>CM067339.1:133495157-138495157 GCA_034376525.1 Nicotiana benthamiana
AACATGGTAGTTATCTTAGGGAAGAGGGAATATCAGATAGCATACAAAAAGTCAATTAAAAATATCTTATAGAGCTTAGCAAGTTGTCAGAATCGTATGAAGAAACTAAGGTGACACAATGATTTTGAAACTCTGTCGAGCAACAGAGGAAACAACTTCAGGAGTTCAAATAGGTTCGCAGAGACTAGGGTTTTGAAATCAACCACGTTCAGAGATAAGAAATAAACAAATCACCAAACAAGTAGCCTCAAAAACTAGAGTGAACCCTAAATTCTAGAGTTTTTTCACTATTAATCGAGAATAGAGATTAAAACAAATAAGTCAGGCAAAAAAATATTAATGAAATAAGTTAAAAATCTCAGCAGATCTAAGACCTTTAACACGTATTTCCCAGTAGAAGGAACTATTGAAAATATAATAAAAGAACATAAATAATAAAAGAACAATCATGCCAAAATAAAGTAGAAGAACAAGGTAGAAGAAACACAGTTGAGGAAACACATATGGATCACAGTAGAAGAAACACGGTAGAAGAAACCTATAAGAATCATAGTAGAGCATGTTAAAAATCAAAGAAACCCTAAATCAGAGAAGATGAATGGTTTAAAAGAATAGTTTTGAAAGAAACTTTTGAGAAAAAAATTGAGACCTTACATTAGGCACAAATAACCATCCCTACATCCAAAACACAGTGTTATCTCCAATAGTAACCTCCTTGTCATCACCATGCTGAACCATGTCCTTGAGCTGAAGCAAATGGAGGTTGTCATACTAATGCTCTTTGACACGGTCAAATAGGGATAATCGAGAAACTCCGCAAGAAAGAACTCGATATGGCTCTAAAACATCTAATCTAAATGCTTGTTGGGTAAGGCTTGAAAATATCATGCTAATGCCTCTATACTACCGGTAGATATGGTAAAATACATAAACTATCGGTCTCTCGACTCAAGGAATCGACCACCATATTGGTCTTCTCTGGATAATATAGAGTGGTGACATCATAGTCCTTATATAACACTAACCACCTATGATTGCGCAAATTAAGATCATTCTATTTTAACATATATTGTAGACTACGATGGTCGGTGAAGACCTCATAAAGGACACCATATAGATAATTCTCACACATTTAATTCAAGAACAATGGATACCAACTCCAAGTTCTTGATTGGATAATTCTTCTCATGGGTCTTTCGTTATCGAGATGCGTAGGCAACTACCCTACCATCTTGCATCAACATCGCACCAATGCCAAAACGTAATACATCAAAGTACACAATATAAAACCCCGAGCCCGTCGGAAACACCAACACTGGGTTCTAGTCAATGCACTCTTGAGGTTTTGACAGCTCGCTCACACTCCTCGGTCCATCTGAAAGGAGCACCCGTCTCGGTCAATCTGGTTCTAGGTGCGACAATAAATGAGAAACCCTCTATGAAACACAATAATACCCGGCCAATCCCAGAAAACTCTGAATCTCACTAGCTAAAGATGGTTTGGGCCAACTCTGCACCGCCTAAGTATTTGGATCTACTTTGAACCCCACACTCAATGCCATATTACTCAAGAACGCCATTGAATGAAACAGGAATTATCACATTGAGACATTTGCATACAACTATTTCTCTCTCAATATTTGGAGCACGATCCTCAAGTGCTGCTCACGATCTTCCCGACTGCGCGACTAGACCAAGATGTCATCAATGAACACAAAGATGAATTAATCAAGAAAAGGATAGAATACATTATTCATCAGGTGAAGAAATAATGTTAGGGCCTTGATCAGCCCGAATGACATTAAAAGGAACTCGTCGTGACCATACGACTCTCAACACCCTGTAGCTAATCAAATAAGTCGTTAATGTGCATAAGTGGATACATGTTCTTCACAATTACCTTCTTCAACTAACAATAATCAATACACATTTCCATTGAACCATCTTTCTACTTTACAAACAAGACAAGAACACCCTACGGCCACACACTAGGCCGTATTAATCCCTTATTTAGAAACACTTTCAACTCTTCCTTTAACTCATTCAGCTCCGTTGAGGGCGTACAACAGGGTGGAATAGAAATGGGCTGGGTGCCAAAAATTAAGTCAATAGGAAAACATAAATTTAGTAAAAAATACCCATGTGCCAAATTTCTATAATCATAATCGCGACATGCCAATGCGATCACAATTCAGTTTCTCCCCAAAGCTTATGGGATCCACACTCACTAACTACGATAGTGAAGAGAAACACCCCCGCCCCAAAGTCATCCTAGGTGATTGTGAACATCCTCCCACGATCCTGATACCTTTCTAACAAACCTTGTACTATCACAAGTAATCTCAGGAGATCGCAAAGAGTAAATCCAGTTCTACCACAATCCTTCTTTGTTATCATGAGACGAGCTCAGTAATCACAATTCAATGCATGACAATAAAACACCCACAATCTCAACTTGACCCAAAATAATCTAAAACACCCAGAACTCACCCAACTCTTCGAGAACCCTGTCCAATCATAATAATAGGTTCATATATCCTATATAAGGATTTTAAAAATCTCAAAACAGTAAAAATGACATGCCATGAACGCCATCGCCGTCCATAGGATATCATGAATTAACCTAGTCTCTGAGACTAGGTAAGCCTAAAATATACGAAGAATTATAGATATAATCATAAAACTTCCAATTAAACCAGCAGCTACCATAAAAAGGACTAAACAATACAATTGAAAATAACATCCACAATCTATTAAGACCAAGTCATAAGCTTTACACAAGTAATCTAAAAATCCCTAATACATCGGTACGTATAAAAGAATAATGAAATAGAAACTAATATAGAGGGTGATTCCAAGGCCTACGAAAGCCGGCATGTTGTTACACATATATTTTCATACGTAAAAGTAAGACATAAGTTAATTGATGTAATACAACCAATAAGATCATATTTGGAAGTATATAAAGAATATATCATGTTAACTTGGATTTTATATATTGAAGATCATTAAAAACAAGTTCACAGATGGTTGGAAGGTTTAGCACCTAAGAAGTTGAAGAAACTATTACTTCGTCGGAAGTCGACAAGTTGGAATGTTATAACATTTACTTTTGGGGTGAGACTGGGCTACTTAACATGATACGGAGGTTACGTTTCGAGTTTTATTAATCGTATGCATGTGTTATGTTTTAATGTCAAGAGAGTTGTGGAACAAATGTCGATAAAAGTCATCACATCTTACATTCATAAGCTTTATTGAGAATTTGGGTCAGATGTAACTATGATTTTCTTCTAGTATACATAGAATTATAGGAGTTCCACCTATCAAATAGAATCTCCATGGTTCCATTTTCTAAATCATTAACCATTTTTTAATACAACATCCGAGTAGAGAGATATATGGATTTTTCGAGAGTGTATAGGTGCTGGGTGACAAGTAGGCCTGTCACCTACTTGCATAAATGAGAGTCCAAAAAACGTCTATTAGAGTCAAACAAAGAGCTCAATTTAAGGACCTATCTCCTAAAATATATCACCTACTACATAATACAATAACCAGACCTAAACAGATGCAAACATCCTCAAAAACACTTCGAACAAACCATAATTGATCTTTCCTCCCTTTCACGTTCTATTTGGAGGCAAAACCTAGATATCGAAGAACAAATATTGGAGATGAGTTATGCAACAAACAAGGTAATTTTAATGCTCTCTTTCATCCATTTTTTCTACTGTAAATTTTTTTACCATGAAAATGTTAATAACAATTAGATTTATAAGTGGCATTCTAAAAATACATGATTTTTCCACGAGCTCAATATCTAAAGTATTTGATATTAAGAATGTGATGTTTAATGACGAAGTGCAAGCTAAAACGAGGCAGCAATTAAAACCGGGGACTGCTACCTGAATAGAAGACTTGACGTTGGGGGCCTTGGGACTGATGTCTAGGTCCAACAAGAGCTATGGGGGATAGTCGGGAAGCGGATAACAGATAAGGATATGATTAAACAAGGCTCTTTATGGCCAATACCAAACAATGTAATGAAGAACAAGCAAGAAATCGACAGATATTACACTGGCCTAGGGCCAGTGCAAAAGGGCGAATTAGAAAGAAGAGAGAGATATTATTGCACTTGGAGAGGATAGTTGGAGCAACATCAGCACTTACAAGGTAGTGCAATTTTCCTTTATATAGGAGTGGAACTCGCTATAGTAAAACATGAATTAATTGTTAAGTATGGAGATGGGACTACTATACATGATGCATCGGTGTAGGCCGTCGATAGGCCATGTTTGTTGGGCTTAGCCACGTGCCTTGGCAGCTTCCCTTTTTATTCTAGCTTCGATTTTAATCTTTTCTGAATCGGGCCTCAACGATCCCCGGGTGAGGGGATTCAATTGTAGTTTCCCGTTCTCGAGATCTCGAGGAATTCGTTCGAACTGACTTGATAGCGATAAATCAAGTCCTCTAATTTCCCTGCCTACAAATAATCTCTATGTTTCCCGGAATAAAGTGATGGGAATTGATTCTAACACTTAACTCTTGGAGCTTCTTACGGCGACATCATACCAATGATGCGACCCGTGGCATGAGCTTTTGTGGAAACTGTGGGTCTCATGGGCTTGTGCATTTCAACTTCATTCAATGCACTGCTGATTCCCATTTCTTAAGGTGAATGTACCGGTAAATATTCAGTCTTTGAAGAATGCTGTAATTGCATCCTTCGGGGAATCTACCAAAGCCTCGATGAATGTGTCGTTACCCATATAAATACTTGGCATTATTTATCCCATCCCACTACCCTCGTTGGCTTATTTTCACATTCCTTCTTATCATCTTCTTCTACCTTAGAACATCACGCTTGGGGCTCTTGGCATTAATACCATTTGGTGTAGCTCCAGCAAATTGTGTTATGGATTCTCGCCAGGGCTTCCCTTTTTCGAGCATGATCGTGTTGCCTTGTCGCTTCAATGGTCATTGATGTGCTCGCCATCGCTGCTACTGATGTTGTTGGATCGAGATGGTGACGGGCATGGAGTCACTTTTCCCCTTATGTAGACAGTCGTTCGAACTATGCACCGCTGCTCACTCTGCTACCCAGACATGGTGTGGCACTTCATTTGATGGGTTGTTTAATTACCAATGGATAAAATGGAACTACCTTCTTTTGAGGATGGGGCCCGCTGAATCTTCAACCTTTGGCTTTGGCAGGCTATGTCACTTTTCTCTACGTCCTCTGTATCCCTTACTTTTCCTCTTCTTCATTTTCTCTGGCAGGAATACCTTATGGGATTGAGATGGAATCCTAGAGAAGGCGGTGGTCCAAGGAATCACTCTCGAGGATGCATCTTCGAGAATGCTGATACCGGAGATGGACTTTTGAGAATGGACCGAGATCTCGGGTTCCATCACATGTATATTGTTTCGTTCCTCCATTTTAGGCATAGAGAACCTCTTTAGGCCTTTGTAATTATTTGTAAAGACCCCTCGAGGGCTATTGTGCAGATTATTTATGAATATAAATATACTTCATTTACGTTTGCATTCGATTATTGCCTTATTTTTTGTATGCCCTCGTGCTATTCGAGGCTTTTAAATATTATTGTTTGTTGTTCACTTCCGATACCTAACTTTGATGCAACTGTTCTTCCCGATCCTCTACCGATTATCATGGCTCCTTTCCATGTCGATCTTTATACCTCGGATCGAGCCTATAATGATCAGATATACTTAAGCTGTCGGGCCCTCCGAGTTTCATGAAGATAGTATGTTGACTTTCAGAGCTTTCGAGATAGATATCCTAAATGAAGTTCAACTTTGGGGTCCCTTCTAAACTTGATGTAGATATCTTTTTAAAGTGTATAGGATAGACATATGTTGAGGAGGTGTCTATATTCAGACGCTACCTCGGGCCTTCTTGGAGCCTCTATGGTTGGAGCTTTGCGTGCTTATTTCATTTGTTTTAAAAAAGAAAACCATGAGACAGGGTACTGCTTGGAGTCGAGTGATGGCATTGAAAGCTTCCCGAAGCCTGACTTCTTTTTTGGTGGAGGTCCTCGAGGTCGGACACTTCCTTGAGACTGGAGGTAATACACTTTACTCCTTCAGGCATGGCCTTCTGTTAGTGGATGCCTCTAGGATTTGGTATCACCCCATCGATCTGTATCCAGGCTATTTGCTTTCTAGGGCTCACTCCAGGTAGGGGATTCATCGTTTCTTCACACATATACGTGGGGCGACTTCGGCTTCTACAAAAGACCTCACTATTTCAGATAGCTGCCCTTCCACCTGGCATAGGGTTCTTCATTCCTTCAGGCGCAAAAAGAATTAGAGTATGTCTTTGCTCTTATATGTCAATTTTATCATAGTCATGGCAACTACTACGAGGTCATCTTGACAGGGAGTGGGGAGTTCTGCTCCCGGCACTCAGGATCTGCGGGAGTTCGTTCTGAAGACTATGTGTTTGATAAGAGATGAACATATGGTAATGGTGATGAAATATTACGGATGGAGCAAGGGGATGAAGCTGCGGGTGATTTCCCCATAAATGAGTATTACAGACTCCACTGATGGATTCTTAAGTGTATATCTATATCTTTTCGCATTTGGCCCCCTTAACAAGGTCGTGCTTCATTTTTGCTTGAAGTATCGGGTTACTATGGCATATACATCCGTTATTTTGGCGAGCAGTGCTGATAATGTCCTTTGCAGAGAGGGCTTGAATTCACGCTTAGCCACCTCGACACGCTCTATAGTCCATTTCATTACCAAGGTCTGCTAACCCTGAGGTGTCGTTCATCCACGCCCTTTGTTGTTGATGACGAAGAAGATGAGGATCGAGAGTGGGCCAGTTAGTTCATCCCAGTCCGGATGGCCGGCGTTATCCTTGTGGATATTTTTCCATTTCTCGAGGGATGGAATTATGCACATGAGTGGAGCGTTTGGTGAATATTAATATTTTGCTCAAAGCAAAAATCAATTAAGTAATCGTATTTTCCCCTTTTGTAGGAAATTCATAGGCGTCAGGTGAGGTTCTTGACCTTCCCAGATATGTCCAGAGGCTAGTGACCCATTTGACATGCGATGAGAGTAGGTGGTGAGTTTAATTCCGCATCAGATGGGGAGCGAAATTCCAAGGTATGCGCGTGTGCTTCTTTTTGCTTGGCCTTCATATATTTGTGGTGATATTTTCCCCTATCTTTTGTACTGGCTTTGCCATTTGTAGGTATCGGGCGGTTCATTAGGGTGACAAAATGCTCTTCAAAAGAAGTAAAGTAGTCGTTGGCCCCCGAGCTAATAAATGACGGCAATGAATGGGATCCCTGCCCGTAGTGTGATGGAGCTTTCGGTGGTGCTTATAAGGCCCGTATCTTCGAGGAGAAGACATCGTCCGAGCCTGCGATTCCCAGGATGTTTGATTCCCCGACGACGGTTCCTCCTAGTGAATATGATTTACCTGAGGTTGGTCCTCCTGGGGACGAAGAGGCATGATTAATAGGAGTGTGATCTGAGTTAGAAGAAGTCTGCCGTCTTCACTTCATGGTAAGTTTAGGTGCAGTTCTTCTGTATTCCGCGCCCATCTTTATTTATCGAGTTTTCCTTTTGCATCCCTGTTATAGGTCTAGGTCTGAGTTGATTTATCAAGGAGATAGGCTTCGAAAAGTTCCTTAGCGAGGAGAAGGATGTCGAGTTTCTACATTGGCGACATGAGCATAATCGGAGCTTGAATTATGAGAGATATTTTATGGAGCAAGTAACATTTCGTAGTAGACGCTTCGCTCTTTTTTGCCTTTAGGGGTGGCCTCTTTCTCCTATATTAGCTTTAGAAAATGACGGAAGCCTTGGAGTACCTCAAGGGCAATATTGACCGCATCAGGAATGCTTGTGGCAAGATAAGGGCTCAGGTGCAAGCCCAAGATGTAGAGGAGAAGGGCATTGTGGCCAAGGTTCCTACCTACGAGGCCCAACACCGCTTGGCCCATTAAATGATTTCGTTCAAGCAGATATGATCAAGCAACTCGAGTCGGATCTCTCAAAGATCATGGCTAAGATAACTGATGCCCGGGATGAAGCAGCATTAAGCAAAACCAATGCTGGTCAGGAGATGGCAATTCGTATGAAGGACGTCGCGGATGTCCAAGTGGATCTGAAGCGAGCCTCGACCGAGAGAACGGGATGGAGGAATATGTTTTTTTTTGCGGAGCCCAAAGAGAAGTACTAGAGGAGATCAACGCAAGGAGCTTTATTCTTTCTGAGGAATTGGTTCGAGTAAGGGAATAAAAGCATGACGCTCAGTCACTTCTTGCTAACATCGGGGACACCAAATTGATAGGCTGTAGCCTTTTGGAGCGGAATGTAGATTTTTCTATTTTTCCACATTGTATTTGATAGTTATAAAAAATATTTATAGATGGAGAGTGTTCCTTTTTTGCGTGTGTAAGATAAGAGTAAACTTGAAGATTTATTTCTTCCGCATCTCTTTCTGTATTGCTTTTGACCAAGCGGGTTGGTTTCCGCGTTTGGCGAGATCCTTGCAAGTCCAAAACTGATCACTTAGCCCTGGTCATTTTTAAGTACGTTCTTTGACGTGAGCTTGAATTGGGTCCTCAGTCATTTGCGCATCTTTTTAGGCTCGATCTTTGAGCTCGACCTTGACTCGAGATTACCAGACGTCTTGTCTCAAATGCCTGTATGAGCGGATGATGATTGTTTTCATTTCTTTCCCTCTGGTGTTTGTTGTTTCCCCTATTTTGGGTTTAGTTTCTCAATCGCATTGCGACTCGAGCTTTAATTGACTCTCAATTTCTTTTGTGCTTGCATTGATGGACAACAATCATTTCCATTTCTTGCCTATGGCATTTGTTGTTTCAACTTTATTGGGTCCAGTCTCCGAGTCGTGTTGGGATTCGAGATATTATTGACCCTTAAGTTCTTTTGATTTTTTTGACTGGCGACAGTGGCTCTTACGATGTTTTGCCCATTGAGAACTTTTAACATGAGGCCCGGAGGCTTTTATAGTTAACTATTTTTGGATCCAGTCTCTGATTGGGTTATGACTCGAGCTCATAGTTATCCTCAAGTTTTTTATTTTTTAGCTAGCAATAGTGACTCTTACGTTTTTGGTCGTTGAGATCTTTTTTAATGTGTGGCTTTGAGGCTCATTTGGCTAGCGACAATGGCTCTTACGCATTCTCTCCTGTGTTTTTTGTAGGCTTAATTTTCTGCTTGTTAAGGACTTTTGAAATAATTTTTCTTGAATTAACGTCGGTTCTAGAAGAACATTGGCTCCAAGTCATTATCAGCGACATTTTCAGCACCTTAGAAGGTTCATAGCTTGTAGACTGCGTAGGTCGAAGCTTTGTGATTTGGAGCTGACTTGGTGGAAGATCGTTTTTGCCTATTAGGGGAAGCCTATTTTTACCGGTTCTTATCGAAGTCCATATGAAGTAATGGTCGCAATTTTTTTAGCAACGATCGAGCGTTCCCAAGTCGCATTAATTTTGTGGAATCAGCCGTTGTGACCGTAGTCATATGTGTTTGGATGAACATTTTTGTTCTCAAGTGACAGTTTACGCGTCGACACCGAGGGTATTCTCTTTCATGATTCTTACAAATGCGATGAATAGCCTAAACTTTAGGATTTTAAGTTTCATGCATGTTATGGTCTTACAGTTTGTCATGCTTGTTGAGGTCTTATAGCTTGTCATACATGTTGCGGTCTTACAGTTTCTCATGTTTGTTAAGGTCTTATTGTTTTTGTTGTAATGTAGAATAGATCTAGTTTCGCTGAGTATGCCTACTTGGGGAGTAATTAATGACAGTCATCGAGTTTTTTTAAGCTCGATGCCGCTTTGTGTGAGCTCGAATTTGTCTTGCATGGGCTTTATGAGCCCGGAGATCCGACTCTGGGGTCATGTGGGTGCCAACTTATTGACATTAAGTCTCCAGGTATTTTCAGATGCATTCGATGGGAGGGGTCCTTGTCGGGAGTATACTGAAATTTCCTTGTTTGGCGTATGAAATGTTGAAAAGATATCCTTTTATTTTTGGCGTAAATGCACATTGTTTCACAATTGTTACCTCAAGCCGCGCGTGCTCGGCTTATCAGACCATTTGATGCAGTATAGGATTCACCATAGAAACTTAGTCTGCATTCCCCGATCCTTCCGAGGTGATGGTCCCCTCAAAAGAAGATCATCGCTCGTCGTTTGACTGCAGAAGAAGGCATGTAATATTGTCGCATTCTCATTTAGGGGTACGTTTCTCCACTAATAACCTTAATAGCGATACCATCTTTGGGGCAGAAGCCCAACCGAGGGAAAAAATTATGATGGGTTTTGTTAAGGCTTGGGGATCTCGAGGTTGAGTGAGAACTTCCGAACGTCCCGGACAATTGTGTGCATACATGTTAGTGAAAAATAACAAAGGAATTAAGCAGTTATTCCTCACTACGAGATGTGTAGGAGACATTTTGAGGGTTGGTATGTTCCTACCCTTTTGAGGTATTGGCCCTAATAAAGCCTTTTGCTTTGTTTAATCAAGCTTGGCCGAACATGCGGTTTGCTTACCCTTTGATCCTTACAAGGGTATAGGTGTTGATGCCGACGATGCTCCATATGGTGAAAAATTTCCCCCCGTAGTGTATTTCTCCCTCTTGACTATTTTAATTTTTCCCATTGCATGGGATTTCTTTCCCAACTTGAGCTTAGATGGCCTGTATCGAGAGAATGGTCTTCCTATTGTTGTGGTGATCGTCGTTTGGAGTCTGCCTAAGATTTGAGGTTCAAGAGAGATTTGGTTTGTTATTCCGAAACTCCCCATTGATTTTGGTCCAACATCGTTGGTTTGCTTGATCGGACCATATGAATTCGTGAACACATGTTTTAGGGAGAGGGTTACCAATGCGTCAGTGTGAGGCCGAGGCGAAGTCTCGGTGGCCTTCTCTCCGGTGTAAGGGTGTACTCTGGAATATATTCCTAGGCCCGTTTTTCCCCGGCGGCAAACATTTTCACTTTCCATTTTATGAGTCCTTGGAGGGTGTCGGAGCTCCTTCACTGTTATGGTAATACGTTGCATCTTGTTTGCTTCATTCTTCTTGGTTGCCTTTTTCCCTTGGGGCTGGGTTCGAACATGGTCACTCGATAGTACTTGCTGGAAATGTTTGTTGAGTAGCACGATTGTGGTCCTCCTGAGCTGGTGCCAATTTCTAACCCCATGGCCCCGCGCACCGTGCGGTTCCCCCGAAAGATTGTGGTTCCTTTGAAGGGAAATTGGTCGAATAAGTCTTAGTGGTTCAACGTCCATGGTTTTGCTTATTGTGATAACAATGTTTGGTACAACAATGATGGAATCAAACTCTGTTGGGCGGGGTGCCCTTACCAGCCATGCCTCATCGAATCATTCTCTACTAAATATTCCTCGAGGATGTTTCTCTCGAGCCATTTCCCGATTGTTGCGAGGTAGATTTCATATTTGGGGGTTCCTCATATCCACGGTGCATGGATTTTACCTCTATCTATTTGGCATAAGTATCATTGCTGGGAGCTTGCTTGGGTATATCGAGCTCGAGGAGGCTCTCGGATGGCCATCCACATCCTTGACTCGCGGCTAGTTCAGGGTACGGGCATCATACCACATCTCGGTTGGGTATCTGATTAAACTTCATTTGAAATGCCCTGAAGTCATTGGGTATGATTCGTTCAGGCTTCGGGCAAAGTCTTGTGCGCGCCAGTCATCTGAAACCAGGGGCGATCTCGTTCGTTCTATTAGGGAATCAGGCGCGACCTCCCGTGGCATTTCCTTCTCTCTTTGTTCAACCTCAAATGTGCTCTCCAATTGTTGCTTTAATAACATCTCTGTTTGCCTCTGCGGAGGAATCTGCTGAAAGGGTAAGCTAGTTTATGAGGTAAGGCACTAGGTTCTGGTGCCATTTCATGTTCCTTTTAAGAGTGTTTCCCCAAAGTGCTTCAACGAGAAGGGCTCAAACTCAGCATCTTTAATGCCCGTTGCATATTCCCGCGCACATGTATATGGTGGTGCGGTTGTTGGGATCCAATGTCCCGTCTTGCTTAGGGATCTTCGGCATTTTGGACTTTCATGAAATGGGTTTTGAGACAGCTTCCTTGGGGGACCAATGTTGCATGAACTTCCATGAATCTGACTCAATTCTCTTGGAGAGATCCCCTGGCATCTTCGCAATTGTAGGGTCTGTTACCGATTTGTTGTTTCTTGATCTCTTGGGTATTTGTTCGGCGCGTGGAGTATTTTCTGGGACTACTATTCTAGGAGTCTTTGGATGTCTTTGCAACTGAGCGATGCCAACTGTTGTGCCTGCAACATTATAAAAATATGGTAAAGACTAACTTCATATGTTTCCCGAGCCAGGGTTTGTTGGGCTTCTAATCAGTTGATATGTTGTATGCTTTCATCGGTGGACGAGGCATCGATCTGCTGCACACCTTTTGAACCCACGTGCAGCGCAATCGGCCCAGATTCGTTATCGAGGTTCTAAGGCATCGCGCCAACCATTGGAACAGCCACACCGTTATCGCTGTGATTTTTGAGGTAGTTTCTCTTATCTTTGTTTGCCGAGCCAGACATTTAGAGCACTTGAGGTTATGAATGTGAAGTTTAATGATGAAATGCAAGCTAAATTGAGGAAGTAATCAAACCGAAGGGCCTGCTACCCTGATATAGGACTGGTCAATGGGGGCCTCGAGGCCAATGTCTGCGTCGATCTCGAGCAATCAGGATAGTCTGGAATGGGATAATAGTTAAGGATATGATTAAACAAGGCTCTCTATGGCCAATACCAAGCAATGTAATGAAAAACGAGTAGGAAAGCGATAGATATTAAAGTGGCCTCGAGCCAATGCGAACGAGCGAATTAGAAAGAAGACACATATATATATATATATATATATATATATATATATATATATATAAAATTGCACTTGAAAACAATAGTTGGAGCAACATCAGCAACCCTTTACAATGTAGTACAAGTTCCCTTAATATAGAAGGGGAACTCGGCTATAGTAAAACATGTACTAATTGTTAAGAATGGAGATGGGACGTCTAGACGTGACGCCTCAGCGTAGGGCCTGGAGATGCCGGCTTTTCCAGGCTTAGCCACATGCTTTGGGAGCTTTCCCTTTTGTTCTAGCTTCAATTTCCATCATTTCTAAGTCAGACCTCGACGAGCCAGAGGGAGGGGATTTTGTCGTAGATTCCCATCCTCAGGGTCGCGAGGCATTCCTCCAAAATGAATTGATAGTGAGAAATCAATTCCTCTGATTTCGACGAGTACAAACTTCATTGTAAGGTGTTTTACATTTGTAAGAACTCACGAGACAGTGATCAGAAATTGTGAGTTCGAGTTATTCACCTGTAGCGGACTATTTTGTATTGCCGTTTGGATACGTGCTTTATTAATATTTTGTGGAGTTTTAGAGGAGGAAGGGCATGAATAAACACAACATAAATTTAGGGTGGTGGGATCTTCATTTGTTGTAAAATTGTTTGTGTTATTTGATACTATTACGGTGGTCGTTTTGTATTTGAGGAGAATGGGGTGTGTTGGTCTCTTTTGTAATATTTGGTGGTGTATCAATGGTTGGAAGATAATGTATATATGTTCTTATTATTGTGTCCCTGTGTTTTTTGTGTTATCTTGAATTTGGAGGAACTAAGAATTATAGGGAGATGCTGCCCATTTTAATACAAAATAAGCTTGTCGTTCATTATGCGATCGTTGTACATTTCATAACTTATTGATACTATTTTTATCATTGTTGTAGATTAAAGTGAGAAGAGGAGATTTCACATTGGTGATTAAAAACATTGTGATAAGGTATTTTAAGGCTAAAACTTTCTTCTTTTTAGCATGATACCGTAGCTATATGAGTTTGATAATGAGACATAAAGAAAATTTTTTATTCTACACTTATGTACATTAACCTAGTCTAATAAGTTACTGTATTATCTGTTATCAGGATTTTATATTTAGTTAAGTATTATCTTCTAACAGTAAAGAGAGCATAAGATCTATAATTGTCGTATTTTCACAACCATCGAGCTATAATTAATGGGTAGCCCCCTATTGGGCAACCTATCATAGAATGGTAAATTATAAACCGAGCCTACTATGGGCGAGCATGTATGAGCGAGCCCAGAACGGTCGAGATACAAAGCCTAGTATGGCCAATTGCATATGAGTGAGCCTACTACAGCACAAGAGTTACACAAACCGAGCCTTATGGGCCAGACATCTATTTTACTTACTATATTGAGAGAGATGAGTCAGTATACGCAAGTAATCATATCTTTAATTATATTTGTCTCCTAGGTACTTTCAATTATTATATTATCATTTCAGCTTTTAGTTATTCTGCTACCTTACATAATCGATTCGTTATTTTGTACTGCCGCCCCATTTTTCTGGGACTCTACATTTTATGCCTGCATGTCCTAATAGACAGCTTGATAGACATTCCTTGTAAACAATGTCAAACATCAGCTTGGTTGGTAAGTTCCACATCATTTGAGTTACCAAGTCTATACCTTAGAGTCCATTTTATATATACAGTTTTGATGGGCAGGTTGAGGCCCTGTCCTAGTCATGATACAGTTCAGTTATCCCTAAATGCAAGAAGTCGAGTCTTATACATTTTTTATAAAAATATTGTGTTATTACACACCCTATGTAGATGTTTAGTTTGTTATTTCATGTTGCAAATGTTATTTGTAGATAATTCAGAATATGGCCTCATTGGCCTAAGTTGAGGTTTACCTCTTAAGAGTTCACAGATACAGAGTAATACGCTCGAACTAAGTATGGAACCGTGTGCCGGCCGCGCCTATTCAAGTTTGGGGCATGGAAAACTTCGTATTAGAGCAGTCATATCCTAGGGAGTCAGCAAGCCATGTCTTGTATAGTCTTGGTTATGGGTTTGTTGTGCACCACAATTATAAGCAGTAGGCTAATGGGCATTTATGACTGTCACTCTTTCTTCTTACTCTTGATCGTATAGTAGAGCTCAGTTGTAAGATTCAAACTCCTAATTTGTATTTTATTTTTAATACAACGATAACTACATCCAAAAAGAAAGTTGGTATGATATTGAATGCGTCTTTAGAAGATTTGAGTAAAAAGAACTTCATTATGCGTCATGCTTATGATATGTAAATGTGATGTCTTCAGTAGATCTTATGTTTACTAAGACGTATAAGGATCCCTAAGGCATGAATATTTATCTACCCATATGGTAAAAAGAAATGAGAGAATCAGAAGGTAGATACACGTTTCAATAAGTAAAAGAAGCAAGGTGGAGAAGGGTACGGGGTACCCAGTGAATGAAGATTATTGATATTTACATTTTAGGAAGAGAAATATGAGCAATTTGAGTTACTTTTCACAATGACAAAGATATATACAATTGGCCAAACCCATCTTAATTATTCCTTATGGGACCTAACAGATATTGCTTAAGAGAATCATGGGCTATAAGTACCCAGCTGGGCTTAGAGTAAAAAGATAAATGGATGGATTGTTAGAATTTGCTGACAATTGCAATGGGTATTGCAAATGTGGCGATAGTTCTCTATGTGAGACACCCTTATTGTTTACTCTAGATTAGTACATTTAGAAATGAATACTAGAATGTCCAGAAAAAATTCAAATGACAAATACTTATCTTGGTATGTGTCACGCCCCGATCTCGGGGAGTGTGACCGACGCTAAACCTAGTGAACCTTGTAGAGCAAGCCTAATAGACACTCTCTACCCATATCACTTATGATCAAGAGAATGAATATTTAGTTAATTAGACAATAGGAAGATCAGATATACATTACTAAACCATTTCATTAGTTACATCATTGTTACGTTTAAAAATACACATATCCTTGTGATTAAGTGGAACATGAGTCGGAAACACAACATGTACCGTTTGATATTTCCAACAACCAGATACATAAAATCTACACTATATATATGGAGCCTCTAAATAGATATGAAAGAGTACTACAAAAGTGTCGGCAACAAGGCCCTGGCTATACCTCAAGTACAATACATAAGGAACAAAAGATGTGTGATCCCGAAGTGAAATGGGGCTCACCAAGACAATTGGGAGGAGAATGTACTTCCAGCGCTAACCAACATTGTTTGCTATGAAACCGCCTATCTATTAAAGACGTAGCGTCCCCAGCAAAAAGGGCGTTAGAAACGATGAATTGTACTAGTATGTATAACTAAACACCATCTCAATAGAATAAAAAATACGACAAGGTGGAATAATTATGAAATCAATAGAAAACTTAAACAGTACCATAACATCAAATTAAGAATCATGTAAGATTTTAAGTAATTTTCATGATTTTTTGTTAGAGGTCTTGAGTACCAATATGCCATTACTCACAACACCGATATATTCTTCAACAGAGTCCGATCACGATCCAATCGTCTAGGCCATCTCTTTTGGTACATCAACCACAATCTCAATTTAAATTTCAATTTCTTGTTTCTTCAGCAAAATTACCACCATGTGTGCGGCATGGCATCTGATAACAGCCCGATCGGCTAGGCTATCACGTCTCAAAACCAAGGAGCACAACCGGCTCTCAACTGAGTAAACCCGAATGAGCAGGCATGTTAGGTTTTATTCTACCCAGAGTAATTGATTAATTAATAGGAGGTGGAATCCATTAATCATACTTAGTAAGTACTTCATTAACAACTTCCATTATATTTCCATTATCAACTAAGATCACAATTGTCAAAATATAATAAGTTTTATAAATATTTGCAAAACATCAATATTTCTACTTTAATTCCAATGACCAACACTACCCACAACCTGTCTACGGAGCCTTTAAACATAACGAAAGAGTAATGTAATATGAAAATGTGGGTAACAAGGCTTCTGCTATATCTCAAATACAAATTACATCATAAACAGATGAAAAAGGACCCCGAAACAAAGTTGGGCTCACCAAGTCAGTTGAAAGGATGATATGGAACTAGCTGCGACAAACACTGCCTACTATAGAAACACTTACATCCATTTAAAGACGTAGTGACAAAAAGGATATTAATGCCACTAGTATGTATGACTAAACACCATCTAGTTCAAAAGAACTTTCATACAAAAATAAGGAAATCAAAACTATAACGCAAAAGCTTTAAACGATCACAACATTATCAATATAAAAGAAACATACAATTTACTCCTCATGTTTCAATAACGTTTAGTTTGGGGTATTTCATATTTTCCATTATTGTTCACTATACCACTGTTAGCTTGAGCGGAGTCCGATCTCGACCGGATCGACTAGGTTGCCTCATTTGCGACACACACTTCAATCACAATCTCATTTTCCCTTTTATCCGGAATTCAATAGCAACACTCCACCATCATGTCTGCAGCATGGCGTCCGATCTCAGCCCGATCAGCTAGGCCGCAGTACCTAGGCGTTTCCCTTTTCCTTCAATCATCTCAATTCAATTTTTTTTCACATATATCATTTCATGGGAACTTGGGGTCGCAGCTATCACGTCATACATTTAGCATTAGGCCACATTTCACATCATTCCCAATTTCGATGTTAGATTTGTAATTTTTGGATAATATGTGCAGACAATAGAAAATAGAATTGTAAGCATATATGAGACTTCACATACACGACGCAATAAATACAGCTTCAATCTCAATTTAAGGCCTATGCATCTCAATACATGATTCATATTCCTTGCACCCTTTCAAATTAGCAAGAATAACACATTGATCATATTGTGACACATTTTTCACGCATATAAGATCACAACCCCAAATTCATGTGAAACAACAATCAATACAACAATTCATTTTTAATGTCACCATATTCACACAAACACCGATAAAGATCAATTTCTAAAAGACAAAGTTTTAGACATACATACCTTATTTAAGCTTTCCTTAAGTTCCTACGACTTTCCAGAAATTCTAGCAATCCCAATCTATTTTGATACATAACAAAATTGAATACAAATTAGGAAGGTATTAATCTTTTTAGCCCATTTGAGCATTTAATCAAATACTAGTTGAGCATCTTGATTTCAAATCATTTTTACAATGTTTCCTTCTTTCCTTAACCAATTTTAACATGAACTATCCAATATTAGTTCCTCAACATCACATATTACAACTTAGTCCCATATGCATCGCCAATTTCTAACCCCCGCAACATAATTGAACTTATAACCAATAGCATAAAAATTTGGAAGTAGGACTTACCCTGATGAAGGACAATATATGGTTATCTTCCTTGATACATGAAGACTTGAGCATGATTTGAATGATTATGAAGTCAGGCCCCTCCTTTATCTCTCTGTATGCTCTTCTCTATCTCTAAAATCAGTAAAAAAATATGATCCCAAATGAAGCCCCAGAGGCTATACATTAAAATGGGACCAGGTTATAAAAATACGGAAAATAAGCCTCTGAAATCAGGTATGTGATCCAAATTGGAATGCAAGATAACAATGTGAGCCACATAATGCATCACGAAATAGGTGCCCAAATCGGGCAACACTTGCCCAATCTATGATAGATCTGCGATTGCAGTATTAAAAATGTGACCTATTTCCTATTGCAGATTTGACACATGATCGCATTTTTCCATCCGTTGGTAATTTGATCATAACTTTGTGTAGGAATGTCCAAATGCGAATAGTTTGAAGCGTTGGAAACTGGAATCCAACTACTTTCACATGATAGGTTGTTCATTACATAAAACCATAAACATATTTAGATATGCTTTATCAAAATGTGGACTACTGGAAGTACCTTTGAAATCATAGCCTATTATGAAATTTTCCAATTTGACTTTGGCTTAGGCCTTTATTTGGGCCCAAATTATTTACCATAAGACTTAAACACTTATTTACCAAATTAAATTGATGCCCAACATGTTAATTGCATTTAAAATATTATAACTAGCCTACGTGGAACCCCGAAATCCTATATTTCTTTGCAAAATATTCTGGGTCCATACATAGGTCGTCTTGCCCTAGACATTATGATTTTCAATCATACTATTTCATACTTGGCTCTTAGTTGCATTTAATAATTTAAATTCTTTTCCAATTCCCAATATTATTACCGTCAACAGCCACATAAAGGCTTTTCATTTAGGACTTTGCTAACACATGTGAGAAATTTAGAATCTAAGATGCATAGAGACTTTTCATACAATTTGGCATAATAATCATTATTCGAGTTTGGCTTGAAGTCTATGAATTTCTAGAATATCTTTCATATTTATAACATATCGTCAAATGGTAAGGTAGCATGATAAAAGCATTGGAATAAACATTGCACATATATTCTTCAGCGTAAGCACATTCAGGATAGACATTTCTACAATGATCAACTATGGGACTTACACCGATTGCATGAATGCTATGGGGTTCAATTCTAAGAAGAGGTGGTTTTAGCCATACATTACTCAATAGAAAATCCATAAATTCTACTATATTCCTATTTCTTAGCAAATTCGATCTATTTTAGTAATATAACAAGCTGAACAAAAAATTAGAAAGATAATCATGATTTTAGCTCATTTAAGAAAATTATCAAACACTATGAGTGCATCATGTTTTTAAGGCCATTTAGTGAAAGATTTCTTCAACGCACACCCCATTATTTACCATTTTTAGCTCACAATTCTCCTACACTCATTTATCACACATGCATGCAAGAAAAGCAACTCCCTTATCCGAGGATGGTCTTACTATTTACCATTCTTAGAATAATATAAAAATTGAGACATAGGGTATAAATTCTTACCTTTAATTTTAGACTTAGTAAATTTTCTTATTAATCGTGAATGATTTGAGCAAGAATTGATGGGTAACTTGATAAAGATCACTTTCTCTCTCAAATGCTCTTTCTCTCACTCTAAAGTATGAGAAACATGCTCACAATGAACTATGACATATGTTTTATAGATATAGGATCGGGTTTTCAAATTAGAAATTAGAAACGCCAATACAGGTCTACGGTCGCATATGAAACCACATAATGCATATGTGGTTTGCGAAATTGGCCGCAGAATGGCCCTCTGAAATTTGAATTTTTTACATCAATCTGCGATTAATCTATGGTCTGCACTACTATTCTGCAGTCACATAATGTGCGATAGAACAACCATCTGAAAAATCTTGAGGTTAGATATGCGATAAAAGTGAAGCCCATGAAATAGTTCTACGGTTGCATAACGGGCCGTAAAAATGACATAAAAATGGTCCAAATGACTGCGTCACTCAACAGTCATTGTGAGGCCCGTGGAGTGATTCTGCATAGTAGGCTGCAGAAATGCCTTACTCTTCCAATATTTTTCTTTAACTACTCGGTGCATTATTAAACCCAAAAAGAACATACACATAATCCTAACTCGGCACCACAAAATTTTAAATTTTATGCAAAATTTAGGCCATACATCCTGCCCAACATAAGATCAGTCATTGTCAAATGGGGGTCAAAGTTCACTACTAGCATCTGATGCAACTCAGTTCCACACTACACACCAATAGTCCCAAATATTGACTAACTCCTAAGATTTTTAAAATTTTTGCTTGAGTTTCCTTTGTAATTGGGCCTATCCGATTGTTAGAGAGCCCTAGAAACATATCCTAGCAACATGTATATGATCCAATGACGTAGCATAACATCAAAACAACACTATGCGTGGCATCATATTTAACATATAAGCAAAAGGAACATCTTTACATTAATTGAAAATGTGACACTAAATACAGAGGGAGTAATTTTATATGAACTACTACATAGATTCTCAAACAAATGGGGATACTTCTTTTTCATTTCTTCCTCGGCCTCCCAAGTATCTTCTTCAACCTGTTGGTTCCACCGTAGCTCTTTCACGCAGGCGATTTCTTTATTCCTCAACCTTTAGAATTTCCTATCGAGATTAGGCAACTGGAATTTCTTCATAAGATAGTTCTTCATTCACCTCAATGGTCTAAACAAGCACAATAGCGGATGTATCTCAAACTACCTTCTTCAACATGGACGCATGGAATACCAAGTGCACTAATGACATATCAGCTTGTAGCTCAAGCTTGAACGCAACCTGACCAATTCTCTGAATGAGTTTGTACGACCCGTCATACATGAGACTCAATCCCTTTCCTGCCAACCTAGATTATACCCTTCATGGCTATTTGGGGATTATAGACGAGAGCTCATCTTTTACTTCTTAGCATGGTTGATTTTGTTGTGATTTTAGGAATGGATTGATTTGCACCATGTCAAGCTATTCTGGATTGTAACACTGAGACTGTGACGTTGGTGCTGCCTGGATTTCCTAGGTTTAAGTGGAGTGCTTCTTTGGAATATATTTCACAGGAGAGTGATTTCATATTTGAAGGCCCAACAAATATTTAGGAAGAGAGTATTGGCATATTTGGCCTTTGTAAGGGATGTTGTGTTAATACTCCTACCATTGAGTTTTTCTAGTAGTACGAGGCTTTTTATATGTATGACACTCGACCGTAACATTGATTTTCATATTTACTTGGTGTCTGGCACTTAGACCATCTATATTCCTCTAATCATATGGTACCAACAAAGTTTAATGAATTTAAAGAACAACTTCAGGATCTACATGATAATGAATTCATTAGGCATAGTGTGTCTCCTTAGGGTGCAAAGGTTCTATTTATGATGAAGAAGAAGGATGGTACTATACATAGGACTTTTACCATACATGATAACTTATTTGACCATCTTTTAAGGAGCTAGAGTGTTTTAAAAAATTGATTTGAGGTTTGGTTATCACCAGCTGAAATATTCAGGATTTTGACATTCTGAGGACTGCATTCAGGACTCGCTATGGTCACTACGAGTTTCTTGTGATGTCTTTTAGGCTGACGATCAACTGTGTATTCCAGGCATATCTTCATTCTTTTGTCATAGTATTATTTCATGATATACTGGTGTATTCACATCGTCATGAGGAGTACAACAATAACAACTACTACCCAGTATAGTTGCACAAGGTGGGGTCTGGGGAGGGTAATATGTAGACGGGCCTTACCCCTACCCGAAAGGGCAGAGAGGCTGTTTCCAATCGACCTTCGGCTCAGCGAAAGAAAAGAAAAACAAAAACAAGAAAAAACAAGAACAAAAGAGTATTAGCAACTCCAGCAGAAATAGCGTAAATAATAATCTAAACATAAGGACCATAAATAAAACAGCATGTAGTAATAATAAAAGATTGTAGTACAATCCTTGGGAAATAAGAAGCTTTATGCTAAATTCTCCAAGTGTTAGTTTTGGCTTGATTTGTGGAATTGTTGGGAATGTGGTGTCATGCGAAGGTATCAAGGTAGATACGAATAATATTAAAAAAGTTCGGAGTTGGCCAGACTGTCTTCAGCTACTGAGATTTGGAGTTTTCTTGGTTCGGCCAGATATTATCTTCTTTTTGTGGAGGGTTTCTCTACCATTGTTACACCTTTAACCAGAATGACCTAGACGGGTGCCCCATTCAAGTTGTTTGATGAGTGTGACAAGATATTTCAGAAGCTCGAGACTACTTTGACCACAACTCCAGTTCTAACGTCGCCTTCGGTTTTGAGTTCATATACATTTATTGTGATACTTCTCGGATTGGTATTGGATATGTCTTGATGAAGGAGGGTAGGGTGATTTCTTTTGATTCACGCTGGCTGAAGCCTAGTGAGATGAACTACCACACCCATGATTTAGATTTTGCAACAATTGTTCATCCATTGATGATTTGGAGGAATTATCTCTTTGGTGTATGTTGTGAGGTATTTACCGGTCATTTGAGTCTGCAACACTTGTTTAAGCAAAAAGGTATAAATTTTTGGCAGCGAAGAGGGTTGGAGCCGTCAAAATTATATGGTATAACCATTTTATATCATCCTAGGAAGGCCAAAGTGAGTGGTTGACGCCTTGAATAAAAAGGTCTTGAGTATGGGTAGCCTTACATATATACAAGTTTTGGAGATACCACAAACCTAAAATTTTTAGGACATAGCTAATCAATTCGTTAGGTGGAAATCGGAGCGTGTTACCATGGATTTTGTAGTTGGGCTCCAATGATTTTCGAAGAAATTTGATCTAGTTTGGGTGATTGTAAATAGGTTGACTAAGTCCATATATTTCACTCTGCTTGTGACTACCTATTCCTCAGAGTTATTTGTTGATATCTATATCCACGAGACTATGATGAAGTTTGGGAAGAAGCATATGTTGATCCGTAGTATATTTAACCTTTTGAGGTTTTTTAGAAGGATGAAGATGTGGCTTACAAACTTGTATTGCCACCTATTCTATCAAGTGTTCACTTATTGTTTCACTTTCCTATGGTTCGGAAGTATTATGGTGATCCATACCTTGTGTTAGACTTCAGCAAGATACAACTAGGAATAGATTTGACTTATGATGTAGAGCCAATGACCATTCCAGAGAAGCAGGTTTGAAAGCTGAGGTCAAAAAAATATTGCATCAATATAAGTTGTTGGAGAGGTCAGTTGACTAAAGATGCTACTTGGGAGGATGAAGGGGAGATGAAAAGCAGTTATCCACTACTATTCGGGACTCCATGTATGATTCTAGACCCATTGAGAATGAACATTAGTTTAATAGTGGAGAATATGACGACTCAGCTGGTCATCTTTTTAATTTTAGCCTCGTTCCCCTATTTTTTTATTTTTTTTAGCAATCCACTAGGCAAGCGCCTAGGACTAGTTTTCATTACTAAGTAAAAAGAAAATTATTACAAATAGGAAAATAAGATAAAGGGGGGAATCTCACCAGTATTATACCTATATAATAATAACCTGTGAAGACCTTACCTTATTAATCCAATTGAGATCAATAGAAGCCTGATGGACTAGCAAGCATGAAAAGAAAGAAGAAGCAAGAATTAAGAACAATATGATCATCCCAGATTATTAACATGCTCTGTGATGATATTACATAGAATAATACTACTGAGATGGAAAATTAAAATTTGAAGAAACAATCTTGGAGCTCTCTTTTCTCCAATTTTTTGAAAACTTTAATTTGTAGATTAGCGACTCCTTCCACAATTTTTCTCAATATAGCTTCAAAGTTCAAGCTTTGTTTCTCGATCGATTGGCCTTTGTAATAATTATTTGAGTGACCTGTTTTGGTTTTACATTTCTCATTGGAGGTCTCCTTATCTTTACGTCTTCAAACATCATGTCGTCCCAACTTCTATCTCTTTCTCGAGACTTCTTACTTGTTTTACTATGCATTGGTGACAAATCACCTTTTCTTGACGCGTCTGTCCTGCATTGCTTTAATATATCCTCTTCCTCCCCTTCTTCATATATATGTCTTTCTACCCTCACATCCAACATTTTATTGGAAGGTTGCGTCATTCTATCCAACATTTTCGTCTCCTCCAAAGTAGTGATTGCTTTTATTGGATAAATCTAATTCTGAGAAGATGTTTGCAGTGCTGTTGCGATGCCACCAGCAGCTGATGTTTCACCTGATTTTGTAATATTTCGTGTCACAAAATACTGGAGCGTTATGATTCAAGTTGCTTTTTGTGTTTGCTGCATGTTGCAGATTTACAGGACCATTGATTGTCGATGATTTGAATTGAGCATGAATGTCCTCACCTGCACTGTCGTCATAAAACTCTTGCTCGTCTTCTGAAGATGAATGTCCAGCAAATCCTTCTCCCCAGCCCTCGTCATCGTCAAAATCTCATTGGTCTTTCCACAGTTTCGATTTAATGACCATGTCCCTCATATTACCTTGAATTACTGGTTTTTTATTTCCAGTGGAGGTTGATGGTTCTCCATAAACTTTGTTGGCTGCCTCCACTTGTGTACTGGATGAAAGTATGATTGGAAAATACTTATCTTTGGCCATCTGCCTAATATGTCGAGTCACGATTGCAGCCTCATTATTTACCTTTGAAAGTGAAGCAAATGAGTTTGAATGTATAGCTGGACTCTTATCTGCGCTATGTGTTTTGTTTTTTGATTTTGAAGTTGTATTGCTGATTGACAAAGGCTAGCAGTTATTTACAGACTGTTGGGCAGCTTCACTTGAATGTTGTGAAGTAGAAAGAGGATTTAAATCAAAGACATGCTGCAGCAAAGCTTCATTAGGAACTACTGCTGCTGTATCCATCACAGAGGAGTCACTGCGATGGTGAACCATATCAAGCCGATTATAGGAATGTTGTCAAAATGTGTTCTGCGCAAGCTCATCCTCTGTACGACTTGTTGACATTTGCATATTTGTATTAAGAGTTTGATCTGCACTTGCTGATACATTTTCCTCCCCTTCTACCTGTTGTTGCCCATTGCATTTGAGATGTTGTCCTTTGTGAGTTTCCTCTTTTCTGGTATATTAAGACATAACCAAAACTGCTGGATTAATTAGTTCACTACAGTGATGTTGTCAAGGGATATTTGAAGCAACATGTAAAGTTCTTACTGTCGAATTCTCCCCTGATTGAACTGATAAACAGGTGTGATCATGAGAAGATCTGAAATTATCCAAAACCTCCAAATTAGAATCATTTGGATGACTAACCAGAATGAGGTTTTTATTGTTTGGATTCTGCAATGTGTGCTGCTGCTGACTTAGCATCAAAGCATTACTTTTTGTACTGTCAGCTACTGGTAGTTTAGATGTATCACTATGTTGCAAATTAGATACCATCATATCAGATACAACAATAGAAGGCATATTCAATGGAACACTAGATTGCATTTCACATAACTGGGCTGAATCACCCGTTGGCCTTGGGATAGTTTCTGTAGGAGTAGCATTTGAAGCAGAGAAGGTTATTTGAGTTGCATCAGAAAAGTGCTCTCTGACTTCACCTTCTAGCTGTGGCACATTGCAGCAGAGATTATGTCTTTTATGAGTATCATCTGATTTAGAATGGCTAAGAATAACAAAATTTGATGCCGAGTTAAGATTTAATGCATCATCCTCAAAAACAACCATCTGCCCAGCCTGTGCACTAGAAGAAATATTGACTGCATTAGACTGAATTGCCTCAACAGTAGCCACATCTGATCGTGCATATACAATAGAAGCAGGTACTTCTCTGGAAGGCTTAGTAGGTCCATTATCCAACTTCAAAACCTCCTCCATAGACTCAACTGGACTTACTGCATGAGGTACAGTTCATTGCATTTCACAAAAATGGGCTGAATCATCCTTTGGCCTTGGGAGAGTTTCTGTAGGAGTAGCATTTGAAACAAAGAAGGTTGTTTGAGTTGCATCAACAAAGTACTCTCTGGCTTCACCTCCTAGCTGTGGCACATTACAGCAGTGATTATGTCCTTTATGAGTATCATATGTTTTGGAGTGGTTAAGAATAACCAAAGATGATGCTGAGTTTAGATTTGATTCCTCATCCTCAAGAACAACCATCTGCCCAGACTGTGCAGTAGAAGAAAAACTAACTGCAGTAGACTGAATTGCCTCAGCAGTAGCCACCTCTGATCGTGCCTATACAATAGAAGCAGGAAACTCTTTGGAAGGCATAGGAGGTCCATTATCCATCTTCAATACCTCCTCCATAGACTCAACTAGAATTACTGCAGGTGGTGCATCTTATAAAACAGTAACCACAGCACATCTATCCAATACATGTTGATCAGGATCATCCTTACCATTCACAGAATGTTGTGTAGGCTTCAAACTAGCAGACATATTCCTAAATTCCTTTACCATACCAGTTTGTGCAGCTGAATCCAATCGATCACTAAAATCCTTCACGCCTGCATTATTTTCCAAATTCACATTTTTCACTTTGTAAAGTCTGTTGTGCGACTTTTGTTAACACAGCTCCTGAATTACCATTTTTTGTATAGCCTTAGCTCCTTGTCAATATCTTTTAGCATTTAGATAATCCCTTGCATCCCCTTGCAATTTGTCAAACTCATCGACCTCGTGAGCTAGCAGATCACTGTCCAGATTTTCCATTGCCACCACCTCTGCTCCAGCATTATCTTTTTTAACTCTACATGCCTTCTCATCGTGTCCTTGATACTTGCAATAAGCACAATACCTAGGAAGTGTCGAACACTATTTCTTGATGAAACTCGACAGATTTACCTGAAGTTTTATTTAAAATCTGCAGCTTGATCTTTTTAGGATGTTTATCCAAAAGATCAAGTATAACATTCACTCTTGCCGCGCTATGTCTCGTTCTATCCTGTGTTCCCTTGTCCACAGCAAGAGGTTTTCTCCCAGCTGAGGCTATAGACAATAACAACCTCTTAGCAAAAAGGTTTGGTGGAAGACCTGGAAAATAAATCCACACGATTGCCATCGATGTCTCCTCTTTCGGATTGAAATCTAAAGACCATGGGAATGTTCTTAAGAAAGATTCGACCCCTACTCATCCTACGCAAAGCCCCCATGACCTCCGCCGCCCTAATGCGCCTGCAGTACCCAAGGTCTCACATACTTGACCCAAATATAATAATATACCCAAGGGAATGACATCGATGCTACTACTTCCAGCTAGAATCTATGAAAAGATAAAGGGTTGATTATAGCTCAAAGCGCAACGCGACTCTAAGATTGGACCTTGAAAATCGCTAAATTTTCAAAGGGAAAAAGTGAGGACCATCGTTGCCAGCCCAAATAGGCTCAAGGTTAGGTTTAGCTCGAGCTGGATAATGACTTAGGACTGAACCTAAGGGCAATTAAACAACGATACGCCTAAAGGAACGGCCCAAACGACGTTATCACCAGTCAGGAAAAATCTCCAAGACATGCACCCGCAAAACCACTTCGGCCCGAGAGCGTAGAGGGTCATCTCCCTAAGCCCATATAGGCAGGAAAGAGCCAGAAGGCCAATATAAGCTCAAGACATAGTATGACTCGGGGACTAGTTCCAAAACCACTCTATGTGATTGAGAGCAACGATAGAAAAAGGTGCGAAAGGAATAAAGCCATAAACTTCTTCTTATATAACACACGAAAAAACATTCCCCTCTTATAGGCACGCCCTACACGCACCGGAAACAAAGCTACAAAATGATGGAACCGATATTTTGCGCCCAAGAGCTACAGCTCAAAGATCACCCTCTGCGACATCCTCAAGGAGTGACCAAGCGTCACCCTCATCCTCTCTTGCTTGAGCCAATTCCTCCAGGAGAATGAAGCCCGTCGCTTCAGCCTGTTCGAATACCTCTTGTCGGGATTGGTAGCAAACATATTACTCAATCCTTTTCTCATGATCAAGGGCTCTCCTCAACTCGGATAGAGCTTCAGCAGCTTCCTTTATAAAAATCTCCACCTGGCAATTAGCCCTAGTTCGGCTTAATGTTGCTTTCGCCCGGGCATCAATTATCTCGGCCCCTAACCTTCGAGATATTAGACTGGAGTCTCTATCATATCCGCCTGGACATTGGCATCATTACTGGTCAAGTTTAGTTGAACCTCGAAAGAAGGGATACTAGCCGAGGAACCTGTTTCCTCTAGAGCTTGAGGCTGCACTTGAGCTCTTAGATCCTTGCAAGAGGCCCTGACGCGGTTCACGTTTCCCTTTAGATATCCAAGTCTTCTGTCTTTTTCTATAACATATATGATAGGAAGAAGTTAACCTTAAAATTAGAAAAAACAAAAAACATAATGTGGAAAGTTACTTATTCCATCGAATAGCTCTCTTACTTGGAGCTCCGATACGCCTCATATCGGCAATATTGCAGCTCAACTTTCTTCTCCTTGCAAAGAAGCTTATGGGATTCTCGATCATCCAGAACCCTCTAAAACATTATTTTTTGACGAAACAGCTCGTATTTAAGGCTATTGCAGGCCTCCGCACGAAATATTCAATAACAGGAGAAAGATACGAGATACAAAAAGACTATGCACAAACTCCGTGAGCACAACGGATTTCCTCAAAATCAGAACATGCTCCTATTATTCCTACCTCGACGACCCCAAAAGGATCGACCCCGGGCATTATGTGCTCGCTCAAGGGAGTCGCTTGCCGAGAAATAGGTTCTCTCGGAACAACTAACTCGGGAAATTCCCCATCATCAGAAATACAAGTTCGGCCAGCACCACTAGAGGATATTCACATTGTGGGCTTCGGTCCCTCTTGTTACTTCCATCTGTTCGACTAGAGGCTGACGGCTCCATCTCCTTTCCAAAAAAGTGATGTCTCGCCCTAAGGAACCACCCGATATCTACAATGGCAAATCCAGATAAATAAGATGGGTAAATGTTTCCTCAAGTATACAGCAGTAGGGGAAAAGCAACAGACTCACATACCTTGATGTTTTGCTTCCCAGCTGAGGTGATACGTAGCTCCCCATATGCATTCATCGCAAGATGAAAGGGTCACCAACCCCTGTACCAAGCGTGGTAGATCATGGACTTGGCCTAACGTCCTCGAACTTGCTACAACAAGAGAAATGGCATTGTTATTTGGCCTATTTCCGCCATAAACAAAATCTGAAAGAGCGACCAAGTGCCTCACTTACGTGCGTGATTCCACCCTTTGGGGAAAGCTAGAAACTTTATTGGGATAATATCAGTCATCCAAACTCAGACAAACCAATTGGCCGACTCTCTATCGCCACCCTCCTCACCATCAATGATAAAGGGCGTAGGCGAACAACCCCTCAAGGTTAGCAAGCCTCGTGATAAAATAGCCTATACAGCCTGCTGAGATGATCAAGCATGAATTCGAGCCCGGCCTTCTCCTTAAAGAACCTCATCATCAACATATTTAGCCAAAAGAACCGGTGAATCTATAGCAGAGTAACTCAATATTTTAGACAATATTCGAACTCAATCCTATCGGGGTGCCAAAGGCAAAAGGATACAAATACACATTCAGGAATTCATGAGTTCAGTTTGCAATGCCCTCGTCGGGGGAAACCGCCTGCAGGACTACCCTTTGCTCTACCCGCAGTACCTCCTCGCAACTCCAAATGTTCTCCCCTTACCAAAGACTCCATCTCAAATGTAAACTCCCTTGATTCATGGGCGCTAGGACCAGCACTCACGACCCCTTATCAAATCAGCCATGAAGTAGTTTCCATGGCTTTGGCAGAATTAACAGGAAGCAAAGGTATCTACCAATACGCTTGCACCTAGATAGATGCATTACACTATACAGAAATGGAAAGGTGTCTATGCGAAAATTGTAAAATCTTGTGAAGAAGACGAGGGCACTCCACATATATGCAAGAAATAGTGACAATTTATGTGCCCGAGGCAAGCCCCATGAAACTAACAACCTCGACACAGATCGACAGGTCGGTGCTCGGTCCTAGAAGCATCCCGCAATTAGGAGTCATAATTTGAATGGTCGTTCGTATTATCTCCATGCTCGGAGCAGCACTCTCCGACAGGAAACCCCAGTCTAAAGAGGGAGAGCCTCGATGAGCTCTCGACGACCAGCACTTAGTGCAAAGCAAGCAACTGATCCCATAAATCACTCTCTCTAAAGGTGAGAGAGAATGTAGGGAGCTCTGATCACGAAAGCTACACAAAGGCTAGAAGAAGTTCCCAAGTACATGCTAGCTCATCGTTAGAAGTCTATATTATATGGTCTAGAAAGGCCATATATATTACGGTTAATAGGAACCCCTGGTACCCGAAGATGACCTACATCCGGAGTAGCGCCTCAAGAGGCCCCGAAACTCGGCACAAGATCTTCGAACAAACCAAAGGGCCCTGATCCCTGACCTACCAGATTAGTTCAAGATTGGTCTGAAGCTCGATGAGGAATTTAGGAGAGATCCATGTCAATCAACAATGGATCAGAATAAGCGCTTAGAACAAAAGCTAGATATCACCGACCAACAATGAAAGGAGATATTCGAAGGTCCTCGGAAGGCATGAAAGGATATAGAAAACAAAGCAAATTATTAAGCATAAATCAAAAAAGTTCATTCTTATTCATCAAAGTTTGTGTACAAGCAACCCTAGAGGGATCCATACATATAATTGCAAAAGCCCACGGAGAACTTCCATACATAAAAGATAGAGGCAAAAGGACGCACGCGCAAGGTGATGACCTGGAGGTTGATCAACCCCAGAAAGGCCACAACAGTCCCCTACCGGCACGTCTCCTCGGAAGTTTCATCCCAACCTTCTACGTTGATATCCCCAAGAGACAGGGCGGGTGACAAGTAGGGATGAAATAACGTCATAGCTCTTCAAAGCTCAAGGAGTTCCCTTTGCCAGTGAAGCCTAAGAGAATTAGTGGACCGAATGGTCCTCGGTCCCGCTTGCATAGTTATTTTGGATCCACTTCTTGGAAAGTCTAGCTTTGTAAGCCCCCCAACTCGAAGAAGAACACCACGTCGAGCCAGGATATGAAGGTCAGCAGCGGTGTACAAACCGATCCCCCTTTTTAGCAGCGGTACATAATGCAAATGGACTCCTATGCAAAGGTGAAAAAAACTCTCCATCCATCACCATCTCGGGCCAACAGTAGCAGCAGCAGCCAATGTGTCTGCGACCATAGAATATCAAGACAGCGTGTTTATATCCAACATAGGGAGGCCTCAGCAGATGGCCTCGACACGGCCAGAAAGAATGCCTCCGAATAGAATTAATATGGAAATATTCCATCATGGTAATCAAAGATAAAAGGAGATGTTGGGAATGAAGAACAAAACTATGCCAATGAAAATTTTAAGATAGAGGAATAATTTCCTAATAATTCCCTCTTTTTTAGCAGAAGAACGACATGGTCATCGATGCTCTGGAAGATCAACTGATGGGTGTACTTATTGCTTCCTTGAAAAAATTAATCGACGGCAATATTTTTTTCTTGAGATGCAGAAATGACAAGGCATCGAATAGAGCAATTGTTCGTTAACGAGAGGTCAAAAAGCCTAAATGTTTCTAAGAGTAAAAGCAAAAGAGCAATTGTTTACAGCCAAACCAGCCTCAGGGCCGCGTACATAAAAGGTCGCAATGACAAAAAGCGTGAGAGACATCATCGCCATCTTGAAATTTGAAACTTTGTGGATCAAAATGAGCACGAGTCGTAACCCGATTTAGGGACCTGATCCAAAATAGTTATCTAATGCATGTATAAGGGAAAAAGTGTGAGAACCATCACTGCCAGCTTCATGAGCCTCAGGGCCACAAACAAAAAAGGTCGCTTCGACCCAAGCTGCAAGAACCACAGTTGCCAGCCTATGTAGATTGAAAACTTGAGGGTCGATTGAGCTTAAGTCGAAGCCCAACTTTTAGAGTGAACCCAAAATAGTCAAAATGTGTATTCCCAAGGGAAAAAGGTAAAAGTCGGTGCTCGCCAGCCTAATAGACCTTAGGGTCCTATCACGAGTTCAAAGTTTTCTACTAATTCAAAGGTCGAATAGACCCGATTAAAGTCTTGGGAAACAGAAATACAAAATAAACACATTGCGGGGTTTCCCCCTTTTCTACATATAGGTGGTGAAAAACAAGCTCTGTCTACAACATATTATGAAAGTGCTATATAGAAAAATGAAAATTAACAGGAAATTAACAAGATCCTAATCTATTGCCGAGCCCACATCCTCTATGACTCCCCAAGGGTTGCACCCTCAAAACTACGAGTCCCCAAAAACCCATTCTCAATGGCATCTTCTCTCCCCAAGGATCCACCCTCATTTCTAGCACCATATGAGATGCCATCCGGCACACCCCTAACGGTCTGCTTTGGGAAATCGGCCAGGCACGACAAGCAGCTCGAGGTAAATTTTGGCTAGCCCCCTCAGATGCCCTCTCAATGCAAGAATTTATATCAATAGATCCTTCCACGTGTGAGGATACAAGCGCCTCGGCTACGGCTTTGATCTAAGACAAACGTAGACCCTTGTAATTGTCACTATCCACCTTCACACCCCGGAGCTGACGCTCTTTTGAGGTTAGCTTCCCCTAGAGGGTATCACTCTCAGAAGTCATTTCGTTTATGTGCTGAATGAGCTTTGAATTTTAGCATCTCTAGCCCGAAGCTCCCCTCTCAACAGGGCATTTCTATTCTCAAATTTCACAAAATCACGTCAGAGATGTTAAAAGCAATAGAATCTCAGAATGATTCGAAAATAGTAAAAGGTGGATGAGTAACCTGCTCAGAAAGATAGGATTTCTCGCGCTCACAGTGATTCACCGCATCCTTGTACTAGGTGACAGCCTAGTTGTAAAGCGCTTCAGCCTATAGCCAGGAAAAAGGACAAGTTAGAAAAAGAATGATTAGAATAGCCCAAAGCAGCGGGCAGGGATAGCAAAAATTATTCGCTCGCAAATTCTGCATATCTCGCCGAAAACAAATGAAGCATCAACCTCTAGACCTACCTCGAGTACAATTGTCAATCTTTCGAGCGCACTCCTTATTCGACTTATGCACCTGCTCCGGAAGGATCTTCACATGAGGTATCTTGCACTCCATGCGGAGGCATGTTCACTCTCTGAGGTGAATCAACAACGATCACAGAACAAGACCAGACAACGTCTTCTTTCCTTGTTCACCTTGGACCCCGAAAATGGGCCTCTCCGAACTGCCCACTGAAGACGGCTCAACTCGAGAAGAAATCTGGACACCAGCCGACTAGGGGTAGTACACGATACTCCATCCATTGCCTCCCCACCGCAAAGATAGACCACACCGGCATCAATCTCTGGTTCGGAAGCCTCCATCCTCTCGGCCTGAAGATCAGCCAAGTTTATATTATCCTTAGGGTGAAAGTACAAGATGGGGGGTGAATTGCATATAATTTAAAATAAACCGTAATAAGTTGACATAAAACTTTAGAAGCCGACTGAATATGACAATCTTGCAGATAGAGAGATTATAAGTAATATGCAGAAATTAAATGCAGAAATTAAAGACAGCGGGAATTTTATACTAGTTTGGATTCAATGTGAATCATAATCCAGTCCCTTTGTTGCTAGATATTTCTCTTTAAGCAAATGAGTTTTCTCTCAAGTACAAATGTGTTGTTTGTCGCTCAGTTTTCTAGCACTCGTTTGATACGATGCCTCACCAGTTGTATGCTCTATTTCTATCCCTGACTTGTTACATAACAGAATATATGAGCTACTATGCTTGTTTGCAGTAAATTGAAGATAGTTATTTTGGTTTGATCAAAGTGTACTAAGGATGGGGTTGCAGTAAGAATATACAAGAATGAATGGTGAAGGTTCGACAACCCAAGGGTTTTGATCCTTGGAAAGAGTTGATTCTTTCCAAGAATAAAGTACTAGTCACTGCATCTCTTCACATCTTTTTCTTTTGGCAAATGGCCAGATTGACATAATTCTTCCTTGATTTTTGGACCTTCTGATCTTGATTATTGTCTGGAACCTCTAGCATTAATTGTCCTTCAATAATTTAATTTGACTCATCAATCACGGATTGCGTTGAATCTGTATTTCCATTAGGGCTGATTTGATTTCCTAGAATCATGGAGTTAGTCTCGTTTTGCTGATGTGCAGTTGATTCTATCCTTGTGCACCAAGAGTACTTAGGGCAGATTCCTTTGAGAATGATGTCCTTCCATGTATGCTATAGCAATTCCTTCTTGCTCATTTGAACTCATGCACATGAATATTAATTTGCATCACTAAACTATGTTCTAACAATCTCCCCCTTTTTGATGATGGTAAAATAATATACCTATAAGTAAATAGGTAAACAACAGTTGACTTCCCTGTATGAGATGGGCTGACTTGGCTCCCCTTCAATATGTGTAGTCAACTGAACTTGATCTCCCTTTCAATATGTGTAGTCGACTTGTACCTGTATATTAAGGTCTATATATGGGCAGCATAGATGACTTGACAAGTTCAAAGAATACAAGGCACTGTCTCCCCCTCAATGTGTATGCGTGTAGCATAGCCGACTTAACCTTTATAACTAATACGGAGTACATACAGAATCAACCTACACATAGAGCGTTAATATCCAGAAATATTCTCCCCCTTTTTGACATCAACAAAGAGGGAGCAGCAAAAAATATCATCCACATACGTAAAGGAGAGAAAAAAAATCATCCACGAGGATAGCCCAACCACAGCCAAAACAAGTTTAACATAAAAATATTTGTCTGTAGACCACATCCATTTCACTGACGCATAAAGTAAGTAAGAGTGTTGCAGATGGCTTCCTTCAACTGGTCAAAGCTAGTGTTGGCAGCAACGCTTATTCCATCCACCCTGTCATGCACCTCCTTAACGGCTTTAGCCGCATTCTACCTTACCCATTGCACAACCATCATGATCTTAGACACATCAGACCATATTTCCTTAAAAATAGAATAAATAGCATCCACAGTAGACTGTGTGGAGGACAGAAGAGTCTTGATGTTTGAGAGTTGAGAGTCGATGGAGCTGAGGTTTTCATTTAGGTCAGCAAGAAATGGAGAGGGAATAATAGCAGATGGAGGCTTGTTTTCCATAGGGTTAGGCTTTACATCACTATCACCCTTTTTGACCTAGACACCCTTGTTACTCACATACCCTATATTTGAGAAGGCTCTAGCATTGTAGGATTTGTTCACAGGAACAAAGGGATAGTCTGAAAGCAGAATTTGATGAGCTTCCAGAATGTGGGTGATGTACATACCAAGGATGACTGGATGGATCTTCAACACTCTCAATCATAAAATTTATGACCCGGGAGGACAACTTTGATTTTGAGAATGGAGTTAAGACAGTAAACTAAGAAGGTGTCCCGTAGAGAGAGGGTTGAAAAGGAACCAGTTCTGGGGAGGAGAGTGGTCGCAACAATATGGGCAAGAATCCTAGTTTCAAAGCTAACATCACTAGGCCCTAATTGAATTGGAAGGGTTTCAGAGGGATTTTCTGCAATACATTATTTAGCCTGACCAAAGGTGATTTCAAAATTCTCAAGCCAGCTAGTCTTAAAGATAGTTGCGAAACCAGTGCAACGACATTCATATGATTTTTACCTTGTATAGATTTTACCAAGAAGAGGACACGCGTACTAAATAGGGGGGGGGGGATATGATAATTTGTAATACACATTGAAATACGCAATACAAGGCAATTTACTGTTATTTCTAGCTCTCATAACCTTGCTATTCTATTCTTACATCAGAAGAGGCATTTCTTGGCTCGAGGGTGATCGAACTCTAAGGCCAACGCTATTCAATTTTTGTGGTTTGCATTTATTTTCTAATCATTAATTTCAATATTAATCTGTCTTCTTAATTTGTGTCAAGTTATATCACATATCTTTAAAATCACATATAAATTCAACTGTCATCAGTTTTTTTAAGGTAAATAAAAGTAGAGAGATACTTTTGATGGTGTACATAAGGCTTTTAAGGAAAGTCGTATGAACTTGATTTAAAGCGGACAATGTTATAACACGATTAAAAGTATTCTTGGATCAGCTGAGCCCAACATAAGCATTTATTTGCTTCTAAGCAGAATGTTTGATCAATTTGTTCATCATTTCGATTGAGAAGTTCTACAATAATATATATTTTAGGAACAGGGAAGGTGTTTCAGAATGTATTTTTTGCATAAGAATGAGATACTCAAATCACGTTTATTAGCCACTAATGTTGGAATCCTCTGATTTTCCTGTGCAAATTTGGAGAGAAGGTCAATTATAACTGTTTTCCGTGATTTTAAAAAAAATTGGTCAAAAGATAATTTTATATATATATATATATATATATATATATTTCTTACAGTGGGCTGCTTGGTATATATATATATATATATCTTACAGTGGGCTGCTGCGTTACCAAGCATATATTCTCAGATAAGGAGTAGTCTAATGCTACAATAACAATATTAAAGTATCTTATAGGCCAACCAGATTGGTTAGTTAGCAATAATCATCAGTTCACGAAATAAATTTTTAAACTGGCTGTTTTACAGTCCTAGCAAAAAATTTACTAATTAGTCAAAAAGTACCACCTATATACAACAAAACATCCCAACCTCCACCCTCTCTATACTTTGTCAAAATATATGCAATACATATATATATATATATAGTTTTTTTGTATGTAGCTCTATCCTTTTAGTAAAAGGTTGGGTGGAGTTTAATTGCAATTCAATTAAGACAATAAAAATAAATACTCTCTCCCGTTCAGAATAAGTGTTCAATTTGCTTTTTTATTTTGGTTCAAAATAAATATTCAGTTATGTAATTAAGAAAGAATTTAATTTATTTTTACAAAAAAACCCCTATGTATATATCCCTAAAAAGTTTTCTTACTTCACACATTAAATGTTTAATTATGTTTAGTTTAGTTGTCCTCAGAAATCAGCAACTAGAAAATGTCACTGCACTGCAAAGCTCTTTTACAGTCTAGCTCGCACTCCAACGCTAACTAATACTCCCTCCGTTTCATATTGTTTAAAATACTTTTCTTTTTAATTTATTTTAAAATAAATGACACATTTCTATATTTGTAAATAATTTAATTTTAAACTCATTATTTTACCCTTTTTGCCTTTAGTGAAAAACTTTTATAGTCATATAAATGGTATGATCCCACAAACCATTTACCCCTTAATTTTTTAAGGCTACAATTTTTAAAAGTTTTCCTCTTTTTTTTCTTAAACTTCGTGCTAAGACAAACCAACTCAAACAGTATGAAATGGATGGAGTAGCAATTACTTCTTTGATCATTAATACTATTCTTTATTACAACACTTAACCCTTCATTTTTTAAATTTACAAACTGCTCTCTTATTGCCTTTTCTCTAAACTTCAACAGGAAATTCACAAAGAACGAACAAATCAATCCATTTAAGACAAAGATATTGGAAAACAAAGGGAATTCTCACAGAATTTAAGTCTAGGAAATTAACCACAAATGTCATGATTGTATAAAATTTCATTTTGGGCATTCATGTTGTTAATGATGATCCCAATCCTAGTCGAAGTTCAAGATCAATCGTTTCTTCAGTGGCTGAATCTCTCTTGCTGCTACCATAATCAGGATTGTTATCATTACTAGTGTTAGATGTTGAAGGTTCACTTATGTTAAATGATGTGTTGATTGGAGAAGGCCCATTTATTGGGAAGCTTAAAGATGGAGGAGGAGGGCAGGGAGAAATCAAATTATTTGTGGGGAAGGGAGAGATAGAGAGAAAAGTGGATGGTGAATTATTATTGGTACAAGATTTTGTTAATGTGGGATTGAAGACAGAACCATTAGGGTTAGGAAAGGAGTATAGAAGACAAAGTCCACCATTTGTAACAAATTCTTGAGTTGGAATAAGGAGGGTTGAATTAGCATTGGGGGAAGAAGTGTGGTTGCTATTGGAAGCTAGTGGTGGAGCTTGGTGGAGCCTAGCACGGTCGCGGCGGTGCACATTCATGTGTCCCCCTAGGGCTTGGGCTGACCGAAATTCTCTCCGACAAAAGGTGCAAGTATATGACCTTGGTGGCCAAGTGGTGCCCATAGCATTGACTGTGTCTTCCTCGAATGCTCTTACTTCCCACGAGTCGTCGTCATCTTCAACTGTATTATGAGTTGATTGTTTAGTGTTCCACATCCAATAACCAGTGACAGAGCTAGGGTCTAATGGTGGTTGTAGTGGTGACTGTTTTTGTTTTTGCACTGCTTGGGATAGAATCCCAAGTTCAGCAGCCATGTTACCAACTACTCGCTCCAGTCCAAAATAAGTGATTTTTAGATGTTTTCTCACAGATTAAGAAATTCACTTTTTAGCATTAATTAGCAATAGAATTGACCATATTAATCTTTACTATCTCATATAAACACTCCAAACACGTATTCCAACATCATTTTACTCAAGGATAATGTAGGAAAAAAATAATTAATGCACTCTTGAAATATGAAAAAATCACTACTTTTTTATCACAAGAAAAAATGTCAAAAAGTTACTTATTTTGCACTGGAGGGAGGAGCAATATTTAAAATATATTGATAGAGTTATGATGTGGAATAAACGATTATAAGGGGTTAAATAGAGGATGGGCTCATGAGTGATGAAAATAGAGACAAAATTCCTAGCTGCACTAAAGATATCTACAAGGTTTCCTAGTATAGAGTTGGAATTTACTACTTAAGACAAAGATTGACAATATAAAAAATTTGTGCAGTTGATTAGTGACTAATTTGTTGTAGAAAACTTAGGCTTTAACGCCCATATATTTTACAGGCATTCATGTCTATATCTACCTGGAAATATTTTCTCCGCTTCTGGAAGGAATAAGTTCCCACCAGACGATAAAAGAAGGGAAGTTGATAGCAATATGAACATCCAAAGAAGCTATGCACACAAGTATTGGCAATTTTCCATTAGCATTTGTCATGTACTGAGATCTGTACACATTTATGATGTGACTTAGTCTTGATCATTGGGACAAGAAACATATGGGTTTGAGAAACAACTCACCTTGCTATGTTTGTGTGCTGCCATTTAACTGTCATAATTAACATCATTCTGGCTTTTACAAATTTTGCACTAAACAATTAATTTTAGTCAATTTCCTTGTCAAACAAAGACAGACAACCAAAAATGAAATAAGGAAAGAAAAAAAAAAAGAAGAAAAACAAAGGCAGACAACATTTCTCCTCTTGTTTCGCTACACATCTTGAATTAATTATTTCAAATTGTCAGTTACAGGGCAAGTTAGAGGTATAAATTCCTTTTAAAGGTGTCGCTATTGTTATTAATTGCAGAGAAAGATATCTCATTAAGGCTCAATCCTTTACATTAATTACAAGGTCAAATTAAAATCAGATATCTCATGAATGATGATCTTAATTGATTAGTATGTGTAACGTGCAAAAATGCGGGCCATCAGGTTACGAAATTTTGCATGATTGGATAAGACTAAGATCTGCGTTCTTTTCAACCCTGCAGGTGTATAATACAGTGTGTTTAACCAAAAAAAAAAAGGTTTTTGAGGTCAAATAAAATAAAAGAATAATTTGGATTTTCTAACAACTTATTTACTTCACTTTTCTAAATATAAAGGAATAACTATAATAGAAAATAAGACTGAGAATAAAGGAATAGAATTTTTATTGATGATTGTCGTTTTCTTCCTATAGGAAAGAACTAGATCTTCTAATAGTAGAGAATAATAAGAATATTGACAATTGATATTATAACTTTGCAATTTCTCGATGGGGATAGTAGATATGAAAAGGAGATTGGTATAATGGTATAATTCATAATCGCTTACCCTACTTAGTTCTCCTGCCAGTTACTAGTATTTATTACATTAAATCTCATTACATGGATGATTTGTAATGTTTAAGGTAATAATAGCTATATTAGTGGTTACTAATGATCTTTCCATCTCTGCAGTCCAATAATCGTAATTATCAGCCCCATATCTACTTTTTGTTTTTAGCTAACATACACGATATCTTCATACGCAATCTCGCAAGTGTTATTCATATCTTCTCTGCACATCATTCTTCTTTATTAATTCGACTCCCATGCCACATGTCATCATAATATTAGTCCACATTATGAGTTTATTTTTTACCAATACAGATAGTCACCCCACATTCTGAATTGTCTCAATTGATTATTCGGGAGGTCGAGAGATTATTCATAGTGGAAATATTTTGTCGCCTCTTCCCAAGATCATTATGATGCGTATTTGAAGTGAAGAGACCTATGTCCCTTCTATTTAATGTTCGAGACACGTGTCTTATAATAATTGGCTTAGCATTTTGCAGCGCTTTTTTAAGGCTCATACAGCTTTATGCCACGGTGTTTACCATGGAAATGATAACAATAATTAAATTTGTAAATGAGATTCGAAAAATAAGTGATCTATTCACGAACTAGTTTTTGGGGGTGTTTAGTGCTGAAGCGTGAAGTAAAGCGATGGAGATCGAGTTAAATAAAGCGATAATGGAACCAGTAAGAGGACGTTCCGCGAGCGCAAAGCCGGCGAATTGATACCTCGTAGCCATCGCAAGAGAAAGGATGTCCCCAGGAAATGCTCCCAATGGGAACCCTCTCGCTCGAGGAAAAGGACGTTGAGATTCCACTTCATCATCCTGTTAACATGCATGTAAGTTCCCCTTTCATTCGACTCAATTCAAAATAAAAATACACTTTGGGTGCAGGTGGTTCGACCAAATTATTCCGGTGATGTCGGGCCTAAACCGATGAGACGACCCAGGTCTATGCTGCTCCCGAATCGTATCTCTAATAGGCTCTTGAGAACAATTGACACAAGCGACCAAATCACCCCCCTTGCAAAGCTCGCCCGAGCTCAAGATGATACGCCGAGCTCACCAATCGTAGTTGCTTTGAATAGATAACGTCGAATATATCGCGCTGAGTGCGACCCCAATACCCTGTTTCATCAAAGATATAAGACCCAGTGACAAAGGCGGGGCTAATCTATCCATCTTTGAGCGACAATAAAAGATATGTAACCTTATTCCTGTGGCTGGCATTAAGAAGACTATTTTGTCTTATCCACAGTAAGAAATATCCCCATCAAATATGTCCCGGAAAAACTTGGAGACTCAAAGCAACTCAACAACCACCCTATCTCAGGGTCGGAACTCCAAGCTTACAAAGCTCTCGCAAACGCAAGTACGGGCCCGCAAAAATCTATCTTCAAGCTTGAGCGAGACTCAATAGTTTTGAAAATCATCTCCAATTTCCATACAATGGAAAATCAAAAATTCTAAGAGTCTAACGGGCAGCCTTGACACAGCCAAATCTATTGTTCATCCACTATAAGATGTCATCAGGTATGGCAAACTGTAAGACCTCAATTGGCTTGAAAAATTCCCGTATTCTAGGCTATTCGTCGCATTTCTACGAAAATCGAAATGGCATACCCTCGGTATAGGCGCCTAGAACTGCTTCTAGGGGATATAAAAGCCCCCGGCTAAAGAACATGTTTCCGGTCATAGCGGCTGCTACAATCGAGAAACACGACTCGAGGACGCTGGACTGTCAATGAAAAATCCTCCAAATCTACTTTGGAAAGAACTGCTTAAAAGTACGCTTCACTAAAATTGGCAAAAAACATGAGCCCCGACCACGTCAGCTCCAAAATCGCAAATGCATCGATCTACTCGACCCATGGGCTATGAACATTCCAAAGTGCTTGAAACATCGCCGACTATGACTTGAAATCGAGATTCCTTTAGAACCGACGACGGGTCAAGCAAACACATTCAATAAGACCTTAGCGAGGGGAAACAAATCCACAGAGAGGCTCCTGGCCTCATATCAAAAGATCTCTACGACCACAAAACATAAGTGCCATTGTCACCGGCTAAGCATGCCTCCGGTCAACGTATTGAAAGGTCTCCAGGACTAAAATAGTGTAAAAGCCATTGCGCCAGCTTGAAAATTGACAACTTGAGGACTAAAGTGAGCTCGAGTCGTAACCCGATTCGGAGACTGGATCCAAAATAGTTAACTAAGCAAAGCCTTTGGGACTCATACTAAAAGGTCTTAACAACCAAGCAACATAATAGCCAGTGTTGCTGGCCAAAAACGATTTGAGGGCTGATTACAGATAGGGTCGCAACGCGACTCGGAGACTGGGTCCTAAAAGTTGAAACAAGCTCAAGGGTATGACTGTGACACTACTATCCCCAACTGTAATCTCCGGAAAGATCAAGGGTCGGTTACTGCTCGAGTCGCGATGTGACTCGGAGACTGGAGCTGGAAATTTGTAGAACGCCCAAGGGCAGAAAATGATGGCCATTATCACTAGCCCGAGTGGGCCCCAAATGCATATAAAACTCAAGTCGGATTCTAATTCGGATACAGAGCTCGGAGAATTTTCAATCGCGATATGCCTAAAGGCGCGACCCAAACACGGCTACCTGCGGTCAAGACAAATCTCCAGGCCGTGAGCCCCCCTGAACTGCTTCGTCTTGGGAGCACAAGGACTCATCACCCTCCCGCCCATGCAAGCAAAAAAGAGAATAAAAAGATCTAAAAAGAAATTCCCCTTGTATTACATGCGAGAAAAAATATTCGCCCCTTATGTTACAAAACAACATGGCTCATATTTTGAACTAAAAGGCTACAACTTGCCCAGATCCTTCTACAACGTCCACAAGGAGTAACCGAGCATTATCCCCGGCCGCCCTTGCTTGAGCCCACTCCTTTGAGAGAATGAAGCCCCTTGCTCCAACCTCCTCGAATACCTCTCTCTGGGATATTCAATGAACAAATTCGTCGATCCTCTTCTTACAATCAAGGGCTCGCCTCAACTCAGAGTGAGCATCAACTTTTCCTTTATGCACATCTCCATCTCGCGATGAACCCTGGTTTGTCTTAATGCCTCTTTCGCCAAGATATTGGTTATCCCGGCCCTGACTTTCGAGAATAAGACTCAAGCTTATCGAACATATCCTCCTGACCTTTGGAATTATCACAGTCCAAGATAAGTTGAAACTCAAGGGCGGGAATCCTAGCTAAAGTATTAATTTCCTCCAAGGCATGAGTCCATGCTTGAGCTCTTATCTCCTTGGAAGCTGCCCTGACGCGGCTCACGCTTCCTTTAAGGTACTCGAAGGTCTCTGTCTTTTTCTACAATTGATATGGAAGAGGAAACTAGCCTTGAAGATTAGAAAGAACCAAAAATTGCAGAATAAAAAGTTACTTGTTCTACCAGATAGCCCTCACAGTTTGAGCTCTGATGCGCCTCACATCGCCAATGATGCAGCTCGACGTCCTTCTCCTTTCAAGAAAGCCTAAGGGAATCTCCCTTGTCCAGGATGCTCTGAAATTTGGCCTTTTGACAAAACATCTCAGATATAAGCATGTCACATACCTGAAAAGGGAGATTAGATGTGAGGAGGAAGATGCAGGATACAGGAAGATTATGCACAAACTCACTACAATGTGGAGGAGTCAGATTGTTTCCAAATCAGAACATGGTCAAGCTAGTGCTGCTCCAACAGCCTTGGAGAAGCTATCCTCGAGCACATAATGCTCGCCCAAAAGAATTGCTTGCCAAGGAACGGGTACTTCGGGAATAGCCAACTTGAGAGACGCCCCATCCTTGGAAATAAGGACCTGACCAGCAGCACAGAAGTCTTCTTCGCACTGTGGGCTCCAGTCCCTCTTATTAATAATGTCTCTCGGCCTAGAGGCCGAAGACTCCATCTCCCCTCTAGAAAAGCGATTCCTACCAAGGAACCGCCCGACATCTACAAAAAATGAACCCAATATAAATAAGATGGGGAAGTGTTACCTTGAGTATACGCCATTAGGAGAATAGCAACATACGCTCGCACCTCGATGTTTCGCTCCCCACATGACGCAATACATTTCTCTTCGCCTACGTTCGTTACAAGATTAATGAGTCACCAACCTCCCTAACCAGCCAGGAATGTCATGGGCTTGGCCCTGAATCTATGAAGTCACCACAACAAGATGAATAACATTGTTAACTGGCCAAATTTCATCATGAGCAAAATCTGAAAGAACGATAAAAGGTCTCACTTACATGCTTGATTCCACTTTTCGGAGAATGGTAGGAACTCTACCGGGATAATATATATGTCGGAGCTCAGACGGACCAACTAGCCCACTCTCGATCTACGCCCTTTTCATCATAGACAACAAAGGACGTGGGAGATAACCCCTCAGGGTTAGCGGGCGTTGATGATGAAATGCCCGATATAAACTGATGAGATAATCAAGTGTGATCTCGAGCCCGGCCTTCCCCACAAAGAATCTCTTCATCAGAACCGTTCGCCAGAATTATGGGTGAATCTACACCAGATTAACCTGATACTTCAAGAAACAGTCGAGCACAACACTATCAGGAGGGCTGAATGTAAAGGAGTATAGGTGCACATTCAGAAACCCCTGGCGGAATCCACGACGCCCTCACCTGGGGAAAGCACCTGCCTTGTCAGACTTTCGCTCCATCTGCAATACTGCCTTACCATCTCTAGTTGTCCTTATTCTATCAAGGACACCATCTCCAGAACAACATTATTCGGCTCCCCAACGCCGGGAACAACATCCTCTACCCTTTTCCATGTCGGTTCTGAGGCGGTCTCCATGGCTATAGTAGCAATAACAACATAAACAACAACAACTACCCAATAAAATCCCATATAGAAGGGTCTAGGGAGGGTAATGTGTACACAGACCTACCCCAGACCCGATAGGGGCAGAGAGACTATTTTCGATAGACCCTCAGCTTAGAAAAACGAAAATAGAAAAAAAAATAAACAAGAAAAGAGAATTCATTAGTAACTCCAATAGAATCCGTAATATTAACTGAAGCATAGAAACAAAAAAAATAAATGTCATGCAATAACAGTAACCATAATATAAGGCCCGGGGCTAAGATAAACAACAAAAATAGTATGGATTGAACATAAACTGCAAGCCAAATTAGATTAAACCTAATCCAACCCCACCTCCCCCCAGTATGAAGTAAGGAAAACATTACTACCCCTATCCAACTACACTAATGCTTGACCACCAGGCCATCCTATCAAGGGCCATGTCCTCGGAAATCAAATAGTTGAACCATGCCTACCTGATCACCTCTCTCCAATACTTCTTAGGTCTCCCTTTACCTCTTCTCGTACCCACCACAACCAACCACTCACACCTCCTTACCGGTGAATCAAGGCTTCTCTTCTACACGTGCCCCAACCACCTGAGCCTCGCTTTCGTATTAGCACGCGGTGAAGATTGCTAGAAGGATAAAGGGTATACATGATAGAGAGAGAGATGGCAAGCATGGTCTTGAGAGAGAGAGAGGGGAGAGGAGATCCGGATAGAGAGATTGAGAAGGCGAGATGGCCTTGTAGACCGGTGAGATATGCTGGTCCATATTTTGGAGGCAGGGTGCATCTTGGTAGAGGTTTTGCGAGTCAGCCAGTTCAGTTCGCATTTCTAGATTTTCATGGTGACACAGGTGTTCATGGGTCTTGGATTACTTGTACCGCACAGTTCCCACCGTCTCGTCAGCAGGGAGGGTGCTTTGGGTGTGGTGATACTAGCCACATAGTGAGAGGTTGTCCCAGAATTTGGACAGATGTTTCACAGCAAGGTATTCAAGCACGTAGAGGGGGCCAACGAGGGAGAGTGCTGACTCGTTGATGTGTTTCGTATGGTAGACTTACGGCCGGTGCACCAACTAATGTCATTCGGGTACAGATTCAGTTTGTTATAGAGGGGAACTATCTGTAGTTTATCATAATTCTAACCTATCAGGGTGAGTTCCTTGCTTGTTGTTCCATGTATTAGAGTGCTTTGGGATTTGCACCCTGTTCATGTGATTATCATGTTGAGAGGTTCTATGAGTGATAGACATGTCTATCATCTGTTTCTAGTAGTTGACGAGAGTTATGAGGCAAGTAACAAATTCCTGTTGTCTATTTTGGTAGGTTTTATGTCACTTCTTAGAATTCTTGGTTACGAGATGTTATTTCTATGCTCCAGCGGTGTGGGAGCCACTGTGTGTTGTAAATTATAGACCGAATTGATCTAGTGAGAGTTTGTGGATGGGTTTATGTGAACCCTACTCGTGATTCATTATTGAGGATAAGACCCGCGTGGTTTTCAGGTGATTTGATATGTTGAATCGGGGCTCTATACTGTGGTGAGAGTTATGTCAGTATAAAATCCTTGTGAGTCCTTTATATGCTTTCATTCTCTCTTGTTGGATTGTAGATTTGTGTTTTAGAAGAATTTATGGTAGTTTAATTTGTTTGTTAGTTCCCTTATGTGTTTTCCTTTCCCATATTCTTTCATTTTCGTTTTATGCTTCTTAAGCTTTAGTTTAAGAGGTGTGTACATTTTGGTGTTGGATGAGATTTGGTTAATATGGTGTTTTGTCATGTGGTTTTTGTAGTTATTGTATCATCGCCATTGTTGTGGAGGTTTGAAAAGAGTTACTATTGAACATGACGCTTATGGCCGGTACAGATTTGATCTCAGGCATGTATTGCTATCAGAAATGTTATTGTGGGCCTATGTGTGGTGTGTCATGTTGTGTGGTTGTACTTTGTGTATTGTCTTGTATTGAATTAGTAGGTTGAAATCGATATTGGGTATGGATTTAGACTCGGGTCTTTTGGAAACGGATGGAAGGTGAAATTTTTTTGCTTGAAGGCTTATTGGGGTGACATGGGATCACCCATGGTGTATGTTGGAAGTGCGAACTCAGTGACTTGAGGACTTCGAGGTGAATCTTAGCACGTTCAAGGAAAAACGTTAGTTTTAAAAGGGGGGAATGTAACGATCCGACCGGTCGTTTTAATAAATTATGCTTCTTCAGTGGAATAAGGTCTGGAACCGCTTTGTAATATGTGCATCGACTAGCGTGCATGGCTGAATTCGGCTTTCGGATGGTTTAGCATCAAATTTAGAGAAGAAACCTTGTTTTGGAAGTTAGAACGGTGAAAAGTCGACCAGAATTGGACGTTTGGGTAAACGACCCCGGAATGGGTCATGGCTGATCTCGACAGCTTTGTATGGTTATATTGGACTTGGGCGGTCGTCCGGATTTAGAATTGTAGGTCCGTAGAGTAATTGAGGCATTTCGGTGAAAGTTAAAGTTGGAAAATGAAGAAGTTTGACTTAAATTTGACTTTTGGGATATCGTGGTCGGAATGCGATTCCGAGAGTTGGAATAGCTACGTTTTGTTATTTTTGATATGTCGGTAAAATTTGGTGTCATTTCGAGTTGAATTGGTAAGTTTTGGCATGTGTTTCGGTATTTGAAGATTTAGAAGTTTATAAATATGATTTTTTGTTTGATTCATCATTTCGATGTTGTGTTATATGATTTGGAACTTCGATCGAGTCTGTGTTAGGTTATATGACTTGCAGCAGACTTCTGGTATTTTTGCTTTTGTGGCTTGGGAACAGCAGAAAACGGAGCCGCAGAAGTGGCTTGGCAGCCGCATAGGCGAAGTGTGGATTTTGGGCAGGAGCCGCAGGGGTGGAAGGATTTCCGCAGAAGCGGAATCGCTTCTGGGATGAAGAAACCGCAGAAGCAGAAATTGGGGAGTTTAAAGAAACAGCAGAAGCAAGCTGCATTTCCGCAAAAGTGGGAGAGTAGAAACGGTCCCTGGACCACAAAAGCGGAAACGATAGTTAAGAAATAGGATAATCCGGGGGTTTATTTCAAAAGTTGTAAAATCAATTGGGAGCTCGGGAGAAGGTGATTTTGGGTGGATTTTGAATAGAAGATCAGTGGGTAATGTGACTTTTGGTCTATTCTTATTTTCAAATTGATTTATATCTATTTAACTGTGGACGCTTACCCTTCTATAGTCAGATTATCATTCCTAATTGATTGCATTTATTAGCAAAAACATAAATTCTATCTCGTGCAAAATAATTGGTCTTAGTTGGAAAGAAGTTAGATATCCTGTGTTTAGGTAACATTTTCCTTAACTGTAATTTTTCGTTCCATGTTAATTTCCTTGATGTCGGTCTGAGTATTATGGAATTGTTGTTTTGTATTATTTCTTCGTTGTTGAGTTGTTCTTATTGCGCTTAGTGTTTCTCTGTTACTGTTATTCCTTGTAAGTTATTTGTACCATCTTTTGGTGAATGCAAATAGCTGAGTTGATTCCCTTGCTTTATTCCTGTATATATATTGTCATTTATAGCACTGTACTTGAGACAGTGATGCAGGAGGTCTCTATGGTACAGTTATTGGTATTTTGTTGCACGAGGTCTCTACCGTGCAATTGTTGTTGAGAGATTGCATGAGATCTTTGCCGTGCTATTGTGGTTATTGATGATTTGAACATTTGGGGTAACAAGGCGGGGTATGTTATATGCTGATGTGTGAGTTGCGCATGCGGCGAAATAAAGTGGAAATATTGTGATGCATGTATGGAGAAATGAGGTAGTACTTATTATATTATCATTGCACATGTGGCGAAATAAGGTGGGCTATATGAGGGGTTTATTGTAATGAAATGTGACGACCTGTGGAGGTATCCTAATTGATTATTATTATGATTGTGGGTTTCTTACCTGTATGAACTTTATCGCTCAAAAATAATGAGGAAACATTCTATGTGCGATCCATTCCCCCATTCATGTTACTAGTTGTTAGAATTATTGTTAGAACACTTGCACAAGCGTACACGTAGTTGAACATTACTGTAGAGGTAAGTTGTTCCTATTTTGCTAAGGAGAGAGGTACGACCTCGTTTATCCATTATATATGTGAGAGTCGCCATAGTTAGCCGGTTAGTGGTCAATATGACTCAGAGGCTGATGGGGCACATGATGCCGAGTGATATATTATGGATGTTAGGTTTTTGTGATTTGTGGTTTGTTCAAGACTTGGCAAATTTGTGGAAGAGTGAATAATACCTTATGTGAACATCACAGTAGGATATCAGTTATGGACTTGTGTTTCCTGTGCTGTGTTGTTACTTGATGTTCCTTTGCCTTGTTGTTAATTGTAGCATTATTGGTTATTTCGTGCAATCATCATATATTGTTATATAATTTATGTTATTCCTATGATTATACTGTATTGATCGGTAGGTATCTTGCATGTTCCTCGCCACTACTCCACCGAGGTTAGTCTGGATACTTACTGGGCACCGCCGTGGTGTGCTCATGCTACTCTTCTGCGTATTTTTGTTGTGCAGATACAACTACTCCCATTCAGTTCTATCAGCCTTGGAAGAAGGCATATCGGTAGAGACTTCGAGTTATATGTGCTACGTCCGCAGACCAAAGGGTCCCCATACAGCTTTCTGTAATAAGTATATCTCTTTCAGTATTTCTCCTTTGTATAGATGTTTCTTGAGTCAGAGCATCATATGTATTCCTTAGCATGTGATTTGAGAGATTTCGGGTTTTTGGGACTTGGATAAGCTATGAGAGTTGTTATTTTATGTGCCAGGCGGCACCTTGAACACTAATTTATTTTATCAGTTCAGTTTAATTATTATCTTCCACAAATTAGTTTACATTCTGAATTGTTAGTCTTACCTAGTCGTAGGGACTAGGTGCGCCACGACATGTTCACGGAGGGCGAACTGTGGTCGTGACATAAAATATGAAAAACCTAGAGTTTCTCTAAGGTTAGAAATGCAGTCGGTATTCAGGAAGCAACCAATTGCAGTTTAAAGGGACGATATCAAGTTATTGAAATAATCAAGGCCACAAAACCAACCGAAATTTCAAACTAACAATTATTGTTCGTTTAAAAACATGAACAGGTGCAATCCAAAGCAACATTGCAAGAAGAAGGTGCAACCAAAGAGAAACTGTTCAAGGGCTAGAAATAACATTGAAGCACCAATCCATAAAGGGAAGTCCCCTCAAAAATTATTTCCCGCGTTTACTCATTCTATGAAATAAACAAAAAAGAGAAAAGAAGAAGAAGAAGAAAAAAATGAAAAAAAGTAGATAAAAAAAGTTAAAAATATGGTATCCTAGAGTCCCCAATCTCCAGTTACATTTTTTCCAACATAGGGTATCCACTCCCAAGTTCATTTTATTTTAGGCATATGGTCTCCGCTCCATAGTCGCTTTTCCAATGTAGGGACTCCACTCCCTAGTTCATTTTATTTTAGGCATATAGTCTCCACTCCCTGGCTTTTTTTGTAACATAGGGTCTCCACTCCCTAGTTGAGCTTATTTAAGAAATAGGGTCTCCACTCCCTAGTCTGCTTTTCCAACATAGGATATCCACTACGGTCTCCACTCCCTGCACGCGTTTCCAACATAGGGTCTCCACTCCCTCGTTGATTTTATTTTAAACATAGAGTCTCCACTCCCTAGTCGCTTTTTCAACATAGGGTCTACACTCCCTAGTTGAAGTCATTTTAGAGATAGAGTCTTCATTTCTAAGATAATTTTTCAACGTAGAGTCTCCAGTCCCCATTTGATTTTATTTTAGACATAGGGACTCCACTCTCCAGTCGCTTTTCCAATATTTGGTCTCCTCTTCCTAGTCTTCTTTCCAACATTGGCTTTCCACTTCCTAGTTTAGTGTATTTTGACATAGGGCGACCACTCCCTACTTGAGTTTATTTTTCGACATAGACTCTCCACTCTATTCTCGCCTTTCCAACATAGGGTCTCCACTCTCTAGTTGAGTTTATTATAGACATAGGGTCTCCACTCCCTAGTCGCCTTTCCGACATAGAGTCTCAATTCCCTAGGTGATTTTATTTTAAGACATAGAGTCTCCACTCCCTAGTCGTCTTTCCAACATAGGGTCTCCAACCCCTAGTTGAGCTTATTTTGGACATAGGGTCTCCACTCCCTAGTCGCGTTTCCAACATAGGGTCTCCACTCCTTTGTTGAGTTTATTTTAGACTTAGGGTCTCCACTCCCTATTCGCCTTTCCAACATAGGGTCTCCACTCCCTAGTTGATTTTATTTTTAGACTTAAGGTCTCCACTCCCTAGTCGCCTTTCCAACTTAGGTCTCAACTCCCTAATTGAGTTTATTTTAGACATAGGGTCTCCACTCCCTAGTCGCCTTTCCAACATAGGGTCTCCACACCCTAGTTAATTTTTTTAGACATAGGGTCTCCTCTTCCTAGTCTCTTTTCCAACATATAGTCTCCACTCCCTTGTTTATTTTATTTTCGACATAGGGTATCCACTCCCTAGTCGCTTTTCCAAATAGGGTCTCCACTCTCTAGTTGATTTTATTTTAGATATAGAGTCTCCACTCCCCAGTTGATATTATTTTTTGATATAGGGTTCCATTCCCCAAGCTTCCACAACTACACTGACCTGATACCTTTATATTTGTCGGCAACTTTTGAAGCTAGGTTCGATCAGACTCTTTCAAAAGATGCTTCTCATGGAGTTTCAAACGGGCAAAAAAACCCTTATATTTGCTCATTTTATCTTTTCTTGAAAATATGTCATGTTTCCAAGGAAAGAGGGGCAGCTGTGAGCATACGATTTCTGCCCTATATTAAACACGCCTATAAAACCCCAAGAAAATAGATTTTTTCTTAATTATTTGCCTTTTTAGGACTTTTCATAGAATTTTATTAATTCTCTACATTTTTATGCCCGTTTACTTTTATTAAAAATCATGAAAAATATCAAAAATTTCATGCATTGCATATTAGTTTTTTGTGTTCATATTTTAGGATTAGTTATTTAAGTAATTTCCTTATTAAAATAAAAATTACAAAAAATATTGTTCATATTTACATTTTTAGCTTTTAATATGGGAATAATAATTTTCTTTTTATTAATTTAGGATTAATTAATTGGTAAATAGTATAAATAGATGATTAGTTTAATTTATAATGTAGGATTAAATTTATAACTTAATTAATTTAGCTAGGTCATAAATTAAAGAAAAGGAAAAGAAGCAACAAAAGCAAAATGGACAGGTTTTGTTTTAATTTGGAAATTGGGCTAAATTTGATTTCATAAAACTCATTCCCTCTCCAAACTTGTCCTATCCCATCGCCTCTAGAAGCCAGTCCGTCCCTGACACATATTACTTCTTACAAATACCTAAATCATTCCCCATTCCTTTTCTACACCTAAGAGACATCAGAACATCAGATAATGAGAGACCTTTGGAAAAAACAGATCAGAGGGAAACAGCGCAAGAGACCTCTATTCTACCTCTCGAGTTTATCTCTCAAAAACCACAAAAACAAATCGAGAGCCCTAACCCCTGAAGCCATGACGTTCCCTTCTCGTCCCTTGCTCACGCTCATCTTGCTCTATACGATCAAAGCGCGCGCACACACTCAATTTAACTTCCTAAGCTAAAATCTGGATAGAAAAATGAAGAAGAAGGAAAGAATAACAAAGATGAAATGACAACCATCTCCAAGTCCAAAACGGAACGATCACCAAAAGCAATCTGAAATGATTTCTTAAATACAACAAAGACATTTCTGCCTATTCACTTTTCGTTTCAGGTTCTGCTGCCTTTGTTTTGAGATTTTTATCGAATACTCTGTCCGAAGCTTATTTGCTGCTCGATTTTGATTATGCTCCTGCTGGATTGGCTTGGCTCGCTTCTCCCATTTTTAAACCTTTATTTTCGCCATTGCTCGCAACTTATCTGTCTCTTATCTTCAGTTTCAAATTCGATTTTCAGTTTTAAGTTCAAAGAGTCCATTTTGAAGTCCTTTCAGTGAGTTGTTTGGTTTGAGCGCTGGAGACGTTCGAGGTCGTCGAGTGTCTGTTCCGTTTGTGGTCATTTTCTGAGCCTTGGAATTGCCACTCCTTTTCCGTTGATTTGCGTTGATTTTGCACTGCTGTCTCTAATGTTTGCTTGCAAAATCGGGACTGAATTCCCTTTAGTGCTATTTCTGCCGCTCTATCGACTGTTTCAGGATTTATTTGTCAAAGTAATTATAGGTATCTTTCCTCCTGCTCTATTATGAGTTTCTGAAATGTATGGACTTTTATGATAATATTATTTATTTTGCTGATGATATTGAATCTTATTTTATGAATTGTGATGTCAATTTGTTTGTAATTCATTAAAATAAGATCTTGTTAATCCCTCATTGTTCCATGAGTGTCCATATTCATTATTTCCTTTCACGCAGTTGGTTTAGGTAATAATGATTTAAATATAACCTTATGCCATTTTGAGAACGAGAGTTGGTGATCTATTCCTAATTAATATTTAAGTTTAGAGTCATAAGTTGCCTAACGGATATTGTTGTTGTTCAGTATACGTTACCACTATTTTCCTCTCAGTCCTTTTTTAAAAAAAATAACAAGAAAGATTCGTCGTGTTGCAAATCTTCTTACTAGAAAAGGATGAGAGAGTGAGACTTTTAGTCTATTATTTTCATTTAGGCAAAAAGTCAATACTTCAAATAAAAACACAAACTTGCACAAATTCTTCCTTACTCAAATTGAGGAAAGAAAATTTTAATCTAGGGAACTTCCATGCATCTTGTTATTTTTGAATTGGGTGTTCAATAATACATGGATCAAGTGGTCATGCTAACTGAATTTTTTATCTTTGTTGCATTGTGTATTTGTCAAATGGTGTGACGATCCGACCCGACATCTTATGAGTTACTGCTCCATTTACCCATTTTTATGCTTTTTCATGTTTTATAAATGATGCGTTAGAGTTATTTGGATTGGTTTTGGTAGAAAATGAGACACTTAATTTCCTTAAGGAAGGTTTGATTTGGAAAAGTCAATTGGATGATGACTTATGAGTTAGAGGGCTCGGATGTGATTTTCGGTGACTCAGTTAGCTTCGAGGAGTGGTTTGTCACGTAGGAGCGTGTCGGAAGTGATTTTGGAGGTCCGACGTAGAATTAGGATTGAATTGACAAAGTTAATATTTTGGCGATTTACGGTTGGTAGGTGAGATCGCGTCGAAATGGAATTCCGAGAGATTTAGTAGCTTCGTTAGTTGATTTGGGATGTGTGTGCCAAATTTCAAGTGATTCGGAGGTGATTTAGTTGGGTTTTTGATCAAATGCGTGTTTCGAAAGTTTTATAAGAACTTAGGCTTGAATTCAATATGATTTGATGATTTTAGTGTTGTTGAATGTATTATTATGATTGGAACAGTTTTGAATAACGTTTTAGGATGCATTGATATTTTTGGTTGAGGTCCCGAGGGCCTCGGGGTGAGTTTGGATTGCTTAATGGAGAATTTTTTATTTTTTGCATGATAAAGGTCTGCTGGTATTTGGTATTTTCGCACCTGCGGTTATGGGACCGCAAGTGCGGTCACTGAAAAGTGAGTGGAGGATCGCAGAAGCAAGGTTTGGTCTGGGCGCTGTTTTTGCAGAAGTGGTTGGGAAGCCGCATCTGCGAAGCTGCAGATTCGGGATTTATTTCGCAGAAGTGGGTCTTTGGATTTTGTGCATGTCCGCAGAAGTGGAAGGAGATCGCAGAATCGGAAATCGCAGAAGCGACATTTGGAGTGTAGAAGCGGTTTCTGCTGGACATAAATATTTAATTCATCTTTGCGGAAGTTTGAAAGAGTAACATATTTCACTTCGGACATGGAGAGTTTTGGGCGATTTTGAAGAGGGTTTCGAGGGCTTTGATCAGGTATGAATTCTTGGAATTCGAAAATGATTTTACGGTGTATATACGTGGATTAAAACTGAAAACTCAAGGAATTAAGGTACAAAAATGGTGGTTTAGTGCTTGAACTTAAGAGAGCTTCAACTGGGGATTTTATTAAACTTCCGCATACTTTATCTTTATTCTTAGATTTCTAGTATAATGTTTCAGTAAATTCCCTGTGTTATTTATCTACAATCTGTGTAAGAATTGGGGAAGTGATGTTGAATGGTCGGGCTTGCGTAGCAGTGTGTTGTGCGCCATCATGACCGGGTTTGGGGTCATGACAAGTTGGTATCAGAGCCTAGGTTACTTGTTCTCGCAAATTATGAGCCGGAATCATCTGTATTTATACTCGAGAGGCTACAGAACCTCTAAGAAAAACTTCAGATTCTTGAGATTCTTGTCGTATGTCTGTTAATCCGATAACTAAACTTCTGCATTCTATTCTCTAACAGATGGCGAGGACTCATGCTACCAGATGTGGCGGACGACCACCAGTACCACCTACTGAGGCAACCAGAGGCCGTGGATGTGGTCGTGTCCAAGGCTGAGCAGTTTCGGGAGCATCTGTTGATCCACTAGTTGCCCCAGCTCAGGACCAGATTCCAGCGGACCAGATTCCAGTAGGCACCTGTTCAGGCATCGGCAGTTCCCATTGTGATTCCTGGTCTTCAAGAGGCCTTCGTTCAGATATTATCAATTTGCACTGTCATGGCTCAGGCATTTTTAACCACCACAACAGCTACTTCACAGGCTGGGTGAGGCAATCAGACCCCCCTACTCGCACACTTGAGTAGGTTGTGTAGGGATTGCAGACACCGGGAGCAGCTCCAGCTCAACCAGTTTCACCATTTCAGAACTTTGTGGTTCCAGCTATGCCTGACGATGATAGTGTTGTCTCGAGAGTTTGGTAGGCTCCATCCTCTGACATTCAGTGGTGCAGAGGGCGACGATGCCCAGGGATTTCTTGACAAGTCTCAGCATATGCTTCGCACTGAATGGATTTTTGAAACGAGTGGTGTGGCTTTTACTACCTTCCAGTTCCTAGGGGCTGCGTTTACCTGGTGGGAGGATTTCGAGAGGCGTAGACATGTTGGTGCACCGCCCCTTACTTGGAAGCATTTCTCCACTCTCTTGTTGAAGAAGTATGTACCGCAATCCCGTAGAGAGGAGCTGCACATACAATTTGAGTGGTTGACTGAAGGGGACATGAACGTAACCCAGTACGAGATGAGAGTTTCACAGTTGGCCCATAATGCTACTTGGATGATCTTGACGGTTCAGGAGCGGATTAGGAGATTTGTAGATGGCCTTAGCTATTCACTTCGCAATTTAATAACTAGAGAGAGAGTATTGGGTGTTTCGTTAGAGGGGGTGGTTGACATTACTCGTGATATTGGGATGATTCGCCGCCGGGAACGAGTAGAGAAGGAGGCAAAGAGGCCTCAAGGTTCAGGCAGTTTTAGTGGTACTCCGTCTAGGGGACAATTCCGGCTTTGTAGAGGTCATTCCTCCGAGCCTCCTCTGTCAACCCATATAAAGTAAAGTGGGGCGTCTTCAGGCCGTGGTCATCAGGGGTTCCAGCAGGGCCAGTCTTCACTAAGTGCCCTCCCAACTCAGAGCTCAGCTTATGCCCTTTCACCTCAGGGTTAATTTGTGCCGAGTGCATCAGCCGGTCATTTTGGTGCGAGGGATTCCCTTTTGTTGCTACGAGTGTGGAAAGTTTTGTCATATTAGTATATAGTGTCCTTGACTTCGTGGTGGTCTATCTGAGCAAAGGGATCAGCCCTCATCTTCTGCTTCAGTTTCGTTTGCACCTGCTCAGGCAGCTAGGGTGGAGGCCAGGCAACAAGAGGTCGGCCTAGAGGTAGAGGTCGATCAGGCGGTGGCCAGGCTCGATTCTATGGTATCCCAGGCAGGACAGATGCCGTTATGTTAGATGCTGCTATCACAGGTATTACCTCAATCTTCCATAGAGATGCCTTCATCTTATTTGGTTCCGGTTCAACCTGTTCTTATGTGTCCCCATATTTTGCTCATCATTTCGGTACGACCCGAGGGTGTCTTGTTTTAATTGTGCACGTAACTGCCCTGGGCAATACTATTTTTGTAGACCATGTGTATCGGTCTTGTATTATGACTATTGGTGGTCTGGAGACACGAGTTGATTTATTACTATTGAGCATTGTAGACTTTGATGTCATTCTTGGCATGGACTGGCTATCTCCGTGTCATGATATTCTAGACTGTCATGCTAAGAAAGTCACGTTGTCTACGTTGGGTGTTCCGAGGATCGAGTGGCGAGGTGTGACTGACTATATTCCTAGTAGAGTTTTTTCTTTTTTGAAGTCCCACCGTATGGTTGGGAAGGGTTGCCTTTCGTATTCTGTGATTATTAGAGATATTAGAGCTGAGAGTCCTAGCATTAATTCTATTCCCTTTATGAGGGATTTTCCTGATGTATTTCCTGCAGACCTGCCGGGCATGCCGCTGGACAGGGTTATTGATTTGGTATTGATCTGGTGCCGTGAACTCAGCCCATTTACATTCCTCCGCATCAGATGGCACCAGCGGAGTTGAAAGAATTGAAGGAACAACTTTAAGATCTCCTAGAAAATGGGTTTATTCGGCTGAGTGTGTCGCCGTGGGTGTGCACTTATTCTATTTGTGAAGAATAAGGATGGCACAATGAGAATGTGCATTGACTACAGGCAATTGAACAACGTAACAATGAAGAACAAGTATCCCCTACCTCATATTGATGATTTATTCGACCAGCTTCGAGGAGTGAGGGTGTTCTCCAAGATTGATCTCCATTTGGGTTATCACCAGTTGATGATCAGGGAGTTGGATATTCTTAGGACTGCTTTCAAGACTACATATGGTCAGTATGAGTTTATGGTTATGTCTTTCGGGCTGACCAATTCCCTAGCAGCATTCATGCATTTGATGAACATTGTATTTTGGCCTTATCTAGATTCTTTTATTATGGTTTTCATTGATGATATTCTAGTGTTCTCGTGTAGCCAGGAGGAGCACTCTGAGCATTTGCAAGTCGTGTTGCACAGATTGATGGAGAAGGAATTTTATGCAAAGTTCTCCAAGTGTGAGATTTGGCTCGGTTCATTGGCTTTCATGGAGCACATTGTGTCCAACAATGGTATTAATGTTAATCCAAATAAGATAGGGGGTTCAGAGTTGGCCTAGACCGTTCTCATCCACAGAGATTCGTAGTTTCCTCGGTTTAGTGAGTTATTATCGCTGGTTCGATAAAGGTTTTCCATCTATTGCCTTGCCCTTGCAAAGTTTACGCAGAAGGGTGCTCCTTTGTATGGTCGGTTGAGTGCGAGGAGATCTTTCAGAAGCTTGAGACAGCTTTGACCACAACTTCAGTATTGGTTTTTGCCATCAGTTTCACGTTCTTATAATGTCTATTATGATGCTTCGAGAGTCGAGATTGGTTGTGTATTGATGCAGGAGGGTAGAGTGATTGTTTATGTTTCTCATCAGTTGAATCCCTATGAGAAGAACTACCATGTTGATGACTTAGAGTTGGCTGCTATAGTTCATGTTTTGAAGATTTGGAGGCACAACTTATATGCCGTATCTTGTGAGGTATTCACCGATCATTGCAGTCTTCAGCATTTGTTCAAGCAAAAGGATCTTAATTTGATGCGGAGGTGGCTTGAGTTGCTAAACGATTGTGATATTACTATTCTATATCATCCGGGAAAGGCTAATGTAGTGGCCGATGCGTTGAGCCGAAAGGCAGTCAATATGGGGAGTTTGACACACATTCAAGTTGGGGAGAGTCCCTTTGAAGTTGATGTTCAGGCATTGGCCAATCAATTTATAAGATTAGACATTTCAGAGCCCACTCGAGTATTGGCTTGTGTGGTTTATCGGTCTTACTTATATGATCGCATTAGAGAGCGCTAGTATGACGATCCACATTTTCTTGTCCTCAAGGACAGAGTTCAGCATGGTGACGCCAGAGATGTGACCAATGGTGATGATGGTGTATTGAGGATACATGGCCGGATTAATGTAAATGGGCTTAGATAGTCGATTCTTGTGGAGGCTCACAGCTTACGCTATTCATCCTTCCAGGTGCCATGATGATGTATCAGGATTTGGGGAAGCACTGTTGGTTGAGGAGAGTGAAGAAATATATTGTGTCTTATGTAGCTCGATGTATCAATTGTCAACAGGTGAAATATGAGCTTCAGACGCCGGGAGGTCTACTTCAGCAGATGGTTATTCCCGAATGGAAGTGATAAAGAGTTTCAATAGATTTTGTGAATGGTCTTCCTCCGACCTCGAGGAAATTGATTCGGTTTGGGTGATTGTGGACCTCGGACCTCGAAGAAATTTTACCCGGGGAGATTGCTCGATTGCATGGGGTTCCAGTTTCTATTATCTCGGATAGGGGAACTCCCCCTCTTCTCAGTTTTGGAGGACTTTTCAGCGAGATTTGGGTATACAAATGGAGGTGAGCACAACGTTTCATCCTTAGACGGATGGGTAGTCCACGCGTACCATTCAAATATTGGAGGACATGTCGTGTGCCTATGTGATTTATTTCGAAGATTCTCAAGACACGTTTCTGCCGCTTGCAGAGTTTGCCTACAATAACAACTATCAGCCCATTATTCAGATGGCACTGTATGAGGCCTTGTATGGGAGACGGTGCAGATCTCTAGTTGGTTGGTTCTAGGCCGACAAGGCTAGACAATTGGGGACAACGTTTGTTCAGGATGCCTTAGAGAAGGTGAAAGTGATTAAGGAGAGAGACTTCGTATAGCTCAGTCGCACTAGAAGAGTTATGAAGACCAAAAGGTTCGAGATGTATCTTATATGGTGGGTGAGAAGGTCTTGCTGAATGTTTCTCCCATGATGGGAATTATGAGATTTTTAAAGAAAGGGAAGTTGAGTCCGCGTTTCATTGGGCCTTTTGAGGTACTTAGAAGGATTGGAGAGGTGGCCTATGTGCCTGCTTTGCTGCACAGCTTGTCAGGCATTTATCCGGTACTCCATGTTTCTATTCTTCGGATATATGTTGGGAACCTGTCTCATGTTTTGGACGTTAGCACTGTGTAGTTGGATGATGAATTGTCATATCATGCGGAGCCAGTGTCCATTTTGGGTCGTCAAGTTCGAAAATTGAGATCAAAGGACATAGCTTCAGTGAAGGTGCAGTGGAGAGGTAGGCCCGTAAAGGAGGCTACTTGGGAGAGATGCGGAGCAGATACCCTCACCTGTTGGAGGCTTCAGGTATGTTTCTTGACTCGCTCGAGGACGAGCGTTTGTTTAAGTTGGGGAGGATGTGACGAACCGACTCGTCGTCTCATGAGGTACCACTTCATTTCCCAATTTTTATGTTTCTTCATGTTTCGTTATCAGTATTTCATGTGTTAGAGTTGAATTTGATTTGTTTTGCTAGGAAATGAGACACTTAGTCTCTTTAATGAAGGATTGGTTTGGAAAAGTCAACCGGATGTTGACTTATGAGTTAGAGGACCCGGATGTGATTTTCAGTGATTCGTTTAGATTCACGGAGTGATTTGTGACTTAGGAGTTTGATTGGATGTAATTTTGGAGGTCCGATGTAGAATTAGTTTTGAATTGGCAAAGTTAGTATCTTGGCGTTTTCGGTTGATAGGTTAGATTTCGATCCGAGAGTCGGAATTGAATTTAGAGAGTTGCATTAGCTTTGTTAGGTTATTTTGGATGTGAGTGCAATATTTCATGTGTTTCAAAGGATATTTGGTTAGGATTTATATCGAATGCTTGTTTCGGAAGTTTTATAAGAACTTAGGCTTGAATTCAATGAGAACTGTTGATTTTAGTTTGTTGAATGCGTTTTTATGATTGGAACAAGTTTGGGTAACGTTGTAGGATGCATTGGTATTTTTGGTTGAGGTCCCGGTGGCATCGGGGTGTGTTCAATGGCTAAACAGAGAGTTTTATAATTTTTGCATGATAGACATCTACTGGTATTTAGTATTTTCACACCTGCGGTTATTGGACCATAGATGCAATCAAGTAGAAGCAAAGGGAGGATCTCAGAAGCGAGGATTGGTTTGGGAGTTATTTGTGCATAAGCGGTAGGGAAGCCACATCTGCGAAGCCGCAGAAACGGGATTAGTGTCGCTGAAACGGGTCTTTGGATTTTGTGAATGTACGCACAAGTAGAAGGAGACCGCAGAATCACAAGTCGCAAAAGCAACATTTGTACCGCAAAAGCAGTTTCTGTTGGACAAAAATATTTAATTCATGATCCTGATATTTTGAAAGAGTAACATATTTCACTTCGTACTTGGAGATTTTTTGGACTATTTTGAAGAGGGTTTTTTGGTCTTTGATCAGGTATGAATTCTTGGACTTAGAACATGATTTTATGGTGTAAATACATAGATTAGAACTGAAAACTCAAGGAATTAAGGTACCAAAATGGTTGTTTAAGGCTTGAACCTAAGAGAGCTTCAGCTAGGGATTGGAGGGGTCAAATGGACTCCGAGTCTTGGGATTTTGATATGCATAGACTCGTGGCAAGATAAGGAACCTGTTGGTGTTAAAGTTTCTGAGTTTCAAGAAGTAGGTTTCGTGCTCCGGTTATGCCAAATTCTAGAATTCTTGTTGTTTTTTGATTATTTTGATGGGTTTTATTCTCTTGGCATATTGTGACAGATTCGTTGTAGTTTAGGTCAGATTCGACACGCGAGGAGTTCGATTCGAGAGGCAAGGGTATAGCGAGCTACACTTTTCGCCAGCTTGAGGTGAGTAATGACTGCAAATGATGTCCTGAGGGTTTGAAACCCTGAAATTTCACATCGTAATGCTATTTTGAGGCGAGACACGCGCTCTTTGACGAGTGATATTATTTTCGTGTTTCTGGCTAGAACTTAATTGAGAATCATCATTACATGGATTTAATTGTTACATTTGGGCTTCGTGCCAATTGTTTGAATCCTTTAGGGATTGTTATCAGTGCTTTCATATTATTTGGCATATTATTTGATCTTAGTCCTAAGTTTTAATATTGTTTTGCAAACTCATCCATCTTTCTATGATTTGAAAACTTATAGAACACTTTCTTGACGTCTTGAGCTAAGAACTATTATTTTAATATTACCCGAGAGGCTTATGTGAAATTTTTTGACTTAGCATGGATCGGGCTGCACATCGTAGTAGTATTATATTGATATTGAGGCCAAGATTTAGGTTGATGCCACGAGATGGCTTGATATCGCGCTTGGGCTGTTGGAGCCCCAACGTCTGTACGCACCCATAGTGAGCGCCGTCGACGTTAAATGGATCGGGCTGCACGCCGTAGCACGTACTAGAGTGTACCGTTCTATGTGTTTCATTTCATTCATGCATTTGTTCTTTCTCTGGTTTACCCGTCATAGTATTTCTGTACTTTTATTTCATTGACTCGTCGCATTATTATTAAATGTTCTAAATTTCTAATTGTAGTCTAATTTGCATTTTTTCATGATTTCTTATTCTCAGCCTTTATTTATGTTTATTACTCACTGAGTCAGAGTGCTCACATTACTGCCTGCACCGTGCATGCAAATCCAGGTGCATCATAGGCTGATGAGCATTTTAGCTGAGCCGCGTAGTATTCGGGAGCATCGAGGAAGCTATATGGCGTTCACATCCTTGATCTCTCTCCCTCTATCTCTATCTTTTATTTTGCATTTCCTAAACAAACTTGTATAATGGTTATTTATCCTTGATTTATTTATCTATAATATGTGTAAGAATTAGGGAAGTGTTGTTGAATGTTCGGGTTTGCAAGCAGTGTGTTGGTCGCCATCAAGACCGGGGTTGGGGTCGTGAAAACTGGGTTTGGACTTCATTTTCATATATATCAACTTTGTTAAATGAACAATTTGCCTGAAATCAATTCCTCTTAACTTCAAATTTAATGGGCCTAGTGATTCATCTCTTTTATATATGTGAATTGTTAAAGTTGCTTGAATGTGTCTTTCTTGGTTGATACACACGCCCCAAATCTGAGGGACATGACCGACACTCAACCGGGTATCCCCAGTCGAGTGGACCTAGTTGCCTTCCCACACCCACGAGTTACCCCACAATTTTAATTACTTTACTAACCAAATGGAAACAACTGTTTATAATGGAATTACCTTTTAACAAGCCATACATACATACATGATATAAGCGTGGTTTACAAATTAAATTACCCAAAATTACAAAGTACATAATACATGCCTCGTGACCCACACTTAATGTCTATGGAGCTTCTAAGGATACAAGATGACAGTACTATACTTGGCGGTAACAAGGCTCCGGCTATACCTTTTTACTAAAACCAAAATGAAACCCCCAAAATATAAGAACAAAGGTGGCCTGAGCCACGCAGGGCCCCAGAAGGAAAGGAGCTAACCAATAAAGCTGACGGGGAATGAGGAAGAGCTACGGACGGTGTATTGGAGTACCTGCTGAAGATCCACATACAATCATAAGATGAATGTAGCGTCCCTGGCAAAAGGGACGTCAGTACATTTGAATTGTACTGGTATGTATGAACAAAACTTGTCCCAAGTAAGCTCAAGCCATATGCAATTAGAACAAGAACACAATAATATAAGCAACAACCAAACACACATAGTGGTACAATTAGTCAAACAAAGGAGCAATCAGTGCCCCACAGGTTAAAAACTCTCCTGCTGACTCCTTTCACAATTCCACATCATTGATTTCATAATTTTGTTCAATGTATATATATCAATAGTTATTTCGATCATATTTTCCACCCTTATTACCTCGGCCACACTTATTTTCTCGGCCACCCTTATCACACCAACCCACACCATATTACACCGTGTTACTGTGCGCAACCCGACCCCGCCGTACAGTTTCAATTCACAACAAACACAACCAAACAGCAAGTCACAAAAATAAACAACAAGTACACCTCAAGACATCACCACAATAGTGTTACAAATGTTTCTATAACTATTAGTACCAATTCCATTGCTTTCAACAATTCATAATCAATTTATGTTACCATAATTGCTCACAACATTTCATGTACATTGTAATCACACTTAAGCTTGTTTCACCATTTACAGATTTCTTCAATCACTTGTTACTCAACTTTTACCACAAGGTGCATTCACAATCAAACCAGTCAAGAAGCTCACAAATAAGCAACATAGATATCAGTTACAAAAAATTTACCTACCAAGCAAGGCATTTTCACAAGAATCAAGGTTAGGCATATATATCTGGAGTGGAATTCTCTTTTTAATCTCTAATTCTCAGTCACCAAGCTATCTAGCACAACCCTCTACTTCTATCCAATTTTCCCTTCATTAGATTCTTGGTTTGAGTTACATGCATGAGGGTTTTCAGTTGTCTGTTCTAAATCAAAACATAAGACTCCCTTCTGTTAGCATAAAACAGAAAAATTGGGAAAAGGGTTAGGGGTTTTACCTGAGAAAGTTGAGATGAAGACAGTAACTTAAAATTTTCCCGGCCTTGATAGTTTTGGAGGATCAATCTGATGGAAATTCCTCTCTCTCAAGAACTCTCATTTCCATCTCTCTTGTTTTGTTTAGAGAATGTGTACAAATGAGGGATTGGGGTGTTTTATTAGAAAAGGGTCGGGTTTAAAATTTTTAGAAAACTGAAGTTCGCGACGAATCTGTGAATGACTATGTGATCACATAATTGACATGCGGTCCGCAGATTGGACCGTTTAATGGTCCCAAATTGCAGGCCTCTTTGTTTGGGTATGCAGTAAGAATGCAATCCGCATACACGTTCTGCGGTCGCAGATTTCATCGCAGAATTGACCTTCATAATTCCTCCAGAAATTTATATGATTACTATGCGGTCCGCATATTGGTTATGCGATCGCATAATGGACCGCATTTTCAACATTCAATTTGGCTACTCTCTGATTCACTCTACGGTCAATATGCGGTTTGCATATTGGTTATGCGATCACATAATGGACCTCATTTTCAAAATCCAATTTGGCTACTCTCTGATTCACTCTACGGTCGATATGCGGTCCTCAAATTGGTTATGCGATCGCATAATGGTCCGATTTTCAACATCCAATTTGGCTACTCTCTGATTCACTCTGCGGTTGATATGCGGTTAGCATACCTGATCTGCGACCGCATTCCTGGCTGCAGAATGACATTTTCTAGGAAAAATTTGACTCTCGATTTGTAAGTGTAAAATAAGTAGAAAAGGATTCCAACACATCGATGGACCTGATTCAATGAGTTTCCAGGACTTGAGCACTCATTGTCATGGGATCTTACATCCTCTCCGGCTTAAGAGCATTTATCCTCGAATAAGAACTTCGAAATTCAAATAGTTTGAAAGCATGATTTGCAAGTTCCTAAGTTTTCACTAACCCTTTAAAATTTAGAAAAATTTTGTGAGAGTTTCCTTTGTAATATGGGTATATGCACCTGTCAGTGAGTCCCAAAAACATATTTTACACAATCTTCATACCCCTATAGCAGTTATAAAATGCACGAGCTTCACACTTATACGTGTTCAACTTCTTGATTCACTTTTAAGCATTTTGGTACACCACATGTAATTAAATTAAGCATTAATCATATGTACTATCAAAGTCATTTACCTACCACAAGAGTATGATACAGTCAATCATTTCAATACAATTCCTCCATGCAAAATTAATCATTATTTCCTTACATCACCTTACCATGGGCAAATTATCTACCAAGAAACACACAAAATTTTGGGCAAAGCTTGAAGAATTACAATTGTGAAGCATTTAGGAACTTTTATACAAAATGGGACACAATGTTAGTTTGATTAGGGATAAGGACTTACATGACCACTCCTAGGCTAATACGAACAAATGGGGGTATTTTACTTTCATTTCCTCTTCCGCTTCAAACGTGGCCTCTTCTACTAATTGGTTTCGCCACAACACCTTAACCGAGGCAATTTCTTTATTTCACAACCTATGAACTTGTCTATCCAGAATAGCAATCGGAATCTCTTCATATGATAGCTCTTCAATAACCTTGATGTCTTCAACTAGCACGATGTTGGACGGATCCCCAACCACTTTCCTTAACATGGTTACATGGAACACCGTGTGAACTAAGGACATTTCAGGAGGAAACTCCAACCAATAAGCCACTTATCTGATCCGTTGAATAATCTGATATGGCCCGACACATCTAGTACTTAGCTTTCCTTTCTTCCCAAACCGTATGACTCCTTTCATGGGCGACACTCGCAAGAATACCCAATCACCTTCTTCAAACTTCAATTCCCTTCGGCGACTCTGAGCAGTTTTCATCCTTTCTTGAATGACTTTAACTTTTTCCATGGCCTGGTTCACAAGATCCGGACATACCAATTCTTCCACATCTACTTCGAACCACCAGATCGGGGACCTACACCTCCTCCCTTACAGTGTTTCAAACGGGGCCATTCTAGATACTAGCATGGAAGTTGTTGTAGTAAGAAAATTCTATAAGGGGCAAATGATCGTCTGTATTACCCTTGAAATCCAAGACATAAGCCCGCAACATATCTTCGAGCGTCTGAATTGTCCTCTCTGCTTGACCATCAATCTGTGGATGAAACGCCGTTCTGAGGTTCACCTGAGTACCCAACCCTTTCTAATATTTCTTCCAGAAGTTAGCTGTGAACTGAGCCCCTCGATACGAAATAATAGAAAGTGGAGTACCATGAAGTGTCACTATTTCCTTGACATACAATCGAGTATATTGTTCTGCAGTATCGGTGGACTTGACTGGCAAGAAGTGAGCTGGTTTGGTGAGTTGATCCACTATTACCCATATTAAGTCAAACTTATGCTAAGTGCGAGGTAGTCCTATCACAAAATCTATGTTGATCATCTCCTATTTCCACATTGGTATATCTATAATTTGGGTTAGCCCACCAGGCTGCTGATGCTTGGCCTTTACTTGCTGATAGTTCAAACATTTGGATACGAAGTCTGCCACATCCCACTTCATGCCACTCCACCAATAAATTTCCTTGAGATCGTGATAAATTTTTGTAGAACCTGGATGCACTGAATACCTGGAACGATGAGCCTCCGCCATTACCCTTTCTCGAAGATAATCTACATCTGGAACACACAACCTATCTTGATATTGAAACACACCATCTTTGCTCTTGAGAGAGAATGCCGAAATCTTGCTGCTCCGAACTGCCTCTTTTATTTGTGCTAATGCCGGGGCAATGAACTGCTTTTCCATGACTTCCGCTACAAGTGACGTCTCTGCTACTTTGTGCACCATAATCTCATCCTCATTTGGGGTCAAGATACAAATCCCAAGACTGGCCATCTGTTGAACCTCTCGAGCTAGAAACCTTCGATCCGATCCCAAGTGAGCCAAACTACCCATGGATTTCCAATTGAGGGCGTCAGCTACCACGTTCGCCTTTGCTTGATAGTACAAGATGTTCATATCATAATCCTTGAGTAACTCTAACCACCGCCGCTGCCTCAAAGTTAACTCCTTCTACTTGAACAAATATTGGTGACTTTTATTGTCCGACAACACATCCACATGGACCTCATAAAGAAAACACCGCCACATTTTTAAGGCGAACACAATTGCTGCAAGCTCCAAATCATGTGTTGGGTAATTCTTCTCGTGATTCTTGAGTTGCCTTGAAGCATATGCTATAACATTCCCATGCTACATGAGCACACACCATGAACCAACCCTGGAGACATCCAATACACCACAAACCCTTCCATGCCTTCCGGCAAAGCCAACATTGGTGCTGAGGTCAATCTCGACTTTAATTCCTAGAAACTTTTCTCACAAGCATCAGACCATTAGAACTTGACTGATTTCTATATACATTTAGTTAATAGGGAGACAAGGGTAGAGAACCCCTCCACAAACCTCCGATAATAACCTGCTAACCCCAAAAAGCTACGAATATCCATTGGTGTTGTAGGTCTAGGCAAATCCTTCACCGCTGCATTCTTTTGGGGGTCCACTTGAATCCCCTTTCCCGAAACAACACTTCCTAGAAAAGCGACAGACTCCAACAAAAATTTACATTTTGAGAATTTAGCATACAACTGGTGCGGATGAAGAGTTTGCAAAACTGCTCTGAGGTTATCGGCATGATCTTCCCTGCTTCGCGAATTAATGAGGATGTAGTCAATAAAAACAACCACAAAGGAGAATAGAAATGGCTTAAAGACCCGATTCATAAGATCCATGAAAGCTGCCGGGGCGTTGGTTAGCCCAAAAGACATGACCAAGAATTCGAAGTGACCATAGCGGGTTCTGAAAAAGGTCTTAGGAACATCCCGTTCTCTGATCTTCAATTGGTGATACCCGCATTGCAAATAAATTTTGGAGAAGAACTTTGCACCTTGCAATTGATCGAACGAATCATCTATCTAGGGCAAAGGGTATTTAATCTTGATGGTGACCTTGTTAAGCTGTCAATAGTCGATACACATCCGAAGCAACCCATCCTTCTTCTTGACGAAAAGAACTGGAGCATCCTATGGCGACACACTTGGTTGGGCGAACCCCTTATTTAATTAATCCTTCAGCTGCTCCTTTAACTATCGTAATTCTGCTGGCGCCATTCTGTATTGTGGAATAGATATTGGCTGAGTATCTGGCAACATATTGATCCTGAAGTCAATCTCCCTATTTGGTGGAATCCATGGAATCTTATCTGGGAATACCTCCGGAAATTCATTTACAACTAGCACGGATCTCATGGCAGGCACATCTGAAGTGGTGTCCGCCACACAAACCAAATGATTGATACACCCCTCCCTAATCATCTTCGAAGCTTTAAGGTAAGAAATAAACCTACCTTTTGGCACAACACCATTTCTTCTCCACTCAATAACCAGCTCGTTGGGAAACTCGAGTCTCATGACTCCACCAATCAGCTTTAGCAAAGCACGAATAAGTCCAGTCCATTCCCATAATCACATCAAAATATAACATACCAAGCTCAATAAGATTGGCTGTGGCAACACGACCACACAGCGTGACAAAATAATTCTTATAAACTCGCACGACTGTAATAGAATCACCAACCGGAGTTGATAATAGAACAACTCAAGAAGTTGTTCGGACTCAATCCCAAAACTCGAAGCACTGAATGGAGTGACATAGGACAAAGAAGATCCAGGGTCAATAAGAGCATAACAATCAATGGCCTGAACAGGCAAGATAACCATAACCACATTTGGGGAAGACTCAGCATTCTCGCGACCACTTAAACCATAGAACCATCTCAGTCCAACTCTACCATGAGCCTCACCCCTATCTGCACTATGCCCTTCAGGAGATGGAGGACGCATAGATGATGTAGTAACTAAAGAACCGAATGGCGGGGTGAATCCCCTACCCATGCCCTGTCTGGGTGCATGACAATTTCGCTGGACATGACCTCTCACCCCGCAACTGTAACACACCAGGATGTCCAAATAGCAAGTCTCCGTGTGGAACCTCCCACACTTAGTACATATAGCTCCCCTGTTGCTGGAGCCTCACCCCAAATGACTGGACTAGTGGAACCTCCTACTGTCAGAACCTGGTCTCGAAGTACTACCGTGCTGATAGTTGTGGACAGATGGCGGTGCGCTGGCTGAAGAGTGAACATATGACCAGGATGGCCCTAATGGCTGCCTCCCAGGAGCTGACCTCCTTGAGTGACCCACTACCGGTCCCTGTTGATATTCTCCCTATCTGCCTGTATCTTCAATTTCCTAGCCTCACTGGCCTGAGCAAAACCCACAATCTTCTTATAGTTCATATGTATGTGCAAGGCCGCTGTAGCAGCCTCATTCACCACCAATGGACTAAGTCCCTGAACAAATTTTCGAACTCGAGCACTCATGGTTGACACCAACTGAGGGGTATACTGGGACAATCTTACAAACCCCATATAGTACTCCAAAACACTTACGCTTACCTTCTTGAGAACCTCGAACTCCGTGGCGCGAGCTGCCATTGTCTCAGCAGGCAAAAAATGATCCATAAAGCATCAACAAATTCCTCCCATCTATCCGGAGGTCTCCCCTCCTCACGAGAATCCTACCACATCTAGAACCACAAACGTGCTGCTCCCTTGAACTTGTAGGAAGCCAACTCAACCCCCTCAGATTCTGTGGCTTTCATCACACGAAGGGTATTTCAGATCTCATCAAGAAAATCTTGTGGATCGGCCTGTAGGTCTTTGCCTTAAAACTCTGGAGGGGCCAATCTAAAAAATAGATGGACATTGGAGCTCGCAGAATCTCCCTGTCCGCTAGAGGACATAGGGGCATCGTGAGATCTCTGGGCCTGAGCAGATACCAACTGGGTCAACATACGGATTGCTCCCTAAGGTCCCTATTAAAAGCCTCGGGACAAGCAGCTGAAGTTATGCCAGAATTAGGAATGTCGGTAGGAGGGATTGTGACGCCCTTTTCCGCTGGTGGAAAAGGAGTGCTAGGATCCATATGGGACGGGCCAAGAAAATTCAAAGCCGGGGAGTCACTCTCACCCAGGATATCAGGCACATGGCTCACAATCACACTCGGGATAGTGCTGGCCTCATGGCCGAATCTAACCTTTTTCTCAGGTGCCATCACTGAATATTTCGGAACAAGGCACGAGTTAGACAAAAATACTTTCACTTTTCACTTCACTGCACAAAATGGATTAACAAAGAAGAGACTAGTGTCCTAAATTCCTGTGTAGCCCCTACTTATTGATGTGGTCGACAACACACCGATAAAAAGGGCTCTACTAGATACTGCTCCGAGACACCCTATGACTCTTTTTAAAACCTTAGGATCTGATACCAAGTTTGTCACGCCCTAAATTCGAGAGACATGACCAGCACTCCACTGGGTAAACCCAGTCGAGTGGACCTGGTTGCCTTCCTTGACCCTCGAGTTACCCAACATCTTTTATTACTTTACTAACCAAATGGAAACAACTGTTTAAAATGAAATTACCTTTTAACAAGCCATAAATACATACATGATATACGCGCGGTTTACAAATTAAATTACCCAAAATTACAAAGTACATAATACATGTCTCGTGACCCACACTTCATGTCTACGAAGCCTCTAAGGATACAAGATGACAGTACTATACTTTCCGGTAAGAAGGCTCCGGCTATGACTTTTTACAAAAACCAAAATGAGACCCCAAAATACAAGAACAAGGGTGGCATGAGCCACGCAGGGCCCTGAAAGGAAAGGGGCTCACCAATACAGCTGACGGGGAATGAGGAAGAGCTACAGACGATGGAGTGGTGTACCTACTAAAGATCCACCTACAATCTACACGAATGTAGCGACCCCGGCTAAAGGGATGTCACTGCATTTGAATTGTACTGGCACGTATGAACCAACTCTGTCCCAAGTAAACTCAAGCCAAAATGCATATACAAGTATAGAAATGAACAAGAAAAGTTCAATTACAACCATGGAGCAACAACCAAACATCTCACAATAATTGATTCAAGTAGTCATACAAAGGGGCAATCAGTGCCCCACATGTTACAAACTCTCCTGTTGTCTCCTTTCACATTTCCACATTTATCATTTCATGATTTATATTCAACTCAATAGTGATATTTGATCACATTTTTCACCCTTATTGACTCGTCCACCCTTATTACCTCGGCCACCCTTATCACCCCAACCCACATATTTTTTCACCGTGTTGCGGCGCGCAACCCGACCCTACCTGACAGTTTTCAATTAAATACAACACACAGCACAACAACAAATACAAGAAATCAACTATGGCACATTGTTAACAATTCAACAACCAGCCACACAATTTCTTCATGTTCATCAATTTGTACACAATTTGGATTACCACAACCATTGTTCACAACTTATCACACATGTTGTTCCATAATATTTCCATTTCCACTGTTCCACATTTTTCCCATTTTCATTGTTCCACATTATTTCCATTTCCATTGTTCCACATTATTTCCATTTCCATTGTTCCAATTACAAGTTCCACAACCTTCACCACAAAGTGTTACCACACAATCATACAACACAAAAGCTTCACAATGATTCTCACATGAATATCAACTATCAACAATTTCACAGCTAGCACATGGCTATTTCAGAAAGATCATAGTTAGCCATACATACCTGGAATTTAATATCTCTTCCTAACTTCCACTACAATTCAGCAAGAAATCAAGACAGAGTTCATGATTAACACATAGGCCTTAGAATATGAATTCACAAATTACTACCCAATTCCCTTTTTACAAGATTTTAGGGTTTTGAAGACATGCATGAAGATTTTATGGAGAAAATTCAAAGAAAGTGTATGGGGTTCTGTTCCCAAGCTTATCTTCGAAATTTCGAGGAAATGGGTTAGGGAATTTACCTGAGAAATCAAGAGTGAAGACAATGCATCAAAATCCCCTAGGCTCCAATGATTTTGAAAAATCAATTGATGAAGAATTTACTTTCTCTCTCTAGGACCCTCTCTTTCTCTCTCTTATTTTGTTCAGAAAATGGATTAAAAATGAGGGATGGGGTGTTTTTAGTAACGAGGGGTCAGGCTCAGATTTTTAGAGAAATAACTGGGCGAGCTCAATCTGCGACACAACTCTGCGATCGCAGAACAGACATGCGGTTCGCAGAATGGACCGTAGAAATGGCTCAAGTTTCAAACCTCTCGGTTGGGATTGCGGTAGATATGCGGTCCGCATTTGCGTTCCACGGTTGCAGAATGCACTGTAGAACTGACCTTCGAATTTTCTCAGGGACAATATACGATCACTCTGCGGTCCGCATATTGATTATGCAATTGCAGATTCGACCATATTTTCAACATAAAAAATTGGTTGCTCTCAGAATCACTCTATGGTAGGAATATGGTCCGCATAGCTGATCTGCAACTATTTTTTGACCGTATTTTGACCATTTTCTGGAAAAATTTCGATTTCTCGTTCTTTAGTATGAAACAGTAAAAAGGATGTGATCCACATAGACATAGTTGCTCCATAACCGGTATGAGCTACTACACCTAGCAGAACCGCTGGAGTTTGAATCTGGGGAGCTACATGCTCCGGAGTGCGAGGGGGTAGGAGTTTGGGCTCCTCCTCCAGCCCGAGAGACGGCTGGTGCTATATGAAGCAAACATGTTGGGGTGAAACTCTCCATAGGGCTCACTAGATTGACTAGACTCGACTCTATGAGCTGCTAACATCTGAGCACTCATTTTCACGGGGCCTTACATTCTCCCCCGCTTAAGATCATTCGTCCTCAAATGAGGACTTGGGAACCAAATGAGTTTGAAAACATGATATGCAAGTTTCTACAATTTTATTAACTTCCAAGTATAAACAACAACAACAACAACAACAACTACCCAGTATAGTCGCACAAAGTGGGGTGTGGGGAGGGTAATATGTAGACGAGCCTTACCCCTACCCGAAAGGGCAGATAGGTTGTTTCCAATCGACCCTCGGCTCAGTGAAGGAAAGGAAAAACAAAAACAAAACAAAAGAGCATTAGTAAGTCCAGCAGAAATAGCATAAATAATTATCTAAACATAAGAACCATAAATAAAATAGCATGCAATACTATCATACAGTAACTACCATAAATAACTACCACAAGGGAGACACAATCCAAAACACAAATCATCTATGGATAGCCCTACCAAGCCTCACCCAACCCCCTGTGAGTAGTACGAAAACTCTAGGGGCCCCTACAACCCTGATACTAGACCTCCAGACTTTCCTATCAAGGGTCATGTCCTCGGAAACCGGCATTCTAGCCATCCCCAGTCGAGTGGACCTGGGTACCTTCCCTGACCCACGAGTTACCATACATTTTCATTACTTTACTAACCAAATGGAAACAACTATTTATAATTGAAATTCCTTTTTACAAACCACACATACATAGATGATATAAACGTGGTTTACATATTACATTACCAAAAATCAAAAGTACATATTACATGCCTCTTGACCCACACTTCATGTCTACAGAGCCTCTAAGGATATAAAATGACATCACTATACTTTCAGGTAACAAGGCTCCGGCTAAACCTTTTTACAAAACCAAAATAAGATCCCAAAATACAAGAACAAGGTGGACTGAGCCACGCAGCGCCCCATAAAGGAAGGGGGCTCACCAATACAGCTTATAGGGAAATGAGGAAGAGATACGGATGGTGGATTGGAGTACGTGCTGAATATCCACCTATAATCATGACACGAATGTAGCGCCCCTAATAAAAGCGACGTCAACACATTTGAATTGTACTGGTATGTATGAACAAAACTTTTCCCAAGAAAACTCAAGCCATATGCAAGTAGAACAAGAACACAGCAATAGAAGCAACAACCAAATTCACATAGAGGTACAATTAGTCAAACAAAGAGGCAATCAATGCCTCACAGGTTACAAACTCTCCTGCTGTCTCCTTTCAGAATTCTATATCATTGATTTCATAATTTTGTTCAATGTATATACATATCAATAGTGATTTTGATCACTTTTTCCACCCTTATTACCTCGGCCACCCTTATCGCACCAACCCACACCTGATTACACTTTGCTGCAGCGCGCAACTTGACCCTGCCGTATAGTTTCAATTAAAAACAAACAAAACAAGAAAGCAAGTCACAAAAATAAACAGCAAGTACACCTCAAGACATCACCGCAATAGTGTTACAAGAGTTTCCATAACTATAAGTACCAATTTCATAGCTTTCGACAGTTCGTACTCAGTTCAAGTTACAACAATTGCCCACAACATTTAAAGTACATTGTTATCACAAATAGCCTGTATTTACTATTTACGGATTCCTTCAATGATTTGTTATTCAACTTTTACCACGAGGTGTATTCACAACCAAACCAGTCACAAGAGGCTCACAAATAACCAACATAAATATCAATTACCAAACAATTCACATACCATGCAAGGCTATTTCACAATAATCAAGGTTATCCATATATACTTGGAGCCGAATTCCCATTTTAATCTCCTATTCTCTATCACCAAGATATCTAGCACCGCCATCTACTTCTATCAAATTTTCCCTTCACTAAATTCTAGGTTTCAGTTACATGCAAGAGGGTTTTAAGTTTTTAGTTCTGAATTAAACCATATGACTCCCTACCCTTGACTTAACTCAGAAAAAAAAGGGAAAGGGTTAGGGGTTTTGGAGTATCAATTTGATGGAAATTCCGTTCTCTCTCAAGAACTCTCCCTCCCTCTCTCTTATTTTGTTCAAAAAATGTGTAAAAATGAGCGGTTGGGGTGTTTTATTAGAAAAGGGTCGGGTTTAAAATTTTTAGAAAATTGAAGTTTGCGACGGATCTGCGCGATCGTGGCATGAAACTTGGTGCAATAGGTAATCGTCTCTTACTAATGAATGCCCAAGCTATGGGCATTCATTTGTAAGAGCCTTGTACAGCGTTGTGCTCTTAGAAGCAAGATACTTGAACTCCTCAAGCTCATGCAATTCAGTGACTCTTGACGTGCCCGCATCTTCCATGTCTAAGTTCATCTATTTCAGTTCCCACCACGCTTTATGTTCAAGTTCCATTGGCAGGTGTCAGGCCTTCCAAAACACCAACTTGTATGGTGACAAACCAATTGGTTACTTGAAAGCAGTTACGTAGGCCCAGAGTGCATCATCTAGCTTCCACGCCCAATCAGTCCTTGTGGCGTTCACAGTTTTTGTTAACACACTCTTGATCTCTCTATTGGATACCTCAACCTATCCACTAGTCTGCGGGTGGTAAGGAGTAGTCACCTTGTGGTTTACATCATATTTTGTGAGCAACTTTTCGAAGGCTCTATTGTAGAAATGAGTTCCTTCATCACTGATAATCGCACGTAGTGTTCCAAAGCGGGTGAATATGTTCTTCGTTAGAAATCCCACAACCACTTTTGCATCATTGGTGGGCAACGTTGCAGCTTCCACCCACTTGGACACATAGTCTATAGCAACAAGAATGTACTTATTGCCATAAGAGCTTACGAAGGAACCCATGAAATCAATCTCCCGTACGTGAAACACTTCCACCTCCTGAATTGGGTTTATGGGCATCTCCTGGTGCCGGGAAATGTTCCCCGTGCGTTGACATTCATTGAAACCCTTCACCTATATGCGAGAATCTTTAATCACTGTTGCTTAGAAACATACGGCCTCTAGATCCATTGCAATTGTCCTGACCCCTCCAAAGTGTACACCATAAGCCAACACATGACAAGCCTGCCAAATAGAAGATTGTTCTATCTCGGAGACTCATCTCTGGATCATGTTATCAAGGCATATTCTAAAACGATAGGGCTCATCCGAATAATGCAAGCAGCTTTTACGAAAAAATCTTTTCCTTTGTACTGATGAAAGTTCATGAGGAAATGTACCACTAGCCAGGTAACTAGCAAAGTCTGCACACCAAGGGAGTTCCTGATGAGTGGTGGCGAGCAGCTGCTTTTCTAGAAAACTTTCAAGTATTTCCTCAACCTCAATTGCATTTTCATCTCCCTCAAGTCGTGACAGGTGATCAGCGACTTGATTCTCAGCGCCCTTACGGTCAAGTATTTCAAGACCGAATTCTTGCAATACCAAGCGTGGGTTAGATTCTTTCTTTTCTATTAAGTACCTAAGAGTTGCACGGTCAGTGCATACAATTACCTTGGATCATATCAGGTAGGACCGAAACTTGTCAAATGCAATTACTACATCTAGCATCTCCTTTTCCGTCACCATGTATTTTAACTAGGCTCCATTCAGTGTTCTACTAGCATAGTAGATTGGGTGCATCAATTTTTCTTTTCGTTGGCCCAGCCCTGCCCCCACTGTGTAGTCACTAGCATCACACATTAATTCGAACGGTTGTTCTCAGTTAGGGGGAAACAATGATGGGTGCTGTGACCAGCCTCTATTTCAACTCCTCAAACGCTACCCTGCACTCATCAGAAAATACAAACGGGTGATCTTTCTCTAATAACTTACAGAGCGGGTTGTCGATTTTGAGAAAGTCTTTTATGAACCACCGATAGAATCTTGCATTTCCAAGAAAACTTCTGATGGCTTTAACTGATGTTGGGGGAGGTAGCTTTGCTATTACATCAACTTTCACTCGATCCACCCCTATTCCCATACTTGAGACTCGGTGCTCCAAGACTATTTCCATTACAAGAAAAAGGGTTTTTAGTGGCAGGTATCCGTGGCCACTCTATTAATCGCCTCACATGTTAGGGATTTTGTGGAGACTCTAACACAGTGCAATAGAAAGGTAAATTTATTGGTGGCGACCGTAATAGGTCGCCAAAAAGAAACTATAGTGACAACTTTACATAGTCGCAAAAATATTTTCAGCTACAGGACAAACTTTTACTTTCCCGCTAAAAGAGAAAATTTGGCTCCGAAAAGCTAGCTCGTTGACCTTTTAGTGGAGACTTCATTTTGATCGCCATTAATGTCTAATTAAATATGGCGGGAATAAATATTGTAGCGACCTACAAATAGTTGCCACTAATTGTGATTCGTTGGGACTCCATACAAAATTTATCAAAATCGGACTCAATTAGGCCCCTCAAATCCTCACAAAAAACTCTCTAATACTAAAACCCTGTCCCTCAATTTCACTTTGCAATCATCAATCAAATCCCAAAAATGATGATGGATTCAACAAATATAACCAAAAATCAGAAGAGAATACTTACTCCAATCCATATGGTGAAAATCGCCTCAAAAGTCACCCAAATCCAAATTTCCCAACTCAAAATATGACCGAACGAACAAACCCTAGTTTTATATATTTTTCAGCCAGTTATTATTCCACGTTTCTCATGCCAAATGATTCTAAAACTCGTGTTTTATGACTCTAATGGATTCCTTGTGAAATATTAGTCAAGTTAGGCTTTTGAATCACTCACTTTGACCTTATAATAAATGAGATATGTAGGTTTTAATATTTGCAAATAGTGTAAATTTTTAAATACGCTGCCGGTGGAAATTTCATAATTAATCCGAAAAATCTGGCAACATAATTCTTATTAAAACGATCCTAAAATCCACATATGATTTCCAAATTCGATGATTCTTTTTCCTAACGGGTCTGTAATTACGATACAAACCTAATGCTTTAATCAATAAATAAACAGGAGCTCATTTGTTCAATATGATATTATTTATACTTGAAGAAACGACATCGAAACATAAGAAAAACGAGCACAACACAAGCGAAACCTATTCAAAACTAATCCAAGGTCCTTGGGATCTCAACAAATAATTTTAACAATGTCATATATCACTACCCGAACAAAGTCGAACCTCCAGAATACCCAAAACAACACTAAAACCCCAAATCAACCTCGAATTCAAGCCTAAGAATTTCTAAACTTACAACTTTCGCCATTTCAAGCCTAATTCTACCACGTAACACCAAATTATATTCGGGACATACTCATAAATCTAATATAATCAAACGAAGGTAACCAATTCACAAAAACCAAAATCCAAATTTGTTTACTCATAAGTCAACTTCTAGTTGACTATTGTAACTTAGCTTCCTAATTTAGAGACTAAGGGTCTCATTTCACTCCAAACTACTCCGAACTCAAACCTACCAACTCGATACAACTCAACAGAGTTGAACAACATATAAAGAAGCAGAAATGAGGGAAATGATGCTATCGCTCTCAGCTCGACTGACCCGGTTGTTATATAAAAATATTAGGATTACACGGCTAATATCTATGCCCGAATATAATTATACTAATAGGATTCTTAAAGGTAGTCACGTAGGACTCCTAACGTGTAGCATTGTATCTTAAAACTAAGAGGATTACAAGGCTAATATCTTGAATTGCGATTATGTCCTTTTAATTTGAATTATTATGCATAATATTAAAATTTTATTTTTGTAATCCAATACTTTATTTCATGCTTATATATATATATATATATATATATATATATATATATATATATATATATATATATATATATACATATATGTATATATATATACATATATATATATATATATATACATATATATATGTATATATATATATATATACTTAATATAATTAAGACTGCGAGCTTTGTTACCCTAAAATTATCACAACCCTAACCCCGAAACCGATGGTGATGACGCCTCTCGTGAAGACAAGGCCAGCCAGGCTAACACAGTTCTTCTTTTTAAGCAGTTAAATAACATAAAGATTGTTTAAACATGATTAAATAGCAATATTCAGTGGAAATAGAGATAACCAAATGGAAATCCATCCGGACACAGTCCTAATCGGGGTGTCAAAAGTCATGAGCATCTATGATATTAAATCCTCAAATTTAACTACAAAGTTTAATATACTGAACAAGGAACTTAATTGAAATAGATATCAAGGAGCTCCAGGCTGCGAACGACAACAACTACCTAAAGACTCCTCGAATATCCACCTGAAGCTGGAATGAGTCAGCACTCAGGAACGGGACCTGCTACGCCTGAATCTGCACACACTATGCAGATATGAGTACTCCAACCCAGTAATTAATTAATATAACTAACAACTCAAAGTAAGAAAATATGTAAACAGAAGACACTCTATATCGAAGCAGTAAAAATCAATTGAAAATAGTAAATCAGTGAAAAATCAAGTAAAGCCCCTTTATAACATATAAACGGGTAATTGACAGGTAAATAACAAGTAAAAGTTTGCCCCTTGGGCACAATAACAACAAATCCGCCCTTCGGGCTACAACTCAGAAGAGTACCGGCCCCTCGAGCTCAATCTCACATCGCAATAGGTACCTGCACTCACTAGGGGTGTACAGACTCCGGAAGGGGTCCCTTATGGCCCAAGCGCAATTTTCACGCCCCAAATTCGAGGGACATGACCGGCACTCGACTGGGAATCCCCAGTCAAGTGGACATGGATGCCTTTCCTATCCCACGTGTTACCCCTCATTCTCATTACCTATTAACGAAGTGAAATAGCCATTTATAGGATATGGACTCCATTAAACGAAATTTTTAAACATCACAATAATAATTTCCATTAGAAAATTCACTCACCATAATAAAGGTATTCCAATTTTTATACAACATTGCCACACATCAATATTTATCTTTTAAATTATCATGCCCGACACTACCCACAACCTGTCTACGGAGCCTTTAATTACAATTGAAGAATAATATGGAAATGATGGAAACAAGGCTACGGATATACCTTATACACATCAAAACAAGATCCCATTACAGAAAGTGGCGTGAGCCACATAGGGCCCGAATGGAGAGGGGCTCGCCGAAGCTGACGGAAAGTGATGAGGAGCTAAGGTCGGTGGACTAGATAACCTGTTATGGATCCACCCACAATCATAACACGAATGTAGTGCCCCCGGGAAAAGGGACGTTAGTACATTTGCATTGTACTGGTATCCCAAGTAAACTCAAGCCATTCACAAGTGGATAACACTGATATAAACAACAATCAAATGCACAAGCAATGGAACAATCAAGACAAACAAGTTTTCAACATCTAACTTTGTTCCAAGTAAACACAACCATACACAAGTAAGAAAAAACAACAGAAGCAACAACCAAACACACATAGAAGGTACAATTTGCCAAACAAAGGGCCAATCAGTGCCCCACATAATACAAACTCCCATGTTGTCTCCTTTCACAATTCCACATCAATGATTTCACAATTTTTGTTCAAGTGTATATTTCAGTAGTGATTTCGATCACTTTTCCACCCTTATTACCTCGTCCACCCTTATCACCAAAACCTGCCACCTTATAAAACCGTGTTGCGGCACGTAACCCGACCCCGCCATACAGTTTCAGTTCACAACAATCACAACCAAACAACAAATAACAAAGGTAAACAACAATCAATTCACAAACAAGAAGAGCAACGACAATACTTGTCAAGACACAGCCACAACAATGTTACGAATGTTTCTATTGCAAACAGTTCCAATTCCATTATATTCAAAAGTTCATAAGCAAATCAAGCCATTGCAATAATTACCCACAAGAAGCCAAATATGTTATTACCATAGTTGTTCCAATTGCATCATTTACGATTTCCTTCTATCATTTGTTTCTCAACTATTACCATATAACACTTAATCGAACAAATCAATCACCTAACAAAAAAATCACAAAAATTTCACAAACAATCCACCTAGTTATCAGATACCAAATATTCATACACCAAACAAGGCGATTTCACAAAGATCAAAGTTAGCCCTACATACCTTGATTGAGCTTTCCTTAAGTTACTACCACAGTCCAAAAACTCTAGCAATTCCAATCTACTATGATACATAACAAAATTAAATACGTATTAGAAAGATATTCATGAATCTATCTCATTTGAGCATTTTATCAAACACTAGTTGAGCATCTTGATTTCGAATCCCCTTTTTAAGATTTCCTCCATTCCCTAACCCAATCTTTACTAATCTATGTTAAACAATCTTCCCATAAATCTATGTTGTACATGCATGCATACAGAATACTATAATACCCAATAATCATACCTCAATAACTCATCTTATACTCTAAACTCAAAATTAAAACCTATGGCATAGAATCTTACCTCTTCGATGAAGAACTAGGGCCTTCACTTGATTATCTTCATGGAATTAACAAGATTTTCTGGAGAAATTTGATGAGAGAAACTGCCCTCTCTAAAAACCCTCTCTCTCACTCTAGAAATACTCAGAAAAATGCTCAAAATAAGCGAGGGGGTCAAATATAATGATAGGGGGTCGGGTTTAGAAATTTAAAAAAAAATAACCCACGATGTCGATTCTGTTGTAGCAGAACGGACCGCTGAATCGACATGCGGTCCGCACAATGCTTCTCAGAATCGACAACAAAAACTGGGCTACTCTGGACCATTATGCGGCTAAAATGCAACCGCAGAGTGCATTCCACGGTCCAAAATTCGGTCCGTAGAATTGACACAGGACATCAATTTCCAACCTTTGGTAATTTGACCATAACTTTGTGTAAGAATGTCCAAATGACAAACGCTTTGAATCGGTTGAAACCAGACTCAAGGGGATTTCATTTTATATGCTATTCACCACATAAAACTTTATACATAATAATATATGCTCTTTTAAAGTGTAGCCTTGTGTGAATCTATTAGGAATTTTGGCGTATTTCAAAAATTTTCCCATTTGGCATACACCTAGGCTTCCATTTGGACCTCACATCACTTACCGTAATACTTATACTCATATTTACCAAGTCTAATTGATGTCCACCATGTTAATAGTATAGAAAATATTATAATAAGCCTGTGTGACATTACGAAATCCTAATTTACTTAGCGAAATGTTCCGGAGCCTTACAACTATATCAAGCCATCTCGTGGCATCAAATCTACGCCCTCGGCCTCATATCAATCAAGCCATCTCGTGGCGTATATATGTATCTCAATCCCTCAGCCTCATATCAGTATCATTGAATCCTCAAAGCTGGGCTTCGGCCGTACTCAGTCCGAAAATCATCACAAGTCCCTCGAACTTTAGTAAAACAGTAGTTCTCTGCCAAAAACATCATTTTAAAAATTATTTTAGTCTCAAAACTGAGTAGAAAAGGACGAGTAGTAAAACATTGCAAAGAAACATGGCTGGTTTCAAGTAATAATTCAAAACAGTAAGGAAATAGCGATAAAAATCCTTAAAGGGTTCAAATAGTTGGCACGAAGCCCATATATGCAATCAACCAAAAATATGATGATAGCAAATAAGTTTCAAGTCAAATACACGCTAAAATCATCACTCAGGCCGAACAAGTCAAAATCCCCAATAGTGAACGACCCCACGCTCGTTATCAAGCGTGTTTCTCACCTTAATATAGCACAACGATGTGCAATCCGGTGATTCAAATCCTCAGAGCATCTGTTACAATCATTACTCACCTCGAGCAGGCTAAATCTCGTGCTCCCGATGCCTTTGCCCCTCGAATCAGCATCCACACGCATCAAAACTATCCAAAATCAGAACAAATATGTCACAATATGCTAAGGGAACAAAGCCCAAGCGAAAACTATCAAAACATACCAAAATTCACGAAATTAGCAAAACCCGAGCCCCGGGCGCACTTCTCGAAACATAAATTTTTTTGCATCATTAGATTCCTTATTACACCATGAGTTCATACATATCAAAAGTTCTCAAATCCGATCCTGAATGGTTATCTGAATCCCCAGTCAAAAGTTCAAAATACCAAGACCTATTTCTTCCATTTTTAGCTTAAGTTTTCATGAATTTCTTGGTAGATTACACAATAAAATCGGGTTTTAGGTCTGAAATTCTTACCTCCTTAAGTTTCTCCTTGAACCCCTCTTTAATATCCTTCAAAAAGCTCCCAAAATGATCAAAAAATGGAGGAAATGAGCCCTAAAATCTTGGATTAAATGACTTAAAACATTCTGCCCACTTCTGTTTTTCTTTCAGCGCAATCGCAACACTATCCTCGCGATCACGAAGAACCAATTTTAAACTCCCAAAAATGACACTATAAGAATGCAAACATGACCATGCGAATGCGATGCTTCTTCTTCCTACACCTTCGCGAACGCGATATCACCTACGCGAACGCGATGAACAAATTTCCTTGGACCCCTCAGACCAAAACTCCTCTACGTGATCGCGAGTGCCCTCTCGCGAACGCGATGCATAGCCTCCAAGCCTTCTGCGAACGCGAAGACTCTCACACAAATGTGAAGGCTTTAATTTGGCCTTCCTCAATTCCTTCTACTCGATCGCGAAGGGTAAATTCTCTACACCAGCTGATCCCACAATCTGCAATTTTTCCAACTTAGAAATAGTCCGATTGACCATCTGAAACTCACCTAAGGCCCCTAGGAACTGAACCAAAGGCACCAACACACACTAAAACCTTATTATAACTTGTTCCATTTATAAAAGTACCCCAAACAACATCAAATCTCTCAAAACACATCGGATTCAAGCCTAAATTTCTAAAATCTTCTAAAATACGCTCTCGATCAACAACCCAACCAAACCATGCCCGAATAACCTAAAATTTTATGCACACATTCCAAATAACAAAATGAAGCTGTTGCAATTCTCAGAATTCCATTCCGACCCTTATGCCAAAATCTCACCTATCAAACAGAGATCGCTAAAATATCAACTTTGCCAATTCATGCCTAGTTCTACTCCAGACCTCTAAAACCAATTTTGATCACACTCCAAATTCATAAATCACCTGCTGAAGCTAACCAAACCATCAGAACTGACATCAGATCCCTCTAACACATAAGTCAAGACTCGATGCGCCAATCCGATACAACAAAACATAGATAAAGAAGCATAAAGAAGAAGAAATGGGGGAAACGGAGCAGTAAATCATGAGAAGACTGTCCGGGTTGTCATATCCTCCCCAACATAAACAAACATTCATCCTCAAATGAATCAAGAAACATACCCGAAGCCTCAAATAGGTAATGATATCTGCTCTGCATATCCCGCACTATCTCCCAGATAGCCTCCCCCTTGAGTTGACCTCTTCACTGCACTTTCACTAAAGCTATATCCTTTGCTCTCAACTCTCAAACTTGATGACCCAAAATATCCACTGGCTCCACATCAAATTTTAAATCATTTTCCAACTGAACCGTGATGAAGTCCAAAATATGAGACGGATCCCCAATATACTTCTAGAGCATAGAAACATGAAATACCGGATGAACACTCAACAATTTGGGTGGCAAAGCAAGCTCATAAGCCACCTCCCTAATTCTCGGAAGCACCTCCAAAGGCCCAATGAACCGAGGACTCAATTTCCCTTTCTTCCCAAATCTCATAAAACCCTTCATTGTTGAAACCTTCAACAAAGCCTTCTCGTTAACCATGTAGAAACATCTTGAACCTTCCTATCAGCATAACTCTTTTTCCTCGACTGCACCGTATGAAGCCTCTGCTGAATCACCTTTACCTTTTCCAACACAACCTGAACCAAAATTTTCCCCAATAGCCTTGTCTTGCCTCGCCGGGCTCGAACCAACCAACTAGAGATCTACAATGCCTCCCATACACCTCATATGGATCCATATGAATACTTGACTGGTAACTATTATTATAACCAAACTCTGCAAGCGGTAGAAACTCATCCCATGACCCTACTAAATGAATAACACAAGCACACAACATGTCCTCCAATATCTGGATAGTATGCTCGGAGAGTCCGTCCATCTAAGGATGAAAAGCTAAGCTCAACTCTACCTGAGTACCCAACTCTCTATGCACGGCTCTCCAAAATAGCGAAGTAAACTGAGTACCTCTGTCTGAAATGATGGAAATTGGAACACCATGAAAGCGACCAATCTCTCGGATATAGATCCCTACCAACGCTCTAAAAACTAGGTAGTACACACAGGAATGAAGTTCGCGTACTTAGTCAGCCGATCCACAATCACCCAAATAGAATCGAACCTTTTCAATGTACGTAAGAGTCCACCACCAAAGTCCATAGTGATCCTCTCCCACTTCCAATCAGGAATAAAGATCTGCTGGAGCAAGCCACCTGGTCTCTGATGCTCATATTTCACCTGCAAAGAATTGAGACACCGAGCTAAAAATCCCACAATATCCTTCTTCATTCTTCTCTACCAATAGTGCTTCCTCAAATACAGATACATCTTCGCGGGACCCAGATGAATGGATACCGCGAGCTATGGGCCTCTTCCAGAATCAACTTCCGAAGCCCATCCACATTAGGAACACATATCCGGCCTTGCATCCTCAACACAACATCATCACCAACGGTCACATCTCTGGCATCATCATGCTGAACTATATCCCTAAGGACAAGCTAATATGGATCATCATACTGGCGCTCTGATGCGATCATATAGAGAAGACCGAGAAACCACACAAGCCAACAACTGACTGGGCTGCAAAATATCCAACCTCATGAATTGATTGTCCAAGGTCTAAACATCAACTGCAAGAGGTCTCTCCCCCAATCACAATATATGCTAAACTCCCCATACTCACTGCCTTTCAGTTCAAAGCATCGTCCACTACATTGGAATTTACTGGATGATACAATATGGTGATATCATAATCCTTAAGCAACTTCAACCATCTTCACTGCCTCAAATTAAGATTATTTTGCTTGAAAAAATGCCCAAGACTGCTATTATCAGTGAGCAACTCACAAGATATTCCATACAAGTAATGCCTCCAAATCTTCAATGCATGAACTGTGGTAACCAACTCCAACTCATGAACATGGTATTTCTTCTCATGGGGATTGAACTAACGAGAAACATAAGCAATAAATCTACCCTCCTGAATTAATACACAACCAATCCCAAGTCTCGAAGCATCACAATACACGATATATAAACATGAAGCTTATGACAAAAAAAATATTAGAGTTGTGGTTAAATCTGTCATGAGCTTCTGAAAGCTCTCCTCACACTTGTCTGACCATACTAATGAAACACCCTTCTAAGTCAACTTGGTCAGGGGCGATGCCATTAAGAGAATCCCTGAACAAGCCGGCGATAATAGCCTGCCAAACCAAGAAAACTATGAATCTATGTGGCTGGGGAAGGTCGAGGCCAACTCTGAACCGCCTTTATCTTCTTTGCATCAACTTAAAAGATCTCGCTAGACACCACGAGCTCCAAGAAAGCCATTGAACTGAGCTAAACCTCATACTTGGAGAATTTTGTATAAAGCTTCTCCTCCGTAAATCTCTACAATACAACTCTCAGATGGTCTGCGTGCTCCTCTTGACTATGCCAGTACACCGGAATATGGTCAGTGAAGACTATAATGAATGAATAAAGATAAGGCCAACACATTGTTCATCAAATGCATGAAGGTTGTCGGGTTGCAATGCTAAATTCCGGAAGTTACTTTGAAACATCAACATCATCAAATACGGCTACTTCCGAAGAATTAGTTAGCCTGAAAGACATCACAAGGAACTCATAATGACATATCTTGTCCTGATGGCTGTCTTAAGAATATCGACTTCCATGATCTTCAACTGATGATAAAACGAACAAAGATCAATCTTGGAGAACACCCTCACTCGCTAAAGCTCGTCGAATAAATCATCAACGCGAGGCAAAGAATACTTGTTCTTAATTGTTGTCTTGTTCAATTTCCTATAGTCAATACACACTCATTGTACTGTCCTTATTCTTTATAAAAGGAATCGGCGCACCCCAATGGGACACACTAGGCTGAATTATCCCCTTATCTAGGAGTTACTGAAACTGCTCCTTCAATTCCTTCAACTTCGTTGGTTCCATACGATGCAGCGTAATAGAAATGGGCTAAGTGCCCAGCACAATGTCAATACCAAAATCTAAAATCCTATCCGGCGGCATGCCCGGCAGGTGTGCAGGAAATACATCGGGAAAATGCCTCAAAACTAGGATATCAGTATTATTGGGAGTCTCAGCTGCGAAATCCCTCATAAATGCTAGATATGAAGGACAACCCTTCCCAACCATATGTCGGGCCTTCATGACAGAAATAATTCTACTAGGGACAAAAACAGGCACACCACACCACTCGATCCACTGTACACCCGACATAGCCAAAGATACTATCTTAGCATGATAGTTCGGAATAGTACGACACGGACATAGCGAGTCCATGCCCAAAATGACATCAAAGTCCACCACGCTCAATAGCAATAGATCAAGTCGAGTCTCCAGACCTCTAATAGTCACCACAAATGATCGATAGACAGGGTCTACAACAACAGTATCACCTACTGGGGTAGACACATGAACAGGTAAAAAAAGAAACTCCCAGGGCGTACCCAAACAATGAGAAAAATATTAGGAAACATATGAAAATGTGGAACCGAGATCATGTGGAACCGATGATCCATTTACAGAGGTATACAAAAGAACTAATCATAAAGTTTAAAATGGAGGACTCTAAATAAATAGATACACTTAATGCAACTGCCACTAAATTAGATGTTGATGAACCTAGTTCATCAGTTGACCGGAAGTTGTATAGGGGTATGATTGGTTCACTCCTCTATTTTACTGCAAGCAGACCTGACATTGTTTTCAGTGTAGGGATTTGTGCTCATTTTCAGGCAAATCCAAAAGAGTCACACTTGACTACTGTCAAGAGGATATTGAGATATCTAAAAGGCACTACTAAATTTATTTCTTTGGTATCCCAAAGGTAGTAATTTCAATCTAGTAGGATATGCTGATGCTGATTATGCAGGTTTGCTAGTAGATAGGAATAAAACCTCAGGTATGGCACACTTCCTTGGTTCATGTCTTGTGTCATGGGCTACCATAAAGCAAAATTCAATAGCCCTATCTACTGCTGAAGCTGAATATGTTGATGCTGCTTCTTGTTGTGCTCAATTGATATGGATCAAACAACATCTGGTAGATTTTTGAATTGAAGTGGGAGGTATACCAATATTCTGTGATAAAACTAGTGCTATAAGTATGAAAAAGAACCCTGTTCATTAAAAAAGGACCAAGCACATAGATGTTAGACACCATTTCTTAAGAGATAACTATGAAAAAGGATTCATTTCAATAGAATTATGTGCTACCGACAAACAAATAGATGACATCTTCACTAAAGCATTGAGTAGGGAAAACTTTGAAAGGAACAGGTTGGAATTAGGGATGTTAAGATCACCTAAAAGGTCTAGTTAAGACTGCACAATGAAAAAAATGATTTTTTTTTTAGAAGTTCTAACTTTGTGTAAATATCTAGACTAATTCTTATTCAGTCTCATCCTCTAATCAGTATACTCCTGTGACATCTATTTATATTGACTTATCGATATCTTATAGAGTTTTTTCTATTATTACATTTGAGGCATGAGCAAGAGAAGTTTTACTTGAAGAACATGAATCACCAGTATATGCTCATGAGAAAGTTCAGGTATGTTTCTATGCTTTGCATAATTAGAAAGACTAATTTTGCATTCATGAGAAAAGTCCTATTTGAACCAAAGTCCCAGAAATTTTATCCGTTGTGCATTGAACAAGTTTCATTCTCCTAGAACTCTAAAGAAAATGAGATTTTTTCCAAAGAACTAGCGTTGACGATGAATCACTAAGAGACCGGAATTCTAAAGTTATTAGACCTCTAATTGACTACTACAAAAAGGTTGTCGTTCCTGCATTTAATCATACCCTTCTTTAAATACACACCACATCTTTCTTTCAATCCATAACATTCATTAATCTCTCCCGAATTCTGATCATCCTCTTTCTCTCAAAAATTCTGCAAAAAGATTTTACCATCACAAATTCTTGAGATTATCCAGGAACTCCTCAACCAGTATCTCCAAATATAGCTTAATCTACACCCCTAGTGAAACCCCAAAACGTAGGTTTAACCGGCAGAAAATATTAGCTAGAAAAACTATACTTTCTGGTTCTCTAAGAAAAGCTTTATATGAGAAATTAAGGACTAGCTAAAAGAAAGAGAGTCCTGGCAAAGAATCTGACTCAAGTTCTAAGTTTGAAGAATTTATCTCTTCCAGCAAAGGAGAAGAACATGGGTCTTCTAACACTTACAAAAATCAAGAAACCCCTGGTCAGGTAAATACTTGTCTTGTATTCTCTGATGTGGTAGAAAATATACATAATAGGTTTGTATTGGATTGGTCTATGAAAGATGTAAAGGGGGCTGAGTCTAGTAGAAAAGGAAAGAAAAAGAAAGAAAAGGTTCTTGCAATATTTGAAGGTGTATAGCAGAGTGGAAACAAGTCAGCGGGAAGTCGCTCCGTGGAGGTTGCTGAAGGTCTTGTTCATTTGAGTGAACAACAAGATGAACCTGGTTCAACCGTTGAAGAAACCCTACCTGACATCCTGAAGAAGGTTGGGGACAGCTATGACCTAAACAAGCGCAAGGCTTCTTCCCCAAAAGCTCCAACGCTTTCAAAGCCAACAAAGAAGAAGAATAAGAATGGGGTGGAGAGGAAGAAGAGGAGGTATCTGGAAAAAAACTGGAAAGATTTGCAATCTTTGGCAGGAGAATGATTTAGAAAGGCAGATTGTTGAAAGACCTGGAGGATCCGGGTATGATAAGATTGGTTGATTCCTTGGATGCAAAAGGGTGGAAGGACATTGAACTTCAAATGGATGGGAGGCTGGCCAGGAAGGAGCTGATTGAGTTCATGGCCAATACCACTATGCAAAATGGTGTAGTCACCAACATGGTGAGGGGAGTAAATGTGCAATTTGATGCACCTAAATTGGTCAAGTTTCTAGACATACCCAATGAGGGTTATGATGACCATACCAGACAGAGGTGACCTTGTCTAGATTCTCTTCCTAATGCTCTCCAAATAAATTTTTGTGATACTAAATTTGCTGAAGAAGTGCCTGAGGCAAGGTTTGTGCAAAAGAGTGTGATGAAGCCTGAACACAAGGTGCTATTAAGTTTGTGAACAAATGCTTGCTACCTAGTCCGGAGAGAAGGCATATTGCCAATTACATGGACTTAGTTCTTATGGAATGCGTTGTGAGAGGAATGCATATTAACTCGCCTGCTTTCATTGTTAAGCTATTGGATAGGGTAATCAATGGCTCCAAGGCTAATGCTACTCTGTATGGGTATATATTGATAACTATTCTAGATAGGCTAAATGTTCCTTTGAAAAAATGGGAGATGGATCCCAACAAATATCAATTTGGTATCAAATCTCTGCACGCTTGTGACGATGTCTTCAGTGTAGTCCCAGTTAAACCTGGTTCATCTCTAAAGACTCCTTTGCACAACAAGGTTATGGCCTTGGTTCAAGAATTTGGAACAAAAGATGCTGAAATTGATAGGCTCGAGGCTCGTGTTGCTGAACTGGACAATACGAGAAATGGCCTTAAAGTTGAGCTAGCAAAGGAAAAGGAAAAGAGTGAAGGGATGCTTCAGACTGTTCTCTATCTTCTCTAATCCAAACCCTCTAGTTCCTCCAAGCCTTAGGTCTTCCAGTTCCTGTCTTTGAACCAGTGTAGAACCCCTTAGTGACCCAGAATCGGGACTTTTCTTTGTTTTTATTGCTCGTAGTTGGATGTTTTTTTCTTCTTTTTGTAGTCTGGTTTGTAGAAACATTTTGTAATAAATGACAATTTTCTTTTTCTCTTGTTCTATGAAGATTGTCAAGTTGAATATAGATTAACTGAACCATGTTTTAAATTGCAGTTGCCCAGTGGCCATGAGTAACGATTAAAATATGTGATTCACATTCTATGCAACTTTTCGAAGATTCCAAACGGTGGAAGAGATATTGTGTTTTACTTTGTATGCTGAAATAAAGTGATATTTATAACCTAATTTATCCTGGTCCTTAATGATAAGTTAAAATTTCTATGTTAATGTTTTCATAATTAAGCTGAGTTCCATAGGTTCAATGATCTGTAAAAGCACAGAGTTTGTCATCATCAAAAAGGGGGAATTTGTTGGCCCAAGTTCAGATGAAGTTTTGAAGATTGACAAATGAACTCAATCATGGACCAGGTCCATCATATGAGACACAGTGGTTATCTACTTATACATGTGAGATGCATGTTAAAAAGATAAGTCTCAAGGATCAAGAAGCAATATCTTCTGAAATGATCGAAAAAGTTGCATAAAGGATAAGGAGATGAAATCTCCTTATGTGAAGAGAACTTAATCCAGATCAAGGATAAGGGTTGGAGTTTGTATTGTTCTAGGACTCAAATTTGTATAAGGATCTCAACAATTGAGTCTCCCTCAAACTCTGATTACTAACTCAATAAATTACTGTGGCTGTTCTCTTTTGCAGGTATTGTACATACACAGAAGTTAAACTAAATTGAGAGAAAAAGAGCTAGGAAATTTTGCAAACAATTTATGTGAGATTTAAGTGTGCACTCCTAAAGCTACTTCAACGAGATAGAAGAACCAGGTCCATTATGTTTATTCTTATTCTAGTTCAATTGTAATAGGTGATTTAAAATTGTACCTTTCCTGCTTTCATTGAAGCAATTGTATTAGGAACTTTTAGTATTTAAGTTAGAGTTAATTTGAATGTGTCGCAACAGTTGAGGTTGTGTGCCACATTGGGATTAGAGTTAATCCTTCGGTTTACAAGAGTTTCGTTAATGCTGTTTTGGCTCATTTATTTTAGTGGATGTTTGGAAAAATCCTACTGAGGAGTACATCGTGGTTTTTTCACCTTTTGAGCTAGATATTTTCTACGTAAAAATGTATGCATTCTTTATTTTCTGTACTTCTATTTCTGCAATGGTAGTAGTTAGAATACAAAGAAGAACCAGGTATCTTCTAGATCTAAAAATTAGTACCACACAAACCCCCCTCCCCCCCCCCCCCCCAAGTGTGGTATTGACGTTTGGAATATCAATTACTTCTCGAAACTTAGAAACTTTTACCTCATTAGATTTCTTATCACCCGACGAGTTCTTACATATCAAAAGTTCTCAAATACGGCCCCAAATGGTCCTCAAAATCCCCAATTAAAAGTTCAAAATCCCAAGCCCTAGTTCTTACATTTTTAGCTTTAGTTCCATGAATTTCTAGGTAGATTACACAATAGAATCGAGTTTTATATCTGAAATTCTTCATCCAAACGTTTTTCCTTGAAATTCTCTCTAATCTCCTTCAAAGAGCTCCCAAAATGATAAACTATGGAGGAAATGAGCCCCAAAATCGCGGATGAAATGACTTAAAACATTCTGCCCAGTTCCTTTTTTCCTTCATCGGGATCGTAACGCTATCCTTGAGATCGCGAAGAACAAATTTTATACTGCTAAAAATTACACTAAGCGAACATAAACAGGACTACGAGAACGTGATGCTTATGCCACCTATACCTTCGCAAACGCAATCTCACCTAGGCGGATGGGATGAACAAATTGCCTTGGACCCTTCAGACCCAGACTCTTCTACGCTATTGCGAGTGCCCTCACGCGAATGCGATGCAGAAATTCCCAGCTTCTGTAAATGTGAAGCCACTCACGTGAACGTGATTGGTTAAATCTGGCCTTCTTCAATTCCTTCTATGCGATCGCGATGTACTGTACATAATCGCATAGCTTTAATTCTCTTCAATAGCTTATCCCACAGTTTGCAATTTTGCCAACTTAGAAATTGTCTGATTGACCACCCGAAACTCACCCGAGTCCCCCGAAACTCAACCAAAGGCACCAAAAAACCCAAAAACCTTATTCAAATTTGCTCCAATCAGCAAAACACCTCAAACAACATTAAATCTCTAAAAACACAACAGATTCGAGACTGAATATCTAAAATCTTTCGAAATACGCATCTGATAAAAAATCAAACCAAACCATGTCCGAATAACCTGAGATTTTACACACACATCCCAAATGACACAACAAAGCTCCTGCAATTCTAGGACTTCCATTCCGACCCTTATATCAAAATCGCACCTACCAATAAAAAATCACCAAAATATCAACTTTGCCAATTCAAGCCTAATTCTACTCCGGACCTCCAAAAACAATTTTGATCACACACCTAAGTCATAAACCACCCCAAGCTAACCGAACCATCGGAACTCACATCCAATCCCTTTAACATATAAGTTAGCATCTGGTTGACTTTCAAACTTAAACCTTCTTAAAAGAGACTAAGTGTCTCATACTATACCAAACTTATTCTGGACTCGATCCGGCCAACCCGATACTATAAAATACAGACAACGAAACAGAAATGGGAGAAATGGAGCGCTATCTCATTAGACGACAGGCCGGGTCATCACAAAAATAAATAACCATTTCAATTTATACGCGATTTTAAAGACATCAGATTTAATTTGGTACAAATTAAGAAGAATAAATTAATATTGATATTGACGATGAAAGAATAAATACAAACCTCAAAAATTGAACAGCCTTGGCCCTCGAGCTCAGTCGCCCTTGAGTCAAATATGATTCAACTGCATATGAACATAATGAAAGTAGAAAATGACAGTATATTGCTTTGTATTGCGAGAATATGATGATGTTTATAAATGGTTAGACCCCCTTTATATAGTAAGGGAGTCCTACTCTTGTTACAATACCATATGAGGTAAGAAATCTCATGGTTATCTAATTAATTGGCCTCTTCTTCATACATGTTGGAATTCCCGCAATGATCCTCGCCCAATTGCAGATATTTTGGTTTTCCGTTATTTATCTCGGTAAGTTTCCTTTGATCTAGCTCGATATAGATCTTACTCGGTCTCGATCTTGGTCGATTTTCGATCATGACCGCGCTCTGGGTCACAAGCTCGGCAACCTAACATTTCATCATGGTTCGATCTAACACGAGGCTGAACCTTGGCCTATCATGTTCTGGCTTCGATGAGTCACAAAAAAGGGAAAATCCAACTTTGACCATATACAAGCTTCGGTAAAAATCATTCAAAAATTACTCCTACATATGTATAGACTTATTTTAAACCTAACGTAAGTTGGTTTTGTAACCATGCTTTGGATCCGCCATTATTCTTACATCTACTATTTCGACCCAAGATACCAAATTACCAAGTTTTGCCACCAAACAGAGAAATTGAGAAACAAGATTTTAGCTATTCGGCAACTATTAATAGTTTTAAGCAGATCTTCGTTACTTCATGTAGAAATCTATGGCGATATGGCTTCCTGGCCACTTAAATTTGTAAGGTTTCGAAAGTCGATACACAAACTTTGGATTTTCCCATTTGAACACTCGAATTAGTATTACAAAATTTGTGTATCAGCTTTCAAAAGCACTACAAATTTAAATGCTCAGAAAGCCAACAATAACAACAACAACAACTACCCAGTATACTCCCACCAGGTGGGGTCTGGGGAGGGTAATATGTAGGCAGTCTTACCCCTACCCAAAAGGGCAGAGAGGCTGCTTCCATGCGACCCTCGGCGCATAGGACAGAATGAAAAGCTGCATTGGAAAACAACGACAAAATTAGTAACCAAGGCAAGACAAAACAAAATAACAAAACAAAGCATAAGTAATCCTGCAGAAATAACGTAAATGGTTATGTAAACATAAGGAACATAAATACCGTCGCAACCAAGAGGGGACCTAGGCTAAAACACTAGACATCGATGGGTAACCCTACTATCCCACACCCAACCCCGGGTGAGGCGAACGAAGGACTCTAAGAGCCCCTATCCTGCAACCCTGATTCTAGACCTCCAGACTCCCCTATCGAGGGTCATGTCCTCGGTAACCTGCATTTTAGTCATGTCCTGCCTAATCACCTCTCCCCAATGCTTCTTAGGCCTCCCTCTACCCCGCCGACCACCAGCAATCTCCAGCCGCTCGCAGCTCCTCACCGGGGCATCGGGACCCCTCCTCCGTACATGCCCGAACCACCTCAGCCTCGCTTCCCGCATCTTCTCGTCCACTGGGGCCACCTCTACCTTCTGACGAATAACTTCATTCCTAATCTTATCCAGCCTGGTGTGCCCACACATCCACCTAAGCATCCTCATCTCAGCAACCTTCATTCTCTGGACATGGGAGTTCTTCACGGGCCAGCACTCTGCCCCGTACAACATCGCTGGTCTAACCACGGCTCTGTAGAATTTCCCTTTGAGTTTGTGTGGGATTTTCTTGTCACACAAGACCCCAGAAGCAAGCCTCCACTTCGACCACCCTGCTCCTATCCGATGGGTGACGTCCCCGTCAATCTCTCCGTCCCCCTGAATCACAGACCCAAGATATCGGACACTGTCCCTCTTGGCGATGGCCTGAGAACCAAGCATCACATCCCTGCCCACCCCACTCGGCTCGTCACTGAACTTGCACTCCAGATATTCTGTCTTAGATCTGCTTATCTTGAAACCTTTAGACTCGAGGGTCTGTCTCCGTACCTCTAACTTCTCACTAACACCGGCCCTCGTCTCGTCTATCAATATTATATCATCAGCAAAGAGCATACACCAGGGCACATCCCCCTGGATATGACGGGTTAGAGCATCTATCACTAAGGCGAACAACATGGGACTCAGCGCCGATCCTTGATGGAGCCCCATTACCACAGGGAAATGGTCTGAATCGCCACCCACCGTCCTCACCCTAGTCTTAGCCCCATCGTACATGTCCTTGATAACTCTGATATAGGCTTCTGGCACACTCTTCGCCTCCAAGCACCTCCATAGCACCTCCTTCGGAACCTTGTCATACGCCTTCTCCAAGTGGATAAGCACCATATGCAGGTCCTTCTTCTTATCCCTGAATTGTTCCGCCAGCCGCCTGACTAGGTGAATAGCCTCAGTGGTGGAGCGGCCCGGCATGAAACCGAACTGGTTCCCCGATATAATCGTCGCCCCCCTCATTCGCGCCTCAATCACCCTCTCCCAAACCTTCATCGTGTGGCTCATTAGTTTAATACCCCTATAGTTGTTGCAGCACTGGATGTCCCCCTTGTTCTTGTACAGGGGCACCACTGTACTCCACCGCCACTCATCCGGCATCCTCTTAGTCTTGAATATCACGTTGAATAGCCTAGAGAGCCACTCCCCTCCAGGTTTACCCATGCACTTCCAAAACTCCACCGGGATCTCGTCAGGCCCGGTTGCTCGACCCCTACTCATCCTGCGCAACGCCCCTAAGACCTCCTCCACCCTAATGCGCCTGCAGTACCCAAGGTCTCTATGACGCTCTGAATGCCCCAGCTCCCCTAGCTCTATGCTCCGATCCCCCTCCTCGTTAAGAAGGTCCCGAAAGTACGCCTGCCACCTCTGTTTGACTTGCGATTCCCCCATCAAAACTCTACCATCCTCGTCCTTGATACACCTGACCTGGTCTAGGTCACGGGCTTTCCTTTCCCTTGCTTTAGCCAGCCGAAATAGCTTCTTTTCCCCACCTTTCTCCCTTAGTTCCTCATACATGCGACCGAACGCCGCGTTTTTAGCTTCCGTGACTGCCATCTTAGCTTCTCTTCTCGCCTCCCTGTAGGACAACCTGTTCACTCTCCGCTCCTCCTCGCTTGTGCTCCCTGCCAACCTTGCGAACGCCGCCTTCTTCGCCTCCACTTTTCTTTTGACTACATCGTTCCACCACCAATCACCCTGATGCCTACCTGAATATCCCTTCGAAACCCCGAGCACGTCCCGTGCTACCCCCCTAACCAAGCTAGCTGTCGCTGACCACATAGCGTCCGCTTCCCCATAACTTCTCCAAGCTCCGCCCTCTTCTAACCTCCTTTCCATCTCCTGAGCTTTCTCCTTGGACAAAGCTCCCCATCTAATCCTCGGTTGACCCCGGGCGCCCCTCCTCTTCTTCTTCACCCAGAGATCAACATCCATCACTAGGAGCCTATGAAGAGTTGAAAGAGACTCTCCCGGGATAACTTTGCAATCCTTGCACAGACCCCTGTCGCTCCTTCTGATGAGGATGTAATCAATTTGAGTCCTCGCCGCCGCACTCTTGAAGGTGACCAAATGCTCCTCCCTCTTCCGGAATGATGAGTTCGCAATCAGGAGCTCGGAAGCCCTGGCGAAATCAAGCAGCGAAGTGCCTCCTCCGTTCCTAGCCCCAAAGCCAAAGCCCCCGTGCACCTCATCGTAGCCACCGGCCTCGGCCCCAATATGCCCATTAAAGTCCCCTCCAATAACTAACTTCTCCGACTGGGGAATACTCCTCACCAGATCGTCCAAGTCCTCCCAGAAGCGCCTTTTAACCTCCTCGTTTAAGCCTGCGTGCGGCGCGTAAGCGCTGACCATTGAGGACCCCACCCCCAATAACCAGCTTTAAATGCTCAGAAAGCCATTTCGGTGAAATCTAATAACAGCAAAACTTCCAACATTGACCATATTTCTCTTATATCGAATTTACTCGTTCTGCATGTTCACATAACCCACGAAAAAATCTCTTGGTCTTGTCTTGACTTGATTAAAGCCGAGCAACGTAACAAATAATTGATGTTTTCCATGGGGTTGGGGGGGGGGGGGGGTTTAAGAATATCCAATTGGGAACTGGGATCTAAAAATAAAAACGAACTAGAAGGCCATAAAAAAGTACAAGTAAAAGTAGGGGGTGGTCCCTTTCATTCTCAATATGTGCTTACCTAACAATTCAAAGTAATGGGTTTCTCTTGGGCGTTTGCAGCTTTTAGCCAAGGAAAAAGTTACATTTCCCACGCCCATAGCCTTTTTATTTATTTTTTTGCTTTAGAGATTCGACAAATAAATCTTTTTAATTCAATTAATTGTATTTGTGTCGGATAGACCCATTAAGAGGATAAGCCTTCATACGTAGAATCTTTTTATTTTAAAAACACCGAACGGAAATATCTATTTAGGAATGAAAGGACTGCAACCTTCCCATTATAGTCGTTCGACGACCACTCTTTATTACACATAATACACTCCAGAGTTACTATTGTCTGTTTTTTTGTCTTTCTTCTTTCGACTTCCCCACCTCTAGTTCTCCATATTTCTCCACAACTTGAAATGGTTCGTATGATAAGAAAGCAAATTCTAATGTTACAATATTTTATATATTTTTCTCCACAAGACTTATAACGTCCATTGTGTCTTCAACAACACATTCCTATCCTCCAAAAGAAGCTAAAATAGACACAATTTCTCAGGGGTATTAATGAATCTTTAAAAATCAATTACTTTGGCTGAATCGAACAGTATCGAACAGATTAGTGATTTTTTTATATAAAATTATAAGTTTTTATATAAAACTATTACCGTATCGATAACTAGGAAAGCTTTTAACTTTAAAAAAGTAAACCGAAAAAATATCGAACCGTTCCAAATAATTGCATATAAGAAAAATGTATTTTATATTAAATTTAAAAGTAAAAAGATATTATTTTTTTTCCTTGGACCTTGTGATCATGGAAATGTTTGCAAGTCATTCTGGGGCTTTTGCATCTATACCCGATTTTGGGATCACAACTAAACCTATACCTACTTTGCAAATTAATTTGCAAGCCTACCCGCTTTACAATCAACATCAGATTTATAAGGCATGAAGTTAAAAAAATTAGTTTGAAGTAAAAAAATTATACTTCAAATGCACATACGACTAAATAGATATAAAGTACAACTAATGGTTTAATGCACATAAGAAAAATAAGTATTGTATGCGGCAAAATCAAAAGACTTGATATCTCGTTGTCGAGATATTTCGGAAGCATGCCTCGGGACCTCGAAGCTCGACACAGAGGAAACAAAAAACGAATTATGGACAAAGTAGGAAGCCCCCTAGGAACGTGGCTGCATCTGACTAACCCGGCCTATCTAAAGCCTATACTCAGGCATCACGTCAAGCCATCCCTTCTTCACTATATTGCTTAATATTGGTAGTATAGAGCCTGGCTTAATCATACTTCTGTCTGTTATCCAATTCATGTCTGCCCATGATAACTTGAGCTCGGTTCGAGCCTTGGCGCCGAGGTCCCCATCGATCGGCTTTGTATCCGGATAACATGCCTCTTCGGTTTGATTACTGCCCTGTCTATCTCGTATTTCATCAATTATATCTCACGTTGTTAGTTTTAGCTGCTCTAACAACTAGCTCGGGAATATATAATGTATTCTTAGAAACTCATTTACAAATTAATTGCTTTTATCATTTTCACGATAAATAGTTTGGCGCCCACCGTGGGGCTAAGAATAATACTGATTATTTTCTAATCCAAGATCTTTGTCAAAGCCCCTCTTTTGCAAAAGCGAAATCGCATTTACGATATTTGGGAGGACAACTCTATTCCCAATCGAGAATTGAGTTTTGGAATTGAAGAGTTGCCACCTAATGAATATAGTTCATTATAACACTTTAAGAAGAGTTTGAGTTGAAAGATAGTCATATTAATGAACTAACACAGGGGCATCTTAGTTGCAATAAGGACAGCAGAACCACAAGTAAAAGCATAGAAGAAACAAAATAAAGTGTAGTAGGCATAAAACCATATTATTTTGAAAGCTGCAAATCAAATAGAAGGCATACCACTTGAGGATGAGATAATATGGAGCAGTAGTATGCAGGGAAGTAGAGCAGTAGTATGCAAACCAAGCAAGTAGCAATGTATAGTGCAGTAGAATAGTAGAGCATCCCAAAAATCACTCAGTCTTGGCTGTCAGCCGATTGAGTAATAAGTAGTCAATAGGGAAAGTGAGATAGGATGTGTAGAAGACAAGAGAGATCAATGAGTATGCTTTTGTGTGTAAGAGAGAGTTCAGAATAATGAAATTTGTTCGTGTCCTATGCTAATGAGAGGGTAAGGTACTTATAGCTCTCGTAAGAACAAATTAACACATAGAAATAGGGAAATAACCCAAAAGATCACACAAACAATCAGAAATACCAACACAAACATATAGTGCTAGAAGATGTAGTGATTTCCAAAGAGGTTCAGAAACCCTAGTTTTAAAAGAAGAACAAAATGTTTAAAACTTGAACAATCGTAAAGATCGAGTAGAGAGTAGTGTAAAACACAAAAGAATAAGTTAAAAAATGTTTAAAAAGATAGAGCTTTAAGAAAATTAGGGTTTCACAATAAACCAGTTAGAGGTAAGGAACCTGGCTGTGAAACTCATTAATAATGATGCTCGCAGCATCATCGGACCATAACCCATCGGAGAAAGACCGGAGATAATCCATGCAAAGCTTCTGATGACCATCTTGTATGGTGGAGGCTTTTGGAGTCTCAAAGATAGAGGGGATCAACAAGACAAGGTTTCACGGTAGCTGGTGGTTGAAAGAACTAAGGCTGGAGGTGGCCGGAGAGGCGGTGAATTCATTAGAGGCGAGAGACAGAATAGGAAGGTTCTAGAGAAGGGAGAGCAAGTGACAGTAGAGAGAGAGAGAGAGAGAGAGAGAGAGAGAGAGAGAGACCTTCTCTGAAATGAGGGGTTTGGGGAGGGGGCGTTGTTAGGTTTTAATTTAGGAAATAAAACCCCGGTCGTTGATCTCATTTGATCAACGACTTAGATTAGATCAAGACTAGACCGGGTCAGGTGATTTGACAATTGGGTCGTGGGATTTGGGGTTGAAATTGGGGTTCAATTTGGACTATAATTGTAATGAAATGAGGCAACATGTTAAATTGCGTAGTTTTCGCCTTTTATTTTATGAAAATAGTTAAAATAATTTTAAAAATAAATTATTAGCACTGAAATATTTAATAATGTATAAAAATTAATCTAGAAATACTGGAAATTATTTTATAATTATAAAATGCAATTAATTGTAAAATAGGTATAATTGCAATTATATGCAATTTAGCTTTAAAAATAACAAATAAATATGTAAAAATATGAAAAATTTATTTAATCTGTAGTTTAGTGTAAATATGAGAATAAAATGAGTTATTGCCGAAATAATAATTTTGGGAATAGTTATTGAATTTTGTATTACTAAAATAGACAATAAATTTATTATGAAAATACATAAAATTTGAAATACTTGGGTATGCTCATATATATATATATATATCTATATATCTATATATATATATATATATATATATATATATATATATATATATATATATATATATATATATATATATATATATATATATATAAAATTTTGAAATTATTCTGAGTATAAAACAATCTACGAAACAACTGGGTATCAGTGGCTGCCACTCTTTACCCGAAAAGGATGAAAAAGTCGTCAGGTAAATACGTGACGACCAATTTTGACCGAGAAAGCCGATTTGCAAAGAATTTGACCGATCTATGGTCCATGAGCTGCCTACATATCCCTGGTCTTAGAAGAATGAGGCCATATTTAGTTCAAGATCTATTGATGGAATATGCCGATGGCGATTTTAAAGGCGGACATGATGTTTATGTTGAGAAAAGTGGTTGAAATCTGATACGCTGGGGGAACCGTGTTAGAAATAACGCTCTACGCTAGAGGGGGGGTGAATAGCGTATTAATAAAATTTGGCGTTTTCTTGCGGAATTTAAACTTTGCAGGAAATAAACAAATGCAGTAAAAATAAATTACACCACGATATATACTGGTTGGCCACACTTTGTGGTTAGTCCAGTCCCCGAGAGACTCTCTCGAGATTTCCACTAACAACCTTGTCAAGCTTAAGGTGCCCAACAAACCTTTACACTTGAGACTTGAATCACACAAATCTCAAACACTTGCTCGGAGATTCCTCACCTCAAAGACTTCAACTTGCTCGGAGGTTCCTCACCTCAAAGACTTCAACTTGCTCGGAGGTTCCTCACCTCAAAGACTTCACCTTGCTCGGAGGTTCCTCACCTCAAAGACTTCAACTTGCTCGGAGGTTCCTCACCTCAAAGACTTCACCTTGCTCGGAGGTTCCTCACCTCAAAGACTTCAACTTGTTAAGCTTCCGGGTGCCTAAAGAACCTTTACAACTTGAGAACTTGATACAACACAAGCCTCAACCAACCCGCTTAAGGAAACCTATCCCTAAGACTTTACAAGAAGAAATATAACACTCCTTCTTACTACAAGTGTTTAACAAGAACACTCTTTTACTCACTTTACAAGAACTCTCTCAAAGAGTGGATTATGAGTACAAAATATATGGCTCAAGAACACAACAACTCAATCAATAATCTTGGCTCTCAAAAACAATGTAAGATATGAAATTTGAATCACAAGAATGTAATGTATGCTTTGTAATTTTTCTGCAGTGTTGTTGTGTTTAAAAAATGATTTTCAGAGAGTGTTTTATAGAGAAAATGGAGCAATAGACCGTTGCTTTTAGTTCCAGAAAACGCTCCTGAAAATCTGCCTGACAATCGATTGTTGATATTACACAATCGATTGTTGGAGCAAAATTTCAACAGACAAATTCCTTAAAATCCGGTTAAAAAGATTTCTGTTGAATTTTTAAAAAATGACAATCGATTGTTAACTTTAGACAATCGATTGTTGTTCAAATATTCAAAATATTTCTGGCAACTTTTTGACTAAAAGATTTGAGTAAAGATTATACCATAAATACATAAGCCGTTGGAAAAAGTCCGTTTGGAAATATCACTGAGCACAATCGATTGTTAAATAGTGACAATCGATTGTTCTTCATTTTTGAAGATTTTGAAAACATTCTGTAAGTTGTCCAAAACTTTGAGACTAAGTATAAAATCTGACAATCGATTGTTGAACAGTCACAATCGATTGTTGCTTCAAAAATGATTTCAAACGAAGTTTCTGTCTCAAGACAACATTTTAAAAACTAAGTATAGAACTTGACAATCGATTGTTTCTTCAAGACAATCGATTGTTAAACCCAATTTTCACAAAACGAGTTTAAAAATCATTTTGGCAAATATGCAACTTATTTCTTTAAAAACTTATGATGCATGATTTTATGAAAATCATTTTAGGTGAGAGCCAATATTAGAAATAAGTCGTTGAGTCAAGATTACAAATTAAGACCTACTCAACAGTTGATTGCATCTTCTATTCTTGAACGCGTACTATCCATCTTGTACTTGGTCTGTTATTGTTCCATCACCGATGCTTGTCTCAATGTTTGGCATTTATCAAAACCTATATGAATCAACACACGTTAGTTCGAGAACGTGTTTCTTACAATTTCCCCCTTTTTGATAATGGCAAACATGTATCGGGATATGCATAATAATAACAGTTCAAGATAATTCAATATGCATCATAGACATGTTCATGTTTCATAAGATATCTCCCCTCAAATGATGATTCCCCCTAAATGTGTGCAGTTATATCAAAGTGCATGGGAAATATATTATGCATGCATAGCCCGTTTATTTTTCCCCTTTTGACATTAACAAAAAGTGGCTAGATAACAAGTCTAATAAAAGCATGCTAGTTCAACAAACGTCAACATAATCGATTATTATACGGGATAATCGAATAGTTTGCACTGGAAAGAAAAAAAATTCCCCCTAAATATAAGATTCCCCCTGAATTTATGCAACACATTCAAAGAAAGCATGTAAGTATGCATAAACTCTAGTCTTGCATATAGCCTTTCTTTTCTTCCTTTTAAAAAAATATGTACTTCCCCCTTTTGAAAATATCAAATAATTCATATAATGGAAATAGGAGAGATATTTCAAATGAAAATCAACTTTTATTAAATAGATAAAATATTACATAGGCCATTAAATAAATAAAAATATAAGAAAATATTTAATCCTCGTTATCATCATCTTCGTCCATGTTTTGCGGCGGTGCCTCAAATGGGACAACAGCACCATATTGATAGTTGACATGGTCAAAGTATCCTTGGACATAGCGGGTTAAGATGATTTAAAATATCCGAATTTGGATCTTGATTTGGAGGAGGATTTTGAGGAGGATGTGGAGGAGGGTGATTGTCATGATCGCCACCACTGTGAAATGAAGATTCAGAAATTTTCCAGTGTTTGGTGCGATTTTTAAGTGGACCATTTGCCGTGATAATGCCGGCGGATTCAAGAAAATGCATGACAAGAAGTGCATAAAGAAGATGTTTGTCTTCGGCGAGAGCATCACGCATGTGAAGCTTGATTAATTTACAATAATTTAATCGAGCTCCGGAAGAAATGGCATGCATGAGTTTACAATCTTCTTGGGAGATAGTGGTGTGACTGCTTTTTCGGGGCTTGAGAACTCGAGTGATGAAATAGAATATCAACCGATAGTTCGGATCCATTCCCGTGATCGTAGGACGACGAGAAGTGAGACATGGATCATAGTGAGTGAGTCCAATTTGACGAAGAAAAGAGGTTTCATCAAATAAGGCTCCCTCTTGTCCAACATATTGGTGAATGTCTTCACCATCATTTGGAAGTTTGATAATGGCGTTAAGATATTCGTCGGAGACAACTATTTTGACACCATTTACAAAAGTGAGAAGATCGCCATCGTCAGTTGGACGGAGGTTTGAATAAAAGGCCCGAATGAGTGTAGTATTGATGAAATCATATGAAAGGAGAAGGAAGTCAAGAAGTTGACTTTCTTGGAGTAAGTTTACAGCAAGACCATAGTTTTGGAGATATCGTATAGTAGAAAAACGAGGAGGATGAATATCACGTTTTTTCAAATTTAGTAAGAAAGCGATTTAATTTATTTTCGCTTTTGAAGACCAAAACATCACCATCTTGATATGGATGATATCCGGAGGGAGGAAGAGTAGAGGTGGAAGCACCTTCCCTATTTGAACGGGTTCTTCTCGACATATTGATAGAAGAAAGAAGCATGAATTTTGGTGATGAGAATGAAGACACCATCTCCTATTTATAGAGGGGAGAATAGGAAAAAAATATACTTGAAATTAACTCAAAAACGGTCGAGTTTTGGAATTGACCGTTGAGACAATCGATTGTGTGATAGAGACAATCGATTGTGGCAAGTTTGACACTTAGATTCTGAGAATTTGGCTTGAAACAGAATGTTTTTGAAATTTCAGAAAATCACTGACAATCGATTGTGGAACTTGACAATCGATTGTGTACTGGGCAAAAATGGTCTAAGTCCTGAAAATTGATTTTGGAAGTATGGTAATCAATTTTGAATATATTATAATCAATTTTGGAATTATGACAATTTATTATGAATGAAACAACGTCATCAACACATGGTGGAAGATAATGATTCTTCGGATGAAAACGTCATTATGAAAATAGATTTTCCATCATGAATACATATAATCAACACCAATTGTTATAAATACCAATTTAGAAAATCAAAACTCAATACAATTTATGCACTTAATCAATTATGCAATTTATCAAAATAACATTCATATCAATACTTGTGATATATAATACCAATTCAACTAGCTAAAGGGTAGAGTAAGGAACGATCATACCCGGTTTGTTGATGTCATCCTCCATCGTTGACATCTCAATTTGCTAGAAATTGAATTGAATGCTTCATGTGAGCGCATTTGCATTTCCAACATTTAATCAAGTGAAGCCATTTCCGATATATATATATATACAAGCAATTTATCACCATAATAACAATTCAAAAATCAAATAGATATTTGTTAAGAAAATATCATCAAAAAAATTTATGCAATCAATTCTTTCAAAGCACAAGTTCCCTCTTAAGTAAGATAAAATGGAATGTAATGACATTCCTCTTACTTGTAACACATTGCCTAAAACATTTCTTCTTTTGATAAGAAGATTGTATTAAGGCTAATTCCTTTTACCATATTCACAAAAGAATAGGAAGGATATTGAGGAATAAACAATATGACGATTTCTATAAATTTATCAATTATATCAACCAAAAAAAAATACCTATTGTTATTTTGAAAGGCATTTGTCAAAACATGTATTGCATGCTGTTTCAAATAGATAGTCAAATCATGAATCAACCATCTTATCACCTGTTTAAGCAAAACACATCAATTCGACATTTTACAGGAAATACCGATTGTTACAAAAGCAATGAAAAATCCATTTGACGGAGAGCATAACAAATGCATCAAATGTTATTTTATTAACAATGATACACAAGGTTATTTTCAGCAATCCATATTGCAACAAATGTCACATATTTAAGCGCATTTGCAATAATGAGAACCAAAACAAAGCATGATTCAAGGAGAATTGATACGGATGGTTAACAAAGACATATCAACACATACAATTGGGCATGATAAAAATGAAAGCCTAACCTTTTAAAAAAAAGAGTTCAAGAACGTTTATGCCTGTTTTGAACTGACACGATGATAAATGATAGCTGTCGAGTTCAGAATTCAGAATGGTAACAAATCTTGAGATTTTTACCGATTGACAATCGATTGTTGAAAAGGGACAATCGATTGTTGAACTATTTGACACTTAGTTCCTGAAAAATCTGCAAGAAACAGAAAGTTTTTGAAAACTCAGAAAAACAGGGACAATCGATTGTGCCTGTGAACAATCGATTGTGGACTAGACCAAAAAGGTTTTAAGTCCTGAAAGTCGATTATGAGAGTATGCTAATATAAAAAGCATTTATCAAAACATATATTAAAACATGATTTAAAACACTTTGGTGTTTGAAAAGATTGTCAAGACATAATTCAACTAAACATGATTTTAGTAGGTACTCATTCAATGCACGAATCAACATTTGTCAAAGCATGGATCAAGCATTTAATAGTTGATACTAGTAATCAAAAATGAATTTTCAGCATGTCAATCAACAAGTATAGTCAACAAGAAATTTCACAAATTGATTCTTAAAATTAACGCATGTCAACGTTTTTCAGGGTGAGAATCAAGTTGACAACTTATATGTTAATAACACCAGCTGCCATATACCAACAAATCTGTCAACATTAATAACTTGCACATATTCGGTTTTATCAAAAAGAATAGCTAACCGAAATTCCTCTCGATGCCTTTGGGTGTCGTGCTTGGTGCTTGGTGCATCTACTACAATTTTGTAGTCTTCAAGCACACCTGCAAAAATACCTACAGAGAGGTTTTTGGTACCCATATCTTTTTGGGTCCTTTGGGGTTAGGCAAATAATAATTATAACCAAAAGATAAATCTCTATGTTTAGAAAAACACACGGGTGCAATGTGACCTATCCGATTGCAATAATGGCATACTACGTTCGGATTGTGCCAATGCCTAGGTTGCGCCAAATACATTCTAGGTGATCTAGAGTCATTCCTAGAGGCGTTGAGAATCCTAGAGTCATTTCTAGGTTGTCTAACGTAGTTCGTTCTAGGCTTATCAACAATAGTCCTAGTATTGATTCTAGGCGATGTAAAGTGATTAACTCTAGATTCATTATTCCAATTTCTAGAGTTGTATCTAGGTGATCTAAAGGCGTTAGTTTTAGACTTGTTTACATACATCCTAGCGTAATGTCTAGGTGGTCTAAAGGAATTTGTCCTAGACTCATTTACAGCCCTAGAATTATTTCTAGGTGGAGCAGTAAACTTTCTAATGGGATTTCTGCTTTTATGCCGTTGATTATTCTTCGACGTTTCCTTTTCTTCAATAACCTTAGGGACATCTATACTTCGTGATTCTAAAGTTTTCCTAAGTTCTGCGTTTTCTAACTTCAAAGAATCGCAGGAAGTACAAGTAGAGCATTCATCAACATAAGAAGCTGCATGCATAGTCTTAATGACTTGTCTAAGTTCTACACTATCATTTTGCAAAAACTGATTTTCTTTTACAAGATTCTCGTTATCAAGAGACAGATTTTCAAAATCTTTTTGTTTTAAAGAAAGTTGATTTTTGAAATCTTTTTCTTTCAATAAGAGACGTTCTTCAAAATCCTTTTCTTTTAAAGAGAGATTTTTCTGAAAATCTAATTCTTGCTGGGAAAGTGATTTCTTCAAATCTCTAATCATTTTGACAGCATTACCATATTCACCATACAAATCTTCATATGCATTTTGTAATTCTTTGAACGAGTGAGAATTAGAGATACTTACCTCTTCTTCGTCGTCTCCTTTGTCGGCCATTAGACATCGGGTAGTTGGTTTCTCATTTGAGCAGTCTCCTTCTGTTTGAGGCGTGCTTTCATATATTTCCTCAAGTTTATCCCATACTTCTTTTGCAGTTTTGCAGTGGGAGACTTTTTGATGATTTTCCTGATTCAAGGCACTATACAACATATTTATAGCATTAGTATTATATTCCTTTACCTTGGCTTTCCCGACTTGTGTTATCATTTGACCGCCAAGTTTGATGATTTGCCACAGATAAAGATTGTTTGATCTGATGAAGATTCTCATCTTTTCCTTCCAATCCGTATAGTCTGTTCCTTCAAAAATTGGGGGATGATATAGAGAACGTCCTTCACCTATTCCTGCAAAAGCACTACTAGTAGAAGCCATAGAAACTCCTCTCAAACTGTTAAGTCTTTCAGAGAGTCAGGCTCTGATACCAATTGTTAGAAATAACGCTCTACGCTAGAGGGGGGGTGAATAGCGTATTAATAAAATTTGGCATTTTCTTGCGGAATTTAAACTTTGCAGGAAATAAACAAATGCAGTAAAAATAAATTACACCACGATATATACTGGTTGGCCACACTTTGTGGTTAGTCCAGTCCCCGATAGACTCTCTCGAGATTTCCACTAACAACCTTGTCAAGCTTAAGGTGCCCAACAAACCTTTACACTTGAGACTTGAATCACACATATCTCAAACACTTGCTCGGAGGTTCCTCACCTCAAAGACTTCAACTTGCTCGGAGGTTCCTCACCTCAAAGACTTCAACTTGCTCGGAGGTTCCTCAACCTCAAAGACTTCACCTTGCTCGGAGGTTCCTCACCTCAAAGACTTCAACTTGCTCGGAGGTTCCTCACCTCAAAGACTTCACCTTGCTCGGAGGTTCCTCACCTCAAAGACTTCAACTTGTTAAGCTTCCGGGTGCCTAACGAACCTTTACAACTTGAGAACTTGATACAACACAAGCCTCAACCAACCCGCTTAAGGAAACCTATCCCTAAGACTTTACAAGAAGAAATATAACACTCCTTCTTACTACAAGTGTTTAACAAGAACACTCTTTTACTCACTTTACAAGAACTCTCTCAAAGAGTGGATTATGAGTACAAAATATATGGCTCAAGAACACAACAACTCAATCAATAATCTTGGCTCTCAAAAACAATGTAAGATATGAAATTTGAATCACAAGAATGTAATGTATGCTTTGTAATTTTTCTGCAGTGTTGTTGTGTTTAAAAAATGATTTTCAGAGAGTGTTTTATAGAGAAAATGGAGCAATAGACCGTTGCTTTTAGTTCCAGAAAACGCTCCTGAAAATCTGCTTGACAATCGATTGTTGATATTACACAATCGATTGTTGGAGCAAAATTTCAACAGACAAATTCCTTAAAATCCGGTTAAAAAGATTTCTGTTGAATTTTTAAAAAATGACAATCGATTGTTAACTTTAGACAATCGATTGTTGTTCAAATATTCAAAATATTTCTGGCAACTTTTTGACTAAAAGATTTGAGTAAAGATTATACCATAAATACATAAGCCGTTGGAAAAAGTCCGTTTGGAAATATCACTGAGCACAATCGATTGTTAAATAGTGACAATCGATTGTTCTTCATTTTTGAAGATTTTGAAAACATTCTGTAAGTTGTCCAAAACTTTGAGACTAAGTATAAAATCTGACAATCGATTGTTGAACAGTCACAATCGATTGTTGCTTCAAAAATGATTTCAAACGAAGTTTCTGTCTCAAGACAACATTTTAAAAACTAAGTATAGAACTTGACAATCGATTGTTTCTTCAAGACAATCGATTGTTAAACCCAATTTTCACAAAACGAGTTTAAAAATCATTTTGGCAAATATGCAACTTATTTCTTTAAAAACTTATGATGCATGATTTTATGAAAATCATTTTAGGTGAGAGCCAATATTAGAAATAAGTCGTTGAGTCAAGATTACAAATTAAGACCTACTCAACAGTTGATTGCATCTTCTATTCTTGAACGCGTACTATCCATCTTGTACTTGGTCTGTTATTGTTCCATCACCGATGCTTGTCTCAATGTTTGGCATTTATCAAAACCTACATGAATCAACACACGTTAGTTCGAGAACATGTTTCTTACAAACCGGAGCGGGATCACTCCTGCTAAGATAGCCGTTGCTAGCTAGTGTACCTGCGAGTGAGAAATACAAACATATATTGTGCATAAATTTAAATGTGATGCAAGTTCCCATTAGTCTATGAATGTTGTCTTTGGATGGTTAGGATGACGTCCTCGGACCATGACGTCCTGGGCCATGAAGTATATGATAAAGGATTCACAGGCTATGAAATGAAGTTCTCGGGCTATGAGGATGGTGCCTGCGAACATGACGCCTTTGAATATTGATGTGCAAAAGATAAGACGGGGTCCTCAGGCCATGGCATGGCGTTCTCGGGCTATGAGAATGCTGCCTCCAAACAATGATTCCTTTGGACAATTTGGTGATCTTTCATCCCTTGAAATGCAGAAGGTTGTGATCTTTTATCCAATGCAAGACGAATAACGTGGAGATATTTCAACTTAGGCAAGAAGTGGTTATATTTTAGCCAGTGCAGGATAAAAAGTGGTGATATTTTAGCCGGTAGAGAATTTAAATGAAGGTGGAAATATTTTAGCTATGCAGATGGAGACAGAGCTTAGTATTGGAAGGCAGAAAGGTAGCCTGATTCAGTAGAGAGATATGGAGACAGAGCTTAGTCTCGGAAGGCAGGAAGGTAGCCTTATGCAAAATGCAGAGAAATGCAGGATAGGATAGAGCTTAACCTCAAAAGGCAGAAAGGTACCTTATTCAATGCAAAATGTAGATGGAGACAATGCTTGGTCTTGAAAAGTAGGAAGGTAGCCTTATTGACAAAATGCAGAAAATGCAGATGGAGAGAGTGCTTAGTCTCGAAAGGTAGAGAGGTAGCCTTATGCAGAAATGCAGATGGAGACAGTGCTTACTCTCGAAAGACAGAGAGGTTGACATATGCAGAAAATGCAGATGGAGAAAGTTCTTAGTCTCTAAAGGCAGAAAGGTATCCATATGCAATGCAGGAAATAAAAAGTGAATAGCAATGAAATCTCTTAGCTGGTGAGTGATAGCGGATAGTTGATTGCATTACTGTGGCTGCTGGGGAGGTTATGTACGGATAATAATTGTTAATAGGTGATGATTCTAATAAGTTTCATTCCTTAGAAAATTTGAGTGCATTAATATCTAATGATATTGCGAATTGAGTGCCTGCTTCCAAGAAAAATTGTGAGTTTTGTAAAACGGGGAAGGTTAGTTCATCTTCCTGTGGCCTTTACTCGTACGGCTTGACGTTGTGTATCATTGGGGTAGCATTGGAAAACAAAGCTATATCGATAACAGTCATTCATGATTTAGTAAAATAATGTTACATAAACACATAATTGAAAATAATATATTTTTTTAGATGAACCGATGACTACGACGCGATTCAAGATATTGCAACCTCTCTTACTCCGAAATTTTTAGTGTCCTCCTCAAAATTCTGTGCCAGTTTATTGGGCTAGTGCTTCCGACGACTGTGTGCAATGAATGGTTAAAATGAACTTCGAAATTTTGAGTGTCCTCCTCAAAATTCTGCCAGGTTTCCACTATCGGGGGAAGATTCAAATTTTATTAAATATTGAGTGAACACATAGGACTGCATACGCATCCCCTCTTAAAGGGTAATCAGGTCAAGCGTAGTTCATATTACATCATAAAGGAAATCATAAATGGTTACACATTGTATCACTTCACTTCATCTAAATTGATTGGTTTTGGGAAGACTTCTCCGTCCATTTCTGTAATTATTGTAAGATCCCATGAAGATGAGTGCTAAAGTCCTAAAAACTCATAAAGTCATGTCCATCGATGTGTCGGAATCCTTTTCTACTTATTTTACACTTAAAAAATCGAGAGTCAAATTTTTTCAGAAAAACATCATTTTTGCGGTTAGGAATGTGGTCGCAGATCTGGTATTCGGACCACATATCGACCGTAGAGTGAATCAGAGAGTAGCAAAATTAGATGTCGCAAATGTAGTCCATTATGCGATTGCATATCCAATATGCGGACCGTATAACGACCGCTGAGTGAATCGGAGAGTAGTCAAGTTGGATGTTGAAAATGAAGTCTATTATTCCATCACATATCCAATATGCGGACTGCATGGTCTTTGAATAAGTTTCTCGAGGATTTGTTGAGGTCAATTCTGCTGTGCAATCTGCGACCGCAAAACGTGTATGCAGACCGCATTCTCGCCGCATACCCAAGCAGGGAGAAATGCAATTGTGGACCTCTATGCGGTCAAATATGCGAACCGCATATCAACTATGCGATCGTATAGTTTACCACCATTTATATAAGTGGCCGGGACACACAAAGAAAACTCCACTGGACATGGATTCATACAATCCCTAGGACTTTTGATCCTAGTTCTCTGAAACTAAGCTTTATCACACCACGAACATAAGACTAGATGTAACACGACAATTGGTGCTGACTATAAATGACCGACGAACCAATTGGCTAACTTTATCAACATGTGATGTCATAAAATACTGAATATCTTGATGATATACATCAAAGTATGGAAACACTAATACAAGTAAAAAACATATCGTTAGTCAACATAGCTTGACTTGAAAATCTTGTGACTATGTTTAACCGTCCAGTCTATGAAACTGGTAATGACATATAAAAAAGATTGACTGTATGAAAATACTAAATATTGTTAGGTAGTGATAATGCCTCGAAAGAACTAAGGCTCACCAAATAGCTGGTACGAGAATCCTAACGATCTGATTCGTCATTCTGTAAATTATTACCTCCATCGTGAGATGCAGGCTCTAGGAAAAGGGACGTCGGTACATTTGAATTGCACTTGTATGTAAAACAACTAAAAGAAATAACAATAGAAACTAAAACAAAAGGTGATCATGGGGGTCTTCGGACTCTTCACTGCTTCTCACCTCCCCCCAACTACCCAGTGCAGTTCCTCACTCGCGTTGATTTCAATGGAGTGAGGTGGTACAATATACTAACTGTTGCATCCCATATCGGGGTAACACCTCATGAAGTGTCTTTGCAATAGTAGTGCTGGCGAAATCCATACTAGCCAGATTTTTCACCCACTCACTTTTTCGTTTCTTCCCCGTCACTTTTCTCTTCTCCATCACTTTCCTCTTCTTCATCCTCCCTTTTTGAAGATGACATTCTAGAGTATCGAGATAAGACTCCCGAAGAGGTGGTGTTCAAAGATGTTGATGCTGAGGATGAACCTGAGAATAGATTAGGCTCTTGTGTTTTGCTAACTGTGTATTTTTTTCTCTTCTTTGTTTTTGTGTAAGGACCCCATATGGGCTTTTGTAGTCGTATGTATAGGCCCTTTGTCGGATTTTCTAACCAAATATTAATGAATGTGCAGATGTTTCTTCAATTTCGTCTTTGATTTTTGCTTTATTTCTTTTATTTGCATTTATGGAGACTCTAAATGCATAATTCTATCGAGTACTACCAATATCGAATGAAAATGTTAGTGTAAATTCTTCCTTTGACGGGCTAATATGACCCGTCCTAGAACCCTTCATTGTTCCTTGGATCGAGCATGGATTGAACCAATAAACTCGGGTCGTCAGGACTCTTACTACAAGTTGAACGAATGTAATGCTTTGAGCCCTGAGACTGTGTTTTATCACTTAGGCTCTGCAGTAATCTTTGAGGCAAAATTTTCTTGGAGGCCCGGGGATATGGACTACCTTTGAGCTTTAGAGGGCAATCCCCGATTGGAGGTTCATTGAAATCTAGACCACTTGGAAACTTGCTTTGAACTTAGCATAGATAGCCTCAAGGTAATGTAGGTAGATCCCAGAAGAGGGTTTGTCTAAACTCGGACGGTGTCCCGAGTCCAAGTCCATTCATGTGAAATTTAAGTTCTTATTTCCTTGTAGCCTAACTCTTTGTTGACGAAAGTCCCCGAGGTCGCGTACCACCTCGAGTCTTGTTGTGGTGTTATTGGCATCTTGGCGAAATCCCAAACAGGTGGACTGGCGATGATATCGGTTTCCTTTTAGAGCTTAAATTCTCTTTAATAAAGGCTCTTGATATCAGATACCACCTCAGGACTAGCGATGATGTTGTTGGCTTCTTAAGGCCTAACTTCTCTTTGGTGGAGGTCCTCGAGGTTGGGTACCACCTCTGGACATGCAATGATACCATTGGCCTTTTAGAGCCTTACTTCTCTTTTGTGGATGTCCTCAAGGTCAGGTGCCACCTCGGGATTGGTGATGATATCGATGTCCTATTAGGCAGGCGAATCGCTGCCCTTTTTTCCATATATAGGGTTACTTCTGCTTCTTTGGAGATCCCACCATTATAAGTAGTTAACCTTATTTTCATGCTTTAAGTCTTTAATTTATTTAGAAATAACGTACTGGCAAAAATTCCTACTTTAGTTCTCTATTTTTTCCATAGCCATGACTGCTAGATTGGGTTCTGTTCGATAGAGAGGGTGGATTTCTGCCTTCGGCATTAAGGATCAACAATTGAATACCTTAAAGACTACTTCCTTGATAGGAGAAGAGCATCTTGAGTTAGTTAGGAAAGATTTTTGATGGGGGGAGAGAGTAGTGTTACAAACATTTTCCCCGGATTAGGGCTTCATAGATAATGCCGATAGATATTTGAATGTATACACGTATCCTTTCATACTAGGCCCTCTTGATATGGTTGTGCTCGACTTCTTTTTAATCTATCGGGTTACCTTGGCGCAGATTCACCCATCGTTTTTCGTAAACAGAGCTGATGGTGATATTTTTTTCAGCGAAGGTAGGGCTTGAGCTTACGCTCAGTCATCTTATTAAGTTGCACCAACCCTTTCACCACCAAGGTCTACTAACCTTGTGATGTCTCGACTACAACCTTCATTGTTGATGATGAGAATGATGTAGACCGGGAGCGTATGAGTTATTACATTCGTGTTCGAACCGCTGAAATTATCCTTGTAGGGGTTATTCCATTACATGTGGAATGGAACTATACGCGTAAGTGGTGCATTCTATGCCTTTTTAGTTTAGTCTTTGGCGAAAGCTAGTTTTGTATCTATGCCTTCTTTTTGTCTTTATGTAGTGGTTTCATGGGTGCCGGGCGACATTGCTGATTTTTTGGATTGGGTTTGAAAGGTTGCAACCCACTCGACCTGTGCTGAGCGCAAGTGGCGAGCATTGTCCCAGGGATGATTGAAAGCAAAATATCATGTTGCGTGTTATGTTGTTTTTCCCTTTCCCTCCTTTCATTTGGAGAGGCATTTTGCCTTAATGCGTATTAATATTGTTGTTGTAGGAATTAAAGATCCTTCTGAGGTAAGGATGCGCTCCTCTAGAGAGGGGGTAGGGTTACCAGCTTCCGGGCCAAAAAAAGACAATAATAAGCGAGAGATGCTTTTACAAGGCAATGGTGCTCAAAAGAAGGCAAAACGGGACCGGGGCTACGGAGCGGAGTCATCGTTCGAGCCTTCCACATATGTGGTTCCTGGTTCGGAAATGATGGTCTCTCCATTGTTGTCACCTTTCTCTTCCGTTGGCAGTACATTAAAGGATACTATAAACTCGGGATTGCATTCACCAAACGACTGTGCCTCTACCAAATTTGACACTTTCAAAGCTGAGGGAACTAGGTTTGAAGATATGCGCTCGGCCTTCGAGGAAGCCCAGCTGCTTTACTTCTTGGTGAGTTATGGTACATGCCATTCGGGCTTCGTGCCTTCCCTTCCTTATTGGATTTTCTTTTGCATGACTTCGACAAGTTTATGTCCAGGTTTCCTTGTTGTGAAGCTAGGCTATCGAAAGCTCTGGATGAGGAGAGATACCATAGTCTCCTTTGTGATTAAAATGAAGTCGAGTTGGTACACTTGCGGTATGAGGTGAGTCAAAGCTTGAATTATAATAACAATTTGAAGGAGAAGGTAATAATTTGTACCAGGTGAGCATGCATTACGCCTTCTAGCTTCTGAGACTAACGCTTAATTTATTTAAGTTACAGAAAAAGAATGGAGGCCTTGAGGTGCCTTCGGGATCAATCTGACCGAGCTAGGCATGAACATCATGAGTTAAAAGCTCGGGCAGAGGCTCATGCTTTAGAGGGATAGGGTGCTCATTCTAAAGTACTCGCTTTTGAGGCTCAACATTGCTTAGCTTGTGATAATGCTTCGGCTCAAACTGATATGATTTCAAAGCTTGAGTTTGATCTTTGGAAGGTCGGGGCTAAGATTGTTGATACCCGGCTAAAGTTGTAATTAGTAGAGCTAAGGTTGACTAGGCGATGTTGATCTACTTAAAGGATGCTACCGATGCTCAATCGGAGCCGAGAAGGGTCCTCGGCCATGAAGATAGGATTGAGTAATATGCTCGTTGTAAGTCTCAGAGAAAGACCCTCGTGGTGATATGTATTAGGGGTTTCTCCCTCTCGGAAAATTTGGCGCGAGCAAGGCCGAACGAGCGTGGTGCTTAGTTACTTCTGTTTAATCCCGAAGAAAGTGAATACGAGGCCGGTAGGCTATTGCTCCCAGTGGGAGTAGGTTTCACTGTCTGTATATAGAATTTTCAAAGCTTGTTTGTAGATGGTGTTTGTTTTTATGTATATATGCATAAAAGAAAATATTGCAGATTTATATATTTTGTATCTCTTTCTGTATTGAGTTTGTCCATGTGTACTTGTCTTTGAGTTGGTACGGATCCTTAGATTTGTGATATGACCTTGGGGCTCATTAGGCTGGCGATAATGGCTCTTACGCGCTTGGGCCAATGCAGCCTTTTAGTGTGGACTGGCGATAATGGCTCCTACATCTTGCTCTTAGGCATATTTAGTTAACTATTTTGGGTTGAGTCTACGGATCAGGTCCCGAATAAAGATCAACTGACCCTCAAGTTTTGTATCTGTGCGGGTTGGCAATAATGGCTCTTATGCCTTGGGCCAATGCATCCAAATAGTGTGGGCTGGAAAAATTAACTCTTAGGCCTTGGGCCGATGCAGCCTTTTTGTATAGGCTGGCGATAATATCTTTTATGTTTTGGGTCCAAGCAACCTTTTGTTGGCTTTATTTTTCCCTCGTCAAGTAATTTTTGAGATAATGTTTACCTGACACTTTGATTGTTTGATAAAAACCTTGATTACAAGTCATTATGTGGTGATAATTCAGCACCTCGGGAGGTATAGCTTGTTTGTTGAGTATCTCGAATCTTTTGATTTGTAACTAAATTTGTAGCAGCTCTTTTCCCTATGTCATGGGTAACCTGTTTAACCATTTCTTTTTGAAGTAGATTCGAAGTAATTGAAGGATTGTGATTTTGTAGCGACGGACGAGCATCCCTGAGTCGATATTGTTCGGCTGTTACAGCCTTTTGACAAGAGTATTTTTTATGCCGGAGCCTTTATATCCTAAGTGAAGTAGTTTTGGCATCTATAACGAGGGTATGCCTTTTTAGGGGTCATACAATTTCTATATATAGCCAAAACTTTGAGATCAGGTTTATGCCTTTAGTGATGTCTTACAATTTTATCATGCCTTTGAGGTCATACAATTTTAGTTACTAGGTAAAAGTATTGTTCATGCTTTATTTGAGGTCTTATAGATATTTTTTTTGCATTATTTAGGTCTTACTAGACCGAGGCTGCCTGTTTATGGCCTTACAGCCTCGGGTTTTGATAAGTCTAGGGAGATGGCGTTTGACGAATGTCCCAAAGTCATCGAGGGTCTCTTTACTCATGAGCCTTTACTCATAAACAATGTATTGCCACATTGAGGGCATACAATTTCATAATTTTTGACCCGGAGGTCGTATTTGTTTGTGATGCCAGTCCCCAAGTGTTCGGGTCGTTTTTTTGCTATGGGTCCGTTATGTGATATTGTTGTTGCCTAATTGAGGGCTTACGAGATCAAAACTCCGACCGTGGGGTCACCTTATTTTGAGTCATTGATGCTAGTGCCCAGGTATTTAGGACACTTTTCGGTGTTGCAGATGTTGCATAATCTTCATGTTGCCTTGTCGAGGGTTTATGAGTTTGGAGTCCCGACCTACAGGTCATTCAGGTGTTGAATTGTTGATGCCGGTCCCTGAGTGTTTGGGATGTTTTCAGCGGAGGAGTAATTTTTGCGATGACGTTGAGTTTCTTTTGTAGCATGAGATTCTTTGATAAAAGGTATTCTTTTATTACTTGGTACAAGTATACATGTTTTTGCAGTCAGGCGCTGGGCTATACGGGCACGGTTTTATTTAGCCCGGTACATCATTTTCCTATTGGGGCCCATCTGGCATTTCTAAATTTTTCCGAGTTGATGGCCTTCCGGGGGGTGCTACTCAGTGTTTGAGGTTGATTTCAGAAGAGACCTTGAATACATGTTGGGTCTTTTTAGGTAACATGTGGCCGTTGCCTTATTAAAATCCTTGCTAGTAAAACCCTTTTCGGGATAAAAACTTGGTCGAAGGAAAAGAGTGGAACAGAAGCTTTCAAACCTTAAGGTCTTTGTGTTGGGTTAGTGCTTTGACTACTTCGGTTGGGCGCCTGCATAAAGGTTAGTGTGAAATCAAAATGAAAAGAGAGATATTTACACCTTAGTGTGGGATGTGTCGGTGATATTTTGAGGTTCGACATGTTTTACTCGCTTGTGATGAGGACGTGGTACCATATTTTACTTTGTTTAATCAGGCTTAACCGAATATGTAGTTTGATCATCATTTGGTCCCTTTGCAGGTGGAGGTATTGGTGCCGGTGTCATATCGTGCATAATAAACATTTCTCTTGCCGCATGTTGTTCCCTGTAGACAGTTATTATTCTATCCTTTGTCAGGAATTTCATTATTTGGTAGAGGGTAGATGATACTACTCTCATACAGTGTATCCATGGCCTCCTGAACAAGTTGTTGTACCTCCTGTCTCCTTGGAAGACATGTAATTTGACATTCTCTGTTCTGCCGGCCAGGTTGACGGGGAGGGTGATTTCTCATTTCGTTGTTTCACTTGCCATGTAAAATCCGTTGAGGACCCGAGCTTCGGGAAAGATTTGGTAAAGAAGTCTGAGCTTCTCAATTACCCTTGACCTGATTATGTTGGTCTAGCTACCTGGATCCATAAGTACACATTTTATTTGAAAAGTATTCACAAGGAAAGAGATTACCGGTGCATAATTGTGGGGTTGAGACAAGGTCTCGGTGCCCTCTTCGCTGAATGTGAGGGCATCCTCGGATATACCCTTGGGTTTACTTTTCTATCGTGATAGATATTTTTCTCCTTCTCATCATAACTTCTTGTGGGGGCATCGATGCCTCCCAGGATCATATGGATGACATGTTGTGCCTCATTTATTTCGTTCTTCTTGGCCTCCTCGCACTCTCAAAACTGATTTTTGGCTCTGGCGCTGAAGCATTCCCGGATGTGATCCCTTGTTAAATAGTTGGGCTACCTCTTCTCGGAGTTGGGTGCAATCCTCGGTCATGTGGCTGTGTGTTGTGAAATTAACACCCCAAGTTATTATTCCTTTGCGAAGGATGTGATTGTACATGCCTGGGCCACCTGGCATCCCTGATTTTACTAATGGCTAACATGATGTATGATATATTGACATTGAATTTGTGTTTTAATAAGCGAGGTTCCTCCGTTAGCCTTGCATTCCTATCAAATTCTTCTCTATTGATGAGCCCCCAAGGATTTTTTCCGTGGACTATCCTTTTATCGTTGTAATGTGGGTTGCACCTCAAGGTGTTCCTTCTGTTTTTGGTGTGTGGCTGATATCTTTCTTTGTTTGGATTTGAGTCCTTCGCTAGAAACTTTCTTGGGTGTACTGAGCCCGATGGGGCTCCCAGGTGGTCATCTTCAACCATGATCTTCGACTGGTACCGGTTGTACAACTTCGACCAGGTAATAGTGGGTTACTCGACCAAATTTTGCTTCAACATCTTTGAAGCCACTGAGCTTCATTCATTCAGACTTTGAGTGAAGGAATGCGATACCCAGCTGTGGGAGACTGGCGGTGGTTCGATATGTTCCATTTATAATGAGATATGATATCTCGCAGCATTTTGTTCTCCCTCTGATTGATCATGAACACGTCAGATTTCCCAAACTGGAGTTAGGAGCTACGTTGTGATACAACATCATGGCCCTCTTCAAGAGTTTTTTCCCAAACTTCTTTAGTAAGATGGACTCGATCATATCGTCCTTTATGTCGTTGCCCTTCAATGCACATGTGTAAGAAGTAACGTGCTCATTGAGGTCTGTGGTCCTGTTATTTTAGAAGGTCTGGAATTCCGAACTTCTTGGGAATGGATTTCGGATCGCCATTCTCTAGGAACGACCTTTGTAAGAACTTCTTTGAATCCACCCTTTTTAGAATTGGGTGTTCGCCAAGAATTTGGTCAACCCTGGAGTTGTAGGTCTCGACTTGTTTGTCGTTGGCTTCTATCATTCTCACCATATTCGATCCTTCTAGTGTGGTCCTCGAGCATTTATACAATGACAAGATTGATGATCGACCCATTATTGCTCGATCTCCCCGATAACTATTCAGTTGGGGGAGCTATCCCCGGCGCTCTTTCTAGTGACTTCGCAACTAAGAAATAGCAGGTTGTTGTGCCTATTAAATTTAAAAAATAAAATAATGACTAACCTCTCGTTCTTCCATAGTTGGGGTTTTCTAATCTTTTTATGGATCCCATTGGTGCACGCTCATATTAGTGTGGGAGCTTCTATTGATTTGTTGGGTGTTGCGAGAGACAACGTCCATGGGAATGGTTCTGGTGCATTCCCAGGGTTTCGTAGTGGCACACATACACCTGGAACACCCGCACCGTTTTCTCTGTGGTCCTCAAGATTGTTGTTTTCACCTCCATTCACAAAGTTAGACATTTCATCCTGAAATTGAGGATCTTGGAAAAGAAAATGCGTGAAACACAATGTGCGTTATATAGTAAAACAAACAAGAAAATAACAACTATTATTTTTAGCCCCACAACATGCGCCAAAAATGTTTACTGTGAAAATGGTAACGCCAATTAAATTTGATTATTAGACTTTAAAAATAAGTGACATATTTTTATGCTAGTTGATAAGCAGATGATACTATGCGTGATGGACTTAGAAACAAAATATTATTAAGGATAAGGCGATAATCAAACTGATTGGTTTACAATCAGGGTCTGGAGCTTGCTTATTCGGGGGCCTTGGGGTCGATTTCGGAGCTCGGCTGTGCACTATTTATTGTGGTCGAGGTATAACTAACGGTTATAGTAAAAACAACAAAGACTCTTTATGGCCAATGATAAGCAATAAATGATGAACAATAATGAAGACAATAAATGGAAACAGTAATATCGAGATAACGTGTTAGAGAGCAAAGCAAATATTCTTGTATATTTTGTGTAGAGAAATTGAAGCAATAAGGGTTTACAAAATGACAATGATCCCATTTATATAGGAGGGGAACCTCAACATAGTACAAAATACATTGATGACAAAGAACTGGAGATGGGACAGATAGATGACATCATGATTTAGGGTTAGGATAGTCCACTAGGCTCTGTCAATCCTATCCGTGTAACTTGGGAACTCCCCATTTCTACCAAAGTCGTGGTCAACATTGTCCCAAGATCAGGCATGACGAACATCAAGGGAGGAAACTCGACCATAGCCTTGTAGCCTCGAGGCTTCGAGATGATCTTCCGAGGTGACTCGATAACAAGGAATTGGACCCTCTATTTCACCGCATATATATATATATATATATATATATATATATATATATATATATATATATATATATATATACATATATATATATATGTTTACAAGCTACAGACTCAAGCCCAAACATGCATATAGAATAAACTACAGCCTAAGGCCCAAATATGCATAAAGTATAAACTATGGCCTCGAGCCCAAGTATGCATACAACATAAAAACTTTGGCCACATGCCCAAATACAGGTGTTCAAAATTCAGGAATTCAAATTCAAGAATTAAGAATCATACTATAGTATGTGATGCGGAAATATTGAATTATACTAAGGTATATGATACCAGAATGCTGAATAAAACTAGACTGAGACATGTATTCATGAACTGAAACTTTTACTATTTATGACATGCTAAGTAATCTAGACTGAGACTCATGGGCATCAAACCCAAGTGTATATTGGTCACGCATTGATTTCACAACTTTCATAATGAAAGTCGTGAATGTGTAATGAAGCTAAAGAATAGAAGTTCTATAACTATACAAGGAACTAGGCTTAACTCTAATTATGATGCAATTAGTAATGTCATAAAAAAATATAGTGTAGGGTGAATTATTAAAATTCCCAAACATAGAGAGTGAGCCTCACATACCTTGGCGCTAGCCCTATTTAAGCTTATCACAATGTTTGTGCCCTCTTTCAGCGATAATCTATGTCAATAATATCAAGAGGAACCAATATTAGCATTAATGCTTATGGTTTACTCACATAGGCCTTTTTTCTAATACCTTATGGGTGCAAAGCCGCATAGCCCTTAGTAATTTGTATTTTCTTCACCAAGTTCTTACTATACTACTTCTAGGTGACTCTACAATCCAAAGTAGATATAACTAACACCATTTATCATCACCGAATTGTTTACAACAAAAAACGTAGCAACTCCAAACCCTAGCATAGTTCATGGTTCTCTTTATCAAACCCATTTACTGTACTCCAAAAACACATCAATTCATAGCTATAATTTGTTAGGAAGTAGAAACATTACCTTTTTTATGTTCAATCCTCTTGAACAGGACTTATAGGTTTCATTCTCCAACAATTGTACCTGAATGGAATATAAAATGATTTGAAGGATTTAACAAAGCGAAAAAGGTGTTGGAGAATTAAGATTAACTTATGATAATCGTTAGAACTTAGATTGGATGAATGAGGGACCTTGGGAAGTTAGGTTCTTGAGAGCTCCCCTTTCTAGAGTAGGTTTTCATTTTTCGGGTGTAGGGAAACGAGGTAGGGCTTTTAACTAAGTGAACACATCCCAAAATTGAGAAGGAAATAAAATTTACACTAATAAACCTCACCGGCGTGAGGCATCTCCAGTTGCGTCAAAATAACCGTGCAAGGCTCCATAAGAGGTGCCAAAACCACAATGCCTTCATATGTCTATCGCATTGAGGTTATAGTTCCTGGAACTCCCTATGGTGCTGGGTCACGGTTCCTTGCACTCCCAAGGGAGCTAAGGTTACAGTGCCCTGCACTATTAGGGGCGCTGATTTTGATACTCTAAACGGTGACATACACTATCTTTGGCCATAACAACCGACCACCCATAAACTTAGTCGGTTATATTTAATTTTATGCACCTCACTCTCAGTATTGATTCAAAAGAAATTGTTTCCATCCATACTCATCCCGATAGGACTTCACATTACTAATAAGTCACATTAAAACTCATTAAATGCATCCATTATGAATCTTAATTTATGGGGTGTTACAACGTTCATGCTACAGTTGCAAAAAGGTAAAAACCTTCGGATTTTTGAATGACAATCTCATGCCAAGCTTCACAAATGCGAAGCTTCCCAATAATATAATGTATCGCAAATGCAATGCAAGAGTCGTAAAAGAAAACGTAGTACAGTTTTCAAAAGAAATCCATTTTGCATTGTCACAACCTTAACTGATAGGCCTCAATGGGTGCTTGAGTTATACCTGTCAAACATCTCCTAAGCATGTGTTTAAGATATAAACTTGAATAACATCTGCTTAATTATGAGAATAATGTACATTAAAGAAATCAGCCCAAAAAGGCATACATACAAATACGTACATCATATGTAGAGCAAGCCGACAAGGCTACTATAGAAGACTATACATTTCAAAACTGGAAGTCGGCAAGGCCAATATCACGACACAAACTGGCGGGCCATGACTAGCACCCGACCATACTTTCTGAGCACCAAGTATATTTTATCTAACCTTCTTTATTATCTTTTAGAGGTGAGGAGATCAATATAAATTGTAGACATGGGTCATGGACAACCAACAATAAAATATGATATCATGAACCTACATAACATGGGATGACCAGACAATAAAGAAAGTATATATATATGGTTCAAGCTACCACGCAATCATGAAAGGCTATACAACAAAATTATCCGACAAGGCAACTATACATGAGTCTGTACCTTTCTATAAGCCTCTACAAGAACATATGTGCTGCAACATAGCCGGAACGGGGCCCCGACATACCCATATTGTCTATAACAAAAATGCATTCCAAGACCAAGGCAAGTCCGGAGAAGGGATCTAGCCAATCACCGCTGAACTAGACAGCCTACAGTGGTAGGGGAGGTGCACCTGCCTGTCTATCAGGACCTACAGTACGACATGCAGCATCCAGAAATAAAAGGACATTAGTACGAATAATGTACTGCATATGTAAGGCAGGTAACCATAAATACAAACTGTAATGTAAGCATGGATAGAGGATATACAACCTGTAATATCTGGGTACCTCTGAAGGCTACTGACATGAAATGCATGATACATATGAATAAATAGATAAAATTTTAAAACATATGCGTCTGTTGGCATCATCATCATCATATCACCGGCCATAATAGGCTCGGTAAAAACATACCAGGCCATCACAAGGCTTGGTAGATTGTACCAGACCACGTGGAGCTCAGTAAAACCTAACTGATCAGTGGTTGCACACTAGGTGTCGTACCCGGCCTTCTATAGTGCGGCTCGATAGAGTGAAATAGATACATATTTATAATGCATGCTCGACTCATGGAATTACGTTCTAAACCTTTAGGGGTGACATAAGGTATCCTTTGTACATGTTATCAGCACTAACTCTTCACTATGAACCTTATAGAACCAGAAAGTACCAATAACATTGATAACATAAGAAGAAGAGAAGTAACATTAATATCAATCGTTCAATAAAAGGGGAAACAATGTAAGTACTGCTAGCTTCTATGAGTAGAGCATCTTTGGAAGCCCATTCATTACAATATGTATAATCGGAGGCATGCAAAATAAGGAAAGGTATATCCTCACATACCTTGTATATATTTCCCAAATCTCAATCTATGCAATTTTCACACTCCTTAGTCTATAATATGAGAAACGATACTATCGTTATCATTTAAGCGTCATAACCATTGTGTATCAACCACGACCTATTTTACGATAAACGGACATCACCTCCCCAATATATATGACTTCACACCATTCAAAAAATCACCAAACTGCCGAAACAACATCAATAATAATAATATTGAGTCTCCCAAAATAGTCCACCAACTTATATCATTTCTACCAAGCCTTTCAATATATATGTCACAAGTTCTAGCTTCAATGGCTTAGCCACATCTTGGATAATCTTAAATACAAATAGAGTAAGAGATTCCTTTCCTTTATATAGAATAAAAAACTCTAATTTGACCTTAAATTTCCATGAAATAATCCTCCAATGCTGCCACATAAACAAGAAAGCGAAACTAGCGGTCAATTAGTATTTTTGGGCACTAGAATCACTTTAGGAGGGTTGAAATAACCTAGGGTTGATATTAAGAACATGAGTAGTATATACAGAACATAAACCCTCTAATACAACCTCTCACATGAGCTGGAACAACACAAAAATGAGCAACAATAAGAAGAATAAGATACTTACTAGCGCCACGGGATTCCCAACACTTGATTTATGTTATTTGCCTTTGTTTGGGTCTTCAATCTCGAGAGAACCTTGAGAGGGTGTTCGTAGGGTTCTAATGTCTGAATATATTGAAAAAAATGACAAAAAATGGGTTGGAGGGGTCATATATAGGCCCAAAAGTCTTAAACCGCCTTAGTGGGCCCCATAGAGAGGTGCTTGGTGCAGTCTTGCAAAAATGCGAATATCTCTCTACTCCGAGATTCTATCGACGAACAGTTTAGTGCATTAGAAACTAGACTCATAGATCTTCAATTTTTTGTTGATGTCACTACATAATTCTAAGTAAATTGGGAGAAAAACTTACTAATATTTGACCTAATGTTTAAGTAAAATTCTTAGCCTAAGTTGCGACAACTTTTGTCTAATAACTCATTGAAATTTAAGACTTATAATACGTATATTATATGATTAAAATACCCTAAAATGCTATCTCTTGATTGTACTAAGAACCTCTAGGTTTATCCGAAAATACGGCTGATAACATCTTTGATTCGTTTAACTTCATGTACCTGTTATCCACCCATATACACCTTTGTATCATTTAAGACCAATAGAATTAACTTCTTATAATCTTAATGATATTCCATTCATGGATTTATGTCGTCTACCTTATGCATTAGCTAACATATGTGAATATAGGTTGTAACAGCCACATACTATCCAACTAGACATCCTGTCTACAGACTTCTAATAGAAACATATATGTAAAAAGACAGGACTGCCACATCAACGCATATATATATATGCACATTACCAAAATCAAAAGTACCTCCGGATCAAGTGGAGCACGCCAACTTTTGCTAATCAGTGATCCAAAGAAATGGGACCATTAGATTTCCTACCTGCACCTTCGGGCATGAAACGAAGGCCTTGTGAATCAGGACATTAGTACAAAAAATATATTGAAAATGTAAGGTATGAACATTAGTATGTAATAACATAGATGAAATGGAATAAAGAAACACATCCTTAAAACTGTATAAGTTTGTAAGTTTTGAAACATTTATAATATCGCGCATGTTCATATAGTCGTGTCATGCTTAGGTATAGGTGTACATAATATCATCAAGCCTCTGAGGGCACCCTATCATATTTTCTAGGCCATAGTGGACAACATCATCAATAAATACTAGCGATCAGGTGGTGGTGCGTATATAACGATGTAATCTTTTCCCATTTCCCATATACGTATATAATGCCATCTGGAGTAATGGTGGATTGATATGGAAAAATAAAGGCGGACTATGATACTTATATTGACATATGGTGGGATCGGGTTGCGCGCCAAAGCAACATATATGTTTCCATATCTTGAGCTGTGTTGGTTTCTTGCAAGTTTTATTTGAACTGATAAAGATTGGTAATTTTTGGACGATACTGGTTTATTCTCAAGGCTAAGATTATTATTTTCAATTGACTATTTAATTCTATTTATTATTTGTATTTCTTTTTCACAAACCCAAACCAACCCAGTCGTAATGGTACAAGTCGTGGAACTGAACCAACTGACACATTTACAATTTAATCTAAATTTCATTTAAAAATATAAGTAAAACCATTTTTCAACTGAAATCTGATAAGTAAAACCAACTTAATAACTAACATGTCCAAACTTGGACTGACAGGTAGTGATTAACCAAACCTCAACAGGTAATACAACTAAATTGTACATAAAAAGTAGACTTGTAATCCAAATAAAAATTAGTAATAAATAAATATAGTTTGAACAGTATCAAATATAAAGCTTAGGAATCTCTATCTACTAATGCATAGATAGCATCACAAATGTTCCATGAACCTCCACTCGCAAGCGATCAACCACTCGTGGATAAATACTTAGTTGAAAAGAGTAATCAATCATGCCAAACAATCTTTTTGTATTGTATTGATAAGGGTATATTTTTGTATTGAGGTAATAATATAATTAGATGTTTTATTTGTATCTATATCCCCTCTCTGTGTGTAAGCAGCTACAGAGATACATTTATACCCCAAGTTAAGAATGTAAGGCCCCGTGAAAACGAGTTCTTAGATATTAGCACCTCATAGAGTCGAGTCCACCTATGTGGATCAGACCCTTTTTACTGTTTTGATCTAAAAAATGTAAAATTGAATCATTTCCAGAAAATGGTCTAAATGCGGTCCAGAATGCCGCCACAGATCAGCTATGTAAACTGCATTTCTACCGCAGAGTGAATCAGAGAGCAACAAATTTTTGATGCTGAAAATGTGGTCGACTCTGCGATCGCATAATCAATATGTGGACCGTAGAGTGATCGTATATTGTCCCTGAGAAAATTCGAAAGTCAGTTCTGCGACCGCAGAACGCAAATGCAGCTCGCATATCTACCGCATTCTCAACCCGAGAGGTTTGAAACTTGATCCATTTCTGCGGTCCATTATGCGGACCGCATATCTGTTCTGCCATCGCAGAGTTGCTTCGCAGATTGAGCTTGCCCTGTTATTTTTCTAATAATCTAAGCCCAACCCCTCTTTAATAAAAACACCCCATCCCTCATTTTTAACCCATTTTCTGAACAAAATAAGAGAGAGGAAGAGAAGGTCCTAGAGAGAGAAAGCATATTCTTCATCAACTGATCTTTCAAAATCATTGGAGCCTGGGAGATTTTGATTCATTGTCATCACTCTTGATTTCTCAGGTAAAATCACTAACCTATTTCTTTCGAAGTTAAGCTTGGGAAGGGAACCCCATACACTTACTTTAAACTTTCTCCATAAAATCTTCATGCATGTCTTCAAAACCCTAAAATCTTGTAAAAAGGGAATTAGGCAGTAACTTGTGAATTCATATTCTAAGTCCTATGTGTTAATTATGAACTAGATTGACCCGTCTTGATAGCTTGGTGAATTGAAGTGGAAGTTAGGAAGAGATTAAATTCCAGGTATGTATGGCTAACTGTGATCCTTGTGAAATCGCTTTGTGCTAGTTGTGAAATTGTTGATAGTTGATATTCATGTGAGAATCATTGCGAAGCTTTTGTGTTGTATGATTGTGTTGTAACACTTTGCGGTGAATGTTGTGGAACTTGTAATCGGAACAATGGAAATGGAAATAATGTGGAACAATGAAAATAGAAATAATGTGGAACAATGGAAATGGGAATAATGTGGAACAATGGAAATGGAAATATTGTGGAACAACGTGTGTGATTTGTTGTGAACAACGGTTGTGGTAATCCAAATTATGTACAAATCGATAAACATGAAGAAATTGCGTTGCTGGTTGTGGAATTGAATTGTTGTTGCTAGTTGTGGAATTGCATTGCCCTTGTTGTGGATCTATGTTAACAATGTGCCATAGTTGATTTCTTGTATTTGTTTTTGTGCTGTTTGTTGTTGTAAATTGAAAACTGTCAAGCGTAGTCGGGTTGTGCGCCGCAACACGGTGAAATAAGGTCGGGGTTAAGGTGATAAGGGTGTCCAAGGTAATAAGGGTGGACGAGGAAATAAGGGTGGAAAATGTGATCCAATATCACTATTGATATGAATGTGAATCATGAAATGATAAATGTGGAATTGTAAAAGGAGACAGCAAGAGAGTTTGTAATCTGTGGGGCACTGATTGCCCTTTTGTATGACTACTTGAATCAATTGTTGTGAGATGTTTGGCTGTTGCTCCATGGTTGTAATTTTACTATTGTTGTTCAGTTCTATACTTGTATATGCATTTTGGCTTGAGTTTACTTGGGATAGAGTTTGTTCATACATGCCAGTACAATTCAAATATACTGACGTCAGGCACTCTAGTCCACTGCTCGTAGCTCCTCCTCTTCTCTATCGGCTGTATTCGTGTTGGTGATTCCCCTTTCTTTCCGGGGCCTTGTGTTGCTCATGCCAGATATGTTGTAGTTTTTGAAGTCTTGTGTCCTTTGGTAAAGGAATAGCCGGGGCCTTAGAGCCAGCAAGTGTTGTACTATCTTTCTCTTAGAGGTTCTGTAGAAAGTTGTATGTGGGTTAGAACTTATGTACATGGGTGTATGATTTGAGCACAGTAAAATTGTATATCACGTTCCTGTTAATCAAAATGTGTGTTATAGAAGAGAAATTGTATGTTCTTTCGATTTCAAATTTTGCATCTTTTGGCTAATTATCATTGAATAGTGTGGGGTAACGTGTGGGGAATAGGAAGGCACCCAGGTCCACTTGACTGGGGATACCCGGTTGAGTGTCGGTCATGCCCTCGGATTTGGGGCGTGACAAACTTTGTATCAGAGCCTAAGGTTTTAAAGGAGACCTAGGTTGTCTCGGAGTCGTGCCTAGTAGATCCCTTCTTATCGGAGTGTTCTCGACCACATCTGTAAGTTGGGGGCTACACGGGAATTTAGGAAAAATTATCCTCTTATTTTTTATTCCAAGTTCGTGCGGTGAAGTAATGTTCTCTCTAATTCGTGCTCTATTTTCAATTTTCAGTGATGGCGCCTAAGAAGAAAGCTAGACTGGGCCTAGGGGCCAATGCCACTTCCAGTGCGGCTGTGGATCATGTGCTGACTGCCGTGGCTGAGAATGATTCTCCAATCCTGAATTTGCCTGCTCCATCCGTTCCTGATCCAAGCAATAATGTTCCAGCAGCGGATGAGGGTTCTACTATCCCTCCTACCAATGCTCCTAATCTTGATATTGCTCCAGCTTCCGATCCCAGGATTTCTGATATAGACCTTTGGGAAGCTATCCGTATGTTGATCCAGTTAGTGGCCGCCCAGGCCCACTGATCTCATGATGCCTCTGTGTCCTCCAGCATACAGGGTGATTCCTCCAGTTCTAGAGTTCATCAGTCTTTGCGGTTCAATCCTTCAGTGTTCTCAAGCATAGACCTAGAGGCCGATCCGCAAGAATTCCTTGATGAGATGTACAAGACCCTTCGAGTGATGAAGGCTACAGAGATAGAAGGGGTAGAATTGATTTCATACTGGTTGAAAGGGGCTGCCCGTTTGTGGTTCGAGATGTGGGAGGATTCCCGTGAGGAGGGGAGCCCTCAAGCTAGATGGGATGAGTTTGTAGATGCCTTCATGGACCATCTTTTGCCTGCCGAGACCATGGCAGCCCGTGCTACCGAGTTTGAGGTTCTTAAGCAGGTTAGCATGAGTGTGTAGGAATATCATATGGAGTTCGTAAGATTGTCCAAGTATGATCTTCAGTTGGTGTCGACTATGGTGGCTAGAGTTCGGTGATTCGTTCCGAGTCTCAGCCCTTTAGTGGAAAATGAGGTTGCTACAGCGGCTTTGCACTCAGACATGAACAATGGAAAGATCGTGGGTTTTGCTTAGGCCATAGAGGCTAGGAAGTTGAGGATTAGGGAAGACAGGGAGAGTAGCAGCAGGGCCTGGTCTATGGGTCACTCTTGTAGGTCAGCACCAGGGAGAGGGTCATCATGACCATCTCAGTCTTATGCTCAGTCCTCAGCTAGTGCCGCCATCTATGCACCATTTCCGGCAGAGTAGCCTTTCGGGGCTAGGTTTAGACAGTAGGAGGCCCCGCCAGTACAGTCATTCGGGGATGAGACCTCGGCAGTAAGGAGGTATACGTCCCAAGTGTGGGAGATTCATACAGAGGCTTGTTACTTGGATGCTCCAGTGTGTTACAATTATGGGGTGAGAGGTCACATACAGCGGGACTGCCGAGCGCCCAGACAGGGCACGGGTAGGGGACTTGCTCAGCCATCCAGTTCATCAGTTTCTACGTCATCAGTACGCCCTCCAGCCCCAGCAGGGTGCAGCCAGAGGTGGAACTCGTTGTAGGGGCAGACCCAGCAGGTTTTACGCATTGAGTGGTCGTCAGAGTGCTGAGGCATCCCCAGATGTTGTCACAGGTATCCTATCTGTCCAGACCATTGATATTTATGCTCTTATTTATTCGGGGTCTTCTATGTCATATGTCACTCCATTTGTTGCTTCGAGTTTTGGGATTGAACCCGAGCAGCTTCTTGAGTCATTCTCTGTATCGACACCGATTGGTGATTCTATTACAGCCGTGCGATTCTATAGGAAGTGTGTGATAATGGTAGGTGGTCGTGTTACCACAGCTGACCTTATTAAGTTGGAGATGGTGGATTTTTATGTAATCATAGGGATGGATTGTATCTATTCGTGCTTTGCTAAACTTGATTGCCGGACTAGAGTTATTAGGCTCGAGTTCCCTAATGAGCCGGTTGTTGAGTGGAAAGGGAATGGTGTTGTGCCCAAGGGTAGGTTTATTTCCTACCTTAAGGCTTCGAAGATGATCAGGAAGGGGTGTATCTATCATTTAGTCCGGGTGGAGGACACTACTCCAAGGGTTCCTGCCCTCGAGTCGTGCCAGTTGTGAACAAGTTTCTTGAGGTATTTCCAGATGAGCTTCCAGGAATTCCGCCGGATAGGGAGATTGAATTCTGGATTGATGTAATACTAGATACCCCGCCAATATCTATTCCACCGAATAGAATGGCACCAGCAGATTTGCGAGAGTTTAAAGAGCAGTTGAAGAATCAATTGGAGAAGGGGTTTATTCGGCCAAGTGTGTCGCCATGGGTTGCCCGGTTCTTTTTGTCAGAAAGAAGGATGGGTCACTTCGGATGTGAATCGGTTATCGGCAGCTTAATAAAGTCAACATCAAGAATAAGTACCCTTTTCCTCAAATAGATGATTTGTTCGATCAATTGCAAGGTGCAAGGTGCAAGATTTTTCTCCAAAATTAATTTGCGGTCCAGGTACCACAATTGAAGATCAGGGAGCAGGATATTCCTAAGACTGCTTTCTGAACGCGTTATGGAAACTTTGACTTCTTTGTCATAACTTTTGGTCTAACCAACGCCCCGGCAGCTTTTATGGATCTTATGAATCGGGTCTTCAAGTCATTCTTAGACTCCTTTGTGATTGTTCTCATTGACGACATCCTCGTATATCCGTGGAGTAGGGAGGATCACGCCAGCCACCTCAGAGCATTTTTGCATACTCTACATCAGCACCAGTTGTATGCCAAGTTTTCCAAATGTGAATTTTGGTTGGATTCCGTCGTTTTTTTGGGTCATGTTGTTTCAGATGAGGGGATTCAGATGGACCCCCAAAAGATTGAAGTGGTGAAGGATTGGCCTAGGCCCACGACCCCGATGGAGATCTGTAGCTTATTGGGGTTAGTAGGGTTTTATCAGAGGTTTGTGGAGGGATTCTCCACCCTCGCCTCTCCTTTGACCAAAGTGACGCAGATATCATCTAAGTTCCAGTGGTCAGATGTTTGTGAGAAAAGTCTTCAGGAATTGAAGACAAGGTTGACTTCAGCACCAGTATTGGCCTTTCCAAAAGGCACATAGGGGTTTGTAGTTTATTGTGATCGTCCAGGGTTAGTTTAGGGTGTGTTCTGATGCAGCACGGGAAGGTCATAGCATATGCTCCCAGGAAACTCAAGAATCACGAGAAGAATTATCCAACGCATGATTTGGAGCTTGCAGCAGTTGTGTTCGCCTTGAAAATATGGCGACATTATCTTTAGGGGGTTCATGTAGATGTGTTTTCAGATCACTAGAGTCTTCAATATTTATTCAAGTAGAAGGAGCTAAATTTGAGGCATGGCGGTGGTTAGAATTGCCTAAGGATTATGATATGGATATTTTGTACCATCCAGGGAAGGCGAACGTGGTGGACGACGCCTTCAGTTGGAAATCCATGGGTAGCTTGGCTCACTTGAGAGCGGATCAAAGGTTCCTAGCTCGGGAGATGCATCCATTGGCCAGCCTTGGGGTTTGTATCTCGGCCCTGAATGAGGAGGAACTAATGGTGCATAATAAAACAGAATGTCGCTCATGGCGGAGGTTAAAGAAAAGTAGTTTGTTGATCCAGCATTGGTACAATTGAAGGAGGCAGCTCTAAGTAACAAAATTTCAGCAATTTCACTAGGCAGTAATGATGGCGTGCTACGGTGCCAAGAGAGGTTAGGTGTCCCAGATGTGGATAATCTTTGGGATAGGGTAATGGAAGAGGCTCATAATTCCAGGTATTCAGTGCACCCAGGCTCCACAAAGATGAATCACGATCTCAAGGATATTTATTGGTGGAGTGGTATGAAGAAGAGCGTAGCGGACTTCGTCTTTAAGTGACTGAATTTCCAGCAAGTGAAGGCCGAGCATCAGCGGCCGGGAGGGTTGACCCATCTAATAGAAATACCAATGTGGAAATAAGAAATGATCAACATGTACTTCGTGACAGGACTACCTCATACTCAGCACAAGTTTGACTCAATTTAGGTAATTGTGGATAGGCTCACCAAATCAGCTCACTTTTTGCCAGTCAAGTCCACCGATACTGCGGAACAATTTGCCCGGTTGTATATCAAGGAGATACTGAGGCTTCATGGTACACCACTTTCTATCATTTTGTATCGAGAAGATCAGTTTACAGCTAATTTCTAGAGGAAATTTCAGCAGGGTTAGGGTACTCAAGTGAATCTTAGCACAACTTTTCATCCGCAGATTGATGGCCAAGCAGAGCGGACTATTCAGACGCTCGAGGATATGTTGCGGGCATGTGTCTTTTATTTCAATAGTAATTGAGATGATTACGTGGCCCATATAGAGTTTTTTATAACAACATCTTCCATGCTAGCATCCGGATGGCCCCATTCGATGTATTGTACAGAAGAAGGTGTAGGTACCCGATCGGGTGATTCGAGGTTAGTGAAGCGCAATTAATAGGGCTAGATCTCGTGCACCAGGCCATGGAAAAGGTAATAGTCATTCAGGATAGAGTGAATACTGCTCAAAGTTGCCAGAAATCTTATGCGAACGTGCGTCGAAGAGAACTGAAGTTTCGAGAAGGAGATTGGGTATTCTTGAGGGTGTCCCCTATGAAGGGAGTCATGCGCTTTGGGAAGAAGGGAAAACTAAGTCCTTGATATGTCGGGCCTTATCAAGTCACTCAAAGGATCGGCCAAGATGCGTACAGGTTGGAATTGCCTCCTGAAATTTCCTTAGTGCACCCGATGTTTCATGTATTCATGTTGAAGAAAGTTGTGGGTGATCCGTCTAAAATTGTGCTCGTGGAAGATATCAAAGTTATAGAAGAGTTATCGTATGAGGAGATTCTGGTTGCTATTCTAGATAGGCATGTCCGAAGATTGTGTAGCAAAGACATTGCTTCAGTTAAATTGTTGTGGCGAAACCAACAAGTCGAGGAAGCCACGTGCGAAGCGGAAGATGAGATGAAGATAAAATATCCCCATCTATTTGAGTAAGACTAGGAGTGATCGTGCGAGTCTTGTCCCTAGGAGAGCTAGTGTTGTGTAACATTAGGTGTAAGAATCATTCTTTCTCTTTCCAAGTGCCTTATTATTGTAGTTTCTCCAAGTTGTGCCAAACAAGTTTAAGTGTGGTAACTATTTGAACAATGTGCAGTCTTTTTTGGTAATGAAAGTTTTTGTGTTCCCATGTTAAGGTGATGTTTGGAAGAAATAATTAATTTTGCATGGAGACTGTGTATCAAAGTGTTCTAATTGTATAATGATTAGTTTTGCATGGAGGAATTGTATTGAAACAAATAATTGTGTCATACCCTTGTGATAGGTAAATTGCTTTAATAAGTACAGATGATTAATGCTTAATTTGATTTCAAGTAGTGTGCCGAATGGTTGAAAAGTGTATCGAGAGGTTGAATATGTGCAAGTGTGAGGATTATGCATTTTACAACTGTTGTAAATACCCAGTTGAGTGCCGGTCATGTCCCTCAGATTTGGGGGTTTAACAATCTTGGTATCAGAGCCTAAGGTTTTAAAAAGAGTACTAGGGTGAGTCGGAGCCGTACCTTGTAGAGCCCTTCTTATCGGTGTGTTGTCGACCACATCTATAAGTAGGAGGCTACACGAGCATTTAGGAAACTAGTCTCTTCTTTGTTATTCCATTTCGTGCAGTGAAGTGAAAAGTGAAAGTGTTTGTGTCTAACTCATGCCTTGTTCCGAGACTTTTAGATATGGCACTTATCAAGAAGGTTTGACTCGGCCTTGAGGCCATTTCCACCCCGAGTGTGTTTGTGAGCCATGTACCTTACGTTGTGGGTGAGAGTGACTCCCTGGCTTTGAATCTGCCTTGCCCATCCCTTCCGGGTCCTAGCACTCCTGTTCCAGCAGCAGCAGAGGGCGTCACCATCCCTCCTGCCTATTTTCCTAATCTCAGGATTGCTTCAGCTCCTGGACTCGAGGCTTATGATGGGGACCTTAGGGGAGCCATATGTATGTTGACCAAGTTAGTGGCTGCTCAGGCCTACATATCTCACGATGCCCCTATGTCCTCTAGCGGACAGGGGGATTCTGCCAGCTCTAGAGTCCACCATTTTCTGAGATTGGCCCCTCAAGAGTTTTCAGCCACAAACCCAGAGGCTGATCCGCATGATTTTCTTGATGAGATGTACAAGACCCTTCGTGTGATGAAGGCCACAGAATCATAGGGGGTTGAGTTGGCTTCCTACAGTTTGTAGGGAGCGGCACGCTTGTGGTTCTAGATGTGGGAGGATTCCCGCGAGGATGGGAGCCCTCCGCCTAGATGGGAGGAATTTGTGGATGCTTTTATGGATCATTTGTTTCTTGGCGAGACAATGGCAGCCCGCGCCACAGAGTTCGAAGTTCTTAAGCATGGCAACATGAGTGTTTGGGAGTACCGTATGGAGTTCGTAAGCTTATACAAGTATGCTCCTCAGTTGGTGATTACCATGAATGCTCGAGTTCGACGGTTTTTTCAGGGACTTCTTCCATTGGTGGTGAATGAGGCTGCTACAACGTCCTTGAACTCAGATATGAACTACGGGAAGATGGGGGTTTTTCTCAAGCCACTGAGACTAGGAAATTGAAGATATAGGAAGATAAGGAGAACAAAAACATGGCCCGGTCAATGGGTCACTCAGGGAGGTCAGCTGCGGGGAGGGGGCCATCAGGGTCATCCAAGTCATATGTTCAGTCTTCAGCCAGCGCACGGCCATCTGTGCACAACCATCAACATGGTAGTTCTTCGAGACCAGGTGCTGACATTAGAAGGTTCCATCCGTCCAGTCATTCAAGGGTGAGGCTCTAGCACCAGGGGGAGCTACATGTCCCAAGTGTGGGAGGTTCCACACCGAGACTTGCTATTTGGACATCCTGATATGTTGCAATTGCGGAGTGAGAGGTCATGTCCTGCGAAAATTGTCGTGCGCCCAAGCAGGGCATGGGTAGGGTATTCGCCCCGCCATCCATTTATTCAGTTGCTACATACTTTGTGCGTTCTCCAGCTCTAGCAGAGTGTGGTGCAGATAGGGGTGGGGCTCGTGGTAGAGGAAGACCGAGCCGGTTCTATGCTTTGAGTGGTCGCCAGAATGCTTAATCTTCCCCAGATGTGGTTACAGGTATCTTGTGTGTCCAGGCCATTGATTATTATGCTCTTATTGACAATGGGTCCTCTTTTTCATATGTCACTCCATTCATTATTTCGAGTTTTGGGATTGAGCCCGAAGAGCTCCTTGAATCGTTCTCTGTATCGACTACGTTTGGTGATTCTATTACAGGCACGCGAGTTAATAAGAATTGTATTGTCACGGTGTGTGTTCGTGTTACCACACCCGATCTTATTGAGCTTGGGATGGTAGATTTTGATGTGATTATGGGAATGGACTGGCTTTACTCGTGCTTTGCTAAACTTGATTGTCAGACAAGAGACAAGAGACTCGAGTTTCCCAACGAGCCGATTATTGAGTGGAGAGGGAATGGTATTGTGCCAAAAGGTACGTTTATTTCATACCTTAAGGCTTTGAAGATTATTAGGAAGGGGTGTATGTATCATCTGGTTCGGGTGGTGGACACCACTTCAGATGTGCCTGCCCTCGGATCCGTGCCAGTTGTAAATGAATTTCCGGAGGTATTTCCTGATGAGCTTTCAAGGATTTCGCCAGATAGGGAGATTGATTTCGGGATCGATGTGTTTACATATACTCAGCCAATATCTAGTACACCATACAGGATGGGGCCAGGAGAATTACTATAGTTAAAAGAGCAGCTGAAGGATTTATTTGAAAAGGGGTTCATTCCACCAAGTGTGTCGCCATGGGGTGCTCCAATTCTTGTCGTCAGGAAGAAGGATGGGTCGCTTTGGATGTCTATCAACTATCTGTTAGATAATACGCTTAACGCTAGAGGGGTGGTGAATAGCGTTATAATAAAAATTAGCGTAAACTTGCGGAATTTAAAAATTGCAGGAAACAAATAAGTGCGATAAGTAAATAAATTAGAACAAACGCACCAATGTATCCTGGTTCACCACAACCCGTGGCTAGTCCAGTCACCGAGAGACTCTCTCGAGATTTCCACTAACTTGTTAAGCTTACGGGTGCTCAACAAACCGTTACAACTTGAGGACACAAGCCTCAAAAACCTTTGCTCGGAGATACAACACTCCAAGACTTCAACAAAGGAAACACAAGTTCCTTCATACAACACAAGGGACTAACACTTCCCATCAAGTGTACAAAAACACTTAGCACTCAAACAAGACACTCCTTTAAGAGTAGATATGAGTAAAAAGATTACGCTCAAGATCGCAACAACTTTCGACAAGGATTTGGCTCTCAAAAGCTTATGTAATGAATATAAAATGATAAGCAATAAACTATGCAAGCTTTAGCAATTGTATGATCAGTTGTTGTGTTTAGAAGACTGAATTGAAGCTGTATTTATAGTTGAAAAACTTTGTATTACCGTTGCCTAATTGCCAATTAAGAATTGCTGATTTTACTTGGTGACAATCGATTGTCAAATTACCACAATCGATTGTTTGCCAGTTCTTCCAAAAATCAATCCCAGATTTTACGCATAGCAATCGATTATCTAAGATCAATAATCGATTACTGGCAACGTTCAAAAAATCATTTCCAGATTTTACTTAAAACAATCAATTGTCAGAAATCTACAATCGATTACTCAGCAACGTTCAAAAAATCCTTTCCAGATTTTAATTAAAACAATCGATTATAGGAAATCAATAATCGATTACCCGACGGTATTTGAAAACATTTTGGCAATGGTCAGTTATACAATCGATTATACTAAGTTAACAATCGATTATATATCAGTCTTGAAAAATCAATTTAGACACTGCCTCTTGACAATCGATTGTTATATGTTCACAATCGATTATTTAATAACTTTGAAAAAGTCTGGAAGACACTGCCTCAACACAATCGATTGTCATAAGTTCAGAATCGATTATTTTGTGACTTTGAAAAATCTTATTGACACTGTCTCTTCACAATCAATTGTCATTAGCTTCACAATCGATTATTTTGAGCTTTGAAAAACTTTGATGGACACTGCCTCATCACAATCGATTGTCATTAGCTTCACAATCGATTATTTTGAGCTTTGGAAAACTTTGATGGACACTGCCTCATCACAATCGATTGTCATGCAGATTTGAAAAATCTGATGCTCACTGCCTTAACACAATCGATTGTCATAAGTTCACAATCGATTGTCAAGCAGCTAACTTAAACATAATCGATTATCATAAGTACATAATCGATTATCTTAGTCCAGATTTTAGAGGCATGTTTAAAAATCATTTTGACTAAAGTAAATAGGCATTATTTAAAATTATTTTGCTCTAAATTAAATATGCATGATTTGTTAAAAATATTTTTACGAGAGAAGCCAAGTCTTGAGTTTAAGTTGTCGGATCAAGATCACAATTAAATACCGACTCATATAAAACTTGATCTCGATCTTTGTCTTGTGCTTGAATCTCGTTAAATATCAATTTTGCGCTTGTGCTTGGACCTCGTCATGTGTCAATTTGCGCATAGTTTGTCATTCATCAAAACCTACAAATATGAACACACGTTTAGTATAATGCCTTGAGAACGTGTTTCCAACAATTTCCCCCTTTTTGATAATGGCAAACTTTAAGCGGGATATGCATATTAGGCAATTCATAATGACGATTCAAGACATGTAAAGATATGCAACAAGTATATAGATATGCAATTTGTCCCCCCTCAATATATGAATTCCCCCTCAATTTATGCCGATAAGTATTGAGAGTGCATACCCGTTATCTTCCCCCTTTTGCCATTAGCAAAAAAAAATTAAAATATAGAATAATAAAATAACTTGTTTATTTATTAAATCTGCAATTTCAGACATAATAACGCAAATAATGTCAAGACAATCGATTATTGATACTGGATAATCGATTATATAAAAGAGAAATCGATTGTTCTGTGCGTCAAGCTTTATAATTCCCCCTGCCTTTAGGGCGATACCTGCAAAAATACGTTAGACGTCTCCGACGCTCAAGTTAGAAAACATGTGAAAGGTAAAATGCAATGCATGACTTAGATCAACGTGGAGTCAAGGATCCCGAGTTCACTACGAATTCGGAAGAAGGACTCTTTCTCTAAGGGCTTTGTAAAGATGTCGGCCAATTGATCTTTGGTTTCAAAAAATTCAATTTCGACATCGCCCTTGAGAACGTGATCTCTTATAAAATGATGTCTAATTTCAATGTGTTTTGTTCGCGAATGAAGAACGGGGTTCTTCGTCAAGCATATGGCACTAGTATTATCACATCTAAGAGGGATATGATTAAGACATAGGCCATAGTCCAAGAGTTGTTGTTTCATCCAAAGGATTTGAGCGCAACAACTCCCCGCGGCTACATATTCAGCCTCGGTTGTGGACAACGCAACACTTACTTGTTTCTTGATAAACCAAGAAACGAGAGAGCTACTGAGCAAATGGCAAGTGCCACTAGTGCTCTTGTGGTCCAATTTGCATCCAGTAAAATCGGAATCGAAATAGCCAACAAGTTGGCATGAAGAACCTTTGGGGTACCATAGACCCACATTTAAAGTACCAACAAGATACTTCAATATCCGTTTTACCGCAGTTAGGTGAGACTCCTTCGGACATGATTGATAACGAGCGCATAACCACACGCTAAACATGATGTCCGGACGACTAGCAGTAAGATAAAGGAGAGAGCCAATCATACCTCGATACTTTTTGATGTCGACTTCCTTACCTTTCTCATCTTTGTCTAGATGATCGGATGTGCTCATTGTGGTTGCCATTGCTTTTGCATCGGTCATTTCAAATCGTTTCAGCAATTCTTTGCAATATTTCGCTTGGCAAATGAACGTACCTTCTTTCATTTGCTTTACTTGTAATCCCAAAAAGAATGTTAACTCACCCATCATAGACATCTCAATTTCGCTTGTCATTAAATCGGAAAATTCCTTGCACAAAACATTGTTAGTAGCACCAAATATAATATCATCCACATAGATTTGAACTAATAAAATATCATTGTTTTTATGCTTAACAAAAAGAGTGGTGTCAACTTTCCCCCTAATGAAATCATTTTCTAATAGAAATTTACTCAATCTTTCATACCAAGCTCGGGGAGCTTGTTTTAAACCATAAAGAGCCTTTTTGAGTTTGAAACATGATCGGGAGATTTAAAATCTTCAAAACCGGGGGGTTGTTCAACACAAACTTCTTCTTGAATAACACCATTTAGAAAATCACTTTTCACATCCATTTGATATAAATTGAAATTCACAGAAGAGGCAAAAGCAAGCAATAAATGAATAGCTTCTAATCTAGCTACGGGAGCATATGTTTCTTCATAGTCAATACCCTCTTCTTGATTATAGCCTCTTGCTACAAGCCTAGCTTTGTTTCTAGTGATTACACCATTTTCATCTAGTTTGTTTCGAAAAACCCATTTTGTACCAATTACGGTATGATTTTCGGGTCTTGGCACCAAATCCCAAACGTCATTCCGTTTGAATTGGTTAAGCTCCTCTTGCATTGCCAAGGTCCAAAATTCATCCCCAATTGCTTCGGAGATGGTTGTTGGTTCAATTTGAGAAACAAAAGCAGTATGTCCTAAGGTGTTCATAAGGGAGTTTCGGGTACTTACCTTTTCTCCGACGTCGCCAATTACCTGTTCGAGAGGGTGATCTTTGATTGTCCTCCACTCGTTAGGCATTTTCGTTTCTTTCTCCAATTGTGGCGTTTCCTCCATTGATTGTTCCAACATTTCATCTTGAATTTCCTTAGGAGTTTCCTCTTGTACTTTGTCTTTTAAACTGTTTAGAATACCTCCAAGATTAGAACAAGAATCCTTTCTCGCCAAGCGAGCATTATTTTCGGAAAACACAATATGAGGGGATTCCTCCACAGTTTGGGTTCTATTATTAAATACCCTATATGCTTTGCTACGTGAAGAATACCCAATAAAAATTCCTTCATCGGATTTGGCATCAAATTTTCCCAATTGATCTTTTCCATTGTTATGAATAAAAACATTACAACCGAATACTCTAAAATGGGAGATATTTGGTTTCCTTCCCTTGTAGAGTTCATAAGGGGTTTTCATGAGTATTGGCCATATGACTACTCTATTTAAAACGTAGCATGCGGTACTCACGGCATCCGCCCAAAAATCTTTGGGAATCTTAGCCTCTTCGAGCATGGTTCTAGCCATCTCTTCGAGACACCTATTTTTCCTTTCCACCACCCCATTTTGTTGTGGTGTTCGTGGAGCGGAAAAGGTATGCTCGATACCGAGTTCGTCACAAAAGTCCGCAAAGAGATTGTGATCAAACTCTCCCCCATGATCACTTCTAATTGAAGTGACGGTTGTTTCCTTTTCGTTTTGAACACGTTTAAGAAAATATTTAAAATTCTGAAAAGCATCACTTTTATGGGCAAGAAATAAAGTCCAAGTAAATCTGGAATAATCATCAACAATAACAAAAGCATAACGATTTCTACCAAGACTTTCAATGCGAGATGGTCCAAACAAATCCATGTGAAGCAATTGCAATGGTCTAGTAGTTGAAACAATATTTTTCGATTTAAAAGATGCTTTTGTTTGCTTCCCTTTTTGACAAGAATCACAAATAGAGTCATTTTCAAATTTCAAATTTTGGAAGACCAACAACTAAATTCTGTGAAACAAATTTGTTCAAAAGATGCATGTTGATGTGAGCTACTCTACGATGCCATAACTAAGGATCATCCTCTTTGCTCATTAAACAATCACATATTCGGGTGAAGAATTTGCAAGATCAACCATATAAATGTTATCCATTCTAAAACCACGAAGGATAATTTTAAAATCGCTACGTCTAAAAACTAAGCATTCATCCGAATCAAATAAAACAAGATTTCCCTTGTCACATAATTGACTTATGGTCAGGAGATTATGTTTTAAACCTTTCACAAGTAATATATGCTTAATGGAAGAAATTTCATCCTTACCGACTGATCCGATGCCGATAATCTTTCCTTTGTTGTTATCACTAAAAATAACACTTCCCCCTTCCTTGTGTTCTAGTTGAAGGAATTTGGATTCGTCTCCCGTCATGTGCTTGGAGCATCCACTATCAAGGTAACATAGTACACTTGATCCCTTCAAACATACCTACAAAACAGATTAATGAGTTTTAGGTACCCATGCCATTTTGGGTCCTTGGGGGTTAGGAAAATCATAGTGATGTGATTGAGTGTTATGTCTATGTCGTGTAAAACAAGCAGGAGCAATATGTCCAATTCGTCTACAATAATGACAAGTCACGTTAGGATTATGCATCCTTCTAGGTTGATAGTAATTGGACGGACGAAATTCATTTACTCTATTCTTGACAATATGACTGTTGCGCAAATCATGAAAATCATTTCTCCTACCATTTGTTCTAGGATATGCATCATTTCTAGAATAGTTGTTTCTAGGTTGGAAGTCATTTCTAGGTGTTCTAAAAGGTTCAAAAATCCTTATAGTGTTTGGCCTAGAATGTGCATTATTTCTAGGTTGCGTTTGATGAAAACCATTTCTAGGTTTGTTGTATCTAGGATGAACATTTGTTTTATTTATCCTAGGTTGAGCCTTAGGTGGTTGGGGGTCGGCTTCATCTTTCTCTTTAGGCTCGTTTTAAAACCTATGACATGCTTGGTCGACTTCAAATTAACAAGCACTTCATTCAAATTTTTATGAGAAGAGTTAAACTTATCCAAGGTGCCCTTAAGCCTTTCTACTTCATTTTTGAGATGCATGCAAGAAGTACAATTTCTAGAACTCTCGGGCTTGTCGGCGCTTCTCTTGCCAAATAATTTGTTTTCCTCTTTCAACTTCTCATTTTCTAAAATCAGTTTTTCCAATTCCTTTTCTTTAAAAGAGAGTTGTTTTTGAAAATCTTTTTCTTTTAAAGAAGCATTTTCTTTTATACTCTTAACAGTTTTTGAAGCTTTAATAAATTCGCTATACAACTCATCAAAAGCATTCTGCATTTCTTCAAGGGAAAAGAAATTTTTGGAAGAAATTTGACATACCTCTTCTTTGTTGTCTTCTTGTGCCATAAGACAAAGATTTGCGGCTTCGTCTTCTTCTTCCTCACTTGACTCGTCACCGGAGTCGCCTCCCCAAGATATGTATGCTCGTTGATTCTTGAAGGGTTTCTTCTCCTTTTTAGCATTTGGGCAATTTGATTTAATGTGCCCGGTTTCTCCGCACTCATAGCACTTTATTTGATCTCCTTGCTCTTTGCCCTTTCGTTCATACTCTTTTCGCATGAACTTTTGGAATCTCTTGATAACGAGTCCGAACTCGTTGTCTCCGTCCTCATCATTTTGAGGTTGGCTTGTGCTTGCCTTGAGAGCGATTCTTTGCTTCCTTTGATCATCAACAAGAGGGTTAAGTATAGTAGATCCATAAGTTTTGAGATTACCTCTTAATGCGTCGATGGTGACATTTGAAATGCCAATGGATTCTTGAATCGCGTCGGCCTTGGATCGCTTCCGGAGTGAGACTTCGGAGAATTTTTCGGACAAGTTCCTTATCCGTGAAGATCTTCTTAAGAGCATGTAAATCATTTACGATTTTTGAAAATCGTTCAAACATCTCATCGACCTTTTTGCCTTCCTTCATGTGAAACAATTCATATGCATAGGTTAGGAAATCAATTTTGGCTTCCCTTACCTTGTCCGTACCTTCGTACGTAATTTCCAGCTTATCCCACATTTGCTTCGCCGTTGTGCAACAAGATATCTTCCTGTAATCATCAGCATTTACATCATAATATAATAAATTAATAGCTTTAGCATTATTTTGCACCTTTCGGATATCATCAACATCGTATTCATCTTCGGATTTTGGGACCCATTCATTTTCAACCTTCTTGGTTAGAATTTGTTCTCGATTCATTATGACCTTCCAAAGATGAAAACTATTTGATTGTACAAACATTCTCATCCTCTCCTTCCAGTATGTATAATTTCTACCATCGAATAGCGGTGGTCGGGTGGAGCATTGTCCTTCACCTATTCCTACAAAAGAATCACGAGTAGAAGCCATGGATGTTTCTCTCAAACGGTTAAGTCGTCAGAGAGTTGGGCTCTGATACCAATTGTTAGATAATACGCTTAACGCTAGAGGGGGTGAATAGCGTTATAATAAAAATTAGCGTAAACTTGCGGAATTTAAAAATTGCAGGAAATAAATAAGTGCGATAAGTAAATAAATTAGAACACACGCACCGATGTATCCTGGTTCACCACAACCCGTGGCTAGTCCAGTCCCCGAGAGACTCTCTCGAGATTTCCACTAACTTGTTAAGCTTACGGGTGCTCAACAAACCGTTACAACTTGAGGACACAAGCCTCAACAACCTTTGCTCGGAGATACAACACTCCAAGACTTCAACCAAGGAAACACAAGTTCCTTCTTACAGCACAAGGGACTAACACTTCCCTTCAAGTGTACAAAAACACTTAGCACTCAAACAAGACACTCCTTTAAGAGTAGATATGAGTAAAAAGAATACGCTCAAGATCGCAACAACTTTCGACAAGGATTTGGCTCTCAAAAGCTTATGTAATGAATATAAAATGATAAGCAATAAAGTATGCAAGCTTTAGAAATTGTATGATCAGTTTTTGTGTTTAGAAGACTGAATTGAAGCTGTATTTATAGTTGAAAAACTTTGTATTACCGTTGCCTAATTGCCAATTAAGAATTGCAGATTTAACTCTGTGACAATCGATTGTCAAATTACCACAATCGATTGTTTGCCAGTTCTTCCAAAAATCAATCCCAGATTTTACGCATAACAATCGATTATCTAAGATCAATAATCGATTACTGGCAACGTTCAAAAAATCATTTCCATATTTTACTTAAAACAATCAATTGTCAGAAATCTACAATCGATTACTCAGCAACGTTCAAAAAATCCTTTCCAGATTTTAATTAAAACGATCAATTATAGGAAATCAATAATCGATTACCTGACGGTATTTGAAAACATTTTGGCAACGGTCAGTTATGCAATCGATTATACTAAGTTAACAATCGATTATATATCAGTCTTGAAAAATCAATTTAGACACTGCCTCTTGACAATCAATTGTTATTGGCTTATAATCGATTATTTAAGAACTTTGAAAAAGTTTGGAAGACACTGCCTCAACACAATCGATTGTCATAAGTTCACAATCGATTATTTTGTGACTTTGAAAAATCTGATGGACACTGTCTCTTCACAATCGATTGTCATTAGCTTCACAATCGATTATTTTGAGCTTTGAAAAACTTTTATGGACACTGCCTCATCACAATTGATTGTCATTAGCTTCACAATCGATTATTTTGAGCTTTGAAAAACTTTGATGGACACTGCCTCATCACAATCGATTGTCATAAAGTTCACAATCGCTTGTCATGCAGATTTGAAAAATCTGATGCTCACTGCCTTAACACAATCGATTGTCATAAGTTCACAATCGATTGTCAAGCAGCTGACTTAAACATAATCGATTATCATAAGTACATAATCGATTATCTTAGTCCAGAGTTTAGAGGCATGTTTAAAAATCATTTGACTAAAGTAAATATGCATTATTTAAAATCATTTTGCTCTAATTAAATATGCATGATTTGTTAAAAATATTTTTACGAGAGAAGCCAAGTCTTGAGTTTAAGTAGTCGGATCAAGATCACAATTAAATACCGACTCATGTGTCAATTTGCGCATAGTTTGTCATTCATCAAAACCTACAAATATGAACACACGTTTAGTATAATGCCTTGAGAACGTGTTTCCAACACTATCGGTAGCTTAACAAGGTTACTATCAAGAATAAATACCCTTTGCCCCGGATATATGAGTTGTTGGACCAATTGCAAGGTGCGAAGTTCTAATTCAAAATTGATTTGCGATCTGGGTATCACCTATTGAAGATCAGAGAGTGGGATATTCCTAAGACGGCCTTCAGCACTCGCTACAGTCACTTCGAATTCTTGGTCATGCTTTTGGACTAACCAACACCCCGACAACTTTTATGGATCTAATGAATCAGGTCTTCAAGCCTTTTCTGGACTCCTTTGTGGTGTTTTTTATTGACTATATCCTCATTTATTTGTGAAGCAGGGAAGATCATGCCGATCAACTTAGGGCAGTTTTGCAAACTCTTCATCAGCACCAATTGTATGATAAATTCTAAAAATGTGAATTTTTTTTGGAGTCTATCACTTTTCTCGGACGTGTTGTTTTGGGAAAGGGGATTCAAGTGGACCTCCAAAAGATTGCAGCAGTGAAGGATTGGCATGGATCTACAACCCTGACGGAGATTCGTAGCTTTTTGGGGCAGCAGGTTATTATCGAAGGTTTGTGGAGGGGTTCTACACCCTCGCCTCCCCGTTAACTAAATTGACACTGAAATCATTCAAGTTCCAATGGTCTGATGTTTGTGAGAAATGTTTTCAGGAATTAAAGTCAAGGTTGACCTCAGCACCAGTGTTGGATTAGCCGAAAGGCACGAAAGGGTGCATGGTGTATTGCGATGCCTCCAGGATTGGTTTAGGGTGTGTGCTCATGCAATATGGGAAATTTATACTGTATGCTTCAAGGCAACTCAAGAATCACGAGAAGAATTACCTGACGCATGATTTGGAGCTTGTAGCAGTTGTGTTCACCTTAAAAATGTGGCTGCATTACCTTTATGAGGTCCATGTGGATGTGTTCTCGGACAACAAAAGTCTCCAATATTAGTTCAAGTAGAAGGAGTTAAACTTGAGGCAGCTGCGATGGTTAGAATTACTCAAGGATTTGATATTAACATATTTTACCATCCAGGGAAGGCGAACATGGTGGATGATGCCCATAGTTGTAAATCCATTGGTAGTTTGGCTCACTTGGGATCGGATCGGAGCTTCCTAGCTCGAGAGGTTTATCAGTTGGCCAGTCTTGTGGTTTGTATCTCGACCGCAAATGAGGAGGAGATTCTGGTGGACAACATAGAAGAGACTTCACTTGTAGCAGAAGTTAAGGAAAAATAGTTCATTCATCCAGCATTAGCGCAAATAAAGGAGGCAATTCAGAGCAGTAAGATATTGGCATTCTCTCCCAACATCAAAGATGGTGTGTTGTGATGTCAAGATAGGTTGTGTGTTCCAGATGTAGATAATCTTCGGGAAAGGGTAATGGCAGAGGCTCATCATTCCAGGTACTCGGTGCATCCAGGTTTAGGAAATTTATGGGTGGAGCGGCACGAAGATGGATGTGGAAGACATCATATCGAAATGTTCGAACTGTCATCAAATAAAGGCCAAGCATCAGCGGCCCGGTGGGACAACATAGATTATGGAGATAGAAATATGGAAATGGGAGATGATCAACATGGATTTCGTGATAGGACTACCTCGCACTCAGCATAAGTTCGACTCAATTTGGGTAATAGTGGATAGACTCACCAAATCAGCTCACTTCTTGCTAGGCAAGTCCACCAATTATGCAGAACAATATAATCTAATGTATATCAAGGAAATAGTGAGACATCATGGTACTCCACTTTCTATCATTTGGATCGAGGGCTCAATTCACAGCTAACTTTTGGAATAAATTTCAGCAAGGGTTAGGTACTCAAGTGAACCTCAGCACGACATTTCATCTGCAGGCTGATGGTCAAGCAGAGCAGACTATTCAGACGCTCGAAGATATGTTGCCGGCTTGTGTCTTGGATTTTTAGGGTTATTGGAATGATCTCTTGCCCCTTATAGAGTTTTATTACAACTACAGCTTCCATGCCACCATCTAGATGGCCCCATTTGAGGCATTGTACGTGAGGAGGTGTAAGTCCCTGATCGGGTGGTTCGAAGTTGGTGAGGCAGAATTGATAGGGCCGGATCTCATGCACAAATCCATGGAAAAATTTAAGGTCATTCAAGAAAGGATGAAGACTGCTCAGAGTTGCCAGAAATCCTATGCGGACGTACGTCAAAGGGAATTGAAGTTTCAAGAAGGTGATTGAGTATTCTGGAGGGTGTCCCCCATGAAAGGAGTCATGCGGTTTGGGAAGAACGGGAAGCTAAGTCTTAGATATGTCGGGCCTTATCAGATTATTTAAAGGATTGGACAAGCGGCTTATAGGTTGGAGTTGCCTTCTAAAATGTCCTTAGTGCATCCGGTGTTCCATGTGTCCATGTTAAGGAAAATGGTTGGGGATCCGTACACCATCGTGCCAGTTGAAGACATCAAGGTTAATAAGAGCTATCATATAAATAGACTCCGGTTGCTATTCTGGATAGACAAGTCCGTAGGTTGCGAAATAAGGAAATCACTTCGGTTGAAGTGTTGTGGCGAAACCAACAAGTCGAAGATTCCACGTGGGAAGCGGAAGAGGAAATGAAAGTAAAATACCCCCATTTGTTCGTATAATCCTAGGACTGGTCATTTAAGTCCTTATCCATAAGCAAACTAGAATTGTTTACCATTTTGTGTAAAAGTTCCTAAATGCTTCACCGTTATAACTCTTCAAGTTATGCCTAAAATTTTGTGTGTTTTGTGGTTGATGATTAGCTCATGGTATGGTGATGTAAGGAAATAATGATTAATTTTGCATGGAGGAATTGTATTGAAATTATTAACTGAATCATACACTTGTTATAGGTAAATGGCTTTGATAGCACAGACAATTACTGCTTAATTTAATAGCATGTAGTGTGCCAAAATGGTTAAAAGTGTATCGACAGGTTGAATACGTATAAATGTAAAAGTCGTGCATTTGATAACTGTTATAGGGGTACTTAGATTGTGTAATGGTTCTTCGAAATATGCTTTTGTGACTCACTGACAGGTGGATATGTCCATATTACAAAGGAAACTCTGGCAAAAACTTTCTAAAGTAGAAAGGGTAAGTGAAAACTTAGGAACTTGCATTTAATGCTATAAATCAACTTGGATTTCTAAGTTCTCATTCGAAGATGAATGATTTTAAGCGGGGGAGGATGTAAGACCCCGTGAAAATGAGTGCTCATGTCCTAGTAACTCATAGAGTCGGGTCCATCAATTTGTCGGAGTCCTTTTCTATTGATTATACGCTTAGAAATCGAGAGTCAAATTTTTCTGGATAAACATCATTTCTTCGGTTAGGAATGTGGTCGCAGATCAGGTATACGGACCGCATATCGACTGTAGAGTGAATCAGAGAGTAGCCAAATTGAATGTTGAAAATACGGTCCATTATGCGATCTCATAACCAATATGCGGACCGCATAGTCATCACATAAGTTTCTCTAGGATTTGTGGAGGTCAATTTTGCGGTGCAATCTACAACCGAAGAAAATGTATATGGACTGCATTCTAACCGCATAACCAAAAAGAGAGGCATGCAATTTGGTACCATTATGCGGTCAAATCTGCGGACCGCATGTCAACTACGCGACGCATAGTTGACCGCAGATCCGTCGCGAACTTCAGTTTTCGAAAAATTTTAAACACGACCCTTTTCTAATAAAACACCACAACCCCTCATTTTGACATATTTTCTGAGCAATACAAGAGAGGGAAGGGAGAGTTCTTGAGAGAGAAAGGAATTTTCATCAAATTGATCCTCAAAAACCATCCGGGCCGAGAAAATTTTATGTTATTGTCTTCATCTCCACTTGTACAGGTAAAACCCCTAACCCTTTCCCAATTTATTTTGAGTTTAGTTAAGGTAAGGGAGTCCTATGCTTTAATTTTGAACTAATAACTGAAAACCCTCTAGCATGTATCTCAAACCTTAAATCTAGTGAAGGGAAAATTGGATAGAAGTATAGGGCTGTTTTCTAAGAATAAGAGATTAAAAAGGGAATTCGACTCCAGGTATGTATGGATAACCTTGATTCTTGTGAAATCGCCTTGCGTGGTATGTGAATTATTTGATAGTTGATATCTATGTTATTTATTTGTGAGCCTCTTGTGACTGGTTTGGTTGTGAATACAGCTTGTGGTTAAAGTGGAATAACGAAGGATTGAAGGAATCCGTAATTGGTGAAACAACGCAATTTGTGATAACAATGTACTTGAAATTTTGTGGGAAATTGTGGTAACTTGAATTGAGTACGAACTGTCGAAAGCTATGAAAATGGTACTTATAGTTATGGAAACCCTTGTAACACTATTGTGGTGATGTCTTGAGGTGTACTTGTTGTTCATTTTTGTGACTTAATTTTTGGTTGTGTTTGTTATGAATTGAAACTGTACGGCGGGGTTGGGTTGCGCACCGCAACATAGTGTAATAAGTTGTGTGTTGGTGTGATAAGGGTGGCTGAGGTAATAAGGGTGGAAAAAGTGATCAAAATCACTATATTTATATACATTGAACAAAATAATGAAATCAATGATGTGAAATTGTGAAATGAGACAGCAGGAGAGTTTGTAACCTGTGGTCAACTGTTCGCCACTTTGTTTGACTAATTGTACCTTTATGTGTGTTTTTTTGTTGCTTCTATTGCTGTGTACTTATTCCACTTGCATATTGATTGAGTTTACTTGGGACAAGTTTTGTTCATACATACCGGTACAATTCAAATGTGCCGACGTCCCTTTTGCCAGGGGCGCTACATTCGTGTCATCATTGTAGGTGGATCTTCAGCAGGTACTCCAGTCCACCGTCCCTAGCTCTTCCTTATTTCCCCATTAGCTTTATTGGTGAGCCCCCTTTCTTTCTGGGGACCTGCGAGGCGCAGGCCACCTTGTTCTTGTATTCTGGGATCTTATTTTGGTTTTGTAAAAAGGTATAGCTGGAGCCTTATTCCCGACAAGTATAGTACTGTCATCTTGTATCCTTAGAGGCTCCTTAGACATAAAATGTAGGTCACGAGGCATGTATTATGTACTTTGTATTTAGGGTAATGTTATTTGTAAACCACGTTTATATCATCTATGTATGTATGGTTTGTAAAAAGGAATTTCAATTATAAACAGTTGTTTCCATTTGGTTAGTAAAGTAATGAAAATGTGGGGTAACTCGTGGGTCAGGGAAGGCATCTAGGTCAACTCGGCTGGGGATACCAAGTTGAGTGCTGTTCATGTCCCTCGAATTTGGGGCGTGACAAGTATGAGGGCCCCTATGATTAGAACTGGATGAACTATGTACATACCTTGCTAGTTCGAAGAGAATTTCCTTTCGGCTTCATCTTGATGCGAAAAAATTTTTCTTCAACACCAGCTGCCCAAGTGTAAACTTCCTTGGCTTGACTCTTTTGTTTAAAGCTCTGGATATTCTGTTATGATACAATTGACCTTGGAAAACTGCATCCATTCTCTTCCCATCTATATGAGTCAACTGTTCATAACGACTCTTTACCCATTCCGCATCATCTAACTCTGCCTTCTTCTTTATTCTAAAAGAAGGAATTTCTATCTCGGTGGGAATGACTGCCTCTGCACCATAGACCATCATATAGGGAGTTTCCCGGTCGAGTGCGGACTGTGGTGCAGTATCCCAATAGAAAAAAAGATAACTTCTCATGCCACTGCTTATGCTTCTCTATCATCGTCCTTAGTATCTTCTTTATATTTTTGTTGGTTGCTTCAATAGCTCTATTTATCTGAGGTTTGTAGGCTGCAAAGTTCTCGCATTTGATCTTGAATGCATAACTCATTACATACATTAAGCCGTTGAGATTGGAACCATTATCAGTAATGATTGGTTTTGGAATTCCAAACCGACAAACGATATGGTCGCGGACGAAATCCATCACAACTCTCTTGGTTACTGCTTTATATGATGTCGCTTCGACACATTTGGTGAAATAATCAATTGCCACTAGAAGGAACATGTGCCCTTTTGATGCAGCAGGCTTGATAGGTGCGATAACGTCCATTCCGCAAGCGGTGAATGGCCAAGGAGAGCTTGTTGTAGTAATCTCATTTGGATGCACCTTTATCATATCTGCATGTATCTGACAGTGATGCCATTTGCAAACATACTGGATGCAATCCGTTCCATAGTCATCCAGAAATATCCTTCCTGGAGTATCTTCTTTGCTAAAATAAAACCACTCATATTTGATGAAGGTCCCTGCATGAACCTCTTATAATAACTTGGATGCTTCCTTTACTTTGACACACCTCAATGATCCCAAATTGGGATTCCTCCTGTACAGAATTCCACCACTATGAAAGAAGTTGTTAGACAACCACCGAAGGGTGCGCATCTAAGTAGCGCTGGCAAGGCTGAACCAAGACGGGCGGCATCGACAAGTATTCCTTGATTTTTGGTAATTACCAGTTCATTTGGTGGTGACATCCTTCTTCAACACTTTAAAGATGGATTCACAAATGACATTCGACTGAGCAATGAATCGTATTATATAGTTGAGTCTCCCCACGAAACTTATCACGTCTTTCTTGTTCTTTGGTGGTGGTAGTTCTAGAATGACTATAACCTATGATGATTCCAATTCTATTCCTCGATGACTCACAATGAACCCAAGTAATTTTTCAGCAAGAACCCCGAATGCACACTTGGCGAGATTCAATTTTAGATTGTACCTTCTCAGTCCGTTGAAGAATTTCCTCAGATCTTCCATGTGGTCAGTGGCTTTTTTAGATTTGATGATGACATCATCTACATACACCTTTATTTCCTTATGTATCATGTCATGAAAGATAGTATCATGGCCCTCATGTAGGTGGCCCATGCATTCTTTAACTTGAACGACATCAACTTTTAGCAGTACATCCCCATAGCGTAATGAAAACTATTTTTTCTGCATCTTCTTCATCCATCCATATATGATGATACTCAGAAAAATAAACAACAAATGACTGCACTCATACAGAACGCATTTGTCACTAACAGTGTGTATGTTTGTCAAGGGGAAGTCGTCCGTGGGACTAGCCCAGCTAAGATCTTGGTAGTTGACATAGACCCTAACCTTTCCATTTTTCTTTGGCACTGGTACAATATTGGCTAACTATGTCAGATACTATACTACTCTGAGAACCTAGGCTTTGACTTACTTGGAGACTTCTTCCTTGATTTTCAGACTCATGTCGGGCTTGAACTTTCTGAGTTTCTTCTTTACCGGAAGACATGTTGGATCTCCTGGCAGTTTGTGAGCTACAATGGATGAAATGAGACCAGCCATATCATCATACGACTAGGTGAATATGTCCTGATATTCCTTTAGAAAATCCATGTACTCTTTCTTTTCTGATGGCGACAAGTGAACACCAATGCACGTTTCTATGACATTCTCTGTATCTCCCAACTTAACGACCTCAGTTTTGACAAAGTTAGACTTAGGCCTATATTCAAAATCCTCAACTTCTTTAACGAACTCTTCTGGCATATCATCCTCTTCCGAGACTACATCCGTTTGTTGCGTCGTCCCATTATGAGTCATAATCATCGGTTTATCGTGATGATAAGTAATAGGAATGTTTTGTATATAAACTAAATGAAACAGAAAATAATAAGATCGAGCTATATATAAGAAAGTGAAATGCTTTGATTAATTTTCATAATGGTTTTGGAACATCGGAGCTCTCTTCAAAATTAAAGAAAATACGGAAAGGAAATTAACTGGTAAAAAGTAAAATGTGATGCATGGTGCTTTGTTTAACCTTGCTACACCGAAGCTTTCCGTGTCCTGGTGGTTCTTATTGACCAATTATTGAGGCGTTCTCCTTGCGTCACAGCTTGTATGGATGGGCGTTCCTCCCGTTCCTCCACGAAAATAACACAACAGTCTGTATCATCATCCTCGAAAAATAGATTCTTCATTGTTGCCAATGCTTCCTCATTTTACGACCCATATATGGTATCTACCGGTTGGAAATTATACTCCATACGAGGTATCGGATGTTCTAGTGGATAGTAGGGGCCGCTCCATGGTGGCGACCAGTGGCTGAACTCCCCCAAGGTGTATTCATACCCCAAACCAAAAGTGGTGTCATGTTCCTTCAAATTGATGGGTTTGGCAATTCCTTGGAGGTTTTTGCCGAGTCCTTTTCCAGGCCCATATCCACACCCACTCAGGATACTCCCAGTCGTGTTATCCCATTATTTATCTTTGTCCATAACGTTGACCCGCTCAATGTGATGGTAGGTTTCTCCACCTACTCTCCTCCTTTCTCCAATCATCGTGATGGTCTAACAACTATACATGGGGTTGCTACCATCGCCATGAATAATCACCTCTTCGTGATTCCACTCAAACTTCACCGCCTGGTGTAGGGTTGACGCTACAGCTCTAGTGGAGTGAATCCAGGGCCTCCCTAATAGCAAGTTGTAGGATGATGGGACGTCTATCACTTGAAAGGTAACAATGAACCAAGTTGGTCCCATTTGCAGGCATAAACTGATTTCCCCAATAATGGATCTTTGGGACCCATCGAAGGCTTTGACATATATGGCCCCATCTTTGATCTTATGCAGGCTCTTCCCCAATATTCTGAGTGTCATCAATTGGACATATGTTGAGGCTGGATCCTCCGTCGATCACGACTCTAGTAATGAAATAATCCTTGAATTGCACCTTGTTGTTACTCAGCCCTTTCGGTGGTAGCTCGTCTTCGTGGAATGTGATTTTTTGGCTCTCTAGAACTTGTCATACCATGTTTTCCATTTCTCCTCCATTTATGTAGCTGGGCACATATGCCTCACTCAGTGTCTTCGTCAAGGCATTCTTGTGTGCATCGGAGTTCTGCAGAAGAGCTAGGATGGAGATATGTGCCGGTGTTTTATTTAGTTGTTCAACTATAGAGTACTATTTTGCCTATATATTCTTCCAAAGATCATCAGGCCCCGTTTCAATAGGCCGCCCAGAGGCTTGCTTACTGGACTTGTCTAAGTGTTTTGGGGTGTAAACGCTGCCAGTTCTGGTCATACCCTGTGCAGCAATTGCTTCTCCAAATTTTGTGGTCATACCTTGTGACTCTTGATTTCTTTGCCTCATCAGCCTCAATAATCAATCCTATCAACCCTTCGGGGTCCCAATCATCTTTTATCTCGATCATGTGAATGCCCCCACCCTTGTGGTAAGGTAGAGGGTTGTTGCGATCATTAGGAGCAGGCTCCTTTGCTATGATGATTTTATTGTCAATCAAGGTTTTGATCTTGTCCTTTAGTGAGTGGCACTCGCCAATGGTATACCCCTTCATACCGGAATGGTATGCACAAGTCTTGTTAGGGTGGCCCATTGGGAAGGATTTTTTGGAGATATGACAGATTTGGGTAATGTAACCAGCATCATTATGCTTTTCATACAACTGGTCAATTGGTTCGGCGATGGCTGTGTATTGTCTTGGAGGTCTTCCGTCAAAATTCAGACTAGGTATAGGGAAGGTTTAGCAAGTGGGAGGTGATTGGTAGTGAGAGGTTGAGTATTATAAGCTTGGTAGACAAGTGCAGGTTGAAAATATCTGAGTGAAATGGGCTGATATGAGGGAGGTGTAGATGATTGATAGACAGGTGGTGGATCTTGGTAGGAGGGTGCTGGTGCTTGGTAATTTTGGGTTGGCTGATATGTAAGTGAAGGTAATGGCTAAGTTTGGTATTTTGTCAGGGATTTTGTTCTCTATGCGACTACCGCGACACTAACATCCCTCTTCTTTGACGCGCCACCAAACTGTAAAGCCTTGTTGGTGGCTTGTAAGGCTTCAAGGTTAGTAACCATACCACTGCTAATGTCTTCCTCAATTATTTCCCCTATCTTGATTATATCATAGAATTTTCGGCCCCCTATCACCATCAACCTCTCATAATATTGTGGATCCTGAACCTGGACGAAGAATATCTTTATCTGTTCCTCTTATAGGGCTAGCCTGGCCTTAGCAGCCTCTGATCTCCAATGAGTAGCATACTCGGAGAATGTCTTGGTAAATTTCTTCTTCAAATTGTGCATGTAGAATACGTCTGGTGCATTATCTGCATTGAATCTGAACCTGTCCATGAAACTGAATGCCATACCTACCCAGCTTATCCACTTCTTGGGGTCTTGGCTGATGTAACAAGACAAAGCATCCCCTTTAAGACTCTTCATAAAGAGCTTCATACAGATTTTTTCATCCTTTCCGATTCTGACCAGTTTGTCACAGTATGTTCTCAAATTGACTCTAGGATCTCCCGTGCCATCGAACATTTCGACCTTTGGAGGTTTTTACCCCTCCGAAAGTTCAACATCTGGCTTAATGCAAACTTCCTGTAATTCAGCCCCTCAATACCTTTATTTCCTTCAACACCTTGGACTCGGCTAGTCAACTTGTTGAGTTATGAGGCCAGGTTCATGATAAGAGAGTTTTTGTCAACAAACTCAGGTTGGCTTGAGATATGTTGGGCATAATGCGGTGTGGTTTCCACATATATGGGGTGTTGTGGAGAGGATCATTTGTGGTGTTTAGTGATTCAGGGATTAGCAATGGAGGGTTATTGGAACTGTGGCATGTGTTGCAATGTTGAGTATGACTGGGTTGTTTCTATGGTTGTGGGGTGTTCTGTGGAGGTGCGAGGTTTTTTCTAATAGGAAAGTTGATGTCGGCAATGGTAAGGGAAAATGATAAGTTTATCAAGTTCCAAACATGATCCAGTTCTTCTCAAAACATCAATAACTTCTGCTCAAGTTGGGCAGCACTTTCCTTGGAGATTTGGACACCTTGAGTAACGTCTGTTCATTCACCCGAGTTCTCTTTTCTAATGTTGTTCACGTCTTCCATTTTAGCCTTGTTCTTGTTTTTGAACTCGAAGGAGGTGGAGGGCCCTTGGATCTCTTAAAGTATGATGATGATGGTTCCAGAGTGCACGAACTAACCTTTTGGGGAGGGAAAAAATAAAACAAAAACAAAAAGGAAAAAAGTTAATGTGAGTTATAAAAAGAAAATGTTGCAATATTTAAACACATTGTGAAAGAATATAAATCGTGTCCTAATTTGGGTGCCTTGTTATCCCGAGGTTGGCCTAGCGACCAATTAATGTGGAGAACTTATAATGCTAAATGCCTCATTTTATAGATAAAAATAAGAGAAATGCCTAAAATGACACTAATAACGGAAAATAAAATATCACAAATGGCCATCCGCCTTATTACATCACAAAAGTAAATGAAAATACTCCTAACTACTTGATCCCAAAAAGACCTTCCCCAAACTCGAGTTCTTTACCCCCATCGAACAGATTCACTAGCTCATGCAGTCCTAGCAGCAGATAGGCTCGGGCCAGATGTCCGCCCACATTTCCCTCAACATTCTAACAGTCTTAAATCCTCTTGATGAACTTTCATTCCAGCTCCACTAGACCCCGCTCTAAATACCCCTAGTCACTTGTTGGTGCTAACAGCCATATCTTTCCACTATTCAATAAACTTCTGATTGGCTTTTTGTATTTCCTGGTGCTCGATTTCACATTCTCAAATTCTCTTGCATAGTTGGCAGCACTTAACCCGTGATGTCGTCTTCTCGTCGGTGACCCTATGACCTCCAATGAACCGGGGCTGACCCAAACCATTGTGATTTTCTTACAACCAGCCTGAGTAGTGTGGTGCACAACCGACGTGATACATGTATGGCTGAATAGAATCTTTCCCCAAGATGATTTTGCAGTCCCACATGTGCTTTGGCACTTGTGAGGGCTATCATCGTTCTGAAAGTCAGCCCTGAAGTGACTCATCTTGTCGAATCGTGGTATGACTTTCTTTCTTCCTGCATTCCTCATAACTCGGAGAAGGACATAGTGATAAGTTCCCCTCGGACTAATGAGTATAAGAAATTGTGTATATAGGGATCGAAAAATGAATTATTACGTATGGAACAACTCAAATATCCATTATACCTGGTCTTCTTTCAGATTATAAAATAACTCTGCCCATCTTCCGGTGTCCTCTGGCTGAGCGAACTTGTTAGACATATAGTTCATTCTCCTTGGCTGATGGAAGGCGATGTGATCATCCCTGTTACTGCGCAGAATCTCTTTCTGGTACTCACCCTTTCTGGAGGTGCTCCATGAGCAAGACCTGGAGTAATAAGTTGCAACCCTCAAAAGGATTAGCCCCTTGTTGACAGTTGTCTAGGGCTTGGTATATCTCAGCAATGATCATAGGTACTACGCTCAAAGGCTGCCAGCTAATTCCTTCCATCAAGGTCCTCATTACCATGGCTAGTCTGTTGTAGATCCTAGCCTTCTTCATAGCGAACACTATCATTCTCAAAGAGCAGAACATAAAGACGAAGACCCTCATGTGGATATTTCCCAATGATTTAAGGGCAAATTCATTTGATAAGTGTGGTATGACTTGCTATGGCCATACCTCTCATACAAATAGTCGAATAGAATGTAAGAGTCATTCAAACTGATTATGTCTGGGTCTTTCTTTAGTCCAATCATCTTAAGGAAACCCCTACCCTTGCGAATTTCTGGCATAATCAAACCCGTCTTCTCCCAAGGAATACTCGCTAACCCTCATATTTCCTCGAGCAAAGTAGTCACTTGAAGGTCCCTGAAGCAGAACATAGATCTGTCACTATCTCAGAATAGATTTGCAGCCTCTATGATTTTGTTGAAAGGACGGATCTCTAGAAGAGAAGGCAAATTCCCTAAATACTTGCGGACGAGCGTCCGATAACTTGAGTGGTCTGTCCACCAAATTAGCAGCCTTGGTGAATGTTGGTTGCCATGCAAAATCGGGGGTCATCATGCCTCATTTTCTGCAAAACAAAGTGTTAGGCCCTTACCCCACCGGACTCGAATAATTAAGTTAATAATTAGCATCAAAAGCATTTAGTTCTACAAATAAATAGACAAAATATATTGGTGTCCATTTGGGTTTCGAGGAAACCCGGTGGTCTTTAGACAAGGCTATCTTAATGAGACAGTATGTGTAAAACAAAACTGACTCGACTAGGTTTGACCATGATGTATGCACAGTTAAATAGAGTTACGTTTCTATGGGGTTTTAGACCACTACCCTTGAGCGGAAAAATCAAGAGGGAAAGGCACGAAACCGTTGTCTGCACCGCCGATCGACTGGTTTTACAGCAAACACGCCTTTGCCAAATTTAGGGGGTGATTAGAAGAGCGCAACCACTCTTCATAAGCATTGCTATGGTATTTCGTTTGGCATGAGTGGAATATGATATTGAAAAAGCAATTATATGAATGAAACAAATTGTCATGTATTTCCATGTTCATAAGATAATAATTATAATAATTATACGTAATTACAACAGTATTAAAGGAAAGCGTTAAAAGAAAGCATTAAAGAAAAGAAACAAGGAAACAAGTTAGTTTCATAGAAGAAGCGATAATTACATTTAAGTAAAAGCAATAAAGAAGCAATAAAGTCACAAATAACATTCAATGGTAAAAGCCCAAAGAAAATCTCCAGTAGAGTTGCCATGCTGTCGACGCCCCGTTTTACTAAAAGCGAAATCGGGTGTATGTCGTTTGGGAGGACAACTCTATACCCTTTTGAGAATTGGGGTTTGGATTTGAAGAGTCACCATCTAATGATTATAGTTCATTAGGACACTATAAGAAGGGTTTGAGTGGAAGGAACCGGAGTTCGGGTAAGGGTTAGAAATTATCTCGAGGGGAAAGTGTTAGGAACGCCTCAAGATCTACTAGTGTGGTCCCGACCATGTTACAATTGTGACTTTATAAGTAAACAATTAAACGTCAAATAAGGACTTGCATAGAATAAAGTCAATCAAACGTCAAATAATGACTTGCATACAGTAAAGTCAATCAAACGTCAAACAAGGACTTGCATATAACATGCAATTAGGTTGAAACTTGTGAAAGTAAGTAGAAAGAGAGCAGAATTTTGAAAGGTTTAAGTAATTAAAAAGAAACCAAACCATGAAAAAGGGCTCCTAGTTTGACGATTAATATGGATCTCTTTAATGCAATACCCAATAATCACACCTCAAAGAGGGGTCTCAGGTGGTATCATAGCATCAGTCATCATCTCCATATTCTACCATTCCCACCCCGTAAAGGATATTTAAACGTGTGGATTGGTCATGAATGCTTATTGCGTGCTATTACCCGTCCCGACTTATAAGTCCTATAGAGTATTTAGGACTACTATTACTACAAGGTAAGGACTAGGTTGAACCCTTAGGTTTAAAGAACAAAATGCTAGGCGACATATATAAAAAGTAGTGCTACACGTAAAAGAACCTTACGAAAATCTCTCAGTATTGTCTTTAAGCCACCTGAGTAATAAGTAGTCAACACGGAAAGAGAGAGAGTGTGTAGAAAACAAGAGAGAATACTAAGTATGCTTGTGTGTGTAAGAGAAAGTTCAGAACAATGGATTTTGTTTGTGTCCTATGCTAATGAGAGGGCATGGTATGTATTGATCTCAAATTAACTGGAAAATAATGTAATACATATAGACTGATTATAATTATAGTAATAATACATATTTGAAACAATTAATAACTTAGATTCCCTTCAATTAGGGAGTCATATCTCAAACGGTACAAACTTCATCAAGTAAGGAAGGTGTTTGCAAGACAGATAGTACAAAATAATTATAAGTAAGGAATGCAAAAACCTAAAATTTTATTGTCCACATAAACACATGGAATACAAACTGATTTCGAAAAGTATTGGTTCAGGAAATAATGGGCTAGATGGAAAATCACAGAGAAATAGCACTAAGTAAGGAAAGCATCTCATAAATAAGGAAGTGATTCAAATAAGTGAAAATCCTCCAAATAAATCATATACAAAAAATTATGTATTCAAAGAGATACAGAGAATCGGCAGAACATTTAGTAAATAGAAAAAATTAGACCTATTTAAACACAATAGCCACAAAACCAAGAACCCTAAGCAAGACATCAAAGAATTAACAGCTCGTTAGAACATATTAACACATATAAATTTGGAAATAACCTAGAATATCATACAAACAAGCAGAAATTCCAACACAAGCATAATGTACTAGAAGATGTAGTGATTTCGAAAGAGGTTCAAAAACCATTGTTTTGAAAGAAGAACAAAACATTGAAAACTTGGAAAACCGTAAAGATCAATTTATGAGTAGTGTGAAATACAAAAAATAAGATAAAAATCATTTAAAATGACAGAGCTGTAAGAAAATTAGGGTTTCGTATTAAACCGGTGAGAGGTAAGGAACCTGGCTGTGAAATTCGTTAATAATGATGCTCGTAGCACCATCAGACCATAACTATTTGAAGAAAGATCAGAGACAAGCCAGGCAAATCTTTTAATGACCATCTTGTATGGTGGAGGCTTCTAGAGTCTCGAAGATAGATGTAATCAACAAGACAAGGTTTCACGGCGGCTAGTGGTCTAGAGAAGTGAGGTTGGAGGTGCCTGGAGAGGCGGTGGATTAATGAGAGATGAGAAAGAGAACCAAAAGATTCAAGAGAGATGGGAGAGAAAGATCCAGTATAGAGAGAGAGAGACACCGTCTCTGAAATGAGGCGTTTGGGAGCGGGGTTGTTCGGTTTTAAATTAGGAAATAAAATTTGGGCCGTTGATCTCATTTTATCAATGGCTTAGATTAGATCAAGGTTGGACCTGGTAATTAAATTGGGTATTAGTTGGGTTATTTGAGAATTGGGTCGGGGGATTTGGGATTAAAATAGGGGTTCAATTTTGGCTATAATTGTAATGAAATAAGGCTACATGTTAAATAACCTAGTTCTCCCCTTTTATTTTATGAAAGTAGTTATAATGATTATAAAAACAAATTAAAATAACCGAACAAATTAATAATGTATAAATATTAATCTAAACATACAAGAAATCCTTTTGTACTTATAAAATATAATTAATTATCAAATAGGCTATAATTGCAATTATATGCAATTTAGCTTTAAAAAAACCAAATAAATGTGTAAAAATATGCAAAATTTATTTAAACTATATTTTAGTGTAAATATGAGAATGAAATGAGTTATTCGCCAAAATGATAACTGTGAGAATAATTATTGAATTTTGTGGTATAAAAATAGACAGTAAATTGATTTTGAAATTAAAATTTGGAAAAAATACCAAAAGGTATGCTCATATATGCATATATATGTTATTTTGAAAGTATTCCGAGTATAAAAATATCTAGGGAAATATTGGCTATCAGCAATCTTTCGATTTCAGGTTAATGTCTGGCTCGGTATAAAAAATCGAGAACGACTACCTCGAAAATCAAAGTCAAAATAGTATAGTTGTTTCGGTGGTTGGAGCGACACCACAGGAACCCGATAATGCATTTGGATCGAGTCAAGCGAAAGAGGGCATGCAAGGCGCGCAACAAGTCAACAAAGCCTCGTGCACCGATGATAACATACATCGTGTTGACCACTAGGAAGCTCAAAAAACCCTAGCCCAGGAAGAATATGAAGTTAGTCTTCATGTTATTTTTGAAATGTTGTAGGCACGGCAGTTAACTATCACTCAGCTGCAAAGTTGCCCACAGACTCCCAGCCCAGCAACACCGGAATCATCTCCTTATATCGTGTTTGTACCCGAAATATCAAGTAATAACGGATCCATAACCAACCCCGCCGTAGTGAGGATGTTTGGGAATCTCTTCAAAATCGAGAATGATAGAATGGTTAGACCTGCTCGACTAAGACCCCTTCAAGTGAACTATGGCCCAGTGGAGGAACCATAGGGCGCGTGCGGTAACCGGATCAAAAGAACAACAAATAAGCTATTCAACAGAGTTCATCGCCAAGTATCATCGAGTGGTCATGATCGAATTCATCTCCAAGGGAGGAAGGATATGGGGAAAAACGAAATCGACAAGCCGCAGCGTATTGCCAGGACCGTAAAGGGGCGGCGTCACCCTTCAAAGATCCATATAATGTAGAGGGAAAGTGCTCATCGCCGGGAAAATACGGGTTCGGGGAGCATACCCAAAGGATACCCATGCATCCAAAGAAAGGGATGCCGAGACTTCGCCTCGGCCTCGTATTAAAGCGTTGGTTACCCCCTCCCTCATTTGACATATTTCAAATAAAACATGTGTTCATGAATACAAGTAGTTCGACTAATTATACCGATGCTGTGAGGCAAAAGCCAATGGGGCGGTTCAGACAAACAAACAAATCATTCCCATACCTTGAATTTTTTGATGGATTCTAGATGTCGATCACTACAACAATTAGGAAGGCCACTCAATATACAGCCCGCCTGAGATCGAACCGGGATGCCGAGCTTGCGAAACACTAATGTTTTATTTAAATGACAACATTCCCGAAGGCGACTTTTACCCCACTCCGCCAAAGATATGAAAACTCCCCGATAGAGTGGACTAATGCATTCGAAAAAGAGCTACACGCGATGAGAGGAAATCCCTAACCATATGACCTATCGCGGGCATCAATGCCTCTTCCCTAGAAGGAATCAAAGGGTAAGCAGAATCATATCTTCAGCGAAGCTTGGTTAAACACAATAGAAGGCAATATTTGGGCTCACACCTCTAAATAGCAAGAACATACCAAACCTTGAAATGTTGCCTACACACTCGCAACAAGGAAAAACTACTGCGCTGCCTTGTTGTTTCGTGTCTTCTGCAATCATATACGCAAACTGTCAGCCGAGGCATTTAGGAGTTCTAATCTCCACTCATAGATTCGAGGCCTTTGCGGGACCCACCGTGCTCTCTTCCCTCGACCAAGCTTCCAACCTAAAGAATATCCCGCCATCAAGATTATTAGTAGAGCAGCACCTACTCAAAGACTAAGCCTAAATAGTCAGGCCAAGATCGGAGGCCCCAGCACCTGCTCGCGCCAAGGATTGCTCTTAAAGAGCCCCCATGTTTTTCCGATCCTTTCCGGACCTATGAGGATCTCGCAATAAAAGAAAAACCTGCGTGCCTGGTCAAAGGAAACAATAGGAAAAAGGTACAGATAAGTAAATCTTCAAGTTTCTTCTTACATATTACATGCGCGAAAAAAAGCACATTCTTTTACAGGCATGCCCTACATACATCAGAGACAAAACAAAAAATGGCAAAGTCTAGAGTGATAAAATGACAAAGTCTACACTCTGCACTAAAGGGCCATAGCTTGTCAAACTCGCCCTCCACGACGTAAACAAGAAGCGAGCGAGCATCACGCTCGTGCGCGGTCGCTCAAGCTATTTCCTTCAAGAGAACGAAGCCCATTTCATCGACCACCTCGACTACCTCTCTTCGGGATTTACAACGAACATATTCCTAAATTCTATTCTCCTACTCGAGGTCTTACTTCAGATCAGCTTGTGCATCAACAGAATCATTCATACGAATTGCCATCAGACGATTACCCTTGGTTAAGCTTAATGTCGATTATGTCGGGGCATCAATTATTTCAGCTATGACCTTCGAGATAACAGATTAACATTTCCCAATCATATCCGCTTGAACTTTGGCATTGTTTTGAGTCAAGCAGAATTGGACCTCAAAGGCAGGAAAGTTACTCGAGGCACTCATCTCTTACAAAGCGTGATCCTGCACTTAAGCCCTTAGCTCCCCGCAAGAGACTCTTACTCGGTTTACGTCACCATTGAGGTACACCAAGGCCTCCGCCTTTTTCTACAACTGATATAGCAAAAAAGGGTTAGACTTCAGGGTAGAAAGGAGCAAAACATATATTACAAGAAGTTACCTGGTCCATAAATAACTCTCATAGTTTGAGCTCTAGCACTCCTTATATTTCCAATGTTGCATCTCAACTTCCTTCACCTTGCAAAGGAGCCTAAGTTATTCGCCCTCATACAAAATTTTTTGAAGCTCGGCCCCTTGACAGTGTAGCTCAAACTTAAGCGTATCACAGGACTGCACAGGGAAGGTTCAATAGAGGGGGGAGGACACATGTTACAGGGAAATTGTACATATACTCACCACAAAGTGAAGCCGACAGACTTCGTCGAAGTCGGAACACACTCCTATTCATCATTCCCCCACAACCCCAAAAAAGCTGACCTCGGGCATGACATACTAATTCAAAGGAACTGCCGGTTGGGAATCAAGCAGTCCGGGAGAAGCGGACCCTAGAGATGCCTTTCCTTGAAAATGTGAGCCCTACCAGCACTGCTAATGCCTCCGTCACACCTTGGATGCCTAATCCCAAGGTACCGCCCGATAGCTTCAAATGGAAAATCCATCACAAATGGAAGGGGAAAGTATAACCTCGGGTATACAAAGGCAAGGCAAAGGCAGCATACGCAGATACCTTGGTATTGTGCTCCCCATTTGGTACACAGTATAGCTCGCCACCTACACTCGTCGCAAGATGAACGGTTCACCCACCTCTAGACCCATTTGGGTAGGTCATAGACTTCACTCGACATCCACAACGTTGCAGCAACAAGGGAGAAAACATTATTACTTTGCTAATTTTCACTATATGCGAAATATTAAAAAGCACCAAATGCCTCACTCAAGTTCATAATTCCACCCTTCGAGAAATGGTAAAAGCTCCACAAGGATAATATTGGTCGTCTTGACCTGGATAAACCAACTTGCCCACTCTTGATCCCCGCTTTCGTTGTCATCAATAACAAAGGGCGTGGACGAATGAAACATAATATTTAGCAGGCCTCGATGATAAAAGGTCGACATATCCTCCCAAGGTGATCAAGCATGAATTCAAGCCCGACCTTTACCGCGAAGAACCTCATCGTCAATGTCTATGAATATGCGCCAGGGTATCCTAGCACATCAAGCAAAAATCAAGCACAACCTTATCAGGGGGGCCAAACACGAAAGGGTATAGGTATATGCTCAAGAATCCATTAGTGGAGTCCGCAATTCCCTTATCTAGGAAAAGCACCTACAGTGTTATCCCCTCATTCCACCCACAATATTTCCTTGCTATCTCCAGGTGTTTCCCCCTTATCAAGGATGCCGTCTACAGAGCGAATTCCCTCGGTTCTTGAGCACTATAAGCAGCTCTCATCCCCTCTCAGGTTAGACCCGAAGTGGTTTCCATGGCTATAGTGAAACTTACCATTCAAGTCAAGGTCGCGCACCAACATTTTTTCTCCTAAAGAGATGAAGTACCTTGTACCAATGAATAAAGTTGGCTATATAATAATATTGAAATCTTGCGAAGAAGTTTAAGCTGCCCCACATATATGCAAGAAGCAGTGATGATTCGCCTGACCCAGGCGAGCCCTGGGAAGGCAAAAACATTGATACAGATCAACGGGTAAATACCCGATCTAGAAGGCACCCTTCAAGGAGAATTCAAAACTTGGGGAGCCGTCCATAGTATCCCCAAGCTCAAGATAGCATTCTTCCTCGGGGATCCCCGATCCAAAGAAGTCGAACTTTGGGAAACCTTCACAGCAACAATTAAAGCAAAAACATGGGCTCATGATTCCCTGATTTTAAAAAGAGGAGTAAACACAGGAATCTCTCATCGCAAAATATCAACGAATGTCTGAAGCAGTTCCTGAACACATGCAAACTCCTCAGAAGAAGTCTATCCTATACATTCTAAAAGGGGCTATCTATATAAAGATTAGTAGAGACTCTCAGGCATCAGAGGATGACCTCCATCCAGGATAACATTCCCAAAGGCCCTAGAATTCGATGAATGATCTCCAACCAACTCGGAGAATCTCGATAGCCCGAACCTATCGAATAAATTAATAATTTACATGAAGTACGATGATGTGTTTTGAAGAGACCCATATAGATTAGTAGAAGATCGAAATGAGACCTCGCTCCCAAGGCAAATGTCAACAGCATACAGAAACAAAGAAAAGTTTGAAAGAAAAAATCAACGAGGTATATTCTTTTTTTCAAACGTTTATGTACAAGCAGCCCTCGAGGGGTCGTTACATACAACTTGCAAATGCCAAGAGGAGACTACGCCCATAGCGGAGGAACAGAGGGATGCACATGCGATGAAATCCGGTGTCCGGTGCGCCTTTAAGAATCTATCTCCATAATCATCATCCTCAGGCCCTGGACTCTTGAGCACGTATCCTCGAGGGTGACTCATTTGACCTTCACCTCCTATAGGTCCCCAGCTTAGTCCCCCAAGGGATCCCCGCCGGAGAAGATAAAGAAGAGGAAAAGGAGGGGACGCACAGGAAGCAAAGAGAAGAGACATGGCCCGCCGAGGTTAAAGGTTCAAGATTCAGCGGGCCCCAGCCTCAGCTGCTAGTAGTGCCACATTATCCCTTGGGAAGAAAAAACCCTAGGGATGAAGTGCAACACTAGGCTCGGGTAGGAGAGTGAGAAGCAGTGCATAATACGAACAAACTATCTACATAAGGGGGAAATCGACTCCCCGTCCATCATCACCTCGGCCCAGCAGCAATAGCAAGAGCTAGCATACCGATGACCACAGCAATAGTGGGACAACTTATTTATGTTCGACGGAAGGAAGCCCCAGTAAAAGGTCACACCACAGTCTACGGGAACTCCTCCAAATAAACATAAGATCATGAGCCCCTAGCATGATGTTCAAGGGTGAAAGAAGACGATAAGAGGGAAAGGGAAAGCAAGCCAACGGAAGCATTGGGATAGGAAAAAAAAAGCCAAGGCACACCCATTTATAAGGGATTATGACACAATCATCTAGGCTTTGGAAGACTCACAGATAGGCACAGTTAATGCATCCATGGAAAACCGAACTGACAGTAGTGCCTACACCTTGGGAAGGAACAATCAGGAAGTTCAATGAATAAGGTCGAATAGCACGAGCTCCTGTATGTTCAATCATCGCGAATCTCATGCAAAGAGTCGCATCATAGATATGTCATCTCTAAAAGAAGCTCGAGGAGTCAAGTGTTGGAATTATTTTCCATCGCTACGTTATAAAGTTAGAATCATTTTCCTATTGCTTCGTTGTGGGGAACGCAAGGACTATCTGTACACGAAGAAATCAAAAGACTTGATTTCTCGCTATAGAGATAATTCTTAATGCATGCCTCAAGAACCCAAGGGCAGGAGGCTGCGACTTAGTTCTCAACTCGGGGCTCTCGAAGTCCAACACAGAGGAAAAAAACCAAAGCCAGGACAGGGGAGGAAGCCCCCTAGGCACATGACTACGTCTGACAGGCCCGACCTATCAAGAGCCTATGCTGAGGCATCACGTCAAGCCATCCCATCTCCGTACTTTGTAATTAATCTTCACATACTTGTAGCCGCGTCTACCCTCCTATAAAAAGGGGACCCGCCATACATTGTAGAGGGTTGATTTTGCTCCATTTCTCCACTAAAGAAATAATATCTCTCTCTCTTTTCTTCAAAGTTGTTCATTCTCGTCGGTCCGAGGTCACTTTAGCATTCATCATGCTCTTATTTGTTCTTCACTATAATGTTCAATATTGGTAGAACAAAACCTGGCTTATTCATATTTATGCATGTTATCCCATTCCCATCTACCCCGATAACTCGAGCTCGGTACGAGCCTTGGCCCCGAGGTCCCTATTTACCGACTTTGTGTCCAGTTAATAGGCCCTTTCGATATGATTATTTCCCCGTCTAGCTCGTATTTCATCGATTATATCTCATGTTCTTAGCTTCAACTACTCTAACAACTAGCTTGGGAATATATCACGTATTTTTTGAATCTCATTAACAAATTTAATTATTGTTACTATTTTTACGGTAAACAAGTACGAAATAAAAAAATTGCACTTCAGATGCACTTACGTCCAAAAGGTCTGAGGTGCAACAAACATTTTCCTATTGAAGTGATTTCAGATGTACTTAAGTCCAAAAGGTCTGAAGCGCAAAAAATATTTTCCTACACTTAAGGCCAATAAGTTTGAAGTAAACATTTGCACTACAGATGCACGTAAGGCCAAAAGGTCTGAAGTGCAACCAATATTTTTGTGTACTTCAGGCACTTAAGGCTAAATAGGCATGAAGTTCAAATTTTCCAGAAACTGAAATTTATTCTTCGAATTTTAATAATTCAATATATGACTAGTACCTAAATTAATTCCAAATGACCTGAAAGTTGAAGCATAACCTCGAAATATCATAAAAAAGGAACCGCAATCATTGATTTGTCAAAATAATAATAAATCTAACGAACCCCTTTTGCAATTAAAAAAAGAAAAAAAGAAGAAACCCTAAGTGATAGGAAAAAATAAAGTGCCACAATAATTTACTATTGTAAAGTATCATAAACTAGCATAAAATATTTACATATGCACCATATAATATCACTATTACATGAAGAAGAATAATAAAAAGGAGAAAAAGGGTTGAAATTATATGAACGGTTGGTACAAGTTAAAAAAAATTAAAAAATTTAGTACATGTTAAATGTCGCCCCATTTAATTTTATAGTCATAGTGCCAACAATTAATTAAATCCCAAAGTCTCAACTCTAACCTTTTATGCTAGTCCTATTGTTATTGGTTGTAGCTATCATCTGGAGCAGCAAGCTAAAGGTATTCGAACAATCTAGAGTAGTAAACCATATGTTATGGAACATATTTCCTCTCGTATAATTTAGATTTTTTTTATTGTATACTTAATCTTCTAGTAGATTTTCTTCTTGAGTTCAATCTTGATTAATATATTCCAACTCGTGTGATCTATATTACTTTTATCTTTGCTCAATTTATCTTACACTATAATAGAATAGTGGGATTTCTTTCGTATTCTCTTAATCCATTGTCTTCTACACTATAAAAATATTCAGAGAGTTTTGCTGAAGTCCCAAGTAAGTATGTATGTTATCGTGTTCTAACTTCTACTAATGACTCTTACATGATATTTTTTTAAATATACCGAAAATTAAACGAATTGTGCCGATACCTAATAGAAAGGGAGATGATGGGGACAGTTTGAAAAAGTTTAATTTTGGTTATACAAAATATAATAACAAAATTGGGTATGATGCATATTTTACAAAATAACGTACCCAACCAGACTATTGACACCCCAAATTTCTCCCACCGTTCTCCTTCTAAAGGTCTATGTCGGCCAATTGGGTCGAATATCAGGATTGTGAATCAGGATATCTGATATATCGCTAACAAATGAAATGTCCAAGCTCGATAATGAATACTATTAAGTTTTCTAGGGTTGAGACTTCATTAATCAACAATACACTTTGTTTACCCTAAAAATTGGATAACAATTAAACTTATAATGTGGTTTTAAGGATACGTGATTTCACCTAATGCCAATTGATGAATATGAAGATTAGTAATAGAAAGTACAATAAGACAAACAAAACCAGTGTTTGAATGAAATTTAGCCCTGGAGCTTGAATACCCTAGAATTGATTGGTGCAACAAAAACTTAAGAATATAGCAAGCTGATGAACATGAATTAAACGAAAGAGAAAGTGTTATATTGCTTTGATATATGTGAACCAAGTGTCTTACAAATGATTGGATCTCCTCCTCTTTTTATAGTAAAAGGATTCTAATTATGGTATAACTCTAATTAGAGAAAAATGCCACGATTAGCTATTTAACCATCCTTGATTTAATCTATTCCGAGATTTCCTTCATGATATTCAACCAGTCACGAATATCTCCCCTTTTTGTTGTTACACTACCTTCAATCTTGCTCGCCTATCTCATCTGATCTTAATTACCATCGGCCTCAATCATTATAGATACCTCGAGTATCGAACTCAGTACATTGTCCTCGTGCCTCGGTGTGATCTATTGTGGGACTGATTTTCGATCTCTCACACTGATCTTGATAAATCAGTAAAATTGGTTGGGCCCAATTTTATCGTATATAGATAGTCCCCACATTTTTTAGAGTGTAACGACAAGAAAGAATTTGTGCCTTTGATCCTCGACTTGTCGTAATGTCATTCCCATAACGTAAACAGTAGATGTGACCGAAAGGTCCTGTCGGTGAAGTTTCCCAGGAATTAAATATGGGCCAGCTGATATTCGGCCATTGTGGTTTCGAAATTTCTCCGTGAAACCCATAAATAAGCCTTTTTCTCATTAATTCAAACTTCACTTTCAACTTTTTCTAATCTCCAAAGCTCTTTACACCTTTCAAGTTTGGTCATTTTGCAAAATCTTCTAGTTTTGTTGTCAACCTTCTCAAAACACCAAGTCTTATTTTCTTCTTCTTTCTTCAAACTCAAACATAATATGGTGAAAATGGAGAAAATTGTGCCGCAGAAAGAAAATGCTTTCTTGTCTAACATTGAAAATACCTCCTCGGACCCGGGCTGATGTGAGCCAATGTGAGCCAATTTTGATGTATATCTACACAATCACCAATAGTTCCTTAAAGAAAGTTAAAAAGGATTACAACTAGGTAGACAAGCACGTGGTGGAGCACTAGCCTGAAGAGTCAATCACTACGCACGTGGAGGTGTTTTTGTATGTTTACACCTACCCTTTCACGTTGGGTCGTCTAGATCCGATTATAATGGACTTTTGCAAGAAGTACAAGGTCACCCTCGGATAAATTCATCCTTTTTTTTGAAGGATAGTAATACTGGTCCGCTTCTTTATGGGTAAGGTTGATGGGCTTCCCTTTCCCTCGACAATCTCAAAAGCTTATACAGCCCCCGACATTATCGAGGGGGCTCATGAAGCTTCAATGTTTGTCCTCTAAGTCAGTTTTTGCGAGCATCGATGAAGACAATCACCAAAGTAAGATAGGATGATTTGTCCGGGTTAAGACTTCAGACCTGATCTATGCCAAAACATGCCATTTCCAAAGAAATAGAACATGAAAATTGAATATAACTCTATTTTTTAACTCCTGCTTATTATATTTTTTTCTTCCTTCCTTAATGTGGTTCACATGGTACAGTCGTTGCCTAGATGCCGATTGCAATTCCCTATCTTAAGAACTGGGTCAGGAGCCTAGTGTCAACATCGAAACACATTGAACTCACGTGGCGTGAGTTATCGAAGAGTCGATGGGAGGCGTAAAACCATGGTTATTTTTTGCTTGTCTCGACAATTCTGATCGTTATCCATATTTTCCATCGATTTTACTTATCTTTTTTTTTTGCAGGTCTCAGGAAAGATGTATCGATGAGGCCCCCATCATTTGATGAAGAAAATCTTTCCTGGACGTCGATTTCAAAACAGAAGAAAAAGCGGAAAAGGAATGAGACTTCGAGATCCACGATGTTGGACGAGAAAAAGCCCAAACGGAGGTGGTCTTGTAAGGGGAATATCATCGCTTAGACTATGTAATATGTCCTCAAGATACGAGAGGATCCCAAAGAAGGTGAACAAGAAGAATATGATGAAGTTTATTCTAGGATGATAGCCCTTGCAGGAACTAGCACGGGGTGCAATAAGCTTTCGAACCGTTTGAGATTGGCGCTAATCTTCGTGGGATTGATGAGGTCGGAAAGGAGACTTTGGCACAAGTCCCCAAGACGAAAGGAAGCGAAGGCATTTTGCCTCAGGGCAAAGAGGCCATTGAGGAGTCAATGGGTGCCGGTGCAGAGAATGAGCTCGAGGATCCCCAAGATGGAGGTCCTACAACAAGATATCCTCGGGGGGCAATAGAGATAACAAGTTACTCATTGTTTCCTTCGATCTCCGATTCTTTGATAGGGACGCTCAAGCAGTGAAAACTATTCATGGAGAGGAAGATCTCTTCCATAGTATATTTGCCAGGATAGAAGACGTCACTGGCTCGAGTAACTTGGAGTTTCCGAGAGAAAGCTCGAGTGAGGCTTCCTCGAGTTTCAACCTGATTGATCAATTCTTGGCTATCACTATCTATCTTTGGCGCAAATGAACTATCGTGATCTCAGTCTTGGGATATGTTTGCATTCTTGGTGCCCCCGTAGGTTGGCCAGCTACCACCGAGGATTGGTCGCATAAGAGAATCGATCCCGGATGGATGTGGTAGGAGCCCTTGTCTTTTTAACAAAGTCCAACAAGGATTAAAACATGTAATCTCTTATTCTTCTATCTTTTTTTTCATACTTCGGTTTTTCTCCTTTAGTATAAATTTTCCCTTCTATATTGACACGCTTCGGTGTTTTATCACTAAGCTATCCTCTTGTTTCGGGGGCTATTATGAGGCTGATATCCAGGGGCTTACCATGGAGAAGAATGCCTTTATACTTTCTACTGGGAAAGAAGAAGAAGATATCAAGGGCCTCTGCGCTGAACTGGCTAAAGCTAGGAAATAATAGAGTGAACTGACTGAGTAGGTAAATAAAGTCTTAGAAGCTCATCGCCTCAGTTTGGTAATGGTGGCAAACAATTCAATATCACATGTTCAGCGATTACACGAAATGATCAGCTAACTCCATAGATAGGTAGATGTGGTGAAGGTTGAAACCATAGCATAGAAGTAAAATATGGACCGTCTTGCCTCAAAGAAAGAGATTGTTCGAGCTTAGTTATCCTCGGCTGCAAGGTAGTTCTAAGGTATGAAAGAGACGAACTTGGAAAAATCCAAGAAAATTGAGAAGCTCCAGGCGACTGGTGACGAGACTTGTAGTGGTGAAATCCGAAGTTGAAATGGCTAAGACCAATATTGAGCCAATCATGGTCGTCTACCAATGCAACTTTAAAGCCGTTCAAGCTCAAGAAAAGGAATTTGCTGATACTGCTCAAACTTGAGTATATTAGGTCACTGAACTTGCCAAGTTCCAGTCTCGAAGGGAAACTCTCGAGGATATCTATTCTTGAGGCTTCAATCTCAGAGACGAGATCAAAGATGCAAAAAAGCTTGAAGCTGAAGCCAAATAATTGGTCTCTTCTGATGCTGATAAATAGGGGACCAAGAGTGGATCCGAGCGTGTAGAGGGTCCCTAGGGTGAAGATGTTGCTTTTCGGGAATATTAAGTGCCCGTAGATCATTTTTGTGTTTTTGCATAGAATTATGATCGGGCCATACCATTACTTTATAAATAATTTTGGCATACATAAATATATATCTTTTTGATTCATGCATTTTCATTTTATCCCTGACTCATGGAATTCGTTCTTCATCAATGCCTCATAACATTGTTATTCATACGATTGAGTTTTAGGCAATTAGACCAAACTGGAGTAGTTTCAATGATCGAGTGAGTTCTCGCTCAGATCAGAGATAAGGGAATCATATGGCTCCACTCGAATGATTACAATCTTTCGAACTTGGAAAAAAAATAACTATTAGGATAAATAGTCCAAAGTAAGATTTTGTTCGAACTGTAGTTAAAGTAGATCTTAGGCTTAACGATCGATTGAGGGCTTGCTCGTACAAATAATTAGGTATCCTTTAGGCTTTATAGCCAAGTGAGAAGGATCACTCCAACTTGAAGTGAAAGAGGCCCTTCGGATTTTCTGTATTATGTTGGTGTGGCCTTTGTTTAATGATCATTTTAAAATACATAAGGACCCTTTTGTTTTAAAAATTTAATTACATGAAGATTTTCTATGCCTTAGCATGAGAAATCTATATTCAAATTCCACTATTTTCGAGGGCTGATGATATTAAAGCCCTTTGTTTCGTAATGCGTTAGTATTAAAAAGAGAAAATAGTTCGAGAGTTCGAATAATTCGGTACCCTGTAGGGTTTTCGAGGGTTGATGTGATCTAAGCCCTTTATAATTTAGTCGATGGTAGTCTTTTCCAAACCAGTTTTACAAAAATATTTGAAGGCATGTTTTATTATGGAATTCGAACGTCTCTGAACCGTATTAGTTTTGCTATAGCCTTTAACATGGGATTGGCCACTTGGGCTTGTTTCCCAATTATTGTTCGAACTTGCTTGAAGTATCAGCCCCCGAGTGGGATGGCCGTGGCCTATAAATTGAGGCTTGCCTTTTTAATAACTTACAATCTCGAGACTTTAATAATTTGATTACTTTGATTTTTTCCAATGGCAGCTCCCAAGTATGGGGAAAGTTGTTTGACTTCAGTTGTGACCAGCCTTTACGCTTGTTTCCATTATAAATGAAAAGTATGAAGTTGTAATGTAAAAGTTTCTCTAAGGCATGAAATATTTTGCAAGGAAAAATATTTCTCTCAATAGATTATATATGCATACATGTTTGCCTTGTAGGCTTAAGTAATCTAAATTGGCACGGCTTGTTTGACCCATATAATATTTTACTTGTCGAGACCCACTTGACACGAAGTATCTTCGTTGTATCAAATTAGACATCTAAGGGTGATGCCCCATAGTATTCGAGTTTGATTGTAAAGTAGACTCCGATATTTTTGAATTGTTCTACATTAGCATGAGCAATGGTTGCCTCACTAATAACCTCGTAGGAAAAACCCATTTTGGACAAAAGCTAGTCTAATGAAAAAAGAGTGCACAGCGTGTTTTCCAACCTGAGGACATTGTGATATGGATTCCTTTGATTCCTTCGATTAAACACCTGAAATTTGTTTGTTTAAACATTGGTCCTTGAGAAATATCGACCTCACCAATGGTTGTGTGAATCACATCATTTGGCTCTTCCTACTAAGTTCTATCTGTTTGAATCATTGTTTTTGAAGAGGTTCTTAGCTTGATCACATAAGAATTCTCGAAGGTAACCTTCGTCGAATAAACTAGCTACCTCATCTCTCAATATTATGCAATCTTTTGTTTTGTGACCATAGGTACCATGGTATTTTCATATTTGATCAGGGCTCCTTTGTGCCAAGTTGGTCTATAGGGGCCTAAGCCATATGGTATCGTTGATCCATCTAATGGTTGACACAGTACCCTATGCATCGATGCTGAAGTTGTATTTTGATAGTAGCACTACTTTTATGGGCTCGACATGTATATCGAGGCCATTTTTACTCATGAGCCCTCGGGAGCTCTATCCTCAAACACTCATTCGATCATTTCGAATGTGATTACGTCTTGGGCCACTGTTTCGATGATCTGTGTTTTATGGTTGGTACAGAACTATGTTTGATCGGGGTTTTCTATCGATGTCCCTTTGAATTCTGCCGATTGGCCTATTTGGGTAAACAAAACCACAAAGGGTTTCCAATTGACCACCCTCAACCTTGATCTTTGACTGGTATCGATTATGTATATTGACCGAGGTTACAACTGGATATTTAATCAAATTATACATTAGTTCCCATCCTGCTATCGAGCATCATTCGTTCAAACCTTGATTTAAATACTGAATAGCCCAATCATCTATGACCGGGTGTAGGTCCATATTTTCTATCTGGAGCCGAGATAAAATTCCCTTAGCATTTCGTTGTCCTTTTGTCTCACTTTGAAGAGGTCTGACCTTCTGGTCTGAACCTTTATTGCTCTGGCGTGTGCCTTTGGGAATGAATCCGCAACCATGGCAAAAGAATCGATGGATTTGGGTGGCAGATTGTGGTACCATATCATCGCCACTTTCGATAAAGTTTCTTCAAACTTTTTCAATAGAGAGCGTTCAATGTCATTGTCTTCAAAGTCATTCCCCTTTATTTTGCATGCATAAGAAGTGACATGCTCATTAGGGTCAGTGATTCCATCATAGTTGGGAATTTTTGGCATGAAAATATTGTTTGGAATGGGCTTCATAGCCGCACTTTGAGGGAAAGGCTTCTGGATGAACTTCTTTGTATTCAAACCCCTTTGAATCGAGGGTGCCCTAGGTTTTTGGTGGAGCCTGGAGTTGTAAGTTTCTACCTTTTTCTCATTAGACTCAATTTTCTTTTTGACCTAATTCATTCTATTTAGTGAGCTCTTTTAGTATCATCATTATGGCAGGGTCAGTCCCCAATTCATTAGCGTTCGAACACTGTGATATAGGATCGAATCTATGAACAATTTCTTGTGATGTTTCGAGCTCAATTCTACTTGGTGGTCGATTTTAATTTTGGAGTTGTGCAATCGTATCTTGTTGAATCTGCATAATCTCCTATATCATTCCAAGGCTAATTCTGCCTTCTTCACCGTTCTGTGCATTCTGATCGGTTACTCGAGCATCTCTGTGAATGCAATTTTAGGGTCAACGCCCGAAATTCCAATAATGGCAAATTGAGAGTTGATTCGACTGGTCTATGGTTAGTGTCCATTTGGGTTTACTAGAGGTACTCCGTTTCCTGGGCGATTATGTTTTCATTTTTTCCGTGAAGACAAAGGTCATTGTCTGTGTGAGTAGATGCTATTCTAGAGTTTGACATATTGATTCTTGAAATCAAATATGCTTACAAGAACAAGCATAAAGCATTGTGTGTTATGAGAATTAATACCTGGCAATCACTATTATCCTTAGCCCCATGGTGGGCATCAAACTATTTACCATAAGAATTTGATAACAATTAAACATATAATGTGGTTTTTAGAATACATGATTTCACCTAATACCAACTGATGAATATGAAGATTAGTAATACAAATTAAAAATAAGATAAATCAAACTAGTGTTTGAATGAAATTCTGCCCTCGAGCTTGAATACCCTCGAACTGATTGATGCTAGTTAAAGTTAAAAATATAACAAGCTGATGAACAAGAATTAAGTGAAAGAGAAAGTGTTATATTTATTTGATATATGTGAACCAAGTGTCTTTCAAATGATTGGAACTCCTCTTTATAAAGTAGATGAAATCTTATTATGGCATACTTCTAATTACATAAGAAAATTCAATTGTTAGCTAATTAATCGTACTTGATTTGATCTGTTCCGAGATATGCCATGATATTGGACGAGTCACATATATCTTTCCTTTCTGTCATTATGCAGCGTTTGATCTTGCTCGATATCTGTCTCATTTAATCTCAATCACCACCACCCTTGATCTTGATAGGTTCCCTGAATCTCGAGCTTGGTACTTTGTCAGCGTGCCTCGTTTTGATCTCTTACGTGATCGATCTTGTCGTGCCTCTGTATTTTGTGAAATTGAGTTTGAACACGTGAAAACTATTCTAAGGAAGGGTGTTAAAGGAGAGAGTTACCACCTAACGGGTTGAGGTGAGTTAGGGAACCTATTTACAAATAATTTTAGTTTAACCAGTTTGCATCACAAAATATCGTGTAGGGGATCAAATTAACTCGAAGAGAAGGTATTAGGAACACTTTGAGGTCCATAACTGTGTGTCCTGATCGAACTCGAAATATATGGATTAGTCAAATAAACAGAGAGGAAGACAAGAAGTTTGGACAGTTATTATCGAAAGTCCATAAATAAACACAAATAATTGATTTATAGACAAGATGCGGGGTTTCTAAGTTCTTTAGCATAAAGGATCACCCCGTACAATATAAATAATACTTCATAACTCCCGGAAGATGGGATATTTCTTGTATTAATTAGCGGGCACAGACTATCATCTCATGCTATACGATTGCTATTTTTAAGTTTGTTACCTAGAGCGCACTAATATATTCTAAATCGTGTCTTATGCATGCACTACCCTTCACATGACTATGGCCCAGGAGGCATTTGGACCTTTACTTTGGATAGTTCTAGACTTAACTAAGACTGTTCAAAAATAATAAATCTAGTGGACAAAACAAGTTGGACATCATGTTAGAGCAATTAAGAACTCAAGTTAGCCTCGACACTTAGACAACAAATGCACGTGAACAAATTCTGATAGAGGGTGTTAGATAGTTTCATAATTGATCCAAATTAAAGCTATTAAACCCTATAGACATGATTTATATGTGACCTCGTGCAGGCGATTTCAGATGCAAGATGCAATTTTATAGATGTTATTTCAAAACAACTATACAGTTTAGAGAAATACTGTATTGCATTCTAATTATTTACATTCTAGATTATGTGTGATTTAACCAACATACATGATCTCTAGGTTATTTACACAATAGATAGCACTGCTACCATTGAAAATACTCAGAATTACTTAGTTTTATTCTATGGGCATGCTATCTAATGACGGCATAGCTAAGCAACAGGCAGTGGTTAAAAGTTAAATATTGAAACTTTAAATCGAGTGGTAATGTCGCACAGACAGGATTTCTAATAATCAACAATTTAAATTAATTTTTTTATACTTAACTCCTATAGGCATGTCTTCGAGGTGAGTGTTAATCTCCACAATATTACGTCGATATCATATTTTGGAGTATTATATTACGACGATGTTATGTTATGCAATAATATATTACGAGGATGATACACCCAAAAGTATTATATTACGGCGATGTTACGCTTCGCAGTACTAAGTTACGACAGTGTTGCACCCCGAAGTACTGTAGGTGGAACTTGTCGTAAGGTAATTGACATCACTCCAAGTAAAAGATTATTTGGAGGTTATAAGGATTATGTTATTTTACAAGTGATTAGTAAATTCGTGAAGGTGAGTGCGTAAGTAATATCGAAGAAAACGAATTTCGTCGAAATTTGGCATTTTGAGATAAAATGTGGCCCGAGCTAAAATATCAGATATTTATGAATTCGTACCATACAAGGTACCAAATAAATATAATACGAAGGTGTACAAAATGTATTAAAAATGAACAATATTTTGAGTAATTTGAGAAAATTTTCAATTATACGGTTCGGTCATTATTTATTAACTACTGGAAAATTTCTAAATTAATTAAGAAATTAGCAATTAACTCGGATACTTTGGATAAATCTTTAACCACAACGTGGCAACAAGATGTAGTCAATAAAATGAGTCTCACATTATGACACTCTTCGGCCAACACATTTCTATCAAGTATGGCCCATAAAAAACCAATAATTTTAAGAGAACTGCATTATTAAGGTACTAGTAACTATTAATGGTCAATTTGAAGTATTATTACATTATTCTCAATCAAGAATACAGAAGAGTATTGGAATGATAATCAGATATTCGTAGTTAGTGGAGAGTCCAAAAGTTAATATTTATGCATATCTACTGCAATTGTCATGAATAGTAGGAGAATGAGAATTTCACTCTAACATCTTGATATAATGATTCTGCCAAGAGAGGGATGAATATTCAATACAGATTCACACCTTAAGAAATTTGTAACACACCTATACTGTGTAATCGCAATGAGATTTGCAATTCTAAGAGTGCACGGCATAATTTTTTTCAAGAACATCATATGGATTCTTTTCTATTTCGATCTATTGTTACATGTTCTCGCAATTGATATGTATTAGAGGAATTGTCAAGAAAATCAGCTCAGGTATGTTAAGGTTAAACACTTCTTTAATTTGGCATGATCTCGTCAATACATTCATATCCCGGAATTTACGTATATTTTGCTAGTTTCGCAAATTGCATATATTTTCGTAGTATTGTAAGTTATAATATTATCCTTATCGGTATTTTATATTTATTCGAGTATTTCCTTCTTCAAGTCAAGAGAGCAGAGAGTTTATATATATACATGACTAAAAGTATTTTCATTACCATCGAGCTATAATCGATGGGAAGGACCCTATTGGGTAACATGTGATCAGATGGTGAGTCATATGACGATCAAACTTTGGCCGAACGCATATGAGCGAGCCTAGTTGGTCGAAATACAAAGCCTAGAATGGTCGAGCGCTTATGAGTGAGCCTACTATGGCAGAGCTGATATATATTTATACAGAGCCTTATAAGGTCAGACAACTATTTTACTTACTATATTAAGAGAATTGAGTGAATATCAGCAGCTAAGCATATCTTCAGATTATCTTAGACTTCCAGCTACTTGAAGTTATTATATTATAAGTTCATTTTCAACTTTCAGTATATGCGTTACATATTCAGCACAATATTTCGTACTAACGTCCGCTGCATTTCATGTGTGCAGTTCATACACACATACGAGTTGGCCTCTTCGATATGTGTACTCCGAGTTCAGCTTGATTGGTAAGCTTCATGCCTTTCGGAGTTTCCGAGTCTAGAGCCTTATGTATATCTTGTATATATATGTATATATGTCATGAGTAGGTCTGAGAGCCGTTCCGATCACAATATATCCATTAGTAGAGGCTTGTAGACATATCATGTTAGTTAGTGCAGTATGTTGGTAGGCCTTGTATGAATATTTGGTTGGTTTGTTAGCTGTAATAAATATGAGGCCTTGTCAGCCAAGTTATATATTGATATTTTGTCAGCATTCAATGACGTCTTGCAATGTGGCCCATGGCCAAGAGTATGACATCATATGTTCAGATTCTCTTAGTTGCAAGTTGGTATGCAAGGATAGGTAAGGCACTGGGTCCCGGTCTCACCCCTCCCCCCCTTTCAAGTTCGGGGTGTGATAGTAAGTATTATAATAAAAGTGGCAAATTGATCAACTCAACACCTATTGTCATGGTTTCTAGATTAAGATCAGTAGAATATAATCATATAGTCATAGAATCTGATGAATATGCTACAGCTACCTAAATTGAAAAAAATTGTCATGGACTTTTATTTCCTAGAAGCATGATATCTAACAAACATATAGAAGCAGAATATGTGGAACGAATTAAACATTCATGTCCTATAGGCAGGTTATCTAATAAACACATATGAGCAGAACATGATGAATGAATTAAATACCTTTAGGCAGGATTTTTACCATTTCATCCAAACATTAGAATAAATCCATTTTTCGTATTTTAGTAATACCCCAGTTGTAATAGTATCCTTAGTGCATGCCCAATGAATGAAATAAACTACAAAACTACAAAATAACTATAGTGGGCCAAAGATAGGCCTAAAGTATACCCAGCCCACCCAGGCCTTCCGTTTTGTATCCATACAAGTTTCACCATAGCCCAAAAGTCACAGTCAATCCAACACAAAACAGCCAAAACCCATTAGCCATAGATGATCAAAGGTCCAGAGAACACAAGCCCATTAGCTTATTCAGTAGATGAAAAGGGCTTAATGGAGCAGTTAGGACAAAGTTCTAAGGAGCATTAGAACATAGTGTGTCAAAGTTCACAAAGGTCTCAATTGGACCTCGAACAATGTTCACACTAGGAAGATCAATGATAGAAGCTAGGTAGCCTTGGCTTTCAACCGGCTAAGAATGAGAACTCAAAAGAACCTAGATAACAAGTAAAAGAAAGTAGACTAAGGTTAAGAGACAACACTGAGGGTTGCAAACACATTCAATTTCAGCACATAGAGCAGGTAATCAAAAAGGATTTACATTTTAAGAACATACTTTGCATAGATTCAGAAGAACAAGTTTAATACCTAGTGCATAAATAGTCACACATTAATACAACAGGCTTGCACGATTTGGTGTACATATATTCATGGTAAGGAAAAGATTCAAATTATGGGAAGTATAGGTCCTAGCATTACAATAGAGAATCATATTAATTGAAAACAAAATTTAGATAGATTGAGGAAAGATCATTGCAACTACTGGGAAGTCAAGACATGCTACAAGCGTACTAATTGGGAACGTGATGAAACATGCTATATAGGCAATATATCATCACATCAAATTAAGGATAGGATAGGAAATAGACTTGTGACATCGAGTGAATGTATACATTCGTGCTTTTGAATACAATCAACTAGTCCAATAAAAGAGATACGAATTATGTAAGTAAAGCATGTTCAAGTAACAAGGATTGATAGAAAAATTAAAAAATAAAAATATGCTAAAGTGCAAAGGTCGTAAACGTCAGTAAGTTGCAAAACATAGGCTAGATAAGCTTGAAGGGAATCTAACTAACTCAAATCAGGTTTAAGAATTCTTTAAACTGTCAATATGAAGTAAAATTTTAAGAAGAGCTAAAATTGAAATAGAACAAGAAAAATTACATGTCGAACAACCTAGAAGAACACATTAAGGAAAACTTTAGCAGGAAAAACATATGCAAATCACAAATACATAGGAATGAACTACAATGTCTATTAACTCACTAGTTAAGCGAAAAAATAAGAAAGAACAAAAGCCCACAATATTCTGAATATCAACAAAGAGCAAGAACCCAGATTTTAAGTGGCCTTGTCATTAAGCAGGCCAAGAACCAAAGTGTAGAACCAGAAAATTAGAGAAAAAAGAGCAATATCTTTAGTTTTTAGTAAACATTTTAACGATTCAGGTCTGTCCACCGGGGGAACAGGTAGGGGTTTATATAGTAGTAGAAATAAAACAAGTACATAAGAAAATATGTAAAACAAAAAATAAATAAGGAAGTGTTAACATGCAAAACCAATAAAAACCAAATTTAGGGAAAAAATACGTAAAAATTGTGTATATGACTAAAATCGGGAAGATCGACTTTACAATCGACAAGGCATTATGCAATCTAACCTCGAAGGTCCCGGAGGATACCACGGGGTTCTCGCCCGGTATCTAGGCAGAATGGACCAGTTTTTATCACCGATGAGCAAGAAGTTCCCTATGAGCTGTATATTTTTACAAATGCATGTGCAAACAGTGACAGTCTACACAGGCAGATTGAATGGTTGTACAAGCTAGTTTATGTTATAATTATGCATGCATTTATCCTATGTAGGGTTTTTCCCTCATATATGAAGGGGTCCCTTGTCATTTTGTAGGGACCTGATGCTCAATATTGAATAAACAAGAATATTCTCTCCGCTCTCTAACATATTCTCTTGATCTCATTACTTGCATTTATTGCTTATATTCATTATGTTCTATTTAATCTTCTTCATTTATTGCTTATTATTGGCCATTAAAGTCTTCAATTAAACCTATCATAACTATTTATCCCCCGCTGATTGCTCCTAACCGAGCATCCGACCCGACCTCAGTCCATATACGCCATGTTGAGGCCTCATTTCCAGCCATTTGGTTTGGTTATTATACTACCTACAAGCTCTTATCTTGATTCCTAGTGTTTTACTTAGCATCTATTACTTGAACAACAATCATAAAATAGATCACGTATTTTAGATCCACAAAATCCAATCAAATTGTAATTACCATTTTCAAATAAACAGTTTGGCACCGTACGCACTTCCAAGATCTTTAATTTCATGTCAAAATATCTAACTCAGTGAACGTATATGAAAACAATAACCTTGAAGGCCATGGAAAGAATGGTGTGAATGTTCCAAGTTTTGGTGTATCACAGTTGATTATTGTGAAAATGGTAATAATAATTTTGATTTTGGGACTCAACAAATATGTGTTTCATTTTTATGATAGCTGCAAAGCAGTTGATTCTATGTACGAGAGACTTAGAAACGAAATAAGAGTTAAGGATAAGATGATAACCAAACTGATAGGTTAACAATCGGGGCCTCGACCTGGTTTATTTGGGGGCCTTGAGTTCGATCCCGGAGCTCGGATGTGAGCGATAGAAGGTGATTGAGGTATAACAAACAGTTAAAAAAATCAATGTAGTCTCTTTATGGCCAATTATAAGCAATAAATGATCTCACGAGAGTATGTTAGAAGGCAGAGAGAATGATATTTTTTTATTTACTATGGAGAGATCATTACAATGTGGTAAGGACCCCCTTTATATAGAAAAATTGTGGGATCCTATCATAGTAAAAACACATTAATTACAAAGGTATGAAGATGAGACAGATAGTCGACATCATGATGCGAGCTCAGAATTGCCTGACAGACTTTAGGAACTGCCCACTTTTCCAATATAGCCGTTGGTATGCATTAACCCGAGGTCGAGCATCGACAACCCTCGAAGGTGGACTTCGACCCTAATCTCGAGCCTTGAGAAAGTATGTTTGCAGGGCATCATAATGATGAGGAAATTGGACCCTACTATTTCACCGTGCACAACCATGAAACCCTTAGAATGCACCAGAACCGATTCCCCTGGATATAGTCTCACGTAACTCTCAATGCATTAGTATAAATTCTCAAGTCGAGAACAGTATACGTCAAAAAAATCAACTGGACATTGAGAAGAACATCGCGAGAGAAGAAATAGGAGTGAAAATGGAAGAGAAGAATGAATACCTTGTCACATCGTTCATATTAATTTTGGAGGGACCGACATTCCCTAGCGGCCCGGGATCAAGTAGATAAAGCTTTCTGCGGCAACACATGGGCAAGCACGGGGCCAGGCATCTAAGGACATCCTCGCATTTAGGGAACAAGTTTTCGAGACTCCATCTCATCCACACAACGATGCACTAGTAATCTCGTACCTCTTAAATAACATCCAAATTAAATGTAAACTTGTGGATCTAGGTATCTTAGCCAATGTAATTAGATCGACGATGGAAGAACAGCTCGAATTACTCGATCATGTCATACCTGCATCCCGAATCTTCATCAACTTCAATATGGCCGGCGTGGGAACAGAAGGAGAGATCACCCTCCCTGTTAACAAATCCGATGCAGTTCAAGATACCAAGTTCCATATAATTAAAGGTTGTACAAGGTACAATACATTGTTCATTAGGCTATGGATACATAATATGAAGGCGGTACCATTGAACCTACATCAGATCATGAAGTTTCCGACAAAGGATGTAAAAAAGATGGTTTATGGAGAGCAACATACCGTGAAGGAAATGTTTGCGGCCCATGAAGAGGTACAAAGTTTTGTGCTCTCCACCGTTGAAGAGTTGGAAAACCAACCAACCCCCGAGGAAACTGAAAAAGACTTTCTCACTCCCAGAACATTCATTGCTCCCAAACAATCGGATGCAACAAAGTCGAGTATTGAGAAACTGGGGCAAGCCATATTGGTCAGGCTTCTCCGATATCGTAACGTATACCGGGGGATAGGATTAACCCCCAAACTCAGGAAAAACTCATCCAATTCCTTATTGTCAACATCGATTGCTTTGCTTTGTCCCATTTTGTTATGACAGGGATCCCACCGGATATAATCACCCATCAACTAAGCATCAAACCCATATACAAACCTGTGAAGCAAAAAGGAGACCCCAATCTTAGGTAAAGCATGCATTCATCAAAGACGAGTTAACAAAGCTCCTCAAAATAGGGTCCATTAAGAAAGTAAAATATCTCGAATTGCTGGCCAATGTGGTGGTAGTTCCCAAAAAGGTAAACAGACTAAGAATGTGCGTAAATTATAAAGATCTGAACAGGGAATGCCCAACAGACTCATTCCCACTGCCAAACATTGACCGATTAATCGATGCCATGGCCAGCCATGAAACCCTTACCTTCATCGATGCATGTTCAGGATATAGTAAAATTAAGATGAACCTTGACGTTAGAGAAAAGACTTCATTTTTCCAAAGTACGGTACATACTGATACAATGTAATGCCCTTCGGGCTAACAAAATGTAGGGGCCACATTTCATCGCCTCGTTAATAAGATGTTTGAACATCAAATAGGCATGTCCATGGAAGTTTATATTGACAATATGTTAGTTAAGTTCCTGTGTGCAAAGGACCATTTGACTCATTTTCAAGAAACATTCAATATCCTCAAAAGTGGAAACATGAAACTCAATATTGAGAAGTGCGCCTTCGGGTAGGATTGGGAGAATTCTTGGGTTTCATAATACCGAACAGAAGAATAGAGACCAACCCTAATAAAATTAAAGGCATCGAAGAAATCACAATAGCAACTAATGAAAAGGCACAATGACTGACCAGTCGGATAGCAGCCTTGGGCCATTTTATATCTAGACGAACAGACATAAGTCATTATTTCTTCTCTTTGATCAAAAAGAAAAACAGTTTCGAATGGACTCTGGAGTGCCAGCGCGCCTTGAAGGAGTTCAATTCATACCTAACGAGCCCACCTTTGCTCCACACCTAACGAGCCCACCTTTGCTCCACACCTAACGAGCCCACCTTTGCTCCACACCTAACAGAGGATGAGACATTGTATTTTTACATGGCTGTATCTGAGATAGTGGTAAGTGGCATTCTGGTCCGGAAAGAACAAGGTACACAATTCCTTATTTATTACGTAAGTTGGACCCTAGGTAATGCCGAAGCCAAGTATCCACATTTGTAAAAACTATCTGTTGAATTAATATGTGCATCTTGAAAATTAAAACCTTATTTACAATAGCATCATATTACGTATCCTATTCAAACCATATTGCATAAACCCGATGGGTCGATTGGACAAATGGGCCATCAAGCTTGGGGGATTGATATCGAGTATCAGCCTTAGACGGTTATAAAGTCTAAAATTTTGGCAGACTTCGTAGCCAACGTCACACTCTCTCTCTCTCATATCCGAGGTCGCACAAGAACTTTTACTAATAATAGGCAGATCCTTCGGGATATGGACCCTTTTCAACGATGACGCCTCGAACGTAAGAGGGTGCAGGCTCGGCATAGTCCTAATGCCACCTAAGGGTGGTGCAATTAGAAGATCTATAAAAATCATAAGGTTAACTAATAATGAAGGCAAGTATGAGGCTATGACTTCAGGTTTCAAATTAGCCAACAGCCTCGCAGCTGAGGTCGTCAAATCGAAATGCGATTTTCTTTTAGTGGTAAATCAGGTAAATGGGAGCTTCGAGGCTTGGAAAGAAAAGATGCAAAGACACTTAGACAAAATTCTAATCACATTGCACCGTTTCAAAGAATGGAGCGTGGTCCACATATCCTGAGAGGAGAATACTAAAGCGGATGCACTCGCGAACTTCGGTTCGTCCGTCTAGGAAGATGACATACTCTTTGGATCTGATGTTCAACTCTACGAGTCAGTAATTGAGGAAGGACATGCCGAGATCAAATCCACTATCCTAACATGGGATTGGAGAAATAAATATATCGACTATTTGGAGAGCAAAAAGCTACCCATGGACCCAAAAGAGCCTAGGTCCTTGCGTACGAAGGCTACCCGATTCTCGATCGATGAACGTAGAAATCTTTACGGAAGAACCTTTGATGTCCCTCTAGTAGTATGCCTAGGGATAGGAGATACCGACTATGTGCTTTGAGAAATCCATGTGGGCACTTGTAGAAATCATTCCGGTGCCTATTCTTTAATTTGAAAAATAATCAGGGCAGGCTACTATTGGGACAACATGGATTTATTTTATTTATGACTGACTACTTCTCAATATGGGTTGAAGAAAAGACCTTTGAAAAAATTAGGGAAAAAGAAGGCATTAATTTCATCTGGGACCACATCATATGTCGATTCAGAATTCCTTCCAAGGTAATATCAGATATGGGATGCAGTTCATCGGAAGCAAAGTGACTTAGTTCCTCGAAGATCACTAGATTCATATGATAGTGTCAACACCCTATCACCCGTGTTCAAATGGCCAAGCCGAGTCCACAAACAAAACCATCATTCAGAACTTAAAAAAGAAACTGGAAGGCAAAGAGAGACGACGGAGAGAAATATTGCCCGAAGTACTCTCCGCATATCAAACAACTCCAAAATCAAGCACAGGGGAAACGCCCTTCTCCCTGGTATATGGCACTGAGGCTTTGATACTGGTCAAGGTCAGAAAAATTACTGCCAAAGCCTGGTACATCATCGAGAGCTTGAATAATGAGGCCATGGCTATTGCTCTCATACTATTAGATGAAAAGAGAGAAGCCTCGCTAGTCTGAATAGCCGCACAAAATTAGAGGATAAAAAGATACGACAACAGGAGAACAAATTTTTAAAATTTTGGAATCGGGGAAGGTTACCTTGAACACACAAAATCCTAATGAAGGAAAGCTAGGTGAGAACTGGGAAGGACCGTACAACGTCCTCAGGATAGTTGGCAAATGATCCTACAAACTCGGTACCATGGAAGGCGAACAGATTCCGAGAAATTGGAATCAATGCTCAAACTCTATTACTTCTAAAATCTCAAAGGTCTTAAATTTAAAAAGCATGTATGGTACTCTTTTCCTTCGATCATAATTTTATCCCAAGAAGGGTTTTACCTGGAAGGTTTATAACAAGGAAACATCTATATGCTACCTAAGGAATACTCAACGAGTATTAAATTTTTCTTTTGCAATCAACCTCGAAAACTAGGGGTGCATCCCCATCGGAAGGTCACCTACTCGGAACAACCAAGATGCGCTAAATGGGGTCTCGATAGGAAAATATTGCACTTGGCCAAACGGTTGAACGAATGTGTTCGTGTAGAATAATCGAGCCCCTAACAGCGAAAATGTTTATTCTTTTACCATGTAATCAAAGAATACCTTCCAACTTATTTCATGTTTCAAAGAAGCTCGGTATGTTTGCAAAAACAGCTCCAGAGCCATAAACATCCTCAACACTCGGGGACTAACGTCAACGACTCAAAACTATATGACTTTTCTAGTTGGAGTTTCAAACTCGTAAACCCTCGATGAGGCAAAATCAATTGCACAAAATTGCTCCACAACAAAAAAATTCCTGAACACTCTAGGACTAGCGTCGAAACTCAAGGCCACATGACCTAAGACCCGGAAACTCCTAAATCGTAAGCCCTCAATTAAGCAATACCAAGTTTACAAGTAATGGCTCTCAAGCGAAGAAACATTCAATGACTCGGGGAATGCCGCTAATCACCACCCCCATCGACTTATTAAAACCTGAGGCTATTGTAAAGCCCCAGAAATATTTTGCTTAATAATTTCTATTTTCGTGGTGCCAAGGAAGGCTAAATACTTTATATTGCATGCAAATAAGAATCTAGGATAGAATGGATATCAATTAGATATTTTAATAAGCATATAAGTTATATTATTAGTGGATTGAGGTATAAGGAGATGCCTAAGGATATGGCAAGTTGGAAAATTTAATATTAGATGAAAGTAATAAATCAATGCGGATATGAACTCACATTGAACGAATATATCTCTAGTTATATAAAGAGTTGTGTGAAAAACCTATCAAATTAAATTCTTTGAGTCTAGTTTCCAACGCAACAAACCGTTCATCATTTGGAGTTGCATACAAAAGGTTATGACCATTTTACTGGGTATGTGTCACTAGCACTCCTAGATGTGAGCCATTGCTAAAATGTACGCGCCCAAGACAGAACACTGCGCAAATTAGCGCACCCAGATGCGCGACTACGCTAGTAGCGAGCCTCTAATTACCCCAAGACCAGTTCTAGAGAGTTCCCTAGTAATTGTTTCAGTAAGGGCTTGCTCTCTCAAGGGGATTTTGTCCCTAACTTCATCCCGTGGTCCAAGGTAAGGTTTCTGGAGTACTTTGAGTGATTTCTACCCCTAAACACTTATACTAACAAGGATTAGTCTTCAAAATCTGTAGATTTTCCATCAAATCCTTTAATTTATCAATAACGCACCAAGTGGGGGTTCTTAAAATTCTAACTACAAGAGGTATGTTTGTCATCTCTAACTACTCTATGGTGATTATTCATATATGGTATATACATTAGAACTCATGGGATGGTGTTGGAAAGCCATAGGTGCCTAACCTAGGTTGTGTTGATATTGTAGAGATTGTAAGATGGATCATTGAGGTATGATTCTTGGTATAATAGTATTATGTGTGCATGCATGTGCAATAGGGTTGAGGGAAGATTGATGAACATACATAGGTAACGATTGGGTTGGGGAATGAAGGAAATCTTGTAAAAGAGAGTTAAAAATCAAGACGCTAAGCTAGTGTTTGATAAAATGCTCCAATGAGCTGAAACCATGTATACCTTCCTAATTAATGTTAATTTCGTTTTGTCTCAAGTAGATTGGAATTGCTAGAATTTCCGAAACGTCGTAGTAACATAAGGAAAGCTTAAACGAGGTATGTATGGCTAACTTTGACCTTTGTAAAATTATCTTGTTTGATGTACGGATATTTGGTATGTGATATCTACATGGATTGTTTGTGAAATTCATGTGATTGGTTTGATTTGAGTGTTTGTGGTTAAGTCTATCGATATAATGAGGAAAGTAATTGGCAATACACTAAATGCGTGATTGTGGTAAGAGCTGAGAAAAAAATGATACAAGGAAATCGTAAATGATGGAATTGGAACAACTGTGGTAGTAACATAGTTGGCTTGTTATGGAAAATTATTGTGGTGACTTAAATTGTATATGAACTGTAGAAAATGATGGACAATGGTATTGATTGTTACGGACTGAGAAGTGTTGTTGTTGTCCTCTATGAATTGTTGTTGTTATTGTTGTTGTTGTTGTTGTTGTTGTGTTGTTTGTGAACTGTAACTGTACACTTGGATCAGGTTGAGCGCTGCAACATGAAGTTATAAGGTATGGGTTGTGGTGATTAGGGTGCTGAGGTAATAAAGATGAAAAGTCATCGAAATCAGTATTGAAATGAAAACATGAGAAAAAATGTGAACTTATTGATGTGGAATTGTGAAAGGACAAACAGGAGAGAGTGTAAACTTGTTTGGCTTGATTGTTCCTTTCTTGTGTAAATGATTGTTGATTCTATTACTCCTTCCTATTTGTGTATGATTTGAGTTTACTTGGGGCAAAGTTTGTTCATGCATACTAGTACAATTCAAATGTAGTGACGTTCCTTTTGTCGGGGGCGCTACATTCATGTTAAGATTGTAGGCGGATCCATTGCAGGTACTCCAATACACCGACTGTAGCTCACCTTCACTTCATTCATATGCATTGGTGAGCCTCTTTCCTCTCGGGGCCCTACGTGGCTTACGTCGCTTTCCATTTTGGAGTCTTCTTTTGGTTTTTGGTATAAGGTATAGCTGGATCCTTGTTACCAGCAAGCATTGTATCATCCATTTGTATCCTTAGAGGCTCCGTAGACAGTAATTGTGGGTTGTGAACATATGTAAATATGTATTATGTATATTAGGTGATGTAAGATATAAACCACGCTAAGAAGAATGTATGTTGTGTAATAAGAGGTGTTTCTAATTATGAATGGCTATTTCACTTGGTTAAAAAGTATTAAAATTGCGAGGGTAACACGTGGGATCGGAAAGGCACCCAGGTCTGTTTGATTGGGGATACCCGGTCGAGCTCCGGTCATGTCCCTCGAATTTGGGTCATGACAAACTTGATATCAGAGCCTAAGGTTTTAAAATGTTCTTGGTTGTCTCGGATCCGTGTCTAGTAGAGTCTTCATTGGTGTGTTGTCCACCACATCAATAAGTTGGAGGCTATTTAGACATTTAGGAATTTCACCCTTCTTTGATAGTCCAATCTTGCAATAGAGCCCAACTGTGGGAGCTGATTTCCTCTCTAAGTCATACTTTTAAGTAGGGTAACCTTGATACCATAATCCGCAAGTGTGAAGCATGTATGAGGGAATGATCCCACAATTGAGTCCGAATGGATTGCCCAAGGACTTGTAAGGGGAATGTTTTGAGCTGTGGGTGGATTGCTAAAGCATATCGCTAAGAGGGGAGTGTCCTTGACCCTCTTGATGTCTCTGCACCATGAGATCGTGTAGTATATCAGTTTGTTACCTACGTACGTTAGGGTAGTGGAGTCTAGGGATATCGATTAAGCTATTGCCCTATCAACTTAGCATCATTAAGGGAGTCATATGAAAATTTCTACTCATTATATATGTACGTCCACATTGAAGAACTCTCATAAACATGGTCTTAACAAGGTATTGAATAACAAACAGGGCGTGTCTCGATTCATTGAATGAGATGCACTATTTGTGAATCCACTCTATTGGGAATTCTCTAATTTACATTTGGTTGGAAATGAGTTATTTAATTATGCCCTAGAATCGAGTTATAAATCTATGATTGGTATTCCCCACTTGCTTTTCCTAAAATTCTCACCAAGGGATTATATCCGATGAGTTTTTACAGAATCGTTTTGTTTAAATGGACGAAATCTATTCACTTATACGTATACATGCACCGTCGTAAAGTTTACCTATGTGGCATCAAGTTCCATGCAAAGCATGCCAGTGTTTTGATCCTTCTAGATGCACTCTTTTACTCAGTTGTGTATATGGCTTATATGGTTTGAACATTCAGCCTACTCTCTTGCGAACATCATCATGAAAATCATCTCACTGCCTAGTAACATAAGAGCATACCTCAAAACCTCACATGAGTGCATGTCAATCGAAATGGTCACCATGTGCATAAAGTCTCTCTGAAAAATTAGATCCTTACATCCATATCATATGAAGATCATGTGTCGCCACAACTTGCATATCTACTTGGGACATACTGCAATAACTTTGTCATAGTATTGTGGTTGCTCGTGGCATGGTCTTATGTTCCAATTGGGAGTTAATATAGAAGAATCATGTCCAACTCATAACATATGTTTACTTTCTCTTAAATCCCTTCATAACATGTGTTCATTGTGTTTTTTAGTTAGTGAATTAATTATGCTAGTTTTCCCACACTTTTTCGATAACCATGAGCGAACATATCCTTCTACGACTCATTATAACACTTTCTGTCTTATAAGGACCGTTACTAGGCTCTTTGTCAAGACCAAGAACACCTTTGGGGGTTATTATAGCACAACGCTTGTTTCTCATATTCTTCTTTATTTCATTAGCATCTGAGTAGTTCTCAAGTTGAAATCTATGAAGAACTCATTATGAAAATCTGCAAACCCTCTATGATTATTCTACACTATCTCATTGAGTTCTCATATCACTTCAAGTTCATCAAGGGTTGATAGCATGCCGCAATTACTGGAATTTAATGATCTCATTATGATATTGGATTATCTACACTTGTACTAGTCCAACTATCTGCTTATCAGTCTAACTATTGCCTTTAGGTTTTGGGTTGACCAAGGAGAAATATACCTAGTAGCACATTCATATGTCAAAGCCTTTCACCTAGTTTAGTCTTATAGCATCTCCCAATGTTGTTTGCAATAGCTGGTTGTGTATAAGTGTGTTGTAGTGCTTCATTGAGAAGTAGAGTTGCTAAACATATTTGGATTGTAGAATTCAAGAGCAATACATCACGTGACTTCGTAAAGATATCTTCTTTCACGAAAAAAGGGGTAGCTTCTCATAATCGCTTTATATTACCAACCTTCCTAGCGGATACGATGTAAAGGTTACTTCTATAAGGCTCTCTCACTTTCTTTAACTTGCCTAGCATCATGTGTTGTTTACCCATTATCTTCAATGCTATATCATCTCAATGTCTTGACTAGTTATCCAGCTATATAATACAATTTAATTAACCTCGTTTTTATGTACTCTACAAGAGCCCTGAGAGTGGGAAAATTTCTCATTTCCTACAGACTTCTAATGTCATCAACTTTGTTTATGCTCTTAGGTTCCAAATAGTGCTCATTAGTTTTGTTACCCTACTATCTACTTCATATGATAGCACTCATTGTAGAATTCATTTATGTTTTATGGCATCAAAGAGGAAGTCTTGACGCATAAATATGAGGACATGTTCCATTTGTTAGGATAAAAAGATATTGCTCGCACTTCTCATGAGTGTTTTTCCTAAACAACCACCTACCTTCTCCACTTGTCCATCTGACTAGATAGCCCAGGTTGCTTCTCCTCGATAAATTCATTAAGACGTCTCATTCTTTCGAGCTTTTCCATGTGGGCACTTTGAGGTCTTGTCTTATACCAACTCGTAATGGGTTTAAGTACCTTCTCACCATTGTTACTTATCTTCTAGGACTACGAGGGCTTGTCTCATAGGTTTCAAATATAATGACATTCCTTAAAATTCGAGATTTATTTGCCATAATTTCAAACCAAAGTGTATATATTTTTCCAAAGTCTTAAATGGGTCGGATTGGATGGGTTACATGGCCCTCTTGTCAATCGACTTATAGAATAATTGACTATATCGTTTTCATGTGAGGGTAGTTTTGCTACCCTTGGTATTCCACCTCCTTTGGTGGATAAGAGTGTCATTTGTCTTTCTCCCTGGAGCATCATATTATCCTTTAAAAACACCTCTAACCTATATATGATTTCGTCCCAACATTTAGTTTTCCTAGCTATGTGGTTTTAGTTGTGAAGGGTGAGATTAGATGCCTTCAGATTTTTGCACATATCATGAGCATATTGATTTGAAAGACTAAGTTGTCGTATCTTTAGTTCTCTCATATAGGATCAATTGTCATGGCGGGTTAAGTGATTTGAGAATATGATGATCTCATAATTGTACAAGTTCTTTTCATCCCATGGGCTTGTGTCATAGATTCTGTGTGTTTGGTAATGCTAAGTGTGTAATTCAACTTCATGTATTTTAAAACCCTGATTGCAATCAAGGTGCCCGAGTATTCTTATTCTTGATAAACAATTTTTCCCTACACTCTAGGAAACGAGTGGTTCGCATACTTGAGTTTTCCTCATTGATGGTTCCTATTGCCAATGTACGAGTTACCCCTATGCCTTATTTCTCTAATAATTGATTTCCCCACAATGAATAACCATGTCAGTACCATTAGTTGCAACCTTCTGTGTTTTTTATCACATAACCTCATGAAATGATCTGCTCAGTACGTTAACGGATTCCTGAATTACTCCAGTCTGATCTTGAACTCTGTCGCTCCTCATTGTATTAGATCCATTGGGTATTTTAAGTTCAGCCGTGACAAAAATGAAGCTTCATAGTGTGATCAGATGTATATTTGATAGGTAATATTATGGTCGGTTTAAGATAGCACATTTTAGAGTAATTGTTGAAGGCCATCAAGGGATAAGTGTGAGGGTTCGCCTAGAGATTTTGATTTTGGATGATGAGTACGAGTAGGCTATTCTCACTATTTTCCCCTAAAGATGTTATGTGAGTTGATAATAAAGGTTGAATAAGTGTATTCTACGCTAGAACACACTAGGAGTATGAAGTGTCCCCATAGTATTTTGCCATATATTCGGTTGATTCACATGTATATGTCCAAGAAAGTAGCTGGAGATAAATTTTGTATCATCCCCTATGAAATTATTTAAGGTGATGCTAGTGGATAGTTAGCTTATGTAAGATATCTCCCCGTTACCCTCGTTAAGTAAGTTCAGGGGTTGACATTTTTCATGTGAATGTATTATGGCGAAGTATGTAAATATAAGAGCAATTGAAGGTCAAGAGTGTTGTGGAAATAAAATATTTTCTCTTGGTTGCATAGTAGTTGGTTTTGATTTGAAAGGTAATTTCTAGGTGATATGATTTAAAAATGCACAGTCAATGCCTAGGTATCATCATGATAAAGTGGTGTTTATAATGCTAAGGTTCTTCTCATTAATATATAAATATTGTGGTACTTTAACAAGTTGAGGAAGCCACAAGGGAAGGGGAATATGAAAGTAAAGAAAAATATCCCCACCTGTTTGAACAAGTCTAGTAGTGATCGTGCGAACTCTTATCTCTGAGCAGACTAATGTTGTGTTTCATTTGGTGCAAAGCCACCCCATATCTCTCCTAAATGCTTTACCATTGTATCTCCATAAGTTGTGCAAGAATTGTATGTGTCATGATTATTTGAGTCATGTGCATACCATTTCTGGTAAATGAAAGCTTTGTAAGAACTCTGGTGATAAGTGAATGGTTAGTGGTGTATAAATTGATAATGATTAGTTAAAATTTGTATAGTGTATTGGTTGAACTGTACAGGATCCATCGAAGTGACCAAACTATGCGTATATACTCAAGTGCTAAGGACATAAATTGTATACCAGTTGTAGATATGATAGGACTTGTGTAATGGTTCTTGAAATTTTGTTTTGGGGGCTCTCTGACAGGTAGATATGTGAAAATTACAAAGGAAAATCTGGCGAATTTTATTTATCTTTCTTTTGAAACATGGGAGTTAGTAAAATGTTAGGAGCTTGCATATCTTGTTTTCAAACCAACTCAATTTTCAAAAATTCTCATTCAACGACGAATGATCTTAAGCCGGGGAGGATGTAAAGCCCCAGAAAAATTTTACTTAATAATTTAAGTTTTCGTGGTGTCAAGGTAGGATAAATAATTTATCTTACATGAGAATGAGGATCTAGTATCCAACGGATATAAATTGGATATGTTAATAAACGTATAAGTAGTATTAGAAGTTGATTGGGGTCTAACGAGATGCGTAAGTCTAAGTCAAGTTGGAAAATTTCATATTACATGAAAGTTATAAATAAATACGTACATGACCTCACTTTGAAAAATCATATCTCCAGTTATATAAGGAGTTTCTGAGGAAGAACCTACTAAATTAAATCCCTTTGAGTCTAGTTTCCAAAGCAAGAAACCGTTCGTTATTTAGAGTTGTATATAGAAAGTTATGACTATTTTACTGGGCATGTGTCACTTGTGCACCCAGATGTGGGGCCGCGCTAACATGTGTGCACATGAGATAGAACACTGGGAAAACTAGCGTGCCCAGATGCATGACCAGGCACGGGACCGCACTAGTAGCGGGCCAATAAATACCCAAAGACCAGGTCTAGAGAGTTCCCAAGTCATTTTTGGGGAAAGGGCTTGCTCCCTTTAGAGGATTTCAACCCTAACAATACCCCTATGATCCAAGGCAAGCTTTTTTGAGTGCTTTGAGTGATTTCTACCCCCTAAAAACTTATACTAAATGGATTAATCATCAAAATCCATAGATTTTCCTTCAAATCCTTGAATTCATCAAGAAAACCACAAGTGGGGATACATAAATTTCTTTCTACAAGAGGTATGTCTATCATCTCTAACTACTCTATGGTGATTATTCATGTACGGTATATACATTAGAATCATGGGATGGTGATTCGGATCCATACGTTCCTAACCTAGATTGTGTTGGTATTATAGAGATTTTGAGATGGGTCACTGAGGTATGATTCTTGGTATAATAGTATTATGTGTGCATGCATGTACAAATAGGGTTGTGGGATGATTGATGAACATTAATAGGTAAAGATTGGGTTGGAGAATGAAGGAAATCTTGTAAAAGAGAGTTATTAATCAAGACGCTCAACTAGTATTTGATAAAATGCTCCAATGAGCTGAAACCATGAATACCTTCCTAATTTGTGTTAATTTTGTTATGTCTCAAGTAGATCGGGACATCTAGAATTTTTGAAACGTCCTACTAACATAAGGAATGCTTAAACAAGGTATCTATGGCTAACTTTGACCTTTGTAAAATCATCTTGTTTGGTGTACGGGTATTTGGTATGTGATATCTATGTGGATTGTTTGTGAAATTCTTGCGATTGGTTTGATTTGAGTATTTATGATTAAGTCTACCGATATAATGGTGCAAGTAATTGGCAAAACACTAAATGTGTTATTGTGAAAGTGTTATGTGGTATGAGCTGAGAAACAAATGATGGAAGTAAATCATAAATGATTCAATTGGAACAACAACGGTAATAACATATTTGGCTTGTTGTGGAAAATTATTGTGGTGACTTAAATTGCATATGAATTGTTGAAAATGATGGACGATGGTATTGATGGTTATGGAAATACTTTGTTAATTGTTTTTGTTACTTCCTGAGAAGTGTTGTTGTTGTCCTCTATGAATTGTTGTTGTTGTTGTTGGGTTGTTTTGTGTGTGAACTGTAACTGTATGGTGAAATCGGGTTGTGCGCCGCAACATGAAGTTATAAGGTGTGGGTTTTGGTTATAAGGGTAACCGAGGTGATAAGGTGCCGAGGTAATAAGTATGAAAAGTGATCGAAATCACTATTGAAATGAAAATATGGGAAAAATTGTGCACTTATTGATGTGGAATTGTGGAAGGGGAAACAGGAGAGAGTGTAAACTTGTTTGGCTTGATTGTTCCTTTCATATGTATATAATTGTTGATTCTATTAATGCTTCATATTTGCGTATGGTTTGAGTTTACTTGGGGCAACCTATACACATACATACCAGTACAATTCAAATGTATTGACGTCCCTTTTGCCGGGGCTCTACATTCGAGTTATGATTGTAGGGGATGCATAGAAGGTACTCCTGTCAACCAACCGTAGCTCCCCTTCACTTTCGTCAGATGTATTGGTGAGCCTGTTTCCTCTCGGAGCCTTGTGTGGCTTATGTCGCTTTCCATTTCGGAGTCTTGTTTTAGGTTTTGGTGTAAGGTATTGCCGAAGACTTATTAGCGGCAAGTATTCTATCATCTTTTTTTATTCTTAGAGGCTCCCTATATAGTATGTGTGGGTGGTGAACTTATCTAAATATGTATTTTGTATATTAGGCGATGTAACCATGTATGTTGTGTATTTTTGTAATAAGAGGTGTTTTTAATTATGAATGGTTATTTCACTTTGTTAAAAAGTAATGAAAATGCGGGGTTAACACGTGGGACAGGAAAGGCTCCCAGGTCTGTTTGACTGGGGATACACGGTCAAGCGCCGGTCATGTCCCTCGAATTTGGGGCGTTACAACAATAAGACCCCATGCGGGCAGCATCGGTCTCGTAAGACCAATATAAGGCAACAACAATATCTGTAGGACCTCAAGCAAGGCAACAACCACACTTGTATCCAGTGAAAATATCTGTAATACCTCAAGCTAGGCATGAACCATACTTGTACCAAGTAACAACATCTATAAGACCTCAAGAAATGCATGAACCGTACCAAGTGACAACATCTGTAAGATCTCAAGAAAGGACTGAACCATACTTGTACCAATTAACATCTATAAGAACTCAAGCAAGGCATGTACCATACTTGTACTAAGTAACAATATTTGTAAGACCTCATGTAAGGCATGTAAAAATTTGTAAGACCTTATAAAATGCATAAAATCGATCTTAAAGCTAAGACCATATATCAAACTTGTAAGACCCCTAAAAAGGCATACCCTCGATATAAACGCTGAAACTACTTCGGGAACTGAAAGGCTCTAGCCAAGCACAATGACTATGGTCACAAGGTTTTGCTAGCCAATCAAACGTGAATCAGAGATGCCCGACCATTGCCATAAAATCAAAGGCCTTCAATTACTTTGAAAATACTTTGAAAATAATTGGTTGAATAGGCTACCCTTGGCATAGGCAAAAGAGCTTCGACCAGGTCATACCAAAACTATAGGCTTCCAGATACTCAGCCACCAAACTGAACCTCCCGATGTACTCGATCATAGCCATATAACAACACAAGCAAGGTTCCTATCGAACCATCTAAGAGTAGGAAAACATAATTTCAAGAAGTCCTTAACGAGGGAAAAATAAAGCGCATTTAAAAGGTCGTACCGACCCAACGCGTAAGAGCCACAGTCGTTAGCCCATATAAAATGTTATATCAACCCAATATGTAAGAGCCACCATTTCCAACCCATACAAAAGGTCGTAGTGACCCAATGCATAAGATCCACTGTCTCAAGCCCATATAAAAGGTCATACCGACCCAATGCGTAATAGCCAGTTTCACCAGCCCATATAAAAGTTTATACCGACCTAATGCACAAGAGCCTCTGTCACCAACCCATATAAGAGCTCATACAGACCAAATGCGCAAGAGCCACTGCCACCAGCCCATAAAAAAAGATGTACTGACCCAATGCGCAAAAGCCTGAGGGAAAGCTTTAAATTCGAAAACTTATGCGTCAATAAGCTCGAGTCAAAACCCAATTCAGAGACTAAACCCGAAGCAGATGACCAAATATGCCTATGAGCAAAAGCATAAGAACCTATGTTTTTTTCTTAAATTAAAAGTTCATATCAAACTAATACATGCGAATCTACAAATTTGCAGAAATGGTCTCGGAGCCAACATGACATGAAATTGAGACCCACAACTTTGGATCAATTGCTGAACGAATGTCGTAAGTCAGAAAAAGGAAAAAAAGTGATATACACACAAAAAGATTCATAAGAGTAAAATTATGAAGGCTACATATTAAAGCCATTGAAAAAGCAAAGAGCAAACAAAAACTAAAATCTAGCACTAGAGCTACATCTTTGACGGCAAAATGTATGACATTAGTAGCTTCGACCATAGCCTCCGGGTCTCCAATGGCCTCCTCATTTTCTGGTACCTCACCTTAATATTTATAAACCTCCCGAGTAACTACCTAACTCGCTTTCTGAAGGAAGCAGAGCCGCTGCTTCCTCTTTTATGGTATTCACCCTCTCAACTTCGGCAATTAAATCAATGCCCCATGCATATACATCCTCCAGTATCTACCTCCAAGACTTTAACAGGGCATGATCCACTGCTTGGGTCCGTCAAAGCTCAGCCTCTTCGGAAACTTTTCGAGAATGAAAATTTGCAGTAGCGACATCTTCCTTATGTAAGGCCACGAGAGTCTTAGTCGCATCCCTGACCTCTGATACCGTAACAACCAGCGTGATATGGAGATCCTTATGCTTACTGCTCTTAGCCCTCGCATCTTTGACGCAACGCCTAATCAAAACCACCTCTCCCTGGAGGATATCCCTTTTAGAGATAACCTTACTCAGATGCAGCTTAAGCTCGAGAATTTTGGAGTCCATGGCATGGAGCTCCCTCCCCATAAGGACATCCTTCTTCTTAAACTAAAAATATTGACCCAAAGATATTACAATACGGACGTCAACAAGACGTACATGCAAAAAATAAAGAGGAGCTATGTAACATGTTCAGTAAGATGAGCCTTTCCCATGATGCCATCTCCAAGGAATCTCGAAGGCCATACAAAAGGTCATACAGACCCAATGCGTAAGAGCCACTGTATCAAGCCCATGTATAAGGTCATACCGACCCAATGCGTAATAGCCAGTGCCGCCAGCCCATATAAAGGGTCATACCGGCCTAATACATAAGAGCCACTGTCACCAACCCACATAAGAGCTCATACCAGCCTAATGCGCAAGAGCCACTGCCACCAGCCCATAAAAAAGATGTACAACCCAACGCACAAAAGCCTAAGGGAACACATTAAATTCAAAAACTTAAGTGTGAATAAGCTCGAGTCGAAACCATATTCGCAGACTAAAACTAAGAGGTAGACCGAATATGCCTAAGAGAAAAAGCATAAGAGCCTAAGATGTTTTCCAACATTAAAAGGTCGTACCAAACCGATACATTAGAATCTAGAAAAATTTGAACAAATTGCCTCGGAGCAAACATGACATGAAATTGTGATAAAAAACTTCGGATCAATTGTCGAACAAGTGCCATATGTCAAAAAAAAGGCAAAAACGTTATACACATACAAAAAGATTCATAAGAGAAAGATTAGAAAGGATATATCTAAAAGCCAATGCAAAAGAAAATTGCAAACAAAAACTAAAATCTAGCGCCTGAGCTACTTCTTTGACGGCAAAACGTATGACTTTAGTAGCTTCGACTATAGCCTCCGGGCCTCCAACGGCCTCCTCCCCTTCAAGGACCTCACCTTCATTGTCATAACTTCCCAAGTCACTACCCAACTCGCTTTCGGAAGGAAGCAGGGCCGCAACTACCTCTTTTAGGGTGGGTCTTCACCCTCTTAACTTCGGCAATTAAGTCAACGCCCCTTGCATTTACATCCTCGAGTATCTACCGCCAGGACATTAACAAGGCATGATCCACCGCTTGGGTCCAGCAAATCTTAGCCTCTTCGGACACTTTTCGGGAATTAGCATTTGTAGTAGCGACATGCTTCTTATGCGAGTCCACGAGAGCCTCAGTTGCAGCCCTGACCCCGGATACCGCAACAACCAGCACAATATGGAGATCCTTATGCTAACTGTTGTAAGCCCTCGCATCTTTTACGCAACACCGAATCGAAACCATCTCTCCCTGGAGGACATCTCTCTTAGAGATTACCTCACTCTGATATAGCTTAAGCTCGAGTATTTTGGAGTCCATGGCTCAGAGCTCCCTCCCTATAAGGACATCCTTCATCTTAAACTAAAACTATTGACCAAAAGATATTACAATACGAAAGTCAATCAGACATACATGCAAAAAATAGACTAGAGCTATGTAACATGTTTAGTAAGATAAGCCTTTTCCCAGGATGCCACCTCCAAGCAATCTCGAAGGCCGCAGAGTTCTTCCTCCCTCTTGGTAGAAATATTTCTAAGCTCATCGATTTCCGAGGAAAGCTTCTTATGTTCTCCCTCGCGGCAAGTCAACTCGGTTTCAAAATTGGCAAATGTTTGGTCATAAAGCACATTAACCTAGAACAATGGAAGAAATAAAGCTGGGAAGGGAAAGGTTGGGACACCAAGTAGAATTTACAAGCAGATTACCTACTCGTATAGCCTGTTTATCTCACAAAAATAGGCAAAATATCAGAGTCATGCTTTTCCTCAACCGTAGCAAAAGGCTTTTCGAACACTCCTTTATCACCAGTTGGCGTTTCCACACCGAGATACTCTACATTCGGGATATCTTGCACATCGTTCTAAGGAAAGGCCTAATTAGAAGGGGAATCACTCACTTCAACAACCTCGACTGGGTTAGTCATGGATTCCCCTTGCCTCTGAAGAACTTTGGAATCAGCTGCCCTGGATCACCTGCCAAGGGCACCTCGGCTCGAGGGAAATATTAGCCATCGATAATATCTTTCGATACACCTTCAAAGGCTTATGCAGCTCGAGGTGGGCCATTGATATAACTGATCTGCGATTTGAAGGCAGCTGACTAAACAATATTATTGTGCATGCCCAACGTTTATACCTAAGTGCATAAGCTCCTTGCAATGCATTCCTAATCCCCTGCCCCTTGGTGTGAAGTTATTGACTCCCTAAAATGTTAATAGTTGTCTCCCATCATCCTTTCCCTCTCCTTTATTCCCTCAACTCTTTAAACTTAGTTTCTGCACTTTTACACTCTTCTTATACTTAAGTTTTTCCCCTCTTATGTGAGCCTTGCCTTGGGACCCATGAGCTTCCTCTAACTTTGACACATGAAGGCTGACATTTCCACACTGCACTCATCTCTATTTTGGTTATGTATCATGTGTATGAGCACTTTCGGGGTCCTATTGAGGCCTTAGGGAACTCTAATTTATTCAAGTCTGAGTAAGGCTTTGGATCAATGGCATTTTGAGGTAGTTTATTCCATAACTCATAGAGGATGTGAAGAATCATGTTTCGCCTGGTTGTAACTTTATCTTGTACTCTTCTGATGTAATTCAGTATTCTTGGTTTGTAATAATTAGTAATGAACATTCGGGGATGGCCAATGAAAAAGGGTTGGGTAATATACATGCTTAAGGGTAGAAAACATACCAATAGGACTGCTTTTTCTACATGTTGAATTTGCATTTAGAAAACATGCATATAGGACTACTTTTAATTCTACATACTTACATCACATCTAGAAGCCATGTCTATAGGACTTACTTTAAATACTTCTTGCTCACATCTAGATAACCTGCCTATAGGAATTATAAAAAATTCTACACGTTTGCCACCGTTTAGATACCATGTTTTTTAGGGACCAATTTGTTCTAACCCAACAACATGTTAAAATCGGTATAATTTATAGAAATCATTCGTATAGGAATTCCCAAGTAAGAAACTGCATGTTTCCATTGTTTACTAAATATGATGCCTATAGGGTTTGACATTATTCATTTAGATACTATGTATACAAAGGTTTCAAATTAGCAATTATGTCTATAAGGGTCTAAAATCAGTAATCCTAGATCTCATGTTCATAGGAGTAACAAAACAGCGATAGTGGATACTGTCGTCTACAGAAACTGAAACAAGTCTAATTTAAATTCGTCTAATTGAAATTTTATTTTATTTAATTCCATTACTTTTGCGAGGTTTAGCAAGCATGCCTATAGGATTTCACACAATTCATTTTGAGTTATCATTATTTCACCACCTTCTCAATTAAGTAGATATCATGCCTATAGGATCCCGTCTAAACAGTTAGGCAAGCCTTAGTGTAATAATTATAAAATTGAATCCTCTTTAGTTAATTGCTACAACCATCAGGCAGGACTGATTCATAATTCTTTTTTGAGTTATGTGATAAACAAATCTGCTTCAACAATCAATCTCCTCTCATATTTAGTACTTTTTAAACAGACCTAAAAAGTATGTGCAAGTCATTCTACTTATGTGCTTTTGTTTAAAGAGGTGCATGTGAGCCTTTATCTGTTTATATTTTTCCCCAACATGCAGTATGTCTTGTTGTATGTCGCCTTCGATTTTTATCCTTGAAACCAATTAGCCTAATATCCCTTCGCTTTAGGAATAGTTGTCCTAACTCCTAAGTTCCTCCGGGACTGATAGGAATGGGATAGGTAATTGCATGCAATAGTTATCGAGACCAACCCACTCTTTAATACCATAACAAGGTGGGAAGGGTAGATATGGATATGATGAACAGTGCTCTAATACCATGTGTATCCCCTATTTTGAAGATTGTCTTACAGGGTATTGTATTGGTGTGATCCATATTAGATATAAACCTAGCGCCCCTCCCCCCTTTTCTTTTGTTTGGAAATTCTATTTAAAACCCTTCTTTAATTATTCTTTCTTTTCGTATGTTTAAATTCAAGTCCCATAATATTTGAGCCCATACTTGTCTATTTTCTAAATTCACAACCACTTTATGGATGGGAATCACACTAGTAGATCTCGAGGGGTGCCTAACTCCTTACCATTTGGATAACTTCAAGGCCTTACCCAATCTATGGTTATTCAAATGAAACTTAGGATTGAACCCCATTTGTGTCCTAATACACTTCAAATCATTAGGTGTCGACTCTTCAAATAGCAAAACCCAGTTCCCAAAAGGAATGAGTGGTCCTATATCAAATGTCATAAACTCGATTTCGCAAGAAGAAAGGGGCACTGCCGCATAGCGACACCTCTGGGGGTTTTTCAGGATCTTACCCTTTCACACTATTACTGTGAATTTTTATGTACAATTACTTGTTTGATTACTTTAAGTTTTTAGTTTCCTAGCAAATACGAAACTGACTTATCTTCTTTGTTTCTTTCTTTCATTACTGCATTAAATTATGAAACTGATATATTTACTGCATTTTTAAGAGTAGTCGAGTCTGGTGGGGGTAAGGGCCTACCCTTATTTGTCTTGCAGAAATATGAGGCACGAAGTCCTCAGATTTGGAATGGTCACCAACATCAACCAAAATAGTTACGCTGGTGGGAGGATCTTCACTCTTGTGATAAAACGCTTGTCTGGAAATATCTGGTCAACCTACCTTGTCTCCTAGAAATCCAACCTAACAACAAGTTCATAGAAGCTACTACTTTTTTCATGGACAGTGAGAGGGCCATATTCCTTTTCGGGGACACTGAAATAACACCCTTGCTAGCAGAAATATGAGGATTGGCCGGTAAAGCATGGGAATCTCCAGGATTTTTCATGCTTGAGAACTGCAAGGGCATGGGCTTCCTCAAAATGATGGGTTTGAAGAAGATCCAGAACTGAGATATTTGAAAGAATCCTACATCCCCTTTCACTATTTGTATGAGAGGTATGGTCACAACAAATCCTGCAGTACTTATCCTAATGAGTTTTCCATCAAATCATTAGGGCATGTTCACCGAAGGGTCTTTGAATTCATGTTTTATTTCCAAAAGTTGATCATGTTTCCAATGAAGAAAGAAAGAATCCGCACCAGGCTGGCTATGGTAACTAAGACCTTAAATAAGGGAATTGGTGGACAACTATTTAGCATCGTGCTCGTGATCGTTGTAGAAATATACCGAGCCTTGGAGAATTGTCAACCAAGAGCTAAACACTTCGAAGGCTGCAATTAGCTACTTCAGTTGTGGCTCGTGGAGCATCTCCAAAGGGGTGAATATTGATAGGAGAATCAACGAAGGGATTGGGATGATCATATCTCTTTCCGTCATCCGAGGCGGATGAATTACATGCCCAATATGTTCGCTCAGCCAAAAGATGCCAAAGGATGGGTAGAGCTATTTGATAATGTAACTAAGGACCAGGTACATTAGATGTTCGAATGGTTCCCTACCAAGGAATTTATCGCTCAATCTAGAGATGCACCATTTTTTATATTAATTGGTTTGAGAGGAACATACCCTTACATTGCTCTCCGGGTTGTGAGGCATGCTAGTAGGAAAAAGGTTATACCCAGGGTTGACAAAATGAGTCATTTCCGTGCTGACTTCCAGGATGATGATAGACCTTACAAGTGCCAAGCTCAGAATATGTGGCACTACAAGATCGTCATGGAAGAAACCATCAACTTAGGCAGATACCATGCTAGTTGCGATCCCTAATATTCAGGCTGGTTGGAGGATAATCATAATTGTTTATGCATCCTGGGTTTATTCGAGGTCAAAAAATCATAGATGAAAGGCCGAGGCATAGGTCAAATACAACCAGTTGTGCAAAAGGATCCATGAATGAGAGAATGAACACCGTGAGATACAAGTGACCAACCAGAAACTTATTGAAGAATGGAAGGACATGGCTGTCAATGCCAACAAGCTATTGGGATACTTGGAGCGAGGAATAGTGGAATAGGAAAGGAAGTTTCTCAAGAGGGTCGAAGACTGCCAAAATGTTGAAGGAAACGAAGGCGGACATCTAGCCAAGGCTTACCTATTACAGGACTTCGCGAGTTGAGAGAGTTGTTCGACGGTGCCGAAGATGCCAAATACGGGGAAGGTCTTTCTAGGACCAAATTATTAGGAGTTTTATTTTTATTCATAAAATTTAATAAGTCCAATAGCCAGTACTAACATTTATTTCCTATTTATTTAGTGTAGATTTTGGATTTGTCTTATTTTCTTTCAATAAAATGAAGCATTTAGTATTTTAAGTTGTCCAAATTAATTTGTCGCTAGGCCTACCTCGGGCACAAAATAGTTCCCAAGTTAGGACATGTTTTACATTCTGCACTATATGTTTAAATATCACAACGCATTTTATAACCCTCACTAAGATATTTGCATTTCTTTACTTTTTGTTATTATTCCCCCTCCCCAATGGTTAGTTCGTGCACTCTAGCAACATCATCTTATTCCACAAGATCCATGGGCCGTCCACCCACTCTATATCTTAGTCCTGTCAAAACCAAGAACAAAGTGGAAGATTTGAACAATGACAGAAAGGAGAACTCAACTGAAGGGGTAGAGGTCACTCAAGGTCACGGTACTCAGATTTCCAAATAAAATGCTTCCCAACTCGATTAAAAGCTATTGAACTTCCAACAAGAACTTGATCAGGTTCAAAATCTGGAAAATTTGTCATTTTCCCTCACTACTCCACATATCAATTTCCTCAATTCTCAGAAACCCACACCTCCACAGAATATCCCAAAGCAACAAAACCAATATCCCGAAGCAACAAAACCATACTTCTCACCGCCACAACTGCGACACCTACCATACCTCAAACAATACCCCGCTATTCATCCCAAAACTCCTCATATGACAACTATCACACCCACTATAGTACGACCATCTATCTGGAAACCATGCCATAATCCACCAAACCCATCTCAAGCACACCTGAATATGATAATAAAGACTTGCTTATCAAGAATCCGGGTGAAGAACTTAACATAACTAATTAGCCGAATTCAAGGCGTTGAAGTAAGTAAGGGAATTAAAGGGCTGAACTACGAAGATCTTTGCATACAGCCCGATGTCAAACAGCATGAGGAGTACAAACCTCCAAAGGTCGAAATGTTTGATGGTATAGGGGATTCGAGGGTCCATTTGAGAACGTACTGTGACAAGCTGGTTGGAGCAGGGGAAGACGAGAGGATCTGCATGAATATTTTCATGAAAAGGTTGAAAGGTGACGCTCAATATTGGTACATTAGCCAAGATCCAAATTAATGGTCAAACTGGGAATGCATGGCCTCCGACTTAATGGACAGGTTTAAGTTCAATACAGAGAATGCACTGATGTGTTCCACATTCAGAATCTAAAAAAGAAACCAACAGAAATATACTGCGAGTATGCTACTCGTCAAAAGGTCCAAGGTTGTTATGGTCTAAAGTTGATGATCGAGGGCCGCAAATTTTCTGACATTATCAAGTTGGGATAAAGGATCAAATAAAGCATCAAAACTGGTACGGTTACAAACTTTGAGGCCTTGCAAGCTACAAATAAGGCCTTACAGTCTGGTGGTGTGTCTAAAAAAAGGGACGCATGGGCCGTAATGGTTTCACAAAGAACCAAACTCCCATCACAAACCAAACCTACCCAATGCCTCAACTCACATATTAGCCAAAACCGAACTACCAAACACCCTCACCCTCTTACCAAACTCCACCACCCACTTATCAATCACCTCCACCACTCACATATCAGCGTACTTCACCAAGATATTCCCAGCCCACACATGTTTACCAAGCAAGAAATGCTCAACCATCCCACTATCAATCCCTCTAGCACGCCAAAACTTCCCAAGATCTCGACCAAACTTTGTCCGAAGGCCTCTGAAATAATATACAGCCATACTGAACCTGTTGACCAATTGAACAAAATACTCAATCTTCTAATTATGTCACCCATTTACCCGCCACAAATCCTGAGAACCCTTCATAGTGGGTTAATCCAAACAAATCATGCGCATACCTAAAGAAGCCAATAGTTACTCTTAATCTGATCGTGGTCTAGATTCAGCCCTCTGGGGACGCTGAGGTAAATATGTCCATGCCACTTGAGTTTGAAGCAACGTTATCAACAAAGGCCTTAGTGCCAATCGAGGTCGAATTCGAGTCTCCAACAAATGCACACGCATGTTTTGAAGTTGCAGTTTTACCACCCAAGGCACATGCTCCATTCAGAGTAAAAATAGCTATGACGATCCCAGTGGCGATGTTGACCATGATGCCATTGTATAAAAGGTATATACCATGGGACAGTACAGTCAAGCTAAGGATGAAAGGCAAGGTTAGGGTCGAAGAAAATATTGTCGCATAGGGTATGAGGAAAACTTGTAGAGTTTATACACCTGAACACTTAGCTGAGTCAAGCAGGTAGGCCTCCAACTGGCCACCCATCATCGAGACAACTCCAGATGATATTTCAAGAATGGTACAAGCTAAGGAATACTCAGTCATTGACTATTTCAGCAAAACACCAGCACAAATCTCCATATTTGCTTTGCTGCAAAATTCTGAGGCACACAAGAATGCTCTATTGAGGGTTTTGAGTGAAGCATATGTGCTAAGCAAAATCACTAGCAGGGAAATGTCTATCATGGTAGGACAGGTAATGGAAAACCATAAAATTACTTTTCATGAGGATAAGCTACAACTTGAAGGGTTGGGTCACAACAAGGCATAGCACATCACCGTGCAATCCGAAGACTATTTTATCACCAGAACCCTGGTCGATTCAGGGTCCAGTCTCAACATTTGTCTAATGGTAAAACTCAAGAAGTTGGGTAAGTGACTGCATGAAATAAAGGAAAGAGCTATCAATGTGAAAGCTTTCAACGGCTCCAAAAGTTCCACCATTAGAGAGATTAGTCTATGCTAGAAAATGTGGCCAACCTAGTTCAATGTTAATTTCCAAGTGATAGACGTGCCAGCATCATACAATCTACTATTGTGAGGGTCATGGATTCATGCTTCTGGGGCCGTAGCATCAAAAATACTCAGGCGGTAAACTTGAATGGAATCATTAAGAGGTGATCATTCACGGTGATCGTAGAAATCCTATGTACATTCCCCAGACCATTCCATCAATCGAAGAAAGGAGGAAGCTGGGTGGAGAGAATTACCATCACATAGAATGGGTAAATGATGCTGACAAAGACAAATGGTAAGATAAAAAGAACAAAAGTATACTGAATTGGAGTGGGTACAAACCTGGCCAAGGGCTCGGCAAGAAACTCCAAGGAATCACTAAGCCCATATTAATCAAGAAACATTGCACCACTTTTGGTCTAGGATATCAAAACACCTTGAAAGAATTCGACACCTGCTCGCCACCATGGTGCAGTCCTTACTATCCGCTGGAGCAGCGAATACCACACCTGGAGCATACTTCCCAACTTGCCGTTATTATTTATGGGCAAGATGAAAAAAAAGCACTGGCAACAGTGAAAAAGCTGTTCTTAGAATACAATAAAATGGACTGTGGTGTTGTTCTCGATGAGGAGGGGGAGGAAGGCCCTTCCATATAGGCTGTAAGAATAGGGGCACGCCTCAATAACTGGACCATCAGGACAACCAGAGCCCAACGAGCTTCGGGGGAGCAAGATTAAAACAAGAACTATTTTATTTACTACATGATTTTGTTTCTTTTATATTTTCAATTCCCGAAATAAGACCCCGATGTTCAAAACTACTTTGCAATTTAACAAAACATTTTAACTTTTCTTATGGTTTGATGCTCATTACTTTTTTCTCTCATTGCTTTACTTATGCGGCATTACTAATATGTAACTTGAAGAACCAATAACTATGACATGCAATGAAACAATGCAACAAATGGACATATATTCAGAGGAAGATGACATGTTGGACGAGATTGTTAAAGAAGTTGAGAACATTGAAAACACAATGAAGTCCAACCTGGAAGAGACAGAAATTGTCAACATGGGAGATGCACAAAACATCAAAGAAACACGAAGCAGCATTTATTTATCACTGTTTTGAAAAGAAATAATACACAGAATTTCTAAGAGAATATGAGGACATATTGGCCTAGTCATACAATGACATGACTGGCCTGAGTACGTCTATTGTGGCTCGCATATTGCTAACTGATCTGACATGCCCGCTGAACAGTCATCGGTTAATCTAAAAATATCTTAATTATACACTTATGTCATATATTTTACAAATCATGCATGTTTATTACTGAAATTGCCTTGTTTAAGAATGCTACCTCATTAATAGATACATTATCACCAGATCAAAGTCACGAAAGCCAAGCAGAGCCAGCGGGGATGCGGACTACTCTTCCCCCTCTACACCTCCCTTACAAAACTCACGATATTTGTATGAACGATTAGTCGGATTACAATAGCATTAGACGTACTATACACCCATGAGACAAATGTTTTTCGGGAATACAACTCCTAGAACTGTCGAACTTACCCGCATTTGCAATCCACACCGGTGGCGTTCCATGTGTCACAACGTTCCCAGCTGTCTCCATAGCGAAATATACTATAAGCTAAGAAAGCTCTGATTCTGCTTGCCATATTTTTCCTTGCATATGGCTACCATTCTGCCTTCTGGGAATAAATATTATCTCTGTCTGCATTCCGGTATTGCATAAGGCTACCATTCTACCTTCCGGTACTAAATATTGTCTATATCTGCATTCGTGTATTGCATAAGACTATCATTCTTCCTTCCGAGCTTAACACTATCTTTATCTGCATTCCTGCATCGCATAAGGCTACCAATCTGCCTTCTCAGACTAAACATTGTCTCCATTTCCATTCCTGCAATGCATAAGGGCACCATTTTGTCTTTCGGGACTAAAAACTATCTCCATCAGTATTCCTCCATTGTATAAGGCTTCCATTCTGCCATCAGAGACTCAATGTTGTCTCCACCTGCATTCTTGCATTTCATAAGGCTACCATTCTGCCTTTTGAAGATAAATACAACCTCCATCTACATTTGCATGGCTGAAAGATTACCATCTACTTCATGCATAGCTGAAAGATTGCCACCTTATCTAGTTTTGCAAGGCTAAAAGATCGCTACCTACTGCATTGCATGTATGCAAGATCGCCACCATATCTGCATCGCATGGCTGAAAGATCGCCACCTTGTCTACAACTGCATGGCTAAAAGATTGCCAATTTACATATATAATGCATGGCTAAAGATTGTCACCTACTGCATTGCATGGCTGAAAGATCACCACCATATCTACATTTCGATGGCTGAAAGATTGACACCTACTGCATTACATAGCTGAAAGATAACCACATTATCTATATTTGCATGGTTAATACATCGCCACCTACTGCATTGCATGGCTGAAAGATTTCCACCACATATGATTTGCATGGCTGAAAGATCGCCACCTTATCTACATTCGCATGGCCAAACGATCACCGCCTACTACATTGCATGGCTGAATGATTGCCACATTATCCACATTTTCATGGCTGAAAGATCGTGACCTACTGCATTGCATGGCTGAAAGATCGTCACCGTATCTGCATTGCATTGCCGAAAGATCGCCACCTTATCTGCATATGCATAGCTTAAAGATCGCCACTTTATATACATCTGCATAGCTGAAAGGTCGCTACCTTATCTACATCTGCATGGCCAAAATATCGCCACCTTATCTATATTTGCATGGCTGAAATATCGCCACCTACTATATTGCATGACTGAAAGATCGCCACCATATATACATTCTTATGGCTGAAAGATCGACACCTTATTTATATTTGCATGGCTGAAAGATTGTAAGCTGCTGCATTGCACGGGCTGAAAGATCTCCGAATAGCATCTCATGGGCTGAAAGATCGCCAAATCACCCGAATGTGTCATTCTTCAGAGGCACCAGTTTCTTAGCCAGAGAATGTCATGTCGTTACCTTAGGACCACATTTAATCATTTGCATATCAATATTCAAAGGCATCATGGTTGGGAGGCATCATCCTCATAGCCCAAGAGCATTATTTCATGGACTGTGAATCCTTCATTATGCGTTTCATGGCCCATGACATCATGATCTAAGGACGTCATTCTAACCGTCCAAAGAAAAAGCTCATGGTCTGACGGGAAATAGCATCATATTTAACTTTACGGACAATATATGCTTGTATTTCTTATTTGTAGTTAAACCTGCTAACAAGGACCATCTTGGCACGATCGATCCCACTCCAGTTCAAGCAGCCATGCCAAACCTTAACCATTTCTCGGCCCTGACTAATGCGTTCGTTCTCGAAAGTCTCCATCGGCATATTCCACCGACGGATCTTTAACTACATATGGCTTGATTCATGTAAGACCAGGGATATGTAGGCAACTAAAAAGTAAGGATGCGGCTTACTTGTCAAATTGTTTCGCTTGGTAAAAGTTGGCCATCATATCTTTACCCGATAACTCTTTCATTCTTTCCGGGTAAAGAGGGGACAGGTATTGATATTCAATTTTTTGCTATATATTTTTATGTGCAAAATAATTTTGAAATAGCATACATAAGTATGTCCCAGGTTTTTTTTCTTAATCTTTAACCAATTTATTCCTCTATTTTATTCGAAAACCCCCAGTAATAATCCCCAAAGTTATCATTCTTGTTGATTCATTTTTTGAATTTGCATATTTTTACTAATGTATAGTCAGTATAATTTTTGCATGCTTTTACAAATTTATTAAGTATTGTTAAGGTTAAATTGTATATAATTGCCATATTAGCCTCTTTTAGATTTAATTGAGTTTCTAATTAAGAAAATTAAGTCCAAAAGTTTTTAATTGATAGTTATATATTACAAATAATTTTAGTACCTTTAATTTATTTTCAAGAATTAATTACTGTTTTGATAAATAAAAAGGAAAAGATTGGTTATTTAAAATCTAGCCAAATTATATTTCAATTACGGCCTGAATTGAACCCTCAATTTGAAGCCAATTACTAGACCCAATTTAAATAACCTAACTCTGATCCTACCTAGCCCTTTCAATTCTAGCCATTGACCATCCAGATCAATGGCCAATATCAGTCATTTCCATTTTTAACCTCAAACAACCTCTTACCCCACCCCATTTCAAACCAAACGCCGTCCTTGAATCACATTCCCTCTAAACTCTCTCTGCAATCCCTCATAAACCCTAGCCACTGCCATCAAAGAAAAACCATAATACCTCTTAAATCTATGGCTTCGAAGGTCAACAGAGATTTGTATCAACCTCACATGGCTTCTACATGTTCAACTCTTATGGTCTCAATGCTAGATATTGAAAGATCTTTATGTAGACCATATTCGATTTCAGTGCATGGTTGTTCTCCGGTCGTCTCTAACCTTCCTCTTGCCAGCCATGGCTATGCGAGACAACTCTTGACACTCCTGCTTAGATCGATGATTTTCTAAGCCTTTTTCATCACTTAGGGTTCTTCTGAAACCCAAACATGAAAGGTTCTTTCGATTTCTCTTGCATTTTTTTCTGATCTATGTTTGCTCTAAACTTCTAAGCATTTTTTCTTGAAGTTACTTTTCAAAATTCTGCCTTTCTTTTGAATATGTTCTGTTGTGTTTCCTCATGATCATTCTTCTACTTATGTTTGTATGTTAAAAGCCCTCATTTCGTATGAATGCTTATTAGACGAATGTTCCTTTGCCTGAGTTTCTCTCCAATTTGTTTGTTTATCCTATTTTAAAACTCTTCTATTTTTGAAAATCCTATAGTTTTGGTTCTAAGTCTGTTCGCTTAAGTGAATGAAAAAGTACCCCTTCACTTGACTGGCCGAGAGTAAATTTTATATCTTTAACTTGATTCAGCACTACTGATACTGATACTGGAGAAGGTGCATGTCTTGTTTCTTTAGTCCCATCAAATGATTTCGCATCATTCCGATATTTGTGTCCCGACTTCAACAAACTTCGATGACCCATGTAACAAAACTTTCTGCCATGTTTCAGCCTTCTATATTTAGTGTTTATGTTACAAGAAGGGCATGCAAACGGATCATAAGTGCACAATCCAGAGAGAGTATCTTATGCAGGAAAGTCATTTATAGTCCACATGAGAGCTGCTCGCATTTTAAATAACTCCTTAGTAGAGACATCGTATGTTTCTACCCCAACACACCATAATTCATTTAACTCTTCTATTAGAGGTTACAAAAATACATTGATATTATTGCCAGGCGCTTTGGGTCCAGGAATAAGCAAGGACAGAATGAAAAACTCCTATTTCATGCACATCCACAAAGGAAGATTATATGGTATTAAAATCACTGGCCATGTTCTATGAACAGTTCGCATTGTGCCAAATGGATTGAACCCATCCGAAGCTATTCCTAGGCGCACATTGCGAGGGTCTCCAGCAAATTCGGGATATCTATTATCAAATTTTTTCCAAGCTTCATAATCTGCAGGATGTTGTAGAACTCTATCTTTGTTGCGCTCTTCATGATGCCAACGCATTGCTTTAGAAGTTTCCGAAGACATAAACAGTCTTTGCAGCCTTGGTTTTGAAAGAAAATATCTTAGGACCTTGGCTGGGATTTTTCTAGCATCATTTTTCCATCTAGACGCTCCACAAACATTGCATTTATTGACATTCTTTTTAGCAAACTATTTCCTAAAAAGCATGCAATCATTGAGACAAGAATGAATTTTCTCATACTTTAAGCCCAAGCCTTCAACTATCTTTTTGGTCTCATAGAAAGAAGGAGGCAATTTTTCTCCTTCAGGAAGTGCATCCTTCAATAGTCAAAGGAAAGCACTAAATTCCTTTTACCATTTGAACATGCATTTTGTACGGTACAGATGCATCAAAAAGGATATTTTGCAAAATTTCTTACATCCTTGATATAGTTCTTCAATTGCCTCCTTCATGAGCCGTTCAAACTTATCCACCACTGGATGTGATTGATTTCCATATGGATGATCACTATTCTCTTATAAGTTATGCTCTACGCCACCTAATTCACTAGCATTGGTATCCATGAACTGTGTAACACCTGCAAATGCATCATGTATCATTCCTCTCATATCATCGCCCCATTGTGTCGACTGATTGCGATTATTTGCTTCAGCATTGTTTGATCCCTTTAGAGACTCACCATGACAAAACCAAGTATCATAGGATGGTATAATACCATTAACCACAAGATGATCATATATTATAGTCCGATTTACTTGATGGATAAACACACACTCCGTACAAGGACATGCAATTTGTTCTCCATCTTATTTGTCAGAAAAGTCATGACTTAAAAAATCCTCTACTCCATCCAAATATTCTTTACTAACTCTTTCAGAATACATCCATCTTCTATTTCTAGGATTGTCCATGACGTTCAAGATAGTCTTTTCTTTTCTATAATTACTGAAATAACTAAAAATACATTAGTAAAAAGGTGGAATTAATGAAAAATGTAGCTAAAATAAAATAACCATCCTATTAGCAGGTAATTTCATGGCTCAAAAATACCATTTTAACAATTAAAACTATTAAACGGAAATTTATTTAATTATAAAGTTCATCTCAGGCAGAAGTCTTATGTATTACTTTAGGAAATACACATAGGCAGAACACATTCATCTAAAAGGTGTAGAGTCTTAACCATAAAAGACTATTCAACTGCTATCTGGATGTAGTTTACATGAACGTGAATGAAGGAATATTGGGTAGTGAATAAGACTAGGGAATTGAAAATAAGGCAAAAACATCACTGAGCATATCAATGTTTAGTGTTTACAGGTACTACATATTTACAAGGTAAAGGAATTAAACCTAGAAATTTGAATATCTCTTCAACCAGTAAAACTACAAGCATGCAATTTTACCAAGGAATATGATCCCATCAGCTCGGGAAATTTTATAAAATGGTGTAAAATAAACAAAAAGGAGAAGTTACTTCTTTGTTAATAGTGGAATAATCAGCACGATTGAGCATCATTTTACAATGCCAATAGCAAGAATGGTTGGAAAACTTATTATCTCCTCTAGGCATTTTTTTTGGCAAACGACTAGGCAATCGTCTAGGGCTAGATTTCATTAATAACGTTAAAAAGAAAATTACAACAAATAGGAAAAATAAAATAAGTTGGGGATAGCACCGGTATTGTTACTCATATAACAATAATCGGTGTAGACCTTACCTTATTCATCCTATTGAGGCCAAAAAAGCCTAATGAACTATCAAGCATTTAAAAAGAAAGAAGTAGCAAGAATCTTCCCCGAGCTTATAACATGCTCAGTGATGATATAACATTGAAAATTGCAAATGAGATGGAAAAAATAAAAAGTTGAAGAAAACATCTTGGTGCTCTCTTTTCTCCAATTTTGTGAACATTTTAATTTGTAGATTAATATCTTCGTCCACAATTTTTCTGAATATGACTTCAAATTTCATGCTTTGTTCCTCGATCGATTGGCCTTTATAATAATTGCTTGAGTGACCTGTTTTTGTTTTCCATTTCTCATTGGACGTCTCCCTATGTTTAAGTCTTCAAAACTCCTGCCGTCCCAACATCTATCCCTTTCGCGAGACTTCTTACTTATTTTACTATGCATCAGCGACAGATCACCTTTTTCTTGACGTATCTGCCCGGCATTGCTTTAATATATCCTCTTCCTCCCCTTCTTCATATATATGTCTTTCTGCCCTCGCATCCAGAAGTTTATGGGAAGGTTGCATCATTATATCCGACATTTTTTCGTCTCCTTTATAGTTGTGATTGATTTTATTGGTACAATCTGATTCTTGGCAGATGTTGCGTTGTAAACAGCAACATATGTTTCACCTGACTTTGTAGAATTTCGTGGAACAAATACTGGAGCATTATGGTTCAAGTTTCTGTTTGTGTTTGCTGCATGTTTCATATTTGCAGGGACCATTGATTGACGCTGATTGCCTTTGTAATTTTGGCTTGAATTGCTCATCAAAGTCCTCTCCTGCACTGTCGCCGTCAAATCTTGGTCGTATTCTGAAGATGAATAACCAGCCATCCCTTCTCCCCAGCCCTCGTCATCATCAAATTCTCGTTGGTCATTCCACAGTTTGGAATTAATGTCCATGTCTCTCATGTTAAGATGAATATTTCCAGTGGAGGTTTATGGTTTATTGGGAGAAAGTATGATTGGAGAAGACTGATCTTTGGCCTTCTGCACATTCTGTCCAGTCGGTATTGCATTCTCATTATTTACATTTGTAAGTGCAGTAAATGAGTTTGGTAAAGCTGGACTCTAATCTGCGCTGTGGGTATTGATTTTGGCTTTTGAAGTTGCTTTTCTGGTGGACAAAGCTGACCGGCAATTTACAGATTGTTGAGCATCTTCACTGGATTGTTGTGTATCAGCAGGAGGATTTAAATCATTAGAAACTGCAACTGATGTATTCACCAAAGAGATCATACTGCCTTGTTGAATATCCAGTTGAAATGTGTTCTGCGCATCCTCATTATCTGTAATACTTGCTGTTATTTGCATATTTGTCTTGAGAATGTGCTGTACAGTAGATGATACATTTTCTTCCCCTGCTGCCAGCTACTTCACATTGCAGCTAAGATGTTGTCTTGTTTCCTCTTTTCTGGTATGCTCAAAAGTATCCATAGCTGCTGCTTAATTCAGTTCATTACAATGTAGATGTCCAGAATTTTTTGAAGCATCCATTAAATTTGTTACTGTCATCTGCTGCTGCTCAATCTGCTTACCTTCATGTCTTTTTGTATTGTCAACTTCTGGTACATTAGATGGAAAAGCATGTTGTAAATTTGATACCATCTTTTTAGGTACAAGAATAGAGTGCGCATTCAATGGACCACTATATTGTATTTTACAAAACTGGGCAGAATCACCCTTAGGCATTGTGAGAGTATCTGTAGATGTAACATATGATGGAGCTGCATCAGCAAAGTGTTCTCTGGCCTCACTTCCTAGTTGCGGCACATTACAGCATTGATTCTATCTTTTGTGAAAATCCACTGTGTTGGTATGGTCAGAAGTAATCAAAACTGATGTTGAATTCATCTTTACGGCCTCGCTCTCAAAGACAAGCAGTTGCCCAGCCTTTGAACTAGACAAAGCACTGTCTGCAGTATTGCCCTTTTGCCTTGGGATAGTGTCTGCAGGTGTAACGTTTGATTGGGTTGCATCAACCCAGTGCTCTCTGGCCTCACTTCCTATTTGCGTCACATTGCGACGTTGATTATGTCCTTTGTGAATATCATCAGTTTTGATATGCTCAGAGGGAACCACAACTGCTGTTGAATTCAGATTTAATGCCTCGCCCTCAAAAACAACCACCTGCCCATCCTGTGCACTATACGAAATACTATCTGCAGTAGAGTGCATTGCCCTAGCTGTATGCTCATATGATCGTGCCTAGATAGCAGTAGCAGGTACATCTGTAGAAGGCTTCGAAGGTCCTTTATCCAACTTCACTACCTCCTGCATAGACTCAACTGGATCTGCTGCATGTGGTGCATCAGATACAGCAGTAACCACAGGATTCCTAGCCATTTCATGTTGATCAACATCACCCTGATCATTCACAGAATTTGCTTCAAATCAGTAGTCATTTGTGTTGCATCCTTTACCATACCAGATTGTGTAACATAATCAGTTGGAGCAACAATATCCTGCACGACTGCATTATCCACAGTCACTCCTTGTGCACTTTGTACAGTCTGTTGTGAGACTTTTGTTAATTCAACTCTTGAATTATCATCTTTTTCATGTGAATCCTTGGCTCCTTGTCCAGCTATTTTTGCATTTAAATAGTCCCTTGCATCCCCTTGTAATTTATCTAAATCAACGACCACTTGACCAGACAGATCACTGTCCAAATGTGCCTCTGCCACCACCTCTGTTCCAGATTTTTCTTTTTTAATTCTACACGACTTGTCATCGTGACCTTGATGCTTGCAGTAAGCACAATACTTAGGCAGTTTATCGAATATTATTTGTTGATGAATCTCGACAGATTTACCTGATATTCTACCAAAAATCTACAGCTTGGCCTTTTTAGGATGATTATCCAAAAGATCAACTATAACATTAACTCTTGCTACGCTAGGTCTCGATCTATCCTATGTTTTCCTGTCCACAGCCAGAGTTTTTCCAAAAGTTGAGGCTATAGACAATAATGACCTCTTAGCAAAAAGAATTTGGTGGAAGACCTGGAAGAGAAATCCACACGACTACCATCGACGTCTCCTCCTTCGGATTGAATTCTAAACACCATGGGAATGTTCTAAAGAAATATTCGTCGCCTTAGTATTTAAGATTTCCAGTCGACTTTGAAAGGAAATGAACATAATAATTGTAAATGACCAAAGTTACAATGACCTTGAACATCAAATTGCGACAAAAATATTCTTCGCACTTCCAATAGATCAGGTCTGCCATAAGAAAATTTAATAACAACTGCCTGATGCAATCTTTCTTCCCTAATGAAATTGTTAAACTCTTCCTTAGTGAATTGAATTACAGGTTCACCATGGTTAACTAAAATTGTACATAGCTCAATTTTAGATGGAGCAGACTGCTTAGCTTGAAGTGTTTAGGCATACAATTGCTTTTTGTTTTCTTTTGGAGCAGTGTTTAGAACGTTATGAACCTCTCCCACAGCCAGATGCTGGGGAGAGGACGGAGCATCCATGATTGCGTTCAGAAAAGATCCTCCATATTGACGCTATGTCACTACTACGAAAGTGCTAAAAATTGTATTGAAATGCCGATGCTACAGTATCTTCAGGACATTTGACGATCTTTTATTGCTTTAAGTAGAAAATCTCTATCCAAATAAATCAACTATCAACAATCCATAAACTTCACATCACAAAGGAGTAACGATACAGATTGCAGACTGAAAATGCTAATCTACAGTGCGCTCAATCGCTAAATTCAAGTTCTATTGCGACTGGTTTAGAGTTTTGGAAAAAAATCGAAAGGAGATGATCACCACAAGAATAAGCTTGTTGTGTGACTAATTTCATGATGATAACTCACGGAATTATGCCCGATGAATAGTGACGGAACACTATTCACCCTTCTTCCGAGAGAGAAGGCAGAGGATTTTTTTTGAGAGAGAGAAAATATTTCGTTTTTCCTGTAGGCATTTGCATCTCTATCATGAAAATGTAGTTGAAAAGCTTATACATGGCATATTCTACTCAAGAATTATAGTGAAAGCAAATATACAAAGTGTAAACAGCTCCTTCAGATCACTTATTCCATGTTTATTTAATGTAGAAAAGTGCATCAATTTCACTTTTAACAACTTGCTGACAATAGTTCATGCAACAAGTGCTCATCAAGCTTTCTTACAAAGATAAAAGTGATACAGGAAGCTCGACACCAGGATAAAGAACGGGGATACATATTTTAGTATATCCATAAGGAACCTCTTAACTACCCTTCTGTATTCTTCTTCCCTCCTACCAACTATTCCCTGACGAGGGGGAGCATTTTGAACAGTGAAAAGGACGATGAAAAACACAAAAAGGAAAGAAGACCACCAAGTTTCTATTCGAAACTAGAAACCAACAATCTGAGTATACAGTGAATAAGTTGCTGATGCAACCTCATAGTTTTCTTCAAATAACTTTAACAGTGATATGAATCGACTACGGAGGATTTGAAACAGATATGCATCGATGGCAATGAAAATTCTTTAACAATGACAAGAATAACAGAAAATATACAAAGGAACAAATGCATCAACGACAATGAAAATATAAAGATTTGACACCACAATGCATCGACGACAATGAAAATTACACACAACATCTCGACTAGTGTTTAGATTCAGTTCATCGGCGACACTTAGAAATTTCTGAATAATCACATGAATAGCAGAAAATAGAGGAAAAAATTAGAAAAACAGTCATGGAAAAGAGGAGGAATAAACTCAATCATCCCACATCAATTTAACAGCGGTCGGATTCACAAACAACGGGCATATGCAGAAAAAGTTGAACTTTCACAAATCTCAATTCCAAACACTTGAAGACATAAATTCGTACCCGGTAAGCAGATTGCTTCGCCATTAATTACAAGAAACTGAAGGAGAAGAATGAGTTCTGAAACAATCTTCAAACCTACACGAAAAGAGAAGTGAGAAACAGATAAAACAGAATACTAACAACGACGATAGAGCATAATCGAGCAGCACAATCCAAAACTCAACTGTTAATCGCATTGGCTGGGTAAACAGAAAAGATGCCTTGGAAAGAATTGAAGTTATCTAGGAAAGGGCTGCCCGGCAACCTATTAATAAGTGCGATTTTGAAAACAGATTTGTCGTCCGTCTCCAGTTCAACGATCAATGAAGGAATACATTTTATGGTTCAAGTCATTGAAGGAATCACATTTCCTAATTTTTTTATTCAAGTCCATGAAGGAGTAGAATAGGTTTCCGCTGATTTACTGATTGGAGTGAATCTTGGATTTTGTCCAAAAATATGGAGGGAAAGATTAAATTATTTGGGGTTAGCGAAAGTAAAAGAAAAATAAAACCTATTCGCTGAAAGTTTGCACATAAAATTAAATCTTATTTTTAATTTTTAATGGCAATTAATTTTTACTGTCGATAAAGGGTTATTTTTTAGTTGCTAATGGTCCTATGCCACTAAATGTTAACCTGAAAGAATTTATCGGCGGCATTTTTGTAGTAGTGTACCGAGCAAAGAACTTCACTGCGCTCATAGATGCCCAAAGGGAAATCTTATCAAGCTCTACATATGAAGCCTAGAGATTGGGCATATTGACAATGTCAAAATTGTACGAGCTGCATGATGAAAGGTACCAACAGTTATGAGATTGGAAGGATTCTGACTGCAAGTTGTGGTGTGAGAAAGAGGCCTAAGGGGGGAATGCCTTGGACTTTGGATTTATTCACCTAACATTTTGCCTAGATGAAAAGAGGACTAATAACGTATTCGCAAGAGCTATGAGATATGAGAAAGATAACTGAATCACTCAACATTCGAGGAAGAATGTTCCAAAGGAGGGAATGATGTTACACCCCATATTTTCGTACATGAAAATAATAAATAAATTAATGAGAGTCCGAAAGTGAGATATCACATCCCGCAATATTACATTACGTTGATGTTACGCTTTTCGCTATTAAGCAACGATGATGTTGCACCCTGAAGTATTGTACATTAAAATTTCATTTTCAGATAACCGACGTATACTTGGGGATATGGTCATCCATACGTGAACGTACTTATGCTATTTATAATAGGTGATAAATAAGCGTTATGAAGGATAAAGGGGTACATGAATTTAAGAAAGCGAGTTTTGTTGGAAGTGGTCAATCTGGAATAAAAAGGGGTCGAGCGATAATACTGTACCATGCAAGGTACCATATGATCATGGTAGTCTAATATATAAAGTACATATGAAGTATTTTTTTTAAAAATAAATAAAATCTTATGTAATTTATGGTAATTTTAAAATTTTGCAGGTGATTAATTAAATTATCGAGTAACGGGAGATTACCGACTAACTAATAAGTGGATAAAAGTTTTAATAAATTAAGGCCACCAAGTTAATAAATGACTCACTACACAAATGAATTAAGCATTAAAGTGACTAAGACTTAGCAAGAATCTGATCCAAAAATAATCATTTAGAGCCTTTGACAATTCAACTCACATTTTAGTACTAAGAACGTGGGAAATCAAGGATATTGAGGCAGAATATTTTGTCCAAAATTCTTGCCAAGAGTTCAAGTGAAAATTTCAAAGTTGAAATACATTAAATCCATTTCCATCATTGTTTAAAAACGCTAGAGCAGAATCTGGCTTCATTAATTCCATTTCCATCCTTGTTGAAATAGATTAACTTCTTTGGCTTCATTTTAATTATTATGGCATTGGAGCCAAGAGAATTGAATTAGTTCAATTCGTCCAACCTCTTAGCCACAAATTTGTTCTTGGTTTTGAAATCAAGAACGTTTGAACAGGTATGTTAAGGTTAAGCTCTTTTTTCATTTGGCATGATCTCGTATTATATTCATATTCCGGAATTTATGTATATTTTTCTAGTTTCACAAATAGCGTATATTTTCCTAGTATTGTAAGTTATAATATTCTCCTTATCAGGACTTCATATTCAGTTGAGTATTTCCTTCTTCTAGTCAAGAGAGCAGAGAGTTTATATATACATTGTTAAAAGTATTTTCATTACCATCGATCTATAATCGATGGGCAGGCCCCTAATGGGCAACCTCTGATCAGATGGTAAGTTATATAACGAGCCTATTGTATCCGAGCGCTTATGAGCGAGCCTAGTTGACCGAGATGCAGAGCCTAGTATAGCCGAGCGCGTATGAGTGAGCCTACTACGGCAAAGCAGATATATATATATATATATATATATAGGGTCGGATAGCTATTTTACTTGCTATATTAAGAGAATTAAGTCAGTATCAGCAGTTAAGCATATCTTCAGGTTATCTTAGACTTCCAGCTAATTGCAGTTATTATATTATCAGTTCAGTTTCAGCTTTCAGTATACTGCCTTACATTATTTCGTACTGACGCCCCTTTTTTGGGGGCGCTGCATTTCATGCGTGAAGGTCAGACAGACAAATGAGTAGGCCTCTTCAATAAGTGTTTCCCAAGTTCAGCTTGATCGGTAAGCTCCATGCCTTTCAGAGTTTTCTGGTCTAGACCCTTATGTATATCTGGTATATATACATATATATGTCATTAGTAGGTAGGAGAGCCATTCCGAAAATAGTATATGCATCAGGCTTGTAGATATATCTTGTCAGTTAGTGCAGTATATTGGGCTTTTAGACCTTGTATCTATATTTGGTTGGTTTCTCAGCAATAATAATGATGACGGCCTTGTCGGCTAAGTTTTATATGGATATTTAGTTAGCATTCGCTGTCTTATTGCAATGTGGCCCATGGCCGAAAGTATGAATTCATATGTTTAGAGACCCTTGGTTGCAAGGATAGGTGAAGCACTGGGTGCCAGTCTCGCCCCACAAGTTTCGGGCAAGACACATAACTCTATTTGAAGTTCTTTATTTCAAAATATCTTATTCCTCCGTGTGATTCTTCTGACTATTGTTTTCTATCATCTCTATAAATCGATTTTGCTTGAAACATTAATTTTCAAATGTGATTTTCTTCATATGATATTGTGAGATCTTCACATGTTTTGTTATTCTATGTTTTCTTTACTACTTGACCTACTGGACTATCATGTTTCGAATGTTGCTACCTATTAAATTTGTGCTAGTATTGTATGCTATTAACTTCTGCTAACAGGCTTGGCCTCACTTGTAAAGTGTTTCTACACCCTATATATATATATATATATATATATATATATATATATATATATATATATATATATATATATGTTTTGTTTCCTTCTCTATTTGACCTTAAAGTTATGACTAATTTCTAACTTTTCCTTTGTGAAATTATGATTTCATTCACCTGTTAAGGTTAATTAATTTTCTTATTTTGCCTAGTTGAATTCTTTCCAAAATTATTGTACTATTTTTTCTAGACTCGATTGCTTACTTAATGCTTTACTACTTCTTTTATGGCAACTCTCATCCCACTTACAAATCGATTTCTTCCCTTCTTTCGAATCTATCACTGCTTGTTAAGAAAGTGATCCCTTAATTAAAGGCAATAACTTATGTAATTGATTCTGCATCATGATTGTTTCCATATTTGTAGCTTATTACCTCTTTCTTACTTGTCTTAAAAAAGCTATAAATACCCTATAATTCTTTTCTTTCAAACACACGAACACAAAGCATAAACACTTGAGTTCAAACACACACTAAACTAAACCTCTTTCTCTTCTCTACTACTACTATATTGCTTCCTTACCTTAGCCGGCTGCAAGCCAAGACTAGGATTTGAAGAAACTTACTTATTCCTGCATTTTCATTTCTTACTGGTATGTTCTAATTAAGTTTTCTGCACTAACAACAACATGTTTATTTATTAATTCTTGCATTTTGTGTGCCTACTGTTTGTATTTAACCCAGTACCATTATTTTGCATGTTGTAATTTCCTTTCTCCTATTCTGAATCATTGCATTATGACCTATGAATCTCAAATCCCTACTCAAATGTGATTAATACTTATGGTTGGTTGAGGGCATGACAACATTGAAACTTCTTGTGCATGACCCAAACTTGATCTTCTTAGGATCATAACCTCCATGTTTTTATTATATGTTGTGTGTTCTAGTTGATTTACAGGCTATCAGCACTTCCTATTGATGTTCATGCCCAAAGTTAATCCATGTCTAAGTGTATAGGCTCCTTGCAATGGATTCCCAATCCCCTACCCCCTTTTTGTGAAGTTAATGACTCCCGAAAATGTTAATTGCTATCTTCCATCACCCCATCCCTCTCATTTTTCCCTCGGCTCTTAAAACTTAGTATATGCACTTTCACTCTCTTCTTAGAGTTAAGTTCTTCCCCCTCATGTGAGCCTTGCCTTGTGACCTATGAGCTCCCTCTGAACTTGGACACACGAGGACTAGCATTTTCACACTGCACTCATCTCTATTCTTGTTATGTAACTTAGGTGTGAGCACTTGCTGGGGTCCTATTGAGGCCCTTAGAGAACTCTGACACACGCAAGTCTGAGAAAGAGTTTGGATCGATGGTATTTTGAGGCGTTTTATTCCATAACTCATAGAGGAAGTCAAGAATCAGACTTCCTATGCTTGTAACTTTTCCTTGTACACTTCTGATGTAATTTGGTATTTTGGTTTGTAATAATTTGTAATGGACATTTGGGACTGGTAGTGAAAAAGGGTTGGGTAATTATGCATGTTCAAAGGTAGAAAATATGTATAGGACTACTTTTTCAACATGTTCAATTCGCATCAACATTATTGAATTTAAACCTTGCGAATAGGTTCCGCATGTGCATATGATAAATTCTACTCTTCTTTCCGTCTGAATGGCTATAATGCCTTAAGCAAAAGAGGATTCATCGACGACACCATTACGGGGTAGTAAGATGGCTAGTATACCTTCAACAAACTGCCGTCATGGACTATACGGATCTACGAAGAGAATATAATGTAGCTTTCTGGCACAACATTCGTTTGCACATAGTAAAGCTAAACTCTGTTGAGGAATTTACTGGAATAATTAGACACTCCTTTGACAGTTTCTTCTTCCTTGGTTTAGCTGACTCGTAGAGTATCTAATGCTGAATGCTTTCCAACAAAAAGAGAAAATATAAGCAAAGATGTGTACCTTGACGATTTGAACCACTATGTTTATCTCAGGGTTGCTAAGAATAACTTTGTGAGGTGAAGGAGTAGATTTAGCCACTGTATCAATGATTTTCATCTTATTGATTCCAGTATTTGTTCGAGCTTCATAAAGCACTGCAAACTGTGAGAGAAAATTGATTAGGCTGGAGACTTAGTTCACTCTCCCAAAAATATGAGTTGACTGCAACATAAATGCATTTCACAAAACATAATTTCATCCTATTTTCACATCTCTGACACTTGAGTCAACAAAAGTTACAGATAATTATATTTCACAAAATACATTGAAACCAAAACATGTCCAAAATCCAAAGAGGATATCATATAGCCGAAAGATCCTAGATCAATTTAGTGCAAGATCTCTTACAAATGCGGAATACATCCACAAAAGAGGTAGAGTTTCAATCACATGCCAAGAGAATAGCCTTCACAGTGAACACGATGGACTTGAAAGTATGAAGACGACCTTCTTTGGAGTGTCGGTTTCAGCAGGTAAGTACTGTTCAACAAGAGGCTTTATGCTCTTCCAATTTCCTCCTCTGATGCACAACATGTTACTTCAACTGGTAACACTCTCAATATGAACCTGTTGAAGGCTATGACATTCTTGAGCAAGAGATATTAAGGAAAATAACCTATATCGCATAAAGTAAATGTATTTATAGAGCTGTCAAAGAATAAATTTTAGCAGATGAAAGAACCTCGATACGTGTCTCTTCGTCCAACCAAGCGAGGACATCATATGTTGAATGATTTCCTTAGGGTTGGGATCTCCATCTTTTTTTTGCATTTGAACAAAAACAACACCATTGCAACCAGAATCTAGGTAGTTAAAACACCTCTGTTTTCAGAAAGAAAACAATGCCCACACTTGTCTACTTGCTAAATTCACAATAACTGTCTGGCGAAATCCCACACTAGTGGATCATGAGGGGTGCCTAACATCTTCCCCTTGGGATAACATCAAGCCATTACCCCATATATGGTGATTCAAATGAAACTTAGAATTGAACCGCATTGGTGTCCTAATGCACCTTAAATCACGACTCTTCAAAATGCAAAGCCTGGTTCCCAAAAGGAACGAGTTGTCGTTTATCAAATGTCATAAACCCGAATTCGCGACAAAAAGGTGGCGCGACAAGAATAAAGTCCGAAGTACAAACTCGGACGAAGCGGTTCATCCACCCCCAATTCCTAGCCTCTTCAGTGCAAGCAAGGAGGGCCCTCGACGCCCGACAATGGAGATTTATCTGTCCCCTGCGGGGAGTGTATATTCTCACCAAGTGGTCAAAGGTGAAGGGTATCTCCTCGATCATATTCACGTAATGTCGGGTCACGTGAACGATACACCGGAATGACAGATGAATTTGGCCGAGAGTCACTTGATATCATTCGCAAATGTCGAGGATCACGGGGTCTATTGAAGGCATGGAGGGCACCGCGGGGCAGAAGGTAAATGGATAAGTATACATACTAAGGATGTTGGCCTTATACATCGTTATGTCCTCCCCCCCCCCCCGAAGGAACCTCTACCGGCACTGCATCTCCCCAGCGACATTCATTTTTCTTACTTTCAATGTTTGTTATTAATCTAACATACCGGGATGCAGGTTCACATCGTCCCGGCTTCGAAGAAGGTCTCTCAACCTTGAAATCAGAGGTTGTCTTAAAGGCACTTGGAACTCACTCTCCAGCGCAAGGAGACGCTGTCGCTTTACCATGAGAAGAGAGCATTGAAGAGAAAGGCACATCTCCTAAAGGGATGGAGGCGGAACTGTTCGCCATTTTCATCAGGGGATTACAAAGAAGAAATTAAAGATCGCATTTCAAGAAAAGGAACGACAGGAAGTAAGAAGAAAAGAAAAATGTTTTTGGGAGCCTAATAATGCAATAGAGAGGTAGGGGCGAAGAAACGATTATTTATACAAGCTTAACATGTGTGATTGGAGCGAACAAAAAGACAGTCAACTGCTATAATTAATTTGGAGATTTTGAGGATTGTGTGGATGCGACTTTTTGAGGCCCTGTCTATTGTATCACTCGTCTGGTAGACCAAAACATTTTTCTTCGAAGGAGGCGCTCGAGGGTTAAGATGTCTAGGACGTTTCTCTTTGTTTTACTTTGAGAAACACGGGCACTATCTGTATACGGCTAAAATCGAGATGACGGATTTTACAATCGACAAGCCATTGCGCAATCTTGCCTCAAAGGTCCCGGAGGATAGCCTGGGGTTCGATGCTTTCGGGGAGTCTTTGTGCTCGGTATTGAAGCAGAATGTGCCAGTGTTTATCGTTGACGAGCGGGAAGTTCCCAATGAGCTGTATCTTCTGAGAAAACACTACACCAATAGTGACAGTCTGCACCAGGCTGATTGAGTGGTTGTACTAGCTACTTTATGTAATAAATATACATGTGTTTGTACTATGTTGGCTTTCTCCCTCATATATAAAGGGGGACCTTGTCATTTTTAAGGGACGTGTCACTCAATATTTAATACACAAGAGCATTCTCTTTGCATTCTAACATATATTCGTGATCTCATTACTTGCATTTATTGCATATATTCATTATGTTATATTTATTATTCTGCATTTATTACTTATTAATAGCCATAAAATACTTCCATCAAAGATATCATAACTGTTAATCCCTCTCTAATTGCTCCTAGCCGAGCATCCGACTCGACCTCGAGGCCCATATACGCAAGTTCGAGGCCCCAATTTCCAGTCATTTGGTTTGGTCATTATACTACTGACAAGCTCTTATCTTGTTTCCTAATCTTTTAATTAGCACATATTACCTGAACAAATAGCATAAAAATAGATCACATATTTTTAGAACCAATAAATCAAATCTAATTGTATTTAGCATTTTCAAGGTAAAAACCTAGTTGATAGAAATTGGAAATTAACCAGAGATCTTTGCTAATCGAACTCATACAACCATGATATAAACGTATATGGACAAGATTTTGTCCAGATTCAAGCGATTGAAGCTGAATGGACCCAAATCTGAGAGGTGGTACTATCCAAGTTTAGGCAAGTACTAAGTGATATCATAGTCTTGCAAGTAATACTGGGATATTACATAAAATGCAAGAAATCATGGAAGGGATCCATGATTGAAACGGATTAGGAGAAGATTGAGAGGGCGTTTCACGACCCATTTTCCTTAAATGGTCCTGAGGGCTCCCGAAACCATTGTCAGTCCAACCAACGCAGATATATAATTGAGTTCTCATTCTAAATTTACAAAAACTAAGCATAAAATATTTTTCCAAATTTAAAATTTAAGGCCAGAAGTAATAAATAAAGTATCAAATGATTATACAACCCTAAAATAGATATCTACCAATGTGTGTGCCAGAACCTGGTGTCACAAGCTACAGAAAACTAGTATGAAATACACAAAAGAATAATACACTATTCTACTGTCTGAATCAGGATAGACAGAATACAAAAATAGAAAGAAAGACTTCTGCTGCTGCGGATCGGCGTGAAGGAGAAGCAGCTCATTGTAGAAGTCCGATATGTGCTCACTGATGCGCACCAGAATAGTATCTAGATCCACCTGCCTCAGATCCTGTACATTTAAGTAAAGAGCGTACATGAGTACATAAACAAGATGTACCCAGTATGTATCCCATCTAATATCAATGAAGTAGGGACGACACATCGACTTGATACTTACTAAGGTCAAGAAATAATAAGAATAATTTATAATAAGCAAGTATAACTCAAGTTATAAAATTAGAAAGTATGAAATAGGAATTCTTCCTTTATCCTTCCATCAAGAGTATTCATTCATATATAAATATTTAAACAATTTTGAATTTTGAACCACAGGTGGAAAGCTAGATAACTCATGCGCAAATAACTAACATATGGCCCGATCCAACAGAAAAGTAAATATGCACTTCTGAGGATCGAATGGCTCGAACCATATATGCATCTATTATTCCGCTCGCGAATCATTTGTGTTATGCGGTAAAAATTTAAATAAACAATCACCCTACTCACGAATCATACATACAACGCAGATACACATAGAAATACATGTCCTTCTAAGTACAAGCCAATTCTCTTTTAAGAATTTTAAGAAAAATGAATTTAAATCCTTGTAGAAATTCAATTACCAACTTGCTCGAGTCTACGTAATTCAACAGACAACAAGATTACGGATATTCCAAATATAACATGCTTTAGGGTCCTAGACTATCCGGACTTTCATATAGTCGCTATGTAAAGACTCTCGTCACATGGTACGTAAGTAGCCCCAGCATATAAAAGCAGTTTAGTTATTTCTTATACCTATGGGGACATTTCCCTGTTACAAGGTTAGAAAGGAGACTCACCTTGCTCCGAAGCGCACCTTCATTGTCAAGAACAAGCCCAAACCCTCAATTCGAATCCAAACGTTCGCAAAATAGTTAAATGAAATAAGACAAGTCAATATAGACTCACAAGATCAAATTCTAGCTATTCAAGCAGTTTCCTAAATATTAACACAAGTTTTCTAATTTCCGACCCGGAGCCCACGTGTCCGGATTCTGAGATTTTTCGAAGGAGTTTTTCTCCATAACCTAAGGTACCACTACCAGAATATGGATCTATGGGAACACTTATTTTGGCAACAGTTCCTAAACCATTACCATAAACCTTAGATAGGAACGGTTGAAACCGTTACAATAGAATTTCGGTGCTATCAGCACATTGTTGACATCAAACCGTTGCAAATGTGACAAAATCATTGCCATAAAGTTTTGTTTTGCAATAGATGTGTAAACCGTCCTAATAGACATGTATATGGCAACGGTTTTGGGAAAAAAAGTTCTATGGTAACGGTTTGTTATTTCCCTTCCTTTTTTCGCTGAAATTTTACTGGCCCGCAACAAGCTAATTGTAAGTGACCTGTATTTTTTATTTTTTAACTAATTTAATACAAAAAACCCTCCCCCATTGATACACACATAAAACTACTCGGCCCAGTACTCTATCCAAACTCCCATTGTCGAACAGCCAAAATCCCCTTGAAAATACACCCAAAATCATCTCTTTTCTTAGATCTCAATAGCAATCCCAAGAACCCAAATCCTTGTTCCCGGATCTCACCAATATTACATCAAATGTTGATGCTTACATGCTATCTCTTTAGAAAAGTTTCTCTGTTTTATTTATCTTAGGTGGCTTGTTTTCTTGATCACATACTTAAACAAGGTAGATTTTTAACACCTATTTTGGTAAGTTCTTAGATTTACTATGATTGGGCAGTGTAGTGTTTAGTTTTTTCAGATAAGTTGATTGATTCTTGTACTATCAATGTTTTACTACTGCAAATTATGTTTATTCAATCTCAATTGGTTCGTATTGAAATACTATAAAATCTGCGTTTGATTGTTTATGTGAATGGCCCGATTTATTTGCTTGACCAAAATTTTATATCCTCGAGCTTGTCCCTTTCTTTTTCGGGTTTCCAATAACTACTAGATTTTATATTGAAATTTTAAAAGAACTGTAGTAGCATCACGTAACTTTATACTTTCTTTAGAAAATTTCTCCGATTATCATCTTCTAATGAAAAATGACTATTACATTCTTTGCGCATCTACAACAATGTGCACGGTGTCAACCATGTTATTTTTTGATACATTGAGAATGTCCTCTTGGTCCTGCTGTTAAGGCGGTAGTGGAGAAGATGGAGATGATGAAAAGAAACATAAATGTTGTAATTTTTTTAGACTAGATACTATTGTCAATGCAGCTGCCGTCATTGGTCCTGTTGTTGCTAATATTTCTGTTTCAAGGGGCTTTCACGGGTTGATTGCTAGAAGGAGTATAGGATCAGGAACTATAATACATGCTGACGGCAGTATTTTGACTTGTGCTCATGTGGTCGATATTCAAGGCTTGAGTATTTCATCAAAAGGAAAGGTCAGTGTGATGTAAAGTGTTATTGCTAACCTTTGTGAGGACAAAGTGTCATTCCTGTCACGTTCTTGTGATGTTGTTACATTCAATCAATTCTATCCTATTGTGCTTATGTTATAGATGGTTGCATTATGTTGGTGGTTAAGTTTCTGATTCATGAGAATGAGACTGAGGTTCTTTCTCTAGTATATTCATCAAATAGACTTCGATATAGGTTACACCTATTGCGTTTTGCTCCAAAATGTACATGAAACTTTGTACTATTGATTCACACTTCTTCACATTAAAATACTTTACATTCTTGTTCCTTATTCTAATCTTGCTTCCTAGGACTAAGAATAGGTGTGGAAGTAGGGGTGTATCAGTCCCTGGATGAGAATGTTGGAGAGTAATCATTGTGGATATTAATTCATATAACATTTTCTGGGAGGGAAAAGCTTATTATATATAGTTTATATGGTTGAGCGGAAGAAATGGTCAAGAAACAGTCATTTGGTACTAATGTTTGTCATTGTGCAAGACTAATGATATATTGGTTAGTTTTCTGAAGTCCTTGAATTTTTTATCTTACAATATATATTAGTTTTAGGCTCCAATTAAGACACTTCAAATTGATGGAAATTTTTGTGTGGAGGACCTTGGCTTAAAGACCATCATGGTCAAGTGAGTTGTTCTAATTGTTGTTTGTATTTGTTATCCTATGGTAAGTAAGTAGTATTTTTCTTTAGAGTATTAGCTTTTATTTTGTTATGTTGAGGAAATTTATGGTATATACTCTTGCCTTTTGCAGATGGTTTTTGTCTTATCACTTTATAACATGAAAGAGAAGTATGATCAAATCAGGGTGCGCGATCTTCTATTTCTTTTCTCTTCTCTTTCCCCAAAAAATTTGTGTTCCTATTTCAGATGTGTATTCTCAAGTTTTCTGATGCATTCTTTTCTTGTTGCTTAGACTAGAATTTCCTTGATATGTTTTGCTTATGGTTATGGACTACAATTGGCTGACTACTCTGAGTTTCTGTGTTTTGGGAGAAAATTTTACTCTTAATATGTGTACTCTATAGTACGAGTGCTTTGTTTTTTTTTTTTTGGCAATCTGCTGGGCAGGCGCCTAGGGTTAGTTTTCATTAATAAAAAGAAATTGAACTTACAACAAATTCGAAAAATATAATGAGGGGGAACTAGCACCAGTATTGTTACACATATAACAACAACCGGCGTAAACCTGACCTTATTAATCCTATTGAGGCCAATAAAAGCCTCAAGATCTAACAAGCATGTAAAAATAAATAAGTAGCAAGAACTAAGGAAAGTATGATCATTACAGAATTTATAACATGCTCTGTGATGATATTACATAGAGTAATACTAATGAGATGGGAAAATAAAAAGTTGAAGAAATCATGTTGTTGCTCTCTTTTCTCCAATTTTTTGAAAAAATCAATTTGTAGAGCAATGTCTTCGACCACACTTTTCCTCAATATGACATCAAAATTCATGCTTTGTTCCTCGATCGATTTGATTTTGTAAGAATTGTTTAAGTAACCTGTTTTTGTTTTGCATTTCTCATTGGGGGTCTCCTTGCGATTGCGTCTTCAAACACCCTGCCGTCCCATCTTATATCCCTTTCCCGAGACTTCTTACTTGTTTTACTATGTGTTGCTGACAAATTACCTTTTCTTGACGAATCTGCCTGGCATTGCGTTAAGATATCGTCATCCTCCCCTTCTTCATATATATGTCTTCTTGCACTCTCATCCCGAAGTTGACTGTCCAGTAGAGTATTTTTGGAGCTGTTGACACTAGCTGGTGTTATCCCGAATGAGAAAATGTTGTTGTTTTGTTATCGGCAGAAAGAAAATTAGTCATTGCATCCGACATTTTCCTCTCCTCCAAAATATTGATTGATCTTACAGGTACAATCTGATTCTGCGCAGATGTCGGCAGTGTTGTTGCTTTTCGATCAGCAGCTGATGTTCCGCCTGATTTTGTGTATTTCTTGGAACAAAAACTGGAGCATTATGGTTCAAATTGTTGTTTGTGTTTGCTGCAGTTTGCAGATTTGCCGGACAATTAATTGTCACTGATTTCCTTTGAAATATTGGCTTGAACTGGGCGTCAATGTCCTCTCTTGCACTGTCATCATCATAATCTTGGTCGTCTTCTGAAGATGAATAACAGCAAGTCCTTCTCCCCAGCCCTCCTCATCGTCATAATCTCGTTGGTCTTTCCACAGTTTTGATTTAATGGCCATGTCCCTCATCTTAGCTTGAATTACTGGTTTGTTATTTCCAGTGGATGTTGATGGATTTCCATAATCTTTGCTAATTGTCTCCAGAAGTGTACTGGAGGGAGCTATGGTTGGAGAAATATGATCCTTGGCCATATGCAAGTTCTGTCCAGTCAATGTTCCATCCTTAATATTGACATTTGTAAGTGTAGCAAAGATTTTATGTATAGCAGGACTTTTATCGGCGATTTGCATTTTGTTTTTTGTTTTTGGAGTTGTTTTTCTGTTGGATATCGATGAATAGTTTCTTGCAGTATGTTGATCAGATTAAATTGTTTGTTGAGTAGCATCAGTAGACTCTAAATCCAACCCACGTTGAGATAAAGCTTCATTAGAAACTGCATCTGATGTATCTGACAAAGGGATCACAGTGCCTTATTTAACCATATTAGGCTGATGAGAGATATCTTGACGAACTGTGTACTGCTCAACCTCATCGTCTGTAAGACTTGCTTATATTTGAATTAATTGACTCACAGCATCATGATTATCATTCCCATATATAACTTGAACAACAGAACATTGCTAAGGAAGTGTATAATCCAGTTCTGAAAAAACAGAAACTGGAGCATGTGGTTCATTATGTAACGAGCTGTTGGCAACGTTATTACCCTTTGCAGCAGCATATTTTTTGGTATGCTCAGGATTAACCAAAGCTGGTGGTTTATGCAGTTCCTTACAATGTTGTTGTCCATGATTTTTTAAAGCATCAAGTACATTTGTAACTGTCGACTTCTCCCCTGGTTGAACCGACAAAACAATATGATCTGTGATAGATGTGACATTATCCGAGGCCTCCAACTTAGTCGTATTTGCTTGACCAACCAGTGTATTGTTTTTATTGTTTGTAATTTGCATTATCTGCAGCTGCTCGATAAACTTGTCTTCGTTGCTTTTTGCATTGTCATTTTCTGGCACAGTAGATGGATCTGTATGTTCCAACTTTGATACCATATTATCATTTTCAACATTAATAGGCAAAATCGATGGAACAGTAGCTTGTTTTTTACAAAACTGGGCAGAATCACTCTTTGGCCTTTGAATATCTTCTGCAGCTGTAACATTTGTAGCAGAAACATTTTTTTGAGAATCTATCCGCTGCACATTGTACCTGTGATGCTGTCCATCAAGATCAACCAGCTGCCCGACCTGTGCACTAGCAGTAAAATGATCTACAACAGCCTGCATTGCCCCATGATTAGCCACATATGTTCGTGCATCAATAGTAGAAACATGTACATCTCTAAAAGGTTTAGGAGGTCCTTTATCCAAATTCAAAACCTCCTCCATAGTCTCCACTGGAACGGTTGCATGTGGTGCATTTGATACACGAGCAACCACAACAGTCCTATCCAATACATGTTGATCTGCATCACCCCTATCATTCATAGTAGGTTGTGTAGTCACAACAGTATTTTTCGTGACATCCTTTACAATACCATGTTGCACAGCTGAGTCAATTCAACCAACAAACTCCTTCAAGCCTTCATTATTTTCCACATTCACTCCTTCTGCAATTTGTAAAGTCAGCTGAGAGACTTTTGTTAATTCAACTCCTGCGATACCATCTTTTTCCTTTAAATACTTAGCAACTTGTCCAGCTCTTTTGTCATTTACATAGTCCCTTGCATCCCCTTGTAATTTTTGAACATCATCCACGCCGTTCTCATGCAGATCACTGACCAAATTATCCTCTGCCACCACTTCTGCTCCAGCTTTATCTTTTTAATTCTACAGTGTTTCTCATCGTGACCTTGGTGTTTGTAATAAGTACAATACTTAGGAAGGTGGTCGTACACTCTTTCTTGATGAAAGTCGACAGATTTACCAGAAACCATATCTATAATCTGTAGCATGACCTTTTTAGGATGTTTATCCAAAAGATCAACTATAACCTTAACTCTTGCCGCTCTAGGTCTCGTTCTATCCTATGTCGCCTTGTCCACAACAAGAGGATTTCACACAGCTGAGGCTATAGACATTAACGAACTCATATCAAAGAAGTTTGGTGGCAGACCTGGAAGAGAAATCCACACGACTGCCATCGGTGTTTCCTCTTTCGAATTGAATCCGAAAGTCCATGGGAATGTTCTGAAGAAATATTCGTCACCTTTGGATTAAGATATCCCGTCGAATTTGAAAGGAATTGAACATAATCATTGAAGATTAAACCTGATTAACAGGTGACGAAATTCCAACTGTCCAACGTTACATTGACCTTGAACATCGAATTGCGACGAGAATATTTTTCGCACTTCCGATAGATCAGGTCTGCCATACGAAAATTTTATGACCACGGCCTAATGCAATCCTTCTTCTTTAATAAATTTGTTAACCTCTTCCATTGTAAATTGTATTACAGGTTCACCATGATCTAAGATAACTGGACACAACTCTATTTTTTACGGAGCAGAATGTTTTGCTTGTAGTATTGTAGCATACGATTGCTTTGAAATTTCTTTTGGATCTCTTTTAATGTCGTTTTGAATTACCTCTCCCATAGCCAAAGGCTGGGGAGAGATCAACGCAGCCATGGCTGCCAATGTCATAAAACGATGACAAAATCCTAGAGATAGATCTTGGTGTCACAGATTGTTCTATAATTCCGAGAATAACAGAAATTGTTGTAAAAACTGAAAAAATTCCTCGAGCTACAGTGTTTTGTAAAGTAAAATTAAGATCTTGAAGAAATGGTTATGTAATAGGATAAGAAAACAACTGGGGATTGTTCGCAATAAGAAGGGGGTATTTTGACACCACGTTAGCTATCATCCACCGCCGGATTCCAGAAATATGCCCGATGAATAGTGACAGAATCACTATTCACTCTTCTTCCTGATTCTACGAGTGCTTTGTGAGGTACAATCACATGCTTTTTCTGAGAAGAAATGGCTTACATCTAAAAGCATATGTGAACTTCCACATTAACACTTAGTTGTCTTCAGATGATCACGTGCTTGTTTTGTGACTGTTACATTTTGTCTTTGGATATGTGCATTATGATCTTTTTACCAATATGCAATATGCATGTTGCTGATTTCTATGTTTGCACTAGTTGCGCACATGTTTGGCCATGTTTTCTTTCTTTTTTTTGCTTGATGACACCGAATTTCTGCATCGTAATTCTTCCATATGGCCTTTTGAACAGCACATTCTCTTTTGAGAACTGGGAAGTGTGTTAAACTTTTGAAGTTCGTCATCCTTTACTTCATGCTTATCGTTGTTGATTGCTACATTTGCTCCAGATGCGCACATATTTGGCCATGTTTGCACCAGACGTGCACATCATTGAAGCAATCAGTTTTGCTGTTGATTGTGTGTGCGATACAGTGATAACATATGCCTATCATGCAGTGCCTCTCTTTATGTGATATTAAAATGTTGATATTCACTCTGATATCACCTCTAAGCACCTCAACTCCTTCTGTATGTACTTTCCAATAGAATCTGCATAAAGTATATGGCAGCAGAGTATTCTTCCAAATAGTAGGGCATAGAGACAATAACTTTTGCCTTCCCTTAGAATATGTGAAATTCATATATTGCATTCCTCCATCAGCATTTTAATTGAAAACTTTCTGTGTATGTATTGTGTGTGCGTGTGTTTGGGTTGCGCCTAAGGCAGTTTGAATTGCGCTTAAGGTAGTTTAGCAGCTATAGAACTTGACAACTTTCAGGTGAAGCTTTTTTATGATTAGGTGCAGAGGCACCTGTTCTCTTCTTTGCTAACCTATATTGTGTTTGCTTTTCAGAATCTAAAGTATTTGAATGGAGAATAGGCCAGTAGAATTTCTGAAATCTCACTTTAAGGATCATCTTAACTATTGGAACTCCGGTCCTCATAAGGTAATTACATCCAGAATCTCTTGTCTATTCTTCGGTGAGTCAGTCACACTTAGGAACTATGACTTCTTTCCATAGTTTTTTAAGTTTCGGTTCAGTCAGTAACATTGTCACCCACCCCTTGGTAGTAGTTGCCTTGTCTTACTAGTATAATTTTATAGTCCAACCATTTCAATTTGAGGCATTACAAGCAGCAAGCTTATATATTTTATAGATAGATGAACAAGAAATCATCATGCTTGGAGTTATGGAGTTATAATAGAAGAAAAAGTACATAAAATCAGTAGATACAGGCATAAGAGATCTCAAACTAAGAGATACTCAAAAACTCAAACATCCATCAGATTGCTACTTGGATTTGTAGCTCTAGTCAAATGTGAGCTAGCTTTTCCTAGTCATTACTAGGGATAATCAGGGTTTCTAGATTTTGATGTGTGATTGAGTCTGTACCCTGTTGATCCTTGATGAAAAGATGTAAGTGGTTCTATAAGTTACTTGGTATTAGACAATATTGCATCGTTAGGGAGTAAGACTTTTGGAATCTTAGTAGACATATGCCATTTTGAGAATAATGGCCCTTTCTAAGAAATGGAACCATGTTTGACGTGATGAATTATGGTGTAGTTGTATATTCTCGATTTTATATAAGTGTGCGCTCAAACAATGGTTATTTATCAACTTAAAGAACGGTTTGAATAGTTGATGTCTCATGTTGGTTTTATAATTGTGTTTGTGATTCTTATTATGAATTGTTTTTTACTTTGCCATCATATCATTGATATTTTTAAAGTCTTGGTCTTTGGTAATAATATCTGAGTCGTATAGTTTGTTGAGATTAATAAGTTGGATTGATAAAAGAAGAACGAAAACAATTAAATGCTTGAGTATTCTTAGACCGGATTATGTTGAAGGGTAATAACTTTATTTTTCTTCTTTTGTAGGTGGAATAGATCAAAAATGGATGATGAAAATGATGAAAAACTAGAGCTTACTTGAAATATATTTTTTATTATTATAGATGAATGTTCTAGGAATCTTTTGTTTACAATATTTTGAAAACACTGTATAAAGGTGGGGTAGATGAAGTGGAGGTTAGCAATGGGAGTCCTGTGTGACAAGAAAGTTCCACTGTTACTAAAATGTAAGTTTTATAGAGTAGTGGTTAGGCCTACCATGTTTTATGGGACTGTGTGTTAGCTGGTTAAGAAATCACACATCCAGAAGATGAAAGTAGCAGAGATGAGGATGTTGAGGTGGATGTACGGGCATACAATGATGGATAAGATTAGAAATTGAGATATTCGAGAGAAGGTGTGCATGGAACCCATGGAGGACAAGATGCAGGAAGTAAGACTCAGATGGTTCGGGAACATTAGGAGGAGGAGCACGGATACACCGGTGAGAAGGTGTGAGCGATTGGTTGTGGTGGGCACGAGGAGAGGTAGAGGAAGACCTAAGAAGTAATGGGGAAAGGTGATCAGGCAGGACATAGCGCATCTTAGGATTACTGAGGACATAGCCCTTAACAGAGAATTGTGGAGGTCAAGCATTAGAGTTGTAAATTAGGGGAAGTTGGGGATATTTCTACAGTGCACTAGAGTGAGACTAGCCAGTTAGGAGTTAATCATAGGATGCTACTACTCAGCTACTGATGCATGGATTTATCTGTTGGATATTAGTACATCTCCCATCCTTTTCATATTTCCTCTATTTCTTATATTACTGCTATTTCGTTGTTTTATTGTTATGTTGTGTAATTTAAGTTATTTTAGTATGAGCTTATGGATAGTACTAATATATCATTTTTTATTGTTATTGAGCCGAGAGTCTCTTGGAAACAGCCTGTCTATCCCTCGGGGTAGGGATAAGATCTGTGTACATATTACCCTCCCAAGACCCTACTTGTGGGATCATACTGGGTTGTTGTTCACTTGAAACTTATTTACCCTTTTGATATGTACTGAATTTATGCACTCATAGGTAGAACATTTTTTTTATGGATAATTTTATATTGTTAATAGTTTTATTTTATGATGTATTTAAATTTTAGTGTTAATATAATTTATTATATGTATAAATATTTATTTACAACAGGTGTTATATTGGTTTTAATTGAACTGATACAATAGCCTACTGGAACCGTTCCAAAATGACACAAATGGCGTTCTAGTAGACAATGCAAACTTTTGCAATAGATCCCATAAACCGTTTCAAATACACATATAACCGTTACCATAGCCTAAAGAATTTTTGGCTATATTCAACATAATTGTAGCGATAGCTTGCATAAGTGTTGCTTTAGATAATATGGTAACTGTTAAACACCGTTGTATAAATAATACAGTAACGGTTTTGAACCGTTCCAATTGAAAAAATAATTGTTCCAACTGAGAAAGGGAAAACAATTGTGATAGACTTATCTATTGTCACGGTAATGCAAATCATTGCACGAACCATTCCAGTAGACCTACGGGTACGCCAGCTGATGTGATAGCCTGTAAACCAAATTTTTCCGTAGTGGTCACTAATATATGATTTCTAGTTCATTACATAGCAAATTACATGATTAAATCTTAATTTTATTAATACCGTAGGTCTAGCTCTAACCCTTGATTTTACTTAGCTTTAGTGCTTAATCTACCCAATATACATGTATTTAAGCTAAGGATGAAGGGGAATTACATACGTTACCAAGCTATGTGGAAACCCTCTCTTAGAAGCACCCAAATCGCCTAAGTGCAGAGTGAAAAATGAGAGAAATGGTGTTTGACTTCGTATTAAATGAACTCTTCTGCCCCCAACTGATTTCGCTTCTGTGGCAATATTTTCCCTTCTTGCGGAGTACCCTTCTGCGCATATTGGGCTGCTTATGCGGTCCTAGTGCCGCATATGCGGAACAGCTTCTGCGGTCGAAGTGCCGCATATGCGTAACCACTTCTGCGGTTTGATGACCGCTTCTGTGTTCTTTCCCTTGGGGTACCTTGTCCGCTTCTGCGGAGTCCTAACTGTATCTGTGGTCCCACTTCTGTGGTCCAAGAACCGCATATGCGGTTATGACAGAAGCAGCAAACATTAGTCCTTTTTCAAGTTCTAACTTCACTCGAGCCTCGCTTGTTTGCATTTAAAGCTCCCGTACCCCGCCTGAACATACCGACAAGTCTGATATCATGAGGGGGACTACTCGAACCCTTGAAACACTCAAAAAGGATAAATCTGGGAATCGAGCCCCAAAACCAAATGAATCAAAAACGCCCTTAAGCTACTCGGATTGACACCAAATTTAAGCGTAAGTCTTTATAGATATTTCAAACCTGTACCAAGTTTCACAACTAAAATCTGAGCTCATTACCTAGGAAATCAATGATTACTTAGTTTATTTAATTCTTTAAAACTTCAAGGTAACAATTTCCCTAAAAATACATTACTCAGGCTAGGGACCTCGTAATTCGATTCCGAGAATATTCCCAGGTCCCATGTTTTCCAATAGACTCTCCGAGATCGTCAAATCACGAATACGGGTCCATTTCCTAATAAAGTTGACCGAATTCAAACTTGGCCTTTTTAGAAAAACTTAAAGAAAAAATGGACATATTCTTACTCAAAACTCTTCCAACTTCCGAACCACCCGTCCCCGAAAGTCATAAATTAGTTAAAGGAAGTGTGGGAAGTTTCATTTAAGAGAACGGGGTTCTAAAAAGCAAAATGACCAGTCGGGTCATTACATTCTCCACCTCTTTAACAAATGTTCTTCCTTGAACGGATATAGAAAAGTACCTGGACTGGTGAATAAGTGGGAATATCTGCTCTGTATGTCCTCCTTGGTCTCCCAGGTCACCTCCTCAATCGGTTGGCCCCTCCACTAGACTCTTACCATAGAAATCCTTTTGGACCTTAACTGGTGATCCTGTCTATCAGTAATGGTAATTGGCTCCTGCTCGTACCCCAAGCTCTCATCTAGCTGAATGGTACTGAAGTCCAACTCATGTGATTGGTCGGCATAATACTTCGGGATCATCGATACATGGAAGACCGGATAAACTCTTGATAAACTGGGAGGTAAAGCAAGCTCGTAGGCCACCTCTCCAACTTGCCTCAACACCTCAAAGGGACCAATAAATCCATCTTATTCTCTTCGCGAAAACTTCCGAATCGTAGAAGTAGTTGGCCCGAGAAAAAGAAAAAAATTGACTTTTTGAAGTAAATAAAAGATCATATAATAAAGTGGCGGTTACATAGCAAGAGCTACTAGATCAGTAATTGAAAGGGTGGCTAAAATGGATAGATATATTTTACCCGGGGTTCTAACTGGATACCTTGGAAAGCGCTCATATTTTTGTCCAGAACAACAAAATGAAGAGGAGCAGAGCGAACAAAATCCGCTTAAATTCTTAGTGTACCATAAGCGGTAATCTGTCTTTAATCGATTCGCTTCTTATAGTTAAAGATTTCAGTCTGGAAACAAAAACATCACTAAGGTGTTTTTTCAGATATAAACATGGAAATCTAAGTACGTGAAGTCTTGATGAGTTGTCCAAGTTCTTTGAAAAGAGTTGACTTCTTCATGTGCAGGATAGCCACTGACTTTTCGGATTAATTAAGATATTGGGAGAGGCCAACGCGTCAAAGCAAAGTCAGGTTCAGCAATCGACGTAACTGGTTCAAATACCAGAAGCTAACCAGGTTTCATTCGATTTGTTGTGGATTGGATGATGGAAAAACCAGCAAGCTACGGCTTCAATGTTGGGCCCAGCTTGCCTTTCTTCCCGAACCTTATAATGCCCTTCATTGGCGAGAAATTCAAGAGGACCTTCTCCCCAATCATGAATGATACATCACGTGCCTTCTGATCCGCTAACTCTTCTGTCTGGACTGAGCTGTGTGAAGCCTCTCGTGAATAAACTTCACCTTATCCACCGCATCATGTACCAAATCCGTACCCAATAACTTAGCCTCACTAGGCTCGAACCACCCGATAGGGGAACGAAAACACCGACCATATAAATCCTCATATGGGACAATCTCTATGCTAGACTAATAGTTATTATTGTATGCAAACTACACTAAAGGCAATAACAGATCCCACTGCCCTCCAATGTCAATCACACAAACTCTTAGCATATCCTCAAGAATATGAATTGTCCGCTCCGACTGCCCATCAGTGTGGGGATGGAATGTGGTGCTAAACTCTACGCAGGTCCCCAACTCACTCTGAACAGTTCTCTAGGAATGCAAAGTAAACGAAGGGCCTCTGTCTGATATGATGGAAACCGGCACAACGTGCAACCTAACTATCTCCCGAATGTAAATATGAGTATACCTCTCCAATGTATAAGTGTTGAAATTTTACAAGCTCATTAGTTTTTCTAAATTAGAGTTGCATGAAATTGTAATTTTAGCCTATCTCTCAATTTAGTAGTATTTTTTCACCATAAAAACGTTTCTAATATTATTAGATTATTATTTATGCTTTGTTTATTAACTCAATATTTTAATTGGATTTTTAAACATCATTTTGCTAATTTGTAAATTATAAATTGGGGAAAATAGCTATTTAAATCGTAGCCCCTTTTTCATTTAAATTGTAACCCAATTTCCGCCCCAATTTAACTCCAATTACCCTACCCAATTACCCATTAAACTGACCCGCCTCGTTCCATCTTTTTAATGGTGGCCGTTGATCATTGAGATCAACGGTCCACAACGATCCCTTCCATAAATAAACCCAACACACCCCCTAACCCTAATCACTTTTCACCTTCAGTCGTCCTTGTATCCCCCTCCTCTCTGAAACGCTCCCAAGCCCTTCTAACACCCTAGCTGCCTTCGGTCACTTTCCGACCTCTTTCCACCGGAAACTATGGCTATCCAGGCTTCATGCTACCTGCACTCAATCCTCAATCCCTTCTACGACCCTGTTGTTCAAGGATTGAAACCCTATTGTGAAGATCACTATTTCATAGGTCCATCGACTTGAGTTTCTACGACCATGACCAATCTTTCTCCACCAAGCTTTGATGTTGTGATTCAAATGTCGACTCAGAACCAGTCCATTCCAAGCTTTCTCGTCTCTATGGTTCTTTCTCTGAAACCCTAATTTTCAAGGTTTTCTCTGTGTTTATCTTTATGATCTACTTTAGATCATAATTATTTTCTAAAGTTTCAAAGTATTTCTCACATTTCTTCATCGACTTTGTTTTCAAACTATTCGTCTTCCTAAAATTTAGGGTTTCTTTGATTTCTTTGCTTTATTTGCTCCTTCGTGACTTCTTCTAATTATACTGTGATTTATAAGTATTTTCAACTATGGCTCATAAGTATTTTTTTTACTGTTATTATTTCAAGGGTTTCTGAGTTAAATGTTGTACTGTGTTCTTTTTTTTTCCTTATGTTGTTCTTCCCAAATCTATCTTCATCTAGGCTTCTTCTTTACACTTGATATGTCCTGAGAACCCTAGGTTTTAGGGATTTTCCGTTTCTCTCTATGTAATTGTTTGCTACATGTTTAATAGCTAGACCCTATCTGCTTCTGATTTTTTACTTGGGAGCTTCTGCTCTTTTATAACATAATTGTTCGACCAATTTCTGTCTTGCATGATCGATTTTGTGCACCTCTTTATATAGTCATATTTTTCCTTTTTTCTGAATAACCCTAATTTTGGGTAGTTGATTTCTTACAAACTTATTTGATTCTTTAATTTGGACCTGCTCTTTGACTAAGTTCAGTATCAATTTGTATCTCACATCCCTTGATTCTCTATGTGATTGACTTACCATATGTGTTAAACCGTGTGAATTTCACAATCCTTATACGTATTTACCCTTTATTTTATGACTTATTCTTGATTTTCTTCCCAAAAATAAAACATGGGTTTATTTACCTCAAGCTCAGTTTCCTTAATTAGAGGAAAATCTTTCCTTAATTGATTATGATTGATGCTAAGTTATTTTGTTGTCTTATTGGCTGCTTAGTTTCAAACAATAAAAAAAAAACCCATCTCTTTTCACTTCAGGACGAACAACCCTAAGTTCACTCATCTAAAACTCTCGCTTCTCTTATCTGTTCATCTCCGTTACTTGTTCTATTGCTAGAGTTTATCCGGATGAGAGCCAAGGCTAAACTATAAGGTCTCACTTTTCCTATTTGCTCTACTATTTGAGTTCTTACAACTGGTAGGTTCCCGATTTACATAGTAACTCCAAGCTATATGTTTACTTACCCCTTCCCCCATGTCTGTTTATGTTCAGTATGTAGTTAAATTTCAGTATGCTCATCCCTATCCCATATCCCTGTATTTTTTATACTATATGTGTGTATGATTACATTCATGTACATCTCTTTCCCAAATCACTCTAGTTTAATTCTAATTGTTGCAAATGTTCTTATGTGACCCCTACTCCCTTAATCCGTTTTTGTGTATGTGTTGTGCTTTAGGCTAGGATGGAACTCCATTGCTATTCCTAATTTAGAACTAGGTTGCTCTCAACCTATGCTCAAAGTAATCCCAGTCCCTTACTCCCCCATTATTTGTTGAGATTTTACTCAGGTCTGTTGAGGCCCTAATCATCATACTGGCCAAAGTCTGACTTTATTTCAATTCTGCTCTTATTTGTTTCAGCCATGTAAAGGGTCAGGGGTGTGCCGGTCCCATTTATGGCTAGGTATGACCACTATTTGCACTGGTCTTCCTCTAATCTCTCAGTTTTACACTTATTCCTAGTTCTTAAGTCCTACCGCCCTCTGGTAAGCCATGCTTAGGGACCCTAGAGTCTCCTTCGAACTTGGATGCATGAGGGCTGGTAATTCCATACTTTGCACTACTCTAATCATTTAGGGTGTAAGCATTGCCCGGGTCTCTCCTGAAAGCCCTTGGAACTTTGAAACACTCTAAGAGAAAGCCTTGGAATTGGGAGCCTGGATTTGGTAAAATACATATGTTAGACATTAAGGTTTCTTTAGGTTGCCTCTGGTCCGTTTATCTTTGATGTATTTATTTCCATTGTATTTTCCTTTCATTTATGTAAACCAGCATTGCATAAAGAACTTGTGGATATAGTGAAAAGGGTATGGGAGGGGTTTACATTATTGCATCAATCAAAGGGTAGAAACCATATTCATAGGGTTCTATGTTTAAGTCACTTAGAAAGAATGCCTATAGGACTTGCATATTTTTTGTAATCGAATGCATATAGAAATCCTGCCTATAGGACTTGCATACTATTGTAATCATATGGATATTAAAATCCTCCCTATAGGACCTGTATATTCTTTTTAATCAAATGCATATAGAAATTTTGCCTATAGGACATGCATACACGATAGGCAAGTTATAGGGTTAAACACTCAAATATTCATGAATTCCTTAACAACTTTTAAAAATCAGAAGGATAGACATCATGCCTATAAGATTAACTGTCAAGCTCGCTCTATTAGCTTAATTAATAATAGTTAGTCATCTAAGCCTTAATGTTTCCAGATAACGTTTCCCGCACACTGTTTAACTATTCATGCTTTCAATACATCTCGAGTCTGTGTTCTCTGTCTTTTGAAACAAGTTTTGCCCAAACATCTTTATCCTCTGAAATATTTGTTTAAAAATATGTTTTACCCAAGGGGTTTTTCTCTGAAACAGTCTTTTCAAATAACTGCCTGCTCAAATGCTTTTGCTTTGCCTTTGCAAATAATTATTTTGCTTCAACGTTTATTCAGTTTTCGTAACCGTCGTGCAACTCGTTTTTTAAAATCTGATTGTTTTTCTGAAACTTTTCTGCACGTCTTACTTAAATTGCCCGCTGTTATTTTTTCAATATCTTATTTCCTCTACTGACTTTTAAAACTCCCCTCCCTTCTTAAAACATAACAACTCCTGATAAAGTACCCGGTGACCTCAAAGAATATTTATTATCCAGCTTTATGTGTTTAACTAATCTATTCGATCAGCTTTATTATTAAGACCAAATCAGTATTTGAAGTCATGTTAGACTAATTGTTGTATGATTTACTGGGTTTTATATGAGCCTTTGAATGTTTGATTCGTATACCTTTATATGTTATTTGTTTTGATTGACGCTTAGTATTTTTACATTTGAAAACTCCATATATATCCTATATATCCTATTTTTCTCTCCACCTCTTAAGACTAGAAGTCCTAATACCCTGAAACTAATAGGTTGGGGTGGGTACTATCATGCGATAAGTAAACGAGACCAAACATGTCTAAGTACCTTAACGGTGTGGGAAGGGTAGAATATGGAGATGATGACGATGCAATAATATCATAAAGCGACCCCTCTTTTGGAATATGTGCGGATATTGTATCGAATGATCCATATTATAGAACCTAGGACCTCTTTCTCTTTTGCTTGCTTTATTTAAACGTCTTCCTAAAGTAATGCTTTTTTTTAATAAATTTTCCCTTCTGCATTTATTTAAATTATGCCTTTTCTCCTTTCAAAATTCTCAAATTGTTTGAATGCTTTATATGTGAACCTTATTTGTTTACTTTCCCCGTCTCCTATATAGTCATAATTAATACGGCTGGGAACCACACTAGTGGATCTTGAGGAGTGCCTAAAACCTTCCCCTCATGATAATCTCTAGCCCTTACCCGAACTCTGGTTTTCCTTCAAAATACTCTCTTCTTCTTAAAAGTGTCCTAACACACTATAATCATTAGGCGGCGACTCTTCCAAATTCCATAAGCCGATTCCCAAACGGGAATAAGAGTTGTTTTGCCCATAATGTCGTAAACCTTATTCCGCTTCTTTTAGCCAGGAAAGAGGGGCGTCTACAGCATGGAAACTCTACTGGGGATATGTTTAAGGCTTTTACCATTAGGTGCTTTGTGAGTTTATTTCTTTCTTTACTTCCTTTCTTTACCGATTTAATAATTTCTTCATAATTACTAACTTTATTATTCATGTTTTTTCTTTTCTGCTTTACTGCTTTTACTTCATTTCAATTCCGTCTTAAATTCCGAGCATCTATTATAATCATAATTTTATGAATGTGAAATACATGCATTATTTTGATTGTTGTAATTGCATCCTTCAACATTATTTTCCACTAGTGCCAAACAAATCCGATAGCAACGCTTATAATGAGTGGTTGCACTCTTCCAATATTATAAACCACCTAAATTTGGTAAAGGCATATTTTCGGTAAAACCAGTCGATCAATGGTGTAGTCGACGATTCAGTGCATTTCCCTCTTGAGTTGTCCGCTCAAGGGTACCTTTTCTAGCACTTCAAAAAGTAGAAACCTTATTTCGTTATAGTGTTCATGCATCAGGGTCAAACTTAGTCGAGTCAGTTATGTCGTCCGCGTAATGACTCATTAAGATAGTCTAAGCTAAAAGTCCATCGGGTTTCCTCGAAACCCAAAAAGACGCCTTCACGTTATATGCATTTATTTGGAGAACTAAGCACCTTACTTCTAATTATCAATATAAATAGTCGAGTCTGGTGGGGTTAGGGCCTAACACTTTGTTTTGAAGAAATGAGGCACGAGGTCCCCAGATTCGGTATGGTATCAAACAGTTCAACCTAAGTTACTAAGCTGGTGGGAGGATCTGCATGGTAGTGATAGGGTTCTTGTCCGCAAGCACTTCGGGAATCTCCCTTCACTCCTAGAAGTTAAGCCAGATAACAAGATTGTGGAAGCTGCTACTCTATTTTGGGACAGTGAACGGTCTGTTTTCCACTTTGGGGATATTGAAATGACTCCTCTGTTAAAAGAAATTGGGGGCCTTGCTGGGTTTCCCTAGGAAAGCCCGAGTCTGCTTATGCCAGAGAACCGCAAAGGTAGAGGGTTCCTGAAAATGATGGGGCTCAAGAAAAATCCTAAACTGACCAGTTTGAAGAACTCCTACATATCCTTCGACTTCATGTATGAAAGGTTCGGAGATAGCAAATCCTACCGCACTCACATGGACGAGTTCGCCCTCACCTCTTTGGGCACATACATAGGAGAGCCTTTGTATTCATATTCTATTTCCTAGGCATGATAGTCTTTCCAATGAAGAAGGCTAGGATCCATACAAGACTAGCCATGGTGACCAAATCCATAATGGATGGTATCGACGGGCAAACATTCACCATAGCGCCCATGACCCTCGCCGAATGGTACCGAGCCTTGGAAATATGTCAACAAGGGGCACCACACTTTGTAGGGTGCAATTTGCTACTACAACTCTGGCTCATTGAACATCTTCAGAAGGGAGATTATAGGTAGGAGATCATACGCCGAGACTGGGATGACCATATCTCTTTCCATCACCCAAAACGAATGCACTTCGTGTCGGATATGTTTGCTCACCCGAAAGACGCCTGTGGATGGGTATAACTATTGCAAAATCTGAAAGAACAGCAGGTATAATGGATGTACGAGTGGTTTCCAACTAGGTATTTTATCATTTGGTCTAGGGATGCGTCATTCCTTGTACTCATCGGCTTAAGAGGAACTTACCCTTATGTCCCTCTCCGAGTCATGAGGCAAGCGGGAAAAAAGAAGATTATACAAATGGGAGAAAAGATGAGTCACTATAGGGTTGACATCCATGATGACGATAACCCACACAAGTGTCAAGCTCACATATGTCGCATTCCAAACTTATCTTAGAATAGGAATCCGACAGGTATCAGACAGGGCATGCGCTGCTTTATTCGAGATGGTTAGAAGATGATCACATCGGCTTGGGAAAGCCAGGTTTCATCCATGGTCACAAGGTTATTAATGATATGACTGTAGCAAAGGTCAAGTACAATCAGCTACGAAAACGGATAAGAGAGTTCAAAAGTGAGCATCGGGAAATACAAGAGGCCCAAGAGAATTTAATCAATGAATGGAAGGGCATAGTTGTCCACGCAAACAACCGTTTAGGGTACTTGGAGCAGGGTCTAGTGGAGCTAGAAGGCAAATTTTTGAAAAGGATCAACGACTGTCAGGAAGCCGAAGGTAACAAAGGTGGGCACTTGGCTCGGGCTTACTTGTTGCTGGGACTGCAAATTGATGCAGATGTACGAGCAAACCAAAGATACCGAATCTGGGGAAGGACCTTCTGGGACCAAGTATTTAGGATTTTTATTGCTTTCCTAATGTAATAAGGCCATTGGCCATTAGTAACAATTTCTCTTTATTCCAGTTTATTTTGACTCGTTCTATTTTCTATCGATAAAATGAGGCACTTGGTGTTATGATTTATCCAAATTCTATCTGCCGCTAGGCCTACCTCGGGCACAACGAGGCACACAAATAGGAAACGACATATATTCTTGCAATATTTTCCTTCTTCTAATTCGCTCTAACTTTTTACCTTTTGTTTTTTTTCTTTTATTTTTTTTACCCTTTCCCAGAGGTTAGTTCGTGCATTCTAGCACCATCAGCATACTCTACAAGATCAAAGGGTCCTCCACCTCCTCCTCCTCCGAGTCCTCCTAGAAACAGGAACAAGAACAAAATGTAATATACTAATGCTAGAAAGGAAGTCGGAGAGGCTTCAGTTACTGAAGAAGCTACTGCTCATCTCGAGAAAACATTGATGAGGTTTTAAGAAGAGTTGGAACAAGTCCGAAACATGGCGAGTATGCGAACACTCTTGCTGCTGCCGATGTTAACAAATCACCACCACCGCTACCAACCCAGCCTGCTCAGACCTAAGTCCGCAAAATAGGCAACAATTCTCCGCTACTTATCCCAGAGCCCCAAAACACCATAGATAACCAGAACGCTCCTATCTTTGTGGATACTGTACTATATTATGATCGTCCAGTCACCAATGTAGCCGAGTAGGTTGACAAAAGTTCCCTTATTCAGAAGTTGGCTGCTAAGATTATTAAGTAGACTAATCAGGTTCAGGGTTTTGAAGGTAACAAGGGTGTTGAAAGGTTGAATTACGAGGATCTCTATGTTCAACCAAATGTTGAGCTCCCGAGGGGTAAAAACCTCCCAAAGATTTGAACTGTTAGACGGTATAGGGGATCCAAGGGTTCACTTGAGGATGTATTGTGACAAGCTAGCAGGAGTTGGTAGGGATGAAAAGATACACAAAAAACTATTTATGAGGACTTTGAAGGGTGATGCTTTATCCTGGAATATTAGCCAGTATGCAAAGAAATGGACTGGTTAGGTAAGCATGGCGTCTGATTTTATAGATCGATTCAGGTTCAATACTAAGAACGCACCAGATGTGTTCTATATTCAGAATCTTATGAAGAAGCCTACGGAGACCTTTTGCGAGTATGCTACTCGTTGGACGTCGGAAGTTGCTAAGGTCAGACCGGCCTTGGAGGAAGAACAAATGAATAGATTTTTTGTCTGTGCTCAATACCCACAGTACTATGTAAGATTGATGCTAATTGAGGGCCAAAAGTTCTTCGATATCATCAAATTGGGAGAAAGGATCAAAGAAAGCATCAAGAACGGTATGGTCACTAACCTAGAGGCATTGCAAGCACCAAACAAGGCTTTACAGTCTAGTGGCTTGACAAAGAAGAAGGTTGTAAATTCTGTAATGGCTGCGCAAAGAAACAACTCTCCCATGAAGTACCAAACCCATCCCTTAGCTACACTTACATACCATCCTACCCCATATTACCCAACACCACCACCTACTTACCAAATTCCACCACCTGCTTACCAATCACCTCCACCACCCACATATCAACCCTCTTCACCCTAATATTCCCAACCTGCACCCATATACCAAGCATATAACTTCCAACTTCTAACTACCCATCACCACCTACTCGCCAAAATTTCCCTCGACCTAGACCAAAATTTGACCGCCATCCTCCTAGACAACATACCGCCATAGCCAAGACGATTGACCAATTGTGTGAGAAACTCAAAGGAGCAGGTTACGTCACCCTATCCCAGCCATAACTCCAGCAAACCCTTCCCGATGGATCAACCCAAACAATACTTGGGCATACCATTCCGGGATAAAGTTCCATACCATTGATGAGTGTTGCTCGTTAAAAGACAAAATTCAGAACCTGATTGACAACAAGATTATTGTAGCAAAGGAGCCCGCTCCTAACGTCCACAACAACCCTCTGCTTGATCACAAGGGTGAAGGTATCCATGTGATTGAGATTGAATATGATTGGGATCCCAAGGGGTCAATCGGTTTGATAGTTTAAGGAAATAAGCCTGCAAAGCCAACGGTTACTCTCAATCCTATCGTCGTCAAGATTCAGCCCTCAGAGGGCGACGTGGTAAATGTATCCATGCCACTTGAATTTGAAGTACCATCTGCAAAGGCACCAAAACCGATTGAGGTTGAGTTCGGAGTTCCAAAACCACCTACATCGTTTGAAGTTGTTGTGTTACCTCACAAGGGACCTATTTCAGTCTTCATGACGCACATGACCCCGTTCGAAACAAATGCTATACCCTGGGATTACAGTGCTGAGTCTAGAAGGAAAGGAAAGATGCACAAGGCATGACTAGGATAGGCAGGGTCTACACCCCAGAACATTTGGTTGAGTCTAAGAAGCAGGCTTCTGGACAAACCGTAGAAACTGGACCCGATGACCTATGGAGAAAGGTACAGGCCAAGGAATACTCGGTCGTTGAGCAGTTGAACAAGACTCCGGCACAGATTTATATTCTGGCCCTCCTACAAAGCTCTGAGGCACATACAAACTCCTTACTGAAGATACTAAGTGAAGCTTATGTTCCCAGCAACATAACAGTAGGCCAAATGGAAAACATGGTGTGACAGATACTGGAAAGCCATAAGATCACCTTCCATAAAGATGAATTGCCACCGGAAGGGCTTGGTCATAACAAAGGATTGCATATTACTACGCAATGCGAGGATCACTTTATCACCAGGATTCTAGTCGACGGGAGGTACAGCATCAATATTCATTCGCTGGTGACTCTCACGACATTGGGAAAAGGGTTGCACGAGATCAAAGACGGAGCTATCAATGTCAAAGCTTTTGATAGATCTCAGAGGACCACTATTGGAGAAATCAATTTGTGCCTTCAGATGGGGCCCACCTGGTTCGATGTTGAGTTCCAAATAATTAACAAACCAACATCCTACGACTTATTGCTAGGACGACCTTGGATCCATGCCGCTGGGGCTGTGGCATCATCATTGCATCAAGACGTGAAATTTGTGTGGAATCATCAAAAAGTAATCATTCATAGTGATGGTAGCAACCCCATATACAGTCGTCAAGCTATCCCGATGATCGGAGGAAGAAGAAGAATAGGTGGAAAAACATACCATCACATTGAGCATATCAATGCCATAGACAAAGATAAGTGGTGGAATAGAAAAATCTAGAGCACTTTGAATAAGAGCCCAGAAAAGGGTTTGGCAAGAATCTCCAGCGTATTACCAAGCCTATCCATTTGAAGAAGCATGGGTCAACTATTGGTCCGGGTTATGAATACACTTGGGAGGAGTTCCAGAATTTGTCGCCACCAAGGAGTGACCCCTACTACCCACTAGAGCACCTTCTACTTTAGTTAGAGCAGACCTTTCAGCCCGCCGATACCGTATCAAAGGAAGATGAGACGCTGGAAGCCATGAAGAACATGTTTCTGGAGGACGATATGGATTGATGTGTTACCTTCGAGGAGGAAGGGGAGGAAGGCCCTTCCATTCATGCTGTAACCCGAGGGGAGCACCTCACCAACTGGTCAATCAGGACAACCAGTGCCCGTAGAGCCTCGGGGTAGCAAGGCTAAACGACGCATATGCATCACACTTTAATTTTAGTTGATTTTTACTTTTTAGCATTGTCATGACTTTTGAAAAAGAGCTCCGATGTTTTAGACAATTATGAATTTAATCAAAAACAATATTTCAAGTTTATCTTTATATTTCGCTCTCATTTATTTTCTCTATCATTTACTTTATTTTACACAGCATTACTATTACGTATCTTGATGATGAACCCACGAGTGTAACTTGCAACGAGACAATGCAACAAACGGACATAGATTCATAAGAGGATGAAATACTAGAAGAGGTTATTAAAGAGGTCGAAAATTTTGAGAGCATACATAAGTCCAATCTAGACGAAACCAAGGTCATTAATCAGCGAGATGCAGAAAATATCAAGGAAACACGAATCACTGTACACTTGTCGCTTGTCAGAAAAGGAAGAATACACAGAATTTTTGAAAGAGTGTGAGGACATATTCGCCTGGTCGTATGATGATATGACCGGCCTCAGCATGTCCATTGTGGCTCACAAGTTGCCGACAGATCTGATATGCCCACTGGTCAAGCAAAAACTCAAAAAATTGAAGCCAGACATGAGTTTGAAAATCAAAGAAGAAGTCACAAAGCAACTCAAAGCCAGGATTCTCAGAGTAGTGGAGTATCCAATATGGTTAGCCAACGTTTTGTCGGTGCCAAAGAAGGATGGAAAGGTTTGAGTTTGTGTAGACTACCGGGATCTCAACCGGGCCAGTCCTAAAGATGACTTTCATTTGCCAAATATACACATATTGATCGACAACTGCGCTAATCATGAGCTGCATTTGTTCGTCAATTGTTTTTCTGGGTACCATCAGATATGGGTAGATGAAAAGAATGCAGAGAAAACGGAATTCATCACGCCATGGGGAATGAATTGTTACAGAATGATGCCTTTCGGTTTGAGGAATGCTGGTGCTTCTTACATGAAGCCATGACCACAATATTTCTTGATATGATACACAATGAGATCGAGGTATATGTGGACAATGCCATCATTAAATCCAGAAAAACCGCAAATCACATGGAAGATTTGTGAAAATTCTTTACTAGACTAACGAGATACAACCTGAAACTGAACCCCGCTAAGTGTGCATTCGGGGTCTCAGCAGGAAAATTATTGGGTTATTGTGAGTCGCCGAGGAAAAGAACTTTTTAGGGAGGCTCAACTACATCAGCCGATTCATCGCTCCATCCACTGTCATTTGTGAACCCATCATCAAAATGCTAAAGAAAGACGCCGCCACTAAATGGACTGATGATTGCCAAAAGGATTTTGACGGAGTCAAGGAAAACTTGTGAACGCCTCCAGTCCTGGTTCCGCCTGAGCCGGGATGGCCTTCATTGCTTTATCACGCTGTCTTGGATGGGGCATTCAGTTGTGTTTTGGGATAACATGACGAAACAAGAGGAAAGGAGCAGGCCATCTACTACCTCAACAAGAAGTTTACCCATTACGAGTCTCGGTATTCCTTATTAGAGCGCACTTGTTGTGCTTTATCCTGGGTAGCTCAGAAACTGAGGCATTATTTCTGCATTTACACCACTCATCTCAAATCCAGGATGGATCCACTGAAGTATATTTTCTAGAAGCTTATGCCTACTGGCAAGCTCGCCAAATTGAAGATTTTATTAAGAGAATTTGACATCATTTATGTTACCCAGAAGGCAGTCAAAGGACAAGCCCTGGCGGATCACCTTGCTGAAATAGGAGGAGAATACGAACCCCTGAAGAGGTATTTTCCTGATGAAGAGATAGCCTTCATAGGAGAAGATATTGCAGAATCATATGAAGGTTGGAGGATGTTTTTCGATAAAGCCGCAAATTTCAAAGGAGTTGGCATTGGAGCAGTCCTGGTATCCGAAACTAGTCAGCATTACCCGGTGTCCGCCAAGCTCACATTCCCCTGTACCAATAATATGGCCGAGTACGAAGCCTGCATCTTAGGGCTCAAGCCGGCCACTGACATGAATATTCAGGAACAACTAGTGATCGGAGACTCGGACTTACTCATACATCAGGTCTGAGAAGAATGGGCAACTAAAAATTCCAAGATACTCCCCTATCTACACCATGTGCAGGAGTTAAGGAAAAGATTCAGAAAGACGGAGTTCCAGCATGTTCCCGTAACACAGAACGAGTTCGGCGATGCTTTAGCAACTTTATCATCCATGATCCAGCATCCGGATACAAATTTTATTGATCCCATTCTAGTCAAGATTCACGACTAGCCAGCCTATCGTGCTCAAGTAGAGGAAGAAGCCGACGGGAAACCTTAGTTCCACGATATCACGGAATACTTGAAAACAGGAAGGTACCCGGAGCTTGCGAATGCTACTCAGAAACAAACACATCGTAGGTTGTGCAATAATTTCTTTCACAACGGAGGAATTCTGTGTAGGAGGACTCCTGATTTGGGATTACTAAGGTTTCTCGAGGCAAAAGAAGCAATCAGACTATTGGAGGAAGTAGATGCTCGGGCTTGTGGACCACATACGAATGGTTTATTTTGGCAAAGAAGATACTTCGAGCAGGTTATTTTTGGATGACTATGGAGACGGATTGCATTCAGTACGTCCGAAAACGCCACCGATTCCAAGTACATGCAGACATGATAAAGGTTCCTCCAAATGAGCTTACTGCAACAAGCTTTCCATGTTCGTTTGCCGCTTGGGGAATAGACGTTATTGGGCTAATTGAGCCAGCCGTGTGAAATAGGCACAGGTTCATCCTAGTAGAAATCGGTTACTTTACCAAATAGGTGGAAGCAGCATCATACAAGGCAGTGACTAAGAAGGTAGTCGCAGATTTTTTCCAAGACCGTATGGTTTGTCAGTTCGGAGTTCCAGAGTTAATCATCAACGAAAACGGCTCTAACCTCAACAACTACCTAATGAAAGCAATGTGAGAAACACTCAAGATCACGCATGAGAACTCTACGGCTTACAGGCCTCATATTAACGGAGTTGTAGAAGCAGCCAATAAGAACATCACGAAGATAAAGTAAAATGATCGAAAACACAAGCGGTGGCATGAGAAATTGTCGTTCGCTTTATTGGGTTACCGCACCACGGTCCTTACATCAATCGAGGCCACTTCTTACATGCTGTTTTATAGAACAGAGGAAGTCATTCCCTCTGAGGTATAAATCCTATCCTTAATGGTCATACAAGAAGTTGAATTGGATGATGCGGAATGGATCAAAAATTTCTACAACCAGTTAGCCCTCATTGACGGAAACAGAATGAACGATGTCTGTCATGGCCAATTAAATCATATAAGAAGGACCAGAGCCTTCAAAAAGATAGTTCGACCAAGGAAGTTTACACCATGGCAGCTGGTGTTGAAGATGATATTTCCATATCAAAGATGAAGCCAAAGGGAAATTCACTCCCAACTGGCAGGGTCCGTACATTGTTCACCGGGTTCTGACCGGAGGAGCCCTCATTCTCGCAGAAATGGAAGAAGAAGTCTGGTCAAAGCCTATCGACTCAGACGTAGTGAAGAAATACTATATTTCACATGCTTTCTTTTATGATGTGATTTTAACTACGCCTGACATGATTCCCATTTAAGAGGGGATACGTAGGCAGCCCTATGGGTTCGGTCACATTTTTAATAAAATCCCATTTCCTTGTATTTGGAACTGGGGCAGAATTTTGAGGAGGACCCTCAAAATTTCAAAGTCAATTTACCAAGCATTTGCATCAAGATCGACCCAGTAAAATGGGTCAAAATTAGATGAGGGCCCTCAAAATGCTAAGGATTCCGTTTCCAGTCATTCAGCACCGCCGTCAACAGCGCCAGCCCAGTAAACAGGGGCAGAATTTTGAGAAGGACCCTAAAAATTCTGAAGCAAGCACGGTTGTCGTATCTTGAATCACGTTGCAGTTGTCGTTTCATCATCAAACAAAAAATTATTCTCTTCTTTAATTATATATACATTCTCATCATGTTTTTCAAATCTTTTGCATGAAATCATTCGGATCAATATCGTTCAAAAATGCTGCCCCAAATGGCACTGGACGTCACGAGCCGAGAGATACGAACTAACCATCCCCTTTATATAACTCACGATTTTTCTTTTGATGCAGGAATTCAGGATAAAAATGGGCAACGCATGTGCTTTACAGGACCAAAACTCTCGAAGCAACTACTTATTTTGCAAAATTTTACTACTTACATCCAATATTTCCCCAGCAGTCATGATATCGCAATCACCTACCAGCTAAGGAAATCATTACCATCTTCTCCTTTACGCTTTCGCATTGCATAAGGCTATTCCTTGCCTTTCGAGGTTAAGCTCTACCTTCATCCTGCATAAGGCTATTCTTTGCCTTTCGAGACTAAGCTATTCTATGCCTTTCGAGACTAAGCTATGTCTCCATCTTACATTGCATAAGGCTATTCCCTGCCATCCGAGGTTAAGATCTACCTCGATCCTACATAAGGCTATTTTCTACCTTTCGAGACTAAGCTATGTCTCCATCTTTCATTGCATAAGGTTATTCCCTACCTTCCGAGGTTAAGCTCTATATCCATCCTACATAAGGCTATTCTCTGGCTTTCAAGGTTAAGCTCTACCTCCATCTTACATTTTGCATAAGGCTATTCTCTACCTTCTGAGGTTAACCTCTACCTCCATCCTGCATAAGGCTATTCTCTGTCTTTCGAGACTAAAAGTTGTCTACATCCTACATTGTATAAGGCTATTCTTTGCTTTCCAAGGTTAAGCTCTACCTCCTTTATTTTGCATTTGGCTAAAAAATTGCCACCCTTTCTCATTTGGCTGAAATATCGCTTCACTGCATTTTAATTTTGCGCCTTAGCTGAAATATTATTGTCCTTGCATTCGTTCGGCTAAAATATTGCCACATTCTCATGGGCTGAAATATCGCCAACTCATTCAAAGGCGTTATAGTTCGTAGGCACGATCTGCATAGCCCGAGAACAACATTTCTTGGCCTGCGAATATTTACTTTTATGCTCTTCATAGCCCAATATGTCATAATCTGAGGACTCCATCCATATCGTCCGAGGACAACATTCATGGTCCAATGAGAACTTGCATCATGTTTAAATTAGGCAATATACATTCACATCGCTCATTTGCAAGTACAACGACTAGCTCAGGGCCGTCTCAGCAGGAGCGATCCTACTCCAATTTTTTGCAGCCCGTCCAACCCCAGAACCCTTATCAAATCTAATACCCCGTTGCGTCCGTCTTCTCCGGACATCCATCGGCACATTCCGCCAATGCTTCTTGAACTTTATATTGCCTGATTTCTGTAAAAACCGGGGATATATAGGCAGCTCAAAGGCCAGAGCGTGGTCAACATTCTTTTACAGACGCCATCTCTGGTCAAAATTGGACATCTTATCTTTACCCGACAACTCTTTCATCTCATCCTCCTCGAGTGAAGAGGGGAAGCTGTTGATACTCAATTTTTCCCATATATTTCTATACTAAAAGTATTACCAAAATAGCATGTAGATGCATATGTAAGCATCCACAAAGGTTTTGGCATTTTTCTACATTTTTTCATGATTTTTAAAATCAATTTACGACTTATTTTGCACTATAAAATCCAATATTTAGTCCCAAAACTTATTATTTTTGTGAGTACTGTATTTTATTCTCCAATTTACATAATGTTTCATAATTTTATAAGCTCATTTAATATTTCTAAATTATAGTTGCATGAAATTGCAATTTTAACACATTTCTCGATTTAATAGTATTTTTTAACCACAAAAACGTTTCTAATATTTTTAAATTAGTATTTATGCTTCGTTTATTAACTTAGTATTTCAATTAAATTTTTAAACATCATTTTGCTAATTTACAAAATTCAAATTGGGGAAAATGGCTATTTAAATCGTAGAACATTTTTCATTTCAGTTGTAACCCAATTTAACCCCAATTTGCCCTACTCAGTTACCCATTAAACCAGCCCCCCTCGTTCCCTCTTTTAAATCGTGGTCGTTGATCATTTGGATCAATGGTCCACAACGATCCCTTCCATAACTAAACCCAACACACCCCCTAACCCTAATCACTTTTCACCTTCAGCCACCCCTCTATCACCCTCCTCTCTCAAACGCTCCCAAGCCCCTTTGAAACCCTAACCTCCTCTGGTCACTTTCCGACCTCTTTCCATCGAAAACTATGGCTATCCAGGCTCCATGCTACATGCACTCACTCCTCAATCCCTTCTATGACCCTGTTGTTCGAGGATTGAAACCCTATTGTGTAGACCACTGTTTCAAAAGTCCATCGACTTAAGTTTCTACGACCATGACTAGTCTCTCTCCGGCAAGCTTTGATGCTATGAGTTCATTATCGACTCAGAACCAGTCCATTCCAAGCTTTCTCGTCTCTAAGGTTCTCTGAAACTCTAATTTTCAAGGTTTTCTCTGTGTTTATCTTTACGATCTACTCTAGATCCTAGTTATTTTCTAAAGTTTCAAAGTATTTCTCACATATCTTCATCGACTTTGTTTTCAAACTGTTCGGCTTCCTAAAATTTAGGGTTTCTTTGATTTCTTTGCTTTATTTGCTTTTTCGTGAGTTCTTCTCATTCTACTGTGATTTCTGAGTAGTTTCTACTATGTCTCCTAAGTATTTTCTTTACTGTAGTAGTTTCTAGGGTTTTGGAGTTAAATGTTTTACTGTGTTCTTTGTTTTTCCATATGATGTTCTTCCTAAGTCTATCTTCATCTAGGCTTCTTCTTTACACTCGATATGTGATGAAAACCCTAGGTTTTAGGGATTTTCTGTTTCTCTCTATGTAATTGTTTGCTACATGTTTAATAGCTAAACCCTATCTGCTTCTGATTTCTTACTTGTGTGCTTCTGCTCTTTGATCACATGAATGTTCGGCCAATTTCAGTCTTGCATGTTCGATTTTGTGAACCTCTTTATATAGTCATATTTTCCCTTTTTTCTGAATAACCCTAATTTTGGTAAAGTTTATTTCTTACAAACTCATTTGATTCTTTAATTTGGACCTGCTCTTTGACTAAGTTCAGTATCAATTTGTATCTCACATCCTTTGATTCTCTATGTGATTGACTTAACTTATGTGTTAAATAGTGTGAATTTCACAATCCTTATTTGTATTTATTCGGTATTTTATGACATATTCTTGATTTTCTTCAAAAAAAATAAAACTTGGATTTATATACCTCAAGCCCGATATCCTTAATTAGAGGAAAATCTTTCCCTAATTGATTATGATTGATGCTAATTATTTTCTTTCCTTATTGGCTGCTTACTTTCAAATTATAAAACCCCCAATCTCTTTTCTCTTCAGGACTAACAATCCTAAGTTCACTCATCTAAAACTCTCTCTTCTCTTCTCTGTTCTTCTCTGTTACTTGTTTTATTGCTAGAGTTTAGCTGGCTAAAAGCCAAGGCTAGACCATAAGGTCTCATCTGCCCTATTTGCTCTACTGTTTGCGTTCTTACAACTACTCGGTTCTTGATTTATGTATTGTTTCCATGCTATATGTTTACTTACCCCTTCCCCCATGTCTTTTATGTTCAGTACGTAGTTAAATTTAAGCATGCACATCCCTACCCCATTTCCCTGTGTTTTTGATTCTATATATATGTATGATAACATTCCTGCAAATCCCTTTCCCAAATCCCTATAGATTAATTCTGATAGTTGCAAATGTTCTTTTTTGACCCCTACTCCCTTAGTCCTTGTTTGTGTATGAGATGTGTTATAGGCTAGGATGGCACTCCATTGCTATTCCTAGTTTAGAACCAGGTTGCTCTCAACCTATACTCAAAGTAATCCCATTCCCTTAATCCCCCATTATGTAATGAGCTTTGACTCAGGTCTGTTGATGCATTAATCATCATACAGGCCTAAGTTTGACTTTATTTCAAGTCTGCTCTTATTTGTTTAAGTCATGCATAGGGTCAGGGGTGTGCCATTGCTATTTATGGCTAGGTATGACCACTCTTTGCGTCTTCATCTAATCCCTCACTTTTACACTTGTTCCTAGTTCTTTAAGTCCTACCCCCTCTGGTAAGCCATGCTTAGGGACCCTCGAGTCTCCTCTGAACTTTGATGCCTGAGGGCTGGTAATTCCACACTTTGCACTACTCTAATCATTTAGGGTGTAAGCATTGCCTGGGTCTCTCCTGAAAGCCCTTGGAACTTTATAACACTCAAAGAGAATGCCTTGGAATTGGGAGCCTGAATTTGGTAAAATGCATATGTGGGACATTAAGGTTGCTTTGGGTTTCCTCGGGTCCGTTTATCTTTGATGTATTTATTTCCTTAGTATTTTCCTTTCATTTATGTAAACCAACTTTGTACAAAGAACATGGGGATATAGTGAAAATGGTATGGGAGGGTTTTACGTTATTGCATCAACCAAAGGGTAGAAACCATATTCATATGGTTCTATGTTTAAATCACTTCGAAAGCATGCCTATAGGACTTGCATATTTTTTTGTAATTGAATGCATATAGAAATCCTTCCTGTGGGACTGGGACCTGCATATTCTTCGTAATCGAATGCATATAGAAAACCTGCCTATAGGACCTGCATATTCTTTGTAATCAAATTCCTATAGAAATCCAGCCTATAGGACCTGCATACGCGATAGGCAAGTTGTAGGGATAAACACTCGAATATTCATGAATTCCTTAACAACTTTTAAAAATGAGAAGCAGAGACACCATGCCTATAAGATTATCTGTCAAACTCGCTCTATTCGCTTAATTAATAATAGTTAGTCATCTAAGCCTTAATGTTTCCATATAACATTTCCCGCACACTATTTAACTATGCATGCTTTCAAAACATCTCGAGTCTGTTTTCTCTGTCTTTTGCTACAAGTTTTACCCAAACATCTTTATCCTCTGAAATAGCCTGTTTAAAAATAAGTTTTACCCAAGGGGTTTTGCTCTGAAAAAGTCTTTCAAATAATCTGCCTACTCAAACGCTTTTGCATTACCTCTGCGAAAACTCATTCTGCCTCAACATTTATTCAGTTTTTGAAATCTTTGTGAAACTCATTTTTTTAAATTTGCATGTCTTTCTGAAACTTTTTCGCACGTCTTACGTAAACTGCTCATTGTTCTTTATTCAATCTCTTATATCCTCTACTGCCTTTTAAAACTCCCCTCCCTTCTTAAAACATAACAACTCTCGATAACGGACCCAGGGAGCTCAAAGCAGATTTATTATCCAGCTTTATGTGTATAACTAATCTATTCGATCAGCTTTAATATTAATACCAAATCAGTATTTGAAGTCATGCTAGACCAATTGCTGTATGATTTATGGGGTTTAATATGAGCCTTTGAATGTTTGATTCGTATACCTTTATATGTTATTTGTTTTTATTGATGTTTAGTATTTTGACCTTTGAAAACTCCATATATATCCTATCTTTCTCTCCCCCTTTTAAGATTAGAAGTCCTAATACCCCGAGACTAATAGGTTGGGGCGGGTACTAGCATGCGATAAGTAAACGAGACCAAACACCTTTAAGTACCTTAATGGGGTGGGAAGGGTAGAATATGGAGATGATGACGATGCGATCATATCATAAAGCGACCCCTCTATTGGAATATGTGCGGGATATTTAATCGAATGATCAATATTATAGTCAAACATAGGACCTCTTTCTATTTTTCTTGCTTTATTTAAACGCCTTTCTAAAGTAATGCTTTTTTAAATCAATTTTCCCTTCTGCTTTTATTTAAATTATGCCTTTCCACCTTTCTCTAGTTATTTGAATGCTTTATATGTGAACCTTATTTGTTTACTTGCCTCATCTCCTATAAAGTCACAATTAACACGGTCGGGTACCACACTAGTGGATATCGAGGGGTGCCTAACACCTTCCCCTCGAGATAATATCTAGCCCTTACCTGAACTCTGATTTCCTTCAAAATACTCTCTTCTTCTTAAAAATGTCCTAATGCATTGTAATCTTTAGGTGGCGACTCTTCCAATTTCCATAACCCGATTCCCATATGGGAATAACAGTTGTTTTGTCCATAATATCGTAAACCTGATTCTGCTTCTTTTAGCCGGGAAAAGGGGCGTCGACAATAAGTAGTCACCATTGGAATGAAACCGGCTGACTTGGTCAGCCTATCAACAATAACCCACACTAAATCAACCTTGCACAAAGTCCGCGGCAACCCAACCATGAAATCTATGGTTATGCGGTCCCACTTCTATTCCAGAATGGGCATCTGCTGAAGTACGCCACCTGGTCTCTGTTGCTCATACTTGACCTGCTGGCGATTCAAACATGTAGCTACATACTGCACGATGTCATTCTTCATCCTTCGCCACCAGTAATGCTCCCTCAAGTCACGATACATCTTCGTACCACCCGGATGAATGGAGTACCTCGAACTGTGGGCCTTATCTAGAATCCTCTCTCTCAAGCCATCAACACTAGGAACACATACACGGCACTGAAGTCGTAACACACCATCCTCGCCAATAGAAATATCCTTGGCACCTCCCTGAAGTACCATCTTTCTGAGAGTCGCCAAATGGGGATCATCGAACTGTTAGGCCTTAATCTGCCCTAATAACAAAGACTGAGAAACCACACATGCTAGGCTGCACTCCGAAATGTCTAATCTCACAAGTCCATTAACTAAAGACTAGATGTACAAAGCTAATGGTCTCATCTCAGTAGGAATGAATGCCAAGCTACACATACTATCCGCCTTTCTGCTCATGGCATCTACGACCATATTCCCCTTAGCCAGATTATAAAGAATGGTAATGTCATAATCTTTTAGTAACTCAAGCCACTTGAGCTGCCTCAAGTTAAGATCCAACTGCCTGAATAAATGTTGCAAGCTGAAATGGTTGGTGTAAACCTCACACAACACCACATACAAATAATGCCCCCATATCTTAAGAGCATGAACAATCCCTGCCAACTCTAGATTGTGCACAAGGTAATTCTTCTAATGAACCTTCAGCTGACGTGAAGCATATGCAATAACTTGTCCCCCTACATCAATACACTTACCAAGCCAATGTGGGAAATGTTGCAATATACCGTATATATCCCTAAATCGGAAGGAAATACAAGAACTAGTTCCGTAGTCAAGGCCATATTGAGCATCTGGAAGCTCTCCTCACAATCATCGAACCAACGAAATGGAGCACCCGTTTGGGTTAATCTAGTCTAAGGTGATGCAATCGATGAAAAGTCCTACACAAATCGTTCGGTAGTAACCTGCTAACCCCATGAAACTCCTGATCTCGGTCACTGAAGTGGGATGTGGCCAACTCTGAACTGCCTCAATCATCTTGGGGTCCACTTTAATACCCTCTCCTGAAACTACATGCCCCAAGAATTCAACTGACTCTAGCCAAAACTCACACTTGGAGAACTTAGCATAAAGCTTCTGCTCTCGCAAGGTTTGAATATCTACTCTCAAATGTTGCTCGTGTTCCCCCAGGCTACGTCAGTATATCAAGATGTAATCAGTGAAGACAATAACAGAGGAACCAATATAAGGCCTGAACACACTGCTCATCAAGTTCGTAAATATTGCTGGAGCATTCGTCAATCCAAATGACATCATCATAAACTCATAGTGATCATATCCAGTCTTGAATGTAGTCTTCGGAGCGTCTAAATCCCGAATCTTCAGCTAATGATACCCTAGCCTCAAGTCAATCTTAATAAACACCCTAGCACCCCTACAGCTGGTCAAACAAATCATCGATACGGGGCAATGTATACTTCTTCTTGATGGTGACTATGTTTAACTGGCGGTAATCAATGCACATCCATATAGTCCCATATTTCTTCTTAACAAACCGCACTAGAGCACCCTAAGGCGATACACTATGCCTAACAAACCCCTTTGCGAACAATTTCTCCAATGGCTCCTCCAACTCTTTCAGCTCCTTAAGAGCGATACGGTACGGTGGGATAGATATAGGTTGAATTCCTGGAGCCAAATCAATACAGAAATCAATGTCGCAATCCGGGGGCATGCCAGGAAGATAAGAAGGAAAAAAATCAGCGTACTCTCGGACTACTGGCACTGAATCAATCGTCAAAGACTCTCTAACGATGTCTCTGGCATAACCAAATAAGCCAAACACCCATTCTCAACCATGTGTTGAGCCTTCAGGAAAGAAGTAACCTTGCTAGGTGTATCAACTATGGAACCCTTCACTCTAATCTCTGCAACCCTGGCATCACTAGTAAAATAGTCTATGCATGGCAATCAAGGATGGCATGATATGGAGATAGCCAATCCATGCCCAGGATGACCTCAAAATTAATCATATCGAGAAACAGAAGATCCGCACTAGTCTTGTAACCACAGAAAGTAATGCAAGACCGGTAGATCTGATCTACAACCACATATTGACCCACATGAGTGGACACATGAACAAGAACACCCAAAGACTCGGGAGAAATAACAAAGAAATGAGCAAACAGAGACGATCCATATGAATAAGTAGACACTGGATCAAATAATATTGATGCATCTCTACCGGTGACTGAAATAATACTTATGATATCTACATTTGAGGCTAATGCATCTAGCCTGGATGGAAGAGCATAGAATCTAGCCGGAGCACCATTTGTCTGGCCTCCACCTAGCTGAGTAGTAGCGGGCTGACCTCTCCCCATCTGGCCTCCACCCCTAGGACAGCCTCTACCAGTCTTCCCTCTACCTCTATATGGCTGGGCAGCTGGTGCTGGGATCGGGGACTACTGACCCTACTGCACCGCCTTGCCCCGAAGTCTGGGACAATTCCTCTTTGTATATCCTGGATCTCCACACTCGTAACATCCTCTCGGCACCATAGCCTGATGCTGAAGTCTGAGCCTGCTCTAAATACCCACTAGAAGACCCCTGGATAGCTGGTAGGCAATACGAACTCTCTAGTATGGCGCTAGAATGAGCACTGGAAGAACTCTGATAACCATAATACATGCCGGAAGGACCCTGAATGGTTTGTGGGTAGAAAGAACTCTTCGGCATCGTACTAAAATAAGGAACCGCTGGGACACCATGGGGTGGGGGTGGTGGCGCTGAGTATGGGATCCTGTTGGGCTGACCCTTCCCAAACTAACCTCTACCCCTAGCTAGAGCACCTCTGAACTCTCCGGAGTATCTGACCCTCTTGTCCTTCTTCATATGCTCTCTACCTCTCAGATGGTAGCCCTCAATTATGCGGGAGATCTCAATCACTAGCCGGTACCCTTTTCTTATCTCTACCTCCCGGGCCCTACCAGATCGTATACTAGGGTGTAACCCCTGCAAAAAACCTATGTACTGTTACTGTCTCTGTGGAAAGTATCATGAGGGCATCGCGAGACAACTTTCAAAACCTCGCCTCATAATCGGTCACAAACATCTGACCCTGTCCTAGATGCTCAAACTGATGACGCAGCTCTTCCCTCTTAGAGGGTGGAATGTACTGATCAAGGAATGACTGAGTGAACTGACCCCAGGTGAGGGGAGGAGAACCTTCAAGACTACTATGTGCATAGGACTGCCACCATCTACGGGCTCTGCCCTCCAGCTGAAAAGTAGTCACGTCGACTCCATGCAACTCCAATATCCACATGTTGTGCACTCTGTCCCTCCACCTATCAATAAAGTCTTGGGCATCCTCACGACGTTCACCCCCAAAATCTGGAGGGTGAAGTCTAGTCGATCTATCTAGTAACTTCTGTGGATCACCATCCACCGCTGGCTTGGGTTGGGGCGCCACTGCAGAAACTGGATGAACCCCATTTGTGGGTAGTGCAACCGGAGTCTGATAAACTGCGGCTGCATGACCTGGAGCCTGAGCAGTAGGGGTGTGTGCTCCCTCTCCTTCCTGTGAGGTAGCCAGATTTGCTAGAAATAAATCAGCCTGAGTCATAGTGTCCAGGAACCGAAGCATGCAGCCCATGACCTCCTAAAATCGCAGTTTTGTCATGAAATCAATCGGGGAAGGCTAAACTGCAGGCACCTCACACACGTCCTCAATGATCGGAGCCCTCACAGGATCTGCTGGCGGTGCAACTGGAATAGCTCCGGGATGCCCTCGTCCCCTACCATGGGCTGGTTCCCTCCCCCGGCCTCTACCACGGCCTCTAGCAATGGGGGAAGCAGCTCCTCCTGGGCTCGGAACGTTGGTTGTATGGGTCCTCAGCATCTGTGAGAGAATACAAGAGGGAAATTTAGTACAGTGACCACCGCATGATGGAAAATGAATAAAGAGTAGTCTTTCCTAATACCCTATTGCCTCTCGAAGATAAATACAAACGTCTCGGTACCGATCTATAAGACTCTATCAGATTTATCCCTAACTTGTGGGACCTACAAGAACCTAGTGCTTTGATGCCATGTTGTCACAACCCGTTTTCCATAATAGGTCATGAGGGCGCCCGAAACCATCGTCAAGCCAGCCAACACGGAAATATAATTAAGTTCTCATTCTAATTTTACCAAAACTAAGCATAACAAATTTTTTCAAATTAAAAATTTAAGGACAGAAGTAACAAAAAAAGTGTCAAATGATTATACAACCCCAAAATAAATATCTACCTATGTGTATGCCAGAACCTGGTGTTACAAGCTACAGGCGACTAGTAGAATAATCACAAAAGAATAATACACTATCCTACTGTCTGAATCAGGATATACAGAAAAAAATATTATAAAGAAAGACTTCTGCGGATCGGCATCAAGGAGAAGCAGCTCACCAGAGAAGTCCCAGATGTGCTCACTGACACGCACTAGAATAGTAACCACATCCACCTGCCTCAGATCCTGTACACTTAAGTACAGAGCGTAGAATGAGTGCATAAACAACAAGTACCCAGTAAGTATTCCGTCAAATCTCGAAGAAGTAGAGACGAGAGGTCAACCTGATACTTGCTAAGGTCAAGAAATAATGAGAATGATTTATTATAAGCAGGTATAACTCAAGTCATAAAATTACCAAGTATGAACTAGAAATTCATCCTTTTGCCTTCTATAAAGAGTATTCATTCATATATAAATATTTAAACAATTTTGATGTTTGAACCATAGGTGGAAATCTAGATAACTCATGCACAAATAACCACCGAGGGACGTACGGCCCGATCCAATAGAAAAGTAAATGTGCACTACCGAGGGTCGAACGGCTCGAACCATAGATGCATCTATTACCTCGCTCATGAATCATATGTGCGACTCGGTAAAAATGTGAACAAACAATCACCCTACTCGCGAATCATACATGCGACGCATGTACATTTAGAAAAACATGTTCTTCAAATTACAAGTCAATTCTCATTTAAATATTTTAAGAAAAATGAAGTTAAATCGTTGTAGAATTCCAATTACCAACTTGCTAGAATCTAAGCAATTCATCAGACAACAATATTACAGATATTCCAAATATATCATGCTTTTAGGGTACTAGACTACCCGGACTGTCATATAGTCGCTAAGCATGCACTCTCATCACCTAGTACGTATGTAGCCCCTGCATATAAAAGAAATTTAGTTATTTATCATACCTATGGGGACATTTCCCTCTTACAATGTTAGAAAGGAGACTCACCTCTCTCCGAAGCGCACCTCCAATGTCAAGAACACGCCCAAAAACTTAATTCGGAGCCAACCGATCACAAACTAGTTAAATGAAGTAAGAACTAGTCTACATCGACTCACAAGATCGAATTCTAGCTATTTAAGCAATTTTGTTACCATTAATACAATTTTCCTAAATTCTGACCCCGGGCCCACGTGCCCAGATTCCGAGATTTTTCGAAGCAAATTGTTCTCCACAACCAAAGGTTCACTAATATATGATTTCTAGTTCATTACATAGCAAATTAAATGATTAAGTTTTAGTTTTATTAAAATCCTAGGTCTAGCTATAACCCTTTATTTTACTTAATTTTAGTGTAGAATCTACCTAATATTCATCATTTTAAGCTAAGGATGAAGGGGAATTACTTACCTTACCAAGCTATGTGGAAACCCTCTCTTGGAAGCACCCAAATCGCCCAAATATGGAGTGAAAATGAGAGAAATAGTGTTTGAGTTCGTATTAAATGAACTTTTCTCCCTACAGCTGATTTCGCTTCTGTGGCGATATTTCCGCTTGTGCGGCGTCCGCTTCTGCAGATATTGGGCTACTTCTGCAGTTCAGACACAAGATGGCTGGAACGCTTCTGCGGTCGAAGTGCTGCATATGTGGCATGGCTTCTACGGTCTTTCCCCTGGGCTGCCTTGGCCGCTTCTGTGGAGTCCTGACCGCATGCAAACTTCAGTCCTTTTTCACGTTCTACTTCACTCAAGCCTCGCACGTTACCTTTGCCCTGCCCGAACATACCGTCAAGTCTAAAATTATGAGGCAGACCTACTCGAACCCTCGAAACACTCAAAACAACGCAAATTTGAGGAATCGAACCCTAAAACCAAATTAATCAAAACATCGAACTTCAAGTTCTTAATTTCCTTTTAACAGGTCAAAATGCCCTTAAACTACTCTAATTGACACCAAATTTTACGGGCAAGTCTTAACGGATATTTTCCACCTGTAACAAGTTTCGAAACTAAAATCTGAGCACGATACCTAGGAAATCAATAATTTCTTAGTTTATTTAATTCTTTAAAACATCAAGTTAATAATTTCACTAAAAAATTTATTACTCGTCTAGGGACATCGGAATTTAATTTCGGGCATACGCTCTGATCCCATTTTTTCACACGGACCCTCCAGAGTTTATTAAATCACGAATCCAGGTCCATTTCCTAGAAAGTTGACCGAAGTCCAATTTGGCCTTTTTAGAAAAACTTGAAGAAGCTAATGGTCATATTCTTACTCAAAAATCTTCCAACTTCCGAACCACCCATCCCCGCAAGTTATAAATTAGTTAAAGTAAGTGCATGAAGTTCTATTTAATGGAACGAGGTTCTAAAATACAAAGCGACCAGTCAGGTCGTTACAGGGTGGCTAGGGATTCCAGGGGAGGGAGGAGTTTTTAAGGGCGGCTGCTGAAGAGATAATGGGGATTAGGGGTTGGGTTTCAAGGTGGGTAATTAAAAGGGAGGGAATAGATATGGTCCATTGATCTCAGAGATCAACGACCACAATTTAAAGGGGGTTGGGTCTGGTTTCGTTAAGTGGGTTGCGACTGGGTTGGGTAATGGGGTTATTCGTTAGTGTATTAAGTGGTTTTGGGCCATTTCTTGGTAAAAAATTATTTAGGAATTTATGCTAGTTTTTAAATTCCCAATATTTAGCAAAAAATAATATACAGAAATAGTTAATAAATAATAAAAATATTATTTGTGCACTAAAACATTAAAAATCATAACTTAGTGTCATAAAAATACAAAAAGTTAATTTTTTGCATAAATAATGTAATTACATATGAATATAGGCTATTAATGCAAAAATATGCAATTAGCTTAATAATGCAAATGGAAAGAATAAAAAATAAAGTACAAATATTTAAAAACATGCATGCTGGTGTAAATGATAAATTTGGATGATTAAAACATCATAAAAATAATTTGAAGTATAATTATTGAATATTTGTACAATAAAAATGTAAAAAGAAATTAATATAAAGCCTTTAAAAATTATAAAAAATGTGTGTATAGATTTATAAGCTAAATGAAAATGCAATATATACTATTTGGAAAGAGTGCATATATATATGGGAAAAAATGGGTATCACTTCATTGCTTCACACTAGTCTCATAAATCAGCAAAATTGGATGGGCCCGATTTTATCTGTATACACACCTTTTGATTAATTCACTTACGTATTGGCTTATTGCATGTACTTTGTCCAAAATTTTCCTTCTATAGGAACCCTTGTCTTGGGATTTTTAAGAACTTATACATCATTTATCAAGACAAATTTTAACCTGAAAATGCAACTTATCTCCTAACGGAAAATTACAACGATCTTATTTAGAAGTTGCCCCACAAAAATTTCAGCCTTTTCTATAGAAAGGATGTCGAGGAATAATTTAATGAAACTTTGTGTTGGTAATTACATGCAAATAGAATGTTCTATTCGTTTCTCCAACTTTTGTTTATTGTAGGTGAAATACATAAACTGGCCCTTGAAGGTGTCCGCAACGACCAGCAGAATACTTCAATTGACCCCTTTATCATTTAGACACTTTAAGTGATTGTTATGTAAATCAAATAGACATCCAAGTATAACAGACCAAGTACGTGAGTTAAACTTTCCAATGTTGTGTCAAATAAGCCAATCACTACGATACGTGTAATTAACAATTAAAACTTAATACTTATAATTAACAAAAAAACAAAATGAATTTAAAGAAGAAACAAAAAATTCCCCCAAATCAGCGCACACCCCTGCCCCCCACCCCACACACACACTTCTTCTCCATCCTTCCAGAACCAATAAATGCGCTACCCCCTTCCCCACCCACCCTTCTTCTGCATCTCCTTCCCTCTTTCCTTAATCCACTCTTCATCCAACTAATTAAGCACAGATCTTTCCATCCGAAAAGTATCTTCAGTTAAGTTTAGTGAATGTTAGTTGGACTAAAATACCTTCCCATCCAAAAAGTAGCAGAAGCGGGGACTGGATAGAAAAAATTGAAGGCGAATGAGAAGAGAAATACTGAAGATAGAGAATCTAAAATTTGGGTTCTACAAATTGAAGTTGTCTGTGAATGAAAATAGATGGGTGTTATTTTTTGATATTTGGATTGTTGTGTTAATACTGTTTTGAGAAAGTTTTATTGAAGAAATAGAATTTCATCATTAATGAAACAAAAGATTTTTTTTTCTAATATATTATTTTTGGTATAAAATTACTGGTCGATTCAAATAATTGGTTGTTGTTTGTGTGTTTCTGTTGGAGTGAAGGTGTTGTTAGATGAAAGAGGGTGTTTCACTAGTGGAGATTTGGTGGTTTTCGCAATTATTGTTGCTGCAATTTTGCTGCTTTTCTCGACTAGCTCAGGATTAGTTTTGGCTCGACGGATATAGGCGAAGCTCCGGAGACTATGGACAGTATATTTTCTGATGAAAGACAATACTTTTTAGTGATTTAAGGTGGCTTAGTTGGAGACTTAGTGACTAATTTTTATGTAAGCCATGGGGATTTCATTGTGGTTTGCACTTGAAGGAAGAAGAGAGGATAAGTTGAGGTATTTCACGTTTTTCCCTTTTTTTTAAAATAATTAGGCTGCACAAATGTGTCACGCGCTCAAAATTTGGTTAGTAATCACGCATATACCACATCAGCAACTTGTTTTTACTTGATCTGAGTAATAGTCATTTGAAGTGTAAAAATGACAAAGGGATCAGTTGAGATGTTCAGCTGGTCGTTGAGGACAATTTCAAGGGGCCTTTATTGTATTGTAACATATGGTTCTCAATTTTTTACAATAGTTTTGTTTGGATCAAAAGTTATCAGGATACTTTATAGCATAAAACAATCAAAATAAATGAGGGTAAATCGTAATCAAACATAATAAGACCCAGCGATGAAAACAATATTGTTTGGGTAGATCTGATGATATTGGGAGAATATTTTTTTAGAGATAGAGAGAGGAAGAGAGAGTTGTATTATCTGAGAATACTCCTCCCTCCTTTACAACATTAGCGTCTCATTTACATAGTAGGAGACCCTCTTCGGAATAACAAAAATAGTATAAGAGTAGGTAATATCCCCTTAGTGGGAACGCCGAAATTAAACGGCATCGTTCCTATCCTAAAGCCTAGATCGTCGTACATCCATTAGTCGTACCCACTAACGCAGAGACGTCGAGGGTCGAATTTAAACCCATACAAATAGTCCCTCTGTTCTTTGGGAGATGCATTGGGAAGCATCCCCAAGGGAAGGAACTGCAAAATCATTTTGTGAGAATTTGACCTTACTCGAAGGTGGTAACGTGAATGAGATGAAACATATGAGATTATTGAGCTGCTGATGTGTGGCTTCCTCTTTAAAATGATTTCATTGCCCGCATGGGTCATTATTATACCTATTCCCGAGACAGTTTAGAGGGTGATTTGATGTTCGATTTTGCGCGCCCATTTTGAATTATGTCTCTTCGATTTTTCGCCAGCCAATCCTATAAATAGGGGTAGGGTTCAACCTGATTTATATTTTGATCCATATACAAACACTTTCTGGCTTCTTTCTTTGTTTTCCTTTCCAAATAACCGTTGTTTCATTTGAGACTCCTCTGTTTCTTAGAAGTAGCCTTTTGTCCGCTGTTCATTCCTTTTTTTTAAAATGGAAACCATGGCAAAGCGTCACCAAGATTAAAAAAAAGGCTAAAGACACCTCCCCATCTATAGTACCGCCTTCCTCTGACGGCGAAGAAGAGAAAGTGGAAAAAACTCTTGTTCCTCTTACTGCAGATAATATGTTGTCAAAAGAACTTCTTGCTCGGGGTGAGTTCAAAAGGCCCTACCCCGCTCTTCCCTGGGCAAGTGAACTAATACAAAATCATTTAAATGACTTTCATGCGGCACATAATATTTCGGCTCATGTGGAAATGGTTCCGGCGGGAACGGATTATGCAAACATTCACAGACCGGGATACTGCATATTTTATGAATATCCATTCTTGATTGGTTACAGTCTCCCCATTTATCCTTTTGCGAAGGATTTTTGCTGATTTTACAACGTGTGCCCGACCCAGATTATCCCCTATACCTTGAAGGTGTGCGGGGTTCTGACTACGTACGCGGAGCGGGCCGGGTGCGAAGTCTCTGTTTATCATTTTTTGAACATTTTAAATACTGGTTACCTGAGGGGTTCTATGTTACACTTGAAGAGTCATTGCTCAAAGGGTTTGGTAGTCAATACCAATGACAAATCCAGCCGTGGCTTCTGGCATAGGTATTGTTTCATCATAACGGAACATCTGGTACCCCAAACCTGACGGATTCCCAGAGAAATGGAATTCTGAGCGTAAGTACCTCCATTTGTAGAATTTCTTGTTTGTATGCGGCCTTTACGGCCCTCACCATTTGGCCTACTATGATTTTCTTTCTTTGTAGCAAGGGCCTCTCCGCCCCGATTTATCAAAACTATTAGACATTGGGCGGCTAAGTTGTTGCCATATGCGGAGGAGTGTCATACCTAGTCTACATTTCTTCAATATTACGGCCCTACTGGACCATCGGGTAATTCTTTGGCTTTGGTTTGAAAGTTCATTTATGCTTTTATGACTGACTTAATGACCGACCTATTTGTGTAGATAGTTCAAAGCACTTCTAAGAAGGAAGATGCTATTTTTACCTCAACTAGGTCAGATACCGATTGTGACAGTGAAAACCTAGTTTGTGATTCAGTCCGTGAAGGTGTTTCCGTGGATTCTCCACATGAGGTTGCGCCTGTGACAGCGGCTGCCAGTGAAGTGACTCCTCAAGTACCGTCCCCGTAACTCGTGGAGGAAACTTCTGAAGGCTAGGAGCCACTAGAGAGAAAAAGGCGGATATTGATAACGGGCAAGTCAGTGGAGACTAAGGACGAGAGGATTAGAATCCCCGCCTAGCTCCTAGGCCCGTTTTTATGGCCGATGCTATTCGCTCGAGGAGGTCAGCCCCTCAAGTGAGTGCAGCCACTAAGTCCAACCCGAATCGAGTTAGAAGGGTTGTTGGATGTCTGTTGTTGGCGATATGGGCACTAATATCGAGGGAGCGGGCCTATAAATTACCCATGAAGATGTGGATGGGGTAGCAAGGAGTCCGACCCATGTTGAGATGATGGCGTGTAGATCCAATCTCCAAATTCTGATCCCAGGAGACTACAATTTATTACAACACAGCGAGCAGGCAGCAACAGACATGACCATATTATGTGCGGCCCCCCAGCATGAGATGCTAAGAGGCGTCAGTGACCAGCAGCTATCTCGAAGGTTTGTCGGCACGACTTTGGTGGTAACTTTCCGTTTTCCCTGTGTGTAGTGAGTCTAGTTTTGATGCATACGGACTTCATCTCTTTTTTCCTTTTTTTTTGTTAGACTCTCATATTGGAGATAGAGAGAAGGTGATGTGTGCAATGGAAGGTGACCATTTTTAACAAAGTGGCGAAGAAGTACATGAAGTGTCGCGCCTATCATCATGCAGCGATGGATTTTCTCAAGTAGGACCCCAAATTACGAGTGTTCTGTTAGAGTCTTGAGCAGTCGGAGGAGCAGTTGAAGCACAAAGCGATCGAACTGGAGATGACTGACAAGGGGTTTATCGCGGTGGTGACTCATAATAAAGAGCTGCAGTCGCTCCTCAAGTCGAGTGTAGATAAATTGGAGCTCATCCATGGGGTAGCGGTGGAGGTCATTGACCTGCACCGTAGGGCTGCAGACTTGACTGCCGAACTTGAAGCCAAAGCGGCGGAAATGGAAGCTCTTAAGCTGGCTGCCTTATCGAGGCTTGGGGACGTATATTGAGAAGCTCACGAGATTTGGGTATATGCGGAGGTCCGACTGGATGTTCTTAAGAAATATCTTGCTACGGGCCGCACTGCTGAGGAGGAGGTTCAAAGGCAGCAGCACGTGGCTCATTCCCCCCGTGCTACCTGTAGGTACAATTCTGACTCCCTTTATCAGATAGATATACCTGCAAGGAGATCAACCGACTTGAGTGCGGCTCTTGGTATATCGTATCTTATCGCCCCGGCGGTGATGGCGGACAGGACAGTGGACAAACAGGGGGTGACGAACGAAATGGTGAAGCTCCTTTGAACTTGTATATACTTTGATTTTTTTTTAATGTAATAGGGACCCTTTACAAGGTTGTATGTAAATATATTTTTTGATGATAGTGAACATCACACTTTTGCTGCTATTCCTCTCCTTTTGTCCCTTTTTTTTTGGAACCTTGTTTCCTCCGAGCGGTTACACGTATACTTGTAGAAATTTTGTTGTGTTTCTGAACATTGTCTAAATGTTAGCCGATAGGGTGCAGCTGCGACTGTCATTGGAGCACTTATCAAACGTGGTCGAACTAGGTCGACACTAAATGGCGGTGGCCTTGGCCGATAATGATATTATTTCTACTATCGTTGAAGTGTCATTCATCGTAGTCGAGTTAAGTCGATGCTTAATGTAACTTTCCCTTCGTCGAGTTATTTTATTGTCGTAGTATAGCTAGGTCGACGTTCTAACGGCAGTGGCCTTAGCCGATAATGATATTATTTCAGCTGTCGTCGAAATGTCATTCATTGTAGTCAAGCTAAGTCGATGATTAATGTAACTTTGTCCGTCGTCGAGTTATTTATGGTCGAGCTTTGTTGACACTTTATGATGATGGCCTTAGCCTATAATAATGATACTTCGACTGGCGTAGAATTATTCACTAGCTGTGGTTGAGCTTTGTCGACGCTTTATGGCGATGGCCTTAGCCTGTAATAATGTTCGACTAGCGTCGAGTTAGTTATTTGCCATGATCGAGCTTTGTTGACGCTTTATGGTGATGGCCTTAGTATGTAATAATGTTCCTTCGACTGGCATCGAATTATTTATTGGTCGTGGTCGAGCTTTGTCTATGCTTTATGGCAATGGCCTTAGCCTGTAATTATGTTTGACTGGCTTCGAGTTATTCATTGGTCGTGGTCGAGTTTTGTTGATGCTTTATGGCGATGGCCTTAGCCTGTAATAATGTTACTTTGACTGGCGTCGAATTATTTACTGATCGTGGTCAAGCTTTGTCGGTGCTTTATGGCACAGGTCTTTGCCTGTAATAATGTGCGACTTGCATCAAGTTATTTATTAGCCGTGGTCAAGCTTTGTCAACGCTTTATGGCAATTGACTTAGCCTGTAATAATGTTCCTTCGACTGGCATCGACTTACTTACTAGTCGTGGTCGAGCTTTGTCGACTCTTTATGGAAATGGCCTTAGCCTGTAATAATGTTTGACTGGCGTTGAGTTATTTATTTGTCATGGTCGAGCTTTGTCGATGCTTTATGGTGATGGCCTTAGCCTGTAATAATGTTCGACTAGCGGTCGTGGTCGAGATTTGTTGATGCTTTATGGTGATGGCCGTAGCTTGTATAATTATTGATTGGCGTCAATTATTTACTGGTCTTGGTCGAGCTTTCTCGATGCATTATAGTGATGGCTTCGCCTATAATAATGTTCAACTGGCGTCGAATTATTTACTGGTCGTGGTCGAGCTTTGTTGGCGCTTTATGGCGATGGCCTTAGCCGTTTACACAATGGAAATCTTGGCCTTAGCCATTTATACAACGGAGATCTTAGCCGTTTATATAATGGAGAACGTAGCCTTAGCCGTTTATACAATGCAGATCGTTGACATAGCCGTTAATACAATGGAGATCATGGCTTTAGCCGTTTATATAATGGTGACCATGCTAGTGCAGTCCCATTATCATATTGGCCTGGAAAGCACGTCAAGCGGCTAATATGATAAACTTGTCCACACATACTTCCAGGTGTCCCCTCCGCCGCCTCGTTAAAAATCTTCCCGAGAAAACCCAATTGGGACAAAACTCGAGTAAGGGAAAAAGAGTACAACTCGAGAGATGCCTTTTAGAAATGGAAGTATTTGAGGTGGGCGATATTCCAGTTATTTTGGAGTGTCCATCCATTGTTTCCAATTGGAATGCTCATTTACTTGCTGCCGCTGTGATTTTGTATGGTTAGTCCCAATTAGTGCCTAGCTTTCCTTCGCTCGGATTCTTTGATGCCAATGTTTTGGCTTTGAGTACGTAGTCTCCCAGTTTGAGCGACCTTATTTTGGCTTTCTTTTTGTAGTAGCTTTCGACAAGTTGTTTTTGGGCCGCCATTCTTATGTGGGCCATATCAAGGACTTGAAGTCAATTCGTGTCGTTCTCTGCTCGGCTGGTGTGTGAATACCTCGGAGGACCATGAGATGAACCTGGATAGGGCGGCTATTCACCCAGTTAGCTTTTACACCTGTTTTTTGCTATTCAAAATCTCAGCTATTGCATCCATCGCTTTGATCTGGTTCGGGTTGACCTCAATACCTCGTTGTGATACGAGAAAACCCAAGAACTTCCCGGAGGGCACACCAAAGCCACATTTTTTATGTGTTTGGCTTCATCCCATACTGTCTCAATATTTCGAAGGCTTCCTTCAGATGACTGATGTGGTCATCCTTCTTTTCCGACCTTACCAACATATCATCGATATAGACCTCCATGGTCTTACCGAGCTTTTCATTGAATATTTTGGTGACCAGTCTTTGGTACGTTGCCCCTACATTATTAAGTCCGTAGGGAATCACCTTGTAGCAATAAGTCCTTTGGTGGGTGATGAAAGTTGTCTTTTCTTCGTCCTCCTCGGCCATCATGATTTGATTGAAACCAGAGTAGGAATCCAAGAAGCTTAGTAGTTCATGTACTTAGGCGGTGTCGATCAGTTGGTCGATATGGGGTAGTGGGAATGAATTCTTAGGGCATGCCTTGTTTAGGCCGGTGAAATCTACGCACATTCTCCAGTTCCAATTTTTCTTTTGACCAAGACGATATTAGCGACCCACTAGGGATACTTTGTTTCAATGATGGAGCCGTTAGCCAATGACTTGTCCACTTATTCACTGACTGCCTCATTGATTGTGGCATTGAATTTTCTTCTAACTTGCCACACGGGCAGGTGTAAAGGGTGGACGTATAGATTATGAGTGGAGACGTCGTTCGGAATTCCTGGCATATCTGAATGGGAGAAAGCAAATATTGGCATGGTTAGTGAAGAATTCATGGTACTTACTTGGATCGTCGAGGCCTTGCCCAATGTAGGCCTTTTTGCATAGTCGCTTCCATCCAATTGGACCGGGTCGAGATACTCGACTACCCCATTACGGTCTTCTTCAGCGTCGGGGACTCTGATGGCTTCTGTCGTGGGGTTGACCCTAGTCCCCGACATGGCTGATTGTTATGCCTTTGCACTCGCTTCCTTCAGCTTTTTGGTGTGGGTGCAATCTTGAGTTATTCGGTAGCATTCTTGTGCGGTGCAAGGCTCGCCTCGAATAATAAATACTCCCCAGGGTGTGGGGAATTTGATCACTTAGTAAAATCTCGAGGGAACTACTTGCATGGCATGTATCCAAGGGCGTCGTATGATGACTCCTCCTGCCAAAACCAGGAAATATATTTCTCCACAGGTCCATTCAACTGCATTACTAAAACATGTCAGTGTTATGCAACGCGGTATTATCTTATCTTCGAGTATCATTTGCACGAGGACCCTTGGATGGATAATACAGGTGTCGCTTTTATCGTCGACCGTGATCCTTTTAACGTCAGGATCGGCAATACGTAAAGTTATAACAAGAGCGTCATAATGAGGAAAAGACAAATCGTCGACATCAAACATATCAAAGGTGATGCTATCTTCGAGGTCGTTATACCATTCATGGGCGATTGATCGCTTTAGTTTATACGTGTTGGTGAAATTGACTTGATTGATTGATGAGTTTTCACCGCCTCCGAAGATCATATTTATGGTGAATGCTGGGGAAGAGAGCTTCGGCGGCCAATGGGGTTTTTCCTGCCCGCGTGCCAAGTTGGCTTTTACTTTGTCACTGAGTAGTTCCCTCAGGTATCCTTGATTCAGCATCCTTACCACCTCTTGTTGTAGGCCAGTGTTGTCCTCGATTTTATGTCCTTGTTCCTGATGGAATTCACACATGACGTTTGACCTACTTGTGGTTGGGTATGATTTCATCTTCTGCGGCCACTGCACCTTGGTGCCCAGCATCTCCATTGCGTACACTGGTTCTGAAGGATACACACAAAAGTTTTGGGCATATAATAAGGAGGGCATACCTCTTTTTTTCGGAGTTGGCCAATTTTTCGCTCCAGTGCATCCGTGTTTCTTAGAGATGGCGGATGGGAAGATCTGACGTAGGGTTGGTTCCTTTCTTTGTTGAAACGTGGGAGTTGCTCCCGCCACCCCTCATTGCGTCGATAACTCCTTGCTTTCAAATGTATAGTTTTTAGCCGTTAGGTCAGCCCGTTAAGTCGTCCTTGTCCTCTCGCACCACAACACAATAGGCATTGTGGATCTCCTCCGATGTTGTAGGGGGATATTCATGAGACGGCTTGGTAGCTTTTTGGTCGCTCTTGAACCATCTCTGTTCAACCCCTTTTGGAAACTTGCGACCACCATACCTTCTAATACATTCAGTAGGCTCTTGCTAGGAAGTCCCTGAGTCCTTCTCCTGCGGTTTTCCTAATAGCGAAAATATCTTTAACTCTGGCTTCTGCTTTCTTTGCTCCTGCATAGGCAGTAACGAACTTGTCCGTCATTTTCTCGAACGTTGATATCGTTCTTGCTGGTAGCTGAGAGTACCATCTTAGAGCCACTCCTGTCAGTGTCTCGCCAAACTTCTTCAGCAACACGGATGGTACTTGTTCTTTAGATAGATCGTTTCCCTTCACAGCAGTTACATAATGGATCAGATGATCCTCGGGATCTGTGGTCCCGTCATATATCCATAAGTAAGGTGGCATCTTGATGGTTTCGGGATGGGGTGAGGGTGGCTGCTTCTTCGTTGTATGGTTGTGGACCTTCCCACATCGTGCTTTGGCTGCAACTTGGGAGCACCGGGGAGTTTTCCCACTTTTTCCTGATGATCCTTCATTTGGTCACGAAGTGCCCTATTCTCATTCTCCATTTCTTCCATCTTATTGAGAATAACTGCAAGTGTACTATCGCTGGTGGTGGCTTCGATGTAGGCATTATTTGTTCGTGCAACAGCAGGTTCATCGGTGGGGTGGCGTTTCGAGCAAGCTACCTAAGGTGTTCATCAACTACTCCTTTAGTAGCCACTTGACCACCGGGGGTGGTGTTTCTTTGACCGCATAGGTTGAGGCCCCTTGTTCGTGCAAGATTGCCAGGTCCTCAGATGGGGAGGATGAGATCTCTCCACCCGGTGTAATGCTAGGGGTTGTGTTCAAAATACCCTCCTCACCGGCCTCGTTGAGAGGTCCCACGAGGTTGGTTGCAAGTCATGTTATTGTTTTCATTCTTGCGTTATTTTGCTATCATCTTTTACTTCAGCGTGGTGTAGGAGATGGTGGTTGGTTGTTCTCTAGGTGCAAAACTATGATTTTGATTCTCGAAATCCCCATAGACTGCGCCAAATTGTTTGGCTGAAAATTTATCAGGATACTTTGCAAGCATAAAACAATCAAAATAAATGAGGGTAAATCATAATCAAATATAATAAGACCTAGAGATGAAAACAATATTGTTCGAGTAGAGCTGATGAAATAGAGAGAATATCTTTTTAGAGATAGAGAAGGAAAAGAGAGTTGTATTATCCGAGAATAATCCTCGCTCCTTACAGTATTAGGGTCTCATTTATATAGTAGGAGACCCTCCTCGAAATAATAAAAATAGTACAAGAGTAGGTAATATCCCCTTAGTGGGATTGCCGAATTTAAACGGCATCGTTCCTATCCTCGCCCTAGCTCGTCGTAGATCCACTGATCGTACCTACTAACGCAAAGACGTCGAGGGTCGAATTCGACCCCATGCAATTTTAATTCAAGGCACATTCTTGCTTTTCTAGAAAATTAATTTTCAGAAGAAAAGTTTCCAAAAAAGCAACCTTTCTGATATTTGATTGGCTAGATTCGATAAAGTGGACCGCACTCTCTTCTTCTTGTCAATAATGTAAAGGGCTAATAAACTGCCATACTTTCGTTTCTACAGAGTGGGCCCGGGGGTGTAGAGGGGCGGGTGGGGGAGGAAGATACAAATAATGCAAACACCATACCCACCTCTTCTGATGCAGTGAGTACGCCAGAAGAATGAGCAAAAATAATAATATTTCTTTAGACATTATATTTTTTTTAATAATTAAAAGAAGACAAATTGAAGATGCTTGGAAGATACAGATATTTCTCTTCTGTTCGAGTTTCGTTTGGGGGAATGCGAAGTTTCACGATATATGCAGCTATGAAAATTTTCAATTTTAACACATGTAGATTCGATCTATAAATTAAAGGGAATCTTGTTCTCATCTATACTGAAATTGAGAAATTTTCCTCTACAAGATTTCTGTTCCCTTTCACGCGTATCCAAACATCAAATAGGTCAAAGTTATTAAATGGCACAAACACGTTATGGATGCTAACTACTTTGGTTATTAGGGTGGTGCCAATTCACAAATGTGTATGGCCTAGACTTTGGGTCCTTTTTCTTTTTCTCTTTTTTTTTGTTAAATTTTTTAAAGGGTGGGGGAAGGGGTGGAACCAGTGAATAGGAAAGAGGAATACCTTTAGTACAATTTGAATTTATTTATTTACCGTAAAACGGTACAGTTAAATTTATTTCGTAATTTATAGATATGTAAATTAATCCAAAAACATAAAATAACTAAAAACATAAATGAATCAATTAAACAAACTTAGAAAAAAAAAACATGCTATGAGCTTAGCTTCTCTGCTAACAATTATAAGAGCAATATGAAAAATAAAAAGAGAAAGTGTTGTTTAAAAGAATAAGAGCAGATGTGTGCCTTTTGTGTACACATGATTTTTAGTATCTAACAAAGTACATATTCTCCTATTTATATCTCAATTCAATAAGAAAAGATTCTCAAATCAAGCTCTTCTTTAATATGAATAAGATTTCTCGTGATGGCAGCATAATGCAAAGATTTTTTGTAACGGTTGTCACTGAATGATGTCTTTTCTAATTGATATCCTTTCAGACCTTCATCCCCGATCCCAACGCCTGTGGAAATTATTCAGCAGAGGACACATATTTGTAACTGGTGCCGTCTATTTACTGATGCATATCTTACTTGTCTTTACTTTCACATGTCAACTCGTTGAGCCTCCACGTATCATTTATGATTTTACCTCATACAGATAGTGCCCCTATTTTTCAGTGAAAAAACTTTATTAGCGGGAAGTGAGTAAGGTCTCTTTCCTTAGTCGGAATGTTCTTGAACAGTTTTTGACACTTGAAAAGACGCACGTTTCCTTGCATTTAATGATCCAAACATGTGTTATCCTATGATTGGATAAATATTTACCAGTTTTCAATGTAATGATGACCATGAATCGTGCCGCCTATAAACTTCTCTACTACTAATCACTTTTACCTTTCAATTTTAAAGACTTTTCTTCTTCGAATTTCTATAGAACCTTTATGCAAATCCTTATTTCTCCGTAAATTTCTTACTCAAATTTTCTATCATCATGTCTTCTACTATTTTTGTTCCCGAAAACTCTGGTCTGCTCATTGATAGTGGCCCTTTTAAAACGAACAAAACCAAGGAGGCCGATATTGGTCCTCCTACCACCAACAAACTCATGCCCTCTCAACTAAACTTTAAGATGGATCTTTAAATAGAAAAACAACATATCAACCCCGCAAATGACAGAAATTGTCCTATCAGTTGATATCTTTCATCAAATTCTTCCTACTAGTAATCTTGTTGTGAAGGAAGATTGTGATTGAAAAAATATTGAGATCTTAGCCCCTAATGAATTGGAAAGGGTCACATTTAGCAAACCAATGTTCACGTACATTTATACATATCCTTTTACTTTAAGAATGCGCCAAAAAATTAATCTCATTAATTTAGAGTTTTTCCACCACTACCAAATCTTCTTGGCTCAAGTGAGCCATCAATATAGAGTATTGTAGCTTGCCTTTGGGTATTGTGTTCCCATTCCGGAGAAACCCCCACTCTTTCCTATTTAATCAACCTTTACTCTCCAAAATAATTTTGTGGAGGGGTGATAAAACTCGGCCAATCTGGCCATTACGACATCGTTACCACTGTTGATATTGATAACGGTCATGATTGGATGGAGCGGTTCATTGTCATTGCTACTAGGGACATTTTTCCAGCAATAACACCTTCCATCCTTGAATCTTGCAACTTTTCTCGTAATTTTTTAGATAATTTTTCCATATTGCATTAAAGAATATTCCCTCTTTTGCTACCTCTGAAAATAAATCGGATGCACCTCTGATGTCCTCCACCTCCGACTCCGGCATCAACTGCAATACCATCTTCTCCTACTTTACCACCGACCCCAACCGAACAAACAAAAAATGCCCGTTCTCCTTGGTTACCCAATTATGGGAACATTGAGAAACTATTCCTGACACCTATTCAAAAGCCTGATGGTAAACGTATAGTTACTCTTTCAGTTTCGAATGAATGATTAACAACAATATTCATTTTTCTACTTAGGTACCAAAATTTTCTTATTTTACTAGACATTATCCTTGTATAGGGTGAAATTTGAGGGTCTAATTTTCAGTCACTACGACGCTTCATAATCACGTTTCTATAGGCTCGAGATTATGAACAAGATAAACACCTGAAGGGATATCAATGCCCGACCTCTGGCAATTCGGATTGATGGTTATGGCGAAAAGTGGGAAGTTCCCAAGGCGCATAGCTAAAGCTGGCAAAGCGTAGTGGGCTAGTTCAGACCCGTATCAAGGCATTAAATGGTTGTACCAACCCCATATCTTTTCAATAAATTTACTTGTACTGTGTTGGGATTTTTCCTCATATATAAAGGGGATCCATGTAATTTTTCTCTCTTCTCTCTAACATATTCTTTTGATCATATTACTTACATTTATTGCTTATATTTATTGTGTTCTATACATTTATTGCTTATTATTGGCCATAAAGAGCCATCATTGATTTTATTATAACTGTTAGTCATCCATCGACTACCCTCGGTGAGACATCAGACTCGACTCTGAGGCCCCGAATAAGCAAGCTCAAGGCCCAGATTTTCAGCCATTCAGTTTGGTTATCATCTTTTTTCAATCTATTATCCAGTTTCCAAGTACCTCACTTAGCATCTATAGCCTAAACAGCTAGCATAAAAATAGATCACGTATGTTTAGAACCACAAAATAAAATTTAATTGTAATTACTATTTTCAAGGTAAACAGTTTGGCGCCCATCGTAGGGCTAAAAATAATAGTGTTTATTTTCTTGTGGGTTCACTCCATAACACAAGTTATCTTTCAGAAATTTTCTTGTCCAAGATCTTCTATTTTAGGTCAGATGTCTAACTCGGTAAATGGATGTGAAAACAATGGTCTTGAGAACCATGGAGAGAATGGTGTTGCGGTTCCAGGTATTGGCGTACCACCACAAAACCCTGAGAATGCACCAGAACCAATCTCCACAGACATGGTCTCATGTAACGCTCAACACATCGAAATAAGCTCACATACCAACAAGACCATACACCAGGAAGATCAACAAGAAGCTCAGAAAACCCCAACTGGGGAAGAACGGGAGGTTAGCCTTCACATTCTTTTTGAAATTCTACAGGCACAACAGCTGGAAATTGCTCAGCTGCAAAGTCACCAGAAAACTCCCAACATGGTAACACCAGGGACGGCTCCCCCAGCCATGCAGGTACCAGAGAGATCAAGCAACAATGACTCGGCAGCCGACCACACCATCGTAAAGATGCTCAATGACTTCACAAAGAGGATTGAGTCAAGCAAGAAGAAGATATAACCAACGACAAGATGGTAGAGACCTACAATTCCAGGGTTGATCAAATTTCGGCGCACCCCCGATTCCGAAAGGTGTTGATTCGAAAAAGTTTGTGCAAAAGTCGTTCGTGCAAGAAGCAGCCTCAAAACCCATTCCAAAGAAGTTCATAATTTTTGAGCTTCCGAAGTACAACGGAACCTCAGACTCCAATGAGGACTTCACTGCCTACTCTTGTGCAGTGAAGGGCAACGACCAAAGGCACGAAATCGAGTCCGTCCTGCTAAAGAAATTAGGGGAAACACTCTCAAAAGGAGCCATGATTTGGTATCACAACCTAGCTCCTAACTCTATAGACTCATCTCCCATGCTAGAAGATTATTTAATAAAGGCACATACGGGTGCCATCAAGGTAGCTTTAAGGAAATCCGACGTCTTCAAGATCAAGCAAAGGGAGAACGAGATGTTGCACGAGTTTGTATCTCAATTTCAAATGGATTACATGGAACTACCATCGATCTCCAAAGAAACTGGCCTTCACTCAAGGTTAGAATGAGGGAAGCTCGGTAGCTTCGAAGCAGCTAAAGCATAACTTAGTCAAGTATCCCACCGTAACTTTGTCGGGCATCCATAACTTATTCTAGTCAAAGATCAGGGTCAAAGACGACTAACTAGGAGCCCCCTCAGGATTGGTATATCCTAACAGGCTTCCAGCAGAGGAGACAAAGCCAAATAAAGAGAGATACCAACCATACACTAAAGATAGAAAAAACTCCCTGAGGTAGAACATACCCCGCAATGACCAAAGAATGGATCAAGGCGACAACCCACGGGGACTTGGAAACATTTCTAGATTCAATAGGCACACAGGGCCAATGGAGGCACCTCGCTTGTTGGAATACAAATTCAATGTTGATGTTTCAAACATCATGTTTTCCATCAGTAAAACCAGAGACACCGGTTGGCCAAGGCCTGTACAATCAGATCCTTTATAGGGAAACCATAACTTAGTGTGTGAATTCCACAACACACATGGTCACATGACCGAGGATTGCCATCAACATCGGGAAGAAGTAACATGATTACTCAGCAAAGGTCACCTCCAAGAATTCCTTAGTGATCAGGCAAAAAATCAATTCCGGGAACGAGAGGCGGCCAAGAAAAACGAAAAAAATGACCTACAACATGTCATCCACATGATCTTAGGGAGGCATCGATGCTCCCCAAGAACCCATGATCAGAAGAACAAAAATATCCATCACCAGAGAAAAGCAAACACGAGGTTGCATACCCATGGATGCTCTCACATTCAACAATGAGGACATCGAAACCTTATCTCAGCCTTACAACGACGCATTAGTTATCACTTTCCTTGTCAATAAATTTCAAACTAAACGTGTACTTACGGATCCAAGTAGCTCGGCCAATATTATCAGGTTGAGGGTGATAGAGCAGCTCGGAATGTTCGACAAAGTCATGCCCGCCTCTCAAGTCCTCAACAGATTCAGCATGGTGGGCAAAACAATAAAAGGGTAAATCACCCTCCTAGTCAACGGGGTCGGCACAACCTAAAATGCCAAATCCATGTCATCGAACGAGATATGAGACACAATGCCTTGTTCGGAAGGCCGTGGATACACTGCATAAGAGCAGTACCATCTACTCTCCATCAAATAATAAAATTCCATACAAGGGACGAGATAAAAAATTTCTGTGGGGAGTAGCATGTGGCAAGAGAACTTTTCTCGGTGCACGATTTGGTGTTGATACCAATACCTCCGCCATCAAAGGAGCCAAATGATAAGAAAACAATAACATAGCGATAACGAGATAAATTCTCGGCTATACCCAACTAAACAAAAAAAAGGACCATATCAAGTCCTCATAATAAATAGATGAATCAAATCAAGATCCGAAGCGCCATCGGCACTAAGGTATGGTCATCTTCCTTTTTCAGTTACATTTTATACTAACTTGAACGTAGGTTAGGGGTGTGCATTCGATTGATCGATTTGGTTTTGACCCTTATAGATAATTACTTATCGATTATTGATTTGTACATATGCTTATCATTATCACTTCAATAAGGTTTCGATTTTTTTGATTTCAATTTATCGATTTTTGGGGCGTATCAATTCGGTTATCGATTACACCAATAAGAAAATTTGCGGGATTCCATGTAAAATATATTGCTATAAACACAGCTAACTAATATGGATAAAAAGAAGCTAAAAGAAGACTAGCACCGTTTATAACATAAATATTGTGCCAACAGGCACATGCAATGAAACTAAAGTAAGGGATCAAATGTATGTCACCAACACTCCAAAGGTATTAAGAAAAAAAATACATCATCACTTCTAATTCTATGTTCCATTAATTTGAACTTCATTATCCTGAGCTTTAAATATGATCATTCCTTAAATGTGGTTGATGAAATAATTAGAGGTGTGCATTCGATTTATCGATTCGATTTTGACCCTTATCGATAATTACTTATCGATTATTGATTTGTACATATGCTTGTCATTATCGTTTCAATAAGGTTTCGATTTTTTCGATTTTGATTATCAATGAACCAATAACAAATAATCGATTTGATTTATTGATTAAAATGCACACACCTACGTAGGTATCCGTTCGAAGCGGCTGAAGCACTTTGTAACTCAAAGTCCTTAGGTTCCAAAAGCATGTGTAGCACTTTTTTCCTTCGATCGGGTTTTATCCCAAGAAGGGTTTTACCGGAAAGGCTTTTAACGGGGCATCATCTATATGCTATCTAAGGAAGACTCAACAAGTATTCAAGGCTTATTTTGTAATCAACCTCAAATACTGGGGATATCCCCCCCCCCCCCCGCCCAGAAGGTCACACTTGAAGAAGCCAAGATGCACTAAGTGGGGTCTCGATAGGAAAAGAATGTACCGGGCCAAACGTTCAAACGAACCGTGTCCACATAGAAAAACCAAGCTCGTAGCAGAAAAACGAGTATACATGTTCCAAGTAATCAAAGAACACTTTCTCCTTTATTAAAGTATTTCGTGTGTCAAAGAAGCTTGGTATTTTTTGCAAAAAACGGCCCTAGAGCCAAAAATTGCATGAATACTCGGGGACTGGCATCAATAACTCAAAACCATTTGACCCCCGGTTCAGAGCTTCAAACTCATAAGTTCTCAATGAGGCAACATCAAGATCACAAAATGTCTCCAGAGCGATAAACGTCCCGGATAGTCGAGGACTGGCATCGAAAACTCAAGGCTGCATGAATTCAAAGTCACGAACACCGAAACCGTATGCCCTCAATGAGAAAATACAAAGTTTACAAGTAATGGCTCCCGATCCAAGAAACCCTCGATGACTTGGGACTACCGCCACTTGCCACCCCATCGACTTATCAAAACCTGAGGCCATAAGACCACGTGTGGGCAGCCTTGGTTTCGTAAGAGCTATATACAGCAATAACAATATCTGTAAAACCTCAAGAAAGTGACAATATCTATAAGACCTCAAGGAAGGAATTACCCATACTTGTACCAAGTAGACAAAATTGTAAGAGCACACAGGCATGTAAAACTTGTAAGACCTTACTAAAGGCATTAACCCGGTCTTAAAGTTAAGGCTATATATTGAACTTGTAAGACCCCTAAAAAGGCATAACCACAATATAGACACCTAATCTACTTCACTAGGGGTCTGAAAGGCTATGGCCAAATACAAATGACTGCGCTCATAAGGCTGTACCAGCCAAATTAATGCTACTCGTGGATGCCCAACCGTCGCTATAAAATCATAGGCCTTCAATTACATAAAAAATAATTTGAAAAGAACTGGTTAAATAGGCTAACCTTGACATAGGAAAAAGAGCTTCGACCATGTCAGCTCCAAATTATAGGCTTCGAGGTACTCAGCCGCCGAGCCAAACCTCCCGAGGTACTCGAACATCGCCAAATGATGATTCACAATCTTGGTTTTAATCAAACAATCAAAGATTCGAGAAAACACAACTTCAAAAAGACCTTAACGAGGGAAAACTAAAGCCCATATAAAAGGTCGTACCGACCCAATGCGTAAGAGCAATTGTCGCCACCCATACAAAGGGTCGTACAAACCCAATGTGTAAGAGCCACTTTTGCCAGCACTAAAATTTAAGGTCGCACCGACTAAATGCATAAGAGCCACTGTCGCCAGCACTAAAATTGAAGGTCGTACTGACCACGCGTGTAAAAGCCTACGGGCCACCCCAATGAGCCTCAGGACCATACCATGAATCTAAGGGTTCCTTCTAAGTCAAAGACTAGTTCATCAAGCTAAAATCAAGGCAAAGAGAAATGCATAAAAAAATAAAACCACGAGGCTTCCTTTTATTCATATATGCGAGAGAGTACAAGCTTCATTTACGAAGTCCTTTGAAAGCACTCTATGCAAAACAAGAAAGGAAAGGCTAAATCTAATATACATCTCCCTCGGGGACTATGATCCGTCAGCCTCTTTCTCACCATTTTTTGCATCAGACAATAGTAGCTTAGCATCATATTCTTCAGCCTTTTCCTGCTTCATCCCTTCCGAGGGATTGGAGCCCCTGACATGAATTTCCTCGTGGGTTTCCCTCCAAGATTTACACCTCACATTTTCTTTATTCCTTCTCTCCTGGTTGAGAGACCTCCTTAGCTCAGCACGAGCATCGGGTGCATCCTTCAAATAGACACCCACTTTTTTATCATCCTTAGTTCAGATTATTACGATTTCAGCTCGTGCATCTATGACTTCGGCCTTTATCTTTAGGAGATCGGAATCGAGATGAGGAATCATGTCCGTTCAGACCATGCTGCTCTTATGAGCGTTGTGAAGTTTCACTTTGAGGGTGAAATCCTTGGCCAAAGCATCATTCCTAGCATATATTAGGGTGTCCACCCGAGCCTTTAGCCCATCTCGCTCCATCTTGTCTTGAATAACTTTGTTCCTAAGGCATTCTAGTCCATCCATCTTTTCCTACAGCTAAATAAATAAAACATTAGCCTTGTAGGATAGAAGACGAAATGTACACTCCCTTGAAACAAAATTTACTTGCTCCTCGAGGTAGCTTTCGTAGTTAAGACTTCGACTCGCCTCGTACCATAAGTGTGACAACTCGTCTTCCCTTTCATCGCAAAGAATCTTGAGGGATTTCTCCCCATCTATGGATTTTTTTCAATCTAGCCTCATGGAGAAACAGCTAAGATTTGAGCTTATTAAAAGCATGTAGAAGAGAAACGTGGTAAGAAACTGAAAGTTGCAAAACTACAAAACTAGTACGAACGCCAAAAACCTACCTCCGAGTAAACTCGCTTACCTTTCTCGAAAGTTGACCTACATCTACTGGTCTGGCTCCATCTACCCCGGTAGAACTACCTCGGTTTGGTACACGATCGCCTAATATACGCGTCCATTGGCGTCGAACATTCCTCGAAGTGCCTTCGACGGGAGAAGAAGCTGGCGGAAGAGAGATCTATTTCCTCGAAGTACCTTTTATGGTAAAGGAAGGAGGAAAGTAATGAGGGATCATTTGTCTAAAGCCAGAGACCTCAGCACTGAAGGTTTGGCCGATGCGCCTTCTTTAAGCCTCTAGGCCAGACTCGTCTTGCTACAATCACTATCTTCCTACAAAGGCCTTTTCTGCTTATTGTTATTATTATCATCCCTCAGTCTTGAAGCCGAAAGTCTTTCTCCCTCTACTAGAAGGGATGATCTCTCCTTAAGGAAATCTCCAATGCCTACGACAACAGAGTTAGTACAACGAAAATGAAAGTTCCCTTTCGATAAAAAAGGGGAGCAAATCACATAGAACGTACCATAGTGTTTTGCCTCCCACCTATCCTTGGACAAAGCTTGCCACCTATGCTCATTGTAGGCCTAGTGGATTTCCACCTTCCGAGTCCAATCCGGCAGATCGAGTACCTCGCACGACATCCTTAAAGCTGCTGCAGAAAAGGAAAGAAAGGCGCATTTCTGGAGCCCGAAGGTACGAGTGTAACACTTAATTGTAAAATTCCATTCCTTCGTAAATGGAAAAAACTCCACGGGGATAATATCGACAGTCCGTACTCAAAAGAATCGGCCCATCCATACTCAATCTCCATCTTCTTTGTCATTAACGATGAATGGTGTAGTGGATTGGCATCACATAGCAGACCTCGATGGTGAAAGGGTCGGTAGAGCTTGATGAGATGACTAAGAGTGAATTCAGTACATGTTTCTTCTGCAAAGAACCTCATCATTAATATTATTCACCAAAATGATGGGTGAGTCTGCGCCAAGGTGACCTAGTTCTCTCGACAGAAATCGAGCACAACCCTATCAAGGGTCCCAGCATAAAGAGGTATGTGTACATGTTCAAAAACCCCTCAGCACGGTCCATGATGCTATCCTTCAAGGAAGGTTCCTACAATACTACCTCCCCCCCCTCTTCCACAATCTTTCCTCACCGACTCAAGGTGCTCATCTCCTAATAATGAAATAAAATTTGAGGCATACTCCTAATGACCTCGAACATTGGGAGTTTTTTCTGATAGAAGATCCCCCCTCGAAACTAAATGCCCAGAGGCAGAACTCCCTTCTTCTTGCTAAACGGACCCTGATGTAGCAGTCGTGACTATGGTAAAACTAGAGAATTGGAGCGGTAATTTGAGAGAGGGAATCAAAATTAAAAAGATGGAGGACCTAACGTGGGGAAGAAGAACTCTATAAAAGAGGATAACCACTAAGAATAGCGAAAATCTTCAAAAGGGTGAAGACAACCCTATATATGGAAAAAGGACTACCCACCTACCTCAAAGGTCGATTAAAAATATTGTCTAAAGCATTTATCGCTTTGGGAAGATTTACCAGTGCGATCGCCTCAGTCATTCCATAACCATGCCATACACTTGACGCCACCATACGATGTTTTGGGTTTAGAGACACCCACATCAACCAAGCCTCGAGATAGTACCCGATCTCTCAGGCCTCCGCCAAAAACAAGAAAGGCTATAAGGAGCCATAAAACTCATTGCAGTCCTCAAGATGGTACCCAATCTCGAGGACCTTTGCCAAAAAGAAGAAAGGCTCTTAGGAGCCATCAATATCATTACAAGCCTCGAGATGGTGCGTGATGTTGAGAACCTTTGCCAAAAAAAAGATAGGCTCTAGGAAGTCGTTGGCATTATTACATGTCCCGAGATGGTACCCGATCTTGAGGACCTCCACCAAGAAGAATATATTCTCTAAAGAGCCATTATTATCATTGCGAGATTCAAGATGGTACCTGATCTCGAGGACATTCGCTTAAAAAAATAGGCTCCAGGAAACCGTTGGCATCATTACAAATCCCGAAATGGTACTCAATCTCAAGGACTTCTACCAAGAAGAAGATATTCTCTAAGGAGCCTATAATAACAGTGCGGGACTCGAGATGGTACCCGATCTCGAGGGCCAATTTAAAAAAGAGCATAAGCTATAAAAACCTACTAATGTGGGCTTGGCCTCGCATCTATCTACAATGCCTCAAGGATATCTATACTGAGTTCAAAAATGTTTCCAGGTAGCCAGATTCTGAGCAACCCCCCCCCCCCCCTCAATCAGGGACTATTGCGGGGTCAAAAAGGCTAAGTCTCATACTTTAAGTTCGAAGCCCTACTCTCATTCAACATAAAGTGGGGGATCCCATTGATCCGTGCTTATAAAAATGATCCGGGCTCGGTCCAAGGAATGGAATAAAGTTCTATGGGGAATCGTGTTAATCAATCATGAGCTAGAATAAATACTTGCACACGGGCTTGATATTCGCACCAATCGGTGGAGTCATGCATTTAGATTCTTCACAAGCGTAGATAAAAAGAAATATAGCATAAATCAAAGGCAAATTGAATAAACATCTTTGTATTCACAAGCACATGATTACCAAATCCCACGAAGGGTCCTTACATATGATTACAAAAGCTCACGAGGGATCCTTACATAGAAATAAAGAAGTAAAAAATCATACATATATAATAAAATCCAAGAGTATAATTTATCCTCGGGGGTGCATCCTCGGTGACAGCATCTTCGAGCACCACCTCCTCGTGGCCTCTTCTTGATCTTCTTAAATGGAATCCTCAAGGGAGAAGATGGAGAATAGGAATATGATGGAGAAGAGGAAAGTGATGCGGAAGGAGCAGAAAAGGATGAAGAAATGATTGGGTGAAAAATCTTGCTAGTATGGATTTTGCTAGCACTATTATTGTGAATCCACTTCTTGAGATGTTATACCGGTGATACAGTGGTTAGTGGATAGTACCACCTCACTCCACAGAAATTAGAACGAGTGAGGATCTGCACCATATAGTCAGGAGAGATAAGCAAAAGTTCATAGTCTTCATATCCTCTAATGCGAGGGTAATTTTAGATTTCTCTTTCTTTACCTCGAGTCAACAACAACAACAACAACAAACAAATCAGTACAATATAGCTCGCTACGGAAAACCCCTAAAAAAAGGCCATGGCGAGAGTGATGAAAACTCCACCATATAACCTTAAGGCCACGAGCCTCAAGCATTGAAAATGCCAATTGGATGGGCATGAAGAGAAGGAAGGGATGAAAGGCTATTAAAACATTTGAATGAAAAGTTTGTTCAAGAAGGCCTCCATTTATTAAAAAGGTGGCAGCGTAATTGACGTCGCCATCAATATCTTTGAGATATGTATCGCCAGGTGGAATTAATACATTTTTGAGAGCTGGACTAGCCACAAAATTATCGCTTTGGAGAATAAGAATCGGCAGTGCATTGAATGATTCTGGAAAGATGAACTAATCGACACCTCGTTATCGCAAAGGCTTATATCATATCATCACGAGGATTTCGAAGATATGGATATCGAAGTCGTTTCCTATCGTTCCACTCTGAGAAAACAAGGAGAATCAATAGACGGTAAAATTGAAGGGTCCAATTTTCAGTCATTACGATGCCTCCTAGGCGCATTTTCAAATGCTCGAGGCTATGATCGAGATTTACCCCCAAGGAGCTATTGATACCTGACTTTGGGGAAGTGTAGATCAGCGGTTCTAGTGAAAAAGTAAGAAGTTCCCAAGGCACATAGCTAGAGCCGACAAAGTCTGTCAGGCTAGCCTAAGCCCGCATCATGGCATTGACTGGTTGTACCAGCTTCATATCTTTATAATAAATGTAGTTGTACTATATAGGGATTTCCCCTCATATATAAAGGGTATCCTTGTCATTTTGTAGACATCTGATGTTCAATATTAAATTTACAAGAATATTCTCTCTGCTCTCTAACATATTATCTTGGGATCATTACTTCCATTTATTGTTTATATTCATTATGTTCTATTTATTATTATTAGTTTATTGCTTATTATTGACTATAAAGATCCACTACCGTAGCTCTCATAATTTTTAATCTTCCCTTGATCGCTCTGCCGGGCACCCAACTCGACCTCGAGGCCCCATATATGACAGCTCGAGACCCCAATCTCTAGCCGTTTGATTTGACTAGCACACCATTTTTAAGCTACATTCTTGCCTTTGAATCTTTTTACTTAACATTCATTTCCTAACAAATAGCATAAATAGATTACATATTTTTAGAATCATAAAATTAAATTTAATTATTATTACTATTTTCATGGTAAACATAGAAGGCTCAGTCTCGTCTCAAAGGATTCCCCGATGCTTACGGTAATAGGGTTAGTACGCATAAAAATAAAGTGCCCTCAAAAATGAGCAAATCACATAGCACGTAATGTGGTGTTTGGCATCACATCTGCCCCCATACAAAGCTCGCCACTTACTCTCATTATAAGTCGAGCGAGTTGCCGGCTACCAAACCCAGTCTGTCAGGTCGGGGACTTCGCACAACTTCCATGAAATTACTGTAAAATGAGAAAGGAAGGCGCACTTACAGAATCTGCCTGCGCCATAAGCAAAACTATAAAGGCACAAGTTTATCACTTAGGCATAACGTTCCATTCCTCGGGTGTTACATTCTGTACTTTAATGTTAGGATTCGTCGAAGTTATAATATATGAGTTGGAAGTGATTAAGGTTATTCATGAAGATAGGGATATAAGACCCTCTAAGTTTGAAAAATTTCGGAACTACATATTATCTTGAGATTCTTTAAAGTAAACTATTTTTGGCAAAACTTGATAGATATGGTTTTATATGGTTGTGATAAGTTTTAAAGTATATACTTGACATGTGAGAGTTTAAAAATGAGATTTTATTTATTATAAACACATTATCATATTCATTAATCTTAAAACCGTTTGACAATATTGTTTGGTCAAATTTCGCATGTCATTATTTGGGTGCTTGTTTTAGTCCATAAAAGGATTTAACAAGTCGACATACCTTCTTTTCTTTTTCCGGAACCACAAACACTTCAAGTTGGTTCATGTAAATATTTTCCTCTAGATCACTATTTAAGAAGGCTATTTTTATATCCATTTGATGAATTTGAAGACCATACAAGGTGGCTAACGCTATTATCATCCAAATGGATGTGATTCTTATTACCAGCGAATATGTGTCAAAATTTGCAAGACATTCTCGCTGCCTAAATCCTTTGACAACAAGTCTTGCCTTGTTGACTTCATGTCACAAATATCTGTGTGAATTAAGTCTAAAGGACTTGAATTCTTTCAACGGACTTATAAGGATGCTTAGCATACTTTGATTCCACACATAATAGAAAGCAACAAGGCTTTTGTCTCCAACAAAGTATATATAAAATAGTTTAATATATACTTAATACAGAAACGTTAGTAATTATAAAATTCCTTAAGCTTTGAGCGTTACTGTGTTAAAACAAAATCAGAAAAACTGTTATATGAATAAAGAAATCTAGAAAACAGCAAAGAATAAGAAATATTCCGAGTCCACAATTTTCTTGTGCGTCCTTAAGGAATTTTAAGCCCCTCACAAGTTGCCAAGGTAATACACTAAATCCTCCCAGGATAAAATGGAATAAACCTTCCTACAACAGTGACAATACAAACTGCATGATAACAACGAACTCAAAGAACTAAGCAAATTCAAAATTACGAATTTGAGAGAGAGAGAGACTGCGAATTAGGATGTAGTATATTCACAAAGAAAGAATTTCAGGAGTGTTTTTCATGTATATAGAAAATGGAGCCTCGCCTCAGAATTTATAGGTAATTATAAGAAGAGGTGTCTGGAAAATGTGCCTTTTCAGGAGAATACGCTTCCTGTCGCGGTTCTATCACGACGCGTAGAACCGCGGTCAGGGAGGCTCTCTGAATCTGCCTGTCGCGGTTCTACTGCGGTCGCGGCCAGAGAGGCCCTCTGAATCATCAGCAGGATTCTGTCGTATTTCCAGCACTGATTTGATATTTAATTATTTTAATTAAAGTCAAATTCAAAGCTCAGCCAAGCGAGAGACGACGATAACAGCGCGATGGTTCATTCTCTTCAACTCCTTTTAAGAGCTTTAAGAAGTGATTCTATATATAAGCACACAAATGTTGCAGTCCCTCACCAGTGAGGGACAAAGTGCAAGATAAAAGTTCACTTCTTCAAATTTTTATTTTTTTCTCTATTTTATTTTCCTTCATTTCCAATTCACACTTCTTTTACTTTAAAGCCTAATGTTTTAAAGCCCGACATACATAACGCGGCAGCCCCCCAAATTCTTACATTGTGACTCGTGGCTTTATTAACTATGTGGCTAGATTAAAATGAAACGTGGAAAAAGGATTGTCCGTTGTGTTAATTAAGATGAATGTACAATACTCTACTTCAGCTTGGGAATGTCATCTATTTTCGGAATGATCCACCATATGCCAGTTGGAATGATTCTTCTTCTACCTTTTCCAACTACTAGAGTTTACATTAGTGTAATTATTTTGTCCTCTCGACTGAACAAAGTTCTATGATGTCCTCCGCCATTGAAATCCTACTGAAACCATTATTAGTTATAAAGCCTTAGAATTGGAATACATGGCTGAATGAATGGTACATTAGAAAAATGGTTATAGAATGATATGTTATTCTTAGATAAAATGATAAGTATTTCATATGCAATAGACTCTCTCCATAATGGCAATTCAACGCTAGTAGTGCATTGTGAAGCCAAGCAATATCTTACTAGATCAAGATATGTTTGCCATGTCACTGAAATTTTTAGGTGCAGGAGACGCTTTTGTTTAAACTAGTACATTTGCGAATATTTGACATATTGCTTCAGCTATGTTAAGGTTATCCCTTCTTTCCTTTGCATGATCCAAGTAACTATACGTAAACGTAATGCTATTCCATAAGTATTTCTACTCTTAGCAGTTAAGAATGCATATGTTATTCATTCCCGTATAGCGATATTCAAGCATGTCTAAGTATGTATCTAGTTTCCTATTTAGTTATTGGATAAAGATGTTAATGTTCATAATATAGTAATATATGTATCTTCATGCATATGCATTTACCACCAAGCTTTGGCCGGTGAGCAGTCACGCATAGTTATTAACCACTGTGCTACGGCCAGTTGGGCAGATATGCATTTACCACCGAGCTACGGCCGGTCGGGCAGTAACCACCGGTTGGGCAATTAAGTATCATTATTTATCACCAATTGGGCAGTCATATATTTACCACCGTGCGACGGCCGGTCGGGGAGTTACCACTGGTTAGTTGGCAGTCGTGCAGTATACATATGGATATTAGTTTCAAAGAGAAGAATTTTATATATATATATATATATATATATATATATATATATATATATATATATATATATATATATCGTGAAATTTCAGAGATTAAGGTTGATTCTTATATGTCTGTAATTAATGTTGACTTATCGTTATGTTTCAGTTCTACCATACATACTCAGTACATGATATATAATGATGTCCTTTTGTTGGGGGTGCTCTGTTTCATACCCGCATGTATAAACAATTAGTTTGACAATCCCTCATAATAGGCGAGATGAGCATTCAGCGAAGGATCGGTAAGACTCCATCTCATTCGGAGTGCAGCCAAGTATATGAGTCATCATGTCAGAGTTTTACTACATACTTTTGGGTCAGACGGTACCCTGTCCCATTTGATGTCAAACAATATTAGAGGTTTTGTAGACAGAGGTGCGTTTTGCATAGTAAGTTAGAGGCCTTGACGGCCCATATATATTCATGTTTTAAGAACGATAGTTTATTGATGCAGTGTTTCCCACTTTCAGTTGTACATTCCAAGTTGTAGCCATGTTGGCCCATGATAGTTACATAAGGAAAGAATGAGTTAAGAGTGGTTTGCTCGGGCCAGCACGGCACCGGGTGCCAGCCACGCCTCCCGAGGTTTGGGGCGTGACAGAGTCGTATCAGAGCAGTTTGTGACCTAGGGAGTCTACAACTCCATGCCTAGTAGAGTCTCAATTATGGGTGTATTGCGCGCCACATTTATAACTGAGAGGCTATAAGGCATTTAGGAAATGTTATCCTTCTTTTCTTTCAAAATCGTTCCATAGAGCTGAGTCGTGAGAAGTAAATATGAAGCTTTCGCTAGATTCTGTACATGATTCATGCTAATGTCCTTTAGTTGGGGGCGCCGCGTTTCATGCCCGCATGTATGAACAATCAGTTTGACAATACCTCATAGTAGACGAGATGAGCATTCATCGAAGGATCGGTAAGAATCCACCTCATTCGGAGTGCAGCCAAGTGTATGAGTCATCATATCAGAGTTTTACTACATACTTATGGGTCAGCAGCTACCCTGTCCCATTTGATGTCAAACAATATTAGAGGCTTTGTAGACAGAGGTTTATTTTTCATAGTATGTTAGAGGCCTTGACGGCCCATATATATTCATGTTTTAAGAAAGATAGTTTATTGATACAGTGTTGTCCACTTTCAATTGTACATTTCAAGTTGTGGCCATGTTGGCCCATGATAGTTACATAAGGGAAGAATGAGTTATAAAGTGGTTCGCTCGGTCCAGCACAGCACCGGGTGCCAGCCACGCCTCCCGAGGTTTGGGGGTGACACAGTGGTATCAGAGCAGTTCGTGTCCTAGGGAGTCTACAAAGTCATGCCTAGTAGAGTCTCACTTATGGGTGTATTGCGCGCCACATTTATAACTGATAGGCTAGAGGGCATTTAGGAAATGTTACCCTTCTTTTGTTTCAAAATCCTTCCATGGAGCTGAGTCCTGAGAATTCAATATGAAGCTTTCTCTAGATTTAGTATGCACTAGAGGTGCAGGTATCACGATAGAGGTTTAAGGCGTAGATGTAATTTCTACTTTTGTAGAAGGGAGGTTATGAAAGTGGAAGAAGATATGATGCGATATTGAAAGGTACGCCGGGTAAAGGTGAAGAAAATACAAGATACACAAGTACGAAAAGTTCTAATAGTCGAGGCATCAGATATAGTTTGGGTTTTAGTATAAGTTCAGAGGAGACACTAGTGAAAATTTTGTAAATCCTTAAGAGTTAACATTCGAGTACGAATGTTTCTAAAGGGGGAAAGAATATTACATCCCGTACTTTGACGTTAGGATTCGTCGAAGTGATAACATATGAGTTGAAATTGATTAAGGTTATACAGGAAGATAGGGATATAAGACTATCTAAGGTTGAAAATTTTCGGAACTATATATTAGCTTAAGATGTATTTTCTTTTAAGTAAACTATTTTTTGTAAAACTTGATAGATATGATTTTATATGGTTGTCATAAGTTTTAAATTATGAACATGACATGTAAGATTTTATAAATGAGGTTTTATTTATTATAAGAGTAGGTAGTATTATATTATAAGAAAAGTTATCATTTTTACATTTTGAGAATTATAGTACAAAAAGAATTTCTTTATTGTAAAGATATGAATTAATATTTTAGTTTACAAGAAAAGAATGTTATCTTTTTACCATTTAAATAATTAAGCGTACAAAAATGTGTACTTTTTATATGAGATTAGAAAATTAGAAGTTATGAAAATATATGTATTTTTACATAGATTTTTAAGGAAATAATAGTGTATGAATTTATTTTACATGGTACCACATGACCGTAGTAGTACAATGTAGTAAAGTGTATCAAAAAATAAATAAAATTTTAAGTAATTTGAATCGATTCTTAATTATACGGGTAATTGATTAATTACCAGATAGCGGGATATTACCTAATTAATTAATTAATACATTATTGGATAAGAATCGACCACCACTTAACGCGGCAGCCCCCCAAATTCTTACATTGTGACTCGTGGCTTTATTAACTATGTGGCTAGATTAAAGTGAAACGTGGAAAAGGATTGTCCGTTGTGTTAATTAAGATGAATGTACAATACTCTACTTCAGCTTGGGAATGTCATCTATTTTCGGAATGATCCACCATATGCCAGTTGGAATGATTCTTCTTCTACCTTTTCCAACTACTAGAGTTTACATTAGTGTAATTATTTTGTCCTCTCGACTGAACAAAGTTCTATGATGTCCTCCGCCATTGAAATCCTACTGAAACCATTATTAGTTATAAAGCCTTAGAATTGGAATAAATGGCTGAATGAATGGTACATTTGAAAAATGGTTATAGAATGATATGTTATTCTTAGATAAAATGATAAGTATTTCATATGCAATAGACTCTCTCCATAATGGCAATTCAACGCTAGTAGTGCATTGTGAAGCCAAGCAATATCTTACTAGATCAAGATATGTTTGCCATGTCACTGAAATTTTTAGGTGCAGGAGACGCTTTTGTTTAAACTAGTACATTTGCGACTATTTGACATATTGCTTCAGCTATGTTAAGGTTATCTCTTCTTTCCTTTGTATGATCCAAGTAACGATACGTAAACGTAATGCTATTCCATAAGTATTTCTACTCTTAGCAGTTAAGAATGCATATGTTATTCATTCCCGTATAGCGATATTCAAGCATGTCTAAGTATGTATCTAGTTTCCTATTTAGTTATTGGATAAAGATGTTAATGTTCATAATATAGTAATATATGTATCTTCATGCATATGCATTTACCACCGAGCTATGGCCGGTGAGCAGTCACGCATAGTTATTAACCACTGTGCTACGGCCAGTTGGGCAGATATGCATTTACCACCGAGCTACGGCCGGTCGGGCAGTAACCACCGGTTGGGCAATTAAGTATCATTATTTATCACCAATTGGGCAGTCATATATTTACCACCGTGCGACGGCCGGTCGGGGAGTTACCACTGATTAGTTGGCAGTCGTGCAGTATACATATGGATATTAGTTTCAAAGAGAAGAATTATATGTATATATATATATATATATATATATCGTGAAATTTCAGAGATTAAGGTTGATTCTTATATGCCTGTAATTAATGTTGACTTATCGTTATGTTTCAGTTCTACCATACATACTCAGTACATGGTATATAATGATGTCCTTTTGTTGGGGGCGCTCTGTTTCATGCCCGCATGTATAAACAATTAGTTTGACAATCCCTCATAATAGACGAGATGAGCATTCAGCGAAGGATCGGTAAGACTCCATCTCATTCGGAGTGCAGCCAAGTATATGAGTCATCATGTCAGAGTTTTACTACATACTTTTGGGTCAGCCGGTACCCTGTCCCATTTGATGTCAAACAATATTAGAGGTTTTGTAGACAGAGGTGCGTTTTGCATAGTAAGTTAGAGGCCTTGACGGCCCATATATATTCATGTTTTAAGAACGATAGTTTATTGATGCAGTGTTTCCCACTTTCAGTTGTACATTCCAAGTTGTAGCCATGTTGGCCCATGATAGTTACATAAGGAAAGAATGAGTTAAGAGTGGTTTGCTCGGGCCAGCACGGCACCGGGTGCCAGCCACGCCTCCCGATGTTTGGGGCGTGACAGAGTCGTATCAGAGCAGTTTGTGACCTAGGGAGTCTACAACTCCATGCCTAGTAGAGTCTCAATTATGGGTGTATTGCGCGCCACATTTATAACTGAGAGGCTATAAGGCATTTAGGAAAGGTTATCCTTCTTTTCTTTCAAAATCGTTCCATAGAGCTGAGTCATGAGAAGTAAATATGAAGCTTTCGCTAGATTCTGTACATGATTCATGCTAATGTCCTTTTGTTGGGGGCGCCGTATTTCATGCCCGCATGTATGAACAATCAGTTTGACAATACCTCATAGTAGACGAGATGAGCATTCAGCGAAGGATCGGTAAGAATCCACCTCATTCGGAGTGCAGCCAAGTCTATGAGTCATCATGTCAGAGTTTTACTACATACTTATGGGTCAGCACCTACCCTGTCCCATTTGATGTCAAACAATATTAGAGGCTTTGTAGACAGAGGTTTATTTTTCATAGTATGTTAGAGGCCTTGACGGCCCATATATATTCATGTTTTAAGAAAGATAGTTTATTGATACAGTGTTGTCCACTTTCAATTGTACATTTCAAGTTGTGGCCATGTTGGCCCATGATAGTTACATAAGGAAAGAATGAGTTATAAAGTGGTTCGCTCGGTCCAGCACAGCACCGGGTGCCAGCCACGCCTCCCGAGGTTTGGGGGTGACACAGTGGTATCAGAGCAGTTCGTGTCCTAGGGAGTCTACAAAGCCATGCCTAGTAGAGTCTCACTTATGGGTGTATTGCGCGCCACATTTATAACTGAGAGGCTAGAGGGCATTTAGGAAATGTTACCCTTCTTTCGTTTCAAAATCCTTCCATGGAGCTGAGTCCTGAGAAGTCAATATGAAGCTTTCTCTAGATTTAGTATGCACTAGAGGTGCAGTTATCACGATAGAGGTTTAAGGCGTAGATGTAATTTCTACTTTTGTAGAAGGGAGGTTATGAAAGTGGAAGAAGATATGATGCGATATTGAAAGGTACGACGGGTAAAGGTGAAGAAGATACAAGATACACAAGTACGAAAAGTTCTAATAGTCGAGACATCAGATATAGTTTGGGTTTTAGTATAAGTTCAGAGGAGACACTAGTGAAAATTTTGTAAATCCTTAAGAGTTAACATTCGAGTACGAATGTTTCTAAAGGGGGAAAGAATATTACACCCCGTACTTTAACGTTAGGATTCGTCGAAGTGATAACATATGAGTTGAAATTGATTAAGGTTATACAGGAAGATAGGGATATAAGACTATCTAAGTTTGAAAATTTTCGGAACTATATATTAGCTTAAGATGTATTTTCTTTTAAGTAAACTATTTTTTGTAAAACTTGATAGATATGATTTTATATGGTTGTCATAAGTTTTAAATTATGTACCTGACATGTAAGATTTTATAAATGAGGTTTTATTTATTATAAGAGTAGGTAGTATTATATTATAAGAAAAGTTATCATTTTTACATTTTGAGAATTATAGTACAAAAAGAATTTCTTTATTATAAAGATATGAATTAATATTTTAGTTTACAAGAAAAGAATGTTATCTTTTTACCATTTAAATAATTAAGCGTACAAAAATGTGTACTCTTTATATGAGATTAGAAAATTAGAAGTTATGAAAATATATGTATTTTTACATAGATTTTTAAGGAAATAATAGTGTATGAATTTATTTTACATGGTACCACATGACCGTAGTAGTACAATGTAGTAAAGTGTATCAAAAATAAATAAAATTTTAAGTAATTTGAATCGATTCTTAATTATACGGGTAATTGATTAATTACCAGATAGCGGGATATTACCTATTTAATTAATTAATACGTTATTGGATAAGAATCGACCACCACTTAACGCGGCAGCCCCCCAAATTCTTACATTGTGACTCGTGGCTTTATTAACTATGGGGCTAGATTAAAATGAAACGTGGAAAAAGGATTGTCCGTTGTGTTAATTAAGATGAATGTACAATACTCTACTTCAGCTTGGGAATGTCATCTATTTTCGGAATGATCCACCATATGCCAGTTGGAATGATTCTTCTTCTACCTTTTCCAACTACTAGAGTTTACATTAGTGTAATTATTTTGTCCTCTCGACTGAACAAAGTTCTATGATGTCCTCCGCCATTGAAATCCTACTGAAACCATTATTAGTTATAAAGCCTTAGAATTGGAATACATGGCTGAATGAATGGTACATTTGAAAAATGGTTATAGAATGATATGTTATTCTTAGATAAAATGATAAGTATTTCATATGCAATAGACTCTCTCCATAATGGCAATTCAACGCTAGTAGTGCATTGTGAAGCCAAGCAATATCTTACTAGATCAAGATATGTTTGCCATGTCACTGAAATTTTTAGGTGCAGGAGACGCTTTTGTTTAAACTAGTACATTTGCGACTATTTGACATATTGCTTCAGCTATGTTAAGGTTATCCCTTCTTTCCTTTGTATGATCCAAGTAACGATACGTAAACGTAATGCTATTCCATAAGTATTTCTACTCTTAGCAGTTAAGAATGCATATGTTATTCATTCCCGTATAGCGATATTCAAGCATGTCTAAGTATGTATCTAGTTTCCTATTTAGTTATTGGATAAAAATGTTAATGTTCATAATATCGTAATACATGCATCTTCATGCATATGCATTTACCACTGAGCAATAGCCGGTCGGGCAGTCACGCATATTTATTTACCAGCGTACTACGGCCGATTGAGCAGATATTTACTACTTGGCTACAGCCGGTCGGGCAGTTACCATCGGTTGTCATACATTTACCACCCTGCGACGGCCGGTCGGGCAGTTACCACTTATCAGTTGGGCAGTCATACAGCATACATATGGATATTAGTCTCAAAGAGAAGCATTATATATATGCAAGTATAATAAGCATGAATGTATTGTAGAACATCAGAGATTCAAGTTGATTCTTATATGTCTGTAATTAATGTTGACTTATCGTTATGTTTCAGTTCTGCCTTACATACTCAGCACATTGTTTGTACTGACGTCCTTTTATTGGGGACGCTGTTTTTCATGCCCGCAGGTATAAAGAATCAGTTTGACGATCCCTCATAGTAGACAAGATGAGCATTTAGCGAAGGATCGGTAAGACTCCACCTCATTCGGAGTGCAGCTAAGTGTATGAGTCATCATTTCAGAGTTTTACTACATACTTATGGGTCAGCTGGTACCCTGTCTCATTTGATGTCCAACAATCTTAGAGGCTTTATAGACAGATGTCCATTTTCTATTGTATGTTAGAGGCCTTGATGGCCCTTATATATTCATGTTTTAAGAACGATAGTTTATTAATACATTGTTTCCCACTTTCAGTTGTAGGTTCCAAGTTGTGGCCATGTTGGCCCATGATAGTTACATAAGGAATGAATGAGCTATAGAGTGGTTCGCTCGGGCCAGCACAACACTGGGTGCCAGCCATGCCTCAAAAAGGTTTGGGGCGTGACATCGGGAAATGGAAAAAACTCCACAAAGATAACATCGACTGTTCATACTTGGACTAATCGGTCATCCATCACGGATCCCCGTCTTCTCCATCATCAATAGTGAAAGGCGTGGTTAGCATCGTAGGGTTAGTGAACCCCGATGGCGAAAAGGCCGATACAACCTAATGAGATAACTAAGACTGAATTCGAGCCCTACTTCTTTCGCGAAGAACCTAATCATCAACACTACCCTCCAAAATGATGGGTGAACTTGCACCAAGGTAACCTAGTACATTTGGCAGAAGTCAAGAACAACCCTATCAGGAGGGCCAGTATGAAGGGTTACGTGTACCCGTTTAAAAATACCTCACTGTGATCCATGATGCTCTCTCCTGGGGAAGGTACCCACAGTACTACCTTTTACCCCCATTTGCAGTATTTCCTCACTAACTCAAGGTCAACCTCTCCTATAAAATAAATAAACTTCGAGGAATACTCCCAATGACCCCGTGCATTTTGATTCAAAAAGCTTTCAGGGGTGGAACTCCCCTCTCCTTGTCGAACGGACCCTGGTGTAGCAGCCATAACTGTGGTAAAACTAGGGAATTCAAGCAAGGGCTTCAAAGTTGAAATGGTGAAGGTCATAATGCATGGAAGGAAAGCTCTATAGAGGAGGATAACTACTCGGAATAGCAGAATCCTTCAAAGAAAGAATACAACCCTATATGTAGAGAAAGAAGTGACTATCCGCCTACCTCATAGGACAATTAAAAAGGCTGACTAAGACATTTTTAGCTTTGGGAAGATGTACCAATGCAACTGCATTGGTTGCTTCATAACTGTGTCATGAAATTAATGATGCCATAAGATATTTCGGGGATTAACGTTGCCTCTGTGTGTGTCCTCATCATCATATTGTACCCGGCCTCAAAAAGGACTCGGTGAAAACGTACCCCGCCATCATAAGCTTGGTAGAATCGTACCCGGTCACGTGGAGCTTGGTAAACCCAACTAATCAATCATTTCACAATAGGTGTCGTACCCAGTTGACTATAGCGCGGCTCGGTAGAGTAAAGTGGATAATATATTTAATGCATGCTAGACTAATGGAATAATGTTCTAAACCTTTTGGAGTGACATAAGGTCATTGCACCTTCGATTAACATTATGGACATCTATACCCTCAATATCAACTTCAGTAGGATTCAAGGATCATACATACTTGCATAGAATAATTTTATAAGGAAATAACAATATGGACAACCTTAGTTTCTAGGAGTAGATTCGTTATGAAATAGCGTATTCATTTCACTTTAGATCGTGAAATGCCTTAACATACCTTATAAAAATATTTCCAATCACCAATTTGAACCTTTCCTCTTCGTAAAACAATGATAATAATACTATCATCAAGATAATGAAAGGTTCAACTATCGTACAATAGACGACAAGCTTATTTTATATAAAAACGGGCATCATCATTTCTATAATCCTTACTTCCTCCAAATTCAAGATAACTGCAACAACACAATAACACAACAATAACTAACATATATACATTATTTTCAGCCTTATATTACACCATCAAAAACAACAAAACAACCCAATATACTCCAATCTTTTCATATACAAAACGAACATCATACTAGTATCAAACGACCCTGAAATTATACAACGAATGACTAGACCACCACCCTGCATCTATATGGTATTTATCCACACCCTTCCTCCTCCAAAACTCGACAAAATAGTGGTAAAATAAGAATCACAACGGTAACACAAAACAGTCCGGTATAAGTGAATAACACGAACTCATGGCTTCCGATCACCGTCCCGTGAGTTCTTACAGGTATTGAACGACTTACCATGAATGTACAGTAGAAAGAATGGGTGAAAGAAAGCATTAAACTTACCTTATTTGTTGTAGAACTCAAGTTTTATCTTGGTTCTTCAAACACTAGGTTTTACTCCCAATTAGAACTTGAAAGGAGAGAAAATCAATTAGGGTTTGTGAATAATTGTTGGGAGGAAGTTTGCAGGGTTTAGGTCTGGTTATTTGTTATCTATAATGAGGTTTATATTTCAAGAGATAGTTCCTTAAATGTTATCTTTGGCTGACCCGAAATTGCCTCTTTTGGGGTGCTCATTTAACCAAGTAGGTGATACACCTACTTGTCACCTAGCAGCCTGCGCAGCCTCGCAAAACTGCATATATCTCTCTAGTCAGATGTTGTATCTATTAATGGTTTAATGAGTTAGATAATAGACTCATATAACCCTAAGTATATTGGAAGAAAAGCGCAGTTACATTTGATATAAGTTTCAATACATTTATAAAGGTTACTTGTGATGACCTTTTCCAACTTTTGTTCCAGAACTCTCTTGTGTTCAAATCATGACACACGTTTATCATATGACCAATTTAACTCATAACATAATCTCTTTACAATTTTAAACACCCTATTCTCACCACAAAACTACATGTTACAACATTCTTAACTTGTTGACTTTCGACGAAACTTATTTTCTTCTATTCATTTAGCTTCTAAGCCTTCAAACCCTTTTGGTAATTGGTATTCACGGTCTTAGATATTTGTAACCTCCATTGTAACATGATTAACTTGCTTTATGTAATTTCAAAAATTATCTCATTTCCGATCCTACATCGATTGGCTTATGACGTATTCTCACGCACAAAAACATGGGATGTAACATCATTTCCCCCTTAGAACATTTGTCCTAGAATGTTTACTGATGCATTTATCAGTCTCATAAATTGTAGATTTTATGAATACTTTAGTATTGTCCTTGACATCTAGGAAACTGTTCTGTAATAAATCTAAGGGCCAGGGTATTCCTCCCCCCCCCCCAGGCCTCTTTCTCATACCACGATCTGTGGTCGGAATTCTTCCAATCTTGTAACTTTTGTTACCTTCTGTCATGGATCATGTAAAACCATGTCCTTGTATGAGCTCCTAGCGAATGTTCTCCCTTTTTTCCTCCATCTATTATCCAATCTCTAAGCCTCACTTTATGGACATATACAGAACAATGACAAGTTGTCCCTCTAGGCATCTATAGGCGTAGTGAAGTTCTTCGCTTGGTACGTTGTTGAACTTAAGACTATTGATATATTTTGTTTTGTAGCCTTAGATATCTATCCTTATGCCTTTGCTTCATCTATGCAGGTCAAACTATACCATAACTCTTACTTCGATTTATTATTACCTAGGTCTGCCACCCAACTCTAGGTTACTCTCACGGTGATGTCCTAAATGTATAAATCTAAGTCCAATAGTGCTTCCTCATTATTATTCATCTTATGAATAACAAAAAAATCGCATCTCATACTTTAGAAATTGTACCCATCTTTTGTTGATTCACCTTAATTTTGATCTATAATCCACCAATGATAACTTGAAAACTCTTATGTAATACATTATCACTAGGGCTCACGTCTCATCAGGGAACATCTGAAGTGGTTTTTCTGATCCACCTAGGGACATTACTATACTTCAATAACCGTATTTTATCACATCCCGATGTGATCCATCTTATGGGGTATTCTAATCCCATGCAATTCGTGAAATATCTTTCTCGTTAAATCATTACTCAATCAAAGGCCTAATTTTCATCCACTATATGTATCATAATTACACCCTTATTCTACTATAGGAAAGCATTCAATCTCTTCTAAATGCACCTAGTCTTAGACTCCTCTAAGTTCATCTAGGTTGTACTGAGATTTTAATAACTTACAAAAGCCATTAGCTCTCTTGTTTTGATGAATTTATTTCCGAGGATCACCTCCTCACTCATCTTTTGTTATCCTTACTCATATCTACCTAAAACCTTGTCACTCTACGATACATTAGCTTGTGACCTACATATATCTATTTATACTATTTACAACCTTTATTTAACTTTCTAGCAACATATGTTTCCTTTCATGCTTTCTCAGTTGCCGTTAAACATAAGCAATTACTTTTTCAGGTCATTCTGCCACTTTCTGCATTAATTCTTGGCTTATCTTAATGCCCACATATATTGGAATTTTGTGAAGCTTCATATGATCTCGACTATCAGGTGCCACTTTGTTATGGAGAGCATACAATTTCGTAGTGAGACTATTGTTACAAGACCATTATTTATTTAGGTCACTATGCTTTGTTTGAAGCCTTATTCCTTATTTCCTCAGCTAGTCTTTCATTGTACCGTTTATGGAAGGCTCTCTTACTCTTGTAAAGCTGTAAGCTTATCCCATCATATACTTGACAAAAGTTTTGATGTTCTTACTCACTTATAAATATCCTCAGTTATATACCTTTGTGCCCTTGTTTCACAGGGTTACTTCTTAACTCAAAATTTGTTTTTCTCCCCAGCAGCGCTCTTTTTTATTTTTGTAACACTTTTTACAGTAACTATAACTACCTCAACTCTTATCTGAATATTTCTCAAGGATTACGATGTCGTATATGTGAGACTAAATTCCTTATGATGGGGTTTACCAGGTTTATCTTGCATGATCTGTTGATTTATTTGTATCCTCTTGTGTAGCCATAACTAGGCTCTTCCTAAATCAACTACTAAATACTAGTTGATCCACTCTCATATCCAAATTTTGCATTATCTCTCTTGGGTTTTTACCTTTATCTTAACTTACCTCTCGTACTGGATCATTTTGTATCAAGAGTTCATTCGCAGTAAGTATCAACAACATCCTGGTTGTGAACCCTTACTTCCTCTCCCTGACATCGTGATTCAAAAATGTTCTGGAGTCATAACATATCTGTAGGGTCTGAATAAATGTAATCCTATTCCTTTCACCTTTTACCGCATTCTTTCTTTACTATTCTATTGTTACTTGAACTATATAACATCGACTTACTACCATATCACACCATCTCTTCCCCCCCCCCCCAGAGGAGTACTAGCATTTAGTGCTATGAAGATTTACCTATATATGGTTTACCTTTTCATATTTGGCTTCTTTTCACGTCTCCACTGACTCTTAATCACCTTGAGGTAACCCTTCTCTACTAGGGATAACCTAATTCCTTACGAGCATAGGTGACACCTAATGTAACTGACACACTTAGTCCCTTAAGCATATCATATTGCTTTCTTTAGGGAAGCGTCTTCCTATATGACCTTTAAAGGTTATTCTTTCGTTGTCTATTCTATTTTTGTTGTAACATGGTCCCTGACGATCTCGTGATATCGACTATTATCAAATCATCTGGTCCCTATCATGTTCAATTTTTTTTGTTTACTAGCCCATGTTGATTTCTATTACTCCGAGGATCTAACTTAGCTTTCTAGTAATCATGTTGGAGTTACTAACTCATTTCTTGAAATAAGGATATGACTTTATCGCATATACTCTTTTACTCTCAAAGTCTGTCATCTCTTGTATTTTCCTTCACTTGACCACAAACTCTATCAACCTACCATTGCATGATTTACCGTTGTCACCCATTTATTATACCTTACTCATACTACTTCATTTACTCTCTTCTTATTCTCCTGCTATACTCATGTCTATCGCATTATTTTGAAAACATCAAAAACATATTATTTCACTTTTGGCTCCCACGGCTCAATCCACCATTGTGGATTACTCTAATCCAAGCTGGAACTTGATATCCTATCTTTCTCTTAAACTATATATGTTAGCTCTCATATGGCATAATTGAGATGGGTGTGGTTAATTGTATATATCTTTGTTACTGTTGAAAGTAACTCAAAATATTTATACTTTTCTACCTGAATTGTAAATACTGATAATCTTCACTAATTGAGACGTTGTATCGTTCCTCACCTTGCTTCTTTTACTTGTTGAAACTCATATCTACCTTCTGATTCTCTTATTGATTTTTACCATATGGATGGATATATATCCATTCCTTACGGCTCCTTATCAGGAAGCTTACACATCTTCGTACACACATGATCTACCGAAGATCTCACATTTACTCATCACAAGCATGATGCAAAATCAAGTTCCTCTGGTCAACTCTTCCACCACCACATTCAATCTCTTAACAATTATCATTGTGGATGTAGATATGCTTGTATTATAAATAAAATAAAATTTAGGAGTTTGAATCCTTACAACTGAGCTCTACCAAACAATCTAGTGTAAGAAAAAAAGAGTAACACGCCTAAATGCCCTATAGCCTCATGCTTATAAATGTGGTGCACAACACACTAATAAACAAGACTCTACTAGACACGGCTTGTAGATTCCCTAGGACAGAACTGCTCTAATACCACTTTTGTCACAACCTAAATCGAAGGGCCGCAATTACCTGGTGCTTTACTCTACCGAATACCAATGTAACATATCTTTCTTATCATACCATAATGGGTAAATGGTTTAGAAGGGCCGTCATAATAAAATGAAAATAAAATATAAGGGAATACTTTACATAGGATGACCCAACATGTAATACGAACTTATACATGTAACATATGGTCCTATAAGACCAAAATAAACACTTGTACACTGAACGTAGGCCGATAAGGCCATACAATCTTTCATATACATGACATCTATCTACAAGCCTCTAAGAATACATACACACCATAAAGGTTGGAATAGGGCCCCGCCATACCAATCAATACTTGTCCAAATCATACTGACCAAATAGGCAACTCCGGAGCAAGTGGAGTGTACCAACACGTTCCTCTGAGCTGATAGCCTACTATGAGGAATTTCATCGGGACCTACGAGCATAAAACGCAGTGTCCCCAGGCAAAAAAGATTTCAGTACAAATAAATTATTGAGTATGTAAGGCAGGAAAGCATAAACAAGAAAAGTAAGGTAAAGGGAGACAGATGAGATACAACATGTAACATCTGAGTGCCTTCGAGGGCTACTGATATGAAATTCATAATACATAAATATATATACATACATAAACTTTTAAAAACATTCACCCATGTGGGCATCCTCATCATCATATCGTACCGGACCTCAAAGAGGACTCGGTAAAAACGTACCCCGGCCATCATATGGCTCGATAGAATCGTTCCCAGCCATGTGGAGCTCGGTTAACCCAAATGATCAGTGGTTTCACTATAAGTTCCGTGCCCGACCGACTATAGTACAGCTTGGTAGAGTAAAACAGATAATATATATAATGCATGCTAGACTCATGGAATCACATTCTAAACCTTTTGGAGTGACTTAAGGCCGTTGCACCTTCGATTAACATTATGGACATCCATACCTCAGTAGGATTCAAGGATCATACACACTTACTTAGAATACTTTTATAAGAAAATAACAACATGGACAACCTTAGTTTGTAGGAGTATATCCGTTAGGAAATAGCATATTTATTTCACTTTGGATCGTGCCAAAAGAAAGAAGGATTAATATACTTTATCACAATATTTCCAATCACCAAGTTGAACTCTCCTCTTTGCAAAACAATGGTAATAATACTATCATCAAGTTATGAAAGGTACAACTATCTCACAATGGACGACAATCTTATTTGGTATAAAAATGGGAAGCATCTCCTCTATAATCCCTATGTCACGATCCCAAACCCGATCATGATGGAGCCCGGCCGTAAGGCTGGCAAGCCCAACCAACACCTTCTTAATACAACGATTCAGCCAAACACGAAGCAAGTAAGGAAAAATACGGCAACTTTAACAGTAAACTCCAAAGTACAGAGCCTCTAACAATACCGAATACAAGTCAGAAAAGAAAGATACATATGTCTGAATACGAGAAATAACTGGTAAAATCAGAGTAATCGGTCCTGCGGACGCTGGCAGCTACCTCAATACTCTGGCAACTGGATAAGCAACAGCAGCAACGCTAGACCTCTTGAGCACCTGGATCTGCACACAAGGTGCAGGGAGTAGGGGGTGAGTCTACCAACTCAGCGAGTAATAAGCATGTATAAAAACCAGAAGATAAGAAAACACGAAATAACACAAAATGAAGCTATCTAGCAATTCTAGACAGTACCAGTCTCATTAATATACAAAATAAGCAACAGTAAATAAATGCATGAGATGCAATGCAAATGCATGAACACTGCAGAACGTGCAGCCCGATCCATATTGGTACTCGCGCTCACTGTGGGGGTTCAGACTCCGGAGGGGCTCCTACATCCCAAGCACCATATCATACAGTGCTAATAGTTACCACTGTTTCCATCACAATACATGGTGTCCTTAGTTACGAACGTTTCCATTACAATACACAATGTCCTTAGTTACTACTGTTTCCATTTAAAATACATGGTGTCCTTAGTTACCACCGTTTTCATTTAAAATACACGTTGTCCTTAGTTACCGCCATTTCCATTTAAAATACATATACAGTCCAAAAGTAATGAGATAGTACTCGTCAACCCGAAATAACATTTGAAAATCATTTGAGTTTTCAAAACGTATAAATATGGCTGAGTTTGCAAAAATAGTATTTAAACCTGGACTGATTTCAAATAATATGCAAATCATGAAAATATAACGATCCCTGAAGGATCCTACAAGTCAGCACAAGGCCCCAAACACGGCATCAAGCCCAGATATCATCAATATAGTATGCGAAGCAATCACCAACATAGTACAATATATCCCTCAGATTGGACCGAGTCACAATTTCCAACATATACGACCCCGCACTAGCCATGGAGTGTGTGTCTAGCCTCATAATAGCGTCACCGTGTGATATACCGGGCTTTCAAACCCTCGGGTCATTATCTACACCCATTACTCACCTCAAGCCGGCCGCAAACTAGCTCGCAATGCCTTTCCCTCGAGAATCAACCTCCACGGATGCCAAGTCTGGTCAAAACCAATAGGAATACGTCGAAATAGGCCAATGGAACATAACCCAATCGAAATAACTCAAAACCCGATCCCCGGGCCCACTTCTCGAAAAATTACGAAAATTACATTTTCAGAACCCTTGTCTTGCCACAAGTCTGTACATATAAAATTCATCAAAATTAGAGTCCAATTGCTCCTCCAAATTCCCAATTTTACATTTGAAATTTCAAGCCCTAGTTCATCAACTTTTACAACCAATTTCAGAGAATTAATGGTTGATTCTTCAATAAAATGGCGTATTAAGGCCACGAGACTTACCTCCAATCACTTCCCGTCGAAATCCCCTTCACAATCCGTCAACAAGCACTCAAGGTTGTGCAAAAATTGAGAAAATATGAAATAGCTCGCGGATGAAATGTTTATAAAAACCATAACTGCCCAGAAAACTTCTTTATCGCGTTCGTGACCCTGGCCACGCAAACGCAATGCTTTACCTGAACTTGCTCCCAGGCCTTGTTACGCGAACGCGACCCTCTCAATGCGAACGCGACGGCCCACTCCCCTGGCTTACGCGAACGCATCACCTTATCACGCGAGCGCGATTAAGAAATCTCCTCCACTGCGGGATCACGGCCTCCCCTTCGCAAACGCGAAGGCAAAAATCCTAGGCTCCCAGATTCCTTTTACGCGTTTGCGTCCACCCCCACGCGAACGTGATGCTTTGCGGTCTGCATCACCAACAGCTGAAATTTGCCACCTTTCCAAACAAAAATCCTTCCATTAACCATCCGAAATCACCCCGAGGCCCCCGGGACCTCAACCAAAAGCACCAACACGACTTAATACCTCATTAAAACTTGCTCGAACCATAAAAACACCAACGTTAACATCAAAAATCATCAAATTCCTCAAATTCAAGCCTAAGTCAAACTAGAACTTTTCCAAATTCGCATTCGATCAAAAACCCAACCAAATGACGTCCGATTGACCTGAAAATATGCAGACATATCCAAAATCACCGAACGATGCTACTTTAACTCTTGGAATTCCATTCTGACCCCCAGATCAAAATAAAACATATCAACCGGAATTTGCCAAAAATCGAACTTAGCCAATTCAATCCTAATTCTACGTCGAACCTCTAAATTCGATTTCGTTTTCTATCCCAAGTCACAAATCACTATCCGAAACTAGTCGAATCATCAGGAATTCATTCCGAGCCCTCTAACTCACAAGTCAACGTCCAGTAGGCTTTTCCAACTTAATCTTTCCTTAAAGAGACTATTGGTCTCATTTCCAACCAAATTCAATCCAGCACACTTCAAAATCACCAAACACACATATCAACACATGGGGAAACATTTTACGGGGATAACGGGACTGAAATACAAAAGACGACGGGTCGGGTCGTCACATCTTACTTCCTCCAAATTCAAGATAACTTCAACAACACAATACCAGAACCATAAAAACATATATACATTACTTTCCAGCCTTATATTACACCATCAAATACTACAAAACAGCCAAATACACTCCAATCTTTTCATACACAAAATGACCATCGCACTAGTGTCAAACGACCCGGAAATGATATGACGAATGACCAGAACACAACCATACATCTATATGGTGTTCCTCCACACCTTTACTCTCCAAAACTCCATGAAACATTAGTAAAACATGCATCCCAGCAGCAACAAAAAATAGTCCACAAAACAGTCAGCTACAAGTGAATATCACAAACACATAGCTTCCGATCACCGTCATGTGAGTTCTTACCAGTATAGAACGACTTACCATGAACATACAATAGAAAAAATGGATCAAAAAGAGCAGTAAAATTACCTTATTTGTTGGAGAACTCATCCCTTATCTTGGTTCTACAAACTTTAGCTTTTACTCCCAATTAGAACTTGAAAGGGAGAGAAAATCAATTAGAGTTTGTGGATAAGTTTTGGGAGAAAGTTTGCAGGGGTTTATGTTTAGATGTTTGTGATATATAATGAGGTTTATGTTTCAGGAGATAAGCCCTTAAATGGGCTCTTTGTCTGTCCCGAAATTTCCTCTTTTTGGGCTCTCATTTAACCAAGTAGGTGATACACCTACTTGTCACCTACCAGCATGCGCAGTCTCAGAAAACTGCATATGTCTCTAAACTTTGATGTTGTATTGATTAACGGTTTAATGATTTAGAAAATAGACACATAGAGCTTCAATTTGACTGGTGGAAGACCCCATAACCCCTAAGTATATCGGAATAAAATCTGAGTTATATTTGACCTAAGTTTAAACACATTTACGAATGTAACTTGTAATGATCTTTTCCAACTTTTGTTCTACAACTCACTTGACTTCAAATCATAGCACACATTTATCATACGACTAAAATAACTCACAAAATAATCTCTTCTTTCCCCTAAAGTACATGTTACAACATTCCCAACTTATAGACTTTCGTCGAAACTTATTTTCTTCAATTTATTTAGCTTCTAAACCTTCAGACCCTCTTGGTACTTGGTATTCATGATCATAAATATTTGTAACCTCCATTGTAACATGATTAACTTGCTTTATGTACTTTCAAAAACGATCTCATTTCCGAGCTTACATCAATTGGCTTACGACGTATTCTCACGTACGAAAATATGGGATGTAACACAGGTCGCCCGAGTTTGAGAAAACTCTCACTTGGGGACTATTTTTGAAAGCCTACCAGCTATCTTTGTTCTCAGACATTCGAGAAAATCCCCCTCACGGGGCCTGAAAAGCTATGTTTCATTTTGAAAGTTTGAATCTTACTCTCATTCAACTCGTAGTTAGGGTCCTGACGACCCCCGTTTATCAATCCAACCCGATATCAGTATAAGGAACGGCAAAAACTTTCATAGGGAATCGAGTTAATCAGTCAAGAGCTAGAGAAATACATACACCCTAGCTCAATATTCGTACTGAACGATAGAATCATGCATTCAGATTCTTCACAAATGCGTATAAATGGAATCAAAGCATAAATCAGGGACAAATTGAAGAAATAACATTTTTACTAATAAACAACGATTAAAAAGGCCGACGAAGGGTTCTTATACATGATTACAAAAGCCTACAAAGGGTCCTTACACAGAAACAGATAACCCAAGGAAAAAGGGAAGAAAATGTATAACAGCTACGAGCCTCATCCATTTTTCGGGGTACGTCCTCAGGATTAGTTTCTTTGAGAACCATTCCCTTGGGGCCTCCTTCCTATCTTTCAAACGGTATGTTCAAGATAAAAATGAAGCAAAAAATAGTGACGAAGAATAAGAAAAGATAAAGAAGAAGCAGTAAAGATGAAGAAGTGGCTAGGTGAATAATATGGCTAGTATGGGTCCCACCAGCACTATATTGAGAAGCTATTTCTCGAGATGTTGCAGTGGTGCAGGATGCAACAATTAGCAGATGGTGCCACCTCACTCCATGAAAAAAAAAGAGGCATTGCACCAGGTACTTAAGAAGGATGAGTAGAAGTTCGTGGTGCATATTTCCTTTAATGCAAGGGTAATTTGAGATTTCTCTCTCATTACCTCGGGCAAACAACAACATAAACAATAATAAACTAGTGCAATTCCACTCAGTAAAGGAAAGGCCTAGAAAGAGGCCATGGTGCAACTGATGAGGACACTACCATGTAACCTTAAGACCACGAGCCCCAAACATGGGAAATAACATGGATGAAGAGGAAGAGGAGAAACGGGTAAAGAGCTGTTGAAAAATATTTTAATGAAGTTTGATTTAAGAAGGCTTTCAAATGTAGGAAGGGTGGGAGCGTAACCGGCAGGCGCAATCAATGCTTTTTTGGGAACTATACCGCCGACGATATTATCGCTTTGGAGAATATAAATTAGCAGTACATCGAACGACTATGAAAAGGTACATTGAGTGATTCTAGAAAGGTGAATCAAAGGGACGCCACAGTTATCACAAAAGCTTACTTTATGTGTATAACATCATCGAGGTCCGGTCAAGGAGAAAGATATCGAAGTCGTTTCTTATTGTTTCACTCCAAGAAACGTAGGGTCTATTTGTATACGATAAACTGCAAGGTCCAATTTTTGGGTACTACAGTGCTTCATATGCACGTTTTTACATGCTCGATATTATGGTCGAGATAAACACCCGAAGGGCTGTTAATTCCCGACCTCGGAGTAATTCTGGTTGATAGTTATGGCAAAAAAGTGGGAAGCTCCCAAGGCATAGCTAGAGCTGGCAAAGCCTAGTGGGCTAGTTCAAACCCAGATTAAGGCATTAAATGGCTATACCAGCCCCACATCTTTTCAATAAAAGTACTTGTACAATGTTGGGATTCAACCTTATATATAAAGGGGATCCTTGTCATTTTGCAAAAGATCTGATGCTCAATATTGAATACACAAGAACGTTCTCTCTTCTCTAACATATTTTCTTGATCTTATTACTTGCATTTATTGTTTATATTCATTGTGTTTTATTTATTGTCCTTCATTTATTGCTTATTATTGGCCATAATATTCATCATTGATTTTATTATAATTGTTAGTCATCCATCAACTACCCTCGGCGAGACATCAGATTCGACCCTGAGGCCCCAAATAAGCAAGCTCGAGGACCCGATTATCAGCCATTCGGTTTGATATTATCTTGTTTTCAAGATCTTATCTAGTTTCCAAGTATCTCACTTAGCATCTATTGCCTAAACAACTAATATTAAAATGGATCACGTATTCTTAGAACTACAAAATTAAATTTAATAATAATTACATTTTTCAAGGTAAACAATCCTTATAGTCATGGTATTTAACTTTATAGTTTAACCTCCTTGCCTCTAAGGTCTTGAAAAATATGATTCAAGCTAATAAGAGGATACATGTTAATAACTCAATCAATTCTTCAAAAATACATTGTATTACCTTTATTGATAATAGCCAAAAATCTCGGGCGTATGTTATTCTTGCAACTTCCTGAATGGTCTGAAGATTTGCAGGAATGGAATAGAGAAATGAATATCAAATGTACTTATAATGGTGTTCAATTATCAGAAACAGAATTTCCAATAAATTGGTTGAAAGATGGCACTCATATAAAAATATTAAAAGAGGAACTTTCCACCGAACGGTATCGAATCACTGCTGACCGAGATCAACTTGTTGATCGTCTTTTGGCTTTAGAGACAAGAATTACTCAAATGGGTGAGTTTAAATCCCATATGGAGCAATCTGAGCAAGAAAAAATAGCTCACAACTAAGAGGCTGCTCAACTACATGAAGAACTTGAAGAGATTAAGGCCAAGTGGGATGAGCTGCAAGATCTTGTAGCTGTTGTAGGTGAACACGAGTCCGCTTCCATGGAGAAAATTAATAACTTGGAAGCAAGCTTACGTTCCAAAATTAAGGAGGTTGCTGTTGTAGAGGAAAGAGAGAAAGGATAGAGGAAATGCTCTAAAAGGTTATGGAGCAGAATTGCGAACACACAAGGACAAATACTAACCTTTGCCAGTCATATGATATGGGGATGGCTGAAAATGAATACTTGCAATTAAAAATCAAGAAGCTTCAAGCCAAACTCCAAAATCAAGAAAACTCGGTCCACCTTGGAAAGATTTATGCAATTTATCACATGTGGAGGACAATTTGGAGTAGTCCAAAGAAGGCATTGCAAACATAGATAGTTGCATCACTGAGGCTCGTGAATTAGCGACAACTGCCTTTAATAACATTCCTGTTCGGCCCGCTGCTTCAACCTCTTCGAACATAACTTCGAAGTCTTAAAAACCGAAGGAAGATAAGGATAACGGTACTGGACCGATAGTGGAATAACCTTCATCTAGAAAAGAGGCATAAGATACTTCTCTTCTTTCGAACTTTGAAGACAAAACCAATTAATGTATATTTTTTACTAGCATAAAAATATATCACATATTTTTATAACCACAAAATAAAATTTAATTATAATTACCATTTTGAAGGTAAACAATCCTTATAACCTTGGGTTTTAACTTCTTAGGTTAACCTCCTTCCCTCTAAGGGATTGAAAAAGATGATTTAAGCTAAAGAGGAACTTTTGCACCGAACGGTATCGGATCACTGCAGAGCGAGATCAACTTGTTGATCGTCTTTTGTCATTAGAGGCAAGAATTACTCAAAATGGGTGAGTTTAAATCCCAGATGGAGCAATCTGAGCAAGAAAAAATAGCTCACAGCCGAGAGACCGCTCAATTACATGAAGAACTTGAAGAGTTTAAGGCTAAGTGGGATGAGCTGCAAGATATTGTAGCTGTTGTAGGCGAACATGAGTTTTCTTCCATAGAGAAAATCAATAACTGGAAGAAATCTTACGTTCCAAAATTAAGGAGGTTGTTGTTGTAGAGGAAAAGAGAGCTAGGATGGAGGAAAAGCTCAAAAAGGTTATGGAGCAGAACTGCGAACACGCGAGGACAAATACTAAACTTTTCCAGACATATGATATCGGGATGGCTGAAAATGAATACTTGCAATTCAAAATCAAGACGCTTCAAGCCGAACTCCAAGAACAAGAAGACTCGGTTCACCTTGAAAAGACTTATGCAATTTATCACATGTGGAGGAAAATTTAGAGTAGGCCAAAGAAGGCATTGCCAACATAGATGGTTGCATCACAGAGGCTCGTGAATTAGAGACAACTACTTTCGGTAACATTTCTGATTGGCCCACTCCTTCAAGCTCTTTGTGGAATGTGGAATAACCTTCATCTACAAAAGAGGTAGAAGATACTTCTCTTCCTTCGGACTTTGCAGACAAAACCAATTGATGTACATATTTTTTTTCCTTATTAACTATGACAAAACTTCTTAATGAGTTTGAGACCTTATGAAATGAAAGACATCTTTTACTTAATTACAGTGCAAAAATATTCTTTTTGTTTGATAAAGAATTTTTTGTATCCGGTAAATTTAATTCGGGATATCATACTTCAGGTGCCTACCTTTTGAATATGAGAATTTCATAAGAGATGACTCTTGCATTTATGGTGATATTGAAGAGGACGTATCCTATTCATTGCAGTACAAGTATTTGAAGTTTAACTAACTTTCAAATGAGGTCTTAATATATCACTTGGACAAGAAATAAGATTAAAAAAGGACTTCGCTTTATTCCTTCCCTTTCTAATAGTACATTTACATAATTATTTATTTTTTTAAGTAAATAAAGTTTTTAATATATGTGGCTAATTAGTACTACTTATTTCTTCGGAGCTGATCAAACAGTCCCCAATCCTGGTAAGAATCATCTTTCGGTTCTTACCGTCCCCAGTTGTTATGACACTTTTAGTGCTCTAATATACGATAGTCTCCCCTATTGTTCGGATGCTAAGTATGAAAATTTTAAAAAATGGAGTTCTTTCTATCGATGATGATCTTTTTCTTTAGTATTCCTTACGCAGCTGCCTTGTTAAAAATCTTGCCAGAAAAATTTAATTGGGAAAAAAACTGGACGAAGAGAAAAAGAGCACAGCGCATACTTTCAGTATCGATTAGGATCTTCAATAGTAATACCTTTTTTTACATGAATCACGTTCCAATTTCTTGGTAATTTTTCTCTACCTTGATTTTCCTATTAATATTAACCTTTACCGGTTATAGCAAAAATCTAGTAAGGTCCTTCCCACGTTAGTCCTAGCATCCCAGCATTAACCTCTGGTGTACTTTGAGTGACCTTCAGAAAATCTATTAGTCCAAATTTGAAATATCGAAGATTTACTTTACGGTTATAATATTTTTTTGACCTTTAATTTTTGTGCCACCATCCTTACATATGCTAAATTTTGACATTCTTCAAGCAAATATAGCTTAATCTGCATCGCTTCATTATTTGCCTCCTTGTTTACCCAAGCATATCTTATGGTCGTCTCCCCAATCTCCACTGAAATCAAAGCTTCCGCACCATACTCCCGTGCTTGACTTCACTATTGTTCGATATGCCAATAGCACTCCCCGTAGCTCTTCTAGCCAATTGCCTTTAGCATTCTCTAATTTCTTTTTTATGTTCTAAATTATCGCCTTGTTGGTTGAATTTGGTTGTCCATTAGCACTGGGCTTATATGGAGAAGACGTAACCCTTTTAATCTTCAATCCTTCCAGAAACTTTGTGCTTTTGAAACATATATGTTGTGGCCCATTGTCACAAGTAATTTTATTTGGTACTCTAAACCGACAAATGATATGATGCCAAATGAAATCAATTATTTCTCACTCTCTTTTTGTAAGCACTTGTTTCAATCCATTTAGTAAAACAATTAGTTAAAATAAAATGAATTTTACCTGTCCGGTCCCTTAAGGCAAAGGATCAACTATGGACATCGCCCATTTCATGAATGGCCATGGTGACACCACCAAATGCAGAAGCTCTGTCGGATGATGCACTAACTGCACATGACGTTGAAGCTTATCATATCTTTGTATAAATGCCTTCAGGTCCTGCTCCATCCGAGGCTAATAGTAACCAACCATTATCAATTTAAGAACTAGTGAGTCCGTTTTATTTCCGCAAACTCCCTCATGAATTTCTCTAACCACATAATCATCCTCTAATTTCCCTAAACACCAAGTCAATGGTCTTTGAAAAGACATGTGATATAATTGATGATAAACAAGATAACAACAAGCAGCTTTAGTCTGTAGCGCCCGAGGAGCTTTATGACCTTCAGGAAAGTTCACATGACTTAAATACTCTACGGAAATGGATCAATATTGTCCCTGTACAATCAAATATTATTTAAAATTGCAATCTGATATACTATTTTGTCAGTTGTAACCCTACCATAATAATTCTATTTAGATCTACCCCTAATTTAGAGGGCTGGTCAGTGTGTCAATCTCAAATTCAATTAGCCTATTCCAAATTTAAAATACTTGATTTTTCTCTTACCTCACCCATTATCCAACCCTAAAACTCCCCACCTAACATAAATCCACTAAACGACGTTGTTCAAAAGCAATCACCAAAATAAATTTTTCGCATTGTTTCTAGCAATTATTATTTGAAGTCATCTTTTTTGTAACTAGAGGTTAGAACAAATGAATAAAAATGAGATTAAGTTGAGAGAAAAATAGAATAGAATGTTCATCACGTGATTGTGTTTCCTTATTAGCTTAAAGTCTAAAGCAAAGTTTTTCACAATGACCGAAAAGATTTATATTAACACGACAAAATTTCTGAAGCTTACCGGAAAATATTTTGATTAACCCGAGAGGTATCTAAAGGTCACCGAAAAACCAAATATAACGAGAATATCCGAGACGAGGATCCATTATCCGACTAAGTTGATGATAAGAATGGACCTTGGCCTAACTCAACCCCAAAAGCTAGTTTATGAGGCAAGGATTGCCCAAACGTGAGACAACTCAACACTCCCCTCACGCCCAGATCTCTGGAGCGTGGACAATATAAATGGGGGCCCAACATCGGTAACAATAATTGGGATGTGCCTGGCTCTGATACCATGATAAGAATGGACCTTGGGCCTAACTCAACCTCAAAAGCTAGCTTATGAGGTAAGGATTGCCCAAGCCATATAAGGAGACCAAGGACCTCAAATCCCTCCGATGTGGGACAACTCAACTGTTCATAAAGCTCCGAAACCTCCTAAGTTGTTAGTTATAACAAACTGCAAAGAAGAAAGAGAAACTTAGTAGAAAAAAGGATGGAGGAGGGGGTGAGGCAGTGGTATTTTGGCAATTTATGGTCAAGATCTGTAATGGATCTTGCCGATTTTCATGGTGGTTGAACGACAGAATTGTTCGGGCCTGTTTTAGTATATCAAACTATGAAACGTATTTAACACACAATAATGGGATTTAAAAATTTCAGGTCAATGGTGGTGGGTCTTTTTGCAAATCTTTCCCATGAAAGACATAATGAGATGGTGCGACAAGTTAACTAAGATATAAAGATTCATATCAAATAATTCAAAGTACAGACCAAATGACATATAAATTAGAGTTGTCCTCGTAATGAAGTTCCATTCACTTAGTTTCCATGTCTCCATGTGGAAGATATCCACTGAAATTTCCCCTCGGTAGTATGGATAGACGATATGCATGTAGCGGAGAATTTATGGTATATAGAAGGGGACAAGAAATGTAATCCTATGAAATCTTGTAGCAACCTAAAAAGGTGGAGGAATTACATAGGAATCAAAAGTCGAAAGGAGTTAAAATATCCTGATTTACCTCAGTCTGAAGATTTTATTTGAATGTGAGTATAAGAAATGACGTAAATAGCCGAAGAAGAAATAAAATCTTGAACCTACAATTGCTTCAGATCGAAGATTATAATCTGAGATGAGACATCATGTCATTTTCGGGAGCAATGAAACAGTACTACTTGTTTGTGGCCTTGTGAGATATATGGCATGTTGTGTGGATGCTTGACAGGTTTGGGATAGTCAAATTAATAAAGAATGCCGAACTTTTCAGTATATCTTTTTTTAGAGAGAGTTTCTACTCTCAAATGCCTTTACATTCGAAGACGAATGTTCCTAAGAGGGAATGATGTTATACCTCATACTTTCATGTTAGAATGCATCGTATGTGAATCAACATGTGCTGGAGAAGTTAATGACCTTTACGAAGAAAGTGATAGGTTGAAACAAGTGTTAAGGAATTATCGAGAGCGTTGGAAGTTAAACGAATCAAAAATATTATAATCAGTGCTTTTGAGAAAAATCTAGGAGTGATTAATATGATAGGGAGGTCATGTTTTGAGGTATTTAAATCATATAATTAGTGTATCATGTTTTTTGAATTTAAGCAAGTTGCATGGCAAAAGTGGGAAAAATTTATGGCAAGTTACGTTGATAATTCATTTTTGAAATTTGGGTCTAATATCGCAAAGAATTTCTACAAATATAATTGGAGTTACGGGATGTTATGTCTACTTAAATTGAAGGTCTAAGAGTCTATTTTGCAATGCATTAAACCGTATATTGGAGTTGAGAGATATTCATACTTTTTCGAGACTACGCTGTCAGCCCACGTACCCACTTGAGGCGATGGTAATATATTGATATATATGTAATGCCTACAAACTCGTTTTCACTCATTATTTTTCACTCCCTCCATACTCTGGACACTTAGAAACCTTCTCTTACAGTTTTCTCATGATCCAAGACCCAAACAATGGACAAACATTACAAATCATGTGTCGAAAATCTCATCATGTTAGTGAGTTTCTTGTTCCTTTTGTGGTTGCTGATTTTTGTGTGGTTCCAGCTCGTATGGTGGGGGGCTGTTTTAAGTGTTTTAGGTTATGTAAAACACTATCCCAATGGTTTCATATCAATTCTAAGTTATTTTAAGTACTTCAAAACGATTTTAGTGCCGAGAAATCTAAAGTGTTTGCTAGTTTCTCTTCCTTGTTGTTGTGGCTGCGTTGGAAGGATACTTTATGGTGAAGTTATAATTGTTCTATCTGTTTGAAGGTAAGTAACCTCTTACTCTACATGTATTTAAGTTTTTAGGAGCTGTGTCTAGCTCGTATGATTGAAAACCCATAAGATAAAAATCGAAAATCGTTATTTTGTTGTCGTTGTGTATTGAATTGTTTTGTGAGCACCCTTATGATATTTTATGGCTGTAAATTCATGAATAAACTAAGTATGTTGTGGTTGCTGTTTCTCACATGTTTTTGAAGGAAAAGAGGTTTCAATCCATAGTTTTTTTAATCATTTGTTAATCGTAAATCGAGTTTTCCACTCGTTGTACTATCGCTTGAGTTGGCATTATTCTTACGTTGTTGAGCAGCTTGATGGATAAGATTATTTATTGATATTGCTAATGCTTTTGTTTGGTGTTGTTTTGAAATTGGAAAAGTAAGAAAATATATGAGTGTTGCCTAATATTCTATAAGAGAGCTTCTAGCTTAAAAATGTGTTTTAAGTTTTTCCATGGCATTAACCACAGGTTTTGTTGTCTCGGTGGAGATTGAAGTGCTACGGGAAGTTATGCGATGAACAGTTCAATAAATGACAAATGTATGTGCGACTATCTTTTTTTTCTGTACAACTCCGATTATACATAATATAAATGAACGAGCTTTCAAAAATGCTCCATTATCGAAATCTAGCAGTACTTACATTGCTTTCTTCTTATGAAACTATCTATGCTGATGTTGATTCTCTTATTCTTATGTTATCAAATGCTATTGTATATCCTTATATTCCATGAGTCCAACATATATATATATATATATTTACTTTACCGAGTCGTGTTATGTCGGCCAGGTATGGCACCTATTGTGCAACAATTGATCAGTTGGATTTTACCGAGCCCTGATGAGTGGTGATTTCACCACTCATTCTAGTCTCTTTTCTTTAATTTTTATGTCATTTAACTACAATATGAGGTTTGTTTATGGCGTGTATTGTTAGAGTTTAAGGTAAATAATGCCATGAAGTGATTTGAACTCAATTAAACAGGAATTGAGCAAAAAGGGCTGAAGGCAATGCAAGACTCCCATGTGATCCTGCATCTGCGGAAGAGTGGTCGGAGAAGCGACTGCGCATCTGCGAGAAACGTAACGCATCTATGGAGCTTAGGTATTTTGCCAGAAATCGCATCTGCGAGTAGATAACCGTAGAAGCGGTTGCGCATCTACGCTTGGGAGCCAGCATCTGCGGTACCAGAAATCCCTTCATCGTTTTGCTTCTACAATAAGGTATCAGCATCTACGGAGCCGCACCTACGCGGATTCTTCTGCACGTGCATTCAACGGGCATCAGAACTGGGCTGGATTGAAATTTCACATTTTCTCAATTCCAAATCCACAAATACACGACCAAACCTATTGGGAACATATCTTTTAGCTTATTTTCAAAATTAGGGCTAAAGAGATCATTGTTGGAAGTTAGGATTTATGCATTTACACTTGGGAGTTGGGATTTGAGGATTTGAAGATTTGAAGATTGTGATTAAGATTTTCTTACTCACTCATTTCTTCATTTACTCACTACAACATTTTAGGCCTTTAGCCACATCTAAAAAGTGTGGCCTAAACAATCAGAAAGTGTGACCTTTAGTAAAAAGTCACACTTTTTAATTTACGGCAACGCTTTTTGAGGGGTGGACTTAAGGAGCGTAACTTTTAACCTATAGCAACGCTTTGGAAATGTTGTTTTAGAAGCCACGCTCGAAAAGCGTGGCTTGAAGACTAACAAAGGCCACGCTGATCAGGTTACGCTTTTCAGGTACTATACAACACATCAAAATCGTGGCTTTAGTTACTCTTTTGACTACGCCTTTCAAAGTGTAGATTTTGTTGTTATATAGGCCATAAAATTTTCAATCCCTATAGCCACACTTTTGAAGTGTGGTAATTTTTTTTAAGCTATAAAATATTTGTTTATTTGTATAAACTTTGTGGTTAATAACTTATATTTTTGTATGTATATCCTATAATCACATTTAAGTTTGAAAACCTCAAGCACTCAATTTACAAGAAGATAACAAAAGAATAATTCCAAAGGGAATAAATTTCGTGTACTGCATCAACACATAAAGCAAATTGTTTCGAGGGGCATGCTAGTATTCAACTTTACAAATCCAAACGTACTATTATAGTATCGTGAATACTAAAATTTTAACTGTCCAGAGCCATCATTAGATGAAATTATCTTTGGCCACCATTTCCAATTGCTCGCCAGAACTTTCCTGCATATGCAAAATAAAATTATTAATCAGATAGAAATCAAAAGTATGCAAGTGCAAACTTTGCAAAACATGGAAGAGTTCCCTAAATACCAAACGCTATCCTAAGGATAGATATCTGCTAAAAATATAAGGGTTAAGCCTAACCCAAACTAGCAGGGATAGGCTATAATACAAAATATTCATCAGCATTCCCACCAGTTATATTTTTGCTTTATCATCAGCATTCTTTTGTATTTTTGCATTGTCAATTAGTTAATCATCTACATTCAATTCAACTTACTTTTTATTTTCCAACTCAACTGATTAGTTTCTTTTTTCGTTAAATAACTTTGATCACTAATCTTAAAATAAAAATTTAGTCATTCTTACTTTACAAGTTGGCTTACAGCTTCATTTCTCCCAATTCTACTTAGATCATTTTCCAATTTCAATGTTAGTTGATAATAATACTACTACATGTTATTTGACAGGTTTTCTATAGCTACCAATCTTTTCAGAATTTTAGGCTATATTCTAGGCACTTGTCTATATAATTCTAAACAAATGGTGTCTAACCCTTTACTCAAGTAGGAAGAAGAGTCAAATTTGCTCCTACACTGTCCAAAATTGACCTAAAACAGGTGTAGCGTGCCACGATAACCAAAATAATCAAAAATTACCTTTTCAAGAGTCAGATCATGATTGATCCCGGGGAATATAGAAGATGGCCTCACAACCCTTACATTATTCGCTATCAACTAACCCTCCCGCAAGATTATCAAGTTTCACATGTGAGTTAGTATGAAGGATGAACTCACTACTTTCAAATAATAATGGCAGCACATTCATAAGATGCCAAAATGGTTCAATTTCTATGAGATACACATATATAAAAGACGCAAAATAAATTATAATAAAAGAGAAAAATCTATAAATGTTACGAGATCAAAATGTAATCTTATATTAGAATGATTTAAGTAACAGAACCTATGGACAATAAGAAATCACCAGAACATAGAAAAGGAAAAGCTTATACGATTTATCAGTAGAGATTACCTCTATGAAAGTACATGAAGGATAGGAGCCTTGAACCTTAAGTCGCCTTGTATCTCTTGGGGAGTTAAAACTGCTAGAAGTCTGAACATTACCACTGTTTAAAAGGAAAACAACTGCAACAACTAATGAAGTTAGAAGATCAGCTCAAAGTGGACAATTATCGATCTATACATTTATCTAGCCTCTTGATAATTTTACTCCAAGATCATTAACAAGATTCACTGACCAAGCAAAAAAATCCCCATAAATGAGTATATACTTAAAAAGAGAATGTGATATACTAGCAACATGGTTGAAATTCTCCTAGACATAGTGGTAAAACAACAATGATACAGAAAGAAAAAGTCCATGGATAAATTAACCAGTTTAAATTGGCCTTTTTATAAACAATAAGAAAGCAGGTACCAAAAAGAGCCTTAAATATACATTATAATCAACAACAACAACCCAGTATAATCCCACTTAGTGGGGTCTGGGGAGGGTAGTGTATACGCAGACTTTTACCCCTACCCTTGGTAGAGAGGCTCCTACCCTTGGGTAGAGAGGCTGTTTCCAAATAGACCCCCCGCAATCCTTCCCTCCAAGAACTTCCCGCCTTGCTCTTGGGGAGACTCGAGCTCACAACCTCTCGGTTGGAAGTGGGGGTTGCTTACCATCAGAGCAACCCCTCTTGTCTCTAAATATACATTGTAATCAATAATCAAAAAAGTTCTAGAAACTAAACTGTAATTGCCTGATTATGAAAGAAAGCAAGTCATGAAGGATAGAAGAAACATCACCACCAAGCATTTCATAACCAAAAAACTTAGAAAGATCCAATCTTTCAAGCCCAAAATTCATTTGAATCATGCACACTATGGGCTTTAAAAAAAAAAATAAACCTTAATACCAGGAAACTTAAAAGCAAGAGCTGTAAAGAATTTCTATCAAAAGAACAGATCAGGCGGTAAGAAGTTTCTAATCTTAATTTTTCTTCTTTTTTTAAACATCAAGGACATTAACAACCAAGCAACAATCCTCCACATACGTATGTACATCTACAACATGACCTTTGTCCCTTACAACTGATAAATAATTATTTAATGACAATCCATTAGAAATGAATAGCTTTTGGTATTGAACAATAACGCATTGGAAGTGAAATTAACAGTTACATTTTACCTCAATAGACGAGTGTATCAGCTGAATAATTCTCAATCAACAATAAATTACTTCCACAATCTAGAGAATAGGTACGAAAATACCGACGTCGTCAACATTCAAATATGCATAAAAATAATATGTACTCATCATCTAAGAAAATTGACATATTCACAGGTTTCTAAGCGAAAATGCAAGATAAAAAATAAGATCTTGTATGTGTTAGTCGTTTGAAAAAAAGAAGAAGAGAATATTCACCTTTCAAGAATAATAACACCCATCACGAAATAATAGAGCTTAACTTCAAAATTAGCAATCGTCTTACGCAAGCTTTTGGATGTGGTTGTAAGCCCTAAACAATGAAATCCCCAATTATTTCACCCGCTCTAAAGAGCAAACACCATATGAAAGAAGAAGAGCATTCACCTTTCAAGAATGATAACCTCCCATCAAAAAATAATAGAACTTAATTTCAAAATTAGCAGTCATCTTATCCAAGTTTTGAGAAACGATAGTAAATCCTAAACAATGAGATTCCCAATTGAATCGGATGGCACATAACTGAGACAAAGTTTAGCATCTCCATAAGTGCTTTACACATAAACTGTTATAAACTAAAGTAAAGACAAGAACAATAATGCAACAACAATAGCAATAGAGAGAAGAGTAGAGAGAGTTCTTCTTATTGAGTTGAGAGGGGTCTCAAGGGATTATTTACAATGGTAGGGGGCACCTCTATTTATAGGGGAGAGGAAGATTTAGCTACCACTAATAGAACTCTAAAATCTCTCTAATTAAATACATTAAAGACATTCACCTTAAATAGAAGTGTAAGAATCTTCTATTTCATAACACTCCCCCTTGAATGTCTATTCAATGATGTGCCTCATAAAACCTTAAAACCAAAACCCATTGGGAAAAATTAAAGAAAGGAAAAAGAGTACACATGTTTGAATATGCGCCTATTGGTTGCCTCGTTAAAAACCTTGCAAGGAAAACCCAGTGGGAAAAAACCTTGTAAAGGAAAAAGAGTGCAACGCGCATTGACTCCCCCTAATGAGTACATCAATTTATATCATTGAGCATTTGCATTCCAATCTTGTGCATCATCTTCAAAACGATCTTTGGTAGAGATTTGACAAATCAACCATATTGACTTGAATAAATATTCCGTACCTTGAAATCATCATTCTTGATAGATATGAACATCTTCATATAATGTCGTGGAATAACTCTTCAATATCTCCATAGATGCATTCTTAATGCCATCATGCTTATAGTTATAGCAAGATTCATATGTACACAAATTGTACTTGGGATGTGGTACTTCAAGACCAAGAATTGCATATGCTTCAAGCAACTTAAATCTTTCAAGTTAAGTCATATAAGTCACATAATAGACTTTAGCTGCATATCAAAGTTTCATGTCATGCTAAACAAATAAGGTATCGAAAATTGATTATACATACCTTTGACTTTATAGTTTCAAGCATATGAACTACAGGTTCAAAGCTACATGTCTATCATATGGAATCAATTCTTCTTGAATTGTATCTCTTCCATTTAGTTACTTTCTTTGGGTCAACAAATGCGTATAGCATGCTTTGCAATATGTTGCAATTGAATTATCCTTTTATGAACTTTAGGTTCATATCATGATATTCGGGGATATACATATACAAATGAGAATTCATCCCATGTAACACTTTCTCAAGTGTTTATCATGTCTCCCCCTCATGTTAGTAAAGCTAACATGTTTCCTCAACTTTGGAAAATCATCTTTGTGCATTATGTCAATATACACAGCACCTTAATATAAGATGAAATTATTTGGTTCCTGACCCTGAACCACTTTTGAGGGGAGAATATACTCTCGTATACAACTTATATCAAACTGATATATATATATAACTTAGTTCTCATAAGAAACAGCTTAGCTATTAAGTGGCAGCACTCAATAATTATCTTGCTAAACCAACTTTAATATAAACCAACTTATCAAGATGAACTGTCTTGAGTAGAGAATCTGGAAACTATGCTCGAAGTTAGATTACTGAGCGATTTACCTCGCAAGCACTGCCAGGCTGCGGGTTAATAACAATGGCGCATGTAACCATATCATAGATGCATCATATGTGGTATACATGGCAGGTGAATGGGCCCATACTCACCTTTCATATTTCCAGAATTTATGGGCTTCAACCCGAACTCTTTAGTTGGTCAGTTCATTAATGAGAACAAGTGATACAAGAGTATTCGTAAAGAACTTTCTAGTTCTTTAATATTCACCTATGTGAATTTGCACATCATACTTAAAATGAGATGGATAACATGAATGCCAACTGAATAAATTATCAATATTGGTAAACTTCAAATTTACACCATGACATGTGCACTTATCAATAAACTTCGGGTTTATTATGACATGGGTTTTATACCAATAGATATCCACTTTATTGTGGCATTCTTTCGTTTGTGTAGTACAAACTGGAGAACAAAGCGGGTAGCTTTTCATATACAAATTACCCCGCTACAAGTTGTAGTAATAGGAGAATCAAAGCCTTCCTTTATTTATAGTCTCAATATAATCAATCGCTTTCGCGTGTACTTTGGAAACTGAATAAGTTTCTTTGAGACTTACTACAGCACAATACTCAATTGTGTTTCTCCAACATAGTAATAATTGGCTCTTCGAGAGCTCTCAATTAATTTTGTACTACCACAGACTGAGGTTCGAGATCCTCACATTCTTGCATTCCGTATTTTCAAGAGTCTCAGGCTCAATAGATTCTTCGTGAATCTCGGAATTAATCAAATCATGAGCGTCCTCATGTGATTCTTTCATAGTGTCATTTAGATCGTTCTTTTTCCTCTTTCTAGGATTTCGATGTTTGGAACCTAATGGTCTGCCACGCTTCTGGCGTGCATTTGACTCATTGGATATGACACTAGATATTTGTCCAATAGGGACTTCAATACGGATCGGAACATTTTCCGCGTGAATGTGGGATTTCGTTATCCTCTTCAAGTCCGTAAATGCGTCAGGCATTTGATTTGCTATTCTTTGCAAATGGATAATCTTTTGTACCTCTTTCTTTCAAATAGAGGTATGTGGATCAAGATGAGATAATGATACATTTTTCCACAAAATTTCCCATTTGGTTTCACCGACTTCTCCCCCTAATTTTGGGAAAAGTGTCTCATCAAATTGACAGTCTGCAAATAGTGCAGTGAACAAATCTCCTGTCAATGTTTCGAGGTAGCGAATAATGGAGGACGATTCATACTCAACATATATTCCTAACCTTCTTTGCAAACCCATTTTGGTGCGGGATGGCGGTGCTACAGGCACCTATACTGCGCATCCAAAGCTTCTTAAATGGGATATATTGGGTTCATGACCCAAAACCAATTGCAATGGGGAATATTTGTGTCAATTCGTCAGTCAGAGACGAACTAGCATTGCTGCATGCAACATGGCGTGACCCCAAACCGAAGTGGGCAGCCGATGAACTAGCATTGCTTCATGCAAAATGGCGTGACCCCAAACCGAAGTGGGCAGCCGACAAACTAGTATTGTTGCATGCAAAATGGCGTGAACCCAAACCGAAATGGGCAGCCTCGTTTTCATGAAGAATTCAAGATTATTCTCATCTATTGTCTCAATCTGATATCCATTTTGAATGATATCCTTAAAACTCAACAAGTTCTTCTTTAGACTTGGAGGAGAACATTGCATTCTCTATGATTAACGTCATGCCTTTGGGCAGAGTTACAATTGCTCTTCCGGAGCTTTCAATCAATTTACTACTTCCATAGATTGTAGTAATGTTTGCCTTACACAATTACTCTTCTTTTCTTTGAGTATTGTATGTGTAGTACATGAATCAACTAGGCAAATACTTTTACACTAGGACGTTGGTCCAAGTTCGCTTTGTGAGATATCCATATTTGCTATCCCATAGTTTAACATACAAAAGAAATACACGAACATAAGAATAAACAAGTTCAATTCTTTTGTGTCACATAATATTTTCAAAATCTGCTACTAATAGTTGGCTAACAAAATTAGATATGTTATCCATAATCAATTCCTTTGCAGTTTGAAAATTTCAGCGTTTTTCATAAGACAATCGATTATTAAACACACACAATCGATTGTTGGAACAAAGACAATCGATTGTTAGACATACACAATCGATTATTTGTTATTTTTGAAAAACTTCAGATCACTGTTTAAGACAATCGATTGTTAGATATAGACAATCGATTGTTGGTCATTTTTGAAAAATTCCGGACCTCACTGTATCTGACAATCGATTGTCAAATATAGACAATCGATTGTTGGTCATTTTTGAAAAATTCTGGACCTCACTGGATAAGACAATCGATTGTCAAATATAGAAAATCGATTGTTGATCACTTTTTGAAAAATTCGTTATAAAGACAATCGATTGTTGATCATTGACAATCGATTGTTTTGCAGTTTTATGCGACATATGAGATAACCGACTAGTTTTTCAGGTTAGTCGATTACCTCTACTGGAAAGTAAAGATATTATTGATATTTGAGCATATTGAGAACTAATACAAATATCATATCATGAACTAGCTAATACGAGCTAATACTAATGACTATTAGTTTATTCATTAACTAATACAAATAAATCAAACAGCTCCATCTTCTTTCATCACCGATCCATCATCGATTAGGTGGTCTATCTTCCCATCGGGTTGCTTAAAGAAGTCTGCCACATTCAAGTTGTCGTCAGAGACAAAATTCGTTATGGGGCGTTTACTCTTTCGAGATGCTTTAATAAAGGTCAACCAAATGTCTTGGTATACGGCAAGACTTAGACCAGTGCCCGTTTTCACCGCAACGATAATATATAGTTTATAAACTATTTGCTTTTGGATTCTTATCGTATCGTGCTTGTGGCAGAGTGACCAACTTCATGTTGTCATCTCTCTTTTAAGCCATTCTACAAGATAGGTGGATCTTTGACTGTGATATATTCAATTTTCAAACCTTTATCAAGGTGATGGCGCAAGAAAATCAAGGCCTTAGCACAGTTTCAAACCTTCATCAAGGTGATGGCGCAAGAAAATCAAGGCCTTAGCATAGTCTTGGGTGGATGCATTATTTCTGTCTTTAATGGCGTCACCAAGACCCATTGCATCCAAATGGATTTCAGCATCCAACACCCATGTTATATAGTTCTTGCCCGAAATTTCAAGGGCAACGAACTTTCTTTTCATAATGTCAGACATAAAACAAAATTACATCAAGAGCGTGTTCATACTTACGGGCTCTATTACAATTATCACATTCACTTCAGGGAATGGACCATAATCATGTGCTTTACACAATCTCATGTCAAATATTACTTTCATAAAGTGAAAGATTATTTTGAGAATCTTTATTATTCTCATTATCACAATAATGACGATTATAATTTCGTCTATTACCACGTCCACATTCATTGATACCTTCATGGTAATAATTTTGTCTTCTTTCAGACTTATCACATACTGCTACCACATTCTTTAAAGGGAATGGAGAAAATTCAATTGGACGGATTTTGTCTTCTTTCAGACTTATCACATACTGCTACCACATTCTCTAAAGGGAATGGAGCAAATTCAATTGGACGGATTTTGTCTTCTTTCAGACTTATCACATACTGCTACCACATTCTCTAAAGGGAATGGGGCAAATTCAATTGGACGAATTTTGTCTTCTTTCAGACTTATCACATACTGCTACCACATTCTCTAAAGGGAATGGGGCAAATTCAATTGGACGGATTTTGTCTTCTTTCAGACTTATCACATACTGCTACCACATTCTCTAAAGGGAATGGAGCAAATTCAATTGGACGAATTTTCAATTCTTTGCCCACAATCATACATGAATTTAATCATGGCAAGACATAGAAATTTTACCACTTCACGTGGTTATAATTCCTTACAAACTCCATTAGAGTTATAATCAAACTTTGTTGTCTATGTTTGTATATGAAATCAAATCGTAGAATTTCAAGAATTTGAAAGGGAAAAGTAAATTACTTACCTTTAAGGTATACCAATAAATGTTGTGATATCAAATATACATCTTGAGTTTCCATCCCGTTGCATTACTTTATGATGATACCATCTCTTCTATTTTTCCGTATAGAAATTCTAGGTGATGACGAAGGTGGCGAACCGGAAAACTTGCCGCCGGCGGTGGATGAGAGGCGGCAACCAGAGAACGGGAACTTCTCAGTAATTCGATTGGTTAGAGACTCGTGAAGATGATAACGTGTTATAAACTAAAGTAAAGACAAGAACAATAATGCAAGAACAATAGCAATAGAGAGAAGAGTAGAGAGAGTTCTTCTTATTGAGTTGAGAGGGGTCTCAAGGGATGATTTACAATGGTACGGGGCACCTCTATTTATAGGGGAGAGGAAGATTTAGCTACCACTAATAAAACTCTAAAATCTCTCTAATTAAATACATTAAAGACATTCACCTTAAATAGAAGTGTAAGAATCTTCTATTTCATAACATAAACAACAATAACAACACCCAGTATAATCCCATTTATTGGGGTCTGGGAAGATAATGTGTACGCACACCTTACCCCTACCCTTGGGTAGAGAGGTCGTTTCCAAATAGACCCCCGTCATCATTCCCTCCAAAAACTTCTCATCTTGCTCTTGGGAGACTCGAACTCACATCGGTTGAAAGTGAGAGTTGCTTTCATCAGAGCAATCCCTCTTGTCAACCAAACAAAATTAATTAAACCTACTCTAATTTGCTTCAACCAATCTCCTAAAAGATACGAAAAGAGCCCTCAAGTTTGGTTATAGAATTTTAAGGAAGAAAAAAGGAAGATTTTCTTGTAAACACGAGGCACAGGTTTTAGCGAATATTTTAGAGCATAATTTTTCAGTAAAAATTTTAGGGGGAAATTATAGCGGGAATTTTTAGAAAATATTTAGGGCACGCTTATATAGAGTTGCTTCTACAAAAACTAAAAATCACGCTCCCAAAGCGTTGCATTACATATGAATAATCGTTGCTATTTATTTTACGGTTAGAGGTCAAATATATCCTTGTACTATTAAAAATATGTCATATTTATTCTCCATTTGAATTCTTTATCAAATATATCCCCACCGTTATACATTAGGGCCATATTTATCCTCAGCCGTTAAAACACTCTCCCATATATTTAAATTACGGTTAAGGGTCAAATATATCCTTATACTATTAAAAATAGACCATATTTATCCTCCGCTTGAATTTTTTATCAAATATGTCCCCACCGTTATATTTTTATCAAAACACCCTCCCATATATTTTTAGTAGCACGTGGCATCTTATGATTGGACTAGACGATCCGGCCCACTCCTTTAATTAAACCTGCCCCGACCAATGAAATTTAGTCTTCTTCTCCGTTCAATCCCTTCAGTATGCTTATGCTTCTGCAAAATGCATGCTTCTTTGCTATTTGATGAAAAAGTTTTTTGAGGGTGCCTTAAAAAGTAGGGAGTGATAACAATCCTGAGCCATAAATATGAGATGGATCGAAAAAAAGAAGAAATTGAGTATGTTATTTACTAAATGGGTAGTTTTTGTGTCTGGTTCATTGCATAACTTATGTAGTACAACACCATATTGGGAGTGAGATTCATGCTTCATCAAATAGCAAAGAAGCATGCATTTTGCAGAAGCATAAGCATATTGAAGGGATTGAACGGAGAAGAAGACTAAATTTCATTAGATCAGGGCGGGTTTAATTAAAGGAGTGGGGCGGGTCGTCTAGTCCAATCATAAGATGCCACGTGCTACTAAAAATATATGGGAGGGTGTTTTGATAAAAAATATAACGGTGGGGACATATTTGATAAAAAAATTCAAACGGAGGATAAATACGGCCTGTTTTTAATTGTATAAGGATATATTTGACCCTTAAACGTAATTTAATTATATGGGAGAGTGTTTTAACGGTTGTGGGATATATATGGCCCTAATGTATAACGGTGGGGACATATTTGATAAAGAATTCAAACGGAGGATAATATAGCCTATTTTTAATAGTACAAGGATATATTTGACCCTTAACCGTTTGTTTTATTATTTGGCATTCCTTAAAAACGTAGTCTATACTATCAAAGGTAACGATTTATAAGTGTTACCTAAAAGTGAAAGCCTAAAGCTCTTAGCAATTGTTGGGTTTATGTATTTAATGAAAAAGTTAAATACTTAAAAGCGGGTTAATGGGAAATGTAAGAAAATAAAATTTTTGAATGAAATTTCAAGTTTTCCTCCCTTGGCATATGGACATTGTCCCATGTTGGAAGAGGAAAAGATTTTTTATGGGTTTATACGCAATTGATCTTCTTCTAGATCTTAAAGAGTTGAGAAGAAAGGAAGCCTCACGATGTCGTCGTCGTCGTCGCTCGGCTCGGCTCAGTTTCGGCTTCGGTCAAATGATCGATTTATTGGTTAACTTTTTGGAAAAAATTTATTTGTTAATAGTAAAATATTAACAAAAATATGTTATTTAATATTAACTATTAGTATTAAATCCAATCTGTTTTTCTGTTTTTGTAACAGAAAATTCACTACCCATCAATTTTCCCTCTTTATTTTTCCTCTTTATTGTTAAGTAAATTTGTTTCAGATTCCAGCCCAAATTTTGGCTATAAATACAACACTATTGTGACGACCCAGCCCGTCGTCACGTGAGTTATCGCCCCGTTTTCCCCATCTTATGCTTCTATATGTTTCATTATATATGTTTGTAGATTTTGAGATGATTCGGACAGAGTTTGGATGGGATTGAGACAATTAGTCTCCTTAAAAAAGGATTAGTTTGGAAAAGTCAACTGGATGTTGACATATGCGTTATAGGACTCGGAATGGATTTCCGTTGATTCGGCTAGTTTCGTGTGGTGATATATGACTTGGGAGTGAAATCGGAAACGAATTTGGAGGTACGGTGTAGAATTAGGCTTGAATTGCTAAGTTTGAATTTCGGCAAAATTCTAGTTGATAGGTGAGATTTTGATCTGGGGTCGGAATGAAATTTCCGAGAGTCGTTGTAGCTTTTTTAGGTGATTTTGGACATGTCTGCAAATTTTCAGGTCAATCGGACGTCGTTTGGTCGGGTTTTTGATCGAATGTGAGTTTCGGAAGATATAGTTGAACTTAGGCTTGAATCCGTCATGATTTGATGATTTTTTTGTTAAAGGTTGTGTTTTTATGGTTGGAACATGTTCGTATGATGTTTTGGAGTAGGTTGGTGGTTTTGGTTGGGGTCCCGGGGCCTCGGTGTGATTCCGGGTGATTGATCGGAGGTTTTGGGAGTTTGTTGCATGAAATCAATATCTGGCTTCTGGTATTTCCGCTTTTGCGGAAGGGGAGACACTTAGGCGGTGACCGCTGAAGTGCGAGTGAGCCGCGTGAGCGGAACTTGAGGAAAGGCTGGGGATCGCGGAAGCGAAATATTGAGGCGATCGTTTGACCGCAGAAGCGGGCCCCGAAGTTTAAGTTGGACTGAGTAGGCGGTCGTGTGGCCGCAAAAGCGAAGACCACAGAAGCGGTCAATTGACCGCTTAAGCGGAAGTCAGGCTGGATTAAATGAGCAGTGATTTTCATAAGTTTGAAAAGGGGTAGAACATTTGGACCTCGGACTAAGGCAAATTTGGGAGCGATTTTGAAAAGGATTTTGGGGAAAACATCAGGTATGGATTCTTGTACCTAGAATATGTCATTGTAGTGTTAAAATATGGATTAAACACAAAGAATTCAAGGGTTTTGAGGTTAAAAATGGTTGTTAGGGCTTGGAACCCAAGTGATACTTAAAGTGTTGATTTGAGAGGTCAAATGGACTCCGATTCTTGTAAATTTGATATGTACGGACTCGTGGCGAGATGAGGATTCCGGATGTGAATTTTATTATTTTTCGAGAAGTGGGCCCGGTGCTCGGGTTTTGCCAACTTCGTGTTATTGGGTGTTTTTCGAGTTCTTTCTATTGGGTTATGACCCATTAGCCTAATACAATATATTCCTTGTGGTTTTGATCAGATTCTGCACCCGAGGAGGTTGATTTGCGAGGAAAGCGCAAGGCGAGCCAGGATTTTGGCCGGTTTGAGGAGAGTAACGGTTATGAATGATATACTGAGGGTTTGTAACCACATATTTGCACTATGCGGTGTTATGTTGAGATGAGACACGCATCTCGTGATGAGCTTGGCGATGTATCTGCTGGCGACTCGGACTTGGTCCATCCCGATTGGTGACTTACTGTACTTCTTGACTGAGACTGTGCTTGTGCTCGTATATTTTGGGCTTGTTGCCATGTTTGAGGCCTCGTGCCGATTTGTAGAACTCCTAGGAAGCATGTTGAGCTCTTTGAGCTCACTTTACCTATTGGACACATACCATCTGTCCTGATTTTTACCGTAAATCATGAAATAAATAGTATTTCGTAATTGGCACCCAAAATGAGCAATACTTAGGGTTGAATACCCTGTCTTAACTAAGTGGGCCCGAGAGGCCAAGTCTATATTGACTGAGAGGGGTCAAGCACCCCGTGGTGAGGCTATTTGATATATATATATATATATATATATATATATATATATATATATATATATATATATATATATATATATATATATATATATATATATATATATATGCTGCAACAGTATATACATATACATGTATTGGCTCAGACTGCACGCCGCAGTATTATGTTTTATGGATCGGACTGCACGCCGCAATAGTATATTATATAGATCGAGCTGCACGCCGTAGTAGTATATTATATGGATTGGACTGCACGCCGCAATGATATATGGATCGGACTGCACGCCGCAGTATTTTAGCGCTTGGGCTGAAGGAGCCCCTCCGGAGTCTGTACACACCCCCATTGAGTGCAACCGGCAATATTTATTGGATCGGGCTGCGCGTCGCAACATTATATATATATATATATATATATATATATATATATATATATATATATATATTAGATCGGGCTGCGCGCCGCGACAGCTTATATACCTAGTGTTGGATCGGGTTACATACCGCAACAGTGTTAGTAATTGGTCGGACGGAAAGGGAAGTATTTATTATATTTTTTTCTCCATGTTTGGTACTCATTATTCTTGTCGTTGAAAATAGAATTGTATACTGTTTTTACCGGATTTCTTATATTTTGTTATTATTTATTGCTATTACTCACTGAGTTGGAAGTACTCACTCTACTCCCTGCACCTTGTGTGCAGATACAAGGATCCCGGAGGCTTAGCTGTGCTTATCTGTTGTTGCCTAGATCGGTTCCGGAGTTATTAAGGTAGCTGCTGGTTTCCGCAGAACCTGATGTCTCCTCTTATCTATCTTTTGCTTCCATGTCTAGACTTTTCTATGTTTATGATACTGTTCAGTGTACTTAGAGGCTCAAACTTGTGACGCCGGATCTTTTGGGCTGGTATAACTGTTGAATATCTTTTTCGCAGTATTTCTATGGTTATTAAACTGAGATTTTATCTTTAAAATGGTAAAAATGTTTTGGCTGGGATTGATTATATGGTCGGGCTTTCCTTACAAGGTGTTTGACGCTATCACGATCAGGGTTTGGATCGTGACAACTTGGTATCAGAGCCTAGGTTACCAGGTCTCGCAAGTCATGAGATGGTTCAGTAGAGTCTCGTGGATCGGTGTGGAGACGTCTGTACTTATCATCGGGAGGCTGCAGAATCTTTAGGAAAAACTTCATATTCTTGAAATTCTTTTCGTGCGACTTTTTTGATCAGAGAACTAAACTTATGTATTCTATTCTCTCGGGGATGGCGAGAACGCGTGCAACCGGACATGGCAGACGGCCACCATTGCCACCCACTAGAGGCCGGGGACGCGGCCGTGGTCGTGGTCGAGGTAGAGCAGCAAGGGCCGTACCAGTTGCCCCCCTTCAAGATCAGCCTCCAGCTGTAGAGGTTCTAGTAGCACCTGCACTGGCACCAGCAGTGTCTGTCATGTTTTCGGGTCTTCAGGAGGCCCTGGCTCAGATCTTATCGGTTTGCACTGCATGGCTCAGGCAGTCTCAGCTACTACCGCAGCTATATCCCACACCGGGGGTGGTCATCGGAACCCCACAGATTGCACTCCAGAGCAGGGTGCACAGGGTTTTCAGACCCCAGAGGCACCACTAGTTCAACCAGTTTCCCCTATTCAGCCAGTTGCTCCAGTACAGGGTGATGGGGTACCAGTGATGCCAGATGACAAGCAGCGTCGTTTGGTGAGGTTTAGCAGGCTTTCACCTCTGACTTTTAGCGGTGTTGCGGGCGAGGATGCCCAGGGGTTTCTCGACAAGTGTTGACGCATGCTCAAGACAGTAGGCATCTTAGAGACTAGTGGGGTAATTTTTACCACTTTTCAATTCTCAGGAGCAGCCTTCACCTGCTGGGATGCATATGAGCTACGTAGGCCGGCAGGTGCAGCACCATTGTCTTGGCAGGAGTTCTCCACTATCTTTCTGGAAAAGTGGGTGCCTCAATCTCAGAGGGAGGAGTTACGTACGCAGTTTGAGATGCTTCGCCAGGAGGATATGTCTGTGATGCAGTATGAGGTTAGATTTGCAGAGTTAGCTCGTTATGCTCCGTGGATGGTCCAGACAGATCAGGAGAGGATCAGACAATTTGTGGACGGGCTCATTTATCCCATTCGTATGCTGATGACTCGAGAAAGGGTTCTGAGTCATACCTTTGAGGAGGCGGTGAATATAGCCCGCGATATTGAGACGACTCGCCGTCAGAAGAGAGAGGAGAGGGAGGCCAAGAGGCCTCGAGAATTAGGTGGCTCCAGTGGTGCTCCGTCTAGGAGACAGTTTCAGCAGAGCAAGGGTCGTTCCTTCAGGGCTCCACTTCCAGCATGGTCAGAGTACCGTGGTTCATCTTCTGGTCGGGGTTATCAGGGTTCTCAGCAGGGTCATCCATCTCTGAGCGCACTTCCAGCACAGGGTTCATCTCATGCCCTATCTGTTCTTGGTTCATCTCGGCCTAGTTCTTCGGCCAGCTACTCTAGTGCGAGGGGTTCCCTTCAATCCCAGCCCCCTACGCTAGGGAGTTGTTATGAGTGTGGAGAGTTTGGGAATATACGGAGGGATTTTCCCCGTCGTTCATCCAGTTCATCTCAGTAGAGGGGTCAGACCTCATCTTCTGGCCTAGTGTCTTCAGTACCCGCCCAGTCAACTAGGGGTGATGGTCAGGTAGTTAGGGGTTGCCCCAGAAGAGGGAGGACGATCTGGTAGTGGTCGGGCCCGTTGCTACGCTCTTTAGAGAAGGTCAGATGTTGTTTCTTCAGATGCTGTTATTACAGGTATTATTTCAGTCTGCCACAAGGATGCCTCAGTTTTATTTGATCCTGAATCCACATATTCTTATGTATCTTCTTACTTTTCTCATCTTTTGGGGACTACCCGAGGGTGTCTACCGTTACTTGTGCATGTATCTACCCCGGTGGGTGATACTATTATTGTGGACCACGTGTATTGGTCCTGCATTGTTACTATTGGGGATCTGGAGACCCGAGCTGACTTGCTGCTTGAGCATGGTAGATTTTGATATTATTCTGGGCATGGATTGGCTATCACCGTGCCATGCTATTCTGGACTGTCACGCCAAGACAGTCACGTTGGCTATGCCGGGTATCCCGAGGATCGTGTGGCGTGGTACCACTGATTATGTACCCAGCAGGGTAATCTCTTTCTTTAAGGCCCAGCGGATGGTTGGGAAGGGATGTTTATCATATCTGGCATTTGTAAGGAATGTTGGAGCTGAGGCTGCTAGTCTTGATTCAGTCCCTGTGGTGAGGGAATTCCCTGATGTATTTCTAGCAAACCAGTCGACATGCCGACGTACAGGGATATTGACTTTGGTATTGATTTGGTTCCGGGCACTCAACCCATTTCTATTCCTCCCTATCGTATGGCAACAACAGAGTTGAAGGAGTTGAATGAGTAGCTGCAGGAACTCTTGGATAAGGGGTTCATTCGCCCGAGTGTGTCGCCATGGGGCGCACCAATGTTATTTGCAAAGAAGAAGGATGGCACAATGAGAATGTGCATTGATTACAGACAGTTGAATAAGTGACAGTGAAGGACAACTATCCATTACCTCGTATTGAGGATTTGTTTGACCAGCTTCAAGGGGGAAAGGTATTCGAGTTGATCTCTGTTCAGGCTATCACCAGTTGAAGATTAGAGATACTGATATTATGAAGACAGCTTTCCGGACGAGATATGGACACTATGAGTTTCTAGTTATGTCATTTGAGCTGACTAATGCCCTAGCCGCATTCATGCACCTGATGAACAGTGTATTCCAGCCGTATTTGGATTATTTTGTGATCATGTTTATTGATGATATACTGGTGTACTCGCGTAGCAAGGAGGATCACGTGCAACACTTGAGGGTGGTATTGCAGAGGTTGAGAGAGGAGAAGCTCTATGCATAGTTCTTCAAGTGTGAGTTCTGGCTTAGTTCCGTGAATTTTCTGGGACACGTGGTGTCCGGTGCTGGCATTCAGGTTGACCCAAAGAAGATCGAGGCAGTGCAGAGTTGGACGAGACCGTCCTCAGCTATTGAGATTCGGAGTTTACTCGGTTTGGCGGGTTATTACCGCATGTTCATCCAGGTTTTTTCATCTATTGCTTCGCCTTTGACGAAGTTGATGCAGAAGAATGCACCATTTGTGTGGTCAAATGAGTGCGAGGAGAGCTTTCAAAAGCTCAAGTCAGTGTTGACTACATCTTATGTGCTATTATTGCCATCAACTTCAGGCTTGTATTCAGTATATTCTGATGCTTCGAGATTTGGGATTAGATGTTTTTGTATGCAGGAGGGTAGAGTAATTGCGTATGCTTGGCATCAGCTTAAGCCTCATGAGAAGAACTACCCTGTCCATGATTTGGAGTTGGCTGCTATCGTTCATGCTTTGAAGATTTGGCGGCACTATTTATATGGCGTGTCCTGTGAGGTGTTCACGGATCATCGCAATCTTCAACACTTGTTTAAGCAGAAGAACCTCAATTTGAGGGAGCGGAGATGGCTTGAGTTACTCAAGGACTATGATATTACCATATTGTATCATCGGGGGAAGGCCAATGTAGTGGCCGACGCTTTGAGACAGAAGATGGTGAGTATGGGTAGCTTGGCGTACATTCCAGTTGGGGAGAGGCCCCTTGCAGTTGATGTTCAAGCCTTGGCTAATCGGATGGTGAGGTTGGATATTTATGAGCCTAGTCGGGTGTTGGCTTGTGTGGTTTCCCGGTCTTCTTTATATAAGTGCATCAGGGAGCGCCAATATAATGACCCGCATTTGCTTGTTCTGAAGGACATGGTCTAGCATGATGATGCCAGAGATGTGACTATTGGTAGTGATGGTGTGTTGCAGATGCAGGGCCTGATTTGCGCGCCCAATGTGGATGGGCTCCGAGAACTGATATTAGAGGAGGCCCACAGCTCACGGTATTCTATTCATTTGGGTGCCGCGAAGATGTACCAGGACTTGAGGCAGCATTACTGGTGGAGGAAAATGAAAAATTATATTGTGAGTTATGTGGCTAGGTGTCTCAATTGTCAGTAGGTCAAGTATGAGCATTAGAGACCCGATGGTGTACTTCAGCAGATGGATATTCTAGAGTATAATTGGGAGAGGATTACTATGGACTTTGTGAGTGGTCTCCCTCGTACCTCGAGGAACTTTGATTCTATTTGGGTGATTGTAGATAGACTGACCAAGTCTGCGCACTTCATTCCGGTGTGTACCACCTATTCTTCGGAGCGGTTAGCAGAGATTTTCATCCGAGAGATTGTGGGGTTGCTTCCCAGTATCTATTGTCTCATACAAGGGTACTCAGTTTTCTCCCCAGTTCTGGAGGACTTTTTATCAGGAGTTGGGCACTCAGATACAGATGAGCACGGCTTTTAACCCTCAGATGGACGGGCAGTCCAAGCGTACAATCCAGATATTTGAGGACATGTTGCGTTCCTGTGTTATTGATTTTCGAGGTTCTTGGGCTAAGTTCTTGCCAGTTGCGGAGTTTGCTTGTAACAACAGTTATCAGTCCACCATTCAGATGGCGCAGTATGAGGCTTTATATTGGAGACGATGTAGATATCCAGTTGGTTGGTTTGAGCCCGGAGAGGCTAGACTATTCGGGACAGATTTAGTTCAAGATGCCTTGGCGAAAGTGAAAGTTATCCAGGAGAGACTTCGTACGGCTCAGTCGCGGCAGAAGAGTTATCGGACCGGAAGGTTCAAGATGTATCTTATATGGTGGGCGAGAAGGTTTTGTTCAAGGTTTCGACTACGAAAGGCGTGATGAGGTTTGGAAAGAAAGGGAAGTTGAGTCCGCGGTTCATCGGACCTTTTGAGATACTCAGGAGGATTGGGGAGGTGGCATATATGCTTGCTTTTCCACCTAGCTTGTCGGGGGTTCACCCAGTGTTCCATGTTTTTATCAGGAAGTATGTTTGGGACCCGTCTCATGTATTAGACTTCAACACGATCTTGTTAGATGGATTTGACCTATGACGTGGAGCCGGTGGCTATTTTGGGATTTCTATCAATTCGGCTAGTTTTGGGTGGTGATTTGTGACTTGGGAGTGAAATTGGAATTGAATTTTGAGGTTCGGTGTAGAATTAGGCTTGAATTGGCTAAGTTTGATTTTCGGAAAAATTCCGATTGATAGGTGATATTTTTAACCGGGAGCCCAAATGGAATTTCTGAGAGTTGTTGTAGCTTCGTTAGGTTATTTTGGATAGGTCTGCAAATTTTCAAGTCATCTGGACGTCGCTTGCTCTAATGTGAGTTTCGGAAAATATAGTTGAACTTAGGCTTGAATCCGTCATGATTTGATAATTTTTGTGTTAAAGGTTGTGTTTTTATGATTGGAACATGTTCGTATGATGTTTTGGAGTAGGTTGGTGGTTTTGGTTGGGGCCCCGGGGGCCTCGGGGTGATTCCGGGTGGTTGATCGGAGGTTTTGGGAGTTTATTGAATGAAATCAATATCTGGTTTCTGGTATTTTCGTTTTTTCGGAAGGGGAGCCGCTTAAGCGGTGACCGTAGAAGCGGCGGGTGAGCCGCGTAAGCGGAACCTGAGGAAAGGCTGAGGATCGCGGAAGAGGAATGTTGACCGCGAAGGCGCTTACCGCTGAGGTGATCGCTTGACCGTAGAAGCGGGCCCTGGAGTTTAAGTTGGTATAGGCGGTCGTGTGGCCGCAAAAGCGAAGACCGCGGCAGCGGTCAGTTGACCGCGTAAGCCGAAGTCGAGCTGGATTAAATGAGCAATGATTTTCATAAGTTTGAAAAGGGGTAGAACATTTGGACCTCGGACTAAGGCAAATTTGGGAGCGATTTTGAAGAGGATTTTGGGGAAAACATCAGGTATGGATTCTTGTACCTAGAATATGTCATTGTAGTGTTAAAATATGGATTAAACACAAAGAATTCAAGGTTTTTGATGTTAAAAATGGTGGTTAGGGCTTGGAACCCAAATGATGCTTAAAGTGTTGATTTGAGGGGTCAAATGGACTCCGATTCTTGTAAATTTGATATTGTACGGATTTGTGTCGAGACAAGGATTTCGGTGATGTGAATTTTGTATTTTTTCGAGAAGTGGGCCCGGGGCTCGGGTTTTTCCAACTTCGTGTTTTTTGGATGTTTTTCGAGTTATTTCTATTGGGTTATGACCCATTAGCCTATTCTAACATATTCCTTGTGGTTTTGATCAGATTCTGCACCCGAGGAGGTTGATTTGCGAGGAAAGCGCAAGGCGATCTAGGATTTTGGCGGGTTTGAGGTGAGTAATGGTTATGAATGATATACTGAGGGTTTGAAACACCATATTTGCACTATACTGTGCTATGTTGAGATGAGACATGCGTCTTGTGATGAGTATGGTGATGTATCTGCTGGGGACTCGAACTTGGTCCATGCCGATTGGTGACTTACTGTACTTCTTGACTGAGACTGTGCTTGTGCTCGTATATTTTGGGCTAGTTGCCATGTTTGAGGCCTCGTGCCTATCTGTAGAACTCCTAAGAAGCATGTTGAGCTCTTTGACCTCACTTTACCTATTGGACACATACCATCTGTCCTGATTTTGACCGTAAATTATGAAATAAATAAGATTCCGTTACTGGCACCCTAAATGAGCAATACCTAGGGTTCAATACCCTTTCTTAACTGAGTGGGCCCTAGAGGCCAAGTCTATTTTGACTGAGAGGGGTCAACCACCCCGTGGTGAGGCTATTTGATATATATACAGATATATCGGGTCAGACTGCACGCCGCAATAGTATATACATATACATGTGTTGGATCGGACTGCACGCTGCAGTATTATGTTATATGGATCGGACTGCACGCCGGAGTAGTATATTATATGGATCGGACTGCACACCGCAATAGTATATTATATAGATCGGACTACACGCCGCAGTATTTTAGCGCTTGAGCTGAAAGGAGCCCCTCCGGAGTCTGTACACACCTCGAGTGAACGCAACTAGCTATATTTATTGGATCGGGCTACACACCGCAATATTTTATATATATTATATTGGATCGGGCTACGTGCCGGAGTAGTTTATATACTTGGTGTTGGATCGGGTTGCGCGACGCGACAATATTAGTAGTTGTTCGGACGGAATGAGAAGTATTTATCAGATTTGTTTCTCCATGTTTGGTACTTATTTTGTGTTCTTGCCGTTGAAAATAGAACTGCATAGTGTTTTTACCAGATTTCATACATTCAATTATTATTTATTGCTATTACTCACTGAGTTGGAAGTACTAACTCTACTCCCCGCACCTTGTGTGCAGATACAGGGATCCCGGAGGCTTAGTTGTGCTTATCTGCTGTTGCCTAGATCGGTTTCGCAGTTATCAAGGTAATTGCTGGCGTCCGCAGAACCTGATGTCTCCTCTTATCTATCTTTTGCTTCCATGTCTAGACTTTTCTATGTTTAGGATACTGTTCAGTGTACTTAGAGGCTCAGACTTTTGATGCCGGATCTTTTGGGCTGTTATTACTGTTGAATATGTTTTTTTGCAGTATTTCTATGGTTATTAAACTGAGATTTTGTCTTAAAAATGGTAATTTAGTAAATGTTTTGGCTGGGATTGGTTATATTGTCGGGCTTGCCTTACAAGGTGTTTGGCGCCATCACGACCGGGGGTTTGGGTCGTGACAACTATTCTGCTCAGAATTTGACTACGAATTCTGAGTTTTCTCTCCTTCTTCTGCATACTTTTAGCATACAAACAAAGCAAAAAGTAAATGTAATTTTCTACTCATCTTTGCGTTCGCTGAAACACCGCATTTGGAGTACCACCACACCAGTGTGTAATTCGTTCTATCCTGGGAGGAAATAATCCATAACATTGGGTGCTAGAAGGGGATTAAATTCCTTAAGGAGACATTGTGAATTCAGTGGGCTCGAATTGTTTATGATCATTTTATTTTATGTCATTTCTGTTTATCATAATTTCTTTTTATATTAATTTTTCCATAATTCTTTTACAAATACAGGTTACAAACAAGCTTAAGGAATTGAAGATATTTCTGTATTTGTATTATTGTTTTCTAGAGAGTAAAACATTTGTGGTTTTGTACTCTATAAAAATTTATGTGATTTTAACGTTGGTGTCATTCTTTTACAGAATTGAATAATGAGAATGAGAACCAAGTTGTTTCAATGGTGACAACTAATGCATCAATGAGCCGAACATCGGCAATATTGGCACCGGCAGAGAAACCCGAAAACTTTTCCGGGATTGATTTGAAGCGCTGGCCACAAACGATGTTCTTCTATTTGACTACCTTAAGTCTTCAGAAGTTCATCAAGGAAGTTGTTCCTGTGTTGGCCGATGATACTCCTGATAATGAATGCTTGCTCGTGACTGAGGCGTGGAAGCATTCAGATTTCTTGTGCAAGAATTATATTCTTAGCGGGTTGGAGGATGCTTTGTATAATGTCTACAGTGGCATGGAAATGTCAAAAGAACTGTGGACTGCGCTTGAAAGGAAGTATAAAACTGAAGATGCCGGGTTAAAAATTTTGTGGCTGAAAGTTTTTGGACTACAAAATGGTAAATAGCAAATTTGTTATTACTCAAGTCCAAGAACTGCAAGTGATTATTCATATCTCCTTGCTGAAGGTATGAATCAAATTAATATTGATGTTGAAAGTAGTAATCTTAGTATTCTTACTAACGGAAATTTCATTGAAGGTCTTGTCATCAATGAAGCATTCCAAGTAGCAGAAATGATATTATTCCTCCTTTGTGGAAGGACTTCAAAAACTACTTGAAACACAAACACAAGGATATGTCCCTTTAAGATCTCATTGTTAGATTGAGAATTGAAGAGGACAACAAAGCTGCCGAATAAAGAGGCCGTGGAAGTTCAACAATAATGGGAGCAAATATTGTTGAAAAGAACAAGAAGAGAAAGAAAGCTTCTGGTCCGAAAAACAACCCAAGTAAGAAGCGGTTCAGTGGAAATTGCTACAACTGCCAAAAAACTGGACACAAATCTACAGAGTGCCGTGCTGCGAAGAAAGACAAGAAGAAGGGTCAAGCAAACATGGTAGAAAAGCATGAAGGTTGATGACTTATGCGCCATGCTTTCTGAATGCAACTTGGTGGGAAGTCCTAAAGATTGGTGGATTGATTCTGGAGCCACTCGCCATATTTGTGCTGTCAAGGAAGCTTTTGTTACTTATGCTCCTGTTGGACCTGATGAGACAATTTCCATGGGAAATGCTGCAAAGGCCAAGATTGAAGGATGTGGGAAGGTATTTCTCAAAATGACTTCCGTCAAAGTGGTGACTTAGAACAATGTCCTTCATGTTCCCGAAATTAGGATAGTCTCAACTGGAATTCTTGTTATGAATGGATTTAAGTGTGTTTTTGTTTCCGATAAGGTTGTAAAAAGTAAGAATGAAATGTTTGTAGGAAAAGGTTACCTCACTGAGGGCCTTTTCAAGCTGAATGTAATGGTTGTGGAGAATAATAATAAAATTTCAGCTTCGTCTTACTTGCTTGAGTTAAATGAATTATGGCATATACGTTTGGGTCATGTTAATTATAAAACCTTACCGAAAATGATTAATTTGGAATTATTGCCTAAATTTGAATGTGACAAATCAAAATGTCAAGTATGTGTGGAATCCAAGTATGTTAAACATCCTTATAAGTCAATTGAAAGGAATTCAAATCCTTTAGACTTAATTCACACAGATATTTGTGATATGAAATCAATACCATCTCGTGATGGAAAGAAGTATTTCATAACTTTTATTGACGATAGTACTAGATATTGCTATTTTAACTTACTTAATAGTAAATATGAAGCAATAGACGCATTCAAGCAATACAAAAATAAAGTTGAAACATAACTTAACAAGAAAATCAAAATGATAAGATGTGATAGGGGTGGTGAATATGAATCTCCTTTTGAACAAATATGTTTTGAATATTGAATTATTCATCAAACAACGGCCCCTTACACGCCCAATCCAATGGGATTGCAGAAAGAAAGAATCGTTCATTAAAGGAGATGGTGAACGCATTATTGATAAGTTCTGGTTTTCCTCAAAACTTGTGGGGGAAACCGTTCTTACGGCTAGCCAAATACTGAATTGAGTACCCCATAGCAAAGCACAATAAATTCCATATGAGAAATGGAAAGTAAGGAAGCCCAACTTGAATTATTTTAAACTGTGGGGTGTTTGGCAAAAGTACAAGTTCCTAAACCCAAAAGGGTAAAAATAGGACTGAAATCTGTTGATTGTGTTTTCATAGGATATGCAACTAATAGTAAAGCATATCGATTTCCGGTTCATAAATCAGAAAATCCCGACATTCATAATAATACGGTTATAAAATCAGATAGTGCTGAATTCTTTGAAAATATATATCCGTATAAAAAGGAATTTGAGTTGATTGATGAAGGATCTAAATGACCTCGGGAAGAAATAAAAGAAAGTACACTTAATTAGGATGATCCAAGACTTAGTAAACGTCAAAGAACGTCTACTTCATTTGGACCATATTTTTTGACTTTCTTATTGGAAAATGAGCCTAAAACATTTTAAGAAGCTATGTTTTCTTCGGAACCATTGTTATGGAAAGAGGTAGTCTATAGTGAAATTGAATCCATACTGAACAACCATACATAGGAATTGGTTGATCTTCCTCCTAGAAATAAACCGTTGGGTTCTAAATGGATATTTAAGAGGAAAATAAAAGATGATGACACTATTGACAAATATAAGGCAAGACTTGTGGTCAAAGGGTATAGACAAAAAGAAGGTCTTGACTATTTTGATACATACTCTTCAGTTACAAGAATTACGTCCATACGACCGTTGGTAGCGTTAGCTGCAGTTTATGGTCTTGAGATTCATCAAATGGATGTGAAGACGACCTTCTTAAATGGAGAGTTGGTTGAAGAAATTTATATGAAACAAGCTGAAGGGTTTGTGGTTCCAGGTAAAGAAAAGAAGGTAGGTAGACTTGTTAAGTCCCTTTACAGACTAAAACAAGCATCCAAACAATGGCATGCGAAATTTTATCAAACAATATTGTCAAATGGGTTTAAGATAAATGAATATGATAAATGTGTGTACATTAAAAATGTTCCAAATCACATAGTCATTATTTGATTATATTAGATGATTTGCTCAATTTAAGTAATGACATTGCCAACATAAATGCTACTAAAGCGTATGCTAACTAGTAAGTTTGATATGAAAGACTTGGGAGTTACTGATTTATTTCTGGGAATTAAGATCCATAAGACTTCTCAAGGTCTGGAATCGTCATAATCTCATTATAATAATACAATACTTGAAAAATTCAAGAACTTGGGCTTTAAAGTTGCAAAGACTCCAATTGACATGAATCTTGCATTAGCAAAGAACAAAGGCCAAAGCATATCACAATTGGATTATGCTTGTGTGTTGGGATGCTTAATGTACATCATGAATTGTACACGACCAGATATAGCTTGTGCTATAAGTAAATTGAGTCGATATACGAGCAATCCAGGTCAATCTCATTGGATGGACATGAAACGAGTTTTGGGGTATTTAGTACATATCCTGGACTTTGCTTTGCACTACAATAAATAACCTGCAGTCATTGAGGGATACTGTGATGCAAATTGGATCACCAGATCAACTGATTCTAAGTCCACAAGTGGATATGTGTTCACTATTGGTGGAGGATCGGTATTTTGGAAGTCGTCCAAACAAACTTGTATTGCCCGCTCTATAATGGAGGCTGAGTTCATAGCCTTGGATAATGCCGGTGAAGAAGCTGAATGGCTCCTGAATTTCTTGGAAGATATTCCATTTTGGCCCAAACTGTTGGCACCAATATGCATACATTGTGATAGTCAAGCAGCAATTGGAAGGGCTGGGAGCATTATGGATAACGGTAAATCTTGTCATATACGACGAAGACATAAAACCGTTAGATAATTACTCTCTAGAGGAATTATCACGATTTACTATGTAAAGTCAAGTGATAATGTGTCGGATCCACTTACAAAAGGCCTAACTAGAGAGGTAGTTGAGAAGTCATCAAGGGGAATGAGACTATGGCCGAGAACAAGTCATAGTGGCGGTAACTCTACCTAGAAGACTGGAGATCCCAAGATCTAGGTTCAAAGAGATCAAACAAAGTCATTTATGACGGTTCAACATTGTCAACTAAACTTTTGGTCCATTATCATGATGAGACAATGTTCAGTACGGAGGATAAAACATTAAGGCTTTTTAATGATTTCTAAGTTTGATAGGAGGTATACCAAATAGTGTATCTACGGGATGACACGTTTAGGAATTGCTATGTAAGTGTGAAGTGTTAGCCGCTTCAAGGAGAATTTTGTAAGACCAGTTCTCTACGCACTTATGAAACCAGGCGGTGTTCATGGCTGAAACGAATACAACAATGAGAACCAAAGACGATTAAAGGTTGGTTGTGTGACTTGTGGTTGTCTAGGTATACACCAAAGTTCGACGGTTCAAAGATATCAAATCTACCGATTGATCGAGTATATCAGACATAAGTTCACTATGTAAAGTTCAAAGGGAAACCTACTTATCCAGATGCAATTAATCCTTGCTTGCGAATCACACAATTTTCATGCATACTTCCGTGATATAGCCATTCCCTATTCATGTGGGGGATTTTTGTATTTATGAATTTAATTAATAAATTAAATACTTAAAAGAGGGTGAATGTGAAATGGAGGGAAATGAAATTTTTGAGTGAAATTTCAAGTTTCCCTCCCTTGGCATATGGACAATGTCCCATATTGGAAGAGGAAGAGATTTTTATGGTTTTATAAGAAATTTCTCTTCTTCTAGCTCTTAAAGAGTTGAGAAGAAAGCAAGCCTCACGCCGTCGTCGTCGCTCGCTCGGCTCGGCTCGGCTTCGGCTTCGGCTTCGGCTTCGAATTTGGATTTGGATTTGCATTTGGTCAAATGATCGATTGATTGATTAACTTTTTGGACCAAATTTTTTTGTTAATAGTAAAATATTAACAAAAATATGTTATTAAATATTTGTTAATAACAAAATAGTAATATTAAATCCAATCCGTTTTTCTATTTTTGTAACAGAAAATTAACTAATTTTTCCTCTTTATTTTACTTCTTTATTTTTGAGTAAATAGCCATTTATGTAATGGCATTTATGCTGTGGCAGTTTTGCAGAAACATACATTCTAAAGAGTTGCACCTCTTCATATTCCAGCCCAAATTTTGGCTATAAATACAACACTATTCTGCTCAGAATTTGACTATGAGTTTATGAGTTTTCTCTCCTTCTTCTGCATACTTTTAGCATACAAAAAAAGTAAAAAGTAAGTGTGATTTGCTACTGATCTTTGTGTTCACTGAAACACTGGCGTTTGGAGTACCACTGCACCAGTATGTAATTCGTTCTATCCTTGGAGGAAATAATCCATAAACTTGGGTGCTAGAAGGGGATTAAATTCCTTAAGGAGACACTATGAATTCAGTGGGCTCGATTGTTTATGATCATTTTGTTTTATGTCTTTTTTGTTTATCATAATTTCTGTTTATATTAATTTTTCCAGAATTCTTTTACAAATACAGGTTACAAACAGCAAAGACCACCCCAGAAAGTGTTGCCACACACACACACACACACACACACACACACACACACACACACACACATATATATATATATATATATATATATTTGGCCACGCTTTTTAGGCGTTGTCTAAAATTGGTGTGGTCTTAGACAAAATTTGTTGTAGTGTCTTGTTTTGTATTGAATATCTAAGTGTGTAGTATTATAATCAACACTTGAATCTTGTTTATGAAAATAATCATATGTAAAGTGTGGATTAAATACCTTATTGTACTTATGCATTGAATGTTTTTTTTATGTTTTATGAAGTGAGTTATTATTTCTTTAATTATTCTTGTTCTTTAATGTTTCCAAAGCGATTAGCTAACCCTAGGACCCACCCATTAACTCCGAATTAGTTTTAAAAAAGATTAATTAACAAGAACTTGAGGCTTTAACCCTCGTTTTATAGATTCTACCAAGGGATATGATTAAACTATTTGTAGTTACAATCGAGTGCCCTTAATCTCTTAATTGATTTGGGGATAATTCAATGAGAAGTCTTGTTAGTCTCTGGAAGAAGCTAATATAGAATTTATTACTCGTGACTAATTAACATAAACTCGGTCATATTTTTAAAATGATGAAATACATTGAATCGTTGCTTGAGTATAATTGCCGACACATCCATACGTGTAGCCATTGATTATTTTACTTGCTTTCTAGGTTAATTTATATTTTCGCATTTAGGTATAAATATTTTCTAAAAACAATTCTGTGTGTTTGGCATTGCATAACAAGTGATAATTCTCTTACATTTCTAATTGCTTACATATTGTTCTCTGTGGGGTTCGACCCCAACTTATAGTTGGGTAAAATAAAATTACATGCAACCGTGTCCATTTACTTTTTAGTAGTGGATTGGACGTCATCAAGCCCCACATGGCCAGTTACGATTCTACCGAACCTTACGATGGTCGGGTACATTTTCTACCAAGCCCGTTATGGCTGGGTAAGGTATAATAATGATGCACCTTCTTTTTCTATTTTAATTGGGTTATTATCTATTAGAATTTAAATAAATAAGAAAATACTACTGAAAATTTATATTTTTTCAGTCAATATGCTTTTTATTTGAGTTAGCGAAAGTTTATAATTTTTGTGTGAGAAAATATAATTATATGACTTTGATACAAAAAAAAGTCATTAGTTATGTAACCATTTGTGATTACCCTAAAATTCTTATAACTCTAAGAAATTTAACATAGTAAACTATTTAAAAAAAACACTAAAAAGAGTAATAAACTAAATTAATTGACACTAACGTTTAGAATAAAATAAATTATATGGCAAACTCATTTTTAATATAGCATAAATTAATAATTTCAATATAAACTGAACTACACCTAAATTAAAAAATTACAAATAAAGCACTCTCATGTTTTAGCAAAAATTATGAAAGAAAGAACAAAGGTTTCAATTTTTTTGAATTAAAATAGAGTTTAATAAGAGTGGTTTTTGTCGGATTTCAGCAAAGAAAATAAATCATAAAGAGAAGTAGGAAAAGAATACAAAATAGAAAATAAGAATTGCAAAAAAAGAGAACACGCATAATAGAAGTTTGTTGTTTTAGTAAATATTTGAATTTGTGACCTCGGCTGCATTTTGAACTCTCTTAACTATTATAAGCGGGTTGAAATACCATTATATTTAAGTATTTCATATTTTTTTGATGAAATTCACATGTAAAAATAATTACTAGAATTATTTTAGAGGAAGAGGGTTCACCCCTTCCTCATATAAGGTGGGTCTGCCCTGCTTGTGATTGATGCCATGTTGTTATACATGATCATGACATTTTAAATGCAGACCCCCCAACCTCCAAACTAGAGAGGCCACAAATTCAGATCCACCTTGTAAAGTAAATAATAATAGGTCTGGTATCATTGCATAGTGCAACAGCAACAACAATAACAACCCAATATAATTTCATTTAGTAGGGTCTGGGGAGGGTAGTGTGTGCGCAGACCTTACCCCTACCCTTGGGTAGAGAGGATGTTTCCAAATAGACCCCGGCATCCTTCCCTCCAAGAACTTCCCACCTTGCTCTTGGGGAGACTCGAACTCACAACCTCTCGGTTGGAAATGGGAGTTGCTTACTATCAGAGCAACCCCTCTTGTCATTGCATAGTGCATTCCCAGCTAATCAATCTGGTAAAACCTTTTTCATTTGGTTCGGCTAGAGTCCAAAACCACTAGATGAAATTTTGTTAAAAGTCAATTCAATAGGTTACCTACTGCCTACATCATGAAAACTCGGTTGCACTCACTTAACAATTGAAGGACAATTTGATAACAAAACTTGAAACAACACATTGTTACATAGGTCCTGTGACAATTGATAGTCAAGTGCACAGCACAAGAATCGGATGCGTGAGAAAAAAAAAAGGATATGAGAAGAGACGGGGGGAAATGGAAAGTTGAGAAGGACAAGCACACAGGAATGACAGCACAATTTGGACCACCACCTACAAAAAGTTTCCCAATTTCTTCAAACCAAATTTATTTTCTTGATAACTCTGGTTTAGGAGTCCAGACTGATCACACTTCACCTATTTCAGCGGTAACTACTACCTCATATGCACACTCGAATCATGGAACTCTGCGTGCCAAGGTTTAAACAAGGAAAAATCTCCTAACGATTTAATTTCTTCAAACCAAATTTCATAACACCAAAAAATAAAAAAATAACCTTATATATAATTGGTAATTGAAAAATATGCCACATATTGGATTCAAAAGTAATCGAAATTTAACTACTATTTCATGTAAAGATATAATTTAAACTAAAACACTCTTAAAAATTCGAAAACATTCCAACATTGTACTAGAGTTCAGAATTTTACATATGAAATTTTAGCATAATGTGCTAGAGTTCCAACATAATATGCTGGAATTTTATATACATGAACTCCATAATCCAGTACAGGGGCGGAGCTAGAGAGCTGAGTACGGGTTCGACCGAACCGAGTAACTTTGTTCGAGCCATGTGTTTGCTTTAAAAAATTATTGAATATATATAAATTATTATTTTAGAATCCAGTAATTTAAAACAATTAAAATTCTGAACTCACAAGCTTGAAATCTTGGTTCCGTCTCTGATCCAGTATATAATACTGTAACGTTCCATGTTTTAGCTAATATATGGTAACTATTTTTCAATGACTTTGTGAATGTTAAATATTTTTCGATTATGGCCATGCTATTTTCACAAATGAACCTGCTTGTTACGTGGCCCAATCTGAGTTGTCCAATGCGCCAGAAGAAAGGACTGACTTGCTAAAACTTATCACTCACGTGCATGCAGTGAGTTGCACAAAATGCATGAGAGAGACAGAGAAAACAAGATAGAGAAGAGAGAGAGGGGAGGGGGCCCCAAAATTTCCTGACAGCTGATCATGATATACCAGCAAGAGAAATAGAAAAGAAATCAGCATAATCTAGCCAACAGACGAAGAAAATGAAAGCTACACTGCACCTTACAAGAAAAAGAAGTGTGCAAGTGAACATGGTAAAAAGTCTCCCTTCTAACACCACCTTTTCCTCTTTCTCTCTCTCTTAACATCTTCATATGTAAAGGTGTTTGTCTGCCTCACTCCATACCCTTAACTGAGCACCTCTATGTTTCAAAATCATGTATGAAATTTAAGTAGCATATGGACTGCTTATGAGTTGATATATATGCAAAGTTATGAACCATCCATTTCCCCTTTTCCTAATCGTATTTCTGTAGTTTTCAGATTCATTTTTCAGGTCCTTTAGTTGCTAGCTCAATCATGTATAGTTTTTCGTATTTTTTCAGGATACAGTAAATTTAGATGGAAGCAACTGCTCTTTTCAAAGTTGTTGAAGCAGTAAGCTTTTGAGATCTTGGGAGTGGACTTGACTACCTCTGTTAGCTTCACAATGCCAGTTCCTCTTGCCCCATATCCTACACCAACAACGCCATTTACACCGCCTGCTAACGGTACAACATTTTCCATTCACCTATTTCTGCTTGCTAATAATAATAAGACAAATAAGAAGGATAATATTGATGGTTGTAGTTGGAAGATCAAGAGTTCTTATCTAAATCTCCAACTCTAGAATCCAAATCAAAGTTTAATTTAGCATTTCTAGATGAAGTGTATTTATTAAATAGGCCAAAATCAATTAACGTCATGGGCACCAATACTTTCTTGACTAGTAACTTGTTAATGGCTTAATAATTCTGAATTCAACTTCAGCTTTCTGATGAATCAGTCTCACAGTTCAGGAAAAGTGACCACTTTATAATAACGCGAGACCTTTTTGACAGTATAATATGGTGACTGCTGACAGGTACACAGAGCCAGCTCGTGTGCTCTGGATGTAGAAATCTTTTACTCTATCCAATTGGAGCAACATCTGTCTGCTGTGCAGTTTGCAATACAGTCACAGCAGTACCACCTCCTGGTACATGTTCATTGATTGAACATTCAGTTAAAGCTTTAAGCTCCTAAAGTTCATTTACATGTTATGAACCTTAAACAGGCACTGAGATGGCTCAGTTGGTTTGCGGAGGCTGCCACACATTACTGATGTACATTCGTGGAGCAACAAGTGTGCAGTGTTCTTGTTGTCACACAGTCAATTTAGCTATGGAAGGTAAAGTGATTCTCCAGCTTTTTGAAATATATTCCATATATTACATATCCTGGCTGGTACAAGTAAGAATAAAATGGTATTGTCACAGCAAATCAGGTAGCACATGTGAATTGTGGCAACTGCCGCATGCTGTTGATGTACCAATATGGGGCACGATCAGTGAAATGTGCAGTGTGCAGTTTTGTGACAGCGGTAGGGGTAAGTATAAAATAATGAGCGTGAGCACCTCTAGGCCTTCCGGGAAAAGAGGCAGAGGCACCACATTTTCATTTTCTTTGCTCCCTTTACTCCAATATTCAGAATAACTTATGGCTAAGCTTCAATGGAGCCACAACAAACATGTATATACATGTTACTCCAACTTTTGCGGACCACATTTCTAACTGGCAATTCTGAAGTTGTTTAGTAGTTTGCAATAAATATCTCTAATTTGGCACATCTTATATAAAGGTCTAGAATTGTAATTAAAAAAATCTGAAATGCCTGCAAAAAGTTCCTGAAATTTTAAATCTAGGCAATATTTATTTTCTCAAGCAGTTTTTTCCTGTTGATTTCCATTAATCCTACATAGTCCAGTATGATCTTCGGAAGGAAGTGTTTCCTTTTCTCTTCTTCTCCCTTGAAATAATTACGGAAATAGTACTAGTAATAGTCTTGGCAGCAATAGTGGTGATGGTAGCAATGTGCATATGTATTGTTTCTTACCCTTACGATAGGTCATGCATGTTCAACTATAAAATATTAACTACTCCATGGTATTACGTCCACTCCTAGATTCGTTACTCTGTGTTCATGTGGCTCTACAATATTATTCCACTCTATCCAAAAATTTAATAAACATATCAGTACAACCAGTAATAATTTACTTCCACAAATTTCTTCTATCCAACTCTAGTGTTCTTGTAGATGTACAGTCAGTAATTATTACAATTAATCAATTAAAAAGTTCGACGGCCTTTAAAGCACTCCTTAAGTTTTACTTGACAAAGTGTTCGGTGGATAATACAGGTTTCAACGAGCACAACTGAGCAAAAGCTTAACAGCTAATTTTAAAGCAGCTGAGCCAGTACTACAAACATCTATGAGTGAAGTTGTGTTGTGTCTCAGTAGAATTGCAACTACTATTCACCAGAGGAAATTTCTACTTACTACAAGTATAGACCTACTATATACCTATCTGTAATATGAATAAGCAGTTTTGCAGGTTGGGCCTACAAAAACAAAAAGTTTGTATATAATGGTATTGCGTTTGTAAGTCTAGTTAAAAAATCCTGGAAAGCAAAGCCTCCTTTTCACCTACCATCATATCATTTTGATCTTAATATAATTTCAAAATGTCTCAATTGAAATAATTTCAGATTGATGCAAAAAAAAGCATCCAGATGAAAGTCATCTTATGACTGTCAAATGAACTTTCTGGACTACATTCATATATACCATAAAATAGAAACAAAGGGAAGATATCAACATTTCATTCGTCAGTTTTGATCAAGAAATTAAAAATGAGTGTTTAAGATATGACTATTGAATTGCAAGACCTGAATGTCAACATCTGACATCTAAGTTTAACAGAAGAAGATCAATCCCTCCACCGTACTACAAAAAAAGTTGCTGAGGGCTAAAGGAGGTTCAGTACTTTCAATTAGATAGGCAATCCAGCCTGGTTACCCACTACCACTGGTTCCTTTGCTAGAATCCACAGAAACAGAGAGGAGGTATATCTCAAGTTTTATCATCCCATGAACTAAGCACAAAATTTATGAGAAAATAATTTATGAAGTCACTTCAATATACACATGTTTTCAGAAATTACCCACTTCAACCACAGCATTTACTTGCTTGTATGAGTTGTCTACCCTGTCATATCAGTAGCCACAAGCTTTCATTACTTACTTCTTGTCTTTATTGGTAGCCTATGATGCCCTTGTTTTCCCATAATTTCAGATAACATTTACTAATAATCAAATTGTATAGGGACAAATTTGGCCCTCAACGTCCCTACACCAACGGGTATGCCCAATGAGTAGACGTCAGCCAGAGTTAGGGCACGGTCCGGGCGTGGGGATGAAGGCGGCGTTGTTTAGAACGTATGCTACATACTTTTGTACTTTTTCTTTGATTATTTCGAGAAAAGTCTCATACTACATAAAGGAGACCTTCACATTGTAATAGGCATCAGCGTTATGATCAATAATAGTTCTCTCTCTATCTCTATCAATTGCTTCTATCTTAAGCTAACATTTTCTTTATCTTCGAGATCTATAAATACACTATCGTCCATATAATCTCTATGTCATATTATATTTGATCACGATTTACCCTTATTTATTTTTGATTGTTTCTAAGCTTGCAAATTATACCAATAACTTTTGAGCCAAACAATTTGGCGCTGTCTGTGGGGATTTCGAGAATCAAAATCATAGTTGTCACCTAGAGAACAATCAACAATTATTCTCTACACCACACGAACAAAAATGGTTGAAAATAACGCAAGAATGAAAACGATAGAAGATGTTACAACCAACCTCATTGGTCCTCTCAATGAAGCCAGTTAAGAGGGTGTTTTGATTACAACCCCTAGCACCACAACAAGTGGGGATATCCCACCTCCCCCACCTGAAGATCCAACGATCTTGCCCGAAAAGGGTGCTTCTATATCTACGACCAAGGAAGCACCATCGGAGGTCAACAAGCTACTAGAAGAGTGGCTAACGAGTGCTCTAAGTGGCTTGATCGAGAAGTCACCACAAGGTAACATGAGATGTGCACCGACAGTGGACCATACCGCTGCCATGGCTGAACCGAAAATGGCACGAGCAAATAACGTGCCAGGAGAGGTATGGGCTAACGATGGCACACTTGCAGCCATTCTTAAAAAGATGGAGGAAATGGAAAATGAAAACAAGTCACTCCGCGAACAGATGAAGGAGCACTAGAAAAGGGTAGACAAGATCCCCGGTGCCCCCAAGTTGCTGCCAAAACGCGACGTGAGAAGATTTATTGAAAAACCCTACACTGAGGAGGCTGCTCCGTACTCCATTCCAAAGACCTTCAAAATGCCACCCTACCTTAGAGTGTACAACGGGACCACAGATCCCGAGGATCATCTGATCCACTATATGACGGCTGTAAAGGGCAAAGACCTATCAAAGGAACATGTACCATCCGTGCTGCTTAAAAAGTTCGGTGAAACGCTGACAGGGGGAGCCCTGACGAGGTACTCCCAGCTACCGACTAAGATCATTTCTACGTTCTAGGAAATGATGGACAAGTTCATCACTGCCCATGCCGGAAAAAAAAAAGCAGAAGCAAGGGTTAACGATATCTTCGCCGTCTGTCAAACCGCAAGAGAGGGACTCATGGACTTCCTGGCCAGGTTTAACAGGGTGAGGATGAGCTTACCCAACATATCGGAAGGCATGGCGGTGGCATCTTTCTAGAGTGGACTAAGCAGAGATTGTTCGAGGGCGACCAAAAAGCTGCTAAGCTATCTCATGAAGTACCCTCCTACCACATGGGAAGAAATTCATAATGCCTACCGTGTCGAGGTACGAGCAGACGAGGATGACCTCAATGAGCTGACCCAACGGTTGACAACTATACATCAAGAAATTAGAAAGGATCGACGTATCGAGGGACGACGGGAACAAATCCCGTGTCTCAACAAAGAAAGGCACTAACCTTATGTCAGATCCTCTCGTCTGCTGCCACAAAGACATACGGATGCACTACAGTGGCAAGTCGCTCCATTCGGAAATGAAAGAGGTATGCCTCCTTTATTATCCACCCATAACTTTTGCGTGTCTACTTCAGAGATAGTGTACGCACTAGAGAAGCTGGGTAGCAAGGTACAATGGCCGACGAAGCTGGAATAAGACCCCACCACAAGGAAATCAAACGTCCTATGTGAGTTCCATCAGGAACGAGGACACAAAATCGAGGACTGCATGGGCCTGCGGCAGAAAGTGGTCAGAATGCTGAACCAGGGATACCTGAGGGAGCTACTCAGCACGTACAATCAACATGATCGTCGGAGGCTTCGGCGATGACTCAGTAGTCAACCACGTCAAACTCACCACCATGCACAAACTGAAGCGAACCATCACCCACGAACGGTATGGCGACTTCAAAGATAGTATCACATTCGATAAGTCCGGTGTCGACGGTTTGTCTTCCCCTCACTATGACCCTTAAGTTATCACTTTACGTATCACCGATACAGATGTTAGAAGGATCATGATTAATGATGGAGGAATTGTCTGTATAATCCACCCGAGGGTCCTCGTACAAATGGGACTCATGGACAAGATAATACCGCGCTGCATAACACCAACTGGTTTCAATAATGCAGTGGAACGGACATTCGAAGAAATATCCTTGCCTGTCTTAGCAGGAGGAGTCATGCTGGAAATAACTTTCCACGTGATGAATCAGGAAACGACATACAACGTAATCATAGGACGCCCATGGATACACGCCATGCGAGCGGTCCTGTCAAGCTTTTATCAAGTGGTCAAATTCCCTACCCGCTGGCGAATATTCAGCATCTGAGGCGAGCCACGAACCGCAAGGGAATGTTTCAAAATAGCTCAAGATTGCGCCCACACCAAACAACTTAAGGGGGCAAGTGCAGAGGCATATTAGTCAGCTATGTTGGGGACTAAGGTCAACCCGACAATGGACGCCATTAAAGATCCTGATACCGTAGAGTCCTGTAAAGCTACGGTCCAAAATGTCAACCAAGTCCAACTGGACGACGCCAACCTCAGAAAGAAAGCCTACATTTGGCACGGCCTCGCTAATCCGAGTATGTATCATGAATTTTTAACTAACCATACAGATCTGTTTGTTTTTCCCTTTCAGATATACCGGGGATCCCGCGAGACATCGCCACTCATAAGCTAAACGTTGGCCCATTACACCCTCCTGTGCGGCAAATGAGAAGGAAATTCAACGCCGCTATCAAAGAAGCGGTCAGTGAAGAAGTAGATAAACTACTGGCCGACGGCTCCATCAGGGCATCAAAATACCCCAATGGGTCGCTAATGTTGTCATGGTCAAAAAGAAATATGGGAAGTGGAGAATGTGAGTGGACTTCACCAACCGACTTCACCGACCGAACAAGGCGTGCCCAAAGGATTCATCCCCACTGCCCCACATCGTCCAATTAATCGACGCTACCGCAGGACACGAGCTGCTAAGCTTCCTAGAAGCTTACTCCTGCTACAATCAGATGATGATGGCCGAGGAGGACCAGGAGAAAACAACTTTCATTACCCACCAAGGGATGTATTGCTACAAGTTAATGCCCTTCGGTCTAAAAAATGCAGGAGCTACGTACCAGAGACTGGTCACAAAGATGGTTAAAGAACAACTCGGTAAGACCATGGAAGTCTACATCGATGATGTGCTGGTAAAATCAACATATAAAGAAGACCACATCAACCACCTGAAGGAAGCCTTCGAGATATTGAGGAAGTACGGAATGAAGCTGAACCCCGAGAAGTGCACCTTCGGTGTGGCCTCAGGAAAATTCTTAGGGTTTCTCGTATCACAATGAGGCATCAAGGTCAACCCAGACCAGATCAAAGCGATAGACATAATACCTGAGGTGTTAAACATCAACAAACAGGTACAAAAGCTGACAGGGCGGATAGCCACTCTATCAAGATTCATCTCGCGGTCCTCCAACATGTGCCATAAATTTTTAGAAAGACCAAGAGTTACTGTGGAACGAGGAGTGTGTCAAACCTTTGAGAAAGATAAAAGCGTACGTATCCTCACCGCCCCTACTAGTCAAAGCGAGCCCATGTGAACCCCTGCTAGTGTATTTGGCCGTATCCGAGGTTGCAGTTAGCGTAGTCTTGGTCCGTGAAAATGATGTTACGCAATCTCCTATTTATTTACATTAGCAAAAACCTTAGTGGACGCCGAAACACGGTATCCATACCATTAGAGTTTAGCTCTGGCATTGGTCGTGGCTTCACAGAAGCTCCGGCCCTATTTTCAATGCCACCCTATAGAAGTGGTGATGACTTTACCATTGAGAAGCGTTCTACACAAGCCTGAATTAGGCCTGCTCGCGAGATGGGACATTGAGCTCAATGAGCATATCATCTCATACCACCCAAGAACTGCCATCAAGTTGCAAGTACTTGTCGATTTCAGCGCATAAATACTGCCAGAGGCGGAATGTGAGGCATAATGTGCCTCCTCCAATACCGACCTATGAACTCTTTACACTGACGGTGCCGCCAATGCATCGGGATCAGGAGTGGGACTCGCCCTCGAGGTTTCCACGGGTGAAACAATTTGCCAGTTCATATGATGCCCTGAAATGACTAACAGCGAGTTCGAGTACGAGGCCGTAATTAGTACGAGGCCGTAATTGTAGGTATGAAATTAGCCACCAAGTATGGGGCTCGACAAATCATCCTCCATCGCGACTCCCAACTCGTGGTGAACCAAGTGTTAGATTAGATTTTAATGATGCAATTAATATACATGTGCAGATACTCAAGGAAGTAAGCGGAATCACTGAAACTAGTGAAGCAAAGCTAAAAGGAAAGTTGCTACTACATGCAATCAAGGAAGCGAGATTGAAGTATCAAATAAGGAAGGAAATCTTCCTTAAAGAAATGCGTTGGCGCACAAGGAAAAGATCAGCATCCCATCAGCAAATCAGAATTCTCCCATGATTTTTGGGAAATCATATCCAGCCTGATGCATCAACAGATTCAACACAAATCACTGATGATTCTCCATAACAGTAGATTCGAATAAAGGCAAGACTGGAAGGCCCGCCATCTCCGTTAATTACATCTCCAGCAAAAGGAAAAGAGATCTTCATCAAAGAAATAGCCAGTGCATTATTCTTGGAAAGAATCAACACTTTCCAAGAATCAAATCCCTTGGGTTGACAAGCCTCCACCATAACCTAGCTGTATAAATTCTATAGTGCTTAGTATCATCCATATACTTTGATCACACCAATACATCCCTCTTCAGTTTACTGCAAACAAGCATAGTAGTCTAGTTAGATTCGCTGTATAATAAGTCAGAAATAGAAAGAGAGTTTCTAATTGGTGAGGCAATTTATCAAACAAGCAGAAGAAGACTGTGCGACAAACATTACTTCTGTACTTGAAAGAAAGTTATTGATCTGAAGAGAAATACCTTGCAACCCACAGGGACTGGATTAGGAGTCACATTGAATCCGAACTAGTATATAAATTCTGGGTGTCATTATATTTCTGCATTTACTTTCAGCATACTTATATTTAAATATTCTCGTCTGGTGCACTATCACATTAAGTCAACTAATAATGTTTTAAGTCGACTTATTTGCGATTAAGTTTAAAAATTAAATATTCACCTACCCCTTCTGGTACTTTCACCAAGTCGCTGGGACTTACCAGATAAAAGAACAAAGGCTGTAGAAATACCAATCAGAAATCCACAGGCTAATGGCCAAGTTTGACGAGTACCTCTTTGAGAAAATTCTGAGGGCACAAAACATCGAAGTAGACGGCCTAGCAAAACTTGCCACGGCCACTAATGATTTTTACAAAGAAAGCGTGGTCATCCTCCTCCATTCAGCCATCGACCATACAGAGGTATTCTCTTTAACTCTGACCTGGGACTGGCACAACCAATTTGTATCCTACATGCAGGATGAAACGCTGCCACTCGATAAAAAAGAGGCAAAGAAACTGTGCGTACAAGCTGCTCAATATTGCCTTATAAACAATTACCTCTACAAAATGATGTTCGGCGGACCCTTGGACATATTCCTAGGTCCGCACCAAATAGGTCAGTACTCGAGGAAGTGCATGAGGGTCACTGGGGCGCCCACACGAGTAACCGCGCCCTCGTGCGTTGCCTCATACGAGCCGGCTATTACTGGCCAACCATGAAGAATGAAACAGCAAAATATGTTCACTGGTGCGAACAGTGCCAAAAGTATGCCCCCATGATACACCAACCAGGAGAACCCCCCTACTCGGTCATCTCCCCATGGCCCTTCATCAAATGGGAAATAGACATAGTCGGACCCCTATCCGCGGGACGAGGAAAGGTACAATTTTTACTAGCTTTAACTGACTATTTCCCCATGTGGTTAGAAGCAGCTGCGTACGCTCAAATACGCGAACAGGAGGTCATCACCTTCATATGAAAAAATATCATATGCTACTTCGGTATCTCCAAGGAAATCAGCTGTGACAACGGACGATAATTTTTCGGTCATAAAATGACAGAATTCTTTGAAAAATGGCATATCAAGCGAATACTCTCAAAACCATACCATCCCTCCATCATGGCCAAGCACAATCCTCCAATAAGACAATACTATATATACTAAAAATGAAACTTGAGGAGGCGAAGGGGCTATGTCCTGAGATACTGCACAGGGGAAACACTATACTCTCCGGTCTACGGAACCAACGCGGTCATACCAATCGAGGTCGGTGAACCAAGCTTGAGGTACTGCACACCGGCGGAACAGAAAATGACATGAACAGGCTCCAAGACCTCAACGAGGCCAAGAAAAGAAGAGAAATGGCCCGCATAATAATGGTGGCTGAAAAATAACAGGTCGAAAGGTACTACAACAAGAGGGCCAAGATAAGACCACTTAAAGTGGGAGACTATGTCCTCAAAGCCAAGACATTGGCATCCAAAGAGCCAAGCGAAGCAAAATTGGGCACTACTTGGGACGGACCCTACAAAATCATAGCAGCAGCCGATAAATGAGCATTCCAGTTGGAAATAATGGAAGGAAAAATGCTTCAAAACAATTGGAATGTCGCCCACCTCAAGTATTTCCATTTTTGAAAGGAATCTCCCGAGTCATACTCTTTTTCCATTACCCGAGTTCTGTCCCAATTGGGTTTTCTAAGGGAGGTTTTTAAAGAGGCGACCGAGGGGACACCTGGTTCGACAGCGGTAAGCTAATGATTCAACAACAGTCGAAGTCACCCATATGGCCAATGACATCAACAAGATATGACTAAGGTCATCAACTTAATCCTGTCTAAGGCTGTCAAGTCCATCACGGCCGAGGTCATCACCATCAGACTTCGGTCTAGGTCGACTACGGAAAACAAGAAAGTGACTCGGCGACAGTCGAAGGCACACACTTGGCTAAGGCCGTCGAAATTATATGGCTAAGGCTGTTAGAATATACGCTTAACGCTAGAGGGGGGTGAATAGCGTTATAATAAAAAACGATATAAACTTGCGGAATTAAAAATTGCAGGATTGAAATAAGTGCGGTAAGTAAATAATAAGGAACGAGCGCACCGAAATTATCCTGGTTCACCACAACCTGTGGCTAGTCCAGTCCCCGAGAGACTCTCTAGAGATTCCACTAACTTCGTTAAGCTTACGGGTGCTTAACAAACCGTTACAAACTGAGAACTTGAGTCACACAAGCCTCAACAACCTTTGCTCGAAGATACCACACTTCAAGACTTCAACCGAAGGAATGAAAACGTTCCTTCTTACAACCACAAGGGATTAACACTTCCCTTCAAGTGTATACAAACACTTAGCACTCAAGACAAGACTCTCTTTAAGAGTAGATATGAGTAAAATAAATACGCTCGAGAACACAACAACTTTCGTCAAGAGTTTGGCTCTCAAAAACTTATTAAATGAATAGAAAATGATGAATATGAGAGTATGCAAGCTTTAGCAAGAATATAATCAGTTGTTGTACTTAGAAGACTGATTTTGAGTTGTATTTATAGTGTTCAAAACCCCCACAACCGATGCCTAATTGCCAATCAAGAATTGCTGATTTTGTGCTAAGATAATCGATTATCTGATTTGCATAATCGATTATTTTCCAATCGTTCAAAAATCATTCCCAGATTTTAAGCAGAATAATTGATTATCCAAATCGTATAATCGATTACCTGACAACGTTCAAAAAATCATATTCAGATTTTACTTAGCATAATCGATTATCAGATTGTGTATAATCGATTATCTTTCAGAGTTTAAAAATACTTTGGCAACGGTCATTTGCATAATCGATTATGCTATAAGGATAATCGATTATCTTTTATATTTTGAAAACTTCGTACTACACTGTCTTAACATAATCGATTATCATAAAGTACATAATCGATTATTTTACAGTCTTGTAAAATTTGATAGGCACTGCCTCAACATAATCGATTATCATATTGTGCATAATCGATTATTTTATAGCTTTGACAAATCTGATGGACACTGCCTCAACATAATCGATTATCATAAGGTACGTAATCGATTATCTTGTAGCTTTGAAAAATCTAATGTACACTGCCTTAGCATAATCGATTATCATAAGGTGCATAATCGATTATTGTTCAGCTTTGTAAATCTGGTGTACATTGTCTTAACATAATCGATTATCATAAAGTACATAATCGATTATATTTGTCCAGATTTGAGAGGCATGTTTAAAAATCATTTTGGCTAACATAAAATATTTGAAAATCATTTTGCTTTAAATTAAATATGCATAATTTGATAAAAATGATTTTACGAGAGAAGCCAAGTCTTGAGTTAATTGTCGGATCAAGATCACAATTAAAGAACGACTCATGTATAACTTTATTTCTTTGCTTGATCATGATCTTTGTTCGTCTTGTGCTTGAACCTCGTTATGTGTCAATTGCGCGCTTGTGCTTGGACCTCGTCATATGTCAAATGCGCGTCGTTTGTCATTTATCAAAACCTACAAATATGAACACACGTTTAGTTTAGTGCCTTGAGAACGTGTTTCAACAACTTCCCCCTTTTTGATAATGGCAAACCAATATCGGGATATGCATATTAGATAATTCATAATGACGATCCAAGACAAGTATATAGATATGCAATTAGTTCCCCCTCAACATATGAATTCCCCCTCAATTTATGCCAATAAATATTAAGTGCATAGCCCTTATTCTTCCCCCTTTTGACATTAGCAAAAAACATTAGTAAATAACTTGTTTATTGATTAACCAAAAATTGCAATTATAAAAGGGACAATATAATGTCAACATAATCGATTATTGATACTTGATAATCGATTATGTACTTAAGAGAAATCGATTATTCTTAAAAGAGATCGATTTTTCTGCACCAGTGCTTTATAATTCCCCCTGTCTTTGGGGCGATGCCTGCAAAACAGAATTAGGCGCCTCCGACGCTCAAGTTAGTAATGAAAAGAAAAAAATGCAATGCATGACTTAGATCAACGTGGAGTCAAGAATCCCGAGTTCACTACGAATTCGGAAAAAGGACTCTTTCTCTAAAGGCTTTGTGAAAATGTCGGCCAAATGAGATTTGGTTTCAACAAACTCAATTTCGACATCACCTTTGAGAACGTGATCTCTTATAAAGTGGCGCCTAATTTCAATATGTTTTGTTCTTGAATGAAGAACGGGGTTCTTCGTCAAGCTTATGGCGCTAGTATTATCACATCTAAGAGGGATATGATCGATACTTAGTCCATAGTCCGAGAGTTGTTGTTTCATCCAAAGGATTTGAGCACAACAACTCCCCGCGGCTACATATTCAGCTTCGGTTGTGGACAACGCAACACTTACCTGTTTCTTACTAAACCAAGAGACAAGAGAGCTACCGAGCAGATGGCAAGTGCCACTAGTGCTCTTGTGGTCCAATTTGCAACCCGTAAAATCGGAGTCGGAATAGCCAACAAGTTTGCATGAAGAACCTTTGGGATACCATAGTCGCACATTTATAGTACCAACAAGATACTTCATTATCCGCTTAACCGCAGTTAGGTGCGACTCCTTCGGACATGATTGATATCGAGCGCATAAACATACGCTAAACATTATGTCTGGTCTACTAGCAGTAAGATAAAGAAGGGATCCGATCATACCTCGATACTTCTTGGTGTCGACTTCCTTACCTTTCTCATCTTTGTCAAGATGATCGGATGTGCTCATTGGAGTGGCCATTGCTTTGGCGTTGCTCATTTCAAATCGCTTTAGCAACTCTTTGCAATATTTAGATTGACAAATGAAAGTTCCTTCTTTCATTTGTTTCACTTGCAACCCCAAGAAGAAGGTTAGCTCACCCATCATAGACATCTCAAATTCGCTTGTCATTAAATCAGAAAATTCCTTGCACAAAGCATTGTTAGTAGCACCAAAAATAATATCATCCACATAGATTTGAACTAATAAAATATTATTATTTCTATGCTTAATAAATAGTGTGGTGTCAACTTTCCCCCTAATGAACTCATTGTCCAAAAGAAATTTGCTCAATCGTTCATACCAAGCTCGAGGAGCTTGTTTAAGACCATAAAGGGCTTTCTTAAGTTTGAAAACATGATCGGGAGATTTAAAATCTTCAAAGCCCGGGGGTTGTTCAACATAAACTTCTTCTTGAATAAAACCATTTAGAAAAGCACTCTTTACATCCATTTGATATAAATTGAAATTCATAGAAGAGGCAAAAGCAAGTAATAAACGAATAGCTTCTAACCTTGCTACGGGTGCATACGTTTCTTCATAGTCAATTCCTTCTTCTTGATTGTAACCTTTTGCTACAAACCTAGCTTTGTTTCCAGTGATTACACCATTTTCATCTAATTTATTTGGAAAAACCCATTTCGTACCAATTATGGTATGATTGTCGGGTATTGGCACCAATTCCCAAACGTCATTTTGTTTGAATTGGTTAAGCTCCTCTTGCATTGCCAAGGTCCAATGCTCATCCCCAATTGCTTCGAAAATTGTTGAGGGTTCAATTTGAGAAACGAAAGCAGTATGTCCTAAGGTGTTCTTAAGATTGTTTCGAGTACTTACCTTTTGTTCAATGTCGCCAATTACCTTATCGAGAGGATGGTCTTTGATTGTCCTCCACGCGTTGGGCAGTTTCGTTTCTTTCTCCAGTGGTGGCGCTTCCTCCGATGATTGTTCCAAGATTTCATCTTGAATTTCCTTTGGATTTTCCTCTTGTGCTTTGTATTGAGGACTTTTGTGTTTAAGATACCTGCAAGATCAAAACCAGAATCCTTTCTCGCCAAGCGAGCATTATTTTTGGAAAACACAATATGAGGGGATGCCTCAACAGTTTCGGTTCTATTATTGAATACTCTATATGCTTTGCTATGTGATGAATAACCAAGAAAAATTCCTTCATCCGATTTGGCATCAAATATTCCCAAATTATCTTTTCCGTTGTTATGAATAAAGCATTTACAACCAAATACTCTAAGATGGGAGAGATTAGGTTTCCTTCCCCTATAGAGTTCATAGGGAGTTTTCATGAGTATTGGCCTTATGAATACTCTGTTTAAAACGTAGCATGCGGTACTCACGGCATCCGCCCAAAATTGTTTGGGAACCTTAGCCTCATCGAGCATGGTTCTAGCCATCTCTTCGAGACACCTATTTTTCCGTTCCACCACTCCATTTTGTTGTGGTGTACGTGGAGCAGAGAAGGTGTGCTCAATACCGAGTTCGTCACAAAAGTCCGTGAAGAGATTGTGATCGAACTCTCCCCCATGATCACTTCTTATGGAAGTGACGGTTGTGTTCTTTTCATTTTGAACACGTTAGAAAACATTTAAAATTTTGAATAGCCTCACTTTTGTGAGCAAGAAATAGTGTCCATGTAAATCTAGAATAATCATCAACAATAACAAAAGCATAACGATTTCTACAAAGACTTTCAATGCGAGATGCTCCAAAGAGATCCATGTGAAGAAGTTGCAAAAGTCTTGTAGTTGAAACAATATTCTTAGATTTAAAAGATGCTTTTGTTTGCTTCCCTTTTTGACAAGAATCACAAATAGTGTCATTTTTAAATTTCAAATTTGGAAGACCAATAACTAAATTTTGTGAAACCAATTTGTTTAAAAGATGCATGTTGATATGAGCTACTCTACGATGCCATAACCACATATCATCTTCTTTACTCATAAGACAATTCACATACTCTGATGAAGAGTTTTCAAGATCAACCATATAGATGTTATCAATTCTAAAACCACGAATAATAATTTTAAAATCACTACGACGAAAAACTAAGCATTGTTCCGAATCAAACAAAACAAGATTTCCCTTGTCACATAATTGACTTATGCTCAAGAGATTATGTTTTAGACCTTTAACAAGCAATATATGCTTAATGGAAGAAGATTCATTCTTACCGACCGAGCCAATGCCGATAATTTTTCCCTTGTTGTTATCTCCAAAAATAACGTTTCCTCCTTCCTTGTGTTCTAGTTGAAGGAACTTGGATGCGTCTCCGGTCATGTGTTTGGAGCATCCACTATCAAGGTGCCAAAGTACACTTGTTCCCTTCAAACATACCTACAAGACACATTAATGAGTTTTTGGTACCCAAGCTGTTTTGGGTCCTTGAGAGTTAGGTGTAAAATGTTGTTGTGCTTGACATGCAGTTAAGTGTCTGTGTCTAGTAAAACAAGCAGGAGCAATATGTCCTATTCGACTACAATAGTGACAAATGACATTAGGATTATGCATTCTTCTAGGTTGGTAGTAGTTTGAGGTACGAAAATCGTTTGCTCTATTTTTGACAATATGGCTATTGCGCAATCCTTGAAAATCATTTCTCCTACTGTTTGTTCTAGGATATGCAGCGTTTCTAGAATAATTGTTTCTAGGTTGAGTATGTCTAGGTTGCGATTGTTGAAGGCCATTTATAGGCGTTCTAAAATGTTCAAAGTTTCTTCTAGTGTTTGGTCTAGGATGCATGTTGATTCTAGGATGGTTATTTCTAGGATGAACGTTTATTTTATTTATCCTAGGTTGAGCCTTGGGTTGTTGGGGGATGGCTTCAACTTTTTCTTTAGGCTCGTTTTTGAAACCTATGCCATGTTTGGTCGATTTCAAATTGACAAGAACATCATTCAAATTTTTATGAGAAGAATTGAACTTATCTAGGGTGCCCTTAAGTCTTCCTACTTCATTTTTTAGATGCATGCAAGAAATACAATTTTTACTAGAACTCTCGGGTTTGTCGGCGCTTCTCTTGCCGAAAAAAATTTGTTTTCTTCTTTCAACTTCTCATTTTCCAAAATCAATTTTTCCAAATCTTTTTCTTTCAAAGAGAGTTGTTTTTCAAAATCTTTTTCTTTCAAAGAAGAATTTTTCTTTACGTCTCTAATAGTTTCGGAAGCTCTAATAAATTCACTATACAATTCATCAAAAGCATTTTGCATTTCCTCAAGAGAAAATAAATTTTTTGAAGAAATTTGACATACCTCTTCTTGATTGTCTTCGTGTGCCATGAGACATAGATTTGTGGCTTCGTCTTCTTCATCGTCGCTTGATTCGTCTCCGGAGTCACCTCCCCAAGATATGTATGCTCGTTGTTTCTTGAAGGGTTTCTTCTCCTTTTTGACATTTGGGAAATTTGATTTAATGTGCCCGATTTCTCCGCATCCATAGCACTTTACTTGATCTCCTTGTTGTTTGCCTTTTCGTTCATACTCTTTTCGCATGAACTTTTGAAACCTCTTAATAACGAGTCCGAACTCGTTATCTCCGTTGTTTGAGTCCTCATCATTTTGAGGTTGAGCCGTGCTTGCCTTGAGGGTGATTCTTTGTTTCCTTTGATCATTAAACGGAGGGTTGAGTATAGTAGATTCATAGGTTTTTAGATTACCTCTTAGTCCGTCGATGGTGACATTTGAAATGCCGATAGACTCTTGAATCGCGTCGGCCTTGGAGCGCCATTCCGGAGTGAGACTTCGGAGAATTTTTCGGACAAGTTCCTTATCCGTGAAGGTCTTCTTAAGAGCATGTAGGTCATTGATGATTTTTGAAAATCGTTCGAACATGTCATCGATCCTCTCGCTTTCCTTCATGTGAAACAGTTCATATGCATGGGTTAGAAAATCAATTTTAGCTTCTCTTACCTGGTCCGTACCTTCGTACGTGATTTCCAGCTTATCCCGCATTTGCTTAGCCGTTGTGCAACATGATATTTTTCTGTAATCATCAGCATTTACAGCAAAATATAATAAGTTGATGGCTCTAGCGTTGTTCTGCACTTTTCGGATATCATCCGCATCATATTCATCTTTGGATTTTGGAACCCATTCATTTTCAACCTTTTTGGTTGGAATTTGTTCTCCCTTCGTTATAACCTTCCATAGATGAAAATTATTCGATTGGATGAATATTCTCATCCTCTCCTTCCAGTACGTATAGTTTGTGCCGTCGAACAGTGGTGGTCTGGTGGAGCATTGTCCTTCACCTATTCCTGCATTAAAGTCACGAGTAGAAGCCATGGATTGTTTCTCTCAAACAGTTAAGTCTTTCAGAGAGTTGGGCTCTGATACCAATTGTTAGAATATACGCTTAACGCAAGAGGGGGGGTGAATAGCGTTATAATAAAAAATGATATAAACTTGCGGAATTAAAAATTTCAGGATTGAAATAAGTGCGGTAAGTAAATAATAAGGAACGAATGCACCGAAATTATCCTGGTTCACCACAACCTGTGGCTAGTCCAGTCCCCGAGAGACTCTCTAGAGATTCCACTAACTTCGTTAAGCTTACGGGTGCTTAACAAACCATTACAAACTGAGAACTTGAGTCACACAAGCCTCAACAACCTTTGCTCGAAGATACCACACTTCAAGACTTCAACCGAAGGAATGAAAACGTTCCTTCTTACAACCACAAGGGATTAACACTTCCCTTCAAGTGTATACAAACACTTAGCACTCAAGACAAGACTCTCTTTAAGAGTAGATATGAGTAAAATAAATATGCTCGAGAACACAACAACTTTCGTCAAGAGTTTGGCTCTCAAAAACTTATTAAATGAATAGAAAATGATGAATATGAGAGTATGCAAGCTTTAGCAAGAATATAATCAGTTGTTGTACTTAGCAGACTGATTTTGAGTTGTATTTATAGTGTTCAAAACCCCCACAACCGTTGCCTAATTGCCAATCAAGAATTGCTTATTTTGTGCTAAGATAATCGATTATTTGATTTGCATAATCGATTATTTTCCAATCGTTCAAAAATCATTCCCAGATTTTAAGCAGAATAATTGATTATCCAAATCGTATAATCGATTACCTGATAACGTTCAAAAAATCATATTTAGATTTTACTTAGCATAATCGATTATCAGATTGTGTATAATCGATTATCTTTCAGAGTTTATAAATACTTTGGCAACGGTCAATTGCATAATCGATTATGCTATAAGGATAATCGATTATCTTTTATATTTTGAAAACTTCGGACTACACTGTCTTAACATAATCGATTATCATAAAGTACATAATCGATTATTTTACAGTCTTGTAAAATTTGATAGACACTGCCTCAACATAATCGATTATCATAATGTGCATAATCGATTATTTTATAGCTTTGAAAAATCTGATGGACACTGCCTCAACATAATCGATTATCATAAGGTACGTAATCGATTATCTTGTAGCTTTGAAAAATCTAATGTACACTGCCTTAACATAATCGATTATCATAAGGTGCATAATCGATTATTGCTCAGCTTTGTAAATCTGGGGTACATTGTCTTAACATAATCGATTATCATAAAGTACATAATCGATTATCTTTGTCCAGATTTGAGAGGCATGTTTAAAAAATCATTTTGCTTTAAATTAAATATGCATGATTTGATAAAAATGATTTTACGAGAGAAGCCAAGTCTTGAGTTAATTGTCGGATCAAGATCACAATTAAAGAACGACTCATGTATAACTTTATTTCTTTGCTAGATCATGATCTTTGTTCGTCTTGTGCTTGTACCTCGTTATGTGTCAATTGCGCGCTTGTGCTTGGACCTCGTCATATGTCAAATGCGCGTCGTTTGTCATTTATCAAATCCTACAAATATGAACACACATTTAGTTTAGTGCCTTGAGAACGTGTTTCAACAAAGGCCATCTGCGCTATCATTGGTCAAGACCATCAAGATTGGCTACTTACAAATTAAAAACCCAATAAAAGCCGAAGTCACATGTATGTCAAAGGCCATCGATGTCAAAATGGCGACCTAGTTCGATCGTTCTTGTAAGGCCCCGGAATTTAGCTAAGTAACATAGGATTTCATGGTGCCACATACGCTTACTATAGTACTTTATGTGCTATTAACATGGAGTAAATCAATTGTATTTTTCCAAATATATGTATAATTTTTATGGTAAGTAATTTGATATCCAAGGAAAGGCCTAGGTCTAAGAAATATTGGAAAGGTTCACAATAGGCTAAAACTCCCAATGAGCTTGCACTAGTCCTTACTTTGAACAAGAACACCTAATTATGTGTAAGGTTTTATGTGGTGAATATCATATAAAATTAAAGGTCTTTAAGTCTAGTTTCCAACACTTCGAACCGTTCGCCAATCGGACATTCAGACACAAAGTTATGATCAAATTACCAAATGTACCAAAGAATTTTACACTACTACGCCGTACCATGCGCCATCCCATGCGGCATGACAGTGTAAATTATCAGAGCACCTCCAATTTCATTTCTAAAAGCATTTTTGATTACCACGGCGTACCATGTGTCAAGCCATGCAGCGTGATAGTATTAAAAAATGAGTTTTTAAGACCCGAACTCCATGTCATTTAACTCGTTTAGGGCTTAGGGTATTTTCTTCTGATTTTAGAGAGAAGTGAGAGTATATAGAGAGAGAAATAAGGGGCCTAAGTCTTAATCATCCGAAGCTTCCTCAAGTCTTCAAGAAAGATAACCTTAGATTGTCTTCTATCCGGGTAAGTTCTACTTCAAAAAACTTCATACAAAGAGTTATGAGTTCAAAGTATATAGTTGGGCTAGAAATAGACCATTCATGTGTCACTAAGCTATAGTATGTGGAATAAATGCACTATTTTGGGTAGTTCTTGATGAGATTCGGTAAGGAAAGAAGGAATTTCCATTATAGAACCTTGTAGCCTACTTCACTTTTTAGGTGTTTGATGAAATTCCTAAGAGGGTTACACCACGGGTAATCTTTCTAACTATTAATCAATTTCCACTATTTTCTATAGATTGTGATTGCTAGTATTCAAAATAATTTAAGGGAAAGTTCTTTGAGGTATGTATGTCTAACTTTGATCCTTGTAAAATCGCCTTGTTTGGTATGCAAATGCTTGGTATGTGATAACTACGTGGACTATTGGTAAAATTCTTGTGATTGGTTTGATTTGAGTGTTTGTGGTTAATTCTCCCGATATAATGTTGCAAGTAATTAGCAATAAACGAAATGTCTGATTGTGAAAGTGTTATGTGGTAAGAACTGAGAAATAAATGATAGAAGGAAATTGTAAATGATGCAATTGAAACAACTGTGGCAATAACATGTTTGGCTTGTTGTGGGTAATTAATATGGTGACTTAAATTGCATAAAATTGTTGAAAATGATAGAAATTAGTATTGACAGTTATGAAAATACTTGTAAATTATTGTGGTTGTCCTCAAGAATTGTTGTTTTGGATCTTTGTGAATTGTTGATTGTTGTTGTGTTATTTGTGAATTATAACTGTACGGTGGGATCGGGTTGCGCTCCGCAATACGAAGTTATAAGGTGTGGGTTGTAGTAATAATGGTGGCCGAGGTAATAAGGATGGAAAAGATATCAAAATCACTGTTGAAATGAAAATATGAGCAAACTGTGAAATCATTGATGTGGAAATGTTGAAGGGGAAAAAGGAGAGACTGTAAACTTGTTTGGCTTGATTGTTCCTTTCCCGTGTATTTGATTGTTTATTCTATTACTACTTCCTACTTGTGTATGGTTTGAGTTTACCTGGGAGAAAGTTTGTTCACACATACCAGTACAATTCGAGTGTACTAACGTCCCTTTTGCCGGGGGCGCTACATTCGTGTTATGATTGTAGGTTGATCCATAAGAGGTATTCCAGTTCACTGACCGTAGCTCCCCTTCACTTTTGGTGAGATCTATTGGTGAGCATCTTTCCTCTCGGGGCCTTGTGTAGCTCATGCCACTTTTTATTTCAGAGTCTTGTTTTGATTTTTAGTGAAATGTATAGCCGGAGCCTTGTTTTCGGCAAGTATTGTATCACCCATCTGTATCCATAGAGGCTCCGTAGATAGTAAATGTGGGTTGCCAACTTATGTAAATATCTATTTTGTATATTGGGAGATGCAAGTTGTAAAACTCATTTAGTGACTATGTATGTTTTGTAAAACGGTATTTTAATTATAAAAGGAAAATTCCTTTTATTAATAAAAAATGAGAACACGGGGTAATACGTGGGATAGGAAAGACACCCGGTCCGCTTGACTGGGGCTACCCGATCGGGCGCCGGTCATGTCCCTCGAATTCGGGGCGTGACAAACTTGTTATCAGAACCTAAGGTTTTAAAGTGTCCTGGGATATCTCGGAGCCGTGTCTAGTAGAGTCATTATTATTGGTTTGTTGTCGACTGCATCTATAATTTGGAGGCTATTCAGACATTTAGGAATTTCACCCTTCTTTGATACTCCAATTGTGTGATAAAGTTGAAGTTAGGGAGCTGATTTCCTCTCTAAGTTTTATTCTTAAGATTGGTTACCTCGCTGTTGTAATTCGCGAATTAGAAGCATGTAAGGAGGGATTTATCCCACCATTGAGTCCGAGTGGAATTACCAAGGACTTGTTAGAAAATATATTGAGATGTGGATGGATTGGTAAAACATATTGCTAAGAAGGGAGTGTCCTTATTCCTATTGATGTCTCTGCACCATCAGATCATATAATATTTTGGTATATTACCTACGTACGCTAGGGATGTGGAGTCGAGGGGTATCGATTAAGCTATTGCCCTATCAACTAAATGTCACTAAGGGAGTCAAATGAAAATTTCTGCTCATTGTTTATGTACGTCCATATTGAAGAGTCCTCGTGAACATGGTGTTAACAAGGTATTGAATAACAAAGAATTGTGTGTATCGATTCTTTGAACGAGACGTACTATTCGTGAATGCACTCTATTATGAATTCTCTTATTTACATTCTTGTGGAATCAAGTTCTATAATTATGCACTTAAATTGAGTTGTAACTCTAGGATTGATATTTCCCACTTGCTTTTCCTAATTTCTCATCAAGGGACTATATCCGATGAATTTCTTATTGAATCTTGTTATTTAAATGGACAAAAATCTTGTGCCTCTACATGCACCATCGTAAAGTTTACCTATGTGGTGTCAAGTTCCATGCAAAGCAACCAATGTTGCGATCCTTCTCGAGTCACTCTTTTACTCAGTTGTGTATGTGTCTTATATGGTTTAAATAGTCAATCTACTCTCTTACGAACATCATCATGAAATCTTCACACTGCCTAGTAACATAAGAGAGTACCTTAACACCCCACATGAGTGCATGTCAATTGAAATGGTCACCATGTGCATAAAGTCTCCTAAAAAATTTAGATCCTCACATCCACGTCATAAGAAGATCATGTGTTTCCATAACTTTCGTGTCCACTTGGGTTATCCCGCAGTATGTAGCTCACTTTGTCCTAGTATTGTGGTTGCTCGTGGCATGGTCGTATATTTCAGTTGGCAGTTAATATATTATAAGCATGTACAGCTCATAATAAATGTTTGCTTTCTACTTACACCTCCATAACATGTTATCATTGTGTTCTTTAGTTGGTTAATTCATTGTGCTAGTTTCCCCCACACTTGTTCGATAACCGTGAAAGAACATATCCTTCTATGGATCATTGTAACACTTCCTTTCTTGTAAGGACCCTTACTAGGCTCTCTGTCAAGACTAAGCACAATTTTGGGGGTTATTATATCACAACGCCTGTTTCTCATACTCTTCTGTATTTCATTAGCATTTGGGTGGTTCTCAAGTTAAAATCAATGAAGAACTCATTATGAGCATCTTCAAACCCTCAATGATTATTCTATACTACACCATTGGGTTTTCATATCACTTCAACTAAATCAAGGGTTGATAGCATGCCACAATTACTGAAATTGAATGATCTATTTCCATTATGGATTATTTACCCTGGTGCTAGTCCAACGATCTGTTATTGGTCTAACTCTCGTCTTTAGTTTTTGGGTTGACAAAGGAGAAATGCACCTAGTAACACATTCGTATGTCAAAGCATTTCTCTCCGTTGTGTCTTATAGCCTCTCCCAATGTGGTTTACAATAACTGGTTGTGTAGAAGTATGTTTTAGTGCTTCATTACATAGTAGAGTTGCTAAACATAATTATGTTGTAGAATTCTAGAGTTATACATCACGTGACTTCATATGGAGATCTTCTTTCAAAAAATGTAGCTTCTCGTAATCGCTATATATTACCACCCCTTCCTAGTGGATACAATGTAAAGGTTAACTCTATAAGGCTCTTTCACTTTCTTTTCATTTGTCTAGCATGATGTGTAGTTTACCCGTAATCTTCAGTGCAATATCATCTGGATGTCTTGACCACTCATCCAACTGTACGATTCGATTAAACTCCCCTCATTTTATACTCTACAAGTGCCCTTTTCTAAATGGACACTGGAAGTAGGTAAATTTTCTTTTACTATGAACTTCTAATATATTCGACTTGTACACGTGCGACTAGAGAGAGAAAGTCGAGAACCAGCTTCCATGGCCACTCAGGCCGGCGGCCAGCCTTCTTCTCCGACTGGTCAGCCTCCTCTCATCCCCGCCAGCCCCCCTACTACCAGTAACAACAATCACCAGCCCACTAATAATCCAAACGAGCCACAATCCATGAACTATGCAGCAGCAGTCAAGCCAACGACAAACAATGCCATGCAGAATCGATCGCCAGTTGAACTAATTGCATTTAGACGAGCAAAGCTGTTTCAGGGACAACCTACTGTGTGTTTCACGGAATCTGAAGTGCAACGTATGAACATCATTAAAGGTTTGCATTACGCAGTAGTGTGTAAATTTTCGTATGGGTGGCCTGAAATCAATGAATTGCGGAGAATTATTCCTATCCAATATGGAATCAAAGGTGAGTGTCTGATTGGAGTCTTAAGGGATAGGCATATTTTGATTCGATTTACAGTGAAGCAAGATTATTTAGATTTTACGTCAAAAAGTATTTGTTATGTTAAGGACAAGTACGGTGAGGATTATCAATTGAGAACTTTGTTGTACGATGCTAAATCGAAGATGGAGAGGAAACTCCAAGAGTGATGGCTTGGATTTCATTCCCAAATTTGTTGCCTACTTATTTTGTGAAGGAGTGTCTATTCTCATTAGCTTCAGCTATGGGATAACCAATGCAATTGGATCAAGCTACTCTGCATAAGACAATCCCCAGCTGTGCTCGTGTTAAGGTTCTTGTGGCCCTTTTAGCTAAGGCTGGAAATGGCCCGGTTCGGAACCAGAACCGCGGTTCTGGCGGTTCCGGCGGTTCCGGCGGTTCCGGTTCCGCGGTTCCGGGTCTGGTGGTTCCCCGGAACCATGATGGAGCGGTTCCACCCGCTAGAACCGCGGAACCGGAACCGCCAGAACCGGAACCGGACCGGTTCAGGCGGTTCCAACCGGTTCCGCAACGTTTGAAATTTTAAAAAAAAAAAAAATTTAAATTCGGACCGTTGCGGAACCGTTTGGAACCTTTTGGACCCGTATGGAACCGGACCGGTTCAGGCGGTTCCATCCGGGTGAAAGTAGTCGCCAAAATACTACCCCTCCCCGGCTCCCCGACCTAGAAAAGATAAACAAAGTTGAAACTAGTAGCCAACCTAGAAATACTAATGAAAACTTCGGAATACTTGATAGTAATCACCCGTGTTTTCAATTTAGCGATGTTGATTTTCTACATGATGTAGCAGTCGGTGATAGAATAGATGATGATATTATGAATATGCTTTATCCTAATGCACCAATATTAGAGGGAAATGAGGATGATGATGATGACGAAACCCAAGCTCCGGTAGATTTAGATGATACACCTACTAGTCCTGCTACTAATGAACCGGAACACCCACCCGTACAAACTCCCACTTTTAGTAGACAACCTCCTAAACGTTCAGAAACTTCATTAGTTTGGCAATTTTTTATTCAACTAAGAGAACAAAATAAGGCTAAGTGTAAATCTTGTGGGAAATTACTTGTGCATAGGTATACTGGAGATCGTAGCGGCACAGGTAGTTTAGTTAAACATATAAAATTACACCCTAGCGATAAGGCTAGATATATCCAATTGAAAGCGCAACAAGAGGGGAGGACAAGTCCTGAAACAACTGTTAACCCAAGTACTGGTTCTAATCTAGTTCAACCAGGAATAAACACAGTCACCGGAGGTATATTGTATTACGATCCAAATAAGGGTCATGAAGAACTAGCTAAAATGATTACTATTATGTGTTTGCCTTATTCTTTTGCTTCTAATCCTGCTTGGATTCATTATATTAGAAGAGTATTTAATCCTACATATAAAGGTTGGCCTCGCGCCACAATTAAGGCCGACATATATAAATACAAGCATGAATATGAACAATACTTACGTTATTTATTTACCCATATAAGTAATCGTATGTCTATTACAACTGATATTGGTAGAAGTGGAAATGATTGTGATTATCTAACCGTAGCCAGACATTGGATAGACGAAGACTGGACAATGCAAAAACGCATTATTGCATACAGAATTATTAATTCACGGCACACGGGTAAGTTTATTGCTAGCACTATTTCAGATGTATGTAGATATTTTTGTTTTAGTGATAAAATAATGTCAATTTCCATGGAAAACGCTAGTAGCAACACTAATGCAATAGGTATTTTAACTAGAACACTTAATCCTGCTTTTACAAATATTTTCCATGTTAGATGTATATGTCATATTTATCATTTAATTGTTGGCGATGGTATGAGAATTTTAAACATAGAAATTGAAAAGGTTAAATTCGCTCTTAATTGGCTTTTTTATTCAAACCGTAGAAGTAGACTTAGAGAATATTTTAAAAAATGTGACGAATATGGCCTTAGAGAAAGAAAGGTACCTAAACCTTGCCCGACTAGGTAGAACTACATGTACGAAAGTTTAGTAGTGGCGTACGAATATAGAAACCCAATTAACGCTACTTATAATTCTCGGGATTGTGGAGAGGAAGATAATGACATGTTAACTAATCAAGATTGGACTAACGTTAAAATTCTGTTAGATTTTTTAGAACATTTTCATGTGGCTACAAATGCTTTATCTGGCCAATACTATCCAACTATTTCTAATTGTTTAGTATATATTGCCGCACTTGCTAATTTATTTGTTGATTTTAACGAGGGAGGGGAAATTTATGAATATGCAATAACAGAAATGAAAAAGAAGTTTAAAAAATATTTTTTTCCAAACCCTCCTATATATGGTGTGTCTGCTATGCTAAATCCTACTATGAAATTAGGAGGACCTCACTTTTGGTATTCTAGTATTTATCAAGCTTTAGATCTTGATGAAGAAGAAATGGCTACACTATCTGATGCGCAAGCATCAATTAATGTGAATGCTCAAACTGTTTATAATGCTTATAAACAGGCGTTAGAGCATTCTAGGCCAAATATTCCAACCCCAACTTCGTCCACATCACAGGCGTCTAAAAGAGCTACTGGCTTAACAGCTCTTAAATCGTGGACTGAGTTCAGGGGTACTCAAGAGGAAAATGTAGATGATATTTCCCATCTAAATGAGCTTCAAGTATATTTGTCGCAGGGATTAGAGAATGAGAATCCAGACGGCTCTTTCGACCTTTTGGATTGGTGGAAGACAAGGGAAAAGCATTTTCCCGTTCTTGTAAGGATGGCTCGGGATGTTCTGTCGATTCAAGCGTCAACTGTTGCATCGAAGAGCATTTTTAGTCAAGCAAGGCTACAAATAGGTGATCATAGAGCGTCGATGCGGGACAGCTTGGAAAAATCAGTGCTATTCCGAGATTGGATCCGCTCTGAAAGAAGGAACTTTGGGCTAGCTGAATCTCAACCAGAAATAGATGAGTGCTATGAAGAAATGCTAGCAGAACTTGCTCAGGAAGCAACTTCACTCGGAAGTGGAGATGAACAAGCTTCATTTCCACCACCGCCAACACAACCACCTCCAAACCTTGAAGGTTTTATGAGATTTGTTAGAAATAATGCATAAATTATTATGTAATTTGTACATTGGCATGTCTTCTTTTAGTTTTTTTTTCTTTTAATGGTGGTATTAGTACCATGTTGTGCTCATTCCATTGGGGAAAGGAAGACTAAGAAAGATATGCCATTTTGGTCAATAAATATGCTTTTTATCATATCCTTGAATATCTTTGTCTCAATATTTTTTTGTCTTTACTTCTATATCAATCCTTGAATATTTATATAACATATAATATATAACATACAACACATAATACTAATGACAACATTCTTTTATCAATATGTACTACTTATATAAAATTTATACTAATTACTAACTACTACACAATATATACTACTTAAATACAATATATACTACTTATATACAATATATACACCACTTATACACAATATATACTAATTACCAAACACAATATATACAATAATTAATAACATAGTACACCATATAAAAATATATTTTACAATATACTAATCACTACTATACAAGATATTGATTTTAAAAAAAAAACTCGGAACCACCGGGAACCGCCTGGAACCGCCAAAACCGCGGTTCCGGAACCGCCAGAACCGGAACCGGGCGGTTCCGGAACCGTATGGTAGCGGTTCCAGCTCCGGAACCACCAGAACCGCCAGAACCGCAGAACCGGAACCGCCAGAACCGCAGAACCGGAACCGCCAGAACCGCAGAACCGGAACCGCCAGAACCGGAACTGCAGACCCAAATAGACCCAGAACCGGAACCGGATACAGCCTTACTTTTAGCTGATCTTCCCAAAAAGGTACGTATGGACATAATTGATGAAGCTGCAGGTAAAGTTCAAACTGAATGGGTTAACATAAAATATGATTATCTTCCAAAATATTGTAAAGAATGCAAGCTTCAAGGGCATGACATGATGGAGTGTTGGAGGATTCACCCAGAACTTATGGTTGATAGGACTGAAGAGAAGCAGAAGGTCGCAGATGATTATGTGCAGGAAAAGGAAAAAACAATGGTCCTTTGATGATCTTATCTAGTGGGAAGGTTGTTGTCAATCAAGGAGGGACAAAGGCTAATAATGCACAATGGAAATAAGTGAGGGGCAGAAGAAACCAACCAAAAGATAAACAGATAGAGGAAGGAGTAAAAACTGGGAAAGAATTGGTGCTTGTGGAGAATCATAAGACAATGGTGACCAATCAGGTACAATCAGTTAATAAATTTGCAGTATTGGAAAGTGAGAATGCTGATCACAATGATAATAGACAGCTAGTATTGGTGGACAAAAATGAAGAACAAGTTACTAAGATCAGTACAAAGGAGAATGCAATATTAAATGCTGCAGCACCAGCCTTTATTCCTAAGTCACCTGGATCTGGGAAGAGTAAGAAGGAAGCTAAAAATAAGTACATAGGTGAGTCAGGTATTAATACAGCAGGTAATACTAAACAAAAGGAAGGGGAGGGCTCAAAGAGTAAGGAGAAGTTAGCATATGAACAATGGGTAAATGAGTCTACTACAGCTTGGGTACAGAGAACTTTTATAGGTAACATGGTTGCTACCAATACTTATGCCCAAGATATTCCATCACAGGATACTAGAGTGAACTTGGCACTTGCAGCTGTCAATGACAATGAAGATATTGTAGATTCAGAGTTTGAAACTTTTCAGAACAAGGAAGAGACACAATGGAAAGGAGGCAAGCTGTGGTCAGATCAAGAAGAAGAAGATAGAAAAGGAGTGATTCCTGACATTATGCAGAGTGAGGAAGAAATTGTAGGAGACAAAAATGGATGGGGGAGATCAGAGGGTGAATTATATGCAACATAAAAGTAAGGACAAAGTAGATTGCAACAATGGAATTGAGGCAGAGGATGTTGCAGCTAAACAGGTGGATGATAACAGTATTGATCCAGGAGGAACATCACAGGATCCAATTGATACAGGTGATGATGGCAATGTAAAGGATGTATCAAATATGCATCTTGGTGTGAAAGGAGGTACATACATTGATATAGTCAATGATCAGGCAGTAATACTGTTTCAACATAACCCAAATGAGCTGCAGGAAGAAGAAGAGGAAGCACAAGATTTTAATAAAAAGAAGGAGTTGCAGGAAACTGTTGGAAACTCAGTTCCATTAAATTTTGCACAGTTCCAGGCCATTAATTTTCAAAGTGCTCAAGCTGTAGTCATAATTCCTCATACTGAAAAAAATGTGACTGTGCATGCAACTAGGAAGATTCATGAGCATATAGAGCATGCAGAAAACAAGGGAAAGATATGGATGAGGAGTCAACTGCTCAAAATTTTCTCAATGTGGCAAAGCAGGGAGATCTATCACCCAGGCATATTGAGCAAGCAAAGTATGCAACAAAAGAGAAGAGGAAACAATCAAAGGAAACACAAACTGTTCCAGCAGGAAGTATACAAACAAGGAAGGCTCTATCTAAAAACAAAAAATAATAATGGATGCAATTATATGGAATAAAGGCCAGTCAATACAATGCAAGAATTTGAGAGATTGATCTTAATGCATAAACATAAAAATTTTGAGTTCATTGGGATAATAGAACCTATGCAACAATCTAATAAAATGAAGAGGTATAGGGCAAGAATTGGCTTGGCTCATGCTGTGGGCAATGTGTCTAATAAAATCTGGGCTTTAATAGATAAAGTATATGAGGTGAAAATATTGTATGACATGGTGCAGTAGCTAACCTTAAAGTTGTTCCACACAGAAACACATATAGTTTATGCTAAATATGATGCAATAGAAAGAATAGAACTCTGGGATTCTTTGTATGCAATGGATGCTGATATGAAATCTCCCCGGTTAGTAGGAGGGGATTTCAATGTTAGTTGGGATGAAGAGGAAATATTTGGTGGGCTGCCTGTACGTTTGAATGAGATTGATGATTTTAGGCATTGCATCAATACTTGTAATTTGACAGACCTGGGCTTCAAAGGGAGTATCTACACTTGGTGGAATGGGAGATCAGAAGAAGACTGCATTTTTGAAAGACTGGATAGATGTTTGGGTAACTTGGAGCTGCATCAAACATTTCCATGACTTGAGGTCACTCACTTGTCCAAGATTGGATCAGATCATTGCCCAATGCAGCTTAAATGTGACATTGAAGCTGCTCCCATTAGGAAGTCTTTTAGATTTCTAAATTTTTGGACTAAGCATGATTCCTTCAAAGCTGTAGCTAAAGAAAACTGGAGTGCAGATTTTGCTGCAAATCCATTCATCTTGTTTAATTTTCAGCTCAAAAAGTTGAAGAAGGCACTTTCCACACGGAGTAAAGCAACTTATGGTGATATCTTTCAAACGATTGCCAGTCTTGAAGAAGTGGTCCTAGTTCACGAGAGACAGTTTGAAGCAGTTCCTACACAGTTGAATAGAGAAAGGATATATCGAGTAAAGGCAAAAATGATCAGGTATCTAGCTCTAGAAGAGGAATTTTGGAAGCAGAAGACAAGTATGTCTTGGTTTAGGGATGGTGATACAAATACAAAGTTTTCAAAAAGTAGTCCAATAAAATTAAGCTTCTGATATTGATGGATCTCAATACACTTAATACAGTCCAATAAAATTAAGTTATTATTATTGATGGGTCTCAATATGCTCAATCTTGCATGAGCACATGAAAAACCGTTAGATTATGAGCTCGTTCACAATATTTATACTTTTAACTATTATTCTTTAACTGCGACGGACTCAAGATTTTTAAATCAGGGATGTTTAACTATTTTTCATCTTAAAATGGCTATTAAGATTGGGTGCTCAGTTAAAATATCTATATAAATTTTCTAGTTTTAACAATAATAGTGATTGATTTCATAAGTAATGAGTGCTCAAACACCAATAATATATAATGTGGATCTGCCCATAGTACACACACTAAACGATTAAAAAACACAAAAAGAAAGAAGGTTAAGCATTATTCAATTCACAGGTGGACCTATGCATACAGGGATCCAGGCAAATATTGAGGACATTCACATCAATTTGGAGGGAAGAGCTGTACACAGGCAGCATGATCAAATCCATTAGGAGGAGATCTCGAAGAAGAAGTCTTCCACAAACATCATTTGTTTTGTTGCAGGTTGCACTACTGTGGCTATATCTCATTCATTGGGAAACCTGTTATTGGTGGTATTAGCACTTGGTACTCAACCGAATGCAGGGGAACTATGGATGAGCACAAATATAGCAAGGTACACAAAGTATGTATGCAGAATTTCTTGGTTGACAGATAAGGGCAGTTGTGATGCATTATGGTGCGTTAGCCATATACTGACGACTGATACGTACAACCAGGATGCAACATACATGGAGTACTCATTGCATCGAATGTTCAATTTTCATAAAATGCAGCTCAAAATCATCATATTAGAGCTGATTTGGGTAAAGCAATCCACATGCATTGTTTGGTTTCATTTTCTGATTCATCTTAAAGCACATAGGCCTGGTATTTTATCATCACATTTTACAGAAACATACCAAAAGCACAGTCGAGGAAGGATTTCTGAGGAAATTAGGCTAAAGAGCATCGGAATTGAGAACAAAAATAAGACAGCTGAGCATATAGGAGCATGAATTGTAAAAGTTTGGAACCTAACCTGCATAGTATGAGATTTTGGTACAACGAGAAAATTTGGATTAATTATTGGATAACATCTTGCTTGATACATCAACAGGGAGGAGCGAAACATTTCAGGATTGCGTGAGCAGATTTATTTATGTATAATAGCATTAGTTTGAGATTAGTTAAATTTATTGATTTTAGTCATTATGTGATACCAATGTTGAATTCTTTTTTCAATATTGATAATAGGTGTTATGTAGAGTTCAAATTCTATGCTTTTCAATTTGTTAGGCCTCCGGAAAAAACAATGTATTTTTTAGTATTCTTCTATTATATATAAAACAACTAGCTCTAGGCTACGCCTAGTGGATTGATTAAACAAAAATCTTCGACTTAGTTTAAACTTGTTGGTTCCAAATGGTGCTCATTAGTTTTGCTAAAACTACCATCTATTTCATCTAATAACTCTCATTGTAAAAATTCATTTACGTTTCATGGCGTTAAAGAGGAAGTCATGTAGCATTAAAGAAGGGGACATATTCCCTTAGTTGGGATAAATAAATATTGATGGTATTCTTTGAGATGTTCTTCTAGCAACCATTTATCTGCTCTGCTTATCCATGTGAGTCGATAACCCAGGTTATTTCTCCTCGATAAATGCATTAAGAACGTCTCATTTATTCAAACTTATCCATGGGCACTTTGAGGCCTTGTTTCATACCAACTCGTAATGGTTTTAAGTACTTTCTTGCCATTGTCGACGATTTTCTAGGAATATGAGGGCATGTCTCTTGGATTTCAAAAAAAAGGAGTAATGGTTTTCCTTAAAGTTCAAGATTAAATTGCCATTATTTCAAATTAAAGTGTATACCTTTTTCCAAAGTCTTAAATGGCTCGTATTCGATGGATTACATGACTTTCTTCTCACTCGGTTTCTAGAATAATTGACTATGTCATTGTCATGTGAGGGGAGTGTTACTACACATGGTATTCCACCTCCTTTGGTGGATAATATTGTCATTTGTCTTTCTCCCCGGAGCATCATGTTAACCATTAAAAATGCCTCTAACCAATAAATAATTTCGTGCAAACATTTAGTTGTCCTAGCTATGTGGTTTTACTCGTGAAAGGGTGAAATCAGACGCCTTCAGATTTTTTTTGCACATATCATGAGCATATTAATTTGAAAGACTACGTTGATGTATCTTTAGGTCTCTCATATAGGATCAATGGTCATGCCGGGTTAAGCTGTTTGAGAATATGATGGCCTCATAAGTTTACAACTCATTTTCATCCTCATGGGCTTGTTGCCTATATTCCGTGTGTCAGGTAATTGCTAAGAGTGTAATTCAACTTCATGTATTTTGAAACCCCAATCGCATTCAAGGTGCCAGAGTATTCTTATTATTGATAAACGGATTTTCCCATAACCCTAGGAAAACGATTGGGTCATGTATTTGAATATTCCTCCTTAATGATTCTTATTGCCAATGTACTACTTACCATTATGCCTCATTTGTGTAATAATTGATGTCGTTACAGTGAGTAACCATGTCAGTGTTGTTGGTTGTAACTTTCATGTCCCTTAGCATATAACCTCGTGAAATACTCTACTCAACACATTAATGGATTGCTGAATAACCCTAGCATGATCTTGAACTCTGTTGTTCCTTATTGTATTAGATACATTGGGTATTGTAAGTTCAAACAAGTCAAATAGGAAGTTTTGCAGTGTGATCACATATATATTTGATAGGTATTTTTATGGTCAATTTATGATAGCACATCTTAGAGTAATTGTTGCAGGTCATCGAGGGTTTAGTGTGAGTGTTCTTCTAGAGATTTAAAGTCTAGAGGGTGAGCAGGCTATTCTCAATATTTTCCCCTGAAGATGTTATGTGAGTTGATAATAGAGGTTGCATAAGTGTATTCCACATTAGGCCGCACTAGGAGTATGAAGTGTCCCCATAGTTGTTCGCAATATATCTTATGGATTCATATGTCTACGTCTAAGAAGGTAGGTGAAGATCCTTGTGTATCATTTCGGTGGAAATTATTGAAGGTGAAGTTAGTGGATGGATAGCTTATGCGAAAAATCTACTTGTTATCCTCGTTAAGTTAGTTTAGGGGTCGAAGTTGTTCATGTGAATGTATTCTGGCTAAGTTTGTAAATATAAGAGGCCATTGAAGGTCGAGAGTGTTGTGGAAATAAAATATTTTCTCTTAATTGCATAGCGGTTGGTTTTGAATTAAAAGGTACCATCTAGGTGATATAATAAAAATAAAATAAAATATGTACAGTCCATGCCCAGGTATCGTCGTGATAAAGTAGTGTTTGTTTGTAATGCAGAGGTTCTTGTCATCGATATATAAACATTGTGGTGCATTATCGAGATGAGGAAGACACATGGGAAAGGAAGATGAAATGAAAGAAAAATGTCCCCATCTGTTTGAACAAGTCTAGTAGTGATCGTGCGAACTCTTATCTCTAAGCAAACTAACGTTGTGTTCCATTCGATGCAAAGATACCCATATCTCCCCTAAATGCTTTGCTATTGTAATCCTCCAAGTTGTTCCTTAAAGTTTGTGTGTTGTGATTATTTGAGCCATATGCAACCATTCTTGGTAAAAGAAAGTTGTGTAAGAACTCTTGTGATAAGTAATTGGCTTATGATAGTGTAGATTGGTAATGATTAATTTACATGTGTATAGTGTATCAAAGTGGTTAAGCTGTGTGGGACTCCTCAAGGTAATCAAACCATGTGCAAAAGTGTGTGAAGCGATTGAATATGTGTAATAGTAGGGGTGATGAATTGTATACCAGTAATATGGATATAAGGATTTGTGTAATGGTGTTTGGAAATGTGTTTCGGGGGCTTTCTGACAGGTAGATATGTCCAAATTACAAAGGAAACTCTGGCGAAAGTTTTTTCAAAAATAGGGCAGTTAGTAAAAAATTTGTAATCTTGCGTATCATGTTTTTGTTCTTTTAAAAACCTACTGATTTTTAAAATCATCATTCGAGGACGAATGATCCTAAGGGAGGGAGAATGTAAGGCCCCGAAAAATTTTGCTAAGTAACTTAGGATTTCATGGTGCCACGTGGGCTTACTATAATACTTTATGTGCTATTAACATGGGGTAAATTAATTGTATTTTTCCTATTATGTGTATAAGTTTTATGGTAAGTACTTTGAGGTCCAAGGAAAGGCCTAGGTCTAAGAAATATTGGAAAGGTTCACAATAGGCTAAAACTCCCAATGAGCTTGCACTAGTCCATATTTGAACAAGCACACCTAATTATGTATAAGGTTTTATGTGGTAAATAACATATCAAATGAAAGGTCTTTGAGTCTAGTTTTCAAAGTTTTGAACTGTTTGTCAATCACACATTCCTACACAAAGTTATGATCAAATTACACCAAATGCAGCGAAGAATTTTACACTACCGCGCCGTCCCATGCGACGTGACAGTGCATATTTTTAGAGAACCTCCAATTTCATTTCTATAAACATTTTCCATTACCACGGCTCACCATACGCCATCCCATGTGGCGTGATAGTACAAAAAATGAGTTTTTAAGACCCGAACTCCATTTCATTTAACTCGTTTACGGTTCATATTTTTGGGTATTTTCTTCTGATTTTAGAGAGAAGTGAGAGCATATATATATATATATATATATATATATATATATATATATATAGAGAGAGAGAGAGAAGGGTCCTAACTCTTAACCATCCAAATCTTTCTCAAGTCTTCAAGAATCAGGAAAGATAACCTTAGATTGTCTTCTACCCGGGTAAGTTCTACTTCTAAAAACTTCATACAAGGAGTTATGGGTTCAAAGTGTATAGTTGGGCTAGAAATAGTCCATGCACATGCCACTAAGCTATAGTATGTGGAATTAATGCAATATTTTGGGTAGTTCTTGATGAGATTGGGTAATTCTCTATAATGGTGCAAGTAATTGGCAATAACAAAATGCGAGATTGTGAAAGTGTTATGTGGTAAGAGCTGAGAAACAAATGATGGAAGGAAATCGCAAATGATGAAATTGAAACAATTGTGGCCATAACATGTTTGGCTTGTTGTGGTTCATTATTGTGGTGACTTAAATTGCATATTAATTGTTGAAAATGATGGAAAATGGTATTGAAAGCTATGAAAATACTTCTAAATTGTTGTGGTTGTCCTCAAGAACTATTGTAGTGGATCTTTGTAAATTGTTGATTGTTGTTGTGTTATTTGTGAATTGTAACTATACGGTGGGATCAGGTTGCGCACGCAGCATGAAGTTATAAGGTATGGGTTGTGGTGATAATGGTGGCCGGGTTAATAAGGGTGGAAAAGTGATCGAAATCACTATTGAAATGAAAATATGAGCAAATTGTGGAATCATTGATGTGGAAATGTTGAAGGGGAAAAGGAGAGATTGTAAACTTGTTTGGCTTGATTGTTCCTTTCTTGTGTATTTGATTGTTGATTCTATTAGTGCTTCCTACTTGTGTATGGTTTGAGTTACTTGGGACAAAGTTTGTTCATACATACCAGTACAATTAAAGTGTACTGAAGTCCCTTTTTCCGGGGCGCTACATTCGTGTCATGATTGTAGGTGGATCCATAACAGGTACTCCAGTCCAACGACCGTAGCTCCCCTTCACTTTCCGGTCAGATGTATTAGTGAGCCCCTTTCCTCTCGGGCCTTGCGTATCTCATGTCGCGTTTTATTTCGGAGTCTTGTTTTGATTTTTAGTGAAAGGTATAGCCGGAGCCTTGTTACCGGCTAGTATTGTATCACCCTTCTGTATCCTTAGAGGCTCCGTAGACAGTAAATGTGGGTTGCGAACTTATGTAAATATCTATTTTGTATATTGGGCAATGCAAGTTGTAAACCTCATTAAGTGACTATGTATGTTTTGTTAAAAAATGTTTTAATTATAAATGGAAAATACCTTTGATTCATGAGTAATGAGAACACGGGGTAATACGTGGGATAGGAAAGGCACCCAGGTTTGCTTGACTGGGGCTACCAGATCGGGTGCCGGTCATATCCCTCAAATTCGGGGCATGACAAACTCCACTAATCACCGACCTAGTTCAAATTCGACACAAAGCACTTGAACAACAAGTAGAAACACAATAAAAGTCCAGCAAGTAAACGAGCACACGCTCTACGGAGACGGGGCACCAAAAAACAAAAGAGCGAAAGAAAGGGCAAATTTGCAGAAAGCTACGCTTCATTATCTCCAAAAAATACATGTACATCCGAACCTAAAAAAGGTCCCGGTTACATTCCAAAAATAAAACGAGAGAGAAAATATACTCAAATCCTAATAGCCTTCGCCACTTCGTCCACCACGCCTGGATTGGCTGCTATTTGGTCCGTCATTGCCCCCGGGCTGGTAAGTCTTAGAGATCCAGGAGCCAGATTCTAGACGGTTGATGTTTTTAGAGTTACAACCCGCCATATCAGGGAAATCGAAGCTATAACCACAAGTCATACGGGTGATGCGGGCTAAGCACTGTCGCTCCTCAACCTCCGCCTCAGTGGATCGATTCGAAGACAAGTACTCTTCGACCAGCCTAGCTTCGGCGTACACCCACGTTTCATGCGCTCACGATGCGCAATCATCTTCGGGTTTTGATAAAGCGGCCCGCTTGAGGACATTGACTTCAACTGCCTTGATATCGAGCTCGGCGGTTAAAGCCGCGATGTTGGCCTGCAACTGAGCCACCTCCGCCGCTACCCTGCGGCTGATCTTTAACCCCTTTTCTTTTGACTGAATAAGAGTCTCTAGCTCGATGTTCCGATCCAAAGCAGCCATCAGTTGCTCATCAACCTCCTCCAACTCGGCCACCCTCTGCTTCAACTGAGCCTCTGATTGTTCAAGGCCCTCAAGAAACACCCAAAATTGAGGGTCCTGCTTGAACACATCTGCGAATGCCTAATGCTTAGAACGACATTCTTTGTACTTCTTCGTCATTTTGTTGAAGGTGGACGCCTTCCTTTGCTCACCCACCTCCTCTCCACCTCCAAAACGAGAGTCTTAAAAGGAAAGGGAAAGAGGAAATACGTGTTAATATGTACCAAAGTCGTCTTCACGACCCATAAAAGAAAAACTGAAAACTACCTGCAGAGTTACACCAGCGACCCTCCTAGACAGATCCATGTTACTAACAGCTTTCAACATTTCATGCTCCACAATCGCGCATAACAGGGTCATTTTCGCTGCGGCTTGCTCACTATTTTCTAACAAGTTGTCCCGCCAGGGATCACGATTCGGCGGTTGGACCTTCCAGCCATCATCCCCACAAGAGTAGAAGCCCTCACTACCTCGTCCGCATCTCCAACGACAGCCTCAGGGCTCATCCTCTCAACCTCAATGCCTGCTTCTCCAACTGCGGATGGCGAACTGCCCTCTTGAATGCGGGCCTAGTTGGTAGCGGTGGCGATTCTTCTTTGACGAGCCAACTTCCCGGAGCAGATGGCCTCGGCCATGAAAACTGGCCTTAGCTCTTGATGGGGCTCGCTAGTCCTCATCTCTTCAGTCGCAATCCCTTTACCAGTGATCAGCTGCCGCCTCTTCGTCTCTAGCAGCTCATCACCTTTAGAAGCCTCCTACGCAGGCTTTGGGGGTGGCTATGAAGGAACCACTTCATCAGCGAGAGCGGCCTCAGGATCGAAACACTGGCACAGCCTCAGGCACCGACTCGAATGCCGCCACCAGCACATCCCCCTGCCGGGAACCTGCATGGGCGCTATCACTGGGCGAGCCGCGGGATACGAATTCTTCATCAGAGTAAATCTCCACCCTAGACGGGGCAAATACGACCTTCTTCTTTCTGGAAACAACCCGACCTGCCAACACAAGTGAGTCAGGTAACGAAAATTTAAGGGGCCTTCGAAATCAAAGCCAAAAACAAACTATCTGGCAGGCCGTACTGGTTGCGGAACGCGGGCAAAGTGCGGCATTCCTCTGCATAAGGTATCAACCTCTCCACCCATGATCTTATATTTTTAGTGAATCGGAGTGGAGAAGCCGCCACTACAAAAAAGAGAAAAGGAAATCACAACGGCTGAAGAGTCAGGACATCAAACAATCACGAAATCAACACAAGGATACTTACATTCTGAGTTCCACCTCTCTGGGAACCCTTCAGGATCTGGCACCAGGTGCTCTGTCCTAATGTAGAAGTATCTTTTCCAGAAGCTGCATTTGGTTTTATCATCGGACTTCACTACAAAGCTCTTTGTACCATGGCTCTTCAAATGAAGCATGGTATCCCTCAAGTAGCTTGGGCTGAACATCTGCAGAAGATGGTGAACCGAGACCGCTCTCCCCGCCTTGGCCGCATATGTGGTAAGGATTCTACACACCTTTAATGTATAGGGCGTGAGCTGAGCCGAACATACTCAATAGAAGCGGCAGAGCTCCTCTACTAAAGGGTTACACGGTAGGCTATGCCCGATCCTAAACGGATACTCATAAAATATACAGAACCCAGGCCTATGCACATAAGCACAGTCCATCTCAGCCAGAACTATTTCTACATGGTCCGGAATTTTGTATGTTGATCGATGGGTGTCTAGGTGGGATTGCAGCAATTTACTGTGCTCCCAGGGAATAAATGAGCTCTTTGTCTTAAAATTATTTCGAAGGTGCATCTCTTTCGGGAGCACATTATCTACCAAAAGAGGAACAAGGGCCTTTTCCACCTCTTCCTCTTGACCACCGTAATAAGGCGGAACCCTAGATGGGGCAGTATCTTTGGTCTTTTTAATGCTCTTACGGCGCTTCAACATGTGAACTTATTTTAAAATATCGGTGACAGAAATATAACTACACAGAAACGAAGAAGATCTCACACGAGATAACTATTGTAAGAAGGCAAAGCAGAATAGGGAATAAGAAAATACTCTCCAAAGGTTCGAAAGATGAATCAGTTTGAATCTTTACTTCATTTATACGGTGAAGTTGTGCAGAAATCGAAAAGGTATGATCAATACGAGCGCGAGAAACCAAAACGTCACATCACCTTCTGAACCACCTCGGGAACAAAAGTAATAATGATGCATGCGGGCAATGACGCCATCCTAACAAGGAAATCACACGTGAAATGGTCAAAACTTTGGGCAAATCACATCGTTCCTATTGCCGCCTGAGCACGAGGTCAAATTCTCCAAAAGACGAGGTTCGCAATTCTGTCCATTGAAGACGCCCATCGGGCACGTCTCTAACGAACAGAGGAACTAAATGTATAGGGTCAAATTTGTCCCTCAACGTCCCCACGCCAACGGGTACGCCCAATGAGTAGGCGTCAGCCAGAGTGAGGGCACGACTCGGGCGTGGGGATGAAGGTGACGTCGTTTAGAACCTAGTTTCTTCACTAAGAAAAAGCCACCTACTGTACTTTTTCTTTGATTATTTCGAGGAATGTCTTCTACTATATAAAGGAGACATTCACATTATAATATGCATCAGTGTTTTGATCAATAATACTTCTCTCTCTCTCTATATATATATATATATATATTTATATTTATATATATCAATCTCTATCAATTGCTTCTCCCTTGAGCTAACATTTTCTTTATCTCCGAGATTTATAACTACAATATCGTCCATATAATCTCTAGGTCATATTATATTTGATTGCGATTTACCCTAATTTATTTTTGATTGTTTCTAAGCTTGTATACCAATAACTTTTGAGTCAAACAAAATCTTCCCTGATATTACAAGAAAAATCATTGCCGCGATTCCAAAGTAATTGTTGCACCGAGCTATTGTGACCACATACAACTGACACCAACATCTAGTCACATTCATTTCCTTCCACAAATCAGTTAATTGAGGGAGCCACAAAGTTAAGCTGTTAGAAATTTGAACTAGTCACACCGATAGACAAACCAAATGGGCACTCAACATCCTAAGTAGTGCTACTTCTAGCATTTATGACTTAAGTTTAAATCGTACGTTTTGGAATCAGAATGCAGTAAGAAACCTCTTCATGAGGAACATTATGGGAGTCCATATCTATTTTTCTTTCTTAATAGCTACAACCACAGACAATATAAGGACATGACCAGCCCTGCTAAAAGATTAATCGTGCCATTCAAGAAACTAGCTAACATAGTGTGTAGCCAATGGATGGATATCAACACCCAGTCTTTGTCCAGATGAAGATATAAATTTAAAATATCTACTAATACATGATTTCCACATCAATGTGAGCTTCAGGACCATTTAGATGAAAATGTTGTGCTTGATTTTCCAGCACATGATAAGACAACAGGAAAACTTTAATTTGTCCATAATATGATCCTTTCACATGGGTGATCTGGGTATTTTGAGCTCCTAAAGCTACACCTTTGATTTTAAAAGAGAATCAAACTCAAGAAAATATATATTTTCATAAAAAATGAAAATGATATCTTCACATAGCATGGAACTGAAATGGTCTGTAGAGGGTTCTTCCGTTTGCCCCTAAGAGTTAATCCCTGTATAGGCTATGTACTCTGCCCTTTTCTGAATGAGCAAACACTAGAATCAGCACTTCATCATGCCAGATGTTCCAGTTGTTTAGTTTTTTGCGATTATGTACTTGGCGAAGTTGTCACCATTTTATCTAGTGATGACTAATGCCTCAACTTGTCGATGCAATATGGGGCATATGCATACTTCTTTTTCTTATAACTTTTTTAAATCAAATCTGAGTGAAAAAAAATAAAAAATAAAAAAGTCCATACCAAGAAGGTAGTGATATGCAGAAAATGTATACAAAAAGAAGGTGGATATTGCTTCACTAATTATCTAGACCATCTATGAGAATGCATTTACGTCATATCACATCTCTTTCCTGTTTACCATTCTTTATTCCTTTTGGACAAAAGGATATGCGTTTAGTAGATACCGGTGGCTTCCTAAGTTTTCTCCTTTACAAATGCAAGAGTTTGAGAAGAAAGAATAAATATCTTATGATAGTTTACTATCTCAATCTACCAAATCGAAAAAAAAAGATTATATTTACACTACTAGAAAATTAACCTATGGCTATGCCGGGAAAATCGTTCCAATAGGTAAGAAAACCGTTGCCATTGATGTACTGCTACGGTTGAGCGACCGTTCCACGAGCTCCCGTGCCTATAAAGTTTATGGAACGTTTATTGGAATGGTTCCGATAACCCTTGCTATAGATAGTCTATCGTTACGGTTTTCCCTCTGCCTGTTGGAACGATTATTCTATTCAACTGCAACGGTTAATAACCGTTACCATAACGTTAAATGCAACGGTCATAAACCGTTACTTTATCTACTAAACCGCTATAGGTATAATAGCAATGACAACGATTTCTTTAAGATATTGCAACGGTTTTAATACCTATGGCAACGGTTTGTAGATTATTTTGGAACGGTTTGCAGATCTTATGGCAACGGTTCACTAACATATTGCAACGGTTGTTAGATTATATTGGAACGGTTTGCAGGTCCTGTGGCAATAGTTTGTTAGATTATTTGGAACGGTTTGCAAGTCCTATGGCAACAGTTGATCTACCTATTGCAACAGTTTTTTATATTATTTTGCAACGGTTTTCAGATCATATGGCAACGGTTTTGGTAGCTATACCAATTTAACTGAATAAAAAATAGTTCCTCCTGTTGTAAATAAAGAATTTACATATATATATACAATAAATTAAAAAACTAAAATTTATATAAATACAAAATAAAACTTTTGATAATTCAAAATTCCAAATTGTCCAACAAGTTAATAATAAATTCATAGATAGTGATGAAACCAATAACATACATTTGATATTTCAACATCAAAAGTTTTAAAATGTTTTAATAACAAATATTTTTAGAAACCGCCACATGCATCAATAACAATCAACAATTCAAAATTCAAGGTCTATAATCACTGCCTTCGCCTTCCATCTCTTCATCTATTCCACCTAAAAAAAAAATATAAAGTGAGATTTACAAAATGAATTATGCTCAGACCAAAGATAAAAAAGCTGCTCTGAGGCAGAAAGAACCAAAGGACCAATTAAGCAATAGATCTGTCATAACGACTGGGTTGGGAAGCACTAGAGCTGGATTGACTGTTACAGCAGTTAAAGATGGAGGTAGTTTTTCCTGTTATCTTGTTACTCACTAACAGTTGTCTTGAAGTTCTGAGCTGTCTCTATCTATTTGCATTGATCATATTGAAGTGGTAATCTGTCTGTGTTCCATCACAATACTCGCACAGATAGCAAGCGCATCTACATTAATTCTCCGATGAAACTAAGACTAATAGTTTGTGTGGTCTACTGGGTACTGCTGGAAATTTTTCTTAATTAGTTAATACTAGATGATTAACATTTAATCAAAATCTCTCGTAATGAAGAAAGAAAATCTAATCAAATTTGTTTTGCAGCTTTGAGAAAATAGGGAGCAGTGTTTAAAGTAAAATGGTTTTCATTTTCTCTACTGGAAAAGTGAAGGAACAAAATCAATTATAGACTAGAATGCATCCATAAATAAGAAACTGGTGCTGGTTTCTAAACGAGAAATATGTATTTAGCTCCAGCACAGCAGTAAAGGACAATAATCCCACACACAAGATGGTTTTAGCTTCAGGGCAGCTGCAGCAGCTTTAGCTGAGGTGAGACAGAGCCAATTTTTAATTTTAAAAAGAAAAGTGAAGCAGGACGCTAACAAAAATCTCGGCACATAGGCAATCAAGCAACATTAATCTATTTGGAAACCATGTTAAACAATGTTGGAGGCCAATTGAAACAATGTTGGAGGAAATAACATGTGATTTACTGAAATGGGATTGATCAAACAGATAGCTCGATCTCATTCAGTTGAGAAAAGCAAGTATCCTATCTTCGATTACACCTGCTATAAAATCGCTCAAACAATGTGCAGGCAGTGCCTGAAACAGTATGATGACTTCCAGCCGTACTTCTAGATGTTCAAACTAGCAAACTTTAAACAAGCCAATCATAGCCTCCATGGGAAGCTTCCTTATTCACACGGGCAGCCCACAATGGTTGAACAAGCCAACCATAGCCTCCATGGGAAGCTTCCTTATTCACACGGGAATTTCCATAAAAAACCCTCACCATTTTTACTATAAATAGAGGTGCTTGCCTTCATTGTAAATCATCACAAAAATTAGAGTGTTCATCACCAAGAAGAGTGAGAACAAGAGTGATCCTAGAGAGTGATCCTCGGTTGTGAGTTTTTGAGAGTTTTTTTTATGAGTTTTGTAAATACTCCTGTAATCTATTATTGTGAGTAATAGAAGTTATTTTTCTCTCAAATTTGTGTTTACCAACGCTTAATCGATCCACATACCCCAACAAGTGGTATCAGAGCGAGGTTAGAGGCGTTGGTTGAGTTTTTAGGTGACGGGCCAAATTTGGTTTTTCAGATCTTTGCTCGAAATCAAATTCTGAAGGCACCATTGGATTTGTCTCGTCGAACGGAGTCCAACGCACCAAACAGCGACCTAATCGGAGTTCAAACGAGCCCAGAAATCGCTGTCAAAGTTTGGTCAACTTTGCCGGAGGTTCGCCGGGAACTCGCCGGAGAAGACAACCGTCGCCGGAAATTTCGCCGGAGAAGACGACCGGTCAACTGTAGCGAACCAGTCAACTCTCTGAAATTGCATATTGGTCCCTCAACTTTCAAAAATTACAGTTTTGCCCCTATGCCAAAAGGTCGCTTCATCGATCGATACTCCATTTGAAGTCTCATTGAAGTTGGTCTAGGTTTCCCGATACCCAAAGTCTTGAAAATCAAGTAAGGCAATCACATAAAGCTTTGGCAAAGTCCGCACTCCTAATAGTACAAGGGATATTAAAAGCTCTGGGGTCTTCAAGCTTCGGTACCGTTGAATGGACTATAGCACTCACTTGGTGTGTTATTTTTATTGTTTCACAATCCATAGACCTCTTTTTAATTACTAAATCCTTCATAAACTTGGCATATCCAGGCATTTGTTCAAGAGCCTCCACCAAAGCCACATTTTTGGACAAGCCCTTCATCATATCAATAAACTTCTTGAATTGATTATCATTTATTTTCTTTGCAAGCCTTTGAGGATAAGGTGGAGGTGGTCTAGGCAAGGGTGACTTGGCTTTGGCATAACCGGCTCGGGCATGTCAATTACGTGTTCCCTAGACGGGTTCATGGCATCTTGAGTTTCCACATCGGCCTCATCAATGTTAATCCTCATATCAATGTTCACATTCTCTTCAACCACATCTTCAACGACCAATGGTACTTCATCATCTTCCAACTCAACATCTTCATCCACAACTTGCTTTTGCTTCGAGGCATTCATATCACCGCCTCTCCCACTTCTTGTTATAACCGCCATGACATGATTTTTGTTCCTACCCTTCGGGTTCACTACTGTATCACTTGGTAGAGCACCCTTGGGGCGAGTGTTCAAAACTTGAGAGATTTGTCCTACTTGCACCTCCAAGTTCCGGATAGAGGTATTGTGAGAAACCAACTGAGCATCGGAATCTTGGTTCTTCTTCATCATCTACTCGAACATCATCTCAATTCTACCCAAATCACTTCTAGAAGAGCTAGGACCTTAAGAAGGGAAAGGGGGTGGATTGTTCGGTTGTTGGTGCATTAGGAACCTTTGAAAGCCTTGGCCCCTGTTGCCTTGGTTTCCATTATTGTTCCACCCGCCTTGATTATTGTTGTTGCCCCAAATGTTGTTATTTCCATTCCAATTTCCTTGAATGTTGTTTTGATTATCCCAATTGTTTTTTTGGTTGTTGTTGTTGTTCTAATTACCACCACTTTGTTATTGATTACCCCAATTTCCTTGGGGTCGCCATTGTTGGATCGAAGCGTTGCCTCTATTGCCTTGATAGTTGTTAATATATTATACCTCTTCACTTTGATCATCATTACTTTCATTTTGACACCCATCATATTCATCAACAAATTGCTCAGAATTTTCTTGATTTTGTTACCTCATTTGCCTTCTTTTATTGATAAGTAAATTAACACCCTCCACGGCATTCACTTAATTTTGAACTTGTTGCAACTGTGCCTTATCCAATTGGTTCATAGTAGTAGTAAGCTCATTTATCTCTTGCCTGTGATCATGTAATTCCTTGTGCAAATGGATAACTGTAGGGTCAACTTGACGCACATTTGCTCTACTCTGCCATGGTGAAGAAGTGTCCGCAATTTCATCAAGTAATCACATGCCTCGTCATAAGAAAGCTTCATAAAATTGCCCCCAACCAATTGGTTCATAATACATTGATTTGTAGTATTTATGCTCCGGTAGAAGGCTTGTTAGATCATGGCTTAGGTCATATCATTATTTGGGCATTCCTTCACCACTGTCCTATACCACCAAATATCATGCAAAGGTTCTATTGGCTCTTGCTTGAAGGATAATATTTCATCCTAAAGTGCCTCCATATGACTTGGTGAGAAGAATTTGGCAATAAAATTATCCATCAACTCATCCCAAGTTGTGATGGAATGGTTGGGGAGTCTCTCGAGCCAATCTAATGCCTTTCCCCGAAGTGAGAACGGAAAAAGTCTCAATCTCAGCGCATTCCCGTACACATTCATCTGCTTGCTCCCCCAGTATGTATCTACGAACCCCTTGAGATGTTTGTAGGCATTTTGATCAGTAACGCCCGTGAAATACCAACGTTGCTCAAGTAAGGTCAATATCATATTGGTTATCTAAAGGTTTTCCGTCCAAATTCGGGGTGGGACAATAGCATTTGCATAGCCCTGGTTTGGAAATACTCTGGGAACCACTCTTGGAGGTGGCGGGGGAGGGTTTGAAATATTGTCATTTGGATTAGCATTGGCATTCCAGCCTCTCCGTTGTCCTTGAGGTGCAAGAGGCGCCTCATCTTGCTCAATATCTTCTACCTCCTCCCATGCAATCACGTTTCCAGGAGGGTCATTAGCGTTGTTTAAACCCATGTTGGTACCTAAGTAATAACACAAACAAGTAAGTGACAAAAGAAAAGAAGAACAATACACAAAACTAACTAAATAGATAGCCAAAACCATTAGCTCCCCGGCAACGGTGCCAAAAAATAATTGCAGCCTACTCCACACTACTAAAAAATAGAAAGAGAGGGTCGCAATAGCTTTTACCCGATTTATGGGTCGGGGTCGATTTTCACAAGGAGCTAGAATTGGAGTCGAGTATCTATTTAGATTGGAATTACGTATTTGTTCCAAATATCACTTCTAATTATTTTTGGGTTTTCTTTATATTCTACTATGATCAAACTACAAACTATAGTTACAACTAGATTAAACTAAGAGTAAATTACTACAAGATGTATCTAGTGGTTTTAAAGTCACTAAGTAGTAACTTTCACCTATGTGGCTACTTGACGGGTAGTTGTTTCTAAGACACGATTGACACGATTGGGGAATATGTTATAATCGTTGTTCATTACTACCCATTCTACACCTCTTGGTAGAAAGAATAGTTTTGCCCAATTGACTTTCTCAAGACTAGTTAGGTATGCATATTTACCCAAGCAACTAAGGTTCAAGTCGGGTAATTACTCTATCGAGATTTAATCCTTTAATTAGGACTATCAAGTCTCTTGAGTCCATCCCAATTCCTTGTTGGGTCAATTTTGGGGACTTAGGCTCTCTTTCTCAATAAGAGCCCAAGTCAACTTAGCACAAACCAGTGTTTGCAACCATTAGTTCATAAATTAAACAATATACTTGACCCAAATAACAAACACCCATAGCATATCTAGCCCTAAATCACAACACCTATCAATTACCCATACTAGGATTGAGCCACAACCCTAGTTAATGCGTCTAGCTGCTCATGCTTGATGAGAAAATCAGATAAATAGATGAAGAGAAAGACATATTAATTAATTACTTAAGTAAATACAAAGTTTCAATGATTAAAACTATGTAAAAATACCCAAAATGGCTACAAAAGGTCTTCTCATGAGCACAACTGAAGTCATAATGTCTGATACTCTAAAATTGAAAAAAGTTCTATTTATACTAAGTTGAAAAAACTGGACAAAAATGCTCTTGCGGGGTCAGTGCGGACCACACAAAATGGTGTGCGACCGCACTAGGCTCTTGACTCTGCAAATTCAACTCTCTAAACCCAGGCTCGCGGACCACAGAATGATCTGCGGCAGTGGAGGCTTCTAGAGCGGTCCGCACAAATATGACCGCAAATCGCACAGCCTTGATCTTCAGAACTTGGCATTTCCCTGAACTTTGGTTCTATGGACCCCACAAAATGGTAGTGCAGCCGCAGGCCGCACAATATCTACAGCAGCCGCACTGCTTTAATGCTTGAAAAACTAACTCTCTGAATCTCCCTAGTGCGGACCGCACAAAGTGTAGTGCGGCCGCACTAGGCCTATTTTTTCTGAGTTTTGTCTTGTCTTTGGTGCTTGTACCAGTTTTACTCCTTTTGAGTCGATCTTGAACATCTCGTCACTTTGTTGATCAAACCTACAATCAAGCACAACTTATGAGCCTTTTAAAACGATTTTATAAGAATTTATAATTAAAGCGTAAGCAAAAAAAACATAAAATACATCAAAATCCCTAATTATCAGTTGTGATTAAAGTAAAGAAAACGAGAGAATACAAAAGAATGGCACATTGGTATGTGTATAGAAGAAGGCGCCATCATTGTTAATTACCACGAAACAATAGTGGATTTGTGTGCTGTTGCAAGTAGAGAGAAAATGGAACTTGTGAAGAATACCCAAAATGGTGAGGATATAAATTACATGCATACTTGGAGCAGCTAGGAAATTGAGTCTTGCTTGCCAACTCAAAGAACATACATACATCCAAAGAGTATAAAGTCTTCTTCCTTCTCTTTCACTTTTGAGAAACGGTGGATTTATGCGAGGTGTTTTACATCGATGTTAGTCTCGTGAATAAATTGCATGTTTTAAAATGAATGTGTCTTGACTGTTTGGGCTTGATATTTGTTTGTATTTGGGTGTGAATTGTCTTAAATAACATGGTTGTGCAGTGCAGCTCAAAAACCCAAAAAAAAAAGTATATTATCTATCATTTTTGAAACATAGTTTATGAGACAAGTACACATTCCTAAATTAAAGTGACAACAATATAATATTTTCCAATGAACAAAAACTTAGTTTGGACATGCAAAAGATACACATCAACGCTACCAATTTTAACTTATACAAAATCAATGTTAGTACACGTCAATTGGAAAGAAAAACTCAAAATGAAATTGAATATTTTACTTTACTATATATTACTCCCTCCATTCCAATTAAGTTTAAGAAAAAATAAAAACTTTTGAAACTTGTGGCCCTAAACAAGTTAAAAAGGAGTCTAGAGTATTTGTGTGGTTATAAAAATTTTCTCATTAAGGATATAATAATTTATGTTCAAGTAAAATTACTTTCAAATTTAGAAAGAGCGAATGGATTAAAAAGGATACATAAATTGGAAGGGAGGGAATAGAAGAGAAAGAGTATGGACCTATCTGCTTCCCTGTCAATAAATTTTAAACTAAGGATATAATAGGCATTTCACCTACTAAAGTATATGCCTCTATCATCAATCTAGAGAAACACACTTTTCATTTGGCCGGACCGCCGAACAGACACCGGTTTTCGCCTCCTCCTCCTCCAACTGAACGGTAAGATGATTGCTTAGGGGACAATATTTCTACCTTCTCCGCTAACTCTATATGGTACAACATTTTCGATTACTGTCTCAACTTTATTTTTTCTTCTCTTTAGTAACTTGGCTGAGTTATGCTATTTGGATGCCAGGCGATTTTTCTTTTCATTGATGGTATGTATTTTTCGATTCGGTGGATAGTCGAGTTTTTGATAAATTATTAACTTTGTATATCGATTCGAAAGTGGAAATTGTTTTCATGTAATGATATCACAAGAGTGGAATAATTAATTTTTCTGTACTGCGCTTGGTATCAACAACAACAACAACTACCCAGTATACTCCCACCAGGTGGGGTCTGGGGAGGGTAATATGTAGGCAGTCTTACCCCTACCCAAAAGGGCAGAGAGGCTGCTTCCATGCGACCCTCGGCGCATAGGACAGAATGAAAAGCTGCATTGGAAAACAAAGACAAAATTAGTAACCAAGGCAAGACAAAACAAAATAACAAAACAAAGCATAAGTAATCCTGCAGAAATAACGTAAATGGTTATGTAAACATAAGGAACATAAATACCGTCGCAACCAAGAGGGGACCTAGGCTAAAACACTAGACATCGATGGGTAACCCTACTATCCCACACCCAACCCCGGGTGAGGCGAACGAAGGACTCTAAGAGCCCCTATCCTGCAACCCTGATTCTAGACCTCCAGACTCCCCTATCGAGGGTCATGTCCTCGGTAATCTGCATTTTAGTCATGTCCTGCCTAATCACCTCTCCCCAATGCTTCTTAGGCCTCCCTCTACCCCGCTGACCACCAGCAATCTCCAGCCGCTCGCAGCTCCTCACCGGGGCATCGGGACCCCTCCTCCGTACATGCCCGAACCACCTCAGCCTCGCTTCCCGCATCTTCTCGTCCACTGGGGCCACCTCTACCTTCTGTCGAATAACTTCATTCCTAATCTTATCCAGCCTGGTGTGCCCACACATCCACCTAAGCATCCTCATCTCAGCAACCTTCATTCTCTGGACATGGGAGTTCTTCACGGGCCAGCACTCTGCCCCGTACAACATCGCAGGTCTAACCACGGCTCTGTAGAATTTCCCTTTGAGTTTGTGTGGGATTTTCTTGTCACACAGGACCCCAGAAGCAAGCCTCCACTTCGACCACCCTGCTCCTATCCGATGGGTGACGTCCCCCTCAATCTCTCCGTCCCCCTGAATCACAGACCCAAGATATCGGACACTGTCCCTCTTGGCGATGGCCTGAGAACCAAGCATCACATCCCTGCCCACCCCACTCGGCTCGTCACTGAACTTGCACTCCAGATATTCTGTCTTAGATCTGCTTATCTTGAAACCTTTAGACTCGAGGGTCTGTCTCCATACCTCTAACTTCTCACTAACACCGGCCCTCGTCTCGTCTATCAATATTATATCATCAGCAAAGAGCATACACCAGGGCACATCCCCCTGGATATGACGGGTTAGAGCATCTATCACTAAGGCGAACAACATGGGACTCAGCGCCGATCCTTGATGGAGCCCCATTACCACAGGAAAATGGTCTGAATCGCCATACACCGTCCTCACCCTAGTCTTAGCCCCATCGTACATGTCCTTGATAACTCTGATATAGGCTTCTGGCACACTCTTCGCCTCCAAGCACCTCCTTCGGAACCTTGTCATACGCCTTCTCCAAGTCGATAAGCACCATATGCAGGTCCTTCTTCTTATCCCTGAATTGTTCCGCCAGCCGCCTGACTAGGTGAATAGCCTCAGTGGTGGAGCGGCCCGGCATGAAACCGAACTGGTTCCCCGATATATTCGTCGCCCCCCTCATTCGCGCCTCAATCACCCTCTCCAAAACCTTCATCGTGTGGCTCATTAGTTTAATACCCCTATAGTTGTTGCAGCACTGGATGTCCCCCTTGTTCTTGTACAAGGGCACCACTGTACTCCACCGCCACTCATCCGGCATCCTCTTAGTCTTGAATATCACGTTGAATAGCCTAGAGAGCCACTCCCCTCCAGGTTTACCCATGCACTTCCAAAACTCCACCGGGATCTCGTCAGGCCCGGTTGCTCGACCCCTACTCATCCTGCGCAACGCCCCTAAGACCTCCTCCACCCTAATGCGCTTGGTATCAAGTATCAACTTATTTAATTTCGAAAGTATGCTTAACGTTCAGTGATCAAACTGCAAGAAAGATTGGGTTTGCAGTGGTTATTGCCAATTGTTAGAAGAACTTCTAATAATACTTGTGCGTATCATTTTATTAGATGAAATGTGGCAGCTAAACTATTAGAGCAGATATGATAACACTATGATGATAGATGAAAAGAGAAGTTAATATGGATTTTAAATGGAAACACTTTTCTCTTTGTTTGAAGATGAAAATGGAAGCAGCAGCATGCGAACGGCTGAGACTGCTGTGTTTGCTACCCATGAGGCTTTGTGTTGTGGCTCTTGTTATTATGCTCAACAATTCCCTTACTAATGGCTTGGCTTCCCTTGGAACCTTGGGGTAACTGTTTTACTCTTCTCTTTATTAATCTATATCTTACAAATTTATATTATATACACTAATTGTGTAAAATAAATTAATTGGTTACCACTTTTTATCGAGTTACCAATTAATGTTGGTCATATAATAAGTTGTAATTACTTTATAATTGACCTGAGTATGTAAATTAGTGAATAGATTAAATTCCTTTGTTGCACACTGAAAAATTGTGGGAAGTTTTAGTTGTCAAAAGATAGATGTGAATTTTAGTGAAAAATGAAGCCAATGGTTAGTGCTATTTTAAGGAATTTGAGGTTCGAATGTTGAATTTGTTGCAGTACTTGGTCCATGCAAATGACATTTGTACAGATTATTTGGGAAGAAAAATTACATATAAATTGTTGATTTTACGACAACGATTTCTTTCGAGTAGGTACTATAATGTTGTTCACGTTGCCTTGGGCCTGTGCTGACACACGCCATTTTCACCTAGTATTTCTAAAAGGAATTTTTACATTCTTATGCTATATAGGAAACCTTATTATTCTTAATGCTTAATGTTTGATTTAATTACATTTAATATATCAAATTATCAATTCTATACCATAATTAATTAAAGGTATAGTTAATTATATGTTTTTTACTCCTTAACTAAAGAAATTTGTATAGATAAGTATTTTCACTCATCCCACGTTTCTCTGTTCTAACCTCCGGCCCCACCCACGTTTTACATATAACAAGATGATCGACGGAGGGAGCATCGGATTCTTTAGAACTAAATACATCTTCGCTGCCGTTGACGATTTCCAACGAGGAAACTCCTCTGTTGTCTACTTCTCCATTCTCCATTTCTTATTTTTACTTCTGTTTTACTTTTTCTATTTCTAATTTGAGTTTCTTGATTTCACACACTTTATACACGCATTGGATACAGCAGAAATATGAAGTAGCTACAGCTGGATTGATCAGAATTTGAAATAAATAAAAGAGATTGGTCTGATTTTAAGCTAATCTCTATAAAATTCCTATATTTATCTACAAATAAATTACACATCAACTTTAGGACGTATAAAGCAATATTATTTTCATAATTATCTACAAAATTACTGCATTTATATTACAGTTAAACTACAATCTATGTTAAAAAAATATTAACAACACAATTTTTCTCTTCATCTACAAATATTTTACAAAAATTCTACAACAACTACCTAGTATACTCCCACCAGGTGGGGTCTGAGGAGGGTAATATGTAATCAAGCCTTAGCCCTACCCGAAAGGGCAGAGAGGCTGTTTCCAATCGACCCCCGGCTCATAGGATAAAGGAAAAACAATAGTAAAACAAAAACAAAGACAAAACAAAAACAAAAACAATAGAGCATTAGTAACTCCAGCATAAATTGCGTAAATAATTATCTAAACATACGAAACAAAAATACAATCGCATGCAATAATATCATACAATAACTACCATAACTAACAGTCATAGGGGGGACATAAGCTAAAACACAAATCATCTATGGGTAACCCTGCTGACCCACACCCAACCCCAGATGAGGAGTACGAAAAACGCTAGGAGCCCCTATCCCACAACCCTGATTCTAGACCTCCAGACTTTCCTATCAAGGGTCATGTCCTCGGAAACCTGCATTCTAGTCATGTCCTGCCTAATCACCTCTCCCCAATACTTCTTAGGCCTCCCTCTGCCTCGCCGACCGCCAACAATCTCCAGCTGCTTGCAGCTCCTCACTAGGCCATCGGGACTTCTCCTCCGCACATGCCCAAACCACCTCAGCCTCGCTTCTCGCATCTTCTCATCCATCGGGGCCATCCCCACCTTCTCTCGAATAACTTCATTCTTAATCTTATCTAGCCTGGTGTGACCGCACATCCACCTAAGCATCCTCATCTCCGCAACCTTCATTCTCTGAACATGAGAGTTCTTCACGGGCCAGCACTCTGCCCCATACAACATCGCAGGTCTAACCACGGCTCTATAGAATTTCCCCTTGAGTTTGTGTGGAACTTTCTTGTCACACAGGACTCCTGATGCAAGCCTCCACTTTGACCACCCCGCTCCTATACAGACCCAAGATATCAGACACTGTCCCTCTTGGCGATGGCCTGAGAACCGATCATCACGTCTCTGCCTACTTCGCTCGGCTCGGCGCTAAACTTGCACTCCAGGTACTCTGTCTTAGATCTGCTTATTTTGAAACCTTTAGACTCGAGAGTCTGTCTCCATACCTCTAACCTTTCAATAACACCGACCCTCGTCTCATCTATCAATACTATGTCATCAGCAAATAGCATACACCAAGGCACATCCCCTTGAATATGTCGGGTTAGAGCATCTATCACTAAGGCAAACAAGAGGGGGCTCAGCGCCGATCCTTGATGGAGCCCTATAACCACTGGAAAATGGTCTGATTCGCAACCCACCGTCCTAACCCTAGTCTTAGCTCCATTGTACATATCCTTGATTACTCTGATGTAGGCTTCCGGCACGCTCTTCGCCTCCAAGCACCTCCATAGCACCTCCCTTGGGACCTTGTCATACGCCTTCTCCAAGTCGATAAGCACCATGTGTAGGTCCTTCTTCTTATCCCTGAATTGCTCCGCCAGCCGCCTGACAAGGTGGATAGCCTCTGTAGTGGAGCGGCCCGGCATGAAACCGAACTGGTTTCCAGATATAGATGTCACCTCCCTCACCCGCGCCTCAATCACCCTCTCCCAAACCTTCATCGTGTGACTTATTAATTTGATTCCCCTATAATTGTTGCAGCACTGGATGTCCCCTTTGTTCTTGTACAAGGGCACCACTGTACTCCACCTCCACTCATCCTTCATCCTTTTGGTCCTGAAGATCGCATTGAACAACCTGGAGAGCCACTCCCCTCCTGACTTACCCATGCACTTCCAGAACTCCACCGGGATCTCGTCAGGCCCGGTCGCTCGACCCCTACTCATCCTACGCAAAGCCCTCATGACCTCCTCCACCCTAATGCGTCTGCAGTACCCAAGGTCTCTATGTTGCTCTGAATGCCCCAGCTCCCCTAGCTCTATGTTACGATCCCCCTCCTCGTTAAGTAAGTCCCGAAAGTACGCCTGCCACCTCTGTTTGATTTGAGATTCCCCCATAAGAACTCTACCATCCTTGCCCTTGATACACCTAACTTGGTCTAGATCACGTGCCTTCCTTTCCCTTGCTTTAGCTAACCGGAATAACTTCTTATCCCCGCTTTCTCCCCTAGTTCCTCGTACATGAGACCGAACGCCGCGTTTTTAGCTTCCGTGACTGCCATCTTTGCTTCTTTCCTCGCCACCTTGTAGATCACCATGTTCGCTCTCCGTTCTTCCTCGCTTGTGCTCCCTGCTAACCTAGCGAACGCCGCCTTCTTCACCTCCACTTTTCCTTTGACTACATCGTTCCACCACCAATCACCCTGATGTCTGCCTGAATATCCCTTGGCTACCCCGAGCACGTCCCGTGCTACCCCCTAACCAAGTTCGCCTCACTGTCCACATAGCGTCCGCTTCCTCAGAACTTCTCCAAGCTCCGCCCTTAACTAACCTCCTTTCCAACTCCTGTGCTTTCTCCTTAGTCAAAGCACCCCATCTAATCCGCGGTTGTCCCCGAGCGCCCCTCCTCTTCCTCTTCACCCAGAGACCGACATTCATCACTAGGAGTCTATGAAGAGTTGAAAGAGACTCTCCCGGAATAACCTTGCAGTCCTTGCACATACCCCTATCGCTCCTCCTGATGAGGATGTAATCAATCTGAGTCCTCGCCGCCGAACTCTTAAAGGTGACCAAATGCTCCTCCCTCTTCTGAAATGTCGAGTTCGCAATCAGAAGCTCGGAAGCCCTGGCGAAATCAAGCAGCGAAGTGCCTCCTCCGTTCCTAACCCCAAAGCCGAAGCCACCGTGCACCTCATCATAGCCACCAGCATCAGCCCCAATATGACCATTAAAGTCCCCTCCAATAACTAACTTCTCAGATTGGGGAATACTACGCACCAGATCATCCAAGTCCTCCCAAAAGCGCCTCTTAGCCTCCTCGTCTAAGCCCGCTTGCGGCGCGTAAGCGCTGACGACGTTGAGGACGCAACCCCCAATAACCATCTTAATAGACATTAACCTATCATTCACTCGCCTAACCTCGACCACGGACTCCCTTAGGTCCCTATCTACCAAGATGCCCACTCCATTCTTACCTCTCACGACCCCAGAATACCACAGCTTAAACTCATCTACATTCCTCGCCTTCGACCCTTTCCACCTAGTCTCCTGGACACACGCTATATTAACCCTCTTCCTCTAAAGAACCTTCGCCAGCTCTATGGACTTACCCGTCAGAGTGCATACGTTCCATGACCCAATCCTTAATCTATGGGCGTCCGCTACCCTCTTCCCACCCTTACCTCCCGCCCTATCCGCAGGACCACCCCCTACTCCCCTACTCACTCCCGTCCCCACCCCCACCCCCGAGGACATGACCTTACGCTATCATCCCCCGCTACGGCCACCATCCCTCCAACCGACTTTGGGGAACAGTGGCGCACACACGCACTATAACGAAATATACAAAAAGGTACAAACTAGATAGCAACAGAATAGACCTCACTCGAAAATCTATAAATTATCTACGGCAGATATTTGCATAGGCTTTAGTATCGGCGGTTTCTCACATATCCCCAGACAATGCAGCAGGGCCATTATCAGAAATACAAATTACGATAAACAAATGAGGACTCCATTCTCAGTTCTGAAAGTAATTCACAGAAACTTGTCACTTCTCATTTTTTTGAATCATCAAGAAAACAGAAGGCATCAATGGTACGTTTGAATATTTGCAAGAATTGGCAAATAAAAAGCAGGAGAAAGGAAAAGAAAGTGGAAACGTAGTATCTGGTTATACTCTCTGCTAATTGGTACAATGACTTCATATAATCTGTCTGTTCTAAGGAATAAGGATGAGGCCAAAGACCACCTACTCAACGATGAATGATGTTTCCTGTAATGATTCCTTATTTAATGAAATATTTGGAAGAATATTTACTTCAATAATTGTAGCTAGCCTAAATAGAAATATTTGAAAGAATATTTAATTTCAAATTTGTAGCGCGCCTAATTAGGGAGGAATTAGCTCATAATAATTGGTATTTAATGAATGATATAATATTTGTAAAATAACTGTAAACATGACGGATAAATATAAAACTATACATATTTTTGATAATAAGATTTTGTATATGGTATAAGAAGGAAAAAGTCCCTTTCTAAAATAAGTAGAGATTACGTTGGAAAATCTTCACTTGAACTTAGAAGTGTGGGCCACCTGATGCCTCTGTTGGTTTTGTGCTTTTTCTAAACTTAGTTTTTGTTTATGATCCTACGTCTCTTTTTTTCACATGAAAAATTTATTTTTACACATAAAAAATTTATCGTTTACATATAAAAGACTTTAAAAGGATTATTTTCCTAAATTATAAATTGTAAAGAAGCATGACATACAAATAGCATCCTCTACAACATGGAGTTTTAAAATAATGATACAATCTTTTCTCTTTGCTATGTTCTCTGATACCTCTTTGTCGTAGTGTCTTTGATCTATAAGTTTAATGATGGAAATCTTTGGGATGATAAAGATGATAGGAGGAGTTATCGAGAGAAAAGAAGTACTTTTGAGATTTCACTAAAGAAATAAGATGAGGAAAATATGGCATTTGTCTGATTATCAGGTGGGAAATTAATTGTTTATGGAATTCTTGCTGAGAAAGAGGAGTCAAGTATAAGAAGCTAAGAACCTAATTGTGAAGTTATACCTTTTCTCCTACCGCAATATTTTCTTTCTTTTCTTAGTAAGCTTGTTACCAGTAAAATTCAGTACTATTCGTAAATAGATATTATCGGAAAACGAAAATTATATTTTAATCGTAAGGCCCTGCTTTTGAAAATATTGCGTCATGTGGCCTAATTTATAAATTTTATGTTTGTCTTTTACCGAGGGCATGACCCTTGATAGGGGCGTTTGGAGGTCTAGAATCAGAATTGTAGGCTAGGGGCTCCTAGAGTCCTTCGTTCGCATCTCTCGGGGTTGGGTGTAGGATAGTAGGGTTACCCATAGATGATTAGTATTTTAGCTTGTTTCTCCATATGGTTGTTAATATGGTAGTTACTGTTTGTTATTATTGCATTATTGCATGCGACTGTATTTATGTTGCTTATGTTTTCATGAGTACTTACATTATTATTGCAGGAGTACCTATGCTTTATTATTTTGTTTTGTTTTGCTTGTGTTTCTAACTTTACCTTTGTTTTCGTAATGCAGCTTTCCTTTTTTTTATCCTACACGCCGAGGGTCGTTTGGAAACAGCCTCTCTGCCCTTACGGGCAGGGGTAAGGCTCGTCTACATATTACCCTCCCCATACCCCACCTGGTGGGATAACTGGGTAGTAGTTGTTGTTGTTGTTGTTTGTCTTTTAGGTTGCTTATTCGATTTGTAAAGATTAACTTTTTACTATAATATTGTTCAAATAAATAGTATTTAGTTAGATTTTAATTTTCCTTTATGAACGCGCAAAGCGAAAACAAATTTGCAGAAGTGCTCCTCCAAATGTTAACTCAATGGATCCAACAACTAATGACCATGAAAACCTAACATTTTGACAGCTAGTATCATATCATGTATACAATGATAGTTTTCCAAGTAAAATTATGCTGCTCTATAAATGAAACTTTGCTTCCTCTTATTAGGACAGTTTTAAAAGAAAAATCAGAGACAATAAATATCACCCCGAGTAAACACAATACAGCTTAGTCCTTGAGAATGAAGCAGAGTACCTGTATGCAGCAATCTAGCCAAACCCCGTTCTCAAATACATCAAGCACACAGTATACGCCTTAAATCCACTCCAATCTGCCTTGATGTTCCACATAATGTTGAATTCTACCAGCAGCTGAGAGTGCCTGGGTTGTTACTTCAGCAGGTTTTGTACTGTACTTCAGTTCGAACTTGGGATATCGCCTCTGATGCTCTTCTCCACTTGAAGGTGTATCTGTTAGGATTTCATCAAAGAACTCATCTGCAACATCTCCATCTTCATCTATCCTAAGACGCTTGGCGTACCATCTCAATCCCTGAGCTCAGTGAAAAAAGAGATGATTAAAGATGCAAATTAGAAGCAACAAGTTATCCCAATTTCGGAACTACAAGAGCACAAAGAGGGGAAGTTTTCACCCAACAGGAAACTATTGTTCAGAATTAATGAACAAACAAATTTTTCTAGGTCATGGAAACAGCAAAAGAGAAAAATTTGTGTTATTTATCTACACCGCTGAAGAACAAAACACACCTTTACTGCAGATGATTGCAAACTATCAGTGAAGCTTGATGAGTTTTTCTCGAAAATTTAACAATTTATTACCACACAACCAACGAGTTGAAATTTGTTAGCAGTGCCAAAAACCCAATGAAACTCGAGCTCAACCACCCAAAAGTGCAAGACCAACAAAAAAAGAGCTTAACATAAGGTATTCTACCAGCAACAAAGGTAAAACAAAAACAAGAAATATAACTAGGAGTGGCAAACAGGCAGGTCCGGTCGAATATTGTTTGGGTCAAAATGAGTAATAAAAACGTATAAATTATCCGACCCAACCCATATTTAATACGGGTAAAAAAAGGTTAATCGGCTAACATCTTGCATATGATCACTTTTGGGAGAATTCTTAATCTCCCTAACTTGAGGAACCCCAATTTGAGGTTGTACATATGTAAAAGTTAAACGCATTGGTTATCCATTTTCTAAATGAATAATAGGGTTCTTATCCATATTTGACCCGTTGTTAAAAAGTTCATTATCCAACCCATTTTTTAATGGATAATATGGTTCTTTTAACCATTTTGCACCCCTTAAGATAACAAAAATCATCATCGAAGAAGAACCCACAGACAAAATAGACGGAGCTGCCATAAGCTTAACATACAACATCTCAAGCGGAACTAACAATAAGGATGAAACCGCTTATAGATAATCTCCAAATCATTCCTGAACTAGAAAATCAATGTTGTTTTCCAGGACCACTGCCTTTTTTTTTTTGGAGACTGGTATCAATATATTAGAAAAAGCACTAAGGCAGTGCAAAACCGTATCTCCAGGTGGGATAGATCAAAATTGACCCATCAAAGTTACAAAAAGCCTAACATCAAACAAAGGATGCTGTGTTCTTTAAATGACTTTCTTTACCCAAATATAAAATAAAAGAATACAATTCATCTTAATGTTCTAGAGAGGATTGTATCTGTCTTCACAAACTCTTTAATATCTTTCTTTCCATACTGTCCACCAAATGCAAACATGTATCAACCTCCACCGCGCCTTCTGTCCGACTAAACCTCTATTGTTATTACAATACTCCAAAAGCTCCTCAATAGTTGCAGGCATGGTCCATCTGGGGCCCACAATGTAAAGGAACAGTTGCCACAATTGCCTAGTGATAGGACAATGCAGGAACAGGTGGCTGTTTGTTTCGAGATTTCTGCAACATAACAGACATCTAGAACATAACTGAAATCCCCTTCTTTTCAGGTTTTCTTGAGTTATGCATACTTCTCTCGCTACCAGCCATGAGAAACAGGCCACCTTAAAGGAAGCTTTGACTATCCATATATTCTTCCATGGCCGTCTCTCTATGTACTGACCTGTATCTAAAAGCACAAGATAGGCAGATTTGACAGTGTAGCTCCCACTCTTGCATTTGTATCTTCATGATCAGTGAGACCATTGAAAACTTTCAAACCCTTAAAGAAGTCAGCGATTCTCCCCATTTCCCAATCATTTAACCCTCTTCTGAAAGTGATATTCCAACCATGTTGTTCACGGGCTTCTTCCATTTTAATTTCAGGTATGGTGGCAATACCATAGAATTCTGGAAACACCTCTTTAAGTGGACCATGTCCTAATCAGTAATCACTCCAAAATAAAGTCTTTCTTCCATTACCCACCTATGCTAGTGTTAACTAGAAGAGAATTCCAAAATTGCCTGATAGATTTCCAAACACCAACCCAATATGGAGTATTAACAGATCTTGTGCACCACTATTCAGTCTGGCCATACTTCACTCTTATTACCTTTCTCCATAAAGCATTATCTCTTAGTTGTATCTCCACAGCCACTTCATAAGCAAACTTTGATTGTGTGCCTTGAGATTCCTGAGTCCCAAATCCCTTGCCTTTTATGGGTGATAAATGAGTTCCAATTCACCGAATGAATATCTCTCTTATCTCTATTACCGTATTAGATGAAATCCCTCCTTAATGCATCAATTCTTTCCTCACCTTAACTGATGTAGGGAACAGAGACATGACATAAGTTGGAAGAGCATCCAGCACAGTGTTCACCAAGACCACTCCGCTTCCCAAAGATAGATATTGACTTTCCCAGGTTGCAAGTCTTTTCTTCGCATCTTTCCAGCATCCCACTGCATATTTCTTGAGACTTGTTCTTGGAACTCAATGATAACCCTAATGCCCCATCTTACAGCCAAGAATTGCAGCTAATACTTATATATTACCAACCATATTGACGAGAAACAAGTTACTCCTCCAATTAACATGCAATCCAGACTGCTTCAACTACTAAAATGAGCCTCAAGTATTTTATTTGCTCAGCATCACAAAACACCAATGAATCGTCAGCATATAGTAACTGTATGATCTTCAAGCTGCTATCTTCCCTATTTGATACAGGAAAACCTCTTAGCCAAGCATTCCCCTGAGAAGTCTACAACATCTGGCCCAAACCCTCCACAGCATAAGGAACAGAAAACGTAACAGAGGGTCAACATGTCTCACCTCTCTCTGATGCAAAAAAATCTTCTGGGGAACCATTCACAAGGATGGAGAGTCTAACAATTCTTATGCAGAAGGAAACCACTACTTTTATCTTTCTAATATTTTAAACAGTGACAAGTTGGATAATTAGGAATTGAGATTTAATAAGACATCTTCGGATACAAATACAATAAATCAATAAAAGCTATTCTGGTTTAAAGCCAAGCTTTCAACTGCATTGTAAAATGCCCACCAAGTAAAGATGTGATGTCACAAAAGGTAAATGGAAACAGAGATCTTACACAATCATCAAACTTCTGTTCAGTTAAAGACAGTGCCTAAACTGCCTCTAAAGGATACAAATTTTCCCGTCATAAATGGCTTATAGTTTTCTTTAAACTTCAAATCGCCTAGAAGCAACAAATTGTATAGGTTTAAGCAAACAGAGGGGTCTTTTAGGTGGTCATGAGCACGAGTTAACTAAGCGTGTTCAGAACCAAGAAAGTTGTATTTCACAATTTCAAAGAAGAAATTCAGAACCTGTTCTCTTCCAATTTCAGGAGTTTCTCCATGAGTGATCCTGCTAAAGATTTTATTCTCTTGCCTACTGTAGATTTTTGAATTATTAGCTATTATGAAAAGTAAACGAGATATACAATAAGAACAAGTGGAGGTGGCAGGCGTACTTTCGAGACCTGATTAACGAGGAGGGGAATCGAGACATAGATCTAGGGGAGTTGGGGAATTCAGAGTGTCATAGACACCTTGGGTACTGCAGGCGCATTAGGGTGAAGGAGGTCGTGGGGGCTTAGCGTAGGATGAGTAGGCGTCGAGCGACCGGGCCAGACGAAATCCCGATGGAATTCTAGAAATGCATGGGTAGAACAGGAGTAGAGTGTCTATCCAGGTTGTTCAATGTGATCTTCAGGACTAAGAGGATGACGGAGGAGTGGAGGTGGATTACAGTGGTGCCCTTGTATAAGAACTGTTAGAATATGTAATAGTAGAGCCCTAATCCAATGTGTATTAGGAGTAGCCTAATCCAATATTTATTAGGAGTAGGATAGGTTATGTTTATATATATATGGCTCATTTTATCATGTTTAATATCAATTATATGTTTCTCCCGTGCTTTCTCACATGGTATCAGAGCTTTGGTGAGATTATTATCGTTGTGCGTCATTCCAACGACCTCCGGGAAGAAATAACTCAGTCACCGTGCAATTTTATGTTCCGATTTAATTCAAAAAAAAATTCAAAATACTGTCGTTGGAATGACGGGATAACTCAGCTGATGAACGTAATTAGACACTTCGGTCACCGAAAAATTGCACGGTGACTGAGTTATTTCTTCCCGGATGTCGTTGGAATGACGCACAACGATAATTATCTCACCAAAGCTCTGATACCATGTGAGAAAGCACGGGAGAAACATATAATTGATATTAAACATGATACAATGAGCGCTATATATATACACATAACATATCCTACTCCTAATAAATATTAGATTAGGCTTCTCCTAATACACATTGGATTAGGGTTCTACTATTACATATTCTAACACTCCCCCTCAAGCTGGTGCATATAAATCATATGTACCGAGTTTGTTACATATGTAGTTAACATCGAACCCGAGTTTCTAGACCCGAAAGCATAGAGTCCCAAAGACATCGTTGGATTATCACCAAATAATCAGAAAGAATCAACTGGAAACTGGAAACTGCAGTACTGTAGCTGCCGGAAAACTGAAAATATTGTAGCTACCGGAAAACTCAAGGTTGTCGGAATTGAAAAGTAAAAATATGGGTAGGCTCGGAATTTGAGGGCGATCCAACTGCCCTGAAGGACCTTCGTCAAAATCTCACCAGAACAGTGCTCACGCGCCGCCGCCGGCAGAACTCCGGCGGGCGCGTGGAGGCGTGTGGGAGGTTCGTTTCCGGTGATTTTTTCTGGGGTTGGTCGGAATTCTTTTCCGAACCTCTTGGTGGACTCGGATTTTGCACAACACCAACAAAAAGGTAGTTTAGTTACGGACAGCCGCTTAAGTCGCCGGAAAATTGCACGGCGACGAGGTTTTTCTTCCCGGAAGTAGCTGGAATGACGCACAGCTATAATATACTCACTATAGATATGATGGTGTTGGTTTTTTTTTTTGCACAACACTGATAATTAGTGACTTTGACGCAATTAGACACTTCGGTCACCGGAAAATTGCACGGTGACTGACTTATTTCTTCCCGGATGTCGTTGGAATGACGCACAACGATAATTATCTCACCAAAGCTTTGATACCATGCAAAAAATGGACCTTGGGCCTAACTCAACTAGCTTTTGGGGTTGAGTTAGGCCCAAGGTCCATTCTTATCATGGTATCAGAGCCAGGCCCATCCCAATTATTGTTACCGATGTTGGGCCCCCATTTATGTTGTCCACGCTCCAGAGATCTGGCGTGATGGGGGGTGTTGAATTGTCCCACATCGGAGGGATTTGAGGTCCTTGGTCTCCTTATATGGCTTGGGCAATCCTCACCTCATAAGCTAGCTTTTGGGGTTGAGTTAGGCCCAAGGTCCATTCTTTTCAAGAACAAAGGGGATATCCAGTGTTGTAACAACTATAGGGGTATCAAATTACTAAGCCACACTTTGAAAGTCTGGGAGCGGGTGGTTGAAGCGAGAGTGAGGGAGATGACGTCTATATCCATGAACCAGTTCGGTTTTATGCCGGGCCGCTCCACTACAGAAGTTATTCACCTTGTCAGGAGATTGATGGAACAGTTCAGGGATAAGAAGAAAGATCTGCACATGGTGTTTATCGACTTGGAGAAGGCGTACGGCAAGGTCCCAAGGGAGGTGCTATGGAAGTGCGTGGAGGCGAAGAATGTGCCGCAAGCCTACATTAGAGTGATCAAGGACATGTACGACGGAGCTAAGAATAGGGTTAAGACGGTGGGTGGCGACTCAGACCATTTCCCGGTGGTTATGGGGCTTCATCAAGGATCTGCGCTTAGCCCTCTCTTAATTGATTTGGTGATGGATGCTCTAACACGCCATATTCAAGGGGATGTGCCATGGTGTATGCTATTTGCTGATGACATAGTCTTGATAGACAAGACGAGGGTCGGTGTTAACGAGAGGTTGGAGGTCTGGAGACAGACTCTCGAGTCTAAAGGGTTTCAAACTAAGCAGGTCTAAGACAGAATACCTGGAGTGCAAGTTTAGCGCCGAGTCGAGCGAAGAAGAAGTGGGAAGGGACGTGAAGCTTGGATCTCAAGTCATCGCCAAGAGGGACAGTTTGAGATATCCTAGGTCGGTGATTCAAGGGGACGGAGAGATCGACGAGGATGTCACTCACCGTATAGGGGCAGAGTGGTTGAAATGGAGGCTTGCATCAGGAGTCTTGTGTGACAAGAAAGTGCCACAAAAACTCAATGGAAAGTTTTATAGAGTTGTGGTTAGACCCGCCATGTTGTATGGGGCGGAGTGCTGGCCGGTGAAGAACTCTCATGTTCAGAGAATGAAGGTTGCGGAGATGAGGAGGCTCAGGTGGATGTGCGGGCTCACCAGGTTTGATAAGATTAAGAATGAAGTTATTTGGGAGAAGGTGGAGGTGGTCCCAGTGGATGAGAAGCTGCGGGAAGCGAGCTCAGGTGGTTCGAGCATGTGCGGAGGAGAAGCCCCGATGCCCCAATGAGGAGTTGTGAGCGGCTGGCGGTGGTTGGCGCGAGTCGAGGCAGAGGGAGGCCCAAAAAGTATTGGGAAGAGGTGATTAGGCAGGACATGGCTAGAATGCGGATTTCGAGGACATGGACCTTGATAGGGAAGTATAGAGGTCTAGTATCAGGGTTGTAGGATAGGAGCTTCTAGAATTTTTTTTTCGCACTTCTTTCCCGGGGCTGGGCGGGGTTTTGTGGGGCTCTCCATATTTATGGTTATGGTTACATAATTATTTATGTGATTTCTGCTGGAGTTACTAATGCCTTTTCGTATTTGTTTATCTTTTCCTTTGGCATGCCATGTTATTTATGGTTTAGGTTTACATAATTATTTATGTGATTTATGCTGGAGTTACTAATGCTCTTTTTCTTTGTTTTTGTTTTTTGTTCTTTTCCTTTCCTTTCCCTGAGCTGAGGGTGGATTGGAAACAGTCTCTCTTCCCTTTCGGGTAGGGGTAAGGCCTGCGTACGCATTACCCTCCCCAGACCCCACTCTGTGGAACTATATTTGGTAGTTATTGTTGTTGTTGTTAGCACTCTTGTCCTAGATTGACACTTTGAATAGGGCCTAGCTTCTTCTTTTTGTTTTTGCCTTTGTAACTTGGCCTCCTATGACTATGCATCTTCTTGATGCTTTTTTATTGGAACACCTTACTTCATCAAAAAAAAAAATTCTTAACAATTAATATCTCTTTATTTATTATATCTATTGTCTAGTAACTATTCAAGATAGAACGCTGGTGACTAAGGCATGCGCATTAGTGTCGTGTCTACACTGAAGCACAGCTTAAGCGAGATAAAGTGCCTTCCATAAGTTTTTTTGAGGTTCAGGGCGTAACCGCGCCTTAAATGAGGCTTTAACAACACTAAGAAGTTCCTCAAATGAACTCATAAACTGGCATATAAAGGGAATTGTGCATGACAAGTTTATTTAGTTAATTGTATGTTTGCAATTGAGGATGTATTAAAATATGTCCTAGTCCACTTTCTCTTCCCCCTCCCCCGAATGACTTTATGGCTTTAGCCCCATATGGGACAAGCTTTCTTTATACAAAAATGAGACTATTTTTTCCTTATTACAACAATTATTATGGCCTCAATCTCAAACAAGTTAGTTCAGCTTTATAAATCCTCATGGACACGTTATTCCACTATTTCATTTAAACTCATCTCATGCCAAATATTATGCAAAGATAAATAAGAAGTATTAGAAGTTCTCTATATTTTCTAAAAATATAAAAGCTTGTCTAGCCAAGCTTATAAAATCAGCTTATTTTAAAAAGTATTTTTCAAAATAATACTTTCGGCGAGGAGAGTTTATGTTTGGTTAATCAATTTGAAAAACAATTTTGAGCAACAATTAGTGTTTGACCAAGCTTTTAAAAAGTGCTTCTAAGTGCATTTTCTCAAAAGTGTTTTTAAGAAATTAAAAAAAACTTTTGGTTAGAAGCTACTTTTGTTAGCTTCTCAAAAACAGCTTTTACTTATACTTAAACGTATTTTTTCCTTCTAAAAGTTTGTCCAAACACCTTAACATTGGGGGAAAAAACACTTTAGGCCAAAATAAAAGCACTTTTGGCCCCAAATAAAAAGAAATTGGCCAAATAGGATATAAATCTTTGAAAGGCTTAACTACTTCGAGAAAGAATAGACGAAGAACAAGGGTGTTAACATGTGTAAATATCTTAGATGTGAAGGCTAGGATGGATGTATTGTCATATAAGAAGAAGATTAGAAATGCTCACATACGCGAGAAAATTCAAGTAGCACATCGAGCACAAACAATAAGAAGGTTGCTTGACATGATTTGGTCATGTTTTGCATCGATCTCCAGATGCACCGGTCTATAAGTGTGAAACCATAGTGAGTGTGAAACCATAGTGAGTGAAGGTGCTAAAATAATATGGAGTAGACCTAAAATCATATGGAAGAATTCGAAGGGCCTACAATCTCCTGGAATGCATACAGATTTACCAAAGGAGTGGTCTCATGTTGAAGTGCTCTATACAATGACGACAACATTGACTGCCTTACTTTCCCCTTTCTTGGAGCTACCTTTAGATGCAATCTTTTAAAGTATATTTTAGAGGCAAAAGAAGGTAGTTTCCCTGGCAATATACTCTAAATGTTGAACTGGCCTACTTCCACAGTACTGCACTACTCTCATAAGTCATAACTTTCTGCCAAGTGAAACCCCTTCCATCTTATTTCAACAATTTGGATAGAAAGCATATACAGAATATTCCGATGACAATCCGATATAGCTAGGTGAAGTTCAAGCTCCTTTATCTAACTTATAGAAACTTCTGTGAGGGAGGGATATGGAAAATTTTAATTAGTGTCTCATACAACTGACACTGAGTCAACATTTTAGTCTCACATTTCTGTGGATCCAGAAGTGTAAGATTGGGGTCCACAAATTTGTGAGACAAAAAGAAGCCTCATACAACTAGTGTCAGTTGTATGAGATACAAAATAAAACTTCTGGATGGATACCAAACTAGATAGGTATGGCTACACTTTCGAGAGGAGGACTCGTCTTTGCTTATATGTCAACAAAAGTTACTTTCAACATTTAACTGCAAAATAAGGAACTCCACATTCCCTCTACCGAAGAGATTATACAACTGGGCCTCCATGACACCTCTAGCAAGCATCAATGGTAGTGCTACTTTGAGAATCTTGCCAATGGTTAATTTACAGAAACCGCTTCCCCTCTAACCCCATTATCTCTTTCCTAGCAGTCTAGCACCAACATTGGCACCTTCTCTTTACACAATTTTTGGCCACCTTGCACCTTCCGCCAAATGGCTTATCTTATCTACATCTATGAGTTTGGGTCTGATTGGAGTTTAACAAGAAACAACACAAAACCTCTACCTGTTTATATACATTGCTTCTTCAAGTTCAACTACCCATTGCTACTTTTCATTTTGATAGGAATAGGTGCTTGCAGCTTACTCTTTGTTTACTAAATATGCCTTCCTTACCGCCCGGCCCCTATCTTTAATCTTAAATAAAGTGAAGTCAGCATACACACAAAACCCAAAATTATCAAGTATAGGATCAATGAACAGCCAAACACTAACTGCTCTAATGCAATCTTCTCTAATTGTGTACTTCAATGTGTGTAACAAACATAACAAACTCTTTAGGTGCACTGATAAATCGTGGTTAACGAGCACATCATTTCGAGATTTTAAATGGAGATAGCATTAACTCATTTACCACGTTTCAAAGGCATTCTTCCATTGGTTAGTAGAGTGAATTTTTAAAATATGATACTAACTCAGAACAATACAATTAGGATTTATGAGTCCGTTTAAAGCATATCAACAAAATCAAAGTCAAAATTACAAATAAATGAATATAATCTCCGTTTAAATACCTGAACGGCACCGTCGCGTGAACTACAATGAAAGAGGATAGGGCCGAATTGTGGTTTCTCAACCGGGACTTGAATTGGGACACTGAAACCCCTTCGTGGAACATTTTGAGCTTGAGCTGCCGCAGCTACTGCTGCTATATTACCGTCGGTGTTATCTTCTACATCTCTCGCTTCTTGCCCTTCTTCTCTTGAAAACCCTAGAAATCCAGCTAGTCTTCGCAATAATCCCATCCCTCTCTATAAGAATAGCGACATGCATTAGCGAGAAATATGGCGAAAACTATTTAAATGCAAACACCGTCGGGATTGGCGATTTCTGTGAGGCCAGAGATATTAACGCAACGACTATCTGACCGGAAAAAATTGTAGTGTTGGCGTTGGACTGATGACTTGTGAAAGTCAAAAGTAGGGGTGATGACGTTAAAAGTGCAGACCGGCGGAAAAAATGAAATACGGAGTACTTTTTTCCAAACATAGATTGTCCATAAAACCTTTTTTCTTTTTCTTTTTTTTGTTTTGAAATATTTTATCAAAAGTGTGCTTTTTTATTTTAACCAAATCCAGCCATGTGCCCACGCTAGTTTTATTAATAACAAAAAAGCAAAAACGAATCACATAGAATGAGTACAAATAAGGGGGACAATGCATCAATAATATTACTTCTATACCTTGGCTACATAATCACTCATATGCGCCTCACAATGCCCTATATGGCAGCCTCATGTGCAGGAATCAAAAGTATGTTTGTCCATGAAATCTTACAATTTTTTAAAACAAATTTTTCAAAAATCAAATAGTAGTTTTAACTACTTTTTTAAATTTTCAAAAAGAAAAAAATTCATGTTCGTAAAACTCTAACATTTTTTAAGTGAAATACATGTCCAAATATAATTTTAAATTTCAAATACTATTTTTCAACTTAACATTAAATACTATTGTAATAAGATGAGTTTTTGGTCAATGATGTCCCTTATCTTTGATAGTAGGTCTGTTTTGGTCCCTCAAATAAAATCCTGAGCATATTTAGTCCTTTAAGCATGCTAAAGTGGAGCAACTTCAGTCTCAATGACAGAATATGCCCAAGATTAATTACGAGGTTGGTTTCAGCACTCATCGTATTATTAATTTACTTATCGAAAATATTTTATAAACCAACGCCCACTAATAGTACAAAGCTGATAAATTTAAGATTATAACGTTGAAAATTTTACTTTAAAAATTTTTGGTTGATGTTTCCCAAAAGAAAATTTTGAAAAAATAGAGCTTCCAAGATAACTTCTAGCCATATTATTGAAGCAAAAGAATAACCTAGTTGTATTATTACGTTAGCCCATGTTAGAAACTATTTACATTTGGTAGCCGAAAAAATATATGAAATTTTTGCTTACTGTGGGAACTGATAGAGAACCTCGTTCTCCATACAGTTTGGTGGATAATTAGTTTTTATAAATTGTTATCAGAGCAGGTTCTTTCTAAAAGATTAACATCTAGAAAGGATCTACATGGATGCTCCACTAAACTTCGAGGAAATTCAATCAACCGATAGACCACCAAGATTTTAGGAAATGGTTCGTAGAAATGGAGGCATTTCCAAGAATGGAAGCTTTAGCATAAAGACTAAAGGATATGATTGTTGTCACAAGTGCAGAAAGCTAGGACATTTTATCAAAGATTGTCCTCTCCATAATCAGGACCATTACAAACACAATGCTTCTAAGATGATTAAGAGGAACTCGGTCCCTAACAGCAAGAGAATAGATGTCGCTGATAATATTGTAAAGCAAGCTCTAGATGCCTAGGGAGATTCCTCTAGTGAATATTAGGATGATTATGAACAGGCAGACACCTCCTTGATAAAGATGCCTTAACTGTGGTACTGGGAGAAGTAGAAAAATTGAGAGAAGATCTAGTAATTGTGGTGGTAGAGTTAGAGGAAACCATTGAGAGTCTAAAGAAAGAAAAAGATGCCTTAATTGAAATGATTGCAAACATAGGACATGAGAGAGATGATCTAGTGGTCGTTGTGATCAATCTTAAAGAGACCGTTGAGTGTGTTAGAAAGGAGAAAAAGGTTTTAACTGAGAAGGTTGCTAACATTAAGCATGAGAGAGATGACATATTAGCAATGGTTGTAAACCTAATGGAAACAATTGAGGAACTAAAAAGGAAAAGTAGGCTGGGAACACTCAAAAAGGAAAGGAAGTTGCAAGTAAGGCACACCTTAAGCTTAAAAAATAAGTTAAGATTAGTGAAATCTAGTTTGTGTGTTGATCTTGAGAAAAACAAACAACTTCAGGAAGAACTAGAAAGAGTGAAGAGTGATCTTTAGATGTCACTTAAGTGGACCTGGTCCTCTGATGCTATCACTGTCTTGTACACAAAAAAGGGGGGAAATTCGGGTTCTAAAGGGAAAAGAATCCCTACAACCCTCATAGCAAGTGTGTTACTGTACCTGATAATTGGCTTTGTACTCGCTATGGCAATACTGGGCACTTTAAGGAAACTTGTAAGGCCAGATTTCAATCTCAACAGAAAAGTAAAGTTTTTGCTGAAAAAATAACTACTACTAGGGATCTTGGTCTTTCACATAAAAAACGTGTAATGCCTACTAGGACCAAAAGAGCCCTAATTCACCCATTTTCTCATTACAAGGGACCAAAACTAGTTTGGGTTCCTAAATCTAACCCTTGATTTACTTGTGCAGGGAACAAAAGCATCCAACAATGGTACATGGATAGCAGTTGCTCGAAGCACATGACTAAAAGTACTAATGATTTTTTTTCATTGAAGGCCCTGCATGGAGGGAGTGTATCATTCGAAAATGGCAAGAAGGGATACATTCAATGAATTGGAAGGATCGGGAAGTCTCTTTCCCACTCTATTGAAAATGCGTACTACGTGAAGGGTTGAAGTATAGCTTGCTGAGTATTTCTTAAATATGTGACAAGGGTAGCAAAAGTGGAATTTGTATCTAAAATATGCACAGTCACAAATCTTGTGACTGGTGAAGTGATGTTAGTGGCCAAAAGATACAAAAATATTTATGTTGCTAATTTCGAGTCCTTGCAAAATAGGGATCTTAGATGTCTGAGGATTGTTGATGATAATACTGAGCTATGGCACAAAAGGCTGGGTCATGCAAGTTATGCTACTGACCAAATTGGTCAAGAAGAACCTGGTTCTTGGTCTGCCCAAGTCAAGCTTCAAGGATCATAGGGTGTGTGATGCATGTGTAAATGGAAAGTAAGTCAGATCCTCTTTCAAGGCTAAAAAGGAATTTAGCATCCCAAGGCCACTTGATCTCCTCTATATAGATCTATGTGGACCTTTGAGGGTGCCAAGTTGAGGAGGAAAAAGGTACATATTTTAGTTATTGTGGATAACTACTCCATAATTACATGGACCTTTTTCCTCATAACTAAAGATCAGACTCCAGTCGACATAGAGGAACCTGATTCCTCAATCACGATATTTGAAGCAGAAAATAGAGGTATGGATATTGTACATGGAATTCCAACTGCAGGGGAATTCAAACTAGATCAAAGACAAGAAACTCACTTGCCTTTCTCCCACAAATAGAGCTCAAGAATTTCAAGTAAGTATTGAAAGATGCATACTGGATTACAGCTATGCAAGAAGAGCTATGTCAATTAGAGAGGAATAGTATGTGGAACCTGGTTCCACAGCCTGCTGACATAACTATTATAGGAACCAGGTTGGTATTCATAAACAAACCTGATGAGTTTGGAAGCATGTTTTTAAACTCGACAAAGGCTTTGTATGGGTTAAAGCAGGCTCTCCTTGCTTGATGTGAAAGGTTATCAAAATTCCTTCTAGAAAATGGCTTTACAAGAGGGAAAATTTACAACACTTTTTTCTAAAGAAGCGAGGAAGGAACCTGATCCTTATGCAGATCTATGTTGATGACATCATCTTTGGAGCAACAGTTGACTCTCTATGTGAAGAATTTGCAAAAATCATGGGAAGTGAGTTAGAAATGAGTATGATGGAGGAACTAAATTTCTTCTTAGATTTACAAGTGAAGCATACTCCCAAAAGGGAATATAATAAGACAACATAAGTCCATCAAGAAGCTGCTGAAGAGATTTGACATGGAGACATCAAAAATCATTGACACTCCCATCGCCACAACTACTCGTCTAGACATGGATGAACCTGGTTCCCATGTAAATAAGACCATGTATATAGGTGTCATAGGGTCACTTCTGTAGTAGATCAGATATTGTTTTAGTGTTGGTCTTTATGCCAGGTTTCAATCCAATCCAAAAGAATCTCATTTGAAAGCTGTCAAGAAAATCCTAAGATGTCTCAAAGGGATGCAAGACATGGTTCTATACTATCCCCCAGGAGATAACTTTGACTTGGTTAGATATGCTGATGCTAATTATATTGAATATCTGGTGGATAGAAAGAGCACATCTAGATCGTCACATTTTCTGGGGTCATGCTTGATCCAATGGGATACAAAGAAAGAAACTATGTGGCTCTTTCTATTACTGAAGCTGAATAGATAGTTGTTGCTTCTTGTTGTCCTCAACTACTACAGATCAAGAAACATCTTGAAGACCTTGGTGTATTTGCAGCTTGAACCCAATAGAACACAAGAGGATAAAGCACATTGATGTGCGACATCACTTTTTGAGGGACAATGTTGAAAAGGTTCTGATATGTATGAAGTTCTAAAAGACAGATGATCAGGTAGCAGATATCTTCACCAAGGCGCTGAGTAGTGAACACATTGAAAGAAATCCTCTGGAGTTGGGGTTGATCAAGCTTAATTAAGGACCGGGTCACTTGATGATTAGCTATGTTAAGAAGGAAAGGTAAAATGCTAAAAAGTGTTTTTGGTGACATCTGAATCAAATCTATACTATTACAAGTGTACATACATGGAAGTTTCAGGACAAAACAAGTAAAAGTGACATTGCCCTTCTGGGAGTCTTTGCTCAAGTTTTCAAAAAACCGTCGAGGAACCTGGTTCCTATGACTTAGGTTAGTAGTCTCTTCATTACTTATATGCCCTTTTAAACTGCTGAAGTGTAACGTCATTAATTTATTCCCATCTCTCTCCAAAATTTTGAAGTCCAAAATGTTAAACCTTTTTTGAACTGACCTGTTACCCCGAAAAACCCTTTCATTCTCTCGCACCCAACCAAAACCATTTTTTTTCTTCAAAACCAAATCAAATCTAAACAAAAGAAAAATCCTTCTCTCCAAATATGCCAAAAGTGAATCCAACTCTGTCACCTTCCAAAATCCTAACTCCATCTTAATCGAAACTCAAGAGGTCTTTGGTAGATTTCGATAGGACTTTAACTGAAAAGGAAAGGGGTAGATCTAATATTCAAGAAAGTGAGCCTGAAATTGATGTTGCGTTTGTAGAATCCTTGAAGGATGCATGAATTAGTGAATGTGCAAGAAAAAGGGATAGTGACCTGCTGATATGGTGATTGTGGAAGAGAGAATGAAGTGGAAAAACCTCTATTTGAAAGAAAGATGTCACGACCCAAACTGATAGGCGGTGACGGGTGCCTGAGTCCTATCTGTCAAATTCCCCTAAGCATGTGTTTAAGATATAAACTTGTATAACATATACTGCATTATGAAAATAACATACGTGAAGGAAACCTGCCATTAAGGCATATGCACGTATACTTGCAGAATACAGTGGGCGAGCCAGCAATGCTTCTGTAGACAATTATACATCCAAAACTAAAAGCCGATAAGGCCATGCAATCCAACTAGACATACTATCTACTCTAATTGAAACATAACTGTATAAAGACATGACCGAGCTATGTCATACCTATATATATATATATATATATATATATATATAAACATATCGTAGAAAAACGAAAGCAGCTCCGGATCAAGTGGAGCTCGCCAACTCTCGCTGCTCAAGAATCCTAAGAAGGGAGACCGTCATCTTACCTACTTGCACCTACGGGCATGAAATGCAGGCCCCGTGAAATAGGGCGTCAGTACAAAAAATGTACTGACTATGTAAGACATGAAAATAAATATGTAAAAGTCATAGATGAAACATGGATACAGAAATACCTTTAAATCTGAATAACTCTGTAAATTTTGAAACATTTATAATACCCTGCACATGCGTATAAATGTCGTGCCATGCATGGGTATGGGTGTACATAATATCATCAAGCCACTGAGGGCATCCCATCATATCGGCTCGGCCATTGTGGGCAACATCATCAATATATACCAACTGATCAGGTGGTGGTGCGTATATAACACCATAACCTTTTCCCATATTACATATACATATATACGCGTCTATAACACCGTTTGAATTATATTTCAACCACTGTGGGCAACATCATCATCATCATAAATTAGCTGATCAGGTAGTGATGCATATATAACGTCGTAACCTTTTTCCATATCTCATATACATATATTTACATATATACGCGTATATAACGCCATCTGGTCATGGGTCAATGCATATGTATAAATGAGCGAAATGCATAAAAAATAAATAATAATCTCGATATTCATTTTGGATAAACTTTTCCAACTGCGATTATTTTAAGACCCATGAATAAAAGATAATAATAATTCTCATGGGGATTCAAGAAAATAAACACCCTTACTATTTCTATGAATAGAGTAATTTATAGAAACTGTGTATTTGCACGTTTCTTCAGTATAATTTGTGCCATGCCAAAAGAAAGAAGGGAGAGCCTTAAGATACCTTTACTGAATAAAATGAGGAATAACCCATTAGAGGTAACCGCATTATAGAACAAATCAACCATTGGATTTGAAGTCCATGACAAAACTAATAAATAAACAAGGTTGTATCTGCCTCTTCTATTCGTCGTATAAGACACCATCTCTGCTCCTAAAGTTGCCTACTGGCTTAATTCGATTTATCGATTCGATTTTGACCCTTATCGATAATTATTTATCGATTATCAATTTGAACATATGCTTATCGTTATCGTTTCAATAAGGTTTCAATTTTTTCGATTTCGATTTATTGATTTTTGGGGCTTATCGATTCGGTTATCGTTTACACCAATAAGAAAATTGTTGGGATTCCTCAAAAAGTATATCACTACAAACACGCCTAACTAATATGGATAAAAAGAAGCTAAAATAAGAAGAGCATCTTTTATAACATAAATATTGTGACAACAAGCACATGAAACGAAATTATAGTAAGGGATCAAATGTATGCCACCAACACTGCAACAGTATAAAAAAATAAAATATATCATCACGGCTAATTTTATTTTTTATTAATTTAAACTTTATTCCCTTGAGCTTTAAATATGATCATTCCTTAAATGTGGTAGAGGAAATAATAGCGCTAAGGACTTAGGGTAAAGGAAATTGTAGTATAAAATAAGGGTAAAAAAAATTAAAAAAATATTTTATAAAAAATTAAAAAAATATTTTATAAAAAATTAAAAAAATAGTGTATGTTATCGGTTTATCGATAAACCGATAAACCGAAAAGGACAGAATCGAAATCGAAATCGATAAATCGATAAGGAAAATTTTGAAATTGAAATCAAAATCGATAAACCGATATCGATAAATTGATAACAAATAATCGATTCAATTTATCGATAAACCAATTCGAATGCACACCCCTAGATTTGTCTATCAATATAATTCATATGGTGAAGCTCCTCTTTTGACTCTTGCTACTGCCTAATATACTAAAAGGCATAAAAGGCCTTTGGCAGCCCCTTTCAATATATTATAAGATCATATGGTGGCATTTATCTAATCTACCACATGTTACCAACTTGAAATAAGAGTCACTATATGAGATTTATATTAAGTCCCCTTGTACAGCCATGTTAATTGCCTATCCATTCCTATCCAATTATATTAATTAACTAAAAAGGTAATATCCCGCTATCTGGTAATTAACCACTTACCCACATAATTTAAAATTTACCATAAATTATTTAAAATTTTATTTATTTTTAAAATACTTCATATATATACTTTATATATTATACTACTATGGTCATATGATATCTTGTATGGTACTAGTTCATAATTATCGAGTATTATCGCTCGGTATTTTATTCCAAATTTACCACTTTCAACGAAACTCGTTTTCTTTAATCCATGTACCCATTTATCCTTCATAACACCTATTTATCGCTTGTTATAAATAGCAGAAGTTGTGAGCACGTGATTTTTGTCCTAAGCAAATTATTCCCAAAAAATTCAAACAAAATGATTTTTCCTTATTTTTACAATTTTTGTGAATTTTGTGTTAATTGTTTGCATTTTATTTGTGCATGATAATTCATATGAAAATACAAAAATATGCATTTGCATTTAGAATTTTATTTCATATTTTTGTATTAATTAGGGGCTAATTTATTTTAGAACAAAACATGGAAAATCACAAAAATTAATTCACTTTAGCATTTTAATTATTTTTATTGTGAATTTGTCATAAAATAGTTTTTAAACAAATTTAGTAATTAATTAGTCTTTGCTTTGAAATGTATTAGGATTTTATGTTAATTTTTCATCTTTATAAATATGAGAAAATATAAAAATTAAAAAAATGAGAGAATAAAATAAAGAGAAAACAATTTGAAAAAAGAAGAAGAAGGAACAAAAGGGTGTGCTAATTCGAATTGAGTCACTGCCAGTTAAATCCCAGCCCAAACCTATACCCGTCCAGCCCATATCTGAACCCTGACCCAGTCCAGCTCAACAGACCCACAAAATGACGGTGTTCTGTCGTCCATTAATCACAGTGATTAACTCTCCCAGATCCAACGGCTCAGAACCCTCCCCTATTTTGCATATTAATGTCCGAACCAAATCAGTTAACCCCATGATACAATCGTCTTCCTCGTACTTTGTAACGCTGCCGGACGTTTCCGCCAGCGGTGAACGTTACCACCTCCAAACCACCCCAAATTGACACCTCGTAATCCTCTCTTCTTCCCCATCTCAAATCTACAAACAGCTCCGTTCAAAACCCAGCCCAACTCCTCGAATCTTCGTCGGAAGGTTTTCCGGCCACGACACCACCGCGTCCAAATGACACCAGATAAACAACATAACTTCCTCCCCTCATCCTCTATTGAACCCCCTTAACCCCGTTTATTACTATGGGTAGACTAGCTCGAATATGGGTTTGAAATTTTTCGGTGAACCCTGGTTTCATTAAACTTCGCCGAACCAGTGCCCTGGGATACTCCTCATTTTTCTCGAGATATTTTTATCGTCATTGGTGGTCAAATGACAACAGGATTGCTCCAATTCTGAACCAAGCGGTGGCAACCCTCAAGCTGTTAGTGAGTTTTCGATTGGTTTAATTTTCTGTTATTTGTTCTTATCTTCATATAGGATATTTTAGTTTAATTTGCATGTTTAGTTCTCTTTTCTCATCCTGAATTCTGTGGATTTTCTTTGACTCCAAGTCTAATTATGGCCTAATTGGATTGCCATTTGCCTGGTCATCTTAGTTTAGTTTTGTTCTCAGCAGGGTTATTAGACTAAGTTCATCACTGGTAAAATTAGTTTTGATAATTGATTAATTTAGTTAGGCTCGAATTTAGTTTTGATAATTGATTAATTTAGAGAGGCTCGAATCATTCTTGGTGTGTGTTTCAATTCATTGGTTACTTTGAAGATGTCAGTTGACTAGGTTAGTTGATAGATAATCATGGATAAGATATTGGGCAAGGTTAGATTCGTTTGTTAGTTTCACACAAGTCTAAGGGTTGTTCGGGTAATTGGCAAGACTTAGGAGTGTGTAGATTACATCTGAAACCTCTAGAACCTTCTAGAGAGGGCGTAAACTAGAATTTCAGAAAGTGTGTATACTTGTTTGAGTTACAAGCCAACAAGTAAGGGATAGAATTTGAAATTAATTAAAGGACTTTAAAGAGAAAATAAAATCTGATCTCTCACCTTTCTTGCCTATAAAAGGGCATCAGAATTGCCTTGGTAAGGGGTCTCTTTTTCAGCGAAAAAAATCCAATAACAAGCTTACTATAGAGTCTCTCTGCTATTCTGAGTTCCCAGTCAGAAAATTTCAAAAGAAAATATAATATAAAAACTAAAAAAAAAGTTACTCCATTGATTTTTCTAGTTTAGCTTCAGGTTTTCCTAGTTCAAATTAGTGTTTGAGGTCTCATAGGCATACAAATTGATTTCGGGTTGGTTTGAGTCCAATTGAACTAGGTTGTGATAGAGTTTGGATTTCTGCTGGAAGTGTGAGTATATTCTGGGTAATATTTGAGATTTTGGTCTGTTTTGGAACTGGCTTGGGTCTGACTTCTCATTTGGCTGATTTCAAATCTTTTCTGGGTTGTGGTTCATTCTCTGGGCTGTTTCCTATTGCTCTTACTACTGAAAATTGTATTTTGCTGTGGTTGCTGCTGATTATTTGCCATAGCTGACTCCTTCTCTTTCTTCTGATTAAATTTCCATTTCCGGGTACCACTTCTTCTCTCCTTTGTGTTGTGAAGGACTGGTGTAATTTTAACTGGAGGAATATTTAGGAATGCTGTATTGAACTGTTATCGAAGTCCATATTCTGAATTTATTGTAGTTTATGCCTATTTCTAATGTGTAAAACAATTTGTACAATGAAACTAATCTGAAACATGAAGACTGAGATCAATTTGTGGATTATGTAGTTAGTAATTTGTTGTTTTTTTTTTTTAGCTCATGTGATAGCATAGTAAGCTTGAACTCATGATTAGATTGAAAGCAGATACTGGATTGGTTTGTCTACCATAATATGATGTGTATTGGTATAATTTAGCTATTAGAATTGCTGGAAATGAAAATGAGTTGAGATTGTTTAATTTGTTTAAATCTGCTGCTCTGCCATGGTTCAGTAATAGTTTGGTAATCCAGTTTTAAAATTACAGACTTAACGTTTTGAATTTGGACACATAGGAAGCCGGGCAAGAGAATTAGTCATTTAGATACTAACATTTCAATTACGACATGTACTGATCTGAGTATTTAACTGTATTAATTTGCTAGAACTCGCCTGGGTGCAAACTATACTGAATGCAATTCACACGTTATGGAATTAATCGCGATGTGGAAGTTTTCCTTTAAGTGCTATTCTCGCGCTTCTGCTGGGATTCGAACTCTAAGTCACTCCTTCAGCCGTTTGGTCTCCCATTTTGGTTTGCTCGATATGGGCTATGTGGAGTTTGAAGCTGAAATAGGAATTGGGCTTTTCACAAGCCTGGTTCCTTAGGACAGCAGTTAAAAATAGGTTTATAAGGATTGGCCAAATAAAATAATTGTTTAGGATTTTTGTTATTTACACAAATAAATAGAAAAACCATAGTCATTTTAGGATTGACCTTTAAATTAAAATATGAGACGAGCGTCGCTAAATATCATGCAAATTTCAGGGCCCTCAATGGATGATTATTAAAATAATTAGAGTTTGGGAGTGTCGTTTAGTGAATTTCACGGCCATGCCCAAATAAATATACGTTAGAATATTTTGGCACGATTTAATTAAATTACTATCTTAAACTCGGGTGCGCATTGATGCGATCCAAATCCAAATCCCGACGAAGTCAAAAATATGTTGATCATCACGGGCGCATTGATTGTAACGGGGTTCGAAACGCACTTTCACGACATCGTAATTCTTATAAAATAAAAATGATATAAAAAAGGTTCACAAAATGAGACGAGCCTCATCGAACAAAATGAATAAATGTGGGATCCTCATTAAATGGTTATTAAAAAATGATTACAATTTGGAGGGCCGTTTAGTGAATTTCAACGGCCTCTCCCGAAATATTATTGCTCTAGAACGTTTAGGCGCGATTTATTTAATTTACTTCCTTAAACTCGGGTGCGCATTGATGCGACCCAAACCCAAATCTCGACAAAGTCAAAATGTGTTGACAACCACGGATGCATTGATTGCGACGGGGTTTGAAACGTATTTTCACGACGTCGTAATTCTTTTAAAATAAACAATGATAAAAGTGGATCACGACTATAAGGCACATAGGCTAGCATGCATTAATATCAGATAAAATCAAATGCAACAGTTAAGCGATCGTGCTAGAACCACAGAAACTGGGAATGCCTAACTTCTTCTCCCGGGTTAATAGAATTCCTTACTTGGATTTCTGGCTCGCAGACTGTAATAGAGTCGTATGTTTCCTCTGTTTGGAATTCAACTGGTGACTAGGATACCATTAATCTCCCAAGTGGTGACTCTGAATAATTAATAATTAAATCTCGTTGTGATTGTCCTTTAATTGGAAAACCTCCTTTCGCCCTTGCGGGTGTAGGTGAAAAAGGAGGTGTGATATAAGTACGTTAACGTCAAGATAATCTCATCCCCGAGTCTATGTCAGTTTTTAAAAATGAAATTTTAACGTACAAAAATGCAAGATGTAACATCCTTCCCCCCTTAGAATCATTCATCCTCGAATGTTCCATTCCCCGTAATCTATATAAATTTGGCAGGGTTGCCATTGTAACAACACCTCTATGAATTCTCCTCGTAGAAGCTTAATAACACAACGCTACATAGGACCACAATTATGGATAACGACCATGGACTCACACGACCAACGAAAATAATCAACATAAGAATTTATACACGTACATTATGATTATGACGTCTCAGTCGGGCCCTTCTCTAGAGGAGGAAATAGGTAGGGATATCTTGACTTCATATTTTCCTTGGCCTCCCATGTCATTTCTTCCACATTGTTATTTCTCCAAAGTACTTTTATGGAAGCTACCTCCTTATTCCGCAGCTTGCAGATTTGTTGATCTAGAATGGCAATCAGAATTTCCTCCTATGACAAGTCCTCTATAATCTGTAGAGCATTCATGGGCACCACTCGGGTAGGATTGCCAATGCACTTTCATAACATAGATACGTGAAAAACTGGATGGACAGACTCTAATTCCGAGAGCAATTCTAATTCATAAGCTACTAGGCCCACTATTTGAACGATCCTATAAGGCCCAATATACCGTGGACTAAGTTTTCCTTTCTTGCCAAATCTCATCACACCCATCATAGGCGACACCTTTAAGAATACCCAGTCATTAACCCTAAACTCTAATTCTCGATGCCGCACGTCGGAATATGACTTATGATGACTCTAAGATGTCAATAGTTGATGAAGGATAAGCTTTAGTTCTTTATGGCTTGCTAAACCATGTCTAGCCCGTGTTATCCAGATTCTCCAACGCCGAACCACCCTATAGAAGACCTATTCTTTTGTCTTTGAGTTTCATATGGAATCATTTGAATGTTGGACTGATTGCTATTATTATATGCAAACTCAATAAGCGGCAGATGATCATCCTAGCTACCTTTGAAGTCTATTACACATGCTCGTAACATATCCTCCAGTGTTCAAATAGTATGCTCATACTATCCATCTGTCTGGAGATGAAATGTTGTGCTAAGACTTACTTAAGTCCCCAATCGCTTTTGGAAGGATCTCCAGAACTGAGCTGTAAATTGAGCACCTTTATGCAAGATAATAGATACAGGGACACCATGCGGCTGTACTATGTCCTTGATATAAAGCCTTGCATAATATTCTGAGAAGTATGTAGTTCTAACGGGCAGAAAATGGGCTGACTTTGTGAGCCTATCAACAATCACCCATATCGAATCAAACATACGTTGGGTACAAGGTAAAACTACAATGAAGTCCATATTGATTATTTCCCATTTCCAAGTCGGAATCTCCATAGCCTGCATTAATCCACCAGGTTTTTGATGCTCAATCTAAACCTGCTGACAGTTAGGGCAGTGAGCAATAAATTCTTCTATATCTTGTCATTCCATCGCACCAATATATATCCCTGATGCATGATACATCTTTGTCGCTCCTTGATGGATAGAATAACGGGAATAGTGAGTTTCTCCCATAACCTACCGATATAGCTCTGCAACATTAGGTATACATAATCATCCTCGATATCTGAGGACCCCATCTTCTATAATTTCAAATTGTGTATTCTCCTTCTAAAGGGTGGTATCCCTATAATGAACTAACACTGGATCTTTGTAATCATTTACTTCTGTTACTAAAGAGGATGTTGGCATATCTTGAAGAGTAATTCCAATGCCACCTGAGTCCAGTAACCGAACTCCGAGACAAGCTAGTTATGGACCTCATAGGCTATTCCCCTCTTTTTTGGCTGCAAATACAATAGGCTACCCATAGATCTACGGCTAAGAGGATCGGCAACTACGTTCGCCTTCCCCGGATTGTATAAAATATCAATGTCATAGTCTTTAGGTAGCTCCAACCATCTCCTTTGACGAAGATTCACTTCCTTTTACTTGAAAATGTACTGGAGGCTTTTGTGATCTATATAGGTATCAACATGAATGCCATACAAGCAGTTCCTCCACATCTTTTGTGCATGAATCACCGCAGCTAACTCTAAATCGTGGGTCGGGTAGTTCTTCTCATGATTTCTTAGTTGTATTAAAGCATAAGCCACAACCTTACCATGCTGTATCAGCATACAATCCAATATAATGCATATATTATCGCAATAGATAACATAACCATCGGTCCCTTCTGGAAGCATCAGAACCGGTGTTGAAGATAAAATGTACTTTAATGCCTGGAAACTCCGTTCACAAGCATCAGTCCATTGAAACTTTGCTCCCTTCTGAGTCAACTTTGTTAAAGGTGCTGAAAGGAAAGAAAATCCTTCCACAAATGTCCAGTAATAACCTACCAAACCAAGAAAGCTACAAACCTTCGTCGGTGTTGTGGGCCTGGGCCAAGTCTTTACTGCCTCAATCATTTATTTATCCACCCGGATGCCTTCATCCGAAATGATATGCCCAAGGAAAGTTACAAAGTTCAACAAAATTCACACTTAGAAAATTTTGCATACAACTTCCTTTCTTGTAGAACTTTGAGCATACTATGCAGATGACCAACATGCTCATCCTCTAAACGAGAATATACCATTATACAAAAAGATCTAAGAAAGGACTCAACACACGGTTCATCAAATCCATGAATATTGCTAGGGCATTGGTCAGACTGAACGACATAACCCAAAACTCAAAGTGCCCATATCTAGTCTTGAATGTTGTCTTCATAAAATCTTTATCATTAACCCTTACATGATGGTACCCGGACCTCAAGTCTATCTTCGGAATATTTTCATCATTAACCCTTATGTTATGGTACCCGTACCTCAAGTCTATCTTTGAAAAACACTTGGCACCTTGCAACTGATCAAATAAATTGTCAATCCTTGGGAGCGGGTACTTATTCTTGATCGTCACCTAATTCAGTTGCCTATAATAAATACACAATCATAAGGAACCATCTTTCTTCTTTACAAACAACATATGTTCTCCCCACTGTGACGTACTAGGTCTAATAAATCCTTTTCAAGCAAGTCCTTTAGTTGTTCTTTCAACTCTTTCAGCTCTGCGGAGGCCATTGTATAGGGAGAAATAGATATTGGGTTAGTATCTGATAGTAGGTCAATAAAAAACTAAATTTCTCACTCTGGAGGGAGACCCGAAAGTTCATCGGGGAAGATATTTGGAAACTCATTTACCACAAAGATGGACTGAATGGCTGGTGACTTTATTTCCACATCCTAAACCCGAAGTAAGTGATAAATACAACCCTTTTTGATCATCTTCCTTGCCTTGAGATAGGAAATAAATCTACCTCTTGGCGATGCCGTGTTACCTTTCCACTCCAAAACAGGCTCCCATAGAAATTGAAATCGGACCATCTTTGATCTCTTATCAACGTTGGCATGACAAGAAGCCAACCAATCCATACCCATTATAACATCATTCTACCATATCTGACTCGATTAAGTCTGCCATGGTAGGTCAACTATAAACTATTATTATACAACCTCTATATACATGCTTAACTATCACCGAGTCCCCAACAGGTGTAGACAGCTCAAAAGGTTTAATTACCAATTCAGGTTTTATTTCAAACTTACTAGCAACCAACGGAGTACCGTACGATAAGGTAGAACCCGGATCAGTCAGTGCATATACATCATAAGAGAAGACTGATAATATACGTGTAACAACATCAAGTGATGACTCTTGGTCCTATCATCCTGCCAATGTATAAATGCGGTTCTGAGGGCTGCTCGAGCTAGATAATCTGCCTCTTCCTCTAATACGGCTCATAGGTGCTTGGGGACAGTGCCTAGGGGGCGTACTGATGATGACGATCCAGCTACAGATCCTACTGGCTGAGCTATTCTTATATCACCTCTCATAGGACAATCCCTCATAACGTGGAACTAATAACCACAAATATAACAAACACCTAATCCCATACGGAACTGCTCAGTATGCTGCTAACCACATTGAGTACATTGTGGCAAGGGTGGCCTCGTATGATTTGACTCACCCCTAAACTGAGAACCTGCGGCCCTAGAATTCTAGCCATGCCCTAAATATTTAGAATGATTAAATCTCTTACCGCAAAATTGAGGGGGCATGCTAGCGGAGGGATGGGATGGATATCTCGAATACTGCTGCCTATGACCACCTCGAAACTCACCAGAGGGATCCGAGGACCTCGCTATCTTATTTTAGGCCCTATCATGCTCACGATCGGCCCTCTATTTCTTTTTACGCTCCTCTACACCCTGAGCGTATGCTTGAATACGAGAAATATCCATGTCTAGCTGAAGTGAAATGGACATACAATTGTTAAGTAAGTGAGGCTCTAATCCCATCACGAACCGGTGAACCCGATCCTCCATCTTATATACAATAGTGGGAGCATACCTAGCCAACGAATCAACTGAAGACTATACTTCCGAACACTCATGTTTCCCTAACAAGGGTCAAGAACCTATAAACTCTAGCTCGCCTAAGCTCTGGTGGCAGATAATGACGAAGAAATGCTTTTGTAAACTCTTGCCATACCGTTGGAGGGGCATTCTCACCTCTGGACTATTCCCAAGACTCGTACCAGTTAACTGTACCATCTCGGAGTCTATAGGAAGCTAGCTCAACTGACTTAGTCGTAGTGGCCTTCATTACCTATAACACCCTCTATCAATAAATACTTGAGGGACCTCATTCAGATCTGCTACAATGAATACCAGAAGGTCTAAATTAATAAATTCACGGACCCTTGCACTCACGGACCTATCTGCGTGACCAATACCTACTTCTTGATGTTGAGCCTATGCGGCTACTAATTGGGTCAATAACTGAAAAACGTCTCTTATCTCCTGACCCGGCGCATCCGATTGAGGTGTTGAATGTACAGGGGCGGGCGTGGGAGCTGGTGACCTTCAGAGCTCTTCTATGAAAGGCGGGGTATATGAAGTCTGAGATGGAACCTCACCATGAGATACTCCCCGAGCCCTGGTTACTCGTGGCGCTCGACTAGTAGTCTCACCAGCCTCGGACTTTCCATTCTGGGCGGCGTACTCTTTGGAGGCACTAAAAATATAAGGTATCGTTAGGAACATGAAACATGAATTCTTGTATTGCACGATTTGAGATAAAAAGAGACGATAACATCCTATTTGTCCTGTAGCCTCCTGTTTATAAGTGTGGTGCACGACACACCCATAAACAAGACTCTACTAGACACGGCCTGGAGACAACTGTGAGCACGTGATTTTTTCTCTACATATGAACTATTCCCAAAAATTCGAACAAAATAATTTTTCATTATTTTTGCAATTTTGTAAAATTTATTTATTTTCTCTTAATTGTTTGCATTTTTTTATTTGTGCATTTTAATTCTCATGAAAAATGTAGTATTAATTAGGAGTTAATTTGTTTTAAAAACAAGATATGAAGAAAACAACAAAATAGTCCACTTTTGTATTTTTAATTGTTTTAGTTGTGAATTCGCCACGAAATAGTTTTAAATTAATTTTAGGAGTTAATTAGTTTAATTTTGAAATATACTAGGACTTTTTTTTTGCATTTTTATAAATCGGAAAATACAAAACTACATAATGAAATACAAAAAATATATAAAAGAAATAAAGATAAAACAAATAAAAGGGAGACGTGGATTGTTACTACGAAGTGAGCCTTTTAATTCATTTATTCAGCCCAAAACCAACCCACACCCGTCCAGCCCAAGTCCCCAGACCTGGTCCATCCCTGCCTACCCCTTATACGACATCGTTTGGTAGATTTAATCGTGGCCCTTGATCTCTGATCCACGGTCAATGATGTACTAGGTTCTTTAATATAAGAGTGTCCAAACACTCCCCCCTTTTTTCGTCCCTCTTCCCTTCCTCAAACCAGAGAAACCTCCCCAGAACCCTAGCAGCTGCTCCCAAATTCCACCGCCGGCGATGGAAGCGCCACCTCCATTTTCATCCAAAAGTACACCCCTTATTCTTCTCCTCCTCCTCATTTCCGATCCACAACACGTTTTCCTTGAACCCCAACACAACTCGTCGAATCATCAACCAAAGATTTCTGGCCAAAACTCAAATTTCTCCGTTCATCACCAAATTTACACCATAGGACCTCCATGGCATCCCCTCTCAAACCATCCAAGTCTCATCCCTTGAATCACCGCCCATCTTCTCAAATATTAATTCTTAAAATTCAAGCCAAAACCCTAATTGCCCCAAACTTCACCAATTTGATACCAAATGACCCTCTAACCTTCCTCGTAGTGACTTGGTCATCAATCGAGCTTTATTTTTGCTGGAGTTGGTCGGGTTCGAATTTGGAAATTTGACCGGAGTCTCGAAGTTAGTCAGTGAGTTTTCGAGTTTAATTTTTTTTTATTTTTCCTTTTCCTTGATATTCACTGACCGTCCATGAGTATGTAGCTTCTTAACTTTGTTTGGAATAAATGTCAGTTCGAAATCAATGACTCTTCCGTATTTCTGTTTTTTTATCCTTATCTGTTTGATTTGTGTTAATTTAGGTGATTAATTGGCTATTAGTTAGATTCGTTTCAATTTGGCTATTTGAATAATGATTCTTAATCTCAATTGTAATTCTATTTAGTTAATACTCGTTTGAATGTTATATGGTTGTTAAGTCTAATTAAATTCAGTTTTATAATTAATTTGGTTTCAAGTCTTTGATTAAGATGGTTTAAATCATCAGCAATTGATCACCTTGGTGTGTGTTTGGTTTGTTGAAGATTGTTAACTAGATAATCATAGGTAGGGGTTTGGGTTCATGAATTTTAGAAGTACTAAAGGGTAGTTTAGATATTTGGTATTGGGTAGAACATGGTAGATCACACTAGAATAGTTTAGACCCTTCTAGAATAGGACCTTAGTGATATTTCAGTAAACTCATGGTGTTTCCTTGAGTAACAAGTTTAAAAATGAGGGACAACAACTGAAAATGAAGAGGGACCAAAAGAATAACTAAAAACCTGATTGTTGCCTATAAAAAGGCATCAAAAATGCCTTGATGAGGTAATTTTGGAGAGCCACATAATCCCCCCCCCACCCCCCCCCCCCCCCCCCCGAAAAAAATACTCTCTATCTGAAATTCAAATCTTCAAAACAAAGCTCCTTTAGATCTTAACTTCTTCAAAAAGAAAAATAAAAAAACAAAAGAAAATATGACAAGAAAATCCAAAATAGTTCAGTTACATTGCACTTTACTAGGTTATTTTGAGTTTTGAACATTAAAACTATTCTCCTAGCTTGGGTTTTTAAATGTTGAAGCTTCAAAATCGTTTTTGATGGGATTTCGAGTGATTTTGGCATCCATTGAGTTGTTCTGGGTCAGCTGTTAAGTGTTGGGTTGCTGTGAAGTATTCCCATTTTCTGTGAAGTTATTTTTGGCTCAATTAAATCTGATTGTTGTTGTGCTTGACTGACTGGAGTCCGTTAGCTGTTACTGGTTGCTGATATCTCTTTTCTTCTCTTTTCGTTGTAATCCAGGTACACGTTTTGAGTTTCTCAACTCATTTGAAGTGAAATGAAGTGCTGGTTGGACCTTTCCTGCTTAATTCCCTTATTGTTTTCTTTGACTTGATATTGAATATAACTCCTTAGTATATATTGGATTAATAGGTGTATAACTGACTGCAGATTTGTTAACTTACCTTCTAGCATTTTATTAATTTATGTAATAAAAATGGACTGTATTAGGACTGTGTTTAACTGATCTGGGCTAATTAAATCTGCGTTTATGTTTGTTCATTCCATGATAGCGATTTAGTACAATGTAATCCGAAACCACATGATAATCGCATTTGGAAAGAGAAACTGAGTTGCTAGTATTGATTTAATAATGTCCACTTGAATCCATTAGAAATGTTCAATTTGTTTGTGTTATCAAATTGTGTTTCCATTATGCTTAGTAATATACATGAACTCGCCAGTGGCTAATTAGTAAAATGATTTAAATCTTCAATTGGATTCATAGTGTCAATGTTTCATTAGATTGAAAGATGCATATCGCTTTTCCTTGACTACAAATTGATAAACACGTTTGAATGACCTGAAGTGATCCTAGAGGTGTTTGTTCAAAAATTGATTTCTGGGCAGTTTGGGCCAGCATTATCACTGACGGTCCAGGTCTCGTTTCAAATGTGCACCTATGTGGATTTAGGCCCAGGCTGGTGTTTGGCCTCCCTTCTCGCCGCATTGGGGTACGGACTGGGCCGTGTTCAAGAGCAGAAAATGACTAAGTAATTGAATTCATGTGTCCCTAAACCCCCTAACATAAGTAGCTTTTAAACAATTTGATTAATTAAGATTTCTTTTTCATTAAGAGACAAAAAATAGAAAATTCATAGTCTCTTTTTGGTTTGCCTTTAAATATTAATTGAGATGAGCCTTGCCAAACAAAATTACGGGGCCCTCAATAAAAATTATATTTAATTTAGACTTCGGGATGTGCCATTTAGTGAATTTCACGGTCTTCCCTAAAGATAACAACGCATTAGACACTTTAGGCGCAATGTTAATAAATCACATTCCTAAACTTGGCTGCGTATTGATGCGACCCAAATTCAAATCTCAACGGACTCAAAACGTGTTAACAACCATGGGTGCATTGATTGCGATGTGGTTCGAGACGCATTTTCTCACCGGGTCCAACCTCTCCTTTGCAAAAATAGCCAAAAAAATATCAAAATTTTAATTTTCATCATAAATAAGTCGGGTGATTCCGTTTTCGTCAAAAATAGCCAAATGTTCCCAAAAGGGATGTCGGAAGGCTGACTTTTGCAGAAACGGCCACCTTGGGCCATTTTTAGATTTTTGGCTAGTTGACCCACACAGCCTTATATTTTTCATCCCCGAGGCGCTGAAAGGCCGTGTTTGCAATACCAGGTCTTCATTTTAATTTCAAAAACAAGAAAAGTCATAAATAGGTCAGGTGATTCCATTTGTCAAAAATAGCCAAATGCTTCCAAAAGAGACGCCGGAAGGCTGACTTTGCATAGACAACCGCCTTTGGTTATTTTTTGGGTTTTGACTGGTAGCCCGCACAACTTTAAAATCTTCGTCCCTGAGGTGCTGAAAGTCCGCGTTTGTAAAACCAGGTCTTTTATTTCAATTTGAAAAAAAACAAGAAAAAGAGTCAGAGGTCAAGTGAATACTGCTTGGATTTTTGGGAAAAATAAGCCGAGCTATCTTCGGCAGTGTCTTAAACCGTTCTTGCCGAGATAGACTTAGCGTATATTTCATTTGTCGAAAGATTATTTTCTTAAAAGAACGGGCAAGTTTGTGAAATATCATAAAACAATCCTCCCTGGTCTCAAAATTCATGTGAAATTGGGAAGGAGCCACGTTTGCAAAAATAAGCATTTGGTTAAACTCGGCATATAGGGAAGGAATCTGTCGATTTGTTTTTAAGCTTGTATTTCTTTTGATTAGAGTATGTGGTTTGTTTGATTTTAAGTCTGTATTTCATTTTTTTTGCCAAAGGCTGCTAGTTTAAGTTTGTCAGTTTTTAAATCCTTGTAGCCAAAGTAGTTTTATTATGAAAAATTGAAAATTACAGAAATGTTTTGTTGTTGTTTACCTTTTATTTGCACGAATTACGCTCGGTCTGATTCATTTGGGGTCATGATACTAGGCAATCCACATAGGATTCGACCATAACCAAATAAAAAAAAAGAGAAAAAGAAAAGAGCGGAAATAAAAGGAAAAGAGAGAAGAAATACAATATGGCAAAAACAAAAAAGGGAAAGAAAAGAACGGATAACCAAGAAAAAAGAAATAAAAGGAAAGAAAAATGAGAGAAGAAAGAAAGAAAATAAGAGAAGAAAGAACGAAAAAGAGAGAAAGGAAAAGAGGAGAGTTTGCAATCAAAAATGAGAAAAGGTCGGGATGACGCATGCGATCGAGCAAAAGCATAAATGAAATTGTCTTCCATTTAGGTGCATTCATTCCTCAGATGTGCGATTACCAATGTGATAAATGCCCTAAAGCTAACATGGTGGTTTCATTTTGGCATGTCGTAGCAGAAGGATGGTTGGTTTGTGGTTCATAAGGTAACTCATCCATACAACACAATGTCGAAAAGTGAGGCAGTCATTGCTGGCAAAGGGTTGAACATATGTATTACTAATCCGTCAAAAGGAATTGTTGAATCAGAATATGAGTTGAAAGAAAAGGTTTTGAGGTTGAAAAGACAAATAGTCGAAATGCACAAAGCTTGGACCGGTGGGTGTCCTCCGCCATCAATCCCCTATGCCCAACATTATGCTTCAGAACCAATTGTCAGGGTATCGAGCCTATACCATCACGCTCTTCATTTTGAGTCTCCTGATGAGAATGAAGCTTGCTAAAATAGTGGAGCAGGATGAGATATCCAGAAAGTTGGAAGGGTTTAAGATCCCAAAGTTTAATTTGTATGATGGGCAGGGAGATCCAGTAGCCTACTTGAGGGATTACTGCAATAAAACGAGGAATGTCGGCAAAGAAGATGAGTTGTTGATGTCGCATTTCAGTGAGAGCCTGATTGGGGCAGTCTTGGAATGGCATGATCGTCAAGATGTCGAGAAGTGGAACACGTTGGGCGACATGGCTCTAGGTTTTGTGCGACAATTTCAGTACAATATAGGCATTGTCTCAGACCGTTCCTTACTATCTGAGATTGAAAAGAAACCCAAGGAAGGTTTAAGGATTTCTTGCTTATATGGAACGAACAAGTTGCTCAAGATGGTTCTTCCCTTGACAAAAAATATGTTGCTGAGCCCCGCCAATGACATGGTCCAGTTGTCGTTCTTGCCAAACGTCCTCAGCCTGACCTCCAATCCCAAAGACAGGGCTCAATGGTCGTTCTTGGTAAATGCTTTCAGCCTCAATACTGACCTCGTGAACATCCCCAAACTCCACATAAGTCACCTCAGTACTATCCACCGAACAACATCCGGCCATCTGCTTAATAACCAGTTCGCTTCTTAGGGCAAAAAACAGCACCCCAAATTTCCCATGTGCCTTCACAACATTTTCAAGCATCCAGAAACCCTAGCAAACTGGGATATGAAGGGAAACTGAAGAAAAAAAAGAAATTCACGCCCATCGGAGAATCCTACACAAGTTTGTTTGAAAAGTTGAAGCATGCTGGCTTGATTAAGCCGCTCCTTGGCTGTACTCCAGACCCATATTCGAAAGGCTTTGATCCTGCTGTTCGATGCACGTACCACTCTAATGTCCAGGGGCATAGTATTGAAGATTGTTGATCTTTGAAAAGGGAAATAGAAAGAATGATTCAAGAAGGGTAAGTTGTGGTCAAGGACAGTGATAGGGAGCATGTGAATATTCTTGGGAATTTGTTGATTAAAGTTGATAATGATTTTTGCAATGTTGATATGAAGCTCAGTGGCTAAGATACCGTGCTTGGAAATCGGGAAGATGGTCAATTTCTTGGCCAGATGGATTAGAGCTTTGGTGGTCCATTTTGCTGTCGTTTCTGCTATCCGAGTTTGTTTGCAGGGTTGCGATCTGGATATTGTATTGTGATTCAAACCCTCTTATCCTTTCATTTTGTTTAGTCGTAGTGGTTTGTTAGTGTTGTACAGGTTTGTTTCAATTCATTCAAGGGTTGTACTCCAGTTTGTTTGTTTGTTTTATTATTTCAACTGTTTTGTCGTTTCTTTAATGCAAATTCTGATCTTTTGTCACTTCCAATCATTTCTCTTTGTTTAGTTCTTTTATAACCTTTTGTTTTGTATTTTGCTGGTTCAAGTGACATGACATGCACGCATAATTCTCAGTTTGATCTTTAAAAGCTACGTTAGTCGGGAAGTAATGAAACCATTTTGAAGACGATGCGGGAATTTGAGGAAGCAAGAACAGATTTAGACGTTTTGAGATTGTTTGACGCCCGAACCATGTGAAACTGGGTCAAATAGAACATAAAAAATCCCCGCAAAAGCAAGTCGGCCAAATTGATAGGGGGCCGATTGTGGTAATAAAAATAAGATTGTTGCCCAATGGCACATTATATTTGACTTATGTAGAAGAAAAACTTGTGTAATGGCCGTTAATTCCGATGCGGTCAAGAGATGCTGTATATGGTTTCTTTATTCTGATTGTACTTGTTTTTAGTTGGCATATTTTGAAGTTTGAAATGACGAAGGCATTTTGTTCTGCTATCTAAATACTTTACCCATTTGTCACCCTCTTTGAGCCTATTTGTTTACTTTCATATCCCTCTTTCGGAATCAACGACACAATCATTGAAACGCAAGTGTCGAAGCTAAGCAAATGAAAAAAGAAGGAAAAAGAAAAGGAAAGAAAGGAAAAAGAAAAAGAAAAAGGAAAAAGAGAAAAGGAGAAAAGGAAGACAAAGGAAAAGAAAAAAAGAAAAAAATAAAAGAAAAGAAAGAAAGAGAAAATAGAAAAAAAAAGAAAAAAATGAAAAAAGAAAGAAGAAAAGAAAAACTAAAGGAAAAGAAAAATCACAAACAAAACCAAAGTAATTCTATGACGTGAACTACGTTTGACTTGATCCCAAAAGGGTACGTTGGCAGGCTCTCTGAGGTTCAGTCATACCAAAATAAAAATCCAATAATCCCCAAACAAGAAATTGGGGCAGAAGTTGCGGTTTTTTGAGAAATTGGATTTCGAATGTTGTAATTTTAACCCATTTTTAAATTATTTTTGACACTTTATACCCTTCTTTTCTAACCCTTTCCAAAAGACACATTACGGTCCAAAGAAAGTCCTTTTGATCAGTTTCTCAGAAATGCCAAGTCAATCAGGTAAAGATAATTCATCTCCAGGGGCAACCCTCCGGTCCAAACAAGGAAAATGAGAATGAAAGAATCTTAGTGATGAAAACCCTCACAGGTACCCTCAAGGCGATGAAAGCTAATAGAAATAAAAAACGAGAGAGTCTTATTGGTGAAAACCTTTACAGGCACCTTGAGACGATGGTAAGTTAAGAAAAAGAACAAAATGAGAGAGGCTTGATGGTGAAAACCCTTCGGGCACTACAAGTTGAATAAATACTGCAAATCATATTGGATAAGTGGAGCATTGAAGCCGAGTTTCACATTGAAAAGGGCACAACAGGAGCTGAACCTTAGGTTTGATTGACAGAATATCTATAGGTGCATGTCATGGTCATTAGAGTTGGTTTCCATACCCGGTAGGTTTCTACTTTGTAGTTTTCTCTTTAGGAATCGTCTCTTTCCTTTGTACTTCACTCCGTTCCTCTATTTTGTTCACCTCCCCTTTCTGAGTCTGTTTGGTTATAACAAGTGAGAAATGACTGCAAAGTTTGCCACCAGCTTTTCAATTACACAAGATGGGGTCTGGCTAGCATATCAAAGTGTCACAAGTCAGGAAAAAGAATAAGACCACTGAGCTGGAAATACTCAACATACTTTGGGGGAGCAATAGACTTCAAGGTCAAGAGCCAGGGGTTTCAACATACTATAGGTGACAATGAACATGCTTTGGGGTACGACACAAGGGTTGGTTAAAGTCAGTATATGAGGAGTGCAAAAAATAGAAGGAATAGGGTCTTGAATGCAGAAGTTGTATGACAAAGGAAGTGGTAAGGCAAGAAATAAGCAGGGTTTTCAAATAGAAATGAAAGTTATCGGCAAGTAAGAGTGCAACAGACCTTAGGGCCAAGGCCATCAGATAATCCAAGAGACAACAACATACTGTTGGGGGGGGGGGGGGGGGGAACAGACATTCTTTGCGAGTCATGTGAAACACAAAGGTTGGGAGGATGCCAGTTCAATAAATAGAGGTCATCGAGTCTGAACCGAAAAGAGGGGTAGTTTGTGGGATGAGGGCAACAGAAAGGGGTTGGTTCGTAAACAAGCAAGGATTTCGAGTGGAGATCAGTCATCATGCAAAATAAAGAAGAAATCGCCGCAAAGTTCAAGGCCATAAAGCAACCACCGAATTTCTAAACTGACATAATTTTCTTTGACGAAAATAGTGGCATACAATTTGGTTGTTCCGGAGGAATTCTCCATAAGGGAAAGACGAGCAGTAATCAGGTTTGACCGCAAGCGAGGTTTGATTAAAATACAAGATAGTCAGGAATAACATAGGGGAATGTGAGTTTCAGTCTTTAAATTTTATCTTTTGAAGTTAGGAGCCCACCCATATAACAAGGGAATACATTTCAGTCTTTAAGTTTTAAATTTTGAAGTTGGGAGCCCGCCCATATAGCAATGGAATACATTTCAGTCTTTAAATTTTAAGTTTTGAATTTGGGAGCCCACCCATATAACAAGGGCACACATTCAGTCTTTAAATTTTTAGTTTTGAAGTTGGGAACCCGCCCATATAACTAGGGAATACATTTCAGTCTTTAAATTTTAAGTTTTGAAGTTGGGAGCCCGCCCATATAACAAGGGAATACATTTCGGTCTTTAAATTTTAAGTTTTGAAGTTGGGAGCCCGCCCATATAACAAGGGAATATATTTCGGTCTTTAAGTTTTAAGTTCTGAAGTTGGGAGCCCGTCCATATAACAAGGGAATACATTTCAGTCTTTAGCTTCTAAGTTTTGAAGTTGGGAGCCCGCTCATATAACATAGAAAAACATTCAAGTTCAGGTTCAGAGAGGTATCACAATTCAAGTTTTAGTTTAAATTCTTATTAATATACGGTAACAAGCACCTAGTATTCCAAACTGGGGCAGAAAGTTTTCTTTGTTTTGTTTATTTTGGTGAAGTCAGGAGATTCAAGTTCAAATCCAGCAGTCGGGATCTCACCCGCATAACAAGGGAATATATTCAAGTCCAAGTTCAGAACTCAGGAGCCCACCCGCACAACAAGGGAATACTTCAAGTTCAGCAATTTGAAGAAAAGGAACAACATCTCAGTTTGCAAATTGGAAATGGCAACAATGGATTTTATCAAGAGAACACAAGACAACAAGGAAACAAGGAAGTACAAGAACAAGTTTGAAGAACTTAGATAGGACCTTTGTAATTCATAGTTCTTAGTTTAGGCTAAATTTTTTTTTTATTTTGACACTGTGTAATAAGGGAGGTCAGCAAGCAGTAGCAGCAGCAATCGCAGTGAAATCACAGCTCCTAGTAGTCCCAGCTACCACACACTCCTGAACTACACTGACCTGATTTTTGCTTAGCCCAGGATATGTAGGCAACCTCTGAAGCAGGGTGCGGTCAGTTCTTTCAAAAATGCTTCACACGGAATATTCGAGCGGGCAAAAAGCGCTCGTTTTCTGCATTTATCTTTGCAAGAAAACTCTTCATGTTTCCAGGAAAAGAGGGGCAACTATGAGTATGTGATTTTTGTCCTATATAGGAATTATTCCCAAAAATTAAAACAAAGTGATTTTTTCATTATTTTTGCAATTTTGTGAATTTTGTTTTATTTTCTCTTAATTGTTTGCATTTTTTTATTTGTGCAGTTAATTCACATAAAAAATACAAAAATATATTTGCATTTAGGTTTTAATTTTACATTTTTAGTATTAATTAGGAGTTAATTTATTTTAAAAACAAGATATGAAGAAATAACAAAAATGGTCCACTTTTGCATTTTTAAGTATTTTAGTTGTGAATTCTCTACGAAATAGTTTTAAAATAAGTTTAGGAGTTAATTATTTTAATTTTGAAACATATTAGGACTTAATTTTAATTTTTTTTGCATTTTTATAAATAAGAAAATACAATAATACATAATGAATTACAAAAATAGATAAAAGAAATAAGGAGAAAACAAATAAAAGGGAGAAATGGAATATTACAATCCCAAAACCAACCCACACCTGTCCAGCCCAAATCCTTATATCCGGTCCAGCCCCGCCTCCCCTTAAACGACATCGTTTGATAGATTTAATCGTGGTCCTTGATCTCTGATCCAATGGTCAATGATGTCCTAGATTCTTTAATATAAAAGTGTCCAAACACTCCCCACCCCCTTTTTTTCGTCTCTCTTCCCTTCCTCAAACCAGAGAAACCTCACTGGAACCCTAGCAGCCGCCCCCAAATTCTGCCGTCGGCGATTGCGGCGCCACCTCCATTTTCGTCCAAAATTAAACCCCTTATTCTTCTCCTCCTCCTCATTTTCCGATCCACAACTCGTTTCCTCGAACCCCAACCAAAATCGTCGAATCTTCAACCAAAGTTTTCTGGCCAAAACTCAACTTTCTTCGTTCACCACCAAATTTACACCATAGGACCGACATGACATCCTCTCTCAAACCATCCAAGTCTCATCCTTTAAATCACCGCCCATATTCTCAAATATTAATTCTTAAAATTTCGGCCAAAACCCTAATTGCCCCAAACTTCACAAATTTGATACCAAATGACCCTCTTACCTTCCTCGTAGTGACTTGGTCATCAATCGAGCTTTATTTGTGCTGGAGTTGGTCGGGTTCGAATTTGGAAATTTGACCGGAGTCTCGAAGTGAGTCAGTGAGTTTTCGAGCTTAGTTTCTATTTTATTTTTCCTTTTCCTTGATGTTTACTGACCGTCCATGACTATGTAGCTTCTTAACTTTGTTTGGTAATAATTGTCAGTCCGAAATCAATGACTCTTCTTTATTTTTGTTTCATTTTTTATCCTTATCTGCTTGATTCATGTTAGTTTAGGTGATTAATTGGTTATTAGTTAGATTTGTTTCAATTTGGCTATTTGAATAATGATTCTTAATCTCAATTGTAATTCTGCTTAGTTAATACTCATTTGTATGTTATATGATTTTGAGTCTGATTAAATTTAGTTTGTAATTAATTTGGCTTCAAGTCTTTGATTAAGATGGTTTAAATCATCAACAATTGATCACCTTGCTGTATGTTTGGTTTGATGAAGATTGTTAACTAGATAATCATATGTAAGGGTTTGGGTTCAATAATTTTAGAAGTATTAAAGGGTAATTTAGGTATTTGGTATTGGGTAAAACATGGTAGATCGCACAAGAATAGTTTAGACCCTTATAGAATTGGACCTTAGTGAATATTTCAGTAAACTCAGGGTGTTTCCTTGAGTAACAAGTTTAAAAATGACGAACAACTACTGAAAATCGGATTGTTGCCTATAAAAAGGCATCAAAATGCCATGATGAAGTTTTGGAGAGCCACAAAATTCCCCCTCCCTAAAAAAAAATACTCTCTAGGTTTCCAGATCTGAAATTCAAATCTTCAGATCAAATCTCCTTTAGATCTTAACTTCTTAAAAAGAAAAACTAAAAAAACAAAGGAAAATATGACAGAAAATCCAAAATAGTATTGTTACATTGAACTTTGCTAGGTTATTTTGAGTTCTGAACATTAAAACTATTCTCCTTGTTTGGTTTTTCAAATGTTGAAGCTTCAAAATTATTTCTCATGGGATTTCAAGTGATTTTTGGCTTCCTTTGAGTTGTTCTAGGTTGAACTGTTAGGTGTTGGGTTGCTGTGAAGTATTCCCGTTTTTTGTGAAGTTATTTTGGCTCAAACCACTCTGATTATTGTTGTGCTTGACTGACTGGAGTCTGTTAGTTGTTACTGGTTGCTGATTTCTTGTTTCTTCTCTTTTCGTTGTAATCCAGGTACACGTTTTGTATTTCTCAACTCATTTGAAGTGAAATGAAGTGCTGATTGGACCTTTCCTACTGAATTCCCTTATTGTTTACTTTGACTTGATGTTGAATATAACTCCTTAGCATATGTTGAATTAATAGGTATATAACTGACTACAGATTTGTTAACTTACCTTCTAGCATTTTATTAATTTATGTAATAAAAATGGACTGTATTAGGACTGTGTTTAACTGATCTGGGCTAATTAAATCTGCGTTTATGTTTGTTCATTCCATGATAGCGATTTAATACAGTGTTATTCAAAACCACATGATAATCACATTTGGAAATAGAAACTGAGTTGTTAGTGTTGATTTAAAAATGTCCACTTAAATCATCTGAAATAATCAGTTTGTTTGTATTATTAAATTGTGTTCCATTCTGCTAAGTAATATTCATGAATTCGCCAGTAGCTAATTAGTAAAATGATTTAAATCTTTAACTGGATTCATAGTGTCAATGTTTCATTAGATTGAATGATGCATATCGCTTTTCCTTGACTACAAATTGTTAAACGTGTTTGAATGACCTGAAGTGATCCTAGAGGCGTTTGTTCAAAAATTGATTTCTGGATAGTTTAGGCCAGCATTATCACTGACGACCCTGGTCTCGTTTCAAATGTGCACCCATTTGGATTTAGACCCTGGTTGGTGTTTGGCCTCCCTTCTCACCTCATTGGGGTACAGACTGGGCGTGTTCAAGAGCAAAAAATGACTAAGGAATTGAATTCATGTGTCTATAAAACCCCAAACATAAGTAGCTTTTCAACAATTTGATTAATTAGGATTTCATTTTCTTTTAGAGACAAAAAAATAAAATAAAAAGAAAAATAATAGTCGCTTTTAGGTTTGCCTTTAAATAATAAATGAGATGAGCCTCGCCAAATAAAACGCATAAATTGCGTGGCGCTCAATAAAAATTGTATTAATTTTTAGACTTCGGGATGTGTCGTTTAGTGTATTTCACGGTCTTCCCTAAAGATAACAATGCGTTAGACACTTTAGGCGCGACGTTAATAAATCACATTCCTAAACTCGGGTGCGCATTGATGCGACCAAAATCCAAATCTCAACGGAGTCGTAATGTTTTAACAACCACGGGTGCATTGATTGCGACATGGATCGAGACACAATTTTACGACGTTGTAATTTTTTTTAAATAATGACAAAAGCGGTTTACAAATAAAAGGCACATAAGCTAGCATGCATTAAAATCAGATAAAAATCAAATACAATAGTTAAGTGACCGTGCTAGATCCACAGAACTCGGGAATACATATCACCTTCTCCTGGGTTAATGAAATTCTTTATCCGGATTTCTGGTTCGCGGACTGCAATACAGAGTCATATATTTCCTTGGTTCAGGATTAAGCCGGTGACTTGAGACACCATTAATCTCCCAAATGGTGACTCTGAATAATTAATAACAAAATTTCATTCCGATTGTCCTTTAATTAGAAAAACTCCTTTATGCCCTTGCGGTTGTGGTAAAAAAGAAGGTGTGACAACAATGCAAGGACAGAACGGCTCTGATACCACTTTTGTTATGAACCAAACCGATGGGCCGCGACGGGTGTCTGAGTCCTATCTGTCAAACACCCCGTAGCATGCGTCAAAGATATGAACCTGTATAACATCTGATACATTACAAAAATAACATACGTGAAGGAAACCTGCCATCAAGGAATACGTACGTATACGTGTACAATATAGTGGGCGAGCTGGCAAGGCTGCTATAGACAATTATACATCCAAAACTGAATGCCGACAAGGCCAAATACAACCCAGCTAGACATACTATCTACAGACCTCTAATAGAAACATAACTGTACAAAGACGAGACTGAGCCACGTTATACCCATGTATACATATATATATATATATATATATATATATATATATATATATATATATATACATACATACATACATATATATATATATACATACATACATACATACATACATATATATATATATACATACATACATATATATATATATATATATATATATATATATATATATATATATATATATATATATATATATATATAAATGTATTGTACCAAAAGAAAAAGCAGCTTCAGATCAAGTGGAGCATGCCAACTCTTGCTGATCAAGAATCCTAAGAAGGGAGACTGTCTACTTGCCTACATGCACCTACGGGCATGAAATGCATGCCCCGTGAAATAGGACGTTAGTACGAAAAATGTACAGAATATGTATGGCATGAAAATAAGTACGTAAAAGACATAGATGAAACATGGAATACAGAAATACCTTTAAATCTGAATAACTCTGAAAATTTTAAAAAATTTATAATATCATGCACATGCGTATAAATGTCGTGCCATGCATAGGTATGGGTGTACCTAATATCATCAAGCCACTGAGGGCATCCTATCATATCGTCTCGGCCACTGTGGGCTACATCATCAATATATACCAGTTGATCAGGTGGTGGTGCGTATATAACGCCATAACCTCTTCCCATATCCCATATACATATATACGTGTATATAGCACCGGTTGAATCATATTTTAGCCACAACAGGCAACATCGTCATCTATACCAGCTGATCAAGTGCTGGTACGTATATAACAACGTAACCTTTTCCCATATTCCATATACATATATTTATATATAAGTGTATATAACGCCATGTGGTCATGGGTCAATGCACATGTATAAATGAGTGAAATGCATGAAAAATGTATAATAATCTCGATATTCGTTTTGGATAAATTTTTCCAACTGCGTATAATTCTTAGACCTATGAATAGAAGATAATAATAATTCTCATGGGGAATTAAGAAAATAGACACCCTTACTATTTCTATGAATAGAGTAATTTATAGAAACTGTATATTTACTCGTTTCTTCAATATAATTTATATCATGCCAAAAGAAAGAAGGGAAGGCCTTAAAATACCTTTACTGAATCAAATAAGGAAGAACCCATCAGAGGTAACTATGTTATAGAACAGATCAACTACTGGACGTGAAGACCATGACAAACCTAATAAATAAACTAGGTTGTATCTGCCTGTTTTATTTGCCGTATGAGCCACCATCTATGCTCCTTAAGTTTCTTACTGGCTTAAGATTTGTCAATCATTGTAATTCATACGATTGAAGCTCCTCTTTGACTCTTGCTACTGCGTAATATACTAAAAGGCATAAAAGGCCTAACTTTTTGCAGCCCCTTTTCAATATACTATAAGGTTATATGGTGGCATTTATCTAATCTACCACATGTTACCAACTTGAAATAGCAGTCACTATATGAGCTTTATATTAAGTCGCCTTGGGCTGCCATGTTAATTGGCTATCCAATCTTATCCAATTACATTAATTAATTAAATAAGTAATATCCCACTACTCGGTAATTAATCATTTACCGACATAATTTAAAACTTACAATAAATTACTTAAAATTTTATTTATTTTTTAAAATACTTCATATATACTTTGTATATTAAACTATCATGGTCATATGGTACCTTGCATGACACTAGTTCATACTATCGAGTATATTGCTCGACCTGTATTTTATTCCAAATTGACCACTTTCAACGAAACTCATTGTCTTCAATCCGCGTACCCCTTTATCCTTTGTAACACCTATTTATCACTTGTTATAAATAACAGAGATATGTTAACGTCAAGATGATCTCATCCCCGAGTCTACGTCGGTTAACGAAAAATAAAATTTTAACACCCAAGATGTAACAAAAGAATTCAAAATATTAGTGAAAAGAAAATTGGCTTAGAAAGATGCATCAGATAAGGGTGTACATATTGAGAAGAAGAATAGGGAGGTGATAGAAACTCTGCTTCCACCAGACTGTATAGAGAATCAGGTTCTCTATGTGTTTCCTCTGAAAAATACTGATGAACCAAACTATATAGCGATCTGGTCCTATATTAGTTTGGTACAGTACTAACTACTGAACAAGTATGTAAATGATACACAAGATAAGTTCTCATTGTATATAGAACAAGATTCTCTATAAGTTACCACTATAAGAAACAATCTCTAAAACCAGCCATTATAGGGAATCATGTTTTCTAATTGTTACCACAGTAGCTCGGCAAAAAATAAAGAATACAGAGGATTTTTACGTGGAAAAATCCCACACAAGGGGATCAAAAAATTCACGACCTACACCTGTAGGCTTTTAACTTCACTAACTTACAATCTCCCTATTACAAAATACTTTACAATAACCCTATTGTAAAGACTTCACCTAATTCATGATGCTCTCATCAAAAGCCACTCTATAACTATCCTAGTTACAAAGGCTTTGACTAACTTGTGATGTTTCCACCACAAGCCACTTTGTTACACTACGGTTATAAAGGTTTTTGCTTATGACTAAAACTAGCCACAACATAAACTCAGGGATTTTATGGATTTACAAAGGTTTCCTACTCAACGCTTCTAATAAAGTAGGATAGGATTTATAATGAAGAACACATAACAAAGAATCAACAACCCTAAGGATATCATCAATCTTAGATCAGGTCCTTGAGGTTGCAACAACTTTGTTTTTTTGAGAGGTTCTTGAGCACTTGAGAGAATATTTCCTTTTGTGCTTTTGGAAATGTTCAAGTGATCAAATCTCATGCACCAGGTTGTTATATCACAAAAGACATTACCATGGTGATATCAATTCACAATGGTGATGTCAAATCTTGATTAGTACATGTTGTTTATCAATGGGAAGTGACTGCTGCAGTGTTGCGTGTACAGTTGCACGCAGTCATTTCTTGCAGTTACTTTCCAGCTGTAGTTGACATGTACTTCTGTCAGAGAACCCTAAGGGACCAGGTCTCTTTTGTGTTCCTCTTTGTACAGTTGTGGACAATCACTTTCTGCAGTTGCTGTATAGTTGACTTGTACTTCTATCAGGGGAGTACCAAAGGATCAGGTTCCTAATATGGTTATTTTTCACACTGCAAGATTTTCTTGAGTTGAGTAACTTGAATGATTATTTGTATAAACTCATTGTCGGTACACCTTGATCACATCACTTGAAGTGATATAAGCACTTTAGTTGGTCAGAGAATGAGTGGGCCCTGGAAACAGTGCAGTACAGTAGAATCTTCATTTTCAACTGTGTCCAATTGACTTTATACTGCAGTGAGGAACCCACAAGAGTATCAAGTCCTTTTTTGGGTTCCTACCTCCTGAAGCTATAGCAAGTTCACATTTGGCTGGAATCCGTTAGATGCAGTGTAATCCAAGTGAGTCGGTTCCCTATCTAGTTCTTGACATTAATTTTGTTAGATCATTAAAACACAAGGCAAAGATATTGAAAACCTATAAATCTCCCTTGTTTTGATGATGACAAACTTAGCATTGAAAACGAGGAGTTAGAGAGTAGAGAACCATATTGAATAATAGGAGACATATGTTCCCCCTGACTTTATGCCCTTACTTACACATGTTTCCTTATATGTTCCCCTGACTTTTTACTATCATTCTTTGTCTTTTATCTGGTTCCTTATTAAAAGTTTGTTAGATCATCAAAATATATATTAAATGACCTTAAGCCCATCAATTTTCCCCTTTTGATGGTGACAAAATTTTAACATTGATGACTATTTGACTTAACTAGATAAGGTACCAGCAACTGCATATGTCCCCCCTGACTTTTCTTCCCCATGACATATGCTTCCTCTAACTCTATTATTCCCCCTTTTGGCATCAACAAAAAGACACAACCAGACAAAAAGGTATAAAGAAGTCCAACAAAGCTAACTCATGCCACATATGTGCACACAATCATGATAGAAAAGAGAAGCAAAAGGGGAAAACAAGCATTGTAAAAGAAAAAGAAGTGTTATTTTATTGATAAGAAATTTGACTATTTTAACAGGAGCAACAACGGTAAGATACAACATGCCATCACAAAAAGACAAACAAAAAAAGAAAAACAACAGCCACAAAATCATCAGAGCAAAAGATAACTGGCCAATGAGAGGATCCTTGGGGGCACAAGAAGAGGGAGGATTGGAAGATGAGGCAGCAATGGTTTTGAGATATAGGTCCATGTGAGAAGTTGCAAACAACTGTTAGTCAAGCAGTTTCTCCACTAGTTTCTTATGTCCAGAACTTGTCTCATACATGACATTTCCTAGATTGTCGGGCAAGCGTGCTACCCCACAAGACTTTTCTGAGTGATCAAGCTCACCTGCATAAGACCACTGTCACTTGGAATGGTCTTTATGGAACCATGTCCTCCCACAGTTTTCCACTTTTATTTTCTACACATTTCAACAAACTTACCGTTCCTGCTTGCAACAACCATAATGGCACTTTTAAAAACTAATATTACTCAACCACAAACTTTTGTAGATCTTTTTACTAAGGAACTAGGTTCCTTCACAATATCTTTATCAACCTCAACCACTGGAATGTGTTTATCAGCCAAGGCTTCCCCCTATTTCATCAACCTTTTATTTCTTTTCTTAATACTTTACTTACTCTTCTACAAGGCAGACTCAAAAGCCTCTTCTTCTATAACCACCTTTTTTGTTTCAGCTAAAAAAGAATCAGGTTCTTCTATGCTGGTGTCATGAACCGGAGACTCGAAAGAACCAAAGTCCTTTCATCCCTTAAGAATGGAGTTTCTTTCCCTTGAGATTCAGGAACATAGGAGAAGTAGGGTTTGCAACACATGGAAATGAGACAGGGTTTGATGGATGAGTACAGGTGACTGGAGGTGAGGAGGAAACCAGTGTGAGTACATTAGTATCAGGGATAGTGAAGAAGTGGTTTATGGTGATGGTGTTAAGGGAGGAGGAGATGCAGGAATGATGTTTATGGAAACATAAAAAGACGATTACTCAGTGGCCATGGTGAGAGAAGTGGTAGAGATCTATGAAGGAAAAATTAAAAAGATGCAAAAGGGTGAAAATGGTTTAGAAATGCTGGTCTGAAAAGTCGGATGATGTGGTAGTTGAATTAATTTTGCTATCCTTTTTTGAACAAGCATGCGAAAAACATATTACTACTAACCTGTGGTGTAGGAACCAGGTTCCTGGCCTATTTTTTTAATAGGGTTTTTGCAACTATCCTCTGAAGTTCAACACTGTACCTTTAGCTTCTATAATCATCATACGTGTTTACCTGCAACAGAATAGTTGTGATTTAGGCCTAGTCAGAAAACACTTTAGCCAATTTTACCTTTGTGTGACTATTATAGTCATGTCAGCACAACCAGGTTCTCAATTAAGTTTAAGTAATCCCAGTGACATCTTGTTTCTCAAAGTGTTCCCTACTCAAATCTTTGGTGAAGATATTTGTAATTTGATCTTCTATGCAACAAAATCTTATACAAATAAGACCCTTTTCCACATTGTCCCTGAGAAAATTGGTTTTCTTGTGTTGAACCAGGTTCTTTGACATGTTGAGAGAACTGGTGTTGACGCATAGAAGCGGTACACAATCAGTGTATACACCAAAATCTTCCAATTGTTGCTTGATCCACAGTGAATGAACACATCACGAGGCAGCTGCAACATATTCTGCTTCAGTTGTTGAGAGAGCTACCGGGTTTTGTTTCTTTGTAACCCATGAGATAAAGTATGATCTAAGGAAATGAGCTATTCCAGATGTGCTTTTCTTGTCCACCAGATAACCTGCATAATCAACGTCAGCATAACTAATAAGGTTGAAATTGTCATTTGAAGGATAGTACAGAACCATGTTCTGTGTGCCCTTAGAATATCTCAGAATTCTCTGGCCTTAAATTGAGATTTCTTAGAATTTTATTGGAACCTTGCACATAATATCACACCAAATACAATTTCTGGCCTACTAGTAGTAAGGTAGAGTATAGATCCAATAATTCCCATGATTCCATGTCAAACCTTTTCAAGAGTTCTTTGATGCATTTTTGCTAACTGATACACATTCCCTTTATGGACTGATTCACTTGAAGACCCAGTAAAACATTAAGTTCCCTCATCATACTCATTTCAAACTCACTTCCCATGAGTTTAGAAATATTTTCACATAATGAGTTAGCTGTAGCTCCAAATATGATGTCATCCACATAAATGTGATCAATCAGCGGTTCCTTCCCCGTTTCTTCAAAGATAATGTATTGTCAATCATTCCTCTTGTGAAGCCATTTTCCAAGAGAAACTTCAATAGTCTCTCATACCAGGCTCTAGGGGCCTGGTTCAATCCGTATAGTGCCTTATCCGATTTGAATACATGTTCAGTATGTACATGAGGTTCAAAAACCTGGAGGTAGCTTGATATAGACTTCTTCGTTGAGAAAACCATTGAGGAAGGCACTCTTCACATCTATTTGTAATAGGGTTAATTCCATATGTGAAGCAAAGGCAATGTGGAAACTAATATTTTCCATGCGAGCTACTGGGGAAAAAGTCTCATCATAATCGATCCCTTCCTCCTGATTGTATCATTGGACAGCAAGCATTGCTTTGTTCATTATAGTATTTCCATGTCCATCCAGCTCATTCATGAATACCCACCTGGTCCCTATAATGGTTCTATATGAGGGTCTAGTTACCAGGTGCCATTTTATTGTAGACTTTGTGGTCTTTGCTTTGAGGGGTGTATCCTAGAAGGATTCCTTCATTGCTTGTTGCAAACTTCCCAAGCTGGTCCTATCCGTTGTTGAGAACATAACATTTTCATCCAAAGGTTCTCAGATTGAGTTATCTTTGGTTTTCTTCCATTGAGCAGGTCATAGGGGTTTTATTTAGGAGGGACCTAATCATACACCTGTTCACCAAGTAGCAAGAAGTGTTTATTGCTTCTGGCCAAATGTTTTTTGACAATTCCATTGTAAATAAACATTGTCCCTTCCATGTCTTCCAGAGTTTTGTTCTTTCTATCAAAAACAACATTTTGCTGTGAAGTCCTTGGTGCTGAGAAGTTGTGAGTGATCCTATTTTCGTTATAAACTCATTAAATTTGGCATTGTCCAATTCTATCCCGTGGTCAGGTTTGATGCATGCTACCTTCAATTCCATCTTCAATTGGATCTTCTTGACAAAGGCCACAAATACCTCGAAAGTATCATCCTTTGTTCTAAGAAACAGTGTCGAGGTGAATCTTGAATTTAGAAAACCAGAATCTAGGTCCTTCGGAATCAATTTATTCATAATTAAGAAGCTTGCATGCCTCAATCTTCTATGCCAATGTTCTACGTCATAATCAATTGACATCAAGAATCTCATATCACCAGCTTGTAGAGATTCAAAAGTTAGCAACGTAGACGTTTTTGTGTCTTTTGGCTACTAAGAGCACTTTTCCAATTATCAGATTGGTAATTGTGTACACTTTTAATAAGAACTCTACATTGATCCCATTATCATAGATTTGAGAGACACTCAGGAGACTGTACTTCAGACCATTCACATAGTACGCGTTCAATTGAGTGTCAAAGAGGCTTTCCATTTTTTCCAACATCAAGAATGTACCCCCTTTATTCGAAAGGATACACTCCCTTCCTGTAGGGCTTATAAAGATAGAGTGTCCATGTTGCTTCCAGTCATGTGCTTTGAGCATCCAGTGTTCATGGTGCATTGCAGTCCGCTTCCTCACACTACTCCCTGCACATTAAATTATGGGTTAGATTTAGGAACCCAACCTAGTTTGAGTCCCTTGTTATGATAAAAAGGATAGATAAGGGTTTTTCTAGTCCATGCATGCAACATTGGTTTCTTGTGAGCGGTACCTGGTCCCTTTTTAGTAGTCACTTTGTTAGTAAACACTTTATTTTTCTGAGCAGATTTAGCGCTGGCCTGGAAATTTTCTTTGAAGTGCCCATTGTTCCCACAGTGGTTACACAACCAGTTATCAGGAATTGTGACGTACTTGTTGTGAGGTTGTAAGGAGTTTTCTACTTTTGGAACCCAATTCCCTACCAATTTCTACTTTTGTTGAAGTACATATTAGTGACATCATCTGAGGACCAGGTCCACTTAAGAGATTTCTGAACATTACTTTTTAATTTCTTCAATTCATCTTGAAGCTCCCTATTTTTCTTGAGTTCACCACACATCCTAGTTCTAGCAGCTTTCAACTCATTTTCAAGCCTAATGTGTTCCTCACTGGCTATATCCTTTCCTTTTCCAGAATTCTTAGGTTTTTGCTTAATTTCCGGTCTTTCTATTGTTTCTTTAGGTCTTCAATTACTGTCAAGAGATCATTTCTTTATTCTTTGAGGTTTTGAATGGTTTCCTAATGGCCGATAACTATAGCCACTACGTCATCTCTAGCTTGTTTAGTTTCTCCTAGTTCTAAGATCTTAGAATCCCTATCCTCCATAGGACTATGATAGGCATCGATCAATATACTAGCTAAAGACATGCATTTCTTGGGAGAGTAGGATTTCAGATTTCTTTGAACGTACCTGAGATTTACCTCCTTGTTGTAATCATCTTCATCATCATCTGGTTGTGCCATCAACACAAAGGTTGAGTTATGTTCTTTTTCATCGCCTTCCCTTGCTATCATGGAGCTATCACCAGTATTTGTTTCATCTTCAGACTCACCAAATACAAGACTTTATTTCACCACATTGCAAGTATATCTCTTTTTCTTGAAGTCCTTAAAGGGCATCAGGTTCATCTTATCTATTTTTTCAGACTTATTCATAGAGAACTCTTGCTTCAAGAGAGGACAATCTTTGATGAAGTGACTAGACTTTCCACACTTATGACAGAGATCATATTTTTTTGTTTTGCTGAGCTGCCCTTTTTTTAGCATTTCTCCATTTCTTCTGACCATCTTCTGAAATCTCTTGGTTAGGTAAGCTATGTCACTATATTCCTCACTTGAGTCATTTCTATCGGGTTCGAGCACCAGGTTCTTGCCATTTTGTAATGGAAGTTCTTCCAGTACCTTTTTCACATTTTGGTAGAGCATCCATAAGGATCCTTCTAGGTGTTAATCTTATAGAAATAACCCGCTCTGATACCAATTGATAGAAATTGTGCGTTCACCAGACTGCATAGAGAATCGGGTTTTCTATGTGTTTCCTCTAAAAATACTGATAAACCAAATAGTATAGAGATCTAGTCCTATATCAGTTTGGTACAGTGCGAACTACTGAACAAGTATGTACATCATACACATGATAAGTTCCCACTATATAGAGAACCAGATTCTCTATAAGTTACCACAGTAAGAAATAGACTGTAAAAACCTGCCAGTATAAGGAATCAGGTTCTCTAATTGTTCCCATAGTAGCTCGGCAGAAAATAAAGAACACCCACACAAGGGGATAAAAAAACCACAACCTATACTTGTATGCTTTTAACTTCACTAATTTGCAATCTGCCTATTACAAGCCACTTTAGAGTAACTCTATTGCAAAGACTTTAACTACCTTGGATGCTCCCATCACAAGCCACCCTATAACTATCCTAGTTACAAAGGCTTTGACTAATTTGTGATGTTTCCACCACAAGACACTTTGACACACTACAGTTACAAAGGTTTTTGCTTATGACTAAACCTAGCCACAACATAAACTTAGGGAGTTTACGAATTTACAAAGGTTTCCTAATCAACACTTCTAAAAAGCAAAATAGGAGTTATAATGAAGAACACATCACAAAGACTCAACAACCCAAAGGACTTAAGATATCATTAATCTTGGATCAGGTCATTAAGGTTGCAACAACTTTGTTCTTAAGGGAGGTTCTTGAGCACTAGAGAGAATATTTCCTTTTCTGCTTTTGCAAATGTTCAAGTGATCAAATCCCATGCACCGGGTTCTTACATTACAAAAGACATTACCATGGTGATGTCATGGTAATTTAAATTCACAATGGTAATGTCAAATCTTGATTAGTACATGCTTTTTCTAAATGGGAAGTGACTGCTGCACTGTCTGATGCATTACTGCGTGTATAGTTGCAACTAGTCACTTGTTGCAATTGCTTTCTAGCTGTAGTTGACTTGTACTTCTATCAAAGAACCATAAGGGACCAGGTTCCTATTGTGTTCCTCTTTGTACAGTTGTAGACGATCACTTTCTGCAGTTGCATTCCAATTGTATAGTTGACTTGTAATTCTGTCAGGGGAGCACCAAGGGATCAGGTACCTAATCCGGTTCTTGTGCACACTGCCCAAATTATGTCGAGTTGAGTAACTTGAATGATGTTTTGTATAAACTCATTACAGTTACACCTTGATCACATCACTTGAAGTGATGTGAGCGCTTTAGTTGGTCAGAGAATGAGTGGGCATTGGAAATAATGCGTTGCGACAGAATCTTCATTTCCAGCTGTGTCTAATTGACTTTGTACTACTGTGAGGAACCTACAAGAGTATCAGGTCCTTGTTTAGGTTGTTGCCTCCTAAAGCTTTAGCAAGTTCACATTTGGATAGAATTCGTTAGATGTAGTGTAATCCTATCGAGTTAGGTTACCTATCTAATTATTGACATTAAATTTGTTTGATCAACAAAATACAAGGCAAAGATATTGAAAACATCAGGAGACATGTCCTCTAAGGTAAGGAAAGGGTAGTGTGAGCGAGGTACCTTGTTCCTTACCAAAGCTAACTGTTGACTTATCAGGTTTTGAGAGGTAGAAGACTCTGATTTCTAAAAAGTGATGTTAGGTAGAGAGTTGACTATGATATTACTGAAATCTGGAGGAATTTCTTGACACTGTTGAGTTCCAAAAATAGAATCACCTCTTTGTTTCTCCAAATCCCAACATTTATGAAGAAGTAAAAGATTCTATGCTTATGTGATACTCTGATGCTATATGTGCATGGAAATGAGTTTGTTCTTGACGAGGAGAATTCTGGAGAGATTCTTGGTAATCTGGTTGATGGTTCAGCCTGCTCAGATAGGTAGAGAACCAAGTCCCCGTGGACCCTTGGCATAATAGAATTCTAAGTTGAAGGGTGAGAGTGATGAAAGACTGAGGAAAAAGGTGGAGGACCTAAGAGAGTAGATGATCATTGTTCAAAGGATTGTGAATGAATGATTTGACAAGCTCATCAAGGCTTTAACCCCTTTCTTTTCCTCCTGCCCAGCGATCCATGTCTTTCACTCCTTCCAAATTCCCTTGAACGCCTAGCTCTTTTATTCCTACTTTTGATGACATTGTTACTTTAGTTGTTTAAATTGCCATATTTTTTATTGTTGAAACTATTGTGCTTTTATTATAATTACTCTACTATGTGCAATCACTCTAATTTGTGCAATGGCATTCACTTGTTGTTCTTGTTATTGTTTATGCTGTGTTGCTCCAGTGGCATGAATTAATGTTGCTGAATTTCTTTTTGGATGTGCTTCATCTGTTATTTTTTTCAATGATACCAAAATGGGGAAGTTATATAGGTGTCAACATGGGGGAGGAACTTAATCAAATTGATATGTTGTGTTGTGCATGAAAGTACCTCTGCTTTGCAGGTGGAATGTTGCTAATAACATGTTGATTATAGGTGTGATATGTAGGGGAACTCATGAGGAATATGGTTCTCAAGGGGAATATAGATTTTGGGCTTGTCATCATCAAAAAAGGGGAAATAAATAAGTTATGCGTCTTTTGTGTTCATGATTAGACAAACAGTCCCGAGGAACCTATTGTGAAATATGATTGATTCGTAGGGGGAACAATATGGAGATCTAGTTTTCAAGGAAAATATCAATTCTAAGTTTGTCATTATCAAAAAGGGGCAAATTGATAAGTTATGCATCTTTTATTTTGATGACTTGACAAACTTCATGAGAGAACCAGATAAGGAAGTTGCTACACATTCTCAAGATCTTATGATCGAAAGGTTTCAATTTTGTATATGTTTCAAATCTCCAGAGTTGAAGGAACAGGTGAGGGACCAGTTCCTGAGGTAACTGTACAAGTCAACTCCCACATCTATAAAGTTGCTGCCTTCACACAATACAATGCTGAAACAGTGCAGCGGTTAACTTTATAGGGAATGCCCTTCACCTAATATGCTTGCATCATCCAAGTGATATCACAAATGAGATATTAACATCAAGAAAAGGTAAAACAAATCACTCACACATTCAAGAACTTATCAAACATTCTCTCAAGTGTGTGTCCATCTTGCAAGTGATTCTCAAGGGCATCAAGAACAAAGAAAAACATAGCAATAGACCAGTTCCCCATGTTGAGTTATTATATATCCTTAGATGTGTTGTATCTTTGTTGAAGTTCTTACTTGTAATTCTTAATTAGCTTACTTAGAAGCATTGTGTATGAAGCCCTTTTGTTTATGTCTTGGCTAGAGTTAGTCGAGTTGTGAAATCTTTGTAATAGAGTTGTTATAAAGTGGCTTGTAATAGTATTGTTACAAGTTAGTCAGTGATTAAGTCCTTGTAATAGAGTTATTAAAAGTGCATTGTAATTGTATAGTTACAAGTTAGTGAGGGATTAAGAGATTAATTCTTAGGTTACAATAGGTTGTAATCTAAAGATTGCTCAGCAGTAAAGTTGAAATTCTACAAGGGTAGGTCATGAATTTTATTCCCGTTGAGCTTGGAGTTTTCCATGTAAAATTCCTATGTGTTCTTTATTTATTGCCAATTTAATGATGGGAACAAATAGAAAACCTGGTTCCCAATACTGTTTTGTTGTATAGTCTGTTGCTTACTTTGGGAACTGATAGAGAACCTAGTTCTCTGAACAGTTTGGTGGATGTTTAGTTTCTATCAATTGTATCAAAGCAGGTTCTATCTAAAAGGTTAACACCTGGAAAGGATCTATATGGATGCTCCATCAAACTTTGAGGAAAGTCAATCAACTGATAACCACAAAGATTCCAGAAAATGGTTCGTAGAAATGGAGGCATTCCCAAGAATGGCAGCTTTAGCAGAAACACTAAAGGATATGATTGTTGTTACAAGTGCAGAAAGCCAGGACATTTCATCAAAGATTATCCTCTCCATAATTAGGAACATTACAAACACAATACTTCTAAGATTGTTAAGAGGAACCTGGTCTTTGATAGAAAGTTCAAGAGAAAAGACATCTCTAATAATATTGTAAAGCAAGATTCGTGTCACGACCTAAACCGTTGGGCCGTGACGGGCACCTAATACCTTTCTCAATCAAGTACCAACATTATGTATCTTTTCGTGTCATACTATCATAGATAACTGAGCTGGAAGGCTGCCGTGATATGAGTATGGTACAACATGTGATGCAAACTAATACACAAGACATGTGGACCTAGAAGAGCAAAATAGCCACTCGTACACTGAACATAGGCGCACAAGGCCATACAATATTTTGCATACATGACATATCTCTACAAGCCTCTAAAAATACATAATTTTCATAAAGGTCGGGACAGAGTCCCGCCATACCAAATAATACACATCTAATTTATACTAACCAAACAAGCGACTCTGAAGCAAATGGAGCGCACCAACATCTTTCGCTGAGCTTATTGCCTATTTGGAGGGCTCTCGACATGTCTATCAGGACCTACAACATGAAATGCAGCATCCCCAGCAGAAAGGATGTCAGTACGAATGATGTACTGAGTATGTAAGGCGCATAAATAAGTACATAACAAACATGGAAATAATATAGAGTAAATGACTCAACATGTAAGTCTGGATAACTTTCTAATTTATGAAATATTATAGTGTCTTGCATATGCATATGAATGCCATGTCGTGCATATGTTCATCTATTCATAACATTATCAAGCCTCTGAGGGCATCACATTATATCATCTCGGCTATTGTGGGCAAAATAATCAATGTATACCAGCTGGTCAGGTGGTGGTGCGTATATAATGTCGTAATCTTTTTCCCATATCCCATATAAATGTAATATACATATATATGCGTATATAATGTCATTTGGTCATGGATCAATGTGCATGTACAAATGCATCAAATGCATATGAAATACATTAATAAGATCTCTCGGTATGACATTAGACCATATTGTTAGTTTATATGAGTCAACAAAACTATAAACTACCTAGTTCTTTATGAGACGATACGTAGAATGCAGTAAAGACTGAATGTATAGAAGGCAAGATATTTTCTACCTGGAAAAATCCCACACAAGGGGATAAAAAAACCACGACTTATTCTTGTAGGCTTTTAACTCTACTAACTTGTAATATACCTATTACAAGCCACTTTGCAAACATCCTATTGCAAAGACTTTAAATTAACTTGTGATGTAACCACCACAAGACACTCTATAACTCTTCTAGTTACAAAGGATTTAAACTTATGACTATCCCTAGTCACAACATAAACTCAGAAGTTTATGAATTTGGTTTGTTCCTAAGACAAAGCTTCTAAGAAAGAAAACCAGGAATTACAATGGCGAACAAATAACAAGATTACAACTCAACTATGGATGTACATAAACTTATTAAGAAAATGATCCTTAGTGGAGTTGTCTTCTTGTTCTTGACACATCAGCGACTTCAATGCCAGATGAATACTTTTGCTTCTTGAGAAAATATCACTGAATGCACAAATAATGATGTGTCTTGCACTAGGTTGTTTTATAAAAAAAGATAGCACAATGGATACTGATGTCAACTCTTGGTGTGCACTTCTTCTCAATAAGAAGTTACTATTGTACTATCTGCACAACCATTTCTAGGTAGTTTGATGTGACGATCTGATCGGTTGTCTTAAGAATTAATGCCCTTATCCCCTATTAACTGTTTTCCCTAAATTTCTTCTATTTTGATTTGCGGGGATATTCGATTTTGAGTTTTAGAGAGTTTCGGAAAACTTAGTCCCTAAATGAGAGCTTAACTGTTGGAAAGTTGACCATAGTCGGAACAGTGTGAAGACAACCTCAGAAAGAATTTCGATGGTTTCGTTAGCTTTGTTTGGTGATTTCGGACTTAGTGGCGTGTTCGGATTGTGTGTTCAAGGTCAGTAGCTAATTTAGGCTTGAATTGCCGAAAGTTGAATTATGGAAGTTTCCGGTCCGATAAGGAGAGTTTGATCCGAGGGTTGGAATGGAATTTCGGAAGTTGGAATTGCTTCATAGTGTTGCATGTGACATGTGTACAAAATTTCAAGGCTTTGGGATGAATTCGGATGATTGACGAAAGTATTTGGAGTTTGAATTTTGTTGCAGCAGCTGGTCTTCTGTCATAACCGCACATACGATTTGTGTTCCGTAGGTGCGGAGCCGCATAAGATGTGTAGAGAACGCAGAAGCATAAATTTTCAAATCCTTCAGATACCGCAGAAGCGGGTACCGCATCTACGAATGGGGAGTCGCAGAAGCAGAAGCTGGCATTTAAGTTGAAGTCGCAGATGCGATGAAGTCTCCATAGAAGGGGACCGCAAATGCAGGTCCCAGGGCCGCAAAAGCGGAATCGTTGGAGAGAACATATAAATAGTTACCTTTGCGATTTGAGCTATTCTTTCACCATTTTCATCCGGGTTTGAAGCTTTTGAGAGAGATTTTTGAGGAAAACAAAGGGGAATCACTTGGAGGTTATGTGATTAAAGACTAATTAGTGGTGAGAAATTTGGGAAAAATAGGTAATTAGGGCTTGAGTTTAAGAGGCCTTTAATGAGGATTTGAGGGGTCATTTGGAATCCGATTTCAGTGTTCTTGTTATGTGTAGACTTGTGAGAGTACGAGGTTTCTGAAAATGTAAATTTCACCCGATTATGAGATGTTGGACCGAGGGGAGTCTTGGTCATTTTACATAATTTGCGTGTTAGCTTAGACTTAATTGTATAATGAATTGCTTGAAGTGTTATTTGCGTTATGTAAATTCAATTGAATAGATTTGTGCCATTTGGAGTCGAGTAATCATGGTAAAGACGGAGTGTCAGGTTGATTTTTAGCTGGTTTAAGGTAAATGGCTTGTCTAACCTTGTGTGGAGGTCCTTCCCCTTAGGATATGATATATTGATAGTTGAAATACCTTGTACGCAAGGTGACGAGCACGCACTTGAGCTAACTGTTGAAAAATCCGGTTTTACTTTAAGTATTTCAATCGAGCTCCTTTTTCCTGTTTTACTCTACTAGTGAATTTAGCATGTTGTTAGTTTAGAAAAGCATGTTTAGTTGACTTAATTGCTTATTTGGTTAAACTGCCTTAATTTCATTATGTGAAGCATCGTAGGCTAGAATTAACTGTTGACTTGGTACGAAATTAGAATTTTATTTTCAGTATTCTTATATTACTTCTGTGTGTTTTAATTTGAGATTACGAGATGGCATCCCCGGAGATTCCCTATACGTATTTGTGATCAGGACTAAGGTGCATGATACGAAGAGATCCCTGGCATGTATATTGAGGATACCAAGAGATCCCTAGCATATATTGAGGATACCAATAGATCCTCGTGTTACACAGAGTTCCCTTTTTTACACGGAGGATAGCAAGAGATACCCGATTATCATCCTTGCTATGAGTGGTATTTCCTTGTATTTTTCCTTTATCTCTGTTTCCCTTATTATACTCTTATTATGATGTATAGATTCTTACTATAGATTCTCAATTTCACTGCTTATCTGTCCTGACATTTGATTATTTATTTGACCACAGTAGGGCCCTGACCTTCCTCGTCACTACCCGACCGAGGTTAGGCTTGGCACTTACTAAGTACTGTTGTGGTGTACTCATGTCCATTGTGCACTTGTTTTTCATGTGCAGATCCAGGTACATACACTCAGGCCTACCGTCATTGAGGGAGGTGGCTCATTAGAGACTTCGAGGTACATCTGCCGCGTCCGCAGACCGAGGAGTCCCTTTCCATTCCTACCTTTTAGTATTTAGTCTACTGTATTTCCTATTCTTATTAGAAAAATTTTGGAGTTAGAGCTATGTAGTATTTCTTTTCTTTGCTTGTGATTTGTTGGTTTTCGGGTCTTGGATTTCGATTTTCGTTTTATGATATATATATATATATATATATATATATATATATATATATATATATATATATATAGGGTGTATGTAGAGCGACACACTAAAACACTATAATGCTTTATTTCTGTTTTTAAATTGTTTTACTTAACAATTTGGTTATCTTCTGCAATTTAGGCTTACCTAGTGATAGAGACTAGGTGCCGTCACGATGGTTCGCGGAGGCGAACCTAGATCGTGATAGTTTTGTTCTAGCTGGATAGTGGACTTTGTACTTCTGCCAAGACATACCAACGGACCAGGTCCTAGTTGTGTTCTTTCCAGATGGTCACTTTCTTCTGCTACGTTCCAGTTGTGCACTTGACTTGTACTTCTGTCAGAGAACCTAAGGGAGCAGGTCCTTGTTGTGTTCCTTTTTATATTGATTGCGTACAATCCCTGACTTGTTTGTGTCAGAGAACCCTAAGGGACCAGGTCACCAGGTCCATGTTGTGTTTCTCCATGCGGTCGTTCATCCATTTGCTGATTTTCAGACTTCGACCAATTCACATGAAATGTATATCCTGTGTGCCAGGTTCTCTATCTGGTTCTTCATGACAAGTTTTTTAGATCATTAAAACATAAGGCTAAGTCATTTAAAACCCATTAATTATGCCTCTATTTAATATTGTAAAATAAACTTTACCAACTTACATATTTTTGAGACCCATGAACAGATAATAGAATAATATGACACATGGAAATTCAAGAACATAGGCACCTATAATACTTTTATGAATAGAGTCATTTATTGAAGTTGTTCATTTTTCCGTTTCATTTATATCGTATTGATCATTCCAAAAGAAGGAGGGATAGCCTTAACATACCTGAGTCGGTTCTCTTGACAATTCGTATAACACATGTTAGTTTCGACAAAACACGTGACGACAAGATCGGAGCAGAGAGAAGTCTGTTGATTAAAATACTAAGAATTCTCGTTTGATCCCTTGAAGATTCTATGAAATCTTGTATGATCCGTACTTTAGCATTTGCTATAAGACTTACATTTTGAGATTTAGGTTTGTAACATACAACATTTATGCTTCTGAATGCATATCCAGATGGAATTGTGACTTATGTTCCTTAAAAAATGATAAGACTCTTTAGGTGTCTATCCATTACTAAATGGAAATGAGTCACTTTCTTTTGAGAATTGATACATATTATAGTCACTTTTGATTCAGAATATCATGATTCTTTCGCTGCCACATTTTGATTTAATACTTATCCAAATATTTGGATTAATTGGGTAATGTTCCGGTACCCAGTAATTAATCAATTAATCACATATTTAAGAATTGTCTCAACTCACTTAAAATAATACGCGCTTTTAACATATCTTGTACACCTTATTATTATGGTCATGTAGTACCTTGTATGGCACTAGTCCATAACTATCGGGTATTAACGCTCAGCCCATATTTTATCTCAAATTTCAAAATTTCAGCGGAATTCATCTCCTTCGATTTGCCTACCCTCTCATCTTCACGAGTTTACTCGTCACTTGTTTGAAGTAGCATAATCCTTATAATCTCCAAATAATCTTTTCCTTGGACTGATGTTAATTACCTTACGACAAATTCAATGTACAATACTACAGGGTGAAACATCATCGTAATTTAATACTGCGAAACGTAACATCATCGTAATGCAATACTGCAAGGCGTAACATCATCATAATATAATACTACAAGGTGTAACATCATCGTAATATTATACTGCAAGGAGTAACATCATCATAATATAATGCTACGAGACATAATATCGACGTAATATTGTGGGGCATAATATCATTCTCTCTTTGGAATATTCGTCCTCGAATATTGACTGATGCTCTTATCACTTTCATAACTTATAGCTTTTGTGAATACCTTAATGCTCTCCTTGCTATTTAGCTAATTGTTCGGTGAATAAATCCAAAGGCCAGGGCATTCCCTCCTTTAGGCCTCTTTCTCAGGCCATAACTTGTGGCCGAAATCCTTCCAATCTCGTAACTGTTGCCACCTTCCTTCATGCAGCTTGTACGACTCTAACCTTGTAAGTACGCCTTTGCGATCCTCTCTCCTTTTTCCTCCAGCTTTTAGCCAATCTTTAGGCCTCACTTTGTAAATATATACAGAGCTTGGTAAGATGTCCCTCTAGGCATCTATAAGTATGCTGAAGTTCTTTGCTCGATACTTTGTCAAATTTATGAATATTGCTATATCTTTTTTTATAGACTCGATTGTCCATGTGTATGACCTTACTGCATCTAATTATTTTAGTATACCATCTCTCTTACTTCGATTTGTCGTTAATGAGGTCTTCTACCAAGCCCTAGGTTACTCTCCTTACTTATCCTATATGTACAAATCCAAGTCCTTTAATGCTTCTTCCTTACCGTTCATCGTAAAAATTATTACCTAATCTCATCTCATACTTTATGACTTTTGTCCATCCATTATGATTTACTACAATATTGACCTACCATATACCACTGATACCTTGAAACTTCTTACGTAAAACCTTGCCACTAGGGCTTACATTAAATCGAGGAATATTTGAAGTAATTTTCATAATCATATTTCATAGTACCTCAATATGATTCACCTTTTGGGGCTATTCTTATCCCATACAATCCACGAAATCTTTTTTCATTCTCCGTCATTTTTTTCATCAAATCATTTGTAAGGCTACAAAAAAAATTTCTAAGTAAACTAGGATTTCATGTTGTCACGTAGGCTTATTATAATAATTTTTATGCTATTAACATAGTGTACATCGATTGTATTTTGTAAATATGTGTATAAGTCTTACGGTAAGTAATTTGGGGTCCAAGGAAAGGCCTAGGTCTAAGCAATATTGGAAGGGTTCTTAATAGGCTAAAATTCCCAATGAGCTTGCACAAGTCCCCACTTTAAACAAGCACACCTAAGAATGTATAAGGTTTTATGTGGTCAGTAACATATAAAATGAAAGGTCATTGAGTCTAGTTTCCAACGCTTTACACCTTTCATCATTCAGACATTCTTACACAAAGTTATGAGCAAATTACCAAAAGCAACAAAGAATTATTCAATACCGCACCGCACCATGTGTCGTCCCATGCGGCGTGACTATGCAGATTATCAGAGCACCTCCAATTTCGTTTTTGAGAACACTTTCCACTACCACGGCGCACCATGCACCGTCCCATGCGGTGCGACAGTACAAAAAATGGGTTTTTAAGACCCTAACTCCATTTCATTTAACTCGTTTAGGGTTCATATTTTTTGGCATTTTCTTCTTATTTTAGAGAGAAGTGAGAGAATATAGATAGAGAAAGAAGGGTCCTACCTCTTAATCATTCAAATCTTCCTCAAGCCTTCAAGAATTAAGAAAGATAACCTTAGATTGTCTTCCATTCGGGTAAGTTCTACTTCTTATAATATCATACAAGGAGTTATGAGTTCAAAGTATATAGTTGGGCTAGAAATAGGCCATGCACGTGTCACTAAGCTATATTATGTGGAATTAATGCACTATTTTGGTAGTTCTTGATGAGATTGGATAAGGGACGAAGGAATTTCCATTGTAGAACCTTGTAGTCTACTTCACTTGTTAGGTGTTTGATGAAATTCCTAAGAGGGTTACACCATGGGTAATATTTCTAACTATTAATCGATTTCCATTATTTTCATATAGATTGTGATTGCTAGATGTGTTGGTGTATTCAAACAAATTTTTAAGGGAAAGCTCTTTGAGCAATGTATGGCTAAAACTCCCTCTTTTTAGAAATTGAGCTTCTATGGTGCCTGTGTAAATGTTGTAAGTTCAAAATATAGTTGATGTGATACTCATTTTGTTATGTTAAGCGAATTATTGTTGTGAAAAGGTATGTGGTGGGTACTTCTTTAGGTTTATAATATAATATGTGGAACCTATGGACGGGCTATGAAACACATAAATGTATACTATAATATATGGAACCTATGGACGGGCTATGAAACGCATAGGCATATAATATAATATGTAGAACCTATGGACGGGCTATGAAAAACATAGGTGTATTATATAATATATGGAACCTATGGACGAGCTATGAAGCGCATAGGTGTATAATATAATATGTGAAACCTATGGACGGGCTGTAAAACACATAGGTGTATAATATAATATGATGTGTGAATTATGTTAAAGCTATGTGATCCCTTTGATTTGATAATGTTGTGATCGTTTAAAGTGTTTGAGTTTCACTTGTATTTCCTTATTGTTGTATGAAAGTTATTTCTAAATATATGGTGTTTAATTATACATACTAGCGCTATTCAATGGAACTAACGTCCTTTTTACCGGGGCGCTACATACGTGTCATGATTGTAGGTGGTTCTATAGAAGGCAGTGTTGGTCGCAGCCAGTGATGCATCTTCATTTCAGCTGATTTGTGAGCCCCACTTCATTTCGGGGTCCTGTATGATTGTTATCATGTACTTTGTATTTAGAGGTATAGTCGTAGCCTTGTTTCCAGTACTTCCATATTATTCTTCAGTTTTATGTAGAGGCTTCGTAGACAGGTTGTGGGTGGTATTTGGTATTGGGAGTTGAAGTAGAAATATTTATGTTTTACAAAGATTTATAAAACTTGCAACATCTTGATAACCATGTTTTAAGCTTCTAATGGAAATAAGTGAAAGTTGTTAATGAAATATTTTCAGAGTATGATTAATAGAGTCCATCTCCTATTTATTCATGAACTAGTTTGGGTAGAATGAAATCTAGTAGGCTTGCTTAGTCGGGTTTACCCGGTTGAGCGCTGGTCGCGCTCCTCAGATCTTAGGGCGTGACAAACTTGGTATTAGAGACTAAGGTTTTAAAGTGTCCTAGGATGTCTCAGATCCGTGTCTAGTAGAGTCCTTCTTATCGGTGTGTTGTCGACCACATCTATAAGTTGGAGGCTATTTGGACATTTAGAAATTTCACCCTTCTTTGATACTCCTATCGTGCGATAGAGCTCAAGTTAGGGAGCTAATTTCGACTCTAAGTCTTATTCTTAAGATTGGTAACCTTGCTCCCATAATCCGCAAATATGAACAATGTAAGGAGGGATTGATCCTACCATCGAGTCCGAGTGGATTGCCCAAAGACTTGTTAGGAGATTGTACTAAGTTGTGGATGGATTGGTAAATCACATTGCTAGGGGGAGTGTTCTTGTACCTGTTGATGTCTCTGCACCATCAGATCATGTAAATATCAGTATATTACCTACGTACGTTAGGGAAGTGGAGTCCAGGGGTATCGATTACTCTATTGCCCTATCAACTAAACGTCATTAAGGGAGTCAAATGAAAATTTATGCTCATTGTATATGTACATCCATATTAAAGAGTCCTCATGAATATGGTCTTAACAAGGTGTTGAATAACAAAACATTGCATGTATGGACTCTTTGAACGAGATGCACTATTCGTGAATCCACTCTATTATGAATTCTCTTATTTACATTCTTGTGGAATTAAGTTCTATAATTATGCACTTGAATTGAGTTGTAACTTTAGGATTGATATTTACCACTTGCTTTTCCTAAATTCTCACCAAGGGACTATATCCGATGAATTTCTTACAGAATCTTGTTATTTAAATTGACAAAAAATCTACTCACTTGTGCCTATACATGCACCATCGTAAAGTTTACCTACGTGGTGTCAAGCTCCATGCAAAGCAACCCAGCGTTGTGATCCTTCTCGAGTCACTCTTTTACGCAGTTGTGTATATGTGTTATATGGTTTGAATAGTCAATCTACTCTCTTGCGAACATCATCATGAAATATTCGCACTGCCTAGTAACATAAGAGCGTACCTTAACTCCCCACATAAGTACATGTCAATCGAAATGGTCACCGTGTGCATATAGTCTCTCTAAAAAATTACGATCCTCACATCAACTTCATAGGAAGATCATGTGTTGCCATAACTTTCGTGTCCACTTGGGACATCCCGCAGTAAGTAGCTCACTTTGTCCTAGTATTGTAGTTGCTCGTGGCACAGTCGTATATTTCAGTTGGGAGTTAATATATCATAAGCATGTCCAGCTCATAACAAATGTTTGCTTTCTCCTTACACCTCCATAACATGTGAATTTAGTTAGTGAATTCATTGTGCTAGTTTCCCCACACTTGTTCGATAACCATGAGAGAACATATCCTTTTACGGATCATTCTAACACTTTCTGTCTCGTAAGGACCCTTACTAGGCTCTCTGTCAAGACCAAGCACACCTTGGGGGGGGGGGGGGTTATTATAGCCCAATTCCCATTTCACTTATTCTTCTGTATTTCATTAGCATCTGGGTAGTTCTCAAGTTAGAATCCATGAATAACTCATTTTGAACATTTGCAAACCAATCCTACAAGATCATATCACTTCAAGTTCATCAAGGGTTGATAGCATGATGCAATTACTGAATTGAATGATCTCTTTCCAATAATGGATTATTTACACTTGTGCTAGTCCAACAATCTGCTTATCAGTCTAACTCTCACCTTTAGGTTTTGGGTTGAAAAAGGAGAAATACACCTAGTAACACATTCATATGTCAAAGCCTTTCTCTCTGTTAAGTCTTATAGCATCTCACAAAGTGGTTTGCAATAGCTGGTTGTGTGGAAGTGTGTTGTAGTGCTTCAATGTGAAGTAGATTTGCTAAAAATTAATTGGATTTTAGAATTCTTGAGATGTACATCACATGAATTTATACAACGATCTTCTTTCAAAAATGTAGCTTCTCATAATAACTTTATATTACCACCCTTCCTAGTGGATACAATGTAAAGGTTACTTCCATAAGGCTCTCTCACTTTCTTTAACTTGTCTTGCATCATGTGTTGTTTACCCGCAATCTTCAATGCTATATCATCTCAACGTCTCGACTAGTTATCCAACTACATGATATGATTTAATTAACCTCACTTTTATGTACTCTACAAGCACCCTGAGAGTGGGCAAGTTTCTCCATTCCTACAGACTTCTAATGTCTTCAACTTGGTTTATGCTCGTTGATTCCAAATAGTGCTCATTAGTTTTGCTACCCTACTATCTACTTCATCTGATAGCTATCATTGTAGAATTAATTTAAGTTTCATGGCATCAAAGAGGAAGGCTTGACGCATTAAGGATCAGACATGTTCCTTTTGTTAGGATAAAAAGATATTGCTCGCACTTCTTATGAGAGTTTTTCCTAAAAAATCACCTACCTTCTCCACTTGTCCATCTGACTAGATAGACTAGGTTACTTCTCCTCGATAAATTCATTAAGATGTCTCATCCTTTTGAACTTATCCATGTGGGTACTTTGAGGTCTTGTCTTATACCAACTCGTAATGGGTTTAAGTATCTTCTCGCCATTTTTATTGATTTTGTAGGACTACGAGCGCTTCTCACATGGTTGAATACCTTCTAATTTGTGTTTAATTTTGCTATGTTTCGAGTAGATTGTGATTGCTAGAATTTCTGAAACGTCGTAGTAACTTAAGGAAAGCTGAAACGAGGTATGCATGGCTAAAACCCCTTTTTATTAGAAATTGAGCTCCGTTGTCATCTACAAAAGTATGTAAGAGTTGAATTGGTTAGTGTATTGCTTGTTATTACGCACTAATAGATTTTCAATTATCTATACACATTCATGAAGGATGTGCCTCAATGTGAATAATGTACCATTCTTGACAATTAGAGCAGGATGAAAAGTACAGTCATGTGTTGAAATACTTGGGCTATAAGCCAACATTGGAACAAAGAATTATTCATGCTAGCTATGTGCTCACTTACCTGTGATTGCAACTTGAATTATCTTTGATATATTTGTCTATGATCACAACATGTAAAATGAATATTGAAAAGGGAAAATGATATGATGATGATAACCAAGAGTGCCCAGGAATTGTTATGGTATGTGTGGAATAAAGCTTTAGAGGTGTTGACTAATGAGAATGGAGTAATGCCTAGACAAGGTGACCTAGCCGGTCGGGTCGTGATCGGACACCATGCTGCACACATGGTGGCATTGTGCTGATATTGAACTTTGGATAAGGGAAATGAAATGTTGATTGAGAGTAATGCCTCCAATGAGGTGACCTAGTCGGTCGGGTCGTTACCAGACTCCGCTCAAGATGGCGGTGGTATTGAGAATAGTTGTGAGCACATGACAGAAATACCCTAATCTATGTTTTGAAAATTTTTATGAAAGATTATATGAATTGCATCTTCGATTTACCCATGTTATTTACTTGTACCTGTTGATAGTTCTTTCTAGTAAAATGGTGATTAATTATACATACCAGTACAATTCAAATGTGTTGACGTCCCCTTTGCTGGGGGTACATTCGTATTATGATTGTAGGTGATTCTATAGCAGGCACTTCAGTCCACCAGCAATAGCACCTCCTCCGCTATCCATTAGCTGTATTGGTGAGCCCCTTTCCCCTCGGGGCCCTGTGTGGCTTATGCCGATGTTGTTCCGGGTGTCTTATTTTTTTGTATTGTATAAGGTATAGCCAGAGCCTTGTTGCCAGCATTTCTATATTGTTCTTCAATTGTAATTAGAGGCTTCGTAGACAGGTTGTGGGTAGTGTCGGGTATTGGAATTAAGGTTGAAATATTGATGTTTGGCAACTATTTGCAAAACTTGTAATATTTTGATATTTATTACTTAAGCGGCTAATAGAAATGAAATAGAATTGTTAATGAAATACTTACTAAGTATGATTAATGGAGTCCATCTCTTATTTAAATATGAGTTGGTTTTGGTAGTATGTATGAAACCAGTCAGGCTTGCTCAGTCGGTTTTACTCGGTTAATCGACGGCCGCGCTCCTCCGATTTTGGGGCGTGACAGATCCACCCCTACACCGACATGTGTAGTTACAAGAGTGAGTCTTATGACCCATCGTTCCTCGGTGTTGCTAAATACAAGAGTGCACATTATTGTAGTATAAATACAAGTATACAAATATAGCATAAACGCAACCATACTTACCTCAATATCCTCCACAATTTATAGATTCTAATTAGCATTTCCAGTCACCAACAAAAATATAATTTCCTTGGCTCATTTGACCATTCACAAGATTCTTTATTCCTGGCAAAGTGGCCGTATTCGGTTTTTCACATTTTCATCCTTTTATTCCAAAGATCACCAACCAATATCAATGTACCAAACATTTAGGAAATTATGTATTTTCGAATTCAACAAAGATAGAGTCATCAAGCATAAGGGACTCTTCCCAAACAGGAATATACCAGCCAACAATTATATTATACATTGATCGTATCTATAAGGCAAAACATTATATAAAACAGCTATTTATGGAACATAGTTCGGGTACAAGACCTTTAGGCCATTCTACTTTTGGAAGTTACTTCATAAGATTACAGACTTATTTCATAATTTTTTCACACTTCCTTATTCGATTCATTTCCATATGTCATTACATCTCATCAACAAGTAGACATAATCAACCAAGTCATTTAGTACGCACAAGAGCAACTAGGAGCATTAAACAGAGACACTCTTCTCAGACGATTAGCATGCCAAACGTCTTTTAATATGCGACTCAGGACTATACAATTTTGGTAGGTAACCCACACATAAACTTACAAACAATATGGAATTCACTTCCGATAGAGAAAGTTTAGCCTAGATACCTCAAAGAGCTTTCCCTTAAATTTTTTGAATACACCAACACATCTAGCAATCACAATCTATAAGGAATAGCAGAAATCAATTAATAGTTAGAACAATTACCCATGGTGTAACCCTCTTAGGAATTTCATCAAACACAAGTGAAGTAGACTACAAGGTTCTACAATGGAAATTCCTTCTTCCCTTACCCAATCCCATCAAGAACTATCCAAAATAGTGCATTAACTCCACATACTATAGCTTAGTGACACACCCATGGCCTATTTCCATCCAAACTATATACTTTGAACTCATAACTCCTTGTATGAAATTTTTACAAGTAGAACTTACCCGGATGGAAGACAATCTAAGGTTACCTTTCTTGATTCTTGAAGACTTGAGGAAGCTTTGGATGATTATGAGTTAGGCCCCTTCTTTCTCTCTCTGTATGCTCTCACTTCTCCCTAAAATCAGAAGAAAATACCCAAAAATATGAACCCGAAACGAGTTAAATAATATGGAGTTCGGGTCTTAAAAACCCATTTTTTGTACTGTCACGCCACATGGAACGGTGCATGGTGTGCCATGGTAATGGAAAATGTTTTCAAAAACAAAATTGGAGGTGCTCTGATGATCTGCACATCCACACGCATGGGACGGCGCATGGTGCGGCGCAGTAGTGATAAATTTTTTGCTACTTTAGGTAATTTGATCATAACTTTATGTAGGAATGTCCGATTAACGAACGGTTTAAAGCATTTGAAACTAGACTCGAAGAACTTTAATATGACAGGTTATTCATCAGATAAAACCTTATATATAGAATATAAGGCTAATATTCTAATTATAAGATATAACTGCTTATTAAATAAATCTATAATAATAATGTGAAAGGCTAGATAAATGTATATCTAATATTCTAATTATAAGATATAACTGCTTATTAAATAAATCTACACAAAATCTACTATTTTCTGTTATATAAATAAAGTGTATAGCGTAGTCTACTATAGAATAAAATCCTGTGTCTACGTCCCAAATAAATTCTCCTAAACTTAAACTAAGACTTCTTGCAAAACTTTCTGGATATGTATAATTATTAAGATTATCAGACATTAACAGCGTAGTAGAATTATTTTAAAACCTTATGTTGTAAAAATCCTACTCGGTACTCTCCCTCTCTTATATGTAAACTTATAATGTTACAGTGTATCCATAATTATGTAATAAGATTACCCCTTTATACTTTTTTTTTTTTAACTCTGTTCATCTCTTCTTCCCAATTTTTGATAGACATGAATCTATTCTTAACTCTTTTTTCTTTAACCTCACCCCGGTCATGGTTAAGTTCATCTCTTCTTCCCAATTTTTTTAACTTATAATATTCTAATTATAAGATATAACTGCTTATTAAATAAATCTACACAAAATCTACACAATATATATATATATATATATATATATGCTCGTTCAAAGTATGGACTAGTGCAAGCTCATTGGGAATTTTAGCCTATTGTGAACCTTTCCAAGATTTCTTAGACCTAGGCCTTTCCTTGGACCCCAAATTACTTACCATAAGACTTATACATAAATCTAAAAAATACAATCGATGCACACCATGTTAATAGCACATAAAAAATTATCATAAGCGTACATGGCACCACGAAATCCTAGGTTTCTCAGCGAAATTTTCCGAGGTCTTGCATATTATCCCTGTGGAATTCCTTCCATTCCCCAAGGGGTGGAATCATGAACGTGAGTGAGACTTTTGGTCGCTCTTTCATATTTTGCTTATGGTGAAAATTGTCCAGTTAACAATGCCATTTCTCTTGTTGCAGCAACTTCGTGGATGCCAGGCCAAGTCCATAATCTTCTTGTCTGGGTGCATAGGTTGGTGACTTATTCCTCTTGTAGCAAATGCAGGTGGCGAGCTATGCCCTGCATCAAGTGGGGAGCGGAACATCGAGGTACGTGCATATGTTTCTTTTCTCATATTGGTGTATACTCGAGGTAACATTTTTCATCTCATCTGTGCTAGATTTGCCACTTGTAGATATCGGGCAGTTCCTTAGAGCGAGGTATCGTTATTCTGAAGAGGAGGTGGAGTCGTTGGGTTCCGAGCCGAGAGATGGCAGTAATAAGAGGGATCGGGCCCACAAGGAGAGGGAGCCTTTAGCGGTGCTGGTCGGGCTTGTATTTCTATGGACGGGGCATAGCCTGAGTCAGCTATTTTCGGAACGCTTGTTCCTCGGCAAACGGCTCCCTTGGATGAGCGCCTTATGCCTAGAGTCGGCTCTTCTGGGGCTGCTGGGGCAGGACTAGACGGAGTATGTTCTTATATAGAGGAAATCTGTCGTCTTCATTTTGCGGTGAGTTTATGCATAGCTTTCCTATATCCTTTATCTTTCTCCTCTAATTGAATCTTCCCTGTGTAGGCCTGTGATAGGCTTAAATCTGAGCTATTTCGTCACAAAGCCAAATTTCAGAGGAGCCTACATGAAGGAGAATCCCTTAGGCTTCTATGAAAGGAGAAGGAAGTTGAGCTACAGTATTGGCGATACGAGGCGTATTGGAGCTCAAACTGTGAGAGCTACCTAATGGAACAGGTAACTTTCTGTAGTGCGATTTCTACTTCTTTCTAACTTCAAGGCTAATTTTTGCTTGCCATGTCAGTTGTAGAAAAAGACAGAGGCCTTCGAGAACCTTAAGGGCAGCATGAACCGTGTCAGGGCTGTTTGCAAGGAGATACGAGCTCAAGTGCGGACTCAAGCCCTAGAGGAAATGAGTTCTTTATCTAGGATCCCTGCCCTTGAGGTTCAACTCATCCTGGCCTGAGATAACGCCAAAGTTTAGGTAGATATAATCGAGAAGCTTGAGTCTGATCTCTCAAAGCTCAGGGCGGAGATAACCGATGCCCAGGCGGAAGAGGCGTTAAGCCGAACCAGGGCTGATCTCGAGATGGAGATGTGCATAAAGAAAAATGGTGAAGCTCAACCCAAGTTGAGGCAAGCCCTTGATCGTGCAAAGAGGATCGAGGAATATGTTCGTTGCTGATCCCGGAGAGAGGTATTTGAGGAAGTTGGAGCGAGGGGCTTCATTCTATCGAAGGAACTGGCTCAAGCTAGGGCAGCTGAAGATGACGCACGGTCACTCCTTATGGACGTTTCAGAGGGAGATCTTGGCGAGTTGTGGCCCTTTGGCATGATATATGGGCTTTGTTGTTTTGTAGATCTTTTTTCGGCGCAGACGGTGTGCCTGTGGGTGGAGAATGTTCTTTTTTTCATGTAATATAAGGAGAATTTCTTATAAAGATTCTACTCCTGTTGTACCTTTTTCTATTGTTGCTCTTGATTGTGAAGCCTGGTTTTGGAACAAGTCCTCGAGCTACGCTACGGCTCGAGCTTGCGTACGGCCTGGAGATTGTCCTGACCGTTGATAGCGTTATTTGGGACACGCCTTTAAGAGTATCGCGGTTGAATTGTCCCCGAGATCAGTCTCCGAGTCGAGATATGACTTGAGCTTGATATGCATTTGGGCCTGTTCAGGCTGGCGATAATGGCCTTCAATTTCCGCCCTTGGGCGTTTGGAAAATTTTTGGGTCCAATCTCCGAGTCATGTTGCGATTCAGGTTGTAATCGACCGTTGGTATTTTTTGAGATTATGGTTGGCAATAGTCGCGTCGGTGTCATGCCCTAGAGCATGTTATAATTTTTATGGCCTAGTCTCCAAGTCGCGTTGCGACTTGAGCTACAATCGACCCTCAAATCGTTTTCGGCCAATGATGATGGCTTTTATATTGCTTGGTCGTTGAGACCTTTTAGTATGATGCCCGAAGGCTTTGCTTAGATAACTATTTTGGATCGGGTTACGATTTGAGCTCACTTTAATCTTTAAGTTATCAATTTTCAAGCTGGTGACAATGGCTCTTACGTTGTTTTGGTCGTAGAGACCTTTTTATGTGAGTCCCCGAGGCATGCTTAGCCGGCGACAATGGCACTTACGTTCTTTGGTCATAGAGACCTTTTGATATGAGGCCTGGAGGCTTTTCTTAGTTAACTATTTGGGATCCGGTCTCCGAATCGAGTTACGATTTGAGCTCACTTTAATCCTCAAGTTGTCAATTTTCAAGCTGGCGACAATGGCTCTTATGTAGTTTTGGTCGTAGAGACCTTTCAAGGCCCGGAGGCATGCTTAGCCGACGACAATGGAACTTATGTTGTTTTGATATGAGGCCCGGAGGCTCTCTATAGGCTTTGTTTCCTCTCGTTAAGGTCTTATTGAATATGTTTTCCTGACCCATCGTCGGCTCTATAAGAACCTCGATTTCAAGTCATAGTCGGTGATTTTTTTAGCACCTCAAAATTTTAATAGCTCATAGGTCGAGTTGATCGACAATTTTGCGATTTTGGAGCTGATGTAGTCAGGACTCGTATTTTTTGCCTGTTGAGGGAAGCCTTTTTAACCAGTTATTTACGTAGTAGTTTCGGAGGATTTTTTAACAACAGTTGGGCATCCCCGAGTCATATTTATAAGTTGTAGGAGCCATTATGATGGGAGTCATGTGCATTTGTCTGGGGCAATTTTTTATCCCGAGAATTAGTTCTAGGCATCAACAGAAGAGTATGCCATTTAGGGGTTCTTAAAAATGCAACGAATAGCCTAGACTGCGAGATTTTTCATGCGTGTTGAGATCTTTCAATTTGCATGCCTGTTGAGGTGTTACAGTGTATGGAGAATATATCTGGCTGTGTCGAGGCTGCCCATTAGGGTCATAAAATTTCAGATTTTCCAGTATATGGCGATTGGATATGATTTTCCAAAACACCGAGTCTCGCTCAAGATTGAAGGTAGCCTTTTGTGGGCTCGGAGTTGCATTTGCGAGGGCTTTGTGAGCCAGGGATACCAACCCCGAGGTAGGGTGGATGCTGAATCATATTAAGTATTCGACTGTTTCAAGACGTATTCAATGAAGAGGTTTCTTGTCGTGGATATGCCGAAATAGTCTTCTTCGAAGCATGGAGTGCTTTAAAAATATTCTTCATTGCTTGGCGAAAATATAAGCTGTAAATACATGTTGTCCTGTTGTTGCGAGTTTGGTCCTCACAGGTGCAGCTTCCTCGATTTTCCCAATGTTTTCGCATGATTCCATATTGGAAAATTTTTAGGAGAGAGGATTGCAGTCTCTTCGGGCCCCTTCCCCAAGGATGCGTAGTTTTGCTAATAATTTTGTTTGTGGAACCTTCTTCCTGCTAGAAACTCGATCAGGGAAAGAAAGAAAATGCTAAAGGAGGCGGGGTAGTCCTTCCCTTTTGTGAAGTGCGGAAGCGGCATCCAGGAAGTAAGCCCCGCTGCAGTCGTCTTCCTCGTTCAGCCAAGTCTGACCAGGGATGTGACTATACTTATCCTTTGACCTCTTTCGAGGGTAATGCAAGCCATGGGAGTGTGGTGACAGATCTTCTCCTATCGCTCAGAGCTAGATGGTTTAGCCTCGTGTTTGTCGCGGGACCTTATACCTTTGGCGGAGCAAGATCGGGGTCGCGCCCCGGGAGATATATTTGCTGTTGTCTGTTCAAAGCGTCCATAAATGTCGGCATAATTTGGTCGAACCACCTGCACCCACAAGTGCCTTTTTTATTTGAAATGAGTTGAATGAAAGAGGGAATTACCAATATGTTAATGTGATGCTGAGGTGGAATCTCGACGTCCTTTTCCTCGAACGAGATAGTGCCCTTTGGGAGCATTTCTTGAGGCCATCCTTTTTCGGCGATGAGAGCTTGCACTCTACGTCCTACAGATCTTTCCGGGGTGTTGCCAACCTTTTACGGTTGTGACAATGTGCCATGGCTCGCCGGCTCCATTTTGTTTGATCTCTCTTCGTTCGCGAAGTTGGATCCGGGTTTGCTCTTTTGGCGACACTTTGTGGCGACCTGTGTTGAATGGTGTAATTTTTGCCCCATTGGGTTTGTGACCCCGAGCGCCTCGCAATCCTCATGGTGGGTGATGATAGGCTATAATTACATATTTTAGTCGATTATTATACTCTAATTTACTGCACCTTTGTTGAGTTTTCACTTTAATCGCTAGTAATTTGCACTAATACTGTATGTTATGCCTTGTAGGAGTGATTCCGACCTATATCGATGTTATGGAATGAAATAAAGTGATTTAGATCATTGAAGTCTGAGTAAAAGTCCAAGGAATTAAGTCGGGATCATGCTTGGGGATCAACGGATGATAGAGCAACAAAGCAAAGAATCGAATAGGCATATTGCGTACGATCTAGTAAAATATACATAACTGTTTGCTCAGAATTCCATTTGGTCTCCACAATATATGGTTAGAAATCTCAGTCAAAGGGATACAACTTTCATGTTTTATATGTTTCCAAATTCGAAACGGAACAGGGTGAAAAGTGCGTGTCAATAGCGCGGTCGCGCTCAGGCTGCGCTAGTCAGGCAGAATATAACCCCACTAGTGCGGCCGCACTAGTCAAACCCGGGAAGAGTGTCCTTTTTCACATTGGAGAAGTTATAATTGTTTTGTCCCAATCCTACTTGATATATATACATGGAAAATAGTATTTTGAGGAGTGGGGACATATTTTTGACACAGATTTGACCTAAGGAGGCAGAGACGACAATAGGAGCAAGGCTTGGGAAGTCTTCTACAGGTTTTTCTTTCCTCTTCCTATTTGTCATTGTTGGTTATGACTTTTAGTATTGTAGTTTTAGATACTATTATGAATATCTAATTTTTTATCCAAGGTTTTGGGTGAAACCCAATGGGGATGAATTGGTTGTTATATTAATATAATTTTGAGTTGGTTGTTTATCTCTATTTGTTCAACTACGTTTTGATTTTGGTTAATTGAAAGGATCCTCAATTAGCCGTTCCTATTTATTATGTATATTCTTGAGAGAGAGTATATATTTAGGTAGTTGTTTGAACAACATCACTCCTGGAGTATAGGCGAGAGTCATAACCGAGGGTTTAGAGGTTGGATTAGAGATAACGATACCTCGGGTGTGATCCAAGTGAACTGTAATGTGAATCTAGCTAGCGTAGCTTGAGAGAGTGCGTCTAGTAAATTATCATAATTGCTTGAGAGAGATTTATGATAGCTGGAGAGTTCATGATTGATAGAGTAAACTAAGTCAAAATTATAAGAAACATGCAACTAATGATATCAACAACGGGGGAAACCATTATCTTAGACCTTTATTCCAATTGTTTACAATTCAAGCATAGTTAGTTTTCAGTTGTTTATTTATTTTTAATCTTGTCTTATTAGTTACATTAAACAGATGTAGCTATGCGATAGTTCTTTTTGGGATTCGATTCCGGACTTTTAGACCGGATTATAATTGCAGCAATCGCTTATCCTTTTTAGGACTAGAGTTGGGCATGATCAGTGGGCAAGGGTTTTCCCGGAGGGTTTCTCATTAAATAGGTCCTACCCACCTATATTACCCGACTTTTCTTATGGTAACCACATGCTTGGAATTGCAACTTTGAAGTCGCGCTCTATCAGGCGAGGTTTCCTTGACGAATGGTCTTGCTGAACCTGGTACCATTGGATGTTCCTCGATGGTGTTGTCCTCGGGCTATTACCTTGTTGTCGCGTGGCGTGATGTATGCCGAATCATCTTTTCTATTCGTGCCATATGGACGATGGCTCCATTCATTCAACATCAGCTCCTCTGCTGTGGATCTGCTCAGATATGCTGCACCTGATGAGGTTCTTTGATGGTTGTCCGCAGAAATGATTTGGGTTCGGCATTGGCTGCCGGCATTCGACCAAGCCTTGACTTCATGTTCGACCAGGCATTGCTTGAACTGCTCTGGAATCACCGGGTATGCTATGTTTGGGTTTTGGGTGAAGGCCTGCGCCTCCCTACTACTCGGGACCAGGAACATTCTCATTTGTCCTATCAGGGAGAGAGGTATGGCTTCCTGCGATGCCTTATTGGGACCTTTTTGCATTGCCCTAATGGCGTCGGTGCACGTGTCCACGGACCACGCTAGTACGGTGAGCGAGTCCTCAAGCAGGTGCCGAACGGTAACTCTGCATCGTAGTCTCTTCCGAGGGAGTTTCTTCAAATTTCCTTATTGGGGCGTGCCCAAGTTCTCCATCTTGGAGGTCGTTGTCCTTGTGCATAAGTTGTGATGCGCCCGTGAGGACTTGAGGTCCTGCCACTCTTGGGTGTTTCCTTTTTTCCATCTTTCGCGAAGTGATTCCCGAGATCATACCGTCGGGAAGTGGTTTCTGTAGGAGTTTTTGCGAGCACGATTCGATCTTTGCGGTGAGGTCTTCTATCATCCTTACTGCTGTAGGATGTGTTGTTGGTTCATCGTTCCCCGATACCTCGGGTACTGGTTCGATATGAGGGGTTATTTCGGGTGTTGTCGTGCTCAGAGTCTCCGAGTGGCTCTGTAGCTGAGTGATAGCCAAATGTTGTTCCTGCAACATTTCGAAAATAATACGAAGGTTAACTTCCTTCTCTGTCCGAGCTGGGATCTTTCGGGCTTCCTGTTGATCGACGTTCTTCATGCCGCCATCGGTCCGCGAGACTTCGGTACCCCACTGCACGCTCGAACCAATCTAGATGCGTTATCAAGGTCCTGTGGTGTCGCGCCAGCCGTTGGAACAACCATACTGCTCTCTTCACGATTTTCGGGGTTATCGTCCTCGATTTCCCTCGTCAAGCTGATTCTTGACCTGAAATAGAAAAATTTTGGACAAGAAAAAGTGTGAAAGATATCGTGTGTTCAAGTGACGAAATTACAAAGAAAATAATCACTATTATTTTTAGCCCCATGGTGGGTGCCAAACTGTTTGTCATGAAAACGGTAACAATAATTAAATTTGTAAATGGAATTTAAAAAATACGTGATCTATTCCCGAGCTACTTTGTGAGGGGTGTTTAGTGCTGAAACGTGAGGCAAAGCGATAAAGATCGAGTTGAACAAAGCGATAATCGAACCGGTAAGGGGATGTTTCCCGAGTCCAAAACCAACCGGTGGATACCTCGGAGCCGAGCCTCGAGCCTATCTCAGGCTTATCGAGGATAGTCGGAAAGGGGATAACAAGTAAAAATACATTTGAGCCAAGTTCTATACTACCAATATTGAGCAAGATAACGATGAAATAATAAAGTGTTAAAGGACCTCGAGGTCAATGAAGACAAATATCTTAGAGAAAAGAGAAAGAAAGGGAGAGAGAAGGGTATTATTGCATTTAGGGAGAAGTGGAGCAATATCAGTACCTTACAAGGTAGGGCGAGTCCCTTTATATAGGCGAGGGGACTCGGTATTGTGTGAGTACGTTAATTGCAAGAGTACAGAGATGGGACTGCTTGATGCAAGACGTCATAGTAGGAGTTGGATAGGCCGGATCTGTCAGGTACAACCATGTGCCTAGGAGACTTCTTCTTCTATCCCAACCTCTGACCTCGTTTCCTTCGAGTCGGGCTTCGTCAAGGCCTGAGGCCCGCACTTGGTCGCAGCCTCCCGCCCTTGGGGTCTCGGAAAAAGTCTTAGAAGCGTTTTGATAGCAAAAAATCAAGTCTTTTGATTTTGCTGCTTACAGAGAGTGATCAAACTCAAAGACTAAGGTTGTTCAATTTATGTGGTTTGCATTTATTTTCATATCATCAAGTTCAATATTAATCTGTTTTCTTAATTTGTATCAAGTTTTTTCACGTATTCTTTAAATCGCATATAAATTCAATTGTTATCCGATTACGAGGGAAAGCACTAAGTTACCCCAGTAGTTATCAAATTAATTTATTAAACTTCTCGTGTTGTCTACTTCGAACCAATAATAACTTCATCCTGGCAGTGGTAGGTATACTAATTAATGTGGATTTAGGAGCGTGAGAATCATAACTAACTTACGTTGAATCTGACACCATATGCAAATCTGAATATTGAAATCAAAATCTTGAAAAGACAATGAGTAAAGTAAGTCAAGAATTATAAAATATTTCCGGATGCCTTTATAGGGCCTAATACAACCGGAACTGCAACAACAACTAATTGACTATCATACAGCACTGGAGTCGGCAAGAAGAAGGAAGGATACTGCCTATTATTAAGCATAGATTGATAACCTACATTACATGGTAAATGGCTTGTCACAATAAATAAATATATTGCATATTGTCCTTTCTCTTTGACACTTTTTTTGTATACACCGATAATGTAAAACCGTGTTAAGACCAAAAGACTCCTGCCAGAAAAAGTAGAAGGAAAAGGAAAAGGAAAAACATATATTCATAATACCTCTTTATTATCTGATCTCTAACTATATATCTTGGGCATAGAAGTCAATGATCTCCTTGAGATTAAGCTGAAACAAAGAAGAGCAATCGTTTTGCATCAACCACAACATGTGTTCAAACAAGATAGCATCCACATCCACATAAATCACTTTCTTGGCTCTAATTTCTTTTATTCTTCCTTTATCTTCTTTCCTCATGACCATTTCAATTAAATTCCTAAATGGACTTTCTTCCAACACAAATGGCTCCACCAAAAAATTTCTCTTCTCCTTTCCCACCACCACAGTTATCAGATCATCTGAATCGCCATAACCATCGTCCGCGAGTGGCCTATACCCTGATAAATGGCCCGACCACCGCCTTGTCAAGATTGCTACGGGCAAAACTATGCAATCCATGAGATGAAATTTAAAAAATTGGAAAGTTCTTCTCTGGCTAGTAAATGGTCACTCTATGCACTATTTTGTATGAGATCCTTGGACTAGCTTAGGTTATATATAGTGGCTATATTGGTTGATTTGGAATCAAAGGGAAGAAGAATTCTTGATTGAATTGGCCAGCCAACGGTTAGTGTAGGTATGCACACAAAGAATAAATAGACATTCTCATTAAGATAAAAAAAATAAAAAAATAATTGGTGTAGTTTTCAATGGTAGTTTTCGTGGAAAGAGAGCCGTTTGAGTGAGACGAAAATTTTCTAAATTTTACTTTCTTATTATAGGGTAGGAAGATGGAAGGTGACAGACAGACAAATGGTAGATGTAATGGCACTTAGACCATCTCCAACAACACTCTATTTTTTGCACCAAATTTATATTTGGTGCAAGAAATAGAGTAAAATGATTCCAATAGTACATCAATTGTTGCACTATTATAGTGTATGAATAGTGTTACACTATATTTGCTTTAATATTATATTCATTTGGTATAAAATAAATAGAAGATAAGAGAGAGAAATACGAGAGAAAAATACAGTGATTGGAGTAGAAGATAATAATATAATATAAAAAAGAGAAAATTTAGTGTAAAAAATAGTATAATAGTTGAAGTAGATTTAGTGTTGCACCATTTTAGAATGAAAAAATGGTACAAAAAATAAAGTAATTGTTGGAGATGCCCTTATGAAATTTGTGACTTGGTCCCCCTCTTAACCTATAATTCAAATAAACCTACATCTTACATTTAAACACGTAGGTATCGCAAAAGAGCCAGTTGGAGCTACAAATTTCACATCAATTATTCAAAGCGCGTTCAACCATCAAAGCCGACTTCCATGTTTTATATATATATATATATATATATATATATATATATATATTGACCACCTGAATTTTCTTTTGATGCTACCAAGGCTTAGAACGAAATACAATAAGATATTACTTCTTCTTATTCATCTTTTTATCCGTCGTTTATGGTTTTCAAATATCTATTAAAAGTATTCAATACCATAAATAATTGGGAGTATCCGAGTAAATTATCGTCTGTATTTTTATTTAGTGCTTAATTAATGAATGCATGCCTTCTTGGATGAAGATGAATTGGAGAAAAAGATAATTGCTTTCTTAGTCCTAGACTCCTAGGCCGTAGAAAAGAATATAATGTCCAAATGTGGTGAACTTCTCAACATGTGACAATGGATAATCAAACAACCAATCGTGTACGAGGGAAGTAATATATTGTGCAAATTTTGTGGCAGACTAGGACACACGATTCAATATTGCACACAAGGAAAGCTTCCAATCACGAGTAACCAATGCAAAGGAAATCCATACAGAAAAGCAAGGTAACCGCCAAAAAAATTCAGAAGAAGAAGGAGAATGGATGACAGTCAAGTTACCAAGAAAAGGTAAAGTCAAAATGGCCAATGCCCACACTGCCAGAACTGAACCAAATCCTCTTCCATGTATGAATGTCCGCTTGTTTGATGCAAGATCAGGTAAGTATCTCAAAACTCAACACTTATACTATATTAACAAGCAACTATTAACCAACCCTCCAAAAGCCCTACCAATAATTGCTAATTCATCCGCTAGCATTGATCAAAGTTTATTTAGTTACTCGTCTTTGGACCAAATGGAGGAAGACAAAAGTAGTTTCAAAAACCCTCAAAACCAGCCCATGGTTTTGAATGATCTACAACAAAAGGAATTTTTTAAAAATAATACTAATATTTTGCATGCAAGTTAAGTGACAAATGGCATAAGAATGCCCACCCACCCGGCTAACAAAGTGTCTAACAAGAAAATGCTTAATAACTTGGTAATAGACTCCACCCCCAACCCATCCAATAAGATTGATAATAACACTATCATTACCGCTAATAATACTAACATATCTCCTAATGATCATCTTACCCCCATGCATGCATGTCCGTTAACCACTACCCAATCAAATGACAAACATTTCGATGATCTCCAAGGCCAAGTGGCAATGACATCTCCATGAGAGATTTTGCTATAAGCAACACGCAAGTATGTACCTCCCAATCACAAATAGAGCCAATCATTAGCACTACATCTACTTCGTCCACTACTCCACACCCTATAAACACTATCCCATCTTCAAAAAATGGCTAGAACCTCCCGACCACTAAGGAGAAGATACCGACTCCTCCAACTATTCCGCCTATCACGCAATCAAAATATGAACAACCTTCCCAACTTTCCTCCCCATCCTCAACAAAATCCGGCAATCTATGCCCAACCACCAACACCACCAAATCACCTTGCCTAGTCGTGGATAGAATTGGGACTTCGAGGCCATGCAGTAACTTTCAATATGGAAATCAATGGCCATGAATCGATCCTAGTGATACAAAACACACACTTCCTTGCCCAACTCATATCGGAAGGTATGAACTTAGCAATGGACAATTATGTGAACCAAATGTGGTTAAACAATATACTCCAACCATTAGCTCCCAATATGAACCAAAACTTGGTAAACAACATGCAGCAAATGTGGAACATTCCACATCACCCGAACCAACAAGTCTTACAGAACCCTCCCCTCAATCTACCCTTCTTTGCACTGGAGGACATGATGCTCCTCAACCCAATCGTAATCCAATGGAATGCTCCAGTCTTCCCCAACCATCCAGACCCACAACCAGATACCATGGAAGAGCAAATTCAACAAATGAACGTACCAAATCACGTAGGGAACCAAGAGGGAGACAAGGCAGTGGAAGACTTAGCACACTTGGTGGAACCAGCTGTGACTCTTTCAAGTCCAAACGAGGTAAAAATATTGATATTCAGGGAGATGCTCGACAGGAAGTATATCTTCAGCTGCCCGATGACATTGTACAAGTGCTCGTTGGACATTCGTCCACCTCAGGATCCAACAGTGGGAAAAATGTAGTGATTATGATTCCATCCCAAAGAGTGATGCAAACACCAATCCACCGAATAATATGCCCATGCACCAGCCCAATAATGTAGTCATTTGGAATGTTAAAGGCGCAAATAATGAAAACTTCACCAGAAACTTTAGGGAACTAATGGACTCACATAGGCCGTTTCTGGTTGCTCTTCTAGAAACAAGAATGGAAAACCACCTCTCAATATTGGAAGCTTTTAGTTTTACAGAGATGATAGAGGTGCCTTCCAATGGACAACGTGGAGGTTTTGTGATCTTTTGGAACAACGAGGTGGTTACTATCAAAAACTTCAATAAAAATGGACAAGTTATTCATGCCATGATTGAGGTTAGACCTAAAAACTTAACTTGGCTAATTAGTGTTATATATGCTAGTAATGATGTTAATTATAGATATATGACCTAAGGAAAATGTATGATAGTTACAAAGAGCCTTGACTAGTAGGCGGGGATTTTAATAAAATTACTAACGTATCGGATAAGTTTGGTGGTAGGTCTATTAATCAAAGGAGAGCAAAACCCCTCCGAAATTGCCTAGACTATTGTAACCTATTAGGTTTTAAAGGGTGCAAATACACTTGGACAAATTTTAGGAATAATAATAATGGGTTGATCATGGAAAGACTTGATAGGGTCTATTCAAATGAAGATTGGCTAGAAGCCTACCCCAACGCCACTGTCATCCACCTCCCTAAAGTCCATTCGTACCATAATCCCATTTTGATAAACTTGAACAACACCATTAATTCCATTAGAAATAAACCCTTCCGGCTAGAAAGTTCTTGGTGTAATCATCAAGAATTTAGCAACTTAATATCCGTCAATTGGGGTGATAAAGACTTACTAGAAGGCTCGGAGAGTTTCAGAGATATGGTGATAAATTGGAAAAACCAAACCTTTGGAAACATCTTTACTAGGAAAAAGAAGCTCCTAAATAGAATCAATGGCATCCAAAATTCCCCAAACTACCAAACAAGCATATTGCTCAAGAATTTGGAAACCAAACTAGTTGAGGAATTTAATTCAATCCTGAGACTAGAGGAGGACTATTGAAAAATAAGATCAAGAGTGGATTGGCTATGCGAAGGGGATGCTAACACTAGATTCTTCCACATCAAGGACACAAATAGAAGACGAAGAAATAACATAGTCTTCTTTAAGGATGACTTAGGAAAATGGATAGAAAACCTTTCACTAATAAGAAATCATATCACAAATTACTTTAAAAGGTTATTCACCACCTCCCATGAGTTCTCTACCAAATGCAATGACACTGCTTATTACTCGCACAATTGTGACCTATCAATCCTTGATAGACCCCTCACAACCACGAAATTAGAAAAACTTTCTTTTCTTTTAAACCATTCAAAGCACCAGGACCGAATCGCTTTCATCCTTTCTTCTTACAGAAATTTTGGCATCTATTAGGAGGGAAAATAATCAAGCTTTGTCACAGTATATTTGCTACCAACAAAATTCCTCCAGAGATGAACCACACGTACATCTGCTTAATCCCCAAAATAAACAATGCCAACCTATTAAAAAACTTTCGTCCTATAAGTTTATGCAATGTTATTTACAAAACCATTACCAAGATAAGTGCAAATAGAATAAAGCCCTTCCTAGACCACCTTATAAACATTGAGCAATCAAGTTTTGTAAAGGGGAGTAGAGGAAGTGACAATGCTATTATAATTCATGAAATCCTGAGATACTTCAACAAATGTAAGGGAAAAGTAAAAATGATCCTAAAGCTTGATTTAGAGAAAGCCTTCGATGAGCTCGAGTGGTCCTATATCTATCAAACACTTAGGTACTATAATTTCCCTAAAAGCATTATTAATCTCATAATGAACGCTGCCACAACTAGCTCATTCTCAATCCTGGTCAATGGAAATAAAACTGAAGAATTTACCCCTTCTCGAGGAATCAGGCAGGGTGACCCCCTATCCTCTTACCTTTTTATTCTATGTATGAATATGTTATCTAACAATATTAAGCATGAGGTGGATATCAAGAACCGGACTCCACTTAGAATTAATTCCTTGGCACCTAGCATATCCCACCTTTTTTTCGCGGATGATATAACTCTTATGGGAGAAACAAACTATAAGACCATCACCAGCATTAACCAATGCCTACAAAATTTTAGTAAGCTTTCAGGCCTAAGAGTTAACAAAGCCAAATCTAAATTAACAGTGTCCAATAATTGTTGCAATGACACAAGTACTCTTTTACCAAATACTCTGGGAATAACATCAAGTACTAGCTTTGGGAACTACTTAGGCTTTCCCATGTTAAATACCATCCCAAGGCATACAGACTACCTTCCTCTTCTTGATAAAATGAGAGCTAAACTCAATAACTGGAATGCCAAATGGATCAGTATGGCTGGTAGATGCACTCTCATAAAGTCTACCCTTAACACTCTTCCCAATCACCTAATGCAAACATCCATTCTTCCCAAAAAAACTTTAAAGGAGATCGACAAAATCCAAAGGAATTTCTTATGTGGTACCACCCAGGACCAAAAGAAACTACACCTTATTAACTGGGACATTGTCACTAAGGAAGTTTCCAAAAGGGGGTTTAGGTATAAGAAAAGCCTACCAAAAAAACCAAGCCCTAACCACAGGCCTAGCTTGGAGAATCCTCAACAATATCACTCCCTCTGGGCAAAGGTACTAATTAGCATTTATGGGAGAAAAAAGAAAATAATTGGCTCATCAATCACTTGGAAAAGTCTGTTGGAAGGATGGAATATCTGTAAAAAAAGGCATTAGATGGCATGTTCATAACAACTCATGTAACAACATTTGGGACACAAATTGGATCCCTAATTATAAGAACCTTAGGAGCAGTATACAAGGGCCCCTTCCAAAAGGAGAGGAAAAACTTCAAATTAAAAATATTAGAGATAATAACACCTGGTGCTTAGAAAAAATCTCCTTTGAACTACTAACCCCTTTAAAGAATTGCATCAATTCCATTCCCTGTAATAATGAAAACTCAATTGTCCTAGGTAATATATGTTGGAGTCTCACCTCAAATGAACGGTTTACGACATCTTCATCCTACCAGCTAATTGATAATAACAACAACAATACCTTAAATAGCAGATAGTTCTGGAAGCTCCAATGTCCTAACAAAATAAAATTCCTCCTATGGAAAATATACAATGTTCAATGCGATCTTCAGGACCAATAGGATGCCGGATGAGTGGAGGTGGAGTACAGTAGTGCCCTTGTACAAGAACAAAGGGGACATTTAGTGCTGCAACAACTATAGGGGTATCAAATTAATAAGTCACACCATGAAGGTCTGGGAGCGGGTGATCGAGGCGAGGGTGAGGGAGATGACATCTATATCTATGAACCAGTTTGGTTTCATGCCGGGTCGCTCCACTACAGAAGCTATCCACCTTGTCAGGAGGCTGGTGGAGCAGTTCTGGGATAAGAAGAAGGACCTGCACATGGTGATTATCGACTTGGATAAGGCGTATGACAAGGTCCCAAGGGAGGTGCTTGGAGGCGAAGAACGTGCCGGAAGCCTACATCAGAGTAATCAAGGACATGTATGATGGAGCTAAGACTAGGGTTAGGAATATGGGTGGCGACTCAGACCATTTTCTAGTGGTTATGGGGCTCCATCAAGGATCAGCGCTTAGCCCTCTCTTGTTTGCCTTGGTGATGGATGCTCTAACCCGACATATTCAAGGGAATGTGCCTTGGTGTATGCTATTTGCTGATAATATAGTCTTGATAGACGAGACGAGGGTCAGTGTTATTCAGAAGTTAGAGGTATGGAGACAGACTCTCGAGTCTAAGGGTTTCAAAATAAGCAGATCTAAGGTAGAATACCTGGAGTGCAAGTTTATCGCCGAGCCGAGCGAAGTAGGCAGGGACGTGATGATTGGATCTCAGGTCATCGCCAAGAGGGACAGTGTCAGATATCTTGGGTCGGTGATTCAGGAATACGGAGAGATTGACGGGGACTTCACTCATCGTATAGGAGCGGGGTGGTCAAAGTGAAGGCTTGTATCAGGAGTCCTATGTGACAAGAAATTTCCAGAGAAACTCAAGGGGAAATTTAATAGAGTTGTGGTTAGACCTGCAACGTTGTAGGGGGCAGGGTGCTGGCCAGTGAAAAACTCTCATGTTCAGAGAATGAAGGTTGCGGAGATGAGGATGCTCAGGTGGATGGGTGGGCTCACCAGGTTAGATAAGATTAAGAATGAAGTTATTCGAGAGAAGGTGGGGGTGGCCCCGGTGGATGAGAAGATGTGAGAAGCGAGACTGAGGTGGTTCAGGCATGTGCGGAGGAGAAGTCCTAATGCCCCGGTGAGGAGTTGTGAACGACTGGCGATGGTCGGCGTTCGTCGAGGCAGAGGGAGGCCTAAGAGGTATTGGGGATAGGTGATTAGGCATGACATGGTTAGAATGCTGGTTTCCGAGTACATGGCCCTTGATTGGAAAGTCTGGAGGTCTAGTATCAGGGTTGTAGGATCAGGGCCCCTTGAGTTTTTCGTACTACTCACCCGAGGTTGGGTGAGGCTTGGCAAGGCTATCCATAGATGATTTGTGTTTTGGATTGTGTCTCCCTTATAGTAGTTATTTATGGTAGTTACTGTATGATATTGTTGCATGCTATTTTATTTATGGTTCTCATGTTTAGATAATTATTTACGCTATTTCTGCTGGACTTACTAATGCTTTTTTGTTTTTGTTTTTGTTTTTGTTTTTCCTTCCATTCACTGAGCCGAGGGTCTATTGGAAACAGCCTCTCTGCCCTTACGGGTAGGGGTAAGGCTTGTCTACATATTACCCTCCCCAGACCCCACTTTGTGGGACTATACTGGGTAGTTGTTGTTATTGTTGGTATAAACATTGATCCTTTGTGCCCAAGTTGTAAAAATAACAAGGAAACTATTCGCCACATATTTTGGTAATGCCATATAACCAAACTCCTTTGGCACAACTTTGGTATCAACACTGTTGACAACCCTAGCAATAAACCTTGGATGGAGTTCCTCTTGAACACTCAACCAAAAATAAGCCCTAAATATGTACATTGGCACCAATTACTTCCTTTTATAATTTGGGAAATCTGGAACAACAGGAACCGAAATAATATTAATAATAATACCAACCCTATCAACATTAAAAATATATTTGATTACACAAATGAATATTACTTTTACACTAATAAAAATGTGATAGTGGAGAGGACTATATTATTACAAGTAAGGTGGATGAAACCACCCTTCGGGTGGTACAAATCAAATATTGATGGCGACTTTGACATAAAAATAATGGAAGGTGGCATTGGAACTGCTATACGTGACTCGAAAGGACGCTGGTGTATAGGATCATCGATGAAAATTCTTGCAACATCACCTTTACAAACTGAACTCATGGCTCTATGCCACAGCCTTCAATTAATAATCAAGGAAGACCTCTTCCCCGTGGAAGTGGAAACTGATGCAACGGATGTATTAAACATAATATACAATAACACCCTTACTAACGACAAACTTTCCTTTGAATAAAGATCATTAGTGGAGGAGGCAACCAAGCAGGGGAGGATATCATTCATGCATAGCTTTAGACAAGGAAATGGCGTGGCTCACACTTTGGCAATGAAGCTCTAAGAAACAAGACCTTTGTCAAACTATGTAGTTTTGCTAAGCCTCCTAATTTTATAATCGATCTCTATAAAAGAGATATGGAAGACTATGTCTGTGTAAGATCGTGTAGTACCAAACAATGCGAAACTCTAGCTTCTCTAGGAAATATTAGCACCATAGATGGCCTAATGGTTGGCAAAAGTAATGCATGTATAAACAATATCTATACGGAGGAGACAACCCTCCCTAATTAGCCTTGTATAATATATATATATATATATATACACATACACTTTTCTTTTCAAAAAAAAAAAGACAATGGATAATCAAGGAATTTCCATCTTTTCCTTTTATGTGTGCCAGGAATTAGTGTTAACGAGCAACACTATGGATTTTTAATATGTAAACAACATTCCTCTTGTTACATGGAAACGGTTTTTTTAAAGAATAACGACCCTTGTCATTAGGTCTAACAGCCCAACCAAAAATGACCCAGATTTGAAGCTCTTACCTTATTTAGCTCATATTGTATATAACTTGAAATAAACTTTTCAGCCTTTAGCCAATTATTAAAGACACACTTTTAGGATTTTTATTATTTTCTTCTTTATTCATTCCTATTAGACCAAATTCTCTCTCACCGCCTCTCACATCTTTCTTTCTAACCCACATAGATCCCTCATCCTCTCTTAACCTAGCCCCCACTATTCCCCCTCCTCTACCCCTACATGTAGACATGTGATTTTTGATCCTCCCCAAGATTTTACATATTTTAGCATTTAAATACTTAGTTTAGGTCTAATATAGTTATTTAAACTAATTTTGACTCTTTTACATTATTTCTATCACAAAATTAAAAAATACAAAATTTTTTCATTTTTCTCTATTTAATTAAGATATTAGGTATTTTTAGAAAAATATCAGTTTTAACGCATTTGTATTTTTAGTATAATCTCCGAAAAATACAAAAATATTAACTTAGTGTCATAATATAGTTCGAATTAATTAATCAGGAATGATTTCACAATTTTATTGTATATTATTTTAGAAATTAATAATTTTAGTCTAGTAGAGTTAAAGGACCACTTTTAAAGCCAAATTGGACCAAGATTTGGCCCAATCCAAACCTAGCACATATTTTTATCTTACCCTGGACCCTTTTTCATCTTTTTCTTCGTTATAAAAACCTAGAAAGACCAAAAAACCATAGGGGCTCCTTCTTCTTCATCTACACAAAAATGAAACCCTAGCAAAACCCTAGAAAACCAACAGCCGCCGCCACCCTACCATCCATCAGCGACCACCCCTTTCAGCCCAGCCACCGCCGACAGACCTCTCACAGCAGCTACCATTAGAGCCGCCAATGGTTCACCACCAGAGCACTCTTTTCTCTAACCTTAACCACCCCGACCAGCATCAAACTCCACAAAAACAACACCCACGACCTCACTCTCCCATCAACCAGCCCGCCAACCTCCCCAAAAACTCGCCGGAAAGACCAACCCTAACGAGAAACAACTGCCCAAACTCTGTTCCTCATCGTCGAGACAGCCACCGCCCCAACTCCTTTCTCCCAAACCTGCCGCAGCAAAAACAACAGTAGCGGCTGTAAGTATTTAAATTTTATTGGATTTAAATCCATAAAATAATTTGGACCATATTAAATTCAAGACATTATTTCAAACAAATATTGTGGCTAGTAAATTGGGCTAATTATTAAAAGCTAATATATGTATTGGGCTAGTCCATTTAATTGGACTGCAAGTTAAATGATAAGCTCACTACATTAGCCCAATGTCCAAATGTCTATTAACTCATCTTAAGGCTCAGGCTCATGCCATTTGTCAAGTGATGTGACAATCCAAGTCAAAAGAATGAGCCAACAAAATTATAACATGTGTCAAGCGATGTGGAAATCCAAGACAAGTAAATGATCCAATTAAATCATGACATGTGTTAAGTAATGTGGAAATCCAAGCCAAATAAATGAGCCGATCAAATCATGCCAATTGTGTAGATGGTATTGTCTAGTTCAAAAGGACTAATCAAATAGCAAAGCCTCATCACTCCCTACAACTATAAATAGAGGTCTTCGTAAAGCTATAAGACACCAGAATTAAGAACAAGAAGCAAGCAGAGAGCTCATGGATCAAACAGCGAAGATTTCTCTACAAGATACAAGTTCAAGAACTCAAGCACTCAAGCTGAAAGTTCAAGTTCAAGATCAAGAATGAAGCCAAGTCAAATACCCAGGCGTTCAAGGTCAAATTACTTGTTCGTGATCAAACACAAATTCAAGTTCAAGGGGGAGATTCAAGACCAAGCTTTACAAGCCCTTGAATCAAATCAAAGTCAAGCTTAAGATACTTTACATTCTTGAAGAATCATAGGAATATTATAGAGATTGTAACACTTTCATTTATTGAAATCAAATACTATATTTGTTACGCAATTTTAGTAGTCCTGATTATTTATTTTTCTCGACGCAAAAATTTGTTGTTACAAATTTATGGCACGCCCGGTGGGATAATCTCTACCTCTCATCTCTTCAAATTACCATATTTCAAGAACACAGAAATGGCTCCTAAGAAGATCAACTTCAAAGTCACTACTGCTAAGGCTACGGATTCCAAGTTTTCATCTGATGTGGAAAACTTGTTGGATGCTACTGTGGAAAGCGTATGACCTGTCACTAGGAACAAAGCAAACTTGTTGGGACAAAAAACAATTCAAATGTTGTCGGCATCCATTCCTATATTTGATCTTCAATACTCAAAGGGGGAAAGATCCTTTCCAACTGAATTGGAAGAAGGGGCGAACATTGCTGAAATTGTGGAAAAGACATTGGCTCTACTTAGCCCTTCTAGATCTAGGAACATCATCACAAAGGGAGATGATGATGTCTTGATCACTGGATCTGCTCCAATTCCTCCACGTGAGTTTTTCCACTCAAAGTATGGTATAAGTGAAAATCCATGCTTTTCTCTACCATCCACGACAGTTATCCAAGCAATGGTGACTAATACCTCAACTGTTGAAGAACAACTCACAAAATTAACAAAGGCAATTGAAGGGTTAACGAAGCATATGCAAGATCAAGATAATCAGATTGTAAAGCTGACAGATAGAGTTGAAAGCATGATGTAGGGAGATTCAAGTAATGCACCTGGAAAGATCCCAATGATGCAAGATAAGGGAGACTCATCTGCAAGGCAGACAACGGCTCCTAAAGAATTTCAGATTTCATCTGACGGGGTTATTCTCATTAACCAATTGAAAGACTTTATTATGGGAACTATCAAAGATAAGTACGATGTTGCTGCCAAGTCTTCTCTCGCATATGCTAAGCCATACAGGCATACACTGCGAGAATTAATAGTTTGAAGATGTATGCAGGTTATCAACCCCTAAAGTTTCAAAAAATTTGATGGTAAAGGAAATCCAAAGCAACACATTGCACACTTCTTTAAACTTGTAATAACTCTGGAACCTATGGAGATTATCTTGTCATGCAGTTTTTCCGTTCCTTAAAAGGAAATTCTTTTGATTGGTATACTGATCTTGAGGCTGGTTTCATTGATAGCTGGGAGCAACTTGAACATGAATTTCTTGACCGCTTCTATAGTACAAGGCGAACTGTAAGCATGGTTGAACTCACAAATACGCGTCAATGGAAGGATGAACCAGTTGTCGATTTCATCAATCGATGGAAGGAATGCGAGACTCAATTGAAAAGACAGACTTAGTGAAGCTTCTGGAGTAGAAATGTGTATCCAAGGGATGCATTGGGACTTTGCTACATCCTGCAGGGTATCAAGCCTAAGTCTTTCAAAGAATTGGCTACAAGTTCTCATGCTATGGAGCTAAGCATGTCTTCAAGTGTAAATCAAGGGCCACCTATTTATGAACCTCGCAAAGTGAAGGATAAACAAGAAATAAAGAAAGGAGGCAAGTTTTTGCCGAAGTCTGAAAGCAAGAAATCAATGGATGTTAATGCCTCGCCATTAATGGTTACTACAAAAGTGAGTAAGAAGAAAAGTTTGAAGACAACGTCCTTATAGGATAAAGTTGGCCGAAAGATAACTCTAAAGGAAATGCAAGTGAAAGAATATCCATTCTTGGACTCCGATGTCCCAGAAATTATTCAAGAACTCCTTGAGTTGAAACTCATTGAGTTACCTAAAATGAAGTGGCCAGACGAAGCTGGAAAGGCTAATTATCCAAATTATTGCAAGTACCAACGGTTGATTGGACACCCTATTGAAAAGTGCTTTGTCTTCAAGGAGAAAGTCATGGACTTGGCCACTGAAGGAAAAATCTTGCTTGAGGATGAGAAGGACAGCTCAAATCAAGTCTCTTTCTCTTTTGGTTCACTTGATCCCATTATCCTTTGCATTTTTGTCGAAGTATATGAATTTGATGACATCTAAACTGCATCATCACCAAATATGATTAAATTTGGTGACTTTGAACCTATCTATGTGAGCAAACCATTGCTTCCTCCTATGGCGTATAAACCAATAGTGGAGGAAAGATCTCAAGAGAAAGGTGAATCACGTGATGATCAAACTGATGATGAAGTTTGTATTCTTGTGACTCGATGGAGATGTTGCAAGACAAATTCACAAAGGGAGTCAAATGAGCAGTTGACTAGGTTAAAAATGGGAAAAGGCCCAAGAAGAAAATGATAAAGTAGAACTGGAAGAAAACAAAAATGGCGGAGAATCACTATCAAAGGCTACGTCGTCTAGTGACATTGGAGGAATTCCTGCCAAGATGGTTACACCCGCAAGCTTCTTGTAAATATATCAAGCCCTCATGTTGTAAGATAGACGAAGAAGAGACAAAGAAGGAGGATCCATCATTGCTACCACCTCCCTTGCCTGAAAAACTCACTGGGAATTCTGAAGAAGTGGACGTTTGTTATGCAAAAATCACATTTATTGATGATGATAGTTTACTTGGTGAAACATACCATAATCGCCCCCTATTTATGGTTGGCTTTGTGTGAGAGAAGAGAATAAGTAGAATCTTGATTGATGATGGGTCTGGTGTCAATATTCTCCAAATTCATACTGTCAAAGAGCTTGGCATAACGATGGATGAACTATGTGAAAGTCGTTTGATGATTCAAGGGTTCAATCAAGGGGACAAAGAGCTATAGGGGCTATAAAATTGGAAATAAATATAGGAGATTTGTATTTGAGTGCATGGATGCACGTGATTGATGCAAAGACCTCATATAATATCTTGTTAGGAAGGCCATGGATACACGATAACAAAGTGGTTTCATCCACCTGCCATCAGTGCTTGAGTGGGGTCTAAAAGAAGATAGTTGCTAATGATAAGCCATTTACCGAGGCTGAATCATACTTTGCCGATGCAAAATTCTACTTAAAGAATTACATCTCAAAAGAGGTTAAGGTTGATGACGTGATATTGACCAAAAGTTTTGCAAAGAAGGTTGATGCAACAACTAACAAGGATAATATTACAGTTGAAAAGGATTAGGTGCTTCATGATAGGAACAAGATGAATGAGGCATCTTCAAGTAAGAAAGTTGCTCTTATTCTTCTCTATGCCCCAAAGGCAAGAAAAGTAGAAGATTCGTCTTCCGAACTACAAGGCAAGGCGTTAGGAGACTTGACCCTTCCTATCAAGAAAATTGATGAAATTAAGTTGTCTACAAAGTTGCTTAAAGGGTTTGTCAAATCATCAAATCACAATTCGCTTCCGAATCTAGCACTTCCTACAAAGCGCACAAATGAGGGCTTTGACCCAAACTCCTACAAGTTGTTGGAAAAAGCTGGATATGATCCCAACGAACCATCCAAGTTGGGAAAGCTCCCACCTGAAACTTCAAACCCTACTCAAAAGATGATGATGGAGAAAGGGTACCCACTGAAGCAATCACGTGAAGGATTGGGATACAAACAACCCCCGCCAGTCCGTATCTCCATTAAAAGGGCAAATTGTAACTACATTACTTCTAAAGAAGTGTCTACGACGCTTAATAAGAAGCCTTCTATGTTTGATCGACTTACGAAGCCAAGGACCTCAGTCTTTGATAGGTTGGGACCACTGAAGAAGGAAAACAAGCATCATGGAAATGATAAAAGGGTTGGAGCACCCATCATTGCTAAAAAGGAGATTCTGACCACAGACTACCCAAGTTTGATTCCTTCTAGAATGAGGCGAGAGAAAAAACTTGTAGTTTCGTGTGGAGGGGTACTCAAAGCAAAGGCTCATACTATAGTCCACACTAAGGAATGGGAGGAAGATGAAGAAAGTGTGGGGTCATCATATCATATCATCATTCGTGATGAACAAAATGCTTTACTCTACACAGAAATCGAGGAAAAATGCCTTGATATTCGGGTATGTCATCACATATCTTTCAATGATGGTGATCCTCACGAGGATGAAGATGCTAAAGATGCACCACCTGAGCTTGAAGAAAGGGTGAAGACAACGGTTGATGCGTTAAAAAAAGTCAATCTCGGAGTAGTTGAATATTCAAAGCCCATATATATAAGTTCCTCTCTAACTGGTGATGAAGAGAGCAAATATATTGAGCTACTTAAGGAGCTGAAGGACGTGTTTTCTTGGAGCTACAAAGAAATACCAAGTTTAGACCCCAAGGTGGTGGTTGTTCATCATCTTGCTGTCAAACGAGGTGCTCGTCCTGTAAAGCAAGCACAACGTCACTTCAGACCTAAACTGGTTCCCTTGATTGAAACTGAAGTTAACAAGCTTATTGAGGCTGGTTTTGTTCATGAAGTTAAATGTCCTACATGGATTTCAAGCATCGTCCCTGTAAGAAAGAAGAATGGCCAAATCCAAGTTTGTGTAGACTAGGGACCTAAATAATGCTTGTCCTAAGGATGAATTTCCTCTTTCTATCCCTAGCTCATGATTGATGTAACAACTGGATACGAGGCGATGTCTTTCATGGATGGTTCATCTGGATATAATCAAATTTGCATGGAACCGAAGGACGAAAAACTTACTTCCTTTCGAACCCCAAAAGGTATATATTACTACAAGGTAATACCTTTCGGTTCAAAGAATGCCGGTGCTACATATCAACGTGCCATGCAAAATATTTTTGATGACATGCTTCATAAAAACATGGAGTGTTATGTTGACGACTTGGTAGTAAAGTCAAGGGGGAAAGATGATCACTTGGAAGATTTGAGGATGGTATTTGAACGGCTTCAGAGATACCAACTCAAAATGAATCTGTTGAAGTGCGCTTATGGAGTTACTTCTGGGAAATTTCTCGGTTTTATTGTTCGACATCAAGGTATCGAGATTGATCAAGCTAAGGTGGATGCTATCTTGAAAATGCCCAAGCCTAAAGATATTCATGAATTAAAAAGCTTGCAGGGTAAGTTGGCATATCTTAGAAGATTTATTTCAAATCTAGCTGGAAGATGCCAATAGTTTTGTCGGCTCATGAAGAAAAGGGTTCCTATTGAATGGGACGAAGCTTACGGAAATGCTTTTGAAAGCATTAAGTCTTATCTGATGAAACCTCCAGTACTGGAAGCTCCCATACATGGTAAGCCGTTAATATTATACTTTTCAGCACATGAAAGGTCAGTAGAAGCGCTTCTCGCTCACGGAAACAATAAAGGCAAAGAAAATGCACTTTCTTTCTTGAGTAGGATGATGACGCCAAATGAGCTCAAGTATTCCCCTATTAAGAAGTTATGTTTGGCACCTGTCTTCTCTATTCAAAAGCTGAAGCATTACTTCCAAGCTCATGTTGTGCTACTCATCTCAAGAGCGAACCCTATCAAGTTTGTCATGTCTAAACCAGTCCTAAGTGATCGATTAGCAAGGTGGTACCTCCAGTTTCAACAATTTGAAATTGTGCATGTTCCTCAAAAGGCGTAAAAATGAAAAGAATTAGCAGACTTCCTAGCTGACCATCCAATTCCAGATGATTGGGATTTGTCTGATGAATTGCCTAATGAAGATGCAATGGTCATCGAAATTCAGCCTCCTTGGAAGATGTATTTTGATGGCGCTGCACATCGTGAAGGAGCTGGCGCTGGGATAGTGTTTATCACTTCTCAAGGAGAAGTTTTGCCCTATTCTTTCACTCTGACACAACAATGCTCCAATAATGTTGCTGAATATCAAACGCTCATACTTAGGCTTGAAATGGTTGTGGATATCAAACAACTGCAATTACAAGTTTTTGGAGATTCTGAGTTAGTGATCAATCAGATTTTGGGTAGCTCTGAGGTCAAGAAGCCAGAGTTGGTGCCATATCACATATATCCTCAAAGATTGGTAAGTTGGCTTGGAGAGGTAACTATTCAACACGTGCCGAGAAAGGAAAATAAGAGAGATGATGCCTTAGTAGACTTAGCTTCTACATTATCTTTGCCTGATCAGACACAAGTCGTTGTTTGCCAAAGATGGGTAGTTCCTCCACCAAATGACTATGATGAAGAAGAAAGGGAAGCTGAGCATATTGCTTCCGTTCTTGAGGTTGAAATTGGATACTGGCGACAACCATTAATAGATTATCTTTGCTACTATATATTGCTAGAAAATTCCCAAAGGAAAACGTAAATCTGAAGGAGAGCCCCTCGTTTTCATTAATATAAAAATACATTCTATAGACGATAATTTGATGGAGTGCTCCTACTTTGTTTGGGGACTGACGAATCCCTTCGAGCATTGCAAGAAGCACACTCTAGATATGTGGTGCACATCAATCTGGGCCAAAACTTCATTTCCACATAAAAAGAATGGTGGGTATATTGGCCAACCATGGGGAAAGATTATTTGGATTACGCCCAGAGGTGTAAAGCTTGCCAATTCCATGCTAACTTCATACATCAACCACCTGAAGTATTACACCCAACTGTTGCTTCTTGGCCATTTGATGCTTGGGGTTTGGATGTTGTTGGTCCATTGCCAAAGTCTTCTAGTGGACATCTATACATTTTGGCCGCAACTGACTGCTTTTCGAAGTGGGCTGAAGCTGTTTCTCATAAGGAAGTAAAGAAGGAAAATGTGGATAACTTCATCTGAGTCAATATTATTTATCGCTTTGGCATTCCTCTATATATATTGATAGACAATGGTAAGCCATTTAATAACAAGTTGATGAATAAAATATGTGATCTTTATGGCTTCAAGTAATGCAATTCCTCCATGTATTATGCTGCTACCAACGGACTTGCTGAAGCATTTAACAAGACGCTCTGCAACTTGTTGAGAAAGGTTGTCTCTAAGTCTAAGAGAGATTGGCATGAAAGGATGGAAGAACATCTTTGGGAATATAGGACCACATATCGCACACCAACGCAAGCGACTCCTTCTCTTGTTTATGGAGTTGAAGCAGTCCTTCTACTTGAGCGTCAAATCCCGTCGTTGAGGATTTCCATTCAAGAAGAACTCACTGATGAAGAAAATGCTCGGTTACTCCTTGAAGAATTGGAATCTCTCAATGAAAAAAGGCTAGAAGCTCAGCAAAGCCTTGAATGTTATCAAGCTCGCATGTCTCGATCTTTTAACAAAAGGGTATGCCTCAGGTCTTTCCAAGTGGGTGACCAAGTTCTTGTGGTCAAAAGGCCTATTATTACTTCTCGTCGATCTGGGGAAAATTCTCTGCTAAGTGGGATGGACCATATATCATACAATAGGTATACTCAAGTGGCGCTTATAAAATAGTCGACTCGGAAGGTTTTCGGATTAGCCTCATCAACGGGAAATTCATGAAGAGATACTATCCTTGAAGAAAACAAACCACGCTCCTTGATGCACGAGCATAAACTGCATGTTACTCCTGGCCCGCAAGAGTATAAACTGTGCACGGTTTTAAAAAAAATCCGCTAGGTTGAAAACCTCGAAAGAGGCGGCTTAGGAAAAAGTTAGGACATAAAAAAAATAAAGTCCGCTAGGTAGAAAACCTCGAAAGAGGCGGCCTAGGCAAAAGTTAGGACAAAAAAAAAACTCACCCATTTAGAACTACGTAATGACTTGATCCTCTTCACTGAGGTACATAGGCAACTTAGAGTTTTAGTCTAAGTTCAATCGTATGAGTTAAAAAATACATATTACCCAAGGCATTATTCAAAGGAGGCATGATTGAATATAATTCACTTGATTGACACTTGAAAATTAGGTACATTTATATTCTTTCATTGAACTTGCTATCTTATCTTGATGGCTCAATGGGAGAAAGCCTTCATACTAAATCGAGGTCTTTGATGGAATGATTGTAGTTACTTTAATAAGAGTCTAAATATTCAAGTTGAATGCTCCAATTCTAAGTCAAGTTTATTTTGTCAAGTCTATTACATCATCAATTTGAAGTATTCAAGCCCGCTAGGTCTTAAAGTTGCAGTATTCAAGTCCGCCAAGTCATCAAACCCACGAAGTATTAAATAAAAAGCTCACTTGTTATAAATTGTAGAATGACTTGATCTTTTTCACCGAGATTGGTATCTTTAAGACAATTATAGTCTTTAGCATGCTACAAAGTTTTCAAGAACGTCATGTCTTTGAGCTGAATTCTTCAAGTTTGTCAAGTCGCCAAGTTGAATTCTTCCTATTTTCGATATCATTGATTTGAAGTCTCTAGCATGCTAAATCTTTTAGTTGAAGTTGAGTTAAATTCTTCTAGTCCGCTAAGTCTCCAGCTATCAAGTCTGCCACGTCTTCAAGTTGAATTCTTCAAAATTGCTAAATCTTCAAGTTTATCTCTTATACTTTAACCTTCAAGTTGAATCATCAAGTTAAAATTTCAAATCCACTAAGTCTTCAAATTTGTAAAGTATTCAAGTAAAAGCCTTCAAGTCTGCTATATCTCCAAGTTTAAATGTAAAAAAAGATTCTTCGACTGTGAGATTATCTTTATTAAAGTAGTATCTTTGGAATTGATTTTTTCTTCTACCTGAAAAAAAAAGAAAAGGAGAAACATATCTATTTAAAGGAGATCATAAAATTACCTATGAAGATTGAAGTAGAAGAGATATTCTTGTTGGACAGCTTTTTGAAAAAAATAAATCATTCTTCATACAATCTCTGATTCATGTATCTCGAAATAAGGTTGAGTTTCCATTCCTTTTCTCCAAAAGGTAAAATCTTTTGGTGGTGCAGTAAAATTTTCAAGTTAGACTATATAATGGACTTTTCTGGTCTTTGTCTGGGACAAAGTATAGTCTTCAGCTTAGACGGTGTAATGGTCTAAGCCTTGGATAAAGTAAAGCCTTCAACTTGGATGGTTGTCTTCGCCTGTGCAAAATAAATCTTTGGCTCAGATGGTGTAATGGTCTTTGCCTCCGATAAAAATAAAGTCTCTGGCTTAAATGATGTAGTGGTCTTTGCCATAGATAAAGAAAGTCAAGTTTTCAAATAAAATGAAGTATTTGGCTTAGACGGTATAATGGTCTATGCCTCAGATAAAATAAAGTTAAATTTTCAAACAAGATAAAGTCATTAGCTTAGACGGTGTAATGGTCTTCGCTTCAAATAAAATGAAGTCTTTAGCTAAAACGGTGTAATAGTATTCGCTTCAGACAATAAATCTTTGACTTAGACAGTGCCATGATCTTTGCCTAAGATAAAGTAAAATATTTGGCTTAGACGGTGTAATGATTTTTGCCCAGATAAAATGAAGTTAAATCTTTAAACAAGATAAAGTCAACTTATTGACGTGTAATGATCTTCACCTAAGACAAAGTAAAATCTTTGGCTCAGACGAAGTAATGAACTTCATCTCAGACGAAGCAAATTGTTGACTCAAACAGTGTAATGATCTTTGCCTAGGATGAAGTAAAGTCTTCAACTTAGGCAGTGTGATGATTTTCGCACGGGACAAAGTAAAGTCTTTGAGTTAGACGGTGTAATAGTCTTTACATATATTAGGCAATATATAGTCTTCGACTTAAATGGTGTAATGATCTTTGTCTCAGATGTTGTAAATTCTTCTACTTGAGACATCAGAAAATTCTGGCCTTGGCCAAGATTAAATAATTTTTGCCTCAAACGGGATGAAGTAATTCAAAGAACTTATATAATGACTGTTGTTTTCTCCTTTAAGTCTGAAAAGAAATGGCAACAAAGAGAAAACAAAAGAAATACAAGAGATGTGAAGGGATTAAATTCCTTTCCAAATTTCAAAGATAAATGCAGCATGCAAAAGTGCAACAAATGCCACCAAAAAAGCTTTACACAATCAATAATGAAAGGAGAAATCCATGCAAGACAAAAGAGAAATCAAGAAGTCTTACATGGAAAACTAATAAATAAATTTTCCTAGTTCAAAGGAGTGAACCTGCAAATTGAACCAACTCAAATTTTATTACTAGTCACATCTCTCTCTAAAAAAAATCCTCTGCCTTCTCTCTAGGAAGAAGGGTGAATAGTGATTCCGTCACTATTCATCGGGCATAATTCCGAGAGTTTTCACCACAAAAAACAAGCTTCTTCTTTGTGGTTATTATCTCCTTTCGATTTTTTTCCAAAAATCTAAGCCAATCACAATAGACCTTGAATTTACCGATTGCACGCGCTGCAGATTCGAACTATCAGCCTGCAGTCTGTATCGCTACTACTTGTGATGTTAAGTTTGTCGATTAGCAGTAACAGATCGTCAAACTCAAGAAGATACAGTAGCAGCGACATTCAATACATTTCAGCACTGTCGGAGTAGTGATATAACGTCAATATGGAGGATCTCTTCTGAACAACCATGGATGCTTCGTCCTCTCCCCAGCATCTGGCTGTGGGAGAGGTTTATAATGTTCAAAATTCTGCTCCAAAAGAAATCAAAAAGTATTCGTATGCCTCAACAATTCTAGCTAAGCAATCTGCTCCATCAAATATAGAGCTATGTCCAGTTTTAGTTAATCATGGTGAACTTGTAATTCAATTCACTAAGGAAGAGGTTAACAATTTCATTAGGGAAGAAGGACTGCATCAGGCAGTTGTTATAAAATTCTCTTATGGCAGATCTGATCTATCGAAAGTTTTTCGTCGCAATTTGATGTTCAAGGTCATTGTAACATTGGTCATTTAGAGTATCGTCATCTGTTAGTCAGGTTTGATCTTTACAACGATTATGTTCAATTCCTTTCAAAGTCGACTGCATATCTTAAATCCAAAGGCGACGAATTTTTCTTTAGAACATTCCCATGGTCTTTAGAATTTAATCCGAAAGAGGAGACGTCGATGGCAGTTGTATAGATTTCACTTCCAGGCCTGCCACCAAATTTTTTTGCTAAGAGGTCGTTAATGTCAATAGCCTCAGCTGTGGGAAAACCTATGGCTGTGGACAAGGCAACACAGGATAGATCGAGATCTAGCGCGGCAAGAGTTAAGGTTATAATTGATCTTTTGGATAATCATCCTAAAAAGATCAAACTGCATATTATTGATAGAATATCAGGTAAAACTGTCGAGATTCATCAACAAATAGTGATCGATAACCTGCCTAAGTATTGTGTTTATTGCAAGCATCAAGGTCATGATGACAAGTCGTGTAGATTTAAAAAAGAAAATTCTGGAGCAGAGGTGCTGACAGAGGCTCATTTGGACAGTGATCTGTCTGGTCAAGATGTCGTTGAACTAGACAAATTACAAGGGGATGCAAGGGAATACTTAAATGCAAAAAGAGCTGGACAAGTTGCCAAGGAGTCACAAGAAAAAGATGATAATTCAGGAGTTGAATTAACAAAAGTCTCACGGCAGACTGTACAAAGTGCAGAAGGAGCGACTGTGGATAATGTAGTCGTGCAAAATGTTGTTGATCCAACTGATTATGTTACACAATCTGGTATGGTAAAGGATGCCACGAAAATGAATGTTGAGATGAAGCCTACAACAAATTCTGTGAATGATAGGTCTGATGCTGATCACCATGAAATGGCTAGGAATTCTGGGACTACTGCTGTATCTGATACACCAAATGCAGCAAATCCAGTTGAGCACAATGCTGGGTTTTTTGCTGTTCGAGGACACAAAATTGATGATGTTGGCCCAGCTGAAGACATGCCAAATGCTGATTTAGCACAGCAGAGTAAATCTGCTGTTTCATCCAATTTCAATATTCCAAGTGAACAGGCACTGCCAAAAGTGGCTACTGAATCTCTTGCATCCAATTTGAATGTTTCCAGTGATCAGTTCCTTCCTAATGTAACTGATGATGCACGACAATTTCCAGCTGCAGAAGATCACTCATTGTCGGTTGTTGTTTCCAGTGAACAAATAATGTCAAATATGGTTATTGAATCAGCTGCAGCTGCACATCACAATGAAAATTTGTCTGGGGTGATGACTGTTGATCCTGATGTTATTGGTCCAGATGCAGTAGCTCATTCAATGCCAAATACTGAATTAACACATGAACAGGCTCTTCCTAATGCGACTGATGCTGCAAGACAATTTCCAGCTGCAGAAGATTACTCACTGACGAAAGCTAATATAGCACAGCAGTGTAAATCTACTGTTCGATCCATTATGAATGTTCCTAGTGAACAAACTTTGTCAAATATGGATATTGAATCTGCTTCAGCTGCAGAAATTTTGGCTGGTATTCATAAAATGACTAGTGATCCAGGTCACTACATTGATGCTATTCCAATTGGTCAAGCTACAGAGGCTCATTCAATTCCAAAGTCTGATACACAGCTGACTAAATATACTGTATCATCAAAGTACATTGTTCCATGTGAACAGGCACTGTCAAATGTGGCTACTGCATCTGCTACGGTTGCACATCACAATGCAAATAGGCCTACACTGTTCTGCCAAGAAAAGGATATAAATTTGAAGTCTCTGGTTCCTGCCAAAGATATTACAATTTCTACTGTTCCACCAGTTCAACGAGGGCAGAACCAGACAGCGCCAAAATTGCTACATGTTTTAGAGGATGACATTGAGCAGAAGTCAATTCCACAGGATATCTCAAATCAGCCAGATAGATTTAAACAAAGCAAAGTGAGTTCATTCACACATAAAACAGCTGTTGTTCCAAATGAGTCTTTATCTAGTAGAGGATTAGAGTTTCAGCTTTCGGATGATAATCAACAGAACTTTAAAGTTACACAACATACTGGAAATAACTGCTCATCGAAGTCCAACAGAGAGTCATCTCCAAAATCCAAAAACAAAATGCAAAGCACAGATATCTGTCCAGCTTCACATACAATTACAAATTCATTCTCTGCACTCTCCAATGTTAACAACGAATATGGAACTAGCACTGGACAGAATTTGCAGTCTGCCAAGAACCATATTTCTCCAACAGTAAAGATGAGGGACATGGTAATTAAATCAAAATTGTGGGAAGACCAACGAGAATACGACGATGAAGAGAGCTGGAGAGAAGGACTGTTCGACGAAGACAACACAGCAGAAGAATGTGAACCACAGGAGAAGTCAACACAGACAGTTGCTGCAGTTCCTAGCTGTCCTGAGGATCGACGTGTAACTGGATGTAATTACAAGGATAATGTGAATGAAAGGGTTCAAACTCAACTTAGTGTGACTACTACTAAAGATATAGCTGATGGCGATGTCTCTAAGTAGAAAGATGCAATTCAAAGTCCATATCTTGATAACTCTTTAAATGGAAAATCAAAGTCCAAGTGGGAAGCTCCAGATTTCATCCCAAGTAAGCCTACTGTTTCCACATGCATTCACTTCCTAGATATACGACCAAACATTGCGTATGGCCACATTGGAACGAATAAGGCAAGTGCTATCTTGATGAAAAATGCAACATGGTCCGACAAGAAACCAAATGTTAGGCAAATTCCAATGAGAGCGGCCAAACAAAAGCAGGCTACTACAATTTTGTCATCAAAGTCCAATCGTTCAAAAAATAAAAGATGATTCTTGAATACTTTTTGAACAAGTTAGAGGAGAATGAAATAGAAATACAACTTGAAGGGTATACAAGATTGGAAAATAAGGGACAACAATCAACTGGGTACTACATATTACTCTACCACTTATTTAGTATCCTCATTTGTAATCTCATCACAGGGTATGTTATAAACTCTATGATGTTCATAAAATATTTAGTCATGTCAAGTTCTTATTTTATGCATTCTTGTTTATAAGTAAGGTTGCCAAGCCTCAATAGGATTAGCACGGTAAGGTTAGCCCGGTTTGTGTTTAACAATACCGGTGCTAATGTCCCCCTTATTTGTACTTTTCCTAAATGTTTGTAATTTTCTTTTCAGTTATTAATAAAAATCTAGCACTATGCGTTTGCCTAGTGGATTAAAACAAAAAACAAAAAAAACAAAAAAAAAACAAAAAAAAACCTGCAAATTGTGAAGATGAACTCATGCTTATAACATCATCAAGGGAAAAAATGACAGTGAGTTGAACCCACAGAAAGATTGCGATGCACTATGATTTTGAAGGGACTTGACTCTTATATAGAGGCCCATTAAGATGTGCAATACCTATTATATCTTCAACGGAATAAGATATTATCTCCTAAAAATATGAGGGCAATTGCGTGGGGAGTTATCCGTTCCCAACAAAAATAACTAGATAAAGAGGGACTGGGTGATCTACGGTTAGGTGATCTAAATTGAGATATAAACCACATGCTCGCTGAATCACGCAATATCAGGAAACAACATAAATTCGTTGCAAACTAATAACGAGAAAATAACGCGATCTTGCATAGAATATGGTGTTCAAACGCAATATACAAGTTATGATGAGTAAACTTACTGGTTTGTTCAAGGTTCATAGCTTTAACATTATTATTTAATTGTTTAAGTATGAATTAAAAGACTAAAGCCACTAGCAAATGACCGACAAATTATACTGTGTACTTTAGAAGGAAATTGACGTGACTAATCTTATGGACTTAGATTGACAAAGTTTCATTAGATTTTTCTCTTTAATGGATGAAGTCATTGGTACTTCAAGACTGATTTCAAAGGATGAGTATTGAAGTAGGGCATTTGTAAGTATTTAAATTTTGTTGAATTTAAATTCACAAAATAATTTGGACCATATTAAAATGAAGACATTAGTCTAAACAAATATTGTGGCTAGTAAATTAGGCTAATTATTAAAAGTCAATATATGTATTGGGCTAGTCCATTTAATTGGACTGCAAGTTAAATGATAAGCTCACTACATTAGCCCAATGTCCAAATGTCTATTAACTCATCTTAAGGCTCAGGCTCATGCCATTTGTCAAGTGATGTGGCAATCCAAGTCAAAAGAACGAGCCAACAAAATTATACCATGTGTCAAGCGATGTGGCAATCCAAGACAAGTAAATGAGCCAATAAAATCATGACATGTGTCAAGTAATGTGGCAATCCAAGCCAAATAAATGAACCAATTAAATCATGCCAATTGTCTGGATGGTATTGGTTAGTTCAGACGGACCAATCAAATCATAGAGCCACATCACTCCCGATAACTATAAATAGAGGTCTTCATAAAGCTAGAAGACACCAGAATTAAGAACAAGAATCAAGCAGAGAGCTCGTGGATCAAACACCGCAGATTCCTCTATAAGCTACAAGTTCAAGCACCCAAGCACTCAAGCTGCAAGTTCAAGTTCAAGTTCAAGTTCAAGATCAAGAACGAAGCCGAATCAAATACCCATGCTTTCAAGATCAAATTACTTGTTCGTGATCAAACACAAATTCAATTTCAAGGAGAAGATTCTTCACCAAGCTTTACAAGCTCTTTAAACAAGGAATAAAACGAGCCATTTTTGAGAACCTATCTACCACAACAAAGATGCTATCCTTACCATACCTTATTCTAGGCAGCCCTAACACAAAGTCCATAGAAATATCAACCCAAGGTGAAGTAGGTACAGGTGATGGAGTGTATAAACCATGTGGCAACACTTTATATTTAGCTTGTTTGCATTGAAGGCATTGAGCACAAAATTTTTCTACGTCTTTTCTCATATTAGGCCAAAAGAAATTTTCGGCAAGGATTTCAAGTGTTTTAGGCACACCAAAATATCCCATAAGCCCCCCACAATGTGCTTCCCTCACAAATCTTCTCGTAAAGAACAATTAGGGAAACAAAGCTTATTCTCTTTAAAAAGAAACCCATCTTTCAGATAATGCTTCTCAAAAGGCCCATTTAAACATGTCAAAAATGCTACATCAAAATCACAATCATAAACATATAATTCCTTAATATGATCAAATCCCATCAATTTAGAAGTAAGAGTAAAAACAAGAGCGTACCTTCTTGAAAGCGCATCAGTAACTATATTGTCTTTATCTTGCTTGTATCTAATGACATAAGGAAAGGTCTCAATGAATTCAACCCATTTGGCATGTCTTCTACTCAATTTACCTTGGCTTTTCAAGTATATTAAAGACTCATGGTCAGTATTTACCACAAACTCTTTTGACCACAAATAATGCTGCCATGTAGCGAGAGCCCTTACCAAGGCATACAATTCCTTATCATAAGTAGAATAATTCAATGCACCCCCATTCAACTTCTCACTAAAATAAGCAACTAGTTTAGAATCTTGCATTAAAATAGCCCCAATACCTCTACCAGATGCATCACATTCAATTTCAAAAGACTTATTAAAATCAGGTAATTTAACAAAGGAGCAGAACACAAGTTATCCTTCAAAATATTAAATGCATGCTCTTGTTCTTTTCCCCAATTAAAGACCTTATCCTTCTTAATGACTTCAGTTAAAGGTGCAGCAATTGAACTAAAATCTCTAACAAATCTCCTATAAAAGCTAGCAAGTCCATGAAAACTTCTAACTTCAGTAATGTTATTAGGTGTAGGCAAATCTTTAATCGCTTTGATTTTATCTTCATCTACTTCAACACCTCTAAAACTCACAACAAAACCCAGAAAAACTACCTTATCTACAAAAAAAGTGCACTTGGATAGATTTGCATACAATTGTTGCTCCCTAAGCACATTACAAACTTGTTTCCAATGTTCAACATGCTCTTCTAAAGATTCAGAAAAGATCAGAATATCATCAAATAAACGACTACAAATTTTCCATGAAAATCCTTAAAGATATGGTTCATTAACCTCATGAATGTACTAGGTGCATTAGTTAACCCGAACGGCATCACTAACCCTTCATACAATCCATATTTAATTTTAAATGCAGTTTTTCCACTCATCTCCAGGATTCATTCTAATTTGGTGATATCCACTCTTCAAATAAATTTTAGAGAATATTTGAGAACCATGCAATTGGTCAAGCATATCATCTAAATGAGGAATAGGATGGCGATACTTTACCGTTATTTTATCGATGGCGCGGCAGTCCACGCACATCCTCCAAGTGCCATCCTTCTTTAGCACCAAAAGTACGGGCACAGAACATGGACTCATAATTTCTCTCACAAATCCCTTATCAAGAAGCTCCTCTACTTGTCTTTATAACTCTTTTGTTTCTTTAGGATTGCTCCTATAAGAAGTTCTATTAGGAATTTGTGATCACGGCACAATGTCAATTTGATTCTCTATTCCTCTTAAATGTGGTAAACCTTTAGGAAGATCCTCAGGAAAAACATCTTCAAAATCCTGCAAAAGGTTAGAAATAACACTAGGCAAAGAGGATGTTAATGTATCATTATTAAGCAGAACTTCCTTATAAGTGAGCAAGATAATAGGCAGCCCCTCTTTTTTTGCAATTAAACACTCTTTGGCTTTTGCAAGGCTCACTTTTTTTTCAATCTTAGCCTCTTTCCTCTCACCAATGCTTTTTTTTTCACTCTTCCCCGCCTTTTCCTTCCTCTCATTGCAGCCCTCTCTCTCCTCACACCTCACTTCACATTTTTCCTCTTTTTCTTTCCCTTTGGTCTCTTGTTTTAATCCCTCCCCGTGTTTCCCCATTGATTCTTTCATCTTTTTTTGATCTCCATATACTTGGGAAGGAGTTAATGGGACAAGAATGTACTTCTTGTCATTATGCTCAAGAGAGTATCTATTTTTCCTCTCATCATGGAAAGCACTCCTATCATACTGCCAAGGGCGCCCCAACAAGATATGACAAGCTTGCATGGGTACTATATCACATAGAACTTCGTCAGCGCACCTTCCAATCTTAAAGATGACCATGCATTGTTTATTCACCTTGACCTCTCCACTATCATTGAACCATTGCAACCTATAAGGTCTAGGGTGCTTCATCCATTCCAACCCTAACCTTTCCACCAAATATGCACTTACAACATTAGCACAACTCCCATTATCAATTATCACAGAACAAATTTTATCTTTGATTCCACACCGAATATGAAATATGTTTTCCCTTTGTTCTTCACTAGAGTGACCCAAATTAATTTGCATAAGCCTCCTAACCACAAAACTCAACCCACTATCCATGTAATCCATCTCTTCTCCTTTTTCATTCTCTACAAAGTTTTCTTCTTGTTCTTCACTTGGTCCACTTTTTTCACTCTCATATCCCCCATCCTCGTTAATTAGAATGTTTCTTCTACTTGGGCATTCATAGGCCTTATGCCCTCTCCCTTGACACTTGAGACATTGAATAGAAGAAGTAGAAGTAGAAGTCTTAGGCATAAAAGGCTTACCCCCATCCTTGGATTCGAATTTGATCTTGCTCTTGTCTTCATGTAATTTAAAAGTAGGTGTCTCCTCAGATTTCGACCATTGCTTTTTTGGAATAGTAGTTAGCCGGTTTTTCCATGAGCCAGATTGCTGTCTCCTTCTTTTTTGTCTTTCTACCTTGATAGCTAATTCAACTAACTCACCTGAAGTTACATATTGTTGTAATTCGACTACATCGGCTATTTCTTTATTTAAACCATTCAAAAACCTAGCCATTGTAGCCTCCTATTCCTCCATACAACTAGCTTGGATCATAGCCATGTCCATAGCCTTAAAGTACTGATCTACAGACAAGGACGCTTGCCTCAAAGTTTGAAGGCGTTGTTGTAGATCTCTTTGAAAGTGTGATGGTACAAATCTCTTCCTCATTACCCTTTTCATCTCAGCCCACGTAGCAATGAGTGCTTGTCCTTCTTGCACTCTCTTCCTAGAAAGTTTTTTCCACCATATTGCTACATAGTCAGAAAACTCAACAGCAGCAAGCTTAACCTTCTTACCCTATGAATAGTTGTGGCAATCAAAGATGGCTTCCACTTTTCTCTCCCAATCAAGGTACAAGTCTGGATCCCTTGTTCCCTTGAAAGATGGCATCTTCATCTTTATACTACTTATATTATCATCTTCAAGTCTTCTTCTTTGTCCCCTCCTATCTCTTCATACCCTATCAAAATCAATATCACCATTAAAATCATCGATTGGGATTTCTTGATTTACAATGGGGGCAGGTACGTTTCTCTTAGCTTGGGGTCTAGCATTATTTCCCATCCTAAGTTCAGATATTGTAATATTTTTCTCAGCAATGGTGCCCCTCATATCTTGGAATTGTAAATTCCACCTTTCAAATTGTTGGTGCATAGCTTTTAAGGCAAAATCATTCCTTCCTTTAATTTCGGCTTCTTGAAGAACCCTTTGTTCATCATCACTGCCTGTACGAGACATCCTGAACAAAACAATATATATCTCTCAATTTGGCTTTTTACTCTAATGTTCTCATCTCTCTTGCCTTTTTCCACTCAATGCAACTCTTGGTTGTTAATCTTTAGATTTATTAATAAACCTTACTAGTCACAAACCTTAGCAATAAGAGTATGTATTTAGAAAAAATAACCAAACATTAATCTTCAAGAACTAGGATCCCCTCTTCTTGTTTCCTTTCTTGACTTGGAAACCAAATAACACTTGAATTTTGATATAGTAATGAGCAATAACACTCTTTTTGGCTGATTATTTTTTTGTTTTTTTTTATTTTCGTTTTTTTTTTTTGTTTTTTTAATTTTATTTTCAAGAACCTCCCAAGATTATCAAGATTGACATCTTGATTAGCCTATGCTCTGATACCACTTGATAGCAACACGATAGGGAATTCACGAATTACGAAAAAAACAAAAAAAATCAAGAAACATGTGGAAGCTAAAAGAAAATAAAGAAACGAAAAAAGATGGAAAATTAATGATAGGTTGAATTCAAGAAAGGGTTTCTTGAATTCAAGAAGTCTATTCTTGAAGTTGAATCCTAACAATAACAATTAGCTAACGACGAACTAATCGCCTTTGGAAGAGAATTAAAACAAGAGATAGATTGTGAAACCTGATCCTTTAGAATAACAAGAACAACAATAAGCCTAAACTTATCACCTTTCGTAAATACCTAGAAGTGATCTATGATTTCCAAAAAAGTTTAATCTTACCACCTTAAGTTGAATCTTGAAGGTTGAAGAATAAATTCAAGAGTAGCCACACACAAGAGTGCAAGAGAAATCTCACAATTTTTATTGATAATCTGAATAATCTAAAAGCAAAGAAGATACCACTTTATATAGGGAAGGGGTCACGAAATTCTACCTAAAAAAGGAAATAAAGTCCTAAACTACTTTGGATAACAAATCCAACTACCTTAGGAAAAGGTAAAACTCTAGGAAATAAAAACCAAATCAATCTTGGAAAGTAATTCCAATAATTTTAGGAAAAGGAAAACAAAACCTTAACTACCTAGGAAAACATCAAGTATGTCCTAACAAACTAGGAAACAAAATAAAGAAACCTGGGCGCCAAATTTGCTCCTTTGCGAGTTGATTTAAGCGCCTAATTTAGGCCTTCCTTGGCTGGTGCTTGGACCCCAATCAACCTCCTCTTGGACTTGGACTTGGACCATCAAATTAGTGTAGAACTTAGCTAAATCCTCTCCATAATTTTTGAGATTTTGTTCCACTATTAGCGCCTTCTTGATCTCTCATTGCAGCGCAACAACCTTGTCTTGCTTCTCCTAAGCTTGAGACCTTGTAAATGGCTTTCTTGGTACTTCTATAGCTTTATCCTTGTCCATGAAGCTATCAGGACGACCTCTAGCCTCTTGTGTGTTTATTTTGTTTTTTGTGCTTTTACCTCAATTGAATATTTTAAAAGACAACTAGATCGAGTACGCAATCGTGACTTTCACGGGACACGGGAAATGTCTAACACCTTCTCCCCGCGTCAAATGAAATCCCTTACCCGAATTTCTGGTGCAGACTTAGTTTTAGAGTCTGAAATGTTATAAAAGGAAAAATTATTTTTAGAAAAAAAATGGTAACCTGACTCACCGAAATCAAATGTCAGGTGGCGACTCTGAGTTATTTTCCTTTTGACTACACTTTTTGTCACATTCTAATTGGAAATGCCTTTTGAAGCTTTACTAAATCTTTTATTTATTAAGAGGATTAAGTAAGGTTTGGTTTAAAAAAAGGATGTGACACTACGCAGTTCTGCCATCAATGGCTCGAAGAAGGTTCGGGCTCCTACTCCGTCGTCCATGGTGGCAAGCAGAAGAATATTGAAGATTTTTTAAAGAAAAATGAAAATACACACATATTCGAAAATAAATAGCTCTCAAACTTGATTTGCACCAAAAAATAACCAATAATTTTGGAATATTTTGAAGTATGAAATCTAGTCATTATTATTATGATCTTGAAGTCTCGAATCTGAAATTAGGTTTGGATAAAAATCATAACTATGTAGCAGTTTATATCAACATTGTGTACTAGTGTATAATTATGTATATGGATATATAAACATCTCTTATACACTATTATACAAGTTATACAGTATTGTATAATTGTGTATAAATGTGTATATTTGTGTATAATATTGTATAATGATATATTTTTCAGTTTATAAGGATGTATGTACATTGTTAGTGTGCAAGAAGCCTCTACAGAAGTTTGTGTATAATGACAGTATTTGCGCTAATATTGACACTTCCTTCTCTTCTTCTTTTTTGTGTATGTGTTGTATGAGCGTTGGAGGGATTCTACAATTCATTTACCAAATTTTTATTTCTCTTTTATCCTGTTGAATTGCTTCAGTAATTGCACATAAAAGTATTTGAATTTCTTACGTTCAGATAATAATATAATATGTATTATTCAGGATTTTTGAGTTGCGTTGTGGTTGATTTGTATTTTTTTTTATCAAATGCTTAATAATCAAAGGAAATCAAAAGAATGAAAACAATTGGTTGTATAAAGAGAGAGCAATAGTCTTTTTGGAATTAGCTTATTATTTTTGGGCTATAGATTTGCAAAGTGATATCTAGACTATCATGTTGCAAGTCAGATCTGTGAGTTACATTTATGTGAAATTATCTCTTTTTTTTCTTCCCTTAGAATCAAGACTAGGTGTGGGAATTATGTCTTTTTCCATAGAAATTGTAGTAGTACTCCGTTTTAAAGATTGACTTAAACTAGAAGTACTTGAACCATTGCTTAGAAGAAACTCGAGTACCATTCAACATCAAAAATTTGAAATAAAATTGTGGGTACGCTTACGTGGGAAAGTTTGTTTTTGAACTCTAAATTTTCCTTCTACTCCAACTAATTTCCGGCCAACTTGCATCCAAAGAGGTCGGTCCACAACCAAACAAAACGTTACCAGATTTTGGTAGAGTACTGAACAAAGCATCAGTTAGGCATCAAACTTTGCCTTCATTTGCGCTGGTACGGTCTTATCATAGGCGAATTCAAATTTAAATTTGACGGTTCAACCTCTACATTCTTATTACCAAACTAAACTAGTTACGCATTTAAAATTAATCTCAAAATTTAACACACATTTTATGAAATTTTAGGAATTTTACACATGTATATTCCATGTGAAAAATATTTGATTAAGTTAAACTCATTAATTTAATGCTACATTTACCACAACTCGTCATATTCTAATATCGGTTATCCGAGGAGAACGCACGACATAACATATGGAGTAATATTAACAAGGTATGTTTTGAATCTTAATTTTGATTAATTTAAATTTTTCTAGTTACATAACTAAAAAGTTACAAATTTAATGTTACGGGCAATAAAGGTCCATTGTGAGTTATCAATTTAGTGTCAACTCTTCTGCAAATAGAGGGGGAAAGTGTCATTTTGCATTTCTTCTAAATCGCTAAGACAAGGAAGCCCATTATAAAGATGGAATCGGAAATCCTAACTGATAAACAACTATCCAGTATATTCCCACAAAGTGTGGTCAGCGGAAGGTAATATGTAGACAGACCTTACCCCTATCCGAAAGGACAGAAATGTTTTTTCCAACCGACCCACGGCTCAGTGAAGGAAAGGAAAAACAAAAACAAAAACAAAAATTATCGAACTTTAAGCATTTCACACAAAATTTCAAAAAAAATACGTGATTTCAAGTATTAGATCATATTGGTGAGCATTACTCATCATGATTGGAATTCGAAAAAGGAATTAATTAGTATAACGTTAGTAGCTAACGAGAGGATAAGAGATGAAAAGTGCATATCCCGCTCCATCCCTCCGTTCAATTTTAGTTATCAAATATTCTAAAATTAAATTTTCATTTTTACTTATCACTTCACATATCAAGAAAAAAATAATTTAATTTCTGTATTTTGCCCTTAGCAATAATTATTCATTCCAAATTATTTTCCAAATCAATTAATACTCTATTCGGATTATTGTTCCCATCGTTTTATAATGTATTGTATCATATCGTTTTATAAATACAATGTTTGAATAGATTGTATCGCTTGTTATTGTTAAATAATATTTTACTATTTGATTTGACTATATCGTACTGTACTGTAACTAATAAGTTAACTAAAATACCCTCAATTGTTTATATATTAAATTTATTAAAATTATGCATAAAAATAATTTTAAAAAATAAAACAAAAGAAGGCAAACTAGAAGAAAGCAAAGTAGGAGAAAAAAATAAAACAGAAGGCGACAAACACCTTTAACATTGGTGGCAGAAGCCCTGGAAAAAAAATAAAGTAGGTTATAGGTTAGAGATTTGAAGTTAAAATAGAAAAAAAAAAGGTAAAGGGCAAAATAGAATTGTGGACTAATAAGATAGGGCATAATTGAAAAGACAAATAGGAAACAACCCCACCATACCAAATCAGTTGTTTCCAAAAGGGACTTTATATTGCTCCGAAATAATAAATTTAACAATACAATACAATCAATTTTCATGAAACAATCAAAACAAACATTATTCTGAAACAATAATACAATAAGATACAACAGGGAACCATCAAAACAAGCTGTCAGACTATACACCTATTAATATAAGTATCATGGTAAATTATGAACCTTTATTTATTACTCCCTTAATTCACTTTCACTTGTTCATTATACTAAAAATTTATTCACTTTTACTTGTCCATTTTAGCAAATCAAGAGAAAGACAATTGTTCTTTCTTGTTTTACCCTTATCGTTAAGGACATATTCCCCAAATTATTTCCCAAGACTTTTTAAAATGCTATCACTATTAGGGGTTATATGGCAAAATACATATATTACAATTGCTATTTCTTAAGGAACGTGAAAAGTCTAAAGTAGACAAGTAAAAGTGTGCCGACTAAATATTTCTTAAGGGGTATACAAAATGAATAGTGGACAAATAAAAGTGAACGGATAGAGTAATTCCTAAAAGAAGTTAAAACAAATACTCAACCAAATGTCACCTAAGCGACCATGAGAAAATGGCTTTCTGTAAATCAGCCATGCTTTTTGCCTCAGCTAGTACAGATCAACTACACACCAAAAGGAAAAATATTAGAGTGGGGAAAGGTGGGGGGGGGGGGGGAGGGGGGGGGAAGAAGGAGAACTCAAGAAACGCCTATACTCTGCCTGTTAGCATCGCGAATATATTGCCAACTCTATTGTGGGGAATGAGGAAAGTAAAACATCGTTGGCAATGTCATGTCAACTAAGGAAGCATTTTTCACAGTGATTTTGGCCAGCCCATATTTGCAAACATGGACATACCATGCATAGGTTGGCCAGCATTACCAAAGGGTCCTGGTTCATGGTGGAAAGGACTGTTGCCATTTTCATCAGATGAGTCACTTGAGGCACCTTGAGAAGGAGGGCTCGTTTCTGTGACTGGAGCACCAAAATCCAACATATTGGATGGTGGTGCTGAAGATGGTGCCTTAGACTTTGGCTTTTTCCCTTCTGCGATGAAGCTACCTACAATTACCTGCTCATGAACTTAAAAGAAACATTTAGTAATGACATATAGTCCACTCACACATGAGGAGAGGGGGACAAAGGTAGATAGAATAGCACCTGCACGGGCGTGGCAGCCATAAGCATTCCTGCAACTCCACCACCCAATACTCTACCATCTGAACCAGCCAGCGACACACTTAGACCACTTGCTCTGCTGCTGTCATTACTTTCCGACCGCAGGAAGGAACCTGACAAGGAGATGATTTCAAATCGGCCCTGCAAATTAAAATATATCATGAGATTATATTGAGAAAAATATACATATATCATATGAGATTATTAGTATAGGTAATATACTGTGTATTACAAGCCAACAACCTAACTCATCCGATGCCACTCACAATCAGGTTAGCAATACCACGTTCTAGAAAAGTACATTGATCAATTAAGATTCCATTTAAGCTCCACATGATCATATGGACAATTCACTAATGGTCATTCAAGTTACGCTCTGCGTTTTCTGTAATCATTTTTCTAAAGCCTAGATAAAAGAAATATAAAAGTAGCCGGAAGATGCAAATTTTGGCATGAAATCTGATACGTCTATCCTAATCCTCTAATTAATTTTAAAAAATGATGGAATGTGTTAACCCATTTTAATATAAACCGTTAACCGATCCATACCTACTCACCAAATGGGTCAATAACCCATTTGACCCATATTCACAAATGGGTAAACATAAAAGTTAACTACCCCACCATTTTCCACAATACTTGTCCATTCTCTTTCACTTTCTATCCTTGGTCGATTTAAGGTTCCAAAACACAGAACACAGTTTTTGAAGAGCTTTTATCTAAAAAGATGGAATCCTCTTCCGTGAAAAGGAATAATTTAATAACTTCGCTGCTGGGGTCCCTCAAGTCTTCCCCCCCCCCCCCCCGGGTCGTCTGCTGCTTTAGTGGACAACAAGCTGAAGCTGCGCAGAGACAGGTCGAAATTATTGTTTGTTTATGTCTAAACACAAATGATCATTTTTCTGATTATTCCAAATTTAAGCAAGCCAATTATAACCACAATTTAAAAGCTATGCACAAAAGAACCAATCAACTGAAGCTCACTTGCGATCAGTTAAATTAGCTCACCAAATATATATCTAAGCAGGTCAAGTTCGACCGCAACTTTAATGCTCTCTAAGCATCAAAAATCAAACTTGACTAGCCCTGGATCTCAAATAAAGGAGTTCAATCTCAATAACTAGAAGTTTACTTGGCAAATTGGTAACTATATACATTTGAAAGGGGAAAACCTTGCTCTATTTCATGCTTTTTACCACTCAATGGCTTCGCCTAACTGAGCTTAACAGAACATCAAGCAAATAAAACAAAAATTATAAGTGAAGCGCTTGCAAATAATGATTCTTAAAGAAATGTTTGGCACTAAATAAACCTTGTTTAAGCACTATGGAAATTATTACCTATGGTTAGAAAACACAAGTCTGCTCTGGGGAGAAAATCTACCCATAAATATCCTGACCCGTGCTGTTTGATTATAAAATATTTAAGTTTTAAGTATATGCTCATCATAAACTATTAATTCTCCTATTTTCAAGGTCAGTTTCTGTAAGCCTGCAATCAAACAATGCGAATTACTTTTTTTACAGTCTAACCAAATGTTAGCCTGGAAAGTAACGTTGCAAGGACTGAAGGACGCATATAGCAAATTAAACACTATAGTGACCTAGTAATCTCCGCCACACCTTACTATCATTTTAAGTTTTAACATAGTCAGTCCTAGTTATCTACTAAGGAAAGGTTTGCCTAAGTTTTGCAAGAGAATTAGAAAGATGCTTTAGGGAAGAGAGTTATCAATCTCCTTAAAGTAAGCGACATAATAGGGTGGATCCAATTTTAAGACGATCCTTCAGACAGAACTTGAGAAAGTGATCTTTTTATGGCATAAAATGCACCTTTATCTTTCCACCATTGGTAAGGTTAAATAGACAGCTAATTCTAGCAACCAAAATTGTATCAATGGTTACTCTCCATTGCAGCCAAGGTCAATTGAAATAAAACCTATCTCAAATATCAACCTAATGAAGACAATAGAAATATCAAAGTCAAACAAATTGACAACAGGAAAGAGAAAAGAATTTTGAACTTCATTCTCAATGGCTAATTCTGCATTGCAAAACCGAGGTCATGTCCTATATATAGTCCAAGTTGTTTTCCAACTCATACAAGATGAGCAACGTTTCACGCTAGATAAAAAGATCAAATAGATCTCAGAATAAAACTAAAGTACTGTTCCATAACAGTTTTGCTTTTTGCTCACAAATAACTAGGCCTCACTCAAGAAACAAATCTATAAGCATTATTGCATTTATGAGTGTACTACTATCCATTGAAGACTTTCCAGTGTTTCAACCCATTTAAACCACATCCATCACACAAACGTGCACATGAAAAGCAAGGTCTAGGTCTAACACGAAATAGAAAAAAGGAGGAAAGATTGAATTAAAAGGCAGATAAAAAAAGATGTGTTTCATACAAACCTCCAATCAGTAATCAGGCAATAACAAGGACCAAAAAATGGTATCAGTTCACAACAGTTTTTTAACAATCATTTAAAAGAGGATTCAATTAAACAAACAAATAAACTTAGCAAGGACTACAGGAAATATTCCAAACTATGCTACGTGAAGAGTCAATTTTTCAAGAAGTATTAAAAATGTTAGCTGAAAGTATGTATACAAGATGGAATGCAGATACTTTAGAACAGGCTCCCATTAACTCCATTGCACAGGCACGATAGGAAAAACTATATGAACTAAGAAAATGAAACAGAAATTGTCTTAAAGGCAAATGCATACAAACCTCGTAGGACACAGTGCCACCTCCCATTGCTGGTTGGCGAAGGGTGACGTTACAGATGGCTCCATTTGCAGATAGTATACAAACTGTACGTGGCCCCTGCTGGGAGAAGGCCATTATTTTTGCTGCTATGTCCTGAAAATGAGGAAACAGATTCTCATCATATTGAACAGCTAACTGTAGATTCACAGGACTAGGAATTTATTTTTAGTCAATTTTAACTATGAAAGATAAAGCTAGAAAACAAAGGCTTCGAACTGCATCAATGTCCTGCAGAACCGTAACCAAAAAAAACACCCCACCACCAAGCCCTTTAGTAGATACAAATCTATGAACCATGGGCAGTAAAAATTAAAGACGTACATCTACCAAAGGTGCACCTTCTCAAAAGATATGTCTAAAACGGCAAAACCTGTCCAATGCTTTTGATTTTGCAGCATACAAACCAAGGTGCAACAATTTTACATAAATCTTGATAGGCACATGCAATCTATCTGTTAAAAGCCACCCATTCAAAAGTTTAATCAAATGCTGAGAAGTATACCCTACCATTTTCGTAATACTAATTCACAATTAAAATAGTTGAGATCTCCCAAACAACATGTACATCAAAAAGAACAAAGTAACTTCTAGTAACAAGTTAGAGTCAAGGATACGAACCTAGGCCTAAATAAATAAAAATGCTACATAAACTAAGGTATTTTTGCAAAGTAAAATAAAAACGGACTGAATAAGCAAACGAAGATCGACATACTTGAACCTTACCACTGCAACCAGTCAACTGAACTCTTAAACTGGTCATATACAATGTCAACCACCAATGACGTCGAAACAACATTCTGGAAACCCTACTTACTTCACCAAAACAAGAGGTTCTATACACAATATTGAGATAAAATGACAATGTAAATTGATTACTTCAAATAACAAGGACTATAGGATTAAGCATAAATTAGTTCATTTTTTCCAAATCAATACTTCCCCAAAAACTAAAAAATAAACTAATTAATTGCCCCAGCCACTTCCTGGTGCAATATTTACACCTCTTGCTTTCCCAAGACACCAGTGTGAAAAGCACACCTTCCCAATGCCCAGGATACCTCTCAAAGCACTCCAACTGGTGGCAAAGATCATCCATCTCCAACCATAAGGTTAGGGTTCAAATGACCAAGGTAGCACAAGCACAGCAGGTAGGGGGATTTGGTAGTAGAATTACTACACCTTAGGGATGAGTAACCTTCAAGCCAGAAGATACCTAACAATGCCTCAATCCCAAACAAATTGTGATCGCTAGAGTAAAAAGAATTAAGGTGTCACATTTGAGTTATGATTTTGTCTTTTTACTGATTACCTGTTTTGTTAACATACAGGTTTGACCAGGAACGGAAAAAGATAGAAGCATTTGTCGGATCAAAAACTGGTATTCAGGTAATATCAGGTTAGCCTAGCACATGCACATCTTATTATACTGACTGGTTACTGCCGTCGAGTTAACTATCTTTTTTTATAAGGGGCTATATGAAACATTACCGCCCATGTCACTCTTTAAACTAACAGTCCAATATTATATAAAATATAATTTAAGAAAAAGCACTAGAAGCTCTTTATAACTCTACCGTTATATAAAAATCTCTGACAAGATGACAAGACTCCTGGAAACACTGGCCATAAAGTAAACAAGAGATCATGAATAAACTTAATCCCAACTAATTTGTATCGCCTATATAGATCTTTTTCCCCTTCTTTCAACAATGCAAAATTTATGTTAATTCATAATACCAAGAAGATTTCTTGTATTAAAGTTCTACTATATTATTCATAATCACTACCATATCCATACATATCATCTCCTTGATGGTTCTTATATATATTGCTTGAATAGCCATCTATCTCGTAGAAAATAGACAAAACATAGGTCAGCTCCTGCAAGCACGTGAGGTACATGCCTTAGCATCATTGTGCCTACACTAAGTGCCAAGCCAGTGTTTATAAATGAAAAAATCGCGAAAAAGCGACAAGCTTCACGAGGCTTGAAGCAAAAAGCGAGAAGTAAAACGCGCTCTTCTTTGAAGTGAAGCACACGACTTACAAAAAAATAAAGAATGCGAAAAAATATGAATTTAGTAATATAATACTCCCTCCAGTCCATAAAAAGTTATTTCTTTATCTTCGGGCTTCGGCACATCCACTAAGAAAATACTAACTCCCAAAAGAAATAGATATTATGACTAAACTACCTTCAGTTAAAATTTGCATGAGTAGTTATAGTAGCACTTACCGTAGCTCTATTATAATCCAACTTAAAGTGGCACTTAGCGAAGCAGCACATAAACCTTTATACTTCTCTTCTCAAGTCACTTCTCAACACACAAATCTAATTATTATTAATGGCAATTCGCCTGAGAATGTGATAAAAATGTGAGGAACGTATTCTCACACTTAGCACACATCAATTGCTAAACCTATTTAATGTTATCATTAAAAGTTGGAGTAAGTTAAAAAACTTTCTAGGGATAAGTAAATAAGGATAAATTTGGAAAAATAAAGTGAATCTTTCTTGATTAATATGTAAAAGGACACTTGTTTTGAACCAAAATAAAAAAGGTAAAAAAGTCACTTATTATGGACCAGATGAAGTAATTAAATTGCAAGTAAAATATTTAACTTCAGCGTCAAAATACAACGAAGCCGATCGATATTAGTTCAACTTCTCAAAGTTAATAACCAATTGCTTCTCCTTTGGGTTACCTTGAGAATCATTGTCTGAAGCGCACATCTCTATCAAGCCCATGGATTCACCTATAAAGCGATACCTCGCTTCAGATGACAAAGCTATGACTCTTAACAATGTGCCAACTAAACAAGGTAACCACTCAGCTTGCTCTACACCAAGGTTCAGGGCTTAAGCACGTCTCAAATGATATTGTGAGCTCCACGGCCAATCCTAGATCTAAAAGTGCAAAGATGAATCCCTCCAACCCTTTGGATCAAAAATATCATTCAAGGAGGAGCAACTAAATTACTTCTCATGTTACATTGATATGACTGCATCCCTCTTGAGCTCGTCTGCAGCAAAATCGCTGACTTTCACCAATGAAATCTTCAAGTCTTAGCAACAGTTACATAAATGCATACATTCTCTATGCTATAAAAATCTCCAGCAAGATTGTTGGTCATTTTTTGTCTCATTTGCATTTCAAAGAAGACAGAAATGTGACTTCCCTTTCAGTAAATTCGGGAAGTTTCCAATTTCACCAAAAACAGATGCTTCTGTATCAAGAATTCACTCTCTCTCAAAAAATATTTGTCGTAAAGTCATTATAATGCAAAAACACAGTGTAAAACATGCATATAACAGTGTAGGTAGACACTTTCTAACACGTTCTGTAGGTCAATGAGCATGTTTTGTAAAAACAGCATAACATACTTTACCAAAAAAGAAAATAAAAAAACAAATGAACAAATTATACCTCCCCAACATTCACTGTGATCACATGGGGCGTAAAGCCGATTCCAGCTGCACCTGTCAACCATCAAGAATCCCAAGAATCACTTACTGCAAGCAAACTGAATAGTAGAAAAAAGTTCAAGAAACCCAAAAAGACAGTATTCTTTTTTCTTTTTTCCAAACAAGTAAAAACTCAAATTACAACAACAGCAATAATATACTGTTTATATACCTAAAGCATCAAGCTGCTTTTTTGAAGAACTAGGAGGCCTTCCTCGGGCCTTTTTGGAGGGGTTCTCTGAAGATGCACCCTCCCCATCACCACCACCCCCAGAATCTGTATTCGTCGGCACCACAGAAGAAATAGGGGTAACAGGAGTAGGAGAGAGACCCAAAGCGATGTTACCATCAGGAGAATATTTTCTGGGTCGGCCCCTTTTCTTCCTGACAGGCTCAATGCTGAACCCAGTAGTAGCTGCCCTAGGAGATGATGCATCTGAGTAATCAAGATTCGGTTGTTGGACTGCAGAAGCAGAAGCAGTATTCGCCACTGAATTAAAGGGGAACCCAGAATTCTGTTGCTGGTTCTGGTGCTGGTGCTGCTGGTGTTGAAGCTGTTGCATCATGGCAGAAGAATTGTTGTTGTTATGTGTAGGAACATCGTTGGATACAGCATAGGAGTTGGCTTGTTGCTGCTGCTGTGGGTGCTGTTGTTGTTGATGATGTTGTGGATGTTGATGTTGTGGGTGTTGTTGGGGTTGATGTTGTTGTTGGGGTCGTGCCATCATCATAGGATGGCCATGTGGCGGTGTATGTTGTTGTTGGTGGTGTTGGTTTTGGTGGTGTTGAGGGAAAGAATGAAGATGGGGGTGTGGGGATCGGTGATGGTGTTGATTTTGGTGGTGACCCGCTTGTGATTCATGGGAATCCATGGAACACAGAATTATTCTGGTGAAGAAAGGGAGTTTTCAAAAATGTAATCAAGGGGAGTGGGGGAAGGTACTGTTTCTGTCCACTGAATACCTACTACTATGGAGTGAGAGAGTACAAAATGAGGAAATGGAGGGGGCGGGGGACGGTGAAAACACTGAAAAGCGGAGGAGAAGTTGGACTAAGGGGAAGACGCAGATTGGAATTTTAGGGTTTTATGATTTTCTTTTTTTTTTTTTTTTGTGTGTGCTTGCGGATCTGTCTAGCGAATGCGTGGTCTTTGCAAACTGTCACACAAATAGTCATTTTATCAAAAAATTTGCGATATAGTCCAGATTTGACCATCATTTTTGTAGTAATTCCTTCTAAATCAACAATAATTATAACAATTTATGCGCTCCACTCTAGAAAAACATCACCTGAAGACTATCATTAGTACTCCACCACTTATATTTCCTACAACACTCACAAAAACTCCGCACAAAAATCACTCTATTCGAATGATCTCTCTTGCACCTTCATTTGTATCATTTTCTCCGATCAATATTTTACTTCTGGTAGAAGAAAATTAATCATCAACCACTATAATTACACCTTGACCGTCACAATATGTAACGATCCAACATGTTATACAGCATTCAAGCATCTTGTTTTGTTATTTGAGACTTTAAATAGGTTTGTGTGATATTTTATGACTTATGAGTATGGGTAGTTTGGGTCACGAAGAATTCGAGAAGACTTAGGAACACTATTTTAACTTGAGCGTAATGGAGGTTATTTTATGTGTAGGTACATTGGAAATAAAAGTAACGTTAAAAGGATGCTTAAATATCAAAAGGGCGCTCGAGAACGGTGAAAAGGAGAAGTCGGGCAAAACTCAATTTCAACCAGGTTGTATCCAGGTGAGGCCAGCTTAAAGCCATGCCTAACCAGGCTTTATCCAGATATGGCCAGCTTAAAGCCAGGCCTAACCAGGCTTTATCCAGGTGAGGCCAGCTCAAAGCCAGGCCTAGGCTGGCTTTATCCAGGCGAGGCTGGCTTAGAGCCATGCCTAGGCTAGCTTTGTGCAAGTGTTTTCCAGGAGACGTCGGGCCTAAGGTCAGGCCCGATTCGAATTTTGAAGGTTTTAAGTGTTTTCTATTTTGATTAGGAGTGGACTTACACGTTTAGTGCTTGTCCCAAACATATAATTAAACCCAAAAATGCCACTTTGAAGGACTTTTCCAACCAGAGGCAAGAATAGATCGTGCAACACTACTTAGGAGTTGAAAACATTGATTTCTACATCTTTTTATCCTTACTCTGTAATTTAATTATGTAAATTACTTTGGATATTTGTTCTATCAGCATGAGTAGCTAATTATTTAGTCTAGGGTTAATGGAACCAATTGTTAGATGAAATTTTGACTCAGTTTTATTATAATCAAGCCGGGTTTATTATATGCTTGTTCAACGTATGGTGATTAATTGAATGGAACCTTGATTAATCGTGTCTAATCGCCTTCTGTTGCTTGAGAAAGAATACTAGGTTTGATTGTTGTTGAACGACACCACACTTGGGTAATTGAAGAGATTCGTTACTTGAATTTAAAAGTGGGGTTAGAAATAACGAAACTTTGGTGGGATAATTCAGAGCTGCTTAAATTATCAGCTAGATTAGTTCGAGAGAATCGTCTAGTAAATTATCGTAGTTGATCGAGAGATAATTCCGATAACCCATAGCGCATAATCCTCATAGAGTATTATGGTGCGAGTATAGCAAAAAAGTTAAAGAAATAATTGAGCAGTTAGGGAAATAAATACCCTAAATTTTTTACCATTGAATTATCTTTGATTTTGTTATAAAATAGAAGTCTATTTAGAGTGAATGTCTAAGAGTTTTAACTTGAAGCTAAGTCATTCCTCTTCCTATAAATAGAGGGGTCTTACCCCATTGTAAATCACTCCAAGTATTAATAAGAATACTTCTCTCTCTCCCTATTCTCTCTCTATTTGCTCTTGTTCTTGAGTTATTGTTCTTGTCTTTACATTATTTCATAACACGTTATCAGCACGAGACTCTACCGTCTCAAGAACCATTCTCGAGAAATCTGAGGTATTTCCCTCTTCCTAATTTAATTTTCGATTGTCTTAACTTTTGTTTGTGCAAGGTTTTGCTTCAAAGAAAGAATGAAGAAAGAAGGAAAAGAAACGAAAAAAAAGGGAGGAAAAGAAACGAAAAACAAAGAGAAAAGGAAGAAAACATTGAAAATAGAATTGGTATACCTTAAAGGTAAGTATTTTATTTTTCCCTTTCAAATTCTTGAAATTCTATAATTTGATTTTATATACAAACATAGACAACAAAGCTTGATTATAACTCTAAAGGAGTTTGTAAGAAATTATAACCACACGAAGTGGTAAAATCTCTATGTCCTGCCATGATTAAATTCATGTATGATTGTGCGCAAATAATTGAAAATCCGTCCCATTGAATTTGCTCCATTCCCTTTAGAGAATGTGGAAGCAGTATATGATAAGTCTGAAAGAAGACTAAAATATTACCATGAAGGTATCAATGAATATGGACGTGGCAAAGAATTCCGTCCAATTGAATTAGCTCCATTCTCTTTAGAGAATGTGGTAGCAGCATGTGGTAAGTCTGAAAGAAGACAAAAATTATTACCATGGACGTGGCAATAGACGAAATTATAATCGTCATTATTGTTATAATGAGAATAATAAAGATTCTCAAAATAACCTTTCACTTTATGAAAGTAATATTTGACATGAGATTGTGTAAAGCACATGATTTTGATCCATTCCCTGAAGTGAATGTGATAATTGTAATAGAGCCCGTAAGTATGAACACGCTCTTGATGTAATTTTGGTTTATGTCTGACATTATGAAAAGAAAGTTCGTTGCCCTTGAAATTTCGGGCAAGAACTATATAATATGGGTGTTGGATACTTAAATCCATTTTGGATGCTATGGGTCTTGGAGACGCCATTAAAGACAGAAATAATGCATCCATCCAAAACTATGCTAAGGCCTTTATTTTCTTGCGCCATCTCCTTGATAAAGGTTTGAAACTATGCTAAGGCCTTGATTTTCTTGCGCCATCACCTTGATGAAGGTTTGAAGATTGAATATCTCACCGTCAAAGATCCACCTATCTTGTGGAATGGCTTAAAGAAGAGATATGACAACCTGAAGTTGGTCACTCTGCCACAAGCACGTTACGATAAGAACCCAAAAGCAAATAGTTTATAAACTATATATTATCGTTGCGGTGAAAACGGGCACTGGTCAAAGGCTTGCCGTATACCATGACTTTTGGTTGACCTTTATCAAGCATCTCGAAAGAGTAAAACGCCCTGAAACGAATTTTGTCTCTGACGACAACTTTGACATCACCCACTTGGATGTGGCAGACTTCTTTGAGCAACCCGAGGGGAAAATAGACCACCTAATCGGCGATGGATCCGTGATGAAAGAAGATGGAGTTATTTGATTTTGTTCTACTTATTTGTATTAGTTAGTGAATAAACTAATAGTCATTAGTATTAGCTCGTATTAGTTAGTTCATGATGCAATGTTAGCAGTAGTTCTTTAGAATATCTTCAATATGCTCAAATATCAATAAAACTTTTATTTTCCAGTGGGGGTAATCGACTAGCCTGAAAAACTAGTCGATTATCAACTATTTCCGCATTAAAGCTGAAAAACAATTGATCAACAATCGATTGTCTTTGGCTAACAATCGATTGTCTTGAAACAGTGTGTTCTGGAATTTTTCAAAAATAGCCAACAATCGATTGTCTTTGTCTAACAATCGATTGTCTTGAAACAGTGAGGTCTGGAATTTTTCAAAAATCATCCACAATCGATTGTCTTTGTCTAACAATCGATTGTCGTTAGACAGTGTAATCTGGAATTTTTCAAAAATCATTCACAATCGATTGTCTATGTCTAACAATCGATTGTCTTAAGACAGTGTGATCTGAAGTTTTTCAAAAATAACAAATAATCGATTGTGTGTGTTTAACAATCGATTGTCTATGTTCAAACAATCGATTGTGTGTGTTTAATAATCGATTGTCTTATGAAAAACGCTGAGAATTTTCAAACTGCAAAGTAATCAATTATGGATAACATATCTGATTTTGTTAGTCAACTGTTAGCAGCAGATTTTGAAAATATTATGTGACACAAACGAATTGAACTTATTTATTCATATGTTCGTGTATTTCTTTTATATGTCAAACCATGGGAAGTAAATTGATTGAAGGCTCCGGAAGAGCAACTGTAACTCTGCCCAAAGGCATGACGTTTATCTTAGAGAATGCAATATTCTCCTCCAAGTCTAAGAAGAACTTGTTGAGTTTTAAAGATATCATTCAAAATGGATATCATATTGAGACAATAGATGAGAATAATCTTGAATTCTTCATGAAAACGAGGCTGCCCATTTCGGTTTGGGTTCACGCCATTTTGCATGCAGCAATGCTAGTTTGTAGGCTGCCCACTTTGGTTTGGGTTCACGCCATTTTGCATACAGCATTTTAGTTTGTCGGATGCCCACTTCGGTTTGGGGTCACGCCATTTTGCATAAAGCAATGCTAGTTCGTCTCTGATTGACGAATTGACACAAATATTCCCCGTTGCAATTGGTTTGGGTCATGGACCCAATATATCCCATTTAAGAATTTTTGGATGCGCAGTATATGTGCCTTTAGCACCGCCATCCCGCACCAAAATGGGTCTGCAAAGAAGGTTAGGAATATATGTTGGGTTTGAATCACCCTCCATCATTCGCTACCTCGAAACATTGACAGGCGACTTGTTTACTGCACGATTTGCAGACTGTCGATTTGATGAGACACTTTTCCCAAAATTAGGGGGAGAAGTTGGTGAAACCAAACGGGAAATTTTGTGGAAAAATGCATCATTATCTCATCTTGATCCACACACCTCTATTTGTGAGAAAGAGGTACAAAAGATTATCCATTTGCAAAGAATAGCAAATCAAATGCATGACGCATTTATAGATTTGAAAAGGATAACAAAATCACATATCCTCGAAGTGAATGTGACAACATTTGATTCACGAATACATATTCATTATTGGAAGAATATGAACATGAGATTGGTATTAAATATACCACACTCACCCCTAGAAGGAGGTTTGAGATGATACCACACTCACCCCTAGAAGGAGGTTTGAGATGATATATGGCATGAATGATCGTTGGTCACGTACCTATTGTACGCCAAAGTATTTTGGAAATATGACTATTAAAGGACAACGATAATGCAAGAAACATATCTTGCATATAAGTTTGATATGACCATAATGGTATAACTTTCTCTTTAAGAAAGATATTCACCACATGGATGTTGATGAATCTGTGGTAGTACAAAATTAATTGAGAGCTCTAGAAGAGCCAATTATTACTATGTTGGAGAAACACAATTGAGTATTGTGATGTAGTAAGTCTCAAAGAAACTTATTCAGTTTCCAAAGTACACGCGAAAGCGATTGATTATATTGAGACTATAAATAAAGGAAGGCTTTGATATCTCCTATTACTACAACTTGTAGCGGGGTAATTTGCATATGAAAAGCTACCCGCTTTGTTCTCCAGTTTGTACTACACAAACGAAAGAATGCCACAATAAAGTGGATATCTATTGGTATAAAACCCATGTCATAATAAACCCGAAGTTTATTGATAAGTGCACATGTCATGGTGTAAATTTGAAGTTTACCAATATTGATAATTTATTCAGTTGACATTCGTGTTAGCCATCTCATTTTATGTATGATGTGCAAATTCACATAGGTGAATATCAAAGAACTAGAAAGTTCTTTACGAATTCTCTTGTATCACTTGTTCTCATTAATGAACTGACCAACTAAAGAGTTCGGGTTGAAGCCCATAAATTCTGGAAACATCAAAGGTGAATATGGGCCCATTCACCTGCCATGTATACCACATATGATGCATCTATGAAATGGTTACATGCGCAATTGTTGTTGACCCGCAGCCTGGCCGGTGCTTGCGAGGTAAATTGCTCAGTAATATAACTTCGAGCATAATTTCCAGATTTTCTACTCAAGATAGTTCATCTTGATAAGTTGGTTTATATCAAAGTTGGTTTAGCAAGATAATTATTGAGTGCTTCCACTTAATAGCTAAACTGTTGCTTATGAGAACAAAGTTATATATATCAGTTTGATATAAGTTGTATACGAGAGTATATTATATTCGCCCCTCACAAGTGGTTCAGGGTCAGGAACCAAATAATTTCATCTTATTATTAATGTGCCGTGTATATTGACATGATAATGCACAAAGATGATTTCCCAAAGTTGAGGAAACAAGTTAGCTTTACTAACATGAGGGGGAGACATGATAAACACTTGAGAGAAGGTTACATGGGATGAATTATCATTTGTATATGTATATCCCCGAATATCATGATATGAACCTGAAGTTCATAAAAGGGATAATTCAATTGCAACATATTGCAAAGCATGCTATACGCATTTGCTGACCCAAAGAAAGTAACTAAATGGAAGAGATTCAATTCAAGAAGAATTGATTCCATATGAAAGACATATAGTTTTGAACCTATAGTTCAAATGCTTGAAAGTATAAAGTCAAAGGTATGTATAGTCAGTTTTCGATATCTTATTTGTCTAGCATGACATGGAAAACTTGATATGCATCTAAAGTCTATTATATGGCTTATATGACTTAACTTGAAAGATTTAAGTTGCTTGAAGCATATGCAATTCTTGGTCTTGAAGTACCACATCCCAAGTACAATTTGTGTACATATGAATCTTGCTATAACTATAAGCATGATGGCATTGAGAATGCATCTATGGAGATATTGAAGATGTTCATATCTATCAAGAATGATGATTCCAAGGTACGGAATATTTATTCAAGTCAATATGGTTGATTTGTCAAACGTCTATCAAAGATCGTTTTGAAGATGATGCACAAGATTGGAATGCAAATGCTCAAGGATATAAATTGATGTACTCATTAGGGGGAGTCAATGCGCGTTGCACTCTTTTTCCCTTACAAGGTTTTGTCCCACCGGGTTTTCCTTGCAAGGTTTTTAACGAGGCAACCAATAGGCGCATATTCAAACATGTGTACTCTTTTTCCTTTCTTTAATTTTTCCCAATGGGTTTTGGTTTTAAGGTTTTATGAGGCACATTATTGAATAGACATTCAAGGGGGAGTGTTATAAAATAGAAGTCTATTTAGAGTGAATGTCTAAGAGTTTTAACTTGAAGCTAAGTCATTCCTCTTCCTATAAATAGAGGGGTCTTACCCCATTGTAAATCACTCCAAGTATTAATAAGAATACTTCTCTCTCTCCCTATTCTCTCTCTATTTGCTCTTGTTCTTGAGTTATTGTTCTTGTCTTTACATTATTTCATAACAGATTTAGAATATTGTTAGGCTTAGTATCATTTTACTTTAGTTAATCAAAACCCAATAGTTATTTGCAAAAATCGTGCATCTGGAAATTCTTTGAGCTTGTATTAGCATCACTAAGAGTTGTGATAGATAAGTTAGTTCCCTGAGGATTCGACTCCAGACTTAAAAACCAGATTATATTTGCAACGACAGCTTTGTCTTTTATAAGGCATAATTGGGTGTGATCAAATTTTGATGGTGTTGCCAGGGAATTAATGGTGTTATTTATTACAACTTAGAAGTACTGCTACAATTATTAGTTTAGATCAATTTTCCACGGTGTTAAATAATTTTTCCTTGAAATTCTAATGTTTGAACTCTTGTGGGATTTAAGTGTATGCCTAGAGATTTTTTGAGGACTGGTGAACTGCTTGAAGGACTCTCAGAACCCGAGAAAATATTCAGGGCACTAAACCATGCCAACAAGAAGAACAAACACACCAACTCAAAACTAAAATCGAAATGGTGACGCAGATAACCCAAACGTTAGAGTGGTGGCACTTCTTGTGCCAGAAGCACTTTATGATTGGGCACAACCAACAACTGATAACCTCAGGCCAATTGGTGCCATATTAGAGAAAACAACGCTATCAACAGCAGCACCAGCAACAGTTGGCATTTCAGGCACCTTCTCAGCAATAGGATGGCAACATGGTAGAAATCAGGGGTATGTTGCAATAACTCATTAGAACAAATGGTAAGATGTAGTAAAAGTTGGCAGTGCATGACTCAACAATAAAGAATATTGAAACTCAACTAGGGCCACTGTTCATGGCCTTAAATAACTGCCCTAGGGAACATTGCAATTGACACGAACATCAACCCTAAGGAGCAAAACTCAAATCAGATGATGGCAGTAAGTCTCCGAAATTGGAGAGATTTAGACAGGGAGCAAGAAGTTGCTCAATCCAGAAGAGAGACTATATCAGCCACTCCAGTTCCATTAGACATAGATGAATCATCAGAACTCACTGGAGTGGTGGTTGAACAGGCTCAGGTTGATAAAGGTAAGGCTAAAGAAAGTGAACAAGTTGCAAAACATGCGGTACCTTTTGTGCCATAAAATTCCAATAAAGAAATCCAGCAAGTAGTAGACAAAAAGTGATACCTGCACCATTCCTTCAGAGACTGACAAAACAAAAGAAAGAAGATAAATACAGGAAATTCATGGAGATGCTTCGTCAAACTCAGTTAAATATCCCTCTGATGGATGCTTTGAGAGAAATGCCAGGCTATGCAAAAATGATGAAGGACCTGATGTCATGAAAATTTAACTTTTAGGACCTGTCCACAGTAACTCTGACACAGATATGCAACGCAGTAGTGACAAGAACCATGGCTCAAAAAATTTCTAATCCAGGTAGCTTCACTATTCCGTGTACTATTGAGAGTTATGCTTTTGCAAAAGAATTGTGTGACTTATGATCCATCATAAACTTGATGCCTTTGGAAATATATACAAATCTGGGAATTAGCTGAGCTAGATCGACTTCGATGTTGTTGCAGCTGGCTGATCGCACGGTTAAAAGCTCGACGGGGATTCTTGATGATGTGTTGGTACAAGTGGGAAAGCTTGTTTCCCTGCAAGCTTTGTTATTCTGGACTGCCAGGTAGATGAAGAGACACCCATCACTCTGGGGAGGCCATCCTTAGCCACTGGGAGAGCATCGATTGATTGTTAAACTAAGGAATTAAAAATAAGGCTGAGCAATGAAGAAGTAATATTCAACATTCAACAACCATGAGGAGACCTAGTGAATTTTCAAATTGCTCACTAGTGGAAGCTGTGGATGTGATCCTGCATGAAGATGATGAGACCCTAAAGTATAAAGATCCATTGGGAACTTGCTTGACAAATTTAGAGGAGATGGATGGTGATGGGTTGGAAGAGTGGGCCATGGCACTCGAAGGCCAAAGATTCTGGAAGAGGGAACCTCAGTTCGAGACCCTTGAATTAGAAAAGAGAGCTACACCACCTGTAAAACCATCAATAAGCATGCCCTTTTTCACGAGTGCCTTTTCCCCAGCCTCTAATAGTCTCAGAAGAGAAGACCAAGCTTAGATGAAATGCAGTCCGCTCCAGCCCGGGGCACTCACATTATATGTCTAACACACAAGGAAGGATGTGGTGAGAAGGAAGCAGTACTAGCCTCTGTCCGGCCGGCAGATGCTAAAATGCAGCCTGTTGCATGCGATCGCAGAGAAGAACAACACAGAGCTATGCGATCGCATAAGGCTTATTGTGATTGTATAGAAGGAAGGGAACCCTGAGACTCCGGACTACGTTTACTCAGTGCGAACGCATTGAACTAATTACGATCGCAGAAGGTAAAGAAGCCAACTTATGCGATCTTGAACAAAAAGATGCGATCGCGTAGAAGGAATAGAGGACCTCCACGGACAGCACTACGCGATCGCAGACAAATCCATGTGATCGCATAGAAGAAATGGTCTGCAACCCAACAGCTGAACTTCTGCAATCTTTTTGAGTCCGGAATTACTCCGTTGACCATCTGAAACACACCCGAGGCCCCCGTGACCTCAACCAAACCCATGAACATATCCCATAACATCATTCAAACTTGTACTAATCCTTGAACCACCTAAAACAACGTTGAAAACTCGAACTAATCAATGATTTGGACTTAAAAACTTTAAAACTTAACCAAATTCGCTTTCGATTCAAAAACCTAACCAAAACACGTTCGTTTGACCTGAAATTTTGCACGCACATCCCAAATGACATGACGGTGCTACGGAAACTTCCAAAATTCCATTTCGACCCTCAGATCAAAATTTCACTATCGGACCGGAAACTTCAAAATTCTAACTTTCGGCACTTATAGCCTAAATGAGCTACGGACATCCAAAATACATTCAGAACACACTCCCAACCCCGAAATCACCTAACGGAGCTAACGAAACCATCGGTTTTCCATTCCTAGGTTGTCTTGACACTGTTCTGATACCCTTTTCCAACTCTTAAGCTCTCATTTAGGAACTAAGTGTCCCAAATTACTCTGAATTCTATTACCAAATATCCCGGCAAGACAAAATAGCAGAAATGAACTTAGGGAAAGCAGAAATAGGAAAACGGGGCATAAATTCCAAAGACAACCGGCCGGGTCATCACACGGGCCATTTTTATTCTAACATTGGGCATGTGACTTATTTCACCATTGTTTTGACATTTAAGAAGCAAGAATAAAAGTAGTATCTAATGAAGCTTATTTTATGAATATGGATATATAACATATTACCTGAAATGGTTCAATCTATTGAGTTATTAACCTAAAGCCTTATATGTATTTAAACATGCTTCGTAAATAAACTGAAATACTGGTTCTTTAAACTTAGCATAATATATCTACTACTACAACCCTATGAATCAGTTGTATATAACAAAACTACAACATGTTTTTAATAGATGGAACTAACTATTGTATATACACAACCAAGATGAAAAAACAACAATTAAATAACTTCAAAGCCTTAAGGCTTCATTCTCATTCATGCTTTGAGTTTTAGCTTACAAAAATCAGTGCATCAGTTGTGTACCTGATATTGGAAAGCAAAAGAAAGAGAAGGATTAGTGATGAGAAACAGTAACACAACAATATCAATGCAGCATCGCAGATTTCAGTAACAACGCCAATGTCCCAGTAATGGAATGAAAACCAAATGTATAGGAAGCCAAGAACAAATGCAATAGAGATTGGCCACCAATAGAAAAACTCAGCAAACCACCAGGGACTAAAAGCAATAACAGAAGCCAAAAAGCAACGAAACCCCTAAGAATTTTCACACCAAATGCCTAGTAACACTCAGAATGCACCCCAGTCAAATTAGAAGTGAGGCGGGTGCAATAGAATAGTGTTTTGATTATCGACCCTCAAGGAAGACCAACTGAAATCTTTTTAAGTGAAAACTCAGCCTAATGTCACTCTATATATGATTCTTTTTCAGTTATGAAAAATCAATTCAACTCTCACTCTTAAGTTCTGAAAAAATAAGCTCTAAAAAAACTCTATAACTCTCTGAATGTTTACAGAAAATTCCAGCATGTTTTCTTGCTCTCAATCCATCTCTAATTGATTAAAAAGCCCCCTCCTATATCCAAACTCTTCTCCATTTATAACCCAAAACAGACCTACTCATTTTCAACTCAAATCTAAAAAATATGCCCCTTTTGAAAAACTTAACTACCCCAACACCCAAGATGCCAAAAGTCTGCCTATCTTTTTTGAAAAACTTAATCAACATGTGCTTTTCTTCCTTAATTTCTTCCCTAAATTAAGAAGGGTTCTTCGCTATTGCTTTAAACCAATCATTTAATACGCTTTGACAGACTTTTAAGTTAGTCTTACTTAACAGCCTTGTTAAATCCCAATATTACCCTTAACCCATTTGAAATTACTGCCTTACCCAACCTCTTTCAAATTGTATTGAATCCGTCAGCTATAACCAATTCAATCTTAATTGAATTCAACTACCAAACTACAACAACTATAATCAATTCATGGATGGATTCAAACAAAAAGTTCCTAAACTGATTGACAGATCAATACAGAAACTAATGACCAATACTCAATGACATTTTAATTGATTAAACAGTTCGATTCGATGAACGACTCAATTAAAAGAATCAAACATTGGCAAGAATCGAATAGAATAAGCAAATTCAAATACCAATAAGCTAATTTCACACTTGGTTCAATTAACAGAGATCAAGAAAACAAAAAATAGAAATGAAGGAGAAGAAGAAGCAATATTGAAGTGCAAACTAACAAATAAAAATATAAAGAAAAGGAATTGAAAACAATACCTACAAAATTAAAACGGGCTGAATTTACTATCACTCCTCCCCTTTTCTTGATTTGGATTTGAAATAGAGTTTAATCGTGTGTTTCAATATGAAAACACATGGCTAAACCCCAATCAAACCAAATGGACCCTCAAACGACCAAACTCGTATTTCAAATCAAAGTCAAAGTTTTTTGTGAGTTAGGGTTCAGGGAGTTGGGGTGGTATTTGAAAGGGGATGGAACTGGATATGGGATGAGGGAGACACAATGGTGATAGGGCATCAATTTGGGGTCGAAAGGGGGCGCCGTCCACTGGGGTCTTATGGCGGCGGATAGGGTTCTTGGACGGGAATTAAGATTCGAAACGAATTCGTTTGATTCGAAGAAACTGGGCCTGGGAGTGGAGTGAGGGGGTCGTGAGGGTTCGATGGTGTGAAGATGGAGGCGTTTGGGCCACCGAAACCGCCGTGAGGATATTTCTGGTGGAGGAGGAGGCGGAGGTTTCTCTGAAGGTCAGAGATGGTGAAATGAATTAGGGTTTTGGATTTTTGGGTCTTTTTGGTTAATTAAAATTTGTGCATTAACTTGAGTTGTTGGATCATGGAAATCTAACGGCTATGATGATCTCCTGTGTGAAACGGGGTAGTTTTTGTTAAGTTGATGGACCGGGTTGGGGAGATGGATGCGGGTTGGAGGGATTTTGGTCGTTGATCAATTTGAGATCAACGGCCCAGATCATACGTGACCAAAACGGTGTCGCTTGGATGCCTTTGACCCTGGACCAGCCCTGGGATTTGGTTTTGGGCCTGATTTAGTTAAATGTTTTTGCCATAATACGTTTTAAGCTCCTATTTTACTCTTTTATATTTCTTCTTTTAATTTAACAATTAAAAAAATTCCTAAAAATGTTAAAACGAAAAAATCAAACTACACAAATATTTAACTAACACTTAACAAAAATTAACACATAATTTTAAAACAAATAAAATCACACAATGACAACAAAAAATGCATATCTTTTTGTGATTTTTCACTTTTAAAACCAAATTATGGTTTAATTAATGCAAAAATTAAATCCTAATTTTGCATGCAACATGTATTTTTGTATTTTTTAATTTATTAAAACAAAAATAAACGTTCACAGACAAAGTACAAATAATTATCCAAAAAAATGTCACGCAAATTCTAAAAATTGTACACCAAGGAAATTGTTTTATTTTTGATTTCTTTTGGAGTAGTTTTCGTGAGGGAAAAAATCACGTGCTCACATAACCTTTGCCATATGGCAAGATCACCAGTGAAATAATCAATGGTTACCAAATGAATCTATGACCGTTGGGCACCTGTTTATCCCCAGCAGAGTCTCTAGAGCTGTCACACCTCTTTTTTACCGCCCTGCGAGGGTAAAGAAGTTTTTCCAATTAAAGGACAATCGAAACGGGATTTATTATTAAGATTCAGAGTCACCGGTTGAATCCCGAATCGAGGAAAAGATTGACTCTGTATTACAGTCCGCGAACCAGAAATCCAGATAAGGAATTCTGTTAACCCGGGAGAAGGTGTTAGGCATACTCGAATTCTGTGGTTCTAGCACGGTTGCTCAACTGTCATGTTCAGCTTATTTACCTTATTTTAATACATATTGAAACGTATGTGCCAATTTTAACTTTTAACTGCTTTTATTCAAATTATTAAAGCAAATTGAACGTCGTTTGAGACATGCCTTTGGATTTCGTCGCATGAAATAAACCTGCAATCTTGAACATACCCGATTCGACATTTTGGGATTTGGATTTGGATTTGGGTAACATGAAATGCACACCCGAGTTCAAGGAGGTAAAATTATCAAACACGCGCCTAAAGTGACTACCGCGTTATTACTTTGGGGAAGGCCGTGAAATTTACTAAACGGCTCGTCCCGAAATCTAAGCATTAATATATACATTTATGAGAGCCCATCTATTTGTGCATTTTATTTGGCGAAACTCGTCTCATTTTACTCCAAAGGGTTTTACTCCACTTAAACAAACTATAGATATTCAAGAATTATTTTTCTAGACTACTTTAAGATTATCGATGGTGAGGCTCTTGAATTATGGATATAACATTGTGAAAATGTATGTCGAATTTCAACAATATTTCATCCCCATACTAGTTAAAGAACTCATAACTATTTGCAAGACTTTAACAAATTGGTTTAGGATAACAGGCCAGCATGGATCGACTTATTTGAGCCCATCGTTGTTCTAAAAAGATTTTGATTTTTAGCCCATATATTCTAAACAGGCAGCCCGCTATCTATTAAATTACCAAAGGCCAATGTTCATCAACTAAATATCTCAATAGCACATGGCCCAACGCCTTAAACACTAACCAAACAAACGGTCCATTAATAAAAACACTCAAAGCCGAAATCACCAACACCAAACTCACATCATATTTCCAACTAATCATGAAGCCAACACAAACCTTATAACAAATAAATTTATCTTAAGAACAACAACAAGGAAACATACTAACAAAGGGCTAAACATTTTCTAATGCTAACAAGCACAACCAACTTTAAAGCAAACTCACTTTGATACATGGAATGAATATTCACAGAAACATGTAAGAACTTAGATACCGAAATATTTGTTCAACCCAACATCCATGAATTAATTTGTGAAGAAACGATACATATGTAAAGAAACAAACCTTTATTTTGGAATTTGAATTTTTGAAACAAACGAACCAAATATCAGTGACCATGGCCAGAAAACTTCAGCGGCGCCGAAAACGCGAACGGAACCGAGCAGACGAAGAAGAAGGAGCAGCGATGGTGTTGGAGAAAGCTGCTGGACATGAAGGAGACGGACAACGAATATGAAAGGGAGCTGATTGTTGACGACGAAGCAGACTGGTTTGTTCGGTTTTCGTCAGGAGCTGGCTCGTGAGGACTAGGCAGCGACGAAGGGAGGTGGTCATTTGGACGAAGCTTAGGCTTTTAGTTTGTATTTTCCATTTTGAAGAAGATGACACATTTTTTGGCTCCGGCACATTCTGTTCTCTCTGTCCTTTATTAAACACAATGTGTGTTCTAAGTCAAGGGGAGTGGTTGGGGTAGGTGGGGAGGGGTGAGGGTAGGTAGGGAGTTTGGGGGAGGTAAGGAGTGGTTGGGTTGGTAGGGAGTGATTCGGGTAGGTAGAAAAATGGTTGGATAGTTATGGACTAGGTCCGAAAATTAGGCCTAAAAATAGGTCGTTTGAATCCAAATGTTATTTTTTGCCCGCAACCGAGAATAAAAAAACACGATCTTATTTAATTAATCATACGTAAGCAAAATAACTATCAAAATAAGACTAACAATTAAAATAAAACTATTTTGGTATTTTCAAGATTAAAAATAACTACAAAATAAAACTATTTTTTGCAATTTTAGTTTTTATATAAAGGTAAAATATAAAGTACTATTTTTTGTATTTTTAAAATTTAAAATAACTACAAAACATTAATGAAACCATATATATATATATATATATATATATATATATATATATATATATATATATATATATATATATATATATATATATATATATATATATATATATATATATATATATATATATATATATATATATATATATATATATATATATATATATATATATATATATATATATATATATATATATATATATATATATATATATATATATATATATATATATGTATATTGTATTTTCGAATTTATATTAAAATTAAAAATAAGGTGTTATTTTTGTATTTTCACTATTTATGAGAGATACATAAACTAAACTTCATATTCTTTTTTTTTGTAATTTTTCCATATTTTGACAAAATAAAGTAAAACAGTCAAAATTAGCTAAAATAGCTATATGAGACCTAAACTAAATATTTTATGCTAAAAATATGAAAAAATCTCGGGGAGGGTAAAAAATCACACGTCTACAATGGTTTTGAGAACACTTGTACAATTGTTGTTGTTACTTCGTGAGAAGTGTTACCGTTGATCTTTGTGAATTTTTATTATTGTTGTGTTGTTTGTGGATTGGAACTGTTCAGTGGGATCGGGTTACATGCTGCAACATGAAGTTAAAAGGTGCGGGTTGTGGTGATAAGGGTGGCCGAGGTAATAAGGGTGGACTAGGTAATAGGGGCGGAACAGTGATTGAAATCACTTCAGAAATAAACATTTGAGCAAATTAGTGAAATCATTGGTGTTGAATTATGGAAGGTGAGAAACCATGAGGGATTGAAAACTTGTTTGGCTTGATTGTACTTTTCGTGTGTGAATTGGTTGTTGCATCCATTACTGTTTTCTATTTGTGCACGACTTTAGTTTATTTGGGACAAGGTTTGTTCATACATACCAGTACAATTCAAATGTACTGACGCCCCTTATGTCGGGGGTGCTATATAAGTGTTATGATTGTAGGTGGATCTATATCAGGTACTCCAGTCCACCGATCTTACCTCCTCCTCACTTCCGGTCAGCATAATTGGTGAGCCCCTTTCCTTCTGGGGCCCTGCGTAGCTCATGCCACTTCTGTTCCTTTCTTTTGGAATTTTTTTGGATTTTTGTAAAAGGTATAGCCGGAGCCTTGTTACCGGCAAGTATTATATTAACTTCTTTCATCCTTAGAGGCTCTGTAGATAGGAAACGTGGGTCATGAACTTATGTAATATGTATTTTGTATATTGGGGCAATGTAAGTGGTAAACCACGCTAGAGGACATGCACTTTATTATTTTTTGTAATGAAATTGGTGTTTTAAACTAATCATATGGTCATTTCACTTGGCTAAAAAGTAATGGTAGATGTGGGGTAATACGTGGGATAGGAAAGGTACCCAGGCCCGTTTGACTGGGGATACCCGATCGAGTTCGGTCATGTCCCTCGGAATTTGGGGCGTGACAAAGCATGAACTCCAATCCGTTGTAGATTGCTTCGCAAGTTATCATCAGATCTGGATGGATGAAAAAGATGTACAGAAAATAGCTTTTATTACACTGTGGGGTGTATACTGTTACAAGATAATGCCATTTAGGCTGAAGAATGCCGGGGCGACTTACATGAGAGCCATGATAACCATCTTCCATGATATGATACACAAGGAAACATAGGAATATGTGGACGACATCATTATCAAATCCAAGAGTGTTGCAGATCACATATCGAACTTGAGGAAGTTCTTTGACTGGCTATGGAGATACAATTTGAAACTGAACCCCACAAAGTGTGCATTCGGGGTTCCTACAGGAAAGTTATTAGGATTTATCATTAGTCGTTGATGGATCGAGCTGGATCCATCTAAAGTCAAAGCTATTCAGGAGTTGCCACCACCTTTGAACAAAGAGGCTGTGATGAGCTTCCTAGGACGTCTCAATTATATCAGTCGCCTCACAGCACAGTCCATAGTCATATGTGAACCCATCTTCAAGATGATGAGGAAAGAAGCCAAAACAAGATGGACCAAGGATTGTCAGAAAGCTTTTGACGAGATCAAGGACTACCTATCCACTCTACCAGTTCTGGTCCTACCACAATCGAGTCAACCTTTGCTACTCTATCTATCTGTGTTGGATGGAGCCTTCGGATGCGCTCTACAACAACATGACAAGATGAGAAGAAAGGAGTAGGCCATATATTACTTGAGCAAGAAGTTCACACCTTATGAATCACAGTACTTTTTGCTGGAACGCACTTGCTGTGCTTTAACCTGGACAGCTCAGAAATTGAGGCACTACTTCGTGCCTACACTACATACCTCATATTGAGAATGGACCCTCACAAGTACATATTCTAGAAACCCATGCCTACTGCAAGTTGTCCAAAGGGAAGATACTGCTAAGTGAATTCAATATATTCTACGTAACTCAAAAGGCGATCAAAAGACAAGCATTGGCAGATCACCTTGCTAAAAATCTAGTGGGAGGAGCATACGAACCTTTGAAACATATTTTCCTGATAAATAAGTGTCGTTCTTAGGGGAAACATTACTGAAGCAAACGACGGTTGGAGGATGTTCTTTGATGGAGCTGTAAATTTCAAAGGATAGGGCATTGGAGCAGTTTTGGTATTAGAAACGGGTCAACATTATCCGGTATCTACTAAACTCAAATTTCCTTGCACCAACAACATGGTGGAATATGAAGCCTGCATACTAGGGCTCAACATGGCAATCGGCATGAACATTCATAAGTTGATGGTAATCATTGATTCAGATTTGTTTGTGCACTAGGTATGAGGAGAATGGTCCACCAAGAATTCCAAGATATTGCCATATCTACAACATGTACAGAAATTGAGAAAGTTGTTTACAAAGATAGAGTTCTGACATGTGCCTAGAATCCAGAATGAGTTTTTCGATGCATTGGCCACCTTGTCATCTATGAGACAACATCCAGATAAGAATAATATTGACCCCATTCTAGTGGAGATCCATAATCAGCCGGCATATTATGCTCATGTTGAAGAAGAAATAGATGGAAAGCCTTGGTTCCAAGACATCAAGGAGTATTTATCGAATGGAGAATATCCAGAGCATGCAAATCACACTCAGAAATGCACACTCCGGAGATTGTCCAATAACTTCTTCCACGGCAGAGGAAATCTGTGCAAAAGAACTCATGATTTGCGTTTACTAAGATGTATTGACGTAAAGGAAGCTTCAAAGCTACTTGAGGATGTACATGCCGAGACCTGTGGTTCACACATGAATGGTTTTGTCTGGGCTAAAATAATACTTAGGGCTGGTTACTTTTGGATGACCATGGAGATGGATTGCATCCAGTATGTCCGCAAATACTTTCAATGCCAGGTGCATGCCTATATGATAAAAGTGCCTCCCAACGAGCTCAATGCAACAAGCTCACTTTGGCCATTCGTCACATGGGGAATGGATGTTATTGGCCCGATTGATCCCACTCCTTCAAACAGACATAGGTTTATTCTTGTAGCCATTGATTACTTCACAAAATGGGTAGAGGCTGCATCTAACAAAGTTGAAATCAATAAAGTCGTCACAACAAAGATCTTATTGTCTGCCGATTCGGAGTCCCCGAGTCTATTGTTACTGATAATGTCGCCAATCTCAATAGTGATCTGATGAAAGCTATGTGTGAAACTTTAAAAATCAAGGACAAGAATTCCACATCCTATAGACCTCAGATGAATGGAGCCATAGAAGACTCCAATAAAAACATCAAGAAGATACTAAGGAAGATGGTAGAGAACCGTAAAAAATGGCATGAGAATCTACTTTTTTCTTTATTGGGGTATCGTGCCACGGTTCGCACATTAACTGGGGCAACTCCCTATATGTTTTCTTATGGTACCAAGGTTGTCATCCCAGACGAGGTAGAGATTGCTTCTTTAAGGATCATATAGGAATCTGAACTCAGAGATGCAGAGTGGATAATGAGTCACTATGAACAATTGGCCATTCTCGATGGAAAGAGGATGAATGTAGTATGTCACAACCAGCTTTATCAGAACAGAATGTCCAGAGATTTCAACAAAAGGGTCAAACCAAGGCAATTTGCACCAGGTCAGTTAGTGCCGAAAAAGATCTTCCCATATCAAGATGAAGCCAAAGGGAAATTCTCTCCCAACTGTCAAGGTTCGTACAAGGTTCACAGGGTGCTGACAGGAGGTGCACTCATACTTGCAGAAATGGATGGAGAAATCTAGCCAAAACAATCAAGTCAGATATAGTTAAGAGATACTATGCTAAAATTATTTACATTTCCTTATCTGATATAATTGAACTACGGTCGACCTGATTCCTACTTAAGAGGGGATACGTAGGCAGCCTTATGGGTTCAGTCATATCATAATAAAATTTCAGAAACAAGGGTAAGGAGGACCCACAAAATTCCGGAGCAAGTCCAGCCAACACCATCACGTGCTAGAAAGTAAGAAATTGGTTAAGAAAATAGAGCAGACATTTGAGAAGGATTCTCAAAATTCCAAAGAAGGTTAAGCAAGGCCTATTATTCGCAAACGGTCAAAAAATCATCTACCAAATTGGGGAAGAGTTTTGAGGAGGACCCTATAAATTCCAACATAAGAGAGGTGCAATGCCTATGAGATGTGTTACAGTCACTAGTTCGTCAGAAATTACTTGATATATCAATACGTTTCTAAAAAACTCTATTTTTATCAATAATTGCATATTTTTGAAAACTCTATTTCCATAATAGTTAGGTGTCACCCAATGGAACTCAAAAAGGCTTTTAGAATGGAGCATAGCAAAGCCAGATGACAAAAGCACGAACCAACCTCCCCCCATAGAACTTACAATTTTTCTTTGAATGCAGGCACATCTGAAATAACGATAACATCTGCAACTATATGCACGTAGCAAGATTACAATCAACCATGCCATCAGACACTGAATATATCTCCAGCTAAGACATATAATACTCTTATTTGCTATTTACTCTCTGTATGACGCTGATCCTTGCCTCCATATTCGCATGAGGATAATCATTGCCTCCATTTTTTCATGGGGATAATCCTTGCCTCCATATTTGCATGAGGCTAATACTTGCTAAGTACCACAAAATCGCACATGCAGAAAAATCATCGCAGGTGCGAGACCGCATCTGTGGTGCTCATGCAAGGGTTCAGATGCCCAATTTTTTTTACATATATCAATTCTTAAACACGATTTTGGCACCTAATTTACACTCATGACTTCTACATTAGTGATCTACATGAAATTTTGATTCTATTGAGACCAATTTTGTGGTACTTGGCAATAAATTTTCTTTTAAACACTTTGTTGAACACCTTGCAAACAGTTTCAATGGTAAATTCTTCACACAATTTGGGTACTAAGATTTCCCACAAATTTGTTTCATGATACACAGCACACGCAAATGCACTCTCAACAAATTTTTCTTACCCAATTCTCACACAAATTAGAGGGGAATGGGGAAATAGGGGACACGCTATGGTAGACATAAAAAACGAAGAAGGACAAAAGGCAAGATAAACGGAGAGAGAAGTAGATAATAACCAAAAGAAAATACCTGAGTCTCGTGTGAATGCAGTAGAAATCATGAGCAATGGATGTTTTGGAGATTGTTAGAGCTGGAGAAATTAGGGCTGGGAGACAAAGGCAGAAAATACCTGAGAATGAGAGATCTATTTTTTTGGACCATGTGCAACTTCCTTATCTGCGGTTGTTTACCGCTTCTACGGCGAAGCTTCTGCGGCCAAAGGAACCGCATCTACAAGGAGAGTCATATCTGTAGTTGGAAGCACGCTTCTGCGTGACCGAATCTGTGGTAAAAAATTTGCAGATGCAGTTACACCACAACATTCCAATACTGAAAAATGCTTGGAATGTGACATCAAACCTCCAAATTGCAATTTTTCTCGGATTTTAACATCCTCTTTTTCCCCGGACTATAGTCAATCTCAACCAAATTTCCATTTACACCGGATGGCTCTAATTCCATATTTTTCTTGGCATCATTAACACTCATGGAGTTGGTTGGCGGATGTATAATTCTTGATTCTTCAAAGTTGATCTCACTTTCTTCCTCGAAATGAGACTGTTCATGACTTCCTTCCACACTCTCAAGTTGGTAGGCATAGTGAACCTCAACCAATATTTTCATTTGATCTTCCAAACTGTGGATATGTTCATCATTGTGAGTGAAGCCTTGTTTCAAGTCCTCGAGAGCAAAGTTGTGTGTCTTCTCATTTCAAGAATGGTCTCCAACATGAGCATGATCTTCTCATTTGAGCATTTGTGAGTTCTTCTTGGTTTCGATCAAGTGCCAAGGAAGGATTTTTGGCTTCCACGTCTAAGGAAGATTCTTGGCTATCATTAACGTTCGAGGATTTTTGGACCTCTAAGGCTTCAAGCATTTCCTCCATTTGTGAGTGCAATCTTTCAAGTGCAAAGTCATTTTGGAGACTATTCTCCAAAAGCTCCTCCAAGGAACTTTGTTATTTGTTACCTCCTTCAAGTAAGCACTCCAACATGAGCTGAACTCTATATTTCGGCCATGCTCAACTTCTTCCACTTCCATAGCCCTACAATTTGCATCACAAAAAGTAGAATCATCATAGCGGGGGCTTGGGGAAGGGAAGGGCAAATACGCATAATACTTCCAATGACCATTTTTACAACCACACTATCCAAAAATACTTCCATCCATGTGTGTATTAACAATTTTCCAAATTTTCCAGGAGAATTTAAACAAATTTGCCACGAGTGTGGTCCTCCATAATAAGGACAACGGTCATCAAAGTATGAACAATTACCATCCGACCAATTTTTATTATATGATACTATTTTTCAAAAATAAGAAAAATAAACAAGAAAAAAGAAAAATAGACCATGGTAAGAAAAATTGATTACACAAATTTTCAAAAGTTTGGACCAAAGCACTTATGCTTATTTCTCAAACAACCTATATTACGCCAAATTGTTCCTCGGCAACGGTGCCAATTTTGATGACGTCCAAATCCATTACAAAAAAGTAAATGGACATGGTCGCATATAATATAATTTACCCAACTATGAGTCGGGGTCAAATGCCACAGAGAACAATATGTAGGTAATTTGGAATGTAAGAGAATTATCACTTATTGTGCAATGCCAAACACTTAGATGTTTGTTTAGGAAACTTTTTATACCCAAATGAAGAAATGTAAACTAACTTAGAAAGAAAGTAAAATGATCAATGGCTACCAGTATAGATGTATCGGGAATTACACTCAAGTAACAATCTAATGTATTTCATGATTTTACAAATATGTGCGAGTTTATGTTAATTAGATACAGATAATAATTCCTAATTAGATTATTCCGAAGACTAACAAGACTTCTTAATTGAATTAACCCTAAAACAAATAAGAGATTGATCACACTCAGAATTACTATAAGTAGTTCAATTGTATCCCTAGGTAGAATATATAAAATGAGGGTTAACGCCTCAACTTCTTCTTAATTAATCTTTCCCAACCCCAAATTATCTTTTTCAAAATTAATATGGAGTTAATGGGTGAGTACTATGGTTAGCTAATCGCTTTGGAAACATTAAATACCAAGAATAATTAAAGTACCAACAACTCACTTTATAAAATTATAAAAGTCATTCAATACATAACTATTACAAGGTATTTAATCCACAACATAAAAAGTATATTCCATAAACAAGATTCAAATGTTGAATAAAATACTGCACACTTAGATATACAATGAAAATTAAGGAAATGAAGAAATGAGTACAAAGGAGTAAAAAAATCTTAAGCACAAGTTTCAAATCTTCAAAACCCAAGTGTGTGTGCAAACCCTAGCTTCCAAAAATTGTTCTCTCTAGTCTATTGGAACTGAAAATAAGTCAAAGATCCTCAAAATATCTGCTAGGTTGAGTATTTGTCAGTTTGGAAATGAAAACAAGTGAAATGCCTAAATAGCCCGGTCTGATGCCTGTTGAGCGCACCTGCAAATGAATTCTGCAAATACCTTATCATAAAAGAGGGAAGTTGAAGGATGTCTGATACCACACATGCAGGCTCTAAAAGCACAGATGTGCTATTGCAGAAGCAGGAAATTACTTGTCGCATGATTCCTAGAAAAAGGTCCAGCACCGCAGATGCGTTATAACTCCCGCGGATGCGGGGTCGCTTTTGCGTCCACTCATCCGCAGATGCAGAATCACAGGAACGTTTTGCATTATTTTCACCCTTTTTTGTTCCATTCCACTTCAATTTAATTCAAATCATTTCATAACATCATTTACCTGAAAATCTAACAATACACACCATAAATGACCTCATATTACAGTTAAATGACATTAAGTTAAAGAAAAGAGACTAGAATCAGTGGTAAAATCACCACTCATCACTCACCTAGACATCATATTCTTGGATTTTCTCTTAAATACTTGGCTGTTATTTGAAGACGTGAATTGAATTGTTATATTTGTGGAGGTGATTGTGAGCTTGTAATTTGTTGCCTTTAAATGTAGCCCTACTTGTTCTTGATTGACGCCTAGACTTTTTTCCTTTAAAACCTTAGGAAGGTCTAGAACTGTCCAAAAGTGTTGGTCCCAAAATACCTCCAGGGCCACAAAGAAGGGACATGTAGTGCACACATAGGAAATTTTCAAGGTTGCTAGAACGCATTAGGCTATGACCAAGGGGGGGGGGGGGGGACTTGGGTTGAAAAGGATATGATCACTACACGCTAATGTCATGTGTAGCCCCTCATTGAGGAATGTATACGGGACATTGTGTGGGGTGATGTTATATGATAACCAACCTAGGACCCCTCTTTCCCAATTTCTGATATTTAAACCTTACTCTTTTATATGCAACTTGTTCAAATTCTTGGAGTCATACAATGTCCAAAACATACCCTTATTTTCAAGTATGTGTTTATATATTTATTTGTTAAAGGACTAATTCATAAGTATAAGTTCAGCCGGGACCTGCCGTTGTGGACCAAGAGAGGTGCCTAACATCTTCCCCTCAAGGTTATTTTGTGCCCTTACCCTAAATCTCTGGTAATGCAAACTAGACTAAGAGTTAATCACTCTAGGTTCCCTAATGCACCATAATCCGTTAGGTGGCGGATCTTCAAAAAATCCAAATTCCCAAAAGAAAATGAGTTATTACCCTCATGAATGTCGAAACCCGGACTTCTCTCTCTCTACCCCCGAAAGAGGGAAAAAAAGGGGCGCGACACTCGCCTTGCTAAGTGCCTCTTGAAAACTGAAACCATATTTTCAGTGCTATACTATTTGTGGCAACCTACCTTTTACGAAATATAATGCATATACCCAAACTCTCCAAATGATTGGCCAAATGGACCATGGAAATCAGTGGGTACGATATCAAATATCAACCCTGAACAACCATTAAATGCAAAATTTTGCCAAATTTCGTAGCCGACTTTACGACAACCTTAATACCCGAAGTTGATAAAGAGTTTTTTAAACTCGGGAATGTCATTGGGAATCTAGACTCTCTTTGCGGACGGTGCCTCAAACATAAAGGGGTCTGGACTTGGCATTGTTTTGAAACCACCAAGAGGCAATATAGTTAGACAGTCTATTAGAATTATAAAATTTACTAACAACAAGGCCGAATATGAGGTCGTGATTGGAGGTCTTGAAAGCCAAAGACTTGGGGGCGGAGGTGATAGAAGCTAAGTGTGACTCCATCCTTGTAGTAAACCAAGTTAATGGAACGTTCGAAATCAAAGAAGAATGAACGCAAAGATACCTAGACAAGTTACAGGTAGCATTACATTGGTTCAAAGAGTGGACTTTGCAGCATGTGCCCCGAGATCAAAATAGTGAGGTCAATGCCCTTACAAACTTAGGATCATTGGTCGAAGACGATGAGCTCAACTGAGGGGCAGACGTACAGCTCATGAGGTCGGTAATAGAGGAAGGTCATGCCGAAATAAACTCCACAAGCTTAACTTGGGATTGGAGAAATAAATACATAGAGTATTTGAAGATTGGGAAACTTGAGGCCCCTGCGCACATAGGCAACCCGATTTAGGTTTTCAGATGATGGAACCTTGATTAGAAGAATGTTTGATGGTCCGCTAGCAATATGTCGGGGACCAGGAGATACCATGTACATTTTTAGGGAAGTCCACGAAGGAACATTCAGAACTACTTAGGCACCGAAACATTGGTTCGAAAGGTAATCAGAGTCGTCTATTACTAGGTCAATATGGAAAAAGATACGAAGGAGTTCGCGCAAAAAATTTATAAGTGGCAAAGACATGCTCGAATGATTCATCAACCTGGGAAGCTGTTGTATTTGGTTTTATCGTCGTGGTAGTTCATGAAGTGGGGGATGGACATCGTCGGGCCTCTTCCATTGGTACTAGGTAAGGCTCAATTTGTTTTAATTATGACTGACTATTTATCTAATTAGGTTGAAGCACATGCATACGAGAAGGTCGGGGAGAAGGAAGTCATCAACTTCATTGGTACCACATCATATGTCGGTTCAGGATACCATCCGAAAATGCATGTGACAACAGAAAATATTTTATCGACAGTAAAGTGACCAAATTTCTCGAATACCATAAGATCAAAAGGATCTTGTCAACAACTTATCACCCTAGTGGAACAGAGAAGTTGAATCGACCAACCAAAACATAATCCAAAACCTTAAGAAAAGGTTAACTGACGTTAAAGGAAAATGGAAAGAGATCATGCCCGATATTCTTTGGTCATATTGCACAACTTCGAAGTCTAGTACCGGGGCTTCCCCATTCTTCTTGGTTTATGGTATCGAACTCTAATACCGGTCAAAGTTGGGGAGCCGAGTATTAGATTCAAATATGCAACAAAGTAATCAAATGATGAGGCCATGAATACAAGTCTGGAGCTATTGAATAAAAGGCGTGAAGTTGCCCTTGTTCGATTAACCACCCAAAAGTAACGGATCAAAAGGTATGAAAATTGAAGGGATAACCTTCGATACTTCAATGGTGGACTTAGTACAAAGAAAGGTCACATTAAACACCCGGAATCCAAACAAAGGGAAATTGGGTCCGAACTGAGAAGGGCCATACCAGATTCTCGAGATCACAAGGAAAGGGTCCTATAAGCTCGGAATGATAAAAGGAGAACTGCTGCCAAACTATTGGAATGTAACTCATCTTAAATGATATTACTACTAAGGTACGACCCAATTTTCATTCTTTTAAATTTTTTGACGAACACTTGCATATGATCCACAAGGAGCAGCACGAAGCCTCTAGGTCTGATAGCACGCGTTGCACTATTTTTCCCATAAACCATTTTGTTCCAATTAGGTTTTTAGCAAGGTTTTAATGAGGTAACAGTGGATCGTGCTAACTTGGAATCCAAGGCCGATCATGAATCGATGTCAAAGACAGCACTAATAGTATATGAGGTTCCTCTACAATCAACCTCAAATACTAGGAGGGGTATTACCCTTGGATATCAACTTTTTGCAAGGAAATTACTTCGTAATTGAAGGGTCTGGATAGGTAAGATTTATTTTAAGGTCCAAATAGTCAAACGAACCGTGCTCACATAGGTTGCTCGAGCCCTGGCATAAAACATGTATGCATGTGCAACTATTTTTCTCATGAATAAACAGAAGTACTTTTCTTGCAACTATCTTATGTCTCAGAAAAATTTTCCACTTTACAATTTTGCACTTTCCATCTCTTATGGAATTGAGCTCAAGGGATGTTTATAACCATAGTTCGGGAGATCACCCCACACTCGGGGGCTGTCATCCGAAAAACAAACTCGAACAGATAAAACTATTAATTATCGGGGGCGTAAGACCTCTCAGGAAACCCTCAATTTTAAAGGCCACGAACATACCCACTCGAGGACAATTATCTTAGGGAAGCCTGGATAACTCAAAAAATCAAGCTCACTGGGATATGCCATAATTAAAAGGCTGAAACCTCACTTATATGGCTCGAAGACATCCGAGAATCATAGTAAAAAGTAGACCTTCAAAAATTACATAACCATTTCTATAGGCTACCCTCAGCAAACAAAGGTGTGAGAAACTTACTTTGGCAAAAGGTTCCCTATAACCCCAAACCTCCAAGATGACTCAGACATAAAAATAATGTAAAGGCAGGATTGTTCGAACTTACACAACCTGAGCTATTTAATTCCAACCTTTGTGAATACAAGTAATAAAGCAAAGGAATATTTTAAAGCCAAAAGGGGAAAGAAAGCCTTGTATATATTTACAAAATAGTCTTTTATAGAATCCAACATGGCTTAATTCGAAAAAATTAAAATGACCGAAATGGCCTCAAAAAGATACAAAACAAAAGCAAAAAATTATAAAGGCCTAAGTGTCTTGGTCTTTGTCAAAGGCAACATCTCCACCCTCGGGATATTCCTTGCTTTCATGCTCACTTAAACTATATAAGTCCTCCTCACAAAAGGCCATCTTTCGCCTTGGCTTCCTCTACTTTGTCTTTCTCAAGTTCAGCCAGTATATTGAAACCCTTAGTATGGATTCCCTCAAGGGTTTCCATTCAATCCTACCTCTTTGCATGATCCACCATGCTTTTGACGCCTAGATGGCCTTGTCATCAACCTTATACTGGGCCACTTTAGCATCCGCTTAGGTATTGGCCACGACCACCTCAGATGGAATATCGAGATTGATGAACCTTATTCATAATCTTCTCTCGCAACCCTGTCCCATTAAGCACACATAATCGGGTCTGGTATCTCAGTGCCCCATCTTCACCAATCTCAAAAGCCGTAATTTTACACTGCTAAATGCTCTCTCTCAATCGTACTAAGATAGGATCTTTATATTGACATGCTTTTACATTGGCTACTAAAGATGATTCTGATGTATTCTGTACAGTAACACCTCCGTCATCAGAGTCTAACAATCTATTCTCATATTGGCTAGCTGATGAAGCTATTTAGTCTACCCCCTTTACCTACATCAATATGTACTAAGCTTCCCATTGACTTACGGCTGGGAGCGTCTGCCACAACATTGGCTTTACCGGGATTATACAATATCTCGACGTCATAGTCTTTCAGTAATTCAAGCCACCTACACTGCCTCAAATTCAACTCTTTCTGCTTGAAGATGTATTGTAAAATCTTGTGATCTGTGTAGATTTCAACATGGACATCGTGTAAGTAGTACCGCAATATCTTCAAAGCATATAGTACTGCAACCAATTCCAAATCATTGGTTGGATAGTTCTTTTCATGCTTTTCAATTGTCTTGATGCATAAGCAATCACCTTCCCACCCTACATCAATACGCACCCCAATCCTATACCTGAGGCATCACAATATACCACTTAACCTTCTGTTCCTTCAGGGAGAGTGAGCACTGGTGCGGATGTCAATCGATTCTTCAGCTCCTGAAAAACTACGTTCACAAGTGTCAGACCACTCGAACTTGGTAGATTTTTGTGTTAACTTAGTCAATGGTGCTGATATAGAGGAAAACCCTTCTACAAACCGCCTATAATATCCTGCTAGCCCTAGGAAGCTACGGACTTCTGATAGCGTTGTAGGTCTCGGCCAATTCTTTACTGCATCGATCTTTTGAGTGTCGACACTAATACCCTCGTCAGATATCACATGGCCAAGGAATGCTACTGAGTTCATCCAGAATTCACATGTGGAGAGCTTAGCATATAATTTACGATCATGAAGTATCTGTATACTATCCACAAGTGGCCCGCATGTTCTCCCTCCGAACGAGAATACACCAGAATGTCATCAATGAATAGAATTATGAGCACACCAACATAGGGCCTGAATATAGTATTCATGAGATCCATATAAGTAGGTGGGGCATTTGTTAGCCCGAACGACATTAACAAGATCAAAGTGCCCATATCTTGTCCAGAAGGTCGTCTTTGGAATATCGTTCTCCTTAACCCACACCTGATGATACCCTGAACATAAGTCAATATTGGAGAAATACTTGGCACCCTGTAGTTGGTCAAATAAGTCGTCAATTCTTGGAAGTGGATACTTGTTCTTTATTGTAATCTTATTCAACTGTCGATAGCCTATACACATCTGTAACGACCCGTCTTTCTTCCGTACAAATAGGAGTGGCGCACCCTAAGGTGAAGTGCTAGGACTAATGAATCCCTTATCCAGCAAGTCTTTTAACTGCGCCTTCAACTCTTGAAACTCTGTCGGGGCCATTCTGTATGGAGGGATAGATATCGGTTGAGTGTTAGGCAAGACATCCATGCTAAACTCAATCTCCCTTTCAGGAGGAAGGCCTGAGAGTTCATTGGGGAAAACATCTGGAATTTCATTGACCACAAAGATTGATTGTAGAGGAGGTGGATTTGCCTCTGCATCCCTAACGTGAACGAGAGTATAAATATAACCTTTTGAAATCTTTTTCCTTGCTTTAAGATAGGAAATAAACCTACCTTTCAGTGTAGCAATGTTCCCTTTCCATTCAATGATGGGTTCACCCAGAAATTGAAACCTAACCATCTTTGTATGACAGTCAACATTTTCATAGCATGAGGACAACCATTCCATTCCCATTATCATATCAAAATCAACCATTTCTAACTCAAATAAATTTGCCGAGGTTTGACGACTATAAATCATAACACTGCAACCTGTATATACCCTTCTAGCAATCACAGAATCTCCTATCGGAGTAGATACCGCAAGGGGTTTACTTATCAATTCAGGTTCAATGCCAAACTATTAGCCACAAAGGGTGTAACATAGGATAATGTAGATCCTGGATCAATCAGCGCATATACATCATAAGAAAACACAGACAATATACCTGTAACAACATCTGGAGACAAGTCGAGATCCTGTCGACCTACTAGAGCATAGGTTTGATTTTGAGCACCACTCGAACTCGACACTGCATCTCTACCCCTACCACAACCTATCTACTGTTGAAAGCCCCGTGCTGGATCTCAAACTGATGAGGAAGAACCAGAACAAATCTAGTCGGCTGATCCATACCATCACCTCCTCTGTTAGGACAATACCGCATCATATGGCCAGGATGTCCGCATAAATAGCACGCATCAGAACCTTGTCGGCACAGTCCAAATTGGGCCTTGTCACACTTATCATAACGTGGTGTTGGGGGTCTCATCTGACTAGTATCCTTGTGATGTTGCAAGCCATATGCCCGCGAACTCTGACCTGGACCAGCATAGGATCTATCGTATCGAGGCCTCTGAAACTATGGAGGAGCACTAGCTACAGATGGCGCTGAACTCCTCGAAGGATAGGGCCTGAAACTGCCTCTGAAGTCATCAGAATACCTTGCAAATCTCGCCCTCTTATTCTGGCCCCTATCCTGCTCCCTATCTGCCCTTTGCTGGTGCTTATGATCCTCTAGGGTCTGGGCATAAGCCTGAATACGGGAAATATCCATGCCCTCTACCAAGGAGGTTGTCGTACACTTACTTATCAGATGCGGTCCCAACCCGTTCACGAACGAATGAACCCTATCAATCATCTCGGCCACCATATGGGGAGCATACCTTGCTAAGGAATCAAACTGGATATTGTACTCTCGCGCATTCATATTACCTTATCTATGGTTCAAGAACTTATCAGCTCTAGCTCGCCATATCTCAACTGGAAAGTAGTGACGAAGAAAGGCCTCAGAAAATTCCTTCCAAACTGCTGGAAGAGCATTCGGACCCCTGGATCTCTCCCAACTATCATACCAGAGAACCGCTAAATCATGTAGCCGATAAGAAGACAACTCTACTGCCTCTGCATCACTAACATGCATAACCCGCAACGTACGATGAGCCTGGTCAATAAAAGTCTGTGGGTCCTCCTTGGATCTTATCCGGTAAACACTGGAGGGTCCAAATTAATAAAATCATGAACTCTCGTATTAGGTGATTTATCATCAGCACCTATATTCTTCCCCTGAGCCTGAGCAGCCACCAAGCTGGTAATAACTGCAAATCACTCTGGATATCCTGATCTGTAGTGCCAGATGGAGGAATTGGAGGTGCTGGGTGCCTCCTAATATCCTTTGGAGGAAACGGAGTAGATGAGGTATGAGACGATATCTCGCTCTGAGCCTTACATTGGCCTGCTCTGGCCTGGGGCACCTGACTGGTACCCTCTCATGCAGCTGTATCAAGCCGTCTACTAATTGTTTGCTTCCTAGTCGAATGCATCTCTAAAAGAAAACAAGGTTAATATTAGAGACGAACAGTTACGACTCAACTCTACGCACGATCTAGATTAAGGAAGAAGGTAACAACCCTAGATGTCATATAGCCTCCTGATTATAAATGTGGCGCACTACACATCCATAATCAAGACTCTGCAAGACACGACTCATAGACAATCCCTAGGATGGACTTAATTTGATACCAAGTTTCTCACAAACCAAACTGGAGGACCATGACTATCACCCGACCACACTTGCCGAGCGCCAACCTACATTTTATCTAACCTTCTTTATTATCTTTTAGGGCTGAGGAGATCAATATAGATGGTAGACATGGATCATGGACAACCAACAATAAAATATAATGGCATGAACCTGCATAACATGGGATGACCAGACAATCAAGAAACTATATATATATATATATATATATATATATATATATATATATATATATATATATATATATATATATATATATATATATATATATATATATATATATATATTGTGCGAGCTACCACGCTATCATGAAAGACTATACAACAAAAATCAGCCAACAAGGCATACCAAAATGTACAAGAGTTGACACCTGTCTATGAGCCTCTACAGGAACATAAGTGCTGCAACATAGCCAGAACAGGGTCCCGACATACCCATAATGTCTATAACAAAAATGCATACCAAGAACAAGGCAAGTCCGGAGAAGGGATCTCGCCAATCACCGCTGAACTGGACAGCCTACTATGGTGGGGGAGCTGCACCTGCCTGTCTATCAGGACATGCAGCATGACATGCAGCGTCCACAAATAAAAGGACAACAGTACGAATAAAGTACTGAGTATGTAAGGCAGGAAACCATAAATATGATCAGTAATGTAAGCAGGGATATAAAATATACAAACTGTAACATCTGAGTACCTATGAGGGCTACTGACATGAAATGCATGATACGTATGTATAAATACATAAACTTTTCAAAACATCTGCCTCTGTGAGCATCATCATCATATCGTACCCGGCCATAAAAGGCTCGGTAAAAACCGTACCTGGCCATCATATAGCACGATAGAATAGTTCCCATCTACGTGGAGCTCGGTAAAACCCAACTGATCAGTGGTTGCACAGTAGGTGCCGTACCCAGCCGCCAATAGCGCGGCTCGGTAGAGTAAAATAGATACATATATATAATGCATGCTCAACTCATGGAATTACATTCTAAACCTTTAAGAGTGATGTAAGGTATCCTTTGTACACGTTATTAGGACTAACTCTTCACTATTAACCCTATAAGAATCAAGAAGTACCAACAACATAAATGACATAAGAATAATAGAAGCAACATTAACATCAATTGTTCCATAAGAGGGGAAGCAATATAAGTACAACTAGCTTCTAAGAGTAGAGTATCTTTGGAAGCTCGTTTATTGCATTATGTACAATCGGAGTAGTGCAAAAAAGGAAAGGTATAGCCTCATATACCTTATATATATTTCCCAAATCTCAAGATATGCAATTTTCACACTCCTTAGTCTACAATAAGAGAAACGATACTATCGTTATCATTTAAGCCTCATAACCATTGTGTATCGATCACAACCTATTTTACGATAAACGGATAGCACCTCCCCTATATATATGACTTCACACCATTCAAAACAATCACCAAATGGCCCAAACAACATCAATTATAATCATATTGAGTCTCCTAAAATAGTCCACTAACCGATAACATTACTACCTAGCCTTTTGATATATATATTTCACAAGTTCTAGCTTCAATGGCTTAGCCACAACTTGGATAATCTTAAATACCTATAGAGTAAGAGATTCCTTACCTTTATATAGAAATAAAAACTCCAATTTGACCTTAAATTGCCATGAAATATCCCTCCAATGCTGCCACAACAACAAGAAAGCAAAAGTAGCGATCAATTAGTATTTTTCAGCATTAGAATTACATTAGGAGGCTTTAAATCACCTAGGGAAGACATTAAGAACATGAGGGAGTATTTACAGAACATAAACCCTCTAGTAAAACCTCCCAGATGAGCTGGAACAACACAAAAATGAGCAACAATAAGAAAAATAAGAGACTTACTAGCGCAACGGAATTCCGGATACTTGATTTGTGCTGTTTGCCCTTTGTTTGGGTCTTGAATCTTGAAAGAACCTTGAGAGGATGTTCTTCGGGTTCTAAGGTCTGAATATAGTGAAAATAAATGACTAAAAACGGGTTGAAGGTGGCACATATAGGCCCAAATGTCTTAACCGCCTTAGTGGGCCCCATATAGAGGTACTTGGCGCAGTCTCCCAAAAACGCGAATATCACTCTACTCCAAGATCGTATCGAAAAAAGATTTAATGCGTTAAAAGCGAGATTCATAGAACCTCAATTTGGTGGTTAGATCAATCCATAATTCTTAGTAAATTGGGAGAAAAGCTTAGTAACATTGACCTAATGTTTAAGTAAAATTATGAACCTAAGTTGCGACAACTTTTATCAACTTTTGTCTCATAACTCATTTTACGTCAGGAATTATAATATGGATATTACATGATTAAAATACCTTAAACCACTACCTCTTGAGTGTACTAAGCACCTCTAGGTTTATCCGAAAATACGGCTGACAACATCTTTGATTCGTTTAACTTCTAGTACTTGTTACCACCCAAATACATCTTTGTATCTTTTAAGACCAATAGAATTAACTTCTTATCATCTTAAGGATAATCCTTTCATGGATTTATGTCGACTACCTTATGGCATGAGCTAACATACGTGAATATAGGTTTTAACATGCTCACTCTCCTATTCGGGCCTGGCGTGGCACATCATCCCTAGGTTTTTACTTTCAAAGATAATGTGGCACTACCAGCTGTTGAGGCCGGGTCTGCCGAATCATCACCCTTTGGCTTCGATGGGACATGTCTCTTCTCTCTACCTCCTCTGCGTCCCCTTATTTTCCTCTTCTTCATCTTCTCTAGTGGGGATCCCTCGGGGGATTAAGCTGGGAACCTATGGGAAGTGGAGGTCAAAAGAGTCACCCTCGAGGATACATCTCGAGGGTGCGATACTCAAGGATGCTAATACTAGAGATGGACTATTGAGGGCGGACCGGGCATCGAAATTCATTGCATGTACATCCTTTTATTCCTCCACTTTGGGCATAGACTCCTACATGCATTTGCAAGTTGTATGTAACGACCCCTCGAGGGCTGCTTGTATAGTAACATTTATGAATAAGTATATACCCATTTGATTTATTTTGAACTTTGGTTTGTTTCTTTATGCTTTCATTCCCTTCAGGGCCCTTTGAACGCTTTCTTTTGTTTGTTGGCTGCTGATATCGGGCTTGGGTGCAGGAGTTTGTCCCAGTCTTCTCCTGAACTACATGACTCTCGTCGAAACCCATTGTCGCGATTCGGACCAATCTTGGATCGAGCAAATAGGTCCGGACTATGAGGCCCTCCGAGTTGTATGGAGATCATGCACCAAATTCTGGAGCCTTCAAGAATGTTACATTGGATGAAGGTCATCTTCGGGTACCTGGGGCCCCCTATTGATCTTGATGTAGATAACCCCTTTAGAATTTATAGGATATACGTCTGCTGAAGAGTTTGCCTATGTTCAACCACTGCTTCACACCTTTGTAGAGCTTTTATAGTCGGAGCTTCCTGTGTTTATTCCTCTTTTCCGAAAGAAGGGATCACGAGATCAACTGTTGGCCTTACTCAATTGTCTGCCTTTAAAGCTTCCCACTTCCCGAAGTTCGACTTCTTTGGGCCGGGGGTTCTTGATGAAGAGAGATGGCTCGAGCTTGGAGGCAATACAAACGGCCCCTCAAGTCTTGACTTTTTGTTGGAGGAAGCTTTCTGGATTGGGTATTGATTCGTCGATCCGTATTGAGGTTGTTGGCTTCTCGGGACTTGCCTCGGGCAGGCGAGTCATCCTTGCTTCTCGCATATATGTGGGGCGGCTTCGGCTTCTTTGCAAGACTTGACTATTTTTAGATAGCCGCCTTTCTGCTTTAGCGCGGGGTATTTCATCTCTATAGCCGCAAAAGGTGTTGGTGCGCGCCCTTACTTCGACATGTTAGTTTCACCGTAGTCAAGGAAATCACTTCGGGGTCGATCCGGCAGGGGTCGGGGGTGCTGCTCCAAGTGCTCAGGAACCGAGGGATTTTTCTTTGGAGACGGCATCCTTGATAAGAGAGGAACACCTGGAGATGATGAGGAGATACTACTGGTGGAGCGAGGGGTAAAACTGAAGGTGATTTCCCAGATGAAGGAATTGCAGATTCCACCGACGGATTCTTGAGTGTATACCTATACCCTTTCGCGTTAGGGTTGTGCTTGATTTTTGCTTGAAGTATTGGGTTACCCTAGCATAGATTCATCTATTATTTGGGTGAACAATGTTGATGATGAGGTTCTTCGCATTGAAGGTTGGGCTTTAATTCACATTTGATCACCTTGTTAGGCTATATCGGCCCTTTCATCATCGACGTCTGCTAACTCTGAGGTGTCATTCGTCCACGCCCTTTGTTATTGATGATGGGGAAGGTGGGGATCAAGAGAGGGCCAGTTGGTTTATCCAAGTTCGGATGACTGATATTATACCTGTGGAGCTTTTGCCATTTCCCGAAGGGTGGAATTATGCACGTGAGTGAGGCGTTTGGAGATCTTTTAGATTTTGCCTATAGCGAAAAATCAGCTGAGTAATAATGTTGTTTCCCTTGTTGCAGAAGCTTCATGGACACCGCGTGAAATCCATGCCCGGCTGGATTCGAAAGCTGGTGACCCATTCGTCCTATGACAACCGTAGGTGGTCAGTTGTACTTCGTACCGGGTGGGGAGCGCAATATCAAAGTATGTGTGTATGCTGCATTTGCCTTGCCTTTGTATACCAGAGGTAACACTTTCCCCTTCTATTTGTGTTGGGTTTGCCTTCTGTAAATATCGGGCAGTTCCTTGGGATAAGGCACCCACGGTGTGATGGGAGCCTTCAGTGGTGCCGGTCAGGCTCATATTTCCAAGGAAGGGACGTCGCACGAGTCTGCTGCTACCGCAGTGCCTAATTATGGCCGGCTATTCATTTGAGCGAAAATGCCGTTCCTGAGGTTGGTTCTTCTGGGGCCTCAAGGGCAGGATCTACTGGAGTGTGTTTCGACTTCGAGGAACTCCATCGGTTTCACTTTGTGGTGAGTTTTTCATACAGCTTCCCTATATCCCTTGTCCTCCTCCCTCTATTGAATATTCCTTCTGCAGGTATGTGATAGGCTTAGGTTTGAGCCGCTCCGTCAAGGGACCAAGCTTAAGAAAATTCTAGATAAGGGAAAATATCTTAGGCTCCTTAGCGAGGAGAAGGAAGTTGACCTGCAACATTGGCGATATGAGGCGTACCGGAGCTCAAGCTATGAGAGCTATCTGATGGAGCAGGAAACATCCTCTAGTACGTGGTTCGCCCCTTTCAAACCTTAAGGCTAACTCCATTTGTCGTATCAATTGCAGAGAAAGGCGGAGGCCTTGGAGTATCTTAAAGGAGATATCAACTATGTCAGAGTTGCTTGCAGGGAGCTTAAAGCTCAAGTGCATGCTCGAACTTTGGAGGAGATTAGTGTCTCGGCCAAGGTTCCTGCTTTTGAGGTCCAACTCTACTTGACTCATGTAAACAAAGTTCAAGCAGATATGATTGGGAAACTTGAATCTGATTTCTCGGAGGTCAGAGCTAATATAATTGATGCCCAGGCATAAGCAACATTAAGCCAAAGTAAGGCTGATCGTGAGATGGCGATTCGTATGAAGGATCTTGTTGATGCCCAAGCTAAGCTGAAGCGAGTCCTCGACCGGGAGAAGAGGATCGAGGAATATGTTTGTTGTAAATCCCGAAGAGAAGTACTCAAGGAGGCCGGTGCAAGGGGCTTCATTCTCTTGCAGGAAATAGCTCGAGTGAGGGCGTACGAGCGTGATGCTTGGTCACTTCTTGTTGACGTTGGGGAGGGAAAATTTGACAAGCCGTAGCCCTTTAGTGGAGGGTGTACACTTTACCGTTTTGTCGCTCTAGACTTTACCGATTTGTTGCTTTGTCTCTTATATACATAAGGCATGCCTATAGATGGAGAATGCACTTTTTTGCGCATGTGACATATAATAAGAAGCTTGAAGCTTTATTTCCGTACCTTTTTTTGTTGTTGCTTTCAATTGGGCAGGCTAGTTTTGGTGTTTTGGAGATCCTCGTAGGTCCGAAAATGATCGGACAAACCCGAGGGCTCTTTAAGTGCGATCCTTTGCGTAAGCAGGTGATGGGGCTTCCATTCTTGGCCTAGATTTTTAGGATTAGTCTCAGAGTCGGGCTCCTGCTCAAGCCTTCTTGTCCTCAAAGTTTTTTTGTGCATGTGTGGGCATGTAGTAATCGTCTTTATCTTTTATCCCTGGGCATTTTTTGTTCCAATTTTTTTGGGCCCAGTCTTCGAGCCACATTGCGACTCGAGCTTTAAATTGACCCTTAATTTCTTTCCTACCCTCATGGGCGGGTGATGATAGCTCTTTATGCTCTGGGTTGAAGTGACTATACAGGCGCGTGGCTCGAAGGTTTACTCGGCCGGCGATAGTGGATCTTATGCCATGCCATTAGGCATATTGCAGTTTTTGGGTCCAATATTTGAGTTGCTTTGGGATTCAAGATGTAATTTACCCTTAATTTTCCTTGATTTAACAATAGGCGATAGTGGTTCTTATGTCGTGCCCTTAGGCATATTGCAGTTTTTAAGGTCTAGTCTCCGAGTCGCATTGCAATTCGAGCTGTAATCGACCCTTGAATTTCATCGATTTCCTTTCCAGCGATAGTGGAATTTTATGCCATTAGGTCGTTAAGACCTTTCAATATGTGTCCTAGACGCTTGCATAGTCAAAAAGTTTAGCTGGAGACAATGGCGCTTACGCTGTTTGATCATAGTGACCTTTCAATATGAGTCCCAGAGCTTGATTAGCTGGAGACAATGGCTCTTACGCTATTTTTTCTAGTGGGCTTTTTTTTGTAGGTTTTATTCTGCTTGTTAAGGTCATTTTAGAGTATTTTTTCCTGACCCGTCGTTAGTTCTAGAGGAACCTTAATTTCAAGTCGTTTTCAGTGATGTTTCAAGCACCTCGTAATGTTCATAGCTCGTAGGTCGAGTAGATTGATGCTCTTGCAGTTTGGAGCCGACGTGGTCGGAGCTCGTTTTCTGCCTGTTGAGGGAAGCATATTTTAATCAGTTCTTTTCGATGTATATTTGGAGTAGTGGCTTGCGATGTTTGGCGACATTCGTCCATCCCCAAGTTGCATTATTTTGGCTGTATCAGCCGTTTTGACCGTAGTCATATGTGTGACATAGCCATTTTTTATCCCAAGTGATAGTTTAGGCATATACACCGCGGGTATGCCCTTTAGGGATTCTTACCAATGCGGTGTATAGCCTAATCTTCGAGATTTTCATGCATGTTGAGGTCTTACAATTTGTCATTCCTATTAAGGTTATACAGTTTGTCATGCCTATTGAGGTCTTACAGTTTGTCATGCCTGTTGAGGTATTATAGTGTGTGTAATGTAGAGTAGATCTGGTTACGCCGAGGCTGCCCGCTGGGGGTCTTACAATTTCGGGTTTTCCAGTCATATGGCGATTAACGGCAGTCTCTGAGTCATCGAGTTTATTAAATCTTAAAGATCGATTCTCGTGAGCTCGGAGTTGCCTTCTAGGGGCTTGATGATCCCGGAGTTCCGAACTTGGTGTCGCGTGGATGTCGAATTGCTGATACTAAATCTTTGAGTACCTCGGGATACATTCGATGGAGCATTTGTTATGAGTATGTATAAATTGCCTTTTTCAAAATACGAAATGCCAAAAAGGTGTTCTTTATTGCTTGGCGCAAATATATGTTGTAAATACATGTTGTCTCGTTGTTGTGAGCTTGGACCGCATGGGAGCGGCTCCTCCGATCATCTGATCCGTTTACATGATTTTATTTTGAAACTTAGCTTGCCATTTATTGGCCGTTTCGAAGGGATGGTATCCTTAGGAGATGTTCATCGCCCGTCGTCTGACTGTAGAAGAAAGGACTGTGATCTATTCATATCCTTTTCTGGGTGTACGCAGCTCTGCTAATAATCTTGCTGGCGGGACCTTTTTTAAGTAGGAAGGCCAATCGTGGGAAGAGATCTCTGCGGGCCCCGCAAAGGCCTGGGATCCCTGAGTGGAGTTAGGACTTACGAATGCCTCGGCTGAATGCCTGCATATAGGTTAGGAAAAAAATAAACAATAAGGGACTTGAGTAGTTCTTCCCTGTTGCGTGATGTGTAAGCGACATTTTGAGGTCTGGTATATTTCTCCTGTTTCGAAGCGCGAGCCCTAATACAGCCTTATGTTGAGTTCAACCAAGCTTGGATGAAGAAGCGATTCTGCTTACCCTCTGATCCCTTCGAAGGAGGAAGCATTGATGTTTGTGATGGGTCATATGGTGAGGGATTTCCTTTCGCCATGTGTAGCTCTTTGTTGGATACTTTAGTCCCTCCTCTGTCGTGGGGTTTCATCCCTTTGGCTGAGTGTGGTCAAAGTAGCCTTCGGGCGGTGTTCCCATTGTCACTTGAATGAAATGTTTGTGTTTTGCGGGCTCGAAATCAAGTTCGAGCTCAAGCGAGTTGTATAGTAAGAGCGGCCTTCTTGATTATTGTGGGGATCGGCGTCTGGAATCCAACAAAAGATTCGAAGTGTGGGAATGATTTGGTTCGTTAGTCCGAACTGCCCCATTGGCTTTGGCCTGACATCATCGGTATAATTGATCGAACCACTTGTACTCATGAACACATGTTTTGTTTGAAATAGGTCAAATAAGGGAGGGGGTTACCAACGGATTAATATAAGGCCGCGGAAAAGTCTAGGAATTCTTTACCTTGGATGCAAGGGTATCCTTTTGGTATACTTCTGAAACCTGACTTTTACCGATGACGAGCACTTTCACTCTGCATTTTATGGATCTTGAAGGGTGTCACCGCCCCTTTACTGTCGTGGCTGGTCAGCTTCATTTTTCCCGATCTCCTTCCTCCTTTGGAGCTGGATTCGAGCCTGATCGCTCGATGATACTTGGTGGCGACCTCTATTGAATAGCATAGTTGTCGTTTTTTTGAGTCGGTAACCATGTATGCCCTACGATTCGTGCATCGGGCCATAGTTTTCTTGAAGGGGTCTTGGTCGAATAGGTCTGAACCGCCTGGAGTTCTTGGTTTCTCTTATGGTGATCACGATGTTTGGTATAACGATGTTGACATCATACTCGGCTGGGCAGGGTTTCCCTGCCAGCTATGCCTTGTTGAATATGGTTCCATTGGGGGTTGCTCAAGGGTGTTGTACTCGGTCTATTTCCCTATCGTCGCGAGGTAGGTTGCATCTCGAGTCATCCTTCCATTCGCGGTGCATGGATGATACCTCCATATGTTTGGCACCAGCTTCTTTGTCGGGAGTCTATTTGGATATATCAAACCCGAGGAGGTTCCCGATTTGTAGCTGGTATCGGGTGTGGGCATGCGACCAGACCTCGGTTGGGTATCTGATCAGTCTTCACTTGAAATGTTCTGGATTCGTTGGGCATGATTTGTCTAGGGTTTGGGTGAAGGCTTGTGTTGCCCGATCATACGAAACTGGGATCGATCTCATTCGTCCTATCAGGGAATGAGGTGCGGCTTCCTGTAGTATTTTATTTCTTCTTCATTTGGCCTAAGGTTTATTGGGCCCTCTCGGTACTCCTTTGATGGCATCGATGCGTGCTTCCTTGGAGGACCACGTTGGTATGGTAAGCGAGTCTGTGAGTTCAAGTGCAAAGCAGTTGCGCTACGTCATGGTTTCTTTCGAGAGAGTTTCTTCGAACTTCCTAAACGAGACAGGATCGAACTCTTCATCTTGGAGGTTGCTGCCTTTGAATGAGCACACGTAATTGGTGGTGTGCCCATAAGGATCCAAAGTCCTGTTGCACCTAGGGGGTTTTGGAGTTCTGGATTCCTATGAAGCGAGTTTCGGGATTGTTTCCTCAGGAGACAGTTGCTGTAAGAGCTTTCACGAACCTGATTCGATCCTTTCGAAGAGATTCCCAAGCATCATCAGTGCGGCAGGGTTGGTTGCTGATCCGTCGTTACTTGATATCTCGGGTACTAGCTCAGTCTAAGGATATATTTCCAGTACTACTGCACTGGGAGTCTCCGGGCGACTTTGCAGCTTAGTGATAGCCACCTATCGTGCCTGCAATATTTCAAAAATAACACGAATACTAACTCCCTGCTTCTCCTGTACCGGGGTTTCTATGAGCTTTCTATCGATCGACATGCCGTATTCTCCTATCAGCGTGAGACGTTTTGTCGGCCTTTTGCGCATCTTGCGAATCCGAGTATGCTAGGATCGATCCGGGCATGATATCAGGATTCTGTGGTGGTGCTCCAGCGGCCACGATAGCCACGGCATTCTCTCTGCAATTTTCGAGGTCATTTTTCTCGACTCTATTCACCAATTCGGACATCTCAACCTAAAATCAAAAGATCTTGGGCAAGAAAAAGTGTGAAAGATAACATGCGTTTGTGTGATGAAACTAGCAAGAAAACAATCACTATTATTTTTTGCCACAATGTGAGTGCCAAACTATTTACCATGAAAACTGTGACAACAATTAAATTTGTAAATGGGATTCTAAAAATACGTAATTTATTCCTGAGCTAGTTGTTAGAGGGGTTGATGCTAAGAACGTGAAGTATAACGATGTAAGAGCTAAAACGAGGCGGTAATCAAACCTAAGGGGCCTGTTGCCTTGACATTGAACTAGTCGATGAGGATCTCGAGGTTGGGATTTAAATCGAGCTCGAGCTATCGGGTGCAACGGGGAATAGGATAACAATTAAGCATACGATCAAGCAAGGCTCTTACGGCCAATATCGCACAATATAGTATGAAATAAGTAAGAAAACAATTGATATTAAAGCGGCCTCGGGCGTATGAGAACGAGCAAAATAGGAGAATATATATATATATATATATTATTGCTTTAGTGGAGAAATGTAGCAACATCAGCTCTTTACAAGGTAAGGCGAGTCCCCTTTAAATAGGAGGGGAGACTCGGCTACAAGGATGTGAATATTTATAAAAAAGTACGGAGATGGGATGGCTTGATATGTATGTATGTATGTATGTATGTATGTATGTATGTATGTATGTATGTACATATATATATATATAATATAATATATATATATATATATATACACACATACATATATTTATATATATGTATTTTATTGCTTTAGTGGAGAAATGGAGAAACATCAGCTCTTTACAAGGTAAGGCGAGTCCCCTTTAAACAGGAGGGGAGACTCGGCTACAAGTATGTGAAGATTAATTACAAAGTACGGAGATGGGATTGCTTGATGTGATGCCTCAGCATATGCTCTGGAAAGGCTGGGCCTGTCAGACGTAGCCATGTGCCTCGGGGACTTCCCCCTCTGTCCTGGATTTGGTCTTTGTTTCCTTCGAGTCGGGTTTCGATGAGTCCCAAAGTCGAGAACATGGTCACGGCCTCCCGCCCTTGGGGTCTCCAAACATGCATCCGAGATGTCTCGATAGCGAGAAATCTAGTCTTCTGATTTTGCCGCGTACAGGTACTCCTGAGCTTGGACTATGGTATGATCACTCTAACAATTTTTCTCTGAGAGGCTTTTCAGATGCTGATTTTGCAGGGGACAATATTGATTGGAAGAGTACCAGTGCGACATGTGAATTCCTAGGAAATGCATTAGTATCTTGGCATATCAAAAAACAAAATTGTGTTGCACTATCAACGACTGAGGCAGAATACCTAGCTGTTGGAAGCTGTTGTACACAAATCCTATGGATCATGCACCAACTTCTTGATTATGATTTATCTCTTACTTCTACTCATATTATTTGTGACAACACTAGTTCTATCTGCTTATCTAAAAGTTTTGTGCATCATTATAGAGCAAAGCATATAGAAATTAAATATTATTTTATCTGTGATCATGTAGAAAAAGGTGATATTGCTTTAGAGTTTCTTAGCATTGATTCTCAACTTACTGATATTTTTACTAAACCTCTTTTGGAAGAAAGATTCTGCATCTCCGGAAAAAATTGGCATTGTGCCAAATTTGTATATCAAGTATTTCGTTAAGTGTTCAAATTATTTTAAAGGCTTTTTAGAATATTTTATTTCCTTAATTATATGTGTTCTAATTAATTTTTTGTGGAGGTGCAATTATTACAAGTATCACCGATCAGTCACTTCTGAACCATTACTTCCGTCTGCACTTAACCTTTCCATTAACCAAGATGCCTCTTTGTTCTTCTAAAATGTATGAATAGAAACCCTCAATCTCCAATAATTCTCTCATTCACTACAAACAACTCCTCCCACTATAGCCAAAATAAATCCCTCCTCTGCAACCAGATGCAGTCGAAGGTTTCAAAACCCTCTTAGCACCGAAGAACTTGTAGATGGAGTTATCCATTGACTTAGATTTTCTCAAAACAGACAATGATAGCAGTGCTTCATCTACAAATCATCCTAAAACAGACAATGATAGTAGTGCTTCGTCTAAAAATCATCCTATCAGCCAGAAAAAGGCCGACAATAGGCCCATGGAGAAAACCCCCAAAAAGGTGGCATTCAAGAAGGGCAAGGTGGAACGTTTGGAGTTTGGTCCTAAAGACAAGCTAATCTTCTATGGCCCTAGTGAAAAGGCGAGGTTTTACTATCCCGCCTTGTTGGTCAAGTTCACTTCATTTCTCATCCAAAAAGTCACAAAAGGCTTCTTGGGGGGAGTAGGCAGCATTTTTGGCCAAGGCAGGATGTGAAGTAAGTATTTGTTGAAAAAGAGAAGAGCATGAATGCTTTTTCTCACGGATCTGAAGATCCCTATTCTCGAACTCGATCAATTGGAATTCAAAATCCATGGCTTATGGATGCTCCGTAAGTCTTTCTCTAATGAAAATCCTTCATTGTGATATGACTGTAATTTTTTTATTTTCAACACTTTTTCCCTTTATTTGACACTTTTGGAAATACTACGTATGAAGAACCTATGAGAATGTTTTACGCATATCTATTTGTGAATGATAAAGATGATTTGGAATATATGGTTTTAGGGACTAGAATTTTTTTGGACTCCTACCAATTTGAAAAGATCTTTTCGACCAAGTTTAGTGGGTATGATGTGTTTGTCAAAAATTCTTGGCCCAAAGACTTTGAAGTGTCTTTAAATGAAGCAAAAAAATTTATGTTTGATAACCCCCTGACATTGGCCCCAAAAATCTTAAGTTTGAACAGCGTGTCTTCGCCCATATAATTGCCACCACTCTCCTCCCCAAATATAGGTCCCTCGGTTTTTTGTTACCTAGAGATGTTTTTGTCCTCTACTGTCTGGTTAATAGTAAGTGTCTTGACTAGTTTGTGTGGATTCGTCAATATATGCTTGAGAGTATCATGGATATTTCCTCATCTACATGTCTGCCCTATGGTCTTTTTATCTCTCATATTCTGGAAGTTATGAAAGTAGACTTGAGACCCTTTTCATCCAAGCACATCTCCAGTGCTTATGATAAGACTGCTTTTCTATGATGGGGTACACTCTGGGTAATGAGGGATGAGTTAAGCCAGCCAAGGTTGAAAGTGCTCCAGCTCCAGTTGATATCCCGATTGATCAACCAGCTTCTTAGTGGACTACCTCCCTGAATCTTCAACAAATTCAACATTATCTTGATGGAGTCAAGTTGCTGCTTGTAGAGATAAAAGAACATGTAGATAAGATCAACGATATCACTAAGGAGACATGTACATATATGGTAAAGCTTCGGATTAACATAGGAGCTACAAGTAGACAAGGAACCAGGATTTTCAATTCCATGAGTGAAAAGATGGACAAACTCGTCAAGCATGTTGAGAATTCCTGACTCCTTCTATACCAAAGTGATCAACACCCTCAAATACTTTTTGGGACAAAGTTAATACCTCTTGTTGTGCTGTTATGACAAACAATGTTTTGGTGGTTGCTTTTAGACAAAAAAATAATTTGGTCTGTACTAACTGAGCCTATGCTGAATGCTCTAGCCTCTTTATTAGTATGTGAATTATATTCTATATTGCTCTTTATATGTCTCTTTCCTTTTTTTATTGATATCAAAGGTGGAGAATGTGAGTGAACAACTCAGGAAGGGATATAGGAACAACATAATGGAACAGCACATACTCTCAAGGGAAGCATCAGCTCAAGGGGAGAAATTCCTTAAAAGTGAAGTATCTTAAATTACTTTGTTTACTCCTTCTTCATTTTCATCATTAAAAAGGGAAAGATTGATAGGTTTAAGTTTAAGTTTCAATGATAACAATATTATCTTATGTTATATTTACAGGACAAACAAAAAGGAAAGAATGAAGATGCTCAGCAAGATTGCTACTGGATTCGACATAGCAAGTAAGGAAAGAATGAAGATGTTGTTACTATATTAATGAACAATCAAAAGAAGAAAATTGACTCGTACTCAATCAAGGGAACTCATATTGCCAATCATGGATAATTAAGAAGATCGCACACGTGAATTAAGCTAGTCCAGGCGAAATGACTGCTTAAATCAAGTTGTGATAAGGAAGGTCACAATCAAATCTGGGCTCGTCAAAGAGCAAGATTCGAAGAGGCACCCATTGGGTCAAATCCCTTGATCAAAGGTCTTGTGCCTCTTATTTGGCTGAAGACTCAACGGTTATTTTCTCTCCTATAAGAAGGATGATCCTTCAAGAAGAAGATAGCACAACTACACACATCGTATTCTAAGTCTATTTACTTCTTAGTTAAAACACTGTAACCCTTAGTTATCAGTGTCTCAAAAGATTGGGAGACCTAGAACATGAAAGAGAGTTGTGTCAACTATTCTGAACTCAAGTGTTGATACTGCTCGTTGGTAGTGAAAGTGTTAAAAACATATGTATTGTAACTTATTCAAAATTCTTAGGGGAATATTTGTGACCCAAGGAAAATTGGATGTAAGTACCACAACGGTACCAAACCAATATAAATCGTTGTGTATTTTTTTACTTTTCTTTACTTCTTACTTTCATTATGTGTTGTGGTCAATTAACTAATACTTGTGTTAGTTGACTAAATATTAAATAGTCCATAATTCACACACCCCCCCGTGTACCTTTAGTTGCAACACCGAAAACATAGATACAGAAAGAAGATAAGAAGTAAAACAACAAAGCTGAACATTCAAGGCGAAGTACTACTCATGATTCTTGTTCTATTTCTCAGGAAATAGCATGACTTCAACAGGGATCAGGTCCGAAGTCCTTATTCAGAAAAATCGGCCCATCCAACCTCGGTCACGAGCCTCCTCTATGCTCAAGAATGGGGCCTTGCTGGACCAGCAAGCAAGCTTGATCATCCCTCCTCGATAAAGTCGGGGAATGTAAAGGCGCATAAGGTGATCGAGAGTAAAATGACATCTCTCGATTTTGCTTACAAATAATCGAATGAGAATCTCTATTCTCTAGAAGGAAGGATGGATCTGTCAAAGGGATACGTCGTACCTCTTGCAAAAGTCAACGAAGATAGGGTCTAAGGGTACCAACGTCAAGGGGAAAATGTAACACTTAGGAAACCCTCCACGTGGGTAGTGATCGATTCCTCAAGCGAAGGTACTACCACATGTTTATTGACCTAGTTGCAATCCTCTTTAATCTTGACAAGGAGGTCATCAATAATTATGTATATATATACCTCGAGACGGGTTCACATCGACCCGGTACCGAGGAGGTCTTTTAAATCTTAAAATGAAAAATAGTAGGTCACCCTCAAGGAACGAAATCCCCAAGGGGATACTATGTTGTAGCCCCTCGGTGGCGGGTCGTGATGAAAAGGTAGTCTCCTTTTGCGGCACAGCCTTAGAAGTTTTTGCCATCGTAAAAGAAAAAGGAATTAGGATGGTATTTGGTCTGCTAAAAGTTCAAGAAATTTGGGAGCAAGAATTGCAAAGCAAAGAGATTTTTGAAGAGAAGCAAGAATGGGAGAAGCTTTGAACGTAAAGTCTGAAATAGAGGGAGATTACAGTACTTATAGCTTGCCGGTGACGGTTCAGAACTCATGGTGGCTGACCAGCGACTGACAAGCATTTAATACCTTGGTAACTGGACAAATAGGACGTTTTGAGTTGTTTCTTACGTCATGATCGGGTGTATCAGTGATGTTCGTCTCTTACGCCATGGCCCATCGAGATGAAAGCTCGAAAATTAATATCGTTTCTCATCATCTTCTTTCCGAGAAACAAGGGGACTATCTGTATACGGTCAAAATCGGGCTTACTTTTCCAGACTGAAACATGGTAGGCCAAGGTTCAACCTCGTGTTATATCGAACCATGGTGCAAAATCAAATCGTCGAGCTCATGACCTTGAGACCGATCAAGATCAAGATCGGCCAAGATCGAGACCTAGCAAGATAGAAATCGAGTGAGGTCAAGGGGAGCTTACCGAGCTAAATAACAGAAAGCCAAAATATCCACAATCAGGCGAGGACACGGCAAAAATCTCGGCACGTATCAAGAAGATGTCGATTAGTTAGCTAATCATGAGATTTCTTACCCCATATAGAATTCTATCAAGAGTAGGACTCCCCTACTATTCAAATGGGGTCGAATCATTTGTAAAAGATATCATATTCATGCAATACAAAGCAATATACTATCATTTTCTAGCTTTCATTATCTTGTTGTTCTACTTATAAGCCAGCTAAAACATCTTTTTGGTTTAAGGATGACTGAACTCGAGCGCCAAAGCTATTCAATTTGTATGGTTTGCATTTATTCTTTTATCGTCGATTTTAATACTAATTTATTCTTCTTAATTTGTACCAAGTTTTATCAGGTGTCCTTAAAACCACGTATAAATTAATTATTATCATTTAGGGTAAATAATTTGGCACCCACCGTGGGACTAAGGTTAATAGTCCCAGCCATAATTAATTTGGTTTGGTTTGACTAAAGAAAGTCAAACCGAAACCAAACCAACCAGATATTACAAAAATAAAAAATTTAGATATATTTAATATATAAATATACGTATTGTGATGTAATTTATAAATATTTCTTAGCTTTTCTCACAATTTTATCTTTTAAGGTATTATTTAAAGGTTGAATTTAGAGCTTTTGAATGTTCCAATAAGTTTTATAGTCATTAATATTAGTAACTTAAATAATGTTAACAAAAGTCCAAACTAAAATTAAATCAATACTAATGCTAACAAAAGACATTCAATTCAATACGAAGAACGGTAATATATTGAATATCTATTTCTTTGTTTTGCAATAATTTAGATAAAAATGCATAACCTATTTTTATTTTTCTTTAGATTTTACTCATGTAATTAATACTCCCTTATTAGTCTACTTATTTTAGCATGACTTAGTACTTTTAGATTATTATTATTATTATTATTATTATTATTATTATTATTATTATTATTATTATTATTATTATTATTATTATTATTATTACTATTATTTATGGCTTTCTAATTAACAATATTTATGTCATATAATTTTATTGTCTTTATTGTTAAATATTTTAGGATAATTCCATAACACATCTCATATTTTGTATTATTTTCTTCAAAAATACCTTATATAGTTGTATCTTACTAGGACTAAAGAAATATTTTGAGCACAAGTTATATGTTTTAAGTTACGAAGATTTTCGGAAAAAAATCCGAAAAGCCACGGATAACTCGAAAATCTGAGAAAAATTTGAGTTTTATTAGTTTGGTTTGGTGTTTATATTTAATAACCCAATACAATTTCTTTGGTGTGGTAATTGCAAAATTCAAACCAACCCGACCTATATACATCTCTAGCTGGAAGTTTATACGCAGAAGCTTCATAATCCAACTTATTATACTGAAACTTTCCGTATTTCAGCTAAGAAATTTTTGTCCAAATTTATCTCTATATAAAATAATAATTATTTTTTAATAAATTCTATTTTTTTATTCTCAATCCAAAAACTGACTAGCACACGCTACTTAGACGGGTCCCCGTAGAAAGAGCCCCATAGAACAACTACTGGCCCATTTGCAAATTCACCAGACAGCCCATTTAGTAAAGAATTTCAATCTCCTAATTAGTTTTGGAACAGATCTAGTAGGGTTTTAGCGTATTAGGGGTTTTCCAAGAGGAGAAATATCCTGCTACCAAGACTCAAGTAGTCACTGAAATCCAGATAAGGTTCCAAAATATCCATAAACAATTCCATATAGATGCATTTCCATTGAAATTCTCTCCATCTTTGTCTATGGCTGCAAAATTCTCCACTGCTCTATACATCCATTGCAGTATACCTTACACCTCAGACACAAAGCTGCCTTATGGATTGTCATCAAGATTAGCAATCAAAAGATTCACTATGCATTGCAATTCTACTTCAAAATCTCCAAAAGCTCCACCAAATGATTCTCCAGGAAAAAACCAATCTCTTTCTGAACAGCTACAGCCACTTTCCAACACCATTCTTGATGACCCACCCAACCAGGCAAGAATCCTTTCTAAGCCAAAGTCCACTTGGGTGAACCCCACCAGGCCTAAACCTTCTGTGCTATCTTTACAGCGTCAGAAGAGGTCTTCTTACTCTTACAATCCTCAAATTAGGGACCTTAAGAACTTTGCCAGGAGGCTGAGTGATTGCCACTTCTCTGATGATGGTTTCTTGGCTGTTCTTGAAGATATTCCACATCCACCCACTAGAGATAATGCTTTGTTAGTGCTTAATAGCTTGAGACCTTGGCAAAAGACTCTTCTTTTCTTCAATTGGATCAAGACCCAGAATTTGTTTCCCCTTGAAACCATCTTTTATAATGTTGCTATGAAATCTCTGAGGTTTGGGAGGCAGTTTCAGAAGATAGAGGAACTTGCTTATGAGATGATTGAAAGTGGGATTGACTTGGATAATATTACTTATTCTACTATTATCACTTGTGCCAAAAGGTGTAATCTTTTTGACAAGGCAGTGGAGTGGTTTGAAAGGATGTATAAGACTGGTTTGATGCCTGATGAAGTCACTTATTCTGCAGTTTTAGATGTGTATGCTCAGTTAGGGAAGGTTGAGGAGGTGATGAGCTTGTATGAGAGGGGTAGAGCTAGTGGGTGGACTCCTGACCCTGTTGCTTTTGCTGTATTGGCTAAAGTGTTTGGTGCTGCTGGGGATTATGATGGTATTAGGTTTGTGTTGGAGGAAATGAAGTCACTTGAGGTGCAGCCTAATCTGGTTGTGTATAATACATTGTTAGAAGCAATGGGGAAGGCTGGGAAGCCTGGTTTGGCGAGGAGTCTGTTTGAGGAAATGGTGGAATCAGGGCTTCGCCCCGATGCCAAGACATTAACAGCACTGATCAAGATTTATGGAAAGGCAAGGTGGGCTAGAGATGCTTTGGAACTTTGGGAAAGAATGAAGTCTAATGGATGGCCTATGGACTTCATTTTGTATAATACATTGTTAAGTATGTGTGCTGATCTTGGGTTGCAGGAAGAGGCCGAGACACTGTTTGATGATATGAGGATGTCGGAGCACTGTAGACTTGATAGTTGGAGCTATACAGCAATGCTTAACATATATGGAAGTGTAGGAAATGCAGAGAAAGCTATGGCTTTGTTTGAGGAAATGTCTAAAGTAGGGGTTGAGCTTAACGTTATGGGATGCACTTGTTTGGTTCAGTGCTTTGGAAGAGCAAAAAGAATTGATGATTTGGTTAAGGTGTTCGAAGCTTCAGTAGAGAGAGGAGTCAAGCCAGATGACAGACTTTGTGGTTGCTTGCTCTCGGTTGTGTCCTATTGCAAGGGCAACGATGCAGATAAGGTCCTTGCTTGTCTGCAACAAGCTAACCCAAGATTGGTAGAGTTTGTCAAGCTGCTAGAAGATGAGAGCACCAGCTTTGACATTGTGAAAGAAGAGTTCCGGTCCATACTGAGCAATACATCAGATGATGCCAGAAGGCCCTTCTGTAATTGTCTAATTGATATATGCAGAAACAGAAATCGCCCAGAGAGAGCTCATGAGCTTCTATACTTGGGAACTGTATATGGACTATACCCAGGTTTACATACTAAGACACCAGAGGAGTGGCGATTGAATGTCCGAGCACTATCAGTTGGTGCAGCTCAAACTGCATTCGAAGAATGGATGGGAACATTGGCTAGAATTGTGCAAAGTCAAGAACCCTTGCCAGAAGTGTTATCGGCTAACACTGGAGCAGGGACTCACAAGTTCTCACAGGGTCTGGCAAATGCCTTTGCTTCTCATGTGGAGAAGCTATCTGCTCCCTTCAAACAGAGTGAAGAAAAGGCTGGTTTCTTCATTGCAACTCGCGAAGATGTAGTGTCATGGGTACAATCAAAGGCTGCTGCAACTGCATAGATCATATTTCACCTAGTTGAGATCAGTAATTAGGAATATGGGTTGTAATAAACTTGATTGATGTATGTTAGGTAACTGAAATTACGTAGCCATTTGCATTTAGAAAGTATTGAACTTATATGCATAAAATATATCTGGTGTTCCTTTCCTGTTGCCCCATTTGTATGACAAATTTTTTCCAAATCACATTATTCAAGACCTTTGTCCCTTATTTCCTAGTCTTTGAGGAAGGAAGGTCTTTTCCCGGGTCGGATCTTTGCAGCCACATGTGCGAGCGGACCGAATACGAAAGATACGGAAGTGGCTAAAGAAGTCGGAGGAGAAAGTTGAATTTTACACAAGGGTAGGAACAACAATTCCCTCTTCTGTAAACTGCATTGGTGGAAATCCACCTCCAAAAATACAGATTCTCCCCTAAAGCTCTGTGACTAAGCCACCAACCCGATTACAAGCACTTTGGCTCTAAAAAGTAGAGATGAGGAGGGACACAAAAAAGAAAAGGAAGAACGAAATTAAATGAATGAAAGCACCCTCTATGCAAAATCTAATAAGGAAATAAATGAAATGATCCAGTTTCTTTTTTTTTTAAAGGAGAGCAGTCCCAACTACAGAAGTTCTACTCTCAGAGTTTCAGTGAAGTAAACGCCCACTGAGCCTTCCCCAATATCTATCACTATTTTTAGCTGTTTGTCGAGAGGATAAGCAGACAACTGTGCTTATGTTGACTTCAAACGATCCGCAAAACGCCCAAAATATCCAACTTTGTTGCTTTTCCCAAGATCTCAACTGAACAAAATTGCAGAAGCACACTATACATGGATAACAATTCTGACACAGATGCCAGCAGTAGTAAAAACTCAGAGGTATTTGCCTGACGACTTCCAAATTCTTCCTTCCAGAGATATCACCATAACAGTAACATCGTTATGGTACTTCCAGCGGTCTCCTTGAGGGATATCCAGCAATTCATGAAAATCCATTCCTGCAGACAAAAATTAAATCCACTTTGAGAACAGGTGTCTGGCTTGTCCTAAAAAGATTCATATAAACAGCCCAGCATATGACAACCATGATACCAAATTTGATTACACTTTTTTTTCTTGGTCCTTGAGTAGATTTACCCAACCACTAAGATCTAGAGAAAAGTAGTAAGTATGAAGCTGCCAAGAATGTTATCATGACAGATGGATCCTAAGAATTTATGAGTCTTCATATTCCACAGCTTTTACGAAACTTAGATAAGCATGCCACTAATAGTATTCCAGAAACCCAAGAGTGCGCACAATTGATAAGTGAAAGATGAGCTTAGGCTTAAGAGTGAGGGCACATAACTAAGATCAGCCACAGTAAGCCTGTGAAAATAGCTTCTCACATACCTTGTATCACTGCAATATATTAGAAGCATGCATTCGGCATTGAAAGACGGCTTTTGGAATAGGCTTTTTGGTACTAGCTTGAGGAAGAGAAGGAATTTACTATATAAGTAACGTTAATGTTGTTAAGTAATGGCTTGCGCTAAAGGAACTGAGAGAGGCCACGATCTTTAGTATTCCTGCTATCCCAAAGAGCGGGGAAGTAAAGGGGGAAAAAAGGTGAAAGGAAATTTATCAAGTGTTGCATAGCTAACGGAAATCACATAAGGAAACATATCACTATAAACCTCTTAAGTTTACAGAGTCAACCAAACCCATTTGCAGCAGAAGACATGGTGGCAAAGTGTCACCGCCAATCTTAAGCATGAAATTAATAGAGGCAGGGCATAAACTAAGATAAAAGCCCCAGTAAGCCCGTGAAATAGCTGCTACATACTTACAACACAACATATTTTAACATGCATTTCTTTTTAACACAACAAATGCAGAGGTGAAGAGATTTCTAAGCAGTTGCATAGCAAACACAATCACAAAAGGCGATATAGTACCCAAGCTTCAAATTTTTGAATACGGCCAGACCCATTGCAGCCAAAGGAAAGGAAGGATTTGACCATTACTGTAGTAATAACACATACAAGCTGTCAAGCATATGGGTAATGGGTTGCTTGATGCCTTGTAATCACACTCAGTTTTTCCAAAAAAAAAAATTAGTTAGCTTTTTTTGGTAGTTAAAACAGGTGAAACAAACACTTCCTGAAAACTCAAACAGCATTTACAAGCTCAGCTTTTTGGAAACTTCTGACAGATGCCACCAAAAAACAGCACACAACTGCATAAGTTGCAGAATGCAAGTGCAATGGAAAAGGAGAAGACTTTCAAGGCCTGAAATTGGTTTATTTCTAAATTTGGGATTAAAATTTCCTGGAACATTAAGCAGAAGATGTGACCTTGCTCTCATTTAAAAAAGAAAGAGCTTGGGCATTTTCCACGGGAAAGGACCATCACTAAGAATAAAGAGCATCAGCGGAGGAAGACCCCTTTTTTCTTTTGTAGGAGACATCGTCAATACTCGTCAAACCCAACCATCAAGGTGAGGTATGATTGGTTTGAGCAGACCTGCTCCATATAGCTCTATGATTTTTGTAAAATAGTTCAAAACTATATTTTAGAAAATATGGGAACTTTATAAGTAGCTAATTTCAAAATTAATCAGCACTGCAAATGATAAAAAGAAGCTTTTCAAACCGACAGAATATTTTGCCATCGGTAAGTAGAAATTAAGCTATGGCACAAAGTTAGCAGCTGAATTAAAACTAAGCAATATCAGACATAATTTTATGTTACTGCCTACATTATCCGAATGGTAGAATTTAGTTGTCCCCACCTAATAAAGTGAAACATCTAACAGATAACAGCAAGATGTGTAAGAGGACCAAAACATCCGATAGATTTTGCAGATAAAATTTTCATGTAAGAATTCAAGCTACTCAGCAATAAATAAACATCACAACCTCCATTGCATAGCGAGGCATAAAATTACCAAAAAATGGAAGGTTACATTTTATCCTTAACTCCACACAGGGAGAATGGACAGGAATATTACCAGCTTTCTTGGCTGCACGGAACAAAAGCTCCTCAATCAGGTGTTGAGCAGGATCCTGTTAGAAGTCTAATTATAGTAGAACTCTAGTCCAAACTGTATTAGGAGTAGATTAGGTTATGTGTATTATATATAGGGCTCATTGTATCATGTTTAATATCAAGAATTATATTTTTCTCCCGTGCTTTCTCACATGGTATCAGAGCTTTGGTGAGAATAGTATAGCTGTGCGTCATTCCAGCTATTTCCGGGAAGAAGACCTCGTCGCCGTGCAATTTTCCGGCGACTTAACAGGCTGTCCGTAACCTAAACTACCTTTTCTGTTGGTGTTGTGCAAAATCCGAGACCACCACGAGGTTCGGGAGAGAATTCCGACCAACCCCAGAAAAAATCACCGGAAACCGACGCTTCACGCGCCCCCACGCGCGGCAGGACCCTCGGCGCGTGACGCCCACGCGTCGGCGCGTGAGGGCCTTTCCGGCCACTTTTTCCGATCGCTCCAGAAGGACAGTTTAGTCGGAATATAATTCCGACCCTACCCATCCATTTTTTGTTCGATTCCGACAACTTTGATTTTTTCCGGCAACCTACAGTGACTTTTCCGGCAGCTACAGTACTTTCCGGCCAGAATTTCTTCAGGACAGTTTGCTCACCCTTGAATTCCGAGCCTATCCATATTTTTACTTTTCAATTCCGACAACTTTGAATTTTTCCGGCAGCTACAGTGTTCCTGTTTTCCGGAAGCGCCAGTTTTCAGTCCTCTGTTTCAGTTTCAGCGAGTTTTCAGTTAATAATCCAACGATGTCTTTGGGACTAGATGCTTTCGGGCCTAGAAACCAGGGTTCTGGCAGTTCCGGTATTATGATTACCTCAGAACCTTTAATGGGAGGTTCAAACTACCTAGCTTGGGCTTCGTCTGTCGAGTTGTGGTGTAAATGCCAAGGTGTTCAGGATCATCTAACCAAGGAGTCTAGTGACGGAGATGAAAAAGCTAAAGCACATTGGGAGAAGATTGATGCTCAATTATGCAGTATTTTGTGGCGATCTATTGATTCCAAGTTGATGCCCTTGTTTCGTCCATTCCAAACATGTTATTTGGTTTGGGAAAAGGCTCGTACTTTATACACTAAGGACATATCTCGTTTCTATGATGTGATATCGCGGATGACAAATTTAAAGAAACAGGAGTTGGATATGTCTACTTACTTGGGTCAAGTGCAGGCAGTTATGGAGAAATTTGAGACGTTGATGCCAGTCTCTGCTAGCGTTGCAAAGCAGCAAGAGCAACGACAAAAGCTGTTTCTAGTTCTTACTCTTGCTGGGCTTCCTAATGATCTTGACTCAGTACGCGATCAGATTTTGGCTAGTCCGACTGTCCCCACAGTTGATGAATTATTTTCTCGCTTACTTCGCCTTGCTGCAGCACCAAGTCACCCAGTGAGCTCATCACAGAACTTGATTAATCTATCCTCGTCTCCCAATCCGTGGACAATCGGGCTTCTCATACTATGGAGTATATACGAGGAGGAGGTCGTTTTGGAAGATCTAGACCCAAGTGTTCTTATTGTTATAAACTTGGTCACACTCGTGATGTGTGCCATTCTTTACATGGTCGACCAACAAAAAATGCTTATGTTGCTCAGACCGAGCCTACAGGTAACCAGGGATTTTCTGTATCTGAAAGGAGTATAATGAGTTCCTTAAATATCGAGCAAGTAAGCAGACGTCTCCCCAAGTAGCCACTGTTGCTCAGCCTGATACTTCTGTTGCTGGTAATTCTTTTGCTTGTGTTTCCCAGTCTCGTCCTCTTGAACAATGGGTTGTGGACTCAGCTGCTTCTGATCATATCTCTGGTAATAAATCCCTTTTGTCAGATATTACGTACTCACAGTTTCTTCCCAATGTTACTTTAGCTAATGGGTCTCAAACTAAAGCAAAAGGAGTTGGACAAGCAACTCCTCTACCCTCTGTCACTCTAGATTCCGTTCTTTATGTCCCTGGCTGTCCTTTTAATCTTGCATCTGTGAGTCGTTTGACTCGTGCCCTCCATTGCGGAATATATTTTATTGATGACTCTTTTATTATGCAGGACCACAGTACGGGACAGACGATTGGAACAGGACTTGAATCAGACGGCCTCTACTACCTTAACTCACTTACATCCTCTAAGGCCTGTGTAGTTGCAGATCCTCCAGACCTACTTCACAGTCGTTTAGGACATCCTAGCTTGTCCAAACTTCAGAAAATGGTGCCTCGTTTGTCCAGTTTATCCACATTAGAGTGTGAGTCATGTCAGCTCGGGAAACATACCCGCGCCTCCTTTCCTCGTAGTATTGAGAGTCGTGCAGAGTCTGTTTTTTCTTTAGTTCATTCAGATATATGGGGTCCTAGTACAGTATGTTCAACCTTGGGATTTCGTTATTTTGTTAGTTTCATTGATGATCATTCAAGATGTACTTGGATTTTCTTAATGAAAGATCGTTATGAGTTGTTTTCTATATTCCAAAATTTTTGTGCTGAAATTAAAAATCAATTTGGTGTTTCTATTCGCACCCTTCGCAGTGATAATGCCTTAGAATATTTATCCTCTCAATTTCAGCAGTTTATGTCTTCTCATGGAATTATTCATCAGACCTCTTGTCCTTATACCCCTCAGCAAAATGGGGTTGCAGAGAGAAAGAATAGGCACATTATTGAGACTGCTCGCACACTTCTCATTGAATCTCATGTTCCGCTGCGTTTTTGAGGCGATGCAGTTCTCACATCTTGTTATTTGGTTAATCGGATGCCTTCATCTCCCATCCAGAATCAGATTCCGCATGAGGTATTGTTTCCCCAGTCACCCTTATACTCTGTTCCCCCTCGTGTTTTTGGGAGCACTTGTTTCGTTCATAACTTAGCTCCTGGGAAAGATAAGTTAGCTCCTCGTGCTCTCAAGTGTGTCTTTCTTGGTTATTCTCGTGCTCAGAAGGGCTATCGTTGTTATTCACCTGATCTTCGTAGGTACCTTATGTCGGCCGATGTCACCTTTTTTGAGTCTAAACCTTTCTTTACCTCTTCTGACCATTCTGACCATCTGGATATATCTGAGGTTTTACCCATACCGGCCTTTAGGGAGTCTACTATATCTCCTCCTTCACCTTCCGCTACAGAAGTCTTACCCATTCCAAACGTTGGACCATCTACTGTGGCTCCTCCTAGACTCCCTGCACAAGACACTCCACTCTTGACATATCATCGTCGTCCTCGCCCAGCATCCGGCCCGGCTGATTCACTTCCTGCACCTGACCCTGCTCCTACTGCGGACTTGTCTCTTCCGATTGCACTACGGAAAGGTATACGGAACACCCTTAATCCTAATCCCCATTATATCGGTTTAAGTTATCATCGTGTGTCATCACCCTATTATGTTTTTCTATCTTCTCCGTCCTCTGTTGCCATCCCTAAGTCTACAGGTGAAGCATTGTCTCATCCAGGGTGGCGACAGGCTATGACTGACGAGATGTCTGCTTTACATACGAGTGGTACTTGGGAGCTCGTCCCTCTTCCTTCAGGTAAATCTACTGTTGGTTGTCGTTGGGTGTATGCAGTCAAGGTTGGTCCAGATGGTAAGGTTGATCGTCTTAAGGCTCGTCTTGTGGCCAAAGGATATACTCAGATATTTGGGCTTGATTACAGTGATACCTTCTCTCCCGTGGCTAAGATAGCATCAGTCCGCCTTTTTCTCTCTATGGCTGCTGTTCGCCATTGGCCCCTGTATCAGCTGGACATTAAAAATGCATTTTTACACGGTGACCTTGAGGATGAAGTTTATATGGAGCAACCACCTGGGTTTGTTGCTCAGGGGGAGTCTCGTGGCCTTGTATGTCGCTTGCGCCGGTCACTTTATGGTCTAAAGCAGTCTCCTCAAGCCTGGTTTGGTAAGTTTAGCACTGTTATCCAGGAATTTGGCATGACTCGGAGTGAAGCTGATCACTCTGTATTCTATCGGCATTCTGATTCACGTCTCTGTATTTATCTAGTGGTCTATGTTGACGACATCGTTATTACCGGCAATGACCAGGATGGTATTACTAAATTGAAGCAACATCTCTTTCAACACTTTCAGACTAAGGATCTGGGCACACTAAAGTACTTTCTGGGTATTGAGGTCGCACAGTCTAGCTCAGATATTGTGATCTCACAACGGAAGTATGCCTTAGATATTCTAGAGGAGACAGGAATGACAGGTTGTAAACCTGTTGACACTCCAATGGATCCGAATTCTAAACTTCTTCCAGGACAGGGGGACTCTTAACGATCCTGAAAGATATAGGCGGTTAGTTGGTAAACTAAATTATCTTACAGTAACAAGACCTGACATTTCCTTTCCTGTGAGTGTTGTGAGCCAGTTTATGGGTTCGCCATGTGATAGTCATTGGGATGCAGTTGTTCGCATTCTTCGGTATATAAAATCAACTCCAGGTAAAGGTTTATTGTTTGAGGATCGAGGCCATGAGCAGATTGTTGGATACTCCGATGCTGATTGGGCAGGATCGCCTTCTGACAGACGTTCTACTTCTGGATATTGTGTCTTAGTAGGAGGAAATTTGGTATCTTGGAAAAGCAAGAAACAGAATGTGGTCGCTCGTTCTAGTGCAGAAGCAGAATATCGAGCAATGGCTATGGCGACATGTGAGCTAGTTTGGGTCAAACAGTTGCTCAAAGAGCTGAAATTTGGTGAAGTTAGTCAGATGGGACTTGTGTGTGATAATCAAGCTGCTCTTCATATTGCGTCAAATCCAGTGTTCCATGAGAGAACTAAGCACATTGAGATTGACTGTCACTTTATCAGAGAAAAGATACTCTCGGGAGATATTGCTACAAAGTTTGTAAAGTCAAATGATCAGCTTGCAGACATTTTCACCAAGTCCATCACTGGTCCTCGTATTAACTACATATGTAACAAACTCGGTACATATGATTTATATGCACCAGCTTGAGGGGGAGTGTTAGAAGTCTAATTATAGTAGAACTCTAGTCCAAACTGTATTAGGAGTAGATTAGGTTATGTGTATTATATATAGGGCTCATTGTATCATATTTAATATCAAGAGTTATATTTTTCTCCCGTGCTTTCTCATAGATCCCCATCTGGAAATTTCTCCATGAAATTCTCAACAAGAGAGACCACCTCCTCATTGCTCAAGTATTGGTATTGGCCATCAGAGGAGAAAACCAAAAACTGATCACCTGGACAGAGTCTATGGTGACGCAACGAAGGCGTACAAGATATGTAAGGAGTATGGCCAATGTACACATTCCGAAACATTTCTAGCAATGCATCGTTAAATTTAGGCTGTACGAACATATAATCGAAAATATTATGGGGATTAGCAACAACAATAACAACAACCCAGTAAAAATCCCACTAGTGGGGTCTGGGGAGGGTAGTGTGTACGCAGACCTTACCCATACCCCAAAGGAGTAGAGAAGTTGTTTCTGAAAGACCCTCGGCTCAAGAAAACAGAAAGACAAAAGGAGACAATACTAGTATCACCGTGGAAATCATAGGAAAAATAGGAACATGAAATCCAGAATAAAAATGCAAAGCAAAAGCGATAGCTAGTAAAATAGGTCCTGCACTGAAAACCGAAATAGTAAGACACAACATTGTCACTAGCTATCTTAGACAAAAACCCTACTAGACTAGTCTCACAAAGGTACGAAGTAAAGCAAGACTCGACTACCTCCTAACCTACAACCCTAATACTCGACCTCCACAAAACAATCACGTAGCTTAGAGTTATTCATCCAAAAAACAGGAAACAAATATGATTCAAGTCTCCGCATGAAAAATGCAAAGATATGTACCATACAGCAGATAGGAAACATTAAAGTTGGCAGTAACACAAGATGGCAATATGTCAAAGAGAGTACACTGAATGATGTTCCAAAAGATATTATGTGCCTCCAAACTGTGAAATTTGATGCAAAGGAGGAGATTTTGGCACTAAGCGCCAGGATGAAGAAAGAGAAATGAAATACCAACCTGTTTGAGGAAGCCTGCACCGAAAGCACGAGTGACCTTCAGACGACCTTTTACTCTATCATTAACAATGCAATTGCTGTCATCTGGGTGCTCACTCTTAATTCTATTAATTTCCTGATATTGTCAAAGGCAAAAAATCAGTTCAAGACGCAAAGCTTGTTAAAGCATAAACAGAAAGATATATGTTAAAAGCATAGCAAGTAATTTTATAGTAAAACAGCATCACAATATTAGTTTCACCGTTAATGTTCTAAAAACATAAAACTAACATAGCACAACAACGTCGAACATAAAACATCCACCTCATAGCAGGCGGGCAAAGGGGGAAGTCACCATACTAACTCTTAAATGTATGCAAATCATATCAGGAGAGGTAGAATAATTGTCACACCTCCTTTTTACACATCCAAGAGGTATATAAGGAGTTTTTCTAATTATAGTGACATTGTTCGAAATGGGATTATTTATTTATTTATCAGAGTCGCCATTTGGAATAGTTTATTTGGTGTCTCAAGTCACCAGTTTATTTTAAAATCCCAAATCGAGAAAATAAGACTTACCTTTTGAAGTCTGCGAACCAGAAATTCTAAGTAAGGAATTTTATTAACCCGAGAGAAGGTGTCAGGCATTCCAGGGTTCCGTGATTCTAGCACGGTCGCTTAAACTATTATAATTGGCCTATTATCTGATTTTAAGTGCATGTTTTAGCTTATGGTATATTTTAACTTATTAACCGCTCTTAATCATTTTTAGTAAGATTCAGCGTTATTTAAAACACGCCTTGAACCACGCCACATGAAATGCACCCACGGTCCATGACACATTTTATTTAATGTTGTTGAGAATTGAAATCAGATCACATAAAATGCACCCCCGAATTTAATAAATAAAGACAGCAATTTAAATAGCGCGCTTAAAGAAACTACGCTCTTTTAAATTTAGAACAAGGTTTGCGAGAGCCATGAAAAATTTAAGAATGGCACACTCAATTTTTTTTAAAAAAAGTTATTATTAATTATCCGAGGGCTATGGGTTATCTAATTTTGCACTGTAACACACCTCGATTCTAATTTTAAAGGATGTTCGAACTAAACTTTTGAGGGCCATAAATTATGTCTTGCCTAATATGGCAAGCCTCAAGTCTAGTCGTTCAAATGATTTCATAGTTTAAAATTATGAGGGCCATAGACTATTGGTGTTATATAATATGGCATACCTCAGCTTAGTAAAAGAATTATTTTAAACAAAATACAATTTGGAATTATTGTTTGCACAATCACTAAAATCAAGCTGGTTTTCAGGCACTTGGGCCACACCTGCCATAGGCACAAGAGGCCACAACATTCAAATTAACCATTGGGCCCAAAGGGAGCCCAAATTTGAATTAAGGCATGCGGAAGAATCAGAGACTCAAGATCTGAGTGCTTTCAAAGATAAAGAGTCAGTATTTGAACTCAAAAATCCCAACTAAGCTTAATTAAATTTCATCAATACACAACAACATGCTAAAAGGCTTTGGGCATTACTAAACCATATTTGTTATGAAATCTCCTATTTAAGGTGAATGTCTATAATTAGAGAGATTCTAGAGTTCTATTCTTGGTAGATAAATCATCCCACTCCCTATAAATAAAGGGGTCTTCTACCATTGTAAAACACTCCTAACATTCTCTAAGTATCAATAAGAAGAACTCTCTCTACTCTTCTCTCTATTTGCTCTTGTTCTTGCATTATTGTTCTTGTCTTTTATATTATTTCATAACACGTTATCAGCACGAGTCTCTAACCAATTGAAATTTTCGATTGTCTTAACTTTTGTTTGTGTAGGGTTTTGCTTCAAAGAAAGAATGAAGAAAGAAAAAAAAAAAAAAAACAAAGAAAAAGGAAGGAAACAGAAACGAAAAACAAAGAAAAAGGAAGGAAACAGAAACGGAAGACAAAAGAGAAAAGAAACGAAAACAAAGAAAAAAGAAGGAAACAGAATCGGAAGAGAGAAAAGGAAGAAAACATTGAAAATATAATTGGTATACCTTAAAGGTAAGTAATTTACTTTTCCCTTTCAAATTCTTGAAATTCTACGATTTGATTAAATATACAAACAAAGTTTGATTATAACTCTAATGGAGTTTGTAAGAAATTATAACCACATGAAGTGGTTAAATCTCTATGCCCTGCCATGATTAAATTCATGTATGATTGTGGGCAAAGAATTAAAAATCCGTCCCATTGAATTTGCTCCATTCCCTTTAGAGAATGTGGAAGCAGTATATGATAAATCTGAAAGAAGACTAAAATATTACCATGAAGGTATCAATGAATGTGGACGTGGCAAAGAATTCCGTCCAATTGAATTTGCTCCATTCCCTTTAGAGAATGTGGTAGCAGAATTTGATAAGTCTGAAAGAAGACAAAATTACCGTAAAGGTATCAATGGATGTGGACATGGCAATAGACGAAATTATAATCGTCATTATTGTGATAATGAGAATAATAAAGATTCTCAAAATAATCTTTCACTTTATGAGACATGAGATTGTGTAAAGCACATGATTATGATCCATTCCCTGAAGTGAATGTGATAATTGTAATAGAGCCCGTAAGTATGAACACGCTCTTGATGTAAATTTGTTTTATGTCTGACATTATGAAAAGAAAGTTCGTTGCCCTTGAAATTTCGGGCAAGAACTATATGACATGGGTGTTGGATGCTGAAATCCACTTAGATGCTATGGGTCTCGGAGACACCATCAAAGATAGAGAAAAAGCATCCACCCAAGAATGTGCGAAGGCCTTGATTTTCTTGCGCCATCACCTTGATGAAGGTTTGAAGATTGAATATCTCACCGTCAAGGATCCACCTATCTTGTGGAATGGCTTAAAGAAGAGATATGACAACCTGAAGTTGGTCACTCTGCCACAAGCACGATACGATAAGAACCCAAAAGCAAATAGTTTATAAACTATATATTATCGTTGCGGTGAAAACGGGCACTGGTCAAAGGCTTGCCGTATACCATGACTTTTGGTTGACCTTTATCAAGCATCTCGAAAGAGTAAACGCCCTGAAACGAATTTTGTCTCAGACGACAACTTTGACATCACCCACTTGGATGTGGCAGACTTCTTTGAGCAACCCGAGGGGAAGATAGACCACCTAATCGGTGATGGATCCGTGATGAAAGAAGATGGAGCTATTTGATTTTATTTTACTTGTTTGTATTAGTGAATGAATAAACTAATAGCCATTAGTATTAGCTCGTATTAGTTAGTTCATGATATAATGTTAGTATTAGTTCTTTAGAATGTATCAATATGCTCAAATATCAATAATATTTTTACTTTCCAGTAGAGGTAATCGACTAACCTGAAAAACTAGTCGGTTATCTCATATTTCGCATAAAAACTGCAAAACAATCGATTGTCAATGATCAACAATCGATTGTCTTTAAAACAGTGTGATCTGGAATTTTACAAAAACAGTCAACAATCGATTGTCTATGATTAACAATCGATTGTCTTTAAAACAGTGTGTTCTGGAATTTTTCAAAAATCATCCACAATCGATTGTCTATGTCTAACAATCGATTGTCATTAGACAGTGTAATCTGGAATTTTTCAAAATAGCCAACAATCGATTGTCTATACTTAACAATCGATTGTCTTAAAACAGTGTGCTCTGGAATTTTTCAAAATAGCCAACAATCGATTGTCTATACTTAACAATCGATTGTCTTAAAACAGTGTGCTCTGAAGTTTTTCAAAATAGGAAATAATCGATTGTGTGTGTTTAACAATCGATTGTTTGTGTTTAACAATCGATTGTTTGAAGAAAATGCTTAAACTGAAATTTTCAAACTGCAAAGTAATCAATTATGGATAACATATCTGATTTTGTTAGTCAACTGTTAGCAGCAGATTTTGAAAATATTATGTGACACAAACGAATTGAAGTTGTTTATTCTCATGTTCGTATATTTTCTTTTATATGTCAAACCATGGGAAGTAAATTGATTGAAGGCTCCGGAAGAGCAGCTGTAACTCTGCCCAAAGGCACCACGTTTATCTTAGAGAATGCAATATTCTCCTCCAAGTCTAAGAAGAACTTGTTGAGTTTTAAAGATATCATTCAAAATGGATATCGTATTGAGACAATAGATGAGAATAATCTTGAATTCTTCATGAAAACGTGGCTGCCCATTTCGATTTGGGTTCACGCCATTTTGCATGCAGCAATGCTAGTTCGTCGGCTGCCCACTTTGGTTTGGGTTCACGCCATTTTGCATGCAGCAATACTAGTTCGTCGGCTACCCACTTCGGTTTGGGGTCACGCCATTTTGCATACAGCAATGCTAGTTCGTCTCTGACTGACGAATTGACACAAATATTCCCCGTTGCAATTAGTTTTGGGTCATGAACCCAATATATCCCATTTAAGAATCTTTGGATGCGCAGTATATGTGCCTGTAGCACCGCCATCCCGCACCAAAATGGGTCTGCAAAGAATGTTAGGAATATATGTTGAGGTTGAATCGCCCTCCATTATTCGCTCCTCAAAACATTGACAGGAGATTTGTTCACTGCACGATTTGCAGACTGTCAATTTGATGAGATACTTTTCCCAAAATTAGGGGGAGAAGTTGGTGAAACCAAACGGGAAATTTTGTGGAAAAATGCATCATTATCTCATCTTGATCCACATACCTCTATTTGTGAAAGAGGCACAAAAGATTATCCATTTGCAAAGAATAGCAAATCAAATGCCTGACGCATTTATAGATTTGAAAAGGATAACAAAATCACATATCCCCGAAGTGAATATGACAACATCTGATTCACGAATACATATTCATTATTGGAAGAATATGAACATGAAATTGGTATTAAATATACCACACTCACCCCTAGAAGGAGGTTTGAGATGATATATGGCATGAATGATCGTTGGTCACGTACCTATTGTACGCCAAAGTATTTTGGAAATATGACTATTAAAGGACAACGATAATGCAAGAAACATATCTTGCATATAAGTTTGACATGACCATAATGGTATAACTTTCTCTTTAAGAAAGATATTCACCACATGAATGTTGATGAATCTGTGGTAGTACAAAATTAATTGAGAGCTCTAGAAGAGCCAATTATTACTATGTTGGAGAAACACAATTGAGTATTGTGCTGTAGTAAGTCTCAAAGAAACTTATTCATTTTCCAAAGTACACGCGAAAGCGATTGATTATATTGAGACTATATATAAAGGAAGGCTTTGATATCTCCTACTACTACAACTTGTAGCGGGGTAATTTGTATATGAAAAGCTACCCGCTTTGTTCTCCAGTTTGTACTACACAAACGAAATAATGCCACAATAAAGTGGATATCTATTGGTATAAAAACCCATGTCATAATAAACCCGAAGTTTATTGATAAGTGCACATGTCATGGTGTAAATTTGAAGTTTACCAATATTGATAATTTATTCAGTTGGCATTCGTGTTAGCCATCTCATTTTAAGTATGATGTGCAAATTCACATAGGTGAATATTAAAGAACTAGAAAGTTCTTTACGAATTCTCTTGTATCACTTGTTCTCATTAATGAGCTGACCAACTAACGAGTTCGGGTTGAAGCCCATAAATTCTGGAAATATCAAAGGTGAATATGGGCCCATTCACCTGCCATGTATACCACATATGATGCATCTATGATATGGTTACATGCTCAATTGTTATTAACCCGCAGCCTGGCCGGTGCTTGCGAGGTAAATTGCTCAGTAATCTAACTTCGAGCATAATTTCCAGATTTTCTACTCAAGATAGTTCATCTTGATAAGTTGGTTTATATCAAAGTAAGTTTAGCAAGATAATTATTGAGTGCTTCCACTTAATAGCTAAACTGTTTCTTATGAGAACAAAGTTATATATATCAGTTTGATATACGTTGTATACGAGAGTATATTATATTCTCCCCTCACAAGTGGTTCAGGGTCAGGAACCAAATAATTTCATCTTATTATTAATGTGCCGTGTATATTGACATGATAATGCACAAAGATGATTTCCCAAAGTTGAGGAAACAAGTTAGTTTTACTAACATGAGGGGGAGACATGATAAACACTTGAGAAAAGGTTACATGGGATGAATTATCATTTGTATATGTATATCCCCGAATATCATGATATGAACCTGAAGTTCATAAAAGGGATAATTCAATTGCAACATATTGCAAAGCATGCTATACGCATTTGCTGACCCAAAGAAAGTAACTAAATGGAAGAGATACAATTCAAGAAGAATTGATTCCATATGAAAGACATGTAGTTTTGAACCTATAGTTCAAATGCTTGAAAGTATAAAGTCAAAGGTATGTATAATCAGTTTTCGATATCTTATTTGACATGGAAAACTTGATATGCATCTAAAGTCTATTATATGGCTTATATGACTTAACTTGAAAGATTTAAGTTACTTGAAGCATATGCAATTCGTGGTCCTGAAGTACCACATCCTTAGTACAATTTGTGTACATATGTATCTTGCTATAACTATAAGCATGATGGCATTGAGAATGCATCTATGGAGATATTGAAGAGTTATTCCACGACATTATATGAAGATGTTCATATCTATCAAGAATGATGATTTCAAGGTGCGGAATATTTATTCAAGTCAATATGGTTGATTTATTTATCAAATCTCTATCAAAGACCGTTTTGAAGATGATGCACAAGATTGGAATGCAAATGCTCAAGGATATAAATTGATGTACTCATTAGGGGGAGTTAATGCGCGTTGCACTCTTTTTCCCTTACAAGGTTTTGTCCCACCGGGTTTTCCTTGCGAGGTTTTTAACGAGGCAACCAATAGGCGCATATTCAAACATGTGTACTCTTTTTCCTTTCTTTAATTTTTCCCATTGGGTTTTGGTTTTAAGGTTTTAACGAGGCACATTGTTGAATAGACATTCAAGGGAGAGTGTTATGAAATCTCCTATTTAAGGTGAATATCTATAATTAGAGAGATTCTAGAGTTCTATTCTTGGTAGATAAATCATCCCACTCCCTATAAATAAAGGGGTCTTCTACCATTGTAAAACACTCCTAACATTCTCTAAGTATCAATAAGAAGAACTCTCTCTACTCTTCTCTCTATTTGCTCTTGTTCTTGCATTATTGTTCTTGTCTTTTATATTATTTCATAACAATATTACATTTTTTTAAAGAGAACATTGTTCGAGTTCAATTGTATTAAGGCGTAATACATAGTTTATCCATTGACCTTTCACCCAAATCCATGTTACACACCTTTCGATCACGGGTAATTTTTTACACACCCAACCTTTTAGAAGTGTGTCTAATACACACTACTTTTTTCTTGACCAATTTTTCAAAGCATGTGTAATTCACGCTCCATTCAGATAGTGACACGTGTCATTGACTTATTAAAAACAGAAAAAATCTTTAAATTATAATAAGATCCATCTTCTTCATTAAATCCATCACCATGGCGGCCTTCTCTTCGATCGGCCACAATTAAATCATGTCTTCAATCTCCAATCACTATTCTTCAATCAAAATCAGCTATGTGAAGTTCACTACTACCAGCGCATCATCATCCCTAACCCTCACAATCTCCATTAAAATTATTTTTCTCACTGTAAAAGAATCCCATAATAATAATCTGGGTTAACTTTTTAGGTAAGAACTTATTATCTTTCTACTAAAATTTTTAAATTCCATTTTATTCTTCCTAAAAATCAAGGATGGCAAGAACCACCATAGATGGCAGAGGAGGACCGCTCTGGCGGCCAAAGCAGTGGTTGAACTCAAAAAAGAGGTGCAGAGAGCAGTGAAGACTCTAATTGAAGACAACATCAACCATAGATTCACCTTCTGATCAACCAATCTCCATTAATTTGGAGAAACCCAAAAGATCTTTCTTCCAAAAAACACTATCTCTCTATGCCTTTAAAATTCCATAGGCTATCAAGCTTCATTATTGGACTTTTCACGGGGAAAAAAATAAAGGCCTGTCTGGGGTATGGGGGGATTGAAGAAGACAAACACGGGAGAACTTTTTGTTTCATTGAAGAATGAACAAAATAATATAAAAGAAAAAGGAATAAAACAATAAAAAGAAAAAGGGAAATCAATTTGAACCGTTAGATAAATTTTGTGATATCTAAATCGTTCAAATAAAACAAAATATCTATATTTTTGTTTCTTCACACGCCTTATTTTGTTGGTAAAACACGCGCTGGCCACGTAGGGAGAGTAGTGTGTATTTGGCACACTTTGGAAAGGTTGAGTGCGTAAGGTAATTTTTGTCTGCAAAAAGTGTGTAACAGGGATTTTGTCCATAATTCAGGGGGTAACTTATGTATTTTGCCTTGTATTAATGACATACAAACACAAAACCGTACGGCAATCAACTTTAATTTTTATCCCAAACTAACTTAAGAACAATGATATGAAAATCAAAACCTCAATTAAAACTTCTTGACACACACCATATCAACAGAACCTTGTGAAGTGAAACAACAAGAAAATCAAATAAGACTAAAAACAAATGTGCTAACTAAAGATAATTCTAAAACTAACATGCATACAAAATTATTTGAAGAAACAGAAAGAAAAATAAGAAAATTAACAGTCATTTTACCAGAAGAAAATAATCAAAATCTTGTAAACTAAACGTGATGCAACAGAAAACATTCAAAGGCATAAGAAACAAACACAACAAAAAGAAGATGATCCGGAGGAGATGAGGGTCGGAAATAACAAAACGAAGGCGAAGAGAGAATTGAAATACCTAATAACAGGCGAAAAAGTGGCTTGAACGGACCTCCAACATTCCGATTTCGAGCCGCAATTGCTATTCATCGTGGGTTCTTGTTAAAAACCGACAAGAAACAACAATTACGGTCCTAACCAGTCATCAAAGCTTGAAAATTTTGGGATATTTTTATTTTCGCTTTTCTGTCTTTTTTAGATCTGAAATTGGCTCCGTTTGGTGACGATTCGAGGGATATTAGTAACGGATTGGGGGTCAGGGATGGGTGAGGGTTGTGTGATGTTAGTTTGGTGGTGGTTTGAGGTGGCGCCGCCACGGGAGAAGGTGAAGAATTTGGGGCAGCGTTAGGGTTTGTGGTCTGATGAAGAAGGAGATGAAGTGAACTAATAGTCCTAAGTTGTCTCTAGGGTATATTTGGACAGCTATAAGCAATGTGAGGGAAGTGATTTGGGCCATTGGATGACAAACGGCTGAGATGGATCTGGAATAAACAAACTCAAAAGTACGTCGTTTGGTTAGGCTAGGATTTGGACCGGGTGTGGCATGGGTCTGGGCTAATTTTTGAACGGGTGATGGGGCAAAAGGTTTGGGTTGTTACAGGTTTAGCCCAAAACACAACTTTCTCCTATTTCAATTCCCTTTTCTTTTCATTTTCCAATTTTCCTTTATTTTCAAATTAAAATAAGTTGAATTAACTTCTTAAAACTAAATTAATTTACCAAAAATAAGCTAATCACCCTTCTTTGTATTTACAAAAAAATTAATTAAGCCCTAAATTAAAAGAAAAAGCTATGAAACTCAAAATTAAAAGGTTAAAATGCAAAGTGAGTTATTTTTGGTGATTTTTCATTTTTATAAAAAATTAACTTACTATTTAACCTAAAAATGTAAAATTAAATCCTAAATGCAAAAATGCAATGTATTTTTGTATTTTTCATGAATTAAACAAAATTAGACATGCGCAGAAAAATGCAAATAATTAGAAAAATTCTATAATAATTCCTAAAATAACAAACAATTAAAAAATATATATAATTCATTGGGATTTTGTAGGAGTAATTCATGTGAGGCAAAAATCACGTGCTCACACTAATGAGCACAATTTGTAGAGTCTATAAAAGCAGACCATCCTGCTTCCTTATCTGCAACCCTTGTTTTTCCGCTTTAGATTACAGCCTGGCATATAATGCTCTCTTTATTTTCTCTACAGGATAACCATGCAAGCCAACTTTCACGGAATTGCATCAACAAGTCTATTCATGTATAACAGAGGCTCTCTAAATTAAGTTGCACAAACACATGCTGGTTCGCTTGAACAAGAGTTCGCTTGAATAATGCAGACCTCTGGTTACTGGAACAATATATCCCACTGCCTAGCTGGCAAGGTTTCTGCTAAGTCATCCAAAACCTCGTTGTATTTGTTGTGGATCTAATTTAAATTAGTGGAAGAGTCCTTCTCCAGGGGGAGGGGATGAGATGCGCTTAAATCGAGCGATATGGATAGGTGAGGATTCATATAATTGACCTCAAATTGCTAGGAAATAGAGCATAGTTTTTTTTTTTGGTAATTAAAATTTTTATTAATCACCAAAAGGTCTTTACATATCAAAGACAGTTTTAAACTCAACTGCCTATCTAATAAAAACACGAAATCTATGCTACTCTAATATTCAGTATTCATATCATGAACTGCTGAATATGTATACTAAGCCTAGGATGAGCTCGAACATTACAAATATAGGCTATACTACTTAGGAGTTTGTCACAATTACAGTAAGTGTTTTCAAAGATTCTTGCATTTCTTTCCAACCATATACTATAAAACATTTCTGTGATAGTCATCTTGAATGTGAGAGCTCGGACAGATTTCCCTTTGGATTGTAGAATGATCCAATTGCAGAATTGCATCCAGTTATGTCCATTGAAGTCATCCATATTCAGCCATTGTAGTACTTTGTGTCTCAGTTGTGTAGCATAGAGACAATGTAGGAAGACATGATCTCTAGTTTCCTCTTCTTGCTGGCACATAGCACACATCCCTGAGATATTCAATTTCCATTGCAGCAGTCTATTTTTGGTAGGCAGTCGATCCTGCAGCAGTAACCATACGCTAAAGATAGCCTTTGGTCTAGCTGCATTTTGCATAACCAAATTCTTCCATGGAACTCTGGCTGAATCTCCAAGCAGCTGCAAGTACACCTTCCTTATAGTGCAGGCAGTTTCATTGAGCAAATTATGAAGTTGCAGTAGCTTTACTCCTTCCACAATCTTCCTTACCATCCAGCTAGCATTATTTGAAATAGTGAGGCTGTCCAGTTGTTGTTGTTTAACATACACACTGTGAATCCATTTGACCCATAGCAGGTCTTTCTTGTGAGCTAAATCCCATCCTAGCTTAGCTATTGCAGCTTTGTTCCACAATGAGATGTTAGTTAAGTTAAGTCCCCCAACAGATTTTGGCATACACATTTTCTCCCAGGCTACATATGCTTTCTTGTTGATGGTCACAGACCCTGACCAAATGTAGGTTCTGCAGATAGATTCCAATAGCTTGACAACTTTAGAAGGCATAATGAATAGCTGAGCCCAATAAGCTTGGACTCCAAGAATAACAGATTGAACCAGTTGACATCTGCCTGCATAGGATAGATATCTTGCTGTCCAGGATGTTATCTTTGCTGTGATCTTATCAACCAAAGGTTGCCATTGAGTAACTGATAGTTTCTTGGTAGTTAATGGGACTCCCAAGTATTTGAAAGGAAGATCACCTTTAACATAACCAAGAAGATTGAGGATATGATGTTGATTTTCAATTGCAACCCCCCAAAATACACTGCACTTTTGTTTAGGTTAGCCTTCAGCCCAGTAGCAGCTAGAAATTGAGAGAAGAAATGAAACATAGCACTTACTGATTGAGTTTCCCCTTTGACAAATAATAACAAATCATCTGCAAAGCTCAAATGAGTGATTCCCAGCTTCTTACATCCTGGATGATATGTGAAGTTCTTAGTATGCTGCAATTGTGCCAGAGCTCTACTAAGATATTCCATAATGATAGCAAACAAGAAGGGAGATATTGGATCTCCTTGTCTCAATCCTTTAGCAGCTTGAAAGGGCTTTGTTGTTTCACCATTAACTAAAACAGTGTAGCTAACAGTTTGAACACATTCCATGATCCATTTAATAAACCTGCTAGGGAAATCAAGTTCTTCCATAATCTGTTGTAGACTGCTCCATTCCACAGAGTCATAGGCTTTTTGGAGATCAATCTTGATCATGCATCTGGGAGAGATGTGTTGTCTGGAGTACTGTTTTATTAGCTCATGAGCTAATATCACATTATCTGCTACTCTTCTTCCTGGTATAAAACCTGACTGGGAGTTGCATATAATACTACTCATCACTTTTTGGAGTCTATTAGCCAACAGCTTGGATATGATCTTATACAAGACTGAACAACAAGCTATTGGTCTAAACTCCTTCACAGTTTGGGGATTGGGAACCTTGGGTAACAAAGTAATTGTTGCACAATTGACTGGACTGTACATTTTGGAAGTTTGAAAAAAATTTGTAACTGCTAACATCACCTGCCTCCCAATGATATGCCAAGACTGCTTGAAGAACATGGCATTGAAACCATCTATACCTGGAGCTTTATCATTTCCAATAGCCTTCAAGCTATCAACTATCTCCCTCTCAGATATATCAGCTATTAGCTCCTTCCTTTGAATTTGAGATAGTTTTGGTCCATTCCTCATATATAGCTTATTTACTGCTGGAAGTGTGTTGGCTGCTGTTCCCATCAGAGCTTGATAAAAATCCCTGATCTCCTTCTTCAATTCTTCAGAATCATTTATCTTCTGACCTCCTTCTGTGGATAGTTCAATGATCTTTTTATATTGGCTCCTCTCCTTCATAACTGCTGAGAAATATTTATTGTTGGAATCCCCTAGCTTGATCCACTTAGCTCTTGATTTTTGTTGTAAGGCTGACTCTTCTACAAGTGACCATTTCTCCGGTTGCTGCACCATTTCCTTTGCTTTTTGTTGGAGATTGTCTGAATAAGAAAGATCCAGTTGATGCTGCATATCTATCAATTCTTTCCTGCTGCTTTCAATCCTTTGGGAAATGTTTTTAAAGTCTCTAACATTAAGAGATTTTAAAGGCTGTTTAAGTGCTTTAAGATTATTCCATACTCCTTGAAGGTTGTGTTTCTCCTTGCTGCTCCAATACCTTGAGAGAATACCATGATATTCTTTATGCTGGATCCAAGCATTGAAGAATCTGAATGGAGTTTTCCTTACTGCTGTATCAGTTGCAAGAGTTAGTAGCATAGGGTTGTGATCAGATATAAGTGGCTGACCAGATACAGTATGTACATGATTCCACTTCATCTGCCACTCAAAATTGCTAAACACTCTATCCAATCTACTGCATACTCTATCATTACCACTTTGTTGATTAGACCAGGTGAAAAAGTTCCCCTTCCAAGGTAGTTCAATAAGCCCTGATTGCTGTATGCAGTTATTAAAGTCCACCAATTCCCTTTGCTTCACTTGTTGGCTGGATTGCCTCTCCTTAGTGGATAGAATTGCATTGAAGTCCCCTGCAATGAGCCAAGGATCAGTAATACCAGATGATAGATTCACAATAGAACTCCATAGTAGCTTCCTTTGATCACAGTCATTGAAACCATAGATTACTGAGAGCCAGCAGATAATCTCCCCAGTGATGTGTTGGACTTTACAATGAATGATCTGAGCCTCCTCTATATGACCAGACACCACAAGTTTTGAAGGATCCCACAAGATCCAAATTCTACCATTTACTGCACTGTTGTAATTAGTGAGCATACTCCAGTTAGGTAATAGAAAACTAGCTATTCTATTTGCATTGTGTTGTTTAACCTTGGTCTCAACAAGTCCAACCAGGTCAAACTTATTATTCCTAAGATAATTCTGAGCTTCTTTTTGTTTGAACCTTTTATTTACACCTCTAATATTCCAAAAGATCCACTTCATTGGGTTTTACTTGTTCCCCTTTCATCTTGGGGATGATCAGACCATCTAACTGACCCAATTTCATACCTATTGGACAAAACAAGAGGGGACAATGGAGGGAAGTTGGTTATATTGAAAACTGGAGAGTCATGGACAACTTGCTTCTGTTTTTCCTCAATCACAGTAAGAGGTTGAATGATCTCCTTACTTGCTACTTGACTCTGGGTGTGAAGCTCCTGGCAGCTTTGGCTTGTTGTAATTGGTGCTTTCACTCTCCATTCTTGGGTTACCTTGGCTTTTTGCATAGGCTGTGAAATTTTGGTTAGACAATTATGTCCAACCTCCAAGCATTTCTCACAGTATAGAGGTTTCCACTCATATAGTACATCCTGTATGAAACTCCTTCCATTTGGGTCTAGAATCTCTATTTCACAAGGCAGCTGTTTTGATACATTTACCTCAATGAGCATTCTAGCATAAGAGATTCTAGTCTGTTTAGTAGTACATTCATCAGCATATATTGGTTTCCCAAGAACACTAGCTATCCTACTCAAGGACTTGCTACCCCAACAAGACATTGGTAAGTTAGGGAATTTTATCCATAAAGGAATCTCAGTAGGAAAAGCTGCTTTAAAATCAAAATCTGCAGACCATTGTTTCAAAATCATTGGTCTATTAGCAATCGTATATGGTCCTCCACACAATATTTCTTTAGCATCTTCAATGCAATTGAATTTGACAATATAATACCCCTCCTCATGATAAAACAATTCAGGATCAGGCACATGCGACCAATGGAGATTAATAAATCTCTTCATTCCATTGAACCCAGGGCTATTGCCTAACACAAATACCACCAGAGCACTTTTCCATTTCCCTTCTTCCTCCTCTACTTCTTCCTTTACCAATTGACCAACTGGTTTCCCATTGACTAGTATAGGAGGAATATATTCTAATGACATACCATGTGCAGCCAATCTGTTGCTTTGGAAGAGGCTATTCCACTGTTTAGGTGGATTTGAGATTTCCTCTGCTGCAGCCTTAGTAGAATCTGCAGTAGTTGGTTGTTGCATGCACGTCTTTTCCCCATTTTCCTTCTCCTTTGGGCCTTCCATAGGTATGACTGGATGTACAATACTTCTCGCAGGAGCTGTTTGTAACATAGGGACATTAGATGGTTGTGGATCTGGAGCTGGTTGAGCCAATGGAACAGTAGTTGCTTGTAACATTGTGCCTTGTGAATCTGAGACTGGTTGAGCCAATGGAACAGTATTCACAGATGAAATCGATGGAACAGTGATGCCAACCGATGGAACAGTGTTAACTGTTTTTTGGAAGACTAAATCACTCGCATAAATTGGAACTAACTCTTTTCTTGGGCGACCTCTTCTCTTTGCCATGACTCAGTCTGCTAGGTTAACTCACCTTAGCAGTTGCAATGGAGGAAAGGCGATGAACAGTAGGGTTGGGGAGAAAGGTAGAGAGAAGGAGGAGCTTCTCTCTCTACATTAGTCTAATTGATAAATAGAGCATAGTTGTTCATGTTATTGTTGTTGGAAGTGTTCCTTCTCTAACTGCTTAAACTTTTAGGCGAAGCGGTTAAGGCATCCAGTGATATGGCAAGAACAGGAGCCCATTTTAAAAAGGGAGGGTACCGGGTTTTACCTTGGGCAGGGGGCAAGTCTTCAGATGTGGAGTAAGCACCACTAATTTCTACACTTAAACACAAAAGTTACACTTCCTCAATTCAAACTTATATGAAGGCATTTGATTGGAAGCTTATGATATTCATTTGACTTATCTAAAATATTAGTAGTACTAGAAGAAAAATAAGTGATGGTTAATAATTTAGTTTGATAGAGAAAGCATTGGATCAAAGTTAAAATTTTGAATAATTTAATGGAAATTCTTGAAAGTAGTGAAATTGGGATAAAAATTGAATGGTGCTAAACATTCAGGGACGCCCCAAATGAAAAGAATGTCGTACAAACTTGAACCGGAGAGAGGAATAGAATAAACAAATCCGAACTATATGATCAATATATATATTTGAAGAAAGTCTAAGGTAAGAAACTTGTTCTTTTTTTTTTCAAACATGGAAAGTCATTGCTGCTCATATATTTTATCTTCTTCTTCACCTTATATTTTGTTTTCTATTGTCATTCACTCATTCTCCTTTTCTTTTCTTTTCTTTTATTTTTTTCACACTTGTACTTACCTTTAATTTTAATGGAAACTAATAAAATCCATATGTGCAATGAAAGGCCCATAACCAAAGAGGTCAATAAGGTGCTAACCAAGGAGGCCACAACATTAAATCAACCAACTTGCAACCAAATACTATAGCAAGAATTATTTTATATAATGTTAAACGTCAAACATTTAACCAAGCATCATAAATAACTGAATGATAAATAGAAGGAGAACCAAGGAACCTTACTTCTTCAATAATAGTACTATGATCAGTGGATAATTGCAATGCAGTCAGCTTCATAGCCTGAACAGGTGCCTCGTTTGTCACCTTAGTCTCCTCATTGCAGGCACTTGTGGATTCTTCAACAATTCCCTCAATAGTCGACCCGCCATTACACCGACCTTTGGGTTCAGAAGCAGAACTAACCTCATCAGGCTCATATTGTGCCACAATAGCACGACTATCTCCTACATTCATTACATACACACCTTCATCTCTCATTAAAGCAACCAACATACAAGAACCAATTAGTGCAAGCTCCGGATATCGATCAAGAACTTTATCTGTCATATCCAAATATGCCAGCTCAGTAACTTCAAGAGCCCTGGACCTTGCCCTCAAAACCAACTCATGATCAACCGGACCCGTCTTTCTCCTCCTCTCGCTTCAACTAGTCATTTCCTCAGCTCTATTCTCCTCCTCCTCCACTGCGACTTTCTCCTTAGCTTCCAATACAAATTTCCATGGGAACAATTTCTTACTCTCTTTATGCTTACTTAACAATCCATGTTTCAACTTGGTCAACAGCAACGACCTCCTATTAACTGCTGAACCTGCATTATTTACACTTAATGCATCATCTACTGAAAATGCAAATCTATCAGAACCTGAAAGATCAAGCCCATCTTCTGTTTCCTCTTCTGCTAAAAATTCCAACAATCTCCTCCTCCTAACTTCTATCTCCCCTGATTGAAACATCACCTTCTTTGACTGCCCTCTATCCACCTCATTCTCACCTTCTTCTACTCCACCAACCTCTCTAATAGTTGCCTCAGGCGCTGGATTCGAATTGGGTACGCTCGAATTCTCAGCAATCACTTCGTTTTCAGAACTTAGAGTTCCCGCCCCTTGTGGGTTGTTACTAGAATCATCACTGTCCCAAAACAAACCCTCTAATTCTTTGTACATAGCTTTGTAAAGATTACTCATCAAGAACTCAGGGGCATCAGAGCCATTAAACCCATCGTATATCCCAACAAATAGCCAGTCATGCTCTTCCGATACAACCACATGCACACGATCCTCCCCCGCTTTACCAGAGCTCATTGGACATTGTATTTACTGCTATCCATATCCGAATCACGTGTACACTCTGCTGCTGCCGCGGCCGGAATGTCCTTTCTGAAATTCCTCACCGGCACAACCCACGGCCGTTTCTTCTCGGAGAAATTCCTGTAGAAGGCTTTTCTAATTCCCGAAATTCCCTTATTCCTCTTCTTTTGTAAATAAATGGCACCCAGTGGAGCAGAGAAGGGTACTTGGTCACCTCCGCCGCCGTCTGAGCCGACGGTAGCGTCAAGCGGACCGGACAGTGCTCCACGCTCGATCGGACCGGACATGAAAAAAGCCCTCTCCATTGGACCGGACGGCTCGGCGCCGACTCCGCCTCGAGGCACCGGTTGAAGCGGCAAAGCACTAAATGACGACGTACTCTCGAATCCATTTACAACACTGCCCCTAACATTATTAAAACCCACAACACTATCAGTGCCAGGGGCATCGTCGTAAAAATTGTCAAGTTGAAGGACAGTTCTAGGAGTAGAAGTGTTAGCACTGACGGAAGTCTCCAGTCTCTGATTCTTCGGCCACTATTGCTGTCCACCTAGTAGCAGATGAGGATTGCCGGCATAATCCTTTAGTGTTCTCCATTTCTCACTAATCTGCAAGCTCTAACACGACAGTATCACTTTTGTGGCAGATTAATCGCAACAACAGGACAATAAGATACACAAATGCAGTAATCAATAATGAAATAGAGTAAATCATATATAAAGAAAACAGAAAAATACTTAATCGGCTTCAAGATTCTAGGACTGAGGCACTAAAGAAAATGCTAAACTGTCACCTATGACATAAACATAGTTATACCAAATTAAAAATATTAACTAAAAAAATGATATATAAAATCAAAGTATTATAAATAATAACAATACTTAATAATTAAATGATAAATTATTTGAAAACAGCTCTTCCAATAGTTACATGAATTCGATCTCCCTAAAATAAAAAGTTTGAAAAGAAAGTTATATTAGTAAGGCGCGTAACTTGAAGAAAATACATCACAACTCGAAAAAAAACAATACGTAAAAGAATATGTACTTTTTATCTTGAATAATTAATTCAATTGAATTAGTATTTTCTGGTTTCTTGCGATGTGGAACGTGCTATAATCAAATAACATGAACCTTCAAAATTTCAACTTATTTTGGACTTTAATATTTCACTGATATGTTTATAGTTTGGAGCCATACTTTGCAGTAGTTTATGTGTAAACTAAACCCTAAGCAATATAGAAATACCAAACCTAAATAAAAGTTGCTTAAATGATCTCTAAGGAAAAAACTATTGTAGTAAATCAATATTTAAGGCATCTGAAATCCTAATTTTTAAAAACGATATGTTTAAATCAATGTTTATGCGAGTGTGCTCAATAAATGATACAAATCTTCATTTTTTTAGCTTTGGACTTTTTGAATTTTCAACCTTCGTTTATTTTTTTTTTTGTTAATCACCAAGCTTTAATTTTCATGTCTTTTTTCTTCTTGTTAATTTTTAATATTATTTCCTTTAATATAATATAGATGTAAGATACAAAATATTTATTGAATTAATTATTTCTTAAAAAGAATACCTACCATAACTAAATTATACACAAAATTTAATTAAAAATACCTATAATAATGTATATTGTTCACAAATAAGATCAAATACAAAGCTTGTACTAAATAAAAATTAATGTGTAATATACAAAAGGAAATTAGTGAAATTTTAATTAGTTCTTTCTTAAAAAAGGATACTTAACATGACTGCATTATACACAAAATTTAATTAAAGATACCTATAGTAATGTATATTATTTACAAATATGGTCAAATACAAAACTTGTACTAAATAAAAATTATTATTTCAAATTAAAATTGATGTGTCAGTTACAAAATGAAATTAACGAAATTTTAATTAATTCTTTCTTAAAAAGGATACCTACCATAACTGAATTATTCACAAAATTTAATTAAAGATACCTATTAGTAATGTATATGATACCTATAGTAATGTATATTGTTTGTAAATAAAGGGAGATACAAAGCTTGTACTAAATAAAATAATTATTACTTCAACTTAAAATAAATGTGTAAGACACAAAACAAAATTAATAAAATTTTAATAAATTCTTTCTAAAAAAGACACTAATTATATGGTTTTGAAGTAGGGAGAGATAATGCCATCTACTTTGCTCCAAAATTCCATGCCCAACACGATCTTGAAATCATCCATAGGTGCTATAGTGAAACCGGTGTTCTCACAAAATTTGATTAAACATACCTATAAAAATTTATATGATAGATATAGTAATGTATATTGTTCATAAATAAGGTCAAATTCAAAGCTTGTACTAAATAAAGAATTAACTTAAAATTAATGTGTAAGATACAATGATTCTTTCTCAAAAAAAGAATACATAATATAACTAAATTATACACAAAATTTATATTATACACAAATTTAATTAAAAATAGGTTATAGTTATAATATATTGGTTTGCTTAATGAAAATTACATCTTTTTTTTTGTGTGTACGTCTTTGGTCAATAAAAAGAGAACATTTTATTATTAGTTTAAATCTTAAGATAATTGGCTTTGATTACTATTTTATCATATATTTATTGATATTTTTTAATAATTGGTATTTTGTATTATTTTCCATAAGCAAATGAACTTTTGTTTTATCTCAACTCAAATATTTCTATCTATAAATTGGAAATAAAATTATTTTCTTTATCAATAAAATATTTGGCAATTTTTATAGATTAAACTACAATATTAGGAAGAAACTGCTTCTAAATTTGAATTATTCAGAATTGATAGTTTGTTTAATTTTCTTCTTTTTGTTTTTATTTTAAAACTCTAAATTTTTAAACTCAAAGAAATTAACTAATTATTAATAATACATAACGCATAATTTAAACTTTTAAAGATTTAAATTTTTTTTACAAAATTATTACATAACTTTACTTACTTTGTCCTAAATTATCATGTTGCCTATTGTGAAGTTGTTTACATATAATCGAGATACTATCATATATAAATAAAATTAATATTTTGAATTTTTTTAAAACATAAAGAGAGAAGTAATTTACTATTCTTTATATATTTATTGACATTTTTTATTATTTTCTATAAGTAAATGAACTTTTGTTTTACCTCAACTTAGATATTTCTATCTATAAATTCAAAATAAAATCATTTTCTTTATCAAAAAAATATGTGGCAGCTCTTTATTGATATTATCTACCCTATTAGGAAGCAAATGCTCCTAAATTTGAATTGACAGTTTTAATATTTTCTTCTTTTTTATTTTTTATTTTAAATAATTTCAAAACTCTAAATTTGTAAACTCAAAGAAAGTAGCTAATTATTAACAATACATAATTTAAATTTTAAAAATTTAGATTTTTAAAAAAAAATTATTACCTGACCTACTAACTTTGTCCTAAATTGCCATATGGCCTATTGTGAAGTTGTCTAGATAAATTTGAAATGCTATAAAATGTAAATCAAATTGTAATTTTGATTTTTTTTAAATATAATTTTTTTTTACTATTTTGTCATAAATTTACCCATATTTTTAATACTTGCTATTTTCGTTTTATTTTCCATCGGCAAATGAACACTTCTTTTATCTCATCTCAAATATTTTTATCTATAAATTCGAAAACAAATTATTTTCTTTATTAAAAAAATATTTGGCAGATTTGTATAGATACAAACTACTATATTTATAGAAGAAAAAAATATTATATCTTTAGATATAGATATAAATACATAGATCTAAGATCTACTATTTGCATTAATTATGTTTCCATTTGTAATTCAAATTTTTAATGTTGTCTTAAAATTGCCAAGTGACTTTATTTTAGCTTGCCCCTTGGCTTAACCACATGCTTCATTACTCTCCTTTTAATATAATATAGATAGATCACACATTATTTATATAGTAGGGGAGTCCTACTTAAGAAACAATTCTATAAAAGGTAAGAAATCTTTTGATTTGCTAATTATTCTGTCTCTTTGATACGTGTCGAGATTTCCGCCGTAATATCCGACTGGTTATGGATATTTCGGCCTTCCGTTATTCGGTCCGATAATATTTCCTTGAGCTCGATCGGAGTTGGGGTCGTTTCCAGAGCTACGGGCTCGATGATCTTGAAGACGCATGCTCTAACTTCATATCTTGGTTCGATATAATCCGAAGTCAATCTTTAACCCAACACGTTTCAGTCTCGATCTGCCATGCAATAGATGAGCTCGATTTCTACCGTGTACAGATAGTTCCCTCATTTTTCGGAGAGTAATCGACGAGAAACAATTTGAGCCCCCCCTCTTCTTCGTGTCGATTCTTCGTGCCAGAAATGACAAAACTGACAAAACGTCTCATTAGTCATATCTTTATGGCATTTAATGTTTGTCAGTTACTAGTCGACCATTACAGGTTTTGAATCGTCATTATGATCAAACTTTCATTCATTCAAACTTCACGTTTAAACCTCTTCTACCCTTGTTCTTAAAAAACCTTTTGTATTCTCCAACACTTGTACCAGATCTCTTAAGGCTTTTGCAAGAATTTTCACTTATCTTTATTCCAATATTCATCCAAAACATTAAGCGTGACCTTTTAACTTTCTCTTCTTCATCTTCATTCAAAAGAAAAATGGCATAAACTTCTAAGATTGTTCTACAAAAAGAGACTGCCTCTTCATTACGACCTGCCACGAGGGATTAGCGGTAGAACCTCACCCTAAAAAGTTTGTTCCCAGTGGGTGCTCGTACGACACTGATTTCAAGGTCGAAAACACTTCTTCGATACCGAGCCGATAAGAGCCGATTCAAGATATATATGCTCAATCACTGATGATCTCCTCTTCAAGCTAAAAAAGGATTGCAACTGGACTGATATACATGTGGTGGTTCCCTTACCTGATGAAGTAATTACTATCCACATGGAGGTTTTTTAAGTGTTTATACTTATCCCTTCACGTTGGATCCCTTAGACCCCCTCATTGTTGCCTTCTGTTAAAGGTACGAGGTAACCCTCAGTCAAATTCATCCCTATATATGGTAAGTTTTCTTTTCTAACTTAATAGTATTTGATTTCTTTCTCCTACTGTTGAGTTCTCATTAGTTCCATTTTCTTTTGCAGGCCTCCATCCAGTAACGAGAATGTGCCTCTCGAGTCCCCTTCGAGGCAAGGTGATGATAAGAAAAGGAAAAGGGCCCAAGTTCTCTGAAGTAGGAAAAGAAAAAACCAAAGAGGAGGCTGGCGCGCAAACCCAACAAAAGCATCAGTGCTCTACCTTTGGACTCAGTCCACCGACTGAGGGATGAGTTCGAAGAAGAAGAAGAAGAAGAAGAGAAATCCAAGATGGTGGTTCGTGTGTGGTCAGGTGTCGTGATGCGAGAGGACTCCAAACCGACAGGGGCTAAACCGTTTTGACTTGGGGAGGTCGATGAAAGAGCTTTAGCCGAAGCTTCTGAGCTTGAATGGGGCGAGGCCACTCTGCATTGAGATAGAGAGGTTGATAAGGAGATCGTAGCCGGTTCTTCCCGGACAACGGTTAGTGCTCCAAAGGGCATACCCGGAGTAATAGACCTCTTTGGTTCGCCATTATTATTCTCTAAGTCTATGATTGTTGATTCTCAGGTGCTGAAAGAATGATCCATCGAAGAGCCACAAGGGGCAGTAGACACCTTTAACAACTTCTTTGACATCATAGACTCTATCGATATAGAGGACGTTACCGGGTTGGGTGATATAATGGTGCCAAAGAAGAGTCTCTGACTGGACCTGCCTTAAGCCCGAAATTAGTCAACTGTTTCCTAGCCCCGAGTTTGGATCCTGACCGGAAGTGGTCAATTGTTATGTCCATGCTAGAAGATACCCGGGTTCTTTCTGCCCCCGTGTGGTTGGCAAGTTATATTTGGTGCTTGGTGACCAGGGAGGATCATGCCAAGATGAACGAGGTAGAAGTGCCTTGTTTGTTCAACAAATCCCAACAGGCATTAAATCAGGTAACCTCAGATACCTCTTAATAGCAGATGATTTTGTAGATGATTGTAACTTCTCTCCATATGTTTTAGGCTTCGATACTTCACCATGAGATGTTCCTCCGATACCGGGAAAAGCTGAACTAGTACGAGACCAAGATCCGAGGGCTCATTGAGAAAACAAATGCTTACAAACATTTTAGTGTGTAAAAAGAAGAGAAGGCTAAGGGCATCCAGGCTGAGTTAGAGGTGGCTCGGAAAGAGCATGCGACCTGGAATAATTTTTAAGGTTAGCGACGATGAATCAGGCATGGTGACTAACGATCCAAACCCTCTGGTCTAATAGAAGATTGAAAAAATATGGCTGCTCCGGGAAGAGGTAGATGCAGTAAAGGTTGAGGCTAAAGAATAGAAAAAGAACATGCACCGCTTAGCCTCAGAAAAAGAGACCGCCCAGGACCAACTGGCTTTGGGCGAAGTCCAGCTTCGAGGTGTAAATGAGAAGTCTTTAGAGCATGCCAAGAAGATCGAGAAGCTCAATCCTAGCTGAATTTGGCCATCTCTGATCGAGAAAGTCTAGCTACCAATCTTGAAGTAGCCAAGTTGTAGGAAAGAGAAGTTAAGGCCAATGTTAATAAGATGGTTTCATTTATAAGGTCGATGCCGGCGGCTCAGGTTTGAGTAAAATACATCACCGAGCATGCTAAATGGTAATCTCTAAGGGAGGCCCTTGAGGAAATCCATGCTCGGGATTTTGACCAATCAACTAAGATCAAGAAAGCCAAGGAGCTTGAAGTTGCAGCTGAAAAATTGTCTTATGCCAAGGATGATAATTACTCCGGTGGTGTAAACGAGTCCGAAGGTGGGCAAGATCCCAAGGGTGAAGATGCTTCCCCAATGAGGACCATGCCACTTAGGCTTTTATATGTGTTTTGTTTCTTAATTTTGCAATTTTGTGGAGGCAGTTCGATCGTTGTAAAATATTTTATCGGGCTGTTTGGCCCTCAAAAATAATTTTTTATCAATATATTAAGTCTTTCTTTCCCTTTCTCGGCTTTCGAATTTTTCCTCTGTCTTATTACTTGTGTTCACAAAGATCGAAAAGCCTTAGCATGAAATTATCTTATTTTAAGGCGTCTTGGGTGTTCGGTGTTACCAAAAACTTTCTCCCAAAGTAAGTAATCCAGATTATACTTTGTCTAGGGTATCCTTGAGAATTGGTTATGAAAACAATTTCTATTTTGAAGGCCTAGTTTGTGTTACGAGTTTCGGATGTTTCCGAGCTGTGTTAATATGGTCGCAGCCTTTTAGTTCGGGAGTCGCCCAATGGACTTACTTTCCCGAGTTATCTGGGCTTGCCCAAGATAATAGTCCTTGATGTTAATAAACGTCAATACCACACAAAAGGGGGGGGGGTGATTTGTGTGGTACCTAATTTTCGCGTTAGAAGAACCTGGTTCTTCGAAGTGTTCTAATTACTGCAGTTTGCGGAATAATAAAAACTTAAAGTAAAGTGCACAAATATTTTTACGTGGAAAACACCCGGCTCAAAAGGTGAAAAAACCACGACCTACTACTTAGTAAGATTTTTCCAAACTCCACTAAAATCAATGAGCCAAAAAAGCATTTACAAAAACTCTTTGTAAACCTAAGGATTAAACTCTAATCCAAGTGTGGCACACAGCCTCAACTGTTGTGACACTATCAAGTTAACTCTAACTAGATGATACAAAGTACCTAATACAATTGCTTCTAGGAAAGCTGAAAGGTAAAATATAAAACCTACTACAATTGAACTAGAAATAAAACAATCAGATTGCTTCTCAAATATGATTTATTTCTGCTTGTGTGTGTTACCTGTAAAAGAGAACTAACGCAATCATATATTAAGTTAGTAGTTAGAGTTTGATTCAGACTCCACTTCTTATCCGTATACAATTCGAGTCCTTAGCCAACGCAAACTCCAACTCTTATCCTAACTTAGGATTGAGTTCTCTTCACATACGGAGACTGTCCTCCTTATCCCAAATGCAACCTTTTCGATTATGTTCAGAAGATATTGATGCGTGATCTTTAGTGCATTATCTTCCTCACGTGCTCTGCATGTGCCCTGGTTGATTCAGAATGTGTAGTACAAGATGGACTAGGTCTTTCTATCAGTTCATTTATCAATCTTCAAAACTAAACTGAAACTTGGGCCAACAATTTCCCCCTTTTGATGATGACAAACTCTGTGCTTATTGTGAGGGAACCTGTAACCTTGTCTGAAATCAACACTTAGAAAATAATTTAACTTATCATTAAGAAGGTCGGATTTAGGTCATAAACATCACTAGTTTAGAATAAAAAAATTTTAAACACAATATCTTCCCCCTTTTGGCATCATCGAAAAGTTGCATAAATAATGTGAATCCTCGAAGTTAATTTATACTCATGGCCGCTGGGGCGACTGTAAGTGAAAACATGTTAATGTTTATAAAAAATCAGCTCAGAAATAACTATTAAGAATAAGATTAACAAGAACTAGAAAAGTTTCATTCATTGATTACAGAGATGTTCCTACGATGCAGTCCACAAAAAGAAACATAAAACTTCCAACCATGAGCAAAAAAAAAAAACAGACCAAGAACCATATAAACTTGTCATTGAAGGGGGAAAACTAGACTGGATACTAAGCACAGGACTCCTAAGGCTTGGATGAGCTAGAGGGTTGGACTTTCAGCAGATTTAGCATTTGTTGTAGCATGACTTCATTTTTCTCCTTTTCTTTGGCAAGATCAGCTCTAGCCCATTCCTTTCTCCCCCCAATTCCGCCACCCTAGCATTAAGCCTTGCTATTTCAGCATCCTTCATTCCAATCTCCTAAACTAAGGACCTGACTTTGTTGTTCACAAGAGTCTTAGCAGATGAACCAGGTTCAACAGGAACAGTGCTGAGCAGATAGTCACAACTTTGAAGAGTCTTGATGCCAAAGTTCTCATTGTTGGATGCCATGTCCCAATTTTTCAAGGGAAAATTTATTCGTTTAAGCACAGTAGTCAAAATAAATCCATAGGGGATGATATGGGCCTTTGAACCATTGATTACTCTTTCCAGCAGATTCACCATAAGCACAAGCCAGTTGATTTGCTTACTCTCAGTCAAGCACTGCATGAGTACAAGGTCCATATAATTAGCAGTATGCCTTTTTTCCTGTCTGGGCAGAAGGCATTTGTTGACAAACTCAAAGAGCACCTTGTGCTCAGGCCTCATCTCACTTTGCTTCTTGTTGTTCTAGCCCTGGGTGCAACCTTGGGTGATGCAATCTTGGATTTCTTAGATGGTTTTGCAGCAGCAGGAGTTTTCAGGGAAGAGGACTTTTGTTTCTTGGGATCATAGCTATCAACCACCTTCTTCATCATATCAGCAAGGTTTCCTCCACCGATGGACTAGGTTTACCAGTTTGTTTACTTAAATCTACCAACCCCTCAGCAACTTCCCCAGATTCACTTCCCCCTGAATGTAATACCCCATTTCCCCCACTTCCACAGATAGATAACATTTTCTTCCTCCTTTTCTTAATTTGTTTTACAGACTCATATCTAGAGATGTCCTTAATATCCCCTACCAAAACATATCTATTTTCTACCTTTTCACCTACATCCACCGAACCAGGAAAGGATCTTAACTCTATTGGATTTTCTTGAGGCGGAGAATTTTTAGAAGACCCAGGTTTATCTCCCTCGCTTGCAGAGATGTCTTGATTCGACTCAGAGCTGGACTTAGTGACTTTTGCTTGAGGTTCTTTCTTTTGACTGGCTTGCAACCTCTTGTTTAAATCTTTTCTCAAAGGTCCAGTCGCCACTACTTTTCTAGCTATCATTTTTGTTCGACGAAATCTTGGTTTTGGGGATTCAACAGGAGGGGTAGAGGATGAGGTGGTGTTGGGTGACACTAGTGGTGGGGTTCCTGGATTGTCTTGAGGATTAGTCATTTTGGATGAAGAATTTTTGGAGGGCTTCAGGAAATTTTGGGAATTTTTGAGGGTTTTGGAGACGAAAGAGATGATCAGAGAGTTTAGAAGCTAATGATGGTTATGATATGACTTAAGAGGCTTTTAAAGAGGGGTAACTATTGTTTCAGAGAAAGCACTTTTTCAGATGTCAGTAGGAGTCTTATCAGTGTAGAGTTCTGGTCTCCCCAAGAATTAATTAAAATTGCTAAGGTTTAGGAAAAGAGTTCCGTTATTCTTAGAATTCTAATTACAAGAAACTGGTTCTATTGGCTTCCAACGGATAGAATTTTGAGACGATTGGAGTATCTAGGACTCTTTCTAATGATTGAAAATTTAATTTTTCTAATTGTGCAAAGTATAGAAACATACCTGACCTTCCTTATGAGTACATATTGATGAACCAGGTTCTTCATATGACACTTCTCTTGATCATGCCTCAAATGTCAGAATAGAAAATTTGTAACAGATTAGTGAATTATATAACCACATGTCACAGGAGTATACTTATTCAAAAGTATTAAGCTGAGTAGGATTAGTATAATATTCACAGATTTAAGAACTACTAACCAAAAATAATTTTTTTTTTCAATTTTTCTCCCCCTTTTTTTTCAATTGTGCATTCTGAACATGTCCTCTTAGGTGATCTTAATCATCCCTAATTCCAACCACTCCCTCTCAAAGTTTTCTCTACTTAGTGCCTTGGTGAAGATGTCAGCTATTTGTTAATCAGTGGCACAAAATTCTATGGAAATTAGCCCCTTTTCATAGTTTTCCCTTAAGAAGTGGTGTCTAACATCTATGTGCTTAGTCCTTTTATGATGAACAGAGTTCTTTGTTATACTGATTGCACTAGTGTTATCACAAAATATAGGTATGCATCCCACTTCAATTCCAAAATCTACCAATTGTTGCTTGATCCATAGCAACTGAGCACAACATGAGGCAGCAACAACATACTCAGCTTCAACAGTAGAGAGGGCCACTGAATTTTGCTTTTTGGTAGCACATGACACAAGACAAGATCCTTGGAAGTGTGCTATACCTGAATTACTCTTCATGTACACTACGTAACCTGCATTATCAGCATTAGCATATCCAATTAAGTCAAAATTACTACCTTTTGGATACCACAAGCACAGATCAGTTGTGCCTTTTAGATATCTCAATATTCTTTTGACTGCAGTCAAGTGTGGCTCCTTTGTATTTGCTTGGAAATGAGCACAAAGTTCTAAACTGAACACAATGTCAGGTCTATTGGTAGTAAGATACAAAAATGAACCAATCATACCCCTGTACAACTTTTGATCAACTGATGAACCAGGTTCATCATCATCTAACTTTGTGGCAGTTGCAATAGGAGTATCTATTTCTTTGGATTCTTCCATTTTAAATTTCTTGATCAGTTCTTTTGTGTACTTCTGCTGATGAACCATGGTACCGTTTGGACTTTGTTTGATTTGCAACCCTAAGAAGAAATTGAGTTCTCCCATCATACTCATTTCAAATTCACTGCCCATTAGTTTTGTAAAATCCTTGCTCAACCTCTCTGTAGTGGCCCCAAAAATTATGTCAACGACATAAATTTGTACAACAAGAAGATCTTTACCTTTTTCCTTTAGGAACAAGGTATTATCAATTTTACCTCTTTTATACCCATTCTCCAGAAGGAATTTTGAAATCTTTCATACCAAGCTCTTGGGGCTTGCTTGAGACCATAAAGAGCCTTATCCAGTTTGTATACATGATCAGGACATTCTTTGCTTTTGAATCCAGGAGGTTGCTTCACAAACACTTCTTCTTTGAGATAGCCATTTAGGAAGGCACTTTTCACATCCATTTGATGAAGAGTGAATTCCATATGTGCTGCAAAGGCTATGAAAAGTCTAATTGCTTCAAGTCTGGCAACTGGAGCAAAAGTCTCATCATAGTCAATGGCTTCCTCTTGACTATAACCTTGAACCACCAACCTTGCCTTATTTCTTGTAGCTGTTCCATCTTCATCCAGCTTGTTTCTGAAGACCCATTTTGTCCCAATGACTGACCTGTCCCTAGGTCTTGGAACCAAGTGCCAGACTTGGCTTCTTTCAAACTGATTGAGTTCTTCGTGCATATCATTTATCCAGTCTGCATCTTGTAGAGCTTCGCTCACATTCTTAGGTTTAATCAGGGACAAAAAGTCATCAAATGCACACATGTTCTTTAGTTGTGATCTAGTCTTGACTCCAGATGTGGGATGATTGATTATGTTCTCAATGGGGTGAGAACTCAGGTACCTGTAAGATTTTCCCACCAGCTGGTTTCTGCTAGCTTCTCTTTCATTATTATGTTGTATAGGAACAATGTCAGGTACAGGTTCCTTTAGAGAATTTTGTGCAGTTTATCTCAGATTGATTCCCCCTGTCAGGTTGCCCAGGGTAAAAGGACCTGCTCCATCACCTGTTCCTTCCTTGGATGCCTCCTTGACTTGTGATGTAACTTCAGTCAGTTGTCTCACCAGTCAAATGGCTTCATATTCATGTTCCTGTCTCTCAGAAAGAGTGTTAGTTTCATAAAAAATAACATGTACACTTTCTTCTACACATAGAGTTCTTTTATTAAATACTTTATAAGCTTTGCCCTGTGAAGAATATCTCAAGAATACTCCCTCATCACTTCTAGGATCAAACTTACCGAGGGAATCTTTGCCATTATTGTGCATATAACACTTGCAACCAAAATCCCTTAGGTGGGATATGTTTGGTTTTCTCCCTTTAAGTAACTCATAGGGAATTTTTTCTACTAGTGGTGTGGTCACACACTTGTTTATTATGTGGCATGCTGTATTTATTGCCTCTGCCCAAAAGCTGTGAGGTAGTTTACTGGAAAGTAACATGGTCCTTGCCATATCCTCAAGGGTCCTGTTCTTCCTTTCAACTACCCCATTTTGCTAAGGAGTTCTAGGGGAAGAGAAATTATGATCTATTCCATTTCCATCATTAAATTCAGCAAACTTTGCATTTTCAAATTCAGTTCCATGATCAGGTCTAATGGATGCAAGTTGATTTCCTAATTGTTTCTAGATTTTTCTAACAAAAGCTCTGAACATTTCAAGTGCGTCATCATTAGATGTTAGAAATAGCACCTAGGTAAATCTAGAATAATCACCAACAAGAACCATAACATATCTTTTACCACCTCTCCTCATGGCTCTCATTGGACCACAAAGATCCATATGAACCAGTTCCAACATCTTGGACGAGCTTACCATTTTCTTAGATTTGAAGGATGACCTTACCTACTTCCCCCTTGCACATGCCTCACAAACTGTCTTCCTTGAACTTGATATTAGGTAGACCTATCACCAAGTCCTTGGAAACTAATTTGTTTAATTGATTTAGACTAGCATGACCAAGTCTTTTGTGCCAAAGGAGGGGATCAATTATTAACACACTCAGACAAGTGAGTTCATTTTCATAAAGAGTCGACAAATCTACAATGTAAATATTGTTAACTCTTCTTCCCTACAAAACAATCTTGTTAGTAGTAAGGCTAATCACAAAATATTTTAAGGAAGTGAACCCCACTATATTACCTCTATCACTCAGTTGTGACACACTTATCAGGCTATATTTCAAGCCATCTATCAAATAGACATTCTCAATGGAATGAGAGTCTGTCTTTCCTGCCTTTCCAACCCCAATGATCTCACCTTTATTTCCATTTCCAAAGGAGACATTGCCTCCTCTTAGGTTCTCAAGTGAAAGAAACTAGTCCTTGTTACCAGTCATATGTTTTGAGCAGCCACTATCCATGTACCAAATTTGGCTACTTCCTTTCACTTGGACTTCCTGTTCATCTTCTAATTCTCCGATGGCCATAAGAGCTTGCTCATCTTCAGCTTCATTTTCTGAGTCTTCATCTGACGTGTCTCCCCATGCAGCAACTGTGGCCTTGGTAGTACCTTTGTTTCTCTTTGGTTGAACCTGTTCCTTCTTCCTGTTCCTTCTTTCTGCCCTTTCTTTCTTCCACTCAATCTCCCATTGAGGGTAGTTCTTGATCATGTGATCTGTCTTTCCACTTTTAAAGCAACCATCATTTGTCTGCTTCTCAGGAGCCCTATGTTTGTTGAATGTTGATCCTCTTGAAGAGCCCTTTCCTCTCATTAGGTATTTCTTGAATCATCTTCAAGATGTGATCCTTCTAAGATCTTGAGAGTCGGACTTCTTTATTTTTTTGGAGTATCCATCTTTATAGTTTGCCTTCTCAATTCATAAGCAGTCAAGTTCCCAATCAGTTTATCCAATTTCAGAGTAGCGATATTTTTTGATTCCTGAATGGCAGTGATTTTTCTTTCCGAGGAGATTGGAAAAACTCTAGTTAGAATCTTCTCTACCTTGTCTTCTTCTAGAATAACCCTTCCAAGAGACTCAAGTTCATTTGTTAGTATAGTGAACCTAGTATACATCTCTTGGATAGTTTCACCATCCCTCATAGTAAAATTCTCATATCGAGAATACACTAGAGTTCCTCTAGACCTCTTCACATGAGGTGTTCCTTCATTAGCCACTTGTAAAGTGTCCCAAATTTCCTTGGCAGTTGTACATTCTTGAATCCTATTGTACTCATCAGGGCCAAGTCCACACACTAGCCATTTCTTAGCTTTAGCATTTTTCTCCCATTTCCTTAGATCTTCAGCGCTACAATCTGCTCTAGTTTTTGGAACATCCATTCCTTCAACATTCTTCTTGGTTGTAGCAAGGGGTCCATCGGTGATGATGTCCCAAAGTTCATAATCTTCACCCATGATGTGGTCTCTCATTCTGTTTTTCCACCAAGAATAGTAGAGCCCATTAAAGAGTGGAGGCCTTGCAGTGGACTATCCTTCCCAGTTCCCAGGTGGTGTACCCATGTTGATCTCTTTTCCAAGGTGTTAACCTCTTCAAGTATAACCTGCTATGATACATATTGATGTTAAGAAATGTCAATACCACACAAGAGGGGGGGGGGGGATGATTTGTGTGGTACCTAATTTTTGCGTTAGAAGAACCTGGTTCTTCTAAATGTTCTAACTACTGCAGTTTGCGGAATAATAAAATTTGAAAGTAAAGTTCACAGATATGGATAACACCTGGTTCAAAAGGTGAAAAAACCATGACCTACTACTCAGTAGGATTTTCCCAAGCTCCACTAAAATCAATGATCCAAAACAACATTTACAAAAATTCTTTGTAAACCTAAGGATTAAACTCTAATCCCAATGTGGCACGCAGCCTCAACTGTAGCGACACTATCAAGTTAACTCTAACTTGATGACACAAAGTACCTAATACAATTGCTTCTAGGAAAGCTATTAGGTAATATATAAAACCTACTACAATTGAACTAGAAATAAAACAATCAAATGGAACTGGTTCTTCTCTAGGTTCATGTAGCTGTAGGTCAGACTCGCTCTTTTTGCTCTCAAATATGTTTTACTTCTTCTTTTGTGTGTTACTTATAAATTAGAACTAACACAATCATATATTGAGTTAGTAGTTAGAGTTTGATTAAGAATCCATTTCTTATCCGTATACAATTCGAGTCCTTAGCCAATGCAAACTCCAACTTTTATCCTAACTTAGGATTATGTTCTCTTCATATAAGGAGACTGTCCTCCTTATCCCAAATGCAACCTTTTCGATTATGTTCAGAAGATATTGATGCGTGATCTTTAGTGCATTATCTTTCTCACGTGCTCTGAATGTGCCCTGGTTGATTCAGACTGTATAGTACAAGATGGACCAGGTCTTTCTATCAGTTCATTTGTCAATCTTCAAAACTCAGCTGAAACTTGGGCCAACAGTCCTCTAGCGGGGATAGTCATGGCCTTTATAATCCTGGGGTTGACTAATTGGTCTTATTCCCCCCAGGACTAATAGCTTGGATTGTTCGAGTTTGTTTTCGGACGACAGTCTTCGAGTTAAAGAGTGATTGTTCGATCTTTGGTTAAGGTGGCCTTGGGCTAGTTCCAGACCTAAAACTTTTTACGGATCCTTGTAGGTCACCTACAAGTGTTAGTTTGATATATAAATAAAAGAAAATAAATGGGGTCGTACCTTAGCAGTAGTATTGTTTTAGGTGAGTTACATTCCAATTTCTCGGTAGTTTCTCTCTGTTCATCTTCCGAGCTCATAGGATCCTTTCCCGGTGACCTTGGCAATTTGGTACGGGTCCTTCCCAGTTGAGACCCAACTTCCCTTCGTTCGGATTCCAAGTATTCAGTTCGAGCATCCTTAGTACTAAGTCCCTAATATTGAAGTATTAAAGGTTGGCCCTTCGATTGTAATACCTCTCGATCCGTTGTTTTTAGGCGGCTAACTGAACAAGGGCGGTTTCGCGCCTTTCATCCAATAGTTCCAAGACCGTATTCAATTGCCTCGTCATTAGATTCCTTTGTTGTATATCGGAATCTGATACTTAGCTCTCCGACTTCGACCAGTATTAGAGCTTCAGCGTCGTAAGCCAACGAGAACGAAGTGGCCCTAGTACTGGACTTCAAGGTCATACGATATGCCAATAGGACATTGGGTAGGATTTCCTTCTATTTTCCTTTGGCATTTGCCAACCTTTTCTTAAGGTTTTTGGAATATGGTTTTATTGGTCGATTCGGCTTGTTAGTTCCCACTAGGGTGATTAGGTGTCAATAAGATTCTTTTGATCTTATGATCTTTGAGGACCTTGGTTACTTTGCTGCTGATAAATAGTTTCGTATTGTCACATACGATTTCGGATGGCATTCCGAACCGACATATGATGTGGTACCAAATGAAGTCGATGACTTCATTCTCCCTGGCCTTCTCGTACGTCTGTGCTTCAACCCACTTAGAAAAATATTCAGTCATAAATAAGATAAATTGAGCCTTACCCTGTGCCCATAGAAGAGGGACAACAATGTCCATTCCCCACTTCATGAATGGCCATGGAGATAGGACCAAATACAACAATTCCCTGGGTTGGTAAATCATTGAAGCATGTCTTTGGCATTCAACACATTTTCGTATGAACTCCTTCGCGTCTTTTTCCATGTCAATCTAGTAATAGTCGGCTCTAAGTACCTTTCGAACCAATGATTTAATGCCTGAGTGGTTCCTGTAGGTGACCTCGCGTACTTTGACTAGAAGGTACTCGGTATCCCCCAATCCTAGAAATATTACTTGTAAGCCATCGAACATTCTTCTGAACAAAGTTCCGTCCTCGGAAAAGCTGAATCGGGCTGCCATTGTGCGAAGGGCCCTTAGTTCTTTTGGATGTGAGGGAAGTTTCCCAGTCTTTAAATACTCTACGTATTTATTTCTCCAATTCCAAGTTAAGCTTCTGGAGTTTATTTTGATGTGACCTTCTTTCACTACCGATCTCATGAGTTGTACGAGTGCCCCTGAGTTGAGCTCGTCTTCTTCGACTGACAACCCTAAGTTTGCAAGGGCATCAACCTCACTATTTTGATCTTGAGGTATGTGCTGTAACGTCCACTCTTTAAACCAAAGTAATGGTATATGCAACTTATCTAGGTACCTTTCATTTGTTCTTCTCTGACCTCCAACGTTCCATTAACTTGGTTCACCACAAGGAGGGAGTCACACTTAGCTTCGATCACCTACGCCCCCAATATTTTGGCTAGTTCGAGACCTGCAATCATGGTCTCATATTCGTCCTCGTTGTTCGTCAATTTCACAGTTCTAATGGATTGTCTAACTACACTGCTTGTGGGTGATTTCAGTGCAATGCCAAGTCTGGACCCCTATGCGTTCGAGGCACTATCCGTATAGAGGGTCTAGAATCCCAAAGACATCCCCGAGTTCACCAACAACTATCTTTTGACTTCAAGCATTAGGGCCGGCGCATAAAGTCGGCTATGAAATGTGCCAAAAATTTAAACTTAGTTGATGTCCAGGGTCGATATTCAATATCGTACCCGCTGTTTTCTACGGCCCATTTATGCAATCATCCCGAGAGTTCGGTTTTATGCATTATATTTCATAATGGGTAAGTTCTCACAACACATATAGGATGACACTGAAAATACGGTTTTGGTTTCCTCGAGGCGCTTAGCAAAGTGAGCACTAATTTTTCTAGGTGAGAATATCTAGTTTCGGCCTCACCTAAGGTCCTGCTAACATAATAAATTGGAAATTACATACCTTGTTCTTCCTGAACTAGGACACCACTAAGCGCTATTTCTGATACTGCCAAATACAAGTCTAGTTGTTGTTGACACCCCGATTTTCTCAAAGAGCGAAATCGGGTTTACAACATTATGGGAAAAACAACTCTTATTCCCTTGCGGGAATCGGGTTATAGAATTTGAAGAGTCACCACCTAATGATTATAGTGCATTAGGACACTTTAAAGAGAAGAAACGATTTTGAAAGAAAACCAAAGTTCGGGTAAAGGCTTGAGATTATTTCGAGGGCAAGGTATTAGGCACCCCTCAAGATCCACTAGTGTGGTCCCCGGCTATGCTTTAATTATGACTTTAAAAGGAAGTGAGAGAAAACAAGTAAAGCTTTGCACAAAAGAATCACGAATAAGTTTCAAGTTTTGAAAAGGGTAAAGAAGACAGAAAGAGGCAGTTTTTAGAAAAAGAAATTAATTTGAAGAAAATAATTAAAGAAGGTATTGCAAATAAAAGGGAAGAAAGGGGTCCTACGTTTATACAAATATGGATCACATCAATGCAACACCCATCAATCACTCCTCAAAAGAGGTGTCGCATGAGATATAAGCGCACCGGTCATCATATTCATATTTTACTCTTCCCACCCCGTTAAGTTATTTAAACACGATTAGTCTCGTTTACTTATTGCATGCTAGTACCCGTCCCAACCTATCAGTCCTGGGGTATTAGGACTTCTAATCCTAAAAGGGAAGAAACGGTGTAAGGCATATATGGGGTTTAAAGGACAAAATATAGACAACCAAAACAAATAGCAAGTAAGGGGATTGACAAACAAATATGCAAGGCTCACATAAAACCCTTTTACTAGTATTTCCCCAAGTTCTTTATACAAATCTTATTACAGAACCAAAAAAACATGAGAGAAGAAGTAAAGTACATCAAAGTCTACAGCTAGATTTGAGAAGTCTAATTCAACCTTAATGCCCAATAGCATGAGTTTAACCAATTTCGGATTCCAGATTTCCAAGGAGCCTCGAGGGTTCCAGGCAGTGCTTTCAATCTAGATTAGAACACAATAGTGCAATGTGGAATAGCCAGTCCTAAAGCATCCAAGTTCAAAGGATGCTCCAAGGTCCCAAAGCATGGCTTACCAAAGGGGGCAGAACTTAAAACTAGGAATAAGTGCAAAGTGAGAGAGGGATTAGGGAACCATAACAATGGTGGTCATGCCTAGACATCGATATAGACTGGCACAACCCTGACCAGTTACTTGGTCCAAACAAATTAAGAGCATACCTTAGAGGTCAGACTTGAGTCTGGATGGTGATTAGGACACCACCAGGCTCGAGTCAAGGCTCAACACATGAAAGGGAAAGGGGTGTGGGGATTGATTTGAGTAGAGGTTCAAGAGAACATAGTTCCAAGTCATGGATAGCAATAATAAGGTACTGCCATGACTGGAACTACACTCTTTATGCGAAAGGGGGCCAAAGGGAAGAGACTCACATAGACAAGCATCTACAGAAACACAAGGAAAGCAAGAAAGCATAACAAACTAAGGGTGCAGGAGCATAAAGAAGGAGATCATAACATACTAGGATGAACACATAGTACAAGAGAGCATGGCATAAAATAAACACATAGTTTAGGGGGTATTACTTAACAAAAGGGACATACCAGTTGCAAGTTTAGAACAACAAACAACAAAAGCAAACAAATAGCCAGAAGTCAGCAGGATCAATTCCTCTCCAAATATTGAGAGTTCAAGAGAAGTCCAAACAGTAAAGAGAAAAGGAGCAGGGTGCTCAGTAGAGAAAGTAATAGTAGAGAAGGTATTTGAAAGTGAGAAGTATTCGAAAACATGTTCTTAATTCTGAGGTCTCTGTGTGTGTTATTGCAAAGGTGTCGTCAAGTGCAGAAGGAGTAGTGTCTTTTATAGTGCAGAAAATGAGTAATCAAGGTAAAAAAATAACTTTCAGTCAATCACATAAGGATCTCCCCTAGGTTAAGGGATTTGATTTCCAACGGGCATGGTACAATTAAGGAAAGAAGAATAATTAGAAATCTTTCCAAAGTAGCATAACAAGGGTAAGTACACAGAGTTTATTTAAGGCAAGAATCCTATAGTACATGGTCTGAGAAATAAGAAAAGCAAATCAATCAGACATCCAGAAATTTAAAACCTTGTTTGCATGAACTTAGTTAGAAAAGGAGGAGGAAAAGGTTTAATTGGAAAATCAGTAACAATCAATCGAGCCTTAGTAAAAGAAAATTGGAATCAATCACAAGTTGGAAAAACCAATTTGAAAGAAAGGCTCTCATATATAAAACATACAAATATCAAACTAGAAAGAAAAGACTGGCATATAAAGTTTTTAAATCACAAACAAAAGGATTCCAATTCAGTCATAGACTTAGCATGAGTTTGAGAGAACCCAGGGTTCTAGAGTAGAACCCCAGTCTAGTCACAAAGACCATAACTCGCAAAAATCCTTAACCTAGGGTTTCAGTTCGAGTAGGGATCAGAAAGGCGAAGGCAATTCCCCAAAACAAACTCAGAGAACTCTTTCAGAGTCTTGTGAGAAAGCACACAGATACATAAAGCAAGTTCGAAGCAGTAGAGAGGAAAATCATAAAGAACAGGTTCGAGAGAAAGCTCTGAACTCAAGCAAGTTTAGGAGAGAGAAGGGGCGACATAGAACTTAGGAGAACAGTTTTAGACCCAAACAAAGATCTAGTAAAGGCAATAAAACTCAGTAAGAAAAATAGTAAAGGAACACGTAAAATAGACATGTAAAGCATGCTGTAGAAAACCAGTAGAAGGAATAACTAAGCACAAATAGAGAAACATGCATATTAACGACAAAACGTGAAAACAAGAAAGAACACATAAGACACTATATGAACATATAGATTCACATAAAGAAAGAAGAAGACGAATCACTTTTGAGATTTTTGAAAACCCTAAATTGAACAGACTAGTTTTAAAAAGGAAAATTAGGGGAAAACATTAAAACATCGAGTATAACATATATCTGTCACAGATCTAAGAAAATAAAGGAAGAAAGAACCTCGAACAAGCTTTTTAGGGTTTTTGAGAAAACCCTAGAAATGAGAAGGCTTGGAAAGGATCTGGTATCGAACAGGCCTGGACCATGGCTAGGCCATTCAAGGCTCGAACACATTGAAATGGAGCCCAAGAAACCACAGGAACTCAAATCGGCAAAGGATGTGAACAGGCATGATGGGGTTTGGACCTCGAAAACCTTGAACAAACACAATTTGGGTTGAAGGGAAGAGAGAACAGGTCGTCAATGGCCTGAGAAGCCATGGACACCGGCGAGCTTTGGTCGGAGAAGACGATAGGGGTGACTGGGGTTACGAGTGTAAGAGAGAGTTTTGAGAGAAGGGGATGAGGGTGGGGGTTTGAGGGTGGCGGCTGAATTGGAAATGAGAGTAGGGTTAGGGTATTTTGAAATTAAAAAGGAAAGCGTGGCTGTGGGCCGTTGATCAAAATGATCAACGGCCATGATTAAAAGATGAAACGGACGGGTTTAATTAAATGAGTAAAGGATCGGGTTAAAATGGAATTGGGTCATCTATTAGGGTTGGATTTGGGGTCAAAATTGAGATGCCCAAATAGGCTATAATTGAGAGTAATTGAGACCATAATCGAAATAGCCAGTTTTTCCTTTTGATTTTACTATAATAGTAAAAGATGTTTAAAATCAAATTAAAAATACTGAGTTAGTAAATAATATGAAAGTATTAACATAAAAATATTGAGATTAATTTTGTAGTTAAAAGTGCTATTAAATCTGAAAGTGAGCTAAAATTGCAATATCATACAATTTAGTTTTAAAATACCAAATGGACTTGTAAAATTATAAAAAAATCATGTAAATTATGTTTTGATGTAAATATAAGAATAAAATAAACTATTCTAAAAAATAGAAAGTTTTAGGAATAATTATTGGGATTTGTGGTATAAAATTAGGCCATAAATTTATTTAAAAATCCTTTAAAAATGCCAAAATCTTGTGGGATGCTCATATACACATACATATGCTATTTTGAAAGTATTTTGAGTATAAAAATATATAGATAAAAATTGGGTATCAACATCTGCCCTTCTTTACAGAGGATGAAAGAGTTGTCGGGTAAAGTCAAGATGACCAATTTTGACCGAAAACGGCGATTGAAAAAGAACTTTGACCATGCTCTGGTTTCTGAGCTGCCTACATATCCCTAATTTTACGGAATCGGGCCACATGTAGTTCAGGAACCATTAATAGAATGTGTCGATGGGAATTTGAAAAGACGGACGCGATGGTTAGATTTAAAAGGTATTTGGAATCAGATAGTCTGCAAGGACCCGGAGTGGGATTGCTCTGCTGAGCGGCCGTGGGCCAGCCAGTGTACTTACAATGAGCAATGCGGCGTACACTGTGCCTAATTAAACATGATGCAAGTTCCCGCTGGACCATGAATGTTTTTGTCGGACGGTTAGGATGACTTCCTCGGACTATGATGTCCTGGGCCATGAAGAGCGTAAAACTAAACATTCACAGTCCATGAAATGGTGTTTTTGGGCTATGCAGATGGTGCTTCCGAACTATGATGCCTTTTAATATGTTGGCGATCTTTCAGCCCATGATAAGGCGACAATCTTTCAGCCGAATGAATACAAAATGAGAATTTAAATGCAGGTGGCGATATTTCAGCCAAAGCGAGAAGTTGAATGTAGGTGACGATATTTTGGCCGTTTGAAAATAAAGTGCGATATCTCACCATGCAGGGTGGAGACAGAGCTTAGTCTCAAAAGGTAGAAAATAGCCTTATGTAGGATAGAGGTAGAGCTTAACCTTGGAAGGAAGAAAATAGCCTTATGCAAAATGCAGATGGAGATAGAGCTTAGTCTCGAAAGGCAGATAAGTAGCCTTATGAAGGATGGAGGTAGAGCTTAACCTCGGAAAGTAGAAAATAGCCTTATGCAAATGCATATGGAGACAGAGCTTAGTCTCGAAAGGCAGAAAATAGCCTTATGCAGGATAGAGGTAGAGCTTAACCTCAGAAGGTAGAAAATAGCCTTATGCAAATGCAGATGGAGACATACCTTAGTATCGAAAGGTAGATAAGTAGACTTATGCAATGAAGCTGGAGAAAGAGCTTAGTCTCGAAAGGCAGATAAGTAGCCTTATGCAGGATGGAGGTAGAGGTTAACCACAAAAGGTAGAAAATAGCCTTATGCAAATGCAGATGGAGACTGAGCTTAGTCTCAAAAGGTAGGAAATAGCCTTATGCAATGCAGGAATGTAAAGAAACAAATAGTTGTAAGTTTTCTTAGCTGATAGATGATTGTGATATCATGATTGCTGGGGGATGTTGGCTGTAGATAGTAGATTTGTGAATGAGCGATCTTTCTGAGAGTTTCAACCCTGAAGAGTGAATGTGTTCAACGATTTACAACTTGGGTGCCTACATCCAAAGAAAAATTGTGAGTTCTGTAGAGGGGGAAGGCTAGTTCGTATCCCCTGGCTCTTGACATAATGTATCATTGGGGTAGCGTCGCTAAACGTCGGTGATGTAAATGATATTTATGCATGATTCATTAAATATAATGTAAGTGTATATATATATATATATATATATATATATATATATATATATATATATATATATATATATATATATATTTGAATAAACAATTTTATTTTGGATGAACCAACAACTGCAACGTGGTTCAAGATGCTGCAACCTTGCTTGTTCTGGAATTTTGAGGGTCCTCCTCAAATTCTGCCACAGTTTACTGGGCTGGCGCTACTGACGGCTGTGCTGAATGACTGAAAATGGATTGATTCCAAATTTTGAGGGCCCCTCTCAAAATTCTCCCCCAGTTTACTGGGTTGGCGCTGACGAGAGAACTGACTTCGCAATTTTGGAATGTCCTCCTCAAAATTCTGCCCCTGTTCCAATAGCGGGGGGAAAATGGAATTTTTTTAAAAATGTGACCGAACTCATAGGGCTGCCTACATATCCCCTTTTGGACGAGAATCATGTCAGGCATAGTTCAAATTACTCCATGAAGAAAAGCGTATGATCAAATGTACTATCGTTTCACTACATCTGAGTTGATTGGCTTCAGCCAGACTTCTTCGTCCATTTCTGCAAAAATAAGGGCTCCTCCAGTTAGAACCCAGTGAACCATGTTTGGACCTTGCCAATTGGGAGAGAATTTTCCATTGGCTTCATCTTGATGTGAAAATATCTTCTTCAACACCAATTGCCCTGGTGCGAATTTTCTTGGTTTAACTCTCTTGTTGAAGGTTCTAGACTTTCTGTTCTGGCATAATTGACCGTGGAAAACTGCATTCATTCTCTTTCCGTCTATAAGGGCTAACTGCTCGTAGCGACCTTTTACCCATTCTGTATCATCTAACGCTGCTTCTTGTATGATCCTTAAAGAGGGAATTTCTACCTCGATGGGAATGACTGCCTTTGTGCCATAAACCAACATGTAGGGAGTTGCCCCGGTTGATGTGCGGACTGTGGTATGGTAACCAAATAAGGCGAATGACAATTTCTCATGCCATTGTTTGTGTCTTTCGATCATCTTCCTTAGTATCCTTTTGATGTTCTTATTGGCTGCTTCTACGGCTCCATTCATCTGAGGTCTATAAGTTGTAGAGTTCTTATGTTTGATCTTGAAAATCTCAGATATTGCTTTCATCAGGCGTTGTTGATATTGGAACCATTGTCAGTGATGATTGATTCCGGAATTCTGAACCGACAAATGATTCGATCGTGGACAAAGTCTTCCACAACGTTTTTAGTCACTCCTCTGTATGATGCTGCTTCGACCCATTTGGTAAAGTAATCAATTTCCACTAAGATGAACCTTTGTCCGTTTGATGCGGCATGCTCGATCGGTCCAATAACATCCATTCCCAAGCGACGAACGACCATGGTGAGCTTGTTGAATTAAGCTCTTTTGGAGGTACTTTTATCATATATGCATGTATCTGGCAGCGATGGCACCTTCGGACATGCTGGATGCAGTTCGTATCCATAGTCATCCAAAAATACCCTGTTCGGAGTATCTTTTTTGCCAAAATGAAACCATTCATGTGCGGCCCACAGGTCCCTTCGTGCACTTCCTCCAATAGTTTGGTTGCTTCTCTTACATCGACACACCTTAGTACTCCCAAATCGGGAGTTTTCCTATATAGGATTCCTCCACTGTGAAGGAAATTGTTAGATAACCTCTGCAGTGTGCGCTTCTGAGTGAAACTGGCGAGTTTTGGATATTCTCTTGTTATAAAGTATTCTTTGATGTCGTGGAACCACAGTTTTCCATCCACTTCTTCCTCAACATGAACACAATAAGCTGGTTGGTAATAGATATTTACCTAAATGGGATCAATGAAATTTGTATCTAGATGCTGGATCATGGATGCCAAAGAGGCTATTGCATCCGCGAACTCATTCTGTATTCTGGGAACATGCTGAAATTCAGTCTTTGTGAACCTTTTCCCCAGCTCCTGTATGTGATGCAGATAAGGGAGTATCTTTGAATTCTTGGTTGCCCACTCTTCTCGAACCTAATGAATGAGTAAGTCCGAGTCTCCGATTACTAGTAACTCCTGAACATTCATGTTGATGGCCACTTTGAGCCCTAAGATGTAGGCTTCGTACTCGGCCATGTTGTTGGTGTACGGGATCATGAGTTTGGCGGATACCAGGTAATGCTGACCAGTTTCTGATATCAGGACTGCTCCTATGCCAACTCCTTTTAAATTTACGGCTCTGTCGAAAAACATCCTCCAGCAGTCATAGGATTCTGCAATGTCCTCTCCTATGAAAGCTATATCCTCATCGGGGAAATATGTCTTCAATGGCTCGTATTCTCCTCCGACAGGGTTCTCAGCGAGATGATCTCTAAGGCTTGTCCTTTGACCTCTTTATGAGTTATATAGACAATATCGAATTCACTTAGCAAGATTTGCCATTTGGCGAGCTTGCCGGTAGGCATGGGCTTCTGAAAGATATATTTTAACAGATCCATCATTGATATGAGATAAGTTGTATATGCACAAAAAAATGCCTCAACTTCCGGGCTACCCAGGTCAGAGCGTAACAGGTGCATTCTAATAAGGAATACCGAGCCTCGTACGGGGTAGACTTCTTGCTGAGGTAATATATGACCTGCTCCTTTCTCCCCGTTTCATCATGTTATCCTAGAACACAACCGAATGCTCCATCTAGCTTTGAGAGATAAAGCAAAGGGGGTCTTCATGGTTCAAGCAGAACCAAGACCGGCGCCGTCAACAAGTATTCCTTAATTCTATCAAAAGCACTTTGAAGGTCCTCAGTCCATTTGGTGGTAGCATCCTTCTTCAGCATCTTGAAGATGGGTTCACAAATGACGGTGGACTAAGCTATGAACCGCCTGATATAGTTGAGTCTTACTCGTCACATCTTTTTGTTCTTTGGCGGTGGCAACTCTTGAATGGCCTTAACCTTTGATGGATCCAATTCTATTCCTCAGTACTCACAATGAAACCGGCGGGAACCCCGAATGCACACTTGGCGGGATTCAGTTTCAAGTTGTACCTCCTCAACCTGTTGAAGAACTTTCTCAAGTCTTCCATATGATCTTCAACTTTTTTGGATTTGATAATGACATCGTCCATAGATACTTCTATTTCTTTATGTATCTTGTCATGAAAGATAGTAGTCATGGCTCTTATATAGGTAGCACCAACATTATTTAATCCAAACGGCATCATTCTGTTACAGTACATACCCAACAATGTGATAAATGTCGTTTAATATGCATCTTCTTCGTCCATCCATATCTGATGGTATCCAAAAAAACAATCGATGAACGACTATAGCTCGTGCGTGCAGTTGTCAATAAAGATGTGTATGTTTGGCATAGGGAAGTCGTCCTTGGGACTGGCCCAGTTGAGATTCGAGTAGTCGACACAGACTCTAACCTTTCCATCTTTCTTCGGTACTGGCACGATGTTGGCTAACCATGTCGGATATTCAACCACTCTGAGAACCCTGGCTTTTACTTGCTTGGTAACCTCTTCCTTGGTTTTCAGTCTCATGTCTGGTTTGAACTTTTTGAGCTTCTATTTCACTGGCAGACATGTCGGATCTGTTGGTAACTTGTGAGCTACAATGGATGTGCTGAGACCAGTCATATCATCATAAGACCACGCGAAGATGTCCTCATACTCTTTTAGGAACTCGGTGTACTCTTTTTTTTTTCTGATAGAGACAGATGCACACTGATGCACGTTTCTTTGACCTTCTCGATATCTCCCAAATTAACGGCCTACATTTCGTCCAAATTAGACATAGGCCTATTCTCAAGTTCTCGACCTCTTTGACAACCTCTTCTGGTATATCATCTTCTTCTGAGTCTATATCCGTTTGTTGCACCGCCTCGTTGCAAGTCATAGTCGTTGTTTCATCATCAAGATATGTAATAGTAATACTGTGTAAAGTAAAGTAAATGATTGAGAAAAATAATGAGAGAAATATATAATAAACTTGGAAAATGCTTTGATTGAATTCAAAACTGTTCGAAACATCGGAGATCTTTTCAAAAGTAAAGACAATGCAGAAGGAATACAAATCAATTATTAAAAGGTAAAAAATGCGATGCACGATGCTTTGTTTAGCATTGCTACCCCGAAGCTTTCCGGACACTGGTGGTCTTGATCGACCAATTGGTAAGGTGTTCCCCTCGATTCACATCTTGAATGGAAGGGCCTTCCTCCCCTTCCTCCTCGAAGACAACGCAACAGTCCATATCATCTTCCAGAAACAGGTTCTTCATTGCTGCTAGTGTTTCATCCTCCTCTGATCCACATATAACTTTAGCTGGGTGAAAGGTCTTCTCCAACTGAGGTATAAGGTGCTGCAACGGATAGTAGGGGCTGTGCCATGGTGGCGACCAATGGTCGAACTCCTCCCAGGTGTATTCATACACTAAGCCAAAAGTGGCACCATGCTTCTTCTGGTTTATAGGTTTGGCGATACCCTGGAGTCCCTTGCCAAGCCATTTTTCGAGTTCATACCCGCTCTAGTTCAGGATGCTCTCAATCTTGTTATCCACCGCTTGTCTTTGTCCACGACATTGACTCGCTTGATGTGGTGGTATGTTTCTTCGCCTATTTTCCTTCTGCCTCCAATCATAGTGATAGTTTGGCGACTGTATATAGGGTTGCTACTGTCACCATGAATAATCACTTCCTGATGATTCCATTCAAATTTCATGGCTTGGTACAAGGTCGATGCCACAGCCCTTGGGCGTGGATCCAAGGTCATCCCAACAATAGATTGTAGAATGCCGGGATGTCTATCACTTGAAAGTCAACATCGAACCAGGTATGTCTCATCTGCAAACACATGCTAATCTCTCCAATGGTAGATCTTTGAGACCCATTGTCTTTGATCTCATCCAGTCCTTTCCCCAATGTCCTGAGGTTATTAGTTGACAAATGTTAAGGCTGGATCCCCTGTCGACCAGGATCCTTGTGATGAAATAATCTTCGCATTGCATAGTGATGTGCTATGCCTTGTTGTGACTAAGCCCTTCTGGTGGTACCTCATCCTCATGGAAAGTGATCTTGTGACTTTCCAACACCTGTCCTACCATATTTTCCATTTCACCTCTGGTTATGTTACTGGGAACATAAGATTCACTCAATATTTTCATCAAGGCATTTTTATGTGCCTCAGAGCTTTGCAGAAGAGCCAGGATGGAAATCTACGCTGGTGTTTTGTTTAGTTGTTTAATGACCAAGTATTCTTTGGCTTGTATCCTTCTCCAAACGTCATCAGGACCAGTATCAACAGGCTGTCCAGAGGCTTGCTTGCTGGACTCAGCTAAATGTTCCAGAGTGTATAACCCTGCTAGTTCTAGTGTCCGGCGATCGTTTCTCCAGTATGTGTTTTCCCTTTTCTCCTAGCTTCCGCTGTGTAATCCCAAAGTATGGCATTTGACTTGAACGGGGTCACGTCTGTCATGGAAACCAGAATTGACATCCTTGGAGGTAACACAACAACTTCAAATGGTGCCGGTACCTTTAGAATTCTGAACTAGACCTCAATTGGTCCTGGCACCTTTATAAGAGGCGCTTCAAACTCGAGTGGTACAGACACATTTACCTCATTTCCCTCAAAAGGCCGGATCTGAACAATAATGGGGTTGAGGGTTACCGCTAGCTTCTTAGGCTCATCTCCTTCAACAATCAATCTGATTGACCCTTTGGGGTCCAGTCATCCTCTATCTCGATCATATGGATGCCTCCCCCTTGTGGTCAGGTAGAGGGTTGTTGCAGACATTGTGAGCGCTCTGTTGCTATAATGACCTTGTTATCAATCATAGTATGAATCTTGTCTTTCAATGAGTGACACTCGTCGATGGTATGGCCTTTCATTCTAAAATGTTATGCGATGGTTTTGTTGGGTTGATCCATTAGGAGGGATTTTCTAGGGTTATGGCCGGGATAGGCGTAACGTAACCAGTTGCTTTGAGTCTTTCAAATAGTTGGTCGATTGCTTTGGCGATGGAGGTATATTGTCTGGGAGGCCTTCAGTCGAAGTTCGGTCTGGGTCGAGGAAAATTTTGGCGAGTAGGTGGTGATGGGTAATAAGAAGGTTGGGAGTTATATGCTTGGTACAAAGGTGCGGGTTGGGATTATCTTGGTGAGGTGGGTTGATATGTAGGTGGTGGAGGTGATTGGTAGGCGGGTGATGGAATTTGGTAAGTGGGTGATGGTGCTTGGTAATTTAGGGAAGGCTGATATGTATGTGGAGCTGAGGGATACGTTTGGCATTTCATAGGGGATTTGGTTCTTTGCGTAGCCATTACAGAATTCACATCCTTTTCTTTGACGTTCCACCAGAATGTAAGGCCTTGCTGGTGGCTTGTAAAGCTTCGAGACTAGTGACCATACCATTCTTAATGCCTTCTTCAATCCTCTCTCCCAACTTGATGATGTCAGAGAATTTCTAACCCTCTATCAACATTAGCCTCTTGTAGTATTGCGCATCTTGAGCCCGGACAAAAACCCCGTTCATTTGCTCTTCCCCGAGGACCAACCTAACTTTGGGAATCTTCTAACCTTCGACGAGTAGCATACTCCCAAAAGGTTTCTGTGGGTTTCTTCTTCAGATTCTAGATATAGAACACGTCCGGTGCATTCTCAGTGTTGAACCTGAATCGGTCCATAAAGTCAGATGCCATGCTCACCCAACTTGTCCATTTCTTTGAATCCTAGCTGATGTACCAAGATAAGGCGTTGCCTTTCAGACTTCTCATGAACAACTTTATGCAAATTTTCTCGTCCCTTCCTACTCCTACTAGCTTATCACAATACATTCTCAGATGGACCCTGGGATCGCCTGTACTCTCAAACATCTCGAACTTGGGAGGTTTGTACGCCTCCGGAAGTTCAACATCGGGCTGAACACAAAGATCCTCGTAGTTCATCCCCTCAATACCTTTGCTACCTTCGTTACCCTAGACCCGGCTAGTTAACTTCTTGAGTTCAGCAGCCAAATTGCTGAGGGAGTCTTTGTCGTCTGATTCAGATGCACATGAGATTGGATGGGTATAGTAGGGTATTGTATCCAAAAAAATAAGAGTGTTGTAGAGGTAGTTATTTGTGGTGTTTTGTGGTTCGGGAATAAGTAGTGGAGTGTTATTGCATGTGTTGCAAGCTTGGGCGTGAATGGGTTGTACCGGTGGTTGTGGGGTGTTTTGTGGAGGTACAGGGTTCTGAGAAACATCAGGAGCGGCAAGAGTGATTGATAGGCTTGCCAAGTTCTGGACTTGGTCCAATTCTTCTCGAAATTTAAGCAATGTCTGCTCAAGATGAGCAGCAGTGTAAGGCCCCGCGAAAATGAGTGCTCAGATGTTAGCAGCTCATACAGTTGAGTCTACCTGCGTGGATCATTTCTTTTTACCCTTTTGTACTTAAAAATGTGAAATCGAAATTATTTAAGAAAATGGTCAAAATGCGTTCCAGAATGCCGTCGCAGATCAGCTATGCGGACCGCATTCCTACTGTAGAGTGAATCAGAGAGCAACCAAATTTTGATGTTAATAATGCGGTCAAATCTGCGGTCACATAATCAATATGCGGACCGCAGAGTGATCACATATGGTCCTTGAGGAAGTTTGAAGGTCAGTTCTACGGTGCATTCTGCGACCGCAGAACTCGAATGCGGACCGCATATTCACCGCATTCTCAACCCGAGAGGTTTGAAACTTGAGCCATTTCTGCGGTCCATTCTGCGGACCGTATGTCAGTTCTGCGACCGCAGATTGCATTGCTGATCGTGCTCGCCTGGTATTTTTCTAAAATTTTAGACCCGACCCACCTTTTATTAAAACACCTTCTCCCTCATTTTAACACATTTTCTTATCAAAATAAGAGAGAGGGAGAGATGGTTCTTGAGGGAGAAAGTAAGTTCTTCATCATCTAGTCTTTCAAAACCATTGGAGCTCGGAAATTTCTTGGTGCATTGTCTTCTCTACTGATCTATCAGTTAAAATTCCTAACCCATTTCCCCCGAATTTTGAAATTAAGCTTGGGAAGGCAACCCCATACACTTGCTTTGAAATTTCTTCATAAAATCTTCACGCAGGTCTTCAAAACCCTGAAATCTTGTAAAAAGGGAATTGGGTAGTAACTATGAGTTTACACTTATAAAACCTAAGTGTTGCTCATGAACTAGATTGACTTCTTGATTGCTTGGTGAATTGGAGTGGAAGTTAGAAGGCGATAATCAACTCCAGGTATGTATAGCTAACTGTGATCCTTGTGAAATCGCCCTGTGTTAGTTTGTGAAATTGTTGTTAGTTGATATTCATGTGGGAATCATTGTGAAGCTTTTGTGTTGCATATTTGTGTAGTAACACCTTGTGGTAGAAGTTGAGGAACTTGTAATTGGAAGGGTTTGGAAATGGAAATAATCTGGAACAGTGGAAATGGAAATAATGTGGAACAATGAAAATGGAAATAATGTGGAACAACTTGTGTGATTAGTTGTGAACAACTGTTGTGGTAACCTAAATTGTGTACCAATTTGATGAACATGAGGAAATTGTTGTTTCTAGTAGTGGAATTACATTATCCTTGTTGTGGATCTATTTTAATGTTCCATAGTTGATTTCTTGTATTTGTTGTTGTGTTGTTTGTTGTTGTGAATTGAAACTGTCAGGCGGGGTCGGGTTGCGCGCCGCAACACGGTGAAATAAGGTGTGGGTTGGGGTGATAAGGGTGGCCGAGGTAATATGGGTGGATGAGGCAATAAGGGTGAAAAATGTGATCCAATATCACTATTGGTATGAATATGAATCATGAAATGATAAATGTGGAATTGTAAAAGGAGAACAGGAGAGTTTGTAACCTGTGGGGCACTGATTGCCCCTTTGTTTGACTAATTGAATCATTTGTTGTGAAATGTTTGATTGTTACCCCATAGTTGTACTTGTACTATTGTTGTTCAGTTTGTATATGCAATTTGGCTTGAGTTTACTTGGGACAGAGTTTGTTCATACATGCCAGTACAATTCAAATGTACTTACCTTCCTTTTGTCGGGGGCGCTACATTCGTGTTATAATTGTAGGTAGATCTGTGGCAGGCACACCAGTCCACGTTCATAGCTCCTCCTCCCTCTCTATCGGTGGTATTCATGTTTGGTGAGCCCCTTTCCTTCCGGGGCCTTGTGTGGCTCATGCCACCCATGTTGTTGTATTTTGGAGTTTGTGTCCTTTTGTAAAGGTATAGCCGGGGCCTTGTCACCGGCAAATTGTTGTATTATTCTTCTCTTAGAGGCTCCGTAGACAGTGGTATGTGGGTTAGAAATTATGTATATAGGTTTATGTTTTGGGCGCTGTAAGTTGAAAAGATGTTTCCTGTTAATCATAATGTGTATTTTGTAAAAGACGTTCCCCGTTAATCATAATGTGTGTTCATAAAAGAGAAATCATATGTTCTTTCAATTGTAATTTTGTATCTTTTGACTAATTAACAAAGAATGAAGTGGGGCAACGCATGGGAAATAGGAAAGGCACCCAGGTCCACTCGACCGGGGATACCCGGTTGAGTGCCGGCCATGTCCCTCGGATTTGGGGCATGACAGACTTGGTATCAGAGCCTAAGGTTTTAAAGGAGTCGTAGGATGTCTTTGAGCCGTGCCTAGGGGAGCCCTTCTTATCGGTGTTTTGTCGACCATATCTATAAGTTGGGGCTACACAGGAATTTAGGAAAAACTACCATATTCTTTGTTATTCCAAGTTCGTGCAGTGAAGTGATGTTCTGTCTAATTCGTGCTTTAATTTGATTTTCAGTAATGGTACCCAAGAAGAAAGCTAGACTAGGCCTAGGGGCCAACGCTACTTCCAGTGCGGCTGTGGATCATGTGCCGATTGCCGTGGATGTGAGTGATTCCCCAGTTCTGAATTTGCCTGCTCCATCCGTTCCTGATCTAAGAACTTATGTTCTAGCAGTGGACGAGGGTGCTACTATCCCTCCTGTCCATGCTCCTAATCTTGATGTCGTTCCATCTTCTGATCCCGGGATTTCTGATGGAGACCTTAGAGGAGCTATCCGTATGTTGACCCAGTTAGTGGCCGCCCAGGCCCAGAAATCTTATGATGCCCCTATGTCCTCCAGCTGACAGGGAGATTCCCCCAGCTCGAGAGTTCACCAGTTTCTGCGGTTGTCCCGTCCAGAGTTCACCGTCACAGACCCAGAGGCCGATCCACAAGAATTCCTTGATGAGATGTACAAGACCCTTCGAGTGATGAAGGGTACATAGATAGAAGGGGTAGAATTGGCTTCATACAGATTGAAGGGAGAGGCATGTTCGTGGTTTGAGATGTGGGAGGATTTCCGTGAGGAGGGGAGACCTCCAGCTATATGGGATGAGTTCGTAGATTCCTTCATGGACCACTTTTTTCCTATCGAGACCATGGCAGCCCGTGCCACCGGGTTTGAGGTTCTTAAGTAGGGTAGCATGAGTGTTTGGGAGTATTATATGGAGTTCGTGAGGTTGTCCAAGTATGCTCCTCAGTTGGTGTCGACTATGGAGGCCAGAGTTCGGCGATTCCTTCAGGATCTCTGCTCTTTGGTGGTAAATGAGGCTGCTACAGCGGCTTTGCATTCCGACATGAACTATGTGAAGATCGTGGGTTTTTCTCAGGCCACAGAGGCTAGGAAGTTGAAGATTCGGGCAGACAGGGAGAGTACAAGCAGAGCCCGGTCTATGGGTCACTCAGGGAGGACAAGTCCAGGGAAAGGGTCATCAGGACTATCTCAGTCTTATGCTCAGTCCTCAGCTAGTGCACCGCCATCTGTGCACCGTTTCTAGCAGAGTACCCCTTCAGGGCTAGGTTTAGACACCAGGAGGTCCCGCCAGTTCAGTCATTCGGGGATGAGACCTCGACAGCAAGGAGGTATATGTCCCAAGTGTAGGAGATTTCATACAGAGGCATGTTACTTGGATGCTCCAGTGTATTACAATTGTGGTGTGAGAGGTCACATACTGCGGGACTGCTGTGCGCCAAGACAGGGCACGGGTAGGGGACTGGCTTAACCTTCCAGTTCGTCAGTTGCTACGTCATCAGTACGCCCTCCAGACCCAGCGGGGCGTGGTGCAGCCAGAGGTGGAGCTCGTGGTAGGGGCGGACCCAGCAGGTTTTATGCATTGAGTGGCTGTCAGAGTGCTGAGGCTTCCCCAGATGTTGTCACAAGTATGCTATCTGTCCAGACCATTGATTTCTATGCTCTTATTGATCCGGGGTCTTCTTTGTCCTATGTCACTCCATTTGTTGCTTCGAGTTTTGGGATTGAACCCGAGTAGCTTCTTGAGTCGTTCTTTGTATCGACTCAATTTGGTGATTCTATTACAGCCGCGCGGGTCCATAGGAATTGTGTTGTTATGGTAGGTGGTCGTGTTACCACGGCTGACCTTATTGAGCTTGGGATGGTGGATTTTGATGTAATCACGGGGATGGATTGGATCTATTCGTGTTTTGCTAAACTTGATTGCCGGACGGGAGTCATGAGACTCGAGTTCCCTAATTAGCCGGTTATTGAATAGAAAGGAAATAATGTTGTGCCGGAGGGTAGGTTTATTTCCTACCTCAAGGCCTCGTAGATGATCAGAAAGCGGTGCATCCACTATTTAGTCCGGGTGGCGGACACTACTCCAAAGGTACCTGCCCACGAGTCCGCGCCGGTTGTGAATGAGTTTCTTGAGGTATTTCCAGATGAGCTTCCAGGAATTTCGCCAAATAGGGAGATTGATTTCGGGGTTGATGTGTCACTAGATACTCAGCCAATATCTATTCCACCGTACAGAATGGCGCCAGCAGAGTTGCGGGAGTTAAAAGAGCAGTTGAAGGATCTATTAGAGAAGGGGTTTATTCGGCCAAGTGTGTCGCCGTGGGGTGCTTCGGTTCTTTTTTTTTTTCAAGAAAGAAGGATGGGTCGATTCGGATGTGTATCGATTATCATCAGCTTAATAAAGTCACCATAAAAAATAAGTACCCTTTGCCTCGGATAGATGATTTGTTCGATCAATTGCAAGGTACAAGGTTCTTCTCCAAAATTGATTTGCGGTCTGGGTACCACCAATTAAAGATCAGGGAGCAGGATATTTCTAAGACCACTTTTAGAACGCGTTATGGCCACTTTGAATTCTTGGTCATGTTCTTTGGGCTAGCCAATGCCCCGGCAACTTTTATGGATCTTATGAATCGGGTCTTCATGTCATTCTTAGACTCCTTCGTGATTGTTTTCATTGATGACATCCTCCTATATTCGTGGAGCAGGGAGGATCATGTTAGCCACCTCGGAGCGGTTTTGCAAACTCTACATCTGCACCAATTGTATGCAAAGTTTTCCAAATGTGAATTTTGGTTGGAGTCCGTCACTTTTCTGGGTCATGTTGTTTCCACTAAGAGGATTCAGGTGGACCCCCAAAAGATTGCAGCGGTGAAGGATTGGCTTAGGCCCACGACCCCGACGGAGATCCATAGCTTTTTGGGGTTAGCAGGGTATTGTCGGAGGTTTGTAGAGGGATTCTCCACCCTCGCCTCTCCTTTGACTAAATTGAAACAGAAATCAGCCAAGTTCAAGTGGTCAGATGCTTGTGACAAACGTTTTCAAGAATTTAAGACAAGGTTGACTTCGGCACCAGTATTGGCCTTGCTAGAAGCCACGGAGGGGTTTGTGGTTTATTGTGATGCCTCCAGGGTTGGATTAGGGTGTGTTCTGATGCAGCACGGGAAGGTCATAGCATATGCTTCCAAGAAACTCAAGAATCACGAGAAGAATTATCCGACACATTATTTGGAGCTTGCAGCAGTTGTGTTCGCCTTGAAAATATGCCGGCATTATCTTTATGGGGTTCATGTAGATGTGTTTTCAGATCACTAGAGTCTTCAATACTTGTTCAATTAGAAGGAGCTGAATTTGAGGCAGCGGCGGCGACTCGAATTGCTTAAACTTTATGATATGGACAACTTATACCATATAGGGAAGGCGAACGTGGTGGCCGGCGCCTTTAGTCGGAAATACATGGGTAGCTTGGCTCACTTGAGAGCGGATCAGAGATTCCTAGCTTGGGAGGTACACCAGTTGGCTAGCCTTGGGGTTTGTATCTCGGCCCCGAATGAGGAGGAACTTATGGTGCCTAATACAGCAGAGTCGTCGCTCGTGGCAGAGTTAAAGAAAAGCAGTTTGTTGATCCAGCTTTGGCACAATTGAAGGAGGCAGCTGTAAGTAAAAAAATTTCAGCATTTTCACGCGGCAGCAATGATGGTGTGCTACGGTGCCATGACAGGTTATGTATACCGGATGTGTATAATCTTCGGGAGAGGGTAATGGCGAAGGCTCATCATTCCAGGTATTTAGTGCACCCAGTCTCTACAAAGATGTATCACAATCTCAAGGATATCTATTGGTAGAATGGTATGAAGAAGAGTGTGGCAGACTTTGTCTCTAAGTTCCCGAATTGCCAGCAAGTGAAGGCCGAGCATCAACGGCCGGGAGGGTTGACTCAGCTTATAGAAATACCAATGTGGAAGTGGGAAATGATCAATATGGACTTCATGACAGTACTACCTCGTATTCAGCACAAGTTTGACTCATATTGGGTAATTGTGGATAGGCTCACCAAATCAGCTCACTTTTTGCCAGTCAAGTCCACCAATACTGCGGAACAATATGCTCGGTCGTATATCAAGGAGATAGTGAGGATTCATGGTACGCCACTTTCTATTATTTCAGATCAAGGAGCTTAGTTTACAGTTAACTTGTGGAGGAAATTTTAGCAAGGTTTGGGTACTCAAGTGAATCTCAGCACAGCTTTTCATCCGCAGACCGATGGCCAAGCAGAGCGGACTATTCAGATGATCGAGGATATGTTGCAGGCATGTGTCTTGGATTTCAAAGGTAATTGGGATGATCACCTGCCCCTTATAGAGTTTTCTTATAACAACAGCTTCTACGCTAGCATCCAGATTGCCCCATTCGAAGCACTGTACAAAAGAAGGTGTAGGTCCCCAATCGGGTGGTTGGAGGTTAGTGAAGAGGAATTAATAGGGCCAGATCTTGTGCATAAGTCCATGGAGAAGGTAAGAGTCATTCAGGAGAGGATGAAGACTGCTCAAAGTCGCCAGAAATCATATGCGTGCGTGTGTTGAAGATAATTGAAGTTTCAAGAAGGGGATTGGGTATTCTTGAGGGTGTTCCCTATGAAGGGAGTCATGCGCTTTGGGAAGAAGGGAAAACTAAGTCCTAGGTATGTTGGGCCTTATCAAGACACTCAAAGGATAGTTCAAGTTGTGTATAGGTTGGAATTGCCCCCTGAAATGTCTTTGGTGCACCCGGTGTTTCATGTATCTATGTTGAGGAAAGTTGTGGGTGATCCGTCTAAAATTGTGCCCGTGGAAGACATCAAGGTTATAGGAGAGCTATCATATGAAGAGATTCCGGTTGCTATTCTGGATAGGCAAGTCCGAAAGTTGCAAAAAAGGAGATTGCTTCAGTTAAGGTGTTGTGGCGAAACCAACAAGTTGAGGAAGCCACGTGGGAAGCGGAAGATGAGATGAAGATAAGATACCCCCATCTATTTGAGCAAGTCTAGGAATGATCGTTTGAATCTTGTCCCTTGGAGAACTAGTGTTGTGTCCCATTAGGTGTATGAACCATCCCTTCTCTTTCCAAGTGCCTACTATTATAGTTTCTCCAAGTTGTGCCAACACAAATTATGTGTTGTAACTATTTGAGCAATGTGCAGTCCTTTTTGGTAATGAAAGTTTTGTTCTCCCATGTTAAGGTGATGTTTGGAAGTAATAATTAATTTTGCATGGAGATTGTGAGTCAAAGTGTTCTAACTGTGTAACGATTAGTTTTTCATGGAGGAATTTTATTGAAATGAATGATTGTGTCGTACCCTTGTAATAGGTAAATGGCTTTAATAGTACATGTGATTAATGCTTAATTTGATTACATGTTGTGTGCCAAATGGTTAAAAGTGTATCAAGAGGTTGAATATGTGCAAGTGTGAGGATTATGCATTTTACAACTATTGTAAAGGTGGCAAGTTTGTGTAGTAATACTTGGAAATATGTTTTGGAGGTTCTTTGATAGGTGGTTATGTCCATATTACAAGGGAAACTCTGGCAAAATTTTTCTAAAACAAACTTGAAAGTTAATAAAAGTGTAGAAACTTGCATATCATGTTTTAAAACTCATTTGGCTCCTAAGTCCTCATTCGAGGACGAATGATCTTAAGCGGGGGAGGATGTAAGGTCCCGTGTAAATGTGTTCAGATGTTATCAGCTCATATAGTCGAGTCTACCTGCATGGATTAGATTCTTTTTACTGTTTTGTACATAAATGTGAAATCGAAATTTTTCCAGAAAATAGTCAAAATGCGATCGCAGATCAGCTATGCGGACCGCATTCCTACCGCAAAGTGAATCAGAGAGTAACCAATTTTGATGTTAAAAATGCGGTCAGATCTGCGGTCGCATAATAAATATGCGGACCACAGAGTGATCGCACATGGTCCCTGAGGAAATTCGAAGGTTAGTTCTGCGGTGCATTCTGCGACCGAAGAACTCGAATGCTGACCGCATATTTACCGCATTCCCAACCCGAGAGGCTTGAAACTTGAGCCATTTCTGCGGTCCATTCTGCGTACCGCATGTCAGTTCTACGACCGCAGATTACGTTGCAGATCGTGCTCGCTTGGTATTTTTCTAAAATTTTAGACCCGACCCACCTTTTATTAAAACACCTTCTCCCTCATTTTTAACACATTCTGATCAAAATAAGAGAGAGGGAGAGAGGGTTCTTGAGAGAGAAAGTAAGTTCTTCATCATCTAGTCTTTCAAAACCATTGGAGCTGGGAAGATTCTTGGTGCATGTTCTTCTCTACTGATTTCTCAGGTAAAATCCCTAACCCATTTCCCCCAAATTTCGAAATTAAGCCTGGGAAGGGAACCCCATACACTTGCTTTGAAATTTCTTCATAAAATCTTCATGCATGTCTTCAAAACCCTGAAATCTTGTAAAAAGGAAATTGGGTAGTAACTATGAGTTTAAATTTCTAAAACCTAAGTGTTGCGCATGAACTAGATTGACTTCTTGATTGCTTGGTGAATTGGAGTGGAAGTTAGAAAGCGATAATCAACTCCAGGTATGTATGGTTAACTGTGATCATTGTGAAATCGCCCTTTGTTAGTTTGTGAAATTATTGTTAGTTGATATTCATGTGGGAATCATTGTGAAGCTTTTGTGTTGTATATTTGCCTAGTAACACTTTGTGGTAGAAGTTGAGGAACTTGTAATTGAAAGAGTTTGGAAATGGAAATAATGTGGAACAGTGGAAATGGAAATAATGTGGAACAGTGGAAATGGAAAAAATGTGGAACAACGTGTGTGATTAGTTGTGAACAATTATTGTGGTAACCCAAATTGTGTACGAATTTGATGAACATGAGAAAATTGTTGTTGCTAGTTGTGGATCTATTTTAACAATGTGCCATTGTTGATTTCTTGAATTTGTTGTTGTGTTGTTTGTTGTTGTGAACTGAAACTGTCAGGCGGGGTCGAGTTGCACGCCGCAACACGGTGAAATAAGGTGTGGGTTGGGGTGATAAGGGTGGCCGAGGTAATAAGGGTGTACGAGGCAATAAGGGTTGAAAATGTGATCCAATATTACTATTTATATGAATATGAATCATGAAATGATAAATGTGGAATTGTGAAAGGAGACAGCAGGAGAGTTTGTAACTTGTGGGGCACTGATTGCCCCTTTGTTTGACTAACTGAATCATTTGTTGTGAAATGTTTGCTTGTTGCTACATTGTTGTACTTGTATTATTGTTGTTCATTTCTATACTTGTATATGCAATTTGGATTGAGTTTACTTGGGACAGAGTTTGTTCATACATGCTAGTACAATTCAAATGTACTGACGTTCCTATTGTCGGGGGCGCTACATTCGTGTTATAATTGTAGGTAGATCTGTGGCAGGCACACCAGTCCACTGCTCATAGATCCTGCTCCCTCTCTATCGGTGGTATTCGTGTTTGGTGAGCCCCTTTCCTTCTGGGGCCTTGTGTGGCTCATACCACCCATGTTGTTGTATTTTGGAGTTTGTGTCCTTTTGTAAAGATATAGCCGGGGCCTTGTCACCGGCAAAGTGTTGTATTATTCTTCTCTTAGAGGCTCCGTAGACAGTGGTATGTGGGTTAGAACTTATGTATATAGGTTTATGTTTTGGGCGCTGTAAGTTGAAAAGATGTTTCCTGTTAATCATAATGTGTATTTTGTAAAAGACGTTCCCCGTTAATCATAATGTGTGTTTATATAAGAGAAATCATATGTTCTTTCAATTGTAATTTTGTATCTTTTGACTTATTAACAAAGAATGAAGTGGGACAACGCATGGGAAATAGGAAAGGCACCCAGGTCCACTCGACCGGGGATACCCGGTTGAGTGCCGGTCATGTCCCTTGGATTTGGGGCGTGACAAGCGGTCCCTTGGTAATTGGGTACCCTGAGAAGTTTCCTCAATTTCCTTTCTAGTATTTGCATCTCCTTTTTTGCCTTTGTTCCTAGGTTTGGAAGGACTCAGTCTCGGAGGAGGTGGAGGGCCCTTGGATCTTGTTGAGTATGTTGATGGTGCCAGAATGCACGAACTAATCTTTGGGGGAGTGGAATAAAAATAAAATAAAAAAATAAAAAGGTAAAAAGTTAGTGCGGATTCTGAGAAAGAAAATATTGCGATATTCAAACACGTTGTCCAGGAATATAAGTTATTTCCTAATTTGGGTACCTTATTGTGCGTGAGGTAGGCCTAGCGACAAATTAAATTTGGAGAACTTATAATGCTAAATGCCTCATTTTATTGATAAAAAATAAGACGAGTCTAAAAAATGTAATTTGAAATAACGAATATAAAGATGTCACTAATGGACAGTGGCCTTATTACATTATGAAAGCACGAAATAAAAGATCCTAACTACTTGGTCCCAGAAGGACCATCTTCAGGTTGAATGTTCTTGTTGATCAGATCCTCCTGCTCATGCAGATTTTCTATTAAAAACACCTTCGCCATACGTTCTCCTTTGCCTTCCTTAGTGTTTTGATAATCGGTGACTCTTTTCCTCACTTTTCCTTCTAATTCCCGCAGGCTGTACTCCAGGTATTCCAACTTCTCACTAGCCTTGATGACCCTATCTTTCCATTCATTGATTTGGCTATTTGGTGGGAGATTTCTCCACCATGTCAGCAAGAGTGAGGGTACACTAACCATACCGAAGTCGGGGACCTCGTGCCCCATTTCTGCAAAACAAAGGGTTTGACCCAGACTCGACTATTTGGATCAATAATTAGCATAAAGGCATTTAGTTCTCGAAATGAGTGCACATAACATGGAGGTCTCCGTTTGGGTTTCAAGGGAAACCCGATGGACTTTGGACTAGGATATCTTAATGAGTCATTATGAGGACAACATAACTGACTTAGCTAAGTTTGACCATGATGCATGAACAGCTTAACAGAATAAGGTTTCTACTTTTGAAGTGCTACACAAGGTACCCTTGAGCGGACAACTCAAGAGGGAAAGGTGCGGAATCGTCGACTACACAGTTGATCGACTGGCTTTACCTCAAATATGCCTTTGTCAAATTTAGGGGGTGATAATATCGGAAGAGGGCAACCACTCAATATAAGCGTTGCTATAGTATTTGTTTTGGCACGAGTGGAGTATGATGTTAAAAATGCAATTACAAGAATGAATCAAGTTGCATGTATTTTCACGTTCATAAAGCAAAAGTTTACAATAAATGCTCAAAAATTGCAACTATATCGAAATCGTATTAAAGTAGTAAAGAAAAGCAGTTAAAGGAAAGGAAAGACATGAAGAGTCTAGTTAGTTTCCATGATGAAATAATCAAAAGAAAGAAATAAAGGCAATTAAGGAAGCAATAAATTCACATAATGCATGTAATGATAAAAGTCTAAAGAAATCCCCAGCAGAGTCGCTGTGCTGTCGACGCCCCCTTTTTCCCAAAGAGAGAAATTGGGTTTACGACATTATGGGAAAAACAACTCTTATTCCCTTTCGGGAATCGGGTTATAGAATTTGAAGAGTCGCCACCTAATGATTATAGTGCATTAGGACACTTTAAAGAGAAGAAGTGATTTTGAAAGAAAACCAGAGTTCGGGTAAGGGCTTGAGGTTATCTCGTGGGGAAGGTGTTAGGCACTCCCCAAGATCCACTAGTGTTGGTCCCTGCCATGCTTTAATTGTGACTTTTAAAGGAAGTGAGAGAAAACAAGTAAAGCTTTGCACATAAGAATCACGAATAAGTTTCAAGTTTTGAAAGGGGTAATGAAGATAGAAAGAGAAAGTTTTTAGAAAAAGTAATTAATTTGAAGAATAAAATTAAAGAAGAATTTGCAAATAAAAAGAAAGAAAGGGGGTCCTAGGCTTATACAAAATATGGATCACATCAATGCAATATCCAGCAATCACTCCTCAAAAGAGGGGTCGCACGAGATATTAGCGCATCGTCATCATATTCATATTCCACCATTTACACCCCATTAAGGTATTTAAACATGATTAGTCTCAATTACTTATTGCATGCCAGTACCCGTCTCAACCTATCAGTACCGTGGTATTAGGACTTCTAATCCTGAAGAGGAAGCAAAGTGGTAAGGCATATATGGGGTATAAAGGACAAAATACTAATTTTGACAACCAAAACAAATAGCAAGTAAAGGGATTGACAAACAAACATGCAACGCTCACATAAAACCTCGTAAGTCCTATAGCATATAGTTTAGCATGCCTTGTACATACTGGTTTGGTCTTTAAATTAAAACTTAAGCAGCGGACGAACTAGTTTAACACATTATAATCAGATAAAAAGTCTGCATTAGGCAACTCAGATCCAATTGTTAGAGATTGAAGTATTTTAAACGAGTTATTCAAAAAACAAATGCTAATTCCAGACAAGAGCCTAATGCATAAGAGTTAAAAAAGAGAGTTGAAAAAATTACAGAAGTTCAAAAGTGACTTTAAAATCAGGAGATTTGTTTGAGTGAAAAGTACAGTAGAAGAAGGGTTTTCAAAATTGACAATACAGAATGAGTGAGTTAAAAGACTGTTCTAAAAGGTAGCTTCAAAAGATGAATAGAATTTGGGCTGAAGATTTAAAGGGATTATCTCAAACAGATTTGCAGAATATTTTTTAAAAAACGCATTACAGATTTATAGGAGTTTTTGTTGAAAAAACGTTGTATTGAACGTTAATGCCAGATAAAAGGTTGCTGTTACTTAAACAGATTTTGGGACGAACCTCAACAGACAGACTTGGTTTTAGAACTTATTACAAATTGGTAAACAGATGGCAGATTTGACTATCCTATAGTTTGGCCTAATGCGTATGCATTTCCTAATGACATGGTTTCTATATGAAACTTCTTACATGAATATTAAGTCCTATAGGCAGGGATTCTTATAATTTTCAAGATGATAAAGCATTAAACTCTATATGAAGATTTTCTAGATGACTGGATTATGCGTATTATGCGTTAACTTTATCCACATGGTATCTAGATGATCGAGTTAAAACATTAAACTTATAGACATGATATCTAGGTGATTAAAATATTAGAACTACAAGCATGGTATCTAAGTGTTTGAATTACAACATTAAACCTGTAGGCATGATATCTACCCTTTGATGTAGTAAAATAATCCCATCCCATACCCTTTTACTAGTATTTCCATGAGTTCTTTATACGAATCTTAATACAGAACCAGAAAAAAGATGAGAGAAGAAGTAAAGTACATCAAAGTCTACAACCATATCCGAGAAGCCTAATTCAACCTTAATTCCCAATAACATGAGTTTAACCAATTCCGGATTCTAGATTTCCAAGGCCTTCTCTTATCCAAAGTGTTTCAGAGTTCCAAGGAGCCTCGAGGGTTCTAGGCAGTGCTTACACTCCACATTAGAACACAATAGTGCAGTGTGGAATAGACAGCCCTAAAGCATCCAAGTTTAGAGGGAGCTCCAGGGTCCCAAATCATGGCTTACCAAAGGGGGGCAAAACTTAGAATTAGGAATAAGTGCAAAGTGAGAGAGGGATTAGGGAACCATAGGAATGGTGGTCATGCCCAGACATGGATATAGACTGGCACACCCCTGACATGATACTTGGTCCAAATAAATTAAGAGCACACCTTAGAGGTCAGACTTGAGTCTGGATGGTGATTAGGACACCACTAGACTTGAGTCAAGGCTCAGTACATAAAAGGCAAAGGGGAGTGGGGATTTTTTTATTATTTTTTTTTTAGATAAACTGTCGATTTTATTGATTCAAAAAATATGTACAATGTATTCCTATGGTAGTAGTATGGACTCCTACTACTCATTACATTTCAGTTCTAACTACGCAACTCATATAGACAACTATAACTAGCAATTAAGGATCAAAACTAAGGATAGCAGTTGAGCATTTGTAACCCTTCCTGCCACCTTTTACACTTCCTATTTCTTGCATGTATTAACAATGCCACTTCTTTGCAACACTGGTCTTCATCAAATGGCTTGTTCTCAAATCTGATCAAGTTTCTACTCCTCCATAGCAATGCAACAGTAGTAACAAATGCAGTGGCAGTGATTGCCTGCTGCCGGTGTTTACTCTTAACTTTGCTACAAATCCATTTTACTTCATTCTCCCAGCATTCAATGATCCTAGCATGTCCCAACCACACACAAATTCTTCTCCATATTCTGCTGGTAATGTCACATTCAAAATAAAGATGTTTGAACTCTTCATCATGCATTTTACAGAATGCACCCAGTGTTGGCATTTGTATACCTATACACTGCAACCTCTCAACTGTGGGAAGCTTTTGTTGAGCAGCTAACCAAACAGTAAACCTGTGTTTAGGGAGTGCAGATGAAATAAGCATTAAGTTCCTCCATGCAATCTTTGGAAACTTAGGCAGCAAAGCAATATACATTTTATGAATCTGAAATTTTCCAAACTTGCATACACTCTGCAGCCTGCTAGTGATATCCCCTTGCAACTGAGTATTTCCCAACACCAATGCCCTACTGTCCAGTATCTTCTTTACCACCCAAGAAGAGTTGGATGGCACAGCAACTGACCGAATGCTCCCATTCTTGATATAGTAAGAATGTACCCACCTGACCCATAGACAGTCCTTTTTATTAGCCAAATCCCAAAGTAACTTGGCTATGGCTGCTTTATTCCATATATCCATCCTCATTATATTAAGACCCCCAGAGGAAATAGGTTGACAAACCTTATCCCAGGCCACAAGTGCTCTCCTGGATAGTGTAGCTTTGCCTGTCCAGAGGTATGTTCTACAGATTGCCTCTATAGCCTTCAATACTTTTTTATGTATTATAAACACCTGAGCCCAATAAGTCTGTATTCCAAAGATCACTGCCTTAATCAATTGAGTTCTGCCAGCATAGGATAATAATTTTGCTGACCAGCAAGTGATTCTTGCAAATAATGCTGTATAGCTAGCTTCTTAGAATCCAGAGGGACTCCAAGATATCTGAAGGGCAGCTGACCTTCAGTGAATCCCAGAGCTGCAATAATCTCCTCTCTGGTTTCCTGTGAGACTCTAGCCAAATAGATTGCACTCTTACTTACATTAGCCTGAAGGCCAGATGCAGCTGAGAATATAAGAAAGGTTCTGTGTAATATCTGGATAGATACTATGTCAGCCCTACAGAATATTAGTAAGTCATCAGCAAAACATACATGGAAAATGTTAAGTTTCCTGCACCTAGGATGGAAGTTGAAGTTTCCATCCTTATGTAGTTGCTGTAGTAGTCTGTTCAAATATTCCATGGCCAATACAAATAGATAAGGAGACATAGGGTCCCCCTGTCTTATGCCTCTCTTAGCATTGAATGGTTTAGTAAGGCCACCATTCATTACTAACGAGTATGAGGCAGAAGAAACACAAGCCATGACCCAAGCAGTAAACTTAGCAGAGAACCCCAGTGCTATTAGAACCTGTTTCAGAAAACTCCATTCAAGTGTATCATATGCCTTTCTAAGATACACTTTAAGAACACATCTAGGAGAAACACCTTTCCTAGAGTATCCTTTGAATATTTCATGGCTGAGAAGAATGTTATCCATGATACCCCTTCCTTCAATAAATGCAGATTGGGCAGGACCAATCAGGTCTCCAATTACACCCTTCATCCTTCTGGTAATAACTTTGGATATGATTTTGTACAGAGTGGGGATTGATTTGAGTAGAGTTCAAGAGAACCTAGTTCCAAGTCATGGATAACTATAATAGGGTATTGCCATGACTGGAACTACACTCTTCATGCGATAGGGGGCCAAAGGGAAGGGACTCACATAGACAAGCAACTACAGAAACACAAGGAAAGCAAGAAACCATAACAAACTAAGGGTGCAGAAGCATAAGGAAGGAGAGCATAACAGACTAGGATGAACACATAGTGCAAGAGAGCATGGCATAAAATAAACAAATAGTTTAGGGGGGTATTATTTAACTAGAGGGACATACCAGTTGCAAGTTTAGAAAAACAAACAAATAGCCATCAGTTAGCAGGATCAATTCCTCCGCAAATATTGAGAGTTCGAAAGGAGCTCAAGAATGCTCCAAACAGTAAAGAGAAAAGGAGCAGGGTTCTCAATAGAGAAAGTAATAGTAGAGAAGGTATTTGAAAGTGAGAAGTATTCGGAAACGTGTTCTTAATTCTGAAGTGTCTGTACGTGTTATTGCAAAAGTCTCCTCAAGTGCAGAAGGAGTTGTGTCTTTTATAGTGCAGAAAATGACTGATCAAGGTAAGAAAATAACTTTCCCGTCAATCACATAAGGATCACCCTTAGGTTAAGGGATTTGATTTAAAACATGCATGGTACAATTAAGGAAAGAAGAATAATTAGAAGTATTTCCAAAATAGCATAACAAGAGTTAGTACACAGAGTTTATTTAAGGAGAGAATCCTATAGTACACGGTCTGAGAAATAAGGAAAGTAAATAAATCAGACATCCAGAAATTTAAAACCTTGTTTGCATGAACTTAGTTAGAAAAGGAGGAGGAAATGGTTTAATTGAAAAATCAGTAACAATCAATCGAGCCTTAGTAAAAGGATATTGGAATCAATCACAAGTTGGCAGAACCATTTTGAAAGAAAGGCTCTCATATATAAAGCATACAAGTATCAAACAAGAAAGAAAAGACTGGCATATAAAGTTTTTAAATCACAAATAAAAGGATTACAATTTAGTCATAGACTCATCATGAGTTTTAGAGAACCTTGGGTTCTAGAGTAGAACCCCAGTCCAGTCACAAAGACCAAAACCCGCAAAAATCCCAAACCTAGGGTTTCTGTTAGAGTAGAATACAGAAAGGCGAAGGAAAGCCCTCAAAACAGACTTAGAGAACTCTTTCACAGATACCCAAAACAAGTTCAAAGCAGTAGAGAGGAAAATCATAAAGAACAGGTTTGAAAGAAAGCTCCGAACTCAAGAAAGTTTAGGAGAGAAAAGGGGTGACATAGAACTTAGGAGAGAATAGAATAACAATTTTAGAACCTAAACAAAGATCTGGTAAAAACAATCAAAACTCAGTAAGAAAAATAGTAAAAGAAAACGTAATATAGACATGTAAAACATACTGTAGAAAACAAGTAGAAGGAATAACAGAGCACAAATGGAGAAACATGCGTATTAACGGCAAACCATAAGAACAAGCAAGAACACATAAGACACCACATGAACAAATAGATCCATATAAAGAAAGAAGAAGAAGAATCATTTTTTAGATTTTTGAAAATCCTTAATTGAACAGACTAATTTTAAAAAGGACAATTAGAGAAAATCATTAAAACATAGAGTATAACACAGATCTCTCACATATCTAAGAAAATAAAGGAAGAAAGAACCTCAAACAAACTTTTTAGGGTTTATCACAAAACCCTAGAAATGAGAAGGCTTGGAAAGGATCTAGTCTCGAATAGGTCTGGACCATGGCTAGGCCTTTCAAGGCTCGAACACGTCGGAACGGAGCCGGAGAAGCCACATGAACTCATATCGGCGGAGGATTTAAACAGGCATGATGGAGGTTGGACCTCGAAAACCTTGTACAAATACGATTTAGGGTGGAGGGAACAGAGCACAGGCTGTCCATGGCCTGAGAAGCCATGGACGCTAGCAGGATTTGGTCAGAGAAGACGATAGGGGCGATTAGGGTTTCGAGTGTTAAAGGAGTTTTGAGTGGGGGGGGGGGGGGGTTTGAGGGCGGTGGCTGAACTGGAAATGAGAGTAGGGTTAGGGTGTTTTGAAATTAAAAAAGAAAGAGTCGATGTGGGCCGTTGATAAAACTGATCAACTGCCATGATTAAAAGATAAAACGGACAGGTTTAATTAAACAGGTAAAGGGCTGGGTTAAAATGGAATTGGATCGTCGATTTGGGCTAGATTTGGGGTCAAACTTGAGATGCCCAAATAGGCTATAATTGAAAGTAATTGAGGCCATAATTGAAATAGCCAATTTTTTCTTTTGATTTTATAAAAATAGTAAAAGATGTTTAAAACCAAATTAAAAACACTAAATTAGCAAATAATTTGTAAGTATTAATTTAAAAATATTGGGATTGATTTTGTAGTTAAAATTGCTATTAAATCTGAAAGTGGGCTAAAATTGTAATTTCATGCAATTTAGTTTTAAAATACCAAATGGTCTTGTAAAATATTATGTAAATTATGTTTTGGTGTAAATGTGAGAATAAAATAAACTATTCTTCAAATAGAAAGTTTTGGGAATAATTATTGGGATTTGTGATGTAAAAATAGGCCATAAATTAGTTTAAAAATTCTTTAAAAATGCCAAATTCTTTTGGGATGCTCATATATGCATACATATGCTATTTTGAAAGTATATAGAATATAAAAATATATGATAAAAAATTGGGTATCAACAGTTGTTCGTTTGCCCTTTGCGTGTGAAGAAGTGGTGGGATCGATAGATACTGCTTAAGTTCATCTAAGGCCCAGTGACATTCCAACGTCTATATGAAGATGTTTTTCTTCTTTAGTAGTGAGGAAAAGTGGTGGCTCTTATCGGAGGACCTCGAGATTAATTTCCCCAGGGCGGCAATGCACCTGGTTAGCCTCTGCACGACCTTCATGTTGTCCACTACAGTGATATCCTCAATAACTTTAATTTTGTCGAGATTGATCTTGATTCCTTGGTTGGATACCATGAACCCAAGAAATTTACCTGATCCGACTCCGAACGCACATTTTTCTTGATTCATTTTCATGACGTACTTCTTCAATATACTGAAGGTTCTTGAAAATGTTCTAAATGGTATTCTACTTGCCAGGACTTAGCTAACAAATATTCAATGTAAACTTCCATGGATTTCCCTATTTGTTCTTTGGAAATTCGGTTTACTAGACATTGGTATGCGATACCAACATTTTTAAATCCAAATGGCATTACATTATAGCAATATGCGCCATACTTAGTGATGAAGGAGGTCTTTTTAAGATCATCCAGGTCCATTCGTATTTGGTTATATCTGAAATAGGTATCGAGAAAACTGAGGATCTAGTGGTTGGCCATGGAATCTATTATGCGGTCGATGTTAGGAAAAGGGAAAGAGTCCTTGGGACATGCCTTATCTAAATATTTATTATCCACACACATTCTTAGTTTGTTCCTTGTTTTAGGGAGTTATATTATGTTTGCTAACCATTTCGGGTATTTGAATTCCCGAAATAATCCTATTTTAAGGAGTTTAGTTGCCTCATCCTTGATGAAAGCATGTTTGATCTCGGACTGGGGTGTCCTTTTTTGCTTGAACGAATGGAATTTCGGATCCAAGCTCAACTAGTGAGTAGTAATCTCCGGTGGGATCCATGTCATGTCGAGATGGGACTAAGCAAAACAATCGATGTTAGATATGAGAAATTGAATGCATTTTTTCTAAGCTCGGAGGTTAACCGTGCCCATGTATACCTTCCGATATTAAAATGATTTGCTCCTGTTCTTCGACCGTTGATTTATATCATTAGAATCATTTGGTACTATAAAAGACCTGGGAACTTTGTAATCATCATCTTCATCAGTCCCATTTTTATCCGATTGGGTCGTGGCAGGTGTCGTGTATTGCCATTTAGTTTCCCACTCCATGTTCGAACTTGATTCCTTCAATATTGTCAATGTTGATATTGGAATCACTTCTTCGACTGCAAACATTCCCTTTGTGGCTGGTTGCTCCCCGTATATCATTTTAATTCATCCCGCATTGGGTATTTTAGCACCTGGTGAAGGGTTGAGGGTACTACCCTCATGTTGTGAATCCTAGTCTCCCGAATGGGGCATTGTACCTCATTTCCTCTTCAATCACATAAAACTTTGTTTCCTGAATGGTCCCGGTGGCGTTTACTAGTAACATTATTTCTCCCTTAATAGTTTCACAAGCCATGTTGAACTCGTTTAGAACCCGAGCTGCAAGCACGATTTGGTCTTATAGGACTAGTTATTCTACGAACCTCGATCAAATGATGTTGACCGAGCTACCTGGATCATTAATGCAACATTTATTCATATGTACAGAAATTACTAGTGCATCATTGTGGGGCTGCATGATTCCTTCCGCATCCTCATTGTTGAAATACAAAGTTACTTATGGTATGTAATCTCGTGTCTGCTTCTCTCTCATGATGGATACTTTGGTGCATTTTAACATTAGACTTTGAGAGATATCGACTCCTCCGATGATCAAGTGGATGACTTGTTGAGGTTATTCATGCTCGGTTTGTTTATTGAAGTCCCTATTCTGAAATAATTCTTGGCTCGGTAACTAAAGAATTCTTGAAAATGCCTGTTGTTGAATAACCGGGCTACCTCATTCCTCAATTGTCGGCAATATTTTGTTCTATAGCTGTGAGTGCCATGATATTTGCATATTTGGTTTGTGTCTGTTTGGGCTAGGTCAGATTGTAGAGGGAGAGGCCATTTGGTATATGTGATGCACCTTATAGCCGATATGATAGCAGCATAATATACATTAAAGTTATATTCAGACAACCTCAGTGCTTCTGTGTCCGATAGGCATGTCGAAACATTCTTACTCATGCGTCACCGGTTGTTCTGGCCTCGGTCATTTCTCCTTTCATTTCTTATAGAACTCTGTCCAGACACATTACTTCTTCAATCCTCGTTGTGCGGCTGGTATTGACCTCTGTTCAACCTTGGTTCATGACCAATATCTCTCTTGAATCTATCACCGACTCTAATAGGATAAATGCACCCGATAGGAGCCCCAGTCTATCATCTTAGACTTTGATCTTCGATTGATACGCACATCAACCCAAGTGATAGCTGGATATTCTATTAGATTTTTTTTTCAATTGTTGTGAATCCACCGAACATCAAACATTGAGTCCTTGGATAAAAGCTTGAATGGACAAGTTATCAGCGACCACTGGCAGGTCCATCCGTTCCATTTGAAATCGAGATACAAAATCTCTAAGCATCTCATTATCCTTTTGCCTTACTTTGAAGAGGTTCGATTTCCTTGTTACGACTTTGATAGCCCAAGTGTGTGCTTTCAAAAAAGAGCCTGCAAGCACAACAAATGAGTCAACATAATTAAGGGGGTAAGTTGTGATACCATATCATGTCTCCCTTTGATAGGGTTTCTCCAAATTTCTTCAGCAAGACAGACTTGATCTCATATTCCTCCAAGTTGTTTCCTTTGATGGCGCATGTGTATTAAGTGACATGCTCATCTGGGTCGGTCATTTTTTTTGTATCAGGAATCCCGGGCAAGTGAAAGTTTTAGGGATTGGCTTTGGAGCCGAGGGAAAGGTTTCTATACAAACTTCTTAGAATCCAAGACTTCTAATATCGGAGGCGCTCCGGGATCTGGTCGACCCTACAAGTGTAAACATTTTGTTATTTGCTTCGATTTTGTTTTCCCCTGAATCTATTCGTTTCGTAAGCTCTTCGAGCATCTTTATGATTTCAGGGATGTTAGATGACCCACTTCCATTCGACCATTCACGACCGATTCCTCCCTTCGAGTGATCTCATGATATGGATTAGGCTCGATGCTACTCGATACACAGCTATGGTTTTGTAACGGAGCTATTGCCGCATGCTGAGCCTATAATATTTCAAGCATTATCCATAGATTGACCCCGTCTCATTTATTGTTTTGAGTATTCTGTGTTGTTAAACGGGCTCCACCACAGATGCTATTCTCGGAATCAGTGGGGAGGCTTGTGTCGATACCCATATGCAAATTAGCATACAACGGGTGCGTAGATAGAATTCTGCTGGGATCAACGGGCGGTACCTCCTTATCGTACACTATGTTATTATTTTCACCATGGTGACCAAACTAACCTTTAGTATGTAAAGGTGCTAATTGTGAGCTTGACATTTTGAAATTAAGCCTAAAATCAAAGACACCTCAAAGAACAAGTAAACAATAGTGTGTGTTATGGAACGTCATATCAAATAACTACAATTATGCTTAGCCTTACGGTGGGCGCCAAACATTTTAGCCTCAAAATTGAATAGCAACTTAATTTATATGCGGTTTAAAGGATACGTGACATAACTTGACACAAATTAATAAAATTGATTAAACTTGAAATCAATGACAGAACAACAAATGCAAACCACACGAGTTGAATAATATTATCCTTGAATGTGTCACGACCCAAGTTCGCCCTCCAAGAACTGTCGTGACGACACCTAGTCTCTACGACTAGGTAAGCCTAAGAAATTACAAAAAGAAAATGAACGAAATACGAATTAGCAAAAACTACAAATAAAACATAATAAAAATGTTTAAGATGCCGCTCGGCTTATACAAGTACTCACTCTCAAAACATAATCAAATCCCAAAACCCAGAATCTCATAAAATCACAAGCTAAAGATACTTTATAGTGTTCTAACTCCAAAATGTCTAGTCAAAATAAATTGCAGGAATTCTACAGCCGAAGGGAAGAATAGAGAGGGACTTCTAGCTCCACGGATGCGGCAAATATACCTTGAAGTCTCTGATGTCGCCCGTCTCACTAATAGAACGGATGAGCAGAAGAGCCTAGATCTGCACACGAAAAACAAGTGCAGGAAAGGGCATGAGTACACCATAGCGATACCTAGTAATTGCCAAGCCTAACCTCGGTAGGGTAGTGACGAAGAAGTTCAAGGCCCTACTGGATATATATATATATATATATATATATATATATATATGTTTACCGTAAAAATGGTAACAATTATAAAATTTATAAATGAGATTCTAATAATACGTGATATATTCTCAAGTTTTGAGGACAGTTGATGCTAAAAAATACTAAGTATGAAGATAAGGGGGGAGCTAAGACAAATTAGTAAGCAAACCAAGGCACCGCTTAGCCTCAGAAAAAGAGATCGCCCAGGACCAACTAGCTTGGGATGAAGTCCAGCTTATTTGGATCATACCAAGAAGATTGAGAAGCTCTAGTCCCAACTGAATTCGGCCATCTCTAATCGAGAAAGTCTGGCTACCAAGCTTGAAGTAGCCAAGTTTAAGGCAAGAGCAGTTAAGGCAATGATAATGGGATGGCGTCATTCATAAGGTCGATGCTGAGGCGGCTCAGGTATGAGTAAAATACATCATCGAGCATGCTATATGGTAATCTCGAAGGGAGGCCTTTGAGGAAATCCATGCTCAGGATTTTGACCTATTAGCTAAGATCGATAAAGTCAAGGAGCGTGAAGCTGAGGCTGAAAAGTTGGCTTACTCCGAGGATGATAATTATTCTGAGGGTGTAAGCGAGTCCGAAGGTGGGCAAGATCCCAAGGGTGAAGATGCTGCCCCGATGTGGACCATGCCACTTAGGCTTTTATATGTGTTTTGTTTCTTGTTTTTTGTAATTTTTTTGAGGTTGTTCGACCATTGTAAAATATTTTATCGGGCTGTTTGGCCCTCGTAAAATATTTTTTATGAATATATATAAGTTTTCTTTCCCTTTCTTGGCTTTTGAATTTTTCCTATATCTTATTACTTATGTTCACAAAGATCAAAACGCCTTAGCATGAAATAGCTTAGGTTATGTTCGAAGGTTCAAACAAACCTTGCCTTTACATTATCCTATTTTAAGGCGTCTTTGGGGTTCAGTGTTACAGGAAACTTTTTCCCAAAGTAAGTAATTCAGATTATAGTTTTCCGTGGGTATCCTTGAGAATCGGTTATGAACAAAAATTCTTTTTTGAAAGCATAGATTTTGCTACGAGTTTCGGATGTCTCTAACCTGTGTTAATATGGCCGTAGCCTTTTAGTTCGGGAGTCACCCGATGGAATGCTTTCCCGAGTTATCCGGGCTTGCCCAAGATAATAATCCTCGATCGGGGATAGTCTTGGCCTTTATAATTCTGGGATTGCCTAATAAGTATTATGCCCCCGAGGACTAATAGCTTGGGTCGTTCGAGTTAGTTTTCGGATGACAGTCCTCGAGCGAGAGAGTGATTATTCGATCTCAGGTTAAGGTGGCCTTGGGCTCGTTACTTTAGGGGGTTTGAAGCAGGAAATTCCTTGAGAAATGTAAATAAGAAATTTTTAAAAGACAATATGATTGCAAGGAAGATAATTCTCCTTATTCACGTGTAAAAGAGCTATACATGTGTACGTACTTTATGTTAGGGCTCGGGCAATCTATGTGGGCACGGTTCATTTGACCATTTGGACTTTACAATAAATCCTACCTATCGAGACCCCTCCTTCATGAAGTAATTTCCTTGCTAAAGTCAATATTCGAGGCTTATGCTCCCCAATATTCGAGGTTGATTAAAAATAGAAACCTCGAATACTATTGATACAAACCTTAACACCGATTCATGACAAGTCTTCTATTCTACTTAGCACTTATTGTTGCCTCGTTAAAAACCTTGTCAGAAAACCCATTTGGGACAAGACCAGTTCAAGGAAAAAAGAGTGCAACACGTACTTCCAGACCCAAAAATTTTTACAGCTCCTTGTAGGTCACCTGGAAGTGTTAGTTCAATATATAAATAAAAGAAAATGAATTGGGTCGTACCTTAGAAGTAGTATTGTTTTAGGTGAGTTACATTCTAATTGCTCGGTAGTTTCTCTCTGTTCATCGTTCGAGCTTATAGGATCCTTTCCCGCTGACCTTGACAATTTGGTACGGTCCTTCCCAGTTCAAACCCAATTTCCCTTCATTCGTATTCCAATTATTCAGTGCGAGCTTCCTTAGTACTAAGTCCCTAATATTGAAGTATCAAAGGTTGGCCCTTCGATTGTAATACCTCTCGATGTGCTATTTTTTTGGCGGCTAACTGAACAAGGGCGGCTTGGCGCCTTTCATCCAACAGTTCCAAGCTCGTATTCATAGCCTCATCAATAGATCCTTTGTTGCATATCAGAATCTGATACGTAGCTCTCCGACTTCGACCATTATTAGAGCTTCAGCGTCGTTAACCAACGAGAACGATGTGGCCCTGGTACTGGACTTCAAGGTCATACGATATGCCAATAGGACATTGGGTAGGATTTCCTTCCATTTTCCTTTGGCATCTGCCAACCTTTTCTTAAGGTTTTTGGAATATGGTTTTATTGGTCGATTCGGCTTGTTCGTTCCCACTAGGGTGATAAGGTGTCAATAAGATTCTTTTGATCTTATGATCTTTGAGGACCTTGGTTACTTTGCTGCCGATAAATAGTTTCGTATTGTCACATACGATTTTGGATGCCATTCCGAACTGACATATGATGTGGTACCAAATGAAGTCGATGACTTCATTCTCCCTGGCCTTCTCGTACGTCTGTGCTTCAACCCACTTAGAAAAATAATCAGTCATAAATAAGATAAATTGAGCCTTACCCTGTGCCCATAGAAGAGGGACAACAATGTCCATTCCCCACATTCATGAATGGCCATGGAGATAGGACCAAATATAACAATTCCCTGTGTTGGTAAATCATTGAAGCATGTCTTTGGCATTCAACACATTTTTGTATGAACTCCTTCGCGTCTTTTTCCATGTCAATCTAGTAATAGTCAGCTCTAAGTACCTTTCGAACCAATGATTCAATGCCTGAGTGGTTCCTGTAGGTGACCTCGCGTACTTCAATTAGAAGGTACTCGGTATCCCCCAATCCAGACATATTACTTGTAAGCCATCGAACATTCTTCTGAACAAAGTTCTGTCCTCGGACAAGCTGAATCGAGCTGTCTTTGTGCGAAGGGCCCTTAATTCTTTTGGATCTAAGGGAAGTTTCCCGGTCTTTAAATACTCTAAGTATTTATTTCTCCAATACCAAGTTAAGCTTGTGGAGTTTATTTCTGTGTGACCTTCTTTCACTACCGATCTCATGAGTTGTACGAGTGCCCCCGAGTTGAGCTCGTCGTCTTCTACCAATAGGTACTTTTCATTTGTTCTTCTCTGACCTAAATGTTCCATTAACTTGGTTCACCACAAGGAGGGAGTCACACTTAGCTTCGATCATCTCCACCCCCAAGATTTCTGCTAGTTGGAGTCCTAAAATCATGGTCTCATATTCGTCCTCGTTGTTCGTCAATTTCACAGTTCTAATGGATTGTCTAACTACATTGCTTTTGGGTGACTTCGGTGCAATGCCAAGTCTGGACCCCTATGCGTTCGAGGCACTATCTGTATAGAGGGTCTAGAATTCTAATGATGTCCTCGAGTTTACCAAAAACTTTCTTTTGACTTCAAGTATTAGGGCCGACGCATAAAGTCAACGACGAAATGTGCCAAAAATTTAAAGTTAATTGATGTCTAGGGTCGATATTCAATATCGTACCCGTTGTTTTCTACGGCCCATTTGTCCAATAATCCCGAGAGTTCAGTTTTATGCATTATATTTCATAATGAGTAAGTTATCACAATACATATAGGATGACACTGAAAATATGGTTTCAGTTTCCTAAAGGCGCTTATCAAATTGACCTCTAATTTTTCTAGGTGAGGATATCTAGTTTAGGCCCCACCTAAGGTCCTTCTAACATAATAAATTAGAAATTGCATACCTTGTTCTTCATGAACTAGGACACCACTTAGCGCTATTTTTGATACTGCCAACTACAAGTATAGTTGTTCGTTGGCCCTTGGCGTGTGAAGAAGTGGTGGGCTCGATAGATATCCCTAGAGTTCATCCAAGGCCTATTGACATTCCGACATCTATATGAGGATGTTTTTCTTCTTTAGTAGCAAGGAAAGTTGGTGGCTCTTATCGGAGGACCTCGAGATGAATTTCCCCAGGGTGACAATGCACCCGGTTAGCCTTTGCACGGCCTTTATGTTGTCCGCTACAATGATATCCTTAATAACTTTAATCTTGTCAAGGTTTATCTTGGTTCCTCGCTTTGATGCCATGAACCCGAGAAATTTACCTGATCCTACTCCAAACGCACATTTTTTGGATTCAACTTCATGTTGTACTTCTTCAATATAATGAAGGTTTCCCGCAAATTTTGTAAATGGTTTTCTGCTTGCAGGGACTTAACTAACATATATTCAATGGGAACTTCTATGGATTTCCCTATTTGTTCTTCGGACATCTGGTTTACTAGGCGCTGGTAAGCGACGCCAACATTTTAAAATCCAAATAGAATTATGTTATAGCAATATGTGCCATACTTAGTGATAAAGGAGGTCTTTGCATGATAATCTAGGTTCATTCATATTTGGTTATATCTGGAGTAGGCATCGAGAAAACTGAGGATCTAGTTGCCGGCCATGGCATCTATCATGCGATCGATATTAGGCAAAGGAAAAGACTCCTTGGGACATGCCTTATTTAAATATTTATAATCCACACACATTCTCAATTTATTCCTCTTTTTAGGGACTTATACTATGTTTGCTAACCATTCCGGGTATTTGACTTCCCGAAATGATCCTTATTTAAGGAGTTTAGTTACCTCGTCTTTGATGAAATCATATTTGATCTCGGATAGAGGTGTTCTTTTCTACTTGACCAAATGGAATTTTGGATCCAGGCTTAACTTGTGAGTAGTGATCTCCGGTAGGATCCATGTCATGTCGATATGGGACCAAGCAAAACAAACGATGCTAGCTATGATAAATTATATGCATTTTTTCCTGAGCTCGAGAGTTAAACCGTGCCCACGTATACCTTCCAATATCAAAGTGATTTGTTCCAGCTCTTCGACCGTTGATTTATAGCATTAGAATAATTGGGTACTATAAAAGATCTGGGATCCCTGTAATCATCATCTTCATCTGTCCCATGTTTATCTGATAGGGTCGTGGCTAGTGTCATTAATTTCTATTTAGTTTCCCGCTTCGTGTTCGAACTCGATTCCTTCGATATTGTCAATGTTGTTATTTGAATCACTTCTTCGATTGCAAACATTTCCTTTGTGGCAGGTTTCTCCCCGTATATCATTTTAATCCATCCCCGTGTTGGGAATTTTAGCACCTAGTGAAGGGTTTAGGGTACTGCCCTCATGTTGTGAATCCATAGTCTCCCAAACAGGGCGTTGTACCTCATTTCTCCTTCAATCACATAAATCTTGGTTTCTTGAATGGTCCGGGCGACATTCACTAGTAACGTTATTTTTCCCTTAATAGTTTCACAAGCCATATTGAACTGGTTTAGCACCCGAGATGCAAGCACGATCGAGTCTTGTAGGCTGAGTTATTCTACAAACCTCGATCGAATGGTGTTGACCGAGCTACCTAGATCAATAGCTCAACATTTATTCATAAGTACATAAATTACCAGTGCATCATTGTGGGGCTGCATGATTCCTTCCGCATCCTCATTGTTGAATGACAAAGTTACTTATGGTATGCAATCTCGTGTCTGCTTCTCTCTCATGATGCATACTTTGGTGCATTTTAACATTGAACTTTGAGGGACATCGACCCCTTCGATGATCATGTGGATGAATTTTTGAGGTTCTTTATGCTTGTTTCTTTATTGAAGTGCATAATTCTGAAATGATTCTTGGCTTGGTAACTAAACAATTCTTGAAGATGCCCGTTGTTGAATAATCGGGCTACCTCATTCCTCAATTGTCGGGAATCTTTTGTTCTATAGCTGTGAGTGCCATGATATTTGCATATTCGGTTTGTTTCTTCTTGGGCTAGGTCAGATTGTAGAGTATGAGGCCATTTGGTATCTTTGATGCACCCGATAGCCAAAATGATATCAGCATAATCTACATTAAAGTTATATTATGACAACCTCAGTGCTTCTTTGTCGGATAGGCCTGTCGAAACCATTCTTACTCATGCATCCCCGGTTGTTCTGGCCTCGATCATTTCTCCTTTCATTTCTTATAGAACTACGTATGGACCCATTACTTCTTCAATCCTCATTGTGCGGCTGGTATTGATCTCTGTTCCACCTTCGTTCATGATCAATATCTCTCTTGACTCTTGATCACGCCCAAGTATGCTCTATAGAAAGGACTCTGCGGACGTTGCAAATAATACCCGAGTATTACACCCAGGGTCGAATCCATAGAGAGTTAACCTATTGACTATAACCTTTTAGTTCCACTCAAATCCTTCTGAGCCAGCTTCCCAGGACTATTGAATCACAATTGGAGATTTTGTTACGAACTAAGACTGGAGTAAACTAACAAGCTATAAATAAACTAACTAGGGTTGTAAACAATGATGAGAGAAAACTAAGGTAATGACTGCCCCTATTGATGGAATTCCTTCTGTTTATGCTTCATACAAACTGACCACACATCTATATCAATAATGAACACTCAACTTACCGTAAATCTCTCCCGAGTAATCACAGTAATATACTATTGCACTCTCCCAAGGTACACTAGCTCGCTTTTATTGATACAGTTCATTTAATATTGCACCCAAGGCTTCGTTATTCCTAATCCCGCCTTTAAACCCGCTGTTATATATTCGTCTTATACATTAGGAGTAGTGTTATTCAACAACTACCTAAATATGCATTCTTTTACAAGTTATGCACACTAAATAGGCACACCTAATCGAGGATCCTGTCAATTAACTACAACAAGAACATAGTTGAATAAATATAGATTAAAACTGGTAAATTTGCATTCACATAAACAAGAAGTTCATTCCCCAATAGGTCCATCAAGACTGTAGACAAGGAATAGCTACTAATAACTATGGGTAAACATAATCAAGCAATAAAAATCAAAGAGAAAGAAGAAAATACGTTGAAGGTATTCTCCCTAGGTCTAAAATATGGCAAAAGTCCTCAAAATGGCATTTTTACATGTATTTATACCAAGTTGGGTTGGGCCAGACGAAAAAACCCTTTCCTGCATGAAATAGGAGTTACTCTGTAAAAATTACACAGTTGCGCCGCATGGTGCAGCATCCCATGCACCGTGATAGTGGAGATTATCAGAGGCTTAACATTTTGATTTTCAGACTCAATTTGCACTGTCACGCCGCCCCATGCAGCATGACAGTGTATTTTTCTCAGAGCTATTTCATTTTGTCTTTGTTTAACATCCAGACTTGGCACACAACCCCGAACACGATCCCGGATTAATATATTGAGTTTTTACTCAGACTTCGAAGCTCCAAATTGATCAATTCAGCTCCAACTTAACTTTTGAGCTACGGATCGCTTCCTGCAAGGCATAAAACACGTACTATGTGTAATTCACTATCAATTAAGCTTAAACACACGTAATAATTCACTTATTGGAATGTAATATCAATGCTAAAACACGAATTTTTAGCCTAACATCAACTCTATCGCCGACTATAATAGTATAAACGCACCCGATTGGAGTCCCCAAGTTGATCATATTCGACTTTGATCTTTGATTGATATCCACATCAACCATAATGATAGACAAATATTCTTTTAGATTCTATTTCAATTGTTGTGAACCCACCGAACTTTGAACATTGAGTCCTTAGATAAAAGCTTGAACAGACAAGTTATCAGCGACCGCTAGATGGTCCATCTGTTCCATTTGAAATCGAGATACACATCTCTAAGCATCTTATTATCATTTTTCCTTACATTGAAGAGGTTCAATTTCCTTGTTTTGACTTTGATAGCCCAAGTGTGCGCTTTCACAAAAGCATCTACAAGCATAGCAAATGAGTCAATTGAATTAGGGGATAAGTTGTAATACTATATCATGGGTCCCTTTGATAGGGTTTCTCTGAATTTCTTCAGCAAGACAGATTTGATCTCATCTTCCTCCAAGTCATTTCCTTTGATGGAGCATGTGTATGAAGTGACATGCTCATTCAGGTCTGTCATTTTGTTGTATTAGGAATCTCGAGCACGCGGAACGTTTTAGGGATTGGCTTTGGAGCAGAGGGAAGGTTTATGTTCAAACTTCTTAGAATCCAAGCCTTTAAATATTGTAGGTGCTCGGGGATCTGATCGACCCTACAATTGTAAGTTTCCAACCTTTTGTCATTTGCTTCGATTTTGTTTTCCCCTGACTCTATTCGTTTTGTAAGCTCTTTGAGCATCTTTATGATTTCGGGGATGTAAGACGACCCACTCCCATTCGACCATTCCACGAACGACTCCTCCCTGCGGGTGATCTCATAAGATGGATCAGGCTCGATGCTACTCGATACGCGACTATGGTTTTATAACGGAGCTATTGCCACCTGTTGAGCCTGAAATATTTTGAAGATTATCCATAGATTGACCCTGTCTCATTTATTGTTTTAAGTATTCTTTGTCGTTAAACGGTCTCTACCACAAATGCTATTTTCGGGGTTAATGGAGAGGCTTGTGTGGATAGCCACATGCGAATTAGAATACAACGGGTCTGCAACTTGAATTCCGATGGGATCAATGGGCGGTATCTCGTTACGGGATGCTATGTTATTATTTTCACCATGGTGACCAGATTACCTTAGTATGGAAAGGTGCTAATTGTGAGTTTGACATTTTGAAGTTAAGCCTGAAATCAAAGACAACTCAAATAACAAGTAAAATATATTTTGTGTTAAGGAAATTCGTATAAAAAAACCACTATTATCCTTAGCCCTACGGTGGGCGCCAAAATTTTTAGCCTCAGAATCGAATAGCAAATTAATTTATATGCGGTTTAAAGGATACATGATATAATTTGACACAAATTAAAAAAATTGATTAAACTTGAAATCAATGACCGAAAAACGAATGCAAACCACACGAGTTGAACAATATTTTCCTTGAAGGTGTCATGACACAAGTTTGCTCTATGTGAACTGTCGTGATGACACCTGGTCTCTACGACTAGGTAAGCCTAACAAATTGCAAAAAAAGGGAACGAAATACGAATTAGAAAAAATTGCAAATAAAACATAATAAAAATATTTAAGATGCCGCTCGGATTATACAAATACTCTATCTAAAAACAAAATCAACTTCTAAAACCCAGAATCTCATAAAATCACAAGCTAAAGATACTACATAGTGTTCTAACTCCAAAATGTCCAGTTAAAAGAAAATGCAGGAAGTCTACAACCGAAGAGAAGAATAGAGAGGGACTTCTAGGTTCACGGACGCGGCAAATATATCAAGTCTCTGATGTTTCCCACCTCACTAATAGAATGGATGAGCAAAGGAACCTGGATTTGCACCCGAAAAAAAAAGTGCATCAAATGGGATGAGTACACCACATCAGTACCTAGTAATTGTCAAGCCTAAACTCGGTCGGGTAGACAAGGGAATGGCTCACAATCACAGGGAATCTAAAAGCCCCGAGCTATGTAGTAAGGCACATGTTCGAAAAAGGTGACATTTCGAGAAAGGTGGAAATATCGTGTATAAGGATCATCAACACTTGTAGCCCGTTTGAGAGAGGGGGTACTCCAACCTCACTCAAGAAAACACAAAGATTGAGATGTAGGGCTCAATTTGTCTTGTGCAGTAGATGTCATTTTAACAAAGCACGTGCATCCAAATACTCTGAGGTTCGAATTGTCATCTCTTTAAAAAAGAGTAGAACGCCAAAAGATAACGGGTAGAGGAGATCACTCACCAATAATAGGAGCCATCATCTTCTTACTCAGATAAGCGACCATTATTAAATTGGCTTTACTAGGGATCTTATAATAGGGAACTTTTATTCCCAATAGAAGTTCTCGAGCAACTTGCGTAATACTAATAAATAAGGGGAAGGCTCAACATTTTATTCTAGTATGAGGAAGGCTCTAGCTAGAGCCCAAACTATACATAGGCTTTCCACCTCCATTAGGTCGTGCTGCTAGGATGTAACGTGAAGTCGTCCCAAGTCAGCAGGATGTATGGTATAGGGCCCCCTATTTTATCTCCCTTAAATTCCTTTATGGATTTTGACTCGGGAATACAATAGTGGCTTATTCGGCGCTATATCACAATTCATTCTCGGGAATAGCTGTTCACGAATGGTGGCATGGGACATCTGTCAGCGGCGGGCGTTTTACATCCGAGCGAGAGGTCAGACCAATCCCATTCATCCTAGTCTGATCCGAATAGATCTTGTTGAATGAATTGATCCATTGTTGTATGCCCTACTTCTTAGTAAAGTTCTTCCTACTCGGACCCACCGTACTTTCTTTGACTACTCCTGAGATATAGGGTTGTGGAGAGTGGGGAGCGAAAAGACCAATGCAGCAGAGAATGACTTTAGGGCTTGGTTCCGGCCTTGTTTCGTAGTGAATTTATGGATTTGAATACTTCTAACATTGAATTATCTTTTGTAAATGACTTGTACTTGGAACAGAGAAAAAGGGTATCCAATTGAAATCTAGTTTTTTCTATTTTTCGCTTAGATGTTTTCGGCAGATGCTGAAGGCAAAGCGTGATGGCAAGAATTGATAATGATGGGAATCCTATCGATAAATTAGAGGCATAAGCATCGCCTCTCGATCCAATCCATCTTCCATGGCCTCCCCAACACACTCTTGATACGAAATCTCCCGTCATAGAGAAGAGATCAAAAGTCCGGGGCCGCTCGATCACCCTCCCTTGAACCTGAAATGGTCGAGAGAGATGAACCCGCACCACATTTTTTGATTCAAAATCCCCAACTAGAGATGGAGGCCGCACAGTATTTTTTGATTTTTCGGAGGAATTTATAGCATCTATCTACTAATGTGTAATGTGCTGCCTGGTGACAAATCAACAACTCAGGAGTCATTGAATGCCTTGATTTACGGAACTGACATATACTTGTGCCCAATACATGCATCATCAGAAGTGGCACACAATATATTCTCATCATTGAGGCCATACAAATTGAACATCATTAAGGTTGCTCCTGTTATAATTCAAGGGCCCATCAGCAGAAATGTCTCAAGGAGTTGTTAAACAGGCAGGAGATAATAACAGAATAATTGTTTGGCAATCGATCCAATTGACCCTTTGGGGTCCCAATCATCGCCGATCTCAATCATATGAATGCCTCCACCCATGTGGTAAGGTAGAGGGTTGTTCTGGACATTAGGAGTGGGATCCTTTGCTATGATGACCTTAATATCAACTAAGTCCCGAATCTTATCTTTCAACAAGCAGCACTCATCGACGGTATGGCCTTTTATTTCGGAATAGTATGCGCAAGTTTTGTTTGGATTGATCCATTGAGAGGGACTTTCAGGAGATGCTGGGATAGGAGTGACGTAACTTGCTGCTTTGAATTCTTCGTATAGCTGGTCAATTGGTTCGATGATGGTTGTATAATTGTCTAGGAGGTCTACGACCATGTCTAGGTCTAGAGAAATTTTGGCGAGTGGGAGGTGATTGGTAATGAGAGGTTTGGGTATTATAATCTTGGTATATAGGTGCAGGTTGCGAGTATTTTTGTGAAGTGGGTTGATATGTGGGTGGTGGAGATGTTTGGTAAATGGGTGATGGATTTTGGTAAGAGGGTGCAGGTGCTTCATTATTCGGGATGGGATGATATGTAAGTGGAGATGATGGGTAAATGTGGTATTTTAGTGGTGATTTGGATCCTTGTGCGACCATCATGGCACTCACATCCTTCTTCTTGGATGTGCCACCAGACTGTAAAGCCTTGTTAGTGGCTTGCAATGCTTCAAGATTAGTAGCCATACCATTCTTAATACCTTCCTCGATTCTTTCTCCCAGCTTGATGATGACGGAGAACTTCTAGCCTTCTATTAACATTACTCTTTCGTAATATTACGGTCTTGAGCCCAGACAAAGAACCTATTCATCTACTCTTCTTCTAAGGCCGCCCTAACCTTAGCGGCTTCTGACCTCTAGCGAGTAGCATATTCGTGGAAGGTTTCTGTGGGTTTCTTCTTCAAATTCTGGGTATAGAAAACATCTGGTGCGTTCTCTGTGTTAAACCTGAATCGGTCGATAAAATTGGACGCCATACCTACCCAGCTTGTCCATTTCTTTATATCTTGGCTGTTGTACAAAGACAAGGCATCCCCTTTCAGACTCCTTATGAACAGCTTCCTACGGATTTTCTCATCCCTTCTAACTCCTACCAGCTTATCACAATATGTCCTCAAGTGGACTTTGGGATCACCTATACCATCGAACATCTCGATCTTGGGAGGTTTGTACCCCTCCGGGAGTTCAACATCCGGCTGGATTCAAAGATCTTCATAGTTCAGCCCCTCAATGCCTTTTCTACCTTCGACACCCTGGACCCAGCTAGTTAACTTCTTGAGTTCCGCAACCAAGTTTCTGATGAGGGAGTTTTTGTTATCTGTTTCAGAAGCACTTGAGATTGGTTGACTATAGTGGGGTATAGTGTCGACAAAGATATGAGTGTTGTAGAGGTGGTGGTTTTTAGTGTTTGTTGCATGTGTTACAGGTTTGAGCCTGAGTGGGTTGTAATTGTGGTTGTGGGGTGTTTTGTGGAGGTACAAGGTTTTGGGTGTTGACATCAGGAGCAGCAAGAGAGAATGATAAGCTTGTCAAGTTCCGCTTGGTCTAATTCTTCCTAGAATTTCAACAGTTTCTATACAAGCTGAGCAGCAGTTCCCTTAGGAATTGGGGTACCCTAAGATGTTTCCCCTATTTCAATCTCCTTTCTAGCACTTGCATCTCCCATTCTGCCTTTGTTCTTATTTTGGATAGGACTCGGAGGAGGAAGAGGTGAGGGCCGTTCGATCTTGTAGAGTATGCTGATGGTGCCAAAATGCACCAACTAACATTTGGGGAGGGGAATAAAAAATAAAAGAAAAGCAAAAGGTAAAAAGTTAGTGCAGATTTTGAGAAAGAGAATATTGCGATATTTAAACACATTGTGCACGAATATGATTCGTGTCCTAATTTGGGTGCCTCGTTGTGCCCGAGGTTGGACTAGCGACAAATTAACTTTAGAGAACTTATAATGCTAAATGCCATATTTTATTGATAAAAAATAAGACGAGTTTTAAAGATGACTTAAAATAATAAAAATATCACTAATGGCAAGTGGCCTTATTACATTATGAAAGTAGGAAATAAATAAAAGATCCTAACTACTTGGTACCAGAAGGACCTTCCCCAGATTCGGTATTCTTGTCTCCCTCGTACAACTTCACAAGCTCGTGCAGTCCTAGCAGCAAATAGGCTTGGGCTAGATGTCCACCTGCATTTCCCTCAGCATTTTGGCAGTCTTAAATCCTTTTCAAGAACTTCCCCTCCATCACTACTAGACCTTGTTCCAGATACCGTAGCCGTTTGTTGGCGCTGACAGCCATATCCTTCTACTCGTCGATCAGTTTCTGGTGAGCCTCTTGTATTTCCCGATGCTCACTTTAACATTCTTGAATTCTTTTGCGCAATTGGTTGTACTTAACTTGCGCTTCATCCTATTTGTCAATAAGAATGTGACCTCGGATGAACCCAGGATGACCAAAACCAGTGTGATTATCTTCCAACCAACCTGAATAGTGTGGCACACACCTGGCATGATACCTCTATGGCTCAATAGATTCCCTTCCCAAGATAAGTTTGCAATGCCACATGTACTGAGCTTGAGACCTATAAGGGCTATCATCGTCCTGGAAGTCAGCCCTGAAGCGACTCATTTTGTCCACCCTTGGTATGCTTTTCTTTCTTCATGCCTGCCTTATGGCTCGGAGAGGGACATAGGGATAGGTTCCCCTCAAACCAATGAGTGTTAGGAATGGCGCATCCTGAGATAGAACAATGACCTCCCCTATTGGGAACCACTCATACATCCACTGCACTTGATCCTCCTTCAGATTCTCAAATAACTCTACCCATCCTCTAGCGTCCTCTGGCTGCGAACATGTTAGGCATGAAATTCATTCGCTTTGGGTGGTGGAAAGCGATATGATCATCCCAATCTCTGCGTATTATATCATGTCAGTATTCACCTTTCTAAAGATGTTCTATAAGCCAGAGTTGAAGAAATCGAATACAACCTTCAAAGTGTTTGGATCCTTAATGACATTTTTCCAGGGCTCAATATATCTCGGCGATAATCATGGGCACTATGCTAAAAGATTGTCCATTGATCCCTTCCATCTGTGTCTTGGTTACCATGGCCAGTCTGGTGTGGATCCTAGCATTCTTCATAGGAAAGGTACCCTCCCCAGTAAACAGAACATGAAGAAAAAAACCCTTATGTGGATATGCATTAAAGAGGTAAGAGCAAACTCATCAAGGTAGGTGCGGTATGACTTGCTATGGTCGTACTTCTCGTACAAGTAGTTAAATGGGATGTAGGAATCTTTCAAGCAAGTTAAATGTGGGCTTTTCTTCAGTCCCATCATTTTGAGAAAACCCCCTACCTTTGCAATTTTCCGGCATAAGCAGACCCGGAGTATCCCAAGGAATAGCATCTAAACCCCCTATTTCCTCAAGCAAAGGGGTCATTTCAAGATCCACGAAGTGATACACTAGTCGGTCACTATCCAAGAACAAAGTTGCAGTCTATATGATTTTGTTGTCAGGTTGGATTTCTATAAGTATTTGCGGACAAGGGTCCGATCACTGGTATGAAGATCCTCCCACCAGCTTAGCAGCCTTGGGTGAATATTGGTTACTATACCGAATCTAGGGACTTCGTGCCTCATTTTCTGCAAAACAGAGCGTTAGACCCTTGTCCCACTAGAATCGACTATTTAAATCAATAATTAGCATGATAGGCATTTATTTCTCCAAATAAATGCACAAAACATGAAGATGCCCGTTTGGGTTTCAGGGGAACCCGATGGACTTTTGACTAGTCCATCTTAATGAGTCATTATGCGGACAACATAACTGACTCGGATAGGTTTGACCATGATGCATGTACAGTTAAACAAAGTGAGATTTCTGTTTGAGGTATTAGATTGCCTTGAGAGGACAACTCAAGAGGGAAAGGCATGGAACCATCGACTACAACATTGACCGACTGGTTTTACCGCAAATACGCCTTTGGAAGAGCACAACCACTCATTATAAGCATTGCTATAGGATTTCTTTGGGCACAAGTGAAATATAATGTTGAAGATGCAATTTACAGGAATTGACATGTATTTTGACGTACATAAGATAAATGATTACAATAATTGCTCGACATTGTGATGGTATTGAAATAATTGAAGCAGTAAAAGAAAGCAGTTAAAAGAAAGAAAAAACATAAAGAGCCAAGTTAGTTTCATGATAAAATAATAAAGGCAGGAAATAAAGGCGACTAATAAAGTCACAAATAGCATGTAATGGTAAGAAGCCAAAAGTCATCCCCAGCAGAGTCGCCATGTTGTCGACCACCCCTTTTCCATCCAAACCAGTGTTCGGAATCGGGTATACGACATTATGGTAGGACAACTATTATTCCCTTGTGAGAATTGGATTTTGGAATTTAGAGAGTCGCCACCTAATGATTATAGTGCATTGGGACACTTTTAAAGAAAAATAAAAGAGATTTGAGAAGAAGAACCAGAGTTTGGGTAAGGGCATTGAGATTATCTCAAGGGGAAGGTGTTAGGCACCCTCAAGATCCACTAGTGTGGTTTCCGGCCATACTACAATTGTGGCATTAGAAGATGGAAGAAGCAAGTAAGGTTTACACATAATTATTGCAAATACGTTCGAAAGTTTAGAAGAGAAACGAAATGGAAAATTTTAGAAAGTTAGTTAAAAGAAGGTAAAGTTAAAAGAAACATTATAAGTAAACAGAAAGGGGGTCCTAAGTTTATACATAATATGGATCACATCAATGCAATAACCGGCGTACACTCCTCAAAAGAGAGGTCGCACGCGATATTAGCACACCAGTCATCATATCCATATTCTACCTTTCCCACCCCGTTAAGGTATTAAAGCGCGAATAGTCTTATTTACTTATTGCATGCTAGTACCCGCACCAATCCTATTAGTCTCGAGGTATTAGGACTTCTAACCATAAAGGGGAGAAAGGGATGGGGCCTTTATGGAGTTTAAAGAACAAAATACTAGTTCGACATTCAAAATACGTATCAAATAAGGGAGGAGCAATCAAGAAAATAAGGCTCAAATAAACCCATTAAATCAGATAAGTCATGTGGTTTAGCATGTCTTTGCAAATACTGGTTTGGTCTTAAATTAGATTAATGGGTAAGCTGACTGGTCTAACACATATATTTAGACAGAAAGACTGCATTAGGCATACTCGGATACAGTTTTCAGACATTAAATCACTCGATTAACACGGATTGAATAAGATTTATAACTTTAGAAAACACCCTAGTATAGAAAGGTTTTGAAGAATAGGTATGTTGCAGACTTAGAAAAAAATGGTTTGGAGATGAATTCAAAAGAGAAATAGACTATCGGATTGGAGAAAAACACAGAAAAGTAATTTTAAAAGTTTCAGCAGAGGCAGATTGTTTAAAGAAAAATAGTGAATGGCAGAATGGGTTTAAATAAGACAAGTTCAAAAAAAATAATGGAACTAAGTTGTAAAAACATTTGTCAGATTATTTGAAGCCAGTAGATTTCAGAAAGAGAATACATTGAGTTGAGAAAGTTTATTAAAAAGATTAAGTTTTTAGAAAAGATATATTCATCTAAGCGTGGACGAACTAGTTGTTTTAATCAATTGTTACTGCTTTTAGACGGGTGAGGTGAGTTTGATTTTAAAACTCCTATAGGCATGATCTCTACGAGTCATTGATTTTAAACCCTTTTTTGAACGTTAATAAACTTGTAAACTAATGCTGATTTCATTAATCCTCAAAGTTTGTCTAATCATGAAAATGCACATTCCTATAGGCATGATATCTACATGCAACATTACAGAAAGTTAGACGTTAACTCCTATAGGCATGATTTCTATGTGATTGAATCCACATATAGACAGTAAATATCCTAGAAACATGATTTCTATACTTTAGTGCAGAAAAGTAAACCCCTACCCTTTTCACCAGATTCCCTGAGTTTGTACAAGTTATAACAAACCAGAAAAAATAGAGAAAATACATCAGAAACTAACAGCTAGATCCGACAGCCTAATTCAGACTTAGTGTCTAATAATATGCAATTGAACCACTTTCGGGATAGATTTTCAAAGCCTTCTCTTTATCTAGGGTGTTTCAAAGTTCAAATAATTTCAGGACTTCTCGGCATTGCTTACACCCAAGATATCAATTAGGATTAGATATAGTGCAGTGTGGAAGGCCAGCTCTCAGGCATCCAAGTTTATTGGGACATCATGGGTCCCAAGGCAAGGCTTGCAAGAGAGGAGCAGAACTTAATTGCTAAGAACTAGTGTAGGTGAAAGGGATTGAGGGAAACCATGATAGATTGGTGGTCATACCCAGCTATAAGGCAGGCTAGCACACCCTTGACTAACCTATTTGGTCAACAAATAAGAGCAGACCTATTGAAGGTTGGACTATAGTCTAGATAGTGATTAAGACACTGCCAAATCAAGGTCTTAGGCTCAAAGCACAAATAAGGGAAAAGGGAATGTCATTCGATAGAGTTTAGGAATCAAGGCCTGGTTAAGATCCCTCCATTGTCTGGTCATGGGACCTTAGAGTTGGGTACATAGAGGCCATAGGATGCCGATATAGGTCTTAGATGAGGCTGGGGAGCCATAGATCAGGGTTTCTGGTGAGGCAACGGCTAAGGTTTGAGAGTTAGGTTGAGAGAGAGTGAGATAGACGAGGGATTCAGGGGCGGAGGGTGGTGAGAAATGAGAAAGGGTTTGGGGTTGTTTGGGAATTATAAAAGGAAAGGGGTAATCTGGGTCGTTGATCAAAATTATCAACGGCTCAGATTTAAAGAAACACGAGCCGGTTTGGTTAATTGGGCGTTGGGTCGGATTAATTGGGTAGTTGGGTTGGGGCGAACTACCCTAATACCCTCATTCTCTTCTATCAGCCGCCTCTAATATCTCTCTCCTCTCAAACTCTCTCAAACTCTCTTGAAACCTTAGCCTCTCTCACCATCTTCAACCTCAATCTCACCAGAATCCATAGGCTCTCAGTGCATAAATGGCTTAAACTCATCTCCCTTTGCTCATAAACACCGTGTATTCGAAGGTTGGAGGCCTAACCTTGAAGGTGTCCGTTCAGATCTTCACTGATTCAAGGTTCTATGTCCAGCTCCAACCCAACTTCGGTACATTATGGTTTTTTGAGCCTGGTTCTGACTTATCCAACTAAGATTGAACCTTTTTCCAAGCCTTTATCATTCTTGGGTTCTTTTGAAACCCTGACTACTCGAGGTTCTCTCTGATTGTTTCTTGGATTTGTCACATATATGTGCCTTACTTGAGGTTTTAAAAAATTTCCTCAATTTTTCTTTCAAAACGTGAAAGGTTTTAAAATGTTTCTCCAGCCTTTTCTTTTCCTTTCTTCGTGTGTATTTGTCATACATGTACTTCTACTGCTTTCTTATGTTTTCATTCTACTATACATGTTCTTCTGTGCTTTATTTTTCTACTGTGTTTCTATAACATGCTCACATGTTCATCTTGCTGTGTGTTCTTATAGTTTCTTTTGCTATACTTTCCCAGTATTTTGTGCGCTTCTACTATATGTATTTCTTACTAAGTCCTTAAGTTTTTGTTTGCCTCCTACTGAACTTTGTTTGAAGATTTTCTAAATGATCTCTTTAAACATATTTTCACTACTATTTTCTTATGTGTTATACTATCTTTTTTCTCTTCTGAACCTTGGCTAAGTTCCTTCTTAAAAGTACTTTCTTCTGCTATATCTTCTATTGTGTTCTTTAGGTGTTATTGTTTTCTCTTCTACTGAACTCTGTTTAAGTCCAGTCTAATAGGTTTTTCTTAGTCATGTTTCTTCTACTACCATGCTGTTCTCTCATTTGTGCTTTGAGTTAATTTCTTCACTCTGTTTGCTTTGAATTTTCTATTGTATTTTCTTGTCTTCTCATGAGATCCTGAAAAGAAATCTCTGAGCATATTGCCTCCTCATCTCTATATTTGACTCTTGTCGGAAACCCAAGAATTTGGGGGGTTTCCTCCGAGTTTGGTCATATGATTGTACTAGGGTTATGTTTGAGAACCCTGGGCTCTTTCAGACTTATTTCTGAGTTTATGTACTAAGTGTGAATTTCTTTTATTTGCACACAATTCTGAATCTCCTACACTAGACTCTACTATTGAATAGCATGACAAATTTCTTCATGTTTAACGTGTCTTTATGCTTTTATAGATGAGGAATTTTTATTCAAAAGGGTTTTCCAACTTGTGATTAATTCAGAATTCCTTTTAATAAGTCTAATTGATGGTACTAACTTTCCTTAAGTCAAAATCCTTCCTATCTTTCTGACTTGGTTCATTTATAAAAAATCTTAAATTTCTCATTTGCTAGTTGCTAATTGATTCCCTTGCCTTATTTTCACAAACAATGTACTGTCAAGACTTGTCCTTAAATAAACCACTATGTATTACCCTTCTTGTACTGCTTTGGAAAAGTGTTTGATTAATCTCTTTCCTTAATTATTTTATTCGTTTGAAATCTGAAACCCTTAGTTAAAGGGAAACCTTATGTAATTGACCTCCAAAATATTTTCTTTACCTATTTCTTCTTGCTTTCTAAACTATAAAAGGGCACAACCCTTCTGTACTTTCAGAACACACATTACACACTTCAGACACATACAAGATCATAGTGCTCTTCTAAAGTCATAGTATTTTGACTACTTGCTTGCACTTTGGCTTACAAGACTACTGCTTCCTTTTCTTGTTTCCTTGAAACTGGTATCTTTGTGTTTTAGCCTCATCCCAATGTGTTTAGTTACAGTCTTTGCACCCATGTTTGCTTTGCTGTCTACATTCAATGTTATTTAGCATGATTATTTCTTTTTCATTTGTTTCTACTGTGACCCATTTTCCCCTCTATGTTCTTTGCATTAAAGTTCAAAACATGGCAACATGCAAGTTATTGCTCATGTTTTGACTTGATCCCTTAGGGGATCCTAACTACCATACAATGTGGCCAATCAAGCTTGTGGGGTGTGCAAGCACTTACAATTGCTAGGTATGACCATTAGTTTATCGTTGCCTCTTCCCAGAACCCCCACTATGCACTTACACTCTCTCTTAGCTTCTAAGTTATTCCCCCCTCCTGTGAGCCCTGCCTTGGGACCTTGAGTTCCCTCTGAACTTGGACACTTGAGGGTTGGCCCTTCCACACTGCACTATGACTCAATTCTGCAACATATTTGGGTGTGAGCACTGCCTGGAGTCTATTTGAGACACTTAGAGAACTCTGACACATCCCAAATAAGAGAAAGGCTTTAGAAATTTTATCTTTGGAGTTGGTTTACTTCATGCTTCAGACAAGAAGTCTGAATCAGGCTCTCATTGGTTGTAATTTTTTGTTTCCTAATGTAATTTTCTTTTCTTTTCTTATTCATTCTGGGCTCTAATAATCTTATAATAAACTATTGGGGTTTTTTTGTAAAAAGGGGAGGGACACTTATGCATGCAAAAGGGTAGATAGTATGCTCATAGGTATTATTACTCATGTATCCTACCTACAGTTCTGCTCTTTTGCATTTTTATTGAAGACCATGTCTATAGGTTTCTGCACTTCTCCATTTCATATATAAATACTATGTCCATAGGTTTCTGCATTTCATATTGAGACCATGTCTGTAGGTTTCTGCATTTCATATAGAGACCATGTCTATAGGTTTCTACATCTCATATAGAGACCATATCTATATGTTTCTGCACTTCTGCATTATATAGAGACCATGTCAATAAGTTTGTTCCGAACACTACATGTCATGAAGATAATATTTATATAGAACTTTCCTGAACTTTGCATTTGCATCTGTCACCAGGCAAATGTGTTATAGGTTTAAATAACTAACAACATTTTAGATAATATGCATATAGGACTTCTACACTCTTGCTTCAACTGTTAACGTTTTAAAATTAATAACACCTAAAAAGCATGCCTATAAGAGCTATCAACTAAATCTGAATCATCCATTCGCTTACAAGTCTAAAATAAGTAGTAGCAATGCTTAACATATGCAGAACTTATGTCCCTGTAATTGACAAACTCGCTTCTTTAAAATTAGTATACTTCTTTTTTGAGCTAATAGATATCATGACTACAGGTTTTGTTTAACACTCAAGCAAGCCACAAGGTGAACTAGTTAATTTAATCAGACCTTATTAAACTACAACCAGCACGCATGCTTGATTTTGATTTCTTATCTGAAATATGTAATAAATCAGTCTACCTCACCGCTTTAAGTTTAATCAGACCATAATGAGTATATGCAAGAAATGCTAAACTATTTTTCTCAACTTGAGGAGGCTTGTTTGAGCCTTTAACTATTTACGTGCCTCACCGCCTTATATTTTTTCCTGTTAAACCATAAAAGCCCAATCTCCTTTCCCTATAGGACTAGTAGTCCCAAATGCCTCCGGGGCTGATAGGATCAGGGAGAGTAATAACATGCAATAAGTAACGAAACCATTCTGCTCTTTAATACCTAACGGGATGAGAAAGGGTAGATATGAATATGATGAACGGTGCGCTAATACCACGAGTAACCCCTCTTCTAATGAGGGATTACCAGGTATTGCATTGATGTGATCCATATTGTTTATAAACCTAGTACCCCCACCTCTTTACTTGTTTGTTTTATTTTCAGAAATTTAAAACTACTTCAATTTTAACTTTTCTTTATTTTCTTTTAATTTAAACTACTTGCAACTGTTATGTGAAAACCCCATTTGTATTGGAAACCCATACGTGTCAATTTGTTGTATGAACTTAAAGTCACAATTGTGGCATGGCCGGGAACCACACTAGTGGATCTTGAGGCTTGCCTAATACCTTCCCCTCGAGATAATTTCTACCCCTTACCTAATCTCCAGTTTCTAAATCAAAACCCTTCTTAGTGTCCAAATGCACTTTAATCATTAGGTGGCAACTCTTCAGTCCAAATCGAATACCCAAAAAGGAACGCGTTGTCCCCTTAAATGTCATAAACTTGATTTCGCAAGAAAAAGTGGGCGTGACAGCATGGCGACTTTGCTGGGGATTCTCTTTAGGCTTTTTAGATTTCATGACATTTGTGACTTTATGCTTCCTTAAATGTCTTTATCTGTTTAATGCCTTCAAGTAATTATTTCGCTCTTCTACTTCGGAAACTAACTTGGCTCTTTGTTTCTTTCCTTTGTTTTTCTTAAATGCTTTCTTTTATCGCTTTCCTTTAATACTGTTGTAAATTATGAGTAACGATTGTAATTATTACTTTATGAACATGAAAATACATGACAATTTGTTTGATTAATGTAACTTCATATTCAACATCATTTTCCACTCCTGCCAAATAACATACCTTAACAACACTTATAATGAGTGGTTTCACTCTTTCTATATTATCACCCCTAAATCCGGCAAAGGCATATTTGCGGTAAAACCAGTCGATCAACGGTGTAGCCGACGGTTCTGTGCCTTTTCCTCTTGAGTTGTCCGCTCAAGGGTACCAGTCTAATACCCCATAAAAACCTTACTCTGTTTAATTCTGCATGCATCACTGTCAAAACCTAGCTGAGTTAGTTGTGTTGTCCGCATAATGACACTTTAAGATAGCCTCGTCCAAAGTCCACTGGGTTCCCTTGAAACCCAAACAGATATTTCCGCGTTCTGTGCATTTATTTGGAGAGTTAAATGCTTCTTATGCCAATTATTAATATTTAACAGTCAAGTCTGGTGGGAGTATGGGCCTAATACTTTTGTCTTGCAGAAAATGAGGCACAAAGTCCCCAGATTTGGCATGGTCACCAACATCCACCCAAAATTACTAAATTGGTGGGAAGATCTTTATTCCAGTGATTAGACCCTCGTCCAAAAATACTTGGGAAAATTACCTTCTCTTCTGGAAATCCAACCCAACAACGTAGGTGCTACTTGGTGTTAGCCATTGCCATTTGGATTCACATACATGGACAGAAGACGGACTTATGCTGCAACACATGTTGTAATAGCTAGTGTAGTGATTGTTCAGTCTTTACCATTAGTAGTAGCTAGTAGCTTCATACATTGGTTATGGTCCTTTGGATACATTGTTTACTTTGGACCCAATTTTGGGATTTTATTTATATATTAGCCACTAGGCAGCCTGCCTAGTGGAATATTTGCTTTAAGAAACCCCAACAACAAAATTATGACGTTGCTACCCTATTCTGAGATTGCGATAGGTCTGTGTTTCACTTCGGGGAGATTGAGATGAAACCCCTTATATAGGAAATATGAGGACTGGCTAGTATACCATGGGAAACTTCGGGTCTGTTAATGCCAATGAACCTCAAGGGTAGAGGTTTTCTCAAGATGATGGGTCTAAAGAAGAATTCAGACTTAACCTGCTTGAAGCAGTCGTACATTCCCTTTGGTTATTTGTACAAAAGGTACAGTCACACCAAATCTTACCATACTTATCCTGAGGAGTTCGCCCTCACGTCATTGGGGCATATCCATCGAAGGGTCTTTGTCTTTATGTTCTGCTTCTTGGGAATGATAGTGTTTCCTATAAAGAAATCAAGGATCCATACCCTACTAGCCATGGTCCCCAAAACCTTAATGGAGGGAATTAGTGGGAAGCCATTAAGTATTGTGCCTATGATCATCGCGAAAATATACCCAGCTTTAGAGAAATGTCAACAGGGAGCCAAACATTTCGAGGGTTGCAACTTGTTACTCTAACTCTAGCTCATGGAGCAACTCCAAAAGGGTGAGTATTAACAGGAGATTCAGCGCAGGGATTGGGATGATCATATAGCCTTCCATCAGCTAAAGAAAATGAACTACATACTCAACATGTTTGCTCGGTCGGAAGATGCCAAAGGATAGGTAGAACTATATGAAAATATGAAAGAAGACCAAGTATAATGGATGTTTGAATGGTTCCCTGTTGAAGAGTTTATTGCCCGATCTCGGGTGTGCCGTTTCTGATACTTATCAGTTTGAGAGGAACTTATCCTTATGTCCCTCTCTAGGTCATGAGACAGGCTGGTAGATAGCAGGTCATACCAAGGGTCGACAAGATGAGTCACTTCCGTGATGATTTCCAAACTGATGATAGCCCTTACAAGCGCCAAGCCCAACACATGTGGCACTGCAAAATCATCATGGGAAGGGACACTATTGAGCCCAATAGATACTGTGTTGGTTATACTCTATACTATTTGAGCTGGCTGGAAGATAATCATAATGGTTTGGGTCAACCCGGGTTTGTTCGAGGTCCTAGGATCATCGATGAAAAGGATGAAGTGCAGGTTAAGTACAACCAACTGTGCAAAAGGATATGGGAATGCAAAAGTGAGCATCATGAGATTCAAGAAGCCAACCAAAAGTTGATTGAAGAGTGGAAAGACATGGTTGTTATCGAAACAAGCAACTGGGGTACTTGGAGTGGGGTTCTAGAAAGGAAGTTCATCAAAAGGATCAAAGACTGCCAAAATGCTGAAGGAAACGAAGGTGGAGACATAGCCAGAGCCTACTTGCTGCTAGGACATCGTGAGCTGGTGAAGTGGTTCGATGGAGCCAAAGATGCCGAGTCCGGGGAATTTCCTTCCGGGACCAAATAGTTAGGATTCCTTTTCTTTTTCTTTAAATGTAATAAGGCCAATGGTCATTAATGAGATATTATCTTCTGCTATTTGGTATCGTTTTGGGAATCATCTTATTTTTATCAATAAAATGAGGCATTTAACATTATAAGTTCTCCAAATTAATTTATCGCTAGGCCTACCTCGGTCATATGAGGCTCCTAAATTAGGACACGATTTACATGCTCGCACTATGTGTTTAACTATCGCAACATTATTCTTATAATCCTCACTAACTTGTTCCACTTTTTGTTTTTACTTTTGTGTTATTCCCCTTCCCAAAGGTTGGTTCGTGCACTCTGGCATTATCTTCCTACTCCACAAGATCCAAGGGCCCTCCACCCACTCCACTTCCTAGTCCCATCAGAAACAAGAACAAGGGAAAGATGGAAGATCTGAGCAACATCAGAAAGGAGAACTCGGTTGAACGGGTAGAAATCACTCAGGGTACTCATGTCTCCAAAGAAAGTGCATCCCAACTCGAGAAAAAACTGTTGAAATTTCAAGAAAAATTTGATCAGGTCTGAAATTTGGAAAGCTTGTAATTTTCCCTCACCACCGTAGATGTCAATTTTCTAACGCTCAGAACCCCACGCCTCCATAAAATATCCCGAAACCAAGTCATCCCGCTCCTCACCACCACTGCAATACTTGCCACACCTCTTACAACACTACATTTCTCATCCCTGAACCGTTAAACTCCACAAATGACCATCTCCACACTCACCATAACATTCGCATCTACGTGGAAACCATACCACACTCCATTCAACCCATCTCAAGGCCACATGAGTTTGATGAAAAAGACACCCTCATCAGGAACCTGGGTGTAGAACTCAAGACACTGACTAGCCGAATTTAGGGTTTCAAAGGAACCAAGGGGATCGGTGGATTGAACTACAAAGACCTTTGCATACAACCAGATGTCGAACTGCCTGAGGGGTACAAACCTACTAAGTTCGAGATGTTTGATAGCACACAGGATCCTAGAGTTCATTTGAGAACATACTGCGACAAGCTAGTTGGAGTAGGGAAGGACGAAAGGATTCGAATGAAGCTTTTCTCGAGGAGCCTGAAAGGAGATACTCTATCTTGGTACATTAGCTAAGACCCGAAAAAGTTGTCGAACTGGATGAGTATGGTATTCGACTTCATAGATAGATTCTGGTTCAATATGGAAAATGCACAGGATGTATTTTACATTCAGAATTTAAAGAAGAAACCCACAGAAACATTTCGCGAGTATGCCACTAATTGGAGACCAGAGGCTGCTAAGGTCAGACCTGCATTAGATGAAGAACAGATGAACAAGTTTTTCGTCCAGACACACGATCAGCAATACTATGAAAGACAGATGCTGATCGAGAATCACAAATTTTCTAACCTTATCAAGCTGGGAGAAAGGATTGAGGAAGGTATCAACAATGGTATGAACAAACTTGGAAGCCTTGCAAGCTACCAATAGGGATCTACAGTTTGGTAGTATGTACAAGAAAAGGCACGTAGGTGCCAAAATGGTTACATAGAGAACCAAATCACCCATCAAATAAAAACTTATCCAATGCCTTCATTAACATATAAGCCCACTCAAAATTACCAAGCACCCTCACCTTTCTACCAAGCTCTACCGCCTACTTATATATCACCTCCCCCTCATACATATCAACCTGCTTCACCCAGATATTACCCAACCCGCACACATATACCAAGTCTACAATACCCATCCAACCTAATATCAATCACATCCCCCTCGTCAAGAATTTCCTAGACCCCAGCCAATTTTTGACTGCAGACCTCCCAAACAGTATACTTCCACTGTTGAACCAATTGACCGATTGTATGAAAGGCTCAAAGATGCTGGTTATGTCACCCCTATCCCTGCTATAACCCCTGAAACCCTTCCTAATTGGTCAACCCAAATAAAACTTGTGCATACAATTCTGGCATGAAAGGGCATACCATTGATGAATGCTGCTCCTCAAGGATAAGATTCAGGCTTTGATTAACAATAAGATCATCGTGGCAAAGGAGCCTACTCTGAATATCCGCAACTACCCTCTACTGGACCACAAAGGTGGAGGTGTTCACATAATTGAAATAGAGGATGATTGGGATCCCAAGAGGTCAATCGGTTTGATCTAGAAGGCGACGATCCAACAAAACCAACAGTCACCCTTAATCCAATTGTAGTCCAGATTTAGCCTTCTGAAGGGCCGAGGTGAACATGTCCATACCACTTGAGTTTGAAACACTGTCCTCTGCGAAGACGCCAACACCAATTGAAGTCGAGTTTGGGCCCCCAAAGGCACCTCTAAAATTTGAGGTTGTTAGATTACCTTCCAAAGCAAGGGTGCCCATTTCGCTAGCAATGACGGTCATAACTCCATTCCACACAAAAGCCATACCATGGGATTACACAGTCGAGGCAAGAAGAAAAGGGAAAGCCAAGTTCGAGGGAACTACTACTGCACAAGGAATGGCAAGAACCGGCAGGGTATATACCCCGAAACATTTGGCCGAATCAAGCAAGCAGGCCTCTGGGCGGCCAACCTTCACTGAAACTGGCCCGATGATCTCTAGAAAAAGATACAAGCCACGGAGTATTCAATCATTGACTAGTTGAACAAAACACCAGCACATATTTCTATCCTAGTTTTTCTACAATGTTTTGATGCGCATAAGAATGCATTGTTGAAGGTGCTGAGTGAGGCATATGTAACAAGCAACATCGCCGGAGGAGAAATGGCGAACATGGTAAGGAAAGTATTGGAAAGTCATAAGATCAATTTTCATGCAAATGAACTGCCGCCAGAAGGGTTGAGTCACAACAAGGCGTTGCACATCACCGTATAATGCAGAGATTATTTTATCACCACGGTCCTAATATGGTGGGTCACGCCTAAACATTTATCCGTTGGTAACACTCACAACATTGGGAAAAGGGATACATGAAATCAAAGATAGGACCATTAATGACAAATCCTTCAATAGTTCCTAAAGGTCCACCATTGAGGAAATCAGCTTTTTTTTGTAAATAGGGCCTACTTGGTTTTATGTTGACTTTCAACTCATACACATGCTGACGTCTAACAACCGACTATTGGGATGGTCGTGGATTCATGCCACTGGAGCTGTAGTTTGTCAACACTACATCAGGCAGCAAAGTTCGAGTCGAATCCAAGAGGTGATCATTCACGGTGACGGTAGCAATCCCATATACAGTCGCCAGACCATCCCGACAATCGAAGGAAGAAGGAAGATAGGTGGAGAGACATATCATCACATCGAGTGAGTCAACACTGTTGATAAGGACAAGTGGTGGGACATTAAAATCAAAAGCATATTGAACTGGTGCAGATATGAACCGGGCTAGGGACTTGGCTAGAATCTCTAAGGGATCCCTAAGCCTATCAAGATGAAGAAACATGGTACCACCTTCGGTCTGGGATATGAGTACACATGGGATAAATTCAACAACTGGTCGCCACCTTGGCGCGATCCATAATATCCGCTAGAGCAGCCAATACCACATTTGGAGTAGACTTTCCAACCAGTCGATGTTATCTATGGGTCCGAAGAAAAAGAAGAAGCACTAGCGACATTGAGGAATTTGTTCCTAGAGGATAATGACATGGATTCTTGCATCATTTTTGAGGAGGAGGGAGAGGAATGACCTTCCATTCAGGCCGTATGCTGAGGAGTGTGGCTTAACAATTAGACAATCAAAACCACCAGAGCCTGGAAAGCTTCGGGGTAGCAAGGTTGAACAAAGCATCATGCATTATCTTTTATTTTCACTAGTTGACTTTCCTTTCGCATTTTAATTTCGAGATAAAAGCTCCAATGTTCAAAATAGTTATGAAATTTATCAAAGCATTTCTATTTTCCTTGCAAATATTACTTTATTATTTCTCTCATTACTTTATTTACACATCATTACTATTACTTATCTTGATGAACCAATGACCGTGACATGCAACGAGACAATGCAACAAACTCATATAGATTCAAGGGAGATGATAAACCGAAAGAGATTGTTAATGAATTTGATAATTTTGAAAATAGACCTAAGTCAAACCTGTACGAGACTGAGATTGTTAACCTCGAAGATGTTGAAAATGTAAAAGAAACGCGTATCAGTGTTCATTTGTCACCGTTAGAGAAGATTGAGTACCTAGAATTGCTAAAGGAGTATGAGGACATATTTGTCTGGTCATATGACGACATGACTGGTATCAGTACGTCTGCTATGGCTCAAAAACTCCCAATCAAGTCCACCGGTAAAACAGAAGCTCAGAAAATTCAAGCTCGATATGAGCTTGAAAATCAAGAAAGAAGTCACTAAGCAAGTCAAAGCTAAGGTTCTCAGGGTAGTGGAATATCCGACATGGTTAGTCAACATTGTTCCAGTGCCGAAGAAGGATGGGAAGGTTTGAGTCTATGTCGACTACCGAGATATTAACCGGGCCAGCCCAAAAGATGACTTCCCCTGGCCAAACATACACATCCTGATTGACAATTGCACCAAGCATGAGTTGCAATCATTTGTAGATTATTTTGCTGGGTGCCATCAGATATGGATCGATGAAGAGGAAGCTGAGAAAAAGGCTTTCATTACGCCATAGGGTATGTACTGTTACAAGATGATTCCATTTGGGTTGATGAATGTAGGGGCCACCTATATGAGGGCTACAACTACCCTTTTTCATGATATGATACACAAGGAGATTGAGTATATGTAGACGATGTCATCATCAAGTCCAAGAAAGCCACTGATAATCTGGAAGATTTGGGTAAGTTCATCAATAGACTAAGAAGGTAAATTGAAGTTGAATCCCGCGAAATGTGCATTTAGGGTTCCTGGTAAAAACTACTTGGGTTTATTTTGAGTCACTGACGGATAGAGAAGGATCCATCCAAGGTCAAAGCTATTCAAGAACTCCCACCTCCAAAGAACAAGAAAGAAGTAATGAGTTTCCTGGGAAGACTCAACTACATAAGCCGGTTCATATCACAATCTACTGTTATCTGTGAGTCAATTTTCAAGATGTTGAAAAAGGATGCCGCTACCAGATGGACTGAAGACTATCCAAAATCCTTTGATAAAATCAAGGAGTACCTGTCCACACCACCAGTTTTTGTCCCACCTGAGCCAGCTAGACCCTTATTACTCTACCTTGCAATATTGGACGGAGTGTTCGATTGTGTTATGGGGAAGCATGATTAAACGGGGAGAAAGGAGCAGGCCGTCTATTATCTTAGAAAGAAGTTCACCCTATACAAGGCTCAATATTCTCTGCTAGAGCGCACACGTTGTGCGTTGACTTGGGTAGCTCAGAAGTTGAGACACTATTTTTGCGCCTATACCACATATCACATATCAATTATGGATCCTTTGAAGTACATCTTTCAGAATCCCATGCCCACTGGCAAGTTAGCCAAGTTATTGATCCTGTTTAGTTAATTTGACATTGTCTATATGACCCAGAAAGAAATCAAAGGACAAACATTGGTGGATCATCTTGCTGAGACTCCCGTGGGTGGAGAATACGAACCCATAAAGACGTATTTTACCGATGAAGAGGTATCATTCATAGTAGAAGACATTGCAGAGTCCTATGATGGTTGGAGAATGTTTATTGATGGACCAACAATTTTCAAAAGAGTTGGCATAGGAGCAGTTCTAGTATCAGAAGCCGGTCAGCATTACCCGGTGTCTGCCAAATTCAGATTCTTATGCGCCAACAACATGGCCGAGTATGAAACCTGCATCTTGGGTCTCAAGATGGCCATTGACATGAACATCCAAGAATTGCTAGTAATCGGGGATTCAAACTTGCTTATACATCAGGTTCGAGAAGAATGGGCAACCAAGAACTCCAAGATACTCTCTTATCTGCATTATCACGACCCAAACTGGAGGGCTATGACTAGCACCCGACCATACTTGCCGAGAACCAATGTAAAATTTATCTAACCTTCTTTATTATCTAATAGGGCCGACGAGATAAATATAAATGGTAGACATGGAACACGGATAACCAACAATAAAATATGATGGCATGAACATACAAAACATAGGATTACCAGACAATCAGGAAACTATATACAAGGTACGAGCTACCACGTTACCATGAAAGACTATACAACAAAAACCAGCCGACAAGGCATACCAAGATATACATGAGTCGACACCTGTCTATGAGCCTGTAAAGGAACATAAGTGCTGCAACAAAGCCAAAACAAGGCCCCAACATACCCATAATGTCTATAACAAAAATGCATACGAAGACCACGGCAATTATGGAGAAGGGATCTCGCCAATCATCTCTGAGATATTGTCTCAACTCCTTAGTCTACAGTGAGAGAAACGATACTACCGTTATCATTTAAGCATCGAAACCATTATGTATCGACCACAACCTATTTTATGATGAAACGGACAGTACCTACCCTATATATATGACTTACCACAATTCAAAACAATCACCAAACAGCCCAATAAATATAAATAATATTCATATTGAGCCTCCCAAAACATTTCACGCATAACCTAATCACTCCATACATACGACGGCCATCGTAGTCGTGTCAAAAGACCCGGAAAAGTTACGAAGAACAATTTGCCTACAAACCTACATCTATACGGTGTTTCTCCACACCCTTCCTCCTCTAATTCTCCACGAAATAGTAGTAAATCACACAGCCCAACAGCAACATAAAACAGTCCACAAAAAAGTCCGCTACAAGTGAATAACTCGAACTCACGGCTTCCGATCACTGTCCCATGAGTACATGTATAGAACCAATTACAATGAATTCACGGCATAAAAAATTATGAAATAGGGCAGTAAACTTACCTTACTTGTTGGATAACTCAGCCCTTCCCTTGGTTCTTCAAACACTAGGTTTTACTCCCAATTAGAATCTGAAATAGAGGGAAAATTGATTAGGGTTTGTGTGACACATTTTTGGAGAAATTGCAAGGGTTAACTTTGGTTTTGAAGGTCTAAAATATGGGTTAAATAAATGGCTTTATAATCCCTTAAAAATACTCTCTTGGCCGACTTGGGTCTCTTAATTTTGTCCTATCGTTTTGGTAAGTAGGTGATGCACCTACTTGTGATCTCCCAATCTGCGCAGGCTTGCAAAAAAAGAATATCTCTATACTCTGAGATCTTGTTGACAAAATGGTTTGATGTGTTGGGAACTAGACTTATAGATCTTTAATTTGGTGGGTAGATCACCCTGTTATTCCTTATTAATTGGGAGAAAAGCTTAGAAACATTTGACTTAATGTTTAAGCAGAATTATGAACCTATGTTGCCACAACTTTTGTCAACTTTTGTTTCATTACTCGTTTGACTTCAAGACATATGATACGGATATTATATGATTCAAATACCTTAACACATGACCTCTTCAGTTTATTAAGCACCTCTAAGTTTACCTGAAAATACAATTTACAAAATCCTTGATTCCTTTAACTTCTAATACTTGTTAATCACACTTATACACCCATGTATCACTTAAGACCAACAGGATTAACTTTTTATCATCTCAAAGATAATTCCTTCTTAGATTTATGTTGGTTATTATATGGCATGAACTAGCGCGTGTGGATATGGGTTGTAATACCCTCTCCCCCTTAGGAACATTCGTCCTCGAATGTAAGGGTTCATGCGGGAGTTTTTATCATCGTGTCTTCCAGCCGAGTTTCTCCCATAAATAGAGGATGAACTTGCAGGAAGTTAACTCAATGTATGCCCTTAAAAGAGTATGCAAAGCATTATGGACATGTACATTATCGGCATATCACTATTTAGTATTAAGGAAGAGTATTCTCAAGATATTTCTTACCTCATAGAGTTGTTCCACTTTCTAATGCATCATGTGTTCCCCTAGCATCCTCGTTATCTTTATTCTGGAACAGGTGAGGGTATTTAGACTTCATCTCCTCTTCCTCTTCCCATGTCATTTCTTCTATATTCTTGTTCCCCTACAATACTTTGAAAGAAGCCACATCTTTTGTTCTCAAATTGCGAACTTGTCGATCTAATATATGCACTAGCACTTCTTCATATGATAGATCCTCTGTAACTTGTAAATCTTTAATAAGGACAACTTGAGAAGGGTCTCCAATACATTTACTCAACATAGATACATGGAATACCAGAAGGACAAATTCCAATTCCGATGGCAGTTTTAACTCATAAGCAACTGTCCAATTCGTTGAAGAATTTTATACGGACCGATATACCTTGGAATCAGCTTACCTTTCTTCCCAAAATGCATAACACCCTTCATTGGTGAGATGCTCAGTAAAACTCAATCACTAACCTCAGCTTACATTTCTTCCCAAAATGCATATACTTTGCATGCTTTGTGCCATCCTCAATCGTTCCTGTATCACCTTCACCTTCTCAATGGCTTGGTGAATCGAATCTGGCCCATATAATTCTATTTTACAAACTTCGAACCATCCAACCGGTGATTTACATATCCTCCCGTATAGTGCCTTGTATGGGGCCATTTTAATACTAGAATGGTATCTATTATTGTAGGCGAATTCTATGAGTGGAAGATGGTCATCCCAATTCCCCTTAAAATATAGAACACATGCTCTAAGCATATCTTCCAATGTTTGAAAGGTACGTTCAGCCTGTCCATCAGTCTGACGAAGAAATACACTGCTGAGATTCACTTGTGTGCCTAAAACCTTCTAAATATACATCAGAAAGTGAGCCTTAAATTAAGCTCTTCAGTCTGATGTAACAGATACCGGCACACCATCAAGCCTAACAATCTCCTTGATATACAACGTCGCATAATCTTCAGCCGTGTAAGTTTTCTTAACTGGCAGAGAATGGGAACATTTTGTAAATGGATCAATTATTACCCAAATGGAGTCAAACTTATAATAAGAGCAAGGTAGTCCAATAATGAAATTCATATTAATCACCTTCCATTTCTAGGTCGGAATCCTTATATTCTGAAGCAATCCACCGGGTTTCTGATGTCCTATCTTTACTTGTTGGTAATTGGAACACTGGGCTACAAATTTTGTGATAGACTTCTTCATGGTATCCCACCAATACTGCTCCTTGACATCATGATACACCTTTGTCGAGCCGGGATGGATGGAATATTAGGATTGATGAATCTCATTCATAATCTTCTCTCGCAACCCTGCCACATTAGGCACACATAATCTACCCTGGTATCTCAATGCTCCATCTTCTCCGATTTCAAAAGCCATAATTTTACACTAGTGAATGCGCTCTTTCAATCGAAATAATATAGGATTACCATATTGCTGCACTTTTACTTCGGCTACCAAAGATGATTCTGATGTATTATGTACTGTAACACCTCCATCATCAGAGTCTAATAATTTGATTCTCATATTGGCTAGTTGATGAAGCTCTTTAGTCAACCCCCATCTACCTGCTTCAATGTGTACAAAACTTCCCATTGACTTACGTCTGAGAGCGTCTGCCACAACATTGGCTTTATCGGGATGATACAATATCTCGACTTCATGGCTTTCAGTCATTCGAGCCTCCTCTACCTCAAATTCAACTCTATATACTTGAAGATGTACTGTAAACTCTTGTGATCTATGTAGATGTCAACATGGATGCCATATAAGTAGTGCTGCCATATCTTTAAAGCATATATTACTGCTGGCAATTGCAAATCACGGGTTGGATAATTCTTTACATGCTTCTTCAATTGTCTTGATGCATAGGCAATCACCTTCCCACGCTGCATCAATGCACACCCCAAACCTATACCTGAGGCATCACATTATACCACATAACCTTTTGTTCCTTCAGGGAGAGTGAGCACTCGTGCAGATGTGAATCTATTCTTCCTCTTCTGAAAACTACGTTCACAAGCCTCAGACCACTGGAACCTGGTAGCTTTCTGTATTAACTTAGTCAATGGTGCTGATATAGAGGAAAACCCTTCTGTAAACCGCCTATAATATACTTCTACCCCTAGGAAGTTTCAGACTTCTGATGGTGTTATAGGTCTCAAACAATTTTTTACTGCATTGATCATATGAGTGTCGACACTAATACCCTCGTCAGATATCACATGGCCAAGATATGCTACTGAGTTAAGCCAGAATTCACATTTGGAGAGCTTAGCATATAACTTACAATCCTGAAGCATATGTAATACTATCCCCAAGTGGACGGCATATTTCACCTCCGAACGAGAAAACACCAGAATGTCATCAATGACTACAATCACGAACACATCAAGATAGGGCCTGAATACAGTATTCATGAGATCCATAAAAGCTGTTGGGGAAGGCCGTCTTTGGAATATCCTTCTCCTTAACCCTCACCTAATGATGCCTTGAATGTAAGTCAATCTTGGAGAAATACATGGCACCATGGAGTTGATCAAACAGGTCGTCAATTCATGGAAGTGGATACTTATTCTTTATAGTAAACTTATTCAACTAACGATATTCGATACACATCCGTAACGATCTGTCTTTCCTCCACATTAACAGGACTGGCGCACCCCAAGGTGAAGTGCTAGGCCTAATAAAGCCGTTATCTAGCAAGTCCTTCAACTGCTCTTCTACTTTCGCAACTTTCTCGTGGCCATTCTATATGGAGGGATAAAGATCAATTGAGTGTCAGGCAACACATCAATGCTAAACTCAATCTCCCTTTTAGGAGGAAGGCCTGAGATTTCATCAGACAAAACATTTGGAAATTCATTGACCACGGGGATTGATTGTAGAGTAGGCGGCTTTGCCTCTACATCGCAAACGCGAACAAGATGATAAATGTAACCTTTTGAGATCATTTTTCTTGCCTTAAGATAGGAAATACACCTACCTTTTGGCGTTGTAGTGTTCCCATTCCATTAAATGACGGGTTCAATAGGAAATTGAAACCTAACCATCTCCGTACGATAGTCAACATTTGCATAGCATGAGGCTAACCAGTGCATTCCCATTATCACATCGAAATCAACCATTTCTAACTCGAATAAATTTGTGGAGGTTTGATGACTACGAATCATCATAGTGAAACCTCTATATACCCTTCTAGGAATCACAGAATCTCCTATCAGAGTAGATACAACAAGGGGTTTACTTATCAATTCAGGTTTAGTGCCGAACTTATTATCCACAAAGAGTGTAACATATGATAATGTAGATCCCGGATCAATCAGCGCATATACATCATAAGAAAATACAGACAATATACCTGTAACAACATCTGGAGATGACTCGAGATCCTGTCGACCTACTAGAGCATAGGTTCAATTTTGAGCACCACTCAATCTCGGCACTACACCTTTACCTCTACCACGACCTGTCGACTACTGAAAACCCCGTGCTGGAGGTCGAACTAATGAGGAAGAACCAGACACATATCCATTCAGCTGAGCCATACCATCACCTCCCCTACTAGGACAATCCCACATCATATGGCCAGGTTGTCTACAAGAATAACATGCATCAGAACCTCGACGGCACTGTCAAAAGTGGGACTTGTCGCACTGATCACAATGTTGTATTGGGGGTCTCGTTTGATTAGTATCCCTGTTATGTTGCAAGAATGATGCCCGCGAACTCTGACCTGGACCAGAATAGGTAAATCGATCGATCATATGGAGGCCTCTAAAACTGCAGAGGAGCACTAGCTACAGGGGGATCCGAACTCCTCTAAAACTGGGGCCTCACACTACCTCTAAAGTCATTAGAATACCTTGCAAATCTTGCCCGCTTATGTTGGCCCCTATCATGCTCCCTATCTGCCCTCTGCTGGCGCTTACAATCCTCTAGGGTCTGGGCATAATCTTGAATACGGGAAATCTCCATGCCCTCCACCAAGGAGGCTATCGTGCACTTAATTATCAAATGTGGTCCCATCCCATTCACGAACAAATGCACCCTATCACTCATCTCAGCCACTATATGGGGAGCATACCTTAATAAAAAATCAAACTGCATACTATACTATCGCACACTCATATTACCTTGTCCAAGGTTCAAGAACTTATCAGCTCTAGCTCATCGTATATCAACTGGAAAGTAGTGACGAATAAAGCCCTCAGAAATTTCCTTCCACACAGCTGGAGGAGCGTTCAGACCCCTGGATCTTGCCCAACTATCATACCATAGAACCGATAAATCCTGTAGCCAATAAGAAGCCAACTCTACTACCTCTTTATTACTAACATGCATAACCCACAGTTTACGATGAACCTGGTCAATAAAAGTTTGTAGGTCCTCCTTGGGATCTGATTCGGTAACACTGGAGGTTATAAATTAATGAAATCGCGAACTCTTGTACTAACTAGTTTATCAACAGCACCTTTATTCTACCTCTGAGCCCGAGCAGCTATAAAGCTAGTCAATAACTGCAAAGCACTTTTCATATCCTGGTCTGTTGTGCCAAATAGAGGAACTGGAGGTGCTAGGTGCCTCCTAATATCCTCTGGAGGATATGGAGTAGATGAGGTATGAGACGCCATCTCAGTCTGAGCCTCACTTTGGCTTGCTCGTGCTTGGGGCACCAGACTGGTATACTCTCCCGCAGCTGTTCGAGCCATCTACTAATTGTTCGCTTCCTAGTCAAAAGCATCGATGAAAGAAAACAAGGTGAATATTAGAGATGAACACTTAGGACTCAACTCTACACACGATCTAGATTCAGGAAGAAGGTAACAACCCTAGATGTCATGTAGCCTCCGGATTATAAATGTGGCGTGCTACACATCCATAATCAAGACTGTACTAGACACGTCTCATAGACAATCCCTAGGACAGACTTTCTCTGATACATAGTTTGTTACTACCCAAACTGGAGGGCCATGACTAGCACCCGACCATACTTGCTGAGCACCAACGTACATGTTATATAACCATCTTTATTATCTTTTAGGGCTGACAAGATCAATATAAATGGTAGACATGGATCGTGGACAACCAAAAATAAAATATGGTGGCATGAACATACATAACATGATGTGACCAGACAATCAAGAAACTATTTATAAGGTACGAGCTACCACGCTACCAGGAAAGACTATACAACAAAAACCAGCCGACAAGGAATACCAAGCTATACATAAGTCGATATCTATCTCTGAGCCTCTAAAGGAACATAAGTGCTACAACATAGCCAGAACAGGGCCCCAACATACGCATAATGTGTATAACAAAAATGCATACCAAGACCACGGCAAGTTCGGAGAAGGGATCTCGCCAATCACTGGTGAACTGTACAGCCTACTGTGGTGGGGGTGCTGCACCTGCTTGTCTATCAGGACCTGCAGCATGACATGCAGCATCCACAAATAAAAGGACGTCAGTACAAATAAATTACTGAGTATGTAAGGCAGGGAACCAAAAATACAAATAACAATATAAGTAGGGATAGAGAATATACAAATTGTAACATCTGAGTACCTCTAAGGGCTACTAACATGAAATGCATGATAGGCTTCTGTGGGCATCATCATCATCATATCATACTCGGCCGTAATAGACTCGGTAAAACACATACCTGCCATCTTAAGGGTCGGTCGAATCGCACACTGCCACATGGAGCTCGGCAAAACCCAACTGATTAGTGGTCCCACAAAAGGTACCTTACCCGGCCTACTATAGCACAGCTCGGCATAGTAAAATAGATACATATATATAACATGCTCGACTCATGGAATCACGTTTTAAACCTTTGGGAGTGGCGTAAGGTCGGTATCCTCTGTACACGTTATTAGGGCTAATTCTTCAGTATGAACCTTATAAGAAACAGGAAGTACCAACAACATTGATAACATATGAATAAGAGAAGCAACATTAACATCAATAGTTCCATAAGAGGGGAAAATTGTTAGTACTGCTAGTTTCTATGAGTAGAGTATCTTTAGAAGTTCGTTCATTACAGTATGTACAATCAGAGTCGTGCAAAAGAAGGAAGGGATAGCCTCACATACCTGGTATATACTGCCCCATCTCAAGCTATGCAATTGTCACAACTCCTTAGTCTACAGTAAGAGAAACGATACTATCATTACCAGTTAAGCGTCAAAACCATTATGTATCAACCACAACCTATTTTACGATAAAACGGATATCACCTCCCCTATATATATGACTTCACACAATTCCAAAAAATCGGCAAAAAAGCCCAAATAACATTAATAATAATTATATTGAGCCTCCCAAAATATTCCACGCAAAACCTAATCACTCCATACATATGACGGCCACCGTAGTCAATGTCAAATGACCCTGAAATGGTACGAATAACAATCAGCACACAACCCTACAATTATATGGTGTTTCTCCACACCCTTCCTCCTCCAAAACTCCACAAAATAATATTAAAACATGCAGCCCAACAACAACATAAATCGGTCCACAAAACAGTCTGCTACAAGTGAATAACTCGAAGTCAAGACTTCCAACCACCGTCCCATGAGTTCTTACATGTATAAAACGAATTACCATGAATTCATAGAGAAAGAATGTATGAAATAGGGCAGTAAACGTACCTTACTTGTTGGATAACTGACCCCTTCCCTTGGTTCTTCAAACTCTAGGTTTTACCCCCAATTAGAACTTGAAATAGAGGGAAAATCGATTAGGGTTTATGTGAGATTTTTAGGGAGAAGTTGCAGGGGTTAACTTTTGTTTTGAAGGTCTGAAATATGGGTTAAATAACTGATTTTATACTCCCTTAAAATTCCTCTCACGACCGACTTGGGCTTTTAGTTTTGTCCTATATTTTTGGCATGTAGGTTATGCACCTACTTGTCATCTTCCAATCTGCGCAGGCTTGCGAAAATATAAATATATCTACACTCCGAGATCGTATTGACAAATGGTTTAATGCTTTGGGAACTAGACTCATAGAAATTTAATTTGGTGGGTACATCACCCTGTAATTCCTTACAAATTGGGAGATAATATTAGAAGCATTTGACCTAATGTTTAAGTAAAATTACGAACCTAAGTTGCAACAACTTTTGTCGACTTTTGTTTCATAACTCGTTTGACTTTAAGACATATGATACGGATATTATATGATTCAAATACCTTAATACATGACTTCTTGATTGTATTAAGAACCACTAGGTTTACCTGAAAATCCGAGTTACAACATCCTTGATTAGTTTAACTTCTAATACTTGTTAATCACCCTTATACACCCATGTATCACTTAAGACCAATAGGATTAACTTCTTTTCATCTCAAAGATAATTCCTTCTTGAATTTATGTTAACTAATATATGGCATGAATACGTGTGTGGATATGGGTTGTAACATGCATCATGTACAAGAGTTGAGAAAGATGTTCACAGAGACAGAATTCCAACATATTCCCAGAGTCCAGAACGAGTTTGCGGATGCATTGGCTGCCCTATCATCCATGATACATCATCCAGATAAGAAATTTATCAATCCTATTCCGGTAAAATCCATGATCAGCTCGCATACTGTGCTTATGTTGAAGTAGAAGAAGATGGAAAGCCTTGGTTTCATAATATCAAGGATGCTTGGCAAAAGGATAATACCTAGAACTTGCAAACTCTGCTCAGAAATGCACACTTCGGAGGTTGTCTAACAATTTCTTTCACAACGGAGGAATCCTATGTAGGATAACACCATATTTGGGATTATTAAGATGTGTTGACGCACAGGAAGCATCCAAAGTGCTAGAAGAAATCCATGTAGGGACCCACGGTCCACATATGAATGGCTTTGTCTTAGCTAAGAAGATACTTTGGGCTGGTTATTTTTGGATGACTCTGGAAACGGACTGCATCCAGTATGTCTGAAAGTGCCACTGCTGTCTGATACATGCAGACATGATAAAGGTGCCTCTTAATGATCTTAATGCAACAAGCTCGCCTTGGTCGTTAGAGCCTGCCGCATCAAATGGGCACAGGTTCATCTTAGTGGCAATACATTATTTCACCAAGTAGTCGAAGCAGCATCATACAAAGCAGTGACCAACAAAGTTGTGGCAGATTTTTCCGCGACCATATTGTTTGTCAGTTCGAAATTCTGCAGTCAATCATTACCCATAATGGTTCCAACCTCAACAACGACCTGATTAAACCAAGTGTGAAATCTTTAAGATCAAACACAATAATTCTACAGCCTACAGACCTTAGATGAACGAAGTCGTAGAAGCTGCCAATAAGAATATCAAGAAGATACTTAGGAAAATGATAAAGAAGCATAAGCAGTGGCATGAGAAGTTATCAGTTTCTTTGTTGGGGTACCGCACCACAGTCTGCACATCAAACGGGGAAACTCCAAATATACTAGTTTATGGAATAGAATCAGTCATTCCCACCGAGGTAGAAATTCCCTCCCTAAGGATCATATAGGAAGCAGAACTCGACGATGCAAAATTGGTGAAAAGTCGGTACGCGCAGTTAGCTCTTATCAATGGGAAAAGAATGAATGCAGGTTTCCATGGTCAACTTTATCAGATCAGAATGTCCAGATCCTTCAACAAAAGAGTCAAGCCGAGATGGTTCACACCGGAGCAGGTGGTCTTAAAGAAAATATTCCCACATCAAGATGAAGCCAAATGGAAATTCTCTCTCAACTAGCAATTTCTGTACATGGTTCACCCGGTTCTAACAGGAGAAGCCCTCATACTTGAAGAAATGGACGGAGAAATTTGGCCGAAGCCGATCAATTCAGATGCAGTCAATTCGATACTATGTGTAACCATTGTATTTCCATATTTGATATAATCTGAACTACGCTTGACTTGATTTCCGTTTAAGAGGGGATACGTAGGAATACGTATGGGTTTGGTCACAATTCATTAAAATTTTTATTTCCCCATTATTGGAAATTGGGGCAGATCCTCAAAATTCTGAAGTTGATTTCAACCACTCATCATTAGCAGCCGTCAAAAGCATCAACCTAGTAAATTGGGTCAAAATTTTGAGGAGGACCCTTAAAATTCCGTAGCAAGAAAGTTTGCAATGTCTTGAACCACGTCGCAGTCGTTGGTTCATCTAAAGAAAACTATTATTAATTATGTATTTACAGTATTTTTACTAAATCATGCATGTAAGCTACATAATTTATTTTTTTGGCAATGCTATCCCAACGATACGCAGAATACCACCAAATCCAAGCTGAGCAAAGTTAGCGGGGATACGAACAAACCTTTCCCTTTTACAAAACTCATGATTTTTCTTTGGATGCAGGTGCCCACGTTGAAAATCATCTAATATATTATACATTCATATTGTTCAGAAATACAACTCCCATAACCATCACTCCTATTCGCAGTCACTACTTGCACGACATATCCCCAGCAACCACAATATCGCATACAGCTATCAGCCGTCAGCTAAGAAATGTTATTACTCTTCGCCTTTTATTTTATGAATTGCAAATGGCTACCATTCTGCCTTCCAAGACTAAGAATTGTCTCCACTACATCTCTTGCATTGCATAAGGCTACCTTTCTGCCTTCCGAGACTAAGCGTTGTCTCCATCTGCATCTCTTGCATTGCATAAGGCTACCTTTCTACCTTTCGAGACTAAGCTCTGTCTCCATCTTGCATTGTCTAAACGATCGCCACCTTATTTACATCTTGCATTGGCTGAAAGATCGCTACCTTATTTACATCCTACATTGGCTGAAAGATCGCCACCTTATTTGCATCATGCATTGGCTGAAAGATCGCCACCTTATTACATTGTGCATTGGCTAAATGATCGCCACCTAATTTGCATCTTGATTGGCTGAAAGATCACCACCTTATTAATGTCTTCCATTGGCTGCAAGATCTCTACCTTATTTGCATCTTGCATTGGCTGAAAGATTACCACCTTATTTGCATCTTGCATTGGCTGAAAGATAGCCACCTTATTTGCATCTTACATTGGCTGAAAGATCGCCACCTTATTTATGTCTTGCATTGGCTGAAAAATCGCCACCTTATTTACATTTTGCATTGGCTGAAAGATCACCACCTTATTTACTTCTTGAATTGGCTGAAAGATCGCAGCCTTATTTTCATCTTGTATTGACTTAAAGATCGCCACCTTATTCATATCTTTCCTCGGCTGAAAGATCGCCACCTTATTCACATCTTGCCTCAGCTGAAAAATCGCCACCTTATTGCATTTCATGGGCTGAAAGATCGCCAAATTTTCCAAAGGCGTCATTGTTCAGAGTCACCATTTTCATAGCCCAAGAACGTCATGACATGGCATGAGGACCCCTTTATCTTTTGAATATCATTATTCAAAGGCATCATAGTTCGGGGGCACCATTCGCATAGCCTGAGAGCATCATTTCATAGCCTGTGAATCCTTTATTATAAGCTTCATGGCCCAGGACGTCATAGTCTGAGGACGTCGCCCTAACCGTCCAAAGACAGCATTCATGGTCTGACGGGAACTTGCATCGTGTTTAAATATTCGCACAATATACACTGGTATTGCTTATTTGCAGGCATATCAGAAAACAACGGACGTCTCAGTAAGAGGGTCCCGCTCTAATTCTCGCCGCCCTATTAGACTTTAAGCATCCATCCCAACCTAAATATCACGTCCTTCCTCGAAGAAATCTCCATCGGCATATTCCGCCGACGGATCCTGAACTACATATGACCTGATTCCTATAAGAACAGAGATATGTAGGCAGCTCAGGAACCATAGCACGGTCAAATTCTTCAAGCCGTTTCATTCGATCAAATTGGCCATCAAATCTTTACCCGATAACTCTTTCATCCTTCCCAGGTAAAGAGGGGCAGTTGTTGATACCCAATTTTTCCCTGTATATTTTATATATACAAAATACTTTAAAAATATCATATATATATATACATATATATGTATGCCCCAAGTACTTTAGTATTTTTTCAATTTTTAAAAGATTTTGAAATTGATTTATTGCTCATTTTAGCAAGTGCAAAATATGCATAATTATTTCCAAAATTATCACTTTGGTAAATAACTTATTTTATTCTCATATTTATACCAAAATATAGCTATGGTAAATTTTATACATTTTTACAAATTTAGTAGGTATTTTAAAAGCTAAATTGCATATAATTGCAATTTTAGCCTATTGTAAGATCTAATAGAATTTTATAATTATGAAATCGATTTCAATATTTTTTAAATTAATATTTATATATTATTAATTGACTTAGTACCTTTAATTTTCTTTCAAAATCATTTTACTATTTTTATTAAATAAAAAGGGAAAACGGCCTATTTAGAATATGCCCCATTTTGTTTCAATTATAACCCAAATTGATCCCCCTAATTGACCCAATTTAAAACCCCTAACGTACTGACCCAATTTCAATCCAACCCGCCACCAACCTAATCAATTTAACCCGCCTGGCCCTCTCTTTTAATTCAGGCTGTTGATCAGTTTGATCAACAGCCACGATCATTCCTTGCCTTTTTAAATCCCCCAAAGACTACCCTAATCCCGACATTCTCTTCTATCAGCCGCTATGAAATCCCTCTCCTCTCAAACTCTCTCGAAACCGTAGCCTCTCTCACTATCTTCAACCTCAATCTCACCGGAATCCATGGAGTATCAGGCCATAGATGGCTTAATCTCATCTCCCTCTACTCTTAAACACTTGGTATTGGAAGGTTCGATGTCTAACCTAGAAGGTGTCCATTCATACCTTCGCCGATTCAAGGTTCTATGGCCATCTCCGGCCCAGCTCCGGCACACTATGGTGTTTTGAGCTTGGATCTGACTTATCTGACTCATATCGGACCTTTTTCCCAGCCTTTCTCATTCCAGGGTTCAACTGAAACCCTGACTACTCGAGGTCCTCTTCGATTTTTTCTTAGATCTGTCACATATCTGTGTGGTACTTGGGGTTTTAAATAATTTCCCCAATTTTTCTTTCAAAATATTGTCTTTCAAAATCACTTCACTTCGACTTAGGGTTTTCTGAAAGGTTTTAAAATGTTTATCCGACCTTTTGTTTTCCTTCTGCAAGTGTATTTGTCACGCATGTGCTTCTACTTCTTTCTTATGGTTTCTTTCTACTATACACGTTCTTCTGTGCTTTATTTTTCTACAGTGTTTCTACACCATGCTCACATGTTCATCTTACTGTGTCTTCCTATATGTTCTTTTGCTATACTTTTTTGGTATTTTGTGCTCTTCTACTGTATGTATTTCTTACTTAGTTCTTAAGTTTTTGTTTGCCTCCTACTGAACTTTGATTGAAGTTCTTATAAAAGACCTCTTTAAACGTATTTCCACTACTATTTTCTTAAGTGTTATACCATCTTTTTACTCTTCTGAACCTTGGCTAAGTTCCTTCTGAAAAGTACTTTCTTCTGCTATATCTTCTCGTATGTTCTTAACTGTTGTTGTTTTCTCTTCAACTGAACCATATTTAATTCTTTTCCAAAAGGTTTTTCTTACACATATTTCTTCTACTACCATGATTTTCTCTCATTTATGCTTTGAGTTAGTTTCTTCAGTTTTTTGCTCTGAATTTCCTCTTGTATTTGCTTGTCTTGTCATGAGATTCTGAAAAGAAATCTCTAAGCATGTGGCCTCCTCATATCTGTGTTTGACTCGAGTCGAAAACCCTAGAGTTTGGGGGGTTTCCTCCGAGTTTGGTCATATGATCGGACTAGGGTTCTGTTTGAGAACCCTGGACTCTTTAACACTTATTTTTGAGTCTATGAACTAAGTGTGAATTTCTTTTGTTTACGCGCAATGCTGGTTCTCCTACACAAGACTCTTCTATTGAATAGCATGACAAATTTCTTCGTGCTTAACGTATCTGTATGCTTTTATATTTGAGGAATTTTTATTCAAAGGGATTTTACAACTTGTGATTGATTCAAAATTCCTTTTAATAAGTCTAATTGATTGGTACTGATTTTCCTTAAGTTAAAATCCTTCCCATCTTTCTGACTTGGTTCATTCATACAAAATCTTCAATTTCTGATTTACTAGTTGTTAATTGGTTCCATTGCCTTATTTACACAAACCATGTACTATAAAGACTTGTCTTCAAATAAACCGTATGTATTTATCCTTCTTGTACTCGCTTTGGAAAAGTGTTTGATTAACTCTTTCCTTAATTATTTACCCGTTTGAAATCAAACTCCGTTAATTAAAGGGAGACCTTGAGTAATTAACCTCCAAACTATTTTCTTACCTATTTCTACTTGATTTCTACACTATAAAAGGGCATGAACCTTCTGTACTTTCAGAACACACATTACACACTTCAGACATTTACAATCTCATAGTTCTCTTCTAATGTCATAGTATTTTGACTACTTTCTTGCACTTTGGTTTACAAGACTAATGCTTCCTTTTCTTGTTTCCTTAAAACTATTATGTTCTAGTTTTGGTTTTAGCCTCATCCCAATGTGTTTATTTACAGCCTTTACATCTATGGTTGCTTTACTGTCTACATTCAATGTTATTTAGCATGATTATTTATTTGCATTTGTTTCTGTTGTGAATCCCCGCAACCCTATTCCCTTCTATGTGGTTTGAGCTGAAGCTCAATACATGGCAACATGCAAGTTGTTGCTCATGTTTGGACTTTATCCCTTAGGGGATCCTAACTCCTAAACCATGTGACCTATCAAGCTAGTGGGGTGTGCCAGCACTTCCAATTCCTAGGTATGACCATTAGCGTGTCCTTGCCTCTTCCTAGAACCATGTCTCTTATCTTACACTCTCTCTTAGCTTCTATGTTCTGCCCCCTCTTGTGAGCCCTGCCTTGGGACCTTGAGTTCCCTCTCAATTTGGAAACTTGAGGGTCGGCCCTTCTAAACTGCACTATGACTCAATTCGGTAATATAGTTGGGTACGAGCACTTCCCGGAGTCCATTTGAGCCTCTTAGGGAACTCTGAAACATCCCAAATAAGAGAAAGGCTTTTGAAAATTTTTCTTTGGAGTTGGTTTACTTCATGCTTCTAATAGGAAGTCTAAATCAGGCTCTCCTTGGTTGTAATTTTTAGTTTCCTAATGTAACTTTGCTTTTCTTCTCTTATTCATTATGGGAAGTACTAATCTTGTAATAAACTATTGGGGCTTCTTAGTGAAGAGGAGAGAGCCACTCATACATGAAAAAAGGTAGATAGTATGCTCATAGGTATTATTACTCATGTATCATGCCTACAGTTCTGCACTTCTGCATATTTATAGAAGACCATGTCTATAGGTTTCTGCACTTTTGCATTTCATATATATACTATGTCTATAGGTTTCTGCATTTCATATAGATACCACGTCTGTAGGTTTCTGCATCTCATATAGAGACCATGTCTATAGGTTTCTGCACTTCTGCATTATATAGAGACCATGTCTATAAGTCAGTTCCGAACACTGCATGTCATGTAGATAATATGTCTATAGGACTTTCGTGAACTTTGCATATGCATCTGTCACTAGGCAAATGTTTTATAGGTTTAAAAAACTAACAGCATTTTAGATAATATCCTTGTAGGACTTCTGCACTCTTGCTTCGACTGTAAACGTTTTAAAATCAATAATACCTAGAAAGAATGCTTATAGGAGCTATCAACTAAATCTGAATCGTCCATTCGCTTACAAGTCTAAAATCAGTAGTAGCAATGATTAAGCTCTTTGTATACCCTTAAAGGGGGGGAATATGGAGTGATGTGGCATTAAGTCAGAAATAAGTGGTTCTAGTGACTATGGGATGGTAAAGGAAGAATGTGATAAATAAAGTAGGAATGAGATGTCACTTATCCAAATCTTATAGATACGCTATTATTCAAGAATATTATGCAAGAACGAAGTCAAGGAGAGGGAGTAAAGGTTCCTGCCCAAGCTATTACTAATAAATAAGGAGCCGGTATTGTCGACGCCCCCTTTTTCTCACGAAAAGCGTTCAAAGTTGGGCCAACATTTGGGAGGACAACTCTATTCTCTTTCGAGAATTGGGTTTTTTGGAGAGAGTCTCCACCGAATGATTATAGTTGCATTAGGACACTTTTAAGGATAATTTGAGATAAAGAAACCATATATTAGGGTAAAAGCTAGAAATTATCTCAAGGGAAGGTATCAGGCACCCCTCAAGATCAACTAGTGTGATTTCCGGTCATGCTACAATTGTTACTTAAAACAAAAAGGGAACAAATAGAGTCTCAAATAAAGGGGTTTTCATATAATATTGCAAGCAAGTTAAGGAATTTGAAAATAAAAAGAGTAGAAAGTTCAGAAAGATAGTTTTGAATAACTTAAAAGAATAAAAATTAAAAGGGAAAGGGGTCCTAGGTTTGCAAATAATATGGATCACATCAATGCAATACCCGGCGTACACTCCTCAAAAGAGGGGTCGCACGTGATATTAGATCACCGTTCATCATATTCATATTCTACCCTTCTTACCCCCATTGAGGTATTAAAGCATGGAATGTCTCGCTACTTACTGCAAACTAGTACTCGTCCCAATCTTATCAGCCCCGGAGGCATTTGGGACTACTAATCCTAAAGGGAAAGGACGTTTGGGATCTTTTGAGAGTTGTCAAAGGAAAAAATACTAAGGCGACATTCAAAACACATAATGCAGGTATGGGGAAGCAAATAAACAAATAAGGCTCAAGAAAGTCTCCTTAAATGAAATAAAGGCATATAGTTTAGCACGTCTTGCACGTACTGGTTTGGTCTTGATTAAGTAAAGTCGATAAGCGGAGTAGTTCAACACACATTTTTTCGACAAGAAGTTCGCATTAGGTCCGCTCAGATGCAGTTGTCTAAGAATGACCCAAAATTAATTAGCCAACCTTTTGTGTCTATGTGTTGAATAAAACTAGGTAGGGGGATCTACTAATTTCAAAAAAGGATGCAAACTGATTACAAAAAAAAGAATTACCAGTTTAACAAAATAAAACGAGTTTCAGAAAAGATGCATACTGATTATAGAAAAGGATTACCAATTTTATCATAAAGAAACGAGTTATAGAAAAATGCAGACTGGTTAAAGAAAAGTATACCAATTTTATCAAAAAGAAACGAGTTTCAGAAAAATACATACTGATTATAGAAAAGGTTTACTAATTTTATCAGAAAGAAATGAGTTTCAGAAAAAATACAAACTGATTATAGAAAAGGTTTTCCAGTTTTAACGAGTTTCAGAAAAGAAGCAGAAGATTACTAGTTTTAGAAAAATAATGTTGATACTGTTTTAAAATGAATGAGACAGTTGAGATTTGAGGTTTCCTATAGGCATGATTTCTATACGCTTTCTGATTTTAACACATTTTCAGCCATTAACAAAAGTCTTATGCACGTGATATCTATATGTAGCTTTATTATTAAACCTACAAACTGCTTACCTAATGACATTTATATATGCAGGAAAGGGAGAGCCTATATCTATATGTGTATTTGCAGAAAATCATAAATTAACCCTTACTGGCATGATATCTACCCTTGTGCATAAAGTAAACCCCCTTATTTTCTTCACTAAATCCCATAAGTTTAATACAAATTATTACAGACCAATGAATCGAACTGGAAGTAAAAGTTACATCAAAAATTACTGCCACATCCAAGAATCCTAATTCAGACTTAATGTCTAACAACATGAGATGAACCACTTCCAGGACCAAAATTTCCAAATCCTTTTCTTATCTAAGGTGTTTCAAAATTTCTAAGGAGTTTTAGGAACTCCAGGCAGTGCTTACACCCCGGATATTAAAAGGCCATCCTTCTAGTGTCTATGTTCAGAGGGAGATCATGGGCCCCAAGGCAAGGCCCACAAGAAGAAGGCAGAACTTAGATTCTAGGAACAAATGCAAATGCAATAGAGGGGATTAGCGAGAGCCAAGGTAGGCTGGTGGTCATTCCCAGCCATATGGTAGGCTGGTACACCCCTGACCAACCTGTCAGCCAAATAATTAAGAGTAAGGACCTATTGAACGTCAGACTATGCCCTGGGCAATGATTAGGACACTGCCAGACCAAAGTCTTAACTAGGCATATATAGAAAGGGAATGTGGGATGGAATTGAAGGAGCTTGGGACTCAGAGGGTCCAGCTCATATCCATGGACAATAATACCAAGTATTGCCATGTTTTTGAACCAAGCTCATCCTCACAAAAGGAATTATGGGTAGGGATTCAAATAAGAATAGAAACAAAGAAAGAGAGAAAACTTGCAGAAAATTACAGCACATAGACAGTAAGCCAAACAAGGAATGAACTACAGAATAAACTCATAAGGGTGCGGAAAAATCTTAAATAAAAAATCAACCAATTTCAGAAAGGGACAAATAAAGAAAGCAAGAATCTCGCAAACAAGCCACAATCAGAGAGAACACTTTATGTGTGTGATGTGAGTTCCGAGAAAAACTCGAATGCTCGTGAAAAGTATTGAATTCTAGTGTTTGAAAGTATTTAGTTGGAAGTCGTAAAAATGATTGTGTGTTAAAGTGCAGAAGGGCCGCCCCATTTTATAGTGCAGAGAAACAAATAAATAAGGCAAGAGGATATCATTGAAATTAGACTCCCTTTGTTTAAGGAATTCTAATTTTAAAGGATGAAAATAAGTTAGGGGAAGAAAATTTGAGAAGAAACCTTTCAAAGTAGCATAAAAGGGGTAAGTACATAAAAGTTACTTAAGGAAAACAATCAATGGTACATGGTTTAGGCCAAATATGGTAAAGGAATCAATTAAACTGTCATGAAACCAAAATTACCAGTTCAATTTGAATGAACCCAGTCAATAAAGGTATAGGAGGTTCAATCGAAGGAAACTCAGTGGCAATCAGTCAAAACCCCATCAAAGGAATTCAGAATCAATCAATTAGTTGTCAAAAACTTTGAAAGAAATATATAAAACACACAAATATATGATTCAGGAAAGGAAAGTCAAATTATTTAGAACAAAGTTTAATCGAAGACAAGTTCATAATCATAAGCAAAGGGATACAGATTCAATTCGCAGACTCACAGTGAGTTTGAGGGTCCAGGGTCCCAAAGCGAGGCCTTAACTCGAATACAAAATCCAAATCGTCAAAGGAAACCCAAAATCCTAGGGTTTCAAAATTGAATTAGACATGGCAGTGGTAAAGCAAGCCATTTCTTTCAAAGTCTCAACAAAATAGATATGATAGCATGTTTGAATAATAGAGGAAGAGAAATCATGAAGAACATATTTGAGAAAACTTGGAAGCTAAATAAGTTCATAAGAAGGATATACTACAAATGTGAACACAAGTAGATGAAGCATGTAAGGACATGAACAGATTACAGTAAAAGAAATCGAGTAATCTTAACGGTAAACACACATAGTAAAAGAGTAAAGAAAACTAACCAAGGATTAATAGGAATAATATGCATAGCAGAAAATAAAAGGTAGAACACAGTACATGCAAAAATAAAATAAATCACACGAGTAGGTTGTAGGAAAACACACATAAAGCAAAGAAGAAGAAGAATTAGAAAGATTTTTTTTCCAAAAAAAACCCTTTCAGAAACCCTAAAATCGAAGAGAAATGATTTTGAAAAGAAACTTTTGGGGAAAATTCTTAAAATGTCAAGTAGAGCATAGATACAGCATAGATCTACGCAAACAAATTAAGAAAGAACCTCGAATAGCATAGGATTCATAGAAACCCTAGAAACAAGAAAGGCTTGGAAGACATCAGATACTAAGCCGAGAAGGTCAGGAATCAGGTCTCTAATGCTTGAACATGTCGGAGCGTGGCCAGAGAAACCATAGATCTACAGATCTAAGACATATCTCAAGGGGGACCATCGAGGTCAGGCCTCCAAAATTTGAGTAGCTTAGGTTCAAAGGTGAGAGAGAGAGAGAGAGTACAGGCCATCCATGGCCAGGAATGCCATGGAATCCGATGGAAACATGGTAGGAACAAGTGGGAGGCAATTAGGGTTTCAAAAAGTTCGAGAGGATCTAAGAGACGAAGAGAATTCAAAGGCCATGCCTTTGTGCAAATGACATAGAGTCAGAGGGATTAGGGGATTGAAAGAGAAAAGAACAAATTACAGTCGTGGATCAAAACAATCAACGGCCAGGATTTAAAGAAAATCATACGGGTCTAAAAATTTGGGCGAAGAGGTCGGGTAGAAATTGGAATGGGTTGTTTTAAATTGGTTCAAAATTGGATCAAATTAAGGGCTAAAATTGAAAGGAGAAAGAGTTGTGATTGAAATAAATGTGGGTTGTGTTAAATAGCTAATTTTCCCCTATTTATTTTATGAAAATAGTAATAATAATTTTAAAAGTAAATTAAAAATACTGACCAAACAAATACTATATAAGTGCTAATTTAAAAATACTACAAATAATTGTATAATTATAAAAAACTATTAATCCTAAAATAGGCTATAATTGCAATTACGTGCAATTTAGCTTTAAAATACCAAATAAATCTGTAAAAATGTACAAAACTTAGATTAATTATATTTTTGTGTAAATATGAGAAAGAAATAAGTTGTTCACCAAAAATAATAATTAATAATTATCGGATTTTGTGTTATTAAAATAGGCAATAAATTGGCTAAAAAATCATTAAAATTTGGAAAAGTACCAAAACTTTTGGGTGTGCTTATATATGCACATATATGTTATTTTGGAAGTATTTTGGGTAAAAAAATACTTAGGGAAAAATTAGGTATCAACAGTTGTCCCTCTTTATCCGGGAAGGATGAAAGAAAAGTTGGGTAAAGATAAGATGGCCAATTTTGACCGGAAGCGGCAATTTGAAAAATATTTTGACCGAGCCCTGGTTTCTGAGCTGTCTACATATCCCAAGTCTTATAGGAATCAGGCCATATGTAGTTCAAGAACCATTGACGGAATGCACCGATGGAGATTTGAAAAGGACAGACGTGATGTTTAGGTTGAGAAAGTATTTGAACTCTGATACGTTGCGAGAAACGGAGAAGGATCTCTCCTGCTGAGATGGTCGTTGCTAGCCGGTGTACCAGCATATGACTAATACCAATATATTGTGCATAAATTTAAATGTGATGCAAGTTCCCGTTGGATAATGAATGTTGTCTTTGGACGGTTAGGATGACGTCCTCAGACCATGACGTCCTGGGCCATGAAGCGCATAAGTAAAGATTCGCAGGCTATGAGATGATGTCAGGCTATTCAGATGGTGCCTCTGAACTATAATGCCTTTTAATAGGTTGGAAATCTTTCAGCTCGTGAGATGAAAAAGGTGGCTATCTTTCACTCTATGTAAGAAATGGCGATATTTCAGCCGGTGCAGAATTTAAATGAAGGTGGAGATATGGAAGTCGTGCGAGAAAAATTAAGAGGAGATATATCAGCCATGCAAGATAGAGACAGAGCTTAGTCTCGGAAGGTGAAAAGGTAGCCTTATGCAAGATGCGGATGGAGACAATTTAGTCTATAAAGGCAGATAAGTAGCCTTATCCAAAAATGCAGATGGAGACAGAGCTTAGTCTCGAAAGGCATATAGGTAGCCATATGCAAAAATGCAGATGGAGACAATGCTTAGTATCGAAAAGCAGAAAAGTAGCCTTATGCAAAAAATGCAAATGGAGAAAGTGCTTAGTCTCGAAAGGCAGAAAAGTAGCCTTATACAGAAAATGCAGATAGAGATAGTGCTTAGCCTCGAAAGGTAGAATAGTAGCCTTATGTAGAAAATGCAGATGGACACAGTGCTTAGTCTTGAAAGGCAGAAAAGTAGCCTTATGCAGAAATGCAGATGGACACAGAGCTTAGTCTTGGAAGGCAGAAGAGTAGCCTTATGCAAAGATGCACGGGGAGACAGTGCTTAGTCTTGAAAGAAAGAAAAGTAGCCTTATGCAAAAAATTGCAGATGGAGATAGTGTTTAGTCTCGAAAGGCAAATATGTAGCCTTATGCAAATAATGCAGATGGAGACAGTGCTTAGTATCGAAAGGCAGAAAAGTAGCCTTATGCAAAAAATGCAGATGGAGACAGTGTTTAGTCTTGAAAGGCAGGAAAGTAGCCTTATGAAATGCAAGAATGTAAAGGGACAAATAGTAGTAAGATCTCTTAGCTGATAGATGAATGCGATGTCGTGACTGCTGGGGATGTTTTGTACGGATAGCAATTGCAAACAAGTGTTGATTTTGAGAAGTTGCATTTTTGGGAAAGTATGAGTGCATAAATATACCTAACGATATTGCAAGTTGAGTGCCTGCATCCAAAGAAAACTTGTGAGTTTTGTAGAGGGGAAATTTTATTTCGTTTTCCCGTGGCTCCTAACGCCATGTATCATTGGGGTAGCATTGCTAAACAACAGCAATTTGAGTGATAGTTATGCATGATTTAGTAAGCATATAACTGAAAATAGTTTTCTTTAGATGAACCAACGACTACGATGTGGTTCAAGACATTGCAACTTCTCTAGCTCCGGAATTTTGAGGGTCCTCCTCAAATTTTTGCCCCAGTTTACGGGGCTAGTGCTCTTGACTGCTGTTTGTAATAAATGGCTGAAATCAACTTCAGAATTTTGAGGGTCCCCCAGTTTCCAATGGCGGGGAAAATGAAAATTTTATTGAATTGTGACTGAACCCATAGAGCTGCCTACGTATCCCCTTTAAATGGGAATCAGGTGAGGCGTAGTTCAAATTACATCATAAATAAATCATAAATGATTACACACAGTGTCACTTTATTGCATCTGAATTGATTGGCTTCGGCCAGACTTCTTTATCTATTTCTGCAAGTATAAGGGCCCCTCCTGTTAGAACCCGGTAAACCATGTACGAACCTTTCCAATTGGGAAAGAACTTCTCGTTGGCTTCATCTTGATGTGGGAATATTTTCTTCAACACCAGCTGCCCTTGTGTAAACTTCCTTCGCTTGACTCAAAGTGTGTCGAACATGGGTTTACTAAATTGTGTCGAAGCAAAAGAAGTTGTTAGATAACCTCCGAAATGTGCGCTTTTGAGTGGTGTTTGCAAGTTCTAGATATTCTCCTATTGTCAAGTACTCCTTGATGTCATGGAACCATGGTTTTCCATCTGCTTCTTCCTCAACATGAGAATAATAAGCTGGTTGATCATAAATCTTTACTGGGATGGAATCAATGAAATTCTTGTACGGATGTTGGATCATGGATGATAGAGTAGCTAACGCATCTGCGAATTCATTCTAGACCCTGGGGACATGCTAAAATTCTGTCTTTGTGAATATTTTTTATCAACTCCTGTATATGATGCAGGTAGGGAAGTATCTTGGAGTTCTTGGTTGCCCATTCTTCTCGGACCTGATGTATGAGCAAGTCTGAATCCCCGATCACTAGCAACTCCTGAACGTTCATATCAATGGCCATCTTGAGCCCCAGGATGTAGGCTTCATATTCGGCCATATTATTGGTACAAAGGAACATGAGCTTGGCAGATACTGGTTAATGTTGGCCGGTTTCTGATACTAGGACTGCCCCTATGTCAACTCCTTTGAAGTTTGCTGCTCCATCGAAAAACATCCTCCGGCCATCATAGGATTCTGCAATGTCTTCTCCTATGAAAGATACCTCCTCATTGGTAAAATATATCTTTAAAGGCTCTTATTCTCCGCCCACAGGATTCTCAGTAAGATAATCCACCAAGGCTTGTATTGATTGCCTTTTGAGTCACGCAAACAATGTCGAATTCACTTAGCAGGATTTTCCACTGGGCAAGATTGCCAGTGGGCATGGGCTTCTAGAAGATATACTTTAGTGGGTCCATTCTGGATATGAGATAAGTAGTGTAGGCACAGAAATAATGCCTCAATTTCTGAGCTACCCAAGTTAGGGCACAATAAATGCGCTCCAAAAGAGAATATCGGGCCTTGTACGAAGTGAACTTCTTACTGAGGTAGTAAATGGCTTGCTCTTTTCTCCCTGTTTCATCATGTTATCCCAAAACACAACCAAATGCTCCATCCAATACTGCAAGGTAAAACAACAGAAGTTTTCCTGGCTCGCGCGGAACCAAGACTGGGGCGTTGACAAGTATTCCTTAATTCTGTCAAAAGTTTTTTGACAATCATCGGTCCATTTGGTGGTTGCATCCTTTTCAACATTTTAAAGATAGGATCACAAAGTGACAGTGGCATGAACCATGAATCAGCTGATATAGTTGAGTCTCCCAGGAATCTATCACGTCCTTCTTGTTCTTTGGTGATGGTAATTCTTGAATGGCTTTGACCTTTCATGGATCCAAATCTATTCCTCGATGACTCACGATGAAACCCAGTAATTTTCCAGCAGGAACCCCAAATGCACACTTGCCGGGATTCAATTTCAGATTGTATCTTCTTAGTCTGTAGAAGAACTTCCTCAAGTCTTCCATATGATCCGTGGCTTTCTTGGAATTGATGATGAAGTCATCTACATATACCTTAATTTCCTTGTGTATCATGTCATGACTGATAGTAGTCATGGCTCTCATATAGGTGGCACCAGCATTTTTCAATCCAAATGGCATCATTTTGTAACAGTACATCCCCTACGGCGTGATGAAAGTTGTTTTCTCTGTATCTTCCTCATCCATCCATATCTGATGATACCCAGAAAAACAATCAACAAAAGAATGCAACTCATGCTTGTCGTAGTTGTGAATAAGAATGTGTATGTTCGGCAAAGGGAAGTCATCTTTGGGACTGGCCCGGTTAAGATCCCGGTAGTCGAAACTCTAACTTTCCCATCCTTCTTTGCTACTGGAATGATGTTGGCTAACCATGTTGGATTCTCTACTACACTGAGAACTTTGGCTTTGACTTGCTTGGTAACCTCTTCTTTGATTTTCAAACTCATGCCGGGTTTGAACTTTCTGAGCTTTTGCTTTACCGGCGGACATGTTGGATCTGTTGGCAGTTTGTGAGCTGCAATGGATGTACTGAGGCCAGTCATATCAACATACTAACATGCAAATATGTCCTCATATTCTTTTTAAAAACTCCATGTACTCTTTCTTTTCTGATGGTGTTGGGTGAACACTGATATGCATTTTTTTGACATTCTTTGTATCCCCCAAGTTGACGACCTCAGTTTCGTCCAAGTTAGACTTAGGCCTATTCTCAAAATCCTCAACTTTTCTGATGACCTCTTCTATTATATCATCCTCTTCTGAATCTATATTCGTTTGTTGCATTTTCTCATTGCAAGTCACAATCGTCGGTTCTTCATCAAGATAAGTAATGGTAATATTGTGTAAATAAAGTAAATGAAAAAGAAAATATAATAAGAGCGAGGTATATGAGAAAATTGAAATGCTTTGATTAAAACTTCATAACCATTTGGGAACATCAGAGCTCTTTTTCGAAATTAAAGAAACTACGGAAAGTAAATCAGCTAGTAAAAAGTAAAATGTGATGCATGGTGCTTTTGTTTAGCCTTGCTACCTCAAAGCCTTCAGGGATCTGGTGGTTCTGATTGACCAATTGCTGAGGTGTTATCCTAGGTTCATAACTTGTATGAAAGGGCCTTCCTCCCCTTCTTCCACGAAAATAACGCAACAGCCCATATCATTGTCCTCTAGAAACAAATTCTTCATGGATGCCAATGCTTCATCTTCCTCTGACCCATATATAGTATCTGCTTGTTGGAAAGTCTGCTCCAGGTGAGGTATTGGATGCTCTAGCGGGTAGTAGGGACTTCGCCATGGTGACGGCCAGTCATCAAACTCCTTCCAGGTATATTCATACCCCAAACCAAATGTAGTACTATGTTTCTTCAGCTTGATGGGTTTGGTGATTCCCTGTTGGGCCTTGCCGCATAATTTCCCAGGCTCATATGCGCACCAATTCAGGATACTCTCGATCTTTTTATCCCATAATTTATCTTTGCCAACAGCATTTACCCGCTAGATGTGATGGTAGGTTTATCCGACGATAATTGGGATGGTATGGCAACTGTATATGGGGTTGCTACCATCGCCGTGAATAATCACCTCTTGGTGATTCCACTCGAACTTCACTTCCTGGTGCAGGGTTGATGCTACAGCTCCAGCGGCATGAATCCATGGTTGTCCCAAAAGCAAATTGTAGGATGTTAGGACTTCTATTACTTGAAAGTCAACATCGAACCAAGTGGGTCCCATCTTCAAGCATAAACTGATCTCCCTAATAGTGGACTTTTGGGACCCATCGAAGGCTTTAACATTGATGGCCCCATCTTTAATCTCGTGCAGGCTCTTTCCCAATGTTCTGAAAGTTATCAACGGACATATGTTAAGGTTGGAGCCTTCATCGATTAGGACTCTAGTGATGAAGTAATTCTCTTATTGCACGGTGATGTGCAGTGCCTTGTCATGAACAGCCTTTCCGGTGGCAGCTCACCTTCGTGGAAGGTGATTTTGTGGCTCTCCAGTACTTGCTCTACCATGTTCGCCATTTCTCCTCCAGTTATGTTGTTGGGCACATATGCCTCACTTAGTACCTTTATCAAGGCATTTTTGTGTGCGTCAGAGCTCTACAGAAGAGCTAGGATGGAGATCTGTACTGGTGTTTTACTCAGCTATTTAACGACTGATTATTCTTTTTCCTATATCTTCCTCCAATGATCGTTGAGCCCAGTTTCAATAAGCCGTCCAGAGGCTTGCTTACTGGACTCAGCTAGGTGTTCTAGGGTGTAGACTCTGCCTGTTTTAGTCATACCCTGCGCAGAAATTGCTTATCCATTTTTGGTTTTCCTTTTCCTCCTGGCCTCATCTGTGTAATCCCATGGTATGGTATTTGAGTGGAATGGTGCTACGTCTGACATTGCTATAGGAATATGTACCCTTGGTGGTAACATAACAACTTCAAAAAGTGCAGGTGCTTTCAGAACTCCAAACTCAACCTCAATTGGCCTGGGCACCTTTGCACAAGAAGGTTCTTCAAACTCGAGTGGCATAAACATCTTTACTTTATCTCCCCCCGGATGGATGATTCTGGACAAAAATCGGGTTAAGTGTGATTGTTGGCTTCTTCGGCTCATCACCCTCAGCAATCAATCTTATCGACGCTTTGGGGTCCCAGTCATCTTCGATCTCGATCATGTGAATGTCTCCACTTTTGTGGTCAGGCAGAGGGTTGTTGCAAACATTAGGAGCAGGCTCCTTTGGTACGATGACCTTATTGTCGATCAGGGTTTGGATCTTATCCTACAATGAACGGCATTCATCAATGGTATGTCCATTCATGCCGGAATTGTACGCACATGTCTTAATAGGGTTGACCAATTGTGAAGGATTTTTTGGAGTTATGGCAGGGATAGTTGTGACGTAACAAATAGCTTTACGTCTCTCATACAGTTGATTAATTGGTTCGGCGATGGCTGTGTATTGTCTGGGAGGTCTGTGGTCAAAATTTGGTCTAGGTCTAGGGAAATTTTAGCGAGTGGGGGTGATTGGTTGTGAGAGGGATGAGCATTATAAGCTTGGTAGACAGGTGCAGGTTGGGGTATCTGGGTGAAGTGGGTTAACATATGGAAGGTGGAGATGATTGGTAAATGAGTGGTAAATTTTGGCAAGAGGGTGTGAGTGCCTGGTAATTCGGGATAGACTGATATGTAAGTGGGGGTGATGGGTAATTGTGGTATTTCAGTGATGATTTAGTTCCCTGTGCGACCATCACGACACTCACATCCTTCTTCTTGGACGTGCCACCAGATTTTAAAGCCTTTTTGGTGACCTATAATGCTTCAAGATTAGTAACCATACCATTCTTAATGCCTTCCTCAATTCTTTCCCCCATCTTGATGATATCGGAGAATTTTGGGCCCTCGATGGACATCAACATCTCGTAATATTGTGGATCCTGAGCCCGATGAAGAATCTGTTGATCTGCTCCTCTTCTAGGGCTGACCTGACCTTTGCGGCCTCTGATCTCTAACGAGTAGCATACTCGCAGAATGTCTCGGTAGGTTTCTTCTTCAAATTCTGTATATAAAATACATCCGGTGCATTCTGTGCATTGAATCAGAACCTGTTCATGAAATCTAATGCCATACCTACATAGTTTGTCCACTTCTTGGGGTCTTGACTGATGTACCAAGATAAATCATCCCCTTTCAAACTCCTCATAAAGAGCTTCATATGGATCTTCTCATCTTTTCCGACTACAACCAGTTTGTCGCAATATGTCCTCAAATGGACTCTGGGATCTCCCATGCCATCAAACATTCGAACATGGTAGGTTTGTACCCCTCCAAAAGTTCAACATCTGGCTGAATGCAAAGGTCCTCATAATTCAACCCCTCAATACCTTTGTTTCCTTCAACGCCCTAGACTCGTCTAGTTAACTCCTTGAGCTCCACGGCCAAGTTCCTGATAAGGGAGTCTTTGTCATCATACTCAGGTGCATTTGAAATTAGTTGAGTGTAGTGGGGTACGGTCTCCACATAGATGGGAGTGTTGTGGGTAGGATCATTTGTGGTGTTCAACGGTTCAGGGATGAGTAATGGAGTGTTGTTAGGAATGTGGCATATGTTGCAGTGTTGAGTATGAGTGGGTTGTTTCGGTGGTTGTGGGGTGTTCTGTGGAGGTGCGAGATTTTAGGTGTTGGGAAAGTTGATATAAGGAGTGGTAAGGGAGAATGACAAGTTGGCCAAGTTCCGACCTGATCCAGTTCTTCTCGGAAATTCAATAAGTTTTGCTCAAGTTGGGAGGCACTTCCTTAGAGATCGGGCTACCCTGCATAACCTCTGTCTGTTTACCTGAGTTCTCTTTTCTGATGTTGTTCACGTCTTCCATTTTAGTCTTGTTCTTATTTCTGATAGGACTTGGAGGAGGAGGAGGTAGTGGGCCCTTGGATCTCGTACTGTAAGATGATGAGTGCCAGAATGCACGAACTAATCATTGGGGAGGGAAATAAAATACAATAACAACAAAAAGGTAATAAGTTAGTGCGGATTACGAGAAGAAAATGTTGCAATATTTAAACACATTGTAAAAGAATATAAATCACGTCCTAATTTGGGTGCCTCGTTGTGCCCGAGGTAAGGCTAGCGACAAATTAAATTTGGAGAACTTATACTACTAAATGCCTCATTTTATTGGAAAAAATAAGATGAGTCCCAAAACGACGCTAAACAACAGAAAGTAAAGTGTCACTAGTGGAAATCGGCCTTATTACATTGCTAACGCAACATAAAAAGACTCCTAAGTATTTAATCCCAGAAGGACCTTCCCCAGATTCGGCATCGTTAACTCCCTCGAATAGTTTCACCAGCTCGCGTAGTCCTAGCAGCAAATAGGCTCAGTCCAAATGCCCGCCGGCATTTCCTTAAACATTTTGAAAGTCTTCAATCCTCTTGATGAACTTTCCTTACAGCTCCACTAGACCTCGCTCCAAATACCCAGTCACTTGTTGGCGCTAGCAGTCATATTTTTTCGCTCTTCAATCAACTTCTGATGGGCTTCTTGTATTTCCTGACGCTCACTTTTGCATTTTAAAATTCTTTTGCGCAGTTACTTGTACTTAAACCGTGCTTTGGCCTTTTCATCAAAAACTATGTGTCCTCGAATGAACTCGGGCTGACCCAAACCATTGTGATCATCTTCCAACCAACCTGAATAGTGTGGTGCACAGCCAGCGTGATACCGGTCTAGATCAATAGAACCCTTCCCCAAAATCATTTTGCAGTGCCACATGTTGACCTTGGCACTTGTGAGGGCTATCATCGTCCTGGAAGTCAGCCCTGAAGTGACTCATTTTATCGACCCTTGGTATGATTTGCTTTCTTCCATCCTGCCTCTGGACTTGGAGGGGGGCGTAGGGATAAGTTCCCCTCAGACCAATGAGTATGAAAAATGGTGCATCTCGGGATCGAACATTGAAATCTTCCATAGGGAACCACTCGAACATCCACTGCACTTGGTCTTCTTTCAGATTTTCAAATAGCTCTACCTATCCTCTAGCATCCTCTGGCTGAGTGAACACGTTAGGCATATAATTCATACACCTTGGCTGGTGGAAGGCGATGTGATCATCCCAATCTTTGTGTAGGATCTCTTGTTCGTATCCACCTTTCTGGAGGTACTCCATGAGCCAGAGCTGAAGTAATAGGTTGCAACCCACAAAATTATTGGCCCCTTGCTGACATTTGTCAAGGGCTCTATATATTTCAGCAACAATCATAGGTACTATGCTGAAAGGCTGTCTGCCAATTCCTTCCATCAAAGTATGGTGTGGATCCTAGCCTTCTTCATAGGGAACACTATCATTACCAAGAAGCGGAATATAAAATCGAAGACCCTCCTGTGGATATTCCCTAATGAAGTAAGGGTGAATTCATCTGAGTAGGTATGGTATGACTTACTATGGTCGTATCTCTCGTACAGATAGTTGAATGGAATGTAAGAGTCATTCAAACAGGTTAAGTCTGGTTTCTTCTTCAGTCCCATCATCTTAAGGGAACCCCTACCCTTGCAATTTTTCGGCATATGCAAACCCGGAGTTTCCCAAGGAATACCAGCTAAACCTCCTATTCCATCGAGCAAATGAGTCATTTCAAGGTCCCCGAAGCGGAACACAGACCTGTCACTATCACAGAACAGTGTTGCAGCCTCAATGATTTTGTTGTCAGGTTGGATCTCTAAAAAAGAAGGCAAATTACCTAAGTATTTGCGTACGAGCGTCTGGTCACTAGAGTGGAGGTCATTCCACCAATTTAGCAGCCTTGGGTGAATGTTGGTTACCATGCCAAATCTGGGGACTTCGTGCGTCATTTCTTTAAAATAAAGTGTTAGGCCCTTACCCCACCAGACTCGACTATTTAAACCAATAATCAGCATAAAAATCACTTAGTTCTCCAAATAAATGTACAGAATATGGTGGTGTCCTTTTGGGTTTCAAGGAAACTCAGTGGACTTTGGACAAGGCTATCTTAAGGAGTCATTATATGGACTGCATAATTGACTCGACTAGGTTTGACCATGATGCATGTACAGTTAAACAGAGTAAGGTTTGTATGGGGTATTAGACCGGTACCCTTGAGTGGACAACTCAAGAGGGAAAGGCACGGAACCATCGATTTCACCGTTGATCAATTATTTTTACCGCAAATATGCCTTTGCCAAATATAAAGGGTGATACTAATGGAAGAGTGAAACCACTCATTATAAGCGTTGATATGGTATTTGTTTGGAAAGAATGGAAGATGATGTTGAAAATGCATTTACAAGAATGAAACAGATTGTCATGTATTTCCATGTTCATAAGATAATGATTACAATAATTTCCTGTAATTACAACTGTGGTAGAGGAAAGCGGCAAAGAAAGCATTAAAGAAAGAAAAGACACGAAGAGCCAAGTCAGTCTTAGAGTAAAGGAAATAAAGATAGTAAGTAAATGCAATTTAAAGATAATAAAGTCACAAGTAGCATGTAATGGTAAAAATTATTCGAAATCGGGTATATGAAATTTGCAGGGACAACTCTATTCTCTTTCGAGAATTGGATTTTTTGGAATTTGGAGAGTCGCCACCTAATGATGATAGTGTATTAGGACACTTTTAAGGAGAATTTGAGATAAAGAAACCAGAGATTAGGGTAAGGGCTAGAAATTATCTCAAGGGGAAGGTGTTAGGTACCCCTCAATATCTACTAGTGTAGTTCCCGATCATGCTACAATTATGACTTTAAACAACAATGGAACAAATAGAAGTCTCAAGTAAAGGGGTTTCCACATAATATTCCAACCAAGTTAAAGAATTTGAAAATAAAAGGAGTAGAAAGTTCAGAAGATAGTTTTGAATAACTTAAACGAATTACAAGTAAAAGGGAAAGGGGTCCTAGATTTGCAAATAATATGGATCACATCAATGCAATACCCGGCATACACTCCTCAAAAGAGGGGTCGCACGTGATATTAGCGCACCAGTCATCATATTCATATTCTAAACCCTCCCAACCCCTTGTGGTATTAAAGCATGGAATGTCTCGTTACTTACTGCATGCTAGTACCCCTCCCAACACTATCAGTCCCGGAGGCATTTGGGACTACTAATCATAAAGGTAAAGGGGGTTTGGGATCTTTTGAGAGTTTCAAAGGACAAAATACTAAGGCGACATTCAAAACACGTAATGCAGGTATAGGGAAGAAAATAAACAAATAAGGCTCAAGTAAGCCTCCTTAAATCATATAAAGTCATATAGTTTTTCATGTCTTGCACGTACTGGTTTGGTCTGGATTAAACTAAGGTGATAAACGGACTATTTCAACATATATTTTTAGACAAGAAGTCTGCATTAGGTCCGCTCAGATGCAGTTATCTAAGACTAACCCAATGATTAATTAGCCAACCTTTTATGTTTATGTGTTGAATAAAACAAGGCAGGGGGATCTACTGATTTAAAAAAAAGATGCAAACTAATTACCAAAAAAGAGTTACCAGTTTAACGAGTTTCAGAAAAGATGCAGACTGATTATAGAAAAGGTTAACCAATTTTATAAAACAGAAACGAGTTATAGAAAAATGCACTCAGGTTATAGAAAGGTTTACCAATTTTATCATAAAGAAACGAGTTTCAAAAAAATGCAAACTCATTATAGAAAAGGTTTACCAATTTCATTAGACAGAAACGAGTTTCAAAAAAATGCAAACTGATTATAGAAAAGGTTTTCAGTTGTAACGAGTTTCAGAAAAGATGAAGAAGATTACCAGATTTAGCAAAATAAATACGAGTTTCAGCAGTTGATACTGTTTTAAACGAATGAGACAGTTCAGATTCGAGGTTTCCTATAGGCATGCTTTCTATATGCTTACTAATTGTAACACCTTTTCAGACATTAATAGATGTCTTATGCACATGATATCTATATGCGGCTTTATTATTAAAACTACAAACTGTTTGCCTAATGATATTTATATTTGCAGGGATGCGAGAGTCTATATCTATATGTGTATTTGCAGAAAAATCAGAATTAAACCCCTATAGGCATAATATCTACCCTTGTGCATAAAGTAAAACCCCTCCCATTCTTCACTAAATCCCCATGAGTTTACTACAAATTATTACAGACCAATTTCGAACTGGAAGTAAAAATTACATCAGAAATTACAGCTACATCCAAGCAATCTAATTCAGACTTAATGTCTAATAACATAAGATGAACCACTTCCGGGACCAAGATTTCCAAAGCCTTCTCTTATCTAGGGTGTTTCAAAGTTCCAAGAAGTTTCAGGAACTCCATTAGTGCTTACAGCCCAGATATTCATTAGAACTAAATTAAAGTGCAGTGTGGAAAGGCCAACCTTCCAGTGTCCAAGTTCAGAGGGAGCACATGGGTCCAAAGGCAAGGCTCACAAGAAGGAGGCAGAGCTTAAATTCTAGGAACAAGTGCAGTAGAGGGAATTAGGGAGTGCCAAGGTAGGCTGGTGGTAATGCCCGGCCATATGGTAGGCTGGCACACCCCTGACCAACATGTTAGCCAAACAATTAAGAGTAAGGACTTATTGAAGGTCAGACTATGGCCTGGGCAGTGATTAGGACACTACCAGACTAAAGTCATAACTTACCATACATAGAAAGGGAATAGGGGATAGGAACTGAATGAGCTTAGGACTCAGAGTTTCCAGTTCATATCTTGGGAAATAATACCAAGTATTTCCATGTTTAAGAACCATAGCTCATCCACACAAAGGGAATTAGGGGTAGGGATTCATATAAGAACATAAACAAAGAAAGAGAGAAAACTTGCAGAAAATTACAGCATGTAGACAGTAAGCCAAATAAGGAATGAACTATGGAATAAACACATAAGGGTGAGGAAAAGATTAAATAAAGAACATACCAGTTTCAGAAAGGGACGAACAAAGAAAGCGGGATTCTCGCAAACAAGCCACAATCAGAGAGAACACTTTATGTGTGTGAGTGTGAGTTTAGAGAAAAACTCGAATGCTCGTGAAAAGTATCTAATTCTAAGTGTGTTTGAAAGTATTCAGTTGGAAGTCGTCAAAAATGATTGTGTATTAAAGTGCAGAAGGGCCTCCCCCTTTTATTGTACTGAGAAACAAATAAAGAAGTCAAGAAGATATCATTAAAATCAAACTCCCTTTGTTTTACGGATTCATATTTATACGGGTGAAAATAAGTTAAGTAAAAGAAAACTTAATAAGAAACCTTTCAAAGTAGAACAAATGAGGTAAGTACATAAAAGTTATTTAAGGAAAACAATCAGTGGTACACGCTTTGTGCCAAATATGATAAAGGAATCAATTAAATAGTCGTGAAACCAAAATTACAAGTTCAATTTGAATGAACCCAGTCAAGAAAGGTAGAGGAGGTTCAATCGAAGGAAAATCAGTGGCAATCAGTCAAAATCCCATCAAAGGAATTCAGAATCAATCAATGAATTGTCAAAACCTTTAAGAGTTCTCATATATAAAACACACAAAAATGTGAAACAAGAAGGGAAAGTAAAATTATTTAGAATAGAGTTTAATCGAAGAGAAGTTCAAAATCATAAGCAAAGAGATACTGGTTCAATTTGTAGACTCACAGTGAGTCTGAGAGTCCCTAGGGTTTCAAAATTGAATCAGACATAGCAGTGTGAAAGCAAGCCATTTGTTTCAGAGTCTCAACAAAACAAATATGATAGCATGTTTGAATGACAAAGGAAGAGAAATCATGAAGAACATATTTGAGAAAACTTGGAAGCTAAACAAGCTCAGAAGAAGGAGATACTACAAACGTGAACACAAGTAGATGAAGCATGTAAAAACATGAACAGAGTCAAGTAAACGAAATCGATTAATCTTAACGGTAAACACACATAGTAATAGAGTAAAGAAAACTAAGCAAGGATTAATAGGAATAACATGCATAGCAGAAAAGAAAAGGTAGAAGGCAGCACATGCGAAAATTAAAGAAATCACACGAGCAGGGTATGGGCAAACAACATAAAGCAATGAAGAAGAAGAATTAGAAATATTTTTTTCCAAAAAAACAAATCTTTTCAGAAACCCTAAAATCGAAGAGAAACAATTTTGAAAAGAATCTTTTAGGGAAAACTCTTAAAATACAACATAGATATAGGCAAACAAATAAAGAAAGAACCTCGAATAGCTTAGGATTCAGAGAAATCCTATAAACGAGAAAGGCTTGGAAGACACCAGATCCCGAGTCGAGAAGGTCAGGAATCAGGTCTCTAATGCTTGAACATGCCGGAGTGTGGCCAGAGAAACTATAGATCTACAGATCTGAGACGGATCTGAAGGAGGACTATCGAGGTCAGGCCTCAAAACTTTGAATAGCTTAGGTTTAATGGTGAGAAAGAGTGAGTACAAGCCATCCCTGGCCAAGAATGCCATGGATTCCGGTGGAAACATGGCAGGAACAGTTAGGAGGCGATTAGGGTTTCGGAGAGACGAAGAGAATTCAAAGGCATCGCCTTTGTGCAAATGACATAGGGTTAGAAGTGTTAGAGGATTAAAAAAGGAAAGAACAAAATACAGTCATTGATCAAAATGATCAACGGTCAGGATTTAAAGAAAATCGGATGGGTCTAAAAAATTAGGCTAAGGGGTTGGGTCGAAATTGGAATTGGGTTATTTTATATTGGGGCGGAATTGGATCAAATTAAGGGCTAAAATACAAAGGGAAAGGCCTTTGATTGAAATAAAGGCGGGCTAAGTGTTAAATAGCCAATTTTCTTGTATTTATTTTATAAAAATAGTAATAATAATTTTAAAAGTAAATTAAAAATATTGAGCAAACAAATACTATATAAGTGATAATCTAAAAATACTGAAAATAATTTTATAATTATAAAATACTATTAATCATAAAATAGGCTATAACTGCAATTACGTGCAATTTAGGTTTAAAATACCAAATAAATATATAAAAATGTAAAAAAATTATCATAATTATATATTGGTGTTAATATGAGAATGAAATAAGTTGTTCACCAAAAATAATAACTTTGGGAATAATTATTGGATTTTGTAATATTGAAATAGGCAATAAATTGGTTTTAAAAATCATTAAAATTTTGAAAAAGTACCAAAACTCTTGGGAGTGCTTATATACGCACATATATGTTATTTATGAAGTGTTTTGGATACAAAAAATGCCTAGGAAAAAATTGGGTATCGACAAGTACAAGACGTAGGTTAAGACAAAGTAAATAACCCAAGAAAGATTACGAGGAATATTGATATGAGAATGGGCTAATGAGTAGTTAATAACTGATCGGGAAGATATCAGCTATGGCTAAACAGGAGATTACAGACGAGTCATCAGATCATGTAAGATCAACATAGTAGAAACCAATATGGAGAATTCGGTCCCGGAGAATATCATTATAATATTTTAGATATATTCAAACAAGAGTCGGGGTAGCTAAAGGTACTCTATGAGTGTTACAGGGACAAAAGAAAGTGCCACTGGCAAGGCAATCAAAATATCAGTTCAGAAGCGACCATACAAGTACAAGAGCATGAAAATAAGCAACTGCATATGATTATAGGCAAGTAGGACATCAAAAAGGTCTGTAATAAGCTCATAGCTTTACGAGAGTCGTGGGTTCTCCCTAAGTACTACAACGAAAGACTATATGGGGAGATAAGAAAGAAGGCTTCAACCTAAGCACATTACCAAATGAGGAAAATGGTTGTGTAACAACAATCTCGCAACAACATTGTAAGCACTCCAAAGGAAAGTGGCCCCTGCCGTGGATAAAGAATGGGAAGAAAAATTAGAAGTAATATTCGAAGCTCATATGAGTTGCACAAAAACTCCAGCATGCGTGGGAACTAAGATAAGCTAAGTATACATGCAACAAGGGGTAGAAAGACCAGGAAAGGTAATAGCTTGCATTGAAGGAAGCGTAGAAGGAATGAAAGAAATTATTCGATCAATGATCTCGAGTTGGTGACGTAATGCACGCACTTAGAGATTCGAGTTTTATACATGCATCATATACAGTCGTAGAAGACTCTGGCATAAGTTAAAAGAAAAAATTATGCCCGGAGCATAGACAATCGATTGAATTTTTAGAAGATTATATCATGGATATTCCATAACGCCCATGAAAAGCTAAGGTAATAACCGATACCATAAGCCACGAATAGTAAGATAGTTTAAGCCTACCTAAAGGCTGATCAGAAGAAAGAGGAAACTAAAGAATTACATAACCTAAGTAAATCAGGAGTCTGATCATTGGACCTAGAAAAATTATATAAGTTATGCTGGAAACATAACAAAATCACTCTTAATATCATATGCTCAAGAGAAATAACACAACAACCATAATATATAATGGCTCTACAAGGAAGCCAGTTAGAAGAAGTACCAGACTCATAAGTAATCAGTACGAAGCTCCCACCGGATTGTGCATGTATCAGAGGTACGAGTATTATAATAAATCTTCAAGTTATGGACGTGAATTACACCTAGGTGGAAGGGAGGTTATAAAGGAGATAAACGATAGGATACGAGATTTTAAGTATGGTAAAAGTGAACAACGTACGATCCACTCAAATGCAGAAAGTTGTAAATGGTCCATACTTCAGATAGAAGGTTATAAGCACGAGGATCCAATAACCAGGAATATTAGCGGCATTGTCGGTTACATGTCTTCCAGTCTATGGTTTCTAAGTACTCATAGATCCAGCTAAGAGAATAGAGAAAAGTTGGACACGATGTGATGTCTCGCTTGATGTTCCAGATTAACATAAGGAAGTCTATGGTGGAAACACGTTGAAGGAAAGTTTATAAATGGATATGTATAGGTCGCAAGCTGAATTATGGTAGAGCGATTGAGTTTTAAGGAAACATGATTAAGGATGAGAAAAGGAAAGTGAAAAGGTTAGGAGAATGGATAAGTCTTTAGTATTAAGCCCATAAAAATAAGAAAAGCAGACAGTTTCTCTATGTTATACAAAGCTCACTATAGCCTTAATGAATTCAAAGGACTCTAAGATTAATAGCATTCAGAAAGAATGAAATGTTGAACTGGTAATAAAATGAGGGTATATTTGTAACAAGTATAGAATGACATTTGGGACTGCGATTGAATAAGGATTTGGAAAAAAAAAAAGAGAAGAAGAAAAGATTTTGTTGGCGGCACGAAATTAAGATACCCTATAAGGTGAATCCCATTAAGACACTATGAAATATAATTATGGAAATCATTTCAAATGTTCCACAATGCAATGTAAGCCCTAGTGCCATACATTATATAAGAAATTTCAAGTTATAAATGGATGGTTGTAGATCAATATTGAGGTGAATCAGCCATGGATGGGTAAGAATTGCAAAGTACGAGATGAAGCTGGGCCAGCAGTCTTAAGATGAATAGTAATGAAGAACGTTAAAGGATTTAGAGTTATGCATATAGGATAAATGACGAGATTAACTAGAAGTTCAGTAGAAGACCTCAGTATCGATAGATCGAAGTAAGAATTTTGGTATAATATAGCCTACTTAGAGGTAGTAAAGCTAATGATACCCAAAGGGACATCTTATCAAGCTCTACCAATGGAGCCTAGAGATTGGGCACGCTTACAAAGTCAAAATTGTGCAGGTTGCATAATGAATGGTAGGAACAGTTAGAAGATTGGACGAATTCCGACTATACGTTGTGGTGTGAGAAGCAGACCTAAGGGGGCAATGCCCTGGACTTTGGATTCATTTACAGAACAGTCGCCAAGATGGCGAGGGAAGTTCTAAAGTATTCGGAAGATATAAGTTATGAAAATGATAATTGTATCAGTCAACATTCGAGGACGAATGTTCTAAAGGGGGAAATAATGTTATGCCATGCAGTATTACGTCGATGTTATGTCCTGCAGTTATAAGTTACGATGATATTGCACCCTGCAATATTTTACATTAAATTTGTCGTAAGGTAATTGACATCAGTCCAAGGAAAATATTATTTGGGGATTATAAGGGTTATGCTATTTAACAAGTGATTAGTAAATTCATGAAGGTGAAAGGGGGAGCAAGTCAAAGAAAATGAATTGTCGAAATTTGGCATTTTGGGATAAAATGCGGCCCAAGCTAAAATACTCGATATTTATGGACTAGTACCATGCAAGGTACCATATGATTACGGTAATATAATATGTAAAGTATTTTGAAACTAAATAGAATTCTAAGTAATTTGTGATAATTTTTAAATTATGTGAATAATTGGTTAATTACTAGGTAGTGGGATATTATCTAATTAAATAAATAGATAAAGATTTAGAATCCCCAACTCCCAACCTCCACCCTGCACGTGGCAACAGCTAATCCTTAACCAAATGACTCTTAGTCATTCTGGGTAGGTGGCAAGTAAATGGTTGGCCTTACTACAAAGCAGTTATTCCAAGTATCACTGTTATTGCTAAGCCCTATTTCGGACGCAACAGTTATCATTCCAACTTTAAAAATATTATAGAAATGGAGGTTAATGATGGGAATGAAGCCATTCTTTATGAAACTAGTCTTATACATGTTATCTTTTCTTGGTCTTTTAAGGATGTCCTTAACAAAAACCTTTATAAAGACAAGGTGAAGAGCATCCCTTTGATATTTCAGTCCATCATTTTGTATATGAAGTCATTCATCTTCCCTCTTATAGAGGAAACCAATGTTGATTTGTCTTCGAGAATTAAACTGACAAGTGCATAGATATGCTAAATATTTTTTATTGATGTTGATATTATCCATAGTGGCTAATATGATATGATGGGATGTCCTCAGAGGTGTTTAACAAAAAAATATAATTTTGGTCAAATCTTGAATTTAAAAGAAGAAATCGGGTTACTGATAATTAAAGAGACCGAAATATAATTGGATTTGAAAGAATAAGAATAAAGCAATAAAAACTTGTATTTCACTATGATCTCAAGAATGTTCTCTGTGTCCCTACAAATGATAAAACTTCCTCATTTTATAGTTGACAAGGAGTAACGGATTATTCTAAATAATAAAGAGTATTTAATGAAACGTTACATAATCATTGCTATTAAATACTGAAAAACTAACGTATCAAGTATTTAATAATGAATGTAGACTACTTTTCGTCTTCAGATTCGTGTCTTCAATGCCCTTTTTATCCGTCAATATTGAATGCATTGGATAGACACGACAATCATATCTAAGGTTCCTTCTCGTGCATGTTTCCTTTTCTTCTACCGTGCATGTTGTCCTGCGTGCCTTTTAATCATTTATTGTTCTTTGACTGTTTGACTAATCCACGTGTCATGTCACGTCATCTTTAATAAAAACTCAATTTTTTCCCAATACAGATAGTCCCCCCACTTTTCATTTATTTATGAATTAAATAATTGGGAAGTGGATCCTAAAATTTTTGTCACAATTAATGCTTGTGTTAGTATCGACGTCTTTTCTGTCTTCTCATTTAATACCATGTACACGTGTCGTCTTCTGGTTAGATCTGCAGTTTTCTTCCCATTTTTCTAGGCCTGTTCAACTTCCTATGTTTACTAATTGATGATTATCTTTTATATTGGCTTTCCATCATTACTTCCCTTAATTTTGACGGTTGTCCCTATATAAACTTTTAATTCATACTTTCTTTGTCTTCCTTTTCATGAACTTCCATCTAGCATTCGAATTCCCTTTCTTTCTTATACTTTCTTCAAAACCATCCTGCAATGGCATCTCCAAACCCTAATCCCAGAAAGGTTTTGCTTCTTGATCAATTTCCTAATGCACCTGCTTCCATCAGACATTCAAGAGGCAGATGAGGAAAACCCCAAAGTATGGGATCTACACGAGGAGGATCAACTAGTTCTGGAATTAAAGGTTCTTCTTCTAAAACTCCATCTTCAAAAGGTAAAGAAATTTTGGAGCCTTCTTGAAATCTCGTCGTGATACTTTAATGGAGGCTTCTCAGGAAAAATTTGACTTGCAATCTGAGTTAGCCAAAGTTTTAGACTTGATTGAGAAGAATGAACAGCCAACCGAAACTCCTTCTCCTGACCAGGTAATTGACATCTCTTCTCCAACAGTGGAAACTCCCGGGGTTGAAGAGCCTTTGAACTTAGAAGCAACAGATGAAGTTACTGAAGTTACAATTCCAGAAGAAGAGGGTAACTTATCTATAACACAGCCTTTAAGAACTGAAATCCTCGTGTCTACTGCTTCTCATGAAGTTTCAGCCGAGCCTAATGAAGCTGTGAATCCTACCGCTCCAATCACCTCAGTGACCAATGAAGATGTTTAACCTTACCTCTTTTTTGTTTGATTCTGATGATGTGATGAAGTCCCCACTTTCTATAATGGGGCATCTGTTTCAGAAAAATGTATTGTAATAGCTAAGTTTTTTCCCTTAGCTTTACATGTTAAGAAGTTTTTATAGTACTTCTTCCTTTTATCCTTGTCTACTTACTGCTTTAATTTTCGCAGAATGATTTTACCTTACTCTTGCCTATTTTTCTTGTTAGGACATAGAGAATAAGTTGGCATTTTTATCCTTTTCAGAAAATGCTTTCATAATTCTTCGCATGTGTTACCAACATGAGGAAAAATAAAAGAGGGCCCTTTTATTTATTGACACTTAATGAAGAAGACGTCTTAACTTCGTAATGGTACTAATATACGATGAAAGAGTTAGGAACATACATGTTTCACATAAAACAACTTTTGTAAAGTTTTTTTATTTATGAACTTTGATAAGTTTCTTGAGTATTGCATGTACTGAAGTTTATCTATAACTTTCTCGCAACTATTTTCTTTTAACAGATTTACAAAATATACAAGGTTTTTTTATATAACATGTTCCGATACATAGTCATCTCCCTGCCTTTACATTCTTAGGTTGATAAGCAATGACTTCATTTTAGATTGATACTTGAATTCTCGTAACTTGAGTTTATTTGAAAATCTTGATTTTTTATCTCTGGTATCTATTTTTGCACATACTTATGTGTATATAGTACAGTCCCCCGAGTGTTTGAGCGGTGAAGTATGAAGCCTCGAACACTTGTATATTTGCTCCCAATATTTGGTCATTTTCCTGAAACAGAAAAACATACGGGACTCGGAGGTGCAATTATAGATGAAGACTGCCTAACTCGTATGTATTTCCATCAGATTACTCTAACCATGGGCTAGGAATTTAAGAGTATTCCAATTTTCCGTGCAGGCCGTGACTCATCATTTGGCGTGAGTTAGGGTTTTTGCCTAGCATCTAAAATCGTTAGTACATTTTTATCAATTCAAAGAAAAAATTCTAACTTGGCGATACTTGGTTGTGGGTATTTTCTTTAGAAGTAATATCTCTTTAAATGAACGGCATTCCAATGTGAAGGTAGAACCTTGCCTTCCATTGTCTCTAGCTCGTAAGCTCCTTTTTTGCCCGCAATTTCGCGAATTCGATAAGGTCCTTCCCATGTTGGACTTAGCTTTCCTGAACTAACTGACTTTGTAGATTGGAAAACCTTTTTTAACATGAAGTCCCCAACTTTAAAAAACCTGAGGCGTGCTTTCCTGTTGTAATACCGTTCAATCACTTGCTTTTGAGCTGTCATCCTTATCAACGCAGCTTCTCTTCTCCCTTCAAGTAAGTCAAGATTTACTCATAACTCTTCATTGTTCGAGTCTTCTTTTGCTTGAATACGTCATGTGCTAGGTTCACCTCTCTCAACTGGTATGAAAGCTTTTGCACCATAGACCATTGAAAATGGTGTCTCTCCTGTACTTGTTTTTGCCGTCATTCGATATGCCCATAATACCGCTGGTAATACTTCAGGCCAATTGCCTTTTGATTCTTGTAACATTTTCTTTAGGTTGTTGATAATTATGTTGTTTGTAGACTCTTCTTTCCCATTACCTACTGGATGATATGGTGTCGACGTAATTCTTTTGATTTGCCAATTTTGAAAGAATTCTGTGATTTGAGCTCCTATAAATTGTGGTCCATTATCACAAACTATCTCCTTTGGAACACCAAAGCGGAAAATTATATTTCTCCAAATGAAATCTTTAACTTCTTTCTCTCGTACCTGTTTAAATGTTCATGCTTTTACCCATTTAGTGAAACAATCAGTAAGTACGAGTAGAAACTTTACCTGACCTTTTGCCTGAGTTAATGGACATCGGACATTCCCCATTTCATGAAAGGCCACGGAGCTATGACAGGATGTAATAACTCTGCTGGTCTATGCATGTTATTTGCATACCTTTGACATTTGTCACATTTAGATACGAAATCAATTGCTTCTTCTTCCATTTTAGGCCAGTAATATCCCGCTCGAATTAATGTTTTAACCAGTGATCTGCCTCATGCATGATTTCCACAATGTCCCTCATGTACTTCTCTCATCATATATTCTGTTTGAAAAGGTCCGAGACACCTGGCTAATGGTCTACCAAACGTTTTACAATACAAGTTTCCTTGATACAAGCAGTAACGAGCGGTTTTCTTCCTTAATGCATGAGCCTTCACCTTGTCTTCAGGTACGGTTCTGTGCTGCAAAAAACACACGATTTCGTTTCTCCAATCCCAAGTTAAATGATTAAAATTTACCTCATTTTTTTCAAGGTCAAGAACAAAGTGAAACAAATGTATAATTGAGGCATTCTTTTGCTATATCTGCTGCAGATGCGAGGTTGGCTAATGCATCTGCTTCCAAATTCTCTTCTCTTGGGATTTGCATCACCTTCCTAGGTATTCTTGCATTAGAGTTTCTCTAGCTACGTAAGTCCCCAGTATTTGATTGACTACTAATTGTGAATCACTTTTGATTACAATTTGCATGATACCAAATTCTAATGCTAGCTCCAAACCTGCAATCACAGCTTCATACGCTGCTTCATTATTAGTTACAGGGTAATATTTTATAGCTTCTCTAATTGTTTCACCCGTAGGTGGTATAAGAACAATTCCTAAGCCTTCCCACTTTACATTAGATGAACCATCGCTAAATAATAGCCAAGTCCCCGGATTAGCTTTGTTAAAAACTTGTAATTCTTTTCCTGCTTTTAGATGTAATTCTTTAACCAAAAAATGTAATTTTTGTCAAAACTTGAAATTTAGAGAAGAAATCGGGTTACTGATAATCAAAGAGACCGAAATATAATTGGCTTTCAGAAAATAAGAATAAAGCAATAAAAAATTGTATTTCACTATGATCTCAAGAATGTTCTCTGTGTCCTTACAAATTATAAAACTTCCTCATTTTATAGTTGACAAGGAGTAACGTATTATTCTAAATAATAAAGAGCATTTAATGAGACGTTACATAATCATTGCTATTAAATACTGAATAATTAACGTATCAAGTATTTAATAATGAATGTAGACTACTTTTTGTCTTCAAATTCGTGTTTTCAATACCCTTTTTATGCCTTAATATTGAACGCCTTGGATAGACACAAGAATAGTATCTAAGGTTCCTTCTCGTGCCTGTTTTCTTTTCTTCTATCGTGCCTGTTGTCTTCCGTGTCTTTTAATCATTTATTATTCTTTAACTGCTTGACTAAATCCACGTGTCATGGCACGTCACTTTTAATAAAAACTTAATTTTTTTCCAATGCAAGAGGCTGATGATATTATGAAACATGTACCTATGCACGACATGACATTCATACACATATGCATGACGCTAAAGGTAATTTATGATTTATAAAGTTATTCAAAATAACAGGTTGAGTCATGTACTCTATATTTCTTTCATGTCTCCTATGTACTTATTTATGTGCCTTACATACTCAGTACATTGCTCGTACTGATGTTCCTTTTGCCTGGGGACGCTGTGTTTCATGCCCGCAGGTCCTGATAGACAGGTCGAGAGCCCTCCAAGTAGGCTATCAGTTCAGCGGAAGACGTTGGTGCGCTCCATTTGCTTCGGAGTTGCTCGTTTGGTTAGTATGATTTAGACATGTATTTTTTGGTAAGGCGAGACTCTGTCCGGCCTTTATGACATTCATGTACTCTTTGAGACTTGTAGACATATGTTGTGTATATAAAAGATCGAACGGCCCTGTCGCCCTATGTTTTGAGTTTATAAAGGATCATGTTAGACAATTAGACCCGTATGTCATGTATATATGAGGATGTAATAAGAAAGATACGCTAAGCTGGTATTCGGTTGAGTAAGGTACCGGGTGCCCGTTGTGGCCCATCGGTTTGGGTCGTGACATTAGGGTCGTGACTTCTTTTGAGTTCCTTAAGCCCAAAATCAAAAAATAAAGAACAAACGCGAAATGGGGTTTTTTTTATGTCCAGTAAAACCGCACCTGTGGTCCAATACACGCTTCTGCGGCACTGCACATGCGGAATTTCCATTGCAAGTGCAGAACCCACTAAATGTACCAATTCTGCATCTGTGGTAAACCCAATCGCACATGCGGTGCGTACCTGCTGCTCAACTTCCGCTACTGCGGAAAAGACCCAACTCCATAGACACGCATCTGCGGCTCCCAACTCGCACAAGCGACCTCACACGTGCGGTCCCTAATTCGCAGGTGAAGAAATGACAGAAGCAGCACAATCAGCAGCATCAACTCAAGGCCAAACTTTCCGAAATCATCCCGAGGCCTCCGAGACCTCAACCAAAAAATACGAACAAGTCACATGTCACAATTAAAACTTATTCTAACCTTCAGAATACTGAAAGTAGTATCAAAACATCAAATCATCATCGGATTCAAGCCTAAGGATTTAGGAACTTTCAAATTCCACAAACGACGTCGAAACCTATCAAATGACATTCGATTGACTTGCAATTTTGCACACATGTACAAATGACACAACGGACCTACTCCAATTTTTGAAATTCCATTCCGACCCCGATATCAAGATTTTCACTACCGATCGGAAATGCCAAATTTTCAATTCAGCCAATTCAAGCCTAAATCCATCACAAACTTCCAAATTCCATTCTAGATGAGCTCTTAAGTACAAAATCACCCGACGGAGCTAACCACATCATAAAAATTCAAATCCAAGATCGAATATTAAAAAGTCAAAACTTGATCAAACCTTTCAAATTTAAAGTTTCAAGTTGAGAATTGTTAATACATCATACGGGACTAGACAAGAGGGGTTTTTCTGATGGTAAGCAACCCCCACTTCCAACCGAGAGGTTGTGAGTTGGAGTCTCCCCAAGAGCAAGGTGGGAAGTTCTTGAAAGGAAGGATGTCGGGGGTCTATTTGGAAACAGACTTTCTACCTAAGGGTAGGGGTAAAGTCTGCGTACACACTACCTTCCCCAAACCTCACTAAGTAGAATTATACTGGGTTGTTGTTGTTGTTGAAGATGCTGAAAAAATATCACGTTTTGAAGGAAACATTGAATGATAAGGAATTTTTGTGGTTGAAATCTTCATTATCCCTCCGCTGTTACATAAATAATTTAGACTGGAGTGTTTCTAATTGAGAAATTCTTAGTAGAAAGCTTTTTGTCTTTAGTGTAGGCCAACTAGGTACAAATCAAAATTAGTTGAAAGAGTGAACTTCTACTACTTAATGGTTAAGTTGATAAGAGTCTCATCCGTAAGTTTTGCATCCACAATGAAGCTTGGCACCTTAAAAAAATGAATTCTTCAAAAAAGGTTAGTTGGTGGGCCCCACTAATTTTGATGACACCCACTAATCTTCCAAATGTGTCATGTTACTTCTTAAAGCATTTTAAAAAGTAGTAATATTAATAACTAAAATCATGTTATAAATACACTTCTATTTAAGGTGAATATCTTTAATTAGAGAGATTCTAGAGTCCTATTATTGGTAGCTAAATCATCCTCCTCCCTATAAATAGAGGTGCCCTCTACCATTGTAAATCACTCCTAACATTCTCTAAGTATCAATAAGAAGAACTCTCTCTACTCTTCTCTCTATTGCTCTTGTTCTTGCATTATTGTTCTTGTCTTTTATATTATTTCATAACACGTTATCAGCACGAGACTCTACCGTCTCAAGAACCATTCTCGAAAAATCTAAGGTATTTCCCTCTTCCTAATTTAATTTTCGATTATGTCTGACATTACGAAAAGAAAGTTCGTTGCCCTTGAAATTTCGGGCAAGAACTATATGACATGGGTATTGGATGCTGAAATCCAATTAGATGCTATGAGTCTCGGAGACACCATCAAAGATAGAGAAAAAGCATCCACCCAAGACTGTGCGAAGGCCTTGATTTTCTTGCGCCATCACCTTGATGAAGGTTTGAAGATTGAATATCTCACCGTCAAGGATCCACTCATCTTGTGGAACGGCTTAAAGGAGAGATATGACAACCTGAAGTTGGTCACTCTGCCACAAGCACGATATGATTGGGCTCATCTGAAGCTCCAGGACTTTAAGTCCGTTTCTGAATATAATTCTGCAATGTTCAGAATTACTTCTAAATTGAAGCTATGCGGGGATAATATCTCCGATTATGATATGCTTGAGAAAACGTTTACAACGTTTCATGCCTCCAATATGGTACTGCAACAACAGTACAGAGAGAAAGGCTTTACAAAGTACTCTGAACTGATTTCTCTTCTACTAGTGGCTGAGCGAAATAATGACCTGCTCATGAGAAATCACGAAAATCGACCCACTGGGTCTACACCACTGCCTGAAGCAGATAAGGTGCACTCTCATTATGCCAAACATGAAAAGGGCCATGGTCATGGTCGTAAACGGGGTCATAGCCAGGGACGTAGACAAGGAAGAAATTCAATGAAGTCTGTCAACCCCCAAGGAGAGATAACCACCGAAAGCAGAAACGGGGTCATGAAGATCCTAAGGCAAATGGTTCAAAAACTATATGTTATCGTTGCGGTGGGAAAGGGCACTGGTTAAAGACTTGCCGTATACCAAGACACTTGGTTAACCTTTATCAAGCATCTCGAAAGAGAAAAGGCCCTGAAACAAATTTTGTCTATGACGACAACTCGGACATCACCCACCTGGATGTGGCAGACTTCTTTGAGCAACCCGAGGGGAAAATAGACCACCTAATCGGCGATGGATCCGTGATGAAAGAAGATGGAGTTATTTGATTTTATTCTACTTATTTGTATTAGTTAGTGAATAAACTAATAGTCATTAGTATTAGCTCGTATTAGTTAGTTCATGATGCAATGTTAGTAGTAGTTCTTTAGAATATCTTCAATATGCTCAAATATCAATAATATTTTTATTTTCCAGTAGGGGTAATCGACTAGCCTGAAAAACTAGTCGATTATCTACTATTTTCGCATTAAAACTGAAAAACGATTGATCAACAATCGATTGTCTTTGTCTAACAATCGATTGTCGTTAAGACAGTGTAATCTGGAATTTTTCAAAAAGCATCCACAATCGATTGTCTTTGTCTAACAATCGATTGTCGTTAAGACAGTGTAATCTGGAATTTTTCAAAATAGCCAACAATCGATTGTCTATGCATAACAATCGATTGTCTTAAAACAGTGTGCTCTGGAATTTTTCAAAATAGCCAACAATCGATTGTCTATACTTAACAATCGATTGTCTTAAGACAGTGCTCTGGAATTTTTCAAAATAGCCAACAATCGATTGTCTATGCATAACAATCGATTGTCTTAAGACTGTGATCTGAAGTTTTTCAAAATAGCAAATAATCGATTGTGTGTGTTTAACAATCGATTGTCAATGTTCAACAATCGATTGTTTGTGTTTAACAATCGATTGTTTGAAGAAAATGCTTAAACTGAAATTTTCAAACTGCAAAGTAATCAATTATGGATAACATATCTGATTTTGTTAGTCAACTGTTAGCAGCAGATTTTGAAAATATTATGTGACACAAACGAATTAAACTTGTTTATTCTTATGTTCGTGTATCTCTTTTGTATGTCAAACTATGGGATAGCAAATATGGATATCTCACAAAACGAACTTGGATCAACGTCCAACTGTAAAAGTATTTGCCTAGTTGATTCATGTACTACACATACAATACTCAAAGAAAGGAAATATTTCTCTCAACTAAATATGTGTAAGGCAAACGTTACTACAATCTCTGGAAGTAGTAAATTGATTGAAGGCTCCGGAAGAGCAATTGTAACTCTGCCCAAAGGCACGACGTTAATCATAGAGAATGCAATGTTCTCCTCCAAGTCTAAGAGAAACTTGTTGAGTTTTAAAGATGTACGCCGGAATGGCTATCATATTGAGACAATGGATGAAGATAATCTTGAATATCTCGTCATCACAAAGAATGTCTCCGGCCAAAAGAGGGTTATTGAGAAATTCCCGTCTTTAACTTGTGGCCTGTATTGGACAAGAATTAGTGCAATTGAGGCACATTCAATAGTAAATCAAAGGGTTACTGATTCCAATACCTTTGTACTTTGGCATGATCGATTGGGACACCCAGGATCGATCATGATGAGACGGATTATAGAAAGCTCATATGGGCATCCGTTAAAGAATTTCAAAATTCTTTCGAATAATGAATATCCTTGCACTTCGTATTATCAAGGCAAGTTGATTATCAGGCCATCACCAACAAAGGTTGGGACTGAGTCACCCACGTTTCTGGAACGTATACAAGGGGACATTTGTGGACCTATTCACCCACCTAGTGGGTCGTTTAGGTATTTCATGGTCTTGATAGACGCATCCTGTAGATGGTCTCATGTGTGCCTATTGTCATCACGCAACCTTGCGTTTGCGAAACTAATGGCACAAATAATTCGACTACGAGCACAATTTCCAGATAATCCAATCAAATCCATTAGACTGGATAATGCTGCTGAGTTTACATCCCAAGCATTTATTGATTATTGCTTATCAATCGGGATAAAAGTTGAACATTTTGTAGCTTATGTTCACACTCAAAACGGTCTTGCAGAATCGTTAATTAAACGCCTGCAGTTGATTGCAAGGCCATTACTTATGAGAACGAGGCTGCCCACTTCGGTATGGGGTCACGCCATCTTACATGCAGCAATGCTAATTCGTCTCAGACCGACGAATTACCACAAGTATTCCCGTTGCAATTGGTTTTGGGTCATGAACCCAATATATCCCATTTAAGAATTTTTGGATGCGCAGTATATGTGCCTATAGCACCGCCATCCCGCACCAAAATGGGTCCGCAAAGAAGGTTAGGAATATATGTTGGGTTTGAATCGCCCTCCATTATTCGCTACCTCGAAACATTGACAGGAGATTTGTTTACTGCACGTTTTGCAGACTGTCGATTTGATGAGACACTTTTCCCAAAATTAGAGGGAGAAGTTGGTGAAACCAAACGGGAAATTTTGTGGAAAAATGCATCATTATCTCATCTTGATCCACATACCTCTATTTGTGAAAGAGAGGTACAAAAGATTATCCATTTGCAAAGAATAGCAAATCAAATGCCTGACGCATTTACGGACTTGAAAAGGATAACGAAATCCCACATTCCCGCGGAAAATGTTCCAATCCGTATTGATGTCCCTGTTGGACAATCATCTAGTGTCATAACCAATGAGTCGAATGCACGCCTGAAGCGTGGCAGACCATTAGGTTCCAAAGATCGAAATCCTAGAAAGAGGAAAAAGAACGATCAAAATGACATCACGAAAGAATCTCATGATTTAACAAATTCTGAGATTCATGAAGAATCCATTGAGCCCGAGACTCTGGAAAATACGGAACTATCCCTAAATCCAATTAATATTGAGGCAAATATTAATCGAGTGGATATTGTGGTTGATAATGCCTTTGCTTATAATGTAGCATCTAGCATTATGCAAGAATGTGAGGATCTCGAACCTCAATCTGTTGAAGAATGTCGAAAAAGACAGGATTGGCCAAAGTGGCAAGAAGCAATTCAATCAGAATTGAATTCGCTGGCAAAACGTGAAGTTTTTGGCCCTATAGTTGAAACACCTAATGGTGTTAAGCCTGTCGGCTATAAATGGGTCTTTGTACGCAAAAGAAATGAGAAAAACGAGGTACAAAGATATAAGGCACGCCTTGTTGCACAAGGTTTTTCTCAAAGGCCTGGTGTCGATTATGAAGAGACATATTCGCCTGTAATGGATGCGATAACCTTTCGTTATCTCATAAGTTTTGCTGTCCATGAAAAGCTTGACATGCACTTAATAGATGTGGTTACTGCCTATCTTTATGGCTCACTCAATAATGAGATATACATGAAAATTCCCGATTGACTCAAGATGCCAAACGCGCATAATTCAAAATCTCGGGAAATGTTCTCAATTAAATTGCAAAGATCCTTGTATGGTCTAAAGCAATCTGGACGAATGTGGTATAATCATCTTAGTGAGTACTTGTTAAAAGAAGGCTATATAAATGACGCCATTTGCCCGTGTGTTTTTATAAAGAAAACAACATCGGAATTTGTTGTACTTGCCGTATATGTCGATGACATAAACCTTATTGGAACCCCTATAGAACTCCAAAAGGCAATTGATTATCTAAAGGATGAATTCGAGATGAAAGATCTTGGAAAGACTAAACTATGTCTTGGTTTGCAAATTGAATATTTGGCAAACGGAATTTTTGTTCATCAATCTACCTATACAGAAAAGGTACTGAAACGGTTTTACATGGATGAAGCACATCCTTTAAGTACACCGATGGTTGTTCGATCACTTGATGTGAACAAAGATCCATTCCGACCACAAGAAAGGAATGAAGAGCTACTTGGTCCTGAAGTACCATATCTTAGCGCAATTGGCGCACTAATGTATCTTGCAAATACTACAAGACCTGACATATCCTTCTCAGTTAATTTCTTAGCAAGATTTAGCTCAGCTCCTACGAGGAGACATTGGAATGGGATCAAACACATATTGCGGTACCTAAAGGGAACTACCGATATGGGCTTATTTTATGGCAAGAATTGCAGCCGGATCTTGTTGGTTATGCTGATGCTGGATATTTGTCCGACCCACACAAGGCTCGATCTCAAACGGGTTATGTGTTTACCTGTGGAGAAACCGCCATATCTTGGCGATCGACTAAGCAATCAATTGTGGCTACTTCATCTAATCATGCCGAGATAATTGCTATTCATGAAGCAAGTCGGGAGTGTGTGTGGTTGAGGTCTATAATACATCATATCCAAGACAAATGTGGTTTGAAGTGTGATAAACTACCCACAACTTTGTATGAAGACAATGCAGCATGTATGGCTCAATTGAAGGGAGGATTCATAAAAGGAGATAGAACGAAGCATATTTCACCAAAGTTATTCTTCACACATGATCTTCAAAAGAATGGTGATATCAATGTTCAACAGATTCGTTCAAGCGACAATATGGCTGATTTGTTCACAAAATCTCTACCAAAGTCAACCTTCAAGAAGCTAGTTCACAAGATCGGGACGCGAAGACTTAAGGACATAAATTGATGTTCTTATCAGAGGGAGTTAATGCGTGTTGCACTCTTTTTCCCTTACAAGGTTTTGTCCCACCGGGTTTTCCTTGCGAGGTTTTTAACGAGGCAACCAATAGGCGCATATTCAAACATGTGTACTCTTTTTCCTTACTTTAATTTTTCCCATTGGGTTTTGTTTTAAGGTTTTAACGAGGCACATCATTGAATAGACATTCAAGGGGGAGTGTTATAAATACACTTCTATTTAAGGTGAATGTCTTTAATTAGAGAGATTCTAGAGTCCTATTATTGGTAGCTAAATCATCCTCCTCCCTATAAATAGAGGTGCCCTGTACCATTGTAAATCACTCCTAACATTCTCTAAGTATCAATAAGAAGAACTCTCTCTACTCTTCTCTCTATTGCTCTTGTTCTTGCATTATTGTTCTTGTCTTTTATATTATTTCATAACAAATCATACTTTTTAAATATTTTTCTACAATAAATATTCCACTCAAAATAAATACAATGAAAATTTATCCAACAGTATCGATGTTGTTATTTGTTTAGCTATATCAGAAAGACAATTTCCTGATAAATGAAAGAGTACAGGAAAAAACACAAATATGTTATCCAAGGTTAAAATTCTTAAAAGGAATACTCTCTAGTGTCATTTTATATTCTTGAAGATCGCATACTTGGCCAATTATAGAGATAATTTATTTTCTCAAGATGAAAAAAAAAATATATAGGTAACATAAACTAGGATACGGTAAGTGATAATTGTGAGGAACGTCCGAACAACATTTGTTCTCGTCGCTAAACAGGTCAAATAAAACATGTATTTTTTTTTTTTAAGCTTCACTAGGCAAGAGCCTAGGGTTAGATTTTTATTAATAGCAAACAAGAAAATACAACAGATAGGAAAAGTACAAATAAGTGGGCATTAGCACCGGTAATGTTACTCATATAACATACCAGGCTAAACTTATCTTACTAAGTCCTATTGAGGTTTGACAAGCTCACTTATAAACAGGAAAGAAAAACTACGAACTTGACAAGACTAGATTTTTTATGATCATCACAGAGTTTGAAATACTCTGTGATGAGATTACAAAAGAGTATACTAATGTAATTCTTTATCAACATCGTCCCATTCTTCATGAAGTATTCAAAATTCAAGATTTCTTTTTAGATTGATTGGATTTTGTTGAAGTAGTTGGGACGGCCTGTTTAAGCTTGGCATTTCTCATCGGAAGTCGTGTAACATTGTCGTTCTTGCTCTTTTCCTTTGTTTGAGACTTTAACTCCTTTGAGGCGTTAATTTGGACTGTTTCAATGCATTGTGGCAGCACTTCAATTAAGTCACCTTCTTCTGCTGCCCGATGATTTGGCATGTGTAAAACATCTTGGGCATCCAAGTTTGGTACGTCTTAAGATTTAATATCACTTTGCTTGACTTGTTGTTGTACCTCATTCCTTCTCCTATTGCACGTTTAGCGCTTTAAGGATCACGACCCAAGATTTCAAAGGGATGTGCATATAGCATTGCATCCAACAGTTGTTTATCATGGGATAAAACATCTGTTGTATTGGTCATCCTTATTGGTTTCTTCCCAGAATTGACAAGAAGCTGTGAATTACTACAGGATTCTACTTCCTCCTGTGTGCTCAATTCTTCATTACTTTCATATCCTCGTTCGTTACTGGCTCGAGACTCCACATTGTCCATAGAATCCAATAGTCTTTTTTCCTCTGTTGAAATGATTGTACTTTGGCCATTTGCAATTTGTCTCCAGTAAGGATTCCCTCAACAGTATTGAAGTTTGAAAGTGCAGCAAAAGAGTTTGAGTTTGTATGAATATCTGGAATCTTGTCAGTTATGCATTTTGTTTTTGGATTTTGGAGATGTTGTTGCGTCTGTCGAAGAGATTTCACTGCCTTGTTGAACCATATTTGGCTGATGAAATATATCTTGACGATATGTGGTGCAGCAAAAGAGTTTGTGTTTGTATGAATATCTGGAATCTTGTCAGCTTTATGCATTTTGTTTTTGGATTTTGGAGATGTTGTTGCGTCTGTCGAAGAGATTTCACTGCCTTGTTGAACCATATTTGGCTGATGAAATATATCTTGACGATATGTGGTCTGCGCAATCTCATTTCTGTAGGATTTGCTGATATTTGAGCTAATTGGCTCACAGAATCAAAATTATCAAATGAAGATATAGCTCGAACATCAGGACCTTGCAGAGGCAGTATACAATCATGTTCTAGATCAAAAGCAACTGCAGCATGTGATTCTCGATCAGCATGATTTTGCAATGGAATAGTAGAAATCATCTTTGGCAGCATATGATCTGAAGCAGCTGCTTCTTTATGTAGTATCCGGTTGGAATTGTTTGTACCCTTCGTACCAGATGTTTCTAATTCCAGTTCCATAATAACAACTTGATCAACCATCTCTTCATTCTGCGCAAACTTTGTAATGACATCCAATGCTAGAGTTGGCTTAATAGAAGTCGAGACATGAATCTCTTCTGATGCTAGCTGCTGAACCCTGCACCTGTCTTGATGTCCTTTAATTAGTTCAGTTGAATTGTTGTCCCTAGTACCAATTGTTTGATCAAACATAGTGGAGTTCTGCACATTGTGTTGTTGGTCGATTAGCATATGTTCCTGTCTTTTTGCATTTTCATGTGCTTTCATAGAAGACAAAATTGACATCTCCTTTTTTGAGGCATCAAAATGAATCGGCATTATTGACTTCTCCATATTCTGTACCAGAAGCTGCTGCTCAATGTTTTTTCTGCATACAATCATCTGCTACTCCAGAAGATGTAGCAGTAGGATTCATATTTGTCACCATCATATTTGACTGTCCAACAATATTTGAAATCTGCCCAGCCTTAGCACTAGAGGTGATATGAGCTATAGCAGTCAGCATTGTCCTAGAAGTATCCACAGAATATCGTGCAGGATAGTTAGGATCAGGTACATGTCTAGGATAAATAGGAGGTCCTTTATCCAAATTTAATGCCTCTTGCATAGTCTTCACTGGAGGTGCTACATCAATACTCCTATCATTCACCATAGCAACCACAGTAGATGAAACCACTACATTATGAACTACATCACCCCTATCGCTCCCAGAAAGTTGAGAAGTGTAAGAAATATCAGTATGTTTTGTAGCAGTCTTTACAATATCATATTGTACAGCTGACTCAATTCGACCAGCAGCCTCTTTCAAGCCATCATTTTCCTTTACAGCATTAGCGTCGTGTCTCGCTCTATTATCATTGAGATAGTCTCTTGCATCTCCTTGAAATTTGTCAAACTCATGCACATCTTTTCCAGTCAGCTCACTGACCAGATTATTCTCTGCCTTCTCCTCTGCTCCAGAATTTTCTTTTTTTACTCTACAAGCCTTCTCATCGTGACCTTGGTGCTTGCAATAAGCACAATACTTAGGCAGGTCGTCGTACACTATTTCTTGATGGAATTCGACAGATTTACCTGAAACTAAATCGGTAATCTGCAGCAGAATCTTTTTTGGATGATTATCCAAAAGGTCAAGAATAACCTTAACTCTTGCCGAGCTAGGTCTTGTTCTATCCTGCGTCGCCTTATCAACAGCAAGAGGCTTTCCCACAGCTGATGCTATAGACATTAACAATCTCTTAGCAAAGAAATTTGGTGGTAGTCTTGGGAGAGAAATTCATACGACTGCCTTGGACGTCTCCTCCTTCGGATTGAATCCCAAAGACCATAGGAATGTTCTGAAGAAAAATTGGTCACCTTTGGATTTAAGATATCCAGTCGACTTTGAAAAGAAGTGAACATAATCATTGAATAGATTAAACCTGATTAGCAGATGATGAAATTCCAAGAGACCAACGTTACATTGACCTTGAATATCGAATTGCGACGAAAATACTCTTCGCACTTTCGATAAATCAGGTCGTCCATATGAGAATTTTGAATAACTAATTTACCATTTTCAAATTTAACTGGACAGATCTCTATTTTTGCCGGAGAAGGCTGTTTAGCTTGAACTGTTGCAGCATACGATTGCATTGGATTTTCATTTGGATTAGCTTTTATGAGATTATGAATTGCCTCTCTCACAGCCAAAGACTGGGAAGAGCTGGACGCAGCCATGGCTGCCAAGGTCAGAAAACATCAACAGAATCCCAGCAATAGAACAAGGACATTGTTCTATACAACCGAGAGAAGCTGAATTGATGAAGAATCTAAGAGTTCTTCGAGCTACAGTGATTTGAAAATTCAAATTAAGATCTTGAAGAGATGGTTAAGGGATTTGATAAGAAAATAAGAGAGGATTAATCGCAATGAGAAGGGGGTTATTTTGACACTACCTATGCTACCATCCACTGCCGGATTCCGAAAATGGCCGATGAATAGTGATGAAATCACTGTTCATTGGAGAAGAGTGGTGGAGACCTGAAAAGAGAGCATTTAAATTTAGATTTGGATATTGGAGGTTTACAGAACATGCATAGCATTGGATTCCTGAAAACTGCATTTATTTCTTGACTTTGACTGATTTTTTTCAATATATATATATATATATATATTTACTCAACCAATTCCACATCATTCTCTATGGTGCAAAAAAACATGTATGGAGTAAAACACAGTAAAAATCATATTAGAATGGACTTGGTAGTACTTTATCGCAAAAGACGCAACTGAAAGTCACTCTCCTAATGAAATTTTGTTAGCACAAATGTCACAAATACTTGATAATATCATGAATGGTCTTAATCTCTTATAGCTTTATGGACTACGACTAATTCTTAGTATTAAAGTGTGGGATGTAACATATATTAAGGAGATAGTACGACTGTATGGTGTCGGTGTATCTATTATCTCGGATAGAGGAGCTCAATTTACAGCTAATTTCTGGAAGTCCTTCTAAAAAGGATTGGGGACTCAAGTAATTCTTAGTACACCATTTCATTCCTAGACAAACGGACATGTTGAGCATACTATTCAGACACTTGAGGTTATGTTACGAGCTTGTGTAATAGACTTCAAAGGTAGCTGGGATGATCGATTGCGGTTTATTGAGTTCGCATATAATAATAGTTAACTAAAATAGGTCATAAAAGACATTAAACAAGTGAGCCTTGTTTAAAGTAACTATTAGTTAGAGGGACATGCAATTCCACATGAAGATGAACACAAGAATCATAGCAACACTAATAAGATGATTTACTATACACCTCAACAATGTACTAACTCGTCAGAACATGCATCACTTAAAAGGGAATGAGACACATAGGAATAACCATTCGTACCAATTACATAAATGGCGTGGAAACTAATAGCAATTTTCCCTAGAAGCCCTTCTAAACCAAACATGAAACAAAATTTAGATGGAAACATGCTTTAGCTAATTAATACAACCTTAAAGATCTATCATATTGGGCAAGAAGAACTGAACAAGGTTTAGAATACAAACATTGAGATACCGTAAATATAGAACCTACATTAGTCTAGAAACACCTAAGAAAGCTGGAACCCATTCCAATAATGAAAGCATATTACATGAACTAGAATCTACTGAATTCAACTAATAAAGAACATGGAATTGCAGTGGGATTATAAAAACAATATCATGGCAGTAAAGAATACAAGATCAGGGGTCCATGAATAGCAAAGAAACTAAATCATGCTTACAAAATTAAAATAATATTAGCACATAGAACACACATATCATGGAAAAACATAAAGGAGAATAGTTGATATTGTAAGAGTCAAGGACACTAACCAATAGCAAAGTTAAAGGAGCAAAAGAATGAAGAGTTTAGAAATATCAAAAGAACCTTAGATCCCCAATGCTTCAGAGTTCATAAGAGCCTCGAGAAGGGCTTTGAGCAATGCTTACACCGAAGGAGGTCGTTTTAACAATATTATGGTCTTGGCTTTCAGCCGGCCAAGGATTCAACGATTCTAGAAAATATTCAAGCATCTCAGAAGAAGTGAACGAGTGAGAGAAGAGTATAGTGAGTATAATTGTAGTGAAAATTAGGTCTGTCTAAATGGGAAATTGGGAAGGGTTTATATAGTGTTCAAATTGAGCAGACGAACATGGAAAATCATTAGTCAAAAATAAGAAAGGAAAGAATATATCACATGCAATCAAAAACAGTAAGTAAAAAAGGTAAATCTCAAATCCTAGTTGGGTCCAACGACCTTAAATCGAAACAATAATTCAAGAATCGTCCATTGTAGAGTGTATACAAACGAAAGATCGTCTAGATCTTCACAAAATCAGAGTAAATTAGGCCCATTCTTGAAAGGTAGTTCTTGCCAAAAAAAAAGGGCAAGAACTAAGTAACATCATAGACACGCACATAATAGTAAAATATCATAAAATATGTAAGTAGATGATGGATTGGTTCCATGTTTAGGTTGGAATCAGAGAGGATTACGGGTATGGTGGATAGGGTTCATCAGAGACGAGCGGAGTGGAGAAGTTTCAGAGGCGACTGTTAGGTAGGAAATGAGGATTAGGATTCGGGATTAGGTTAATTAAAAAGGGAGATGGCATATGGCTTGTTGATCTCCCAAGATCAACTGCCAAAATTTTAAGGGGAGGCAAATCCGGTTAAATGGATGGATATAGGTTAGTGTTCTGGCATTGGGCTTGGGGGAGAGGGTTATTGGGGTGTTGTGTTAATGGTTTATGACAAGTTTGATCCGAAAATTAGCCTATTTTGGGCCACCTCTTGAAACCTCTTTAAAATTAATAGAAATAATTATTAGAACATCTAATAAATGGTACAAAAATAATATTTATGCTATGATTAAACCAATAAAGGGATAATTAATAAATGTTTAAGTAATTTAAATGCAGGAAAATTAATTTTAGAGCTCTAAAAATTATGAAAAAATTTATAAAAATATTTGTATAAGCTTTGTAAATTGATTAATGATGCAGAATGATATTTTGAATAAATATATATATTATTTATAAAATATGAGGAAAAAAATTAGGTACCAACATTTCTTCAATAGTTGAAGTGTTAGTCACCATTACTTGGATAACTATCGTGGATGATGGAACAAAGAATGGATTTTCTCTTACACCATACTTTGAGTGGAACAACTCATATGGAGTGCTTGTAGCAGATCCAATTATTAAGACATCATCATCATCATCTTGTGTGATGAGATTCTTAGATCTAGATGGGCTAAGTAGAGACAATGTCTTCTCAACGATTTCAGCAGTGTTCGTTCCTTCTTCTAATTCAGTTGGAAATGATCTTTCCTCATTTGAGGATCGAAAATGAAAGAAAAAAACTGATGCAAACGACATTTGAAATGCTTGTTGTCTTAGCAACTTTGCCTTGTTTCTAGTGACAAGTCATACGCTTTCTATAGTAGCATCCAACAAGTTTTCCACATTAAACGAAAACTTAGAATCTTTAGCCTTAGCAGTAGCGAGTTTGAAGTTGATCTTTTTAGGAGTCATTTTTGTGTTTTTGAAATTTGGTAATTTAAAGAGTTGAAAGGTAGAGATGGTCCCACTAGGCGTGCCAGAAATTTGCAATCACAAATTTTTGCATTGAGCAAAATAAAATCAAGATTGGAAAATTACGTAACAAATGTAGTATTTGATTTCAATAAGTAATGAGTGTTACAATCTCTATGGTATTTCTCTGATTCTGCAAGAATGTAAAGTATCTTAATGAGCTTGACTTTGATTTGATTCGAGGACTTGTAAAGCTTGGTCTTGAATCTCCTTCTTGAACTTGAATTTCAATTTGATTAAGAACAAGTAATTTGATCTTGAACGCCTTGGTAATTGATTTGCCTTCGTTCTTCATCTTGAACTTGAACTTGTAGCTTGTAGAGAAATTTGCGGAGTTTGATCCACGAGCTCTCGTCTTGCTTCTTGTTATCACATCTAGTGTCTTCTAGCTTTATGAAAACCTTTATTTACAATTGTAGAGAGTGGTATGACTCTACGATTTTATTGGTGTATTTGAACAGACTAATACCATCCAGACACTTGGCACAACTCTATTGGTTGTTGATTTGACGTGTTATGCCTTCCTCTCTTGACACATGGCATGATTTCATTATCATCTATTTATCTTGGATAGCCACATTATATGATACGTATCTTGATTTTATTGGCTCGTTCTTTTGAGTTGGATTGTCACTTCACTTGACATGTGGCATGAGCTTGGGCTATAAGATGGGCTAACAGTCATTTGGACCTTGGGCTAATGAAGTGGGCTTATCATTTAATTTGTAGTCCAATTGAATGGACTAGCCCAACATGTATATATTGAATTTAAATAATTAACCCCAATTTACTGGCCACAATATTTGTTTGGACTAACATGGTCCAAATTATTTTATGAATTTAAATCCAATAAAATTTAAATGCTTACAAGGAGCAATGTAATTTGTAAAAAAAACCATATGCTTATTAAAAATTACAAAACATAAAGAATAAAAAAGTAAATAAGTTTCTAATATATTATAGTTAGGTAAAACTTTGTAGTCCAATTAAATTGACTAGCCTAACACTTAGATATTGGATTGAAATAATTAGCTCAATTTACTAGCCGCAATATTTATTTGGACTAATATCTTGAATTTAATATGGTCCACTATTTTATGAGTTTAAATCCGATAAAATTTAAACGCTTACCGTGTGCGGCAATCTCCCTGTTCTATTTTAGTTATATTCTCAATTATGAGGCATAGATGAAAAAAAAAAAAAGAAACAAAAAGTTGATTGTAAAGATATATCTACCTCCAAAACATATGTACAAAAACATTAGAGATTATGGGTGTGTTTGGTACGAAGTTAATTTTTTCATATTTTGTTGGCTTAAATATATTGAAAAATATTTTTCTCATAAACTCATTTTCCTCCAACTTTCCTTCCTTTAAGAAAAAATATTTTCCAAACTCTTTCTCAACCTTCCCCACCCTATTCCTCACTCCCTTCATCCACCCCACCCCCTAACATCGCCACCCACACCCTCACTTCCAGACTCCGACCTACCACCTTCCCTTATTAGGCTCATTTCGTCTCACATAAAATTTGCCTAAATTATATATTTTTTTAAAAAAATCTGCTACTTAACCAAATGCCAAAAAATAAGTAAGAAAATATTTTTTTTAATGAAAACACTTTCCTTCGTACAAAACACACCCTATATTAAAAGATTGTTGAAGTATTTCCTAGAAAAACTCTATATCTAAAGTTCGTAACAAGCCAAACTAAAAGCTTGATCTCCTGATAGAAAGAAATTGAATACATGTGGTAGTGTGGAGACCCAAAATGGAGATGCTACGCCTGGAAGAATTTTCAGAGATCAAGGAAAGTGGATATTCAAGTAAACTGAGACCTACCTCATGCCTTACTACACAAGTATGTAGCATCAAACAAGGGTTAAAATTAGCAACAAAAAAAAGGGAAGCGAGGGGGGGGGGGGGGTGGGGGGGGGGGGGGATTTATCAAAGAAGAGGACATACAGTTTTACTCTCTTAATTAGGACTCTTTTGAAGATTGTAAATACCTTTTGGAAGCCAACAAGGCAAATAATATAAAAAACCGGAGAGAGAAACAAATGTGCAGACTTTCTACCCAAGGAAGGTCGCAGACATGAAGAAGATTAACAATTAAGAAAAATGAAATTTTTGGTCCTGGTAGATTTAAGTAATATAGCTTATGAAAGAATTTAGTACTTCTATTTATTACTTTGCAGTGTACATGAATAAAAATGAGATAAATAATAATTTGCACTGGAGAAACATATTTGGGCTTTCTACAGAACAAACATTTACTTGAACAACTTTTCATTCCGTCTTGGAGTTTCCCTTTGGCATAAGACTTGTATTTTTTTTTTTTTACTTCTATTTAGTACTACTAATCTATTTATTTATTTTACTTGATCTCCTCCATTTAAGTTTTCAAATTGTAACCATTTTAGCTAATCTAATCTTCGAGAAAAACAGAAGCTTTTTCGACTATTATCCTTATGTAGGAACAGTCTCTCCAAAAATCTTTGCGTTCAACTAAAGTTGAAGGGCAATTTTCAGGTAAAACGATCTACTATTTACAAATGTCATGTCATAACATTGAGGAAGGAGAGAGTACGTTATAATTATATGATGTACCACATGATTTTTCCAAGAATAACCTCTAACCAAGTCTCCAGCCATGATTTCGAGGTTGACACCCGGTACACACACATGTATATATACACTGAAATGGAGAAAATCTTACTTAAGTACCTGTAGAATGGCCATAACAGGACACAATAAGTGAACTATACAGACTAGCCTCCCAGGCCATAGGACATAGTTTAAAGGAACTCTATCATGCAAAATGAGAAATTTTAAAGAACCTTCACCTTTTTGCTTTTACAATTAGGCAAAACTATCTTCTTGGTGAAGTGCTATTGGTGCATGTACTGATTTCTTCCAATAAGCTACATATTCATATAATCAATTGCCAGGAGCTAATCTATCATTATCTTTTGAATCAGACTCACCATACACAACAGAGAAGTAGTGCCCCAGTTCTTTTGGTGTTAAACCTGGAAACCGATGGTAACTGCTTGGCCGTGGGTCAATTTTGACAAATGGCCATCTCATACTTTCTGCTGCTTCACATTCTTCCCATCCATCACCAATAACACAAAATTGCACCTTCGGCCCACTGAACCGCTCCTTTATCCATGAGAAGCACTGGATCTTGCCCACTTCCCATGAGCTGTAGACTGAAAATGATGACAGGTATGTTGGGAGAATACTCTCAGAAATTGCATGTTGCATTATGGTGTGTTGATGAACATGGGAAAGGAATTCACTGTCAGTGTTTGACTTAGATGAATGGTAGGGCCAGGGTGTGCACTAGCTTAGGCATAATTTATTTCAAACATAACACATATCCAGTTCCTAAAGGGAGATTTTGGAAGTAAAAATGGGAGATTTCTTTTTTGGATCGAGAATCCGCTATGTGAACTACAAAAATCAGGGATAGCGGGACCGTCCCTCCACCCTTATTCCTAAAGGGAGATATTGCCTAGTACAACAACAACAACTAAGTCTCACTTCCAAACAAGTTGGGATCGGCTATATAATCCTCACTCATCATGTTACACCATAAAACTCCTCACATACCAATATTATTATAAAATAAATAAAGTAATAAAATGAGAAGTACTAAAAGTTTCTTAAAATATCTATCGATGCATAAAATCTCTGAAAGGCTAAACAACTCCTAGAAGATCGTAGAATGTAAAGTAAAATTGCTAACACGACTAAAGCAAATTCTCAACTAATAGGTCTCGCTTCTACAGATCATTTTCTTGCACAATGCCCTATTTTTCGCTATGTATAAATATTAAAAATATGAACTGGAGACATTAGCAATATTTCTGTAATGACCCGACCGGTCGTTTTGAGCTTTAAGGTTCCGTTCAGTGGTTTGAGATCTTGAGTGGCTTCATATTGTGTATTATGACTTGCGTGCATGGTCGGATTTGATTTTCGAATGTTTCGAAATGATTTTGGACGAGTGATTCTCACTTTAGAAGCTTAAGTTGAAAATGGTGATCGAGGTTTGACTTTTGTGAAAACGACCTCGTAGCGGTGTTTTGCTGGCTCTAACAGCTTCGCATCGCGATTTTCGACTTGGGCGTATGCCCGAATCGAATTCGGAGGTCCGTTATGTTGTTTTGCTTAAAGTTGGCAATTTAACGGCTTAAAATTTTTGATAAGTTTGATCGTAAGTTGACTTCATAGCAGTCGTGTTTGGATTTTTGTTTCGGGACTTGGGATAGGTCCGTTTTGTCATTTGGAACTTGTCCTCAATGTTTGGCGTCATTCCGAGTTGATTTGATAGGAATCGGACACGCGGTTGTGTTTTTAGAAGTTATTGCGTTTCATGTTAATTTCATGTGTTTGGGAGGTCCGATTCGTGCTTTTGGATATTATTTAGATAATTTGATCGTGCGAGCGAGTTTGTGTTATGTTTTTAGACTTGTGTTGATGTTTGGTTTGGAGCCCCGAGGGCTCGAGTGAATTTCGGACGCGTTGCAGAGTGTTTGATAGAGTTTAAGTTCTGCTAGTTTTGCACAGATGCCTCAGGTCTCACATTTGCGAGATATGCGCAATTGCAATAATAGGCTGTAGTCTGCTAGGATTGCATTTGCAAACCCAGAGTTTGCATTTGCGAAGGGGCTTGGGTTGGGATAGGATTGCATTTGCAAACCCAGAGTTTGCATTTGCGAAGGGGCTTGGGTTGGGACAGTTCCGCATTTGCGATCAAAGTTTGCTTTTGTGACATGTCCAATGTTCGCATTTGCGATGACAGCAGGGATGTGAGATTATTCATTTTTGGGATTGTTTTCTCGCATTTGCGGGGTTCGCATTCAGGTTGCATTCTGCACCAGGACAAAAAGCTGAGGGACGGAATTTTTAGTCTCATTTTCACATCTTTGAACCTCAAACTAGCTAGAGGCGATTAAAGAGGGATTTTCATCTACAATCATTGGGTAAGTGATTTTGTTCAATTTCCAACTATTTTACATGATTATATGTTAGTTTTAACATCAAAATCTTAAGAATCAAAGTGAAATTTTTGGAAACTTTATCTATATTTTGAAAAACGAGAATCTGAGTTTTGAGAGTCGATTTGGACTTGAATTTTGAAACAAAACACACGGTATACTCATAATTGTACAGGTTATCATGACCAGTAGGTGTCTTGACTGTCCCTCGCTGCTACTTCACCAAGGTTAGTCTTGATACTTACTGAGTAGCACCATGGTGTACTCATGTTATGATTGTTGCAAATTTTTGTGTAGATCCAGGTATGTGGGAGTGTGTTGGTCATTAGATAGCGTGTCGAGTATTGCTGTGAAGACTTCAAAATATACCTGCCGCCGCATATGCAGGACTCTGATCACCTTCTGAAATTTTACTTTGTACGGTTCATTTCCATTTTGAACCAGTTGTACTTAAAGATTTTCTAGTAAACTCAACAGAGCTTGAATTGTACTATCGGTTTTGGGATGTTATGTATTTACTTTGGATTGTTGGCTTTATATAGAAATATCTGCTTCATGCTTGATAGTTAATTGGTTAAAATGGATTTATTAATTCATTAAGTGTTAGGCTTACCTAGTCCTAGAGACTAGGTGCCATCAAGACTCCTAACGAGGGATTTGGACGCCTCAACAGACCTATTTATAAAGTAAACACTTTCAGTGTAGCACTTAAACCCTTCAAAGTGACATGGCAAAATGTGTGTACTACACTCGCCTTGGAGCAAGTGAAGCCTTTCAAAATTATGTTTATTTCTTTTTCTCTTTTTAATTTAACTGGTGGACCCCACTTTTCCTCACTCTTTCTTCTCCAAATCATCTACCTTCTGCCCAAACAAAACCAGCTGCAAATCATCTCAACTTATTCTGCCATTTTCACCGCTTCAGCTTCTCATTCAATCATCCATAAACACTATTCGCCACATAGTTTCAACACTACCTGCCGATGACAACACCACCTGAACATCTTCAGCAACAAAAACCATTTTTGTTGTAAACTTTCAAAAAATAGTTCTGACAAGATATTACAGAAGCAAAATTAGACATTAGCTCTGTAGCTAAAAATTTCTTTGAAATCCACCAAGGTGAAGCTGAAGTTCCCACGCTGATGAAATACTGAAAAGTTCTCAGCTTAAGAGTAATGGGGCCTCCGAAACCATCAAAATAGGAAAACCCAAGGAGGAAAAATGTTGGGTTTCCTCATTGAAGTTACTAGCGCAACAAAAGAAAATATTCGAATCTCATAAATCCGGCATTACAATTTAAACGCAAAAATAAGTTTTCACCATTATTGGGTCTGATAAGTTGTAACAGATTGTTTTGTGGGAGAGGGGGGCTATGGAGGAGAAAATAAATAAGAAAAGTTCACCGGAATATGTTCCAACCACCGTCGACTCGGTCATCTCTTTCTTTTACGGTGGTCTCCAAGTTTTTGTCATGAACTCATGGTCATCAGCGTTTCTCATGAGAGGCAACGAGACAGAAGGGGATTGGTCGGAAGGGGTCTTCTTTGACATAGGAAGATAAAGTTGGAGGGGTGTGGGGGGGGGGGGGTTGGGAGGAGGAGAAAGGGACACTAGAGAAAGGTTTTTTCTTCTTTAAATTTATTTTATTTTTTTGGTTAATTTGTGTTAAGTTTTAATTACAAATTACACGTGTCGTTCATTGATTGGCTCATTTGGCAAGTGTAACTCACGCTTCTGGTATGCTGTACCGGGGTGTCTATTTGATTTACTTAACGGACACTTGAAGTGTTTACTTGATAAATAGGTCTGTTGAGATGTTCAAATGCCCGTTGTGGACAACTTGGAGGGGCCATTTATGTATTTCGCCAAAAATAAAAGGATACCTCAATCAAAACTTAAAAGGAATAGTCAGAAAGAATAAAAATAAGAATGAAGAAAGAAACAAACCATTTTCGCTAGGGATTAAACTGTCCAGGCGAAAGAGCAAGCATTTTACTAAGCTGGGTATCAATGATCCAGAAGTCACCAAGATATTCACATGCTGGAATATAGTATCATTGGTAGCAACAGCTGAGCCCGAAGAAGAAGCCAAATCCCTATTCCCAACTGCACACTGTTCCAAGCAAGCCTTAGCTGCATTGGAAGGAGAGTATTAAAGCAAGCAGATCAACTACACCTTATGCCTTTAAAACATCATCATTTATCTGTAGAGAACCAAGAATAGAGAAAAAACACCTTCAAAGAGTAAACACAAAATGAAAACTGCAAAAAGTAACTGGAATAAATGCTTAAGATTAAAAATAGCTTGTAATCAGCATTGATGAGGAATATCTTATTTCAAACTCGAACCAGTCAATGGTGGTCACCAAATATGCGTCCATGTTAAATAAGAACAAGCCTCAGTCTGACCCATTAACTATTGGGTGAGAGCACTATGACCCCCTGAAATATTTTTACTGCCAGATAGCTTTCTTAACCCGTATATCCGGTAGGTATAACTAATTTCCTCCTCAAGGGTATCTCTGGCAGAAATTACTGATTTCTATCAAGCAAAGAAAGCAACGAATAAGCTTTGCCGCTGAGAATGGTGAGAATGGTCAGAAGTTAAGGCATGAATAAAATCAAATTGGAAACATCACTACAAGTGGGGAGCCCCAAGGCTTTGGTATAGTGGGTATGTGTGGGTTAGATGCATGTCATGTCACGGGTTCGAAAGACGCGCAGATAAAAGCCTGGTAGTTAAGTGGAGAAGGTAGAGGTATGGGCCCATTATCTACCGAGTTTCATATTATGCGCCAATGGTCCTCGGAGATTTCTCGGTTATAAAAGAACATCACTACTACGGGGATACACAGGGATGCAAGAACACAAGAGAAGCCAATCACTCTTATGAATTATGATATACGCACGCACATACATACCATATATAGAGAGATAGCAGATGAAAATTATATTCATTGAGAAGTAACGGATGAAAAGGATATTAATACACTGCGCAAAAAGAAGCAGCTTTGAGAAATAAGGAAAGAAGAGGAGTTAATTTAGAATTTCAAGCACATGGATTTACTTTTAAGTTGGTGACTAGCACATTTAGCATTCCGATAACTTGTATGTTTCTCATTTGTTTTTCTTCTTTACTTTTATCTAGAATATCAGGATGCCGCATGATTGTCCACATTGACATTCTAACTTTGCAACTTCCAGTACACATAATTGAAATCCTATACTGCGCGATAATTCACCATGGTGATAGAATCTAAAATAATCTACCTGCCGAGAACCACATGTCAGTGTAACTATCAGTGACGTCATAAAGTTCATTCCACGATTTAATCATGTCTTGATCAAGAATACTATGTAATCCCTGCAACAAATAGTAAATCACGGTTGTTATACTTATATTATGTTAAACACTACTACGTGAATTCAATTAAGTATATATTTGGACAACAAAAACAAGAAGCTGTCATTAAACATTATCCTCTGGGAGAGAAGGGAGACTAGAGGGGAAGGCCTTAAGAATTTTCTTTCATGATCCATCCCCAAGTCCAGCCCAGTATGTAGTTAATGACCCCAACAAAAGTAGAGATCATATACAGCCTTAAAAGCTTCATCTCAGTACTAAATAGTAAATACAACTGCGCCAATAAATATTACTCCCTCCTTCCTAATTTTGCCACCATTTGACTAGAGACAATTTAAGAAATAAATTAGGACTTCCGAAACATAAGCTAAAGGGAGGATTTTCCAATGTGTATTTCCCCTCCGACCACGCCGCTTTGGGTATTTATGCCACTTGAGCTGCATGACAATAACTATTGCACTTCGATTTAAGGAAAAGGATAAGGAAGCTGGCCTAGCATATGTCTCTTAGTTAGACTACTATCAGTTAGAATATCAACTATGGGAATTCCATTCTAGGAGTTCTCCTATCCTATAAAAAGAAGGGATAGCTAACTTGATCTAGATGCATAACTTTCTTGAATTGCGATATGTACACATCAAAATCATGAGCACTCTTGTTTTAGCCAGAACTAGGAACAACCTAAGTCAGAGACTCAGCTATGCTAGTTATCACCTTTTTTTGGGGAGAGGTAGTCATGCTATTTATCACGTATCCAAGTTATGAAACAAACATTGCACGTTAGAAAACTAGAGAAGCAAAATAGCTATCACACATTCCTATTCACTTCAAAGTACTGAACATAGTAGCATTTGTCTCCCTTACACACTCTGGCAGCCTCATTCTATCATTACTCTGGCCATAAAAGCAATTAGATGCGCCACAAAGCAGTCTTAAGAGCACATCCAGCTTTAGGCAATATTCTCGGTTGTGAAGTTACAGAAACAGGTTATCTATAATGAGAAAAAGAACTTCTTCCACAAAATAACCTAAGAGCAAGCAATGAACCAGTTCATCCATAAAAAAATCTAAAAGAAAGGCCTCTCTATTGGTCATAGGTGATACAGCAAAATGGATTTTTGAAAAAGAAAATAATTTACAAAATACCAACCTTTTTGTACTTCTGTTCAATGGACCGATGACGGTACGCTAATTTCCTTTTGTTAAGATCATCACATGGGGGGCCATAGCCGTCCTTGCTGAAGTCATAGTCAGTGAGATCTCGACCATCATCATATGGTTTCATGACATCCAGATATGGCATATTGCAATTTTCAACCTGAAAATCCATATAACATAAAATTAGAGTCCATGATCAGCACTGTGTATTCAGTGACCCGGTCAAATATATATAGTAAGAAGATTAATTAACCTGCTCATAGAAAAAGTGGTCATCACATATCTGAAGAATATGATCCTCCCACATTTTCCCGATTTCCACACCAGTCTGTACATTCTTGGATCCATTGAATGCCTCAGCATATGTACCATTTATTAAAGACTTTAGCAATATGAGGGTTTCATCCATGTCCCAAATATACACATTCATTTTCTGATCCATATAATCCCAATGGATGAACTTAACAAATCTCCAGACGATGACACGTGAAACAATTGTATGTGTAACCTAATGAATGAAAAATTACTTTTCAGATTCTATGCACTATACGAGATCCCAATTTATGATTCTATGTAAATTATGTAGCAAGAGCCAACATAAAACAGAGACTCAGAAGTCTGAAATTTGCATAAATCCCCATATTCACAATTTATTGTGAAATATCACTTTTGCCTCAAAGAACTGACATATAAAAAGTACACATATGCTCTTCTCATCAAAATCATCAGTTCTCTATCAACTTTGGACACACAAATGTTACTCAAAGTAAATGATAAGTCCATTGGTATTAAGCTTCATTAACATCCTTTTTATTTTTATTTATTTTGGAGTCAAATACTTTATTACTATTTACTATACACCAGCCAGAGTCCAAAATATGTACAAGTTGTTTGTATGACTCTATTGGAGGTCATCCACAGTCATCTATCAAGTTTTTCGACTATATATATATATGGTATTGTTTACCATGCATATAATTGAAAATCATTTGTATTCAGACACAGCCAATGAAGACACAACAGTTACAAAATCAAAGATTTTCTATTTCTCCATAGTGCAGGTAAACAATCATGAGGTAACTTTTATGTCTCCATTCACCATTTTCCGTCCAAAGTTGAAAACTTCATTTTGAAACTCCAGATGTATAAATCAAGAAACAGCATCCAAAAGGAAGGGATTTTAGTTCTGGAGATCGATAAGCCTTTAATGATACAAACCATTGCCAAATTTTCAAATTTTATCATAAAACCCATGTCCCTTTACACAAGAAAGAACAGAGAAATCGAAAAAAAAAAGAAGAGCATACACAGATATCCAAACAGGTAGTTTTTTCAATTCAACAAGATGAATTTCCAAAAATGAAGGACCATAAAGCCAAAAAAAAAAAAAAAAAAGAGGATAAAAGTAAATGCCAAGATATAGAGCACCTAAGAGTTAGCTGTAAAATTGTTGACGCATTCCAAACTTCAGTTAGTTCAGAGAACTTTGGTATTTTTGTTAATGGCATGTTTGATTGATACAAAGTTGGAAAAAGCAGCTGGTAAGGAAAGAGAACAACTCTAAGACTTGGGCCAGTCCAAGCGATTGTCGGGGCTTTGAACCACAAAATTTGATGGGCCAACCCTATCAAATCTACAAGATTGCACGAGCCCTCCTATTTGGTCGCCCATTTTTAACCTGGACTCGCTTTGTTTTTCTATTTGTATCCATACTCTTTTTTTGTTAAAAGTCTTTTAAAAAGATAATTTTCCCCTTCTTTATTAAAAGACTGCTTTTTCTCAAGTATATGGCAGTCTACTGTCTATGTCTTTGTGTCACGACCCGAATTTCCTACCATCGGAAATCGTGATGGCGCCTACTAATGGAGCTAGGCCAGTCAAACTTTAAACATTCTCTGATAACTTCTCAAAAATATAAATACACGACAGCAATTAAATAAGAGCGGAAGACATTAAGATTATATAACTGAAATAAAAATGCGGAAGTTTAAAACAAATCTCTACCTAGAGTTTGGTGTCACTAGCTCATGGAATACTAAAGAGTGCTACAAACAAGTTTGAATAGAAAAATACATAATGTCTGTCTCGATACAATAAAAACAAACTAAAAACATGGAAAGGGACTCTGGCCTGCAAACGCCAGCTAGGCTACCTCGTAAGTCCCTGGACTGAAGTCAGCTCCTGATCAATACGCTACTGTTGTGGTCCAAAAGTTGCTCCGGTACCGTAATCTCTGCAAAAAGCACAGAAGTGTAGCATCAGCACAACCGACCACATCTGCTGGTAAGTGCCTGGCCTAACCCCGGCGAAGTAGTGACGAGGTTAGATCGGACCTACCAAAATAACCTGTGCAGATATATATACAAAAGCAACAGAAATAACAACTAAGAACATTAACTAAAAAGGGGAAGGGACATGCTTGGGGGTGATACAGTGAAAACAGATCAACGGATATAACAACGAAACTACCTAAATACCATAACTCATATATAAGTGGTCGGCGCCCCACACGATCCCATTTCATAGTTCATAAGTGGACGGCATGCCACACGATCCCATTTCATAATTCATAAGTGGACGGCATGCCACACGATCCCATTTCATAATTCATAAGTGGACGGCATGCCACACGATCCCAAAGTATGTATTCATGAGTGGTCAGCGCACCACACGATCCCATTTCATGACTCACAAGTGGACGGTGTGCCACACGATCCCATATAATAGTTCATAAGTGGACGGCACGCCACACGATCCCATTTCATAGTGAATAATACATATAATCTTTCTAAAGGAGGCCCTATTAGGGAAGTTCAACAATTTAACCCGGCAAGGGTGCAACTAACAGCCCATATATCTCGGCAAGGGAGCAACAACAATAATAGACTACGTGTCCAACCAAGGGAAAAGTCACAACAGTTTCTCTTTTAGTCACTTCTTTCTCAATCATCAAATTCTAGTTCGAGACAACGCCCCAATAATATAACAATCGCAATTCTTCCTTAACCATTCACATTATATGAAACTTAGCAATTAGACAAGAACATAAAGTCTGGATCAAACACATTTAAGACCGTTCTCATGCTAGACTTTGGTGCATAGATAACCGTCATCATGCCTATACACCGTACTCCTCATTTAGAAATTAGAAAATAATATCCTAATCATATTTCCTCTAACCAAAGTTAGAACAAACACTTACCTCGAAAGCTCCAAACTCAACTCAAGCCTCTAGTACAACTTTATCCCTCGAATTCACCACAAAACCGCTTGAATCTAGTCACAAATTACTCAAATGTATCAATGAATGCTAGTTAAATCAATTTGAATGCTTAAGAATGAATTTTTCAAAGTTTTGCCCAAAAATTCCCAAATCCCTTCCCGGGCTCACATGGTCAAAACCCGAGGTTCGAACCCAAATCCGGTTACCCATTCCCCCATGAGTTCATATCTATGATTTATTTTGAAATAGGACCACAAATTGAGGTTCAAATCCCCAATTTAATGGAAACCTAGGTTCTTACCAAAATTTCCATTTTCACCCATGGAAAACCTTGATTTTAAGATGAAAACGCGATAAATGATTTTAACTATTGAAGAAATTAAGTAAAAATTGACTTACAAATGATTTGGAGAAGAAGGAGTTCGTGAAGAATCATCAATTGGTCTTTGGGTTTTGAAAAATATGAAAATGAAGCTTTAAAATCGTCTAAGTATGGAATATGTAGGTGCAGGTATGGGAAATGCGAACCTGAGTCTCAATTGCGAACCCAACAGGTTTGGGAAAAGCGAAGTCGAGTTTCACATTTGCGAACTCTGAAGGGCCCTGAGATGTTCGCATTTGCGATGCCTCAGGTCGCATTTGCAATGGCCCCAGCTACGCATTTGCGAGCAAATAATCGCATTTGCGATCCAAGCCCAGCTTCCCAGACTTCGCATTTGCGGCCTAAAGCTTGCATTTCCGAGACTCGCATTTGCGAGCCCCCCCCCCCCCCCCCCGGCAATTGCAAAAACAACAGAAGTCAACACACCAGATTTTCCTAAGGTTCCAAAATGCAACCCAACGCCTATCCAAAACTCACTCGTGCCCTCGGGGCTCCAAACCAAACATACACACAACCGCAAAAACATCATACGGACCTACTCGTGCGATCAAATAGCCAAAATAATATCATTTATATCAATTCAAGCCTCAAAATTCATAATTCCTTTCAATTTTTCATAACACTCAAATTTTCTCATTTTTTGTCTGAAACACGTCAAATGACGTCTGTTTCCAACCAAAGTTTAGAGAATCTTCTTAACGCATATATAAGATATGTACCGGGCGTCGGAACTAAAATACGGGCTCGATACCTATATTTCTAACTCACTTTCTTTTCAAAATTCCATATCATTTTAAGAAAAACAATTTCTTTCAAAAATTCATTTCTCAGGCTCGGGACCTCGGATTTCGATTTCGAGAATACGCCCGAGTCCCATATTTGTCTACGGACCCTCCAGGACCATCACATCATGGGTCCGGGTGCGTTTACCCAAAATGTTGACCCAAGTCAACATTAACAATATTAATATCAAAATTCATCAAATTTTTCACATAATTCACATATTTCAACATAAAAACTTTCCGGCTACGCGCCCGGACTACACACGTAAATTGAGGTAACTAAAAACGAGGTTTTCAAAGCCCAAAAATCACAGAAAATGGAGAAAATCCGGTGATGACCCTTTGAGTCGTCACATCCTCCACCTCTAAAACAATCGTTCGTCCTCGAACGGACAAAGAAAGAAGTACCTGAGTCGGGGAATAGATGAGGATAACGGCTCCGCATATCAGACTCGGCACTCCGAGGTCGATGGATCAGGAGGCTGACCTTTCCACCGAACACACACTGAAACTCTTCGACCTCAACCGTCGAACCTGCTAGTCTAAAATAGCCACCGGCTCCTCCACATAAGACAGATCCTTGTCCAATTGGACAGTACTGAAATCTAACACATGGGCTGGATCGCCGTGATACCTCGAAGCATGGATACATGAAATACTGGATACACGACTAACAAGCTAGGCGGCAAGGCATGTTTATAAGCCACCTCTCCCACACGATCAAGAATCTCAAATGGGCCAATGAACCTAGGGCTAAGCTTTCCCTTCTTCCCGAATCGCATCACGCCCTTCATAGGCAATACTCGGAGCAACACTTGCTCACCAACCATGAAAGCAATATCTCGGAGCTTGCGTTCTGCATAACTTTTCTGCCTAGACTGAGCTGTCAGAAGTCTGTCCTGAATGATCTTGTCCTTATCCAAGGCCTCATGAACTAGATCTGTACCCAATAACCGAGCCTCTCCCGGCACAAACCATCCCACAGGAGACCGACACCGCCTACCATACAATGCCTTATATGGAGCCATCTGAATGCTGAACTGGTAGCTGTTATTGTAGGAAAACTCCGCTAAAGGCAAGAACTGGTCCCACGAGCCTCCGAAATCAATGACACGGACTCGGAGCATATCCTCTAATATCTGAATCGTCCGCTTAGACTATCCGTCCATTTTAGGATGAAATGTTGTGCTTAATGTAACTTGGGTGCCTAACTCCTGTTGGACTGCTCTCTAGAAGCTCGAGGTAAACTGCGTACCCCAGTCCAAAATGATAGATACAGACAACCCATGAAGACGAACAATCTCTCTGATATAGAGCTCGGCTAACCTCTCCGAAGAATAAGTGGCATCAACAGGAATAAAGTGCCCTGACTTGGTCAGCCTATCAACAATGACCCATATAGCATCAAACTTCTTCCGGGTCATCGGAAGTCCCGTAACAAAATCCATAGTAATACTTTCCCACTTCCACTTGGGAAGTTCAATCCTCTAAAATAAACCACCGGGCCTCTGATGCTCGTACTTAACCTGCTGACAGTTCAAACAACGAGCCATATATGCAACAATATCTTTCTTCATTCTGTGCCACCAATAGTGCTGCCTCAAATCGTGATACATCTTCCCAGCGGCCGGATGAATAGAATATTGAGAAGTATGGGCCTACGCTAAGATCAACTCACGAATACCATCAAAATTGGGCACACAAACTCGCCCCTGCAATCTCAATACACCATCATCTCCCAAGGTCACTTTCTTGGCACCTCCACGCTGCACCGTGTCTCTTAGGACACACAAATGGGGATCATCAAACTGGTGCTCACGAATACACTCCCACAACGACGAACGAGCGACCGTGCAAGCTAACTCCCTGCTAGACTCAGAAATATCCAACCTCACAAATCGATTGGCCAAGGCTTGAACATCTAAAGCAAGTGGTCTCTGGCTGACCAGAATATAAGCAAGATTACCCATGTTGGCGGACTTCCTACACAATGCATCGGCCACCACATTGGCCATCCCCGGGTGGTATAAGATAGTAACGTCATTGTCTTTCAACAGCTCCAACCACCTCCTCTGCCTCAAATTCAACTCCTTTTGCTTGAACAAGTATTGAAGGATATTGTGATCCGTGTACACCTCACACGTCACACCATATAGATAATGCCTCGAAATCTTAAAAGCATAGACAATGGATGACAACTCTAGATCATGAACTGGATAATTCTTTTGGTGAATCTTCAGGTGCCTCGAAGAATAGGCTATGAATCTGCCATCCTCCATCAATACTGTGCCGAGCCCAATATGGGAAGCATCATAATAAACGGTATAAGGACCTGATCTTGCGGGCAAAACCAATACCGGTGCCGTAGTCAAAGCTTTCTTGAGCCTCTAAAAGCACGCCTCAGACTCGTCTTACCACCTGAACTGGGCATCCTTCTGGGTCAATCTGGTCATCTGGGCTGCCATAGATGAAAACCCCTCTATGAACCGATGGTAGTAACCTGCTAACCCTAAGAAACTCCGGATCTCTGTAGCTGATGATGGTCGAAGCTAGTTCTTGACTACCTCAATCTTCTTCAGGTACACCTGAATACCATCTGTCAAAACAATATGACCAAGGAATGCAATAGAACTCAACCAGAACTCGTACTTCTGAGGTGCTGCTCATGCTCCTCCTAAGTGCGGGAGTATATCAGAATATCGTCAATGAAATCAATCACGAACAAATCCAAATAGGGCCTAAACACTCGGTTCATCAACTCCATAAATGCTGCTGGGGCATTGGTCAACCCAAATAACATGACCACAAACTCATAAGGCCCATACCGAGTGAGATATACTGTCTTAGGGACATTAGACGCCCTAATCCTCAACTGATGATAACTAGAACTCAAATCTATCTTTGAAAACACCCTAGTACCCTGAAACTGGTCGAATAAATCGTCAATCCTCGGCAGTGGATACTTGTTATTTATCGTCACCTTGTTCACTTGCCGCTAATCAATGCACATCCTTATCGACCCATCCTTCTTCTTCACGAATAATACCGGCGCACCCCAAGGCGATATAGTGGGTCTAATAAAACTCTTATCAAGAAAATCTTGTAGCTGCTTCTTTAACTCTTTCAACTCTAGCGGGGCCATACAATACGGTAGAATGGAAATGGGCTGAGTTCCCGGAGCCATATCAATATAGAAATCAATATCCCTATCGGGTGGCATACCCGGCAGGTCTGAAGGGAAAACTTCAGGGAAATCTTGAACAATAGGAACAAACTTAATAGATGGGACCTCTGTGCTGGAGTTACGAACATACGCCAAATATGCTAGACACCCTTCTCGACCATGTGTCGAGCCTTAACATATGAAATAACAATGCGGGTGTCATGCCTTGGGGTCCCTCTCCACTCAAGTCGGGGAAAATCTGGCAAAGCCAAGGTCACGGTCTTGGCGTGACAATCCAAAATAGCATGATACGGGGACAACCAATCCATCCCCTATATAACGTCGAAGTCCACCATATCTAACAACAATAAGTCAACACGGGTCTCAAGACCCTCAAATAATACCACACAGGAACGATGCACTCGGTCGACCACTATAGAATCATCCACCTATATAGATACATAAACAGGAACACTCAAGGCATCGCTAGGCATAACCAAGTAGGGTGCAAAATAGGACGACACATATGAATATGTACATCAAGGATCAAATAGCATTGAAACACCTCTATCAAAGACAAGAATTGTACCTGTAATGACAACATCAGAAGACTCAGCCTCTGGCCTGGCTGGCAAAGCATAACATCATGGCTGGGCCCCACCTCCTAGAACTATGTCTCTAGGACGATCAGATACTAGCTGACACCTGCCTGTTGCGGTCTGATCTCCACCTCTCTCATCCCTACCTCTACCTCTATGGCCTCTACCCCTACCTCTAGCTGGCTGGGCAGCATACGGATCACCTACTGCCTGAATTATGGGATGAGGACCCTGCTACTGAGAGCTGTTAGATGCTCAAAGGCAATACCTGGAAATATGTCTCGTGTCGCCACACGTGAAAAAAAGCCCTCAAATGATGAGAATAATAGAGTGGTGGTGCGCTAATAGGTGTCGATGATGAGCTATAAAGTTGCTAGTCAGAATACTACGGCTGGGAGCCCCGGCCACCTGTAGTACCATGTGAAACATGTACGGCTGACTGAAAGGTCCTCGGAGGATGGCCTCTACCATATGAATCCCTACCTTCAGATGATGTACCACTGAACCTACTAGAATGACGAGGCCTCATATATGACCCCTCACCATCTCCTCGTGCAAGTTCCATCTCTATCATGCGGGTCGTATTGGCCGCTTCCTGAAAAGAAAAGTCACTCTCGGCTCTGATAGCCATCTGGGGTCGGATCAACTGAATTAACCCATCAATAAATCTCCGCATCCTCTCTCTCTCGGTGGGGATTATAACAATAGCATGGCATGCCAGATCAATAAAACGAGTCTCGTACTGTGTGGCTATCATAGTACCTTGATGAATATGCTCAAACTGCATGCCTAGAGCCTCTCGCTCAGTCGCTGGGAGAAACTTCTCCAAGAATAACTCTGCAAACTGGTCCCAAGTCAATAATGGCAACCCTGCTGGCCTGGACAAACAATACTCCCTCCACCAAATCTTGGCGGATCCTGCAAGCCGAAAGGTGATGAAGTCGATCCCATTGGTCTCCACAATACCCATAGTCCGGAGAGCCTCATGGCAGCTGAATAAGAAATCATAGGGGTCCTCTGTACGAGCACCGCTGAAGGTGGTGGTGAAGAGCTTGGCGAACCTATCAATCCTCCACAAAGCATCTGCAGACATCGCCGCACCATCGTCGTTCTGAGCTGAAATACCCGACTAGGCTGCCACAACTGGCTAAACTAGTGGAACTTGAGCTTGAGGAGATACCTGCTCTGGAGTACGCATAGTGGGAATCTGAACTCCTCCCCCAGCCTAAGATGTGGATGGTTCTACACGAAGCAAACCCACTCTAGAGACGCTCTCCATAAAACCTACCAGTCAGACCAAAGCGTCCTGAAGTACTGAGTGGCTATGAAGCCCTCTAGGACCTGAGCTGGGGCCCACAGGAGCTTCTGGTGTTGGAACCTCCTCATTATAGTCAATATGAGGCTCCACCTATGGGACTGATACTCAGGGCTGAGCTTTGCCCCGGCCTCGGCCTCATCCTCTGCCCTTGATAGGAGCTGCTGCTGGGGGCTCGGGGTGCTGCACGATAGAAGAGTAAGCACATGTTCTCGCCATCTACAAAAGAACATATTAGAAATACAATCCGTATTGAGAAACAAAATGGCACGACAAGAAAGAACATAGTGAAATTTCCTAACTCTGTAGCCTATAAGGGATAAATACAGACATCTCCGTACTGATCCCTCACACTCTACCGAGTTTTAGTGGTGAGACCAAAGTAACTTAGTTCTCTGATACCAACTTTTCACGGCCTGAATTTCTCACCATCGGGAGTCGTGATGGCGCCTACTAACAGAGCTAGGCCAGCCAAACTTTAAACATTCTCTGTTAACTTCTCAAAACTAAAAATACATAACAACAATTAAATAAGAGCGGAAGACTTTTATCTTATATAACTGAAATATAAAATGCGGAAGTTAAAAATAAATATATACCCAGAGTCTAGAGTCACTAGCTCACGGACTACTAAAGAGTACTACAGACAAGTCTGAATAGGAAAATACATAATGTCTGTCTCGATACAATGAAAACAAACTAAAAACATGGAAAGAGACTCCGGACGGCGAACGCCAGCTAGCTACCTCGTAAGTCCCTGGACTAAAGTCAGCTCCCGATTAATATACTACTATTGTGGTCCAAATGCTGCTCTGGTACCGTAATCTGCGCAAAAATCACAGGAGTGTAGTATCAGCACAACCGACCCCATGTTCTGGTAAGTGCCTGACCTAAGCCCGACTAAGTAGTAACGAGGCTAGACCGGACCTTCCAAAACAACACGTGCAGATATATATCTACAAAAGCAATGGAAATAACAACATAGAACACCAACTAAAAAGGGGAAGGGACATACTCGGGGGAGATACTTTGAAAACAGATCAACGGATATAACAAACGAAGCTACCTAAATACCATAACTCTTATATAAGTGGTCGGCGTGCCACACGATCCCATTTCATAGTTCACAAGTGGACGGTGTGCCATATAATCCCATTTCATAATTCATAAATTGACGGCGTGCCGCACGATCCCAATGTATTCATAAGTGGTTTGCACGCCACACAATCCCATTACATGACTCACAAGTGGACGACGTGCCACATGATCCCATATAATAGTTCATAAGTGGACGGCGCGCCTCACGATCCCATTTCATAGTGAATAATACATTTAATCTTTCTAAAGGAGGCCACATTAGGAAAGTTCAACAACATAACGATTTAACCCGGCAAGGGTGCAACTAACAGCCCAAACATTCCGGCAAGGGAGCAACAACAATAATAGACTACGTGTCCCGGCAAGGGAAAAGTCACAACACTTTCTCTTTTAATTACTTCTTTCTCAATCATCAAATTTTAGTTCGAGACAACGCCCCAATAATATACCAATCGCAATTCTTCCTCAACTATTTACATTTTATGAAACTTAGCAATTAGACAAGAAAGATATTTCACAAAATCCGGATCAAACACATTTAAGACCCACGGTCATGCTAGACTCCGGTGTACAGATAACCGTCACCATGCCTATATACTGTACTCCTCATTTAGAAATTAGCAAATAAGATCCTAATCCTATTCCCTCTTACCAAAGTTAGAACAAACACTTACCTCGAAAGCTCCAAACTCAACTCAAGCCTCTAGTATAGCTTTACCCCTTGAATTCACTACAAAACCGCTCGAATCTTGTCCCCAGTAACTCAAATGTATCAACATATGCTAGTTAATTCAATTTGAATGCTTAAGAATGAATTTCCCAAAGTTTTGCAAAAGAATTTCCAAATCTCCCCCCGAGCCCACGTGGTCAAAACCCGAGGTTCGAACCATAACCCGACTACCCATTCCCCTGTGAGTTCATACCTGTGGTAATTTTTTGAAATCGGAGCCCAAATTGAGGTCCAAATCCGCAATTTAATGAAAACCTAGGTTCTACCCAAAATCCCCATTTTCACCTTTGGAAAACCTTGATTTTAAGATAAAGCATGATAAATGATGTTAAATATAGAAGAAGTTAAGTAAAAATTGACTTACAAATGATTTGGAGAAGAGGGAGTTCGTGAAAAATCGCCAATGGGTCTTTGGGTATTGAATAATATGAAAATGAAACTCTATTATCGTCTAAGTATGGAATATGCAGGTGCAGGTATGGGAAATGAAAACTTGGGTTTGCAATCGCGAACCAACAGGTTTGGGAAAAGCGAGGTCGAGCTTCACATTTGTGAACTTTGAAGGGCCCTGAGATGTTCGAATTTTCGATGCCTCATGTCGCATTTGCGATGGCCCTAACTCCGCACTTGTGAGCAAATAATCGCATTGTGATCCAAGCCTAACTTTCTAGACTTGCATTTGTGGCCTAAAGCTCACATTTTCGAGACTCGCATTCGCGAGTCCCTCCCCCCTCGCAGTTCCGAAAGTAGTAGAAACCAATACACCAGATTCTCCTAAGGTTCCAAAATGCAACCTAACACCTATCCAAAACTCACACGAGCCCTCAAAACCAAATATACAAACAACCTCAAAGATATCCTACGGACCTACTCGTGAGATCAAATCGCCAAAATAATATTATTTACGTCAATTCAAGCGTCAAAATCCATAATTCCTTCTAATTTTTCATAAAACTCAAATTTTCTCATTTTTTATCCGAAACACGTCAAATGACGTCCATTTCAACCCAAACTTCACAGAAAGAGCTTAACACATGTATTAATCCTGTACCGGGCACCGGAACCAAAACACAGGCCTGATACCTATATTTTCTAACTCATTTTCTTTTCAAATTTCTATATCATTTTTAAAAAAATAATTTCTTTCAAAAATTCATTTCTTGGGCTCGGGACATCGAATTTTGATTCCGGGAATACGCCCGAGTCTCATATTTTTCTACGGATCCTCTGGACCATTATATCATGGGCCGGGTCCGTTCACCCAAAATGTTGACCCAAGTCAACTTTAACAATATTAATATCAAAATTCATAAAAGTTTTCACATATTTCAAATAAACGCTTTCTGGCTATGTGCCCGAATTGCTCACGCAAATTGAGGCAACTAAAAGTATGGTTTTTAAAGCCCTGGAATCACAGAAAATGAAAGAAATCCGATGATGACCATTTGCATCGTCACATTGTCTATCTCTCGTTCTTCGCATTTTTTATTTGTTCTTCCCTAAAATCAAACGATTTTTGTTATTCTTCTTGATTTTTCAACTGTTTGTTCCCAGTAATATTATGTATAATAATAGGTACACTGCATTAAATTTTTTTATTTTATTTTAGTATTATTTTACGATTTAATTTCTAGTTTTTTTGTTGATAGTCAAGTTTGTTGAATTGTTTCCCTTTTTTTATTTATGATAAAATAGTTTCCTAGGGTTTACTTTGATTAGTTCATAAGTCTTCTAGGTTTTAATTTTACGATTATGTTTTTAGATTTTTTGAATGTGTTTGTATTTTGTATGAAAATTGTATAAATTCTTCACCCATTTTCGGAGACGTCAAAATTTTTATAAATTTTGAGAGTTAAATAGAAAATTCTATTAAAGTGTGAAGTTTATAATACTTCAAGGATACCTTAATTTTAGGATTTGAAATTTTTGTTTTGAGTTTTGTATTTTTGTTATATTTTTTATGAACTTCGGCATTATTTGGAGTTGAATTTGTGTTTTGTTTTTGTAAAATTACAACATATTTTTGCGAAAGTGTTTGTTTTGTAACTGGTGAACTTCATCATTCCAGGAGTTGATGTTTTGTTTTGTATTTGGTTAACTTTAGCTTTTAGGAACTGAGGTTTTTGTTTATTATTTGCTGAACTTCAGCCTTCTTATTGTTGATCTTTTAACTGATTTTTTGATAATGTTTTGACGTTATTTTTCCTATCTTTTACTTTTTTTTGAACAGATGGAATCTACGAAATCTAAATCACCTACAAATCTTAAAGTACCTAAAGCACGTAGAATATGCAACAGTCCTTCAGGCCCTGTGCTCTACCTACATGTCAGGACCCGAATTTTTCCACCGTTGGCATTGTGATGGCGTCCAACATTGTACTCGCTAGGCAAGTGACAGGTGTTGGAAGCACCTTCTCAAGGCCTTATACTAAAACGTGTGTTCTTATGTGTAGGTTTTGATGAATGACAAACAAGCACAAATTGATATATGACGAAGTTCAAGTACAAGCGCACAATTGGTGGATAACGAGATTCAAGCACAAGACAAAGTTCTATAGTTTAAATTAGTCGTTCTTAATTGTGATCTTGATCCGACAACTTGACTCATGGCATGGCTTCTCTCGTAAATCTATTTTTTACAAAATCATGCATATTTAATTTAATGCTAAATGATTTTAAATCATGCATATTTACTTCAGTCAAAATAATTTTTAAACATGCCTCTAAAATCTGGACTAAGATAATCGATTATATACTTATGATAATCGATTATGTTAAGCCAAGACTACATGACAATCGATTGTGAACTAATGATAGTCGATTGTGTTAAGGCAGTGAGCATCAGGTTTTTCAAAACCTGCATGACAATCGATTGTGAACCTTATGACAATCGATTGTGATGAGGCAGTGTCCATCAAAGTTTTTCAAAACTCAGAATAATCGATTGTGAAGCTAATGACAATCGATTGGGAAGAGACAGTGCCCATCAGATTTTTAAAAGACACAAAATAATCGATTGTGAACATATGACAATCGATTGTGTTGAGGCAGTGTCTTCCAGACTTTTTCAAAGTATTTAAATAATCGATTGTGAGTATATAACAATCGATTGTCACGAGGCAGTGTCTAAAATGATTTTCAAAGTCTGATAAATAATCGATTGTTATCATTGCACAATCGATTGTGAAGCTGACCGTTGTCGTAAAGTTTTCAAATACCGTCAGGTAATTGATTGTTGATTTTGTACGATCGATTGTTGATATTATGGAAAAGATTTTTTGAACGTTGCTGAATAATCGATTGTTGATTTTGTACAATCGATTGTTGAAATTAAAATCTGGAAAGGATTTTTTGAACGTTGCTGAATAATCGATTATTGATTTGGTATAATCGATTGTTTTACGTAAACTGGAAATGATTTTTTGAACGTTGCCAATAATCGATTGTTGATCTTGGACAATCGATTGTTAAGCGTAAAATCTGGGATTGATTTTTGGTACGATTGGCAAACAATCGATTGTGGCTTCCTGAAAATCGATTGTCACAGAGTAAAATCAGCAACTCTTAATTGGCAATTAGGCAACGGTAATGCCAAGTTTTTCAAATATAAATACAGCTTCATTTCAGTGTTTTAAAAACAACAACACACAACAACTAATCATTCTATTGCTATAAGCTTGCATACTATTGTTTATCATTTTATATTCATTCCATAAAGCTTTTGAGAGCCAAAGTCTTGTCCATAGTTGTTGTGATCTTGAGCTTACTTCTTTTACTCATATCTACTCATTAAGGAGTGTTTTGTTTGAGTGTTTAGTGTTTTGTACACTTGTAAGAGAATTGTGATTCTCTTGTTGTAAGGAACTTGTGTTTCCTTGGTTGAAGTCTTGGAGTGTTGTATCTCCGAGCAAAGGTGTTAAGGCTTGTGTCCTTAAGTTGTAAAGGTTTGTTGAGCACCCGTAAGCTTGACAAGTTAGTGGAAAATCTCAAGAGAGTCTCTCGGAGACTGGACTAGCCACGTGTTGTGGTGAACCAGAATACATCAGTGTGTTCTTTCCTTTTGTTTATTTAACGCACTTAATTATTTCCTGCAAATTTTAATTTCCGCAAGTTTACGCTAAATTTTATTAACGCTATTCACCCCCCTCTAGCGTTAAGCGTATTATCTAACAACAGGATATTTCACTTTTCTCCTTTATCTTTTAACAATTTACAAGTTAAGAGAAGTAAATCTACAAAATAAATGAAGAAGAATAGAATTGAACAAATTATCTTTATACTAATAATGAAACCATAATAAAACTCCATGCAAAACTGGTGTCACAACTCATGAACAATCTACGATTACTACAAACAATGGTCAGAACAAAGAAATATACATATGTCTAGAAAGTAGATAAGATTGAAATATACATATGTCTTGAAAGTAGATAAGATTGAAAGAAATAAGATAGAAGGGGACGTCAGGACTTGCGGATGCCTGTAGGACTACCCTGGTCTCTAAAGGATTGAAGGCATCCACACAACTCTACTTGCAATGCCCGACATCGAGATCTGCACAGAAACTGCTGAGTGTAGTATTAGTACAGCCAATCCAATGTAGTGTTAAGTGTCGAGTCTAACCTCGGCGAAGTAGTGATGAGGCTAGGACACGAGAACCAGTATAAACCTATGTAGTTAAACAATATAACAATAGAATAATAATAATAATAATAGAATCTAAATAGAAATTAATGGGAAGGGAAAACATGCTATAAGGGTACCGGAATAAGGAATCACAGTAATAACGAAAATGAAACAGTTAATGCACTTGAACCGGTAACAACAAATAATCACAGCAAACAGGAATTGCACGGCATCACCCTTCGTGCTTTTACTCTCTATACTCACCATGCAATCGACAATAGAAATATGCACCGCATCACCCTTCATGCTTTATAACTCTTCCTCACCATATGAATACTAGAAATATGCACGGCATCACCCTTCGTGCTTTATCTCTCTTCCTCACCATATGCATTAATAAATGTAAATATGCATGGCATCACCCTTCATGCTTTATCACTCTTCCTCACCATATGCATAAGTATGAATGTGCACGGCATCACCCTTTGTGCTTTATCACTCTTTCTCACCATAACAGCAACATAAACAACAACAACTCGGCAAGGGCATCACAATCAAACAACTTTGTTTCATCATTTAATTTCACTATAGAAATCTAAACTTGAGCCAATACTCACCCAATATTCAGGAACAATATAGTAAAACTTGTTTAGCATGATCAATAACTAGCTTAAGCAGGAAATACACGTATAAAGAAACACAACTATCACAAGTATAGAACTCACTCGCATGCTATGACCCGACAATAATGTATAGATACTCGTCACCACACATATAAGTCGTACTAACAACTAACAAGTAGAAAATAGGGAAAACAATACCTAATCCCTCAAGCTAAGATTAGCCACAACACTTACCTCGATTCAACGGCCAAACTCAAGGCTCAATACCGCTTTTCCCTTAGTTCCCACTTCCAATCCGCCCGAGTCTATTCATAATCAACTTATTAACATCAATTGAAGCCAAAGAAACTAATTCAAGAGAAAAATAATAGATTTCCCAACATTTTTTCCAAAAAGTCAAAATCTGACCTCGGGCCCACTTGGTTAAAACATGAGGTTCGGACAAAAACACATTTACCCACGAGTCCAAATATCTAATTAGTTCTGGAATCCGACCCCAAATCGAGGTCTAAATTCCCAAATTTCCAATTCCCCCCAAATCCCTAATTTCGACCCTTCAAGAACAAGATTAAAGCCTAGAAATCTAATGGGTGTTGATGCAAAACAAAAGAACTGAGTTTAAGAATGCAAACCTATGATTTGGTGTTGAAATAACTATTCGAAAATCGCCCAAGGTCGAGTTCAATGGAAGAAAATATGAAATTTTGAGCAAAACCCGACTTAGGTTTTGTTTTAAAATCAATGGACAGGTCTTCTTCGCGTTCGTAAGAAGCTTTTCTCGTTCGCGAAGAATTAGACAGAAGAGCATTCGCTTTCATGAGATACCGCACGCGTTCACGAAGGTTACCCTTCAAACCTTCGCGTTCGCGAGCCGCTTGCTGAGTTCGCGTAAAGGATTTCATCCTTACCCTAGGCCCCTGACAAAATGGCATTCACGTTCACTATAGCTAGGTTGCATTCCTGAAGGGTAACACCCCCAGCGCACCGCGTTCACGACTTGTGCCCCTTATTCACGTAGAAGGAATTCTCCCTCAAAGAACTTTTACTCTTCGCATTCGCGAGGCTTTTTCGCAAACGCGAAGAAGGATAAATATGTGGACCTACATTAACGAAACAAAACAAATCTCTAAGTCCAAAACACCCTGAAGCCTATCCGAAACTCACCCGAGCCCTGGACTCTTAGTCATTTCTTGATAATGCGGCTAGTTACCACGTGGGGTGGGGGTGGGATATTTAACTTTAACCCGCTTATTAGTTAACTGGGTAGTGTCACGTTACCCGATAATAACCAATTACCTGCATAATTTTAAAATTATCCCAAATTACTTAAAATTCTATTTATTTTTAATATACCTTATATATACTTTATACATTATCCTACCGTGGTCATATGGTACCTTGCATGGTACTAGTTTATAACTATCAGTTATTATCGCTCGACCCGTATTTTTTCCCAAATTGACCAATTTCAATGAAGTCGTTTTCTTTTAATTCATGTACCCTTTATCCTTCATGACACTTACTTATTTCTTATTATAAATAGCGTAAATATGTTAATCTCAAGATAATCTCATCCTCGAGTCTACGTCGATCAACTGAAGACGAAATTTCTAATGTATGAAAATGCAAGATGTAACATCCTCCTCCCATAGAAACATTCACCCTCGAATGTTCAACTCCCTGGGATGTATTATAAGTTTTGCAGGGTCACCTTTGCAACAACACTACTATCCACTCTTCCTGTAGAAACAATAATTTATCGCCACATAGGATCATAACCATCAATAACGACAATGGCCTCACACGACCAACGACAATAACCAACACAAGAATTTATACACGTACCTTATTGTTGTGATGTCCAAGTCGGACCCTGCTCCCGAGGAGGAACGACGTCATGTCTTCCTCTGCCTCCCAAGTCATTCCTTCCATATTATTATTTGTCCAAAGTATTTTTACGGAGGCTACCTCCTTATTCCGTAGCTTACAAATTTGTCGGTCTAGAACGGCAACCAAAATTTTGTCTTATGATAAATCCTATGTAATCTGTACATCACTTGTGGGCATGAAATGCCAATGCACTTCCGTAACATATATGCATGAAAAACCGGATAGACAGACTCCAATTTTTAGGAAAATTCTAACTCATTAGCTACTTGGCCCACTCTTCGAATGATCCTATAAGTCCCAATATACCGTGGAATAAGTTTGCTTTTCTTGTTAAACCTCATCACACCCTTCATATATGACACATTTAAGAATGCCCAATCATTAACCGCGAACGCTAAATCTCGCCGCTGCACGTCAGAATATGATTTGTGATGACTTTAAGCTGTCAATAGTCAGTGCTAGATAAGCTTTACTTTTTCTATGTCCTGCTGAACTAGGTTTGTCACATGTAACCCAGGTTCTCCAACATCAAACCACCATATAAGAGACCTGCACTTACACCCATACAAAGCCTCGTATGGATCCATCTGGATACTGGAGTGGTAACTATTGTTATATGCAAACTCGATAAGAGGTAGATGTTCATCCCAACTTATTTTAAAATCCAATACACATGCTCATAACATATCCTGGAGCGCTTGAATGTTGCGCTCGACCTATCCATTAGTTTGGGGATGAAATATTATACTAAGACTTACCTGAGTCCCCAAACCTTTTTTGGAAGGACCTCTAGAAATTAGCTATAAAATGAGCTCCTCTATCCGAGATAATAGAAACATGGACACCATACAATCGTAATATCTCCTTAATATAAAGCCTTGCGTAATCTTCTATGGAATATGTAGTCCTTACGGGAAAAAATAGGCTGACTTTGTAAGCCTATAAATAATCACCCATATCGAATCGAACTTATGCTGGGTACGAGGTAATCCTACGATGAAATCCATATTGATTACTTCCTATTTCCAAGTCGGAATCTCCATAGCCTGCAATAACCCACCGGGTTTTTGATGCTCAATCTTAATATGCTGATAGTAGGACGCTGAGCAACAAATAATCTTATATATTTTTTCATTCCATTCCACCAATATACTTCCCTGATGTAATGATACATCTTTGTCGCTCTTGGACGGGATTGAATAACGAGAATAGTGAGTTGCTTCCATAACCCGCCGATGTAGCCCTACAACATTAAGGATACATAATCGTCGCTGATATCTGAGGACCCCATCCCGTGTAATTCCAAACGGTGCCTCTCCTTCTAAAGGGTGGTATCACTATAATGAACTAACACAACATCCTCGTACTGTGTTCCTTTACTTCAGTTACTAATAAGGAAGTTGCCATTGTTGATACTCAATTTTTTCTTATATATATTTTTTATAGACATATATACTTTTATAATAGCATATACATGCAAATTAAGCATGCACAAGGTTTTTATAGTTTTTCTATAATGTTAAAGGCTTCAAATTGATTTAATTCTTCCCCTTTTCCTTATAGAATTTCTAATAATTATCCTTCAAACTATTGTTGTGGTAATTTAGCCATCTAAATCGTATATTTATACCAAAGTATTGCCTAATTATTTTTGTGCATTTTATATAATTGCATTTATATTTTTAAAGTCCATTTGCACATAATTATAATATTAGCCCTATTCATGTACAATTATATTTTATATGCATAAATTAAATCTTCTATATATTTAAAATATTAAATATCTACTTTAAATCATTTTAGTACATGAAATTATTTTTTTAAAATCATCTATATTTATTATAAATTATATAGGATTAAATTGTATTTAAAATTTAGCCAAATTGTATTTCAATTTTAGCCTAAATTCAACCCAATACCCCAATCCAATTCCTAATTGAATTACCCTACCCAAGTCCTAAACACTTCCTACCCAATCCAAACCCCATCAGATCATGGTTTCCTTTCTAATCCCAAATGACCCCTAACCCTAATTATTTTGTATACACCGCCTTAAAATCCTCTCTTCTCTCAGTACACTCTCAACCTTACCTTAATTTTCAATGGCCGACCTCCCATCTTCGCCCATCTTCGGTGACCTCTCATCGTATCTTAAGCCTCCAATGATTTCTCTCATGCCATGCTTGCCTTCTCTAAGGTCTTCAAGGACCTAGAGCCATGCCGAATCTAGGGTTCATCTCCTGCCTGTTCTTGGCTATTCTAGTGTGATTTCACGAAAAAATCATTCTATATTTGCTACAATCTTTGAGTTTTTGGACATGTTTCTTCATCTCTATATGGGTTCTTTTTAAACCCTAATTTCTTTTATATACACAGATCTAGGACAATTTGAGTTTGTTTCTTGAATGTTTTACACTATTCTTGAGGTTCTTTACAAGAATCACGTGATTTCAAGTGTTTTTCGTCTTCTTCTAAAACTAGGGTTTTCAGAACTTCCTTTTAAAACCTTATTAGCTGATTCTTTATGTTTAAAGTTCTATTTCTTGCATATTTTAACTAATTCTATTAGCCTCCTACATATTTAACTCGTTTATGTTGAAAGACCTAATTTTTAGGGTTTTTCGTTTGGTTCGGTGTATCAACATGACTGACAGGTTCTCGTTTTTGAGTTTTTGTGATTTCTCATGACTATCTTGCCTTGATATGCTTCTACTGAGTTTCTTAGACTTAATTTACACTGATACTATATACTTATGTTCATCTTGACTGTTCACATTAAAACTTGCATCTTTCTCACTGAATCAATATTGTTTAACTTTCATGTTTGCTAGAGTTGTATATCGGCTCTTGACTATCCATGTCTTACTTTATTAATATGTTAAACACTGACTCATGAATTTTTCTTTGATTGATTCTGAATTCCCTATTTCTTGGTTTGATTGGAAAAATTTCCTTTAAACCTTCGATTCTTTCTGTTTAAACTTGGCTTATTTGCTCATTCGTGGACACCTATGTTATTTTCTTTAAATCATTGTTATTGCAAGTCTTCACTAATTTACTAGTGTAAAACTTATTTACTGATTCTCGATTATTACCATATTTTGCAACTTTATTTAGTTTCCTTACCTTATTTGATTAACCTTGTTATTTACTCATGCTTCACTAACTGTTTCCTTAATTGAACCCTTGTGTATTTAACCCTAATTGTCTACTCTGTACCTATGTCTTACTTGATTTTATTTCCTTAAATATGTCCTGCTCTTTACCATTGGTAAATTACCCCTTAATTAAGGGAAGACTTGCTGATTTTGTGTTTGGCTGATTCTATGGCTTCCTTAATTGTTGAAGACTGATTTCCTTTACCTTATTTTCTGCTCTCAACTACTATATATATGATCCTCTATTCTCACTTCTATACAAGAACACTAGTTCAATAGCTCTCTCTTAAGCTTAAAATCTCTTTGCTCTTTCTTGTTACTTGCTACTTTTCCAGAACTAGCCGGCGGTAAGCCAAGGCTAGTCATTGCACTACACCTGCTCTATACTCTGTGTTTTCTCTCCTTAATTGGTATGTCCTAATTCAATTTTAATTCCAAAACACTATGTGTTCTGTTATTGCTTTAGTTCATAGACTTCCATTATTGTTCCTACTCATTATTTGGCTGTTCAATATGTAACTAGCATGTCTAATGTGACGACCCAAGCTGGAGGGCCATGACTAGCACCCGACCATACTTTCCGAGCACCAACGTACATTTTATCTAACCTTCTTTATTATCTCTCAGTGTTGAGGAGATCAATATAAATGGTAGACATGGATCATGAACAACCAACAATAAAATATGATGGTATAAACCTACATAACATGGGATGATAAGGCAATTATATATATATATATATATATATATATATATATATATATATATATATATGGTACGAGCTACCATGCTACCATGAAAGGCAATACAATAACAACCAACCGACAAGGCATACCAAACTATACATTAGTCGATACCTGTCTATGAGCCTCTAAAGGAACATAAGTGCTGCAACATAGCCGGAACATGGCCCCGACATACCCATAATGTCAATAACAAAAATGCATACCAAGACCAAGGCAATTATGGAGAAAGGACCTCGCCAATCACCGTTGAACAAGACATCCTACTGTAGTGGGGGAGCTGCACCTGCCTGTCTATCAGGACCTGCAGCACGATATGCATCGTCCACAACTAAAAGGACGTCAGTACGAATAATGTACCGGGTATGTAAGGCAGGGAACCATAAATACGAACAGTAATGTAAACATGGATAGAGAATATACAACCTATAACATCTGAGTACCTCTGAGGGCTACTGATATGAAATGCACGATACATATGTTTAAATACATAAACTTTTAAAACATACGGCTCTGTGGGCTTCATCATCATCATATCGTACCCGGCCGTAATAGGCTCGATAAAAATGTACCCAGCCATTATAAGGCTCGGTAGATCGTACCCGGCCACATGGAGCTCGGTAAAATCCAACTGATCAGTGGTTGGACAGTAGGTGCCGTACCCGGCTGTCTATCGCGCGGCTTGGTAGAGTAAAATAGATACATATATATATAATGCATGCTTGACTCATGGAATTATGTTCTAAACCTTTAGGAGTGACGTATAGTATCCTTTGTACCTGTTATTAGGACTAACTCTTCACTATGAACCTTATAAGAACCAGGAAGTACCAACAACATTGATAACATAAGAATAAGAGAAGCAACATTAACATCAATCGTTCCAAAAGAGGGGAAACAATGTAAGTACTGCTAGCTTCTAAGAGTAGAGTATCGTTGGAATCTCATTCATTACATTATGTGTAGTCGGAATCGTTGGAATCTCGTTCATTACATTATGTATAGTCGGAGTCGTGCGAAAGAAGGAAAGGTATAGCATCACATACCTTGTATATATTGCCCAAATCTCAAGATATGCATTTGTCACACCCCTTAGTCTACAATAAGAGAAATGATACTATCGTTATCATATAAGCGTGATAGCAATTGTGTATCGACCAAAACCTATTTTACGATAAACGGACAGCACCTACCCCTATATATATGAATTCACACCATTCAAAACAATCACCAAACATCCCAAACAACATCAACGATAACCATATTGAGTCTTCCAAAATAGTCCACCAACCGATAACATTACTACCAAGCCTTTCGATATATAAATTTCACAAGTTCTAGCTTCAATGGCTTAGCCACAACTTGGATAATCTTAAATACATATAGAGTAAGAGGTTCTTTACCTTTATGCAGAAAGAAAAACTCCAATTTGACCTTAAATTTCCATGAAATATCCCTCCAATGCTGCCACAACAACAAGCAAACGAAACTAGCGGTCAATTAGTATTTTTCGGCACTAGAATTGCTTTAGGAGGCTTGAAATCACCTAGGGTTGATAATAATAACATGAGGGAGTATTTAAAGAACATAAAACCTCTAAAAAAAACCTCCCATATGAGCTGGAACAACACAAAAATGAGCAACAACAAGAAGAACAAGAGACTTATTAGCGCCAAGGAATTCCCGACACTTGATTTGTGTTGTTTGTCCTTTGTATGGGTCTGGAACCTTGAGAGAAACTTGAGAGGATGTTCCTAGGGTTATAAGGTGTGCAAAAAGTGAAAATACATGAATTAAAACGGGTTGGAAGTTGCATATATAGGCCCAAATGTCTTAAACCGCCTTAGTGGGCCCCATGGAGAGGTGCTTGGCGCAGTCTCGCGAAAACGCGAATATCTCTAAACTCCAAGATCGTATCGACAAACGGTTTAATACATTAGAAATTAGACTCATAGATATTCAAATTGGTGGTTATATCAATCCATAATTCTTTTAAAATTGGGAGAAAAGCTTAGTAACATTTGACTTAATGTTTAAGCAAAATTATGAACCTAAGTTGCGTCAACTTTTGTCGACTTCTGTCTCATAACTCATTTGACTTCAAGACTTATAATACAGATATTATATGATTAAAGTACCTTATAACAATACCTCTTGAGTGTACTAAGAACCTATAGGTTTATCCGAAAATTACGCTGACAACATCTTTGATTCGTTTAACTTCTTGTACTTATTATCCACCCATATACACCTTTGTATCATTTAAGACCAATAGAATTAACTTCTTATCATCTTAATGATAATACTTTCATGGATTTATGTCGATTACCTTATGGAATGAGCTAACATACGTGAATATGGGTTGTAACACCCTCCCCTTTAGGAACATTCGTCCTCGAATATAAGGGTCTATGGGAAGTCCAAATCATCGTGGATTCCAACGGAAATTTTTTATCAATTTCCCCCTATAAAATGGTCACTAGCCAAACTTTCAAGCACGTAAGCTCAACATATGGCTGGCTACACAAAGCATTATGGATATTTATATTAGCATATCCCTATTTAGTATTAAGGAAGAGCATTCTCAAGTTATTGCTTACCTCATTGAGCCATTTCACCTTCCAATGTATCCTTTGTTCCACCAGCATCCTTGTTATCTTCATTTTGGAATAGATAAGGGTATTTAGACTTCATCTCCTCTTCTGCGTCCCATGTCATCTCTTCTAAATTCTTGTTCCTCGACAATACTTTGACGAAAGCCACATCTTTTGTTCTCATTTTGCGGACTTGTCGATTTAATGTAGCCACATGCACTTCTTCATATGATAGGTCCTCGGTAACTTGTATATCTCTGATAGGGACGACCCAAGAAGGGTCTCCCATACATTTCCTTAACATAGATACATGAAATACCGGATGGACAAATTCCAATTCGGATGGCAATTCTAACTCATAAGTAACCTGTCCGATTCCTCGAAGAATTTTATACCGCCCGATATACCTTGGACTTAGCTTACCTTTCTTCCCAAAATGCATAACAACTTTCATTGGTGAGATCCTCAGGAAAACCCAATCACCAACCTCAAACTCCAAATCACGACATCGGAAATCGGAATAAGACTTTTGCCTGCTTTGTGTTGTCCTCAATCGCTCCTGTATCACTTTCACCTTCTCAATGCCTTGGTGAATCAAATCTGGCCCATGTAATTCTGTTTCACCGACTTAGAACCTTCCAACACGTTATCTACATCTCCTCCCGTATAGTGCCTCGTATGGGGCCATTTTAATACTAGAATGGTAGCTATTATTGTAGGCGAATTCTATGAGTGGAAGATGGTCATCCTAATTCCCCTTAAAATCTAGAACTCATGCTCGTAGCATATCTTCCAGTGTCTGAATGATACTTTCAGCATGTCCGTCTGTCTGCGGATGAAATGCAGTGCTGAGATTTACTTGTGTGCCTAAACCCTTTTGAAAAGACCTCCAAAAGTTAGCTGTAAATTGAGCTCCTTGGTTTGATATAATAGATACTAGAACACCATGAAGCCTAACAATTTCCTTGATATACAACTTCACATAATCTTCAGCCGTGTAAGTTGTCTTAACTGGTAGAAAATGGGCACATTTTGTAAGTCGATCAACTATCACCCAGATGGAGTCAAACTTATGATAAGTGCGAGGTAATCCAATAACAAAGTCCACATAAATCACCTCCCATTTCCAGGTTGGAATCTCTAAAATCTGAAGAAATCCACCAGGTTTCTGATGTTCTGTATTTACTTATTGACAATTGGGACACTGGGCTACATATTCTGCAATAGACTTCTTTATGTTATCCCACAAATACTGCTCATTGACGTCATGATACATCTTTGTCGAGCCGGGATGGATGGAATACCGAATTGATGAATCTCATTCATAATCTTCTCTCGCAACCCTGCCACATTAGGCACACATAATCGGCCCTGGTATCTCAGTGCCCCATCTCCTACGATCTCAAATGCCATAGTTTTACACTGCTGAATGCTCTCTCTCAATCGTACTAAGATAGGATCTTCATATTGCCGTGCTTTTACCTTGGCTACCAAAGATGATTCTGATGTATTCTGTACAGTAACACCTCTGTCATCAGAGTCTAACAATCTGATTCTCATATTGGCTAGCTGATGAAGCTCTTTAGTCAACCCGCATCTACCTGCATCAGTATTTACTAAGCTTCCCAATGACTTACGACTTAGAGAGTCTGCCACAACATTGGTTTTACCGGGATGATATAATATCTCGACGTCATAGTCTTTCAGTAAATCAAGCCACCTACACTGCCTCAAATTCAATTCTTTCTGCTTGAAGATGTATTGTAAATTCTTGTGATCTGTGTAGATGTCAACATGGACGCCGTATAAGTAGTGCCGCCATATCTTCAAAGCATATATCACTGCAGCCAATTCCAAATCATGGGTTGGATAATTCTTTTAATGCTTCTTCAATTGTCTTGATGCATAAGCAATCACCTTCCCACGCTGCATCAATATGCACCCCAAATCTATACCTGAGGCATCACAATATACCACATAACCTTCTGTTCCTTCAGGGAGAGTGAGCATTGGTGCAGATGTGAATCGATTCTTCAGCTCCTGAAAACTACATTCACAAGTGTCAGACCAATGGAATTTGGTAGCTTTCTTTGTTAACTTAGTCAATGGTGTTTATATAGAGAAAAGCCTTCTACAAACCGCCTATAATATCCTGCTAACCCTAGGAAGCTGCGGACTTCTGATGGTGTTGTAGATCTCGGCCAATTCTTTACTGCATCGATCTTCTGAGTGTCAACACTAATACCCTCATCTGATATCGCATGGCCAAGGAATGCTACTGAGTTCAGTCAGAATTCACATTTGGAGAGCTTAGCATATAACTTACGATCATGAAGCGTCTTTAATACTATCCGCAAGTGGCCCGCATGTTTCGCCTCCGAACGAGAATACACCAGAATGTCTTCAATGAATACAATCACGAACACATCAAGATAGGTCCTGAATACAATATTCATGAGCTCCATAAAAGCAGGTGGGGCATTTGTTAGCCCGAACGAAATCACCAAGAACTCAAAGTGCCCATATCTTGTTCGGAAGACCGTCTTTGGAATATCCTTCTCCTTAACCCTCACTGATGATACCCTAAACGTAAGTCAATCTTGGAGAAATACTTGGCACCCTGGAGTTGGTCAAATAAGTCATCAATTCTTGGAAGTGTATACATGTTCTTTATAGTAACCTTATTGAACTGTCGATAGTCTATACACATCCGTAACGACCCATCTTTCTTCCGCATGAATAGGGCCGGCGCACCCCAAGATGAAGTGCTAGGACTACTAAAGCCCTTATCCAGTAGGTCCTTTAACTGCGCCTTTAATGCTTGAAACTCTGCCGGGGCCATTCTGTGTGGAGGGATAGAGATCGGTTGAGTGTCAGGAAACACATCAATGCTAAACTCAATCTCCCTTTTAGGAGGAAGACCTGGGAGTTCATCTAGGAATATATCTGGAAATTCATTGACCATGGGGATTGATTGTAGAGTAGGAAGCTCCGCCTCCGCATCCCTAACGCGAACGAGATGATAAATATAACCTTTTGCGATCATTTTCCTTGCCTTAATATAGGAAATAAACCTACCTTTTAGTATAGCAATGTTCCCCTTCCATTCAATGACAGGTTCTCCTGGAAATTGAAACCTAACCATCTTCGTCTGGCAGTCAACATTTGCATGGCATGAGGCCAACCAGTCCAGTCCCATTATCACATCTAAATCAACAATTTCTAACTCAAATAAATTTTCCGAGGTTTGACGACTATAAATCATAACAGTGTAACCTCTATATACCCTTCTAGAAATCACAGAATCTCCGATCGGAGTAGATACCGCAAGGGGTTTACTTATCAATTCAGGTTCAATGCCAAACATATTAGCCATAAAGGGTGTAATATATGATAATGTAGATCCCGTATCAATCAGCGTGTATGCATCACAAGAAAACACAGACAATATATCCGTAACAATATGTGGAGATGACTCGAGATCCTGTCGACCTACTAGAGCATAGGTTCGATTTTGAGCACCACTCCAACTCAGCACTGCACCTCTACCTCTACCACGACCTGTCGACTACTGAAAACCCTGTGCTTGAGGTCGATATGATGAGGAAGAATCAGAAACAGATCAAGTCGGCTGAGCCATACCATCACCCCCCCTGTTAGGACAATCCCGCATTATATGGTCAGGTTGTCCACACGAATAGAATGCATCAGAACCTCGACGGCACAGTCCAAAGTGGGCCTTATCGCACTGATCACAACGTGGTGTTGGGGGTCTTATCTGACTAGTATCCGTGTGTTGTTACGAGCTAGATGCCTGCGAACTCTGACCTGGACTAGAATTGGATCGATCATATCAAGGCCTCTGAAACTGTGGAGGAGCACTAGCTACAGATGGCGCTGAACTCTTCGAAGGCTGAGGCTTGAAACTGCCTCTGAAGTCATAAGAATATCTTGCGAATCTCTCTCTCTTATGCTGGCCCCTATCCCACTCCCTATTTGCCCTTTGCTGGCGCTTACGATCCTCTAGGGTCTGGGCATAAGCCTAAATGCGGGAAATGTCCATGCCTTCTACCAAGAAGGGTGTCATGCACTCATTTATCAGATATGGTCCCAACCCGTTCACGAACAAATGCACCCTATCACTCATCTCGGTCACCATATAGGGAGAATACCTTGCTAAAGAATCAAACTGCATACTGTACTGTCGCACATTCATATTACCTTGTCTAAGGTTCAAGAACTTATCAACTCTGGCTCGTCGTATCTCAACTAGCAAGTAGTGACGAAGAAAAGCCTCAGAAAATTCCTTCCACACTGCTGGAGGAGAGTTCGGACCCCTGGATCTCTCCCAAGTATCATACTAGAGAACCGCTAAATCACGTAGCCGATAAGAAGCCAACTATACTGCCTCTGTATCACTAACATGCATAACCCGCAGTGCACGGTGAACCTGGTCAATAAACGTCTGCGGGTCATCCTTGGGGTCTGATGCGGTAAACACTGGGGGATCAAAATTAATAAAATCACGAACTCTCGTACTAACTGGTTTATCAGCAGCACCTGTATTCTTCGTCTGAGCCTGAGCAGCCACCAAGCTGGTCAATAACTGCAAAGCACTCCGCATATCCTGATCTCTAGTGCCAGACGGAGGAACTGGAGGTGCTGGGTGCCTCTTAATATCCCCTGGAGGAGATGGAGTAGATGGGGTATGAGACGACATCTCCCTCTGAGCCTCACTTTAGCCTGCTCTAGCTTGGGGCATCTGACTGGTACCCTCTCCCACAGTTGTATCAAGCCATCTACTAATTGTTTGCTTCCTATTCGAAGGCATCTCTGAAAGAAAATAAGGTTAATATTATAGACGAACACTTATGACTCAACTCTATGCACGATCTAGATTAAGGAAGAAGGTAACAACCCTAGATGTCATATTGCCTCCTGATTATAAATGTGGCGCGCTACACATCCATAATCAATCCTCTACTAGACACGGCTCATAGACAATCCCTAGGACAGACTTGCTCTGATACCAAGTTTGTCACGACACAAACTGGAGGGCCATGACTAGCACCCGACCATACTTGCTGAGCACCAACGTACATTTTGTCAAACCTTCTTTATTATCTCTTAGAGAAGAAGATATCAATATAAAAGGTAGACATGGATCATGGACAACCAACAATAAAATATGATGGCATGAACCTACATAACTTGAGATGACCAGACAATCAAGAAACTATATATATATATATATATATATATATATATATATATATATATATATATATATATATATATATATATATATATATATATATATGTATATATATGGTACGAGCTACCATGCTATCATGAAAGGCTATATAATAAAAACCAGCCGACAAGGCATACCAAACTATACATGAGTCGACACCAGTTTATGAGCCTCTAAAGGAACATAAGTGCTGCAACATAGCCAGAACAGAGCCCCGACATATCCATAATGTCAATAACAAAAATGCATACCAAGACCAAGGCAAGTCCGGAGAAGAGACCTCGCCAATCACTGCTGAACTAGACAGCCTATTATGGTGGGGGAGCTACACCTGCCTGTCTATCAGGACCTGCAGCACGACATGCAGCATCCACAGATAAAGGGACATCAGTACGAATAATGTACCGAGTATGTAAGGCAGGGAACCATAAATACGAACAGTAATGTAAACATGGATAGAGAATATATAACTTGTAACATCTAAGTACCTCTGAGGGCTACTGGCATGAAATGCATGATACATACGTATAAATACATAAACTTTTAAAACATACGCCTCTGTGGGCATCATCATTATCATATCGTACCCGGCCGTAATAGGCTCGGTAAAAACGTACACGGTCATTATAAGGCTCAAAAGATTGTACCCGACCATGTGGAGCTCGGTAAAACCCAAATGATTAGTCGTTGCACAGTAGGTGCCGTACCGGCCTCTATAGCACGACTTGGTAGAGTAAAATAGATACATATATATAATGCATGCTCGACTCATGGAATTACGTTCTAAACCTTTAGGAGTGACATAAGTATCCTTTGTACACGTTATTAGGACTAACACTTCACTATGAACCTTATAAGAATCAAAATGTACCAACAACATCGATAACATAAGAATAATAGAAGCAACATTATCATCAATCGTTCCAAAAGAGGGGAAACAATGTAAGTACTTCTAGCTTCTAAGAGTAGAGTATCTTTGGAAGCTCATTCATTATGTTATGTATAATCAGAGTCGTGCAAAAGAAGGAAAAGCATAGCCTCACATACCTTGTATATATTGCCCAAATTTCAAGCTATGCAATTGTCACACCCCTTAGTCAACAATAAGAGAAACGATACTATCGTTATCATATAAGCATCATAGCCATTGTTTATCGACCACAACCTATTTTACGATAAACGGACAGCTCCTCCCCTATATTTATGACTTAACACCATTCAAAACAATCACCAAACAGCCAAAAACACATCAATAATAATTATATTGAGTCTTCCAAAACAGTCCACCAACCGATAACATTACTACCAAGCCTTTCAATATATATTTCACAAGTTTTAGCTTCAATGGCTTAGCCACAACTTGGATAATCTTAAATACATATAGAGTAAGAGGTTCCTTACCTTTATACATAAAGAAAAAATCCAATTTGACCTTAAATTTCCATGAAATATCCCTCCAATGCTGCCACAACAACAAGAAAACGAAACTAGCGGTCAATTAGTATTTTTTGGCACTAGAATTGCTTTAGGAGGCTTGAAATCACCTAGGGTTGATATTAATAACATGAGGGATTATTTACAGAGCATAAAACCTCTAAAACAACTTCCCACACGAGCTGTGACAACACAAGAATGAGCAACAACAAGAAGAACAAGAGACTTACTAGCACCACGGAATTCCCGACACTTGATTTGTGTTGTTTGCCCTTTGTTTGGGTCTTGAACCTTGAGAGAACCTTGAGAGGATGTTCCTAGGGTTCTAATGTCTGAAAATAGTGAAAATACATGACTTAAAGCGGGTTGTAAGTGGCATATATAGGCCCAAATGTTTTAAACCGCCTTAGTGGGCCCCATGGAGAGGTGCTTGGCGTAGTCTCGCGAAAACGCGAATATCTCTCTACTCCGAGATCGTATCGGTAAACGGTTTAATGCGTTTGAAACTAGACTTATAGATCTTAAATGTGGTGGTTAGATCATTCCATTATTTTCTAGTAAATAGTGAGAAAAGCTTAGTAACATTTGACCTAATGTTTAAGTAAAATTATGAACGTAAGTTGCGACAACTTTTGTCGACTTCTGTCTCATAACTCATTTGACTCCAAAAATTATAATATGGATATTATATGATTAAAATATTTTTAAACACTACCTCTTTAGTGTACTAAGAACCTCTAGGTTTATCCGTAGATACGAGTGACAACATTTTTGATTCGTTTAATTTCTAGTACTTGTTATCCACCCATATACACCTCTGTATCATTTAAGACCAATAGAATTAAATTCTTATCATCTTAAGGATAATACTTTCATGGATTTATGTCGATTACCTTATGGCATGTGCTAACATACGTGAATATGGGTTGTAACATCTAAATCATTAATTCACCTTGCATGCCTAAAATGCACTACTTAATCACTATCATGTATGAATTCTATCCTGTATAATTGGTGATAAGCATTTCTAAGGGTATGCCTATAGCTTTATCTAGCATGCCTCAACTTGAGTTGTCCTATGTATGCAATATGTTTTGATCAATCTTTTTACTTAGGTTTTGGTTTAATCTGTTTTGCTAAGTTTCCTAATATCTCTAGTTAACTCTATTTATATGTTTAATTTGTGTAGTATAATATGTTCCCACATGGTTGTTCTGCGATTCATGATCTATGTCTATACTTTTAGTTGCATGACTAATTCCTTCATCCTATAAAACTCTAGAAAATCTTTTGTGCTGTTGTTCTTATGTGCTTCACTATGACATGGATGTGGTCTGTATGTTCCCAATTACCACTACCCATGTGTGAATTCTGTGCTTAAGAGATGCTGGACCTGTTTGTTCTATAGCCAACCTGTTTACTTGCTGATTTACTTTAACATGTTCACATTGTTTTCAAATTGTTTTAAAACTGCTCAATCCTTATTTTCAGAAAACTTCTTTACTTATTGAATCAATCTAGTATTGTTCTACTTGCCAAACCCTTTTCAAAACTATGTTAAGCACCCCACTCTACTCTTATGCTTTATGTTCTGCCTCTCCAGTGTGTGACTGCCTTGGGATCCTTGTGAGATCCCTCTGAACTTTGATGCACTGGAGTTGGTTCTTCCATACTACACTTACTCAATCCCTGTTATGGAAAGTCTAGGTGTGAGCACTGCTCGGGATCTTTGAGATGCTTAGGGAACTCTGATGCACCTAGACAATGATATTGTTTATGGAATATGGCATTTGAGACTATTGGCTGAAATAGATTATACCAAGGGTTATCAAGATGAATCATTTCGTGGCAGACTTTAGAGACGACGACATCCCATACAAGTGCCAAGCTCAGCACATGTGGCACTGCAACATCATTGTGGAGAAGACTACCATTGAGTCAGACAGGTATCATGTAGGGTGCGAGCCTCTCTACTCGGCATAATAGAGGACAATCTTAAAGGAATGGTGACACCAGGGGCCGGTTGAGGGAATAGAATCATAGAAGAAGAAGCTGAAGCTCAAGTCAAGTACAACAGACTGCGCAAGAGGATCCACGACTTTGAGAATGAGCACCTGGAAATACATGAGAGGATTGTGAAGTTGATAGAGGAATGGAAAGAGATGTCAGTCACTTCCAATAGGAAATTAGAATATCTAGAGCAAGGAATAGTAGAGCTCGAAGGTAAAGTCATAAAGAGGATTGAAATTGCCAGAGTGCTGAAGGAGCTGAAGGAGGACATCTAGCCAGAGCCTACTAGCTGTTGGGGCTGCACGAGCTGGGGGATTTATATGACGGAGTCCCGAAGATCGAATCTTGGGAAGGTCCTTCTGGGACCAAATAGGCTAGATTTATTTGGTTAGATGTAATAAGGCCAACTGCCAGTAGTGACTTATTTTCTTATCTTAGTATCATTTTTGGATTCGTCTATTTTTATATTACGAAATGAATCATTTATTGCCATTTAAAGTTCTCCAAATTTATTTTTCATTAGGCCTAGCTCTGGTACAATGAGGTTTCCAAAGTAGGACACAAATTTATATTTCCGCAATATGTGTATAAATACTGTAAATATTTCAGGACCCTCACTGGCTTGTTACTTTTTTGTTTTTCCTTATTTTTATTATTCCCATCCCCTTAGGTTGGTTCACTCATACTGGCCTCATTAGCATATCATACTTGATCCAGAGGCCCTCCACATCCAAGCAATACAAAGGGTAGAGGAAAACAAAAAATGGACGACTTAAGTGGTATCCAAAAAGAGAATATTGAAACGCAAAAACCTCAGATGGTCGTAGTACTCCGGCGCCAAATAATCTAGTCCTGAGATTGGAACAAAAGATACAGGAATTACAAGGAGAACTTGAGCAGGTTCACAACTTGGCAAACCTATCACTCACCTTAAATTTCCCCAACGTCCACCAACAAAACACAAAGAACCCATCACCTCCTCAGAACACACAAAACCAAAGTCTTCCCGCACCAAATCAATATATAAATCCACACCAAAATCCCAATACACTGCCAATGCCAACTCCGCCACACATCACCATCAACCAATTCAGTACCCACAAACCACCACTTATCACACTCTGCAAAACACACCATAGCCCATTCTCGATCCCTAAAACTCACCAATGACCATCATTACACCCAAGTCCCTGGAACCCGTCAAAGCAACTCTATATATGTGGAAACTATACCTCACTCAATCCCACCAATCTCCTATACACATGAATCCTCTGAAAAGGACCTGCTATTAAAAATATGGCTGAAAAACTCAAGAAGTTAACAAGCCGAGTTCAAGGTGTTGAAGGAGATAGAGGAATAAAAGGTTTATGCTATGAAGACATGTGCATATAACCAGATGTGTAACTTCCAGAGGGGTACAAACCTCCCATGTTTGAGATGTTCGACGGCACAGGTGATCCCAGGGCTCATCTATGGACCTATTGTGATAGCTTGTTGGGTCAGGAAAGATGAAAAGATTTAGATGAATCTCTTTATGAGGAGTTTTACCGGGGATGCTTTCTGTTGGTATATCAATCAAGATCCCAAGAAATGGTCCAATTGGGTAAATATGGCGTCGGATTTCATGGACCGATTTAGGTTTAACACAGAGAATGCACCTGATGTTTTCTACATTTATAATCTTAAGAAGAAACCTACTGAGATTTCTGTGAGTATTCTACTTGTTGGAGGTCGAAAGAGGACAAAGTTAGGCTATCTTTAGACGAAAAATAGATGAATAAATTATTCATCATAGCACATGATCCGCATTATTGTGAAAGTTGATGGTTATCGAAAATCACAAATTCTCTAACATCATCAAACTTGGAGAAAGAATCGTAGAAGGAACCAAGAGCAGGATGGTAACGAACTTTGAGGCACTGCAAGCCATAAATAAGGCATTACAATCAGGCGGATATCAAAGAGGAAAGATGTTGGAACTGTACTGGTGGCTCAGGGTCCAAAATCTCCACTTATCTATCAAACCCCTCCACATCCACATATCAAACACCACCACCTACATAGCAAACACCTCCACCCACATACCAAGCATGACCGCCTACATATCAACCTTCATCTCCCAGATATTCCCAACCCGCCACTGTCCATCACATCTATAACTCCCAACCATCCCATTTCCAATCACCACCAGCTCGCCAAAATTATCCAAAACCAAGACCCAAATACGATCCAAACCACCTAGACAATACATTGCCATTGTTAAGCCCATCGACAAGTTATACGAGAGGTTAAAATCCGTAGGTTACATTACTCCAGTTGTTGTAGTGGCATTAGAAAATCCATCCCAATTGGTCAATCCGAACAAAACTTGTGTATACCATTCCTGTATGAAGGGACATAACACTACTGGGTGCCGAACATTGAAGGATATTATCCAGACGCTAATTGACAACAAGGTCATATAGGAAAAGGAAGCTTCACCTAATGTCCGCAACAATCCCCTCCCCGATCATTGAGGTGATGGTGTACATGTGATAGAGACAAATGAAGAATGGGACCCTGAGGGGTCAATTGGGTTATTCGAGAGGACGATGACTTTAAAGTTGCAGTCACACTTACTCCTATTGTGCTACAGACTTAGTCGACAATCGAGGTTGAGGTAACTACATCCGCTCCATTTGAGGTAGAGGTGGCTCCGCCTGCAGCCACCCCTGATCTATTTGACGTAGAAGTGGTCACATCTTTCACCGTGAAAGTATCAACCAAACCCCCATTCAACTCAAAAACAATACCCCTGGGATTATGTTGCCGAGGCTCAGCAAAAAAGGAAGTCCAAGGTAGAGGAATCTGATGCTGCACAAGGAATGACTAGAATAGGAAGAGTCTATACACCCGAACACTTGGGAGGTTCAAGTAAGGAGGCCATTACTAGGCAGCCTATCATTGAGACTGGGCCAAATGACACGAGGAGGAAAGTACAGGCAAAGGAGTATTCTGTTGTTGACCATCTGAACAAAGTCCCTGATCAGATATCTATCCTGTCACTATTGCATAATTTAGAGGCACACAAGAATGCTTTAATGAAAGTGTTGAGCGAGGCTTATGTACCCAATAACATCACCAACAAAGAGATTCCAAACATGGTTAGGCAAGTACTAGAAAGTCATAAGATCATCTTCCACAAAGATGAGCTACCATCTAAGGGGCTGAATCATAATTGAGCATTACATATTAAAGTGTAATTTGAAGACAAATTCATTGCTAGGGTTTGGCTGATGGAGGTTCAAGCCTAAATATTTGTCTATTGGACACTCTAAAAATGTTGGACAAAGGTTTCCATGAAATACGGGTAGGAAACATGAATGTGAAAGCTTTCGATGTGTCCTAGAGCGCCACGATCGGGGAAATCAACCTTTGCTTGTAGATGGGGCTGTCATGACCCAAACCCGATCGTGATGGTACCCAACCATAATGCTAGGCAAGCCTGACCAAAAATCACTCTCAATTTGACAATAAATCTCAAAACCGACAATTTACGAAAAATTTAATAGTTTTAGAATAGTAATCCAATATTTATAGTAAGATAATACGGAGAGATATGAAATTATTGATAAAACACACCCATAAGATCTGGGGTCATGAGTCTAGAGCCTCTAAAATAAACTGGATAACAATTATCTGAACAAAAATATATAAGTCTGAAAATGTATGTGTGTGTGTGTCTATATATATATATATATATATATATATATATATATATAGAGGAGTAGTCAGGTCGTGCGAACATCAAGCAGCTACCTCAACAACTCTGATAAGCTCTGGAGACAACGACTGCTCAGCTAAGCCTCCAGTACAGCTGAATCTACACACAAGGTTGAGGGAGTAGGGGTGAGTACTACCAATTCAATGAGTAATAAGTATATAAAAAGTCTGAAGATAAGAATCCACGAAATGCCACAAATTAAATGTAAAACTAATAGTCCGACACATTAACTATGAACCAACAACAAAGAAATATCAAGTATATCAAGTCAAGTATAATGCAAGAATGCAATGCAATGCACATGACCCGCTACGGCGTACAGCTCGATCCGTTGGGTACCCGCGCTCACTGGGGGTGTGTACAGACTTCGGAGGGACTCTTACAGACCAAGCGCAATATCATCATATCATTACTGCGGCGTGCAACCCGATCCATACTCAGTCCATATTATGCATATGAGTCACATAACAGATTCAATTAATTTCTCAGTTTCCAATTATTAAGAAGAATATAATTTAGTTATTTAACTTCAGGACTTGTGACTTAGCATTTCATAACAGTGATTAAACATAGGGCTGAGATCAATGATTATATAAATCATGCTATCACAATAATATTCATCCTCTAAGGATGCTACAGATCGGCACAAGACCCCAAACATGGCAATAAGCCCAGATATATTCAATACATGGTGCGTATTAGTCTCCAATATAGTAAAATTCTTGTTCGGGATGGACCCAAGTCTCAATCCCCAGTCATAAACAATCCCGCACCTGCCATGGGGTGCGAGTAGCGTCACAGTGTGATAAACCAGAGTTCCAAACCCTCAAGCCATCATCTATACAGACTACTCACCCTCTAACCTGCCGTAGGCTAGTCCACAATGCCCTTTTCCTCTTGAATCGACCTCTTCGCGCGACGAATCAAGTCAAAACCACAGCGAATACGTTACATTATGCTAAAGAAACATAGCCCAATCAAAATTACTCAAAAAATGCTAAAAATCATGAAGTTGGCAAAACTCAAGCCCGGCCCCACTTCTCAAAAAATGACAAAAGTCACATCACCGGATTCCTCGTCTCGCCATGAGTCCGTACATATAAAATTTTCCAAAATCGGAGTTCAAATGACCACTCAAATCTTCAAATCTTATTTTCAAATCCCTAGGTCCAAAATCCCCAATTTACACCTCAAATACATGCAATCTAGTCGGATTATTCGATGATAATTCAATATTATGGAGTAAAAATAATCGCAAGTGACTTACCTCAAGATTTCCCATGATTTCTTGCTCAAAAATCGCCCCAGTCGTGTTTTATTGCAAAAAAAAAAAGGTAAAAGACGAGCAAAAAAATGCAGCAGCTTTATTAAGCTAATCTGGTCGCTAAAAGTGCCAGATTTGGTCGCTAAAAGTTCCACACGAGACCTGATGCACCAGCACTCTTTAATTTCTCTAAAAATTCTCTAACTCCTTCATACAAACTCGGAACTAGACAATTCTTGTGCCTATGAGTCACAAATACTATAATACGAACACAACCCTTCAGTCAAAACTCAATTCAGTGCTCATTTGCCCAGTGCGATATCCATTTTGCTCGTTAAAAATTATTCATGTTTCGCGTCAAAATCCCAATCGCGACTTGATGAAACTAGACCAAGATTTCCAGATCAGTTCTATAATTCATTATCAAAATTCCGGAAGTTTCGGAATCAAATTTGGATCTCTAGAACTAAAAATGAACCTTTAGATCATTACATTTAGGCTCAAAATGGAAAAAATCTTCCAAAAACTCTTTCAAAATTTATCCGAGCCTCATGGAATCAAAACAAAGTATATTATCAAGTCCCAAAATACACTACGGACTTGCTCGAGGCTTCAAATCACATCAAACAATGCTAAAATCATGAATCAACCTCCAATCCAAGCTTGATGAACTTTGAAGTTTCCAACTTCTATTTCGGATGCCGAAACCTATCAAATCACGTCCGATTGACTTCAAATTTTGCACACAAGTCCAAAATTATATGGAGAAGCTGCAGAATTTCTCAGAATTCCATTTCGACCCTCGGATTAAAATCTCACCTATCAACCGGAATTTGCCAAATTCTTAACTTCGCCAAAATAAGCTAATTTCCACACCGAACCTCCAAATTCACTTCTAATTGCTCTCCTAAGCCTTAAATCCTCCCCCAAAATTAGTTGAAGCATCGGAGATCCATTCCGAGCCCTCTAACTCACAAGTCAATATCCGGTTGACTTTTCCAAACTACCCTTTCCTTAAAGAGACTATTTGTCTCATTTCTAGCCGATATCTATCCGAATTACCTCAAATTCACCAAACACATATAATGAAACATATAGAAACATGAAATGGAGAAAAAGGGGCGGGGATACATAAGACGATGGGTCGGGTCGTTACATCCTCCCCAACTTAAACAAACGCTCGTCCTCGAGCGTACCCAGAGTTGTACTAGAAGCAACCCAATAGCTGAATGACCCTACGAAGCACTTACCCGGGGTGATCCCTCGTCACCCTACCTGGCATGGGTCCGATAACACAATTTAGCTGAAATTTCACACTCCATTTAACCCATATACTGTAGACCGCATTGCACTCTCCGAAATCGTTCACAAGATCAGAACCTCTCATCTTACTCAAAATAAGCCCGAACCAGCGATAATAAACCATACCTGCAACCTCAGGTGCAATCATATGATATACTACATAAACCAAACACTCGAAACGGTAACTACTATTTGCAGCATATGCTCATAACACTCGAATAGCGGTGGAAAACCTCTTATAACCCAAGGTTTTATTCCAACACTTTCATATACTGCCTACGATAAATGAAACCCACAATAGACTAAAAATTTCTCACATCAACCATTCATGATGTCACTTCCCTTTTGACTACTATTACAATAGATGTCCGAGTCGAACTTCGATATTAACCTTCCAACAAGTTGAAACTAATTCCGTTCGTATTCATTAATGACTCCAACGATCACATCTAATCCAATACATCACTCTGGTGATATGACACCACAACACATGCCTAAGCCACAACTTGCACCATACGCACACCAATAAGAGACGGTCCGAACATACTCAAATCATGGAAATTGATCTAGATGAAAGAGATTTACCTCAAACTCATCAGTACCATCACAACACAAGGCTGAGACCCCGTCTCACATCATAGAAATAGAGTACCTGGATCCTTTTTGAAAGGTCATAACTTCACGTGGCCTCGCCACAACACGCGATCCTATCCGAACACAATTATACATGAAGCACATCAAGTCACCATGCTCAAAATAAAGAGCCACACATAGATTGATGTCTGAAATAAAGAAATCTATCACACCCATGATGAAGCAAGTAACATACACCATTAAATCCTTAAAGGACACAATCGATACGCTATTCGCCGAGCAACTCCCAATACGAACTTCTCCTCAGAAACCAGGAAGAAGTGCATACAAAGTAACATACAAAACCTATTCTCAACATCAAACCGTTGCCGCGTGCAACTCGATCCAGGTAACATACCCTGTGGCGGGGTGCCACCCGATCCACAGGAATATTTCACATAGGGAGATGCACATCGAGCAAATTTGATCATTATAACAACATATAGAGTATTGGTCGTAAGCACACTGAATGCATAATCATATCTACTTATGGCAGTGTAGGCTACAAAGCTCAACTTCCACTATGAATCTCGATAGCACCGTAATTTATGTACCACTGCCCAATAATTATAGCGCCTCGCAGCACAGAAAAGCAACTCAGAGATCTTTCCAAATCACTAGAAAATCCAATAATGATCGAATCAACCCATCTTTTATCAATACAATTCGTGACTAACCAAGCCAACCCAAGCTAAACATGTATCCAACCAGCTTACCAACAAGCTCATTACCAAGAAGCCTGAAGCTACGTCTTCCATTATTATAACTCCTGCCAGAGCCGTAAGATTCAGTGGGCCGACACCAAACAAATACTAAAATTCACAATCCCACCCGGCGACATGCCTGGCCACAAGGAACACGTTTGAAACGGTCCTTCAATATCGAAACTGAATCAATGGTAGAAACCTCTATACTGACATCTGTCACAAACACCCAATTAAGTAAAGTAATTCTTCCTAGCCGTCCGCTAGTCTTTGGAATGCAACCCACTCTTACTATAACCTCACCCGATGCATCTCTTCACGCAACCTGTGGCAATCTTCTGGCATAGCCCATAACATAACAGTCTAGGTTAACCTAACACTGAGGCAACAGGTCTACACCCATATCATATCCAAAATCTATCTTATCAACAAATAAAGATCCACTCTAGTCTCCAAATCCTAATTGCCATTAAACGGTGCTGAATACATACGATCCATAACCACGACATAAAACTGTGTCGGAGAACTCTGGTCTCCTCCTCCATATAACACACAAATCGCTATACCTGGTCCCACGTTCCGCCGTATGAATACATATTACACATCAAGTGCCCATCATTCCACAAAAGATATTCTAATATTTCACTGTGCCATCAGCAAACTCGAATATTAGCAATTGATCCAACAAGAAGAATGTCGCAACACTACTGATGTATCATTAGTCTGTTTACATTGCCCTCCTTCCGAGACATATACTATCGTCAAATCACTTCCAATTACCAGTACCATCTCCTTGATTACCTGAGACTACTCGTTGCTTGAGAACTTTATGAACTTCCTTTTATAACTGAACCGAAACCTCGCACACGCCCGTCTCGCCCCCCTACAACATACCGCACCTACCATACTTTCCAAGGATAACATGAGAACTTTCGTCCCCCCTTTCGCGCAGCAGACTTCGACGTACTCAGCTAGTCCAGAACTTTGATTGATCCCATTTAGAAGAAAAATCATTACACACTCCATGATCCGCATGTCCACAGAAATATACATCCCCAAACCCTGATGAAACCCAATAAGAACTCTCTCCCAATTCCATTTGCACAAGCTAAACTGCCAGGACTTAATATTTCTACCTGAACCAAGCCAAACAGACTGTCAGAACTCATGAGCCTTGTTGTCCAACGCTTGTATAAACTTATTACCTAGAACGCATAAAAAGAATTGATCATATCTTTACCACACCGATTCGGTCCACTAACAAGCTACTTCATTTGTCTAGATTTTATTCTGATTCATTTTCAACTTGATATACTGTACTGATGTAGCACCACAATGCCTCAACCCAGGCTTACCACATGAGACTCGAACGTAAGACCACACTGTCTAACCACTCGTGCCTTATTAGCACTCTGACACCGCATGACATGATCTCATTTCGATACAACCAAACCACTTCCTTCTCTTTACACTAAGCATTCTTTATAAAAAAAACCCAAGAAATCCTATTATTTCCTCACATCTACGAAGCACCATATAACCTTTGTAATTTTCTTTCTTCACTCGTGCCATCCTCGGCTCAATTATTGCAACCAGAATTGATTCACCCGCATGCATCAAATCGGAACTAACATAGTACATAATCTTACAATCAGCTATCAACAACAACCTCCCCAACTTAGCTCGAAGCCATATATACCTCCACACATATACTCTTTTGCTATCGTAATATCATGGTGAGATTAAACACACTCTTCTATAAGCTTGTGGAAACACGAATTATCAGAAATTTTAACTCTTTTGCAATTCTTGCATTCATCACCCAACGAGTAAGCCCACTCTTTAGGCGACAAAAGCTTTTTTAAGTCCCAAAATTTTCAAATATTTCGGCAGAGCTTCCTTTGTAGTTCGGCCTATCCACTTGCCAGAGAATCACCAAACCCATCCTAACAACACGTCCACAACTTGACAAAGCACTAGAATGTATATCAACAACATTAATCCCGATATTACATGTATTATATTATAAAAATTGATACATCGAAATGCGTTGCATCTATTTGAATCATAAAACATGGAAAATACCTTTCAATTCACATGAAATCTTCTCATAATATACATAGGAATCACATCACTTCAGAACACTCCATAGGGGATAACCCACATGCTTCGCTGCAATATAACATTTCTGTATACCTTCTGCCATCATACACATTACGCAGCTACTTAGTCTTCCTGAGTCTGAACTCATATCGTATCATGCATTTACTTCAGTCCCACTAGGAGCCTTGAAAAGATTTTTCATGTGCCTCTATTCGGGATACATATCGAACCACAATAGGAAACTAATCACTTAACAGTTCGTCTATTATCCACCAGACTTCTTCATCGCTACCAAGTCATATAATTGTATCTCGCAGCACTAGCATACTCAATCACACGAATACCAATCTGCCATTCCAGATAATAGTGACAATACCGAATATATGAGTCCATAAAACTATTTCGCAGAATTGGCACTCAGGTTCCCAAGCCATATGTAAAGACACGACCTCAAGTCCTCCAGACTGGCCCAATATCAACCTCACGAAGATTACATCTCGCCCCTCAATTGGGGAATCACAAGCCATCAAAGTACATCTGCTACCGAGCGCTCATGCGCGTATGCGAACACTTGGAAGGAATTTCAAGAGTTACTCTTTCAAGTAGAATCAAGGACGCGCGATAAGATTTCAAGAAAGCGAAGTATTTCCTAAAGGTTCTGTAGCCTCCCGAGTATAGATACAGACGTCTACATACTGATACGCCAGACTCTACTAATCGGATCATGACTCATGAGGCCTAGTAACCTGTGCTCTGATACCAACTTTTCATGACCCAAACCCGGTCGTGATGGCGCCCAACCATAACGCTAGGCGAGGCTGACCAACAATCGCTCTCAATTCGACAATAAATCTCTAAACCAACAATTTAAGGAAAATGTAATAATTGTAGAATAATAATTCAATATTTATAGTAAGATAACACAGAGAGATAAGAAATTTTTGATAAAACACTCCCATAAAATCTGAGGTCACGAGTCTAGAGCCTCTAAAATAAACTGGATAACAATTATCTGAACGAAAATACATAAGTTAGGAAATGTATATATATATATATATATATATATATATATATATATATATATATATATATATATATATATATATATATATATATATATATATATATTGGGTCCTGGGAACGTCAAGCAACTACCTCAACAACTCTGATAAGCTCTGGAGACAGCGACTACTCAACTAAGCCTCCGCTGCACCTGAATCTGCACACAAGGTGCTGGGAGTAGGGGATAGTACTACCAACTCAGTGAGTAATAAGTATATAAAATGTCTGAAGATAAGAATCCACGAAATGCCACAAAGTAAAGCTAAAACTAACAGTCCGACAAATTAACTAAGAACCAACAACAAAGAAATATCAAGTGTATCAGTCAAGTATAATGCAAGAATGCAATGCAATGCATATGACCCGTTGCGGGTACAACCCGATCCATTGGGTACCCACGCTCACTGGGGGTGTGTACAGAGTCCGGAGGGCCCCCCTACAGCCCAAGCGCAATATCATCATATCATTATTGCGGCGTGCAGCCGGATCCATACTCTGTACATAGTATGTATATGAGTCACATAGCAGATTCAATTAATTTCTCAGTTTCCAATTATTAAGAAGAATATAATTTAGTTATTTAACTTCAGGAAAAGTGACTTAGCATTTCATAACAGTGATTAAACGCATTATTGAGATCAACGATTATACAAATCAAGGTATCACAATGATATTCATCCTCCGCAGAATATACAGATCGGCACAAGGCCCCAAACATGGCAATAAGCCCAGATATATTCAATACAGGGTGCGTATTAGTCGCCAATATAGTAAAATTCTTGTTCGGGATGGACCAAGTAACAATCCCCAGTCATAAACAACCCTGCACCTGCCATGGGGTGCGAGTCACGCCCTAATATAGCATCATAGTATGATAAATCGGGGTTTCAAATCAACATGCCATCATCTATACAAACTACACACCTCTAACCGGCCGTAGGGTAGTCCGCAATGACCTTTTCCTCTTGAATCGACCTCTTCACGCATTGAATCTTGTTAAAACCACCACGAATACGTTACATTATGCTAAAGCAACATAGCCCAATCAAATTACTCGAAAAATGCTAAAAATCAGGAAGTTGGCAAAACCTGAGCCCCGGGCCCACTTCTAGAAAAATAACGAAAGTCACATCACCGGATTCCTCATCTCGCCATGAGACTGTACATATAAAATTTTCCAAAATCGAAGTTCAAATGACCCCTCAAATCTTCAAATCTTATTTTGAAATCCCAAAGTCTAAAATCCCCAATTTACACCTCAAAAACATGATATCTAGTCGGATCATTCGATGATAATTCAATATTATGGAGTAAAAATAATCACAAGTGACTTAGCTCAAGATCTCCCATGATTTCTTGCTCAAAAATCGCCCCAACCCGTGTTTTTTCGCAAAAAAAAAAAGGTAAAAAATGAGCAGAAAAATGCAGCAGCTTTATTAAGCTAATCTGGTCGCTAAAACCTAAATCTGGTCGCTAAAAGTGCTAGATTTGGTCGCTACAAGTGCCACACCAGACCTGATGCACTAGTACTCTTTAATTTCACTAAAAAGGCTCTAACTCCTTCATACAAACTTGGAATTAGATGATTTGTGTTCCTATGAGTCATAAATAATAATAGAACACAACCCTTCAATTGAAACTTAATTCAGAGCTCATTTGCCCAGTGCGATATCCATTTCGCTCGTTAAATAATTATTCATGTTTTGCGTCAAAAATCCAATCGCGACTTGATGAAAGTAGACCAAAATTTCCAGATCAATCCAATAATTCATTATCAAAATTCCATAAGTCTCGAAATCAAATTTGGATCTCTAGAACCAAAAATGAACCTTTAGATCATTACGTTTATGCTCAAAACGACAAAAATCTTCCAAAAAATCTTCCAAAATTTATTCGAGCCTCATGGAATCCCAACAAAGTATACTAACAAGTCCCAAAATACACTACATGCTTGCTCTAGGATTCAAATCACATCAAACAACGCTAGAATCATAAATCAACCTCCAATCCAAGCTTGATGAACTTTGAAGTTTCCAACTTCTATTTTTCGATGCCGAAACCTATCATATCACGCATGATTAACTTCAAATCTTGCACAAAAGTCCAAAATGACATGAAAAAGCTAGAAATATTCTCGGAATTCCATTCCAAGCCTCAGATCAAAATCTCACCTATCAACCGGAATTCACCCAATTCCTAACTTCGCCATAATAGGCTAATTTCCACACCGAGCCTCCAAATTCACTTCCGATTACTCTCCTAAGACTTAACTCAACCCCCGAAACTAGTCGAGCCATCAGAAATCCATTCCGAGCCTTTTAACTCACAAGTCAACATCTACTTGGCTTTTCCAAACTACCATTTCCTTAAAGAGACTATTTGTCTCATTTCTAGACGAACTCTATCCGAATTACCTCAAATTCACCAAGGACATATAATGAAACATATAGAAGATGAGATACCCAAGATGAGATACTTTCCTAAGCCTTAAATCATCACTCCCTTGCGTTATCATTACTTTACCTGATAAACCAGAGAATGTAACGTGTAATGAGGCAACACAAAACAAGAATAATGATTTAGATGAAGAAGATGAGATACCCTAGAAAATTGTTAGGGAGGTTAAAATTTTTGAGAATATGACTAAGTCCAATCTGGACGAGACCGTGGCGGTAAATTTGGGAGATGCTAAGACTGTCAAAGAGACTCGCATCAGGATCTTCTTGTCACCGACAGAGAAGGAAGAGTATATTCAGTTCCTGAAAGAGTATAAGGATAATTTAGCGTGGTCATATGATGACATAACCGGCTTAAGCACATTTATAATGGCTTACAAGTTGCCTACTAAACCCATGTGTCCGCTGGTCAAGCAGAAACTCTGAAAGTTCAAACCAGACATGATCTTGAAAATTAAGGAACATGATCTTAAAAATTAAGGAACATGATCTTGAAAATTAAGGAGTAAGTTACGAAGCAGATCAAAGACAAAGTTCTTATGGTGGTTGAGTACCCGATCTGGTTAGCTAACATTGTGGCAGTTACAAAGAAAGGATGGGAAAGTCCGAGTATGTGTTGACTATCGGAATTTGAACAGATCAAGTCCCAATGACAACTTCCCACTGCCAAATATAGATATCCTAGCCGATAATTGCGGCAAGCATGAACTCCAATCCTTTGTAGATTGCTTCACGGGTTATCACTAGATTTGGATGGATAAATAAGATCTGGAGAAGACAGCTTTCATCACACTGTGGGGTGTGTACTATTAAAAGATGAAGCCATCAGTTTGAAGAATGCTGGGGCCACTTACATGAGAGCCATGATAACCATCTTCCATGATATGATACACAATGAAATGGAGGTTTATGTGGACAATGTCATTATCAATTTCAAAATGTTTGCAGATCACGTAGAGGACTTGAGAAAGTTCTTTGACAGGCTAAGGAGGTACAATTTGTAGCTGAACCCCGAAAAGTGTGCATTCAGGGTTCCCACATGAAAATTATTGGGGTTCATCGCCATTCGTCGAGAGATCGAGCTAGATTCATCTAAAGTTAAGGCTATTTAGGAGTTACCACCACCTAAGAGCAAATAGGACGTGATGAGCTTCCTAGGACGTCTCAACTACATTAGTCGCTTCATAGCGCAGTCCACAGTTATATGTGAACCCATCTTCAAATCGCTGAGGAAAGATGCTGAACCGAGTTGCACATAGAATTCTCAAAAAGCTTTTGACAAGATCAAGTAGTACCTGTTCAGACCACTAGTTTTGGTCCCGCCAGAACTTGGACAACCTTTTTCTACTCTATCTATCTGTATTAGATGGAGCCTTTGGATGTGTTTTGTGACAAAATGATGGGACAGGAAGAAAGGAGCAAGCCATATAATACATGAGTAAGAATTTCACACCTTACGAAGCACGGTATTCTCTGCTTGAACGCACTTGTTGTGCTTTGACCTGGACAACTTAAAAATTGAGGCATTACTTATGTACCTATACTACATACCTTATATCCAGGATGGACCCTCTGAAATACATATTCCAGAAGCCCGTGCCGACTGGGAAGTTAGCCAAGTGGCAGATACTATTGAGTGAGTTCAACATCATCTATGTAACTCAAAAGGCGGTCAAAGGACAAGCATTGGAAGATCATCTTGCTAATAATTTGATGGATGGAGAATACGAACCCTTGAAAATACATTTTCCTGATGAAGAAGTATCATTCGTAGGAGAGGACATTACCGAGGCATATGATGGTTTGAAGATGTTCTTTGACGGAGCTGCAAATTTCAAAGGAGTGGGCATTGGAGAAGCTTTGGTATCAGGAACGGATCAGTATTATTTGGTATTGGATAAACTCTGATTTCCCCGCACTAACAACATAGCAGAGTATGAAGCCTGCATACTAGGACTCAACATGGAAATCGATATGAATATTCAGGAGCTGCTGGTAATCGGTGATTCGAATTTGCTCGTGCACCAGTTACAAGGAGAGTGGGACACCAAGAATTCCAAGATATTTCCTTATCTGCACCAAGTGCAATAACTGAGAAAGAGGTTCACGAAGATAGAATTCAGACATGTGCCCAGAATCTAGAATGAATTTGTAGATACATTGGCTACCTTGTCAACTATGATATAACACCCAGATAAGAATTATATTGAACACATTCCGGTGAGGATCCATAATCAGCAGGCATATTGTGCTCATGTTATAGAAGAAACAGATGGAAACCCTTGGTTCCATGGAAATACAGAATACTTATCAAAAGGAGAATACCCGAAGCATACAAATCACATTGAGAAGTGCAAACTCTGGAGACTGTCAAATCACTTCTTCCACAGCAGAGGGAACTTGTACAGAAGAACTCCTAATTTGGGTTTACTAAGGTGTGTCGATGCAAAGGAAGCTTCTAAGCTACTTGAGGATGTGCATGCTGGCACCTGTGGCCCACACATGACTGGTTTTGTATTTTCTAAGAAGATACTCAGGCAGGTTACTTTTGGATGACCATGGAGATGGATTGCATTCACTATCAGCAAATTCTTTCAATGTCAAGTGCATGCCGATATGATAAAAGTGACGCCAAATGAGCTCAATGCAACAATCTCACCTTGGTCATTCGCCGTCTGGAAATGGATGTTATTGGTTCGATTGAGCCCACTGCTTCAAATGGACACAAGTTTATTCTGGTAGCAATTGATTACTTCACGAAAATGGGTAGAAGCTGTATCTTACAATGCTATAACCAAGAAAGTCGTCGTATATTTTATCAAGGATATTATTGTTTGCCAATTTGGAGTTCCCGAGTCCATTATTACTGATAACTCTTCCAATATCAACAATGATTTGAGGAATTCCATGTGTGAGATTCTAAAAATCAAGCACAAGAATTCAACAACATATAGGCCTCAGATGAACGGAGCTGTAGAAGCCACCAAGAAAAGCATTAAGAAGATACTAAACAAGATGGTAGAGAACCATAAACAATGGCATGAGAATCTACCTTTTTCTTTATTGGTATACCGCACTCAACTGGGGAAACTTCCTACATATTGGTTTATAGTACCGAGGCTATCATCCCAGCCGAGGTAGAGATTCATTCTTTAAGGGTCATACAAGAGGTCGAACTCAGTGATGTACAGTTGATAAGGGGTCGCTATGAACAATTGGCCCTTATCGATGGAAAAGGATGAATATAGTATGTCACAGTCAACTTTATCAGAACAAAATGTCTAGATCTTTCAACAAAAGGGTCAAACCAAGATAGTTAGCACAAGGTCAGCTGGTGCTGAAGAAGATCTTCCCACATCAAGATGAAGCCAAAGGGAAATTCTCTCCCAACTATCAAGGTCCATACATGGTTCATAGGGTACTAACAGGTGGAGCACTCAAACTTGCAGAAATGGATAGAGAAGTCTGGACAAAACCAATCAATTCAGACGCAATTAAGAGATACTATGCCTAAATCACTTTACATTTCTTTTCTGATGTAATTGAACTATGCTTGACCTGATTCCTGTATAAAAGGGGATACATAGGCAGCCTTATGGTTTCAGTCATATCATAATAAAATTTCCATTTCCCTCAAGCTTAGAAACTGGGACAGAATTTTTAGGAGGACCTTATATATTTTGAAGCAAGTCCAGCCAACGCCATCACATGCCAGAAAGTCAGTAATCAGTAAAGAAACTGGTGAAGAATTTTGAGAACGACCCTTAAGGATTCTCAAAATTATGGAGAAGGTTCAACATGACCTGTCATCCACAAATGGTCAAAAGTTCATCCACCAAAATGGGGGAGAATTTTGAGGAGGACCCTCAAAATTTGAAATATAAGAGTGTTGCAATGCCTTTGAGATGTTTTGCACTCACTAGTTCATCTAAATGTATTGACATATTTCTAAATAACTCTATATTTTATCAATAATTGCATATTTTTTTGAAAACTCTATTTCCATAACAATCAGGTGTCAATGGGGGGAACTCAAAAGGCTTCCACAACAAAGCAAAGCAAGGCCAGCAGCAGAAGCGCAAACCAACCCGCCTCCCCCAACACACACACTCACAGAACTTACAATTTTCTTTGAACGCATGCACATTTGACGTAACCATAACATCCATGTAGCAAGATCATTATCAATCAGGCAATCAGACACCAAATATATATATATAGCTAAAACATATACTACTCTTATTTGCTACGTGCTCTCTACACGAGGCTAATCCCTGTCTCCTTGCCTGCATGAGGCTAATCCCTACCTCCCTATTTGTATAAGGCTAATTCCCTATTGAAACCCAATCTGCCATTCCTCAATCTTTTTGAGGGGATGGCGCCCTTGAGAGAAGATCATCGCTCATTGATTGACTGTCGAAGAAAGCATGTGACCTTATCGGATCCTCCTCTGGGGGTACATTGCTCTGCTAATAATCTTGCCAGCGAGACCCTTTTTGGGGCGGAAGTCCGATTGAGGAAAAAATGCGGTGGGCCCTGTTAAGGATTTGGGATCTTTGGGTGGAGTTAGTACCTCCGAATGTCCCGGCTGATTGTCTTCATACATGTTAGTGAAAAAATAATCAAAGGAGTGAAGCCTCTCTTCCTCACTGCGAGATATCTAGATGATGTTTTGAGATTTGGTATGTTCCCTTTGATCATTTTGAGGGTAGAGGTAGTGGTTCCAACGATGTGTCATATGGTGAGGAATTTCTCCTCATCGCGTATTGCTCCCTATCGAGTATTTTAATCCCGCCCTTGCGTGGGATTTAATCCTTTTGACAGTGTGGGGTTGATGCTGTCTACAGATGATATGGTCGTGGTCGTCTGGATAAGATGTTCGTGCCTTGCGCCTTATCTAATGGTATAGAGCTCAGCATACCGGCCCAAGCTCACACGTGTTGTATCAAGAGAATGTTCTTTGTGGCAACCGTTGTTTGGAATTCATCAGGTATTCGAGATTCGGGAATGATTTGGTCCTCCAGTGTGGGCATCCCCATTGACTTTGGTCTGACATTATTGGTGTGCTTGATCGAACCACCTGAATTCATGAACACATGTTATATTTGAAATAGATCAAATGAGGGAGAGGGTTACCAATGCGTCAGTGTGAGGCCAAGGTGAAGTCTCGGTGTCCTTTTCTCTTGATGTAAGGGTGTCCTCTAGAATATATCCCTGGACCCATTCTTGAGAAGCCTTGATGATCATAAAATCGAACCATCGATTTCTACCATATATAAAAACCTGCCCAAAAAGGCATACATACATATACGTGCAACATACGTATGGCGAGCCGACAAGGCTTCTATAGACAACTATGTACCTCAAAACTCGAAGCCGGCAATGCAAAATACTATCCAAGTATACATACTGTCTACAGACCTCTAATAGAAATATAATGGTACAATGACAGGATTGAGCTACGTCATACCCATATATATGTATATAAAAACATATTGTATCAAAAATCAAAAGTAGTTCCGGATCAAGTGGATCACGCCAACTCTCGTTGATCAAGGATCCTAAGAAGGGGGACCGCTAGCTTGCCTACTTGCACCTGCGGGCATGAAACGCAGGCCCCATAAAATAGGGCATCAGTACAAAATATGTACTGAGTATGTAAGGCATGAAAATCTTGATGTAAAAGTCATAGATAAAACATGGAATAAAGAAATCCATCTGTAAATTTGAATAACATTGTAAATTATGAAATATTTATAATGTTATGCACGTGCATATAAATGTCGTGTCATGCATGGGTATAGGTGTATATAATATCATCAAGCCACTGAGGGCATCCCATCATATCATCTTGGCACTATGGGCAACATCATCCACATATTCCAACTAATCTGGTGGTGGTGCGTATATACGCCGTATATATATATATATATATATATATATATATATATATATATATATATATATATATATATATATATATATATATATATATATATATATATATATATATATATATATATATATATATATAACGCCATCTAGTCATGGGTCAATGTGCATATATAAATGAATGAAATACATGAAAATATGCAATAATCTGAAGATTTTTTCTGGATAAACTTTTTCAACTGCGTATTATTCTGAGACGCATAAACAGAAGATATAATAATATGTCACACGGGGAATCAAGAACATAGAGACCCCTAGTATTTGTATTAATAGAGTCGTTTATGAAAACTTTGTATTTGCTCGTTTCTTCTGTATAACTTAGACCATGCTAACAAGAAAGAAGGGATGGACTTAATATATTTGGAGTAAGGAAAACTTCGTATAATATTATTGATGAAGATTGCACCGTACTCTTTTAGAACCGCTAAATTTGGATGGAATTAAGCTTCTTTTCTTTGAATTATTTGAACGAATTAAGCTTTTGCTTCTTTGAAGTGTTTGAACAAATTTTAAGCTTCTGTTCTTGAAATATTCAAACCAAGAAAGGATAGGTTCTTGCTTTAGGATTTTTGGCGTTTTTGATTCTTTGTCCAAATGAAAAGTGTAAACTTATAACAAGTCTTATTTTGTTAAATTTCAATTTAACCTTAGTACCCACCTAGGCATAAATGACTAAGAGTCATTCTTAGTCTTGTGGCTTTGTGCCACGATTTTGGGGTGTAATTATTAATTTTGATCCACTTATTAGTTAATCGGGTAATGTTTCATTATTCGGTAATTAACGAATCGCCCGCATAATTTAAAAATTGCCTCAAATTACTTAAAATTTTATTTTTTTAATACACTTTATATATACTTTATAAATTATACTAACGTGGTCATATGGTACCTGGCATGTTACTACTTCATAATTATCGAGCATTATTGCTCGACCCATATTTTATCCCAAAAGGTTCAACAAAACTCCTTTTCTTTGATTTGTGTACCCTTTATCCTTTATGATACTTACTTATCACTTGTTATAAATAGTGTAAATGCGTTAACCTCAAGATAATCTCATCCCCGAGTCTACATCGATTAACTAAAGATGAAACTTTTAACCTACTAAAATGCGAGTTGTAACATCCCCCCTAGAAACATTCATACTCGAATGTTTAACTCTTCGGGATATATATAACCTTAATAGAGTCAACTTTATAACAATGCTACTACCAACTCTTCCTGTAAAAACTTGTTTACCATAAAAATGGTAACAACAATTAAATTTGTAAATAAGACTCTAAAAATCCGTGATATATTTCCGAGCTAGTTTTTAGAGCATTTGATCCTAATAATATGGAGTTTAATGATAAAATGCAAGCTAAAACAAGATAGTATTCAAACCGAAGAGCCTGCTGCCCGTGTATAGGTCTGATCGATGGGGAACTTTGGGGTCGATGTCACGGTCGAATTCGAGCTATCGGGGATAATCGGGAATAGGATAACAACGGAGGATATAATTAAACAAGGCGTTTCACGGCCAATACTAAGCAATATAATGAAGAACAAGTAAGAGAACAATAGATATAAAGGTAGCCCCAGGCCAGTAAGAACAAGCAAGTTAGAAAGAAAAGAGAGAGAGAGACAGGGGTATTATTGCACTTGTGGAGAAAATGGAGCACATCAGCCTCCTACAAGGTAGTGTGAGTCGTCTTTATATATGAGGGGAACTCGACAACAAATATGTGGGCGCTAATTATAAAGTATGGAGATGGGATGTCTTGACGGGATGCCTTAGCTTGAGCTCTGGATAGGCCATCCCTGTCAGACTTAGCCATATGCCTCGGGAACTTCCCTTTCTATCCTGGATTTAATCTTCATCTTCTCTAAGTCGGGCCTCGAGGTCGGGAACTCAGCCGCGACTTCCTATCCTCGGTGTCTCAGGGCATTTTTGCGAAATGACTTGACAGCGAGAAATCAAGTCCTTTAAATTTTCCGCATATATATAATCTCTACATTTCCCAGAACGAAGTGATGGGAAACAATTTTAACACTTGACTCCTCGTGTTCCTTATGGCGACATCATACTAATGAGGCAGCTCCGAGTATGAGCTTTATGGTAATCGAAGCATCTATGGGCTTGTGTATTTTTGACTTCATTCGATGCACTCCCGATTCCTACTCTCCAAGGTGAAGGTACCGTCGTCGACTCAGTTTTCCAAGGATGCATTAACTACGTCCATCAGTCAATCTTCCAAAGCCTCGACGATTATGTCGTAACCACCAATAAATGGGGGTGCTTTGGCATTATTTTCATATCCCAGTGCTTTCGTTGGCTTATTTTCCCATTTCTTCTTATCATCTTCTTGTATCCTTAAATAGAATGCTTGGGGATCATGGCCTCAAGCCCGTTTGGCAGAGCTTCCTTAGATCGTGTTGCGGCCCTCTGCCGGGGCTTCCCTTTATCGAGCATAATCATGCTGTACCGTTAATGCTGTGGTCGTCGACATGTTTGTCTTTGCTGCTACTCCTGTTGGCCGGAGATGATAATGGAAAGGGAATCGATTTCCCCCCTTATGTAGACAGTCTTTCGAACTATGCACCACTTCTCAAAAAGGGGCTCGGATTATACGCCGCTGCTCACCTTCAAACCCCTTCTTGACGTTGTACTCTGCTCCTAGTTAGGGGCTTTCATGGCTAGACGTCACAAGAAGTTGATTCTAAGTAGCCTTGCAAGCGGGATCGAGGGTTGTTCGGTCCGTTGTCTCTTCGCAGTTCTTATAGCCAACGAGGGTCCTCGAGCTTTAAAGATCTATGTCATTTTTTCATCCCTCCCTGGAACTCGCCATACCCCTTGGGGATATCACTGTGGAAGACTGGGATGAAACTTCTGAGGATGTGGATTCGGAGGCACCTGTTGTGGACCTTCGAATGTGGACCGGTCTTCAGGCTTTTACTTTGCGTGTGCATCCCTTTATTTCTTCCTTTATGTGTAGAGATACCCTGTAGGCTTTTTTAAATTTATGTAATGACCCCTCGAGGGCTGTTGTACATGGATCTTTATGAATATGAATGTACTCCATTGGCTTCTGCTTTCTATTATTGCTTTGTAATTGCATGTTCTCGTGCCCTTCGAGGCTTTTTGAATGTCTTCCTTTATTGTTGACTGCTAACATTTAACTTGGGTGCGAGCGTTCTTTATGATCCTATACCGATCGAAAATGGATCCCCTCCTAACATATCATCTTGCCTCGAACCAATCCTGAATTGATCTGATAGGCTCGGGCTGTCGGGGCCCTGTGAGTTATATGGAGACAATGCACTGAGTTTCGGGGCCTTTGAGAATTTTATCCCGAATGAAGGTTAGCTTTTGGTACCTGGGTCCCTTTTGATCTTGATGCTGATCTCATTTTTTAAAAAGATTTCGTGATAGACTTCTGCTGAGGAGTTTCCTGCACTCAGGCGGTGCCTCAGATCTTCATGGAGCTTTCGTGATCGGAGCTTCCTATGCTTATTCCTCTCATTAGAAAAAGGGAACTATGGATGCTATCTTGAGATTGGAGATAATACGCATGATTCCTCAAGTCCTCGATTCTCGTCAATGGATGTTTTTGGGATTGGGTATCACCCTGTTGATCTATATCGAGGTTATTGGCTTCCTGGGGCTCATTCCGGGTAGGCGAGGTATCGCTGCTCCTTGCATATATATGTGACGGCTTCGGCTTCTTCGAAAGAATTCACTATTTTTAGTTACCTGCCCTTCTACTTTGGCATATGGTTCTTCATTTCTTCTGGCGCAAAAAGTGTTGGCACATGTCCTTGCTCTGATCTGTTAGTTTTACCATTTCGGGGCCGGCCTGGCATGGAGTGAGGAGTGCTGGTCCCGGCGCTCAGGAACCGGGGGAGTTTGCTCTGAAGATGGTGTGTTTAATAAGAGGGGAACATTTGGAGATGGTGAGGCGGTACTGTGGATAGAGCTGCAGGTGCTTTCCCCGGATTAGAGTATTATAGACTCTACTGATGGATTCTTGAGCGTATACCTATATCCTTTCGCATTTGGTCCCCTTGATAGGGTTGTGCTTGTTTTTTGCATGAAGTATCGGGTTACTTTGGCACAAATACATCCATCGTTTTGGTGAGTGGTGTTGATGATGAGGATCTTTGCAGAGAAGGATGAGCTTGAATTCACGCTTAACCACCTCCTCAGGCTATACCGACCCTTTCATTACCAGGTCCTGCTAACCTTGAGGTGCCATTCGTCCCCGCCCTTTGTAGTAGATGACGAAGAGGACGGGGATCGATAGTAGGCCAGGTTGTTTATCCGGGTCCGGACGGTCGACATTATCCCTGTGGAGCTTTTGCCATTTCCCGAAGGGTGGAATTATGCACATGAGCGGAGCGTCTAGTGCTTTTTCAGATTTGGCCTATAGTAAAAATCAGTTGAGTAATAGTGTTTTCTGTTACATCCCGTGAGTTTAATAATAAACCAGCACATACGTTTGATATGGTATTTTGAGCATAATATTTTTATATATGTTTGAAAAATATAATTTTATGTAGTTATTACTGTAAATCCTTTCAAATATATTTTATTTTATACATATAATATGAGAAACGTTTATGAGATTTTCTTTATTACAATAATATAAATTACTTTCTCACAAGAAAAGAAGGTTATCTTTTTACTATTTAAGAATTAAGTGTACGAAAATTTGTACTCTTTATATAAAATTAATAAAATTATAAGTTAAGAAAATATATGTATTTTTTTATGAATATTTTAGTGAAATAATAGTATATATATAGGGTGATGTCTTTGAATTAATAGGCATTAGTTGTCAAAAGGATAGAACTTCCATGCCCATTCATGGCCAGGTGGAAGCCAAACTCATAATGTTTCTTTTGCTTTCATTTTGGAAAGGCTAAATGTATTAATCATACTAAATCGTGTTAATCTTCTCCCACAGTAGCACAATAGAACGGAGAAACAGTAGGAATATTTGTTGAAACACGTTTTCAAGGCACTAAATTAAACGTGTGTTCATATTTGTAGGTTTTGATAAATGACAAATGATGCGCAATTGACATATGACGAGGTCCAAGCACAAGCGCGCAATTGACACATAACGAGGTTCAAGCACAAGACGAACAAAGATCATGATCAAGCAAAGAAATAAAGTTATACATGAGTCATTCTTTAATTGTGATCTTGATCCGACAATTAACTCAAGACTTGGCTTCTCTCGTAAAATCATTTTTATCAAATCATGCATATTTAATTTAAAGCATAATGATTTTCAAATATTTTATTTTAGCCAAAATGATTTTTAAACATGCCTCTCAAATCTGGACAAAGATAATCGATTATGTACTTTATGATAATCGATTATGTTAAGACAATGTACACCAGATTTACAAAGCTGAACAATAATCGATTATGTACCTTATGATAATCGGTTATGTTAAGGCAGTGTACATTAGATTTTTCAAAGCTACAAGATAATCGATTATGTACCTTATGATAATCGATTATGTTGAGGCAGTGTCCATTAGATTTTTCAAAGCTATAAAATAATCGATTATGCACATTATGATAATCGATTATGTTGAGGCAGTGTCTATAAAATTTTACAAGACTGTAAAATAATTGATTATGTACTTTATGATAATCGATTATGTTAAGACAGTGTAGTCCGAAGTTTTCAAAATATAAAAGATAATCGATTATCCTTATAGCATAATCGATTATGCAAATGACCGTTGCCAAAGTATTTTTAAACTCTGAAAGATAATCGATTATACACAATCTGATAATCGATTATGCTAAGTAAAATCTGCATACGATTTTTTGAACGTTGTCAGGTAATCGATTATACACAATCTGATAATCGATTATGTTAAGTAAAATCTGAATATGATTTTTTGAACGTTGTCAGGTAATCAATTATACGATTTGGATAATCGATTATTCTGCTTAAAATATGGGATTGATTCTTGAACGATTGGAAAATAATCGATTATGCAAATCAGATAATCGATTATCTTAGCACAAAATCAGCAATTCTTGATTGGCAATTAGCCAACGGTTGTGGGGGTTTTGAACACTATAAATACAACTCAAAATCTGTCTTCTAAGTACAACAACTGATTATATTCTTGTTAAAGCTTGCATACTCTCATATTCATCATTTTCTATTCATTTATTAAGTTTTTGAGAGCCAAACTCTTTACGAAAGTTGTTGTGTTCCTGGGCGTATTTATTTTACTCATATCTACTCTTAAAGAGAGTCTTGTCTTGAGTGCTAAGTGTTTGTATACACTTGAAGGGAAGTGTTAATCCCTTGTGGTTGTAAGAAGGAATGTTTTCATTCCTTCGGTTGAAGTCTTGAAGTGTGGTATCTTCGAGCAAAGGCTGTTGAGGCTTGTGTGACTCAAGTTCTCAGTTTGTAACGGTTTGTTAAGCACCCGTAAGCTTAACGAAGTTAGTGGAATCTTGAGAGAGTCTCTCGGGGACTGGACTAGCCACAGGTTGTGGTGAACCAGGATAATTTCGGTGCGTTCGTTCCTTATTATTTACTTACCGCACTTATTCAATCCTGCAATTTTTAATTCCGCATGTTTATATTGTTTTTTATTATAATGCTATTCACCCCCTCCTCTAGCGTTAAGCGTATATTCTAACAATTGGTATCAGAGGCCAACTCTCTGAAAAACTTAACCGTTTGAGAGAAACAATCCATGGCTTCTACTCGTGACTTTAATGCAGGAATAGGTGAAGGACAATGCTCCACCAGACCACCACTGTTCGACGGCACAAACTATACGTACTGGAAGGAGAGAATGAGAATATTCATCCAATCGAATAATTTTCATCTATGAAAGGTTATAACAAAGGGAGAACAAATTCCAACCAAAAAGGTTGAAAATGAATGGGTTCCAAAATCCGAAGATGAATACGATGCGGATGATATCCGAAAAGTGCAGAACAACGCTAGAGCCATCAACTTATTATATTGTGCTGTAAATGCTGATGATTACAGAAAAATATCATGTTGCACAACGGCTAAGCAAATGTGTGATAAGCTGGAAATCACGTACGAAGGTACGGACCAGGTAAGAGAAGCTAAAATTGATTTTCTAACCCATGCATATGAACTGTTTCACATGAAGGAAAGCGAGAGGATCGATGACATGTTCGAACGATTTTCAAAAATTGTCAATGACCTACATGCTCTTAAGAAGACTTTCACGGATAAGGAACTTGTCCGAAAAATTCTCCGAAGTCTCACTCCGGAATGGCGCTCCAAGGCCGACGCGATTCAAGAGTCTATCGGCGTTTCAAATGTCTCCATCGACGGACTAAGAGGTAATCTTAAAACCTATGAATCTACTATACTTAACCCTCCGTTTAATGATCAAAGGAAACAAAGAATCGCCCTCAAGGCAAGCACGGCTAAACCTCAAAATGATGAGGACTCAAACAACGGAGATAACGAGTTCGGACTCGTGATTAAGAGGTTTCAAAAGTTCATGCGAAAAGAGTATGAACGAAAAGGCAAACAACAAGGAGATCAAGTAAAGTGCTATGGATGCGGAGAAATCGGGCACATTAAATCAAATTGCCCAAATATCAAAAAGGAGAAGAAACCCTTCAAGAAACAACAAGCATACATATCTTGGGGAGGTGACTCCGGAGACGAATCAAGCGACGATGAAGAAGACGAAGCCGAAAATCTATGTCTCATGGCACACGAAGACAATCAAGAAGAGGTATGTCAAATTTCTTCAAAAAATTTCTTTTCTCTTGAGGAAATGCAAAATTCTTTTGATGAATTGTATAGTGAATTCATTAGAGCTTCCGAAACTGTTAGAGACGTAAAGAAAAATTCCTCTTTGAAAGAAAAAGGTTTTGAAAAACAACTCTCTTTGAAAGAAAAAGATTTGGAAAAATGGATTTTGGAAAATGAGAAGTTGAAAGAAGAAAACAAATTTTTCGGCAAGAGAAGCGCCGACAAACCCGAGAGTTCTAGTAAAAATTGTATTTCTTGCATGCATCTAAAAGATGAAGTAGAAAGACTTATGGGCACCCTAGATATGTTCAATTCTTCTCATAAAAATTTGAATGATGTTCTTGTTAATTTGAAATCGACCAAACATGGCATAGGCTTCAAAAACGAGCCTAAAGAAAAAGTTGAAGCCATCCCCCAACAACCCAAGGCTCAACCTAGGATAAATAAAATAAACATTCATCCTAGAAATAACCATCCTAGAATCAACATGCATCCTAGACCAAACACTAAAAGAAACTTTGAACATTTAGAACGCCTAGAAATGGCCTTCAACAATCGCAACCTAGACATACTCGACCTAGAAACAATTATTCTAGAAACGCTGCATATCCTATAACAAACAGTAGGAGAAATGATTTTCAAGGATTGCGCAATAGCCATATTGTCAAAAATAGAGCAAACGATTTTCGTACCTCCAACTACTACCAACCTAGAAGAATGCACAATCCTAATGTCATTTGTCACTATTGTAGTCGAATAGGACATATTGCTCCTGCTTGTTTTACTAGAAACAGACACTTAACTGCATGTCAAGCACAACAGCATTTACACCTAACTCTCAAGGACCCAAAACAGCTTGGGTACCAAAAACTCATTGATTTGTCTTGTAGGTATGTTTGAAGGGATCAAGTGTACTTTGGTACCTTGATAGTGGATGCTCCAAACACATGACCGGAGACGCATCCAAGTTCCTTCAACTAGAACACAAAGAAGGAGGAAACGTTATTTTTGGAGATAACAACAAGGGAAAAATTATCGGCATTGGCTCGGTCGGTAAGAATGAATCTTCTTCCATTAAGCATATATTGCTAGTTAACGGTCTAAAATATAATCTCTTGAGCATAAGTCAATTATGTGACAAGGTAAATCTTGTTTTATTTGATTCGGAAGAATGCTTAGTTTTTCGTCGTAGTGATTTTAAAATTATTCTTCGTGGTTTTAGAATTGATAACATCTATATGGTTGATCTTGAAAACTCTTCATCAGAGTATGTGAATTGTCTTATGAGTAAAGAAGACGATATGTGGTTATGGAATCGTAGAGTAGCTCATATCAACATGCATCTTTTAAACAAATTGGTTTCACAAAATTTAGTTATTGGTCTTCCAAATTTGAAATTTGAAAATGACACTATTTGTGATTCTTGTCAAAAAGGGAAGCAAACAAAAGCATCTTTTAAATCTAAGAATATTGTTTCAACTACAAGACCTTTGCAACTTCTTCACATGGATCTCTTTGGACCATCTCACATTGAAAGTCTTGGTAGAAATCGTTATGCTTTTGTTATTGTTGATGATTATTCTAGATTTACATGGACACTATTTCTTGCTCACAAAAGTGAGGCTTTTCAAAATTTTAAATGTTTTCTTAAACGTGTTCAAAATGAAAAGAACACAACCGTCACTTCCATAAGAAGTGATCATGGGGGAGAGTTCGATCACAATCTCTTCACGGACTTTTGTGACGAACTCGGTATTGAGCACACCTTCTCTGCTCCACGTACGCCACAACAAAATGGAGTGGTGGAACGGAAAAATAGGTGTCTCGAAGAGATGGCTAGAACCATGCTCGATGAGGCTAAGATTCCCAAACAATTTTGGGCGGATGCTGTGAGTACCGCATGCTACGTTTTAAGCAAAGTAGTCATAAGGTCAATACTCATGAAAACTCCCTATGAACTCTATAAGGGAAGGAAACCTAATCTCTCCCATCTTAGAGTATTCGGTTGTAAATGCTTTATTCATAACAACGGAAAAGACAATTTGGGAAATTTTGATGCCAAATCGGATGAAGGAATTTTTCTTGGTTATTCATCACGTAGCAAAGCATATAGAGTATTCAATAATAGAACCGAAACTGTTGAGGAATCCCCTCATATTGTGTTTTCCGAAAATAATGCTCGCTTGGCGAGAAAGGATTCTGGTTTTGATCTTGCAGGTATTTTAAACACAATAAGTCCTCAAGACAAAGTACAAGAGGAAAATCCAAAGGAAATTCAAGATGAAATCTTGAAACAATTATCGGAGGAAGCGCCACTACTGGTGAAAGAAACGAAACTGCCTAACGCGTGGAGGACAATCAAAGACCATCCTCTCGACAAGGTAATTGGCGACATTGAACAAAAGGTAAGTACTCGAAACAATCTTAAGAACACCTTAGGACATACTGCTTTTGTTTCTCAAATTGAACCCTCAACCATTTCCGAAGCAATTGGGGATGAGCGTTGGACCTTGGCAATGCAAGAGGAGCTTAACCAATTCAAACGAAATGGCGTTTGGGAATTGGTGCCAAGACCCGACAATCATACCATAATTGGTACGAAATGGGTTTTTCGAAATAAATTAGATGAAAATGGTGTAATCACTAGAAACAAAGCTAGGCTTGTAGCAAAAGGTTACAATCAAGAAGAAGGAATTGACTATGAAGAAACGTATGCACCCGTAGCAAGGTTAGAAGCTATTCGTTTATTACTTGCTTTTGCCTCTTTTATGAATTTCAATTTATATCAAATGGATGTAAAGAGTGCTTTTCTAAATGGTTTTATTCAAGAAGAAGTTTATGTTGAACAACCCCCGGGCTTTGAAGATTTTATATCTCCCGATCATGTTTTCAAACTTAAGAAATCCCTTTATGGTCTTAAACAAGCTCCCCGATCTTGGTATGAACGATTGAGCAAATTTCTTTTGGAAAATAAGTTCATTAGGGGGAAAGTTGACACCACACTATTTATTTAGCATAAAAACAATGATATTTTATTAGTTCAAATCTATGTGGATGATATTATTTTTGGTGCTACTAACAATGCTTTGTGCAAGGAATTTTCTGATTTAATGACAAGCGAATTTGAGATGTCTATGATGGGTGAGCTAACCTTCTTCTTGGGGCTGCAAGCAAAACAAATGAAAGAAGGAACTTTCATTTGTCAATCTAAATATTGCAAAGAGTTGCTAAAACGATTTGAAATGAGCAACGCGAAAGCAATGGCCACTCCAATGAGCACATCCGATCATCTTGACAAAGATGAGAAAGGTAAGGAAGTCGACACCAAGAAGTATCGAGGTATGATCGGATCCCTTCTTTATCTTACTGCTAGTAGACCGGACATAATGTTTAGCGTATGTTTATGCGCTCGATATCAATCATGTCCGAAGGAGTCGCACCTAACTGCAGTTAAGCGGATAATGAAGTATCTTGTTGGTACTATAAATGTGGGACTATGGTATCCCAAAGGTTCTTCATGCCAACTTGTTGGCTATTCCGACTCCGATTTTGCGGGTTGCAAATTGGACCGCAAGAGCACTAGTGGCACTTGCCATTTGCTCGGTAGCTCTCTTGTCTCTTGGTTTAGTAAGAAACAGGTAAGTGTTGCATTGTCCACAACCGAGGCTGAATATGTAGCCGCGGGGAGTTGTTGTGCTCTAATCCTTTGGATGAAACAACAACTCTCGGACTATGGACTAAGTATCGATCATATCCCTCTTAGATGTGATAATACTAGCGCCATAAGCTTGACGAAGAACCCCGTTCTTCATTCAAGAACAAAACACATTGAAATTAGGCACCACTTTATTAGAGATCACGTTCTCAAAGGTGATGTCGAAATTGAGTTTGTTGAAACCAAATCTCAATTGGCCGACATTTTCACAAAGCCTTTAGAGAAAGAGTGCTTTTTCCGAATTCGTAGTGAACTCGGGATTCTTGACTCCACGTTGATCTAAGTCATGCATTGCATTTTTTTTGTTTTTCATTACTAACTTGAGCGTCCGAGGCGCCTAATTCTGTTTTGCAGGCATCGCCCCAAAGACAGGGGGAATTATAAAGCACTGGTGCAGAAAAATCGATCTCTTTTAAGAATAATCGATTTCTCTTAAATACATAATCGATTATCAAGTATCAATAATCGATTATGTTGACATTATATTGTCCCTTTTATAATTGCGATTTTTGGTTAATCAATAAACAAGTTGTTTACTAATATTTTTTTTGCTAATGTCAAAAGGGGGAAGAATAAGGGCTATGCACTTAATATTTATTGGCATAAATTGAGGGGGAATTCATATGTTGAGGGGGAACTAATTGCATATCTATATACATGTCTTGGATCGTCATTATGAATTATCTAATATGCATATCCCGATATTGGTTTGCCATTATCAAAAAGGGGGAAATTGTTGAAACACGTTCTCAAGGCACTAAACTAAACGTGTGTTCATATTTGTAGGTTTTGATAAATGACAAACAACGCGCAATTTACATATGACGAGGTCCAAGCACAAGCGCGCAATTGACACATAACGAGGTTCAAGCACAAGACGAACAAAGATCATGATCAAGCAAAGAAATAAAGTTATACATGAGTCATTCTTTAATTGTGATCTTGATCCGACAATTAACTCAAGACTTGGCTTCTCTCGTAAAATCATTTTTATCAAATCATGCATATTTAATTTAAAGCATAATGATTTTCAAATATTTTATTTTAGCCAAAATGATTTTTAAACATGCCTCTCAAATCTGGACAAAGATAATCGATTATGTACTTTATGATAATCGATTATGTTAAGACAATGTACACCAGATTTACAAAGCTGAACAATAATCGATTATGTACCTTATGATAATCGATTATGTTAAGGCAGTGTATATTAGATTTTTCAAAGCTACAAGATAATCGATTATGTACCTTATGATAATCGATTATGTTGAGGCAGTGTCCATCAGATTTTTCAAAGCTATAAAATAATCGATTATGCACATTATGATAATCGATTATGTTGAGGCAGTGTCTATAAAATTTTACAAGACTGTAAAATAATCGATTATGTACTTTATGATAATCGATTATGTTAAGACAGTGTAGTCCGAAGTTTTCAAAATATAAAAGATAATCGATTATCCTTATAGCATAATCGATTATGCAAATGACCGTTGCCAAAGTATTTTTAAACTCTGAAAGATAATCGATTATACACAATCTGATAATCGATTATGCTAAGTAAAATCTGCATACGATTTTTTGAACGTTGCCAGGTAATCGATTATACACAATCTGATAATCGATTATGTTAAGTAAAATCTGAATATGATTTTTTGAACGTTATCAGGTAATCGATTATACGATTTGGATAATCGATTATTCTGCTTAAAATCTGGGATTGATTCTTGAATGATTGGAAAATAATCGATTATGCAAATCAGATAATAGATTATCTTAGCACAAAATCAGCAATTCTTGATTGGCAATTAGGCAACGGTTGTGGGGGTTTTGAACACTATAAATACAACTCAAAATCAGTCTTCTAAGTACAACAACTGATTATATTCTTGCTAAAGCTTGCATACTCTCATATTCATCATTTTCTATTCATTTAATAAGTTTTTGAGAGCCAAATTCTTGACGAAAGTTGTTGTGTTCTTGAGCGTATTTATTTTACTCATATCTACTCTTAAAGAGAGTCTTGTCTTGAGTGCTAAGTGTTTGTATACACTTGAAGGGAAGTGTTAATCCCTTGTGGTTGTAAGAAGGAACGTTTTCATTCCTTCGGTTGAAGTCTTGAAGTGTGGTATCTTCGAGCAAAGGTTGTTAAGGCTTGTGTGACTCAAGTTCTCAGTTTGTAACGGTTAGTTAAGCACCCGTAAGCTTAACGAAGTTAGTGAAATCTCGAGAGAGTCTCTCGGGGACTGGACTAGCCACAGGTTGTGGTGAACCAGGATCATTTTGGTGCGTTCGTTCCTTATTATTTACTTACCGCACTTATTTCAATCCTGCAATTTTTAATTCCGCAAATTTATATTGTTTTTTTATTATAACGCTATTCACCCCCCTCTAGCGTTAAGGGTATATTCTAACAATATTTACACTGTTAGAAGAAAAAAATAATGACTCCACGTGGGGAAAAGCTAGGAAAATTTCATTTTCTTTCCTTCTCCCTTATAACGCTATTCACCCCCCTCTAGCGTTAAGAGTAATACGAATTTTAATTTCCTATTAGAAGAATGAGCAGTCTTTGTTACCTTTTTTTTTCTAATACAAATTTCTCAAAAAGCTAAAAGAACGTTAAAAGCTAATTTTTTCTGACAAAAAAATTTCAAAATTGATAACACTTGGTTGTGTCAATCTAAGGTATATTTTTTCTTTCTTTTTGCTCTTTTTCTTTTTATAGGCATAACGAAAGGGAACATTCCTGTAAATCTTATTCTCTATCTCACTTTTTGTTTCTTGTATAAGAAAAGACATAAAATTCCTTATAAAGAAAAAGGCATAAAAGATTATTTCCTAGAAATGATGTCAAGTTAAGAAAATAATGGTTAGAATAATGTATTAGTCCAAATGTACAAGGAAACTTATATATAGTAGGGGCGAGTCTTCAATATATTAGAAGCTCTTAATGAAATTCAAGTACAAAAAAGTTTCACTTTCCAATCCTTTGAAGACCCTTTTCTTTTTGCTTATTTTCAGCCATACCCATATGAGTTTTTGTAGTGGGGTTTCAATTTTGACCTTAGTTCAGTTAAAGATAGTAACTTTGAGCTAATGGGCAAAAGGGGTTGTTCTGAGAAGTTAAACAATTGCTCAGAAATTATGGATGAAAAGGATATGATGGATGGTGAAAGCAATAGAGGAGTTTTATTGATGCAAAAGTATACAAGTTATGGTACATTGAAGAGAGATTTGGTGCCTTGTAATACTCCTGGGGCTTCAAGTTGTAATTGTATAGCTGCTGGGGCATCTAATACTTATAACAGAGGTTGTTTCTGATAGAAAATCGACTCGGGTACATTAAAGCTATCCCTTTTTTCTTTTGGCATGATCCATATGATACAAGCAAAATGAGAAAAGGCACAACTTCCAGATATGACTTTATTCATAAAAGTATTAGAAGTGCCTATGTTCTTGAATCTCCATATATCTTATTATTCCATCGTCTGTTCGTGGGTCTCAGAAAATACGTAAAATAATTTTATTGTATTCATGCAATATATACATATATATATATATATATATATATATATATATATATATATATATATATATGTACGGGATATACAAAAAGGTTACATCGTTATATACGCACCACTATCTGATCAGCTGGTATATGATGATGATTATAACGACCCGACCCGCTGTCTCATGTATCTCCGTCCCGATTTTCCCGTTTTATGCTTCTATATGTTTCATTATATGTGATTGGTGAATTTGAAGTAATTCAGATGGAGTTCGGTTATAAACGAGACACGTAGTCTTTTTAAGATAAGGTTAGTTTGGAAAAGTCAACCGGATATTGACTTATATGCTAGAGAGCTCAAAAATGCGAATCTTATGATTTAAATAGCTTCGTTAGGTGATACGGGACTTAGGAGTGCGTTTGGAATATTTTTGTGATGACCGATGTAGAATTAAGCTTGAATCGGCAAATTTAGTATTTTGGCGAATTTCGGTTGATAGGTAAGATTTTGATCCGAGGGTCGGAATGAAATTCTGAGAGTTGTTGTAGCTTCGTTATGTCATCTTGAACTTGTTACAAAATTTCAGATCATTCGGATATGGTTTGGTTGGGTTTTGACTAAAAACAAAATTTGGAAGTTCTTGAGATTCATATGCATGGATTCAATTTGATTTGTGGATTTTGGTGTTAGTCGAGGTGTTTGAAGATTGGAACGAGGTTGAATAATGTTTTAGGATGCGTTGGTGCTTTAGGTTGAGGTCTCCGAGTCCTGGGGTGTGTTTTGGATGAGTTTTGAGCGAGAACCAACACCCCGGAACTTAGAAAAATGGATGGGGCAGCAGTGGAGGCGCGAACCGTGCTCCTTCTCTTGCTGGGCGCGCGGCCGCGGTCACTGAAGACTTGCAGGTCTTTGGTTCTACTTCGGAAGCTCATATCTTTTGATCTAAAAGGAATTTGGGGTTGATTCTAAAATGGAAGTTGTAGTCTTTGAATCTAGTTTTTAAAAACATATTATAATAGACATTTGGACATCTGTAGAGAAAGTTATGGCCAAAACAGTGAAGCCTGTAACTGCAGTCAAATTCCTGCGCGGCCGTAGCCATTTTTGCGCGGACCGTACTTCCTGAGCGCAGGCCGTAGTCATTTTTGTGCGGTCAGCACTGTCTGAATCCGAGGGGTACTCTATAAGTACGAGGCTTGGGGTTTATTTGAAATTTTGACCTATAGAGCTCGGATTTTAGCTAATTTTCGAATATTTTTCAAGAAATTCGCCGGGGTAAGTGATTCTAACTCAGATTTGGTTAGAGTACATGAATATACCATTGAATTCATTATTTAATTAGTGATTTGAGATGAAATTTGGGAATAACTAGGGTTTGAGTTTTGAGATTTTAAATTAAGGATTTGAGGGGTTATTTGAACTCCGATTTTGGAAAATTTTATATGTGCTGACTCGTGGCAAGATGAAGAATCCGGTGATGTGACTCTCGTAATTTTTCGAGAAGTGGTACTAGGGCTCGGGTTTTACAAACTTCGTAAATTTTAGTACTTTTCGAGTATTTTTGATTGGGTTATGTTTCTTTAACCCATATTTATGTATTTGTTGTGATTTTGACCAGATTCGACGCGCGAGGAGGTCGATACAAGAGGAAAAGGCATCACGGACCAGTCTACGGCTGGTTAGAGGTGAATAGTTTGTATAGATGATGGCCTGAGGGTGTGAAACCCCGGTTTATCAAATTGTGACGCTATTTTAGGGTGTGACTCGCACCCCATGGCAGGTGTGGGATCGTACCTGATTGAGGATTTGTGACTTGGTCTATCCTGAGTGCTATCTATAATATATTGGCGGTTGATATGCACTTGTAGTGTTGGAAATTGGGCTTATTGCCATGTTTAGGGCCTTATGCCGATTTGTAGCATCCATCTAGGGTGTACATTGTTGTGATAACATGATTTGTATAATCATTGATCTCAGTCCTGTGTTTAATTACTGTTATGAAAGGCTAAGTCACACTTTTCCGAGAATTAAATAACTAAATTATGTTCTTCTTAATTATTGGAAGCTGAAAAATAAATTGAATCTGTTATGTGACTCATATGCATATTGTGGACTGAGTATGTATCGGGATGCATGCCGCATCAGTGATATGATAATATTGCGCTTGGGCTGCAGGAACCTCTCTAGAGTCTGTACAGACCCCCAGTGAGCACCGTCGACGTTAAATGGATCGGGCTGTATGCCACAGCGGATTCATGTGCATTGCATTGCATTCTTGTATTTTACTTGACTGATATACTTGATATTATTTTGCTTTTGGTTCATAGTTAAGGTGTTAGACTGTTAGTTTTAGCTTTACTTTGTGGCATTTCGTAGATTTCTTATCTTCAGATATTTTTTATGCTTATTACTCACTGAGTCGCTAGTACTCACCCTTACTCCATGCACCTCGTGTGCAGATTCAGGTGTACCGGAGGCTTAGCTGAGCTGTCGTTGTCTCCAGAGATTTATCAGAGTTGTTGAGCTAGCTGCTTGACATACGCAGGACCTGACTACTCTTCCTATTTCAGTTTCATTATTATATATATTTCCAGACTTATGTATTTTTGTTCAGATATTATTACCAGTTGTTTTAGAGGTTCTAGACTCGTGACCCTAGATCTTATAAGAGTGTTTTATCAGATTTCGTATCTCTCCGTATTATTTTACTATAAATATTTGATTATTATACTAAAATTACGATATTCTCCTTAAATTGTCGGTTATGAGATTTATTATTGAATTGAGAGCGATTGTTGGTCAGGCTTCCCTAGCTTTAGGGTTGGGCGCCATCACGACCGAGTTTGGGTCATGCTAAGTTGGTATCAGAGCCTAGGTTACTAGGTCTCACGAGTCATGAGCCGGTTAGTAGAGTCTCGCGGATCGATACGTAGACGTCCGTATCTATCCTCGGAAGGCTACAGAACCTTTAGTAAATACTTCGCATTCTTGAAATCTTATCGTGCGTCCTTGATTCAGCTTGAAAGAGTAACTCTTGAAATTTCTCCCACGTGTTCGCACGCGCGCATGAGCGCTCGGTAGCAGATGTGCCTTGAAGGCTTGTGATTCCCCGATCCAGGGGAAAGATATGATTCCTATGAGTTGATGTTGAGCCAGTCTGGAGGACGTGAGAGCGAATCTCCGACTAAGGCTTGAGCACCGAGGTGCTGACATTTACAAGCTGGTATTATGAAATTATACGTTCGGCATTGTCCCTAATTGTAGGAATGGCGGCTAGATAGCTACGTGATGAGTATGTTGGTAATGTGTGGTATGTCTATATGACTTGGAGGTGTCGAGAAAGGCCTACTAGATGATAGATAAACTACTGAGTGTATGATTTCTATTGTGATAGGATATGTAGCCCCAAGTTATGGGTGCATGAAGAATCTTTTTATGTCCCCGATTTGGAGTGAAGTAAATTTTATGTTATGAGATGAGTTTAGACTTAGGAAGATTTAGTGATTGTGTGATGTGTATGACGGTGGAAGGTATAAAGAGATGTTATATTGCGACGAAGTAGGTGGGTTATCTCTTGCAGAGTGTTCTGTAGTGATGCGGTTCCTATGTATATTGTGAGAAGTTTTTATGTGTAATTGAAAGGTATTTTCCATGTTTTATGATTCAAATAGGTGCAACGCTTGTCCATGTATCAATTTTTGATAATATAATACATGTAGTATTGAGATTAATGTCATTGATATACATTGTTATGCTTTATCAAGTTGTGGACATGTTATTATAATGGTTTTGGTGATTCTCTGGCTGGTGGATAGGCTCAATTACAAAGGGAACTCTGCCGAAATTTTTGAAAATTTTGGGACTTAGTAAAAATTTTGTCGCCTACAGAGTGGGCTTAACTGTTGTGTGAATGAATGCAAGAATTGCAGAAGAATTAAACTTTTGATGATTCGTGTTTCCACAAGTTTATGAAAGAGTGAGTTTAATCTCACCATGATATTACAACAATAATACAGTGTATATGTTGTGATATATATGGTTTCGAGCTAAGTTGGGGAGGTTGCTATTGTTTAGATTATTGTATGGTTATGTACTATGTTAGTTCCAATTTGATGTACGCGGGTGAATCAGTTCTGGTTGTAGAAATTAAGCCGAGGGTGGAACGAGTGAAGCAAAATTTTGATATAGGTTATATGGTGCTTAGTATATGTGAGAAAATAATAGGATGTCTTGAGTAGTTGATAAACAATGCTTAGTGTAAAGAGAAGGAAGTGATTTGGTTGTATCGGAATGAGATCATGTCCTGCGGTGTTAGAGTGCTGATAAGACAGGAGTGGTCAGACAATGTGGTCTTACGTTAGAGTCTCGTGTGGTAAGCCTGGGTTGAGGCATTGTGGTGCTACATCAATAGAGTATATCAAGTTCAAAATGAATTAGAAGGAAATCTAGACAAATGAAGTAGCTTGTTAATGGACCGAATCGGTGTGATAAAGATATGATCTATTCCTTATGTTCGAGGTAATGAGCCCTTACGGGTATTGGCGGCAGAGCTTTTTAAGATGGAGTTCTTGGGTTATCCTAGTATGGTATGGTATGTGCAGTCTGTTGTGGAAGATTGAGATTTGTGTATGTAAGGTACGGTTCAGTTCTGAATGGACAGCCATTAAATTCTTAAGCAGCACGAGAAGCTGCAAATGATTTAAGAGTTGACCGTCAAATGATTAAGGAAAATGGTATTACTATTCTAGTGATTTGACGGGAGTATACGTTCAGTAAGAGGGGAAGGTGATGTAAACTGATAACACTTCGGAGGGATTTCGGCAGTTCCCTGTTGGATCGACTGTTGATATTAGAGTTTGTTGATGGCACAGGGAAATTTTAGAATATCTTTCGTGGAATGAATGGGTACTTGATGTGTAATATGTATTCATACGGCGGAATGTGGGATCAGGTATAGTGATTTGTGTGTTATATGGAGTTGGATACTGAGAGTTCTCCGATACAGTCTATGTCGCGGTTGTGGATCGTGAGTATTCGACACCGTTTAGCGGCAATTAGGATTTGGAGGCTAGAGTGGATCTTTATTTGTTGATATGTTAGATTTTGGACATGATGTTGGGTGTAGATTGGTTGTCTTAGTGTTGAGTTATTCTAGACTATTGTGCTATGGGCTAGGTCGAAAAATGCCATAGGTTGCGTGGCAAGGTGCATCAGATTATGTTATATCAAGTGTGGTTTGTATTCCAAGGATTAGCAGATGGAGGGAAGGGATTTGCTTTTCTTAATTAGTCTTTGTGACGAATATCAGTATAGAGGTTTCTACCATTGATTCAGTTCCGATATTGAAAGACCTTTTAGGACGTGTTCCTTGTGGCCAGGTATGTCTCCGGGCGAGATTGTGAATTTCAGAATTTGTTTGGTGTCGGACCACCGAATCGTACGGCTCTGGCATGAGTTATAGTAGTGGAAGGCACAGCGTCAGGCTACTTGGTAACGAGCTTGCTGGTAAGCTGGTTGGATACATGTTTAGCTTGGGTTGGCTTGGTTAGTCCCGAATTGTATTGATAAAGGATGGGTTGATTCGATTGTTATTGTATTTGCTAGTGATCTGGGAAGATCTCTGAGTTGCTTTTCTGTGCTGCGAGGCACTATGATTTTTGGGCAGTGGTACATAAATTGCGGTGCTATCGAGATTCATAGTGGAAGTTGAGTTTTGTAGCTTACACCGGCATAAGTAGATATGATTATGCATTCAGTGCGCTTACGACCGATACTCAATATTTTATTACAATGAGAAATTCGGCTCAATGTGCATCTCCCTGTGTGAGAAATTCGGGTGGATCGGGTGGCACACCGCCACAGGGTATGTTATCTGGATAGGGTTGCGCGCCGCAACAGTGTGATGTTGAGGATAGTTTTCGTATGTTATTTTGTATGCCTTGCTTCCTGGTTTCTGAGGAAAGTGCGTATTGGGAGTTGCTCGGTGAGTAGTGTATCGGTTGTATCCTTTCAAGATTTGATGGTATATTGCTTGCTTCACCGTGGGTGTGATGTATTGCTTAGTTTCAGCCATCAATCTATGCATGGCTGTCTCCGCCTTGTGTTCTGATGGTACTGATGAGCTTGAGAAACAACTCTTTCATTTAAATCAATTGCCATGATGTGAGTATGTTTTGACCGTCTCTTATGGGTGCATATACGATGCAAGTTGTGGTTTAGACCTGTGTTGAGATGTATTATCACCAGAGTGGTGTGTGATTCGAGGGGATCGTTGGAGTTATAAACGGATACGAACTGATTTGGTTTTAGCCTATTAGTATGTTAGTATCGAGGTTCGGCTCGAAAATCTGTTGTGATAGTAGCAAAAAAGGGAGTGACTTCATGAATGATTGGTACGAGAAATTGTCACAAGTTATTGTGTGTTTCATCATCGTTGGCAGTATGTGAAAGTGCTGGAATAAGACCTTAGCTAATAAGAGGTTCCTATCGATAATTGAGTATTTTGGGCAACTGTTGTGAATAGAGACCATCGTTTCGAATGTTGGATTGTGTGGTCTGTTGCATGGGTTCACCTAGGGTTGTAGGTATGGGTTATTACAGCTGGGTCGGGCTTATTTTGAGTATGAATGTGAGGTTCTGATCTTGTGTATGGTTTCAGAAGTGCAATGTGGTTCTACGGTTATGTGCTGGATGGACTGTGAAATTTTAGATGTGTTGTATTATCGGGCCTATGTGAGTTAGGGTGACATGGGATCACCCCGGGTATATGGTTGGTAAGGCCATTCAGGTGTTGGTTGGCTCCTAGTACAACCCTGAGCACGCTCGAGGACGAGCGTTTGTTTAAGTTGGGGAGGATGTAACGACTCGATCCGTTGTCTCATGTATCTCCGCCCCATTTTTCCCCTTTTATGCTTCTATATGTTTCATTATATGTGTTTGGTGAATTTGAAATAACTCGGATAGAGTTCGGTTAGAAATGAGACAATTAGTCTCTTTAAGAGAAGGTTAGTTTGGAAAAGTCAATCGGATTTTGTCTTATGTGTTAGAGAGCTCGAAATGCAAATCTTATGATTCGAATAGCTTCTTTAGGTGATTTGGGACTTAGGAGTGTGTCCAGAATATTTTTGTGATGACCTGTGTAGAATTAAGCTTGAATCGGCAAAGTTAGTATTTTGGCGAATTCCGGTTGATAGGTAAGATTTTGATCAGAAGGTAAGAATGGAATTCTGAGAGTTGTTGTAGCTTCATGATGTCATTTTGGAATTTTCTGCAAAATTTGAGGACATTCAGACGTGATTTGGTTGGGTTTTTTACCAAAAATGGAATTTGGAAGATCTTGAGATTCATAGGCTTGAATTCGATATGATTTGAGGATTTTGGTGTTAGTTGAGGTATTTTGATGATTGAAACGAGGTTGAATAATGTTTTAGGATTCGTTGGTGCTTTTGATTGAGGTCCCGGCGGCCTCGGGTGTGTTACGGGAGAATTTTCAGCGAGTACCAACACCCCGAAACTTTGAAAAATGGAGGGGGAAGCAGTGGAGGCATGGATCGTACTCCTTCTCATGCAGGGCGCGCGGCCGCGGTCACTAAAGACTTGCACGTCGTGGGTCCTACTTCGGAAGCTCATATCTTTTGATCAACAAGGAAAAGCTCAGAGACACATAAAAATACCTCGATGAAGATACTGAGTGAAGCTTATGTTGACAGCAACATAACAGAAGGCAAAATGGCGAATGTGGAGGGCAGGTGCTAGAAAGCCACAAGATCACCTTCCAAGAGGATGAGTTACCGCCAAAACGACTTAATCACAACAAGGCATTGCATATCACTGTGAAATACAAAGATTATTTGATTGCCAGAATTATGGTTGACAGAGGTTCTAGTCTTAACATTTGTCCACTGATATCTCTCAGAAAATTGGGTAAAGGTTTGCACGAGATGAAAGAGGGAGCTATCAACGCCAAAGCTCTCAATGGGTCCCAAAGATCAACCCTTGGGGAAATTAACCTGTGCTTGCAGATGGGACCTACCTGGTTCAATGTGGATATTCAAGTTATAGATGTCCTAGCATCCTACAATTTGTTGCTGGGATGACCCTGGATCCACGCCGCAGGGGCTGTGGCATCAACCTTACATCAGGCTGTGAAATTTGAATGGAATCATCAGGAAATTATCATCCATGGTGATGGTAACAACCCTATATACAGTCACCAGACCATTCAAATGATCGGAGGCAGGCGGAGAATAGGCGGAGAAACATACCACCACACCGAGTGAGTCAATGTTGTGGATAAAGACAAATGGTAGGACAACCAAATTGAGAGCATTCTGAATTGCAGCGGGTATGAGCCCGTAAAAGGACTTGGCATGAATCTCCAAGGCATCACCAAGCCCATCAAGTTAAAGAAGCATGGTACCATTTTCAGCCTGGGATATGAATACACTTGGGAGGAGTTCAACCATTGGTCGCCACCATGGCACGGCTCCTACTATTCATTGGAACACCCATACCTCAGCTAGAATAGACCTTTTAGCCGGCCGACGTTATATATGGATCAGAGGAAGACGAGGCACTGGCCGCAATGAAGAACCTGTTTCTAGAGGATGATATGAATTGATGTGTTATTTTCAAGGAGAAGGGGGAAGAAGGCCCTTCCATTCAAGCTGTGAACCGAGGAGAATGCCTCACCAATTGGTCAGTCAGGACCACCAACGGCCGCAGAGCTTCGGGGTAGCAGGGCTAAACGACGCACTATGCATCGCACTTTACTTTTTAGTTGATTTTACTTTTCCGCATTGTCTTTACTTTTAAAAAGAGCTCTGATGTCTAGAACAATTATGAATTTAATCAAGAGCATTTTCCAAGTCTATTTTTATATCTCGCTCTTATCACTTTTCTCTATCCTTTATTTTATTTTACACAACATTACTATTACATATCTTTATGATGAACCAACGACTGCGACTTGCAATGAGGCAATGAACGGACATAGATTCAGAAGAGAATAAAATACTAGAAGAGGCTGTTAGGGAGGTTGGGAATTTTGAGAACATGCGTAAGTCTAATTTGGATAAAACTAAGGTTGTTAATTGGGGAGACGCAGAGAAGTAAAAGAAATGCATATCAGCGTACATTTGTCACCATCAGAAATGAAAGAGTACACAAAGTTCTTAAAAGAGTATGAGGACATCTTTGTCTGGTCATATGATGATATGACTGGTCTCAGCACATCCATTGTGGCTCACAAATTGCCAACATATATGACTTGTCCGCCGGTAAAACAAAAGCTCAGAAAATTCAAGCCAGTCATGAGTTTGAAGATCAAAGAAAAAGTTACCAAGCAAGTCAAAGCCAGGGTTCTCAGAGTGGTAGAAGATCTGACATGGTTAGCCAATATCGTGCCAGTACCGGAAAAGGATGGGAATGTTAGAGTCTGTGTCGACTACCAGGATCGAAACCGGGCCAGTCTCAAAGATGACTTCCCTTTGCCAAACATACACATCTTGATTGACAATTGCGCCAAGCATGAGTTGCAGTCATTTGTCGATTGCTTTGCTGGATACCATCAGATTTGGATAGATGAGGAAGATGTAGAGAAAACAACATTTATCACACCATGGGGGATGTACTATTACAGAATGATCCGTTCGGTTTAAAGAACGCTGGTGCTACCTACATGATATCCATGAGTACCATCTTTTGTGACATGATACATAAAGAAATTGAGGTGTATGTGGATGACGTCATCATGAAGTCTAAGAAAGTTGCAGACCATATGGAAGACTTGCGAAATATGTTCTACAGATTAAGAAAGTACAACTTGAAACTGAATACTGCCAAATGTGCATTTGGGGTTCCTGCCGGAAAGTTATTGGGTTTCATTATAGTGGCCGAGGAATAGAACTGGATCCATCAAATGTCAAGTCCATTCATGATTTGCCACCACCAAAGATCAAGAAGGATGCGATGAGTTTTCTAGGAAGACTCAACTATATTAGTCGATTCATGGCCCAGTCCACTGTCATTTGTGAACGCATCTTCGAGATGCTATGGAAGGATGCTGCCACCAAATGGACTGACGATTGTCAAAAGGCTTTTGACAGAATCAAGGAATACTTGTCTACTCCGCCATTCTTGGTTCCGCCTGAACCCATAAGACCCCTTCTGCCCGACATCATAGTGTTTTACTTCCTGATTTAATTTGAATTATGTTTTACCTGATTCCCGCTTATGAGGGGATACGCAGGCAGCTCTATGGTTTCGGTCAAATTTTAATATAAATTCCATTTCCCCCCGCTATTGGAACTGCAGCAGAATTTTGAGGAGGACCCTCAAAATTTCGAAGTCGGTTTGTCGGCTTTCACATCAGCATCAACCAAGTAAACTGGGGCAGACTTTTGAGGAGTACCTTCAAAATTCTAGACCCGATCCGCCTTCATTTACTTAGCACAGCCGTCCGCAACATCAGCCCAGTAAACTGGGGTAGGATTTTGAGGACCCTCAATATTCCGAAGCAAGAAAGGTCGACGTGTCTTGAACTACGTTGCAGTTGTTCGTTCATCCAAAATAAAATTGTTTTTTATATATGTGCTTGCATTTTTATTTACTAAGTCATGCATGAATATCATTTGTATCTCCATCGTTTAGCAACTCTACCTGAATGATACACGACGTCAAGAGCCAGGGGATACGAACTAACCTTCCCCCTCTACAGAACTCATGATTTTTCTTTTGGATGCAGGAATTCAATTCGCGGATCAATATACATTTGCTCTTCAGAGTCAAATCTCTCAAAGGTTCACTATCTCCACCCAACATTCCCCATCAGTCCTGATATCGCAACCGTCTATCAGCTAAGAAAATTTACTACTATTTGATCCTTTACATCCTTGTATTGCATAAGGCTATCATCTGCCTTTTGAGACAAAGCTCTATCTCTATCTGCATTTTTGCATAGGGCTACTCTCTGCCTTTCGAGGTTAAGCTCTACCTCAATTCTACATAAGGCTATTTTTTGCCTTTCGAGACTATGCTCTGTCTCCATATGCATTTTTGCATAAGGCTACTCTCTGCCTTTCGAGGTTAAGCTCTACCTCTATCCTGCATAAGGCTATCTTTTACCGTTCAAGACTAAGCTCTATCTCCATCTTTATTTTTGCATAAGGCTACTCTCTGCCTTCTGAGGTTAAGCTCTACCTCCATCCTGCATAAGGCTATCTTCTGCCTTTCGAGACTAAGCTCTGCCTCCATCTGCATTTTTGCATAAGGCTACTTCTCTGCCTTCCGAGGTTAAGCTCTACCTCTATCCTGCATAAGGCTATTTTCTGTCTTTGGAGACTAAGCTCTATCTCCATCCGTATTTTTTGCATAAGGCTACTTCTCTGACTTTTGAGGTTAAGCTCTACCTCCACTACTATATATGGCTACTTTCTTGCCTTCCGAGACTAAGCTCTGTCTCCATCGGCATTCTTGGATAAGGCTACCTGTCTGTCTTTCGAGACTAAGCATTGTCTCCATCCTCCATAGCTGAAATATCGACACTTTATTTTTCATTCGGCTGAAATATCGCCGCCTGCATTTAAATTCTTGCTTCGGTTGAAATATCTCCACCTGCATTTAAATTCTTACTTTGGCTGAAATATCACCACCTGTGTTTAAATTATTACTTCAGCTGAAATATCACCACTTGCATTTTTGAAATTCACACTCTGGCTGAAAGATCACCACTCTTTGCATTCATTTAGCTGAAAGATCGCCAACTTATTCAAAGGCGTCATAGTTTGGAGGCACCATCTACATAGCCCGAGAACACCATTTCATGGCCTACAAATATCTATTTTTATGCTCCTCGTGGCCCAGGACATCATAGTCTGAGGACATAATCCTAATCGTCCAAAGGTAGCAATCACGGTCGAACGGGAACTTGCATTATGTTTAAATTATGCACAATATGTGCATCTTCTCATCTATAGGTACACCGGCTAGCGTATGTCCGTCTCAGCAGGAGCGACCCCGCTTGGGTTTTCCTCCACCTGTTTGATTATAAATGTCTTTTCAAGCTTAACCATTGTGTCCGTCTTTTCGAATCTGCGTCGACACATTCTGTCGCTGGTTCCCGAACTACATATGACTTGATTCCTATAAAACCAGGGATATGTAGGCATCTCAGAAACAAAGCGCGGTCAGAATTCTTTACAATCACTGTCTTCGGTCAAAATTGGCCATCTTATCTTTACCCGACAACTTTTTTATCCTCCTCGAGTAAAGAGGGGCAATTATTGATACCCAATTTTTTCCTATGTATTTTTATACCCAAAAATACTTCCAAAGTAGCATATATGTGCATATATGAGCATAACTATGAGTTTTGGTATTGTAACGATTTTTAAAACCAATTTATCGCCTATTTTAATACCACAAAAAGCCCAAAATTATTCCCAAAAATTGTCATTTTGGTAAATAACTTATTTTATCCTCATACTTATATCAAAATATAATTAATATAATTTTTTCATATTTTTACAAATTTATTTGGTATTTTCAAAGCTAAATTGCATGTAATTGCAATTATAGTCTATTTTTTGATTAATAGTGTTTAATAATTACAAAATTATTTCAAGTATTTTTAAATTAATATTTAAATAATATTTGTATTCCCATTATTTTTAATTTTCTTTTAAAATCATTATTACTATTTTCATAAAAAATAAAATGGAGGAATTGGCTATTTTAAAACCGAGACAAAATATGTTACAAACATATCCCTAAATTCACCCCAATTTTAACCCCATTTTAACGCAACACAATTTCAATTAGGATCCAACCCATACCCCATTCAGATACCCAGTCCATCTTTGTTTTTGTAAGGCCCCGGAAAAAAACATTTCGAGTAATTCAAGATTTCGTCGTGCCAAGGTTGACTAATTACTTTATTTTTTTTGCAATCATGGATATCAATTTGATAGGTTAATGAGTGTATAAGTCATATTAGAAGTAAATTGGGGTTTAAGGAGAGGCATAAGTCTAAGCCAAGTTGAAAAATTTTATATTAGACGAAAGTTGTATATGATTGCGCACAAGACATCACTTTAAAGTATCATGTCTCCAGTATTATAAGGTGTTGTGTGATGAATAACCTATCCAATTAAATCCCTTTGAGTCTAGTTTCCAATGAGCATCAAACAGTTTGTTATTTGAAGGTGTATACAGAAAGTTATGACCATTTTACTGGACAAGCGTCGCAGCCGCGGGTTGGACCGCGGAGCTTACTGCCCGGAACCGCGGGTTGCACCACGGAGAAACACCACAGACCATAGGGGAACATGTAAAAAGTCAATAACACCCCTTGTCGGTGTAAAAGCTGAAGGAGTATCATCTTTCCTTCATTTTTGTCATCAAGATCGAATTTTTGAGGATTTTCTTCCACTCTCTCAAGACTTCAACTCCTACCATATCCAAGGTATGATTTTTGGAGTATTTTGAGTTGATTACTACTCCTAGACACTTATATTAACAAGGATTAATCTTGAAATCCTTAGATCTTCCTTCAAATTCTTGAATTTATCAAGAACACCACAAGTGTGGATTCTTAAAATTCTTACAACAAGAGGTATGTCTATCTTCTCCAACTACTCTATGGTGATTAGTTATGTATGATATATACATTAGAACTCATGGGATGGTGATTGGGAGCCATAGGTGCCTAACCTAGGTTGTGTTACCATTGTAGAGATTGTGAGATGGGTCATTGGGGTATGATTCTTGGGATAATAGTATTATGTATACATGCAAGTGCAAACTAGGATTGTGGGAAGAATGAGTAACATAATTAGGTAAAGATTGGGTTAGGGAATGAAGGAAATCTTGTAAAAAGAGGTGAAAAATTAATATGCTCAACTAGTGTTTGATAAAATGCTCAAATGATCTGAAATCATGAATACCTTCCTAATTTCTGTTAATTATGTTATGTCTCAAAGTAGATTGAAGTTGCTAGAATTTTCGGAATATTGTACTAATTAAAGGAAAGCTCAAGAAAGGTATGTATGGCCAACTTTGATCTTTGTAAAATCGCCTTGTTTGGTGTGCAAATGCTTGGTATCTGATATCCATGCGGACTATTTGTGAATTCTTGTGATTGGTTTGATTTGAGTGTTTAAGGTTAATTCTCCCGATATAATGGTGCAAGTAATTGGCAATAAAGAAAATGCGTATTGTGAAAGTTTTATGTGGTAAGAGTCGAGAAACAAAAGATGGAAGGAAAATCGTAAATAAAGCAAATGGAATAACTGTGGTGATAACACATTTGGTTTGTTGTGGGTATTTATTGTGGTGACTTAAATTGCATATAAATTGTTGAAAATTATGGAAAATGGTACTGATGGCTACGGAAAAATTCTTGTGAATTGTTGCAGTTGTTCTTTGAGAATTGTTGTTATTGTTGTTGTTCATAGTGAATTGTTATCGCTGTTGTTCCTTGTGAATTGTTGTTGTTGTGTTGGTTGTGAATTGTAACTGTACAGTGAGATCAGGTTGCGCGCCACAACACTAAGTTATAAGGTGTGGGTTGTGGTGATAAGGGTGGACGAGGTAATATGGTTGGAAAAGTGATCGAAATCGCTATCTAAATAAACATTGAAGCAATTTGTGAAATCATTGGTGTGGAATTGTGGAAGATGGAAAACAGGAGAGACTGAAAAGTTGCTTGGCTTGATTGTTCCTTATCTTGTGCATTTGATTGAATGTTTCTATTACTGTTACCTACTTGTGTATGGTTTGAGTTTACTTGGGACAAAGTTTGTTCATACATACCAGTATAATTCAAATGTACCGATGTCCCTTTTGCCGGGGACGCTGCATTCGTGATATGATTGTAGGTGGATCCATAACAGGTACCCATGTCCACTGACCGTAGCTCCTCATTACTTCCTGTCAGATGATTGGTGATCCCCTTTCCTTTTTGGGCCTTATTTAGCTCGTGCAACTTCTATTTTGGGATCTTATGTTGAAGATTGTATAAGGTATAGCCAGAGCTTTGTTATCAGCAAGTACTGTATCATCCTTATGTAGCCTTAAAGGCTCCGTAGACAGTAAATGTGGGTTGCAAACTTATGTAAATATGTATTTTATATATTTGACGATGTAAGATGTAAACCAAGCTAAAAACCATGTACGTTGTGTATGTTTTGTAATAAAAGGTGTTTTTAATTATGAATGGCTATTTCACTTGGTTAATAAATAATGAAAATGCGGGGGTAACACGTGGGATAGGAAAGGCACTCAAGTTCGCTTGACTGGGAGTAACCAGTCGAGCGCCGGTCATGTCCCTCGAAGTTGGAGCATGACTATCTTGGCATCAAAGCCTAAGGTTGTAAAGTATCCTAGGATGTCTTGGAGCCGTGTCTATCGGTGTGTTTTCGACCACATTTATAAGTTGGAGGCTATTCAGACATTTAGGAATTTCACCCTTCTTTGATACTCCAAGCGTGTGATAGAGCCCAAGTTAGGGAGTTGATTTCCTCTATAAGTATTATTCTTAAGATTGATAACCTTGATACCATAATCCGCGAATGTGATGAATGTAGGGAGAAATTGATCCCACCATAGAGTTCGAGTGGATTTCCCAAGGACTTGTTAGGAGAATGTATTGAGCTGATGGATTGGTAAATCAGATCGCTAAGAGGGGAGTGTCCTTGTCCATATTGATGTCTGTGCACCATCAGATCATGTAGTATATCAGTATGTTACCTATGTATGTGAGGGATGTGGAATCGAGGGGTATCGATTAAGCTATTTTGGAATTGTCTGCAAAATTTGAGGACATTCGGACGTGATTTGGTTGGGTTTTTTACCAAAAAATTGAATTTGGAAGTTCTTGAGATTCATAGGCTTGAATTCGATATGATTTGAGGATTTTGGTGTTAGTTGAGGTATTTTGATGATTGAAACAAGGTTGAATAATGTTTTAGGATTCGTTGGTGCTTTTGATTGAGGTCCCGGCGGCCTCGGGTGTGTTACGGGTAAATTTTGAGCGAGTACCAACACCCCAAAACTTTGAAAAATGGAGGGGGAAGCAGTGGAGGCGTGGACCGTGCTCCTTCTCATGCTGGGCGTACGGCCGTGGTTACTAAAGACTTGCACATCATGGGTCCTACTTCGAAAGCTCATATCTTTTTAGCTACAAGGAAAAGCTCAGAGACACATAAAAATACCTCGATGAAGATACTGAGTGAAACTTATGTTGACAACAACATAACATGAGGCAAAATGGCGAATGTGGAGGGCAGGTGCTAGAAAGCCACAAGATCACCTTCCACGAGGATGAGTTACCGTCAAAAGGACTTAATCACAACAAGGCATTGCATATCACTGTGAAATACAAAGATTATTTCATTGCCAGAATTATGGTTGACAAAGGTTCTAGTCTTAACATTTGACCACTGATAACTCTCAGAAAATTGGGTATAGGTTTGCACGAGATGAAAGAGGGAGCTATCAACGCCAAAGCTCTCGACGGGTCCCAAAGATCCAGCCTTGGGGAAATTAACCTGTGCTTGCAGATGGGACCTACCTGGTTCAATGTGGATTTTCAAGTTATAGATGTCCTAGCATCCTACAATTTGTTGCTGGGATGACCCTGGATCCACGCCGCAGGGGCTGTGGCATCAACCTTACATCAGGCTGTGAAATTTGAATGGAAACATCAGGAAGTTATCATCCATGGTGACGGTAGCAACCCTATATACAGTCACCAGACCATTCCAATGATCGGAGGCAGGCGAAGAATAGGCGGAGAAACATACCACCACATCGAGTGAGTCAATGCTGTGGATAAAGACAAATGGTAGGACAACCAAATTGAGAGCATTCTGAATTGGAGCGGGTATGAGCCCGTAAAAGGACTTGGCATGAATCTCCAGGGCATCATCAAGCCCATCAAGTTAAAGAAGCATGGTACCACTTTCAGCCTGGGATATGAATACACTTGGGAGGAGTTCAACCATTGGTCGCCACCATGGCACGATTCCTACTATTCATTTGAACACCATACCTCAGCTAGAGTAGACCTTTTAGTCGGCCGATGTTATATATGGATCAGAGGAAGACGAGGCACTGGCCGCAATGATGAACCTGTTTCTAGAGGATGATATGAATTGTTGTGTTATCTTCGAGGAGAAGGGGGAAGAAGGCCCTTCCATTCAAGTTGTGAACCGAGGAGAATGCCTCACCAATTGGTCAGTCAGGACCACCAACCGCCGTAGAGCTTTGGGGTAGCAAGGCTAAACGATGCACTATGCATCACACTTTACTTTTAGTTGATTTTACTTTTCCGCATTGTCTTTACTTTTAAAAAGAGCTCTGATGTCTAGAACAATTATGAATTTAATCAAGAGCATTTTCCAAGTCTATTTTTGTATCTCGCTCTTATCACTTTTCTCAATCCTTTATTTTATTTTACACAGCATTACTATTACATATCTTTATGATTAACCAACGACTGCGACTTGCAACGAGGCAATGAACGGACATAGATTCAGAAGAGAATAAAATACCAGAAGAGGCTGTTAGGGAGGTCAGAAATTTTGAGAACATGCCTAAGTCTAATTTAGATTAAACTGAGGTTGTTAAATTGGGAGACGCAGAGAAGTAAAATAAATGCATACCAGCGTACATTTGTCACCATCAGAAATGAAAGAGTACACAAAGTTCTTAAAAGAGTATGAGGACATCTTTGTCTGGTCATATGATGATATGACTGGTCTCAGCACATCCATTGTGGCTCACAAATTGCCAACATATCTGACATGTCCGCCGGTAAAACAAAAGCTCTGAAAATTCAAGACAGTCATGAGTTTGAAGATCAAAGAAAAAGTTACCAAGCAAGTCAAAGCTAGGGTTCTCAGAGTGGTAGAAGATCTGACATTGTTAGCCAATATCGTGCCAGTACCGAAAAAGGATGGGAATGTTAGAGTCTGTGTCGACTACCAGGATCGAAACCGGGCCAGTCTCAAATATGACTTCCCTTTGCCAAACATACACATCTTGATTGACAATTGCGCCAAGCATGAGTTGCAGTCATTTGTCGATTGCTTTGCTGGATACCATCAGATTTGGATAGATGAGGAAGATGTAGAGAAAACAACATTTATCACGCCATGGGGGATGTACTATTACAGAATGGTCCATTCGGTTTAAAGAACGCTGGTGCTACCCACATGATATCCATGAGTACCATCTTTTGTGACATGATACATTAAGAAATTGAGGTGTATGTGGACGACGTAATCATGAAGTCTAAGAAAGTTGCAGACCATATGGAAGACTTGCGAATGATGTTCAAACAGATTAAGAAGGTACAACTTGAAACTGAATCCCGCCAAATGTGCATTTGGGGTTCCTGCCGGAAAGTTATTGGGTTTCATTATGAGTGGCCGAGGAATAGAACTGGATCCGTCAAAGGTTAAGTCCATTCATGATTTACCACCGCCAAAGAACAAGAAGGATGTGATCAGTTTTCTTGGAAGACTCAACTATATCAGTCAATTCACGGCCCAGTCCACTGTCATTTGTCAACGCATCTTCGAGATGCTAAAGAAGGATGCTGCCACCAAATAGACTGAATAGAATCAAGGAATACTTGTCTACGCCGCCATTCTTGGTTCCGCCTGAACCCAGAAGACACCTTCTGCCCTACCTCATAGTGTTGGATGGAGCCTTTGGTTGTAATTTAGGATAGCACGATGAGACGGAAAGAATGGAGCAAGTTATCCACTACCTCAGCAAGAACAACATTCCTTACTAGAACGCACTTGTTGTGCTTTGACCTGGATAGCTCAGAAATTAATTCATTATTTCTGTGCTTTCACCACTTATGTCATATCGGTGGGATCCATTAAAACATCTTTCAGAAACCCATTCCCACTGGCAAGCTCGCCAAATGGAAAATCCTGCTAACTGAATTTGATATTATTTACATCACTCAAAAGGCAGTCCAAAGGACATGCATTACCAGATCATCTCGCTGAAAATCCTTTGGGAGGAGAATACGAACCCTTGAAAATGTATTTTCCTGAGAAAGAAGTAGGTTTAATAGGAGAAGACATTGCAGAATCCTATGACGGTTGGAGGATGCTTTTCGACGGAGCCGTAAATTTCAAAAGAATGGATATAGGAGCAGTCCCTGTATCAGAAATTGGTCAAGATTACCCGGTATCCGCCAAGCTCAGGTTGTCATGCACCAAAAACATGTCCGAGTATGAAGCCTGCATTCTAAAGATTAAACTGACCATTAATATGAATACTCAGAAGTTCCTAGTAATAGGAGAGTCAGACTTACTCATACATCAGGTTCGAGAAGAATGGGAAGCAAAAAACCCCAAGCTACTCCCTTATCTGCATCACATACAGGAATTGAGAAAAGGTTCAGAAATATGGAATTACAGCATGTTCCCAGGATACAGAATGAGTTCGCAGATGCGCTAGCTACTTTGCCATCCATGATTCAGCATCCAGATACAGACTTCATCGACCCCATCCAGGTCAAGATTCATAATCAACCAGGTTATTATGCTCATGTTGAGGAAGAAGACGATGAGAGACCATGGTTCCACAACATGAAAGAGTATTTAACCAAGGGAGAAAATCCATAGCACACCAGTGCTACTAAGAAGACAGACTCCAGAGGTTGTCCAACAATTTATTTCACAGCGGAGGAATCCTCTTTAGAAGGACCCCCGATTTGGATTTGTTAAGGTTTGTCGATGCAAAGAAGCAACCAAATTATTGGAGGAAGTACATGCAGGGACCTGCGGACTGCACATGAATGGTTTTGTTTTAGCCAAGCAGATACTTCGCGCAGGGTACTTTTGGATGACTATGGAGACATATTGTATCCAGTATGTCCGAAAATGCCACCACTGCCAGATACATGCAGACATGATAAAGGCACCTCCAAAAAATCTTAATGAAACAAGCCTACCATGATCGTTCGCCGCCTGCGGAATGGATGTTATTGACCAATCGATCCTGCCACGTCAAACAGGAACATGTTCATCTTGGTAGCAATTGATTACTTTGCTAAACGGGTTGAAGCAGCATTATACAAAGCAGTTACCAAGAAGGTGGTAACAGATTTCGTCTGCGACCGTACTGTTTATTGGTTCAGAATGCCAAAGTCAATCATTACTGACAACGGTTCCAATCTCAGCAGTGACCTGATGAAAGAAATATGTGAGACTTATAAAATCATACACAAGAACTCTACGACTTATAGACCTCAAATGAATGGAGTTGTAGAATCCGCTAATAAGAACATCAAAAAGATACTAAGGAAAATGATTGAAAGGCACAAGAAATGGCATGAGAAGTTGTCGTTCGCCTTATTGGGATATCGTACCACAGTCCGCACATCAACCGAGGCAACTCCTTACATGTTGGTTTATGGTACGGAGGCACTCATACCCGCAGAGGTAGAAATTCCCTCCTTGAGGGTCATACAAGAAGCAGAGTTAGGTGATGTAGAATGGGTCAAAGGTCGCTACGAGTAGTTAGCCCTTATATGCAGAAAGAGAATGAATGCAGTCTGACATGGCAAGTTATATCATAATAGAATATCCAGAGCCTTCAACAAGCGAGTTAAGGCAAGGAAGTTTACACCAGGGCAGCTGGTATTGAAGAAGATATTTCCACATCAAGATGAGGCCAAAGGGAAATTCTCTCTCAATTGGCAGGGTCCATACATGGTTCCCCGGGTTCTAATAGGAGGAGCCATTATTCTTGCAGAAATGGACAGAGAAGTCTGGCCGAAACCAATCAACTCATACGCAGTAAAGAGATAATACATTTGATCGCATGTTTTTCTTCCTGATTTAATTTGAATTATGTTTTACCTGATTCCCGCTTATGAGGGGATACGCAGGCAGCTGGGTTCGATCAAATTTTAATAAAAATTCCATTTCCCCCCGCTATTGTAACTGCATCAGAATTTTGAGGAGGACCCTCAAAATTTCGAAGTCGGTTTGTCGGCTTTCACATCAGCATCAACCAAGTAAACTGGGGCAGACTTTTGAGGAGTACCTTCAAAATTCTAGACCCGATTCGCCTTCATTTACTTAGCACAGCAGTCCGCAGCATCAGCCCAGTAAACTGAGGTAGAATTTTTGAGGACCCTCAATATTCCGAAGCAAGAAAGGTCGACGTGTCTTGAACCACGTTGCAGTTGTTCGTTCATCCAAAATAAAATTGTTTTTTATATATGTGCTTGCATTTTTATTTACTAAGTCATGCATGAATATCATTTGTATCTCCGTCGTTTAGCAACTCTACCTCAATGATACACGACGTCAAGAGCCAGGGGATACGAACTAACCTTCCCCCTCTACAGAACTCATGATTTTTCTTTTGGATGCAGGAATTCAATTCGTGGATCAATGTACATTTGCTCTTCAGAGTCAAAACTCTCAAAGGTTCACTATCTACACCCAACATTCCCCATCAGTCCTGATATCGCAACCGTCTATCAGCTAAGAAAATTTACTACTATTTGATCCTTTACATCCTTGTATTGCATAAGGCTATTATCTGCCTTTCGAGACAAAGCTCTATCTCTATCAGCATTATTGCATACGGCTACTCTCTGCCTTTCGAGGTTAAGCTCTACCTCAATTCTACATAAGGCTATTTTTTGCCTTTCGAGACTATGCTCTGTCTCTATATGCATTTTTGCATAAGGCTACTCTCTGCCTTTCGAGGTTAAGCTCTACCTCTATCCTGCATAAGGCTATCTTCTACCGTTCAAGACTAAGCTCTATCTCCATCTTTATTTTTGCATAAGGCTACTCTCTGCCTTCTGAGGTTAAGCTCTACCTCCATCCTGGATAAAGCTATCTTCTGCCTTTTGAGACTAAGCTCTACCTCCATCTGCATTTTTGCATAAGGCTACTTCTCTGCCTTCCGAGGTTGAGCTCTACCTCTATCCTGCATAAGGCTATTTTCTGCCTTTGGAGACTAAGCTCTATCTCCATCTGTATTTTTTGCATAAGGCTACTTCTCTGACTTTCGAGGTTAAGCTCTACCTCCATTACTATATATGGCTACTTTCTTGCCTTCCGAGACTAAGCTCTGTCTCCATCGCCATTCTTGGATAAGGATACCTGTCTGTCTTTCGAGACTAAGCATTGTCTCCATCCTGCATAGCTGAAATATCGACACTTTATTATTCATTCGGCTGAAATATCGCCGCCTGCATTTAAATTCTTGCTTCGGTTGAAATATCTCCACCTGCATTTAAATTCTTACTTTGGCTAAAATATCACCACCTATGTTTAAATTATTACTTCAGCTGAAATATCACCACTTGCATTTTTGAAATTCACACTCTGCTGAAAGATCACTACTCTTTGCATTCATTTAGCTGAAAGATCGCCAACTTATTCAAAGGCGTCATAGTTTGGAGGCACCATCTACATAGCCCGAGAACACCATTTCATGGCCTACAAATATCTATTGTTATGCTCCTCGTGGCCCAGGACATCATAGTCTGAGGACATCATCCTAATCGTCCAAAGGTAGCAATCACAGTCGAAGGGGAACTTGCATTATGTTTAAATTATGCACAATATGCGCATCTGCTCATCTAAAGATACACCGGCTAGGGTATGTCCGTCTCAGCAGGAGTGATCCCGCTTGGGTTTTCCTCCACCTGTTTGATTCTAAATGTCTTTTCAAGCTTAACCTTTGTGTCCATCTTTTCGAATCTAAGTCGACACATTCTGCCACTGGTTCCCTTACTACATATGACCTGATTCCTATAAAACCAGGGATATGTAGGCATCTCAGAAACCAAAGCGCGGTCAGAATTCTATTACAATCACTGTCTTCGGTCAAACTTGGCCATCTTATCTTTACCCGACAACTTTTTCATCCTCCTCGAGTAAAGAGGGGCAACTATTGATACCCAATTTTTTCCTATGTATTTTTATACCCAACAATACTTCCAAAGTAGCATATATGTGCATATATGAGCACAACTATGAGTTTTGGTATTGTAACGATTTTTAAAACCAAAATTTATCGCCTATTTTAATACCACAAAAAGCCCAAAATTATTCCCAAAAATTGTCATTTTGGTAAATAACTTATTTTATCCTCATACTTATATCAAAATATAATTAATATAATTTTTTCATATTTTGACAAATTTATTTGGTATTTTCATAGCTAAATTGAATGTAATTACAATTATAGTCTATTTTTTGATTAAATAGTGTTTAATAATTACAAAATTATTTCAAGTATTTTTAATTTAATATTTATATAATATTTGTTTTCCCATTATTTTTAATTTTCTTTTAAAATCGTTATTACTATTTTCATAAAAAATAAAATGGAGAAATTGGCTATTTTTAAACCGAGACAAAATATGTTACAAACATATCCCTAAATTCACCCTGATTTTAACCCCATTTTAACGCAACACAATTTCAATTAGGATCCAACCCATACCCCATTCAGATACCCAGTCCATCTTTGTTTTTGTAAGGCCCCGGAAAAAAACATTTCGAGTAATTCAAGATTTCGTTGTGCCAAGGTTGGCTAATTACATTATGTTTTTTGCAAATGACAATTTAGGATATCATGGATATCAATTGGATAGGTTAATGAGTGTATAAGTCATATTAGAAGTAAATTGGGGTCTAAGGAGAGGCATAAGTCTAAGCCAAGTTGAAAAATTTTATATTAGATGAAAGTTGTATATGAGTGCGCACAAGACATCACTTTAAAGTATCATGTCTCCAGTATTATAATGTGTTGTCTGATGAATAACCCATCCAATTAAATCCCTTTGATTCTAGTTTCCAACGAGCATCAAACAGTTTGTTATTTGAAGGTGTATACAGAAATTATGACCATTTTACTGGACAAGCGTCGCAGCCGCGGGTTGGACCGCGGAGCTTACTGCCCGGAACCGCGGGTTGCACCACGGAGAAACACCACAGACCATAGGGGAACATGTAAAAACTCAATAACACCCCTTGTCGGTGTAAAAGCTGAAGGAGTATCATCTTTCCTTCATTTTTGTCATCAAGATCGAATTTTTGAGGATTTTCTTCCACTCTCTCAAGACTTCAACTCCTACCATAATCCAAGGTATAATTTTTGGAGTATTTTGAGTTGATTACTACTCCTAGACACTTATATTAACAAGGATTAATCTTGAAAATCCTTCGATCTTCCTTCAAATTCTTGAATTTATCAAGAACACCACAAGTGAGGATTCTTAAAATTCTTACTACAAGAGGTATGTCTATCTTCTCCAACTACTCTATGGTGATTAGTTATGTATGATATATACATTAGAACTCATGGGATGGTGATTGGGAGCCATAGGTGCCTAACCTAGGTTGTGTTACCATTGTAGAGATTGTGATATGGGTCATTGGTATAATTCTTGGGGTAATAGTATTATGTATACATGCATGTGCAAACTAGGAATATGGGAAGAATGATTAACATAATTAGGTAAATATTGGGTTAGGGAATGAAGGAAATCTTGTAAAAAGAGGTAAAAAATTAAGATGCTCAACTAGTGTTTGATAAAATGCTCAAATGATCTGAAATCATGAATACCTTCCTAATTTCTGTTAATTATGTTATGTCTCAAAGTAGATTGAAGTTGCTAGAATTTTCGGAATATTGTAGTAATTAAAGGAAAGCTCAAGAAAGGTATGTATGTCCAACTTTGATCTTTGTAAAATCGCCTTGTTTGGTGTGCAAATGCTTGGTATCTGATATCCATGCGGACTATTTGTGAATTCTTGTGATTGGTTTGATTTGAGTGTTTAAGGTTAATTCTCCCGATATAATGGTGCAAGTAATTGGCAATAAAGAAAATGCGTGATTGTGAAAGTTTTATGTGGTAAGATTGGAGAAACAAAATATGAAAGGAAATGGTAAATAAAGCAAATGGAATAACTGTGGTGATAACACATTTGGTTTGCTGTGGGTAATTATTGTGGTGACTTAAATTGCATATGAATTGTTGAAAATGATGGAAAATGGTACTGATGGCTATGGAAAAATTCTTGTGAATTGTTGCAGTTGTATTTTGAGAATTGTTGTTATTGTTGTTGTTCATTGTGAATTGTTGTTGCTGTTGTTCCTTGTGAATTGTTGTTGTTGTGTTGGTTGTGAATTGTAACTGTACAGTTAGATCGGGTTACGCGCCATATCACTAAGTTATAAGGTGTGGGTTGTGGTGATAAGGGTGGACGAGGTAATAAGGTTAGAAAAGTGATCGAAATCGCTATCTAAATAAACATTGAAGCAATTTGCGAAATCATTGGTGTGGAATTGTGGAAGATGGAAAACAGGAGAGACTGAAAAGTTGCTTGGCTTGATTGTTCCTTATCTTGTGTATTTGATTGAATGTTTCTATTACTGTTACCTACTTGTGTATGGTTTGAGTTTACTTGGGACAAAGTTTGTTCATACATACCAGTATAATTCAAATGTACCGATGTCCCTTTTGCCGGGGGCGCTACATTCGTGATATGATTGTAGATGGATCCATAACAGTCATTGTCCATTGACCGTAGCTCCTCATTACTTCCTATCAGATGATTCGGTGATCCCTTTTCCTTTTGGGGCCTTATTTAGCTCGTGCCACTTCTGTTTTGGGATCTTATTTTGAAGATTGTAAAAGGTATAGCCGGAGCCTTGTTATCAGCAAGTACTGTATCATCCTTATGTAGCCTTAAAGGCTCCGTAGACAGTAAATGTGGGTTGCAAACTTATATAAATATGTAATTTATATATTTGATGATGTAAGATGTAAACCACTCTAAAAACCATGTACGTTGTGTATGTTTTGTAATAAAAGGTGTTTTTAATTATGAATGGCTATTTCACTTGGTTAATAAATAATGAAAATGCAGGGGTAACATGTGGGATAGGAAAGGCACGCTGGTTCACTTGACTGGGAGTAACCGGTCGAGCGCCGAAGGCTTAGGTTGTAAAGTATCCTAGGATGTCTTGGAGCCGTGTCTATCGGTGTGTTGTCGACCACATTTATAAGTTGGAGGATATTCAGACATTTAGGAATTTCACCCTTCTTTGATACTCCAATCGTGTGATAGAGCCCAAGTTAGGGAGTTGATTTCCTTTATAAGTATTATTCTTAAGATTGATAACCTTGATACCATAATCTGCGAATGTGATGAATGTAGAGAGGGGTTGATCCCACCATAGAGTCCGAGTGGATTTCCCAAGGACTTGTTAGGAGAATGTATTGAGCTGATGGATTGGTAAATCAGATCGCTTAGAGGGGAGTGTCCTTGTCCCTATTGATGTCTGTGCACCATCAGATCATGTAGTATATCAGTATGTTACCTATGTATGTGAGGGATGTGGAATCGAGGGGTATCGATTAAGCTATTTCCCTGTCAACTAAACATCATTAAGGGAGTCAAATTAAAATTTCTGCTCATTGTATATGTATGTCCATATTGAAGAGTCCTCATGAACATGGTCTTAACAAGGTGTTGAATAACAAAAAAATTGTGTGTATCGACTCTTTGAGCGAGACGCACTATTCGTGAATCCACTCTATTATGAATTCTCTTATTTACATTCTTGTGGACTTAAGTCCTATAATTATTCCCTTGAATTGAGTTGTAACTCTAGGATTGGTATTTGCCATTTGCTATTCCTAAATTCTCACCAAGGGGTAATATCCAATGAATTTCTTACAGAATCTTGTGATTTAAATGGAGATAATACATTCGCTTGAGCCTATACATGCACCACCATAAAGTTTACCTATGTGGTGTCAAGTTCCATGTAAAGCATCTCAATGTTGCGATCCTTCTAGAGTCACTCTTTTACTTAGTTGTGTATATGGCTTATATCGTTTGAACAGTCAATCTACTCTCTTGCAAACATCTTCATGAAATCTTCTCACTGCCTAGTAACATAAGACCATAGCATAACACCGCACATGAGTGCATGTCAATCGAAATATTCACCATGTGCATAAAGTCTCTCTGAAAAGTTGAGATCCTCACATCCACGTCACAGGAAGATCATGTTTGGCCATAACTTTCATATCCACTTGGGATATCCCGCAGTAAGTAGCTTACTTTATCCGAGTATTGTGATTGCTCATGCCATGGTTGTATATTGCAGTTGGGAGTTAATATAGCAGAAGCATGTCCAGCTCGTGACAGATGTTTACTTTCTCTTTATACCTTTATAACATGTGTTAATTATGTTCTTTAGTTAGTGAATGCATTGTGCTAGTTTTCCCACACTTGTTCGATAACCATGAGAGAACATATCCTTCTATGAGTCATTGTAAAACTTTCTGTCTTGTAAGGACCCTTACTAGGCTCTCCGTCAAGACCAAGCACACCTTTCGGGGTTATTATAGCACAACGCATATTTATCATATTCTTCTGTATTTTGTTAGATTATGAGTAGTTCTCAAGTTAAAATCTATGAAGAACTCATTATGATGATCTGGAAAACCCTCCATGGTTATTCTATACTATCTCATTGGGTTCTCATATCACTTCAAGTCAATCAAAGGCTGATAGCATGCCGCAATTACAAAATTTGAATGAACTCTTTCCGATAATAGATTATCTACACTTTTGCTAGTCCAACGATCTTCTTATCAGTCTAACTCTCGCCTTTAGGTGTTTAGTTGACAAAGGAGAAATACACCTTGTAACACATTCATATGCCAAAGCCTTTTTGCAATAGCTGGTTGTATAGAAGTGTGTTGTAGTGATTCAGTAGGAAGTAGAGTTGCTATACATAATTGGATTTTATAATTCTAGAGCTATACATCACGTTACTTCATACAGAGATCTTCAAAAAATGTAGCTTCTCGTAATCGCTTTATATTACCACCATTGCTAGTGGATACAATATAAGGGTTACCTCTATAAGGCTCTTTCACTTTCTATTCATTTGTCTAGCATGGTATGTTCTTTACCCGTAATCTTCAGTGCGGTATTATCTCAATATCTTGAACACTCATCCAACTATACGATTAGATTAAATTCTCCTCATTTTTCTTTATACTCTACAAGTACCTTTTGTAAAATCGACACTGAAAATAGGTGAATCCCCCTTTACTATGAACTTCTAATATCTTCGACTTAGTTTAAGATTGTTGGTTCCAAATGGTTCTCATAAGTTTTGCTGCCCTACCATCTATTTCATCTTGTAACTCTCATTGTAAAAATTCATTTAAGTTTCATGGCATCAAAGAGGAAGTCTCGTAGCATTAAGAAAGGGGATATATTCCTTTAGTTGGAATAAATAAATATTTCTGGTGTTCTTTGTAGATAATCTTCTAACAACCATTTACCTACTCCGCTTATCCATGTGACTAGATAACCCAGGTTACTCTTCTTCGGTAAATGCATTAAGACGTCTCATTCATTTGAACATATCCATGTGGGCTCTTTGAGGCCTTGTTTCATACCAACTCGTAATGGTTTTAAGTACTTTCTTGCAATTGTTGACAATTATCAAGGACTACACGGGCTTGTCTCTTGGGTTTCAAAAGTAATGATTTTGTTTTGAAGTTCGAGATTAAATTGCCATAATTTCAAACCAAAGTGTATACCTTTTTCCAAAGTCTTAAATGGGTCGTATTGAATGGGTTATGTAGCTTTCTTCTCACTCGGCTTCTATAATAATTGACTACATCATTGTCATGTGATGAGAGTTTTGCTACCCTTGGTATTCCATCTCATTTGGTGGAGAAGAGAGTCATTTGTCTTTCTCCCCGTAGCATCATGTTAACCATTATAAAAAAAACCTCAAACCAATACATGATTTTGTCTCAACATTTAGTCGTCCTAGCTATGTGGTTTTACTCGTGAAAGGGTGAGATTAGATGCCTTCAGAATTTTGCACATATCATGAGCATATTGGATTGAAGGGCTAAGTTGTCGTATCTTTAGTTCTCTCATATAGGATCAACTGTCATGGCGGGTTAAGTTGTTTGAGAATGTGATGATCTCATAAGTGTACAACTTCTTTTAATCTGCTTGGGCTTGTGGCATAGATTCCATGTCTCAGGAAATGCTAAGAGTGTAATTCAACTTCATGTATTTTGAAACCCCGATCGCATTCAAGGTGCTAGAGAATTCTTATTCTTGATAAATGGATTTTCCCTACACTCTACGAAACGAGTGGTTCGCGTACTTGAGTATTCCTCCTTAGTGGTTCCTATTGCCAATGTACGAGTTACCCCTATGCCTTATTTGTGTAATAATTGACGTGGTCACAGTGATTAGCCATGTCAGCGTTATTGGTTGTAACTTTCAGGTCCCTTAGCATATAACCTTAGAAAATACTCTACTCAGTGCATTAATAGATTCCTAAATGACTCCATCCTAATCTAGAACTCTGTTGTTCCTCATTGTATTAGACCCACTGGGTATTGTAAGTTCTGATGAGTCAAAGATGAAGCTTCATAGTGTGATCACATAGATATTTGATAGGTAGTTTTATGGTCAGCTTATGATAGTATATCTTAGAGTAAATACTGAAGGTGAAGTTAATAAATAGTTAGTTTATGTGAGGTATCTATATTTCATCCTTGTTAGACAAGTTTAGAAGTTGGATTGTTTCCCTGAATGTGTTACGACAAAGATTGTAAGTCGAGGAAGCCACGTAGGAAGCAGAAAAAGAAGTGAAAGAGAAATATCCCCATCTATTCGAACAAAGGCTAGTAGTGATCATGCGAACTGTTGTCTTTAAGAAACTTGAGGTAGTGTTCAGATTTGTGCAAAGGCACCCTATTTTTTTTCGAATTGCATTATTTTTGTAACTTCCTAAAGTGTGCCAAATTTCTAATGTTGATGCTATTTGAGTGATGTGCAATCTTTGGAGTAAATGAAAACAAATTTTTGTGAAACTTAGGTGGTGGATAGTTGATTAATGATAGTATAGATTGGTAATAATTAGTCGAACAGTTTACGACGTGTTAAAGTGATTCAATTGTTAAGTAACCCAGTTTTGTGCAAGCAAATGACATCAGTTGAACCAGATGCAATTTGTGGAGTAAAGAGAAGGAGCTAAGTTTAAGTTGTTTAAAGTGTATGATTATGTACTAGTTGTTGAGGTAATAAATTGTATACTAGCTGTAGGGATAACCGAAATTGTGTAATGGTACTTGGAAATGTATTTCGAGGGTTCTCTGACAGGTAGATAGGCCTATTAGGGGCTGTTGATATATTTCATGATGCGAACCAGTTGAAGTTACATAAGGATGGATAATGAATGAATCTTGCTCTTCATTCGAGCAGGAATGATCCAAAGGGGGGGGGGAGAATGTAAGGCCCCAGAATTTGTTTTTTTTTTTTGAGTAATTCAAGATTTCATCATGCCAAGGTAGGCTAATTACTTAATTTTGTTTGCAATTGATGATTTAGGACATCATGGATATCAATTGGATATGTTAATAAGCATATAAGTCATATTAGAAGTAAATTGGGGTCGAATTAGAGGCATAAGTCTACGCCAAGTTGGAAAATTTTATATTAGACGAATGTTGTATATGAGTGCGCACAAGACCTCACTTTGAAATATCATATCTTTAGTATTATAAGAAGTTGTGAAAATTAAAGCCCTTTGAGTCTAGTTTCCAACGCATCAAACCGTTTGTTATTTGAATGTGTATACAGAAAGTTATGAACATTTTACTGGACATGCATCACCAGCGCGCCCAGGCGCGCGGCCACAGGTTGGACCATGAGGCTTACTGTCCGGAATCGCGGGTTGGACCGCGTGGGAACATATAAAATGACTATAACACCCCTGGTCTGTGTAAAAACCGAAGGGTATCATATTGCCTTCATTTTTGTCATTCAAGATCGAAGATTTGAGGATTTTCTTCCACTCTCTCAAGACTTCAACTCCTCCCATATCCAAGGTAAGGTTTTTGGAGTATTTTGAGTTGATTACTACTCCTAGACACTTGTATTAACAAGGATTAATCTTGAAAATCCTTAGATTTTCCTTCAAATCCTTGAATTTATCAAGAACACCACAAGTGGGAATTCTAAAAATTCTTAGTACAAGAGGTATGTCTATCTTCTCCAACTACTCTATTGCATGGGATGGTGATTGAGAGCCATATTTGCCTAACCTAGGTTGTGTTGGCATTGTAGAGATTGTGAGATGGGTCATTGGGATATGATTCTTGGGGTAATAGTATTATGTATACATGAATGTGCAAATTAGGATTGAGGGAAGATTGATAAACATAAATAGGTAAACATTGAGTTGGGGAATGAAGGAGATTTTGCAAAAAGGAGTTAAAAATTAAGATGCTCAACTATTGTTTGATAAAATGCTCAAATGAGTTGAAACCATGAATACCTTCCTAATTTGTGTTAATTTTGTTATGTCTTAAAATAGATTGAAGTTTCTAGAATTTTTGAAATATTGTAGTAATTAAAGGAAAGCTCAATAAAGGTATGTGTGGCTAACTTTGATCTTTGTAAAATCGCCTTGTTTGGTGTGCAGACGCTTGGTATCTGATATGCATGTGGACTATTTGTGAAATTCTTGTGATTAGTTTGATTTGATTTTTTGTGGTTAATTGTCAAAATTTTAATGGTGCAAGTAATTGGCAATAAATAAAATGTGTGATTGTGAAAGTGTTATGTGGTAAGAGTCGAGAAACAAAGGATGGAAGGAAATCATAAATAATGCAAATGGAACAACTGTGATAATAACATATTTGGCTTATTGTAGGTAATTATTGTGGTGACCTAAATTTCATATGAATTGTTGAAAATGATGGAAAATGGTACTGATGGCTACGGAAAATTTCTTGTTAATTGTTGTAGTTGTTCTTTTAGAATTGTTGTTGTTGTTGTTCTTAGTGAATTGCTGTTGTTGTTGTTGTTTGTGAATTGTTGTTGTTGTGTTGGTTGTGAATTGTAATTGTATGGTGGGATCGGGTTGCCCACCGCAACACGAAGTTATAAGGTGTGGGTTATGTTGATAAGGGTGGCCAAGGTAACAAAGCTGGCCGAGGTAATAAGGGTGGAAAAGTAATCGAAATCACTATCTGAATAAACATTTGAGCAAATTGTGAAATCATTGGTGTGGAATTGTGGAAGATGGAAAATAGGAGAGACTGAAAACATGTTTGGCTTGATTGTTCCTTATCTTGTGAATTTGATTGATTGTTTCTCTTACTGTTACCTACTTGTGTATGGTTTGAGTTTACTTGGGGAAAAGTTTGTTCATACATACCAGTACAATTCAAATGTACCGACGTCCCTTTTGCCGGGGGCGATACTTTCGTCTTATGATTGTAGGTGGATCCATAGCAGGTACCCCAGTCTTCCAACCGTAGCTCCTCATCACTTCCTATCAGCTGATTCGATGAGCCCCTTTCCTTTTGGGGCCTTATGTAGCTCATGCCACTTCTGTTTTGGGATCTTATTTTGAAGATTGTATAAGGTATAGTCGGAGCCTTGTTACCGGCAAGTATTGTATCATCCTTCTGTACCCTTAGAGGCTCCATAGACAGTAAATGTGTCTTGAGAACTTATGTAAATATGTATTTTGTATATTGGGCGATGTAAGATGTAAACCTTGCTAAGAACCATGTACGTTGTTTATGTTTTGTAATAAAGGGTATTTTTAATTATGAATGGCTATTTCACTTGGTTAATAAGTAATGAAAATGCGGGGTGAACACGTGGATAGGAAAGGCGCACAGGTTCGATTGACTGGGGGTACCCAGTCGAGCGCCAGTCATGTCCCTAGAATTTGGGGCGTGACAGTTTTGATCTGTGCCGTTGATCAAATGTGATCAACGGCCCAAATTATATTGCCTAAATTAAATCCTAACGTACCCCCCACCCCTTATTCTCTTAAAGACCGGTCTCTCTCTCTAATGTTTGCTCACCTTTCTCTCTAGAACGTTATGGTTCTCTCTTCCTTCTCTAATGGGTTTCATCGCCTCTCCGGCCAACTCCGTTCTTACTTCTCTCGACCGTTAGTCAACATGGGGCCTTATCTCATTGTTTCTCTCCAAGGTTTGAAGCCCCAGAAGCTTCCACCATGAAATGCAGTCCCTGAAAACCTTGCTTGGCTATCTCCTGCCTTTATCCGGTGGGTTTCCGATGATGATTTAAATGTCGTTGTTAGCAAGTTTCACTGCTAGGTTTCTCATCTCACTTATTTCATTGCAAACCCTAATTTTTTTTGCCTAAATCTCTTAATCCATGTATTTTTAAATGATTTCTGGTTTAATCTTTGTGTTCTGCACTACTTGTCACTCGACATCTTCGATTGGCTCAGGTTTAAATGTTCTTGTTCCTCTTTTCAAAACTAGGGTTTCCGACCCCTTCTAAAATCACTACACTTTCTGTTTCTTTGAGTATTATGTGATTATTCCTATGATTATGTGTTTTATTATTTTACGGCCCCGTAAAAATGAGTACTCAGATGTTAGCAACTTATAGAGTCGAGTCTACCGACGCGGATCGGATTCTTTTTACTGTTTTGCACTTAAAAATGTGAAATCGAAATTTTTCCAGAAAAGGTCCAATATGCGGTCTAGAATGCAGTAGCATATCTGAAATGTGGACCGCATTTCTGCCGCAGAAGGTTTCAGAGAGCAGCCAATTTTTGACGTTAAAAATGCGGTCAGATCTGCGGTCGCATAGTCAATATGCAGACCGCAGATTTATCGCATATGGTCCTTGAAGAAAAAGGTCAGTTCTGCGGTGTATTCTGCGACTGTAGAACAGGAACGCGGACCGCATATCAAACACATTCCCAAACCGAGAGGTCCAAAACTTGAGCCATTTCTGCGGTCCATTTTTCGGACCGCATGTTAGTTTTGCGACCGCAGATTGCGTCGCAGATCGTGCTCGCCTGGTATTTTTCTAAAATTTTAGACCTGAATCACCTTTTATTAAAACACCTTCTCCCTCATTTTTAGCACATTTCTGACCAAAATAAGAGAGAGGAAGAGAGAGTTCTTGAGAGGGAAAGATAAATCTTCATACTCCAGTCTTTGAAAACCATTGGAGCTCGGAAAATTCTTGGTGCATTGTCTTCTCTAGTGATTTCTCAGGTAAAATCTCTAACCCATTTCCCCTAAATTTTTAAATTTAAGCTTGGGATGGAAACCCCATACACTTGTTTTGAAATTCTTCATAAAAACTTCATGCATGTCTTCAAAACACTAGAATCTTGTAAAAAGGAAATTGGTTAGTAACTATGAGTAATTTCCAAAACCTAAGTGTTGATCATGAACTAGATTGACTTCCTGATTGCTTGGTGAATTGGAGTGGAAGTTAGAAAGAGATATTCTATTCCAGGTATGTATGGCTAACTGTGATCCTTGTGAAATCTCCCTGTGTTAGTTTGTGAAATTGTTTGATAATTGATACTCATGTGGGGATTATTGTGAACCTCTTGTGATGTATACATGTGTGGTAACACCTTGTGGTGGAAGTTAATGAACTTGTAATTGAAAGAGTTTGGAAATGGTGGAAATGGAAATAATGTGGAACAATATGTATGATTGGTTGTGAACAACGGTTGTGGTAACCCAAATTGTGTACAAATTGATGAACATGAGGAAATTGTTGTTGATAGTTGTGGAATTACATTATCCTTGTTATGGTTCTATGTTAACAATATGTTATAGTTGGTTCCTTGTATTTGTTGTTGTGTTGTATGTTATTGTGAACTGAAACTGTCAGGCGGGGTCGGGTTGCGCACCGTAAAACGGTGAAATAAAGTGTGGGTTGGGACGATAAGGGTGGCCGAGGTAATATTGGTGGAAAATGTGATCCAATATCACTATTGATATGAATACAAATCATGCAATGATCAATGTGGAATTGTGAAAGGAGACAGCAGGAGAGTTCGTAACTTGTGGGGCACTGATTTCCCCTTTATATCACTAATTGTATCATTTGCTTTGAAATGTTTGGTTATTGCTCCATGGTTGTACTATTGTTGTTCAGCTTTACACTTGTATTTCCATTTTTGGCTATATTTTTCTTGGGACAGAGTTTGTTCATGCATGCTAGTACAATTCAAATGTACTGACGTCCCTTTTGCTGGGGGCGCTAGATTCGTGTCATGATTGTAGGTGGATCCGTGGAAGGCACTCCAGTCCACCGTCCGTATCTCCTCCTACTTTCTATCAGCTGTGTACATGTTGGTGAGCCCCTCTCCTTTTGGGGCCCTGCGTGGTTCAGGCCACCTTTGTTGTTGTAATAGTAGTTTTGTGATGTCATTGCAAAGCCGGGGCCTTGTCACCGGCAAGTGTTGTATTATCTTTCTCTTCGAGGCTCTGTAGATAGTGTAATGTGGGTTAGAACTTCTGTATATAGGTGTATTTTTTGGGCGCTGTAAGTTGTACACCATGTTCCCTGTTAATCATAATGTGTGTTTTGTAAAAGATGTTCCCTGTTAATCATAATGGGTGTCTATAAAAGAGAGTTCATATTTTCTTTCAATTGCTTTTTGGCTAATTAACAAGGAGTAATGTGGGGTAATGCTTGGGAAATAGGAAAGGCACCCAGGTTCACTCGCCCGGGGATACCAGGTTGAGTGCCGGTCATGTCCCTCGGATTTGGGGCGTGACAAACTTTGTATCAGAGCCTAAGGTTTTAAAGAGTCCTAGGATGTCTCGGAGCCTTGCCTAGTAGAGTCCTTCTTATCGGTGTGTTGTCGACCACATCTATAAGTTGGGGGCTACACGGGAATTTAGGAAAAACGATCCTCTTCTTTGTTATTCCAAGTTCGTGCGGTGAAGTGATGTTGTGTCTAATTCATGCTTTATTTCGAATTTTCAGTGATGGCATCTAAGGAGAAAGCTAGATTGGGCCTAGGGGACTACGCCACTTCCAGTCCGGCTGTGGATCATGTGCCGACTGCCGTGGGTGAGAGTGATACCCCAGTTATGAATTTGCCTGCCCCATCCGTTCCTGATCCAAGTAACCATGTTCCAGCGGCGGCCGAGGGTGCCACTATCCCTCCTGCCAATGCTCCTAATCATGATGTTGCTCTAGCTTCCGTCATGGGGTTTCTGATGGAGCTCTTAGGGGTGATATCCGTATGCTGACCCAGTTAGTGGCCCCCAGACCCAGAGATCTCATGATGCCCATGTGTCCTCCAGCGGATAGGGAGATTCCTCCAGCTCCAAAGTTCACTAGTTTCTGTGATTGTCCCCTCCAAAGTTCTCAGGAACAGACCCAGAGGCCGATCCGCAAGAAGTCCTTGGTGAGATGTACAAAACTCTTCGAGTGATGAAGGCTATAGAGATAGAAGGGGTAGAATTGGCTTCATACAGCTCGAAGGGAGCTGTGCATTCATGGTTTGAGATGTGGGATGATTCTTGTGAGGAGGGGAGACCTCCAGCTAGATGGGATGAGTTCGTAGATGCCTTCATGGACCACTTCTTGCCTGCTGAGACCATGGCAGCCCGTGCCATCGAATTTGATGTTCTTAAGCAGGGTAGCATGGTGCAGCCAGAGGTGGAGCTCGTGGTAGGGCCGGACCCAACAGGTTTTATGCATTGAGTGGCCGTCATAGTGCTATGGTTTCCCCAGATGTTGTCACATGTATCCTATCTGTCCACACCATTGATTGCTATGCTCTTATTGATCTGGGGTCTTCTTTGTCCTATGTCACTCCATTTGTTGCTTTGAGTTTTGGAATTGAACCCGAACCGCTTCTGGAGCCGTTTTCTGTATCGACTTCGGTTGGTGATTCGATTACAGCTGCGCAATTCTATATGATTTGTGTTGTTATGGTGGGTGGTCGTGTTACCACGACCAACCTTATCGAGCATGGGAGTGTGGATTTTGATGTAATCATGGGAATGGATTGTCTCTATTCGTGCTTTGCTAAACTTGATTGCCGGACGAGAATCATGAGACTCGAGTTCCCTAATGAGCCGATTGTTGAATGGAAACGGAATGGTGTTGTGCCGAAGGTAGGTTTATTTCCTACCTCAAGCCTTCGAAGATGATCAGAAAAGGGTGCATCTATCATTTGGCCCGGGTGGCGGACACTACTCCAAAAGTACCTGCCCCTGATCCGTGCCAGTTGTGAATGAGTTTCTTGAGGTATTTCCAAATGAGCTTCCAGGAATTCTTCCAGATAGGGAGATTGATTTCGGGATTGATGAATTGCCAGATACCCAGCCAATATCTATCCGACCGTACAAAATGGCGCCAACAGAGTTGCGGGAGTTAATAGAGCAGTTGAAGGATCTATTGGAGAAGGGGTTTATCCAGGAAAGTGTTTCGCCGTAGGGTGCTCCGGTTCTTTTTGTCAGAAATAAGGATGGGTCGCTTTGGATGAGCATCGACTATAGGCAGCTTAATAAAGTCACCATCAAGAATAAGTACCCTTTACCTTGGATAGATGATTGTTTGACCAAATGACGGGTGCAAGGTTCTTCTCCAAAATTGATTTGCGGTCCGGATACCAAATGCGGTCTGCATTTCAGATATGCGACTGCATTCCAGACCGCAGATTGGACCTTTTCTGGAAAAATTTCAATTTCACATTTTAAAGTGCAAAACAGTAAAAATAATCTGATCCACGTAGGTAGACTCGACTCTATGAGTTGCTAACATCTGAGTACTCATTTTCATGGGGCCTTATGTCCTCCCCCGCTTAAGATCATTCGTCCTACAATGAGGACTTGGGAACCAAATGCGTTTCAAAACATGATATGCAAGTTCCTACGCTTTTTTTAACTTTCAAGTTTGTCTTAGAAAAATTTTGCAATATGGACATAACCACCTGTCTAAGAGCCCCCAAAACATATTCCCAAACATTATTACACACACTTGGTACCTTTACAACAGTTGTAAAATGCATAATCCTCATACTTGCACATATTCAACCTCTCGGTACACTTTTTAACCATTTTGGCACACTACATATAATCAAATTAAGCATTAATTACCTGCACTATTAAAGCCATTTACCTATCACAAGGGTACGACACAATTATTCATTTCAATACAATTCCTCCATGATAAACTAATCATTACACAATTAGAACACTTTGATACACAATCTCCATGCAAAATTAATTATTATTTCCATACATCACCTTACCATGGGACCAAAAAACTTTCATTATAAAAGAGGACTGCACATTGCTTAAATAACCACAACACATAAATTTTGTTAACACAACTTGGAGAAACTACAATAGTAAGGCACTTGGGAAGAGAAGGAAGGTTTCTTAATCCTGATTGGTACACAACACTAGTTCTCCTAGGGATAAGATTCACACGACCATTCCTAGATTTGCTCAAATAGATGGGGGTAATTTATCTTCATCTCATCTCCCGCTTCCCACGTGGCTTCCTCGACTTGTTGGTTTCGCCACAACACCTTATCTCAAGCAATCTCCTTGTTATGCAACCTTCGAACTTGCCTATCCAGAATCGCAACCAGAATCTCTTCATACAATAACTCTTCTGTAACCTTGATGTCTTCCACTAGTACAATTTTAGACGGATCACCCACAACTTTCCTCAACATGGATACAAGAAACACCGGGTGCACCAAGGACATTTCAGGGGGTAATTCCAACCTATACGCAACTTGACCGGTCGTTTGAGTGATTTGATAAAGCCCGACATACATAGGGCTTAGTTTTCCCTTCTTCCCAAAGCACATGACTCCTTTCATAGGAGACACCCTCAAGAATACCCAATCTTCTTCTTGAAACTTCGATTCCCTTCTATGCACGTCCGCATAAGATTTCTGGACACCTTGAGCAGTCTTCATTCTCTGTTGAATGACTCTTACCTTCTCCATGGCCTGATACACGAGATCCGGCTCTAATAATTCTGCTTCACGAACCTCGAACCACCCAATCGAGGACCTACACCTCCTTCCGTACAATGCTTCAAATGGGGCCATCTGGATGCTAGAATGGAAGCTGTTGTTATAAGCAAACTCTATAAGGGGCAGGTGATCATCCCAATTACCTTCGAAATCCAAGGCACATGCCCGCAACATATTCTCGAGCGTCTGAATTGTTTGCTCCGCTTGGCCATCGTTCTGCGGATGAAAAGCTGTGCTAAGAATCACTTGAGTACCCAAACCTTGCTGAAAGTTCCTCCAGAAGATAGCTGTGAAATGAGCTCCTTGATACGAAATAATAGAAAACGGCTTATCATGAAGCCTTACTATATCCTTGATATACAATCGAGCATACTAGTCCGCAGTATCGGTGGACTTGACTGGCAAAAATTGAGCTGATTTGGTGAGTCGATCCACTATCACCCAAAACGAGTCGAACTTGTGCTGAGTACGAGGTAGTCCTGACACGAAGTCCATATTGATCATTTCCCATTTCCACATTGGTATTTCTATAAGCTGAGTCAACCCTCCTGGCCGCTGATGCTCGGCCTTCACTTGTTGGCAATTCGGACAATTAGAGACGAAGTCCGTTACACTCTTCTTCAAACCACTCCACTAATAGATATCCTTGAGATCGTGATACATCTTTGTAGAGCCTGTGTGCACTGAATACCTGGAATGATGAGCCTCTGCCATTACCCTATCCCATAGATTATCCACATCCGAACACATAACCTGTCGTGGAACTGTAGCACCCCATCATTGCTGCCGAGTGAAAATGCTGAAATTTTGTTACTTAGAGCTGCCTCCTTCAACTGCGCTAATGCTGGATCAATAAACTGCTTTTCTTTAACCTCTACCACGAGCGTGATTCTTCTGTATTATGCACCATGAGTTCCTCCTCATTCGGGTCCGAGATACAAACCCCAAAGCTGACCAACTGATGTACCTCTCGACCCAGGAGCCTTTGATGCGCTCTGAAGTGAGCCAAGCTACCCATGGATTTCCGACTGAGGGCGTCGGCCACCATGCTCGCTTCCCTGGAGGGTACAAGATGTCCATATCATAATCCTTAAGCAATTTGATCCACCGCCGCTGCCTCACATTCAGCTCCTTCTGCTTGAACAAATATTGGAGACTCTTGTGGTCTGAAAACACATCTACATGAACCCTATAAAGATAATGTTGTCACATTTTCAAGGCGAAAACAACTGCTGTAAGCTACAAATCGTGCGTCGGATAATTCTTCTCATGATTCTTGAGTTTCCTGGAAGCACATGCTATGACCTTCATGTGCTTCATCAGAACGCACCCTAAACCGACCCTGGAGGCATCACAATAAACCACAAATCCCTCTGTGCCTTCTGGCAAAGCCAATATTGGTGCCGAAGTCAACCTTGTCTTTAGTTCTTGAAAACGTTTCTTAGAAGCATCTGACCACTGGAACTTGGCTCATTTCTGCATCAGTTTGGTCTATGGGGAGGCGAGGGTGGGAGAATCCCTCTACAAACCTCCGATAATACCCTGGTAATCCCAAAAAGCTATGGATCTCCATCAGGGTCGTGGGCCTAGGCCAATCCTTCACCGCTGCAATCTTCTTGGGGTCAATCTGAATCCCCTTACTGGAAACAACATGACCCAGAAAAGCGACGCACTCCAACCAAAATTCACATTTGGAAAACTTGGCATACAATTGGTGCTGATGTAAAGTTTGCAAAACTGATCTGAGGTGAGTGGCATGATCATCCCTGCTCCGCGAGTATACGAGGATGTCGATAATGAAAATAATCACGAAGGAGTCTAAGAATGACTAGAAGACCCGGTTCATAAGATACATAAAAGCCGTCGGGGCGTTGGTTAGCCCAAAAGACATGACCAAGAATTCAAAGTGGCCATAACGACTTCTGAATGCGGTCTTAGGAATATCCTACTCCTTGATCTTCAATTGGTTCTGCCATAGAAGGGTCCAGAGAGCAACCAATTTTTGATGTTCAAAATACAGTCAGATCTGCGGTTGCATAATCAATATGCGGACCGCAGATTGATCGCATATGGTCCCTGAAGAAATTCGAAGGTCAATTCTGCGGTGCATTCTGCGACCGCAGAAGAGGAATGCGGACTGGATATCTACCGCATTCTCAACCCGAGAGGTCCGAAACTTGAACCATTTCTGCGGTCCATTCTGCGAACCGCATGTCAATTCTGCGACTGCAGATTGCGTCGCAGATCGTGCTCGCCTGGTATTTTTCAAAAATTTTAGACCCGAACAACCATTTATTAAACACCTCATCCCTCATTTATAACACATTTCTGATCAAAATAAGAGAGAGGGAGAGAGAGTTCTTGAGAGAGAAAGCTAAATATTCATCATCTAGTCTTTTAAAACCATTGGAACTCGAAAAATTCTTGGTGCATTCTCTTATCTACTGATTTCTACGGTAAAATCCCTAACTCATTTCCCCTAAATTTCGAAATTTAAGCTTGGGATGGAAACCCCATACACTTGTTTTGAAATTTTTCATAAAACCTTCATGGATGTCTTCAAAACCCTAGAATTTTGTAAAAAGGGAATTGGGTAGTAACTGTGAGTAAATTTCTAAAACATAAGTGTTGATCATGAACTAGATTGACTTCTTGATTTCTTGGTGAATTGGAATGGAAGTTAGAAAGAGATATTCTATTCCAGGAATGTATGGCTAACTGTGATCCTTGTGAAATTGCACTGTGTTAGTTTGTGAAATTGTTTGATAATTGATATTCACGTGATATCATTGTGAAACTCGTGTGATGTATATTTGTGTGGTAACACCTTGTGGCGGAAGTTGAGGAGCTTGTAATTGAAAGAGTTTAGAAATAGTGGAAATGGAAATAATGAGGAACAACGTGTATGATTGGTTGTGAACAACGATTGTGGTAACCCAAATTGTGTACAAATTGATGAACATGAGAAATTGTTGTGGATAGTTGTGGAATTACATTATCCTTGTGGTGGTTCTATCTTATCAATGCGCTATAGTTGCTTCCTTGTAGTTGTTGTTTTGTTGTATGTAATTGTGAACTGAAACTGTCAGGCGGGGTCGGGTTGCGCGACGTAACACGGTGAAATAAGGTGTGGGTTGGGACGATAAGGTTGGCCGAGGTAATAAGGGTGGAAAAGGTTATCCAATATCACTATTGATATTAATACAAATCATGAAATGATCAATGTGGAATTGTGAAAGGAGACAACAAGAGAGTATGTAACCTATGGGGCACTGATTGCCCCTTTGTTTGACTAATTGTATCATTTGTTATGAAATGTTGTATTGTTGCTCCATGGTTGTACTATTTTTGTTCAGCTTTACACTTATATATGCATTTTTGGCTTGAGTTTACTTGGGACAGAGTTTGTTCATACATGCCAGTACAATTCAAATGTATTGACGTCCCTTTTGCCGGGGGCGCTAGATTCGTATTATGATTGTAGATGGATCCGTGGCAGGCACTCCAGTCCACATTCTGTAGCTCCTCCTCCTTTCTATTAGCTCTGTACATGTTTGTGAGCCCCTCTCCTTCTGGGGCCCTACGTGGTTCAGGCCACCTCTATTGTTGTAATAATATTTTTGTGATGTCATTGCAAAGGTATAGCCAGGGCCTTGTCACCGGCGAGTGTTGTATTATCTTTCTCTAAGAGGCTTCATAGACAGTGTAATGTGGGTTAGAACTTGTGTATATAGGTGTATGTTTTGGGCATTGTAAGTTGGACACCATGTTCCCTGTTAATCATAATGTGTGTTTTGTAAAAGATGTTCCCTGCTAATCATAATGTGTGTCTATAAAAGAGAATTCATATATTCTTTCAATTGCTTTTTGGCTAAGTAACAAAGAGTAATGTGGGGTAACGCATGGGAAATAGGAAAGGCACCCAGGTCCACTCGACCAGGGATACCCGGTTGAGTTCCGGTCATGTCCCTCGGATTTGGAGCGTGACAATTATATTGTAAGCCTGTTTGTTTGTGAGTTCCATGCTTTAGACCTTTCCTAGGGTTTCGACTCCCTGCTGTTTTATGTGATTTCTTACCTAGAGTTTTTAATTTTGAGACTATTTTGTTTAAATAAATTTGAATGCTCCCCTATACTGAATATTCTGATAATTCCGAGCATCTCTTTGAATCCCTGATTCATATGCGTTCTCCTTAAGGGTTCTTATACTGATTTGGAATTATTTCCTTACTTGTGAGTTTATTTCTACACTTGGTATTGATTCCCTCTACTTTTGGTTTTGTCCGTGATTCTCTGACTGATTTTCAGAGTTAATTTATATGGTTACCATACTTGTGCACTTAAGTATATTTCCAATTATTCTGCATATATTTTCCTTCTTTTAGGCATTATGTACCTAGCCTTTATTACATGCTCCATGCTTACTGCTCTTATTATGGTATAGTTAGTTATCTAACTGATTCTTTCCTTACCTGATAATCTATACTCCTATTCGAATCATGAGTCCCTGATTTAATGGAATTATGACCTATGATTGATTCAATTGGGTGTTGATTCTATAATTATACCGTATTCTATCTTGTTTTCAAAAAAATGATAAGTATCACTCTTCTTTTCTCATTTAACACACATAGACGAATCAAACTCATTACTCTTAACTCTCTCTCTCATTCACACAAACATATTTGGTGCTCTCTATTGTTTCTACGCAACCTCTTTCACTTTCCTGTTGAATACTGATTACTCAATCAGTTGAAAGCCACGATTGAGTGATCCTGGTCACTTTTACCAGCCTGCTGGCCTCTGCTGTGTTGCTTACTTTAGTCTACGTGTTGTTCACTTCTTTGCATATTGCTGCCCTTTTTCTGTGCATACTCTCTGCGTGTTATTGCTCACTTCTCTGCACATTTCTCACTATTTCTCTGTGTTACATTATTTCTAACTGGTATCTCTCCTATTTAAGTTACAGCCTCAAAACAATATGCTTATATTGGTGCTGCACTTTCTTTTCTTTTTTTTTTTTTAGTTTAAACATTAGCTTTCATTGATATCAACAAATGTACAAGTAGGTGTTCTTTGGGGTAGTATAGACTAACTACCACACTACACAAAACTGTAAAAATTGTTTCTATATTTCAAAAACTAGCTAAGGATAGGGATTAAGTTGTTGTAGCCCTTTTAACCATTTTTTGCATTTCCTGCCCCATGCATGAATAAAAATTGCAATCTCTCGGCATACAAGGTTCTCATCAAAAGCTTTCCCCTCGAATCTGATAGCATTTCTGCATCTCCAAATCAGTGACACTGTGGTGACAAAAGCAGTGGCCACCACAGCCTTTCTATAAATTTTACTCCTAGCAAGACAGCAAATCCATGTCAATTCATCCTTCCAGCAGCCTATTGTTCTGTTGCATCCCAATCAGCAGCAGACTCTATACCAAAACTTTTTTGTAATTGGACAAGAGAAGTAGAGATGATCAAACTCTTCAACATCCTGTTGACAGAAAACACATTTTTCCTCTACATTTATGCCAAATTTCAGTAATCTGTCGACTGTGGGCAGTCAACCATGAGAAGCCATCCATGCAGTAAACTTATGTCTAGGCAAGACATTAACTGTAGCCATTAAGTTCTTCCACTCCACTCTATGAAATACTGGAAGCAAAGAGAGATATAGAGTTTGTATTTTAAACTTTCCAGCTTTACACAAACCTGATAGTCTGAACAATAGATCCCCTTACAGATTATTGTCAGCCATAATATGGGTCCTGCATTCTATTATTTTCCTGACTACCCATGAAGAATTTTTTGGAATAGCCATTGTCTCAATGTCATCACTCTTTACGTAGTAATAGTGAATCCATTTGATCCATAGGCAATCTTTTTTCCTTGCTAAATCCCACAACAGTTTGGCTATAGCAGCTTTGTTCCAAGTCTGGATATCAATAAGATTTAACCCTCCAGCAGTGACAGGTCTGCATATTTTATCCCAAGCTATCAATGATCTTCTGGACACTGTTCCATTGCCAGTCCAAAGGAAAGATCTGCATATAGCTTCACTTGCTTTCACCACCTTCTTAGGCAATATAAAAATCTGAGACCAGTAGGTTTGGACCCCAAATAATACTGATTTGATAAGTTGACACCTGCCTGCATAAGACAAGAACTTAGCAGACCAACATGTAATCCTATCAGTAATTTTCTCAATCAGTGGCAAATAGTGATGTAAATTCAACATCTTTGAGTGTAGTGGAATGCCTAAGTATTTGAAGGGAAGATGTCCTTCAAAGAACCCCAAAGCCTCTAGTGTTAGATAATACGCTTAACGCTAGAGGAGGGGTGAATAGCGTTATAATAAAAATTAGCGTCAACTTGCGGAATTTAAAATTTGTAGGAAATAAATAAGTGCGATAAATAAGAAAGAACACACCGAAGTATTCTGGTTCACCACAACCCGTGGCTAGTCCAGTCCCCGAGAGACTCTCTCGAGATTTCCACTAACTTGTCAAGCTTCCGGGTGCTTAACAAACCTTTACAACTTGAGGACACAAGCCTCAACACATTTGCTCGGAGATACAACACTTCAAGACTTCAACCAAAGGAAACACAAGTTCCTTCACAACTTGAGGACACAAGCCTCAACTACCTTTGCTCGGAGATACAACACTCCAAGACTTCAACCAAGGAAACACAAGTTCCTTCTTAAAACAAGAGAATAACAATTCTCTTCAAGTGTACAAAACACTAAGTACTCAAACAAGACACTCCTTAATGAGTAGATATGAGTAAAAGAATACGCTCAAGATCGCAACAACTTTCGACAAAAGTTTGGCTCTCAAAAACTTATGTAATGAATATAAAATGATAAGCAATAGAGCATGCAAGCTTATAGCAATTATATGATCAGTTGTTGTGTGTTGTTGTGTTCAAAACACTGAAATGAAGCTGTATTTATAGTTGAAAAACTTGGCATTACCGTTGCCTAATTGCCAATTAAGAGTTGCTGATTTTACTGTGTGACAATCGATTGTCAAGAAGCCACAATCGATTGTTTGCCAATCGTTCCAAAAATCAATCCCAGATTTTACGCTTAACAATCGATTATCCAAGATCAACAATCGATTATTGGCAACGTTCAAAAAATCATTTCCAGACTTTACGTAAATCAATCGATTATACAAAATCAATAATCGATTATTCAGCAACGTTCAAAAAATCCTTTCCAGATTTTAATTTCAACAATCGATTATACAAAATCAATAATCGATTACCTGACAGTATTTGAAACTATACGACAACGGTCAGCTTCACAATCGATTGTGCAATGTTAACAATCGATTATTTATCAGTCTTGAAAAATCTAGTTAGCCACTGCCTCGTGACAATCGATTGTTATATACTCACAATCGATTATTTAATAACTTTGAAAAAGTCTGGAAGACACTGCCTCAACACAATCGATTGTCATATGTTCACAATCAATTATTTTGTGACTTTGAAAAATCTGATGGATACTGTCTCTTCACAATCGATTGTCATTAACTTCACAATCGATTATTTTGAGCGTTGAAAACTTTGGACACTGCCTCATCACAATCGATTGTCATTAATTTCACAATCGATTATTTTGAGCATTGAAAAACTTTGGACACTGCCTCATCACAATCGATTGTCATAAGGTTCACAATCGATTGTCATGCAGATTTGAAAAATCTGATGCTCACTGCCTCAACACAATCGATTGTCATTAGTTCACAATCGATTGTCATGCAGTCTTGGCTTAACATAATCGATTATCATAAGTACATAATCGATTATCTTAGTCCAGATTTTAGAGGCATGTTTAAAAATCATTTTGACTAAAGTAAATATACATGATTTAAAATCATTTTGCATTAAATTAAATATGCATGATTTTGTAAAAATAATTTTACGAGAGAAGCCATGTCATGAGTCAAGTTGTCGGATCAAGATCACAGTTAAGAACGACTCATGTAAAACTATGAAACTTGGTCTTGAGCTTGAATCTCGTTGTATATCAATTGTGCGCTTGTACTTGAACTTCGTCATATATTAATCTGCGCATCGTTTGTCATTCATCAAAACCTACACATATAAACACACGTTAGTATAATGCCTTGAGAACGTGTTTCCAACAATTTTCCCCTTTTTGATAATGGCAAACTTTAAGCGGGATATGCATATTAAGCAATTCATAATGACGATTCAAGACAAGAAAAGATATGCAACAAGTATATGAATATGCAATTTGTTCCCCCTCAATATATGAATTCCCCCTCAATTTAAGCTAATAAATATTGAGAGTGCATACCCGTTATCTTCCCCCTTTTGCCATTAGCAAAAAAAATATAGATTAATAAAAAACTTGTTTATTTATTAAAAAAAACGGTTACATAACGGAACAATAAAACATAGAATAATAAAATAGAAAAACAAATAAAGAAATTATTCATCATCATTTCCCGCCTCATCATCCGGCACTGCTTCATAGGGAACAAGACCGGCATATGGATAATGAACATGGTCAAAATATCCATGGATCTCATGTGTCAATTGACCGACAGAGGTGGTCAATGAAGCAATTTGGTCGGAAATGGATTGAAGAGAAGGTTCTTGAGGCTGACGCGACCGACGAGTTGGAAGAGGAGCAGGAGCTACATGATCGCCGTCATGGGGAAAGGAGGATTCTGAAATTTCCCACTTCTTGGTGCTCTTTTTTAGAGTACCGATGGAAATGTTGAATCCGGAAGCTTCAAGAAAATTCATAATAAGGAGGGCATAGGGAAGAGGTCTATCATCTCCGATGGCGTCACGCATGTGAATCTTGACGAACTTACACCAATTGATGTGAGCTCCGGTTATAGTTGCATGCATGAGCTTAGCGTCTTCTTGGGAAAGAGTGGTGTGATTATGCTTCCGAGGTTTGAGGACTCGAGTGATGAAATAGAAAATCAAACGATACTCAGGGAGCATTCCCGTGATAGTAGGACGCCGAGTGGATAGATTAGGATCATAAGATGTAATACCTATTTGGTTTAGGAGAGCTTTCTCATCAAATAAGGCGCCGCCCTCTCTAATGTAGCGAGTAATGTTTTCGCCACTTCGAGGAAGACGGGCAATGGAATGAAGGTTTTCATCGGATAAAAGAATTTGAACACCATTAATATTTGTCACAAGCTCACCATCATCATCCTCATGAAGGTTTGAATAAAACGCTTGAATCAATGGAGGATTAATATAAGGGTAGGTAAGATATAAAAAGTCAAGAAGTTGACATTCTTTAAGCATGTTGGCAGCAGGTGCGTATGATTCAAGATACTTGCTTGTTGAAAAGCGGGGAGGAAGAATGTCGCGCTTTTCAAATTTTGTCAAAAACCGAGTAAGCTCGGTGTCAGAATTAAATTGTAAAATGGACCCATCTTGATAAGGGTAATTTGGAGGAGGTGGGGCAGCAGAGGAGGATGCACCATGCCTAGCAGAACGGGAACGTTTAGAGTGACGGCCCGACATTTTTAATAGGAGGTAATGAGCTTTGCAAGAAAACTTAAAAGAGTTTTGATAGTTTGAGAGCTAGAATTGATGTTTGAGTGAATAAAAATGAAGACATATGATGCCTATTTATAATGGGAAGAATGGCATTTCATTTATGATGAAAATCTGCAGAAATTTATGAGCCAAAACAGTCAGAAACGGTAAAAATAAATTGTACTGACCGTTAGACAATCGATTATTGGAATGAAATAATCGATTGTTATGAAGATTTGACTGAATCTCGGAACTGACACAAATCGATTGCAGGACCAAACGGTAACAAATTTTTGAATTACTAACATGAAATAATCGATTGTCAAATTATGGTAATCGATTGTTGTGACACAGTGTGCACGGTGATTTTCTGACTCGGAAAATAATCGATTATATATATGAAACAATCGATTGTTTTAGAAAAGCAGTACTGAATGGCTGAGACGGTAATCGATTAAACAGTTAAAAATCGATTATTAAACAAAACTGCATAATAAGCATAAACCATAAATAATCGATTAGTGATACTTGCTAATCGATTTTCTGCGCAGTAAAATAATCGATTATTTGCTGTAACAATCGATTGTTCTGTGCCATATCTTTATAATTCCCCCTACCTTTAGGGCGATACCTGCAAAAGGAAATACGTGTCTCCGACGCTCAAGTCAGTAATATTCAATATATAAAAGCAACCTAAAAAGTATGCATTTAGATCAACGCTAACCCGCATTAGACACTTCATTTGAACATGATTTATATTTAGCACATCAATAAACGCTAAATATTATATCAAGTCTACTGGCAATAAGGTAAAGTAAGGAACGATCATACCTCTGCAGTTCTTGGTATTGCTCTTCTTACCTTTCACTTTTCTGGCATGATGGTCTTATAAATTCATTGAGGTGATCATTGCTTTGGTGTTGCTCTTTTCAATATTGATTCAGCAATTTCTTGCAATAGTTAGTTTGATAAGTGAAAGTTCCCACTTTCATTTGCTTAACTTGCAGCTCCGAGAGGAAATTTCGCTTGTCCATCATGGACATCTCAAATGAAATTTTAGAGACTCCTTGCATAAAACTCATTAGTTGCTCAAAAAATAATACAATATCATTTTCAACATGTTTTGGAATGCAAAATATTAATAGCATTAAAGTTGTCAACATAATTTTGAAGAATGATATTACCAATATGGAAGGTTGTTTTGAAGTACAACAATAACGTCATCAAGATAAAATTCATGCAATCTATTCCTCCGAATGAGAAGTTCCCCCTCAAATAAGGCAAACTAGAATGTAAGCACATTCCCCCTTACTTGAAGCATATCGCCTAAACACTCTCTCTTTTTCGACATTTCCAAAAAGTCAAAATGAGATAGGAAAGACAACGAGGAGTATGCACTATGAAGATTGCTGGAATTTTATCAAAACATACCAACAAACCATAGATATACCAGTTGTTATAAAATAGTGATAAAATCATATGTTGGCAAACATAACAAATGTATCAAATGTTATTTTATTAACAGTGATACAAAAGGTTATTTTTAGAAAAAACATATCAAACATTAATATATAACAAGTCAATCAAAGGTCGAATATACCAACCATTATTCAGACCAAAAGATACATTCATCAAGAGTCGATTTTTAACAGAAATACTTCTATCAACTGTTAAAAGCATGAATCATTTCTTTCAGGAATATATCAATTATTTTTTCAAACCAAAAATAGCATTTATCAAAAACATGAGTGAAAATTTTTTTTGACAAAAATATGCTAACAGTTGATACACACCAAAGGAAATAATTTATTTTTCTGGTATATACTAACATTTATTTAAACCACAAATAACAGTTATCAAATCACAAATGAAATGTTTTTATTAGAAGCAGGCTAATATACCAATTGTTGTTTAACAACGAATTTTCAACATATGCATCAAGGATAATTGATATTAATTATTAACAAGGATGTCTCAACACATATATACTATTATGATTAAGCACATCAAAAGAATTTTAACAATATAAGGCCAAATTAACAACACATATGTTAATATCGGTTGCTTGCATATATTATCAATTCGGTTTTTGTCAAAAAGGATAACTAACCGAAATTCCCCCTTGATGCGATAAGGTATTGTGCTTGGTGCATCTACTACAATATTGTAGCCTTCAAGCACACCTGCAAAAGAGATTAATGATCTTTTGGTACCCATGCCATTTTGGGTCCTTGGGGGTTAGGCATATCATAGTGATGCAATTGAGTGATATGTCTATGTCGTGTAAAACAAGCAGGAGCAATATGACCAATTCGTCTACAATAATGACAGGTCACGTTAGAATTATGCATCCTTCTAGGTTCATAGTAATTGGACGGACGAAAATTGTTTACTCTATTTTCGACACTATGACTATTGCGCATTTCATGAAAATCATTTCTCCTACTATTTGTTCTAGGATGTACAGCATTTCTAGAATAATTATTTCTAGGTTGGAAGTCATTTCTAGGTGTTCTAAAAGGTTTAAAATTCCTTCTAGTGTTTGGCCTAGGATATGCATCATTTCTAGGGTAGTTATTTCTAGGTGGAAAGTCGTTTCTAGGTCTCCTAAAATGTTCAACATTCCTTCTAGTATTTGGTCTAGCATGCATATTGGTTCTAGGATTGCTATTTCTAGGATGAGCATTTGTTTTATTAATCCTAGGTTGAGCCTTAGGTGGTTGTGGTTTGGCTTCAACCTTTTCTTTAGACTCATTCTTAAAACCTATGCCATGCTTGGTTGACTTCAAATTAACAAGAACCTCATTTAAATTTTTGTGAGAAGAATTAAACTTATCTAAGGTGCCCTTAAGTCTATCTACCTCATTTTTGAGATGCATGCAAGAAGTACAATTTTTAATAGAACTTTCGGGCTTGTCGGCGCTTCTCTTTCCGAAAAAATTGTTTTCCTCTTTCAACTTCTCATTTTCTAAAATCAGTTTTTCCAAATCCTTTTCTTTCAATGAGAGTTGTTTTTGAAAATCTGTTTCTTGCAATGAAAGAGTTTTCTGCAAATCTTTAATGGTCTTGGAAGCATTAACAAACTCACTATATAATTTATTATAAGCATTTTGCATTTCTTCAAGTGAGTGAGAGTTAGACGTACTTACCTCTTCTTCTTCGTTTGCCATGAGACATCGGCCAGTCGATTCACCACATGAGCTGTCCGCTTTTTGAGGTGTGCTTTCATACATTTCCTCAAGCTTATCCCACATTTCTTTGGCAGATTTGTAGTGGGAAATTTTCTGATAATCTTCCTGATTCAAGCCGATATACAACATATTTATTGCCTTAGTGTTGTATTCACTTACCTTGGCTTTCCCAACTTTTGTCGTCATCTGTTCACCATGCTTGATGATTTGCCATAGATAAAAGTTGTTGGCTGTGATGAAAATTCTCATCCGATCTTTCCAATATGTGTAATTGCTTCCATCAAATATTGGCGGCAACAAGTTAAAGTGACCTTCACCTATTCCTGCAAAAGAATCACGAGTAGAAGCCATGGATGTTTCTCTCAAATGGTTGTCTTCAGAGAGTTGGGCTCTGATACCAATTGTTAGGTAATACGCTTAACGCTAGAGGGGGGGTGAATAGCGTTATAATAAAAATTAGCGTAAACTTGCGGAATTTAAAATTTGCAGGAAATAAATAAGTGCGATAAATAAGAAAGAACACACCGAAGTATTCTGGTTCACCACAACCCGTGGCTAGTCCAGTCCCCGAGAGACTCTCTCGAGATTTCCACTAACTTGTCAAGCTTCCGGGTGCTTAACAAACCTTTACAACTTGAGGACACAAGCCTCAACACCTTTGCTCGGAAATACAACACTCCAAGACTTCAACCAAAGGAAACACAAGTTCCTTCACAACTTGAGGACACAAGCCTCAACTACCTTTGCTCGGAGATACAACACTCCAAGACTTCAACCAAGGAAACAAAAGTTCCTTCTTACAATAAGAGAATAACAATTCTCTTCAAGTGTACAAAATACTAAGTACTCAAACAAGACACTCCTTAATGAGTAGATATGAGTAAAAGAATACGCTCAAGATCGCAACAACTTTCGACAAAAGTTTGGCTCTCAAAAACTTATGTAATGAATATAAAATGATAAGCAATAGAGCATGCAAGCTTATAGCAATTATATGATCAGTTGTTGTGTGTTGTTGTGTTCAAAACACTGAAATGAAGCTGTATTTATAGTTGAAAAACTTGGCATTACCGTTGCCTAATTGCCAATTAAGAGTTGCTGATTTTACTGTGTGACAATCGATTGTCAAGAAGCCACAATCGATTGTTTGCCAATCGTTCCAAAAATCAATCCCAGATTTTACGCTTAACAATCGATTATCCAAGATCAACAATCGAGTATTGGCAACGTTCAAAAAGTCATTTCCAGATTTTACGTAAAACAATCGATTATACAAAATCAATAATCGATTATTCAGCAACGTTCAAAAAATCCTTTCCAGATTTTAATTTCAACAATAAATTATACAAAATCAATAATTGATTACCTGACGGTATTTGAAAACTTTACGACAACGGTCAGCTTCACAATCGATTGTGCAATGTTAACAATCGATTATTTATCAGTCTTGAAAAATCTATTTAGACACTGCCTCGTGACAATCGATTGTTATATACTCACAATCGATTATTTAATAACTTTGAAAAAGTCTGGAAGACACTGCCTCAACACAATCGATTGTCATATGTTAACAATCGATTATTTTGTGACTTTGAAAAATCTGATGGACACTGTCTCTTCACAATCGATTGTCATTAACTTCACAATCGATTATTTTGAGCATTGAAAAACTTTGATGGACACTTCCTCATCACAATCGATTGTCATTAACTTCACAATCGATTATTTTGAGCGTTGAAAAACTTTGATGGACACTGCCTCATCACAATCGATTGTCATAAGGTTCACAATCGATTGTCATGCAGATTTGAAAAATCTGATGCTCACTGCCTTAACACAATCGATTGTCATTAGTTCACAATCGATTGTCATGCAGTCTTGACTTAACATAATCGATTATCATAAGTACATAATCGATTATCGTAGTCCTGATTTTAGAGGCATGTTTAAAAATCATTTTGACTAAAGTAAATATGCATGATTTAAAATCATTTAGCATTAAATTAAATATGCATGATTTTGTAAAACTAATTTTACGAGAGAAGCCATGTCATGAGTCAAGTTGTCGGATCAAGATCACAGTTAAGAACGACTCATGTAAAACTATGAAACTTGGTCTTGAGCTTGAATCTCGTTGTATATCAATTGTGCGCTTGTACTTGAACTTCGTCATATATCAATCTGCACATCGTTTGTCGTTCATCAAAACCTACACATATAAACACACGTTTAGTATAATTCCTTGAGACGTGTTTCCAACATCTAGAATATCCTCCTTTTCATTCTGAGAAATGCCAGCAAAATATACAGCACTCTTAGACTTATTAGCAGAAAGTCCAAATGCTGCAGAGAATGTTGAGAATGCATCATGCAGTAATTGAATAGAAGTTATATCAGCTCTGCAGAATAACAGCAAATCATCTGCAAAGCAAATATGGGAGCAGTTGAGTTTCCTGCACCTAGGATGGAAGTTAAAGTCACCATTCTTATGCAATTGAGCCAAAGTTCTGTTAAGATATTCCATAGCAATAACAAATAGGTAAGGAGACATAGGATCTCCTTGCCTAATACCCCTTCTAGCTTGGAAAGGTTTGGTGAGTCCCCCATTAATCAGTAATGAATAAGTCACAGATGAAACACAAGCCATAGTCCAATCAACAAATTTAGCAGGAAATCCAAGATCAACAAGCATCTGTTTAATTGGTGCTGCACTTTCTTTTGTTTCTTGTGTGCTTCTACTTATGGTTCTGTTGTTCCTATTGCAACTAGTATGTATCTGTGTTAACTAGTAGTCCTAGCTTAACTCGGCATGTTCATTACCCCATTTCCTACCCCAATGCATGTTTCTCCTTACTCGTGTACACTACTAGCATGTGTTCAGGATCCACTTGGCTGCTTCATATCATTAAAACCTCTTCCTGAGGTTGATTTTGTTTGGTGTCATGTGCTGTAAGAACTAGACTCCTAATTTGAAGCATGAACTTTCTTTAATGTGTTATACATGTGTAACTGGTTTTCTTGCTTGTGAGTCATTTGTTTCCTTTACCTTTGCCCTTATTTTTGTGACCCTTTGTTTTCAAAACTAGTCATCTTCAATTGATTTTAAAAGGACTCTTTCACTCTTCTATTACTGTCTTCTCAAACTATTCTTCATGTAATACCTTTTCCAACTGTTCCCAACTCAACTCCTTCAAATTCCATTACAATCACACTACTCTTAGAAATTAGGTTCTCCCCCCTTACTGTAAGCATTGTTTTGGGTATCTTGAGTACCCACTAAACTTTGATGCACAAGGCTGGCAATTCCACACTTGCACTTGTCAATGATGATTTGTCTTGGGTGCCTGATATTGGCCAAGGTCCCAAGGGACCCCTAGGGAACATTGCCGCACCCAAACTCTTGGTAAAGGCTGTGAAATTCGAAAGAAGTGAGATTAGAGATTTGGGCCTGGCTGAAGGCTCCCTATAGAATAACTTCTTGTTTTACTCATCACTATTGTAATTTAATTAGTTGATCTGTAATAACTTGTAAAGAAAAATGGAGGTTTATAGTTAAATTGGGGAGGGTTATGAATGTTTTTTTAAGGGTACCGGTAGAGAGCATGTCTATAGGATTTTACTTACCTATTCATGTAATAGAAATCATGTATAAGGCATGCATTATACATATAGAAATCCTGCTCCTAGGTTCCTTTGCTTTCTGTCTGTTATTTGGTTTTTTTTCATAACTACAGTTAGTTAATAATTAAAAGCTCTACTACTGCATTTAGATATCATGTCTTATGACTGTACGTGCATTAGATATCATGCAGTTAGGAGTCCATTTGCAATGTTTTGGCCATCTCATTAGTTATTCAATCACATAAGGCTGGTTAATAGGTTTTCTCTAAAATCGGAAAATGATGTGCATGTCCGCTTTCTTTTGCAACGCCTAAGCAAGCCTTAGGCAGGATAAAATTGATTAATCAACTTAAGTCTAAGCCATTCGACCTCTTTAAATTGACCAAACTTGTTTTCCTCCCTCAAGTCCGTTTGGTTTTACTACTAAATTCCCGTCTTACGTTTTTACCTATATGTTTTCAACCAAGTTATTTTTCCAGTCCAAGGCTGCACTTCTGGTTTCCCTAAAAACTTATTAGAGTATTACGATTTCTCTAATTTTCAAAGATTATATTATTGACAATAATATATTCAATACTCTCTCTTTTTCTGCAATCCAGAATAACTCTTATGTCTCCGCTATACGTTATTTTTCAGTTCGGAACTAAACTACTATATTTTAAAAATAGCAGAGTATTGTGTTTAAACGTCTTCTATGATGTGTTTAATACTAATGTACTTACTCCTCTTTCTCTTTTATGCTGGTGCTATACGTTTTCTACCTTACCTATTCGAAATTATGTTATCTTCTCCTATTCGCAGGGTACTGCATATGTATATGGCCTTAAGTGTATTTGAAAAAATGTTTTCCTCTATTCCTAAATGCTACGTATTTTACTGTTTTATCATCAATTTTTCCAACTCTCTTGCCAAATTCTGCCCAAACTTTCATCTTCTATTCTAATCTATTTTTGAATATTCTAGATTTTAAACTCTCACTCCCTTAGACCTTAAATGTGATTGAGGCGTGCTAACTGTATGTCTATTCATGGAGGGGTATTTGAGCCTTTTACATGCCTTTACGTGATCCCATATGTAAAGTCCTATTTGCTTTTGTATGTCTCTTAGTATTTTGGCCTTTAAACCTAAGGGTTCAACCTAGTCATCACCTTATAAGAATAGTAGTCCTAAAACACCCTCTAGGACCTATAGGATGGGACGGGTAATAGCATGCAATAATCACTCGTGACCAATACACACTTTTAAATAACCTCTATGGGGCGGGAAAGGTAGAAAATGGATATAATGACCAGTGCGCTAATATCTCGTGCGAGAATGATTGCTGGGTGTTGTACTGATGTGATCCATATTGTATTTAAATCTAGTACCCTTTCCTCTTTTCTTTACTTGTATAATGTTTTTTCTTAAATTTATGTTCCAATTAATCCTTCTCTTTTAAAATCACTTATGTCCTCCCCCTTCCTTTCTAAAATTTCAAAATTTCGTATGCAAACTCTATGTGTTTCTCTCTACTCTCCTTAAAGTCACAATTAAGCATGGCCTGGAACCACACTAGTGGATCTTGAGGGGTTCCTAACACCTTCCCATCGAGATAATCTCAAGACCTTACCCAAACTTTGGTTTTTCCATTAAAACTCTTCTTCTTTTCTCTTAAAGTGTCCTAATGCACTATAATCATTAGGTGGCGAATATTCAAACTCCGTAACCCGCTTCCTCAAAGGGAAAAGAGTTGTTTTTTTCCATAATGTCGTAAATCCGATTTCTTCGCTTTGAAAAATGTGGGCGTCGACATCCTTTCCTGCCATTTTTTTGTTTTTGCTATGCTTGAGGCTCACGGCCTCAAGACCTTATGCCACGTATGCCATGGCCCAATTCTCGTTCCCTTTTTGGTTGGACAAAATTGTGCCACTGAGGTTATCATTTTTTTTGTTGCTGCTGTAATTGTTGTTGTGGTTGTTGTTGTTGTTGTCGTTGCTATCCCCGTTGGCTCGGATCGACGAAGTAGGGAGTCGATTTCCTCTGAGCTACAGAAAAATTGGATTAGGCACCGCTGCTTAAGAGGGGGCTCAGATTATACACCGCTACTCACCCTCCTTCCTTGGATCCACGTGTTACATCCTCTGTGGATTCCTAAGGGGCATGGTTATGGCCTCGACCGGTTGTTTCCTCCCGGTACGGGGAACCACTTCGAGAAATGGCCTCGAGATGATGGTAAAGCGGGGTTTGTACCAGCCACATGTTTCACCCAGCCACTGTCGGTCTTCTTCAAACATCTCTTCTTCACTTTGATCTTCCCCTCCGCTTCCCTCTTCTATATCCTTCCTTTTGGAGATTCCATTTACGGGAGGATTTAGGATGAGATCCCCAAAGGAACCGGCCCTCAACCGAGTAAACCCGACCGAGCAAACCTGCTAGGTTTTATTCTACCCAAACTAATTTATGAATGAATAGGAGATGGACTCCATTTATCATACTTGTAAGTAATCAATTAACAACTTCCACTTTATTTTCATTACTATCTCAAAACATAATTATCAAAATATTACAAGTTCTATAAATCTTTGCCAAACATCAATATTTCTATTTTAATGCCAACACCCGGCTCTACCCACAACCTGTCTACAGAGCCTCTAAACACAACTGAAGAGTAATCTAATACGGAACGACCGGTAACAATGCTCCAGCTATACCTCAAAATACAAATTACATGTTAAATAAGACCTCGAAACAAAGCGGGGCTCACCAAGCCAGTTAAAAGGATGATGCGGCACTAGCTGCAACCAATACTGCCTGCTATAGAAACACCTACATTCATTTAAAGAGGTAGAGCCCGCGACAAAAGGGGTGATAGTGCCATAGAATAATATTTGTATGTATAAATAAACACCATCTCGTTAGAAAAAACTTTCATAAAAAAAAAATCAAATCACAAGTATAACACAAAAGCTTTATAAAAATAATAAACAATCATACAATTTTCACACCATGATTCCACAGCCTATAATATGGGAAATTTCACACTATTCATCATTTGTTCACAATACCACCGCTATCTTGAGTGGTGTCCGATCTCGACCCGACCGGATAGGTTTCCTCATTGGAGACATATACTTCAATCACAATCTCATTTTTCCTTTTTTTCCGAAACTCATTCACAGTACCACCGCTATCTTTAGCGGAGTCCGATCTCGGCCCTTTCGGCTAGGCCACCTTACCAATGTGTTGTTCTCTTATCATTAATCATTTCGTTTCACATATATCATTTTTCGGCACTTGGGGCCACAACTTATCACATAATTCTTGGCACTAGACCGCATTTTACATTGTTTGCAAATTCAATTGGCTTTCCCATTTAGAACAGTAGGTTCACACAAGAGCAATTTAAATTGTAATATAGATAAGACTTCACGTAGATGGAACAACAATCCAACTTCAATCTAAATTTATGGTCTAAGCGTTTCAATATATGATTCATATTCCTTGCACATTTTCAAATTGTCAAGAATAGCACATTGATCATATTGAGATACATCTTTCAAACATATAACGTTACAGCACCAATATATGTAAAATAGCAAGCAACACAACAATTCGACTTTAATCTTACGATATTCACACAAATGACGATGAAGCTCAATTTCTAAAAGACAAGGTTTTATCCAAACATACCTCGATGGAGATTTCCTTAATATTCTACAATACACCAACACCTCTAGCAATAACAATCTATAAGGAGATTGCGGATCTCGATTAATAATTAGGAAGATTATCCATGTTATAACTCTCTTAGGAATTTCATCAAATACCTAACATGTAAAGTGGACTACAAGGTTTAGAAATGGCAATTCCTTCCTCCCTCAACAATTTTTAGCATGAACTACCCATATTAGTTCTTTAACATAACATACTACAACTTATTCCCAAATGCACGGCCTATTTCTAACCCCCACATCATATTTGAACCATTAACCTATTGCATGAAGTTTGGGAAGTAGGACTTACCCGGATGGAGGATAACCTATGATTATCTTCCTTAATTCTTGAAGACTTGAGCAAAATTTGGATTATTATGATGTTTATCCCCTCCGTTATCTCTTTATATGCTCCCAAATCTCTAAAAATCAGAAGGGAATGACCCCAACATGAACCCCCAAGCCTACATATTTAAAATGGGGTCGGTGTATAAAAATAGGAAAAATAACCCTCCAAAACGGCATCTGCGATCGCAGAATGGACCGCAAAATAAGAATGTGGGCAACCAAAAGCACCGCAAAATAGGTTCCCAAAACTGGTCGAACATTGGCCCTGGAATTATTCAGAATCCATTAATGCGCCAAGAAGATTATTTCAGAGGTTATACGCTAAGGGACAGGAAAATTGCTGCAAACAATGCTGACATGGTTAGTCACTGTGACGACATCAATTATTAGACAGATGAGGCATAGGGGTAAGTAGTACATTTTCAATAGGAACCATTAAGGAGGAATATTCAAGTACATGACACAGTCTTCTCCTAGAGCTTAGAGAAAATCAATTTATCAAAAATGAGAATATTGTGGCACCTTGAATGCGATATGGGTTTCGAAATACATGAAGTTGAATTACTTTGGTGACGTTGGCTGACACAAGCAATCTATGTCGCAAGCCCATGAGGATGAAAAGGAAGTTAAACACTTATGAGATTATCATAATTTAAATAGCTTAACCCTCCCGTACAGTTGACCCTATATGAGAGAACTAAAGATACAACAACTTGTCTTCCAAATCTATATGCTAATGATATATGCAAAAAATGTGAAGGTATCTAATCTCAACCTTTCACGAGTAAAACCACATAGCTAGGATATCAAAATGTTGGGACGAAACCATGTATTGGTTAGAGGCATTTTAATGGTTAACATGATGCGCTGGGGAGAAAGACAAATGGCACTCCTACCCACTCAAGGAGGTAGAATACCAAGGGTAGCAAAACTCCCCTCACATGAAAATGATATATTCAATTATTCTAGAAGTCGAGTAAGCAGAAGTTCGCGTAACCCATCCAATCCGACCCATATATGATTTTTGAAAAGGGGACACACTTTGATTTGAAATTATAGAAATTTAAGCTTGAACTTTAATGAAAATCGTTATTTTTGAAACCAATGCGACAAGCCCTCGTAATCTTAGAAAATTGTCAACAATGGCAAGAAATTACTTAAAACCTTTACGAGTTGGTATAAACAATGCCTCAAAGTACCCACATGGATAGGTTTAAAATAATGAGATGTCTTAATGCATTTATTCGGGAAAAGTAACCCAGGTTATCTAGTCACATGGACAAGTAGAGCAGGTAGATGATCGTCTAGGAGAAAATCTCATGAGGAGTGTGAGCAATATGTTTTTATCTTAACAAAAGGAACATACCCTGACCCTTGACGGTATAAGCCATAAAATTAGATTCACGAGGAAAGTTACCAGATGAGGATAGATAGTAAGGCAGCACAACTAAGAGCACCGCTTGGAATCGACAAGCTTAAACATAGTTGAAGACATTAGAAGTCTGTAGAAAAAGGGGAAATTTGCCAACTCTCAGGGTGCTTATAAAGTACATAAAAGTGAGATTTATTAAATTAGATCATATTGTTGGATAATTATTCGAGACATTGAGATACTATCATATTGAAGATTATGGGTAAATAACACATAATGCAATACTATTGAAAAGAATGTGAGAGAGCTTTATAGAAGTAACCTTTACATTGTAACCACTAGGAATGGTGGTAATATAAAGTGATAACGAGAAGCTAAATTTTTTGAAGATGATATCTGTATCTAGTCCCATGATGAATAGCTCGAGAATTCAAAAATTTAATAATGTTTAGCAACTCTACTTCATAATGAAGTACTACAACACACTTCTACACAACCAGCTAGTACAAGCCACATTGGGAGATGCTATAAGACTTGACTGAGAGAAAGGCTTTGACATATGAATGTGTTACAAGGTGTATTGATCCCTAGTCAACCCAAAACCAAAAGGCGAGAGTTAGACTGATAAGTAGATCGCTGGACTAGCACATTTATAGACAATCCATTATCGAAAAGAGATCATTCAATATTAGCAATTTCGGCATGCTATAAACTTTTGATGAACTTGAAGTGAGGTGGGAACCCAATGATATAGTATAAAATTATCATGGAAGCCTTGCAGATGTTCATAACAAGTTCTCCATGGATTCTGACTTAAGAAGTACCTAAATGCTAATGAAATGCAGAAAATAGGGGAATCAGGCGTCGTGCTAGGATAACCTCCGAAAGTACACCTGGTCTTGACGGAGAGCCTAGTAAAGGTCCTTATAAGAAAGCAAGTGTTACAATGACACATAAAAAGATATGTTCTCTCATGGATATTGAACAAGTGTTTGGAAACTAGCACAATGAATTCACTAACTAAAGAACACAATTAACACATGTTGTGGAGGTGTAAGAGAAAATAAACATTTGTTATAAGGTGGACATGCTTCTGCTATATTAACTCCCAACTATAATATACAACCACACCATGAGCAACCACAATACTAGGACAAAGGGAGCTACGTACTACGGGATATCCCAAGTGGACACAAACATTATACTAAGATGGCAACACAATATCTTCCTATGACGGGGATGTGAGGATCTCAATTTTCAGAGAGATTTTATGTACACGGTGAACATTTCTATTGACATGCACTCATGTGATAGGGGTTAGGGTATGCTCTTATGTTACTAGGTAGAGAGAACCTTTCATTATGATATTAGCAAGAGAGTAAATTGAATACTCAAACCATATAAGCCATATAAACAACTTAGTAAAAGAGCGACTCGGGAAGGATCACAATGCCGGGATGCTTTACATGGAACTCGACACCACATAGATAAACTTATTGACGGTGCATGCATAGGCACAAGTGGGAAGATGTTGTCCATTTCAATATAATATTCTGTAAGAAATTCATTAGGTATAGTCCCTCATTAAGAATTTAGGAAAAAAAAGTAGGAAGTATCAATCATAGAGTAATAACTCTATTCAAGGATGTATTTATAGAACTTAATTCCAGAAGAGGATGTAAATAAGAGAATTTGTGATAGAGTGGATTCACGAACAATACGGCTCCTTCAAGGAGTAGGCACATACAAGTCTTTGTGACTCACATCTTATAAAGACCATGTTAATGAGGACTCTTCAATATGGATATACATATACAACAAGAGTAAGTTGGTTGGGCTAAGTAGTGACTCACTTGGTGACCTTAGGTTGTTAGGGAAATAGCTGAATCGACGCCCCTCGACTCCACATCCCTAATGTACATTGGTACCATGCCGATATACTATTGGTTTTTGGATGTGCAAAGACATTAATAGGAACAAGGGTACTCCACTTAGCAACAAGTTCTATTAATCCCTCCATGGCTCGATACATTCTCCTAACAAACGCTTGGGAAATATCCCCCATATTCAATGGCAGGGTAATTCCCTCCTTACAGTTTCCAAAATCATAAATTACCCATTTTACTATTAAGACATAGAATCGAAATTAGCTCCTTATCTTGAGCTCTACTACACGATCATGGAGTATCAAAGAAGGGTAAAATTTCTAAATGTCCGAATAGCCTCCAACTTATAGATATGGTCGACTACACACCGATAAGAATGACTCTACTGGACATGGCTTTGAGACATCCTAAGACACTTTAAAATCTGGCTCTGATACCATATTTGTTACGTCCTAAAAACTTAGGAGCGCGGCCGGCGCACAACCGAGTAACCCGACTGAGCAAGCCTACTAGGTTCTATTGTACCCAAACTAATTTTTGAGTAAATAGGAGATGGACTCCATTAAAAATACTTGTAAGTAATTCATTAAAATCTTCCACTTTAACCATTAGCAGCTCGAAATATAATTATCAAAATATTATAAGTTTTATTAATGTTTTTCAAATATCAATATATCTATTTTAATTCCAATACCCGACACTACCCACAACCAATCTATGGAGCCTCTAAACACAACTGAAGAGTAATGTAATATGGAAATGGCAGTAACAAGGCTTCGGATATAACTTAAAATACAAATTACATGATAAGAGGCTAAAACATGACCCCAAAACAAAGTGGGGCTCACCAAGCCAGCTGAAATGATTATGCGGCGCTAGCTGCAACAAATACTTCCTGTTATAGAAACATGTACATCCCTATAAAGACGTAGCTCCACCTGCAAAAGGGGCGTTAGTTCCATCGAATAGCACTAGTATGTATAACTAGACACCATCTAGTTAGAAAAAACTTTCATACAAAAATAAGGAAATCACAAGTATAACTCAACAACTTTAAACGATGACAACATTATCAATAATAAAGAATCATAAAATTTTGACATCATGTCTCCATAGCCATAAGTTTGGGGAATTTCACACTATTCGTCATTTGCTCCCAATACCACAGCTATCTTGAGCGGAGACGTATCTCGACCCGATTGGCTAGGTTGCCTCATTTGAGACATATACTTCCTTTAGAGTCTCATTTTCCCTTTTTTTATCGAATTTCATTCACAATACCACCGCTATCTTGAGCGGTGTCTGATCTCGGCCAGATCGGCTAGGCCTCATTACCAAGGCATTGTTCCCTTCTCAATAATTATTTCGTTTCACATATATCATTTCATCGGTACTTGGGGCCACAACTTATCACATCATTCATGGCACTAGGCCGTATTTTACATCGTTCCCATTTTCAATATTAGCTTTCCCATTTAGGACAACAGGTGCACACAAGAGGAATTTAAATTGTAAGCTAGACAAGATTTCACGTAGATGACACAACAATACAACTTCAATCTAAATTTAAGGTCTAAGCATTTCAATATATGATTTATATTCCTTGCACCTTTTCAAATTATCAAGAATAGCACATTGGTCACATTGAGACACGTCTTTCACACATATAAGGTTACAACACCAATCCATGTAAAATAACAAGCAATGCAACATTTCAACTTTAATCTTACCATACTCACACAAACACCGATGAATCACAATTTCTTAAAGATGGTGATTTAGCCATACATAATTCAATGGAGCTTTCCTTATATCTCTACAATACACCAACACCTCTAGCAATAAAAATCTATAAGGAGATAGCGGAAATCGATTAATAATTAGGAAGATTATCCATGGAGTAACCCTCTTAGGAATTTCATAAAATACCTAACATGTGAAGTGAACTACAAGGTTTAAAAATGTCAATTCCTTCCTCTCTCTACAAATTTTAACATGAACTAGACATACTAGTTCATTAACATAGCATACTAAAATGTAGTCCCACATGCATGGCCTATTTCCAACCCCCACAACATATTTGAGCTTTTAACCTATTGCATGAAGTTTTCGAAGTAGGACTTACCCGGATGGAGGACAATCTATGGTTATCTTCCTTGATTCTTGAAGACTTGAGCAAGACTTGGATCATTATGAAGTAAAATTGCTCCTCGATGAGGGACTACACGTGACATTATCGCGTGATCATCATATCCATATCTAGAATTTCCCACCCCTTGAGGTATTACCGCACAGACTGGTCTAATTTACTTATTGCATGCTATTACCCGCTCCAAATCGTATCAGTCCCGAAGGTATTTAGGACTACTAATACTAAAGGGAAGGGATGTTGGGCTTTTATGGTTTAAAAAGGACAAAATTCTGAGGCGACAATCAAAAAACATATATAACAAGTGTGGAAAGAAGCACATGAGCATATAGAAAAGGCTCAAACAAACCTCCCTAATAATTCAAAGAGGGGCATATAGTTTAGCATGTCTTACATGTACTTATTAGGGTCTAATTAAGACTTAAGAGTTAAAACATGTTGATTTACCTCTTATTTTCACATAAGAAGTCGCAGTTAGACCTGCCCGCTTGTTGTAATTAATGAACACTGATGTTTTATTTACTTTAAGAATTTAAAACTATTTTCTCAAATTTTAGCTTAATTTCGTTTCTTTTAATTTCATCTATTTGCGACCATTGTATGAAAATCCCCTCTTATTTGAAATCCTTACTTTCCTACTTGTTATTTGCACTTAAAGTCAGAGTTATAGTATGGCCGGAAACCATACTAGTGGATCCTAAGGGGTGCCTAACACCTTCCCTAAGGAATAATTTCAAGTCCCTACCCAATCTCTAGTTTTATTAATCAAACTCTTCTTAGTGTCCTAATGCACTCTAATAATTAGGTGGCGACTCTTCAAACTAAACCTAATTCCAAAAGGGTACGAGTTGTCCTCCCAAATTTCATAAACCCGATTTTGCAAGAAAATGGGGGCCCGACGGCATGGCGACTCCGCTGGGGATTTCTTTAGGCTTTTACCATTTCATGCTATTTGTGACTTTATGCTTCTTTATGTGTCTTTATTTAATAACTTTAAATATTTATTTCCCTCTTCCACTACGAAATTAACTTGGGTCTTTATTTCTTTCCTTTATTCTCTTTAATGCTTTCCTTTACCGCTTTCCTTTAATATTTTTGTAAATTCTAAGGAATTAGTGTAATTATTACTTTATGTACGTGCAAATACGTGACAACTTGTTTTAATTACTGTACCTGCATATTCAAAACCATATCCCACTCATGCAAAACAAAATACCATAGCAACGCTTATAATGAATGGTTGTGCACTTCCGATATTATCACCCCCTAAATCCGGCAAAGGGATATTTGTGGTAAAACCGGTCAATCAACGGTGTAGTCGACGGTTCTGTGCCTTTTAATATTGAGTTATCCGCTCAAGGGTACCAGTCTAATACCTCAAAGAAACCTTACTCTGCTTATTTATGCATGCATCATTGACAAACCTAGCCGAGTCAATTATGTTGTCCGCATAATGACTCATTAAGATAGCCTTTTCCAAATTCAACTAGGTTTAATTGAAACCCAAATGCACACCTCCACATTTTGTGCATTTGTTTGGAGAACTAAATGCTTTTTATGCATATTGAGCCCCCTTTTTCTAAAGTTGAAATCGGTCTTGTGACATTTGGAAGGACAACTCGTTCCCTTTTGGGAATTGGGTTTTAAAGTTTAAAGAGCTGCCACCTAATGATTAAGTGCATTAGGACACTAAGAGAGCTTGAGTTGATGAAACCAGAGTTTGGGTAAGGACTCTAAATTATCTCGAGGGGAAGATGTTAAGCACCCCTCAAGATCTACTAGTGTGGTCTCAACCATGTTATAATTTTGACTTTATAAATAAGCAATTAGCGCTCAAATAAAGGGGATTGCACACAAGATTAAACTTACTTAAGAAAAGATAAGGCAGAATTTTGTGTTTAAACAACTTATGGAGAAAACAAGAAAACATGTAAAGGGAGGGGAGTCCTAGTTTTATATTTAATATGGATTACATCAATGCAATATCCAGAAATCACTCCTTGTAAGAGGGATTGCATGTGATATTAGCGCACCGGTCATCATATCCATATCTACCCTTCCCACCTCGTTAAGGTATTAAAGCACGGAATAGTATCGTTACTTATTGCGTGCTACTACCCGTCCCAATCCTATCAGTCCCGGAGTCATATGGGACTACTAATCATAAAGGGAGGAGTAGGGGATTTTTGAGAGTTTTCAAAAGATAAAATGCTAAGGCGACAATCAAAACATTACAGAAAGGATTGGGAAAGCAATTAAGTAGATACGACTCAAATAAACCTTATTGAATCATAGGAAAGCATATAGCTTAGCATGTCTTACACATACTGGTTATGGTCTGAATTAAAACTTAAATATTAAGGCATGATGATTTATCACATATTTTCATATAAGAAGTCAGAAATAGGTCTGCATGCTGGTTGTAATTATCAAAGAGTGACGCAGTTAGTTTTTACCCTAAAGCAAGCATAGTTGTTAAAAGGAACCTATATGAATGATATCTATTAGTTTCAGAAATAAACAAGTAAACCGATTGCATAAAGGAATTGGCAATTGTGGGAACGTTATTGCTACTGATTTTAGACTTATAAGAAGGTTGACGTTACAGGTTTGGTTGATAGCTCTTATATGCATGTTTTCTAGGCATTACTGATTTTAAGAGCTATTATCATGCAGAAATGCTATTGGCGGGTCATCTATATGCAATTGGTTATTCAAATCCTATAACAGGTTTGCCTGGTGACAAATGCATATGCAAAAATGCGGAAGTCCTAAAGGCATATTATCTATATACAGAATTTCAGAGACATCTTATAGACATGATATTTATATGAAGTGCAGAAAACCGATAGCCATGATACCTATATGAAATGCAGAATTTCAGAAGTAGCAATTCCCTATGAACATGGTATCTATATGAAATGCAGAATTTCAGAAGTAGTAATTGCCTATGAACATGGCATCTACATGAAATGTAGAATTTCAGAAGTAGTAATTCCCTATGAACATGGTATCTACCCCCTTTGCATGCATGATTGACCATCCCCTTTTCACTAACACCCCAATAGTTTATTACAAGATTATTACATATCAGAATGAATAAGAAAAGATAAAAATTACATCAGAAATTTAAGATTCCAACCCTGGAGAGCCTAATTCAGATGCCAGGTCTAAAATATGAAATAAACCAACTTCCAAAGATCAGGTTTCCAAAGCCTTTCCCTTATTTGGGATGTGTCAAAGTTCCAAGGAGCTTCAAGAACTTCATGCAATGCTTACACCCCAAATATCAATGCAGAATCAGATTATAGTGTAGTGTGGAAGGGGCAGCCCTCTAATATCAAAGTTCAAAGAGAACTCAAGGTCCCAAAGAAAGGCTCATAGGAGGGGGGAAAACTTAGAGGCTAGGAGTAAGTGCAAGTACAGATGAGGGGAATGGAAGGTTGGTGGTCATACCCAGCAATTGGGATGCTGGCACACCCTTGATCAACCTGTCAACTTAATAAAAATGAGAGTCAGGACCTGTTGAAGGTCAGGTTCAGCCTTGGACAACAATTTGGATGTTGCCAGGCTATACCTTAACTCAGCACACATAGGGGAGTGGGGATATGGAAATTCATAACAGAAACAAGATACAAAGATAGAATAGGCAAAAGGCATTCACAGGAATGAGACATACTGGCACACCATCCAACCCACTCGGGGGTTAGGGGATCAAAGAACACAGTTCATGGACAAAACAATTCTTGTTACCCTGCCCTGAGTCCCTACTTAAAAATAAAGGGGGTAATGGGATAGGGAGCAGTTATTCAGAAAGAATAGAGACAGGCATTAGCATGTAGACAACTTTAAATCAAGTGTTAAGCGTTATAGAGAAAAAAAGGTATACATGGATACTAAGACTTGTAAATAAACACATTAGGATGGTGCTAAAAATTAAATCAGGACATACAAATGTCAAAAAGACAAGAAAAGAGAGGCAACAGCTTTGTAAAAAAAAAAGACAAAATGCAGACAAGAAGCAAGAGCACAGAAGAGACTTGTGACTATGTAGTTGCAAGAGCGTCTAGTTCTAAGAGTGTTCGATTGTGTGTGTCTTGTGAAAAAAGGGTTGTGTATTTATAGTGTGAAAGTCATGAGGAATAAGGTAAGAAAATAATTGAAGTCTTACATTCAATCAATCACATAAAACTCCCTTTAATTAAGGGATTCAAATTCAAACGTGTAAAACAATTAAGGAAAGGGATTTGAAAGAATATTTTCCTAGCAGTATAATAAATGGTAAGTACATAGAAGCTTTTAAGGCAACAAACCAATAGTACATGGATTATAAAAAAAAAGGAAGGGAATCAATAAGTAAACCCAAAATTACATACCTACACAAATGAATCGGGTTGAGAAAAAGGGTAAAGAAAGGTTCATTTAGGGCAAATCAGGAACAATCAAGTAAACACTATCAAAGGGATTCAGAATTAATTAGTAGTTGGAAAAACCTTTTGAAAGAAGAGTTCTCATATATAAAATACACAAACATGTGAATCAAGAAGAGATTGTCGAGTTATGTACAAGAGAGAGAAGTTTCGAATCATAAAAACTCATAATCATAAGCAAAGAGATACAAGTTCAATTTGCAGACTCATAGTGAGTCTGAGAGTCCAGGGTCCCAAAGCGGAGCCTTTACTCGAACACAAAGATCGAATTCGTCAAAGGATACCCGCAAATACTAGGGTTTCAGAATCATAAGCAAAGAGATACAAGTTCAATTTGCAGACTCATAGTGAGTCTGAGAGTCCAGGGTCCCCAAGCGGAGCCTTAACTTGAACACAAAGATCAAAATCGTCAAAGGAAACCCCCAAATAGTAGGGTTTCAAGATTGAATCAGACATGGAACTGAGAAAGCAAGCCATTTGCTTCAAAGTCTCAACAAAACAGATATGATAGCATGTTTGAACGACAAAGGAAAAAGAATCATGGAGAACATATTTTGAGAAAACTTGGAACCTAAACAAGTTCAGAAGAAAGAGATAATATGAATGTGAACACAAGTAGATGAAGCATGTAAGAACATGAACAGAGTCTAGTAAACAAAAACCAAATAACTTACAGTAAACTCACATAGTAAAAGAGCAAAGATTAACGTGAGTAACATGCATAGCAGAAAAACAAAAGGTAGAAGACAGTACATGTGTAGTAAAAGAAATCACACAAGCAGCGTATGAAAAAACACACATAAAGCAAAGAAGAAGAAATATTACAAAGATTTTTTTCCAAAAAAATTCTTTCAGAAACCCTATAATCGAAGAGCAACGATTTTGAAAAGAATCTTTTGGGGAAAACACTTTAGATGGAAAGAAAAGCATAGATATAGAATAGATCTAATCAAATAACGGTGAAAGCACCTTGAATAGCTTAGGTTTTCGGAGAAACCATAGAAGTGATAAAGGCTTGGAAACATGTCCGATCTTGAGTCGGAGAAGTCAAGAATCAAGCTTCTGAGTCTTCGATATGCCGGAGCAAGGCCGCATATGGCCGGAATCCTCAGAACGGTGAAAGTCTGAGTGAAGAACTACGAAGTCTAGCCTCGAACCTTCGAGCATCAGGCATGTAGGAGTAGTAGGAGGTCAGTATAGGTTGTCCATCGCCTGAGAAGCCATAGATTCCGGCGAGTTTTGGGGTCGAAGGCGATTAGGGTTTCGAGAGAGTTTGAGAGGGTATGGGATTCAGAGGTGGCTATCAAATGGGAAATTAGGGTAGTTGTTTGAAGTTAAAAATGGTAAGGGGGTTTATGGCCATTGATAAAAATGATCAACGGCCTAGATCAATAGTAGTAACGGAGCGGGTTTCTAATATTGGGCTTGAGGTCAAGTTAGATCATGATTGGGCCGGTCCAATTGAGATTCAAAGCTGGGTTAATTAAGGGCTACAATTAAAAGGTGAGAGGGCTATAATTGAAATAAAAATGGTTGAGTGTTAAATAGCCAATTTTCCCTTCTAATTTTATAAAAAATAGTAAAAATAATTTTATTAGCAAGTAAAAAAGCACTAAACTAATTAATAATAGATAAATATTAATTTAAAAATGTTGGGACCAATTTTATGATTATAAAATACTATTAATCGTAAAATAGGTTATAATTGCAATTATACACAACTTAGCTTCAAAATACTGAATAAATTTGTTAACAATATTCAAAAATCACCTTAATTATATTTTGGTATAAATATGAAAATAAAATAAGTTATTCACCGAAAATAATAATCCTGAAAATAACTATTGGATTTTTGTACTGCTAAAGCAGACAATAAAATTATTTTAAAATCTTTAAAAATTGGGAAGAATACTAAAATACTTGGGTATGCTTATATAAATATGTGTGTGTGTGTGTGTGTGTTATGTTGAAGGTATTTTTGTATACAAAAATATATAGAGGAAAAATAAGGTATCAACAATGCCAATTATTTATATTTAATAGTCGAGTCTGGTGGTGCTAAGGACCTAAAACTTTTGTATTGCATAAAATGAGGCACGAAGTCCCCGTATTCGACATGGTCACCAACATCTACCCAAAATTATTAAATTGGTGGGAAGATCTTTATTCTAGTGATCAGGCCATCGTCTGGAAATACTTAGGAAATTTACCTTCTCTTCTGGAAATCCAACCCAACAACAAAATCATAAAAGGTTCTACTCTAATCTGGGATGGCGATAGGTCTGTATTCCGCTTCGGAGACATTGAGATGACACCCTTGCTAGAAGAAATAAGAGAACCGGCTGGTATACCATAGGAGACTCCGGGTTCGTTAATGCCTGAAAATCGCAAGGGTAGAAGTTTTCTCAAAATGATGGGTCTAAAGAAGAATAAAGACTTGACATGTTTGAAAAAATCTTACATTCCATTCGATTATTTGTATGACAGGTACGGTCACAGCAAATCCTACTGTGCTTATCCTGATGAGTTCGCCCTTACATCATTGGGGCATATTCATCGAAGGGTCTTTGTCTTCATGTTATGTTTCTTGGGGAAGATAGTATCCCCTATAAAGAAAGCAAGGATCCACACCAGGCTAGCTATGTTCACAAAAACCTTAATGGAGGGAATTGGCGGGCAACTGTTTAGCATAATGCCCATGATCATTGCAGAAATGTATAAAACCCTGGAAAACTGTCAACAAGGAGCCAAACACTACGAGGGTTGCAACTTGCTACTCCAACTATGGCTCATGGAGCACCTTCAGAAGGACAAATATTGACAAGAGATTTAGCGTAGGGACTAGGACGATCATATAGCCTTTCATCAGCCAAGGCAAATGAACTATATGCCCGACATGTTTGCTCAACCGGAAGATGCCAAAGGATGGGTAGAGTTGTTTGAAAATCTAACAGAAAACCAAATACAATGGATGTTCGAGTGGTTTCCTACCGAGGAACTTATTGCCCGATCTAGGGATGCGTTCTTTCTAATATTGATTGGTTTGAGCGGGTCATATGATTATGTCCCTATCCGAGTTATGAGATAGGCTGGTAGAAAACAGGTTATACCAAGGGTCGACAAGATGAGTCACTTCCGGGCTAATTTCCAAGCCGATGACAGCCCTTACAAATGCCAAGCCGAACACATATGGCATTGCAAAATCATCATGGGAAGAGATACCATTGTGCCGGATAGGTACCTCGCTAGTTGTTCTCTGAACTATTCAGTTTGGATGGAGAATAACCACAATGTTCAAAGTCAACCCAGGTTTGTTCGAGGTTACATGATCAACGATGAAAAGGTAGTTCTTATGCGTTTCCACGCCCCTTTGAGACCCCGAAAAATGGACAAATTCTTTTTCTTAGGAACACATACAAGATTCATCACTACAAAAAGGATAATGGTAACCCTACCATTAACTACTTCATTTATGAATTTTATAATAATAGAAATACATGTCCTACCGATACAGAATTTGGAACTTGCTATCCTCTTTCCTAGCAGGCAAAGATTTACCACCGCGGAAAGGATGATTCATTCAGATCTACATGAAAGTCCAACTACATTGCCAGAATTCATGTTGTATATTTGAAAGAGGTTGACCTCCTTGCCTCTATCATGGTATACTCCTATAGGTTAAGTACAACCAACTACACAAGAGGATTCAGGAATACGAAAGTGAGCATCGTGAAATTCAAGAAGCCAACCAAAAGTTGATTGAAGAGTGAAAAGACATGGCTGTCAGCGCCAACAAGCGACTGGGATACTTGGAGCGGGGCTTAGTGGAGCTGGAGAGGAAGTTTCTCAAAAGGGCCAATGACTGCTAGAACGCTGAAGGAAATGAAGGTGGACATCTCTCTAGAGCCTACTTGCTGTTAGGATTTCGCGAGCTAGTGAAGTGTTTCGATGGAGCCAAAAATGTGGGTTTGGGGAAGGTCCTTCTGGGACCAAGTAGATAGGAATTTACCTTTTCATTTTATGGATATAATAAGGTCAATGGCTATTAGTGACATGTTAGTGTCGTTTTGGGATTTCTCTTATTCTTATCAATAAGATAAGGCATTTATCATTCTATGTTCTCCAAATAAGTTGTAGCTAGGGCTCCTCGGGCACGACAGGGCTCCCAAATTAGGACATTATTTACATTCTCGCATTATGTGTTTAAATATCGCAATATCTTTTCTTGTTATCCTAATTAACTTGTTACCTTTAGTTTTTACTTTTTGTTTTGTGCCCCTCCCAAAGGTTAGTTCGTGCACTCTAGCATTATCATCATATTCCACAAGATCTAAGGGCCCTCACTACAAGAAATGTGCCTTTTAGCGGTGACTCCAGTCGCTAATAAATCTTTAAATGTCGCCGCTAAATGTTTATAGGAGCGACATTTTACTTGTTTCACCTCAAGACGTTACTACACATTATTTATGACGACTACAAAGCGTCGCCACAAAATGTCACCCTTAAGTGGCGGCAATGTCACCACAAAAAGTTTGCCATGTTGCCATAATTATGTTCCACGAAACAGATTCAAGGGGAAGTTGCCACTGAAGAGTGGCTTTTAGCTGCCACAAAAGGTTTAACCATGAAAGACACCATGTTTTCTGTAGCGACTAAAGTGGCTACAAAATAAATTGACATTCTGTGGCAACTCGTTTATCGCAACAGTTACTAAATTTTTGTCAAAATTATGTCGCCACTAAAATATTAAAGCAACCAATAATTCTTGACAAACACCAAAAAATTTCTCAAGCCGAATATAATAAATATTATCATACTAAAAAGTCAATTACATATATACTACCCGACACTTCATTGTACATTGTAATTGTACGCATTTACATATTCCAAAAGTAACAAAATATTAAGTGTCTTGTCACTGCTCCTTGCCCGACATCATCCTTGTACTACGAGTTTAACTGCCTTGTCCCTGTTAGAAAAATAGAATGTTAAAAGTGAAGAATCAGAGAAATGATAATTATAATAAGGCATCAACAACAACAACAACTACCCAATAAAATCCCACATAGTGGGGTCTGGAGAGGATAATGTGTACGCAGACCTTACTACTGTCCCGATGGGCAGAGAGGATGTTTCTGATAGACCCTCGGCTTAGAACAACGAAAATAAAAGAGAACAAGAATAGAAAACAAGATTAAAGGACGGAAAATTAGATTAATCCACAAAAGAATTGCACTACCATGTTATCATGAACTTGTATATGCCCCAAAATTGCTGCTTTGTGCCAAATCAGGTGTGCATATAGTCCAGATGGAACCAAAGAGTTACAAAAGGCAGATATTTTATAGGGAATGACCACACAAAACACTCTGCTTCACAAACTCCTATCTAACCCAATTGAAAGTCCTCTTCGACTCATTAAAAGTGAGCGAACTAATTCAAATGTATTAAAGAATTTACTCGACATCGTAAATGTATATAACATAAATATTTAACTTTAACTTGATCCTCTCATCCATAAACTGTTATTTTTGATTAGTTTCCAAGGCAGGAAATTTTCTCAAAATAGGTAAATGTAAATGGGAAGAAAAAGATGTCTTCAAATTAAATATGCAACAGTTACTCATAAAACGGAAATCAATTAGAAGTTCTAGCAAGGCTGTTGCCAATTTACAAGCTTGTAGCTCGAAACCCCAAAGAAACAAAAAGGTTGGTCATTTTCACACATAAGCTTAGGCATACTCCTATCCTGAAATGTTTTCAAGCTTCTCTCCAGAAAAACATCTTCCTTATACTGACCAAAACCAGAGATCCAATCACACTGGTGAAAAATTAATAAGTAAAACTTAAGGTGAAACAACTCACCCTGATGGTTTGAGCATCTTCAGTTTTTTATTCATTTAACAACTTTCCCAACAGATTAAATATTTGAAGGTCTTTTACCATATCCAGTTTACGACAGCAGTCTTGTGCTTTGGTAGTATCCACAAAAGATGCTTACATTTTCACAATGGATATTTTCATCTTCTTTTCTACTTCTTCAGAGACTTCCTCCTGGAGGATAAAGATAGAAAACCAAAGAAAAATTACTACACAAAATGAATTGAGAAAATCATGTGGGCGGACCACCATTCTCTGCAAATTGGAATTTCTTCATAAAAACACAGTAGTCAGTCTTGCCAACATCATCTACCAAGAAATTAGAAGCAAGAGGACAGGCATTCTGGGCTAACAGCCAAAACAAAAGGTATCCCAAAGTTCAAGAGGTACTCATATCTGGAATTTGGAATTTCGAACACTCCAGTAATTATAACATTAAAGTATCTATTGCTTCAGTTTTAATGAATTCAATGTTCTCCTATACAGTGGCGAACAAAGAGACTTATCATAAGCGATTAACAATTGGCAATTATTTGAGATACCTTGTCTTTGTTGCAGAGAGTTAAGTACTCTTACAATTCATTTTTCAACCTGGAAGCACATAACCCCATGAATTCAAGCAAAAGAAACAAAGGAGATCTTAAAAGTTAAAGAAATCCAGATTTCACCAAAGTACCTCAGATTTTGAGACAAAATTACATTCAAAGCCTTTAGATGACAAGGTGTAAAAGTGAGAAAATGAAGACCCAATGCCTGGTTCTATCCTCAGCCGAAAGAGAACCAGGAAACAGAGAGTCAGCTAGCACGATCTCCATTCGCTGAGGCCTGTGCATTAGCTGAATCATAATTAGATCTCTATCAACTAGAACACGCATCTACTTAGAACGGTCACATCATGAAATAGGCATACTTGAACTCCATATAGTCTCTATCATAGCATAGCATCAAATTTTACATGGAATCTGTTCAAACAGTAAACTTCCCAGATTTTTTGGTCTGCCCTGGACCAGAAGATTGTTCTCCACATATTTGGTCTAAGGTCAGGGATTTGTTCGAATTTGTGACAATCTACAAGCAAATCCAATATCATTGGATTAATGAAAAAAAACTAGCTTCATACAAACAGCTATACTGATTCTGAAATCGTTATATGGAAAGAAGAATAGCTGCGTGCAAGTACATAAATAGGAGAAACAGATATTAAAGCAGGCATCAAATGCGGTTATTATTTTGCTGATAACATTTATAAACTTAGAAAAAAATCAAGTAGAATACGTTGACCATCACACAAATCCATAATATTTTTAACTACTGATCAACACACGAGACAATAAATATAGGACTAGAGTAGCAATACTTTTCTACCCCTGAGTAACAGATATGATAAAATTGAACTCTGAACAATATATTCTCGAGCACCCAGTGGCGGGTTATGCATAACTGAGTTACACAAAGTATAGAGCCTTAAATATAAAATATATCTTTTCTTTGCACTTCAGTTCACATAAAAATTACACCCCCAGTATTGAGCCATGCCCTTGTCTCTTACACCATAAGTAAGAGAACTATGCTCACATTATAAAGTCAAAAGTAAAATATTGTATTGGGAAGTGATCCACACCTCAGCTAATGTGCAACTAGCCTCACCAAGAAAGTGATGCTCCTCCAGTTTAATCATCCGTAAATGTTATGCAAATTTCAATGTGTTAACCGTGAGCCATGATTATATATGTTTGTAGCCTTTAATATTGTTTGAAAAATTAAAATGGTTTAATCTTTGGCCATAGTCAGAAAATGATGGACCAAATAAGTGAACTGCAAGGCACATGACGTACTCATCATGTAATGTATGAAAATTACTATCCAACAGCCTGAACAAATGACAATGAAGCAGAATGAAGAAAATGGAAGCAGAGACGGTCAACTTGGCATGTTTATCTTACTACTGATCTACTGCAAGTCCAAGTGAATCAGGAGAAGTTCATCGCTAGTTTTAGGTTCTGCCGATACAAAGGAAAACGTAAAATACCATATGACTTTGTAACCAAATACTAAAGAGGAATCTGAGAAAAGAAGAGCACATTTAGATGTACAAGAAGTTTGGGTGACAAAGCATCCAATTTTACTTCCCCATCTGCAACATCATGTAGCCTCACTGCTTACAATACTTTGGCCGCGGATGATATTCATGATTGAACTTAACGTCAATTGGCTTTCCTTCTCACCAGAGTACCAAATCAAAAACTTTTCATCCTGGAAACAAAGATAAAGCCATATACTTCACCAACAGGCATTCAAACAAGAAATGGCAATGTTTCTGCCTGAGGTATGGTGATACAAGTCTCACTTGCTTTAGATAAAAATAAGAATTAAGAATAAGAGTTAACAAAGATAAAAATTCAATACTCATATTTTATGAGAAAAATTCAGTAGTCATCCAGTAGCTTTAAGCTTAAGAATCATTCAACAAAATATTCTTAATATAAACTTATGACACGAGTCACCAAAGAAAGCAACAAAATGACTATGAACTGGAATACATTACTGAATTTAGTTGAACTCGTACACATTTCAAATTAGTTTAATTTCTTTACTAGATTTTAGACTCACACTAAAACATCAATTCACACTTTACAAGCACAATTTCTCTGGATAACATGGTTACGCCAAGTAACAGAACATAGCCTAGAAAATGGAGAGAGAAATTTGCATGTTGAAAATTTTTCCTTAAAGAATCCTTATAAAAAATCCAAACATATTTATATATAAACTAGTATGGGTACAAACAAAAAAGAAAGGATTACGGTTTCTAGCATCTATATGAGATAAATCAGTTGTGCAATTCTTCCACCACAAAATCGACATGGATTTGAACAACAACTATTAGATTTTTGTTCGTAAAAGAAAAAGGAAAAGATTAGGGATTTGAACACATACATGATAAATGAGATTCACATTTTGATAGGAAAAACATAGAGTTGGGTATGAAATTTTTGCAGAACCTGATTTTATAGAGAGGGGGAGAGATTTCTAGAGAGAGGACAGTTTGAGTGTGTGTCTGTACGAAGGGGGTTCGTCCAAATTAATGACTTAGATTTTTTAATTTTGTTTTGTTATTTTAAATTAAAATTTTTAAGGTATAGTGGCAGCCCAGTAGCCACAAAATGTATTTAGCCGCGCTATATTAAAAGTCGCCACAAATAATTTGGAGCGAAAAAATTATTCTGGGCGGGACAAAAAATTTCAGCCACATCAGATGTGACCTCAGAAAGTCGCCGCTAAATATTAACCTTCTGTAGCGACCTCTTGTTGTCGCTGCTAATTCTATAAATATTGTAGCAACTTATAGGGTCGCCACTATGTGTTTCCACTAAAAAACCAAATTCCTGTAGTGTCTCCACCCACTCCTTCGCCTAGTCCCATTAGAAATAGGAATAAGGGAAAGATGGAAGATTTGAGCAACATCAGAAAGGAAAACTCGGTTGAACGGGTAGAAATCACTCAAAGTACTCAGGGCTCCATATAAAGTGCATCCCAACTCGAGCAGAAACTGTTGCAATTCCAAGAGGAACTGGACCAAGTTCAGAACTTAGCAAATCTGTCATTTTCCCTCATTAAACCAGAGGTCAACTTCCCGAAATCTCACAACCCCACACCTCCACAAAATATCTTGAAACCACAAAACCATCCCGCACCTCACCATCACTACAACACTTGCCACACTTCAAACAACACTCCACTGCTCATCATTGAACCTCTGAACTCCACAAATGACCATCTCCACACTCACCATAACACCCCCATCTATGTGGAAACCATAACATACTCAAGCACACCTGAGTCTGATGAAAAGACTCACTCATCAGGAACATGGTTGTAGAACTCAAGAAACTAACTAGTCGGATTCAGGGTATCGCAGGAAGTAAGGGGATTGAATTGATTGAACTACGAAAACCTTTGCATACAACCGGATGTCGAACTACCTGAGGGGTACAAACCTTCTAAATTCGAGATGTTTGATGGCACAGGGGATCTGAGAATTCACTTGAGAACATATTGCGACAAGCTGGTCGGAGTAGGTAAGGACAAAAGGATTCGCATGAAGCTTTTCATGGGGAGTCTGAAAGAAGATGCTCTGTCTTAGTACATTGGCCAAGACCCAAACAAGTGGCCGGACTAAGTTAGTATAGTGTCCGACTTCATGGACAGATTCAAGTTCAAAATTGAAAATGCACCGGATGTGTTCCATCTAGAACCTAAAGAAGAAGCCCGCAGAAATATTCTGCAAATATGCCACTCGCTGGAGGTCAGAAGCTGCTAAGATCAGACTGACTTTAGAGAAAGAACAAATGAGAATGTTTTTTGCCCGGGCTCAAACCCCACAATACTATGAAAGCTTGACGCTGATTGAAAGCCAGAAACTTTCCGACATCATCAACTGGGAGAAAGGATCGAGGAAGGTATCAAAAATGGTATGGTTACGAACGTGGAAGCCTTTCAAGCTACAAACAAGGCTCTATAGTCTAGCGGCACGCCCAAGAAAAGGGACGTAAGTGTCATAGTGGTTGCACAGAGAACCAACCCCCTATCAAAACTACCCAATGCCTCCGCTGACATATCAACCTACTCCAAATTACCAAGCACCCTCACCCTCTTACCAAACTCCCCTACCTACTTAACAATCACCTCCGCCTCCTACATACCAACCGGCTTCACCTAGATATTCCCAACCTGCACATCTCTAACAAGCTTATAATACCCAACCATCCCACTATCAATCACCTCCCACTCCCCAAAACTTTCCTAGACCCCGACAAAATTTTGACCGCAGACCTCCCAAATAATATACTGCCATCGCTGAACTGATTGACCAATTGTACGAAAGGCTCAAAGTTGCTGGATATAATCCCAAAAAACCCTTCCCCATTGGTCAACCCAAATAAACATGTGCATATTATTCCGGCATGAAATGACATACCATTGAAGAGTGCCGCTCTCTAAAAGATAAGATCTAGGCTCTGAGTGATAACAAGATTATTGTGGAAAGGGAGCATGTTCTGAATGTCTGCAGCAACCCTATGCCGGACCACAAGGGTGGAGGTGTTCACATTATTGAAATAGAGGATGACTGGGACCCCAATGGACCAATCGATTTTATCGTAGAAGGCGACGATCCAAAGAAACCAACAGTCATCCTTAATCCAATTGTAGTCCAGATTCCGCCTTCTGAGGACGCCGAGGTGAACATATACATACCACTTGAGATTGAAACACCATCCTTTGCAATGACGCCAGCACCGATTGAGGTCGAGTTTGGGTCCCCCGCAAATGCACATGTATCATTTGAAGTTGCGGTCTTACCTTCCAAAATACAGGCTCCGTTCAGAGTAAAAGTGCCCATTCCAGTAGCAATGTCAGCTATAACACCATTCAACACAAATGAAATACCTTGGGAATACACAGCTGAGGCAAGAAGAAAAGGGAAAGCCAAGTCCGGAGAAGCAGTTGCAGCACAGGGTATGACAAGAACTTGCAAGGTTTATACCGTGGAACACTTGGCTGAGTCAAGCAAGCATGGTCGCCGACCATCACTGATAGTAGGCTCGATGATCTCTAGAGAAAGGTACAAGCCAAGGAATACTCAATCATTGATAAACTAAACAAAACACCAGCACATATATCCATACGGTCTTTGCAACAAAGTTCTGATACGCATAAGAATGCTATGTTAAAAGTGCTGAGTGAGGCATATGTACCGATCAACATCACCGGAGAAGAAATGGAAAAAAACATGGTAGGGCAGGTATTGGAGAGTCACAAAATCACTTTTTATGAAGATGAGTTTCCACCATGAGGGCTGAGTCAAAATAAGGCGTTATACATCACCGTGCAATGTGAAGATTATTTTATCACCAGAATCCTGATTGATGGAGGGACCAGCCTCAACATTTGATTGTTGGTAACACTCAAAACATTAGGAAAAGGGCTGCATGAGATCAAGGATGGGGCCATCAACGTCAAAGCTTTCGACAGTTGCCAAAGGTCTACCATTGGGGAAATTAGCTTATGTTTTCAAATGGGGCCCACTTGGTTTGATATTGATTTTCATGTAATAGACGTTCCAGCATCTTACAACTTTTTATTGGGACGATCATGGATTCATGCCGCTGGGGCTGTAGCATCAACACTACATCAGCCAGTGAAGTTTGAGTGGAACCACCAATAGGTAATCATTCATGGCGATGGTAGCAATCCCATATATAGTCGCCACACTATCCCAGTAATCTGAGGAAGAAGAAAGATAGGCGGGGAGACCTATCACCACATCGAGCGAATCAACCTCGTTGATAAGGAATAATGGTGAGACAAAAAAATTAAGAGCATTTGAACTGGAGCGGATATGAACCTGGCAAGGGACTTGGCAAGAATCTCCAAGGAACCGCCAAGCCTATCAAATTGAAGAAACATGGCACCACTTTCGGGTTAGGGTATGAATACGCTTGGGAGGAGTTCAACAACTGGTCGCCACCATAGCGCGGTCCTTACTATCCATTGGAGCAGACAATACCACACTTGGAACAGACTTTCCAGCCAGCCGATGTTATCTTTGGGTTTGAAGAAAAAGAAGCATTGGCAGCAGTAAGCTTGTTCCTAGAAGACAATGACATAGATTGTTGTGTAGTTGTCGAGGAGGAGGGGGAAGAAGGCCCTTCCATACATGTTGTAAGCCAAGGAGCACGCCTCAAAAATAGGACCATCAGAACTACCAGAGCCCGGAAAGCTTTGGGGTAGCAAGGCTGAACAAAGCATCATGTATTATCTTTTATTTTACTTGTTCACTCTCCTTTCGCATTTTAAAATTTTGCAATAAGATCTCCAATCTTCAAAATAGTTATTGAAATTTATCAAATCACTTTAACTTCGTACAAATCTTACTCATATCATTTCTCGAATTACTTTATTTACACAACATTACTATTACTTATCTTGATGAACCGATGACTGTAATGTATAACGAGACAACGCAACAAACAGACATAGATTCAGAGGAAGATGACATACCAGAAGAGTTTGCTAAAGAAGTTTATAATTTTGAGAATAGACCTAAGTCCAACCTGGACGAGACTGAAGTTGTTAACTTGGGAAATGCAGAAAATGTCAAAGAAACACGAATCAGCATTCACTTGTCATCGTCAGAGGGGAAGGAGTACAAAAAATTTCTGAGAGAACATGAGGACATATCCGCCTAGTCATATGATGACATGACTGGCCTGAGTACGTCTATTGTGGCACACAAACTGCTGACTGATCCGACATGTCCACCGGTAAAGCAGAAGCTCAGAAAGTTCATGGCTGACATGAGCTTGAAAATCAAGGAAGAAGTCACTAAGAAAGTCAAAGCTAAGGTTATCAAGCTAGTAGAATATTCGACATGGTTAGCCAAATTGTGTCGGTGTCGAAGAAAGATGGGAAGGTCAAAGTTTGTGTTGACTACCGGGATCTCAACCGGGCCAGGCCAAAGGAAAACTTCCCTTTGCCAAACATACAAATCCTGATTGACAATTGCGCCAAACATGAGTTGCAGTCATTCGTAGATTGCTTTTCTGGGTATCACCAGATATTGATGAATGAAGAACATGCTGAGAAAACGGCTTTCATTAAGTCTTAGAGAATGTATTGTGACAAGATGATGCCATTCGGGTTAAAGAATGCAGAGGCCACCTACATACGGTCCGTGACTACCATTTTCCATGATATGATACAGAAGGAGATCGAAGTATATATAGACGATGCCATCATCAAGTCCAAGAAAGCCATTGATCACATGGAAGATTTGAGGAAGTTCTTCAATAGACTGAGAAGGTACAACCTAAAACTGAATCTCGCAAAATGTGCATTTGGAGTTCCTTGCAGAAAACTACTTGGGTTTATTGTATGACGCCGAGGGATAGAGCTGGATCCATCAAAGGTCAAAGCTATTCAAGAGTTGCCCCCGCCAAAGAACAAGAAAAAAGTAATGAGTTTCTTAGGAAGACTCAACTGTATTAGCCAATTTATAGCACAATCTACTGTTATCTGTGAGCCAATATTCAAAATGTTGAAGAAGGTCGCCGCTACCAAATGGATTGATGACTGTCAAAAGGCCTTCGACAGCATCAAGGAGTACCTGTAAATACCGCCAGTTTTGGTCCTACCCGAGCCAGGTAGACCTCTATTAATCTACCTTGCAGTATTGGATTGAGCGTTCAGTTGTGTTCTAGGGCAGCATGATGAATGGGGAGAAAGGAGCAGGCAATCTACTATCTCAGCAAGAAGTTCACTCCGTACGATGCCCGGTATTCGCTGTTGGAACGCACTTGTTGTGCTTTTATTTGGTTAGATCTGAAGTTGAGACACTATTTCTTTGCATATACCACGTATCTCATATCCAGGATGGATCCATTGAAGTACATCTTTCACAAGCTCATGCCCACCAGCAAGCTGGCCGAATGGCAAATCCTACTAAGTGAATTCGACATTGCCTACGTAACTCAGAAAGAAATCAAGGAACAAGCATTAGTAGATCATCCCGCCGAGAATCCCGTAGACATAGGAACGAACCCCTAAGGACATATTTTTCTAACGAGGAGGTATCATTCATAGGAGAAGACATTGCAGATTCCTATGGTGGTTAGAGTATGTTTTTCGATAGAGTAGCAAATTTCAAAGAAGTTTGCATATGAGCATTCCTAATATCAGAAACTGGCCAGCATTATCTGGTGTCTGCCAAAATCAGGTTCCCGTGTACCAACAACATAGCTAAGTACGAAGCCTGCATCTTGGGACTCAAGATGTCCATTGACATGAACATCCAAGAGTTGCTAGTGATTGGGGATTCAGACTTGCTATTACATTAAGTCGAGAATAATGGGCAACCAAGAACTCCAAGATACTCCATTATCTACATCATGTATAGGAGTTGAGGAAGAGGTTCACAAAGATGGAATTCCAACATGTTCCCAAAGTCTAGAATGAGTTTGCCGATGCATTGGCTACCTTGTCCTCTATGATACAACATCCAGATAAGAACTTCATTGATCCAATTCCGGTAAAGATCTATGATCAGCCAACTTATTGTGCTTATGTCGAAGAGGAAATAGATGAAAAACCTTGGTTTCATGATATCAAGGAATATTTAGCAAAAGGAGAATACCCAAAGCTCACAATTCCTACTTAAAAGCGCACACTTCAGAAGTTATCCAACAATTTCTTTCACAGCGGAGGAATCCTATATAGGAGGACTCCGGGCTTGAGATTACTAAGGTGTGTCGACGCAAAGGAAGCATATAAATTGCTAGAAGAAATCCATGTTGGGACATGTGGTCCACAAATGAATGGTTTTGTCTTAGCCAAGAAGAAACTACGGGCTGGTTACTTTTGGATGATATGGAGACGAACTGCATCCAGTATGTCCAGAAATGCCACCTCCACCAGATACATGCAGACATGATAAATGTACCTCTAAATGAGCTTAATGTAACTAGATCACCATGGCCTTTTGCCGCCTGGGGGATGGATGTCATCAGACCGATCGAGCCAGCTGCTTCCAATAGGTACATGTTTATCTTGGTAGCGATTAACTATTTCACCAAATGGGTTGAAGTAGCATTTTAAAGAGCAGTAACTAAGAAAGTCATGGAAAATTTTGTCCGCGATCACATTGTTTGTCAATTCGGAATTTCAGAGTCAATTATCACTGATAATGGCTCCAACCTCAACAGTTATCTGATGAAAGCCATATGTGAAACCTTCAAGATCAAACATAAGAATTCTACAGCCAATGGACCTCAGATTAATGGAGCTGTAGAAGCCGCCAACAAGAATGTCAAGAAGATACTAAGAAAGATGATAGAGAAGCATAAGAAATGGCTTGAGAAGTTATCGTTTTGCTTTATTAGGATACCGCACCACATTTCGCAAATCGACTGGGCCAACCCCCTATATGTTGGTTTATGGTACAGAAGCAGTCATTCCCGCCGAGGTAGAAATTCCTTCCCTAAAGATCATACAGGAAGCTAAACTCGACGATGCAGAATGAGTGAAGAGTCGCTACGAATAGTTGGCTCTTATAGATGGGAAAAGAATGAATGCATTTTGCCATGGTAAACTTTATCAATATAGAATGTCCAGAGCCTTCAACAAAAGAGTTGATCCAAGACAATTCACACAGGGACAGCTGGTGTTAAAGAAGATTTTCACATCAAGATGAAGCCAACGGGAAGTTCTCTCCCAACTGGCAAGGTTCGTACATGGTTCATCGGGTTCTAACAAGAGGAGCACTCATACTTGCAGAAATGAAAGTTTGGCCAAAGCCGGTCAATTCTGATGCAGTCAAGTAATACTATGTGTAACCATTTATGATTTCCTTTATGATGTAATTTGAAATACGCCTAATGTGATTCCTATTTAAGTGGGGACATGTAGGTATCCATATGGCTTCCGTCACAATTCAATAAAATTTCCATTTTTCCCCGCTATCGGAAGCTGGGAAGAATTTTGAGGAGGACCCTCAAAATTCCGAAGTTGATTTCAGCCATTTATCATCAGCAGCCGTCAGAAGCAGCAGGCCAGTAAACTGGGGCAGAATTTTGAGCAGGACCCTCAAAATTTTGGAGCAAGAAAGGTTGCAGTGTCTTGAACCACGTCGCAATCGTTGGTTAATCTAAAGAAAACTATTCTTAATTATGCATTTATATGATTCTTTTACTAAATCATGCGTGTCAATTATCAAAATATCTTTGTTCAGTAATGCTACCCCAAGGATACACACAGTATCACCAAAACAGAGCTGAGCAAGTCAAGTAGAGCCAGTGGAATACGAACTAACATTCCCCCTTTTTACAAAAATCACGATTTTTCTTTGAATGTAGGCACCCGAGTCGCGAAATAATCAAATATATATTATACCATCATACTGTTCAGAAATACAACTCTCACGACTGTCACACCTATTCACAATTATTATCCGCACACCACATCCCCGGCAGCCGCAATATCAATATCAGCCATCAGCCATCAGCTAAGAAATTTTTCTACTATTCGCCTTTTATTTCCTACATTGCATAAGGCTACAATTCTGCCTTTCGAGGTTAAGCTCTACCTCCATCTGCATTTCTTGCATTGCATAAGGCTACCATTATGTGTTCCGAGAGTAAGCTCTGACTCCATCTGCACTTCTTACATTACATAAGGCTACCATTGTGCCTTTCGAGACTAATCTCTATTTCCATTTATATTTCATGCATTGCATAAGTACCATTCTGCCTTCCAAGACTAAGCTCTGTCTCTATCTGCATTTCTTAAGACTACCATTCTGCCTTCCGAGACTAAGCTTTGTCTCCATCGGCATGGCTAAAGTATCGCCACTTCATTTACATTTTGCACAGATGAAATACCGTCGCTTTTATTTACACCTTACATCTGCTGAAATATTGCCACTTTCATTTACTTCTTGCACGGCTGAAATATCGCCACCTTTATTTAAAACTTGCATGGGCTAAAAGATCGACACCTGTATTTACATCTTGCATCAGCTGAAATATTTCCACCTTATATACATCTTGCATTGACTGAAAGATCACCACCCGCTGCATCTCACAGGCTCAAAAATTGCCAAATTGTCAAAAGGCGTCAGTGTTCGGAGGCATCATTTTCATAGCCCAAGAACATCATGACATGGCCGGAGGACCCATTTTTAATTTCTTTCACATATCATTATTCAAAGGCATCATGGTTCGGAGGCATCATTCTCATTGCCCGAGAGCGTCATTTCATAGACTACAAATCCTTTCCTATATGCTTCATGGCCCGAGGCGTCATGGTCTAACGACGTCATCCTAACCATCCAATGACAGCATTCATGGTCCGACGGAAACTTGAATCATGTTTAAATTCCAGCACAATACACACTTGTATTTCTTATTTACAGGTAAACTGGCGAACAACGGCCATCTCAGCAAGAGCGATCCCGCTCCAGTTCCCGCCTCCCTGTTAGACTTTAGCCATCCATCCCAACCTGACTATCGCGTCCGTTCTTGGGAAAACCTCCATCGGCATGATCCGCCGACAGATCCTGAACTACATAGGGCTTGATTCTTGTAAGATCATGGATATGTAGGCAGCACAGGAACCATGGCACGGTCAAATTCTTCAAACCAGTTCGTCCGGTCAAATTGGTCATCATATCCTTACCCGGAAACTCTTTCATCCCTTTCGGGTATAGAGGGGCGGTTGTTGATACCCAATTTTTTTCTATGTATTTTTTACCTGAAAAATGCTTTCAAAATAGCATATATATGCATATTTAAACATATCCAAACATTTTATTATTTTCCATAATTTTTAAAGTTTTATAAATCAATTTATTTTCCTTTTTATCCATAAAAGACCCAATAATTATTTCTAAAATTATTATTTTTTGCAATTCATCTATCGGGTTTTCATGTTTATGCCAAGATAGAGCTAAGGTGATTTTTACATGTTTTTACCATTTTTTTAGTATTTTTAAAAGCTAATTGCACATAATTTCAATATTAGCCCTTTTAAGATGCAATTGTATTTTTTATTCATAAAATTATGTCTTGTACTTTCAAATTGTTAATTATATGTTATAAATTATTTTAGTGCTTTCAATTTACTTCCAAAAATTAAGTTACTATTTTTATAATTTTAAAAGAAAAAATTGGCTATTTAAATAATAGAGCAATTACATTTCAATTTTAGCCTAAATCTGACCCAAATTGAATCCAATTTCCCCGGCCCAATATCTATTTAAACCCGGCCCTTAACAAAATTTAAACGACCCAACCCGGATTCCCTACCTACCCTTTTAAATCTAGGCCCATGATCATTCAGATCAATGGCCACCATCCGCCCTTCCTTAATTAAACCCAAAGGACCCCTTAACCTAATTCATTCTTCACAAAACGCCGCCTCTGAATCCCCCCTTCTCAATTTTCTCTCGAACCGCCCTAACCCTAGCCATATCCCATCGTTTCCCACATGGAAACTCACCAAAATTCATGGCTTCTCAGGTCATGGGAGCCTTATGCTCACCTCTTCTTACTCTTATGTGCTTGGTAATTGAAGATTCGAGGTCTAAACTTGAAGGTTTTTGCCTAAATCTCCGCCGATTCAAGGTTCTAGCGCTATCTTCGGCCTTGCTTCGGTGTATCCTGGTCTTCTAAGCCTGATACTGATCTTCTTCGACTCAGATTGGACCTTTTCAAAGCCTTTCTCGTTTTAGTGATCTTCTTCAACCCTAACTATTCTTAAGTGTTTACATTTTTCTCTACTACTTTACCTTGTTTTAAGTTTCTTTTAAAAGACCTGCTTAAGCATATTTTCCTCTATTGTTTCTTCTACTCTCATTATGGTTCGATTTAGTTTCTTCACTCAGTTTGCTTTGAACTTTCTACTGTATTTACTCATTTTCTCATGAGCTTCTAAAAGAAACTCTAAGCCTATTTTGACTACTTGCCTCCTCATCTTGACCCGAGGTGGAAACCCTAGAATTTGGGAGTTCTGCCGAGGTTTGATCATGTGATTGAACTAGGGTTCTATTTGAGGATCCTTGACTCTTTCAGGCTAAGTTTTGAGTCTTTGAACTGAGTTGGGACCCCTTTGTTTTCATGCAATTGTGAACTTTTTAAACTCTTCTACACTGCATTCTTTCTACTGATTTCACTAAAGCATGACAATCTTTCTTTCATGTTTAACGTGTCTGTATGCTTTTATATGTGACAAATCTTTCTTCAAAATGGTTTTCAAGGTAGTGATTGATTCAGAATTCCTTTTTAATAGGTTTAATTGATTGTTACTTGTTTTCCTTAAGTTAAAACTTTTTCCACCTTTCGAACTTGATTCATTCATACCAAATCTTTGATCTCTGATTTCCTGGCTGTTAACTGATTCCCTTGCCTTATTTGCACGAACTGTGTACTGTCGTGACCTTGTCCTTAAATAGACCTTTATGTATTTGCCTATAATTTACTACTTTACATAAAGTGTTTGATTAATTTCTTTCCTTAATTAGTTTTACCCGTTTGAAATCTGAATCCCTTAATTAAAGGGAAACTTTGTGTAATTAATTACAATCAATTTTCAAAATATTCTCTTACCTTATTTCCTCTTTCCTTCTACACTATGAAAGGCACGACCCCTTTTCACCAATACACACTTCGGACTACACAATTTCACTATTCTCTTCTAAACTCATACTTAGAGTATTCTTTCTTCTTGTCTGCACTTTGGCTTTTACAAGACTACTGCCTTCTTATCACTTGTTTCTTTGAAACTGGTATGTCCATAATTTAAGCTTCAACATCTCCACAATGTGTTTATCTTTCTGTATCCATGTCTACTTTCTACTACTACAGAGTTAAATGTTTAACTAGCATATTAATTTCCTTTTACCTGTTTCTGTTGTGGATCCATGATCACTATCTCCCTTTATGTGCTCTGAGTTATATTTTACAACATGGCAATATGTAAGTTATTGTCCATGGTTTGAACTTGATCCCTTAGTGGATCCTAACCTCCAAAACAATGTATTGTATCAGGCTTATATGGTGTGCCATCATTTTCCATTGCTAGGTATGCCCACTAGCATATCCTTGCTTCTTTATCACTTCCCATTTCCCCTTCTCAAAACTCTGCACTTACACTCATTCCTAGCTTCTAAGTTCTGTCCCCCTCCAGTAAGCCTTGCCTTGGGACCTTGAGTTCCCTCTGAACTTGGACACTTGAGGGCCGGCCCTTCCACACTGCACTATGACTTAATCGTACAATGCATTTGGGTGTGAGCACCGCTCGGAGTCCTCGAGGTTCTTAGGAAACTCTGACACATCCAAATGAGAGAAAGGCTTTGGATCATAATCTTGGAGTTAGTTCATCTCATATTTCAGACATGGAGTCTAAATTAGGCTCCCATTGGTTATACTTTAATTTCTGATGTAATTTTGCTTTTTCTTATTTCATTCTAGGTTGTAATAACTTGTAATAACTATTGGGGATAACTGGTAAAAAGGGGAGGGAATAACTGTATGTAAAGGGTAGATAATTTGCATATAGGTTTATTAATTTCTGCATTCACATAGATAACTTGCCTATAGGTTTATTAATTTCTGCATTCACATTGATAACTTGTATATAGGAACTTTTGATTTCTGTATATCATGTAGACATCCTGCCTATAAGGGTTTCTTTCTAAATTTATGCACTTACATATAGATAACCTGCCTATAGAATTTTTGCATTCTTACATATAGATAACATGCCAATAGAATTCTGCATTCTCATTTAGATAACATGCCTATAGATCTGCATTCATATATAGATACCAAAATATAAGATGCACATGCATGCAGATAATATTCCTATAGGACCTTTTTGATTCTTGTATACTCATCTCTCGTTAGGCAAACCTGTTTATAGGCCTTAATAATCAATGTAATCAGCTATTACGTTCGTCATAAAAATGCAACACCTAGATAACTTGTTAACAAATAGTTAGAAAGCATACCTATATGGTTTCTAATCAAATCTGAATTGCCTCATTCATTTGTAATCTTTCAGTAGTAATGCATTAGCCATTGCAAAACTTGTATTATTCTGTTTAAACTCAAAGCTTTTCTGTAATCAGTTTACCTCTTCGTTTCTGAAATAAGTAGATATCATGCCTATAGGTTTTAGTCTAACACTTAGGCAAGCCTTAGGTTAAAGGATATAAATTACATCAGTCTTCATTAATTACAACCAGCGGGAGATCTAATTCTGACTTCTTATATGAAAATAAGCGGTAAATCAGCCTGTTTTAACTCTTATGCCTTAATTGGAACCTAATTAGTACATGTAAGACATGATAAACTATATGCTCCTCTTTGATGTTTTAGGGAGGTTTGTTTGAGCCTTTTCTATCTGTTCATGTGCTTTTTCCCGCACTTGTTACATATGTATTTTGATCGTCGCCTTAGAATTTTGTCCTTTTTAAACCATAAAAACCAACATCCCTTCCCTTTAGGATTAGTAGTCCTAAATGCCTCCGGGACTAATAGGATTGGGGACTGGTAATAACATGCAATAAGTAAACGAGACCATTCTGCGCTGTAATGCCTCAATGGGGCGGGAAAGGGTAGATATGGATATGATGACCCCGAATAATATTATGTGTAATCCCTCATCGAGGAGCGATTACTAGGCATTATGTGGGTTGATCCATATTATTTATAAACCTAGGAACCCCCCCCCCCCCCCTCACTTAATTATTTTATTTCCTTTTAGAATTTCAAACTATTGTCTCAAATTTTCGCTTATCTTTCGTTTCTTTAAACTTCATCTATTTGCGACCATTGTATGAAAATCCCCTCTTATTTGAAAGCATTACTTGCCTGCTTGTTGTTTGCACTTAAATTCCAATTATAGTATGGCCGGAAACCATATAAGTAGATTTTGAAGCATGCCTAACACCCTTCTTTCGGGATAATTTCAAGCCCTTACCTAATCTTTGGTTTCCTCAATCAAAATCTTCTCAGTGTCCTAATGCACTCTAATCATTAGGTGGCGACTCTTCAATCCAAACTCAATTCCTAAAAGGGAACGAGTTGTCCTCCAAAATATCATAAACCCAATTTGCGAGAAAAAAGGGGCGCGACACGTATCATGCACCGAAAGACGAGAACCAGGTATGTGTAGTTTGGGAAGATTGGATACGGGCAAGAATTAAAAAAACAACTAATTTAGAGAAAATATATTTTTTTTTATCTTTTTCGAAAAATGATGAAACATGTAAATTCTTTTTAGATTCTCACCCCCCCCCCCCCCCCCCCCCCTTTTAAAATTTTTAGAAATGATGGGAAAGTGCAAAATCTTTATGGATTTTTCATGTATTTGTTTGGTCTTTTTCTTAAAGAAATGTGATAGAAAAACATAATTGTGCTTTACTTACTTTATTTTCACACTTTACCCTCTCTTTTTTCTCATTTATCTTCAAAACTCATTGGTCTACGAAATGACCTCTTTTACCCTTGAAAATTATAACATGTAGCACATAGGATGCATCAAGATGCTCCTTTATTCTTTGGATACACCTGTCCTAGACGGACTCAACCCTTGGGTTGAGTCCCCAAAGTTAAATGCACATGATGCAGACAAGAGTTCCTACTAAGGATCTGGTATGAGGCTGAGTTATTCTAGGTTTAAAATGTGGATATATTGTTCTAGACTTGGTGTACCCGAGTAGACAACGTGAGCCAGGGGGGAGGGGGAGGCTATGTACCGGGAACCAAAAGGCCATTTGGCATTGTAACTTATACGAACCTCTTTCTAAAATTAAGGTATGACACTAACAGAAAACAAGTCACGCCAACGTGCACTTCCTTGAAGATGAGAAAAGAATGGTTTCACAGCAATTTATATATATTTCAAATAATATCAAAGCAATAAAAAGCATCATTTAGTACATTGGGCCCAAGCATGTAATAAAAATCACATAAAAAATAAAAGTCAAATATAACTATTATTCTTAGCTCGAGTTCTTGAACCCTGAACTAGAGATTTTGGGTTATTTTTTCCAGCAGAGTCGTTAGAATTGTCACACCTCCTTTTTACTGCCCCGGGAAAGGAGTATGGGTTTTTTTATCAATTTAAGTGACAATCGAAACGGGAATATTTATATTAAATTCAAAGTCGCCACTTGTGATAATTTATGGTGTCCCAAGTCACCGATTTAAATTTTTAAATCGAGGAAGTTGACTCTTATTAATGGTCTGCGAACATAGAAATCTAGGTAAGGAATTATGTTCACCCGGGAGAAGGTGTTAGGCCTTCCCGGGTTTCGTGCTTTTAGCACAGTCGCTTAACTATTAATAATTGGCCAAATTATCTGATTAATTACATGTTTTAAACCTATTTGCATTTTTGACTTTATAATGACTTTTAATTATTTTAAAATGCTTTTAGAATTTATGAAAGTATTTCTTGAACAAGTTACAATTATCGTACAATTGCCGTTTTGGAACACACCGCAAACCACCGTACATGAAATGCTCCCGCGGTTCGCGACATATTTATTTTAATATTGTTCAAAGTTGTTATGATCAGGTCACATGAAATGCACACCCAAATTTTGGAATTAGGCATCATAACTATGTCACGGGAACCGTATTCATAATCACAATGGTTTATTTGTGAATCGCGCCTAAAGCAGCTAGCATATCTAATTATTTTTTCTAATCTTTTGAGATTGCTGTAAGGCCAATTTTATGAACAAGATGTTATTGGGGCAAATATGCTAGCTAGCATGATCTATTATTTGGCCTAAATTCCAGATAGTTCCAAACCCATCTATGCACATTCTTATTCCTTGCTAGAAACAACTCCAAATTTTTCATGTACCCAATTAAAAACATTTATTTAAGAACCAAGACGACATATATCACAATCGAAGTAACAACTAATCAAAACAACTTATGTGGAAACTAAGACATGTTATTCATATAACGTATAATCACAACTCAATCAACACGCGCACCAGCTATCGCAATAAAATGAAATGAGAATGAAAAATTCAGAAATGGTACTCATAAATGTAAATCTCCTAAACTGGTTTTATTATTTAATTCCTTTAATATTTATAGTTAAGTAATAGGCTACTCTTATATACAGTGTAGTAGTTTTCTTCTAGAGAACTGATTGTCCACTTTTCAGCCTTTTATTACACAAATTAAGTTGGAAACAAGTAGCAGTAGAAACAAAAACAAAAACATATATAAGGACTGCTAGCTTAGAGGATCGAAGTACATGCATTTAACAGGTATTTAATCTATGTTTTCGTAATTTTTTGCTACCCAGTACGTACGTCACATTTATGAGTATCAGTTTTTGAATCCAGATTCAATCAAGAACGAAAAACGGCAAACCAAATCGGGATTTCATTCATAGCGTCGGGAAAATAGATCTTGCAAATAAAGTTTAGGATTGGACCTTAATAGCTGCAATACGTATTTGAAACAATGAACAAAATAAATCTGGCCAGAGCTACGGTGGACGACCTCGACGAACTCGAAACATCAATACATGGCACCGGAACAGTCGTGGAAATGGACTATTTGTGGTGGTTCGCGGCTGTCAGCTCCTTGTTCTCTCTACTGTTCGTGTGCGTGTGTCGCGGTGTTTCCGGCGAGTTCGCTGCTGCTTTGGTGAGAGGAGGAACTGAAGGGTGGTCTGTTGACTGGAGATTGGTGTTCTGGTTGTTGGGGTGGTCGTGAGGGAGAGGACACGGCTGGGGAGGGTAGTCTCTCATGGCTGCTTCTTTTCTTATGAAGAAGATGGAAATGGGGGTCGTCCTGTTTTTGGTTCTTAGGTCCTTTTTTTAAAATGAAGAGTATGTAGGATTAGGTTATTGGGCTTGGTTGTTATGGGCTAGATTCGAAAATTAGACCTAAAAATAAATTGTTTTAGATCAAGTTTTATTCTTTTTGCGAACGCGACTAAAAATACGCCCTCATTCATCAAATTAATACTTAAGTAAAATAACAATTAAAATAAAACTAACCTTTAAAACAATCCTATTTTTTTGGTATTTTTAAATATCATATTAAAATAAAAATAATATACTATTTTTGTATATTTGTTTTTAGTTTTTACAAAAGGTATATAAACCAAAATCAACCAAAAAGACAAAAAAAAATTATTTTTTTACTTTTGTAATAAAATAAAGTAAAAGAGTCCAAACTAATTGAAATAGCGATAGTAGACCTAAACTAAATATTTATTTACTAAAATATGTAAAATCTAGGGGAGGATAAAAAATCATATATCTATACATGGTTTATTAAAATTACCTTGCAACCACTTCACCACCAGTAGTCTCACTTTCCATTGTAATATGTAGGAATAAACTCCATTTAAATCTTATAAGGTGATATTTAGTGTCAGCCAAGTCAGTTGCATTGCGGTTGATCCTTTATACCTTCTATTAACACTTGTGCTCTAGTCGAGTCAACAATTCTTGTTCAAACTATTTTGCGATACCATGACCACCTCAATTTATAGATGTTCTTCCAATTCATCTCGCCTCGTTCTTCCTAGTTAGCAAATAGATATGCACTCTTGGGTTATTATATCATCACATTTACTTCTCCCATTTGTTCTGCCTTTCTTAAATCCTTAGAATTTTAGTTAAATCATAAATCCATAATTAATCCATTATAAAAACTCGCAATCCTTTCACATTTGATCTATAGTACTTCATTAGATTTCATTGTCCTTGACCATCTCATAAGTATAAAACCCCTTTATAAACCTTATTCTTAATTTGTAGGATCGATCACTACTAAAAAAATTGGCCTATTGCAACGGTTCACCAAACGTTGCAGTAGATACCAAAATCATTGCAATAGACCGATTGCAATGGTTCATGAACTGTTATATCAGATCGCGAGCCAATAGGTCTATTGCAATGCTTTTTGGAACGGTTCTGCAACTGTTGCTATAGGCAATTTATTGCAACGGTTCAGAGACTGCTGCTATTGACGATACAATAGCAACGGTTAGCTTGTTTATTGAAACGGTTCAAAAATGTTCCAATATCATCTTTGGCAACAGTCGTGGAGCTTATAGCAACGGCTTTGTGAGCTATGACAACGGTTATTTTGAGGCTATCACAACGGTTATTTTGGGGTTATCGCAACGGTTATTAGAAGCTATGGCAATAACTATTTACCTATACTATAGAATATCATAACGTTCTACAATTTATATGAATCATAACAGATACACACATAAAAAATTCAACAAGCATCCATTTATAAGAATAAAATGTACAATACTAATAGACAGTTGAAGCCTACTTTAGCTTAGATAATGTTGCAAAGAGTTCTAAAAAAATATCCCTAAACTTTTGAAGATCTAGCAACAATCAACCAATACTCTTAAGGTCTTCATGGCATTCATCAACCCATTGTTTATTTGCTTCACCTACAATACCATCAAAAAATTAAACTTTATCTGATTTGTCAACGTAGCATAAATCATAAACAAACTCACATGGTTAAGAATTCCATATAAGTTTCTTAATACTCAAAAAGTGTTATAAAATAGAAGTCTATTTAGAGTGAATGTCTAAGAGTTTTAGCTTGAAGCTAAGTCATTCTCCTCCCTATAAATAGAGGTGCTCTCTACCATTGTAAATCACCCCAAGTATTAATAAGAATACTTCTCTCTCTCCCTATTCTTCTCTCTATTTGCTCTTGTTCTTGAGTTATTGTTCTTGTCTTTTATATTATTTCATAACACGTTATCAGCACGAGACTCTACCGTCTCAAGAACCATTCTCGAGAAATCTAAGGTATTTCCCTCTTCCTAATTTAATTCTCGATTATGTCTGACATTACGAAAAGAAAGTTCGTTGCCCTTGAAATTTCGGGCAAGAACTATATGACATGGGTGTTGGATGCTGAAATCCACTTAGATGCTATGGGTCTCGGAGACACCATCAAAGATAAAGAAAAAGCATCCACCCAAGAATGTGCGAAGGCCTTGATTTTCTTGCGCCACCACCTTGATGAAGGTTTGAAGATTGAATATCTCACCGTCAAGGATCCACTCGTCTTGTGGAACGGCTTAAAGGAGAGATATGACAACCTGAAGTTGGTCACTCTGCCACAAGCACGATATGATTGGGCTCATCTGAGGCTCCAGGACTTTAAGTCCGTTTCTGAATATAATTCTGCTATGTTCAGAATTACTTCTAAATTGAAGCTATGCGGGGATAATATCTCCGATTATGATATGCTTGAGAAAACGTTTACAACGTTTCATTCCTCCAATATAGTACTGCAACAACAGTACAGAGAGAAAGGCTTTACGAAGTACTCTGAACTGATTTCTCTTCTACTAGTGGCTGAGCGAAATAATGACCTGCTCATGAGAAATCATGAAAATCGACCCACTGGGTCTACACCACTGCCTGAAGCAGATAAGGTGCACTCTCATTATGCCAAACATGAAAAGGACCATGGTCATGGTCGTAAACGGGGTCATAGCCAGGGACGTAGACAAGGAAGAAATTCCAATGAAGTCCGTCACCCCCCGAAGAGAGATAACCACCGAAAGCAGAAACGGGGTCATGAAGATCCTAAGGAAAATGGTTCAGAAACGATATGTTATCGTTGCGGTGGGAAAGGGCACTGGTCAAAGATTTGCCGTATACCAAGACACTTGGTTGACCTTTATCAAGCATCTCGAAAGAGAAAAGGCCCTGAAACAAATTTTGTCTATGACGACAATGAGGACATCACCCACCTGGATGTGGCAGACTTCTTTGAGCAACCCGAGGGGAAAATAGACCACCTAATCGGCGATGGATCCGTGATGAAAGAAGATGGAGTTATTTGATTTTGTTCTACTTATTTGTATTAGTTAGTGAATAAACTAATAGTCATTAGTATTAGCTCGTATTAGTTAGTTCATGATGCAATGTTAGCAGTAGTTCTTTAGAATATCTTCAATATGCTCAAATATCAATAAAACTTTTATTTTCCAGTGGGGGTAATCGACTAGCCTGAAAAACTAGTCGATTATCAACTATTTTCGCATTAAAGTTGAAAAACAATTGATCAACAATCGATTGTCGTTGACTAACAATCGATTGTCTTGAAACAGTGAGGTCTGGAAATTTTCAAAAATCATCCACAATCGATTGTCGTTGACTAACAATTGATTGTCTTGAAACAGTGAGGTCTGGAAATTTTCAAAAATCATCCACAATCGATTGTCTTTGTCTAACAATCGATTGTCTTGAAACAGTGCTCTGGAATTTTTCAAAAATAGCCAACAATCGATTGTCTATGCATAACAATCGATTGTCTTAAGACAGTGTGATCTGAAGTTTTTCAAAAATAACAAATAATCAATTGTGTGTGTTTAACAATCGATTGTCTATGTTCCAACAATCGATTGTGTGTGTTTAATAATCGATTGTCTTATGAAAAACGCTGAAAATTTTCAAACTGCAAAGTAATCAATTATGGATAACATATCTGATTTCGTTAGTCAACTGTCAGCTGCAAATTTTGAAAATATTATGTGACACAAACGAATTGAACTTATTTATTCATATGTTCGTGTATTTCTTTTATATGTGAAACCATGGGAAGTAAATTGATTGAAGGCTCCGGAAGAGCAACTGTAGCTCTGCCCAAAGGCATGACGTTTATCTTAGAGAATGCAATATTCTCCTCCAAGTCTATGAAGAACTTGTTGAGTTTTAATGATATCAATGTTCTCCTCCAAGTTTAAAAGGAACTTGTTGAGTTTTGAGAATCCATTTTAGAGAATGCAATGTTCTCCTCCAAGTCAAAAAGGAACTTGTTGAGTTTTAAAGATATCATTCAAAATGGATATCATATTGAGACAATAGATGAGAATAATCTTGAATTCTTCATGAAAACGAGGCTGCCCACTTTGGTTTGGGTTCACGCCATTTTGCATGCAGCAATGCTAGTTTGTCGGCTGCCCACTTTGGTTTGGGTTCACGCCATTTTGCATGCAGCATTTTAGTTTGTCGGCTGCCCACTTCGGTTTGGGGTCACGCCGTTTTGCATACAGCAATGCTAGTTCGTCTCTGACTGACGAATTGACACAAATATTCCCCGTTGCAATTGGTTTTGGGTCATGAACCCAATATATCCCATTTAAGGATTTTTTGGATGCGCAGTATATGTGCCTATTGCACCGCCATCCCGCACCAAAATGGGTCTGCAAAGAAGGTTAGGAATATATGTTGGGTTTGAATCGCCCTCCATCATTCGCTACCTCGAAACATTGACAGGCGACTTGTTTACTGCACGATTTGCAGACTGTCGATTTGATGAGACACTTTTCCCAAAATTAGGGGGAGAAGTTGGTGAAACCAAACGGGAAATTTTGTGGAAAAATGCATCATTATCTCATCTTGATCCACATACCTCTATTTGTGAGAAAGAGGCACAAAAGATTATCCATTTGCAAAGAATAGCAAATCAAATGCCTGAAGCATTTATAGATTTAAAAAGGATAACAAAATCACATATCCTCGAAGTGAATGTGACAACATCTGATTCACGAATACATATTCATTATTGGAAGAATATGAAGATGAAATTGGTATTAAATATACCACACTCACCCCTAGATGGAGGTTTGAGATGATACCACACTCACCCCTAGAAGGAGGTTTGAGATGATATATGGCATGAATGATCGTTGGTCACGTACCTATTGTACGCCAAAGTATTTTGGAAATATGACTATTAAAGGACAATGATAATGCAAGAAACATATCTTGCATATAAGTTTGACATGACCATAATGGTATAACTTTCTCTTTAAGAAAGATATTCACCACATGGATGTTGATGAATCTGTGGTAGTACAAAATTAATTGAGAGCTCTAGAAGAGCCAATTATTACTATGTTGGAGAAACACAATTGAGTATTGTGCTGTAGTAAGTCTCAAAGAAACTTATTCAGTTTCCAAAGTACACGCGAAAGCGATTGATTATATTGAGACTATAAATAAAGGAAGGCTTTGATATCTCCTATTACTACAACTTGTAGCGGGTTAATTTGCATATGAAAAGCTACCCGCTTTGTTCTCCAGTTTGTACTACACAAACGAAATAATGCCACAATAAAGTGGATATCTATTGGTATAAAACCCATGTCATAATAAACCTGAAGTTTATTGATAAGTGCACATGTCATGGTGTAAATTTGAAGTTTACCAATATTGATAATTTATTCAGTTGACATTCGTGTTAACCATCTCATTTTATGTATGATGTGCAAATTCACATAGGTGAATATCAAAGAACTAGAAAGTTCTTTACGAATTCTCTTGTATCACTTGTTCTCATTAATGAACTGACCAACTAAAGAGTTCGGGTTGAAGCCCATAAATTCTGGAAATATCAAAGGTGAATATGGGCCCATTCACCTGCCATGTATACCACATATGATGCATCTATGATATGGTTACACGCGCAATTGTTATTAACCCGCAGCCTGGCCGGTGCTTGCGAGGTAAATCGCTCAGTAATCTAACTTCGAGCATAATTTCCAGATTCTCTACTCAAGACAGTTCATCTTGATAAGTTGGTTTATATCAAAGTTGGTTTAGCAAGATAATTATTGAGTGCTTCCACTTAATAGCTAAACTGTTTCTTATGAGAACAAAGTTATATATATCAGTATGATATACGTTGTATACGAGAGTATATTATATTCTCCCCTCACAAGTGGTTCAGGGTCAAGAACCAAATAATTTCATCTTATTATTAATGTGCCGTGTATATTGACATGATAATGCACAAAGATGATTTCCCAAAGTTGAGGAAACAAGTTAGCTTTACTAACATGAGGGGGAGACATGATAAACACTTGAGAAAAGGTTACATGGGATGAATTATCATTTGTATATGTATATCCCCGAATATCATGATATGAACCTGAAGTTCATAAAATGGATAATTCAATTGCAACATATTGCAAAGCATGATATACGCATTTGCTGACCCAAAGAAAGTAACTAAATGGAAGAGATACAATTCAAGAAGAATTGATTCCATATGAAAGACATGTAGTTTTGAACCTATAGTTCAAATGCTTGAAAGTATAAAGTCAAAGGTATGTATAGTCAGTTTTCGATATCTTATTTGTCTAGCATGGCATGGAAAACTTGATATGCATCTAAAGTCTATTATATGGCTTACTTAACTTGAAAGATTTAAGTTGCTTGAAGCATATGCAATTCTTGGTCTTGAAGTACCACATCCCAAGTACAATTTGTGTACATATGAATCTTGCTATAACTATAAGCATGATGGCATTAAAAAATGCATCTATGGAGATATTGAAGAGTTATTCCACGACATTATATGAAGATGTTCATATCTATCAAGAATGATGATTTCAAGGTGCGGAATATTTATTTAAGTCAATATGGTTGATTTATTTATTAAATCTCTATCAAAGATCGTTTTGAAGATGATGCACAAGATTGGAATGCAAATGCTCAAGGATATAAATTGATGTACTCATTAGGGGGAGTCAATGCGCGTTGCACTCTTTTTCCCTTACAAGGTTTTTTCCCACTGGGTTTTCCTTGCAAGGTTTTTAACGAGGCAACCAATAGGCGCATATTCAAACATGTGTACTCTTTTTCCTTTCTTTAATTTTTCCCAATGGGTTTTGGTTTTAAGGTTTTATGAGGCACATTATTGAATAGACATTCAAGGGGGAGTGTTATAAAATAGAAGTCTATTTAGAGTGAATGTCTAAGAGTTTTAGCTTGAAGCTAAGTCATTCTCCTCCCTATAAATAGAGGTGCTCTCTACCATTGTAAATCACCCCAAGTATTAATAAGAATACTTCTCTCTCTCCCTATTCTTCTCTCTATTTGCTCTTGTTCTTGAGTTATTGTTCTTGTCTTTTATATTATTTCATAACAAAAAGAATAATTTTTTTAGATGTATAGGGACAGTAATCTTGACTACAATTGACATTAAAAGTAATTTTCTAATCATTTTCCTGGTCATGCTTTTCCTTTAGAAACTTACTGAATGATCACTTCATGAAAAATTATCACACGACTTGAGCGCTAAGCTCCAAACTTTGCTGCTAATTAAGAGAAACCAAGCATGAAGCAATAATTCTTGGTTGTTAGTAAATAGACATAATTTGACAGGTTTTATTGCAGCTACACCTAGCATGAAGCACTAATTCAATGCAAAGACCTTAACATAAAATTCATACACTAATGTTTAGAGTCAACTTCTGGAAAAATCCAAATATAGAGGAAATGCAATACAGAAAAACAGACTAAGATCAAAGTGTTAATAAATTCAAGATGTCAAAAGCAAACATAACTGAAAGACTGACCTCTTTGAAAAATCATCTTTGGCAGATTATCTATACGAACATTAGTTCTAAAAGTTTAGACTCACACTAGCCACACCCTGATGAAAATAAAACCCTCACAATAGGGGTTCTAAAAATTAACAGAAAGCAAGATATTAAATACACCACCACACCCTAATTATTATAGAAAAAAGGAACGATTAAATAAAAAAAATACCCAAATTGAAAAAGAAAAACTTACAGCTAAAATCAGTTTCTGACGAAGTGCATTTTGCGTCGAAGATTTTTTGCTATAGAAATCACCGACTGCCGAGTTCATGGGTTGAATAAGACGATGCTGAGCAGATAGCCTGAATGTTAGCAAAACGGACAAAGATCATCTGAAGATCTCTCACCGGACGACTGGATTTAAGGGATTTCAATGTGTGAAATTAAAAGGGGAAAATGGATCTGAGAAATTAGTGTGATTTGGAAAAAATCGAAAACGTAATTGGAGATAAGGGAAAGTGAAAAGGATTAAGATTTGGGGAAAATGCGACCGTAGCTAGATTGAAATGAAAAAGGGGAAATGGGGATAATGGATTAGAGTAATTGGGGAAAAACTTGATTGGAGCTAAAGGAAAAGTGAAAAGGATTTAGATTTGGGGAGAAAACGTAACTGGAGCTAGACCACATCTACTTCTATTTAGAAAATAAATAAATATTGTGGGTTTTGACTATTATTACAAAATTGTGGGTTTCGGCTATGTATGTCATATCTTTACAAAATCAGACATGATTATTATTGAAATCGCTTTGTTTAGCAACAGTACCCCAATGGTACAAATAATATCACCGGATTAAAGCCGAAGAAGTCAAGCAAAGCCAGCGGGGAACGAACTAACCTTCCCCTTACAAAACTCATGATTTTTTCTTTGGACGCAAGCACCAAGATTGCGAAATCATTAAACATGTTGTGCGCCCATCAGTACGACTCTCCGAATCATTGCACTCGCCAACATTTACTATCAGTACACAATAGTAATGCTCCATAGTCATAGTGCTCCCAGTAATCACAATGCCGCAATCTGCTATCAACTAAGAAAACTCTACTATCTTTTGTTATAAGGCTACCATTCTGCCTTCTGAGACTAAACGTTGTCTCCATCAGCATTTGCATTACATAAGGCTACTATTCTGGTATTCGAGACTAAACACTTTCTCCATCTGCATTTGCATTGCATAAGGCTGTCATTCTGCCTTCCGAGACTAAACGTTTTCTCCATCTGCATTTGCATTTTGCATAAGGCTATCATTCTGCCTTTCGAGACTAAACGTTGTCTCCATTTGCATTTCCATTGCATAAGGCTACTATTCTGCCTTCCAAGACTAAAAGTTGTCTCCATCTGCATTTGCATTTCATAAGGCTACTATTCTGCCTTCCAAGACTAAACGTTGTCTCCATTTGCATTTGCATTGCATATGGCTACTATTCTGTCTTCCAACTTGCATAAGGCTACCATTCTGCATTCCAAGACTAAATGTTGTCTCCATCTGCATTTCCATTCTTACATAAGGCTACCATTCTACCCCAATGATGCAAACAATATCATCGGATCAAAGCCGAAGAAGTCAAGCAAAGCCAGCAGGGACACGAACTAACCTTCCCCTTACAAAACTCATGATTTTTTCTTTGGACGCAAGGACTAAGATAGCGAAATCATTAAGCATGTTGTACGCCCATGAGTATGACTCTTCGAACCATTGCACTCGCGAACATTTACTATCAGTACACAAAAGTAATGCTCCATAGTCACAATGCTCCCAGTAAACACATTGCTGCAATCTGCTATCAACTAAGAAAACTCTACTATCTTTTGTTATAAGGCTACCATTCTGCCTTCTGAGACTAAATATTGTCTCTATCAGCATTTGCATTACATAAGGCTACTATTCTAGCATCCGAGACTAAACACTTTCTCCATCTACTTTTGCATTGCATAAGGTTGTCATTCTGTCTTCCGAGACTAAACGTTGCTTCATCTGCATTTTCATTTTGCATAATGCTGCCATTCTGCCTTCCGAGACTAAACATTGTCTCCATCTGCAGTTGTTGCATAAGGCTACTATTCTGCCTTTCAAGACTAAAAGTTGTCTCTATCTGCATTTGCGTTGCATAAGGCTACTATTCTGGTTTCCAAGACTAAACGTTGTCTCCATCTGTATTTGCATTGCATAAGGCTACTATTCTGCTTTCCAACTTGCATAAGGTTACTATTCTACATTCCGCGACTAAACGTTGTCTCTATCTGCATCTGCAGTCTTACATAAGGCTACCATTATCTCCATATGCATATGCATTCTCACATAAGGCTACCATTCTACCATCCAAGACTAAACGTTGTCTCCATCTACATTCACATTGCATAAGGCTGCCATTCTGCCTTTCTAGGTTAAGCTCTACCTCCATCTGCATTCGCATCATTGCATATGGCTACCATTCTACCTTTCGAGATCAAATGTTGTCTCCATCTGCATCTGCATTGCATAAAGCTACCATTCTGCCTTTCAATCTGCATAAGGCTACTGTTCTACCTTCTGAGACTAAGCTATGCCCCCAATATTCTTTGAAACTAAGCGCCATCTAAAGCACTATTTATTTCACTTCTCGATGAGGCTAAGCTCTGCCTCCAATTTTCTTTGAAATTAAGCGCTATCTGAAGCTCTATTTATCTCGCTTCTCTTACAGGCTAAGCTCTACCGTTCAATTCGCAAGAGCAAGCTCTATCTTGTCCGCATCATAATATTTCATCTTTCATGGGCTGAAATATCACGAACTCATCTGAAAGCGTCATTGTTCAGAGGAACTATTTTCATAGCCCGAGAACACCATGTCATGGCCTGAGGATCCCTTTCAATCTTGTGCATATCATTATTCAAAGGCATCATGGTTCGAAGTCATCATCCTCATAGTCCAATAGCATCATTTTATGGCCTACGAATCCTTTATCATACACTTCATGGCCAAGGACATCATGGTATAAAGATGTCATCCTAACCTTCCAAAGACAAAATTCACGGTCCAACAAGAATTTGCACCATGTTTAAATTTATGCACAGTATACGCTTGTATTGTTTCTAATTGTAGGAAAACTGGCAAGCAACGGCCATCCCGGCAGGAGCGATCCCGCTCCAGTTCCCACAGCCATATCAAATCTAACCATTCTCGTAAATTTGTCACTCACCTTGCCCTAGATATTGCATCTGTTTTTGAAATATCTTCACCGGCACACTCCACTGATGGATCCTGAACCGCATGCGATCTGATTCCTGTAAAAGCAGAGATATGTAGGCAGCTCAAAAGCCTGGGTGCTGCCTAAATCTTCTTCAAACCGTTTAGCTCGGCTAGAATTGGCCATCATATCGTTACCCAATAACTCTTTCATTCTTCTCGAGTAAAGAGAGACGGCTGTTGATACCCCAATTTTTCCCTATAAATTTTCAATGAGCAAAATAACTTCAAATTGGCATATATAATCATGTCCAAGTATTTTTTATTTCCATCATTTTAAAAGGTTTAAATTGATTTACTTTCTCCCTTTTATCAATAAAATTCCAATAATTATTTCCAAATATTTTTTGATAGTTTATCTATTGGATTCTTATATTTATACCAAAATATAGCTAAGATAATATTCTCAAATTCTTACAATTTTATTTTGCATTTTTAAAGCTAAATTGCATGTAATTGTAGTATTAGCCATTTAAAGGTTTAATTGTATTTTATATTCTTAAAATTGAGTCTTGTATTTTTATATTGTTAATTATGTGTTATAAATTATATTAGTACTTAAAATTTATTTTCATAAAACTATTTACTGTTTTTATACATTAAAAAGTGAAAACTACTATTTAGATAACAACCCATATGTATTTCAATTATAGCCTAAAGTAGACCCCAAATTTCCCACCCCAATTAAAATTAAAACCCTCCCCTAACCCAACCAAATCCTACCCAAACACGGATCCCCACCTATCCCTTGTAACCTAGTCCGCTGATCATTAAGATCAACAGCCACCATTTCACCTTAACATTTTTAACTCAAAACGACCCCTAAACCTAAACAGTTTCTACCAAACTGCCACCCTTAAATCCCTTCTCCTCTCAAAATCTCTCTGACAACCTAAGGCCAACCCTTACCGCCGCCACCCAAATCTACCCTAATCCCCCTTGATATTCACCTAATCCACGGACTCCCATGGCTGTTTGAGAGATGTACAAGTCTCTTATAGCTCCTGATTTTTGTTTCCATGATTTAATGGACATATCTCAAAGAGATCTAGTCCAATCTTGGATCAATTTCTATCTATGGCCTTTTCTCGGCCACCAATGGCCGATCGAGTCAGATCCATAACTTTTTCGGCTAGATCGGTAACTTTTCAAAGTCTTTCTCACTTTTTCTGGGTTCTCAGAAACCCTAGCTTTCAGAGCTTTCTGATTTTCTTTCAGATCTGTCTTAGATCGGTGCATGTTATGAACTTCATGTTATTTTCTCAAAGGCTCTTCGATTTTATCTCAAAGTGACTTTTCGTTTTCAAATTAGGGTTTCTTAAACTCTTTTTTTTAAATGATATCTCCTCCGATTTTTAGTGTTTTTTATGATTTCACTATGTTTAAAAGGTTTGTTCATGTTCCTCTTCTACCTGGTTCATCGTGTTTAACACCCTAAGTATTTTGGTTTTATCCGAGTTTTGGAACTTTCTTTGTTTGTCTTGTATGTATACTGGTTTCGACTGAGTTCTTTATATTTAGATCCTTTTCTTTGTTTAACTTGAGTAATTCTAAATTTCATGCCTTTTTAACTCAGCTCAATTAAAACCCTAACTCCTTATATTGTTTTTCTTTCTTCTTCACTTATTGCTATGATTTTAAAGACTTTTCCTATTTCTATGTGTTGATCTCCTTTACCTGTTACTATGTGTTAGACTGGTTTTTTAATTTTTGCTCTTATGTGACTACTTAACTTTTTGACTACTGTGCTTCGAGTAGGTTTCTTTTACTACTGAATCCTAGCTTACTCCAGCTACTTTTGTATGTTTGTGTTGCTTCTTTTGGTAGTATGGTTGCCCTTGCATGTCTGTTACTCTTATTCATTCTTCTCTATTTATATGGCAAAGTGAAGAATCTTTTTCTTTCTTGATTGATCTTGATTTCCTCAAGGTACGACTGATTGCAAATATTTTTCCAATAAACCCCTGGTTTCACTCGTTTTTTTTAATTGATTGACTCTTTTCCTTTGCTTTGATGTTTTACCTTTGCTGAATCCTTTCCCCAATTAAGTATATTTTGTACTTAGCCTCAGTTATTTACTCTATACTTTTAACATACCCTACATGGTCAAAAATCAATCTTTCTCAAATTGGTTTTCTTTCCTTAATTATTCTTGTCAGTATCTGTTTGAACAGTAATTCCTTGATTAAAGGAAAGTACTTGTATTAATTGATTTCGATTGTGATTATTTTCATGTTTGTGTAAAAAAATTACTTTTTACCTTATTTTTCTACTCGTTTTCAAAGCTACAAATAGCCTAATGCTTTCATTAACAAGACACGAACAACTGAGTTCCAGAACACACACTTAAAAACTCAATACTCTCTCTTTCTCTACTACTACTTGTGCTACTACTTTGTCTAGCCAGCTAAAAGACAAGGCTAGACTATGGAAGCCTACTTGCTTTACCTTTCTGAACTTTGCTCTCTAATCTGGTATGTCCTAGTTAATTTTAAAGCTTAAACAACAACATGCCTCTTTCATTTTTTCAGTTTCTCTCATTCTTGATATACTCATGCTTGTAGTTTTGTTGTGAAACCTGCAGTCAAGTTACACACTAGCATGCTATAATGTCTTCCCTTCCCCTTTAGATTAATGCACCCCCTGTATGTTTTCAAAAATACTTTCTCAATCACTTATTGTGTACTTGCTATCTCATGAATCCCAAACCCCTATTCCCTCTATATGTTTGTGTTCGTTTGACTAGTTTGTGACCATGCTAGTATAAGCTATTATTGTGCATGTCCAAACCAGATCCCTATTGGGGTCATGTGCTTACAGACAAGTGTTTCCCCAAAATCTCTTGACCCCCCTTGTATGACTATTGATTCTGTGTGTGATCTCATCGTGGGAGTTTTAGTTTTGTTCACTACTACAACTGCTTTCAATCCTCCATGTTATTAATTACTTTAAAAATGGACTTGCCAATCCATTTTTTTATAAAAACAATCTCTTTTTCAAACCATGTCAAGCACTCTTACCTATACTCTTAGAATCTAGGTTCTGCCCATTTTGTGTGAGCCTTGCCTTGGGACCCTTGAGCTCCCTCTGAACTTGGACACATAAGAGCTGGCCTTTTTTACACTGCACTCTGTCACAACCCCAACCCGGTCGTGATGGCGCCCAACCCTAACGATAGGCAAGCCTGGCTAAAAATCTCTTTCAATATAACACTATGTCTCAAAACCAACAATTTAATAATATTATAAAAATTTTAAAATAATAATCTAATAATATTAATAGAGTAATATGGAACACTACGAAAATCGATAAACACACCCATAAGATCTGGTGGTCACATATCTAGAGCCTCTAAACAAACTGGATAATAATATCTAAATAAAAATATAAAAAATCTGGAAATATGTATAGTAATAATGAACTGGGATGTGAAGAGCAGCCAAGTCCTGCGAACGTCAAGCAGCTGCCTCAACGACTCTGAAAAATATCTGGACACTACGAGTGCCAAGCTAAGCCTCCGGTGTACCTGAATCTGCACACAAAGTGCAGGGAGTAGGGGTGAGTACTACCGACTCAGTGAGTAATAAGCATATGTAATGTCTGAAAGTAAGAAATCCACGAAATGTCAAAAACAAAAGCTAAAACTAACCATCCAATGCCTCAACTATGAACTAACGGCACATCAATAACAAATACAACAGCCAAGTATCAGATAAAGATGCACAATGCACAAGAATACGCTGCGGCGTGCAGCCCGATCCGTTTAATGTCGACAACGCTCACTGGGGGTGTTTACAGACTCCGAAGGGGCTCCTTCATCCCAAAAGCAATATAATTATATCACCGCAACGGCGTGCAGCCCGACCCATGCTCAGTCCACTGTATGCATATGAGTCACATAACATATTTAATCTATTTTCCCATTTTCCCAATTTTTAAGGTGAATGTAATTTCATTATTCAATTTTAGGAATAAGGTGACTTAGCATTTAATAACAATGATTAAGCACAGGACTAAGATCAATGATTATGCAAATCATATTATCACACGGATATCCACCCTAGATGGGTACTACAGATCGGCACAAGGCCCCAAACACGGCATTAAGCAAAATTATCCACAACACAATATGCGTATCAGCCGCCAATAATTTATATTCAGCGCTCGGGATGGACCAAGTCACAATCCACAATCACATACCATCCCGCACGCCCTAACATAGCGTCACGATGTGATAAACCGTGGTTTCAAATCCTCAGGCCATCATCTACACAAACTACTCACCTCTAACCTATCGTAGACTGGTCCGCAATGCCTTTTCCTTTTGAATCTCAAGCTACGCGTGTCGAATCTAGTAAAAATCACAACGAATACGTTATTATAGGCTAAATAAACATAACCCAATTGAAATTATTCGAAAAACACTAAAAACCACGAAGTTGACAAAACCCGAGCCACATGCCCACTTCTCGAAAAATTCTAAAAAATCACTCATCGGATTCCTCGTCTCGCCACGAGTCCGTGCATATAAAATTTACAAGAATCAGGGTCCATTTGACCTCTAAAATCCCCAATTTACTCTCTCTTTGGTATCAAGCCCTAACCACCATTTTTACCCCAAAAAACCTTGAATTTTAGTGTTTAATCTACTATTTTACACCATATAGGCATAATCCAAGGCCAAGAATCATTACCTGAAGGAAACCCTCGAAACCCTCTTCAAAATCACCCAAGAATCGCCTAAGTCGAAGTTCAAATATTTTCCCCCTTCTCTTTCAAAATTTGGAATCAATGTTCACTAATACCAGGTCGATTTCCACATACGCGGTCAACTGACTGCACCTGCGATCACCGCTTATGCGGCCACGCGATCACTTATGTGGTCTCACTTAAATCATAGGGTACCTCTTCTGTGGTAACTGCTTATGCGGTGCCCAAACCGCTCCAGTGGTCCAAGCCGGCTCTCTCTGAGGCCGCTTATGCGGTCCATCTGCCACATCTAGGGAACCGCCTATGCGGCTCCTTTTACGCAGATGCGGAAACAACAGAAGCAGTAATACCAAAATCATTCAAAACTTCAAAAAACTCCGTTCAACCATCTGAAACCACCCCGATGCCCTTGGGACCTCAACCAAAAGCACAAATACGTCCTATTACTTCGTTCAAACTTTCTCTTTACATAAAAACACTATCATAAACACAAAATCATAAAATTATCACGTATTCAAGCCTAAGTTAAACTAAAACTTCCAAAACTTGCATTTGATCCAAAACCCGATCTAAACACCTCCGAAAGATCTGAACATTTGCACGCATATCCATAATCACCTAACTGAGTAACTGCAACTGTCTGAATTCCATTCTGACCCTCGGATCAAACTTTCATCTATTAACCGGACTTCGCCCAAATTCTAACTTAGCCAATTCAAGACTAGTTCTGCACCTGACCTCCAAATTTAGTTCTGATTGCTCTCCTAAGTCAAAAATCACCACCCAAAACTAGTCGAATCATTGGAAATCCATTGTGATCCCTCTAACTCATAAGTCAACATTTGGTTGACTTTTCCAAACTAACTTCCTTATAAATAGACTAATTGTCTCATTTCTACCCAAACTCCATCCGAATTACTTCAAACTCTCCACACGTATAATGGAACATATATAAACATAAAATGGGGAAAACGGGGCGGTAACTCACAAGAGGATGGGTCAGGTCGTTATATCCTCCCCAAGTTAAATAAACGCTCATCCTCGAGCAGCTCAAGAAACATACCTGGAGTATCAAAAAGTGATGATATTTTCTGTGCATCTCCTACTCGCTCTCCCAAGTGGCTTCCTCTACGGGCCGACCTCTCTACTGCACCTTCACCGAAGCGATGTTCTTTGATCTCAGCTTTCGAACCTGATGACCCAAAATGGCCACCGGCTCCACATCATAGGTCACGTCTTCATATAACTAGATCATGCTGAAGTCTAACACATGAGACGGGTCCCCAACATACTTCCGGAGCATAGAAACATGGAACACCGGGTGAACTCTCGACAAGCTTGGCGGCAAAGCGAGCATATAGGCCACATGCCCAATCTTCCTAAGTATTTCAAAAGGCCTAATGAACCTTGGACTCAGCTTCCCTTTCTTTCCAAACCTCATAATGCCTTTCATAGGTGAAACCTTCAGCAAGACCTTCTCGCCCACTGCATAAGATACATCTCGAACCTTCCGATCCGCATAACTCTTTTGACGTGACTGAGCTGTAGGAAGTCTCTCCCGGATCACTTTCACCTTCTCTAAGGCATCCTGAACTAACTCCGTCCCTAATAATCTAGCCTAGCCGGGCTCAAACCAACCAACCGGAGATCTACACTGTCTCCCATAAAAGGCCTCATATGGCGCCATCTGGATCCTGGACTGATAGCTGTTATTATACGCAAACTCTGCAAGTGGAAAGAATTCAGCCCAAGAACCTCCAAAATCAATAGCACAGGCATGCAACATGTCCAGACTATCCATGCTAATACCCTTCCGGCTCAAAGCGTCGGCCACTACATTGGCCTTCACGACACGATACAAAATGGTAATATCATAGTCTTTGAGTAACTCAAGCCATCTCCGCTGTCTCAGATTAAGATCCTTCTTCTTAACAAGTGCTAATGACTGCGATGGTCCGTATATACATCACAAGATACACCATAAATATAATGTCTCCAAATCTTCAAGGCATGAAAAATTGCAACTAACTTCAAATCATGAACATGATAGTTCTTCTCATGGGGCTTTAGCTGACGAGAAGCATACGCAATAACTCTACCCTCCTGCACCAATACACAACCGATTCCAACTTTGGAAGCATCACAATACACCGTGTAAGAACATGATGCTGATGGTAATACTAATACTGGTATTGTGGTCAAAGCAAACTTGAGCTTCTAGAAGCTCTCCTCGCATTCATCCGACCACACAAATGGAGCATTATTTTGAGTCAAATTCGTCAAATTTGAAGCAATAGATGAAAAGACCTGAATGAATCTGCGGTAATAACCCGCCAAACCGAGGAAACTCCGAATCTCAGTAGTCGAGGACGGTCTGGGCCAACTCTGCACCGCCTCAATGTTCTTTGGGTCAACCTGAATGCCATTAATGGACACTACATGTCCCAGAAAAGCCACAGTACTAAGTTAAAATTCACATTTGGAGAACTTTGCATAAAGCTTTTCATCTCAATCTCTGCAAGACCACCCTCAAATATTGTGTCTGCTCCTCTAGGCTACGCGAATACACCAGAATATCATCAATAAACACAATCATGAAAGAATCCAGATAAGGCCGAAATACATTGTTCATCAAGTGCTGAACACGGCTGGGGCATTAGTCAGCCCAAACGACATCACTAGAAACTCGTAGTGCCCATATCTCATCCTGAAAGTTGTCTTCATAATGTCTGAATCCCTAATCTTCAGCTGGTGATAGCCTGACCGAAGCTCAATCTTAGAGAATACCCTTGCTCCCTGGAGCTGATCAAATAAATCCTCAATACAGGGTAGTGGGTTCTTGTTCTTCACTGTCACCTTATTCAACTGCGTGTAGTCAATATACATTCTCATTGTGCCATCCTTCTTCTTTACAAATAATACCGGAGCACCCCAAGGTGACACACTCGGGCGAATGAACCCCTTATCTAGGAGTTCCTAAAGTTGTTCTTTCAACTCTTTTAGCTCCAATAGTGCCATACGATAGGGAGGAATAGAGATGGGCTGAGTGCCTGGCACCAGATAAATACCGAAATTAATGTCCTTGTCCGGTGGCATGCCCAGCAAGTCCGCTGGAAACACATCGGGGAAATCCCTTACAACGGGAACCGGATCAAGATTAGGAGCCTCAGTTTCCACTTCCCTCACGAAAGCCAAATACGATAGAAAACCCTTCCAAACCATATGTTAGGCTTTTAGGAAAGAAATCACCCTGCTAGGTACATAATCAGTCACGCCTCGCCACTCGATCCTTGGAATACCCGGAATAGCTAGTGTAACTGTCTTAGCATGACCGTCTAGAACAGCATGGTACGAAGATAGCCAATCCATAACCAGAATCACGTCAAAATCTACCATGCCCAATAATAACATGTCAACTCGGGTCTCTAGACGGCCAATAGTCACCTGACAGGATCGATAGACATGATCCACAATAATAGTATCACCCGCCGGGGTAGATACGTGCACGAGCAAGGCAAAACAACCACGGGTCGTACCTAAATGATGAGAAAAATAGGAAGATACATACGAATAGGGAGATCGGGGATCAAATAAAATAGAAGCATTCCTCTGGCATACTGAGATAATACTTAAGATGACTGTATCTGAGGCAATAGCGTCCTTCCTATCTGGAAGGGCATAGAAACAATCCTGGCCACCGCCTGTACAGTACTTACCCCTGGGGCGACCTCTGGCTACCTGGCCTCCACCCCTAGCTTCCTGATTGGGAGCCGAAGAAACCTGAGCAGAAGATGAGGGCTGATCCCTCTGCTGAGACTGCTTACTGTGGGGTTGAGGACACTGTCTCCTCATGTGACCCAACTCACCGTAATCATAGTAACGAACTGAAACTGGAGAAGGGGTCTGATGGGAGCCCCTCGCTGCAGACGAACCTTGAGCTGAAGGAGCAGGAGCAGAGCTCTGAGCTGGAAGAGCACTCAGTGCAGGCTGACTCTGTTGATAACCCTGATGGCCCCAGCCTGAAAAGGCCCCACTAGACACTGTGCGTTCTAACTGAGGAGGCCTGATGGAACGACCTCTACCATGCTGGAACTAGACCCTGGACGAAGCACCGCTGAAACTACCTGAACCTTGAGGCCTCTTGGCCTATCTCTTCATATGCTCCCGACGGCGATCTGTCTCAATCCATTGAGCCGCATCAACAACCTCCTCAAATGTAGCTGTTGTAGCCCTCTCTCTATTCATCAATATATGGATCGGATAGTTGAGGCCATCTACAATCCTCCTGATCCACTCTCTATTTGTCGGGATCATCCACATAGTATGCCTAGCCAGCTGAGTAAACCGCAACTCATACTGAGTCACTATCATATCTCCCTGAGTCAACCACTCGAACTGACGATGGAGCTCCTCCCTATGAGACTGGGGCACATATTTCTCCAAAAGTACCATGGAGAACTGCCCAAATAAGGGGCGATGCCCCAATAGGCCTACGCCTCTCGAACTCTTTGCACCAAGTAAATGCAGCTCCTGTGAACTAGAAGGTGGTAAAAGCCACTCCACTAGACTCCAGAATACCCGCAGTACGAAGCATACACTGGCATTTATCCAGAAAAACCCTTGACATCCTCACCCTCACCACCACTGAATGTCGGAGGCTGAAGCCTACCGAACCTCTCCAAACATCGCTGCTCGTCGTCCGGCATAATTGGAACCACATGAGCTGGAGCAGGTGCGATCAGCGCAATTGGAACAACCGGTGCAACTAGAGCAACTGGCTTAACTAGCTGAAATGGCTGAACTAAAGCTACCTTAGGTTTCTGTAAGCCCGGAACAACCCACTCGGGAGTGCGAGCATCGGGAGTCTGATGACCACTCCCGGTCTGAGAAGTAGCTGCTGTTGTAGTGGCTGAAACCGCCTGAGCCAGGCCAGTGCAGTCAGACAAAATCTGAGCCAAAGCCTTCTGAAGAGCAGCAATCACGATGGGCACTACCGGTGCCCAAGTAAGTGCTGCTGGAGCATCCACAGCTGGAGGCTGATCTTGGACCAGGGCAGATGGTGGGTATGGAGGTGCTGCCCTTGCTGGTCCGCCTCGTCCAGCACCACGACCGCGTCCACGGCCTCTAGCAGGTGGTACTTGGGGTCGTCCTCCACATCCGTTAGCACGGGTTCTCGCCATCTACGAGAGAATAGAATACAGATATTTAGTTTTTATGTTACTGAACCACACGATATGAATTCCAAGAAAGTGAGGTGTTTCCTAAAGGTTTGTAGTCTCCTGCTTATAAGTGTGGTGCACGAAACACCCATAAACAAGACTCTACTAAACCGGCTCATGAATCGTGAGACCTAGTAACCTAGGCTCTGATACCAACTTGTCACAATCCCATCCCGATCGTGATGGCGCCTAATCCTAACGCTAGGCAAGCCTGACCAAAAATATCTTTCAATTTAACACTAAGTCTCAAAACCGACAATTTAAGAATATTATAGCAATTTTAGAATAATAATCCAAAAATATTAATAGAGTAATATGGAACACTACAAAAACCGATAAATACACCTAGAAGATCTAGGTTCACGAATCTAGAGCCTCTAAACAAACTAGATAATAATAGCTAAATGAAAATATAAAAAAATCTGAAAATGTATATAATAATAATGAACTGGAATATGAAGATCAGCTAGGTCCTGCGAACGTGAAGCAGCTACCTCAACAACTCTTAAAAATATCTAGAGACTACGAGTGCTCAGCTAAGCCTCAGGTGTATCTGAATCTGCACACAAGGTGCATGGAGTAGGGGTGATTACTACTGACTCAGTAAGTAATAAGCATATATAATGTCTGAAAATAAGAAATTCATGAAATGCCACAAACCAAAGCTAAAACTAACCGTTCTATGCCTTAACTACAAACTAACAACACAATAATAACAAATATAACAGTCAAGTATCAGATAAAGAAGCAATGCACATGGATACGCTGCGGCGTGCATCCCATTCCATTTAACGTCGACGGTGCTTACTTGAGGTGTGTACAGACTCCGGAAGGGCTCCTTCAACCCAAACACAATATCATTATATCACTGCTGCGGCGTGCAGCCCGACCCATGCTCGGTCCACATTATGCATATGAGTCACATAACAGATTTAATCTATTTTCCCATTTTTCTAATTTTTAAGGTGAATGTAATTTAATTAGTCAATTTCAGGAATAAGGTGACTTAGCATTTAATAACAGTGATTAAGCATAGGACTGAGATTAATGATTATGCAAATCATATTATCACATGGATATCCACCCTAGACGGGTACTACAGATCGGCATAAGGCCCCAAACACGACATTAAACCCAATTATCCATAACACAATATGCGTATCAGCTGCCAATAATTTATATTGAGCTCTCGAGATAGACCAAATCACAATCCCTAACCACATACCATCCCACACCTGCCAGGGGGTGCGGTTCATGCCCTAACATAACGTCACGATGTGATAAACTGGGGTTTCAAACCATCAGGCCACCATCTATACAAACTACTCACCTTTAGCCGGTCATAGACTGGTCCGCAATGCCTTTTTCTTTTAAATCTCCGCCTACGTGCGTCGAATCTAATCAAAATCACAACGAATACGTTATTATAGGCAAAATAAACATAACCCAATTGAAATTATTCAAAAACGCTAAAAACCACGAAGTTGGTAAAACCTCAGCCCCGGGCCCACTTCTCCAAAAAATTTAAAAATCACATCATTGGATTCCTCGGCTCGCCACGAGTCCGCGCATATAAAATTTACAAGAATCGGGGTCCGTTTGACCTCTTAAATTACCACTTTACTCTCTCTTAGGTTTCAAGCCCTAACCACCATTTTTACCCTTAAAAACCTTGAAATTTAGTGTTTAATCTACTATTTTACATCATATAGACATAATCCAAGGCCAAGAATTCTCTTCAAAATCGCCGAAGAATCGCCTAAGTCAGAGTTCAAATATTTTCTCCCTTCTCTTTCAAATTTCGGAATCACTGTTCACTAAAACTAGGCCGATTTCCGCTTACGCGGTCAAACTGACAGCACTGCGATCACCTCGTACGCGGCCACACGACCGCTTATGCGGTCTCACTTAAATCACACGGGACCGCTTCTGCAGTCAAAATGCCGCTTCTGCGGTAACCTCGTATGTGGTGCCCAAACCACTCCAGCGGTCCAAGCTAGCCCTCCCTTAGGCCGCTTATGCGGTCCATCTGCCGCATCTGCAGAACCGCCTATGCAGCTCCTTTTCGGCAGATGCGAAAAACAACAGAAGCAGTAACACTAAAACCATGCAAAACTCCAAAAAAAAATCTGTTCAACCATCCGAAACCACTCCGAGGCCCTCGGGACCTCAACCAAAAGCACAAATACGTCCTATTACTTCATTCAAACTTGCTCGTAACATAAAAACACTATTACTAAACATCAAAATCATCAAATTACCACGGATTCAAGCCTAAGTTAAACTAAAACTTCTGAAACTTGAATTTGATACAAAACCCAACCTAAACACCTCCGAAAGATCTGAAAATTTGCACGCATATTCAAAATCACCTAACAGAGCTACTGCAATCGTCAGAATTTCATTCCGACCCTCGAATCAAAATCTCATCTATCAACCGGACTTCGCCCAAATTCTAACTTAGACAATTCAAGCCTAATTCTACCCCGGACCTCCAAATTCAATTCTGATTGCTCTCCTAAGTCATAGATCATCACACGAAACTAGTCAAATCTTCGAAAATCCATTTCAAGCCCTCTAGCTCATAAGTGAACATTCGGTTGACTTTTCCAAACTAACTTTCTCATAAAGAGACTAATTGTCTCATTTATACCCAAACTCCATCCGAATTACTTCAAACTCTCCAAACACATGTAATGGAACATATATAAACATAAAAGCGGTAAAACGGGGCGGTAACTCACGGGACAACGGGTCATCGTTGCACACTCACTCTATATAGTTGTGCAAATCTGGGTGTTAGCACTGCTCGGGATCCCTTGAGATCTTTAGGAAACTCTGACACATCCCGATATGAGAAAAGCTTTGGCATAATATTGGCATTGAGGTGGTTCATTACATAACTCAAAGAGGAAGTCAAGATCAGGCTTCCTGTGGTTGTAATTTCTTATTTTGCACTTCTTTTGTAATTCAATCATTTGGTCTGTAATAATTTGTACGCAATTATGGGGTTGTCTTATGAAAAGAGAATGGGTAAATAAGCATGTTTTAGCTATCAAAAATGTAGACAGCATGTTATTAGGTTTACATCCTACTTGCGCAATAGAAATCATGCCTAGGATTCATTTCATGCATTAGAGATCATGCTCATTAGGATTTATACTTACTGTTTCCAGCATGTCCATTTCACTATCATATCACTTAGAAATTCATGCGTTAAATGTGTTAACAACGAGTGTTTTCTGCGATCATGTTCCTACTGCCATGCACACTTAGAGATCCTGTTTTAGGCTAAACAACACTAACAAACATATCATCTCTGTATATTCTCGAAATCATGTTTAAACACGGTAATACTTGTGCATATAGAAATCCTACATAGGATTCTGCCTATACATCATTCGTCATCTCTGTACGTTAGATACTATGTCTTTATGATTTCATTTATATTCGCTTAAGCAGGCTTAAGCTAACTACAAATGCATAAAAGGAGATAAATACTTTTACTCAGTTTTTTACAATCAATTGGCAATAATTCTATGTGAAGAACACCTAGAACAACATGTTAAAGATAATATTAAGCCCGAACTGACTTAGTAATTCTAAATAACTACTGAATACTGCCTTGTTTTACGCTTAGGCAAGCCTTAGGTAATAACCTGAATAAAACTGGAATTGCCTCTGTTTAATTCTAGACTGCTACAACCAGCAGACATGCCTGATTCAGACTTCTTTCCTGAGTTATATAATGAATCTGGTTCTGATTCAAACATCCTGCTTTAGGATTCTAAAATTCAGACATTAACTGTGTTTAAGTCATGTTATTTATATGCATTATTTGGGGAGGTATACATGAGCCTTCTAGTTGCTTACATGTGTCCCCTTCTGACGCAGTCTTGCTTGTTTTGTATGTCGCCTTAGCATTTTACCTTTGAACCTAAGAGTTAGCCTAGAACCTCATTCATATTGGAATAAGATTCCTAAATTCCTCTGGGACTGATAGGAATGGGACGGGTAACTGCATGCAATAGAGGTCGAGACCAGTCCTCGCTTTAATACCTTCACGGGGTGGGAACGGTAGATATGGATATGATGACCGATGCGTTAATACCACGTGTATCCCTCTTCTGAGGAGTATCATACCAGGTACTGCATTGATGTGATCCATATTACGAACAAACCTAGGACCCCTTTTACATTCACAAGCATGTTTAGATTACAACTCTTTTCAAAACCTTGCCATTCAATAATTATTTTCAACTGCTTGTCTATTCAAATTTAAATCCCCTACTACTTGAGCCTTATTTGTTTGCTTGCTAAATGCACAAATTCACAAAAAATCTGTCTGCCCGGGAACTACACTAGTGGATCCTGAGGGGTGCCTAACACCTTCCCTTAGCATAATTTCAAGCTGTTACCCTATCTCTGGTTATCAAACATAGTTGTAGTTGAAGCTTATAGGTGCCCTAACACACCTCAAACCCATTAGGTGGAGACTTTTCAAATACCCAATTCCCAAAAGGAAACGAGTCATTACACCCATAAATTCCCGAGCTACTCTCAGATGGGAGGGGGAAAAAGGGGGGTGCGACATGTACCTTATTGAACTATTTGTTGTTCTTTTTAATCTGTCTGTTTGTAGTTACTTTTGTAATTGAGTTAAGACCTTCACTTTTTATTGGCTTTTTGAACAGTTCTTGTCAGTAAATGAGTAAATATGATAACATAACTTTTCTGATATGTTGAACTAACACATAGTCAATGCTTATCAATGAATTATTTTACATGCAGATACTGTACAATGTAAAGATTAAAAAAATCTGAAATTTCAACTCCCTACAAAAAGTTGGATTCCCTACAATCTTTATCAGTATCTGTTATGTTTGAATCATTCTCTCAACGGTCAAAAGGTGTTAGTAAGTCAAAATCATTCTCTTTAGCCAGTGGTCTTGGAAGCAAAACTACTTTTTGTCGAGTCCAGCCAGCCAGAGAAGAAGCTCACGAAACCTGACTCTCTTTGTTCTGAACACTCTGGCTCTCTTCTTTGCAATACTCTTAAGAACTCATCTGAACTTAAAGACCCATCACAATCTAAATCAAACATGAAAAATATCAAATCTACCACGTTGTCAGTAAGGGATATGCCACAAACCTGGTAGTACATGAATCATTATTAGTAAAGTTGGTCAAAATATGAAAGAACTCAATTTAAAATAAGGAATAGAAGAACTTTATAGACCATACTTGCTTAGCAGCTCCTTTTAGCTCCTGCTTAGACAAGAGTCCGTTTACTTTCCCATAGCTTAATATGACCTGAGAAAATGACTGCAGTTCTTTGCGTAGGTTAGCGAGGCTCATGAATTCCTCGAATGTAATGCGTAAATCCCTAAGATGTGGTTCATCATCCAGATCTTCTACTCGATCGAGAAACTTATTGATGTGACTAATATCAGCAGATGCAACCATTGATAAAGAGAAATCTTTGGCAGAAATGCTTCCTTGTGACTTGTAGTCATAATGGGCAAATTCCAAACGTAGTATCTGAAATTTACAAGAGGGGATTGATGGCTGGAACAAAATAAACAACTACGATATCCTATCTAGAAAGGTATTGCGAATTAAATGAATTTAGATTATTGTATTTTTGGGTTAGAAAGTTAAAGGAAGGCATACTTCATCATGTAAATCTCTTAAGAATTGCACAAATCTTTCTTGCTCAAGGCGCCCATTTCCATCTTCGCTGAAGAAGTATTCCAAGAGTCCTCCTTCCTCCACGGAACCAGTAACTTTTAGTCCAAATCGAAGACCATTTCTATGGCGAGCACCTTGTCTATTAGCAGTTCGCATGAGTTCCATCATTTTCTTGAATTCTTCCTTATCAACTCCTCTGTTCATGAAACTAGTCAGAAGTTCTAAAACAACTATAAGACAGGTGAATCTTGTTTTTTCTAAAAAATTCATTGATGGGTCATTATAAATTGGACTCCATCATGTATGCATGAAAGTTTTTCTAGACGATAACAATAACTACGGGTTCAATCCCAAGAAAGTAGCAATTGGCTATATGAATCCTTACTAATTATGTCGCTTCCTTAAGCTCATTGCTTAACCGTTACAAAAGTGAATATTTACTAACGAAGTACACATAATCTTCATATAAACTAAAAGTCCTAAGGCTATCACAATAGCAAAACAGCTTATCAAAGTAGCGAAAACGATAACAGGATAATCAGATTTAAGTATCAGCAAAATGACATACCCATCATTGTCAAGATCAAACATTCGAAATGCCTCTGAAAAGCTCGATTCTGGGATGCTCAGTAGTGTAACAAAAAAGATGTACCTGATCCAAAAAGATAAACATGGTTTCATGAGAGAATTTCAATAAGCTCAGTTAGCATTCAAATGGATTCAGCAACTTGCTTCCACCTTATCTATAGATCATGATTGGAACTAGAAATTGTTGAAGTATGTTTAAACCAAGATGGTAAAATAGTGTGATAGACGCTTCTACTTGTTCGGTTTTGACATTCTATCCCATAGAGTTTCAGCTAGATACGAACTAGTTCAAAACTGTTGGTTTAAATCCCTCTAAATCACCTAATGTCAGGATCCACAACAAATAAAACTATGCCATGTCATTTGCTTATATTTGCATAAAACCAAAATATAACCTTTTTGACTTTTCCCTTTTATTTTTTGACTTTCTCTTTTTTCATACTCTTTCTCACCCTTCATGTTAATTGTTAACCAATACCCCGACTCCCATATTGTTCGTTCTTTCACCTTTTTAAGAATGTCGAACCAATGTTCGATCCCACGATCAGATTTTCTTTTGTTCATTCGATCGAGCTGACCAAGCACACTAGTAAAGCGCAATGACTATAGTTGCATCGTTCTCATCCAATCCTCTCTGTGCCATTTCTCAGAATGACTTTAGGCACGCTAGAGGGTTATTCAAATTCAATTCCCAGCAATCATGATATTTTTATCCAACTAAATTCCCCGTGGTATTGAATCAAACATCTGTTGCGCAATAACTAATTCACTTTCACATGTCCATTCACGATGTTGTTCCAAGATACAATATCTCTTTCCGGGCATTTTATCAAATACCTGCCTTGCAAGACAATAAACCCACTCAGCTAAAAAATAAGGGAGAGGGAGGGAGGAGGGGAAAGGAAATAGGGACCGTCGAACGAAAATGAGTTGGGGGGAGGGACGGTATCGGGGAGATTGAAAAGAAAATGGTGATGCGGAATTATTTTTTCTTTTCATTTGAAAACCATTTGATTTCGCAAGAAAAAAAAAATAGCAACATAAACTTGGTCAAACCCAGAGGGATTTAAAAGTTATGCATAAATTCAGTAGTTTGGCTGATACTTTAAGGAGTAGGGGAGCCAAAAATCAGAATATCAAAACTAAACAATAAATTCTGCCACCCAAGATCGCATCGTTAAAAGCTTTATCTCTCGCCTTTCATTTTCTATTTTTTCTGACGGCTTGTTCGGAAGGTGAAAAAAACAAAAGGGGTTGTTCTGGTACTAAGCAATCTCATATTCAATCGAGAGGTTGTGAGTGAGTCTGTCCAAGAGCAAGGTGAGAAGTTCTTGGAGGGAAGTATGTCGGGGGTCTATTTGAAAACAACCTCTCTACCTAATTGTAGGGGTAAGATCTGCCTACACACTACCCTTCCCAAACCCCACTAAGTGAGATTATACTGGGTTGTTGTTGTTGTTGGGAAGGTGAGAGAATTAGTTCCACTATAAGTAGCTTGGATTCATTTTTATGCTATTTTAATTAAAGCCATGTGTCCAGGGTATTTTTCAAAGGTTAGGATGGTTCTTTAACTAATTTTAACGATTTTCAAAAAAAGAAAATAATAGAAGGAGAAACAACAACAACAATAATAACTATCTAGTATAGTCTCACAAATTGGGGTCGGGGAGGGCAATATGTAGGCGAGCCTTACCCCTAACCGAAAGGGTAGAGAGGCTATTTCCAATCGACCCTCGGCTCAGTGAAGAAAAGAAACACAAAAACAAAAACAAAAGAGCATTAGTAACTCCAGCAGAAATAGCGTAAATTATTATCTAAACATAAGAACCATAAATAAAATAGCATGCAATAATATCATACAGTAACTACCATAAATAACTACCATAAGGGGGACACAATCCAAAACACAAATCATCTATAGATAGCTCTGCCAAGCCTCACCCCACCCCAGGTGAGGAGTACGAAAAACTCTAGAAGCCCCTATCCTACAACCCTGATACTAGACCTCCAGACATTCCTATCAAGGGTCATGTCCTCAGAAACCCGCATTCTAGCCATGTCGTGCCTATCACCTCTCCCCAATACCTCTTAGGCCTCCCTCTGCCTCGCCGAACGCCGACAATCGCCAGCCGCTCACAACTCCTCACCGGGGCATCAGGACTTCTCCTCCGCACATGCCCGAACCACCTCAGCCTCGCTTCTCGCATCTTCTCATCCACCGGGACCACCCCCACCTTCTCTCGAATAACTTCGTTCTTAATCCTATCTAACCTGGTGAGCCCGCACATCCACCTGAGCATCCTCATCTCCGCAACCTTCATTCTCTGAACATGAGAGTTCTTCACTGGCCAATACTCTGCCCTATACAACATTGCAGGTCTAACCACAGCTCTATAAATTGTGAAACTTTCTTGTCACACAGGACTCCTGATGCAAGTCTCCATTTTGACCACCCAACTCCTATATGATGAGTGACGTCACCGTCAATCTCTCCGTCCCCCTGAATCACCGACCCAAGATATCTGACACTGTCCCTCTTGACGATGACCTGATATCCAATGTTATGGCGTTGATCGCCAAACTTTTGAAAGGTTTGTCTCCTCCTTTATTTTTACAGTAATATTTTATAACAAAAGTAAAAAAGTAATTAATAAAAATAAGATTAGCGATAGAAATTGTCTATAGGAACACATAATATTACAATCAGTAACATAATAAGGGAACAAATATAACAATACATATATAATACTTATGTTCTCAACAGCAAAACAAAACTCAAAATAAAAAAACTAAATAAATTAATATATGAATAAAGTATTTAAAAAAGACAAGAAAAAACCGGCACATTTCGAAATTTCAGCAATACAACATTTACTTATTTTTTTCCATTTAATAATTATTTACTTATTTTTCTTTTATGATTCTTATCATTAATATGGACAATAAATTAAGATGGATCCTAGCCTTTAACAAATCCGATCCGTAGCGGTAAATACTTACTCTGGAAAGGATATAAGTCCATCATTATTGGTATCGAAAAGCATGAAAAATTGTGAAGGAGCACAATGTAAGTCGCTGGAAGCTGATTCTCCATTAAGATATCCCCCTCTAACACCACTTGTTTCTGATGGAGGAAACACTGGAACAATCGCTCGCATTAAGTCTACTGCTGTCATATACACTTCCCCACTTGGAGTTCGGTAAGAAGCAAAGTATTCAAATACCTGGAACCAACGTAAAAACAAAAATAACTAATTAAATAGATATATTCCACACATATTTACGTTTTAATTACTTAAACGTTATTTCTATAAATAAAATCAGTCATATCACTGCAAATTTGAGATCACATTGGTACTAATTTATTATGGTGCACCGTCCCTCCAATTCCACCAAGTATCATTATGTCAACACTGTGCTCAGAATGCAGAGTTTGTAGAAAGTTGTTGCCTAACGAATTATTAGTATGCTTGAAAGTTTTTTTCGTCTTCTTTCTTTTTCTTCTTTATGCATGTAGTATCCAAAACTACTGGCCCGACAAATTGTTATTTGTGCAGTTTATGGCCCACTAAAAGGTATATCTTTGCTTTATTACACATTATCTCGCTTCCTATGCAAGTTTTTTTAACCCTCGGGAGAAACAAAACTAGTCAAGAATCAGGACCCTTCTTGATGGATAACTTCATCCATACTTTATCAACAATTATATTTGTAATTGTACTTATCATATATTAACAATAATGTTCAATAGTGCCGTAGTAATTGATGCATGTACCAAATAAATGACATCTCTACCTTTTCCGGAGGACTTTGCACTCTCAGCCGTTTCTCATACTTGAAGAAAACTTTTTTTCGGTATGAATCTGAAAATACAGAAATAACACAAAGAGAAAACCATAAATATTGAAGAAAGTAAAAAAAAATGGATTAAAAATAATTATTACTTTAATATATGTTAATTACAATACCTCCAAATAAAAAAGTCGGCTTTTTCCCTAGCTCATCACTTCTACTTTCAGAATTAGCATAACAAATATGAGAATCTTTATGAGAAGGGAATGAAATATAATAGAGCGCTAAGGTTGAGCAAGCAATAATGACGGCAGAGGAGAGTGATTCAACAACTATTCCATTCTTTCTATATCCATTAGAACCGCCGGACCCAACAATTAATTGGTGGCCATTCGATTTGGTGAAGATGGAACGAAATATTGGATTATGAGCGGCAAGCCCTCGGATTGCCGGCATGGGTGTTCTAAAAAATGCCCAAGGATGCATAGTAATTACAAGCTGTAAAGAGATAGCAGAAACCCAAAAGTGGATCAGACTTCTGAAAGATTATTATCACTTAGTTGTTTAAGAAAACAGACAAGGTTGATCCTTGGAAAGAGGAAAGTGAAAATATCACGGGTATATTTGACCAAGAAAGAGAGGTGTGGGATGTTTCTTTAGTTTTTGGCTCAGCTTTATTCACAACGGTCTCCAAGGTAGTTGGTTATGTTTTTATGAGTCTCGATTATGTGCATTCTAGTGGCAGTGGCAGCCCGTGCTAAGCTCGGGCAAAACTCAATGACAAAAACTACTATGTTCCAATTCATATGATACGTTTTTTTATTAGTTTGTCCAAAAAAATAATATATTTTTATAATTAAAAATAATTTAACTTTAATTATTCATTTTGTATATTTTATCTTAAATGAGAATCTTTTATAATCACACAAATATTATGGTCCCATAAAATTTTTTACCCTTATACTATAAATACCACAAGTTTCAAAAATTCTTTTTTTTCTTAAACTCTGTGCCAAGTTAAATTATCCCATCTAAATTGAAACAGAATAACAATTTTGGCTAAAAAGTAATTTGTGTCATAATCTTTCAAAATTAATCATATAAAAAGTTCTTTGTTTCTGCTATTCTCTATGTTACCATGCCTATCCATTGTTTATATCTTCAAATTGGATTTTGAATTGGTTGGCCTAGAACTTAACTTTTGGCATATTGTCAAAGATTTATTAGTGTATAAGACTTCAAGCAAGGCATGAACGATATTTGTACCAAGTAACAAAATTGTAAGACCACATGTAAGGCATGAACCGTACTTGTACCAAGTACACAAAATTATAAGACCTTACAAAATGCATAACCCCGATCTTAAAGTTAAGACTATATATCGAACTTATAAGACCCTTAAAAAGTCATACCCTCGATATTGAAACCAAAACTACTTCCCCCGGGAACTGAAAGGCTCCGGCCAAACACAATAACTACGGTCACAAGGCTGTAATAGCCAAACTAACACGACTGGGGGATGCCCGACCGTCGCTATAAAATCACAGGCCATAAATTACTTCGAAAGTACTTCGAAAAGAACCGGTTAAATAGGATACTCTCGACATAGCAAAGAGCTTTGAACATGTTAGCTCCAAATAATAGGCTTCGAGATACTCAACTACAAAGCCAAAACCTCCCGAGGTGCTCGATCATCGCCATATAACGACTCGCAATGGAGGTTCTACTAAACCTTCAAAGAGTGTGGCAAAACAAAATCTCAAAACGTCCTTAGCAAGGAAAAAATAAAGCCTTTATAAAAGGTAGTACCGATCCAATGCGTAAGAGCCACTACCGCCAGCCTGTAACAAAGGTTTTACCGATCTAATGTCTAAGTGCCACTATCGCTAGTCCATATAAAAGGTCATACCGACCTAAAGCGTAAGAGCCACTACCGCCAGCCTATACCAACCCAATGCATAAGAGCCAATTCCGCCAGCCCCTATAAAAGGTCGTACTGACCAAATGCGTAAAAGCCTAAAGACCAGTTTCAACACAAAAACTTAAGAGTCAAAAGAGCTCGAATCAAAACCCGACTCGGAGACTGAACCCAAAATAGTTTACTAAATATGCCTAAGCATAAGAGCTCAAAAGCCATCTTATACTAAAAGGTCATACCGATCAAAGTGTGTAAGAGCCTACGAGCAAACCCAATGAGCCCCATGGCCGTTCTATGAATCTGAGGATTCCCTTTTAACTCGAAGACCACTTCTTCTGGCGGTTGGCTTTCAAACATCAAGAAATTCATGAAAAATGAAGATATAGGGCTTCTTTTTGTATATATATATATATATATATATATATATATATATATATATATATATATATATATATATATATATATATATATGAAAAGGTACAAAAGTCCATTTACAATATTGGCATTATACACAAAATCATAAAAGGAAAACCCAATCTACATCCCCATCGAGGACTATGGCAGGTTAGCCTCTTCCTCGCTATCCTCGGCGTCGGCCAAAAAGAACTCAGCATCATACTCATCCATCTTTTCTTGCACTATCTTTTCCAAGAGATCGAAACCTCTAGCGTGTATCTCCTCTGCGGTTTTTCTCCTAGATCTACATCTAACATCCTCTTTTACCCTACTCTCCCAGTCGAGAGACCTTCTCAGCTCAGATTGAGTGTCGGCAGCGTCTGTCAAATAGATACCCACTTTCTTATCGGCCTTGGTTCTGACCACTTCAGCTTAAATCTGAACATCTAAAACCTCTACCTTTGCCTTTAAAATTCCATACTCAAGCCCTGTATTAATGGTCATTCGAATTGGGCTACTTGTACGGGCATTTTGGAATTGCACTTCAAGGGTATAAGCCTTGGCAAAAATATCCCTCTGGGCTGCAACATGGGCTTCTAGCTCGTTACGCTCATGCTTAACGTGGCCAACTTCGCCCAAGGTCATTCTAGATCCTACGTTTTTCTCTGCAGCTTAAGTAGTACAATATTGTCCTACATAGATAGAAGGAGGAGCATATATCGGCTCAAAACAAGGGTTACCTATTTTTTGAGACAACCCTTGTATTTTCGACATCGATCTGCCTCATAACGTAAGTATACCATCATCTCCCATTTTCTTGAAAAGAATCCTGAGGGATTGCTCCACATCCAAAGCTTTCTGCAGCCTGGCCTCACGGCGAAGTAGCTCAGACTTAAGCTTGTCAAAGGACTGCAAAAATAGGGCTCAATAAGGAAGGAAAGACACGAAACAAAAAAAGCGTATACCAACTGCCAAAACTCACAATTGAACTGAGTCGTTTTGCTTCGAGGGCCTCGAATTCCCCTAGAAGTACCTTCAATAGGAATGGAAGATGACGATAAGAAAGAAACTGTCTTTCAAAAAATGTAGGACTCAGAGGCCATAGGATCAACCGATACGTCATTTTTTGACCTTCCGAGGAGGGTTCGCTTCACTGAGAATGCCCTAGCCCTTCAAGGTTTCTTTCAGTTTGTTAACAATCCTCGATCCCGAGGTTGGCAACTTTTACTCTTCCTCGAGGGGACACAACCTCATCTCAAAAAACTCTCCAACACTTGTGGCTGAGGAGTTAGTGCGCTAAAAAGAAAGTACCTTTCTGAGAAAACAAGCCACTTTGCACCAACCATGATGTTTTGCTCCTATCTCCCATTGGAAAGGTCCGTCCATTTTCACTTATCATAAGTCGAGCAAGCTGCAAGATTACGAGACCATTTCGCCAGATCGAGAACCTCATTTGACAACCAAGGGATCACTACAGAAAGCAAAAATGGGAACATCTTCACGGATATCGCCTTCACTATAGACAAAAAGTAGTAAAAGCACAAGTGTACCATTTACATGTGAAATTCCATTTCTTAGGAAATAGCAGAAACTCTCCAGGGATAATATCGACCGTCCGTGCCCGAATAAATTGACTCATCCACCCCCGGTCCTTATCCTCTTTTTCGTTATAGCAAGAGGCCAGGTGTATCAATGTTGCATAATAATCAAGCCTCGGTAATGCAATGGCCGATGTAGCCTGGCGAGATGGCATAGGGTGAATTCGAGCCCGACCTTATCCGCAAAGTACATTATCGTCAGCACTATCTTCCAAAGGGATGGGTGACCCTTCGCCAAGGTTACCTGATACCTTCTACAAAATTCGAGCACGACCCTGTGGGGAGGGACCAGTGTAAAGGGGTACGTATACACGCTCAAGGACCCCTCGACATAAGCCATTCTCCTATGGGAATGGTGTCTGCAATGCCACATCTCTACCCATCCGTGGTTTTTTTAACTTCCTCGAGATTCTCCTCCCAATCGAGCAGATAAACCACAAAGCATGCTTCCAATAGCCCACGACATTGGGAGGTATCTCTAACAAAAAGTCCCTCTTCGAGACAAAGCACCTCGATGCTAGATTACAAGACATCGGCGGTGTTCCACTGACCGAGCACGAAACTAAGGATGAACTCTCCTCTTCTTGACTATTCTGACGTAGGCACAACAACCATGGCTATGGTAAAAGCAAGGAAAGAGGATATAAGAAGATTTAAGCTAAAGCTTTGAGGTAAAGGGAAGTTGGCACAAGAAAGGGGAGCACTATAAAGGAGATAGTCGCTTAATATAACAGTATCTTCAAAGAAAGGAAGGCAAACACATATATAAAATAGGTGGCGACCGTTCACCTGCCCTAAGTACCAATAAAATCTGACCACGTTAGAATTATTTTCTTGGGAAATGCACTAGAAAGGCCACCTCAGTCATTTCAAAGTCGTACAACATAAGTGATTCCACCGCGCCGGAGCTTGGGAGTCATTCGACCCTGAAGGTTTTCGACATTTGCAGGGAATCAACCATGTATTAGAACTCTCGACCCTATATTGATATGGTACCCGATCTAAAAGGCCTCAACTGCTACAATCATATGATTCAGATAACCAACTATAAGAATTTGAAGACAAAAGCAATAAAACATAATGATCAAAAATGGGAAGCAGAAAGAAAAAATATTGTATTCCCAAAAAATACATGTACAACCATCGAAGGATTTACAATGTCTTTCCCTAAGAAACCCTGACACAAAAAAGGGAATCTGAATAGATAGTTTCTATGAATCATCAATGCGACCCTCGTCTGCTGCACCTGAATAAGAAGTTTCTTCCTCCATGATTCAGGCCTCCTCGATCTCGACTGAGAAATCAACACCATTTTCACTCGCTTCCTCAAAGGCCCGCTTCCGTGCTTGTGCACGAGTGCGAGCAACAGCTCGAGTTAACTTCTACTCGACCCCAGCTAGTATGTCTCGAGCCTTTTTATTCTCCATAGCGACATCATTCTTATACAAGGATGCCTTTTCCTCTGCACAGACCTAGCCAACATTAGCAAAACAATCTCCTCCTTTGCACTCTTCAAGAGGTCTCGGGACAATGACAACTTTATCTGTAGGGAGTCCCTCTTCGAGTCCACGACACCATTCTGCCTCCTCAGGTCAAGGACATCCTCATCCTTGACAGCCATCTCCTGCTGAAGACGCCTCATAAGAGCGTTCTTTTGTCAAACCTACAAAAGGGGAAACCAGTTTATAAGTATCAAGTCAATATAAAAGGCATGTTAACAAAATACTGTGCTACCGGCTCAACAGGGTTGTCTTTGTGTTGGCACATTTCTTCCAGCCTTGCACGAAGCATACTCAGCTCCTCCTTGCTTCAGAAGGAAATGGTTTCTGACTCTTTTAAACTCATGGTAAGACCCTCAACATCCTTTTTACAACCTATAAGCTCATCTCGCAGCTTAGAAACAATATGGTATACAATTTCTTAGCCTACAACAAAACGATGAAGTTAGAGAAACAAAGAAAAGTACTTGAAAGCACTAAAATATATCAAGGTATTACCTGCTGGAGGCACCCCTCCACTTCCTCGATGGCATCGAGAGTGTCAGCGCCAATATTCCTGCAAACTCCGTCGAGGAAGTTTTCGATCTTGCCTTCCCCCTTGTGAGAGCCTCCCGCTTTGTCAATGTTCGGTTCATGTGCATCCCTAAGCTCTATGGATGAAGATCGAGGACCCAAATTAAGGCCTTCCAAAATGTCAAAGAACCCAATGGACAAGTCCTGTCCCTGAAAACCTCCAGGCCCGGGAAATTTGGAGCCGATGACAGTGAGTTCCCAGGTAGAGACCATGCCATATCTGGTCGAGGGCTTATGGACCATATCCACACCCTCTTTGAGGTCTTCCAAAGCATGGGCCCAAGCCAAATTAGCTATTCCCGACTCGGCAACCCTCGGCACAGACACTTGGGGGCATCCGTGCCTCATCTCTTCCTTTGTACCAAAGGGTTATTGCCATCATCATTATCCTCATCCTCATCATGGGAACATGCTCCAGAAGTTGACAACGATACCTCGACCTAAGCTCGAGGCCTGTGAGACTTGGGCTTCTTTAATATAGGGGATTTGGCAGCCATCCCCTTTTTTATCTTCTTACCCTTATCGTGCTTAGAGGACTCTACCTCGCCAGAAGCAGGCTATCTCATCTGAACTCCATTGCCATGTCCTGTGGAAGAATAGTAACCAAATTTAATCAGCACAGTGCATATGGGAAAGAAATATGAAAACATGATAGAGGTGGCAAGAAGGAGCTTAGCGTGATTCTTGGCCACCCTCCGCATTTTATCCAACTCGGGCCAAGAACACTCGAGATAGAGGAACGAGGTATCTAATACCCTAATCCACTCCAGTAGGTTTGGAATAGATTCGGGATACCTAAGGGTGGCTGTCTGAACAAAGGGATGTTTAGTTTTTTTAGAAGAATGTAGGAAAACAATAAAGCATACTCAAAGATGAAGCACTTACACTGCATGTTCCACTCCTCTAGGAAGGACATTCATCCAACCGGAATAATGTACACGTCCTTTCCCAAATAAATCGGCTCATCCACCCCCAATCCTTGTGCTCATCAATACTCGAGAAAAATGGTTTCGAAGATCGAGGGTGAAACTTGATCACGCCTCAGAAAAGACGGAGGCTGTATAGCCCAATGAGATGATCAAGGGTAAAAGTCGTATCCTTGACTATGCTGGAGAAGTAGGGAAGCATGTAAACTATCCTCTAGAGAGAGGGGTAAATTGTGCCCAATGTAACCCGGTATTTACAACAGAAGTTAAGAATGGACGGGTCTATAGCCTTTGAAAAGGGGTTTTAGAAGTCGACATGGCCCAAGATGAACGGGTATATGTATACATAAAGAAAATTGGCCTTATGGTCCGTTATGCTCTCGTTAGGGAAAGGGATCTCAACCAACACTTTCTTCTCCCATTGGCAGTCCGCCCACACATTGTCTATATCCTTCACAATGGTAATGAACCGAGATATGTATTTTGCTTCGACACAGTGTAGATGAAGGTCTATCGATGGAAAAATCCTTCACATTGTCGAACTTGGTGGGTGTACGTTGTTCGATGGTAGGATCCACCTTTGCTTACCCTTGGATTTATTCTTTGATGTTCGAGATGAAGAGGCAACTTCATCTTTCCGAGGCACTGCCTTGGAGGTCCGGGCCATGGCAACTAAAGTTTTCTTTTTTTGAGAAGGAAGGCAAGAAATCAAGTACAAAAGAAAGAGGGGCATAGAGGAAATTAGATTTGGCCCTGAAAGCTCAAAGGAATCGCAAAAGTGCGAGTCACTAAGCAATTGGGGTATTTATAGAAGCCATATGGGTAGTGGAAAAGCTGAACCAATAATAGATCATGGGATTTTCGATATTCGTATTGACAGTGCCCCTTCTGGCCGTGGAGTTGTGTAATTTAATGCCCTGACAGTCTAACCTCTTGACGAGTACAATATTTCAGATCCATTTCCTATCATTTCACTCTAAGAAATGCGGGAATTATCTATATACAGTAAAATCAGATGGTCCAATTTTTGGTCACCATAACGCTTCATAAGCACTTTTATATAGGCTCGAGATTATGGTAGAGATTAACACCCGAGGGATTATTGAAATCCGGCCTTAGGGCAGTGTAGGTCGATAGTCATTGTGAAAAAGTGGGAGGTTCCCAAGGCATGTGACGAAAGCTGACCTAGTCTATTTTGCTTATTTAGGTCTGTATCCGGGCATTAAATAGCTATATCAGTCTTTTTAATAAATGTATTTGTACAATGTTGGGATTCCCCATGATATATAAAGGGCTTGTCACTTAGGCATCTGATGCTCAATATTGAATACAGAAGAGCATTCTATCTATTCTCTAACGTATTCTCTTGATCTAATTTGCCTGCACTTATTGCTTATATTCATTGTGTTCTATTTATTGTTCTTCGTTTATTGCTCATTATTGATCATTAAAGGCTTCCATCAAAGCTATCTTAACTATTAATCCCTCCCTCGATTGCCCCTAACCGAGCATCCGATTCAACCTCGAGGCTCGCATACGCCAGCTTGAGGCCCCAATTTCCAGCTCTTCGGTTTGGTCATTATAGTATCTACAAGCTATTACCTCATTTCCTAATCTCTTACTTAGAATCTATTGCCTAAACAACAAGCATAAAAATATATCATGTATTTTTAGAAATACAAAATTAAAATTAATTGTAATTACCATTTTCAAGGTAAATAGAAATTATTTTTTTTCATAATTTCATTCCATTATATAATTCCAAGTAATATTTCTCAATTTGTCTACTTATCCAACTAAGTGGAGTGTTGAATTGTTAAAAATGATATATCGATATTTATCTCTATTGTTATGCCAGTGGTGACCAAAATAATAAGAAAGAGAATATTAAAAAATAAAAACAATAATATAATAATAAGAAATAAAAATAAAGAAAAAGAACAAGAATTTTTTTTAAAAAGTACAAAATATACATGTGGCAGTGCATGTTGTTAATAACTTGCCAATAGTTTAGGGAGGTAATTGGACCCCGGAAAAATAAGGTGTGTAGTTAAAACTTTGGCTATTAGGTCAGTGAGGGTACTTGTGTATTTTTTCTTTCTTTTTTTACTAACATTGTTTTTTAAAAAATGAAATGATCCTACAGTCATTTTGAGTGTATTATACTCTTTCACCAATTTATTGCCTTCTCTATGTTTATTCTAGTTATGCCACTCGCCGTGGTGGTTGGTTGGGTTTCGGGTGAGTTTCAGAGTGTAGTGGGATACTTAATCCCAAGTTTAGAAGCTTAAGTTGAAAGAGTTAATCGAAGTTTGACTTTTGGGTAGACAAAGTTTTGATTATTCTCATAGCTTCATATGGTGATTTTAGACTAGTGATTTTGTTCGGATATTGATTTTGAGGTCCGTAGGTCATTTTTGCTTGAATTGGCAAAATTTGAAAAGTTGAAGATTTTGAAAGTTGAGGAGTTTGATCGAGCGATGACTTTGTTGATACCTGGTCTAGATTTTGGTTCCAGGAATTCTAATAGGTTTGTTGTGTCCTTTATGACTTGTGCACAAAATTTTAGGGCAATCACAGTTAGTTTGGTACAAATCAACGTTAGTTTTGAAATTTCAATCTTCAAGGATTCAATATGTTTAAAGTGGGGTGTGACTCATAGATTGGATGTTGTTCAATGCGATTTTAGTCCTTGTGTAGGACCGTTATATGATCTGGGACTTGATATTATGTTTGGACGGGTTCCTAGGGTCCCAGGTACGATTCATATTGGTTCCAATCATTTGTGGCTTAGAAGGATTACTGCCCAGCTGGGGAATTGATGCAATCACACTTGTGCACTTTTGCCACAAGCGCGCCGCAGAATCGGTCCAGTGAATGCAAATGTTAAATTGGAAGGGTTGAGCTAGCATCGAATGTGCGGACACTTGAGGGCAGGTGGGCACCCACATAGGTAATTATCTTTTGTAGAAGCAGGCCATGGTCAACTACTTAAGGACCACATATGGGTCGAGCGTCCGCTAAAGCGAGCACTATCTGCCAAAGCAGTTTTGTCTGCCTAAGCGAAAATTCCTGTGCTTATTTAAAAGCCGCACCTACTATGGATTTTTGTCAAAGCTGTTGTCGGTCTGCAAAAGCAAAATAATTGGGCAGAAAATGGTTGGATTGAGGTGTTGTTCAGTTTTTCATTTTTTGAGTTAGAGAGCTCGGTTTTGAGCGATATTACAAGAGATTTTCAAGAAGTTCATTAGGATATGTGTTTTTGACTCGGATTTAATTATTATTCATGAATTCATCATTATTTTTATCATTCTTTTAGTATTTTCAGTTGAAAAATTAGGAAATTTTCTGAAAACTAACTAAACTATAAATTGAGGATTTGAAGGTCAATTTGAGGTCTGAATTGGATAATCTTAGTATGGTTAGGATCGTTATTGAATTGGTGTTAAGATTTTCTAAGTTGGACAAGTTCCGTGATGCGAGATTGGGGTTGACTTTTTTAGTTTACTTTTTGATTTTCTTTAAAGCTTGCAATTGTATTATCCGGAATAGTTTCCTATGATTAGTACTTATAGTATTAGGTTATTTTTGATATATTCGCACCATCCATAGTTAGGTATTCACGTAAAAGACTGACTAGTTGATTAAGTTAGCTTGCTTTGAGGTAAGTATCTTGCATAACTTTTTGTGGATAATTCAACCCTTAGGATTTGATTTGTTTGTGTTATTTGTGCTATGTGAGAGTCGTGTATGCAAGATGACGAGTGGATACACGGGCTATATGTAGTATTTGACCGGTTTAGACTATTTAGACTCTTTTCATGACTTTAATTGAATTTTGATAACATGTTATATCTTTCATTGCTAATCATTTATTTGACATTTTTAATACTTGTTCCACTTCTTACTTGTTATTTTGCTCTTATATGCCTATGTTTAAGTTATTACCTTCCTGGCTATCTTGTTACTTCATTAATTGTTGAACTACTTACTTGAAGTTGTTATTCTCAGAGTTGTCACTTCTTTAATTGTTGAAAAACTTACTTCTTTAATTGTTGAACTACTTTCAGAGTTCCCAACTCAGAGGTCATGTGATCTTGAGTTCTCAATGCAGTCCCCGAGTGTTCGGGATATTTTTGGCTCTGGAGTTGTTTTGTGATCTCGTTGCTGCCTCATTGAGTGCTTATGAGTTATGAGCTCCGACCTGGGGGTCACATTGTTTTAAGATGTTGGCGCTAGTCCTAGAGTGTTTGGGATATTTTTGGCTCTGGCCAATTTTGGCAAAATTTTGAGCTTCCATGAGATGCAAAATGATTTTGGGAAGTATTCTTTGATTACTTGGTACCAATATACATGTTTATGTTGTTGAGGGCTTAGCTGTTTTATGCGGACAAGGTTCGTTCGATCGTTCGGACCGGTATATTATTTTCCTACCGAGACTCTTCTTCGCGTACCTCTCCTGAAATCCTTCATGAACGCGGGACCTCCCACGCGAACGTGAAGAAGGAAACCAAAACCATGAAAAACTAGACTTCAGCAATCCTTACATGATCCTAAATGCGCCGAACAATGTTCTAGTCAAACCTAAGGCCCACGATCAAGGGAACAGAAATGTGGTTTTCTGTCACGACCCTAAACGTAGACCCAGTCTTGATGGCGCCTCTCGTGAAGAGAATGCCGCCCGACACACTTCCAATTCATGTCATGAAATTAAAATAATAAATATTAAGTATTTAACATAATAAAATCCCAAAATAAGGTAGACAATACAGTTTGCGAAATAAAACACAATCCTATATCGAGGTATCACTAGTCATGAGCATCTAAACTAATACTACAAGTCAGAAAAGGTCTACTCCACTATACATAACTAAAATACAAGGAAATAAGATAGATGGAGAATGCACTAGGTGCAAATCGCCGAACAACTACAACGTGAATCTCTGGAATCTTCTAGACAACTCTCAACCCTCTCTAGCAGGGTATGTAGCGACCAAATCTGCACATAGGGGAGTTGGGAGTATACTGAGTACTCTAACTCAGTGAGTAATGACAATAAATGAAGACCGAGCGATACAAAATAACATTAAACACAACAATAAGATATAAGAGGAAAAACAAATCAGTAAACACAATTAAATAGTGAAATCACATAAAGCACATTTTAAGCAGTTAAACAAATAAAGGAAAAACAACTAGAAAAGTTAAACACATAAGAATCGCCCCTCGGGCAATAACAATAGAATCAACCCACCGGATCACAAAACAATACCAGACCTTCGGGCTATATCTTATATCATAATTGGTACTCGCACTCACTGGGGGTGCAGAGACTTCGGGAGGGGCCCCTTACTATCCACACGCTGTATCGAGCCATCTCGTGGCATCATTAGCTGGCTCTCGGCCTCATATCAGTCACAAGATACCTTGTGGTGTTCAATCTCAGGCCCTCGGCCTCATTATCATAATCAGTATATCACCGATGCGGCATGCAGCCCGACCCAAAAGTTCCTTACAGCATAGGCCCTCGGCCTTACTCAGTAAGAATCTCATAAGCCCCTCGGGAAACACTAAATATGATGCTTAGCTCAAAATATCTTTTGAAATATCATTTAAAGTGTTTAAAACAGAGTAAGCATGATTGAGTTATGAAAATAGTAAAATTTAGCATTACTGAGTACAAGTATAAATTCAAAATATTGAGGAAATGGCAGCAAAACTCCCCTAAGGATCCAAACATTTGGCACGAAGGCCAAATGTGGCATTTAGACCAAAACATGATAAAATCAAAGAATTCGCATTCAAATACGTAGTAAAACAGTCATTCGGGATGGAGCAAGTCATAATCCCCAACGGTGAACGACCCCACGGTCATTATCTAGCATGCGCATCACCTCAACATAGCCTAACATTGTGAAATCAGGGTTTTATACCCTCATGACAACATTTAAAATTATTTCTCACCTCAACCCGGCCCAAACTCTAGCTTGATATGCCTTTTCCCCTAGAATTAGACCGAATACTCTAAATTCATCCAAAATTAGAACGTAACTATCAAAATATGATACAGGTACAAAGCCCACTCGAAAACAAAAAAAAAGAATGAAATTCCCAAAATTAACCAAATCTGACCCCCGTGCCCACAGCTCGGAATTCGATAAAATTTACATCAATAGATTCCTTATCTCCCCACGAGTTCTTACATATCAAAAGTTCCAAAATCTAACAAATGGCTCCTCAAATTCTCAAGTATAAGTGTCCAATACCAAGCTCTAGTTTTCCCCAAATTTAACCCTTAAATTCCATTAATTACAGCCCAAATCCATAAAATAATATGACAGAAACGAGTTTTAGGTCCAAGATCCTTACCTCAATGAATACCCCATGAAATCCTTCTTTAAATCACCCCTAACAAAATCCAAAAATCGCGTTAAAAAATGAATTTGCGATGCCCAATCGCATCCAAAAATGTTAAGGGCATCTGCGGTTTTCACTTAAGCTCCGTCCTTCTGAATTTGCGATGCCCAATCCGCACCTGCGCCATCGTAGGTGCGGTTCCTCAACCGCTTCTACGATTATTGCACTTTCTAAACCTTTTCTGATTTTTCGACTGATCACCCGCATCTACCTAGTCGCACCTGAGATTATTCAATCGCATATGCAGTTATGACAGCAACCAAAATAGCTTCATCTCTCAAACTCAACTCCAAACCTTCCGTCAACCATCCGAAGTCACCCCGAGGTACCAAGGACCTCAACCAAAAGCAAAAACACATCATATACCACTATCGAAACTTACAAAAATCTTTTAAACACCACAAACAACATCAAAACAACCAAAACGCATCTAATTCAAGCCTAAGGTTCTAAAATCTTTCGAATTCCGCTTTTGATCACAAATTATACCAAACCACGTCCGAATGACCTAATATTTTGCAAACACATCACAAACAACATAACAGAGCTACTGCAACTTCTGGAATTCCATTTCGACCCCTATATCAAAATGTCACCTATAACTTGAAACACGCCAAAAACTCGTTCGCCAATTCAAGCCTTAATATACTCCGAACCTTCAAAACACATTCTGATCATGCTTTTAAGTCCCAAATAACCTCCCAAAGCTATTTGAACACTATAACACATAAGTCATCATTCGGTTGACTTTTACAACTAGCTTTCTTAAAAGAGACTATGTGTCTCAAACCTTATCAAAACCTTTCCTAACCCGAGCCAACCAATCTGATAACACATAGAATTATAAACAATGCATCTAGAATGAGAAACGATGGAAAAAGAGTGGTAACTCATGATACGACTGGCCAGGTCATCACATCCCCCCCTCTTAAATAAATTCATCCTCGAAAGAGTTAGGAAACATGCCTAAAACCTCAAATGGGTGAGGATATCTGCTGCGCATCTCTCACTCAGTCTACCAGGTAGCTTCCTCCATGGGTCGACCTCTCCACCGCACATTCACTGAAGCTATATCGTTTGATCTCAGCTTTCGAACATGACGTTCCAAAATAGCTTCTGCCTCCACATAATAGGTCAAATCACCGTCCAACTGAACCGTGCTGGAGCCCAAAACTTGAGACGGGTCGCCAATATACTTTTGGGGCATAGAAACCTGAAAGACTGTATGCGCAGTCGACAAGATGGGTGGCAAAGCAAGCTCATAAGCTATCTCCCCAATCCTCCAAAGTACCTCAAAAGGTCCAATGAACCATGGACTCAATTTGCCCTTCTTTCCAAATCTCATAACACCCTTCATGGGTGAAACCTTCAATAGAACCTTCTCACCAACCATGTAGGACACATCTCGAACCTTCATGTCAGCATAGCTCTTTTGTCTCAATTGTGATGTGTAAAGACTCTCCTGAATCACCTTCACCTTGTCTAAGGCATCCTGTACCAAATTACCTAATAGCCTGGCCTTGCCCGGCTTAAACAAATCAACTGGAGATCGACACCACCTCTCATACAAAGCCTCATTTGGAGCCATCTGAATTCTCAAATAGTAACTATTGTTATAAGCAAACTCTACGAGCGGTTCAAAATGATCCCATGACCTTCAAAAATCAATGATACAAGCGCGCAACATGTCCTCCAATTTGAATAGTGTGCTCGGACTGTGCGTCCGCTTGAGGGTTAAAATTTACGCTCAACTCAACCTGAGTACCCAACTCTCGCTGAATAGACCTCCAAAACTATGAAGTAAACTGAGTGCCCCTATCTCTAATGATAGAAATAGGGACACCATGCAAACAAATAATCTCCCAAATATAGATCTTTGCCAACAACTCTGAAGAATAGGTAGTACAGACAGTAATGAAGTGTGCGGACTCGGTCAACCGATCAACAATCACGCAAATAACATCAAACTTGTTCAAATTCCTTGGGATCCCAACTACAAAGTCCATGGCGATCTGCTTCCACTTCCACTCTAGAATATACATCCGTTGAAGCAAGCCTCCCGGTCTCTAATTCTTGTATTTCACCTGCTGACGATTGATACACTGAGCTACAAATCCCATAATGTCTTTCTTCATTCTCCTCCACCAATAGTGCTATCTCAGATCCTGAACCATCTTCGTGGCACCCCAATGAATGGAATGTCGCGAGCTATAGGCCTCTTCCATAAGGAAAAGCAAATAAGGATCATCTATTGGCACTTTGTGATGTGCTCATATAAGGAATACCGAGAAACCACACAAGCCAATACCCTACTGGGCATCGAAATATTCAACCTTACGAATCTATTGGCCAAAGCCTGAACATCAACTGCAAGAGGTCTCTCCCCAACTGGAATATACACCAAACTCGCCACACTCCGCCGTTCGGCTCAAAGCATCGGCCACCATATTGGCCTTCTCCGGGTGATACAAGATAGTAATGACATAATCCTTTAGCAACTCCAACCACCTCCGCTACCTCAAATTGAGATCCTTCTGCCTGAACTAGTGTTGGAGGCTACGATGATCGGTAAACACCTCGCACGACCCCCCATACAAATAATGCATCCTATAGACATGTGATTTTTACCCTCCCCAAGATTTAATATATTGTGGCGTAAAATATTTAGTTTAGGCCTAATATCGATATTTCAATTAGTTTAAACTCTTTTACTTTATTTTATCACAAAATAAAAATTACAAAAATATTTCCATTTTTTAGTTGCTTTTAGTTTATATACCTTTCGTGAAACTAACAAAAATACAAAAATAGTACGATATTTTAAAATACAAAAAAGATAGGTTTGTTTTAACAATTAGTATTATTTTAATAGTTATTTTACATAAGTAGGACTAATTAGTAATTAAGGTTGTATTTTAGTGTCTTTAATGTAGAAAGAATAAAATTTTGGCTCAAACAACTCATTTTTTAAGCTTAGTTTTCGGACTTATACCATAATTCCCAAGCCCATATTTTCTAGTTCCATACCCTTTAACCTGAAAAACTCCCAAAAACTAACCTACACCTAAAAAATTGAGGGATCAGCTGAAAAATACAAAAATATAGACCTAAGACTAAGCAAGAGGCCTGCCGATTAAGAGAATGGGGAATACACAATAGACCCTAGCTTCATCTTGTCCAACCAAAATAAACCACAGATCTTGTCTTAACACATACACACAACCCTCATCCTCACAAAAACTAATGAAGCTTCTTTATTCCAAAGAACCTAGACCGTGACCTCGGGCCCTCCTCACAAAACCAGCAGCAACTTCCAATTTCGACTCCTCTGCTGCTTCATTCGAGTTGCTGCCTTGCCAGAATTGATCATCGACAAGTGACAACGCTGCCATTGGCAGCAACGGACAAAAATAACGCATAGAACCTGAAAAGGGGAGCCGTTTCTGATAAAGTATGTGGGACCCTTCAGCTTCTTCTTCTGCTGGAAAAACAAACGGACGTCGACTGAGCCGCTTAGAGTTTTTGCCGGAGGTTGCTGTTGAGGGGTGTCCGAGTTCATCGCCTTTGAGATCTAGATTTGCTGTTACAATTCGTGTTGTTGGGATTTGTTCGTTATTTCATTCTTTTACAAGCTCCGATCGTTGCCTCAAAATGTATCTACTTCTAAACAGAATTAATTGAAAGTTTTTTTCCACTTTCAGGTTCATCTCTTTGCTCTTTATCTGATTATGGTGTTGATCGAAATATAATGATAGTTGAGATTCTTAGATTGGAAATCTTAACGAGCGGTTTACGTGGTACCCGTTTGTGATGCAATTTTTCGTCGTGAATTCTGTTGTTTTGCATTGATTTTGGGCATATCTTCTTTGTTCAATTAGGTCTCTGTGCTACTAATTCTCTCCGCGAGTATTCCTTATTTAGATTATATTGTCGAGTTGTTACTTGTATTTCGTTTGGTTTTCGTTTGTGCTAAAGGGAAATTGACTGATTTCAAATAGCCATTTGTGGCTTTATGTTTATAAATTGATTAGTTTTATCAAAACTAGACACACAGGTACAAAGCTTGAAAGGCCTTGCTGCATTTTGTTGATCTTATGAAGGATAAATTTTATTCCATTGCTAAATCGTTTGGTAGTACTGAGTGTTGGCGATAATTGTAAAGATATGTTAAAAGATAACACATTAGTATTTGTGGAATTCGATTGTGTTCGATGACTATAGCTGAATACAAATCTCCTCTTTAATGAAATTGAGGCATGCCATTCACACAATTGAATCACATAGCCTATGGTCCTCATATTAAATTCACAACTTAGTGTAGAATGCACTTTGAATTTTCGTAGTTTTCTTTAGGTGCGTCAATTAAATAAAGTGTCATAGCTACGCGTACTGTTCCTTTGATGTAGTTGTGATGTTTTAATTTCTAAAATTTGGGTATACATTTATGTGACCCGGCAACAATTTAATCTTGTTAATAAAATTAACATGTGGTGAATTGTGGGTACGGTTCTCGTGACATGATTTGTCACGTGTAACCAAATAATTAGTTGGATTATTAAAAGCAGCTTAAAGGGAATAAAAAATGAACATATGTCTCAAAGATGTTTTAAAATCCAATAAATATGCCAATAATAGTCGTTGAGCAACCGTGCTAAAACCAATAAACCCGAGAATTCCTAACACCTTCTCTCGAGTTAACAGAATTCCTTACCCGGATTTCTGTGTTTCGCATAATTTAAAAATAGAGTTAATCTTTCTCGATTGGAGATTTAAATCAGTGACTTGGGCACCATAAATTATCCCAAGTGGCGACTAAGATTTTAATATAAATAATCTAGTTTCGATTGTCTTTTAATTGAAAAAAACTCCCTTATACCACTTTCGGGGGTAAAAAAGAGATGTGACAGCTCTGGCGACTCTGCTAGGGACAAGAGCCCAGAACTTCTGGTTCAGGATTTAGAATTCGAGCTTAGAATAATTATTATAGTTGGATTTATTTATCCGATTTTTTCATGTTTGAGCTTAATGTACTAAATGTTGCTTTTTTATCGCTTTAATATTATTTGAACTGTATATAAACTTCTACGAAACCAATCTCTTCTAATCTTACGAGAAGTGCACGCTGACATGACTTCTTTATGTTAATTTCATATCCTAATTTAGAATGAGGTTCAGACAAGTTGCAAATCCAGATGATTTTTTAGTTACCGGTACAATGCCCCCCCTCTCGGCTCGAGTTTTCTGCTCGGGTAAGCCAGGTCTAGAACAATATACCCAGGTTTTAAAGGTAGAATAACACAACCTCAAGTCGTATTCCTAGTAGGAATTTTTGCTTTCATAATGTGCATTTGACATTCGGGACTCAGCATAGGGGTTGGGTCCGTCTAGGATAAGTATACCCAAAAATAAAAGACCATCCTGATTCATCCTCTCTCTCTGGGGATTACTAGCCCACCAATGGCCCCTTTTCAATGGCATCCTCTCTCTCTGGGGATCCACCCTCATTCTTAACACCACTTGAGCTGCCCTCCTATGCACCCTTAATGGTTTACTTTCGGGAACCAGGCCAGGCACGATCCGCAGCTTGTGGTAAAGTTGAGATAGCTTTCTCACACATCCTTTTAAAGCGAGAATCTACGTCGATTGCTCCTCCCCTATATAAAGATACAAGCGCCTCGTTCTGAGCCTTGATCCGAACCAATGCAGTCACCAGCTCGGAATGGAGGATCTTATACCTGCCATTATCCTTCTTCGCATCCTAGAGATGTCGCTCGATCAAGGTAAATCTCCCCCTAAGGATATTCCTCTTGGAAGTCACCTCGCTCATGTACCGGCTAAGCTTAGAGATTTCAGCATCTCTCGCTTGGAGCTCCCACTAAGCACGACATCATGCCTCTGAAACTGCACTAGGCAAAGACTCAGGAGGTAGAAGCGATTGAATCTCGTAAGGGCACAAATAATTGTAATAATATGGAATGAATATCCTGCTTGGTAAATTGGGCTATCTCGCATTCGCGATGACTCACTTCATCCTGATATTTGGCGAGAGCCTGGTCATACTGAACTTTCGCCTGAAACAATAAAAGAGGAGGGGATCAGGAAAATGAAGGCTGGAGCATCCTAAAGCGGCGTACAAGGCTAGTAGAAGTTACCCGCTCACAAAGTCTGCCCATCTCACCAAACATAAATAAAGCGTCGACCTCGAAACTACCCTCCAGAATGATCAGTGACCTCTATAGTGCATCTCCTCTTTTGATCGATGCTAATACCGCGAAAGGCTCCATACGGGGCCCGTCTAGTCCTTCGTAAGATGTCCCAGAGGAAAATTTGCAACAATAAATGCGTTAACGGGGTTAGACAAAAAATCCGTCCTTTGCTCACCATGAGTTCCAGATTGAGGTCCCTCCGAACTACCTACCAAGGGCATCCCAGCTTGAGAAGATCTCCGACCGCTTGCAAGTCAAGAAAAATGCTTGATACCCCATCCATTGCCGCCTAATCACCAAAGACCCGGGCCACGCTAGCATCAAACTCCTGTCCGGAAACATCCACCCCCACGACCCGAGGATCAGTCAAATACTCTTCGAGGGGATGCCACGAAGCTGCTTTCTCCCTTACCTTCAGCACAGGGATTTCTCATCAACCTGGAGGTCAGAACCATTGGGTCAACTTTGGGATCATCCACCTTGACCCTCTTGGGGTCCGGTGGCCCAACGGATAGACTCTCCTACCCTTTCTCCCCTTCGCCATGCATCAGAACGTCCCCTCCAACAAACGGTGCCTCCTTCATCCATAGGATTTCTCCGAAACCTACAAATACAAAGGGCTAAATGCACATGATGGAGAGAGCTACTAGCAACTAACTACATCAAAATGATCAGGTACATCGATGCTCGAGAGTCACCATGGTCTTTGGCTTCCAACCGAGCTCGAGATTAATCTCCTCACGCTCGATCGATGTACAGGAAGACTGTGTACAAGCGACCAACCCAACCCTGGAGATCCGGAACTGTGGAAGGGTAGATCGCTATGGCAGAAAAAACAAGAAACGTAGAGTGAGAAGCATAGGAAAAATTGCAAGAAGAGGCAAAAGACATCGCGTTCACTTACGCCCGACGTTCCACTTCTCTGGGAATGGCATTTTTTCCACTGGGATCAAATCAGATGTCCTCACTCGGATGAATCAGCTTAGCCACCCATCGTCCTCGAACTTTTCAGTATAGGCAATAAGGGATCTCGGGGCTCGAAAGCGAAGCTTGATTAAGCCTCCCAAAGAAGATGGGGGCTATACATCCGGATCAGATGGTTTAAGGTAATGAGCATTCCCTCAATCATGCTTTAGTAATGCCTCATCATATAAACCACACGCCAGAATGAAGGATGAACTCAACCCAGAGTTACCAGATAACTCCGGTAGAAGTGAAGAATCACAGGATCAATCAGGGGCGAGGATGGCCCCACCAGCCCAAAGGTGAATGGGTAGGTATACATACTCAGAAAGCCAGCTTTATAAGCCGTAATATCTTCCTCTCAAGCAAGAATCTACACGAGCACGGTGTCCCCCTAGTAACTGTGATCCCTAACTCTTTCAATGTCCATTATAGAGTAGATATACCGAGTTACAAACTCGCAACGCCCTAATTTTGAGGAAGGTCTCTTGGCCCTGAATTCAAGGGTTATAACGAAGGACCGTGGGACACACTCCTCAACACGGGGGGAAGTATCCATTTCACTTGAGATAAAAATGAAAAATATGAACCTGCGACTTTCGGGGAAGTTGAAGTGGAATTTTTTGACATCCCTGAGGAAATCTGAGGGAAAAAGAAAAGGGGGTGCTTTACAGAAAAGGATCAAGAACGAGGGAAAAATTGACCTTTTAAGGGTTTTTTTGGCACGAGATAGAATCTAGAAGAAAAAGGGTGAGTATTTAGAAAATCACCATGGGTACATTGAAGGAAGCCAACCACCACAGTCAATGCTAAAACCTGCAGAATGGGTGCGCGTAGCGCACCTTGACATTTCGTAGCTGTTCGCAAAAACAACGAAGAAAGCAGAAGTTTAGGACTGTTTTATATCATTTCTTGTCGCCCTCATAATAAGAAACGTGAAGGCTATCTGTGTACGTAAAATTCGGGGACCCGATTCCCCTCGCGGTCATGCACCACGATGCTCGAAGCCTAGGTCGAGGCTCACCCTTAGGGATTCTAAGGTATCGGCCCGGAGTAGATCACGTTCTGATAGCTATAGTGGGCTACATCGGGCGAGAGGGGATTTTCCAAGGCACACGACTTAATCTGACAAAATTGGCCTACCCGGACCCTATTTTAAGATGCCACTTCCAACCATCCTATCTCTACGCCTTCGCGGTTAACACTTTTTGGACTATAACAGATTTTCCTCCTATTTAAAGGGGATCCCCATCATTTTATGTCAATCGCCTGATATTACTTCAACTGTTCTCTGGAAAATCAATAATATATATATATATATATATATATATATATATATATATATATATATATATATATATATATATATATATATATATATATATATATATATATATATATATATATATATATATATATATATCTAACTTACTCGTTAAATGCTACCAATGGCATTTGTTACTTTCTTACTTATTCTTCATTTATTGTTTAGTGTTGGCCATAGAGTTCCTTTCTTGGTTATACTTTAACTGTCGTCCCATTCCCGACTACCACCGATAGTTCGGGATTGAGCCCAGATATTGGCCTTGAGTTGCCCCATTGACCAGTCTGAAGCCAAGGCAGCAAGCCTCTCGATTCGATTATTACTCTGTTTTAGCTCGTATCTTATCGTTAAACTTTATATTCTTTGCACCATCTGCTCTAACAACTAGCATAAAAATAGATCACGTATTTGTAAGTATCCCATTTCACAAATTTAATTGTTGTTACCATTTTGATAGTAAACATTTTTAAAAAAATATTTTCTATAAACTTTTTGTTAATTTTTTAATTCTCGCCCGTATCCAATCTTTCCGAACTACACGAACCTGATTCTCGGCTCTCGGGGCGAGATATGTGGGCAACCTACATAAGGTCCGGTCTTCTTAGTGATTCTTAGTTTCTTGGCATTGCGGAGACTTCGGAAAATTTTGTACTTCTAGCCACCTTTTGGCCACACAGGCCATTTTGCAAAAACAACCTCAATTATGTCTTGCATGTGTCCAATAGGAAGTGTTATTGTCTCACATAGTGTTCTAGGTCTTTAATTTTATTTGGTTTTAATTTTCTCATACAGGTGTAGGTCCACTTACCAGAGTTTGAGCATGACAGACACCCCGGAACCATCTAGTCAGAATCGCTCATCCAGGAGTTACTAAAGGAGATTTTTATACTTATTTTATTTATGTTTTGAGTCTGTTTTTTCTGTTATCTTTTACCTTATATTTTGGTAAAGTAATGTCGAGGATTTTGTTATTGTACTTCCTATTTTGTATTTGAAAAAAGACGTGTCATGAATAAAAAATATAAAAGAAGACATTTTGCGTTTTTTATTTTTGTTAGATAGTTTCTTTAGAATACTAAATTTATAAGTTCAAAAAAGAATTGCGGGTTTCCTTGAAAAATTAATATCTAGAACTCAAAATAAATATTGCGTTTATTGTTCCTTTAGTACATTAAGACTAAAAATTAAAAAAACAAGAATTTTCTACTACTACAAATAAGGCCTTTAGCGGCAATACGAAATGATTTTAGTGGCAATTATAATAGCCGTTATATCTTTTACCAACTATTAATCTTTTGCCGCTGAAACCGGGGTCGGCAAAGCCTTTAGCGACTTTTCTTACAAATGTTGGTAAACGGTACGTTTTATTGCTGCTAAAAATTATTATATATAACGGCAATTATTTGCGGCAATTATAATAACTACTAAATCCAATCCAAAATAACTAATTATACTTTTTTAGCATCCATTGTTACAGCCGCTTCATTCAAAATAATTGCCGCTAAAAATTCTTATCTTTAAGGGTTTGTGGAAATTATAATGGCTACTAAATCCAATCCAAACAGTTAATTGTACTTCTTTAGCATCTATTTTTATAGCCGTTAAATTAAAAATAATTGCTACTAAAAGTTCGCATCTTTAATGGCAATTATTTTGTGGCAATTAAAATGGGCATAGTATCCTTTCTAAAAATATCTTAGTTTTCCCTTTTAGCTTCTATTCTAATGGCTACTATGTTTAACTAAATTGTCGCTAAAAGTCAATATCTTTAACGGTAATTGTTTTACATCAATTATAAATAGTTTAGCCACAATTAATAATAGTTACTGCATTCGTATATAATATGACTCAAATAACAAAATATATTAATATTAATTAAAAACAAGCATAATGTATCTCATTAATCTTAACAAACAAAAGGAAGTACTAATAAAATACATTAATATCACAATAACTTAAAACATAAAAATATATTGTTTAGACTAAATAGCTGATATCATTATATAATTAATCCAAATGTTGGTCTTCAAATGATTTCCGCAACTTTTCATCATTTTGAAATCTTTCACGTACTAAATTATCCAACATTGGACTGTATGACCTGAAATTATAAAGTAATTGTGTCAAAAGATAAAGTATAATGTAAAAAAACATCTTAAAGATTCCATCACTGTTAGAGCAGCTAACTCCATCACCTAACATCTATAAGCAAAAACAACTAAGCTAAAATATGAACGTTTCAATCAAATAAATTAGAACAGACAGGGAAAAAGGAAAAATAAAGTAAATTTAAAGCGACTGTCGGTATGGTCAATTTATCAAATTTCCTCCACTATGCAATCTCCCATCAAATTAAGGAAGCTAGGTATTCAAAACATCCCTCATAGGTAGCTACGTGCAAAGAATAAATCCAAAGAAATAAGATTTGACGAACAAGAGCAGAAAGAAATACGACGAGGTATTTCTAGAGGAAAGAAAATTCTGAGCACTATGTTCTTTGTCTTGTTTGCCATAAAAGAAAATATGCTACCACGAGAAGAAATTGAGCACTTTCCTATTTGGCTACTGTATAAGCCTCAGGATTCAAGTAATCATAATGTAACACGAAGAATAAGTCTATACAAAAAATAATGGTCTCAAAAGCAACACTCACAACAATGAAATCTCTTATTGGTAATAGTAGGATTTCACCAGATTAATAGCTGTAAACATGGAAAACTAAGCTTAGTTATCAAGCTTTTCAAACTCTTTATTCTTTGTTGAGATATATGCAATTCACATGATTGCCTTTTGCTTGTATTTCAAGAGGAGACCTCTAAACAAAGTATTTATATTCTAAAAATCTCGAAGAAGTCTACCTTTATTCCTCAAAAATGCTAGCTCTACAAATTATTATCAAGCTACATGGATTATACTCAGGAAGACTATACGAAACTTTTGCTAGATTTATTTAACATGATGGAACCGGTAGAGAAGATCATGGAGGTGATATTGATTCAATCGTGAGGCTATTCTAATGGCCAAGGGCATAATAAGGATCAACAGGTTACATAAGTAGCAATTATACCTACTGCTGCTAATAGGAACAAGATTAGCAAACAATATTAGCTAATCATATAATACGAATACTGACCTGCAAATGGTGTTCCTTCACTCACCTCCAAACATAGTCTGGACACAAATTTAGGTAGATGTTAGGAATATCCAAAAAACCAAATGATGAGTTAATAGATAAAGCGAAGCCACGGGGAAAAAGGAAAACAGAAGGTGGACCTCCCAGCAAATAAGCTTATTCAACTATATTTAATAGAAAAAAAGCATCATGTTTGAGTCTCAATTTTATTCCAAAACTAGTGATATAACCCACCTTTCGCAGGGTAAACGACATATAGCTAATAACTATTTTTAAAACTTTTTATAATTAAAAAATAAATCTTTACTCTATGATCAATATTATCTCATCTAAGCTCCAACTGCAACTCTATCAGTTATTCTACTTATATTCAAGATTGATAATACCAAATGAGAAAAGAAAATATAGCTCAACAAAAATCAACATAGATGAGTGAGAGATAATGCCTTCTTAAGTTACTGTACTAGCTATAAACAAATATTTGCAAATTTAAATAAAGGAAGGAGAAGAAATGGGAAAGTACTCAACTTTGTTCTTGGAAAATATTAACTTTCATAATTTTATGTTTAGGAGTAATAAAATATAAATAGACGGATATTTAATATATTACCTTACTAGGATAAACTTCTAACATTTTCAATAATAAATCTCTATTATTTCCAATTTTGTCGTGTGAAAATAAATTATAATAGTGCCAACTTTTCTTTTCTTTTTTTGGTGCAAAACATAAGTGCTTTTATAGATATAAACTATTGCATACAGAGAGAACTATTACAGTACTTAGATAAGTTACCCCCATACAGACTACTAGTAGTAGTACTACTGCCTGCATTCATACTATTTACATAAGCATTCTGTGACGATCCGACCCGTTGTCACTTATACTCCGCCCCATTATCCCCGTATTATGCTTTTCAGTGTGTTGATATATGTGTATGGTGAGTTTGAAGTGTTTTGGGTTGAATTTGGTTAGAAATGAGACCAATAGTCTCTTTAAGGAAGGCTTAAGTTGGAACAGTCAACTGGATGTTGACTTGTGAGTTGGAGGGTTCGGAATGGATTTCTGGTGATTTGAATAGTTTTGGATGGTGATTTGTGACTTGGGAGAGAAGGCAGAATTGAATTTGGAGGTCCGGTGTAGAATTAGGCTTGAATTTGCTAAGTTCGAATTTTGACAAATTCCGGTTGATAGGTGAGATTTTGATCCGGGGGTCGGACTGGACTTCCGAGAGTTACAGTAGCGTTTTTAGGTGAATTTGGATGTGTGTGCAAATTTTCAGGCCATTCGGACTTCGTTTGGATAGTTTCGGCATCGGATGTGATTTTGGAAAGTTCATGTTTAACATAGAGTTGAAATTGAGGATTTTGGTGATTTTTGGTGTTTACGTTAGTGTTTTATGGACCGAGCAAGTTTGAATGAGGTAATGAGTCGTGTTGGTGCTTTTGGTTGAGATCCCGGGGGCCTCGGGGTGATTTCCGATGGTTGTCGGGAGGATTTGTAGTTGAGAGGTGTTGCAGATTTTGAAGCTTCAGGTGTTGCAGACGTTTGTTCTATGCGAGCAAGTTTTGCTTTGCGATCGCGTAGAAGGCTGGGCGGGGGTTCTGAAGTTTTTAAATGCGATCGCATACTTGGGGTTGCGATCGCGTAGGTTGAGGTCTTGGTTCTCTGCGATCGCGTGAAATGGACCGCGTTCGCGTAAGGATAAGATACAGAGCAATGCGGTCACGTGGTGAAGACTGCGATTGCATAAGTGGAATTTGGAGGATGCAGAATTTGTTCTCTTCGATCGCAAGCCAAAGGCTGCGATCGCGTATAAGGATTTTACTAGGCAGTTAAGGTTTAATTGGAACATTTCATCCGCGAGGGTTATGCATTTTTCTCCATTTTTGAGCGAGCTTTGGGAGCTTTGGTGCGATTTTAAAGAGGGATTCAAGGAGGAATGATTGAGTTAAGTTCCTTGGCTTAAATACATGATATTATGATACAAATAGCATGGAAATTGATTTAAGTTTTTTAAAAAGGGTCTAAAGCTAGGGCTTGAGTTGTGAAATTTTAAATTGGAAATTGATGGGTCATTTGAACTCGGATTTGGAAGTTCTTGGTATGTATGGACTCGTGGCGAGATGATGATTCCGAAAATGTAAGTTTCCTAATTTTTTGAGAAGCGGGCTCGGGACTCGGGTTTTGCTAGTTTCAAGATTTTGGCTATTTCTCGGTTGTTTTCGATTGGGGTATTGTCCCATTTGCATATTGTGATATATTCTCTCTGTTTAGATTCGACACGCGAGGAGGCCGAATCGAGAGGCAAAGGCATCGCGAGCTAGAGATTTTGCCGGTTCAAGGTGAGTAATGGGTGTAGATGATGCCCTGAGGGTTTGAAACCCCGGTATATCACATTGTGACGCTATTATGAGGCTAGAAACACACTCCATGGCTAGTGCGGGGCCGTATATGTTGGAATTTGTGACTCGGTCCAAACCGATGAATATATTGTAATATGTTGGCGATTGCTTCGCATACTATATTGATGATATCTGGGCTTGATGCCATGTTTGGGGCCTTCTGCCGACTTGTAGAATCCTTCAAGGATCGTTATCTTAGAATTTTCATGGTTTGCATATTATTTGAAATCAGTCCAGGTTTAAATACTATTTTTACAAACTCAACCAGATTTATACGTTTTGAAAACTCAAATGATTTTTAAATGATATTTCAGGATGGCGAGTACTATCTCATTACTTTTGGACAGTATATTATTTTAATTGGAAATGGTGGTAACTAAGGACACCGCGTATTGTAATGGAAACGGTGGTAACAAAGGACACCGTGTATTGTGATGGAAACAGCGGTAAGTATTGGCACTGTATGATATGGCGCTTGGGCTATAGGAGCCCATCCGGAGTCTGAACCACCACAGTAAGCGCGGGTACCAATATGGATCGGGCTGCACGTTCCGCAGTGTTTATGCATTGCATTGCATCTCATGCATTTATTTACTGTTTCTTTATTTGGATATATTTGAGACTTGTACTGCATAGAACTGTTTAACTAGCTTTACTCTTTGCTTTATTATTACTCGCTGAGTTGGTAGACTCGCCCCATACTCCCTGCACATTGTGTATAGATTCAGGCGCACCAGAGACCTAGTGCTGCTGCTGTCGATTTCTCGAGCTATTCAGAGTATTGAGGTAGCTGCCCAGCTTCCGCATGACCACTTAATCTGTCTATCAGTCATGTTCATTTGCTATTTTTTCAGACTCTGTATCATTTCCATTCAAACTTGTATTCTGTTTTGTTAGAGGCTCTGTACTCGTGACTCCTTGAATTTTTGGGAGGATTGTTATTCAGCTGTGTTTTTCTTTGGTATGAATTACCCCTTGGTTTGGGAGTTTGTTATTGAATTTGGATGGTTATTCCTAAATTGTTTCTCTTTGGGCTGGAATTCAGTTCTTGGTTGTGGTTTGGTCGGTCTTGCCTAGCCTCGTGGCCGAGCACCATCACGACCGGGTTTGGGGTCGTGACAAGTTGGTATCAGAGCTTAGGTTACTAGGCCTCACGAGTCATGAGCCGGTTTAGTATAATCTTGTTTTATGGGTGTGGCGTGCACCACACTTATAAGTAGGAGGCTACAGAACCTTTAGGAAACACTCCACTTTCTTGAAATCTTATCGTGTGCCCTTGATTCAGCCTGAAAGAGTAACCCTTAAAATTCCTTCCTCACGTGTGTAAGCGTCCAGTATTATATGTGCTTTGATGGCTGGTGGTTCCCCGATCGAGGGGCGAATTATGATTCCTATGAGTTGATGTTGGGCCAACCTGGAGGACTTGAGGCCATATATTGTCTATAGCTGGAGCACGAAGGTGCTGACCGCGCGAGCAGGTGTTATGAGCGTATAAGTTCAGTATTGTCCCTAATTGTGGTGATGGCGGCTGGATAGCTACGTGGTGTGTATGTTGGTGCCGTGTAATGTGTTCATATGACTTGGAAGTGTTGAAGAAGGTCTGCTAGGTGTTAGACGGACCATTAAGTGTTTGATTTAAATTGCGATCAGATGTGTTGCCCCGAGTTATGGGTGCGTGAAGAATTTTTTCGAGTCTCCTAGCTGGGAGTGTGTGTGTTATGGTATGAGTCTAGACTCGGGAAGACCAGTTGATTGCGTGAAGAGTATGCCGGTGGATGATGTACCAAAATATTATATTGAAGCAAGCAAGTGGGTATCTTGCGGAGATTATTCTGAAGTGGTATGATTATTATGTGTATGTTAGAAGATCGTATGTGTAATTAAGATGTTTTTTTCTATATGTTATGATTTGAAAAGGTGCAGAGCATGTTCAGGTATTAATTTTGATAATATAATACATGTAGTATTGATATTAATGTTGTTCATATACATTGTGATGCTTCGTCGAGTTGTGGACATGTTATTTGGATGATTTTGGCGATTCTCTGATAGGTGGATATGCTCAATTACAAAGGAAACTCTGCCAAAATATTTTGAAATTTGTGACTTAGAAAAAAATTAGTTTCCTAGAAGAGTGGGCTTAGCGGTTTTGTGAATGAAACCAAATGCAGAAAGGTTATAATTTCTGATGATTCGTGTTTCCATAAGCTTGTGAAAGAGTGAGTTTAATTTCGCCATGATATTGCGATAGCAATAAATTGCATGTGATGTGATGTATATGGCTTCGAGCTAAGTTGGGGAGGTTGCTGTGGATGAGCTGATTGAACGGTTGTGTACTATGTTTGTTTTGATTTGATGCTTGTGAGTGGAGCAGTTCTGACTGCAGAAAAGTGAGCCGAGAGTGGCGTAAGTGAAGCAAAGTTTTGCCAAAGGTTACATGGTGCTTCATAGATGTGAGAAAATAAGAGAACGTCTCGAGTTATTGATAAGGGATGTTTATTGTTAAGATAAGGAATTTGTTGGATTGTATCGGAATGAGATCACGTCCTGTGGTGTTAGAGTGCGGATAAGGCACGAGTGGTTCAATTCATTAAGTCAAGTGTGTTGCAGTGTATATAAGAGCGGATGACTTTGGAGAATCGTTTTGATGTGTTAAAGATTCTATGTGTATCACGCAGGTGTTTTAAGGTTGAGTATGCGACCGGGTCAGTGTTTTAATTAGAACAGGTCAAGACTTGTGGTAGTTTATGTTGATTTCAGGATTCTATGTATCAGTATTTGGAAAGTAATGGCAAATAGTTCAGAGTCGCAAGAAGTTCTTTAGGTAAGGTACTCTGGAGTGTGGTATTTCTGAGAACGATCGAGAGGGTATTCAGTGGCCTATGGGTCCTAGACAATATGGTCTGATGGTTGGGTCTCGTATAGTGAGCCTTTGTTGAGGCATTGTGTGCTACAGCAAGAGAGTATATCAAGTTGAAAGCAAATCACGTGGAAATATAGACAAATAAAGTAACGTGTTAGGGGGCCGAATCAGTATGGTACAGATATGATCAATCGTGGTATGTGGTTGAGGTAAAGGGTTCTTACAAGTGTTGGGCAGCGAAGCTCCTGAGTGCGCAAAGTCTGCGTAGCTTGGTTCAGGTAGAGAGATTCCGTTCTTGGCAGTTTAACTTGTGCAAATGGAATTGGGAGAGAATTCTTGTTGAGTTTCATCGTGGTTTGGAGATGTAAATTTTCTATGGGCATGCGGAGCATGGAGTGCATAATAAATTTTCTTCTAAATGGGATCAGTGAAAATTCTAGACTAGTTGGGTGTGTCGATGTCTGCGGCGCAGAAGGGAGATGGAAGTTCTCGTGTTATCCCTGGAGGATATGAGGTATGCCGTATGCTGTAAAGGACCGAGATGGGCGTGTGCTTTCGACTCAGTTCGAAAAGGTATGGTGGGTTTGGCTATGTCTCAGGTAATGAGTAGCTTCAGGCAATCAAGGAATTGGTATTGTTAATTGGAAGTGAATTGGCAATGGCGTATGTTTCGGAAAGAGGGTAATTCCACAAATAATACATCAGTAGTTTTATGAAATTTCCTTATGGCATCGACTGCGGATATCTGAGTTGTTTGATGGCGCATGGGAGTTTTAAAATATCCCTCGTGGGATAGTTGGATACCTATGGTGTAATATGTATTTTGCATTGTGGAAATTTGGATCTAGCGCATTGATTCGTGTTCTATGAGTAGTCGAAGACTGGGAGTCCTCCGATGCAGTCTATGCGGTGATTGAGGATCGTGTGTGTTGTATTGGTACTGTCAGTGGCTATTGGGAATTCGGAAGCTAAGCGGATCTTTCCTTTCTTAGTATATTAAACTCTGGATATGTTATGGGGATGTAGTGATTGTCTCAGTGTCGGAATATTCTAAACGATTGTTCTATGAGTCATGTTGGGAAATGCCACAGGTTGCGTGGCCGGGTGTATCAGACTATGTTCTAGCTGGATGGTTGCGTTCCAGAGACTAGCGGGCAACTGGGAAGAATTGCGTTACTTAATTGGGCCTTCGCGACAGGTTTCTGTATAGAGGTTTCTACCATTGATTTCGGTTCCAGTATTGAGGGACTTTTCAGATGCGTCCTTGTGTCCGGGCATGTCGCATGTCGCCGGGCGAGACCATGGATTTCAGTAATTATCTGGTGCTGGGCACCATGTCGTGCGGCTTTGTCATGAGTCATAGTAGTGGAAGTGGAATTTTGTAGCTTAAAACGCTTATTAGATATCTTTATGCACTCAGTTTCTTCGACCGATGTTGGTATTTTGTTATTATGAGCAAATTTGGCTCGATGTGCACCTCCCTATGTGAGGTATGTTGTGTGGATTTGGTGGTACGCCGCCACGTGTATGTTGTCGCGTTGCGCGCTGTAACAGTGTGATGTTGAGAATAGCTTTCAATGTGTTACTTTGTATTCCTTGCTTCCTGGCTGCTGAGGAAAGTCCGTATTGAGAATTGCTTGGCGGATAGTGTATCGGTTGTGTCCTTTCAGGACTTCATGGTGTATATTACTTTTTTCACCATGCGTGTGATGGGAGATTTGGATTTAGGCATAGGCCTGTGCATGGCTATCTACTGTGATCGTGGTAACACGAGGCGCTTCATGTATAACAGTGTTGGGATAGGATCGCGTATGTGGCGAGGCCACGTGAGGTTATGACCTCTCGAAGAGGATTCAGGTACTCTATTCCTCTGATGTGAGAAGGGATCTCAGTTTGGTTTTGCGAAGGTATTGATGAGTGTGAGGTATAACTCCTCCGGTTGAGTCAGTTGCCCTGATTTATGTATGTGTAGACTGTTCTTCATTGGCGCGTGTATTATGCAATTGTGGCTTACGCATGTATTGAAGCACCGTATTACCAGAAGTGGTGTGTTAGATTTGAGGTGATCATTGGATTACTAATGGGTATGAGGAGATTTGATTTCAGCTGGTTAGAGGGGTAATATCGAGGTTTGGCCCGAAAATCTATTGTGGTAGTAGTCAACTTGGAGGTGACTTCATGAATGGTTAATCTGAAGAACTGTTGCTATTCGTTGCATGTTTTAGTTATCGTTGGCAATATGCGAAAGTGTTAGAATAAGACTTTAGCTGGATAAGAGGTTTCATATTGGTAATTGAGTACTGTGGGTAATTGTTGTAAATAGAGAGTATTGTTCCGAGTGTTGGAATGTGGTGTATATTGTATGAATTCACCTGAGGCTGCAGGTGTGGGTTATTACAGCTGGTTCGGATTGATTCTGAGTATAGATGTGAGGTTCTGATCTTGTGTACGATTTTGGGTAATGCAGTGTGGTTCTACGGTTTATGGGTCAGATAGATTGCGAAATTTCAGTTGTGTTGTGTTGTCGGTACCTATGTAAGTTGGGGTGACGTGGGATCATCCCGGGCATACACTTGGTAAGGTCATTTGGCAATTGGGTTTCTTTTAGTTCAGCTCCGGGCACGCTCGAGGACGAGTGATTGTTTAAGTTGGGGAGGATGTGACGACCCGACCCGTCGTATCTTATATCTCCGCCCTGTTATCCCCGTATTACGCTTTCCCGTGTGTCGAAATATGTGTTTGGTGAGTTTTAAGTGTGTTGGGTTGAATTTGGTTAGAAATGAGACCAATAGTCTCTTTAAGGAAGGCATAAGTTGGAAAAGTCAACCGGACATTGACTTCTGAGTTAGAGGGCTCGGAATGGATTTCCGGTGATTTGACTAGTTTCGGATGGTGATTTGTGACTCAGGAGAGAAGGCGGAATTGACTTTGGAGGTCCGGTGTAGAATTAGGCTTGAATTGGCTAAGTTCGAATTTTTACAAATTCCGGTTGATAAGTGAGATTTTGATTCGGGGGTCCAAATGGAATTTCGAGAGTTGCAGTAGCTTCGTTAGGTGAATTTGGATGCGTGTGCAAATTTTCAGGTCATTCATACTTTGTTTGAATGGTTTCAGCATCGGATGTGATTTGGAAAGTTCATGTTTAACTTAGAGTTGAAATTGAGGATTTTTGTGATTTTTGGTCTTTACGTTAGTGTTTTATGGCCCGAGCAAGTTTGAATGAAGTAATGAGTCGTGTTAGTTCTTTTGGTTGAGGTCCCGGGGACCTCGGGGTGATTTCGGATGGTTGTCGGAAGGATTTGTAGTTGAGAAGTGTTGCAGACTTTGAAGCATCAGGTGTTGCAGACGTTTGTTCTATGCCATCGCAAGTTTGGCTTTGCAATCGCGTAGAAGGCTGGGCGGGGGTCCTGAAGTTGTTCAATGCGATCACATACTTGGGGATGCGATCGCGTAGGTTGAGGTCTTGGTTCTATGCAATCGCGTGAAAAGGACTGCGTTCGCGTAAGGATAAGATGCAGAGCAATGCGATCGCGTGGTGAAGACTGCGATCGCATAAGGGGAATTTAGAGGCTGCAGAATTTGTTCTCTACGATCGCAAGCCAAAGGCTGCGATCAGGTATAAGGATACTGGGCAGTTAAGGTTTAATTGGAACATTTCATCCGCGAGGGTTATGCATTTTTCTCCATTTTAGAGCGAGCTTTAGGAGCTTTGGGGCGATTTTGAAGAGGGATTCAAGGAGGAATGATTGAGGTAAGTTCCTTGGCTTAAATACATGATATTATGATAAAAATAGCATGGAAATTGATTGAAATTCATTAAAAAGGGTCTAAAGCTAGGGCTTGAGTTGTGAGATTTCAAATTGGAAATTGATGGGTCATTTGAACTCGGATTTGGGAGTTCTTGGTATGTATGGACTCGTGGCGAGACGAGGATTTCGAAATGTCAGTTTCGTAATTATTTCGAGAAGCGGGTTCGGGGTTTGGGTTTTGCTAGTTTGGATATTTTGACTATTTCTAGGTTATTTTCGATTGGCTATTGTCCCATTTGCATATTGTGATGTATTCTCTCTGTTTTGTCTAAATTCGACGCACGAGGAGGCCGAATTGAGAGGCAAAGGCGTCACGAGCTTGAGATTTCGCCGGTTCGAGGTGAGTAATGGGTGTAGATGATGACCTGAGGGCTTGAAACCCCGGTATATCACATTGTGACGTATTATGAGGCTAGACATGCACTCCATGGCTAGTGCGGGGCCGTATATGTTGGAATTTGTGACTCGGTCCAATCCAAGGAATATATTGTACTTTGTTGGCGATTGTTTCGCATACTATATTGATGATATCTGGGCTTGATGCCATGTTTGGGGCCTTGTGCCGACTTGTAGAATCCTTCAAGGATCGCTATCTCAGAATTTTCATGGTTTGCATATTATTTGAAATCAGTCCAGGTTTAAATACTATATTTGCAAACTCAACCACATTTATACATTTTGAAAACTCAAATGATTTTTAAATGATATTTCGGGCTGAGGAGTACTATCTCATTACTTTTGGACGGTATATTATTTTAAATAGAAACGGTGGTAACTAAGGACGTGTATTTTAAATGGAAACGGTGGTAACAATGGACACCGTGTATTTTAATTGGAAACGGTGGTATCTAAGGACACCGTGCATTTTAATTAGAAACAGTGGCAACAAAGGACACCACATATTGTAATGGAAATGGTGGTAACAAAAGACATCATGTATTGTGATGGAAACAGTGGTAACTATTGGCACTATATGATATGGCGCTTGGGCTATAGGAGCCCCTCCGGAGTGTGAACCCCCATAGTGAGCGCGGTACCCATATGGATCGGGCTGCACGTTCCGAGTGTTTATGCATTGCATTGCATCTCATGCATTTATTCCTGTTGCTTTATTTGGATATATTTAAGACTTGTACTGAATAGAACTGTTTAACTAGCTTTACTGTGTGCTTTATTGTGGATTTCCTGCTTTCGGGTTTTTATACATGCTTATTACTCGCTGAGTTGGTAGACTTGCCCCATACTCCCTGCACCTTGTGTGCAGATTCAGGTGCTCCAGAGACCTAGTGCTGTTGTTGTCGATTTCTCAAGCTTTTCAGAGTATTGAGGTAGCTGCCCAGCATCCGCAGGACCACTTACTCTGTCTCTATCAGTCATGCTCTTTTGCTATGTTGTTAGACTCTGTATCATTTCCATTCAGACTTGTATTCTGTTTTGTTAGAGGCTCTATACTCGTGACTCATTGGATTTTTGGGAGGATTATTACTCAACTGTGTTTTCCTTTGGTATGAATTACCCCTTGGTTTGGGAGTTTGTTATTGAATTTCGCTGGTTATTCGTAAATTGTTTCTCTTTGGGTTGGAATTCCGTTCTTGGTTGTGGTTGGGTCGGGTTTGCCTAGCCTCGCGACCGGGCTCCATCACGACCGGGTTTGGGATCGTGACACATTCAGACTACAGTCATTCATTGTCTGGGTTAAGGTTACATCCAAAATACCTAGTGTGTCCACCTTCCAGTGATTTTTCTACATAAAGAGGTGGCACGTGATATACGTAAAGATCCATCATAAGAACAAAAAGTTTGGCTGCCTTTGCTAGCTGATCTGCAGTCATATTCTGCTCTCTATATGCATGTTGTACCTGTGGATTACTAAGTTAGAGTAGGAGGTACCAGTAGTCAATTAGCATATTAGAGTGAGAGGGGTTATCAGTTTGTAACAAGGAGATAATATGTTTAGCATCTACTTCCCACTTGTATAGGCTTTAAGTTGTATTGTAAGACTAATTTAAGGCCTTCAATCGAAGCACATAACTCAGTTGTTATCACAGAGGCCATATGCATAGATTGCGCAAAACCAAGTATCCACGCTCCTTTCAATTTACAGATTACTCCCCCAATACCATTATTAGTAGGACCAATATCCCCATGGATATTAACTTATACGAATTGTGTATTGGAGGTTGCCATTTGACGTTTAAGGGCCATCTTTTCTTAGGCCTATGGTAATGTGCTGTAAGATAGGCAAACTCACTGGCCTGTGTAAATATTGTAGAAATATTAACTTTATGTCTTAACGAGTTGAAACTATTATTAATACGAGTTGTCCAAATATTCCATAAACATATAGGGAGGAAGGTATTTGGACTTACTTTATGCGGAAGACTAACATTTTTTATTTTAAGTAATGCATATAGCCAATTAATAGTGCCTTGAATGGGACAAATATAATTAATAATATTTGTTAGACCTAAATCCTCCCAAACAATATTTGCATTAGTACATTGAAGAAAAATGTGGCGTATGCTTTCTTCAGTATCATGGCAGTATGCACAACTGCTATTTTGTATGAGTCCTATATGCGCAAGATATGCCTTAGTTGGTACTCGATTATGGCAAATCAACCAAATAAAAGTTTTAAGTTTTGGTAAGATTGACTGCTTCTACATCCATTTAAAGTTATGAGTATTGGAAGAATTGGAGGATTTTGCTAGGAGACTGGTGTAGCTAGAGTTTGTTGTGAATATGCCTGATTGTGACAGCCCCCAATATAGAAATTCTTGGGTAATTGATGTATGTGAAATGTAAATATTATGTATTTCTCGTGTAATATTTAGAGGTAGCTCAAATGGAATTACTCCCAGAGGGGCTATAATTGGAGATACCATTGTTTCTGGTACAGAAGTTCCTATAAAAATGGGAAATGCCTACCTTTGAGTGCGGTTTGAACTATTGATTTACGTAATTGGAAATAACCAATTAGGTTTACGACGAAACCTAGAAATCGATCACTGATCCAATTTGAGTACCTCTGCAGGATAGACCTCAACAGAAAACTGAAGAGTAACGGCAGCAAGTGATTGAGTTCAGTAGTTCCTCATATAAAATTATTGACTCTAGAGATATAGTAATATGGAGAAGACAAAATTGTTTCAAGCACCGACAGAACCGGAAGCGACTCTAATCCCAATTTGCATTACTAAGGTAAGAATATAACTTAATATTTAGCTGGTTTGATGGTAGTGGTCTTTCAATGAGTGATCTAAATGAAGTACCAGGTTTAATCGATGGGTCATTTCAGAAATTTATATGTTGCCCCATTCCGATCTTCCATTGAAGGCCTTGTTGGCACGACATCCAACCTCGTATGATATTTGACCAAATGCGGGAATTCTTGTAGCCTCGATTAATATGTAAGTACTTATTCAGTAGAATCTGAGCCCACATTGTATTAGGAGATTTAAAACTCTCCAAGCCAGGTTTGCCAGGAGTGCTTCATTTTTAATGTCTAGTTTTTGAATACCCAAACCTCCTGCTTCTTTAGAATTAGTGACATTGTCCCATTTTATGAGGTGGTTGTTTTTCTTTGTAGACGTTGTGCCCCACAGGAAATTTCTTTGGTATTGATTAAATCTGGTCCGAATAGCTGGTGGAATGCTAATATATTGCATAATATGGTTTGGTAAATTGTATAAAGTTGATTTGATTAAAATAGCTCTGCCTGCTAAAGTGAGGAATTTAGTTTTTCACCCAGCTAATTTATTTTTAAAGTTATCAAGAAGAAACTGAAAGTCATGTGTTTTTGGTCTTCCTTGGAACATGGGGAATCCTAAATATTTTCCAAAGGATTGGCCTTCTTTTATGCTAAAGGAATTTGCAACAAAATGTATATTTTCCTGCTTGCAATTTATGGAGAAATAGATTTCTGATTTCTCAAAGTTAATCTGCTGCCCTAAATGCGACATAAATTATTTAACACATCCACAATAGCATGGAAACTTTTGGTAGATACCTTAGAGAATAAAATGATGTCATCCTCAAAGAAAAGATGTGAGAGGGATGGCTCATTGATTGAGAGTTTAATAGGCTACCATTGAAGGTATTCTACCTCTCTTAATATTTTATGTGCTAATATTTCCATGGACATGATAAATACGTAAGGAGATAGGGGATCCCCTTGTCTTATTCCTTTTGTTGGTAATAAATACAGTCCTAGTTCCATTAATTATGATTGATGTCGAGCCAGTAGTAACACAAGACATAATTAGAGAAATCATTGATTCTGGAATATTAAAATAAAGTAGTGTATTCTTTATAAAGGACCATTCTAAACGATCAAAAGCTTTTTCCAAATCTAGTTTAAGGATCATGGCTGATGATTTGCCTTTTATTCTTGATGTAATTGAGGGCTTCCTGGACAATTATAGCATTATCAGAAGCTCTTTTGCCATGTTGAAAGCTAGTTTGAGTAGGTCCTATTATTTTATTAACTATAGATTTCAGTCGACTAACAATGATCTTTGTCACTAACTTATATAAAATATTACATAAACTAATAGGACGAAATTGAGAAATAGTAGAAGGATGTTTTACTTTAGGAATTAAACAAATAGATGTTCTATTTAATTCCTCCGGAATACGATATCTTCACACAACTTAATGACTTTATGTTTTACGGCAGGCCAATATTTTTGAAAGAAATATGGGTGTAAGCCATCCGGTCCTAGGGCCTTATAAGGCTTAAAATCGAACATAGCATTATGAATATCCTCATGACTAATAGGCTTAGTTATGTTATAGAAATCTTTATAAGCCCGATTCCATATGTTAGGGCTCCAAGGTGAATTAGAAGTATGTGATCGTTGAGTAATAAATAGGTTTTGATAATATTCAAGGATAAAATTATGAAGTTGAGTGTGGCCCTCTATCCAGTTTTCAACTGAATCTTTTAATACCGTTATTTTATTCCTACATCTTCTATGAAGAGTGGTCATATGGAAAAACTTTGTATTAGCATCACCATCATTAATGCAATTTTTCCTAGATTTTAGTTTCCAATATTCTTCTTCCACACGAAGTAACTGACTATATTCTAAATTAAGTTTTATTTCTAAATTTTGTAGGAAGATACTAGTTGGGTAATGTATAGACTTATGTATTCCTCCTAATCTTGCTAAAAGAGTCCTTTTATCTTTGAAAATATTACCAAACATTTGTTTATTCCACCTACTTGCTACTGCTTGAAATTTATGAATAGTAGGAAATATTAATTGTTCTTCTGACCATATATTATGGACTAGCCTTTGAAATTGAGGGTGGGAAGCCCACATAGTTTTAAAACGAAAAATATTTTGACGTAAACTAATAGGAGGTTCTAGAGTAATTAAAAGCGGACAATGATCGGAGTGTGCACGAGGTAAATGACTAACTAATGCTTCAGGATATAAGCTTAACCAAATCATAGTTAGCCAAAAACCTATCAAGCCTTTCTTAAATGTTGAAGCCAGGCCTGCGTTTATTTGTCCAAGTATACTTACTTCCTTGAAAGCCTAAATCAACTAAATTACAGTAATTTATAACATTATCAAAACTTATCTACCCTATTATTATTGATGGGGAGACCCCCAAAATTTTCATTAGAATTAATAATTTCATTAAAATCACCACCAATTAACCATGGCATAGAGACAAGTTTCATGCAAATGTGCTAAATTTTCCATAATTCATTACGCAAATGGTAATTAGAATTAGCATATATAGTAGACAAAAGCCAACAAGGTTTATTGGGACTTACCTTAACTGCACAGTGAATTTCTTGATCAGTGAGGCTTAATTCAGTTACATTTATACTAGCATCATTCCATAACACCAGTAAGCCCCCAATCAGCCCATTTGCTGGAACTTGTGACATATGAGAAAAACCAAAATCCTCACATAGTCGACTGTGATCTTACATGTGTGTTTCAAGAAGAATAGCTAACACTGGTCTGTGATTATCAAGAAGGGACCTAAAGTGTCGACGAAACTCAGGATTATGTGACCCCCTACAATTCCATCCTAGGAAGTTCATGTAAGAGTTAGGAGAGGTTATCTCCCTCATGGGAGACTGATCCATCTGAGTGACTGTGTGTGTTACAGTTGGACCTAGACTCAGAGAAGGACTGCTCTGAAGTAGAGTAGGAAGTATTACCATGGCATACTTGCCTATTGTTTTATTTGTTGTTTGCCGGAAGTTGAGACTCCATGGTATCATTTCTGGGGGGCATTTGAGAATGAACCTTTTTTCAAAGTGCTCTTCTAGGTTGTAAAGATGAAGACTCTTTATCCACCAAAACTCTGTCCTCGTTGCTCTCATTTCTGCTAAAATCTCTTCTAGTTCCTTGCTTGTTTGAAGAACTAGTGAGTGAGGAGACTGAGGAGGTGTGCTTTGTGGACTGTCCTGTGGAGTAAGTGTATCTAATGGGCTAAGTGGACTCGCATATGGGGAGAGAGGGTTGAATGTTTCTAGGGTTTGGAACCACGGTGCATAAATCTGGCCCATATGATGGGGAGGGTAGAAAGGTAGGAGTTGAAAGTTTTGGTTCCCCAGTTGAGGTAGTGGAGGTAGATTGTACTGCTAGTGAGCTTGCATGGAGGTGGAAGCTTGTCTGCCTAAGAGAAGTGGAGAGTGAGTCGAGTACCATTGGTTTTGGTTGTATTAGTCCATCCCAATCCTCATTCCCTCGATCACTATCTCTGCTAGATGAGTAGGGTTCTGAATGAGAAGAACTATTTCTTGGTTGTTCAACTCCATCGTTAACACTAAGGCATACCCCTGAAGGCCCATCTCGAGCTATGGCTGAAGTGGCTGATCCATGGTGATCTGCTGAGATGTGTATATCATTGGAGCTGAGATATTTGGAATTTGAGGGCCTTGCATGATCAGCCTGGGTAATTGGAAGAAGTAATTGTTCAGTTCCATATTTTCTCTGAAATTTTGGTTCCAATTGAGGTTTGTGAAGATTGGTCGCTGCATCTTTACTTTGAAAGTATTGGATTATGTGATATCTCTGCAGAAGTAGTGTGAGGCAGGGTAGTTAACAAAGAGGAGGGTGGGATAACGTTTAATGGTGGTGGGTGCTCACATGGGAGGTAACTATTATGCATGCATGTAACAATAGATTTGGTCTCAACAGATTTACTGTGGCATGCAAATTACCATCGGTGTTAGTGAGTATAGAGGAGGACGTGGCTAACTGGGGTGAAGTAAATGGCAATATAGGAGGTGTTTTTTTGTCTATCTGCGTGTGTGTACTGACAGATGTTAATTCCATCCTAGGTGGCTTAAGAGGCAAATGAGACGTGGAAGAGTGAGTAGATATCCCAACCAAGGCTTGAGTGGTGGAGGTTAATTTTTGATTGGTTGAGGAGGGAGGCAGTAATAAGGGAAAGGTTATAGAAGTGTCTTTACTTAGGGTTGGTTTGACCAGTGGTAGAGTAGCTGACGAAGCAACATTATAGATCATTGGGCTGGGGTCCAACAATTCAAAGTGAGGTCCAAGTGGTTCAACTAAAGGTCTAAATGAATTGTGTAAGGCATTGTTAGGCTTCAATGGCCCAATAATTAGTTGGTCTGTAAAGCCCAAACCTTGGCCTGTAGGGTTAGGAGACTTACCTGGCAGCTCAGTCGCCGGCAAGTTTTCCCTGAGTGGTATAGAGGTGGCAGTTGTACTCCACTGTTGATTATACCTTGTGTTGAATTTCCGTGGAAAGTACACAGTTTTCCATGCATGCTCAATATTGTTAAAAGTAGAAGGTTTAACCATTGTAGGAGTTGTTGTATTTGGAGTAGGTGTTGAACAAGTTTGGATTGTATGGCCAAGATGGCCATAGCCCGTGCATAGTATGTTCACACCTTCATAGGTAAGACTTTGTCTGTGACTACCTATATTAATATAGGATTTTAGAGGTTGTTCGAGAGGCACTTCAATACATATGCAAGCATAACGGCCTCGTGTAGTTGCAGAGGTGCACGTATCAATCTTTAAGAGTTGTCCAAGTTTAGAACCAACTTGTTGTAGAATTTCTGTATCATAAAACTCCGTGGGCAATTCTGGTAGCCTTACCCAGACAGCCGAGTAAGTTAGTTGAGTAGTAGATGCTGTAAACTTTGGTTCCCATCGACAAACGCATAAGAAGTGATTTAAAATAAACCACTGACCTCCCTGAAGAGCTTTGAGCATGCTATCTTCTTTCTTAATTTTAATAAGAAAGAAATCTGACCCTAAATCAATAAGTGAGAGTTCTTCAGCAGGCTTCCAGATTTCTTTAAGTTTTGTCTTCAATACCTGATGTGCAATTCTTCTACCAAATAGTTTAACTATTCTTAATGCTTCCAAGGTTCATAAAGTCTCTCTTTATTAGTGGTTGTTATTGCGATAAAGTTGTCATCTTCCTCCTTTTCCTAAGTTATTTCAGCTGTTAAGTCGTGCTTAGGTAGACTGAGTTGATGGCTGGGTAGAGAAGAAGATAGGTACTTAATGGCAAGAAGGGTTTGTAGGAAGGTGGCTGGTGGTGTAGGTTTGTCATCGATTTGCATAGAGGTTATATCTGGTGGTTCCTCATAGGTATGGTGGGGGGAAGTGTTTAGAGTTGTCATATAGAAGATGATTGTAAGGGCAGGTTGAAGAAGAGAGGAGTAGGAGCTATACTAATGATGTATTGAACGAAGGGGATATGAGTTTACATGGGAGCTAGTAGAGAGAAAAAAGGAGTTAAGATATCTTTTCACTTCATCGTCTTCCTAAAAAATATAATAGTATCTTAGTTCCAACTCGATATTTTTTATGTAGCTACCTTGTTTTTCAGAGAATAAAGAAATGGAATAATACTTATATGTATCTTTCTTAAAAGTGAATAATTTTGTCTTGGTGAAGACCATTCCAGAGACAAAAAAAATACCTCAATTTCAATAAAGTATACTTCTTGAAGGTTGTTATGTTTTGCTGCTACTCTGCTCTTGAAAGACAATTTTTATTGAATGAATTTCTCTTCAGTGGATCAATTAGCAGCCTTCTCATAAAGAACTGGCATGAACAACAAAAACAAATAAGAGAACCCAACAGGCCAAGAAAGTTATATCGGTCATTATTATTACATCAAACAATTACTATGATACTTTTGAACGTAAATGTTATGAACATACTTTGAGGAATACAAAATTACAATAAGAAGCTATAGCTCATATATAGCTATTAGCTTGTTTACCTGTACATGAAAAAGTAGTGTTGCTCTCTATCTCTCAAGTCGTAAAACTTTGCAGGGTAGGGAAAAAAAGGAGCAATAATTTGCATGTAAAACAAATCAACTTGATAGAGCCAAATAAATAGTCAATAGCAGAACCTTATAAATTCCAATCTAGAGACAAGAATATATCATTTCTCAATTTCTCAAAGGCCTTATCAATAATCTCAAGAGGCTAAGAATTTTTTTAGCTCCTCTACCACAAGTCCTCAACCTCTAGTTCCACCTTTACAGATACATCATACAACAAAAGAAAAAATCACAAAAGCAGCAAATCACTCATAGACAAAAACTTATTAATGAAATTTATATATTCCATGGGCAACCATTGTTGGGATAAATGAAACTACTGACTCATTCAATTTTGGCTTATCCTTTAATGACATCAAAATTTGATGCTTCGGAACAGAAGCTGAGAGCAATCCAATTATAGAGAAATACGCAATAGAGACATTGCAAAGGAAAAGATAAGTTAGAAAATGCCTCGTCTGCTAACCAGAAAGAATAAAAACTAAATGGAATCATATGCAGCTCCCCTTCCACATTCTACATTGAAGAAATATCAGAAATTAAATGGATATTTTGTAGCACCGATAATTGGATAGACTTAAAAAGAGGACAAATAAACACTTAATCTATGAGTCTAAATTTCACATACAAAAAACATATCAATTGTGAGAAAAGAAAGTATTTATCAAATTTTAGACTCAAATAAATTATTCTGCCCGCCAGCATGTACATAAACACAAAACAAAACTATTTTTTCTATTTAAAAAACAATAAAGAGAACAAAAGGTGAATATTAGATATAAAGTAGAAATTTTAAATAAGCTGAAAGGACACCGGCAATGGATATTCAAATCCTTTCTGATCACCTGCCAGCGACAACACAACAGAAGTGATGTCAAATATTCTTTTGAATAAAGAGATAAAGATTTTAGAATTTTACAATTGCTCCTATATCTATGATCTTCTAGGCTTGAAGTTAGTCTTCTTTGTTGAGCTTGTAGAAGAGAAACTATTTTAAAAAATTTCAGAAATAACACTAAATATTAAAAAAGCGCATGCCTGTGCAGAATAAGGAGAGACTGCATGATGGAGGAAAATCATTAAGAGACAGGACAATAATGCAGAAGCAAATAGGAAGCAAACTTATTACATAAGTAAATTCAATTTCTAATTTTTTATCCCGACAGGCAACAGCTAAGTCTGATAATCTGTTTCTCAATAGTCAAGGTAACATTGGTGGATCTAAGAATTAAAGTATAAAAAGAACTTACATAGAGATGTGTCTTTTCAAAGAAAACAATAAACAGGGAGTATCAGAATCTTTTTCAAAGGCTTCTTCTATACTCCAAATTCCAAATGCAATAAACTATAATTTTAGAGATTTTTTCGTGATAACAGTCGACAAGTTTCCATAAGTCATTACATTCAATTACAATTTTAAAACGGCAGCCACAGGATTAGAAAAGTCTCCCAACATAAAGGAGAAATTTGGATATAAGAGATAAGCGGCCGAAACAAACTTCCTAAATCAGGATTTTCTACATCCAAATAAGAACAACCATATAACATGACTTTTACCAGATTAATGTACATAGAATCTATTTGTAAATCAATCGACAAGCATCAATTCAAAATCTACTGTAAATCGATTGCAAGAGAGTGATTTAACAGGGGAAGAAAAGAAGTTACATTGGAAGAAGATGGACGGTCATTAAAGCAGGATGTTGCGCAACGAGTTATGAACTGATTTACTGTTAATCAATCGACTAGAATAAATTCAAAATCTACTGTAAATCGATTTCAAGGAACCAATTCACTGTAAATCTAATGTAAATCGATTGGAAGAAGAGAAGTTAACAGGAGAAGAAGATAATTTACCTAGGAAGAAGATGGGCACTGTTGTTGACACAATGTTAAATCACCATAAATCGCACTGTCGTTGATGCATAACAGTTGATGCATCACCGAGTTAGGTTATAATCGTTTTAGCGACAGTCGATTCCTCGAATTTGTTTTTTCTAATTGTATTTTAATTGGGGAGGGAAATGATAAAAGGTATCAAAATATTTTGAGGGAAAGCTGTTTCTCTTTTCTGTGCGGAGGGAAAATTAAAATAATAAAATATTAATATCAATTAGTAATTTTTAGTGGATATTATTTTTTATTACCGGTAAAAGGATATATTTTGCTGGCTAATTGTTATATGCCGCTAATATTTAAGATTAAAGAATTTATTAGCGACCACTACCTTATTGCCGCTAAATAACTGCCGCTAAAGGCCTTTTTTGTAGTATTATGCCTCTTTAAATGTTTTCTTTAAGATATTAATTCCTAAAATACAAAAAGATTTTCTCTTTTAGGAGTTTTTCCTTAATAATTTCTCATAGAGTCTCTGTTTAAAAAAATCTTAGTGTGTTTACTTTATTCCCGATCTTCCCGAACTATACAAAGATCTGATTCATGTGGCGTCAAGATACTAGGCAACCTACATAGGTTCGATCAAATAATTTTCCTATTTTATTAAAAGAAAATGGAAATAGAAGGAAACAAAAAAAATGATGAAATTATGGGATGTGAGAAATGAGAGGAAAGAAAAGAGTGATGATGAGAAAAAAAAGAGGATGGAAAATGAGAAAGCAAGTGGTAGAAAATGAAAGAAAAGAGACGGTTGAAATGAACAAATTGGGATAATGCCAAGTGACCTTATGACCCTCGAAGTCATTCTTGAACCGTTAATTGTTGCTTGGTGCATTGCACGTAATGTGATACATTGTGCTTTTGAATGCCCTAACTCTAACATGATGACTTCATTTTGTTCTTCTTTGTTATCTTCATTATAGTAAAAGGGTGGTTGGTTTGAGGTTCTTAAAGTGGTAACTCCAATCTACAACATAAAGTTAAAAGGCAATGGCAGACAATAATAGATTAGTCATTTGATCCCTGCCTTGGGTAAATCTTTCAATGATGTGGTAAAAATAGGGGAGATGGTAGAAGAGGAAATCAAGTCACGTAAAATAATGAGTAATTCTACATTAAAAGACACTACAAAATACATTCAGAACATTTCAGTATGTTTGGGTGCAAGAAATAGAAATAGAAAAAATGTTGTTGAGCTGCGCCAATGACAAAATCCAATGGGCATTCCTGATCAATGCTTTTAGCCTTGATATCGACCCCATGGATATCCCTATCCCCCGGGACAAAGCACAAAAAAGTGTTGGCATCTGAAAAGTGCAACTCAGAAGCTTATTGATGCTTGTGACATTGTCATGCAAACTCCATATGAAGTACACACTAGAAAAAGTCCATCTCCCCTTCATATTGAGATGCATATGGTGGGTATGTTTTTATTGAAAAGGAATATGAGAATTCTTCTTATATCCTCGGAGGTCCACATACTACATAGCTTTCAGCGCTATTAGAGGTTGATCTTAGGAACGAGCCGTCAAAAGGGACACAAATACAATTTGCTATAGTCAATGTGATGGAGACTTGCGAAGGTCCTAGTACTATTGATACGTAACTCAGTGGCTAAGATATAGAGGTTGATGATTGGAAATATTCTCCTTTCGTGGCTAGCCTGGAAGGAGTGTTAATAATTTATTTTTTGTCATTTCTGTTGTCCGGGTTATCTCAAGGCTGTAATCCGGATATTATCTTATGACTCAAACCCTTCTATCCTTTCATTTCGCCTAGTTTCTTTAGTCATAGTAACTCTTTTAGTATTATCTAGATTTGTTCCAGGGTTGTAAACCTAGTTTCTGTTGTTCAAACTCTTTCATCGTGTGTCTAATCCAATTTTCTATTTTCTATTATTTATGGTCATTCTTCGTTTTGTTCTCTTCTTCCTTTATAGTTCTTTTTATGATGCTAGCTCTAGTGACACGATATGTATGCATAATTCTAGGCCTGGTCTTAACAGTTAGTTTAATCATGAGGCAATAAAATAAGTTTGACGATGATAGGGACATTTGAGGGAAATAAGTATAGATTTTGACATCTTGTGGTCATTTAAAGCATGAATTGTGTGAAAATGGGGCAGATGGTTTGGGAAGTTAAGAGGACGACAAGAATTTATTACAAGAAAGTGCGTCCCATACAATTTGAAGAAAGCGACTTTCAATTCAAGTGCATCTCAAGTTACAACATAAAGCCAAGGGAGTTCGCTCTGAACTGATGGAGCACATCAATTTTGAAGAAGAAATCACCCAAGAAAAGCTCTGTACTTGACAAGGCACTAAAGAAAGGTGGAAGGCATATCTGTGATACCAACACCGATGCTTCAAACGAAATGCTATACATGATCTTCATTTTTCATCTTTAGGTTGCGTGTGTTACACTTGGTATTCTAAGAGATTGAGAGGATCTCTTTCTGCTATCTAAAGACTTTATCCTTTGTCACTCCTTTTGAGCCTTATTTATTTTCTTTTATACTCCTTTTTTGGAATCAGTAGCAAAGTTCAGAAACACAGATAAAATAGATAAATAAAGAAGAGAAAAGAAAAAAAGAGAAGAGGAAAAGAGAAAATAAATTGGTAAAAAGGTAAGTAAAGCAAAAGAAAGAAAAGAAATAGAGAGAGAGAGGAAGAAAAGAAAAAAAGGATTAAAGTACAAAAAAACAAAGGAATTCCTATGTCATGAATAACGTTCGACCTGATTCCTTTTAAGGATGTGTTGGAAGCCTCACAGTTCGATCCCATCAAACTAAAATTCGAAGTTCCCTAAGCAAGAAAACAGAGAAAGAAGTTGCGATTTTGTAAAAAATCTAATTCCAAATGTTGTAAATCTAAACCCTTTAATGTTGTTTTGAGCCTTTATGATATTCTTTCTTTTTAGCCTTTTAAAAAAGCCACATGCGGTCCCATAAAGACCTCCCAACTATGTTGTCGATTAGTTACTTGTATTTGAAGTTGAATAGAATAGCAGATGGCCGTTTGGTTTTGGTTTGTTCTCAAGGCAAATGGACTGATTTCAAATAGCCATTTTGTGGTTTTGTATTTCGAAATTGATTAGTTTTATCAAAATTAGACCCACGTGTACAAAGCTTGAAACGTCTTGCTGCATTTTGTTGATCTTTCGAACGATAAGTTTTATTGCATTGCTAAATCGTATATGGTAGTACTGAGTGTAGGTGATAATTGTGAATATAAGTTAAAAAGATAACACATTAGTATTTTTGGAACTCGATTGTGCTCGATGGGTATAGTTGAATACAAATTTCTTCTTTAATGAAATTGAGGTGCGCCATTCACACAAGTAAATCACATAGCATGTGGCCCTTATGTTAATTTTACAACTTAGTGTAGAAAGAACTTTGAATTATCGTGGTTTGATTTAGGCGTGTTAATTAAATAAAGTATCATAGATATGGGTACGGTTCCCATGACGTAGGTTGTGATGCTTTAATTTCTAAAACCCGGGGGTACATTTTTGTGACCCGACCACAATTTAATCTTTTTAATAAACTAAACATGTGGTGGATCGTGGGTACTGTTCCCGTGACATGATTCACTACGTATAATCAAATAATCAGTTGGACTATTAAAAGTGGTTTAAAAGGAATAAAAATGCACATAGGTCTAAATGATGTTTTAAAGTCTGATAAATAGGCCAATAATAGTAGTTGAGCGACCGTGCTAAAATCACGAAACCCCGGAATGCCTAACACCTACTTCCGGGTTAACTGAATTTCTTATCCGAATTTATGTATTTCACGACTATAAAATAGAGTCAATCTTCCTCGATTCATGATTTAAACCAGTGACTAGGGACACTATAAATGATCCCATGTGGTGACTCTGATTTTGATATAACAAAATCCTATTTCGATTATCAATTAAATTGAAAAAACTCCCTTATATCCCCTCTAAGGTAGAAAAATGAGGTGTTACACCTCCAGATCTTCAATGCGAGAACAGTGGTAGCCAACTCCAAATCATAAACAGGGTAGTTCTTCTCTTGAGGCTTCAGCTGATGAGAAGCATAAACGATAACTCTACCCTCCCGCATCAAAACACACCCGATACCAACTCTTGGAGAACTACAATACACGATATAAGAACTTGAAGCTAATGGCAATACTAACATTGGAGCTGTGATCAAGGCAATCTTGAGCTTCTAGAAGCTCTCCTCACACTCATCAGACCACTGAAATGAAACACCCTTTGAGTCAACTTTGTCAAGGGAGATGCAATAGATTAAAATCTCTAAACAAACCAGCGGTAATAGACCACAGAACCAAGGATATAGTGAATTTCTGTGGTTGAGGACGGTCTGGGCCAACTCTGAACCGCCTCTATCTTATTCGGGTCAACCTAAATACCATCACTAGACACCAAGTGTCCCAAGAAAGCCACTGATCTGAGCCAAAATTCACATTTGGAGAACTTTGCATAAAGCTTCTCCTCCCTCAATATCTGCAACACCGCTCTCAACTGCTAGGCGTGCTTCTTCAGACTACACGAGTATACCAGAATATCATCAATGAAGACTATGACAAACGAGTCGAGATAAGGTTTGAACACACTCTTCATCAGATACATTAACGCTGCTGAGGCATTGGTCAATCTGAAAGACATCACCAAACCCCATAATCACCATATAGCGTCCTTAAAGTTTTCTTAAGAATATCTAGGTCCTTGATCTTCAACTGGTGATAACCTAAACGTAGATCAATCTTGCAGAAAACTCTCGCTCCCTGAAGCTGGTCGAACAAATCATCGATATGACATAAAAGATACTTGTTCTTAATTATTACTTTATTCAAATGCACGTAATCAATGCACATTATCATCGTGCCATCCTTCTTCTTCAAAAAAAGAACTAGTGCACCCGAAGACGATACACTAGGACAAATGAACCCCTTTTTCCTAAAGTTGTTCCTTTAACTCCTTAAACTCCGCTGGTGCCATACGATATGGAGGAACATAAATGGGCTAAGTGTACAACATCTGATCAATTCAGAAATCAATATCCCTATTCGATGGAATGTCCAGAAAGTTTGTAGGAAACACATCGGGAAAATCCCTCACAACTGGAACAGAATCAATACTGGGAGTCTCTGTATCGACATACCTCATAAAGGCTATATATGAAAGAAAAACTTTCCCAACCATACGGTGGGCCTTCAAGACAGAAATCACCCTTCTGGAGACATACTCGGTCTAGCCTCGCCACTCAATCTGTTGCAAACCAAGCATAGCCAAAAGCAATGTCTTTCCATGACAGTCCAGAATAACCCAGCATGTAGATAACCATTCCCTGCCAAAAATAACATCTAAGTCCACTATGCATAAAATCAATAGATGTATTTGGGTCTCCAGACCCCCAATAGACACAACACACGACCACTACACATGGTCTACCACAATTGTATAGCCTATCGGCTTGGAGACATGAACAGAAGAAATGAGGGGCTTGCAGGGCATAACCAAATAATGGGTAAAATAAGAGGACACTTAAGAGAAAGTAAACCAAGGTAAAATAACACGGAAGCATCCCTGCGACAGATTGAGATAATACCTATAATCACCACATTTGAAGCAATCACATCAAGCCTAGCTGGAAGTGAATAGAAGCGAGCCTGTCCGCCACTGGATCAACCTCCCCCTCTGGGGCGACCCCTGGACGATTGTCCTTCACCCCTGGTTGGCTAGGTAGATGGTGAGGCGACTGGGGCTGATGAACATGGTTGACCCCACTATTGAGATGAACCCCCAATATGACGAGGACACTGCCTCCACATGTGACCCATCTCTCCACACTCGTAGAAACTACCGGGTGCTAGAGACGGGGACTGAAGGGAACCCCTTGCACTGAAATGACTGGCAGATGCACCTAGAGTAGACGAATCCTGAACTGATGGAGCACAAGATTAACTGTAGGCTTAAAGTGCACTGAGTGAGGAATGACCATGCTGACAACCATGACAACTATGGGCTATTGATGCCCTATGATTACCTGCACAAGCTGACTGAGCATGCCTTAACTGACAGCCTTTGTTGTGATGAAACTGGCCCCTCAAAGGAGCAGCACCCCTAATACTACCATGTCCTCCAAGCCTCATCGCCTCCATTTCCCCGTGCTCCTGGTGATGAACTCACTTAATCTCTCGAGCGATATCCACCACCTCCTCAAATGTAGAACCTGACACTCTCTCCTTAGTCATGATAACCCTAATCTGGTATGTGAGGCCATCAACAAACCTCCTGATCCTCTTTCTGTCCTGAGAAACCAGCCAAATAGCATGACTATCCAACTATAATAACCTCAACTCGTAGTGATTAACAGTCATAACCCTTATCGTAAATTCTCAAACTACCTACGCAGCTCCTCCCTAAAGGATTGTGGGACATACTTCTAAAAAAATAGAGCGTAGAACTACTACAAAGTAAGAGGTGCTGAACTAATAGGCCTACGCCTCTCATATGCCTTACACAAAGTGAATGCAGCTCCAGTAAACTGAAGGGTCGTGAATGCAACCCTTCTAGTCTCCAAAATACCCACGGTGTGAAGAATGCTCTGACATCTATCTAAGAAACCCTAGGCATCCTCGCCCTCTGCACCGCGAACACAGGAGGTTGGAGTCTGCCAAACCCCTCTAATCTTCATTGCTCGTACTCTAGCATAACTGGAGCTACATACCCTTGAGCTGCTGCCACCGGCTGGACTAGTGGTGCCTCTAGTGTCTGCAATCCCAGAACCACCTTATCGCGTGTGTTGGCGGCGAGAGTCTGGGAGCATCTCCATGCCTGAGAAGTGGTTGTGCCAGTAGAAACTGCGACCGCCTAAGCAAGACTCGTACATACTATCAAGATCTGGGCCAAGGTCTCCCAAAGACCTGGAATCATATTGAGCACTGCTGGTGCCTGAGCTGGTGCTGCTGGTGTGTCCACAATTGGAACTTGACCCTGAACTAGGGCGGCTAGTGGATCTGCATGTGCTTCCCCAGCTGTTGTGCAGGGTATACCTCTGCCCCTACCACAGCCTCAACTATTTCCTCGACCTCTAGTGGCCCACCTGGTGTTACTAGTGGTCGTCCATCCAGACCAGTCGCTCGTGTCCTCACCATCTGAGAGATAATAAAATATCAAAAGTTTAGTACTCGGATCAACAGATTTCGCATGACAAGAAGTTCAAGAATATGATGTTTTCATAAAGGTTCTACAACCTCTCGAGGATACATACAGAAGTCTCCGTACTGATCCTCGAGACTCTACTAAACCTGCTCATGACTTGTGAGACCTATTTAACCTAGGCTCTGATACAAACTTGTCATTGCCATAAACCCGTTCCCGGTCGTGATGGCACCTATTGTGAAGACAAGGCCAGCCGACACACTTATAATTCATTTCAAGCACTTAAAATAATAAATATTTAGTCTTGAATAGAATAAAATCCCAAGATAAGGTTGACAATACAATTTGCAGAATAAAACACAGCCCGGCATATCATGAGAATCTAAATAATACTACAAGTCTGAAAGGGTCTACTCCACTATTACATAACTAAAACAGTAGGAAAAAAGGTAGAGGGAGAATACACTGTGTTGCGAATCGTCCGACAACTACCTAGTGAATCTCAGGAATCTGCTGGTGTTTACCGTGAAAATTGTAACAACAATTAAATTTGTAAATGGGATTCTAAAAATACATGATCAACTCCTGATCTAATTTGTATGGGTGGTTAGTGCTAAAACGTGTAATAAAATGGTAGAGATCGAGTTAATCAAATCAGTAATCGAACAAGTGAGGGGACGTTTCCCGGGCGCGAAGCAAGCCAATAGGTACCTTTGAGCCGGGCCTCGAGCCTATATCATGCTTATCGAGGGTAGTCGCGAAGGGGATAACAAGTAAAGATATTGATCAGAAAGTCTCTATACTACTAATCTCGAGCTAAATAATGAAGAACAAATGAAGAACAATAAAGTGTTAAGGGGACCTCGGGGTCGATGAAGATAGATAACTTAGAAAAAAAGACAGAAAGAGAGATTATTGCATTGTGGAGAAGTGGAACAACAGCAGTTCCCTACAAGGTAGGGTGAGTCCCCCTATATAGGCGAGGGGACTCAGTATCGTAAATGTATATTAATTACAAGAGTACAAAGATGGGGCGGTTTGATACATGATTTCACAACAGGCTCTTAGATAAGCTAGACCTATCAGGTGTAGCCTTGTCCTAAGGAGACTTCATCTTTTATCCTAACCTTGGACCTTGTTTCCTTCGATTCGGACCTCGACGAGCCCTAAGACTGAGAAATCGATCGTGGTCTACCACCCTCGGGGTCTCGTGGAAGGCTTCCGAAATGTGTTGAAAGAAAAAAATCAAACTTTATGTTTGTGCCGCGTACTGATAGTCTCTGCGTTTCCCATGACAAAGTAATGGGATATAATTTTGACACTCGATTTCTCGAGCCCCTTTTGGCAATGCTATGCTTGACGATTCAGATCATGGTGTAATCTTCTGTGAAAGATGGTGTATCGCATAGATCCTTTCTTGATGCCTTCTCATTTCCACTTCTCAAACAAGAACACTACCGTCGATTCATTTTTTCAAGGAAGCAGTAATTGCACCCGTCAATCAATCTTCTAAAGAATCGATGACCGTGTCATTTCTCCCCTATAAATGAGGGTGTTTTGTGGCATTGATTCCTTCATCTAAATACTTCTGTGGGTATGGTTTGCTTCTTCCTTCTCATATCTTCTTTTACCTCTGATTATCATGATGGAAGCTTTCTATCTCAAGGCATTTTAGAGGAGTTCTTACAGGCCACGTCAAGGCCTTCTGCCGGCGCCTCCCTTCATCAGACATAAACATGAAAGTTTGATATTTTCGCAATCGTCCGTATGTAAGGGACAGTAAGGGGACATTTCCTGGGCGTAAAGCAAGCCAGTAGGTACCTCAGAGCCAGGCCTCGAGCCTTTTTCGGGCTTATCAAGGGTAGTCGGGAAGGGGATAACAAGTAAATATATAGATAATCAAGGCTCCATACTATCAATCTTGAGCTAAATAATGAAAAACAAACAAAGAAACAATAAACTGCTAAGGCGACCTCAGAGTTAATGAAGACAGATAACTTAGAAGTAAGAGAGAGAGTGAGATATTATTTCACAGTGGAGAAGTGGAGCAACATCAGTCATCTACAAGGTAGGGTGAGTCCCCCTTATATAGGTGAGGGTACTTGGTATAGTACATGTGTATTAATAGCAAGAGTACAAAGGTGAGACGGTTTGACGCAAGATCTCATAGCAGGCTCTTACATAGGCCATACCTGTCAGGTGTAGCCATGTTCTTAGGAGACTTCCTCTTTCATCCTGACATAGGACCTTGGTTCCTTCGATCCGAACCTCGACGATCCCTGAGGCCTTGAACTCGATCGCGGCCTTCCACCCTCGGGGTCTCGTGGAATGCTTCCAAAATGTCTTGATAGCAAAAAATCAAGTCTTAATATTCTTCCGTGTACAAGCTGTGTATAATATGTTACGATTTAAAAGCACGATTCTAATGAAAGTTATCATTTCAAATTGTTTAGGAAATCACATGTTCCTAAGACCCTGAATTGCTTAAATGTGTGTTTAATTTGAAAAGCCTTGTTGTTGCTTATCCATGATGATATTTGACAGTGAGAGAAGAGATCAAGAAATATGATGTGATGTGTTATCATGTGCCATAAATGATATAGCAATATGGACAATGTTTCCAATGAAGTGAATTACATGTAAAAGAATGTGAAGTGTGGTAAATCCTTAAGAATAATAAATGTTTTGGAGTGTCAGTTACTCACCGAGGAAGGGCAGGGCCAAATAATCTAACCCTGAAACTACACGTGCTGGTATAGGAGTGATCGAGGAGTAATTCCCAATGATGATTCGAAGAGGTTGTTTCCCCTTATATGGGATGATATTGATATGTTGGGACGTTTCCCTTTGAATTGGATAAGACTATTTCTAGTGAGATATGATGTGATGTAGACCCACACGACATTATTGTGATATGGCTTAGCTGATCGGGCTATAATCAGATGCCATGCCACGCACATGGTAATATTGTGAGTAGATTTCTCGAGGTAAGACGACTTAGTTGATCGAACTGAGAGTGGTCTCCATTCTAAAAACACGATGGTGTATCGGTGCTAAATATTTCCCAGCATAAAAATATTGAAACTTACTTGAAATTAGTTTTCCCTTTATTGGACTCCATGAAGCCGTTTGAGTCTCTTAATGATTTCATGTTTCTTTCTCCGTTTATTGTTATTTGTTCTACTGATAGGGTGTTTCGTTATACATATTAGAACTATTACATATGTACTAACGCCCCTTTTGCCGAGGTGCTGGATTTTTATTGGATGCAAGTGGTTGCATAGCAGATGGTGTTGATCCGTGATAGCAACATGCCCCCTTCTCAACACACTTAAGAGCCCCTACTTCACTTTGGGGTCATGTATCTTGTCCTTTGTACATAGCATTTTGTGGTACAGCTGGGGCCTTATTTTCAGGATTGTCTTAGCATTCTTTTGGTTCTATTTGAGGCTCTCTAGACATAGTGTGGGTTGTATATTATTTTTGGAAGGGTGAACTAAACTTTTTGCAATTGTATCATGTGTGCCACTTTAACTATGAATGATAATATACTGTTTTTGGAACATGTTAATGACGTGACTAACAGAAATTAACTGGTGTTATTTACCTGACCTCTTACTGTCTAATTAAATGTATTCTTCTTCTTATTCATGGGTGGCTTGGGTAGACGACATTGTGCAGGCCTGGTCGACCGGGGTAACCCTTTTTGACGCTGGTCGCGCTCCCACGTTCGGTGCATGACAATAAAATATCTAAAAGATTGTGTGTGTATATATATATATATATATATTGGTTGGATATATGAATACACACTTATGAATACATTGATGTATATAACCCATGTCAACAACTGAATCATGAAAACGTAGGCTACTCTTTTTGCAAGCAACTGATACAAGCATATATTGTCGCGACTTGTAACATGGTCCAATGATATTACTATTGCGGAATGCAACCCGATTAAATGGATATATTATTATTGCATGCAGCCCGATCTAATAAATTTTCACCATGCAACCCAATACCATTACATATATCCATACAAATGAAAAAAATAAAAAAAAATAATAAGCATCAAGGGAACAGTAGCAAACAAAATGACGACATATGTGTAATAATGACAAATAAGGTAAATGCCATATACGTAGTAGTGATAAACAATATATGGGAAAAAAATGTAACGATTCTACCGATCATTTTTAGAATTCAAGTCTCGTTCGGCGGAAGAAGGTCTTGAGCAGCTTCGTATAATGTGTTATGACTTGCGTGCATGGTCGAGTTCATTTACTGGATGATTCATAGTCAAATCAGAAGAAGGATTGAGGTTTTGGAAGCTTAAGCGATGAGAGTTGACCAGAACTAGACTTTTATCTAAACTACTCAGGAATGGGTTATGGATGATTTCAACAGCTTGGTATGGTGATTTGGAATCTAGGTATGCGTACAGATTTGGAGGTCCGTAGGGTAATTTGAAGCATTTCGGCGAAACATAGAAAAGTTGAAGTTTGGAAGAAGGAGAAGTTTAACCAATAGTTGACTTTTGTGATATCGGGGTCGGAATACAATCTCGAAAGTTTGAACAATCCGTTATATCATTTCGGACTTGTTTGCCAAATTTGGTGTTATTCAGGATTGATTTGTTTGAGGTGTGAGTTTTAGAAGTTGAAAATTTGAAAGTTCATAACTTCAATTCATGGTGCGATTTTTAGTTTCAACGTGGTTTGATATGATTTGAGACCTCAAGCGAGTCCGTTTTTGGGTATGGAACTTATTATTCTCGGGTGTGTTTCATATGGGCTATGAGCCATTTTCTTCAATTTTTGAACTGCTGAATCTATCATCTCGTTTTCTCCTTCGAATTACATTTGTTCCTCCGCGTTCGCGAAGAGTAATTTTGGATGAAGGAATATTTTTTCTTTGCGTTCACATTCCTCCTTCAACGATCACAGAAGCCAGCCCTTTGCTTCTTTACGGTCGCATTCATCCCCACACGTTCGCATAGTTATTCCATTCCACTCTACGCCTTTGCGCACTACTTCACGCGTTCACGAAGAGCAATCGTTGGGCCAACAATTTTCTAGTTACTCCCCGAACCTGGAGGGTAAGACTGGCACTCGGTGACTCACTTAACCTAGCATACCAACTTGCAACTGGGGGATCCTGAACATACAACATCATCTTTGGCCATGGGGCCACATTAAAGATAATAGGCGAAGAAAAACATAAAATTTGAACGGAGACTAGAAGTGACTAAGCATCATTATAAAGTTGGGCCGACAAGGCCATCATATCTACTATAGCTGACAAATCAACAAAATATACATGGGAGACCAATAAGCTGTACTAACTGACAGGATATGTCTACAAGCCTCTACTGCTGGATGTACTGTGATCGCAACATGGCCCCAACCTGCCCACAACATATATATATATATATATATATATATATATATATATATATATATATATATATATATATATATATATAAGATGCACACAAAACTCTAGATCGGGCAACTACGAAGGACGTGGAGCATACCGGTCAAGCTGAACTCGGGCATCACATACTGAGGAGGTCTACCCAAATGTTTCCTCTCAAAATCTTTCAAATTCTCGCCTCAATCCAACTTCTCAAAGTCCCAAAGTGAAAAATAAAACCAAATCCTCAATTTAGTGTTTTTAATCTACTGCCAAGATAATCCTTCTACGAGAATATAAAAATTGCCTCGTCATTCGTGGAGCACAAAAATAATATAGCCCAACTTCTCTCACCGCGAACACAGAATGAGCCTCATATTCAGGATGCATAACTGCAAGGATCCTTTTCACAAATGCGATGTGCACTGTGACAAACCTTCATGAACGCGGCCTCTCTTACGCAAAAGCGAAGAACAACTTCACCTGCCTCTCCTGAAATCCTTCGCGAACGCAGACCTCCCTAGCGAACGCGAAGAAGAAACCTAGAAATAAGAAAGAACTAGATTTAATTAATCCTTACATTATCCGAAATGCGCGGGACAATGTTCGAATCGCACCTGGCCCCCCCCTAAACCTTAACAACATTCTTGAAGCGTCAAATCACATAAAAAAATACTAGAATCATCAATCACACATCGACTCAAGCCTAAGTCATATTTTGAACATCTGATAGGAAATTGAGACCTATCCGGACACGTCAGATTGACCACAAATTTTGCACGCAAATAAAATTTAATATTACGGAACTACTTCAACTTCTGAAATCGGAATCCGTCTTCGATATCAAAAGCCGACTCCCAGATAAACTTTTTAAAAATCATCCAAATTTCTAACTTTCACCGGCTAATGCTGAAATGACCTACGGGCCACTAAATCAATATCCGGACATGCTCCTAAGATCAAAATAATCATACAGAGCTATTGCAATCGATAAAATTCCATGCCGGATTCGTCTTCACACAAGTCAACATACATCCAACTTGTTCCAACTAAACTTCAAACTTAGGGACTACTCTCAACTTAGTGTCTCATTCCACTCTAAAACTCACTCGAACCCAATACCAAGCACCTCATAAATAATGTAATCACAAAAAGAAATATACAAAGCAATAAATAGGGAATCAAGGTTCATACTCCCAATATCACAGGTCGATTGTTACACCAATACACATAATTGCTAAACTTCTCTGACCGTTGTTTTATAACCCTATAAAATGTGAAGTTCTTCTATTATCATAACATCACAAACAATCTTAACATGGAGAGAAACATAACCCCCTTTCTTCTTGGCATTCTGTTTATTTTTCACTTGATAGTTATAATCCTATCAAGAACTCCGTACCCTCCTTGTGATTCATGCACCTATGCTGGCAATCTGTGCAAACAGCCCGGGGTTTCAACTCAATATGAGTGGCCGGAGTTGATAGGAGTTGAGATCATGAAAGACAAAGCCATCGTAGAAAGAACAAATTCAATTGTTACTGGCGTTGTATTTTCAGTAGATTTTATTGTTACATAGGACGTGTGTTGTAATCGTGTGTGGCTTTGCCCCGATGAACACGGTAATGTAAAAGCCAAGCCAAAGGTTGGGTGATAGAGGAAATTGATAGAATTTTGGATTGGAATTATCATTATAAATATTGAAATATATTATGTTAAAGTCTTTTTGTTTTTGAATAATATCACATGGATCTGATTTTATACTAAATAAGATATATGAAGAAAGATGAAATGAGAAGAAAAAGATCTAACAGAAATCGAAGCTTAAATATATGATATTCACATATTAACACCATCATTAAACTATTACCTACAACGTCTAGGAGTATAAGAAAAATTCATTCAATTATAAAACATAAAAGATACAACTTCAAATTGTTATAAAATTAAAGAAAAAGATAAAATAAATAAGTACAACGAGAAACAAAATAGGGAATATTGTCACGCGAGTACCGAAATCTGTTGTCAACTAATGAGACCCTAGATTCCCATTCTTCATCTTTATTTCTCGTGATAACACCAGAAGGAGGCAAAAGATAGTTTATTGCTATTTTCGTTAGATAGTTCGATAATTTAACCCTATGCAATAAATATTTTGACGACTTATTATTTGATGATTCAACTCATTTAAATTTTTTTACATTCTTTTACGATCATGGATACATGCATATAACATGCTCCGTATGAATGTAAGAGCAAAAATTTGTTGAATCACAATTCTTTATGAATCTCTTAATTGTAGAATCGAGGACTTGTAGCAGATTAAATGTAAATCAAGGTTTTTATAGTAACATCACTTCTTAGAGTCAAGGCTCTTGAAGAGCTATTTTGTAACGTATAAATAATTATACCTTTTTCATGTTGCGATTAAATATATATAAGTTAAAAAGAGCAAAGCTAGATAATACGAAGAGAATTAAAATTGTTCTATATGCATAATATTGTATACATAGGTTTGTATCATGATTTACTCACGAGGGTGACACTTGGTATTATTGGCACATACATCCTACATTTTCGAATGTTTAAGTTTCGTCGTAAGTTAATCGACATAAGATCGGGGATGATATTATAAGAATTATGCTATTTCAAAAAAGTTATGAATGAATTCGTAAAGGTGGGAGAGGAAGCAAGTCAAAGAAAATAATTTTTCGTCCAAGTTGACGTATTGGGATAAAATAAGGACCAAGCAATAATACCCGATATTTATTCTAGTACCATACAAGAAACCATATGACCATGATAATAAGATGTATAAAGTGTATTAAAAATAAGTAAAATTTTAAATAATTTGAAATAATTTTTAATTTAGATGAGTAATTGATTAATTATCGAGTAGTGTGATATTACGCATTTAATCAATTCAATGTTTTAAATAATCTTGCCCTCTCCCACGTCCCTTTCAAAGCAATGACTCTTAAAGTTATATAAAATATGGAAACCTAATAGATGGATTCCAAGACTCTTCATTTAGTACTTTGACTACAAAATAACATTTCAATCTCAACCATTACAATCACATTCCTCCAATTCCAACAATTTCTTTACTTGCTCATCGCCACCTACCAACAAGAATAAATGAACTTTATTTCCAATTGTTTCTAATAGTTTGGCAACCATTCTCTTTTAGTCCATAAATTTAATACCTCACTATTGGCCCAAGTTTCAGTTGAGTTTTGAAGATTGACAAATGAAGTGATGGAAGGACCTGGTCCATCTTATACTACACAGTCTAAATCAACCAGTACACATGCAGAGCACGTGAGGAAGATAATGCACTAAAGATCACGCATCAATATCTTCTGAACATAATTGAAAAGGTTTCAATTGGGATAAGGAGGACAGTCTCCTTATGTAAAGAGAACTTAATCCTAAGTTACGATAAGAGTTGGAGTTTGCGTTGGCTAAGGACTCGAAATGTGTACGAATGAGAAGTGGAGTCTTAATCAAACTCTAACTACTAACTCAATATATAATTGTGTTAGTTCTCTTTTACAAGTAACACATACAAGCAGAAGTAAATCATAATTGAGAATAAAAATAGCAAGTCTGATTTGCAAGCAATATATGCAAGTTACAAGTGTGTACGCCTGTAGCTACATGAACCTAGAGAAGAACCAGTTCCATCTGAGTGTTTATTTCTAGTTCAATTGTAGTATGTTTTTATATTATACCTTTCAGCTTTCTTAGAAGCAATTGTATTAGGTACCTTGTGTTATCAAGTTAGAGTTAACTATGTCGCAGCAGCTGAGGGTGTGCCACACTGGAGTTAGAGTTTAATCCTTATGTTTACAAAGATTCTTTGAAAATGTTGTTTTGGCTCATTGATTTTTAGTAGAAGTTTGAGAAACTCCTACTGAGTAGTAGGTCGTGCTTTTTTCACCTTTTGAACCAGGTATTTTCCACGTAAAAATATCTGTGCACTTTACTTTCGGTTCTTAGTATTTCGCAAATTGCTGTAGTTAGAACACTTAGAAGAACCAGGTTCTTCTTACGCGAAAATTAGGTACCAAACAAATCACCCCCTTCTTGTGTGGTATTGACGTTTATTAACATCAATTGGTATCAGAGTAGGTTATCCATGAAGAGGTTAACACCTTAGGAAAAAGATGAACATGAGTGCACCACCTGGGAACTGGGAAGGACAGTCTACTTCAAGGCCTCCACTCTTCAATGGGCTCTACTATTCTTGGTGGAAAAACAGAATGAGAGACCACATCATGGGTGAATATTATGAACTTTGGGACATCATCACTAATGGTCCTCTTGCTACAACCAAGAAGAATACTAAAGGAATGGATGTTCTAAAAACTAGAGCTGATTGTACTGCAGAAGACTTAAGGAAGTGGGAGAAAAATGCTAAAGCTAAGAAATGGCTAGTGTGTGGACTTGGCCCTGATGAGTACAGTGGGGTTCAAGGCTGTACAACTGCCAAGGAGATTTGGGACACTTTACAAGTGGCTCATGAAGGAACACCTTAGGTGAAGAGGTCAAGAGGAACTCTACTATATTCTCAATATAAGAATTTTACTATGAAGGATGGTGAAGCAATCCAAGAGATGTATACTAGGTTCACTATGCTGTCAAATGAACTTCAGTCTCTTGGAAGGGTTATTCTGGAAGAAGATAAGGTAGAGAAGATTCTAGCTAGAGTTTTGCCAATCACCTTGGAAAGAAAAATCACTGCCATTCAGGAATCCAAAAATATTACTACTCTAAAATTGGATGAACTGATTGGAAACTTGACTGCTTATGAATTGAGAAGGTAAATTATGAAGATGGATGCTCCAAAGAAAGAAAGAAGTCTGGCTCTCAGAATCTCAGAAGGATCATATCTTGAAGATGATGAAATGGAAATGATAACCAGAGACTTCAAGAAATATCTTATGAGAGGCAAGAGCTCTTCAAGAGGATCAATATTCAACAAACCTAGGGCTCCCGAGAAGCAGACAAATAATGGTTGCTTTAAATGTGGAAAGCCTGGTTGTTCAAGAAAGAAGAATCAATCAAGGTCCTTAAAGAATAATTAGGGAAGGTGAAACATGAACTAGACAGAACATGCAAATGGAACAAGGCTTCTGACACACTCTCCTGGCTGCAAGAGCATCACAATAGCAACAAGATAGGACATGGGTTTGGGACACAAGCTCCAAAATGGGATCCCAAAAACAAATATCTCACTCTTCCTGAGAACAAGATCTGTACACATTGTGGTAAGACTTTCTATTACAAAAATGAATGCAATGCAAAAGAAAAGGCCAGTCAAAGGAACAAAGTTTTTGTTCAAGGAAAACACAAACTGCCTAGCTGGGCAAAGAAAAACTTAATTCATCCTTTTGCCCATAGAAAGGGACGCAAACTAGTTTGGGTTCTTAAGACTAACCCCTGATTTTATTTTGCATGTCCAAGTGAAAGGAAGTAGCCAAATTTGGTACATGGATAGTGGCTGCTAAAAACATATGATTGGTAATAAGGACCAGTTTCTTTCACTTGAGAACCTAAAAGGAGGCAATGTCTCCTTTAAAAATTGGAAGAAAGGTGAGATCATTGGGGTTGGAAAGGTAGGAAAGACAGACTCTCATTCCATTGAGAATGTCTATTTGATAGATGGTCTGAAATATAGCCTGATAAGAGTGTCACAACTGTGTGACTGAGGTAATCTTGTGACTTTCACTTCCTTAAAATGTTTTATGATCAGCCTTACTACTGACAAGATTGTTTTGCAGGGAAGAAGAGTTAACAATATTCACATTTTTTATTTGCCGACTCTTTCTAAAAATGAACTTACTTGTCTGAGTGTGGTAATAAATGATCCCCTCCTTTTGCACAAAAGACTTGGCTATGCTAGTCTAAATCAATTAAACAACTTAGTTTCCAAGGACTTGGTGATAGGGTTACCTAATATCAAGTTCAAGGAAGACAAAGTTTGTGAGGCATGTGCAATGGGGAAGCAGGTAAGGTCATCCTTCAAACCCAAGAAAATGGTAATCTCGTCCAAGACGTTGGAATTGGTTCATATGGATCTCTGTGATCCAATGAGAGCCATAAGTAGAGGTGGTAAAAGATATGTTTTGGTTCTTGTTGAGGATTATTCTAGATTTACCTGGGTGCTGTTTCTAACTTCTAAAGATGAAGCATTTGAAATGTTCGCAGCTTTTGTTAGAAAAATCCAGAAACAATTAGGAAATCAACTTGCATCCATTAGGTCTAATCATGGAACTGAATTTGAAAATGCAAAGTTTGATGAATTTTGTGATGAAAATAGAATAGATCATAATTTCTCTGCCCCTAGGACTCCTCAACAAAATGGGGTAGTTGAAAGGAAGAACAGGACCCTTGAGGATATGGTAAGGATCATGCTACTTTCCAGTAAACTACCTGATAGCTTTTGCGCAGAGGCTATAAACATTGCTTGCTATATAATTAATAGATGCATGACCAGACCTCTTGTAGAGAAAACTCCCCATGAGTTACTTAAAGGGAGAAAACCAAATGTATCCCATCTTAAGGCTTTTGGTTGCAAGTGCTATGTGCACAATAATGGCAAGGATTCCCTTGGTAAGTTTGATCCCATATGTGATGAGGGAGTGTTTTTGGGATATTTTTCACATAGCAAAGCTTATAAAGTGTTTAATGAAAGAACTCTATGTGTAGAAGAAAGTGTACATGTTGTTTTTGATGAAACTAACATTCTTTCTGAGAGACAAGAACATGAAGATGAAGCCACTGGACTGGTGAGACAACTAACTGAAGCCACCACTCAGGTCAATGTGGCATCAAAGGAAGGAACAGATGATGGAACATGTCCTTCTACCCTGAGTAATCAAACAGGGGGAACTAATATGGGAAGTACTGAACAAAAGGAATCTGTTCTTGAACATGTTCCTCAGCAGCAAGACAATGATGAAACATCCAGCAGGAGCCAGTTGATTGGAAAATCTTACAGGTACCTGAGTTATCACCCCATTGAGAACATAATCAATGATCCCACTTCTGGAGTCAAGACTGGATCACAACTGAAGAACCTGTGTGCATTTGATCCCTTTTTGTCCCTGATTGAACCTAAGAATGTGAGTGAAGCTCAACAAGATGTGGATTGGATCAATGCTATGCATGAAGAACTCAATCATTTTGTAAGAAGCCAAGTATGGCACTTGGTTCCAAGACCTAAGGACATGTCAATCATTGGGACAAAAGGTCTTTAGGACCAAGCTGGATGAAGATGGAACAGTTACAAAAAATAAGGCAAGGTTGGTGGTTCAAGGTTATAGTCAAGAGGAAGGCATTGTTTATGATGAGACTTTGCCTCCAGTTGCGAGTGTTGAAGCAATTAGAATTCTCATAGCCTTTACAGCACATATGGAATTCACTCTTCATCAAATGGATGTGAAAAGTTCCTTCCTAAATGGCTATCTCAAAGAAGAAGTATTTGTGAAGCAACCTCCTGAATTCGAAAGCAAAGAATGTCCTGACCATGTATACAAGTTGGATAAGGCTCTTTATGGTCTCAAGCAAGCTCCAAGAGCTTGGTATGAATGATTGTCAAAATTTCTTCTGGAGCATGGGTACAAAAGAGGTAAAATTGATAGTACCTTGTTCCTAAGAGACGTAACTTGCGAGACTAGCAAAATATACGTAAATTCCGAGATATGAATTGTTCATTATGCCTCGTGATCAAACTTGTATAATGACAAGATCATGAACAGTGAAATAAGGGCTTAGCCTTAACATACCTGGAGTAAGCAAAATTTCATATGATATTCTTGAGAAGAATTACACCATACTCCCTTAGAATTGTAAAATTATATTGTTATTATGCAGTGCAATTTTGTATAAATTTCTTTACCAATTTAAGAATTTTCCATTGCCATTGTAGCATAAAATCTTATACGAATTTCCAAAATCTCCTCCAGAATGGATCTTTGATGCCAATTGAGTATAATGGTAAAGAGGACTACTTAAGTATAACGGTAAAGATTACTAATTGAGCACATAGATAAAAATGACTAAGATAGTCATGCCCTGCACGTTTTTGAGGGTCAAATGCAATATCTATGTGTCTTGCAGATGCAGTAAGCTAAATCAAGAGTCATTAGACTCTTCTCTACTTGCTGCCACGTGGGGGCCTCTGTCTCACCGACAATTATCCACAAATCCTTAATTATATGAAATTTTCTATTAAATTAATAATTTAATTAATTACCCACATAATTAAGAATTATCTCAACATACTTAAAATACTATTCATTTTTAATACACGTTAACATCATATTGTTATAGTCATATGGTACCTTGTATGGTACTAGTCCATAAATAGTGAGTATAATAGCTCGGACCGTATTTTATCCCAAGTTACCAACTTCGACGAAATTCATTTTCTTCAATTTTCTTACCCTCTCGGCTTCATGTATTTACTCATCACTTGTTTTAAATAATATAATACTTAAAATCCCAAAATAATCTCATTCCTCAGGTTACATCAATTAAATTACGACGAAACATTAAAGTATAAGAAAAAGGCAGGATGTAACATCTCACTTCCGAGCTCTTATTAGTTTATTTATGTTGTACTTTCATGTATGAAAATATAAGGTGTAACATTTGGTGAGCCCCATTTCATCCCAGGGTCATGTATTGGATTTCTTGTCCATATTGTTACCACGTTTGAGGCATAGCCATGGCCTTGTCGCTGGCATTATCATAACAATATTTTGTATCTTTAGAGGCTCTGTAGTTGTTATATGGTTATGTATGGGTGCTACAATGTTCAAATAGATTATGTTTTATTTTGAACTCTTGTTCCACTAAATCATAAAGTGTATGTATTTTGGGAATTTAACTATGATGTAGCAAAAGGAAATGAAATGAATTACTAATGTTTAGATATGTGATCGTTCCACTATTTAACTAATGGTAACACGCCTTCTCTTGATCATAAGCGAAATGGGTAGGAAGTGTCTAACAGGCATTCTCGATTGGGTCCACTCGGTTGAGCACCGGTCATGCTCTCTGAGGTTGGTCATGACACTGATATCCTATCATTCTCTTAAACTATATATGTTAGCTTCCACATGGCATAACTGAGATGTGTGTGGCCACTTGTACATACCTCTATTACTGTTGAAGGTAACTCAAAATGCTTATATTTCTCTGTCTGAATTGTAAATACTAATAATCTTCACTAATTGGGTACCTCGTACTCTCCTTCAGCTTGCTTATATTACCTGTTGAAACTAATATTTTTACCTTCTAATACTCATATGGCCTTCTATTCACGAGGTGTGTTTGAAATTTGCATCTTAGGGCCTTAAGCTTGAAATTTTCACGTCTGATATGCATGATCTGATAGGGCCTCAATCTGGGCCACGTTGTCAATTCTCTCTCTACTAATGCCCTTATCTACTGTTGTAATATCCTTCTATCTAGCTATAAATTTTCTATCTGAAAGCATGTCTATATTATTAGCAAACATAAGTCTTGGCTCGAACACATATGACTCGACTCTATATCACAATTTGGATTTGAAAGAATGGAAATATAGACTTTTAATTAGCTTCCTGTTGTAAAATATCGTTCACAGCACATCTATAAACAAGGATCTACTAGGTACGGCTTTTAGACTCCCTAGAATAGAACTGCTCTGATACCAAATTTGTGACGCACACAAACCTCGGGAGGCATGTCTAGCATCCGGTACCATATTTGGCCCGAGTGTACCACTCTATAACTGTGAACTCTAGAGGGCAACCCTCAACTTAGGCCAACGAGGCCTACATTACAAATCAAGGCAGCCACCATGAATGTCTATAACTAGCAATACCAACCTAACATACACAGGGCTGGCAAGGCCACAATGCTGATATACAAAATATATAGGACTCGTCTACAAGTCTCTAGAGATAATTGAACTATATCATGGTCGGGACAGGGCCTCGACCTGTCCATCAAACCTGTATACTCCAAGGTCTAGACCTGGTAACTCCGAAGAAGTGGAGCATACCAACCAAGCTGATGTTTAACGCTGTCTGCTGGGAAGTTCTGTCCAACTATCTATTAGGACCTGAGGGCATGAATTGAAGCATCCCCGATAAAAGAGACGTCAGTACGAAATAATGTACCAAGTATGTAAGGCAACATAATAACAGAAAGCAAAAGCTGAACTAGTAATATAATAACTGAAAGTAATTGGGAGTCAAAGATTATCTAAAGATATGCTTACCTGCTGATACTGAGTCAACTCTCTCAATAAATTAAGTAAAATACTTTTCCGGTCCTATAAGGCTCGATACATATAACAGCTTTATTTTAGTAGGCTCGCTCATAGGCACTCGGCCATATAGTCTGTGTATCTCGGTCATTCTGGGCTCGCTCATAGGCGCTCGGTCACAGCAGGCTCGGTATATAATTTACCATCTGATTAGAGGCTGCCCAATAGGGGCCTACCTCTATATTACTCAATGGTGGTGAAATATTATAGTAATGTACATATATAGACTCTTTGCTCACTTAGCTGAAAAAAGACAATACTAAACTAAATATGAAGTCCCGATATGGGAGGACACTGTAATTTATGAGACTAAAACAATGTATATAAATTCAGGAATATGAACTTCTCCTTATGTCTCGTTATCAAACACATGTAGTTATGGGATAATGCCAAAATGAAGTAAATCTTTACCCTTAATATAATTTAACCTCATTGATTCCGTAATAGCTTCCAAGCAACAATTCGAACAAATCAACTGAGTCTACCATAGCATTAGGAGATTCGAAATCGGTGTTGAGTAAAGGCTAAGTCTGTAACTTAAGCTAGTAGATTGTTTATGTAAATTTGGGAAGCATCTCTGAAGTAACAAGAACCTTCTCCAATACCATATACCAACATCCCAAAAACACCAATCAATCTACACAACAACAAGTGCAAAAACGTTACACAGAAAACTGTTATTTAACACAACGTGCGACAAGCTTGGATTGGAAGTAAACTCCCAACTCTTTTTGTCGTCTCCCATGCATTTACAACACCATCAATAGTTCCATAATATAAAAATATATTTTGAAATGACATTCCAACCTTATATCCATCATAAATGTAACATCAAATAGCCCCACAAGATAAAATAATAACATTAGAAACTTCTCTGTATTGTGTGGTTGCTTCTTCAACTATTTACAACATCATCAAAATATTCAACATATTAAAAAGAATAAGAACAATAAGAAAATTTTACATAAGCTATTCCCCATGACTTCCAGCCATATGAAGTCATGTACACAACTCCAAAATAGTGTAATAAGAGACAACAACTTCTTATACAACTTCAAGTTATATCCTGTAATTCTTCATCCAAATAAATTAACCAACATATAGATAAGATTAATACCAAGAATATGGTGTTATAAATACCTTAAATAATCTAAAAACTCAAACCAAAGCTTCCCTTAGCATACAGTCAACCTTAATCACATCACAATACCATGGAGACTCTCTTCTTCACTTAGGCTAGCTTTTAAGGTTAGATTTAGGTAAAACACCTTTGTATTCGACTTGGAATGCTGGAGAACTATTAGAGTGGTGTTGAGAGAGTTTGAGAGCTGTTCTTGGTCGAAAATGACAAAAAATAAGCCGTCCAAGCCCTTTAAAATGTTCAAGGGTCGTCCACCACCTAAGTGGATCCCATTGGGAGCTGCTTGCGTGATCTCGCTAAAATATAAATATCTCACTACGCCAATATCGTATTAACAAACGGTTTAACATATTAGAAACTAGAATCACATATCTTAAATTCCATAGGTAGATCACCCCGTAATTCCAAGTATATTGGGAGAAAATCTCAAATATATTCGACCTAATTTTAAGGACATATATAAATATAACTTGTGATGACCTTTGCAAATTCTTTTTCCACAACCCCCTTGACTTCAAAGCGTAGCATACGACTATCATACGACTAAAATTACTTATAAGATAACATCCTTATCATGTTAAGAACCATAGTCTCACACAAAAAGTATATGTTATAACATTCCCAACTTGTCAACTTTTGACGAAACATATTTTCTTCAATTCGCTTAGCTTCTAAGCCTTTAAACCCTCTTGGTACTTGGTATTCATTATCTTATGTATTTGTAATATCCAATGGAACATGATTAACTTGCTTTATATACTTTCAAGACAATATCATTTCTGAGCTTACTTTACTCGACATACGACATACTCTTACGTACGAAAGCATGGGGTGTATCACATATAAATAATGACACCAAATCTTCAATACAAATACCACCTCTTCAAGTTCTATGTCATGTGTTAGATAGTTCTTTTCATGATTCTTGTGTTGCTAGAAGCATAAGTTATCACATTTCCATGTTTCAGTAATACACACCTAAGTCTGATCCTCGAAGCATCAGAATATACCACAAACCCATTTGTGCCCTACAGTAGGGTCAACACCGGTGTTGTAGTCAATCTTGATTTCAACTCTTTGAAACTCTTTTCACAAGCATTTGAACGTTATAACTTAACCACCTTCTACGTCAATCTAGTCAAAGGGGAGGAAAGAATAGAGAACCCCTCCACAAATTTCCAGTAATACTCAGCTGAGCCCAAGAAACTGCGAATCTCTATTGGAGTTGTAGGCCTACGCCAACTCGTCACAGCTACAATCTTCTGAGGATAATCCTTAATTCATTCAATGGAGCTAACATGACCAGACAATGTGATAGTCGAGCAAAAATTCAAATTACGAAAACATCGCATAACTCTTGTGCTGATATAGAGTCTGCAGAGCTGCCCTAGATGATTGTCATGGTCCTCTAGACTTCGTGAATATACAAGGATATCATCAATAAAAACTATCACGAAGGATTCAATAAAAGTATTTAAGACACGATTCATAAGATCCATGAAAGTTGTATGGGCAATTGTTGGCCCAAAAGACATACCTAGGAATTCAAAGTGCCTATATTGGGTCATGAAAGCTATTTTCAAAATATCTTGCAATGACCTTGTTGAGTTGCTGATAGTCAATACACATTCTTGGTGACCTATCATTCTTTCTTACATAGAGAAACGGTGTGGCCCAAGGCTACACACTCTTCTGGATGAAACTCTTCTCTAATAAATCCTTCAATTGTTCCTTTAGCTCCTTCAATTCTGTCTGAACCATTCTGTAGGGTGGAATAGATATAAGATGCGTGCTCAACATCACATCAATCCCAAAATCAATCTCCCTGTCTTGTGAAATTCAATGGATCTCATCAGGAAAGACCTCCAAAAATTCATTCACAACTGGCATAGATTCACGCGTTGGCGCCTCAACATTGATGTCTGTGATCGGGACCAAATGGTAGATACACCCATTGTTAATTATCTTCATGGCCTTAAGTGTGACGACCCGGCCGGTTTTCTTATGAATTAACGCCCCGATCCCCTATTAACTATTTTCCCCAATTTTATTTCTGCTAATGTAATTTGTTGCAATGTTCAGTTTTACGTTTCAAAGAGTTTTGGTATACTTGGTCCCTAAATGAGAGCTTAAGTGTTGGAAAGTAAACCGTAGTTGGAACAGTATGAAGATGGCCGCGGAATCAAGATCTGATGATTGTGTTAGCTTTGTTGGGTGATTTTGGGGTTAGGAGTGTGTTTGAATTGTGTTTTGGAGTTCTATAGCTAATTTATGCTTGAAATGTTAAAAAGTTGAATTTTGGATGTTTTTAGTTCGATAGAAAGATTTTGATCCGAGGGTCAAAATGAAATTTTTAGAGTTGCAATAATGTCGTTATATCAATTGGGATGTTCTGCAAAATTTCAGGTTATTCGAACGAGATTTGGTAGATTTTTTTATCAAAAATGTGTTTTAGAGTTTTTGGGATTCCTAAGCTTGAATCTGATGAAAAATAGGTGTTTTGATGTTGTTATTGGAGTTCTGAAGGTTGGAAGATTTTTGAATGATATTTTTCGATTGGTTGGCAGGTTTGGTTGAGGCCCCAGGGGCCTCGCGTGCGTTTCGGATGCTCAACGGGTTATTTTGGAACATGAAAAATTGCAGAAAAACCTTGTATCTGGTTTCCTTCATCCCGTTCGCCACCTCTCCTCCACATTTGCGTAGTGTATTTTTGGAGGGGGTCTAATTTTTTCTTCACAATCGCATGACTTGGTTTGCCATCATGGAAACTGTCCCTTCCTCCTTCGTGTCCGCATTCGCATAAGCCGCTCTTTTCCTTATTTGTGATCACGTGACCCATATCGCTTTCGCGTATGCCAGTTTAGGAGCCATCAAACTTTACTCTTCACGATCGCGGGTCCATTTTCATGATCGCGATGCACAAAATACCTGGGCAGATTTCTTAAAATCCCAAAAATCGAGGGTTTAAGCCTATTTTTACATTTTTGAATTTGAGAGCTCTGGGGGGGGGGGGGGGGGGATTTTAAAAAACCTTTGCGCCTGGTTAACTTGGCTAACTGATCTCTACCTAGCGTAAACCAATTTTCATGATTCCTAACTTAAATCTAGCCTTTAAATTTTGAATATTGGTAGAAAATTTGGGAAAGTTGGATAAACTTCATAGGCCGAATTATTGTATTTTGATTGGGTTTTTGGCATCCAATTTTGGAGATTGTTATGTTGTTAGATTCATGAGTGAATGAGTGTCTAGAATATATAATTTTTACCTAATTCTAAGATGTGGACCCGAGGGGCGTTTTGGTTATTTTACACAATTTTGCGTATTATCTTAGAATTTAATTATAGAATCAGTTACTTAAATTGTTATTTACATTATACAAATGAATTTAATATATTTGGGTCATTTGAAGTCGAGTGCTCGTAGCAAAGACTTGGTGTGGGTTGATTTTGAGCTGGTTCGAGGTAAGTGGCTTGTTTAACCTTGTGTGGGGGACCTTCCCCTTAGGATATGATATTTGATAATCAAAATGCCTTGTACCTGAGGTAACGAGTGAGTACTTGAGCTATTTGTTGAATATCCTGTTATACTTTACGTATTTAAACTGAGTTCCTTTCTTACATGTTTTTATTCTACTTGCCAACTTAGCTTGTGTTAGTTCATAAAGCATGTTTAGTTGACTTAATTGCCTATTTACTTAAACTGCCTTAATTGCACTACGTGAAGCATATTAAGCTAGAATTAACTGCTTACTTGTTACGAACTTAGCATTTATTTTAATACTCTTGAGTTGTCGTTGTGTGTTTTATTTTGGGACTACGGGATGGCATCCCGGGAGATACCTTGCAAGTATATATGATCTGGATTGAGTTGAGGGATACCAAGAGATCTCAGGCACATATTGAGGATACCTAGAGATCCTTGGGATACTAAGATATCCCTACCGTATATATTGAGAATACCAAGAGATCCTCGGGGTACTAATAGATCCCTAGTGTATATATTGAGGATACCAAGAGATCCCAGGTTATCATCCTTTTTGTGAGTGGTGTTTCCTTGTGTTTTTGCTATATTTATGTTTCCGTTATTCTACCCTTATCATCATGTATAGACTTTACTGTAGATTCTCAATAATATTGTTTATCTTATCCTGTCATTTTGATTATTATTTACCTCAGTAGGGCCCTAACCTTCCTCGTCACTACCCAATCGAGGTTAGGCTTGGCACTTAATGAGTACCTTTGTGGTGTAATCATGCCCTTTTTGTGCATGGTTTTTATGTGCAAATTTGGTACCTTTACCCAGGATTAGCACTCTTGAGGCATGGATATCTTTCAGAGATTTCGAGGTACATCTACCGCGTCCGCAGACCAAGGAGTCTCAATCTTTATTCTATCCTATGATATTAGCCTTTCTATCTTATTATTGATGGATGTAGAAATTCTGGAGTTAGATCACTTTACTATATTTCTTTCAGCTTGTGTTCCCGTGAGTTTCCGGGTTTTGGGATAGTGTTGTAGGATTTTGAGATGTTGGGTTGTATATGCCGAGCGGCATTTTAAATATCGTTTTCCTTTGGTTATCCTTGACTTTTAATTTATATTTCCACAAGTTTTCTATTTATTTAATGGACTTGTTAGGTTTACCTAGTCGTAAATACTAGGTGCCATCACGACGGTTCATGGACGATGAACTGGGGTCGTGACATTAAGGTAAGAAATAAACCTACCGGTTCTTGTTTGACAATCAAGCATGAATAAAGCCAGTGCATCCCTATTATTACATCAAAATCTAGCAGCCCCAATTCAATAAGTTCGGCCATGGTGTCCTGACCACACACCATGACAACACAATCCCTATAAACTTGTGCGGTCACAATAGACTCACTAACCAGAGCAGATACAGAGAACGGCTAATGAAGTTGTTTTGGTTCTATCCCAAATTTCATAGAAACATAAGGTGTGACATAGGACAAAGTGGAACCGGGATTGATAAGATCATATGCATCATAAGAATGGAAAGTCAATATACCTGTGATAATATCTGGAGAAGTGTCAGAACTCTAGCGACCCCTCGTAGCATAGAAACGGATCGGTCCTCCCGAACTATGTGAACCACCACTAGCTTCACCATGCCCTGCAGGTGCTAGAGTACCTCGAGCTCGAGGAGGTGCAGAAATGTAGTAGCTACAGAACTGGCTGGTCATGCCAGCCCATGCCTAGGCGGGATGAACGGCAATCCTTCTGAATGTGAAACTTCAATCCGCACTTGTAGCATATGGGTAGGTCCATGTAGCATACCTCTAAGTGAATCTTCCCCCGCCTAGGGAATGGGGGCCTCCGTTGCTGCTGGAAGGCCGGCCTAGTTGGTACAATCCCTTGTTGACCTAACTGGGCCTAAAATGGCTCCACTACTGAAGACTAGGCCCTAATGATTTTGCACTGATTGAGGACTGAGAAAAAGACTGGGATGGCCCTGATGATCCTCCCTTGAATGTTGACCTACCACCACCACCACCGAAAGAACCACCAAAGTTGCCTACATACTGGGGCCTTGCTGTTATCCTCCCGCTCCATTCTGTTCTTCAATTTATGGTTCTCTGTAGATTGAGAAAATTCCACCATCTTCCCATAGTTCATATCAGAATTCAGGGCAGTTATAGCGGCTTCATCAATAACCAAGGGGCTAAGGCCGTGTACAAACCGACGCACTGTATCCTCCATAGTGGGTAACATGTATATTGCATACTTTGACACACACGCGAATCTCATATGGTAATCCCACACACATAGGCTATGTTGTCTCAGGCTCTCAAACTCAGCAACACATATTAACTTAGTCTAGGCATGCAAAAAGTGATTAATGAAGGCATCAACGACTCACCCCACCTCGTTGTTGGGCTCCTATCCTCACGAGACTCCTTCTACGGTTCAAACCAAAAATATGTCACATCTTACAAGAGGTAGGAAAACAACTCCACTGCTTCCGTCTCAGTAGCACGCATAACCCGAAGTGACTATGTGCATCTCATCAATAAAGTCCTAGGGGTCCTCCTCAGGATTAGTACCTTTGAACACATGAGGATTTAACTAAGAAACATGTTCACCTTGGAACTAGCAGATTCCTCTGGCTAACTAGAAGAAGTAGGTGCAACATTTGATCTCTGGGCCTAAGAAGCCACTATCTAAGCCAACATATGTGTGGCTCCCTTACGATCCCCCCTCCCCCCAGAAATACCAGGACCGGAAGCTGGTTTGGGAGATGGAACTGCAATATCAATTGGAGGTAGTAGAATCAAGTAGTGTAGTAATAGAAGGAATAAACTTGGTATCTCAATCATAATTTCAAGACCAATCACCAACATGTGTGTGACATGGCGTCCGATCACGGCGCGACTAGCTAGGCCGTGGCACCACAATGTCGTGTGGATCGACATCACCCTTTTCTAACAATCATCTCATCCCAATAAAGGGGAATATTCTCATCACATCAATCTTATACCAAATAAGAGGAATAGTTACAATTCACTCCTACACCAGCACATATAGTTTCGGCATTACGTTATTTCAATATCTTTTACACGTCTCTTTATTTCATTGGCGCTAGTGGCCCCAAGTAATATCATTTCGGCACGTGGCCGTATTTCATATTTCATGCTCACATCTTTGACTTCCGAAAATCATCAAGGATCATCAACAACAAACCATTTCTATTCAAAACTTTAATTATACATGTGAACAAATAAAAGTCTTAAGCACATTAAGATTTCGTACATAATTTGGCATAATAGCTTTTATTTGAAATACAACTTGAAGTTTACATTGGATACGCAACTCATACTTTGAACACATTATCAAATGGTAAAATAACATAGCAAGAGAATTTTAAATACGTCAAGTAATGAACAACATCGGGACATACAAGGACAACGTGGGTGTGCGGCCTCATGAATTTTTTACTTAAAAACCTAAAATACAATAGTTCCAAGTTAAGAATATGTGTTAGAAATTTATAAAATTCTTCGCGGCAAGGTTGCTCGCGCGGTTCAGACCTTTTGGATTGATCTGTGCATTAAAAGTTATGGAAAATGTTTTTCAAAAGAGCATGTTTTTGCGGCGCATTAGGCGACCGCATAACAGTAATGTGGGGTGCATATCTACCGTAGAGTAAGTCAATATGCTGGATAATTTTGAGGTCAATATTGAGGCCAATTATGTGATCTCATAATCGATATGTGGGATGCATAGTCATTGCAGAACCTCCTTGGGATTTTTGCAAAGGGTCATTTTGCAATGCATTATGCGATCGCAGAACAGGTATGTGGGCCGTATATTGGTCGCATACCCCGACAGTACATTCAAGTCTTGAGGTCTACTTTTGCAGTCATTTTTGCGAGCCGCATGTTAGTTATGCGATCGCATATGTGACCGCAGATTGAGTTGGGAATCCAATTTTCTAACTTTTGAAAGCCGACCCCATACTAGAATAGGTAATTAAAAAGTGTTTTTGTGGGTATATGGATGGATTTTCTTGCATGCATGTGTGATAAAGGGTATGGGGAGACTATGAGCTAAAAATGTAACAAATGGGGTGTAAGATGATAGAAACTCTCACCAAAAAGGGTCTTAAAAATCATAATGCACACTTAGTGCTTGATAATGTGCCCAAATGAGCTGGAATCTTAATTATCCCTCTAATTCTTGGTTCAACTTGTAATTCTCATAAAATAGATCGAAATTGCTAGGAGTTCCGAAATTATTGTAAGAATTTAAAGAAAGCTCTATTGAGGTATGTATGGCTAAAACCCCCTCTTCTTAGAAATTGAGCTCCCATGGCATCCATACAAATGTTGTAATTCTGATAATTGATAGATGTAGTACTTGTTATTTCAAGTGAAATGGTGCTGCAAGATTATATATGGAAGACATGTTTCGATATGCACAATATGCTATTCTTGGTAAATTGCGAATGTGTTAAGAATGTGAACTATGTGCTAAAATGCTTAGGTTCAAAGCCAAGTTTAAATTGAGATATTACAACTTCAATTGCTCTTATATGTGCCTATTATCTCAAATTTCAAGGTTAATGTTGATAGTGGAAATGATGTGAAATGTGGGGGGAAAGAGTTTGAATAATGAAATGTGGCCTAGTGCCAACTATGAACTGATATATGTGAAATAAAGATTGTAATGGGATGATTGATGGAAAAAGGAAAAATATCTTGGTAAGACGGCATAGCCGATCGGGCTGTGATCGGATACCATTCTACACACATAGTGGTATTGTGCTGATATTGAAACCAAAAAGTGAGAATGAAATTGTGACTAAGGTACATGTCTCAAATGAGGCAACCTAGCTGATCGGGTCATGATTGGACTCCGTGCAAGAAAGCGGTGGTATTGTGAATAATGATGCAATAATATGAAATGTCCTAACCTAAAGTTATGGAAATTATGTGAAAGTTATGTGAACCCTTGTATTTGATGACGTGGTGATTGTTTGAAGCTTTTGCTAGTCTTTATGATTTCTTTATTCTTGTATGGTTGTTCTTTCTAATAAGATGGTGTTTAGTTATACATACTAGTACTACGTCCTTTTAGCCGGGGGCGCTACATCTTTTGAATGGATGTAGGTGGTTCCAAAGAAGATAGTGACGATCACAAATAGTGGAGCATCCTCATCTTAGAAGTCTTGGTGATCCCCTTTTCCTTCAGGGGTTACAATGTACATATTTTTTTGTAAATTTTCACTTTTGAGGTATAGTCGGGGCCTTGTTGCCAGCATTATCATAACTGTCCTTTGTATTCTTAGAGACTCCGTAGACATGTATGGGTTATGTATGGGCATTGGATGGGTCACTAGACTATGTTGTAATTCTAAACTCTTGTTTCCTCTAAACCGTAACTGCATAATCTTTTTGGAACATAACTATGGTTTAAGGGTTGTAATAGAAAATGAATAAGCGATGTTGTATGAACGATATTTCTTATTGTCTAATTAAATGAAAGCATGGTTCCTTAATTATAGTGTGTTGGGTAGAAGGTGTCCAAAGAGGCTTGCTCAGTTGGGGTCAATTGATTGAGCACCGGTCGCGCCTCCCGAGGTTGGGGCGTGATAATGGGGTTCAATTCTAAGGGTGAAGTTTAGCCAACATATCGCACCTTTACCTTCTTAAATTACTATAATATTCCAAAAATCTTAGCAAATTTGATCTATTTAGAAACATAACAAATTCGAACACAAATTAGGAAGGAGTTCATGGTTCCAGCTCAATTGAGCATTTTATCAAACACTAAGTGGATATTATGATTTCAAGGTCCTCCTACGGTGAATTCCTTTATCCCATTAACCAAACTCTACCCAATTGAGTTCAACATTATTTCCAGAAACCTTGATAGTACATGCATGTGTATTAAACAACTCCCACACCCAAGAATTGCTTTTCTCATTACCTATTTTCAATTAAATCTCGAAACTGAAGGCTAGGGAATAGAATTTTACCTCTAGGATAAAGATCTAGTGAGTTTTTCTTGTTAATTCTCCAAGCCTTGAGTAAGAATTTACGAAAAATTAATTTAGGAATCCCCACATACTTTAGAGCACTTCCACAATCTCAAATTATCATATATTTATTTTAAAAATAGTCCTTAATGCTTATATATTGAAATAGGGTCGGGTTATAGAAATTAGAAAATGGACCCTCCGAACACAGATCTACACTCACAAAGTTGACCAAAGAATGGATATGTGATCCACAAAATGGGCTACAGAAGTGATGTCAAGAACTAGACTATTTGGGTCAGGCCTGCGGCAGGTATGTGGTTTGCACACGAGTTATGCGGTCGCATAAGAACTCCCCTCCAGAAATATTTATGCTGGATTTGCGATGAATTGTATGGCTTGTGAAATTGTTATGCAGCCACACAATGGACCGCAAAACAACCTTAAAAATTTGTCACTTCTCTACTTCACTCTGCGGTTCTGTGGCATTGAGTGATTCTACGGTCGCATAGTGGACTGCAGAAGTACCCTTCTTTACCAAAATTTTTCTTCAACTCCCTAACGCACTGTTCAACTCAAAAAGTCCTACATCAATACATAAGTCTGCCTTGGCACCACAAAACCCTGGGTTTTAGGTGAAATTTCTTTACGGGGCCTTATATTGACATGGCGCCAGACACTTAGCCTATTTCTATTCCCAAGTATTGTATAGCTCTTGCTTAGTTGAAGGAGTTGAAGGAGCAGTTATAGGAGTTGTTGTATAAGGATTTCATCAGGCTTAGTGTGTCATCTTAAGGTACACCAGTGTTGTTTATTAACAAAAAAGATGGGTCTTTGAGAATGTGTATTAACTATAGGCGGTTGTACAAGGTCACCATCACGAACAAGTATCCATTTCCATGCATTGATGATTTTTTTTACAAACTTCAGAGTGCCAGGGGGTTCCCGAAAATTGACTTCAGGTCGGGTATCACTAGATGAAGATCAAGGCTCCGGACATCCCTAAGACTACTTCGCAGACTTGTCATGGATATTACGAGTTTTTGGTGATGTCGTTTGGGTTGAATAATGTCCCGACATCTTTCATGAATTTTATTCTTTGGTCATTGTGTTCATTTATGATATATTGGTGTATTCCCATAGTAGGGAGGAGCATGAGCAGTATTTGAGGACTGTACTCCAGACTTTGAGGGAGAAAAATATGTATGCTAAGTTTTTGAAGTGCGAGATTTGGTTGGACTTAGAGAAATTCATGGGTCATTTGGTATCTATTGATAGGATAAAGGTGGGCCCAAAGATGTTGAGGTAGTTTATAGTTGACCCAGACCTTCTACCACTATAACGATCGGGAGCCTTTTAGGTTTGGCTGGTAACTACCGTCGCTTCATAGAGGGATTTTCATCTAGTGCAACATCATTGACTAATTTGACTCAAAGTGCTCAAGTCAGCTTTGACTATTTCTCCAGCTTTGGTTTTAGCTTCATGATCGGGGTCATATATTCTAGATTGTGATGCTTTGCGGGTTGGCATTGGGTGTGTGTTTATGTAGGACAATAGGGGTATTGCCAACGCGTCGTGTTAGTTAAAGCCTAATGAGAATAACTACCCAGTGAATGATTTGTAGTTAGCAGTTATTGTACACGTGGTCGAGATTTGGAGGCAATACTTAAATGGCATGTCTTGTGAGATGTATATGGATCATCAGAGTTTCCAGCATCTGTTTAAATAGAAAGACTTGAAATTGATGTAGTGGAAACGGTCGGAACTGTTGAAAGATTATGATATCACTTCCCTTTATCATCTAAGGAAGGCCAATATGGTGGTGAATACCTTGAGTACAAAGGCCAAGATTATGGGAAGTTTAGCAATTATTCAAGCTGGGTAGAGGCCTTTTGCAATGGATGTTCAGTCCCTAGCCAACAGATTTATGAGTCTGGATATTTCGAAGCCTAGAAAAGTACTTGCTTGATGACATTAAGGCTTGTCGGTGTGATGATCCCCATTTAGTTGTTCTTAAGGACACAGTGCAGCGAAGTGGTGCTAAAGAAGTAACTATTGGTGATAATGATGTGTTGTGGCTTTATTGCTGCATTTATGTTCCTAATGTGTATAGGTTTAGAAAGTTGATCCTTGAAGAGGCTCATAGTCCGCGGTATTATATTCACCCGGGTGCTGTGTAGATGTGTCGTGATTTTAAGCGGTATTATTAATGGATGAGGATGAACAAAGACATTGTTGGATATATTTCTCGGTGTTTTAATTATCAGCAGGTCAAGTATGAGCAGACCTAGTGGTTTTCTTTAGATGTTAGACATACTAGAATGGGAGTGGGAGCACATCACTATAGACTTTGTGTTAGATTTTCCGCGGAGATTGAGGAGATTTGACGGTGTTTGGGTAATCGTGTACAGACTGACCAAGTTTGCACATTTCATTCTAGTCATGGATTCCAACACTCTGGAACAACTGGCTTATGATCTACATCTGGGAGATTGTTCGCTTGCATGGTGTACCGGTTTCTATCATCTCGGATAGTGGCACTCAGCATACTTTGCATTTTCTAAGAGCAATTCATCATGAGTTGGGCATGCATGTTAAGTTGAGCGCCACATTCCACCCTTAGACAGATGGGCAATCCTAGTGAAACATTCAAATTTTGGAGGATATTTTGGAGCATGTGCCATAGATTTCGTAGGATTGTGGGATCAACTTTTTCTATTAGCGGAGTTTTCATACAACCACCACTATGAGTCGAGCATCAAGATCACTCCACATGAGGCATTATATGGGAAATGATGTCGTTCTCTGGTTGGTTGGTTTGAGCTATGTAAGGATAGGTTGTTGGGTAAATATTAGGGTTGTGATGTTTTGGAGAAGGTAAAATTGATTCAAGAATGGCTATGTGACTTTCATGGAGGGTGAGAAGGTTCATCTCTGAGTGTCACATATAAAGAGCATGATGAGATTTGGGAAGAAGTTGAGCCCTCAATATATTGGTCCATTTGAGGTGTTAGAGAGAGAGGGGGTGAGATGGCCTACATACTTATTTTGCACCCAGCTTATCGTGAGTTCATCTTGTATTCCATCTTTTCATGCTCCGAAAGTTTTATGAGGATCGGTCACACATATTGGATTTTAGTTTAGTGCAATTGGATGAGAATCAAGCTAATGAAGAAGGTCGGTGGCCATTTAGGATATATAGGCTCAGATGTTGAGGTATAAGGATATTGCATCAGTGGAAGTCCTGCAGAGAGGTCAACCGGACGAGGAGGCAGCTTGGGAGACCAAGCATGATATTCGGAGCATATCCTCATCTTTTTGATATCCCAGGTATGATTCTAAACCTATTTGAGGACGAACATCTATTTAAAAAGAGGAAAATGTAACAACCCGGTGGGTCGCTTTGTTCATTTGAGCCTCATTCCACTATTTTATTCTTCTTGTATGCTTATTTTTTGTTTGTAACTTGTGGGGATGATTGGTTTGGTTTCAGGAAGGTTTTGGAATGAATTGGAATACTTAGTTTCATGGTTGGAAGCTTAAGTCATAAGATTTTATCAAGATTTGACTTTTTTGCAAATGGCCTCGATTTGTCTGAATTTGGATTTGACTTGTCCAGATTTGGATTTGAAGGTTCCAAGATTGATTTGGCTCAATTGCCAAGAGTTGGCACGTTAAAGGTTTTGAAAGTTAAGTTTGACTGTGGGTTGGCATTGAGGTAATCTAGTTTGGATTGTTGTTTTTAGACTTGAGATATGTCCGTTTAGCCATTTGTAACTTGTGTGCAAAGTGTGGGTTCATTCCGAATTGGTTAGTCTTGAATCGGATGCTAGGTTGTGAATGTTTAAAGTTGTTGAACTTGAAGGAATGCATTACGTGATTTGGTGTTCAATTCTTGGTTATGGGTGTTATTTTGATATTTTGAGCTTACGAGCGAGTTCATATATCATTTATATACTTGTTGGTGTAATTGGACGGGGTCCTAAACGGCTTGGGTGAGTTCCGGACCACACGGAGCATTATGAAAGTTGCGGATATTTGTTGGTTTCAGGTCCTTCATCGCGATCGCGAGGGTTGGATTGGGATAGTGGAGTGATTTGAGTTTGGAAAGATTTTCTTCTTCACGTTCTCAGCACAAGGGCCGCATTCTTGATAGGTGAGGCATACTGGCCTTCGTGTTCGCATCCTTGACGATAGTCCTTCATTGTGACATAGATTGCACGATCAAGATCAAAGTGTCTGTCTATTTGGTAAGTCAGGCAGTCATTATCTTATCTTGAACGAGCATTGTCATCTCCATCACTTCCTCGTCCTTAACCTCTAGAGGAGTGGAAGAGACTTCTTTGTCCTTCTTGTTTTGACTTTTTCTCTGACTTCTTCTGTTATACCCTATATTTTCGGATATGAAAATACGCCATAAGTAAATTGATATAAGCTCGGAAATAAGATGTTACATTCTGTATTTTCAAACGTTAAAGTTTCGTCATAAATTAATCGACGTAAGCTCGAGAATGAGATTATTTTGAGATTATAAGCATTACGCTATTTCAAGTAAGTGATAAGTAAATTCGTGAAGGTGAGAGGGTAAGCGAATCAAAGAAAGTGAGTTTCATTGAAGTTTGTCAATTTGGAATAAAATACAGTACGAGCTATAACACCTTGTATTTATGGAGTAGTACCATATAACATGTCACATGACCATAATAGTAAGGTGTATAAAGTGTGTAAAAAGTGAGTAGTATTTTAAGTAATTTGTGATAGTTCTTAATTATGTAGATAATTAATTAATTATAAATTAATAGGAGATTAATTAAGATCTTGGGATAATTATAAAGACCCCAACGTGGCAGCAAGTTGAGTCTTAATCAAGTCAAAATTGTGACTCTTTGGCTTAGATTGCAAGTTGGCAAAACTTGAAATAGTGTTTGGCCAACTAAGACACAAAGTGTGGCCCACAAGCTTAAATTTAAGAGATCTCCTTACGTTATCAAGGTTAGATACTAACATTTCTAAAGTACGGACGAAGGCTCAAATAATTTGTTCCAAACTTCATAACATGATAAGAACGTGAGATTGGCATCTTAAGAACATATATCAATTTAAAGAGAGATTGGCATGTTCAGAGAGGTACATATATCTATTTCAAACCAGATTTCATGGCGTCATAACAACGTGAGATTTGGCAATTATAAGGAAACACGGTGTAATCTTTATTAAGAATATTATACGGATTATTTTTTATTTTGATCTCGGCATTACATGTTTTTCATCATGATTGACTAGTGTTAGAGTGATTGTCAAGAGAATCGGTCCAGGTATGTTAAGGCTATATCTTCTTCCTTTTGGCATGATCTATACGACACAAATTCACAACTTCCATAAATGACTCTATTCATAGAAGTATTAGAGGTGCCTATGCTCTTGAGTTCCCATGTGTTTTATTATTATATTATTTTTTTATGGGTATCAGAAAAAAAGTAAGCTGATAAAGGTTATTTCATGATATTAATCAAAGGCATATTGGTATTATAACAGTCCGAGAGATTTTATTAACATAATCTCATGCATTGCATTTATTTATACATGTACATTGACCCATGACTAGATGACGTTATATATATAATGGTCTTATAACAGTACGAGAGATTTTATTAACATAATCTCATGCATTGCATTTATTTATACATGTATATTGACCCATGACCAGATGGCATTATATATATATATATATATATATATATATATATATATATATATATATATATATATATATATATATTATGTATATGGGATATGGAAAAAGGTTACAGCGTTATATACGCACCACCACCTGATCGGTTGGTATACATTGATGATTTTTTCTATAGTGGCCGAGATGATATGATGGGATGTCCTCAGAGGCTTGATGATGTTATGTACACCTATACCTATGCATGACACGACATTTATACGTGCATGACATTGTAAACGTTTCAGAGTTTACAAAGTTATTTAGACTTATAGGCGGAATTTTTTATTCCATGTTTGATCCATGTCTCTTATATATTGATCTTCATGCCTTACATACTCGGTATATTATTTATACTGAAGTCCCTTTTTCCTGGAGATGCTGCATTTTATGGTCGTAGGTCCTGATAGATAGGTTTAGAGTTCTTCAAGTAGGCTATCAGCTCATCGGTAGATGTCGGTGCGCTACATTTGCTTCGGAGTTGCTTGTTTGGCCAATATGATTTAGAGATGTATTATTTGGTATTGCAGGATCCTATCCCGACCTTTATGATACGTATGTACTCTTATAGGGTTTTCGACAAATGTAACATATACGGATACTTCCATGGCCTTGTCGACATATATTTTAAGAATATAATGGATCACATTTTCCTTGTAGTCTTGTATGTCACATGTATGAGTTTCTATATCAGGTTGAGTCGTTCTATATCAGGTATTCCCTTATGTTTACTCTGGTTATCTCTTGACGCCCCTTCTGGCCTACTTACCTATGATGATGTGATAAGTAAGATATGTATATTGGTACACGATTGAGTATGGTACTGGTGCCCATTGCGGCCCATAGGTTTGGGTCGTGACATCTTCTCATCTAAGCATTTGCTTCAGTCTACAATATTCGGAAGAGCGGTAATATCATAAACTTAAAGAAGACAAGGGCCAGCCGACCTAGAAGAAACACAAATAGAGATAGGTAGTAGCGAGGTAGGTTGGGATGGTCAGGTGCTTGGCCTTTTCGTTCCTAGGAAGAGGACCGCATTTGCATATCCATGTAGACTTTCTGAGTTGTGATCACTGGTTATGGCATCGATCGCGAAGGGTTAGTTGGAGGCTGTGGATTTTTTGATTTGTGAACGCGAAGCAGTGGCTGCATTTGCAAAGGGTATCACTAGACAGACTCAAAAGTGTTATAATTTTGGGATTTAGACCCAATATCTCCTATTTTAAATCCTAGACTTGGATAACGTTTTAAGAGAAGTTTCCGACAAGGAAAGAGGGTACATGATTTCTACTTGATGTGAACATTTTATCTTATTTTCTCATAGATTATTCTGTAGAGATTATGGGATTTGAAAGAGAAATTTGGAAATTTTGATTATGGGTTTGGAGATTAAAAAATAGAGATTTGAACACTGATTCAGAGTCAGGTTTGGGTGAAACTTATACATTTGGACTCGTATTCGAACGGGTAGTTAGGATTTGTGAGTTTGGTTAGGTTTCAGGATACGGGTCTAAATTGACTTTTTTGTTGACCTTGTATATTTGTACAAAGATCGAAGCTTTATTATTTGGGGTTGATTCCTATGGCTTTATTTAATTTTATTGAGTTGTTTTTTACTAGATTCAAATCGTTTGGAGGTTGATTTGCATGGGAATGCATTTTTGGAGTATTGACTCACGTGCTTCATGGTAACTAACCTTGGTTTGAAGGTAATTTTCCGTTGCCTATGGTATGGGATACATGTTAGGGGTAGCGCACATGCTAGGTGACAAGCGTATATATGTTCACTGGGGTTATTCATGATATGTGTAGATCTTAGACTATTGTGTGCCTTATTTTTATATCATGCCCCATTTTTTATATGTTTTCTCCACTTATTTTAAAAATCATTTCTAGACAATATACCTATCTATTTGATACATGATAGGGCTAATCTTGCAATATTTAGTTGTTTACCTTAATTATTGTCATATTCCCAGCCATGATATTACATTCGCATATTATATCTATGTCTTTATACATTCTTTATATGTTATCTCATATGATGATAATGCCCTTATATGTATGACACATGTTGAGCTAAGTAATGTGAGATGTGAGCATTTAAGACGTGAGCATTTGATGACTGATCTTGGGCCATATAGTCGATTTGATATTGATAGTAAGGTGATGCGTGCCCCATGCCCCCACATTTGGCTGAGAGGTATTGATTGTGAGGTAATGCATGCTCCAATCTCCATAATTAGGATAAGTGATATTGATCGTTGACTTAGATCCGATCAGCACTTGGGCTAAGACCCGCCTCCGGAGTAAGTTATTAACCTAGGGGCGCAGGCACATATGATATAGGTGCTTCATGAGGGACTTTTTTCTCAAGCACCCGTAAAGTGTTGAGTGTGGTTGTGTGTGATGATTGAAGAGTATATGTGTCAAGAACTACACATGTTCTAAGATTGGGTTTACTTGATGATTTAATTGTGATATTGTCGATTCTTCCATGTAGTACCTATCACGTTAGTATAGAGTTGTGTTTCTTTCCTCATACTAATTGGTATTTGATGTCTCTGTTTTATGTGTAGAACTTTGAATCACTGTTAAATTGATAAAAGCATAGTTAGGTGATTTCTATGAAAAAGATTATGCATTAACTGTTATTCTTGAAAAGCATACTTATTTCTCCTCTTATTGTGAAAAAGTAGAATTCGCTATTACTTAAGCTACTTTTTCTTTTGCCATTATTATTGTTATTAGCTATTGGAACTGAATATTGGACTTTTCCAACCTTATTACTACTTTTAGCTAGAGCTTAGGATTTTGCTTATTGAGTATATAGGGTCAGTTGTATTCACACTAGTTGCATTTTATGTGCAAATCTAGGTGTTGTTGAGAGGAGTGTTGCTAAAGAGTGACATCGGTACCAGTTTTGGAGATTCGAGATAGCTATTGTTTCTGTTTGCAAGCCATGAAGTCCTTTTTCTCTTAGTTCATGCTATTATTATTCTATCTTTCAGATATTACTTTATTTGGGATCAAATTTTGTATTTAAATTCTGTAGCGCTCATGTACTCAATGACACTTGATCGTGGGAGGGTTTTCAGTAGTATTATTGTTATTTACTTCAGTTATCTGTATTATTCCATTGTTGGGACTATTTAATACGGTTATTTAAGTTTATTTCTGCTTATTGATTGCCTACAACCGAATTTAAGCGTCATCACGACGCCGATGGAACTTTGGGTGGTGCCATGTGAGCTGGAGAACTCTTTTTCTTTCAAATAGGCTAGGACACATGATCACGCCTATGTTGGGACGTATTTTCCTGCTCGGGCTCGTCCATGACATTATTTAGAGCCTCAAGAACCTCTTCTTCTTCCAGCACGTAAGCTGTTTCATGTTCCAAATCTCATAATTGTCGTCGTTTAGCTTTTTATCTTTATTAAGCTCTGCAGCAATGTTCTTTGAAGCAGTAGACATGTTTCTTGTGGAACACAAAATTTCAACACATTTGAAAAATGCAAAGTTTAACAACTAGCATAAAACACGCATGTTTAATATTTTCCATACATTTAATGTGACTTTAGTAATTAAAAAAGATAATAAATAAAAACATAAATACTAGAGTTAAAAGTTTACTATGTTCCCAATTATCATCTAACTATAGATTTTTAAATGTATATCAACTAAATTAACTCAAGCCAAGTCATCAAATAAAAAGATGTTCCAAATCAAGTAGTTATTCTGAATTTAAATTTAAATAAATAGAATTTTACGATTAGATCTGAAAAAATAATTTTCACATATTTCCAAAACAAATCAAGAAAAAATTCAATATTCTTACTTAATTTTACTTAGAAAAGAGGATATTAATTTTATATGGGTATCTAGAGAAAGTGAGTCACATAGACATATTCTCTGTATTCTATAATAATTTTTCATATTTTTTTATTTTTGAAAAATACCATAAAAATAATTATTATGGAATTTAAAATTTTAGAATGACATTAATTATCGAAAAAAATATTTTTTAGCGCCCAAAAAATAAATTAAAACAAAAAAATCACAAATTTAAATTCGAACAGAACCAAAAAAGGATCATTGATAATGGAGTCCAGGGAAGGCCACACTCGCCGAAACTCTCCACAGTCATGACTGGGCTTAGGCAGGCCACACGGCATCCCTTCTTCTGCATTTCGGGGGTCAGCCCAATCCGGGTGCAGTAGAAACAAGTTTTTCTTGATCTAACACTTTTTTCTTCTTTTTTTACTATTTTGATCAAAGAAAAGTACAAAATTTCTACGTAAACGTGTTTTAGGATTGATTTCAGGCACCAATTACTCAAGAAATAAGCCTATGGATAAAAATAGTAGGTTGGATTGCGGTGGTCGCTATATTTTTAGCCAAAACCGTGACTTTTCTACCTATTATTGTTGGTAATTCATAAAGTTTAGTCTTAAGCGTGTTTTACGATTTGTATCGACGAAAATTTTAAAAAAATGATTAGCAATTTGATCGGGAATTCTAGATCGGGTAAAACCTAGCATAGCAAAATCAGACCCGATTTCTACTCAATTTCACTCTATAAATCTCCAAAATTCTTCATAATTTTCACAAACTATTCATGCTTAGCTTAATATATGCAGGATTTAATCTTATACCCGTCAAAACAAATCCAAATTGATCAAAAAATACTATCATCACCTTTTTTTTTTTGAATCGGCGTATTATTTGAGTCTTTGAAGTATAATGTGTTGGAAAAACTTCCCTTTTACAATAAATTTTGTTGTTGTTCTCGGATCTGAAACTGGGTTTGGACCAAATATGTTTTTGAGTTTGTTGACTTTTTTTTGAGTTCTGAAGTGTAGAGATTTTTCGATGTCTTCAACGTATTGGTGTTGAAGAGAAAACTAAAAACACAATCTGATATATATTTCAGTAGTAGTTTTTTCAAATTATATCGACAATCCAAAAATATTTACAATAGATTTTTATCAAAAATTATTTCTAATTATTTTTGAAATTGTAATTTCACTAACACAGGTTGCTCTGCTCCAAGTTCAGGTTTTTGTTTCTGCAACATCGCCAGATCCGAAACTTGATCTGAAAATCAAAAGTCGTAAGAACAAATAAAAATCTGGTTGAAAAGGATTTTTTTTAAAAACATGAATTTGGAAGATTTCACAGATTTCTTCGCTTATCTGTGCAATCTATCGAATTTTGCGAGTTTAGATCTAGCTATTAAAGGACTGTTGTTGCTGAAATCGTTGTTGACTGTTTTCTATTATTCGTTGCTCCATCTCGAGTTCTAGCCGAAAATTTTTCTTTTGATCTTGTTGTTCATTCTCATCGGATTCTGGAATTGAGGAGTGTGTATTTACTGATTTTTGTTTCACTGCTATATTGAAGAAAAATTCTCCTAACAGAGTTGTTTGTTGTTTATTGTTGGGTCTGTTGACTGCTCTTAGCTGGGCTTTGATTTCAAGTAGGTGCCTTATTTTTCCGGCGAGGATTTTTGGCAAGCTACAGTACTTCTGACGACTCCCGTTCAGATTTTCGGCAAGACGCAGCAGAACTAACCGTTCCGATAAGCTTCAGGAAAACTTGCCCCAGGTACTAGCCGCGGCGGCGAGGCCACTTTGCAGCGTTTGGGAGTGAGGAGCTAAACAACACCGGCTGGGACGTGCAAGAGTTGGTAGCAGTTGACCTCGGGCATATCAAAGCCTACTTTCAGGTTTTTCCACCGGGAGTTGGTACCTCCCTCTCTCTTGTTTATTTTGTACACCTTTTTACGTATTCTAGCTAGCATTCTGTGTGAGGTTTACTCTGTTGCTATCTAGTTTGCATCATTTTGCATATTCCGCTATAGTGCGTGTGTGCGTCACTATTCTCCATAGTCGGTTGGAGGGATAGTGGCCGCGACAGGGGATGATAGCGTAAGGTCATGTCCTCGGGGGGGTGGGGGCGGTGGCGGGGTGAGTAGGGGGCAGGGAGTGGTCCTGCGGGTAAGGCGGGAGGTAAGGGTAGGAAAGGGTAGCGGACGCTCATAGATTAAGGATTGGGACGTGGAACATAGGCACTCTGACAGGTAAGTCCATTGAGTTAGCGAAGGTTCTCCAGAAGAGGAGAGTTAACATAACCTGTGTCCAGGAGACTAGGTGGAAAGGGTCGAAGGCGAGGAATGCAGACGGGTTTAAGCTATGGTATTCTGGGGTCGTGAGAGGTAAGAATGGAGTGGGAATCTTGGTAGATAGGGATCTAAGAGAGTCCGTGGTCGAGGTTAGGCGAGTGAATGATAGGTTAATGTCTATTAAGTTGGTTACTGGGGGTTGCGTCCTCAATGGCATCAGCTCTTACGCACCGCAAACGGGCTTAGACGAAGAGGTTAAGAGGCGTTTTTGGGAGGGCTTGGATGATCTGGTGAGTAGTATTCCCCAATCTGAGAAGTTAGTTATTGGAGGGGACTTTAATGGTCATATTGGGGCTGATGCTGGTGGTTATGGTGAGGTGCAGGGTGGCTTCGGCTTTGGGGTTAGGAACGGAGGAGGCACGTCACTGCTTGATTTTGCCAGGGCTTCCGAGCTTCTGATTGCGAACTCGACATTTCAGAAGAGAGAGGAGCATTTGGTCACCTTCAAGAGTTCCGCGGCAAGGACTCTGATTGATTACCTCCTCCTCATAAAGAGCGATAGGGGTATGTGCAAGGACTGCAAGGTTATTCCGGGAGAGTCCCTTTCGACTCTTCATAGACTCCTAGTGATGGATGTCGGTCTCTGGGTGAAGAGGAAGAGGAGGGGTGCTAGAGGACAACCGCAGATTTTGACTAAGGAGAAAGCGCATGAGTTGGAGAGGAGGTTAGCAGAGGGCGGAGCTTGGCAAAGTTCTGGGGAAGAGGACGCTATGTGGTCAGAGACGGTGAACTTGGTTAGGGAGGTAGCATGGGATGTGCTCGGGGTAGCCAAGGGCTGTTCAGGCAGACATCAGGGTGACTGGTGGTGGAACGATGTAGTCGAAGGAAAAGTGGAGGTGAAGAAGGCGGCATTTTCTAAGTTGGCAGAGAGCACAAGCGAGGAAGAACGGAGAGCGAACAGGGAGATCTACAAGGTAGCGAGGAAAGAAGCAAAGCTGGCGGTTACGGACTCTAAAAACACGCCATTTGATCGCATGTACCAGGAATTAGGGAAGAAATTCGGGGACAGGAATTTATTCCGGTTAGCTAAAGCAAGGGAAAGGAAGACGTGTGATCTTGACCAAGTTAGGTGCATCAAGGGCGAGGATGGTAGAGTTCTGATGGGGGAGTCTCAAGTCAAGCATAGGTGGCAGGCGTACTTCCGAGACTTACTAAACGAGGATGGGATCGTAACATAGAGTTAGGGGAGTTGGGCATTCAGATCAACATAGATACCTTGGGTACTGCAGGCGCATTAGGGTGGAGGAGGTCATGGGGGCTTTGCGTAGGATGAGTAGGGGTCGAGCGACCGGGCCTGACGAGATCCCCGTGGAGTTCTGTAAATGCATGGGTAGGTCAGGAGTGGAGTGTCTCTCCAGGTTGTTCAATGCGATCTTCAGGACCAAAAGGATGCCGGAGGAGTGGGGGTGGAGTGCAGTGGTGCCCTTGTACAAAAACAAAGGGAACATCCAGTGCTACAACAACTATAGGGGTATCAAATTAATAAGTCACACCATAAATGTTTGGGAGCGGGTGATCGAGGCAAGGGTGAGGGAGATGACATATATATCTGTGAACCAGTTCGGTTTCATGCCGGGTCGCTCCACTACAAAAGCTATCCACCTTGTCAGGAGGCTGGTGGAGCAGTTCAGGGATAAGAACAAGGACATGCACATGGTGCTTATAGACTTGGAGAAGGCGTATGACAAGGTCCCAAGGGAGGTTCTTGGAGGCGAAGAGCGTGCCGGAAGCCTACATCAGAATAATCAAGGACATGTACGATAGAGCTAAGACTAGAGTTAGGATGGTGGGTGGCAACTCAGACCATTTTCCAGTGGTTATGGGGCTCCATCAAGGATCAGCGCTTAGCCCTCTCTTGTTTGCCTTGGTGATGGATGCTCTAACCCGACATATTCAAAGGGATGTGCCTTGGTGTATGCTATTTGCTGATGGCATAGTCATGATAGACGAGACGAGGGTCGGTGTTATTGAGAGGTTATAGGTATGGAGATAGACTCTCGAGTCTAAGAGTTTCAAAATAAGCAGATCTAAGACAGAATACCTAGAGTGCAAGTTTAGCGCCGAGCCGAGCGAAGTAGGAAGGGACGTGATGATTGGATCTCAGGTCATCGCCAAGAGGGACAGTGTCAGATATCTTGGGTCGGTGATTCAGGGGGACGGAGAGATTGACGGGGACGTCACTCACCATATAGGAGCGGGGTGGTCAAAGTGGAGGCTTGCATCAGGAGTCCTGTGTGACAAGGAAGTTTCACAGAAACTCAAGGGAAAATTGCATAGAGCTGTGGTTAAACCTTCCATGTTGTATGGGGCAGAGTGTTGGCCAGTGAAGAACTCTCATGTTCAGAGAATGAAGGTTGTGGAGATGAGGATGCTCAGGTGAATGTGCAGGCTCACCAGGTTAGATAAGATTAAGAATGAAGTTATTTGAGAGAAGGTGGGGGTCGCCCCTGTGGATGAGAAGATGCGAGAAGCGAGGCTGAGGTGGTTCGGGCATGTGCGGAGGAGAAGTCTCGATGCCCCGATGAGGAGTTATGAGCGGCTGGCTATGGTCGGCGTACCGCGAGGCAGAGGGAGGCCTAAGAGTTATTGGGGAGAGGTGATTAGGCATGACATGCCTAGAATGCGGGTTTCCAAGGACATGGCCCTTGATAGGAAAGTCTGGAGGTATAGTATCGGGGTTGTAGGATAGAGGCTCCTAGAGTTTTTCGTACTCCTCACTCGGGGTTGGGTGAGGCTTGGCAGGGCTATGGATTGTGTATTGGATTGTGTCTCCCTTATGGTAGTTATTTATGGTAGTCATTATCTGATATTATTGCATGCTATTTTATTTATGATTCTTTTATTTAGATAATTATTTACGCTATTTCTGCTGGAGTTACTAATGCTCTTTTGTTTTTGTTTTTTTTATTCCTTTCCTTCACTGAGCCGATGGTCGATTGGAAACATCCTCTCTGCCCTTTCGGGTAGGGGTAAGGCACGTCTGCATATTACCCTCCCTAGACCCACTTTGTGGGACTATACTGGGTAGTTGTTGTTATTGTTGTTGTTATTGTTGTTGATTAGCAATTTGATCCATCATCCAAACAAACCCTAATTGAATTTTCATCTAAAACCTTGCAATAACTTCGAGGAAAATCACTTTTGATTATTTGTTATGCTCAAGAAATATGTTGGTAATAGATGACAGAACAAGTTTTACATAGAAATTGCACGAAACCACGAATAATTATTTTTAGGATTAAATCCGTATTAATTAAACCCTAAAATGTAAACATTAATTATTCACAAATCGTAAGGCCTTAAAAACCTTAAGGTATATTTGAACATAAAATAATGTTATCATTATTCAGGTTTGACATGTATAAACTCTGGAAATCAACTACTGTGTATTAACGATTTAGTCGGCCAAAAAATAGCATGTTGGCTCTGATACCAATGTAATTAAACGAGTATAGTAGATTTACAGTAGCTCCCCAAAGCATAAAGTGGATCAAGTGCAATAATCTGGCTCGAATCACTAATCATCGGGATTCCTAGGGTGGTGGATAGTTCCCTTATTTTCATAACCTCTAAAACCTAGCTACAATGATATTTATATAGACTATGCCTAAGGTTAGTATTAGATTGCCTAATAGGCCATCTTATCAACTAGAACCCCTTATAAATGTACTAGACCCAAAAGGCTATATTCCAACCATGCTTATGCATATGCTTCAAATATGAATCTATATATAAGCTACAAAACGATAAGCACATAATATGCATGAAAGGATATGATAAGCTTGAGAATGAGCTTAAAATTATAAGAACAGTATGAGATGAACTCCCCAGTATGGCGGAATATTTCCATTATATTCCAGTAGCTAATCAGTTAATGAAAGAATGTTGTTGTAACATGAAGAAAATGCAAACCCTAGCTGGTAGTGGTGAGTTTATACCAAGTGCAAACTCTGAACTGATACGGGTATTATTAGATTGTCGTGAACAAGTGAGTTTAACCCTAGGTAACAGTGATGTTGTCAAATTGACTTTATGATTACAGTGCGAATGTGAAAATAAGTTGAAAAAATTAAGATAAAAGTGACAAGAAATATATGAAGATTAAAGTAATAAGAAATGTCAGTTTTATGGATACAAATACAAGTTGAGTCTCAGATGTAAGTTACAGGTATTTTATCGACTCGATCGGTCATTTCAGTATTTGCATTCTATTAAGTTGTTTGAGGCTTTGAGTAATTTCATATGATATACTATGACTTGCATGTAATAGTCGGTTTTGGTTTTCGAGTGGTTCAGAATTGATTTGAAAGAATGATTTCTCAATTAGGAAGCTTTAAGTTGGAAGTGTTGACAAAGTTTGGATTGTATGAATTTGCCCACGATCAGAGTTTTGATGGTTCCGTTAGGTCTGGTTGGTAATTTTAGACTTAGACGTATGTCCGAATTTATATTTGGATGTTTCTAGAAGGTTTTGGTTGTCACTGTAGAAATTGGCTTAAAATATTAGGAAAGTTCATAGGTTTGAACGGGAGTTAACCTCAATGTTATCGGATTCAGATTGTTAATTCGAGAGTTGTAATAGGTTCGATATGTCATTTAAAACTTGTGTGAAAATTTGAGGTGATTTCGAGATGTTTAGACATGTTTGATGTAAGTTTGGAACTAAAAATCTTAAAATAGTACATTAAACTTGATTTGAGGTGTGATTCGTGATTTTGATGTTATTATGTGAGATTTGAGGTCTCGACTATGTCTGTGTTATGTTTCGAAACTTGTTGGTATGTTCGGATGAGGTCCCGAAGGGCCACGGGTAAGTTTTGCGTGTTCGAAGAAATTCTTGAGTAAAAGGGGGTTGCACCAGTTATCCGAAACTTGTCCACAACAGGGATGTGCATGGATCGGATTTATCGAAATTTTGGATTTCAGATTCTAGAAAATGCAATCCGAATATGATTCGAATTATATCCGATTGGATCGAATTTTAAAGTTTGGATCAGATCATCTTATTATGCCTAAAAGTTAAACTAATATGTATATTTTCTTTGTGAAAGAGGCAATACATTAAAAAAAATATTATGTTTATTCAATTATGAGAGTACTATGGTGCCAATATAGCTAAATCTAGCAATTGTAAAGGTAATAACTTGGAGTTTGATGTAAAAGAAGTACTGACTATCCGAAATTAAAGTATAGTATTTATACATGTCCAAATAATTTTTAATTTCGGATCAGATTGGATTTAAATATCTGAATCCAATCCAAAATCCAAAATTTTAAAAACACAATCCGAAATTCGATCCAATCCAAAATTCGAAATTGAATGAATCGGTTATTTTGGATATCGAATCTGAATGAACAGTCCTAATCCACAACCTTATGTCGTGCGAATTCAGACGAGGACTCAAATAAGCTCATTCAAAGTCGCGTTTTGCACCAACTCAACGAGCTACTCCACTGCTGAATTTTAACTTTTTCTATTTAAGCCTTATTTCATACATAGACTACATTAGATCATTTTTGGCGCTAGGGAGCTCACATTGAGGCGATATTCGAAGCAATGTTCACCTAAAACTATAAAGTAAGTGATTTTCACTCAAATTTATGATTATTATATGAATCTATCATTAAATATTTCTCTAAAACAAGGAATCTTAAAGAAGCAAAGAAGTTTTTGTGAAACATAAGAAAGTGAATAACTGGGTTTTGAAAATCGACTAGGAGTTGAACTTTGATGAAAGTTGTATAGTGGGACTTGTATTTGAATGGGTTATCATAATTTGTGAGTTTTGTCAGGTTCCAAGATATGGGCCCGGATTGACTTTTTTGTTGACTTAGAGTATTTGGTTGAACATTCGACCTTTATCATTTGAATTTAATTTTTATGACATTATTTGATGTTATTGAGTTGTTTTTAGCTAGATTTGATTTGATCGGAGGTCGATTCACGCAGAAAGGCATTTCTAAGGTATTGTTTTGGCTTGTTTGAGTTAAGTATCTTACCAAGATTTGGTTGAGGATACTTTTTCTTCCAAATGATATTATTTACTACATGCAGGGATGATGTATATCTGAGGTAACTAGCATATATACATGTACTATGGGCATTCATGCTCGGGGGTAGATTCTAGCCTACTCTATGTTTTATTGGATTGTGTTTTCTATTTGATTCTATGTATTATCTCATTAATCGACTACATGAGCACATTAGATCATGCTAGAGAGATGTTAGGGTTATTGGTACCTTATGTTGAACATGATGAGCAAATCTTTAGAGTTATGCTATGCTCGCCTCAGAGGTAGATACTCGTATGTTATGAATACACATTTGTACTTGTTCTTGTGTGTAGTCTTGGTTGAGACATGTGCACTCTGTGACACATATATGATCCTTACACGAATACTTGGACTTGGTTGCTATAATTGATTTAGCCGTAGCCATGTCTTATTAGTATTTTTATTGGTATCATGCCATTGTACGTTTTATTGATGAGTTATGAGGATATGCCTCTTGTTGATAAATTATTATCTTTCACTGTTGTAATGACGGTGGCACGTGTGTACATGTTTTGTGAGTTGATTATTACTATGTGGAAATAAGGGTGGCATTTCACGGAGTGATACGGGTGGATATTGTGATATTGTTTGAGTGGAATGATATGGGTGGCAATTGTGATATTGTTTGGGCGAAGCAATGGGTGGCTATTATGATATTATCAGCACGGAATGATACAAGTGGCTATGGTGATTTTGCCAAGGCGGAGTGATATGTGTGGTTGTTGTTAATACAATTTCTTTGTGGGCACGGGATGCCACATGTTTGTGTTATATTTAATGGTTTGTCGTCACAACTAGTATTGCCTTGATACAAGTGAATTTGTTATGAGTTGTCGTGTATTTTACATATATTACGTTGCACCTAACGTGTTAATCTATACCTCCGTGATTATTTGTGATGACCCGGCCGGTCGTGTTAAGAATTAACGCCCCGATTCCCTATTAACTGCTTCCTCTAAATTTATTTCTGCTATTTTGGTTTGCCAGGATATTCGGTATTAGGTTTCGGAGAGTTTTGGGACACTTAGTCCCTAAATGAGAGCTTAAGTGTTGGAAAGTAGCCCATTGTTAGAATATTGTGAAGACAGCCTTGAAATGAAAATCTGATGGTTCTGTTAGCTCCGTCAGGTGATTTCGGGGTTGGGAGCGTGTTTGGACTATGTTTTGGAGGTTTGTAGCTAATTTAGGCTTGAAATACCGAAAGTTGGAATTTTGAAGTTTCAGGTCTGATGGTGAGATTTTGATCCGAGGATCAAAATGAAATTTCGGAAGTTGCAGTAGCTCTGTTATGTCATTTGGGATGTTTGTGCAAAATTTCACGTCATTCGTACGTGTTTTGGTTAGTTTTTTTATCAAAAGCGTATTTTGATGAAATTAGAAGTTCTTAGGACTCAAATCCTTGATTGATTCGGATTTCCAGTGTTGTTTAAGGTGTTTTAAGGATTGGTACAAGTTTGAATATGATATTAGGTAGTATTGGTGCTTTTGTATGAGGTCCTGGGGGCATCGGGAAGGTTTGCGATGGTTGACGGGAAGATCGGAGAAGTGTTGCAACAACTGAACATTTCTGCTTCTAGTATTTTCGCTTCTGTGGATTGGGAACCGCAGAAGCGACCTGGGCATCGCAGAAGAGGACGTTGGTGTTCCCTCAATTTTTCGCAGAAGCGGAAGAATTCACGCAGATGCAGTTTCGCACCTGCGAGATTATTATCGCATATGCGGTCCCTGGGCTGGTTATTGAAATCCGCAGAAGCAGCATAGATTCAGCAAAAGAGGTACCGCAGAAGCAGAAACCACTGGTCAGAAATAGTGATTTCGAGGGTTAGTTTCAAATGTAATGCGGATTATTATTGCAGATGCGGTCCCTGGGCTGGTTATTGAAAACCGCAGAAGCGGCATAGGTTCCGCAAAAGCGGGACCTTAAAAGCAAAAACCACTGGTCAGAAATAGTGATTTTGAGGGTTAGTTTCAAAAGTTGAAAAAATCAAACTAGAGCTCAGAGAGGGCGATTCTGAGTGGGTTTTGAAGAGAAGATCATTAGGTAACGTTTTATTAATATTTTCTAGTTTTATTCCATCAATACATAGTTAAATCCATCATTTAAATTCGAATTAAGGATCAAAATTGGTGAAATTTTGGAAGAAACTTCTTAGGCCAAAATTCTGAGTTTTGAGTGAGCTTTGATATCCGATTTGGGATATTTTTATATGGTTAGACTCATGAGAGTAAGAGGGTTATGAAAATATAAAATTAATACATTCCGAGACATTAGCCTCAGGCATTTTGGTTATTTTGCATAATTTGCGTCTTAGCTTTAAATTAAATTATAGAATCAAATGTTTGAGATGTTATTTGTAGTATGTAATTAAATTGAATAGATTTTAGCCATTTGGAGTTGGATACTCGTTGCAAAGGTTTGGTTTTTAGTTGAGTTTTGAGCCGGTTCAAGGTAAGTAGTTTGTCTAACTTTGTGTGGGGGGCCTTTTCCCTTAGGACATGTTATTTGATGATTGAGTGCCTTGTAGGTGAAGTGACGAGCGCGTACTCGAGTTAATTTTTGAAAATCCGGTTTTACTTTAAGTAATTAAATTGATGTTATTTTTCTTACTTGTTTTGTCTACTTACAAATGTAACATGTGATAACCCAGAAAAGCGTGTTTAGTTGACTTAATTGGTTTAGTTGCTTAATCTACCTTGTTGCATTACGTGAAGCATGTTAGGATAGAATCTCCTGTTGCTTTGGTATTTAACTCTATTCTGATTATGTTCTTGTTGTTAGTATTTATTTACATTGGGACTACGGATGTGCGATTCCGATAGCTCCCCCTGGTTTTTTTATTTTGGGACTACGGGTTAGATTTCCGGTAGATCCCCCTGCACATTTATATTGAGACTATGGATCGAATTCCGGTAGATCCTCGCGCATTGTTAGTTGGACTACGAGAAGGTATCCCGAAAGATCCATTGGACAGTTGAGAAAGAACTACAGGACGGTATCCTGGGAGATCCTCATTGGTATTGTTGGTATTGAGCTGTACATTTTTGTGTTTACTTTGTTCATCGCTTATTTGTTGTTGCCTTGTTAATTCTGTCTTATTTCACTATTGTTCATATTATTCCTATCTATTTTCATATTGTACATTCTTATTATACTGTTTAACCTCAGTAGGGCCCTGATCTTTCTCGTCACTAGACAGAGGTTAGGCTTGGCAATTACTGAGTACTACTGTAGTGTAATTATGTCCCTTCTGCACATGTTTTTCATGTGCAGATCCAGGTACCTTCACTCAGGCGCATTATCTTTGAGGTAGGGAGAGCTACGGAGACTTCGAGGTATATCTGCCGCATCCGCAGACCGAAGAGTCTCCTTCTTACTTTATCTTTTAGCGTTTAGTTTTCTATCGTACTTTGATGTAGACAGTTCTGGATATTAGAACATTTTATTGTATTCTTCTAGCCTGTGTTGCCCATGAAAGTTTTCGGATTTTGGGATATTGTTATATTCTTCATGTGTTGAGATGTATATGCAAAGCGGGATTTATATACAAATTTTCTCCTAGTGATTTATTTAGTTTTTTATTTCCGCAAATTATTTTGTTTTCCTTATGGTTAGGCTTACCTAGTCATAGGGACTAGGTGTCGTCATGACATGTTCACGGAAGGTGAACTGGGGTGGTGACATTATTTGAACGATTTGGTTTCCAGGATGAGATTACTTGAGTTAAGCTTACGTTTCATGTTTTGTTGAGTGGTTGGTTGCGTAACAGATTTGATGTAAAAAGGAAGTTGTCATCATGCATTGATACATTTGATTCTAGAAAAATTATCTCGAACGTGTTATTTTAAAATTATGACGGAAGCGGATCTTGTTTGGCACCTTTAATGTTGATACTCTTTATTTCGTAAATGTGTATCTAGAATATTTTATCTATGTTATACATATTATTGAGCTGTACAAGTTCTGCAAAGTCAGTATCTTTCGACTTAAAAACACTATCGCTACTTCTCTAAGATTAGTCAAGATACTTACTAAGTGCATGGGGTCGGTTGTACTCAAACTATACTTCTACACCTTATGTGCAGATTCTGGAGTTGAGTAGCTGCAAAGATGGGGCTTTACACTGGAGACGTACCAGCGTACCAGATTCATGCTACATTCTTCTCAGTGTAGCTTAGGATTTAATTTCTATTTATGTAACTTTCAAACGGATATTATATTTATTTCTTACCTCAATTTTATAAATCTATATAATGGCTCATGACTTGTATTACTAGTCCTTGGTATAATTGTATTGAATTTTGTTGCGGTGTTAATTAAATATGTTGTTGATTTCTCAATTTGGTAGTAACTTATACTATTTAGCTTACTTAGAGGATTGATTAGGTGCCACGAATTAGTGAGGTTTTTGATTGTGACAAGTATCTATGCATATATATTTCTCTATGTATTGCATGGCATTAACCTTGTACCAAATTCTATCTTGGATTAAGTTACCATCCAATGAGTAAGTAGACTCGACAATATATTTCATATTTTCAGCTACAGATACAGAATCAAAGACAAAGTAAAGATACTTGAGCTTAAATTCGAGTAAGCCCCATACTTATTTCGTGGGTGCCTTTTATGTTATGTAAGCGTTTGATTTTTTTCTTTTAGACATTAGCGTTTATCTTTTCTTCTAGACATCGATTTGTGCTACAATTTCTATAGTTGTGCTCCATGTCACTCATATAAGTTCATGTCATGTTTACTCTGGATATTGAAGTTTATAGTATTAATAAAGTAGTACATAATGATAATTGATGTAAAAATACATAAGTACTGATTTTGTTATATTAAATAAAAGATATATATCATTCACTTTAATACTTTATTACTTTGGTGCATGTAACGTTTGTCGATAACTATGATCCTGAAAAAATGTATGATAGGTTTGAATGAAAATTACGAAGTGTACGGCAACTAGGTCAGGTATCATGTTCCTGCTGTGCGAGCATGCGAGCAAAGGGAGTCATAACCAACATAGATGTGCAAAGGTTTGCTCCAAACATACTAACTTATTGAAAACATCAGAGAAAGGCAAATACAACAATAAACAGAGGGTGGTTGTTAGTATGTCACTCACTCGAGTGTTTGAGCCTTTTTGGCTATCAAGATACACAGTATGAGGCTGCCTGGCTAAAAGAACAAAAAAAAAGGAAAGATAAAAAAAAGAGGAGTGCAGCACACCTTGGCCAAAAGGTTTAGAAGAAAATTACAGAAAATCCTGATATCAAGAAAAATACAAAGCCGAATGAGACTAGTCAAGGTAGGAAAAGTTGAACAAGAATTTGCAGAAGCAAAGACCGTTCTGTAGAGGTAAAAAGGGATTCTTGATTTGAGTTTTTTTAGGAATGAGCACTACAAAGCTCAACTGCAGAGTAAAACTGAAATCTTTGATTTTGGATTGCCACTGATAGAGAGATAAAGGCAAATGAGAATGGTAAAAGGGTTGGGAGTCTAACATGTAATATTTTAATTGGCTCGGTGTTGACTGGCAGACACGTTAGCAGAAGTGCGATACACGCGCAGATGGTCAAAGGTCCAACATGTTTATTAGTCAAGGGTATCATTAGTTTGAGTGCTCAAATGGGAAACTAATAAGTTGGTTTATCGAATTAAAATCGGCTTCAAGTTTGAGTGGCCAAGAAGCCATCTCGCCTATTCTTTATTACTTATTTTTTTGTTTTTGTGCATGCGTAGAGTCATTAAATTCTGTCAGTAGTCATTTAAAGATGAAAGCGCAATGAATCAAAGTAAAGTGAGATAGATTGCTGCATTTCTATATTTGAACAAGACTCTTCAACTCCAGACATGAGTTCTTTCACAGTAACCCTCATTGGATGTAGACCATAATAAAAGACTCAAGAATATCTTGATATCTTGAAAATTCTATGGTGTCCGTCCAGTGAGGACAGTTGGATTATTCAATTATTTAATTCCTAAGATTCAAAAGCAAGTATATCATACACGAATAAGTTTATGTAATAACAGTTGGGGCAGAACGCCCAGTGTATTCCTGCATTTTGGATAGCTTAAGAGCAATCTCCACCTGTAACAAGATAAATCTCATTTACCGAAAACCCCAAAATATAAAATAAAAAGAAGATGGTGGATAACAAACATTAACTTTTCTCCAACATTACTTACCAGTGGAGTAAGTGCTTCCTGAGAATCTCTTCCAATCTTGGATGAATCCTTCTCGTACTGCTCAATGTACAGACGGATAGTAGCACCTTCCGAGCCAGTTCCAGAGAGACGGAAAACCTAGCACAGTCCAAAAGATGGATAAGTAAAACACTAAAAGATCATGACCATATGCACCCAAAAAGAGTAACCACAAATGTTTTTTGCATTCATTCCCCTTTATTTGTTAGTTAATTCTTTCGGTAAAATAAAATGAACTCGAAACAGAATTTGAATCCCCAGTAATCTGTGTATATTTTTCATATTCCCATGCACAACAGCTTCTTAATTCACATATTCTAAATATTGCTAGAGCAGGAGAGATCCCTTACCAATCGTGATCCATCTTCAAATAGATATCTGATACCCTGATGCTTTGAGACCGAACCATCAACTGGGTCCTTGTACTCAAATTCATCAGCATGAACGACACTTGAAACATCTGAATGGATTCCCTTTATAATCCTGTACGACAAATTATCTCGACATCAAGTATTACACAAAGAAACGACACAGCAATAGAATCAATTCTGTGCTAGAAAAAGTGCCTACATGACAGTATGACACATTTTAACGTGGCCACCTTGAAAATTCACAAAAAGGCCCCAGAGACAAAATCCAAGCAAAATTTATTTTCTACCGACATTGCAAATAATATGACTGGTAACATCGTAAATACCAAAGATAATAAAAAAAACAAGCATGTCAGATATTCAACCTCAAATTGCACTGGCTCGGATGAAGAAAGTCTAACAGATAGAAGTCGGGATCTCACATACTTCTAATTACAAAAGGAGGCATCAACTGTTTGTGTGACGTTTCTTGTTTTTTGGGGGAAAACTTGAAACTATCACAATCTTGAACAGATTATACACGCAAAAAGACATGCTTTCTGAATTTAGGCTACAGGATACAACAGATCAAACTTCTAGCTTAAAAAACATCCATCGTAATAAGAAGCTATCTTTTTTTTCTTTTTCTTTTTTTTTTTTGTTGTGATTAATAGCATCAAAGTACTGTGATAATGCAACATGAGTTGGTAATAAGAAAAACTTTGATGTATCTAGCATGAAAATCAGGTATAAAATTTATGAATTCAGAAAACTAGGGAAGTGATCAAGCAACTCGGAGTATTATTCAAGCCTAGCGCTTAAGATCAGCAGTGGGGCTCAATAGATGAAAATGAAAAAATCTACCAAAAGCATGCCAAGCTGGCGAGCTGCCAATATCAAAAATGGATCTCAATAAGCCAGGCAAAGAAAAGCCACCAGTAAGCAGAACCTCTAAAGCGGAAGAACAACCATGACAAAACTTGACAGCCATGGACACTCAAATAGAGATTAAACTATTCCTGGTCCAAAGGTACAGCTAAATTTGAATAGGATGAACCTACCACAAAGTAAAATATGGCCCCTTGCCCCATAGAATTTGGTTTGGCTGCACCCTAAATCAATTGAAAGCTTATTAATTTAACTCATCCCATTTCATTTATTTGGGCACAGGAGATTGCGAACCAACTGGGCAACAATTTCCATTGGTTGATTCTCAAAATCACCTCTTCGGAAAAAAAAAATACCCAAGTTCCTAATATGCGAGGATATTATAGGGAGAAGGGAGGTGTGGGGCTTCAAGGAAAGACCAAATAATACAAATGATGCCCACATGTAATTAATAGATTTATTCATCCTTTTCATGGCAAGTACACTATGGATTGACATAGTGGTAGATTATGTTTATGCCGATCCAACATATGAATATACTAAAGACAGTCAAGCAATTGACTCGATGTCCACAGCCATGAGCCAAGCGATTCTAAAGTTAAAAACTCTGGCTCTAAAGTCATCCTGCCAGTCAGAAGAACACTTGATGAAATCATGGAAGGCGCATTCGAAGAATACGATTTGTGTTGAATGATAGAGGATTTCAGGAAGATATTCTTCATATCAAGATCTAATCCTCTAAGATTTTAGAAATAATTGTTGTAATCTAGAATATCAAATTCTGATTCTTTTTTATTTTATTCTGTATACTCCTAGATTTTATGGGATTTAGATGATTTTGTTTCTAACCTCTTCTTGTATATAAAGCTATGTATTTGACATTCAACGACATCAACGAAATTATTCAAGTTTCTTACTCTTTCACACGGTATCAGAGCCTTTGGCTTATTATTGACTGATTTTTTGTTTTCATTCATCCGTTTTTTCATCACATTTGTCCTCTTTATTCCGCCCAAGGGTTGAAAACATTTGAAAACCATGTCCGAAAAGAGCACTATTGCAAATACTTCATTCTTTGAAAATGTTTCTGCCACTGTAGAGCTCTACAGTTTCAACTGAAGATTTACAAAATATTCAAGCCTCTTATCGGTTGAATGGGAAAAATCATCTAAAATGGTCTCAGCTTGTTCGTACCTTTCTAAAGGTAAAGAGAAATTTGGACATTCATTCTCAGAATAGAGGCAAATTAGATCCACGTGCTCTTAAGTGTGTTTTCATTGGATATTCTCCTACTCAAAAAGGATATAGGTGTTATCAACCATCGACCAAGAAGTTTTTTCTTTCAACTGATATCACATTTGATGAAACTCAGTAATTTTTTTAAAAATTCTTACGGAAAAGGATCTCTAGACTTCTCACTACTTGATTTGTCTATTCCTAGCCATGACAAATCCTTATCTATGTCCATGCCTAAGTCACCATCTCTTCACTCATCTGAGTCTCTAAATCCTAATGAACCTATTGAGTCTTCTAATGTTGATATAAATAAAGGAATTCAAGAAAGTAATCCACCATTGCAGGTTTATTCCAGAAGAGAAAGGCTAACTGATCAAACTACTCAACCACAATTATCTTCTCATGTTACTACTCCTAATACCTATCCTGAACCTGTTGAACCATCAGAAACACCAAACCAAACTGATCATGAAGAACATAACCAACCAAATGACCTTGACCTTCCCATTGCACTCAAAAAAGGAACCAGAACCTGCACACAACACCCTTTGTAGTATTTCCTTGACATATCAAAACTTATCCCCAACCCATAAAGCTTTTCTCAGTAACCTCCACACAATTCATGTTCCAAAAAATTTGTCTGTAGCAATAGGTAACAAAGAGTGAAAAGAAGTATGAAGATGAAAATGGAAGCATTGGAGAAGAATAAAACTTGGGAAATAGTGGAATTATCAGAAGGCAAAAAGCCGGTAGAGTGTAGATGGGTGTTTACCGTGAAATACAAGTCAGATAGGTCTATAGAAAAATTTAAAGCACATTTGGTAGCGAAGGATTACACACAGACCTATGGAATTGATTATTTGGAGACTTTTGCCTCAGTGGCAAAAACGAACACACTGAGGATCTTATTGTCATTGGCTGCGATTTTTAATTGGAACCTACAACAATTTGATGTTAAATATGCTTTTCTACATGGAGATTTAGATGAGGAGATCTATATGGAGGTACCATTTGGTTTGAAAACAAGAAGGGAATGGTATGTAGACTGAAGAAGGCACTCTATGGACTAAAGCAATCACCCCATGCATAGTTTTGAAGATTTACAAAGGTTATGATCAAGCTAGGCTAGCATAGTCAAGGAGACCACACCTTGTTCATAAGGCACTCAAAAACAGGAAAGGTAACTGCTCTACTAGTCTATGAAGGTGATATCATAGTAACAGGTGATGATTCAGAGGAGATACACAATTTGAAGAATTGTTTACTCAAGGAATTTGAAATCAAAGATCTTGAAAAATTAAAGTATTTTTTGGAAATTGAAGTAGCACATTCTAAACAAGGAATCTTTATTTCCCAACAAAATATGTGCTTGATTTGCTGAAAGAAACAGGGAAATTAGGGTGTAAACCAGTGGCCACAGCAATTGAATATAATCATGGGTTGTGTAATGCTCCAGAAGATTCTGTGGTAGATAAAGGCTCGTATCAAAGGCTAGTATTGAAATTGATCTACTTGTCCCATACAAGGCTAGATATTGCCTTTGTTGTAAGTGTTGTTAGCCATTAATGCATGACCCTAGAGAAATGCATCTCCAAGCGGCCAACAGAATTCTACAATATCTTAAAGGAAGTCCCGAAAAAGGAATACTATTCAGAAGAGGAGGAGACATGGTTTTAGAGGCTTATACTGATGCGGATTATGCCGGTTCACTAGTGGATCGAAGGTCAACTTCTGGATATTGTACCTTTTTAGGAAGAAATCTTGTGACTTGGAAAAGTAAAAAACAGAATGTTGTGGCCAGATCAAGCGCAAAATCCGAGTTCGGATCTATGGCAATGGGAGTTTGACAGTTGTTATGGTAAAAGATAATCCTTGAGGATTTGAAGATGAGATGGGAAGGACCTATTGTGACAATAAATCAGCAATGTACAGCATGATCGCACTAAGCATATTAAGGTAGATAGACACTTCATTAAGGAGAAATTAGATAGTGGCCTCATATGTAGGCCAATTGTATCTACAAAAGATCAGTTGGCCGATGTTTTAACAAAAGGATTGCCAAACAATGTGTTTCAAGACCTGATAAGCAAGCTAGGAATGAAAGATACCAGTGTTGAATGATAGAGGATTTCAAGAAGATATTCTCCATATCAAGATCTGATCCACTAAGATCTTAGAGATAATTGTTGTAATCTAGAATATCAAATTTTGATTCTTTTTTATTTTATTCTGTATAATCCCAGATTTTATGGGATTTAGATGATTCTGTTTCTAACATCTTCTTGTATATAAAGCCATGTATTTGACATTCAAAGACATGAATGAAATTATTCAAGTTTCTTACTCTTTCCACAATTTGGGATAGAAAATTCCCCTTTACTTCTTACTACAGAAGGATTTCAGTTTGTCGGAGTCATAGATAGATCTACAGGGGTAAGGGGAAAACAATCATCTCCCAAATGACACAGCAGGTCTCTATTAAATAATAGCACTTAAAAAATTAAAAAAAAAAGAAAGAAAAGAAAAACAAACAAAAACACAGTAATGGCCTTTATTGCTGTATTCTGCCTCTTTCCTGTTAAAGGTGTTGCGATTGTCAAACTAAGCTAGAAATAAAAGGCCTTAGCTCTAACGTTATCCTGGCAATTAGAACACCTGACGGAATCGTGGAAGGCATGCAGAAGATAGCAATTTGGTCTAGAAAATTCTCCTTTACTTCTTACTACAAAAAGAATTTCAGTTTGTGAAGAGGAGTCAGATAGATATATGGAAGTAAGGGCAAAAATCAATCTCCCAAATGACACATCAGATCTCTATTAAATAAAGGAGTAGCACAGGTCATTTTGTTGATGTATTCTGCCTCCTCCATATTATAGTACATTCACAGCTCTTACATGCTATCTATAACTGCTCAAGTGTCATTGGGTGCACCGGGTCAGTCTAAAATCTGATGTTGTAACTACTGTTCAAGGAAGTCCTACTACCTTATGTTTAAGCTAGTATCTTCTGGAATTTCGCATAAAAAGGATGGACATCCACAAAATACAAAGATAAGGAAATAGAAATATATGATGAGTGAAAATTTGCATAATCATGCTTTAGAAACCTTGGGTATTCCAGAGAGAAACTTGAAACTAAAAGGATAACTTACTTGTTAACTTCATCAAGGGAAGATTGCAGCTTCACTAAATGAGCCATGAGCTCCTTTGCAGCACCAGCATCAACATTCTAGAAGAAACAAAAGAAATTGGTTGACATGATTTAAGTTAAGCAGACATAGAAAAGCTCATTTACAGTAAATAGGGAACTATTAAGCAAAAACCTCGTAGTCATATCGAGTGTAATAGTTACGTCCATAGGTTGCCCAATGTTGGCGAACGATATCTTCAACAGTCACAAGGTTACCTCCCCCAAGGTTGTCCTTATTTTTATAGGCAAGGATAGATAACCAAGCCAAAACAGCCCATATTCCATCTTTCTCTCGAATATGGTCTGAGCCTGTGAAGACATAATTGAAAAGATTTATTGCCGTAACGTGTCCAATTATATTGTCCAACCTATTTGTATCAATTTGATACAAGAATCAAGTCAAGAAATCCAACCAGTTCCAAAACTTTCTTCTCCACAAATTGAACACATTCCAGCATCCATTAAGTTACCAAAAAATTTCCAACCAGTGGGTACCTTAACAAAGAAAAGATAATCAGAATGCTGAAGCAGTAAAGGCAGATATGGAAAACTTAAAAACCAGCACTCCCTCAACCCTCCACTAACAAAAGTAAAATAAATAACATTTAAATGCCAATGGAGCAACATAGTACCTCAAAGAATTTCAAGTTCAGATGTTTAGCAACAACATCAAGAGCAGCAGATGTGGGCATACTCCTGTAGAAAGGATAGCGTTGCATCACATCAAACTCTTGACATATTTCATCACAAGATGAATAACTCTTAAATAGAAATCTTAACAACACAACAATCATATAAAGCTACGATCCAAAAAAACCGATACGGACCTGGCAACTCCTTTCAATCCTCCAGAAAAATAAGGAATTGCTTCTACAGCGTTGGCAGCTATGATAGCAACAGAATCAGAAGGAGTCACAAAGAATCTATCACAACAAACAAAGGAAACAACAAAAATTAAGATGCAATTTAAGCAAATAATACTTGTAGTACAAAGAAAATCAACAAGATGTTACCTTTTCCCGAGGACCATGTTACGGTCCCCATCTCCATCAGCAGCTGCCCCAAATTCTGGTGGATTGGGTTCGGGATGCGTTTTAGACAATCCCATACGTGCAACTAACTCCTTAGCGTATGTCAGATTGGGATCGGGATGCCCTCCACCAAAATCCTCCTATTAAATTTATCATACATATCATAGAAAGAAAAAAGAAGTCATAAAATATAGCTTTAGAAAGAACAGAAAGCCAAACATTTTAATGAAAGAAAGATCAGAATGCAAGGAAAACGAGAAGACCTTAGGAACACAATTTACTAGAGAACTTTCATTTGCACCAAGCTCCTCCGCAAAGATACGTTTTGCATGAACTCCAGCAACACCGTGAAGTGCATCATAGCTACAGTGTGCAGAGATGTGAGTACCTAGCAGATACTCCTAGCATGAAAAGGAATTGACAGAGGAATGTACATCAAAGAGGTGTCCATCGTGCATACCAGAAACTAAAATTTGGAGAAGAGAGCAACCTCTGGATAGATGGGAAGTCAAATATTGACCTGGAAAAAGATATACCATGTCAAATATTGAGTTAGAAAAGAAACTATTACTATAAAAAGAATAACCATATGAAAGGTAATAAAGATTAAAGTTAGTTTTAGAAAAAAATCCGACGACAAATGCATGAAGCAATATCAGTTTTCTAAGTGTTCAGTAAACAAACTCTAGACACATCACAAAGCCCTTAAAAATTGGAAAGGAATGGCACTCAAAATTCAGAAATAGCTGAATTAGTGCCTTTGCAAAAAAATTGTTGATTGGCCTTTCCATGTTAAAGGACATATTAAATGTATAAGCATTACTTGACATATATCCCAACTGAAAGAAGAAAGACATTTATTTTTGCACATAAGAGAAAGATTCATACTTCAACAATTTCAGATAGTCACTAGTTGAATCAAAAACATCAACGTCAAATTTCCCCTCTGGACCTTCAAAGCTGGAGACACCTGTTGTAGATATATCCACCTACATTCAAGTTGGGCAATATCATAAAGTTACTGCATCAATCAAATTAAGAACTTCAGCAAAATGTTATAGGGAAGGAGTACATCTTACATCAGGCAGGCCCTCGGCAATCAAGTAGTCCTTTATTGTTGTGGTGTTCTCATAGATCTTGTTTGTTATACCTTCTGGTGCAGGTCCACCATTTTCCATGTTGTACTTAATTCCAAAATCCTGCAGGTGAATACATATGAGAAACTATAGTCTTCAGGAAGAGCTAGCAAACTTGAATTGCTTTTTTCCCTTTTATTGAATTGATGCTACCAGAAAAAAATTCAATTAAGGATATTCAAAGTACACCAAGATATTTTAAACACTCTAATAGGTATCCAAACAAGGTAGTCTAAACACTCTAACAAGCATTCTAAACAATCTGGAGGATATTCCACAACTATCTTATCTTCGTAAAGCATTTTCCCACCGCCGGTCCTTTCCTCTAAATAAAACATGCTTCAAGACCAATAGTTATTTCGAAGGCATTCCAAATTCTCCAATAGTTATTCTAAATAAACTGAAAGGACCATAAACATTTCATCAACCATACTGTATTCCCGACTGCCACATTTGTCCTCTGAATAATAAAAACACGTATAGAAGGCTGCATTTACATGTCCTGTTGGGGTTGCCCCCCCCCCCCCCCCCCCCAAAACCAAGCCTCACGGTAAAAGATAAAAATTAAAGAAAGCTAACTCCTTAAAAAATACAAAACAGGACATGTAAGTTTGGGTTTTCATGTTTAAAGTCAGATAGATATCTAGGCCAAAAAAGCAATAATAGAACCCATTCTTTATCAAAAACAGGAAGCAAACTAATTGTACTAATGTCTAATTATACATCCTTAAAGCTAAAGTAATGATTTTTCTCTCAGTACATAGCATGATGTTTCAGGTCTCACAAGAGTACAATTAGTCATAGCAAAAGCAAGGCACAAGACAAACAGTGAAAAGAAAATCCAAAATTCTACTTATCAACAATGGATCAAACATGGGCTCAATAAAGGACCATAAAATCAGTTAAATCCTAAAATGGAAATTAAAAACCTTCCAACTCAACAATCGGTTATCACACATTGTCGGAGCAAGAAAGCATCAAAAGCAACAATTGATTAAGAAAAAAATTGCTGATAGTACCTCATGAGGGCCACCTGGGTTGTGACTTGCTGTCAATATAAATGCCCCAGTAGCTTTAGAACCCTGTATTGAATATGATTTATTAAGTTAAAAGATACTGGAATCAAGTAAAAGCATATCACATAAAAGGAAAGGGAAATATGAATAAAGCGATTTGAGGTAGCTCTAGAAGCAAAACACTTACATCAGCCCCGACTCTCTCACGAACAACAGCTGATACGGCAGGAGTGGACAAAAGTCCATTTTGACCAATCCAAACACGCCTAACTCCATTTGCTGCTGCCATTTTTGTAATGATCTACAATGAACAAGACCAAATTTTAGAGTCCGAATTATATCCATCAATTAAGCACCCAATATTCATCAGTACAGGGAGCGTAACCATTAAGCAAGTTAGGCATGGGGCCTCCATAGGAACATGAAAAAGAAAATAATTCTGTTTTGGTTTCAGAATGTCCCCTATGCATTAGAGAGAAGATTTCCACGGTATTATTGATTGTGTTAAAGCAAACAAACAACACATAATAAAGAATTTCACTGGAAAAACTGGACCAATAGTACCTGGATGGCATCCTTTGAATAGTAGCGGCCATCACCAGAAACCACAAGCGTAGCACCTGCATGTACAAAAGTGCGATTAGAAGAGGATATATCTATCAACAATTCCATTACATGCAAGAAATGTAGAGGACTTCAACCAGAAATGGAATATATAAAATTCCATACCTTTAACTCTGTCAGCTCCAAGGGCATTGAATGTTGCCTGAATAAAATTTTGCAAGTAATGAGGTTGTACGAACACCTTCACCTGAAACAGTCCATCCAACTTCATGTAAGACTCAACAGTCAAAGCCATTAAAATAACAGTGCAGAATCAAGCAAAGACACTCCACATAGGCTGAAGATCATGCGGAACTACTGATTAGAAGTGCAGGTTATTCATAAGTAAGCTTAACTACAATTTAAACTACCAGCCTTGCAAATAGTCAAACAAAATGCAGAAAGAGTTGCAAAGAAGACATACATAACGCATAATTAAACTACTTTTCCAGCTGTCTCCGGGAGAACCATAAACGTTAAAGGCATCGACCCTTAGAGAAATGTAAAGGAAAAAAGATTAGCTACACGCCAATTGGCTAAGACGGTAGAGTTTAAGAACGCCACTGTAATTTCTTGGGGGTCCGGAATTGCGTGCCTGTGTGTGTTTTCCTGTTTTTTATCCCACCCACTCCCTCTTAGTACATCGAACTAGTCAGAGATAGTTTTGTTGGGATCAAAATAAAATGGTGCATGCAGAAGCTAATAATGCAAACTTTTGAGACAATAAGTGAGATGAGAGAGAAAAATATACTAAATTAGGTATAATAATTTAATATGGCTTGGTCAATTGACTTACATATGATGAAACTATATAAAAAAATAAACAAAAAATAATAAAAAAAAATATGGAACAAAAATCTCCCCCTAAACAAAACTCTTTGAAAGACAACATTATGGATATTTTGTGATGTTAATATTGTTAGTTGAGAAGGAAGCCTCAATTTATAGAAGTGCAAAACTTCTCTTCCGATAAAAGGATAAAACATATGAAGGAGATTTAATCCTTTTAGGAGTCTTTTTCCTTCCTTCAAGAAAAAGAGTCCTAATACATTATAAATTCAGGGCAAAATCTTAACAATTCTACCCTTGGCCTAAATTTTCTTGACAAAGCTTGATTCACCTTCTTCACATAATTTGTATCATTGCTGCTTGCCATGATTAAAAATAGGTATAAGTCGAAAGAAGCCCAAGAATGAGCTAAAAGGAGCTCACGCGTTAAGAATAAGCATGAGTCAAAACTGACATTGGTTAAAAGAAGCTCATGCGTTAAAAAAGCATGAGTTGAAACTAGCATTGGAGCTCAAGCGTTATAAGAATGCATGGCTTAAACTGGCATTGGTTAAAAGGAGTCCAAATATGGGTTAAAAAAGAGTTTTTATTTCTATAAAAGATGCAACAGCGGGTGTTTTGAATATTTGTGATTGTTATTTATCTACACATCTATCATCACATTCAAACTTTTTGGATAAATCTTCATTATCATCCAATTAGTTGCGTCTTGATTTGAAGCCGCTTGAATCTATCTTCGGTCTTGCTTTGAACCATTGATTCTGAACCATTGGCTCACTTGTTGGTATCGAAATAACATGGTGAAATGCCATTAAGCTAGCACCCTTCGCCGAAAATTACGTTTCATTGACATATCAGCAATCTTTTTGGTGGGTTATAAATACTCCCTCGATCCCAAATTGATCAGTATTTTTAGCTTAGAAAAACTGAATATGAGCAATTCACATATGGGAAGGAATCATCAATTTTTTGTTTGCCTCCGCTGGGATCTAAAACTCTAGATTAAGTTTTAAAAAATAGGATTCTTATTTTAGAAAATTACACATAAAGTAGTATATACATTTCCTTTTTTCTATCACATACAACTGAATCTGATATCTAATGAACATGTGCAAGTTTAGGTCTAGACCTTCCCAAGAATAAAGTAAGAACTCCTTACTTGATCTAATTTAAGTAGCTTAATTTACGTCCAAAGATGAATACACGAGGACAAAGTTGATGAGATGCAGGCGAATAATATTAGCTTGTACACAAGGAGGACCAAATCAACTTTGAAAATTAAAGAGGATTATTTTACATCAAAATTTCAAATTATTCACAGAGGAGGCAGTCGTTACATCATTTGATATTTTCATTCCATTACTACAAGGCACATTCACTTGCAATTTATCCCTTAGATCTATATCTGCTGATTACAAGCTTTATGCATTAATACAAACTTAAAGAAAAAAGATAAAAAGAAAATGCAAGCTATTGCAAAGGAAAGCGGATCGAACTCGAACAGCGAAGAGATCAGGAAAAGAAACTCAAAACTGATCAAAGCAGCTGAAAATTTCACAGATTCGGCGAACAGGAAAGGAGATAAAACCGTGCTTCTACAGAAATCACCGCGAAAATGTGGCGATAGTGATGAAACTGTTGAAATCTTACAACGAAATGAACTTTTTGTTTGAATTTGATTTAACTTAATTCATTTGAGGTATACCTTCTTCCGGAGACCGGAAGTACCAGGCTTCTGGCCTTCGAACGGCGTAGTCCCGACGCGAGTGATATTGAACATCACCATTTTCGTCACTGGAAAAATTAATCAACAGTACTCAGAATCTGCCAAAAAAAAAAGAAAAAAAAAGAGAATTCACACAGAAAGAGGCACACGCAGTTCCATCTGCATTGCATACATGTATACACAGAACTGTAGAGAGAGAGAGAGAAAGAGAGAGAGGGAGGCTTACATCTGAAGGTAGGGGAAGATGAATGAGAGAAGGACGTGTGTGAGGCGTTCGAGAAGAGAGTGAATGACTAATATACACACAAATAAAGCAGAGGGAAAAAAGAAAATGAAAAAAAGAGCTTATTGTAGAAATGAGAAAACAGAGGTAAGGTAGGATATTCTGTGGGTCTTTTTTATTCTCTCTAATTTTTGAGATCGTCCGTAATTATGGAATGAAATAGCTTCGGCAAGAATAGAAATGCTAAATAGAAGTGTAACCATTAAACATCTTCAAGAATGCCGTTTTCTACTCCTCTCTTTTCTTTTTCAGTTAAAATATTACCTTTTTTACGAGAAGTAAATTTCGAAAAGTTAAAAAAGATAATAATGGTCTCCCATGAGAGAAATTTTAGGAAAGTGAAATGATTTTGAAGTCTATGAGGTACATGAAATGGACTATTCACGTTTTAAAATTTGAAACTATACAATAACAATAAAAATAACAAATTCACTATATTCTCATAAGTCGAGTTTGGAGAGAGTGAGATGTATGTAGCCTTACCCATATCTTAGAAAAATTGAGAGGTTGTTTTCAATAAAGACTTTGCCGAAGAGAAGAAGAGAAAACAACAGCAACAAGTAGTAATAACAACAACAACAACTACCCAGTATATTCCCATATGCTGGGGTTTGGGGAGGGTAACATGTACGCAGACCTTACCCCATCTGAAAGGGTGGAGAGGCTGTTTCAAATCGATCATCGGCTTATATAAAGAAAGAAATAAAACAAAAACAAACCAAAAATAAAAGAGTATTAGTAACTCCAGCAAAAATCACAATATATAATTATGTAAACATAGATCATAAATAACATGGCATGCAAAAGGGAGAGGTAAACAAAAACAGAAGTGAAAGGACATCCACATATGTAAATTTATCCACATTCAGTAAATAAAATGGAATGCAATAACAACGACTACTAACTACCAAAAGGGGACACTGGACCATCTATGGAGAGCCCCACCAATCCCTACACAGCCCCGAGAGAGAATTGTGAGAATTTCTAAAAGCCTCTATCCTACAACCCTGATGCTAGACTTCCAAACTCTCCTATCAAGGGTCATGTCCTCGGAAATTCGCAACCTAGTCATATCATTCCTAATCACATCTCCCAAATACTTCTTTGGCCTCCCTCTGCCACGACTCGCGCCAACCACCGTCAACCGCTCACAGCTCCTCACCGGAGCATCTGGTCTTCTCCTCCGCACATGCCCGAACCACCTGAGCCTTGCCTCCCGCAACTTTTCATCCACCGGGGCCACCCCCACCTTTTCCCGAATAACTTCGTTCTTAATCTTATCTAACCTGGTGAGCCCGCACATTCACCTAAGCATTCTCATTTCCGCAACCTTCATTCTCTGAACATGAGATTTCTTCACCGGCCAGCACTCCGCCCCATACAACATGGCCAGTCTAACCACAACTCGATAAAACTTCCCCTTGAGTTTTTGTGGTACTTTTTTGTCATACAAGACTCCTGATCCAAGCCTCCATTTCGACCACCCTATATGTTGAGTGACATCCCCGTCTCTCTCAGACCCCCTGAATCACCGACTCAAGATATCTGAAATTGTCCCTCTTGGAGATGACCTAAGATCCAAGCTTCACAACCCCGCCTACTTCCTCTTCGCTCGACTCTGCTCTAAACTTATACTCCAGATATTCTGTCTTAGACCTACTTAGTCTGAAACCCTTAGACTCGAGAGTATGCCTCCGGGCCTCCAACCTCTCGTTGACACTGACCCTCGTTTCGTTTATCAAGACTATATCATCAGCAAATAGCATACACCATGGCACATCCCCTTGAATATGGCGAGTCAGAGCATCCATTACCAAAGAAAATAAGAGAGGGCTAAGCGCAGATCCTTGATGGAGCTCCATAACCACCGGGAAATTGTCAGAGTCGCCACCCACCGTCGTAACCCTAGTCTTAGCGAAATCGTACATGTTTTTGATCACTCTGATGTAGGCTTCCGGTACGTTCTTCGCCTCCAGGCACCTCCATAGCACCTCCCTTGGGACCTTGTCGTACGCATTCTCCAAGTCGATAAACACCATGTGGAGATCCTTCTTCTTATCCCTGAACTGTTCCACCAATCTCCTGACAAGGTGAATAGATTCTGTTGTGGAGCGGCCCGGCATGAAGCCGAACTGGTGTATGGAGATAGACGTCATCTCCCTCACCCTCGCCTCCACCACCCGCTCCCTGACTTTTATGGTGTGGCTTAGCAATTTGATACCCCTATAGTTATTACAACACTGGATATCCCCTTTGTTCTTATACAAGGGCACCACTATGCTCCACCTCTACTCCTCCAGCATCCTCTTAGTCTTGAATATCACATTGAACAACCTGCACAGCCACTCCACTCCTGCCCTACCCATGCTCTTCCAGAACTCCACCGGATTTCGTCTGGCCCTGTCGCACGACCCCTACTCATCCAACACAGAGCCCCCATGACCTCTCTCACCCTGATGTGCCTACAGTACCCAAGGTCTCCATGACTCCCTGAATTCCCCAACTCCCCAAACTCTAAGTCTCGATCCCCTTCCTTGTTAAGCAGGTCTCTAAAGTACACCTGCCACCTCTTCTTGATTTGGGACTCCCCCATCAGGACTCTACCATCCTCATCCTTGATGCACCTAACTTGGTCTAGATCTCACGCCTTCCTCTCCCTCACTTTAGCCAGCCTGAATAACCTCTTGTCCCCGCCTTTCTCCCCCAGTTACTCATACATGCGACCAAACACCGCATTTTTAGCTTCCGTGACCGCCATCTTCGCTTCCTTCCTCGCCACCTTGTAGCTCTCCCTGTTCGCTCTCCTTTCCTCCTCGCTTGTGCTCCCTGCCAACTTAGCAAACTAAGGCAAATAAAGCAACCAAACAATAGGTAGTAAGAGTAACATGAGAATAAAACGAACACAAAATATTGAGACAATCGATGCAAAAATAGTAATCAAACAATGTGTAGCATTGCAACAACAACAACAATAACAACAACTACCCAGTATAGTCCCACAAGGTGGGGTCTGGGGAGGTAATATGTAGACAGGCCTTTCCCCTACCCGAAAGGGTAGAAAGGTTATTTCCAATCGACCCTCGGCACAGAGAAGAAACGGAAAATAAAAAAACAAAAGAACATTAGTAACTCCACCAGAAATTGCGTAAATAGTCATCTAAACATAAGAACTAAATAAAATGGCATGCAATAATATCAAACAATAACTACCATAAATAACTAACATAAGGGGGGCACAATCCAAAACACAAATCATCTATGGATAGTCTTGTCAAGTGTCACCCAACCCAAGAAAAGGCGTATGAAAAATTTTAGGAGCCCATATCCTACAACCATGACACTAGACCTTCAAACTTTCCTATCAAGGGCAATGTCCTCAAAAATCCGCATTCTAGTCATGTCATTCCTAATCACATCTCCTAAATACCTCTTAGGCCTCCCTCTGCCTCACCTCACGCCGACTGTCACACCTCCTTTTTCGGTATACACCCTTGCAAAGGGGCGTAAAAGAGTTTTTTTCAAATAAAGGACAATCAGAACGGGATTTGGTTATTAAAGATTCAGAGTCGCCATTTGGGAGATTAATGATGTCCCAAGTCACCTATTGAATCCCGAAACAAGGAAAAAAGATGACTCTATTAACAGTTTGCGAACCAAAAATCGGATAAGAAATTCTGTTAACCCGTGAGAAGGTGTTAGGCATTCGTGGGTTCCGTGGTTCTAGCATGATCGCTCAACTATTGCATTTAGCTTTTATCTGATTTTATTACATGAAGAACCTATGTGCCAATTTTATTCTTAATCGCTTTTATTTAATATGATATTTCTTTAGTTTGAACGTCGTATAAAATATGTTTTCGTATTGCGCCGCATCAAATGAACCCGCAATCCTACACACTCTATTCAACATTTTAGGATTTGGATTTGGGCCACACAAAATGCCCACCCATTTTTAGGAATGTAATTTATTAAAGTCGCTCTTAATAGGTTCTGATGCGTTGTAATCTTTTGGAAGGGTTGTGAAATTCGCTAAACGACCCTGCCCGATTTTTTTAAATATTTTTAGCTTTTATTGAGGGCCCCGCAATTTGTACTTTTGCTGGGCGAGGCTCATCTTATTTTATTTTAAAAGGATAAATCTAAAAGATAACTAAATTTTCTATTTTTGATTTTTTGTCTCTAAAATAATAAAGGTCCTAATTTACTATATTTAAAATCTGAGCATCAAGCCCAAGTCCGGGTCCAAACAAAAGGCGGATCTTTTAGTTTAAGACCCGCTACCTGACCCAAAACACGAATTCCAAATACCAATTAACTTAATGGGAAGAAATTAAAGCTTGAGGCCCAAGTCTGGGCCCAACAGGATTAAATGAAGAGGGAGAGATGCACCAGGGCATCGAATCCCCGTAGATGCAACCCCAAAATTTGGGTCGTGGCCCACCTTGTCGTGTAAGCTTCCCTGTGAAGTTAGACTCAAACTGCTATGGGAATCTATTCCCAACAAGAAAGAGGCTGATTGCCTCTCGAACTTCATCCTAAATTAATAAACCAAATGCCAAGCAATTATCACAAATCGAGATCTCATGAATCTTTACACTTTATTGCTTCACGCTATTCCAGATTTTACTAATTAACTAATTGTCTCATACAAATACTAATTATGATATTCAAAATAAATATCAAATCTAATTATCTATTCAATTGTTAAGATAGAACATTCAGGCGATTTGTTTCAAGCACCAACTAAAGAACCTGTGAGTGACTAATTCAAACAAGCTAATGATTTTATCTACACTTTATAACCAATTGCAGAATTAACCCAAAACTAACAAATCAATTTTTACATCAGTTCATGAGTATAGTAATCAACACTAGTATAAATCTCTTAAATGGCTCACGATAGCATGCTGAGCACACAAGTCCATTTGAACTTATTTTATAACTACTGAACCCAAATCATACACTAACTCTCGTGAACCTGAACATTACAATTTAGCAGTTCATTACACACATATTAATGGTTCAACAGTCTAAAATGGACAGACTAAGATAGTGAACTCATCCAAAATCCTAGAACTAATTATGATGCTATTTAACGGGAAAAAACAATAAATGCTTCAGTGGAAATCAACAACAACTGCATTGTTTACTTCATGAAATAGTTACTGTTAGAATATACGCTTAACGCTAGAGGGGGGTGAATAGCGTTATAATAAAAAATAATGTAAATTTGCGGAATTAAAAATTGCAGGAATAACGTAAGTGTAGTAATTAAAGAGATAAGGAGAGAACACACCGAATTTTATCCTGGTTCACCACAACACGTGGTTAGTCCAGTCCCCGAGAGACTCTCTCGAGTTTTACACTAATTTCGTTAAGCTTACGGGTGCTTAACAAACCGTTACACTTGCTCGTAGATATACACTCTACAAGACTTCAACCTGCTCGAGGATACCGCACCTCAAGACTTCAAACAAAGGAACTACTTTTCCTTCTTACAACAAGGGATTAGGCTATCCCTTCAAGTGTGTACAAACACTTAGCACTCAAGACAAGACTCTCTCTATAGAGTAGATATGAGTAAAAGTAATACGCTCAAGAACACAACAATTTCGCCAAGATTTGGCTCTCAAAAACTTATGAAATAAATATAAAATGATTGCAAAGAGAGTATGTAAGCTTTAGCAAGAATGTATTCAGTTGTTGTGCTTAGAAGAGTGAATTTGAGTTGTATTTATAGTGCTCAAAACACCCAAGACCATTGCTTAATTGCCAATCACAAATTGCTGATTTTGTGCTAGGATAATCGATTATCTGATTCTGCATAATCGATTGTCTGCCAACGTTCAAAAATCAATCCCAGATTTTAAGCAGAATAATCGATTATCCAAATGGTATAATCGATTACCTGACAACGTTCAAAAATCAATTCCCGATTTTATGCTTAACATAATCGATTGTCTGATTGTACATAATCGATTATTTTTCAGTTTTTGAAAATACTTTGGCAACGGTCTTTAATATAATCGATTACCAGAAAGCCATAATCGATTATTTTGCTACTTTGAAAAATTTGATGCTCACTGTCTCAACATAATCGATTATCTTGTAGCTTTGAAAAATCTGGTGAACACTGCCTCAACATAATCGATTATCATAAGGTACATAATCGATTATCTTGCAGCTTTGTAAAATCTGGTGTACACTGCTTTAACATAATCGATTATCATAAGGTACATAATCGATTATCTTTCAGCTTTGTAAAATCTGGTGTACACTACCTTAACATAATCGATTATCATAAGGTACATATTCGATTATCTTTGTCCAGATTTGAAAGACATGTTTAAAATTCATTTTGGTTAAAATGAAATGTTTGAAAATCATTTTGCTTTAAAATAAAGATGCATGGTTTGATAAAAATGGTTTTACGAGAGAAGCCAAGTCTTGAATCAATTGCCGGATCAAGATCACAATTATTGAACGACTCATGTATAACTTCGTTGCTTTACTTAATCTTGATCTTTGTTTCTCTTGTGCTTGGACTTCGGCATATGTCAATGTTCCGTTCACGTCGGTTTGTCATTTATCAAAACCTACAAATATGAACACACGTTTAGTTTAGCGACTTGAGAACGTGTTTCAACAATTTCCCCCTTTTTGATAATGGCAAACCAATATCGGGATATGCATATTAATTAATTCATAATGACGATCCAAGACAAGTATATAGATATGCAACAAGTTCCCCCTCAAGTTATGAATTCCCCCTCAATTTATGCCAATGTGTATTAGTGTGCATAGCCCATATCTTTCCCCTTTTGACATTAGCAAAAAAAATAACTAACTCTTTATTGATTGAGCAATATTGCAAATACATAAAAATAAAAGACAGAATATTATGCAAGCTAGAAAAACAAAGAGGCAAGACATTATTCATTGACTCGGGGAATAATCGATTGTGCTTTTGAGATAGTCGATTATTTCAGGAAATGTAGTAACGGACATCCGAGACAGTAATAGAAAAATCGATTGTACTGTTTTAAATAATCGATTATTGTCATCCAGTGACTTAACCCCTGAAAATAAATGTCAACATAATCGATTAGGGATATGTGATAATCGATTTTTATATTTAACAGCTAAAATCCTGCAAAGCCAAAACTGTTAGATAATCGATTGTAGTGTTGTATAATCGATTATGTCAATTTTCCAGAATAATAAACATAAAACTTAAATGGGGAATAATCGATTATTGACTTTAGAGAAATCGATTATTCTGCACCAGTGTCTGATAATTTCCCCTGTCTTTGGGGGCGATACCTGCAAAAAAGAATTAGGCGCCTCCGACGCTCAAGTTAGTAATCGTTAAAACATAAAAATGCAATGCATGAATTAGATCAACGTGGAGTCAAGAATCCCGAGTTCACTACGAATTCGGAAGAAGGACTCTTTCTCTAAAGGCTTTGTAAAGATGTTGGCCAATTGAGTTTTGGTTTCAACAAATTCAATTTCGACATCGCCCTTGAGAACGTGATCTCTTATAAAATGATGTCTAATTTCTATGTGTTTCGTTCTTGAGTGAAGAATAGGATTCTTCGTCAAGCTTATGGTGCTAGTATTGTCACATCGAAGAGGAACATGATCGATACTAAGGCCATAGTCCGAGAGTTGTTGTTTCATCCAAAGGATTTGAGCGCAACAACTCCCCGCGGCTACATATTCAGCCTCGGTTGTGGACAACGCAACACTAACTTGCTTCTTGCTAAACCAAGAAACAAAGGAGCTACCGAGCAAATGGCAAGTGCCACTAGTGCTCTTGCGGTCCAATTTGCAACCTGCAAAATCGGAATCGGAATAGCCAACAAGTTGGCATGAACAATCTTTGGGATACCATAGTCCCACATTTATTGTTCCAACAAGATACTTCATAATCCGTTTTACCCAGTTAAATGTGACTCCTTCGGACATGATTGATATCGAGCGCATAAACACACGCTAAACATGATGTCCGGTCTACTAGCAGTAAGATAGAGAAGAGATCCGATCATACCTCGATACTTTTTGGTGTCTACTTCCTTACCTTTCTCATCTTTGTCAAGATGGTCGGATGTACTCATTGGGGTGCCCATTGCTTTGGCGTTGCTCGTTTCAAAGCGATTTAGCAACTCCTTGCAATATTTGGGTTGGCAAATGAAAGTTCCCTCTTTCATTTGTTTTACTTGCAGCCCCAAGAAGAAGTTTAGCTCACCCATCATGGACATTTCGAATTCGCTAGTCATTAATTTAGAGAATTCCTCGCATAGAAAATCATTAGTAGCACGAAAAATAATATCATCGACATAAATTTGAACTAATAGAATGTCATTGTTTTTATTTTTGATTAAAAGTGTGGTGTCAACTTTCCCCCTTTCAAACCCATTGTCTAAGAGAAATTTACTTAGACGTTCATACCAAGCTCGAGGAGCTTGTTTAAGACCATATAAAGCTTTCTTAAGCTTGAAGACATGGTCGGGAGATGTAAAATCTTCAAAACCCGGGGGTTGTTCAACATACACTTCCTCTTGAATAAACCCATTGAGGAGGGCACTTTTGACATCCATTTGAAATAATTTGAAATTCATAGATGATGAAAAAGCAAGTAATAAACGAATGGCTTCTAGGCGTGCAACGGGTGCATAGGTTTCTTCATAATCAATGCCTTCTTCTTGATTATATCCCTTAGCAACTAGCCTAGCTTTGTTTCTAGTGATTATACCATTTTCATCTAATTTATTCCGAAAAAACCATTTCGTGCCAATTATGGTATGATTATCGGGTCTTGGCACCAATTCCCAAACATCATTACGTTTGAATTGGTTAAGCTCCTCTTGCATTGCCAAGGTCCAATGCTCATCCCCAATTGCTTCAAAAATGGTTTTAGGTTCTATTTGTGAAACAAAAGCCATATGTCCTACAGTATCTTTAAGAAGGTTTCGTGTACTTACCCCTTTCTCGATGTTGCCAATTACCTTGTCAAGAGGATGATCTTTAGACGTCTTCCAAGCCTTAGGCATCATCGATTCTTCTTCTTGTGGTGGTACTTCTTCCGAAGGTTGTTCCATGACTTCATCTTGAACTTCCTTTGGATCCTCCTTTTGTACCTCGTCTTGAAGATTGATTTTCTTTAAAGCATCTGCAAGATCAACACAAGAATCCTTTCTCGCCAAGCGAGCATCATTTTCACAAAATACTACATGAGGAGATTCCTCAACAGTGTTAGTTCGGTTATTAAACACTCTATATGCTTTGCTACGTGATGAGTAACCAAGAAAAATTCCTTCATCAGATTTCGCATCAAATTTTCCCAAGTTATCTTTTCCGTTATTGTGAATAAAACATTTACAACCGAAGACTCTAAGATGAGAAAGATTTGGTTTCCTTCCCTTATAGAGTTCAAAGGGAGTTTTCACGAGTATCGGTCTAATGATAGCTCTGTTTAAAACATAGCTTGCGGTACTCACGGCATCCGCCCAAAAATATTTGGGAATCTCGGCCTCTTCGAGCATGGTTCTATCCATCTCTTCGAGACATCGATTTTTACGTTCTACCACTCCATTTTGTTGTGGTGTACGTGGAGCCGAAAAGGTATGTTCAATACCGAGTTCGTCACAAAAGTCCGCGAAGAGATTGTGATCGAACTCTCCCCCATGATCACTTCTTATGGAAGTGACGGTTGTGTCCTTTTCATTTTGAACACGTTTAAGAAAACTTTTAAAAGCTTGAAAGGCATTACTTTTATGAGCAAGAAATAATGTCCATGTAAATCTAGAATAGTCATCAACAATTACAAAAGCATAAAGATTTCCACCAAGACTTTTAATTCTAGAAGGTCCGAAAAGATCCATGTGTAGAAGTTGTGAAGGTCTAGTGGTTGAAACAACATTTTTGGATTTAAAAGAAGCCTTTGTTTGTTTCCCTTTTTGACATGAATCACAAATAGAGTCTTTTTCAAATTTCATGTTTGGAAGACCAAGTACTAAATCTTGTGAAACTAGTTTGTTTAAAAGATTCATATTTAGATGAGCTACTCTACGATGCCATAACCACATGTCGTCTTCTTTACTCAAAAGACAATTCACATAACTTGATGAAGAATTTTCAAGATCAACCATATAGATATTATCCATTCTAAAACCACGAAGAATAATTTTAAAGTCACTACGACGGATAACTAAGCATTCTTCGGAGTCAAACAATACAAGATTTCCCTTGTCACGTAATTGACTTATGCTCAAGAGATTATGTTTAAGACCTTTAACAAGCAAAATATGCTTAATGGAGGAGGATTCCTCCTTACCGACCGATCCAATGCCGATAATCTTTCCTTTGTTATTGTCTCCAAAAATGACATTTCCTCCTTCCTTAGGTTTTAGTTGAAGGAATTTTGATGCATCCCCGGTCATATGTTTGGAGCATCCACTATCAAGGTACCAAAGTACACTTGATCCCTTCAAACACACCTACAAAATAAATTAATGAGATTTTGGTACCCAAGCCATTTTGGGTCCTTGTGCGTTAGGTGCAACATATTGGTGTGCTTGCCCTGCAGTGAAATGTCTATGTCTAGTGAAGCATGCGGGAGCAATATGTCCAATTTTATTGCAATAATGACAAATGCCATTTGATTGTGCATTCTTCTAGGATGATAGTAATTTGGGGGTTTAAAATTATTCACTCTATTTTTAGGAACATAGTTTTGATGTAGTTTTCGAAAATCTTGTCTAGGTGGTCTATACATGCCAACGTTTCTTCTAGTGTTCACTACATTTTTAGAAATATAGTTTTGATGTGGTTTTCGAAAGTCTTGTCTAGGTGGTTTATACATTCCAATATTTCTCCTAGCATTTGTTCTAGAATGAGATGCAATTCTAGGATTGAAATTTCTAGGTTGAGTGATGACATTTATTTTGTTTGACCTAAGTTGAGACATAGGTGGTTTAGGAATGGACTCAACCTTTTCTTTTGGCTCGTGTTTGAAGCCTATACCGTGCTTAGTGGATTTCAAATTTACAAGCACTTCGTTGAGATTTTTGTGTGAAGAATTGAATTTGTGCAAAGTGCTTCTAAGACTTTCTACTTCTTCCTTTAGAGATTTGCAAGAAATACAATCCTTATTTGAGCTTTCGGGTTTGTCGGCGCTTCTTTTGCCATAAAACTTGTTTTCCTCTTTTAATTTCTCATTCTCAAGAGTGAGTTTTTCAAAATCCTTTTCTTTTGAAGAAAATTGTTTTCTTAAATCTTTTATAGATTTAGAAGCGCTAATAAACTCTTTATACAACTCATCAAATGCATCTTGCATTTCTTCTAAAGTGAAATAGTTCTTAGAAGAAGTACATACCTCATTTTGATTTTCTTCGTGTGCCATAAGACACAAGTTTGCGGTCTCGTTTCCTTCTCCATCACTTGATTCGTCTCCGGAGTCACCTCCCCAAGAAATGTATGCTCTTTGTTTCTTGAATGGTTTCTTCTCCTTTTTGATGTTTGGACAATTTGATTTGATATGCCCGATTTCTCCGCATCCATAGCACTTCAATTGGTCGCCTTGTTGCTTACCTTTTCGTTCATACTTCTTTTGCATGAACTTGTGAAATTTCTTAATAACGAGTCCAAGCTCGAAATATTCATCACTTGACTCCCCATCGTTTTGAGGTTGAGTTGTTGATGCTTTGAGCGCAATCTTTCTTTTCCTTTGATCATCCAAAGGAGAGTTAAGAATAGTTGATTCATAAGTTTTAAGATTACCTCGTAGTTCGTCGATGGTGACGTTTGTGATGCCGATTGATTCTTGGATAGCATCGGCTTTGGAACACCATTCCGGAGTGAGACTTCGTAGAATTTTCCGGACAAGCTCCTTATCCGTGAATGTCTTTTTGAGGGCGTGTAGGTCATTAACGATTTTTGAGAATCGTTCGAACATGTCATCTATCTTCTCGTTTTCCTTCATGCGAAACAGTTCATATTCGTGGGTTAGGAAATCAATTTTAGCTTCCCTTACCTGGTCCGTACCTTCGTAGGTGATTTCTAATTTGTCCCACATTTACTTGGCAGTGGTGCAACATGATATTTTTCAATAGTCATCGGGGTTCACTGCACAATACATCATGTTGATTGCCTTTGCGTTGTTCTCTATTTTTCTGATATCATCGGCGTCGTATTCGTCTTCCGTTTTTGGAACGAGTTCTTCTCCAACCTTTTTGGTAGGTGGTAGTTCTCCATTTTTGATAATTTTCCACAGTTGGAAGTTGTTTGATTGTGTAAAAATCCTCATTCTCTCCTTCCAGTAAGTGTAGTTGGTGCCATCGAGAAGTGGTGGCCTTGTGAAGCATTGTCCTTCACCTAGTCCTGCATAAGCACTACGAGTAGAAGCCATGGAAAGTTTCTCTCAAACTGTTAAGTCTTTCAGAGAGTTAGGCTCTAATACCAATTGTTAGAATATACGCTTAACGCTAGAGGGGGGGGCTGAATAGCGTTATAATAAAAAACAATGTAAATTTGCGGAATTAAAAATTGCAGGAATAACGTAAGTGCAGTAATTAAAGAGATAAGGAGAGAACACACCCAATTTTATCCTGGTTCACCACAACACGTGGTTAGTCCAGTCCCCGAGAGACTCTCTCGAGTTTTACACTAATTTCGTTAAGCTTACGGGTGCTTAACAAACCCTTACACTTGCTCGTAGATATACACTCTACAAGACTTCAACCTGCTCGAGGATACCGCACCTCAAGACTTCAAACCAAGGAACTACTTTTCCTTCTTACAACAAGGGATTATGCTATCCCTTCAAGTGTGTACAAACACTTAGCACTCAAGACAAGACTCTCTCTATAGAGTAGATATGAGTAAAAGTAATACGCTCAAGAACACAACAATTTCGTCAAGAGTTTGGCTCTCAAAAACTTATGAAATAAATATAAAATGATTGCAAAGAGAAATGTAAGCTTTAGCAAGAATGTATTCAGTTGTTGTGCTTAGAAGAGTGAATTTGAGTTGTATTTATAGTGCTCAAAACACCCAAGACCGTTGCTTAATTGCCAATCACAAATTGCTGATTTTGTGCTAGGATAATCGATTATATGATTCTGCATAATCGATTGTCTGCCAACGTTCAAAAATCAATCCCAGATTTTAAGCAGAATAATCGATTATCCAAATGGTATAATCGATTAACTGACAACGTTCAAAAATCAATTCCCGATTTTATGCTTAACATAATCGATTGTCTGATTGTACATAATCGATTATTTTTCAGTTTTTGAAAATACTTTGGCAACGGTCTTTTATATAATCGATTACCAGAAAGCCATAATCGATTATTTTGCTACTTTGAAAAATCTGATGCTCACTGTCTCAACATAATCGATTAGTCTAAGGCACATAATCGATTATTTTGCTACTTTGAAAAATATGGTGAACACTGCCTCAACATAATCGATTATCATAAGGTACATAATCGATTATCTTGTAGCTTTGAAAAATCTGGTGAACACTGCCTCAACATAATCGATTATCATAAGGTACATAATCGATTATCTTGCAGCTTTGTAAAATCTGGTGTACACTGCTTTAACATAATCGATTATCATAAGGTACATAATCGATTATCTTTCAGCTTTGTAAAATCTCGTGTACACGACCTTAACATAATCGATTATCATAAGGTACATAATCGTTTATCTTTGTCCAGATTTGAAAGACATGTTTAAAATTCATTTTGGTTAAAATGAAATGTTTGAAAATCATTTTGCTTTAAAATAAAGATGCATGGTTTGATAAAAATGGTTTTACGAGAGAAGCCAAGTCTTGAATCAATTGTCGGATCAAGATCACAATTATAGAACGACTCATGTATAACTTTGTTGCTTTACTTAATCTTGATCTTTGTTTCTCTTGTGCTTGGACTTCGGCATATGTCAATGTTCCGTTCACGTCGGTTTGTCATTTATCAAAACCTACAAATATGAACACACGTTTAGTTTAGCGACTTGAGAACGTGTTTCAACAGTTACACCAAGGCAATCTCGGGTTGTACCTGGATTACAAGGGAATAAGGAAGCAGAGTAAGGTCAGCAGTAGTTAAATCAGCCAAACCACAACAACAAGAAACACAGCTGCCATTGGATGCATTAAATGGTTTAAAGTATTTAAAACCAAATTCCAAGCAGCAGATCAATTTCAGAAGCGAAGATGAACAGAATACACCCAAAATGAGTCAAAATGACACCCCAAACATGAGCAGAAACTTCAGCAATCAGAACATGAAGCCAAGCTATGCAAATTCACACCACACCTTGAAACTGAACTAATAATGCAATGGAATAATGAAATTTTGTAGTTTTCTGATTTTTGTATGTATTTGTTTTTTGTATTTTCTGTGTATCTAAATGCTAAAATTAATCTAAGACTAGAATGGAAGGAAAAATCAAATTTTTATGAATTTTAAGGCTGAAAATTGAAGACCTCTACCTCAAGGCATTTGATCCCTTCATATAGGCAAAGAAGAAAGAAAAATCAACCAAAAGGTTTTGAAAATCAGACCCTATCCATTTTCCTTTCAGCCTTCCTATTTTTAACTTGTTCCCCAAGTAACTACTAGCAAAATTATTAAAACTTATACTATAGCCCTATTTGGAATGTCTTGGAAGGTTCTTTTAGCTATACAATGCCTATACTACCCATGTCCTGATTTTGAAATTACTATTCTTAATAAAACTACCCTTTTCTATGCCTAAGCTACCCTTGAAAACTTCTCAGAATTACTACCCAAACCCAAACAGACCCTGAGCCTAATTAATGATCAGCTATACAAAACAGTTAATGGATTCAGATAAATCTAATCTGGAAAAGATAAAAGCAAAATTAAACTAACAAAAACAAACAGAAATTAATCTAAACTAACAAATTAAAATCTGATCAAAACCATAAGAACCCTAGTTTCAACAGATTTAGGTCATGAACAAATTATTACTATTACTAATCCAATAATAGAAAGTCTTATAACTTAAGCTAACATTTAAACGTTTAACAAAATCAAATCAGGATCAAAACCGGATCGATTAATGATGCTGAAGCAACTACTAAAGGGTTCCTAGAAAAAAATCAAAATTATCAAATGCTAAAACACGATTGATCAAAAATGAATTAACAGAACAAAGAATAAGAACAGAATATTGACTATTAAAATAAAAAAGATTAATTAATCAAAATAGAAAATCAACAACTAAAACCTAATTAGTGAAATTGGGTTAAACACGGACAACCAAATGCATGGGGAAAAAACAAGAATAAAAAGAAAGAAAGGAGAAGTTTGAAAAGAACTTATCTAGGGTTCTGCCGGAAAACTTGAAATGAACATTCGAACCGTTATGGTTACATTTGAGCCAAGCGGCCATGAGGGTCTTATAGGGGAGGACCAGCAGGTCTTATGGTGTTAATTTGGGCTTGACTGGATGAAGTTCATGTTTGGCCGAAAAATAAAATCATAGATTCAAGGAGTTGAACTATGATTCGAGGGATTTCAAGTGTGGATTAGTGATGAGGGAGAGGAGGGGGAGTTGTGGTGTAATTTTGGTTGGGTTTGGGGTGGCGCCGTGTCACGACCCAAATCCCAAACCCGATCGTGAGTCTCTCGTGAAGACAAGGCCAACCAACCAATTTAAACAACCTTTTCAACAATATATATACATGGATTAAACAGTTTCAAGATAATTAAATAAAATGATTTCACGGAATACAACCCAACACAGCCCAAATCGGGGTGTCACTAGTCACGAGCATCTAAAAAATCTAAATACTACTACAAGACCAGCAATATACAAAATGAAATTTAGAATCAATGAAGAATTATGGTGCCATGAACACTGACGCTCACCTTGCTCAGCTACGATAGTATATCCTCAGTCTGTTAATAACCCGCTACCGGGTGAACAGTACCTGCAACTGCACGCAAGGTGCAGGGAGTAAAGTGAGTACTTCCAACTCAGCGGTAATAAGAGTAAATAATAGCTGAAAGTAAGAAATCACGTAAGGCACTCCATCATGCTATATAGATTATTACAACCTTTTCTGAGGAGAAATAGTAAAATTGTGAAAATCCTTTGGAAAAAATATGGGCTCAGTAAAAACCTCTTTTAAAAATATTTCTTTCAACAGTTGCGAAAATAACTTCAATAAGTAGGGAATAATCAGAAATATGCCCCTCGGACTCAATATATTAACCTCTCCGTACAGTAACAGCCCCATGGGCTCACTCCCAACTCACAAAGTACAACATCAGCCTCTCGGGCACAACACTCCATTAACAAAAAACACCAGGGTATCTAGTAAATAGTACAAGAAGTAGCATGGATGCCAATGAAAGGGGAGTGCTGAATGTCATGACAAGTAGTACAAACAGGAACAAATAAGGATAGGGTTCGACGGGGAGAGGCTGATTAGATGGGACGCCTATGCATGGATGCAATGCAATGCATATGATGGTACATTCCAGTACCCGATGCGGCGCACAGTCCGAGCCACCCATAATCATTTAACGTCAACGGTGCTCACTGGGGGTGTGTACAGATTCCGGAGGGGCTCCTACAGCCCAAGCGCAATATACTGGTCAGTCAATGTTACCTGACCGGTCAGCCGATGTTACCTGATCAATTTATATCATATAGTGTCATTGTTACCACTGTTTCAAGTTCCTGATGCGACGCGCAGCTCGAGCCACCCATAATATTTCAAGTCACATCACACAGTGCCATTATTACCACTGTTTCAAGTTCTTGCTACGGCGCACAGCCCGAGCCACCCATAATATTTCAGAAAATATCATAGCTCCTTGGGCATTTATAAAATAGTAGTCTCAGCCCGAAATAACATTTATAATTTCATTTGAGTTTTCAAAACTTAGAAACATGGCTGAGTTTGCAAAAGAATATTAAAATCTTGGACTGGAATCAAATGATATGCAACATATGTTAAAAACGGTAATCTCAATCCCCGAAGGATTCACATAGTTGGCACGAATCCCAAACATGGCAATCAACCCAAATTATGATGATAACAAATAATTTTAGTCAAATTCCCGGTAAAATCAACAACCGGGACGCACCACGTCACAGTCCCCAACGGTTCTCTACCCCATGCTCATATCCGGGGCGCAAGTCACCTCAATATAGCACTATGATGTGCAAATTCGGGGTTTCAAACCCTCAAGATATCATTTACAAGTATTACTCATCTCGAACTGGTGAAATCTCTAGCCCGCGATGCTTTTGCCCATCAAACCGGCCTCCACGTGCGTCAAATCTAACCAAAATCAAAACAATACCTCACAAAATACTAAAGGGAACAATACCCAATCGAAAACAATTGAGAAATGTCGAAATTCACGAGATTTGCAAAACCCGATCCCTGGGCCCACGTCTCGAAATCCAGAAATTTTTACATCAATACGATCCTTATCTCGCCACAAGTCTATACATACCAAATTCACAAAAATCGGAGTCCATTTGACACCTCAAATCACCATTTTAGAATTTCAATCTCAAGCCATAATTTCTTATAATTTGGCTATGTTTCATGGATTTCAAGGATGATTCTTCAATAAAATAATTTATTTAACTCATAAAACTTACCTCCAATCGATCTCAGTTGAAACTCTCTTCAATACCCGTTCAAAAGCTCTCAAAATGGCTGAACAATGACCCAAAATCGGTCATAAACTCGCTGCCCAATTCATGGGGGTACTGTTCACGGGTACTGTTCACAACAGAAGTTTTCTGCAATTTCTACATATGTTTCTAAGTCTGGAATTACTCCGAGATACCTCTGATACACTCCCCAGCCCTCGGACTCCAAATAAAATATTCACACTGACTCGAAAACATCACACAAACTTGCTCGAGCGATCAAATCGCCAAAATAACATCAAAATCAATGATTTGAGCTTTAAATCCAAGAATTCTTTCAAATTTCACATCCCATGCCGAAACACGTCAAAACTAGTTTGAATGACTTCAAATTTTGCAGACAAGTCTAAAATGATATAAAGAAGCTACAAAAACTCTCAGAATTCCATTTCGACCCTCGGATCAAAATCTCACCAATCAACCGGAATTTGCCAAAATACTAACTTTGCCAATTTAAGCTTAATTCTACACTGGTCATCAAAAATATATTCCGGACACACTCATAAGTCTCAAATCACCTAATGAAGCTATCCGAACCATAAAATTTGCATTCCGATCCCTCTAACACATAAGTCAATATCCGGTTGACTTTTCCAACTTAAGCTTCCTTAAAAGAGACTAAGTGTCTCAAACCTTACCAAAATCATTCCGGAATGACTTCAAAATTTGTACACAGTCACATTCGATATTATGGACTTGCCCCAGCTTTAGGAATCACATTCCGACCCCGATATCAAAATTTTGAATTCCGGTCGAATTTTCTCAAAAATCTTCAAATTTCTATACTTAGCCAAATGACTTCAAAATGACCTACGAACCTCCGAATTCACTTCCGATCGTGCTCCCAAATCCAGAATAACCATACGGAGCTACTTACAGTCTCAGAATCCCAAATGGACAATAATAACACTGAAATGCATTTTAAGCCAAACTGATGCAATTTCTTCTAAAATGCTATCTTCCACAATAGTCGTCAAAACGCTCCCGGTTATCCAAAACCCGATCCGGGCATACGCCATGTCCGAAATCATCATTCAAACCTACTGGAACCTTCGGATCCCGATTCCGAGGTTATTTACTCAAAATTGCAATTCTAGTTCATTTCTTCAACTTTAAGATTTCAAAATGAGAATTTCCATTTAGATTTGACTCCAAACTTCTTGAATTTTAATTCTGACCATACACACAAGTCAATATACCTGAGATGAAACTGCTCATGGCCTCAAACTTGTGAATGACGCGCCGGAGCTCAAAACAACTTGTTGGGTCGTTACACGCCGCCACCGGCTGCTTAGGAATTTGAGGCAGCGTCTCTAGGGTTTTCTGAGGGGTGAGGAAGACGGAGAGGATGGGGGTAGGGGAGGTCGTTCGTGTCACGCCCCAAATTCGTAGGCATGACCGACACTCAACTGGGTATCCCCAGTCGAGTGGACCTGGGGTGCCTTTCCTATTCCCGACGCGTTACCCCAGATTATTCAATGATAGTTAACCAAAAGATACCAAATTTCAATTAAAAGAACGTAGGATTTCTCTTTTATATTCACACATTATGATTAACAGGGGACACCTTTTACAAAACATATATTTGATTAGCAAGGAACGTGGTACACAAGTTTACAGTGCCCAAACATACACTTTTATACATAAGTCCTGACCCACATACCACTGTCTACGGAATCTCTCCGAGAATGATGGTACAACACTTGCCGGTGACAAGGCTACGACTATACCTTTACCAAAAGATACAAACTCCAAAGTACAACAGGAGTGGCGTAGGTCACACATGGCCCCAGAAGGAAAGGGGCTCACCAAACATGAATACTGCCGACAGAGAGGAGGAGGAGCTACGAACGGTGGACTGGAGTGCCTGCCACAGATCCACCTACAATCATAACACAAATGTAGCGCCCCCGACAAAAGGGACGTCAGTACACTTGAATTGTACTGGCATGTATAAACTAACTCTGTCCCAAGTAAACTCAAGCCAAATTGCATGAACAAGTATAGAACTAAAGAACAATAGTACAAGTACAACCAGGAAGTAACAACCAAACATTTCACAACAATTATTCACGTAGTCATACAAAGGGGCAATCAGGCCCCCACAGGTTACAAACTCTTCTGTTGTCTCCTTTCACATTTTCACATTTATCATTTCATGATTCATATTCATATTCATATCATTAGTGATATTGGATCAGGTTTCCATCCTTATTGCCTCGGCCACCCTTATCACCCCAACCCACACCTTAATTCACCGTGTTGCGGCGCGCAACCCAACCACGCCTGACAGTTTTCAATTCACAATAACAAACAACACAACAACAAGTACACGAAATAAACCATGGAACTTTGTTAAAATAATTCCACAACAAGGGTATTAACATCCCACAACTAGCAACAACAATCTTCCTCATGTTCATCAAAGTTGATACAGAATTTAGATCATCACAACAATTTTTCACAACTAACCACACGCATTATTCCACAATATTTTCATTTCAAGTGTTCCACATTGTTTCCATTTCTATTATTCCACATTGCTTCCATTCCCACTATTCCACATTATTTCCGTTTCTGTTGTTCCAATTACAAGTTCCACAACATTCACCACAAGGTACTACCAAACAATTTGTACAACACGAAAGCTTCACAATGATTTTCCATGAATATCAACTATCAACAATTTCACAACTAGCATAGGCGATTTCACAATGATCACAGTTAGCCATACATACGTGGAATTGAATATCCTCTTTAACCTCTACTCCAATTCATCAAGCAATCAATAAGGATCAATCTAGTACATGATTAATACATAGACCTTTAGAATAGGAATTCACAATTTACTACCCAGCTCCCTTTTTGCAAGATTTTTGGGTTTTGAAGACATGCATGTGGATTTCTAACAAGAATTTTCAAAATCAAAGTATGAAACTCCCTCCCCAAACCTGAGTTCGAAAATTAGTAGAAAGGGTTAGGGATTTTACCTTGAAATCAGAGGGGAAGGCAGATGCTCAAGATTTTTCGGGCTTTGATGATTTTTGAAAGATCAATTGATGAAGAAATAGCTTTCCCTCTCTATAACCCTCTCTTGCTCTCTCTTATTTTGTTCAGAAAATGGGTTAAAAATGAGAGATGGAGTGTTTTTTTAAAAGAGGGGTCGGGCTTAGAATTTTAGAAAATAACTATGCGAATACGATCTGCGACGCCCATCTCCGATCGTAAAACTGACATGTGGTCCGCAGAATGGATCGCAGAAATGGCTCAAGTTTCAAACCTCTCGGGTTGGGAATGCAGTGACTATGCGGTCCGCATTTGCATTCTGCGGTCGTAGAATGCACCGCAGAACTGCCCTTTGAATTTCTTCACGGACAGTATGCGATCACTCTGCGGTCCGCATACTGATTATGCGATCACAGATTTGACCGCATTTTCAACATCAAAATTTGGTTGCTCTCTGATTCATTCTGCGGTAGGAATGCGGTCCGCATATTGATTATGCGATCGCATTATGGACCGCATTTTGACACTTTTCTGGAAAAGTTAATTCTTTGAATTTTTAAAGGCTTAAATCACTGCCAAGGGTCCGAAACATATTCATAACACATGATCAGAGTAGACACCACGGTAACTATGTTCTGAGACAAAATTATTTACGGGACCTTACATTCTCCCCCGCTTAAGATCATTCGTGCTCGAATGAGAACATTGGAAATCAACGAGTTGGAAAACATGATATGCAAGTTTCTACACCTTTTATTAACTTTCAAGTTTGTTTTAGAAAATTTCGCCATAGTTTCGTTTGTAATATGGACATAACCACCTGTCAGGGAATCCCCAAAATACGTTCCTAAGAACCATTACACAACTTGCTCCCTTTACAATAGATATAAAATGCAAAATTCTCATACTTGCACATATGTAACCCCTCGACACACTTCTAGCCATTTTGGCACACTACATTGAATTAAATTAAGCATTAATTATCTGCACTATCAAAACCGTTTACCTGACACATAAGTACGACACATTTATTTATCTCAATACAAATCCTCCATGCAAAAACTAGTCATTATACAATTAAAACACTCTGATACTCTCAATCCATGCAAAATTAATCATTGCCTCTTACATCACCTTATCATGAGAGCACAAAACCTTTATTACCAAAAAGGGCTGCACATTGTTAAAATAATCACATCACATAAATTTTGTTAGCAAATCTTGGAGAACTACAATAATAAGGCACTGGGAAAGAGAAGGGATGACTCTTACACGTAATGGAACACAACACTAGCTTCCCTAGGGACAAGATTCGCACGATCATTTCTAGCTTATTCAAATAGATGGGGGTATTTCGTCTTTATCTCATCTTCTGCTTACCACGTGGTTTCCTCGACTTGTTGGTTTCGCCACAACTCTTTGACTGAAGCAATCTCCTTGTTCCACAACTTTCGGACTGCCTATCCAAAATAGCAACAAGAATCTCTTCATATGGAAACTCTTATGTAACCTTGATGTCTTCAACTGGCACAATCTTAGACGGATCACCCACAACTTTCCTTAACATGGATACATGGAACACCGGGTGCATTAGGGACATTTCAGGGGGCAATTCCAACCTATACGCAACTTGACCGATCTTTCGAAGGACTTGATAAGGCCCGACGTACCTAGGACTTAGTTTTCCTCTCTTCCCAAAGCGCATGACTCCTTTCATAGGGGACACGCTCAAGAATACGCAATCTCCTTCTTGAAACTTCAACTCTCTCCGACGCACATCCGTATAAGATTTCTGGTGACTCTGAGTAGTCTTCATACTTTCCTGAATGACTCTTACCTTCTCCATGGCCTGATGCACGAGATATGGCCCTATTAGTTCCGCTTCGCCAACTTCAAACCACCCAATCGGGGACCTACACCTTCTTCCGTACAATGCTTCAAACGGGGCCATCTGGATGCTAGCATGGAAGCTGTTGTTATAAGCAAACTCTATAAGAGGCAGGTGATCATCCCAATTACCCTTGAAATCCAAGACACATGCCCGCAACATATCCTCGAGCGTCTGAATAGTCCGCTCTGCCTGGCCATCGGTTTGCGGATGAAAAGTTGTGCTAAGATTCACTTGAGTACCCAAACCTTGCTGAAATTTCCTCTAGAAGTTAACTGTAAACTGAGCTCCTCGATCCGAAATGATAGAAAGTGGCGTACCATGAAGCCTCACTATCTCCTTGATATACAATAGAGCATATTGTTCCGCAGTATCGGTGGACTTGACTGGCAAGAAGTGAGCTGATTTGGTGAGCCTATCCACAATTAGCCAAATTGAGTCGAACTTGTGCTGAGTACGAGGTAGTCCTGTCATGAAGTCCATATTGATCATTTCCTATTTCCACATAGGCATTTCTATAAGCTGAGTCAACCCTCCCGGCCACTAATGCTCGGCCTTCACTTGCTGGCAATTCGTACACTTAGAGATGAAGTCTGCTACACTCTTCTTCATACCACTCCACCAATAGGTATCCTTGAGATCGTGATCCATCTTCGTAGAGCCCGGGTGCACTGAATACATCGAATGATAATCCTCTGCCATCCTCTCCCGAAGATTACCCACGTCTGGAACACACAGCCTGTCATGGCACCGTAGCACACCATCATTCCTACCGAGCAAAAATGCAAAAATTCTATTGCTTAGTACTGCCTCCTTCAACTGTGCCAATACTGGATCAACAAACTTCTTTTCTTTAACCTCTGCCACGAGTGACGATTCCGCTGTATTATGCACCATAAGTTCCTCCTCATTCGGGGCCGAGATAAAAACCCCAAGGCTGGCCAGCTGATGTATCTCTCGAGCTAGGAGCCTTTGATCCGCCCTCAAGTGAGCCAAACTACCCATGGATTTCCGACAGAGGGCGTCGGCCACCATGTTCGCTTTCCCTGGATGGTATAAGATGTCCATATCATAATTCTTAAGCAATTCGAGCCACTTCTGTTGCCTCAAATTTAGCTCCTTCTGCTTGGACAAATATTGGAGACTCTTGTGATTTGAAAGCACATTTACATGAACCCCATAAAGATAATGCCGCCATATTTTCAAGGTGAACACAACTGCCGCAAGCTCCAAATCATGCGTCGGATAATTCTTCTCGTGATTCTTGAGTAGCCTGGAAGCATATGCTATGACCTTTCCGTGCTGCATCAGAACACACCCTAAACCAACCTTGGAGGCATCACAATAAACCACAAATACCTCAGTGCCCTCTGGCAAAGCCAACACTGATGCCGAAGTTAACCTTGTCTTCAGTTCATGAAAACTTTTCTCACAAGCATCTGACCACTGGAACTTGGCTGATTTATGCGTCAATTTGGTCAATGGGCAGGCGAGGGTGGAGAATGCCTCAACAAACCTCCAATAATACCCTGCTAACCCCAAAAAGCTACAGATCTCCGTCGGGGTCATGGATCTAGGCCAATCCTTCACCGCCGCAATCTTTTGGGGGTCTACCTGAATCCCCTCACTGGAAACAACATGACCCAAAAAAGCAACAGACTCCAACCAAAATTCACATTTGGAAAACTTGGCATACAATTGGTGCTGATGAAGAGTCTGCAAAACCGCTCTGAGGTGAGTGGCGTGATACTCCCTGCTTCGCGAATATACGAGGATGTCTTCAATGAACACAATCACGAAGGAGTCTAAGAATGACTTGAACACCCGATTCATAAGATCCATAAAAGCTGCCGGGGCATTGGTTAGCCCAAATGACATGACCAAAAATTCAAAGTGGCCATACCGAGTTCTGAAGGCGGTCTTAGGAATATCCTTCTCCTTGATCTTCAATTGGTGGTACCCACACCGCAAATTAGTTTTTGAGAAGAACCTTGCACCTTGCAATTGATCGAACAAATCATCTATCCGAGGCAAAGGGTACTTATTCTTGATGGTGACTTTATTAAGCTGCCGATAATCAATACACATCCAAAGCGACCCATCTTTTTTCTGACAAAAAGAATCGGAGCACCCCACGGCGACACACTTGGCCGGATAAACCCCTTCTCCAATAGATCCTTCAACTGCTCTTTTAACCCCCACAACTCTGCCGACGCCATTCTGTACGGAGGAGTAGATATTGGCTGGGTATCTAGCAATTCATCAATCCCGAAATCGATCTCCCTATCTGGCGGGATCCCGGGAAGCTCATCTAGAAATACCTCAAGGAACTCTTTCACAACTGGCACGGACTTGGGGGCAGGCACCTCTGGAGTAGTGTCCACCACTCGGACTAAATGATAAATACACCTTTTTCTGATCATCTTCGAAGACTTGAGGTAGGAAATAAACTTACCTCTTGGCACAACACTATTTTCCTTCCGTTCAACGACCGACTCATTAGGGAACTCGAGTCTCATGACTCTTATCCGGCAATCAAGCTTAGCGAAGCACGAATAGAGCCAATCCATCCCCATGATTACATCAAAATCCACCATCCCAAGCTCAATAAGGTTGTACGTGGTAACACGACCACCTACCATAACAACACAATTCCTATAGACCTGCGTGGCTGTAATGAAATCGCCCACTGGAGTCGATACAGAGAACGTTCAAGAAGCTGTTCGGGTTCAATCTCAAAACTCGACGCAACAAATGGAGTGACATAGGACAAAGAAGACCTCGGATCAATAAGAGCATAGCAATCAACTGTCTGAACAGATAAGATAACTGTCACAACATGTGGGGAACCTTCGGCACTCCGACGACCACTTAATGCATAAAACCTGCTGGGTCCTCCCCTACCACGAGCTCCACCTCTGGCTGCACCACGCCCTGCTAGGGTTGGAGGAAGCACTGATGACGTAGCAACTTATGAACTGGAGGGCTGAGCATGGCCCCTACCCGCGCGCTGCTTGGGTGCACGACAGTCTCGCTGCATATGAACTCTTACTCCACAATTGTAGCACACTGGAGCATCCAAGTAACAAGCCTCTGTATGAAATCTCCCACACTTGGGGCATATACCTCTGCTGTTGAGGTCTCATCACCGAATGACTGAACTGACAAGGCCTCCTGCTGCCTGAACCTGGCCCCGAAGAGCCTCTCTGCTGGGAATGGTGCACGGATGGCGGTGCACTAACTGAGGTCTGAGCATAAGACTAAGACGTTCCTGATAACCCTCTCCCTGGAGCTGGCCTCCCTGAGTGACCCATAGATCGGGCCCTGCTGCCACTCTCCCTGTCGGCCCGAATCTTCAACTTTCTAGACTCTGTGGCCTGAGCAAAACCCACGGTCTTTTCATAATTCATGTCTGAATGCAAATCAGTTGTTGCGTCTTCATTTACCACCAAAGAGCTGAGACCCTGAGCGAATCGCCGAACTCTGGCCTCAATAGTCGATACAAACTGAGGAGCATACTTGGACAACCTCACGAACTCCATATGATATTCCGAAACACTCATGCTACCCTGCTTAAGAACTTCAAACTCGGTGGCACGGGCGGCCGCTAGAACACCTACGCGGAATCCTAATATCGCTCACAGACCGATTTTATAGGACACACAAAAAACACCGTCCCGGGAAGAATAGGAAGTTAGTCTTCATGATATTTTTGAAATTTTACAGGCACAACAACTAGTCATCGCTCAGCTACAAAGCCACCCAAGAACCCCCAACATAGCGGCACAAGAGACGGCTGTGAGCACTGATTTTTGCTCTACATAAAAATAACTCTTAAAATATAGACCAAAAATAATTTTTATTAATTTTAGGAATTTTTCTTTATTTATTTTCATTTCATGCATTTTTAACACTTTTAAATCATAGAAAAATCCTAAAAAATTATCATTTCTACATATTTATCTTTTAATCTTTAAAAATTAGCATTTTTCTTTAGTTTTTAAGTTAATTAATTATTTTAACTTTAAAAATAAATAAAGTATTTTAATTTTTACAAACATAGATTAATTTAGGTAATTAATTAAAGAAAGGACAAAAAGGAAAAAAACAAAAGAAAAGCTGTTTTAATATTGGGCCACCCCAAAGAGCAAATGTAATGGCCCAAATGTGATTCTATTACCCAATTCTCACACAACCCAAGCCCATTCCCCCCACCCCCATCTTTTGGATCTCCCTCTTCACAGAAGAAGAAAAATTCCATGTCATCTTCTTAATAAATAATAACAGACCCAAGCTATACATCTAATCAGTCATAGAATCACAATATACACGACCACCCCTTTTTGATTTTCTTCGAGAGAGCATAGAACAAAAGAGACCTTCAGTCTTTTGAACTTCTTTGGTCTCCAGCCATCTTCCACCCCAAGATCACGACAAGCATGGACGAAAATCTGGGCGGAAGATCCAGGCCAATTTTTGGTCAGAACTAGAAAAACGAGGCCCTGAGTTTAGCTTTTGATTTCTTCGTCTTCTTCAGTTTTGTTGGTCTGATTGTGATCTCGGATTCCAATTCAAAATATAGAACATAAGCATTTTCAGCTTCTTCTTTGAGTTCTAATTTTAAAAGATGAGATTATCTGAGGCTGGAAGCTGAGTGAAGGTTGATTCTGGTTCGAGTTCCCGTCGCCGGTTCGAGGCTCGCATCAGTAGCCCGTATCGCATGTTTGGAAATCTTCTTTCATTATATACTATGACAATTTGCAGCAATAGAGGTCCACCCTTCCATTCTTTTATTTACTTGTTGTTAGTGTAATAAATCTCAGCATTGGAAGAGCTATTTTGGGATGATTTTGAATTATATGGTTATAATCAGGTTTGTTTTCTTGTGTTAGAACCTTGAGATACGGGTGTTAATATTAAAATTGGTTTGGGTTTTGTTGAGATTATTCTTGAAATATTGAAGCTGATCAGTTACAGAACCAAATCGGATCAGATTTGAATCAGATTGGACACCAGAAAACAAATCATCCCAAGTGGCGACTCTAAGTAAAACTGAATAAAGAATTTCATTTCGAATAATGTCACTTAAATTGGAAAAACTTCCTTGTACTACCTTCGGGTGTGTAAAAAAGAGGTGTGACAGCGTTGTCGACTCTATTAGGAAATCAAACCCAGAACTTTGGTTGAGCGTTCAAGAATTCGAGATGAGAACGACTGTTGTAGTTGGCACTAAACCTAGTATAACGTAGCCTCATGCCGGATCCTTAGTAGGTACGTTTGTTTGCATCACGTGCATCTGACTTTGGGGACTCAATACAGGGGTTGAGTCTATCTAGGAAAGTTGTACCCCAAACGAAAAAGACCGATGCATCTTACGTGCTACTTACGCATCTGTTTGTTTCGGCTTGCATGTTGACCGACTTCTAGAATTGGGAAAGAAAATTAAAAAAAAAAAAAAAAGAAAATCCAAAAAAAAAAAAGAGTGAGGGGTAGTTATTTAGAAAATTCTAAAACTCTAATTTATTTCTGAAATAAAGAAAAGTCATTTCAAAATGAGCTAAAATTTGAAGTGCCATGTTTCTCCTGTTATGTCAATTTGACCGAACTACGCTGGTGTGATTCTCATTGGATGTGAGATACGTAGGCAAACCTCATCGATTCTGACCCTAATTTTCAAAAATTCAAAAATATTTTCATTGAGTTCCTTCTTTAAAAATCTTTTTTTTTGAAAATTCAAAAAAAAAAAGCAGTAGTTTTAAACTCAAAAAAATAGTTACCTTCTTTCTAATATCTTTCATACAAAAAAAAGAAAAATCAATAAAAATCAAAATTCAAGATACGGGTTTCGTTCATTCTGAAGTATTTTTCCAAAACAAATCCAAAAAAATATCAGAAACAAAAATCCAAAAAATACTCTTTAGATATCTTTCTTTTGTAAATGTCCATAAAAATTGATTTAAAAATTAAAGTAAAAAAAGAATTCGCTTTTATCTAGAAGTGCTTTTGTATATAAAACAAAACTCAGAAATCCAAAATATTTTCTTAAAAGTCCCTCTTTCAAAAATTAAAAGGCAACTTCTAAAATTCAAAAATATTTCCTTTCTTCCTTAGAAAAGGATAAAAACAAATAAAAAATCAAACAAAAATATTTTCTTTTTACTTTTAAAATTTCCAAAGTTCAAATCAAAAGCAAATAAATTTTTAGAAGTCTTTCTTTTAAAAAAAATAAAACTAAAATCAAAATCAAAAGCAAAATAAAAAAAATATTTCCTTTCTTCTTTAAAAGCATTTCTTTCAAAAATTTCAAAAGAAAAAAAAAAGAAGAATTCAAGCAAACGTCTTTCTTTTTCTTAAAGCTTTCATGGTTTGAGTTTATGAAAATAAACAAAAAAAAAAAGAGTTAGCTTATTTACTCCATTCTCAATCTCTTTGAACTACGCCAAATCTGATTCATGCGGGGTCATGATACGTAGGCAATCCCTATCGAATTCGATCATAGCTATAAAATAAAATAAAGTAAAAATAAACTGAAAAAAGAGAAAGAAAATTGAGTGAAAAAGAAAAAGAGACTCACAAAATATAAAATAAAAATAAGAAAAAGAAAAAAGAGTGCCTAAAAATAAAAGAGCGGCAAAAACATGATCAAGCGTGATTAAAGAGAGGCAAAAATGAAGAAAAGAGGTACATAGTGAAAAGGACTAGTTAAGGTTGGGATGAAACATGTAACTATTCAAACACACGACAGAAGCGTTTAACTATTAGGTGCATTGCATCTCAACGTGCGATTTCCTATATGTTAAATTTTTCAATACTGACAAAGTTGTTGGATGTGAAAATTAGCCAAGTTTTGGTAGTTGATTTTGTTGGTAGTCTAGCCTTTCCTCCTTCACAAAATCCAAAGGTACAGATAGCCTCCCCAAGTAATCTACCAGTCATCAATCCTGAGGATAGACCGTCATCGGCTATTCTACCGCTTGAATCAGCAGCTACTGAAGAGAATAAGATGTTGTGTCTCCACATAATGGAAATGTGGGATGCTTGGTCTAATGGTAGGGAACCGCAAGTGCAATCCCTGGTTTCCCTGAGTTGACCCCCAGGTCAAGTGAGGTTACCAATTCCCCTGTGCCTCACCTACTAATCCCATGCGAGCACCCTCAAATGCATTCCAATGATCCTGGCATGCCTTCTGTGGTTCGCCCCCAGGCAACCACTTCAAGGGCACCGCCTCTATTGTTCACATTTCAGGGTCCATAACTTCAGTCAGAAATAACATATGTGACCCCATACTCTTTTACTCAACCTCCACAATATGATCTCTTAGTGGAACAAGAAAAGGTTGTTAAAAGTCCCGATCAAGAGGAAATGGCTCGGAAGATGAAAGCCTAAACAAAGCCTGAAAAACACGCAAGATCAAAGTGGTAAAAAAGTGTCTCATATTCTGACCTCTATATGTTTCCCCATGTCCACTTGCCATCTGGCTTCAAGATGCCAAGATTTGAGAAGTACGACAGGCACGGAGACTCAGTCGTTCATCCACAACGATACTGTAACCAGTTGAGGGGTGCTAGTGGAAAAAAGGAGCTGTTAATGGCCTATTTTAGAGAAAGCCTCACTGGAATCGCTTCCGAGTGGTATAGAGATCAAGAAATTACTCATTGGCACGTGTGGGATGACATGGCTTGAGATTTTGTTCGCCAGTTCTAGAATAATGTGGACATTGCTCCCGACAGAAACACTTTGTCCAATTTGAAAAAGAAAATCGTGGAAAGCTTCCGCGAGTATGCTGTCAAATGGCGTGAGCAAGCTGTAACACCTCTTTTTCCACTACACACCACGTATAGGTATAATAAAGGAAGTTTGTCCAATTAAACTGACAATTGAAGCGGGATTATTTTTAATTAAAATCAGAGTCGCCACTTGGGAGAATTATGGTGTCCCAAGTCACCGGTTGAAATCTCGAATCGAGAAAAGAATGAATCTGTTATTCTAGTAAGCAAACCAAAAATGCGGGTAAGAAATTCTGTTAAGCGGGGAGAAGGTGTTAGGCACTTCTGAGTTCCGTGGTTCTAGCACGGTAGCTTTGATCCTACTTGACTTGTTTAATTACTGATTTTTAAACCTACGTGCTTTTGCTTCTTTCACCACTTTTAATTAGAAAATATTCTTGAAACGGGCTACGCATACGTATACCCGCCTATGTGGTGCGTCAAAAATCATGTCACGCAAACATGTCCACAATTAATAACGCTTAATTATTATTAAGAAATGTTTGGGATGAAGTTGCTCGAATGCATACTCCAATTTTGTTTTTAGAAGTGCAGTTATGTTACGCAGACGTATACGCAACCACACATGGTATTTTAAACGGCCTAAAAGGAAATTCTACAAAATATTCAGTTATTTATATCTTGCATATTACTAGGAAGGCCCTATGCGATTTGAATGATCTTATGTAAACTAAAAATAATTAAAAATTTATAACCTATTCTATTCTTAAGCAAAGATTGAGAGAAGTTGCGTGAACGCATACTCCGAATTAATTTTAGGATTATGGTCATGTTACATGAACGCATATGCAATAACAATCGTATTTTGTTTTAAACGGCCATAAAAGCTTGCTACAAATATTTGAAGATTTGATTAATTCACTAAAGTAACATGTGAATTCAGCAGCACCCCACCTCTTTTTCACCAAAAATCCATCGACACCACTCTAATCCCTAGGAGAAGAGGCCACACCCATCATCTTTTTACAATGGACCACCCATCAACTCCACCAGATATACACATACAGAGAACGACAGAGCAAGAGTGGGGAAAAAGAAACTGCGCAGCAGCTTAAGGAAAACGACAGAGACAATAACTTATAATCACCCAAAAACAGGCCCTTAAGCAACACACTTTTCACCGAATAAACTTTCGCAACACATTGCACGTAAAACACATCTTGTTACTGAATAAACAAAGAAATGGGAAAATTACCCAAAACCAACAGCAGGCATCATTAACAACAAGCAAACTGAGAAATTAGTTGCCAAAGAAGGCTAAAAAGATGTTCATTGATAGCCTTCTGCCACTTTATTGCTGAAAATTTTAACAGATATAATAAAAGAGAAGCTCCAAACAGTATCACCAAACCAAGAAAGCTTAACAAACTACCAGGTTAAACAATTTTCTAAATGTCCGCAACATAAACAATGAAACGCTTACCAAAAAAATAGGTTGTGTCTGGCCAACAACAAATACTTCAAAGTGAGCATTTCTTGCTCCTGAGTTAATGACTTAATGTGTTTCCATGGGCATAAGAAGAAGATTAACAATGCAAATTTTCTCATATGAAAGTTTGTATATCGTACTGAAATTTGTATCTCCCTCCTGGGGTCCGAGATAGTTTTTGGATAGCCTTTTCCTTCGCTCAGCTCTCTTAATATATACAGTAAACTGACCACCTTTTACTTGATTCTTTGTTTTTTTTTAATTTCCAAGAATTCACCACAATTACCCAATTAAATACTTTTTACACAATGGTACTTGTATTTATCATTGTAATTTTTAGCTATATAGCAGGGATCTCACAAGGCCAACTAAGAGTTGGTTTCTATGACAGCACATGTCCTAATGTTGAGCCCATTGTTAGTGCTGTTGTCCGTGAAGTTGCTGCCTCCAACCAAAATATTGCTCCTGTCTTGCTTAGGCTTCATTTCCATGATTGTTTTGTTCAGGTCATTATTTTAAATAAATTATACTACCTAATTCAGAATTTAGTTTCGTAGAATTCTTTTTTACATGTGTAAGTGATTGGAGACGAAAGTTGTGAAATTATAATTTTTGTTGATAATGATGAACTGAAATAGACTAATTTAAGGGACTGTCTATGCTTTCAGCCTATTATAAAGATATTTTCGCAAGGCTACTCAAGATGATCTTTAGGCTAAAATCAACCCAACTTTAGATGAACTGAAATAGACTAGGTCGAGATGTCTGAGTTCAACAAATAGACATGTCAATGACCAGCTCAACCTTGGGCGGATTGGGTAAGTTAAATGGGTTTGGACTCAAATTGTCACTCCTAGTAGTAGCTATGTCAGATCGAAGCTTAGTAATGACATATGCTTCAATCAAAGAACCACAATAAATTGACTATCGCCCAGATGCCGAAATAATCGAATCTCATTTATCTAACCACATTCCTCAGGTGTATTCAACCTAAGTAATATTACGTTACATCAATTGCTAACTAATGTATTCTGATAATGAAATAAGGTATCTAAATGAAATTAAAAAACAAGTACGTATTACGTAGACAGTAAAAACTACATTATTTTCAATGAATGAGAGTATCATGTTTATTCGTTAACAAATTACAATCTAATACCCAAAAGAATATTCATCTCAGTCAGAGTAGCAGATTATTCCCTTCATATTAAATTAGTTACTCCATTACTGTCTCCTCGGATTTGATTATTTAGTAAATAAATACTTGTCATATGATTCTAATAGCTAGTAATCCACCAGAGCGAAAGTTCTTTACTTAATGAACTGCAATATTTTTTTTATATAAAGGATAATGACCAATTACATTAATATTAAAAAAACATTGTATAATTCATCTGAAATAATAAAAAGGATAAAAGCGTCGAGGTTAAATCTTAAAATGTTTTTCATGTGATATTTAATTTTCATTTAATTGCATTAAATTAATAAATACATGCTTTTTAAATCATTGTTGTTATATATTAATCATTTAATAAAAGTGTAAATCACTATAAAAATTAACATTCAAATTAAATCAAATGAAAGTAGTAGGTAATTAATAGATGCCAACCATGCATATATAGTCAGAATGCATAGACGAAAGTTGTGAAATTATAATTTTTGTCACAGTCCCTGAAAGCATAGACAGTCCCTTAAATTAGTCTATTCCCTTAAAACAGAGAATGGGTAACGTTTAAGAGAGACTAAGAAGAGTGATAAAGGAGCAATCAAGGAAAAGTAGGCGTCCGAAATCTAGCAAGTTCCCACTGATTTTGGGATACTCATAGAAACAACACAATTCTATAGTTTCACAAACAACAAGTAAAATAGTAGGAAACCAGACAAACAACTCAAACAGATGCGCTGATTTCAGATGTAGCCTACATCTAACTAAAATAACAACAGTATTGTGAAAGGAGGCAGCAAAAGATTTCGGTAGAATGGTACGATAGAAGCATACAACCAAGCACAAAATGTAATTTGAATCAGGAAGAGGTGAACAACATCTCAGACTTTATTTTAGACCGAGCTCGAACATGAACACTTTCTGTAAGCAAGAACAGACCTATAACTGAAATTGAAATACTGAACTAGCCTAGAATTGAGATCGAACAAAACGAATAGCAGCTGAAAAATCAACCCTCGAGCAGCAACAGAGTCAAGCTTCTCAAATGACTTCCATTTTTACTCAAAAAATTCATAATCTAAATGAACATACTCTATTTATTTTACTCTCCAAGTTTTATCAGAATCCACCCCTTTCCTATCAATATTCACACAACTGTGGTCTTGAGCAAGTTTCATTTAAAACTTTAAAAGACATGATGTGCGCAAACTGTGTGAGAACCAGTCAAAATTAGTCTGCGGATATAAATCTGCCGAATGTCAGTTTCAACCACAGCAAATGTCATGGCCCAAACCCGATCGTGATGGCACCCAACCCTAAATCTAGGTAAGCCTGACCAACAGTCGCTTCTAACACCACATTTGAGTCTCAAACCGAGAGTTTAAAAATAATAATCCGAGAATATTAATATTGTAATATGGATAAGTACGAAACTGATAACACACCCATAAGATCTGGGGTCACGAGTCTAGAGCCTCTAAACAGACTGAATAATCATAATAAAATCTGAATACTAAAACCAAAATCTGGGAAAGTATATAATAATAATGAAATGAAGAAATAATGAAGAGCAGCCAGGTCCTGCGAACATCATGCAGCTACTTCAACGACTCTGAAAATAGCTCAGGAGACTAGGAGAATCAGCTAAGCCTCCGGTGTACCTAAATCTGCACACAAGATGCAGGGAGTAGGGGTGAGTACTACCGACTCAGTGAATAATAAGTATAGAAAATGATTGAAAGTAAGAAATCCACAAAGTATCACAACGCAAAGCTATAACTAACAATCCTATAACTTAGCTACAGGCCAACAGCACAACAGTATCACAACAACAACCAAGTATCAGATAAAGATGCAATGCAATGCACATGAATTCGCCGCGGAACGTGCAGCCCGATCCATTTAACGTCGAAGGCGCTCACTGGGGGTGTGTACACACTCCGGAGGGGCTCCTTCTCCCCAAGCGCAATATTAATATATATATATATATATATATATATATATATCCGCTGCGGATCGTGCAACCCGACCCAAGATCAGTCCACAATATGCATATGAGCCACATAAACAGATTCAACTAAAATTCCCGTTTTTTCCAATTATTACGGTGAATATAATTTAATTAATCAATTTCAAAAAATAAGGTGACTTAGCATTTCACTTCGGTGATTAAACAGAGGACTGAGATCAATGATTATGCAATCATCTTATCACACAGATATTCACCCTAGACGAGTACTACAGATCGGCACGAGGCCCCAAACATGGCATTAAGCCCAATTATAAATAACACAATGTGCGTATCAGATTTCAATAATTTACTCAGCTCACGAGATGGACCATGTCACAATACCCAATCATTTACAACCCCGCACCTGCCATGGGTGCGAATCACGCCCTAACATAGCGGCACGATGTGATAAGCCGGGGTTTCAACCCTCAGGCCATCACCTATACAAACTACTCACCTTTAACTGGTCGTAGCCTGGTCTGCAATTCCCTTTCCCTTCAAATCCTCTCCAACGAGCGTCGAATCTATTCAAAACCACAACGAATAGGTTATTATAGGCTATATAAGCATAACCCAATTGAACTTATTCGAAAAATATTAAAAATCGCAAAGTTGGTAAAACCCGATTCCCGGGCTCACTTCTCGAAAAATTCAGAAAGTTTTATCTTTGGATTCCTCGTCTCGCCACGAGTCCGTACATATAAGGTTTATCAAAAATGAAGTTCGTTTACCCTCTCAAATCACCATTTTACTCTCTCTTAGGCTTCAAGCCCTAACCACCATTTTTGACCTTAAAACCCTTGAATTTCATTGTTTAATCTACTATTTCACACCATATAGACATAATCCGAGGCCAAGAATCATTACCAGAAAGAAACCCTTGAAACCCTCTTCAAAATCGCCTACAATCGTCTCTTCCCGAAGTCCAAAATTGTTTTTTTAACTTATGAAATTGTAAACACTATTTTATTAATCCCCCAGCAATTTCCGCTTCAGCGATACAATGATCGCTTCCGCAGTCAATAGACCGCTTTTGCGGTCTCCCTTGATTCGACTGGGACCGCTTCTGCGGTCCTTAACCTCTTCCGCGGTCTCCGCCTACGCGGTCGACTTGGCAGCTTCTGCGGTCGCCTAGATGGACCAAGACCGCTTTTGCGGTGGCCGCTTTTGCGGTAATTCTTCCGCTTTCGTGGAAATACCAATAGCTTGTGCAACAGACCTGTTGCATCGTCAAAAATCTTCGTTTTCATCATTCGATTTCACCCCGAGGCCCTTGGGACCCCAACCAAATGCATAAGTATGTCCCATTACTTCATTCAAACTTTCTCACAACATAAAAACGCTATCATAAACATCAAAATCATCCAATTTCCACTGATTCATGACTAAGTTAAACTAAAACTTTTGAAACTTGCATTTGCTCCAAAACCCGACCTAAACACCTCCGAATGATCTGAATTTGTACATATATCAAAAATTACCTAGTGGAGTTACCGCAACTATCGGAAATTCATTCGACTCCCAGATCAAAATATCACCTATCAACCGAACTTCGCCAAATTTCTAACTTAGCCCATTCAAGCCTAATTCTACACAGGACCTCCAAATTCAGTTCTGATTTCACTCCTAAGTCACAAATCATCATCCGAAACTAGTCGAATCGTCGGAAATCCATTCCGAACCCTCTAACTCATAAGAAAACATTCGGTTGACTTTTCCAAACTAACTTTCTCTTAAAGAGACTAATTGTCTCATTTCTATCCAAACTCCATCCGAATTACTCCAACTCTCCAATACATATATTGAAACATATAATAGCATAAAAAAGGAAAAACAGGGTGGAAATACACGGTACGACGGGTCAGGTCATTACAACAAAGGAACAAGATAACATGTGAACATTATCACTAAACATGATCTCTAAACATAATCACTAACTGAGCATGCTTAGAGAAAAATCAAGCCCGAGGAAAACAAAAAGAAATTGTGATTTTATATGAAAGAGCTTCCAAAACACAACAGGAAGAAATGAAATCAAAAGCTGAAGTCCTACAACCCTCTTCTTGACGATCTCATAAAAAACTAGATGGATCAACTAAACTAACAAAAATCTCAGCACATTAGAGTTTCAACATTCATCTGATGCTCAAACTGCTCAGTTCAAAACAGAACAATCAAGGCAGACACGATGAGAAATCCTAAAAAACAGTTGGAACAACTAGAAGTAAATTTTAGAACAAGGATGCTAATCGACTACTTGTGAACGATTCGAAGTGCACGTAAGCTTCCGATATGTATAAGAGTCTAGAAAGCACAATCACCTGACCAAACAATACTGAATGAGAAGCAAACATGATGAGGCAGATGAACACACATAGTCATATTGTTCCAATGGATTTTGAGATTAGAGGACCAGACGAACATTCCTTAGCACATATATAAAATCATAGAAGAGGCTAATACAACCAGAACAGAACAACAAAACGAAGCCAAGATCACCACATAAATCTCAGCTATCACTTTAAACTTCAGCATGTTTTATAGTTCATTCAGGTATCGATTTACAATAGGAATTAAAGGAAAGAAAAGAAATGAAATTGGATTTAAGAAATTGAGTTAATACATTGACCAAAAGGAAGCAAATAACAGCTCAAAATCAACCCTCGAGCAGCAACAACCTCGAATTTCTCAAATGTCTCCCATTTTTAAACCACAATCCAGAATTGAAATGAAAAAGACGAACTCTATAGGTTTCGAAAAAAACTTTAAACACTAATCGACATGAAATAACATAAGCACCCTCAGTGATTTTTTTGTCGTTCTATTATAAGAAATCAAAGAACCAGTAAGACTGAAGAAGAAATAGAAAACATCGTTCAAAATCTTTTCCGGAAAATCTCTCCCAAATTCTCTTTGAAAATAACTATCTGAAAATCCTCTCTATCTCTAAAAATCCCCCTCTCAAAAACTGATCCCAGTCCTTTATGAAATGAACCCCTGATGAATGTGGGCCTCAGTTTGAACGAAATCAATCCAATGCCTCACATTCATCCAACGAATCATCTCTAGGACCTTCTAATCGCGTGAGATGGTTTAAAATCGGGCGAGTGAGAATCTTTGGTGTCAGAGACCGTTAAAAATAACGAGATGAGAGAAGGGGGAAAGCGTGGGTGTGGGTTTGGATTCACTCGCTCGAATTTGGGCAATCTTTAGGTGTGGATTCAGTGGATTTGGAGAAGAACACCGGCTGCGTCTTGGGAGATTAGGATTTAGGCAGCCCGTTCATTTCATGTTTGTCAATTGAGAACGGGTTGGGTTGGGGCTAGTTGGGGCGTGGATTAGGCGGATAGGGGCTGAATTGGGCAAGGGGATTTTGAATTAAAAAGCCCAAATGGGGTTTTTATTAAGAAGACCCTCCTCTTCTTCCTTTTTTTAAAAAAAAATTCCTTTTCCTTTTTAAAACCAATAATAAATCTAAATTAATACCTAAAACTGAATTAGCTAACTATAAAAAACTAATTAAACCTAAAATGACAATTAACACAACTAATAAAAAATATATTAACATATAAATTACTCAAAAATAAAGTCTAAACATAAAAATGTAATTTACACTATTGTTGTGATTTTTTCATTTTTTATAAAAAACCAAATTGTTAATTAGTCCTAGAATGTAAAGTTAAATCTCAAATACACATGCCAAGTATTTTTCTATTTTTCATCAATTAAAATGCACTGACAAAAATGCATAAAATGCCATAAAAATCCACAAAATTGTAAATATTAAAAGAAATTATTTTATTTTGAATTTGTTGGAGTAATTCATATATGGCAAAAATCACGTGCTCACAGCTGTCCATCTTTGCTCGGAAACACGAAGAGTTTTCAGGCAAAGATAAGTTAGCGGATACGAGCGATTTTTGCCCGTTTGATTACTCCCTGTGAAATATTTTTAAAAGTTTGACTGCACCCTGCTTCTGAGGTTATCTACATATCCTTGGTTAAAAAGGAATCATGTCAGTGTAGTTCAGAAAGGTCTAGTAGCTGGGAGCTGTGATTTCACTGTTGCTACTACTGCTGCTACTGCTTACTAAACCCCCTTATTACATCATGTCAAATAAAAAGAAGCTAGACTATGCTATGATCTATGAGTTACAAAAGTCCTATCTATGTCTTCAAATTTGATCTTGTATTTCTTGTTGCCTTATTGTCTTGTGTTCTTTCAGTGAAATTCTCTGTTGCTGCTTCGAATTGTAAACTGAGATGTTTTTCCTTCTTCAGGCGGGTTCCTGACTGCTGAACTTGAATGTATTCCGCTGTTATACAGGTGTGCTCCAGACTTCAGAACTCGAAAATGTTCCTCTGTTATACGGGCGGGCTCCCGACTTCAAAACTGGAAAATATATGCCTCTATTATACGGGCGGGCTCTCGACTTCAAAAATTGAAAATATATGCCTCTGTTCTACGGGCGTGCTCCAGACTTCAAAACTTGAAAATATATGGTTCTGTTATACGGGCAGGCTTCTGACTTCAACACTTGAAAATGTATGCCTCTATTATACGGGCGGGCTCCCGACTTCAAAACTTGAAAATATATGCCTCTGTTATACGGGCGGGCTCCCGACTTCAAAACTTGAAAATGTATGCCTCTGTTATACGGGCGGGCTCCAGACTTCAACACTTGAAAATGTATACCTCTGTTATACGTGCGGGCTCCCGACTTCAAAACTCTAACATGTATGCCTCTGTTATACGTGCGGGCTCCCGATTTCGAAACATGAAAATGTATGCCTTTGTTATATGGGCGGGCTCCCGACTTCAAAACTTGAAAATATGTTCCTCTATTTTACGGGCGGGCTCCTTACTTCAACACTTGAAAGTATATGCCTATGTTATACGGGCGGGCTCCCAACTTCAACACTAAAAATGTATGCCTCTCTTATACGGGCAGGCTGCCGACTTCAAAACTTAAAAATATGTGCTTCTGTTATACGGGAAGGCTCTCGACTTCAACACTTAAAAATGTATGTCTCTATTATACGGGCGGGCTCCCAACTTCAACAACTTGAAAAGTTTATGCCTCTGTTATACGGGCGGGCTCCCGATTTCAAAACTCGAAAAATGTATGCATTTGTTATACAAGCGGGCTCCCGACTTCAACACTTGAAAATGTATGCCTCTGTTATACAGGCGGGCTCCCGAATTCAACACTTGAAACTATATGCCTCTGTTATACGGGCGGGATCCCGACTTCAACACTTGAAAGTATATACCTCTGTTATACGGACGGGCTCCTGACTTCAAAACTTGAAAATGTATTGCTATGTTATCCAGGCGGGCACCTGACTTCACCAAAGTAAAGACTATCTTAAAAATGCAATTTACACTTTTTTTATGATTTTTTTATTTTTTATAAACAACCAATTTGTTAGTTAGTCCTAGAATATAAAGTTAAATCTTAAATACACATGCCAAGTATTTTTGTATTTTTCATCAATTAAAATGCACTGACAAAAATTATAAAATGCCATAAAAATCCACAAAATTATAAATACTAAAAGAAATTATTTTATTTTGAATTTGTAGGAGTAATTCATATATGGCAAAATCACTTGCTCACAGCTGCCCATCTTTGCTTGGAAACACGAAGAGTTTTCAGGCAAAAATAAGTGATGGGATACGAGCAATTTTTGCCCGTTCGATTACTCCGTGTAAAATATTTTGAAAAGTTTGACCGCACCCTGCTTCTGAGGTTGCTACATATCCTTGGTTAAAAAGGAATCAGATTAGTATAGTTCGGGAAGGTTAGGTAACTGGGACTACCATAAAGCTGTGATTTCACTATTGCTACTACTGCTGCTACTGCTTACTAAACACTGCTTACTAAACACCCTTATTACATCATTTCAAATGAAAAGAAGCTAAACTACGCGATGATCTATGATTTACAAAAGTCCTATCTATGTCTTCAAATATGATCTTGTATTTCTTTTTGCCTTGTTGTCTTGTGTTATTACAGTGAAATCCATTGTTGCTGCTTCGAATTAGAAACCGAGATGTTTTTCCTTCTTCAGGCGGCTTCCTGAGTGCTGAACTTGAATGTATTCCACTGTTATACGGGCGAGCTCCCGACTTCAAAACTCAAAAATGTATGCCTATGCTATACGGGCGGGCTCCCGACTTCAAAACAGGAAAATGTATGCCTCTGTTATACGAGCGGGCTCCCGACTTCAAAATTGGAAAATGTATGCCTCTATTATACGGACGGGACCCCGACTTCAAAACTTGAAAATATATGTCTCTGTTATACAGGCGGGCTCCAGACTTCAACACTTGAAAATATATGCCTCTGTTATACGGGCGGGCTTCACCAGAAGACTTGAAAATGTATGCCTCTGTTATATGGGCGGGCTCCCGACTTCAAAACTTGAAATAAATGCCTCTGTTATACGGGCAGGCTCCCGACTTCAAAACTTGAAAATATATGCCTCTGTTATACGAGCGGGCTCCCGACTTCAAAACTTAAAAATGTATGCCTCTTTTATACGAGCGGGCTCCCGACTTCAAAACTTGAAAATATATGCCTCTGTTATACGGGCGGGCTCCTGACTTCAACACTTGAAAATGAATGCCTCTGTTATACGTGCGGACTCTCTACTTCTAAACTTGAAAATATATGCCTCTGCTATACGGGCAGACTCCCGACTTCGAAACTTTAAAATATGTGCCTCTGTTATATGAACGGGCTCCAGACTTCAAAACTTGAAAATATGTGCCTCTGTTATACGGGCGGGCTCCCGACTTCAAAACTTGAAAATATGTGCCTCTATTATTTGGGCGTGCTCCCGACTTCAACACTTGAAAATATATGCCTATGTTATATAGGCGGGCTTCCAACTTTAACACTTAAAAATATATACCTTTGTTATACAGACGGGCTCCTGACTTTAAAACTTGAAAATGTATTCCTATGTTATCTGGGCAGGCACCTGACTTCAACAAAATAAAGACTAATCTTAAAAATGAAATTTACACTATTTTTGTGATTCTTTTATTTTTTATAAACAACCAATTTGTTAGTTAGTCCTAGAATATAAAGTTAAATCTTAAATACACATGCCAAGTATTTTTGTATTTTTCCTCAATTAAAATGCACTGCAAAAATCATAAAATGCCATAAAAATCTACAAAATTGTAAATACTAAAAAAAATTATTTTATTTAGAATTTTTGGGAGTAATTCATATATGGCAAAAACCACGTGCTCACAGCTGCCCATCTTTGCTCGAAAACACGGAGAGTTTTCAGGCAAAGATAAGTGAGCGGATACGAGCGATTTTTTCCCGTTTGATTACTCCGTGTGAAATATTTTAAAAAGTTTGACCGCACCTTGCTTATGAAGTTGCCTACATATCCTTGGTTAAAAAGGAATCAGGTCAGTATAGTTCAGGAAGGTCCGATAACTGGGACTACCATAAAGCTGTGATTTCACTGTTGCTACAACTGCTGCTACTACTTGCTAAACCCCCTTATTACATCATGTCAAATGAAAGAAGCTAAACTATGAGTTACAAAAGTCCTATATATGTCTTCAAATTTGATCTTGAATTTCTTGTTGCCTTGTTGTCTTGTGTTCTTTCAGTGAAATCCATTGTTGTAGCTTTGAATTGTAAACTGAGATGTTTTTCCATCTTCAGGCGGGTTCCTGACTGCTGACTTGAATGTTTTCCGCTGTTATACGGGCGGGCTCCCGACTTCAAAACTCGAAAATGTACGCCTTTGTTATACGGGCGGGCTCCCGACTTCAAAACTAGAAAATGTATGCCTTTGTTATACGGGCGAACTCCTGACTTCTTAGCTTGAAAATATATGCTTCTATTATACGAGCGGGCTCCCGACTTCAAAACATAAAAATGTACGCCTCTGTTATATGAGCGGGCTCCCGACTTCAAAACTTGAAAATGTATGCCTCTGTTACACGGGCGGGCTCCCTACTTCAACACTTGAAAATATATGCCTCAGTTATACGGGCAGGCTCCCAACTTCAAAAATTGAATATAAATGCCTCTGTTATACGGGAATGCTCCCGACTTCAAAAGTTGAAAACATATGCCTCTGTTATACGAACGGGCTCCCGACTTCAAAACTTAAAAATGTACGCCTCTGTTATACGGGCGGGCTTCCGACTTTAACACTTGAAAATTTATGCTTCTAATATACGGGCGGGCTCCCGACTTCAAAACATTAAATATATGCCTCTGTTATACGTGCAGGTTGCCGACTCCAAAACTTGAAAATATATGCCTCTATTGTACGAGCAGGCTCCGGACTTCAAAACTTAAAAATGTACGCCTCTGTTATACGAGCGGGATTCCGACTTCAAAACTTGAAAATTTATGCCTCTGTTACACGGGCGAGCTTCCTACTTCAACACTTGAAAGTGTATGCCTCAATTATACGTGCGGACTCCCGACTTCAAAACTTAAAAATATATGCCTCTGTTATACGGGCGGGCTCCCAACTTCTAAACTTGAAAATATGTGCCTCTGTTATACGGGCGGGCTCCCGACTTCAAAACTTGAAAATATGTGCCTTTGTTATACGGGCATTCTCCCGACTTCAACACTTGAAAATATATGCCTCTGTTATACGGGCGGGCTCCCAACTTTAACCCTTAAAATGTATGCCTCTGCTATACGGGCGGGCTCCCGACTTCAAAATTTGAAAATATGTGACTCTGTTATACGGGCGGGCTCCCGACTTCATCACTTGAAAATATATGCCTCTGCTATACGGGCGGGCTCCCGAATTCATCACTTGAAAAATTTATGCCTATGTTATACGGGCAGGCTCCCGGCTTTAATCCTTGAAAAATGTATGCCTCTGTTATCCGGGCGGTCTCCCGACTTCAACACTTGAAAATGTATGCCTCTATTATACGGGCGGGCTCCCGACTTCAACACTTGAAAATATATGCCTCTATTATACGAACGGGCTCCTGACTTTAAAACTTGAAAATGTATTCCTATGTTATCCAGGCGGGCACCTGAATTTAACCAAACAAAGACTAAACGTAAAAAAAATTATACAATTTTTGTGATTTTTTCATTTTTTATAAACAACAAATTTGTTAATTAGTCCTAGAATGTAATGTTAAATCTCAAATACACATGCCAAGTATTTTTGCATTTTTCATCAATTAAAATGCACTGACAAAAATGCATAAAATGCCACGAAAATCCACAAAATGTAACTACTAAACGAAATAATTTTATTTTGCATTTGTTGGAGTAATTCATATATGGAAAAATCACGTGCTCACAACTGCCCATCTTTGCTCGAAAACACGAAGAATTTTTTAAGCAAAGATAAGTGAGCAGATACAAGCGGGTTTTGCCCGTTTGATTACTCCGTGTGAAATATTTTGAAAAGTTTGGCCGTACCCTGCTTTTGAGGTTATCTAAATATCCTTGGTTAAAAAGGAATCAAGTCAGTGTAGTTCAGGAAGGTCTGGTAGCTGGGACTACCATAAAGCTGTGATTTCACTGTTGCTACTACTGCTGCTACTGCTTACTAAACACCCTTATTACATCATGTCAAATGAAAAGAAGCTGAAATACGCGATGATCTATGATTTACAAAAGCCCTATCTATGTCTTCAAATATGATCTTGTATTTCTTGTTACCTTGTTGTCTTGTGTTCTTACAGTGAAATCCATTATTGCTGCTTCGAATTAGAAACTGAGATGTTTTTGCTTCTTCACGCGGGTTCCTGAGTGCTGAACTTGAATGTATTCCACTATTATACGGGCGGGCTCCCGACTTCAAAACTCAAAAATGTATGCCTATGTTATACGGGCGGGCTCCCGACTTCAAAACTGGAAAATGTATGCCTCTGTTATACGAGCGGGATCCCAACTGCAAAACATGAAAATATATGCCTCTGTTATACGGGCGGGCTTCCGACTTCAACACTTTATAATGTATGCTCTGTTATACGGGCGAGCTCCCGACTTCAAAACTTGAAAATATATGCCTCTGTTATATGGGCGGGCTCCCGCCTTCAAAACTTGAAAATATATGCCTCTGTTATACGAGCAAGCTTCCGACTTCAAAACTTAAAAATGAATGCCTCTATTATACGGGCGTGCTCCCGACTTCAAAACTTGAAAATGTATGCCTCTGTTATACGGGCGGGCTCCTGACTTCAACACTTGAAAATGTATGCCTCTGTTATACGTGCAGACTCCCGACTTCAAAACTCAAAAATATGTGCCTCTGTTATATGGGTGGGCTCTCGACTTGAAAACTCGAAACTATATGCCTCTGTTATACGGGCGGGCTCTCAACTTCAACACTCAAAAATGTATGCCTCTGTTATACGAGCGGGCTCCCGACTTCAAAACTTGAAAATATGTGCCTCTGTTGTACGGGCGGGCTCCCGACTTCAACACTTGAAAATATATGCCTCTGTTATACGGGCGGGCTCCCGACTTAAACACATAAAAATCTATGACTCTATTATACGGGCGGGCTCCCGACTTCAACACTTGAAAAATGTATGCCTTTTATATGCCGGCAGGCTCCCGACTTCAAAACTTTAAAAATGTATGCCTCTGTTATACGGGCGGGCTCCCGACTTTAACACTCGAAAATGTATGCCTCTGTTATATGTGCGGGCTCCCGACTTCAAAACTCTAACATGTATGCCTCTATTATATGTGCGGGCTCCCGACTTCGAAACATGAAAATGTATGCCTTTGTTATATGGGCGGGCTCCCGACTTCAAAACTTGAAAATATGTTCCTATATTTTACGGGCGGGCTCCTTACTTCAACACTTGAAAATATATGCCTATGTTATACGGGCGGGCTCCCAACTTCAACACTAAAAATGTATGCCTCTCTTATACGGGCAGGCTGCCGACTTCAAAACTTGAAAATATGTGCTTCTGTTATACTGGAAGGCTCTCGACTCCAACACTTAAAAATGTATGCCTCTATTATACGGACGAGCTCCTGACTTCAAAACTTGAAAATGTATTCCTATGTTATCCAGGCGGACACCTGACTTCAACAAAATAGACAAAAACAAGGAAACTTTCTGCTCCAGTGTGGTAGTTGGACACATGGTTTAGTGTTAAAGTGAATCATATTACCAAATAGTACTATGAATTTTAAAAGCTAGGTTGCATTATCCAGGGGGTCCCGACAACTACAAATTGAATCATATCTTAAACATGCAAACTTTAAGCCAACTTACATTCCCCTAGGGTTTATTTATGCTATATTATGCTACTCTTAATTGTTTTGAATTTTAAACTACGTCACATTTTCCAGAAGATCCTGAGAGTTTACGGTCAAACCTATTTCTGTGCTTGCTCTTTCCCCTACGGAGAGTTTCTCCTAAATAAACGAATTTTCCTGCCCCTGTGTCAATTAAAGAAAAATCTTTTCAGTTTAAAATGTGATGGTTGGTTTGAGGCCTTAAACTCTGAGGGCGTTTCTCCTTCACATCCCATGATGAGTGATTTCCAATTGGATACCTTTCTTGTTCATTGAATACTCCCTTTTCTGTCGCCCTCATCACATAAAATACCTTTTCTCTGTCCTGACTCAATTTCCTTTAGTTGTAGCATTTCATGAGCCGGCATATCCCCAACTTTTTTTTTTCACATGAATTCCCAAAAACGTCCTTTGCCCCCACTCCGTGTATATATTGTTCTTTCTTGACTTATCCACTGGCCTTGGCCTTGAAGTCAGTTGCTTCTTCACTTGTCATGATAACTTTGATTTATGCTTGGAAGGTCTTGCTCGTCACTGGTTTACCATCCTTTCGTCAATCTTATCACAGGAAATACCTTTGATCTGCTAACCCTATCCCTTCATCTATTGCATTGTTCATAAATTGATGTACCAAACCTTCGTTTTTCACAAGGATCCCCAAAGCATGTTGATTATTACCAGCTCAATATTCTTGTCATTTTTTCTGACTTGTGACACTTTGATGTGCTAGCCAGACCCGGTTCTGTGCAATTGGAAAGCTAGTGGCAAATTTTGAAGTCATTTCTCACTTGTTTTGACCAAACAGACCTAGGAAGAGGAAGTGAACAAAACAAAAAGAACAGAGTGCAGGACAAAGGAAAAAGATGATTACTAATAAGAAAACTATGAAATATAATCCTATCAGATGTGGATACTAACTCTATTGACCATGACATGCACCTGTACATATTCTGTCAATCAGACCTGATGTTCAACTTTTGTTGTACCTTTTCACCGTGAAACTGGGCTTCAATACTCCGATAAACCAATCTGATTCAAAATCCTTATTCGACTTGTAGTGCCCAAAGGGTTTTCACCATCAAGCCTCCCTCATTTGATCCTTTCTCTTAACTTATCGCCGCCTTATGTTGCCCGTGAAGGTTTTCACCAATAATATTCTCTTATGTTTTATTTCTCTCACCGCTTTCATCATCTTACGGTTCCCGTGACGGTTTTCACCAATATGACTCTCTCATTTTTCATTTTCCTTGTTTGGACCATAGTGTTGCCCTTGACATGATTCACCTCTACTTGCTCGCCTTGGCATTTCTCAAACACTGACCGGAAGGTCTTTCTCTGGACCCTAATGTGGGCTTTTGGACGAGTTAGAAAGAAAGACGAAAGTCTCAAAATAATTCGGAAGGGTTCAAAATTTATAATTTTCGGTTACAGTTCTCTGACAACAACCACAACTTCTGCCCCAATTTCTGGCTTGAGGACTTTTGGATTTTTATTTTGGTGTGACTGAACCTCAGAGGGAGGCTGCCTATGTACCCTTTCGGGATCAAGTCAAATGTAGTTCATGTCATAGGAATTACTTTGTTGCTTGTGATCTTTCTTTTCTTTTTTCTTTTCTCTCTTTTTTCTTTTCTCTCTTCATTTCTCTTTCTGTTCTTTTGTTTGTTTTTTTCCTTTTTCTTCTTCTTTTTCTCTTTTCTTCTCTCTCTCTTTTCATTCTTTCCTTTTCTCTATTTCCATTTACTTATCTTTCACGCTTGTGTTTTTTATTTTCGTTGTTGATTCCAAAAGAGGGGTATGAAAGGAAATAAATAAAGCTCAAAGGGGGTAACAAAGGATAAAGTATTTAGATAGCAGAACAAAATTCCTTCGTCATTCCTATCTTCAAAACATGCGAACTGCAAACTACACAATTAAACAAACTAAGGAAAACATTTGTAACATCTTTTGATTGTGCCAGGATTGATAACCATATCCACTCCTCCGCCTTCTACATCTCGTTTAGTACAAAGCACCATCGGACAACACTCTTACTCTCCTCACAACAAACGACTCCTATCAATTTGGGCAAACTCGGCTTTAGGGTTTTCTTTATGTTTTACTTGCCTAAGTTTCACATGGCTCGGGCTTCAAATAATCTCAAAATGTCCACATCTGTTCTTATTTTCAAAAATGATTTTATTGCTTCCTGACTAACTTGACTTTTAAATATCACAGTAAGAATTATGCGTGCTGTCATGTCACCAGAACTAGCATAAAAACTGTAAAAGGAGGAAAGAACTAAACAGAAATGACTAGAAATGGCAAAAAAACCAGAGAATAGCATTAGACGAATGGTTAAAGGGTTTAAACAACAAAGACAACAACATAAATTGGGGTTCAATCCTAAAACAAACCTATATGAGATACTATGACAAAAGGAACTAGACATAATAAAAGGATAGGAGGGTTTGAATCACAAGACAATATCCGGATTGCAACCTTGAAATAACCCGGACAGGAGAAATGACAACAACATGAACCACCAAAACTCCTTGGATAACCAAGAAAAGAGTGTCTTTCCAATCCTCAAACTCAACATCTTAACCATTGACATTTTCATGAACTTCGCAAGTCTTCATCACATTGTTCCTAGAAATTTGCCTTTGGGTTCCCTTTGCTCGCTCGTTCATAAGATCAAGCTCAAAAACCACTGAAATCTTGGCGTCATGTGGGCCTCCGAAGCTCATAAAAGAATTCTCACATTCCTTTTCCAAATAAGACATACCCACCCCGTGCGTCTCATTAGGCACAAGCGACAGACTTTGGCTGGTGTCTGCCGCATCTGGATTTGGTGCGACAATGACACCTACATCATCAAGCTTCTGAATCACATTCTTCATATTCCAACACTTCGCTATGTCATGTCCCGGGGCATTCGAGCAATATGCGCACCTTTGGGAAAAGTCAAACTTCTTTTGAAAAGGGTTTGGTGTTTTTATCTGGATAGGATACAACATGCCCGAACTCCTTAGCCTCTAAAAGAGATTGGCGTATGACCCTTTCAATGGAGCGTATGCTTTCTTCTTCCACAAAATCTCATCCCTACATGGTTGATTGGGCCGGAAACATGATCAAGGAGCTTTCTGGCAATCTCGTGAGGGCGGGGTGAGACATTTATGGGCGTGGTGATGGCCATTGCGGTCCTTGTGGGTGGGGAGCATATGGTGCACATGGATATCCATGGGGCTGACATCGAGGCTGAGAGGGTTTAGTAAGATTGACCACTGGACCCTGTTGTTGGTGAAGGGAATGACCTAGTGGTTGAAGGTATGATCGGGCATTGTTCGGAGGATAATGTTGAGGTGGGCTATGTGGGGCTCGGGGATAGGGTTGGGGTTGGAGTTGAGGCTGAAGACGTTGGCAGGAATGACCACTGGGACCTGTCATCGGTGGAGCTCAACGATATGTTTTTTGTCGATGGAAGGAGTATCCTAAGCAACTTGTTCGTTCCATCTGACCCAAAATTCACTAAAACATCACTTGGGTTTCTATTTTGTATGAGATAGGGAGGAATGGTTTGGGACAATGTTTTTATTGTAATGAAAATGTCACACAAAATCTTGATCCATGTCGCACAACGTTTGTCACTTCCCGACATCTTGACGTTTATGCCATTCCAAAGCTGCCCCATTCAGGCTCTCACTGAAATGTGCCATTAGCAACTCATCCACCTAGCCAACGATTTTCGTTTCATTGCAATAATCCCTTAGGTGGGCTACTGGATCTCCCCGTCTATCATACAAATTGAAATTTGGCATCTTAAACCCTTCCAGCTTTCTGGATATCTCATCTTGCTCCACTATTTTCGCAAGCTTCGTAATCCTACCAGGAGGCTCACAATGAAGAGCGTGAGGGTACGCAACCAAGACCTTGACAATTGGTTTTGGAGCATAATGTCGGGCATCGGGGACCGATGGCGGAGGACACCCAGTGGTCCAAGCTTTGTACAATCCGCCTACCTATTTTTTGAATCTCAAAACCTTTTCTTTCAACTTAGATTCTGATTCAACCATTCCCTTAGACAGATCAGTAATACCCGTGTTCAACCCTCTGCCAGCCATAACTGCCTTGCTTTTTTGATCTTGTGTTGTATGGATGAGTTACCTTATGAACCGTAAACCACCGTTATGCTATGAAAATAACAAAAGCCATCACGTTAGCGTTAGGGAATTAACAGATTAGTAACCGCACATTTTGGGAAATGAATGCACGTAAGCACTTAATTGTTTCTAGTATGCATTTGCTCGCCTGCTTACGTCATCCCGGCTTTCCCTTATTTCCAGTTGAAAAGTTTTCTTTTTTTTCTTTCTTTCTTCTCTTTTTTTCTTCATTCTTGCCTTTGTTTTTATTCTCTCATTCCCAATTATTTTTACATTGTATTTGTCACGACCCAAATTCGGGTGACATGACTGGCACTCGACCGGGTATCCCTAGTCGAGTGGACCAGGGAGCCTTACCTGACCCACAAATTACCCCACAATTTTCATTACTTACTAACCGAGTGGAAATAACTATTTATAATTGAAACACCTTTTTACAAGCCATACATGGCATAGATAATATTAACGTGGTTTACAATTTACAATGTCCCAAAATAAGAAGTACTTGCAACATGGTTCATAACCCATATTTCATGTCTACGAAGCCTCTAAGGATAAAGATGTCCGTACTATACTTGCTGGTAACAACGCTCCGGTTATACCTTTTCACATACACAAAAATAAGATCACAAAGTACAAGAACAAGGGTGGCATGAGCCACGCAGGGCTCCAGAAGGAAATGGGCTCACCAATACAGCTGACGGGGAATGAGGAAGAGCTACAAATGGTGGACTGGAGTACCTGCTTAAGATCCACCTACAATCATAACACGAATACCTTATGCAAGTACTGGTATGTATGAACAAAACTTGTCCCAAGTAAACTCAAGCCATATGCAAGTAGAACACAGCACCGGAAGAAGCAATCAAACACACATAGAAGGTACAATTAGTCAAACTAAGGGGCAACCAGTGCCCCACATGTTACAAACTCTCCTACTATCTCCTTTCACAATTCCACATCAATAATTTCACAATTTTGTTCAAATGTATATTTCAAATAGTGATTTCAATCACTTTCCACCCTTATTACCTTGGCCACCCTTATCATACCAACCCATACCTTATTACATCGTGTTGCGGCGCGCAATCCGACTCCGCCGTACAATTTCAATTAACAACAAACACAACCCAACAGTAAGTCACAAAGATAAACAACAAATACACCTCAAGACATCACCAAAATAGTGTTACAAGTGTTTCCATAACTATTAGTACCAATCTCATTTATTTCAACATCTCATACTCAATTCAAGTTACCACAATTGCCCATAACATTTCAAGTACATTATTATCACAAATAGCCTTGTTACACAATTTACAGATTCCATCGATTACGAATTGTTCAACTTTTACCATGAGGTGAATTTACAATCAAGCTAGTCACAAGAAGCTCACAAATAACCAATATAGATATCAACTACCAAGCAATTCACATACTAAGCAAGGATCAAGCTTAGCCATATATACCTAGAGTCGAATTCCCCTTTTAAGTTCTTATTCTTAGTCACCAAGCTATCTAGCAGAGTTCTCTACTTCTATCCAATTTCCCTTCACTAAATTCTAGGTTTTGAGTGACATGCATGAGGGTGTTCAATTGTTAGTTCAAAATCAAAGCATAAGACTCCCTTCCCTTAGCTTAAATCAGAAAAATTGGGGAAAAAGGTTAGGGATTTTGCCTGTAAGAGTGGATATGAACACAATAACTTAAAATTTCCCAGCCCGGTTAGTTTTGGAGAATCAATTTGATGAGGAATCAGTTTTCTCTCAAGAACTCTCCCTTCCCTCTCTCTTGTTTTGTTCAGAAAATATGTAAAAATGAGGTGTTGGAGTGTTTTATTAGAAAATGGGCCGGGTTTAAAAAATATAAAAAACTGATGCTTGTGCAGGATCTGCAGTCAACTATGTGATCGTATAGTTGACATGCGGTCCGCATATTGGACCGCATAATGGTCCCAAATTGATGAACTCTCTCTTTGGGTATGCAGTGAGAATGCGCTCCAGATACCTGTTTTGCAGTTGCATATTGCACCGCAGAATTGACCTCCACAAATCCTTTGAGAAATTTATGCGACGACTATGCGGTCCGCATATTGGTTATGCAATCGCATAATAGATCGCATTTTCAACATCCAATTTGGCTACTTTCTGGTTAACTCTACGGTTGAGATGCGGTTCACATACCTGATCTGCGACCGCATTCCTGATCGCAGAAATTATGTTTTTTCAGAAAATTTGACTCTAAGTTTTTAAGGATAAAATCAGTAGAAAAAGGTCCCAATACTTAGGGGGACCTGACTTTATGACTTGCGAGGACTCGAGCACTCATTTTCACAGGGTATTACATCCTCCCCCACTTAAATCGTTCATCCTCGAATGATAACATAGAAAATAAAATGGTTTGAAAGCATGGTATGCAAGCTCCTAAGTTTTCACTAACTCTTATGATTTAGAAAACTTCCGCCAGAGTTCCCTTTGTAATATGGACATATCCACTTGTCAGTGAGTCCCAAAACATATTTCCACTCTTGCTACCCCTATAACAGTTATACAATGCATGACCTTCACACTTATACATATTTAACCTCTCAACACACTTTTAACCCTTTTGGTACACCACATGCAATTAAATTAAGCATTAATCATCTGTACTATCAAAACCATTTACTTATCACAATCACAAGAGTATGATATGTCCATTTAACAAGAACGACTGCCTATAGTTCAATTCATTACTTTCATACCTGAACACATTCAATTGCTTGATACCTTTTTACACATAGTTGACTATTTTAGGGAGTGCGACAAAGTTAACCATTTCAATACAATCCCTCCATGCAAAACTAGTCATTATTTTTTTACACTCACTCTACCATGGGCATATTATCTACCACAAAACACGCAAAAACTTGAAGAGTTATAATAGTACAGTATTTAGGAACTTTTACACCAAAGGGGACACAATGCTAGTTTGCTTAGGGACAAGGACTTACATGACCAATCCTAGACTTGTACGAATAACTGGGGGTATTTTACTTTCATATCATCTTCCGATTCCCACGTGGCCTCTTCGACTTGTTGGTTGCGCCACAATACCTTAACTGAAGCGATCTCCTTATTTCGCAACCTATGGACTTGTCTATCAAGAATAGCAACTGGGATCTCTTCATATGATAGCTCTTCAATAACCTTGATGTCTTCAACTGGCACGATGGTGGACGGATCCCCAACCACTTTCCTTAACATGGAAACGTGGAACACCGGGTGCACTAAGGACATTTCAGGGGGCAAATCTAACCTATAAGAAACTTGTCCGATCCTTTGAATAATCTGATAAGGCCCGACAAATCTAGGACTTAGCTTCCCTTTATTCCAAAATCGCATGACCCTCTTCATGGGAGATACCCGCAAAAATACCCAATCACCCTATTGAAACTCCAATTCCCTTCGACGCACGTCCACATAGGATTTCTGGTGACTCTGAGCAGTCTTCATCCTTTCTTGAATGACTTTAACTTTTTCCATGGCCTGGTGCACGAGATCCGGCCCTATCAGTTTTGCCTCACCTACTTCGAACCACCCAATGGGGGACCCACACCTCCTCCCATACAATGCCTCAAACGGGTCCATCTGGATGCTAGAATGGAAGCTATTGTTGTAAGAAAATTCTATAAGGGGCAAATGATCATCCCAATTACCCTAGAAATCCAAGACACAAGCCCGCAACATATCTTCGAGCATATGAATAGTCCGCTCTTCTTGACCATCAATTTGCGAGTGAAAAGCCGTGCTGAGGTTCACTTGAGTACCTAACCCTTGCTGAAATTTCTTCCAAAAGTTAGCTGTGAATTGAGCCCCTCGATCCAAAATAATAGAAAGTGGAGTACCATGAAGTCTCACTATTTCCTTGATATACAATCGAGCATATTGTTCTATAGTATCGGTAGACTTGACTGGCAAGAAGTGAGCTGATTTGGTAAGTCAATCCACTATCAACCAAATTTAGTCGAACTTGCGCTGAGTGCGAGGTAGTCCTACCACGAAAATCCATGTTGATCATCTCCCATTTCCACATTGGTTATCTCCATAAGCTGGGTTAGCCCACCGGGCTGCTGGTGCTTTGCCTTTACTTGCTGACAGTTTGATAATTTGGATACAACAATCCCTCTTCATACCGCTCTACCAATAAATTTCCTTGAGATCGTGATACATTTTTGTAGAACCTGGATGTACCGAATATCTGGAATGATGAGCCTCCATCATTACCCTTTCCCAAAGATTATCTACATCTGAAACACATAGCCTACCTTGACATCGCAACACACCATCATTGCCGCCGAGTGAGAATGCTGAAATCTTGCTACTCTGAACTGCCTCCCTTATATGTGCCAATGTTGGATCAATGAACTGCTTTTCGTTGAATTCTTCTACAAGCGACGACTCAGCTATGTTGTGCACCATAATCTCCTCCTCATTTGGGGTCGAGATACAAACCCCAAGACTGGCCAACTAATAAACCTCTCGAGCTAGGGACCTCCGATCCGCTCCCAAGTGAGCCAAAGTACCCATGGATTTTCGACTAAGGGCGTCGGCCACCACGTTCGCCTTCCCTGGATGGTACAAGATGTTCATATCATAATCTTTATGCAATTCCAACCACCTCCGCTGCCTCAAGTTTAACTCCTTCTATTTGAACAAATATTGGAGACTTTTCTGATCCGAGAACACATCCACGTGGACCCCATAAAGGTAACGCAACCATATTTTTTAGGCGAACACATTTGATGCAAGCTCCAAATCATGCTTTGGGTAATTCTTCTCGTGATTCTTGAGTTGCCTTGAAGCATACACTATAACCTTCCCATGCTGCATGAGCATACACCCTAAACCAACCATGGAGGCATCGAAATACACCACAAATCCTTCCGTGCCTTCTGGCAGAGCCAACATTGGTGCTGAGGTCAACCTTGACTTCAATTCCTAAAAACTTTTCTCAGAAGCATCGGACCATTCGAACTTGACTGATTTCCGTGTCAATTTAGTTAATGGGGAGGCGAGGGTAGAGAATCCCTTCACAAACCTTCGATAATAACCCACTTACCCAAAAAAGCTACGGATCTTCGTCGCGGTCGTAGGTCTAGGCCAATCCTTCACTGCTGCAATCATTTGGGGATCCACTTGAATTCCCCTACCAGAAACAACATGTCCCAAAAAGCGACGAACTCTAACCAAAATTCACATTTTGAGAATTTAGCATACAACTGGTGCTGATGAAGAGTTTGCAAAACTACCCTGAGGTGATCGTCATGATCCTCCATGCTTCTCGAATAAACAAGGATTTCGTCAATAAAAACAACCACAATGGAGACTAGAAATGGCTTAAAGACTCAATTCACAAGCTCCATGAAAGCTGCTGGGGCGTTGGTTAGCCCAAAAGACATGACCAAGAATTCGAAGTGACCACAACGATTTCTGAAGGCAGTATTAGGAATATCCTGCTGTCTGATCTTCAATTGCTGATACCTGGATCGCAAATCAATTTTGGAAAAGAACTTCGCACCTTGCAATTGGTCTAACAAATCATCTATATGGGGCCAAGGGTATTTATTCTTGATGGTGACCCTGTTGAGCTGCCGATAATTGATACACATCTGAAGTACCCATCTTTCTTCCTGACAAAAAGAACTGGAGCACCCCATGGCGACACACTTGGTCAAATGAACCCCTTCTCTGATAAATCATTCAACTACTCCTTTAACTCTTGTAATTCTGTTGGCGCCATCCTGTACGGTGGAATAGATATTGGCTGAGTATCAGGAAACACATCAATCCCAAAGTCAATCTCCCTATTTGGCATAATCCTTAGAAGCTCAATTGGAAATACCACTGGAAATTCATTTACAGCTGGCACGAATTCGAGGGCAGGCACATCTGAAGCAGTGTCCGCTACCCGAACCAAATGATAGATACACCCCTTGTTAATCATCTTCGAAGCCTTAAGGTAAGAAATAAACCTACCTTTTGGTACAACACCATTCCCTCTCCACTCAATAACTGTCTCATTGGGAAACTCGAGTCTCATGACTCTCGTCTGGCAGTCAAGTTTAGCAAAGCACGAATAAAGCCAGTCCATTGCCATAATCACATCAAAATCTACCATCCCAAGCTTAATAAGGCCGGCCGTGGTAACACGACCACACACTATGACAACACAATTCCTATAAACTCGCGCGGCTGTAATAGAATTACCAACTAGAGTCGATAAAAAGAATGACTCATGAAGCTGTTTGTGCTCTATCGCAAAACTCGAAGCAATGAATGGAGTGACATAGGACAAGAAAGACCCAGGATCAATAAGAGCATAACAAGCATTGGCCCGCATAGACAAGATACCTGTAACCACATCTGGAGAAGACTGAGCATTCTGGTGACCATTGAAAGCATAGAACCGGCTCGGTCTACCTCTACCACGAGCACCACCCCTATCCGCACCATGCCCTGCTGAAGCTAGAGGACGCACATATGATGTAGAAACTAAAGAACTGGATGGCTGGACAAATCCTCTACCCATGCCCTGTCTGGGCGCACGACAGTTTTGCTGGACATGATCTCTTACCCCGCAATTATAACACACCGGGATGTCCAAATAGCAAGTCTTCATGTGGAACCTCACACACTTCGGACATGTATCTCCCCCCTGCTGTTGGGGCCTCACCCCTGAATGACTGGACCGGTGGAACCTCATGCTGTCAGAACCCAGTCTTGAGGAACTACCCTACTGATGGCTATGCACAGATGGCGGTGCGCTTGCTGAAGATTGAACATATGACCGGGATGGCCCTGATGGCCCTCTCCCCGGAGCTAAACTCCCTAAGTGACCCATTGACTGGGCCCTATTACTACTCTCTCTATCTGGCCGTATCTTCAACTTCCTAGCCTCTGTGTCCTGAGCGAAACCCACAATCTTCCCATAGTATATCTCGTCAAGAAAATCCTGCGGATCGACCGCTGGGTCTGTGCCAAAAAACTCTGGAGGGGCCAATCGCAGAAACTGCTGAACTCTGGAGCTGGCAGAATCTCCCTGTCGGCTTGAGGACATAGGGGAATTTTGAGATCTCTGAGCCCGAGCAGCCACTAACTAGGTTAATATACATATGGCTCTCCTAAGGTCCCCATCAGAAGCCTCGGGACCGGGAGCTGAAGAAATGCTAGGATTAGTAATATCGGTAAGAGGGATGGTGACGCCCTTTGCCGCTGCTGGAACAGGAATGCTTGGATCGGGAAGGGACGGGCCAGGAAGATTCAAATCCGAGGAGTCACTCTCACCCACGACGTCAGGTACATGGCTCACAATCACAAATGAGGTGGCGCTGGCCTCAAGGCCGAGTCTAACCTTCTTCTTAGGTTCCATCTCTAAAAATTTTGGAACAATGCAGGTGTTAGACGCATATACTTTCACTTTTCACTTCACACATGAAATGGAATAACAAATAAGAGAGTAGTTTCCTAAATGCCCGTGTGGCCCCCTACTTATAGATGTGGTCGACAACACACCGATAAGAAGGGTTCTACTATGCACGGCTCTGAGACACCCTAGGACTCTTTTTAGAACCTTAGGCTCTGATACAAAGGTTTTCACGCCCCAAATTCGGGGGACATGACCGGCACTCGACTGGGTATCCCCAGTCGAGTGGACTTGGGTGCCTTACCTGACCTACGAATTACCCCACATTTTCCATTACTTACTAACCGAGTGGAAACAACTATTTATAATTGAAACACCTTTTTACAAGCCATACATGACATAAATAATATTAGCGTGGTTTACAATTTAGAATGGCCCAAAATACAAAATACTTACTACATGGTTCATAACCCACATTTCATGTTTACAAAGCATCTTAGGATAAAGATGACAGTACTATACTTGCTGTTAACAAGGCTCCGGCTATACCTTTTTACATACACCAAAATAAGATCCCAAAGTACAAGAACAAGGGTGGCATGAGCCACGCAGGGCCCCTTATGGAAAGGGGCTCCCCAATAGAGCTGACGGAAAATGAGGAAGAGCTACGAACGGTGGACAGGAGTACTCGCTGAAGATCCACCTACAATCATAACACGAATGTAGCGCTCCGGGCAAAAGGGACGTCAGCACATCAGAATTGTACTGGCATATATGAACAAAACTTGTCCCAAGTAAACTACAGCCATACGCAAGTAGAACACATCAATGGAAGTAGCAATCAAACACACATAGAAGGTCAATTAGTCAAACAAAGGGGCAACAGTGCCCCACATGTTACAAACTCTCATGTTGTCTCCTTTCACAATTTCACATTAATGATTTCACAATTTTGTTCAAATGTATATTTCAAATAGTGATTTTGATCACTTTTCCACCCTTATTAACTCGGCCACACTTATTACCTTGGCCACCCTTATCGCACCAACCCACACCTTATTACACCGTGTTGCGGTGCGTGGCCCGACCCCGCAGTACAGTTTCAATTCACAACAAACACAACCTAATAGAAAGTCACAAAGATAAACAACAAATACACCTCAAGACATCACCACAACAATGTTACAAGTGTTTCCACAACTATTAGTACCAATCTCATTTATTCTAACAGTTCATACTCAATTCAAGTTACCACAATTGCCCATATCATTTCAAGTACATTGTTATCAGAGATAGCCTTGTTACACCATTTACGGATTCCTTCAATTACTTATTGTTCAACTTTACCACGAGGTGCATTCACATTCATACTAGTCAAAGAATCTCACAAATAACCAACATAGATATCAACTACCAAACAATTCACATACAAAGCAAGGCGATTTCACAAGGATGAAGGTTAGCCATACATACCTGAAGTCGAAATCCCTTTCACCAAGCTATCTATCACAGTTCTCTAGTTCTATCCAATTTCCTTCACTAGATTCTAGGTTTTGAGTTACATGCATGAGGGTTTTCAATTGTTAGTTCAAAATCAAAGCATAAGACTCCCTTCCCTTAGCTTAAATCAGAAAAATTGGGGAAAAGGGTTAGGAATTTTACCTGTAAGAGTGAAGATGAAGACAATAACTTAAAATTTCCCGGCACGGGTCGTTTTGGAGAATTAATTTGATGAGAAATCCTTTCTCTCTCAAGAACTCTCCCTTTACTCTCTCTTGTTTTGTTTAGAAAATGTGTAAAAATTAGGGGTTGGGGTGTTTTGTTAGAGAAGGGGCCGGGTTTACAAATTTTAGAAAACTGATGCTCGTGCAGGATCTGCTGACGACTATGCGATCGCAAAGTTGACATGCAGTCCGCATATTGGACCGCATAATGGTCCAAAATTGCTCACCTCTCTGTTTGGGTATGCGGTAAGAATGCGGTCCACATACTTGTTCTGCGGTCACATATTGCACTACTTTGACCTCCACAAATTCTTTGAGAAACTTATGCGACGACTATGCGATCGCATAATAGACCGCATTTTCAACATCTAATTTGGCTACTCTCTGGTTAACTCTGCGGTCGAGATGCGGTCTGCATACCTGATCTGCGATCACATTCCTGACCCCATAAATGACATTTTTCCGCAAAATTTGACTCTAAGTTTATAATGATAAAATTAGTAGAAAAGGGTCCCAACACATAGGGGGACCTGACTCTATGAGTTTCTAGGACTCGAGCACTCATTTTCATGGGGTCTTACAGTTTCTTTCTTTTGGTTTCTTATTTTCTCGCTTTCTGCTTTTCTTTTTATCTCTTGTTTTTCCTCCTTTTTTTATTTGGTTATGGTTGAATACTATGGAGATTGCCTACATATAATGACCCCCCATGAATCAGACCAAGCGTAGTTCTTGGAGATAAAAGGTATAAACAATAAAACTTTTTTGGAATTTTCAATTTTTCATAAAAAACTTTTGTTACAATGGTTTAAAAACTGACAAACACAGACTCAAAGAAAACATGCCACATATTCTAAAAATAACACAGACTTAAACTGTAAACTGACAGACAAAAAGATAAATACTAACTCAATAAACTACGGATACATTAAGGCCTTAATTGCTCCTAGCACCTGCGGGGCATCATTCGGCCTCGCCACAGGCCTATCTGTGCGACCCCCATGTAAGCGATCCAAGTCATTCATAACCTACTTGATAAAAGTCATTACCGCGGCAAAGAAAGGGGTGCGAGTCATATCCTCGCACACATGGAATTTATCGTAATGTAATCAGCAATGGCCAGGATCCTCTCTCTAATTCTGCCTCTTTCTCAAAGCAACCATCCAATCTGCTCACTCCTGGCCTCTACCACTTGAGAATCACAGAGGATTTGACTCTGCAACTGTTGTATCTCTTTTTCCATTTTGTCCATCAGATCATAACAGTGCTCCTTGTCAGCTTTGAAATCCCTGGCCTGTTTGGCCGCCTGTTTGGCCATTTAATTTTCAAGGGTATTGACCTTCCTTTTTACGCTCACCATCCCCTTGTAATATTTCTCCTTCACTCGCCAAGCAAAATTGGCTCGTTCCTACGCATTCTTAGCTAATTTAGCTCGGGCTGCGAGCTCTGCTTCAATATTTTGCAATTCATCCTTAAAATCTTGCAGTTTTTGAGTGAGGTTGTAAATGAGATTTTCGTCTTTGTTACTCTTAACAGGGTTTTCAATCTCTTTTATCATTTTCTGGATTCGGGCTCAGAGAACCTCATTCTCTTTGGTCAACTTCTTTCTTTCGCCTTCGGCTTATTGTGTTTGGAGATCATTGTTGAACTCCATGTTTCTCAGCTTCTATTTCAAATCATGAATCTCTGCTTGATAGGACTTTTCTTTCTCCCCCCACACTAACCTCTCTTGGATTTTGTCGTCAAAAGCTTGAATATGATGTCTATTGGCAGGCCTCTCAGGTTCGGGCTCTGGCTCATTGTTTACATAAGCCTTTTATCAAACTAAACAACATAATTTGGATTTACTTCCCCCTTGGCAATGTATGGTACCTCAGTGCCATTTTTCAGGTTCTGGCAGCTATACCAATCCTGCTTAACTAAAACCTTGGGCAACGCAACTTTGGGATGCAACTCTATGACTTGGGTACTTAGATCTTCATCTTCAGACACAATCTGATACCTTCCTAATTGCCTCAAAACCCTCTGTGGTGCATATGGCTGGACACTCTTTACACCCATTAACCTAAGGTAGCCCCTGATGGCAGTCAAGTATATAGCTTCTGTCCTCGGGAGCCATCCTATGGTCAACTCAACCAGACCTTCTTTGAGAGCTTTCAAATGTGAGACCCATGCTTCAAACCCCTTATGGAGCATTGTAATCCTTTATCCTCTCCTCATAACTGGTGATGAAGTTATCCGGGCTCGGACAACAACTCATGAATCGGGGGTGGTGGCGAAGCAGCTCAATCAATCACATTTGCAGAAGGATGCCGCAACCCTCAAAGAACTGAGACCCGTCTTTGCATAAAGTCAATGCTCGATAAATATCCACCAGCACCAACGGGGTAAGTGTATGATCTTTCATGGTAGTTAGGATCCCTACAATTCTAGCCATTCGAATATCCACTGTCCCTTTCTCATTCGGAAAAACCATTATCCCCAAGAATGCCACAATAAACGCAAACCAGCGATGAATTTGCCAAAGGCTCTTATCTTGCTTGTTTCTCAAACCCTTTTCATGTGTTTCGAAATCGGCTGAGTGCCCGAACCGGAATTATAATAAATGAAAACCACAACACCCACTGATCACACGGTTTCTATTTGTCTGCTTGCTGATATTCATGAGGTCAAAATACTTGTGCACGGATGGAGCCCTCAGAAATATAAGTTGTTGTTTTCTCAAGTCCCTTCCAAACTCAATGTACCCGGCCATTTCCTCCAAAGTAGGATTGATCTCAAATTCCGAGAAATGAAAAACATTGTGGACAGGATCCCAGAAAGTCACCAAAGCCTTGATCAAACCTCTCGGGGGTTTAATCTCAAAAATATCTTTAAGGGCACCCAATTGATTTTTCACTCATTTCTGATCATCTTCATCTAGATCGCTCTGCCACATACGCAAGTGCAACTAGGCCTGTTCCCTGACCACTTCTGGTGGTTCTTGGATGGTATTCATTTGTTGCTGTGGAAGATCAAGGTTAGGGATGACTCTAGTAGACCCCTTTTGCAAAACATGTTTCTAAAAACAAATCAAAGGACCATGATTCTTCTCCTATGTGTCAATTTAACCAAATGATTATTTTTGCAAACGTGGCCCCTTCTCAATTTCACATGAATTTTGAGGCAGAGGAAGATCATTTTATGATACTTCACGAACTTGTCCGTTCTTTTACAAAAATAACCTTTTGAAAGTTGAAAAATACTCTAAAGCTATCTTGGCAAGAACGGTTTAAGACACTGCCGAAGTTGGATCGACTTGTTTTGACCAAAAATCCAATTTGTATTCATTGGACCAGTGACTCTTTTTCTTGTTTCTCAAAGTAAAATAAAAGACCAGATTTTGCAAACACGACCTTTCAGCACTTAGGGGACGAAGATTTTAAGGCTGTATTGGTTAACCTGCAAAAACCTTGAAAAAGGACCAAAGGTGGTTATTCTCGCAAATGCAGCTTTTCGGCGCCCTTTTAGGGACATTCGGCTAGTCTTTACAAGAATGGCATCACCTTAATTATTTTCAAATAAATTTTTTTTCCTTTTGGGATATTTTTGTAACGATGTTGGACCCTATAGGGGTTACCTATGTATCCCACACCTTGTGAGAATCAAACTAGCGTAGTTCGGGCAGCTTTGACGCATTGAAAGGACACAGTGTTTGACTCTTTTGAAATAACTCTTTTTTTTGAAAATTGTTTGCAGAGTTTCGTGATGTTTTCAAATACCGGGGTTTTCTTTAGAATCGGGTTTTATTTCCTTCCCTACATCACTCTTGGATTTTCTCTTTGCTTTATTTTCCCTAACTGATCAGCATGTAAGCCGACACAAATAAATGTTCACATAGCACATAAAATGTATTAGGATGGTCTGTTATTTTGGGCACACATATCCTAGAGGGACCCAACCCCTATGTTGAGTCTCATACGTCAAATGCATATGATGTAAACAAACTTTCCTACTTGGATCCACCACGAAACTGCATTTTTCTTGGTTTGAATCCTGGGTTTTTGGTCTAGACTTGGATACCCGAGCGGACAACTGGGGCCGAGGAGGGGGCGACATACCGGGAGCACTAAAGTCTGTCCGGCCTTGTCGCTTACCCAACCTCACTCTATTTGGTATAATTTCTACAGAAAAAGCGGGCTACACGAACGTATGCACCATTTTTAGAAGACTCAGAAAGGTGGCGTAAGAAGACAGTTATATACAATTCAACAATATTAAAGCGGTAAACAAATAGCATTTTAGCACAAAGGTTCACAAAATACAGTAATATCAACAATAAATAAAGCCAAGCACAAATCATTAACAAGCTTGAATTCTTGAACCCTGAACCTGAGATTCTAGGATCGATCCTAGTATAGTCGCCAGAGCTGTCACGCCTCCTTTTTTACTACACACCCCGTAAGGGTATAATAAAGGGCATTTGTCCAATTAAATTGACAGTCGAAACGGGATTATTTTTAATTAAAATCAGAATCGCCACTTGGGAGATTTATAGTGTCCCAAGTCACTGGTTGAAATCCCGGATCGAAGAAAGAATGAATCTGTTATTATAGTCTGCGAACAAGAAATCTGGGTAAGGAATTATGTTAATTCGGAAGAAAGTGATAGGCACTCTCGAGTACCGTGGTTGAAGCACAGTCGCTTTGATCCTATTTGGCTTGTTTAATTACTGATTTTTAAACCTATGTGCTTTTGCTTCTTTCACTACTTTTAATTAGAAAATTATTTTTAAACGGGTTACGCTTATGTATACCCACCTGTTTGGTGCGTCAAAAATCATTTCACGCGAACGTGTCCACAATTAGTAACGCTTAATTATTATAAAAAAATATTTGGGCCGAAGTTGTGCAAACGCATACTACGGTTTTATTTTTGGAAGTGTAGTTGTGTTACGCGGACGTATACACAACCACACTTGGTATTTTATATGGCTCTAAAGGATATTCTAGGAAATATTCAGTTATTTATATCTAGCCTATGAAATTACTAGGAAGGCCCTATGCGATTTGAATGATCTTATGTAAACTAAAAATAATTAAAAACTTCTAACCTATTCTATTGTTAAGCAAAGATTGAGCAAAGTTGTATGAACGCGTATTCCGAATTAATTTTAGGATTGTGATCATGTTACGCAAACGTATATGCAACCACAATCGTATTATTTCAAACGGCCCTAAAAGCTTGCTACGAATATTTGAAGATTTGATTAATTCACTAAAGTAACATGTGAATTTCAGCAGCACCCCACCTCTTTTTCACCAAAAGTCTATCGACACCACTCTAATCCCTAGGAGAAGAGGCCATGCCCATAATATTTTTTCAATGGAGCACCTTTCAACTCCACCAAATATAGACACACATAGAACGACAGAGCAAAAATGGGAAAATAGAAACTGCGCAGCAGCTTAAGGAAAAAGACAGAGACAACAACTTTCAATCACCCAAAAATAGGCCCTTAAGGAACACAGTTTTCACCAAGTAAACTTTCGCAACACATTGCACGTAAAACACGTATTGTTACTAAATAAACAAAGAAATGGGAAAATTACCCAAAACCAACAGCAGGCATCATTAACAACAATCAAACTGAGAAATGAGTTGCCGAATAAGGCTGCAAAGATGTTCATTGATAGCCTACTGCCACGTTATTGCTGAAATTTACAACAGGTACAACAAAAGAGAAGCTCCAAACAGTATCACCAAACCAAGAAAACTTAACAAACTACCAGGTTAAACAATTCTCCAATCGTCCGCAACTTAAACAATGAAAAAGCTTACCAAAGAATTAGGTTGTGTCTAGACAACAACAAATAATGCAAAGTGAGCATTTCTTGCACCCGAGTTAATGTATTACCATGGGCATAAGAAGAAGATTAATAATGCAAAATTTCTCATATTAAAGTTTGTATCTTATACTGAAATTTGTATCTCCCTCCTGGGGTCCGAGATAGTTTATGGATAGCCTATTCGTTCGATTAACTCACTTAATCATAATCTTATGCAGCATGGAAAATGGGTAAAATTTAAGAGGGACTAAGAAGAGTGATGAAGGAGCAATCAAAGAAAACTGGGCGTCCGAAATCTAGACAGTTCCCACTGATTTTTGGTTCCTCATAGAAACAACACAATTCTATAGTTTCATAAACAACAAGTGAAATAGGAGGAAACCAGAGAAACAATTCAAACATATGTTTTGGTTTCGGACATAGCCTACATCTAACTAAAATAACAACAGTATTGTGAAAGGAGACAACAAAAGATTTTGACAGAAGGGTACGACAGAAGCACAAAAAAAAACACAAAATGTAACTTGAATCAGGAAGAGGTGAACAACATCTCAGACCTCATTTTAGACCGAACTCGAACATGAATCAATGTTCAACTTTCTGTAAGCAAGAACAGACCTACAACTGAAATTGAAATACTGAACTAGCCCAGAATTGAGATCGAACAAAATGAACAGTAGCTAAAAAATCAACCCTCGAGTAGGAACAGACTCGAGCTTCTCAAACGGCCTTCATTTTACTCAAAAAATTCAGAATCAAAATGAATAGACTCTGTTATTTTACGCTCCAAGTTTTATCAGAATTCCCCCCTTTCCTATCAATATTCACACAACTATGGTCTTGAGAAAGTTTCATTTAAAACTTTAATAGACATGATGTGCGCAAATTGTGTTAGAACCAGTCAAAATTAGTCTGCGGATATAACTCTGCTGAATGTTAGTTTCAACCACAGCAAAGGAACAAAAAGTCATGTGAACATTATCAATAAACAAGATCACTAACTAAGCATTCGTAGAGAAAATCAAGCCCGAGGAAAACTGAAAGAACTTGTGATTTTATATGAAAGAACTTCCAAAACACAACATTAAGAAATGAAATCAAAAGCTGAAGTCCTACAACCCTCTTCTTGCCGATCTCATAAAAAACTAGATGGATAAACTAAACTAACAAAAATCTCAGCACATAAGAGTTTCAGCATTCATCTGGTAGTCAAACTGCTCAATTCAAAACAGAACAATCAAGGCAGACACGATGAGAAATCCATAAAAAAACAGTTGTAACCACTAGAAGTAAATTTTAGAACAAGGATACTAATGGACTACTTGTGAACGATTCGAAGTGCATGTTGGCTTACGATATGTATAAGAGTCTAGAAGAGCTAGAAAGCACAATCACATGACCAAACAATACTGAATGAGCAGCAAACATGATGAGGCAGATGAACACACAGTCACATATTTTCAATAGATTCTGATATTAGAGAACCACAGAACATTCCTTAGCACATATATAAAATCATAGGAAAGGCGAATACAAACAGAACAGAATAGCAAAACGAAGCCAATATCACCTCACAAATCCCAACTATCACTTTAAACTTCAGCACGTTTTATAGTTCAATCAGGGATCGATTTACAACAAGAATTAAAAGGAAGAAAAGAATGAACATGGATTTAAGAAACTGAGGTAGTACGATACTGAAATTGACCAAAAGGAAATAAATAACTGCTGAAAATCAACCCTCAAGGAGCAACAACCTCGAACTTCTCAAATGACTCCCATTTTAAAACCACAATCCCGAATCGAAATACAAAAGATGAACACTAGAGGTTTCAAAAAAAACATTAAATACTAATCGACGTGAAATAAAATCAGCACCCTGAGTGATTTTTGTATCATTCTATTATCAGAAATCAAAGAACCATTAAGACTGAAAAAGAAAAAGAAAACATTGTTCAAAATCGTTTCCGAAAACTCTCTCCCAAATTCTCTCTGAAAATCTTCTCTCTCCAAAAATCCCCCTCTCTCAAAAGCTGATCCTAATCCTTTATGAAATGAATCTCTGATGAATATGGGGCTCGGATTGAACAAAATCAATCCAATGGCTCACATTCATCCAACGAATCGTATATAGGACCTTCTAATCTCGTGAGATGGTCAAAATTGGGCGAGTGAGAGGAGTGACAATCTTTGGTGTCAGAGACCATTAAAAATAGTGAGTTGAGAGGAGGGGGAACGCGTGGTTGTGGGTTTGGATTCACTCGCTTGAATTTGGGTAATCTTTGTATGTTCAGTAGGTTTGGAGAAGAAGAACATTGGCTGCTTCTTTGGGAGATTAGGATTTAGGCTGCCCGTTCGTTTCATGTTTGTCAATTGAGAACGAGTCGAGTTGGGGCTAGTTGGGGCGTGGCTTAGGCGGATAGGGGCTGAATTGGGCTAGGGGATTTTGAATTAAAAATCCCAAATGGGATTTTTTATTATTAAGAAGACCCTCCTCTTCTTCCCTTTTTTTTTAAAAAAAATTCCTTTTTGTTATGAAATCTCATATTTAAGGTGAATGTCTATAATTAGAGAGATTCTAGAGTTTTATTCTTGGTAGATAAATCATCCCACTCCCTATAAATAAAGGGGTCTTCTACCATTGTAAGACACTCCTAACATTCTCTAAGTATCAATAAGAAGAACTCTCTCTACTCTTCTCTCTATTGCTCTTGTTCTTGTATTATTGTTCTTGTCTTTATATTATTTCATAACACGTTATCAGCACTCTAACCAATTGGGTAGAAGCTTTGAGATTGAGCATAATAATTTGCAATTCCTACGTTGGTTGCTGTGCGGACAATTCCTTGGGCAAAGGCAAAAGGCAGAAGCCTTATTCAGAAAAGAAACAAAAAGGCAGAAGCCTTATTCGATAAACAAAACAAAAACGAAAAAAAAAAAAGGAAAGAAGCAAAGCAAACACAAACCTACGAAGCAGAGGCAGCGGCGCTTACTCACGGAGGCCACGAAAAGATTTTAGGGTTCTTGGCAAATCATTAATTCTTGAATTAAGAATTTTTATACGGACAGAAAGAGAAAAACGTGAGATAAAGAAAGGAATTTACACAAGAGGTATATTTGATTTATTGGTATACCTTAAAGGTAAGTAATTTACTTTTCCCTTTCAAATTCTTGAAATTCTACGATTTGATTTTATATACAAACAAAGACAACAAAGTTTGATTATAACTCTAATGGAGTTTGTAAGAAATTGTAACCACATGAAGTGGTAAAATCTCTATGTCCTGCCATGATTAAATTCATGTATGATTGTGGGCAAAGAATTGAAAATCCGTCCCATTGAATTTGCTCCATTCCCTTTAGAGAATGTGGAAGCAGAATATGATAAGTCTGAAAGAAGACAAAATTATTACCATGAAGGTATCAATGAATGTGGACGTGGCAAAGAATTCCGTCCAATTGAATTTGCTCCATTCCCTTTAGAGAATGTGGTAGCAGTATGTGATAAGTCTGAAAGAAGATAAAATTATTACCGTAAAGGTATCAATGGATGTGGACGTGGCAATAGACGAAATTATAATCGTCATTATTGTGATAATGAGAATAATAAAGATTCTCAAAATAATCTTTCACTTTATGAAAGTAATATTTGACATGAGATTATGTAAAGCACATGATTATGATCCGTTTCTTGAAGTGAATGTGATAATTGTAATAGAGCCCGTAAGTATGAACACGCTCTTGATGTAATTTTGTTTCATGTCTGACATTATAAAAGGATAGTTCGTTGCCCTTGAAATTTCGGGCAAGAACTATATGACATGGGTGTTGGATGCTGAAATCCATTTGGATGCAACGGGTCCTGGAGACGCCGTTAAAGACAGAAATAACGCATCCACCCAAGACTATGCTAAGGCCTTGATTTTCTTGCGCCGTCACCTTAATGAAGGTTTGAAACTGTGCCAATGGCCTTGATTCTCTTGCACCATCACCTTGATGAAAGAAGATAGAGTTGTTTGATTTTATTTCACTTATTTGTAATAGTTAGTGAATAAACTAATAGTCATTAGTACTAACTCGTATTAGTTAATTTATGATATAATGTTAGTATTAGTTCTTTAGAATGTTTCAATATGCTCAAACATCAATAATATTTTTAATTTCCAGCAGAGGTAATCGACTAACCTGAAAAACTAGTCGATTATCTAATATTTCGCATTAAAACTGCAAAACAATCGATCGTCAATGTTCAACAATCGATTGTCTATGTCTAACAATCGATTGTCTTTAAAACAGTGTGATCTGGAATTTTTCAAAAATAACCAACAATCGATTGTCTATGTCTAACAATCGATTATCTTTATACAGTGAGGTCCGGAATTTTTCAAAAATAACCAACAATCGATTGTCTATGTCTAACAATCGATTGTCTTAAGACAGTGTGATCTGAAGTTTTTCAAAAATAGCAAATAATCGATTGTGTGTGTTTAACAATCGATTGTCAATGTTCAACAATCGATTGTGTGTGTTTGCAATCAATTGTTTTATGAAAATTCTTAAACTGAAATTTTCAAGCTGCATAGTAATCATATAATCGACTATCTGATGTAGTTTGTCAACTGACCGCAGCAGATTTTGAAAATATTATTTAAATGTGACACAAACGGATTGAAGTTGTTTATTCTCATGTTCGTATATTTTCTTTTATATGTCAAACCATGGGAAGTAAATTGATCGAAGGCTCCGGAAGAGCAACTGTAACTCTGCCCAAAGGCACGACGTTTATCTTAGAGAATGCAATATTCTCCTCCAAGTCTAAGAAGAACTTGTTGAGTTTTAATGATATCAATCGCAATGTTCTCCTCCAAGTCTAAAAGGAACTTGTTGAGTTTTAAAGATATCATTCAAAATGGATATCATATTGAGACAATAGATGAGAATAATCTTGAATTCTTCATGAAAACGAGGCTGCCCATTTCGGTTTGGGTTCACGCCATTTTGCATGCAGCAATACTAGTTCGTCGGCTGCCCACTTCGGTTTGGGGTCACGCCATTTTGCATGCAGCAATGCTAGTTCGTCGGCTGCCCACTTTGGTTTGGTGTCACGCCATTTTGCATGCAGCAATACTAGTTCGTCGGCTGCCCACTTCGGTTTGGGGACACGCCATTTTGCATACAGCAATGCTAGTTCGTCTCTGACTGACGAATTGACACAAATATTCCCCGTTGCAATTGGTTTTGGGTCATGGACCCAATATATCCCATTTAAGAATCTTTGGATGCGCAGTATATGTGCCTGTAGCACCGCCATCCCGCACCAAAATGGGTCTGCAAAGAAGGTTAGGAATATATGTTGAGGTTGAATCGCCCTCCATTATTCGCTACCTCGAAACATTGACAGTAGATTTGTTCACTGCACGATTTGCAGACTGTCAATTTGATGAGACACTTTTCCCAAAATTAGGGGGAGAAGTTGGTGAAACCAAACGGGAAATTTTGTGGAAAAATGCATCATTATCTCATCTTGATCCACATACCTCTATTTGTGAAAGAGGCACAAAAGATTATCCATTTGCAAAGAATAGCAAATCAAATGCCTGACGCATTTATAGATTTGAAAAGGATAACAAAATCACATATCCCCGAAGTGAATGTGACAACATCTGATTCACGAATACATATTCATTATTGGAAGAATATGAACATGAAATTGGTATTAAATATACCACACTCACCCCTAGAAGGAGGTTTGAGATGATACCACACTCACCCCCAGAAGGAGGTTTGAGATGATATATGGCATGAATGATCGTTGGTCACGTACCTATTATACGCCAAAGTATTTTGGAAATATGACTATTAAAGGACAACGATAATGCAAGAAACATATCTTGCATATAAGTTTGACATGACCATAATGGTATAACTTTCTCTTTAAGAAAGATATTCACCACATGGATGTTGATGAATCTGTGGTAGTACAAAATTAATTGAGAGCTCTAGAAGAGCCAATTATTACTATGTTGGAGAAGCACAATTGAGTATTGTGCTGTAGTAAGTCTCAAAGAAACTTATTCAGTTTCCAAAGTACACGCGAAAGCGATTGATTATATTGAGACTATAAATAAAGGAAGGCTTTGATATCTCCTATTACTACAACTTGTAGCGGGGTAATTTGCATATGAAAAGCTACCCGCTTTGTTCTCCAGTTTGTACTACACAAAAGAAAGAATGCCACAATAAAGTGGATATCTATGGTATAAAAACCCATGTCATAATAAACCTGAAGTTTATTGATAAGTGCACATGTCATGGTGTAAATTTGAAGTTTACCAATATTGATAATTTGTTCAGTTAGCATTTGTATTAGCCATCTCATTTTAAGTATGATGTGCAAATTCACACAGGTGAATATCAAAGAACTAGAAAGTTCTTTACGAATTCTCTTGTATCACTTGTTCTCATTAATGAACTGACCAACTAAAGAGTTCGGGTTGAAGCCCATAAATTCTGAAAATATCAAAGGTGAATATGGGCCCATTCACCTGCCATGTATACCACATATGATGCATCTATGATATGGTTACATGCGCAATTGTTATTAACCCGCAGCCTGGCCGGTGCTTGCGAGGTAAATTGCTCAGTAATCTAATTTCGAGCATAATTTCCAGATTTTCTACTCAAGATAGTGCATCTTGATAAGTTGGTTTATATCAAAGTTGGTTTAGCAAGATAATTATTGAGTGCTTCCACTTAATAGCTAAATTGTTTCTTATGAGAACAAAGTTATATATATCAGTTTGATATACGTTGTATACGAGAGTATATTATATTCTCCCCTCACAAGTGGTTCAGGGTCAGGAACCAAATAACTCCATCTTATTATTAATGTGCGGTGTATATTTTCATTAACACCATAATGCACAAAGATGGACTCTCAAAGTTGAGGAAACAAGTTAGCTTTTCTAACATGAGGGGGAGACATGATAAACACTTGAGAAAAGGTTACATGGGATGAATTATTATTTGTATATATAGATCCTCGAATATCATAATATGAACCTGAAGTTCATAAAAGGATAATTCAATTGCAACATATTGCAAAGCATGCTATACGCATTTGCTTACCCAAAGAAAGTAACTATATTCTCACTGCAAATGCTCATATTAAGTCCCAGAAGGACAAAGTCTTTTGATACGCTTAAAGCGTATAGACGAATCGGTTTCAAAATAACTTCTTGATAAAGAAGATGAGCAAATGATCAAAGTGATCATAATAAAGTCAATGGTATGTGTAATCAGTTTTCGATATCATATTTGTTTAGTATGACATGAAAACTTGATATGCATCTAAAGTCTATTATATGGCTTATATGACTTAACTTATATGTCAATCCATGAAAGATTGAAGTTGCTTGAAGCATATACAATTCTTGGTCCTGAAGTACCACATCCTTAGTACAATTTGTGTACATATGTATCTTGCTATAACTATAAGCATGATGGCATTGAGAATGCATCTATGGAGATATTGAAGAGTTATTCCACGACATTATATGAAGATGTTCATATCTATCAAGAATGATGATTTCAAGGTGCGGAATATTTATTCAAGTCAATATGGTTGATTTGTCAAACGTCTATAAAAGATCGTTTTGAAGATGATGCACAAGATTGGAATGCAAATGCTCAAGGATATAAATTTATGTACTCATTAGAGGGAGTTAATGCGCGTTGCACTCTTTTTCCCTTACAAGGTTTTGTCCCACTGGGTTTTCCTTGCGAGGTTTTTAACGAGGCAACCACTAGGCGCATATTCAAACATGTGTACTCTTTTTCCTTTCTTTAATTTTCCCATTGGGTTTTGGTTTTAAGGTTTTAACGAGGCACATTGTTGAATAGACATTCAAGGGGGAGTGTTATGAAATCTCCTATTTAAGGTGAATGTCTATAATTAGAGAGATTCTAGAGTTTTATTCTTGGTAGATAAATCATCCCACTCCCTATAAATAAAGGGGTCTTCTACCATTGTAAGACACTCCTAACATTCTCTAAGTATCAATAAGAAGAACTCTCTCTACTCTTCTCTCTATTACTCTTGTTCTTGTATTATTGTTCTTGTCTTTATATTATTTCATAACACTTTTCCTTTTTTAAAACCAAAAATAAATCTAAATGAATTCCTAAACTGAATTAACTAACTAAAAAACTAATTAAACCCAAAATGACAATTAACATAACTAATTAAAAATAAATTAACATAGAATTTACCCAAAAATAAAGACTAAACTTAAAAATGCAATTTACACTATTTTTGTGATCTTTTCATTTTGTATAAACAACCCATTTGTTAATTAATCCTTTAATGCAAAGTTAAAACTTAAATGCACATGCCAAGTATTTTTGTATTTTTCATTAATTAAAATTACACAGACAAAAATGCATAAAATGCCACAAAAATCCACAAAATTATAAATACTAAAAGAAATTATTTTATTTTGAATTTGTATGAGTAATTCATATAGGGAAAAAATCACATGCTCACACAAGCTGCAAAAGTAAAGCCTCTAATAGAAGAAGTTGAAATGGTCACAGTATTTCTGCAAGCCCAAGAGGCTCACTACTTCCAAAACATGATGTCTGCTGTGGGAAAGCCGTTTACTGAGGCTATCAAAATTCGGGAATTGTTTGAAAACGATTTAAAAACGGGCCGAATCTTGAGTCATACTGCCTTTAAGACCACATCACAGGCTCCTCAAAATGGTGTGGAAGGTTTGATGAACAGGAATGGGTTTGAAGAGGGATCCATGATGGTGTCAAGCTCGAGGGGGTCCCGCAGGTCATTCAGCCAATCATATGTGCCTACTATAATCCCACCACACTATTATCCCCTTCAATATGGTGCTTATGTTGTGGCACCGCCTCCCTATGTGGTGATGAGCATGCAATCTTACATACAACCACAACATTATAGACAAAACTGTGCTCAACCTCCCATAAATGCCCATCCTTAGCAAGCTCCATATAATCCCCAACAAAATGTTCTCCGGTACAATCCTCTCCCAAGAGAGCCTTTCAGAAAGAATCAGTTCACCCCTATTGGTTGATATTAAAGCTTGTTCCAAAAGCTAATCATGCTAGATCTACTATAGCCAGTGGCCCCGAACTGGTCGAACCCCGAGTCCCCATCACACCGAGCTGATGCTATATGTGAATACCACTCTGGAGTAGTGGGACATAGTATAAATGACCGTCGGACCCTCAAAAAGGTAGTTGAAGATTTGATCGAAGCTGAAGGAATTTTTTCAGGATGAAGAAGCTCCTAATGTGATGAACAATATGTTGTCTGCTGACAACATGTGGCCAATAGCCGGAATGATCTGTGAAGCTGAGGAATTTGATCTGGTACTCAAGGATATTGCAGCCATGGCCGAGGCAGTGGAAAAGCCAAAAAACGATTGCCAAGCCTGAAAGTTCCCCATCAGGCAGGAGTCTCGGTAGCCAGTCTTGCTATCCGTTCTGTGTTTGGAGTATCTCAGGGTGTGATCCGGATATTTTTATTTTATTGTCTTACTTTCTAATGTAAACCTTTCTATCTTCAAAAATTGAAAAAAGATAGAAGAAAAATCAAAAAAAAAATCAAATGAAATTAATATGTCATTTTCCAGGAATGTCTCTTTTTGTCATTTTTCTCATTCTCTTTTTTGTTATGTTAAATGCAGATTTCAATAACATGACATGCTTGCAGACATCATGCCCAGATCCTGAAATGCTGTCAGACCTCGAATAATGAATCAAGAATTAGATCGCAATGAAGGTAAGTTTAAGAAAACAAAACAAAGAGTTGGAACATCTGATGGAAACTTGGTTCTAGACTGGAAAGGTCTATACATTGCAAAAAGAGTATTGCCAAAAGAGTGTGTTTTACTTGGGACACATCGAAGGAAATGTTCCTAAATTGATTGTCAATGCAAATACAGTCAAAAGGTACTTTGTTTGATCCTCCATATAGCATTAATGTATCCGGTTGGGATGAAGAAGGCTTTTATTCTCGCTACCCAAACATTACTAACAATTTACAAACCCTTTGAGCCGGCTCCCATTCTTTGATTACCCTCTTTGGTACCTAGAAGTTAACATTAATAATGGTGGATGAAAAATGAAAAAAAAATGAAAAAAGAGAAGAAAAGAAAGATAGAAAAAAGGAATAAAAGACAAAGGAGATGAAATGAAAAATGAAAAAAAGGAAAGAAAAAGAAAGAAAATAATGAAAAAGAAAAAGAAAACAACAAAACAAAATGTTTCCCTAAACTACGTTTGACTTGATTCCGAAAGGATACGTAGGCAGCCTCTCTCTCGGGTTCAGTTACACCAAAATAAAAATCCAAAGTCCCCAAAAAGTGGAGCTGGGGCAGATGTTATAATGGTTCGGTATCAGATCACGCCCAAAAGGTTCCAAAGTTGTAACTCGATCCAAATCCTTTTTACTCAAACCTTGTTCAAGTCCTTGTGATCAATTGACAAGAGGTTCGAAATGGTAGGATAGAGTTATGTAAGGCCTCGGAAAATTTCTCTAAGTAATTTAGGATTTCGTAGTGTCACGCAGGCTTGTTATAATGCTTTTATATACGATTAACATGGTGGACATAAATTAGACTTTGTAAATATGAGTATAAGCCTTATGGTAAGTGATGTGAGGTCCAAAGGGAAGCCTAGGTGTATGCCAAATAGGAAAATTTTCGAAATAGGCAAAAATTCCAAATGGATTCGCACGAGGCTCCAATTTAAACTATAATATATAACTATGTATAATGTTTTATGTTGTTAATAGCATATCAAATGAAAGACCTATGAGTCTAGATTCCAACGCTTCTGACCGTTTGTCATTTGGACATTCCTACACAAAATTATGGTCTAATTACCAAAGGATGGAAATTGATATACCGAGTCAATTCTGCTATCACATTTTGGATCGCAGAATGCACTCTGCGGTCGCATTTTTGCCGCAAAATGGTCCAGAGAAGCCCAGGTTTGGGCGTCGATTCTCCGAAGCATTATGCGGACCGCATGTCGTTTCTGCGGTCCGTTCTGCTATAGCAAAATCGACATCGTGTGATATTTTTTTATTTTCCAAACCCGACCCCCGATCGTTATATTTGACCCCATAACTCATTTTAAGCATTTTTATGAGTATTTTTAGAGTGAGAGAGAGGGGTTTTAGAAAGGAAAAGTTTCTCCCATCAAATTTCTCCACAATATCTTGATAATTCCTTGAAGATAATCAAGTGAAAGCCCTAGTTCTTCATCTAAGAGGTAAGATTCTATGCCCTAGGTTCTTATTTCGAGTTTAGAGTATAACATGGGTTATTGAGGTGTGATTCTTGGGTAATTTAGTATTTTGTATGCATGCATGTACAACTTAGGTTTGTGGGAAGATTGTTTAACATAGATTAGTAAAGATTGGGTTAGGGAATGAAGGAAATCTTAAGAAGGGGATTTGAAATCAAGATGCTCAACTAGTGTTTGATAAAATGCTCAAACGAGCTAGTTTCATGAATATCTTTCTAATATGTGTTTAATTTTGTTGTGTCTCATAGAATATTGGAATTGCTAGAGTTTTTGGAGTGTTGTAATAACTTCAGGAAAGCTCAATCGAGGTATGTATGGCTAACTGTGATCTTTGTGAAATCACCCTATGCTAGTTGTGAAATTGTTGATAGTTGATATTCATGTGAGAATCATCGTGAATCTTCTATGTTGTATGATTGTATGGTAACATTTTGTGATGGATGTTGTGGAACTCGTAATTAGAACAAAGGAAATGGAAATAATGTGGAATAGTGGTAATGGAAACAATGTGGAATAATGGAAATGAGAATAATGTGGAACAACGGAAATATTGTGAAAAAATATGTGTGATTAATTGTGAATAACTATTGTGATGATCTAAATTGTGTATCAATTTTGATGAACATGAGGAAATTGTTGTTGCTAGTTGTGGGATTTCAGTACCCTTATTGTGAAATTATTTTAACAATGTGTCATGGTTGATTCCTTGTAATTGTTGTTGTGCTGTTTGTTGATGTGAATTGAAAACTATCAGACAAGGTCGGGTTGCGCGCCGCAACACGGTAATATAAGGTGCGGGATGGGATGATAAGGGTGGCCGAGGTAATAAGGGTGGACGAGGCAATAAGGGTGGAAAATGTGATCCAATATCACTATTGATATGAATATGAATCATGAAATGATAAATGTGGAATTGTGAAAGGAGATAGCAGGAGAGTTTGTAACATGTGGGGCACTGATTGCCACTTTGTTTGACTACTTGAATCATTTGTTGTGGAATGTTTGGTTGTTTCTTCCTTGTTGTACTTGTACTATTGTTGTTCAGTTCTATACTTGTTTATGAAATTTGGCTTGAGTTTACTTGGAACAGAGTTTGTTCATACATACCAGTACAATTCAAATGTGCTGACGTCCCTTTTGTCGGTTGCGCTACATTCGTGTTATGATTGTAGGTGGATCCATTGGTGGCACTCCAGTCCACCGACCGTAGCTCCTCATCACTTTCCGTCAGCTGATTCGGCGAGCCCCTTTCCATCGGGGCCCTATGTGTCTCACGCCACTTTCTGTTTTCTTATCTTGTTTTGATGTTGTATAAGGTATAGCCGGAGCCTTGTTGTCGGCATTTCCATAATATTCTTCAATTGTATTTAGAGGCTCCGTAGACAGGTTGTGGGTAGTGTCGGACAAGGTAATTTAAAAGATAAATATTGATGTGTGGCAATGTTTTATTAAAATTGGAATACCTTTATTTTGGTGAATGAAGTTTCTAATAGAAATTGTTATTGTTATGTTTATAAAAATTTGATTAATGGAGCTCATATCCTATAAATGGCTTGGATATTAGGCAATGAGAATGAGGGGTAACACGTGGGATAGGAAAGGCACCCAGGTTCACTTGACAGAGGGTACCCGGTCGAGTGCTGGTCATGTCCCTCGAATTTGGGGCGTGACAAACTTGCTATCAGAGCCTATAGTTTTAAAGTGTCCTAGGATGTCTCGGAGCCGTGTCTAGCAGAGTCCTTCTTATCGGTGTGTTGTCGACCACATCTATAAGTTGGAGGCTATTTGGACATTTAAGAATTTCACCCTTCTTTGATAATCCAGATCGTGCGATATAGCTCAAGATAGGGAGTTCATTCCTCTCTAAGTCTTCTTTTCAATATTGGTAAATTTAATACCATAATCCGCGAATTTGAAGCTTGTAAGGAGAGATTGATCCCACCATTGTGTCCAAGTGGATTACCTAAGGACTTGTTAGAGGAATATGTTGAGCCGTGGAGAAATTGGTAGAACTTGTTGTTAAGAGGATTACCCTTGTTCCTATTAATGTCTTTGCACCACTAGATCATGTAGTATATTATCTGTATGTACGGCTAAAATCCCGTCTTTTAGGAATTAAGCTTCCATGGTACCCGCGTAAATGTCATAGGTTCAAAATATAATTTATGCGGTACTCGTTGTGTTATGTTAAGCGAATTATTGTTGTGAAAATATATGTGCGAGGTACTTCTTCATGTGTTTAGTATATTATTCTTGGTAAATTAGGAGATGTAAAGAATGTGAACTATGTGCTAAATTCCTAGATTTCAAGTCAAGTTTAAATTGACATTTTGATATCAAATTTTGTGAGAAAATTTGATATGGTTGATTCCTCCAAATTGTTCTTATGTTTACCAAATGTATTTGATTTATTGTGCATAGTTGTTGGTAATGTACAAAGATGTTTGGAAGTGAAGTAAGTGACGGTGTAAATGTGGCAAGGCTACATGTTGGATTCTTGTTGGGATTAATACTTTACATGATGGTGTTGTGACCCTATAATTGTAAAAAATGCATTCCACTATGACCAATGTGCTATAGCTGATAACTTAAAATGGGTGCAAGGAATATGAATCATGTATTGAAATGTGAAGGACTTAAATTGAAATTAGAGCAACGTATATTAAATAAAACTGTGTGAAATCCTCTGTGTATAGAAGTGTTGAAATAAGTCAAATGATTTTGAGAAATAGAGTATGGACAATGTGTCGAGAACAAGAAATGAAATTGTACCTGGTGATACTTGTGACATGAGGGAATATGAAACAGATTATGATGTTGGTTTGAAATATGCGAAAATGATGTGAAATGGGGAAAAGAAGAAGCTGTGTTATGAAATGCAGCCTAGTGCTTGTGATAATTGTGGCCCCAAGAGCCGATGGAGTAATATACGTAAAAATGGCATGATTCTTTTACTTGATAATGTGTTGATCATTTAAAGTGTTTGATTCGTACTTGTGATGTCCTTATTATCGTATGAAGCACATAGGTGTATAATTGATATGTGAACAAGGCTATGAAATGGAGACTAGAGGTATGGAAATTATGTGAAAACAATGTGATCCCTTCTATTTGGTAATGTAGTGAATGTTTAAACTTTTTGTTAGACCCTTATAACTTCCTTGTCCTTGCATAGATTTATTCTTAAAAAGAATCTAAATTACAAAACATTTCATGCACCATCATATAGTTTGTACATGTGGTGTTGTTCCATGCAAAGTATCCAAGATTTCTGATCCTTCTCGAGTCACTCTTTTTCTCAGTTGTGTGTATGGCTTATGTGGCTTGAACAACCAACCCACTCTCTTGCAAGTAACATCGTGAAAACCTTATTACTATTAAGTAACATGAGAGCATGCGTCAACAATTACCCTACAAGTACATATTAATTGAAATGGTCACTGTGTGCATAACGTTTTTTTTAAATTGAAATCCTCACATCCCCATCATAGGAAGATCTTGTGTTGCCATAATTTTCGTGTCCACTTGTGATATCCCGTAGTAAGTAGCTCACTTGGTTTCTAGTATTATAGTTGCCCATGATGTGGAATTGTATTGCAGTTTGGAAGTTAGTATAGCATAAGCATTTCCATCTCATAACGAATGATTATTTTATCTTTATGTATCCACAATATGTTACTTGTATTTCCTTATTTAGTGAATTCGTTGTGCTAGTACCCAATACTTGTACGATAACCATGAGAGAACATGCTCCTCTATGTGTCACTATGATACTTTCTTTTTCTTTCTTCAAGTTAAAACATGTGGAGATCCCATCATGAACATCTGCAAACCTTCAGTGGTTATTGTGCACTGTCTCATTGAGTTTGGTTTTCTTTACACCCTCAACTTATGAAATCCTTGACTATGTCATTGTCATGTGCGGGGAGTTATACTACCCTTGGCATCTCGCCTTTTTGGCTGTATAGGAGTATTGTATTCCTTATCTCCGGAGCATCGTGTTAAATATTAGAACCATCTAACCAATTCATGATTTTGTCCCAATATCAAAATTTTCTAGCTATGGATTTTCACTCGTGAAAGGTTGAGATTAGATAACTTCGAATTTTTTTTCACATATCATGAACATGTTGATTTGAATGACAAATGGTCGTATTTTTAGTTCCCTCTTATATGATCAATTACCAAGAAGTGTTAAGCTGTCTAAAATATGGTAATCTCATAAGCATTTAATTGTTTTCATCCTTATAGGTTTGTGGCATAGATTTTGTGTGTCAAGTAATGTTAAGAGTGTAATTCAACTTCATGTATTTTGAAACCCATATTACATTCAAGGTGCCAGAGTATTCTTATTCTGGATAGACGGATTTTCCCTATACTCTAGAAAATGAGTAGTTCATGTACTTGAGTATTCTTTCTTAATGACTCCTATTTCCCATGTCTTACTTACTCTTATGCCTCATTTGTGTAATAATTGAGGTAATCACAATGATAAACCATGTCAGTATTATTAGTAGTAACCTCTTGTATATGACCTCATAAAGTACTCTACTCAGCGCATTAATGGATTCCTGAATAACTCCAGCCTAATCTTGAACTCTGTTGTTTCTTATTGTATTAGATCCATTGGGTATGGTAAGTTCAGACAAGTCAAAGATAAAGCTTCATATTGTGATTATATATACATATATATATATATATATATATATATATATATATATATATATATATATATATATATATATATATATATATATATATATATATATATATATATATATATATATATATATTGGATAGGTAATTTTATGGTCAGTTTACGATATCGAATCTTAGAGTAACTATTAAAGGTCATTAAGGGTTTAGTGTGAGTGTCCCCGTGAAAATGTTATGTGAGTTGATAATAAAGGTAACATGATTGTATTACACATTAGGTTGCAATAGGAGTATATTATCCCCGTAATTGTTTCTCATGTACTATGTGTTTCCATATTTCATGTCTAAGAAGGTAATGAACTGGTTTGAACGAACTATATGATCATGGTAATATCTTATATGATGCATTACTAGAAAGAATCATGATGGCTTGACTTCATATGGACTGTTGATTGAAATGAAATTATATTCTTGTTGATGAACACCTTTGTGATTACACTAATGGCTGGTAAGGACTATTATGAACACATAATTGTTTGTTTACTATGAAATGTCATTCTTGATGGTATGATGCTATGTGAGGGAATTGTGGGTTGATGTTGTTACCATGAATTACAATATCCGGTGAAATGTAAATTGTACAGTGGAAGTTATTAAAAGGTAAAGTCAATGGATAGTTATCTCATGCAAGATGTTTATTTGTCATCCTTGTTATGTATGTTTAGGAGTTGATATTATTTTTGAGAAGGTGTCATGAAAATGCTTATAAGTCGATAATGTCATATGGAAAGCTGGACATGCCGTGGAAGGAAAATATATTTGCTTGATTGAATACCAGTTAGTTTTGACTTGGAATGTACCATATAGGTGTGTTGATATAAAACTTTGCAGTCCATGTTCTGGTATCCTTATGATAATGTAGTGCTTGTAATATTGGGATTATGATTGTGGATATATACATTGTGGTACTATGTATAGTTTTGGATGTGTTGTTGAGACGAATTTAGTGATTCTCCGGCAGGTAGATAGGCCTAGTTACAAAGGATACTCTGCAAAAATTTCTGAAAATTTTGGGAGTTAGCCAAATATTTAGGGAATTGACGTAGGTTAGAAACGAGATGTGTGATGTTAAAGTGTTTGGGGAAGACTCTACTCCTCATTCGAGGACGAATGATCCTAGGGGGGGGGGGAGAATGTAAGGCCCCAGAAATTTCGCTAAGAAATATAGGATTTCGTAGTGTCACGCAGGCTTGTTATAATGCTTTTATATACTATTAACATGGTGTACATAAATTAGACATTTTAAATATGAGTATAAGTCTTATGGTAAGTGATGTGAGGTCCAAAGGGAAGCCTAGGTGTATGCCGAATGGGAAAAATTTCGAAATAGGCCAAAATTCCAAATGGATTCGCACAAAGATGCACTTTAAACTAGAATATATAATTATGTATAATACTTTATGTGGTGCATAGCATATCAAATGAAATAAATTTGAATCTAGTTTCCAACGCTTCCGACCGTTCGTCATTTGTACATTCCTACACAAAGTTATGGTAGAATTACCAAAGGATTGATATCCTGAGTAATTTCTGCAATCGCATTTTGGATCGCAGAATGCACTCTGCGGTCGCATTTTGGCCGCAGAATGGTCCAGAGAAGCCTTGTTTTGGGCGTCGATTCTGCGAGGCATTCTGCGGACCGCATGTAGATTCTGCGGTCCGTTCTGCTATAGCAGAATCGACATCGTGGGATATTTTTTTATTTTCTAAACCCAACCCCCTATCGTTATATTTGACCCCATAACTCATTTTAGGCCTTTTTGAGTATTTTTAGAGTGAGAGAGATGGTTTTAGAGAGGGAAAGTTTCTCCCATCAAATTTCTCCACAATATCTTGTTAATTCCTTGAAGATAATCAAGAGAAAGCCATAGTTCTTCATCTAAGAGGTAATATTCTATGCTCTAGGTTCTAATTTCGAGTTTAGAGTATAAGATGGGTTATTGAGGTTTAAATCTTGTGTATTTTAGTATTTTGTATGCATGCATGTACAAATTAGGTTTATGGGAAGATTATTTAATATAGACTAGAAAAGATTGGGGTAGGGAATGAAGGAAATCTTAAAAATGGGATTGGAAATCAAGATGCTCAACTAGTGTTTGATAAAATGTTCAAACGAGCTAGTTTCATGAATATCTTTCTAATATGTGTTTAATTTTGTTATGTCTTATAAAATATTGGAAATGCTGGAGTTTTTGGAGTGTTGTAGTAACATAAGGAAAGCTCAATCGAGGTATGTATGGATAATTGTGATCCTTGTGAAATCGCCCTATGCTAGTTGTGAAATTGTTGATAGTTGATATTCATGTGAGAATCATCGTGAAGCTTCTGTGTTGTATGATTGTGTGGTAACATTTTGTGATGGATGTTGCGGAACTCGTAATTGGAACAACGGAAATTTAAATAATGTGGAATAGTAGTAATGGAAACAATGTGGAACAATGGAAATGGGAATAATGTGGAACAGTGGAAATGAAAATATTGTGGAACAATGTGTGTGATTAATTTTGAATAATTGTTGTGATGATCTAAATTGTGTATCAATTTTGATGAACATGAGGAAATTGTTGTTTCTAGTTGTGGGATTTCAATACCCTTGTTGTGGAATTATTTTAACAATGTGACATGGTTGATTTCTTGTCTTGTTGTTGTGAATTGAAAACTGTCAGGCGGGGTCGGGTTGCCCGCCGCAACACAGTGAAATAAGGTGTGGGATGGGGTGATAAGGGTGGCTGAGGTAATAAGGGTGGACGAGGAAATAAGGGTGGAAAATGTGATCCAATATCACTATTGATATGAATATGAATCATGAAATGAAAAATGTGGAATTGTGAAAGGAGACAGCCGGAGAGTTTGTAACCTGTGGGGCACTGATTGCCCTTTTGTTTGACTACTTGAATCACTTGTTGTGGAATGTTTGGTTGTTGCTTCCTTGTTGTACTTGTACTATTGTTGTTCAGTTATATACTTGTTTGTGAAATTTGGCTTGAGTTTACTTGGGACAGAGTTTGTTCATACATACCAGTACAATTCAAATGTACTAACGTCCCTTTTGCCGGGGACGCTACATTCGTGTTATGATTGTAGGTGGATCCACAGCAGGCACTCCAGTCCACCGACCATAGCTCCTCATCACTTTTTGTCAGCTGATTCGGCGAGCCCCTTTCCATTCGGGGCCCTATGTGGCTCACGCCACTTTCTGTTTTCCGATATTGTTTTGATGTTGGATTAGGTATAGCCGGAGCCTTGTTGCAGGCATTTCCATAATATTCTTCAATTGTATTTAGAGGCTCCGTAGACAGGTTGTGGGTAGTGTCGGGCATGGTAATTTAAAAGATAAATATTGATGTGTGGCAATGTTTTATTTAAATCAGAATACCTTTATTGTGGTGAATGAAGTTTCTAATAGAAATTGTTATTGTTATGTTTATAAAAATTCGATTAATGGATTTTATATCCTATCAATGGCTTGGATATTAGGCAATGAGAATGAGGGGTAACAAGTGGGATAGAAAAGGCACCCAGGTCCTCTTAACTGAGGATACCCGGTTGAGTGCCGGTCATGTCCCTCGAATTTGGGGCGTGACAAGTTACTTAGATCTGATACAACAAAATGAGAGAAATAAAATGAGTCTTATTGGTAAAAACCTACACGGGCACCGTGAGGTGAGAGTAAGCAGAGAAATTTAAATGAGAGAGTCTTGTTAGAGCACTATAAGGCTATGGTGAGAAGAGAAATGAGAGAGGTTAGCTCGTGAAAACCCGCAAAGGGCATCCCTGATCGAAAAGAGGATCCTCATAGCCTGGAATTGACATAGTCCTGGACAGGTTCTCGATTTCAAGAAAACATTTTGATGAATTTATGAGAGTCGGACGGTTTACACAGATCAGGCCTCCAGTCTAAAGGCATGTCATGTTCATTGAAGTTCGTATGTAGTCCAAATAAGTCGTTCTTTCCTCTCCCCGAAAGGGATGCCTTTCGTTTAAATTCATTGCCTGTCCATTATTTTTTTTAATCCCTTTCGTTCTAACATTATTCTGGAACTGAGACAAAGAAGGGATGGCAAGAATGATTTACAAGGTTCTCATTTGACACGAGCAAATATGCAAAAAGCTCCCAGCCTTAGTAGGTGCATCATGTCGATCCCGAGTAGCCATGATGGCTGATGATCTGGAATAAAAGTTAGTGAAAAGAAAAGAAAGGCAAAGGGCAAAGCCCTAGAGGCAAAATTAAGTGAAAGGGCCGAAGCCCCACGTGGGCGAGTCATTATGAAATCTTAAGAGTTGAGTCCCTCGATCTGAAAGAGAGATCAATCTTCAGAAAACCAGCAAGAAACAGAGGTTCTCAACAAAGGTTCAGGCCGAGATCGAGTGGTCGAGACAATTAAGGGCACAAAATCAACCACCATTTCAAACTAATAATTGTTAATTATTTGAAATTGAAATAGGTGCAGCTCAGGGCAACCGTGTAAAAGCAGGTGCAACACAAAGAAAAGCTGCGCAAGAAGCTAGAAACAGCTTCGTAGTGACAATCAACACAAAAGGGAAGTTTTCCTCCAAAATTCTTTCCTGCATTTTATTGAAATAAATTGAAACGAAAAAGAAAAAAAAAGAAAAGAAGAAAATCCAATCAAAAATGATAGATTAAAATCCTTGATATCAATTTTTTATGCTTCACCAACATTAGGGCTCCAGTCCCTGAGTTGAGCTTTTTAGACATAGGACCTCAATTCCTTAGTCGCCTTTTGCCAACATTAGGGCTCCAGTCACTGAGTTGAATTTTTAGACATAGGGTCTCCATTCCCTAGTTGACTTTTTTACCAACATTGGGGCTTCAATCCCTGAGTTGAGATTCTTTGACATAGGGCCTCCATTCCCTTGTCACCTTTTGACACCATAAGGCCTCCAATCCCTGAGTTGAGCTTTTAAACATAAGGCCTCCATTCCCTAGTCGCCTTTTACCAATATTAGGGCTTCAATCTCTGAGTTGATTTTTTAGACATAGGGCCTTCATTCCCTAGTTTACTTCTACCAACATTAGGGCTCCAATCCTTAAGTTGACATTTTTAGACATAGGGCCTCCATTCCCTAGTCGCCTTTTACCAATATTAGGGCTCCAATCCCTAAGTTATTAGACATAGGGCCTCCATTCCTTAGTCGCCCTTTGCAAACATTAGGGTTCCAATCCCTGAGTTGAGATTTTTAGACGTAGGCCCTCCATTTCCTAGTCGCCATTTTTGCCAACATTAGGGCTCCAATCCCCGAGTAGAGATTTTGACATAGGGCCTCCATTCCCTAGTCGCCTTTCTTGCCAACATTAGGGCTCCAATCCCTGAGTTGATATTTTAGATATAGGGATCCGTTCCTTAATTTTTTCCTCCTAAACAGACACAATCTGTATTATATTGCTTTCAAAAAAAACTTTCAAATTATTTTTACAAATAACTCACAAAATTTTCCTAGTGAAAACTGGAGTAGAACAATTTTGTTCGTTTGTTTGCCTTGGTGTCTGAGCAGGTTTAACCTCGAGGCACAGGATTCGAGATGACCAAAAGAATGAGTCTCAATCCAAAATAAAGAGAAGAATAAAAAGAACAGAAAAAAAGAAAATGAACTCAAAGTGCTGAAGCGGAGAAGGATGCGGAATGCTCAAGATTTGGTTGAAGTCACAAGTTTCACATGTCCTGGCTTGATTCAAAGCGGAAGAAAGAACCAACACCTACAAGTGACGAACATCAAGATTCAGATTCGAGTCTGCAGCAAGAACCAACCAAGACTCAAGATCAAGCTTCAGAAGATTTATAGATAGGAATCTTGTAACTTGTAGCTGATAGGCTTAGTTTGTCTTTTTCATTTTTGATTTTGTTGTAATAACAGGACCGCGGAACGGAACCTCAACGGCACCCCGACCGGCTCTTCACGCTTGTACTATATAACCTCATTCACTTTTGAACTACACTGACTTGATTCCTTTATAGCCAAGGATATATAGGCAACCTCGGAAGCAAGGTTCGGTCAAGTATTTCAAAAAATGCTTCCTACAGAGTATTCAAATGGGTAAAAAACACTCATATCCGCTCACTTTATCTTTGCACGAAAACTCTTCGTGTTTCCGAGCAAAGAAGGGCAGTTGTGATCACGCGATTTTTGTCCTACATGAAAATAACTCCTAAAAAATAGAATAAAAATAAATTTTATTAGTTTTATAAATTTTCTTTATTTATTTGTATTTCATGCATTTTTAACACGTTTACATCATAGAAAAATCCTAAAAATTGTTATTTTTACATATTTATCTATTAGTCTTTAAAATTAGCATTTTTCTTTAACTTTTAGTAAATTAACTGTTTCAGTGTTAAAAATAAATAAAGAGTTTTAATTTTTACAATAATATATTAATTTAGGAAATTAGTTTAGGTAATTAATTAAAGAAAAGAAAGAAAAAGAAAGAAAACAAAAGAATAGTTGTTTTGATATTAGGTCATTCTTAATAGCAAATGTAATGGCCCAAATGTGATTCTTTTACCCAATTCCCATACAACCCAAGCCCATTCCCCTACCCTTATCTGATAAAACAAAACATATGAGCTATATACACAAGATAATGCCTGGTAGAGAAAAAGAAGAAGGGATCAGCCGCAACGGTAAAAAAATTCCACTCCCCATCGTTTGGATCTCCCGCTTCAGAGAAATAAGCAAAATTCCATGTCCTCTTCTTAATAAAAAAATAACAGACCCAAGCTATACATCTGATAAGCCACAGAATCATAAAATACACGACCACCCCTTTTTGATTTTCTTCGAGAGAGCACAAAACAACAGAGTCCTTTGAAATTTGGTCTCCAGTCATCTTCAACCCCAAGATCACGGCAAGTATGGACGAAAATCTGGGCGGAAGATTCAGGCCAATTTTTGGACGGAACTAGAAAAACGAGGCCCTGATTTTAGCTTTTGATTTCTTCATCTTCTTCAGTTTTGTTGGTCTGATTGTGATCTTTGATTCAAATTCAAAATATAGAACATAAATAGTTTTAGTTTCTTCTTGATGAGATTATTTGAGGTCGGAAGCTGAGTGAAGGTTGATTTTGATTCGATTTCCCGCCGCCGGTTCGAGGCTCACATCAGTAGCCCGTCTCGCATGTTTGGAATTATTCTTTCATTATATACGGGGACAATGTGCAACAGTAGAGGTCTGCCCGTCCCTTCTTTTATTTACTTGCTGTTAATGTTATAAATCTCAGCATTGGAAGAGCTATTTTGGGATGATTTTGAATTATATGTGTTTGGCTAAAAAGTTATGTGAATACTTATTAAGCTCAAGAACAATCGAAAAATATAAAAAGGTAAATTAGAATCAAGTGTAATATGGACTAGAGAATGTAATCGCGTTAAGATCGGTAACAGTAATGAGATGTAAATATCTTAAGATACAAGAGTAATGGAACAAATAATAATCTTTATACAAGAGAGAGAGAGAGAGAGTTGTATATTCTGAGTAGCAAAATACACATGAGCCTTTACAAAGGGGGAGGTCTCTTTATATATTAGGAGACCTTCCTCGAAATAATCAAAGAAAAGCACGTAAGTTGGTGGCCTCAGTGTACGAAAGAGTCAGAGCTCCAAATGATGCTTTCTTGGGTTGTGTTAACCAGCCAGTCCACTTACTGGGGCCAACCTTACTCGGGTCGGTCTTAGTTGGGCTGGCTTCTATGCCAAGGGGATGCGCTGGTGGCATGAGAACGGGAATTAAATTTTCCCAATACAGATAGTCCATCCATTTATTGGGGACGTAGTCGAGAAGCGTCTTCAACGAACAGACATTCATTCTTGACCTCTCCAGAAATTTTGCTGTAGCCGTAGATGCTGTTAAAAAGGGCGTAACCATATACGAAAGCGTTATGCCGTTCACATATAACCTCCTTTTAGGGCTTCTTTTTAGTATTGCATCATCGATCACGTGCGTGATCATTACTTTTGCTCCCGAGGCGGTTCAGGACATGACGTGACATTTTGGTTTCCCACGCCAATTTTAGAATCATGCCTTTTCGATTTCCATGTGCCTTTCCTCACAAATAGAGGAGAGGTTGAACTTAATTTAACTTTCAAACTTTTTTAGAGAGTATTTCCTCAATCTTATTCTCGTCTTTTTCTGGTACTCGTTGATCTTTTTAAAATTTTCGTTCCTGGGAATCGAAACCTGTGTCCCTGAAGAGCCTTTCTCTCATAACATCCATCATGGTTAAGAGACACCACGATAGCACTAAGACCAAGGGTGATGCCCCTTCTAGGGTTTCATCGTCTTCAGACAATGGGGAAGGGGAAGCCGAGGAGGTCCTCGTCCCTCTATCAACGACCAACATACTTCCACTAGACATGGTTACATGGAAGGATTTTAAAAACAAGTGTAAACTTCCTCCTTGGGAAATTAGGGAGCTGACGTTATCTCATTTGGCTGCTTTCAGGAAGTCGTACAATATTACTGATTACGTTGAGATGGCTCCCAGCGGGACGGACTACGCCAATGTGTACAGGCCTGGATATTGCATATTTTATGAGTATGCATTTGGAATCGAGTATAGCCTCCTGCTCAATCCTCTAGAGGAGGAGCTTTTTCGTTTATATGGGGCATGTTCGGCCCAACTTACCCCGTATGCGCTGAAGGTGTGTAGGATTCTTACCACATATGCGGCTAAGGCTGAGGAGGAGGTCTAGGTTCACCACCTCTTGCAAATGTTCAACGTGAGTTTCATGAGAGGTACCATGCTCCAGTTAGTACGTCGGGGCAAGAAGAGTTTTGTGGTGCAAGCTGACGACAAGGCCAGTCGTAAATTTTGGAAGAGATTTTTCTACGTGCGTACTGAACATCTGGTGTCTAACCTCGAAGGGTTCCCAGAGGAATGGAACAAAGCATGTATGCAGTTTTTATGGCAATCTTATTTCATTGGTTTAACCATCATAGATTTCTTTTTACATTTTTTTAGTGACAGCTTGCACTCCTCGAAGGATTGATGACATTAGGTCGTGGGAGAGAACATTGATACCGTTTGCGGAGGAGTGTTGTACCTGTCCAGAATTCCTTTGGCTCTATGGCCCGATAGGTAACGATCTTGCTTGGTTTTTTCATTCTGTTCTAGCTTGGAGGCTCCCCTTAATTTTCCTTTCACAACTCATACATGTTTTGGTAGGTCGGGATGCTTCAAACAAGGCGCAGAAGAAGAAGAAGAAGAAAACTGTGGCCGGCCCTTCTAGGGCGGTGTCTGATTTTGACGAGGAGGATATGCTCCTCGTAGGTATGTCTAGGGGCAGTGCTTCTCCCCCCTCAAGGCAAGAGGCCATATCAGTGGAGGCTCCCGAGGCAATGTCTGAGGCGGTTCTTGGGGCCGCGCTTGAAATGATGCCCGAGGAGATACCGACGGTTGTGCCTAGGACCGTCCCCGAGATTTCCCCCATAAGGACGCCTACAATAGAAGTCACGCCATCTGAGCCCGACTTGCATCTCACGGAGGGGGCCTTGAAGAAAAAGAGTCGTTGGAGATGAAGAGACGCCGGATTCGTGCTGGCAAGGTGGTGGTCACATAGATAAAGAATGTTAAGCCACCCCTCCCTGGGTCTAGGCCGGTCTTTATGGCTGAGGCCTTTCGCTCGGGGAGGTCTGCACTTAGAAGGGGGCCATATGAAGACCAGGCGGGGTAGGATGAGCGGAGTGGCGGAGGCCATTAGGATGTTTTGTAAACAAATATGTCTGTAAATACCTATTTTTGTATCATGGGTGTTGACCCTTTTGAAGATAAAGACATATGACTTTTGCCATAGTTAATCTTTTTTCTGTTTTCTGGAATCTTATTTTATTTTTTATCATCGCCTTAGTGCTTTTTTTTGGCCGTAGTTGAAGCTAAGTGGGTCATTCGGTGGCGACCACTCTGAGCGTCTAAGATTTGGCGACCTTGGCCGTGCAGAAATGATGTCTTCGGACACGTAAAATTTGACAACCTTAGTTACGCGAAAAGGGTGGACTTAGCCGTATAGAACGATGGCTCTTAGCTATGTAAAATCTGACGGCCTTAATCTGTGTTCGACGAAGGCCTTAGCCATGTAGGATTTTATGTCCATAACTGTGTAAAAATGATAGCCTTAGCCATGTAAGAGTTTTTACACCCTTGAGCATGTAAAAACGATGGGCTTAGCCATGTCAGATTTGACGGCCTTATCTATGTTCAAACGACGGCTTTAGCCATGTAAAATTTTACGGCCTTAACCGTGTAAAAAGGATATCCTTAGCCATGTAAGAGTTTTTATGGCCTTGGGCGTGTAAAAACGATGACCTTAGCCATGTAAGATTTGACGGCCTTAGCCGTGTTCAAATGACGGCTTTAGCCATATAAAACTATACGGCCTTAACCGTGTAAAAACGATGGCCATCGCCGTGTAAGAGTTTTTACAGTCTTAGCCGTGGAAAAACGATGCCCTTAGCCATGTAAAATTCGATAGCCTTAACCGTGTAAAAATGATGGCCTTAGCCATGTAAAATTTTACGGTCTTAACCGTGTAAAAACGATGGCCTTAGCCATGTAAATTTCGACGGCCTTAGCCGTGTAAAAACAATGGCCTTAGCCATGTAAAATTCGACGGCCTTTGTCGTGTGAAATTGATGGCCTTAGCTATGTAAAATTCGACGGCCTTAGCCATGTAAAACGATGGCGTTAGCCATGTAAGATTTTTTATGGCCTTGGCCGTGTAAAAATGATGGCCTTATTCATGTAAGAGTTTTTACGGCCTTGGCCGTGTAAAAACGATGGCCTTATCCATATAAGAGTTTTACGGCCTTAGTCGTGTAAAAATGATGGCCTTAGCCTTTTCATACATTGGAGGTTGTCATAGCCTTTTCATACATTTGGAGATGGCCGTAGCCTATTCGTATTTTGGAGATGGCCGTAGCTTTGGAGGTGGCCGTAGACTTTTCATACATTTGGTGATGGCCATAGCCTTTTTATACATTTGGAGATGGTCGTAGCCTTTTCGTACATTGGAGATGGCCTTAGCCTTTTCATACATTTGGAGATGGACGTAGCCTTTTCATACATTTGGAGATGGCCGTAATTAAGTTCTTGTATCATGTCGGGCTTGGAGAGTACACGGAGTGGCTGATATGATACATTTCTACTGCAATCACTCAAGGTGTTCCCTTTGCCGCCTTGTTAAAAACCTTCCCGAGAAAACCCAATTGGGACAAAACTCAGGTAAGGGAAAAAGAGTACGAGTTAGGGGACTCCTTTTAGAAGTTGAAATGCTTGAAGTGAGTGACGTTCCGATTGTTTTGGAGTATTTTTCTTTCAACTGTCTCTAGCTGGAATGCTCCTTTCTCGGCTGCCGCCGTAATCTTGTAGGGTCCTTCCTAGTTTGTGCCCAGTTTTCCTTCACTTGGGTCTTTGGAGGCCAACGTCTTTGCTTTGAGGACGTAGTCTCCTATTTTGAGTGGCCTTATTTTTTCCATTTTGTTGTAATATCTCTCGACGGGTTGTTTTTGGGCTACCATCCAAATGTGGGCCATTTCCCTTCTTTCTTCGGCTTCATCAAGATTTTGAAGTCTGCTGGTGTATGTTTCTTGTTCCACTGGTGTGCGAATACCTTAGGCTAGGTAGGCCTACTTCGATAGGTATGACCGCATCGGTTCTATAAACTAGTGAGTACGGGGTTTCCCTGGTGCTGGACTTGGGTGTAGTTCTATGTGCCCGCAAAACTTCAGGTAGTAGTTTGGGCCATAGACCTTTGGCGTCTTCAAGCTTCTTTTTCAGTATGTTTAGAATTAATATGTCGGAGGACTATGCTTGGCCGTTCGCTGCGGGGTGGTACGCGTGGATAGTATCCTTTTGATGCACCATTTCTCGAAGAACTCGGTCATTTTTTGACAGATGAACTGTCGCCCGTTGTCACAACTGATTTCTTTGGGGATGCCGAAGCGGCATATGATGTTTTTCCATATGAAGGTGATGAATTCTTGTTCTTGTATTTGTGTGAACGCGCTTTCTTCCACCCACTTGGAGAAATAGTCAGTTGAAACAAGTAAAAAATGTACCTTTCCTCGTTCTGCAGGTAGAGGGCCGACTATATCCATTCCCCATTTGATGACGGGCCACGGGGAAGTGACGGAATGGAGGGGTTCTCCTGGTTGGTGTATCATTGAGGCATTCTTTTAGCATTGTTTGCATCGGCAAACATATTCAGCTGCCTCATTTTTCATAGTGGGCCAGTAGTAGCCGGCACGTATAATGCATAGCACAAAGGTGCGGTTGCCAGTGTGGGCGCCGAAATGACCTTCGTGTACTTCTTTGAGTACTGGCCTCGTTTGGTGTGGCCCTAAGCATTTGGCCAGGGGCCCACCGAACGTCGTTTTGTAGAGGTCGCTGTCGATCATGCAGTACCGGCCGGCCTGTACGCAAAGTTTCTTTGCTTCTTTTTTGTCGGGGGGGTAATGTCCCGTCCTGTAGATAAGATATGAAATGGTTGTGCCAATCCCAACTTAAGTTTAACGAAAGTACCTCGGTATGATCAATGGCCGAGTGGAGGAGTGTGACCACACTTTCTTTGTTGATGTTGTTGGTGGCTGTGGCTAATTTTGCCAGGCCGTCCGCTTCGACGTTCCATGCTCTGGGAATCTGCTCGAAGCGGCATTCGTCGAACGTAGCCATTAGCTTATGGATTTCTGTTTGGTACTTTTGTAGCCTTTGCTCTTTTATTTGATAAGTCCCAGTGACCTAGTTTACCACAAGTTGGGAGTTGCAATGGAGGAGGATTCGACGAGCCCCATACTTGATGGCTCATTTCATGCCTGCAATAACGGCCTCATACTCGGCCTCATTGTTAGTTATTTTCTGGGCATCGTATGGACTAGCGAATCGCTTTGCCCGTGGGGACCTCAAGGACGAGTCCCAGTCCTGATCCCGATGCATTGGCGGCGCTATCCGTATAAAAGACCCATAGGTCATTTTTGGAGGATGCGCGTTGTACCTCGAGTTCAGCCTCTAGAAGGACTTCCACACTGAAATCGGCAATAAAGTCGACTAGTACTTGAGACTTGAGGTGGTCCTTGGAAGGTATGTGATATCATGATCGCTGAGCTCAACGGCCCATCTAGCGAGCCAGCCTGAGAGTTCGGGCTTGTGTAAGACGCTCCTTAATGGGAAGGTCATTACTACCCATATAGGGTGGCACTGGAAATAGGGTCGTAGCGTTTGTGAACCTACCATGAGTGCTAGTGCCATCCTCTCAAGGTGTGGGTACCGGATTTTGGGCGTCTAGTAAAGTTTTGCTAATGTAATATTAGGAGATTGCGAACCTTTATTTTCGCGCACTAGGATGGCGCTGACCGTGACTTCCGATACGGCCAAGTACACCAACAACGGTTCCCATGGGTTGGCTTTGACTAGTAGGGGTGGCGATGACAGATATGCCTTCAAACTCCTCGGGGCCTCGACGCATTCTTTGTTCCATTGTAGTCCCTGTTCTTTTTTCAATACACCGAAGAATTTATGGCACCTGTCGGAGGAGCGTGAGATGAACCTAAAGAGGGCGGCTATTCGACCTGTCAGCTTTTGTACTTGTTTTTTGCTGCTTAGTATTTTTGGGATGGGTTCTATGGCCTTGATCTTGTCTGTGTTGACTTTGATGCCCTTTTGTGACACCAAAAACCCCAGGAACTTTCCTGAGGCTACGCCGAAGGCGCATTTTTTAGTATTAAGTTTCATACTGTATCTTCTTAATATTTCGAGGATTCTTTCAGGTGATCGATGTGGTCCTCTTTCTTTGACGACTTCACTACAATGTCATCAATATAGACCTCCATCATTTTTCCAAGTTGTTCTTTCAACATCGTAGTCACCAGCCTCTAGTATGTGGCCCCCGCATTCTTGAGCCCGAAGGGCATTACCTTGTAGCAGTATGTTCCCTGGTGAGAGATGAAGGTTGCTTTCTCCTGATCTTCCTCGGTCATCATGATTTGATTGTAGCCGGAGTACGCGTCCAGGAAGCTTAACAGTTCATGCTCTGCCGTTGTGTCTATTAATTGGTTGATGTGGGCCAGTGGGAACGAATCTTTTGGACATGCTTTGTTTAGATCGGTGAAATCCACACACATACGCCACTTCCCATTTTTCTTTTTGACTAATACAACGTTGGCGACCCATTCCTGATACTTGGACTCCCTAATGGAACCGTTCGCCGGTAGCTTGTCTACTTCTTCACTTACTGCATCGATAGTGGCGGCATTGAATTTTGTCCTTACCTGCCGCACGGGCGGTTGTAGCGGATCGACGTTCAGTTTGTGGGAGGTAATCTCTCATGGAATCCCTGGCATATCTGCATTGAAAACAGCAAACAGGTGTGCATGGTTAGATAGAAATTCACGATACTTACTTGGATTTGAAAGGTCGTGGCCTATGTAAGCCTTCTTTGTGGAATCGTTGTTGCTCAGCTGGACGGGGTCGAGTTCTTCGACCATGGCCTTGTTAGCCTCAATATCATTGGGATCTTTGATGGCCTCCTCTGTCGGGCGGACCTTAGTCCTCGACAGGGCTGATTGCTATGCTTCCGCACTTGCTCCTTTGAGTTGTTTGGTGTGAGCGTAATCTTGACCGATTTTATTACACTCTTGGGCGGTGTTCGGCTCGCCTCGTATGCTAAACATCCCCTATGGGGTAGGAAATTTGATCACTTGGTAGAAACTGGAGGGGAATGCCCTCATGGAATGTATCCACGGACGTCCGATGATGGCGTTTTATGTCGTTTCTTGGTTCATTACGTGGATAGTGGTTTCCATCGTAACTCCTTCCGCCAGAACGGGTAGCGTTACCTACCCTGGGGTTCTTTCCACTGCATTGTTAACACCAGTTAGTGTTATACAACGTGGTATTATCTTATTCTCGAGTCCCATTAGTGCAAGGACTCTTGGATGAATGATACATGCGCCGCTGCCATCGTCTACCATAATCCTTTTAACGTCACTATCTACTATGCGTAAAGTAATAACTAAGGCATCATAATTGTGGAAAAGAAACTGTCGGCATCAGACTTATCGAAGGTAATACTATCTTCGAAGTCGTCATACAGTTCGTGAGCGATGGTTCGCTTCAATTTGTGAGTGGTGGTGAATTTGACATGGTTGATTGCTGAGTCGTTACTGTCTCCAATGATCATGTTGATGGTGGGTGTTGGTGAGGGTGGCCTTGGCGGGCCGCGAGGTTGTTCCTGCCCATGTGCGAAGTTGAGTTTTCCTTTGTCGCTGAGTAGTTCTTTCAAGAATCCTTGGTTCAATATATGAGCCACCTCCTGCCGGAGACCTACGTAGTCTTCCGTTCTGTGCCCTTGTTCCTGGTGGAACTCACATAGGGCGTTTGATTTTTTGGTGGTGGGGCCGGACTTCATCTTCGCCGGCCATTGAACTTTGTTGCCCAACTTCTCCAGTGCGTATACTATTTCTAAAGAAGATACACAAAAGTTATGTGCAGATAGTAAAGGAGGCATACCTATGTCATTCCGTAGTGAGGAGACATGTCGTTGTAAGGAGTCCACATGCCTTGGTGGTGGCGAATGCGAGGATCTGATATATGGTTGGTGCCACTCCCTGTTGAGGCATGGGACTTGTTCCTATTGTCCCTCGTTGCGTTGATCTCTATGGATTTCCTGGTGCACCGTTATTAACTTCCAGGTTGGACCGTTAAGGTCGTCATCATCTCCACGTACCTCGGCACAGTTGGCGTTGTGAATCTCCTCCCAGGTGGTGGGGGGATATTTCATAAGGCGGCTAAGAAGTTTCTTGGTTGCCCTTGAGCTGTCTCTGCTGAGCCTGTTCTGAAAAGGTGCAACTCCCATGCCTTCGGACACGTTTGGTAGGCTCATTCTGACCCTGTTTAACCTGGCTAAGACTCCCTGAGCCCTTCTCCTGAGGTCAGTCGGACAGCAAAGATGTCGTTGACCCGTGCTTCCGCCTTCTTGGCTCCTGCGTGAGTGGTGAAAAATTTATATGCCATCTCCTGGGAGTACCACGTTAGGGCCCCTCCTGCTAGCGTTTCGCCGAACTTTGTCAGAAGTACGAATGGTACCTGCTCCCTTGATACCTTTGACTGCCTTGACATAGTGAATCAGATGGTCCTCGGAATCTGAGGTCCCGTCATATACCTTCAAGTAGGGGGGAATTTCTAAGGTCTTTAGGATGAGGTATGGTGCAGCTCCTTCTGTGTAGGGTTGTTCAACGAACCTCCCCACGTCTCGCTTTGGCAGCAGCTTAGGCGCACCCGGGATCTTGTCCACTCTTTCTTGGTGCTCGTTCATCTGGTCGTGAAGTGACCTATTTTCATTTTCCATTTCCTCCATCTTTTTTAGGATGGCTGTGAGTGTGCCTCCGTGGGCTTGATCATCGACGGGCACGTTGTTCGTTCGTGTGACCTCGAGTTCATCTTCGGCTGCAACATGGTCTGTCGATGGTGTGCACCTAGCGTTTTGGGATGGCTTCCCAGCTAAACTACTCAGAGTGGTTGTCAACCACTCTTCCAGTAATCTCTTTACCTCTGGGGATGCTTCTTTAGTTGTAGATGTAGAGGCCCCTTTTTCTCGTGGAACCGGCATATCTTCAGAAGGGGAAGGTGGGTTTTCCACGTTTATCAGGGTACTAGGGGTTGCGTGTAGAGCATCCTGTTCAGCAGCCGCATTGAGAGGGACCATGATATCGGCTCTAACATCCACGATTGCTTTCATTCTTGCGTTGTTTTTAGCCATTTTAGGTTGTAGAAAATGGTTTTTAAAGGATCTCTAGAAGCAAACTACAACTTTGATTCAATTCCCATAGACGGCCCCAAATTGTTTGGGTAAAAAGTTATGTAAAATGCTTATTAAGCTCAAGAACAATCGAAAATATAAAAGGGTAAATCAGAATCAAGTGTAATATGGACTAGAGAATGTAATCGAGCTAAGATTGGTGACAATAATGAGATTAAATATCTTAAGATACAAGAGTAATTGAACAAGTAATAATCTTTGCACAAGAGAGAGAGAGTTGTATATTCTGAGTAGTAAAATACACATGCGCCTTTACAAATGGGGATTTCTCCTTTATGTATTATGAGACCTTCCTCGAAATAATCAAAGAAAAGTACATAAGTTGGTAGCCTCAGTGTACGAAAGAGTCAGAGCTCCAAACGACGCCGTCCTGGGTTGTGTTAACCAGTCCGTCCACTTACTGGGGCCGACCTTACTCGGGTCGGTCTTAGTTGAGCCGGCTTCTATGCCAAGGGCGTGCACGGGTGGCATGAGAACGTAGGGAATAAAATTCTCCCAATACAATATGGTTATAATCAGGTTTGTTTTCTTGTGTTAGAACCTTGAGATACAGGTGTTAATATTAAAATTGGTTTGGTTTTTGTTGAGATTATTCTTGAAATATTGAAGCTAATCAGTTACGCAGCCAAATCGAATCTGATTTGAATCAGATTTAAGTCGTAACGTAATGTTGAAGCAATGAGAAATACTGAAACTGACAAACTCACCATTTTCAAATATGAGAACTTTCCGCACTGTTGAACACTATCCATGTTCTAGGACCCAATGTTTGGACTAGGGGTGTGCATTCGAATCGGTTTATCGATAAATCGAATCGATTGTTTGTTATCGGTTTATTGATATCGGTTTATCGGTTTATCGATTCGATTTCGATTTCAAAAAAATTCCTTATCGGTTTATCGATTCGATTTTGATTTTGGCCATTCGGTTTATCGGTTTATCGATAAATCGATAAGATATATTAAAAAGACAAATATACCCTTATTTTATAATAATATGACTACCCTATCCTTACATAGTAATACATTAATACATAGTACAGACTACAGTCACCATTCCATCTCTCACGCTGATGCCCTGATCGGTCTTTACCCAATTGCCTAGGGGTGTGCATTCGAATCGGTTTATCGATAAATCGAATCGATTATTTGTTATCGGTTTATTGATATCGGTTTATCGGTTTATCGATTCGATTTTGATTTCAAAAAAATTCCTTATCGGTTTATCGATTCGATTTTGATTTTGGCCATTCGGTTTATCGGTTTATCGATAAATCGATAAGATATATTAGAAAGACAAATATACCCTTATTTTATAATAATATGACTACCCTATCCTTACATAGTAATACATTAATACATAGTACAGACTACAGTCACCATTCCATCTCTCACGCTGATGCCCTGATCGGTCTTTACCCAATTGCCCTAACCTAACCCTCGCATATATATACTGCTATACATAATACAATTAGTAACCCCTAATCACATACCCTAAAACACGAACACTGCCTTGGCTGCGCAGCTTCTTCTTCATCTTCTTGCTTCTTCGATCTTCTCGGTTAATCGTCTTCCTCAGTTACCCTTCAGTCTTCAGGTGATCAGGTCAGCTTTATTTTTATTTTTTCGCCAATTTCTTTTTTCCCCAATTTGTTTCAGGTGATGAAGCTTCATATGAACCATCTTAGCAAGAATAGGAAGTCTTCCTCTGCTTTATTTTCATCGTCTTCCTCAGTTTCTCCCTTCGGTCCTATTCTTGCTAAGATGGTTCGAGATGTGCTTGCTATTCCTATTTCAAGTGTGGCATCTGAAAGTGCATTTAGTACTGGAGGGCGTATTCTTGACCAATTTAGGAGTTCATTAACTCCTAAATTGGTTGAAACTCTAGTGTGCCTTCAAGATTGGCTTCGGAGTGAATCACTTCCTGTAAATATTGAGGAAGAGTTAGATTTTCTTGAGACACTTGAGGAAGGTATGTATATTTTAATAAAATTTATTGTATTGCTTAAGATAGTTAAATAATATATTAATTGCTTGTCTTGTTAATATATTTTCTTATTAGATTTTACTAATCTTGGCAAAGAAGCTTCAACTGACGATGTTTGCTAGAGTTTGTTAGTTGCTATTTGCTATGTAAGTTCTCTTTTTTAAATAATATACTTTGTACAAGAATGTGATGTATTACAAAGTTCTTAATATTTTTCTCTTTAATAACTTGCAGTTGTTGTATTGTTGTCTGATCTTTCTGCTGCTGTCTGCTGAATACTGCTGCTGATGAATACTGCTGCTGCTGATAAATTACAATGGGTAAGCTGTTGATATGCACTCTGTAACTCTTTCTTCTTCTTTCTGCTGCTGTCTGCTGAATGCTGCTGTTGATATGCACTGCTGCTGCTGAATGCTGCTGTTGATATGCACTGCTGCTGCTATTGCTACTTTGCTGTCTGCTGAATGCTGCTGTTGATATGCACTCTTTCTTCTTCTTTCTTCTTTTTGTTAAGCTGTTGATCTTACTTGTTTTTGTTAAGCAGAATGCTGCTGTCTGCTGTTGCTTTCACACATTGTTGTCTGCTGTTGTTGTTGTATTGTTGTCTGCTGTTGTTGTTGTATTGCTGACTGCTGCTGCTGATCTTTCTGCTGCTGTGTGCTGAATACTGCTGCTGATGAATACTGCTGCTGCTGATAAATTACAATGGGTAAGCTATTGATATGCACTCTGTAACTCTTTCTTCTTCTTTCTGCTGCTGTCTGCTGAATGCTGCTGTTGATATGCACTGCTGCTACTGAATGCTGCTGTTGATATGCACTGCTGCTGCTATTGCTACTTTGCTGTCTGCTGAATGCTGCTGTTGATATGCACTCTTTCTTCTTCTTTCTTCTTTTTGTTAAGCAGAATGCTGCTGTCTGTTGTTGCTTTCACACATTGTTGTCTGCTGTTGTTGTTGTATTGTTGTCTGCTGTTGTTGTTGTATTGCTGACTGCTGCTGCTGATCTTTCTGCTGCTGTGTGCTGATCTTTCTGCTGCTGTCTGCTGCTGAATACTGCTGCTGCTGATAAATTATAATGGGTAAGCTGTTGATATGCACTCTGTAACTCCAGATTGGCTGGATGTATTGCTACTTTGCTGTCTGCTGAATGCTGCTGTTGATATGCACTCTTTCTTCTTCTTTCTTCTTTTTGTTAAGCTGTTGATCTTACTTGTTTTTGTTAAGCAGAATGCTGCTGTCTGCTGTTGCTTTCACACATTGTTTTCTGCTGTTGTTGTTGTATTGTTGTCTGCTGTTGTTGTTGTATCTTTCTGCTGCTGTCTGCTGCTGAATACTGCTACTGTATTGTTGTCTGCTGAATATTGCTGAATACTACTGCTGCTGTCTTACACTTGAACTGATCTTACACTTGAGTAATATATTCCAGGGTGCGAGCTGAATATTGCTGAATACTGCTGCTGCTGTCTTACACTTGAACTGACATTCTGAAACTTGATACATATGTAGGTCTCCAGCTGAGAATGAATGAAGTGGAATACTATTTTTTGTTGAAAATTCCAGTTCTACAGCTTTCATTACAGTTTTATTGTAATAATTGGACAGACGAATTACTAAGCTTTTGTGTTTGAGCATTTGAACTATTAGGATTGTGTGTGTGCTTGTTGGAAACATTTGGAAAGGGATTTGTATCATTTCAAATTGCCCAGAACATTGTCATATGTTAGCTTAAAAATTAGAGAATCAAAGTACTATGTTGTACTATCTCAATAGTTTCAGCCGTGATAATCAAAGTGTGCAGCCCGCCTCTTGTCTTATTGGTGTTATCGATAAATCGAATCGATAAGCCCCCAAAATCGATAAATCGAAATCGAAAAAATCGAAACCTTATTGAAACGATAACGATAAGCATATGTAAGAATCGATAATCGATAAGTAATTATCGATAAGGGTCAGAATCGAATCGATAAATCGAATGCACACCCCTAGTTTGGACTTCCGCCTCCAATATGTCATTCTTTTTACAGAACTGGTGTAGGAAAATTTAATTTATCTTGTCTGAGATTACATGATAGGTAGAACTTAATTTGCTTGCCGAGGTGATCGGGTTATTGTTGATTCCCCCTTTTCCCTGTTGTCAATTGCCAATATCTATCGTATATGCTGTAGTAAAATTCCTATGTACGTTAATATTTAATTTGTAATCCTCCAGCATTCTATATTGTGTACAATATTTGCAATATCATGAAGGTATAATGTTAATTCTTGTGACCTATCACTATATATTTGTGCTGTTAGTTAACAAAAGTCACACAGTACTTGAGTAAAAAGCTGAATAGAGATAATGAATGGGAAAGTATAGATAGATGGTCAAAAAACATGTATATAAATTGAGTGCAGATATTTTGGAATTCGGAATAATAATTTGGAATTGTGTTGTTACAAAAATACCTTTTGTATCTATTACTTCGAAATCGGGCCCTCACAAGTTAAAAATGCATAGTTACTTTAGGCGCGTTATTTTAATAATATTACCTTCCTAAATTTGGGTGTGCATTTCATGTGACCCAAATCCAAATCTTATAACGTTGAATAAAATATGTTTAGGATTGCGGGTGCATTTCATGTGGCGCAACCTAAAGACATATTTTAGGCGACGTTAAATCTTCCTTAAAATAATTGTATTTCTGGTTCGCAGACTTCAGAAGGAAAGTCGAGATCTTCCTAGATTTGGGATTTAAAATAAACCGGTGACTTGGGACACTAGAAAATAAACTATCCCAAGTGGAGACTCTGAATAAAATTGAATAAATAATCTCATTTTGAATAATGTCACTTAAATTGGAAAAACTCCCTTGTACCACCTTCGGGTATGCAAAAAGGAGGTGTGACAACGGCTCCTCCCGTCGAGCGAGTACTCGAAAGGTCATGCAACAACGGATCAGTGGTTGATCCTGCCATCGTAAAAATGCTCGAGGATTCACCAAAAGGATGGAATCAGATGAGAAAATTATTGCAACAAACAATAAAAAAGTCGAGACCTGCAACTCTAGGGTCTATCAGATCCCAGGTGCGCCCCCAGTCCTCAAAGGTTTGGATTCAAAGAAGTTTATTCAAAGGACGTTCCCCGAGGAAGCGGCCCCGAAGCCCATCTCGAAAAAGTTCAAAATGCTGGATCTCCCTAAGTACTACGACACCTCTGACCTTAACGAACACATCACTACTTACACTTGTGCAGTAAAAGGCAACAACATAAAAAATGACGAGATCGAGTCTGTGTTGTTGAAAAAATTCGAAGAAATGCTTTCAAAGGGGGCCATGATATTGTACCACAACATGGCTCCCAACTCCATAGATTCGTTCGCCATGCTAGCAGACTCTTTCGTAAAAGCACATGCCGGAGCCATCAAGGTAGCAACAAGGAAATTCAACGTTTTTAAAATCAAGCAGAGAGAGAGACCGAGATGTTGTGGGGGTTCGTATCCCGCTTCCAGATAGAACGGATGGAGCTGCAACCAGTCTCCGATGACTTGGAGGTGCAGGCCTTCACCCAAAGCTTGAACGAATGAAGCTCTACGGCTTCAAAACAACTAAAGCAAAATCTAAACATATACCTAGCCATGACCTGGGCGGACCTTAACAACCGATAACAGTCAAAGATCAGGGACGAGGATGACAACCTTTGAGCCCCTTCGGACTTGGTATACCCAAAGAGACTCCTGGTAAAAAAGACGAAACAAAACAAAGAAAGGTACCAACCTTACCTTAAAGATAGAAGGAATCCCTAAGGTGCAACCTACCCCGCAACGATTGGAGGATAGATCGGGGAAAGAACCCTCGGGGGCTCATCAATAGAACCAGGTTTGATCTAAACATGGCGCCAATGAATGCGCCCCACTTATCATAATACAACTTTAGCATCGACATATCCTCAACAACAATCAATCATATACATTCTAAGAGGTTTATCTACATCGAGATCAATAGGGACCCTCCCGGTACCCGAAGATGACCTTCATTCGGGATAACGTTCCCGAAGGCCCCAATATTCGATGCTTTATCTCAAAACAATTTGGAGGGTCCCGATAGTCCGGACCTATCAGAATGATCCAAGATTGGTCCGTAGTACGATGGTGGGGAGAGCCATGTTGATTGGCAGGAGATCAGAATGAACGCTCGCACTCAAGTCAGATATCGGTGGTCAACAAATAAAAGAAGACATTCAGAGAGCCTCGAAGGGCATGAAAGCATACATATGCAAAGAAAAGTAAGGAAAGCAAAAGTCAGAAAAAGTATATTCATATTCATAAGAATTCCATAAACAACAACCCTTGAGGGGTCCTTACATATGATTAGAAAAGCCCGCGAGGGCATCATCACGCAAAAACGAAAGCCAAAGATATGCATACAACAAAAGCCTAAGAGTTTAGCCTACGTATTATGTGGCATCTCTGTTGTCATCCCCTCGAGAGTTCTCTGGGCCTGTCGCTTTCTCAATCGAAAATGGAAGCTGTCAAGATTAGCTGCTCTTCTTATCTATGTACTTTGTCTTCCCAGATAAAGAATATTATCGTAAGGACAACTATCTCACTGTGCCTAACACATCTAATTGGAAGTGAAATGAAGATAATGCGCTTTACTCATTCATTTGTGTATGACCTCAAACACAATATCTTCAAAGTCCTAGGCCCTCAGCGACCTGATCTAAATTCCTTAAAATCACATCTTCAAAAGGAAGATAGGCGAGGGAAGGAGACACGAAGTGACTGGGTGAAAACTCTGGCTGTCATGAATCCCACCAGTATCAAACCCACCAAGTCACTTCCAGAGATGTTGCCTCGGCACGGGAGGCAACAGTCAGCGGGAACCACCGCCACACCCCTTAATAATCCAAAAGGGGTGAAACTCACCGAGCCAATGAAGGAGGGTGAGCAGCGGTGCATAGTCTGAAAAATACCCCCAAGGTCAAAACAAATAGGTCATTTGCCTCATCGCCTCGAGGTGACAACGATTTCAACAACAGCCACAACAACAACATCATGGCGGCACAATTCCTTCCAATCAAAGAGAGATCAAGAAAGGAGCCAAGGCGCATATGGAGTATAATCATGAAGCCTGGGCCTCGAGCACGACAAGATGGTGTAACTTCAAGAAGGCAGAAAAGGAAGAAGAATAGGCGTCGAAGAAAGTTTGAATAGAAAAGCTAGCCACAAGGAGCCCCATAAATGATATGTGCATACTGTTTCTTATCGCTTCCCTCCAAGAAACGCGGAGACTGTCTGTGTGCGAAAACACTTGTAACACTGTTGTGGTGATGTCTTGAGTGTACTTTTTGTTTATCTTTGTGAATTTTTGTTTGGTTGTGTTTGTTGTGAAACGAAAATTCTATGGTGGGGTCGGGTTGCGTGCCGCAACACGGTGTAATAAGGTATGGGTAGGTGTGATAAGGGTGGCCGAGGTAATAAGGGTGGTCGAGGTAGTAAGGGTGGAAAAAGTGATCGAAATCACTGTTGATATATATATATATATACATTGAACAATAATTATGAAAACAATGATGTGGAATTGTGAAAGGAGACAGCAGGAGAGTTTGTAACCTGTGGGGCACTGATTTCCCCTTAGTTTGACTAATTGTACCCTCTTTGTGTGTGTTTGGTTGTTATTTCCATTGTTGTATTCTATTTGCATATGGCTTGAGATTACTTGGTAAGAGTTTTGATCATACATACCAGTACAATTCAAATGTGCTGACGTCCCTTTTTCCAGGGGTGCTATATTCGTGTTATGATTGTAGGTGGATCCTCAGCATGTACTCCAGTCCACCGTCTATAGCTCTTCCTCATTTCCCCTTCAGCTGTATAAGTGAGCCCTTTTCCCTCCAGGGCCCTGCGTGGCACATCCCACCTTGTTCTTTTATTCTGGGATCTTATTTTGGTTTTTTGTAAAATGGTATAGTCGGAGCCTTGTTACCGGCAAGTATAGTAATGTCGTCTTGTATCCGTAGAGGCTTCGTAGACATGAAGTGTGGGTCACGAACCATGAATTATGTACTTGTATTTTAGGTATTGTAGATTGTAAACCATGTAATATCATGTATGTATGTATGGCTTGTTAAAAGGTATTTCAATTATAAACAGTTGTTTCTATTTGGTTAGTAAAGTAATGAAAAATGTGGGGTAACTCCTGAGTCAGGGAATGCACCCAGGTCTACTCGACTGGGGATTACCCGGTAAAGTGCCGGTCATGTCCCTCGGATTTGAGGCGTGACAAACTTGGTATCAGAGCCTAAGGCTTTAAAAAGATTCCTAGGGTGTCTCAGAGCCGTGCCTAAAAGAGCCCTTCTTATCGGTGTGTTGTCGACCATATCTATAAGTAGGGTGCTACACAGGAATTTAGGAAACTACTCTCTTTTTTGTTATTCCATTTCATGCGGTGAAGTGAAAAGTGAAAGTATTTGTGTCTAACTCGTGCCTTTTTCCGAAATTTTCAGAGATGGCACCAAAGAAGAAGGTTATATCGGCCCTGAGGCCAATGCCACCCCAAGTGTGATTGCGAGCCATGTACCTGACGCCGTGGGTGAGAGTGAATCCCCGACTTTTAATCTGCTTGGCCCGTCCCTTTCGAATCATAGCACTCATGTTCCAGCAGCGGCAGAGGGCGTCACCATCCCACCTGCTGACATTCCTAATCCTGGCATTGCTTCAGCTCCCGGTCCCGAGGATTCTGATGGGGACCTTAGGGAAGCCATCCGTATGTTGACCCAGCTAGTAGCTGATCAGGCCCAGAGATCTCACGATGCCCCTATGTCCCCCGGTGAATAGGGAGATTCTGCCAGCTCCAGAGTCCACCAGTTTCTGAGATTGGCCCCTCCAGAGTTTTCAGGCACAGACCCACAGGATAATCCGTAGGAGTTTCTTGATGATATGTACAAGACCCTTTGTGTGATGAAGGCCACAGAATTAGAGGGGGTTGAGTTGGCTTCCTACAGGTTGAAGTGAGCGGCATGTTCGTGGTTGGAGATGTGGGAAGATTCCCGTGAGGACGCGAGCCCTCCGGTGAGATGGGAGGAATTTGTGGATGCTTTTATGGATCATTTCTTGCCTGCCGAGACAATGGCAGCCCGCGCCACAGAGTTTGAAGTTCTCAAGCAAGGAAGCATGAGTGTTTGGGACTACCATATGGAGTTTGTAAGATTTTCCAATTATGCTCCTCAGTTGGTGTCGACCATGAGTCCTCGAGTTCGACTATTTGTTCAGGTACTTAGTCCATTGGTGGTTAATGAGGCTGCTACAGCGGCCTTGCACTCATATATGAACTATGGGAAGATTGTGGGTTTCGCTCAGGCCACTAAGGCTAAGAAATTGAAGATACGGGCAGATAAGGAGAATAGCAATAGGGCCCAATCAATGGGTCACTCAGGGAGGTCATCTCCGGGGAGGGGGGCCATCAATTCCATCCTGGTCATATGTTAAGTCTTCAGCCAGCACACTGCCATCTGTGCACAACCATCAGCAGGGTAGTTCCTTGAGACCAGGTTCTGACAGCAGGAGGTTCCACCAGTCCAATCATTCGAGGGTGAGGCCCCAGTAGCAGGGGGAGATACATGTCCAAAGTGAGGGAGGATACACACGAAGACTTGCTATTTAGACATCTCGGTGTGTTATAATTGCGAGGTGAGAGGTCATGTTCAGCGGAACTGTCGTGCACCCAGACAGGGCATGGGTAGGGGATTCTCCCCGCCATCCAGTTCTTCAATTGCTACATCATTTGTGCGTCATCCAGCTCCAGCAAGGCATGTTGTAGATAGAGGGCTCGTGGTAGAGGTGTACCGAGCCGGTTCTAGGCTTTGAGTGGTCGCCAAAATGCTGAATCTTCTCTAGATGTGGTTACAAGTATCTTGTCTGTTCAGGCCATTGATTGTTATACTTTTATTGACCCTGGGTCTTCCTTGTCCTATGTCACTCCATTCATTGTTTCGAGTTTTGGGATTGAGCCCGAACAGCTTCTTGAGTGGTTCTCTGTATCAACCCCGGTTGGTGATTTTATTACAGTCGCGCGAGTTTATAGGAATTGTGTTGACACTGTGTGTGGTCGTGTTATCACGGCCGATCTTATTGAGTTTGGGATGGTAGATTTTGATGTGATTATGAGAATGGACTGGCTTTATTCGTGCTTTGCTAAACTTGATTGTCGGACAAGAGTCATGAGACTCGAGTTTCCCAATAAGCCGGTTATTGATGGAGTGGGAATGGTAATGTGCCAAAAGGTAGGTTTATTTATTACCTTAAGGCTTTGAAGATGATTAGGACGGGGTTATCTATCATTTGGTTTGGGTGGCGGACATCACTTCAGATGTGCCTGCCCTCGGATCTGTGCCAGTTGTAAATGAATATCTGGAGGTATTTCTGGATGAGCTTCCAAGGATCCTGCCAGATAGGGAGATTGACTTCAGATTGATGTGTTTCCAGATACTCAGCCAATATCTATTCCATCATACAGGATGGAGCCAGCAGAATTACGAGAGTTAAAGGAACAGCTTAAGGATTTATAAGAGAACGGGTTCATTCGACCAAGTGTGTCGCCATGGGGTGCTCCAGTTCTTTTTGTCAGGAATAAGGATGGGTCATTTCGGATGTGTATCGACTATCGACAACTTAACAAGGTCACCATCAAGAATAAATACCCTTTGCCCCGGATAGATGATTTATTCGACAAATTTCTATGTGTGAAGTTCTTATCCAAAATTGATTTGCGATCCGGGTATCAACAATTGAAGATCATAGAGCGGTATATTCCTTAGACCGCCTTCACAACCCGCTATGGTCACTTCGAATTCTTGGTCGTGTATTTTGGGCTAACCAACACCCCGGTAGCTTTCATGGATCTTATGAATCGGGTCTTCAAGCCATTTCTGGACTCCTTTGTGGTTATTTTTATTGATGACATCCTCATCTATTCGCGAAGCAAGGAAGATCATGTCGTTCACCTCAGGGTAGTTTTGCAAACTCTTCATCAGCACCAGTTGTATGCTAAATTCTCAAAATGTGAATTTTGGTTGGAGTCTATTTCTTTTCTAGGACATGTTGATTCGGGAAAGAGGATTCAAGAGGACCCCCAAAAGATTGCAGCAGTGAAGGATTGGCCTAGACCTACAACCCCGACGGAGATTCGTAGCTTTTTTGGGTTAGCAGGTTATTATCGGAGGTTTGTGGAGGGGTTCTCTACCCTCGCCTCCCCATTAACTAAATTGACACAGAAGTCAATCAAGTTCCAATGGTCTGATGCTTGTGAGAAAAGTTTATTGCCTCCCATTTTCATGTCGGGATCTCTATAGTCTGCATTAGCCTTCTGAGATTCTGGTGCTCTATTTTCACTTACTGACAACTAGGGCAATGAGTGACATAAGCAATGTTCTTCCATATCGTTCCACCAATACAAATCCTTAATGTCATGATACAATTTTGTCGACCCAGGGTGAATGGAATACCATGAATAATGTGCCTCTATTATAATCCTGTCTCGTAGCCCTGCAATATCTGGAACACACAGACGACCCCTGAATCTAAGAACCCCATCTCAACTGAGTTCAAATAACGTCTTCTTCTATTGTGGAACCTGCTCTCTCAACTTGACTAACTCTGGAACCTAGTACTACCTCTCCTTTACTTCAACTATGAGAGATGATTTTTGCAGCATTTTGGAGTACAACTCCTCCATTTCCAGAGTCTACGAACCGAACCCCCAAACAAGACAATTGATGAATCTCTCTTGTTAATTGTCTTTTTTCGGCCTCTACATGTGCTAAACTACCCATACATCAATGACTTAAGGCATATTCTACAACATTAGCTTTCCCTGGATGATAGAGAATGCTAAAATCATAATCTTTCAATAACTCAAGCCATCGCCTCTATTGCAAATTCAAATCTTTTTGCTTGAAGATATATTGCAGGCTTTTATGATCAGTGAACACATCAATATGAACACCATATAGATAATGTCCCCATATCTTAAGTGCATGGACAATTGCAGCTAATTTGAGGTCGTGAGCCGGATAATTCTGCTCATGCTTCTTTAACTGTCGTGAAGCATAGTAATTACTTTCCCATGTTGCATTAGGACACATCCTAACCCGACACCTGAGGCATCACAATACATGGCATAACCATATGGACCTTCTGTAAGTACTAGAACTGGCGCTGAGGTCAACCTATTCTTAAGCTCATGGAAACGTTGCTCACAGTCCTCTGTCCACTGAAACTTAGTCGCTTTCTGCCTCAGCTTTGTTAATGGTGCTGAAAGAGAAAAAACACCCTCTAATTATCCTTGGAAGGGGATACCTATTCTTAATAGCAACCTTGCTCAATTGCTTATAATCTGTACACATCCTTAGCAAGCCATCTTTCTTTCGTACAAACAATACCGGTGCACCCCAAGGTGAGGTACTGGATCTGATGAAACCTTTCTCCAGTAAATAATTTAACTGCTCCTTTAACTCCTTTAATTCGGAAGGTACCATTCTATTCGAAGAGATGGATATTGGTTGCATTCCTAGAAGCAAATCGATGCAAAAATCAATCTCTTGCTTTGGAGGAATACCTGGAAGTTCATCTGGAAATATATCCACATACTCTTTGACTACTAGAATAGACTGAAGTGCAGGTATCTCAACATTCGCATCTTTAACTCGCACAAATGATAAATTCACCCTTGTCCGATCATTTTTCTCACCTTCAGATAGGAAATAAACCTACCTCTTAGTATCACTGTATTACCTAACCATTCAAGGACTGGCTCGCTAGGAAAATAAAATATGGCTATCTTTACTTGACAATCAATTATGATTTGACAATCAACTATGACATAACAAGCTGCCAACCAATCCATGCCCATGATGCCATCAAAATCCAACATCTCTAGCTCAACTAGGTCGACTGAGGTCCGACGACCACAAACTTATATCGTACAACCTCGGTAAACACATCTAGTGATAATCAATTCTTCGACCAGTATAGATACCGCAAAAGGATCACTTAGTATTTCAGGCACTATACCAAATTTCCGCGCGACAAATGGGGTAATGCATGATAAAGTAGATCCTTAGTCTATCAAGGCATAAACATCGTGAGAACAAATGGTCAACATACCTGTCACAACGTATGGTGAGGACTTTTGGTCTTGTGGACCTACTAGCGCATAGATACGATTCTGGTTACCACCTAAACTGGACCCTCTGCCTCTTCCTCAACCTCTACCAGCCAAAGACTGAGACTTTCTTTCTAAAGGATGCACGGACATAGCCGATCCTGTTGCTGAATTCGCTTGTTGCTCGATACCCCCAGAATCTCTATTGGGGGAATCTTGCATCATATGCCTTGGATGTCCATATTTATAACAAGCATCAGAATCGGCTCGTTATTGGCCCAAGTGTCCTCTATCGCAGATGGCACACCGCAGCCAGATTGACCATGTTTTCCTCGAACCTCACTGTCGCTGCAAATTGAACACATGGGATCTTTCACCTGTTCCTGATTGAGTATAGCGATCATACCTGTAACCCTGTAGCTGAGGTGGCGGAGGTCTAGGTGGTCGTTCGAAGTACTGGGCTAGTAACTACCCTGAGACTACTCCTGCGACCTGGCAAATCTCATCCTCTTACGCTGCCCTGACTCAGTCCTCTCCACACCTTTCTGCCTGCCTACCCCTTTCTATATTCTGGGCAAATGCCTGAATTTGGGAGATATCCATACTATCCTGTAATGTGTCGCTGGCACATGCGTCGGTCAACTCATGGGCCAACCCTTCTATAAACCTATGGATTCTATCCCGCATAGTACCAACTAAGGATGGTGCATATATGGACAATGAGTCAAAACGAAGACTATATTCTCGAAAACTCATATTTCCCTGCTTGAGGGCTAGAAACTGATCGAGTCGAGCCTGTCGGATCTCTCGTGGTAACTACTGGTCAAGAAAGACAATTGAAAAATTCTCCCAAATAACAGATGGCTATATATGGCTATATATCGAACGGATGGCTATATATCGAAGTCGAAAAGCTGTTAACTCAACCGCCTCTTTCTCCGAGGCATGCATAACCCAAAAGATCCTATGAAGGTGATCTATGAAATCCTGGGGGTCCACCCTTTGATCCGTCCCCGTGAACCCTGGGGGATTCAAAGAAATAAAATCTCGGACCCTTGAACTCTCAGATCCCTCAGAAGGTTCTGCACTAGCGGTTGCCCTAGCTTGTTGCTGGGTAGATACCAAATGTGCCAACAAATGCACCACACTCCTCAAGTCCTTATCTGATGGAAGTGAAGGGGGAACTGGATGTGCGGTCTCCCTAGGAATCTCCTCAGATGGTGGAGGAGTCGGTAATCGCTAGGTAGGGGTCTCTCCCTGTGACTCCGATTGAGCCCCATTTGCTGGGTGTACCCTGCTAATCCCCTCACATACTGTTTTTTCTCTCCTATAATTAGTCGCAGTCATACTAGTTACCATAATCTGTGCATGCAAACGTAAGATTAACTCAAATTTCCTATAATTCGGTGCTACAGCATGATTTAGATTTGAAATAAGGGTAACAAACTCTTAAATGTCATGTTGTCCCTTGCTTATATAATGTGGTGCACCACACATCTATAAATAAGATCCTACTAGACACAGCTTGTAGACTCCCTAGGACAGGACTGCTCTGATACCACTTTTGTCATGCCCCGAGCCTGGAGGCGAGACCGGCACCTAGTACCTCATCTATCCTTGCGTACCACTTGCGACTAAGAGACTCTGAACATGTAATGTCATACTTTGGCTATGAGCCACATTACAAGATAATGTGCGATGAAAAATATAAAACTAAATGGAGACTAACACTAACTAATGTCAACATAAAGTTGGGTCGGTAAGGCCATCATACTTATTACAACTGACAGGCCAACAAAATATATGTACAGGTCCCCCTACAAGCCCAACATATTGCACTAACCGACATAATATGTCTACAACCCTCTACTGATAGATGTACTATGATCGGAATAGGGCACCGACCTACCCATAACCTATCTATATATAAACACAAGATATACCCACACTGCTAGACCCGGCAACTCTGAAAGAAGGGAAGCTTACCGATAAAGCTGAACTTGGGCAACACCAACTAAGGAGGTCTACTCGTCTGTCTGTCTGAACGACCGAACCAGTACACATTAATTGTAACGCCCCCATAAAGGGACGTCAGTACGAAATAATGTACCGAGTATATAAGGCAATATACTGAAAGCTGAAATAGAACTGATGATCTAATAACTTAAAGCAATTGGGGATCAAAGATAATTTGAAGATATGCTCGTCAGCTGAACTGACTCAACTCCTTCAATATAGTGAGTAAAATAGTTGTTCGGCCCTATAAGGCTCGGTATACATATATATATCTACTCTGTCGTAGTAGGCTCACTCATAGGCGCTCGGCCATACTAGGCTATATATCTCGACCAACTGGGCTAGCTCATAGGTTCTCGGTCACAACAGGCTCAGTATATAACTTACCATCTAATCAGAGGTTACCCAATAGGGGCATGCCCATCGATTATAGCTCGATGGTAATGAAAATACTTTTAATACTGTATATACGTAAATTCTCTACTCTCTTGACTAGAAGAAGAAAATACTCAATTGAATATGAAGTCCCAATAAAGAGAATATTGTAACTTACAAAATTACAAAAATATATGTAATTTACGCGACTAGCAAAATATACGTAAATTCCAGAATATGAATCTTTCTTTATGGCTTATTAACAAACTCGTGTAGTGCCAAGATCATGCAAAATAAAATAAGGGCTTAGCCTTAACATACCTGGAATAGAAAAAAATCCGTATAATATCCTTGGAAAAAATTACACCGTACTCCTTTAGAACCGCAAAATTTTACTTTGCTAAAATTCAAAAAATCTTCGTTGAACTGTTGAAGATTTACGATGCTACAAGATAATCTCGTTACTTCATGGTAGAAATCTGATTTTTCTCCTAATTAAATGCCTTCTTAAAAGGTTTGAGAATGAATTACCTTTTTTTTGGTCTTGTATTGAAACTTTTGGAATGAAACTTTGAAAGAGTAGCAAGATAAATAACGTTCTGTCTTAGTCTTGAAACCTTTTTGAAATGAAATTGCATGGTTTATTTTAGTCTTTAATTGAAAGGATTTGATTAAGCAGTCTTGGAAAAGAAACATATTGTTACTTCATGACACCTCAGCCAGGAATGATATTAGTCATTCCTTTATAACATGGCTAGCTGCCACGTGGGGTCGGTATGAGATGTTTATTCTTTATACGCTTATTAGTTAATAAGGTAATGTTCTATTATCCGATAATTAATTAATTATCCGTATAATTTAAAAATTATTTTAAATTACTTAAAATTTTACTTATTTTTAATATACTTTATATATACTTTATACATTATACTACTGTAGTTATATGGTACCTTGCATGGTACTAGTTTATAATTATCGGGTATTACCACTTGATCCGTATTTTTTTCAAAATTGACCATTTTCAACGTAACTCGTTTTCTCTACTTCGTGCATCCTTTATCCTTCATGATACTTATTTATCGCTTGTTATAAATAGCATAAATACATTAACATCAAGATGATCTCACCCCCCGAGTTTACGTCAATTAACTGAAGACGGAATTTTAATGTACAAAAAACGTGAGATGTAACATCTAAGAAACGCGAGGACTATCTATATACGGTCGAAATCAGTTATGCCCGATTTTCCGGGCTCGAGGGGTCGCCTTAAGTCGAGTTCAGGGCGGATCGAGGAGGAGCTCGATACTAGGATGGAGCTCAACTACAGAGTACGAGCATCGAAGAATCAAGTGTTCAAGGAACGTCGGTGCCTAATGTGAACATACTCGAGATAATACCGTTATTGGCAAAGAATATTCTCTTAATTTCTGGCTTGTTGTTCGTCAGAATTGTCCTTTAGCTTTATTATTCTTGCTTTATTGTTCTTGATCCATCTCGAGGTTTCTTTGGCTCGAGGTTGAAACTGGCTTGCACACTGGTTTAATTTTACTTTATTTCCTTCATTTATACGTTAGTTTTTATGGTTATTAATTAGTATTGAACTAAATCACATATCTTTAAAACCATAAATCAAATTTAATTGTTATTCGTATTTTAAAGGTATCGTTGTTGCAATTTTAATAAATTTGTACGCATACATTTATGCACATTGTCAAAAATTATAGATTTAACCGAATCCGTTGAATTTCCCTCTGTTTTAGCATGAATGAGTGCGGCCACGGTAATACAAATGCTCTCCTCCTTCGTATGCGCTAGTAAAATGCAAGCACTTGTAGAAGAAGGTTAATACTGCCCGAGAGATCTCTTCCAATTAGCTACAACTTTGAGAGCTTAGATTGGGATTCGTATCACTGCAAGAGTTTTCTCTAACTTTCTGTTCGTCTCTTTTAATACTTTTAATGAAAGCTGTCTGTTTTGTCAAGGAACTATGTTTCTTATTTTCCTAGAAAGGTATATTCATTGCGCCAATGAATCCTTTTGTGTATAACCTGTATACAGCTGTGCCTGCAATAAGAAATTTCGAATTTGTGCACATCCAACAGAGAAAAATATTTTACCGAAGCTTTTCTTCTAATCTCGGTCGTAATTTATTACTATGTGCAAATCCAGATCTACCAAAAGACAAGACTGGATTGATTGGTAAACGTATCTTTCTTAGTTTAAACTGTCTGATTATGACATGCATATTAATGAATTTCTCAAATTTGCAGGTAGTTTTTTTAATGCAAATCAGGGTTGATTACAGCCGCTGCATTATTGGTCACTGCATTTTCTACACCCTTCCATTAGAGCAGCTTGATCGAGAGAAATCTTGATTTATTCTTATGCAATCGGAGCTCGTGGATTTCCCTGTCCTTATATCTTATTACATCTATGCAACCCAAATTAAACGTACTCTCCAAGCTATGTGGTTACTGGGTCTTTTGTGGACCATAGGCAACTTTTTCAACTGTTGCTCAAACAGCTGGCCAGAGATTGGTTCAATATGCCCTTGAGAATCCAACAGGACTTATATGCATGGAAGGTAGCTAATTACATCTTAAATATGGTTTAGTAATGAGCTTAATTATGACTGCTTTTTTGTTATCTTCGGAACAGGACATTGTAATTGGGATTAGAACTTCGTAAGGGTGGTCGTCTGTTTTGGTATTTGATTTCTTAAGATGCTATAACCAATATCATATCTAATTAAATTCATCATGGATCGGATTTCTCCTTTCAGCTTATTCGACTTGAATATTAACTAGTACATAGAGACATAGACTATAATATTCTTAATTAGAATACTCAAACCTACATTCTAAGCTTACTTGACTCTTGACGCAATCTCTGCCCAAAACTAGCAAGTATCCGCTGAGAGGAAAATTAAAAAGTTACCTAAAGGAATACATTTGATCATTGAAAACACTTTGTTACGTAAAGTTAATTGTTGAACGTAAAGAATACAAAGAGTAATACAACAAATGCAACAATAATGCAAGAGAAACGGAGTAATACCCAAAAATCGTACTAGAACTTAGTAGCTGGTGTCATCTTTCACTTCTTCTAGGGTTGGTAATATTTGGTGCTCTACTATTAAACCCTACAGTTAATTTCCTTTATGGATCGATTTGTTCGCGCTACTAGCTTTACACTTGCTTTCGGCCCATACAATTGAAGCGACATAAATTGTAGGAGAGTTACAAAAGGTATCTCCAGTATTTAACACCATGAATTGTTAAGAGTAAGAAAATTCTAGTCCATACATTTTCACCTACTTTATTCAGTGCTGATATAGGCTTCAAGCTGCTACCCTCTCTTGAACTTGTATAGTTATTAACCATTATTTCAAGAGCCTTGCTTGGTTCCAGCTAGACCTTGCTGAGTATATTTGTCAAAAAGATTTAAATTATGCTCTCAAACTAAAAGGAAGACTCTTACCTATTTAGCACTCTCTACCATTACCAAGGGCATGAATGCATAGCTTATTACTGTACCTGGACAATAAATGAATAATAGAAAGCCAGAACTCAAGAGATGCATAATGAAAAGAAATACATTTATGGTTGCAGTTCATAATTTCAATCTGCCCTCCAAAAAGAGTACACTAAAAAACCAAATAAAAAGCTTGACATGCAAGGGCTAGGGGTAATGCAATAGAAATATAACAAATGCACCAAGGAGTTGTTATAGGTCCAACCAAAAATAAACCATAAATTATCCACAAGTAACATGTTAGCCAACTCGTTCAGAATCATCATTCAATGAAACCACTTTCCAATCCTAGTGCGCTTGCCAGCTGCCACCAGTTTTCTTCTGCTTCGAAGACATGTTTGCTCCATCAAACCCTAAACTGAAAGTTCAGGTATGGCAGAATCAACTTCCCCAAGATTATGCGCCACATCAGGCTTGTCAAGGGATTTTTTAGGTGATACATTGTCAATATCACTGGACCTCTTCCTCTTGTTTGTCTGCTTGGTTTCAGCCTCAGTGATAGGCTTCGCACCTTCTTCATCATCCTCCGCACGTTTATCAGTTTCAGCAGCTTCTTCAGTTAGAGCCTCATCTTTTCCATCTGAGCCACCATCAACATCTTCATTTAATCCTGCATTTTCTTCCTCAATTTGGCGCTGCAATGACTCTATTACATTCATCAACTCTCTATTAATCTGCCAACAAAACAACCTTCAGTGTAAGAATAAAACTTATACTCAAAAAGTACAAAAGTCTGGGAATGATTAAGTTTTGCTTATGATATTCATATATAGACTACAGACATAGTAATTAGTAATGATCGGATTTTGGAGCACCACAAAGTCATCAGGTAAATTGTGAATTAGGTACCTGAGGGTTCTGGAGGAAATCAGATATATCAGTCGGGCATGACGGGCATTTCATTATATTTTTCTGCACTCGTAACGTCCGCCTGCCTTCACCCCTCTGTCTTGTGAAAGACTGTCCTGCAAAGGCACTTTCCAAACATGCCTTGCAGAAGTTATGAGCACATGGAGTTGTAAGTGGGAGATTCATCACTTCCCGGCAAATAAGACAGCTAAACTCTGCACCATCACATCATTTGTTGGATATTGAGAATTAAATTGAAGACATTATGCAATCACTAACAATCAAAAGGAAACCTAAAATCAGATAATACCACATATGGCCTAGTTAAATCATATTAGAAGGCAAAGGATAAAATGACAAGCATTGAATGAGAAGTATAGACAAGAGGGGCCGCTCTTATGGTAAGCAACCCCCACTTCCAACCGAGAGGTTGTGAGTTCGAGTCTCTCCAAGAGCAAGGTGGGAAGTTCTTGGAAGAACGTATGTCGGGTGTCTATTTGGAAACAGTCTCTCTACCCAAGGTAGGGGTAAGCTCTGCGTACATACTACCCTCCCCAGACCCCACTAAGTGAGATTATACTGGGTTGTTGTTGTTGAATGAGAAGTATACCTTTCAAAAGCCTTTGCTTCACAGATATTGTATTTTTCTTTGATCTAACTTTCCTCACTTTTGTTCCATCATCATCTTTTTGACATTGAATAGGTTTTCGACTATTAGGAGGAGCTTTTTTCCACATCCAACAACTCTTCTCCTCCTGTAAAACAGAAACCATATATTACAAACAGTGGCAACATTCATATAATGTATACTTCACATACAAAAAAAGTGATTTAAAATATGTCACTGCATTTACAGAAAGAAAGTAAATACCCCAATTAAATTGGCAAAATTAATCACACAATCTGACAATCAGCATCCTTAAATGTTCTAAATTACCACACAGAGAAACTACTGCAGATTCCAAATATCATGCTACAATTATCTAGCTTCTCACATCATAATCCCAAGCAGGAGATCCCTTTCTTTCAGTTATATCTGTAGCACCATTTAGCTCTTTTATGGAAGGCAAGGCCCTAGGACGGTCCCCCTGTTCATCACTGCCAATATAACAAGGTTTAATTATATAAAAGAAAATCCCAAAAAGAAGGGGATAGACATTAGCAAATAAGTAAAAATGCACAAATAAAAGACCTGGTCCATGGGGCAGGTTCATTATCACAGCGCATAAAAAGATATCGGCACACTTTGAATCCCTGCACAAATTTCAAGGACACGTAAATGATTGACATAGATGGAGAATCAGAGATACAGATGCATAAAGATTTGGACAAGAGTTTCAAACTTGTTTTCCAGCTTTACGCCAGCATTTTTCAATCCTGTAAACCCCGTCATATCGTACTCCCTTCTCTGGTGCATAAGAAGAACGCTTCTCCTTATGGGACCTATATATATAAGAAAAAGGATAAAACTTGTACATTAGAAATGCATCCCCAACAGCAGTGATAAAGATTTGAGACTTGATGTAAATATTGGCAAATCCCACCAAATAGACTATTAGTAACTCCACTCAACTAGTGGATACTGATAGATATTATTATGTTGTCAAAGGCCAAAACATTTCAATAGCAGAAAGTCGGCATCCTGAGCTTTTCGTACGCCTCATTCGGGGTTGGGTGTGGGTCAGCAGGGTTATCCATAGATGATTTGTGTTTTAGCTGATGTTCCCCCTATGGCTGTTAGTTATGATAGTTACTGTATGATATTATTGCATGCGATTGTATTTATGTTTCGTATGTTTAGATAATTATTTACGCTATTTACGCTATTTCTGCCGGAGTTACTAATACTTTATTGTTTTGTTTTTGTCTTTCTTTTTGTTTTACTGCTGTTTTTACTTTTATCCTATGAGTCGGGGGTCGATTGGAAATAGCCCCTCTGCCCTTTCGGGTAGAGGTAAGGCTTGTCTACATATTACACTCCCCAGACCCCACCTGGTGGGAGTATACTGGGTAGTTGTTGTTGTTGTTGTAAAGCCGGCATCCTGAAGCTAAAAAATAAAATTGCAACATAGATCGGATAACAATTACCCTACTTGCTACTTTAAAAAATTAGAAAAAACAACAGCAATTGCATGGAATGTCAAGAACAATCACAAGTACATCAGCTACTCATGCAAACTTGGCTGCTCTGACATGAAACTTAACATCTATATGATACATAACATCACACTGTGGAAGATAAATAAGCCAACTACATATACTTTATTGACCAGCCCAAGAGTGACTAACGCAACAATAAATCAGCCAGTTTCCAGTCAAAAGAAGGGATAGCAAGAATCGTTTCAGTTATCTACCTTTTTAATCAAAATGTTAAATGCACCAACTGACCTCACAACTCGGACAGGATAACCCCTGAGACAGCTGACACGTAAAGCTTCATTAAGCTTATCAAATTTCTGGTCAAATGATTGTAACTTGTTTGTTCGCTTGTTACCACTCAAGTCTCTTCCACCACTAGGCAACACAATCAACATAAAACTAGTTAGAAGGGTACCTCACCAGAAACCAGCAGCACCAAAAGTTATCAGTGTAAATAAATAAACAAATGCAAAACCAAGCATTAATCTGGACTCACTTTTTAGTAAAAGAAAGTCAAATTGATAACACTCACAAAAAAGTTTTCAGAAAGCAAAAGGAAGAATCCAGCTTAAGCACAACAGATAGATACTTTACACGAGCATGGTGCTCAAAATACAAGAAACAACGGAGAAAAGAAATTCAACACCGCAAATGCATCATGTGGAATCATGCGTAGCGTAAATTGAGAAAACAAGTTGGGTGCAAGGTGAGCTAAAAAAGGGAAACAACATAAGGCACATGCATCAAACAAAAGATAAAGACAAGCAACACAGACAAAACTTTACCTTCCAGTATAAAGAAACCATTCACCATGGTCCTCATCATCTTCATATCCACCAGAAAGTGCAACAGACTGGGCCCCATAATCTGACTGGCCAGCAATTCCAGCCACATGAGGGAAATGAGCCCCCCATTGCCGACACTCAAAACGATCCTCCCAAGTCTCACCAACTAAGACGCCCAAGTTGCGCTCTGGATCATTCTCTGCTGAAATTGGTCCAAAATGGTCTCCAGGAATTGTGACAAAAATCTTCCCACTGCAAGCATTAGCCTTTCCAGACTTTTTTGCACGCTCAGTGGTGAAAGCTTTGTCAGGTCTATTTTGGTTGTGAATGAAATGGGCAACTTTTGAAGTCCCCCCAGAAGCACCAGATCGTAGTGTTCTTGCCATTCTTATGGCAATGACCAGAGCAGAGTTAATTCGAGGCTGGCTAGCCATTTTCGGTGGAATAGGGGTGCGACAATTAGCACATGTGCTCTTCCGCTGCCCAATCCACTTTTGGAAACACTTCAAGCAAAAGTTATGACCACAAGGCGTCTGACATGGAAAAGATAATAGTAAGATGGAGCTATGTGAAACCTCCAAATTAAACAACTATTCCTTCAAAAGGAAATGAGCATTTATCCAACAAAGGACCAAAAATAACTTGTGATCAACCATGTAGGTAAAATATTCCTAATGCCCCTTCTATTCGGCTTGGGTGGTCCAAATAATGTATCTCATACAAACCTACCAATATTTTAGTACTCGAACATAATAGAAACAAAATGATTAAAAAGAAAATCAAAACATGAAGCATGAGACAGCACATACACCATTTAAAGTTACAACGATTACTGGAATGGGAATAGAGAGGGACGGGCCAATCCCCTAGTCATGGCATCTATCATTATTTAGATGAAAAGCTACTTATTGATGTCAAATTAGATGTGTTCGTTGGCATGCAACTTAGGTAGCTGTCCATTTTCCCACTATTCCTATTCAAGAATTGTCCTCTATAACAGCATAGGGAGGAGGAAACTTAATGACAACAAAAGAAGTGCATGCATTTCGCAATCAAAGAAGCCCTTGAACTCAACTCCATTCAACAAAGAAATTTCACATATGAACTCTTCTAAGGATCGGACACAACAATACAAGTAACATATATCTTGAAGGCATAAAGCGAGGACATTTCAGTAATTGAAATAAAGCATAAGGTTTTGAGTAACACTTATCAACAACAAAAAAAGGCCTCTTCCAGTTTCTGATTAAGCATAAAACTTTATGACTTCAAGACATAAGTTTATTTGTGTTCCAAGTTACAGATGTGAACCTAGAAGGAAGTTATCTCGGGAGTGAAATTGGAATAGTTCGGGCTAAGCAGCTACGTGAGGCACCTTGTGATAAAGGCAAATCAGGACTAGTATATCTTAAATACCAAAACGAGGAGAATGAAACTAAAACATAAAATTAAAACAGGAAAAGGGGACAAAGCAAGGAAAGGGCAAAAAAATTGAAAAGACGATATACCGTGACAGGTCTCTCCGGCAGTTGCATGCACATAGAGCAGTTCAAACTTCCATCGAGAATGTTGAGAACATCGTTGTCTGTGTTGACACCCTCCAGATTACTGGCTTTAGCGCTTCCGCTCAAGAGCTCTTGTCGTTGCTTGGCCTTCTCTTGTTCGGTGAGCGACGAGTCGGATTCTATGACCCGAATGGCGGCGATCAAATCGCTTCCAGAGGACGAGGAAGCCGCAGCAGCATTCTGTTTAACGGCTACCGGGGGGGCATCGGGAGGCAAGGAGCAATCAGGACACTCCCAGTTGACGGCGTCGGCCATGGAATTGGGAGGAGCAGAGAGGCAGGTGACGTGCCAGGGAGTGGCACAAGTCTTACAGAGGAGGGATTCATTCTCCGATGGCTTCGTTTTGCACACCATACAAACGCCATCGCCGTCACATGGGAGGTCGCTATCGTGCGCCATCGGAGTGGTTGAGGACAGCAAATATAAGGTAAAGTTTAAGGGAAAATAAAGCCAATGAAGTAGAGTGACAAAGAGAGAGGGCGTGAGAAAAGAGAAGAGACGATTGGCAATTTTAAATAGGGAGAGAGGAAGTGGACTATTGCCCAATGGACGCGGGGAGATGTTTTTCGATTAAAAAAATTGGCAAGAAATTTAGGTCAAATTTTCAAATTTTGGTGTTCCCTCTATTTTCCTGTGGATCTATAATTGGCAAACTACTTATTTAATTTCTCTATAAGTAATTTCCTTAAATTTTATCTACAAATCTACGCTCAAATGTTAAATTCTGCAAATTAATTAAACTTCTTCCATTAATCACTCATTTATTTTAAGAACTTAACCACAACAAATCAAGGTTTCACTTTCCCATATTGACCTTTCTAATTCTATTTATGTTTTTGTATTTTTTGTATGTCGTTATACATTTCAATTACGATGGAACCATATCAAAATATCCCTCTGTTTCAAAATAGATAAAATATTTTTCTTTTTGATCTTTTCTAAAATAAATACATCTTTTTAATTTTAGAATTAATTCAACTTTAAACTGTCCATTTTACTCATTTTATCCTTAATGAGAAGCTTCTATAACTATACAAATGTCATAACCCCACAAAACTTTTAGGCATTAAGTTTTTAGAACTATATATGTTTCAAAAAAGAAATCTTAAATTCCATACCAATCAAACTATTGCATCTAAATTGCAACGGAGGAGTATGTGTTACATTTAGGGGTGTCAAGGGTTGGGTCAATTTTGGGCTGGTTAAAATGGATTGCGTCAATAATTGGGCGGATCAAATGACCCACCCAAAAGTTACTTGGCCTAATATGGGTTGGGTCAAGATGGGTTAAAATTCGAGTCATAACCCAACCCGTCCAACTCTTATTAAACTTTAATTAATATGTGTTATTTTCTTATAAATTATATAATTATTAAATAACGCTTTTTTTGCTTTTGTTGAGGTCATATTTAAAATATAAATAAAACTAAAATTATTTCTAAGATATTTTGACAAACTTACTCATAGATTAATTTGGGCTAAAAATTAGTTCAATTTTAAATTGGTTAAGATGAATTGGGTCAAGATGGACTAAGTTCAATAAATAAACGGATCAATAATCAACTCAACTTTAAGCGTATTAAACGGGTTATTTGGACTTGAGCTAAATTTGACAGCCCTTGTCACATTCCTTAGAACTTAATACAATGACTAGCGAAGCTTGGCAAGTGTATGTTTATTCTACAACAGTGATGTAATCTTGCCATGGTGAAGATTCAACAGGTAAAAACATGTAAATTCAGTATTTTCCTTTTTCATTTTAAGTTGCGCGTTGGAAAGTATAGGATATTATTTAAGAGTTATGTTAGTGGACGTTTGAATATAAGAATTATAAAATTCAGAAAAAAAAGTTGGAAAAATTTTTTTTAAGTGAAATGTTATTTGAAAATTAGAGTTGTGTTTAATTTAGACAAGAATATAATTGTGGGTTGTTTTTTAAATTTTCAGAGTGATCTGAATGAAATTTTTTAATAATTTTTTGGAGCTTGACAAATTTTTGAAAATTTTTAAAATTAATCATCAAATAAAAATTAAAAATTTTATGGTTAAACACTTATTCCGAAAAAAGTGAAAAAATTCCATCGCTAATTGGGCTCTTAGTGGGCCCTTGGACATAAAATTGTAAAATTTCGAGAAGAGGTGAAAAAAAGTTCATTGCAAAACGGGCTCTTAATCTCATGAAGATGAATAATCATAACTCCATGTGTCGTAATTTAAAAGTTTTTCCTTTTTTTTTTAATTCTACTAATCTTTTCGTTGCATATTCTAAAGTAATCATGGACTTAATGTATTAGAATAAAATACTACATAAATATTTTTCTCAAAATAGTCCTAATAAAGTTAATTGCATAAACCAAGGGCAAACAAGGGTCCAAGTTAATTAAGCAATTTAATAAAGATATAAATAAAGCTCCAATTTGAAATAATTCGGCCGGTCGTTATTATATTTGAGCTCCATTTCCCTATTTGATAGTAGCTTATTTGTTATTTTGTAGCTTGCGAAGATGGATGGTTAGGTTTCGGAAAAGTTTTAGAGTGAATTGGAACACTAAATTTCATGATTGGAAGGTTAAGTTATAAAAGCTGATCGAGGTTTGTCATTTGACTAAATGATCTCGAAATAGTATTTTGAGGGTTCTAATAGGTTCGTAGGTTCGTACGTTTTACATCTTTTCGTTGTGTGTTGGAAAGTATAGGATATTATTCAAGGGTTATGTTAGTGGGCGTTTGGACATAGGTATTGCAAAATTCAGGAAAAAAAGTGAGAAAGAAAATTTAAGTGAAATATTTGAAATTAAAGTTGTGTTTGGACACGAATATAAGTTGGGTTATTTTGAATTTTTGTGAGTGATCTTAATAAAAAAAAATTAACAGTTTTTTGGAGTTTTACAATTTTTCGAAAAATTTCAACATTCATCTGCAAGTGAAAAATAGAAAATTTATCGCCAAACATTTATTTCAAAAAAATGTAAATAAAAAACGCTTGGACATAAGAATTGTAAAATTACGAAAAAAAGTAAAACGGGCTCTTAATTATATGAAGATGAATAATGGGATTTTTACCTATCTATACCATATAGCAAACCTTATTACCAAAAATGTTCATAATATTGTATCTACCAGCATAGTTCATAGTTTGCTACAAAATATGTACCAAACCAAAAATAAATAGATTCTACCCTAAAAAAGGCGCTAAATTTGTAGGAATCAGATTTAATGGTGATTCTATCACCATTAATTTCGAAACTTAAAACGGAAGAAAATCCATTGCAACGTAATTCTCTCCTTCTCCGTATATTTTCCACCATTGATAGCCATTAAAAGTTTGAAAGCTTTGAATTCAAATTTGGATTTTCAAAAATCATTATTTGTTTTGATTGGGTGTTGTTGTTAATAATTCGAAATATGTTTAGGAGTTTATATCTCAATTTTGAGGGGTTTTGGTGAAGATTAGACTTGGTTTTGACTGAATTTCAGATTGAAACTCGTCGAAAAAGAAGAAGACATATTTTTCCATAAATTGTAGTTAAATTATAGAATTATAGATAAATTGTAGATAAATGTAGATTAATTATAGATAATTTGTAGATAAATTGTAGATTGGTAAGACTAAAACTTCTACAAGTCTTCTACAATTATGTCGAAAATGCCAATTATGCTACAATTGAAATGAGAATTGGAATATTAAAATTCAATGTATTCAGTTTGTAGATACAATTTCTACAAATAAACTACAATCAGTTTAAGTATTGTATAAAGTTGTATTGTTATATTTATACTACAATTAAGCTACAATCTTGTGTCAAAAATTTAAGCATACCAAATTTCAATTTATTTACCATAATTCAAATTAAGGGTATAACTATTGCTTCATTTATTCTAGGCATGATTTTATTAGTATGTATTCACTTTAGGTGTATATTTAACTTATGCCTTTAAGACTTAATCTTTTGGGTAGTTCAAAGTAGAACCCATCGTAGGATAATCTCCATTTCTAATCTGAATCCAATTCCTAATAACTTACTAAGGATTAATACAATAGGCGTTTGGACAATATTTGGTAAAAACTGAAATTTGAAGTTGACAATAAAAAGAGTATTTGTAAATTTGGGCTTACATACAATACAAATATCACTTGAAAAACAGTGAGTAATTTTCTGTTCATTCGAAATAAAATATTGTAATTTGGTAACTTATACACCTAATGAATTTAATAGTGATTACCGTATATTAAGGTGGAGGAAACATAAGGAAAAAGAAGAGGAGGAAAAAAAGGAAAAAGGAATATATGCTCCTAAAATCATGTCTAGAATAAATGAAGCAATAAGTATACCCTTAATTTAAATTATGGTACATAAATTGAAATTTGGTATGCTTAAATGTAATAAACACAAACATTAAACATGGGAGGTAATAAGGTTTGCTATATGGTATAGATAGGTAAAAATCCCATGAATAATCATAACTCAATGTGTCGTAAATTAAAAGTTTTTCCTTTTTTTAATTCTACTCATCTTTTCGTTGCATGTTCTAAAGTAATCATGTACTTAATATATTAGAATAAAATATTACGTAAATATTTTTCTAAAAATAATCATAATAAAGTTAATTGCATAACCAAGAGCAAACAAAGGTCCAAGTTAATTAAGCAACTTAATTAAGATATAAGTAAAGCTCCAAGTTGTGATGATTCGACTAGTCATTTTGTGTATTTGAGATCCATTTCCCTATTTGATATTTCTCATATGCTTATTTACTGTTTTATAACTTGCGGGGATGGCTAGTTTGGTTTCGGAAAGGTTTTGGAGTGAATTGAAACACTAAATTTTATGGTTGGAAGCTTAAGTTATACGTGTTGATCGAGATTTGACATTTGATTAAATGATATCGGAATGGTATTTTGAGGGTTCCAATAGGTTCGTATGGTAATTTTGAACTTAGCATATGTTTGGATTTGGATTGGAGGTTCCTATGTTGATTTGGCTTAATTCATGAAAATTGGAAAGTTAAAGGTTCGGAAAGTTTATAAGTTTGACCGGAGTTAACTTTGCTGTTATCGGATTTGGATTGTTATTTCGGGAATTGAAGTAGCTTCGTTATGTCATTTCGGACTTCTATACAAAATTTGGTGGCATTTCAAATTGGTTTGATAGGAATCGGTCGTTAGTTGAACGTTAGAAGCTTATGAAGTATGAACTTAAGAGAAATTCAGTATATGGTTTGGTTGTTAATTTGTACATGTGGCGATCTTACATGTATTTTTTAGGCTTTGGATAGGTTCTGATAGTATTTGTGGACTTGTTGGTATGATGGGACGGGGTCTCGGATGGCTCGGTTGAGTTTTGACCTACTCGGAGCTTGGTTAGAATTGTTGATAACTGCTAGTGTTTGGTATGCATCACGATCACGGAGCAGGTCTCATGATTGCGAAGGATTATTTTGGGTAAATGTGTTTTCATTTTTCCTATTCGTTTAAAGGATATCGCATTCGAGAAGTGTTGGTGGCTGTTGATTTTCACGTTCGTGTGAGAAGGCTCTCGTTCGCGTAAGAGGAATGGTTGGTTGGGAGCCGGCTGGGGTTAGCCTTCGCGTTCGCAAAGGCTTGGACACGTTCGCATAGGCTGGGGATGCTACTTCATTGCATTCGCGTGTAGCAGACCACGTACGCAAAGAGTATTTTTGTACCAATGGTTGTTTCTGATTCGTGAACGTGGAGTTTGGACCGCATTTGCAAAGGGTATCACTGGGCAGACTTATAAGAGTTCTAGTTTCGGGAAATAGACCCATTACTTTTTATTTTGAGCCCTACACTTAGAGATGTGTGATTGTTTAAGGGTACTTTCATACAAGGCAAGAAGGTAACTGATCTATATATTATTAAAAGGAGAGGATAAAGTCCTTTCCTTAAGCCAAGTGGCAGCATAAAAAAAAGTCATATGGCATAATTAGTTTTTTAGTTAATAATTAGTTATTAGTTACATTATATTTGAATTTAAATATCTATAAAAAATAAAAAAAAACTACCATATATATATATATATATATATATATATATATATATATATATATATATATATATATATATATATATATATATATATATATATATATATATATATATAGGTTACTTTAATTTAATTAATAATATAGATATCTCTTAATTAGTTATAATTAAAAAAATATCTAAAAATAATTACACATTCAAATTGGATGAGAGTAGTTTCAAGTTGGAGTGTTAAAATTATTTTAAACTAAAAAATAAAATAAAATTAACTATAAAAAAACCAAAAAAAGAAGAAGAAAAACTACCCATTCAAACCGGTGAGTAGTTTCAAGTTGGAGTTTTAAAATAAATAAATAAAATTAAATAAAATAAAATTTATCATTTCAAATTGGAGAAAAGTTTCAAATTGGAGTTTATAATTATTTTAAAATAAAAAATTAAATAAAGCAATAAAAACTTTTGATTCAAATTGTGCAGTAGTTTGTTTCTAATATTCTATATTCTATTATCTTCTATATCTATATCTATCTATAAATTATTAAAAGGAGAGGACAAAGCCCTCTTCTTAAGCCAAGTGGGTGGGAGTAGTATCAAGTTGGAGTGCTAAAAATTCTTTTAAAATTAAAAAAACAAAAAATAAAAATTAACTATAATAAAAAACCGAAAAAAGAAGAAGAAAAATTACACATTCAAATCGGTGAGTAGTTTCAAGTTGGAGTTTTAAAATAAATAAATTAAATTTACCATTTCAAATTGGAAAGTAGTTTCAAGTTGGAGTTTATAATTGTTTTAAAATTAAAAAAAATAAAGCAATAAAAAAACTTTTGATTCAAATTATGGAGTAGTTTCTTTCTAATATTCTATATTATATATATCTTCTATATCTATATCTATCTAAAATTAAAATGATAAGAAAAAGCATTCTCACTTCGCCAAGTGGCATCATTAGAATATGCCACTTGGCCCTTTAGGACACTCCTCCAAAAAAAAAAATAGGAGCTATAAAATTATTTGAAAAAAAAAACTCCTTCACAATTCATGATTTCTTCATATTTAAAATATTAAACATTTGTTTATTTAAAGAAATTAATTGATTTTAAAACAAACCTTTGTTTTACTCTTTAACTTTGAACATGAAGAGCTGAATTTCTTTTTTCTTTTAACAGAGATTTATTGAATTAAATATTACTTAAGTAAGACGGCATTGAAATACAAATACCCTATTTTAACTAAAAGTCAGTTTCTAAGCAGTTTGACATGGAAGAAGAGAAGAAACTATATTAGAGCCTCCTGATGGGAACCAACAGAAGGGAGAATGCAACCTAGAGCCAGGTCTATAAGATCCAGGAGGCACTACATCCACTATTTTCCCATGATTATTGTATCCTGGAATATTAGAGGACTAAACAAGTCCTACAAACAAAGAGAGTTAGTCAAATTCCTGAGGACTAATAAAGTAGATATAATAGCTTGTCTAGAAACTAGAGTGAAACAGCAACACTCATTGGCAATCTATAAGAAGCTGGGAGGTGAGTGGACAATAGGGAACAACTATGCATATGCTCCTAATGGAAGGATATGGATAATGTGGAAAGAAGTCAATGTTCATGTGGTAATTCTGGAAAGCACTGATCAACTAATCCATTGTCAGGTGAAAGATAAGAATTCAACTTTTGCTAGCTACATCACATTTGTATATGGCCTACACACTACCCAACACAGAGCACCACTATGGAGGGATTTGAGAACTGTCCAACATACTGGCCCTTGGCTTATAATGGAAGACTTTAATAGTCTGTTAGGGGTCGAGGATAGGATAAATGGTCAGGCAGTGCATACTTTAGAGATAGCTGACTTTCAGAGATGTACTGATGACATTGGAGTGGAGCAGCTTACCAAAAGAGGTAACAACTTCTCATGGAACAACAAAAGGAATGTTGAAGCCAGAGTTTATAGCCATATCGACTGGGCCTTTGGTAATGATGAGTGGTTCAATTCATACACAGGGGTGGAAGTAGTATACATGTTACATGGATGTTCAGATCACACCCCTATACTGATAGACACTGAAATAATTAAAATTAAAGTGAATAGACCATACATGCTACTACTAACAGTTATGCAACAAAAAAAATACAAGGAAGCAGTTCAAAGAGTGTAGAGTCAACAAGTCAAAGGATACACTATGTATTCTATTTGGAGCAGACTGAAAAAATTGAGCAGGAAACCAGAACCATTCATCAGGAGCACTCATCTGTAGATAAGAAGCTGCAACAGATGAGAGAAGATATGAGGGTAACTCAAGGAAAACTGAATGAAGATTATTTCAATAAAATAGTGATTGAAGAAGAAAAGAAACTGTTAGAGAACATTGAAAAGTGGGAAGTAATTCAAGAACAGATAATGAGACAGAAGTCAAGAGCAAACTGGATCCAACTGGGCGATAGCAATACAAAGTACTTCCATGCATATATGAAATTCAGACAAGCAAGAAACAGGGTGAGCAGTATTCTCAATGACAACCATATGAGGATTACTGATACACAGCAGATCCAACAAGAGTTCACTCACTTCTTTCACCAGTTACTGGGCACAACAGCAAATAAGCTTCCTGGAATAGACATCAATGTGGCTAAAGATGGGCCTTGTCTATCATTGCACCAACAACATCAATTGTTAACTCCAATAACAAGGGAATAGATCAGCCAGATAGTACATCACCTTCCTAATGACAAGGCTCCTGGAATAGATGGTTACCTGCAGAATTCTTTAAAAAGTTTTGGCCAACTGTGGGAGAGGAGGTTATAGAGGCAGTGCAACAATTATTTCAAACTGGAAAATTATTGAAAGAGATTAACTGCACAACTGTTACATTGATTCCGAAAGTGAAAAATCCCAACTATGTCAAGGAATTTAGACCCATTGCTTGCTGCTCAACACTGTACAAAGTTATTGCAAAGATCCTTACAAGCAGACTCAAACTAGTTGTGGATTATCTGGTGGGGCATGCACAATCAGCTTTCATAGAGGGGAGAAACATCCTAGACAATGTTATTATGGCTCGTGAATTGATAAGAGCTTACACCGAAAAGGCATTATCTCCTAGATGCATGATCAAAGTGGACATTAGGAAAGCTTATGACTCTGTTGAATGGGGTTTCTGAGGGCAGTGTTGCTGGAAATTGGTGTACCTTACAAAATGGTCACTTTAATTATGGAATGTGTCTCCACAACAAGCTTCTCTCTACTGATCAATGGAGGTCTCACCAGAAAGTTTGCAGCAAGAAAAGGATTAAGATAGGGAGACCCAATGTCTCCCTACATGTTTGTCTTAGTCATGGAATACCTCAACAGAACATTGAAGAAACTAAACAGGAACCCAGACTTCAATTTCCACCCCAAATGCTCCAAGTTACAAATCACTCATACATGTTTTGCAGATGATCTTTTGATGTGTTGTAGAGGTGATGAGATCTCAATTAAGTTAATGCTGGAAGAATTAGATAACTTTTCTCAGATGTCTGGACTGCAAGCAAACTTGGAGAAAAGCTCTTTGTACATAACATGTGTCTCAAGGGAAGTCAAAGAGAAGTTATTGGCAGACTTTCAACTAACATAAGGGAAATTCCCCTTCAAATACTTAGGAGTCCCCTTATCAACAAAAAAGATCACAATCACATAATGCTTACCTTTGGTTGAAAAGATAGTGGACAGAATTAGATGCTGGTCATCCAAGGTCTTATCCTATGCTGGAAGACTCCAACTGATCAAAAGTGTTCTATTTGAAATGCAAACCTATTGGGCCCAGGTCTTTCTCATTCCAAATAAGGTCATCAAACTGGTTGATGGAATATGCAGAAACTATTTGTGGACTGGCAATCATGAGACAAGTCATAGGGCTCCAATAGCATGGGAAACAGTATGCAAACCAGAGGCAGCTGGAGTTTTTGAATATCATTTGCATTGCGAGGTGGAATAAAGCAGCCTTGTCTAAGCTGCTATGGGCTTTAATGTTAAAGAAAGATAAGCTCTGGATCAAATGGATCCATTGTCACTATATATAAAAAAAAAAGCAATTGATACCATGGAAACACCAAAGCAGGCTAGCTGGTTAGTAAGGAAAATATTTGGAGCAAGGGAATGGTGGACACATGATAGTGCAGCAATGCAATCATGCTGCCAGAATGGAAACTACAACATCAGGAAAGCATATATACACTCTACTCCACAGTATCTCAAAGTTCACTGGAAAGAATTAGTGTTGGTGCCTGGACTACTGCCAAAATAGAAGTTCATATTATGGATGACATTGCATAGACGTTTGGCAACAATTGACAGGTTAGAAAAGCGGGGTATCCACACTGACCAGTCATGTACACTATGTGGGAGAGACATTGTAGAGACACACGATCACCTGTTCTTTGAATGTTCTTATTCCCAAAAACTGTGGCAAGGATTGTTAAAGTGGTTGAACTTCAACAGATTGATAAACAACTGGGAACTAGAGGTGCAATGGGTTTCTGCTAGAGTAAACAACAGAAAGCCAAGGAAAACCATTATAGGAGTGGTGTTTGCATCAGTTGTATACAATATTTGGATTGAAAGGAATAAAAGAAGATTTCGACAGTCGAGCAAAGAAGCTACAGACAGAGCACGACAGATCGCATTCCAAGTGCACATCATTGGACTGAAGAAGCCAAAATGGCAGCCTACCCTACAGATCATAAATTGCTATCCTCAATGTACTCCTTGACTATATCAACATTTTTGTATGTTAGGAGTTAGTTAAACAACTTTTTGGTTGTCGAGTAGCTAGTTGATTAATTTTGAGATTTGTTCTATAGTCCTAAAGAACAATTGATGTACATTTATACTGGTTGAAATACAAATTTTCTTTTCGACCAAAAAGAAAAAAGAAGAGAAGAAACTGGCAAGAAAAAACAGAATATGCATACGGAAACAAAAAACAGCCTAAACACTCATCGGCTAACAATGGTATGAACTTTTATTATTATTGGCAGATTGGCAATATAAAATCATATATTATTATTCTTAAAGTTGCGAACAGTAAAAACTTATGATCAACACATATCAGAAGAGATAAATATGATTGTTATGCAGTCTTTCTATTTTTGGCATAATTAGATTTACCTTCTCTTAACCTGCTTTATTTTTATACTTGCCTGTTTATTCTGCCCAAAAGTTCTTATTACATATGTTAATTCTGCTTTGGATTATAAGTTAAGTTAATTTTTATGTGTTCTACTGCAATTACTGTTTGAGGTACAATATGGTATGTTTCCTTAGAATCCATCCAATTAAAGTTTTGCCACCTTGGCCATTCTTCACCAGTAGAGTTCCTTTCTAAGTTGGACTTTGAATTTTACGACTACACTTTTCTGTGTTCACCACTGCAAAATTCTTACTCGTTTCAAATTAATCGTCATGTTGGTTACATAATTATGGTGTTTAAATTAACTTAATTGAACTAGCAATTTCACAAGATGTGGTCACTTAAAGTTGTTGACTTTGCTCCATTTTCTTATTAAAAATTTATAGCTATCAGTTCAAAATCTGAAAAAACCACACACAAAAAATTCTTGGTACTTTAATGGAAAATTATCGTGAGGTGCGCAAGTTGAAGTTGATTAGGTTAGTTCTATTATATAGAGACAAAAGAAACTTAACTAGAGTGATTATAAAACTATTAAAATTACTGTTATGATACACTAACTGAATTATTTTTGGTGTTTTTGTGTTGTCAGTTTATTGTTCGTTTAGGGACAAAAGTTGCATATATTGTATTACACAAAAATAAAAACAGAAGAAAAAATGAATAGGATAAATGGGTATGCAAGTTTTGTCCAAAACGTATAGTGAGCGTGTAACGAAATTATTGACATACTAAACTAGCCGTTGTGGTTAGTGTTTGGGCAATAACTTTTTTCATCAAAAATAAAAACTTTAAATACGAAACAAATTGACCTTACAGATTTGAGGAGTGATAGTGCACTTATTTTGTTGGCATTGATTTAATAGTTTGTTGTGCTACTAAATCGTTTCTATGTGCATGTATTTTCTGATCTTCTAACCTTACAAGGAGCTTATACATTATTTATGCATTTGTTAATGATCTTCCTTGCAAAAATGAATATCTACTATATGATGTTATATATAAAATTTTAAAAAGATTATGCCACCTATGTTTATCATCTCTGTTGTATTTATCATCTACGTGAAACAATAGTAGAAAATAATAATGTAACTGAAGATGAAGATGAGCAATTAAGGTATGTTTATCTTAACACAAACAAGGATTCATTTATTTCTATTTTTTCAAGTTATATGGCTAATTTAATATGATTCTAATTTACTATGTACATGTTGATGTCAGATATACAAGTATTGATAATGAAGGTATATGTGTGTGTATATATACACACACATAATAAGTAGGCATGCCATAACCTAAACACCTCGACATTAATCTTCATTTGCTTCATACATCTGCATTTACTTCTTTCATATAGTAATAGAAGCTTACACACTTTTATTCAGAATTTCAAATAAACGACATTTGGCCTCCACAACATTAAACTCATCAGTGAGTTTTTCTCGAGCAGCTAACATTCCTGTATGAATTATATATCTGGTATTTAGTTACACTTTTAATTATTACATAGTTGTGACACCATTGTGTTATTAGAAAACATGACGATAGCTTTCTAGATTCTGAGAACAAATAATTCACACTTTACAATAAGATTTTTTTAGTCAGTTACTTATGATAAATATGATAAAGGAAAACTTGTAATTTATAGTTGAATCAATAAGCAAGATTTCATAGTGGCAAATATTTTATGCAGAAATTTTCTCTATCACCATTGGAAGTAAACTTGCTCATGGCTATCAAGTGCTTGCTAATCGGCCTATTCTGTTGAATGAAGTGAATATCAACATCATTCTCACATTCAAGGTATAATGTTTGTCAAATTTGGTTCAACCTTTTTCAATTTTTGTCGAGTCATAAATGTAGCATAAACTAATGAATACAAAAAAAATAACTGTCAAGATCTATCAAAGGTTGAAATATGTTTAGCTTTTACGTGGTAATTTAAGGTTTATTTGAACCAATAATTGGCAATTGTCATTTTAAAGTTTATGTGAACCACTGATTAGCTTAAGGATATGAGGCAACGGTTAAACTGAAAGCAGTTGAGGCTCGGAAAGGAGTTGCAACACCAGGCGCATCACCACAAGTGATCAAATCTCTACGGTAATAGTCATTTTTGAATTACTTCCGGCACTTTTAAGTCAGTTACGATACTTTCAGAAGTCATACAGACCAAGCAAGCACCAAGCTGAACTTTACGAAAACTATTCCATATGTGTTCATATATCTAAAGGATTTCTCATGATATTTACTTAATTTGGCTTTGATGTTTCTATATTCAAAGGTCATATAGAAGAGGTATACACTTATTTGTATTTCCTTTTCCTTGATCCTTCTTTTCTAAAGTAATTCAGTCTACAAACTAATGAGATCATAAACTTCAATGGAAACAACATGTCTTGAGTAAAATAATAATATATTTCTACAGACATGTCAATACCATGATCCGCCAGTGTTGTTGGGAAGAGAACTTGTGGAACCACAATAAATGCAACCGCATGGAATTATTTGTAGATTTATACATATATGCTTTTGAATTTACTTATAGCATTCATATATTATACTTTTCACAACTTTACGTATCCTCACTTTAAAAATTAAATCTCTCTATACACATATCAAAATCACGATCCACTTATATCGTTGGAAAGAGGGCTTCTACAATTGCAATATTAAAAAATCCAGGTCTAAAATATTTTTATATTTAAATAGATATTCGTTTGAACTCAATTCTAAATTTCTATCATTATGATATTTTCAGGTTTGCGCGACCATACTAAAAGAATTTTTTTATCTTTGCAGAAACGTCGAAACTATGATCAGCTTGTGCCATTCAAAAGAGGACTTATGGAACTACAATATATAAATATTAAGGTCCAAATACTTTGTAAATTAATATAGATATGTTTTTTAATTCAGTTGTAGATTTTTAAAATTCTACTTTTTATATCTTTAAGTATTATGACTAAAAGATCACATCTATTGCATACAAGTCGAATAAATAATCCATTTGTGCGGTTGGAAAGAAGACTTCTATAACTAAAATATATACATCAAGTACAAATTATTTGTATATTTATAAATAGTCTTTTAACTCAGTTATTATTTCTGTTATTATGCTTTTCACAGCTTTATGCGTCCTATCTAAAATAATTATATTTCTCTGCAGGCATATCAAAAACACAATCCGCTTTTGCCGTTCGAAAGAGAATTCTAGCACTACAATATATACAACAATTAGGCCAGATCGTTCATAGATTTGTCTTATTTCTTCGATAATATCCATATTTCTTCATGTGGAATGTTTTGTGGTTGTTTTGTATTTACTGTGAATGAACTAATTAAACTTTAGCAGTATCACAATGGTTCACATCTCATAGTCTTTTAATTACTTTCACTAACACTTTTGACCATCGTTGCTGAAGTACATTTTTCTTGGTTGATTTCAACACAATAATTGTGCTTTTTTCTTAAATAGAAAAAGTATCTCAATTCGGTTCACAAGTAGCAAAATATTATTCTGTATTTTATGTGTGAAGATATTGTCTGTTAATACCATGCCTCAGTATGGGTCATGAACAATGAGTTTGGGCTCCAATTCAAGTGGTTGGTCAATTAAGTACTATTAGATTTTTGTACCAAATGTTTCATGAAATCATCAAGCTTGCCTTTCTACCGATTATTCTCTTTACTGCTTTGATAGGAATTGCGTGCGAATTGCTGATACACTACTGCTTTTTGAGGAAATTCAAATACATTCTATTTTTTATGTATCTGAATCAAAAACTCTCACACCTCTTGCTTAATTGTTCAACTGCATATTATAGATTAGTCAGGTCCACTATACTTTTTGCCTCAAAGGAGGATGCAACCTTATATAATCGAGTAAGGAGTCTGACCCTCTAGTTTTAAAATGTAATAGGTTTCAAGCTAAATATGCATTATAAAATATAAATTTTGTCTGCAATATATGTTTTTTTATGTTATTGCTCTCCGCTCATTTTCCCTTTTGAAGTAATCCGCGCATCGCACAGGTACGTATACTAGTTCCTACTTTATTTTAACATTATATATCGTTTCCTAGTAGAGTACTATACATAGATTATGAGATTTGAAGAAAAAAATTAAGAATTTTGACAATAGGTTTAGAGAGCTAAAAATGGAGATCTTAACCTCGATTCAGAGATAGATTTGGATGAATCTTATATATTTGAACTCGCATTTGAATGGGTAGTCGGTTTTGGCGGGTTTCGGGAAGCGGGTCCAAGTTGAATTTTTGGTATTTGATAAATATTAGAGCTTTATCACTTAGAATTGATTTCTATAGCATGGTTTGACATTATTGAGTTATTTTTTGCTACATTTGACCTGTTCATAGGCCGATTTGAGAGGTAAGGACTTTTTAGAGTATTCATTCTCGTACTTTGAGATAAGTATCTTATTTAGGAATTTGGCTTGAGGGTATTGTTACCTAGAGTACGATACTTGCTATGTGTTGGGGGTGACACATGTACGTAGTGACGAGCATATATGTGTACACTGCGGCTATTCATGATCCTGGTAGATGTTAGATTATTATGTGACTTGTTTTGGTATCATGCTTTAATGCTACCGTATTTTCTCTACTTGTATGACTACTTGGAGTTGTTATTCATGGTAGAGTCATGTCTAGGCTACGTGCTTATCCATTTGAAATATGTTAGGGCTATTTTGTTATATTGAATTGTTTGCCTTGATTGAGTTGTTTGCCTTGATTGTAATCACTCTTTTCCATTATGATATTTTATTCGTCTATTATTTTAGCATTTCTTTATACTTCTTATTTGTTATCTCGCATTGTATACAGTAAAATCAAAGGGTCCAATTCCTTGTCATTAAGGTGTTTCAGGAATTCATCTCGAGACCTCGAGGGTTCGAGGTTGCGGTCGAGTTCTCTCCCTTAATGTCCATTTACGCTCGACCCAACGATGATGCCAAGGATGGGAGTTCCCAAAGCGAGCAGTTAGCACTGGTAGAGCCTGGTGTCACATCTAGTCGTCCTATCTACATGCCTTTACAATTAATGCACTTTGTACAATGTTAGAATTTCTCCCTATATAAAGGGGATCCTTGCCATTTTGTAGGTCGATGTTGCTCCAACTATTATACATGAAATATACAAGAACTGTTTCTCTTCTTTCTAACATATTCTCTTGACACTATTGCTATTGCTTACTACTTTCATACTTGTTCTTCATTTATTACTTGTTATTGGCCATAAAGAGCTTCATTTAATTATATTCTAACTGTTATCCGTATCCAATTATCCCCGATAGCTCGAACTCGAGTCCAAGCATCGACCTTGAGGCCCCTCATCGGTCAGTCTGAGGCCGAAATATCTAACCCATCGGTTTGATTATAATTCCATTTTAGCTCGCACTTTATTTTTTATCTTCATATATCTAGCATCAACTTATTTAACAACTATCATAAAAATAGATCATGTATTTTTAGAGTCTAATCAATAAATTTAATTGTTATTACTATTTTCACGCTAAACAGTTTGGTGCCCTTCGTAGGGCTAAAAATAATAGTTTTTATTTTCTTGTTGGTTTCGTCACACAACGCAAGTTATCTTTTACACTTTTTTTTGTCCAAGATCTTCGATTTCAGGTCAAAATATCTGGCTCACTGAACATAGTTGAGAACAACAATCTTGAAGACTACGTAGAAATGGTGTGGCTGTTCTAATTATCGACGCGCCACCAAAGAACCGCGACAATGCGCCTGGACCGATTCCAGCGAATGCGGGTTTGCAAGACGTAAAACAAGTCGACGAAACCTCACACACCAATAAGAGCATACTGCATGGCGACCAACATGAAGCCTAAAAACCCCCAGCTCGGGAAGAACGAGAAGTTAGCCTTCATGTTATTTTTGAAATGTTGTATGTACAACAGTTGGCTATCGCTCAGCTGCAAAGCAACCTAAAGACTCCCAGCATGGTAGCATCGGGGACTGCTCCCCCAGCCGAACAGATACCTAAGAGATCTAGCAACAACGGATCGGTAGCGTGACGCCCCAAATCTGAGGGACATGACCGGCACTCTACCGGGTAATCCCCAATCGAGTGGACCTGTGTGCCTTCCCTGACTCACGAGTTACCCCACATTTTTCATTAATTTACTAACCAAATGGAAATAACTATTTATAATTGAAATACCTTTTAACAAGCCATACATACATACATACATACATACATACATACATACATACATACATGATATTACGTGGTTTACAATCTACAATACCCAAAATACAAATACTTAATTCATGGTTCGTGACCCACACTTCATGTATATGGAGCCTCTAAGGATACAATACGACAATATTATACTTTCCGGTAACAAGGCTCTGACTATACCTTTTTACGAAAACCCAAAATAAGATCCCAGAATACAAGAACAAGGTGGCATATGGCACGCGGGGCCCCGAAGGGAGAATGGCTCACCAATACAGCTGACGGGGAAATAAGGAAGAGCTACGGACGATGGACTGGAGTACCTGCTGAGGATCCACCAACAATCATAACACGAATGTAGCGACCCCGGCAAAAGGGACGTCAACACATTTGAATTGTACTGGTATGTATGAACAAAACTTGTCCCAAGTAAACTCAAACCATATGCAAATAGAACACAGGAATGGAAATAACAATCAAACACACACAAAGAGGGTACAATTAGTCAAACAAAGGGGCAATCAGTGCCTCACAGGTTACAAACTCTCCTGATGTCTCCTTTTACAATTCCACATCATTGTTTTCATAATTTTTGTTCAATGTGTGTGTGTGTGTGTGTATATATATCAACAGTGATTTTGATCACTTTTTCCACCCTTATTACGTCGGCCACCCTTATCACACCAACCCATACCTTATTACACCGTGTTGCAGCGCGCAACGCGACCCCGCCGTACAGTTTCAGTTCAAAACAAACACAACCAAACAGCAATTCACAAAGATAAACAACAAGTACACCTCAAGAAATCACCACAATAGTGTTACTAATGTTTCCGTAGCTATTAGTGCCATTTCAATTACTTTCAACAGTTCATACTCAATTCAAGTTACCACAATTGCCCAAAACATTTCAAGTACATTGTTATCACCATTTACAGGTTCCCTCAATCAATTGTTATTCAACTTTAACCACAAGGTGTATTCAAAATCAAACCAGTCACAAGAAACTCACAAATAACCAATGCGAATATCAACTATCAAACAATTCACATACTAAGCAAGGTTATTTCACAAGAATCAAGGTTAGCCATACATACTGGAGTCGAATTCTCTTTTTAAGCTCCTATTCTCAGTCACCAAGCTATCTAGCACAGTTCTATACTTTTATCCAATTTCCCTTCACTACATTCTAGGTTTGAGTGACATGCATGAGGCTTTTCAGTTGTTAGTTCAAAATTAAATCATAGTACTCCTTCCCTTAACTTAACTCAGAAAATTAGGGAAATGGTTAGGGATTTTACCTGCAAGAGTGGAGATGAAGACAATAACGTAAAATTTTCCCGGCCTAGATGGTTTTGGAGGATCAATTTGATGGAAATTCCTTTCTCTCTCAAGAACTATCCCTTCCATCTCTCTTATTTTGTTCAGAAAATGTGTAAAAATGAGGGTTTGTGGTATTTTATTAGAAAAGGGTCGGGTTTAAAATTTTAGAAAACTGATGTTCGCGACAGATTTGCGGTCAACTATTCAATCGCATAGCTAACATGCGGTCTGCATATTGGACCGCAGAATGGTCCCAAATTGCAGGCCTCTATGTTTGGGTATGCGATGAGAATGCGGTCCGCATACACGTTCTGCGGTCGTAGATTGCACCGCAGAATTGACCTCCACAAATCCTCGAGAAATTTATACGCAGACTATGCGGTCCGCATATTGGTTATGCGATCGCATAATGGATATCATTTTCAACATCCAATTTGGATACTCTCTGATTCGCTCGGATCGATATGCGGTCTACATACCTGATCTCCGACCGCATTCCTGACCGCACAAATGACATTTTTTCGGAAAAATTTGACTCTATATTTTTAAGTCTAAAATCAGTAGAAAAGGATTCCTACACATCGATGGACCCGACTCTATAAGTTGATAGGACTTGAGCACTCATTTTCACGGGGTCTTACATCCTCCCCCGCTTAAGATCATTTGTCCTCGAATGAGAACTTTGAAATCCAAATGGTTTGAAAGTATGATATGTAAGTTTCTAAGTTTTCACTAACCCTTTATAATTTAGAAAATTCTCGCCAGTGTTTTCTTTGTAATATGGACATGTCCACCTGTCAGCTAGTCCAAAAACATATTTCCAAGCTCCATTACATAATCTTGCTACCCTTATAACAGTTATAAAATGCACGACCTTCACAATTATTCGTATTCAACCTCTTGATACACTTTTAACCATTTTAGTACACCACATGTAATTAAATTAAGCATTAATAGTATGTACTATCAAAACCATTTACCTACCACAAGAGTATGATACGGTTAATCATTTCAATACAATTCCTCCATGCAAAATTAATCATTATTTCCTTACATCACGTTACCATGGGCTGATTATCTACCACAAAACACACAAAATTTTGGGCACAACTTGAAGAATTACAATGGTGAAGCATTTAGGAACTTTTGCACAAAATGGGATGCAATGCTAGTTTGCTTAGGGATAAGGACTTACATGACCCCTCCTATGCATATACGAACAAATGGGGGTATTTCACTTTCATCTCATCTTCCGCTTCCCACGTGGCCTCTTCGACTTGTTGGTTTCGCCACAACACCTTAACCGAAGTGATTTCCTTATTTCGCAACCTATGGACTTGTCTATCTATAATAGCAACCGGAATCTCTTCATATGATAGCTTCTCAGTAACCTTGATGTCTTCAACTGGCATGATGGTGGACGGATCCCCAACCACTTTCCTTAACATGGACACATGGAACACCGGGTGCACTAAGGACATTTCAGGAGTCAACTCCAACCTATAAGCCACTTGTCTGATCCTTTGAATAATCTGATAAGGCCCGACATATCTAGGACTCAACTTTCCTTCTTCCCAAACCGCATGACTCCTTTCATGGGCGACACCCGCAAGAATGCCCAATAACCTTCTTGAAACTTCAATTCCCTTCGATGCATGTTCGCATAGGATTTCTGGCGACTTTGAGCAGTCTTCATCCTTTCTTGTATGACTTTAACTTTTTCCATGGCCTGGTGCACAAGATCCGACCCTATCATTTCTGCCTCACCAACTTCGAACCACCCGATCGGGGACCTGCACCTCCTCTCGTACAATGCCTTAAATGGAGCCATCTGGATTCTAGCATGGAAGGTGTTGTTGTAAGCAAATTATATAAGGGGCAATTGATTATCCCAATTACCCTTAAAATCCAAGACACAAGCCCGCAACATATATTCGAGCGTCTGAATAGTCCGCTCTGCTTGACCATCAGTCTGCGGATGAAATGCTGTGCTGAGGTTCACCTGAGTACCTTGCTGAAATTTCTTCCAAAAGTTAGCTGTAAATTGATCCCCTCAATCCGAAATGATAGAAAGTGATATGTAATCGAGCATATTGTTCTGCAGTATCGGTGGACTTGACTAGAAAGAAGTGAGCTGATTTGGTGAGCCCATCCACTATTACCCAAATTGAGCGAACTTATGCTGAGTGCGAGGTAGTCCTGTCATGAAATCCATGTTGATCATCTACCATTTCCACATTGGTATCTCTATAAGTTGGGTTAGCCCACCGGGCCGCTGATACTCGGCCTTTACTTGTTGATAGTTCAAACATTTGGATACGAAGTCTGCCACATCCCTCTTCATACCGCTCCACCAATAAATTTCCTTGAGATCGTGATACGTTTTTTTAGAGCTTAAATGCACCAAATACCTGGAATGATGAGCCTCCGCAATTACCCTTTCATGAAGATTATCTATTTTTGGAACACACAACCTATCTTGACATCACAGCACACCATCTTTGCTGTTGAGAGAGAATGCCAAAATCTTGCTGCTCCGAACCGCCTCCTTTATTTGTGCTAATGATGGATCAATGAATTGTTTTTCCTTGACTTCCGCTACAAGCGACGACTCTGCTATTTTGTGTACTATTATTTCATCCTCATTTGGGGCCGAGATACAAACCCCAAGGCTGGCCAAATGATAAACCTCTCGAGCTAGGAACCTTCGATCCGATCCCAAGTGAGTCGAACTACCCATGGATTTCCGGCTGAAGGCGTCGGCCACCACGTTGACCTTCCCTGGATGGTACAAGATGTTCATATCATAATCCTTGGGTAATTCTAACCACCGTCGCAGCCTAAGTTTAACTCCTTCTGCTTGAACAAATATTGGAAAGGTAATGGCGCCATGTTTTTAAGGTGAACACAACTGCTACAAGCTCCAAATCATGCATCGGGTAATTCTTCTCGTGATTCTTGAGTTGCCTTGAAGCATACGTTATAAAATTCCTATATTGCATGACCACACACCCTAAGCCAACCCTGGAGGCATTGCAATACACCACAAACCTTTCCGTGCCTTCCGGCAAAGCCAACACTGGTGCAGAGGTCAACCTTGAATTTAATTCCTGCATGGACTTTATTATAGGATTACCTCATTCCAATCGTAAGATTGATTCCATATGGGTGATAGTCGACATGCTCACGAAATCAACTCATTTTCTTCCGGTCAGATCTACATATACAACAGAAGATTATGCAAAATTATATATTAAAGAGATAGTACGATTACACGGAGTACCAACATCTATCATAGCTGACAGCGGGGCCCAGTTTATAACACATTTTGGAGGTCATTTCGGAGAAGTCTAGGAACTCTAGTGAATCTCAGCAAAACTTTTCATCATAAACAGATGGACAAGCCGAGCACATGATTCAAACACTCGAGGATATGTTGCGAGCATGTGTGCTGGATTTTAAAAGAAGTTGGGATGAACATCTACCTCTTATCAAGTTTGCGTATAGTAACAGTTACCACTCCAATATCCAGATGGATCCGTACAAGGCTTTGTATGGGCGCAAGTGCAAATCTCCCATATGGCGGTTTAATAGTAGAGAAACTGGGTTACATGGGCCAGACCCGGTTCATCAGTCCATAGAAAAAGTAAAGCTTATTCTGGAGCAATTGTTGACAACTCAAAGTCGTCAGAAGTCATATTTTAATGTCGGTGATGAGATTTAGAGTTCGAGGTTAATGATTGGATATTCCTAAAGATATCACATATGAAAAGTGTGATGAGGTTTGGCAGAAAGGCAAGCTTAGCGCACGTCATATTGGGCCTTATAGGATCATTCAGAGAGTGAGACAAGCAGCTTATGAGCTAGAATTTCCCTCGGAATTGGAGTCTGTTCATCCGATTTTTCATGTATTTTACGAAAGTGCATTGGCGATCCTGCCCAAGTGGTGCCCACAAATGATGTACATGACTTGTCATACGAGGAAATTTCGGTTTCCATCCTTGACTGACAAATATGTAATCTACGAAATAAGGAGATGGCATCCGTGAAGGTTTTATGGAGAAGTAAAAAGCGAAGATGCTGCTCCCGATGATGCAACTCCCTAGGATGCCGCTTTCAGAGATATGGTTCCCGGGGATGTGGCCCAAAAGTAGATTAGGTTCCTTTGTTTATTTGTAGTGTAAGGTCCTTTGTGGGCATTGTAAATACTCTATGTGAATATAAGGAATTCCCTTTTGTCTTGCTTTATTTCCGATGTGTATTGAATTTTTCTTCGTCTTCATTTGCGAAACAAATTGATGTTATAATTCTAATGATCAGGCGAGTGTTGTCTCGAACTCAGAATATAACAAACCCTTAGTTTTTCTTAGTGATCAAATGGCAATCTTTGAATTTATAATAGAATGCCTCTTAAGGTTTTTGTTGATCCTCTAGCTAAGCTTAAGTCGACTTGATACGAGCTCGAGATGATGTGACTCTTGAGTATGACTTGAGTTAGAACAAGGTCTCGAACTCTACATGCTTTGGCCCTTAGGTTATTATATATTGGCCCTTAGGCTTTTTAAGTTGGGCCTATTCAGCCTCTAAGATGACTATATTTTTTCCCTTCTTTTGGCTAAAGACTTAGTGAAAATTTATTTTATGCCTACACATATGTTTATTTACCCATGGGCTATTTGATGGTTCAATCGATTGAAACCTTGTTTGTAATCCATTTGTGTTACAGTAATTGAGTACCTCTTGGGGATTTTTTTGAAGGCTGATGTTATCGAAGCCTTTGAGGGTTGATATTATCGAAGCCCTTTTTTATTTGCTTTTGCTGAGGGTAGCCTAATTCCACCAATGTTTTCAAAGTATTTGAAGGCTTTTACCTTATGGCTGAAGTCAGACGTCACTAAGTCACTTTATTTTGTCTGTAGCCTTTATTATATGACCGTAGTCTTTAATATGGTTGTAGCCTTCGGGTATGTCTCTTGGACTTGTTCCTGATAACCCTTAGAACTTGTTAGAAAGGTTTGTCCCTAAGTATGATAGCCTTGGAATTTATATCGAGGGGATTCCTCTTTGAGGTCTTATGAATTAGAGTTTAAATGACTCAAATCCGTTGACCAACAATGACAGCCCCCGAGTATTTGAGATGTATTCACGTTTTGGTCCTTGAACCATTTGTTGCAATATCACAAGTGTGATGTCCGTATAGTAGCAACTTTTTTTTAGATACACAGTGTTTTGATATAGAATGAATGCTTCTTCGAATAATTGATACATGCGTACATGTTTTGCTGTCGGGGTTCGACTATTTTATATGGAAACAGTTCATCTGACCATTTGGTCCATTACAAAGTTTCCCTATCGAGGACCTATTTGGCATGAAGTATTTTCCTTGAAAATATAATATCTGAGGGTGATGGGGCCCAATATTTGAGGTTGATTGAAAAGAATCCTTGAATACTGTTGAGTTCTCCTCGGGTACTACAAAGTTGTTGCCTCGTTAAAAACCTCGCCGGTGAAACCCATTAGGGAAAAATTCGATCGGAGGGTAAATAATGTAACACATGCTTTAAAACCCAAAGTCTTCGTGTACAAAGGTGACCTTGGCATCGATTGAACACCTGCAATGAGTTAGTCTTAAATTTAAATGAAAAAGCAGAAGACCATACCTTAGCAGTAATATCGTTTGGGTAGTGATAGATTCCAATTGTTTAATAACTGCTCGCCTTCCATCGTGCCAAGTTTGTAAGATCCTTTGCCGACAACTTTGATGACTCGGTACAGTCCTTCCCAATTCGGTCCTAGTTTCCCTTCATTTGGGTTTTGAGTATTGAGGGTGACTTTTCGTAGAACTAAGTCGCCGATTCTGAAGTGTCGAAGGTTGGTCCATCTATTATAGTATCTCTCAACTCTTTTCTTTTGTGCGGCCATCTAAACAAGTGTTGCTTCTCGTTTTCATCCAATATCTCGAGGCTAGTATTCATAGCCTCATGATTTTACTCTTCCGATGAATGTCGAAACCTGGCACTAGGTTCTCCGACTTCGACCGGGATTAAGGCCTCAGAGCCGTGTGAGCACGTGATTTTTGCTCTATATATGAATTATTCCTAAAAATTCAAACAAAATAATTTTTGTGTTATTTTACATTTTTCGTTAATTTCTGTGTTATTTTTGATAATTGTTACATTTTATTTGTGTAGTTCAATTCATATGAAAAATATAAAAAAATATTTGACATTTGCATTTAGGATTTAATTTCATATTTTAGTATTAATTAGTGGTTAAATTGTTCGGAAAACAAAATATAAAGAAAATGACAAAAAAAAATGGTTCTTTGCATCTTACTTTCAATTTTTAGAATTTAAGTTTAGGTTTAAAATTAGAAATTAGTGAAATAATATCATATTAGAGTCAATTTGGTCTTTGATTTTGTTTTATTTGTCATTTATAACAAAAATAAAAAAGGTATTAAAAACAAAATAAGAAAAAGAGAAAATACAAAATGAAAGGAATACAAAAGTGAAGGGCTGCCCAAATTGGGCCACTTTAATTCAATATACACAATCCAAATCACGCCGGTCTGACCCAGCCCAATCCCCAAAACCCGGTGCATCTTTCAGATGCCCCAAACGACATCGTTTCAGGGCCAATCGATCACGGCCATCCATTCTTTTAATCTAATGGCCCCAGCTCCCTCTCATGTATTAAATAAAGTTGTCTAACCCTAGAGACCAATGTTATCTTCATCGTACCTTATATTCCTCCGCCAGCCAGAAATCGTATCCGCCGGCGACGGAGCTCCAAAAGACTCCAAAATAACACCCATGGTTCCCCTCGTCCTCCTCTATCCAAATCTACCATAAATTTCCCTCAAAACCCACCCTAGGCCATCGTATCTCCGATCAAAATCTCCGGCCAAAACTCAAAGTAACTCAATCACCACGAAATTAACACCACAAGACCACCTAACCCCCCTCTATCGAATCCCCTAAGTACCGTCCCTCAAATGTAGCTAGAAGTGGTCGAATATTGCTCCTAATTTCTCTAAATCTCACCAAATCGGCGTCATGTGATCCCCCGCCTTCCTCATGATGTTTCTACATTGTCGATGTTCAAATATCACCAGAAGTCGTTCGAATTTCAAATTGAGAATTTGTTAGTGAGTTTTTCTTTTTCTTTGTTTTTCCTTTTGTTCTTGTGTGCCTGCACATTTGTTTTTATTTTTTATGGTCTTTTTTTTTAATTTCTCCGCTGCGTCAAGTTGGAATAAGGGCAGTGTAATTAAGTGCATTTGGTTTTGTTTTTAGTTTTGTTAATTGTTCATCTTAATGTGTTTCTCCTATTGTGAATAGTATGTTCGTTGTAGTTGATTGATGCCATTATATTTTAGGCTTTTTATTCAACCTTTTATATGTTGTTAGTTAGATTATTGTAGTTAATGTTGATCCTTGATTCTGATTTTAAATCTGTTTGAGTCTATGTGACTAGATAAATATGATTTGTTAGTTTAATTGGTTAATTTCTGAGTTTCGATTAATTAGTCTTAGTTAGTTTTGAGATGGTTTAGGTGATTGGTTATAGCTTTTGAAAGTTTAATTAGAATCGGTAATTTCAAGGGGGTTTCAGGGGTAGTTTAGACATGGGAAATGACTGATTTATCAAGAACAGTAATTTCAAAACAATAACAAGGGTAGTATAGGTATTGTATTGGTAGAAGAACACCCTAGGGCCTTCTAGAATATGACTTTAGTGTAGATTTCATCCTACTTAGGACACTAGTAGGGAAACAAGTCAAAAAATGAGGGCTGCCATCATCTTTGCATATATAAGAGGCATTCCCATACCTTCATTAACAAGTTTGGACCTCCAAAAATTTCTCCCAAATAATACTCTTCTAGTTTCAGATCTGAAATTCAAATTTCAGATCCAAATCCTCTTCTAGTTCTTAGTTCTAAAAGAAAAACAACAAAAATAAAAAAATCCAGTAAAAAATAAAAAAAAAATTGTTTCATTCAATTTCATAGCTACATTCTAGTTTTGATAGCTGATTTACATTTTTGAGTTCATTTTTGGGTAATTTGAAGATTCAGAGAGTTCCTGGATTCTAATTGGATTAGTTTTGAATGGGTTCGAATTGGTTTGAGTGACTTCGAGTTGGAATTGTTTGATTGAGTCGGGTTTGGGGGTTGTTGTTGGCTATTTGTTCATCTGTGTGCATTTGTAGGTCACTTTGATACTGTTTCGGAGTGGATCTATCAACTCTGTTTGATTTAAACATTTCCAGGTTACTGAACTTATTGTTGGGCTGTTTGTGATCAACTGTGATTGCCGTTTCTTGTGATTGTCGACTAACTCTCTCCTTCTCCTATTTCTGTTCACACCCAGGTACATATTTGGACTATCTCAATGTAAATTCTCCTATCCAACAATGCAATGAAATTGAAGTTTCTGTTGTAGCTCCCTCATTCTGTTAATCTCATTATATTTTAAACAATTTTATGTGATTTAGTTAAATGTATATTCTAATCAACTATGGATTGTATGCCAGGACTGTTTCGGACTGTAACCCTTGGTTATTTAGCCTTGGTGTTAGTATAGTAAGTACTGGATTCAGGTTAAGCATTGTTCTATTAAAAATTAAAAAAATTTAAAAAACAGTTTGGACTAGTTTGTATTGCAGTAGTTAACAGATACTTAGTGAATTGTTAATTGATTCGTTTTCTTCTAGGTTCATTGCAGTCAGATTTACGACCAGCATGTGTTTGGATTGTTGATTAATATATGAAATTGATAATCATAGTTGAGAATGCTATTATTATTGGGAAATGTTACTTAAATTCTGCACGCTACTTTGTTTTGTCAAAAGGTTGAATGCAGTTCATTTGAGCTCGAAGCCCTGTCAGTGTTAGTTTGGTGGAACTTTTTAGCAGAGTATTTGGAACAGGGGTACCTCTGCCCAGATTTGGGTCCCTATTTTAGCTTGCCATTGGGCCTCCCCTTAACGGCCCAGCTTAGGAGGAGTTGCCAAATTCCTTCAATAAGCTCTTGGGCATCACTTAACGCCATTTTAATGTTAGAACTAGTTAAAATGAAACTCCTTGTGGTCTGTGGGTCATCTGGACACAAATGCGTCCAATTAAAATATAAGAGCCCTCCTAGCTTATTAACTAACTAGGTTGTTCATTTGAGACGAGCCATAGCAGATAACAAATAGCTATTTTTTAGTTTAAATACCCTTTTAAAAATAAAACGAGACGAGCTTCGTCAAAAATAAACATATAAATTGCGGGGCCCTCGATAAATGTATATAAAAAATACTTAGATTTCGGGATAAGTTGTTTCGTGAATTTTACGGTCTTCCCAAAAGATAATAACGCGTTAGCCTTCTTAGGTGCGGTTTTCATAAAATTACCTTCCTAAATTCGGTTGTACATTCCATGTGATCCAAATCGAATCCCAAAACATTGAATAAAGTGTGTTTAGGATTGCAGATGCATTTCATGTGACGCGATCCAAAGACATGTTTTAAAGGACGTTTAGCATTCTTAAATTTTTAAATAATAAGCGGTTAAAAATAAAAATTGGCATATAGGTTCTTCATGTAATAAAATCAAATAAATAAGCTAAACACAACAGTTGAGCGACCGTGCTAGAATTACGGAACTCGGGACTGCCTAACACCTTCTCCCCGGTTAACAGAATTTCTTACTCGAATTTCTGGTTCGCGGACTGTTAACAGAGTCATATTTTTCTCGGCTCGGGATTCAACCAGTTACTTGGGACACCATTAATCTCCTAAGTACAAACTCTGAACATTAATAATAAATCATATTTTGATAGTCCTTTGAGTGGAAAAATTATTTTATGCCCTTGTGAGTATAGTGAAAAAGGAGGTGTAACAGCTCTGACAGTAATGAACCACACTAACACTATTAGAAAATTAGCCTATGATAATGGATGTTTTTGCAACAGTTAATAAACCATTACTATAGAGTCCTTATGGAAACAGTTTTAACCGTTCAAATTAGTACAACACGCTTCAGTCATAAAACGTTGCAATTGTGTAGAAATCGTTCCCATACATTTTTTTTTGCAACGACTCTTCTAACCATTCCTATAGATTCAATAGGAACGGATCTGGACAAAAAATCAATGGGAACGGTTCTTAATCTCTCTTAACTATTTTCCTCCCTAAATTTTCATGAAACCCGCCAAAACCCTAAATTATTTATATTCTACTTTTTTTATTTGTATTTTTTATTTTTATGTAATAGTACTACTAATTAATTAATAGAAGAAGGTAAAATTATAAGCCTCTCTCAAACCTCACGCCCATTCTCTTTGCCAAGAGCCCAAGACGAACCAAAATCTCTCTGTGAAACCTCTCCGTCGCCGGAGACACCCATGCCGGTGACAGCCCGACGCTGGTGACAGTCCCTATGCCAACCTCTGTTAAACGCACCAAATCTCAACAAATGATTTTCAACAGTTGAGCCCTAATTCACACCATAAAAAACTAGCTCCTTCAAACAATTTGAACCATCCAATAAGTTTAGATTTTTTTCTCGATTAAGCTCGGCTAAAATGTCAAGTTCCACACATCCCTAATTCAAGGTTTTTGCTCGATTCTCATAAATTTTTGATTTATTTCGCATGCTCTTCTTTTACTGGTTTTGCAATTTCTCAACAGTTGAGCGCTAATTCGTCTATTTCATTCCTCACTGAAGAAGAATTTTCCGCTGGCTAGTTGTGGAATAGATATCATCGTAAGTTCCTTTACTGGTGGATTAATTGATTTTAATTTTATTTTTGGGGTATTTGAGCAATGTACTGTTATTGATTGGAAATACACAATCTTTGTTTTTGCATTTTCTACTACTGAATTAGATTTATCTGTATAATGGTAATTGTATGTGATCTTGTTTAGTTGGGCTCCTCTTGTGGTTGGATCTTCTCGTACTGTGTAATGGGTGAAAATTTTATATTCTTAAGCACTATAATTCAACTCAGTATCATAATAAAGTGAGTCACAGAACTCGAAGTTACAACCATTTGAAATTTATTTCTTGTGCAAGGAATCTCAGTTTGTTGCTAAATTCATGGATCATATGTCCCGTTCTCTCTTTTGAATTTATGCAAACTTCAGTAGAGTGGTTCAAAGCATACTTTCAAGTTCTTGGGTTTGTTTATAATTTGCTTAGTGTATGTTAATTTATTTGCCTCTAAATTGATCTTTGACACTACATGTTGACAATATTTTATAGTTCAACATCTCTTGTGAACCCCTTCTTATCAATAGGTTAATGTTTTTCTTTGTCTGGCCCTTTATGCTAAATCTAATATAGACTGCTAGAATGTTGCAACTGCATATTTGTTGCTTTCAAGGTAACTTAGCAAACTTGTGATAGCTCATCTGCGGTTTTGTTCTTATCTTAGTCAAATTGCTCAACAAGTGCCACTGATGCCGCTTAGATTCTGTGTACATTGAAAATAATGATGTTGTTATACCTCTCTCCTGTTTAAATCACTCCCAGAAAGTTAATAATCTTCTTGTCCCTTTCAAATGACCATGTTTGACAAGCACCAGGGTCAAGGATGAAAAATTGACTTATATATTATATTAGAGACGTGGACCAAAAATATTAAAATAATGGTTGAAACATTAGTTTGATCATCATATCAAAATTTAAAATTTGGACAGTTTGTATGTTTTGAAGTTGTGAAAGTTTATAGAAATGGAATGTACACGTCTCAAAATACAAAAACAGTCATATATTTGGATGGATGGGGCACTAAAGAGCTAAGCTGCATGCAAAATCCACCTATTCTTATTTGCTTTCTTGGTAAGAGCTAGAAGTTAGGTTCTTTATTAGGTTATTTCATGTTTTATTAGCTTTTGGCTAGTGAATGTTTTTTTTACTTTTTATTGTATAAATAAGGTGCTATTTGTTTGACTCGTTTATTAGCAGAAAATGTTCGAAACCAATAAAGAGAATCGAAATAAGTTGAAGTGTCCATACACTGCTGGTAGAACACCTTTTGCTTTAATTCGTGAGGTTTGATATTTTATCTTTCTTTTTTTTTATATTATGAACTTGCTAACTTTATATAAAAAGATTCTTATACTTGTTTTCATGTAACTAGGAAAAAAAGAAGAAAATCTCTGGTACTTCAGATACTGTATCAAGTAAAGATATTTTCGTGGCTACAAGAACAAGAAAAGTTGGCTGAGTATACAAAAGCTCATATGACAATACGATTAGTAAAATTGTACGAAATTTCTTATTTAAAGTTTGTCGTGCTTATTTATTGGTCTTATTATTCATTTAACTTTATTTACTTAAAACACTTTTTTCTCACATTTTGGTTTGTAGGCTGAAATGGAGAGATTACATTCAACTCAGGAAAATCAAGATGTGAGTCATTCAGATGATGTTTTTGCATCAGTCATGGGACCTGAACCTCCAGGTCGCATGAGGTTGTATGGATGAGGGGTTACCCAGACTGTGTTAAATGAGAAAAAAAGGAAATCTTGGATCTTCTGATGAGAGAATGCAACATGAAATAGAGGAAATGGAAGAGAGGATGCATCAAAGAATGTATGAAAAGTTGAACGAACAAAAGGATGCTATGGAAGAAAATATTACAATGAACGTCATCGCACGACTTCAGCGTCTGAACTCAGATATGCGACTTGATCCTGACATGTTAAGGTTCAGTGCGTGTTCACCTGTAGAAGCTTCCTCTGTACAACAAGCTGCTCTTCAACTAAACAGTCGACTATCTGCTGGTAGTAACAATAAAGGTCAGTCTGTACCAAATGTTATACATCTTATTCAATTTCTTTCTCTTCTCTTCCTTGTTCTTTGGAAACTGCAAGCTTCTTGTTCTTTGAAATAGCTCATTCCTGCCTTTTCTGTTGCATCAGTGCGATGGTGGTTGTATGGGGGTGAATTATATAGATTTCTTGGTGGAGATAGTTGATTTGTTGTAGATTATTATGGTAGTTTTTTTATCTTTCTCATAACAGAATGTCAGGCAAAATTCCAAGTGAAGTTGCTGGTTTGAGCAATTTGAAAATCTATGTTAACTTGTCTAATAATCTATCTTATGACCTTCATCAGCCTTGATTTTTATTATTTCTTTGAGAATTGTTGTTACTAACATGCTTTTGAAGTTTCATTAGGTTGTGTTTGTAGAGGTAAAATGCTAAACCAACTAACATTCATAAAGTGACAATCCCAACTGATGTTGCAATAGCTAGTTTCTTGGTTGGATTTTGTGGCTGAGAGCAGCTTTAGAATGTTGCTCTGTAGGATACTAATTCCTTAGAGAAAAGTGTTCGAGCTGTTAGTGTCAACTCCTCTTCCTATTGGAACGGGGAATAAGTGATTTCTTAGAGTCCCTGATTTCTTATGTTTTTTCCTCACTTGATTCTTATGTACTGTTTTATTCGTCTTTCATTCTTGAGCAGCTTTGTAACATGTAATTCATTATATGGAAATGAAATTAGTGAATGAGTTAGTTCCTAATATTTCATTAGATGGAAATGACTTAGAGCAACTTTGTTGGTTGATGGGCGTGTACTTCATACTAATTACTAACCCTTATGGATAAGCTGTATGTTATCCTTTTAGGTGAAATAATTTGGTTCTGAGTTCAAAATAAATTGTCAATTCTTGCTGAAATCTCTTAAAATGTGGCATAGACACAACCCCCCCCCCCCCCCCCACAAATTCTCCCTCCCACGTACACACATCTCACAAGGATAACACTAATTTTTATAGTGTCACTCTGTTTTGCTTAAGCTTTTGTACTAAACTCTGTTTGAAAGCACGAAAGCACTGTTGATTATGCTTCTCTTGCTCCAGCTTTCTAGGAATAAGGTGAACAAAAGCATGTTCAAGATTTTCTTGTTACATAACAAAATAATTTAGTGAAACTCTCAACCATAATTCCCATCTCTAGAAGTGTGCTATTTTTGTTCAATTGTAAAGCAAAATCACAAAAGGTTTGGACATAATGTCTTCATTCATTTGCTTGCGTTGTTCTCAATTTCATCCTAACGCCCGCTTACCTATTTGTTTGAGATAACTTTCAATAAACGGACAAGCAAGGTATGGGAATGGTCCCTGATGTTGGGCATATTTTCATATGTTCCGATATAAATTTGCAGCCTTCAGAAACCGACTTCTCTGCTTTTTTTCTTTTTCATGGCAATTTGTGCTATGAGTATTCCTAACCAGATTCTCTTGAAGGATAATGTCACGACCCAAACCCGGTTGTGATGGCGCCCATCACATTGCTAGACAAGCCCGACCAACACCTTCTCAAATACAACGATTTAGCCCAAACACAGAGCAAATTAAGGGAAAACATGGCAACTTAACAATAAACTCCAAATAACTGGAAAATGTAACTGTATGAATAGGAAACCACGACTGAACAAGAACTCCAAAGACTCGGGGTCACGAGTAGATAGCCTCTAGCAATACTGAACACAAGTCTGAAAAGAAAGATACATATGTCTGAATAACAAGAAATAACTGGTAAGATCAAAATAATCGGTCATGCGGACGCTGGCAGCTATCTCAATACTCTGGCAACTGGATAAGCAACAGCAGCGATGCTAGACCTCTGGAGCACCTGGATCTGCACACAAGGTGCATGGATTATGGGGTGAGTCTACCAACTCAGCGAGTAATAAGCATGTATAAAAACCGGAAGATAAGAAAACACGAAATAACACAAAATAAAGCTATCTAACAGTTCTATACAGTACCAGTCTCAGAGATACACAGAATAAGCAACAGTAAATAAATGCATGAGATGCAATGCAATGCATGAACACTGCGGAACAAGCAGCCTGATCTATATGGGTACCCACGCTCACTCTGGGGGTTCAGACTCCGGAGGGGCTCCTACAGCCCAAGCGCCATATCATACAGTGTCAATAGTTACCACTGTTTCTATTACAATACACAGTGCAAATAGTTACCACCATTTCCATTATAATACACGATGTCCGTAGTTACCACCGATTCCATTTAAAATACGCAGTGCCAATAGTTACCACCATTTCCATTTAAAATATACGGTGCCAATAGTTACCACCATTTCCGTTTGAAATAGTATACAGTCCAAAAATAGCGAGATAACACTCGTCAGCCCAAAATATCATTTAAAAGTCATTTGAGTTCTCAAAATATATAAATAAGGCTGAGTTTGCAAATATAGTATTTAAACCTGGACTGATTTCAAATAATATGCAAATCATGAAAATTCTGAGATAACGATCCCTGAAGGATCCTACAAGTCGGCACAATGCCCCAAACATGGCATCAAGCCCAGATATCATCAATATAGTATGCGAATCAATCGCCAACATAGTACAATATATCCTTCGGATTGGACCGAGTCACAATTTCCAACATATACGACCCCGCACTAGCCATGGAGTGCGTGTCTAGCCTTATAATAGCATCACAATATGATATACTGGGATTTCAAACCCTCGGGTCATCATCTACACCCATTACTCACCTCAAGCCAACCACAAACTAGCTCGCAATGCCTTTCCCTCGAGAATCAACCTCTGCGGATGCCAAATCTGGTCAAAACCAATAGGAACACGTCAATAAAGGCCAATGGAACATAACCCAATCGATATAACTCGAAATACACCCAAAACACGAAGATGGCAAAACTCGAGCCCGGGCCCACTTCTCGAAAAATTACAAAATTCACATTTTCAGAATCCTCGTCTCTCCACGAATCCGTACATATCAAATTTACAAGAATCGGAGTCCATTTGACCCCTCAAATCAACACTTTAAGCTCACGTGGGTTTCAAGCCCTAACCACTATTTTTAACATTAAAACCTTGAATTCCTTGTGTTTAATCCATGATTTTACACTATAATGACATACTTTAGGTCTAAGAGTTCTTACCTGATGATTTCCCTCAAAAGTCTCTCCAAAAATCGCCCACAATCGCCTTAGCTCGAGGTTCCAATGCTCTTCTCTTTTGAAATTTGAAAACCTACTGTTTCATTAAACCTACTACTTCTGCGGTCCTTGACCGCTTCCGCGACCTACGCTTTTGCGGTCGCTTGACCGCTCCTGCACTCCCAACCCTTTCCTCGGCTTCCGCTTATGCGGCTCCCTAGCCGCTTCCGCGGTCACCACTTATGCGGCTCCCCTCTGCAAAAGCGAAAATACCAAAAGCCACATGCTGCTTCATGCAACAAACTCCCGAAAATTTCCGATCAACCATCTAAAAACACCTCGAGTCCACCGGGACCCCAACCAAAACCACCAACCTACTCCAAAACATCATACGAACATGTTCCAACCATAAAAACACAACCTTTAACGCGTAATTCATCAAATTAAGACGGATTCAAGCCTAAGTTCAACTATAACTTAACTCACATTCAATCAAAAACCCGACCGAACGACGTCTGATTGACCTGAAAATTTGAAGACATATCCAAAATAACCTAACGAAGCTACTGCAACTCTCAGAATTCCATTCCGACCCCTGGATCAAAATCTCACCTATCAATCGAAATTTGCCAAAAATCGAACTTAGCCAATTCAAGCCTAATTCTACACCAGACCTCCAAATTCGTTTCCGTTTTCTCTCCTAAGTCACAAATCACTATCGAAAACTAGTCAAATCATCGCAAATCCATTCCGAGCCCTCTAACTCACATGTTAATGCTCGGTTGACTTTTCCAACTTAAGCTTCCTTAAAGAGACTATTGATCTCATTTCCAACCAATTTCATTCCAACATATCTCAAACTCATCAAACACATATATCACAACACGGGGAAGCATCTTACGGGGATAGCGGGGCCGGAATATAAAATACGACGGGTCGGGTAGTCACAGATAATTACTTTCTTTATCCTCATTTATAGGTGGAGTAGATCAAGAAATGGATGATATATGAAGACGGTGAAGAACTAGACCTTATTTGAGATAATTTTGAATTGTTATTTTTTTGAATGTTCTAGGAATCTTTTAATTTGTTACCAATATTTTTTGAAACTTATTTAACCTTTTGAAATGTACCAAACTTATGCACTCATAGGTTAGAATATTTTCTTTATGCATATTACTATTTGTTTGATTGATAACTTTATATTATTAATAGTTTCATTTTATAATGTATTCAAATTTTAGTGTTATTATAATTTACTATATGTATAAATATTTATTTATAACAGGTGCAATATTTTGGTTTTAATTGAAATGATACAATAGCCTATAAGAACCATTGCAATAGGATACAGATGGTGTTCCAGTAAACAATAAAAGTGTTGCAATAGGTCCCATAAACATTTCCAAAATAATGGTCAAACCATTTCAAAATACAAATATAATTGTTACCATAGCTTCACGAAACCGTTGATATATCCAACTTAACCGTAGCAATAGCTTAAATAAGTATTGCATTACATAATATGGCAACGGTTAAGAACCATTGTATAAATGATATAGTAATGGTTATAAACCGCTCCAATTCAAAAAGTTTATTGTTCCAACAGAGAAGGGGAAAACCGTCGCGATAGATGTATCTATTGTCACGACGATACAAACTGTTACAAGAACTGTTCCAGTAGACCTATAGGTATGTCGGCTGATGGTGACAGTTAGGAAACTGTTCCAATATCCCTACAGTAACGGTTGGGCAGTCTTTGGGGACGATTTGCCAACCATTACGGTAGACCAAGTTTTCAGTAGTGCCAAAATCTATGGTTCAAGGTTCAGAATTTAAGCTTAGAATAAATGTTGTATTTGGCTTTGTTCGATTTTGTTACATGATTTTGTGCCTACTGTGCTAATTGACTTCTTTTACCGCTTTGATATTCCTGGACTGTATATAAACTGAGCCGAAACCCATCCCCTCTCTAAGTCTTCTAAATCATGAAGAAGGGTGCACTTCGTGTGACTTCTTTTCTGTATAGTGTCTAATTACCAATTCAGAACGAGGTTTGGATAAGTTGCAAAGACGGCGAAGCTTCTGTATTCCCTGTATGCTGCCTCCCCCACGGCTCGAGCTGTCCGCTCGGGTAAGCCAGGGCTAGAAAAAACACACAGGTTTTGAACCTAGACTAACACAGCCTCATGCCGGATCCCTAGTAGGAACACTTATTTGCATCATGTGCATTTTGACTTAGGGTACTCAACACAGGGGTTGGGTACGTTTAGGAAAAGAAACCTGAAATGAGAAGACCATCCTGATACATCCTACTCGTTTTCTTGCATTTATTTGTTTCGGGCCATCATGTTGATTGGCTTCTAAATCTCGGGAATATTGGAAAATTGAGAAAAAGAGGATAAGAGAGAAATAGCAGTGTAGAGAGTTAATTGCCCAATTTAGAAAGAAAAAAGTAATACCCAAATACTGTCGAAACTCTGCCGAAATTTTAAAAATGGAAAAGACAATATTTTTTGTGTAAATTATTTGTTTTACTGAGAAAAGAAAAAAAAAGTGAAAAGAGTCTTTTATTTTAGTTTGTCTTGTTTTCAAAAATGAAAAGGAAAAATAGTTTGTTTTGCCATGGAAAATAAAAAAGTACAAGAGTCTTGATTTTTGGTTTTTCAAAATAACTTATTTGCCAACGGAAAAGAAAAATAGGTTGTTTTCTTGTTTGTTGAAAAAGAAAAAGAGTCTTTTATTTTTAGATTGGAAAAATAGGTTGTTTTATTGAAAAAGAAAAGGAAAAGAGTCTTTTATTTTTTTCGTTTGGAAAAATAGGCTATTTTATTATTTGTTGAAAAAGAAAAAGAAAAAAAAAGAGTCTTTTTTTTAAGCACCACTAGGCAAGAGCCTAGTGTTAAATTTTTATTAATAGCAAACAAGAAAATATAACAAATAGGAAAGTACAAATAAGAGAGGCATTAGTACCATATTGTTACCCATATAACACATACCAATCTAAACTTACCGTACTAAATCCTATTACGAGAAACGAAACAATATGACAGGTTAAAAAAATGAAAACATTACACCGGTGAAAAGAAAACAAGGAAATGGAAAGAAGAAAGAAAAGAGCGGAAAAACAAGAAACGAATAGAATGAGAAAAATAAAGGAGGAAAGAAAGGAAAAAGAGAGAAAAGAAAAGAGAGAAGAAACAAAAAAATAAATAAAAAGTGTACAGTTGGAACTAAGAAAATGCCGGAATGACGCATGCGGTGGAGAAAATGCATAATAGAAATGGTTAACTGTATAGGTGCATTCATGCCCAATGTGTGGTTATCCAATATGTTAAAGCCTAATTGCTAACGGAATTGTTGTCTAAATGTGTGAGTCCAGGCAGTTGGTTAGTTGTTTGGTATTCTGGAAACCCATTCCTACAACACCCGATCAAAAAATAAGCTGAAAATGACTGGACATGAATTTGATATCAGTATTGTGTACCCGTCAAAAGAGGTTAAGGTGACAGATGTGAACGCCGTGAAAGAGGAGGTGCTTAAACTGAAACAACAAATGGCTGAAATGCATCAGGCCTGGTCTCAGGGGCATCCAACGCCAGTATATCCTGCCAATCCATCATATATCCCGCCTTTGGTTCTAGTTCAGGAACCTCCCGCTGCCAATTCATCTCCAGCCTTCCCTTACTACACACAAGGTTATGCTACCACCTATGGTCCTAACCCTCCACCACCTAAACAAAACCCTCCTCCACCCACCACTCATGTCTTTGTGGCGGCACCTCCACCCACCACACTGCAAAGATCATCTAGTGAGCCTTTGTTTCAACCCACGATGACCAATACTATCCCCCGGAATCTACTTTCAAGGCCTCTGAGCCGTACTCTTATACCCCTAACTTTGAGCTCCTGGCAGAGACTGAAAAGCCGTCTAAGAACCTAAAACAAGAAGAAGTGACTCAAAAAATGAAAAACCTAGAGCAATCCTTTAGGAATATGCATGGATTGGGCAATCAGGTCAGTGTTGTGTATATAGGTCTTTGTCTGTTCCCCGATGTTTAGTTACAGGCGGGGTTCAAAATGCCAAAGTTTGATCTGTATGATGGTCACGGCGACCCAGTGGCACATTTACGAGGTTTCTACACTAAGAACTAAGGCTGTATCCGGTTCCGGTTCTGGGTCTATTTGGGTCTGCGATTCCGGTTCTGGCCGTTCCGGTTCTGGCGGTTCCGGAGGTGGAACCGGCCCGTGACGGTTCTGGGGTACCATCCGATTCCGGTTCTGGCGGTTCCGGTTCCGGCGGTTCTGAATTTTTTTAAAAAAAAATCAATATCTTCTATAGTAGTCATTAGTATATTGTAGAATATATTTTATATGGTGTACTATGTGATTAGTATAGTATATATTGTGTTTGGTAATTGGTATATAATCTGTATAAGTAGTGTATATTTTGTATATAAGTAGTATATATTGTATTTAAGTAGTATATATTGTATATAAGTAGTGTATATTATGTTGTAGTTAGTAATTAGTATAGATTGTATATAAGTAGTATATATTTATAAAAGAATGTTGTCATTAGTATATTGTGTTGTATGTTATATATTGTATGTTATATAAATATTCAAGGATTGATATAGAAGTAAAGACAAAGAAATATTGAGACAAAAGATATTCAAGGATATGATAAAGAGCATATTTATTGACCAAAATGGCATATCTTTCTTAGTCTTCCTTCCCCCAATGGAATGAGCAAAACATGGTACTAATACCACCATTAAAAAGAAAAAAACTAAAAGAAGACGTGCCAATGTACAAGTTACATAATAATTTATGCATTATTTCTAACAAATCTCATAAAACCTTCAAGGTTTGGAGGTGGTTGTGTTGGGGGTGGTGGAAATGAAGCTTGTTCATCACCACTTCCGGGTGAAGTCGCTTCCTCAGCAAGCTGTCCCGCATCGACGCTCTGTAATCACCTATTTGTAGTCTTGCTTGACTAAAAGCACTTTCCGATGCAACAGTTGACGCTTGAATCGACAGAACATCCCGAGCCATCCTTGCAAGAACGGGAAAATGCTTTTTCCTTGTCTTCCACCATTCCAAAAGGTCGAAAGAGCCGTCTGGATTCTCATTCTCTAGTCCCTGCGACAAATAAACTTGAAGCTCATTTCGATGGGAAATTTCATCTAAATTATCACCTTGAGTACCCCTGAACTCCGTCCACGATTTAAGAGCTGTTAAGCCAGCAACTCTTTTAGACGACTGTGATGTTGACGAAGTAGGGGTTGAAATATTAGGCCTAGCATGCTCTAACGCCTGTTTATAAGCATTATAAACAGTTTGAGCATTTACTTTAATTGATGCTTTCGCATAAGCTAGTGTAGCAATTTCTACTTCCGAAAGATCTAAAGATTGATAAATAGTAGAATACCAAAAGTGAGGACCTCCTAATTTCATAGTTGGATTTAACATAGCAGACACACCAAATATAGGAGGGATTGGAAAAAAATATTTTTTAAACTTCTTTTTCATTTCAGTTATTGCAAGTTCGTAAATGTCCCCTCCCCCGTTAAAATCAATAAACAAATTAGCAAGTGCGGCAATATAAACTAAACAGTTAGAAATAGTTGGATAATATTGGCCAGATAAAGCATTTGTAGCCACATGAAAATGTTCTAAAAAATCTAAAAGAATTTTAACGCTAGTCCAATTTTGTGTAGTTAGCATGTCATTATCTTCCTCACCACAATCCCGAGAATTATACGTAGCGTTAATCGGGTTTCTATATTCGTACGCTACTACTAAACTTTCGTACATGTAATTCCACCTAGTCGGGCAAGGTTTAGGAACCTTTCTTCCTCTAAGGCCATATTCGTCACACTTTTTAAAATATTCTCTAAGTCTACTTCTACGGTTTGAATAAAATAGCCGATTAAGAGCCATTTTAACATTTTCAATTTCTAAGTTTAATATTATCATATCATCACCAACAATTAAATGATAAATATGACATGTACATCTAACATGGAAACTATTAGTAAAAGCAGGATTAAGTGTTCTAGTTAGCTACCTATTGCACTAGTGTTGCTAGAAGCGTTATCCATAGAAATTGACACTATTTTATCACTAAAACAAAAATATCTGCATACATCTGAAACAGTGTTAGCTATAAACCTACCCTTGTGCCGTGAATTAATTATCCTATATGCAATAATGCGTTTTTGCATTGTCTAGTCTTCGTCTATCCAATGACTGATTACGGTTAGATAATCACAATCATTATTACTTCTACCAATATCTGTTGTAATAGACATACGATTAGTTATATGGGTAAATAAATAGCGCAAGTATTGTTCATATTCATGCTTGTATTTATAAATATCGGCCTTAACTGTTGCGCGAGGGCAACCTTTATACGTAGGATTAAATATTCATCTAATATAATGAATCCATGCAGGATTAGAAGCAAAAGAATAAGGCAAACACATAACAGTAATCATTTTCGCTAATTCTTCACGATCCTTATTTGGATCGTAATATAATATACCTCCGGTGACTGTGTTTATTCCTGGTTGAACTAGATTTGAACCAGTAATCTTATATGCTTAACTAAACTACCGTGCCGCTACGATCTCCAATATACCTATGAACAAGTAATTTCCCACAAGATTTACACTTAGCCTTATCTTGTTCTCTTAGTTGAATAAAAAATTATCAAACTAATGATGTTTGTGTACGTTTAGGAGGTTGTCTACTAAAAGTGGGAGTTTGTACGGGTGGGTGTGCCGGTTCATTACCTAAGTTATGAGCAGGATTAATAGGTGTATCATCTAAATCTACTGGAGCTTGGGTTTCATCATCATCATCATCATCATCATCATCCTCATTTCCCTCTAATATAGGTGCATTAGGATAAAGAGCATTCATAATATCATCGTCTATTCTATCACCAACTACTACATCATGTAGAAAATCAATATCGCTAAATTGAAAACAAGGGTGATCCCTATCAAGGATTCCGTAGGGTTCATTAGGATTTCTAGGTTGGCTACTACTTTGAAATTGCTTATCTTTTCTAGGTCGGGGAGCCGGGGGAGGGGTAGTATTTTGGCCACTACTTTCACCGGTTTTAGCTTTTCCTTTACCTAACATTTTTTTCAACGAAAATGCCATAATAATTATAATCAAGCAAACTAACAACACAAAAAAATACTTTTAGCACGTAAGAGTTGAAACGAGTTTATCAGATTGACGAACTACTTCTTGAAAATTGAAAATCCTTGAACTTGAACACTTGAAAACTTCAATTCAACAACTTCACAATTTTTCACGAATTTGCAACAATAAATTAAGCACTTGCACTAGAAAGATTGAAAGAGAGCTTGAGAGAAATTGAGAGATATTGATGAATTGGTGAATAAAAATGAAAGAATGAGGGGGTATTTATAGTTGAGAAATGGGAAATAGTGTAATTATATAAAGTTTGGGGTTAAATTAAAGTTTGAGGGCCAAATGACTAATTTTTAAACTTCCAAACGGCAACTTTTTGCAAAGAGCCGTTTGGAAATTTTTTTTTAAAATTTTTTTTTTGTTGAAAAATGCCCGTTACAGAACCGGCAGAACCGTTTGGAACCGTCAGAACCGGTCCGATTTCGGTTCCGGTTCTGGCGGTTCCAACGGGTAGAACCGCCCCGCCACTGTTCCCGGGAACCGCTAGAACCGGAACCGCAGGAACCGGCAGAACCGGCAGGGCCGCGGTTCCGGTCCGGTTCCGGTTCAGAACCGCCAAATTTACAGCCTTTCTAAGAACAGAGGGGTCGGAGGAAAAGAAGAACTGTTGATGGCATACTTTGGGCAAAGTTTAAATGGGTCTGCACTAGGATGGTATACGCGCCAATATCCTAGCAGATGGTATACTTGGGATGACCTAGCACAAGCATTTTCCAGTCACTTCCAATATAATCTTGAAATTGTTCCAGATCGCCTGTCGCTGATAAAACTTGAGAAGAAGCCCAGGAAAAGTTTCAGGGAGTATGGTTTCCGCTGGAGAGAGCAGGCTACGAGAGTCGACCCTCCAATAAGGGAAAGTGAAATGGTGGACTACTTTTTGAAGACATTGGAGCCAACTTACTTTGGTAACCTAGTGACGACAATTTGCAAATCTTTTAACGAAGTGGTGAAAATGGGACCTATGGTCGAGGAAGGCTTGAAATCTGATAAAATTATGAGTTATTCAGCGATAAAAGCCACCACCCAGGCCATCCAAGGCGGCACTAGGGGTGGCAATCTCTCCTCAAAAGAGGGGTCGCACGTGATATTAGCGCACCGGTCATCATATCCATATTCTACTCTTCCCATCCCGTTAAGGTATTTAAATGCGATTAGTCTCGCTTACTTATTGCATGCTAATACCCGTCCCAACCTATCAGTCCTGGGATATCAGGACTTCTAATCCTAAAAGGAAAGAAAGGGATATATGCCTATATGGAGTTCAAAGAATAAAATTGTAACTGCGACATACAACAACAACAACAACAACTACCCAGTATATTCCCACCAGGTGGGGTCTGGGGAGGGTAATATGTAGATGAGCCTTACCCCTACCCGAAAGGGCAGGGAGGCTGTTTCCAATCGACCCTCGGCTCATAGGGTTAGGGAAAAACAGTAGTAAAACAAAACATAGACAAAACAAAACAGAAGCGGTATAGGGATGAACAAAACAAATAGGTAAGGCTCAAGTAAACCCATTGATCAAACAAATACTTAGTTTAACATGTCTTGGCACATACTGATTTGGTATTTAATTTAAACTTAAACAGCGAACGGACTAGTTTAGCACATATATTTATATAGAAAGTCAGCATTAGGCAATTTGGATCCAATTATCAGAAATTAAGGTATTTTAGGCGAGTAATTTAAAAGGTACTGATTTTAGGAAAAAGTAGTCTAATGCAAAAGAGTTCTGAAAAGAAAGCATAGACTGCAGTAAATTGAGAAAAAAGAATCATTAGACTACGAGCATAAAACACAAAAATGGTTGTGAAAGAGTTTTAGAGACAAAAATATCTAAGGAAAGAGTAAGGTGCAAAACTGTTTAAAAAAAACAATTTCAGAGTCTGATTAAAACGTTCATGCAGAATGTTTAAAAAAAAAAGAAACTGTTTCAGAAAAAGATACCAATTTGAGGAACTTGAGAGTATGCAGATTCAAGAGAGAAGAATTAAGGCTTTCGAAAATGTTATTGTATTAAGACACTAAGGACCAATTAATAGGCCATTATTACTTTAAGCGAATCAGACGAATTTGATGCAAAATCCTATGGGCATGATATCTATACTTTGATTTTTTAAAGCCTATTAAGGAACTTGTAAAAAAACGATGATTGTGTTAATTAACCCTACAGTTTGCCTAATGCACATGCATTCCTTATAGACATGATTTCTATATGCATTGATTACATGAACATTAAGTCTTATATGCGTGATTTCTATGTGACTTTCAATATGATTAAACCTTAAACCCTATAGGCATGGTATCTATATGACTTGAATTGAAAAAAACATATTAGACCAACCTATATGCAAGATCTCTAATGATTTGCAATATGATTGAACATTAAACCCTATAGGCATGGTATCTACTCCTTACTGGGTGGAGGATCATTATTAAATTAAGAAGAAACATACCAGTTTCAAGATAAGAATAAGTAGAACAATAGAGGAATCACGACAAGTAAACACAACGGGAGTAGACTGAAGTTCAGCAGCACACTTGAGAGTTTAGAGAGAGAGCTCAAAATTGTTTCAGAATCACAAAGTAGAAGAAGAGAGTAGAATTTTTGTGAAAGAACTCTGTATTCGAATGTGTTAAAGCCTGTGTTTTTGTGCAGAAAAGCCTGTGAAATCATGTGAAAACATTGTCCTTTAGTGCAAAAGGGCGGCCCTTTTATAGTGCAGAAGGTGAGTAAGAAAATGGTAAGAGAATAGTTTTGAAATAAATCACAAGGTGTTTCCCTTTGGTTAAGGGATCCGATTCAAACAGGAAAAATAAATGAGGAAAGGATTCGTTTTAAAAATATTTTCTAAAGCAGTGTATTAGGGACATATACACAAAAGTTTATTTAAGGAAATAGTCTAGTAGCACACGGTTTAGGTCAAAAAAGAAAAGACAACTAATCAACAGCCAGTAAAATCAGGATTCGAATCTTAGTGTGAATGAATCCAACCAGAAAAAGGTGAGAAAGGGTTTAATTTAAAGAAAATCAGTAAACACTCAATAAAACATTAAAAGGGATTCAGAATCAATCACAAGCTGGACAAAGGCCTTTCGAAAGAAGAGAGTTTGTCATATAAAAAGCATACATACATATGAGATTAGAGAGAGTTGTCGTAAAACTATCAAGGAATCAAAGTGACCAAGAATGTTAGGTTCATAGACTCAGAATGAGTCTGAAAGAGAGTCAAGGGTTCTGAATGGAACCCTAGACCAAACACAAAGTCAATCTTGCCAAACCCCCCCCCCCCCCCCCAAATACTAGGGTTTTGACTCGAATCAGATGCATAGACGAGAAAATAACAAATAGAACATGCTCAGTAGTCTATTTTAGAGACTTGTGAGAAAACAAACAGAGAAAACAACAAGTTTGAAACACAGGGAATATACTTAGGCAAAGCTTGTCACTCAAACAAGTTCAATGGGCTCATAATAAATTAAAAGTTGCTCCTGCTACTCAGCGGCCACCAGCTTTCCCAAAATAAGGGGAGATCTGCTGCTTACTGCTCACGGAAACATCCGACCTATACAGAAAAGAAAAGCGATACAAGTTTAGGAAAACAGTAGATGAAACATGCTTAGGGTTCAAACAAAGTCCAACAAAGGCAATCAATGAGCAAAAAACTTAATAAAAATACAATAAAGGAGTATACGAGATAGACATGTAGGAGCGTGCTTATAGAAACCAGTAGAAGAACGAACAAAACACAAAAATAGAAGAACATGCATAATATGTCAAAACATAAGAACATAGGAGCATACATGCGAAGAAAGAACATAAGATCATGGCATAGATAGATTCACACAAAGAAAAGAAGAAGAAGAAGCGTCAGAAGTTATTTTGAGATTTTTCGAAAACCCTAAATTGAAAGAGACTAATTTTGAAAAGAAAATCGGGGAAAAGATTTAAAACATTAAATATAACACAAATGCACCACAGATCTAAGTAAATAAAAGAGGAAGGAACCTCGAATAACTTTAGGGATTCTTTGAAAACCTAGAAAATAGAAGGCTTGGAAGAGGTTTGATCTTGAGTCAGAGATGGCCATGGCTAGGCCCCTAAAGCTCGAATACGACGGAGCAAGGCCGGAGAGGTCGTAGAACCACAGATCTAAAGATATGAATGGAAGCCATTGAGGTTAGACCTCAAAATCTCGAACACCCATGGCTTAGGAGTGAATGAAGGTGAGCACAAGGTGTCCATGGCGTGAGAATCCATGGACTCCGGTGAGGTGAGGGTTGGAGAAGACGAGGGAGGCGATTAGGGTTTCGAGTGTTTGAGAACGTTTTGAGAGAGAATAGGTATCAGAGGCAGTTGTATATGAGAAATGAGGGTATGGGTTGGGGTAGTAGAATTAAAAAGGAAAGGGTCGTTTGTGGCCGTTGATCAAAATGATTAACGGCCTGGATTAAAGGGGTCTCCGGTCGGATTGGATTAAAAGGGTCAAGGTTCGCGTGAGAAATCAAATTTGGTCATTTTGATTTGGGGCGGATTGGGCCAGAATTAAGGCTTTAATTGAAATGGAATTGGGGTTATGATTGGAATGAATTGGGGCTAAAAATTAAATAGCTAGTTTTTACCCTATTATTTTATAAAAATAGTAAAAAATATCTTAAGAGAGAATTAAAGGCACTAAGTTAAATAATATTATATAAATATTAAATTAAAATATTGGGATTAATTTTGTAATTGTAAAATGCTATTAAATCTTAAAGAGACTAATATTACAATTATATGCAATTTGGCTTTAAAAATACTAAACGAATTTATTATAATATGAAAAACTTATGCTGGCTATATTTTGGTATAAATATGAGAATAAAATAAACTATTCTCCAAAATGGCAAGCTTTGGGACTAATTATTAAATTTTATGTTGTAAAATAGGCCATAAACTGGTTTTTAAAATCCTTAAAAATTCCAAAACCTTTTGGTGTGCTTATATATGCACATATAGGTTATTTTGGAAGTGTTTTGGGTATAAAATACATAGGGAAACAATTGGGTATCAACAGGATCCCCTGTTGCCTTGATTTTGCCTAAAATGACTCCACTACTGCTGATTGGGTCCTGATGGCAGTGCACTGACTGAAGACTGATCAAAAGACTGGGATGACCCTGATGATCCTCCTCTAAATGCTTGTCGTCTACAACCACCACCGAAAGAACCACCAAACTTGCCCGCGGACAGGGCCTTGCTGCTACCCCCTCGCTTTATTCTATTCTTCAACTTAAAGTTCTCTGTATCTTGAGAAAATGCCACCATATTCCCATGTTCATATCAAAATTCAAGGCAACTGTAGCGTCCTCATTGATAACCAATGGGCTAAGGCCCAGTAAAAACCAGTGCACTCTAGCCTCCATTGCGGGCAACATGTATATATAATACATGGACACGCGCGTGAATTTCATATGGTACTCCCACACACTCAGGCTATCTTGCTTTAAGCTCTCAAACTCCGCGGCATAGGTAACCTTAGTCTTGGCAGGCAAGAAATGATCAATGAAGGCATAAGCGAACTCACTTCACCTTGCCGGAAGGCTTCCCTCCTCTTGGGACTCCTCCCAAAATTTAAACCAAGAATATGCCACCACTTTCAGTTGATATGAAGCCAACTCCATGCTTCTAACTCTAGTACCAAATTTGTCATGCCATGGCCTCGGGGAGCGCAACCGGCACTCAATCGAGATAACCCAGTCAAGCTAGCATGTACAATACCTTCTACCTGAAATCACTCATAATAAAAAAAGGCCTATCTCATTAATTGGACAATGTGGAGGATCATTAACAACACCAATTCATTATCATTAGGTAAACCATTTATAATTCTTAAAATACATACACCTCTATAATTTTAAATGGAATGTGTGTATAGATAAAACATTACTAGTTTCACTTTCCCAACACCAGCGTACCACCCGAACTATGTCTATGAAGCCTATAATAGATACAAAAGAGTACGATGATAGTGTCGGAAACAAGGCCCCAACTATACCTCAAAACATAATACACAAGGAACAAAAGGTATATGACCCCGATAAGAAGTGGGGCTCAACAAGTGAGCTGGGAAGAGGGTGTACCGCTATCAATTATCAAAGTCGCCCTCTGTGGAACCAACTGCACCCATTAAAGATACAGCTCCCCTAGCAAAAGGGACGTTAGTACATATGGAACAGTACTAGTATGAATGACTAAGCACCCTCTCATTAGAATGAGTTATAACGTGTTTACCATGAAAGTGGTAATAATAATTAAATTTGTTGATGTGACTCTAAAAATACGTGATCTATTTATGCTAGTTATTAAGAAGTTGATGCTAGGTATGTGAAGTTTAAAGACGAAATACAAACTAAAGTAGAGGTATAACCAAACCGATGGGTTAGCTATTTGGGCCTCGAACTTGCTTCTGAGGGGCCTCGAGGTCGATGTCTAGGCTCGGGCTCGAGCTGTGGGGATAATCCGGAAAGGGCTAACAATTAGGATATGATTAAGGGAGGCTCTTTATGGCCAATCTACAAGCAATAAATAAAAAACAAGTATGAATTTAACAAATAAGTGCAATAATATCGAAGGAATATGTTAGAGAGAAAAGAGAGAGATAGATAGAGAGAGAGAGAGAGAGTTGTTATTTATCTTGTGTAGAATAGTTGGAGCAACAACAGTCCTTTTACAAAATGGTAAGGATCCCCTTTATATAGGAGGGAAATCCCAATATAGTACAAATTTATTAATTTTAAAGGTATGGAGATGGGTCGGCTAGACGTGACACCTTGATTCAGGTTCCGGACAGCCCGTCTTTGTCAGACTTAGCCGCGTGCCTTAGGAATTCCCTATTTTTACTCTATCCTTGGTCGATATTCCCTGTAGGATGGGCCTAGATGAGCTTTGATGGGGGAAACTTGGTCCCAGCTTAGCGTCCTTGAGGCTTCGAGATGTTCTTCTAACATGAACTAATAGCAAGAAATCAAACCCCCTGATTTTGTGCGTACAAATAGTCTTCGCATTTCCTAGAACGAAGCAATTGAAAACAATTATTATGATCGATCCTTCGGGCTTTACGTGATGACATCATACCGATGATGCAACCTATGATGCGAGTCTTCACGATAACCGGGACATCCCATAGACTTGTTTTTTCGATGCCATTCAATGAACTTTCGATTCCCGTTCTTCAAAGTGACAATACCGCCATTGATTCTACTTTTGAAAATGAATTGATTGTGCCTGTCGATCCTTCTTTCAAAGGCATTGATGGCCGTGTCATTATCGCCCCCTATAAATGGTGGTATTCTGGTGTTATCTCTCTATCCAAGTGCCTTTCTCCATTCATCCATCCCTTTATTATTGCCATCTTTCTTTATTGCCAATCACCATGTTTGGGGTTCACGTCTTTAAGGTTTTTTAATTGTATTCTCATCAGCTGTGTGGTGGCCTTCTACCTGAACTTCTTCTTGTCGAGCGAGATCATTTCGTCTTGTCAATTAATTATTGTTGTTACGCCTGCTACTGCTATCCTTAGTAACTCGATATGATGATATGAGGGCGACCGGCTTTCTCCGTTCAAAAGGGAATTTGGACTCTATACCATGCTAGGGAGAGCGTTCGGACTATAGTTGCTGCATGGGAGAGTGTTCGGACTATTCACCGCTGCTCACTCTCCTACCCTGGCCTGGTGTGGCACTTCATCCCCTGGGTTTGTTACCCAGGGTTAAAATGTCACAATCATCCATTGAGGTTGGGGCCCGCCGAGTCTTCAACCTTTGGCTTCGGCGGGTTATATCTCTTTTTTATGCCTCTTATGCATCCTCCCCTTTTCCTCTTCTTCCTCTTCTCCCTCGGTGATGTTATTTCGTGGGATTGAGCCGGTAACCTAGAGGAGTCAGCACTCAAAGGAAATGCCTTCGAGGATGCGAGCTCGAGGAGGTGGCGCTCGGAGATGCTACTACCGTTGATGAACCTTTGAGGGTAGACTTAGGTTCTTAGGCTTTTACTAAGTGTATCTCTTTGTTTCTGTGTAGATACCCTTTGTAAGCTTTTGTAGTCATATGTAAGGACCTCTCAAGGGTCGTTGTAAGTAATTGTTTATGAATATAAAGATTTTTTCTTGGCTTCTACCTTTGATACTTGCCATATTCTTTTGTATTTGCGGGTATTCTTGATGTATGCCTGTGCTGGTGATTTTCAACATCTAACTCGGGTGCGAGTATTCTCTCTAGTCTTTGGTTGATAGAAATGGCTCCTTTCTAAGCCCACCTCTGTTCCTTGCATCAAGCCTAAATTGGTCCGATAGATTTGGGCTGTTGGGACCCTCGAGTCACATGAAGATAGCGCATGGAACCTTGAAAGTTTTTAGAGTGGTCTCTGAGTGAAGGTTAGTATTAGGCACCTTTTACTTTGAACTTGATGTGTATAACCTTTTAAAGCATTGTATATAGGTCCCTAAGGAGGGATTGCCCATACTTAGGCGATGTCTTGGGGTCGAGCCCTCATGGACGGAGCTCGAAGTGCTTAATTTTCTTCTTGATAGGAACCTTTGAGTTTGGACACCCTCCCGTACTCTATAATGGTGCTGAAGGATCTCTAGAGCCCAACTTCCCTCCTTAAAAGAGGTTCGCGAGATCGGGTATCATCTTGAGATTGGAGACGATAATACTGGCTTCTTAAAGCCTAACTTCTCTTTGATGGAGGTCCTCGAGGTCGGATACCACCTCGGAACTGGAGATGATGATGTTGGCTTTTGGAACCCAACTTCCTTTTGATGGAGGTCCTTGAGGTCGGGTACCACCTTGGGACTGAAGATGATGTTGATGGCCTTTTGAAGCCTAACATCCTTTTGATATACACTACAAGAAAAATGGCCATTAACGAAGAAAATTTTGGTCCTTAAAGGTCTAATTTCGGTCCCTGATAGTAAATAACGACCAGTAAAATCTTATCACGACCCGAATTCTTCCCACCTTCGGGAGTCATGATAGCGCTTACTATCGAAGCTAAGCAAGCCAACCTCTATAATAATTTTCACAACACTTAAATCTAAAATATGTTAAATGCTAAATTATTAATTAAAACATGCGGAAGTCTTTTAACAACAATAGCGAGAACAATATGCGGAACTAACAACCTGTCTTTACCCAGTATCTAGTGTCACTACTCACGGACGACTAAAGGAGTACTACAAGCACAGTGTGAAAGAAATACATGATATGTCTATTTGATACAATTAAACAAAATTAAAAGAAAATATAAGGGAGACTCAGGGCCAGCGAACTACCTCAGAGTCTCTAGATTGAAGGATCGCCCTCTGACTACTGCTGCGGTCCGTAGGCTGTGTCCTGACCTGTGCACAAAAAGGCACAGAAGTGTAGTATCAGCACAACCGACCCATGTGCTGGTAAGTGCCCGGCCTAACCTCGGCGAGGTAGTGACGAGGCTAAACCGGACCTACCACAAATAACCTGTACAGATATATGCAATAACAGAAAGAGAACAAGAACTTAAACAATTCAAGGGAAAGGGGATATGCTAGGGGAGTAGCAGTTCAATTATAACTTCTAAAATCAAGAGATGGAATTGAATAAATAATAATTAAATAAGAAAAGCCAATGAATCAACAACTGCACGACATCAACCTTCGTGCTTTTACTCTCATTCCTCACCAAAACGGTCAAATATGATGCACGACATCACCCTTTGTTCTTTTACTCTCATTTCTCACCAAGAATATCAAATACAAGTCACGACATCACCCTTTGTGCTTTTACTCTCGATAAACAGTGCACGACATTATCCTTCGTGCTTTTACTCTCATATACATAGTGCACGGCATCACCCTTCATGCTTTTACTCTCTCTTCCTCACCCAATCAATGGTCATAACCAAACGGGAAAAGGAAGTACAAATAAAATAAAACATCCCGGCAAGGGAGAATAATTCAACAATGAATCCCAGCAAAGGAGAATAATTCAACAATGAATCCCGACAAGGAAGAATAATTCAACAATGAATCCCGGCAAGGGAATACAACTCAATAATAGGTCCCGGCAAGGTAAAAGTACCAACCATTCCTCTTTAGTTCATTTACTTCTTAACTTTCACTTCATAGTTCTTATAACAAGTAAATTATCACAATTGTTCACTTCATCGCAATTTTAATAGCAAAATGACATCACGGTCATGCTTGACTCGGGCGCATAGCTAACCGTCACCATACCTATACACTGACTCCACATAGCACATAGCAAATAACAACCTAATCATATTCCCTCAAACCAAAGTTACACAAACACTTACCTCGAAAGCTTCCAACTCAACTCACGCTTCTAAAATAGCTTTACCCCTCGAATTCGCTTCAAAATCTGTCAAATATAACCATAATTCACTCAAATGTATCAAAAAATGCTAGTTAGATCAATTTGGATGCATAATAATGAAATTTCCAAAGTTTTACTCAAAACTTCCCAAAATGACCCCGGGCCCACATGGTCAAAACTCGAGGTTTTAACCAATACTGGGTTACCCATTCCCCCACGAGTTCATATATGCAATTTATTTTGAAATCGGACTCCAAATTGAGGTGCAAATCCTCAATTTTATGAAAACCTAGGTTCTACCCCAAAACCCCCAGTTTACTGATGGCGAACACAATGTCCGATATATCAACATTGAAGTTGTATTTCTGACAAATGAGGTGCACTTGTTGGCCCCACATTCCTATGGAATCTAGCTCTGTTGATGAGTCATCGAGGATTCCGTCCTCGATCTATTCTCCGATCAGTGTGAGGTGGGTTGCACATCGGGGTGTTCCTCTTATCTTCAATATATGACGGATATCTTTCTTTGTTTGATTTTGGTTCCTTTTCCAGAAGCCTTCTTGGGTATACTGAGCCCAAGGGGGCTCCCAAATAGTCATCCTCGATCCTAATTTTTGATTGGTAAAGGTTTTGGACGTCCGACCAGGTCACAGCTGGATACTCGATCAAATTTTGTTTCAGCTGTTTTGAAGCCACTGACCAAGCTTTGTTCATTCAGACCTTGAGTAAAATCCTGCACTACTCGGTCGTGGGATACTGATGGTAGCTCCATCCATTCCATTTGAAAGCGAGAAACGAATTCCCGCAGCATCTCGTTCTCCCTTTGCTTAATTTTGAAAATGTTGGAACTCTTTGTCACTACATTGATAACACATGCATGTGCCTTTACAAAGGAGTCTACTAGCATGGTGAATGAATCTTTGGAGTTAGTAGCCCAATTGTGATACCACATCATGGCCCCCTTCATGAGTGTTTCTACGAACTCTTTCAGCAATACAGACTCGATCTCATTGTTCTTTATATCGTTGCCCTTTACCATGCAAGCGTAGGCGGTAACGTGTTCATAGGGATCTAAGGTCCCGTTGTACATTGGGAGTTCTGACATTTTAAACTTCTTAGGAATGGGTTTCGGGGCCGCCTTTTCGGGGAACGACCTTTGTATGAACTTCTTCGAATCCATACCTTTCAAGACCGGGGGTGCACCTGGGATCTGGTCAACCCTAGAGTTGTAGGTCTCACCTTCTTATCATTGGCTTCTCTCATTTTCTCGCCCGACTCAATCCTTTTGGTGAGGTCGTTCAGCATTTTTGTGATTTTCATATATCGTAGTCATATGGCTTAGTTCTTATTTGATTATGGGGTTGTTACAATTAATTGGTTCATGTTTGTTGCTGTTAACTTGACTTTAGTTTATTTCTGTTCATTTGTTGTTAATTTTTAGTCTATTGATTGCCATAGGTTATAGTATTAATCAGAATCGATTTGATTAGTTATATTGCCTATTTTAATTTTAGGATTGGTTTGGTTATAGCTGAATGATTTTAGGTTTGTTAATTAACAATGACTTAGTCAAAAAATGTTAGGTTAGTTTTGAAAATGTTAGGTTAGTCAAAAAATGTTAGGGGTATCCAGGATTAGTTTGGGTATACTAAAATAGAAAATAATGCTCTAGTTGAAACTAGAACCTCCTAAAATATTCTAGATGGGGTTCCAATTAAAATTTAGGAATTTGAATGTAGTAACTTGGGCAACAAGCCAAAAACTTAGGGACTAATTAGTAACAACTGAAATAAAAGACGGGGAAAATGGGGTAAATGAAATCTAAAATTTTCCCTCAATTTTTGGCTATAAAAGCCAGTCCCTATTGCTTTATTTTACAAGTTTGGCATATGAAAATTTCCCCCAAAAGTTTTTCTACAAGTTTTGAGATCTGAGATTTGAATTTGAAAATTCAAAACAGAAGATAGAAATCTGAAAGAAATAGTTCATTCTAGTCCTCATAAATCCTTAAAAAAACCAAAAATATAGCTAAAAATCCACAAAAATATTATTCTATTGAAATTTCCTAGGTCAATCTCCAAAATTCTAGCTGTTAATTCAAATCCGTAGCATAGATAGGATAAAAATGGATTGAAGATCCTGGTATTTGGTTGCTGAAGTTGCAGGAGTAGTATTGGGTTTAATTTCATGTTTGTTGGGTTCTATCGAGTCTATTTTGAGTATTTCGTGGTGTTGTTTCTCCTTCATTCATTCCCGGGCTTTGTGATGCTGCTTTGGATTCAAAATTAATCATGTGTTGTTGATTTCACTGCTGATTCCTGTTATTGAATTGCTGTTAAACCTGCTGATTCTACCTTCTTATTTCATTTTTGCCTCAATTCCAGGTATTTCTCAATCTCAAGAGATGTATAATAATTGAAACTGCAGATTCAAGGAATGGATAATGAATTATTGCTTATTTCACTACCTGAAGATCTCATTGCTTTGCTTAGTTTAAAGTTTTGTCTTAGTATAATTGAAACACAGTCCTTTGTTTGTATTAGTAGAACTGGTGGATTCATTTGTAAATTGGACTGTTGAATTATATTTCATCTCACTCATTCATGATAACTCTGGAAACGTTTCTGCCTTATTATAGTTACAGTAGAGTTAGTACTAAATCAGTTTTGTTAGTATGATAGTAATTGGTTCTATATGTATAGACTTAAGATATCTGAGTTTAGAAATCCATGTTTTCTACTTAGTTAAAATAGTAAGCACTGCATTTCATCATTAAAATTAAGAGATTGTTAGATTGAACAGATTCATGTACGAACGAAGGTGAAACTAAACAGGGCAATTTTCCGATCAATATTGTAATATGTTACGGAATAACCTGTAGGCTTATGAATGGCTAAAATTAATTTCAAATCAGGGCCAGTGCTGTATAATCTCATTTAAGGTTAATATTGATTTAGGACCTTTGTTTTGGATCAAAATTCAACAATAAGCTTAGAAAGATATTTATGGCCATGTGGACTAGGTCTAGTGGGCCTTAGTTAGATGATAAGAAGCTCATGCAGGCTCCTCTCGTGAGGTTGCCAACTTGCCAAAATTGGGCTTGTGACTGAGGCCCATATTTTCAAATAATTGGATTAGCTAAAGCTGAAATGATATCTCTTTCCTATGGGCCAACATCGAGGCCCTATCTGCTGAAAACATCACGTCGCTTATTAAAGGTGGTGGATCTGACTTTTAAAAGTTGAACTATAGATTTTGGGCTTCCCAAGTTATGGTAACGAATTTAAATTAAGAGGTTCTTCCCTTGTTTAAGTTCGAACTTGAACTCGGGCCCGAATTTATAGTGTTATTTAGAGAAAATATATACTTAAGAGATAAATCATAATTCTTTTAGGTTGGCTTTAAAATAATTGAGGTGCGCCGGTCCAGACAAATATCATACATTGCATGGCCCTCTTAATTATAGTAAAAATATTTTAGACCTCGGGACGTGCCATTTAGCGAATTTCATGGCCTCCCGCAAAGTTAATAATACGCTAATTGCTCTAGGCCCGACATTTTATAATATTACCTTCTAAAGCTTGGGTGCACATTTACGTGACCAAAATCCAGATCTCAACGGCGCTAGAATATGTCAAAAATTGCGGATACATTTATGTGACGTGGTTCGAGACATTTTTAACAATGTTGCAAATTCCTTAAAAAATTAATTCAAAGCGTTAAGTATTTTAAATTGCACTTTAAATTGAAACATGTATTAAAATATGATATTTAGCCATTTATAATAGTTTATGGGCCATGCTAGAACCACGGGATCCGGGGCGCCTAACACCTTCCCTCGGGTCAACAGAATTCCTTACTTAGAATTTGTGGTTCGTAGACTCCTCTTGGAAAGACGAAATTTCCTCGATTTGGGATTCAAGATAAACCGGTGACTTACGACACCAAAAGCCAAACCTTTCCCAAGTGGCGACTCTAAATAAATAAATAATCCCATTTCAAAAAATGTCACTTAAAATGGAAAAACTCCCTTATACATTATCCCTCGGGGTAGGTGTATAAAAATGAGGTGTGACAGTAAGTTCCACTATAATTTTAGATTAGGAAACATAATAAGTTTATAATCACATTCAACAATGAAATTCCACTTTAATTACATCACTCATTATATGACAAGTTTGTAAATGACTCATTATTTATAATATTAGGAGGTGTAGTTTCAAAATATAGAATAACAAAATAAATAAAAATAAGATAAGCAATTACATGAAATAACAAGAAATAAAGGAAGAGAAATAAAAGCTAAACAGTGTACAAAGAAAAATATATTTTTAAATTTTAAAAAGAAATCTAAAAGTAAAAATAAAATTAAAAAAATTAAAATAATAGAAATAAAAAGTTATAAAGAAAATAAATAAAAATAAAAATAAAAATAAAAATAAAAAGGAAAGAAAATAAAAAATAACTTTGTAATTATACCATGTAATTACCACTAATTCTCACCTCCCATTGAAAATTGGAGAGTGTAATTACACCTCTCCAATTACACTTAATTCTATGCTAATCAAGTAATTACTTAGCCAAATAAATATACCAAAGTATGTAATTAAATTCAATTACACCCAAATTTAATTCCTAAGTGCTTTCCAAACATGCTCTAAATTACGGTGGACTTATTTTATGATGATCCAGATCTAAAACATGGAATAATAACTTCACTTCGTTCTTATGTGGTATTTTTCTTTTCTCCCTATTAATATCATTCCTCGTAAAATGATGGTAAAATAATGTGTCAAAACTGTGTCAAGGTGGAAGTAACAAATAATACTATAATAATATGAGTATTAAAATATGGTCAGATCATACAGCTAAACACACTCACACTAGTCACAATAACAGTCTTCTTCGTTCTCTTTCAATCTCAATCAAGGAGATATAGTAAATAGTACAAATTTGTAGAGAAACAAACCCCATAAGCCACACAGCATACCCATCTGCACAGCACTCTGATTTTAAGCTTAAACACCCGAGGAGAGAGAGAGAGAGAGAGAGAGAGAGAGAGAGAGAGAGAGAGAGAGACCGAGACACCACCAAAAAGCTTTCTCACATTACATACACTACTTTTCTTCAAATAAGCACTACTCCACTTTAGTATATCTTTCACTGTATGCATTTGATGTGAGATAGGGGAATAAGTCAACAGATCGGAGATGGCGGAAGTTTCCGGCGATATGGAGACGCCGGAGGTGAGCAATGTGAGACCGAGTGAAGTTGCGGTTACGCCGACGCCGTTGACAGTGTCGGTATCCTTCAAGGAAGGAGGCAAAGGTTCTTCGCGGAGAAGGACGTCGGCGGTGAGGCCGAGCCTAGACGCCGATGAGTTCATAAACCTGCTCCACGGCTCGGATCCGGTCAAGTTGGAGCTGAATCGACTGGAGAATGAAGTCAGAGGTTTGTGGATCCAACTCCGATTTGGGAGTTTTAACTGTTATGGATTGTTGACTGAATCGTACTAATGGTGTCATTTTCGGCAGATAAGGACCGGGAACTGTCAGAAGCTCAAGTGGAGATCAAGGCGTTAAGGTTGTCTGAACGTCTACGAGAAAAGGCTGTTGAAGAGGTACTCTTACCACAGTATGATATAGTTTGGCTAATTTAGTTATGCAAGTACTCCATCCTTAGACCTCTTTCCTTATTTGAAAACAATTTAAATGATATATAGCCACACAAATATATATGCTTCATTTTACACCACAAGTTTAAAAATTCAATCTTTTCTTAAACTTTGTGCCCAATCAAATAAGTTCATGTAAACTGAAGTGGAGGGAGTATTTCTTTCGGGGTAGAAGTAGTACACTGTTTTAGCAGTGTTGATTGCGAGTAAACTGAATTTCAGACTGGATGCAAGTAACTAGGAGGGTAATGCATTGGTTGTGAAACCAAAAGATAATGGATATTTGTGAAAGGAAATTGTAGGATATACTGCTGTTTTGTTTTGTTCCACAAGTGTTAAAAGTTTAAATGTAGAATTTCAATTGTCACATTTTGTTGCATGTGTGTGATCCCTTAAAATCCAGCAGATACTTTTCTTGTATAGATTTAATCTTGTTTGAATGAGATTTGCTGTTATTTATCTGTATTCTTTGTTATTTCTATTTGAAGAATTGGGAAACGTAATCCATTTTGTTTCATCTTTTGAATTAATTAAAAATATTCTACTCCTACATCTCCCATATCTCTTGGAAGCTGCATAAAAATGCCTTTGGTTCTTATTTATTGTTTATTTTGTTTGTGTGGGTTGGGGGTGGGGGGGAGTGTATCTGAAAGTAAGAATGTCATGGCTCATGCTCTTGCACATGATCTGTAAAACTTGAAAAAGTGCTATCTACTCGTTGAAGATGCGCATATCTAGATTATGATTGCATTTGTGATTTGTCAACAGTCTTTTAGCTCTATTTTTGCATAAAATATCTGATTATTTTTTGCTGTAGTGACTTTTATTCTTCTCCTGGTATTTAAGGACAAAAGCTCATATAGAAGTTTCCACTGTTCTATGATTTATAATTCAGCTCACTGACGAGTTATCAAGGGTCTATGAGAAGCTCAAATTAACAGAATCGCTTCTAGAAAGCAAGGTATAAACTCAAAATCTTCTTATTATAGATTCTTTCTTTTTGGGTAAACTTTTATAACTTTACTTCTCCTGCTTTACAGAATCTTGAAATCAAGAAAATCAACGATGAGAAAAAAGCATCCATGGCAGCTCAATTTGCAGCAGAAGCCACCCTTCGAAGGGTCCATGCTGCTCAAAAGGATGATGATATGCCCCCAATTGAGGCCATCCTTGCGCCTTTGGAGGCTGAACTCAAACTTGCTCGTCAAGAGGTGTCTGCCTGCATTTCATCTGAAAATGACGGTAAATCTCACTCGCATATGAGTATGCTTTCTTACTCTTTACTTTATCTTTTTCCAGATTGCGAAACTACAAGATGATAATAAAGCGTTGGACCGTCTTACCAAGTCAAAAGAGGCAGCTTTACTTGATGTAGAGAGAACTGTGCAGTCAGCATTAGCAAAAGCTTCTATGGTAGATGACCTTCAGAATAAGAATCAAGAGCTGATGAAACAGATAGAGATATGCCAGGTATGTTGATGATATGACTGTTGGTTCTGCTGCTTAAAACATCGGAGCATTTAGGTTGCATTAGTATCAAAAGATTATTCAATTTCTTCATGAAATATTTGTTTCTCTTTGGGAAAGTTCTCTTTACCCAAACTCTATTAGACTCTCTAATGGTGTTTGGTTTAAATTTTTTTTTTTTCAAAAGTTGGAAAACAAATTCAGGAAAAGTGTTGTCATCCTTTCTGAAACAAGCGCCACCTTAGTGATTTAGATGCATTCTATTTTCACTTATTCTGTTTCAATAATATATATCAGGAAGAAAATAAAATCTTAGACAGAATGCATCGCCAAAAGGTTGCAGAGGTTGAAAAACTTACCCAAAGTGTACGCGAACTTGAGGAGGCTGTTCTGGCTGGTGGGGCAGCTGCTAATGCTGTCCGGGATTACCAACGGAAAGTTCAAGAAATGAATGTAAACTATCCTAGATAGAATATTTTTGTATAAAAAAGACTTTTGGTCGTTAATATGTCGAGAATCCTAAAGGTTGGAATACATCTGCTAACCTATTTTCCAGGAAGAAAGAAAAACTCTTGATCGCGAGCTAGCACGTGCCAAGGTAACAGCTAATAGGGTAGCAACTGTGGTTGCTAATGAATGGAAAGATGCCAATGATAAAGTAATGCCAGTGAAACAGTGGCTTGAAGAGAGGAGGGTTTTGCAGGTATGATAGTTTTCAATGGCTTGCAATTTATAAGATCGGCGATCCTGGCCTAATAGAACTTACTACATTATGCTCATATGGTTTAATGAGCTCGTATTTGTCATTTAAGCCCTAAGTCATGTACTGCAGGGTGAGATGCAACAACTACGTGACAAGCTTGCAATCACTGAAAGAACTGCAAAGTCAGAAGCCATGTTAAAAGTAATATTTTATCCAATAGAAGGGGCACCTGAACATGATTTTTGATGTTATTTTCATAGTTTCCTAACTTCTATCTCTTTCTCAGGAGAAATATCAGTTGAGGCTCAAGGTCTTGGAAGAGACATTGAGATCATCTAGCAGTGGCGCTCGCAGTACACCAGACGGTAGAAGCTCAAGCAATGGTCTTTCACGTCGGCAGTCACTCAGTGGAGCTGAAAGTATCTCCAAATTGACCTCTAATGGCTTCTTACCGAAGAGATCTCCCTCATTTCAGCTGAGATCTTCTGTGTCCAGTACTGTTTTGAAGCATGCGAAAGGGACCTCAAAGTCATTTGATGGTGGCTCAAGATCATTGGACAGGGGTAAAAAACTTCTGAATGTAACAGGTCCAACTTTCAACAGCAGCAAGTCTGTTGATGGAGCTAAGGACAGTGAGACTGAGAGTACTTCTTGGAAAGCAAATCAGGATGAAAAACCCACTAGCCTACCAGTAAGTGAATCAGAAGATACTGTTCCTGGACTACTATATGACTTACTGCAAAAAGAAGTAGTTTCTTTGAGGAAGGCTGGTCATGAAAAAGATCAAAGTCTTAAAGACAAGGACGACGCCATTGAGGTTAGGCTGATTGCTTTCTCAGCAAAGTTATGGCTTCCTTCGCTCTGATGTTTGTGCTTATTTTACTTTCTTGGGATCAGATGTTAGCTAAGAAAGTAGAGACTTTAACAAAAGCCATGGAGGTTGAGGCCAAAAAGATGAGAAGGGAGGTTGCTGCCATGGAGAAAGAGGTGGCTGCTATGCGCGTTGAGAAAGAACAAGAAAATAGGGCAAAAAGATCCGGAAATTCTAAGGGTCCTGTGAACAGTTCTCAGCTGCTTCCTGGAAGGTATGTCTTCAATATTGGTTTCATAGCAATACTTGGTTAATCCAATTATGTACTGTGACATATGAGTTATTCTGGTTCGATCCAGACACGTATTTGTGATTTATGATATTGATTTGTGGCCTATTTAACTAATATTTTTTGATTCAAGAAAAGAAACAAGAAATATTCTTTTCGCCCTTTTTACAACTTTGACATGATGGGAAACGTTGTGCACTTGTATGCATGTAGCCTCCAGAATATGTCCGCTTTCTAGATGTACTGCTTGTTTTCACCACAGTTGAAGTTTAGTAAGTGATGCAAATTGGATATGGTTTTAACATATTTGTTGCAAGCAGTTCACGTACTTCTACGGTCTTCTAAATGAGAAGGGGGACCGGGATATAGCGCTAGGGGACTTGGAGCATTCGGACAGTCTCCGAGATTTTAGGTATTGCAGGCGCTTTAGGGTTGACGAGGTCGTGCAGGCTTTGCGTAAGATGAGCAGGGGTAGAGCGATCGGGCCAGATGAGATTTCGGTTGAGTTTTGGAAGCATGTGGGTAAAGCAGGATTGGAATGGCTAACTGGATTGTTCAACGTAATTTTTAGGACGAAAAGGATGCCGGAGCAGTGGTTCCGTTGTACAAGAACAAAGGTGATATCCAGTGTTGTAACAATTATAGGGGTATCAAGTTACTTAGTCATACCATGAAAGTCTGGGAAAGGGTGGTGGAGCAGAGGGTGAGGAAGACGACGTCTGTATCCGACAACCAGTTTGGGTTCATGCCAGGCCGCTCCACCACGGAAGCTATTCACCTTATTAGGAGGTTGGTAGAACAGTACATGAATAAGAGAAGGATCTGCATATGGTGTTTATTGATTTGGAGAAAGCATATGACAAGGTTCCAAGGGAGGTACTCTGGAGATGCCTTGAGGGGAAGGGCGTGCCAGTAGCCTATATAAGAGCGATCAAGGACATGTATGATGGAGCTAAGACTAAAGTTAGCACTGTGGGGGGCGACTCGGAGCATTTTCCGATTGTTATGGGATTACATCAAGGCTCTGCGCTTAGCCCATTTCTATTTTCCTTGGTGATGGACGCTTTGACATGCCATATCCAAGGGGAGGTGCCATGGTGTATGTTGTTCGCTGATGACATCGTTCTAATTGACGAGACAAGGGCAAGCGTTAACGAGATACCAGAGATTTGGAGGCAGACTCTCGAGTCTAAGGGTTTCAAATTGAGCAGGTCTAAGACGGAGTACATGGAGTGCAAGTTTAGCATAGATTCGAGGGATGTAGGCGGGGACGTGAGGCTTGGGTCACAGATCGTCCCCAAGAAGGATAACTTCAAGTACCTCGGATCTGTAATCCATGGGGACGGAGAGATCGACAAGGACGTTACGCACCGCATAGGGGCGGGATGGATGAAATGGAGGCTTGCATCTGGAGTCTTATGTGATAAGAAAGTGCCACCGCCGCTCAAAGGTAAGTTTTATAGAGCTGTGGTTAGACCGGCTATGTTGTATGTGGTCGAGTGTTGGCCGGTTAAGAACTCTCATATCCAGAGGTTGAAAGTAGCAGAAATGTGGATGCTGAGGTGGATGTGCGGACACACTAGGATGGAGAAGATTAGGAATGAAGATATTCGGAGGAAGGTGGGCGTCGCCTCTGTGGAGGACAAGATGCGGGAAGCGATGCTCAGATGGTTTGGGCACGTGCAGAGGAGAAGCATCGATGCTCCAGTGAGGAGGTGCGAGCGGCTGGCTGTGGTGGGTATGAGAAGAGGTAGAGGGAGACCTAAGAAGTATTGGGGAGAGGTGATCAGGCAGGACATAGCACGTCTGCAGATTTCAGAGGACATGACCCTTGATAGGAAGGCATGGAGGACAAACATTAGAGTTGTAGGATAGGGGTAGTGGTACTCTCCTTTATGCATACTAGGGGCGAGGCGAGGTTGGTTTATGGTTGATCTTAGATGACTTGTTGCTTATGTTGAACACACACTATCCTTTAGGTTTATCTTAGATGACTTAGACTCTGGTTACTATTACTGCATGTCATTCATTTCTTGTTTTTATGCTTCTGCTACTATAATGGTTTTTACTGGAGTTACTAATGATTTCTCTTTTCTTTCCTTTCCTTTCTTGTTTTCCTTGTTCTCCTCTATTCCTATCGCTCTGAGCTGAGGGTCTATCGGAAACAGCCTCTCTGCCCTTTCGGGGCAGGGGTAAGGTCTGCGTACACATTACCCTCCCCAGACCCCACTATGTGGGACTTTAGTTGTTGTTGTTGCAAGCAATTCACGTAGCCCTTGTGATAATTTGGCAATGTTCAAACTTGTCATTTGAATATCAGCAAGATTTAACTATATCTTTAACCTATCAATATGCATGTTTTGGGGGGGGGGGGGGGTTACGGCTTGTACGTGTCCTTGAAGGTTACTGACAGAATTACATCATTCTTTGCTTAACCTTGATGGAGATGAATTATTTCTATTTTTTAAGTGAGACATGTATAGATGTAACAATCCTTAGACACCCAAGGATGTCAATGAAGAGGGTTGATCAAGCCTTGGTGGACTGAGTTATTCTGTACTTGTATTGGTGGTTGGTGGGAGGTAGCAGGTACGCCATGGAACTAGTCTAGGTGCGCAAAAGCTGGCCTAGGCATCATGATTATTAAGAAAAAGGTGTAACTGTCCCTTAGTGTTCTGGTAGTCTGTTTGAAATATATGCTAGGGTTCTAAGCTGTGACTTGTTTGTTATTGAAAGACGAGAGGGATAATCTATATTGTGAAGCCTGTTTCTTATTAAAAAAAAAAAAGACGAGAGGGATATAAGTGGTCGGTCTGAGTCCAGTTTCTGCAGAGGTGTTTGGGTCATCATCTGTTATATGCAGGGTGGTGTGCCTAATGCATTCTTATGAACTTCGTTTTTCTGGAAATCTGCACTTGCATAAAGAAACATTTTAATCACAGAAGAGATTCCTCTCTTTTTGGTTCGGTTGAATGGTAGTTGACATTCAGTCATTACTTTGTCGATGTACCAGAACCTTTTCACTACGTGGTTTATACATCATTTTTTTATTATGACCAAAATTGTCACCTACCTGGGCTCTCCTCTAATTCTGTTTTCCTATGCTTCTAGCTGAGTGGATGTTAAGAGAAAGAGATGGGAGGTTTTTTTGTTTTGTTGGGGGGTGGGGGGGGGTGGGGGGCACAGCTAGGAGTTAGGACCTCCTAAGTTGGGCTCTCTTTGACCCGTGTGTTTGAAGCTGTGAGAAATTTGTTATACTACTGCTCTGACATAAAATTTAATAGTAGCAAAAACCTGTCACAAACTTATAGTGCTCCAGGGGCACGCAAAGTTTAATGTTAGTCGAAAAGAGATGTCTTTGTCGAGTTGGTTGGCATCAATGGCTCTGGAAAATCTGCCTCCTTTCTTCAATGCTTTAAGATGGAAGTAGGTCGACTATAGGGCTTTCTTGATTGGAGTCCCTCAATAAAGCCAAAGAAGTTATCCAACTCTGCCTGATGACTCTAAAGGACTTGGTACATTTACCTAAATTTTACCTAAAACCAGAGGCCAATATTTTGAAATTATTGAGGAGACACTCTCTCTGGAGAAGCTGCGTCAGCAGCGTAAGAAGGTTGCTCCTAAAAACGGACAACATCAGCTTAGTGAAACTCCGTGGTGTGGGGTTATTGCAACAAAGAACCCACCAACTTTTCTATCTTCTTTCATCTGATATTCTGAAAGAGCTCTCTGGATAGCATACTCAGAGATTCTGCTTTCCAAATACAAGTGTTGTACCTCACAAAAGCTTTGAACATAGCTTTCGTGCCTTGAAAAATAGTTAATACGGAGGATTTCTGCTTCTAAAGTTAAACGCAGGTAGAAGTCTGATTCATGAAATCTTATGGTACGCTTGTTGCTGTTCGGCTAGCTAAAACATTAGGCTTCTGGATCATTAGGTGCAACCACAAGGAAAGTTGCCATGCAACCACAAGGAAAGTTGCCATGGTTTCCTAGTAGCATGGAGCTAATTGTGCCTTCCTTTACTACAGAAAATTTTGATTTGGTTAAGCTGCTAACAGTTTGAATTTTCTCCAATTACATAATACTGCATAATATGAAATTGTTACTTACACATTTTTTTTATTTTTCTGATGTTATGTATTCTTAACTTCAAATAATAACTTATTTTTCTGCAGGACTGTGACACGGAGTGGGTTAACACGTAGCACACAATAACATACAAGGAAAACCCCATATACTGCCTTGAGAAGCTACTCCATGTAGAACTCCTGAGCTCCTTGTCTACTTTACAAATCCCCTATTTGTATGCCTCTGATGGTTGTTTGTAAAATTGTAACAAGCATGCCAATGACAGAATGACTGATCTGTCTGCTCTCTGGTTGGGGCAAGAAAGGCATCTCTCCAAACGCGGGGAATAGCCAATGAATCTTGGTTTGCTTCTGACTTAGACTATAGTCCCTGCCTGCTTACAGATCAGCAGGAAAAGAATCACAAGATATCAAATTTGAGCTAACCTTTTGGCAGTAAATTTGAGTGGCAGTAGCTTTGTGTTTGTATAGGTAGCTTATATGCATTTACTTTGCTCTACAACTTTTTTCATCTTGTTTGTAGTCTATATTTGTAATCTGCAGCTCTAGTGTGGTATGTTATTCGTTAAGGTTTGTCAATATTCTTGCAATCAGATAAAGATGAGAATATTTCTCCCCTCTGGAGCATGTTTCTTGTTTTTATGTACCCAGCTATTCAGTTCAAGTTAAGTAATTCGTGGCCGTAGAGTTATAAGCTTAATGCACATGAATTGTTACATCATTTAGTGAGAAAACTTGTTCATCCTCTGAGCAGCTAGGGATATGCAAGTTAACCAGCTTTTGATACTGGATTGCCATTAGATTGAACATCAATAGAAAAAACCTGTACTTGGATAAGCATTATGGTGCTATCTTTAACGCCATTATTTTCAGCATAGTATTATTTGCTCTTTTGTTTTTCTCCGATAGAGCCGTTGATCAATGAGCTTTCTTTACATGTGTTGTAAGTACGGTATTTGGGTGACAATAGCTCTAAGGCGAGTTGGAATATCGAGAATGAATATTTTTCTATAATGAAAGCTTGGAAATTTCTCATTGAGAAACGTAGGACTGGGGAGGTGAGGTGAGGTGAAAGCATATCCATGTGTCAGGGAAGAAGAATATGGGTTATAGTTGTGTGGTCAAAATGAAAGCCTACTAGTAATGATGGCAACTTCACCTTTGCGGTTGTGTCAGTTGATTCATCCTTTCTTCACGTGCTTTGTGAATTCCTCGAGTCTAAGTTAAGATTTGGCTCCTACACTAAAAACTAATTTTAAAGAAAAAAAAGGGAAAAGGCCAAAAGTATAAATAATTTATAAACGTTCCTCGTTAATCTATCCGTTTGAATATGTACATCATGTCTAAACCCACGATAAAATATCCTTGTCTTCTCCAATTCAGAGATGAGTTCATCAGTTCCACTATTCCCCTTTCTTCTTCCCCAAAATTCTCTTTTACAACTAATTAAATATTATTTTTTTCCTTCAAAATGTCTGAAAATTTCGTCTCTTCTGGTTCGTCGCGTCTTTGTGGTTTAACTGCAAATCATTTTGTGGCTAAGACTCAATTGAACGGTAGTCATCGATTCTACAAATGCCGTCGTTTTGACGAGGTCTCTTCCTGGGGTTTGTGGAAATGGCGTGATGAAGAGATGCCACCACATGTGATGATGCTAATCCATAACTTGAATACTTCATTGAAGTCGGTTGAAGTTGAAATAAATTATCTGAAGAAGATGGTGGCTAACTTGGAAGTTGTTGTTTCTGCTGAAAGCCTAAAAAAACTGAAAATAATGAAAGAGGTCGAGGGAATAAATTCAACAAAACTACAGAAGGTTGCTAGGATGGAGGCTCAACTACAAAATATGAAGTTTATTGTTTTATCTTGGATTGACTTTGTGTTAGTACTAGTTTTCGAGATGATTTAGTATTATTATGGTATGATGTAGTTATGTCATGATGCAGTTTATGTATTAGTTTCTTTTTAAAAAAAAAATCTTTTTCTACAGTTGTAATGTGTCTGTACTAGTTCTATTTTGGTATGAAATGCAGTTTTAGCATTTAAATTTTGTTTATGTAAAGGTTTTGCATTTCATTTTTGTTAACATTTAAATTCTAACTGGATGGATGAGTTGGTATTTTAAATTCTCTAAAATAATTGTAAGATGCACATACTGTTGAGTGCATTTCCATCTTATGATGCAATTTAAATTCTATAGGTCTAAGATGCACATACTATCTGCATTTCCACACGAATAGATTATCTCAATAACAACTTGCATAGACTATCACAATAACAACTTGTTAAAGATATAGAAGAAGAACATTGCCATAAAAAGAGTAGCAAATTTACATTGTTTAAGCCCAACAAAACATTGCTATTAGCCAAGTAAAGGTGTGATCCAAAAACCTATAAAAGGTCTCAAACCTGCTTTGAATCCACTCTTTAGGGCTTGGAAACTAACATACATCCTCAAAAATCTTCTCTTACCCTCCTCCATTGCATCCTTGGATATCTGTATCACCATATCAGTACCAGGGTTTGTGTCTCTCAACTCTTGAGCATATACCTCCAATTTGTTGTACTCATCCAAGTAAGAACCCTCCAATTTCTCTAAAACCATTAAAACCATTCTCTTCACCCTTTTTAACTTTGAGGCACTCACATTCAAACTAAATCTATCCTCTAAGTCATTCTTCATCTCTTAAATCTTAGACTTAGGATTATTTTGAATCTTTGTCTTAAAATAATGTGCTAAAGCAGCAGGAATAACTCTTCTATTCTCAAACACTTCACTACAATCATGTTTATCCCTCCAAGTTTTTATCTTTATCCCTTGATCTTTGCCATCCTTAGAACTAAGACATTTAAAAGGACACCCTATCTGACACTTGTATCTAAGTCTTTTGGTACAACTCTTATCTACCTGAAGGCCCCTCTTATTAGACACAACATAATAACCAATAACATGCTTAGCTTCCTTAAGAGTTTTGAATGTCATACCCTTTTCCAATGTTTTATACCTATCAAGGTTGGCAGTTACCTCATACTTCTTCTGCCTTTCAAATAAACCTAGGGCGTCACTATCATAATAACTATCAACACTTTCAATGTCTTCATCGTCTTCAGTACTATCACAATCAGAAGCTGCAACAACAGGTACAGTATCTACTGCTCCTCCAATTTGGTTAAATGCAGGAACATTAATAATATCATCTAACAGGTTAACCCCAAATAATTGTACATTAGTGAAATCATTATTAATTAAGGCTTGAATCTTCCTAATCTCTTCATCCCCATCTACCAAAAAATACCTCCCAGAAGGGTCAAGAAATATCAGCTGTTGTACCTCAACATATCCTATTACTTCAGTATATTCTTTACACAAATCAATATAAGAGAGATGGTGTATGTCATAGTCACTCAACACATGTACATCTCTCTTAGTATAAGACAACCTAGGTTCCAATACCCACACACCCCCATAAAAGTATAAGTTCACTTTATCCACCATCCATATGATAGAATCACATGCAACAACAATAAAAAAGGAAAAAGTGGGACCATATCAGTATTATAGTACAAAGAGGCAGTAAAAATACAAAGATTTGAAACCCCACAAGAGCAAAATGGGACCACATCAGCATAAGGCTATATCCGGTTTCGGTTCTAGGTCTATTTGGGTCTGCAGTTCCGGTTCTGGCGGTTCCGGAGCCGGAACCGCTACCATACGGTTCCGGAACCATCCGGTTCCGGTTCCGGCGGTTCCCGGCGGTTCTGAATTTTTTTTTTAAACCAATATCTTATATAGTAGTCATTAGTATATTGTAGAATATATTTTATATGGTGTACTATGTTATTAGTATAGTATATATTGTGTTTGGTAATTAGTATATATTGTGTATAAGTAGTGTATTATTTGTATATAAGTAGTATATATTGTATGTAAGTAGTATATATTGTATATAAGTAGTGTATATTGTGTTGTAGTTAGTAATTAGTATAAATTGTATATAAGTAGTATATATTGATAAAGAAATATTGAGACAAAAGATATTCAAGGATATGATAAAGAGCATATTTATTGACCAAAATGGCATATCTTTCTTAGTCTTCCTTCCCCCAATGGAATGAGCACAACATGGTACTAACACCACCACTAAAAGGAAAAAAAACTAAAAGAAGACATGCCAATGTACAAGTTACATCATAATTTATGTATTTTTTCTAACAAATCTCATAAAACCTTCAAGGTTTGGAGGTGGTTGTGTTGGCGGTGGTGGAAATGAAGCTTGTTCATCACCACTTCCGGGTGAAGATGTTTCCTGAGCAAGTTCTGCTAGCATTTCTTCATAGCACTCATCTATTTCTGGTTATGATTCAGTTAGCCCAAAGTTCCTTCTTTCTGCGCGGATCCAATCTCAAAAAAGCACTGATTTTTCCAAGCTGTCCCGCATCGACGCTCTGTGATCACCTATTTGTAGTCTTGCTTGACTAAAGGCGCTCTCCGATGCAACAGTTGACGCTTGAATCGACAGAACATGCCGAGCCATCCTTGCAAGAACGGGAAAATGCTTTTCCCTTGTCTTCCACCAATCCAAAAGGTCGAAAGAGCCGTCTGGATTCTCATTCTCTAGTCCCTGCGACAAATAAACTTGAAGCTCATTTAGATGGGAAATTTCATCTAAATTTTCCCCTTGAGTACCCCTGAACTCCGTCCACGATTTAAGAGCTGTTAAGCCAGCAGCTCTTTTAGACGACTGTGATGTAGACGAAGTAGCGGTTGAAATATTAGGCCTAGCATGCTCTAACGCCTGTTTATATGCATTATAAACAGTTTGAGCATTCACTTTAATTGATGCTTTCGCATCAGATAGTGTAGCCATTTCTTCTTCTGAAAGATCTAAAGCTTGATAAATAGTAGAATACCAAAAGTGAGAACCTCCTAATTTCATAATAGGATTTAGCATAGCAGACACACTTAATAATAGGAGGGATTGGAAAAAAATATTTTTTAAACTTCTTTTTCATTTCAGTTATTGCAATTACATAAATTTCCCCTCCCTCGTTAAAATCAACAAACAAATTAGCAAGTGCGGCAATATAAACTAAACAGTTAGAAATAGTTGGATAATATTGGCCAGATAAAGCATTTGTAGCCACATGAAAATGTTCTAAAAAATCTAAAAGAATTTTAACGTTAGTCCAATCTACTATAGTTAGCATGTCATTATCTTCCTTCCCACAATCCCGAGAATTATACGTAGCGTTAATTGGGTTCCTATATTCGTACTCTACTACTAAACTTTCGTACATGTAGTTCCACCTAGTCGGGCAAGGTTTAGGAACCTTTCTTTCTCTAAGGCCATATTCGTCACACCTTTTAAGATATTCTCTAAGTCTACTTCTACAGTTTGAATAAAAAAGCCAATTAAGAGCCATTTTAACCTTTTCAATTTCTATGTTTAATATTCTCATACCATCACCAACAATTAAATGATAAATGTGTCAAATACATCTAATATGAAAAATATTAGTAAAAGCAGGATTAAGTGTTCTAGTTAGCATACCTATTGCACTAGTGTTGCTAGAAGCGTTATTCATGGAAGTTGACATTATTTTATCACTAAAACAAAAATATCTGCATACATCTGAATCATTGTTTGCAATAAACCTACCCGTGTGCCGTGAATTAATAATCCTATATGCAATAATGCGTTTTTGCATAGTCTAGTCTTCGTCTATCCAATGACTGGTTACGGTTAGATAATCACAATCATTATTACTTCTACCAATATCAGTTGTAATAGACATACGATTAGTTATATGGGTAAATAAATAGCGCAAGTATTGTTCATATTCATGCTTGTATTTATAAATATCGGCCTTAACTGTGGCGCGAGGCCAACCTTTATACGTAGGATTAAATACTCTTCTAATATAATGAATCCATGCAGGATTAGAGGCAAAAGAATAAGGCAAACACATAACAGTAATCATTTTAGCTAATTCTTCACGATCCTTATTTGGATCGTAATATAATATACCTCCGGTGGCTGTGTTTATTCCTGGTGTCATCTTATATGCTTAACTAAACTACCCGTGCCGCTACGATCTCCAGTATACCTATGAACAAGTAATTTCCCACAAGATTTGCACTTAGCCTTATTTTTTTCTCTTAGTTAAATAAAAAATTGCCAAACTAATGATGTTTCTGTACGTTTAGGAGGTTGTCTACTAAAAGTGGGAGTTTGTACGGGTGGGTGTGCCGTTTCATCACCTAAGTTATGAGCAAGACTAGTAGGTGTATCATCTAAATCTACTGGAGCTTGGGTTTCATCATCATCATCATCCTCATTTCCCTCTAAGATAGGTGCATTAGGATAAAGAGCATTCATAATATCATCGTCTATTGTATCACCAACTGCTACATCATGTAGAAAATCAATATCGCTAATTGAAAACAAGTATCAAGGATTCCGAAGGGTTCATTTGGATTTACAGGTTGGCTACTACTTTGAACTTGCTTATCTTTTCTAGGTCGGGGAGCCGGGGAGGGGTAGTATTTTGGCGACTACTTTCACCGGTTTTAGATTTTCCTTTACCGAACATATTTTTCAACGAAAATGCCATAATAATTATAATGAAGCAAAATAACAACACACAAAAATATTCTTAGCACGTAAGAGTTGAAACGAGTTTACCGAATTGACGAACAACCTCTTGAAAATTGAAAATCGTTGAAATTGAACACTTAAAAACTTCAATTCAACAACTTCACAATGTTTCACGAATTTGCAACAATAAATTAAGCACTTGCACTAGAAAGACTGAAAAAGAGCTTGAGAGAGATTGAGAGATATTGATGAATTGGTGAATAAAAATAAAAGAATGAGGGGGTATTTATAGTTGAGAAATGGAAAATTGTGTAATTATATAATGTTTGGGGTTAAATTAAAGTTTGGGGGCCAAATGGCTATTTTTTAAAATTCCAAACGGCTAATTTTGAAAAAGAGCCGTTTGGAAATTATTAAAAAATTTTTTTTTATAAAAATCTGCCCGTTACAGAACTGGATGGAACCTGTTGGAACCGTTTGGAACCGCCAGAACCGGTCCGGTTCCGGTTCCGGTTCCGGTTCTGCGGTTCTAACGGGTAAAACCACCCCGTCACGGTTCCCGGGAACCGCCAGAACCGGAACCGCCGGAACCGGGTCGCTGGAACCGGCAGAACCGCGGTTCCGGTCCGGTTCCGGTTCGGAACCGTGAATTTTGCAGCCTTACATCAGCATTATAATACAAAGCGACAGTAAAAAATACAAAGATTTGAAACCCCACCATCAATTAAATATATAAATCAACAAAAACAATAGCTTTAATAAGTAGGACCAATATGATAAGGACCACCATAAACAAAAGTAACATAATAAAATTCTAAAAAAGTACAAAATGTAACTCAGAAAACATAATAACTTCACATGTAGTGGACATAAACCTGCCAGTTCCCAAATATTCCCCAACCCTACAATTTAATAAATTTAAGCAGTAAATACTTACCTTAATCGAATAATAATGCAAGATATAGCTGGAAATCAAAGGTCTTCCTGTTTTGAGCTCACCAAATCGGACCAGACAAAGAACTCTAAGAAAGCCCTAAAATCGCCACTGATGCTTTAGATAAAATAAACGGAAGAGAAATGACAGAAAAGGTAAAAAGTAAGTATTTAATCGTGGGTTAAGGGTTAAAAGACCTAACCATGGTTAAAATAATTTGGGTCAGATCTTTTTAATGGGTAAAATCAAACCCAGACAAGATGTGAGCCCCACTGGTCGTGTGGACCAATGAAAAAATGCCAAGTCATTTAATGAGATGCCCAACTGGATTTCCATTAGTCGTAGGGGTAGTTTTGATATTAGAAATAACATGGTATATGTATTCAGACAGATAGATTAACGGGGGGCTTTTATAAACTATTTAACATACAGTAGGGGTATTTTTGTTCATCTCTATACCTTAATACAATCTTCACTATTTTTTATTCATCTTTTTCCTCTATTGTTTATTTTGGCATGCTTTTGTTGAAACAAAGATCTCACTGATCCCCACTATTTTTCCTAACAATTTAAATAATTTGTTAATCGAGGTCTTGTTCAGACTCTACTTAGTTATTGATGTAATCATCTAGGACTTTGGGGTGGTTATTTTGGTAATTTGACTAAGAGGAGAAAAAAGAGAGAAAAGCTAGAGAATTTTAAGGGAATTGGCAGTTGCATATGTGCTTCAACCGCAGAAGTTATACAAGTAGCAAAAGCTCATTTAATTTGATGAATTAGAAAGAGTAGTTAAGATGTTAGCTAAATTAAGTTTCAATGTGTTACTACTCAGTTCAATTACCTTTTGAAGTTAAAGTTACGTTTATGTTATTTAGGCCCCTAAGGCAATTTGCTATTTTACTTTGCTCCATGCCAGATGTAGGAAAGTTCTAGAATATTCCTTAGTTGTAATTTGTAGAGCTTGTAATTTTTTGGCCTTATCTAATAAATGAATTAATATCTCCCTCTTTCTTACCTCTTTCTCTCTCGCTCTATTATATCTCTTGAATTAATATCTCCCTATTTCTTACCTCTTTCTCTCTCACTCTATTTTATCTTTTTTCACTATCTTTATATGTCCATTTTACTTGCGAAATCATCATTATTCAACTCTAATAGATTTTATATTCGTTGCAGTGGTATCAGAGCCAACTAGGCTCAGGTAAGCATGCTCACAATGTCTCAAAATTAGGAGATTCTAGGGTTAACAGAAGGTGTCACTAAATTCCGAACTCAGCTCAAGTCATTTATGATTGAAACAATGAAGCGATTCAAAAATCTTGAAACTCAGCAAAATCAATTCTCTTCATAGCTTCAAAACACCTAAGAGAAAAATCGACTGTTAGATATGGACACAAAAAAAAAATTGGAGCTCATTTGGTCTGTAGGTAATATAACCTACTATTCTGCTACGAGGGAGTTGCGAGCTCAGAAGTTGATAATCGAGGGACGTATTCAACACCTCTTTCGCAGTCACAAGCAACTCTAAACCCAACTACGTATGGGGGAGGCCTTTCCTCAGGTATGATGACTCCTTCTTTGCTTGTGTTTTCCTGTAATGCACTTCTGACATCACAATCCTTGTTTTCCTGATCCTCTAGGCCTATGGGTCACGATTTATATTTCCTCTGGCCCAACCTTCTCATTTCTTCAATCCTCATCTTGTTATAACTTTCCAGAAGCTCTCTTCTTCCCATAACCCTCCAATGTTGCCTATCAATACTTCCTCACCAGATCAACGATTGACACAATTATACCCGCTACAGAATAAGCACCCTAAAGCTAAACTTAATTTTTTTGATGGAATCAACCTTAGAGGATGGCTGAGGAAAATTGAGAAATATTTTTCTATATATAAAATTTCGGAGTTTGAGAAGCTGGATTATATAACTATTCACAAGAAGGATGAGACATATGTTTGGATTGATAGCTATATTACTAGTAAGAGAAGTCAAATGTCTTGGACAATATTCTATGCTGAGATATGTAGGATATTTGAAAAATGAGGTCAATAAGTAATATGAACGAGTTTAACAAGATTCAACAAATTAAAGACGTGGTCCAATTTGAGGAGAAATTCGAAGCGTTTATGGGTTATATGCTTATCATAAACCCATTGCTGAATAAACCCCATTTTATCTCCAGTTTTGTAGTAGCCTAATACCTGAAATGAAACCCTTAGTCTTACTTGCCAACCCTGCATCTCTCATGGATACATTTGAGACTACTAAACTCTATGAGGAGTCATTTCAAGCCCTAAGTTGATCACCCTATAAACTTCTCCTTATTATACCAAACCATATCCCAAATCATTTGCCCTTCCACTAAACAACTCCCAGCTCCAAAAGCCAATAAATAACCTTTAAATGCACCATACATAATTGCTTATCCAACTCAAAAGATCAAGCTTCCTTCAAATACAATACCACTGTGGCAGCACTAAAGGAACAAAATCTATGCTATCGATGTCATGATAAATATTTTCCTGGCATTAATGTAAGCCTAGGAATCACAACGTAATGACGAGGACCACCGGAGAAGATGAAGTACTAATATAGACAATATAAGTAGAAGAAGTTCTTGAGGAAGAAAAATACGATATGGTACAAAATGAGCATGCTGAAATATCACTCGGTGTGGGTATAGGGATAACTAGCTCTTCCTCAGTCTTAAGGATTGTAGGGTACATGAAGAAATTACTAATTACCATTATGGTGGATATCACACCCCGTTTTCTCGCGAAAGTGGGTTTCGACGTTGTCATGCCCCAAACATGGAGAGGCGTGGCTGGCATCCGGTTCCCTGCTATCCCGAGCAACCAACCTGTACTCATGATCGTTTGACCAAAATTAGAACAAACATATGTCGAGTTGGATGAAATAATTCATTTTGTAACTATCATGGGCAAACATGACCACAACTCATAATGTACAACTGTAAGTAGGCAAACATTGTATCAGATAACCATCTTATTTAAAATACGAATACATATGGGCCGGCAAGACCTCTGATATACTGTACATAATAAACCTGTGTCTACAAAGCCTCTAAGAGTTTTTGACATCAAAACATGGCCGAGACAGGGACCCTGCCTACCCATAGATTAGTAGCAAAACTCCGACACGATGATTTATATATAGACTCGGCTGCACTCCTAATGAACTGGAGTCTTACCGATCCTTCGATGAATGCTAACCTCGTCTACTATGAGGGCTTATCCACAACATGAATGCATATATCCTAGACTGACACCTATTCCTAACCCATGTGAATCATGCCCACATAATAATTATTGAATAATCTTAACTTATTTCTTGTTGGCCTAAGTTCAGTTGAAGTTTTGAAGATTAAAAAATGAACTCAGGAAAGGACCTGGTCCATCTTGAGAGACACAATTTGTCATAACCATTGCACATGGGAGGTATGTGAGGATGATATGTATTGAAGATCACGCAGCAAATATCTTCTAAACTGAATCGAAAAGATTGCATTGAATTCTAAGGAGGACAGTCTCCTTATGATAAGAGAACACAATCCTAAGCTAGGATAAGGGTTGGAATTTGTATTGGTTAAGGACTCAAATCGATTAAGGATAAGCAATGGAGTCTCGTTGAAACTCTAACTGCTAATCTATTAAATAACCAAGTTATTCGATTTTACAGGTAATGCACAAACGCATAAGTTAAACATATTTGAGAGCAAAAGGAGCAAGTCTGTTTTGCAAGCAATATATGTGAGATACAAGTGTGACGCCTGAAGCTACATGAACTAAGATAGAAAAACCAGTTCCATCATTGTGTTTATTCTAAGTCTAGTTCAATTGTAGTAGGTTTTCATATTGTACCTTTCAGCTTTCGTAGAAGCAAATTGTATTAGGTACTGTGAGTATTCAAGTTAGAGTTAACTTAATAGTGTCGCATCAATTGAGACTGTGTGCCACACTGAGATTAGAGTTTAATCCTTAGGTTTACAAAGAGTTTTTGTAAATGCAATTTTGGCTCATTGATTTTAGTGGAAGTTTGGGAAAATCCTAATGAGTAGTAGGTCTTGTTTTTTTTCACCTTTTGAGCGACGTATTTTCTACGTAACAATATCTGTATTCTTTATTTCTGTTTATTTAATTCCGCAAATAGTAGCTAGTAAGAATACCTAGATGAGCCAGGTTCTTCTAGATCAAAAAATTGGGTACCACACAAATCACCCCCTAGTGTGGTATTGACATTTAATAACATCGTTTCTCCTATTCCTACTATAATCTCCAATTTAATTAGTTATACATAATTCCTTACTAGATCACATTTCACTTAAATATTAATCACCTTTAAAATACTACATATACCATACTATCATGATTACTTGGTATAGTACTAGTCTATAAATACAGGGTATTGTATCTTGGACCGTATTTTATCCCAAAATATCAAACATCAACGAAACTCACTCTCTTTGATTTGTCTTTGTGACGACCTGACCCCTCGTCTCATGTGTTATTACTCCATTTTCCCCATTTATTACTTTTTTGATATTTCATTATCGGTATGTGGTGTGTTAGAGTTGATTTGGATAGATTTTTGATAAGAAATGAGAGACTAGTCTCTTTAAGGAAAGCTTAAGTTGGAAAAGTCAATCGAATGTTGACTATTGAGTTAGAGGGATCGGATGTGATTTTCGATTATTAGGTTAGCATCAGGGGATGATTTGTGGATTAGGAGTATGATCAGATGTGATTTTGGAGACCCGGCATGGAATTAGGCTTGAATTAGCGAAGTTAGTATTTTGACCAATTCTGGTTGATGGGTGAGATTTTGATCCGAGGGTCGGAATGAAATTCTGAGAGTTTCTATAGCTTTGCAGGGTGATTTTGGATATGCTTACAAATTTGCAGATCATTCGAACATTGTTTGGTTAGGATTTTGATCGAATGCGTGTTCCGAAAGTTTTTAAAGATCTCAGGCTTGAATACGATGAGAATAGATGATTTTAGTGTTGGTTGATGTATTTTGATGATTTGAACAAGTTCGTATGATGTTTTGGGATTTGTTGGTTCTTTTGGTTGAGGTTCCGGGGGCCTCGGGGTGATTTCGGATGGCTAAACGTAGGATTTTGGACTTGGAACATTGCAGAAAAGTGCACAGCTATTGCATGCCACTTTTGGCCTTCGCGTTCACGCAGATGTGTTATTGAGCCATCACACTCGTGTGCGTGGACTTGCATTCGAGTAGAAGGACATGGGGCCCTGCCTTGTTTGTATATCACGTTCGCGGTGAGGGTGTTGCGTTCGCGTAAGTTGGTGGCCCGGTGCATCACGTTCGCGTATTGGAGATCACGTTCGCGTAGTTGGAGGACTTCGAGCATTGCGTTCGCATTTGTGTTGACGCGATCGCATAGAGTACATTATTGGTCAGCAGAATTTGGTCCTCGTGAACGCGGTGGGTGTTGACCCCGTTCGCGTAGGGTAAAACCTGGGCGTCCAGAGGGCTTTTTATATTATTTCATCTACGACCCCATTCATTATTTCCTCCATTGTTGACCACCATAAGAGCGTTTTGGTACAAATTGAATAGGGATTCAAGGAGGATTGATTGGAGGTAGTTCTTTGGGCTAACTACATGAAATTAAGTTAGATTTAACATGAAAATGGGTTGAAATTCATCAAAAGAGGGTGAAGCTAGGGCTTGAGTTTTTGATATTCCAAATTGGAATTTGATAGGACATTTGAGCTCAGATTTGGGAGTTCTTGGTATGTACAGACTTGTGGCAAGACGAGGAATCTGGTAATGCGAGTCTCGTAATTTTTTGAGAAGCGGGCCTGGGGCTATGGTTTTTTCAGTTTTGAGATTTTTGCTATTTCTCGATAGTTTTCATTTGGGTATTGTTTCCTTAGCTTATTGTCATGTATTCGCTCTGATTTTGGTTAGATACGACGTGCATGGAGGCCGATTTGAGGGGCAAAGGCATCACAGGCTAGATATTTCACCGGTTCGAGGTGAGTATAGTTGTAAATAATATGCTGAGGGTTTGAAACCCCAGATTTGCACATCATAGTGCTGTATTGAGGTGACTTGCACACCAGATATGAGCGTGGGTAGAGCAACATAGGGGATTGTGACTTGGTCCATCCCGGTTGTTTATTTTTACCGTGTATTTGACTAATATTATTTGTTATCATCATAATTTGGGTTGATTGTCATGTTTGGGGCTTCATGCCAACTATGTGAGCCCTTTAGAGATTGATAACACTATTTTTACATTACTTGCATATTATTTGATCTCGGTCCAAGGTTTTAATACTGTTTTGCAAAGTCAGCCATTTTTCTAAGACTTGAAAACTTAAACAATATTTTATTGATGTTTTGTGATGAGGATTATCATGTTAATATTGCCCAAGTAGCTTATGTGCATTTCTGGACTGAAGATCGGGCTATGCACTGCATCAATGTTATAGTGACTTCTGAGTATATGGATGGATTGGTCTGCACCCTGCAGTGGTGTTATATTGATATTGAGGCCGAGAGCCTGTTTGATGCCAAGAAACGGCTGATATATGCTTAATAGAGGAATTTTCATCCTTACCGACCGAGCCGATGCCGATGATCTTTCCTTTATTGTTATCACCGAAGATAACACTTCCTCCTTCTTTGTGCTCTAATTGAAGGAATTTGGATTTATCTCCCGTCATATGCTTGGAGCATCCACTGTCAAGGTACCATAGTACACTTGATCCCTTCAAGCACACCTACAAAACAAATTAATGTTCTTTAGGTACCTATGCCATCTTGGGTCCTTGGGGGTTAGGCATATTATAATGATTCAATTGAGTAATATGTCTATGACGTGTAAAGCAAGCAGGCGCAATATGACCAATACGTCTACAATAATGACAAGTCACATTTGGGTTATGCATCCTTCTAGGTTCATAGTAACTAGACGGATGAAAATTTCTTACTCTATTTTGAACACTATGACTATTTCGCATTTCATGAGAATTATTTCTCCTACTATGAGCTCTAAGATGGGCAGCATTTCTAGAGTGATTGTTTCTCGGTTGAAGGCCATTTCTAGGTCTTCTCAAAGGTTCAACATTTGGCCTAAAATATGCATCATTTTTAGGGTAACTATTTCTAGGTGGTAAGTCATTTCTAGGTCTCCTAAAATGTTCAACATTTTGTCTAGCATGCATATTGGTTCTAGGGTTGCTATTTCTAGGATAAGCATTTGTTTTATTAGTCCTAGGTTGAGCCTTAGGTGGTTGGGGTTTGGCTTCAACCTTTTCTTCATTCTTAAAGCCTATTCCATGCTTGGTTGATTTCAAATTTACAAGGACCTCATTCAAATTCTTGTGGGAAGAATTAAACTTATCTAAGGTACCTTTGAGTCTATCTACCTCATTTTTGAGATGCAAGCAAGAAGAACAATTTTTAGTAGAACTTTCGGGCTTATCGGCGCTTCTTTTTCCGAAAAACTTGTTTTCCTCTTTCAGCTTTTCATTTTCTAAAACCAGTTTTTCTAAATCCTTTTCTTTCAAAGAAAGCTGTTTTTGAAAATCCTTTTCTTTTAATGAAGCATTTTCTTTTATGCCCTTAACAGTTTTTGAAGCCTTAATAAACTCAGCATATAATTCATCAAAAGCAGTTCACATTTCTTCAAGATTAAAGAAGTTTTGAGGCGAAATTTGACATACCTCATCTTTGTTGTCTTCATGTGCATAAGGCAAAGATTTGCTGCTTCGTCTTCTTCTCCTTCGCTTGACTCATCTCCGGAGTCGCCTCCCCAAGAAATGTATGCACGTTGCTTTTTAAAAGGTTTCTTCTCCTTTTTGATGTTTGGGCAATTTGATTTGATGTGCCCGGTTTCACCACATTCATAGCACTTGATTTGTTCGCCTTGCTTTTTGCCCTTGCGTTCATACTCCTTGCGCATGAACTTTTGAAATCTTTTGATAACGAGTCCAAACTCGTTGTCTCCTTCCTTATCAATTTGCAGTTGGCTTGTGCTTGCCTTTAAAGCTATTCTTTGCCTCCTTTGATCATCAACAAAAGGGTTAAGAATAGTAGATTCATAGGTCTTAAGGTTACCTCTTAGTGCGTCGATGGTGACGTTTGAAACGCCAATGGATTCTTGAATTGCATCGGCCTTTGATCTCCATGCCGGTGTGAGACTTCTAAGAATTTTTCGCACGAGCTCTCTATCCGTGAATGTTTTCTTGAGAGCATGTAGGTCATTTATGATTATTGAAAATCGCTCAAACATTTCGTCCACCTTTTCACCTTCCTTCATGTGAAATAATTCATAAGAATGGGTTAGGAAATCAATTTTTGCTTCCCTTACCTGGTCCGTACCTTCGTACGTAACTTCTAGTTTGTCCCACATCTCATTTGCCGTTGTGCAACATGATATTTTCCTGTAATCGTCAGCATTAACAGCACAATATAATAAATTAATTGCTTTAGCATTATTTTGAACCTTTCGGATGTCATCCGCGTCATACTCATCCTCGGACTTGGGAACCCATTCGTTTTCCACCTTCATTGTTGGAATTTGGTTTCCCTTCATTATCACCTTCCAAAGGTGAAAGCTGTTGGATTGAACGAAGATTTTCATCCTCTCTTTCCAGTACGTGTAATTTGTACCGTTGAATAGAGGTGGTCGTGTGGAGCACTGTCCTTCATCAATTCCTGCAAAAGAATCACGAGTAGAAGCCATGGATGGTTCTCTCAAACTGTTAAGTTTTCAGAGAGTTGGGCTTTGATACCAATTGTTAGAAAATACGCTTAATGCTAGAGGGGGGGGGGGGGGGTGAATAGCGTTATAATAAAATTTAGCGTAAACTTGCGGAAATTAAAATTTGCAGGAAATAAATAAGTGCCTTAAATAAACAAAAAGGAAAGAACGCACCGATATATTCTGTTTCACCACAACACGTGGCTAGTCCAGTCCCCGAGAGACTCTCTCGAGATTTTCCACTAACTTGTTAAGCTTACGGGTGCTCAACAAACCTTTACAACGTATGGACACAAGCCTTAACACCTTTGCTCGGAGATACAACACTCCAAGACTTCAACTAAGGAAACACAAGTTCCTTGCAACAAGAGAATCACAATTCTCTTACAAGTGTGTAAAACACTAAACACTCAAACAAAATACTCCTTTATGAGTAGGTATGAGTAAAAGAAGTAAGCTCTAGATCACAACAACTTTGGACAAGAATATGGCTCTCAAAAGCTTTATGAAATTGAATATAAAATGATAAACAAAAGTATGCAAGCTTATAGCAATGTAATGATCAGTTGTAGTATGTTGTTGTTGTTTAAAACACTGAAATGAAGCTGTATTTATAGTTGAAAAACTTGGAATTACCGTTGCCTAATTGCCAATTAAGAGTTGCTGATTTTACTCACTGACAATCGATTGTCAAACCCCAACAATCGATTGTCTGCCAGTCAGATCAAAATTCAATCCCAGATTTTACGCATGATAATCGATTACTTACAATCCATAATCGATTACTGGCAACGTTCAAAAAATCCTATCCAGATTTTACCACAAACAATCGATTATACCAAATCAATAATCGATTACCCAATAACGTTCAAAAAATCTTTTCCGGATTTTAATCACAACAATCGATTATTACAGAATCAATAATCGATTACCTGACGGTATTTGAAAACTTTACGACAACGGTCAGCTTCACAATCGATTGCACAAAGTCAACAATCGATTACTTATCAGTTTTTGAAAATCATTTTAGACACTGCCTCTTGACAATCGATTGTTATATACTCACAATCGATTATTTAATAGTTTTGAAAAAGTCTGGAAGTCACTGCCTCAACACAATCGATTGTCATAAGTTCACAATCGATTATTTTGTGACTTTGAAAAATCTGAAGGACACTGTCTCTTCACAATCGATTGTCATTAGCTTCACAATCGATTATTCTGAGTTTTGAAAAACTTTGATGGACACTGCCTCATCACAATCGATTGTCATAAGGTTCACAATCGATTGTCATGCAGGTTTGAGAAAACCTGATGTTCACTGCCTTAACACAATCGATTGTCATTAGTTCACAATCGATTGTCATGCAGTCTTGGCTTAAAACAATCGATTATCATAAGTACATAATCGATTATCTTAGTCCAGATTTTTAAGGCATGTCTAAAAATTGTTTTGACTACTGTAAATATGCATGATTTAAAATCATTTGACATTAAATTAAATATGCATGATTTTGGAAAATAGTTTTATGAGAGAAGCCATGTTACGAGTCAAGTTGTAGGATCAAGATCACAAATAAGAATGACTCAATTAAACTTATAAAACTTTGTCTTGAGCTTGAATCTCGTTGTATATCAATTGTACGCTTGTTTCTTGAACTTCGTCATATATCAATTTTCGCTTCGTTTGTCATTCATCAAAACCTACACAAAAGAACACACGTTTTAGTATATTGCATTGAGAACGTGTTTCCAACAACCTGGGCGTCCAAAGGGCTTTTTATATTATTTCATCCGCGACCCCATTCATTATTTCCTCCATTGTTGACCACTATAAGAGCTTTTTGGTACAAATTAAAGAGGGATTCAAGGAGGATTTATTGGAGGTAAGTTCTTTGGCCTAAATACATGAAATTATGTTATTTTTAACATGAAAATAGGTTGAAATTCATCAAAAAAGGGTGAAGTTAGGGCTTGCGTTTTTCAAATTCCAAATTGGGATTTGATAGGTCATTTGAGCTCGAATTTGGGAGTTTATGGTATGTACGGACTCGTGGTGAGATGAGGAATCCGGTAATGTGAGTCTCGTAATTTGTCGAGAAGCGAACCCGGGGCTCGGGTTTTGCATGTTTCAAGATTTTTGCTATTTCTGGATAGTTTTCAATTGGGTATTGTTCCCTTAGCATTTTGTAATGTATTCGCTCTTATTTTGGTTAGATACAATGCATGTGGAGGCCGATATGAAGGGAAAAGGTGCTGCGAGCTAGAGATTTCACCGATTCGAGGTGAGTAATACTTGTAAATGATATCCTGATGGTTTGAAACCCCAGATTTGCAATTGTTGTATTGAGGTGACTTGTATGCCGGATATGAGCGTGGGGTAGAGCACCGTAGGGGACTGTGACTTGGTCCGTCCTAATTATTGATTTTTACCGGGTATTTGACTGAAATTATTTGTTATCATCATAATTTGGGCTGGTTGTCATATTTGGGGCTTCGTGCCAACTATGTGAACCCTTCGGGGAATGATACCACTATTCTTGCATTACTTGCATATTATTTGATCTAGGTCCAAGGTTTTAATACTATTTTGCAAACTCAGCCATTTTTCTAAGACTTGAAAACTTAAACAATATTTTATTAACGTTTTGAGCTGAGGATTATCATGTTAATATTGCCCAAGTGGCTTATGTGCAGTTTTGGATTGAGCATGGATCAGGCTGCGCACCACAGCAGTGTTATTGTGATTTTTGAATATATGGATGGCTCGGGCTGCATGCCGCAGCGGTGTTATATTGATATTGAGGTCGAGAGCCTGTTTGATGCCATGATATGGCTGATATTGCGCTTTGGCTGTAGGAGCCCCTTCGGAGTCTGTACATACCCATAGTGAGCGCCATCAACATTTAATGGATCGGACTGCACACCGCAGTAGGTACCGGAGTGTACTGTCATATGCATTGTATTGCATTCATACATTTGTGCTTAATTCGTTGTTTATGTTTTTTCTTGAGATATTTATTTGTTGTTTGATATTGTCTTATTACTTTTAAAAAGGATAAGTTTGAGACAGTGGTAACAATGACACTGTATGATGTAAACGGGTCAGGTAACAATGGCAGACCAGGTACAAGAATATTGCCTGAAGGGCGAGTTTACAAGTTGATTTATGCATACTTGTTTCTGCCCGAGGGGTTGATTTTTGTGCTGACTTGCACTACCTGTTTCACATTTATTTGCTTAACTGTTGGAAAAAATATTTTCAAAAGAGGTTTTGAACTGAGTCAAGATATTTTCTAAAGGATTTTCACGTTTTTCCTGTTTTCTCAAAGAGTTGCACTGCACTATATAGCATGTTGATTTGCTTTACGTGGTTTATTTCTGCTCAGACATTATTTACCCTTATTACTCACTGAGTTGGAATACTCACTTTACTCCCTGCACCTCGTGTGCAGATGCAGGTAGTTGTTCACCCGGTAGCGGGCTTTGAGCCGATTTGAGTTCTTGCTATCGTAGTTGTACTAGGTGACCGATTTGAGTTCTTGCTATCGTAGTGTTAGGATACTTTAGATGCTCGTAACTGGTGACCCCCCGGTTTGGGTTGTGTTTCCGCTACTTGTTGTTTTTAAATTATAGTAAGACTGTTCATTTATGTTTTACAATTTTTATAAGAACGATTTAGGTTAGTTGGCTGGCCTTGTCTTCACGAGAGGCGACATCACGATCGAGTATGAAATTGGATCGTGACAGTTTACCCTCAGACCTGGAGAACACTTACTTATCACGTGTTTGGAATATCATAAATACTTATAACCTCAAAAATAATCTTGTCCCTGAACGTATGCCAAATCCAACGTGGAAAAATACGGGATGTAACATCCTTCCCCCCTTTAGAAATATTTGTCCTCGAATGTTAACTCTTAAAGATTTATAAATTTTTTATTAGGGTCTTCTCTGTCTAACCTAAAACCCAACCTCTATGTGAAGTCTGAACTATTCACAACCTTTTGTACTTGAGTATCTCGTATATTCTTTATGTTTACCTTACTTACCTTTCAATTTTCATCGTATCGTTTTCATAGCCTCCCTTCTACATAGGTGAAAATTACATCCACACGTCAAAGCTCTACCGTGATACTTTCACCTCTGGTGCATACAAAATCCTGCTGTGAACACCTTATTTTTGACCTCACCCAAATTCTATAATATTTTAGTGTAAATATTTAAGTCTTAATATATAAACTTTTATCTTTCTCTTAATAGGTTTCATTTATGAAAATTTAAAAAAATATATGTAAAAATAAATTATTTGCATTCTTAGAGTATAACTTTTGTTCCTATTTTTAAATAGAAGAAAATCTACAAAAAATATATATATTTGATTTCTTCTAATTTTAAATGTAAGCTATAGTATTTTTCATAGTATAATTTAAACTATAATGTGAATATTAGGTTTTCTAAATCTAAAGTAAGTTTTATATGCGTGTGTGCATTTTTTAACTTCTTTTATTTAATTTAAAAAATGGGCTAGGAAAATTTAAATAAATATATATAGATTTTAAAAAATATATAAAAAATAAAAAATATAATAAAACAACCCAACTTCCCCACTTCCCCACTTCACATAACTTCCTTTCCCACTAACTTTCACGTTCCTAACTTCCCAATCCCCACTTCCCAACTTTCTTAGAAGTTATAAAACTACTCATACTCATCTATATAAAGAGAAAGAGACTTCTGTTATAAAAAAAATAAATGGAAAAAGAGAAAGGGGACAACAGAATCTTAAAAAAAAAAAGAAGGAAAGACAATTTAAAAAAAAAGAGGAAGAAGAAAGGATAGAGAAAAAAAAGAAGAAAAAGTTTGGCTAAGTTATTGAATCTAAAGTTGGAGTTCCAAATTTCTTTCGTGGTTTCGAGTCCGCGGGTTCTAGAAGTTTGATAATTAGTATATTAAATCGATTATTGAGTATAATTTTTGCAAATGGTGACACTCAATCTTGTTATATAGATTAAACATGACATATGAGATCTATGCTTCCTCAAAGTTTGAATTTTATTTTTATTCGATTGTGATTTTTGCTAGAATCATATATTTGTGCTCTTATTTTGTTATATGATAAGATAGAAAAAGTTGGTTAAATTTTATTTTCTTCTTTGTATGTAATATTTAATATGTGTGAACAATTTCCATACTAATTCATGAATTTTGAGGAGCCTTATTAATAAAGGAATAAACTTTTGCAAATAAAGTCATTCTTTTTCTTTCTTGCTTTTATTATCAACTTATATATTTTGCTATTTATTCTCGTCAATTTGATTAATGTTCTGTTGCTTAAATTTAAGATTTTTATATTTAAATAATCATATGGTCTGTAGTAATTGTATTACAATTGCTTAATGAAAGATACATTTGAATAGTAAAATGGGATGAAAACATTTATAAAAATATTTGGTCTTACTATTTAAATAGAATTCACACCCGCACTGTACATTTCCTCAATATTTGTTGATTTGGTATCTTGAATAAGTTATGTGGATTTTGCATGAACACAGTAAATTTTTTAATTAATTTAAATTGGATATTAGATTATGCAGTACATTACCTAAATAAGGGACTATAAAGGTTGGACTAACATTAATAATGCTTGGGCGCGGTGGTTTGCATGAGAATTGACCCAAGGTTAATAAATCAAAATCACGTTCATTTCTTCTATAATTGTGTAATTGTTATATTTGGTCCAAATGGCTAAAATGCCTTTCTTCCACAAATATATTCTTCCATAACTCATAGCCTTCACAATAATCTCAAACTTAGGAAAGAAATAAATCATGAATACGCTAGAATGCTTTAGGCATGCACTTCATTAATTAAATCATCGTAATTGTGTACATGTTCGCGTGACATGATTATGACTCCCAAAATAAATCAAAGTATGCGTTCGCACAACTTCAACCAAACTTTTTTCTTAAAAAATAAACAAAGTATTACTAATTGTGTACATGTGTGTGGCATGATCTTTAACGTGCCAATGGAAAAGAGTATTCATACGCGTAACTCAATTCTTTATTTATGAACTATCAAGTGATTAAAAGCGGTTTAAAGGTAAATGCACATAGACTCTAAATATGAGTAGTTAAAAAATTTAAGCCAAGTAATAATTACTAAGCGACCGTGCTAGAACCACGAAACTCAGGAATGTCTAACACCTTCTTCCGGGTTAACAGAATTCCTTATCCAGAATTTCTGGTTCGCAGACTTTAAAAAACAATAAAAAATAAAATTTTCCTCGATTTGGGATTTAAAAATAAACCGGTGACTTGGGACACCAAATAAACTATTCCAAGTGGCGACTTTAATAAATAAAATAATTTCATTTCGAATAATGTCACTTTAATTGAAAAAACTCCTATCCCCCTTGGAGTGTGTAAAAAAGAGAGGTGTGAAACCTGGGGTGGCTTCATACTTACTTTTTACGACTCAACTCTATGACATGATCTGAAAACAAAAGAAGGCTAATATTTTCTAAGTCCCCTACAATCTCTCAATAATAAATGTGGGGCGCATACACCCATAGGTGAGACTCAACTAGGCACGACTTTGTAGACTTCCTCACATACTACCTATTCTGACACCACTTTGTCACGCTCCAAGTCGGGGAGGCGTGGCTGGCACCCGGTGCCATGCTGGTCCGAGTGTATCACTCTATAAATCATGATCGTTTGACCAAAACTAGAACATACATATGACGAGTTGGATGAACTCATTTCTTTTGTAGTTATCATGGGCTAACATTGCCACAACTCATAATGTACAATTTTATAACTGGGCAAACACTGGGCAAATACTATGTCAACGAACTATCATGCATAAAACATGAATACATATGGGCCCTTAAGGCCTCTGACATTCTGTACATAATAAACCTGTGTCTACCAAGCCTCTAAGAGTATTTGACATCACCACATGGCCGGGACAAAGACCTTGACCACCCATAAGTCTGTAGCAAAATCCTGACACGATGACTTATAGATTCGACTCCACTCCAAATGAAGTGGAGTTTTATCGATCCTTCACTGAAAGCTAACCTCGTCTATTATGAGGGCTCGTTAAAATGATTATTTATACGTGCAATCATGAATGCAACATTCACAACAAAAGAATGTTAGTAGGAATAATGTATCGATTATATATGGTATGTAAAAATCTGTATATAAGGGACATGAAAGAAACATGAAGAAAATGACTAAACCTATTAGTCTGGATAGATCTGTAAATCTTAAAATATTCATAATTTCATGCATATGCGTATAAATTTCATATAATGCATAGGTCTATGCGTATATAACATCATCAAGCCTTTGAGGGCATCCCATCATATCATCTCAGCCTCAGTCTCTGTGGGCAAAATCATCAACGTATACCAATTGATCAAGTGGTGGTGCGTATATGACGCCATAATATTTTCCCATACCCCGTATATATATAATATATGCGTATATAATACCATCTGATCATTGGTCAGTTTACATTTATAAATAATTGCAATGCATAAGAAGTAAGTCAATAAGAACTCTTGGAATGTCATAAAACCAAAATGCCTACGGATAAACTTTATCAACAACATATTTTTCTTAGACCCATGAATAGAAGATATAATAATATGACACATGGGAAATCAAGAAAATAGGTACCCCTAATATTTTTATGAATAAAGTCATTTATAAAAATCACGTATTAGCTCGTTTCATTTATATTATATGGATCATATTAAAAGAAAAATAAAAAATAACCTTAAAGTACCTTTAATATTGTTATGAAATAATATAAAAGACAAGAACAATAACTCAAGAACAAGAGCAAATAGAGAGAAGAATAGGGAGAGAGAGAAGTATTCTTATTAATACTTGGGGTGATTTACAATGGGGTAAGACCCCTCTATTTATAGGAAGAGGAATGACTTAGCTTCAAGCTAAAACTCTTAGACATTCACTCTAAATAGACTTCTATTTTATAACACTCCCCCTTGAATGTCTATTCAATAATGTGCCTCATAAAACCTTAAAACCAAAACCCAATGGGAAAAATTAAAGGAAAAAGAGTACACATGTTTGAATATGCGCCTATCGGTTGCCTCGTTAAAAACCTTGCAAGGAAAACCCAGTGGGAAAAAACCTTGTAAGGGAAAAAGAGTGCAACGCGCATTAACTCCCCCTAATGAGTACATCAATTTATATCCTTGAGCATTTGCATTCCAATCTTGTGCATCATCTTCAAAACGATCTTTGGTAGATGTTTGATAAATAAATCATATTGACTTGAATAAATATTCCGCACCTTGAAATCATCATTCTTGATAGATATGAACATCTTCATATAATGTCGTGGAATAACTCTTCAATATCTCCATAGATGCATTCTCAATGCCATCATGCTTATAGTTATAGCAAGATACATATGTACACAAATTGTACTAAGGATGTGGTACTTCAGGACCAAGAATTGCATATGCTTCAAGCAACTTAAATCTTTCAAGTCAAGTCATATAAGCCATATAATAGACTTTAGATGCATATCAAGTTTTCCATGTCATGCTAGATAAATAAGATATCGAAAACTGATTATACTTACCTTTGACTTTATACTTTCAAGCATTTGAACTATAGGTTCAGAACTACATGTCTTTCATATGGAATCAATTCTTCTTGAATTGTATCTCTTCCATTTAGTTACTTTCTTTGGGTCAGCAAATGCGTATAGCATGCTTTGCAATATGTTGCAATTGAATTATCCCTTTTATGAACTTCAGGTTCATATCATGATATTTGGGGATATACATATACAAATGATAATTCATCCCATGTAACCTTTTCTCAAGTGTTTATCATGTCTCCCCCTCATGTTAGAAAAGCTAACTTGTTTCCTCAACTTTGGGAAATCATCTTTGTGCATTATTATGTCAATATACACGGCACATTAATAATAAGATGAAATTATTTGGTTCCTGACCCTGAACCACTTGTGAGGGGAGAATATAATATACTCTCGTATACAACGTATATCAAACTGATATATATAACTTCGTTCTCATAAGAAACAGTTTAGCTATTAAGTGGAAGCACTCAATAATTATCTTGCTAAACCAACTTTGATATAAACCAACTTATCAAGATGAACTATCTTGAGTAGAGAATCTGGAAATTATGCTCGAAGTTAGATTACTGAGCAATTTACCTCGCAAGCACCGGCCAGGCTGCGGGTTAATAACAATTGCGCATGTAACCATATCATAGATGCATCATATGTGGTGTACATGGCAGGTGAATGGGCCCATATTCACCTTTAATATTTCTAGAATTTATGGGCTTCAACCCGAACTCTTTAGTTGGTCAGTTCTTTAATGAGAACAAGTGATACAAGAGAATTCGTAAAGAACTTTCTAGTTCTTTGATATTCACCTATGTGAATTTGCACATCATACTTAAAATGAGATGGCTAACACGAATGCCAACTGAGTAAATTATCAATATTGGTAAACTTCAAATTTACACCATGACTTGTGCACTTATCAATAAACTTCAGGTTTATTATGACATGGGTTTTATACCAATAGATATCCACTTTATTGTGGCGTTCTTTCGTTTGTGTAGTACAAACTGGAGAACAAAGCGGGTAGCTTTTCATATACAAATTACCCCGCTACAAGTTGTAGTAATAGGAGATATCAAATCCTTCCTTTATTTATAGTCTCAATATAATCAATCGCTTTCGCGTGTACTTTGGAAACTGAATAAGTTTCTTTGAGACTTACTACAACACAATACTCAATTGTGTTTCTCCAACATAGTAATAATTGGCTCTTCTAGAGCTCTCAATTAATTTTGTACTACCATAGATTCATCAACATCCATGTGGTGAATATCTTTCTTAAAGAGAAAGTTATACCATTATGGTCATGTCAAACTTATATGCAAGATATGTTTCTTGCATTATCGTTGTCCTTTAATAGTCATATTTCCAAAATACTTTGGCGTACAATAGGTACGTGACCAACGATCATTCATGCCATATATCATCTCAAACCTCCTTCTAGGGGTGAGTGTGGTATATTTAATACCAATTTCATGTTCATATTCTTCCAATAATGAATATGTATTCGTGAATCAAATGTTGTCACATTCACTTCGAGGATATGTGATTTTGTTATCCTTTTCAAATCTATAAATGCGTCAGGCATTTGATTTGCTATTCTTTGCAAATGGATAATCTTTTGTGCCTCTTTCTCACAAATAGAGGTGTGTGGATCAAGATGAGATAATGATGCATTTTTCCACAAAATTTCCCGTTTGGTTTCACCAACTTCTCCCCCTAATTTTGGGAAAAGTGTCTCATCAAATTGACAGTCTGCAAATCGTGCAGTGAACAAATCTCCTGTCAATGTTTCGAGGTAGCGAATAATGGAGGGCGATTCAACCTCAACATATATTCCTAGCCTTCTTTGCAGACCCATTTTGGTGCGGGATGGCGGTGCTAAAGGCACATATACTGCGCATCCAAAAATTCTTGAATGGGATATATTGGGTCCATGACCCAAAACCAATTGCAACGGGGAATATTTGTGTCAATTCGTCAGTCAGAGACGAATTAGCATTGATGTATGCAAAATGGCGTGACCCCAAACCGAAGTGAGCAGCCGACAAACTAAAATGCTGCATGCAAAATGGCGTGAACCCAAACCGAAATGGGCAGCCTCGTTTTCATGAAGAATTCAAGATTATTCTCATCTATTGTCTCAATATGATATCCATTTTGAATGATATCTTTAAAACTCAACAAGTTCTTCTTAGACTTGGAGGAGAATATTGCATTCTCTAAGATAAACGTCATGCCTTTGGGCAGAGTTACAGTTGCTCTTCCGGAGCCTTCAATCAATTTAATTCCCATGGTTTGATATACAAAAGAAATATACGAACATAAGAATAAACAAGTTCAATTCGTTTGTGTCACATAATATTTTCAATATCTGCTGATGTCAGTTGACTAACAAAATCAGATATGTTATCCATAATTGATTACTTTGCAGTTTGAAAATTTTCAGCGTTTTTCATAAGACAATCGATTATTAAACACACACAATCGATTGTTTGAACATAGACAATCGATTGTTAAACACACACAATCGATTATTTGTTATTTTTGAAAAACTTCAGATGCACACTGTTTAAGACAATCGATTGTTATGCATAGACAATCGATTGTTGGCTATTTTGAAAAATTCCAGAACACACTGTTTCAAGACAATTGATTGTTAGCCAAAGACAATCGATTGTGGATGATTTTTGAAAAATTCCAGACCTTACTGTTTCAAGACAATCGATTGTTAGACAAAGACAATCGATTGTGGATGATTTTTGAAAAATTCCAGACCTCACTGTTTCAAGACAATCGATTGTTTAGACAAAGACAATCGATTGTGGATGATTTTTGAAAAATTCCAGACCTCACTGTTTCAAGACAATCGATTGTTGATCATTGACAATCGATTGTTTTGCAGTTTTTATGCGAAATATGAGATAACCGACTAGTTTTTCAGGTTAGTCGATTACCTCTACTGGAAAGTAAAAATATTATTGATATTTGAGCATATTGATACATTCTAAAGAACTAATACTAACATTATGTCATGAACTAACTAATACGAGCTAATACTGATGGCTATTAGTTTATTCATTCACTAATACAAATAAGTAGAATAAAATCAAATAACTCCATCTTCTTTCATCACGGATCCATCACCGATTAGGTGGTCTATCTACCCCTCGGGTTGCTCAAAGAAGTCTGCCACATCCAAGTGGGTGATGTCAAAGTTGTCGTCAGAGACAAAATTCGTTTCAGGGCGTTTATTCTTTTGAGATGCTTGATAAAGGTCAACCAAATGTCATGGTATACGGCGAGCCTTTGACCAGTGCCCGTTTTCACCGCAACGATAATATATAGTTTATAAACTATTTGCTTTTGGGTTCTTATCGTATCGTGCTTGTGGCAGAGTGACCAACTTCAGGTTGTCATCTCTTCTTTAAGCCATTCCACAAGATAGGTGGATCCTTGACGGTGAGATATTCAATCTTCAAACCTTCATCAAGGTGATGGCGCAAGAAAATCAAGGCCTTTAGCATAGTTTTGGGTGGATGCATTATTTCTGTCTTTAATGGCGTCTCCAAGACCTATAGCATCTAAGTGGATTTCAGCATCCAACACCCATGTCATATAGTTCTTGCCCGAAATTTCAAGGGCAACAAACTTTCTTTTCATAATGTCAGACATAAAACAGATTTACATCAAGAGCGTGTTCCTACTTACGGGCTCTATTACAATTATCACATTCACTTCAGGGAATGAATCATAATCATATGCTTTACACAATCTCATGTCAAATATTACTTTCATAAAGTGAAAGATTATTTTGAGAATCTTTATTATTCTCATTATCACAATAATGACGATTATAACTTCGTCTATTGCCATGTCCACATCCATTGATACCTTTACGGTAATTAGTCTTCTTTCAGACTTATCACATACTGCTACCACATTCTCTAAAGGGAATGGAGCAAATTCAATTGGACGGAATTCTTTGTCACGTCCACATTCATTGATACCTTCATGGTAATATTTTAGTCTTCTTTCAGACTTATCATATACTGCTTCCACATTCTCTAAAGGGAATGGAGCAAATTCAATGGGACGGATTTTCAATTATTTGCCCACAATCATACATGAATTTAATCATGGCAGGACATAGAGATTTAACCACTTCATGTGGTTATAATTTCTTACAAACTCCATTAGAGTTATAATCAAACTTTGTTTGTATATTAAATCAAATCGTAGAATTTCAAGAATTTGAAAGGGAAAAGTAAATTACTTACCTTTAAGGTATACCAATTATATTTTCAATGTTTTCTTCCTTTTCTCCACTGATGCAGACGACGGCGGCTCCGATGCGGAGAAATTGACGGCGGCTTAATCTTCTTAAAGAGCTTCTTGAGACGGTAGAGTCTCGTGCTGATAACGTGTTATGAAATAATATAAAAGACAAGAACAATAACTCAAGAACAAGAGCAAATAGAGAGAAGAATAGGGAGAGAGAGAAGTATTCTTATTAATACTTGGGGTGATTTACAATGGGGTAAGACCCCTCTATTTATAGGAAGAGGAATGACTTAGCTTCAAGCTAAAACTCTTAGACATTCATTCTAAATAGACTTCTATTTTATAACAAATATCAACTTCTTACTTGTATTTGTGAACTATCTCCTTTACGCCTCAATCCCGAACTAGTTCCGACTTAACGATAGCACCACGAGTTCGAAACAATGTATACTTGTTGTGACTAACCCCTCTGTTTGTTTTTGTTTGTCTAAGCTCTACAGAGAGAAATCCCATTTTGTTCAATTCCGTATCACTAAAATGAGATCATAAGTGAAGAATTGCTCTATTTATGTCCATAGGCCCACACAATTATAGCCATGACCTTATCACTAAGTAATTAGCTTTAAAGATGCCACCAACATGATAATTTGTCCTAGTCACGTGATGCTCCATGTAGCCACGTGGACATCCTTGTCACCTTGTAATTATCCACAAATCCTTATCCTAACACACTACTATTAAAATTATAAAATATTAATAAATTATGCTATCATGTATAAAATTAACACATACACTAGTATTTTATTAAAACAACCATATAAAAATATATTTTGTTTATCAAATTATATTTTTTTAATCTCATATAACGTGTACAAATTTTCGTACGCTTAATTCACAAAACAGTAAAAAGATAACTTTATTTTTTTGTGAGAAAATAATTTTTATTTTTATTATAAATAAAATCTCATAAACTTTCTCGTATTATGTGTATAATTTAAAGCATATTTGAAAGTTGTAATATTAATAACTATATAAATTATATTTTTCAAACTTATTACAAAAATATTCCACTCAATATAAATACAATATCTAAATATATTTAACAGTATCAAGGTTGTTAACTTACGGAATCTTACAGTAACATAACCACAAATCCTCTATAACCTTATGAATTGCCTTAGTCCCTTAAATATTACCTTAATGAAGTCTCTATCTCCATTCATGTTTTGAGCAAGTATCTTACTTAAATGAAAAGTTTAGAAAATCATCTAAATTTACTAAGTAGTAACTTTATGCTTACATTTGACAGTTATAGGTCATCCCTTTTAATAAGATGCTAACACACCTTTTAAATACACATGTAACTTTATAGACAAAATAGGTGTCCCCTCAACCTTAAGCATTCATATCTCAATCTCTTGTCTTCCACCTATTCCATTCTCATGTGAATCTTGACCACATAATAATTATTCAATAATTTGACTTATTTATCCTCTTCCTACTATAATCTTCAATTTAATTAGTTACACATAATTACTTTCTGGATCGCATTTTACTTAAATACTAATGACCTTTAACATACTTCATATATCATACTATCATGATCATGTGATATAGTATTAGTCTATAAATATGAGGTATTATAGCTTGAACCGTATTTTATGCTTAAATATTAAATATCAACAATACTCTCTTTCTTTGATTGGTTCACCCTATAACCTTCACAACACTTATTACTTGTTTGAAATATCATAAATACCTATAACCTCCAAAATAGTCTTTTCCTTGAAATTATGCCAATTACTTATGACAAATCCAATGTAGAAAAGTACGGTATGTAACATCTTTTTCCCCTTTAGAAACATTCATCCTCGAATGTTAACTCTTAGAGATTTATAAATTTTTTGCTAGGGGTCTCCTCTATAAACTAACCTAGAACCCAACCTCTATCTGAAGTCTGGACTATTCACAACCTTTTGTACTTGAGTTTCTCGTATCTTTTTCACGTTTACTTTACTTATCTTTCAATCTCGCATCGTATCACTGTGACGATCAAAAGGGTCATCACCGTAATTCTTCTTTTTTCGTGCGTTCGAGGCCTTGAACACCTCGCTTTTAGTTGCCTTGATTTGCATGCACAGTCCGGGTGCGTATCCGAAAAGCTTTTATGTTGAAATATGTGAATTCAATAAAAAATTTGCAGAATTTTGATATTTATATGGTTAAAGTTGACTTTGGTCAACATTTTGGGTAAACAGACCCAGACCAGTGATGTGACGGTCGTAGAAAAATATGGGACTCGGGCGTATTCTCGAAATCAAAATCCGAGGTCCCAAGCCTGAGTAAAGAATTTTTTGAAAGAAATTATTTTTATGAAAATGATATAAAAATTTGAAATGAAAATGAGTTATAAAATATAGGTATTGGGCCCGTATTTTGGTTCTGACGCTCGGTAATAGTCTTAAATATATGTTAAGCGCTTCCTGTGAAGTTTGGTCTAAATCAGACATTGTTTGACGTATTTCGATCCTAAATATCTAAAGTTAGAAGCTTATGAAGTCTGAAATGAAATAAATGATGATTTTGGGGTTTGATTCGTCGAATTTGATGACATTTTAGCGATTTGATCGCTCGACTAAGTTCGTAGGATGATATTGAGTCAGGTGTGTGTTTGGTAGGGAGCCCCGAGGGCTCACGAGTGATTTCGAGGGGTGGTTCGGAGTGATTTTTGGACTTAGAAATGATAAAAAATTTCTGCATTTTTTACACAGACCCATTGGTCTATGCGAACAAATAGTAGTCCTGCGTTCGCACTGTCTTATTCCCCCACTCCTTGGTGCTCGCGGAAGCCCACCGCGTTTGCACTGTTCTGCCAACCCCTTCTTTGAGTTCGCATACCCACTTCGCGAATGCATAGGCCAATATCTGGATCCCCCAACTGCCCTTCTACGCGTTCGCATAAACCCATCGCGAACGCGATGAGTACTTGGCCAGCCTTCTTTGCAAATGCGTCGCTGTGTCGCGAACACATAGGGTTATTCCCTTCAATGATTTTAAAGCTTAAAACCAGTACCCATTTCCGGATTTCGCTATTATTTCACAGGGACTCCTTTATCCTACACCCATAGATGAAATTCAAGCTCCCTTCCTCCATAGCTTCTTGGGTAAGTATTCATAACTTCATTACCTCTTAATTTCTTCCACTAATTATTAATCTCCTATCCCTAAATCATGAATTCAAAGTAGAAATTGGGGGTTTTGGGTAGATCTAGGGCTTTGGAAAATTTTGGGGTCGAATCTTGAAACAAATTTCATATTTGAACTCGTGGGATTATGAGTGAACGGATTTTGGTGCGAGCCTTGAGTTTAGACCATGTGGGCCTGAGGTCGGATTTGGGTAGTTTTTGAAGAATGCTAGGGATTTCATTTCTAGGCTATGGGATTTTGTTTTTGGGTCTTTATTGATACAATTGAATTGATCATGCCTAGATACCATTGTTTCGGAGTTGTATTACAGAGGAAAGGCGGTATTGGAGAGCTGATTGCTATTCTTGGACCAAGGTAAGTGTTTGATCTAACTTTGGCATGAGTGAATATGATTAAGGTATTATTTTCTAATTGCTAAATGTTGAGTACGATGTATAGATATGGTGACGAGTATCTATACAATGGTGTCGTGTATGACAGTGAGTCCTAAATTGTTAACTTATCGAATTCTTAATTGTTGTTTATGAGGAATTGGTTAGAAATATTTAATACTGCACCAATAATTGTTGAGACTAAGTATGGATTTTATTATGTTAAGTAGAAATTGAATGAGTTTGGTTATAGCTGGATCTCCCTTGCCGGGATAGTTTACTATAATATATTTTCCTCCCTTGCTGGGATTACTTTGTGTTTTGTGTTGAAAGATAAGGGGCCGTGTGGCACGCCGACCACGAGATATTGTGATGGGGATCGTGTGGCACTCCGACCACGAGATATTATGATGGGGATTGTGTGAAATGCTGACCACGAGATATTATGATTGGGATCGTGTGGCACGCCGACCACGAGATATTATGATTGGGATCGTGTGGTACACTGACCACGAGATATTATGATTAGTATGGTGTGGAACGCCGACCATGAGATATTATAATTGAGATCGTGTGGCATGCCAACCACGAGATGCTATGAAATAGGAACGTGTGGCACGCCGTCCACTTGTGAATTAAGAAATGGGATCGTGTGATGCCCGACCACTTATCTATGAGTTATGGTATTGAGGTAGTTTCGTTGTTGTGTCCGTTGATCTGTTTTCACTGCATCTTCCCCGATTATGCCCCTTACCCTTTTAGTTGATATTTTCTATTGTTATTTCCGTTGCTTCTATATATGTATATATATGCACATGCCGTTTTAGGTAGGTCCTGTCTAGCCTCGTCACTACTTCTCCGGGGTTAGGCCAAGAACTTAACAACACATGGGGTCGGTTGTGCTGATGCTACACTCTGTGCATCTTTTTGCGCAGATCCAGGTGTTGGAGCAACATTTGAGTAGCAGTAGCATTTCGGGAGCGAGCTTCTAGTCTAGGGACGTTTGAGGTAGCCTTACTGATGTATGCAGTCCCGGAGTCCTTTCTATTTAATCCAAATTGTTATCATTGTACCATAGCAGACACGTCTATGCTTTATTTGAACCTTGTGTTTAGTATTCTTAGATGTTCGTGAGTAATGTGACACTAGTCTTGCATAGAGGATTTGTTAAACTTCCGCATTTTTTTCAGTAAATTTTATTTGAGACTTCCGCTTTATTGTTAAATATTTTATTGTTTCTAATATTGTCAATGTACGTTAAAGAGGTAATTTATAATTGGCTTGCCTAGCTCTTATTAGCAGACGCCATTACGACTCCCGAGGGTGGGATATCCGGATCGTGACAAGTTGGTATCAGAGCACTAGGTTACATAGGTCTCACAACTCACGGACAAACTTGGTAGAGTATGTGGGATCAGCATGGAGACATCTGTATTTAATCCCTAGAGGCTACAAAGTTAGGAAATCTCACATTTGTTCTTTCTTGTCGCGATTCTGTTTCTCAAATACCAATTGAAATTCTACTCTGTTCCTTCGCAGATGGCGAGAACACGCGCTTCCTCATCTACTACTCAGTAGTCTGATCCTCGAGCAGCAGCCCCAGAGGCGGAGCCTCGGGTCGAGTTTGAGGAGGAGGTTCTAGCCCCAGCAACGCCAATGGGCCCAGCTCATGTCTTAGAGGGTTTCATAGCCATCCTAGTTCTTCAGGATACTTTAGTAATATTGGTAGACCTTGTGGAGAGTGTCATTCGAGCAAGATTGCTTCTAGGAGTTCAGCCAGTAGTGGTAGGTCAGCTGGGTATAGTGGGTCAGGCCGGGAGTGAGATCACTTTTCAGAAGATGGCCAATGTGGGCCGTAGAGTTGAGGTAGTTCTTCCACAGGGAGGCGGTCATAGGTTGGAGAAGAGGCCACATCATGCAGGTAGATTCAGTGGTACCTCGTTTTTAGGTAGGGGTACTTATGGTAGAGGCCATCCTCCCAGGCCCTTTCAATGAGCTTCCAATGTTGCTCATGGTACTTTAAGTGTTCATTCAGGTCGACAAGATCAGCCCTAGTTTCCTCAACTGTAGTATTCGAGTAGATGTTATGAGTGTGACGAGTATGGTTATAATAGGAGGGTTTGCCCGAGGTTGAGGGTTGCTCAGCCACAACAGACGAGGTTTTTCCATGCTTGTACTGACCCGAGGCACATCGTCAGATATTGCCCTCGAGCTTATGGAAGCTTCTGGCATCCGAGTTCTCATGCTATGATTCAGGCACCAAAGGTTCCACGGCTTGCCCTGCCAGCTAGAGGCGGTGGAAGAGGTGTTAGAGGTGGTGGTAGAGGTCTTAGATGTGGAGTTCAGGTTGCCAGAGGTAAAGGCCAGCCAACAGCTAGACCAAAGGCTAAGTCTTCAGGTGCAGGCATTACAAGTACCATTATGATTCTTATTAGAGATGCTTTTATGATATTTGACCCTGGATATACGTATTCATATGTTCGTATTTTGTACCCTACTCGGTTATGCCTAGTGATGCCTTGAGTGTTCTTGTTTTTGTATCTACACTGGTATGTGATTCTATAGTGGTTGACTGAGTGCATCGCTCCTGTGTGGTAGTGTTTGAGGGGCTTGAGACCCGTGTTAATTTATTGCTCTTCAACATGATGGATTTTGATGTTATATTGGGGATTGATTGATTGTCCCGGTAGCATGCTACTTTGGACTGTCACACCAAGACTGTGACCTTGGCCTTGCCAGATTTGCCTCATTTAGAGTAAAGAGGGACTTTATATTATTCGACCTACAGCGTTATATCGTATGTGAAGGCTCGACGCATGGTTAAGAAGGGGTGTTTAGCTCCTTTGCGTATGTTCGCGACTCCAGCGTAGAGGTTTCTTCCATTGGTTCTTTTCCTATTTTTTTAGAATTCCTCAAGGTTTTCCCCTAGACCTGCTGGGTATGCCGCCGGAAAGGGATATTGATTTATTTATTGATCTGGTTCCGGGCACTCAACCTATTTCCATTCCTCCGTATCGTACGGCCCTGCCAAAGTTGAAAGAGTTAAAGGAGCAGCTTTAGGATTTGCTTGATAAGGGTTTCATTAGACCAAGTGCGTTGCCTTGGGGTACGCTGGTGTTATTTGTGATAAAAAAGGATAGGTCAATGATGATGTGCATCGATTACTGGAAGTTTAACAAGGTGACGATAAAGAATAAGTATCCATTGCTGAGGGTTGATAATTCATTCGGCCAGCTTAATGGTGCTAGGGTGTTCTCGAAGATAGATTTGAGATCTGGTTATCATGAGTTCAGGATTAGGGAGTCTGATGTCCCTAATTCCACACTCGGTATGGGCATTATGAGTTTTGGGTCATGTCATTTGGGTTGACCAATGGCCAGTAGAATTTATGGAGTTGATGAACCGAGTGTTCAGGCCCTATTTGGATTTGTTCATGATTGTTTTCATTGATGATATTATGATATACTCCCGCAGTTAGGAGGGGCATGAGCAACACATCACAGTGGTTCTTTAAACTCTGAAGGATAGTCAGTTATAAGTCAAGTTCTCGAAGTGCGAGTTTTGGTTAAGTTCTGTTGCATTCCTGGGTCACTTTGTTTTAGCAGAGGGTATTCAAATGGACCCGAAGAATATTATGGAAGTCACGAACTGGCATCGACCGGCGTCAGCTAATGAGATTCGGAGTTTCTCTGCGTTAGCCGGTTATTACCGACGTTCGTGGAGGGGTTTTCATCCATTGCAGCCGCGATGACTAGAATGACCCAGAAGGGTGCCCAGTTTATGTGGTCATATGAGTGTGAGGCGAGCTTCCAGAAACTCAAAATAGCTCTGACTACGGCACCGATATTGGTTTTGCCTATGAGATCAGGGCCTTATGCCGTTTATTGTGATGCTTCCAGTATTGGGTTTGGTTTAGTATTGATGTAGAATGACAGAATCATAACATATGCTTCAAGGAGGTTGAAGATCCACGAGAAGAATTATCCAGTTCATGACCTAGCGTGAGCATCCATTGTTCATGCTTTGAAGATTTGGAGGCATTATCTATATGTGTGACATGTGAGGTGTACACGGATCACAAGAGCCTTCAATACTTGTTCAAGCAGAGGGAGTTGAATTTTAGGCATAGGAATTGGTCGGAGTTGTTGAAAGACTATGATGTTACTATCTTATACAACCTGGGAAAGGCCAATGTGGTGGCCGATACATTAGTAGGATGTTCGCCAGTATACGTAGTCTTGCTTATATTTTGGTCAGCCAGAGACCGTTGGCCTTGGATGAGGTTGGATATATATGAGACTAGCAGGGTGTTAGCTTGCACGGTCGCTCGTTTGTCGTTGTTGGAGCGTATCGGTGAGTGGCAGTTTGATGATCCCCATTTGTGTGTCCTGAGAGACACGGTACAATGCGGGGGTGCCAAGAAAGTGACCTTGGGAGATGATGGTGTATTGAGATTGTAGGGGCGAGTTTGTGTTCCCAATGTTGATTGTATTTGGAAGTTGATCTTATCGGAGGCCCATAGTTCTCGGTATACTATTCATATGGGCACCTCGAAGATGTATCAAGATTTGAAGCAGCACTATTAGTGGAGCAAAATAAAGAAAGACATTGTTGCATATGTAGCTCGTTATTTGAACTATCAGCAGGTTAAGTAGGAGCATCAGAGGCCCGGTGGTTTATTTCAGAGGATTTAGCTTCATGAGTGGAAGTGGGAGAGGATTACCATAGATTTCGTTTCTGGCCTACCGATGACTTGGAGGACGTTGATGCTGTTTGGGTTATTGTGAATAGGCTGACTAAGTCAGTGCATTTTTTTTCGGTTGCCACCATATATTTGTCTAAGAGATTAGCTGAGATTTATATCAGGGATGTTCGCCTTCATGGGGTGCCTATACCTATCATTTCGGACTGGGGTCCGCAATTTACCTCGCATTTATGGAGAGTGGTTCAGCAAGAGTTGGGCAACCAGGTTCAGTTGAGTACAACATTTCATCCCCAGATGGATAGTCAGTCCGAGAGGACTATTTAGATTCTTGGGGATGTGCTCCAATCCTGCGTTATTGATTTCGGAGGCTCGTGGGACCAGTATTTGCCATTAGCAAAGTTTGCCTACACCAATAGCTACCAGTCCAACATTCAAATGGCTCCGTGTGAGGCGTTGTAAATTAAGCGGTGTCGGTCCCTAGTCGGATGATTTGACTCGAGAGAGGCTTGGTTATTGGGTACAAATGTAGTTCCAGAGGCCATGGATAGGGTTAAGATCATTAAGGACAGACTTCGGATAGCTCAGTCCAGGAAGAAGAGTTATGTAGACCGCAAGGTAAGAGATGTTGCTTTCATGGTTGGTGAGTGAGTATTACTCCGTGTATCACCTATGAAGGGCATGATGTGATTCGTGAAGAAGGGAAAGCTTAGCCCTAGGTTAATTGGCCTATTTGAGATTCTTGATCATGCGGGAGAGGTGGCTTATAGACTTGCCTTGCCGCCAAGATTGTCAGCCGTGCATCCAATTTTTCATGTATCCATGCTTCGGAGGTATCATGGCGATCCAGCCCACGTATTAGATTTCAGCACTGTCTAATTGGACAAGGATCTGTCATATGAGGAGGAGCCGGTGGCTATTTTGGACTTGTAGGTTTGACAGTTGAGGTTAGAGAGTTTTCCTTTAGTGCCTGTTCAGTGGAGAGGTCAGCCTCCCGAGGCCTCGACCTGAGAGTACGAGTCTGATATGCGGAGCTGTTATCCTCATCTATTCCCCGACTCAGGTACTTTTGTTCTTTTGTCCATTCAATAACTAAGGATTGTTTTAGAGGTGGAGGATGTGACGACCCAAAGGGTCTGTAAGGCCCCAAAAAATTTCGCTAAGTAATTTAGGATATTGTAGTGTCACACAGGATTATAATAATATCTTTATGTTCTATTAATATGGTGGACATCAATTAGACATGGTAAATATGAGTATAAGTCTTATGGTAACTGATGTGAGGTCCAATTAGAAGCCTAGGTGTATGCCAAATAGGAATATTTTCGAAATAGGCCAAAATTCCATATGGATTCGCACAAGGCTCCACTTCGAAAGAGCATATATAATTATGTATAATGTTTTATGTGGTGAACAGCATATCAAATGAAATCCATCGGAGTATAGTTTCTAACGCTTCTAACTGTAAGGCCCCGGAAAATTTTGCTAAGTAATTTAGGATTTCGTAGTGTCACAAAAGATTATTATAAAATCTTTATGTTCTATTAATATGGTGGACATCAAATAGAATAGGTAAATATGAGTATATGTCTTATGGTAAGTGATGTGAGGTCCAAATAGAAGACTAAGTGTATGCCAAATGGGCAAAATATCGCAATAGGCTAAAATTTCTAATGGAATTGCACAAGACTCCACTTTAAACGGGAATATCTAAATATTTATGAGGATTTATATGGTGAATAACATATAATATGAAAGTTCTTTGAGTCTAGGTTCCAACGCTTCAAAGTGTTTGTCATTTGGACATTCCTACGCGAAGTTATGATCAAATTACCGAAGGCTGGAAATTGATGTCCTGTGTAAATTCTGCGGACCGCATTTTGGACCGCAAAATGCACTCTGCGGTAGCATTCTTGCCGCAGAGTGGTCCAGAGAAGCCCAGTTTCTGGCGTCAATTTTGTGAAGCATTCTGCGGACCACATGTCGATTCTGTGGTCCATTATGCTACAGAAGAATCGACATCGTGGGGTTATATTTATTAATTTCTAAACCTGACCCCCTATCATTATATTTGACCCCATAGCTCACTTTGATCATTTTTCTGAGTATTTCTAGAGTGAGAGATGGGGTTTTTTGAGAGGGAAAGTTTATTCCATCAAATTTCTCCACAAATCTTGTTAATTCCTTGAAGATAATCAAGTGAAGGCCCTTGAGCTTCGTCCAAGAGGTAAGATTTCATCACCCTAGCTCTTATCTCCATTCTTAGTTATATAAGGAGTGGTTAGAGAGGTGATTCATGAGTATAAGAATGGGTTCTTTAATTTCATGTAAACTTAGGTTTATGAGAAGATTATTGAACCTAATTAAGTGAAGGTTTGGATGGGGAATGGAGGAAACCCTTGAAAAGGGGATTTGTAATAAAGATGCTCAATTAGTATTTGATGAAATACTCAAATGAGCTAGTTTCATGAATATATTTCTAGTATGTGTTTAATCTTGTTATGTATCATAGTAGATTGGAATGCTAGAGTTTTTGGAGTGTTGTAGTAACTTAAGGAAAGCTCAATCGAGGTATGTATGGCTAAAACCTCATTTTTAGAAATTGAGCTCTATCGATGCTTGTGTAAATGTGGTAAGACTGAACTTTGGATTCTTGCTTTGATTTATACTTCACATGAATTGGTGTTGTGACCCTATATTTGTGGTAGATACACTCCAGTGTGATCAATGTGCTATTCTTGAGAACCTGAATTATAAAAGTACTTGGTGATGCCTTTGATGTGTTTTTATTGTGGGACCTAAGGACGGACTATGAAACGCATAGGTGCGTACTGTAACATGTGAGACCTATGGATGGATTATGAAACACATAGGTGTGTGCTGTAACACGTGGGACATATGGACGGACTATGAATGGAATAGGTGTGTACCGTTACATTTGGAACCTATAGACGGGCTATGAAACGCATAGGTGCGTGCTGTAACATGTTGGACCTATGGACGGGCTATAGAACACATAGGTGTATAATATATGGTGTGTGAACCCTATGGACGGTCTATGAAATGCATAGGTGTATAATTGATACGTGAACTCAGTGGACGAGCTATGAAACACAACCTAGAGGTATGTAAATTTATGTGGAAGCTATGTGATATCTTTTATTTCAAAACGTTGTGATAATTTATAAAGTGTTTGAGTTCTACTTATGATTTCTTTATTCTTGTTTGATAGTTCTTTCTAATTAGATGGTGTTTAGTTATACATACTAGTGCTATTCAATGGCACTAACGTCCCTTTTTCCGGGGGAGCAAAATTAATGTTATGATTGTAGGTGGTTCCATAGTAGGTACTCCAGCCCTCCGACAGTAGCACCTCCTTCACTTTCCGATAGCTACATTGGTGAGCCCCTTTACTCTCAGGGCCCTGCGTGGCTCATGTCACTTTTATTCCAGAGTCTATTTTGGTATTTGTGTATGGTATAGTCGGAGCCTTGTTGCCGACATTTTCATATTTTCTTTGGTTGTATTTAGAGGCTCGGTAGACATGTTGTGGGTAGTGTCGGGTATTGGAAACTAAACTAGAAATGTTGATGTTTGGCAATGATGTTCAAAATTTGTAATACCTTTAAAGTGGTGAATGAAATCATTAATGAAAACGGAACGGAAAATGTTAATTATATGTTTAAAGAAATTGATTAGTGGAGTCGACATCCTATATATTCATGAGTTGGTTTGGGTAGAATGAAACCTAACAGGCTTGCTCAATCGGGTTTACTCGGTTGAGCGCCCGTCGCGCTCCTCGTATTTTGGGGCATGACAAACTTGGTATCAGAGCCTAAGGTTTTTAAGTGTCATAGGATGTTTCAGAGTTGTGTCTAGTAGAGTACTTCTTATCGGTGTGTTGTCGACCATATCTATAAGTTTGAGGCTATTCAGACATTTAGGAATAACACCTTTCTTTGATATTCAAGAACTCGCGGTGAAACTGATTCTTTCCCATTCAGTGCATTGTTCTATCTTTCAGTAGATGGCACCTAAGAAGAAAGTGAGATTTTGCCAAGAAGCCAATGCCACCCTAGAAGAGGCTGATGATTCACTATTTGATGTCGCGGGTGAGGGTAGTCGCCCTGCTATTACTCTGCCAGGTCCTTCTATTCCGGGACAAACTACCACAACTCCTACACCCACTGAGGGTGCCACTATCCCTCCTGCTGATACTCCTATCCTACCTCCAGCACCAACTTTCGGTTTTGGTGTTTCCGATGGGGATCTGAGGGGAGCTATTCCGATGTTGACTTAGTTGGTGGCCTCTCAGGCCCAGAGATCAAATGTTGCGCCCAGTTCGTCCATCCAGCCAGGAGATTCTACTAGTTCCAGGGTTAACAAATTCCTTCAGTTAGACCCTCCGGTATTCACAGGTTCCAATCCAGAAGAAGACCCTCAGGACTTTATTGATGAGATGCACAAGACCCTCAGGGTGATGCGTGAGAGGGAGTAGAGTTGGCTGCCTACCATCTAAAAGGGGTGGCCTATGCATGGTTTGAGTTATGGGAAGGTTCCCACGAGGAGAGGAGCCCTCCAGCGAGGTGGAGCGAGTTCGCTAATACCTTTTTAGATCATTTCCTACCTAATGAGATAAGGGCAGCTCATGCAGCAGAGTTTGAAAATCTAAAGCAAGGTAGTAGGAGTGTGTGGAAGTACCATATGGTGTTTGCTCGCCTGTCCAAGTATGCTATTCATATGTTTCCTCAATAGGGGCTAGGGTGCGTTGGTTTGTTTAGGGTCTCAATCCTTTAACTATTAATGAGGCATCTACTGCTGCATTGAATTCGGACATGAATTATGGGAAGATGGTGGCATTTGCTCAGGCTACAGAGGCTCGTAAATTGAAGAACAAAATGGAGAGAGAGGGTAACAAAAAGACCCGATTTGCGAGCAATTATAATGGCTCATAAAGTGGGGGTAATGGTTATTGTGGGAAAGAATCACATAGGAGAGTGTCATCAGAACCCTCACAGTCAATCCTTCAGACCTCAGCTAAGGCGCTACCCTCAGGGTCTGATCAACAGTAGTGTGGTCATAATATGCAAGACCAAGGCAACATGAAATCTAACCAACAGGTCCAGTCAGGTGGGAGCCATCAAAGGCAGCAACAACCCCGTTGCCCTAACTGTAGGAGGAATCATCTAGGGGTGTGTCGTAAGGGCACTGACGAGTGTTTCAGGTGCGGAGTTAAGGGACATCATCTAAGGCACTGCCCCAAAAATTGAAGAACAACAAGTAATTCCTTTAACCCCTTTTATTCTATGATGTATGTGAATATGTATGACCATTTAATTTCATGCCATGGAAGACTGACCATGGGGTGATACTTTCTTACATGTTTAGACCTCCAAACTCGATAAGTTTTACTCATACAGAAATGATCAAGTGAGATGGGAATGAGATTTGGGTGTTTGCACATGCTTACAACACGAGTTAAGTGCTTAGAGTGGATGTTTTTATATTGAGTATGTGGTATGTCAGCATGTTACCTACGTACGTTAGAGATGTGGAGTCGAGGGGTATCGATTAAGCTACTTCCTTATCAACCTAATGTCGTTATGTGAGTCCAAATAAGAATTTATACTCATTGTATATGTACATCTATATTGAAGAGTTCTCATATACGTGGTCCTAACAAGGTGTTGAATAACAAAACATCCCGTGTATCGACTCTTTGAATGGGGCGTATTATTTACAAGTCTCCCAATCACAGCTTTATTATTCACAACCTCCTATGGAATTGGGCTCTATAAGTACGATCATGAATTGAGTTATAACAATATTAATACTTCCCACTTGATTTTCCTAAATTCTCACCAAGGGATTATATATGATGATTTCTTACAGGATCTTTTTATTTAATTGGACAAAAATTTACTCGCTTGAGACTATACATGTCAAGTTTTCCTATGTGGTGTCAAGTTCCATGCAAAGTATCCCAACATTGTGATACTTCTCAAGTCACTGTTTTAGTCAGTTGCAAATATAGATTAAATGGTTTGGATAGTCAATCTACTCTCTTGCGAATATCATCATGAAAACTTCCCACTTGCTAATAACATAAGGGTATACGTTAACACATATCACAGGAGTGCATGTAAATCGAAATGGTTACCGTGTGCATAAAGTCTCTCTGAAAATTTGGGGTACTCACATCCCCGTCATAGGAAAATGTTATACTGCTATCACTTTCGTGTCCACTTGGTACCTCCCGCTGTATGTAGCACTTTGTTCTAGTAATAAGGTTGCCCGTGACCTTGTCGCATATTGCAGTTGTGATTTAATATAGTAGAGACATGCCCAGCTCATAACAAATGATTATTTTCTCCTTATACCTCTACAACATGTTAATTGTTTTCCTTGGTTAGTGAATTCATTGTTCTAGATCCCAACACCTATTCGATAAACATGAGAGAACATGCCCATTCAATGTGTCACTGTGACACTCCTTTTTCTCAAGTCAAAATCTATGGAGAATTCATCAAGAACATCTACGAAACCTACATGATTATTTTGCAAATATACTGAGCATATTGATTTGAATGACAAGTGGTTGTATCTGTATTTCCCTTGTATATGATTAATCATCAGGAAGGGTTAAGCTGTCTGAAATATGACAATCTCATAAGCGTTCAACTTATTTTCATCCTCATGGTCTTGTGGCATAGATTCCATGTGCCAAGTAATGTTAAGAGTGTTATTCGACTTCAAGTATTTTGAAATCCATATCGCATTAAAGGTGCCAGAATACTTTTTTCTTGATAAAAAAAATTACCCTTCACTCTAGGAAACAAGTGGTTCATATACTTGGGAACTCCTCCTTAATGGTTCCTATTTCCAATGTACGAGTTACCCCGATGCCTTAATTGCCTAATAGTTGATGTCGTTACAATGATTAACCACATTAGCATCACGAATAGAAATACTGTTGTCTCTTAGCCTGTTACTTCATGGAATGCCCTACTCAGCGCATTAATGGATTCCAGAATAACTCCGGCCTGATCTTGATCTCTGTTGTTCCTTATTGTATTAGATCCATTGGGTATCGTAAGATCAAACAGGTCAAGGATAAAGCTTCATAGTGTGGTTATATATATATATATATATATATATATATATATATATATATATATATATATATATATATATATATATATATATATATATGTATATATATATAATGGTATCACATATTAGAGTAACTATTAAGGGTTATCAAGGGTTTAGTGTGATTGTTCCCCTAAAAATGTTATGTGAGTTGATAATAAAGGTAACATGACTGTATAACACATTAGGTTGCAATAGGAGTATAATATCCCCCGTAACTATTTCTCATGTACTTTGTGTTTCCATATGTATGTCTAAGAAGGTAATGAATTGGTTTGAATGAACTATATGATCACGATAATATCCTATATGATGCATTACTAGAAAGAATCCTGATGGCTTGACTTCATATGGACTGTTGATTGAAATGAAATTATATTCTTGTTGATGAACTCCTTTGTGATTACATTAATGGCTGGTAAGGACTATTATGAACACATGATCATTTGTTTACTATGAGATGACATTTTGATAGAATGACGCTTTGTGAGGGAATTGTGGGTTGATGTTGTTACCATGAATTACAATATCCGGTGAAATGTAAATTGTACAGTGGAAGTTATTAAAAGGTAAAGTCAATGGATAGTTATCTCATGCAAGATGTTTATTTGTCATCCTTGTTATGTATGTTTAGGAGTTGATATTATTTTTGAGAAGGTGTCATGAAAATGCTTATAAGTCGATAATGTCATATGGAAAGCTGGACATGCCGTGGAAGGAAAATATATTTGTAGATTGGAATTGCTAGAGTTTTGGAGTGTTGTAGTAACTTAAGGAAATCTCAATCGAGGTATGTATGGATAAAACCCCATCTATTAGAAATTGAGCTCTATCGATGTTTGTGTAAATGTGGTAAGACTGAACTTTGGATTCTTGCTTTGATTGATACTTCACATGAATTGGTGTTGTGACCCTATATTTGTGGTAGATACACTCGAGTGTGATAAATGTGCTATTCTTGAGAACTTGAATTATAAATGTACTTGGTGATGTCTTTGATGTGTTTTATTGTGGGACCTTTGAACGGGCTATGAAACACATAGGTGTATGCTGTAACATTTGGAACCTATAGACGGGCTATGAAACGCATATGTGTGTACTGTAACATGTGGGACCTATGGACGGGCTATGAAACACATAGGTGTATGTTGTAACATATGGACCTATGGACGATCTATGAAACAGATATGTGTGTAGTGTAACATGGGACCTATGGACGAACAACATGCATCAAATGGCTGTCTCTCCTCTCTCAAAGCAGGCGAGCTTCAAGCTTGGAAGATCAAGAAAAGCGAGAACGGGAACTCCTAGAGCTGCTGGAGCGCCTAACCCGGCTCTTACCTCCTTCTACCGTCGCCCGCCTCTGATCAGCATTCCAATACTGAAATGTGTAGATGTGTACTGTAACATGTGGAACCTACGGACGGGCTATGAAACGCATAGGTGTGTGCTGTAACATGTGGAACCTATGGATGGGCTATGGAACACATAGGTGTTTAATATAATATGCTGTGTAAACCCTATGGACGGTCTATGAAACGCATATGTGTATAATATAATATGGTGTGTGAACCCTATGGACGGTCTATGAAACGCATAGGTGCATAATTGATACGTGAACTCATTGGATGGGCTATGAAACACAACGTAGAGGCATGGAAATTTATGTGGAAGCTATGTGATCCCTTTAATTTGAAAATGTTGTGATCATTTATAAAGTGTTTGAGTTTTACTTGTGATTTCTTTATTCTTGTTTGATAGTTCTTTCTAATTAGATGGTGTTTAGATATACATACTAGTGCTATTCAAAGGCACTAACATCCCTTTTGCCGGGGGCACTACATTTGTGTTATGATTGTAGGTGGTTCCATAGCAGATACTCCAATCCTCCGACAGTAGCAGCTCCTCCACTTTTTGACAGCTACATTGGCGAGCCCCTTTCCTCTCGGGGCCCTGCTTGGCTCATGTCACTTTTATTCCGGAGTCTATTTTGGTATTTGTGTAAGGTATAGTCGGAGCCTTGTTGCCGGCATTTTCGTATTTTCTTTGGTTGTATTTAGAGGCTACGTAGACATGTTGTGGGTAGTGTCGGGTATTGGAAACTAAACTAAAAATGTTGATGTTTTCCAATGATGTATAAAATTTGTAATACCTTTAAAGTGGCGAATGAAATCACTAATGAAAACGGAATGGAAACTTTTAATTATATGTTTATAGAAAATGATTAGTGGAGTCCACCTCCTATGTATTCATGAGTTAGTTTGGGTAGAATGAAACCTAACAGGCTTGCTCTGTCGGGTTTACTCGGTTGAGCGCCAGTCGCGCTCCTCGTATTTTTGGGCATGACACAAACCGTTTGTCATTTGGACATTCCTACGGGAAGTTATGATCAAATTACCAAAGGCTGGAAAATGCGATCCTGTGTCAGGTAAAATCTGCGATCGGCATTTTTACTCTGCGGTCTGCATTTTCATTCTGCGGTCCACATTTTGACCGCAGATTGAACCATTGTAGCTCATTTTGGGCACCAATTTTGCGATGCATTCTGCAGACCGCATGTCCATTCTGCGGTGCATTCTGCTATAACAGAATTGACATCGGAGGGTTATTTTTTTATTTTCATAACCCGACCCCATTTTGATATATAACCTTTGGGGCTTCATTTGGGGTCATTTTCCACTGATTATAGAGAGAGGTGAGAGTACTTTAGAGAGAGAAGGAGGAACCCAACATCTAAATCATCCAAATCTTGCATCAATCTTCAAGAATCAAAGAACCCAATCACAAGTTCTTCATCTAAGAGGTAAGACTCTATGCCCTAGGTTTTAATTTCGAGTTTAGGGTATAAGATGGGTTATTGAGGTATGATTTGTGGGTATATTAGTATTGTGTACGCATGCATGTACAACTTAGGTTTATGGGATAATTGATTAACATAAAGAAGTAAAGATTGGATTAGGGAATAAAGGAAGTCTTGAAAAGGAGATTTGAGATTTTGATGCTCAACTAGTGTTTGATAAAATGCTCAAATGAGCTAGTTTCATGAATATCTTTATAATATGTGTTTAATTTTGTTATGTCTCATAGTAGATTGGAATTGCTAGAGTTTTGTAGTGTTGTAGTAACTTAAGGAAAGCTCAATCGAGGTATGTAGGGCTAAAACCCCGTCTTTTAGAAATTGAGCTCTATCGATGCTTGTGTAAATGTGGTAAGACTGAACTTTGGATTCTTGCTTTGATTGATACTTTACATGAATTGGTGTTTTGACCCTATATTTGTAGTAGATACACTCCAGTGTGATAAATGTGCTATTCTTGAGAACTTGAATTATAAATGTACTTGGTGATGCCTTTGATATGTTTTATTGCGGGACCTTTGAACGTGCTATGAAACACATAGGTGTATGCTGTAACATGTGGAACCTATGGACGGGCTATGAAACACATAGGTGTGTACTGTAACATGTGGGAACTATGGACGGGCTATGTAACACATAGGTGTATGTTGTAACATGTGGAACTATGGACGGGCTATGAAACACATATGTGTGTACTGAACATGTTGGACCTATAAACGAACAATGAAATGTGTAGGTGTGTACTGTAACATGTGGAACCTGCGGACAGGCTATGAAACGCATAGGTGTGTGCTGTAACATGTGGAACCTATGGACGGCTATGGAATGCATAGGTGTATAATATATTATGGTGTGTAAACCCTATGGACGGTCTATGAAACGCATAGGTGTATAATGCAATATGGTGTGTGAACCCTATGTACGGTCTATGAAACGCGTAGGTGTATAATTGATACGTGAACTCATTGGACGGGCTATGAAACACAACCTAGAGGCATGGAAATTTATGTGGAAGCTATGTGATCCCTTTAATTTGAAAACGTTGTGATCATTTATGAAGTGTTTGAGTTTTACTTGTGATTTCTTTATTCTTGTTTGATAGTTCTTTCCAATTAGATGGTGTTTAGTTATACATACTAGTGCTATTCAATGGCAGTTACATCCCTTTTGCCGGGGATGCTACATTCGTGTTATGATTGTAGGTGGTTCCATAGCAGGTACTCCAGTCCTCCGACAGTAGCAGCTCCTCCACTTTCCGACAGCTACATTGGCGAGCCCCTTTCCTCTCGGGGCCATGCTTAGCTCATGTCACTTTTGTTCCGGAGTCTATTTTGGTATTTGTGTAAGGTATAGTCGGAGCCTTGTTGCCGGCATTTTCATATTTTCTTTGGTTGTATTTAGAGGCTACATAGACATGTCGTGGGTAGTGTCGGGTTTTGGAAACTAAACTAGAAATGTTGATGTTTGCCAATGATGTATAAAATTTGTAATACCTTTAAAGTGGCGAATGAAATCACTAATGAAAACGGAATGGAAACTTTTAGTTATATGTTTATAGAAAATGATTAGTGGAGTCCACCTCCTATTTATTCATGAGTTAGTTTGGGTAGAATGAAACCTAACAGGCTTGCTCAGTCGGGTTTACTCGGTTGAGCGCCAGTCGCGCTCCTCGTATTTTTTGGGCGTGACACAAGCCGTTTGTCATTTTGACATTCCTACGAGGACCGTGGGTGGATGAATCGGTTTGTATGAGTTTGGAAGACCGACATTAGTCCTAGAGAAATTTTACCATTCCCCAAGAAATGGAACTCCGCATGTAAGTACTTTGTTTACACTGCCTTTCTCTTCATATGAGGTTGGCCCCATAATGATGTTTTCTTGTCCTTTGCTTTAAACAACCTATTGGTCGCCCGATGAGGTTCCTACCTTAGCCGAGTCATCTTGTAGGCTGGAAGATAGCTGGGCTCATGATTAACGCCAATGGAGAGATCTTTCAAAAGGGAGATGGGAGCCGAAACACTATAGTATGTGCCCGATTTTCCCCTTGTTTGTTTTTGGGGATGGATTCCCTTTTGTTGACCCGCTCGATTTATCTGCCACAGGTTGGAAGTTCATTCGAGGTGAGTGGGTCTGCGGTAAGGTGTCGTCTCTGTAGCGGCTGAGGGGGAGTTGTTTGGTTGGCCGACATGCTTTAGAGATTGATGCACCATTTAAGGTTGCTCGGCCCTCGGTGAGGCTCATTGTCTCGACCTCGTGGTACATGTTTGGATGTGGTAGGGATGGTCTGGCCCCATACTCCTTCTTCTTCCCTTTACTCACCCGTGTCTTCTTCTTCAGGCCTTTGATAGAATCAAAACCGCACTGCTTCGCTGTGAGGATCTGTTGCGGGAGACACGAGAAAGAGAAAGATGCCTCGAACTTCTTTGTGCATAAAATGAAAATGAGCTAGTCTTTCTAAAGTGTGGGGCGGACTGAAGTCGCTCATGGGAAACCCTACTGGAGAAATATGTATCATGCATTCCGCGCTGGCCTGTATTCCCCTTTTATGTCTTGCTGTCTCTGACGTGTTTTTGTTTCTATTGAAGGACAAGGCAGATGAGGTGGAATAACTCTGGGGCGAGGTTAGCACGGCTAAACATGACTTTGCTGAGCTGCAACCACGTGTTAGTGCCTATTCCCAGCCAAAAGAGAGGGCTCTGGCCGCAACAACTGCTCTCGAGGAGCAAATTCAGGTTGCTCAAGCTAGTGATTCCGCTCAGGCAAAGATGATCGCGAGGCTCTCATTTGAGTTATCAATTGCGAAAACTAAGGTGGTGAACGCTCAGGCAAAGGTTGTGATAAATAATACCAGGGCGGGAAAGGTATGGTGGCTTATTCAAGGAGTGCTACTACTGCTAGGGCCGAGCAGAAGAAGGACTTGGATCATGCAAACAATGTTAGGGAGTACTAGAGGTGCAGCTCCCAAAAGGAGACCCTCGAGGAGATTCATGCCGGGCTTTGATCTTTCAGAGGAGATTGAACAAGCTAAAGGAGAGGAGTTTGATGCCAAGTTCTTGATATCCGATGATGCTGAAGATGGGGAGAACACCTCCGGGCCATAGCTTTTGAAAATAAGGGGAAAGAATATTCCCTGCCCTTTTTGTTATGTATATGTTGCTTTCGTTATACCATGTGAGCCGGAATTGCGCCTTTCCATCAATATGTAATAATAAGGGGGAACCCCGCAACTTATATCTTCTTATTTTCCACTCGGTGTTTCTATCGGGTTTATTTGATCCCGAATTCACCCTTGGGCTTGTGCTACGGGCTCAGTCTCCAAGTCTCATTATGATTCGGGCTGTAATTAGCCCTTACATTTCATGGAGACCCTGGCGACGATAGTACTTGTGCCGTGCCCGTAGGCGTATCGCAATCTTCAGGTCCAGTCTTCCAGTCGCATTGTGATTAAAGCTATAATCGATTCTTAGAATTTATTGCATTTTGGGTGATGGTGGTATTTTAGACGTGCGCTTAGGAATATTTCACTTTTCGGGTCTAGTCTCCGAATCGCGTTGCGATTAGAGTTGTAATCGACTCCTCGCTTTTATTGAAATTCCGGTGATGGTGGTACTTATGCCACTTGGTCGTAGAGACCTTTTAATATGTTGGCCATAGGCTTGTATAGTTAACTATTTTGGATCCGATCTCTGAATCGAGTTACATAAGGATTTTTTAGCTAGCGACAATGGCTCTTACGCTGTCTGATCGTAGAGATCTTTCAATTTTAAGTTATTATCGGTGATGATTCAAGCACCTCCTATGGTTCATAACTCGTAGGTCGAGTAGATAGACGCTTTTTGTATTTTCAGAGCCGACATTGTCGGGGATCATTTTTTCCTGTGGAGGGAGCATGATTTAACCAGTTCTTTTTGAAGTATATCGGAGTAATGACCTGTGATTTATTAGTAACAGTTGGGCGTCCCCGAATTGTATTATTTTGGCTGTTTCAGCCGTTTTCGACTGTAGTCGTTTGCATTTGGCTGTAGCAAGTTTTTTATCCCTAGCGATAGTTAAGGCGTCTACGTCGAGCGTATGCCCTTTAGGAATTCTTACAAATATGACTTATAGCATAAATATCGGGATTTTCATGCCTGTGGAGGTCATACAGTTTGTCATGCCTGTTGAAGTCTTACAGTTTGTCATACCTGTTGAGGTCTTATAGTTTGTTATGCCTGTTGAGTTCTTTCAGTTTGCAGAATATATCTGGTTATGCCGAGGCTGCCCGTTAGGGTCTTGGAGTTTCATATTTTTTTAAATGTATGGAGATTGATAGCATTCTCCGAGTCGTTGAGTTTTTTATGCTCGAGGACAACTTCTTATGATTTTGGAGTTGCCTTCCAGGGGCTTGATGAGCCTTAAGTTGTCTTCCGGGGCTTGATGCACCCGGATTTTCCTTCCAGGGAAGTTATGAGCCCGGAGTTGCCTTCCACGGGCTTGATGAGCCTGGAGTTCCAACCCCAGTGGTCGTTCAAGTTGTCGAATTGCTTATATTAAGTCCCCGAATATGTCGGAACATGTTTAATGGAGAAGCATTTGCAACGAATATGTCAAAATAATCTTTCTCAAAATATGAATAGCCGATAAGATATCCTTCATTGCTTGGAGCAGATATATGCCGTGATGAAATGCCGAAAATGTATTCCTTACAACTCGGTGTAGATATAGGCTGTGATAGGATGCCGAAATTGTATTCTTTACGGCTCGGTGTAGGTATAGGCCGTGATGGGATACCGAAAATATTCTTCATTGTTCAGGGTAGATATAGGCTGTAAGTACTTATTGTCTCATTGTCATGAGCTCTGCCCGCGCATGATCGACTCCTTGGATTGTCTCACGTGCCTATATGGTCTTGCTTCGAGACCTAGCCTTCCGAGACCTAGCCTACCATTTATAGCCCCTCATAAGGAGATGGTGCTCTTTTCAGAGAAAATTGTCGCGTGTCACCCGACTATAGGAGGAAGCCCAATGATCTCGTCTTAGACCTTTCTGGAGGGCATGCTACTCTGCTAATAATCTTGCTGGCGAGATCTTTAGGTTGCAAACCTGTTAGAGGAAAGAGAGCTCAGCAGATTCTGCAAGGGCCTCGAATTTCTGAGTGGAGTTCGGGATTTATATGCCTTGGCTGACTGTCTGCATGTAGGTTAGTAAAAAGAGAAAAGACAACCATATGAGTGGAGTAGTTCTTCCTTGTTGCAGGATACATAGGCGATGGTTTAAGGCTTGGCGCCGGTACCGACGGCTAGTTGTATGGTGAGGGATTTCCTCCTATCACGCGTAGCTTTTCGTTGAATGCCTATGCTCCACCCTTGTTGGGTGGTCCCATCCTTTTTGGTGGAGAGGTGTTGCAATCACCCTGGGCAGTGTACCAGTTGTCACTTGAATAACATGCCTGCACTTCGCGTGCTTAGCGCTCTAGTCCAATCTTCAACGAGCTGTATGAGGGGAGCTGCTTTCCTAATTTGTTGTGGCGACCAGCGTCCGGATTCCATCAAAGGTTCAATGTGTAGGGGTGACCTAGTTCGTTAGTCTGAATTTCCCTATTGGATTTCACCTAACGCCGTCAATTTAATTGGTCGAAATACCTGCACTTATGAACACATGCTTTACTCGGAATGGGTTAAATGAGGTAAGGGGATACCAGCCCGTGAATACGCGGTCGAGGCAAAGTCTAGGTGTACCTTCATTTGGATGTAGGGATATATTCCGGATCCACATTTCCTAGCGGTGAATACTTTCTTTCTGCATTTTTCGGAACTTTGAAAGGTGTCGTCGTTCTTTTACTACCATGGAAATGCGTTGTAGATTGTCAGCTTTATCTTTCCTGGTCTTCTTCCTTACTGATCGCTCTATGGTGCTTGGTGGCGGTCTCTGGCGAATAGCACGATCGCCGTTCTCCCAGGCTGGCGACCTCATGCACCCTGTGGTTCTAGCCGTGACTTGTTGAACCTAGTTCCATTGGAGGTTCCTCGAGGATGCTTCCCTCGAGCTATCTTCCTACTTTTGCGGGGTACACTATATGTTAGGTCACTTCCTCCATTCACCGCGCATATATGATACGTCCATTTACATTGCATCAGCTTCTTTGCTAGGAGTCTGCTTGGATATACAGAACCCGAGGAAGCTCCCGGACGGTTGTCCGTGGGAGGAGGTTGTAGTAAGAGCTTCCCCAAAACCAATTCAATCTTTTGTTGAGGTCTTTGAGCATTTTTACGATGGCAGGATCGGCCATTGCTTCCGTTGTTGCTTGACCTTTCGAGCACTCGCTCATCGGGGGAAACCGTCTCCGATGCCACTGTGCTGGGGGTCCTTGGGCACCTTTGAAGCTGGGCTTTAGCTGATTTCCATGCCTTTAAAATTTTGAAGATATCATGAAGATTGACTTCATGTTCTTCTCGCTTCAGGATTTTTTGAGCTTTCTGTTGGTCAGCGAGCTGTATACTATCATCGGTGCACGAGGCTTCGTCGACCAATTGTAGGCCTCGCGAGGTTAAGTCCGTTTGAATCGACCCAGATGTGTTATCAGGCTCCTGTGGTGCCGCATCAACCGTTAGAACAACCATACTCTTTCTAACGTGGATTTCAGGGTAGTCGTTCTCAATTTTTCTTATCGAGCCAGACATTAACCTAAAATCAAAAGATCTTGGACAAGAAATGTATAAAGGATAACGTGAGTTTACATGACGAAACCAACAAGAAAATAGACAGTATTATTTTTAGCCCTATGGTGGGCGCTGATGAGTGGTGATTTTACCACTCATTCTAGCCCCTTTCCTAAGCTTTTATGTCCATTTAATTATAAAATCAGGGTTTTTATGGTGGTTATTGTTAGATTTTCAGGTATATGATGCCACAAGGCGATTTTGTGTTCATTGGAACTATTGAGGAACTCCTCTTATGCGATCAAATTTCCTCATATGCGGAACCGCATCTGCAGTTACTTTTCCGCAGATGCGAAAGGTGCATCAGGCCTGGGGAAAAATGGACATTTTGATATTTCTCACCCCAAATCAGTTTTATAATCGTCCAAGTAGATCTTTTGGACATCTTTGGCTTATTTTCAGTCCTTAGAGACTAGAGAGAACAAGGCGAATGCTAGGGTTTTGCACAAACACACTTGGGTCTTGAAGATTAAAGCTTGTGGTTAAGATTTTCTTACCCATTTATATTTGTTTCTTCATTTCTTTGCTTTGTATTGAATATTTATGTGTGTAGTATTTATTTCCAACACTTGAATCTTGTTTATGGGAATATTCATATTTAAAGTGTAGATTAAATACCTTTCTGACAATGATGGAGCAATACACACCTCGACTGAAATATGATAAAGTGCTATGGGAATTTCCTCCAAGAGGGTGGATCAAAGTCAATACTGATGGAGCCTGCATAGGGAACCCAGGGAAAAGTTCAATAGGTTTCTGCTTAAGAGATGAGATAGGTGATTTGATATATGCAGACGGAAGAGAAATTAACGAGGGATCCAATAATGAATCAGAAGTAGTGGCTATTGTGGAGGCATTGAAGATGTGCAAAATTCTTAATTTTGTCCAGATATGGCTGCAGACAGATCCTTGCTTTTAAGGAACGTTATTGAGGAATCGTGGAAGCCTCCTTGGTGTATTACATAACATGTAGAGGAGAGTTTAAGACTGAAAGAACAAAGTATCATCAATGTCACACACATATTTAGAGAAGGGAATCCATTAGCAGACCACCTTGCTAACTATGCTCTAGATGAAGGAAATATTGAATGTCATGGTTTCTGGGATATGGACTCAAAAGGAAGGAGGATTATTAATGAAGATAAGATGCAATATCCATACATAAGAGTAAAAATGGCAAGGAATTAGAAGGAACAGTGGTCACAATGCACTCTTCTAGATCACGCTTCACAAAAATAAACGCATGGGATGCTGTGGTAAAACGCTACAACAAAGTAGACAAGGATAGTGAAGACACAATTGCAATATACATTAATAAAACATGCAGTCACCAGAACGAATTGAGGAGATCATTAGGATAATTTTTCCATGAACATTTGGTTTTCTTTTTTACAGGACTGCGCTTGATTACATCTTCCAAGTAAAATTTATGTTGAGTTTCAAAGATCATAAGTATCGGGTATTTTACATGGTTTGGAACGTTTTGGTCAATCAAGGGACAAGATGCGAGGTCCCGGAGACAATGGCATGCTATATTAAAACAATACAAAGCATGCTTTAGATTTCCACGCATGCCAACACATGGGAGTGCAAAATCCCGCCAATCCTTGGTCAATATGTGCTTTGTTTGTCAGATAAACATGCTTATTCAATTCATAAACAATGCAAAAAGTTGTGTTGTCTGCTATTCTCATGTGCTGCCCCTCAGCTTTTTGATTTTTAAATAGAAGTTTAGTGATTGTTATATTCTTGCATGGGGCAAAGTGAACAGTCAGAAGCATGCCTCTCCATTCACGCTTGGGAAACTCCAGCCAGCATGTTGCTCGATAATTTAAAAGCAGTCCCGCATGCTGCTTCATATGAGAGTGGGAGTGCATCCTCATGGGAATTTCGAGACTAGAGAACAAAACCGTTCTTATATAATTAAAGCATTCCAGGGGATTGTCGAGACGCATGCTTCTCCAGTCAAGTGTGGGGAACACTAGACACCATGTCTAAATCTTGGTCAAAAGCGATGGAAATAGAGCAGTAAAGCATGCCAAAAAAGTCCAGACAGCATGTCAAAAAAGAGCAATCTCGCATGCTGTTTGATACGATTCTTGAGGAGTTGGCGTGCATGCTCTTGGGCATTTCGAAGTAATAGGAACAATCAGTTTTGTTTTTTTGAATGAAACCATTCATGGGGAATTTCGAGTCAGATTCTTCATGCTTCATTCAAGCGTGGGAAGCACCATGTCTTAAACATGCTCGACAACGCTGGAAAAAGCAGTTACGCTTGCTGCTTCATCCGAACCTTCAGGTTGGCGTGCATGCTCTTGGAATATCGGTATATTATGAACAATTCAGTTGGATTTGTGTAGTCTTTGTATGGCTCATTAACCAGTAATGAGTTCTGTACATTCTCGCACGAATGGCCAGTTTAGGGTGATGGCGAGACAGTGCCTTCCTGGGCCATACTGCATATTATTCAATTAAAATTCATTTGTCGCAGCCATGTAATAATGCGATGCTTCTAATTACGACCTCTGTGGGTGGTATTAACACATTTTGCTCATTCCCTTGAGGGAGGAAAGGTGACATCGCACGGGCATGACAGCAAGTAATGGAGCTAATCCCAATTTCGTGGATTGGCATCACGTCTTCAATTATAGTTTGCATTTTGTGATACCAAGTCTAAGTATAACACTTAACTTTGGTAATAGGAAGAATGTAACTGTCAAATTTTATTTCCTCATTTCGTAATACTTTCAAACCTTGTAATTTCCTTGTATTTTGTTTTCTTTAACAATATAAAATCTAGACCTAGGCGCTTGCCTAGCGGATTGCCAAAAACAAAACTACTTGTAGCCTTCCGGGTGTGCTTAATCTTCTAATTGTTTTAGAGATAATTCTATTATGAAGTCTTGTTAGTTTTTGGCAGAAGCTAATTAAGAATTATTAGCCGTGATAATTAACATGAACTCACTAATATTTGTAAAATCATAAAATACATTGGATCGTTACTTGAGTGTAATTTCCGATGTATTCATTGTTGTAGCCATTGATCATTTTAGTTGCTTTCTAGGTTAGTTGACATTTCTGCATTTAGATAACCAAAATTCTTAGTGTTTGGCATTGCACAACTAGCGATAATTTACTTACATTACTTATAATTCTCTGTGGGATTCGACCCCCGACTCATGATTGGGTAAATTATGCTGCATACGATCGTGTCTATTGTTTTTTAGCAGTGGATTTGGAAGTCATCAAAATAGGTGCCATTGCCGGTGAACAATTTGGCATAATTTAGGTTGTTGGAGAAGTAAGCGAAAGTGCTTTGGTCCAAACTTGTTAATATTTATGTTATTATTTTTCTTTTCTTGGCCAAATTTTGATTGTTAGTTTTTTTTTTATTTTCTTATTTTTGAAAAATGGCATCATATAATGCAAATTGGTCGAAGGGTAGTTGTTCATAGTTTGATGACCCTTGTCCTTATTGTGGAGGACCACACTCATGGAAAAATTATTTGAATTATCCCGGGGGTGGATTGTGCGCACAATCTCAATTCCATGAGTGGAGTATTTGTGATAAGTGTGATTTCCAAAATGGTCATTGAGATGATTGTGCTTATTGATTATTCCCTTCCCCAAGCCGCTACTATGATGATTCTACTTGTCTTGATGAGAATTATAAGACTATGGAAGAAGTTGAGCATGGATAAAATGGAGAGTTCAAGCTTATGTTGGAGTGTTTACTTGAAAAAGGCAACAAGGAGTGATGTTATAAATGTCAATACCACACAAGAGGGGGGGGGGGATGATTTGTGTGGTACCTTATTTTTGCTTTAGAAGAACCAGGTTCTTCTAATTGTTCTAACTACAAGAGTTTGCGGAATAGTAAATACTGAAAGTAAAGTGCACAAAGATTTTTCTGTGGAAAACACCCGGCTCAAAAGGTGAAAAAATCATGACCTACTACTTAGTAGAATTTTCCCAAATTCCACTAAATTCACTGCGCCAAAAATAACATTTACAGAACTCTTTGTAAATCTAAGGATTAACGCTAATCCCTGTGTGGCACACAACCTCAACTATTGCGACACCTTCAAGTTAACTCTTACTTGAATACTCAAAGTACTTAATACAATTGCTTCTAAATAAGCTGAAGGGTACAATATGAAACACCTACTACAATTGAACTACAATAAGAATAAACACAATGGAATTGGTTATTCTATCTTATTCAAGTAGCTTCAGGCGTGCACATTTATATCTCACATATAATGCTTGCAAAATAGACTTGCTCTTTGCTCTCAATTATGCTTTACTTCTGTGTATGTGCATTACCTGTAAAAGAGAACAACTTGGTTATTTAATAGATTAGAAATTAGAGTTTGATCAAGACTCCAATGCTTATCCTTAGTCGATTTGAGTCCTTAACTAATACAAACTCCAACCCTTATCCTAGCTTGATATTGTGTTCTCTTCTCATAAGGAGACTGCCCTCCCTATCCTTAATGTGTTATTTTTGATCAGTTCAGAAAATATTTGCTGCGTGATCTTCAATATATATCTTCCTCACGTGCCTCCCATGTGCAATGATTATAACAACTGTGTCTGCCAAGATGGACCAGGTCCATCCTTGAGTTTATTTGTCAATCTTCAAAACTTCAATTGAACTTGGGCCAACAAATTCTCCCTTTTTGATGATGACAGAATCTGTGCTTTTACTGATCAGAGAACCTATGGAACTCAGTTGAAATGTCAATACTTAAATTGTTTTACTTATCATTAAGAGCCAAATTTAATTAGGTCATAGGCATCACATGTTTAGATAATGAATTTAAGTACAATATTTTTCCCCTTTTGGTATCATCAAAAAGTTGAATGAATAATGTGAAATCCCAGAAAATTAATTAGTACTCATGGCCACTGGGGCAAATGCAAGTGAAAACATGCTTTTAGTTAATCAAAAATAAACTTATCAAAAAGAACAATTAAGATCAGAATTAACAAAAAGAAAGAGAGCTGCATATATTCATTAAACAACAATGCTTTTACATAGCAGTCCACAAGAAGAAAATACAAAACTACCAACCATGAGCAAAAACAAAAAAACTGAACAAATAAAATTCCATAATCTGGGTCACTAGGGGAGGGGGGGGGGAGGGTTTCAAGACTGGTTTACTACAGGACAAGGAAACCTATGGCTTTGAGGAGCTGGAAGGTTTGGTTTGTAGCAAATTTAGCAATTGCTGGAGCATCCCTTCATTCTTATTTTTGTCTTTTACAAGTTCAACTCTCAACCCATTTATTTCTTCCTGCAATTCGATAACTCGAGTCTGAAGCCTTGAAATCTCAGCATCTTTTGTTCTAACCTCCTGACTAAGGCTCTGACCTTGCTATTCTCAGGAGTTTTCACTAATGAACCACATTCAACTGGGCCTACACTAAGCAGATAATCACAGGCTTGGAGGGTCTTGATGCCAAAGTTCTCTTTGGTGGAAGCATTTTCCCATTTCTTCAGGGGAACTTTCAGCTTGGCCAACACATCAGTCGGAATAAATCCATAAGAAATGGCATGAGCCTTTGAGCCATTTAGCATCATGTGTAGTAGCTTCACAATAAAAGCAGGCCAGTTAATCTGCTTTCCTTCTACAAAGCACTGCATGAGGAGCAGGTACATATAGTTTGATGTATGCCTCCTCTCATGTCTAGGCAGTAGGAAGTTGTTCACAAATTTAAAGAGCACTTTATGCTCTGGCCTCATTTCACTCTTTTGTACAGCCCTTTCTTTAGGCACCTCCTCATCAGCTTGGATTTCACAGAAGTTCCTAGTGATTTGAAGATCTGTAGACAATCCATCCAGACAAGGCCATCTTTGCCTTGTATAATCATCCTATCCCTCACTAGGAATATCCAGAATTTTGCCCAACTTGGGTGAATAAAACTTCACCTTCATTCCCTTCACTGTGCTAGTTACCAGTCCATTTTTCACAGTTCTATTGGTCATGAATTCAATGAGATCATTTCTTGCCAATCTACCATCCATTTGAAGGACCATGTCCTTCCATACTTGTGCCTCCAATGCAGTCAACAATCTCATCATGCCTGGATCCTCCAGGTCTTTGAGCAACCTTCCCTTCAGATTTTTTCTCTTGCCAAACGTGGCATACCTATCTTGTTCCTGTTCATACTCATCATAATCTTCTTCTTCTCCACTCCACTCATCATCCTCTTCTTCAGTTATCTTCACTTGTTTACCCTTTTTAGCCGACCTAGTTCTCTTGGCTAGAGAGGCTTCAGCAGGTACAGATTTGGAGGGCTTTTTCGCAGAAGACCTGGTTGCCATTGATTTGGCCGTGGGAACTTCCACAGTAGTACCTCTCTCTTGATGTACAGTTCCATCTCTTCCTCCTTCGATTCAACAACAGCCTCAAAACTTTCACCTATTTTTGCTTTCCCCTTTTCTTTTCTCTTTTTTCGTACTCTCCTCTAGAGCTTTCTGCAATTCTATTTCACTCTCCCTAACTCTACTTCTTGTGGTTCTAACCCTAGTAGCAGACTTGGGTGATGATGTTTTACTTTTCTTGGTTGGTTTTGACGTAGAAGGGGTCCTTTGTGAGGATGCCTTGCATTTCTTTGGGTCATAGCTAGCCCTAACTCTCTTCAGCGTATCCACCAAAGTTTCTTCTGCAGATGAACTAGGTTCATCAGGTTGTTCACTCAAGTTAACTAATCCCTCCGCAGCTTCTCCAGACCCACTTCCTCTGACTTCAAGCCTCCCTCTTCCCCACTACAACATATAGTTAACACCTGCTTCTTCTCTTTCTTTTTTATTTTACCAGACTCAGCCCCATCAATATCCTTAGTAGACCCTATCAGAAAAAACCTATTTTCCTCCCTCTGAACTACATCATAAAATACAAAACATTTATTTACCTCTCCTTGGGTTTCTTGAGCTTTGGCATTTTTAGAAGACCCAGGTTCATCTCTTTCACTGGTAGAGATATATCGATCGGACTCAGAGCTAGAGTTAGTTTCTTTGGTTGGGACTTCAATTCTTTGATTGGCCTGTAATTTTTCATTTAGAGTTCTTCTCAGGGAACCAGTAGCTACCCTTTTTCTTGTTTACACTTTCTGGAAATGGAATCTAGGTTTTGGGGTTTCTATAGGAGGAAAGGAAGATGAGGTAGTGTTAGGTGAGACGGGTGGTGGAGTTCCAGGGTTGTATTGGGGATTGGTCATGGTGAGGAATTACTGGATATCTTTGGAAAATGTTTGGAGAATTTTGGAGAGGAAAGTGATGATCAGAAGTATTTAGAATAGAATGACGGTTATGACTATATATGGGGGGGGGGGGGGTTAAAGAGGATTCTTATTAGGTCAGTAGAGGAAGCTTTTTCAGTGGTCTATTATAAGTCTAATTAGTTGAGAGTTTTGGTCTCCTTAGTGATTAATGAGGATCACTAATATTTAGGGAGAAGTTCCGTTATACTTAGACTTCTAGTTTCAATGAAACTGGTTCAATTTTCTCAATGGATAGATTTTTTGGACATTTGGTGTATCTAGGACTCTTGCTCATAATTATAATTTATTTTTCTAATTGTGCAAAGTATAGAAACATACCTGAACATTTTAATGAGCATATATTGATGAACCAGGTTCTTCAAGTGAAACTTCTCTTGATTATGCCTCAAATGTCAGAATAGAAAACATTGTAAGAGATCAATGAGTTATATAAATACATGTCACAAGAGTATACTAGTTAAAGTATGAGACCGAGTAAGAATTAATCTAGATATTTACATGAATTAAGAACTCCTAACCAAATTTTTTTTGTTTTCTTTTTTTCATTTTTTCCACTGTGCAATCTTAACTAGACCGTTTAGGTGATCTTAATTATCCCTAATTCCAACCTGTTCCTTTCAAAGTATTCTCTACTTAGTGCCTTAGTGAAGATATCAACTATTTGCTTTTCAGTGGCACAAAATTCTATGGAGATTAGCCCTTTCTCATAGTTATCTTTTAAGAAGTGGTGTCTAACAGCTATGTTCTTAGTCCTTTTATGATGAACAAGGTTTGTTGTCATACTTATAGCACTAGCGTTATCACATAATATTGGTATGCATCCCACTTCAACTCCAAAATCTACCAATTATTGCTTAATCCATAACAATTGAGCACAACATGAAGCATCAACAACATATTCAACTTCAGTAGTAGAGAGAGCTACTGAATTCTGCTTTTTGGTAGCCCATGATACAAGACAAGAACATAGGAAGTGTGCCATACCTGAGGTGCTCTTCCTATCCACTAGGAAACTTGCATAATCAGCATCATCTTATCCAATTAAATTAAAATTACTACCTTTGGGATACCAAAGACACAAATCAGTGGTGCCTTTCAAATATCTCAACATCCCTTTAACAGATGTCAAGTGTGACTCCTTTGTATTCTCCTGGAAATGAACACAAATCCCTACATGGAAAACAATGTCAGGAGGTCTGCTGGCAGTAAGATACAAAAGTGAACCAATCATACCCCTATACAACTTCTGATCAACTGATGAACTAGGTTCATCAATATCTAATTTTGTGGCTGTGGTAATAGGAGTATCTATTTTATTGGGTTCTTCCATTTTATACCTTTTGATTAGTTCCTTTGTGTACTTCTGCTGATGGATCATAGTTCCATTTGGACTTTGTTTAATTTGCAAACCTAGGAAGAAATTGAGTTCACTCATCACACTCATTTCAAACTCACTTCCCAATAGTTTTACAAAGTCCTTGCTCAACCCATCTGTAGTGGCCCCAAATATTATGTCATCAACATATATTTGTACAACAAGAATATCTTTACCTTTTTCCCTTAGGAACAAAGTGCTATCAATTTTACCTCTTTTGCACCCATGCTCCAGTAGGAATTTTGACAATCTTTGTACCAAGCTCTAGGGGCATGCTTGAGATCATATAGGGCTTTATCTAGCTTGTACACATGTTTAGGACACTCCTTTCTTTCAAACCCTGGAGGTTGTTTAACAAACATTTCTTCCTTAAGGTAGCCATTTAGGAAGGCACTTTTGACATCTATTTGATGAAGAGTGAATTCTATATCTGCTGCAAAGACTATGAGAAGTCTAATTGCTTCAAGTCTAGCAACAGGAGCAGAAGTCTCATCATAGTAACCACCAACCTTGCCTTGTTTCTAGTAACTGTTCCATCTTCATCTAGTTTGTTCCTGAAGACCCATTTTGTTCCAGTGACTGATCTGTCCTTGGTTCTTGGAACTGAGTGCTAGACTTGACTTCTCTCAAATTGATTTAGTTCATCATGCATAGTATTGACCCAATCTGCATCCTGCAAAGCCTCAACAGTATTTTTGGGTTCAATTATAGATGGAAAAACATCAAATGCACACATGTTCTTCCGCTGAGATATAGTTCTGATTCCATATGTCGGATCATTGATGATGTTCTCAATGGGGTGATAACTCAGGTATTTATAAGATTTCCCCATCAGCTGGTTTCTGCTAGGCGCTTCTTCACTGTTATGGTGGATGTTCGTTTAGAGAATTTTTTTCTGTTTCTCTCAAATTGGTTCCCCTTATCAGGTTGTCTGAGTGGAAGGACCTGTTCCATCACTTGTTCCTTCCTACGATGCCACCTTGATTTGTGCTGTAGCTTCAGTTGATTGTCTCATCAGTATGATGGGTTCATCTTCATGTTCCTATCTCTCAGAAAGAATGTTAGATTCATCAAATACAAGATTTACACTTTCTTATACACACAGAGTTCTTTTATTTAAAACTTTATATGCTTATCTATGTGAAAAATATTCCAAGAGCACTCTCTCAGCACTTCTGTGATCAAACTTACCTAGGGAGTCTTCGCCATTATTGTGCACATAGCACTTGCAACTAAAAGCCCTAAGATGGAATATGTTTGGTTTACTCCCTTTAAGTAACTCATAGGGAGTTTTCTCTGCAAGAGGTCTAGTCATGCATCTATTTATTATATAACATACAGTGTTTATAGCCTCTACACAGAAGCTGTGAGGTAGTTTACTGGAAAGAAGCATGGTCCTTGCAATATCCTAAAGGGTCCTGTTCTTCCTTTCAACTACCCCATTTTGCTGAGGGGTCCTAGGAGCAGAGAAATTATGATCTATTCCATTTTCATCACAGAATTCACCATACGTTTCATTTTCAATTTCAGTTCCATGATCAGACCTAATGGATGAAAGTAGATTTCCTAACTATTTCTGGATTTTTCTAACAAAAGTAGTGAACATCTCGAATGCTTCATCTTTAGAGGTTAAAAGAAACACCCAGGTAAATATAGAGTAATCATCAACAAATACCATTACATATATTTTACCACCTCTACTCGTGGTTCTCATTGGACCACAGAGATCCATATGAACTAATTCTAACGTCTTGGACGTACTTACCATTTTCTTGGGTTTGAAAGATAACCTTAACTGATTCCCCTTGCACATGCCTCACAAACTCTATCTTCCTTAAACTTGATATTAGGTAACCCTATCACCAAGTCTTTGGAGACTAATTTATTCAATTGATTTAGACTAGCATGACCAAGTCTTTTGTGCCAAAGGTGGGGATCATTAATTAAAACACTTAGGCAAGTGAGTTCATTTTCAGAGAGAGTTGAAAAATCTACAATGTAAATATTGTTAACTCTCATTCCCTGCAAAATAATCTTCTCAGTAGTAAGGCTAATTACAAAGCATTTTGTGGAAGTGAAAGCAACAAGATTACCTCTGTTACACAGTTGTGACACATTAATCAGGCTATATTTCAAGCCATCTATCAAATAGACATTCTCAATGGAATGAGAGTTTGTCTTTCCTACATTTACAACTCCAATGACCACCTTTCTTTCCATTTCCAAAGGAGACATTACCTTCTTTTGGGGTTCTCAAGTGAAAGGAACTGGTCTTCGTTCCCAATCATATGTTTTGAGAAGCCACTATCCATGTACCATATTTGGCTACTCCCTTTCAGTTGGACCTCTAAAATGAAATCATGGGTTAGTATTAGGAACCCAAGCAAGTTTGGATCCCTTTCTATGAGAAAAAGGATGAATTAAATTTTTCTTTGTCCAACCAGGCAGTTTGTGTTTTTCTTGAACAAAGGCTTTGTTCTTTGGACTGTCCTTTTCTTTTGCATTGCATTCATTTTTCTAATGGGAAATCTTACCACAATGTGTGCAGATCTTATTTTCAGGAAGTGTGAGGTACTTGTTTTTGGGATCCCATTTTGGAGCTTGTGTCCCAAATCTAATTCCTCTCTTATTGCTGTTGTGATGTTTTTGCAGTCAGGAGAGTGCGTCAATAGCCTTGTTCCATTTTCATGTACTGTCTAGTTCATACTTCACCTTTCCTAAATCTTCTTTTAGGACCTTAATAAATTCATCTTTCTTGTACAGTTCATCTTTTATTTTTTCCTAGATTTTCTTCTAGGGTGAGAAATGATTGATCAGCCATTTTCTTTCCTGTCCCTAATTTAAGTTTAATATTTTCAAATAATGTTCTGGGACATAATTTTCAAGTTGAAGAACCTGGTTCTTCATCTCAGTATTTACGTTTTCACTTTCATCAGTCCTAGACTCTAACCTTTTGCATTTTGCTTCTAGATGATACATTCCCTAGATAGAACATTCTTCTGACTATTTATTATTTTAGACTCATCAATGAAGTCCAATAGTAGCTCAACAAACCTTTATTTGGACAAAAATCTAATCTTTTCTTTAAGATGTAGGATACTTACCTCATGTTCATCCTCTGATTATCTGATGGCCATAAGTGTTTTTTATTTTCAGCTTCATCTTCCGAGTCCTCATCTGAGGTTTCTCCTCGTGCAGCAAGTATGGCTTTAGTCGAACCTTTGTTTCTTCTTGGTTGGACCTGTTCCTTTTTCCCATTTCTCCTTTCAAATCTTTCGTTCTTCCACTCAATTTCCCATTGGGGGGCAGTTCTTGATCATGTGGTCTGTCTTACCACACTTACAACACCATCATTTTTCTGCTTCTCAGGAGCCCAAGGTTTGTTGAATGTTGTTCCACTAGAAGGACCCTTTCCTCTCACAAGATACTTTTTGAAATCTCTGGTAATCATAGCCATTTCATCATCTTCAAGATCTGATCCTTCTGAGATTATGATAGCCAAACTTCTTTCTTTCTTTGGAGCATCCATCTTCATAGTCTGCCTTCTCAATTCATAGACAGTAATATTTCAATAAGTTCATACAATTTTAGGGTAGCAGTATTCTTGGATTCCTTAATAGCTGTGATTTTGCTTTCCAAGGCAATTGGTAGAACTCTAGTTAAGATCTTCACAACCTTGTCTTCTTCCAGAATAATCCTTCCAAGATACTCAAGTTCATTTGTCTGTGTAGTGAACCTAGTGTACATATCTTGGATGGTTTCTCCATCCTTCATAGTGAAATTCTCATATTGAGAATGTAGCAATGTTCCTCATGATCTCTTCACTTGAGGTGTTCCCTCATGGGCCACTTGTAATGTGTCCCAAATTTCGTTGGCAGTGTTACAACTTTGAATCCTGCTTTACTCATCTCGGCCAAGTCCACATACTAGCCATTTATTTGAATTTGCATTCTTTTCCCACTTCTTTAATTCTTCAGCAGTGCAATCAGCTCTTGTCTTTGGAACATCCAACCCTTCAGCAAATTTCTTTGTTGTGGCTAAAGGACCATCAGTGATGATGTCCCAAAGCTTGAGTCTTCACCCATGATGTGGTCTCTTATTATATTCTTCCACCAAGAGCAGTAGAGACCATTGAAAAGTGGAGGCCTAGCAGTGGATTGTCATTCGCAGTTACCAGGTGGTGCATTCATGTTGATATTTCCTAAGGTGTTAACATCTTCAAAGATATCCTGCTCTGATACCAATTTATGATATAAACGTCAATACCACACAAGAGGGTGCAGGGGAGGAGTGATTTTTGTGGTGCCTAATTTTCGTTTTAGAAGAAGCAGGTTCTTCTTAGTTTTCTAACTACAACAGTTTGCGGAATAATAAATACTGAAAGGAAAGTGCACAAATATTTTTACTTGGAAAACACCTGGCTCATAAGGTGAAATACCACGACCTAATACTCAGTAGAATTTTCCCAAACTCCACTAATATCACTGAGACCTAAGGATTAACTCTAATCCTAGTGTGGCACACAACCTCAACTGTTGCGACATCTTCAAGTAAACTCTAACTTGAATATTCAAAGTAGCTAATACAATTGCTTCTAAATAAGCTAAAGGGTACACCATGAAACACCTACTACAATTGAAATAGAATAAGAATAAACACAATGGAACTGTTTCTTCTATCTCGTTCAAGTAGCTTCAGACGTGCACACATATAGCTCACATATATTGCTTGCAAAACAGACGTGCTCTTTTGCTCTCAATTATGCTTTACTTCTGCGTATGTACATTATCTGTAAAATAGAACAATTTGGTTATTTAATAGATTAGAAATTAGAGTATGATAGAGACTCCAATGCTTATCCTTAGTCGATTTGAGTCCTTAACCAATACATACTCCAATCCTTATCCTAGCTTGAGATTGTGTTCTCTTCTCATAAGGAGACTGTCCTCCTTATCCTTAATGCAATCTTTTTGATCAGTTATGAAGATATTTACTGTATGATCTTAATGAATATATTCCTCACGCGCCTCCTATATGCCATGGTTATATAACTATGTCTCCCAAGATGGACCAGGTCCATCCCTGAGTTCATTTGTCAATCTTCAAAACATTAGCTGAACTTGGGCCAACAAGGAGCAAAATGCCTTGGAGGATCTTTTGGAGACTAGTCTCCAAAACGACTTGGCACTTGAAAGGTTGAACTCACAAATGGATGAATTGATCGAAGCCTCAAGGGTTCAAAGAGCCTTGGAAGTAATGAAAGACAAAAAACTTCCTTGGAAATTAAAAGTGAAAACCCTTTATTGGCACTTGATCAAAACCAAGAAGAACTCTCAAATGCTAGAAATGAGAGAATGATGCTCATGTTGGAGACCATTCTTGAAAATGAGGAGAAGAAAAACTTTGAATTCGAGGACTTGAAACAAAGGTTGGCTTACAATGATGAATATATCTGCACTTTGGAAGATCAAATGCAAACTTTTGTTGAGGCTCACTATGCCCAACAACTTGAGTGTGTGGAAGAAAGCCATGAAGAGTCCAATTCCGAGGAAGAAAGTGAGCTTTACTTTGAGGAATCAAGAATTGAACATCTGCCAACCGACTCCATGAGCATTAGTGATGCCATGAAAAATATGGAATTAGAGTCATCCGGTGAAAATGAAATATTGGTTGAAATTGACTCTAGTTCGGCAGAGAAAGAGGATGTCAAAATAGAACAAGTGCAAGGTGAAGGTTTGAAGTTACATTCCAAGAATTTTTCAACATTAGAACTGTGTGGTGATATGGGAATTGAACTACACGAATCAATGAAGGATACGGAGGACGAAAAACTCATGCCATTCATTTTACAGTTTGAATAAGCAAGAAAGCAAAATGACATTCCTCACTTGAGAGCCAAGAAGTGCAAAATAAAGAATTTATGTATTGGCTCGATCATCAACTTATCACCCCCATCGCTCGTGGTCACAAGCTTGATTCCAAGCTAGGTGGCCAAATCATGTCATCCTAGTGGCGAGAAAAGTAATAATGTTATTTTGCGTTGTGCCACGACATTAAATGCGGCACTTGGTGGGAGGCAATCCATTGTTTTTCAAAATTTTTTACCATGTTTTAAAATTTGCTTTTTTTAGAATAGCTTAAAATATTATTTTTGACTAATCTGCCAAGTTTTAGATTTTTTGGAGTTGATTTGATTGGGTCGGAGTGGTCCGGAGGGTCAAACCACTAGATGCAGAACACAGTCGAAAAACTTGCTGCTAAAACCTCTTTTGCGACATTTTGACCGCATCTGCGGTCACGTAGAAGCGTAAAAGCACAACACAAAAGTGACTTGAATCGCAGATGCAGTCCTGAAACCGCTTACGCGGCACCTTTGAAGTGGGTAACTTTCCGCAAAAGTTGAAATAAGACAAGTTCTAATTGATAAAAATTTTTTTTGAACGATTCAGTTTCTCAAAAACAAAACCTTACTGTTTCCCCTTGCCCTAACTCCCAAAAAAAAAATTCTCCAAAAATCCAAGAAGCTTGCTTTTAATTTCTATCTTGCATAAACTCAGGTACTATCTTCTAAACCTTATTCTCAATGCTCATCTCTCACTTCACCTTCTCTATGTGCTCAATTGCAACATAAATGTTTTCTTATCTTGTTTGATTTGTCTTTTCTTATTCTTATTCTTGTTTGTTTTAATTTCTTGTAGTTAACTTTAGGAAGTGAGGGATTTGGTTGAGTGTAGTCATGAGTGTTCTATTTATATTGGAAAAAAAATTGTGGGAAGTCCTGTGTACTCCATTCTTGTAAAGAAGGTTTCATTCTAACTAGCTCACAAAGTGTTCCGCACAATGCTTGAGTGAAAATTTTGTGTGAAGCGGCACAAATTTAGTCTCATTTGAATCATGTTCTATTATAGTGCATTAATTTTTAGTTTTGATGCCAAAACTGGGTTGAAAGTGTAAAAGAAAAATAAATGGGCAGTGCAATATCACTGAAAAAGAACGCAGAATCGCAGAAGAGGACTTCTCTGCGGAGAAGTGAAACTGCTTCTGCTGTAGAAAATCCACAGAAATGGAAAAAATGAAAATTCAAAAATCCCATAACCGCAAAAGCGACTTGAAAACGGCAAAATCGAAGATGCTTCTGCGGCTCAGATTCCGCAAAAGCAGAAATTGCCCATTTTTGCCAAAAATTGTAGGGTTGCAAAAATGGTATCCGAGACCCGTTCAACCTAAATATTTGGCTCAATTGCAGTGTTTGTTGATTTTTTGTAGGTATTTCAATTGAAAATGGACCCAAACCCAAGCGGATCACACCATGAAATTCAAGAAGATATTGGTGAGTCCTTCGATGATTTGCGCTTCATGTCTGCTGCATGTGAGCTTCGATATTTGGAGGACCTCGGCCATAAAAAGATCATTCTTGAAAAGGGAATCTTTGATGACAAATTGTCCAAAAAGCTTTTGGACTATTATGCTCGACTCAACTCATCAAAATGGTGTTCCTTCATCACCACGCCTTGCAAAGCCATTGAGGAGTGGGTTCATGAATTTTATGCCAACCTCAGACACGCAGATTTTGATAGCCCACAAATTGTCATCAGAGATAAAGCAGTGAGGTTCAGATAGAGAAAATTAATGACACTCTGGGATTCCCAACTTTCCGGTGGAGTAGGTACAAGCAAAAGATAATTGTGAAAATGGAGCATGGCTTGTCTCCAAACACTTCCCGTCGTACTTGAGAGAAAAATTGGGAACCAAGAGGAAAGGGCTCAAAGCTACCGACTTCACTGCTGAGGAAAAGATGTGGCTTATATCTTGTGCAACGGGGTCTCTTCATGCGAAAATGTTACAGACGTCACCTACACTCGAGCATTGATCATTGCATGTATATTGAATGACATTCCTGTGAATCTCAGATAGTACATTCTGCGAGAGATGAGGGAGTACTTGAGAGACAAGGATGCAGTCATGATGTTCCCTTCCCTAATCACACATCTATGTACCAGAGCAAAGGTTGACGTCTGAAGCACCGGTTGGTGGCTACCAGTGGACAAATATTTTCATCCTTTAAGAGTGATAGGAGAGGGAAGTGTGGTCAAAAGAAAAAAGAGAAAAGTCACCACCACAGCCACCTATTCAGAGTCCTCTTCACAGGCTACTCAAGGGCCATTCGGGATACTTTACTCCAAGCTTGCATCAATTAAGGAGTTAGTATCGCAACTCCCGAGTGGACCCTCATCCTCCCATCCTGGGCCTTCTTACTTCTCCAGGGCCGAGATGTAGAGTTACTTGAATGCTCAGAAAAGTTAGAATGAGTATGAAGAATATGGTAGAATCAGTGATGAAACTGTAGGGAGCTTACGGTGCTTTGACCAAGGCCCGTGTTAACTTTCAGTCATACTTTCAGAAGGAGAAGAAGAAGAACAAGAAAAAGAGCGAATTCATGATCAAGATGTGGAGAGGCATCAAAGCCATCTTCAAATGGGGAAACCCAGATGCGAATATGCCAGTAGCGGCCAAAGATGACAGTGAGGATTATTCCTTCATTTCAGAGTCTGCTGGAAATGGTGGTGCTGCTGATGATGATGTTGAAGATGAGGAGATCGAGGATGATGGAGCCACGAGCACAGCTCAGCATTGATCAGCCGTCCTTTCACAGTCTGCTAGTCTGATGCAGACCTCAAGGAGACCCTCAAACTAGTTATTCTATATATTTGATATTGTGCAGTGGGGACACTGCAATGTTTTAGTTGGGGGTGGCCTTGTACTTTATTCATATTTTGAGACTATATGCCCTTGCTGAGCTTGTGATTGTGCTGTTTTGTATATTGTCTGCCGTTATCGGGTAATTATATGTAGCAGGTGCCCTTGCCGTGCTTGGTTTGATTAGTCATGTTTGTGTTTTTATTTTGCTTTCATTAATTATTTTTCTTCTTATTAGCTAATATTTTTTCTTTTTAGTAGTATTAGTTTCTTCTATTTTAGTATACCTTATAGTTGTTTTATTTTATTTTATTTTAATTTCCTTAAATAAAATTTCCTTGGGTTTACTTCATGCTACAATTCTTTCCCAAGGAACACTTTTGAAGTGAACTGAGTGACTTTTCCCGATGATGGATAGATTGACAACTTCTCTAAGGGAATTAGTCTTGTTTTGCTAGGATGAGGCTTTTGGATTATTTGGTACTAATAATGTTAGTCTCTTGTATGCAAATTGTAAATTAAAATATCCCTCCAAAAATTTGATTTTGAACTTAAACAAATAAGTGCTTGGTGCAAAATAACTCTTGTGATAAAGTGTTGGCTCTTTTAGTGACTCTTTACCTACTAGTTCAAATATTGCTCTAAATACCATTATTAGAAAACAAAATTGATCCATCATTATTAGTTCATGTGCCATGTGTGTTAGTGTTTATTCAAATAAATCTTCTATTTACTTCTATCATCTAGAACTTGCCCGGTTAGTTTTCAATGCTAATGATAGTATGATTTGTTGGAGGAATAACCTTAGGCATTCTTTGTTTTTATTTGCAAAATCTCTTTAGCCTTTCAAGCCTACCTTTGCATAAATGATATCACTATTACCCATTTGAGCCTTTAAACCTTTTCTTTGGCCAACTCATTACAAACCTTTCCCTTTTTGAAAAATAATTTCCTCTCTTGAACCCGTCCCTCTTTGAAGATTGATAATGAGGCTAAAAGCCTAAGTTGGGGCTAGTGTCGAGGTGGAGATTGGTAAGGTTGTACATTGAGTATAGGACCCATGCCTCAAAAGTGTTTGTTTAAAGTATTCATGCTCCAAAAGAAAAAAAAGAGATGAAAAATATGTGTATAAATAAAAAAAGAGAAAATATGAGTATGTATATAAAGTATGGAGTCTTGAATAAAAATTAGAAGAGGTAGGTGAGGTGGTTCTATATTGGGAACTAAATGAAAGTGAGGCTATGGGGGTTTGAAAAGGAGCAAAGTGCAAAAGAATGGAAAATTGTGAGTAGCGTTCAAAGAGGATGAAGTCACTTGTACCCCTATTTTTATCCAACCCTTCCCTAACCCTAGATTACAAGCTAAAAAAGTCCTTATGGAAACTCCAACCGAGCTTTCTTGAATAAGCGATGAATTAAAATAAGGGCAAGCTTATGCTATGAAATGTTGTAACACTTGAAGTTCCTTGTGAGAGTGAGTGTTTTTGAAAAATTTGTCCCTTATGTTGAATTGTAAATATAGTAATTTTGGGATTTTCTTTCTTGTGAGGGGTACATACCAGGAAAAATTGGTGAAATTGAGTAAAGTCAGCATTTGTAGCGAACTGGTGCTTTTGAGTCAGTTCGTGAGGCTTATGTTGATCACTTGATTATTTTTGAATTCTCTTGTACATTCTTGAAAGTATTTTCTTTATGAGGGATTCATTCAGGAAATATGTGCATATTCGAGCCTAATTGTTAGTACCAACCAAATTCATTAGTATGGTGTTTAAATGGGAGAATGTGATATGCAAATAATAGCAATGCCACTTGTGTTTTAAATGGTTAATTGTCATTGAAATTTTGGTTTAGATTTGCTTGAGGACAAACAAAAGCTATAAGTTAGGGGTGTTGATGAGTGGTGATTTTACCACTCATTCTAGCCTTTTTTCCTTAGTTTTTTTGTCTATTTAATTGTAAAATGAGGTAGTTTATGGCGGTTATTGTTAGATTTTCAGGTAAATTATGCCACGAGGCAATTTAAATTGAATTGAAGTGGAATTGAGCAAAAGAGGGCTGAACCATGCGAAAATTCTTCCAGTGAATTCCGCTTTTGCGGAAGTATGGTCGGAGAAGCGACCTCCGCCCCTCTGATTGGTGACCGCTTCGGCGGATTAGGAGGATCAAGCAATAACCGCTTCTACGGTTGAATTTTTGCTTTTGCGGAAGCAAATAAGCTCTTAACTATCCACTTTTGTGTTCACTGGCACTATTGAGGAACTCCGTTTATGCGTTCAAATTTCCGCCTTTGCGCAACAGCATCTGCGTTACTTTTCCGCAGATGCAAAAGCAGTGCATCAGGCCTGGGTCAAATTGGACATTTCATAATTTCTCACCCAAAGCAGTTTTATAATTGTCCAAGCAGATCTTTTGGACATCTTTGGCTTATTTTCAGTTCTTAGAGATTAGAGAGAACAAGGTGAAAGCTAGGATTTTGTACAAACACACTTGGGTCTTGAAGATTAAAGCTTGTGGTTAAGATTTTCTTACCCATTTATGTTTGTTTCTTCATTTCCTTGCTTTGTATTGAATATTTAAGTGCGTAGTATTTATTTCAAATACTTGAATCTTGTTTATGAGAATATTCATATTTAAAGTGTGGATTAAATACCTTGTTGTGCTTATGTATTGAATGATTTTTATATATTTATTAAGTGAGTTGTTGTTAATTCAATTATTCTTGTTCTTTAATATTTCCAAAGGGATTAGCTAACCCTAGGACTCACCCATTAACTCCGAATTGATTTTTAGAAAAATAGTTCAGGGTTGGAAAAGATTAATTAACAAGAACTTGAGGCGTTAACCCTCATTTTATAGATTCTACCTAGTGATACGATTGAACTACTTGTAGACTTCCAGGTGTGCTTAATCTTCTAATATTTTTGGGGATAATTCAATTCGGAAGTCTTGTTAGTCTTTGGAAGAAGCTAATTAAGAATTATTATCCGTGGCTAATTAACATGAACTCACTCATATTTGTAAAATCATAAAATACATTGGATCATTACTGCGAGTGTAATTCCCGATACATTCATACTTGTAGCCATTGATCATTTTAATTGCTTTCTAGGTAAGTTTACATTTCCGCATTTAGATATAAAAACATTTTCAACCAAAACTCTTAGTGTTTGGCATTACGCAACTAGTGATAATTTTCTTACATTCCTAATCGTCTACACATTGTTCTATGTGGGATTCGACCCCGAATCATAGTTGGGTAAATTATATTGTATGCGATCGTGTCTATTGCTTTTTAGCAATGGATTTGGATGTCATCCGGCGCCAAACTATTTACCGTGAAAATGATAACAATAATTAAATTTGTGAATGAGATTCTAAAAATACATGATCGATTCCCGAGCCAGTTTTTAGGGAGTTGATGCTTGAAAAATTTGTGTAAAGATAAGATGCAAGCTAAAACGTAGCAGTGCACAAACCAAAGGGGCCAATTACGTCGGCACAGAGCGTGTCGATGGAGGCTTCAGAGCCGAGGCTAGGGTCGAGATCGAGCTATCAGGGACAGTCGGAGAAGGGATAACAAGCAAAAATATGATTAAGTAAGGCTCTTTATGGCCACTACATAGCTAGACGGGCGTAGAACAAGTAAGGAAATAATGAACTCGAGGTGGCCTCGGGGCAATAAGAAGAAATGACTTACAAGAAGAGAGAGAGAGAGAGAGAGGGAGAGAGAGAGAGAGAGAGAGAGAGAGAGAGAGAGAGAGAGAGAGAGAGAGAGATTATTGCACTTGTGGAGAAATGGAGCAACATCAACCCTTTACAAAGTGGTATGGGTTTCCCTTATATAGGCAGGGGAATATGGCATGATAAATAATGCGTTAAATTTAAACGTATGGGGATGGGACGACTAGGCATGGTGTGGTGCCAGGACCTATTGACTCCAGCTGCTCGTATCTGGAGTTTCCTATCTTTGTATTTCTTGCTGGGTCACGGACAGACCTCTAAGCTTCGGGACCACTACAGGATCGCAGATGATCCTTAAAATAGATAGCCCGATTCTGGTATCACAGCCTCGAGGTGCCGTCTCGATATTTCGAGCAGGCCTTAATGGTAGGAGATGTATTCTCTTTATTTTGCCATACAAAATATGAAATGCTGAAAAGATTTTCTTTATTGCTTGGAGAGATATAGGCCGTGAATACATATTGTCTTGTTGCTTCGAGCTCAACTCGCACGGGTTGGCTCCTCCGATTATCTGATCCAGTTATATGGTTTTATTTCAAGATTTAGCCTGCCATTTATTAGCCCTTCCGAGGGGACGATGCCCTTTAATAGGAAACCCTTGTACGTTGCTTGACTATAGAAGAAAGGCCGACAATCTCTCCTGGTTCTCTTCTAGAGGGTATACTGTTCTTCTCATATTCTTCTTGGTGGGACCCCCTTCGGGATAGGAACCCGATCATGGGCAAAGAGCTTGGCGGGCCCCGTAGAGAGCTCGAACCTCCGAATGGTGTTTAGAATTTCTGAATGACTTGGTTGGCTACCGACATGCAGGTTAGTAAAATAGGAAAGGAACAATAAAGTAACACAGTAATCTTCCCTACTTTGGGGTGTTTAGGTGATGTTTTGGTCATTCTACCATTCCGAGGTGCGAACTTTAATGCAGCTTTGTGCCATGCTCTACTAGGCTTAATATGCGGTTCTACTTACCCTTTGATCCCTTACAGCGTGGAGAAGTTGAGACTGGTGGATAGTTATATGGTGAGGGACTTCCTACCGTCGCATATAGCTTTTTGTTGAATTCCTTAGTCCTACCTTTGTCAGGGAATTCCATGCTTTTGCCGGAATGGGGTTGCAATTGCCTCTGGGTGGTGTACCCGCAGTCATTTGAATAAAACATCCACACTTTGCGGGCTTAGTGCTCTAGTCTAAGCTCAAGCGAGCTGTATAGAGGGAGCAACCTTCCTAATTGTTGTGGCGACTGGCATCTGGAATCCTCCAAACATTCGAAGTGTGGGAGTGATTTGGCCCGTTGATCCAAATTGTTCTATTGGCTTTGGCCTAACGCCGTTGGTGCGGACGGTCAAATCATCTACGCTCATGGACACATATTTTATTTGAAATAGGTTAAATGACGGAGGAGGTTACCAACGCGTGAACACGAGGCCGAGAAAAATTCTTGGCGTCGCTTTTCCTGAATGCAAGGGTGTCCAGTAGTCATATTCTCCGGATCCATCTTTCCCCGGCAACGAGCACATTCACTCTGTAATTTATGGAGCTTTGGAGGGTGCTGCCGCACCTTTACAGTCATGAAAATGCATCCTGGCTTCTTAGCTATATTTCTCCTGATCCCTTTCCTATGATGGAGCTATATCCAAACCAGATTGCTTGATGCAACTTGGTGGTGATCTCTATTGAATTACACGGTCGTCCTTTTCCCGAGCTGGCAACCTCGTGTGCCTTTCGGTTTTTGTGCCGGGCCATAGTTCTTTTGCAAGGGACTTGGTCGACGCAGGTGTGGGCCGCTCGGCGTCCCCAACTTTGCTTATGGTGATCACGATGTTTGGTGTAGCGATGCTGAAGTCGCACTCGGCTGGACGGGGTTTCCTTATCAGCTATGTCATATTCAATATGGTTCTATTGGATGTTTCTCACGGATGCTGGCCTCGGGCCATCTCCCTATTGTTTCGAGGTAGGTTACACCTCAAGCCGTTCATTTTATTCTCTGCGCATGGGTAATACGTGCATCTGCTTCGCATCATCTTCCTTGTCGGGAGTCTTCTTGGATATACCAAGCACGAGGAGGTTCCCTGTCAATTCCCCATAGCTCTGATTCGTAGCTGACACTGGGTGCGGTCATCCTACTAGTCTTTGGCTAGGTATCTGATCTACCATTTCTTGAAATGTCCTGGAGTCGTCGGGCATGCTTCGTTTAGGCTTCGGGCAAAGGCCTGTGCTATCTGACCTCTTGAAACTGGGAGCAATCTCGTTTTTCCTATCGGGGAAAGAGATGCAGCATTTCGTGGCATTTCATTTCTTCGTCATTCGACCTTAGGTGTGTCGAGCCATCTCAGCGCTGCTTTGACGGTATGGTCATGTGCTTCCGCAAAAGACCATGCTGGCATGGCAAGCGAGTCTGTGAGGCCAGGTTCCAAGCAGTGGCGCTGTGTCATGATTTCTTTCGAGATAGTTTCTTCGAGATTCCTTAGAGAGATGGGCTTGAACTCATCATATTGGGGGTTGCTGCCTTCAAATGAGCACGCGTGGGTGGTGGTGCGCCCGTAGGGATCCGAAGTCCTGTCGTGCCTAGGGAGTTTTGGCGCTTCGAGTTTCCGCAAAGCGGGTTTTGGGATTGTTTCCTCGGGAGACGGATGCTAGAAGAGCTTTCACGAACCTGATTTGATCCCTTTGAAGAGGTTACCGAGCATCCTCACAGTGGCAGGGTCGGTTACTAACTCATCGTTACTTGACCTCTCGGGTACTGGCTCATCGTAAGTAGGTCTCTCCATTGCTATTGCGCTGGAAGTCCCCGAGCCACTTTGCAGCTGATCGATAGCTGATTGCCGTGCCTGCAACATTTCAAAAAATTGTGAAGATCAACTTCCTGTTCTTCCCGGGCCTGGATTTTTCGTGTTTCCTACAGGTCAACACGCTGTATGCTATCATCAATGCGCGAGGCTTTGTCGACCTATTGCGCACCTTGCGAGCCTGCGTTCGCTTGAATTGACCCACATGCGTTATCAGGGTCCTATGGTGTCTGCTTCCGCTATGGTTCGTGGGGTAGTCGTGTTCTGCTCCGTTTATCGATCGCGACCTCCTGCCCTCGAGGTAATGGGGCATGCTTTCAAAATGTCTCGACAATGAGAAATCGAGATTTTCTGTTGTCACCGCGTACACGTACATAATGCCATAACCTTTACTCATACCGCATATACATATAATATACACGTATATAACACCATATGGACATGAGTCAATTTAAATATATAAATGAATGCAATGGATAATAAGTAAGTCAATAAGATCTCTCAAAATATCATAAGATCAATATGTCTTCGGATAAACTTTATCAACTACGTATTTTCTGATACCCATGAATAGAATATATAATAATAAGACCCATGTAGAATCAAGAACATAGCCACCCTTAGTACTTCGATGAATAGAGTTACTTATATAAATTATGCATTTGCCCGTTTCGTTTGTATCATATGAATTATACTAAAAGGAAAGAAGAGATAGGCTTAACATACTTTTAATATCAACTTCCTACTTGTATTTGTGAACAATCTCCTTTACGCCTCAATCTCGAACTACTTCCGACTTAATGATATCACCACAGAGTTCGGAACATTCAAACAAATGTATACTTGTTGTGACTAACCCCACTGTTAGTTTTTCTTTGTCTAAGCTCTATAGAGAGAAACCCCAATTTTTTCAAGGGAAAAGGGTCAGAACTGCCCCTAACGTATTGACTCCAGGTTAAAAATGCCCTCTGTTAATCTATTTTGAATAAAATGCCCTACCGTTAAAAATGTGGCATATTTGTGCCCCTAAGTCTACAATTGACTGTACATATATTTAAAATGGTAGGGGCATTTTTTTCAAAATAGATTAACGGTAGGGCCATTTTTAAACTGGAGTCAATACGTTAGGGGTACAAATATGCCAGAATTTTAACGGTAGAGGCAGTTTCTTCAAAATAGGTTAACAAAGAACATTTTTACCTGACGTCAATATGTTAGGGGCAGTTCTGATCCTTTTCCTTTTTTCAATTTCATATCACAAAAATGAGATCATAAGTGAAGTATTGCTTTATTTATGTCCACGATCCCACACAATTAAAGTCATGACCTTATCACTAAGAAATTAGCTTTAAATATGCCGACAACAAGATAATTCATCCTAGTCACTTGATGCTCCTTGATATTTAGCAACGTGGACATCCTTGTCACCTTGTAATTATCCATAAATCCTTATCCTAAAGTACTACTATTAAAATTATAAAATATAATAAATCATGCTGTCATATATAAAATTAATATATACACTAGTATTTTATTATATATATATATATATATATATATATATATTATCAAGTTCTAATTATTTTAATCTCATATAAAGTGTACAAATTTTCGTACGGTTAATTTACAAAACGATAAAAAAATAACCTTCTTTTCTTGTGAGAAAATAATTTTTATTTTTATAGCAAAATAAAATCTCTAAAACTTTTTCGTATTATGTGAATAATTTAAAGCATATTCGGAAGTCATAATAATAAATATATAAAATTATATTTTTCAAACTTTTTACAAAAATGTTCCACTCACAATATATATCATATCAAAATGTATCTAACAGTATTAAGATTGTTAAATTTACGGGGTCTTACAATAACATTGTCAAAAATCTTCTATATCCTTATGAATAACCTTAATCCCGTGAAATATTACCTTAATGAGGTCTCTATCTCCATTCACATTTTGAGCAAGTATCTTAAATGAGAAGTGAAAATTGAGTAGCAATTTGGAAGAATACAACCACCAAAAGCTCCAACAGAACCGCCTCCTCCACATCTGCACGTCGACCACCCAAACTCCCTTGCCCAGCCAACGACAAAACCAGTCACTCCGTCATCTTCTTCCTCGTTCCAGCTGCGCGACACCTGCTTCACAAGCTCCAAAAGACAATTGTTTTCAGTCGTCTGTTCCAGCTCGCTGCTGTCCAAACGACCTCTCCGATCTGAAAGAAATTTTCGAGGTCACCGGAGGTATTAAGGTTCTGTCCATTTTCGAATCTAGTGAGGTCGTCGAGTTGCCAAGATTAACGCTCGTAACTGCGGTACTGTTTTGTATTCTGTTTTTGCTTTCATCTTGATGGAGTTTTGAAGAACCATGGATACATTGTCCTCTCCCCAGCCTTTGGCTGTGGGAGAGCCATAAAAAAAACTCACATATTCTCAGCAAATTGAAACAAAAATAGATCCCACTCATCGCACATCTACAAAACTCAAACTGGTCCAGTTCATTCATGGTGAGCCTACTATAATTTTTACTATAGAGGAACGACAACAATTCGCTGTGGAGGAAGTCTTGAATCAGTCAGTAGTGATGAAACTATCTACAGGAGCTCCAGAACTGAATGAGCTACGAGATTTGCTGCCCAAACACCTATGTGTTAAAGGTCGATGCATCATCGGTTTACTCGCACCCAGATAATTACTCCTAAGGTTTGATCGTTATGATGATTATGTAATTGACTTATCTCGATCAGTTATATATATGTTGAATAAGGGTGTGCAACATCAATATAGTGTATTTCTATGGAAGATTGGTTATAATCCAAAGGAGGAAACAACAAAAGCAGTGGTTTGGATATCGATGCCGAATCTTTCACCAGATTTGTTCGCGATGCCTTCTTTGTTGTCTATCGCATCAGCTTTAGGAAAACCAATTGCCATAGATATGGCAACACAAACTAAATCCAGACCTAGCATAGCTAAGGTGAGAGTGATTTTAGACTTATGGACAAACACCCTACTCGTGTGAGAGTTCAAAGCATTGATAAAAATTCTGGAAATGTTTTGAAATTTTTCTAGCAAATCGTCTATGATAAATTACCTTTGTAGTATCATGGTTGTAAGTGCCAGGGTCATGATGAGACTACCTGCAGATTACTTCTGAAACAAAATAATGGTGATTCTCATATTGAGGAACATCAAATCCCTGGCGATAAATACAGAGGGGATTTAAGACAATTATTGAATGAGATTGATGAAAGGGTTACTGCTAAGAGTTCTCAAAATGTAACTGGGCAGAGTAACTCACACGCAGCCTCTTTTGATCCTGATGCTGATCGATCTAACAAAAAAAAGTAGTTCATACAATTGAAACTACATGGAAAAAATATTGGAATGGCTGCTTCTGGTGCATCTGGTGTAGAAGCATCACTTGGTGTAATTCAGGCTGATCATGCTCTTGCTAGAGAGTCCCAGTTGAATAAAGGAGGCTGTGAAATGGCTAATGTGAATCATGAGCAGTAGAGGGCAGTTTCACAGGCAGGAAATCCAGCTTTGGATAATGTAAATTCTCTGCATACAGCTGCTGTAATTGCTTCAGTTGATGGTGCTGTTAGTCATCGAATTGTTGCATCTGTGGAACAAATTACTGCTGCAGCTGTCCAAACTGGTGACGTCAAGAAGATTTTTGACTTGCAAGAGGCTGTTGATCGACTTGAGCAACCAATGCAAATTAACTCTAATGATCGAGCAAGTTTGGGACAGTGCTCAGGGGCTAAGGCCTCAAAGATTGTACGTGTAGTTGAGGTCCAAAATATGGGCAGCAACACAACTGGACAGAGTAAAAGAGATTGTTGGAAAGTGGTAAACAACAGAAAATCTCCTACAAAGAAAGGATCGTCTCCAAATATGCAAAACCAATGTCCTCGAACAAATGACTTACAACTTGGCTCCACTCCAAATTATTTTGAGCCCCTTGCTACACATTTGGGCAGTGAATTTAAAGGAGCATCTGGACAGCTCATGATCTCATCTGGAAACATGGCGGACAGAGTTGCTAAATAAAAATTTTAGAAAGAACTCCGGGAGGAGGATGATGAAGAGGACTGGGGCGAATTTGCTGGTTACTCTTCTGAAGAAAGTGATCAGGAAGTTGATCAAGGTAGTGCAGAGGAGGACTTGGATGCTGTCAAACTGCAAGGGACATTAATAAATCGTAAATTAAACCTTAATGCTCCTGCATTCATCCCAAGATATTCACCTCCTGCTAGTACTACAACTGCAGGATTAGGAAGGGCTGTACAAGCTCCAAAATCATCTCTCAAGCAGTCGACTAAAGGTGCTACTACAAGTCAAATGCAACTGCAAACAAACACTCAATCTGCTGCCTTTAATAATGCAGTCGCAAAAATTAAATGTGAGCAGCAGCAACAACACAATGCAAGGAGATTAGGAGCTGCTGCGACATCTTCAACCTTTGAACAACACACATTTTTACAAATACACGCGACAAGTATACATCAGCACCAGAACAGTCCCAATAAATTGGTTACCAATTCAGACGATACAAAGGCTTCAACAACTTCAAATTTTTGGCAGCAGATAACGTTGGAAGAATGAATGCTAATGGATGCATTGGAAAAGACAATATTGGCAAAACCACAAGATGCAAATACTGTGATGACACAAGGCACAATCTAAATTTTGCCAAAACCAGTAAATGTGGGAAGGGACACATATGAAGAAAGAGAAGAGGATACAATTTTGCAAGAATGCCACGCAAATGCAGCAAATCAGGGAGACTTATCACCCATGCACAATAGACGTAACAAGAAGCATCACACAAGAAAGAATAGTTGGGACGAAAAGGTGATTGATGAAGCAATTGGTAGGAGACTTCCAATGAGAGCTTCGAAACAAAAGCAGGCTGCACCAACTACATCCACAACATCCAACCAGTCAAAAAATAAGTCATAAATTTTGAAATCCTTCTGAAGAATTGTGACACTGATGACAAAGAATTGCAATTTCAAAATTCTACAAGTTTGGCCAAGAAGGGACAACAATTTCATTCTATCCTCATTTTAGTCTTCCATTTATTAAGTGTTATCATATGTAATATCATCACAGAATATGTTATAAATTCTGTGATGATCATACAATATTTGGTCCGTGCAACTTATTTTTTCTTACACGCTTGTTAGTAGATGATGCTATTTTCGCCTCAATAAGATTTGTTAGGTAAGGTTTAGCGCGGTTTTGTTATATGGGTAACAAGACCGATGCTATTGTCCCCCTTATTTTACTTTTCCTAATTGTTATATTTTTTTCTTTTATTAATATAAAATTAACCCTAAGCTCTTTCCTAGCAGAGCCAAAAAAAATGAGAAGTTAAAAAAGTCATCTAAATTTACTAATTAGTAACTTTATCTATACATGTGTCAATCACAGGTCATCCTTTTCAATAAGATGCTATCACACCTTTTAAATACACATATAATTTTTATAGACAAAATAGGTGTCCCCTCCACCTGATTCATTCATGTCTCAATCCCTTGGCCTACACCTATTCCTAACCCATGTGAATCATGCCCACATAATATTTATTCAATAATCTTGACTTATTTTTCCTCTTCCTGCTATAATCTCCAATTTAATTAGCTACACATAATTCCTTTCTAGATCGCATTTAACTTGAATACAAATCACCTTTAACATACTTCATATATCATACTATCATGATCATGTGGTATAGTATTAGTCCATTAAAATGGGGTATTATAGCTTTGACAGTATTTTATCCCATAATATCAAACATGAATGGAACTCGCTTTCTTTGATTTATTTACCCTCTCACCTTCACAACACTTAACTATCACTTATTTCAAATAGCATAAATACTTATAACCTCAAAAATAGTCTTATCCTTGAACTTATGCCAATTATCTTGTGACAAATCCAACGTAGAAAAGTACGGATGTAACATACATGTGACAACTCTTTTAAATGATTATTAAAAGATAAGAGTGACCACCTAACGTTAGGTATGTTAGAGAAATTATTTATAAATAACTCTATTTTGACTAGTTCATATCACCAACAATCGGTTAAGGTATCAAATTACCTCAAAAAGGTGTTAGGCACTCTTCGAGGTCCACAACTGTGGTTCCCGATCGAATTTAAAACTACATGGAGATTATTGAATTATATTATCCTATGTGACCATGAAAGTTAGATCTCTAGTTCAATTCTAAACCATAACCTATGCGTGCTTTACCCGTCCCATGCCTATGGTCCGAGAGGCTTTGGACCTACTACTTTGATAGTTCTAGACTTTCCTTAGGCTGCTCAAAATAAGAAAAACTAGGCGTGTAGTCAAAAGTACTAGGACTACATATAATCAAAACTTAAGGGGCTCAAGTTTACCTCCTCATATAGACGCAAGTGCACACTATCAAGTAGGCAGACAGTTATGAACTTATGCTGGCGATGTTCAGATTATTGGGCTAGTCACTGTAGATGGGAAAACTTGGAGTCTAGGTATATTAAATCGTTTAAGACCTATATGCATGCTTTCTATATGATTTAATGACTTAATATAGTCATATAGGTAGTATTTCTATGTAAATTATTTTGATGAAGCGATTGATTTTAATACATGGTTTTATTAAAGATCCTAAACTCTAGGAGAGGACAACACCATATAAGCATGATTTTTAGATGAAATATGTAATAAGAAGAGAATAGAAACAATTGTGGTTATGATTAATCAATTTGAGATCTTATGGACATGATATCTAGATGAGAAAATGCGATTAGCAGTTCTGACAATGAACGTGAAATCCTATTGGCATGATCTCTAGACGGTCAAATTCAGGCAATGGAGTTGTTTTCAAATGCACAATTATTTTATCACTCCTACAATGATGCTTTATAGGTGAGCCACTAAATTGAACAGTTTTAAGTGCTCGAACGGGATCCTATAGGATGTTGTCTATAGAAGTAAACATGCTAGGCAATTCCAGACGAGTTTGAGTCAAATCTTATATGCATGTTGTCTAGCAGTACATAGAGTATGTTATGTAAGTAGCGAGTAAAACACTAGGAATCCTATAGGCATATTTTCTACCCCTTCATGCAATAATTAAAGTAACCCAGCCCCTACTTTTCACTAATCCCCAATTGTTGTTTTTAAAATCTATTACCTGCCAAAATATAGTAATACAAGCTCAAATAATGACCACAGGTCGGCTAAGATAGTTACATGACCATCATAGATACAAAGCAAATGAAGGACGCTTCTGGGATTTCAACCAAGCTTGGAGCCTCATGAGGATAAGATGGCCCATACTCTGGCTGGCTATCAATATGCTGTAGATATGGTAGAATAATAAGTCCCAAACCAATGCCTTGATTACCCATCAAATTAACCATAAAAGTGACAAGCTATTTGGTAAGTCGATTACTCACTTAGATCTTCGGACTATAGCAAATAGAGAAACAGAAGCTTTCCAAACCAAAACCACACATGCAAGATTACACAAGGTCTCAAAAATCATAGTATACACAAGATAGATACAAGGTATATTTTCCAGAGAACAAGTTAAGATATAGCAAGCCAAAGTTAAACAGAATTTCCTAGTAGAGCATGATTAAGAATTAACCTAAAGGGACTTCAGACACAAGAGTCTTAACAAGGAAATTTAGAGTAGTCATTATCATGAACACAAGTGAGGAGCAGTTATACAAGAAAGCCTTAAATACGAGAGCCTAATTGTAACGACCCAGCCAGACATCTCATAAGTTGACGCTTCGTTTCCCCTATTTTTGCTTCTTTATTCCTTGTTACCAATGATTTGTGGTATTGGGATTGGTCAGATCGAAAACGAAATAAGTTTTGTACGGTTTGAGACACTTAGTCTCTTTTAAGAAAGTTTGCATTGAAAAGGTCAACTAAATATTGACTTATGTGTTAGAGGGCTCGGATGTAAATTCTGATAGTTCGGTTAGCTTCGGGCGGTGATTTATGACTTAGTAGTGTGATCGTATTGGAGGTTTGGAGGTCTGGAATATATTTAGGCTTGAATTGTCGAAGTTGATATTTTGGCGATTTTCGGTTGGTAAGCGAGATTTTGATATAGGGGTCGAAACGGAATTCTAGGAGTTGCACTAGTTCTGTTGGGTCATTTGTGATATCTCTATAAAATTTTAGGTCATTCGGACGTGGTTTGGTTGGATTTTTGATAAAAAAAGGATTTCTGAAGTTTTTAGAAAGTTTGGCTTGAATCCGTTGTGTTTTGGGTGCTTTGATGTTGTTTGAGGCGTTTTGATGATTGGAATAAGTTTGAATAAGGTATTATGGTATATTTGTGATTTTGGTTGAGGTCCCAAGGGCCTCTGGGTTATTTCGGATGGTTGACGAGAAGTTTGGATTGTTGTTGCAACTACTGAATTGCTGATTTTGGTATTTTTGCACCTGCGGATTGGGGACCGTAAGTGAGGTGCTGCATATACAAAATAGAGGGGCCACAGAAGTGGCCGGATTTTTGTTGACTGGGACTGCAGAAGTGACTAGGAGAAATGCATCTGCGATAATGCAGATGCGGGCAAGGAACCGCAGATGTGGATGACCGGGAACTTAACTAATTTCCACAAAAGTGGAGGAGTAACCACAAATGTGGTATCGCGAAAGCGCTCGAAAGGCCGCAGATGTGAAAATCCCTAGCCAGAAGGTATATATTGTTTTCTTCGCAATTTTGTTTAGTTCATCATTTTGAAGACAGGAAAAGAGGCTAAGACATAGGACTTCAAGCGGAATCAAAGGATATCATTTGGGTTAGTTCCCTAAGCTTAATAACTTGGGTTAAAGATTATTTTTCCACGGTTTAATTATGGTTTTTGTGGTGATTAAGGATGAAAAAGTAAGGATTAGGGTTTGAGTTTAAGAGGGCTTTAAATGGGGATTTGAGGGGTCATTTGGACTCCGGTAACAAGGCTTCGTCTATACCATTTACAAATACCCATACAAGATCCCAAAAGAAAAGAACAGAAGCGGCGTGAGCCACGTAGGGCCCAAAAAGAAAGGGTCTCACCAATTAAACTGACAGGAAGTGATGAGGACTACGATCGGTGGACTGGAGTACCTTCTATAGATCCACCGACAATCATAATACGAATGTACCTCCCCCGGCAAAAAGGACGTCAGTACATTTGAATTGTATTGGTAAGTATGAACAAACTTTGCCCCAAGTAAAATCAAACCATATAAAAGTAGAAAACAGTAATATAAGCAACAACCAAACACACATGGAAGGACAATCAAGCCAAACAAGTTTACAAACTCTCATGTTTCCCCTTCCACTTTTCCACGCTAATAGTTTCGCAATTTTTTCATATTTTTGTTTCAATAGTGATTTCGATCACTTTCCACACTTATTACCTCGGCCACCCTTATCACCACAACCCATACCTTATACCTTCATATTGAGGTGCGCAACCTGATCCCACCGTACAGTTACAATTCAAAAACAACACAACAACAATAAATAATTCACAAGATCAACAACCATACTTCTCAAGAAATAACAACAACAATATTACAAGTGTTTCCATGACCATCAATACTATTTCCATCATATTCAAACAACTTAAATACATTTTACGTTACATTGGTAATTGCCCACAACAAGCCATAGGTATTGTTACCATAGTTATTCAAATTGCATCATTTACGATTTTCCTTAGTCATTTGTTCCTGAACGCTTACCACATAACATAATCACAATCATACCAATCACGAAAGCTTCATGAATAATCCACATAGATATCACCTACCAAGCATACGTACACCAAACAAGGCGATTTTAAAAGAATCAAAGTTAGCCATACATACCTCAAAGATCTTTCCCTTAAATTTTTTGAATACATCAACACATCTAGCAATCACAATCTATAAGGAAATAGCGGAAGTCGATTAATAATTAGGAAGACTACCCATGGTGTAACCCTCTTAGTAGTTTCACCAAACACCTAACAAGTGATGTAGACTACACGGTTCTATAATGGAAACTGCTTCTTCCATACCCAATTTCATCAAGAAGTACCCAAATTTGTGCATTAATTCCACATACTGTAGCTTAGTTACACATGCATGGACTATTTCTAGCCCAACTATATACTTTGAACTCATAACTTATTGTATGAAATTTTTAGAAGTAGAACTTATCCGGATGGAAGACAATCTGAGGTTTTCTCGATTCTTGAAGGCTTGATGAATCTTTGGATGATTAAGAGTTAGCCCCCTTATTTCTCTATCTATATGCTCTCACTTCTCTCTAAAAATAAGAAGAAAATACCCAAAAATATGAACGCTAAACGAGTTAAATGAAATGGAGCTCGGGTCTTAAAAATCCATTTTTTGTACTATCCCGCCGCATGGGATGACGCATGGTGCACCGCGGTAATGGAAAATGTTTCCAGAAATGAAACTGGAGGTCCTTTGATAATTTGCACTATCGCGGGGCATGGGACGATGCATGGTGTGGCGCAGTAGTGTAAGTTTCTTTGCTGCGTTTGGTAATTTTGTCATAACTTTGTGTAGGAATGTCCGAATGATGAACGGTTTGAAGCCTCAGAAACTAGAATCAAAGACCTTTCATTTGATAGGTTATTAATCACAAAAGCATTATATATCGAGATATATGATTGTCCAAAGTGAGGTCTTGAGCGCACTCATTTGAAAATTTCGTCTATTATGAACATTTTCAACTTGGCTTAGACTTAGGCCTTTCTTGGACCCCAAATTATTTACCGTAGGGCATATACACATATTTACCAACCCAATTTATGTACACCATGTTAATTGCACATAAGGTATTATGATTAGAGTATGTGGCACCACGGAATCCTAGATTACTTAGCAAACTTTTTTCCGGGGCCTTACATTCTCCCCTCCTTAGGATCATTCGTCCTCGAATGAGGATTTTTAAAATCTGTAGGATTTAAAGATCAACAACACGATACACAAGCTTCCAAATTTTTCACTAACTTCCCAATTTTTGAAAAAGTTTCGCTAGAGTTTTCTTTGTAATTTGGACATATCTACCTGTCAGATAGCCCCTGAAACACATTTTGAAACACCATTACACAAATCTTGATATCGCTATAACTGTTATACAATTTATTACCCCTACTATTGCACATATTCAATCGGTTGACACCCTTTTGCACATGGTTTGGTTACCTTAAGAAGTCCTACACAACTTAACCATTTTGATACACTATACACATATGAATTAATTATTACCAATCTACACTATCATTGGCCAATTACTTATCACAAGAGTTCTTACAAAACTTTCATTCACCAAGAAGGGTTGCATATGGATCAAATAATCACATCATAAAGAATTTTAGGCACAACTTGGAGAATTATATTTGTAAGTCATTTAAGGAAGAAATGGGGTGTCTTTGCACCAAATGGTACACAATATTAGTTCGCTTAGGGACAAGAATTCGTGCGATCAATACTGGACTTATTCAAACAAATGGGATATCTTTCTTTCATCTTATCTTCTGCTTCCCACGTGGCTTCTTTGACTTGTTGATTACGCCATAATACTTTATCTGAAGCAATCTCCTTATTTCACAATTTACGGACATGCCTATCAAGAATAGTAACCGGAATCTCCTCATATGATAAGTATTCAGTAACCTTGATGTCTTCAACTGGCACGATGGTGGACGGATCCCCAAAAACTTTCCTTTACATAGACACATGGAACACGTGGTGCACTAAGGACATTTCAGGGGGTAATTCCAGCCTATATGACACCTGTCCGATCCGTTGAGTGACCCGATAAGGCCCGACATATCTAGGAATCATCTTCCCTTTCTTCCCAAATCGCATGACTCCCTTCATCGGGGATACCCTCAAGAATACCCAATCATTTACTTGGAACTCCAATTCTCTTCGACGCACGTCTGCATAGGATTTTTGATGACTCTGAGCAGTCGTCATCCTTTCCTAAATGACTTTAACTTTTTCCATAGCCTGGTGCAACAGATCCGGCCCTATTAATTCTGCCTCACCTACTTCGACCCATCCAATTGGAGACCTGCATCTTGTTCCGTACAATGCCTCAAAGGGGGCCATCTAGATGCTAACATGAAAAGTGTTATTGTAAGAAAATTCTATAAGGGGTAAGTGATCATCCCAATTACATTTGAAATCCAAAACATAAGCCTGCAACATATCTTCAAGCGTCTTAATAGTCTACTCTGCTTGACCATCGGTATGAGGAAGAAAAGCTGTGCTGAGATTCACCTGAGTACCCCAAACCTTGCTAAAATTTCTTCCAAAAGTTAGCTGTGAACTGAGCCCCTCGATCCGAAATAATAGGATGTGGAGTACCTTGAAGCCTCACTATTTTCTTGATATACAATCGAACATACTGCTCTGTAGTATCTGTGGGCTTGACTGGCATGAAGGGAGCTGATTTGGTGAGCCGATCCACTACTACCCAAATTGAGCCGAACTTGCGCTGAGTGCGAGGTAGGCCTACCACGAAATCCATGTTGATCATCTCCCATTTTCACATTAGTATTTCGATAAGCTGGGTTAACCCACCGGGCTGCTGATGTTCGGCTTTTACTTGGTGAAAATTTGGGCATTTAGATACAAAGTCCTCCACACCCCTCTTCATACCGCTCCACCAATAAATTTCCTTGAGATCATGATACATTTTTGTAGAACCCGGGTGCACCGAACACTTGGAATGATGAGCCTCCGCCATTACCCTTTCCCGAAGATTATCTACATCTGGAACACATAGCCTACCTCGACATCATAACACACTATCTTTGATGCCGAGTGAAAATGACTCCTTCATCTGTGCCAATGCTGGATCAATGAATTGCTTTTCTTTGACTTCCTATCCAAGCGACGATTCTGCTATGTTGTGCACCATAATTTCCTCCTCATTTAGGTTCGAAATACAAACCCCAAGACTAGAAAACTGGTAAATCTTCTAAGCTAGGAGCCTCTAATCTGCTCCCAAGCGAGCCAAACTAGCCACGGATTTCCGACTGAGGGCGTCGGCCACCGCATTCGCCTTTCTTGGATGTTACAAGATGTTCAAGCCATAATCTTTAAGCAATTCTAACCACCGCCGCTACCTCAAATTTAACTCTTATGCTTGAGAAAATATTAGAGACTCGTGTGATCCGAGAACACATCCACATGGACCCCATAAAGGTAATGCCGCCATATTTTCAAGGCAAATACAACTGCTGCTAGCTCCAAATCATACATAGGATAATTCTTCTCGTGATTCTTGAGTTGCCTCGAAGAATACGCTATAACCTTCCCATGATGCATCAACACACACCCCCAATTCCTAGTTCTTGCGAGCTCTTTCTTTTTACATGCTTGCTAATCCAGAAGGCTTTATTTGCCTCAATAGGATAGCTAAGGTAAGGTCTATGGCGGATTTGTTATATGGGTAACATTACCGGTGTAATCCGCCTTATTTTATTTCTCCTATTTGTTGTATTTTCTTTTTCTATTATTTATGAAAATTAACCCTAGGCGTTTGCCTAACCGACCAAAAAAAAAAACGACCCTGCAGGCATCGCAATAAACCCCAAATCCCTCCGTGCCTTCTGGCAAAGCCAATATCGGTGCTGAGGTCAACCTTGACTTCAATTCCTGAAAACTTTTCTAACAAGCGTTGGACCATTGGAACTTGACTGATTTTTCCATCAATTTAGTCAATGGGGAGGAGAGGGTAGAGAATCCCTCTACAAACCTCCGATAATACCCTGCTAATCCCAAGAAGCTACGAATCTCCATCGGGGTCGTGGGTCTAGGCTAATACATCACCGCTGAAATCTTCTGGGAATCCACCTGAATGCTCTCACGTGAAACAACATGACCAGAAAAGTGAGTTAGATTCCAACCAAAATTCACATTTTGAGAATTTAGCATACAACTGGTGCTAATGAAGAGTCAGCAAAACTTCTCTGAGGTGATCGGAATAATCCTCCATGCTTCGCGAATAAATGAGGATGTCGTCAATGAAGACAATCATAAAGGAGACTAGAAATGGCTTGAAGACCCGATTCATAAGATCCATGAAGGCTGTCGGGGCTTTGGTTAACTGAAAAGACATGAACAAGAATTCGAAGTGACCATAGCAAGTTTTGAAAGCGGTCTTAGAAATATCTTGCTCTCTGATCTTCAACAGGTGATACCCGGATCGCAAGTCAATTTTGGATGAAGAACCTTGCACCTTGCAATTGGTCAAATAGATAATCTATCCGGGGTAAAGGATATTTTTTCTTTATGGTAAATTTGTCAAGTTGTCGATAATCAATGAAAAACCGAAGCGATCCATCCTTCTTTCTGACAAAAAGAACCGGAGCACCCCACGGCGACACACTCGGCCGTATGAACCCCTTTTCTAATAAATCCTTCAGCTGCTCCTTTAACCCCCTTAACTTTTCTGGCGCCATCCTATATGGTGGAATAGATATTGGCTGAGTATCTAGCAATACATCAATCCCGAAATAAATCTCCCTATCTGGCGGAATTCCTGGAAGCTCATCTGGAAACACCTCAAGAAACTCATTCACAACTGAAACAGACTCGAGGATAGACATTTCTGAAGTGGTTTCCGCCACCCAGACCAAATGATAGATACACCCCTTCTTAATCATCTTCGAAGCCTTAAGGTAAGAAATAAACTTACCCTTTGGTACTACACCATTTCCTTTCCACTCAATAACTGGCTCCTTAGGGAACTCAAGTCTCATGACTCTCATTCGATAGTCAAGTTTAGCAAAGCATGAATAAAGCAGTCCATTCCCATAATCACATCAAAATCTACCATTCTGAGCTCAATAAGATCGGTTGTGATAACACGACCACACACCATGACAACACAATTCCTATAAACTCGCGCGACTGTAATAGAATCACCAACCATAGTCGATACAGAGAATGACTCATGAAGTTGTTTGGGTCCCATCCCAAAACTTGATGCAATGAATGGGGTGACATAAGACAAAGTGGACCCCAGATCAATAAGGGCATAGCAATCAATGTCCCGAACAGACAAGATACCTGTAACAATATCTGGAGAAGCCTCGGTACTCTAACGACCACTCAAAGCATAGAACCGACTAGGTCCACCTCTACCATGAGCTCCACCCCTAACTGCACCACGACCTTTTGGAGTTGGAGGACGCAGTGATGATGTAGAGAATGAAGAACCGAATGATTGAGCACATCCTCTACCCATGCCCCGACTGGGCGCATGGAAATCCCGTTGGATATGAACTCTCACACCACACCTATAACAAACCAAGATATCCAAATAGCAAGTATCTGTATGGAACCTCCCACACTTGGGCATGTGGCTCCCCCTGCTACTGAGACCTCATTCCTGGACGATCGAACTGATGGAACCTCCAGCTGTCTGCAAACCTAGTATCGAGTGATTGATCTACTGATAACTATGCACAGATGGCGGTGTGCTTGATAAGGACTGAGCATATGACTGTGATGGCCGTGATGACCCTCTCCCGGAACTAATCTCACTGGGTGAGCCATTGGTCGGACCCTACTGCTACTCACCCTTTCTGCCCGTATGTTCTACTTACTAGCCTTTGTGGCTTAAGCGAATCCTAAAATCTTGCCTTCATTCATATCTGAGTGTAAGGCCACTGTAGCACCCTCATTCACCACCATAGGACTAAGATCCTGAACGAAATGCCGAACTCAAGCATCCATGGTTGACACTAACTGAGAAGCATACTTGGACAATCTCACAACCTCCATGTGGTACTCCCAAACACTTATACTACCCTGCTTGAGAACCTTGAACTCAGTGGCACGGGCTTCCATTGTCTCGGCAGGCAAGAAATGGTCCACAAAGGCATCCACAAACTCATCCCTTCTAGACGTAGGTCTTCCCTCCTCCCGGTAATCCTCCCACATCTCAAACCACGAACGCACAGCTCCTCTCAACCTGTAAGAAGCCAACTCAACCCCCTCCGTCTTTGTGGCCTTAATAACATGAAGGATCTTGTATATCTCATCAAGGAAATCATGCGGATCAGCCTCCGGGTCAGTTCCTGAGAACTTTGGAGGGGCCAAAGACAGAAACTGGTAGACTTTGGAGCTGACAGAATCTCCATGTCCACCGGAGGACACGGGGGCAGCATGAGATCTTTGGGCCTGAGTGGCCACTAACTGGGTCAACATACGGATGGCTTCTCTAAGGTACCCATTAGAAGCTTCGAGATCGGAAGCTGGAACAACATCATGATTAGGAATATCGGCGGGAGGTATGGTGGCACCCACTGCCGCAGCTGGAACAGGAATGCCTGGATCTGGAATAGATGGGCCAGGAAGATTCAAAGCCGGGAGTCACTCTCACCCACAGCATGAGGTACATGATTCACGATAACACTTGGGGTGGCGTTGTCTCTAAGGCTGAGTCTAGCTTTCTTCTTAGGTGTCATTTCTGAAAATTTCGGAACAAAGCACGAGTTAGACATAAATACTTCCACCTTTCACTTCATTGCAAGAAATAGAATAACAAAGAAGAGAATAGTTTCCTAAATTCCCATGTAGCCCCTACTTATAGATGTGCTCGACAACACACTGATAAGTAGGGCTCTACTAGGCACGACTCCGAGACATCCTAGGACTCTTTTAAAACCTTAGGCTCTGATACCAAGTTTGTCACGCCCCAAATCCGAGGGACATGACCGACGCTTGACCGAGTATCCCTAGTCAAGCGAACCTGAGTGCCTTTCCTATTCCACATGATACCCCAAATTTTTCATTACTTATTAGCCAAGTGAAATAACCATATGATTAATTTAAAATACCAATACATTACAAAACATACGCAAAGTACATGGTTCTTAGTGTGGTTTACATCTTACAGTACCCCAATATAAAAAATACATATTTCATGAGTTTATGATCCATATTAAAAGGATAATACAATACTTTCCAATAACAAGGCTCCAGCTATACCTTTTACAAATACCCAAACAAGATCCCAAAAGAAAAGAACAGAAGCGACATAAGCTACGCAGGGCCCCAGAAGGAGAGGGGCTCACCAATTTAGCTGACAGGAAGTGATGGGGAGCTATGGTCGGTGGACTGGAGTACTTGCTATGGATCCACCTAAAATCATAACACGAATGTAGCGCCCCCGGCGAAAGGGACATCAGTACATTTGAATTGTACTGGTAAGTAAGAACAAACATTTCCTCAAGTAAAATCAAACCATGTAGAAGTAGAAAACAGTAATAGAAGCAGCAAGCAAACACACATGAAAAGACAATTAAGCCACACAATTTTACAAACTCTCCTATTTCCCCTTCCACATTTCCACGTCAATAGTTTCACAATTGCACATATTTTTGTTTCAATAGTAATTTCAATCACTTTCCACTCTTATTACCTCGACCACCTTTATTACCTCGGCCACCCTTATCACCACAACCCACACATTATAACTTTGTGTTGCGGTGAGCAACCCGATCCCATCGTACAGTTACAATTCACAAACAACACAACAACAATAAAAAATTCACAAGATCAACAACAATACTTCTCAAGAAATAACAACAACAATATTACAAGTGTTTCCATGACCATCAATACTATTTCCATCATATTCAACAACTCATATACGTTTTACGTCACATTGGTAATTGCCCACAACAAGCCATAGGTATTGTTACCACAGTTATTCCAATTGCATTATTTATGATTTTCTTTAGTCATTTGTTCCTCAACTATTACCACATAACACAATCACAATTATACCAATCACAAAAGCTTCATGAATAATCCACATAGATATCACCTACCAAGCATACGTACACAAACAAGGCAATTTTACAAGAATCAAAGTTAGCCATGCATACCTCAAAGAGATTTCCCTTAAAATTTTCTAATACACCAACACATATAGCAATCACAATCTGTAAGGAAATAGCGAAAGTCGATGAATAATTAGGAAGATCACCCATGGTGTAACTCTCTTTGGAATTTCACCAAATACCTAACAAGTGAAGTAGACTACAAGGTTGTATAATAGAAACTCCTTCTTCCCTTACCTAATTTCATCAAGAAATACCCAAATTAGTGCATTAATTCCATATACTATAGCTTAGTGACACATGCATGGCCTATTTCTAGCCCGACTGTATACTTTGAACTCATAACTTCTTGTATGAAATTTTTAGAAGAAGAACATACCCGGATGGAAGACAATCTAAGGTTATCTTTCCCAATTATTGATTACTTGAGAATGATTTGGATGATTAAGAGTTAGGCCCCCTTCTTTCTCTCTTTATTTGCTCTCGCTTCTCTCTAAAATTAGAAGAAAATACCCAAAAATATGAACCCTAAACGAGTTAAATGAAATGGAGTTCGGGTCTTAAAAACCCATTTTTGTACTGTCACTTCGCATGGGACGGTGGGTGCACCTTGGTAATGGAAAATATTTCCATAAATGAAACTGGAGGTCCTCTGATAATTTTCGCTGTCACGCCGCATGGGGCGGCGCATGTTGCGCTGCGGTAGTGTAAGTTTCTTTGATGTGTTTGATAATTTGATCATAACTTTGTGTAGGAATGTCCAAATAACAAACAGTTTGAAGCGTTGGAAACTAGACTCAAAGACCTTTCATTTTATAGGTTATTCATCACACAAAGCATTAAATAACGGGATATATGATTATCCAAAGTGTGGTCTTATGCGCACCCATTTGAAAATTTTGTCTATTATAAAATATTTCAACTTGGCTTAAACTCAGGCCTTTCCTTAGACCCCAAATTACTTACCATAGGACATATACACATATTGACCAACCCAATTTATGTACACCATGTTAATAGCACATAAAGTATTATAATTAGCCTACGTGGCACCACATAATCCTAGATAACTTAGCGAATGTTTTTCGGGGCCTTACACGCCACTTGGGATAGGTTTGTTTATAGTGTCCCAAGTCACCAGTTTATTTTAAATCCCAAATCGAGGAAGATTTTGACTTTTCTTGTGAAGTCTGCGAACCAGAAATTCTGATTAAGGATTTTAGTTAACCCGAGGGAAGGTGTTAGGCACCCCCAGATTCCGTGGTTCTAGCACGGTCGCTTAAACTATTACAATTGGCCTATTATCTTGTTTTAAAACATGTTTTAACCTACGATGCCATTTTAGACTTATTAACTACTTTTGATTATTTTAAAGAAGATTTAACATTCTTTAAAATATGTTTTTGGATTGCGCCACATGAAATGCACCCATAGTATGAAACACATTTTATTCAACATTTTAAGATTTGAGTTTGGGTCACATGAAATGTACACCCGAGTTTAGGAAAGTAATTTTATTAAAATAATGCGCCTAAATCAGCTACACGTTGTTAACTTTGCGAGGGCCATAAAAATTTGCTATATGGCACGCCTCTATTTCAAAGTATTTTAATAGAAATAACTAAATAAGGGCCACACATTTGAGATTTTATTTTTGGAGTGACGCGCCTCGATTTACTCTAACTTAAAGGCTTGCACACTAACCCATGAGGGCTATATGCTAATCTTCTTTAACATGGCACACCTCGGATTTACCTAATGGGATCTAATTAAATAACATTAAAGTAAATTTAGTTCTACTTTTAATACTAGTGTTTAAACTTATTAAAGAAAATTATTTTTCCAAGAAAAAAAGGGGGCCGATTATTCGGGGGATTGGATTGAGGCAGCAAAGGCTTTCAAGTGGACAGAATAAAGATAAGCTCAACTATGATGGGCTAAACCTGTTCTATTTTCAAGTGGCCTCACACCCCAAGCCCAAAATTGGCCTACATCTTTGAGAACCAAGAAGGACGCAATAACAAGACTCGAGTTCGAGACCCTATGAGAGTGTTCTATATTGGAACATTAAGAAGGATATCAACATCAAACCCAACCAATTAGCAACAATGCAATTTATACCTTTCATCAGATTTGAAACAATTAAAGCTAAATTAATGAACATTTACATAAAACTCTGACTTAAATCCCCCCTTTTCAGTGCATACAATCAGTGAAACACAACCTTAATGATTATCAAATAATTTAAACATGCTTATAACTATATCATAGAAATTCTGTACATATCTTGACCCTTACAGATATTACCTAAAACCACTTTTTAGCCAAGTGCCTCAAACTACGTAATAACTTAAAAATCATCCATGGTTTTCACAATGTAAAGTACTGCATAATTTCAAAACAAACAGATACAAAACTAGATAAGCAAATGATTAAAGTCAGTGCATAAATCAACTTTGAAGTAACCTGGGCCTATTTCATTACTTAATGAACAATAACTATCCATTGCTTGATTATGATTCTATTTAATTGCAACAAAAACTTATTATGATAGTCCAAACAAATTACACAACTGGGAGAGGTCTAACACAGCTAACACCATTTAACATGATGGAATGCAGAAGATACTACTGGCTCTGTTACACTAGTTATACATTAGGTTTCTACAACAGTTCAAAATCTGACTCAGTCACACAAGGCATCCCATGAAACAGAACAAGAAAATTTGGAGAGACAACTGAAATAAAACTATGAATTAAAGAGATGATTCTAAGCTTCGAACTTCTATTTTTCCATTTCATTCTTCAAGTTTCCATTACATAATCAACAAGGCTACAGAGTTGTGTAACTGGATGGGAAAGAAAAAAGAACAGGGTAAGGAATGCATCAATAACAGAAGCAATCAGTGGTCCACAATAGAGATAGCCAAGAGGAAAGGACTTTAAAAATAATTAACCAAAACTCCAGAGTCAACTCTTTGAAAACACTAGGTTTAAGCCATTTCCAGCTCTATAAAGATCAGAATTTGCTTTTAAGAGTTAAAGCTGAAGGAATCACAAGGAATATCCAATGGAACAGTAAATTCCCTGAAATTTTCAGCTTGTTTTCTCTTTTTTGTATTTTTTGGATGTCTAGAAAACCCTGAAATGAGCTTTTCTTAGCTATGACTTTCTAGGCAGTCCATTAGGGAAGCTGAAAAAGCTAGAATTTGTTATTTAGACCTTTCCAATTTTTATTTTTATCTAAGAAGTCCCTAGATTTGTGACTTGCTTGCCAAGCAAGTCTGATTTTCAGCTTCTAGGAAACTTCTTCAGGTAGTTACTACAAGATTCCCTATGTGATCTACCCAATTTACCGCTATTACGCCCGCATTTTAAATTATACTCAAATGAGCTATGGATCAAATTTACCCTGGTTTGAATCCCTTAGGTAACCAACCCAAAACTGGACTTAAAGTTATACACCTCAAGCTCAAAACACAACCAAACCAAGTTTTCTGAATTAAAAATGAAACAAGCAGGAAGCAGAAGCCATTCGAGCAATTTTCTCATTTTTTATTATACAATTACTGAACTAACACTACTGCATATTGAAATTAACAAATTAGCATACTAGTTAATTAAAAAAAAGAAAAAGCTTCCTAAAACTAATCATGCATATGAAAAAGACAACTTAAAAAACATTGGGAAAGCAAAAAGAAATCTAGAAGAAGAAGATGATGATGATGATGAGAATAAATGAAAGAAAAGCGTAAAGAATACTTAATAAGAGAGAAAAGAAATACCCATAGTGGCTCAAAAGGGACTTGAATACTTGAAGAATTACTTTTATTCCTTGATAAGAATAGCCTTTAATCTCATGTTTTCCTATGAAAACACACAAGCAAAGGCCATTATAGCCTAGAAACTTCAGAAAGCCCGTTGATTTTGAATTTGGAATTGGGGGTTAGTTTTCAAATCAGGTATTTGAGGAGTTCCAGGGGTGTTCAAAGAAAAAAAGTTAGAGATTGGAGAAGAATGGACAAAAGAGGTCAAAGGGTGTTATATTAGGTACCTTTGGAGGAGTTCCTACCACCGGAGGGAACAAGGGCGGCGCTAGGGTTTCCCTTTTTAATAAACATTCGTGACGTTCCGGGGAGTTTCGATGGAAGGTGATTGAAGATCCGTGGTGGGGTGGAGGAGAGGAACGTTTGGTGTAAATCTGATGGCGATTTATGGTGGCGCCCCTACCAATGGCGGTGGGAATTCCACGGCGGATTCTAGGGTTTACAGGTCTTCTCTGTAGATGTGATAGAGATTATAAATGAGGGGGTAGGGGAAGGGGAGCGTTTGGATAGTCTTATATCAACGAAACGTGGCTTCTCAGCTGTTGGATCATCTTACCTCGATGGCTGGGATTAAGCGTTACTTAAACGGGGTTGTCTGAGTTCTTAGGTGGGTGGAGACCGGATCGGAATGGTTTTGGGCCAGGTATTAGGAGTTTGGACGGGTTTCAGGGGAGGAATTCCATTGGGCTGGGGATAAATTAAGAAAAAGCCCAAAGTTTCGGTCTTTTATTAACAAATCCAAATCCACTTCCTTTTCATTTTCTTTTCTTTCTATTTTGACTTTCAGATTTTCTTGTTAAACATAAAATTAAAATAAAAGACCCCCTTTTTTAACACACTACACCGCACGAAAGGCGTAGTATCTCTCTAGGAAGAAGGGTGAATAGTGATTCCGTCACTACTCATCGGTCATATCTCAAAATCTGGCGGTGGATTGTCACAAATTTGGTGTCACAAGAACCCCTTCTTTTTGTGACCAATCCCTAATTGATTTTACCTCAAATCTATAACCAATTTTCCTACATCTTAAATCTTATTTCCACGATTTACTGTAGCACACAGTTTTTTTTGAAATTTTCCAGCGCTATTGCCTTTTGATAGCGTGGATGTGATGGATTGTGGTTGAAGTATAAGGCAACCATGTATGCTACGCCCTCTCACCAGCCTTTGGCTGTGGGAGAGGCTATTCAAAACAATATAGAAAATCAAACAAGTCACGTTACCAAACGAACATATGCAACGCAACTTGCTGGGCAACAATCTGCCGCAAAAAACTCAAAACTGGAAATTTGTCCTGTTACGTGTGAGCATGGAATACCTACTAATTAATTCATAGTAGATGATGTGAATTCATTCACCAGGGAGGAAGGTCTTCAACAAGCAGTTATAATTAAATTTTCATATGGAAAGCCTGAGCTTCAGGAGCTGAGACAAATTTTTCCGAAACAATTTGACATCGAAGGTAATTGCAACATTGGACAACTAGAATATCGGCATATTCTGGTAAGATTCGATCTATTTGAATATTTTGCTCATGTGTAATCAAGAACAATTGGTTATGTTAAGGCAAAAGGAGACGATTTCTTATTTAGGACATTCCCATGGACAATGGGATTTAACCCCCGTGAAGAAACGTCAAATGCTATGGCTTGGATTTCTTTTCCTGAACTACCAGCAAATTTCTTCGCAAAAAAATCCTTAATGTCCATCGCATCTGCCGCGGGAAAGCCTCTTGCAGTAGGTAAGACTACTCAATATCGAACACGACCTAGTACGTCACGAGTTAAAGTATCGATTAATGTACTGGACAAACATCCAAAGAAAATCAAGATCAAGATAGTAGATATGAAATCTTTAAAAATAGTTGAATACGGCCAGCAGATCGTGTTTAATAATTTACCTAAATACTGCACGTGTTGTAATCATCACGTTCGTGATGTAAAATTGTGTCGTTGGAGTACAGAGGAATTTAATAAAGAAGCAGTTCACGTTGACGAATCTGAAGGCCGGGGCAGTTTGGCTAAATTAGGTGGTGATGCCAGGGAGTACTTGAATGCTAATCTTGCAGGACAACAAATTGAAGGGGTACTACCAAATGTGATTGATGATGCAGGACAAAAAAAATGTTTCTGGTTCAAATGTTCCGGCTGCTGAAGCTCTTTCCAGGCCAAATGGTGATGTTGCACAGCTTTGTAAACGGACAACTACTGTTCCATTGAATGTTCCTTTGAATGTTTTAAGTGAAAAACAGTCAACTATGGTGGCTTCAAATTTGGAACCTACTGGTGCATCTGGTGTAGTAGCAGGTGACGATGCAAAAAGGACTGACCAGATTTTGAGAGACGTTTCTCTGCAGGATAAAGTCATTGAGCAGCAGCAGTTGTTGCAAAATAATAAGAATAAAAAAAGTGCATTGTTTGGTTAGGGAAATGGTACAAACTTGGAGGCTTCTAATACTTTAAAAGCTACTAGAGACCCAACTGTTGTATCGGTTGAACCAGTAGAGAAGTCAACAGTACCAAATCTACTTGATGCTTTAAAAATTCCTGGACAAGAAGGATGTAATGAATTGAATAAAGCATCAGCTCTGGTTACTACTAAGCCTACTAATACAACTGAAATATGCAAAGGACAGCATTACAAGTACAATGTGCAGCAGCTAGTAGCAGGGGAGGTAAATATACCAGCTAGTGTAGATCCAAATTTTAGCGCAAATATAGCATTTGATGGCTTTAAATGGACTGGGAAAAATGAAGTGGTGGATGATCAGTGTGATGTTATGGAATAGGAGTTTGCAGCATCTGTTACAAAGGGTAACAAGATTACCAAGTGTACAGTAGATACTGAAGCAGCTGCTGCAGTTTCTTTTTTTTTTCGAAGCTGGATTCTACTCTTGCGTTGCAATGTTCTGTTGATCGAGCTGTAACTGGGAGTGATAACCATGATGCTATGATTGAAATTCTTCAAAGAACAGCAAGTCCTACGGATTCTGATGTTGCGTTGATGTCAGTTCGAGAAGATACCTCTAACCATCCTGATATGGTTCAACAACAAGGCAGTGTGACTGTTTCTATAGGTACAGCTGTTGTTGATGTCTCTAATGCTGCCTTAGTTCAAGGTGAGTTTGCTTTGGAGGGGTATGAATTTGAGAGATCAAAACCTACTGGTGCTAGACAACACACAAGGGAAGCTGGACAACATATTGCTAGGGATAATTGGACATCGGTTTCCAACAAAAAAAGAACTCCAAAAAGCAAAAAAAAGTTGCAGATCGCAGAAAAGAGTCCAGGTTTACCAAAAAATTCAAACTCATTTGCTGCACTTGGCAATGTGAATGATGATGATGGAAAGTTGACTGGAGAGAGTTTGCAGATGGTAGAGAGTTATTATCAAAATATCTCAACGACTACAACGACATTGAATAAAGCTCATGTTACTGATCAACCTATGCAAATGCAGGCCAATGATCAAAATTCTCCCACTATTCATTTCTCCAATCCACATGTGGAGAAAATTATCAAAGATTCACAGATTAAAATGATGTCGGATGCCAACCCTATGTACAAGCAACCGTTGGTCACATTGAACACGTCGATATATGATATTCCTTCTCAATCTTGTGAGTGAATTAGTGATCATGGGGGTGAATATGGGCAACCATCAATCTCCAGTGGCAATAACAAAGAAATAATTCAAGAAAAGATGAGGGAGATGGTCATTAACTCGACACTGTGGAAAGACCAACGAGAGTTTGATGATGAGGAGGGTTGGGGTGATGGAGTTGCTGGTTTTTCATCTGAAGAAGACGACCAAGAGGTTGATCGGGATAGTGCATGAGAGGACATTGATGCTCCAGTCAAGCCAAAATTTCAAGGCAAACCTGCAGCAACTCAAACGAGCAATCTGAATTGTCGTGCAATTGCGGCACCTGCCGCAAGTCCCAACAGCAAGTTGAACCACAATGCTCCAGTTTTTGTTCCAAGAAATACTGCAAAAGTAGTTATTTCAAATGCAGCACAACAAAGTTCGACCAAAATGCAACAGGAGATAATGTCCAACTAAACTAATGTTTAGGCAAAACATCAGTTGGTGATCGAAACGCAACAGTGATGCCAAAATCTGGGCAGAATCAGATTGTAGCAACTGAGCCACTCATTTCTTTGGAGGAGAGGAAACTTTTGGATGCAATGAGGCAACCTTTGGATATGAGTCATACTGTACAGCAGCAACAAAGGGATGCAAATACAACAACTAACTGTCCTTCTGCTGGTTGCAACACAGTAGCATTTTCACAGGCAGGGCAACACCAGATCGCAACAACTGCTCCAGTAATCTCTTTAGAGGAAAGACAACTCTTGGATGTGATGGTAAGTACAGATCCACTAAACGCTTTAAATCATTCTAATTCTAGTACTGGTCATGGTAACATGAGCAGGAACAAATTGCAAAAACAACAACAAAACAAGGAAATTATGGGTAATGTACAAGCTGAAAAAACATTGACAACACAAGGCGATTTTCAAGAGATGCCAAATCCAATATTGGCAGGTAGAGATATATATGAATAAGGGGGGGGGGGGGAAGATGATATCTTAAAGGAATGCCGCGCAGAGGCTTCAAGAAAAGGTGATTTGTCACCAATGCATAGTGAAAGAAGTAAGAAGTCTCGTGCAAGGGATAGAAGTTGGGACGACAGGGTGATTGAAGACGCAAACATAAGGAGGCCCCAAATGAGAAATGCAAAACAAAAACAGGTTACTCAAACAATATCTAAAAAGTCCAATCGCTCGAAGAAAATAGCATGAATTTTGAAGACATTTTGAAAAAAATTGTGGACGAAGACAAGGATCTACAAATTGAAGTTTTCACAAAATTAGAGAAAAGAGAGCACCATGGTGGCTTCTTCATCTTTTTATTTTACCATCACATTAGTATTATAATATGTAATATCATCACATAGTATGTTATATACTCTGTGATGATCATAGAATTCTTAGTTCTTGTTAGTTCTTTCTTTTTACATGGTTGCTAGCAGGTGAGGCTTTTTATTTGCCTCAATAGGATTAGTAAGGCAAAGTATCGGCAGGTTGTGTTATATGGGTAACAATACCGGTGCTATTGTCCCCCTTATTTTTATTTTTCCTAATTGTTGTAATTTTCTTTTTCAATTATTAATGAAAACTAGCCCTAGGCGCTTGTCTAGTGGATTGCCAAAAAATAAAATAAAATAAAAGACCCGATTTAAATTCCAAAATGAAATTAATAATTTTTTAATAATTAATTAAGTCCTAAATTAAGAGAAAACTATAATAAATTCAAAATTTTATAAGTCAAAAATGCAAAAGAGCTATTTTTGGTATTTTCTTTTATTTTTATATCATTAGTTAAAAAATTAACCTAAAAATATAAAATTGGTTCCTAAATTCAAATGTACTATTTTTGTATTTTTTCGTGAATTATATAAATTAAATATGCTCACAAAAAATGCAAACAAACAAAAATTATGCAATTAATTCCTAAAAATAAAATAATTAAAGGATAAAACATCCTAATTTTTGGGATCCTGTAGGAGTAATTCACGCGAGGCAATTGCTCGGAGACACGGAGGGTTTTCAGAAAAAGATAAATGAGCAACGATGAGGGATATTTACCTGCTTGGCACTCCATGAGAAACATTTTTGAAAAGTGTCTGACCGAACCTTGCTTCAGAGGTTGCCTACATATCTTTGGCTACAAAGGAATCAGGTTAATGTTGTTCTGGAAGTTTTGGTAGATGAGACTACCGAAATTTGTGATTTCACTGCTGCTGCTGCTATTGCTTGTTGATCTCCTTATTACACCAAAAAGGAAAATAAAAAGCTAAGCTAGCTAGGCCTATCAATTGTGAGTTACAAGATTCCTATTTACAAATCTCTTGAAGCTTGATCTAAAGTCTAGGCTGATTTTGTGATGGACTCCGATCTGGATGTTGATGCTTGCCATTTGTAGGTGCTATTTCTTTCTTCGGCATTTGGATCAAAGCGGGACATACAAAACTTGTGACTTCCATCAATTAAATTTTGAGCAGTCCGCATCTTTGTTTGCTTCAGCACTGTGAATTCACTTTTTTTTGTTCTTTTTGTTCTTTTCTTTATTCTAGATTGAGACTCATTATTTCAGTCATCTCGAACCTGTACCTCGAGGTAAAACCTGCTCAGATACCAAAACAAATGAACCAAATTTTTCTGCCTAAGTTTTCACTAGGAAAATTTTGTGAGTTATTTGCAACACGAGTCTCAACTACTCCTTTCATAAAAGCACTAAAAATCAGGATTGTGTGTCCTTGGTGTTGATACCCAATTTTTTTCTATGTATTTTTATACTCAATGTACTATTAAAATAGCATATGTATGCATATATAAGCATGCCTGAAATTTTTGGTATTTTTTCCTCAATTTTAAAGATTTTTTAAATCAATTTACTGCCTATTTTAACAAGTACAAGATCCATAATTATTTTAAAATCATTTTTTGGTAAATAGTGTATTTCACTCCTATATTTACAACAAAATACAATTAATATAATTTTTTAAATATATTTTCACAAATTTATTCGGAATTTCTAAAGCTTAATTGCATGAAATTACAATTATAGCCTATTTATAATTAACCGTAGTTTATAATTATAAAATTATTCCTAATATTTTAAAATTGTTATTTATATATTATTAATCATTTCATTGTTTTTAATTTACTTTTATATTATTCTTAACTATTTTTAATTAAATAAAATGGGAAAAAGTGGCTTTTTAAAACCTGGCCCTATTTCTTTGCAATTTTAGCCCCAATTAGGCCCCGATTCACACCCCAATTAATGTTGATACCCAATTTTTTCTATATATTTTTTACCCAAAATATTTTTAAAATAGCTTGTGAATGCATATATAATCATCCACAAAAAGTTTGGTATTTTTTCTATATTTTTCCAAGTATTTTAACACCAATTTACAACTTATTTTGTACTAGAAAATCAACAATTTAGTATCAAATATTGTTATTTTAATAAATAATTTATTTGGTTCTCTCATCTACATAAAAATATAATTTATGTAATTTTTATAGAATTTTTACAAAGCCATTAGGTATTTTAAACTAAACTTGCATTAAATTGCAATTTTAGCATATTTCTCAATTTAATAAGTATTTCAAGTATCAAATTGTTCCTAATATTTTTAATTAATTTCTAAACGTATTTTATTATCTCAGTATTTTTATTCGATTTTTATAAAATCATTTGCTATTTTACAAAATTAAATTAGGAGAAATTTTGGCATTTAAATTATAGCCTTTCAATTTTGGCCACATTTTAAACCCAAATTCACCCCCCCCCCCCCAAAAAAAAATACGACCCAATTACAAAATAACAGGATCCCCGTTTAAATCATGACCGTTGATCATTTTGATCAATGGTCCACGATCAATCTTACCATAATTAAACCCATAACCCCCTTACCCTAATTCATTTTCCAATTCCGCTGCCCTTGTATCCCCTTTCACTCCCAAACACTCTCTATCACTTCGTCTTTGTAGAACCTTCTGGTTCTCTCATGGCCTTCATCGCCATATACCATCTCACTCCTCCCTCACTCCTCTTGACTTCAAGCAACCATGGAGTCCCTATATCATGGTTCCTCTCTCAAGCTTGAAGCCTGGCAGCTTCCTCCATGGAAGACGGTCACTGAAGCTTTACTTGGGGTCTGTTTCCGGATTTTCTCCGGTGGTCATTGAACGATGATGCCTTCTATGGCATTGTATACGAGTTTCACAACCAGGTTTTCCGTTTTCCTAATCTGTTTGAAAATCCTTATTTTTTCTCTTTATTCTCTACTCTTTTAAAATAACTCTTAGTTTGAGTTTTTGTTTTCTACTCTATTTCTACTTAGCCTTTCCGATTATTTCAAATTTTTCCGATGATTACCACTCTTTCAAGTTAGGGTTTCTGACCCCTTCTTCAAAGTTGTTCCTTCTACTCTTTCTTAGTGCTATATATCCATTTTTTTGTTTATTTCACTTGTTTGTTTGTTTTCTTTGTTAACTTGGGTTTCATACTGTAATTTATATTTCTAGGGTTTCTTAACCCCCTTCGAAAATACTTCACTTTTCCAATTTTAGCACTATTCCGTAACTTTCAGTACTACTTCTAAACTTTTTGTTAAAATCTGATAAGAAACCCCTAACTCTACATGTTTGTATCTGTATTTTCCTATTTGCATGTTTCTTCTGTGAGCTCCGTGCCCTTTACCAAGATTGAGTAATTGGGGTTGATTACTTTACACTACTGGGTTCTATTTATTTGTCTGCATTGGGTCTGTTGCTGCTGCTATTCCCACATTACTGCTGCTATTCTCACATTACTGCTGCTATTCTCATATTGCTGCTACTATCTTCCAACCGCTGTTATTCTCACACTGCTGCTCTCTTTCTTTGCACACTTTGCTCTCCCTTTGTGCACTATTACATTGCTATTGTATCCTATTTCCTGCAACTGGTATGTCACCTATTTAAGATATAGCTTCCAAAACAACATGTTCCTTTTACTTTTGCAATTCATATTATTTCTTGTGTTCTTTTACCTATGGTTCAGTTGCTCTTATTGCCAAGCATGCAGTTGTCAGTTTACTAGTTTAACTTGGCATGTCCTCCCTTATCCCCCTTCCCCTTGTCTCAATTCATGTTTTTTGCACTTCTATGTGCACTAATGATTGGCTACTTAACAGCCCTTAAACCTCTCCCTGAGGTTGATTATATTTGGGGTTTGGTACAGTAAGAACTAAACCATTGTCTTTAACCATGTCTGATTACTTTTACCCAACATGTTGTCTGTTCCCTTTACTCATTTTCACTTTACTTATTTGCTCCCTTATCCCCTCCCTGTCTCAATAAATGTTTTCTTTGAGTTCTACTACCATGCATCTATGTCTTCTTGGCTACTTGTTTAACCTAAAATCTCTGTTGAAGCTAAGTGTATTGGAATTTGATGCAGTAAGAAATTGAACCCTAGTTTTACAACCATACTTGATTGTTTTCCTCCAATATGTTGTCTATGTGTGAGTAGTTCACTTCACTTACTTGTCCCCTTTACCCTTTTCCCCCCGTGTTTGTGTGACGATCTGCTGTTCTAAAACTGGTAAATCTGAAATGATTTCTTAAATTCTCTCAATTATTTCAACTATTTTTTACTGGCTCTTTCAACTATTTTCTTAAACTCCCCCAGTTCTTTCAACCGTTTTTCTCAAAATGTATCTCAACTATTTTCAACTCTCTCAATTACAATCTCATTCTTAGAGCTTTAGGGTCTGCCCCTTAATGTAAGCACCGCCATGGGAGCCTTGAGCACCCATGGAACTCTGATGCACAAGGATGGCACTTTCAATGTTTGCACTTGTCTTATTGGGACATTTTTTGGGTGCTTGGTATTGTCCAGGGGTTCAAACGAACCCTTAGGGAACTCTGCCGCACCCAAGCCTTGGTAATGGCTGTGAAACTAGAAAGCAGTGAGGTTGGAGATGCTTGGGCCTGGCTGAAGGCTCTCTATAGAATAACTTCTTATTTTCCTCTTATCACTGTTGTATTTTTAATTAATTAGCTGTAATAAATTTGTAAACAACAATGTGTATTATAGTGAAATTGGGGAGGGTTATGCATGATTATTAAAGATATGGGTAGAAAGCATGTTAGAGGTTTTACTTATCTATTTGCGTAATAGAAACCATGTATAGGACATGCATCTCACACCTAGAAATCCTGTTCTTAGGTCTTTTACTTTCAGCTTGTTATTTTCAGTTAACAATCAATATTACTGCCTTGCATTTAGATACCATGCTTTAGGGCCTCTATATGCATTAGATATCATGTGCTTAGGGTCCACCTTTTGCAACTATTGAATGCCTCACTAATCTTGCTAAACAAAAAATGTAAAAACTGGTTAAAAAACACCTTGTTAAATCAGAAACCATTGCATGCTCACCATTTTTAATAATGTCTAGGCAAACCTTAGGCCGGATAAAAGGATAAAATAGACTTATCACTTTCAAGTCTTGTTCAAGTTACTTTAACTCTGTCTGAATCCGTTTGTTTCTGAAAGCCCTCTCTATTTTTTACAAACTTCTGTCACATTTTTAAAAATCATCTATGCAAAAACGTTTTGCTGCCTTTCTTGTCCAGATTAGACCACTGTTTCAACTGTCTGCGTACTAATTTTTAAAATCTCAAAAGGCCTGTGTGTTTACTGTTCTGTAACTTCAAAATGCTTTCATGCTCATTCTTTTACTCTACCTGACTAAAAGTGTTTACTAGGCCTTCAAAATGTTTCTAAATGACTTCTGCATATTTCTAAAAATAAACTTATACTATCTCTCTTAAGTTCTGAACGTTTCTTTTCTCTTATGTTTTTCTGCAAACTCCCCCCCTTCTGTTTCAATTCATACTCCAGTTTTTTTTAATACTATCTATTCCTTAGACCTTACATGTGGTTGTGATATGCTAATTACGTGTTCTCTTGTAGAGGGTTATTTGAGCCTTTACATGTCTTATATGATTCCTTATATGCAAGTCTTATCTGTTTTTGTATGTCGCATAGTATTTTAACCTTTAAACTTAAGGATTTGGCTTAGTTTCAACCTTATTGGAACAATGATCCTAAATTCCCTCTAGGACCTATAGGACGGGACGGGTAATAGAACGCAATAAGCATTCGTGACCGATTCACACGCTTAAATAACCTCTAAGGGGTGGGAAGGGTAGAATATGGAGATGTTGACGATGTGATAATATCATAAAGCGACCCCTCTTTGGGAATATGTGCGGGATATTGCATCAAATGATCCATATTGTAGTTAAATCTAGGACCCTTCTCTCTTTTGCTAGTTTTTATTCAAATGTTCTTTCATAGTAATGCTTTTCAAATCAACTTTCTTTTATTTTATTTTAAATTCGCGTACCTCTTTCTTCTTCAAATCTTTTTTTTCAAGTTATATGAATGCTATATTTGTGCACCTTACTTGCTTAATTGCTTCATCTTTCATAAAGTCACAAGTAACACGGCCGGGAACCACACTAGTGGATCTTGAGGGGTGCCTAACACCTTTCCCTCGAGATAATCTCAAGCCCTTACCCGAACTCTGGTTTTCTTTTCAAAATAATCTCTTTTAACTGTCCTAATGCACTATAATCATTAGGTGGCGACTATTCCAATTCCATAACCCAATTCCCAAACGGGAAATAGAGTTTTTTGCCCATATATCGTAAACCCAATTTCGCTTTCTTTTAAAGAGGGAAAAAGGGGGCGTCGACACCATGGCGACTCTGCTGGGGTTTTTCTTTTAGGCTTTTACCACTACTTGTTTTGTGACTTTATTGCTTTCTTTATTTATTGCTTTAATTATTTTTTACAATTACTAACTTGTTTTTTCGTGTCTTTCTTTTTTCTTTAACTATTTTACTACTTTATTTTCTTTACTTTATTTCAATTCCGTCTTTAATTTCGAGCATTCATTGTAACTATCATGTATGAACGTGAAAATACATGTACTTAGTTCCTTATTGTAATTGCATCCTTCAACATCATTTTCCACTTGTGCCAAACAAATCCTATAGCATTGCTTATAATGAGTTGTTGCACTCTTCCATATTATTAACCCCCTAAATTTGGCGAAGGCATATTTGCGGTAAAACTAGTCGATCAACGGTGTAGTCGACGGTTCCGTGCCTTTTCGTCTTGAGTTGTCCGCTCAAGGGTACCTTGTTTAGGACTTCAAAAGTAGAAACCTTACTCTGTTTAAATGTTCATGCATCATGTTAGACGAGTCAGCTATGTTGTCCGCATAATGACTCATTAGGATAGCCTAAATCAAAAGTCCATCGGGTTTCCTCGAAACCCAAACAGACAATGACGTTATGTGCATATATTTGGAGAATTAAATACGTTTGCTAATTATTGATTTAAGTAGCTGAGTCCGGTGGGGTTGAGGGCCTAACTCTCTATTTTGCAGGAAAATGAGGCACGAGGTCCCCAGATTCGGTATGGTATCAAACATTCATCCAAAGTTGCTAAGCTGGTGGGATGATTTTCATGGTAGTGATCCGTTTCTTGTCCGTAAGAACTTAGGAAATCTTCCTTCACTTCTGGAAGTTAGGCCAGATCACAAGATTGTGGAAGCTGCTACTATGTTTTGGGATAGTGAACGGTCTGTCTTCCACTTTTGGGGTATTGAAATGACGGCGCTACTGGAAGAAATTGGGGGTCTAGCCAGAATTCTTTGGGATAGCCCGGGGCTGGTTATGCCGGAAATCCGCAATGGTAGAGGGTTCTTGAAAATGACGGGGCTCAAGAAGAATTCTAATCTAACCAGTCTGAAGGACTCCTATATATCCTTCGACTTCATGTATGAAAGGTTTGGACATAGCAAATCATACCCACTCACATGGACGAGTTCGCCCTCACCTCTTTGGGGCACATATATACGAGGGCTTTTGTATTCATGTTCTGTTTTATGGGCATGATAGTTTTTCCGATGAAGAAGGCTAGAATCCATACAAGACTAGCCATGGTAACCGAAGCCGTAACGGAGGGTATCGACGGGCAGACATCATCATAACACCCATGATCCTCGCCGAACTGTATTGAGCATTAGAAAAATGTCAACAAGGGGCACACCACATTGAAGGGTGAAATGTTCTATTACAACTCTAGCTCATCGAGCATTTTTTGAAGGGAGACTCTAGACAAGAGATCGTGCGACGAGATTGGGATGAACATTTTCCTTTCCATCATCCAAATTGGATGCACTTCATGCTAGACATGTTTTCTCACCCGAAACACGCCAGTGGATGGGTGGAACTATTAGGGAATATGAGAGAAGAGTAGGTACAATGGATGTGCGAGTGATTTCAAACTAGAGAGTTTATCATTCGGTCTAGGGGAACTTACCCTTATGTCCCTCTTTGAGCCATGAGGCAAGTGGGAAGGAAGCAAATTATACCAAGGGTGGAAAAGATGAGCCACTACAGGGTTGATTTCCAGGATGACGATAGCCCACAAAGGTGTCGGGCTCAGCATATGTGGTACTCCAAAATCATTTTGGAAAAGGGATCTATGGAGCCAGACAGGTATCAGGCGGGAATGCGCCGCTTTATCCGAGTGGTTAGAAGATGATCACATTGGTTGGGAAAAGCGGGTTTCGTCCATGGTCACAGGGTTACTGATGAGGACGCTGCAGCAACGGTCAAGTATATCAGTTGTTCAAGCGGATGCGAGATTGTGAAAGTGAACATATGTAAATGCTAGAGGCTCAAGCGAAGGTAATCAATGAATGGAAGGACATGGCTGTCCGCGCAAAAAACCGTTTAGGGTACTTGGAGCGGGGTCTAGTGAAGTTGGAAGGCAAGTTTTTGAAAAGGATCAACCACTGTCAGGAAGCTGAAGTTAATGAAGGTGGGCACATGGCTTGAGCTAACTTGTTGCTGGGAATGCGCGAGCTGATGAAACTGTCTGATGCAGGCAAAGATACTGAATCCGGGGAAGGTCCTTCTGGGACCAAGTAGTTAGGATTTTACTGCATTCTTGATGTAATAAGGACTTTGGCCATTAGTGACAACTTTTCTATTTCAGTTTGTTTTGACTCGTTCTATTTTCTGTCAATAAAATGAGGCATTTGGTATTACGAGTTCTCCAAATCATATTTCTCGCTAGGCATACCTCGGGCACAACGAGGCCTCCAATTAGGAAACGACTTATGTTCCTGCAACAATATGTTTAAATACCGCCGCACTAACTTTTTACCTTTTGTTTTTCTTTTGTTTTTATTCCCCTCCCCAAAGGTTAGTTCGTGCATTCTGGCATGATCAGCATACTCAACAAGATCAAAGGGTCCTCCTCCTCCTAGAAACAAGAACAACGGAAAGATAGGAGATAATGAAGCAAGTAAAAAGAAACTTCTCAGGGTACCCCGATCACCAAAGAAACTGCTGCTCACTTGGAACAAACTTTGCTAAGGCTCCGAGAGGAATTGGACCAGGTCCGGAGTTTGGCAAGCTTGTCCATCTCCTTTGCTGCTCCAGAGGTCAACAACCAAGTCCCTGCACCTCCAGAGAAGGTTCCAACCCAAGCTCCCAATAATGCTCTACTGCTCACCGTAAGCCTCAAAATGCTCCAAACCACCAGGATACCCCTCTCTTTGTAGATACTGTGCCAAGGCTGCAAAATTCACGGTTCCGAACTGGAACCGGACCGGAACCGTGGTCTGGCAGTTCTGCCGGTTCCAGCGGCCCGGTTCCGGCGGTTCCCTGGAACCATGACGAGGCGGTTCTACCCGTTAGAACCGCAGAACCGGAACCGGCAGAACCGGAACCGCAACCGCAACCGGACCGGTTCAAGCGGTTCCAAACGGTTCCAGTAACGGGCAGATTTTTAAATTTTTTTTAAAAATAATTTCCAAACGGCTCTTTTTCATAATTAGCTGTTTGCAATTTTAAAAAATAGCCATTTGGCCCCCAAATTTTTAATTTAACCCCAAACTTTATATCATTATATAATTTTCCATTTCTCAACTATAAATACCCCCTCATTGTTTCATTTTTATTCACCAATTCATCAATATCTCTCAATCTCTCTCAATCTCTCTCAATCTCTCTCAAGCTCTTTTTCAATCTTTATAGTGCAAGTGCTTAATTTATTGTTGCAAATTCGTGAAACATTGTGAAGTTGTTGAATTGATGTTTTCAAGTGTTCAATTTCAACGATTTTCAATTTTCAAGAAGTTGTTCGTCAATCCGATAAACTCGTTTCAACTCTTACGTGCTAAGAATATTTTTGTGTGTTGTTATTTTGCTTAATTATAATTATTATGGCATTTTCGTTGAAAAATATGTTCGGTAAAGGAAAATCTAAAACCGGTGAAAGTAGTCGCCAAAATACTACCCCTCCCCCGGCTCCCCGACCTAGAAAGATAAGCAAGTTCAAAGTAGTAGCCAACCTATAAATCCAAATGAACCCTTCGGAATCCTTGATAGTGATCACCCTTGTTTTCAATTTAGCGATATTGATTTTTTACATGATGTAGCAGTTGGTGATAGAATAGACGATGATATTATGAATGCTCTTTATCCTAATGCACCTATCTTAGAGGGAAATGAGGATGATGATGACGATGAAACCCAATCTCCAGTAGATTTAGATGATACACCTACTAGTCCTGCTCATAACTTAGGTGATGAAACGGCACACCCACCCGTACAAACTTCCACTTTTAGTAGAAAACCTCCTAAACGTACAGAAACATCATTAGTTTGGCAATTTTTTATTCAACTAAGAGAACAAAATAAGGCTAAGTTCAAATCTTGTGGGAAATTACTTGTTCATAGGTATACTGGAGATCATAGTGGCACGGGTAGTTTAGTTAAGCATATAAGATTACACCCTAGCGATAAGGCTAGATTTTTGCAATTGAAAGCGCAACAAGAGGGGAGGACAAGTCCTGATACTTCAGTTAACCCAAGTACTGGTTCAAATCTAGTTCAACCAGGAATAAACACAGTCACCGGAGGTATATTATATTACGACCCAAATAAGGATCGTGAAGAATTAGCTAAAATGATTACTGTTATGTGTTTGCCTTATTCTTTTGCTTCTAATCCTGCATGGATTCATTATATTAGAAGAGTATTTAATCCTACGTATAAAGGTTGGCCTCGCGCTACAGTTAAGGCCGATATTTATAAATACAAGCATGAATATGAACAATACTTGCGCTATTTATTTACCCATATAACTAATCGTATGTGTATTACAACTGATATTGGTAGAAGTAATAATAATTGTGATTATCTAACCGTAACTAGTCATTGGATAGACGAAGACTGGACTATGCAAAAACGCATTATTGCATATAGGATAATTAATTCACGGCACACGGGTAGGTTTATTGCTAACACTGTCTCAGATGTATGCAGATATTTTTGTTTTAGTGATAAAATAATGTCAATTTCCATGGATAACGCTTCTAGCAACACTAGTACAATAGGTATGCTAACTAGAACACTTAATCCTGCTTTTACTAATATTTTCCATATTAGATTTATTTGTCACATTTATCATTTAATTGTTGGTGATGATATGAGAATATTAAACATAGAAATTGAAAAGGTTAAAATGGCTCTTAATTGGCTTTTTTATTCAAACCGTAGAAGTAGACTTAGAGAATATTTTAAAAGGTGTGACGAATATGGCCTTAGAGAAAGAAAGGTTCCTAAACCTTGCCCGACTAGGTGGAACTACATGTACGAAAGTTTAGTAGTAGCGTACGGATATAGGAACCCAATTAACGCTACGTATAATTCTCGGGATTGTGGGGAGGAAGATAATGACATGCTAAGTACACTAGATTGGAGTAACGTTAAAATTCATTTAGATTTTTTAGAATATTTTCATGTGGCTACAAATGCTTTATCTGGCCAATATTATCCAACTATTTCTAACTGTTTAGTTTATATTGCCGCACTTGCTAATTTGTTTGTTGATTTTAACGAGGGAGGGGAAATTTATGTAATTGCAATAACTGAAATGAAAAAGAAGTTTAAAAAATATTTTTTTCCAATCCCTCCTATATTTGGTGTGTCTGCTATGCTAAATCCTACTATGAAATTAGGAGTTCCTCACTTTTGGTATTCTACTATTTATCAAGCTTTAGATCTTTCAGAAGAAGAAATGGCTACACTATCTGATGAAAGCATTAATTAATGTGAATGCTCAAACTATTTATAATGCTTATATACAGGCGTTAGAGCATGCTAGGCCTAATATTCCAACCCCTACTTCGTCTACATCATAGTCGTCTAAATGAGCTGCTGGCTTAACAGCTCTTAAATCGTGGATGGAGTTCAGGGGTACTCAAGGGGAAAATTTAGATGAAATTTCCCATCTAAATGAGCTTCAAGTTTATTTGTCGCAGGGACTAGAGAATGAGAATCCAGACGGCTCTTTCGACCTTTTGGATTGGTGGAAGACAAGGGAAAAGCATTTTCCCGATCTTGCAAGGATGGCTGGGGATGTTCTGTCGTTTCAAGCGTCAACTGTTGCATCAGAGAGCGCCTTTAGTCAAGGAAGACTACAAATAGGTGATCACAGAGCGTCGATGCGGGACAGCTTGGAAAAATCAGTGCTTTTTCGAGATTGGATCCGCGCAGAAAGAAGGAACTTTGGGCTAGCTGAATCACAACCAGAAATAGATGAGTGCTATGAAGAAATGCTAGCAGAACTTGCTCAAGAAACATCTTCACCCGGAAGTGGTGATGAACAAGCTTCATTTCCACCACCGCTAACACAACCACCTTCAAACCTTGAAGGTTTTATGAGATTTGTTAGAAATAATACATAAATTATGATGTAACTTGTAAATTGGCATGTCTTCTTTTAGTTTTTTTTCCTTTTAGTGGTGGTATTAGTACCATGTTGTGCTCATTCCATTGGGGGAAGGAAGGCTAAGAAAGATATGCCATTTTGGTCAATAAATATGCTCTTTATCATATCCTTGAATATCTTATGTCTCAATATTTCTTTATCAATATATACTACTTATATACAATTTATACTAATTACTAACTACAACACAATATACACTACTTATATACAATATATACTACTTACATACAATATATACTACTTATATACAAAATATACACTACTTATACACAATATATACTAACTACCAAACACAATATATACTATACTAATAACATAGTACACCATATAAAATATATTCTACAATATACTAATGACTACTATACAAGATATTGGTTTTAAAAAAAAAAATTTCAAAACTGCCGGAACCGGAACCGCCAGAATCGGAACCGGAACCGGATGGTTCTGGAACCGTATGGTAGTGGTTCCGGCTCCGGAACCGCCAGAACCGCAACCGCCAGAACCGCCAAACCGGAACCACCAGAACCGGAACCGCCAGAACCGGAACCGCAGACCCAAATAGACCCAGAACCGGAACCGGATACAGCCTTAACTGTGCCATACTATACATAGCCCATATCAGATGTGTCAGAATCAGATTCACTCATTCAGAAATTGGCTGCTGAACTCAAGAAACTCACTAGCAGGGTTCAAAGCGTGGAAGGTAACAACAGCGTGGAAGGTCTAAGTTCTGAAGACCTGTGTGTCCAGCCCGATTCCAGCTTCTGGAGGGGTACAAACCTCCTAAGTTCAAGATGTTTGATGGTACGGGTGATCCCAGTGTTCACCTCAGGATGTATTGTGACAAGTTAGTGGGAGTTGGTAGAGATGAGAAGATCCGCATGAAATTGTTCATGAGGATCTTAAAAGGTGATGCGTTATCTTGGTATATCAACCAAGATGCAAAGAAGTGGACTAGTTGGGTAAACATGGCATCCGATTTCATGGATCATTTCAGGTTCAACACTGAGAACGCGCCAGGCGTGTTCTATATCCAGAATTTGAAGAAAAATCCTACTGAAACCTTTCGCGAGTATGCTACTCATTGGAGGTCAGAAGCTGCCAAAGTCAGGTCGGCTTTGGAAGATGAACAAATTAACAGATTTTTTGTTCGTTCTCAGAACCCTCAATATTACGAGAGATTGGTGTCGATAGAGGGAAAAACGTTCGCCGATATCATCAAACTAGGAGAAAGAATTGAAGAGGGGATCAAAAATGGTATGCTTACTAAACTTGAGGCACTGCAGGCCACCAAAAAAGCCTTGAAATCTGGTGGTTCGTTGAAGAAAAAGGATGTAAAATCCGTAATGGTTGCGCAAAGAAACCACACTCCCATTAAATACTAACCCTATCCTTCAACTCCACTCACATACCAGCCCTCTCTAAATTACCAAGCACCTTCAACTACCTATCAAAATCCACATCCCGTCTATCAAACAACTTCATTACCAACATATCATCCCACCTCCCCAGTATATTCCCAACCCGCACCTCTATACCAAGCTTACAACTCCCAACCTCCCCACTATCCATCACCGCCTACCCGCAAAAATTTCCCACGACCAAGACAAAACTTTGACCGCAAACCGCCCAGAGAGTACACTGCTATTGCTCAACCCATTGACCAATTGTATGTGAAGCTTAAAGTCGCCAAATATGTTACACCCATCCCAGCTGTAACCCTAGAAACCCCCTCCAAATGGATCAACCCAAGTAAAACATGCGCATACCATTCGGGGATGAACGACCATGCCATTGACGAGTGCCGCTAGTTGAAGGAAAAAATCCATACCTTAATTGACAACAAGGTCATCATAGCTAAGGAGCCTGCTCCTAATGTTGGTAAAAATCCTCTACCAGACAATAAAGGCGGAGGCATCCACATGATTCAGGTAGATGACGACTTGGACCCCGAATGGTCGATTGGTTTGATATGTGAGGGAGATGAGCCCAAATAACCGGTGGTCACTCTTAATCCTATTTTTGTGAAAATCTAGCCATCTGAGGACAACATGGTGAATATATCTGTACCATTTGAGTTTGAGGCACCTTTCCTGCAAAGGTGCCAAAACCAATTGAGGTGGAGTTTGGGACTCCAAAGACGCCCATACCAATTGAAGTTGCTATGTTGCCTCCAAAGGTGCCCATTCCGTTCACCATGTCGGACATAACCCCATTTCAGTCAAATGGCATAACCTAGGACAACACAGCCGAGGCGAGAAGGAAAGGAAAAGCGTGCACTAGTGAAGCAGTTTCCACGCAAGGTATGACTAGAACAGGCAGGGTATACACACCAAAGCACCTAGCTGAGTCCAGCATGCATGGCTCTGGGCGTCCCATTGAAACTGGACCTGATGATCTTTGGAGAAAGATACAGGCTAAGGAATATTCAGTTGTTGAATAGCTAAACAAGACTCCGGCGCAGATTTCCATCTTAGCATTGCTGCAGAGTTTTGAGGCGCATAAGAACACTTTGATGAAGATATTGAGTGAGGCTTATGTCCCGAGCAACATAACAGGAGGATAAATGGAATACATGATAGGGAAGGTGTTGGAAAGTCGCAAAATCACTTTCCATGAGGATGAATCACCGCCTGAAGGGCTCAGTCATACTAAGCACTGCACATCAGGATCATTTAATCACCAGAATCTTAGTCGATAGAGGTTCCAGTCTCAACATTTGTCCATTGATCACCCATAAGAGGTTAGGCAAAAGATTGCTCGAGATAAAAGACAGGGCTATAAATAATAAGTCTATCGACGATTCTAAGAGGTCCACTCTCGGGGAGATTATCCTGTGTTTGCAAATGGGGCCCACTTGGTTTGATGTCGACTTCCAGGTAATCGACGTACCTGCATCTTACTACTTACTGGTGGGGCGACCCTGGATCCAGCCGCTGGGGTTGTGGCATCAACCTTACATCAGGCTGTGAAGTTCGAATGGAACCATCAGGAAGTATTCATCCATGGATACTGTAGCAACCCAATATACCGTCGCCAGACCATTCCAGTGATCGGAGGTAGAAGAACAATAGGCGGAGAAACATATCATCATATTGAATGGGTCAATGTAGTGGACAATGACAAATGGTTGAGCAACAAAGTCGAGAGAATTCTTAATTGGAGTGGGTACGAACCAGGGAAAGTACTTGGTAAGAATCTTCAAGGTATCACCAAACCTGTCCAGTTGAAGAAATACGGTACTACCTTCAAACCGAGGTACGAGTACACTTGGCAAGAATTCAAAAACTTGTCACCACCATGGCGCGACCCATATTACCCATTGGAACGCCCCATACCTCAGTTAGAGCAGACATTTCAGCCAGTTAACACTCTCTACGGGACAGAAGAAGGCGAGGCTCTTGCGGAGATGAAAAACCTGTTTCTTGAGGACATGGACTGTTGTGTGCCTTTTGAAGAGGAAGGAGAGGAAGGCCCTTCCATTCAAGCTGTGAATCATTGGGAGCGCCTCATCAACTGGTCAATCAGGACCACCATCGCCCGGAAACCTTCAGGGTAGCAGGGCTGAACAAGCATCATGCATCTTTATTTTAGTTGTTTTCTTTATTTTCCGCGTTTGTCTTTACTTTCCAAAAGAGCACCGATGTTTTGGACATTTATGAATTAAATCAAAAAAATATTTCAGTTTTATCAAATATCTCAGTATTCATTACTTTTCTCTGCTATTTACTTTATTTTCACATAGCATTACTATTACGTATCTTGATAATGAACCAACAACTGTAACTTGCAAAGAGGCTATGCAACAAATGAACATAGGATCAGAGGAGGACGATATACCAGAAGAAGTTGTCAGAGAGGCCAAATTTTTTGAGAATAGACCTAAGTCCAACTTGGATGAAACCGAAATCGTCAATTTGGGAGATTCAGAGAATGTCAAAGAAACGCGTATCAGTGTGCACTTATCACAGACGGAAAAAGAGGAATACATAGAACTCCTGAGGGAATATGAAGATATATTTGCATGGTCTTACGACGATATGACTGGCCTCGGCACATCCATCGCAGCTCACAAGTTACCGACAGATCCTGCATGTCCGCCGGTAAAGCATAAGCTCAGAAAATTCAAGCCAGATATGAGTTTAAAAATCAAAGAAGAGGTCACCAAGCTGGTCAAATCCAGAGTTCTTTAAGTGGTAGAGTATCCAACTTGGTTAGCTAATATTGTGCCAGTACCAAAGAAGGATGTGAAAGTTAGAGTCTGTGTCGACTAGCAGGATCTCAACCGGGCCAGTCCCAAAGACGACTTCCCCTTGCCAAACATACACATTCTGATCGACAACTGTGCCAATCATAAGTTGCAGTCATTCGTTGATTGTTTTGCAGGGTACCAGCAGATATGGATGGACAAATAGGATGCAGAGAAAATGATGTTTATCACGCCTTGGGGAATGTATTGCTACAGAATGATGCCCTTCGGATTGAAGAATGCGTGAGCTACTTACATGAGGGCCATGACTACCCTCTTCCATGACATGATACATAAGGAGATTGAGGTATATGTGGACGACGTCATCATTAAGTCCAAGAAGGTTGAAGATCACATGGAGGACCTCTGAAAGTTTTTTAATAGATTAAGGAGGTATAACTTGAAACTGAATCCCGCCAAGTGTGCATTTAGGGTCCCTGCAGGAAAAGTTATTGGGTTTCATCATAAGTCTCTGAGGATTAAAGCTGGATCTATCAAAGGTCAAATCTATTCAGGATTTTCCACCACCGAGGAGCAAGAAAGATGTAGTGAGTTTCCTGGGGAAGCTCAACTATATCAGCTGGTTCATAGCTCAGTCTACCGTCATCAGCGAACCTATCTTCAAGATGATAAAAAAGGATGATGCCACCAAAAGGATTGATGAATGTCAAAAGGCTTACGACAGGATCAAGAAATACTTGTCTACGCCTCCAGTCCTGGTTCCACCTGAGCCTGGGAAGCCTTTATTACTCTATCACACAGTTTTGGTTGGAGCATTTTGCTATGTTTTGGGAAGACATGATGAGACGGGGAGGAAGGAGCAAGCTATTTACTACTTCAGCAAGAAATTTACCCCGTACGAGGCCCGATATTCCTTGCTAGAATGCACCTGTTGTGCTTTGACTTGGACAGCTCAGAATTTGAGGCATTATTTCTATGCTTACACTACCTACCTTATATCAATAATGGATCCACTAAAGTATATTGTTCAGAAACCCATGCCCACTAGCACGCTCGCCAAATGGTAAATTTTGTTGAGTGAATTCGACATTGTCTATGTCACCCAGAAGGCAGTTAAAAGATAGGCTTTGGCAGATCATCTCACAGAAAATCCTGTGGAAGGGGAATACAAACCATTAAAAACGCATTTTCCTGACGAGGAAGTAGCTTTCATATGAGAAGATATTGTAAAATCCTATGATGGTTGGAGGATGTTTTTCGACTGAGCCGCAAATTTCAAAGGATTTGGTATTGGAGCAGTCCTGGTATCAGAAACCGGTCAACATTACCCGGTATCCGCCAAGCTCAGTTTCCCATGCACCAATAACATGGCCGAGTATGAAGCTTGCATCATGGGGCTTAAAATGACCATTAATATGAACATTCTTGAGCTGCTACTAATTGGGGATTCAGACCTACTCATACACCAAGTTCGAGAAGAATGGGCGACTAAGAATTCTAAGATACTCCCTTATCTGCACAACATATAAGAGTTGAGAAAGAGGTTCAGAAAAACGAAATTCCAGCATGTTCCAAGAATATAGAATGAGTTCGGAGATGTGCTTGCCACTTTATCATCCATGATTCGGCATCCGGACACAAATTTCATCGACTCTATCCAGGTCACGATTTAGGATCAACCGGCTTATTGTGCATATGTTGAGGAAGAAGCCAATGGAAAGTACCCTGGTTCCACGACGTCGAAGAGTACCTGACAACAGGGGAATATTCAGAGCTTGCTAATGCTACTCAGAAGCGCACGCTTCGAAGGTTGTCCAACAATTTCTTTCACAACGGAGGAATCCTGTATAGAAGAACTCCCGATTTGGGACTATTAAGGTGTGTTGATGCAACAGAAGCAACCAAGTTACTGGAAGAAGTGCACTCAAGGACTTGTGGACTGCACATGAACGATTTTGTTCTAGAAAATAAGATACTCGGGGCAGGATATTTCTGGATGACCATGGAAACAGACTGCATTCAGTATGTCTGAAAGTGTCATCGCTGTCAAATACGTGCAAACATGATAAAGGTACCTCCAAATAGGCTCACTGCAATGAGGTCACCATGGCCATTCGCCGCTTGGGGAATGGATGTTATTGGACCAATCGAGCCCGCCTCGTCAATCGGACACAGGTTCATCTTAGTGGCAATTGATTACTTCACTAAATGGGTCGAAACAACATCATATAAAGCAGTAACCAACAAAGTCGTGAGAGACTTTGTTTAAGATCGGGTTGTCTGTCGGTTCGGTGTTCCAGAGTCGATCATCACTGATAACAGTTCCAATCTCAACAACGACTTGATGTTAGCGATGTGTGAGACTTTCAAGATCAGACACAGAAACTCCACAGCTTATAGACCTCAGATGAATGGGGCCGTGGAAGCTGCCAATAAGAACATCAAGAAAATACTAAGGAAAATGATCTAAAGTCATAAGAAGTGGCATGAGAAGTTGTCATTCGCTTTGTTGGGTTATCGCACTACAGTTCGCACATCTACCGGGGCAACTTCCTACATGCTAGTTTATAGTGTAGAAGCGGTAATTCCTGCCGAGGTAGAAATTCCGTCCTTGAGAATCATACAGTAAGCTGAGCTAGAGGACGCAGTATGGGTCAAGGTTCGCTACGAGCACCTAGCCCTTATAGATGGAAAAAGAATGAATGTTGTCTGTTACGATCAGTTATATCAGAACTGAATGTCCAGAGCCTTCAACAAGAGAGTTCAACCAAGGAAGTTTACACCAAGGCAGCTGGTATTGAAGAAGATATTTCCACATGAAGATGAGGCCAAAGGGAAGTTCTCTCCCAACTGGCAGGGTCTTTACATGGTTCACCGGGTTTGAACCAGAGGAGCCCTTATTCTTGCAAAGATGGATGGAGAAATCTGTCCAAAACCGATCAACTCAGATGCAATGAAAAGATACTACATTTGATTGTATGCCTTTTCTTTATGATGTAATTTGAACTACGTCTGACCTGATTCCCGTTAAAGAGGGGATACGTAGGCAGACCTATGGGTTCGGTCACATCTCTAATAAAATTCCATTTCCCCCGCATTTGGAACAGAGGCAGAATTTTTAGGAGAACCCTCGAAATTCCGAAGTCAGCTTGTCAATTTTCATCAGCATCGACTCAGTAAACTGGGGCAGAATTTTGAGGATGACCCTCAAAATTCTAAGGTCAATCCGCTTTCAGTCATTCAGTACCGCCGTCAACAGCGCCAGCCTAGTAAACTGGGGTAGAATTTTGAGGAGGACCCTCAAAATTCTTGAGCCAGCAAGGTTGTCGTGCTTCGATCCACGTTGCAGTTGTGGTTCGTCATAAAACAAAAATATCTTTTCTTTACTTATACTTATACATTTGCATCATGATTGCCAAAATTTGAATGAAATCATTTGGATCACTGTCGTTCAGCATTGCTGCCCCAAATGGTACAGGACGCTATGAGCCGAGGGATGTGAACTAACCTCTCCCTTTACAGAAGTGATGATTTTTCTTTGGATGCATGAAATCCAGGGTACAAATAAGTGATGCAGGAGCTTTACAAAAACTTAAATTCCAAAAACCACTACTTACCTTACAAAGGTTTACTACCTTCATTCAACGCTTCCCCAGCGGTCATGATTTCGCAATCATCTACCAGCTAAGAAAATCACCACGGTCCTCTCCTATATATTTCTACATTCTCCGAGGCTAAGCTCCGCCTCCATTCTGCATGATGCTATTTTCTGCCTTTCGATACTAGGCTCCGTCTCCATCTGCATTTTTCCATTGCATACGGCTATTTTTCTGCCTTCCGAGGCTAAGATCTGCCTCCATCCTGCATAAGGCTATCTTCTGCCTCCCGAGGCTAAGCTCTGCCTCCATTCGCATTGCATAAGGCTACTCTTTGCCTTCCGAGGCTAAGCTCTGCCTCCATTCTGCAGTTTTGTATTGCATAAGGCTACTCTCTTCCTTCCACGGTTAAGATCTACCTCCATCCCGCATAAGGCTATCTTCTGCCTTTTCGAGACTAAGCTCTATCTCCATGTGCATTTTGCATAAGGCTATTCTCTGCCTTCCGATGCTAAGTTCTTCCTCCATCTTGCATAAGGCTATCTTCTGCCTTTCGAGACTAAGCTCTATCTCCATCTCGCATTGCAAAAGGCTATTCTATGCCTTTCGAGGTTAAGCTCTACCTCCCTTATTTTGCATTTGGCTGAAAAACCTCCACCTTGTTTCATTTGGCTGAAATATCGCCACCCTGCATTTTTAAATTCTCGCTTTGGCTGAAACATCGCCGCCCTTGCATTCATCCGGCTGAAAGATTGCCACCTTTTCATGGGTTGAAATATCACCAACTTATTCAAAGGCGTCATAGTTCAGAGACACCATCCGCATAGCCTGAGAACACCATTTTAAGGCCTGCGAATCTTTACTTTTATGATCTTCATAGCCCAGGATGTCATAGTCTGAGGACGCAATCTTAATCGTCCGAAGACAACATTCATGGTCCAAAGGAAACTTGCATCACATTTAAATTATGCAAAATATCCGCACACCGTTCATTTGCAGGTACATCGACTTGCACGGTCGTCTCATCGGAAGCGATCCCGCTCCAATTTTTTGTAACTATCCGATCTCCGAACCCTTGAAAAAAATTTCAAACCTCGTTGTGTCCACCTCTTCCAAAATTGTCATTGGCATATTCCATCAATGGCTCCTGAACTACACACGTCTTGATTCCTGTAAAACCAGGGATATGTAGGCAGCTCAGAAGCCAGAGCACGGTAGAAATTCCCTTACAATCATCATTTCCGGTCAAAATTGGCCATCTTATCTTTACCCGACAACTCTTTCATCGTCCTCGGGTAAAGAGGGGCAGCTGTTGATACCCAATTTTTCCCTATGTATTTTGTACCCAAACTATTTCCAAAATAGCTTGTGAATGCATATATAAGCATCCATAAAAAGTTTGGTATTTTTTCTATATTTTTCCAAGTATGTTAAAACCAATTTACAACTTATTTTGTACTAGAAAATCCAAAATTTAGTGTCAAATCTTGTTATATTAATAAATAATTTATTTTATTCTCTCATCTACAGAAAAATATAATTTATGTAATTTTTATAGAATTTTTACAAAGCCATTAGGTATTTTTAAACTAAAATTTCATTAAATTGCAATTTTAGCCTATTTCTCATTTTAATAAGTATTTCAAGTACAAAACTGTTCCTAATATTTTTAATTAATTCCTAATCTTATTTTATTATCTCAGTATTATAATTGGATTTTAATAAAATTATTTGCTATGTTACAAATTAAATTAGGGGAAATTTGGGAATTTAAATTATAGCCTTTCAATTTTGGTCACATTTAAAACCCAAATTCACGACCCAAATACCAAATAACCCGACCCAAACCTATTTGGAGCAACCCAGCTAGATCCCCGTTTAAATAATGGCCGTTTATCAAAATGATCAACGATCCACGATCAATCTTACCATAATTAAACCCATTACTCCCATACCCTAATTCATTTTCCAAATCTGCCGCCCTTGTATCCCTTTTCGCTCCAAAACACTCTGTAACCCTTCGTCTCTCTAGAACCTTCTGGTTCTCTCACGTCCTTCATCTCCATACCAGCTCACTCCTCCCTCACTCCTCTCGACTTCCAGCAACCATGGAGTCCCTATGTCGCGGTTTCCTCTCTCAAGCTTGAAGCCTGGCAGCTTCCGCCATGAAAGACGGTCACTGAAGCTTTATTTGGGCTCTGTTTCTGGCTTTTCTCCGCTGGTCTTTGAACGATGATGCCTTCTACGGTATTGTATACGAGTTTCACAGCCAGGTTCTTCCTTTCCCTAATCTGTTTGAAAACCCTAATTTTTCTCTTTAATCTCCACTCTTTTAAAATAACTCTTAGTTTGATTTTTTTTTTCTACTCTATTTCTACTTAGCTTTTCCTATTATTTCGAATTGTTTTGATGATTACCACTCTTTCAAGTTAGGGTTTCTGATCCCTTCTCCAAAGTTGTTCCTTCTACTCTTTCTGAGTGCTATATATCCATTTGTGTTTGTTTATTTCACTTGTTTGTTTGTTTTCCTTGTTAACTTGGGTTTCATACTGTAATTTCTATTTCTAGGGTTTCTTAACCCCTTTCGAAAGTACTTCACTTTTCCGATTTTAGCACTAATCCGTAACTCTCAGTACTAATTCTACACTTTTTGTTAAAATCTGATAAAAAACCCCTAACCCTACATGTTTGTATCTGTATTTGCCGATTTGCATGTTTTTTCTAGTTTCTTCTATGAGCTCCGTGCCCTTTACTTTGATTTTGTTGCTAATGTTTCATTCCAATACCATGTTGTTGTTCTTCTCTTGAGGTTTTTTGGTTGTTTATATGGCGATTTTATACTGAATCTTACAATCTCTTTAAGGATGTGATTGGTATCCTTAAATTGCGGTTTGTGTATTTTCCTTACAGTTTTGGCATTAATTTCGAATTTTCTTTCTCAATCAGTGGGATACATTCCCCAATCAGATGACTGATTTCCCAAGTTTTCAATTTCGAAAATTAGTTCCCAAAATTGAAGTGGTATTTTCCTTACATGCGTGCATAAATATGGTGATTTACTTGCTTGACATATTTCCTTAGTTAAGTATCATGCACCTTGTCTGCAATGTAGACCATATGCTATTTTTATTTCCTTATGCGGTCAGGCCATACCTTGTGGTTCCTTTTCTTTTAAATGACTGCTTGTTACCGTTTGACTATAAATCCTTAATTAAAGGGGTGTCCTTATACTTGTTTGATTATGATTGATATCAGTTCCTTAAATATGGACTGATACCTTATTAATTCACTCATTTTTAATACTATAAATGTTCCTCACTTCTCTCGTTGAGACACACTGGTCTCACAATCTAAAACTCTTTGAATTCTCTCTTTATATGCTATTACTACACTCTGTCCTTCTCTTCTTTGAACACTCAATTGACCAACAACCAAGATTGAGTAATTAGGGTTGATTACTTTACACTACTAGGTTCTATTTGTTTGTCTGCATTGGTTCTGTTGCTGCTGCTATTCCCACATTACTACTGCTTTTCTCATATTGCTGCTACTATCTTCCTACTGCTGTTATTCTCACACTGCTGCTCTCATTCTTTGCACACTTTGCTTTCCCTTTTGTATACTATGACATTGCTATAGTATCTTTTTTCCTGCAACTGGTATGTCACCTATTTAAGATATAGCTTCCAAAACAAAATGTTACTTTTAGTTTTGCAATTCATATTATTTCTTGTGTGCTTTTACTTATGGTTCAGTTGCTCTTATTGCCAAGCATGCAGTTGTCAGTTTACTAGTTTAACTTGGCATGTCCTCCCTTATCCCCCTTCCCCTTGTCTCAACACATGTTTTTTTCACTTCCATGTGCACTATTGCTTGGCTACTTAACAACCCTGAAACCTCTCCCTGAGGTTGATTATATTTGGGGTTTGGTACAGTAAGAACTAAACCCTTGTCTTTAACCATGTCTGATTACTTTTACCCAACATGTTGTCTGTTCCCTTTACTCATTTGCACTTTACTTATTTGCTCCCTTATTCCCTCCATGTCTCAATGAATGTTTTTCTGAGTGCTACTACCATGCATCTATGTCTGCTTGGCTACTTGTATAACCTAAAATCTCTGCTTGAAGCTAAGTGTATTTGATGCAGTAAGAAATTGAACCCTTGTTTTACAACCATACTTGATTGTTTTCCTCCAATATATTGTCTGTGTGTGAGTAGTTCACTTCACGTAGTTGTCCCCTTTCCCATTTGCCCCCTGTTTATGTGAAGCTCTGTTGTTCTTAAACTGGTCACTCTGAAATAATTTCTTAAATTCTCTCAATTCTTTCAACTATTTTTTTACTGGCTCTTTTAACTATTTTCTTAAACTCTCCCAGTTCTTTCAACTGTTTTTCTCAAAATGTCTCTCAACTGTTTTCAACTCTCTCAATTAAAATCCCATTCTTTGAGCTTTAGGGTCTACCCCCTTAGTGTAAGCACTGCCATGGGAGCCTTGAGCACCCATAGAACACTAATGCACAAGGCAGGCACTTCCAATGTTTGCGCTTGTCTTATTGGGACATTTTTGGGTGCTTGGTATTGTCCAGGGGTTCAAGCGAACCCTTAGGGAACTCTGCCGCACCCAAGCCTTGGTAATGGCTGTGAAACTAGATAGGAGTGAGGTTGGATATTCTTGGTCCTGGCTGAAGGCTCTCTATAGAATAACTTCTTATTTTTCTTTTATCACTGTTGTATTTTTAATTACTTGGCTGTAATAAAATTGTAAAGGAGAATGGGGATTATAGTGAAATTAGGGAGGGTTATGCATGATTATTAAAGATATGGGTAGAAAACATGTTATATAGTTTTACTTATATATTTGCGTAATAGATACCATGTATAGTACATGCATCTCACACCTAGAAATCGTGTTCCTGGGTCTTTTATTTTCAGCTTGTTATTTTTCAGTTAACAATAAAAATTACCGCCTTGCATTTATTTTCCATACTTTAGGGCCTCTATATGCATTAGATATCATGTGCTTAGGGTCCTCCTTTTGCAACTGTTGAATGAATTACAAATCTTGCTAAATAAAAAATGCAAAAACTAGTTAACTAACTCCTTGTTAAAATCATAAACCATTGCATGTACACCATTTTCAATAACGCCTAGGAAAACCTTGGGCCGGATAAAAGGATAAAATGGACTAATTACTTTCAAGTCTTGTTCAAGTTAATTCGCTTCTGCCTGAATCCGTTTGTTTCTGAAAGCCCTCTCTATTTTTTACAAACTTCTGTCACATTTTTAAAAATCATCTATGCAGAAAGGTTTTGCTGCATTTCCTGTCCAGATTAGACCACTGTTTCAACTGTCTGCATACTAATTTTGAAAAACTCAAAAGGCTTGTGTGTTTACTGTTCTGTAACTTCAAAATGCTTTCACACTCATTCTTTTACTCTACCTGACTAAAGCTATTTACTAGGCTTTCCAAATGTTTCTAAATGACTTCTGCAGATTTCTAAAAATAAACTTATCGTGCCTCTGTTAAGTTCTGAACGTTTCTTTTCTCTTATGTTTTTCTGCAAACTCCCCCGCTTCTGTTTCAATTCATACTCCAGTTTTTTTAAACTATCTATTCCTTAGACCTTACATGTGTTTGAGACGTGTTAATTATGTGTTCTCTTATAGAGGGTTATTTGAGACTTTACATGTCTTATATGATTCCTTATATGCAAGACTTATCTATTTTTGTATGTCGCCTAGTATTTTAACCTTTAAACTTAAGGGTTCGGCTTAGTTCCAACCTTATAGGAACACCGATCCTAAATGCCCTCTAGGATTTATAGGATGGGATGGGTAATAGCACGCAATAAGCATTCGTGACCGATTCACACGCTTAAATAACCTCTAAAGGGTGGGAAAGGTAGAATATGGAGATGATGACGATGCGATAATATCATAAAGCGGCCCCTTTTGGGAATATGTGTGGGATATTGGATCGAATGATCCATAATGTAGTTAAACCTAGGACCCTTCTCTCTTTTTCTTGTTTTTATTCAAATGTTCTTTCATAGTAATGCTTTACAAATCAACTTTCTTTTATTTTATTTGAAATTCGCGTACCTCTTTATTCTTTAAAGCTTTTTTTTTCAAGTTATATGAATGTTATATTTGTGAGCCTTACTTGCTTAATTGCTTCATCTTTCATAAAGTCACAATTAATACGGTCAGGAACCACACTAGTGGATATTGAGGGTTTCCTAACACCTTCCCCTCGATATAATCTCAAGTCCTTACCCGAACTCTAGTTTTGTTTTCAAAATAATCTTTCTTAGGTGTCCTAATGTACTATAATAATTAGGTTGTGACTCTTCTAATTCCATAACCCAATTCCCAAATGGAAAATAGAGTTGTTTTGCCCATAATGTCGTAAAACCAAATTCGCCTTATTTTATAGAGGGAAAAAGGGGGCGTCAACAATTAAATGGACCAATTAGAAGTTTTAACCCGCCCCAAACACAATCAGTTAAACCCGTCCGACTCCCATTTCAATCATGGCCGTTGATCATTTTGATCAACGACGCACATTTCTTCTTTCCTTTTTAATTCCACCCGGCCCCCAACCCTAAATTATTTTCTCCAAAACAGTCGCCTCATGACTCTCCCGTCTTCTCAATCTCTCTATAACCCTCTCCGAAACCCTAACACTACCCCGCCGGTTTCCACCCTATATTATCGGGATCAATGCCCTCCCATTCCTTGGGTGGCTTATACTCACCCCGATGCGCCTTCGTGCCTTTGTCCCTAGAAGATTCAAGGCCTGACCTTGAAGACCTTGGCTCAAATCTCCTCTGATTCAAGTTCTGCGGTCATCTCCGGCTCAAATCCGATATATCCTAGCCCTATGAGTTCATCTCTAACTCGTTCGACTCGGATCAACCCCTTTTCTAGGACTTTCTCATTCTTAGGGTTCCTTCGAAACCCTATGCCACTTCGAGGTTTTATTATTTCTCTCAGATCTGCTCCAGATCCGTGCTATTTTTATGGTTTTCAAATAACTTCCTACATCTTTTTCAGAACTTTGCTTCCAAAAACTGTTCATCTTCTCCGACATAGGGTTTTCTCGATTTTACTAGTTCTACTGTGATTTTTATGTTGTGTTCTTACTATATTTTTCCTACTGTGACTCCTTTGTGTTTCTACTTAGACTCCTATGTGTTTTCTTCTACTATGTTTCCTCCTAATGTTTCCTTGTATTTTTCTTTTACTGTGTTTTCCCTCATCATGTTTTCATGGAGCGGTTAAGTTCCTTTGTGTTTTTTGATTTTGCTCTTGCCTGATTTTTTTGTTTTCATATCTACACTGGACTAATGACAAAAATCCTAGAATTCGGGACTTTTCGGACCACTTGTATGTGACTTGCATGTTCTCACCTCTGAACTAGTTTGATTTAAATTTCTGAAGTCATCTCTGTTTGTCATATGGTTCTGACCTTTTGCCAAAAACTCTTCTACACTAGATTTTCCTACTGATTCTTTGCAATGACACTACAGTGTTCTTTCATGTTTGACGTGTTCGTATGCTCCTTATATACTATGAATTTCCCTCTAAATGGTTTTTTAACTTTGCAATTAGTTCCAAATTTCTTATGAATATAGCTTGAGTGATTTCTTTCCATTTTTTTGCCCGTGACTCGACCTAAGTAAAACTCTTCTCTTTTTTCTTCGGACTTGATTCATTCGTATTAAATCTTAGACCTTTTGATTTACTATTTGTTAGTTGGTCTTCTTACCTTATTTGCACAAACTATGTATTCAAAAACGTCTCCTCAAATAAATTTTATGTATTTACCCTCATTTGTATATTATGCACAATGTTATTTATTTGATCCCATTTCCTTAAATATTTCCTGTCCATTACTGATAAAATTGAGATTTCTTAATAAAAGTACTTCTGTTAATAAATTGATTCTAATTGATACTGGACTATTTTCTTTCCTTGTCCGCTTGCCTGACTTCAATTATAAATACCTGCTCCTCTTTTGACACAACACACACTCGATACATAAACACCTCTGCCTTTGAAATCCTTTACTACTTGCTTTACTATTACTATCTCTACTACTACTTTCTCTACTACCACTGAGTACTCTGCTCCTTTCCTGGAAAGGATGATTCATTCGAATCGACATGAGAGTACAACTACATTGCCAGAATCCATGTTGTATATTTGAATGAGGTTGACCTCCTTGCTTCTCTCATGGTACACTCCTCTTCCCGCCGAGCCCTTCTCTTACGTCTGAACATTCTGGAGTTCCTCTGAACTCCCAAGTTCTTGTTGAAGTTTTGAGTTGTTCCTGATTAACTTTCTGGCTATCCACTTGTTGTTGTTTCTCTGCTATAGTAGAATTGAAACTGGTATGATTTTTTAATAAAATAACACCCTCCTTCAATGTTTTTACTTCTCCTTTTCTACATATCTTTCACTATGCATTGATTTATGCTTCCCAATACTATGTAACTACATTCAAGTCTGTTATGCTCTTTATTTATGTTTTGCATCTTCAGTCTGCTATGCTTCCTTAATATCCTATGTATACTGTTAATCCCTTCCCTCTATTTTTGTATGTGAGTTCTGTCCTGAATTATGGCAACACATTATATTGCTATCCATGACTCAGAACTAGATTCTCCTGAATCTCTACTCAAATCCTTTCCCATTCCCTCTACCCTTTATGTGTTGAGCTTTAACTAGGGTCTGGTGGTGTCCTAATCACAATCCAGACCTAAGTTTAAGTCTCCAGAGTCTGCTCTTATTTGTTTGAACCTAAGCAGGGGGCTAGGGGTGTGCCAGCCTATGCCATGGCTGGGTATGACCACCCTCTGCTATGACTCCCTCTCTCACTTTGCACTAATTCCGAGTTTCCTAAGTTCTGCCCTCTTTGGTCAGCCACGCTATGGGACCATGTAGTTCCCTTTGAACTTGGATGCCTGAGAGTTGGCACTTCCACACTGCACTATTATGTTACAACAATTATCATTTAGAGTGTAAGCATTGGCTGGGGTCCAAAAGGCTCCTAGGAACTTTGAAACACTCTGAATAAGAGAAGTCTTTGGAATCCGGAATTCAGATTTGGTAATACACATGTTATTGGATATCAAGATTGAATTAGGCTGCTCGGATCTAGTTGTAGGATGTGATGTATTTTTATTGTTCACCTCCTTTCTTTTGATTTTGTAATAACCTTGTAAAAAGAACTCGGGGAAATATTAGTAAAGGGTGTCTGGGGGGTTTACTTTATTGATAAATGGTAGATACCATGCCTATAGGACCAATGTTGTTATTTATTTTTTTAGATATCATACCTGTAGGTTCAACGCTTTAAATTACCTAGAGATCATGTTCATAGGATTTTGCACTCTTTTCAATCATTTAGAAATCATGTCTATAGGGTTTAATGTTCAACCATGCTACAAATCAGTAGATCATGTCTGTAGGATTTAATAATCAAACAACTGATTGCACATAGAAATCCTGCCTATAGGAAATGCATAAATGCTAGGAAATTGTAGGGTAATCAAATACTCATTTCGAAACCTGTCTAATAACGGTAACGAGTCCTAAACAGCCAAGGTAAAGATATCCTGTCTACAGGGGTTCAAAATCGTCTAAAACGTGTTTAATGATCTGGCAATTGGCCTTAAACATTTTTTTTCAATGAAAACTTGTCCAATCCAGTTTGCTTTTGAAATTAGTCCAAACTTGTTCGTTTTCAAAACTCTAATAAATCCGCTATTAATTCCTTTCAAACATGTATTTTTCTTCTAAATAACGTCTTTAAAACTTCTACCTGAATTTCCCTTCTACTTTTGAAGCTGCCTTCCGAAAAGGAGTTTCAACTCTATGTTTTAAAGTATCTGCACTCTTTAAATTCTTTTACAATCCTCATGTCAAAGCAATCTTTAACAGTTTGTATCTTTTAAAACGTCTCACTTTTGAAAACACTTCTTTATACTTCTATTGTATTTTAGTTATACAATTATGTGAACTTTCTGCAATTTTCAAGCTTCCGTCTTCAAATTTTCTGCATTAGGTTCTTAATCAGTAACTTGTGTAAAATACCTAAACTTTTGACAATTGGATCCGGGTTCCCTAATGCAGACTTTTTATCCAAATCTATGCGTTGAACCAATATGTCCATTGCTTAAAATATTAAAGACCAAATCAGTACATGCAAGACATGCTAAACTAAGTGCTATATGATTTACGGGGCTTTATATGAGCCTTTTGTGTGTTTGTTTCTGTCCCTATTCATCTGCTATTTGTTACAATTGACGCCCTAGTTTTTTAATCCTTTTAAAACTCCATATATGCCTATACTCCCTTTCCTTCCCTTTAGGATTAGAAGTCCTAAATACCCCAGGACTGATAGGCTGGGACGAGTATTAGCATGCAATAAGTAAACGATACTAATTGCGTTTAATACCTTTACGTCGTAGGAAAGGTAAAATATGAAGATAATGACCGATGCGCTAATATCATAGACGGCCCCTCTTCTATGGAGTGTGTGTCGCGTATTGCACCGAGGTGATCCATATTATATTTAAACCTAGGACTTATTTTCCTTTATTTTTATGAGGTGATGTTTTTCTCAAAAATTAATGGCTTCTTCAATTAATCTTTCTCTTTCCAAAATAACATATGTCTTTCCTTTCAAAATTTTCAACTTATTTGTAGTCCCTATGTGCAAGCCTTGTTTGTTTACTTCTACTCTTCCAGTCACAATTAATGTACGGCCGGGAACCACACTGGTGAATCCTGAGGGGTGACTAACACCTTTCCCTTGAGATAATATAAAGCCATTACTCGAACTTTGATTTTCATTCTAAAATCTTCTTCTTTTATTTGAAAGTGTCCTAATGCACTATTGTCATTAGGTGGAAACTCTTAAAACTTCGTAACCTGATTCCTCAAAAGGGAATAAGAGTTGTTTTGCCATAATGTCGTAAACCCAATTTCGCTTCAGGAAAAAGGAGGCGTCGACAGCATGGCGACTCTGCTGGGGCGTTCTTTAACGCTTTTACCATTATATGCTTTGTGTAACTTTATTGCTTCCTTAATTGCCTTTATTTTCCTGCCTTTAATTATTTCATCAAGAATACTAACTTGGCTCTTCATATTTTTTTTCCTTTCTTTTAATTTCTTCCTTTATTTCCTTATTCTTATCATTTCAATTTCGTTGTAATTTTAGAGCATTTATTATAACCATTATGAACATGAAAATACATGCTATCTGCTTTATTCCTATGACTGCATTCTTTAACATTATATTCAACTCGTGCCAAAACAAATCCTATTGGAATGCTTACCATGAGTGGTTGCACCCTTCCGATATTATAACCCCATAAATGTGGCAAAGGCAAATTTACGGTAAAACCACTAGATCAACGATGTAGTCAATGGTTCCGCGCCTTTCCCTCTTGAGTTAGCCGCTCAAGGGTACCTTGTCTAGCACTTCAAAAGGTAGAAAGCTTATTCTATTAAACTGCTCATGTGTCATGGTAAAACATAGCCGAGTTAGTTATTTTGTCCACATAATGACTCATTAAGATAGCCTAAACAAAAGTCAATCGAGTTTCCTGAAATCCAAACGGACGCCCCACATTGTGTGCATTTATTTGGAGAACTAAACGTCTTTATTGCTAACTATTGATTTAAATAGTCGAGTCCGGTGGGGTTAACGTCCTAACACTTTGTTTTGCAAAAAATGAGGGACGAAGCCCTCAGATTCGATATGGTATCTAACATTCTTCTAAGGTTACTAAGCCGGTGGGAGGATCTTCATGCAAGCGATCAGACCCTTGTCCGCAAATACTTAGGGAACCTTCCTTCACTTCTGGAGGTTAAGCCTGACAACAAAATCATTGAAGCTGCTACTCTAATATGGTAGAGTAATCGGTTGGTTTTTCGCTTCGGGGACCTCGAAATGACCCCTTTTCTAGAAGAGATAGGGGGTCTAGCTGTAATTTCTTTGGGAGACCCCGGGTCTACTTATGCTAGAGAATAGCAAGGGTATGGGCTTCCTCAAAATGATGGGACTCAAGAAGAATCCAGATCTTACTTGTCTGAAGGGGTCCTATATACCATTTGACTTCCTATGAGAAAGGTTTGGCCACAGTAAATCCTACCACACCTACCCAAATGAGTTCGCCCTTACATCTTTGGGGCACATACATAGAAGGGTTTTTATGTTCATGTTCTGCTTCTTATGAATGATGATCTTTCCCATGAAGAAGTGTAGGATCCACACCAGACTAGCCAAGATGATCAAAACCTTGATGTATGAGTTGTTCCCAACCGAGGAATTTATTGCTCGTTCTTGGGACGCACTGTTCTTTATACTTATCGGCTTAATAGGAACTTACCCTATATCCCTCTCCGAGCCATGAGGCAAGCTAGAATAAAGTAGATCATACCAAGGATAGAGAAAATGACTCATTCCGGGGCTAACTTTTAAGATGATGATAGCATGCACAGGTTTCAAGCTAAACATTTGTGGCAATGCAAGCTCATCTTAGGAATGGAATCTATTGAACCATATAGGTATCATGCCGGGGTGTGCCGCACTACACAGGTTGGTTGGAAGATGATCATATTGGCTTGGGTCTCCTAGGGTTTGTCCATGGTCATAGGCTTATTGATGAGAAAACTACAGCGCAAGTCAAATACAATCAACTGCGCAAAAGGATGCAAGAATAAGAAAATGAACTGGAAGCTCACAAGAAGCTGATCAATGAATGGAAAGATGTGGTTGTCAATGCCAATAATCAGCTAGGGTATCTAGAACGAGATCTAGTGGGGTTAGAAGGGAAATTCTTGAAGAGGATTGAAGATTGCCAGATTGCTGAGGGAAGTACAAGCGGACATCTAGCTCCAGCCTATTTGATATTAGAACTGCGCGAGTTGATGCAACTGTACGAGGGGGGCAAGAGTAACAAATCATGGGAAGGTCCTTATGGGACCAATTAGTTAGGACCATTTTATTCTACTGCTTTCATAATATAATAAGGCCATTGGCCAGTAGTGACACTTTTGATTGTTCAGTCATTTTTAGACTTGACTTTTTTTTATCAATAAAATGAGGCATTTAGCATTATAAGTTCTCCAAATTTAATTTGTTGCTAGGCTACCTCGGATACAAAGAGGCACCCAAATTAGGACACAATTTATATTCCTGCACAATGTGTTTAAATATTGCAATATTATTGTTCAGAATCCGCACTAACTTCTTACCTTTTTGTTTTTCTTTTGTTATTTTTATTCGCCTCTCCAAAGGATAGTTCGTGCATTCTGGCACCATCAGCATACTCAACAAGATCCAAGGGCCGTCCACCTCCTTCTCCTCCGAGTCCTACCAGAAACAAGAACAAAGGAAAAATGGGAGATTCAAGTGCTAGAAAGGAAATTGAGAAGACTTCTCAGAACGCTGCAATCACCAAGGAAACTGCTGCTCATCTTGTGCAGACTTTGCTGAGATTTTGGGAAGAATTGGAACAAGTTCGAAACCTGGCAAGCTTCTCAATCACTCTTGCCGCTGCTGATGCCAACAACCAAAACCCTACACCACCACCACCACCGGCACAAACTGCTCATACCTAAGCCTGCAACACATGCAACAACACTCCACTGCTCATTCCCGAACCCCAAAACACCAGAAACGACCATACCACTCCCATCTTTGGGGATACTATACCCACTATACATAGCCCATCGCAGATGCACCTGAATCATATAACAATGACTTCCCTCGTTCGAAATTTAGCTGCTTAGCTCAAGAAGTTAACTAGTCGGGTCCAGGGTGTTGAAAGTAGCAAAGGAGTTGAAGGGTTGAACTATGAAAATCTTTGTGTTCAACCAGATGTCGACTTCTCGGAGGGGTAAAAACCTCCCAAATTTGAAATGTTCGAGAGTACAAGTCAGCACAGTGTCCATCTTCGAATGTATTGTGATAAGATAGTAGGAGTTGGAAGGGACGAGAAAATTCTCATGAAGCTGTTCATGAGGAGTCTGCAAGGTGATGCCTTATCTTAGTATATCAGCCAGGATGCAATGAAATGGATGAGTTGGGTAAGCATGGCGTCCGACTTTATGGACCAGTTCAAGTTCAACACTGAGAACGCGCAAGATATGTTCTATATACAGAATCTAAATAAGAAACCCATAGAGGCCTTTCGCGAATATGCTACTCGTTGGAGGTCAAAAGTGGCTAAGGTCAGTACGGCCTTAGAGGAAAAGCAGTTGAATAGGTTCTTCGTCCGGGCTCAGGATATGCAATACTATGAGAGGCTAATGTTGATAGAAGGTCAGAAATTCTCCGACATCATAAAGTTGGGAGAAAGAATTGAGGAAGGTATAAAAAATAGTATGGTCACAAATCTCGATACATTACAGGCCACCAATAAGGCCTTACAGTTGGTGGCACATCAAAGAAAAAGGACGTGAATTTCGTAATGGCTGCACAAAGAACCAAATCCCTCATGAAGTACTAAACCTATCCCTCAACTCCACTCACATATCAACCTACCCTAAATTACCAAGAACACTCACATACATACCAAATGCCACTATGTACCTACCAATCACCTCCACCGCCCACATATCTACCCAGTTCACCAAGATATTCCTAGCCCACGCCGGTGTACCAAGCCTATAATGCCCAACCATCAAATATCAATCATCATCCACCCGCCAAAACTTCCCTCGACCCAATTGACCAATTATATGAAAAACTCAAAGCAACTGGCTATCTTACCCATGTCCTAGCCGTAACTCCAGAAAATCCCTCCTAATGGGTCAATCCAAACAAAACATGCGCATTCCATTCAGGAATGAAAGGCCATACCATCGGCGAGTGTCGCTATTTGAAAAACAAGATTCACACTCTGATTGATAACAAGGTCATTGTAGTAAAGGAGCTCGCTCCCAATGTCCGCAAAAAACCCTCTGCCCGACCACAAGGGTGGAGGCATCCAAATGATTGAGATTGAGGATGATTGGGACCCCAAAGGGTCAACCGAGTTGATAGCTAAAGGAGATAAACCTAAGAGGCCGGCGGTCACCCTCAATCCCATTGTTGTTCAGATCCAGCCCTCTGAGGGTAATGTGGTAAATGTGTTTACGCCACTCGAGTTTGAAGCACCTCTTCCAATGGTGCCAAAACCTATTTAGATTGAGTTTGGGATCCCAAAGGCACCTGCACTATTCGAAGTTTCTGTGTTACCTCCCAGGATGCTGATTTCGATTTCCATGACAGACTGACCCCATTCAAATCAAACGGCATACCATGGGGTTACACAGTTGAGGCTAGTAGGAAAGGGAAACTGCATACTGGAGAAGTGATCGCCGTACAAGGTATGACAAGAACAAGCATGGTATATACCCCAGAACATATAGCTGAGTCCAACAAGCAAGCTTCCGGGCGACCAATTGAAACTGGACCTGATGACCTTTGGAGGAAGATACAGGCCAAAGAATACTCGGTTGTTGAGCAGCTGAACAAAACACCAACGCATATTTCCATCATGGCTCTTTTGCAAAGCTCCGAGGCACATAAAAATGCCTTAATGAAAATATTGAGTGAAGTTTATGTTCCCAGCAACATAACGGGAGGCAAAATGGAAAATATGGTAGGACAAGTGCTGGAAAGTCACAAGATCACCTTCCACGTGTATGAGCTACCACAAGAAGGGCTTAGTGACAACAAGCCATTTCACATCACTACGCAATATGAAGATTATTTCATCACCATTATCTAGTCGACTCGGGGTCCAGCCTTAACATTTGTCCGCTAAAAACCCACAAGACTTGGGAAAGGACTGCGTGAGATCAAAGATGGAGCTATCAGTGTTAAAATTTTTGATGGGTCTCAAAGATCAACTACTGGGGAGATTAGTCTATGCTTACAGATGGGACCTACCTGGTTCGATGTTGACTTCCAAGTTATAAACGTGCTAGCATCTTACAATTTGTTGCTAGGACGACCCTGGATCCAAGTTGCTGGGGATGTGGCATCAACCTTGCACCAAGCTGTGAAATTTGAATGGAATCATCAGGAAGTGATCATTCATGGTGGCGGTAGCAACCCTATATACAGTCGCCAAACCATCTTGATGGTCGGAAGCAGAATGAGAATAGGCTCATAAACACACCATCACATCAAGCGAGCCAATGCCATAGACAAAGACAAGTGGAGGGATAACAAGATTGAGAGTATACTAAATTGGTGTGGATATGATCCTGGAAAAAGAATTGGCAAGAACCTCCAGGGTATCACCAAACCCATCAAACTAAAAATACATGGTACTACTTTTGTCTTAGGGTATGAGTACACTTGGGAGGAGTTCGACCATTGGTCACCACCATGGCACAACCCTTACTATCCATTGGAGCACCCAAAACCTCTATTGGAGAAGACCTTTCAGCCAGTTGATGTTATATACGGATCAGAGGAGGATGAAACACTATCGGCGATGAAAAACATATTTTTGGAAGATGATATGGACTGATGTAATATCTTTGAGGTGGAAGTGGAGTAAGCCTTTCCATTAAAGATATTAACCAAGGAGAACGCCTCACCAATTGGTCAGTCAGGACCATCAGTGCTCGGAGAGCTTCGGGGTAGCAAGGCTAAACGACGTACTATGCATCGCATTTTACTTTTTAGTTGACTTTACTTTTCTGCATTGTCTTTATTTTTGAAAAGAGCTCCGATGTTTCGAACAATTATGAATTTAATCAAAAGCATTTACCAAGTATGTTTTTATATCTCGCTCTTATTACATTTATCTATCATTTACTTTATTTTACACAACATTACTATTACATATCTTGATGATGAGCCAACGACTATGACTTGCAACGAGGCTATGCAACAAACGAACATTGATTCAGAAGAGGTGTCCGAGAAGTCAAGATCTTTGAGAATAGACCCAAATCCAATTTGGACGAAACTAAGATTGTCATTTTGGGGAATGCAGAGAACGGCAAGGAAACACGTATCAACGTGCATTTGTCGCCATCAGAAAAGAAAGAGTACACGAAGTTATTAAAAGAGTATAAGGATATCTTTGCCTAGTCATATGATGATATGAAATGTCTTAGCATATCCATTGTGGCTCACAAGTTTCCAATAGATCAGACATGTCGGTAAAGCAGAAACTCAGAAAATTCAAACCAGATATGAGATTGAAAATTAAAGAAGAAGTTTCCAAGCAAGTCAAAGCCAAAGTTCTCGGAGTGCTAAATATCCGGCATGGTTAGCCAACATTGTGCAGGTACCAAAGAAAGATGGGAAGGTTAGAGTCTGTGTCGACTACCGGGATCTCAATCGAGCAAGTCCCAAAGATGACTTCCCCTTGCCAAACATACACATCTTGATCGACAACTACGCTAAGCAAGAGCTGCAGTCATTCGTCCAGTGTTTGCTGGATACCATCAGATATGGATGGATGAAGAAGATGCAGAGAAAATGGCATTTATCAAGCCATGTGGGATGTATTGTTATAGAATGATGCCCTTTGGATTGAAAAATACGGGGGCTACCTAAATTAGAGCTATGAAAACTATCTTTCATGACATGATTCATAAAGAAATCGAGGTATATGTTGACGATGTCATCATCAAATCCAGGAAAGCTGTAGATCACATGGAAGATTATAGAAAGTTCTTCAACAGATTGAGGAGATAAAACTTGATAGTGACTCCCGTCAAGTATGCATTCGGGGTTCCTGCTAGAAAGTTATTGGGTTTCATTTTGAGTCACCGAGGAATAAAACTACATCCATCAAAGGTAAACTCCATTCAAGAGTTGCTACCGTTAAAGAACAAGAGGGATGTAATGAGTTTTCTGGGCAGACTCAACTTTAGCAGCCGTTTCATAGCTCAATCCACTGTCATTTGTGAACCAATGATCAAGATGCTGAAGAAGGAAGCTGCCACAAAATGGACTGACGATTGTCAGAGTGCTTTTGACAGAATCATGGAGTACTTGTCTATGCCGCCAGCCTTGGTTCCACTCGAGCCAGACAGACCCCTATTTCTTTATCTCACGGTATTGGATGGGGCATTTGGTTGTGTTTGGGGACGACATGATTAAACGAGAAGAAAGGACCAAGATATCTACTACCTCAGCAAGAAGTTCACCCCGTAAGAGGCTCGGTATTCCTTATTAGAATGCACCTTTTGTGCTCTGACCTGGGTAGCTTAGAAATTGAGGCACTATTTCTATGATTACACCATTTATCTCATATCCAAAATGGACCCGCTGAAATATATCTTTCAGAAGCCCATGCCTACAGGCAAGCTCGCCAAATAGCAAATCTTGTTAAGTCAGTTTGACATTGTTTATGTTACCCTTAAGGCAGTCAAAGGACAAGCTTTGGCTGATCACATCGCTGAAAAACCTGTAGGAAGAGAATACCCTTAAAGACGTATTTTCCTGATGAAGAAATAGCTTTCATAGGGGAAGACATCGCAAAATCCTATGATGCCTGGAGGATGTTTTTCAATGGAGCCACAAATTTCAAAGGGATTTGTATTGGAGTGGTCCTAGTATCAGAAACCGATCAGCATTATCAGGTATCTACCAAGCTCAGATTCCCATGCACCAACAACATAGCCGAGTACGAAGTGTGCATCTTAGGGCTCACACTAGCCATCGATATGAACATTCAGGTACTGCTAGTAATTGGAGACTCTGACCTACTCATATATCAGATTCGAGAAGAATGGGCAACCAAGAATTCTAAGAGACTCCCTTACCTGCATCACATACAGGAGTTGAGAAAGAGATTCAGAAAGACAGAATTCCAGTATGTCCCAAGAATACAGAATGAGTTTGCCGGTGGACTAGCCACTTTGTCATCCATGATTCAACATCCGAATACAAATTTCATTAATCCCATCCCGGTCAAGACTCATGACCAACCAGCTAATTGTGCTCACATTGGGGAAGAAGCCGACGGAAAGCCATAGTTCCATGACATCAGGGAATACTTGACGACGGGAGAATACCCAGAGTTTGACAATGCTACTCAGAAGCGCACGCTCCAGAGGTTACCCAACAACTTCTTTCACAGCAGAGGAATCGTGTATAGGAGGACTCCTGGTTTGGGTTTTCTAAGGTGTGTCGATGCAAGGGAAGTAACCAAACTATTGGATGAAGTGCACATACGGACCAGCGGACCGTACATGAATGGTTTTGTTTTAGCAAAGAAGATACTCCGAGCCAGATACTTTTGGATGAATATGGAAACGAACTGCATCCAGTACGTCTAAAAGTGCCATCGCTTTTAGATACATGTAGATATGATAAAGGTACCTCCAAACAAGCTTATTGCAACAAGCTCACCATGGATGTTTGCCGCCTGGGGAATGGATGTTATTGGACCAATCGAGCCTACCGCATCAAATGGGCGTATCTTCATCCTCTGGCAATTGATTACTTTACCAAATGGGTTAAAGCAACATCATACAAAGTAGTGACTAAGAAAGTTGTGAGATTTCATTCACGACCATATTGTTTGTCGATTTGGAATTTTGGAATCAATCATCAGCAAAAATGGTTCTAATCTCAACAGCGACTTGATGAAAGGAATGTGTGAAACTTTCAAGATCGAGCATATGAATTCTATGGCTTATAGACCTCAGATGAATGGGGTTGTATAAGCATCCAATAAGAACATCAAGAAGATACTAAGGAAGATGATTGAAAGGCACACACAATGGAATGATAGTTATCATTCGCCTTATTGGGATATTGTACCACAGTCTGCACATCAACTGAGGCAACTCCCTACATGTTGTTTAATGGTACATCGGTAGTCATTCCTGCCGAGGTAGAAATTCCCTCGTTGAGGATCCTACAAGAAGCAGAGCTAGACGACGCAAAATGGGTAAAAGGTAGCTACGAGCAGTTAGCCCTTATAGACGGAAAGAGAATGAATGCATTCTGTCATGGTCAATTATATCAGAACAGAATGTCCAGAGCCTTTAACAAAAGAGTTGAGCCAAGCAAGTTCACGCAGGGTAGCTGGTGTTGAAGAAAATATTTCCACATCAAGATGAAGCCAAGGAGAAATTATCTCCCAATTGGCAGGGTCCGTACATGGTTCACTGCGTTCTAATTGGAGGAGCCCTCATTATTGCAGAAATTAATGGAGAAGTCTGGCCGAAGCCTATCAACTCAAACGCTGTAAAGAGATACTATATTTGATCATATTGTAATTTGAACTACGCCTGACCTGATTCCCGTTTAAGAAGGGATATGTAGGCAACCCTATGGGTTCAGTCAAATTTTCATAAAAATTCCATTTCATCCCGATATTGAAACTAGGGCAGAATTTGAGGTGGACCCTCAAAATTCCGAAGTCAGTTTGTCAGCTTTTTGCATCAGCATCAACCCGATAGACTGGGGCAGAATTTTTAGGATAACCCTCAAAATTCTAGAGCCGATACTCATTCATTTATTCAACATATCCGTCAGCAACGCCAGCCCAGCAAACTGGAGTAGAATTTTGAGGAGGACCCTAAAAATTCCGCAACAAGAAAGGTTGCCGCGTTTTGAACCACGGTGCAGTTATTGGTTCATCCAAAATTAAATCATTTTTCAAAGTATATGTACTTACATTATATTTACTGAATCATGCATAAATATCATTTGCATCGCCGTCATCTAGCAATGCAACCGCAATGATAGGCGACATCAAAGAGCCAAGGGATACAAAATATACTTCCCCCTCTATAGAACTCAAAATATTTCTTTGGATACATGCACCCGGATCACGAATCATCGAATACATTTACTCTTCAGAGTCAAAACTCTCAGAACAATCGTCCATTTCACAAGTCTATCATCTACTCCAACATTCCCCAGCTGTCATGATATTACAACTGTCTATCTACTGAGAAAATTACTACTATTCGCTCATTTACATTCCTACATTGCATAAGGATATTTTCTTCCTTTCGAGACTAAGCTCTATCTCCATATGCATTTTGCATAAGGCTATTTTCTGCTTTCCGAAGTTAAGCTCTACCTCCATCCTAAATAAGGCTATTTTTTGCCTTTCGAGACTATGCTCTGTCTCCATTTGCATTGCATAAGGCTATTTTCTGCCTTCTGAGGTTAAGCTCTATCTCCATCCTGCAGAAGCCAACTTATTTGCCTTTCGAAACTAAGCTCTGTCTCCATCCTGTATTCTCCATAAGGCTACTTTTTTTCCTTCCGAGGTTAAGCTCTACCTCCATCATGCATAAGGCTATTTATCTGCCTTTCGAGACTATGCTCTGTCTCAATCTGCATTGCATAAGGCTATTTTCTGCCTTCCGAGACTAAGCTCTGTCTCCATTTGCATTGCATAAGGCTACTTAGCTGCCTTCCTAGACTAAACACTGTCTCTATCTTGCACGGCTATAATATCGCCACTTTATTTTTCGAACGACTGAAATATCACCACCTGCATTTTAAATTCTCGCTCTGGTCAAAAGATTGCCGACCTTTGCATTCATTTGGTTGAAATATCGCCACCAGCATTTTAAATTCTTGCTCTGGCTGAAATATCGCCACTCTTTGCATTCATTCGGCTGAAAGATTTCCACTCTTTGCATTTATTCGGTTGAAAGATTGCCACCTTCTCATGGGTTGAAAGATCGCCAACTTATTCAAAGGCGTCATAGTTCGAAGGCACCCTCCGCATATACCGAGAACACCATTTCATGGCCTGCAAATCGTTACTTTTATGCTCCCCATAGCCCAGGACATCATAGTCCGAGGACGTCATCTTAACCGTCCGAAGATAGCAGTAATAGTCCAACGCGAACTTGCATCATGTCTAAATAATGCACAATATACGCCATATTTCTTACTTTCAGGCACACTGGTTGGCCTACGACCATCTCAGTAGGAGCGATCCCGCTCCATCTCTCCGCAACCTATTCGGCTCTAAACACCTTTTCAAATCTAACCCTCGTGTCCGTCTTTTCGATTCTCCATCGACATACTCCCTCAATGGTTCCTTACCTACATATGGACTAATTCCTATAAAACCAGGGATATGTAGGTATCTTAGAAATCAGAGCATGGTCAAAGTTCTTTTCAGTCTCCATTTTCGGTCAAAAGTGGCCATCTTATTTTTACCCGACAACTCTGTAATCCTCATCGGGTAAAGGGGGCAGTAGTTGACACCCAATTTTTCTCTTTGTATTTTAATACTCAAAATACTTTCAAAATAGCATATTTATGCATATATAAGCATGCCGGAAAGATTTGGTATTTTTTCCTCAATTTTTAATATTTTTTAAATTAATTTACTGCCTATTTTTACTACAAGATCCAAAATTAATTCCAAATTACCATTTTTCGTAAATAATGTATCTCACTCCCATATTTACAACAAAATATAACTAATATAATTTTTACACATTTTTACAAATTTATTCGGAATTTCTAAAGCTTAATTGCATGAAATTGCAATTATGGCCTATTTTATAAATAATCTCGTTTTATAATTAAAAATTTGTTCCTAATAATTTAGATTATTTTTATATATTATTAATTAGTTCAGTGTTTTTAACTTACTTTTAAATTATTCTTAACTATTTTTTTATTAAATAAAATGGGGGAAAATGGCTATTTAAAATCTGGCCCTATTTTTTTTTTTTTGCAATTTTAGCGCCAATTACGCCCCGATTCAAACCCCAATTAAACGACCCAACTAAAAATTTTAACCCGCCCCAAACCCAACCAATTAAACCCGCCCCGCTCCCATTTCAATCTTGGCCGTTGATCATTGCCGAAGTTTCTTCTTTCGTTTTTAATTCCACCCGACCCCTAACCCTAAATCATTTTCTCCAAAACAGCCACCTCTAAACTCTCATGTCTTGTCAATCTCTCTCTAACCCTCTCCGAAACTTTAGCCCTACCTCGTCGGTTTCCACCCTATTTCACCGGAATCAATGGCCTTCCAAACCCTGGTTGGCCTGTACTCACCCCCACGCACCTTCATGCCCTTGTCCCTTGAAGATTCAAGGCCTGAATTTGAAGACCTTGGCTCAGATATCCTCCGATTAGACTTCTACGGCCATCTTCGGCTCTAATCCACCGTATCCTAGCCCTATGAGTTCATCTCTGACTCCTTCGACTCAGATCAGCCCCTTTTCCAGGCCTTTCTCGTTTCTAGGGTTCCTCCGAAACCCTATGCCATTTCTAGGGTTTCTTATTTCTCTCTATATCTTCTCCAGATCCGTGCTATTTTAATTTTTTCAAATAACTTCCTACATCTCTTTGAAAATTTTGCTTTCAAAAACTGTTCATCTTCTCCGACTTAGGATTTGGAGAACTAAATGCTTTTATGCCAATTATCAATATTTAATAGTCGATTCCGGTGGGGGTAAGGGCCTAACCCTTTTGTCTTGCAGAAATATGAGGCACGAACTCCCCAGATTTGGCATGGTCACTAACATCCACCCAAAACTGTTAAGTTGGTGGGAGGATCTTCACTCCAGTGATCAGACTCTTGTCTAGAAATATCTGGGAAACCTACCTTCCCTCCTTGAAATCCAACCCAACAACAACATCATAGAAGTTGCTACTGTGTTTTGGGATTGTGATAGGTCTTTGTTCCACTTCGGGGACATTGAAATGACACCCTTGTTAGAATAAATAGGAGGATATGCTTGTATACCATGGGAGACTCCAGGTTTCTTAATGTATGATAACCGCAAGGGCAAAGGTTTTCTCAAAATGATGGCTCTAAAGAAGAATCCAAATCCAACATGTTTGAAAGAGTCTTATATTCCCTTTTGATTATTTGTACAAAAGGTACAATCACAGCAAATCCTGACGTGCCTATCTTGGTAAGTTTGCCCTCACATCATTGGTGCATATTTACTGAAGGGTTTTTATCTCCATGTTCTGCTTCATAGGGATGATAGTGTTTCCGATGAAGAAAGTAAGGATCCATACCAGGATAGATATGGTGACTAAACCTCTAATGGAGGAAATTGGTGGACAACCGTTGAGCATAGTGCCCATAATCATTGTGGAAATATATCGAGCCATGGAGAAGAGCCAAACACTTTGAAGGCTGCAATTTGCTACTCCAGTTCTGAAAATACTGGCAAGAGATTCAGCGAAGGGACTAGGATGATCATATAGCCTTCCATCATCCAAGGCAGATGAATTGCATGGCCAACATGTTCGCTCAACCAGAAGATGCCAAGGGGTGGTTAGAACTATTTGAAAATCTAACTGAGGATCAAGTATAATGGATTTTTGAGTGGTTTCCTACCAAGGAGTTTTATCACACGATCCAGGGATGCACTTTTTCTGATACTAATCAATATGAGAGGAACCTACCCTTATGTCCCACTTCAAGTTATGAGACAGACTGGTAGGAAGCAGGTTATTCCAATGGTCGAAAGATGATTTTTTTTCGGGCTTACTTTCAAGATGATGATAGCCCTTACAAGTGCCAAGCTCAGCATATGTAGCACTGCAAAATCGTCATGGGAAAAGATTGTTGAAACACGTTCTCAAGGCACTAAACTAAACGTGTGTTCATATTTGTAACTTTTGATAAATGACAAACGACGCGCAATTGACATATGACGAGGTCCAAGCACAAGCGCGCAATAGACACATAACGAGGTTCAAGCACAAGACGAACAAAGATCATGATCAAGCAAAGAAATAAAGTTATACATGAGTCGTTCTTTAATTGTGATATTGATCCGACAATTAACTCAAGACTTGGCTTCTCTCGTAAAATCATTTTTATCAAATCATGCATAATTAATTTAAAGCAAAATGAGTTTCAAACATTTTATTTTAGCCAAAATGATTTTTAAACATGCCTCTCAAATCTGGACAAAGATAATCAATTATGTACTTTATGATAATCGATTATGTTAAGACAATGTACACCAGATTTACAAAGCTGAACAATAATCGATTATGTACCTTATGATAATCGATTATGTTAAGGCAGTGTACATTAGATTTCTCAAAGCTACATGATAATCGATTATGTACCTTATGATAATCGATTATGTTGAGGCAGTGTCCATCAAATTTTTCAAAGCTATAAAATAATCGATTATGCACATCATGATAATCGATTATGTTGAGGCAGTGTCTATCAAATTTTACAAGACTGTAAAATAATCGATTATGTACTTTATGATAATCGATTATGTTAAGACAGTGTAGTCCGAAGTTTTCAAAATATAAAAGATAATCGATTATCCTTATAGCATAATCGATTATGAAAATGACCGTCGCCAAAGTATTTTTAAACTCTGAAAGATAATCGATTATACACAATCTGATAATCGATTATGCTAAGTAAAACCTGCATATGATTTTTTGAACGTTGTCAGGTAATCGATTATACACAATCTGATAATCGATTATGTTAAGTAAAATCTGAATATGATTTTTTGAACATTGTCAGATAATCGATTATACGATTTGGAAAAATCGGTTATTCTACTTAAAATCTGGGAATGATTTTTGAACGATTGGAAAATAATCGATTATGCAAATCAGATAATCGATTATCTTAGCACAAAATCAGCAATTCTTGATTGGCAATTAGGCAACGGTTGTGGGGGGTTTTGAACACTATAAATACAACTCAAAATCAGTCTTCTAAGTACAACAACTGATTATATTCTTTCTAAAGCTTGCATACTCTCATATTCATCATTTTCTATTCATTTAATAAGTTTTTGAGAGCCAAACTCTTGACGAAAGTTGTTGTTTTCTTGAGCGTATTTATTTTACTCATATCTACTCTTAAAGAGAGTCTTGTCTTGAGTTCTAAGTGTTTGTATACACTTGAAGGCAAGTGTTAATCCCTTGTGGTTGTAAGAAGGAACGTTTTCATTCCTTCGGTTGAAGTCTTGAAGTGTGGTATCTTCGAGCAAAGGTTGTTGAGGCTTGTGTGACTCATGTTCTCAGTTTGTAACGGTTTGTTAAGCACCCGTAAGCTTAACGAAGTTAGTGGAATCTCGAGAGAATCTCTCGGGGACTGGACTAGCCACAGGTTGTGGTGAACCAGGATAATTTCGGTGCGTTCGTTCCTTATTATTTACTAACCGCACTTATTTCAATCCTGCAATTTTTAATTCCGCAAGTTTATATTGTTTTTTATTATAATTCTATTCACCCCCCCTCTAGCGTTAAGCGTATATTCTAATAATTGGTATCAGAGCCCAACTCTCTGAAAGACTTAACCGTTTGAGAGAAACAATCCATGGCTTCTACTCGTGACTTTAATGCAGGAATAGGTGAAGGACAATGCTCCACCAGACCACCACTGTTCGACGGCACAAACTATACGTACTGGAAGGAGAGGATGAGAATATTCATCCAATCGAATAATTTTCATCTATGGAAGGTTATAACGAAGGGAGAACAAATTCCAACCAAAAAGGTTGAAAATGAATGGGTTCAAAAATCCGAAGATGAATACGATGCGGATGATATCCGAAAAGTGCAGAACAACGCTAGAGCCATCAAGTTATTATATTGTGCTGTAAATGCTGATGATTACAGAAAAATATCATGTTGCACAATGGCTAAGCAAATGTGGGATAAGCTGGAAATCACGTACAAAGGTACGGACCAGGTAAGAGAAGCTAAAATTGATTTTCTAACCCATGCATATGAACTGTTTCACATGAAGGAAAGCGAGAGGATCGATGACATGTTCGAACGATTTTCAAAAATTGGCAATGACCTACATGCTCTTAAGAAGACCTTCACGGATAAGGAACTTGTCCGAAAAATTCTCCGAAGTCTCACTCCGGAATGGCGCTCCAAGGCCGACGCGATTCAAGAGTCTATCAGCGTTTCAAATGTCACCATCGACGGACTAAGAGGTCATCTAAAAACCTATGAATCTACTATACTTAACCCTCCGTTTAATGATCAAAGGAAACAAAGAATCGCCCTCAAGGAAAGCATGGCTCAACCTCAAAATGATGAGGACTCAAACAATGGAGATAACGAGTTCGGACTCGTTATTAAGAGGTTTCAAAAGTTCATGCGAAAAGAGTATGAACGAAAAGGCAAACAACAAGGAGATCAAGTAAAGTGCTATGGATGCGGAGAAATCGGGCACATTAAATCAAATTGCCCAAATGTCAAAAAGGAGAAGAAACCCTTCAAGAAACAATGAGCATACATATCTTGGGGAGGTGACTCCGGAGACGAATCAAGCGACGATGAAGAAGACAAAGCCGCAAATCTATGTCTCATGGCACACGAAGACAATCAAGAAGAGGTATGTCAAATTTCTTCAAAAAATTTCTTTTCTCTTGAGGAAATGCAAAATGCTTTTGATGAATTGTATAGTGAATTCAGTAGAGCTTCCGAAACTGTTAGAGACGTAAAGAAAAATTCCTCTTTGAAAGAAAAAGATTTTGAAAAACAACTCTCTTTGAAAGAAAAAGATTTGGAAAAATTGATTTTGGAAAATGAGAAGTTGAAAGAAGAAAACAAAATTTTCGGCAAGATAAGCGCCGACAAACCCGAGAGTTCTAGTAAAAATTGTATTTCTTGCATGCATCTAAAAGATGAAGTAGAAAGACTTAAGGGCACCCTAGATAAGTTCAATTCTTCTCATAAAAATTTGAATGATGTTCTTGTCAATTTGAAATCAACCAAACATGGCATAGGTTTCAAAAACGAGCCTAAAGAAAAAGTTGAAGCCATCCCCCAACAACCCAAGGCTCAACCTAGGATAAATAAAATAAACATTCATCCTAGAAATAACCATCCTAGAATCAACATGCATCCTAGACCAAACACTAGAAGAAACTTTGAACATTTTAGAACGCCTAGAAATGGCCTTCAACAATCGCAAACTAGACATACTCGACCTAGAAACAATTATTCTAGAAATGCTGCATATCCTAGAACAAACAGTAGGAGAAATGATTTTCAAGGATTGCGCAATAGCCATATTGTCAAAAATAGAGCAAACGATTTTCGTACCTCCAACTACTACCAACCTAGAAGAATGCATAATCCTAATGTCATTTGTCACTATTGTAGTCGAATAGGACATATTGCTCCTGCTTGTTTTACTAGACACAGACACTTAACTGCATGTCAAGCACAACAGCATTTTACACCTAACTCTCAAGGACCCAAAACAGCATGGGTACCAAAAACTCATTGAATTGTCTTGTAGGTATGTTTGAAGGGATCAAGTGTACTTTGGTACCTTGATAGTGGATGCTCCAAACACATGACCGGAGACGCATCCAAGTTCCTTCAACTAGAACACAAGGAAGGAGGAAACGTTATTTTTGGATATAACAACAAGGGAAAAATTATCGGCATTGGCTCGGTCGGTAAGAATGAATCTTCTTCCATTAAGCATATATTGCTAGTTAAAGGTCTAAAACATAATCTCTTGTGCATAAGTCAATTATGTGACAAGGGAAATCTTGTTTTGTTTGATTCGGAAGAATGCTTAGTTTTTCGTCGTAGTGATTTTAAAATTATCCTTCGTGGTTTTAGAATTGATACCATCTATATGGTTGATCTTGAAAACTCTTCATCAGAGTATGTGAATTGTCTTATGAGTAAAGAAGATGATATGTGGTTATGGCATCGTAGAGTAGCTCATATCAACATGCATCTTTTAAACAAATTGGTCTCACAAAATTTAGTTATTGGTCTTCCAAATTTGAAATTTGAAAATGACACTATTTGTGATTCTTGTCAAAAAGGGAAGCAAACAAAAGCATCTTTTAAATCTAAGAATATTGTTTCAACTACAAGACCTTTGCAACTTCTTCACATGGATCTCTTTGGACCATCTCGCATTGAAAGTCTTGGTAGAAATCGTTATGCTTTTGTTATTGTTGATGATTATTCTAGATTTACATGGACACTATTTCTTGCTTACAAAAGTGAGGCTTTTCAAAATTTTAAATCTTTTCTTAAACGTGTTCAAAATGAAAAGAACACAACCGTCACTTCCATAAGAAGTGATCATGGGGGAGAGTTCGATCACAATCTCTTCACGGACTTTTGTGACGAACTCGGTATTGAGCACACCTTCTCTGCTCCACGTACAGCACAACAAAATGGAGTGGTGGAACGGAAAAATAGGTGTCTCGAAGAGATGGCTAGAACCATGCTCGATGAGGCTAAGATTCCCAAACAATTTTGGGCGGATGCCGTGAGTACCGCATGCTACGTTTTAAACAGAGTAGTCATAAGGCCAATACTCATGAAAACTCCCTATGAACTCTATAAGGGAAGGAAACCTAATCTCTCCCATCTTAGAGTATTCGGTTGTAAATGCTTTATTCATAACAACGGAAAAGATAATTTGGGAAAATTTGATGCCAAATCGGATGAAGGAATTTTTCTTGGTTATTCATCACGTAGCAAAGCATAGAGAGTATTCAATAATAGAACCGAAACTGTTGAGGAATCCCCTCATATTGTGTTTTCCGAAAATAATGCTCGCTTGGCGAGAAAGGATTCTGGTTTTGATCTTGCAGGTATTTTAAACACAATAAGTCCTCAAGACAAAGTACTAGAGGAAAACTCAAAGGAAATTCAAGATGAAATCTTGGAACAATCATCGGAGGAAGCGCCACCACTGGAGAAAGAAACGAAACTGCCCAACGCGTGGAGGACAATCAAAGACCATCCTCTCGACAAGGTAATTGGCGACATTGAACAAAAGGTAAGTACTCGAAACAATCTTAAGAACACCTTAGGACATACTGCTTTCGTTTCTCAAACTGAACCCTCAACCATTTCCGAAGCAATTGGGGATGAGCATTGGACCTTGGAAATGCAAGAGGAGCTTAACCAATTCAAACGAAATGATGTTTGAGAATTGGTGCCAAGACCCGACAATCATACCATAATTGGTACGAAATGGGTTTTTCGAAATAAATTAGATGAAAATGGTGTAATCACTAGAAACAAATATAGGCTTGTAGCAAAAGGTTACAATCAAGAAGAAGGAATTGACTATGAAGAAACGTATGCACCCGTAGCTATTGGTTTATTACTTGCTTTTGCCTCTTCTATGAATTTCAATTTATATCAAATGAATGTAAAGAGTGCTTTTCTAAATGGTTTTATTCAAGAAGAAGTTTATGTTGAACAACCCCCGGGCTTTGAAGATTTTAAATCTCCCGATCATGTTTTCAAACTTAAGAAAGCCCTTTATGGTCTTATACAAGCTCCCCGAGCTTGGTATGAACGATTGAGCAAATTTCTTTTGGACAATGAGTCCATTAGGGGGAAAGTTGACACCATACTATTTATTAAGCATAAAAACAACAATATTTTATTAGTTCAAATCTATGTGGATGATATTATTTTTGGTGCTACTAACAATGCTTTGTGCAAGGAATTTTCTGATTTAATGACAAGCGAATTTGAGATGTCTATGATGGGTGAGCTAACCTTCTTCTTGGGGTTGCAAGTGAAACAAATGAAAGAAGGAACTTTCATTTGTCAATCTAAATATTGCAAAGAGTTGCTAAAACGATTTGAAATGAGCAACGCCAAAGCAATGGCCACTCCAATGAGCACATCCGATCATCTTGACAAAGATGAGAAAGGTAAGGAAGTCGACACCAAGAAGTATCGAGGTACGGATCCCTTCTTTATCTTACTGCTAGTAGACCGGACATAATGTTTAGCGTATTTTTATGCGCTCGATATCAATCATGTCCGAAGGAGTCGCACCTAACTGCGGTTAAGCGGATAATGAAGTATCTTGTTGGTACTATAAATGTGGGACTATGGTATCCCAAAGGTTCTTCATGCCAACTTGTTGGCTATTCCGAATCCGATTTTGCGGGTTGCAAATTGGACCGCAAGAGCACTAGTGGCACTTGCCATTTGCTCGGTAGCTCTCTTGTCTCTTGGTTTAGTAAGAAACAGGTAAGTGTTGCGTTGTCCACAACCGAGGCTGAATATGTAGCCGTGGGGAGTTGTTGTGCTCAAATCCTTTGGATGAAACAACAACTCTCGGACTATGGACTAAGTATCGATCATATCCCTCTTAGATGTGATAATACTAGCGCCATAAGCTTGACGAAGAACCCCGTTCTTCATTCAAGAACAAAACACATTGAAATTAGGCACCACTTTATAAGAGATCACGTTCTCAAAGGTGATGTCGAAATTGAGTTTGTTGAAACCAAATCTCAATTGGCCGACATTTTCATAAAGCCTTTAGAGAAAGAGTCCTTTTTCCGAATTCGTAGTGAACTCGGGATTCTTGACTCCACGTTGATCTAAGTCATGCATTGCATTTTTTTTCATTACTAACTTGAGCGTCGGAGGAGCCTATTCTGTTTTGCAGGCATCGCCCCAAAGACAGGGGGAATTATAAAGCACTGGTGCAGAAAAATCGATCTCTTTTAAGAATAATCGATTTCTCTTAAGTACATAATCGATTATCAAGTATCAATAATCGATTATGTTGACATTATATTGTCCCTTTTATAATTGCGATTTTTGGTTAATCAATAAACAAGTTATTTACTAATGTTTTTTTTGCTAATGTCAAAAGGGGGAAGAATAAGGGCTATGCACTTAATATTTATTGGCATAAATTGAGGGTAAATTCATATGTTGAGGGGGAACTAATTGCATATCTATATACTTGTCTTGGATCGTCATTATGAATTATCTAATATGCATATCCTGATATTGGTTTGCCATTATCAAAAAGGGGGAAATTGTTGAAACACGTTCTCAAGGCACTAAACTAAACGTGTGTTCATATTTGTAGGTTTTGATAAATGACAAACGACGCGCAATTGACATATGACGAGGTCCAAGCACAAGCGCGCAATTGACACATAACGAGGTTCAAGCACAAGATGAACAAAGATCATGATCAAGCAAAGAAATAAGTTATACATGAGTTGTTCTTTAATTGTGATATTGATCCGACAATTAACTCAAGACTTGGCTTCTCTCTTAAAATCATTTTAACAAATCATGCATATTTAATTTAAGGCAAAATGATTTTCAAACATTTTATTTTAGCCAAAATGATTTTTAAACATGCCTCTCAAATCTGGACAAAGATAATCGATTATGTACTTTATGATAATCGATTATAATGTACACCAGATTTACAAAGCTGAACAATAATCGATTATGTACCTTATGATAATCGATTATGTTAAGGCAGTGTACATTAGATTTCTCAAAGCTACAAGATAATCGGTTATGTACCTTATGATAATCGATTATGTTGAGGTAGTGTCCATCAGATTTTTCAAAGCTATGAAATAATCGATTATGCACATCATGATAATCGATTATGTTGAGGCATTGTCTATCAAATTTTACAAGACTGTAAAATAATCGATTATGTACTTTATGATAATCGATTATGTTAAGACAGTGTAGTCCGAAGTTTTCATAATATAAAAGATAATCGATTATCCTTATAGCATAATCGATTATGCAAATGACCGTTGCCAAAGTATTTTTAAACTCTGAAAGATAATCGATTATACACAATCTGATAATCGATTATGCTAAGTAAAATCTACATATGATTTTTTGAACGTTGTCAGGTAATCGATTATACACAATCTGATAATCGATTATGTTAAGTAAAATCTGAATATGATTTTTTGAATGTTGTCAGGTAATCGATGATACGATTTGGATAATCGATTATTCTGCTTAAAATATGGGAATGATTTTTGAACGATTGGAAAATAATCGATTATGCAAATCAGATAATCGATTATCTTAGCACAAAATCAGCAATTCTTGATTGGCAATTAGGCAACGGTTGTGGGGGTTTTGAACACTATAAATACAACTCAAAATCAGTCTTCTAAGTACAACAACTGATTATATTCTTGCTAAAGCTTGCATACTCTCATATTCATCGTTTTCTATTCATTTAATAAGTTTTTGAGAGCAAAACTATTGACGAAAGTTGTTGTGTTCTTGAGAGTATTTATTTTACTCATATCTACTCTTAAAGAGAGTCTTGTCTTGAGTGCTAAGTGTTTGTATACACTTGAAGGGAAGTGTTAATCCCTTGTGGTTGTAAGAAGGAACGTTTTCATTCCTTCGGTTGAAGTCTTGAAGTGTGGTATCTTCGAGCAAAGGTTGTTGAGGCTTGTGTGACTCAAGTTCTCAGTTAGTAACGGTTCGTTAAGCACCCGTAAGCTTAACGAAGTTAGTGGAATCTCGAGAGAGTCTCTCGGGGACTGGACTAGCCACAGGTTGTGGTGAACCAGGATAATTTCGGTGCGTTCGTTCCTTATTATTTACTTACTGCACTTATTTCAATCCTGCAATTTTTAATTCCGCAAGTTTATATTATTTTTTATTATAATGCTATTCACCCCCCCTCTAGCGTTAAGCGTATATTCTAACAAAGATACCATTGAGCCTTATAGATACCATGCTGGTTGTGCTCCCTTATATTCAAGATGGTTGGAGGATAATAATAATGATATAGGTCAGCCCAGGTTTGTTCGAGGTCACAAGATCATAGATGAAAAGGCCGAGGAGCAGATCAAGTACAACTAACTTAGCAAGAGGATTCAGGAATGCGAAAGTGAGCACTGTGAGATACAAGAAGCCAACCAAAAGCTGATTGAAGAGTGGAAAGACATGACTGTCAATTCCAACAAATGACTGGGATACTTGGAGGGGGCATAGTAAAGCTAGAAAGGAAATTTCTCAGAAGAATCAAGGATTGCCAGAATGCTGAAGGAAATAAGGGCGGACATCTAGCTAGAGCCTACCTACTGCTGAAACTTCAAGGGTTGGGAAAGCTATTTGATGCAGCCAAAGATGCCAAGTATGGGGAAGGCCTTTCTAGGACCAAATAGGCAGGAATTTTCTTTTTTCTTTAATATAATAAGGCCAATGTCCACTAGTGACATTTTATTTCCTATTATTTAGTGTCAATTTGGGATTCATCTACTTTCTATCAATAAAATGAGGCCTTTAGCATTCTAAGTTCTTCAAATTAATTTGTCTCTAGGCCTACCTCAGGCACAAAGAGGTTTCCAAATTAGGATACAATTTACATTCTCGCACTATAAGTTTAAATATCGCAACATTCTCTTATAACCCTCACTAACTTGGTTACCTTTTGTTTTTTTTGTTTTATTCTCCTACCCAAAGGTTAGTTCGTGCACTCCGCAATATCATATTATCTCACGAGATCGAGGGGCTCTCCACCCACTCCTCCTCTTAGTCCTCTCAGACACAAGAACAATGGGAAGATGGAAGATCTGAACAATACCAAAAAGGAGCACTCAATTGAACGGGTAGAGGTTACTCATGCCCATGGTACTCAGGCTTCCAAAGAAATACATCCCAACTTTAACAAAATCTACTGAAGTTCAAAGAGGAACTTGATCAAGCCCGGCACTTGGCAAATCTGTCATTTTCCCTCACCACCCTAGATGTTAATCTTACAAATGCTCATAACCCCACACCGACACAAAATACCCCAAAGCAACAAAACCATCCCGCTCCTCACCACCACTTTAAAACTTGTCATACTTCAAACAACACTCCACTGCTCATCCTAGAACCTTTGAACTCCACAAATGACCACTTCCATCATAACACCCCCATCTTTGTGGAGACCATGCCACACTCCACCCAACCTATCTCAATCACACCCGAGTCCGATGAAAATAATTTACTTATCAGGAACATGGCTGAGGAACTTAAGAAATTAACTAGTCGGATTCAGGGCATTGAGAAAAGCAAGGGAGTTGAATGGCTGAACTATGAGAATTTTTGCATACAACCCGATGTCAAACTTGCCGAGGGGTACAAACCTCTGAAAATCGAAATGTTTGATGGTATAGGGAATCCAAGGGTCCACTTGAGAACGTACTGTGACAAGCTGATTAGAGTCGAGAAGGATGAGAGAATTAGCATGAAGCTATTCAAGAAGCGTTTGTAAGGAGATGCGTTGTCTTGGTACATAACCCAAGATCCAAAGAAGTGGTAAAGTTGGGCAGGCATGGCACCCGACTATATGAACAGGTTTATGATCAATTCACAAAATGCACCATATGTGTTCTACATTCAGAACCTACAGAAGAAGCCCACAAAAACATTCCGCGAGTATGCTATTCGCTGGAGATCCGAAGCTACTAAGGGCAGAACTGCTTTCGAGGAGGAAAAAATGAACAAGTTTTTCATCCGGGCTCAAGACCCGCAGTATTACGAAAGGCTAATGCTAATTGAGAACAATAAATTTTCTTACATCATCAAGCTGGGAGAAAGGATCGAAGAAGGCGTAAAAATATAGTATGGTTACAAACTTCGAGGCCTTGAAAGCTACCAATAAGGCCTTACAGTCTGGTGGTTCGTCCAAGAAAAGGGACGTAGGTGCCATAATGGTTGCACAGAGAACCAACCCTTATCAAATATAAACCTATCCAATGGCTCCACTCACATATTAGCCTACTCCTAACTACCAAGCACCCTCACCCTCGTACCAAATTCCACCACCCACCTATCAATCACCTCCACCTCTCACAAATCAACCTACTTCACCCCAGATATTCCTAACCTGCACATGTCTTCCGAGTCTACAATTTTCAACCATCCCACTATCAATCACCTCCTGCACGCCAAAACTTCCCAAGACCTCGACCAAATTATGACTACAGACCTGGTAAATAGTATATGGGCAATGTTGAACAAATTGACTAGTTGTATGAAAGGCTCAAAGCTACTGGTTTATGTCACACCTATCCCTACTATAACCCTTGAAACCCCTTCTCAGTGGGTTAATCCAAGAAAATCCTGTGCATACCATTTCGGCATAAAAGGACACACAATCGACGAATGTCATTCCTTGAAAAATAAGATCCAAGATTTGATCGACAACAAGATCATTATGGAAAAAGAACCCACTTTGAACGTCCACAATAACCCTCTGCTAGACCATAAGGGTGGAGGCGTTCACATGATTGAAATAGAGGATGATTGGGATCCTGAAGGATCAATTGGGTTGATCATGGAAGGTGATGACAAAAAGAAACCAATAGTTACTATCAATCCGCTCGTGGTCCAAATCCATCCCTCTGGAGACGCTGAGGTAAACATGTATGCGCCACTTGAGTTTGAAGCAAGTGAAAAGATACCAACACCGATTGAGGTTGAATTCATTTCTTCAACAAATGCACCTACACGATTTGAAGTTGCAATTTTACCTCCCAAAGCAAATGGTCCATTCGGAGCAAAGATAGCCGCGACGATCCTAGTGGCGATGTCGTCCGTAAAACCATTCCATAACAAGGCTATACCATAGGACTATACAGCCGAGGCAAGAGTAAAGGCAAGGGTAGGTTCTAGGAAACCGTAGCTGCACAAGGTAAGACAAGAACTGGTAGGGTCTATACCTAGAACACCCAGCTGAGTCAAGCAAGTAGACCTCCGATCGGTCACCTATCATTTAGACAATTCCAGATTATCTTTGGAGAAAGATACATGTCAAAAAATACTCGGGCATCAACCAGTTGAACAAAACACATTTCCTTGCGTTGCTACAAAATTCTGAGGCACACAAGAATGATTTGTTGAAGGTATTGAGAAACCATACGTGCCAAGAAACCTTAATATCATAGAAATGTTTAACATGGTTGGACATGTATTGGAGAGTCACAAAATTACTTTTCATGAGGATAAGCTATCGCTTAAAGGGCTGGGACACAACAAAGCACCGCACATCACTGTGCAATGCAAGGAATAATTTATCACCAGGATCCTGATTGATAAGGGTTCTAGTCTAAACATTTGTCCACTACTAACGCTCAAGAAGTTAGGTATGGGATTTCACGAGATAAAGGATGGAGCTATCAATGTGAAAGCTTTTGACGGCTCCCAAATGTCCATCATTGGGCAGATTAGTATGTGTTTACAATTGGGGCCAACTTGGTTGGATGTTGACTTCCAAGTGATAGACGTACTGGCATTACAATCTACTATTGTGAAGGTCATGGATTAATGCTACTGGGGTTGTGGCATCGACACTGCACCAGGCGGTAAAATTTGAATGGAATCATCAAGAGATGATCATCCACAATGACGGAAGCAATCCTATATACAATCGCCAGACCATTTCGTCAATCGAAGGAAAAAGGAAGCTAGGAGGGGAAACTTACCATCACATCGAAAGGGTGAATTTCCTTGCAGATTTTTACGAGTTCAACAAATGGTTGCCACCACGTGGTCCTTATTATCTGATGTAGCAGCCGATAATGCATATGGAGCACACTTTCCAACTTGCCGATATTATCTATGGGTCAGAAGAAGAGGAAGCACTGGCAGCCATGAGAAACTTATTCTTAGAGGACAATTACATGGATTGTTGTGTTTTTCTCGAGGAGGAAGGGGAGGAAGTCCCTTCCATACAGGTTGTAAGCAGAGGGGCCTGCCTCAACAACTGGACCATCAGGACAACTAAAGCCCAACGAACCTCGGGGTAGCAAGGCTAAAACAAGCATTCTTTTTCTGAAAGATTTTATTTTTCTCGCATGGTTTCAATAAGATCTCCAATATTTAAAACAATTGTTCAATTTATCAAAGAATTTTGACTTTTGTTATGAATCAAAACTTATTACTATTGTTTTTTCTCATTACTGTACTTATACAACATTACTATTAGTTATCTTGATAAACCAATGAATGGGACATACAACGACACAACGCAACAAACAGACATAGATTCAGAGGAAGATGATATACCAGAAGATATTATTAAAGAAGTCGAAAATTTTGAGAACAGACCTAAGTCCAACCTAGACAAGACTGAGATTGTTAACCTGGGAGATGCAGAATAGGTCAAAGAAACACGAATCAACGTCCATTTGTCACATTCAGAGAAAGGAAATATACACAGAATTTCTAAGGGAATACGAGGACATATTCACCTGGTAGTAGGACGACATGACTAGTCTAAGTACATTCATTGTGGCTCACACACTTTCGATCGATCCAATATGCCCGCCGGCAAAGAAAAAGCTCAGAAAGTTCAAGCCTGATATGAGTCTGAAAATCAAGGAAGAAGTCACTAAGCAAATCAAATCTAACGTTATCAAGGTAGTAGAATATCCAATATGGTTAGCCAACATCATGCTAGAACCAAAGAAGGATGGAAAAGTCAGAGTCTGCATCGATTACCGGGTTCTCAACCTGGCCAGTCTGAAAGATGACTTCCTTTTGCCGAATCTACACATCCTGATCGACAATTGCACCAAAGCATGAGTTGCAGTCATTTGTAGATTGTTTTGCTGGGTATTATCAGATCTGGATGGATGAAGAATTTGTTGAGAAAATGGCTTTCATTACACCGTGGGGAATCTACTGTTACAAGAAGATGTCGTTTAGATCAAATAATTCTGGGACAACCTACATGAGAGTCATGACTTCCATTTTTCATGACATAATACACAAGGAGATAGAGGTATACGTAGATGATATGATCATCAAGTACAAAAAGGCCACTGATCACATGGAATATTCGAGGAAGTTTTCCAATAGACTGAGAAGTTACAACCTGAAATCGAATCCCTCAAACTGTTCATTTGGGGTTCCTGTTGGAAAACTACTTGGGTTTATTGTGAGTCGCCGAGGAATAGAGTGATATCCATCAAAGGTCAAAGCTATTCAAGAATTTCCACTACCATTGAACAAGAAGGACGTGATGAGTTTCTTGGGGATACTCAACTACATCAGCCGATTCATAGCACAATCTACAGTTATCTGTGAGCTAATCTTTAAGATGTTAAAGAAAGACACTTCTACCAAATGGACTGACGATTGCCAAAGAGCATTTGACAGAATCAAGGAGTACCAGTCAACACCACCAGTTTTTGTCTCGCCCGAGCCAGGTAGACCTCTAGTGCTAACCTTACAGTATTAGAGAAAGCTTTCGATTTAGTCCAGGGGCAGTATAATGAAACGGGGAGGAAGGAGTAGGCCATCTATTACCTTAGTAAGAATTTCAACCTATACAAGGCCCGATATTCTCTGTTAGAGCGCACTTGTTGTGATTTGACTTGGGTAGCTCAGAAGCTGAGGCATTACTTCTTTTCCTATACTACATATTTCATATCAAGGATGGATCCTTTAAAGTACATCTTTCATAAGACAAGTTACAAATCCTATTGAGTGAGTTCAACATTGTTTACGTGACTCAAAAAGCAGTCAAGGGATATGCACTAGTAGACCACCTTGCTAAAAATCCCGTGGACGACGAATACAAACCCTTAAAAACATATTTTCCTGATGAGGAGTTAGCATTCATAGGACAACATAATGAGGAATCCTATGACGGTTAGAGAATGTTTTTCAATGGATCAGCAAATTTGAAAGGAGTCGACATAGGAGCAGTCCTAGTATTAGGAACTGATCACCATTATCTAGTGTCTACCAAATTCAGGTTTCCCCGCACCAACAACATGGCCGAGTATGAAGCCTGCATCCTAGGGCTCAAAATGGCCATTGACATGAACACTCATGAATTGATAGTGATCGGAGGCTCAAACCTACTTATACATCAGGTTCGAGAAGAATGAGCAATAGAGAACTCCAAGATACTCTTGTATCTGTATTATGCACAAGATGAAAAGCCAACATGTTCCCAGGGTCCAGAATGAGTCTGCCGATGTATTGGCTACACTGTCCTCTATGATACAACATCCAGATAAAAACTTCATTGATCCTATTTTAGTAAAGGTCCATGATCAGCCATCCTATTGTACTCATGGGAGGAAGAAGTGGATGGAAAGACTTGGTTTCATGACATCAAGGAATATTTGGCAAAACACGAATACTCAAAACTTGCAAATCTTACTAAAAAACGCACATTTCGGAGGTTTTGAGAGTTACAGATTAGTACTCAAAATCACTTAAACAAAAATGTTTTGAGAGTTACGGATTAGTACTCAAAATCAGAAAAGTAAAGTGTTTTCGAAAGGGGTTTAGAAAACCTAGTTTTAGAAGAGGAACAAAAAAGTTAAAAACTTGAATAATCAAAGATAACAAGTAATAGGAAGTGTAGAAGACAAAGGTCAAACCAAAAGAAAATTGTTTAAAAGACATTGATCAAAGAGATTAAGGCAAAAAATTAGGGTTTGCAAAATAAATTAGGGAAATGACAAACTTGGCTGTGAAACTCGTATATAATGACATAGAAGGCATCATCGGACAAAAACCATCGGAGAAAAGCCGGAAACAGACCCAAGTGAAGCTTCAGTGACTGTCTTTCATGGAGAAAGTTACTGGGCTTCAAGCTTTAGAGAGAAAACAATGATACAAGGATTCCATGGTACTAGAGGTCGAGAGAAGTGACAGAGGAGTATTGCCGGAGAGGCTATGGACTTCATCAGCGAAGAAGGAACCAGAAGGTCCTAGAGATAAGGGAGAGCATCTGTTAGAGAGATAGAGAGATGGGTATGTGTGAATAAGGGTTTGGGAGGGGTAGGTTAGATTTAATTAAGGTAATAAGATCTGGGCCGTTTATCTTATTTGATCAACCGCTCAGATTAAATTAGAGGCGGGTCGGGCAAAATTTATTGGTATGGGTTATTGTAATTGGGTTAAAATTGGGCTGAAATGGGGGGGGGGGGTTGAATTGGGCTATATATTAAACAAATCTGGCTATAGTTTAAATAGCCAATTTTACCCAATTAATTTTGTAAAATAGCAAAACTAGTTAAAAAAGCAAAATTAAAAATATGGATCTAATTAATAAAATATAAATATTAATATAAAAATACTAGAAATAATTTGATAACTATGAAACACAGTTAATTACGAAATTGGCTATAATTTCAATTTCGTGCAATTAGCCTTAAAAATTCCAAATAAATTTGTAAAAAAATGTGCAAAAATTTTATATATTATTTTTTGTTGTATATATGGGAATGAAGCACATTATTAACTAAAATAATAATTTGGAAAATAATTTTGGCTTTCATACTGTAAAAAATAAGCAGTAAATTCATTTTAAAAGATCTCAAAAATTAAAGAAAAATACAAAAGTTCCCCGTCCTACTTATATATGCATACATATACTATTTTGAATGTATTTTGAGTGCAAAAATATATAAGAAAAAATTGGGTATCAACAGTTGCCCCTATTTACCCGAGGAGGATGAAAGAGTTGTCGGGTAAAGATAAGATGACCAATTTTGACCGGGATTGGCGATTGTAAAAGAATTTCTACCGTGCTCTGGCCTATGAGATGCCTACATATCCCTGGTTTTATAGGAATCGGTCCATATTTAGTTCGGGAACCATTGACGGGATATGCCAATGACAATTTCGGAAAAAAGCGAACGCGACGGGATTTGAGATTTTCAAGGGTCTGGAGATCGTACGGGCTGCGGAGAACTGGAGCGAGATCGCTCCTACTAGGGGCTGTGCCAGCCGCTGTACCTGCAAACGAACGTTGTACGGATATTTTGCATAGTTTAAACGTGATGCAAGTTCTCATTGGACCATATATGATGTCTTCGGACGTTTAGGATGGCGTCCTCACACTATGACATCCTGGGCTATGAAGAGCGTAAAAGTAAAGATTCGCAGGCCATGAAATGGTGTTCTCGGGCTATGCGGATGGTGCCTCCGAACTATGTATCATTTGAATAATTTGGCGATATTTCAGCCCATGGGAAAGTGGCAATATTTTAGTCGAATGAATGCAAGGGCGGCGATGTTTCAGCCGAAGTGAGAATTTAAAATGCAGGGCGGCGATATTTCAGCCAAATGAAAAATAAAGGAGGTAGAGCTTAATCTCAAAAGGCATAGAATAGACTTATGCAATGCAGGATGGAGACAGAGCATAGTCTCGAAAGGCAGAAGATAGCCTTATGCATGATGGAGGTAGAGCTTAACCTCGGAAGGCAGAGAATAGCCTTATGCATTGCAAAAATGCAGATGGAGACAGGGCTTAGTCTCGAAAGGAATAAGATAGCCTTATGCAGGATGGAGGCAGAGCTTAGCCTTGGAAGGCAGAGAGTAGCCTTATGCAGGATGGAGGCAGAGCTTAACCTCGGAATGCAGAGAGTAGCCTAATGCAAAAATGCAAAATTGCAGATGGAGAAACAACTTAGTCTTGAAAGGTAGAGAAGAGCCTTATGCAGGATGAAGGCAGAGCTTAACATCGGAAGGCAGAGAGTAGCCTTATGCAAAAAATGCAAAAATGCAGATGGAGACAAAGCTTAGTCTTGAAAGGCATAGAGTAGCCTTATGCAGGATGGAGGCAGAGCTTAGCCTCGGAAGGCAGAGAGTAGCCTTATGCAAAATGCAAAAATGCAGATGGAGACAGAGCTTAGTCTCGCAAGGCAGAGAGTAGCCTTATGCAGAATGGAGGTAGAGCTTAACCTTGGAAGGCAAAGAGTAGCCTTATGCAATAATGCAAGATGGAGATAGAGCTTAGTCTCGAAAAAATAGCAGAAATATAAAGGAGAGGATGATGGTGATTTTCTTAGCTGGTAGATGATTGCACCGTCGATGACTGTTGGGGAAGCGTTAATAGTAGCCTTTGTGAGGTAAGTAGTGGCTTCGGGAACTTCGGTTTTCTAAAGCTCCTGCATCGCCTATTTGTACCCTGGATTCCTGCATCCAAAGAAAGATCGTGAGTTATGTAAGGGGTAGGTTAGTTCGCATCCCTCGACCCGTGGCGTCTTGTACCATTTGGGGTAGCCTCTCTGAACGATAGTGATACAAATGATTTTATGCAAATTTTGGCAATCGTGATGCAAATGCATATGTATAAGTAAAGAAAAGATAATTTTTGTTTTTTATGATGAACCCAACTGCAACGTGGTTCAAGGCATGGCAACCTTGCCCCAGTTTAGTGGGCTGGCCCTGTTGACGGCGGTGCTGACTGACTAAAAGCGGGTTGACCATAGAATTTTGAGGGTCCTACTCAAAATTCTGTCCCAGTTCCAAATGCGGGGAAAAATGAAATTTTATTAAAGATGTGACCGAACCCATAGGGCTGTCTACGTATCTCCTCTTAAACGAGAATCAGGTCAGGCGTAGTTCGAATTACATCATAAAGAAAAAGCATACTGATTAAATTTAGTATCACTTCACTGCGTCTGAGTTAATCGGTTTTGGCTAGATTTCCCCATCCATTTCTGCAAGAATCAAGGCTCCTCCTGTTAGAACCCGGGGAACCATGTATGGACCTTGCCAGTTGGGAGAGAACTTCCATTTGGATTCATCATGATGTGGAAATATCTTCTACAACACCAGCTTCCCTAGTGTAAACTTCCTTGGTCGAACTCTCTTGTTGAAGGCTCTGGACATTCTGTTATGATATAACTGACCGTGACAGAAAATGTTCATTCTCTTTCCGTCTTTAAGGGCTAACTACTCGTAGTGACCCTTGACCTATTCTGCGTCATCTAGCTCAGCTTATTGTATGATTCTCAAGGACGGAATTTCTACCTCGGCGGGAATTACCGCCTATGTACCGTAAACCAGCATGTAGGGAGTTGTCCCGGTTGATGTGCGAACTATAGTACGATTACCCAATAAAGCGAATGACAACTTCTCATCCCACTGCTTATGCCTTTCGATCATTTTCCTTAGTATCTTCTTGATGTTCTTGTTGGCTGCTTCCACGGCTCCATTCATCTAAGGTCTATAAGCTGTAGAGTTTCTGTGCCTGATCTTCAATGTTTCGCACATCGCTTTCATCAAGTCGCTGTTGAGATTGGAACCATTATCTGTGATGATCGACTTTGGAATTCCAAAACGACAGACAATACGATCTCGGACAAAGTCTGCCACGACTTCCTTGGTTACCGCTTCGTATGATGCTGCTTCAACCCATTTAATAAAGTAATCAATAGCCACTAGAATGAACCTATGTCCGTTTGATGCGGCAGGCTCGATTGGTCCAATAACATCCATTCCCCAAGCGGCGAACGGCCATGGTGAGCTCATTGCAGCGAGTTCGTTTGGAGTTACCTTTATAATATTCACATGTATCTGACAGCAGTGACACTTCTGGACATACTGAATGCAATATGTTTCCATGGTCATCCAGAAATATCTTGCTCTGAGTATCTTTTTTGCTAGAACAAAACCGTTCATGTGCGGCCCAAAAGTCCCTGATTGCACTTCCTCCAACAACTTGGTTGCTTCTATCGCATCTACACACCTTAATACTCCCAAATCAGGAGTCCTCCTATACAGTATTCCTCCGCTATTAAAGAAATTGTTGGACTCCTGGCAACCTCTTTTGGTATATCATCCTCCTCTAAGTCTATGCCCGTTTGTTGCATAGCCTCATTGCAAGTTACATTTGTTGGTTCATCATCAAGATACGTAATAGTTATGATGTGTTAAAACAAAATTAAATGGAAGAGAAAAGAAATGAATAGCGAGACATTTGATAAAACTGAAAATTCTTTTGATTAAATTTATAAATGTTCAAAACATCGAAGCTCTTTTGGAAAACAAAGATAAATGCGGAAATAAAGAAAACAACTAAAATAAAGATACGTGATGCTTGTTCAGCCTTGCTACCCCGAAGGTTTTCGGGTGATGGTGGTCCTTATTGACCAGTTGGTCAGGCTCTCCCCTCGACTTACAACCTGAATGGGAGGGCCTTCCTCCCCTTCCACTTCAAAAATCACACAATAGTCCATGTCCCCTAGAAACAGGTTCTTCCTCGCTGCAAGAGCCTCGTCTTATTCTGACCCATAGAGAGTGACGACTGGTTGAAATGTTTGCTCTAGCTGAGGTATGGGGCATTCCAATGGCTAATATGGGTCGTGCAATGGTGGTGACCAGTTTTTGCATTCTTGCCAAGTGTACTCGTACCCCAGTTCGAAGGTAGTACCATGTTTCTTCAACTGGATAGATTTGGTGATACCTTGAAGATTCTTACCAAGTCCTTTTCTTGGCTCAAACCCACTCCAATTAATAATGATATCAACCTTTTAACTCCACCATTTTTCCATGTCCAATGTGTTGACCCGCTCAATATGATGATATATTTCTCCACCTATTCTAATTCTGTGTCCAACCATCGGAATGGTCTGGCGACCGTAGATGGGGTTGCTACCGTCTCCATGGATGATTACTTCCGATGGTTCCATTCGAATTTCACAGCCTGATGCAAGGTGGATGCAATAGACCCAGCATCGTATATCTAGGGTCGTCCCAGTAGTAAGTTGTAAGATGCTGGTACGTCGATGACTTAGAAATCAACGTCAAACCAAGTGGGCCTCCATTGCAAACACAGGCTAATCTCCCCGAGACTGGACCTCTGAGAACCATCAAAAGCCTTAACACTAATAGCCCTATCTTTTATCTCATGCAATCCTTTGCCCAACTTCTTAAGGGTGATCAGTGAACAAACATTGAAACTAGAACCTCCGTCGACTAAGATCCTGGTGATGAAGTGATCTTCACATTGCACAGTGATGTGTAGTGCTTATTATGAGTGAACCCTTCAGGTGGCAATTCATCCTCGTGGAAAGTAATTTTGTGACTTTCCAACACCTTCCCTACCATGTTTTCCATCTCTTCTCCTGTTATGTTTCTCGAGACATAAGCCTTGCTCAATATCTTCATCTAGGCATTCTTATGCGCCTCGGAACTCTGCCGCAATAATAAGATGGATATTTGCGCCAGAGTCTTGTTTAGCTATTCAACATCTGAATATTCCTTAGCCTGTATCTTTCGCCAAGATCATCAAGTCCAGTTTCAGTGGGACGTCCAGAGGCCTGCTTGCTGGACTCAGTTAGGTGCTCCGATTTGTACACCCTGCCTGTTCTAGTCATACCTTGCGCGGTGATTGCTTCACCTATACGTGCTTTTCCTTTCATTCTCGCCTCAGCTGTGGAGTCCCAGGGTATGGGATTTTACTGAAATGGGGTTATGTTTGACATGGTGACCGGAATGGGCGCCCTTGGGGGCAATATAGCAACTTCAATTGGTGAGGGCGCCTTTGGAGTCCTGAACTCTACCTTAATTGGTTTTGGCAGGTTTGCAGGAGTTGACTCGAACTCAAATGGTACAGATATATTAACCACGTTTCCCTCAGATGGCTGAATTTTCACGACAACAGGATTGAGAGTGACCGCCGATTTCTTGGGCTCATTTCTTGCAGATATCAAACTAATTGACCATTCAAGGTCCTAGTCATCCTCAACCTCAATCATGTGGATCCCTCCACCTTTGTGGTATGGTAAAACGTTGTTACGAATATTAGGAGCAGGCTCCTTAGCTATGATGACCTTGTTGTCAACTAAAGTCTGCATTTTGTGCTTCAACGAGCGGCACTCGTCGACGGTATGGCCCTTTATCCCCGAATGGTACATGCAGGTTTTATTTGGGTTGATCCATTGGGAGGGGTTTTCTGGGTTTATGGCTGGGATTGGTGTAACATATCCAGTGGATTTGAGCTTCTCATACAGTTGGTAAATGGGTTCGGCAATAGTGGTGTACTGTCTGGGTGGTTTTTCGGTTAATGTTTGGTCTTGGTCGTGGGATGTTTTGGCGGGTAGGCGGTGATGGATAGTGAGGAGGGTGGGAGTTGTAAGCATGGTATACGGGTGCGGTTTGGGAATATCCTGGTGAGGTGGGCTGATATGTTGGTGATGCAGATGTTTGGTATATAGGATGTGGGTTTTGATAGGTAGGTGAAGGTGCCTGGTAATTTAGAGTGGGTTGGTATGTGAGTGGAGTTGGAGGGTAGGGTTGATATTTCATGGGAGAATGGTTTCTTTGTGCAGCCATTATGGAGTTTACATCCTTTTTCTTCGACGTGCCACCAGATTTCAAGGCTTTGCTGGTGTCCTGCAGTGCCTCAAGGTTAGTAACCATACCATTTTTTATCCTTTCTTCAATTCTTTCTACTAGTTTGATGATATCAACGAACTTCTGCCCCTCTATCATCATCAATCTGTTATAATACTGTGAGTCCTGAGCACGAACGAAAGATTTGTTCATTTGTTTTTCTTCCAAAGCCGGCGTAACCTTGGCTTCTTCCGACCTCCAACAAGTAGAATACTCGCGTAAGCTTTCGGTGGGATTCTTCTTTAAATTCTTGATATAGAACACGTCCGGCGCTTTCTCAGTATTGAACCTGAAACGGTCCATGAAATTGGACGCCATGTTTACCCAACTCGTCCACTTCTTCGCATCTTGGATGATATACAAGGACAAAGCATCACCTTTCAAGCTCCTCAAGAACAGCTTCATGCAGATATTTTCATCTCTACCAACTCCCACTAACTTGTCACAATACATCCTGAGGTGAATCCTAGGATCACCCGTACCATTAAACATTTCAAACTTAGGAGGTTCGTACCCCTTTGGCAGTTTGACATCAGGTTGAACACAAAGGTTTTCATAATTTAGACCCTCTACACCTTTCTTACCTTCCACGCCTTGAACCCTGCTAGTGAGTTTCTTAAGTTCAGCAGCCAAGTTCTGAATGAGTGAGTTTGATTCTGACACACCTGATATGGGTTTTGTATAGTATGGCACCGTATCCACAAAGATAGGGGTATCCTGGTGGTTTGGAGCTTTTTGGGGCTCCAGGATGAGCGGTGGAGCATTGTTGCGAGCTTGGGTTGGGACCTTCTGCGGAGGTGCAAGGACCTGGTTTTTGACATCTGCAACAGCTAGGGAGATGGACAAGCTTGCCAAACTCCGGACCTAGTCTAGTTCCTCTCAGAACCTTAGCAAAGTTTGCTCCAAATGAGCAGCAGTTTCTTTGGTGATCGGTGTACCCTAAGAAGTTCCTTCAATTTCCTTCCTTGCTTCATTATCTCCCATCTTTCCTTTGTTCCTGTTTCTTAGAGGACTCGGAGGAGGAGGACCCTTAGATCTTTTTGAGTATGCAGATGGTGCCAGAATGCACAAACTAACCTTTGGTAAGGGAATAAAAATACAAGAAAAACAAAAAAGGTAAGAAGTTAGTGCGGATTCTGAGAAAGAAAACATTGCGGTATTTAAACATGTTGTTGCAAGAATATATGTCATTTCCTATTTGGGTGCCTTGTTGTGCCCGAGGTGGGCCTAGCGACAAATATGATTTGGAGAACTCGCAATACCAAATGCCTCATTTTATCGATAGAAAATAGAATAAGTCAAAACAAATTGAAATAAAGAGAAATTGTCACTAATGGCCAAGGGCCTTATTACATCAAGAAAGCAGTAAAAATCCTAACTACTTAGTCCCAAAAGGACCTTTCCCAGATTAAGCATCTTTGCCTCCCTCGTACAGTTTCATCAGTTCGCGCAGTCTCAGCGGCAAGTAAGCCCGAGCCAGGTGCCCACCTTCGTTACCTTCAGCTTCCTAACAGTCGTTGATCCTTCTCAGAAACTTTCCTTCCAGCTTCACTTGACCCCGTTCCAAGTACCCTAAATTGATCTTTGCGAGGACAACCATGTCCTTCCACTCATTGATTACCTTTTATTGTGCCTCTAGCAATTCCCAATGTTCACTTTCACCCTCTCGCATCCGTTTGCGCAGCTGATTATACTTGACCTTTGCTCCAGCCTCCTCATCAACAACCCTGTGACCATGGACGAAACCCGTTTTTCCTAAGCCAATGTGATCATCTTCTAGCCACCCTGGATAAAGCGGCGCATGCCCTGCCTGATACCTGTTTGGCTCCATAGATTCCCTTTCCAAAATGAGCTTGGAGTGCCACATATGCTGAGCCCAGAACTTGTGTGGGCTATCGTCATCTTGGAAGTCAGCCCTGTAGTGACTCATCTTTTCCACCCTTGGTATAATCTGCTTTCTTCCCGCTTGCTTCATGACTCGGAGAAAGACATAAGGGTAAGTTCCTCTTAAGCCGGTGAGTACAAGGAATGGTGCATCCCTACACCGAATGATAAACTCTCCACTTGGAAACCACTCGTACATCCATTGTACCTGTTCTTCTCTCAGATTCCCCAATAGTTCCACCCAACCACTGGCATCTTCCGGGTGAGCGAACATATCCGGCATGAAGTGCATTCGCTTTGGATGATGGTAAGCGATATGGTCATCCTAATCTCGAAGTATGATCTCCTGTCTATACTCTCCATTCTGAAGATGTTCAATGGCCAGAGTTGTAGTAGCAAATTGCACCCTTCAAAATGTGGTGCCCCTTGTTGACATTTTTCTAAGGCTCGGTAGAGTTCGGCGAGGATCATGGGTTCTATGCTTAATGTCTGCCTATCGATACCCTCCATTACGGCTTTGGTTACCATGGCTAGTCTTGTGTGGATTCTAGCCTTCTTCATTGGAAAGACTATCATGCCCAAAAAACAGAACATGAATACAAAGGCTCTCCTATGTATGTGCCCCAAAGAGGTGAGGGCGCACTCGTCCATATGAGTGCGGTAGGATTTGGTATGTGCGAACCTTTCATACATGAAGTCGAAGGATATGTAGGATTCCTTTAGACTGGTCAGATTAGGATTCTTCTTGAGCCCCATCATTTTCAATAACCCTCTACCTTTGCGTTTTTCGGCATAAGCAACCCCGGGCTATCCCAAGGAATTCCGGCTAGACCCCCAATTTCTTCTAACAGCGGTGTCATTTCAATACCCCAAAAGCGGAAGACAGACCGTTCACTATCCCCAAACATAGTAGCAGCCTCCACAATCTTGTTGTCTAGCCTAACTTCCAAGAGTGAAGGAAGATTTCCTAAGTACTTGCGGAGGAGAGCCCGATCGCTACCATGCAGATTATTTCACCAACTTAGTAATTTTGGGTGAATATTTGATACCATACCGAATCTGGGGACCTCGTGCCTCATTTCCTGCAAAATAAAGAGCTAGGCCCTTAACCCTGCCAGACTCGGCTATTTAAATAACTAATTAGCAAAAGGCATTTAGTTCTCCAAATCAATGCACATAATGTGAATGTTCTTTTGGGTTTCGAGGAAACCTGATTGACTTTTGGTTTAAGCTATCCTAACAAGTCATTATGCGGATGACATAACTGACTCGGCTAAGTTTGACTGTGATGCCGGAACATTTAAACAGAGTAAGGCTTCTACTTAAAGTGCTAGACAAAGTACCCTTGAGCGGACAACTCAAGAGGGAAAGTCACGGAACAATCGACTACACCGTTGATCGACTGCTTTTATAACAAATATGCCTTTGCCAAATTAAGGGGTTTGTAATAATGGAAGAGCGCAACCACTCATTATAAGCGTTGCTATAGGATTTTTTTGGAACGAGTGAAAAATGATTTTAAAGAATGCAATTACAACAATAAAATAAGTACACGTATTTTCACGTTCATACAATAGTGATTACAATAAATGCTTGGAATTTAAGACGGAATTGAAATAAAGGGAGGTAATAAAGCAGTAAAACAGTTAAAGAAAAAGAAAGACATGAAGAAACAAGTTAGTAATTGTGGAGAAATTATTAAAGCAATAAAAGTAGTAAAGAAAGCAATAAAGTCACAAAACACGTAGTGGTAAAAGCCTTAAAAGCAATCCCCAGCAGAGTCGCCATGTTGTCGACGACCCCTTTTTCCCTAAAAAAAAAAAGCGAAATCGGGTTTTACGACATTATGGAAAAAACAACGCTATTTGTCGTTTGGGAGTTGGGTTATGGAATTTGAAGATTCGCCACATAATGATTATAGTGCATTAGGACACTTAAGAGAGAGTATTTTGAAAAAAAAACCAGAGTTCGGGTAAGGGCTTGAGATTATCTCGAGGGGAAGGTGTTTGGCACCCCTCGAGATCCACTAGTGTGGTTCCCGACCGTGTTAATCAATACTTTATAAAAAGCTTAAGCAATTAAACAAGTAAGGCTCACACATATAACATTCACACAACTTGAAAAAGCTTTTAAAGAAAAGGAAGGACGCAAATTTAAAATAAAAGAGAGGATTGATTTGGAAAAAAACATTATTATAAAGGAACATTTAAATAGAGTAAACAAAAGAGAGAGGGGTCCGAGGTTTAGCTATAATATGGATCATTCGGTGCAGTATCCCGCACATATTCCCAAAGAGGGGTCGCTTTTATGATATTATCGCATCATCATCATCTCCATGTTCTACCCTTCCCACCCCATAGAAGTTATTTAAGCGTGTGAATTGATTACGAATACTTATTGCGTGCTATTACCCGTCCCATCCTATAGATACTAGAAGGCATTTAGGATCATTATTCATATATGGTAGGAACTAGGTTGAACGTCTAAGTTTAATGGTTAAAATACTAAGATACATACTAAACAAATAGGACTTGTATGTAAAGGAATCATATAAAATATATAAAAGCTCAAATACCCCTCCATAAGCGAACACACAATTAGCATGTCTCAAACATACATAAGGTCTAAGGAAAAGAGAGTTTTTTTAAAAAGAAGCTGGAGTATAATTTAAAACAGAAGTTGGAGAGTTTGCAGAAAAGGAACGTAAGAGAAAAATGTTCAAACATAAAAGAGGCAGTATAAGTTTTTAGAAATATGCAGAAGTCATTTCAAAACGTTTTTGGAATGCCTAGTAAAACAGTTTTGGACAGGCGAAGTAAAAAAACAAGCGTGAAAGAATTTTGAGATTGCAGAAGCGTTAAGAACAATAGTAAACATACTGGCTTTTGCGCTTTTGAAAATTAGTACTCAGATAGTTGAAATAGTGGTCCAAATCTAGACAAGAAAATACAGTACAACCTTTTGCATGGATGGTTTAAAAATATGGAAGAAGTTTGTAAAAAAAAATAGAGAGGGCCAGAGACAAACGAATTAAGACAGAGGCGGATTAATTTGAACACGACTTGAAGGTGATTTGCCCATTTTATTTTTTTATCCGGCCAAAGGCTTGCCTAGGCGCTATTAAAGACGATGATCATGCAATGATTTCTAGTTTTAACATTGGAGTTTATTAACCAGTTTCACGTCTGCTTAACAAAATTAGTTAGGCATTCAACAGTTGCAAATAAAAAAACTAAGTACATGATATCTAATGCATATAAAGGCCCTAAAACCTGGTATCTAAATGCAATGGCAGTAACTTGATTATAAACTAATTATGATTACAAAATAACAAGCTGAAAGTAAAGACCTAGGAACAGGATTCCTACATGTAAAATGCATTTCCTAAACTTGATTTCTGTTGCGCAAGTAGGTGAGTAAAATCCTACGACATGTTTTCTACACATACCCTTAATAATCATGCATAACCCTCCCCAATTTCACTATAATCCCCATTGTCTTTTACAAGTTATTACAGACCAAGTAATTTAAAAATACAACAGTTAATAAAAAAAGGTTATTCAATAGGGAGCCGACAGCCAGGCCCAAGATCTCCAACCTCACTTCTTTCGAGTTTCACAGCCAATACCAAGGCTTGGGTGCGGAAAAGTTCCCTAACGGTTCGTTTGAACCCCTGGACAATACCAAGCACCCATAACATCATAATTAGACAAGTGTGGAAGTTCTAGCCTTGTGCATCAAAGTTCAATGGGTGCTCAAGGCTCCCAAGGAAGTGCTTACACTAAGGGGGCAGACCTTAAAGCTCTAAGAATGAGATTGTGGTTAGAATTAAGAGAGTTGAAAATAGTTTAAGAAAGCAGTTGAAAGAATTGAGAGAGTTTATGAAAATAGTTGAAAGAGTTGGAAAGGTTGACACAGTTTAAGAAAATAGTTGAAAGAGTTGGAAAGGTTGAGACATTTTAATAAAATAGTTGAAAGAGTTGAAAAAGTTGAGACACTAAGGAAATAGTTGAAAGAGTTGAAGAAGTTCTTCTGAAATTATTTAGACTAACCAGGTTTAGAACAACAGAGCACCACACAAATGAGGGAAAAGGGGAAGGGAACAAATAAGCAAAGTAAATTACTCGCATAGGCAACACATTGGAAGAAAGTAACCAGACATGGTTGCAAAAACAAGAGTTAAGTTCTTACTGTACCAAACTCTAATACACAGCCTTAAACAGAGGTTTTAGGTCAACCAAGTAGCCAAACAGACATTGATGCATGATAGTAGTACATAAGGAAAAAGTAAACATTCCTTGATCAGGGGAGGGGATAAGGGAGCATGTTAAAATGAACGAAATAGTCTAGTAAGTTACATGCTAGTGACAGAAAGAGCAACAAAACCATAAGTAAAAGCATACAAGAAACATTATGAAATACAAAATTAATAGAAACATGTTGTGGAAACTGTATCTTAAAGGGGTAACATACCAGTTGCAAGTAATAGAGCACAATGACAATAGTGCAGAGAGGAACAAAGTGAGTAGAGAGTGTAAAAAGCAGAGAGAACAACAGAAGTATGAGAATAGCAGCAGCAATATGAGAATAGCACCAACAACAGACCCATGTAGATAAACAAAGAACCCAGTAACGAAGAAGTAATCAACCCAGGATACTCAATCTTGGCTTTTAGACGATTGAGTGTTCAAATAAGAAATTAGAGAGTATAGCAGAGAAAGAGAGAACTCAGGGAATCTGAAGTTATGATAAATATGCAGTGTGTGTTGGTTTGTTCAAAGAGAAAGGTGAGGAGTATTTATAGTACTGAAAACGAGTGAACAAATAATGTATCAATCCATATTTAAGGAACTGAGTATCAATCATAATCAAACAAGCATATGGACTCTCCTTTTATTAAGGAATCAAAGTGAAACGGTAATAAGCAGTCATTTTAAAAGGAAAGGAATCACAAAGTATCGCATTGTCACATTAGGAAACAAAATTGTATAAGGTATACAATGAAGACTAGGTGCATGATACTTAACCAGGGAAATATGTCAAGCAAATAAATCAACATACTTGTGCGCACAATAGCGAAAAATACCACTTTAATTCTGAAAATAGTTTCGAATTAATGAACGAGATTCAAAACCTAGGATATTAGTCACTAATTGAGGAATGTATCCCACTGATTGAGGAAGAAATTCGAAATAAATACCAAACTATAAGGAGAATACACAAAATCACAATTTTAGGCCAGTAATCGCAGTCTTAAAGAGAGCTTTTATGAATCAGTATAAAATCACCATGTAAACAACCAGAAAACCATAAGAGAAGAACACAGCATGGTAGGGGAATGTAACACTAGCAACAAAATTAAAGCAAAGAGCACGGAACTCAAAGAAGAACCCAGAGGAACGCACAAACAAGCAGATAATACAGATAGAAACATTTAGAGCTAGGGTTTTATCAGACTTAAACAAAAATGTTTAGAGAGTCACGGATTAGTACTCAAAACCAGAAAAGTAAAGTGTTTTCGAAAGGGGTTTAGAAACCCTAGTTTCAGAAGAGGAACCAAAACGTATAAAACATGAATAATCAAAGATATCAAGTAATAGGAAGTGTAGAAGACAAAGGTTAAACAAAAAGAAAATCGTTTAAAAGACAGAGATCAAAAAGATTTAGGCAAAAAATTAGGGTTTGCAAAATAAATTAGGGAAATGAGAAACCTGGCCGTGAAACTCGTATATAATGCCATAGAAGGCATCATCAGACACCATCAGAAAAATACCGGAAACAGACCCAAGTGAAGCTTCAGTGACCGTCTTTCATGGCGGAAGTTGTTGGGCTTCAAGCTTTAAAGAGAACAACGATACAAGGATTCCATGGCTACTAGAGGTTGAGAGAAGTGAGGGAGGAGTAGGGCGGAGAGGCGATGGACTTCATCGGAGAAGAAGGAACTAGAAGGTCTTAGAGAGAAGGGAGAGCATCTGTTAGAGAGATAGAGAGAAAGGTCTGTGTGAATGAGGGTTTGGGATGGGTAGGTTAGATTTAAGTAAGGTGATAAGATCTGGGTCGTTGATCTTATTTGATCAACGGCTCAGATTAAATCAAAGGCGGGTCGGGCAAAATTAATGGGTATGGGTTATTGTAATTGGGTTAAAATTGGGCTGAAATGGGGGGGGGGGGGTTGAATTGGGCTATATACTAAATAAATCTGGCTATAGTTTAAATTACTAATTTTTCCCCAAATAATTTTATAAAATAGTTTAAAGAGCATAATTAAAAACACGGAAATAATTAAGAACATAAATACTAATCTAAATATACTAGAAATAATTTTATAACTATGAAACACAATTAATTACCAAATTGTCTATAATTGCAATTTCGTGAAATTAGCCTTAAAAATTCCAAATAAATTAATAAAAAATGTGCGAAAATTCCATTAATTATATTTTGTTGTAAATATGGGAATGAATCACATTATTCACTAAAAATAATAATTTGAAAAATAAGTTTGGCCTTCATACTGTCAAAAATAAGCAGTAAATTGATTTTAAAAGATCTCAAAAATTAAAGAAAAATACCAAAGGTCCTCGCCCTGCTTATATATGCATACATATACTATTTTGAAAGTATTTTGAGTGCAAAAATATATAGTAAAAAATTAGGTATCAACAAGTGGGCCGAGAGACCAAGTTTATATTGATCGAGAGGGGTCAAGGACCCCATAGTAACGGTATTTGATACACATCGGATTAGACTGCATATCACAGTAGTATATTATATATTCATCGGACTGCACGCTACTGTAGTATATTATATATAGATCAGACTGCACGCCGCAATAGTATATTATACATGGATTGGACTGCACGCCGCAGTGATATATTATATGGATCGGGCTGCACGTCGCAGTATTATAGCGCTTGGGCTGAAAGAACCCCTACGGAGTCTTCACCCCCCCAGTGATCGCACTCGACTATATCTATTAGATCGGGCTTCGCGCTACAGTATATATATTATATTATATCGGGCTGTGCGCCGCAGTATTATACATTATATTGGACCGGGCTGCCCATCGCAGCAGTGTTAGTCAAGTTGTCGGACAGATAGAGGAGCTTTATTAGATTCTTTTTCCCTGCTTAGCACATATTTACTGCCTTCACTACTGATTTTAGAACTGTGTAGTGTTATTACCGGATTTCTTACTTTCAATTATTATTTATTGCTAATATTCACAAAGTTGGAGTACTCACTCTACTCCCTGCACCTTGTGTGCAGATTTAGGGATCCTGGAGGCTTAGCTGTGATTATATGTTGTTGCCCAGTTCTTTACAGGAGTTATCGAGGTAGTTGCTGGTGTCTGCATGACCTTATTTCTCTTCTTATCTATCTTTTACTTCCGCATTTAGATCTCCATTGTATATGATATTGACCAGTTGTATCTAGAGGCTCTGACTTGCGACGCCGGATCTTTTGGGCTGTTGTTACTTTGGTTATGGTTTATGAACTGTTCCTATTAATATTGAACTGAGAATTTTATGTTAAACTTGGTATTTTAAGCTAATGTGGTGGAAATTTTTGAATGGTTGGGCTTGCCTAAAAAGGTGTTGGGCGCCATTACGATCGGGTTTGGGTCGTGACAAGTTGGTATCAGAGCCTAGGTTACCAGGCCTCGCGAGTCATGAGACGATTTAGTAGAGTTTCGCAGATCAGTATGGAGATGTCTGTACTTATCCTCGAGAGGCTGCAGATCCATTAGGAAAAACTTCGTATTGTTGAAATTCTTGTCGTGCGACTTTGTTGATCTTAGAACTAAACTCCTATATTCTATTCTCTCGTGGATAGTGAGAACACGTGTGACCGAACGTGGAGGATGACCACCATTGCCCCCAACTAGAGGCCGAGGATGCGGCCGTGGTCGTGGTCGAGGAAGAGCAGTTAGGGTAGTGCTAGTTGACCCTCCAGTTGCCCCCACTCAGGATCAGCCTCCAGCTATAGGTTCCAGCAGCACCTGCCTAGCACCAGTTCTGCCTATTGTGATTCTAGGTCTTAAGGAGGCTCTGGCTCATATTTTATTAATTTGCACTGGCCTGGCTCAGGTAGTCTTGGCCACTACTGCCGTAGCTACATCTCATATCGGGGGTGGTAACCAGACCCCCGCAGCTTGCACTCCTGAGCAGCAGGGTGTGCAGGGTTTGTATACACTGGAGGCACCAACAATTCAGCCAGTTGCCCCCGTTCAGCCAGTAGTTCCATTTTAGGGTGATGGGGTGCCAGTGATGCGATGAGCAGTGCCGTCTTGAGAGGTTCGGCACGCTTGCAACTCCTACTTTCAACGGCATCCTGGCAAGGACGCCCAGGGGTTTCTCGACAAGTCTCGATGCATGCTTCGGACAGTAGGGATTTTAGATATGAGAGAGGTATATTTCACCACTTTTCAGTTCTTAGGAGCAGCCTTTACATGGTGGGAGGCATATGAGCGGTGTAGGCCGGTAGGCGCAGCGTTATTGTCTAGGCAGGAGTTCTCCACAATCTTTCTGGAGAAGTGGGTACCACGATCGCAGAGGAAGGAGTTGCGCAGGCAGTATTAGTGGCTACGTCAGGGGGGATATGTCTGTGACACAGTATGAGGTCAGATTCTCAGAGTTAGCTTGTTATGATCTGTGGATGGTTCCGATGGATCAAGAGAGGATCAGACGATTTGTGGACGGACTCATTTATCACATCCGTATTTTGATGGCTCGAGAGAGGGTCCTGAGCCATACCGTTGAGGAGGCAGTGGATATAGCTCATGATATTGAGATGGCTTGCCATCAGGAGAGAGAGGACATGGAGGCCAAGAGGCTCGAGGATCAGGTAGCTCCAGTAGTGCTCTGTCTAGGGGCCAATTTCAGCCAAACAGGGATCATCCTTTTAGCTCTGCATAGCCAGCTCGCTCAGAGTACCATGGTTCATCTTCTGGTCAGGGTTATCAGGGCTCTCAGCAGGGTCAGCCATCTCTGAGTGCACTTTCAGCGCAGAGTTCGTCTCATTCCCCATCTATTCAAGGCTCATCTCGACCGAGTTCTTCAGCCAGTAACTCTAGTGCGAGGGGTTCCCTTCAGTCCCAGCCCCGAACGCCAAGGAATTGTTATCAGTGTGGTGAGTTTGGGCATATGCGGAGGGAGTGTCCCCACCGTGCATCCAGTTCATCTCAGCAGAGGGGCCAACCCTCATCTTCTGGCCCAGTGTATTTTGCACCCGCCCATCCACTAAAGGGTGAGGGTCAGGCGGTTAGGGGTTGCCCCAGAAGGGGAGGCCGATCCGGTGGTAGTCAGGCTCGTTGCTATGCTCTTCATGGCAGGTGAGATGTTGTTGCTTCAGGTACTGTAATCATAGGTATTATTTCAGTCTGCCACAGGGATTCTTCAGTCTTATTTGATCCCGGATCCACTTATTCTTATGTATATTCTTACTTTGCTCATCATTTGGGTACTACCCGAGGGGGTCTTGCATTACCTATGCACGTATCTACCCCGTTGGGCGATACTATTATTGTGGACCACGTGTATCGGTCCTGTCTTGTTACTATTGGGGTTTTGAGAGTCGAGTTGACTTGCTGCTATTGAGCATGGTGGATTTCAATGTTATCCTGGGCATGAATTGGCCATCACCGTGCCATGCTATTCTGGATTGTCACGCCAAGAAAGTCACATTGGCTATGCCGGGTATTCCGAGGATCGAGTGGCGTGGTACTATTGATTATGTACGAAGTAGGGTAATCTATTTCTTAAAGGCCCGGTGGATGGTTGGGAAAGGATGTTTATCATATTTAGCATTTGTGAGGGATGTTGTAGCTGAGGCTCCTAGATTTTATTTGATTCCCATAGTGAGGGAATTTCATGATATATTTCCAGCAGACCTATTTGGCATGCCATCGTACAAGGATATTGACTTCGGTATTGATTTTGTGCTGGGCACTCAACCCATCTCTATTCTTCCCTATTGTATGGCACCAGCAGAGCTAAAAGAGGTGAAGGAGCAGCTGCAGAAACTCCTAGATAAGGGGTTCATTCGCCCGAGTGTGTCGACGTAGGGTGCACCAGTGTTTTATATAAAGAAGAAAGATTACACAATGAGAATTTGCATTGATTACAGACAGTTGAACACAGTGACAGTGAAGAACAAGTATCCACTACCCCGTATTGAGAATTTGTTTGACCAGCTTCAGGGGGCAAATGTATTCTCTAAGATTGATCTTTGTTCAAGCTATCACAAGCTCAAGATTAGGGATTCTGATATCATGAAGATAGTTTTCAGGATGAGATATAGGCATTATGAGTTTCTGGTTATTTCATTTGGGGTGACTAATTCCCCAGCCGTATTCAAGCACTTGATGAACGGTGTATTTTGGCCGTATCTGGATTCTTTAATGATCGTGTTTATTGACGATATTCCGGTGTAGTCGCATAGCCGGGAGGAGCAAGCACAACACTTCAGGGTGGTATTTCAGAGGTTGAGAGAGGAGAAGCTTTATGCAATGTTCTCCAATTGTGAGTTCTGGCTCAGTTCCGTGGATTTTCTGGGACATGTGGTGTCCAGTGATGGTATTCAGGTTGACCCAAAGAAGAAAGAGGCAGTGCAGAGTTGGACGAGGCAGTCCTCATCTACTGAGATTTGGAGTTTCCTCAGTTTGGCAGGCTATTACCGCAGGTTCGTTTAGGGTTTTTCATCTATTTCTTCACCTTTGATGAAGTCGCTGAAGAATGCTCCATTTGCGTGGTCGAATGAATGCAAAGAGAGCTTCCAAAAGCTCAAGTCAGCTTTGACCACAGCTCCGGTACTATTATTGCATCATCTTCACGCTCTTACTCGGTGTATTGCAAAGCTTTGAGAATTGGGAACGGATGTGTATTGATGCAGGAGGGTCGAGTAATTGCGTATGCTTCGCGTCAGCTAAAGGCTCATGAGAAGAACTACCATGTTCATGACTTAGATTTGGTTGTTTTATTTCATGCTTTGAATATTTGGAGGCACTATTTTATATGTCTTATATTGTGAGGTGTTCACGGACCATCGCCATCTTCAACACTTGTTTAAGCTGAAGGATCTCAATTTGAGGCAGTGGAGATGGCTTGAGTTACTCAAGAACTATGATATTACCATTTCGTATCATCCGAGGAAGGCCAATTTAGTGGCCGACGCTTTGAGCCGGAAGGCGGTTAGTATGGGTAGCTTGGCATACATTCCAGTTGGGGAGAGGCCCCTTGCAGTTGATGTTCAGGCCTTGGATAATTGGATGGTGAGGTTAGATATTTCTGAGCCCAGTCGGGTGTTGGCTTGTGTGGTTTCCCAATCTTCTTTTTATGATCGCATTAGAGAGCTCCAGTATGATGACCCGCATTTGCTTGTCCTAAATGACAGGGTGCAGCGTGATGATGCAAGAGATGTGACTATTGGTATTGATGTTGAATTGCGAATGTGTGGCTGGATTTGCGTGCCAATTGTGGATGGGCTCTGAGAGTTGATATTAGAGGAGGCCCATAGCTCGTAGTATTCCATTCATCCGGGTACTGTAAAAATGTAGCAGGATTTGAGACAACATTTATGGCGGAGGAGAATGAAAAAGGATATTGTGAGTTTTGTGGCTCGGTGTCTCAATTGTCAACAGGTCAAGTATGAACATCAGAGACCCGGTGGTGTGCACAGCAGATGGATATTCCGGAGTAGAAATGGGAGAGGATTACTATGTACTTTGTGAGTGATATCCCTCGTACCTCGAAGAAATTTGATTCCATTTGTGTGATTGTGGATAGGCTGACCAAGTGTGCACACTTCATTCCGGTTTGTACTACCTATTCTTCAAAGTGGTTAGCAGGGATTTTCATTCGAAAGATTATACAGTTGCATGGGGTCCATTTTCTATTGTCTCAGATAGGGGTACTCGGTTTACTTACCAGTTCTGGAGGACTTTTCTTCAGGAGTTAGGCACACAGGTATAGATGAACACGACTTTTCATCCTCATACGGACAGGCAGTCCGAGCGTACTATCCAAATATTAGAGGACATGTTGCGTTCCTATGTTATTGATTTTGGAGGTTCTTGGGCTGAGATCTAGCCACTTTCAGAGTTTTCTTATAGCAACAGCTATCAGTCCAGTATTCAGATGGCGTTGTATGAGGCTTTATATGGGAAATGGTGTAGATCTCCGGTTGGCTGGTTTGAGCCCAGCGAGGCTAGACTACTGGGGACGGAATTAGTTCAGGATGCCTTAGAGAAGGTGAAAGTTATTCAGGATTCTCTCTCACAAACCCTAGAAACCCACCTCACTCCCCCCCCCCCCTCACAAACCTTTATCACTTCTTGCATGTAACCGCCCTTGGATTCCCCCTCTCCAATTCTCTCTTAGAAACCCTAGCAACCTACCTCACTTCCACCCTGAAAACCACAGGAATCCATGGCTTCCAAGGCCATTGAAATCCTACACTAGCCTCCTATAACTCCTACACGCCTGGTTACTGAAGATTCAAGGCCTGACCACAAAGAAGCTTGGCCCAGACTTTGTTCGATTCGAGTTCTATGGTTATCTACGACATTGCTCCGGCGAACCATGGTTGTTTGAGCCTGATCTTGACTTCTCCTGCTTAGATCGATATTTTCCAAGCCTTTCTCACCCTCTGGGTTTCTTGTTAAACCCTAACCTTTGAGGTTCTTCTGATTCTTTTAGATCTGTTGTAGATATGTGCTTACCCTATACTTGCAAACATTTTCTCTAAGGTTTCTTACAAAAACTCTGCTTTCAAAACATACATATTTTCCGATTTAGGGTTTGTTTATCTTTAACATGTTCTACTGTGATTCTCACGAGCTTCTTCTATTGTGTGTCTCTCATGATGTTCTTCTACTATGTCTCTTGTGAGGTTCTTCCGATGTGTTTCTTATGAGATTCTTCAATGGTGTTCTATATGAATTTCTTGTATTGTGTTTCTTTATGTTGCTTTTCTACTATATTTCTTATGAGTTTCTTCTATTGGAAAATGCATGCTAAGAGTCTTAGTTCCCCTTTTGGGATTTCGGAAGTTATTCCATTAGTATTTCTACCCGATTTACTTGTTTTCGTCTTTACACTCAATAAATGGTTAAAAACCCTAGAAGTTGGGGGTTCATCCGAGTTTTGAGTCTATTTGTTTCGTGATTTGTCTCTTCCTCATCCATGAACTTGTTTGCATTCAAAACCCTAATCTCTTTCGACTTATTTGAGTTCTTGAAATTGTTTTATCTGCTGCTCGATTAAGTTTCAAAATCTTTGTTTCAACTTTTGTTTCTTCTTATGATTCTGAATTCTTGCTATACTCTATAAGACCTTTTTACTTGACCCCTTTTACATGCTATCTGATACTCCCTCTTCTCTAAGATTACTATTATGTCCCTATAATCCACTACTCACTTATTTTGTTATTGAATGCCACTTCTCTTTGTCTTAAATTCAGCCTCGCATGCTTACTGTTTATAAACTCTTTATAGGTTAAATTTCCCTCTCAAAATAACCTTTGATAGTGGACTGATTTCAAATCTCTTTATGTAATTCTTATTGCCCTCTTGTAACTGATTATTTTTCTTGTTGTACTGATTTCCCTGCTTCTTGGACCTATTTGAATACTTTCCTTTGAACTTTCGACCCTGCCTTTTCTACTCAAGTTGATTGATACCCTTGCCTTGATTATATTGGTATTGGATTCTTACAGACCTTTCCTTGATTAGAGTATGATGAACCTAGCTTCTATTACCTACTGTACACTTGTATTATGCTGTAACTATTTCCTTATTGGTCATATTCAGCCTTATGTGATTTCTTTCCTTATTTAGCACTTGCATGCTACCGTTTGACTTAATTTTTTAATTAAAGGAAGTCTTTGATACTGATTTATTTTTAATTGACACATATTTCCCTAATTATTTCTAAACTACAATCCTTGCCTTATTTTCTGCCTATTTTCACACTATAAATACATGACTCTTTCATTGACACAAACACACACCAACACTCGTAGTCTTTTTGAACATCTACTCTCACATAAAAGTATTCTCTCTTATTACTTGTGGCATATTTGCAACTCTTACTGCCTACTTCTTTCTCTATTTTCTTTCTTTGAACTGGCATGCTCTAATTAAGATTCAGCATCACAACTATGTCTTTATTTAACATTTATTCATAATTTTTGCCTACTGTTTGTGTTTAGTTCAGTACTTGTTTAGCATTTTCCATTTGCATGTTCTGCTTCTATTCTGTATTCTAAATGGGTTTGATACTAATGGTTCATTGAGGCATGATAGCATTAAAGTATTGCTGCCTATGACTCAAACTTGATCCCCCCGGGATCATGACTTCATGTTACCATTGTATAGTGTATATTCTAGTTTGTTTTATGAGCATAACAACAACCCTTATTCATGTGCATGCCCAGAATCAATTGATGCCCTAGCACAAGGGCTCTCTGTAATCAGTCTTAACCCAAGTATCCCTTTTGTGCAAAGTTATTGATTTTGTAAACATTTCCCAGCACCACTTTCCCTTTTCCTTTAGTTCCCTAGTTCTCCAAGTTCTGTTTCTGCATTGCACTCTTTCTTGGGCTTTATGTTCTGCCCCCCTCTTACGAGCCTTGTCATAGGACCCATTGAGCTTCCTATGAACTTAGATACTTGAGGGCTGGCCCTTCTACACTGCAATTGTCCCCATTCTGAAAATATATTTCGGTGTGAGCATTGCCACAAGTCCCATTGAGGCTCTTAGGCTTCGGATCAATGGTCTCTTTGTGTTGATCTGTCTCATTACTCAGAGAGGAAGTCAAGATTCTGGTTTCCTCTAGTTGGGTTTTTCTTAATAGTTTCTTATGTAACTTTATTTATTTTGGGTTCTAATAATTTGTAATAAATACTTAGGGATGGTTAGTGAAAAAAGGCGGGTAACTATGTATGCAAAAATTAGATACCATGTATGTAGGTAATTTGAATTCTGCATATTCAAATACATGTAAAAATCATGCCTATATGTCATTCTAAATTTTGCATATCCAACTTTTACATAAAATTCATGACTATAAGACTACTATATTTGTATCCAATTTCATATAGAAACCATGTCTATAGGTGTTCTGAATTCAGCATATCCAAAAAATGCATATAGAAATAATGCTTTTAGGTCCATTCTCAATTCTGCATATTCAACTCCATATAGAAATTATGCCTATAGGATTTTTCAATCTGCATATTCAATTACATCTAGATACCATAGGTCTTAAACAAATTCTGCAAGCTAGATACCATATTTATAGGTTTAAAACCAGTCTTTTGCATTTAGAAACTATATCTATAAGGCTTCTGCATTTTTATACTGTGTCTACAAGGTTTAAAATCAACAACAAATAGAAATAATGCCTATAAGAATTCCTAATCAAATTTGATCTGCTTCAATCGAGTATAGTAATAATGGTTACTATCAGTGCAAACTTATAGTCAATTCGTTAAATATGGCCACTCTTATAATAATTGGATTCCCTCACTTAGCAAGTTTAAAAAGCATGCATTTAAACAGTTTCATTTTAGGCCTTTCTATTTCATTGCTTTCTGAATTCAATTGATACCATGCTTATTGGATCTTTGTCCAACACTTAGGCAAGCCTTAGGTAAAAGTTATAAACTGAATCTGTTTCTATTAATTATTACAACCAGTATGAAGGCCTGATTCGGATTTCTTATTTGAGTTATGGAATAAATCAATCTGCCTCAATATCTATCACAACCCAAATCGATGGGCCGCGACATGCACCTGGTACCTTACTTAATCGAGCACCAACATATCGTATATTTCATATTACATTATCATATACACATGACATATGGGCTTGATAGGCGAACATGATTATTTATAAACTCAAGACATCGGCCAACAAGGCTGTACAATATTTCACGTACAAAGACATATATTTACAAGCCTCTAAAAGTATATAAGCATCACAAAGATCGGAACAAAGTCCCACCAAAACCAAACAATAGATGTCTAAATCATACTAACCAAATATGCAACTCCGAAGCAAATGGAGCGCATCAATATCTTCCACTGAGCTGATAGCCTACTTGGAGGGCTCTTGACCTGTCTATCTGGACCTGCGAGCATGAAATGCAGTGTCCCCAGGCAAAAGGGATATTAGTACGAATGATGTACTAGGTATGTAAGGTACATAATAAATACATAAGAGACATGGAAGATATAGAGAGTACATGACTCAACCTGTAAGTCTGAATAACTTTGTAAATCATAAAATACATGACTCAACCTGTAAGTCTGAATAACTTTGTAAATCATACATTACTTTTAGCATCATGCATATGCGTATGAATGTCATATCGTACATAGGTACATGTTTCATAACATCATCAGCCTCTGGGGGTATCCCATCATATCATACCATTCACTGTGGGCAAAATCATCATTGTATACCAGCTGATCATATGGTGTTTTGCACACAACGCCATAACCCTTCTCATATCCCATATATAGACACACACACACACACACACACACATGAATCATAATTCAACTACTATGAGAAACATCATAATCACATACCAGCTGATCAGGTGGTGGTGCATATATAATGCCGTAATATTTTTGCATATATATATATATATAACGTCATCTGAGTCATGGGTCAATGTACATGTATAAATGCATGAAATGCATGCGAAGTACGATAACTAAATATCTCGGTACATCATAAGACCATTATACCTCTGATTAATATCATAAAACCATTTTACATATTTTCTGAGATCCATGAACAGACGATGGAATAATAAAATATATGAAGATTGAAGAGTACAGGCACTTCCAATACTTTTATGAAAAGAGTCATATGTGGAAGTTGTGCCTCTTCTCGTTTTGCTTGTATCATATGGATCATGCCAAAAAGAAAGAAGGGATACCCTTAATATACCTGCAGTAAAAAATTGCTGTATAATATTTTTGGCGAATATTGCACCTTACTATTTTAGAATCGTAAAATTCGTACGTTATTAAACTTCCAATAGTCTTCGTTGGATTTCTTTTTTGGTTGGAAAACGTATTCTTGTGGAAGCTCGTCGTTCTGTTGGTGTTTGTTCATGAGAAATGAAAATTTTGCTTTGTTTAAACTTTAAAGCTTGAATTGACAATACATAAGCTAACATTTTCAAGACCAAGAAGCTAACGTTTTCTTTTTGAATTCCAAACTCCAGCATCTTTAATTGTAAGGAGTTCCTAAGTTTTAAGATAAAACTTGTATAATGATTATAAAATATGTAATGTCCCTTATTTGGCTAGCATGATTGCCACCTATTCAAGAAGACTAAAGAGTCATTCTCGTTAGTTTGTGGCTTTTTGCCACGTTTTGAGGAGTATAATTTATAAATTTTTATCCATTTATTAATTAATTGGGTAATGCTCCGTTATTCGGTAATTAATTAATTTTTCGCATAATCTAAAATAATTGCCACAAACTACATAAATTCAATTTATTACTTAAATACTTCATATATACTTTATATGTTATACTACCATAGTCATATGGTACCTTGCTTGGTACTAGTCCATCAATACTACGAAATCTAGCTCGGGTCGTATTTTATCCCAAAATGTCGAACTTGGACGAAAATTCATTTTCTTCGACTTGCCTCCCTTCAACCCTTCACGAGTTTATTAATCACTTACAATACTTATAATCTCCAAATAATCTTTTCCTAGGACTGATGTCGATTACCTTTCAACAAATTCAATTAAAACACTACAGGATACGATATCGTCATAATGTAGCACTGCGGGACGTGGTATCTTACTTCCGGAATATCATGAATTTATTTATGACGAATTTTCATGTATGAAAATATGGTGTGTAACAATATTCAAACTCCTTTACCTATTAAATTAGACCTAAACATTATGTGAAAGTCATGCTAATTATATGCTTTATCTATTTCAGGAGGTATAATTGAGCCTCTTTTTGTGTATATATTTCCACCTAATGTGCAATATGTGTTTGAATGTCGCCTTTGATTTTTTACCTTCGAAACCCCAAATAAACCTAATATACTTCCCCTTCAAGGATTACTAGTCCTAATTTCCTCCGGAACAGGTAGGATTGGGACGGGTAATAGCATGCAATAAGTAATCGAGACCAATTTGCATTTTAAATACCTTAACGGGATGGGAAGGGTAGATATGGATATGATGACCACGCTATAATGTCACGTGTAGCCCCTCATTAAGGAGTGATTATCGAACATTGTGTCGGGTGATCCATATTGTTAATAAACCAATCTCATCCCCCTTTTATTCTTTACTTCTTTTATCTATGTCAGCTCTTTCTTTTAAAAATCAGTCTAATTATTCTTTCCAACTTTGATTATTTGTAAAGTATTATGTGAAAATCCCCTCTTATGTGAAGCCTTGTTTGTCTATATATTATCTGCACCTAAGTCCACAATAATTGTTTGGACGGGAACCACACCGGTGGGTTCTGAGGGGTGCCTAACACCTTCCACTTGGAATAATTTTAAGCCCTTATCCAATCTCTGGTTGCTCGAATCAAAACCCTTTGGTGTCATAATCCACCCTAATCATTATGTGGCGACTCTTCAAAACTGCAAAATCCAATTCCCAAAAGGAAGGAGTTGTCCTTCCAAATAATATAAACATGATTTCACGAGAAAAAGGGTGCACAATTGTCACGCCCCAAATTCGAGGGACATGACCGGCGCTCAACCAGGTATCCCCAGTGAAGCGGACCTTGGTGCCTTTCCTATCCCACGTGTTACCCCCACATTTTCATTACTTATTAACCAAGTTAAATTGCCAATCATAATTAAAAATACCTTTTATTACAAAACATACAAAACATACATGGTTCTTAGCATGGTTTATATCTTACATCGCCCAATATACAAAATACAAATTTATATAAGTTCACAACCCACACTTAGTGTCTACTGAGCCTCTAAGGATACAAAGGAGGATACAATACTTGTCGGTAATAAGGCTCCGGTTATACCTTACACCAAAAACTAAAATAGGGCTCCAAAATAAAAGGCGATATATGCCACGCAAGGCCCCGAGAGAAAAGGAGCTCACCAATAAATCTGACGGAAGTGAAGGCGAGTTACAGTCCGTGGACTGGAGTATCTGCTATGGATCCACCTACAATCATAACACGAATGTATCGCCCCTTGCAAAAGGAACGTCAGTACATTTGAATTGTATTTGTACCTATGAAAAAACTTTGCCCCAAGTAAACTCAAACCATACACAAATAGGAAGCACTAATAGAATCAACAATCGTATACACAAGAAAGGAACAATCAAGCCAAACAAGTTTACAATCTCTCTTGTTTCCCTTCAACAATTCCACATCAATAATTTCACTATTTTTCTCATATTTTCATTTCAATAGTAATTTCGATTACTTTCCACCATTATTACATCGGCAACCCTTATCACCACAACCCATACCTTATAACTTCATATTGTGGCGCGCAACCCGATCCCACCGTACAGTTACAATTCACAAACAATACAATAACAATAACAACAATTCTTAGATAACAACAACAACACTTCTCAAGAAGTAACAATAACAATTCACGAAGAATTTCCATAACCATTGATACCATTGTCCATCATTTTCACAAATTCATATGCAATTTAAGTCACCACAATAATTTTCCACAACAAGCCAAATATGTTATTACCATAGTTGTTCCAATTGCATTATTTACGATTTCCTTCCATAATTTATTTCTCATATCTTACCATATAACACTTTCACAATCACGCATTAAGTTTATTGTTAATTACTTGCACCATTATATCGGTAGACTTACCCACAAACACTCAAATCAAACAAATCACAAGAATTTCACAAACAATCCACTTAGATATCACATATCAAATATTCGTACACAAAACAAGGTGATTTTATAAAGGTCAAAGTTGGCCATACATACCTCGATTATTCTTTTCTTAAGTTACTACAATGTTCCAGAAATTCTAGCAATTCCAATCTACTATGAGACGTAACAAAATTGAATACAAATTAGAAAGGTATTCATGGTTTCAGCTCATTTGGGTATATTATCAAACACTAGTTGAGCATCTTGATTTCAAATCTATTTTACAAGGTTTCCTTCATTTTCCAACCCAATCTTTATCTATTTATGTTAAACAATCTTCCCACAAACCTTATTTACATGCATAAATACTTAATAGTATTATACCCAAGAATCATACATCAATACCCCATCTTATACCCAAACTCGAAATTAAAGCCTAATGTATACAATCTTACCTCTTAGATGAAGAAATTATGATTGGGCTCTTTGATTCTTGAATGTTGATGCAAGGTTTGGATGATTATGAAGCTAGCCCTCTCCTTTCTCTCTCTATATGCTCTCACCTCTCTCTAAAACCAGTAAGAAATGACCCCCAAATGAACCCCAAAGCCTATATATTGAAATGGGGTCGGGTTACAAAAATTAGAAAATTAACCCTCCGATGTCAATTCTGCTATATCAGAATGGACCGCAGAACACGAATTTCGTCCGTATAATGCACCACAAAATCCGCGCCCAAATGAGCTACAACGGCCAGTCTTTGAAAGAAACGCGACCGCAGAGTTAACCATGCGATAGGAATGCGGTCGCAGATTTGACACATGATAGCTGTGATGACCCGACCCGTCATCTTATGTGTTGCTGCTATGTTCCCCCTTGTTGTGCTGCTTCATGTTTCAATATCAGTATTAGATTCGATCGGGTGTAATTGAATTGGTTTTGGTTGAAAATAAGGCACATGGCCTCTTAGAATGGAAGCTTCTTTTTGAAAAGTCAACCGAAAGATTGACTTGTGAGTTAGAAGGCTCAAATGTGATTTCTGATGAGTCAATTTTTGAGAGATGATTTTTGACTTAGGAGAGTGATCGGAATTTAATTTGGAGGTCTGGTGTAGAATTAGGCCAGAATTGGCGAAGTTTGAATTTTGGCGGATTCCCGTTGATTGGTGAGATTTTGATCTCCAAGGGTCGAAATGGAATTTTGAGAGTTGCAGTAGATTTGTTAGGTGATTTTGGATATGTATGCAAATTTGCAGGTCATTAAGGCGTCGTTTGGTTGGGTTTTTGATCGAAAATGAGTTTCGGAAGTTTTAAGAATATTTAGGCTAGAATCTGTGGTAATTTGATGATTCTTGTGTTGTTGTATGTGTTTTTATGATTGGAACATGTTTGTATGATGTTTTAAAGTAGGTTGGTATTTTTGGTTGAGGTACCGGGGACCTCGGGGTGAGTTCGGGTGATCAAATGGACTAATTTCCATGTTTTAAGATAGCAGATTTTAAAAAAAGATTACAGAAGAAATTCCTTCTACACGTTCGCGTGAGGAAGGATGCGAACACGTAAAGTTAGTGGGCTTGAAATTTGGTCATGTGTTCTCAATAGTTGGTTTGCGTTCGCGTATAAGGGGTTGTTTGTGAATCGCGATAGCGGGGAGGCAGACGCGTTCGCATAAGAGGATTTGGGGACCCATCCATTTGTTCATAATGATCGCGGCATGAGGAATGTGATAACACTGGTCTGGAAATAAAAGCTATGCAATCGTAGAGATCTGGTCGCGTTCGCGTAGGTCATTCTAGAGGTCAGTAGATTTTGTGCATTGCGATCGCAATACTTGAGGACGCGATTGCATCGTGTAAATTGGCACCTCGGCAGAATGTTATTTTTAAAACCATTTCATCCGTGACTTGGGTTTATTTTTCCACCATTTTTGCACCACCTTGAGAGCTTGTTGTTTGATTTTGAAGAGGGTTTTAACGAGAAGTGATTGAAGGTAAGTCTCTGGTCTAGAACATCATTTAATCGAAGAATCATCCATTAATTCTCTAAATTTGGGTATAATTGAAGAAACTAGGGCTTGAGTTTATGATATTTCAAATTGGGATTTGATAGGTCATTTGAGCTCGAATTTGGGAGTTCTTGGTATGTATGAGCTCGTGCCGAGACAAGGATTCTGGAAATGTAAGTTTCATAATTTTTTGAGAAGAAGGCCCGGGGCTCGGGTTTTGCTAGTATCGAGGTTCTTGCTATAATTCGATTGTTTCCGATTAGGTATTGTCCCATTTGTATAGTGTGATGTATTCGCTCTATTTTTGGCTAGATTCGACGCGCGTGGAGGCGATTTGAGGGGCAATGCATCGCGAGCTTTAGATTTCGCTGGTTCAAGGTGCGTAATACTTGGGAATTATATCATGAGGGTTTGAAACCCCGGATTTGAACATCTTAGTGATGTGCTGTGGTGACTTGCACGCTTGACCTTAACATGGGGTAGAGCACAGTTGGGGATTGTGACTTGGCCCGTAACGGTTTGTTTTTTACCGCGAAATTGTAAATGATTAGTTGTTATCATTATGATCGTTTCCATACTTGGTGTTTATTGCCGATTATTTGAACACTTTATGAACTATCATCACAGTTTTCCTCACTATTTGAAAGATTATTTTAACTAATCCATGTGATTTATATTGTTTCATGAACTCAACTATATTTTCCTCAAAATAGGAGTTCTTAACTGATGTTTGAACAATTATTTGAGTTGAGTATTATTGTTTTACGCATGCCCGAGGGGTTTTTGACTATTTTGGACTGATTGAGGCTAAGGGTCATATGTGAGGGCATGAAGATGATGTTAGAAGGCTTTCAGGCCTCGAGTGTTATGTGAGCGTGTGCATATACATACATGGATCAGACAGCACGCCGCAGTAGCATATTGCATGGATCGGACTGCACGCCGCAGTAGCATAATGTATGGATCGGACTGCACTCCATAGTAGCATATTACATGGACCGGACTGCACGTCGCAGTAGCATATTTCATGGATCGGACTGCATGCTGCATTAGCATATTGCATGGATCGGGCTGCACGCCGCAGTAGCATATTGCATGGATCGGAATGCACGCCGCAGTAGCATATTGCATGGATCGAACTGCACACCGCAGTAGCATATTGCATGGATCAGACTGCACGCCGCAATATTATTGCGCTTGGGCTGTAGGAGCCCCTCCGGAGGCTGTACACACCCCCAGTGAGCGTAGGGTACCCATGGATCGGGCTACGCACCATAGCGATCAGTTGCATTGCATTCACACATTCACTTCTGTTTGTACTACGTGGCACAACATTTAGCACTTATATATCAATAGCATACATATTGTTACTTTCCTTGTGGACCAGATACCCTGGTATTATATGTTAATGAGTATTGTGCACGAGAGGCTGTCGTTGCATGTTGTGAGTTGGGAGTGAGCCTGCGGGCTGATACTGTACTAAGAGGTTGATACTGAGCCCGAGGGGCAGTTTTCTGATTACTTCCTACTTGATGAAATTGCCTTTGCAATTGTTTAAAAAGCATATTTTCAAAGAGATTTTCAGCTGATCTTGAGATTTTGTAAAGGGGTTTTTCACAGTATTTCGGTTTTTCTCAAAAAAGGCTGTTCTGTCTTTTATGGCAGTTTGGTGTGCTCATATGCGTTTTCTTATAGCTCAGATATTTTTCTCTCTTATTACCATTGATCAAAGGCAATATTTTGGTAGTTGAGCAAGGTGACCGCCAGCGTTCGCAGCACCGCATTCCGACTTTGAGTTCCAGTTTTACCTTGTATACATATTTTGGTGGCCCAATAGTAGTGTACCTACTCATTAGATGCTCGTGAATTGTGACACCCCGGTCGGGCTGTATTGGGTTGTATTTATATTGATTAATAACATTAATTCCTATTCGAACGGTTGTATTACTGACTAATTATTTTATGTGGCATTTTGAAATGGTCTGGCTGGCCTTGTCTTCACGAGAGGTGCCATCACGATCGGATTTGGGAATTGGGCCGTGACAAGTTGGTATTAGAGCCTAGGTTACCAAGTCTCACGAGTCATGAGCAGGGTTAGTAGAGTCTCGCGGATTGGTACGGAGACATATGTATTTATCCTCGAGAGGCTGTAGAACCTTTAGGAAAACTTCCCATTCTTGGAATTCTTATCGTACGTACTTGATTTAGTTTGATATAACCCTTGAAAAAGTCCTTCCACATGGCGGTATGCGCACGTGAGCGCTCAGTAGTATATGGGCCTTAATGGCTTATGATTCCTCGATCGAGGGGAGGAAGGTAATCTCCATGAGTTCATGTTGGGCCAGTCTGGAGGACTTGAGGCCAGATATTTTCCTACGACTTGAGCACCTCGGTGCTGATTGTGTGAACAAGTATTTTGAACTTATATGTTCAGTGTTGTTCTTATTAGCCGAAATTGCGGCTGGATATCCATGTGATGAGTATGTTAGTGCTGCGAGGGGTATCTATATGATCTTGATGGTGACGAAAGAGTTTGCGGAACAATAGATTAGCTTCGAGTGTTCGATTCCTATTGTGCTTTAATATGCAGTCTGAGTTATTGGCGCGTGAAGAATATTTAAAGTCTCTTAGTTGGGAAGTAATTAAAGTACATTCCATGTGGCAGTATCAGTATGGACTCAGAAAGGCTATGGAAGGTGTAATGCGTATATGGTGGTGGAAGATATGTGGAAGTAATTAAATGAGGCGAAGCAGGTGGGTTATCTCCTGTGGAGGGTTTTGAGCTATATGATCCTTATGTGTATGATAAAATATCTAATGTGTAATTGAAAGTTTTGTGTTGTATTTTGAAAAAATTTGATGTGTAAGAAAGTGGACTTAGCTGATGTGGAAATGAATGCGAGATTTGCAGAGAATGACATTGCTAGATGATCTGTGTATTCACAAAACTTGTTAATGATTTGAGTTTGATCTCATTGTGGCATCATTAGAGTAAAAGTGCTATGAGTTGCTAAGAATGCCTTAATATATAGCTTCGAGCAAAGTTAGGGAGGTTGCTGTTGTTCAGCTAATTGTATGGTTATGTTCTATGTTGGTTCCGTTCATGTAGAGTGGGTAAATTATAGTTGAATAGCAGTGAATGACTCTCGAGAATAGTCTTAATGTGTTCAAGCAATGAGGTGTGTTAAGTTTGTGTATGTGGATAGAGACTGCGGTTTTATTAGAAAAGATCAAGACTTGTGGTATTTTATGTTAATCATGGGATTCTATGTATCCGTATTTGGAAGGAAATGGTAACGAATTTAGATTCGTAGGAAGTTCTTCAAGGTAAAGCATTCTGGAATATTGTATTTCTGGGAAGCGTTCGAGAGGGTATTCAGAGGCCTATGGGTCTTAGACAATGTGGCTTTATGTGTGAGTCTCGTGTGGTAACCTGGGACGAGGTACCGTGATGTTACAGCAAAGGAGAACATCAAATTAAAGATGAATCAAGAAAAAAATTGGATAAATGGAATAGCTTGATAATAAACTGAGTCGGTATGATAAGAATATGGTTAATCCTTTGTATGTGTTCGAGTTAATGAGTCTTACAGGTATTGTGCAGCAAAGCATTTAAGTGTTGGCAGTTTGCTTAACTTGATCTGGATAGAAGGACTCAGTCCAGGCAATTTAGCTTGTGTAATGGAAATGGGAGAAAGAGTACTTGATGTGTTTTACCGTGATTTGAAAATGAGTATATTTCCTATGGTTATGCAAAGCAAGGGGTTGTGTAATAACTTTTCTCCTATATGGGATCATGAAAGTTCTTGACTAGTTGAATGCGTCGATGTCTGCGGTGCATGAGAGAGATAGGAGTCATCATATTATCCTAGCGTGGTATGGTCTATGTATTATGATATGCAAAATTGAGATTTGCATGTTCAAGGTTTTGGTTCAGTTCATAATGGGAAATCATTAAATTCTTGACTAGCACGGTCAGCTACAGGTGAGTAAAGAATCGATCTTCAGATGATTAAGGTGATGTAAATTGATGATACATCAGTAGTATTGTGACATTTTCTTGTTGGATCGACTGCGGATAATTGAGTTTGTTGATGGCCCAAGAAATTTTGAATATCTTTCATGGTATGAATGGATACTTAATGTGTGTTATGTATTCGTACGGTGGAGTGTGGGACCAGGCATAGTGATTCATGCATTATATGTGCTGGGGACTAGAAGTTCTTGTGATCCGTCCATGTGGTGGTGGGGGGTCGTGTGTATCGACATCGTCTAGCAGTTGTTGGAAATTGGAGGTCCGATTGGATCTTTCTTTGTGTGGTATGTTAAATCTGGGTTATGATATTTGATGGCAGACTGGTTGTTCCAGGGTCAAATTGTCTAGACTAATGTGTTATGGGCTATGCCACAAAATGCCACAGGCTGCATGGCAAGGTACATCAGATTATGTTCTAGCAGGGTAGCTTGTATTCCATAGAGCAGTGGACAGCTGGAAAGCATTGCTTATTGATTGGGCCTTCGTGGATGATGTCAGTGCAGAGGTTTCCACCATTGATTGAGTTCCGGCATTGAGGCTTCGGATGCATTTTGTTGTGACCGGGCATGAGGCTATGTGTGTTTATTTTGATGAGCAAATTTGACTCGACGTGCATCTCCTTTGTGAGATATATGTGCGGATCGGGTGGCACGTCGCCACGGGTTTGGTATTTGGATCGGGTGGCACGCTGCCACAGGTATGTTATCGGGATCGGGTTGCGCGCCACAATAGTGTGGTGCGGAGAATAATTTCCTATATGTTACTTTTTATGCCTTGTTTCCTGGTTTATGAGAAAAATCCGTATTGCGTGTTGCTCGGTGAATAGCGCATCTGTTGTGTCCTTTTAGGATCGAATAGTGTATAATACTTGCTTCACCATGGGTGTGACAGATTGCTTGGTTTCAGGCCTCAATTTGTGTGTGGTTGTCTATGTTGAATGGTGACTTGAGGTGCTCCATGGGTAATAATGTTTGGATAGAATCGCGCCTTTTGGCAAGGCCACGTGATGTTATGACCTTTCGAGGAGGATTCAGGTACTCTATTTCTATGAGGTAAGATGAGATCTCCGTTCGGTGTTGTGATCGTACGGAGGAATTTTAATTACAGCTCTTTCATTTGAGTAAGTTGTTTTGATTTGAGTGTGTTCATATTGTTTCTTATTGGTGCTTGTTTTGAGAACTTTGTGTCTTAGGCCGGTGTTGAGGTGTCATATCACCAGAGCAACGTGTTGTTGTTGAGATGATCGTCGGAGTCATTAATGAGTATGAGCATATTTGATTTCAACTTGTTAGAAAGGTAATATCGAGGTTTGGATCCAAAATCTGTTGTAGTATCAGTCAGAAAGAGAATGGACTCATCAATGGGTGATCTGAGATATGGGTTCGGTTTATCGCGTGTTTCAGTTGCCGTTGGCAGTATATGAAGGTATAGAAATGAGACTATCTCTAACAAGAGGTTTTCTATTGATATTGGTTGTTGTAGGATATCATATGATTGCAGCCGAGGTTGTAGGTATTGATTATTACACCTGGTTCTGGTTTATTCTGAATATAGATGTGGGGTTCTGAATAAGTGCATGATTTCGGGAAGTGCAATGTTGTTTATGGTTAAGATGGACTGTGACTTTCCAGCTATGTTGTGTTATCAAACCTATGTGAGATAGGGTGACGTGGGATCACCCCGAGTTTATGCTTGGTAAGGTCATTCAGCTACTGGGATGCTTCTAGTACAACTCTAGGTACGCTCGAGGACGAGCGTTTGTTTAAGATGGGGAGGATGTGACGACCTGACCCGTCGTCTTATGTGTTACTGATCCATTCCCCCTTATTATGTTGCTTCATGTTTCAATTTCAGTATTAGAGTCGATCGGGTGTAATTGAATTGGTTTTGGTTGAAAATAAGGCACATGGCCTCTTAGAAGGAAGCTTGTTTTGGAAAAGTCAACCGGAAGATTGACTTGTGAGTTAGAAGGCTCGGATGTGATTTCTGCTGATTCGGTTAGCTTCGAGAGAGGATTTTACACTTAGAGGAGTGATCGGAATTGAATTTGGAGGTTCAGTGTAGAACTAGGGCTGAATTGGCGAAGTTTGAATTTAGCGGATTCCGATTGATAGGTGAGATTTTTATCCGAGGGTATGAATGGAATTCTAAGAGATGCAGTAGCTTCTTTAGGTGATTTTTGATATGTCCGCAAATTTCCAAGTCATTTGGACGTCGTTCGGTCTGTTTTTTTATCGAATATAAGTTTCGGAAGTATTAAGAGAATTTAGGGTTGAATCCGTGGTAATTTGATGATTCTTGTGTTGTCGTATGTGTTTTTATAATTGGAACAAGTTTGTATGATGTTTTAGAGTAGGTTGGTGTTTTTGGTGGAGGTCTCGGGGTCCTCGAGGTTTATTTCGGGTGATCAAACGGATTAATTTCCATGTATTAAGATAGCAGATTTTCAGAAAAAGATTGCAGAAGAAATTCCTTCAACACGTTCGCGTGAGGAAGGATGCGAACGCGTAGAGATAGCTGGAGAGGTCTTGAAATTTGGTCATTGCATTCGCAGTAGCTTGTTTGCGTTCGTGTATAAGGGGTTGTTTGTGAATCGCGATCGTGGGGAGGAAGACGTGTTTGCATAAGAGGATTTTGGGAACCCATCCTTTTGTTCATCACAATCGCGACATGAGGAATGTGATCGCAGTGGTTTGGAAGGCGAAGCTACGCAATCGCAAAGGTCTGGTCGCGTTCGCATTGTCCATTTTTGAGGTATCGAGATTTTGTGCATTGCGATCGCAATTCCTGGGGCTGCGATCGCATAGAGTAAATTGGCACCTGGGCAGAATGTTTTTTTTAAACCATTTCATCCGCGACTTGGGTTCATTTTTCCACCATTTTTGCACCACCTTGAGAGCTTGTTGGTAGATTTTGAAGAGGGTTTCGACGGGAAGTGATTGGAGGTAAGTCTCGTGGTCTAGAAACATCATTTAATCGAGGAATCATCCATTAATTCTCTGAATTTGGGCATAAATTGAAGAAACTGGGGCTTGAGTGTTTGATATTTCAAATTGGGATTTGATAGGCCATTTGAGCTCGGATTTGGGAGTTCTTGGTATGTATGAACTCGTGGCCAGACAAGGATTTCGGAAATGTAAGTTTCGTAATTTTTCTAGAAGCGGGCACGAGGCTCGATTATTGCTAGTTTCGAGGTTCTTGCTATAATTCGATTGTTTTCGATTGGCTATTGTCCTATTTTCATATTGTGATGTATTTGCTCTATTTTTGGCTAGATTCCACGTGCACGGAGGCCGATTTAAGGGGAAAAGGCATCGAGAGCTTTAGATTTCGCTGGTTTGAGGTGAGTAACACTTGGGAATGATATCCTGAGGGTTTAAAAAACTCCGGATTGCACGTCATAGTGTTGTGCTGTGGTGACTTGCACGGTGGACCTGAGCGTGGGGTAGAGCACCATTGGGGATTGTGACATGGTCTGTCCCTGTTGTTTGTTTTTACCGCGAAATTGTAAATGATTGGTTGTTATCATTATGACTTGGGCTCATTGCCATACTTGGGGTTTATTTCTAATTATTTGAACTTTTTGTGAACTATTATCACAGTTTTCCTCACTATTTGAAAGATTATTTGAACTCCGTCCATGTGATTTATACTGTTTCATGAACTCACTTATATTTTCCTCAAACTAGGAGTTTTTAACTGATATTTTAACTATTGTTTAAGCTGAGTATTATTGTTTTACTGAAGCCCGAGGGGTTTTTGACTATTTTGGACTGATTGAGTCTGAGGGCCATATGTGAGGGCATGAAGATGATGTAAGGAGGCTTTCAGGCCTTGAGTGTTATGCGAGGATGTGCATATACATGCATGGATTGAAATGCACGCCGCAGTAGCATATTGCATGGATCGGATGGCACCCGCAGTAGTATATTGCATTAATCGGACTGCACGGTGCAGAAGCATATTGCATGAATCGGACTACACGCTGCAGTAGCATACTGCATGCCGCAGTAGCATATTGCATGGATCGGACTGCACGCCGCAGTAGCATAATACACGCTGCAGTAGCATATTGCATGGATCGGACTGCACGCCATAGTAACATATTCCATGGATTGGACTGCACACTCTAGTAGTATATTGTATGGATCGGACTGCACGCCACAGTATTATTGCTCTTGGGCTGTAGGAGCCCCTCCGGAGTCTGTACACACCACTAGTGAGCGCAGGGTACCCATGGATCAGGCGACGCACCGTAGCAGTCATGTGCATTGCGTTGCATTCACGCGTTCACTCATGTTTGCACTATGTGGCACGACATTTAGGACTCATATATCAATGGCATACATATTGTTACTTGCCGTGTTGACCAGATACCCTGGTGTTATATGTTAAAGAGTGTTGAGCCTGAGAGGATGACGTTGTATGTTGTGAGTTGGTAGTGAGCCCACAGGGCTGATACTATACCGATAGATTGATACTGAGCCCGAGGAGCTGGTTTCTGATTACTTCCTACTTGTTGAAATTACCTTTGCAATTGTTGAAAAAGCATAATTTCAAAGAGATTTTGAACTGATCTTGCGATTTTCTAAAGGGATTTTTCACAGTATTTTTGTTTTTTCTCAAAAAGGTTGTTCTGTCTTTTATAGCAGTTTGGTGTGCTCATACGTGTTTTCTTATCGCTCAGATATTATTCTTTCTTATTACCACTGAGTTGGAAGTACTCACTTTACTCCCTGCACCTTGCGTGCAGTTGCTGGTATTGTTCACTCAGTAGTGGGTTATTAGTAGGATCGAAGGCCATATTTTTGGTAGTTGAGCAAGGTGACCACCAGCGTTCGCGGCACCGCATTCCGACTTTGAGTTCCAGTTTTACCTTGTATACATATTTTGTTTGCCCAAAAGTAGTGTCCCTATTCATTAGATGCTCGTGACTTGTGACACCCCGATTGGGCTATATTGGGTTGTATTTATATTGATTAATAACATTAACTCCTATTCGAACTGTTGTATAACTGATAAATTCTTTTATGTGGTGTTTTGAAACGGTCTTGCTGGCCTTGTCTTCACGAGAGGTGTCATCACGATTGGATTTGGGAATTGGGTCGTGACAATAGCATTTTCCAGCCTTTGGTAATTTGATATGTCTAAATGACGAACGGTTTGAAGCGTCGGAAACTAGACTCAAAGACCTTTCATTTGATAGGTTATACATCACAAAATATATTATACATATTTGGATGTGCTTATTCAAAGTGGGGACTTCTGTAAGTACCTTTGGAATGTTAGCCTATTATGAACTTTTCCAATTTTCCTTAGACTTAGGCCTTTCCTTGGACACCAAATTACTTAGCATAGGACATATACACATATTTACCAAATCCAATTAATGTACACCATGTTAATAGCGAATAAAATATTATAATTAGCCTACGTGACACTACGAAATCCTAAATTACTTAGCAAAATTTTTCGGGGCCATACAGCGACAACCTGGCCGAACAGCTACCAAAGAGATCAAGCAACAACGGATCGGTAACTGATCCCGCCATAGAAAAAATGCTCTAGGATCTCGCCAAAATGATCGACTCGAGCAAGAAAATGATGAGAAGCCAATGACAAGAAGGTCGAAACCTATTACTTCAGGTTCGATCAAATCCCGGTTGTACCTCCACTCATGAAAGGTATAGATTCGAAAACGTTAGTGCAACGGTCGTTCCTAGAGGAAGCAGCTCTGAAATCCATTCCAAAGAAGTTTAGAATGCCATAACTCCCAAAATACAAATGGGACCTCAGAACCCAACAAACACGCCACTTCCTGTACGTGTGTAGTACAGGGCAATGACATAAAAGACAACTAGATTGAGTCCGTATTACTAAAGAAATTTGGAGAACCGCTCTCGAAGGAGGCCATGATTTGGTATCATGTTGCGACCAGAACACTCATTCAAGTATACGTGATCGACAAGTAATATAGTAGTAAGTAGAGTATCGTTCCCACGAGGAATTATAATCAACTTCTTGACTGATATTAACTAAAATAATTATCAATTTATGCTATATTATGACAAAATATTTAAAGAACCAATTTAGAACTTAATTAATAAATGCACAATAATTCAATGTAAAATTACTACACCAATTTCACAATATATTTATAACAATTTGGATAAATATATTCCTGGGTCATGGATTTGCTAGAAATTATGCTACTATATTAGCTTAAAATTGATTTATCGAATTATCCGGGTTATTGATTATAGGGTTAATAATATTCATAAGAATATTTCGAGTTCTTATGCATCTATTCAAGTTAAATTAATACCTATATGTCTATGGTATTAATATTAGCAAGAATGCATTTACAACTCCTATTCTTCAACCAAACAAGCCAATTAAGTATATGCGTATCTTAATTGCGAATTCTTCACCCGATGCCCAAAATTCAAAACTTGTTCTATTTGATTTTATATGCAACCAAGAATTTCCTTTGCCACGTTTAATTCAAGATCCGTATATAATATTTTACTGTTAGCTACGCAGTAAAATAATTAAGATCAAAACCAAATAAACAACCGAATATGATAAATTCAATATATTCAATCTAAACTTCAAATAACATAATTATCTAACATCAATGACCCAATAATACTAGAAGTGTTAGATACTCATAAACATATAAAAATCAACAATAAAATTTTTAAACATAATATAAGTAAATACTAAAAGAAAGTTTAGAAAAACTTGATGAATCCTTGCTTCAAGATTGTAATCTTCTTTTTCTCTTCACTTCAAGAATTGAGTTTTTCTTCACTTTCTCTCTAAAATTATTTCTTCACACACAATCTGATCTAGATCACCCTAATGGAGCTTTACTTTATGTTCATTAAGTGGGATCAAGGGGAAATTCCAACTTTATCCCTCAACAACCATTTTCCAGAACTTGGACTAGCGCGACCGCGCATTTGACCGTGCTAGTCCAGTTATATTTTAGACTGATTGTTTTATTGCTCTTCCTTCATATTTAGTCCCGAGGTATTTTGTTGCTCCAAATTGAGTCCAATCCTATTTTGTTTTACATAATATAGGCTTCTTAATCTGAAATATATACAATTCATTATTAAAGCACATTTTTCATCAGTTAATCACAATATATAATTGGAGTATAATTAAGCACAAGCACAAATAATAGCTACATCACCTAGATTTCACCTATTATAACCACCCCACACTTAATTCATTGCTAGTCCTCGAGCAATCAAACTATTATATTAGAATTAACTCTAAAGATCCCTTCACTCAACATTTCCCCTAACGCATTACACCTAGAACAATATGCATATGTTACTCCTAGCAATGAAAAATCCTAGCCTCAAAATGTGAATCTCAAATGCTATGCAATAATTTAACCTCCTCAACTTACTTTAAAATAAAATCAAGAATTGCTTTGTCATCATAAGTCATATGCCCTCACTATCACACCAACAAGAGAGATTTGGAATTTACTCAGCACATTCGAATCATACTTACATACATCAATGAAAGCACTCACTCTCACAATAGAAGTCACGTGCATGCAATGAGTACCATAAGCTTTCCCATAATGTAAATATCTACTAATTTATACTAACTCGATTAAAATCAATTAGTACTTTTTTCAAGGTTGTAATGTAGGTTAAGGGATTGGTAAGATGAATTTAGGAATAGTACGAACTCGCCTAAGCACTTTAACACATCAATGCACCTTTCATTTTTTTCTTTAACTCACTTTTAATTCACAAACAATATTTCTTTTCAAATATTCCCTTCTTCTTTGAGCACTCTATTTACTTGTATCCACTAACTGGAACAAAACATCATGTATTTTTCCAAGGGTGTATTCCACTAGGATGTATATGTGCTACAAAACAAGTGCCCTTTGTAACTTTTCATTGGCTCCACTCAAGAACCACCCCACACTTAATTCTTTCTTAATTCTTTTAGCATTATTTTCACAAATTAAGTGCCTTAAGAGGAAAAAGGTTCAACATAAGATCAATGAAGAATGAAAGGTATAGGCTTATAATGTGGTTGCCAAACAAAAAGTCTATAGTCTCAAAAGGGTTAACTAGTGATAAATGTTATTTTTGATAAGAAACTAAGCTCAAAAAAATCAAAGAAAGCCTAAAATCATTTTTCAAACCGAGCATCATCTAATATTTCGCTTTAATTCACATACCGGGCAAGTTCTAGACACAAATACAATGCATGGACTACACAATTCTCATCACACATGGCATATAACTCATTCAGATTAGCTCATCAAGAGGCACTTTTGTTGAGTAGTCAATTCAGTACAAAAATACAATCTAAGGCACTTTCCATGAGATTCAACATTTTATGACTAAGTGTCACACTCTAGAGTTTACTATATTCAGGTGTGTTAGCGCTATGGGTTAAAATTATAAGTACATATACCCTGTTCAAATACACCCTTGGAAAAGAACCATGGCATAAAGAAAAACCAAGGGGAACTATTTAAATTAAACCAAAACTAGCATAACTGAATAAATAAAATACTAATTTTTAATAATTATAAATTTATTTATTTATTTTTGTTTTTTTATAAAATATTACTATTTATCAGCATTGTAACATAAAAATAATATAATTAACTATACTATCACAACATAAATTAAAAACAATTTTAACACATTGCATAAAATAACTAAACTCACTCTAATAAAAACAACCCAAGTATTTCAAAACAAAATATCATCCATAAACCTACACCCCACACTTAAAAATTAGGCATGTTCGCATGATTGTACTTGATTAAAAAGAAAAGAGATAGGTGATACTTCCCCGAAGTTTCAATCTTGATCCAAGACAGTGTCAGGATTCACACTACAAGTGCGTCCCAACGCTCTTATCCAGCCCATGAATATTTTCTCCGACTTGACTTGTCGGTCAGCTATCTCCTCCACACGCTGGCCCAACCCAGTCATTGTGGTGCGAAGATCCTCCACTTATCTCTCCAATGTGTTTTGGCGAGGTAATCTTGTAGAGCGGGAGGATGAAGCTGCTCGTGATAGTGTTGCTGCTGGTGCTACTTGTGATGTTGATCGTGACAGTCTTGCAGTTGATACGCGGGGTGCTTCTGGTTGTATCTCAGCTTCAACTTCAGTTTCCTCAATGTCCTCCTCATTTCCATCATTGTCATCATTATCAGAACTTCCTGTTGCTTCCACTTCTATTACATCTGGTTCCTTCCAAGTTGTAATTTTATCAGCTCGAATTTTGCTATCCTTTTCAACCAACCCATCAGCAGGTTGATATTCTGGCACATTGTCATCCCTATATAATTGAGTCACAAGTGAAGGAAAAAATAAACCATACCTCTTGATAGGGCATCTAATGAACATTTCATCATGTATGACCTTAGCCACGTCAAAATCATGGCCTTTAATGAAGCACCATATAAGACAAGCTCGGGACGCATTGACCTCCGACTTGTTGTATGAAGGGATCAATCGTGCAAAGATGAGATGTAGCCAACACTTTTCTTCAAAAGTTAGTGCATTTGAATTGAACTTTTGCCTATAAGTCATCCAAGGTATTTCTTTGCCAGGCGCCTGAATGGGTTCAAAGAAAGTTTCCCAAGTTTCATATGTAGGGTTCTTACCATAGACATAGAAATAATTATGCTCCTCTTAAGGTCCAGGCAGCTGATAAGCATTACAAATTGCTTCGAGTGAAGCATTCACTGCTCTTTGGCGCACTGTGACAATTCTATTTGTATGCTCGGGAACATTGGCATAGAATTCCCTTACAACCATTAAATTTGCATCACATGGTTCATTGAAAAATGTAAGTAAGCCCATTCTTATCAGCTCATCGTGCATACGAGGGCACAAATATTAAAGTTTTCTCATATCAACATCCCGTTCAAGAATTGGCTTCTTGTTTGCTATTTCTAAAAATCTATCCTGAGCTCTGGCAGAAACAAATTTTGTACCATCAAATGGGTGTCCCATTGTTGCCCCTCTTGATCTAGCTCTGCCTGTTTGGTTGCTTGAGGAAGCACCTGTAGTTCTTCTTTTCCTGGGGTTAGTCATTATTCTTGCAAAACAAAAACCTATTAACATAACCCAATCAAGAATGTGCTACTTAATGGTGTTACTTAGACTTCACACTCATCATTTGTCACAAACACACTTTCCTTATTCATTTAGGATTTTTCACAAACACATTGCATGCATTGTATTTTCTCATCTCATTTTAACCCATTTTGAACAATAATCACCCTTATCCAATCCTACAATATCATCAACCAAGTGGGATTCCACCCAACACTCATCAATCAACAACACCACAATAATATTCTACTAATTTATACATAATTTATGTACACTCAATCACACCATATGTAGCAACACTTCAACAAAAATCTTAAGAATAAAAATAAAACCAAATTAACCATCATCTATATCATTAAAACACTATCATTATATTACACAATAACTAACAACACTAATTTTTTTTTTGGCAATCCACTAGGCAGACGCCTAGGGTTAGTTTTTATTAATAAAAAGAAATTGAAAATTACAACAAATAGGAAAATAAAATAAGGGGGAACTAGCACCGGTATTGTTACCCATATAACAACAACCGGCGTAAACCTTACCTTATCCTATTGAGGCCAATAAAAGCCTCAAGATCTAACAAGCATGTAAAAAGAAAGAAGTAGCAATAACTAAGAAAAGTATGATCATCACATAATTTATAACATGCTTTGTGATGATCTTACATAGAGTAATACTAATGAGATGGAAAAATAAAAAGTTGAATAAATCATGTTGTTGCTCTCTTTTCTCCAATTTTGTGAAAAAATCAATTTGTATAGTAATGTCTTCGACCACACTTTTCCTCAATATGGCTTCAAAATTCATGCTTTGTTCCTCGATCGATTGGATTTTGTAAGAATCGTTTGAGTGACTTGTTTTTGTTTTGCATTTCTCATTGGGGGTCTCATTGTGATTGCATCTTCAAACGCCCTGCCGTCCCAATTTCTATCCTTTTCCCGAGACTTCTTACTTGCTTTACTATGCGTTGGTGAGAAATCACCTTTTCTTGACGCATCTGCCCGGCATTGCGTTAAGATATCATCTTCATCCCCTTCTTCATATAAATGTCTTCTTGCACTCTCATCCCGAAGTTGATTGTCCAGTAGAGTGATTTCTGGAGCTGTTGATACTAGTTGGAGTTGTCCCGACTAGGAAAATGTTACTGTTTTGTTTTCAATAGAAGGAAAATTAGTCATAGCATCCGAAATTTTCCTCTCCTCCAAAATATTTATTGATCTTATAGGTACAATCTGATTCCGGGCAGATGTCGGCACTGTTGTTGCGTTTCTATCAGCAGTTGATGTTCCGCCTGATTTTGTAGTATTCTTGGAACAAAAACTGGAGCGTTATGGTTCAAATTGATGTTTGTGTTTGCTGCAGGTTGCAGATTTGCAGACAATTAACTGTCACTGATTTCTTTTGAAATTTTGGCTTGAACTAGGCGTCAATGTCCTCTCCTGCACTGTCGTCATCATACTCTTGGTCGTCTTCAGAAGATGAATAACCAGCAAGTCCTTCTCCCCAGCCCTCCTCATCATCATAATATCGTTGATCTTTCCATTATTTTGATTTAATTGCCATGTCCCTCATTTTAGCTTGAATTACTGGTTTTTTATTTTCAGTGGATGTTGATGGATTTCCATAATGTTTGCTTATTGTCTCCAGAAGTGTACTAGAGGGAGGTATGGTTGGAGAAATATGATCATTGGCCATATGCAAGTTTTGTCCAGTCAATGTTCCATCCTCAATATTGACATTGGTAAGTGCAACAAATGCATTTGAGATTGTATGTATCGTTGGAATCTTATCAGCGATTTGCATTTTGTTTTTGGTTTTTGGAGTTGTTTTTCTGTTGGATATCGATGACCAGTTGCTTGCAGTATGTTGAGCAGCTTTAATTTTTTGTTGCGTAGCATCAGTAGACTCTAAATGCAACCCACGTTGAGATAAGGCTTCATTAGAAACTGCATCTGTTGTATCTGACAAAGAGATCTCACTGCCTTGTTTAACCATATTAGGCTGATGAGAGATATCTTGACGAACTGTGTTCTACTCAACCTCATCGTTTGTAAGACTTGATGATATTTGAATTAATTGACTCACAGCATCATGATTATCATTCCTAGATATAACTTGAACAGCAGAACATTGCAAAGGAAGTGTATAATCCAGTTCTGAAAAAATAGTAACTGGAGCATGTGATTCATTATGTAACGAGTTGTTGGTACTGTTATTACCCTTTGCAACAGCATCTTTTTGGTATGCTCAAAATTAACCAAAGCTGGTGGTTTATGCAGTTCCTTACAATGTAGTTGTCTAGGATTTTTTGAATCAACAAGTACATTTGTAACTGTCGACTTCTCCCCTGGTTGAACTGACAAAACAATATGATCTGTGATAGATGTGACATTATCCGAGGCCTCCAAATTAGTTGTATTTTCTTGACCAACAAGTGTATTGTTTTAATTTGCATTATCTACTGCTGCTCGATCAGCTTGTCTTCATTGCTTTTTGCATTATCATTTTCTGGCACAGTAGATGGATCTGTATGTTCCAACTTTTATACCATCTTATAATTTTCAACATTAATAGGCAAAATCGATGGAACAATAGCTTTCTTTTATCAAAACTGGGCAGAATCACTCTTTGGCCTTTGAATAGCTTCTGCAACTATAACAAATGTAGCAGAAACATTTTTTTTAGCATCTATCTGATGCACATTGTACCTGTGATGCTGTCCATCAAGATCAACCACCTGCCCAACCTGTGCGCTAGCAGTAAAATGATCTGCAACAGTACGCATTGCCCCATGATTACCCACGTATGTTTGTGCATCAATGGTAGAAAAAGGTACATCTCTAAAAGGCTTAGGAGGTCCTTTATTCAAATTCAAAACCTCCTCCATAGTCTCCACTGGAACTGCTGCATGTGGTGCATTTGATACACCAGCAACCACAACAGTCCTATCCACTACATGTTGATCTGCATCATTCACAGTAGGTTGTGTAGTCATAGAATCAGCAGCCTTTTTCGTGACATCTTTTACAATACCATGTTGCACAGCTGAATCAATTTGACCAACAAAATCCTTCAAGCCTGCATTATTTTCCACATTCACTCCTTCTGCAATTTGTAGAGTCAGCTAGAGACTTTTGTTAATTCTACTCCTGCGATACCATCTTTTTCCTTTAAATCCTTAGCAACTTGTCCAGCTCTTTTGTCATTTAGATAGTCCCTTGCATCCCCTTGTAATTTTTGAACATCATCCACCTCGTTATCATGCAGATCACTGACCAAATTATCCTCTGCCACCACCTCTGCTCCAGCTTTATCTTTTAATTCTACAGTGCTTCTCATCGTGACCTTGGTGTTTGCAATAAGTACAATCCTTAGGAAGGTTGTCGTACACTATTTCTTGATGAAAGTCGACAGATTTACCAGAAACTGTATCTAAAATCTGCAGCATAACCTTTTTAGGATCTTTATCCAAAATATCAACTATAACCTTAACTCTTGCCGCGCTAGGTCTCGTTCTATCCTGCGTCACCTTGTCCACAGCAAGAGGCTTTCCCACAGCTGAGGCTATAGACATTAACGACCTCTTATCAAAGAGGTTTGGTGGCAGACTTGGTAGAGAAATCCACACGACTTCCATCGACGTTTCCTCCTTTGGATTGAATCTGAAAGTCCATGGGAATGTTCTGAAGAAATATTCGTCGCCTTTGGATTTAAGATATCCCGTCGACTCTGAAAGGAATTGAAAATAATCATTGAAGAGATCAAACCTGATTAATAGGTGACAAATTCCAACTTTCCAACATTACATTGACCTTGAACATCAAATTGCGACGAGAATATTTTTCGCACTTCCGATAGATCAGGTCTACCATAAGAAAATTTTATAACCACTGCCTGATGCAATCCTTCTTCCTTAATGAAGTTGTTAACCTCTTCCATTGTGAATTTTATTACAGTTTCACCATGATCGAAGATAACTGGGCATAGCTCTATTTTTTACGGAGCAAAATGTTTAGCTTGTAATGTTGTAGCATACGATTGCTTTGAAATTTCTTTTGGATCTACATAAATGTGATTTCGAATTACCTCTCCCATAGCCAAAGGCTGGGGAGAGATCAACGTAGCCATCGCTGCCAATGTCACAAAACGACGACAAAATCCTAGAGATAGAACTTGGTCTCATCCATTGTTCTATAATTCCAAGAAAACATAAATTGTTGAAAAATCAGAAAAAAATCCTCGAGCTACAGTGTGTTGTAAAGTAAAATTATGATCTTGAAGAAATGGTTATGGATTTGGATAAGAAAACAACTGGGGATGGTTCGTAATAAGAAGGGGGTTATTTTGACACCACGTTTTCTATCATCCACCGCCGGATTCCGGAAATATGCCCGATGAATAGTGACGGAATCACTATTCACCCTTCTTCCTGATTAGAGAGTAAAAACAATAAGAAAGACATAATTAAAACTGATATTTTACTAACATTTCAACTTATGATGATGGGTATTAAATTATAACTACAACTAACTTATGTTTTTTTTTGGCAATCCACTAGGCAAGAGCATAGGGCTAGATTTCATTAATAGTATGAAAATTAAAATTACAACAAATAGGAAAGATAAAATAAGGGGGGCTAGCACCGGTATTTATACCCATATAACACAACCGGCGTAAACCTTACCTTATTAATCCTATTGAGGACAATAAAAGCCTCATGAACTAACTAGCATGTAAAAAGAAAGAAGTAGCAAGAACTAAGAAATGTATGATCATCACAGAGTTTATAACATGCTCTGTGATGATATTACATAGAATAATACTAATGAGATGGTAAAATAGAAAGTTGAAGAAGCCATCACGGTGCTCTCTTTTCTCCAATTTTGTGAAAAAATCAATTTGTAGATCATTGTCTTCGTCCACAATTTTTCTCAATATTACTTCAAAATTCATACTTTGTTCCTCGATCGATTGGACTTTGTAAGAATTGTTTGAGTGACCTGTTTTTGTTTTGAATTTCTCATTGGGGGCCTCCTTATGTTTGCGTCTTCAAACACCTTGCCGTCCCAACTTCAATCCCTTTCACGAGACATCTTACTTGTTTTACTATGAATTGGTGACAAATCACCTTTTCTTGAAGTGTCTGACTGGCATTGCATTAAGATATCCTCTTCCTCCCCTTCTTCATATATATGTCTTCCTGCCCTCGCATCCAGGAGTTATCTGTCCTGTAGAGTGATTACTGGAGCTGTTGATACGAGCAGGTGCTGGCCCGTCTGTGAAAATGGTACTGTGTTGATATCATCAGAAGGAAAATTAGTTGGTGTTGTTGCATCCCTTTGCTGTCGCTGTCTTGTATGCAAAGGTTTCCTCATTGCACCTGACAGTTTTCTCTCCTCCAAAGTAGTGATTGATTCTGTTGGTACAATCTGATTTGGCCAGATGTTGCCAGTGCTATTGTGGTTTGGTCAGCAACTGATGTTTTGCCTGATTTTGTAATATTTCTCGGAACAAATACTGGAGCATTATGGTTCAAGTTGTTGTTTGGGTTTGCTGCAGGTGGCAGATTTGCAGGACAATTGATTGTCGCTGGTTTCCCTTGAAATTTTTGCTTGACTTGAGCATCAATGTCCTCTCCTGCAATATCGTGATCAAATTCTTGCTCGTCTTCTGCAGATGAATAACCAGCAAGCCCTTCTCCCCAGCCCTTCTCATCATCAAAATATCGTTGGTCTTTCCAAAGTTTAGATTTAATTGCCTTGTCCCTCAACTTAGCTTTAGTTACTTCTTTGTTATTTCCAGTGGAGCTTGATGGTTCCCCATAATCTTTTATAATTGTCTCCACATGTGTAATGGAGAAAGGTATGGTTGGAGAATTATGATCATTGGCCTGCATTTGCGTATTTGGACCATTAGCATGAACTTTTTTCAATGCCGCGGTAGTCGATGAGCTAGTTTGATACTAACTCTCAACCATCTGCAAATTCTCTCCAGTCAACTTTCCTTCCTCATTATTGACATTGGTAAGTGCAGCAAATGAGTTTGAATTAGTAGGTAAAGCTGGACTCTTTTCTGCGATCTGCATTTTGTTGTTGGTTTTTGGAGTTACTTTTCCGTTGGATATCGATGACCAATTATCCTTTGCAGTATGTTCACCAGCTTCCCTTTTTTTGTGTAACATCAGTAGGCTCTAAATCAAACTCACATTGAAATAAGGCAGCATTAGAAACTGCAGCTGATGTATCTATCAAAATGGTCACACTGCCTTGTTGAACCATATCAGGTTGATTAGAGGTATCTTGTCGAAATGTGTTCTGCGCAACATCATAATCTGCAGGACTTGCTGTTATTTGAAGAAGTTGACTCACAGCATCATGATTATCACTCCTAGATATAGCTCGAACAGCAGGACATTGCAAAGGAAGTGTAGAATCTAGTTTCGAGAAAATAGAAACGGCAGCAACTGCTTCATTATCTAATGTCCAGTTAGTACTCTTGTTACCCTTTGTAAGAAATGCTGCAAACTCCAATTCCATAACATCACATTGATAATCCACCTCTTTATTTTTCCCAGTCCATTTAAATCCATCCAATGCTATATTTGTCTTAAGAATTGGATCTACACTAGCTGGTACATTTTCCTCCCCTACTACTAGTTGCTGCACATTGCACTTGCGATGCTGCCCTTTGCAAATTTCAGCTGTATTGGTAGGCTCAGAAGTAACCAAAGCTGATGATTATTCAATTCATTATAATGTTGTTGTCCAGGAGTTTTTGAAGCATCAAGTAAATTTGTTAATCTCGACTTCTCCCATGGTTGAACTGATAAAACAGTAGGATCTATAGTAGCTCTGAAAGTATCCGAAGCCTCCAAATTTGTACCATTTGCTTGACCAAACAGCATAGTATTTTTATTGCTAGTATTCTTCAACACCTGCTGCTGCTCGATCAACATCTCTTCATGGCTTTTTGCATTGTCGGTCTTCGCCACAGTAGATGCATCACTAGGTTCCAAATTTGACACCACCTCTTCAGTTACAACATTCAAAGGCAACTTCTATGGAACAGTAGATTGCATTTTCCAAAGCTGGGCAGTATCACCATTTGGCCTTGGAAAAGCTTTTGCAGGTAGAGCATTTGAAGCGGAAACAATTTTTTGAGCTGCATCATCAATCCCATTAGGTCGAACCTCTTCAATTCGTCGTCCCGCAATATTAGCATTCAAGTACTCCCTGGCATCACCTCCTAATTTAGCCAAACTGCCCCGGCCTTCGTATTCGTGTATACGAACTTCTTCTTTATTAAGATCCTCTGTACTCCAACAACATGATTTTACATCATGACCTTGGTGATTACAATACGTGCAGTATTTAGGTAAATTATCAAACATGATCTGATGGTCGTATTCAACTATTATTCCAGATTTTATATCTACTATCTTGATCTTGATTTTCTTTGGATGTTTGTCCAGTAAATTAATCAAGACTTTAACTCGTGTTATACTAGCTTGCGTTCGATCTTTATTAGCCTTATCTACTGCAAGAGGCTTTCCCACAGCAGATGCGATGGACATTAAGGATTTTTTTGCGAAGAAATTTGCTGGCAGATCAAGAAATGAAATCCAAGCCACAGTTTTTGGCGTTTCTTCACGGGGTTAAATCCCATGGTCCATGGGAATGTCCTAAAGAAGAACTCGTCTACTTTTGACTTAACATAGCCAGTTGTTCTTGATACCACATGAGAAAAATCTTCAAATAAATCGAATCTTACCATAATATGCCGATATTCTAGCTGTCCAATGTTGCAATTACCTTTGACGTCGAATTGTTTCGGCAAAATCTGTCTCAGCTCCTGAAGCTCCGGCTTCCCATTTGAAAATTTAATTACAACTACTTGTTGAATAACTTCCTCCTTGGTGAATGAATTCACCTCATCTACTGTGGATTCAACAGTAGGTATTCCATGCTCAAACGTAACAGGACAAAGTTCCATATTTGAAATTGTTGCGGCAGATTGTTGCCCAGCTAGTTGCGATGCATATGTTTGTTTGGTACCAAGAGAAGTTCGATTTTCATAATTGTTTTGAATAGCCTCTCCCACAGCAAAAGGCCGGAGAGAGGGCGTAGCTTCCATGGTTGCCTTTCAATGACAATCCATCACAGCCACACTATAATAACGCTGGAAATTTCAAAAACGATGGTGCTACAGTAAATCGCAAAAATTAGATTTAAGATGTAGGAAAATTGGATATAGATTTTAGGTAAAAATCAATTGGGGATTGTTCACAAAGAGAAGGGGATCTTGTAACACCAAATTTGTGACAATCCACCGCCAACATCCGGAGATATGCCCGATGAATAGTGACGGAAATACTATTCACCCTTCTTACCTCTTGGAAATCCAGTTTATGCTTCGAATTTAACTAACTTATGTAAGTATGAACAACAACAAAAATTTTAAATTAAACGTAAATAACAAAACTACATACCTTAGTTTGAAGAACAAGATGTAGAGGAGGATGAGAGTGGATGAGGGTTTGTTTGGTTTTGGGTATGGTATTTGTGGAAGATGGGTTTGGAGAAGAAAGGGATTTGGGTTTGGAGAAGAAGTGTTTGAGAAGGAGAAGATGAGACATTATTGAAAAAAGGGGTAAGGGGTAAGGTAATATCAGATTTTAGGGGTAGATGGGATGGGTAGGATAGCATTTTACCAATTAAAATCAAAACAAAAAGAAAAAATAAAAAAAAATCGTCTAAATACCTGGACTAGCGCGTCAAACACTGAAGGTGCGCGGCCGCATTAGTCAGGTGCGCGGTCAAGACAGTGAGCACCCTAAACTAGCGCGGCCAAATGCACGGTCAAGTGCGCAACCGCGCTAGTAGGGGTTTCTGAAATATTAATTTTTTTTATTTAACACATACCTTAATATTCTCCCTTGTTCACCTGCATTGATTTATACACAATAACAATCAAAACAAATTACCATGATCGTTGGGTTACCTCCCAACTAGCGCCTTATTTAACACCGCGGCACGACTCCACAATTCATTGCACATCAATCAAGTCTACTGAGGTCTTGTGACGATTAATGTCACCACTCCAATAGTGTTTTACTCGTTGCCCATTCATCAAAAATGTAACACTTGAGTTTATGTCCCTTAATTCAATGGCTCCACGAGGAGTCACACTTACCACCACAAACGGGCCTGCCAACGGGGCTTAAGTTTTCCAGGAAAACGTTTCAGCCTTGAATTAAATAGACGAACTTCCTGACCCGGCTCAAACTCACGATGTTGAATGTGCCTATTATGCCACCCCTTGGTCTTTTCTTTGTACAACTTGGCATTTTCATAGGCATGCAATCTAAACTCATCAAGTTCATTGAGTTGTAACAACCTTTTTTCATCGGCTAAATCCATGTCAATGTTTAACTTTTTGATTGCCCAATAAGCTTTGTGTTCTAACTCAACGGGTAAATGACATTCTTTCCCATATACTAACTTGTATGGAGAAGTACCAATTGGATTCTTGTATTCTGTTCGGTAAGCCCACAAAGCATCTTCTAATTTAGCCGACCAATCCTACCTATTTGCATTGACTATTTTCTCCAAGATTTGTTTAATCTCCCTATTAGACACCTCGACTTGACCACTCGTCTGAGGGTGATATGCAGTAGCAACCTTGTGTCTAACTCCGTATTTGGACAAAACATTTTTTAGCAGTTTGTTGCAAAAGTGTGTGCCTCCATCACATATCATCACTCTGGGAGTCCCAAAGCGTGTGAAAATATGTTTCTTTACAAAACTTACCACAACTTTTGCATCATTTGTTGGAGGAGCAATGGCCTAAATCCACTTAGATACATAATCAACTTCAACCGAAATATATTTGTTTCCATTGGAATATGGAAATGGCCCCAGGAAATCAATTCCCCATACATCAAACAGTTCAACTGCCAAAATATTTTGTAACGGCATCTCGTTTCTCTTTGTAATTGTACATGTCCTTTGACACCTGTCACAATTTTTAACAATAGAATGTGCATCTTTAACTAATTTTGGCTAGTAAAAAACTGATTGTAGAACCTATTGCGTTGTACTGTCTCCACCATGATGACCTCCATAAGGAGAGGCATGACATTCATGCAATATTGCGTGCATCTCCTCCTCGGGGACACACCTTCTTACCAATTGATCTACGCATTGCTTGTATAGAAAAGGTTCGTCCCACATGTAAAATCTCACATTATGTAAGAATCTTCTTCTTTGATCAGCTTTGAACTCTGGTGGAGTGACTCCGCTTGCAAAGAAATTTACATAATCCGCATACCATGAGGTTTCATCTGAAGTGATGGCTAATAACTCTTCATCTGGAAATGTTTTCTTTATTAATTCCCCTTCAATTATATGGCCTTGGTTTTCCAACCTGGACAAATGATCTGCAGTCTGATTCTCCGTGCCCTTTCGATCTCTAATCTCCAAATCAAACTCCTGCAAAAGAAGAACCCATCGAATTAATCTTGGTTTGGCGTCTTTCTTTGCAAATAAATACCTGATGGCGGAGTGGTCTGTGTAGACTATGACTTTGGTTCCCACTAGATAGGACCTGAATTTGTCAAATGCCCACACTACCGCAAGCAACTCTTTTTCTGTTACAGTATGATACATTTGAGTTGGATTAAGAGTTTTGCTTGCATAATGAATGGAGTGAATGATGTTATCCTTCCGCTGTCCCAAAACAGCTCCAATGGCTATGTCACTAGCATCACACATTAACTCAAATGGGTTCCCAATCTGGAGCAATGATAATTTGTGCATTAACTAGTCTTCTTTTGAGCTCATCAAATGCTTTCAGGCAAGAATCATCAAACCTGAAGGATGTATCTTTTTCAAGAAGCCTGCACAAAAGAGAAGAGATTTTCAAAAAATCTTTAATAAGCCTACGATAAAATCCTGCGTGCCCTAAGAAAGTGCGGATGCCTTTGGCAGATATTGTTGGAGGCAATTTTTCAATTGCTTCCAATTTGCTTTGTCCACTTGCAGACCATCCTTTGACACTTTGTGTCCCAATACTATACCTTCCCGCACCATGAAATGGCACTTTTCCAAGTTTAGCACAAGATTAGTTTCTTCACACCTAGCAAGTACTTTATCAAGGTTCACTAAACAATCATCGAAAGAACATCCAAAAACAGAGAAGTCATCCATGAAACTTCTACAAATCTCTCAACCATATCAGTAAAGATGGCCATCATACACCTTTGAAAAGTCGCAGGCACATTACAAAGACCAAATGTCATTCTTTTGAACACATACGTGCCATAAGGACACGTAAATGTGGTCTTTTCTTGGTTATCTGGGGCTATAGTAATTTGATTATACCCATAGTAACCATCTAGGAAGCAGTAGTACTCCTGGCCAGCTAACCTATCAAGCATTGGTCAAGGAATGGCATAGGAAAGTGGTCCTTCCGGGTGGCATTGATCAGTTTTCTGTAGTCAATACAGATTCTCCACCCTGTTACAGTTCTTGTTGGGATCAAGTCATTGTTTTCATTTACCACCACAGTCATTCCCCCTTTCTTGGGGACACATTGCACAGGACTCACCCATTTACTATCAGAGATAGGGAATATTATACCTACATCAAGCCATTTGATCACCTCTTTTCTTACCACCTCTTTCATGTTGGGATTTAGGCGGAGTTGTTTTTCTATGCTTGGCTTATGTCCTTCCTCCATGAGAATCTTGTGCATACAGAAAGCAGGACTGATACCTTTGATGTCGTACATTGTCCACCCAATTGCTTTCTTATGCTCTCGCAATACTCTCAACTGTATTTCCTCCTGCAATTTAGATAAATTGGAAGAAATAATAACAGGTAATGTATCAGAATTACCCAAATAAGCATAAAGAAGGTTAGAAGGTAAAGGTTTGAATTCTATTTTTGGAGCTTCTTCAATTGATGGTTCGGAGGTGGCCCTTCTGGCCTTTTCAAAAGGTTCAAAAGGAATTAATCCTCTCAAGTATTCAAAAGATGCATTTAGAATATGCTTCATTTCTTCCATCTTGTCATCAATCTCCAAACTTTCAAACAATACAATCGCCTTCTCTAAAGAATCATTCAAGTACACACTTGGGGCTATGCGTTTCTCATCCATCTCCATGACCGAGATCATAGAAAATTCTTCATAATGGCAAGGAAGTTGCAGAGCTTTATATACATTAAACACGGCTTCCTCGTTGTCAACTCTCATTATCATTTTACCTTCCCGGACTTTAATTACAGCATCACCAGTGGCTAAAAGAGGTCTTCCTAAAATAATTGGAACTTTTTCATCAGCTTCAAAATCCAAGATGATAAAATTAGCTGGAAAAATAAATTTCCCAATTTTTAACAGCACATCTTCAATTACTCCTTCTGGATAAGCTATGGACATGTCTTCAAGTTGCAACATAACAGTGGTGGGTTTTGGATCTCCCAAACCCAATTGCTTGTACAAGGACAACGGCATCAAATTTATACTTGCTCTCAAGTCACAAAGTGCATGGCCTACATCAATATTGCCAATTATAGCTGGTATAGTAAAGCTGCCCGGATCCTTAAGCTTTTGATGAAGCATATTTTGAACCCTCGAAGTGCACTCCTCAGTAAGTGCAACTGTTTCAAACTCTGTCAATCTTTTTTTGTTTTCCACAATATCTTTCAATGTTTGGACAACTTTGGAATGTCTCGAATCGAATCTACCACTTGAATGTTCAGGAATTTGATTCAACATAGTGAGAAATTTGTTAAACATGTGATCGTCATTCTTCTTTTGCAACCTTTGTGGAAATGGTGGTGGTGGTCTTGGAATATTCACAGGTTCTAGAGTTGTATCATTTTTCTTTTCCTCTTGTGTTGCTTTGGGAATTAATTCACCTTCAGGTATTTTCTTGTTCTTTTTCTTCGGTGGAACTTCTTCTAACTCCCTTCCTTTTCTCAATGTAATTGCACTCACTTGAGGATTCTTTTCTTTATCACCCGGAAGAGCACCTGCCGGTCTAGTATTTTTATTTGCAGCCAGCTGTCCCATTTTCCTTTCAAGATTTTTGACGGCTGTTCTTAGTTGTTGATTATTTTGCAATGATTTTTCAACAAATCATTTGTACTTTCCTCTGCTTGCTGTTGCAGACTATGAGGTTAATTAAAATTTCCTTGGGGTCTAAATTGATTTTGATTTTGTTGATTTCCACCCCAAGAGAAATTGGGATGATTCCTCCAATTTGGGTTGTGATTGTTCCCATATTGAGCTTGTTTATTCATCGGACCTTTGTTTTGTTACCCAACATAATAAATAGATTTAGGATTCACGGGTTACATGTAACTCGTGTGATTGTCACCACACATTTCACAACAAACTGACGTTTGTTGAACCTGTTGCATTGGTTGTGACGGTCCCATTGTCATTCAGGCCATTTGATTTGCCAATTTTGCTAAATCTGCTCTCATGGCGGAAATGTCATCCAGCTCAAGTATCCTTGCTTTTTGTTTCATTGCTCTCCTTGATTCTCCTTCACCTTGCCAATTATGATCATTAGCACTAAAGTTATTCAGCAGAAGTTGTATTTCACTGTATTGTTTTGCCATGCAACTACCTCCACAAGCTGAATCAAGATTCATTTTGGAAGTTTTGTCTAAACCATCAACAAAATTATGGCCTAATACTTCATCAGTTTGAAAATGATGAGGAAAATCTCGAAGTATTTTCTTGTATCTCTCCCAAGCTTGGCGAAGAGTTTCACCATCAAGTTATTGAAACCCAAGAATCTGTCTCCGCAAAAACTTTGTCTTTTTGGTGGGGAAAAACTTGATTAGGAATTTCTTTGCTAGATCATCCCAATTGTGGATTGAATTAGCGGGTTCTTTCTGCAACCATTCTCTAGCTTCCCCCAACAATGAAAAAGGAAATAAGGTCAGCCTGACATAATCCTTGGAAACGTTCGGATAGTTGTAGGTATCTGTTATTTCCAAAAAACAATTAATGTGGCTTTGTGGGTCTTCATGCGATAGACCAACATATTTCCCAAAGGACTACATCAGCTGCACCATGTACTGTTTAAGCTCAAAGTGGCCGGTGATTTAAGGCTTCACAATAGCCTGAGTCATATTAGCAGGTTTGGCCTTGCTGCTTCTATCACCGCACTTTCTTGATTACCTGCCATCACTGTTGGTTGTTGTTGAACTTGAATGTCCAACTCTGTTTCAGTTCTCTTTTTAGCTTCCCACTCCTTCCTTGTTCTATGAATTGTTCGTTCAATTTCAGGATCAAAATGGAATAGGTTGTTTGTGCTTCTACTCCTCCGCATTCAAGAGAAGAGCATGCGCCACACAAACAAAGTAGATGAAAAATTTAGGTTTGTATTAACAGCTAATAAAATCTTTGACAGTCAGGTAGCTAATTTAATACGCCCTGGCAACGGCACCAAAACCTTGTTGCGACCAAAACACTCACGCAAGTGTACACTATCGACTAGTAATATAGTAGTAAGTAGAGTATCGTTCACACGAGGAATTATAATCAACTTCTTGATTGATATTAACTAAAATAATTATCAATTTATGCTATATTATGATAAAATATTAAAAGAACCAATTTACAACTTAATTACTAGATGCACAATAATTCAATGTAAAATTATTACACCAATTTCACTATGTTTATAACAATTTGGATAAATATATTCCTAGGTCATGGATTTGCTAGAAATTATGCTACTATATTACCTTAAAATAGATTTATCGAATTATCTGGGTTATTGATTATAGGGTTAATAATATTCATATGAATCTTTCGAGTTCTTATGCATCTATTCAAGTTAAATTAATACATATATTTCTATGGTATTAATATTAGCAAGAACGCATTTACAACTCCAATTCTTCAACCAAACAAGGCAATTAAGTATATGTCTAGCTTAATTGCGAATTCTTCACCCGATGCCTAGGATTCAAAACTTGTTCTATTTGATTTTATATGCAACCAAGAATTTCCTTTGTCAAGTTTAATTCAAGATCCGTAAATAATATTTTACTATTAGCTACGCAGTAAAATAATTAAGATCAAAATCAAATAAACAACCCAATATGCTAAATTCAATATATTCAATCTAAACATCAAATAACATAATTATCTAACATCCATGACCCAAGAATACTAGAAGTTTTAGCTACTCATAATTATATAAAAATCAACAATAAAAGTCATAAACATAATATAAGTAAATACTAAAAGAAAGTGTACAAAAACTTGATGAATCCTTGCTTCAAGATTGTAATCTTCTTCTTCTCTTCCCTTCAAAAATTAAGTTTTTCTTCACTTTCTCTCTCTAAAATTTTTTCTTCACACACAATCTGATAGATCACCCTAATGGAGCTTTACTTTATGTTCGTTAAGTGGGATCAAGGGGAAATTCCAATTTTATCCCTCAACAACCATTTTCTGGAACCTGGACTAGCGCGGACGCGCATGTGGCCGCGCTAGTCCAGTTATATTTTAGACTAGATTGTTTTCTTGCTATTCCTTCATATTTAGTCTCGAATTATTTTTGTTGCTCCAAATTGAGTCCAATCCTATATTGTTTTACATAATATAGGCTTCTTAACCTGAAATATATATAATTCATTATTAAAGCCCATATTTCATCAATTAATCACAATATATCATTCGAATATATTTAAGCAGAAGCATAAATAATAGCTAAATCACCTAGATTTTGCCTATCACCATATAGTTACCAACTCCATAGATTCATTTTCCATGCTAGCAAACTCCTTGCACGCACTAGTGCCATCAAAGTAGCAACAAGGAAGTCCGACGTATTCAAGATTAAGTAGAGGGAGAATGAAATGCTGCAAGAATTTGTATCTTGCTTCCAAACATAATGAATGGAACTATTCCTGGTCTCCAACTACTGGTCGGTGCAGGCCTTACTAAAGGCCTGAATGAATGAAGCTCGGTGGCCTCAAGGCAGATGAAAGAGAATTTGATTGAGTATCCCATCGTAACCTGGTCATACATCTACAACCGGTATCAATTAAAGAACAGGGTCGAGGATGACCAGCTGGGAGCCCCCGCGGGCTCAGGATATGCGGGCAGACTCCTAGAAAAGGAACCAAAACCAAACAAACAAAGTATTACAACCCATATTCACATATGTTATCTCATTTCACAAGGTAGTCAATGTAAATCCATGAAGAGATTAACTTTAACATGATAAGAATTTAATCATATTGGTCTTAAATTATACAAAGGTGTATAAGGGTGGATAACAAGTATAAGAAGTTAAATGAATCAAAGATCTTGTCAGCCGTATTTTTTGGAAAAACCTAGAGGAGTTTAATACAACAAAGAGGTAGTGTTTTAAGTTATTTGAATCATATATGTATCATAATTCTTGAAGTCAAACGAGTTATAAGAAAAAAGTTGATAAAAGTTGTCGCAACTTAGGTTCATAATTTTACTTAAACAGTAGGTCAAATGTTACTAAGATTTATCCCAATTTACTTAGAATTAGGGAGTGATCTAACCAATAAGTTGAAGATTTTATGAGTTTTGTTTTCAACTCATTAAATCATTTTTTGATACGATCTCGGAGTAGAGAGATATTCGTGTTTTTGTAAGACTGCGCCAAGCACCTCTCTATAGGGACCACTTAGGAGGTTTCCGACATTTGGATCTATATAGGACGCCTCCAAACCGTTTTAGGTCATTTATTTTTACTATATTCAGACCCTAGAACCCTAGAAACACCCTCTCATGGTTCACTCAAGATTCAAGACCCAAACAAAGGGCAAACAACACAAGTCAAGTATCGGGAACCCCGTGGTGCTAGTAAGTTTCTTTTTCTTCTTGTTGTTGCTCATTTTTGTGTTTTTCTAGCTCGTGTTGGAGGTTCTTTTTAAGGGTTTTATGTTCTGTAAATACTCCCTAAGGTTCTTAATATCAACCCTATGTTGATACCCAATTTTTTCCTATATATCTTTATACTCAAAATAGTATATGTATGCATATATGAGAATCCCAAAAGATTTTGGCATTTTTAAACTAATTTATGGCCTATTTTTACACCATAAATCCCAATAATTATTCCCCAAAAATTTCCATTGTGGAGAATAGTTTATTTTATTCTGACATTTGCATAGAAACATAATTTACTTTGATTTTTTGTATAATTTTACAAGTCCATTTTGTATTTTTTAAAACTAAATTACATAAAATTACAATTTTAGCCCATTTCTGGATTTAATAGCAATTTTAATTACAAAATCAATATCAATATTTTAAAATTAATACTTACATATTTTTTGCCAACCCAGTGCATTTAATTTGATTTTTAACATCTTTTACTATTTTTATAAATTCAAAAGGAAAAATGGCTATTTCAATTTTGGCCTCAAATTGCTTTCATCTGTAGCCCAATTCTGACCCTAATTAACCCAATTAAAAAACCTAATTACCCGACCCATTTCCAAACCCACCCGGCCATTTTTTTAATCCAGAATGTTGATCATTTTGATCAACGGCCACGATTTTACCATTCCTTTTAAATTACACAAACACCCCAAACCCTATTTCATTTACTCAAATCCGTCACCCCTAGAATCCCTTTGTCTCAAACTCTCTCTAACCTCTCACCGAAACCCTAGCCCCACTCCGTTGGGTTTCACCTTGTTCCACCGGAAACAATGGCGTCCCAAGCCCTGGATAGCCTATACTCACCCCCACGTACCCATATACCCCTGTTACTTGAAGATTCAAGGTTCGAGCATGAAGGTTTTCGTTAGAGCTATTCCAATTCTAGTGTTACGGCCATCTCCAGCTCAACTCTGACATATCCTAGCCCTATGAGTCCATCTCTGACTCGTTTGATTCGGAGCAGACCCTTTTTCCAGGCCTCTCTCTCTTCTAGGGTACTTCTGAAACCATATCCCGTTGAGGTTTTCCTATATTTATCTAGATCCATGCTTGTCTTAAGGTTTTGAAATGATTTCTTAAATCTCATTCAAAAGTTTGCTTTCAAAAACTACTCATCTTCTCTGATTTAGGGTTTCTTTGATTTTACTCATTCTACTGTGATTATATGTGGTGTTTTTACTGTATTCATCCTACTTTGACTCCTGTTTGTTTTTTCTTTGACTCTTATGTGTTTTCTTCTACTATGTTTCCTCCTAATGTTTCCTCGTATTTTCTTTTACTGTGTTTTACCTCAGCATGTTTTCACAGAGAGATTAAGTTCCTTTGGGGTTTTCTGTGTTTGCTCTTGTCTGATATGTTCATTTTCGTCCCTACCTGGATTAATGATGAAAACCCTCAAACTCGGGGGTTTTCGGACCACTTGTATGTGACTTGCATGTTCTCACCTCTGAACTAGTTTGATTTCAATTTCTAAAAGTCATCTCTATTTTTTCATATGGTTTGCCAAAAGCTCTTCTACACTAGATTTTCATATCGATTCTTTACAATGACAGTACAGCCTTCTTTCATGTTTGACGTGTTTGTATGCTCCTTATATACAATACATTCCCCCCTAAAATGGTTTTTAAAATTTTCAATTAGTTCAAAATTTCTTTTGAATATAGCTTGATTGATTCCTTTCCAGTTTTGCCCGTGACTCGACTTAAGTAGAACCACCCTTCTCTTTTTTTAGACCTGATTCATTCATATAAAAATCTCAGACCTTTTCATTTACTTTTTGTTAATTGGTCTTACTTACCTTATTTACACAAACCGTGTATTTCAAAAAACGTTTCCTTAAATAACTCTTATGTATCTACCCTTATTTGTATACTATGCACAATGTTTTTTATTTGATCCCCTTTCCTCAAATATTTTCCGTCCTTTACTGATCAAATTGGGATTCCTTAATTAAAGGAGTCTCTGTTAATTGATTGATCTTGATTGATACTCGATTAGTTTATTTCCGTGCTTGCATGTATGATTTTAGGTATAAATACATGCTCTTCTTTTCACTCCATCATCGAATTTTGACTGCAAAATCTAAAATCAAATTTCATCTCTCTGTCTTAAAAATTCTTTCCTACTACTATTACTACTCTCTATTTTTCTATACTACTACTGAGGATTCTACATCTGTACTTCCTGGTGTTTGAACTTCTACGCACTTGGGGAGTTTTCTTGAGTCTGTTCCTGTTGTTACTGGATGTTTGTTTGTTATTACTATTCTGTTGTTCTAGAATTTGAAACCGGTATGCTATTCTATATTAAATATCATCACTATTATATGTTCAACTTCTCTACTTCTACTCCTTCTTTCTTTCTGTGTTTATTTATGCTTTCCTGCACTATCTAATTACCTTCAAGCATGATATGTCTCTTATATCATGTTTAATCCCTTTCCCTTTATTCCGTTTATATGTGAGTATTGTCCTGGGTCATAGCATCACAATGAATTGTTCCCTGTGATCCAGAACTAGACTTTTCTGAGTCTTCACTCAATTGTTTTCCCATTCCCTTTCCCCTAAATGTGCTGAGCTCTAATTTGGGTCTGTTGGTGTGTTGATCACCATTCAGACAGATTGACTCTATAAGAGTCTGCTATTATTTGTTTGAATCTGAGCAAGTGGTTAGGGTGTTCCACTCTATGCCATGGCTAGGTATGACCATCTCCTGCTAAGGTTCCTCTCTCACTTAACACCTACTCTTATCTCTTAAGTTCTACCCCCCCCCCCCGGTAAGCCATGCTTAGGGACCCTAGAGCTCCCTCTGAACTTGGATGCCTAAGGGTTGGTAATTCCACACATTGCACTACTCTATTACAACATTCACTCTTTAGGGTGTAAACATTGCATGGGCTCTTGAACCTCCTTGGAACTTTGAAAAACTCTAAGAGAAGGCCTTGGAATCTGGAACCCGGATTTGGTAAAACACTTGTATGGAATATCAAGATTACATAAGGCAATTTTGATCTAGTTGTGGGCTATGATGTATTTTATTTTACTTTTGGCTCTGTAATAATAAATTTGATATAAAACTTGGGGAATATAGTATAAAGGGTATAGGAAGGGCTTTTAGTTGTTTGCATGTTAAAGGGTAGAAATCATATCTATAGGACTTTTACTACTTTAAATCACCTAGAAATCATGCTTATAGGATTTAATACTTTGAATCGCCTAAATATCATTCTTATAGGACTTTTACTACTTTGAATCACTTAGATATCATGCCTAGAGGTCTGTTTTATAACGTTTGAATCACCTAGAGACCATGCCTATAGGCTTGTATTCTTCTTCATTCAAACATATAGAAATCATGCATATAGAATTGCGTAAAAGAAATAGGCAAACAATAGGTTAATACAACTCTCGTCTGCCTGAAACATTTCAAATAGCAATGAGAAAATAAAAACAAAAGTAGACATCCTGCCTATATGGTCTCAAGGTTCGCCTAGTTATATAATTATTAATCTGGTAACCATTTCAAAGTTTTTCAATGGATTTGTCCAAACCTGTCTGCAATTTAATAAACACGTGCTCCTAAAATCGTTTTATTAATTCTTTGTCTAAATTTTCTATTCGTGAAGTTACATTCAAAAAATAACTTTTAGACTCCCGCCCCTTTTTATGAACACTTTATTCTCAAACTCTATTGTACATTCATTCAAACAGTTCCAGTGATTTTCCAAAACATTTCTGAACTTCTATAGATTTCTGCTTCTTTCAAAACTTATCTGTGTTAGTCCTTAGTTAATAATCTGATAAAATACTCCAGATCCTAGCAATTTGATCCAAGTTACTTATTGTAGACCTTTTATCTAATTCTTCCTTTTATCTAATTCTATGTGTTAAACTGATCCGTCCGCCACTTATTTTTCATTTAAGACCAAACCAACATATGCAAGACATGCTAAACTACATGTTGTCTGTATAAAGGGGTTTCTTTGATCCTTGGTTTGTCTTTTTTTTTCTTTCCCCAACTTGGTATCTGTTCTGAATGACGAATTACACTTTTATCCTTTGAAGCTCAATGCAAAGCCCCCATCCCTTTCTTCCCCTTTTTGGATTAGAAGTCATAATACCCCAGGACTGTTTTGGTACGGGTACTAAGCATGTAATAAGTAAAACAAGACTAATCATGTTTAAATACCTTCACGGGGTGGGAAGGGTAGAATATGGATATGATGACTGGTGCACTAATATCTCGTGTGAGAATTATTGTTGGGTATTGCACCAAAGTGATCCATATTATGTTTAACCTTAGGACCCCTTTCTTCTTCTTTAATAATGTTTTGTATTCGATTAATATTTTCAACTAAAATTCCGCTTTTCAAAACAACTTGTGTCTTTCTTCTTTCAAAATTCTCAACTTACTACGTTTCCTACGTGCAACTTTTGTATTCCGCTTTACACCTACTCTTCTTAAAGTCACAATTAAGCACGGTCGGCAACCACACTAGTGGACCTTGAGGAGTGCCTAACACCTTCCCCTCGATATAAACTCAAGCCCTTACATGAACTCTGGTTTTCTTTCAAAATCTTCTTCTTTTCTTTTAAAGTATCCTAATGCACAATAATCATTAGGTGGCGACTCTCCAAAATCCATAACCCTAAATTCCCCGAAAGGGGATAAAAGAGTCATTTCACCCATAATGTTGAAACCCGCTTTTCGCCTTTAGAAAAATGGCAGCGTCGACACCTTAGGTGATTTCAAGCCTTCTAATGTGATTCTAGTGCCGAAAACCACTAATTGATTGCTAGTTTTGCTTTCTTGTTATTGTGGCAGCGTAGGAGGGATATTTCATGGAAAATTAGCAATAAATTGGAGATGCTATTTCTATATAAAGTTAAGGAACCTCTTACTCTATATGTATTTAATATTATCCAATTTGCGACTAAGTCATTGAAGCTAGAACTTGTGAAATATATATCTAAAGGCTTGATAGAAATGTTAATTGTTAGTGGACTGTATTGGGAGGTTCAATATGATTAACATTGATGTTATTTGGTCTGTTTGGTGATTGTTTTCACTTATGGGAAGTCATATAAATAGGGGAGGTGTTTTCCATTTCATCGTAAAATACGTTGTGATTGGTACATAATAGTTACTATGCTTAAACATGAACGATAGTGTCATTTGTCCTATTGTAGATTTAGGAGTCGTGACATTTGCATAGATTGAGGTTGGCCAGTGTATACAAGGTATGTGCGGCTATCCCTTTCCTTTCTTTTTCACGACTCCAAATGTACATAATGTAATGAACGAGCTTCCAAAGATACTTTCCTCTTAGAAGCTAGCAGTACTTACATTGTTTCCCCTCTTATGGAACAATTGATGTTGGTGTTGCTTCTCTTTTTATTATGTTATCAATGTTGTTGTACTTCCTTATTCTTTTAAGGTTCATGGTGAAGAGTAATCCTAATAATGCGTGTAGAGGATACCGACCTTACGTCACTCCGAAAGATTTAGAATGTGATTCCATGAGTCGACCATGCATTATATATATATATATATATATATATATATATATATATATATATATATATATCGATCCGCGCTATAGTCGGCAGGGTATGGAACCTATTGTGAAACAAAGATCAATTTTGTTTTACTGAGCTCCACGTGGCTGGGCATGATTTTATCGAGCCTTATAATGGCTGGATACATTTCTACTGAGCCTATTAGAGGCGGGTACGATATGATGATGATGATGCCCACAGAGGCGGATGTTTTAAAAGCTTATGTATATATACATATGCATCATGTATTGCATGTCACTAGACCTCAGAGGTACCCATATGATACAGGTTGTATATTCTCTATCCCTGCTAATATTATTGTTCGTACTTATGGTTCCCTCCCTTACATACTTAGTACTTTTTTTGTACTGACGTCCTTTTATTTTTCGACGCTGCATGTCGTGCTGCAAGTCCTGATAAACAGGCAGGTGCAGCTCCCCCACCATAATAGTATATCCAGTACGTCGGGGATTGGCGAGATCCCTTCTTCGGAATTGTCGTTATCTTGGTATGCATTTTTGTTATAAGCATTATGGGTATGTCGGGGCCCTTTTTTCGGGAATATTTCACCACTTATGTTCCATTAGAGGCTCATAGACAGGTGTTGACTCATGTATAGTTTGGTATGCTTTGTTTTTTTTGTTGTATAGTATTTCATGGTAGCGTGGTAGATCATGCCGTATATGTAGTTTCTATCTGGTCATTCCATGATATATATGTTCATACCATCATCTTATATTGTTAGTTGTCCATGATCCATGTCTACCAATTATATTGATCTTGTAGGCCCAAAAAGATAATAAAGAAGGTTAGATAAAATGTACGTTGGTGCTCAACATGTATGGTCGGGTGCTAGTCATGACCCTCCAGTTTGGGTCGTGACAAACTTGGTATCTGTGCAAGTGTGTCCTAGGGGTGGCCTATGAGTCATGTCTAGTAGAGTCTTGATTATGGATGTGTAACACTCCATATTTATAATTAGGAGGCAACATGACATATAGGGTCGTTACCTTTTTCCGAAATCTAGAGCATGCGTAGAGTTGAGTCATAAGTGTTTGTCTCTAATATTTACCTTATTTTCTTTCACTGATGCTTTCAACTAGGAAGCAAACAATTGGTAGATAGCTTGATAAAGCAGCGGGAGAGGGTACCAGTCAGGTGCCCCAAGTCAAAGCAGGACAAAGTGAGGCTCAGAGTGAGATGCCCTCTCATACCTCATCTACTCCATCTCCTTCAGAGGATATTAGGAGGCACCCAGCACCTCCAGTTCCTCCGTCTGGCACTACAGACCACGATATGCGGAGTGCTTTGCAGTTGTTGACTAGCTTGGTAGTTGTTCAGTCTTAGAGGCAGAATACAGGTGATGCTGATTAACTAGTTAGTACGAGAGTTCGGGATTTTATTAATTTAGACCCTCCAGTGTTTACCAGATCAGACCCCAAGAAGGATCCACTTACTTTTATTGACCAGGTTCATTATACACTGCGGGTTATGAATGCTACTGATATGGAGATAGTATAGTTGGTTTTTTATCGGTTACAAGATTTAGCAATTTTTTGGGATTATAGTTGGGAGAGATCCAAGGGTACGAAAGCTCCTCCAGCTGTGTGGAAGGAATTTTCTGAGGCATTTCTTTGTCACTACTTTCCAGTAAAGATACGATGAGCTAGAGCTAATAAGTTCTTGAACCTTCTACAAGGTAATATGAGTGAGCAAGAGTATACTGCGTAGTTTGATTATTTAGCAAGGTATGCTCCCCATATAGTAGCCGAGATGAGTGATAGGGTGCATATGTTCGTGAGAAGGTTGGGACCACATCTAATAAATGAGTCTACGATAGCCTCCTTGGTGGAGGGCATGGATATTTCCCATATTCAGGCTTATGCCCAGATCCTAGAGGATCGTAAAGACCAGTAGAGCGTAGATAGGGAGCAGGACAGGGTCCAGCAAAAGAGACTGATATTTCCAGGGTATTCTGATGACTTTAGAGGCAGCGTAAGGCCAAAATCTTTGAAGAGTTCGGCACCACCTGTAGCTAGTGCTCCTATATAGTTTCAGAGGCCTCGATATAATCGATCCTATTTGTGTTCAGGTCAGAGTTCACAGGCATCTGGCTTAGAACATCACAGGGATAATAGTCAGATGAGACCCCCAACACCATATTGTGATCAGTAAGGCAAGGTCCACTTTGGACTGTGCCATCGAGGTTCTAATGTGTGTTGTTCTTGCGGACAGCCTTGCCATATGATGCTGGATTGTCCTAATAGAGAAGGTGATGGTATGGCTCAGCACTGGATCTGTGTCTAGTTATTCCTCATCATTTTGACCTCCAACATAAGGCTTTCAGTAGTCGACAGGTCGTGGTAGAGGTAGACGTGCACTGCCGAGTTTGAGTGGTGTTCCAAATTGAACCTATGCTCTAGTACGTCGACGGGATCTCGAGTAATCTTTAAATGTTTTTACAGATACATTGTCTATGTTTTCTTATGATGTATACATACTGATTGATCCGGGATCTACATTATCATATGTTACACCCTTTGTGGCTAATACGTTTTGCATTGAACCTGAATTGAAAAGTAAACCCTTTGCAGTATCTACTCCGATAGGAGATTCTGTGATTGCTAGAAGGGTATATAGAGGCTGCACTATGATGATTTATAGTCGTCAAACCTCGGCAAATTTATTTGAGCTAGAAATGATTGATTTCGATGTGATAATGGGAATGGACTAGTTGACCTCATGCTATGCAAATGTTGATTGTTGTACGAAGATGGTTAGGTATCAATTTCCTTGAGAACTCGTCATTGAATAGAAGGGGAACATGGATACATCAAAAGGTAGGTTTATTTCCTATCTTAAGGCAAGGAAAATGATCTCAAAATGTTACATTTATCATCTCGTTCGCGTTAGGGATGTGGATGCGAAGCCGCCTACTTTACAATCAATCCCCGTGGTCAACAAATTTCCAGATGCTTTCCCATATGGACTCCTAGGCCTTCCTCTCGAAAGGGAGATTGAGTTCAGCATTGATGTGTTGCTTGACACTCAACACATCTCTATTCCTCCATACATAATGTTCGCGGTAGAGTTGGAAGAGTTGACGGTGAAATTAAAGGACTTGAAGGATAAGGGCTTCATTAGGCCTAGCACTTCACCTTAGGGTGCACCAATCCTATTCGTGCGGAAGAAAGATGGGTCGTTACGGATGTGTATCGACTATCAACAGTTGAATAAGTATACTATAAAGAACAAGTATCCACTTCCAAGAATTGAAGACCTGTTTGACCAACTCCATGGTGCCAATATTTCTCCAAGATTGATTTACATTCAGGGTATCATCAAATGAGGGTTAAGGAGAAGAATATTCCAAAGACGGCCTTCCCGACAAGATATGGGCACTTTGAGTTCTTAGTGATGTCGTTCGGGCTAACAAATGCCCCAGTAGCTTTTATGGATCTCATGAATACTGTATTTAGGCCATATCTTGATGTGTTCATGATTGTATTCATTGATGATATTCTAGTATATTCTCGTTTGTAGGCGAAACATGCGGGCAACTTGCGGATAGTATTAAAGACGCTTCAGGATGTAAGTTATATGCTAATCCCTCTAAATATGAATTTTTGCTGAACTCATTAGCATTCCTTGGCCATGTGATATCTGACAAGGGTATTAGTATCGACGCTCAAAGATCGATGCAGTAAAGAATTGGCCAAGACCTACAACACCATCAGAAGTCTACAGCTTCCTCGGGCTAGCAGAATATTATAGGCGGATAGTAGAACGGTTTTCCTTTATATCAGCACCATTGACTAAGTTAACACAGAAAGCTACCGAGTTCCAGTGGTCTGATACTTGTGAACGTAGTTTTCAGGAGCTGAAGAATCGATTGACATCCGCACCAGTGCTCACTCTCCCTGAAGGAACAGAAGGTTAAATGGTATATTGTGATACCTCATGTATAGGTTTGGGGTGTGTATTTATACAGCAGTGGAAGGTGATTGCTTATGCATCAAGACAATTGAAGAAGAATGAAAATAATTATCCAACCGATTATTTGGAATTGGTTGCGGTAATATATTCTTTAAAGATATGGCGGCACTACTTATACGACATCCATGTTGACATCTACACAGAACACAAGAGTATACAATACATTTCGAGCCGAAAGAGTTGAATTTGAGGCAGCGTAGGTGGCTTGAATTACTAAAAGACTACAACGTCGAGATATTGTATCATCCCGGTAAAGCCAATGTTGTGGCAGACGCTCTCAGCCGTAAGTCAATGGGAAGCTTAGTACATATTAAGGCAGGTAGATGGGGGTTGACTAAAGAGCTACATCAGCTAGCCAATATGAGAATTAGATTGTTAGAATCCGATGACGTAGGTGTTACCATACAGAATACATCAGAATCATCTTTGGTAGCCGAGGTAAAAGCACGGCAATAAGAAGATCCTATCTTAGTACGATTGAGAGAGAGCATTCAGTAGTGTAAAAGTAAGGCTTTTGAGATCAGAAGAGATGGGGCACTAAGATACCAGGGCCGATTATGCATGCCTAACGGGGCAGGGTTACTAGAGAAGATTGTGAATAAGATTCATCAATCCCGATATTCCGTCCATCCCGGCTCAACAAAGATGTATCATGATGTCAAGGAGCAGATTGGTGGGATAATGTGAAGAAGTCTATTGCAGAATTTGTAGCCAAGTGTCTAATTGTCAACAAGTAAAGATAGAACATCAGAAACTCGGTGGATTGCTTTAGAATATAGAGATTCCGACCTGGAAATGGGAGGTGATTAATATAAACTTCATTATTGGATTGGATTACCTCTCTCTTATCATAATTTTGACTCCATTTGGGTGATAATTGATCGACATACAAAATGTTCCCATTTTTTGCTAGTTAAGAAAACTCACGCAGTTGAAGATTATGCAAAGTTGTGCATCAAGGAGATTTTTTGGCTTCATGGTGTGCCGGTATCTATTATATCATACCAAGGAGCTAAATTTACGGCTAACGTTTGGAGGTCTTTTCAAAAGGGTTTAGGCACACAAGTGAATCTTAGCACTGCATTTCATTTGTAAACTGGTAGACAGGCTGAACGTACCATTCAGACACTGGAAGATATGCTACGAGCATGTGTTCTAGATTTTAAGGGGAATTGGGATGACCATCTTCCACTCATAGAATTCGCCAACAATAATAGCTACCATTCCCATACTAAAATAGCCCCATACGAGGCGCTATATGGGAGTAGATGTAGATTACTAGTTGGATGGTTCGAAGTCAGTGAAACAGAATTATATGGGACAGATTTGATTCACCAAGCTATTGAGAAGGTGAAAGTGATACAGGAACGATTGAGGACGGCACAAAGTAGGAAAAAATCTTATTCTGATTTCCGACATCGTGATCTAGAGTTTGAGGTTGGTGATTGGGTTGTCCTGAGGATCTCACCAATGAAGGGTGTTATGAGTTTTGGGAAGAAAGGTAAGCTAAGTTCAAGGTATATCGTGCCGTATAAAATTCTTCGACGAATTGGGTAGGTTTCTTATGAGTTATAATTTCCATCCGAATTCAAATTTGTCCACCCGGTATTCCATGTATCTATGTTGAGAAAATGTATTGGAGACCCTTCTCGAATCGTCCCTATCAAATATGTACAAGTCACAAAGTACCTATCATATGAAGATGTGTCAGTGGCTATATTAGATCGATAAATCCGCAAGCTGAGAATAAAAGATTTAGCTTCCGTCAAAGTATTGTGGAGGAAAACGAATGTGGAAGAGATGACATGGAAGCAGAAGAGGAGATGAAGTCTAAATACCCTTACCTATTCTAGAATGAAGATAACAAGGATGTTGGTGGAACACATGATACATTAGAAGGTGAAACGGCTCTATGAGGTAAGCAATAACTTGAGAATACTCTTCCTTAATACAAAATGGTGATATGCATATATAAGTATCCACAATGCTTTGTGTAGCCTTATGAGGCCATATGTTGGGCTTAACTGCTTGCAAGTTTTGCTAGTGATCATTTTATAAGGAAAAATTGATTCGAAATTTCCATTGGAATCTACTATGATTTGGACTCCCCATAGACCCTTACATTCGAGGACGAATGTTCCTAGGGGGAGGGTGCTATAACCCATATTCACATATGTTAGATCATGCCATAATTTAGTCAACTTAAATCCATTAGGAGATTATATTTAATATGATAATAAGTTAATCATATTGGTATTAAATGATACAAAAGTGTATAAGGGTGGATAACAAGTAGTAGAAGTTAAACGAATCAAAGATCTTGTCAGCTGTATTTTCAGATAAACCTAGAGGTGCTTAATAAACTCAAGAGGTAGTGTTTTAAGTTATTTGAATCATACAATATCTGAATCATAAGTCTTGAAGTCAAATGAGTAATCAGACAAAAGTCGACAAAAGTTGTCGCAACTTAGGTTCATAATTTTACTTAAATATTACGTCAAATGTTGCTAATATTTTCTACCAATTTTCTTAGAATTATGGCTGATATAACCATAAAATTGAATATCTATGCGTCTAGTTTCCAACGCATTAAACCGTTGGTCTATACTATCTCGGAGTAGAGAGATATTCGCGTTTTTGCGAGACTGCGCCAAGCACCTCTCTATGGGGCCCACTTAGGCGATTTAAGACATTTGGATCAACATAGGACGCCTCCAACCCGTGTTAAGTCATTTCTTTTCAATATAATAAGACATTAGTGTTAGAATATACGCTTAACGCTAGAGGGGGGGTGAATAGCGTTATAATTAAAAACAATATAAATTTGCGGAATTAAAATTGCAGGAGTAAAATAAGTGCGGTAAATAAAGAAGTAAGGAGAGAACACACCGAACTTATACTGGTTCACCACAACGTGTGGTTAGTCCAGTCCCCGAGAGACTCTCTCGAGTTTTACACTAACTCCGTTAAGCTTACGGGTGCTTAACAAACCGTTACAAACTGAGAACACAAGTCTCAACGATGCTTGCTCGAAGATACCACACTTCAAGACTTCACGTGAAGGAATTAACCTTTCCTTCTTACAACCACAAGGGATTATAACTTCCCTTCAAGTGTATACAAACACTTAGCACTCAAGACAAGACTCTCTTACAGAGTAGATATGAGTAAAATTAATACGCTCAAGAACACAACAACTTCGTCAAGAGTTTGGCTCTCAAAAACTATGAAATGAATATAAAATGATTGATATGAGAGTATGTAAGCTTAAGCAAGAATGTAATCAGTTGTTGTGCTTAAAAGAGTGATTTTGAGGTGTATTTATAGTCCTCAAAGTCACCAAGACCGTTGCTTAATTGCCAATCACTAATTGCTGATTTTGTGCTAGGATAATCGATTGTATGATTTGCATAATCGATTATCTGCAAATCGTTCAAAAATCATATGCAGATTTTAAGCAGAATAATCGATTATTCAAATTGCATAATCGATTACCTGATAACGTTTAAAAATCAGACGCTGATTTTATGCTACCATAATCGATTATTGCCTTGTGCATAATCGATTATCTTTCAGCATTTAAAAATAGTTTGGCAATGGTCTTAACATAATCGATTACCTAAAAGACATAATCGATTATTTTGCTGTTTTGTAAATTCCGGTTATGCACTGTCTTGACATAATCGATTATCAAAAAAGACATAATCGATTATTTTGCTGTTTGTAAATTCTGGTTTACACTGTCTTAACATAATCGATTATCAGAAAAGACATAATCGATTATTTTGCTATTTTGTAAATTCCGGTTTACACTGTCTTAACATAATCGATTATCAGAAAAACATAATCGATTATTTCTGTCCAGATTTGAAAGACATGTTTAAAATTTATTTTGGCTAAAATGAAAATGTTTGAAAATCATTTTGTTTTAAATCAAAGATGCATGGTTTGATAAAAAATGATTTTACGAGAGAAGCCAAGTCTTGAATCTATTGTCGGATCAAGATCACAATATAAAACGACTCATGTATAACTTTGTCGCTTTACTTGATCTTGTTCTTTGTTTCTCTTGTGCTTGGACTTCGGCATATGTCAATGTTCCATGCGCGTCGGCTTGTCATTTATCAAAACCTACAAAGATGAACACACGTTTAGTTTTAGCGACTTGAGAACGTGTTTCAACAATTTCCCCCTTTTTGATAATGGCAAACCAATATCGAGATATGCATATTAAATAATTGATAATGACAATCCAGTATATAAGTATATGAATGAGTTCCCCCTCAATTATGAATTCCCCCTTAATTTATGCCAATATGTATTAGTGTGCATAGCCCTTATTCTTCCCCCTTTTGACATTAGCAAAAATTAATAACCTTTTATGGAGGAAACAATATTGAAAATACATAAAAAAGCAAGAAAAAGATACAAAATATTATTCAACCGATACAAAAAAATATTATTCATTGTCAACATTAACATCTGGCTCGGCATGCGGCACTTCTTCCGGAAGAACAACTTGGGCATAGGGATAGCGAACATGGTCAAAATATCAATGAAGCTCGTGGGATAATCGGGTGACATTTCTATCAATACGATTCATAGATGTGGACAAAGAGGCAAGTTGCTCAAAAATGGTTTGGAGGGAAGCAACGGAAGGATCCTGAGGACGACGTCTTTGAGTAGGACGAGGAGCCGGATGATCACCGATATTGGGAAATGAAGTTTCTTGAATTTCCCAATGTTTTGTTGCCTTTTTGAGAGGACCGACGGAGGTGTCGATACCGGAGGCTTGAAAAAGAGCCATTATGACAAAGGCATAGGGGAGTGGCTTATCGTCCCCAATTGCATCATACATGTGAGTCATGACGAACTGGCACCAATTGATGCGAGCCCCGGTGATAATTGCATGCATGAGTTTTGAATCTTCATGAGAGAGAGTTGTATGATTGAATTTGCGCGGTTTTAGAACGCGGATGATGAAATAAAAGATTAGGCGATATTCAGGGAGCATGTGCATAATGGTTGGGCGACGTTGCTCCGGACTAGCAATAAATTCGCCAATGCCAATTTGGTTGAAAAGGAGTTGTTCATCAAATAAAGCACCTTCTTCTCTAGTGTAAAGTGAAATATCTTCCCCATTTCGTGGAAGTTTTGTGAGGAGTTGCATATGTTCCTCATTTAAAAGAATTGGAACTCCATTGATATTTGAGACTAGTTCACCATCTTCGTCCTTCTCGAGATTGGAATAGAAGGCACGAATTTGAGCAGGGTGAATGTAAGGGGATTGAATATATATGAATTCAAGGAGTTGGCTTTGCATGAGGATATTTGCTGTGGATGGAGGGGCGCTGTGGCTAAGGAATCGACCAGTGGAGAATCGAGGAGGAAGGATTTCTCGATTTTCAAATTTTTCGACGAATCAAAGGAGTTCGGGTTCAGTGTCGAAACGTAAGAAGGATCCGTCTTTATAGAAGTGGGAGAGTGGACGAGCGACGGAAGAGGAGGCAATTTGTTTGCCGGAATGAGCGCGTTTAGAGTGCTTGCTCGCCATTAGTATGAAGAAATAAGAGCTGTTGCAAAAATTTTGAGGGCTCTTGAAGATTGTTTGCAGCTAAGAGTGAAGTTGGAGTGAGAAATTTGAAGGATGAAAACACCTATTTATAGAATTGAAGAAGTGAGGCATTTATTGTACAAAAAAAATTGCAGATTTATGAAGCCAAACGGTCAAAAACGGTAACAATTTTGATTAGCTGACCGTTGGTAATCGATTATTGAACTTTGGTAATCGATTATTGTTGCAGAGAGTGTTATACGGACTCGGGGAGTAATCGATTTTGATTTGCAGATAATCGATTATTGTTAGGCAGAGTGATGAAAAACCGAGACGGTAAGAGGAAATCGATTATTCAGTTTTCAACAATCGATTATATTATTAACACTTGTAAAACTGAACTTTCAATAATCGATTAGTAATATAGATAATCGATTATTAAATATGATTGCCAGATTCCTGCAAAATCAAAATGTTAGATAATCGATTCTACTATTAGTATAATCGATTAGTTTATTTTTCCAGTAGAATAATAGGAAAACATAAAGGAGTAATAATCGATTATTGACTAAGAAAAATCGATTATTTATCACCAGGGCCCGAGAATTCCCCCTATCTTTGGGGCGATACCTGCAAAAAAAGAGTTAGGCGCCTCCGACGCTCAAGTTAGTAATCGTTGAAAAGAAAAATGCAATGCATGTATTAGATCAACGTGGAGTCAAGAATCCCGAGTTCACTACGAATTCGGAAAAAGGACTCTTTCTCTAAAGGCTTTGTGAAGATGTCGGCCAATTGATATTTGGTTTCAACAAACTCAATTTCGACATCACCTTTGAGAACGTGATCTCTTATGAAGTGGTGCCTAATTTCTATGTGTTTCGTTCTTGAGTGAAGAATAGGGTTCTTCGTCAAGCTTATGGCGATAGTATTATCACATCGAGAGGGATATGATTGATACTAAGACCATAATTCGAGAGTTGTTGTTTCATCCAAAGGATTTGAGCACAACAACTCCCCGCGGCTACATATTCAGCCTCGATTGTGGATAACGCAACACTTACTTGTTTCTTGCTAAACCAAGAAACTAGAGAGCTACCGAGCAAATGGCAAGTGCCAGTAGTGCTCTTGCGGTCCAATTTGCAACCCGCAAAATCGGAATCGAAATAGCCAACAAGTTGGCATGAAGAACCTTTGGGATACCATAGTCCCACATTTATAGTTCCAACAAGATACTTCATTATCCGTTTTACCGCAGTTAGGTGCGACTCCTTCGGACATGATTGATATCGAGCGCATAAACACACGCTAAACATGATGTCCGTTCTACTTGCAGTAAGATAAAGAAGGGATCCGATCATACCTCGATACTTCTTTGTGTCTACTTCCTTACCTTTCTCATCTTTGTCAAGATGGTCGGATGTACTCATTGGAGTGGCCATTGCTTTGGCGTTGCTCATTTCAAAACGATTTAGCAACTCCTTGCAATATTTAGATTGGAAAATGAAAGTTCCCCCTTTCATTTGTTTCACTTGCAACCCCAAGAAGAAGTTTAGCTCACCCATCATTGACATTTCAAATTCATTTGTCATTAATTCAGAGAATTCCTTGCACAAAGAATTGTTAGTAGCACCAAAAATAATATCATCTAAATATATTTGAACTAATAAGATGTCATTGTTTTTGTTCTTAATAAAGAGTGTAGTGTCAACTTTGCCCCTAATGAACTCATTGTCCAAAAGAAATTTGCTTAAGCGTTCATACCAAGCTCGGGGAGCTTGTTTAAGACCATAGAGGGGTTTCTTAAGTTTGAAGACATGATCAGGAGATTTAAAGTCTTCAAAACCCGGGGGTTGTTCAACATATACTTCCTCTTGAATAAACCCATTTAGGAAGGCACTCTTTACATCCATTTGATATAAAAATTCATAGAAGAGGCAAAAGCAAGTAATAGACGAATAGCTTCTAGTCGTGCAACTGGTGCATAAGTTTTTTCATAATCAATTCCTTCTTCTTGATTATAACCTTTAGCAACAAGCCTAGCTTTGTTTCTAGTGATTATACCATTTTCATCTAATTTATTTCGAAAAACCCATTTCGTGCCAATTATGGTGTGTGATTATCGGGTCTTGGCACCAATTCCCAAACATCATTACGTTTGAATTGGTTAAGCTCCTCTTGCATTGCCAAGGTCCAATGCTCATTCCCAATTGCTTCGGAAATGGTTGTAGGTTCTATTTGTGAAAAAAAAGCCATATGTCCTACAGTGTCTTTAAGGAGGTTTTGAGTACTTACCCCTTTTTCGATGTTGCCAATTACCTTGTCGAGAGGATGATCTTTAGACGTCCTCCAAGCCTTAGGCATCATCGATTCTTCCTCTTGTGGAGGTTCTTCTTCCGATGATTGTTCCACAGCTTCATCTTGAACTTCCTTTGGATTTTCCTCTTGTACCTTGTCTTGAAGACTTATTTTGTTTAAGGAATCTGCAAGATCAAAACAAGAATCCTTTCTCGCCAAGCGAGCATCATTTTCACAAAATACTACATGAGGAGATTCCTCGACAGTTTTGGTTCGATTATTGGAGACTCTATATGCTTTGCTACGCGATGAGTAACCAAGAAAAATTCCTTCATCAGATTTCGCGTCAAATTTTCCCAAGTTATCTTTTCCGTTGTTGTTAATAAAACATTTACAACTGAAGACTCTAAGATGGGAAAGATTTGGTTTCCTTCCCTTATAGAGTTCATAGGGAGTTTTCATGAGTATCGGTCTTATGACAACTCTGTTTAAAACATAGCTTGCGGTACTCACGGCATCCGCCCAAAACTTTTTGGAAATCTTAGCCTCATCGAGCATGGTTCTAGCCATCTCTTCGAGACATCAATTTTTACGTTCCACCACTCCATTTTGTTGTGGTGTACGTGGAGCCGAAAAGGTATGTTCAATACCGAGTTCGTCACAAAAATCCGTGAAGAGATTGTGATCGAACTCTCCCCCATGATCACTTCTTATGGATGTGATGGTTGTGTTCTTTTCATTTTGAACACGTTTAAGAAAACTTTTAAAAGCTTGAAAGGCATCACTTTTATGAGCAAGAAATAACGTCCATGTGAATCTAGAGTAACCATCAACAATTACAAAAGCATATAGATTTCCACCAAGACTTTCAACACGAGATGGTCCAAAAGATCCATGTGGAGAAGTTGTAAAGGTCTCGTGGTTGAAACAACATTTTTAGATTTAAAAGAGGCTTTTATTTGTTTCCCTTTTTGGCATGAATCACAAATAGAATTTTTTTCAAATTTTAGTTTTGGAAGACCGATTACTAAATCTTGAGAGACTAATTTGTTTAAAAGATTCATGTTGACATGAGCTACTCTACGGTGCCATAACCACATGTCGTCTTCTTTACTCAAAAGGCAATTCACAAAACTTGATGAAGAATTTTCAAGATCAACCATATAGATATTATCCATTCTAATACCACGAAGAATAACTTTAAAATCACTATGACGGATAACTAAGCATTCTTCGGAGTCAAACAATACAAGATTTCCCTTGTCACATAATTGACTTATGCTCAAGAGATTATGTTTAAGACCTTTAACTAGCAAAATATGCTTAATCGAGGAGGATTCGTCCTTACCGACCGAGCCAATGCCGATAATCTTTCCTTTGTTATTGTCTCCAAAAATAACATTTCCTCCTTCCGTGGGTTTTAGTTGAAGGAATTTTGATGCATCCCCGGTCATATGTTTGGAGCATCCACTATCAAGGTACCAAAGTACACTTGATCCCTTCAAACACACCTACAAAACAAATTAATGATATTTTGGTACCCAAGCCATTTTGGGTCCTTGTTTGTTAGGTGTGAAATAGTGGTGTGATTGACCTGCAGTGAAATGTCTATGTCTAGTGAAGCATGCGGGAGCAATATGTCCAATTTTATTGCAATAATGACAAATGACATTCGGATTGTGCATTCTTCTAGGATGATAATAATTTGGGAATCTAAATTCATTCACCCTAATTTTGGGAATATAGTTTTGATGTAATTTTCGAAAATCTTTTCTAGGTGTTCTAAATTGCTCAACATTTCGCCTAGTGTTTATTCTAGGATGCATAACGATTCTAGGATTATTATTTCTAGGTTGAATATTTCTAGGTTGCAATTTTTGAAAATCTTTTCTAGGTGTTCTAAATTGTTCTACATTTCTTCTAGTGCTCGTTCTAGGATGTATAGTGGTCCTAGGATTGTTATTTCTAGGTTGTTTAGGAATGGTCTCATCCTTTTTTTAGGCACATTTTTGAAACCTATTCCATGTTTAGTAGATTTCAAGTTTATAAGAACCTCATTGAGATTATTGTGAGAGGAGTTGAATTTATTCAAGGTGCTCTTGAGTTTTTCTACTTCATCTTTTAGAGATTTGCAAGATGTACAACCATTGTTTGAGCTTTCGGGTTTATCGGCGCTTCTTTTGCCGTAAAACTTGTTTTCCTCTTTTAATTTCTCATTTTCAAGAGTTAGTTTTTCAAAATCCTTTTCTTTTGAAGAAATTTGTTTTCTTAAATCTTTTATAGATTTAGAAGCGCTAATAAACTCTTTATACAACTCATCAAATGCATCTTGCATTTCTTCTAAAGTGAAATAGTTCTTAGAAGTAGTACATACCTCATTTTGAGTTCTTCGTGTGCCATAAGACACAAGTTTGCGGTCTCGTTTCCTTCTCCATCACTTGATTCGTCTCCGGAGTCGCCTCCCCAAGAGATGTATGCTCTTTGTTTCTTGACGGGTTTCTTCTCCTTTTTGGTATTTGGACAATTTGATTTGATATGCCCGATTTCTCCGCATCCATAGCACTTTAATTGGTCTCCTTGTCGCTTACCTTTTCGTTCATACTCCTTTCGCATGAACTTGTGAAATTTCTTAATAACGAGTCCGAACTCGTTATCTTCGTCGCTTGAATCCTCATCATTTTGAGGTTGAGCCGTGCTTGCTTTAAGGGCGATTCTTCGTTTCCTTTGATCATCCAAAGGAGGGTTAAGAATAGTAGATTCATAGGTTTTGAGATTACCTCTAAGCCCGTCGATTGTGACATTTGTAGTCCCGATTGATTCTTGAATAGCGTCGGCTTTGGAGCGCCATTCTGGAGTGAGACTTCGAAGAATTTTACGGACAAGTTCCCTATCCGTGAAGGTCTTCTTAAGAGCATGAAGATATTAACGATTTTTGAAAATCGTTCGAACATATCATCTATCTTCTCGTTTTCCTTCATGTGAAAAAGTTCATATTCATGGGTTAGAAAATCTATTTTAGCTTCTCTTACCTGGTCCGTACCTTCGTAGGTAATTTCCAATTTATCCCACATTTGCTTAGCCGTTGTGCAACATGATATTTTCCGATAATCGTCGGGATTTACAGCACAGTATAACATGTTGATGGCCTTTGCATTATATTCCACCTTTCTGATATCGTCCATATCGTATTCGTCTTCCGACTTTGGGACGAGTTCATCTCCAAGCTTTTTAGTTGGAAGTTGTTCTCCATTCTTTATAATTTTCCACAATTGGAAGTTGTTTGATTGAATGAAAATCCTCATCCTTTCCTTCCAATAAGTGTAATTGGTGCCATCAAAGAGTGGTGGCCTTGTGAAGCATTGTCCTTCACCTAGTCCTGCATAAACGTTACGAGTAGAAGCCATGGATTGTTTCTCTCAAATTGTTAAGTCTTTCAGAGAGTTAGGCTCTGATACCAATTGTTAGAATATACACTTAACGCTAGAGGGGAAGTGAATAGCGTTATAATTAAAAACAATATAAATTTGCGGAATTAAAATTGCAGGAGTAAAATAAGTGCGGTAAATAAAGAAGTAAGGAGAGAACACACCGAACTTATATTGGTTCACCACAACGTGTGGTTAGTCCAGTCCCCGAGAGACTCTCTCGAGTTTTACACTAACTCCGTTAAGCTTACGGGTGCTTAACAAACCGTTACAAACTGAGAACACATGTCTCAACGATGCTTGCTCGAAGATACCACACTTCAAGACTTCACGTGAAGGAATTAACCTTGCCTTCTTACAACCACAAGGGATTATAACTTCCCTTCAAGTGTATACAAACACTTAGCACTCAAGACAAGACTCTCTTACAGAGTAGATATGAGTAAAATTAATACGCTCAAGAACACAACAACTTCGTCAAGAGTTTGGCTCTCAAAAACTATGAAATGAATATAAAATGATTGATATGAGAGTATGTAAGCTTAAGCAAGAATGTAATCAGTTGTTGTGCTTAAAAGAGTGATTTTGAGGTGTATTTATAGTCCTCAAAGTCACCAAGACCGTTGCTTAATTGCCAATCACTAATTGTTGATTTTGTGCTAGGATAATCGATTGTCTGATTTGCATAATCGATTATCTGCAAATCGTTCAAAAATCATATGCAGATTTTAAGCAGAATAATCGATTATTTAAATTGCATAATCGATTACCTGATAACGTTTAAAAATCAGACGCTGATTTTATGCTATCATAATCGATTATTGCCTTGTGCATAATCGATTATCTTTCAGCGTTTAAAAATACTTTGGCAACGGTCTTAACATAATCGATTACCTAAAAGACATAATCGATTATTTTGCTGTTTTGTAAATTCCGGTTATACACTGTCTTGACATAATCGATTATCAAAAAAGACATAATCGATTATTTTGTTGTTTTGTAAATTCCGGTGTACACTGTCTGAACATAATCGATTATCAGAAAAGACATAATCGATTATTTTGCTGTTTTGTAAATTTCGGTTTACACTGTCTTAACATAATCGATTATCAGAAAAACATAATCGATTATTTCTGTCCAGATTTGAAAGACATGTTTAAAATTCATTTTGGCTAAAATGAAAATGTTTGAAAATCATTTTGTTTTAAATCAAAGATGCATGGTTTGATAAAAAATGATGTTACGAGAGAAGCCAAGTCTTGAATCTATTGTCGGATCAAGATCTCAATATAAAACGACTCATGTATAACTTTGTTGCTTTACTTGATCTTGTTCTTTGTTTTTCTTGTGCTTGGACTTCGGCATATGTCAATGTTCCATGCGCGTCGGTTTGTCATTTATCAAAACCTACAAAGATGAACACACGTTTAGTTTTAGCGACTTGAGAACGTGTTTCAACAATTAGAACCCTAGTAACACCCTCTCAATGTTTTCTCAAGATTCAAGACCCAAATAAAGGGCAAACAACACAAATCAAGTGTCGAGAATTCAGTGGCGCTAGTAAGTTTCTTTTTCTTCTTGTTGTTGCTCATTTTTATGTTGTTCCAGCTCCTGTGGGAGGTTTTTTTAAGGGTTATATGTTCTTTAAATAGTCCCTCGGGTTCTTAATATCAACCCTATGTGATTTCAAGCCTTCTAAAGTGATTCTAGTGCAAAAAAACACTAATCGATTGCTAGTTTCACTTTCTTGTTGTTGTGGCAGAATTGGAGGGATATTTCATGGAAACTTAAGGTCAAATTGGAGTTTTTCTTTCTGTATAAATTTAAGTAACTTCTTAATCTATATGTATTTAAGATTATCCAAGTTGCGGCTAAGTCATTGAAGCTAAAACTTGTGAAATATATATATCGAAAGGCTTGGTAGTAATGTTATTGGTTGGTGGACTGTTTTGGGAGGTTCAATATGATTAACATTGATGTTTTTTTGGCTGTTAGGTGATTGTTTTCACTTGTGGTAATTCACATATATAGGGGAGGTGCTATATGTTTCATCATAAAATAGGTTGTGGTTGGTACATAATAGTTACTATGCTTAAACATTAACGATAGTGTCATTTCTTCTATTGTAGACTAAGGAGTCGTGACATTTGCATAGCTTGAGGTTGGGCAGTGTATACACGGTATGTGTGGCTAATCCTTTCTTTCTTTTGCATGACTCCAATTGTACATGATGTAATGAACGATCTTCCAAAGATACTTTACTCTTATAAGCTAGCAGTGCTTACATTGTTTCCCCTCTTATTGAACGATTGATGTTGGTGTTGCTTATCTTTTTCTTATGTTATCAATGTTGTTGGTACTTCCTTATTCTTATAAGGTTCATGGTGAAGATTTAGTCCTAATAATGTGTACAGAGGATACCGACCTTACGTCACTCCGAAATGTTTAGAATGTGATTTCATGAGTTGAGCATGCATTGTATATATGTATCTATTTTACTCTAACGAGCCATGCTATAGTTGGCTGGGTACGGCACCTATTGTGCAACTACTGATCAGTTGGGTTTTACCGAACTCCACATGGCCGTACACGATTCTACCGAGCCTTGTGATAGTCGGGTACATTTTTATCGAACCTATTCCCGAGTACGATATGATGATTATGATGCCCACAGAGGCGTATGTTCTAAAAGTTTATGTATATATAAATATGTATCATGAATTGCATGTCAGTAGCCCTCAGAGGTACCCAGATGTTACAGGTTGTATATTCTCTATCCCTTCTTACATTATTGTTTGTACTTATGGTTCCCTGCCTTATATACTCAGTAATTTATTCGTAATGATGTCCTTTTATTTGTGGATGTTGCATGTCGTGTTGCAGGTCCTGATAGACAGGCAGACGCAGCTCCCATACCACAATAGGCTGTCCAGTTCATCGGTGATTCGTGAGATCCCTTCTTCGAACTTTCCGTGGTCTTGGTATGCATTTTTTCATAGACGGCATTGTTCCAGCAATGTTGCGGCACTTATGTTTCATTAGAGTCTCATAGAGAGGTGTCGACTCATGTATAGTTTGGTATGCTTTGTTGGTTGATTTTTGTTGTATAGTATTTCATGGTAACTCGTAAAGTTTATATAGTTTCTTAATTGTCTGTTAATCTCATGTTATGTATGTTCATACTATCATCTTTAATTGTTAGTTGTCCATGATCCATGTCTACCAATTATATTGATCTCGTCGGCCTAAAAAGATAATAAAGAAGGTTAGATAAAATGTACATTTATGCTCGACATGTATGGCCGGGTGCTTGTGATGGCCCTTCGTTTGGGTCGTCACAGAAATATATCAGTTGTACATCGAAGATAGGAGGAGCACCCCGAGGTGCAACCTACCTCGCAACAATCGGAGACTAGATCAAAGACGGATCCTCGAGGACTCATCAACATAGCCAAATTTTATAGGAACGTAGGGCCAGCGGGTGCACCTCACTTGTTGAAATACAACTTCAACGTCGATGTATCCGACATCGTGTTTGCCATCACTAAAATCAGAGACGCTAAGTAGCCCAGGCCTATTCAATCAAATCCTTCACAAATGAATGACAACTTAGTGTGCGAGTTTCACAACATGCATGGCCACAGGACCAAAGATTGCCACCAACTATAAGAAGAGGTAGCTCGACTACTTAACAAAGGGAATCTTCGGGGATTCCTCAGTGGTCAAGCAAAAAATCAGTTTCGGGAAAGAGAGGGGACCAAGAAGAACAAGAAAAATGAGCCACAACATGTCATCGATAGGGTCATGGGAGGCGCCGATGCCCCGTAGGACCCCGTAATGAGAAGGATAAAAATATCCATCACCAGTGAAAAGTGGACTCGGGGATATATGCTTGAGGATACCCTAACTTTCAACAAAAAGAACACCAAGAACATGTCTCAACCTCAATGACGCACTGGTAATCTCTTTCCTTGTAAAACTATTTTCAAATAAAATGCATACTCGTAGATCCAGGTAGCTCGGCCACTGTTATCTGGTCGTGAATGATAGAGCAGCTCGTACTGCTTGACCTAATCGTTCCCGCAACTCGATTCCTCAACAGGTTCAACATGGAAAATAAAACAACAAAAGGAGAAATCATCCTCCTGGTCATCGTGGCTAGCACAACCCAAAATGCCAAATTCCATGTCATCGAAGGGAACTTGAGGTATAACGCCTTATTCGGACAGCCGTGGATACACTGCATGAGAGCGGTACCATCCACTCTTCACCAAATGATGAAATTCCAAACAGAAGATGGGATTAAAACCATCTACGGAGAAGAACATGCGGCAAGGGAAATGTTCGCGGTGCACGACGTTGTACCGGAGCTCGCACCTCTGCCCGCAAAATATCCCAAGGGTAATCGAGACACACCCTCGATCAAGCCTAATTAACAAAAATAAAGGATTGTACCGCATCCTCATCTCGAGTGATTAGAACATATCGATCCCCAAAACATCGACGGCACGTCTCATATTGAGGTACAACCATATCCCTTTTCATTTCTTATTCCAGACTAACCCTCATGCATGCGCCCGATCGAAGTGGTCAAAACGCTAACCTAGATTGAAAACCTTGAGGTTCTAGAGCATCTGCTGCACTTTTTTCCTTCGACCGAGTTTTTATCCCCAGGAGGGTTTTTCTTGCAAGGTTTCAAATGAATCAATGCCTACATGCTACCTAAGGTAAATCCAACAAGTATTCAAGTCTTCTATTGCAATCAACCCTGAACATTGGAGGGCATCCCCTCTATAGTTCATCCATACAGAAAAACCAATGAATGCTGAGCAAGGTTCCAGCAAGAAATGATGTATTGATCCAAACGGCCGAATGAACGGTTTCCGTATAAGCCAGACTCACGAAAACAAAACACATTGTAATTGTTCAAAGCAATCAAAGAATATTTCTCGCCAAAGCATCTCGTACTCCAAAGGAAACTCACCATTCTCATAGCAAAGATCCCTCCACCGAGGATGCCCCGAAATACTAGGAGACTGGAATCATCACCTCGGCACCCCATGGCCTCAAGGTCAGAGCTCCAAACTCATAAGCCCTCAACGAGGCACATTGGAAACCACGAAACACTTATAAGAAGGAAAAATGTCCCGAACACTCAAAAACTGGCATCACAAACTCAGAAAGTGCATTACCTCAAGGTCGGAATATCCAAAATCATAAGCCCTCAACGATGCAATTTCTAGCTCATAAGTAACGGCTCCCGAGAAAAAGCAATCTCGATAACTCAGAGACTGTCGTCAATTGCCATTCATTTAAACCTTGAGGCCATAAGGCCCTGAGCGGGACAAGTCAATCCAATAAGACCTATTTAAGGAAACAACAAAACTATAAGAGCTCAAGAAAGGCATGAGTCATACACCAAGGATAAACAAAATTGTAAGACCTAAGAAAGGCATGAATCATACTTGTACAAAATATCAACAAAACCATAAGACCTCAAGCAAGGCATGAATCATAATTGTAACAAGTATCAACAAAGTTGTAAGACCTCAAAAGGCGTGAAAATTTTGTAAGACCTTACTACAAGCATAAACTCAATCTTGAAGTTTAGGCTATATATCGAAATTGTCTTACACCTAAAAAGGCATACCGCTCGCAAGCAAAAACGGCTCTGGCCAAACACAAATAATCGCGGTCATACAACTGCGCCATCCAAATTAACGCGACTCGGGGACGCCCGACCATTTCTACAAAATCAAAGGTCATTACTTTGAATCTACTTCAAAAAGAATCGGTTAAACAGGCTACCTTTGAAATGAAAACAACTTCGACCATGTCAGCTCCAAATCACAAGGCTTCCCGCTACTCAGCCTACGAGTCAAACCTCTTAAGGTGCTTTAATATCGCCGCAAATGCCTTAAAATCTAGGTTATTCCCAAACCGACGACGGGTCAAGCAAAATAATTTCAATAGTCCTTAACGAGAGGAAAATAAACACTGCATAAAAGGTCATATCGACCAAGCACGTAAGATCCATTGTCGCCAGCCTAATGAGCCCCAGGGCTTGAAAGCTTGAGAGTAAAAATGAGCTCGAGTCGTAACCTGATTCGGAGACCAGACCTAAAATATTAAACTATATATGGCTAAGGGTAATGCTTAAGAGCCATTGTCGCCAGCTTAATGAGCCTTAGGGTCATGCATATAAAAGGTTGATTCGACCCAAGGTATAAGAGACATTGTCACCCAGCCATGCAAACACAAAAGCTTTAGGGTCAAATGAACTCGAGTTGAAGCTCGACTCAAAGACTAATCCCAAGACAGTTGAGAAAAAGCATAAGAGCTATAACGCCAGCTTACACTAAAGATCGCATCGACCGAATGTGTAAGTGCCCCAGATACATATCATGAACTAAGGATTCTCACAAACTTTGAAACCAGTCCACCTGCTCAGAAGCGAAGAAGGAAGGGGTACAGAAGAAATAAAGCCTCAAGTTTTCTTTTATTTACAAACGTAAAAAAGTGCATTCTCCATCCACAAACACGCTCTAAAGATATCGCATACAAAAAGGCAATGTGTACGCCCCACCCTTGAGGGCTACGGCCTGTCAGCCTTTTCTTTACACTCCTCGATGTCAGACAGAAGTGACCAAGCACCATGGTTATCTTCCCTCGCTCGTGCTAGCTCTTTCGAGAGAACAAAACCCCTTGCACCGATCTCATCGAGAACCCTTCTTCGGGATCTGCTACGAGCATATTCTTTGATCCTTTCTTGACGATAGAGAACCATTTTCAACTCGGCTTGGGAATCGTTAGCATCCTTCAAATGAATTGCCATCTCTTGATCATCCTTAGTCCGGCCCAGTGCTGCTTCGGTCCGAGCATCAACAATGGCTGCCATATTCTTTGATCAGCACCTAAGCCCTTAACTTGCCACAGTCATTCCTAATTCAGTCGGATTCACCCTAAGGTGTTCCAAGGCCTCCGTATTTTTCTGTAGCTGCGATAGGTGAAGAGTTAACGTGAGAAGATAAAAAGCAAAATGTATACCATCCCGGGATGGGAAGTTACCTGCTCCATCAAATAGCTTTTGTAATTCAAGCTATGATAAGCCTCATATCGCCATTGTGCCAACTCAACTTCCTTCTCCTCGCAAAGGATCCCAAGGGACCTACCCTCATCTTGAGCTCTCCCGAGCATATCCCCATGATGGAGCAGCTCAGACCTAAGCATGTCAAAGGCCTGCAAAAGAAAAACTCGATAAGGAAGGGAAGACGTGAGAATCGAAAGGCTTGTGCCAAAGCTCATCGCAAAGTGAAGACGGCAGACTTCCTCGAAAGACGAGCACAGCTCTATTAATCTAGCTCCCTCGGCCGTGGATGAATCAACCCTGATCGAAGCAGGATCGCTTGGGGGAACAACCTCTCTAGAATTAGAAACTTCGGGTGCAGCGCGCTCGTACAATGTTTTCTTCTCAAAGACTTGGCCCCGTTTTGCCCTGCTGTGAGCGCCAATGCACTGCAAATGAATACCATGTTTATTATTGTCGACCTTAGCTCGGAAACTGGAAACCCCTGCCATTCTATGAAGGACCATACCCCCACACTTGGAGACCCTCTGATACCTATGACGGCAAGATTAATACATGAAAAGGGGAAAATGTCTTCCCAAATGTACACGGGGCAAGGAAAAAGTAGTGTACACATATACCACGATATATTTCTTCCCATCTACATCGGGACACCGCTAGCCACCTACGCTTGTCACAGTTCAAATGGGTCACCTAGGACCCAGGCAGGCATATCAGGAACGTCACCCGGCTCCCATGAAATTGCTACAGAAAAGGAGGAAACACGATTACTAAACTAGCTTCCACCATGAACAAGATGAGAAAGCATTAGACGCTCCCCTCACGTGTATAATTCCATTCCTCGAGGAATGGCATAAGTTCTAGGAGATTAACTCGGTCTTCCGGACCCATATGAATCGAATAATCCACCCTCGATCTCCATCTTCCCCATCGTCAATAACAAAGGGCGTGGATGAACGGTACCGCAAGGCTAGCAGACCTCAATGATAAAAGGGTCGGTACAGCCTGACAAAATGACTAAGCGTGAATTCAAGTCCTGCCTTCTCTGTAAAGAAGCTCATCATCAACATTATTCGCTAGAACAATGGATGTATCTACGTGAAAGTAACCCGATACTTTAAACAAAAATTGAGCACAACCCTATCAAGGGAGCCCAATGAGAAAGGGTACAAGTACACATTAAGGAATCCATCGGCAAGGTCTATGATACCCTTATCTGAGGGAAGCACCTAAACTGATACCCCCTCAGCCCATCTGCAATCTCTCCTCACTAACTCAAGGTGCTCTTCTCTTCTCGAAGACATAGTCTTCAAGGTAAACTCTGGTGGATCCTGAGTGCTGGGAGTGGAACTCTCCCTTCTCTATCGAGCAAACCCTGAAGTAGCAGTCATGGCTATGCCAGGACTATAAAACCGAAGCGGTAACCTATGCAAACACTTTGGTGTTGAGGTAACGTAATATTCGACGTCGAAATAGAAGGATAGCTATCTAAAATAGTGGGATCTCCCAAGAAGTAGGAACAACTCCATTTATATGTGGGGAAAAAGTAATGGTCCGCCTACCTAAATTAGTCCCCTAGAGGCCGTTGACTTCAATACGAGTTCTGAGGTGGTACCTGACCTCAAGGACATTCATCAAAGAGAAGTTAGGCTTCAGAAAGATTGCCATATCATCTCCAGCCCTGAGGTGGTACACAAGCTCGAGGACCTCCATCAACTAGAAATTAGACTTCGAAAGGTCAACAATATCATCTCCAGTTCTGAGGTGGTACCCTACCTCGAGGACCTCCACCAACTAGAAAAATAAGTGCTTTAAATTCCACCTATGAGAGCTCGACCCCAAGGCATCGCCTAAATATGGGCAAATCCTCATTGGGGATGTATCTGCAATGTCATAAGATATTTTCTACACCAAGTTCAAAGAAAATCTCCAGGTGCCTGAAGCTGACCTTCACTCATAGGCACTCTTAAGTATTTCAAGGTTCGGTGTGCTATCTTCATGAGACTCAAGGGTCCAGATGACCCAAGTCTATCAGACCGCTTCAGGCTGGATCCGAGGAACAACAGTATCCATTCCTACCTACCAAGTTGGAGCGAATACTCACATCTGAGTTAGATATCAACAATCATCAATAGAGGCATACATTCGAAATCCCTACAAATACAAAATAATTTGGCAAGTATCGAAGGCGAAAGTCAAGAAAATGTCTATATATTCATAAACATTTGCTTACAATGTCCCTCAAGGGGCCCTTACATATGATTGCAAAAGCCAACAAAGGGTCTCTCCGTAGGAAATAAAAGAAGCGAAAAGATATACGTAGTAAAAGCCTAGAGCCTAGTCTACTTTCAAAGGTCCACCTCCTACAGCAACGCCTTCAGACATCCCCTCTTCGGGCATGCGTCCTTAAAGACAATATCTTCCGAAGTGATGTTTTCTCGGGATCCCCATCCCAATCTTCAACACTGATAGCAGCAAAGGGATAAGTCGAAAATGAGGAAATGGGAGAAGAAGGAAGGGATGAAAAAACGCCATAGCCCGCCAAAGGTCGAGGACCCTCACTGTCCAAGAGAACCTTGGAAACTCAACAGACCTGGAGAACATCGCCCTGACTTGCACAGCTACTTTGAATTCACTTCTTGGGACATTGAGCCATGCAAGCTACCAGCTCAGGGCAAAGCACCATACCGAGCTAAGGTGTGACAGTGAGCATCGGTGTATAATTTGAGCCCCCCCCCCCCCCCCGCCCGTGAGTAGCGATGTATAGTCCGAATAATTTTTTAAAATGGGGAAAGTTGATCCCCCATATATCACCATCCCAAGCCAAAAACAACAGTAGTAGCAGTTGTAGCAACAACAGCAGCAATGACAAGACGGTATGATCTCGCTTAAAAAAGAGAAGTTCAGGCAAAAGGCTACCACACGGCTGATGAGAATGCTTCCAAACAACCTTAAAGTCGTGAACTCGAAACATGGTGATTAGCAATAAATAAAGATGGTGAGAAAAAGGGGATGAACAAATTGAGGAAGGCACTTAGATAGAGAGATAACGCCATAACACCCCCATTTATAGGGGATAATTACACGGCCATCAATGCCTTTGGTACGCTGACTGGCAGGTACAATTAATGAGTTCTTGAAGAATTGAATTGACGGTGGTACTATCATTTTGTAGAATGGGAATCGACACCGCTTTGAATAACGTTGAAAAGACAAGTCCAGGGGATTCCCTGGTTATCATAAAAACTCACTCCATAGGTTGCTTCATCGGTGTTACATCGTCACAGAAAGTTTGAGGAGTTGGCCTTCAGAATCGTTTCCCATTGCTCTGATGTAGCAAATGCAGAGACTATTTGTATGCGGCAAAATCGAAAGGTCCAATTTCTTGCTTTTAGTTCATTTCAGAAGAACACCTCGAGGCCTCAAGGATACGAAACTATGACCGAGTTACCTCCCTAAAAGCTCTTAGAGGCCCGACCTAAAGGGAATATCAGTAGAGGCTAGAGTAAAATGGGGATTTCCCAGGGCACGCGGCTAAGTCTTACAAAGCCGGCATGCCCAAAACCGGTGACAGGGTGTCTCGTCTAGCTGTCCCATGTATATACCTTTGCAATTAATGTTTTTTGCACTATGATGGGATTCCCCTCCTATATAAAGGAGATCCTTACCATTTTGCAAAGGGAAGTTGTCGTTCCAACTATTCTACACAAGATAAATAACAACTCTCTCTCTCTCTCTCTCTCTCTCTCTCTCTCTCTCTCTCTCTCTCTCTCTCTCTCTCTTTTCTCTCTAACATATTCCTTCAAAATCATTGCTCTTATTTGTTGATTTCATAGTTGTTTTTCATTTATTACCCTTCATAGGCCATAAAGAGCCTCTAAGAATTACATCCTAACTATTAGCCCTTTCCCAATTATCCCTGATAGATCAAGCCCAAGCCCAGGCATTAACCTCAAGGTATCGCATCGATCAGTTCGAGGCCCGAATAGTTGAACCCCTCTGTTAGATTACAATTCCATTTAAGCTCGTTTTCTCCTTTTATTTTCATATGCCTATCATCAACTGCTTAACAAATAGCATATAAATAGATCATGTATTTTTAGAACCCCATCAACAAATTTAACTATTTTACCGTTTTCACGTAAACATACTTGTTATTAGTTCGTACATGCTACATATCTCCATTTGTTACGTGATTTACTTATGAAATTCCTTGACATGTTACCTGCCTTAATTTACCACCTATCTTCATGTCTTTACTTGCTATAGAACTCCACTTGTTACATGATTTCACTTATTACACGGCTCTACTTGATACCAATTAAAACTTAGCGTACATCCTTCTTCGTTACACGCTCTACACGTCTTTGTCTAGCCAAATTGGGTGACTTTTAAATTATTTTTGTGTTTATGCCTTGTGGAAGCTTTGTCTTTATATGTCGGAGGCTAACTCTAGGTTGTTGTGTTGTTGATCTTACTTTGTTTGAGTTTGTATTCCTAGTTGATCTTCGCGTGTTAGTTTTTTTGGTGTGACATTGTGAATTTTTGTGCTTGGTTGTTTTAGAATCAGTACATATGAACTTCTAATATATATAGGGTTTCACTATGCAATGCTATTGATATTATATATAGTTTCGGGTTGCACATTCTAATGGTACTGGTATTATATATGAGATCGGGTTGCACGTCGCAACGAAGAAAATGTATTATAGTTATTCTTGGTTGTTGGTTTATGTTACCGTATAGTGTTGTGATACTCAGTAGTGATGATATTATGTGCACCTCTGTCAATTATATTCTTGTTTCGTTCATTATGTAGTTATTTATTTCTATATTTCCCTTTATCATATGCACGGGTAAAATAATAAGTGTGTATATTTAACTTAAAACTCCATTACCACTTCACAGAGGTTAGTTAAGATACTTACTAAGTACATGCGGTTAGTTGTACTCATATTACACTTATGTACCTTGTGTGCAAATCTTGGAGTGTCACACCTGTGGAAGACGGAGCCTTGAATTGAAGACGTACATGTGTTCCAGATTCAACTACCTCTTGTTCATGGTAGTTTAGGATTCCATCTCTGTGTATGAAAACTTCAAATAAATATTGTATTTATTCTTAATGTCGATTTTGTAAATCTAAATAGTAGTGACTCATGACTTGTCCTACCAAACCTTGCGAAGTTCTGTAAAATTCAATTGTTTTCATTCTTATTGTTATTGATCTTTCACTTGGGTAACCTTATTCTACGCCAGTCTTACGTAGCACTAGGATTAGGTGCCATTACGATTAGGCGAATATTTGGTCGTGACATCCACTTTTTTTTTGCCAAGGACTCTTTAATATTTTGTCCGAGCTCGGCTATGAGCGAGCCTAGAATGGGCGAGATACAGAGCCTAGTATAGCCAAGTGCCTATGAGTGAGCCTAATGTGGAAGAGCAGTTACACATACCAAGCCATATAGGGCCGGACAGCTATTTTGCATACTATATTGATAGATGAGTCGGTATCAGCAAGTAAGCATATTTTCAAATTATATTTGACTCCCAGATACTTGCAATTATTATATTATTAGTTCAGTTTCAGCTTTGAGTTATTCCGTTGCCTTACATACTTAGTATATTAGTTTGTACTAACGTCCCTTTTGATGGGGACGCTACATTTCATGCATGCAGGTCCTGATATACAACTAGATAGGTCTTCCTAGTAGACAAAGTCAAACAACAGCTTGGTTGGTAAGCTCAACTTCCTCGGAGTTTCTAGGCCTATACCTTGGAGTCCATTTTATATATACAGGTTTGATGGGTAGGTTGATGCCCTATCACAACCATGATACATTTAAATTATCCCTAGAGGCTTGTAAACGAGTCATGCATATTCTTTTATATCAGTATTGTGGCTTTACCAACACTATGTACATGTTTAGTTTGGTATTGTTGGTTGTAGACGTTATTTTTAGATGATTCAGACTATGGCCTCATCGGTCTAAGTTGAGGGTTACCCGTCTATAGTTCACAGTTACAGAGTGGTATGCTCGGCCGAGTATGGCACCAGATGGTGGCCATGCCTCTTATGGTTTAAGCGTGACAAACTAAGAAGTTTATTTTACCCTCTTATTAGTTATAGTTTGCATTAGGGACAATGCATAATTTTAAGTGCGGGGTGAGGAGATTGTTTTATTTATATCTACGTTATTTTAGTTGTGTTACTTTAATTGGAAAAAATTTTAAAAAAAAACAAATCAGACCAACAAAAATTCATGACAACGGATCTTTTAAACAATTTTCTTTAAGGACTAAAGCCTAACAAACATACAAAAAAATGGAAAAATACAAAAATATATATTTATGTTTTTCGTAGGTTGTAATAATCACCTGTAATTTTTCTTTATGCCTCATTTCTTTATTATGGGATATAATTTGAACCGGGGTAGTAACATTTTCATTTCTAGAATATTAGGATATAGAAAATGAAAGGAGGAAGAATAATGTTATTCCTAGGCTATTTTTACTTGTTTGATGGTAGAATATTTAGACCTTGGAATATGTACCACCTTCCCTTTATTTTAAATATTTTATAATGCCATGAGAAAATAGGATAGTCTATTTCATGATGCCTATGTCACGCCCCAAACCAAAGGGAAGTGACGGGCACCCAGTGCCTTACTCAAACGAATACCAACGTAACGTATCTTTCTTATCATAATATCATGGGTAAATGAGCCGGAAAGGCCTCCATCAGATAACCAAAATAACACATAAGGGAATAATTGACATAGGACGACCTAACATGATATACAAACTTACACATGTAACATACGGGCCTATAAGTTCAATATGATCATTTGTACACTCAAAACATAGGCCGAAAGGGCCATACAAGTATCCATTTACATGACATCTGTCTACAAGCCTCTAAATCTACATAAACATCATATAGTTCGGGCCAGGACACCACTATACCAATCAATATATGTCCAACATATACTGACAAAATAAGTAACTCCGAAGCAAGTGGAGTGCACCAACACCTTACATTGAGCTAATAGCCTAATAGGAGGACCGTCAACCTGTCTATCGGGACTTTTGGGCATGAAATAGAATGTCTCAAGGCCAAAAGAACGTCAATACAAATAACGTACCAAGTATTTAAGGCAAGAAAGCATAAATAATAGTAATACAAAGAGGGATAGAAAAGATACAACATGTAACATCTGAGTGTGCTACTGACATGAAATGAATGGTATATATATATATATATATATATATATATATATATATATATATATATATATATATATATATATATATTCACCTACATAATTTCATCACCACAACACAATTTCAAGCTACACAACAATAAGTGCATAAACATCACCAATGAAACTACTATTTAACACGACAAACGGCAAGCTAGGATTGAATCCCTTTTGAACCCTTTAACCCTAAAGTCATTCATTGATTAACTTAACAACATATTCAGAATGCTATTAAGTACAATGGGAGAATTTATAACCTCCTATTTATCTTCTAATTCACCCTCAAACAGCCCAACAATTTAACAACAATAAGTACAACTTTCCATTGTTATATTGTCCTTTCTCTTCATACTCACAGTACCAAAAACAATCTCAACATGTAGATAATATATTATAATAATATCATAAGAGAGTCATTTCAAGGGTTTCCAACCATTTATAGTTCATAGAAACAACCTCTCGAAAATAATCCATTAAAAACAATAACAACTCAATCTATTTCAAGTCTCCTCTTGTAGTATTTTGCTCAAATAATGTAACCAACACATAAACAATTTCAATAACATGTAGTAGGATGTTAAAAAACACAAAATGTCAGCTAAGAAAAGACCACAACTATCCTCACTGACACCACAACACTATATAAAGGATGGATTTACTCATACTTAATCAATAATAAAAACACGAAATTGGAGGTTACAACACTAAAGGATCCTCCAAAACAGCCACAAGATGAAGAACTACGATCCAGGAAGCATCACGAGATATCTAGTCTTGGATTAATATTTTTATCTTTGGTTTTCGCTCTAGAATCATAGAGACTTATTTGAGAATGTTTTGGTAGATTATAAGTTCTTTTGGGTCAAGAAAATACACCAAATTATCCTTTTCCATATCTTTAAAGTTTAGAGTATCACCCACCACCTAAGTGGGTCCCATGGGAACTGTTTATGCAGTCACACGAAAAAGCAAATATCTCTCTACTCTGACATAATATAGACGAACGATTTAATATTTTGCAAACTAGACTCGTAGAACTTAAATTAGGTATGTGGATCATACCTTATTTCCAAGTATATTGGGATAAATACTTAGATTCATTTGACCTAATTTTCAGCACATTATGAATGTAACTTGTGATGACCTTTGCCAACTTTTGTTCCACAACTCGCTTGACTTCAAAATGTAACACACGAAAAGCTTACAAATAAAATAATTCATAACATAACAACCTTATAAATTTAAAAACCCTAGTTTCATCCCAAAAATACATGTTATAACATTCCAAACTTGTCGACTTTCGACGAAACGTATTTTCTTCAATTCGTTTAGTTTCTAAACTCTACAAGCCTCTTGGTGCTTGTTATACATGATTATATATTTGTAACCTCTAAGGTAATATTATTAAATTACTTTATTTACTTTCAAATATAATCTCATTTCTGAGCTTACATCAATTAACTTACGACGTACTCTCACGTATGAAAACTTGGGGTGTAACAGCCTATGTCTTGTTTCTTGAATCGTGTTCACCTTCTTCTTTATGCTTAATATCTCTTGGATCTATGATATTTACTTGATATGAGAGTTGTAATGGGACCATCCTTAGTAAGCCATGTTCCATGTCTAAAGTGAGTTCTTACTATAGTCCATGTATTGCATTTGAGTCAAATACTTGCCCGGAATAATCCAAGTGAAATCCTAGGTGATGCTTGGTTTGGAAAACGGCATTAAGCCTTCTTTGATATGTTACTGTTATATATATGTCTCTACCTTTTATGTTACTATTTCTCCTACCGTTTTACTTGATTAACTTCTGTTACATCTCCTCTCTGAATTCATGCATTTACTTTATAAGTGGAAAACTTGGAAGGTCTAATTTCTTGCTTTTATTTCATTTTAGAAGAACACCTCGAGGCCTCAAACATGAAACTATGACTGAGTTCCCTCCCTCGAAGCTCGTCGAGGCATGGCCGGAAGGGAATATCAACCAAGGCTAGAGTAAAAATGGGGAGTTCCCAGGGCACGTGGCTAAGTCTGACAAAGCTGACCTGCCCACCACCTGTGTTAGTGTGTCCCGTCTAGCTGTCTCATCTCCATACTTTTGTAATTAATGCTTTTCGTACTACGTATGGATTCTCCTCCTATATAAAGGGATCTTTACCATTTTTTAAAGATTTGTTGTCCCTCCAACTAATCTACACAAGATAAATAAAAACTTATATGTCTTTTGTCTCTAACATATTCGTTCGAAATCATTGCTCTTATTTGTTGATTTCATACTTGTTCTTCATTTATTGCTATTCATAAGCCATAAAGAGCCTCTAAAAATTACATCCTGACTGTTAGCCCTTTCCCGATTATCCCCGATAGCTCCAGATACATATCATGAACTAAGGATTCTCACAAACTTTGAAACCAGTCCACCTGCTCAGAAGCGAAGAAGGAAGGGGTACAGAAGAAATAAAGCCTCAAGTTTTCTTTTATTTACAAACGTAAAAAAGTGCATTCTCCATCCACAAACACGCTCTAAAGATATCGCATACAAAAAGGCAATGTGTACGCCCCACCCTTGAGGGCTACGGCCTGTCAGCCTTTTCTTTACACTCCTCGATGTCAGACAGAAGTGACCAAGCACCATGGTTATCTTCCCTCGCTCGTGCTAGCTCTTTCGAGAGAACAAAACCCCTTGCACCGATCTCATCGAGAACCCTTCTTCGGGATCCGCTACGAGCATATTCTTTGATCCTTTCTTGACGATAGAGAACCATTTTCAACTCGGCTTGGGAATCGTTAGCATCCTTCAAATGAATTGCCATCTCTTGATCATCCTTAGTCCGGCCCAGTGTTGCTTCGGTCCGAGCATCAACAATGGCTGCCATATTCTTTGATCAGCACCTAAGCCCTTAGCTTGCCACAGTCATTCCTAATTCAGTCGGATTCACCCTAAGGTGTTCCAAGGCCTCCGTATTTTTCTGTAGCTGCGATAGGTGAAGAGTTAACGTGAGAAGATAAAATGCAAAATGTATACCATCCCGGGATGGGAAGTTACCTGCTCCATCAAATAGCTTTTGTAATTCAAGCTATGATAAGCCTCATATCGCCATTGTGCCAACTCAACTTCCTTCTCCTCGCAAAGGATCCCAAGGGACCTACCCTCATCTTGAGCTCTCCCGAGCATATCCCCATGATGGAGCAGCTCAGACCTAAGCATGTCAAAGGCCTGCAAAAGAAAAACTCGATAAGGAAGGGAAGACGTGAGAATCGAAAGGCTTGTGCCAAAGCTCATCGCAAAGTGAAGACGGCAGACTTCCTCGAAAGACGAGCACAGCTCTATTAATCTAGCTCCCTCGGCCATGGATGAATCAACCCTGATCGAAGCAGGATCGCTTGGGGGAACAACCTCTCTAGAATTAGAAACTTCGGGTGCAGCGCGCTCGTACAATGTTTTCTTCTCAAAGACTTGGCCCCGTTTTGCCCTGCTGTGAGCGCCAATGCACTGCAAATGAATACCATGTTTATTATTGTCGACCTTAGCTCGGAAACTGGAAACCCCTGCCATTCTATGAAGGACCATACCCCCACACTTGGAGACCCTCTGATACCTATGACGGCAAGATTAATACATGAAAAGGGGAAAATGTCTTCCCAAATGTACACGGGGCAAGGAAAAAGTAGTGTACACATATACCACGATATATTTCTTCCCATCTACATCGGGACACCGCTAGCCACCTACGCTTGTCACAGTTCAAATGGGTCACCTAGGACCCAGGCAGGCATATCAGGAACGTCACCCGGCTCCCATGAAATTGCTACAGAAAAGGAGGAAACACGATTACTAAACTAGCTTCCACCATGAACAAGATGAGAAAGCATTAGACGCTCCCCTCACGTGTATAATTCCATTCCTCGAGGAATGGCATAAGTTCTAGGAGATTAACTCGGTCTTCCGGACCCATATGAATCGAATAATCCACCCTCGATCTCCATCTTCCCCATCGTCAATAACAAAGGGCGTGGATGAACGGTACCGCAAGGCTAGCAGACCTCAATGATAAAAGGGTCGGTACAGCCTGACAAAATGACTAAGCGTGAATTCAAGTCCTGCCTTCTCTGTAAAGAAGCTCATCATCAACATTATTCGCTAGAACAATGGATGTATCTACGTGAAAGTAACCCGATACTTTAAACAAAAATTGAGCACAACCCTATCAAGGGAGCCCAATGAGAAAGGGTACAAGTACACATTAAGGAATCCATCGGCAAGGTCTATGATACCCTTATCTGAGGGAAGCACCTAAACTGATACCCCCTCAGCCCATCTGCAATCTCTCCTCACTAACTCAAGGTGCTCTTCTCTTATCGAAGACATAGTCTTCAAGGTAAACTCTGGTGGATCCTGAGTGCTAGGAGTGGAACTCTCCCTTCTCTATCGAGCAAACCCTGAAGTAGCAGTCATGGCTATGCCAGGACTATAAAACCGAAGCGGTAACCTATGCAAACACTTTGGTGTTGAGGTAACGTAATATTCGACGTCGAAATAGAAGGATAGCTATCTAAAATAGTGGGATCTCCCAAGAAGTAGGAACAACTCCATTTATATGTGGGGAAAAAGTAATGGTCCGCCTACCTAAATTAGTCCCCTAGAGGCCGTTGACTTCAATACGAGTTCTGAGGTGGTACCTGACCTCAAGGACATTCATCAAAGAGAAGTTAGGCTTCAAAAAGATTGCCATATCATCTCCAGCCCTGAGGTGGTACACAAGCTCGAGGACCTCCATCAACTAGAAATTAGACTTCGAAAGGTCAACAACATCATCTCCAGTTCTGAGGTGGTACCCTACCTCGAGGACCTCCACCAACTAGAAAAATAAGTGCTTTAAATTCCACCTATGAGAGCTCGACCCCAAGGCATCGCCTAAATATGGGCAAATCCTCATTGGGGATGTATCTGCAATGTCATAAGATATTTTCTACACCAAGTTCAAAGAAAATCTCCAGGTGCCTGAAGCTGACCTTCACTCATAGGCACTCTTAAGTATTTCAAGGTTCGGTGTGCTATCTTCATGAGACTCAAGGGTCCAGATGACCTAAGTCTATCAGACCGCTTCAGGCTGGATCCGAGGAACAACAGTATCCATTCCTACCTACCAAGTTGGAGCGAATACTCACATCTGAGTTAGATATCAACAATCATCAATAGAGGCATACATTCGAAATCCCTACAAATACAAAATAATTTGGCAAGTATCGAAGGCGAAAGTCAAGAAAATGTCTATATATTCATAAACATTTGCTTACAATGTCCCTCAAGGGGCCCTTACATATGATTGCAAAAGCCAACAAAGGGTCTCTCCGTAGGAAATAAAAGAAGCGAAAAGATATACGTAGTAAAAGCCTAGAGCCTAGTCTACTTTCAAAGGTCCACCTCCTACAGCAACGCCTTCAGACATCCTCTCTTCGGGCATGCGTCCTTAAAGACAATATCTTCCGAAGTGATGTTTTCTCGGGATCCCCATCCCAATCTTCAACACTGATAGCAGCAAAGGGATAAGTCGAAAATGAGGAAATGGGAGAAGAAGGAAGGGATGAAAAAACGCCATAGCCCGCCAAAGGTCGAGGACCCTCACTGTCCAAGAGAACCTTGGAAACTCAACAGACCTGGAGAACATCGCCCTGACTTGCACAGCTACTTTGAATTCACTTCTTGGGACATTGAGCCATGCAAGCTACCAGCTCAGGGCAAAGCACCATACCGAGCTAAGGTGTGACAGTGAGCATCGGTGTATAATTTGAGCCCCCCACCCCCGCCCGTGAGTAGCGATGTATAGTCCGAATAATTTTTTAAAATGGGGAAAGTTGATCCCCCATATATCACCATCCCAAGCCAAAAACAACAGTAGTAGCAGTTGTAGCAACAACAGCAGCAATGACAAGACGGTATGATCTCGCTTAAAAAAGAGAAGTTCAGGCAAAAGGCTACCACACGGCTGATGAGAATGCTTCCAAACAACCTTAAAGTCGTGAACTCGAAACATGGTGATTAGCAATAAATAAAGATGGTGAGAAAAAGGGGATGAACAAATTGAGGAAGGCACTTAGATAGAGAGATAACGCCATAACACCCCCATTTATAGGGGATAATTACACGGCCATCAATGCCTTTGGTACGCTGACTGGCAGGTACAATTAATGAGTTCTTGAAGAATTGAATTGACGGTGGTACTATCATTTTGTAGAATGGGAATCGACACCGCTTTGAATAACGTTGAAAAGACAAGTCCAGGGGATTCCCTGGTTATCATAAAAACTCACTCCATAGGTTGCTTCATCGGTGTTACATCGTCACAGAAAGTTTGAGGAGTTGGCCTTCAGAATCGTTTCCCATTGCTCTGATGTAGCAAATGCAGAGACTATTTGTATGCGGCAAAATCGAAAGGTCCAATTTCTTGCTTTTAGTTCATTTCAGAAGAACACCTCGAGGCCTCAAGGATACGAAACTATGACCGAGTTACCTCCCTAAAAGCTCTTAGAGGCCCGACCTAAAGGGAATATCAGTAGAGGCTAGAGTAAAAATGGGGATTTCCCAGGGCACGCGGCTAAGTCTTACAAAGCCGGCATGCCCAAAACCGGTGACAGGGTGTCCCGTCTAGCTGTCCCATGTATATACCTTTGCAATTAATGTTTTTTGCACTATGATGGGATTCCCCTCCTATATAAAGGAGATCCTTACCATTTTGCAAAGGGAAGTTGTCGTTCCAACTATTCTACACAAGATAAATAACAACTCTCTCTCTCTCTCTCTCTCTCTCTCTCTCTCTCTCTCTCTCTCTCTCTCTCTCTCTCTCTCTCTCTTTTCTCTCTAACATATTCCTTCAAAATCATTGCTCTTATTTGTTGATTTCATAGTTGTTTTTCATTTATTACCCTTCATAGGCCATAAAGAGCCTCTAAGAATTACATCCTAACTATTAGCCCTTTCCCAATTATCCCTGATAGATCAAGCCCAAGCCCAGGCATTAACCTCAAGGTATCGCATCGATCAGTTCGAGGCCCGAATAGTTGAACCCCTCTGTTAGATTACAATTCCATTTAAGCTCATTTTCTCCTTTTATTTTCATATGCCTATCATCAACTGCTTAACAAATAGCATATAAATAGATCATGTATTTTTAGAACCCCATCAACAAATTTAACTATTTTACCGTTTTCACGTAAACATACTTGTTATTAGTTCGTACATGCTACATATCTCCATTTGTTACGTGATTTACTTATGAAATTCCTTGACATGTTACCTGCCTTAATTTACCACCTATCTTCATGTCTTTACTTGCTATAGAACTCCACTTGTTACATGATTTCACTTATTACACGGCTCTACTTGATACCAATTAAAACTTAGCGTACATCCTTCTTCGTTACATGCTCTACACGTCTTTGTCTAGCCAAATTGGGTGACATTTAAATTATTTTTGTGTTTATGCCTTGTGGAAGCTTTGTCTTTATATGTCGGAGGCTAACTCTAGGTTGTTGTGTTGTTGATCTTACTTTGTTTGAGTTTGTATTCCTAGTTGATCTTCGCGTGTTAGTTTTTTTGGTGTGACATTGTGAATTTTTGTGCTTGGTTGTTTTAGAATCAGTACATATGAACTTCTAATATATATAGGGTTTCACTATGCAATGCTATTGATATTATATATAGTTTCGGGTTGCACATTCTAATGGTACTGGTATTATATATGAGATCGGGTTGCACGTCGCAACGAAGAAAATGTATTATAATTATTCTTGGTTGTTGGTTTATGTTACCGTATAGTGTTGTGATACTCAGTAGTGATGATATTATGTGCACCTCTGTCAATTATATTCTTGTTTCGTTCATTATGTAGTTATTTATTTCTATATTTCCCTTTATCATATGCACGGGTAAAATAATAAGTGTGTATATTTAACTTAAAACTCCATTACCACTTCACAGAGGTTAGTTAAGATACTTACTAAGTACATGGGGTTAGTTGTACTCATATTACACTTATGTACCTTGTGTGCAAATCTTGGAGTGTCACACCTGTGGAAGACGGAGCCTTGAATTGAAGACGTACATGTGTTCCAGATTCAACTACCTCTTGTTCATGGTAGTTTAGGATTCCATCTCTGTGTATGAAAACTTCAAATAAATATTGTATTTATTCTTAATGTCGATTTTGTAAATCTAAATAGTAGTGACTCATGACTTGTCCTATTAAACCTTGCGAAGTTCTGTAAAATTCAATTGTTTTCATTCTTATTGTTATTGATCTTTCACTTGGGTAACCTTATTCTACGCCAGTCTTACGTAGCACTAGGATTAGGTGCCATTACGATTAGGCGAATATTTGGTCGTGACATCCACTTTTTTTTTGCCAAGGACTCTTTAATATTTTGTCCGAGCTCGGCTATGAGCGAGCCTAGAATGGGCGAGATACAGAGCCTAGTATAGCCAAGTGCCTATGAGTGAGCCTAATGTGGAAGAGCAGTTACACATACCAAGCCATATAGGGCCGGACAGCTATTTTGCATACTATATTGATAGATGAGTCGGTATCAGCAAGTAAGCATATTTTCAAATTATATTTGACTCCCAGATACTTGCAATTATTATATTATTAGTTCAGTTTCAGCTTTGAGTTATTCCGTTGCCTTACATACTTAGTATATTAGTTTGTACTAACGTCCCTTTTGATGGGGACGCTACATTTCATGCATGCAGGTCCTGATATACAACTAGATAGGTCTTCCTAGTAGACAAAGTCAAACAACAGCTTGGTTGGTAAGCTCAACTTCCTCGGAGTTTCTAGGCCTATACCTTGGAGTCCATTTTATATATACAGGTTTGATGGGTAGGTTGATGCCCTATCACAACCATGATACATTTAAATTATCCCTAGAGGCTTGTAAACGAGTCATGCATATTCTTTTATATCAGTATTGTGGCTTTACCAACACTATGTACATGTTTAGTTTGGTATTGTTGGTTGTAGACGTTATTTTTAGATGATTCAGACTATGGCCTCATCGGTCTAAGTTGAGGGTTACCCGTCTATAGTTCACAGTTACAGAGTGGTATGCTCGGCCGAGTATGGCACCAGATGGTGGCCATGCCTCTTATGGTTTAAGCGTGACAAACTAAGAAGTTTATTTTACCCTCTTATTAGTTATAGTTTGCATTAGGGACAATGCATAATTTTAAGTGCGGGGTGAGGAGATTGTTTTATTTATATCTACGTTATTTTAGTTGTGTTACTTTAATTGGAAAAAATTTTAAAAAAAAACAAATCAGACCAACAAAAATTCATGACAACGGATCTTTTAAACAATTTTCTTTAAGGACTAAAGCCTAACAAACATACAAAAAAATGGAAAAATACAAAAATATATATTTATGTTTTTCGTAGGTTGTAATAATCACCTGTAATTTTTCTTTATGCCTCATTTCTTTATTATGGGATATAATTTGAACCGGGGTAGTAACATTTTCATTTCTAGAATATTAGGATATAGAAAATGAAAGGAGGAAGAATAATGTTATTCCTAGGCTATTTTTACTTGTTTGATGGTAGAATATTTAGACCTTGGAATATGTACCACCTTCCCTTTATTTTAAATATTTTATAATGCCATGAGAAAATAGGATAGTCTATTTCATGATGCCTATGTCACGCCCCAAACCAAAGGGAAGTGACGGGCACCCAGTGCCTTACTCAAACGAATACCAACGTAACGTATCTTTCTTATCATAATATCATGGGTAAATGAGCCGGAAAGGCCTCCATCAGATAACCAAAATAACACATAAGGGAATAATTGACATAGGACGACCTAACATGATATACAAACTTACACATGTAACATACGGGCCTATAAGTTCAATATGATCATTTGTACACTCAAAACATAGGCCGAAAGGGCCATACAAGTATCCATTTACATGACATCTGTCTACAAGCCTCTAAATCTACATAAACATCATATAGTTCGGGCCAGGACACCACTATACCAATCAATATATGTCCAACATATACTGACAAAATAAGTAACTCCGAAGCAAGTGGAGTGCACCAACACCTTACATTGAGCTAATAGCCTAATAGGAGGACCGTCAACCTGTCTATCGGGACTTTTGGGCATGAAATAGAATGTCTCAAGGCCAAAAGAACGTCAATACAAATAACGTACCAAGTATTTAAGGCAAGAAAGCATAAATAATAGTAATACAAAGAGGGATAGAAAAGATACAACATGTAACATCTGAGTGTGCTACTGACATGAAATGAATGGTATATATATATATATATATATATATATATATATATATATATATATATATATATATATATATATATATATATATATATATATATATATATATATATATATATTCACCTACATAATTTCATCACCACAACACAATTTCAAGCTACACAACAATAAGTGCATAAACATCACCAATGAAACTACTATTTAACACGACAAACGGCAAGCTAGGATTGAATCCCTTTTGAACCCTTTAACCCTAAAGTCATTCATTGATTAACTTAACAACATATTCAGAATGCTATTAAGTACAATGGGAGAATTTATAACCTCCTATTTATCTTCTAATTCACCCTCAAACAGCCCAACAATTTAACAACAATAAGTACAACTTTCCATTGTTATATTGTCCTTTCTCTTCATACTCACAGTACCAAAAACAATCTCAACATGTAGATAATATATTATAATAATATCATAAGAGAGTCATTTCAAGGGTTTCCAACCATTTATAGTTCATAGAAACAACCTCTCGAAAATAATCCATTAAAAACAATAACAACTCAATCTATTTCAAGTCTCCTCTTGTAGTATTTTGCTCAAATAATGTAACCAACACATAAACAATTTCAATAACATGTAGTAGGATGTTAAAAAACACAAAATGTCAGCTAAGAAAAGACCACAACTATCCTCACTGACACCACAACACTATATAAAGGATGGATTTACTCATACTTAATCAATAATAAAAACACGAAATTGGAGGTTACAACACTAAAGGATCCTCCAAAACAGCCACAAGATGAAGAACTACGATCCAGGAAGCATCACGAGATATCTAGTCTTGGATTAATATTTTTATCTTTGGTTTTCGCTCTAGAATCATAGAGACTTATTTGAGAATGTTTTGGTAGATTATAAGTTCTTTTGGGTCAAGAAAATACACCAAATTATCCTTTTCCATATCTTTAAAGTTTAGAGTATCACCCACCACCTAAGTGGGTCCCATGGGAACTGTTTATGCAGTCACACGAAAAAGCAAATATCTCTCTACTCTGACATAATATAGACGAACGATTTAATATTTTGCAAACTAGACTCGTAGAACTTAAATTAGGTATGTGGATCATACCTTATTTCCAAGTATATTGGGATAAATACTTAGATTCATTTGACCTAATTTCAGCACATTATGAATGTAACTTGTGATGACCTTTGCCAACTTTTGTTCCACAACTCGCTTGACTTCAAAATGTAACACACGAAAAGCTTACAAATAAAATAATTCATAACATAACAACCTTATAAATTTAAAAACCCTAGTTTCATCCCAAAAATACATGTTATAACATTCCAAACTTGTCGACTTTCGACGAAACGTATTTTCTTCAATTCGTTTAGTTTCTAAACTCTACAAGCCTCTTGGTGCTTGTTATACATGATTATATATTTGTAACCTCTAAGATAATATTATTAAATTACTTTATTTACTTTCAAATATAATCTCATTTCTGAGCTTACATCAATTAACTTACGACGTACTCTCACGTATGAAAACTTGGGGTGTAACAGCCTATGTCTTGTTTCTTGAATCGTGTTCACCTTCTTCTTTATGCTTAATATCTCTTGGATCTATGATATTTACTTGATATGAGAGTTGTAATGGGACCATCCTTAGTAAGCCATGTTCCATGTCTAAAGTGAGTTCTTACTATAGTCCATGTATTGCATTTGAGTCAAATACTTGCCCGGAATAATCCAAGTGAAATCCTAGGTGATGCTTGGTTTGGAAAACGGCATTAAGCCTTCTTTGATATGTTACTGTTATATATATGTCTCTACCTTTTATGTTACTATTTCTCCTACCGTTTTACTTGATTAACTTCTGTTACATCTCCTCTCTGAATTCATGCATTTACTTTATAAGTGGAAAACTTGGAAGGTCTAATTTCTTGCTTTTATTTCATTTTAGAAGAACACCTCGAGGCCTCAAACATGAAACTATGACTGAGTTCCCTCCCTCGAAGCTCGTCGAGGCATGGCCGGAAGGGAATATCAACCAAGGCTAGAGTAAAAATGGGGAGTTCCCAGGGCACGTGGCTAAGTCTGACAAAGCTGACCTGCCCACCACCTGTGTTAGTGTGTCCCGTCTAGCTGTCTCATCTCCATACTTTTGTAATTAATGCTTTTCGTACTACGTATGGATTCTCCTCCTATATAAAGGGATCTTTACCATTTTTTAAAGGTTTGTTGTCCCTCCAACTAATCTACACAAGATAAATAAAAACTTATATGTCTTTTGTCTCTAACATATTCGTTCGAAATCATTGCTCTTATTTGTTGATTTCATACTTGTTCTTCATTTATTGCTATTCATAAGCCATAAAGAGCCTCTAAAAATTACATCCTGACTGTTAGCCCTTTCCCGATTATCCCCGATAGCTCTAGGTCGAGCCCAAGCATTGACCTCGAGGTTTCGCATTGGTCAATCCGAGGCCCGACTAGCTGAACCCCGTGGTTCGATTACAATTCCATTTTAGCACGCATTTCACCTTTAGTTTTCACATATCTAGCATCAACTGCTTAACAATTAACATAAAAATATAGCATGTATTTTAGGAGTCCCATCAACAAATTTAATTATTATTACCATTTTCACGGTAAACGGTTCGGTGCCCACCGTGGGAAATAAAAATAATTGTGATTATTTTCTTGCTAGTTTTGTCTTATGACGAAAGTTATCTTTCACACTTTTTCTTGTCCAGAATCTTCGATTTCAGGTCGAAATGGCTAACTCGGTAAACGAAGATGAAAATAACAATCTTGAGGACCATGGGGAGAACGGCGTGGCTGTTCCAGGCAATGTTAGGCACCACAAAACCTAGGAGTACACCGAATATATCCCCATGGATGCGGTCTCATGAGACGCCCAGCGCATCGATATAAGCTCCCACACTTACAGAAGCGTACACCAACGGGACCGACAAGAAGCACGAGAAACCCCAATTAGGCACAACAGCTAGCTATCGCTCAGCTGCAAAGCCACTATCGACGCCCTCTTTTTCAAAAAAAAGCGAAAATTGCGTTTTACGACATTATGGGAAAAACAACTCTGATTCCCGTTTGGGAATTGGGTTATGGAATTTGAAGAGTCGCCACCTAAAGATTAAAGTGCATTAGGACACTTTTAAAGATGAGCGGGGTATTTTTAAAGAAAACCAGAGTTCGGGTAAGGGCTTGAGATTATCTCGAGGGGAAGGTTTTAGGCACCCCTCAAGATCCACTAGTGTGGTTCCCGGTCGTGTTAATTGTGACTTTATGAAGCGATGGAGCAAATAGACAAATAAGATTTATATAACATTCACACAACTTGAAAAGCTTTAAAAGAAGAAGGAAGGGCATAAGTTTGAAAATAAAAGAGGATTGATTTGAAAAAAAACATCAGTATAGGAAAACATTTAAATAAAGCAAATAAAAGAGGGAAGGGTCCTAGGTTTAACTATAATATGGATCACACCGGTACAATACCTCGCACACACTTCTCAAAGAGGGGTCGCCTATGGTATTAGCATACCGGTCATCATCTCTATATTCTACCATTCCCATCTCGTTAAGGTATTTAAGCGCATTGGTATCGTTTACTTATTGCATGCTAATACCCGTCCCAACCAATTAGTCATGGGATATTAGGACTTCTAATCCTAAGAAGGGGGAGAGAGAGATAGGATATATGTGGAGTTTCAAAGATAAAAATATTAGAACGATAGTCAAAACATGTAGCATATATGAGGTATGCAAATAAGACAGACAAAAGCTCAAATAAAACCATGTAACATTACAGCAACTAGTTTAGCATGACTTCAAATAGTGATTTGGTCTTTAAAAGAGGTTAACAGAGCGGGAAGACTAGTTTAACACACAACAGTTGGATAGAAAATCTGCTTCGAGCTCCCCAGACCCGTTTTAGGAGTTGATATGATTTAGAAATCAGTTGATTTTTAGAGGAAAAACATTATTTTCAGATGTGAGTCTGTTGAAAAGAACATTGAAGTTGCAGAAGAGTTTAGAAATGGCTTACATTCAGCCAAACAGCTTGAATACAGAAGGGGATGCAAGAAGAAAAGTTTAAAAGACCTTAAATCATTAAACTTAGGTGGGCGAAGTAGCTGAAACCACAAATTTAACATCTTAAAAGACATTACAGGTTCAGAGTAATGTGAAAGGGGAAGACCTGGGCCCGATTTAAAGGTAAACAGACTTACGGACAAACTGAACTGAAACGTTTTAAGCACTGGGCGAGTTTGGACCTTTATGACATGCTTATTAGCCCATTTTGTTACTGCTTTACACGTATTTAGACGACCTAATGTTTTGCCTAGCGTTTTAGACATCCCTATAGGCATGTTTTCTAGGCGAGTTTATAAGAATGCAAACCTATAGGCATGGTTTCTATATGAAATTACAAGAATGCAAAGCCCTATAGACATGGTATCTATGTGATTGATGCAACACTGTAAAACCCTATAGCCATGGTAACTATATAAGATTGATGAAATAATGTAAAACCCTATATACATGATATCTACATGATATTGGTGCAATAATGTAAAGTCTATAGACATGATATCTATATGAGTTTGATGCAATAATGTAAAGCTTCATAGGCATGACATCTAGATGATATTGATGCAAGAAAGTAAAGCCTATGAGCATGGTATCTACATGATATTGATGCAAGAAAGTAAAGCCTATGGGCATGGTACTATACGATATTGATGCAAGAAGTAAAATCCTCCCATATTCCCTTTCACTAGGTCCCCGAGTTCTTTTATTACAAGTTATTACAAAACTGGACAGAAAAAAAATATTAAAGGAAATAAAAGTTGAATAGATCAATAATTACAACAGGCCCGAGGAGTCTCGAAGAAACTTTAATCTCCAACATATACCTTTTACCAAATCTAGGCTCCCAAATCCGAGGCTTTCTCTTTAGAGTGATACAAAGTTCCAAAGGTTTTCAAGGAAACCCAGGCAATACTTACACAATAAGCAATTAGAGTAGTGCAAGTGTGGAATTACCAACCCTAAGGCATCCAAGTTCAAAGGAAACTCCAGGGTCCCTAAGCATGGCTTACCAGAGGTGGGTAGGACTTAAAGAACAAAGAATAAGTGTAAAAGTGAGGAATTAGAGGAAGACCAATGTAAGAGGTGGTCATACCTAGCCATGAAGTGAGACTGGCACACCCTTAACCTCTTACATGGTTTAACAAGCAAGAGCAGACTTGAAAATAAGTCAGACTAGGGAATCTATGGTGATTTGGACACCAACAGGCCTTTGTCAAGGATCAAACACATAATATAAGGGATGGGAAATGGGATTACTCTGAGTATAGGCTATTAACAACCTTAGTTCTAAACTAGGAGTGGCAATGAGGTGCCACCCTAATCCAGAACATACTCATATACAAAAGGGGCTAAGGGAAAGGGAAATCACATAAGAATACTTGGAAAACAAAGGACTAAATTAAAGGATTCAGGGGAAAATGGTGTACAGGAACTCAAGCCATAATAATGAACAATAAACAAGTAAGGGGAAGGGGAAGGGTTTAAACATACTTAAACTTAAATGAAATACTGAACATAAATAGACAAGGGGAAGGGAAGAAGGATTAACATGCTGAACCTAAATATAACAGACAAGGGGAAAGGGGAAGGGGATTAAACATGCTAAAAACTTAAACTAAAATACACAAGCAAACAAGGGAAAGGGGAAAGGGGGTTAAGCATGCAATTAGCTCAACTGAACATCAATAGGCAAAAGAACGGAATTAAATAAACAGGTATTTTAGAGACTGGTAGTGTAAATTAAGAGCCTACCAGTTGCAAACTTGAGTCACAAAGCAAAGATGGATCCTTATACCTAGCCTTGACTTTCAGCCAGCTAACTCTAGCAATAGATCAAGTAACAGAGAAGATTATAGAAGAGAAGAGGGAGCTTTTCAGTGAGTGAACTAAGAGAGTATTCGTGTATCAGTCTGTGTTGAAGTGAGAAAAGGTGAAGGCTTTTTACAGTTTGAAAAAGATGTAGCACTAAGGCAAGAAAATATTCAATCAGTATCAATCACAAATAATTAAGGAGAAGGTTTCTTTTAATTAAGGAACCGGCTTGAGATAAATAAACTTTAGTCCAGTTTTGGAAGAAAATCAAGTATCAATCACAGAATATAGGTCAAATACGTGTAAAGAATTTGAAAATTCATATGGATGAACACATAAGGCAGGTCCATTACCTACAAAATCAAGGGATTAAAGATACTAGCTTATTTGAACTTAGTCAGAAAACAGGTCTCAATTAGAGAATGAAACAAATTGTACAAAATCAATTTTCTCAAATTAGGGTTTTTCAGAAAAGGGGAAATGTCACAATATAAAAAGATACATAGATTCGAGCATGCATAAACTGGAAGTAGTAGAATAACATGTAGTAGAAACACACAGGCGAGAATTAGAGGCGGCTAGGGATTCACATAAAGAAAATGGAAACCCCCCTTAAAACATAGGGTTTCCATTACACATAGAGCATAAGGAATATCACAGATGAAGATGAACAAAAAAAGCAGAATAGCATGATGGAAAGTATAGAACACATTAACTCGAAACCCTAGAAAACAATCACTAAAGCAAAACGCCTTAGAGCCATAGTAGAAAATACTCAGAATCAAAGTAAGAACTGGAGTAGAACACACAGTAGAGCAAATAAAGCGAAGAAATCAAGGAAATCAGAGAAATCGCGGGAACCCTTAATTTAAGAAGATGAACAGTTTGAAAACAAAACAGGCGAAGAAAAGGCGAGAAGTACTAAAAACTTTAAGAGAATAACTAGAGCTTAGAGAAGATCCTAAAGATAAACACAAAGAAGTACCTCGAGAAATTAGGGTTTCAGAGAAAGATCTCGAAGGATCGAGAAAAGCCTGGAATGGACTCGTCGGAGTCGGCAAAGAACACATAGCCTCAGGGCTTGCTAGAAAAGGCCAGACACGGCTGTAGATCTTCAAATCGGAGGACCTATGATCCGATAACCCTTGAGATGGGACTCCTATCTTCGAACCCAAGGACCGGGAGAGGTGAGGAGTGACAGATATAGACGTTCGAGAGCTTGAACGGCTATAGATACTGGTGAATCGGAGTTGGAAAAAACTAGGGTTTGAGGAGGGCTAGAAAGCATTTGGGGGTAAAGGGGGATACAAGGGCGGCTAGTTTGGAAAATGGTTAGGGTTAGGGGGTTTTTGGGGTTTAATTATAGTTGGGCCGTTGATCTGGTTGATCAACAGTCACGATTAAAAGAGAGCTGGGGCGAGTTAGTTTAGATGGGTCTGGGTCGGGTAATTTTGCAATTGGTTCGTGTAATTGGGGGCTTAAATTGGGCTGAAATTTGGCTGCAATTGAAATTAAAAGGGGTTATGATTTAAATGGCCAACTGTCCTCTAATTGATTTTTTATAAAATAGTAATGGCATTGTAAAAATCCAACTAAAATGCTGAGTTAATAAAAATACGTATAAGTATCAATTAAAATTATTAAGAATGATTTTGTAGTTAAAATACTCGTTGAATTAAGAAACGGGCTAAAATTGCAATTTAATGCGATTTTAATTTAGAAATACCTAATGACCTTGTAAAATTCTATTATATGAATTATATTTTTATGTAAATGAGAGAATAAAATGAATTACTTACTAAAATAGTAAAATTTGAGACTAAATATTGGATTTTATAGTACAAAATAAGTCGTAAATTGGTTTTAAAATACTTGAAAAAATGTAGAAAAATACCAAACTTTTTTTGTGGATGGTTATATATGCATCTATATGCTATTTTGGGAATATTTTGAGTATAGAAATACATGGGGAGAAATTAGATATCAACAGCTGCCCCTCTTTACCCCAGGAGGATGAAAGAGTTGTTGGGTAAAGACAAGATGGCCAATTTTGATCGGAATGACGATTATAAGAGAATTTTGACCGTGCTCTTGCTTCTGAGCTGCCTACATATCCCTGGTTTTACAAGAATCGGCCGTATGTAGTTTGGGAACCATCGGCAGGATATGCCAATGAAAATTTTGGAGGAGGCGAACGCAACAGGGTTTCAGATTTGGCAAGGGTTCGGAGATCGGACGAATCTCAGGAGAACTGAAGCGGGATTGCTCCTGCTGAGATGATCGTACCAGACGGTGTACCTGCAAATGAATGATGTGCGTATATATTGCATAATTTAAACGTGATGCAAGTTCCCATTGGACCATGAATGTTGTCTTTGGACGATTAGGATGGCGTCCTCAGAGTATGACGTCCTAGGCTATGAATAGCATAAAATTAAAGATTCGCAGGCCATGAAATGGTGTTCTCGGGCTATGCAGATGATGCCTCCAAACTATGACGCCTTTGAATAAGTTGGTGATATTTCAGCCCATGAAAAGGTGGCAATATTTTAGCCGAATGAATACAAGAGGTGGCGATCTTTCAGCCGAGCAAGAATTCAAAATGCAGGGCAGCGACATCTCAGGTTGTGATCTTTCAGCCAAATTCAAGATAGAGAAGGTAGAGCTTAACCTCGAAAGATAGATAATAGCCTTATGCAAGATGGAGGCAGAGCTTAGCCTCAGAAGGCAGGGAATAGCCTTATGCAAAATGCAGATGGAGACAGGGCTTAGTCTTGAAAGGCAGAGAATAGCCTTATGTAGGATGGAGGTTGAGCTTAACCGAGGAAGGCAGAGAATAGCCTTATGCAAAAACGCAGATGCGGACAGGGCTTAGTCTCGAAAGGCAGAGAATAGCCTTATGCAGGATGGAGGTAGAGCTTAACCTCGAAAGGCAGAGAATAGCCTTATGCAAAATGCAGATGGAGATAGAGCGTAGTCTCGAAAGGCAGATAGTAGCCTTATGCAGGATGGAGGTAGAGCTTAACCTCGGAAGGCATAGAATAGCCTTATGTAGAAATGCAGATGGAGACAGAACTTAGTCTCGAAAAGTAGAGAATAGCCTTATGCAGGATGGAGGTAGAGTTTAACCTCGAAAGGCAGAAGATAGCCTTATGCAAAAATGCAGATGGAGACAGGGCTTAGTCTCGAAAGGCAGAGAATAGCCTTATGCAGGATGGAGGTAGAGCTTAACCTCGAAAGGCAGAGAATAGCCTTATGCAAAATGTAGATAGAGACAGATCTTAGTCTCAAAAGGCAGAGAGTAGTATTATGCAGGATGGAGGTAGAGCTTAACCTCGGAAGGCAGAGAATAGCCTTATGCATAAATGCAAATGGAGACAGAGCTTAATCTCGAAAGGGAGAAGAATAGCCTTATGGAAAAATGGAGGTAGAGCTTAACCTCAAAAATCAGAGAATAGCCTTATGCAGGATGGAGGTAGAGCTTAACCTCGAAAGGCAGAGAATAGCCTTATGCAAAATGCAGATGGAGACAAAGCTTAGACTCGAAAGGCAGAGAGTAGCCTTATGCAGGATGGAGGTAGTGCTTAACATCGGAAGGCAGAGAATAGCCTTATGAAAAATGCAGATGGAGATAGAGCTTAGTCTCAAAAGGCAGAGATTAGCCTTATGCATGATGGAGGTAAAGCTTAACCTCGGAAGGCACAGAATAGCCTTATGCAGAAATACAGATGGAGATAGAGCTTAGTCTCGAAAGGCAGAAGAATAGCCTTATGCATAAAATGGAGGAAGAGCTTAACCTCAAAAGGCAGCGAATAGCCTTATGTAATGCAGGATGGAGACAGAGCTTAGTCTTGAAAGGCAAAGAATAGCCTTATGCAAAAATGCAGATATATAAAGGAGAGGATGGCGATGCTTTTTCTAGCTGGTAGATGATTGTGCCATCGTGACTGTTGGGGAAGTGTTGAATGTAGATAGTAAACCTTCGCGAGGTAAGTTGTGGTTTCGGGAACTTCAGTTTCATACAGCGCATGCATCGCCTATTTGTATTCTGGATTCCTACATCCAAAGAAGTATCGTAGTTCTGTAAGGGGGAGGTTAGTTCCCATCCCTCGACTTGTGGCGTCTTATACCATTTGGGGTAGCGTTGCTGAACGATAGTGATCCAAATAATTTTATGCAAATTTTTTCAATCGTGATGCAAATGTATAAGTATAAGTAAAGAAAAGATAGCTTTGTTTTATGATGAACCACAACTGCAACGTGGTTCAAAGCACGGCAACCTTGCTGGCTCCGGAATTTTGAGGGTCCTCCTAAAAATTTTGTCCTAGTCTACTGGGCTGGCGCTGTTGACGGCGGTTCTGAACGACTGAAAATGGATCAATTTCGAAATTTTGAGGGTCCTCCTCAAAATTCTGTCCTAGTTTACTGGGTTCATGCTGGATATTTTGAGGGTCCTCCTTAAAATTCTTCCCCAGTTCCAAGTGCGTGGGGAAATGGAATTTTATTAAGGATGTGACCGAACCCATAGGGCTGCCTACATATCCCCTCTTAAATGGGAATTAGGTCAGGCGTAGTTCAAATTACATCGAAAAGAAAATGCATAGTGATTAAATATAGTATCTCTTCATTGCATCTTAGTTGATCGGTTTTGGCCAAACCTTTCCGTCCATTTCTGCAAGAATAAGGGCTCCTCAAGTTAGAACCCGGTGAACCATGTACGCACCTTGCCAGTTGGGAGAGAATTTCCCTTTGGCTTCATCTTTGTGTGGGAGTATCTTCTTTAACACCAACTATCTCGATGCGAACTTCCTTCGTCGAACTCTCTTGTTGAAGGCTCTGGACATTCTGTTATGATGCAACTGACCGTGGAAAACCGCATTCATTCTCTTTCCATCTATAAGGGTAACTGCTCGTAGCGACCGTTGACCCATTCTGCGTCATCTAGCTCCTCTTCTTGTATGATTTTCAAGGATGGAATTTCTACCTCGACGGGAATGACCGCCTCTGTACCGTAAGCAAACATGTAGGGAGTTGCCCGGGTTGATGTGCGAACTGTAGTACGATAACCCAATAAAGTGAATGACAACTTCTCATGCCACTGCTTGTGCCTTTTGATCATTTTCCTTAGTATTTTCTTGATGTACTTGCTGGATGCTTCCACGGATCCGTTAATCTGAGGTCTATAAGCTGTAGAATTTCTGTGCCTGATCCTGAAAGTTTCGCACATTGCTCTCATCAAGTCGTTGTTGAGATTGTAACCATTATCAGTGATGATTGACTCTGGAATTCTGAACCGACAGACAATGCGATCTCGCACAAAGTCAGCCATGACCTTCATGGTTACTACTTTGTATGAAGCTTCTATAACCCATTTAGTGAAGTAATCAATTGTCGCTAAGATGAACCTGTGTCCGTTTGAGGACGCAGGCTCGATTGGTCCAATAACATCCATTCCCCAGGCAACGAATAGCCATGGTGAACTAGTTGTAGTTAGCTCGTTTGGAGGTACCTTTATCATATTTTTATGTATCTGACAGCAGTGGCACTTTAGGATATATTGGATGCAGTCCGTCTCCATAGTCATCCAGAAATACCCTGCTCGGAGTATTTTCTTTGCTAAAAAAAACCATTCATGCAGCCTACAAGTACCTGAGTGCACTTCCTCCAATAACTTGGTTTCTTCTGTCGCATCGACACACCTCAATAGTCCCAAATCGGGGGTCCTCCTATACAAGATACCTCCGCTGTGAAAGAAATTGTTGGACGACCTTCGAAGAGTTCACTTCAGAGTAGCATTAGCATGCTCTGGATATTCTCCTGTTGTCAGGTACTCTTTGATATTGTGGAACCAGGGTTTACCGTCGGCTTCCTCCTCAACATGTGCACAATATGCCAGTTGATCATCAATCTTGACCTAGATAGGGTCGATGAAGTTTGTATCTGGATGCTGAATCATGGATGATAAAGTGGCAAGCGCATCTACGAACTCATTCTGTATTCTTGGAACGTGGTGGAACTCCATTTTTCTGAACTTTTTCCTCAACTCCTGTATGGGGTGTAAATAAGGGAGTATCTTGGAATTCTTGGTTGCCCATTCTTCTCGAACCTGATGTATGAGCAAGTTTGAATCTTCGATCACTAGCAGCTCCTGAATGTTCATGTCAATGGCTAGTTTAAGCCCCAAGATGAAAGCTTCATACCCGACCATACTATTGGTGCACGGGAACCTGATCTTGGCGGATACCAGGACTGTCCGATACCAACTCCTTTGAAATTTGCGGCTCTGTTGAAAAAACATCCTCCAACCGTCATAGGATTCTGCAATATCTCCTCCTATGAAAGCTACTTCCTCATCGGTAAAATACGTCTTCAATGGTTCATACTCCCCTCCTACAAAATATTCTGCATGATGATCTACCAAAGCCTGACCTTTAACTGCCTTCTGAGTGACATAGACAATGTCGAATTCACTCGACAAGATTTGCCACTTCGTGAGCATGCCACTGGACATGGGCTTCTGAAGAATATACTTTAGTGGATCCATTCTAGATATAAGGTAGGTAGTGTAGGACAGAAATAATGCCTCAACTTCTGAGCTACCCAGGTCAAAGCACAATAGGTGCGTTCTAGTAAGGAATACGGAGCCTCGTACGGGGTAAATTTCTAGCTGAGGTAGTAAATAGCTTGCTCCTTCCTCCCTGTGTTATCACGTTGTCCTATGACACAACCAAATGCTCCATCCAAAACTGCAAGATAGAGCAGTAAAGGCCTTCCAGGCTCAAGCGGAACCAGGACTGGATGCGTAGACAAGTATTCCTTGATCCAGTCAAAAGCCTTTTGACATTAATTGGTCCATTTGGTGGCGGTATCCTTCTTCAGCATCTTGAAGATAGGTTCGCAGATGACAGTAGACTGATCTATGAACCGGTTGATATAGTTGAGTCTCCCCAGGAAACTCATTACCTCTTTCTTGTTCTTCGGCGGTGGAAACTCTTGAATATATTTGACTTTTGATGGATCCAGCTCTATTCCTCGGTGGCTTAGATGAAACCCAATAACTTTCCCGCAGACACCTCAAATGCACACTTGGCGGGATTCAGTTTCAAGTTATACCTCCTTAGTCTGTTGAAAAACTTTCGGAGGTCCTTCATATGATCAGCAGCCTTCCTGAACTTAATGATGATGTCGTCCACATATACCTCAATTTCCTTATGTATCATGTCACGAAAGAGGGTAGTCATGGCCCTCATATAAGTATCTCCTGCATTTTTCAATCCGAACGGCATCATTTTGTAGCAATACATTTTCCAAGGCGTGATAGCCACCATTTTATCTGCATCTTATTTATCCATCCATATCTGATGGTACCCACAAAGCAATCAACGAATAACTGCAACTCATGCTTGGCGCAGTTGTCGATCAGAATGTGTATGTTTTGCAAGGAAAAATTGTCTTTGGGACCGGCCCGGTTGATATCCCGGTAGTCAACACAGACTCTGAATTTCCCATCCTTCTTTTGTACTTGCACGATGTTAGCTAACCAGGTTGGGTACTCTACCACTTTAAGAACTCTGGCTTTGACATGCTTGGTGACCTCCTCTTTGATTTTTAAACTCATATCCGGCTTGAATTTTCTGAGCTTCTGTTTTACTGGCGGATATGCAGGATCTGTCGGTAACTTGTGAGAAACTATGGATGTGCTGAGACCAACCAAATCATGATAAGATCATGCAAAGATATCCTCATATTCCTTTAAGAACTCTGTATATTCCTCTTTTTCCGTATGTGATAAGTGCACATTCATGCACGTTTCTTTGACATTCTCTGTATCTCCCAGATCGACAACCTCGGTTTCATCCAAGTTGGACTTAAGTCTATTCTAAAAATTCTCGACCTCTCTGACAACCTCTTCTTGTATATTATCTTCCTCTGGGTATATGTCTGTTTCTTGCATAGCCTCGTTGCAAGTTACAGTTGTTGGTTCATCATCAAGATACGAAATAGTAATGATGTGTGAAAATAAAGTAAATAGCATAGAAAAGTAATGAATAGCGGGATATTTGATAAACTGAAAAATGCTTTTGATTAAATTCATAAATGTTCAAAACATCGGAGCTCTTTTGGAAAGTAAAGACAATGCAGGAAGTAAAGAAAACAACTAAAACAAAGATGCATGATGCTTGTTCAGCCTTGCTACCCCAAAGATTTCCGAGCGATGGTGGTCTTGATTGACCAATTAGTGAGGTGCTCCCCTCGGTTTACAGCCTGAATGGAAGGGCCTTCCTCCCCTTCCTCTTCAAAAGTCACACAAGAGTCCATGTCCTCCCCCAAAAATAGGTTCTTCATTGCCGTAAGAACATCATCTTCTTCTGACCCGTAGAAAGTGTCGGCTGGTTGAAATGTCTGTTCCAACTGAGGTATGGGGTGTTCCAATGGGTAATATGGGTCGCGCCATGGTGGTGACCAGTTTTTGAATTCCTGCCAAGTGTACTCATACCCTAGTCCGAAGGTAGTACCGTGCTTCTTCAACTGGATAGGTTTGGTAATGCCTTGAAGATTCTTACCAAGTCCTTTCCTTGGTTCATACCCACTCCAATTAAGAATATTCTCGACCTTGTTACTCCACCATTTGTCCTTGTCCACTACGTTGACTTGCTCAATATGATGATATGTTTCTCCGCATATTCTTCTTTTGCCTCTGATCATCGAAATGGTCTGGCGACTATATATGGGGTTACTACCGTCGCCATGGATGATCACTTCCTAATTGTTCCATTAGAACTTCCCGGAATGATGCAACGTTGATGCTACATCCCCAGCGCATGGATCCAGAGTCGTCCCAGCAGTAGTTTGTAAGATGCTGGTACGTCGATGACTAGGAAATCAACATCAAACCAAGTAGGGCCCATTTCAAAACACAAGCTAATCTCCCCGAGGGTGGACCGTTGAGAACCATCAATAGCCTTAATGTTAATAGCCCCCTCCTTTATCTCGTGCAATACTTTACCCAACTTCTTGAGGGTGATCAATGGATAGATGTTGAGGCTAGAACCTCCGTCGACCAAGATCCTGGTGATGAAATGATCTTCACATTGCACAGTGATGTGTAGTGCTTTGCTATGGCCGAGCCTTTTAGGTGGCAATTCATCCACGTGGAAAGTGATTTTCTGACTTTCCAATGCCTGCCCTATCATGTTCGCCATCTCTCCTCCTATTATGTTGCTCGTGACATAATCCTCGCTCAATATCTTCATCAAGTCGTTATTATGCACCATGGAACTCTGCAGCAATGCCAAGATGGAAATCTGTGCCAGAGTCTTGTTTAGCTGTTCAATACCTGTCCCAAGGTATAGCATTTGACTAAAATCGGGTAATGTCAAACATGGTGACCGAAATGAGCACTTGTAGGAAACACATTAACTTCAATCGTTGCGGGTGCCTTTGGAGTCCCAAACTCTACCTCAATTAGTTTTGGCATTTTTGCAGGAGATGCCTCGAACTAAAATGGCACAGATACATTCACCACGTTGCCCTCAGATGGCTAGATTTGTACAACAATAGGATTAAGAGTAACCACTGGCTTCTTGGGCTCATCTCCTTCAGATATCAAACCGATTGACCCTTTGGGGTCCCAGTCGTCCTCAATCTTAATCATGTGGGTGCTTTCACCCTTATAGTCTGGTAGAGGGTTTTTGAGAACATTGGGAGCAGGCTCTTTATCTATGATGACCTTGTTGTCAATTAAGGTCTGAATTTTGTCTTTCAACGAGTAGCACTCGTCGATGGTATGGCCCTTCATCCCCGATGGGTATGAGCAGGTTTTATTTGGGTTGATCCATTGGGAGGGGTTTTCTGGGGTTATGGCTGGGATGGGTGTAACATATCCAGCGGTTTTGAGCTTCTCATACAGTTGGTCAATGGGTTCGGCAATAGCGTTGTATTATCTGGGAGGTTTGCGGTCAAAGTTTGGTCATGGTCGTGAGACCTTTTAGCGGGTAGGTAGTGACGGATAGTGAGGAGGTTAGGAGTTTTAAGCTTGGTATACAGGTGCGAGTTGGGAATATCCTGGCGAGGTGGGATGATATGTTTGGTAGACGCGTGGTGGATTTTGATAGGAAGGTGAGGGTGCCTGGTAATTTAGAGAGGGTTGGTATGTGAGTGGAGTTGGAGGGTAGGGCTGGTATTTTATGGGAGAGTGGTTTCTCTGTGCAGCCATTACGAAGTTTATGTCCTTCTTCTTCGATGTACCACCAGATTTTAAGGCTTTGTTGGTGTCCTGCAGTGCCTCAAGGTTAGTAACCATACCATTTTTTATCTCTTCTTCAATCCTTTCTCCCAGTTTGATAATATCAGCGAACTTATGCCCCTCTATCAGCATCAATCTCTCGTAGTACTGCATATCCTGAGCACGGACAAAAAACCTATTCATTTGTTCTTCTTCCAAAGCCGGTCTAACCTTGGAAGCTTCCAACCTCCAACGAGTAGCATACCCGCGAAAGGTTTCGATGTGCTTCTTCTTCAAATTCTGGATATAGAACACGTCTGGCGCATTCTCATTATTGAACTTGAACCATGAAATCAGACGCCATGTTTACCCAACTCGTCCACTTCTTCTCATTTTGGCTGATATACCAGAATAAAGCATCACCTTTCAAGCTCCTCATGAACAGTTTCATGCGGAACTTCTCATCTCTACCGACTCCCACTAACTTATCACAATACATCCTGAGGTGAACCCTGGGATCACCCGTACCATCGAACATTTCGAACTTAGGAGGTTTACCCCTCTGGGAGATAAAAATCAGGTTGAACACAAAGGTCTTCATAATTTAGACTCTCCACACCTTTATTACCTTCCATGCCTTGAACCTTGCTAGTGAGTTTCTTGAGTTTAGCAGTCAAGTTCTGAATGAGTGGGTCTGATTCTGACATATCTTATATGGGTTGTGTATACCACGGCACAGTATCTACAAAGATAGGAGTATCTTGGTGGTTTGGAGCATTTTGGGGCTCAAGGATGTGCGGTGGAGCATTGTTAAGAGCTTCGGTTGGGGTCTTCTGTGGAGGTGTATGGACCTGATTGTTGACATCTGCAGTAGCAAGGGAGATGGACAAACTTGCCAAACTCCAGACCTGATCTAGCTCCTCTCAAAACCTTAGCAAAGTTTGCTCCAAATGAGCAGCAGTCTCTTTTGTGATCGGGGTACCTTGGGAAGTTCCTTCAATTTCTTTTCTTGCTTCATTATCTCCCATCTTTCATTTGTTCCTGTTTCTGGGGGTTTTCGGAGGAGGAGGACCCTTAGATCTTGTTAAGTATGCTGATGGTGCCAGAATGCAAAAACTAACCTTTGGGGAGGTAAATAAAAAATACAAGAAAAACAAAAAAGGTAAAAAGTTAGTGCGGGTTCTGAGAAATAAACTTTTGTGGTATTTAAACACGTTGTTGCAAGAATATAAGTCGTTTCCTATTTTGGTGCCTCGTTGTGCCCGAGGTAGGCCCAGCGTCACATATGATTTGGAGAACTTATAACACCAAGTGCCTCATTTTATCGATAGAAAATAGAACGAGTCAAAACAAACTGAAATAAAGAGAAATTATCATTGATGGTCAGTGGCCTTATTACATCAAGAAAGTAGTAAAAATCCTAACTATTTTTGTCCCAGAAGGACCTTCCCCATATTCGGTATCTTTGCCTCCCTCGAACAGTCTCCTCAACTCGCACTAACCCAGCAATAAGTAAGCCTGAGCCAAGCGCCCACTTTCGTTACCTTTTACTTCCAGATAGTGTTGATCCTTTTTAGAAACATGCCTTCCAGCTCCACTAGACCTTGCTCCAAGTACCCTAGACGATTGTCTACATGTACAGCCATGTCCTTCCATTCATTGATTAGCTTTTCTTTGGCCTCTAGTATTTCCCGATGCATACTTTCGCACTCTCTCATCCGTTTGCGTAGCTGATTATACTTGACCTTTGCGGCAGTCTCCTCATCATTAACCCTATGACCATGGACGAAACCTGTTTTTCCCAAGACAATATGATCATCTTCCAACCATTCCGGATAAAGTGGCGCATGACCAGCCTGATACCTGTCTGGTTTCATAGATTTATTTTCCAAAATGAGCTTGGAATGCCACATATGCTGAGCCCGACACCTCTGTAGGCTATCTTCATCTTGGAAGTCGGCCCTATAGTGATTCATCTTTTCTACCCTTGGTATAATCTGCTTTCTTCCCATTTGCCTCATGACTCAGAGAGGGACATAAGGGTAAGTTCCTCTTAAGCCGATGAGTACAAGGAATGGCGCATCCCTAGATCGAATGATAAACTCCCTAGTTGGAAACCACTCGTACATCCATGTACCTGCTCTTCTTTCAGATTATCTAATAGTTCCACCAATCTACTGGCATCTTCCGGGCAAGCAAACATATCCGGCATGAAGTGCATTCGCTTTGGATGATGTAAAGCGATATGGTCATCCCAGTCCCGGCGTATGATCTCTTGTCTATAGTCTCCCTTTTGGAGATGTTCAATGAGCCAGAGTTGTAGTAGCAAATTGCACCCTTCAAAGTGTGGTGCCCCTTGTTGACATTTCTCCAAGGCTCGGTACAGTTCGGCGAGGATCATGGGTGCTATGCTGAATGTCTGCTCGTCGATACCCTCCATTATGGCTTTGGTTACCATGGCTAGTCTCGTGTGGATTCTAGCCTTCTTCATTGGAAAGTATATCATGCCCAGGAATCAGAACATGAATACAAAGGCTCTCATATGTATGTGCCCCAAAGAGGTGAGGGTGAACTCGTCCATATGAGTGCGTTAGGATTTGCTATGTCCGAACCTTTCATACATGAAGTCGAAGGATACGTAGGAGTCGATCAAACTGGTCAGATTAGGATTCTTCTTGAGCCCAATCATTTTAAGGAACCCTCTACTTTTACGGTTTTCTGGCATAAGCAGCCCCGGGCTATCCCAAGGGATTCCGGCTAGACCCCCAATTTTTTCCAACAGCGGCGTCATTTCAATACCCCCAAAGCGGAAGACAGATCGTTCACTATTCCAAAACATAGTAGCATCTTCCACAATCTTGTTATCTGGCCTAACTTCCACGAGTGAAGGAAGATTTCCTAAGTTATTGCGGACAATAACCCGATCACTACCATGCAGATCCTCCCACCAGCTTAGTAACTTTGGGTGAATGTTTGATACCATACCGAATCTAGGGACATCGCGCCTAATTTCCTGCAAAATAGAGTGTTAGGACCTTAACCCAACCGAACTCGACATTTTAAATCAATAATTAGCAAAAGGTATTTAGTTCTCCAAATCAATGCACATAACGTGAATGTCCGTTTGGGTTTCGAGGAAACCCGATGGACTTTTGGTTTAGGCTATCCTGATGAGTCATTATGCGGACGACATAACTGACACGGCTAAGTTTGACCATGATGAATGAACAGTTAAACAAAGTAAGGTTAATATTTTTGAAGTACTAGACAAGGTACCCTTGAGCGGACAACTCAAGAGGGAAAGGCACGGAACTGTTGACTACATCGTTGATTGACTGGCTTTACTGCAAATATGTCATTGCCAAATTTAAGGGGTTTATAAATATTGAAGAGTGCAACCACTCATTATAAGCGTTTTTATAGGGTTTTGTTTGGCACGAGTGGAAAATGATGTTGAAGGATGCAATTACAACAGTGAAACAAGTACATGTATTTTCACGTTCATACAATAATGATTACAATAAATGCTCAAAATTAAAGACAGAATTGAAATAAAGAAAAGGCAGTAAAGCAGTAAAATAGTCAAAAAAAGGAAGATATGAAAAAACAAGTTAATAATTATGAAGAAATGGTTAAAGCAATAAATAAAGGTAGTAAAAAGAGCAATAAAGTCACAAACATTTTCCCCATATATTCTATGCTCAAAATATTCCCAAAAATAGTATATAGATGCATATATAAGCATCCACAAAATGTTTGGTATTTCTCTACATTTTTTGAAGTATTTTAAAACCAATTTACGACTTATATTTTACTATAAAATCCAATATTTGGTCTCAAATATTATTATTTTAATAAGTAATTTATTTTATTCTCACATTTACATAAAAATTTAATTAATATAATTTTCATAAAATTTTACAAGGTCATTAAATATTTCTAAATCAAAATTGCATTAAATTGTAATTTATCATATTTCTCAATTCGACGAGTATTTTAACTACAAAATCATTCTTAATAATTTTAATTGATACTTATACATATTTTTATTAACTCACCATTTTAATTGGATTTTTACAATGCCATTTACTAATTTATAAAAAATCAATTAGGGGAAAATTGCTCATTTAAATCATAGCCCCTTTCAAATTCAATTGTAGCCAAATTTTAGCCCAATTTAAGCCCCCAATTACACGATCCAATTGTAGAAATTACCCGACCCAGACCCATCTAAACTAACCCGCCCCAGCTCTCTTTTAATCATACCGTTGATCACTCAGATCAACGGCCCATGTCAAACCTACCATAATTAAAACCCAAATACCCCCTAACCCTAACCATTTCCCAAACTAGCCGCCCTTGTATTCCCCTTTATCCCCAAATGCTCTTTAGCCCTCCTCGAACCCTAGTCTGTTCCAACACCGATTCACCGGCATCTATGGTCGTTCCAGCCCTCAAACGTCTATATCTGTCACTCCTCACCTCTCCAGGTCCTTGGGTTCGAAGATGGTAGTCCCATCTCAAGGGTTATCGGACCAGAGGTCCTCCGATTTGAAGATCTACAGTCGTGTCCGACCTTTTCCAGCAAGCCCTGAGGCTATGGGTTCTTTGTCGACTCCGACGAGGCCATTCCAGGCATTTCTCGATCCTTCGATACCTTTCTCTGAAACACTAATTTCTCGAGGTTCTTCTCTGTGTTTATCTTTATAATCTTCTCTAAGCTTTAGTTATTCTCTAAAAAAATTTGGTACTTCTCACCTTTTCTTCACCTGTTTTTTATTCAAACTATTCGTCTTCTAAAATTTAGGGTTCCCACGATTTCTATGATTTCTTCGCTTTATTTTCTCTACTGTGTGTTCCACTCTAGTTCTTACTTTGATTCTAAGTATTTTCTACTATGGCTCTATGGCGTTTTGCCTTACTAATTGTTTTCTAGGGTTTCGAGTTAATGTGTTCAATGCTTTCCATCATGATGTACTGCTTTTTTGTTCATCTTCATCTGTGATATTCCTTATGCTCTATGTGTAATGGAAACCCTAAGTTTTAAGGGGGTTTTCCATTTTCTCTCTGTGAAACCCTAGCCGCCTCTAATTATCGCTTGTGTGTTTCTACTACATGTTATTCTACTACTTCCAGTTTATGCATGCTCGAATCTATGTATCTTTTTATATTGTCACATTTCCCCTTTTCTAAACAACCCTAATTTGAGAAAATTAGTTTTGTACATTTTGTTTGATTCTTTAATTGAGACATGTTTTCTGACTAAGTTCAAATAAGCTAGTATCTATAATCCCTTGATTTTCTAGGTAATGGACCTGCCTTATGTGTTCACCCGTATGAATTTTTAAATTCTTTACACGTATTTGCCCTATATTCTGTGATTGATACTTGATTTCTTTCCAAAAATAAAGTAAAGTTTATTTACCTCATGTCGGTTCCTTAATTAAAGTAAACCATCTCCTTAATTGTTTGTGATTGATACAGATTGAATATTTTCTTGCCCTAGTGCTGCATCTTTTTCAAACTAGGAAAAGACTTCACCTTTTCTCACCTCAACACACATTGATACACGCACACTCTCTAAAGTCACTCACTGAAAAGCTTCACTATAATCTTCTCTATTACTTTCTCTATTTCTAGAGTTAGCCGACTGAAAGCCAAGGCTAGCTATAAGGATCCATCTTTGCTTTGTGACACAAGTTTTCAACTGGTAGGCTCTTAATTTACACTACCAGCCTCTAAACTACCTGTTTACTTAATCATGTTCTTTTGCCTATTGATGTTCAGTTGAGTTAATTGCATGCTTAACCCTTTTTCCCCTTTCCCTTGTTTGCTTGTGTTTTTCAGTTTAAGTTTTTAGCATGTTTAATCCTCTTCCCTTTTCCCCTTGTCTGTTATGTTTAGGTTCAGCATGTTAATCCTTCTTCCCATTCCCTTGTCTGTTTATGTTTAGTATTTCATTTTAGTTTCAGTATGCTTAAACTCTTTCCGCTTACCCTTGTTTAGTGTTCATTGTTATGGTTTGAGTTCATGTACACCACTTTCCCCTGAATCCTTTAATTTAGTCCTGTGTTTTCCAAGTATTCTTATGTGATTCCCCTTTCCCTTATCCCCTGTTTGTATAAAAATGTGTTCCGTAATAGGGTGGCACCTCATTGCCACTCCTAGTTTAGAACTAAGGTATTTAACAGCCTATTTTCAAAGTAATCCCATTCCCCATCCCTTATATTATGTGTTTGAGCCTTGACAAAGGCCTGTTGGTGTCCTAATCACCATACAGGCCCTAGTCTGACTTATTTTCAAGTCTCCTTTTGCTTGTTAAACCATGTATGAGGTTATGGGTGTGCCAGTGTCACTCCATGGCTAGGTATGACCACCTCTTACATTGGTCTTCCTCTAACTCCTCACTTTTACACTTATTCTTAGTTCTTTAAGTCCTGCCCCCCTTTCTGGTAAGCCATGCTTAGGGACCCTGGAGTCTCCTCTGAATTTGGATGCCCTAGGGCTGGTAATTCCACACTTGCACTACTTTAATTACTTAGAGTGTAAGCATTGCCGGGGTTTCCTTGAAAACCTTTGGAACTTTGTAACATTATAAAGAGAAAGCCTCGGATTTGGGAGCCTGGATTTGGTAAAAGGCATATGTTGGACATTAAAGTTGCTTCGAGACTCATCGCGCCTATTGTAGTTATTGATATATTCAGCTTTATTTCTTTTAATGTTTTTTCTGTCCAGTTTTTGTAATAACTTGTAACAAAAGAACTTGGGGACCTAGTGAAAGGGAATATGGGAGGGGTTTACTTTCTTGCATCAATATCATATAGATAACATGCCCATAGGCTTTACTTCTTGCATCAATATCATATAGATACCATGCCAATAGGCTTTACTTTCTTGCATCAATATCATCTAGATGTCATGTCTATAAAGCTTTACATTATTGCATCAATCTCATATAGATACCATGTCTATAGGCTTTACATTATTGCACCAATATCATCTAGATATCATGTCTATAGGATTTTACATTATTGCATCAATCTTACATAGTTATTATGTCTATAGGGTTTTACAGTATTGCATCAATCACATAGATACCATGTTTATAGGGCTTTGCATTCTTGTAATTTCATATAGAAACCATGCATATAGGTTCACATTCTTATAATCTCGCCTAGAAAACATGCCTATAGGGATGTCTAAAACGTTAGGCAAAACATTAGGTCGTCTAACTATGTGTAAAGCAGTAACAAAAAGGGCTAATAAGCATATCATAAAGGTCCAAACTCGCCTAGTGCTTAAAACCTTTTAGTTCAATTCATCCCTAAGTCTGTTTTCTTTTAAATTGGGCTCAGGTCTGCCCCTTTCACATTACTCAGAACCTGTAATGTCTTTTAAAATGTTAAATTTGTGGTTTCATCAACTTCGCCCGCCACGTTTAATGCTTTAAGGTCTTTCAAACTTTTCTTCTTGCATCCCCTTTTGTATTCAAGCTGTTCGGCTGAATGTAAACCATTTCTAAACTCTTCTGCAACTTCAATGTTCTTTTCAACAGACTCGCGTCTGAGACTAATGTTTTTCCTCTAAAAATCAACTGATTTTTAAATCATGTCAACTCCTAAAACGGTCCCAGGGAGCTCGAAGCAGATTTTCTATCCAAATGTTATGTGTTAAACTAATCTGCCGACACTTTTTACCTCTTTTATAGACCAAATCAGTATTTGAAGCCATGCTAAACTAGTTGATGTAATGATACGGGGTTCTATTTGAGCTTTTGACTATCTTATTTACATACCTCTTATATGATACATGTTTTGACTGTCGTTCTAGTATTTTACCTTTGAAACTCCATATATATCCTCTCTCCCCCCCCCCCCTCTTAGGATTAGAAGTCTTAATACCCCAGGACTAACAGGTTGGAACGGGTATTTGCATGCAATAAGTATTCGATACCAACGCGCTTAAATACCTTAACGGGGTGGGAAGGGTATAATATAGAGATGATGTCCGGTACGCTAATACCATATGCGACCCCTCTTTGAGGAGTGTGTGCGGGGTATTATACCGATGTGATCCATATTATAGTTAAACCTGGGACCCTTCTCTCTTTTATTTGCTTATTTAAATGTTTTCCTATATTGATGTTTTTTTCCAAATCAATCCTCTTTTATTTTCAAACTTATGCCCTTCCTTCTTCTTTTAAAGCTTTCCAAGTTGTGTGAATGTTACACGTGTAAATCTTATTTGCCTATTTGCTCCATCGCTTCATAAAGTCACAATTAACATGGCCGGGAACCACACTAGTGATCTTGAGGGGTGCCTAATACATTCCCTCGAGATAACCTCAAGCCCTTACCCGAACTCCGGATTTCTTTCAAAATACCCCTCTTATCTTTAAAAGTGTCCTAATGCACTATAATCATTAGGTGGCGACTCTTCAAATTTCATAACCCAATTCTCAAACAGAAATGAGAGTTGTTTTGCCTATAATGTCGCAAAACCTGATTTTGCTTTTTTTTTTAAAAGGGGGCGTCGACAGCATGGCGACTCTGCTGGGGAGTTTTACTTAAGGCTATTACCATTACGTGTTTTGTGACTTTATTGCTCTCTTTACTACATTTATTTATTGCTTTAATCATTTCTTCATCAGAGTAATCAAGGACATGTACAATGGAGCTAAGACTAGTGTTAGGACGTTGGGTGGCGAATCAGACCATTTCCCAGTGGTTATGGGGCTCCATCAAGGATTGGCGCTGAGCCCCCTCTTGTTTGCCTTAGTGATAGATGCTCTAACCCGTCATATTCAAGGGGATGTGCCTTGGTGTATGCTATTTGCTGATGACATAGTATTGATAGATGAGACGAGGGTCAGTATTAATGAAAGGTTAGACGTATGGAGACAGACTCTCGAGTCTAAAGGTTTCAAAATAAGCAGATCTAAGACAGAGTACCTGGAGTGCAAGATTAGCGCCGAGCTGAGCAAAGTAGGCAGGGACGTGATGATTGGTTCTCAGGCCATCGCCAAGAGGGACAGTGTCCGATATCTTGGGTCTGTGATTCAGGGGTACAGAGAGATTGACGGGGACGTCACTCATCGTATAGGAGCGGGGTGGTCAAAGTGGAGGCTTGCATCAGGAGTCCTTTGTGACAAGAAAGTTCCACACAAACTCAAGGGGAAATTCAATAGAGCCGTGGTTAGACCTGCAATGATGTATGGGGCGGAGTGCTGGCCCGTGAAGAACTCGCATGTTCAGAGAATGAAGGTTGCGGAGATGAGGATGCTTAGGTGGATGTGCGGACACACCAGGCTAGATAAGATTAAGAATGAAGTTATTCGAGAGAAGGTGGGGGTGGCCCCGGTGGATGAGAAGATGCGAGAAGCGAGGCTGAGGTGGTTCGGGCATGTGCGGAGAAGAAGTCCCGATGCCCCGGTGAGGAGCTGCGAGCGGCTGGAGATTGTTGGCGGTCGGCGAGGCAGAGGGAGGCCTAAGAAGTATTGGGGAGAGGTGATTAGGCAGGACATGACTAGAATGCAGGTTTCCGAGGACATGACCCTTGATAGGAAAGTCTGGAGGTCTAGAATCAGGGTTGTAGGATAGGGGCTCCTAGAGTTTTTCGTACGCCTCTTCCGGGGTTGGGTGTGGGTCAGCAGGGTTACCCATAGATGATTTGTGCTTTAGCTGATGTCCCCCCTATGAGTGTTAGTTATGGTAGTTACTGTATGATATTATTGCATGCGATTGTATTTAAGTTTTGTATGTTTAGATAATTATTTACGCTATTTACGCTATTTCGGCTGGAGTTACTAATGCTTTATTGTTTTTGTTTTTGTCTTTGTTTTTGTTTTATTGCTGTTATTCCTTTTATCCTATGAGCCGGGGTTCGATTGGAAACAGCCTCTCTGCCCTTTCAGGTAGGGGTAAGGCTTGTCTACATATTACCCTCCCCAGACCCCACCTGGTGGGAGTATACTGGGTAGTTGTTGTTGTTGTTGTACTAACTTGTTTCTTCATGTCTATCTTTCTTCGACTATTTTACTTCTTTACTGCCTTTCCTTTATTTCAATTCCGTCTTAAAATTCCAAGCATTTATTGTAATCATTATTGTATGAACGTGAAAATACATGTACTTATTTAACTGTTGTAATTGCATCCTTCAACATCATTTTTCACTCGTGCCAAAAAAATCCTATAGTAATGCTTATAATGAGTGGTTACGCTCTTCCAATATTTATAAACACATTAAATTTGGCAAAGGCATATTTATGGTAAAACCAGTCGATCAACATTGTAGTCGACGGTTCAGTGCCTTTCCTTCTTGAGTTGTTCGCTCAAGGGTACCTTGTCTAGCACTTCAAAAATAGAAACCTTACTCTGTTTAACTATTCATGCATCATGGTCAAACTTAGCCGAGTCATTTATGTCGTCATCATAATGACTTGTCAGGATAGCCTAAACCAAAAGTCCATCGGGTTTACTCGAAGCCCAAACGGACATTCACGTTATGTGTATTGATTTGGAGAACTAAATACCTTTTGCTAATTATTGATTTAAATAGTCGAGTTTGGTGGGGTTAAGGTCCGAACACTCTATTTTGCAGGAAATGAGGCACTAGGTCCACAGATTTGGTATGGTATCAATTACTAAGCTGGTGGGAGGATCTGCATGGTAGTGATCGGGTTTTTGTCCGCAAGCACTTAGGAAATCTTCCTTCACTCCTAGAAGTTAGGCCAACTATGTTTTGAGATAGTGAATGATCTATCTTCTGATTTGGGGGTATTGAAATGACGCCGTTGTTGGAGGAAATTGGGGGTTTAGCCGGAATTCCTTGGGATAGCGCGGGGCTGCTTATGCCAGAAAACCGCAAAGGTAAAGGGTTCCTGAAAATGATGGGGCTCAATAAGAATCCTAATCTGACCATTCTGAAGGACTACATATACTTCGACTTCATGAAAGGTTCGGACATAGCAAATCCTATCGCACTCACATGGACAAGTTTGCCCTCACCTCTTTGGGGAACATACATAGGAGAGCCTTTGTATTCATGTAATGTTTCCTAGGCATGATAGTCTTTCCAATGAAGAAGGCTAGAATCCACAAGAGACTAACCATGGTAACCAAATCCATAATGGAGGTTATCGACGGGCAAACATTCAGCATAGTACCCATGATCCTCGCTGAACTGTACCGAGCCTTAGAGAAATGTCAACGAGGGGCACCACACTTCGAAGGGTGCAATTTGCTAATAAAACTATGGCTCATTGAACATCTCCAGAAGGGAGACTGCAGACAAGAGATCATATGCCGGGACTGGGATGACCATATTGCTTTCCATCATCCAAATCGAATGCACTTCAAGTCGGATATGTTCGCTTGCCCGGAAGATGCCAAACGGATGGGTGGAACTATTGGAGAAACTGAAAGAAGAGCATGGAAAGTATATGCACGAGTGGTTTCCAACTAAGGAGTTTATCATTTGGTCAAGGGATTCACCATTCCTTGTACTCATCGGCTTAAGAGGAACTTACCCTTATGTCCCTCTCCGTGTCATGAGGCAAGCCGCAAGAAAGCAGATTATACCAAGGGTAGAAAAGATGAGTCATTACAAGGCTGGCTTCGAAGATGACGATAGCCACACAGGTGTCGGGCTCAGCATATCTGGCATTCCAAACTCATTTTTTGGAAAAGGGATCTATGGAACTAGACAGGTATCAGGCTGGGCATGCGCCACTTTATCCGGAATGGTTGGAAGACGATCATATTGGCTTGGGAAAAATAGGTTTCGTCCCTGGTCACAGGGTTATTGATGAGAAGACTGTAGCAAAGGTCAAGTACAATCAGCTACGCAAACGGATGCGAGAGTGTGAAAGTGAACATCGCGAAATATCAACGACTGACAGGAAGCTGAAGGTAACGAAGGTGGGCACTTGGCTCGGGTTTACTTGTGGCTGGGACTGCGGGAGTTGATGAAACTGCATGAGGGAGGCAAAGATACCGAATATGGGGAAGGTCCTTCAAGGACCAAGTAGTTAGAGTTTTTACTGCTTTCTTGATGTAATAAGGCCACTGGCCATTAGTGACAATTTCTCTTTATTTCGGTCTGTTTTGACTCGTTCTATTTTCTATCAATAAAATAAGGCACTTGGTGTTATAAATTTCCAAATCATATCTGTCGCTAGGCCTACCTCGGGAACAAGAGGCAACCAAATAAGAAATGACTTATATTCTTGCTACAACGTGTTTAAATACCGCAAAGTTTTCTTTCTCAGAACCCGCACTAACTTTTTACCTTTTTTGTCTTTCTTTTATTTTTTATTCCCCTCCCCAAAGGTTAGTTTGTGCATTCTGGCACCATCAGCATACTCAACAAGATATAAGGTTCCTCCTCCTCCTCCAAGTCCCCCCAGAAACAGGAACAAAGGAAAGATGGGAGATAATGAAGCAAGAAAGGAAATTGAAGGGACCTCCTAAGGTACCCCGATCACCAAAGAGACTGCTGCTCATTTGGAGCAAACTTTGCTAAGGTTTCGAGAGGAGCTAGACCAGGTCTGAAATTTGGCAAGTTTGTCCATCTCCCTTGCTGCTGCAGATATCAACAATCATGTCCATGCACCTCCACATAAGACCCCAACCCAAGCTCGCAACAATGCTCCACCGCTCATCCCTGAGCCCCAAAATGCTCCGAACCACCAAGATACCCATATCTTTGTGGATATTGTGCCGTATTATACACATCTCATATCAGATGTGTCAGAATAAGACTCACTCATTCAGAACTTGGCTGCTGAACTAAAGAAACTCACTAGAAAGGTTCAAGGCGTGGAAGGTAATAAAGGTGTGGAGGGTCCGAACTATGAAGACCTTTGTGTTCAACCTGATGCCGAACTCCCAGAGGGGTACAAACCTCCTAAGTTCGAAATATTTGATGGTACTTGTGATCCCAGGGTTCACCTCAGGATGTATTGTGACAAGTTAGTGGGAGTCGGTAGAGATGAGAAGATCCGCATGAAATTGTTCATGAGGAGCTTGAAAGGTGATGTTTTATCCTGGTATATCAACCAAGATGCGATTTCATGGGCCGTTTCAAGTTCAATACTGAGACGCGTCAGACGTGTTCTATATCCAGGATTTGAAGAAGAAGCCCACCGAACCCTTTCGCAAGTATGCTACTCATTGGAGGTCGGAAGCTGCCAAGGTTAGACCGGCTTTGGAAGAAGAACAAATGAACAGGTTTTTCGTACGTGCTTGGGATCCGCAGTACTACGAGAGATTGATGCTGATAGAGGGGAAGAAGTTCGCTGAGATCATCAAACTGGGAGAAATGATTGAAGAGGGGTTCAAAAATGGTATGGTTACTAACCTTGAGGCACTGCATGCCACCAACAAAGCCTTATAATCTGGTGGTACGTTGAAGAAAAGGATGTAAACTCCATAATGGATGTGCAGAGAAAACACTCTCCCATAAAATACCAACCCTACCCTCCAACTCCACTCACATACCAACCCTCTCTAAGTTACCAGGCACCCTCACCTGCCTATCAAAATCCACCACCCGTCTACCAAACATATCAGCCCACCTCGCTAGGATATTCCTAACCAGCACCCATATACCAAGCTTACAACTCCCAACCTCCTCACTATCCGTCACCACCTACCCGCCAAACCTTCCTACGACCAAGACCAAACTTTGGCCGCAAACCTCCCAGACAATACACCGCTATTGCCGAACCATAGACCAATTATATGAGAAGATCAAAGCCACTGGATATGTTACACCCATCCCAGCCATAAACCTAAAAAACCTTTCCCAATGGATCAACCCAAATAAAACCTGCGCATGCCATTCGGAGATGAAGGGCCATACCATCGATGAGTGCCGCTCGTTGAAAGACAAAATTCTGACCTTAATTGACAACAAGGTCATTGTAGCTAAGGAGCCTGCTCCCAATGTTTGCAAAAACCCTTTACCGGACCATAAGGGTGGAGACATCACATGATTGAGATTGAGGATGACTGGGACCCCAAAGGGTCAATTGGTTTAATAGCTGAAGGAGATGAGCCCAAGAAGACGGCGGTCACTCTTAATCCTATTGTTGTACAATTCCAACCATCTGAGGGTGACATGGTGAATGTATCTGTACCATTTGAGTTCAAGGTACCTCCTGCAAAAATGCCAAGACCAATTGAGGTGGAGTTCGGGACTCCAAAGGCGCCCGCACCGATTGAAGTTAATATGTTGCCTCTAAGGGTGCCTATTCTAGCCACCATGTCAAACATAACCCCATTTCAATAAAATTCCATACCTTGGGACTACGTATCCAAGGCGAGAAGGAAGGGAAAAGCACGCACGGGCGAAGTATTGTCGCGCAAGGTATGACTAGAACAGGCATGGTGTACACACCGGAGCACCTAGCTAAGTCCAGCAAGCAGGCCTCTGGACGTCCCATTGAAACTGGACATGATGATCTCTAGAGGAAGATACATGCTAAATAATATTGAGTTGTTGAACAGCTAAACAAGACTCCGGCACAGATTTTATCTTGGCATTGCTGCAGAGTTCCGAGGCACATAAGAATACCTTGATGAAGATATTGAGCAAGGCCTATGTCTCGAGCAACATAACAGGAGGAGAGATGGTGAACATGATAGGGCAGGTATTGGAAAGTCACAAAACACTTTCCATGAGGATGAATTACCACTTGAAGGGCTCGGCCATAACAAAGCACTACATATCACTGCAAAGTGAAGATCATTTCATTACCAGGATCTTAGTCAATGGAGGTTCTAGCCTCAACATTTGTCCATTGATCACCTTCAAGAAGTTGGGCAAAGGATTACATGAGATAAAAGATGGAGCTATTAATGTTATGGCTTTTGATGGTTCTCAGAGGTCCACCCTAGGGGAGATTAGCTTGTGTTTACAAATGGGCCCACTTGGTTTGATGTTGATTTCCAAGTCATTGACGTACCAGCATCTTACAACTTACTACTGGGATGACCCTGGATCCATGCCGCTGGGGCTGTAGCATCAACCTTGCATCAAGCCGTGAAGTTCAAATGGAACCATCAGGAAGTGATCATCCATGGTAATGGTAGTAACCCCATATACAGACGCCAGACCAATCTGATAATCGAAGGCAAAAGAAGAATAGGCGGAGAAACATATCATCATATTGAGCGAGTCAACGCAGTGGACAATGAGATATGGTGGAGTAACATGGTCAAGAGCATTCTTAATTGGAGTGGGTATGAACTAGGGAAAGGACTTGGTAAGAATCTTAAATGCATCACCAAACCTATCCAGATGAAGAAGCACGGCACTAACTTCGGAATAGGGTACGAGTACACTTGGCATGAATTCAAAAACTGGTCACCACCATGGAGCAGCCCATATTACCCATTGGAACACCTTATACCTCAGTTGGAGCAAACATTTCAGCTAGCCGACACTCTCTACGGGTCAAAAGAAGACAAGGCTCTTGTGGCAATGAAGAACTTGTTTCTGGAATGGGGCATGGACTGTTGTGTGACTTTTGAAGAGGAAGGAGAGGAAGGCCCTTCCATTCAGGCTGTAAACCGAGGGGAGAACCTCACCAATTGGTCAATCAGGACCATCATCGCCCGAAAATCTTCGGGGTAGCAAGACAGAACAAGAATCATGCATCTTTGTTTTAAATATTTTATTTACTTCCTGCATTGTCTTTACTTTCCAAAAGAGTTCCGATGTTTTGAACATTTATGAATTTAATCAAAATCATTTTTCAGTTTATCAAATATCCCGCTATTCGTTACTTTTCTCTGCTATTTACTTTATTTCCACACAGCATTACTATTACGTATCTTGATGATGAACCAACAACTGTAACTTGCAATGAGGCTATGCAACAAACGGACATAGACCCTGAGAAAGATGATATACCAGAAGAGGTTGTTAGAGAGGTCGAGATTTTTTAGAATAGACCTAAGTCCAACTTGGATGAAACTGAGGTCGTCAATCTGGAAGATACACATAATGTCAAAGAAATGTGCATCAGTGTGCACTTATCATAGACAGAAAAAGAGGAATATACAGAGTTATTAAAGGAATATGAGGATATCTTTGCATGGCCTTATGATGATATGACTGGTCTCAGTACATCCATCATTGCTCACAAGTTACCGTCATATCCTGTATGTCCACCAGTAAAACAGAAGCTCAGAAAATTCAAACCAGAGATGAGTTTAAAAATCAAAGAAGAGGTCACCAAGCAGGTCAAAGCCAGAGTTTTTCAAGTGGTAGAATACCCAACCTGGTTAGCTTACATCGTGCCAATACCAAAGAAGGATGAGAAAGTCAGAGTCCGTGCCGACTACCGGGATCTCAATCGGGTCAGTCCCAAAGACGATTTCCCCTTGAAACATACACATTTTCATCAAAAACTGCGCCAAGCATGAGTTGCAGTCATTCGTCGATTTCTTTGCGGGGTACCATCAGATATGGATGGATGAAGAATATGAAGAGAAAACAATGTTTGTCACGCCTTGGGGAATGTATTGCTACAGAATGATGCCGTTCGGTTTAAAGAATGTGGGAGATACTTATATGAAGTCCATAACTACCTTCTTTCGTGACATGATACATAAGGAAATTGAGGTATATGTGGACGACATCATCATTAAGTCCAGGAAGGCTGCAGATCACATGAAGGACCTCTGAAAGGTTTTCAACAGACTAAGGAGGTATAACTTGAAACTAAATCCCTCCAAGTGTGCATTTGGGGTCCCTGCGGGAAAGTTATTGGGTTTCATCGTAAGACACCAAGGATTAGAGCTGGATCCGTCAAAAGTCTAATCTATTCAAGAGTTGCCACCGCCGAAGAACAAGAAAGAGGTAATGAGTTTCCTGGAGAGACTCAACTATATCAGTCGGTTCATAGCTCAGTCTACCATCATCTGTTAACCTATCTTCAAGATTCTATAGAAGGATGCCACCACCAAATGGACTGATGAATGTCAAAAGCCTTTTGAGAAGATCAAGGAATACTTGTCTATGCCTCCAGTCCTGGTTCCGCCTGAGCCTGGAAGGCCTTTATTACTCTATCTCGTAGTTTTAGATAGAGCATTTGGTTGTGTCTTGGGACAATGTGATGATACAGGGAGGAAAGAGCAAGCTATTTACTTTCTCAGCAAGAAGTTTACCCCGTACGAGGCTCGGTATTCCTTACTAGACGAACCTGTTGTGCTTTGACTTGGGTAGCTCAAAAATTGAGGCATTATTTCAGTGCCTACACTACCTACCTTATATCAAGAATAGATCCACTAAAGTATATTCTTCAGAAGCCCATGCCCACTGGCAAGCTCGCCAAGTGGAAAATCTTGTCGAGTGAATTCGACATTATCTATGTCACCCAGAGGCAGTTAAAGGTCAGGCTTTGGCAGATCATCTCACAGAAAATACTGCTGGAGGGGAGTATGAACCATTAAAGACGTATTTTCCCGACGAGGAAGTAGCTTTCATAGGAGAAGACATTGCAGAATCCTATGACGGTTGGAGGATGTTTTTCAACGGAGCCGCAAATTTCAAAGGAGTAGGTATCGGAGCAGTACTGGTATTAGAAACCGGTCAATATTACCTGGTATATGCCAAGCTCAGGTTCCCGTGCACCAATAATATGGCCGAGTAGGAAGCTTGCAGCTTGGGGCTTAAACTAGCCATTGACATGAACATTCACGAGATGCTAGTGATCGGAGACTCATACCTGCTCATACATCAGGTCCGAGAACAATGAGCAGCCAAGAATTCCAAGAAACTCCCTTATCTGCACCACATATAGGAGTTGAGAAAGAGGTTCAGAAAAACGGAATTCCAGCACGTTCCAAGAATACAGAATGAGTTCGCAGATACGCTTGCTACTCTATCATCCATGATTCAACATCCAGATACAAACTTCATCGACCCTATCCAGGTGAAGATTCATGATCAACCGGCATATTGTGCACATGGTGAGGAGGAAGCCGACGGAAAACCCTAGTTCCATGACATCAAAGAGTACCTGACGATAGTAGAGTATTCGGAGCTTGCTAATGCTACCCAGAAGAGCAGGCTTCGCCGGTTATCCAACAATTTCTTTCACAGCGAAGGAATCCTGTATGAGGACTCTTGATATGGTACTATTGAGGTGTGTCGATGCGACAGAAGCAACCAAGTTATTGGAGGAAGTGCATTCAGGGACCTGTGGACCGCACATGAACGGCTTTGTTCTAGCAAAAAAATACTCCGATCACGGTATTTGTGGATGACTAAATGGAATGCATCCAATATGTTTGAAAGTGCCACCGGTGTCAGATACATGCAGATATGATAAAGGTACCTCCAAATAAGCTCACTACAACGAGCTCACCATGGCCATTCGCCATCTGGGAAATGGATGTTATTGGACCGATCGATCCTGCCACCTCAAACAGACACAGGTTCATCTTAATGGCAATTGATTACTTCACTAAATAGGTTGAAGCAGCTTCATACAAAGTAGTAACCAAGAAGGTCGTGGCAGACTATGTCCGATTTCGCATTGTCTGTCGGTTCGGAATTCCAGAGTCAATCATCACTGATAATGGTTCCAATCTCAACAGCAACTTGATGAGAACAATGTGAGAAACTTTCAGGATCAGGCACAGAAATTCTACAGCGTATAGACCTCAGATGAATGGAGCCGTGGAAGTAGCCAGCAAGAACATCAAGAAAATACTAAGGAAAATAATCGAAAGGCACAAACAGTGGCATGAGAATTTGTCATTCAGTTTATTGGGTTATCGTACTACAGCTCGCACATCAACCATGGCAACTCCCTACATGTTGGTTTATGGTACAGAGGCGGTCATTCTCGCTGAGATAGAAATTCCATCCTTGAGAGTCATACAAGAAGCGGAGCTAGATGATGCAGAATGGGTCAAGGGTCGCTACGAGCAGTTAGCCTTTATAGATGGAAAGAGAATGAATGCGGTTTTCCACTGTCAGTTGTATTAGAACATAATGTCTAGATCCTTCAACAAGAGAGTTCGACCAATGAAGTTCACACCGGGACAGCTGGTGTTAAGGAAGATATTCCCACATGATGAAGCCAAAGGGAAATTCTCTCCCAACTGGCAAGGTCCGTACATGGTTCACCGGGTTCCAACTGGAGGAGCCATTATTCTTGCAGAAATGGACGGAGAAGTTTGGCCAAAACCGATCAACTAAGATGAAGTGAAGAGATACCACATTTAATCAGTATGCTTTTTCTTTACGATGTAAATAGAACTACGCCTTACCTGATTCCCGTTTAAGAGGTGATACGTAGGCAGCCCTATGGGTTCGGTCACATCCTTAATAAAATTCCATTTTCCCCCGCACTTGGAACTGGGGCAGAATTTTGAGGAGGACCCTAAAAATTCTGAAGTCAGTTTGGTAGTTTCCACATCAACATCAACCCAGTAAACTGGGGTAGAATTTTGAGGAGGTCGATCCGTTTTAAGTCATTCAGCATCGCCGTCAACAGCGCCAGCCCAATAAACTGCGGCAGAATTTTGGGGAGGACCCTCAAAATTCTGGAGCCAGCAAGGTTGTCGAGCTTTGAACCATGTTGCAGTTGTGGTTCATCATAGAACAAAACTATCTTTTCTTTACTTATAATTATACATTTGCATCACAATTGCCAAAATTTGCATAAAATCATTTGGATCACTATCGTTCAGCAACGCTACCCTAGATGGTACAAGACGCCACGAGTCAAGGGATGCGAACTAACCTCCCTCTTATAGAACTCACGATCTTTCTTTGGATGCAAGAATCCAGAATACAATTAGATGATGCATGCGCTGTACAAAACTTAAGTCCCCAAAACCACTACTTACCTCGCGAAAGTTAACTATCTACATTCAACACTTCCCCAGCAGTCATGATGGCACAATCATCTACCAGATAAGAAAGTCATTGCCATCCTCTTCTTTATATATTTGCATTTTTGCGTATGGCTATTCTCTACCTTTCAAGACTAAGATCTGTCTCCATCTTGCATTTTGCATAAGGCTATTCTCTTCCTTCCGAGGCTAAGCTCTGCCTCCATCCTGCATAAGGCTATCTTCTGCCTTTTGAGACTAAGAGCTGTCTCCATCTTGCATTTTGCATAAGGCTATTCTCTGCCTTCCGAGGTTAAACTCTACCTTATTTATTTTGCATTTGGCTAAAAAATCACCACCCTGTTTCATTTGGCTGAAATATCGCCACCCCTGCATTATAAATTCCTGCTCGACTAAATATCGCCACCCCTTGCATTCATTCGGCTGAAATATTGCCAACTTTTCATGGGCTGAAATATCACCAACTTATACAAAAGAGTCATAGTTCGGAGGTATCATCTGCATAGCCCGAGAACACCATTTCATGGCCTGCGAATCTTTTCTATTATGCTCTTCATAGCCCAGGACGTCATAGTCTGAGGACGCCATCCTAATCGTTCGAAGACATCATTCATGGTCCAATGGGAACTTGCATCACACAATATGTACGCACATCATTCATTTGCAGGTACACCGGCTGGCATGGCCATCTTAGAATGAGAAATCTCGCTCCATTTCTCTGTAGTTAGTCCGATCTCCGAACCCTTGCCAAATCTTAAACCCCGTTGAATCCGCCTCCTCCAAAATTTTCATTGGCATATCCCACCGATAGTTCTCGAACTACATACGGCCTGATTCCTATAAAACCAGGGATATGTAGGTAGCTCAGAAGCCAGAGCACGATCAAAATTCTCTGACAATCATCATTTCCGGTTAAAATTGGCCATCTTGTCTTTACCCGACAACTCTTCATCCTCCTCGGGTAAAGAGGGGGACCAGTTGATACCCAATTTTTCCCCATATATTTTTATACTCAAAATATTCCCAAAATAGTATATAGTTGCATATATAAGCATCCACAAAAAGTTTGGTATTTCTTTACATTTTTTTAAGTATTTTAAAACCAATTTACGACTTATTTTATAATATAAAATCTAATATTTAGTCTCAAATCTTGTTATTTTAATAATTAATTTATTTTATTCTCTCATTTACATAAAAATATATTTTACAGAATTTTACAAGGTCATTAGATATCTCTAAATTAAAATCGCATTAAATTGCAATTTTATCCCATTTCTTAATTCGACGAGTATTTTAACTACAAAATCGTTCTTAATAATTTTAATTGATACTTATACGTATTTTTATTAACTCATCATTTTAATTAGATTTTTACAATGCCATTTACTATTTTATAAAAAATCAATCAGGGGAAAATTGGCCATTTAAATCATAGCCCCTTTCAATTTAAATTGTAGACAAATTTTAGCCCAATTTAAGCCCCCAATAATACGACCCAATTGCATAAATTACTGACCCAAAACCATCTAAACTAACCTGCCCCACCTCTCTTTTAATCATGACCGTTGATCACTCGGATCAACGGCCCACGTCTAACACCATAATTAAACCCCAAATACCCCCCCCCCTAACCATTACCATTTCCCAACCCATCCGCCATTGTATCCCTCTTTACCCCCAAATGTTCTCTAGCTCTCCTCGAACCCTAGTTTGTTCCAACTTCGATTCACCGGCATCTATGGCTGTTCAAGCCCTCAAACGTCTATATCTGTCACTCTTCACCTCTCCTGGTCCTTGGGTTCGAAGATGGGAGTCCCGTCTCAAGGGTTATCGGACCAGAGATCCTCCGATTTGAATATCTACAGCCGTGTCCGGCCTTTTCCAGCAAGCCTTGAGGCAATGGGTTCTTTGCCGAGTCTGGCGAGTCCATTCCAGGATTTTCTCGGTCCTTCCATACGTTTATTTGAAACCCTAATTTCTCGAGTTTCTTCTCTATGTTTATCTTTACAATCTTCTCGAAGCTCTAGTTATTCTCCAAAAACTTTTAGTACTTCTCACCTTTTCTTCACATGTTTTATTTTCAAACTATTCGTCTAAAATTTAGGGTTCCTACGATTTCCTTGATTTCTTTGCTTTATTTGCTTTACTGTGTGTTCTACTCTAGTTCTTACTTTGATTCTGAGTATTTTCTACTATGGCTCTAAGGAGTTTCGCTTTACTGATTGTTTTCTAGGGTTTTGAGTTAATGTGTTCTATGTTTTCCATCATGATGTTCTGCTTTTTTGTTCATCTTCATCTGTGATATTCCTTATGCTCTATGTGTAATGGAAACCCTAAGTTTTAAGGGGGTTTTCCATTTTCTCTCTGTGAAATGCTAGCCGCCTCTAGTTCTCACTTGAGTGTTTCTGTTACATGTTATTCTACTACTTCCAGTTAATGCATGCTCGAATCTATGTATCTTTTTATATTTTCACATTTCCCCTTTTCTAAACAACTCTAATTTGAGAAAATTGATTTTGTACAATTTGTTTCATTCTCTAATTGAGACCTGTTTTCTGACTAAGTTCAAATAAGCTAGTATCTATAATGCCTTGATTTTGTAGGTAATGGACCTGCCTTATGTGTTCATCCATATGAATTTTCAAATTCTTTACACGTATTTGACCTATATTCTGTGATTGATACTTGATTTTCTTCCAAAACTGGACTAAAGTTTATTTATCTCAAGCCGGTTCCTTAATTAAAAGAAACCTTCTCCTTAATTATTTGTGATTGATACTGATTGAATATTTTCTTGCCTTAGTGCTGCATCTTTTTCAAACTGTAAAAAGCCTTCACCTTTTCTCACTTCAACACAGACTGATACACGAATACTCTCTTAGTTCACTCACTGAAAAGCTCCCTCTTCTCTTCTATAATCTTCTCTGTTACTTGATCTATTACTAGAGTTAGCTGGCTGAAAGTCAAGGCTAGGTATAAGGATCCATCTTTGCTTTGTGACACAAGTTTGCAACTGGTAGGCTCTTAATATACACTACCAGTCTCTAAACTACCTGTTTACTTAATTTCGTTCTTTTGCCTATTGATGTTCAGTTGAGTTAATTGCATGCTAAACCCCCTTTCCCCTTTCCCTTGTTTGCTTGTGTATTTTAGTTTAAGTTTTTAGCATGTTTAATCCCCTTCCCCTTGTCTGTTATGTTTAGGTTCAGCATGTTAATCATTCTTCCCTTTCCCTTTTCTGTTTATGTTCAGTATTTCATTTAAGTTTCAGTATGCTTAAACCATGTCCCCTTCCCCTTGCTTGTTTATTGTTCATTATTAAGGTTTGAGTTCATGTACACCACTTTCCTCTGAATCCTTTAATTTAGTCCTGTGTTTTCCAAGTATTCTTATGTGATTCCCCTTTCCCTTAGCCCATGTTGTATATGAGTGTGTTTCGGATTAGGGTGGCACCTCATTGCCACTCCTAGTTTATAACTAAGGTTGTTAACAACCTATACTCAAAGTAATACCATTCCCCATCCCTTATATTATGTGTTTGAGCCTTGTCAAAGGTCTATTGGTGTCCTAATCACCATGCATGCCCTAGTCTGACTTATTTTCAAGTATGTTCTTGCTTGGTAAACCATTAAAGAGGTTAGGGGTGTGCCAGTCTCACTTCATGGCTAAGTATGACCACCTCTTACATTGGTATTCTTCTTATTCCTCACTTTTACACTTATTTTTAGTTCTTAAGTCCTATCCCCCTCTGGTAAGCCATGCTTAGGGACCCTCGAGTCTCCTCTGAACTTGGATGTCTTAGGACTGGTAATTCCACACTTGCAGTACTCTTATTGCTTAGAGTGTAAGCATTGCCTGGGTTTCCTTGAAAACCTTTGGAACTTAACACTCTAAAGATGTATTCAGCTTTTATTTATTTTAATGTTTTTTTCTGTCTAGTTTTTGTAATAACTTGTAATAAAAGAACTTGGAGACCTAGTGAAAGGGAATATGGGAGGGGTTTACTTTATTGCATCAATATCATATAGATACCATGCGCATAGGCTTTACTTTCTTGCATCAATATCATATTGATACCATGCCCATAGGGTTTAGTTTCTTGCATCAATATCATCTAGATGTCATGTCTATTAAGCTTTAAATTATTGCATCAATCTATTATAGATACCATGTATATAGGCTTTACATTATTGCACCAATATCATCTAGATATCATGTTTATAGGGTTTTACATTATTGCATCAGTCTCATATAGTTACCATGTTTATAGGGTTTTACAATGTTGCATCGATCACATAGATACCATGTCTATAGGGCATTGCATTCTTGTAATTTCATATAGAAACCATACCTATAGGTTCGCATTCTTATAATCTTACTTAAAAAACATGCCTATAGGGATGTCTAAAATGCTAGGCAAAACATTAGGTCATCTAAATACGTGTAAGGCAATAACAAAAAGGGCTAATAAGCGTGTCATAAAGGTCCAAACTCGCCCAGTGCTTAAAATGTTTTAGTTTAGTTCGTCCCTAAGTCTGTTTACTTTTAAATGGGGCCCAGGTTTGCCCCTTTCACATTACTATGAACCTGTAATATCTTTTAACATGTTAAATTTGTTGTTTCAGCTACTTCGCCCGCCACATTTAATGCTTTAAGGTCTTTTAAACTTTTCTTATTGCATCCCTTTTTTGTATTCAAGTTGTTCGGCTGAATGTAAGCCATTTCTAAACTCTTCTGCAACTTCAATGTTCTTCTCAACAGACTCGCGTCTGAAACTAATGAATTCCTCTAAAAATCAACTAATTTCAAAATCCTGTCAACTCCTAAAATGGTCCCAGGGAGCTCGAAGCAGATTTTCTATTTAACTGCTATGTGTTAAACTAATCTGCCGGCACTTTTAACCTCATTTAAAGACCAAATCAGTATTTGAAGTCATGCTAAACTAGTTGTTGTAATGTTACGGGGTTTTATTTGAGCTTTTGCCTATCTTATTTGCATACCTCTTATATGCTACATGTTTTGATTGTCATTCTAGTATTTTTACCTTTGAAACTCCATATATATCCTATCTCTCTCTCTCCCCCTTCTTAGGATTAGAAGTCCTAATACCCCAGGACTAATAGGTTGGAACGGGTATTAGCATGCAATAAGTAAACGATACCAACGTGCTTAAATACCTTAACGGGGTGGAAAGGGTAGAATATGGAGATGATGACAGGTACGCTAATACCATATGCGACCCCTCTTTGAGGAGTGCGGGTATTATACCGATGTGATCCATATTATAGTTAAACCTAGGACCCTTCTTTCTTTTATTTGCTTTATTTAAATGTTTTCCTATAGTGATGTTTTTTTCAAATCAATCCTCTTTTATTTTCGAACTTATGCCCTTCCTTCTTCTTTTAAAGCTTTCCAAGTTGTGTGAATGTTATATGTGTAAATCTTATTTGCCTATTTGATTCATCTCTTCATAAAGTCACAATTAACACGGCCGGGAACCACACTAGTGGATCTTGAAGGGTGTCTAACACCTTCCCCTCGAGATAATCTCAAGCCCTTACCCGAACTCTGGTTTTCTTTAAAAATACCCCTCACATCATTAAAAGTGACCTAATGCACTATAATCATTAGGTGGTGACTCCTGAAATTCTGTAACCCAATTCCCAAACGGGAATGAGAGTTATTTTGCCCATAATGTCGTAAAAACCGATTTTGCTTTTTTTTTTTAAAGGGGGCGTCAACAAGAGGCCTCGAAATCCATTCCAATGAAGTTCAAAATACCATAACACCCAAAATACAACGGGGCCTCAGATCCCAACAAAAATGTCATTGCCTATACATGCGTAGTAAAGGGCAACGACATAAAAGACAATAAGATCGAGTCCGTCTTACTGAAGATATTCGGAGAAACACTCTAGAAGGGGGCCATGATGTGGTATCACAACCTAGCTCCCAACTTCATAGACATATTTTCCATGCTAGCAGACTCCTCCATAAAGGCACACGCCGGTGCCATCAAAGTAGCAACAAGGAAGTTCAACAAATTCAAGATTAAGCGAGGGAGAATGAAATGCTTCTAGAATTCGTATCTCACTTCCAAACAGAACAAATGAAACTACCCTCAGTCTCGGACTGCTGGAGGTGCAGTCCTTCACTCAAGGCTTGAATGAACGAAACTTAGTGGCCTCAAGGCAGCTGAAAGAGAATCTGATTGAGTATCCCTCCATAACCTTTTCGGACATCTACAATTGGTATAAGTCAAAGATCAGGATCGAGAATGACCCCATGGGAGCCCCATCGGGCTCAGTATATCCAAGTAGACTAATGGAAAAGGAAACAAAACCAACCAAAGAAAGATATCAGTCGTACATTGAAGATTGGAGGAAAGCTCGAGGCGCAACCTACCTCGCAACGATCGGAGAATAGATCAAGAACAGGATCCTCGAGGACTCATCAGTAGATCCAAATTTGATAAAAATGCAGGGCCAGTGGAAGCATCTCTCTTGTCAAAATACAACTTCAACATCAATGTATCCGACATCGTGTTCACCATCAGTAAAATCAGAGACGCCAAGTGGCCGAGGCATGTGCAATCAGATCTTTCACAAATGAATGATAACTTTGTGTGCGAGTTTCACAACGCAAACGTCCACAAGACCAAGTATTGCCACAAACTAAGAGAAGAGGTAGCTCCACTACTTAACAAAGGGCATCTTTGGGTACTCCTCGGCGATCGAGCTAAAAATCAATTCCGAGAAAGTGATGCGACCAAGAAAAACAGGGCAAACGAGCCACAACATGTCATCCACATGGTCATGGGAGGCGTCAATGCCCCACAGGAACCCATAATGAGAAGGATGAAAATATCCATCACCAAAGAAAAGCGGACTCGGGGATATATTCCCGAGGATGCCCTCACATTCAGCGAAAAGGACACCGAGACCATGTCTCGGCCTCACAGTGACGCACTGGTAATCTCTTTCTTTGTAAAATTATTTTCAAATAAAATGTATACTCGTGGATCCAGGTAGCTCATTCAACATTATCAGGTCGTGGGTGACAAAGCAGCTCGGGCTACTTGACCTAATCGTGCCCGCCACTCGAATCCTCAACGAATTCAACATGGCAAGTGAAATAACAAAAGAAGAAACCATCCTCACGGTCACTGTGGTTGGCATGACCCAAAATGCCAAATTCCATATCATCAAAGGGTACATGAGGTATAACGCCTTATTCGGACAGCCGTGGATACACTACATGAGAGCGATACCATCTACTCTTCACCAAACAATGAAATTCCCAAGAGAGGATGGAATTAAAACCGTCTATGGGGAACAACATACAGTAAGGGAAATGTTCGCGGTGCACAATGCGGCATCGGCGCTCACACCTTTGCCCGTAAAAGATCCAAAGGGTAAGTGATCCACACCCTCAATCAACCCGATTAAAAAAAATAAAGGGTCGTATCGCGTCCTCATCTTAAGTGATTGGAACATATTGATCCTCAAAACATCGTCGACGCGTCTCACATTAAGATACGACCATCTCCCTTTTTATTTCGTATTATCGACTAATGCTCATGCAGGCACCCGATCGAAGCAGTAGGGACACTAACCCAGCTTGAAAACCTTAAGGTTTTAGAGTATCCGCTATACTATTTTCCTTCGACCAAGTTTTTATCCTCGTGAGGGTTTTACTTGCAATGTTTCAAATGAGTCAATTCCTACATGCTAACTAAGGAGGATCCAACAAGTATTCCAGGCTTCTTTTGCAATCAACCCCGAACATTGGAGGGCATCACCTCGAAAAGTCATCCATTCAGAAAAATCAAGGAACACCGAGCAAGGTTCCAGTAGGAAATTATGTACCGGGCCAAATGGACGAATGAATGGTGTCCGTATAAGCCAGACTTACGACAACAAAACACATTGTACTTATGCTAAGGAATCAAATAATTTCTCTCGCCAAAGCATCTCGTACTCCAAAGGAAACTCATCATTCTCACATCAAACAACACTCCACCGAGGATGCCCCGAAATAGTTAGAGACTGGCATCATCAACTTGGAACTCGCATGGCCTCAGGGTCGGAACTCCAAACTCATAAGCCCTCAACGAGGTAGCACGGAAATCACGAAACATCTCCATGAAGGCAAACGTCCCGAACACTCGGAGACTAGCATCACAAACTTAGAAAACGCATCACCTCATGATTGGAATATCCAAAATCATAAGCCCTCAATCAGGCAATTCCGAGCTCTCGAGTAACGACTCCCCAACCAAAGCAAACTCAATGACCCGGAGACGGTCTCCAATCACCACTCATTTAAAAACCTGAGGACATAAGACCCCGAGTGCGTAAACTCGATCTAGTAAGATCTATTTAAGGCAATAACAAAAACTGTAAGACCTCAAGAAAGGCATGAATCATACGCATACCAAACATCAACAAAACTGTAAGAACTCAAGCAAGGCACGAATCATACTCGTACCAAATATCAACAAAACTGTAATACCTCAAGCAAGGCATGAATCATACTTGTAACAAGTATCAACAAAGCTGTAAGAGCTCAAAAGGCATGAAACTTTTCTAAAACCTTACTACATGCATAAACTCGATCCCAAAGTTTAGTCTATATATCGAATATGTAAGATGCCTAAAAAGGCATAACCTTGATATAGACTCCTAAAGTACTAAACTCGCAACCAAAAAAGGCTCTGGCCAAGCATAAATGAATGCAGTCATACAGCTGTACCAACCAAATTAATGCGACTCGGGGACGCTTGACCGTCGCTACAAAATCATAGGCCATTACATCAAATCTACTTTGAAAAGAACCATTTAAATAGGTTACCCTCGACAAGCAAAAGAGCTTTGACCATGTCAGCTCCAAATCACAAGGCTTCGAGCTACTTAACCTACGACCCAAACCTTTTGAGGTGCTCGAACATCGCTACAAATGTCTTGAAATCAAGGTTCTACCCGAACCGACAACGGGCCAAGAAAAGTCATTTCAAAAGTACTTAACGAGAGGAAAATAAATCCTACAAAAAAGGTCATATCGACCAAGAACGTAAGAGCCATTGTCGCCAGCCTAATGAAGCCCAGGGCCACAAACACTAAAAGGTCGCAACGACCAAAAGCATAAGAGCCACCATCCCTAGCTTTTAATTTGAAAGCTTGAGAATCAAAATGAGCTTAATTCGTAACCCGATTCGAAGACCGGACCCAAAATTGTTAAATATACATTCCTAAGGGCAAAGCATAAGAGCCATTGTCTCCAGTTAATGAGCCTCAGAGTCGTACACATAAAAGGTCACTTCGACCCAAGGTGTAAGAGCCATTGTCACCCTCCCATGCAAACACAAAAGTTTTAAGGTCAAATGAGCTTGATTCGAAGCCCAACTCGAAGACTAAACCAAGATAGTCGAGCAAAAACGTAAGAGCTCTAACGCCAGCTTACGCTAAAGGTCGCATCAATCGAACGCATAAGAGCCCCAGAGCCATATCATGAATCTAAGGATTCTCACCAACTCTGAAACCAGTCCACCTGGTCAGAAGCAAAGCAAGAAGGGGTACAGAATAAATAAAGCCTCAAGTTTCATTTTTATTTACATACATGAAAAAGTGAATTCTCCATCCAAAAACACGCTCTAAAGGTATCTCATACAAAATAGAAAATTATATGCCCCGTCCATGAGGGCTACGGCCTGTCAGCCTCATCTTTACACTCCTTGATGTAGGGCAAGAGTGACCGAGCACCATGCTCATCCGCCCTCGCTCGCGCCAGCTCTTCTGGGAGACAAAACCTCTAGCATCAATCTCCTCAATAACCCTTCTTTCGGATCTTCAGTGAGCATATTCTTTGATCCTCTCTTCATGATCGAGGACCCTTTTAGACTTGGCTTGGGAATTGGTAATATCCTCCAAATAAATCACCATCTCCTGATCAGTCTTAGTCCGGCTCAGTGCTTCTTCGGTCCGAGAATCAACAATCTCAGCCCTTACCTTCCAAAGTTCATATATGAGCTTCATGATCATATCCGCTTGAACTAAAGCAAAAAGGAGTTGGACCTCAAACGAAGGAACTTTAGCCAAGGCACATTTCTCCTCTAAAGCTTAAGCCTGCGCCTGCGCCTGAGCCCTTAGCTCGCCACTTTCATTCTTGATTTGATCGGCTTCACCCTAAGGCGTTTCAGGGCCTCCATCTTTTTTTGCAACTTGGATAGGCGAAGATTTAATCTAAGAAGTTAAAAATCAAAATGCATACGCTCCTGGGACAGGAAGTTACCTTCTCCATTAAATAACTTTCGTAATTCGAGCTCCGGTATGCCTCATATTGTCAGTGTGCCAACTCAACTTCCTTCTCCCCACAAAGGAGACAAAGGGACCTACCCTCATCTAGAGCTTTCCGGAGCCTAGCCCCATAACGGAGCAGTTAGACCTAAGCCCTTCACAGTCCTGCAATAGAAAAACTCGATAAGGAAGGGAAGACTCAAGATTCCGAAGGCGTGTGCCAAAGCTCACCTTAAAGTGAAGACAGTGTACTTCCTTGAAGGTCGAGCACACTAATGTTAATATATCCCCCTCATTCCTAGAAGAATCAACCCCCATTAAAGCACAATCATTCGGGGGAACCACTTTTCCAGAACAGTAAACTTCTGGTGCAGCAGGCTCGGGCGATGTTTTCTCCTTAAAGATTAAATATATGAAAAGGGGAAAATGTATTCCCAAATATACGAGGGACAAGGAAAAATTAGTGTACACACATACCATGATATTTTTCTTCCCATCAGTCCCGAGACACAGCTAGCCACCTACGCTCGTTACAGGTTGAATGGGTTGCCAGCTTTCGGGCCCATCAAGGCAGATCAGGCACTTTGCCTGGCGCCCATGAAATTGCTGCAGAAAAGGAGGAAACATGATTACTAATCTAGCTTCCACCATGAGCAAGTCTGAGAAAGCACGAGAAGCTCCACTCATATGTATAATTCCATTCCTCGGTGAATGGCATAAGTCCCACAAGAATAACATCAGTCGTCTGGGCCTGGACGAATCAACTAATCCACTCTCGATATCCATCTTCCCCATAGTCAATAACAAAGGGCGTGGACGACGGTACTGCAAGGTTAACATACCTCGATGATGAAACGGTCAGTACAGCCTAATAAGATGACTAAGCGTGAATTCAAGCCCTGCCTTCTTTGCAAAGAACCTCATCATCAGCACTATTCGCCAAAACGACGGATGTTTCTGCGCCAAAGTAACCCAATACTTTAAATTGAAATCGAGCACAACCCTATTAAGGGATCCCAGCGCGAAAGGGTACAAGTACATGTTCAGGAATCCATCAGCAAGGTCTGTGATACCCTCAATCGGAGGAAGTACCTGGAACTCTACCCCCTCGCCCCATCTGCAATCTCTCCTCACTAACTCAAGGTGCTCCACTCTTATCCAAGAAACTCTTCAAGGTAAACTCCCATGGATCTTGAGCACTGGGAGTAGAACTCTCCCCTCTCTACCGAGCAGACCTCAGCCCATCCGCAATCTCTCCTCACTAACTCAAGGTGCTCTTCTCTTATCGAAGACATAGTCTTCAAGGTAAAATCTAGTGGATCCTAAGTGTTGGGAGTGGAACTCTCCCCTCTCTGCCGAGCATACCCTGAAGTAGCAGTCATAGCTATGGCGGGACTAGAAAACTGAAGCGGGAACCTACGCAAACACATTGGTGTTGAGGAATAAGAAACTCGACGCCGAAATGGAAGGATAGCTATATAAAATAGTGGGATATTCCAAAAAAGCGGGAGCAACCCATAGATTGTGGGAAAACAGCAATGGTCCGCCTACCCAAGTTAGACCTCGGGAGGCCAATGACTTCAATACGTGTTTCGAGGTAGTACCTGACCTTGAGGACCACCATAAAAGAGAAGTTTGGATTCAAAAAGCCAGCCACATCATCTCCATACCCAAGGTGGAACCAAACCTCGAGGACCTCCATCAAAAGGTAATTAGGCTTCAACAGGCCAACAACTTCATCTGTAGTTCTGAGGTGGTACCCGACCTCGAGGACCTCCATCAATAAGAAAATATGTGCTTCAAATTCTTCCCATGATGGATCGACACCAAGGCATCACCTAAATATGGGAAAATCCTCGTTGTAGATGTATCTGCAACATCTTAAGATATTATCTACATCAAGTTCAAAGAAAATCTCTAGGTTCCTAAAGCTAAATTTCACTCAAAGGCCACTCACAAAAATTTCAAGGTTCGATGTGCTATCTCAATGAGACTCGAGGGTCCCGATGACCCAAGCCTATCGGACTGCTTCAGGCTTGGTCCAGGGTATAGCAATGGGCTCGGAAAGGAGCCATTCCTATCAACCAAAGATCGGAGAGAATACTCCCATCTAAGTTAGATATCGACAATTGTCAACAGAGGCATACATTTGGAATCCTCGCAAATACAAAAGATTATGGCAAGTAAAAAAGGCGGAAGTCAAGATAATATCTTTATATTCATTAATATTTGCTTACAATGGCCCTCGAGGGGAGGTGTTGTCCGTTTCATCATATAATAGGTTGTGGTTGGTACATAATAGTTAGTATGCTTAAACATTAACGATAGTGTCATTTCTTCTATTCTAGATTAAGGAGTCATGACATTTGCATAGCTTGAGGTTGGGTAGTGTATACAAGGTATGTGAGGCTATCCCTTTCCTTCTTTTGCACGAGTCTGATTGTACATAATGTATCAACGAGCTTCCAAAGATATTTTACTCTTAGAAGCTAGCAGTATAACATTGATTCCCCTCTTACTGAACGATTGATGTTGGTGATGCTTCTCTTTTTCTTATGTGATCAATGTTGTTGCTACTTCCTGATTCTTATAAGGTTACTGGTGAAGATTTATTCCTAATAAAGTGTACATAGGGTACCGACCATACGTCACTCCGAAAGGTTTAGAATGTGATTCCATGAGTCGAGCATGAATTATATGTATGTATCTACTTTACTCTATTGATCTGCGCTATAGTCGGCGGGGTACTGTACCTATTGTTCAACCACCTATTATTTGGGTTTTACCGAGCTCCATATGGTAGTGTACTATTTTACCATGCCTTATGATAGTCGGGTATGATTTAACAGAGCTTATTACGGCCGGGTACATATGTATCATGCATTGCATGTCAGTAGCCCTCAGAGGTACCCAGATGTTACAGGTTGTATATTCGCTATCCCTTCTTACATTATTGTTCGTACTTATGGTTTCCTGCCTTACATACTTAGTACTTTATTCATAATGACGTTCTTTTATTTGTGGACGCTGCATGTTGTGGTGCAGGTTCTGATAGATAGGAAGGCGCAGCTCCCCCCACCACAGTAGGTTGTCCAATTCGGCGGTGATGGGAGAGGTCCCTTCTTCGGACTTGCCATAGTCTTGGTATGCATTTTCGTTAAATACATTCTGGGTATATCGGGACCCTGTTCTGGTAATGTTACAGCATTTATGTTCCATTAGAGGCTCATAGACCGGTATCGACTCATGTATAGTTTGGTATGCTTTGTCGGTTGGTTTATTTGTTGTATAGTCTTTTATGGTAGCTCATACCGTATATATAGTTTCTTGATTGTCTGGTCATCCCATGTTATGTATGTTCATGCCATCATCTTTTATTGTTAGTTGTCCAAGATCCATGACTACCAATTATATTGATATCGTCGACCCTAAAAGATAATAAAGAAGGGTAGATAAAATATAAGTTGGTGCTCGGCATGTATGGCCGGGGGCTACTCATGGCCCTCCAGTTTGGGTCGTGACAATATATCACCATCCCGAGCCAATAACAACGGTAGTAGCAATCGTAGAAACAACAACAACAACAGCAATGATAAGATGGTATAATCTCATTCGACAAGGAGTAGTTCATGCAGAAGGCCACCACACAGCTGATGAGAATACTTCCAAACAACCTTAAAGCTGTGAACTCGAAACATAGTGATTAGCAATAAAGAAAGATCGCGAGAAGAAGGGCATGAATGAATGGAGGAAGGCACTTAGACAAAGAGATGACGTCAGAACACCCCCATTTATAGGGGATAATGACACGGCCATCAATTTCTTTGGTATATTGATCGACAGTTACAATTAATGTGTTCCTGAAGAACTAAATTGACGGTAGTACTTTCACTTTGAATAACGGGAATCGACAACGCTTTGAATGGCGTCGAAAAGATAAGTCCATGGGATGCCCCGATTATCGTAAAAACTCATGGCATAGGTCGTGTCATCAACATGACGTCGTCACGGGAAGTCTGAGAAGTCAAGCATTAAAATCTTTTCCCATCACTTCATTCTAGGAAATACAGAGACTATCTGTATACGGAAAAATCAGAAGGTCCAATTTCTTGCTTTAGTTTATTTCAGAAGAACACTTCGAGGCCTCGAGGACACAAAATTGTGATCAAGTTCCTACCCTCGAAGCTCGTCGAGGCCCGACCTGAAGGGAATATCAGTAGAGGCTAGAGCAAAATTGGAGAGTTCCTAGGGCACGCGGCTAAGTCTGACAAAGTCGGCCTGCCTAGAACCTATGTCACGGTGTCTCGTCTAGCCGTCCCATCTCCATACATTTGTAATTAATATTTTTCGTACTATGTTTGGATTCCCCTCCTATATAAAGGGTATCCTTATCATTTTGTAAAGGGTTGTTGTCGCTCCTACTATTCTATACAAGATAAATAACAACTCTCTCTCTCTTTCTCTCTCTTTCTCTCTCTAAAATATTCCTTCAAAATAATTGCTTTTATTTGTTGATTTCATACTTGTTCTTTATTTATTGCTCTTCATAGGCCATAAAGAGCCTCTAAGAATTACATCCTAACTGTTATCCTTTTCCCTATTATCCCCGATAGCTCAAGCCCGAGCCCAGACATTGACCTCGAGGTCTCGCATCGGTCATTCCGAGGCCCGAATAGCTGAACCCCCGGTTCGATTACAATTCTAATTTATCTGGCGTTTCACCTTTTATTTTCATATATCTAGCATCAGCTGCTTAACAACTAGCATAAAAATAGATCACATTTTTTAGAGTCTCATTAATAAGTTTAATTGTTACTACCGTTTTTATGGTATACATAGTTGTTATTAGTTCGTATATGTTACATGTCTCTATTTGTTACATGATTTACTTATTAGATGTCTTGACATGTTACGTGCCTTCACTTACTACCTGTCTTCACGCGATATATGTCTTTACTTGCTATATGACTCCACTTGTTACATGATTTCACTTATTACTTGATACATGTTAAAACTTAAGTACAACCTTCTTCGTTTCACGCTCTACACTTCTTTGTCTAGCCAAATTGGGTGACTTGTAAATTTGTTGTGTTTATGCCTTGTAGAAGCTTTGTCTTTATATGTCGTAGACAATCTCTGGTCTATTGTGTTGTTGATCTTACTTTGTTTGAGTTTGTATTCCTAGTTGATCTTTGCGTGTTAGTTTTTTTGGTATGACATTGTGAATTTCTGTGCTTGGTTGTTGTAGAATCAGTTCGTATGAAATTCTAATATATATATATAACGCTATTGAAATTATATATAGTATCGAGTTGCACGTCGCAACGGTAATAATATTATATATGAGTTCGGGTTGCACGTCGTAACGAAAAAAATGTATTATGGTTATTCTTGGTTGTTGGTTTAGTTACCGTATAATGTTGTAAGACTCAGTAGTGATGATATTATGTGCCCCTCTATCATTTATATTCTTGTTTCATTCATTATATGGTTATTTGTTTCTCTATTTCCTTTTATCATTTGCACGGGTAAAATAATAAGTATCTTTAACTTAAAACATCATCACCATTTCATGGAAGTTAGTTAAGACACTTATGGAGTACATGGGGTTAGTGTTACTCATATTACACTTACGTACCTTGCGTGAAAATCTTGAAACTTTATACCTGTGGAAGACGGAGCCTTGAATGGAAGACGTACATGTGTTCTAGATTCAAACTACCTCTTGTTCATGGTAGTTTAGGATTCCATCTCTATTTATGCAAACTTGAAACAGATATTGTATTTATTCTTATTGTCGATTTTGTAAATCTAAGTAATAGTGACTCATGCATGTCTTATCAGACCTTGGAAAATTGTATAAACTTCAATTGTTTTCATTCTTGTTGTTATTGATCTTTCGCTTGGGTAACCTTATTCTATGCCAAGCTTACCTAGCACTAGGGTTAGGTGCATTAGGTGAATTTTTGGTCGTGACATCCACTTGTTTTTTTCCAAAGACTCTTTCATATTTTGTCCAATTAATATTAGGAATGCAACGAATGTGTAACTTAAGGAATAATGAGCAAAGTTCTGGACAAATGATAAATCGAAATAAATCTGCTATATTGTTTGGTAAAAATGATAGGACTGGTACAAAGGAATAAGATTAGAATGTAGTCATGTAATATGGACTATCAATGGTTGTTAGATGCTCAAAAAAGATGTTAGAGTTTATTAAAGATAAGAGTTACGGCGAATATCAAAGGATGAAACGAAAGTCTTTTTAGTACGGCGAGAAAAGAATTATTACATAAGTTACTACTCTCAACTATTCCCACATATGCATTATCGTGTTTCCAACATCCGAATTGTTTATGTAAGAAAATTACAACTCTTTTTCCTAATTTTTGGTGGGCGCAAACAGAGAATAAGAGAAAAATGCATTTGAGAAATGGGATAAGTTATATGATGTTAAATCTAGAGGAGGATTAGGCTTTAGGGATACAAAACTTTAAATATGGCTTTATTAATTCAACAAGTCTGGAGAATTATAATGCATTATTTATGGAGTCATAATTTACTAAACAAGGGGTTGAGGTGGAGAATTTCATAAGGGAAGAATTTAAATATTGAAACGACCCATGGATTCCGAATAATAATGGATTTATCCCAAAATCTATCAAAACGGATATAGATAAATTTAAAAGTTTCTAACTTAATTAATGAAGAAGGGCATAATGGAAAATATAGATCCCTTCGCTAATTTCGAGTCAGATAATGCATAGTATATTATTATAAATAAAGTGAATGTATATGGATGTTCATTTAATCTATGCATACATTCTAAACAATGTATTACTTGGATAGATGCTCCTAAGATATATTTAGTGAGTTTTGGATGTATCTTGTATAGTATAAATAGGATATTCTTTGCCTATGAAAGGATAAACAAGAAACACATCTGAATAAGATAACTTCTGCTTCTACACTCTCCTCGAATATATTTTGTCTCTATTACTATATTATTCTGTTTTGCTTTCATTTCTTAATACATTATCAGCACAATTATGTAACTAATTAAAATATTTACTTAAATCGGATATTATCTTCTTCCTAAAGGGTTAGTCAATTTTCTTACAAATTTAAGTACACATCCTTTTGCTTCCAACGGTATTTGAATTTATAAATCACTACATGCATGAATTTGTTTTGGATATACATGATTTGGTATAAAAAGATAATAAGCTTTAATTTAACCATGTCAGTGTGATCTAAGTTTAATCTTATGAAATAGGAAAGTATGATATCATTAGGAAGAATTCTGTTTATTATTAGGTATAATATTTGATTTAAAGTTTTTTGATCTTTGAAACTAGTAATCTTGATGTGCATGACATTCTTTAATAGAATAATAATGATAACATCCTGCTTTGCTTAATTTCAAAAGGTATTAGTTATTAAATCTTTGATATTTCTATGGATGATGGTAAATATTAGTTATATGTAGCAAATCGAACGGGACTACTAGTTATAGTACATATGAATCAGTGTGTTGAAAGTAATTCGTGAATTTGTATGAAACGACTATAATATCTCTTTATTATTTAGTGATTCACTATTATTAATATGCCTTCATGGCATGTGTACATTTATACCCAAAATATTTAAGGCATACTACTTGTTACAATTTTTTTATCATCTACATTAAGTCTACTATTTAGTAGGATAGTTTTATACTATATTAAATTTATGAAAACTTGAATTTTTGGCGATCTAAAATTATGTTTCATTTTCTAAGAGAATGAGATAATTTGTGATAAATATTATATCAGCATAACACAGTGGGTTTAAGTCTCACTGCACCATGAGGGTAAGACACCAGATCCATGTTGTGATGCACCATGATGATAAGGTGTTGGGTTCAAGCCCCATCCTATTATGGCCTAACACGTTTCATATGAGTAATATATTTGGTTCATCTCCCAATAGCCATATTTATGATATAATAATGGCAGTATGAAAATGACACACTTTAATAAAAAAAATCATGAAGTCCGTCCAAGTACCGGATCAGCTCCATTTCCATAAGCGAATGTGATAGCGATAAATCGAAAGTCTAAAAGAAGACAAAATAATATTCATGGCCATATAAATATACGTGAGCATGGCAAGGGACGAAATAATAATCACCATGCTAGTGATTGTTATAAACAAGAGAATAATAATGGTTCTCATAATAATCCTTCAAAAGGTAAAGGTAATAATGTCCACCAATATGGCATGAAAAATTATTGGGCACAAATTTGACGTAGGCCTGAATATTATGTCAAACTTTATCAAGCCTCTATAAAAGGAAAATAAAATAAAGTTAAGACTCACTTGACCTTTCAAGATGATGTTGAGGGCGGCCCTATGAATAATCATGATAAAGTTGAAGCAAACCTTTCTTATAAATATGATGTTTTTGAAGGTCTTGCAGATATTACTCATTTAGAAGCTGGCTACTTCTTTGAGTATAATAACTGAAGACTTGTTGTTGGGAAAAAATTATAAAAATAAATGTATTTCTTTTTATGAAGTTTATATTTTGAATAAAAAAATTTATTTTGTCGGTATTTAATATCATAAAAGTAGTTTTTTTTTGTTCTTAAATTTTTTAATATTACTTATGATGTATTTTTTTTCTTCTTGAAGAATACAAAAACTTCTCAGTTTTCAGTTGTCCGTATGAATAATAAATAAGAAATATGTCTTCTGGATAGTGCTACGACGCACACCATATTAAAAGATAAGTGATATTTCTCTTATTTAATTATGAAAGAAGTCAATATCATAATAATATATGGTAGTACAAAATTAATTGAGGGCTCTGGAAGAGCAACTGTATTACTACCAGGAGGAACTGTATTGGTTGTTAATGATGCATTATATTGTAGTAGGTTTCAAAGAAACTTGTTGAGTTTCAAAGATATTCGCCAAAATGGCTATCATATTGAGACCACCAATTAAGGAAAGGTTGAATACCTTTATATTACTACAATAAAAGCATAATAGAAGTATGTGCTTGAAAAGCTTCCTGCATTTTCTTTCGGGTTATACTACACTATTATTAGTATAGTTGAATCATATGTCATAGTAAACAAGGAGTTTGCAAATGATTTTATTATTTGGAATGACCGGTTGAGTCATCCCGATTATAATATTATACGTAAAACAATTGAGAATTCTCATGGTCATTCATTGAAGAACCAGAAGATTCTTCAAACTAAAGAATTCTCTTGTGCTGCATGTTCTCAAGGAAAACTGATTATTAGACCATCAATAATTGAAGTTGGAGTTGAATCTCCTATATTTTTGGACTTTATGATTTTGCATATCCACTGGGATAACGATTGAGCATCCAGTTGCTCATGATCATACCCAAAATGGTCTAGCGTAATTATTAATCAAACGCCTCCAATTAATTCCTAGACCAATGCTTATGAGAAAAAATTTCACATTTCGGCTTGGGTCTACGCTATTTTGCATGTAGCAGATCTTGTGCGGATCAGACCCTCAAGTTATTGTCACGACCCCGGTTCGCCCTCCGTGAACCATCATGACGGCACCTAGTCTCTATGACTTGGTAAGCCGAAAGTGGGAAAAATAAATCAAATTTGCAGAAGAAAACAATTTAAAACAGAAATAGTGTAATAAAACAGCATTCTAAAAGTGTCACTCAGCATACATAACATTAACTCTCAAAACCTAATACATATTCCCAAAACCCAGAAACCCATGAATCATAAGCTACAAATATAATAAAAGTGCTCTAACTTCGGAATGTCTACATCAACATAAAGATAGAAGGGCTATCGCTACAATATAGAATGGAAAGGGATTCCTCGGTCTGCGGACGCGGCAGATATATCTCGAAGTCTGTAGAGAAGTTGCGTCGCCTCAAACGTAATAGGGCTGAGTCGAAGTACATGGATATGCACATGAAAAACATACGTAGAAAGGCATGAGTACACCACAACGATACTCAGTAAGTGCCAAGCCTAACCTCGATCGGGTAGTAACGAGGGATGTCAGGGCCTTACTGAGATAAAATAAAAAATATAAGGTATGACAGAATAAGATAAGCAGTACAATTGAAAGCTAACAATAAGAAATTAATACAGGAAAAGTAAGGAACTCAATAACTGAAATAGAGACAAAAACGATCACGAGGAAATACCACTCTTCACAAGGATAATAATCGGGAATCTCTCAGTATCCCAAGGATCTCTTAGTACCCTCAATATATGACAGGTTTCTCTTGGTATACTAATATATATTATGGATCTTTTGGTATCTCGGGGATCTCTTGGTACCCTCAATATACGTGCTAGGGATATCTCTGCATCCCGCATCTCAGCTCAAAACGTAAATGTGTACAAGGGGTCTCCCGTGATACCGTCCTAAAGTAAATTAAACTTAGTTTCGTACCAAGTACAACAGGTAATTCTAGCCTAACATGCTTCACATAATACAATTAAGGCAGTTTAAGCAAGTAAGCAATAAAGCCAATTAAATATGCTTTTCTAAGCTAACAACAAACTTAAATTAAAAGTAGAAATAAATAGGAAAAAAGGAACACAATTGAAATTACGTAAAGAAAACCAGATTTTTAACAATTAGCTTAGTACACTCTCGTCACCTCGTGTACAAGGCATTTCAATTATCAAATATACCAAATCCTAAGGGGAAGGTCCTCCAGACAAGGTTAGGTAAACTACTTACCTCGAACCAGCTCAAATCAATCTGAAACCACGCTCTTGCCACGACTACTCGACTCCAAATGGCCTAAACCTATTCAATTCAATTTCATAATTTAAATAACACTTTATGTAACTCATTCTACAAAAGAATTCTAAGTCAATACACGAAATTAGGTAAAATAACCAAAACGCCCTTCAGGCCTACATTTCGTAATCGAATAAAATTTATATTTGTAGAACTCTCACATTCTCACGGGTTCAGTCATATCAAAAGTACCAAAATCTGACCTCAAATGGTCCCTCAAATCAACCATCAAAGGTCTCTTATTAGTCAAGCCCTAACCCCCCAAGTTACCACTGATTTTCCTTAAATTTTCGTATTTATATTGATAAAATTACCCCAATAACGAGTTTAGGGACCAAAGACCTTACCTCAAATGAATTCCTCCAAAAATCTCTCTTGAAATGCTCCCCAAGGCTTCTTCCCATTTGAAAATAGGTGAAAAGTGGCTTAAATTCGCGAAGGCAAGAATTTATATGTTCTACCCAGTTAAACAGCATCTGCGGCCCTGGGACCTCACCTGCAGTCCCGTTTTCGCGGAGCCAAGGTCGCATCTACGTATTCTCATTAATTCAATTTTTTCCACGCTTCTGTGATAGACATTCCGCACCTGTGGTCTCGCAGGTACGATACCCTTCTCACACCTGTGGCTCCTGCTGGACCTCCCCGTTTCCGCTAGTGCGATTGCTCTGCCGCTTCTGCAGCTTCACACCTGCGGGACCCAACCGCAAGTGGGGTTATGACAGATATCACCAGCTTCAACTGCTTCAAACCACTTCCAATTCTTCCGACAACCATCCGAAATCATCCCGAGACCTCAACCTAAAGCACAAACAAGTCTAATACCACTGTCCAAACTTATACCAATCCTTAAAACACCTAAAACAACATCAAACCAACAAATCAACCACGGATTCAAGCCTAAGACTCCAAAACTCTATAAATACGCTTTCGATCAAAATATCTATCAAACCTCGTCTGAATAACATGAAATTTTTCACACACATCACATTCAACACTATGGAGCTAGTCCAACTTCTGGAATTCCATTCTGACCTTCGGAATAAAATCTCACTATCGAACCGGAAACCTCAAAATTTGACTTTCGTCATTTCAATCCTAAATTATCTACGGACCTCCAAAACACAATCTGAACACGCCCCTAAGCCCAAAATCACCCAAAGGAGCTAACGGAACCATTGAAATTCCATTCCGAGGTCGTATTCACACTATTACGACTACGATTACATTTTTAACACTTAAGCTTCTATTTAGGAACTAAGTATCCCAAAACTCTCCGAAACTCAAAACCAAACATTCCGGTAAATCAAAATAGCATTAATAAATACAAAAAAAGCAGTTAATAGGGTATCAGGGTGTAAATTCTTAATACAACCCGCCGGGTCGTCACAGTTATCCTAAAGTCTCCCCAATACAATTGGCTTTTGGTCAAAGAGCCAAATATTTCCCATCTTAGAATATTTGGATGTGCAGTGCATGTTCCAATTGCTCCACCACAACACACAAAGATGGGAACCCAAAGAAGGTTGGGGATATATATCGGATACGAATCTCCTTCTATTATAAATATTTGGAACATATTACTGGAGATTTATTTACGGCAAGATTTGTCGATTGCCATTTTGATGAATCAGTATACCCAATATTAGGGGGAAATAAGAAATTTCAAAAAGAGATAGATTGAAATGCATTATCACTACCTCATTTAGATCCTCGAATAATCAATGTGACTACGAGATTCAAAAGATAATTTATTTGCAAAACATTTCAAATCAACTGCCAGATGCATTCACTAACCTACCAAAGGTGACTAAGTCACATATTTCAGTTGCTAATGCTCATATTCGAATTGATGTCCCGATTGGACAATCTATAAACGCAAATGAGTCTAATCCACGCTTGAAACGTGGTAGACCAGTTGGTTCCAAAGATAAAAATCCTCAAAATCGAAAAGGAGCAAATGATCTAGGAGATGAAAATTTCTCAAAAAAAGCCTTGTGACATAACAAAGCCTTATATCCATAGAAAAAAGTTGCCAGCCATTTTTATTTTTTTATATTTTGACTTCTATGAAGTTTCTTTCTTTGCTACAGCTGAGAAAAATTATTGTTAAATAATAAGACCTCGGAGGAGGTCTAGGGTTCTGAAAAATAATAAGAATGAAGAGATCTCAATAAGTTATGTCTCTAAAGAAAAAAGGTGGAACCGAAATAATATTATTGTCGACAATATTTTTGCTTAAAATGTTGTTGTTGAAATAATGCAACAAGATGAGGATCTTGAACCAAGACATGTCGATAAATGTGGACAGAGAAATGATTGGCCAAAATGGAATATCCAGGTAGAATTAGCATCACTTGAAAAATGCAAAGTATTCGGACGTATAGTCCGAACACCTGTAGCAATAAAGCCAGTGGGATACAAATAGGTTTTTGAGTGAAAACGAAATGATAAAAATGAAGTCGTTAGATATAAAGCACGACTTGTGGCACAAGCATTTTCGCAAAGACCTGGCATTGATTATATTCGCCTATGGTGGATGCAATCACTTTCAGGTATCTTATAAATTTGGCAGTCCATGAAAATTTTGATATGCGTCTAATGGATGTTATCACAACCTATTTGTTGTTAGAAAATACACTTAACGCTAGAGGGGGGGTGAATAGCGTTATAATAAAAAATAGCGTAAACTTGCGGAATTTAAAAATTGCAGGAATTAAATAAGTGTGATAAGTAAATAAATAGGAACGAACGCACCGATGTATCCTGGTTCACCACAACCCGTGGCTAGTCCAGTCCCCGAGAGACTCTCTCGAGATTTCCACTAACACTGTTAAGCTTACGGGTGCTCAACAAACCTTTACAAACTGAGGACACAAGCCTCAACAACCTTTGCTCGAAGATACAACACTTCAAGACTTCAACCAAAGGACTCACAAGTTCCTTCTTACAATACAAGGGAACAACTTTCTTTTCAAGTGTATAAAAACACTTTGCACTCAAAACAAGACTCTCCTTAAGAGTAGATATGAGTAAACTAAATACGCTCAAGAACGCAACAACTTTCGTCAACAATTTGGCTCTCAAAAACTTATGTAATGAATAGAAAATGATGAATAAGAGAGTATGCAAGCTTTAGCAATAATATTGTCAGTTGTTGTATTTGTAAGACTGATTTGAAGATATATTTATAGTGTCAAAACCATGCATAACCGTTGCCTAATTGCCAATTAAGAGTTGCTGATTTTGTGCTGCGACAATCGACTGTCAAGATCATACAATCGATTGTTTTCCAATCGTTCCAAAAATCATTCCCAGATTTTACGCAGCACAATCGATTATCAAAGACATATAATTGATTACTGGCAACGTTCAAAAAATCCTTTCCAGATTTTACTTAAAACAATCGATTGTCAGAAATATACAATCGATTACTTGGCAACGTTCAAAAAATCTTTTCCAGATTTTACTTAAAACAATCGATTATTAAAAACATACAATCGATTACTTGACGGTGTTTGAAAATATTTTGACAACGGTCAGTTACATAATCGATTATACTATATGGACATCGATTATTTATCAGTCTTTGAAAAATCAAATAGACACTGCCTCAATACAATCGATTGTCATAGGTTCACAATCGATTATTTTGTAGCTTTGAAAAATATGTTTGGACACTACCTCAACACAATCGATTGTCATAAGTTCACAATCGATTATTTTGTAGCTTTGAAAAATCCGATGGACACTGCCTTAACACAATTGATTGTCATAAGGTTCACAATCGATTGTCATGCAGATTTGAAAAATCTGATGCACACAGCCTTAACACAATCGATTGTCATAATGTACACAATCAATTGTCATGCAGCTGACTTAACATAATCGATTATCATAAGTACATAATCGATTATCTTAGTCCAGATTTTAGAGGCATGTTTAAAAATCATTTTGCTAAAATAAATATGCATGATTTAAAATCATTTTGCTCTAAATTAAATATGCATGATTTGATAAAAATGATTTTACGAGAGAAGCCAAGTCTTGAGTTAAGTTGTCGGATCAAGATCACAATTAAAGAACGACTCATATATAACTTTGTTTAGTCTTGATCTTTGTTTGTCTTGTGCTTGAACTTCGTTACATGACATTTGCGCGCTAGTGCTTGGACCTCGTCATATGTCAATTGCGCATCGTTTGTCATTTATCAAAACCTGCAAATATGAACACACGTTCAGTTTAGTGCCTTGAGAACGTGTTTCAACAATTTCCCCCTTTTTGATAATGGCAAACCTTAAGCGGGATATGCATATTAGAGATTCATAATGACGATCCAAGACAAGTAAAGACATGCAATTAGTTCATGCAATTAGTTCCCCCTCAACATATGAATTCCCCCTCAATTTATGCCAATAAATATTAAGTGCATAGCCCTTATTCTTCCCCCTTTTGACATTAGCAAAAACAAAATCCGTAATAGCATGTTTATTGATCAACAAAAAGGTGTTTACATAGACGAGATAATAAAAACATAGAACAAGAAGCAAATAAAGAAATTATTCATTATTATCATTTCCCGCCTCGTCATCGGCACTGCTTCATAAGGAACAAGTCCAGCATATGGATAGTGAATATGATCAAAATATCCATGGATCTCATAAGTCAATCTATTGACGGAGGTGGACAAAGAAGCAAGTTGGTCGGAAATAGTTTGGAGTGTAAGAGCTTGAGGCTGACTCGTTTGACGAGTTGGAGGAGGAGCAGGAGCTGCATGTTCGCCGTCATGGGGAAAGGAGGATTCGGAAATTTCCCATTTCTTGGTGCTCTTTTTGAGCGGGCCGATAGAGGTGTTGAACCCGGAGGCTTCAAGAAAATTCATTATGAGAAGGGCATAGGGAAGTGGTCTATCGTCGCCAATTGCATCAAGCATGTGAATCTTGACGAACTTACACCAATTGATGTGAGCTCCGGTTATAATTGCATGCATGAGTTTTGCGTCCTCTTGGGAGAGAGTGGTATGGTTATGTTTGCGAGGCTTGAGGACTCGGGTTATAAAGTAGAAAATCAAACGATATTCGGGGAGCATTCCCGTAATGGTAGGACGACGATTGGACATATTAGGATCATAAGCTCCAAGTCCTATTTGGTTTAGGAGAATTCGCTCATCAAATAAGGCGCCGGCTTCTCTAATGTAGAGAGAAATGTTTTCCCCACTTCGAGGCAGGTAAGAAATAGAATGTAAGTTTTCATTGGTTAAAAGAATTTCAACACCATTAATGTTTGTCACAAGCTCACCCTCGTCGTCCTCATGAAGATTAGAGTAGAAGGCTTAAATCAAGAGAGGATTAATGTGAGGATAGGATAGATATAGGAAATCAAGAAGTTGGCATTCCCTAAGCATGTTTGCAGCTGCAGCGGGAGCGCTTGATTCAAGATATTTGCTGGTGGAAAAGCGAGGAGGATCAATTTCACGCTTTTCAAATTTTGTCAAGAATCTAGTTAGCTCGGTTTCAGAGTTAAACCGTAAAAGAGACCCATCTTGGTAAGGGAAATTGGGAGTAGGAGGAGCAGCTGAAGAAGATGCACCATGTCTGCCTGAACGGGGGCGTTTGGTGTGTCTGCTCGACATTTTCAATAAGTAGTAATAGCCTTTGTAAGAAATTTGAGAGATTTTTGAAAGTTTGGGAGATAAGATTGATGCTTGAGTGAAGAAATTGAAGACATATGGTACCTATTTATAATGAGAAGGATGGCATTTCATTTATGGTGAAAATCTGCAGAAATTTAAGAGCAAAAACGGTCAGAAACGGTAAAACAATTTGCACTGTCCGTTAAACAATCGATTGTGGAATCGAAATAATCGATTGTTATAGAGTTTTTGAATTGTACTCGGAAATGACAAGAATCGATTGTGGGAATCTTGCAGGACCCAAACGATAACAAATATTTGAATTACTGACAAAAAATAATCGATTGTTGAATTATGGTAATCGATTGTTATGACACAGTGTGCACGGTGATTTTCTGACTCGGAAAATAATCGATTATACTTTTGAGACAATCGATTGTTTTAGAAAGGCAGTACTGAATGGCCAAGACGGTAATCGATTATACAGTTAAAAAATCGATTATTAATTAACATCAAAAACCTGCATAATAAGCATAAAACGTAAATAACCGATTAGTGATACTTGCTAATCGATTGTCCGGCACAATAAACATGAGACATAAAGGAATGATAATCAATTATTGACTGTAACAATCGATTGTTCTACACCATTGCCATATAATTCCCCCTGCCTTTAGGGCGATACCTGCAAAAAAGAAATAGACGTCTCCGACGCTCAAGTTAGTAATTTCTAAAGAAATAATGACTTAGATCAATGTGGAGTCAAGATGTTGGCCAATTGAGAACGTGATCTCTTAAGAAGTGTGTCCTAAGGTGTTCTTAAGAGTGTTTCGAGTACTTACCTGTTGTTCAATATCGCCAATTACCTGTTCGAGAGGATGGTCTTCGATTGTCCTCAACTCGTTAGGCATTTTCGTTTCTTTTTCCAATTGTGGCACTTCCTCCGATAATTGATCCAAGATTTCATCTTGAATTTCCTTCGGAGTTTCCTCTTATACTTTGTCTTGAGGACTTAGTGAGTTTAAAATACCTGCAAGATCAAAACCAGAATCCTTTCTCGCCAAGCGAGCATTATTTTCGGAAAATACAATATGAGGGAATTCCTCCACAGTTCCGGTTCTATTATTGAATACTCTATATGCTTTGCTACGTGAAGAATAACCAATAAAAATTCCTTCATCGGATTTGGCATCAAATTTTCCCAATTGATCTTTTCCATTGTTATGAATAAAGCATTTGCAACCGAATACTCTAAAATGGGAGATATTTGGTTTCCTGCCCTTATAGAGTTCATAGGGGGTTTTCATGAGTATTGGCCTTATGACTACTCTATTTAGAACGTAGCATGCGGTACTCACGGCATCCGCCCAAAAGTGTTTGGGAATCTTAGCCTCATCGAGCATGGTTCTCGCCATCTCTTCGAGACACCTATTTTTCCTTTCCACAACCCCATTTTGTTATGGTGTACATGGAGCAGAGAAGGTGTGCTCGATACCGAGTTCGTCACAAAAGTCCGCAAAGAGATTGTGATCAAACTCTCCCCCATGATCACTTCTTATTGAAGTGACGGTTGTGTCCTTTTCGTTTTGAACACGTTTAAGAAAATATTTTAAATTATGAAAAGCTTCACTTTTATGAGCAAGAAATAGAGTCCAAGTAAATCTAGAATAATCATCAACAATAACAAAAGCATAACGATTTCTACCAAGACTTTCAATGCGAGATGATCCAAATAAGTCCAAGTGAAGTAGTTGCAAAGGTCTAGTAGTTGAAACAATATTTTTCGATTTAAAAGATACTTTTGTTTGCTTCCCTTTTTGACAAGAATCACAAATAGAGTCTTTTTCAAATTTCAAATTTTGAAGACCAATAACTAAATTTTGTGAAACCAATTGTTTAAAAGATGCATGTTGATGTGAGCTACTCTACGATGCCATAACCATGTATCATCCTCTTTGCTCATAAGACAATTCACATATTCAGATGAAGAATTTGCGAGATCAACCATATAGATGTTATCCATTCTAAAACCACGAAGGATAATTATAAAATCGCTACGGCGAAAAACTAAGCATTCATCCGAATCAAATAAAACAAGATTTCCCTTGTCACATAATTGACTTATGCTCAAGAGATTATGTTTTAAACCTTTAACTAACAATATATGCTTAATGGAAGAAAGTTCATCCTTACCGACCGATCCGATGCCGATAATTTTTCCTTTGTTGTTATCACCAAAAATAATGCTTCCTCCTTCCTTATGTTCTAGTTGAAGGAACTTGGATTCGTCTCCCGTCATGTGTTTGGAGCATCCACTATCAAGGTACCAAAGTACACTTGATCCCTTCAAACATACCTACAAGACAAATTAATGAGTCTTTGGTACCCAAGCTGTTTTGGGTCCTTGAGAGTTAGGTGTAACATGTTGTTGTGCTTGACATACATTTAAGTGTCTATGTCTAGTGAAACAAGCAGGAGCAATATGTCCAATTCGATTGCAATAATGACACACAACATTAGGATTATGCATTCGTCTAGGTTGATAGTAATTGGACGGACGAAATTCATTTACTCTATTCTTGACAATATGACTATTGCGCAATTCATGAAAATCATTTCTCCTACTATTTGTTCTTGGATATGCAGCATTTCTAGAATAGTTATTTCTAGGTTGAAAGTCATTTCTAGGTGTTCTAAAAGGTTCAAGGTTCCTTCTAGTGTTTGGCCTAGAATATGCGTTATTTCTAGAATGATTATTTCTAGGTTGCGATTGTTGAAAGCCATTTCTAGGTTTGTTATATCTAGGATGAGCGTTTGTTTTATTAATCCTAGGTTGAGCCATAGGTTGTTGGGGGTTGGCTTCAACCTTTTCTTTAGGCTCATTTTTAAAACCTATGCCATGCTTGGTCGACTTCAAATTAACAAGGACTTCATTCAAATGTTTATGAGAAGAATTAAACTTATCTAGGGTGCCGTTAAGTCTTTCTACCTCATTTTTGAGATGCATGCAAGAAGTACAAATTTTACTAGAGCTCTCGGGTTTGTCGGCGCTTCTCTTGCCGAAAAATTTGTTTTCTTCTTTCAACTTCTCATTTTCTAAGAGAGTTATTTTTCAAAATCTTTTTCTTTTAAAGAAGCATTTTCCTTTATGCTTTTAACAGTTTTGGAAGCTTTAATAAATTCACCATACAACTCATCAAAAGCATTTTGCATTTCCTCAAGAGAAATGAAATTGTTGGAAGAAATTTGACATACCTCTTCTTGGTTGTCTTCTTGTGCCATAAGACAAAGATTTGCGGCTTCGTCTTCTTCTTCCTCACTCGACTCGTCTCCGGAGTTGCCTCCCCAAGATATGTATGCTCGTTGTTTCTTGAAGGGTTTCTTCTCCTTTTTGATATTTGGGCAATTTGATTTAATGTGCCCAGTTTCTCCGCACTCATAGCACTTTATTTGATCTCCTTGCTTTTAGCCTTTTCGTTCATACTCTTTTCGCATGAACTTTTGAATCTCTTGATAACGAGTCCGAACTCGTTGTCTCCGTCCTCATCATTTTGAGGTTGGCTTGTGCTTGCCTTGAGGGCGATTCTTTGTTTCCTTTGATCATTAACAAGAGGGTTAAGCATAGTAGATTCATAAGTCTTAAGGTTACCTCTTAATCCGTCGATGGTGACATTTGAAGTGCCAATAGACTCTTGAATCGGGTCGGCCTTGGAGCGCCATTCCGGAGTGAGACTTCAGAGAATCTTTCGGACAAGTTCCTTATCCGTGAAGGTCTTCTTAAGAGCATGTAAGTCATTTACGATTTTTGAAAATCGTTCGAACATCTCATCGACCTTTTCGCCTTCCTTCATGTGAAACAGTTCATATGCATGGGTTAGAAAATCAACCTTAGCCTCTCTTACCTGGTCCGTACCTTCGTACATGATTTCCAGCTTGTCCCACATTTGCTTCGCCGTTGTGCAACATGATATTTTCCTGTAATCATCAGCATTTATAGCACAATATAATAAGTTAATTGCTTTAGCGTTGTTTTGCACTTTTCGGATATCATCCGCATCGTATTCCTCTTCGGATTTTGGAACCCATTCGTTTTCAACCTTTTTGGTTGGAATTTGTTCTCCCTTCACTATAACCATCCACAGATGAAAATTATTCGATTGAATAAATATTCTCATCCTCTCCTTCTAGTATGTATAGTTTGTACCGTCGAATAGTGGTGGTCGGGTGGAGCATTGTCCTTCACCTATTCCTGCAAAAGAGTCACGAGTAGAAGCCATGGATTGTTTCTCTCAAACAGTTAAGTCTTCAGAGAGTTGAGCTCTGATACCAAATGTTAGAAAATACACTTAACGCTAGAGGGGGGTGAATAGCGTTATAATAAAAAATAGCGTAAACTTACGGAATTTAAAAATTGCAGGAATTAAATAAGTGCGATAAGTAAATAAATAGGAACGAACGCACCGATGTATCCTGGTTCACCACAGCCCGTGGCTAGTCCAGTCCCCGAGAGACTCTCTCGAGATTTCCACTAGCACTGTTAAGCTTACGGGTGCTCAACAAACCTTTACAAACTGAGGACACAAGCCTCAACAACCTTTGCTCGAAGATACAACACTTCAAGACTTCAACCAAAGAACTCACAAGTTCCTTCTTACAATACAAGGGAACAACTTTCCCTTCAAGTGTATAAAAACACTTTGCACTCAAAACAAGACTCTCCTTAAGAGTAGATATGAGTAAACTAAATACGCTCAAGAACGCAACAACTTTCGTCAACAATTTGGCTCTCAAAAACTTATATAATGAATAAAAAATGATGAATAAGAGAGTATGCAAGCTTTAGCAATAATATTGTCAGTTGTTGTATTTGTAAGACTGATTTGAAGATGTATTTATAGTGTCAAAACCATGGATAACCGTTGCCTAATTGCCAATTAAGAGTTGCTGATTTTGTGCTGCGACAATCGATTGTTAAGATCATACAATTGATTGTTTTCCAATCGTTCCAAAAATCATTCCCAGATTTTACGCAGCACAATCGATTATCAAAGACATATAATCAATTACTAGCAACGTTCAAAAAATCCTTTCCAGATTTTACTTAAAACAATCGATTGTCAGAAATATACAATCGATTACTTGGCAACGTTCAAAAAATATTTTCCAGATTTTACTTAAAACAATCGATTATTAAAAACATACAATCGATTACGTCTGACGGTGTTTGAAAATATTTTGACAACGGTCAGTTACATAATCGATTATACTATATGGACAATCGATTATTTATCAGTCTTTGAAAAATCAAATAGACACTGCTTCAATACAATCGATTGTCATAGGTTCACAATTGATTATTTTGTAGCTTTGAAAAATATGTTTGGACACTGCCTCAACACAATCGATTGTCATAAGTTCACAATCGATTATTTTGTAGCTTTGAAAAATCTGATGGACACTGCCTTAACACAATCGATTGTCATAAGGTTCACAATCGATTGTCATGCAGATTTGAAAAATCTGATGCACACTGCCTTAACACAATCGATTGTCATAAGATACATAATCGATTGTCTTGCAGCTGACTTAACATAATCGATTATCATAAGTACATAATCGATTATCTTAGTCCAGATTTTAGAGGCATGTTTAAAAATCATTTTGCTAAAATAAATATGCATGATTTAAAATCATTTTGCTCTAAATTAAATATGCATGATTTGATTAAAATGATTTTACGAGAGAAGCCAAGTCTTGAGTTAAGTTGTCGGATCAAGATCATAATTAAAGAACGACTCATATATAACTTTGTTTAGTCTTGATCTTTGTTTGTCTTGTGCTTGAACTTCGTTACATGACATTTGCACGCTTGTGCTTGGACCTCGTCATATGTCAATTGCGCATCGTTTTTCATTTATCAAAACCTGCAAATATGAACACACGTTTAGTTTAGTGCCTTGAGAACGTGTTTCAACATTTGTATGGTACATTAGACAACAAAATTTATATGAAAATCCTTGAAGGGCTAAGATTTCTTGAAACTAATAATTTTTTTTTTGGGAAACTTGTTCAATCAAGCTTCAAAAGTCCATATACGGATTGAAACAACCAGGACGAATGTGGTATTTGCTGAAAGAATTGTATAACAATGATCCAATTTATCCTTGTGTATTTATAAGAAGGTCTGGATCTGAATTTGTTATAGTCGTTGTATATGTTGATGATCTAAATATCATTGAAACTTCTGGAGAACTTCCAAAAACAGTAGACTGTTTGAAGAAAGAGTTTGAAATGAAAGATCTTAGAAAGATAAAATTTTATCTTGATCTACAAATTGAGTATATGAAAGATGGAATTTTTGTCCATCGATCAATTTATACCGAAAAGATCCTAAAGCATTTTTATATGGATAAAGCACATCCATTGAGTACCCTGATAGTTGTGAGATCACTTGATATAAATAAAGATCCATTCCGACATCATAAAAATGATGGAGATCTTCTTGTTGATGAAACTCCATATCTTAGTGCAATTGTAGTACTAATGTATCTTGCAAATAATACTCGACCAGATATAACTTTTGCAGTAATTTTATTAGCAAGATTTAGTTCCTTTCCAACAACAAGACATTGGAATGGTGTTAAGAATATTTTTAGATACCTTCGAGGGACTGCTGATATGGGATTATTTTATTCTTATGAATCTGATTCATAGTTGATTGGTTATGCAGATGCAGGTTATTTGTTTGACCCACATAAAACTCGATCTCAAACATGCTATTTATTTACTTGTGGGGGTACAACTATTTCATAGTGTTCAACAAAACAAACTTTAGCTGCTACATCTTCCAATCATGCAGAGATAATAGCTATTCATGAAGCTAGTCGAGAACGTGTATGGTTGAGATCGGTGACTCAACATATTCAACAATTGTGTTGTCTTTCTTTAAAAACAAGGATTCCAACAATATTGTATGCAGACAATGTTGCTTGCATAGCTCAACTTAAAGGAGGATATATCAAAGAAGATAGAACAAAGCACATTTCACCAAAGTTCTTTTTCACATGCGATCTTCAGCAAAATGGTGAGCTAGATGTTCAACAAATTCGTTCAAGTGACAATCTAGCAGATTTATTCACTAAGGCATTGCTAATATCAACATTTGAGAAGCAGAGACATAAGATTGGAATGTGTCGGCTCTGCGATATCAAATAAAGTTTTCATCAGGGGGAGTATAATACGTTGTACTCTTTTTCCCTTAATCAAGGTTTTGTCCCTAGTGGTTTTCCTAGTAAGGTTTTTAATGAGGCAACACACAATGCATATTACAAGATGTGTGTACTCTTTTTCCTTCACTGGGCTTTTTCCCAATGAATTTTTTCTAGTAAGGTATTAATGAGGCACAGTATCTTTTAAATGAACATCCAAGGGGGAGTGTTATAAATAAAGTGAATGTATATGGATGTTCATTTAATCCATCCATACTATCTAAACAAGTACTACTTGGATAGATGCACCTATTAATTCCTAGAATGCATCTATTGAATTTTGGATATCTTGTATAGTATAAATAGAACAGTCTTTGCATATGGAAAGATACACAAGAAACGCACTTGAGTAAGATAACTTCTACATTCTCCTCCTATACATCTTATCTCTATTACTATATTATTTTGTTTTGCTCTCATTTCTTAATATATAATATATTATTTATTCCTTTTTCCACTACAGGAGCAATAGATAAGTTAATATGGACAATGCAAAATCCAGAAATTATAAAGTTAAAATCAGGATCCCATTAACACAGCAGAGAGCTAAGCTACCATTTCTTGCTCATGGGAGAGAAGTTTCAGATGAAGAAGAAGAAGAAAGAGAAGAAGAGAAAAAGGGGGGTGGGGTGGGCGTAGGGGAAAAAGCAGTAAGCGATACTTGGAAGAACAAGAAGAAAATGAAGGGTTGGGGAAGGGGGAAGAAAGCAGCTTCGATTTCGGGGGGCAGTTTTGCTGTAGAAGCAGGTACTGCGCAAATCCAAAGGCTGGCACATGCCGAGGGAATGAGATGTCTCGCACAACCAAACAAACAAGAATTGCGTTCTGAAACTCTGAGAGCTTCAAAATTCTTTCATGACCCAATACGCAAGCCAATCCCAAGAAAGGAACTTAAGCATACAAATTCGTAGGAGCATGCTGAATAAATTGAACATTTATTTTTAAACCATTGTATGTTATAACAATGGAAAATTGAACATTTCCAAAACCTCACTAGTGGGATTTTATTAGGTGGTTGTTGTTATATGTTATAACAGAAAAATTATGAATAAAACGAACTGTTCATATATCCTACGAACCTACATGCTTTGCCCATATGGCATGCAACAAAAATAATAGAACCACATGGACAAACAAAATCCATCCGTTAAACATTCTTTCAAAAGGAAAAAGAAGTGATGGGGAACATCCAAGCCCAAAAATTAATACCCATTTCTCCCTCCTCTTCCATCTGAACCCTCATAATTTTTGAGAAAACAACTACTAGGATAATTTACAACTTATGAGGTACTGTGATCACCATATAATCAACTCAATTAGGAGGCAGAAGAAAAGAGTCAGAGTTGCAACTGTCCCAAGCCTCTACCAGATGATCTTGAAGGGGGCCTATTCAATTCTGAAGCAGCCCGTTTTGATTCTTCTGCTATTTGTACCTCCTGAATAGGGAAGAGGAGAGAATGAAAAACAGAACAATTATATATCTTGTTTTGTGCCCCTTCCCTGACCCATACAAAATCTGTCAATCATCTATCCTTCTGACAGCTTGAGCAAAATTAGTCATGTCAGAAAATTAAGTTCCCCTTTGAACAAGTACCCGTAAAGCTTAATATGCAAGTTAAGTATTATCCGCAAAATCAGTAGAAAAAGCATCAGTGAAGAAGTGGACAAAGGAAGCAGAGAAGAACCTTCGTCCACGAAGTAGAAACAAACGTGATTGAGTCTGTGACTTTGACTGCAAATGATGTTGCTTCTGAATTTGCTGAAACTGCTGCAGCTTCAAATCAAAGTTTATACCATTATGCATGTCATGCAAATTTTCATTGAGGTCCCCATCCTCAGAGATTTGTGAGCCTCCTCCTCCATAATTAAATTGAGAATAAGGAATCCCAGATGTTCTCCTAAATCTCTCTTCCTTGAAGGAGTATGAAGGCACAGTTTTCAAACGAGTGCGAAGAACCTTAAAGGCTGCACTTTGCTGCATCAATTGATTAAAAGATACTTTAGATTAGCAAGAGCACATATAATTGCATTCTAGTGATGAGGATATGGAAATTTGGCATGCAATATTTCTTTTTTGACTTACAACAACAACAACCCAGCATAATCCCACGTAGTGCAGCATAATCCCATGTAGTGGGGTCTGAGGAGGGTAGTGTGTACGCAAACCTTACCCCTACCTGGGGTAGAGAGGTTGTTTCCAAATAGACCCCCGGCATCCTTCCCTCCAAGAACTTCCCACCTTGCTCTTGGGGAGATTCGAACTCACAACCTCTCGGTTGGAAGTGGGGGTTGCTTACCATCAGAGCAACCCCTCTTACCATCAGAGTAACCCCTCTTTTTTGACTTAGGCACACACATATCACATGTCAGATAGGAAAGCATCACTGATGCGAAATTTTACATTAAACCTCACATAACTGACATTAGTTGTGTCATGTGTGAGCGTTTTTATCAGTTGACAAGTGTACATTGTGGGTCCCACACAATCTTCATTCTCATGTCCTACCTTCTCCACCCACCAGTGCATTGTAAGTGGAGATGAATACACCACTAGTCTAATTTTCTTACTCGCTGACACATCACATACCCTCTCCGCCATGTTCTCTCTCTTCAACCTCATCCAATCCCCATATCCTCCAGTTTAAGGTCCGAAATTGGAGCGCTACTAACCCACAACCTCATCTCTATTTTGATTTGGGTAATGAAGTTTGAGAAATCATAAAAAATCATGTCCGGGTTGGAAGGAATTGAAATATGGATAGTGTATAGAGTAAAAGTAAGGGTGGTGCTGTTAAGAACTCTCAGCGGCAAATGGGGTTGTGGAAAAACTGAAAAGATGGGTTGCCAATAGGAGACCTTGAAGAGTTTGGTTCTAGTCTGGTAGAAAAAAGGAAGATGAAATTTTTCCTCTTTGGACGTTTAAGTTGAAACAACAGGCTTCATTGATTTGGCAAACTATATTGCTTCAAGGGAAAAGGGGCAAAAATAGCCCTCTACTATTATTTATTGTTTAGATATATCTTCCGCTATACTATCGGACCGAATATACCCTTACTGTTAGGCAAACATTCAAATTTGCCCTCATTTTAACGGATTGAACACGTGGAAACTATTAAATAGAAGATCCACCACTTGAATAAAAAGACCCAGCCCCATATCCTAATCCATAGCCCATTCGAACCTCCCCTCTCCCATTAAAATCATTTAATCCGACGGGCAGTAATTGGGTATTTGCTAAGGGCCGGCGAAGAGGATGTTGTTGTGGTTGATAATCCATATGCTTTTGCTTGAAGAATTTTGAATTTAACAATGTTTCTTGAAATGGGTTTGGTTCTTGTTTTATGTATCCATAGAAAATATATAGAAAAATGATAATGAAAATGTTTTTCTCGGTTTGGGTCCTAGGCCTGCTGATCTTTTTCGATTCCTTCTGTTGAGTATTTCTGGATCTGAATACTATTATTTTTCATTTCTACTTTTGCTAATTATTGTTTTTACAATTTTTTGGCTCATTTAGGCCTCATTTATTTTATTAAAGATTAAGACGTCTGAATCTGAATACACATCTAAATATCAAGATGTGTATTAAAAAATAATAAAAGTTAAGATTGTTTGATTTTTAACATCTGAATGCATAAAATTTATCTTTATTTAAAAAATAATAAATATAAAATTCAAATAAAATACTAACTAATCTAATATTCTATTAATAAAGTATATAGTTTTTAAAATATGATAGTTGTTGGTGGTGATGGCTAACGGGTGAATGCCGACTAGAGGCAGTGGTTCGTGGTAGTTTTGGTTGATGATGGTGGTTTCATGCTAGTAGCTAGTAGTGATTGGTAGTGGTGGCGATTATGATTGAGGATGGTGGTAGTGGGTGGTGATGGTTGTTAGAATATGTAATAGTAGAACCCTAATCCAATGTGTATTAGGAGTAGCCTAATCCAATGTTTATTAGGAGTAGGATAGGTTATGTGTATATATATAGGGCTCATTGTATCATGTTTAATATCAATTATATTTTTCTCCTTTGCTTTCTCACAATAGTTAATCATGGGGGTGGTGGTAGGGGCGGACCTATGTGCAATCAAGGGGGCACGGGCACCCGTTAAGCTCGGAAAAAAAAATCCTATATCTATATGTATATATATATGCTCTATACCTTGAGAACGTTTAAATATTTTATTAGGCACCCTCAGACACAAAAGCTTGTTTGGGTCACTGGTTGCCTTTGCAGTTTAAGGCTGCTCTTAAGCTTGGAGATTGGGGTTCGATTCCTAGCTTCAGCAATTCCTTGTAAGCCTAGGTTTCTTTCCTTTTGGCTTTTTTTCTTTAGTTTCTGGTTCTTTTTTTAATGTTTTCTTCAGTTTCGGCCCCAACCCTCCTCATAAATATAGATATATAGAGAATCATTCTTCCTCAATCTCTGGTTAGTGCTTCTCTTACTTTGAAACTCGATTTTCTTTTTAATTGAAGAATTTTAGTATTATATTCAATAAGTTGAAGTATTTGTTTTATTCATTATAAGGTTATGTCCTCCCTCATTAGAAGACCTGAGTTCTGAGTTCGAGACCCAACACTAGCTCTTCTTTTTTATTTGTTTTTCTCTTGGAATTCACAAAGTGTAGTATCCTGTATTTAGTGTTTAATTTTGTTCTTTATCTTTTCTAAGTTAATGAACAATAATTTTGAACTAATATATAGAAGGGGATAAGATATTCCATTAACAAAAAGCCTTTATCCTTATATCTAAGTTTATAAGCGTTATCACTTTATTGACATATATAAAATTAAGTAATTCACCAAAAAATTTCCCAAAACAATAATTAAATACTCCAAAAAGTATTCTGCTTTCAAGGATCACTTCGGCAAAGTAGCAAACATCAATCGATTCAACGACAGTGACTGAGACTCTGCATTGCTTAATAGATCTTTAGTCTTGATCATATTTGACTAAGTTTTTTTTTTTATATTTTTGAACATCTTTTAGGTCATTAATTCATATTCATCAAGTTTTGAAGGCGTTAGTGCGCTAAATTTTGTCGTTATTAGCTGACATATCTATGTCAAAAATAACAGTGCCCCCGCTGCGCTCAAATCCTGGATCCGCCTCTGGGTGGTGGTTTGTGATTGAGGAAGGTGGTGGTAGGTTATAATGATGGGAGGTGGCAACTGTGGTGTTAATGGTGATGGAGTGGTTGGTTATGGTAGTTGAGGTGGATAAGTGTTGACTGTGGGTGAGAATGAGGATGGTCGGAGTGGTAGGGATGGTGATGGTCGATAATGGTGGCGACTATGATTGAGGATGATGGTGGTGATGGTGGTTGACTATGGTGGTAGTGGTGGTGGTGGCGGCGGCATGGTGGTAGTTGATAATGGTAGGCAGTGGCGGCAGTTATTAATGAATATATGATAGCATCTTAATGAAATTAAGTCTATGTTATAGATCTTACCATACATACTTATTAAGACCCATTAAGTGGTTCTGAAATAAAAAAAACAAACACACTTAATGATTAAAATCTAAATAATTAAGATTCAGACTTTAAAAACAAACGCACTTAATGTATGAGATCTGAATGATTAAGATTCAGACCTCCATTAAGTGCAAACAAATGAGGCCTTAGTGGTGTTTGCTACAAAATTTTGATTTTTAATAATTAAAATTTTTGCAAGATTGTTTTGAGCATACCACCAAGAAAGATAAGTTTTTTCCTCTTTGCATAAGTCGACAAACTATCTTAAAATCTTCTTTTTGAAAGTCTTTAAAAGAATTTGAAAATTATTATAAAAAAACTCTTCTTCAAATTTTTTAAGCAAACTCCGTCAATAGCAGGCTTTAAGAGGAATTAAAGATTCTGTTATCATGTTGTGTTACTATAGTGGAAACCTTTTAAATTTTCTGTCATGATCAGTTTGGTAGATCAGTTATGAAATCTAATTTTGTTTTTTACTTCATACCATAACAGTCAGACGCCTGTGCATTTACTGAGAAAGAGAAAATGATCAAGGATTATGGGTTTAGAGTGGTTTTAATGGGAGGGGGAGAGGTCCCAATGGGCTATGGGTTAGGATATGGGGTTGGGTCTTTTTATTCAAGGGTTGGATCTTCAGTTTAATAGCTTCCGCATGTCCAGTCCGTTAAAGTGAGGGCAAATTTGGAACTTTGCTTAACGGTAAGGGTATATTCGATTATGATAGTATAACGGATGGTATATCTAAACAACAAAAAATAGTAGAGAATATTTTTAGCTCTTTTCCCTTGCTTTAATAAAACACCACCAAGTAGCTATTGGCTAAGAGATCTGATAGCTTTTGAAGGAGATTTAGTTTCCTTGGAGCCAATTCTACCAACAGGGGATTGAAGAGACCGGCCGAAGGAGGAAGCAGAGTGAAGGAAATAAGGAGAAATCTATGGGTGAAGAGCTGGGTGAGAGAGAGGAAAGAGACGAGGGAGATACTGGGCCTGCATCAGACACCTGTCATGTACTTCAAATCTCACACAAGTATACATGTGTCTCATTAATTGTAAAATTTCTCATCGCAGATAATACAGAAGAAGCAAGAGAGCGACAATAAGCAAATATTCACTTTAAAGGAAAATGAATATTCAGATTAGCTCTTTGTTAGAGTTGTCAGTATGACTATACATGAAAAATTAAGCAATTATGATCACTTTTAAGCGTAAAATCAAAGCCCTGTGACACCAATTCTAACGATATAAACAAGTAAAAGCTCACTGAACTACTCATGCGACCGTATGCTCAGCTTTTGGCACTGTATTAAATTAGACTCGAGAAACTAAACTTGCAAACAAAAGCTAATACAAGGAAACTCTTAAGACACACATACCAGATGAGAATTTTCTTTTTTCGTTTTTGAGAAAGCCAGATGAGACTATTTTTTATGCAATCTTTATAAATGTCTCTCAAGAACTATAGAAGCTGCAGGAACTTCTGGAACGAAAGTGCTTGCTTCTCTCTAGAACCTCAAACAATAATCAAGGTATCCACTTGTTCATTTCTGTGAATCAACCAAAGAACGTAAGAAATGCTAAGAGCTCCGTTTTGAATAAAAAGGTGACTGCCTGGACACTAATATTGTTTGACGATGACTGTCATGCGAAACGAATTAGACTGTAGTTAATGTTCTCTGTTTCTACTTATGAAACAAAGAACCTGATAAAATGCCTAAAACTTGCCTACTCGGGAGATTCGATCAGAACTCTCAATAAATGGTAGTAAGCCGGTTATAGGAGCATGTAATGCAGGGACATGCCGAATGACAAAACATACGCCCTGCTCCACATGGAAAAATTCGTCACAAATGGAAAATTGGTTTTCAGTGCAACCTATGTACTGACATTATTAATATATACAATAGTTACCAATTCAAAAAGAAAAGGAATGATGGAGGCTGCAAATGGAGTCGAGAGACTAAATTGAATCTGTTAGACTGTTACTCAGCAGAAGCCCAAGAAACATAATATCCAACCCAACTGTCAGATAGACACCTGATGCTACATATTGAGAGTGTACGGAAGAGGCAACAAGAACACCTAATACACAGAAAAGATAGACAAAGAGCCCAAACTCGTTGAGCAATGTCTGGCCTTCTAGAGTTAGGTCACGATGAAAAACTAAGGAAGGTGCATATTTAAAACTGTCGTGGAAAGATCAGACAAAGATGGAGCCAAAGGAAGAATGGCCCAAAGCTTGACCATGCTCCACAATGCCCAGAAAAGTAACTCAGGTTGTGAAGGACTTACATCTGGCCTGGCCCATAATCCTTATTAAAAGAGCCCACAGCAGAATTTAATCAAAAAACCAACAACAATGTCCAACCGATATTGTGGTCCCTTATTGCTTCCAAATCAAGTTAATGGGAAAGCGGCCATAGAAAACGGAGAAAACAAAGCAGCAGGAGGTGGCTGGAGACAAGTCAACAAACTACTACTTGCCCCTGATTTTCAAGGTCAAAGAGTCCAGCAGCGTACACAAGGAAACAAATGAAGACTACCAATCTTATTTGAGGGCGGCGAAGCAATAGGACAAAATAGGCCAGGCGCCATAGATCCAAAATCCAAGTTCAGCACCAGAAGCAGGTTGGAAAACCCTATTTACTGCAAAAGAAAGAAGGTCAGGCACGAAATGATGGGAAATTGAGAAAAAGTTGGAAGAAGCAGGCCAAATACTGAAGAACCCTAATGGCGAGAGTCGGTGCATTGGCAGCGAAAAAGCAACAATCAGGTAGCAGCTTCTACGTGGAAAGAAAGTCGCACCTCTGGGAAGAAATTCCAGCAGAAGACAGTAATAAGAGGAGCAAGTGGTTCGAAAAGGTAGAGGGAGCAGGGGCAACTTTGAGGGATTGGAAACAGATGATGGGACAAGAACGAGATGCGAATGGGCAAAGTTCAGGTTTCCAAAGGGTAGGCAAAAAGATTCTAGGATTTGGAAAAACTTTCAGGTTGTCTTTTTAGGTTGAAAGGGAGAACATTGCAATTGTTATCAGAAGTTTAAAGTGGAGGCGGCGAATTGTTATGAACAGCAAAGAGAGTTGGGTTCGAAGAGTGAGTGATATGAGGATTTTAGCGATGCCATAGAAAGTGAATTTGGGGGCTTGACACAAAGTATCAGGTATTATGGGAGGTGTCATCTACCTCAAAAAAAATTAAAAACTATCTCAAAAATTATGGGAGGTGTGTATCATAGCGGACAACTATGGGACTCAGGAAGTGGGTTATAGGACTACTTAGACCACCATGCCATGTGGTGGAAGCCTGTGGAAAAAAATATTTGAAATAATAGGAGTTCTTCAAAATATTAACTTAAAGATGGAGAATGGAGCCCAGGTGATTTATGGAGACAAATTTTTTTCTGAGAGAAATAACTGTATCACAAAGCAGCACTAAGGAGAAAATCACTTCCCCGCAATTTGCAAGATTTCTTGTCAACATACAACAGATTAGCACAGTATATAGGTTTAGATGAATCTGCACGACTGAGAAGTGCAAAAGGTCCAGACCCTCCTCGAGCTGTTTATATAAGGAGAAAATCTCAATCTTTCTCAATCATGTTTGAAGACAATCGAGATGGGAGACACATATGTAACAAGGACTACACAGTAGTTATTCAATCACAGATTTCAGAGGACATGATTTTTCTCGCTCAGTTTGGGTTCCCAAAGCCCAAGAAAGGTATAATTTTTAATGTGATTTAGCTCAGTGGGGAAGCCACACTTGCATTGATGAAACCAAGGAAAAAGATTGTCAGCTCATGCTTCATTTATAAAAAGGCAGGGTATAATGTGAACCACTCATTACTTTATTTTTCAATTGGCACGCAGGCTATGCAGACAGCCTGGAACTTTTAGGAGCTTGATTGAGTGACGACTTCAGACACCTTCAAAAGGATGCTGCAAAGTTGGCCATTAGGGAGGAAAAGGAGTAAAGAAGGGAAGTGACACCCACACTTTTTGGCGCATCTACAACAACAACAAAAAGACCAGTGTAATCCCCCAAGTGGGGCCAGGGAGGGAAGTGTGTACGCGGACCTTACCCCTACCTTAAAAAGATAGAGAGGTTGTTTCCGATAGACCCTCGCTACAAGAACAATAGAACTTTTTGACCCCTCTGTAGAGAATAAAACCGACGAGCTACTGAAAGGTAGAAAATACCTTGTTACAGATTAAAGAAACTTTAATGTTCTTGTACATTTTAGGAGCACCTATGAGATATTAGCAGAGATGATTTGTATCTCTTTTGGAGAGCAAGAAGCGGAAAAAAGCGAGGAGGCCTTGCTTCACCGTAGCGAGAAGCGGAAAGCGAAGCGCGCGCTTTTTTCATGTGAAGCGCAATTCAATACATAAATAAAAAATATTAAATAGACACAGATAAATGACTAAGAACTCAATAAAAATAACATATTAAGCAAAAATGCTTCAAGCAGTCACTAGAGAACTAATTCAGAACACACCTGGGGTAGCAGCATCAACAGACCATATAAGGCTTTTAACAACCATATGTATCTTCCAGGTTCAAGAAGCTGCAAGGAAACAGTCAATAAGTAACTCCCCAAAATGTTTTAATGCAATCAATAAGTTGAGCACAATCAGTACATCCAACCACACAAAAACTATGAGTTAATTCAACTGACACCGTGGAAAAGAAAGGCATAGCTCAAATTAGGTCCACGCCCACTTCATTTGGACACACAGAACCATCAAAGTGGAATCTGGAGCAAAAATTAAGGCCTGCAGAAGATGTGTGATTGGTGAAACATTGAGAATTTTTTTGGTAATCTATCAGCCTTTTTGCTGTATGATATGTTGGTATAAGATTGTTCAGTGAAGTAGATAGTCGATAGTAATTTAATCTGCTTTACTCCAGGTTGTTTTTCCCTGCTCATTTACTTGCGATGCATCTGAAATATAGACTACAGAAGCATTTTGGTCCTTTGGCATGCTCCACCGGACATGCTAGAAAGTAGAACCATGTGCTTGTAGGAGCGAAGAAAACATTCTTGATGAAATAATACTAAGCATCCAGAAGCATCTAGGAGTGAAAAATAACAGAATGCAACTTAATTCTAAAAGGCAAAGGAAAGAAATGTTACGTTTTTGCTTCATTAAGCAGTTTTCGCCATTGGCATCTCTATTTTTTCCGGCTGAAATAGTTGGTCTCTACATCCTAAATTGGGATAAAAGAAGCACATATCACTAAGACAGATGAAAACACTCAGTTGCTTTTGATTTTGGACTACCTCTTCAACAATAACCCTCAAAGTGAAAAGTTATTTATAAGATCCCAAAAAAAAAAGACGCGCTTCTGCCAAAACCATAAACAAACATAAGGAAACAAAATTTCAAGTATTAACAACTTGATAAAAGGACAAACTGAAAATACCTGCAGCCTAAGGTAAGCAAAGGTTGGAGTCTCCAGAAGGTGGATCAACTTGTCCAGTTGGACTAAGAACTTAACATTGATGTCTTCCTCAACCAACGAATGAATAACAGAACTTGCATGTTGATATGCCTGTAATGTAATCCCAAACAGATACAAGACCAAGGTCGATTCTGTTCAAAAATAGGAAAAGGGGTAAAGATTTGGAGAGACACAAGTAAAAGTCCTGTCCTACCTGAGCTAATAGGCAGAGGCTAATTATTGCCATTGGCGAATGGCACCATGATGCATACAAGGAAAGAAATAAGTTCTTCCCATCAGCATTGACCAGCGATTGTTTAAGAAGATCTCGAAGGTCAGACAACTCCGACGAAGTAAGCAAAATCAAGTTTAAGGCCTGAAATAGGAATCAACAGACTACTCAGCCCTTTCTTCAAACATTACAGACCCGAAGAGAGCTGCATAATTCTAAGTTTCTCTAATATGTTCTTTGATAAGTTTCTCCAAGCAGTGATCCTTAACAAAGCATAATGACTGTAACTAATTATTTCATGCCATTTGTTAGAATCAAGATAGTCTCCTTATAAACATCTGTCAGAAGTAAAACCTGAACCATGATAGATGCAAAATCAAAATCTGATTCCCCTTCAAGTATGGTAGACAGTTCACGGTAAACTCTTTCAGCATCTAGAAGGAAACACAGTTGACGAATTATCAAAGCTCCACGTCTGAGAGGAAATTAGAAGGTGTGAAACAAACAGAAACGGATCTCAAAACACTTAACAAACAATGAAAAGACACCAACATCACACCCCAAAAACGAACAGAAAAAACAATTACTTTTCTAGAAGTGAGTGATCAAGCTGAAAGTTGTGAATCAGGAACACAAGAAGCTGGCGGAAGTGTTGAGGATCTTCAGCTATACATGCATGCACCTCGAGCACCAAAAGCACTACCTGAAAGAGAATTAACACTCTCAGCACAATAGCAGGAAACTCCCTATACAATCGCAACCTCGAATGAGTGGATGTGAAGAATCAGTTGAGCATATTATTATTATAACTAAGGACTTTTCTTTTGGATAACTGGAAAAAAAAATCAGTAATATCAATCCAAACCGAAAAACAAAACAAAAACATCTGCCCAACCCTGACCTCCCCACCCCCTTTCAAATAAAAACCCTTCCAACCAAAGGAGGTTGACCATAGATTAGAACTAGCAGCTATAATACAATTATCTTTACCTTTTATTTTCTTTACAAGTTAGGGTTAATCTGGGTCAGATGAAATATGAGAGACAGGCATTTATGGAAATATGCAGTTCACTAAGCTTAACTATGAAGATTAACCAGCTAAAGAATGAATTCAACTTGTTCAGATAGAAGATATTCATGGCAATAAACTAAAAATAACAGCCAAACATTACATAGTAGAAAAGCCAAAGTGTAGGAAGACAATCAAGAGGCTTTTTGGTTATTGTGCAAAACAGCAAGTATTTACAAGCTTTTGTACCAATACCAAATGATGCTGGTGTAAATTTCATAAAACATGGCGTCGGGGACAATCTAGAAACACTAATTAGCTGTCATGCATCAACACTAATAATATCAAGAAGGGTCAAGAATAAATATCAAAAGAGAGGACAGGAACTACTTATAATACCAAATTTTGACAATGAACTATATCAGAGCAGCAAACCAAGGGCAAGCCCAAAGATACGAATAAAGCCAACAAAGGGACAAGAACATCCGCAAAGAAAAACAAAGTTGTCATGACCAGGTTCAGCAGAAAAGTAATGTGAAATATAACTTGCGTTGATCATAACTGTGAACCTAGCAAAGTCACACCATCCAGGCAAACTAATCTTAAGCAGAGTAAAGCAGAAGGAAGTACCTCATCAGAGGGATCTGATAGCGCCTTTAGAAGAGAATCAAGGATGTCATTAAGAAAAACTAAGACCTGTTTCAAAAATAAGAAGAAAAATGAACACATATGCTGATAAAAATTCAGGAACCACAGAAATGTAAGCAAACAGAAGCATTTATTGATCAACCGACAAAGAAATCTTTGTAAAATAAGGCTATTATCAAAGCGTTCACACACAATATACATCATATTACTTCTGAAAGTTGAAACAAACATGAAAGATATTTTAACTCGTAAGGCAAAAATATGATTCGAGAAGCAATAATTTTTCTAACAATTAAATTATAAACGACAAATACATAATCTTACCTTTAAAAATCTAAATAATTTTTAGTTATCGATGATGAGCATTTATCTGAATGAGGAGACTACAATATGCAACTATAATACACCTGACAGCAATGCAGGATCTAGTGTTCCACTCTCCAGCACTCTTATCCTCCTAGAAGAGAGAAAAGAGAGAACAAGCACGGCAAAATGCGGAACCTTTCTTCCACTGGATGTAAAAGAATGGCATATGCTAAACAAATTGAATTTGTTCTGTAATTTAAGTTAAAGTTATGAAGAAGAAAAAAAGAAATGTAAGTTCCAAGAATCAATAATGCAGCTCTTTCTAGTAGGAAGTCTTTGATAATTCCTATGACTACTCACTCCCACCTAACAATGAACTAGTAGTGCTTATACAAATCCAGGCTCCATTACCCAGCTTCTAGGGAAACCCATTACTCCATCCATGCTGATAATGTAGTGTAAATTAAAGATATTGACCATGTTTCAACTTAAATAACCATCTTCATGACCATGAAAAAGCATACTCATCATGCAATAACAAAAAAGAATGGTTCACATGATGCTAAGTTTTCAGTTACCTCTGAGCGATGTCTATTTAACAGGGTTGACATCCAGTGCAATGCTTCAATACGTGTTGCCTCCCATTCACTGGACAACTGCCTGATAAGCAGATAAGACAAAGTTTATAAGAAACCTAAATAATATTACAAAAGCCACTGTCATACAATTACTTTGAGTGCTGACAGTGAATGCAACATCAAGAGAAAACTATTTCAAAATATCAAACACTATATTTTCCTCTTTAATTTCATACCCCTGAGCAATGGAGAGGATTGCTCCTACATCAAATCCCTCGGCTGGATCAGTTTCGATGCCTCGAAGTTCTTCATTCGTTTCGCGAGCAACCTGATTGGAACAAGCAGAGAATAGGATACAAGTGAAAAGGGAGACACAGAAGGAATGACAAGAAGCACAAACACCAAAAAAGAAAAGGTGGCATGAGAAGGAAAAAATGTAAAGTACTACAACTGTAAGACAGTGTACTTACAACTCTTATTTTCTCTTCTTTATCAGATATACAGGGCAAAATTGCTCCCAGAATATCAGCGTAATAAGGCACAAGCTGCTCTCCGCCAAGTTTCACAAACTCATTTATCTGTAGAGCAAAGCACTCTATTGAAATTGATATAACACAGATCGAAGCAAGTAAAGAACTAAAAAAGGAACTAAAAAAGGGCATCCCAGTGCACAAGGCATCCCGCATTCTCGCAGGGTCAGAGGAAGGACCGTACTCCAAGGGGTGTGAAGTAGACGGCCTATACTAATGCAAGCATTAGTGGCAGCTTCCACAGCTCGAACCTATGATCTTACAGTTCACACGGAAACGACTTTACCGTCGCTCCAAGGCTCCCTTCGAAGCAAGTAGTGAACTATTACTATTTTTATACCAACGAAACCCAAGGGGAACAAAATACAAAAATGAAGCTAACCATAACATGGTGTTTGATGAATCATACATGTCAAGGTCCTTACCCAAGTTACGGCAGTCAACCGAGTAAATTCATCCTGCGAGCCCGCCCTCTGTACCAGTATCTCTGCCATGCGACCATAATCTACAGACTTGAAAAGAAGTTCTGTTTCAAGTTAAAAAGTAATCCAAGAAAAAGACATACTAAGATTTGCTTTTTAACACAATATCTATGATTTACCAAAAAGAGATATTTTTCTTACTTGTAGAGGATGGAGACACAAAACCATAGAAAAGATACATCTGCCATGTATAAATCAAAAGCAAAACACAACTACTAAAACAATACTGATAAACACAAGCTACACCTGAGAGTAGCCATTTTTTGCATCACCCTAAATAACTGGGCCACTATAATAATACTCCCTCTGTTTCAACTTATGTTTGTTAGTTTAACTGGGCACGAAGTTTAAGAAAGTGCGGGAGACTTGTAAATCTTGTGTCTTCAACTAAAGATATGTATAATGTACTAAAATGACCTTCAATCTTATGATCTCAAATATGCCATGTAGAATGTTAGAGTTAAAGAGTTACTAAACATAGAAAGAGGCATTCTTTTAAAAACATACTAAAAAGGAGAGTAACACACATAAATTGAACAGAGGGGGTAATAAAGAACTGCAAGTTGTATCATTCCTCTTTTTTTTTTTTTGGCCATCTAACCATTATATATGATTTAACAGTTAAACAATCTACATGTGGCGGTAATCTTACTGGAGAATTCTTGATCTCTTGCAAAAACTCTGAGAGCGCAGAATCAGCCTGTTGTCTTATTTCATGGCTATTATCACTTAGCATATTAAATAATCCTGCAGTAGATCAACTCCCGTAAGATCACATTGATGTGAGGAAACAGAGCATTAAATCGCACAGGACTCTTAAACTTGATATACAAGCACTAACCATCAAGAAAATCAGGAAGAAAACCAAGCATATCTATATCTGGAACACTGTCTAAAACTGTGATCCATCCAACAAGAAATTGACGAACATAAGGATTGAGGACATTCATCCGTTCTCTTAACAATGGAATAAATTCTTCAATGCTGCATAAGAAATTAAATAATCAATTCAATGCTATTTCCATACAAGACGCATCAACCAGACAATAGTAAATTCATTCCAGTTTGAAGATATTGGAAGTATTAACAGTTCACCTGAATTGATCACTCTCTGTGACAATGTCCTGCATCCCACAAAAGTTGCAGAACAATGTAATAATACACGATCAGTCAAAATATCAAACTTGTGAACATCTTTCGATTAAAATAAGATCAGTTCAGAGAGAGAATACTGGCACTCCATGTCACCAAGTGTCGAGTCCGACAAATAATGCATGGGAATGAGAAATAACTAAGAATAAGTCAAAAGAGAGAAAAGAAGGAACCCAATCTTATCTACTCGTAACAAATAGAATTATATTCTCTTAACTATTCTCAAGAACCAAAAACATTCAGGCCTCATCTTTGACCCACAAAGACCCTCCATTCCATGTGTGTGTGTGTGTGTGTGTGTGTATATATATATACATATATATTAAAATCGCGATGCCCCTTGACCTTTTTTACCATTTAAAAATAAATTTTATATTGGATAAAGTTGTAATTTATGTTATTTTCCAAATATTTAGGAATATAAAAATAATTTTAAAAAAAATTCTTACTAAATCATTCCTTATTTAAACTAGGTAAAAAGACCTAATAACTAAGACTTCAAAAGCAATTAAAGTTTTACCTTATATGAATCACTACAAAACTACCAATAACAAAAAATCAGCAAACTAAATCATAAACCATCGGGAAGGAGCAGTACATTACGACGACTCAATAACTATAAAAAAGGATTAGTGGTACATTACCTATGTTTTTAAAAATATTATTTATTGCTACTAATTTGATAAATGATTTTATTATTGTAAGCACGTGATTTTTGCCCTACATGAAGATAGCTCCTAAAAATAAACCAAAAATGATTTATTATGGATTTTAGAAGTTTTTCTTTATTTAGTTGCATTTCATGCATTTTAAATATTTTAAAATCAGAGAAAAATCCAAAAAAATGTCATGTTTTAATTTTATCACCTTAGGTCCAATTTTCATGTAGGAATTAATTTCATAAAGAAAAATCACAAAAAAATGATCATCTTTAGCTTTTAATCTTTAAAATTAGTATTTTTCTTTAGCTTTAAGTTAATAAGTTGTTTAATGTTAAAAAAAATAAACAAAGAGTTTTAAATTTCTACAAAAAATAGATTAACTCAGGATTTTTAATCAAAGAAAAAGAACAACAAAAAGAAGAGGGAATTGAAAAGGCTTGGTCCTAAATTCAAATTGGGCCAAACATTGGAGAAGCCCAAATTTTTCCCAACCCAGTGCAAACTGGGTCGACCCGACCCATGCCCCAAAATACAAAATACAATAAAAAATCCCTAGACTACATAAAGAGGAGCGCGGCTTTTGAGGGGGAGGGGGAACGATAAAAAGGAAGATAGAAAAAGAGACTAAGAGAATTTGAGGGCGGCAACCGTGAAAATTCCCCCACGTCGTCACTCTTATTCTTCTTCTTCAAAAGAGAAGAACTCTTCAGCCATGAAAGGAGCATAACGTAGAGAAAAAGCAGCCATAGATCGATGCAGCTTCAGCCATAACACACACCAAAACACACAACCTCCACCTCCACAAAGCCAACGAAGCTTCTTCTTCCTCCTGGAACCATTGCCGCCGTCAGCTTGCCAACGACAAATGAAGCTTCATGGCTTCCGTCCTCTCCTCTCCTCCATGTGAAACGAGTTTCAGATCTGGTTGAGCGTTTGGTTAAGTCCGGGGACCCTCCATTGAATCCGGCATACGCCACTGCTATTATCTGGATTCTATCACCGGAGAGCTTTCATTATTATCTAAAAACAGCCCGTCCCTGTCCTTATCAAACCTGTTCGAGGTTCGTTGTGAGTCGGAGTGGAGGTTTGAGGTTCCGTTCAAGTTGTTCGATGTGGTTGTCCTCTGTTCATGTAATTGACGGAACCCCTTTATTAATTGGAAAATTCGTTGTTTTCGGGTTCGTCCCCGTTATTATTCTATTTCTGTTCAAGCATTAGCCATTATTGACAGAATCGTCGCATCTTTCCTTAAAAAACACACGTTAATCTCAGCATTTTTTTTAGAAGAAAAGCACATATGAATTCTGCATTTTATATACATTTGCATAGATTTCAGAGGTGTTGAGCTCTATTTATTTGATGTTGGGACTCTGTTGTCTTATAAAATATTTTCCTTGTATTTACGTTCTGTTACTTTTCAACGAAGTGGACTAAAAATCACCGCACTTTTATTGGTGAATTCTTACTGTGTTTTGAAAAGCGTGAATGTGATTTGTGCAAAAATTTTGTATCATTTGTGCTTTTGGAATTCTTGTATAAAGTATACTGCCAATAACATTTGGATGGATAATTTTAGACCTTTTGATAGTGCTGTGTGTTTAAGTGGCAAATGTGATGAACATGGGCTTAACCAAGTGGTGGCAAGTTCTGATTGAATTAATTTTCGTATTCACAAGTTCAAGTTTGTTGGAATGCCGTAGTTTGTTTTGAGTTGAGTGCAATCTTTAGAATAAAATGAGGCGAGCCTCGCCAAATGAAATACAAAAAGGCGGTGCCCTCAACAAGTAATTATAAGAATTGATTAGAATATGGGGGGTCCGTTTAGTGAATTACACGGCCTTCCCCGAAATAATAATACGATAGAATCTTAAGGTGCGTTTTAATTAAACTACTTTCCTAAACCCGGGTGTGCATTGATGCAACCCAAATTCAAATCTCGACAAAGTCGACATGTGTTGATAACCACGGGTGCCTTTATGGCAACGGGGTTAGAAATACGTTTTCATGACGTCGTAATTCTTATAAAACATATAATGATCTAAAAATGGTTCAAAATTGGAGACGAGCCTCACCGAACAAAAATAAATGTGGGGCCCTCGGTAATTGGTTATTAAAAATGATTAGAATTTGGAAGGGCCGTTTAGCGAATTTCAACGGCATTTCCCGAACAATATTACGTTAGAACCTTTAAGCGCGGTTTAATTAAATTATTTCCTTAAATTCAGATGCGCATTGATGCGACCCAAATCCAAATCTCGACGAAGTCGAAATGTGTTGACGATCATGGGTGCCTTGATGGCGACGTGGTCAGAACCGCATTTTCATGACGTCGCAAGTCTTTTAAAATAAATATTGGTAAAAGCGGTTTATAAATAAAAAGTACATAAGCTAGCATGTTTTAGAATCAGATAAAATCAAATACAACAGTTAAGCGACCGTGCTAGAACCACGGAACTCGGGAATGCCTAACACCTTCTCCCGAGTTAACAGAATTCCTTGTCCGAATTTCTGGTTCGCAGACTGTAACAGAGTCATATTTTTCCTCGGTTCGGGATTCAACCGGTGACTTGGGACACCATAAATCTCCCAAGTGGCGACTCTGAATAATTAATAAACTAAATCCCGTTCCGATTGTCCTTTAAGTGGAAAAACTCCTTTACGCTCCCTTTGCGGGGGTGTATAGCGAAAAAGGAGGTGTGACAATTATGTTCTTTATATAGACCAAACTAAAGTTGCTTATGCCATTGGAAGGATGAACAAATATATTAAGTCAAATGCAACAAAGCCAAATGACGAAAATCATAGACATGAAAAAGAAATTGCAGGTATATATCAGATAGTGACTAACGATCAATATTAGTTTGTATACTTTATCTTATACTATAATATTTAAAAAGTATACTCAATAATTAGAACAAATAACCATCAAATAATTTAAGAATATAAGAGATACAAAATGATTGGCAATAATCAAAAGCATGAATGATTCTACAAACACAAAATATCAATAAATTAAATGTCAAATTGACATTTTTATCATTTGAAAATAGATTTCTTATTAGATAAATATAATTACCGAAAATAATTTTATTATTAAAATTTGAATCAACAAAAAGATAAATTTATTTCTTTTACTGTTGAGAATAAATATTAAGTTTTTAAATTAACAAAAGAATGCAATTAGATTCCTTTTAAAATTCATCATATAAAAAAATTAGTTTTCGACTTCTAAACTCTTAGGGTATACGAATTTGTTTTCATAATAAGAGTATTGGCAATGGAAAAAATTTAAAAATAAAATAAAATCGTTAGCGTAGTAGTAAGAGTTAAATTGGTAAAAATAACCACAATTACCATAAGACATTCTCGCATAAGTACTCAAAAATTGCAATACGACACTGAGAACTTATCTGGGCTAGAATTTTTTCTCTATTATCCCAATATCCATAATATTATACTTTTTAATTCAATATCAAAATCTAAAAATACTTTTGAAGTGACACTTATTAATTGCATGTCAGATATACACTATTTAATAATATTTATATAATTTTTAAACTATTATAGTTATTGAGATGCGATACATGTGTGTATCCTAAGACACGTATATACACATTATTTCTTGTCCTTCACCCAACCCTTTGTCTTGTCGCCATGCAATAGCAAGTAGTACAACATCCAATGATATAAAGATCTTTACTTTTACCTTTACAAGTCTATCCAAAAGATGAGCAGCACTTTGCACATTAGCATCTGAATCTGCTGAAAGTTTACATAATGCATCAAAGATCTGGTTGAAGAACACAATGAAATCTCCTCTTACAACCTGCAAAAGTAGCACAGTTGAAGTCCCAAAAAAAAAAGTAAAAAAGTGAAAAGTACAACTTCCTTTATCTATCTCACCTTTGCTATATTATACAGAGCTTCACAGGCGTAATAACGAACTCTGCTATCTTGATCCGAGAAGGAATTTAAGACTGGTGGCACAATTTGCTGGCATATCACATCCAGACAAGGTGTAAATTGCACATAGAGAAGCAAACTGTTGAATACTAGGCATAATCCAAAAATGTTTAATAGCACCAAGGAAGCACAATTATCAACCTCTCCAGAACAAGCAAATCATAACAACAAATCTAATAATCATGTTAAAGAATAAACTTCAGAGACAAAAGTAACTTTGAATTATAAAACCCAGGGAGCATAACCAATATGAATCTTTTCAATCCACTTTTTTCTCATGATGCATGTAGCTTACCAACAAAGAAAGCCCAAAAATCAAAGTTTTTGGCCATTCTTGGCAGAGAAATTGCTTACTATACAACAGAAGGCACAAAACCACAGCTCTCTGATTACAGAATGGACATAATAGAAGTTAAAATAGATTAAAAGCTCAGGAATAAATGAAATGAATAGAAAATACGCTACTAATCTATGAGTTTTTAACCAAAACCATCCTTCTTGTTTCACTTCAACTTCCACTGCATCCTTATAATATTCTACTAAACCAAAAAAACATCCTTTAAGTTTACCACAACTAACCTTAAACATCCCTCCATTAATATCTCAATCCACAGTTGAAGGGTCCTTTATTCTTATGTCAACTTTCCTTGCCCAGAGAAGGGAGAGCCTTCACCTCCGGCAAGCTCTTCTTTGTTACATCTTTTTTCGTCTTTGGTGTTTCCCCGTTTCACGAAATCCATTGTAAAATGTTCTTTCTTAATCTGCTATTTCTCTATCTTCTTACCGTTTCAGATTTCCTATTACTTTTGGAGATGGAGATATTTTTTCCCTTTTGAGATGAAGAGATTTCCTATTACTAATCAGTAAAACTTTCTAATTTCTTTTTTCTACAATTTTTATTTTTTTTGCAGGATATGAATTTTTAAATTGACTTTGATGCCTTTTTCTATATTGGGTAGAAAATGGTCTACGAATTAGACGTGTATCACCGATCCAACGGCAAATTTACAATGAAAGGTAAAACTTTCACCCAAGATCAGGTAGTTGAACGATTAAAAACCCCATTTCGAGCTTTCCAAAAGTCATTTTTTGCTGTCAAAGGAGGAAGAGGATGAAAGATTTTGTGAGAAAAGGGAGAAAAATAGAGGCCATGAAAGATCCGTCGAAAGTAGACGGAAATTTTATCGGAGGGATGCTTTTGGTTAACTTCGGTAAACTTAAAGGATGCTTTCGATTAAAGTGAAATCTTACAAGGATGTAAAAGAAGAAGTGAAACAAGAGGGATGCTTTTGAGACAAAACTCACTAATCTACCATAGCACTAAAGGTACCAGAAGCCCAAATCTTCGTAAAATTTCTTTGAGGAGCAAAATTTCTTTGGAGATATGGAATAATGTACAAGACAAATGTGATAAGAAATTGGCTAGATGGAAGACACATTATTTATCACTTGGTGGCAGAACCAATTTGATAAATACTGTGTTGGGACCCTTTGCTTATGTCGTTATTTCCACTTCCTGCCAAGGTGAAGAAGAGATTGGATGTTATCAGGAGAAATTTCTTATGGCATGGAAACACATAAAAGAAAGGGTATAATTTGGTGAGATGGAAAACAGTAAACTCAAGTAAGATAGTAGGGGGCATGGGAATAATGAACTAATAAATTCATAGCAAGAGTTTAATGTGTAAATGGCTATGGAGGTGTGGCAGGGAAGAAAATAACCTGTGGAAAGAGGTGGTAACTCAAAAATATGGGAAAATGGGTCATTGGTGCATCAAACCAATGAACACAGCCTATGGGGGCAGCAATTGGAAGTCCATCAGAGCTTTATGGGAAGACTTTACAGCTAATACTGAATTTTGCCATGGGAATGGCAGAATAATAGCATTTTGGTCCGATAAATGGATAGGGCATGAACCTTTAAGATATAGGTTCCCTGAAATATTTAAGTTAGCACTTCTGCCTAAGTCAACAATCAGTGCAGTACAACAACAACCCAGTAGAATCCAACTAGTGGGGTCTGGGGAGGGTAAAGTGTACGCAGACCCAATCCCTACCCCGGGGATAGAGAGGTGGTTTCCGGAAAACCCTCGGCTCAGAGACAATAGATTTGTGACAACAACAGAAACCAAAAAAATAGTATCAACATCGTAAAAAACAGCAAATAAATGGTAAAGGCCAACAAAAAAACAATGTGGAACACAACAAAAACTGCTAGCAGTCCTAAATAAAACACTATTAGACTAGCCGGCACAACGAGGAGAAACGCTCGACTACCCCCTAACCTACAACTCTAATGCTCGACCTCCACACCTTCCTATCAGTGAAGTATGGAGCCAAAATGGATAGAATCTCACTTTCAGGGGAGCATTAAATGATTAGGAAATGGAGATAGTACTGATTATATCCAACTACGGAGGGACTGAGAAGACCCAATGACAATGAGGATACCATGGTATGGAATGGTATGGGCAGCAAGGTATTCACAGTAAGAGATGCATATACTTATTTCTCCAATAATGGTCAACAGAACATCAACTGGCCATGGAAGCAAATTTGGAAGATCAAGATACCTTACAAGGTTAACTGCTTTACATGGCTAGTAGCAAGGAGGGCTTGTCTAACTCAGGATATTCTTCAGAGAATACCTCCAGATGTTTCCTCTGCAAAGCTGAATTTGAAAACAATAGCCATCTCTTTCTCCATTGTGCCTTCACTTCCCAACTATGGAATCTATTTTTGGCTCTGGTAAATTTGAAATGGATAATGCCAGGAAGCACATGTGATCTAGTGAAAGCTTCGAACTATGCTGGTAAAATGGTCCGTCAGAAAAAAATGGTGGAGGATTATCCCACTTGCACTTGGTGGACCATAGGAAGGAAATAACATATGTTTTGAAGATAGGAGTAGCTCCATACAAGTAGTTAAAATGAATTGTATTTTAAATTTTCACTTTTGGTGTAAAGAGTTTTCTGTACGCGATGCAGAATCTATTCTATAACTTTTGGAAGCCTTGTAAAGTTCACAAGGATAGTATCCTGTAAATACTGTTGCCAGCATAATCTTTGCTGATGAATAAAAATTGCTACCATTCTCAAAAACATCAATAACAATACAAATCATAATGGAATATGCTCACCTGTCCCAATAGACAGCTAGTTACCACACACTACTTCACTTCTAAGTCATACCCCAAATGCTTACTTTGTTTCCCTTCAATGACTTATAGTCAAGGGACCTGGATCAAGGAAAAGCTAACCTGCTCGGACTCTTCACTTTTGGTGCCGCACTCGTGTCGATAAGACATTGGTGGGAGTGGAGGTGGGGGTGTGGGCTCCGTAACGGATCCGGTCAACCGATTTTGAACACTTTGACAAGTGTTATTAAAAGCGCACGCTTCTCGCTTAAAGTGCAGAAGCGAGGCGAAGCGACGGAAGCGCACACTTCACCCTAAAAAGCGAGAAGCGAGGCGATGAAAAAAAGCGAGAAAAGCTTGCATAAGCGAGGTCCAGTAGTTGACTAGGTTTTTTTAAAAAAAATTTGCAAATACACTTACGCACACTTCTTCCAAATATGAACGACTGCGACCTTCGAATTCTTCTCTTTTGCTCTTAGGTAAGTTTCTCCTCTTCTTCTTCAGCTCTTTCTTCTCTTCTCTTCTTCTTTTGATTTTCTCTGCTTCACTGTTCATTGTTCGACTCTTTTCATCTTTTCTCTCCTTCTCTTTCTCTTCTTCTTTTCTATTTTTTGCAGTTCTTATTTCACTATTCCTATTCTGTCCTGTTTTCTAATTTATGCTCGTGCTCTATTTTTTAATAATTTGTGTTGTTCATTATTCGACTCATATCCTCTTCTCTCTTCTTCTTTCTATTTTTTCCCGTTCTTATTTCTATATTCAGCCATGTTTTCTAATTTATGCTTGTGTTTTTTTTAATTTTGTTGTTCATAATGCTTCTGCTCTGTTATTCTGTTGTTCGTTGTTATGCCATGTTTTAACTTTTTTTTCCTTTTTTTTTGGGGGGGGGAGGAGGTTATTGATTGTAGTAAATTGAATCTTATTATTCAATGGTGTCAAGCGAGGAAAAAGAAAGAAACACCTTGGACTATCTAGTTTCAGTATCTATTATAACTTCTTAATTTAAGAATTGAAACAATTGCTTAATATGTTACTTTTACTCAGTACTTGGTCATTTATCTATGCCTATTTATGTGTTAAATTGCGCTTCACATGAAAAAAGTGCGCTTCTTCGCTTTTTCCCGCTTCTTGCTCTCCAAAACACTAACTTTGACCAAAACTAACGGAGAAATTCAAGGCAGATATAACCATTTTTGAAATAAAAACAAAAGCTGGGGTGAAATTGAAGAAAATGGAATACCTAGTATATAAAAATTAATATGTAAGTTCTTTTTCTTTTATTTCCTTCTTAGATTCTCCTCTTGATCAATATTTACTCCTTCTCGGAATACCTTTTAAGTTCTTCATATATAATTTCTCATAATTTAGACATATTTTAATAACTCTATTTTTAGATATTTGAATTATTTTAAGCAGAATCTCCATACACATATCCACACTTGGATCCGTATCCCCGAATCTTAAAATTCAAGTCATGAAGAATCCGACCTCTAGATCCACACCCGTGTCGGACACCTGCACTCGAGTCCGAGCAACTTAGAGGAAAAGAAGCTAAATTTCAAACTGGTACCTACAGCGTTGACTGTTGAAGCTGCAGCATAACTACAAATAGTAGTATTTGTCTTGTTATTTAGCAAAGCCGCATAGGGACCCCAGAATGAGCCCTTCTTACTATTTCTCACTAAAAGCGTAAACAAACTTCTTATCAAAGCAAACTCGTGCAGATAATCTTTAATAGTCAGCTTTCAACCTTGCATGCAGTCCAACTGAAAGTTTTCTTTTTCATTTTTCCTTTATGATTTAGTCTGCTGAAAGGTAGACTGAACAATGAAGTTTTTAAGTCATAGTCAAGATTTCATAATTTTCCTCATCTCCTTTTCTTACAACATTTATATGATCTCTTACTCCTTTTTAACCGGGGGTGGGAGGAAGGGGTGACACAACCTTGATTATGTTTGGGCTCAAAATGCAGATACATATTCATATAAACGTCAAATCCACATTCAAGTTCTACATACTGATTAAGAAGCTAAAACAGTATTTACATTCAATGAATATAGAAATCACTAATAAACACAACAAAAGCTCTTCTGCGCCAAAGATGCAGCCTAGCAGATGGACCAACGAGACCACGAATCAAATCCAACTGATGCAAAATACATTAGGTAATTTCCTTCCTTCTGTCTTTAACGGTGTTTTCAAAAGCATAAATAGACACAAAAAAGACACCTGAAGTGACAATTGATAAGTAAAGCACACACTATTTTAAAATGAAGTGTACAATTTACATAAAAAGTTTTAAGAAAAGAAAAACTAATTTCAGCATCCAATAATAAAATACAAAATAATACTGATATTAATCTAACTCCTCAAAAGTTGAGATTCTAAAAAACTATCAAGATGTTTCTCATTTTAGAGTGCACTTATCTAATGCTATCTTGAGAAGATAGAGAAAACCACTAACAACACAACTTCCTATTACTAAACCCAACTGCTCAAAGGCTTCCTTACATTAGCACAAAACTCAAAAATGAGCATGCAATGCCACTTACCTCGAGATGCTGCGCTGCTTCTGAAGTCAAACCAACAGTTACAGCAGCCAATCCTATCAACCCTCCCTAGACCAGTATTACACACCAAAGACAGAATTTTAAAAAAAAAAAAAATTGAAGTCAAATAATAATGTTGACCTAAAATGTAAAAAAGAAAAACTCACTTTGCGGTGTAGACAGAATTTAAAAAAAAAAATGAAGTCAAATAATAATCTTGACCTAAAATGTGAAAAAGAAAAACTCACTTTGCGGTGATTAGCTTGAGGGGAATATGTATACTCCTGAGTCAACAAATGGATGACTGAAGTAACCTTGTCGTGATCACCCGCCACAGCCAATTGCTTCACTATCCCTTCCAACTGCACAAACAGAAAGGGAAATTTAAACTCAAGATCCAATCAAAAGCCCTCTAAAAATAACACCACAAAGTACCTCAAGGGCGGCATTTTTGCGCTTCTCGTACAACTTATCAGAGAGATTACGCAAAACAGAAGCAGGAATTAGAGATAAAGCTTCTGTAGTAGCCATATCAAATGAATCAAAAACCCTAAAAAAATTCTTCAGACAAAAACAAAAAGGAATAATAAAACCAGGAATTTCCCAATTCTCTTTTATCCAACAAAAACATCTAAAGGCAGTTTATTTACTATATAAGGGCAGTAAATATCAAATGAAAAGCCGTAAGAAATAGATCTAAAAAGGAAACAAAATAAGAGAAAATTCGAAGCATTGAATTGAGGATATTTTTTCTTCTGGGTTTATGGTTTCGTTTAGAGGTGCCGTCAAAAAGGGGAGAGGGAGAGGAGTCTGGCAGTCTGTGCTGCTTCTAACGGTTCACTTGTTGGTATGCTTATCGGCCGGATCGGATTAACGTTTTGATTTATCCATTATTGAATTATAAAAATAATAATTCCCTAGTTATTTAATAAGATAACGGTTAATTTATATTAAATTAATAATTATCGAACGATTTATTGATTAAAGCAAAAAAGATAATTGAACCCTATTTATTTTGATTGCATAGATAAGAATGAATACTTAACTTCTAAAATCTAATTTGGAAAGAGTCAAGTCATCATGAAGCAAAATGGCATAATATATTATCTTGATCACCGTGTACTCTTTGGTAATAGAATAAAAATCAAATAGAATGACCAAATCTTGCACCTTGTTATAAAATAAAGATCGTGAAGTAAATAAATCAAAAATAAGTATAGGAAGAAAAATTAATATAAACTTTCAAACTTTTGTACATTATGTACTGAAGAAGTAGCTGCAAAGTAGAAGCAGCTGCAAGGTTGAAGCAGCTATAAGGCTTATTTTACAGTTGTTTGTCGGCTGTTTGCATAAGTTATTTGTAAATAAACTTCACTAGAATACTAAATGGATAATCTTCTTCATGAAAATTATCTATAGCGGAGTATTAAATAAACATCCATAAAATTATTTTCATAACACACCTGAAATTCTACTATAAGTTAGCTCTTTGCAATCACTTGAAAAAGGATTGTACACAAAGTGCACTACTAAACAGATGATCACATATACACAATAGTATGTGATATGAGCCGAATCCAATAGTATATTATATACATCTATATCTATATTTATATTATTATAAAAGTATGAATATATTATCGATTTACAAAAATAATTGTATAATATTAAATATAGCAACTCATAACAAAAGGACATAACCGAAATTGTTGATATTAGTCTTATAGTCCTATTAGTTTTAGGATATAATACTATACGTTAGGAATCCTACATGATTACCTCTAGAAATCCTAACTTTCTTACACTGTCTAATTAAAGTTAATTAAAAGTTTACTTCATATAAATTATTTAAAACAAAAGAGAAAATAATCAACAATCTAAAATTACGAACTAAAATACAAAATCATGTAAAAGCATAAACGTAAAAATAATCTATATCCTATTTTTCCAACAATAAAGATACACGATAACTTTTGTGTTCTTTGTCCTAATATTTTAGTCATACTAGGTTAGGTTCGCCTCTATATTATCTTTCATACCAAACTATTTTCCATTCTTAATTTTAAATCGATAAATAATGTATTTAAAAGTTTGATTATTAAATTATACTTTCCTATTTTTATAATTTACTACCGCAAACATTTCTCCAATTAGTATCACCATTAGCGTAGAAAAAGTAATCACTACTATGAAAAATAGTAAAAATAGTAATTATTTAGTCATGTAATCCTATTACTTTTAGGATATACTTTTTAAAAGTTTCTATTACAGATTAATTTGAAAACGTATTCTAATGCATATTACTAATTTAATTTGAGAATGTATAATATTGTCCAAATCCATTTAGAAAAAGGAAAGTCTATATTACTATAAAAGCATAAATATAATATTAATATACCAAAATAACTCTTAAAATAATAAACGAAATAATTCATACAGAAATGACATAACTACAATTACCTATTTTCTGAACTACAATACCTTCTATGCTAATTTTTAATATTTATGATTTTAAAATTAATAAAATTTTATCTATTAAAATCTTATTAAAATGATGTAGGAAGGTTTAACAAAATCGATTTTATAAGACTCCTTTATATTGCCAATACATTATTATTCCATAATGTCCAATACAAAGAATATATAAAAGTAATATTAAATGGACTGCATAAAGAGTTGAAATTGAGAAAAAAATCCATGTTAACAAATTTTTATATTATATTTGAATTATTTTCGAATATATAAAAGTAATATTAAATGGACTGCATAAAGAGTTGACATTGAGAAAAAAAATCCTTGTTAATAAATTTTTATATTATATTTGAATTATTTCCTAATCGAATAATATTTTTTTAATTAGTTTTTTTATGTAATATTAAAAAATACTCAATTATTAAACGACAACTAAAAAATATTTAATAATATAAATATGTGATAAAGAAAAAAATAGTTGGTTAGAGTCAATACCAAGAATGATTCTACAGATATAAATACGTAAAAGTGAATGTCATATCAATCTTTTAATCTTTGAAAATAAAATTTATGATGGATAAAATTATAATTAAGATTAAATATTCAGAACAAGAGATGAACTAATATTAATATTTGAATCAACATAGAATAATTTTTTATGTTAAAACCAAATAATTAAATTTTTTTAATTAATTATTTAGCAAGAGAATTCAATTCAATTATATTTTAAATTCATCATATGAGTAAAATTCTTATTCTAAGTCAAAAATATCTGAGAGTACATAAATTCATTCCATAACAAAAGAGCGTTAGAACATAAAGTTAAAAAGGTTAGTATATTGTTAAGAAACAAAATGCTATACAAGTGTATGAGGAAGCGCAATCAAAGCTAAATCCTAAACAAGAACAAGCTTTCAAGATTATATTATAAAGAGTCAACTATGCTATAACGAGATTATTCTTTGTAGATGCCTCCGGTAGAATCGAAATAATATTTTTGTGTCATACATTATTTGCATATATCACATCAATAGGTATGATACTGTTAGCAATAATAGCAAGTGGTGTGCTAATAACGATTTTATTATGAGGCCACCCACTTTAGACTTGATATAGCTCTTCAAACATCTTAAATAACCATCACAAATATATCAAAGAGATCAATGGTGCTAAATATATAAGGAAAGCAAAATCGATAATATGGGATGAAACACTTATGGCTAAGTATCAAACGATTGAAATAATTGCTCGAAGTTCTAGAGGTATATTGGATATTAATGAACCGTTTGTTAAACATTAATAGTTTGGGAGGTAATTTATGTCAAGTATTACCAGTAGTTTCAAAATCGACAAACTAGAGACTATAAAAGGTAGCTTGCCAAAGTTATACTTCTGGTCTCAAGTGAAAAAGATTCAACTGACAAGAAATATAAAGTAAGAACAGATCCAATATTCAGTTTCTTCTTGCTTCGTGTCGGAAACAAAGATGATTTAGTTCTTCCTAAACACTTGGTTATCAATCCCAATAATAATAGTAGTGTATTTAATTAGAGAAATATTTCTATCATTACATTAAAACGCAATTTACGCAAATCGCATGATAGAATTAAAAAGATATCTTAGCTAGCATGATAGGATCAAAAAGATATCTTAGCTAGAATTGTTGATCAACTAAATAAAAGGTCGATTGCAAAATTTATATTAAAAATAAAATATTTTTGAATTTTTAATTTAGCAAAAAATTATACCGATAATTACTGCCAAGAGGATACTTAAATACTAAATGGCTTTCTGCCATACATATTTGTTTCCAAATCAACGTATATATAATATACTAAGTTAAAATTGATTTTCCATTGTATATAGGTTCATTTTGAAGAAAAATATGCTCGTCTTTCTACTGAAAAACTTAGATATGCCGAATAACTTATTGTAATAGCAGACATGTGGTATATAGAAGCTTTGACAATAACGTCATACATGCAAAAATTATGATACAGGTCAATGTGCTTCTAAGTATTCTTATCCTCAATTCAGCTTTTATCTTTCGAAACTAAGGAACATCCTTTTACATTTGTGTGAAAATAAATTTTAGTATGTTTATGTTTAGCAAATATAATAAATAAAGCACAAGGACAAACATCCTAAATATTAGACTATATTTATCGCAATATATTCTTGCACGAACAACTGTATGTTGCACTTTCAAGAGGGATATCAAGAGCGACAACAAGAGTTTTGGTTAAGGCATGACAACCAAAGCATTAGGAGGAAACATACACAAAAAAATATTATCCACGAAGAATTATTCGTTTAGGTATCATCATATTAAATACTTTTAAACTATAATACATGATTATCTAACTAACATGATCATTTGTGTAAGTTTTGATGATGTCATTTTATTTTAAATTCATGCATTATACTAATGTAATTATATTTTTTCGACATTTGGATTGTTATATTACATAAAATTTCTCTTATTTATTTTTTCTCATATACATAATTATTTAAATCATCGCGTGCCATTATAACGTGCAACGCACGTTCATAGATACTAGTAGGAGTAAAAGTGTAAATATAAAAATTCTTAATGGATTAATAGTTTATCTGAAAAGAAAATTGGATAATTTACCTACAAACCGTTAAGCCATTAATTAGAAATCTCAACCTGTTCGCCGACTATTACCCCGATACCCCAATACCAATAAGCCGATAATTCATTGGTTTAGTTTGGTTAACGATTATGGTTCGGTTTTGAACAATCCTAAAAAGTCAGGATAGTATCGGCAACCAAGTCTCTCAATGTAGTTCCCATTACTCTTTTGAACAACAATAACAACAACAAACTCAGTTTGATCCCAACAAATGGAGCCTGGGGAGGATAGTCCGTACGCAAACATTACCCCTATCTAATGCAGGTAGAAAGGTTGTTTCCAATAGACCGCCGGCTCAGGAAGGGCAAGAAGAAGAGGAAGAGGAAAGCGAGGGAAGAAAGATGGAAGATAAAAGAAAAAACTAGAGAGATACAGGATAAGTAGTACCAAATAATAGTAACATGGAATACAATACATGAGGTGAATAAAATTACATAACATAATAAAAATCTAAGAATATAACGGGACATGCATACTACTAAGACTATCGGTGAAAACCTATAAACTACCTACTAATTTTCTACCTTAATCCTCGACTTCCACACTATCCTATCAAGGGTCATGTCCTTAGTGAGCTGAAGCACCGCCATGTCCTGCCTAATCATTTCTCCCCAATACTTCTTAGGCCTACCTCGACCTCTTCTCAAACTCTGCATCAATGCTTCTTCTCTTAACATGTCCGAACCATCTCAACCTCGACTCATGCATCTTGTCCTCCACTGAGGCTACTCCCACTCTATCTCGGATATCTTCATTCAGAATACTATCTCTCCTGGTACACCCACACATCCATCTCAGCATCCTCATCTCTGTTACTCTCATCTTCTGCACGTGAGAGTTCTTGACTGGCCAATACTCAGTTATATACAACATAGCCGGTCGAACCACCACTCTATAAAATGTACCATTAAGTCTTAATGGCACATTCTTATCACACAGAACACCGGAAGTGATCCTCCATTTCATCCATCTCGCTCCAATGCGATGCGCGACATCTTCGTCAATCTCCCCGTTACCCTGGATAATAGACTCGAGATATTTAAAACTCGCTCTATTGGGGATAACTTGAGCATCAAGCTTAACCTCTACGTCTGCATCATGGGTCCCGTCACTGAACTTGCACTCCAAGTATTTTGTCTTGGTTCTACTCAGTTTGAAACCTTTAGACTCCAAGGTCTGTCTTCAAACCTCCCACTTCGCGTTAACTCCACTACGTGTCTCGTCAATCAACATTATATCATCTGCAAATAGCATGCACCAAGACACCCCCCATTGGATGTGATGTGACAATACATCCATCGCCAAGGCAAATAAAAATGAAAAATTACCAGCTATGTCCATTTAGAAGTAGCTCATTACAAAAATTGGCCAACATAAAATATTACAAATATTGGCCAAAATGGCCAGTTAGCTATTTGTAGCCAAAAAAATCAAAATTTTACTTTATTTTGAGTGGGTGCTATTAGAATCGGTTAGGTATATCTTAAGGAGCTTTAATATCAGTTTTGGGATGATTTGGTGAAGTTTTGAGGTGATTTGAATTGAAAATTCGAAGTAAAAACTGAATATGAAAAAAAATAATATGTGTATCACACTGTGTATCACATATATATCATATTTGTATCGATTGTGTATCACATGTATATCCATGTATATCCGTGTGTGAGATATATGCGTGATATATGTTTGATACACGTGTCACAGAAGATTTTTTTGACATCGATTTAATTATGAATTTTGATACAAAACCAGTCCAAATCACCTCCAATCTTCCTCAAATTTTATATATTGAGTTACCTATATGTTTTCAATGAATTTCGACTATACCCATTAAAAAATTCCTTGTTTGTTTCTATTTTTGGAATATTGGCTAGAGGTTGGCAAGTTGAAACTTATATGAGACATTTCTATTAGTTTCCCAATAAAAATAGGCTAAGAGCCAATCCCTGGTGCAACCCATCACCACAAGGAAATGCTTCGAGCCACCACCCCTAGTCCTCACACGAGTCTTAGCATTATCGTACATATCCTTAATCACACTAATGTACGCTACCGAAACACCGCTAACCTCCAAACACCTACACAGGACCTCCCTTAGAACTTTATCGTATGTTTTCTCAAGGTCAATAAACACCATATACAAATCCTTCTTCCTTTCCATGTACTGCTCCACTAATCTCCTTACCAGATGAATCGCTTCTGTAGTCGAATGCTCCGGCATGAATCCAAACTGATTCTCGAAAATAGACACGCACCTCTTCACCGTGGCTTGCACCACTTTAACTCAAACCTTCATAGTGTGACTCAACAACTTGATACCCCTATAAGTATTACAATTTTGGATATCACTCTTGTTCTAATAAATTGGAACTATTGTACTCCACCTTCATTATTTGGGCATCTTCTTTGTCTTAAAAATAACATTAAACAACCCAGTGAGCCACTTTTTTGAACACTTCTCAAAAATATTTTCCCTTCTTTTTTCCATTTTTCTCCTTTTTTTCAAAGGTTTTGTCTTCTTCTTTTTTTCAAAATATACTTATTTATATTATATTAAAAGGGAATAGTACATGAAGCATTTAAAAACATAAATAGTGACGTGAGGGGTTGACCAATTGACGTGTCATTACAAAGTGGGGGTCAGCTACTTGATTTTGTTCCCTATAAATGTAAGGATCATCCAGTCGAGGGAGGAAAACCTGAAATCATTTATAATGTTAGCCTATAATGAGTATGAGGTCTGTAAAATTGTAGTGACTGCTTGGGTATCGAGGTTCACTTCTAAAGGTTTATAACTATTGTTATCGCCAATTGCAAACCATGATAAAGTGAACGAAATTCCGTTTCAACACTCCCTGAGAGATGTAATGCCCCCGCAAAAGCCCGTAATCCAATTGTCTGCGGAGTCACGTATAACACCACACATACCGCCCTGACCGATATCTAATCGCACTAAACAATCAGTGTTCAGTTTGAAAGGATTAGTGGTAGGGCGTCCCATTTAAGGTGTAGTGGTGTGCGGCTGGGTGAGGATGTGGGTACACCCACAATGTAGAAAACTTTGCCATATTTAGGATATGTGAGGCAGAAGCGGTTTTTGAGCTGAACGAAAGACCTTGGCATTTCGAGCAAGCTAAATATGCCAAAGGTAGAAAGGTGTGAGGATGGATTTTCGGATATTGAGGGAGTTTGGAACATCAGCGTGTAAGATAAGTTGTTTTACCCACTGAAGTGGATTATCCACAAGCTAGTAAGTCTAGTAATTATCTGAAGCATGTTAAAATTGGACCAAATGTGTGCAGTTGCTGGGCAGTTGAGAAGGAGATGATGAATAGTTTCTGTATTTATGTGACAGCGAGCACAAGTATCATTATTGAGTATGTCGTGGTAATAGTAGTGCGCGGCAGTGGGTAGTCGATGATGACCGCAAAACCATAGGAAATGTTTGATTTTTGGAGGTATTTGTTGTTTCAAATCTACTTAAAGGAGTGATTAGTGGTTGTAGGGACTAAATGATGATAAAGTGATTTTGTGGTAAAATTCTCATGTTGTGTGAGGGACCAAGCATAAGAGTTAGGGGAATATATATAGGAAGGGATATGAACATTAAGAATATGTTGGAGTATTGAGGTTGGTAGTTCTAAAGGGAGGAATGTAAAATCCTAGTGGCCATTTGAGATCTATGTAGAGACAGTATTGCTATCGACATGTCGTGGGAGTGGCCTCGTTAGGGAACTACGAAGTGACGTGCTGGAAGGTAGCTAAGAGTCAATCCAAAGGTTGATAAGGGTACCATTAGAAATTATCCATTGTATTCCTTGTTGGCAAATATGCCAACCAGTAGCCAGATTTTTCCAAATGAAGGAGCCATTTATGGTTATATTCTTTCGGTGGTGGAAATATTGACGTATAACAACCCAAAATGAGTTGGGTTATTGAAGATGTTGCCAATTTTGGCTTGCGATTAGGGAACTGTTTTTTAGGTGAATTTGTTGAATTCTCAGTCCACCCTGTGGCTTTGGAGCAGTAACTTGTTTTCATTTTAAAATATGAATTTTCTTCCTATTTGGAGTATTCCCCTACAGAAAATTACACTGAAAACGTTCTAGTTGGTGGACAATGTATTGAGGGAGTTTAATATATTACATTACATGGTTGGGTAAACTGTTAAGGGTAGAATTGATAAGAGTGGTATGCTCGGACATGCTAAGAAAGTTTATTTTTCAACCAAAAAGCTTAATTTAAAATTGTCAATAAGGAATTGAAAGTCACGTTTGGCGGGATGTGAAGATGGAAATCCTAGGTATTTTTCAAAGGAATTTCCTTCATTTATTGGCAAAGAAGAAAGAATAAAATATTTATCCCCAGGGACGCAATTTTTAGAGAATTTAATTTTTTGATTTTTGAAAATTAATCATTTTACATGGCGCTTGATTAAAATCAATGAAGATATCAATGACAGCGTGGTAACTAGAGGCTGAAGTGGTGGATGTAAGAATAATGTCGTCAAGAAAAATAAATGAGATAGCGATAGTCTATGACGCGATAAACTGATAGGCCACCAAAGTTGGTAATCCACGGTCATCTCTATTTTTCTAGTAAGTAGTTTCATATATAAGATAAATAAGTATGGAGATAATGGGCCTCCCTTGCGAATCCCACGTGAGGGGTTGAAAAAAGGGGTGCGAGAACCATTGATAAGGATTGACATGGAGGTAGTGGTGAAGCAAGACATGATTAATTTAATTAGTGGAGAAGGAGAATTAAATAGTTTTTTTTTGGTAATTAAAAATTGTCATTAATCACCAATGAAGTTGCATTACGAAACCACAGTCAAGCTTCAACTCAGCCGACTGTCTAAAAGCTAACATAATAGCTACACTTACTGTCCTAACTATCTAGCTTCTACTATATACTAAGGTGTTGTAATTGTTGTCTAATTCTAGGGGTGGCTCTAACATTACAGTTGTACACTATATCTCTCAGTATAGCAGTATTACATCGAAAAGTCTTATTGAATACTCTTGCATTCCTTTCCAGCCAGATAGCATGTGCCACTTCAGCTGTGACCATTTTAAAAATGGCTGCACGACATGTTCTTCCCTTGGCTTTGGTAATCAATCATTGCACTTTCTGGTTCCAACTGCACATTGGTAGGTATTGTTCCTTTAGCCAATTCATTACTCTTCCCCATAAATCCACAGTGACAGGGCATTCCGTGAGGAGATGATCTCTTGTTTCATGTTGGATTTGGCATAGAGGGCATTATTGATCAATACCCATTCCCCAGCTATGTAGTCTATCCTTGGTTGGTAGTCTGTCCTGTAGGAATAGCCACAGGTTGAACGCTGCTTTTGGTCTGGCTTGGTTTTGTAAAATTAGGTTCTTCCATGGGACTGTTGGCACTTCTTGTAACTGCAACTGGTACAACTGTTTAGTAGTGCATTTCTGATGTCTCTAGTTCTGGAACCTTTGTAAGGTATCCCTGGATTGGATGATCTTCTTAACCATCCAGCTGGCTTGGGCAGGGATTGGCATGGATTCTGATGGTCTGTCTTTGATATAATACACTGTGATCCACCTGATCCACATCTTATCCTTCTTATGTGCTATGTCCCAGCAGGTCTTTGCAATGGCAGCCTTGTTCCACAGTTTGAGATTGGTTAGGTTCATTCCCCCTACTGACTTTGGAGTGCACATTTTGTCCCAGGAGATGTATGATTTTTTAGTTACTGTATTTATCCCAGACCAAATGAAGCTCCTGCAGATACTTTCAATCATTTAAAGAACTTTCACTAGGAAGATAAACAGCTGAGCCCAGTAAGCTTGAATACCAAAGATGATAGATTGCACCAGTTGAAGTCTCCCAGAGTAGGACAGTGTTCTAGCAGTCCAAGAAGTGATCCTAGCTGTGATTTTTTCCACTAAAGGTTGCCATTGTAGTAGAGTAATTTTCTTGGTGCTCAGTGGTACTCCCAGATACTTGAAAGGAAGTTGGCCTTGTTCATAGCCAAGATGGTCAAGGTTCTGCTTCTGCACAGGTGTTGGTACTCCTCCAAAATATACTGAGCTTTTGTTCAAGTTGGCCTTGAGACCTGAGGCTGCTGAGAATTGAGAAAAGCAGTTGGATAATGCCTTGACAGATTTGAGGTCTCCCTTAGCAAACAGCAACAAGTCATCTGCAAAGCACATATGTGTAATACCCAGTTTTTTGCATCTGGGGTGGAATTGATATGCTGGATCAGTTTGTAATTCAGTGCAGGACCTGCTTAAATACTCCATGACCAAGGCAAAAAGGAATGGGGACATGGGGTCCCCTTGCCTCAATCCTCTGGCTGCAGCAAATGGAACTGTTGGCTCTCCATTAACCAAAACTGAGTAGCTCACTATTGATATACACTCCATAATCCATTTGGTGAAAGTGCAAGGGAATCCTATCTGTTCCATGGCTTGTTGTAAAAACACTCATTCCACTGAATCATATGCTTTCTGGAGGTCTATATTAATCATACATATGGGGGAGACATGCTTCCTAATATAGCTTTTAACAAGCTCATGGGCTAGGATGATGTTGTCCTGAATTTTCCTACATGGAATGAAACCTGCCTGAGCTTCATTGATGAGGCTTGCCATCACCTTCTGCAGCCTATTAGCCAGTACTTTGGAGATGAGTTTGTAGAGGACAGTACAACAAGCTATAGGTCTATACTCCTTGATTGAAGCTGGCTTGGACATTTTAGGGATGAGAGTAATAGTTGCACAGTTAATTGGTCTGCACATCTTTACTGAGTTGAAGAACTGTTTGATGGCATTAATGACTTGGTTACCAATGAGAGAATTAAATAGTTATAGTGTTTAACGAACAAAAGATCATTGTATATGATCAAAAGCCTTTTAAAAATCTAGTTTCAGTACTTGCTCGTTTTGTATTTGAAATTGGATAGAATTTCTTGAACGATGATGGAATTATCTACTGCTATATGGTTTGTTGGAAGCTGGATTGAGTAATTATTTAAATGAGAAGTTTAATGTGTTGAACAATTAACTTTTGTGATGATTTTATAAATAGTAGAACATAGGTTAATTGGGCGAAAATGGGTAATCATGGAGGCATGGCGCACTTTAAGGATTAAGCGATTGTATGTTTGTTTAATAGTTGCTGGAATTGCGAAATCCTTAAAGATTTATTTGCAGAAAGTTGTCACCTTAGGGCCTGCATCAAGCAAAAAAATTTGAAATAATAAGGATGTTGGTCACTGGAATATGGTGCTTTATAAGGTTTAAAGGACTTAATTACTGAAATAATTTCTACATCAGTGACAGATTTGAAAAGATTAGAGATTTATGTGTGATATTAGATGAGGAATTTAGGGTGTGGGTTATTGAGGAGATTCATTGGTAAAGATCTAGTTGAAATAAGTGATGGTGGTATCGTGTATATGAGTATCCTCGAAACACCAATAACTCGCATTGTCTTTCAAGGTAGTAATATAATTCCGACAACGGTACCGTAAAGTGGAGAGGTGAAAGTTTTTTGTATTAGAATCTCCTCCTTGTAACCATTGGACACATGATTTAAGTTTTCAAAATTCTTCTCCAAATTGAAGAACAACATTATAATCTTTTACTAGGGGATCTTCTAAGTTTGTAGAAAATAACTAGTGAAAAAGTTCGAACATGATTGAATACCTTCTAGTCGAGCTAATAAGTGCCTTTTTCATGAAATAGGTTTCCAAAAGAATTTATATTCTAAACCTTAGCATTATTCTGGAAGTGATTAATGACTTCTAGTAAGGATAGGGAATGATGCCAACTGTCATGGAGTACAACAACAACAACAACTACCCAGTATACCCCCACCAGGTGGGGTCTGGGGAGGGTAATATGTAGACAAGCCTTACCCCTGCCCGAAAGGGCAGAGAGGCTGCTTCTAATCGACCCTCGGCGAGTAGAGTAAAAATGGGAAAGCTGCATTAAGAAACAGAGATAAAATTAGAAACACAAGCAAGACAAAATCAAATAATAAAGCATAGGTACTCCCACAAAAGTAACGTAAATAGTTAATGTAAATAGCTATGAAAACATAAGCAACATAAATACAGTCGCATGCAGTAATATCAAGCAGGAACTACCATACTACAACACTAATCACCTATGAGCCCCTAACCTACAATTTTGATTCTAGACCTCCAGACTCCCCTATCAAGAGTCATGTCCTCGGTAACCTGCATTCTGGCCATGTCCCGCCTAATCACCTCTCCCCAATGCTTCTTAGGCCTCCCTCTCCCTCGCCGACCACCAACAATCTCCAACCGCTCGCAGCTCCTCACCGGGGCATCGGGGCCCCTCCTCCAACTGTCATGGAGTATGGGTATAAAATCATGATGTAATGTTCAAATAGTTTCAAAGCGAAAAATATGTGATTTAGTTAATTTTGGTGATTGGGATGTAAGTAAAAGTGGAGTATGATCTAAGTGCGCGGTAAATGGCGTACAATAGACTCAGAAAATAAAGTTAACCAGTCAAAGTTTGTAAAAAGTCTATCCAAGCATTCTACAATAATGTGTCATCTGGCCTGGGCGTGAACCGGGACTGGGTCGGGCCCACGGTCCTGGCGGTTCCGGACCTGCCGGTCCTATAGGCCCGTGACGGGCCGGTCCAGAAGTGAAGAATCGTGAGCCCGGGACCACCAAGCCTGGGATCGCCAGACGGTCCTGGGCCGGTCCTGGCGAGCCCAACAGCTCCTTTTTAAATAAAAAAAAATTAAAAAAAAAATCAGTAACGGCTATTTTGTAAAAATAGCCGTTTGGAACTTTGTAAAATAGCCATTTGACCCCCAAACTTTAATTTAACCCCAAACTTTATATAAGTACAAGTTTTCTCATATCTCAACTATAAATACCCCCTCATTCTTTCATTTTTATTCACCAGTTCATCAATCTCTCTTAATATCTCTTTCAATCTTTCTACTACAATGAAATTGGGAGGTCCTCATTTTTGGTATTCAAGTATTTATAAGACTTTAGATCTTTCAAACGGGGAAATTGCTACACTTGCAGATGCAAAGCATCAATTAAAATTAATGCTCAAACAGTTTATAATGCTTATAAAGTTGCCTTAGAGCATGCTAGACAAAATATTCCAACCCCTGTTTCGTCTAGCTCACAATCGTCTAAAAGAGCTGCGGGCTTAACACCTTTTAAATCTTGGACGGAGTTCCGGGGTTCTCAAGGTGATAATTATGATGAAACTTTATATATAAATGAGCTTAAGTTTACTTGTCTCAGGGACTTGAAAAGGAGAATCTAGACGACTATTTCGATTTTTTGAAATTGTAGAAGTCAAGTGAATATAACCATTTTATGAAGTAGAGTTCTCGGTCGACTAAGCGGTGTCATTAATAGGTAGTAAGGTGTGTGGAGCTGGAGCATTCATCGACCAGTGGGACTACTGGACAAAAACATCTATGCTTAGTCTCATGCCCTCTAACACTACTTGTGCTAGATATAAGGAGTTCTGTAGTATAACTATGATCCCTTGGTTGTTTATAGTGAGGCGGAACATGAAGGCTTAACACTGATGTCATGACCCAAATTGATAGGTCACGATGAGTGCCCAAGTCTTACCAGTCAAACACTCTTAAGCATGTGGCTAAGATATAAACATGAATAATATATGTTGAATTACGACAATAACATGCACACGGAAAACCTGTTCAAAAGACATATTTACATATACGTGCGGATTATAGTGGGTGAGCCGGTAAAGCCGTTATAGACAACTATGTACCCAAAACTGAAAGTCGATGAGGCCACATACTATCCAACAATACATAGCTCTCTCTCTCTCTCTCTCTCTCTCTCTCTCTATATATATATATATATATATATATATATATATATATATATATATATATATATATATATATCAAAAGAAACTCCTGATCAAGTGGAGCACGCCAATTCTCGCCGATCAAGCATCCTAAGAAGGGGGACCGTCAACTTTCCTACCTGCACATGTGGACATGAAACGCAGGCCCCGCGAAATAGGGCATCAGTACGAAAAATGTACTGAGTATGTAAGGCATGAAAATCAGTACGTAAAAGGCATAGATGAAACATGGAATGGAGAAATCCATCTATATGTATATATATATATGTATATATATATATATATATATATATATATATATATATATATATATATATATATATATATATATATATATATATATATATATATATATATATATATATATATATGTATATATATGTATATATATATATATATATATATGAGATATGAGAAACTGTTGTGGGGTTATATAAGCACCACCATCTGATAAGTTGATATATGTTGATGATGTTGCCCACAGTGGCCGATGCTATATGATGGGATGTCCTCAAAGGCTTGAAAATATGTTAATAATCTCAATATTCCTTTCGGATAAACTTTATCAACTGCGTATTATTTTGAGACCTATGAACAGACGATAAAATAATAAGACTTATGGGAGAATAAGAATATACACATATCTAGCATTTCCAAAAATTGAGTAACTTATGGAAGTTTATGACTTGGATCGTATTTTATCCAAAATCGACAACCTTCAGCGAAACTCATTTTCTTTAATTCATTTACCCTTTATCTTTCATGGCACTTGCTTATCGCTTGATATAAATAGCATAAATACGTTAACCTTAAGATAAACTCATCCCTGCGTCTACATCGATTAATTGAAGATGAGACTTTAATGTACGAAAATGTGAGATGTAACATCCTTCCTCACTTAGAAACATCCATCCTCGAATGTTTAACTCCCGATGATCTATATAACTTTGGCATAGTTGCCTTTGTAACAACACTACTACCAACACTTCCTATAGAAACTCAATAATTCAACGTCACATAGAACCACAATCATTAAGAATGACAATGGCCTCACACGACCAATGACAATAACTAACACAAGAATCCATACACGTACCTTAAGGTTATGACGTCTCAGTCGAACCCTTCTTTGGAGGAGGAAATAAGTAGGGGTATCTAGACTTCATGTCTTCCTCGGCCTCCCAAGTCATTTCTTCCACATTATTATTTCTCCAAAGTACTTTCACTTCAGCTACACATTTAGTTCTCAATTTTCGAACCTGCCTGTCTAATATAGCAATGGGAGTTTCTTCATATGATTGTTGTTCTGTGACCTGAATGTCGTCATCTAACACAACTCTGGAAGGATCTCTGATACATTTACAAAGCTTTATAGTTGTACATTCGAATAGATTTATCGATAAATCGAATCGATTATTTGTTATCGATTTATCAATTTCTATTTCGATTTCGAAATTTTTCTTATCGAATTATCGATTTTGATTTTGATTTTGTCTTCTTTGGTTATCAGTTTATCGATAAATCGATAAGATATACTAAAAAGACAAATAGTAATTTTTATTCTTTTTCAGTTTCGTTGTCCCTATCCTTTTCTGGTCTACCCCACTACAAAATACGGAAATTCTTGTCTGATTTCACATAACCAAGAAAAGTATATTGAAGATTCCGTATTTCTAAACAATTTACCTTATGTATTTTACATGTTTAATTTTCTCTTCGTTTAAATTAAATCACAAAAAAAGCATGATTCAGGTATCTTAATTTTTATTTTTTACCTTCCAAATCCAGTAACCTTATGGCAAGAAACGACTTTCGATATCTAGAATAAATAAAGATGATATGATAAACTAGTCAATATATAAAACCCGTGCATTGCGTATAAATCGTTTTCCTATGTTAGCCTTTTTCTAGAAAACACTGTAATTCATCTAAATAAATGACTCATTTTGTGGGGTTAAGGATTTGGATGGATAAAGTAAAAATAGGATTCTTATCAATCCGATTATTCCACCACAAACTCCCACTTTTCTCTCTTTAGTTCATAGTAGTTTTGTTGCACGTGCTTGATGACACATTTTTTACGTTATAAACAGTATTCGTCTTATTTTAACTTATTTTTGTCCATATTAGTTAGGCGTGTTTATAGCGATACACTTTCCGTGAAATCTCGTAAAATTTCTTATTGGTGTAATCGATAACCGAATCGATAAGCCCCAAATTTCGATAAATCGAAATTGAAAAAATCTTAACCTTATTGAAAAATAATGATAATCATACGTACAAATCAATAATGGATAAGTAATTATCTATAAGGTCAAAATCGAATCGATAAATCGAATGCACACCCCTACGGAGCATCGACACATGAAAGACTGGATGTACAGATTCCAAGTATGAAGGCAAGTCTAACTCATATACTACATGGTTACCTTGCCTATATAAGATTCCAAGTATCTTATATGGTCCAATGTACCGAGGGCTAAGTTTTCCCCTTTTTCGAATCTCATAACGCCTTTCATCGATGAAATCTTTAGGAATACCCAATCGTCAACCTGAAATTTCAAGTCTCGCTGTCGATTATCCGCATAAGACTTCTAACGGCTTTGAGCAGCCAATAGTCTTTCCTGTATAAGCTTAATTTTCTCTACTGCCTGTTGTACCAATTCTGGTCCTACTAACGTAGTTTCCCTAACACCGAACCACCCTATAGTCGACCTACACTTCTGTTTGTAGAGAGTGTCGCATGGAGCAATCTGAATACTAGAATGGTAGCTATTATTATATGTGAACTCAATAAGCGATAGATGATCATTCTAGCTACCAATGAAGTCTATCACACAAGCTTGTAATATATCCTCAAGTGTCTAAATAGTACACTCAGCCTGTCCGTCTGTCTGGGGATGGAATATCGTTATAAGACTTGCCTGAGTCCCCAATCCTTTTTGGAAGGACCTCCAAAAGTTAGTTGTAAATTGAGCTCCTATATTCGAGCTAATAGATACATGGATGCCATGCAGTCGTACTATCTATTTAATATAAAGCCTTGCATAATCCTCTCGGAATATGTAGTCCTAAAGGGCAAAAAAATTGGTGACGTTGTAAGCCTATCAACAATCACCCATATAGAATTGAATTACGCTGGGTACGAGGTAATCCTACGATGAAATCTATATCGATTACTTCCCATTTTCAAGTCGGAATCTCCATAGCCTGCAATAATCCTCCAGGTTTTTGATGCTCAATCTTAACTTGCTGACAGTTAGGACACTAAGCAACAAGCTTCGCTATATCTTTTTTCATTCCTTCCCACCAATATACTTCCCTAATATCATGATACACATTTGCCGCTCCTGGATGGATAGAATAACGAGAATATGAGTTTCTCCAATAACCTGTCGATGCAGCCCCGCAACATTAGAGACACATAATCACCCTCGATATCTGAGGACCCCATCTTCTATAATTTCAAATGGTGTCTTCTCTTTATGAAGGGTGGTATCCCTATAATGAACTAACATAGGATCCTCATACTGTTTTTCTTCACCTCAGTTACTAACGAGGATGTTTTCGTATCCTGAATAGTAATTCCAATATCACTTGAGTCCAAAAACCGAACTCCAAGACTTGCTAGTTGATGAACCTTATGGGACATTCCCCTATTTGTGTCTCTAAATAGGATAGACTACCCATAGATCTACAATTGAGGGCATCGGCTACTGTATTCTCTTTCCCCGGATGGTATAAAATATCAACGCCATAGTCTTTAAATAGCTCCAACCATCTCCTTTGACGTAAATTCAATTCTTTTTGCTTGAATATATACTAGAGGCTCTTATGATCCGTACAGATATCAACATGAATACCATACAAGTAGTGCCTCCACATCTTTAATGCATGAATCACCGCAGCTAACTCTCATAGTACTTCAGGTAGTTCTTCTCGTGCTTTCTTAGTTGTCTAGAAGCATAAGCTACAACCTTACCATGCCGCATCAGCACACAATCCAATCTAATGCCTGAAGTGTTGCAATAGATAACATAACCATCGGTCCCTTCTGGGAGCATTAGAGCCAGTGCTGAAGTTAATCTATCCTTTAATGCCTAGAAACTCTATTCGCAAGCATTAGTCCATTGAAACTTTGCTCCCTTTTGAGTCAACTTTATTAAAGGTATTGAAAGGGAAGAAAATCCCTCTATAAATCTCATGTAATAGCTTGCAAAATCGAGAAAGCTACGAACCTCCGTTGGTGTTGTGGGTCTAGGCCAAGTCTTTACCGCCTCAATCTTTTGTGTATCCACCCGGATGCCTTCACCCAAAATGATATGCCCAAGGAAAGATACAGAGTTCAACCATAATTCACATTTAGAGAATTTTGCATACAACTTCCTTTTTTGTAGAATTCTGAGCACAGTACGCAAATGATATGCGTGCTCAACCTCTGAACGAGAATACACCAATATATCATCGATAAATACAATTACAAACATATCTAAAATGGGTCGGAACACACGGTCATCAAATCCATAAATATTGCTTGGGCATTGGTCAAACCGATCGACATTACATAAAACTCAAAGTGCTTGTATATGGTCCTGAATGTTGTCTTCGGAATATCTTTCTCCTTAACATTTACCTAATGGTATCCGGACCTCAATTCTATCTTTGAAAAAACACTTGGCACCTTGCAACTAATCAAATAAATCATCAATCCTCGGGCGGCTACTTATTACTGATCGTCGCCTTATTCAACTGTCTATAATACATACACATCCATAATTCCATTATCTTTTTTACCATCTAAAATCGAAGAAAAGAAAGAAGGGTGAGATACCCCACAGTGATGTACAAGGTTTGACAATGCCTAAGGAAGTACTTTAGTTGTTCCTTTAAATCTTTCAGCTCTGTGGGGGCCATTCGATAGGGAGGAATAGATATTGGATGAGTATCTGGTAGTAGGTCAGTAACAAACTCAATTTCTTGCTCAGGCAAAAGTCCTAGAAGTCCATTAGGAAAAACAACAGTAAACTCATTCACCATAAGGATGGACTGAATGGTTGGTGACTCTACTTATATATCGTGAACACGAACAAAGTGATAAATGCAATCCTATCTGATCATTTCCTTGCCTCTAGAAAAGAAATAAATCTACCTCTCAACGATGCTGCATTACCTTTCCACTCCAAAACGGGCTCTCTTGGAAATTGAAATCGTACTATCTTTAATCTACAACCAACGTTGGCATGACAAGAAGCCAACCAATCCGTACACACTATAACATCAAATTCTACCATATATAATTTGATTATTCCAAACTGACTAACAAACTTCGGAGTAACATATGATAAGGTGGAACCTGGTCAATCGGTGCATATACGTCATATGAGAAGACTAATAATATACTTGTAATAATATCAGGTAATGACTCATGGTCCTGTCATCTTGCCAATGCATAAATACGATTCTGAGGATCGCTCGAGCTAGATGCTCAACCTCTGCCTCTACCACGACTCATTGGTGCTTGTGAACCTTACCTAGAGGGCGTACTGATAATGACAAACCAACTACAGATCTTGCTAGTTGGCCTATGCTTGCATCAGCTCTCGTCGGACAATCCCTCATAACGTGGCCCAGATAACCACAAGTATAACAAACACCCAATCCCATGTGGCACTGCCCGACATACTGCTTACCACGCTAAGCACATCGTGGCAAGGGCAGCCTTATCTAGATCTACTCACCCCTATACTAAGAACCTGAGGCCCTAGAATTCTAACCAGGACCTAAATATGTGGAACGATCAAATCTCTTCGGAGGCATTGCTGAAAATGTAACATATTGTTGGGAACATGAATTCGTATGTCACACGATCTAAGATAAAAAGAGAGGATAACATCCTATATGTCATGTAGCCTCCTATTAATAAGTGTGATTCACAACACACCCATTAACAAGACTCTACTAAACATGATTCGTAGATAAACCAAGGACAAAATTGCTCTGATACCACTTTTGTCACGACCAAAACCTATAGGCCGTGACGAACGCTCGAGTCCTAACAATCGAACACTCTTAAGCATGCTACTAAGATATAAACATGAATATATCTATTGAATTACGAGAATAACATACGCAAGGAATACCCGTCCAAAATATATATTTACATATACGTGCGGATAATAGTGGGCGAGCCGGTAAGGCCACTATCAACAACTATATACCCAAAATTGAAAGCCGATGAGGCCACCTACTATTCAACTATACATAATTGTCTACATACCTCTAATGGAAATACAACTGTACAAAGATGGGACCGAGCTATGTCTTATCTATATATATAATCAAAAGCAGCTCCAGATCAAGTGGAACACGCCAACTCTCGCTGATCAAGGATCCTAAGAAGGGGGGCCATCAGCTTGCGTACCTGCACCTGCGGGCATGAAACGCAAGCCCCATGAAATAGGGATTCACTATGAAAAATGTACTGAGTATGCAAGGCATATAAATCAATATGTAACATACATAGATGAAACACGGAATACAGAAATCCATATGTAAATCTGAATAACTTTGTAAATTCTAAAACATTTATAATATCATGCACATACATATAAGTGTCGTGTTATGCATAGGTATAGGTGTACATAATATCATCAAGTCTCTAATGGTATCTCATCATATCATCTCGGCCACTGTGGACAACATCATCAACATATACCAACTGATCAAGTGGTGGTGCGTATATAATGCTGTAACCTTTTATGGGAAAAGGTTACGTTTATGTAACATCATCTGGTCATGGGTCGATGTACATGTATAAATGCATGAAATGCATAAAATATGTTAATAATCTCAATATTCCTATTGGATAAACTTTATCAACTGCGTATGATTTTTAGATCCATGAACAAACGATAGAATAATAAGACTTGTGGGAGAATAATAATATATACATTTATAGTATTTCCACTAATAGAGTAACTTATGGAAGTTGTACATTTTCTCATTTCACTTGCGTCTTATCGATCATGCCAAAAAAAGAGAAGGGATGACCTTAAAATACATGAGTTGGTTCTCTTACAATCCTCTAACACACGTCAATTATGACAGAAGACGGAATAAGTTATATGAAAAGCCTGAAGCAACGACATTGCTTATGTAGAGACCATGTTTACTGAACCATTTTCCTTAAGTAACTTATGAAATGAAAAGCTTGATGAAGCTCTTTTAGAACAAAAATGTTACAAAAAGTTTGTTGGAACTGGAAGACATTCATAAGTTTGTTGGGACGCTTTCATAAGTAACTTATGAAATAAAAGTTTGTTGGAAAGATTTTCATAAGATTATATGGAAAGGTTTGCTGATTTTGATTTTTTTGAAATTTTAATCTTAAGTCTAGGTGGACCCACATTGTAAGCTTAGTGTCTTTAGGGTATGAAACCTTTCCATTTCCCGTGAATATTCTTTAGGGAATTTAGGAGGGCTTGCCATATTTTTAGGGGGGTAAGTCTTATCCTATGCTTATTTTATTAAGGCATAATAGCCTAAATGACACTTATACTTATGTCACTTTGTCATCCCGGTTTCTAAATTTAGCATTTTGCCAATTGAACACTTATACTCGTCCAAAACCTATATTTTAAACACCCTATGATTGTTGATCAATCAGATGTGGCAACATCATGGCTGAGCTGGACAAAGTAAGTGTAATTCACGCGGATAATGAGCGTGACTATGGGCATTTTAAACCAAAAATAATTAAAATAAAAAGAAAAAATCACTAAAATAAGAACAAAAAATAAATAAGTAAAAAAAAAAGAAAAAAAACACTATGTTCCTCCATTTTCGTCCCCCCTCATGTTTCTTCTTCTTCTTCCCATCCGCCCACCCTCCTGTTTCATCTTCTTCTTCCCCACCTCCACCTCCACCTCCCCCCAACAAACCCCCCTCGTTCCTCCCCTACTGTTTCTTCTTCTTCTTCCCCACCCCCCAACAACACCCCCTCATTTTTCGTGCCCTTTTAATTAGCAAAATTCCATTACAACAAATTTTGTTGAGCTAGATGTGACTGGAGAATGAAAACACGGACTAGTTCGAACCACGAATCTGCCCCGAACTCGAACGAACATATCCCAAACAGCCCTCAAACGTTCTTAGACAAGGAACCAATAGAACTATCCACCGAAATTTAAATGCAAACAGAAGTTTCAGTACAAGTTTTCCTCTTTTTCTGTTAACTTTGTATCACTGTTTATTATGTTTTCATTAATTTTGGCATTTTCTAGGGAGAATAAATTTTTGAATATTAAGGAAAAGAGATGAGATGAAGACATTGATTTTCTTCTTCTTTTCTTTAAGAAAATAGTATATAATAAGTGTTTTTAGTATATAAAATATAAAAAATGACGTGGAATATGATGTGTCATCCACGTCAAGCAAGTGAGATACACACACGGTCAGAGGGGTTTAAAATATAGGTTTTGGGCAAGTATAAGTGTCCAATTGGCAAAATGCCAAGTTTGGGGACCGAACATGACAAAGTGACACAAGTATAGGTGTCATTTAAGCCATTCTGCCTTTTATTAATTAATTACCCACTAATGTTATTGAACTTGTTAATTCTCCCATTATTACCTCAAATTACTTAAGATAGTGTTCACCCTTAATACACATTACGTACCCCACTATCATGGTCATAGGGTACCTTGTGTAGCACTAGTCCATTAACACCGGGTATTATGGCTCGAATCATATTTTATCCCAAATCGACAACCTTCGATGAAACTTATTTTATTTAATTTGTTTACCATTTATACTTTATAGAACTTTGTTATCTCTTGATAACATAAATACGTTAACCTTAAGATAACCTTATCCCTGCATCTACTCGATTAACTGAAGATGAAACTTTAACGTATGAAAATGCAAGAAGTAACACGTAGGCCCTGTTCCAATCATGACTGAGGGGGAAAGGTATGAGGTGTTCTAAGTGACCTATAATGTCGGGTATGGAGGATGAGGATATAATGGTTGATTTGGATCCATGGCTATCCGATGGTGCTGGAGATAGAGTAGGTGTTTTTGGAGGAGTAGTAGAGTTGGACTAGTTTGTTGTATTTATGGTGGGTGATGGGAGTTGGACATTGCATGGGAAATATTTATCTCTGGGGATGAAGTATAAGGAGTTGATAAGTTACCTTGTGGATTTAGAGTTAATTGGACTAATGGGTCTTTATTTGAGGGATTTAAGGCGGGCTTGTCAGGTGAGTCATCTAAAGGAAGGTTGACATGGCAAATTTTTTGACAATGAGATGTGTTCATTGGAGTGTGGGGTGGGATATTATGAGATGGGGCAGTGAAAAGGGAATGTAATTAAATGTTAAAAAGTTGTGGATGAGTTTTTGGGTGGCGTTGAGGGAGGTAATTTGGAGGGAGAGTGCTGAGTTGTCGTGAGTTATGGGTGTATAGAGGTCTAGGGTGGGTTGTAGTTGGGCCTGGAGCTATGTTTGGAATTTGCAAGATTAGGCTTAGTAGGGTTTGATGAAGTAGGTAGAAACACAAATTGTTTTTCACGGGTGGTAAGAGATAGGTGGTTTGACTTAGTTTTTTCTCGTAAACATCATTAGAGATTAGTAGAATTAAAGAATCAGGGAGTAAAAATGACTCTTGTAGGGAGATTAGGTTTAGAAGACTTACCTGCTATAATGTGAAGGTCCTCCATGGTTGGAGAAATTGCTGCATTATCATTGCTGATTTTAGCATACCATGTGCTTGAGTGTGCTGGTGAGTTTAATGTGGATTTATAGGGCTAGTTTTGCCCTTACATAAGTAGGGTTTTGAGGGAATAACATTGTGTGTCATGTGGGTGCGGTGGTACCAAATAACGTATCGGGACTGGTGCAACTATCTGTTTGGTTTAGTGGAAATGATGGTAGAGAAGAAGTAGATGTTGATGTAGCATGAAAAGGACATGCCCTTGTATTTTGGACAAAGCGCCCACATCGGATACAAAGAATATTTAATCCATTCTACATGACTAATTACTTATAGTTTCCAATGTAAACATGAGATTTTAGTAGTTTTTTCAAGGGGAACCTCAATGCAGATATGAGCGTATCTACCTCGTGTAGTAGATGAAGTGCATGCTTCAAATTTTAGTAGCTACCCTAGTTTATTTTATACTAGGTTTAATATTTGAATATCATAGTATTCCGTAGGCAATTGCAGCAGCCAAGCATAGATGTCGGAGCAAGCTAGTTGAGCAAATGACGAAACAAACTTTGGTTCCCCCTTGCGTACTTTCAGAAAGTGACCAAGGATAAACCATGGACCATCATGAAGGCATGAAGCATATTCTCTTCATGTGTAAACTTAATAAGAAAAAAACACATGCCCTAAATCAATAAGATTGATTGGTCATGAGGTGTGCCAAAGAGTTTAGAGTTTTGTTTTATGTAGTTGGTGCCCAATGTTTTTACCTAACAACTTGATTATAATGGAGTATTTCTAATGACAATATAAACGATCTTTGTCATTCGTTGTGAGAGGAATGAAATCTTCTATATCAATGGGTTATATGTTTCTTGATTCAGATCAATGTCCAATGGTATACCTTGTGCATGCGGGGGAAGAAGGTGTCACGACCCAAACCGATGGGCCGCGACAGGAACCTTGTCTCTGAAATTCTCACGATGTCGACTATTATCAAATCCTCTTGTCTCTAAATTTATCTTATTTACTAGATCATGCTGATTTTATTGCTCTAGGGTCTACTTAGCCTTCTGCTAGTTGCGTTGGAATCACCAACTCATTTCTCGAAATGGGGATATGACTTTAAGTCTTATACTCTTTTATTGTCTCACGGCATGTCACCTCTTGCCTTTTCCTTCACTTGACTATAGACTCTGTCATTCTATAATATTTTGATTTATCATTATCACCTATTTAACACATCTTACTCATAATGTTTCGTTTATTTTCTTCTTATTCTTCGGCTAATATCTCTGTCTATTACCTTATTTTGAAAACTTTAAACAAAAAATTCTTTCATTTTTAGCTCCCCTTTCTCCATTACACTGGCTATATGGGTCGCGTAACGTTCTCTTTTTACTAGGGGCGAGAGGCATATTAAGGCATATATTTATCCATTTTAGGATTCCACTGCATATCTTTTGAAATTCCTGAACGCTATAATATTCATATCTGATTGTACTATTCTAGAGTGCATTATTTGGGTGTCTCACAAGTAGAACTATTACCACATTTGCAATATCATTCGGAAACATCAGCTAACGCTGATAATCCATCTCATTTGGGTTACTTAACCCCAGCTGGATTTTGATATCACATCCTTCTCTTAAACTATATTTGTTAGCTCCCATAGGACATAATGGTTATGGGTGATGTCACGACCCCAAATACCTGTCATGATGGCGCCTATCATATTGCACGGCAAGCCGGGCCAACTATCAAACTACAACCCATTTTCATTTAAAATAAATCATTTGCTAGCACACTTATTACGAATTATCATAATAAGTGTTCAAATAGCAAGTTAGATATGCGGAAGCCAATAAGATATAACAATTACACAGCCCACATTTATCTGGTGTCACAAGTCCAGAGCCTCTATTACAGGTCAACCTACTACATAGATAGTTTTGGAATGCGGAAAAGTAATAAGATAGAAAGGAAAAATTAGGGTTGCGAACGTCATGCAGCTACCTCGAAATCCCTTGTAAATGTTGAATGACTGAAAAGCTCTCACTCAGCCTCTAGGGCACTGGATCTGCATACAATGTGCAGAGAGTAATATGAGTACTCCAACAGAGTTTGTAATAAACATAAATAATGACTGGAAGTATGAAAACACAAGGCATTCTATAATGAAGTAGTAAAACATCAGTTGAAAATAGTTAATTAGTGAATAACCAAGTAAAAGCTCTTTTCAATATGTAAAACAGATAATTGACAGATAAATAATGTAAAGTAAACAGATAGAAGTTCGCCCCTCGGGCTCTGCATCCGCAAATCCGCCCCTCGGGCCATATCTCAGTACAGTACCAGCCCTTTGGGCTCAATCTCACATTACAATAGGCACCGTGCTCACTAGGGGTGTATAGACTCCGGGAGGGGCCCCTTATATCCCAAGCGCAATAACAAGCTATCTCGTGGTATCAAATCTAGGCCCTTAGCCTCATATCAATTAGCCACCTCGTGGCATATATGTATCTTAGGCCCTCAGCCTCTAATTAGTATCAATATTCCTCAAAATGCAGGCCCCGACCTTACTTAGTCCGAAAATTATCACAAGCCCCCTCGAGCAATAGTAAAATAGTATTTTCAGCCAAACATTATTTAAAATTTCATTTAAGTCTTAAAACCAAGAAATAGTGGATGAATAGTAAAATAATGGAAATTCTCAGGATTGAGTTAAAGTAATAAGTCAAAAAAGTGAGGAAATAGTAATGCAAACACCCAAAGGGTACAAATAGTTGGCACGAAACCCAATAGCATTCAGCCCAAGTCGTGATGATAACAAATAAGTTTCAGTAAAATACACGGTAAAATCATCAATCGGTATGGACCGATCCACAATCCTCTATATTAAACGACCCCACACTCGTCATTGGACGTCTGTCTCACCTCAATATAACACTATGATGTTCAAATATTGGGTTTCAAACCCTCAGGGCATCATTTGTAATTATTACTAATCTCGAACAAGCTAAATCTCTAGCTCACGACGCCTTTGCCTCTCGAATCGTCCTCCAAAAGCGTTGAATCTATCCAAAATCAGAACGAATATGTCATAATATGCTAAGGGAACAAAGCCCAAGCGAAAGCAATCGAAAAATATCAAAAATTCCAAAATTAGCAAAACCCGAGCCTCGAGCCCACTAACTCAGAAATTTTCAGATCAACGGGTTCCTTATCTTCTCACGAGTTCATAAATATCAAAAGTTCTCAAATACAACCCCAAATGGTCCTCCAAATCCCAATGAGAAGTCCAAAATCTCAAGCCCTAGTTCTTCCAGTTTTAGTTTAAGTTTCCTTGAATTTGTAGGTGGATTTCACAATAGAATCGATTTTTAGGTGTGAAATTCTTACCTCCAATCATTTCCCCTTGAATCCTTCTTCAACATCCTACAAAGTTCTCTCAAAAAGACCAACTATGGAGGAAATGAGCCCCAAAATCACGGATGAAATGAATTAAAAACATTCTGCCCAGGCTCGCTTTTTCTTCATCGCGATAGCGGCACCTTCCTCGCGATTTCGAAGAACAAATCTTCAACTCTCCAAAATTACATTACATGAACGCGACTAAGCCTATGCAAAAATGATGCCTCTTCCTCCTACACCTTCGTGAATGCGAGCTTCCTTATGTGAACGCGATGAACATTTCACCTTGGACCCCTCAGACCCAAACTCCTCTACGCAATTACAAGTGCCCTCTTGCGAATGCTACCCCCAGCCTTCCGCGAGTGCGAAACCACTCACGTGAATGCAAAGTCTTAAATTTGGCCTTACTCAATTCCTTCTACGTGATCGCGATACACCCTACGTGATCGCGAAGGGCAATACTTCTGCAACACTGAACCTGCAATTTTGTAACTTTCAAACTTCAAAAATGGTCCAATTGACACCCTGAAACTCACCCGAGACCCCCGGGACCTCAACCAAAGGTACCAACTCATCCTAAAACCTTATTCAAACTTTTTCAATCATTAAAACACCTCAAACAACATCAAATCACTCAAAATATATCATATTCACGCCTAAGTTTCTAAAAATCTTCCGAAATACGATTTTTATATAAAAAAACAACCAAACCACGTCAGAATGACTTTAAATTTTATACACACATCCCAACTGACACAATGAAACTACTGCAACTCTCAGAATTCTGTTCCGACCCATATATCAAAATCTCACCTATCAACCGGAAATCGCCAAGTATCAACTTCGCTAATTCAAGTCTAATTCTACTCCGGACCTCCAATAACTCATTCCGATCACACTCCTAAGTCATAAATAACCCCTCAAAGCTAGTCGAACCATCGGAACTCACATATGAGCCCTATAGCACATAAGTCAACACCCGACTGACTTTCTCAACTCAAACCTTCTTAAAAGAGACTAAGTGTCTCAAACCTTATCAAAATCATTCCGAAATCGATCCAACCAACTCTATATCTCAAAACATGGATAACAAATCATAAAGAAGCAGAGATGGGAAACGGAGCGGTAGGTCATGAGAAGACAGGTCGGGTCGTCATAGGTGCGGCTAATTGTATTATTGATACCTAATTTTTCCTCATATATGTATATATATATATATACACACACAGACACTTTCAAAATAGAACATATGCAGTTATATGCATGCATAAACATTTTTTTATAATTTTTCCATAATTTTTAAAAGTTCAAAATCAATTTATTTCTTCTCTTTTATTTATAAAATATCCAATAATTATCCTTCAAATTAATATTATGATGAATTAGTCATTTGAATTCTTTAATTATGACAAAATATTGTTTAAATATTTTTTGTCATTTTTTGTAATTATATTTACATTTTTAGGCTAAATTGCACATCTTTACAATAATAGCCCTACTAATGCATAATTATATTAATAATGTATAAAATAGTCTTTTATATTTTTAAAATGTCATAAAATTATTTTAAATCATTTTACAACACAAAAATATTTTTGTGAAATCATTCATTACTTTTATAAATTATATAATTATTAAACGTTGCTATTTAAAATCTGGCCTATTTTATTTCAATTTCAACCCAACACCAACCCAATTTTTAAATGAATTTACCTAGCTCAAACCCAGCTACCTGATCCGACCCCAAAACCCTTTTAATCTCGGCCACTGATCATAGAGATCAACGGCAAGAACACCCCTAACCTAAAATAAACCAAACGACCCCACCCCCCAAACCCTTTCATTATACACTATCCGCCACCCTGAAACCCATGTTCTATCTCAAATGCTCTTAAACCTATCCCAAATTGAAAACTCACTAACACTCATCTATGGCTATCTATGATGATTTCTCACAACCACTCAGGCCCTCACGTTGGTACTGTTATCTCTAGGATCCTCAAGGGACAAGGGTTAGTTGTCTTGTATCTATGGTCCCTTTCTCGCCTGTTTTAGGCCATTCCAGTGTGATTCCGAGTAAGGTCGTCTTATATTTACTATGATCTATGGGCTTCTTAGCATATTTCTTCACCTTTGTGTTGTTCTCCTCGAAACTGTAATCTCTTTCTTCTAAACCTTTTCGATCTGTACAGATCTGAGATGATTTAGACTTGTTTCATATGAGTTTTACAGCAACCTTGGGATTCTTTACAAGAATCGTATGATTTTCAAGTGATTTTCATCTTTTTTCTAAACTAGGGTTTCCGTATATTTCTTTTACAAAATGTTTGCTAATTTTTTTGAGTGTTTGATCTTCTTCTTCTCGTGTGTTTTGACTAATTTTGTAAGTTTACTACAACCTTAACTTGCTTTACTAAAAGCCCTAATTGTTTTGACGTTCTTCGTTTGGTTTCTGAGTACAGGTATATCAAATGTATTCTTGCTTGGTTCTTATGATTTCTCTATAGCCATTTGAATGTCTCGTGGTTTTTTATCCTAATATGCATATGCTATGATTCTTAATTCAACTTTCACTGATTCTATATGTTTGTGTTCATCCTGACTATTCATTTCTTACCTTATCTACTAAACTTGCTGACTCTTTCGTGATTTTCCCTCTAAATGAGCTCTATTAGGGTTCTAACTAATTTGTTTCTGACTAAGTTTATGTTTCTGCGAAATTTTACTTAGTTTATTTTTCTATTTATGGGATTTGACATATATTCTTTCTAGAAATTGGTGTTACTTTGAAATTATGGCTGATTGATTACTCCATTAAAGATTGGTATGGATAGGCTTTATTTGTTTCCTTTAATTGGTCGTCGTTGCCCTAATTGTTTGCCCGTATAACTTTGGGATTCTTACTGATTATTTATTTGGTATGCTTTGGTCTTTTTGCCTTAATTAAACTCTTGTTTTTACCATTTGGTTAATTTACACTAATTAGAGTAGTATATTCTGAACTCCTTATATGATTGGGTCCTGATTGTCCTTAATTGCTGATTTCTTATTCTTTTACCTTATTGACTCTGCCCTCAAGCTACTATATAAGCACTCTCCTTTTTTCACTTCAAAAACAAAACAATATTTTCCAAAAAGCACACTTACACTGTAAAGCTTACTTTTCTCCTCTGCTACTTGTGGTATTCACCAGTCTAGCCGGCTTAAGCCAAGGCTAGATATTGGAACTTTATCTGCTTTATATTCTGCACCCTTTTCTTCAACTAGTATGACTCTAGTATAGTTTTGAAATCCAAACCCTATTTGTTTTATTCCTGCACTAGTTCATCAGTTATGAATTTAACTTGTATTCCTGCTTACTTTGCTCAATATGTCTAAACTTTTTCTTGTTCAATGTATGTTTTATATTCTGCACTCTTTCATGTTTACTTCTTTGCCTAGCATGTCTAAACTGTATGTTTAATCATGTTCAAGATATGTGTGATGACCCGACACGTCATCTCATGTATTACCGCCCTATTTCCCCCATTTTATGCTTCTTCATGTTTCATCATCGGCATTTGATGTGTTGGAGTTGAATTGGATTAGTTTTGGTAGGAAATGAGACACTTAGTCTCTTTAAGGAATGTTTGTTTTGGGAACGTCAACCGGATGTTGACTTATAAGTTAGAAGGCTAGGATGTGTTTTTCGGTGATTAAGTTAGCTTCGGGGAGTGATTTGTGACTTTGGAGTGTAATCGGAAGTGATTTTGGAGGTCCGTTGAGAATTAGGCTTGAATTGGCGAAGTTAGCATTTTGGCAATATCCGGTTGATAGGTGAGATTTTGATCCGAGGGTCGGCATGGAATTTTGAGAGTTGCATTAGCTTCGTTTGGTGATTTAGGATGTGTGAGAAAAATTAGAGATGATTCTGAGGTTTTTTTGTTGGGTTTTTTATCGAACGTGCATTTCGGAAGTTTTGGAAGAACATAGGCTTGAATTCGATGAGAATTGAGGATTTTTGTGTTGTTGGATGTGTTTTTATGATTGGAACAAGTTTGAATAAGGTATTGAATCATGTATGTCTTTTTGGTTGAGGTCTCTGGGCCTCGGGGTGAGTTCGGGTGGTTAAACGGAGAGTTCTGGAATTTTTTCAAGGAAAAGGACTATTGGTATCTAGTATTTTCGCACCTGCGGTTATGGGACCGTAGGTGCGCTCATGCAGAAGAGGATTACAAGGTCTCAGAAGCGGAAATGGACTCAGGGCAGGTTTGGCATAAGCGGAATTAAGGACCGCATAGGTGGTTCCGCTGGTGCGGAATTGGAGCAGCAGAAACGGCTAGGGATTTTGAAGAGGAAACCGCAGAAGCAGTATAGTGACCGCAAAAGTGGTCCCCCATCAGCGGAAATGGGCAGAAGCGAGATGACTGGCTAGAGTATTAAATTAGTCTTCTTCGCAAATTTTTGAAAGAACAACATATTGCACTCCGGACTTAGAGAGCTCTTGCGCGATTTTGCAAAAGGTTTCGAGGTCTTTGATCAGATATGAATTCTTGGACTTAAAACATGATTTTATGGTGTAAATACATGAATTACAACTGAAAATTCAAGGGATTAAAGATCAAAAATGGTGGTTTAGGACTTAAATCTAAGAGGGAGCTTTATCTAGGGATTTGAGGGGTCAAATGAACTCCCATTCTGGTAATTTTTATATGTATAGACTCATGGAAATATAAGGAATCTATTGGTGTTAAAGTTTTTGAGTTTTGAGAAATGGGCCCATGGCTCGGGTTTTGCTAATTTCAGGAATTCTTGTTCGTTTTCGATTATTTTGATTGGGTTTGTTCCCTTGGCATATTGTGACGGATTCGTTATGGTTTTGTTCAGATTCAACGCGCTAGAGGGGCGATTCGAGAGACAAGGGCATAGAGAGCTAGAATTTGGCCAGCTATAGGTGAGTAATTGATGTAAATGATGTCCTGAGGCTTTAAAACCCCGGAATTTCACATCGCGACATTGTATTGAGGCGAGACACACAGTATATGATGAGTGTGGGGGTCGTTTGTTATTGGGGATTGTGACTTGGTCCGTCTCAAGAGATGTTTCTACTATGTTTTCGAGTAGAACTTATTTGATAATCATCCTACTTGGATTTAATTGTTATATTTGGGCGTCCTGCCAATTATTTAAATCCTTCAGGGATTGATACCACTGTTTTTGCATATATTGCATATTATTTGATCTTAGTCCAAGGTTTTAAATACTGTTTTGCAACTCAGCCATCTTTCTAAGATTTGAAAACTTAAATGATATTTCTAAAGTGTATTTTGGAGTTGAGAACTACTGTTTTACAAATACCCAATGGGCTTATGATGATTTCTGGACTGAGCATGGATCTGGTTGCGCGCCGCACCAATATTACATTGATAGAGCCTGGTTGATTATATTGATATTGAGGGCGAGAGCATGGTTGATGCCACGAGATGACTTGATATTGCGCTTGGACCGTAGGAGCCCCTTTGGAGTCTGTACACTCCCCTAGTGAGTACCGCAACGATAAATAAATGGATGGCTCGGGCAGCACGTCATAGTGGGTACCATAGTGTACCATCATATGCATTGCATTGTACTCATGCATTTGTTATTTATCTGGCATACATGCCTTAGTATTTGCACTATGATTTCATCGACTTGATGCTTCACCATTAAATGTTCTACTAGTCATTGAATGGTTGGCCCGAGGGGCGGATTTCTGTGTTTATCTGCACTATTGCTACTGCATTCATTTCATAATTGCTGAAAAAGGGCATATTTTAAAGAGTCTTTAAACTGAGCTAAAAGTTTTCTCTAAAGATTTCATAGCTTCACTGCTTTCCTCAAAAAGGGTTTTTCTCTGCTTATATACAACATGATGATCTGTTATATGTGATTTCTTACGGCTCAGTTGTTATTTACTTTTATTACTCACTGAGTTGGAGTACTTACTTTACTCCCTGCACCTCGTGTGCAGATGTAGGTATTTGTTCACCCGGTAGTTGGTTTTGAGTTGTTTGGAGATTTTGCTATCGTAGCTGAGCAAGGTGACCATCAGTGTTCGCAGCACTGAATTTCTTCCTTTTATTCTAAATTCCATTCTGTATATTACTAGTCTTGTAGTTGTATTTAGATTCTTCTAGATGCTTGTGACTTGTGACACCCCTGATTTGGGTTGTGCTTGGGTTATAATTTCGCTAATTATTAACATTAAGTCATATTTAGACTATTTATTCATGTTTTACTATTTTTGAAAAGGCAATTCAAGTTGTTTGGCTGGCCTTGTCTTCACACAAGGCGCCATCATGACCGGAGGGGGGGTTTGGGTCGTTACAATATGTCAGGCTTCGTGTATTACAATTATGATCTATGTCTTAACTACTTACTGCCCATGTTTAGCTTGCTAAGCCTCTAAGACCCTATGTGTTATATGCAGTTTTGTTGACTATATATTTCCCCTATGCCCTATCCATGTACCCCAATGTGACTCTTATGTGCCTCAATCCCTTTATCCTCATGAAGGATCTGTTAAGTGTTTTCTTAATCTAGATGCTTTATGACCAAATTATTATATGTTGTTTTGGTGATCTTCACAAACTTTTACTATCAAACTATTTCCTATTTCAGAAAACCTTTTTACTTCTAAAGTCATCTCTGTACTATTTTCAAAAACATTTTTAAAACTATGTCAAGCACTCTCACTTTACTCTTAGAATATTAGGTCATGCCCATCTGATATGTGTACTGCCTTGAGATCCCTCTGAACTCTGACATGTCAGAGTTGGCTTTTCCACACTACACCTAAGTCAGTTATTATTTGAGAAAAAGGTCTAGGTGTGAGCACTGTCTGGGATCCTTGAGGTCCTTAGGGAACTCTAACACACCTAGATATGAAATTGTCTATGGGACTTTAGGCATTTGAGGCTATTGGAGGCTGGGAAGTCAGTTGGGCCTACTGTAGGCTCCCTATTCATTAATTCATGTTTATTAATTTATTTTTTATTTAATTCATTGGATTGTAATAATTTTTGTAAACAAATATTAGGGTGATTAGTGAAAAAGAGTGGGTAGTATATATATATATATATATATATATATATATATATATATATATATATATATATATATATATATGGGGTAAATTGGGTAGATATGATGACCATAGGGCCGTGTTGATTAAAAAAATGTTTGCTATGTTTGTTTTGCTTCCACAATATTAGAAACTATGCCCATAGGATCTAAAATGACTTTAATAATAGGGATCATGCTTATAGAGTTAAAATAAGCTCTATAAATACTATGTCTATAGGGTTTCACTTTGGTTAAATGAATGTTTTTCATTTTTTACCTTGCTTATCTAGAGATCATGTTTATAGGACTTAAAACAGTTCAATTAAATAAATCTATTAAAATTTGTGTTTATATATTCTGAATCTGCTTAATTAATTAATCTATCTGTTTCTTTAATAAGTTTTAAAATGCTGACTCTATTAATATGACTAGAAAGCATGTTTATAGGGTCTCAAGTTATCCGCTTAAAAAAATCACTTTCCTATTATATTCCTAATCAATATAGATATCATGCTTTTACGATGTCACTATTATGCGCTTAGGCAAGCCTATATGGCGATTAAAATCCTACAATTATAAAAGATGCGCTTTGGTATTTAAGATGCTTATATTCACAAGTCTATAATCAATAGTCAAGCTAAATAGGTCTTTGACGATTGGTCCTAATTCAATGTTGTATACTTATTGCTCACCTAAATATGACGTTCTAGGATTTTTCACTTATATACCTGATACTGTTGTTTGAGACGTGCAATTACTTGTTATATTTTGTGGAGGTAAATATGATCCTTTAGTTGTTCCTTCTTTACGTGCAGTCCTAATTATTTTTGATTGACACCTAGATATTTCTCCATTTAAATACCTTAGGATGGTCTAGAACAACCTAAAATTAGAGGTCCCAAATACCTCGAGGGACACAACGAAGGGACGGGCAGTGCACGCGTAGGATACTTTTCAAGGTTGATAGAACACTTTAGGCTATGATAAAAGGGAGGAAATTGGGTAGCAAGGATATGATGATTGCACGTTAATGTCGTGTGTATCCTCTCACTGATGAGTGATTATCGTGCATTGTGTGGGATGATCCTATAGGCTAACCAACCTAGGATCACTCTTTCCCAATTTCCGATGTTTAAACTTTATTTTTCTCTATATATGTGCAACTTGTTGAAGTCTTTTCCTTTTGTTTCATTACCTGAGTCATACAATGCCTTTATTTCCAAGTATGTGTTAAAACTATTTACCCAAAAGGACTTATTCATGTAATTTTAAGTTCGGCCCGGACCTATCATTGTGGACCGCGAGGGCTTCCTAACACCATCCCCTCAAGGTTATTTTGTGCTCTTACCCTAAATCTCTGGCAATGCAAACTAGTCTAAGAGTTAATCGCTCTAGGTGCCATAACGCACCATAATCCGCCAGGTGGCAACTCTTCAAATGTTCAAATCCCAAAAGAAAATGAGTTATTACCCCCATGAACGTCAGAACCCGAACTTCTCTCCGTGGAAGAAAAAAAGGGGGCACGAAAACATGGTGACTCCGCTGGGATATCTTAGGCTCTTACCATAACGAACTTATCATTTGTGAATGTCACGATCCCAAGCTGGTCGTGATGTTGCCCAACACACTACTAGGTAAGCCCGACCATTTATAACAATAAACCCATTTATTAGACAGATGAGGATAAATGTCATTTAAGTCACAGGTCTAACATACTGATAACTGTGCGAAAAATCTAACCAATACAGCCCAACTAGGACCCAATGTCACAAACACGAGCCTCTAAAATATAGAGTAACATCCTACTACAAAGTCTGTCTAAAACTGATAATGCGGAAATAAAGGATAGGGATAGAGGGGAGAAAATCAATGGTTATGAACGTCGTGCCGCTACCTCGACACTCCTGGAAGCTAAATATGTTGAACTGCTAGATCTAATCAGCCTGAGACTGCCCTGGATCTGCACGCAAGGTGAAGGGAGTAAAGTGAGTACTCCGACCCAGTGATTAATAAGCATAACTACAGTCTAAAAGTAAGAAAATGCAGAAAATGCATGAAGTACTATATATATAGCAGTTTAAATCCAAAACAGTGAAACAGTAACCAACAAGTATACAGTCAAGAAATAACTCATGAAAGAATGCAACACATATAACGTTACACTCTAGTACCCGCTGCGGCGTGCAGCCCGCTCCACTTATTTAACGTCGACAACACTCACTGGGGGTGTATACAGACTCCGGAGGGGCTCCTACAGCCCAAGCGCAATATCAGCAAGGTATTGGCATCAAACAAGCTCTCTACCTCAATATCAATATACATATCATCGCTGCGACGTGCAACCCGATCCATATCAAAGGAAACATCCTCACTATCGGGTCCCCAACCCATCTCAGTCAAATAAGTCCACAGCCAATCGGGCGTGACATACTATAGGGAACTCAGCCTTCATATTCTTTTCCATTTAATGTTTGTGTATAAAACACAGTTATTATATTGCTTTTAACATTTGAAAACACGACTTAGAATATATGTTATGCACATAAGTGAGGAAAACACATAAGGATCCCCTAAGGATTCTACAAGTCGGCACAAGACCCCAAACACGACAATAAGCCCAATTTACTATGATAAAGTATGCGTCTCAATCACTAATATAGTAGTAATTAACACTCAGGATGGACTAAGTCTCAATCCCCAACAGTAAACGACCTCGCACTCATCGTCGAATTCGTGTCACGCCTTAATATAGCGTTACGATGTGAAAGTCCGGGGTATCAAACCCTCAGAGCAGCATTTACATCTATAAGTCACCTTTAGCCGATCAAAGTCTAGCTCGCAATGCCCTTTCCTCTCAAATCGACCTCCTCGCGCATCTAATCTGTCCAAAACAACAACGAATACATTACAACATGCTAAAGTAATATAGCACAATCGAAAAGACTTAAAATATTTCGAAAACCATGAAATTTGCAAAACCCGAGCCCCTGACCCATTTATCGAAAGCTAGAAATTTTTACACCAAAATGTTCCTTATCTCACCACGAGTCTATACCTGTAAAATTTGTCAAAATCGGAGTCCAAAGCTCCCTCAAATTTCAATTTCTGATTCAAAAACTCAAGCCCTGGTTCTTCCTTTTTACTCAAATTTCATGAATTTAGGTGTTGAAATCACAATTAGATGATGTTTCTAGGCCTTAGGACTTACCTCCAATCGATTCACAGTCAAAACCCTCTAAATTCCTCGTCGAAAGCTCCCAAGGTCGCTCAACAATGGTAGAAATTAGACCCAAGTCGCGGATGAAATGTCCTTCAAAACATTCTACCCAGGCATAAATTAACCCTGTGCGATCGCAGCCTTTCTATTGCGATCGCATAGCACAATTTCCAGACCCCCCAAAATTGCTCAATGCGACCGTATAAGAACCCACACGATCGCAGAGCACCAAATCCTCAGCCTATGTGTTCGCAGTCAAACCCCACGTTCGCACTGAAGAAAATACCATCAGGACCCCTAGGTCCATCAACACTGTGTGATTGCAGCCCTCTCTATGCAATCACACTGCACAACCAACAACAATCCATTACTTCCAATTGCGCTCCTAATTCTACACCGAACCTCCAAAATTAATTTCAATTGCGTTCCTAAGCCTCAAATCATCCCCCGGAACTAACTAAATCATCGGCAATCCATTCCGAGCCCTCTAAATTGCAAGTCAACATCCGGTTGACTTTTCCAAACCAAACCTTCCTTAAGAAGACTAATTACCTAATATATTACCAAACTCTATCTAAATTACTTCAAATTTACCAAACACATATAATGAAACATATAAAAGCATAAAATGGGAGAAACGGAATGGAAACACATGAGAAGACTGGTCGGGTCGTCACAGTGAATTAGTCTAAGCATGCCTTATCCCATACCCTTTCCATTATTTGCACTTAATTGTTTATTTTTAAGCATTTATGATTCCTTTTCCAGAAAATGACTTGCCTCTTAGTTTTCTTATTTTTTAACTGTCTTTCAGTTATTTAAATATTTTATTTATTTTTCCTATGTGCAAATACCTGATAACATGTTGTTTATTGTTGCAAAAATCATGCTGCAACTCATATTCCACTCGTGCATATTAAATCCTATTGCAATGTTTGATGAGTGGTTGCGCTCTTCCTATTTACTCCCCTTAAATTCGAAAAGGCTTATTTGCGATAAACTAGTCGATCAGCGGTAGAGTCGATGGTTCCGTGCCTTTTCCCCTCAAGTTTTCCGCTTGAGGGTACCCGTCTAGACCCCCATAATAACCTTACTATGATTGTAATTTTGCATGCATCATGGTCAAACCTAGTTGGATTAATATGTTGTCCACATAACCCACATAATGATCCTTTAAAATGAGCCTTATCCAAAAGCCCACTAGGGTTTCCATAATCCCAATGGACACAACCACATTCCGTGCATTAATTTGGAGAACTAAATGCCAATATACTAATCATGAATGTATAAATAGTTGATTCTGGCAGAGGAAAAAGGGACTAACCTTTTTATTTTGCAGAAAATGAGGCACGCGGTCCCCATAATCGGTATGGTTAGAAATATCCCACCATTACTGCTAGATTGGTGGGAGGACCTTTCCTCAAGTGACAAGAAAAATGTAACAAAGTACCTGGGCAACTTGCCTTCCCTACTAGACATTCAGCCACAGGTTGATCAAGGCTGCCACTTTGTTCTAGGATAGTGAAAGGTTAGTGTTCCGTTTCGGCGATATAGAAATGGCTCCACTACTAAAGGAAATTTGGGGACTTCTGAGATTGACTTGGGATAGCTCTAGATTGTTGGTACCTGAGAGGCATACTGGTAAAGGGTCCCTAAAGATGATGGGGTTGAAGAAAAATGCTGACTTGGGATGCTTGGAGAAGTCCTACATACCCTTTGAATACATGTACGAGAGATATGGCCATAGCAAGTCCTATTGTACTTTCCACGACGAGCTCTCAGTAACTTCTTTGGGACACATCCACCGTAGAGTGTTCGTGTTTATCATGTGCCTCTTGGGCATAATAGTGTTCCCAATGAAAAGGGAAAGGATCCACACTAGCTTGGCTATGGTCGCTAAGACTCTGATGGAAGGGATCAATGGACAAACATACACTATAGTCCCCATGATCATAGCCGACATCTATAGGGATCTGGAACGCAGTCAAAGGGGGATCAAACACTTCAAGGGTTGTAATTTGTTGTTGTAGTTGTGGTTATTATAATATCTTCAGAAGGATCATTATCACCAAGAATTTCTACGAAGCGCTTAGAAAGACCATATTGCCTTCTGTCGCGCCCCCTTTTTTCCCTCCGCGGAGAGGAGTCCTGGTTTTCGACATTAATAAGGTGTAATGACTCATTTTCTTTTGGAAATTGGATATTTGAAAATTCACCATCTAATTGTTTTAAAGTGCGTTAGGGCACCTATAAGGTATAACTATGTTTGATAACCAGAGATAGGGTAAGGGCTTAAAGTTATGCTAAGGGGAATGTGTTAGGCACCCGTCAGGATCCACTAGTGTGGTTCACGGCCAAATAGTTTTTTGTGAATTTGTGCAAGTAGCAAGTAGACAAGTAGGGCTCAAATAAGAGGGGATCTAAGTTTGAATACGCAAGCGTTTGAAAACAATTATTAAAAGGCAAGATTTGGAAAAGAGTTATAATCTGAACATGCTTGTGAATGTAAAAAAGGTCCTAGGTTTGTTTGTAATATGGATCACCACCGATGCAATACCTGGTATGACACTCCTCAGAAGAGGGGATATACGTGGTATTAGCACACCGGTAATAATATCCATATCTACCCTTCCCACCCCGTGAAGGTATTAAAGCGAGGATTGGTCTCGACCTATATTGTATAATGTTACCCGTCCCATTCCTATTAGTCCCGGAGGAATTTAGGACTCATATTCCTATTAGAAGGATGTTCTAAGCTAACTCTTAGGTTTAAAGGTAAAATTATAAGGCGACATACAAAACAAGTAGGGTTGTATTTAGAGGGGAAACATATATGTAATTAGAAGGCTCATGTATACCTCCGCAAATGATACATATGCACAGCATGACTAAACACAGTTTAGGTCTAAATTTAAAATCCTAAAGTAGTGTGTTCAAGTCAGAACCAGATTTATTATATAACTCATAAAAGAAGTCTGAATCAGGCCTACCCACTGGTTGTAGTAGTTCATAATTAAACAAAGGTAGCTCCAGTTCTATTTAAGTAATTACCTAAGGCTTGCCTAGGTGTAGTAGTATTCATTACTTATTCAGAACCGTTATGATTTTTGGAGATTATTATTATTACCTAAACATGTTGTTCCAGGTGTTCAACACATATAATTATGGCCAGTTGGTTATAAAGACTAAGTAAAATTATTTTATTCCTTTTGTGCGTTCATAGTTAGACTAAATATGCTTACGCGAATATAAATGAAATCCTAAAGACATGGTATTTAACGTACAGAGATGCCGAATGATGTATATGCACAATCCTAAGCAGGATTTTTATATGCATAAATATTTCAACGCTTAAAACATGATTTCCATAATATACATAGAGGATATGTTTGTTAGTGTTGTTTAGCTTAAAACATGATATCTAAGTGTGCATGGCATTAGGAACATGATCGCAGAAAGCACAGGCTATTAACACATTTAGTGGAAGATTTGCTAAGTGATATAATAGTAAAATGGACATGCTGAAAACAGTAAGTGTAAATACTAAGGAACATGATCTCCAATGCATGAAACGAGTCCTACACATGGATTCTATTACGCAAGTAGGAACATAAATCTAATAACATGCTTTCTACCTTTTTTGATAGTAAAGAATGCCTATTTACCAGCCCTTTCCACTAGCCAACCCCATACTTGTTTACACATTATTACAGACCAAATGAGTGAATTACATAAGAAAAAATGCAATAATAAGAAGTTACAACCATAGGAAGCCCGATCTTGACTTCCTCTCTGAGTTATGTAATGAACCACTTCAATGCCAATATTATTCCAAAGCCTTTCTAATATCTGGGTGTGTTATAGTTCCCTAAGGATCTCAAGGGATCCCGGGCAGTGCACACACCTAGATTTGCATAACCAAACAGAATGAGTGCAGTGTGGAAGGGCCAGCTCTTATATGTCTAAGTCCATATGGAGCTCGAGGGTCCCAAGGAAAGGCTCACACAAAAGGGGCAGAACATAAATTCTAAGAGTCTAGGTGAGAGTACTCGACATAGTTTGAAAAAGGAAAAGTTTATTTAAAATTTGGGTTGAAAGTAGTCAGTAACAGAGGTGATTAAAAGCAGTTGTAGTAGTAAACAAAACTCTAACTCCCAAGATGGGATCACATACAGAATCAATAGTTATACAAAGGTCAAGGAGGTTTGGGACGCACAGACATTTGACTGTAAATACATAACCCCATCAAGGGTCTTAGGACTAGTTGGACATGCACAACAATAGCTGATACTAGCGTGATCACAGGCTAGTCAGAAATAACATAAGCACATTGAAGGGATATGGGGCTTGGGATGGCAAGTACACAATAAATGACCGATAGAGTATGCCTTGAAACCCATATAGGGGAGTGCATTAATCTAAAGGGGAAAGGGAGACATTATAGCAAGTTGGTAATGTAACTTGACTGCAGGTTTCACAATAGAACTACAAGCAGAAGTAGACCAAGAATGAGAGAAACTTAAACAATTAAAGAAGCATGTTTTTGTTGAAGCTTTAAAATTAACTAGGACATACTAGTAGAGAAAACAAGGTAAAGCAAGTAGGATTTCACAGTCTAGCCTTGACTTTCAGCTGGCTAAAGAAAGCAGTAGCACAAGTAGCAGTAAAGAGAGAGATAGTTTTAAGTGTGAGAGTGTGTGTTTTTGAACTCAATTGTCTGTGTGTTTAGAGAACATAGGGAGGGGTATTTATAGTTTTGAAAATGAGTAGAAAATAAGGTAACAAGTAAAGTTTTAAAACAAACATGGATATAATCACAATCAGAATCAATTAGTACAAGTACTTTCCTTTAATCAAGGTATTACTATTCAAATGGATACTGACATGAATAATTAAGAAAAGAAAACCAATTTGAGAAAGATTGATTCTGACCATATAGAGGATATTAAAAGTATAAAGTAAATAATCGAGTCTAAGTACAAAAATATATTTAATTTTGGAAAAGGGTTCAACAGGGGTAAAACATCACAACAAATGAAGGGAATCAATCAATATAAACAAAACAAGTGAAACCATGGGTTTATAAGAAAATATTTGCAATCAGTCGTAACTTGAGAAAATCAATATCAGTCAAGAAAGATTCATGATTCTGCACTTTGCCATATGTATAGAGAAGAATGAACATGCAAAGCCAACTGTATTGATAAAAGAAACAACTAGATATACACAATCATACAGCACTAACGGGAGTAGGCTAGGACTCATTAATAAAAGAATCTACTAGAAGTATGGTAGTAGTCGCATAGAATCAAAGTTGAAGAACCCATAGTAACAAGTAAAGGATATCAACACATATAAACAACAAAAGTCTTTAAACTCATAGCAATAAGTAAAGAAAAAATTAATAAGGAATTAGGGTTTTGACAAAGCTGAGTTGAAAAAGGTAAGAACTTTAGAATCAGTCAAGTTAAACAAAGAGAAGGATCTAAACACAAAGAATTTAGTCGAAACCAGTATACATGCAAGACAAACAAAGAAAACGTTAGAACCCAAAAAAGATACCTAGGGTTTTAACGCGATGAACCAGGTAGAAGAAAAACATGAACAAATTGTTTAAATATAGTAGAATCATAAAACAATACTAAAAGTCGGAGAAGAGATCTTTTTAAAAAAGGTTAAGAAAAATCTAACCGTTTAAAATGAAAAATCACTTTGAAAAATCAGGAAATCTTTAAGGAAAACATTTGAGAGGTTTATAAAATACGCAAATCTAATATAGATCTGAAAGACAAATCGAAAAGCCTTTAAAGTTAGGGTTTCGGAGAACAAAGAAAAATGAGAAAGACTTTGAAAAGTTACCGATCTAGCCGAAAAAGTCAAGGATCTGTCTCGAACAGCCATGGATGACCGGAAAGAGGTAATGGATAGACGTTGAGCCAAGACTGGACTAGATCACTTTGAGATATGTCCATAAAATCATGGAAACAAACAACCAAGAGACATAGGAGACTGGTACACCTCTCAAATAGCCACGGAAGTCCATGGATTAGGTGAGAAAATAATGGGATTAGGGTGGATTTGGTGACGGCGGCTAGGTTTAGCCTTAGATTCAAAGAGAGTTTGAGAGAAGAAGGGATTGAAGGGCATCAGATTGGTAGAAGTGATTTAGGTTTAAGGGTCGTTTTGAGTTTAAAATAATAAGGTGAAATGGTGGTCGTTGATCTGAATGATCAACGACCTAGATTAAAAGGGGTGGGTGGGGAACCGGGTTTTGATAGGGTTAGAAAGGGTTAGAGTCGGGTTAAAATTAGAATTGAGCTATTGAATTGGGTTTGATTTGGGGTTAGATTAGAAAGCCAATTTGGGCTAAAATTTAAATAGTCATTTTCCCCATTTTAATTTATAAAAATAGTAAATGGTTTTTGAAAATTAATTTAAAAGTCCAAAATGATTTATCACACATAAATAACAATTTAAAAATGTAGGATATAATTCATTGAATATAAGACACAATAAACCTTAAATAGCGAATATTGCAATTATGTGCAATTTAACTTTAAAAAATACTAAATGAATTTGAAAAAATATGTATAAATTATATCAGCCATATTTTGGCATAAATATGAAAATACAACAGATGAATTACTAAACTAATAATTTTAAAAATAATAATTGAGAGTTTTATGGATGAAAAGGGGAAATAAATCAATTTAAAAACCTCAAAAATTATGGAAAAAATAAGAAAATGCTTGGAAATGATTATATATGCATATATATATTCTATTTTGAAAGTATTTTGCATATTTAAAATATATTGGAGAAAATTGAGTATCAAAAACTGTCCTTCTTTACACGGGAAGGATGAAAGAGTTATCGGATAAAGATATGATGGTCAATTTTGATTGAGCGAAATGGTTTGAAGAGGTTTAGGCCGTATCCTGGCTTCTAAGCTGCCTACATATCTGTGGTTTTACAGGAATCAGGTTGTACGTAGTTTAGAATTCACTTGCGGAGTGTGGCGATGAAGATATTTCAAAAACGGATGCTATATCTAGGGCGGGGTGAGTGGCAGGTTTACAGGAATGGTTAGGTTTGATATGGATGCAGAAATTGGAGCGCGATCGCTCCTATCGGGATAGTCGTTTCTCCCTGGTTTACCTGCAGTTAGAAATAATACAAGCGTATATTGTACATAAATTTAAACATGATGGAAATTCTCGCCGGACCATGAATATTGTCTTTGGACAAGTAGGATGACGTCCTTACACCATGATGTCCTGGGCCATGAAGCGTATGATAAAGGATTCACATGCCATGAAATGATGCTCTCGAGCTATGAGGATGATGTCTTCAATGCACAAGATTGAAAGAGATCCTTTTGCCATGACATGGTATTCTCGGGCTATAAAGATGGTGCCTCCGAACGATGATGCCTTTGGATGAGTTAGCGACATTTCAGCCCATGAAAGATGTAATAGCATGATACGGACAAGACAAAGCTTAGTCTTGCGAATTGAAAGGCAAAGCTTAGCCCGTAAGAAAAATGAGATAAATGATGCTTGAGATAGTGCTTACTTTCAAAGAAAATTGGAGGCAGAGCTTAGCCTTAGAAGGCAGAATGATAGCCTTAGTCAATAATGCAAATGCGGATGGAGGTATAACTTATTCTCAAAAGGAAGAATGGTAGACTTATGAAAGTTGGAAGGCAGAATGGTAGCCTTATGCAATGCATATGCAGATGGAAACAACGTTTAGTCTCCGAAAGCAGAATGGTAGCCTTATGCGAGTTGGAAGACAGAATGGTAGCTTTATGCAAGAATGCATACGAAGGTAAAGCTTAACCTCGGAAGGTAAAATGGTAGCCTTATGCGATTTAGAAGACAAAATGGTAGCCTTATGCAATGCAAATGCAAATAGAGACATCGTTTAGTCTCGGACGGCATAATGGCAGCCTTATGCAAATTGGAATGCAGAATGGTAGTCTTATGAAAATTGGAAGGCTAAATTGTAGCCTTATGCAATGCGAATGTAGATGGAGGTAGAGCATCACCTCGGAAGGCAGAATGATAACCTTATGCAATGCGGATGCAGTTACAGACATCGTTTAGTCTCAAAAGGCAGAATGGTAGCCTTATGCAAGAAAATAAAATAATGAATGATAGTAGAGTTTTCTTAGCTGATAGTAGATTGGGGCATTGTGATTATTGGAGCATTACTTGTGGGTGCTGATAGCAAATGTTGGCAAGTACAACGGTTCGGAGAGTGGTATTCTTGAACAATGTTCGCTCTACAGGCATATGGTGTGTTTAATAATTTCATGATCCCATTGCCTGCATCCAAAGAAAAATCATGAGTTTTACAAACTGATGATGGTTAGTTCGGATCCTCGTTGGATTTGTTTAACTCGTTCAACTTTGATCTGGTGATACCGTCTATAGTATTGGCGTAGCGTTGCTAAACAAAGCATTTTCAATAATAAATATGCATGATTTTGTAAAAGTATGACATAAATGTACAGTTAAAAATAATTTTTAGATGAACCGATGACTGTGACGAAATTCACGACATTACAACCTCCCCTGCTACAAAATTTTGAGGCTCCTCCTCAAAATTCTACCCCAAGTTGATGGGTTTGACGTTTCTGAATGTTGCTCGTACGGGGATCGGATGAACTTACCTCAAAATTTTGGGGGTCCTTCTTAATATTCGGCCCCAGTTTCCAATTATGGGGGGGGGGGAATGAAAATTCCTACAGCAATCGAAACTCTCCATAAGGCTAAAATGCGGAGCCTCGCTGAAGGTCGAAGCAACATCCGATGGAGTACCACTCTTAGAAGGTCGTTGATCGACCAAGTCACTTCTCTTCAATTGATGCGAAGAAGTCGCCTCACTACAACCTTTTTGCATCCCGGAACATCTTTCCTTTTATCAGCACCCCTTGATCCCGAGGATAGCAATCTCTCCTCCTCCCCAAGGGACATGTACTCGCCTTGTATAGTTGTATGCAAAGGTCGTCGTAATTCAACCCTTTAATCCCCTTACTTTCTTCGACGCCCTGAATTCGACTGTCAATTTCTTCTGTTCTTCGGCCAGGTTCCTGATAAACAAGTCTTTATTATCAGGCTAGGGTGTACTTGAGATGGATTGGGTGGAGTGTGGCATGGTCTCCACATATATTGGGTGTTATGATGACTGTGAAAATGGTCATTTCCTGAGTTCAAAGGTTCTGGAATGAGCAGTGGAGTATTGTTGGAAGTGTGGCAAGTATTGCAGTGGCGGTGAGGAACGAGATGGTTTTGTGATTTTGAGATATTTTGTGGAGGTGTGGGGTTGATATCTGGGGTAGTGAGAGAAAATGACAAATTTTCCAAGTTCCGAACCTAGTCAAGTTCTTCTTGAAACTTCAACTACTTTTGTTCCAATTGGGACGCATTTTCTTTGGAAACCTGAGTACCATGAGGGACCTCTATCCACTCAGTTGAATTCTCCTTTCTAGTGTCTTCCATCTTTTCTTTGTTCCTCTTTCTGAAGGGACCAAGAGGAGGAGTGGGTGGAGGGCCCTTGGATCTTATGGAATATGATGATGATGCCAGAGTGCACAAACTAACCTTTAGGAAAGGGAATAAAATAAAAGGTAACAAATTAGTGAGGATTATAAAAATATTGCGATATTTAAACACATTGTGCAAGAATTAAAATCGTGTCCTAATTGGGGAACCTCTTTGTGCCCGAGGTAGGCCTAGCGACAAGTTGATTTGGAGAACTTAGAAAGCTAAATGCCTCATTTTATTGATAAAAGCATTTGAATCCCAAAACGACACTGAATAACAGAAAATAAAATGTCGCTAATGGCCCTGGGACTTATTATACTCATAAACGAAAAAGCAAATTCCTATCTACTTGGTCCCAAAAGGACCCTCCCTATACTCGGCATTTTTGGAGCCATTGAACAGCTTCACCAGCTCGCGAAGTCCTAGAAACAGGTAGGCTTTGGCTAAGGGTCCTCCCTCGTTTCCTTGAGTATTCTAGAAGTTCTTGATCCTTTGGAGAAACTTTCTTTCTAGCACCACTAATCCCCGCTCCAAGTACCTCAGCCGCTTGTTGGCACTGACAACCATGTCTTTCCGTTATTCAATCAGCTTTTGGTTGGCCTCTTGTATTTCATGGTGCTCCCTTCACATTCCCGAATCCTCTTGCGCAGTTGGTTGTACTTGACCTGTGCTTTAGCCTTTTCATCGATGATCCTGTGACCTCGAACAAATCTGGGTTGATCCAAACCATTATGATTGTCTTCCAACCAACTTGAATAGTATGGAGTATAACTAGTATGATACCTGTCTGGCTCGATGGTATCCCTTCCCATGATGATTTTGCAATGCCACATATGTTGAGCTTGACACTTGTAAGGACTATCATCATCCTGAAATTCAGCCCGGAAGTACTCATCTTATCGATCCTTGGTATAACCTACTTCCTACCAACCTGTCTCATAACTCGGAGAAGGGCGTAAGGGTAAGTTCCCCTCAAACCAAGCAGTATCAGAAATGGTTCATCCCTGGATCGGGCAATAAATTCCTTAGTAGGTAACCACTCGAATATCCAGTGTATTTGGTTTTTTGTCAGATTCTCAAATAGCTCCACCCATCCATTGGCGTCTTCTGACTGGGCAAACATATTGTGCATGTAGTTAATTTTCCTTGGGTGATGGAAGGATATATGATCGTCCTAGTCCCTTTGCTGAATCTCTTGCCGGTATTAACCCCTCTAAAGGTGCTCCATGAGCTAAAGTTGGAGTAGCAAATTGTATCGCTCAAAGTGTTTGGCTCCTTATTTACACTTCTCCAAGGCTCAGTATATCTCTGCAATAATCATGGGCACTATGCTAAATGGTTGTCTACCAATTCCCTCCATTAAGGTTTTGATTACCATAGCTAGCCTGGTATGGATCCTTGCTTACTATCATCCTCAAGAAGTAGAACATGAAGACAAAGACCCTTCGGTGAATGTGCCCCAACGATGTAAGGGCAAACTCATTAGGATAAGTATGGTAAGACTTGTTGTGACCGTACCTTTCATACAAATAATCAAAGGGAATGTACGACTCTTTCAAATATGTTAAGCTTGGATTCTTCTTTAGACCCATCATTTTGAGAAAACCTATACCCTTGCAATTTTCCACCATTAGCAGACCCGGAGTTTCCCATGGTATACCAGCCAATCCTCCTATTTCCTCCAGTAAGGGTGTCTTCTCAATGTCCTCAAAGCGAAACAATGACCTATCACAATTCCCGAAATAAAGTAGCAGCTTCAATAATCTTGTTGTTGGGTTGCAACTCCAGGAGGGAAGGTAGATTACCTAAGTATTTCCGCACAAGAGTCTGATCACTGGAATGGAGATTCTCATACCAGCTTAGTAATTTTGGGTGGATGTTAGTGACCATGCCGAATCTGGGGACTTCGTGCCTCATATTTATGCAAGACAAAAATGGGTTAGGCCCTTACCTCCACCAGACTCGACTGTTAAATATCAATAATTGGCATAAAGCATTTTAATTCCCCAAATAAATGCACAAAAGATGATAGTGTCCATTTGGGTTAGGGAAACTCAGTGGACTTTGGACAAGGCTATCTTAAAGAGTCATTATGCGGACAACATAACTGATTCAGTTAGGTTTGACCATGATGCATGTACAACTAAATAGAGTAAGGTTTCTATGGGATATTAAACTGGTACCCTTGAGAGGTCAACTTAAGAGGGAAAGACATGGAACTGTCTACTACACCGTTGATCAAATGGTTTTACCACAAATATGCATTTGCCGGAGTTAGGGGTGATAATATTAGAAGAACGCAACCACTCATTATAAGTATTGATATGGTATTTTGTTTGGCACGAGTGAAATATGATTTTGAAAACATGTTTATGCAACAAGTTATCACGTATTTGCACGTTCATAAAGTAATAATTGCAATAATTTAAAACATTAATAAAGGAGTGTAATAAAGGAAATAAATAAAAGAAATAAAGAAAATACATAAGAGACGAGTCAGTTTTTGTAGTAGAAGATGGAATTAAATGCTTAAAGGTATTAAACAAATAAATGCATATTAAAAATGTAAAGTCACAGTAATAGCTTGAAATGGTAAAAGCCTAAAAGAAAATCCCCAGCAGAGTCGCCATGCTGTCGCGCCCCCTTTTTCTCTCGAATTCGGGTTTATGACATTTGGGAAGACAGCTCGTTCCCTTTCGGGAATTGAGATTTAGATTGAAGAGTCACCACCTAATTATTTAAGTGCATTAGGACACTAAGAAGAGTTTGAGTTAAGTAACTAGAGATTGGGTAAGGGTTTGAGATTATCCCAAGGTGAAGGTATCAGGCATCCCTCAGGATGCATTAGTGTGGTTCTCGGCCAAACTATTGTTGTGACTTTAAATACGAGTAGCACATAGGCAAGTAAGACTTCACAAAAGAGGGAATTTTTCACATAAGGGTGACAAATAAGTAAAGGTAAGAAAAGAAATTAAAGAAAATGTTAATTCCTTATTTAAAAAAACAATTTAAAGGGGTTAAAAGAAAGAAATAAAAGAAACGGGGGGTCTTAGGTTTACTAATAAAATGGATCACCCCACGCAACATCGAGTAATCACTCCTCAGCGATGGGTTACACGTGATGTTATCACGTGGTCATCATATACATATCTACCCTTTTCCACCTCGTTAAGGTATTAAAGCGCAGAACGGTCTGGTTTACTTATTGCATGCTATTACTCACCCCGATCCTACAACCCCGGAGGTACTTGGGACTACTAGTCCTAAATGGAGGGGAATTGGGATCATTTGTGGTTTCAAAGGTAAAATACTAGGGCGACAAACAAAAACACATATAGCAAGTATGGGGGAAGCATGAAAACAAACAAAAGGCTCAAATAAACCTCTTTTAGACAAAAAAAAAATGGGTAGTTAGCATGACTTAAATGTATTGCTTAGGTCTTGATTAAACTTAAACGTCGAAGCAGACTGAGCTATTACATATTTCATATAAGAAGGCCGAATAAGGCCTGCCTGTTGGTTGTAGTCAATAAAATCTGATTCAGTTTATAAACTTTTCATATGGGTTGCCTAAATGTTTGACGAAACCTACATGTATGATATCTACTAATTTCAGAAACAAAGAAGAAATCTGATTACAAATTGATTTAGGAAAAAAAACGAGTTTGAAGCGAGTTTTAGCAGATGAGCACATGTTTTGCAATTGGTAATTCATTACTATTGATAGTATTAAACTTTCAAATGAGTGAGGCGATTCATATTTGATTAGAACCCCTATAGGCATGCTTTTTATGTATTTCTCAAACTTTAAACACTGTTATAGGCATAGAAAAGTGCAAAAATCCTACAACATGATATCTAGGTATTGCATTTTATTACGACGTGATATCTTATTACAGTTGGTTATTAAGACCTATAAACATGTTTGCCTAATGAAAGGATGCACACGCAAGATTCAAAAAGACCTATAGGCATATTTTCTATACGTATGTGCATGATTCAGATTTCGAATAATTGTAGGCATGATATGAGAATGTAGAAGTTCCTATAGACATGATGTCTACATATGGAAGTGTAGAATTCCTATGAGCAGGATATCTATATGATATGTAGAAATTCAAAAATAACCTATGAGCAGGATTTCTATATGATATGTAGAAGTTCAGAAATAACCTATGAGAAGGGTTTCTATATGATATGCAGAAGTTCAGAAATAACATATGGACATGTTATCTACGTGATAGTGCAGTAATCAGAAATTCCTATAGACATGTTATCTACCTCTTTTTACATACATGGTTACCCCTCCCTTTTCACTAGCCATCCCCAAGAGTTCTATTACAAAGTTATTACAGTCTAAAGAAAATACATCAGAAATTAAAATTTACAATAAATGAGAGCCTGATTCGGACTTCATGTCTGAAGTATGAAGTAAACCAACTCTAAAGATTATATTTCAAAGCCTTTCTCTCATTTGGATGTGTTAGAGTTCCCTAAGAGCCTCATATGGACTCTGGGCGGTGCTCACACCCAAATGCATTACAGGATTAAGACATAGTACAATGTAGAAGGGATAGCCCTCAAGGGTCCAAGTTAAGAGGGAACTCAAGGTCTCAAGGCAAGGCTCATAGGGGGGCCAGAACTTAGAAACTAAGAGAGACTGCAAGTGAAGAATTCTAAAAAGGGGAAGGGGAAGGGATACAATACACATAAGGATATAGGAAAGTGGAGTTGGAAGAGGTAAAAAATAGGCTATTGGGCATAACCAACAATTGAAGATGCTGGCACACCCATAAACCTACCAGAACACATTATTTAGGATTTAGGATCCCCTAAGGGATCAAGTTCAAACCATAGACAATAACTTGCATATTGCCATGCTTTAAATCGTAACTCGAAGCACATAAAGGGAAATAGGGAGCAGGGATTCATAGCAGAAACAAAAAAAAGAAATCAACATGCTAGTTAAATGTTAAACTCTGCAGAATTAGTAAAGTAGACATAGGCAAAAAGTTGTAAGTAAACATATTGTGGTGATGTTGAAGCTTAAATTAGGACATACTAGTTTCAAAGAACAAAATAGGAAAGAGCAGTAGTCTTGTGAAAGTCAGAATGCAGACAAGAATAAGAATATTATTATGTGTAAGTGAGTATGGGTGCAGGAGAAGTTATGAATTGCGGAGTGTGTGTTTATGAAGAAACGATCGTGCCTTTTATAGTGTAAAAATCAAGCAGAAATAAGGTAAGAAAATAGTTAAAGAACCGATTGTCAATCAATTACACAAGACCTCCCTTATTTAAGGGATTCGGATTCAAACGGGTATAAACCAATTAAGAAAAAAAATTAATCAAACACTTTGTGCAAAGTAGGCAACTAGGGGACGAATACATAAAAGTTATTTAAGGACAGGGTTTTTAAATACGCGGTTTGTGCAAATAAGTTAAGAAGATCAATTAACAACTAGTAAATAACAAGGGTCTGAGATTTTCTATTAATGAACCAAGTTAGAAAAAGTGAAGAAGGGTTTTACCTGAGTCGTGTCACGGAGAAGATCAGTAAATAATGGAAAAAAATCAATCATGCTATATTCGGAAGGAAGCTTGAATTAATTGCAAATTTGAAAACCATTTAGAGGAAAATTCATCATATATAAAGAACATGTGAGTATGTTAAGTATGAAAGAAGGTTGTCATGTTATAAAAACAATAGAAAAATCCAGTGTAGAAGAGTTTAGTAAAAGGCCAGAATCATATGAAAACAAGGAAGTCCAAACTCAATTAAAGACTCGAAGTCAGTCTGAAAGAGTTAGAGGTTCTAGAAAAAAAAAACCTAGTTCAATCAAGTTACATGATCAAACTTGGCGGAATCCCCAAATTCCAGGGTTTCCACCTTGAATCAAGTACAGAGATGAAGGCAAGTAGCCGAACCAGGCTCAGAGGTTTCAGAATTGAAACCTCTTGCATGCTTCGATCAGCAACTGAAATTTATGAGAAAACATGATATCAAAGTAGCAGGCAGAACACAGTAGAAGCACTCAAAGAAAAATAAAGGAAAAATACTGATAGGAACCGTAAAAGAAACATGCTTAAGAAATTATTCAGAAGAAACTTAAGTAGGGCTTAATAGAAGGAAAATAAGGAAGCTTAAGAACTCAGCAGGAAAATACACTAGGAGAAACATGCTGGAATATAGTAGAAGAAAAAATGTAGGAACATAGTAGAGAACCATGCAAATCACATTATAGGAAAGCACAGTAGTAGCAGCATACAATAACATAGTATAGAAAACACATTAAAACAAAATACAAGAACAGAGCAAAGAAAATACAATAGAAGAGCATACGTGATAGAGGAAAAACATAAGAACATAGTAGAAGCAAATATACACAAAAGAAAAGGAAAAGAAAGTCATAGAAAGACTTAAACATTTTTAGGAAACCTTAGATCGGAAAAGAAAGGGTTTGAAAGTAATTTTGCGAAAGAAAAGTTAGGGAAATCGTTTGAAAACTCAAGAAAAGCACAGAAAACAGATCTAAAGAAATCGGAGAAAAACCTCGAAGGGTTAGGGTTTCAAAAGAACCCTATAAATGAGAAAGACTTTGAAAGACCACTGATCTTAGTCGGAGAGGTGAGAAATAGGCTCTGACAACCTTGGTACGCCGGAGCAAGGCCGGAGATGATCTTGAACCTCGAATCAATAGAGGTCTGGGTTTGACCCTTCATAGTCAGGCCTCAAATCTTTAGGTATCAGGCGCGTGAGAGCAAGATAAGCTGGGTATAAGACTCTCATGGCCTAGGAAGCCATGGATCTCGGCGGGTTTCGAGCTGGAGATGGTGAGAGGCGGCTAGGTTTCGGGAAACTTTAAGAGAGTTTGAGAGCTCAGTAGTGGCGGTTGGTGAGAAATGAGGTAGGGTCGGGGGTGTTGGTGGATTAAACAAGGGAAAGGAAGAATTATGGTCGTTGATCATTTTGATCAACGACCTGAATTTAACGGGGAGCCAGGTGGGTTGAATTTGATTGTGTTAGGGGAGAGTAATTTAGGAATTGGGTCGGTCAATTTGGGATTGAAATTGGGTTCAATTAGGGGGCTGATTTGGGCTAAAATCGAAATATGTAGGGCTAGTAATTAAATAGCCACCTTTTCCTTTTATTTTATAAAAAATAGAAAAATAATTTCTGGAAATAAATTAAAGATATTAATAGTGTATAAATATTGAATTAAAAATACTAAAATAAATTTTATATTTATAAACTGTATTAAATCTTAAAATAGACTAAAATTGCAATTGTATGTAATTTAATTTTAAAATACTCAATAATTTGTAAAAAATATGCAAAAATTACCTTAGTTATATTTTAGAGTAAATATGAGAATAAAATAAAGTAATTACTACAAAACCACAATTTGATAAATAATTATTGTTTTTTACTTATAAAATAAGGCGATAAATTGATTTAAAAATCTTTTAAAAATTAAAAAAATAATAAAACACTTGGGTATGTGCATACACACACACACACACACACACACACACACACACACACATATATATATATATATATATATATTATTTTGAAAGTATTTTGTATATAAAAAATATATAGGAAAAAATGGGTATCAACACTCACAAGTTACAACATCCAACCATAGCCCAAACAACATCAATAAATACTCATAACAAGCCTTTCAAAACAGTTTAACAATCCCGACGAGCGGCAAGCTCGGTTTGTGACTAAAAAACTATAGTTTTAAACCCCATATTCCTTCCAGAATTTATCAACAACATTATATCCCTACTAATTTCATCCATAATTTAACTTTAAAATGACTCATAACAGTCCGACAAGCTCAACAACTCAAAACTAATTTTTCAGGTTACTAATACATGTTTCTGACTTGTTTCTTTTCATTCAAATCGAGAAACACAATCAGTAGTACATAATTAAGCTTATTCCCATATAAACCAGCCATTAATTCAACTTAAAAATAAGAGCTATACTACTACTCTTTCGAAAATCGCAAATTATACTTTTTACGACCGAGATACAACTAGCAGAAGCATAGATAAACAAAATATAAGCATAAACTAATCTTGGACTTAGTAGAACCCATGAAAACTGGTTCATCTTCATCTAAAATTAGCCCCCCAACACAGCTACAAGAAGGAGAAAGGAAAAGTAACAAGTTGTCCGTGATTTTCGACACTAGAATCACTTCGTATCATACGAAATCACCTAGGGTTTGTATGAGATTTTTTTTGGGGGGGGGGGGGGAGGAGTTGTATATCGGATATTCTTGGTTTGAGAAACCAGTGAAATAAATGAGTTAATTCAGCCCTTAAAAGGCCCCTTGATCGCCCCTCTTTTGTGATTTATTTGGTCACTTCATTTAAACAAGTAGGTGACACACCTACTTCTCACTTACCAGTTTGTGCAGTTTTTCGAAAACGTTAATATCTCTATACTACTGTCACGTCCCAAACCTAGGGAGGTGTGGCTAGCACCGGATACCCTGCTGGCCTGAGTGAACCACTCTGTAACTCATTTTTTTCTTCTGTAACTATCATAGGACAACATGGACACAACTCATAATGTAAAACTATAAGTGAGAAAACATTGTATCAACGAACCATCTTTCTTAAAACATAAATACATATGGGTCATCAGGGGATATGACATACTATAAAAAGTGAACATCTGTCTACAAAGCCTCTAAGATTATTTGACATCAAATGGAACAAAGGCCTACCCATAAGTCTTTATCAAAACTCTGAAACGATGACTCATAAACTCGGTTGCACTCCGAATGAGTTGGAGTCTTACCGATCCTTCGCTAAATGCTAATTTCGTCTACTATGAAAGCTCATAAACAATAAGTCAATATTAATTAAAGACATATAAGAATCAACCTGAATGTATGAAGTGCCACCATATATGCGTGCTTATTATACGTATACATATAATGCTTCTCTTCGAGACTATTATCCATATCGTATGATCCATGACTTGCCAACTGTTTAGTGGTAACTTCCCGATCGGCCGTCGCAGGATAGTAAATGTATGACTGCCCAACCAATGATAAATAATAATACATAACTTCCCAACCGGTGGTAACTGTTTGATCGACCGTAGCATAGTGGTAAATGCATGACTGCCCGAACGGCTGTAGCACAATGGGAAGTGAAGATGCATCTCTGCGCAACCGACTATAACACGATGGTAATATATAACTGCCCAACCGAACGTAGCTCGGTGGTAAATGCATATGCATGAAGATGCATGTAATGTTATGAATATTAATATCTTTATCAAATACCTCAATTGAAACTTAAGAGAATACTTAGACATGCTTGAATATCACTTTACGGGAATGAATAACATAGACATACTTAACTTCTAAGAGTGGAACTATTTATGGAATAATATTATGTTTATGTATCATTGCTTGGATTATGCCAAAAGAAAAAAAGATTAGCCTTAACATACATAGAGTAAAGAAAAATTCGTATGATATTCTTGAGAAAGATTACATCGTACTTCCTTATTACAAAATCTCACATTAATTAAAAGTGCTTTGAACTATCGGGTCTCGAAGCATTGAAGACGCTAAGGAATGTCATATTTTGAATTCCTACAGATCCTTGAAATTTCACGTTATATGAATGGGTATGATTCTTATGTCTTTACGACATATAAAGATTCTCTTTATAAAATGATAAATGACTTAGGTTATAAGACTTGTCCAATTCACATCTCTAGTCTTGCCACCTTACTAAAAGCATTAAGAGTCATCAATTTGGAATTGGAGGGGCTGCAACGTTAAGGGAGGGTTAAGCTTATCCAACGATGGTATAATTAGTTAATCCTTCATAAATAAATTAACAATTAACTCATTATTCACATTATTAAAAATTATTTCAAATTACTTAAAATACTATTTACGTTTAACACACTTTATGTACCCCACTATGATGGTTATGTGGTACCATATAAAATCAATACATACATAATTATTTAAAACATCCATGTAAATATATATATATCCTCAACTTCTGATTTTTTTAACCTCATATAAATACTACAAATTTCGTACGATTAATTCTTAAATAAATAAAAAAATCTCATAAACTTTCTTATATTATGTGTAAAATTTAAAGCATATTCGGAATTAGTAATATTAATAACTATATAAAATTATAGTTTTTCAAATTTTTTTTCTACAATAAATGTTCCACTCAAAATAAATACCATATCAAAATGTATTTAACGGTATCAAGATTGTTAAATCTACAGAGTCTTACAATAACATAGTCACAAATTCTATATAAGCTCAACAACAACAACAACAACAACCCAGTATAATCCCACATAGTGGGGTCTGGGGAGGGTAGTATGTACGCAGACCTTACCCCTACCCTGGTGGTAGAGAGACTGTTTCCAAATAGACCCCCGACATCATTCCCTCCAAGAACTTCCCACCTTGCTCTTGGGGAGACTCGAACTCACAACCTCTCGGTTGGAAGTGGGGGTTGCTTACCATCAGAGCAAGCCCTCTTGTCTAAATTCTTTATAAGCTCATGAATGATATTAATCCATTTAAGCTCATATGAATTACTACGACTCGTCCTAATATTAAAGTGCGAGATGTAACAACTACGACATCATACTGATGAACGGTTTAATGCGTTGGAAACTAGACTTGTTGGTCTTCAATTTGTTAGGTGTATCATTCTGTAATTCTAAGTATATTGAGAGAAAAGTTCACCTACATTTGATCTAATTTTCAGCACATTATGAGTGTGACTTGTGATGACATTTGTCAACTTTTATACCACAACCTACTTGACTTCAAAACGTAACATACTACTATCATACAATTGAAATAACTCATAATATAACATCCTTATCATGTTAATAATCTTAGTCTCACCCCATAAGTATATGTTACAACATTCCCAACTTGTCAACTTCTGAGGAAACTTATTTTCTTAAGTTCGTTTAGCTTATGAGCCTTCTAACCCTCTTGTTACTTATTATCGTGATTTAAATATTTGTAACTTCTACGATAACATTATTAACTTACTTTATATACTTCCAAGGAGGATCTAACTTTCGAGCGTACTTTTACATATAAAAATACGGGTGTAATAGTGCAAATTAACTTGATAATGATCTTACAGGAAACACTACTTAAGTTGACAGGCCTATGCCACGACTCAACTTCCCACCAAGTCGTGATGACACCTAACCCAACCTACTAAGTAAGCCAAATCGTCTAAGTTACAATTATGATGATAAGTCATCACTATTATGAATAAAATTACAAAAGAATTCAATATAAATATTCCATGGAATAATACTGCAAGTCATTAGACACTAATATTAAATTTACAAAGTTGATAATAAGAATAAATACAATATATGTTTGAAGTATATTACAAAAAAAAAAATATGTTTGAAGTGTACATAAAAAAATGAAGTTCTAAACTACCACAGACAAAAGGGTAGTTGAAATCTAGAATGGTGGTATGTCTCCAGACTCCAATTCAAGGCTTCGTCTTCCACATCTACTTAGCTCTAGAATCTGCACGCAAGGTATAGAAGCGTAGTATGAATATACTCAGTAAGAATTTTGACTAATCTTAGAAAAGTAGTAAAAGGTTTTTTTGTTAAAGATACTCACTTGCATAACCTATGCAACTCAATAATATGCATAATATGGAGAAAATATTCCCAAAAAACAATTGTAGAATAAAAAATATCAGCAGTAAAGGCGCACAATTTGGATGGGATAATAAACAAACTCTGCCAATGAGACGTGCTCAAGAAATACAACTCGTACCAATCAAGCTCATAAAGAGGTATGCACCATAACATGTGTGTGATCAATACCAATACATGATTATAAGCATGTGCCCAACATGATCCGGTTCCATAACAATTGCCAATAACATGTTTAAGAGAACATTTTAAGAATCAAATATATCAATGCATGATGACAACTTCCTTGTCACGTCAATCTGATGTGCTATCGATAACTCAATAAAATGTGAGATATTAACTGCACACATGCTAACCCATCTTCACAACCAAAATCATCGAATAATATCACAACATAGATTAGCAAGTTAGATGCAATGCAATATATAAAAATTTATGACAAACATAAAGAACGTACATGCACATTCAAGAATGTCACTCTTGTACCACCACATAAACATCATCAATAAGATCACCCTCAAACCAATACACAACATCATCAACAATGCCATTTTTATTTTGCCATATATGGATATCACACCCTCATTTAGCCACATAGGTACCCCCAAAAAAATATGCCACCCTTATATCACCATGTGTGCAATAATAATCATAATCGCATGGCAAAGACCTCGTGCCACAATATCATCAATATCGCACAATAAAGAACATGTGCCACAATATCAGTCCACCCAACATGTCTATATTTTGCATAATTATTATGAAATAATATGCCAAATTTCTATCAAATAGATAAGCCCGTAAGGTATCAATAAGAAGCACTAGGACATGACAATAATAAAATGTAGATGGATATTCAATATATAAGGCACGATTACGGCTAAGTCAATTATAGCAACCAAGGATTCAAGTAGTCATACAAAGGATCACATATGTGTCATAGAGTGCACACATCCCTATTAAGGCAAAACATAAGGGAAAGTACGTTCATAACATATATGTATCTACCTCCGAGGCAAGCTTATCATAAATCTCACGATTATTCCATCATGTTCAAACTAAGGTGCCAATATCATTAACATTATTAGCTCTAGCATATTTTATTTTGCTCACGTACTTAATTAATTGAATAATAAATATAATTAAATAGAGCATACAACCAAACAAGACATAGAATAACTACCCCGAGCATGAATATTCGTAGCCCATAAATACGCTTGTCACCTCACATATACATTACCTATATATAGAGTAAAAAGTATTAATTATTAGAAAAATTCCCCTCAATCAAATCTACGCAATACACTTACCTTATCCGGACTAGTCCAAAGCTCCAAAATCACATTTCTTTGAGAAATCACCTATAACCGGCTCGAATCTAGCCAATCATCAATCAAGGAAGTCAACCAATATCATAGGAAGTAATCTCAATTAACAAAGCCTCGATCTTTGAAAGATTCTCCAAAAGTCAACAAAAGTAAATCCGGGGTTCGCATGCCCAAACCTGGAATCAATAGTAAAATTCGATGATCCATAGCATATCGGGTCCAAATATAAGATTAGATACCAAATTTGAGTCCAAATCGATACTCAAATTCTCAAACTACACTTCTTATAAATTTCAGTTTTAGTGCAGAAATCCATATCAATTTTTGAAACATTATCACAAATATGTATAAATCACTCACCCTATTGTCTTGTATGAAAATCTCATAAAGATCGCCTGTCACCAAAGTCTAGGGTTCAAAATATAGAAGAATGAGCTAAAATCCCGAAATTCTAACTCTTAACCCAACTGCAAATATCGCATATGCGACCATAAGTTTGCAATTGAGTATGTTTGCAATTGCGACCAGAAGTTCACAAATGCGGTGTTTGCAATTGCAACATAAAGTTACAATTGGCGATGTATCGGCACCAACAATTTCAAACTCCACCCGAAATAATCTGAAACCACCACAAAATTCATTAGAACCTCCCGCATACAAATCATATATGTATTTCAATCGTAAAATACCTTACAAACCTATTCGTTTACTCAAAATACCAAAATAGGTCATCTTGATCATATGTTCTTCAAGGTCAAACTCTAAATCCTTAACTTAACTAGTGTCTCAACCAATGATCCAAAGCATACCAGTCCTCTTATGACCCCGTTCAATCATACCAACAAGTACAAATACATTATTATAACTTTTTTGAAGTCTCAAATATGAATATCAAGATCAAAACAAAGAATTGATGAGCGAAATCTATCTCTTAACTTTCAAATATTCAAACTTCACCGGAATGCGTCCAAATCACACTTACATATTCCGAATGACAATCAAATTTTGCACACAAATTTTAATCAGCCAAATGAACATATTCAAATCTTGGGACACCAATCAAAACCCAGTAATACCAAATTTTATCCTCAGTCAAACTTATAAATTCTCCCAACCTTCAAATTGCAAACTTTCGCAAATAAAGACAAAACCTTCTAAAGACCTCCAATCCAAATTCAAAGATACGACCTAGTCCGAAATTACCATACGAGCTTATTGAACCCCTCAAATGTCGATTCAAGGGTCTTTTACTCAAAGGTCAAACCTTTGTCAATTCTTCCAACTTAAAGCTTCCAAACTGAGAATTACTCTATAAAATCAATCCCAAATTTTCCAAAAATAAAAAACAACCATATATGCAGGTCATAATACAACATGTGAAGCTACTCAGAGTCTCAAACTACCGAACAAAATAATAACACTCAAAACGATCACTCGGGTCGTTACAACCTAAAATGAGAGAAGTTTTTAGGAGATGAGATATTTGGTATGGGAACAATACAGATATTTTTAAATATTATATGTACTCAATAATTTTTTGTTGTTTAGGATTGTTTTATTATTTATCATTACTCTGCCGTTGAAGTTTAATTTTTAAACTTTTGATCCACTCTTTCATTTTTTGGAAAAATATCTCCGATTAAATTTCTGGATCAAGCACTCAAAGTTCTACTTAAGTTCTTTAATTTTTTGATGAAGTGTCTAACCTGAATTGCCAAACATTAGTTTCTACAACAATGAAATTTGATTGGTCATCTACATGTTGAGGAATTTAAGATATTTCCTGGCATCAACCTCCTTCCCTCCAAATTTAATCAATATGGAATTGTGGTCTAACCTTTTGTTAGAATGACGTTTAACAAAATGATAGGAAATTTAGAGACTCATTTATTGCCAATTAACATCCTGTATAGTCTTTCTCAAATTCTTGCAGATGATCCTCATCCATTACATTAGGTAAAAGCAGAATCATGATAACCAACATCGATATAGGCATATGCCTCTATACAATTTAGTAAATGCATTGTATCATTAGTATTATTGGGTTGGCTCCTTCCTTCCATTCAGAGATTGAAATAATATTAAAGTCCCCATAGACGGCCCAAGGACCCCTAATGTTATTGAAAGTTGAATAATATTATTCCATAGTGGAGCTTAAGTAAGCTTTCGTTTTAGCATAAAGCACAGTAATACAGATCTCCTCGTTTTTTCTAGTATGCTAAGTTTGAGAATCACCTCTTGTTCTTCATTCTCCAAAGTGTACCTTGAAACTCATCATTCCTAGAATACCATATATTACCATTTTGATTCTGAATTGCATTAGGGAATAATATGGTTCTTTTAACCTTTCTGATGTTTTAAAATTCGCAAAAAATTATGAATTTAGGTTAATTGTAACTTATATATATTTTTCAGAGTCAAATGTTAGAAGTGGAAACCCTCATAATATAAACACTCGTTCAATCAAGTAATCACTATTTCAAGCAAGTAATGCCTCTAGAGAATCATAAGAAAACATCATAATAAGGTTGTTTGTATATATCGTACTTCTCAAATCCAAAACCTCTTCTTTTTCTCTTGATCTCTTTGATAACCATCCCCTCGTGGCTATATTTTCAAAAAGCTTCTCTCAAGACAATAATTAATAACAATAATTTATAGTTCAAGAGGATTTTTTTTATAATCCAAAAGCATTTCAAAATAGAGGGAGAGAATGTGATATTTTCAAATAGAATTATATTATACTCTATGTGTTTTAATTTGTTTGAACTTTTTCGAAGTACAAAGGGTTAAGTTGATTGATTTTCAAAGTAAATTTGAACCTAAATTATTTAAATTTTTTGAAACAAAATATAAATATTTTAAAACTATACAAAAGTATTATAAGTTATTTATAATAATTAACAATTTGTTATAAACTAAAGCAAAAGACAAGAACAATAGAGCAAGAACAATAGCAATAGAGAGAAGAGTAGAGAGAGTTCTTCTTATTGAGTTGAGATGGGTCAATTACAATGGTAGAGAGCACCTCTATTTATAGGGAGGAGGAAGATCTTGCTACCAATAATAGGACTCTAAAATCTCTCTAATTAAATACATTAAAGACATTCACCTTAAATAGAAGTGTAAGAATCTTCTATTTCATAACACTCCCCCTTGAATGTCTATTCAATGATGTGCCTCATAAAACCTTAAAACCAAAACCCAATGGGAAAAATTAAAGTAAGGAAAAAGAGTACACATGTTTGAATATGCGCCTATTGGTTGCCTCGTTAAAAACCTTGCAAGGAAAACCCAGTGGGACAAAACCTTGTAAGGGAAAAAGAGTGCAATGCGCATTGACTCCCCCTAATGAGTACATCAATTTATATCCTTGAGCATTTGCATTCCAATCTTGTGCATAATCTTCAAAACGATCTTTGGTAGATATTTGATAAATAAATCAACTATGTTGACTTGAATAAATATTCCGCACCTTGAAATCATCACTCTTGATAGATATGAACATCTTCATATAATGTCGTGGAATAGCTCTTCAATATCTCCATAGATGCATTCTCAATGCCATCATGCTTATAGTTATAGCAAGATACATATGTACACAAATTGTACTTAGGATGTGGTACTTCAGGACCAAGAATTGCATATGCTTCAAGCAACTTAAATCTTTCAAGTTAAGTCATATAAGTCGCATAATAGACTTTAGCTGCATATCAAGTTTTCATGTCATGCTAAACAAATAAGATATCGAAAATTGACTATACATACCTTTGCCTTTATACTTTCAAGCATATGAACTACAGGTTCAAAGCTACATGTCTTTCATATGGAATCAATTCTTCTTGAATTGTATCTCTTCCATTTAGTTACTTTCTTTGTGTCAGTAAATGCGTATAGTATGCTTTGCAATATGTTGCAATTGAATTATCCCTTTTATGAACTTCAGGTTCATATCATGATATTCGGGGATATACATATACAAATGAAAATTCATCCCATGTAACACTTTCTCAAGTGTTTATCATGTCTCCCCCTCATGTTAGTAAAGCTAACATGTTTCTTCAACTTTGGAAAATCATCTTTATGCATTATGTCAATATACACAGCACCTTAATAATAAGATGAAATTATTTGGTTCCTGACCCTGAACCACTTGTGAGGGGAGAATATACTCTCGTATACAACTTATATCAAACTGATATATATATAACTTAGTTCTCATAAGAAACAGTTTAAGTGGCAGCACTCAATAATTATCTTGCTAAACCAACTTTAATATAAACCAACTTGTCAAGATGAACTGTCTTGAGTAGAGAATCTGGAAACTATGCTCGAAGTTAGATTACTGAGCGTTTTACCTCGCAAGCACGGCCAGGCTGCGGGTTAATAACAATTGCGCATGTAACCATTCCATAGATGCATCATATGTGGTATACATGGCGGGTGAATGGGCCCATATTCACCTTTGATATTTCCAGAATCAAGGGGCTTCAACCCGAACTCTTTAGTTGGTCAGTTCATTACTGAGAACAAGAACTTCTAGTTCTTTGATATTCACCTTTGCACATCATACTTCAAATGAGATGGCTAACACGAATGTCAACTGAATAAATTATCAATATTGGTAAACTTCAAATTTACACCATGACATGTGCACTTCTCAATAAACTTCGGGTTTATTATGACATGGGTTTTATACCAATAGATATCCACTTTATTGTGGCATTCTTTCGTTTGTGTAGTACAAACTGGAGAACAAAGCGGGTAGCTTTTCATATACAAATTACCCCGCTACAAGTTGTAGTAATAGGAGAATCAAAGCCTTCCTTTATTTATAGTCTCAATATCATCAATCGCCTTCGCGTGTACTTTTGGAAACTGAATAAGTTTCTTTGAGACTTACTACAGCACAATACTCAATTGTGTTTCTCCAACATAGTAATAATTGGCTCTTCGAGAGCTCTCAATTAATTTTGTACTACCACAGACTGAGGTTCGAGATCCTCACATTCTTGCATTCCGTATTTTCAAGAGTCTCAGGCTCAATAGATTCTTCGTGAATCTCGGAATTAATCAAATCATGAGCGTCCTCATGTGATTCTTTCATAGTGTCATTTAGATCGTTCTTTTTCCTCTTTCTAGGATTTCGATCTTTGGAACCTAATGGTCTGCCACGCTTCTGGCGTGCATTTGACTCATTGGATATGACACTAGATATTTGTCCAATAGGGACTTCAATACGGATCGGAACATTTTCCGCGTGAATGTGGGATTTCGTTATCCTCTTCAAGTCCGTAAATGCGTCAGGCATTTGGTTTGCTATTCTTTGCAAATGGATAATCTTTTGTACCTCTTTCTTTCAAATAGAGGTATGTGGATCAAGATGAGATAATGATACATTTTTCCACAAAATTTCCCATTTGGTTTCACCGACTTCTCCCCCTAATTTTGGGAAAAGTGTCTCATCAAATTGACAGTCTGCAAATAGTGCAGTGAACAAATCTCCTGTCAATGTTTCGAGGTAGCGAATAATGGAGGACGATTCATACTCAACATATATTCCTAACCTTCTTTGCAAACCCATTTTGGTGCGGGATGGCGGTGCTACATGCACCTATACTGCGCATCCAAAGCTTCTTAAATGGGATATATTGGGTTCATGACCCAAAACCAATTGCAATGGGGAATATTTGTGTCAATTCGTCAGTCAGAGACGAACTAGCATTGCTGCATGCAACATGGCGTGACCCCAAACCGAAGTGGGCAGCCGACGAACTAGCATTGCTTCATGCAAAATGGCATGACCCCAAACCGAAGTGGGCAGCCGACAAACTAGTATTGTTGCATGCAAAATGGCGTGAACCCAAGTCGAAGCGGGCAGCCTCGTTTTCATGAAGAATTCAAGATTATTCTCATCTATTGTCTCAATATGATATCCATTTTGAATGATATCTTTAAAACTCAACAAGTTCCTTTTAGACTTGGAGGAGAACATTACATTCTCTAAGATAGATTCTCAAAACTCAACAAGTTCCTTTTAAACTTGGAGGAGAACGTTTTGATTGATATCATTAAAACTCAACAAGTTCTTCTTAGACTTGGAGGAGAACATTTCTCAATGATTAACGTCATGCCTTTGGGCAGAGTTAGATTTGCTCTTCCGGAGCCTTCAATCAATTTACTACTTCCATAGATTGTAGTAATGTTTGCCTTACACAATTACTCTTCTTTTCTTTGAGTATTGTATGTGTAGTACATGAATCAACTAGGCAAATACTTTTACAATTGGACGTTGGTCCAAGTTCGCTTTGTGAGATATCCATATTTGCTATCCCATAGTTTAACATACACAAGAAATACACGAACATAGGAATAAACAAGTTCAATTCTTTTGAGTCACATAATATTTTCAAAATCTGCTACTAACAGTTGACTAACAAAATCAGATATGTTGTCCATAATCAATTACTATGCAGTTTGAAAATTTCAGCGTTTTTCATAAGACAATCGATTATTAAACACACAATCGATTGTTGGAACATAGACAATCGATTGTTAAACACACACAATCGATTATTTGTTATTTTTGAAAAACTTCAGATCACACTGTTTAAGACAATCGATTGTTAAACATAGACAATCGATTGTGGATGATTTTTGAAAAGTTCCAGATTACACTGTCTAAAGACAATCGATTGTTAGATATAGACAATCGATTGTGGGTGATTTTTGAAAAATTCCAGACCTCACTGTTTCAAGACAATCGATTGTTAGACAAAGACAATCAATTGTTGGCTATTTTTGAAAAATTCCAGAACACACTGTTTCAAGACAATCGATTGTTAGCCAAAGACAATCGATTGTTGATCAATTGTTTTTCAACTTTAATGCGAAAATAGTTGATAATCGACTAGTTTTTCAGGCTAGTCGATTACCCCCACTGGAAAATAAAAGTTTTATTGATATTTGAGCATATTGAAGATATTCTAAAGAACTACTGCTAACATTGCATCATGAACTAGCTAATACGAGCTAATACTAATGACTATTAGATTATTCACTAACTAATACAAATAAGTAGAACACAATCAAATAACTCCATCTTCTTTCATCACGGATCCATCGCCGATTAGGTGGTCTATTTTTCCATCGGGTTGCTCAAAGAAGTCTGCCACATCCAGGTGGGTGATATCCTCATTGTCGTCATAGACAAAATTTGTTTCAGGGCCTTTTCTCTTTCGAGATGCTTGATAAAGGTCAACCAAGTGTCTTGGTATACGGCAAATCCTAGACCAGTGCCCATTTCCACCGCAATGATAACATATAGTTTCTGAACTATTTACCTTAGGATCTTCTGGACCCCGTTTCTGCTTTCGGTGGTTATCTCTCTTTGGGGGGTGACGGACTTCTTTGGAATTTCTTCCTTGTCCACGTCCTTGGCTTTGACCCCGTTTATGACCGTGATCATGGTCCCTTTTATGTTTGGCATAATGCGAGTGCACCATATCTGCTTCAGGCAGTGGTGTAGACCCAGTTGGTCTATTTTCGTGATTTCTCATGAGCAGATCATTATTTCGCTTAGCCACTAGTAAGAGAGAAATCAGTTCAGAGTACTTCGTAAAGCCTTTCTCTCAGTACTGTTGCTGCAGTACCATATTGGAGGCATGAAACGTTGTAAACGTTTTCTCAAGCATATCGTAATCGGAGATGTTATCTCCACATAGCTTCAGTTTAGAAGTAATTCTGAACATAGCAGAATTATATTCAGAAACGGACTTAAAGTCCTGTAGCCTCAGATGGGCCCAATCATATCGTGCTTGTGGCAGAGTGACCAACTTCAGGTTGTCATATCTCTCCTTTAAGCTGTTCCACAAAACGAGTGGATCCTTGACGGTGAGATATTCAATCTTCAAACCTTCGTCAAGGTGGTGGCGCAAGAAAATCAAGGCCTTCGCACAATCTTGGGTTGATGCTTTTTCTTTATCTTTGATGGTGTCTCCGAGACCCATAGCATCTAAGTGGATTTCAGTATCCAACACCCATGTCATATAGTTCTTGCCCGAAATTTCAAGGGCAACGAACTTTCTTTTCATAATGTCAGACATACTCGAAAATTAAATTAGGAAGAGGGAAAATACCTTAGATTTTCGAGAATGGTACTTGAGACGGTAGAGTCTCGTGCTGATAACGTGTTATAAACTAAAGCAAAAGACAAGAACAATAGAGCAAGAACAATAGCAATAGAGAGAAGAGTAGAGAGAGTTCTTCTTATTGAGTTGAGATGGGTCAATTACAATGGTAGAGAGCACCTCTATTTATAGGGAGGAGGAAGATCTTGCTACCAATAATAGGACTCTAAAATCTCTCTAATTAAATACATTAAAGACATTCACCTTAAATAGAAGCGTAAGAATCTTCTATTTCATAACACAATTCAAATTATTATTTATAAAAAGTATAATCAATTTATTTTTTATTTTTTTATTTTTAATTTAGCATTCCTTTTTATCCTTACCGGCAAAATGGCCACCGAAGTTTATGCATTACGCTCTCCGATTCCACAATTCGGTGCATTCTCTCCCCAATTTTCTAATTTTATCTCTCCTTCTTCTGGAGCATTCACCCTTTTTTTGATTCGGTTTCTACTATCTAGGGTTTAACAGTACCAGCAGTTCATGGAGGAGGGACCAGTGGTGTCGGGAACGGCGAATCGAAGTACGGTGAGTTTTTTTCCCCAGTTTCTACAATATTTATGCATATTCTTTGAGTAAGTAAAAAATTGAGCCCTAATTATGGAGTTAATCGTGTACAGAAACGAACGAGAGTTCAAACTAGGGTTAACGAGGAGCAAAATGTGAATGAGGAGGAGAGAGAAGAATCGTCCGACAATTTTGAAGAATCTCGTGGTAGAGCTAAGCGGAGAAAGGCTGTAGCAGGCACTTCAGCTGCTGCGGCTGCTGCTTCTAGAAATGCTCATCTCAGTTTAATTGGTACTACAAATTTCGACTACTTACTGTGTTGTAATTTTTGTTTTTATTTTTATTTTATTTTTTATAACTATAGTTGTGATGTTATTATTTGAATTTGAGAATCTATAGAAATTTAGGCGCCGTGGAAGTTATAGGCTTCTAGTTTGCATACCGTTCTGAAATTTTGTCATGTTGAAGTGTGAATGAAGTTGTGATCTTCTAGTTTTAACTAGTGTTCTGTAGTTTTTACTATGGTAATTTGTGGATATATGGAATTTTTAGGCTTTTGTTTACTCAATTATTGTTGAAAGTGTGAGTGGACTTATGGTTTCTATTTTAGACAGTCCTGTTAGTTTTATCAAGGTAAGTTCAGTTTGATTTTTTTGAATTTTGGGAGTAGAGAAAATTTAGGCAGTGTGCTACTCGATTATGTTGAAAGAATGAATGGAAGTTATGGTCTTCTAGTTTGTATTGTTATGGTAATTTCAGATTAATTTTTGAATTTTGAGACAAGCAGTTTTAGGATTGTGTTACTATATATGTTGAAACTGCTGATGGAAGTTGTGGTCATTTAGTTAGTCTAATGTTATAATGCCATTCTTTTAAATTCAGGTTTATTGTGATTTTTTATTATTGCAGGAGTACCTATGCTTTATTATTTTGTTTTGTTTTGCTTGTGTTTCTAATTTTACCTTTGTTTTCGTAATGCAGCTTTCCCTCTTTTTATCCTACACGCCGAGGGTCGTTTGGAAACAGCCTCTCTGCCCTTACGAGCAGGGGTAAGGCTCGTCTACATATTACCCTCCCCATACCCCACCTGGTGGAATAACTGGGTAGTTGTTGTTGTTGTTGTTGTTTATTGTGATTTTGGGACTACAGAAATTATAGGCTTACGCTAGCCGATTATGTTGAAAGTGGATATGGAAGTTTCTTTTAGTTCAACTAATGCTGTGTTGCTTTCATTATGGTAATTTATGGTTGATTTTGAAGTTCGATACCGGAGAAGTTTTAGGCTTTTGCTACTCGATAGACTGAGAACTTGAATGGAGGTTGTGATTGTCTAGTTTGACTAATGTTATGTAGTTTTTTTATTCACCAATTTTTGTGTAGTTTTCATTATGGCAAATTTGGTATTTTTTAGATTTTATGGAAATTTTAGGCGTTTGCTACTCAATTATAGTTGAAAGTGTGAGTTAAGTTATGGCTTTGAGTTTGACTACTGTGCTGCCATTTTCCTTATGGTGATTTTAGGTTAATGTTGAATTAAGAAGACTTTGAGAGTATGTAAAAGCTTTGAATTGCTAGTGGAAGTAACGGTCCTTTAATTTTCTGAAAATTCTGTAATTTACAATAGCAAGTGGTAGAATTTGGATTACTATTGCATTTCGTTTCCACCTATTGAATGAAAAAACGCGTATTTCATCCATGAAATGTTGAACAAATGTAACACTCATCATTATGGGTATTTCAGTTGGTGAAGAAGATGCTTTAAGTATTTCTATATTTATTATCTTTATATCTCCTTTTTATGAAATTTTTGGAAAGCATTTTTGTACCCGTCAAGTTTACCTCCCAAATGCATGGTGTGTTTGCACTTTCACCTTTATCGATCTAGATGTTTAGTTTGAAGCAAATGTCCTGGGAAGCAATGGAGGATGTCGACAAGAGGAGTCTTGTTTGATCCTTTAGGTTCATTCCTTTACTTCCTGGTGTTTTTTCATTCTGCTCCAGATTCTTTAAAGTAAAAGTGGACCAATAAATTGGATTGGTCAAGCAGCTAGCTTGCCCTGCTCCATTTGATGTTTCTATTCAATCAGTGACTTCCCACGTATATGACCTCAGAAAAGGGCAGTTTGTATACTATTATGAATCCTATGGGAGCATTTTGAAGTTGCCAAAACCATAATCAAAGGCCTTCAGTTATTATCCCATAAGAAATACTCGTTGCTCTTTGAAAAGTCACTTCACCTATTCTTTTCCAGTCCCAAAAGAAAGGCCACTTCAGCTAATCATGTTCTTTATAGGTGACATACTTCCTATTCATGGGTATCAAACAATTGGAAGCTTTGGTAATCAGTATTTTTTGAGCTTGCTTGCTTGGTTCAGTTCCACGTTATCTGATTCTAATTAGATTTTATCTTTTCTCTGTTGACTCCTTTTATTGTAATATTATGGTGGTTTGCTCACATTGATGATAGGGCGTTCACTCCTTTATTTGCAGATGTTGTCAAAGGTGATAGGAGACTAATTCCTCTAGTGGTCAAGCATTGGGTGGAACACTATGAGAAATACCCGAAAGCCGCAATAGCTGGACTCTTGAGCATGATGTTTGAGGTAATCTGATAATATGTGGATGTTTCTACGGCTTGCATACTACTCCCTCCGTTTCAATTTAGATGAGGTAGTTTGACTCGGCACAGAGTTTAAGGAAAAAAAAGAAGACTTCTGAAACTTGTGGTCTTAAAAGCTTTAGGGGTAAAAGCTTTGTGGGGCCACAACATTTGTGTGATTATAAAAGTTTCTCATTGAGGGTAAAATGAAGAGTTTAAAATTGAATTATTTTTAAATTAAGAAATGTGTCATTTATTTTGGAACAGACTAAAACGGAAAGTACCTCATCTAATTTTAAGCGGAGGGGGTATTGCTTTTTCCTCCATAAATAGGTTCCATTTTGATTATGTAATGTGATGGGTGGAAATTTGTGGTTTTGCAGGCCTGCGGAGCAAAATATCATATTGAAGAAGATTTCCTGGACCAAACTGATGTTGATGATGTAGTAGTTGCTCTTGTAAACATGGCTAAGAGAGTATGTTCACCCATCATATTCATGAGATTTTCTTAATATGTCTGGTCAGTATTACTTTTTGGTGTCAGTTCAATATGCATTAAACATTAACTTTCTGGTTGGTAAAGATTATTTGCGTCAGTTCATTATGTGCATTAAACATGAACTTTCTGGTCGGTGTTATTATTTGGTGTCAGTTCAATATGCATTAAGCCCATGACATTCATGCATAGACATGTGGTTGTTATTTTACCTGATCTCCTTTGGACCTTAGGGTGAAGTTGAAGATTATCAAAGTTCAAAAAAGAAGGACTTCAACAACTTCAAAGATAACCTTGTCTACTTCTGGGATACTTTGGTTGCTGAATGTGAAAATGGGCCACTTTTTGATAAGGTCTTGTTTGACAAGTGCATGGACTATGTGATTGCACTATCGTGGTAAGTAATTTGTATTCATGTGTTCAAAATTTAAGGTAGACTATTTTGGCTGATTGTCTTGTGATGTGCATTTCAGCACCCCTCCTAGAGTATATCGTCAGGTTGCTTCATTAATGGGGCTACAACTTGTTACATCCTTTATACACATTGCCAAAGTTCTTGGTGCGCAGCGCGAAACCACTCAGAGGCAGCTAAATGCTGAAAAGAAGAAGAAAGTGGATGGGCCTCGAGTTGAATCACTAAATAAAAGATTATCCTTGACCCATGAAAAGATAACAGTAATAGAGGAGATGATGCGGAAGATATTTACTGGGTATGGACCTTATGTTAATGATACATATTTTTTTGATCACTTGAGGGACATTTCCGATTTTGTTGTCTTTTTGTATGTTAAATTTGTAGGCTATTTATGCACCGTTATCGAGATGTCGAACCAGATATCAGAATGGCATGCATACAGTCATTGGGTGTTTGGATCCTGTCATACCCCTCCCTGTTTTTGCAGGATTTGTATTTGAAATATCTTGGATGGACATTGAATGATAAAGTAAGTGGATATCCAGTTTGATTTTATCTTCAATCCTCTTTTGATAAACTTGAAAATTCTAACTGTGCATTTGGCTCTTAACTATTCCCCTCCGAAGAGTCATGGTGTAAGGAAGGCTTCAGTCCTTGCACTGCAAAATCTTTATGAGGTGAATGATAATGTTCCATCTCTTGGCCTTTTCACGGAGAGGTTTTATAAAAGAATGATCGAGCTTGCTGATGATGTTGATATTTCCGTGGCAGTATGTGCTATAGGACTTGTGAAACAACTGATAAGGTAATGTTAATTCTAGCTTTGGGTAAAGATTTTGCTTTTTAGTATTGTTACCAGCAGATTGTTGTTAGTTGTGCTTTACTAGCAAGCTATTCTCTATTTTGCAGACATCAACTTGTTCCCGAGGAAGAATTAAGTTCATTATATGATTTGCTAATTGATGATCCACCAGATATCAGGCGTGCCATCGGAGCACTAGTGTATGATAATCTGATTGCCCAGCGATTGAACAGTTCACAATCTAGTTCAGGTTTTTATCACCCTGTTCTGCATCATGTGCTTTCTATGTGCTTGATTAATACAATTGTATTGATAACAAAAAGTTGTCAGGGGATAATACTGATTCTTCTGAGGTTCATCTGAGTAGACTGCTGCGCATATTGAGAGAGTTCTCAAAAGACGAAATGCTGAGCATGTATGTCATTGATGATATCTGGGAGTATATGGATGCCATGAAAGTACGTTATGTACACCATCTTTTGATCTAAGGCTTGATGTTATCTGAACAAATTGCTATCACCATATTATATCTGTAGTTTGGTCTGAGTATTATTTCCCTACAACTTTCAGTGAGCCTACATCTTCTATACCTAGACTTCCAGAATCTAGTGGCTCAACTTAGTTTTATACACACTATAAATTACTGTATGATATCTGGAATTGACCAGTATTCCCTATGATTTTTAGTATTATTGCTGAAATTACATTTTCTGTAGTTTGGTCAGACTAGTATTTCCTACAACTTGCCTTAAATTGCATTTTCTATTTCCATGGATTAGACAGCTATTATCCTTGTTATCATACGATAACTTGAGAAGGGTCTCCTGCCTATCCTGGTTTCCCTGGGTGGACTCTAGGAAAGTATTTACTTGAAAATTATGTCCCTGCAGGATTGGAAGTGTATCCTGTCTATGCTCTTGGAGGAAGAGCCATCAGCTGAACTAAGTGATGTAGATGCAACAAACCTAATTCGGTTGCTTTCTGCGTCAATTAGAAAGGCAGTCGGGGAGAAGATTGTTCCTGCTAGTGATAATAAAAAACAATATTACACTAAAGCACAAAGGGTGAGGTTCTTTAGTTTTTCTAGTTGATACTCTCTGAGACTCTCTTTGCGAATTGCTACATTTGTGCTTCAAACCTCACCATTTACACTTGCTATATTTGTGCTTCAAACTTCACCGTTTACACTTGATTATGGATTCCAACAAAGTTCTTGTGAAACAATAAGTTTGGTCATATTTCTGCAACCTGGTTGATCTGTACTGTTTTAGTAGTGTCTTTGTGCCACAATTTATCTTTCACGTCAGTTGCTTAAATACATTCATCTGGTTTTTAAAAAAAAAATACATTCATCTACGTTTTTAAAAGCTTATTACTTACTAGTATTATTCAGTGGTAGAGGTGCCATTTTCATTTTTTTCTTCATGTTACCATATTTTACACTTTCCAGCATTAAGACGATTTATTTTGCTTAGAGTGATAATATAGTGCCCTCAGTCAATTTATGTTACATGTACATCATAGAACAAAGACAGCAGCTCTTTTTGCTTTGTTGTGTCAAAAGCCGTTTACAGGATGATCTTCCAGATGCTGTCGTTTAGATATTATGTGGTCATTGAGTTTTCTTACCTTAAGTTCAGAATGGTGTTAGATTATTGGAGATTGATTCGTTCATTAGTGTTCTTTGTCAATGACAAATTATATTGGTGTTGTTTAGAGCATACTATACTCCTGGACACAGAATTCTTAGACTTCTTACGATGTAATTGGCAGGAAATGTTTGAAAGTTGTAAACGTGATATAACTGTTGCTATGATGAGGAATTATCCGCAGCTTCTTCGCAAATTTATGTCTGACAAAGCAAAAATTCCTTATCTACTCGAAATCATTGTTCATATGAACCTTGAGCTTTATTCTCTTAAAAGACAAGATCAGGTGCATTTGAGGAACTTTTATGATGATGAATTGTTTAGGGATTGCCAATACGAAGTAACTTGTTTTCTTTTTCTTTTCCAGAATTTTAAATCTGCTGTCCTTCTGATGAAAGAGGCATTTTTAAAGCATGGTGAGAAGGAAGCTCTGAGATCTTGTGTAAAAGCTGTGGGCTTCTGTGCCACTGAGAGTCAAGGGGAGTTACAGGACTTTGCCCTTAACAAATTAAAGGAGATTGAGGATGAGCTCATTGTCAAACTTAAATCTGCAATAAAAGAAGTTGCGGTATGGGCTCAATTGCTGTTCTCTGTGTTTTATTGGTGCATTTTGGATAAATCTACTAGCTTTGTTGTTGCAGGATGGTGATGATGAATATTCACTGCTTGTTAATTTGAAAAGATTGTATGAACTTCAATTGTCAAGGCAAATTTCCATTGAAAGCTTGTATAAAGATTTTGCGGAGACTCTTAAAAACTTCAGAAGTATTGATGACGAGGTGGGCGGTGTTGTTTTAATTAAATTTTTTTTTTTGCAATCTTGCCAATTCACAACTGCTTTGGCTTACTGTTCAGGTAATTGGATTTCTGCTTCTCAACATGCATCTGCATGTTTGCTGGTGCCTACACTCTATCATAAACTCTGGCACAGTCCCCGAGCAATCAGTGTCTTCCTTGATCTCCAAACGCAGTACCTTGTTTAAACTACTTGAGTCCTTCCTGACTACTGAATCTCCGGAAGGTCTTCGTGCGAATCATCTTGCATGTAGGGTAAGCATTGTTTCTCAAATATCTGCAGCCACTATCTCCTATTAGTGTCTTTGTTCTCTTTTGGTTAATTTGAGTTTGTGTTTTCTTGGTCCAGGTTTGTGTTATTCTTTCAGAACAATGGTGTCTGTTCAGGAAAGCAACCTTTGCTTCCACTGAGCTAGAAGTTTTGGGGTACTCTCCAGATGAATCCATACTTCAAAAGTTCTGGAAGCTTGGTGAATGCCAACTATGTATTTCAGGTGGTCTTAACTTGCTCATTCGCTATTTGCTCTAAAGGCGTGACAGCTCTAGCTCACATCTTACTGTTGTAAATAGGAATAATAGTACGGCTCTAACACTATTGTTTTATTTTAACTATAGACTAGCTTGATTCTAGAGCAATCGTACTTCATATTGCAGCACTTTTAATTATAAAAGAAAACTGGAATTGGAATTGGAATTGGCAAGCTATGTAGTGCTGATCTGTACTTACTTGTTTAGGTGCCACTAAAGCTCTATGGCTAAGTTTAATAGTTTCAATTTTAGATAAATCTTGCTTTTAGATATAAACTAATCATCATTATTATGGTCACTATGGAAACATTTTGGTGCTTGAGTAGTCACATGAACTTGAGTGCTAAATGTATATTTTCTTGGAAGTCATTCATTTTCTCATGCTGTATCTTAATTGAAAGAATTAGTTGTTGTGCATATATTTGTTTACTTCACGCTGTGGAGCCTGATTTCTAAAAGGAGACCTTTTTATCCATCTTTATTCTAGCATTACTTCCTAGATGAAGATTCTAGCTTTTTTTGTTTGATGGAAAAGGATCATTAAGAAACTAGTACACTCCGCTCCCAACACAACCAAATGCAGGAGGAAAAGAGGTGTTTTACTTTCCTTTTTCTGTTGTATGCACTCTTACATCATGAAGCAGTGTGACACGTGCAAAACTGTTATTTATAAACAACAACATATCCAGTATTATCTTATACCGTAGGGTCTGGGGAGGGTAGTGTGTACGCAAACCTTATCCCTAGCTTGTGAGGATAGAGAGTCTGTTTCCAATAGATCCTCGGTTCAGAAGCACCATATCAATAAAAATATAGACAAGAAGGGACATCACCAATAAGCCATATAAAAGCAGAATAAAAACAACAAGATAGTAAGGTGTTCAACAATGAAAGAAAACAACAGTTAGTCATAAAAACCTACTACCAACACAAGGCAAGACTGCGTGCCAATACTACTGTTATGAACACTTTAGACTACCTATTCTACTACCCTAATCCTCGACCTCCATATCTTCCTATCAAGGGTCATGTCCTCGATCAGTTGAAGCTGTGCCATATCTTGCCTAATCACTATCTCTACCTCTCCGCAGACCCTCCAATGTCAACCTCTCACGCCTCCTCAACGGGGCGTCAGTGTTCCTCCTCACACGGCCAAACCACCTAAGCCGCGCTTCCCGCATCTTGTCCTCAATAGGGGCCACACTCACCTTGTCGCAGATAATCTCATTTCTAATCCTATCTAATCTGGTGTGCCCGCACATCCATCTTAACATCCTCATCTCTACTGCTTTTATGAGTGATTTGACCACGCAATCTGTTATTTATATATCGTAAAACAAGATGCTGCAAAAACTTGAGCACGTAATCCGTAAGCAGAAGATCATCAATATACCTTTGAGCAGTGGTGGAAAAATAGATCTCCACTGTCCATCTAGAGGTGTCAATGAAAGGATAGCATTCTTTTCAACTGAACCCAAAAAAGTGTTTTCAATTTCCAAAACAGCCTCCAACACTACCTATCCATTCAACCCCGGAAAGGGTTTCTTTCTTCACCTGATGGATGCTTTGGCGAATTTAATTTGTCTTCTAACGTGGAAACAGATGAAACGGAAGAAGATGATTCTAATAGGGAATACATTGAGGAGACAAATCGAGATGCTATAATCATTGCTGTGGCGAAGTTGGTTGCTGTTGAGGCAGTTCCTAAGGTTAGGTGGATTCTCTTTTCATAGTTGGATTGTTCCGAACTTAATTACTAGATGTACTTTGGGGATTTGGTGCCTCACCATTAATTTTCTTTATCAGCTGCTGACATATATCATCAATGTAAACTATGTCTACAGGAGTATCTTGCTCCAGAGATAGTATCTCATTTCGCGATGCATGGAACAAGTGTGTCCGAGGTCATTAAGCATTTGCTAACAGTCTTAAGGAATAATGGTGCAGATGTTGCACCTCTGTTCCTAGAGGCACTAAAGAAGGTAAGTGTCGTTACTTCTTAACTGAGATGATTTCTATTTTATTTTGGTCACTTGGCAGGTTGGCTTACCGTAAGCCTTCTGATGAAATTGCAGCAGAAAAAAATTGTTCCAAAATTGGATAATCATATGGTTGAGCAGTTTGGTTTGGCTGAGATGTTGTCGGTGTATATCTTTCATGTTATTGGGGTGTGTCTAAGTTGGGTGTGTTATGATCCAAAGAGCTAGGATGAACAAATCTCGTGCTTTTAAAAAAGAGGCATGTCTATGTCCTTGTCTGCTATTGTGGTGGCCTTTCTCCTGGCAGTTTATTGGTTATTTTGGGTTGCTTTCAACACTTTGACTCAGCTAGCCACATGATTCAGAGTAAATAAAGTTTGGAAATAACACATGTTAGATTCTTTGTTTGGAAACAAAGTATACATGTTAGATTCAAAAAGGAAGCAAGGTCGTAACTTGGCAGCAAAATAGTATCCCCCCCCCCCCCCCCCACCAATTGAGTGGTTGAGCATGTTTGTTCCGGTTCTGCAGGCATATCAACGGTACTTAGTGGTGCTTTCTTCTTCTGATGACAATTCAGCAAGAAAGACATTTCAAGAATGTGAAGATCTTGCGAGTGAGCTTGCTAAAACTTTTGGAAAGGCTGCTAAAAACAAGCATCGATCAGATGTTCTAAATATTGTCACAGGAGGCATTCGCTATGCCTTTTCAGATGCTCCAGAACATTTGTCTTTCTTAGATGGTGCTGTGCTGCATTTCATATCCAATCTTCCTCCGCCAGATATTATGGACATGTAAGAGCTTAACTTATTTTTCCCCTTTTTAGTCACATAATGAAAGGTTAACATGCTGTGTAATCCTGAGTTTAATCATGTTAGATGATCTATCAAGGGTGGTATTTAAAATTGTACATGAGTGCTGGTATGTAACAATTTGAGAAAACAAGGGATTATCTTTTGGCATTCCTCGGATTTTGAATATTGAAGGAGCTTGAAACATTGTATTCGGCTTGGTTCCAGGGGTGGGATTTAGATGTGTATTGGTCAGATATTTGCCGGAAAATTGAGACATCCTGTTAATATTTTGGGGCTTGAACTGTCGTGATTGTGGCAGGCTCAGAAACTTTTCTTTTTCATTTTTTGGTTTAAAGAATATGACGTGCTTTTGCTGAAGTATTTTGTTGATATGATAGGGGACTAGCCATATACAAGCAGTCTGCGGAAGTGCAGGTTCTAGAGAAAATGTGTTTTCTTACAAAGATTACCCAATCTTCATTGTCAATTGGAATCGCGTATCTGCTCCAAAAACTTGCAGAGAATTGCTAAGGAAAAGAGCAAACCTTTTAGGTGCCTATAGGAAACAATACCAAGGGATGGGAAAAAAAATGTCCTTCCTTCTCAATAGTCTATGATAAAATGAGTTTATCCTTGTTCTGTGTATCCCACTTCAGCTGTCCTGGTCCGTTAGCAAAAAAGAAAATGAAAATGGAAGCAACAGCCTAGAAAAGTGTTGTTTAACCTATAAAGAAGAGGGCATACCTTCTTACAAGATCTACTGAGCTAAAAAGTTGGGGGATGCCCAGAACTTAAATTAGCTATGACTGCTGCTTACTCTCAACTACAGCCTTACTGCGTTACTGGTGTCTGAGATCAAGGATATAGGAGGCTGATACTTTTGGACTCTATATTGTGTCTCAAAGAAATAAATGAAACTTTACTAATGATCAGCTATAGCTATCTCATTGGACGAAATGTTTTCTTGCCTTTGGGCATGTCAGTGGTGAATATTGTATTGCCTTTACATTTTAGCGTTCTTTCATTTTTTTAAGGTTGTCCTTGAGAGAGCGGCCTTAGCAATCCTATCTTGTCATCATTAAATCTTTCAATGCTATTTTGTTATTATAAGTATCATACGGTACAGACTATCAATTCAACTTTCATGTGATCAGCTTGAAAGATGTTGAGAAAAGAACTGAAAATGTTAATATGGATGAAGATCCAAGTGGTTGGCGACCCTATCATATATTTGTAGACACGGTCCGTGAGAAGTATGCAAAGGATGAAGGTTTACAAGGTACACACGCTTTCAATTTTCTGAATTTATCTTTTGCTGTAGTTTGTCCTCTCCTGTCTTTCTCCCATTTTATCTTGTGCGCTTCTTTAATTTGCGAGTTATTCTTTATTGTTTCACTCCTCATAAATGGCTCTGGTCTCCGGTGAGTCCTAGTTTGAGTTCACTCCCGAAGGGTTTTTTTTTTTCATGTGGAAGAGGAGAACTGATGTATGTAAGCACATGCCTAGTATGTTTGAAACTGTGTTTGGGTGGGTGGGTGGTTTGGCGGGGTTTTGGGGGGGGATCAAAAACTTAAAAGAGGTTGGTTTGCTCACGAAGTCTGACAAATGCCTGATGGGCTATAAATAGAAAAGGAGGTTGGTTTGACTATTAAAAAAATGCCATGCTGTTCACTTTCTTGTCATTTTGGGATAGCCCGTGATGGTAAGTGGAGTGGAACTCGAAAGTGATTACGTCCAATCCTGTTGTGTGCCACATTAGGTGACAATAATAACAATACCTCAATCATAAAAATTAGTTAGGCTCGGAATATGAGCACTCAGTGTGCATTCCGCTCTATTTAGACATGTTTCACTCTAATACTCATTGTTATTTAAGACAAATCAGAGTTATTTAACACTAGAAATACTCTTTATCTCACATTTGTCTGAACACTAAGTCACTAACATACAAATTCCTAAACACATTAAGCAGACTCGTAATTAACACCAATGTTCCTAATGTAAGTGTCTCCACTACCTCAAGTACCGTAACAAATTATTTGGCAAATTCCTATCTTTAAATTTTTTTTATTTTTAAAATTCCTATCTTAGTGGTGGTAATGTCATTACTCTTCATGAGCTCTAGAGAATAGTTGCTAAAACATTCTATTAGATTGATTGTCCATTGTTGTTCTAGCAAGTTCCAAGTGTCCTTTGATAGAAGGAAGTCACGAGGGTATGAGTGTAGAAACTAGCATAATTGAGCGGAGTAATAATTCAGAAGCTATGTTTGAATTGTAAAACAACTTTAAAAGAAGTCTTCATGTTGTGTGTTTTGGAAGTCGTCTTTTTTTTTTTCCTTCCCGATTTTCCAATTTTTACTAATTTTATAGCTCTTTGATTTTCCTTGGTGGTTCTTGTTAGTAAGTTAGTTGTTATGTAAATAAGCATAGTCCTACATGGAATAGGAGTAACGTAGGTGTTGTGTCTTGTTATAAATAGGGGTACTTGTATTATAGCTATTGTAGATCAATAACATAATATTTTTCCTGTGTATTATTTCTCACATGGTATCGCAGTCTTGGTGGTGGGACGCATCTGAGAAGTAGAACACATTAGAAAGTCACTATGCCTCAATTGTCCGGTGACTTTTCACGGCTATCTTGCTTTATCTCTCTCCGTCAGTGTTGTGCAAAATCCAACACCACCAAAAGATCCATCATCGTTTGGTGACCAAACCCAACTCAACCTCTCTGGTCAAGCAGCCTCACACGCCCACACGCGTTGTCAGAAGCTAGGGTTCCGACGAGCGCGTAAGACCACGCGCCGACGAGTACGACCTTTTCCGACCATTTTTTGGAGAAGTTCCTTGAGGACAGATTGCTCGCCTACTAATTTCGAGTCTACCTTCAAGTTTTATCCTTTTTATTTTCCGGCGACTATTGGCAGATTCCGGCGACTATCTGTTTCCCGCGGCTTTCTACTGCTTGTTAATTGTTTCTGTGATCTAACACAATTTTGGAGGACTGGGTGGGGTTTATTCTGGAAAATAATGTCACCTAATCTCTATCTTTGTGAAATTGATTGATTAAGATCGGTTATATATATTTGGATGTTACTAAGGGGTCGCTTTGTTGGAGGGATTAGGAAACATAATTCCCGATTAACTAATGCGGCGTTCGGTTGGCTTATGTAGCTTTTGGTTTGTGTTATTAAACAATACTTGCATTACGTTACCTAGAAGTTATGTATTATTTTATGCGGGATAATTTGAAACAAGAATACATGTATTTTTAATACGGATAACATTACTTAACATTTCATGCATTATTATTCATTGCATAACAATCTCTACATTATTATTCACCGTATAACAGTCCCTTCATTATATTCACTGAAGCCCATTCAATAGATGCTTTTGCCATATTCTGACTTTCTTTTGACCCCCTCCCTCCAGTGTTGTTTTTAGGTTAAAATTCCCGATCACTTAAAGGCACGTTGTGAGCCAAGGAGATCTTCTCTACAATAGTGAGTAACGTAGGTGTTGTGTCTTGTTATAAATAGGGGTACTTGTATTACTATAGTTAGGGTAGATCAGAGTCTTAGTGACCAGAGGGGTTGCTCTGATGGTAAGCAACCCCCACTTCCAACCGAGAGGTTGTGAGTTCGAGTCTCCCCAAGAGTAAGGTGAGAAGTTCTTGGAGGGAAGGATGTCGTGAGTCTATTTGGAAACAACCTCTCTACCCCAGGGTAGGGGTAAGGTCTGCGTACACACTACCCTCCCCAGACCCCACTAAGCGGGATTATAATGGGTTGTTGTTGGTATCAGAGTCTTGGTGGTGAGACACATATGAGCAATAGAACACATTAGAAAGTCACTGTGCCTCAATTTTCCGGTGACTTTTCATATCTATCTTGCGTCATCTCTCTCTGTCTGTGTTGTGCACAATCCAACACCACCAAAAGATCCATCATCGTCCGGCGACTAAACCCCACTCAACCTCTCCGGTACAAGCAGCCTCACGCGCCCTCACGCGTTGGCAGAAGCTAGGATTCCGGCGGACGAGTACGACCTTTTCCGATCATTTTTTGGAGAAGTTCCTTGAGGACAGATTGCTCGCCTACTAATTCCGACTCTACTCTCCAAGTTTCATCACATTCCGACAACCTTTTTATTTTCCGGCGACTGTTTCTGTTTCCGGCGGCTACATTGTATTTTTCTGCTGCCTGTTAATTGTTTCTGTGACCTAACACAATTTTGGAGGATTGGGTGGGGTTTATTCTGGAAAAAAATGTCACCTAATCTCTATCTTTGTGAAATTGATTGATTAAGACCGGTTATATATCTTTGGATGCTACTAAGGGGTCGTTTAGTTGGATAGATTAGGAAAATAATTCCAACATTGAATCCCGTATAGGGGTAGGATGGATGAAGTGAAGGTTAGCATCCGGAGTATTGTGTGACAGAAGAGTGCTACTGATTCTCTAAGGTAAGTTCTATAAAGCGGTGGTTAGGCCGGCCATGATGTATGGGGCTGAGTGTTGGCCGGTTAAGAAATCACATATCCAGAAGATGAAGGTATCAGAAATAAGAATGTTGAGGTGGATGTGCGGGCATAGTAGGATAGATAAGATCAGAAATGTTGATATTAGGGAGAAGGTGGGCGTGGCTTCCATTGATGACAAGATGCGAGAAGCAAGACTCAGGTGGTTTGGGCACGTTCAGAGAAGAAACCGAGATGCTCCGGTAAGGAGGTGCGAACGACTGGTTGTGGAGGGCTAGAGAAGAGGTAGAGGGCGGCCCAAGAAGTATTTGGGAGGGAGGGGGGGAGGTGATTAGACAGGATATGGCGATGCTCCAGACTTCCGAGGACATGACACAATTGACAGGAACATGTGGAGGTCAAATATTAAGGTTATAGGTTAGGAGGTAGTTGAATTTTGCCTTTTGCCATAACTTCGGGAGACCTAGCTGGTAGGGATGATATTTTGCTTTTGCTTTGTATCACCCTTTTATTTTCGTGTTGTTTCTATTTTTCTTATATATATATATATATATATATATATATATATATATATATATTATTTTTGTGGTATTACTAATATTATCTTCCTTTGTCTTTTTGTCTTCTTGAGCCGAGGGTCTTTTCGGAAACAACCTCTCTACTCATTCGGGGTAGAGGTAAGGTCTGCGTACACACTACCCTCCCCAGACCCCACAAATGGGATTTCACTGAGCCGTTGTTGTTGTGTTTGTTGAATCCCGCATTTAATATTATGTCTTTTTGGAGGGATTAGGAAACATAATTCTCGGTTAACTAATGCGGCGTTCGGTTGGCTTATGCAGCTTTTGGTTTGTGGTATTAAACAATACCCGCATTATGTTACGCTAGAAGTTATGTATTATTTTATGCGGGATAATTTGAAACAAGAATACATGTATTTTTAATACGGATGCCCTTAAAGTAAATAACCTTAACATTTCATGCATTATTATTCATTGCATAACAATCTCTACATTGTTATTCACTGTATAACAATCCCTTCATAATGATTCACGGCATAAGAACTCTTTGCATTATAATACTTGCATAACTAATATGTGAACCAAACAATCTCTAAATGTATTTCTGGATATTCTTTTGTTGAAGAAAAAAAATTGTTGGAAATAAAATAGTAGGGCCAAATTTCAATTTTGCTAGACTGAAAAAGGGGAAGAAACGAAGCAGCCAGTTTTGTGGGCAGTATGCCCTAATGTGACCCACTATTTTTCAAGAAAGAGGTGTCTTTTTTTTTCTTTTCACTTTTCCTTCCAACCAAGAGGTTGTGAGTTCGAGTCTCCCCAAGAGCAATGTGGGAAGTTCTTGGAGGGAAGGATGCTGGGGTCTATTTGGAAACAACCTCTCTAACCCAGGGTAGGGGTAAGATCTGCGTACATAATACCCTTCCCAAACCCCACTAAGTGGAATTATATTGGGTTGTTGTTGTTGTTGTTGTTTTTGAAGAACAAGTGGTTTTTTTGTTTGTTCTAGCAAGCAGTTGGGTTCTTTTCCCGAAAACAACTCTTCTATAGTCCAAGAACCCTGAAACATATCCTTGATATTAATTTACGCATAAGTGATGTGTACATGCAGATCTAAAATTAGGATGTCTAGATTTGGTCTGAATTTTAAAATGATGTTCAAGCTTCATCTAATATTTTTAAATAAAGCTCAAATGATCTTTAATTGCCAAAACACCTGTCAACTCATTAGAATAGGGCCTTTTTGGTCTTTCACCAAAATTCCCAATTTCTTCTCCACCTTTTGCAGTCTCTATATCCAATTTTATCTCTTCCATTAACTCCTAGCATCAAAGTTTGATGCAGCAAAATCTCAAAAAAAATTTAATGAGAAGGAACCAGAAGTTTCTGTTGAAGTATCTAATCAATATATTAAAAAGTTCCAATTTTCCTGTGTGATTTCTACTGTGTTTCATTTTCTGAGTTCTAGAAGTAAAACTCGATCTGGGTTTTAGAATCTTGTCAATCTGTTTTGCGCTATGGCATGAATTGAACTGTGCTTTGGAAAATTATAGAAGAGGGAGACAAAATTGATGATAATTTTTCAAGTTCTTTCACAGCAGAAATCTGCCAAGGTATCGACTCTATGTCCCTACATACATACATACAACCAACAAGACAAACATGGAAATGTGATAAGTATTTTGCAATTGGGTTTTATTAGCCGGCTATTGTGTGAAGTTGGTAAATTTACATGTTTGAGCTACAGTTCTGAAATTGGCTTCTCCTATATCTGGGGTTCTAAGTTTATCTTTTACTTCTTTGTTTTGCTTGTCGCCCTTTTTAGTTTTAGAAAAGTGATTAAATGCAGAGAACTAGAAGGGAAGTTCTGAGTTCTAAAAGAGAAATAAAGAGGGAGAAGGGGTCATCTGCAGAGAAAGAGATAGAAAAGGGCTGGTTTTAGTTTTTCTGGTGTAAAAACAATAAAGCCTATTTGTTAATATGTTATGCTATGTACTATTGGGGTATTCATATATTATATTATTGGTGCAAGGGTGTTCCTGAATGGATTTGTATCAGTTTATGGATTTCTTGGATTTGCTAGGTGTGGTGTAGGGAGTGTTTGTTATTTTGGAGTGTTCTCTGTATCTTTAATATAGTACCATCTTGGTACTATTATAATAAATATTTAACTTCCCAAAAAAAAAAATGGAAAAAAGTGTCATGTAAATCATGCAACTTTTATAGAATCACTTCAATGATTTTGCATTACAAATTCGATTGTCAACTAGATAGTTCTTTTTGAAAGCTTCTAGCATGTGTCGACCATACTTGTGGGGAAGTAATTGTCTGTCGCACCATGCTTTTGAAGTGGGAGAACCACCCACATCCCGGTAAGCATGTGTCCACAATTCAAATCATATATACATATTTTTATTTTTTTATTTTTTTTTATTTTTTTATTTTCTTGAGAAAGTAATTTAAATCATATTTAAAAGCTTTATTGATCATGTAGTTTGAGGAAAGCGCCTCAAGAAAGTTAGGCCTCAACTTACCTCAGCCTTGCTTATTCATCTTCAATCCCTTGACGCTTCTAACATCCAACAATGTTCATTCTCTTGGAGACAAATCTTGAAAATTTCTACTTTGAAGAATTCTTGGGGAGAATTGAGAATCTTGTTTGGTGGAAATGTGGAATTAATCCCTTGGCCGAGCTCTCACTCTAAACTCCAAGCCCTAACTCAAAAACCAACATCTCATTCTCTCTCCCTGCTATTGTTGTCGGTTTATAGTCATGAGCATCCGCGTGTTTGCCTTTCCACAATTCACTTTCCTTGGTCATGACGGGATTGTCCCGGCGAAGCCCCTCCCTTGCGGTATGGCATACGATATGCCAAATTGGCAAATTGTATTGTTCGAGGTTGCAATATCTATTTTCCTAGATGAGGTCCCCTAATGTCGCGATGCCACCACGAGACTCTGATGATGGACAAGACAGGTGTTTCGCGGCGCGAGACTATCAGGAGACACCCTTGATGCTTAATTTCATTTTTTCAGCTTCTATTTTTGCGCTAGTCCACTACTTCAATTTCAATACCTTCCGCTATCTCAAACACTTGTATTCATGTCTCAATCATATCGCTTGCATCATGTAATGTTGTTAACCCTTTTATAACATTTTAATTACATGCGTAGGCCCTTAATTAGCATGATGAAGATTCAAATCTACAGGATTTTACACAGAATAAGCTTTAAACTTTTACTAGGTTCATTTCTTTAAGGTGTCTTTTGGTTAAGGATGAAATTTCATGTTTTGGCTTTTTTCTTCTAAAAACTTGAAAAATTTGGAATATATACAACAATAACAACACCAATCCAGTAAAATTCCATTAGTGGGGTCTGGGGAGGATAATATGTACGCAGACCGTGCCCTATAGAGAAGCTGTTTCCGAAAGACCCTTGGCTCAAGAAAATAAAAATACAAAAAAGACAATATTAGTATCACCACAGAAATCATAGAAAAAATATGAACATGAAATCCAGTATAAAGATACATAGCAAAAGCGATAACTAGTAAATAGGTCCTACGCTGAAAAGCGAAATAGTAAGACACAATATTGCCACTAGCTATCTTAGACAAAAACTCTACCAGACCAGTCTCACAAAGGTACAAAGTAAGGCAAGACTCAACTACCTCCTATCCTACAACCCTAATACTCGACCTCCACATCTTCCTATCGAGTGTCATGTCCTCGAAAATCTGAAGTCTCACCCAATCCTGCCTAATAATCTCTCCCCAATACTTCTTAGGCTGCCCTCTACCTATTCTCGTGCCCTTCGCAACCATCCGCTCGCACCTCCTTATCGGAGCATATGGGCTTCTCTTCTAAACATGCCCGAACCATCTGAGCCTCGCTTCCCGCAGGTATTTTATCTTCGTCCTGCTTAGCTTGAAACTCTTAGACTCGAGAGCCTGTATCCAAACTCCCCGCCTCTCGTTAACATCAGCTGGCATTTAGCAGAGCAACCCTACACTTTTTAGATTTCAATAATAGTATCATTTTCAACAACGACCCAGTGAAATCCCACTAATATGGTATGGGAAGGGTAGTGTGTACGCATACCTTACCCCTACCCCGAGGGTTAGAGAGGCTGTTTCAGATAGACCCTCGGCGCAAGACTCAATATATCAGTACCATCATCAGAAATCATAAAAAAAAATAACAACACAAGAACCAAAAAATATGTGAAAAGCAAAAGAATAACAAGTAGATAAGGTCTGACACTATGAGAAACGAAAGAGTAGTGTGAACACGACATTAACCACTAACTTTCTAAGACAAAATCCTATCAGACTAGCCTCACTCTGGTGTGTCGTAGATATGCACAACTACCTCCTAAACTACAACCTTAATGCTCGACCTCCGCAGCTTCCTCTCAAGGGCCTCAGTAATCTGAAGCCACGCTATGTTCTGCGTGATCACCTCTCCCCAATATTTCTTAGCCCGTCCTCTAACTCTCCTCGTACCCACCAAAGCCAGCCATTTACACCTCTTTACCGAGGCATCTAGGCTTCTCATATGAACGTGCTCGAACCATCTGAGCCTCGCTTCCCGCAACTTGTCATCCATGGGGGCCAAGCGTGTTTTTTCCCGAATATCCTCATTCCTAATTTTATCCATCTTAGTATGCTCGCACATCCACCTCAACATCCTTATTTATGTTACTTTCATCTTCTGTATACGTGAGTTATTAACTGACCAATATTCAGCCCCATACAATATGACCGGTCTAATCACCGCTCTATTAAACCTACCTTTGAATATTGGTGACACTTCATGACTGGATATGTTGAATTAACGAAACCACATGATACATGACCTTTAGTACCTGCAAAGGACTTTTAAGATTTTGAATATATTGAAGATGCCGATAAATTCTCATCAAGTCATTGCAATTGAGTGTGTATCAGCCAAAGTAATACTTCCAACGGAACTGAACTTGTTTCTGCACTTCCATGCTAGTTGGAGATATGAAACCCAAAAGGGAAAGAAAAACTAGAAGTTAAATTGAGGCCCAAAGGGAAAAAACTAAACTGATTTCGGTTCAGTGAGCGGTCTACCTATATTACAAACAAAACCAAGTAGCTTGAACTGATCTAAGCTAATTTCACAGCCGTATTCCCCAGCCAAGAGAGCAGTTTCCGTAGACCCTGTAGAGCCCCAAGCATGACTTGGTGCTAATGAACTCTTCTCATTACTTAGTAGACTTTAGCAGTGTTTCACTCCGAAATACCTTTTCTTTTATCTTTCCTCCCCAACTTCTCCTGCAGTATGTTGCCTTTGAAAGTTGTTTTGTCTAATATGTTATCTTCTTCCAGCTTCCAGTCATCTTATTTTCTTAAATTAGCTGGCATCACTCGGTATTGTAAAGAATTGCTCTAGCACACAGGATTGATGCACATTTGTCTACTGCAATGATGTACAAACAGTGGACTTCTCCTTTATCACAATTACTCACAATCTTTTTTGTTGGGTGCAAACTCTCACAATTTGTTTGTCCGCTCCTTAAAGAAGGCACTTTTGGCAATTCCTGTTTTTGTGCCTATGATCTGTATAGACCTTTCCAGCTCTAATTACTAGAGAATCTCCTGAATTTGAAGTCACTTCGTCTTGCATTAAAAATGTATGCCAATAGCTATTTCTGCAAAACTGCTCCATAAGGGAGCTGACATTGAATCTCTGAAATATAAATTCTGATGGTGTCAACTATCTATAGATGAGGATGTCAAACATGTGCATGGTAGGACAGCTTTACATTTAAAAGGGTATTGGGGGTGAAACCTATGTTGCGCGGCCTCTCCAAAATGTAGCCGCACCCGTGTCGGATCCTTAAAAAATGTACTACTACTGGAGGATCCGACACGTATCCTGCCACATTTTCGAAGAGGCCGAGCAACATAGGGTGAAACATTGGCCATCCAATCAGGTGGTATTAGTGGTGTAATACGTTTGGGCTTGCTTGTGGATAATTAGTTGTTTCTGAGGTTTCCTTGCTGACTGTCAAAGTTTCTTGTTCATCTCTTCACTCACCGTATTTGCTTTTTGCAACGAAGTTGTCAGTAGTCTATGCAAAGATAGCAGAAATTAAGGTAGTGAAGTTAGATACGATGGGCAGGGTTGATTTCTATACATCGAGCATGGTGTTGATGTCAATGACTTTTGCTTGCTATCATGTTGATTGATCATATAGAGGGATAAATGTCATAAAAGCCCATTACTTTCGTATTGTCCAATGATAGGATCTGTTGGAACTGACGGCTAATGTGAGTTCTTTTATAGATTGTAAGGAAGGTTCGACTATGAGACGTCGAGGTCGTCCTCCTAAGAGGCAGCACTTACAAGGAAAAAAGCTGTTTAACAACCACACTTCTAGCGAGGACGAGGAATCAATCTGTGGATCTGACCAGGATGCAGATGAAGAAAAACAAGATGACGAAGAGGAGGTCCCTCTAATACAATCTATTAAGTCATCATCCAAGCTAAGGTCTCTGAAGACATCAAAGAGAGCTGAGGCCATATGAGAACTGGTCATTCTGGTCTCTGTTTAGATTGGTTCTATTCCAAAGTATCAGGTACTTATTCATTGATTGGCAATTTGAGCAAGAAAAATGATTAATTAAAATTGGATAGATCAGCTTAGGCACTGGTTTCATGTTCTACAATTTCCACAGGATAGATCAGCTTATTCTTGATATATGTTATTTAGGACTAGGAGCTTTCCTTCATATGATATTATGATTGATTATTTAGGCTCTGATTCTATCTGGGACAAATTTACGGTCTTGATTATGATTGTTGATCTCACTTAAAGACTGAGCATTTTCATCTTTTTTTTCTTCTGGAATTGACAGCTGAAGTAAATTCCGTTTGTGATTTTGCAGGTTCTCCAATCTTTGAAGGTCTTTTCTCTGTCACCATGATCAAACAGTTTCCTTGTGAACCATACTAGTTCGAGGAAGCTTTTGTTGACAGTATAGACATTAGGTGCAGCCTTTGAGTATTTAATAGGTTTCTTGTCACTCATATCCTTTTTCTCTTAATAGCTATATTTGCAATATTTTTTTGTCAATTTCAATGCTTTTATTGATTTGCTAGCTTATTTTGGGGTTAAGATGTCCGGTCATTCCGTTACCTTTGAGCTCTTAATAGTAACTGCTGAATTGACGGAAAAAAATGCTTAAGAAAGCCAAGATTAGTATTGATCGACCAACGGGGCAAGTTCTAAATGATAAAAGTAAGCACACGAGTGTTTTAACAAAACCTAACAAACATGACACATGAACTAGTCAAGATGGATTAATTTTACTTAATACGAACAATTAGAGCAATATCATGCCAACTAGTTGGCAAAAAGTCACCAGACGAGCCAAAAACTTATTATAACAATCATTTTACCCCATGTAACTTATTTTGTCAATTCACAACACAAAGTTTCGAAGGGGTATTGTCAGTTCACAACCCACATGAAAAAGACTAATTTTATTAGTATCAAACAATCCAAAAATCTTCATATCACAAAATAAGATTAACTCTCTTAAGAAAGTTGTTATTCGATTCATCATAAGAAAAATTTTCCGGTTCAACACAAAAGCATTTAGAACTGTAGAATAAAACAATTGTAGAATAAAGAACACCCAAACAGATTTATTGAAAAGTCTATTACTACAAAAGAAATAAAAAAAATATAAAATAAACTTGCTAAATTAAGATGAAATAAAATAAATCCAAGCGGCGATACCCTTTGCGAGCCCTTCCATGGCCCCGCTGGCCGGTGGCTAGCTCTCTTACACGGTTGGTATGCCTTCACAACCTAATTCCCAACAAGCACAACCCATCACAAACTTGCTCGTCCTTATTGGCTCGAGGCTACTTTTAGCGTTTATAACTTTCATACTTGTTCTTCATTTATTGTTTGGTATTGGCAATAAAGAGCCCTTGTTTGATCACATCCCAACTGTTATCCCATTCCCGACTACCCCCGATAGCTCGAGATCGAGCCAAGATATCGACCTCGGGGTCCTCCATCGACCAGTCTGAAGTCACGACATCAAGCCTGTCGGTTTGATTACTGCCCCGTTTTAGCTTGTATTTTATCGTTGAACTTCATATTCTTAACATCGTTTGCTCTTACAACTAGCATAAAAATAGATCACATATTTTCAGAATTCCATTTACAAATTTAATTATTGTTACCATTTTCATGATAAACAGTTTGACGCCCATCATGGGGCTAAAACTAATAGTGATTATTTTCTTGCTTTTCACACTTTTTCTTGCCCAAGATCTCTTGTTTTCAGGTCAAAATGCCTGGCACGGTAAACAGAGTCGAGAATGAAAACCTCGAAAACCACGGAGAAAACGGTATGGTTGTTCTAGTCGTTGGCGCACCACTGAGGAACATCAATAATGTAACTGGACCGATTCCAGCGGATGCGGTTTCGCAAGACGCGCAACGGGCCGACGAAACCTCGAGCAGATGGAAGCGTACAATATTGCGACCAACAGGACACCCAAAAGACCCCAGCCCAGGAAGAACAAGAAGTTAGTCTTCATGTTATTTTTGAAATGTTGCGGGCACAACAGTTGGCCATCGCTCAATTACAAAGATATCCGAAGACTCCCAGCACAGCAACGTCGGAAACAGCTCCCCCGAGCAAGTACCGAGAGATCGAGCAACAACGGATCGATAACAGACCCCGCCATAACAAAGATGCTTGGGCATCTCTCCAAAAGGATCGAATCAGGTTCGTGGAAGTTTGTGCAACGGCCGTTTCCTGAGGAAGCGACCCTGTAGCCCATTTTAAAGAAGCCTAGAATGCCAGAACCCTTAAGTACAACGGGACCTCCGATCCCAACGAACAAATCACCACCTATGCGTGCATGGGAAAAGGCAACGACGCAAAAAATGATGAGATATAGCCTGTCTTATTGAAGAGGTTCGGGGAAACACTCTCGAAAGGAACCATTATGTGGCGTCATAACCTAGCGCCCGACCCCATAAACTCTCATAGCAATCCGGTAGATTCCTCCATAAAGCCACGCGTCGGTGCTATCGAAACAATGACGAGAAAGCCCAACGCATCTTGGGCAGAGCAAAGTGAGAATGAAACGCTACGGGGTTTCGCACCCCCATTGAAAAAAACAGTATTACCCCCAGTCTCGGATGACTGGGCAACACATGCCTTCACTCAAAGCCTAAACAAACTGAGCACGACGATTTCATGGCAGTTCAAACAAAACTTGATTAGATACCCAACCAAGACCTAGTCGGTTGCCCACACTCGACATCATTTGCAAATCAGGGTCGTAGACGACCATCTCCATTATAATCTACTCATTGATGAGTATATATATATGCACTAAGGTTATACCATGTTTGGGGTAGCTTTAAGCTTCTTTATGCCTTGTTTCATTGTGTGTTCTTCTTGACTTATGTTTTATTTGATTGTATGACTATGTGAGCCTATTTTAATCATGCTAGAAATCACATTTTCGCTTATGAATTTTTTTTGGACATGATGGGATATTCTTGAGATGTCCATATACTTATTTTGGTCGTAGTCATAATTTATGTCACAATTACTTATCCGGATCTTTATTTATTATGTCCTTATGTATTATATTTTGTTTCTTGAATATATGCATACAACCATAGAGATTGACATGTTGGTACGGATTGATAAGATTATGGCACATTTGGAAATTTGAGTGGATTGATATTGATGTGTCACGATGATTATTTTTGTGCGGTTATTGCAATATTAATGTATTATGGCATGATGAGTTTCTATGCGGCACTTGGATATGGATCTATCCCTCAAGAGTTGGGTGATTACTTATGTTACATTTGTCCCTATGAGCGCAAGAGATATGGGTATCAAGTTGAGCACATGTGACATGGTGGATCATGTTAGAGCACATTCGAGCACATGGAATGTGCTGGATATTGAATATGATCGAGCCTTGAGTATGTATGATCATCCTAGACTCATATAGAAGCATTTATATAGATGCTACATGGTGCATGTCATCTTTATATGTTGTTTAACAATTATATTATGTTTTCGCTATCTTGTTTGAGAATCATGCTTAGTCAATCTCTGATTCTGTACCTAGTTGTTATATATGTTATTCTTGGTTATTTTGCCATTATATAGTTGTTGTTATGGACTGTCCAAGTTGAGAAAATGAGTATGATGCTTTAATAAGCTACTAATTGTTCGAGATTAGACTTGATATTTACTGAGTACATATTATATTTATACTTGTACTACACATCTGCATATTTTTGTACATATCTTAGTACTGGACCTAGCGGTCTTTAGAAAGGATCCTTAGAGATTGTTTTGAGACTTTGTGGTAAACTGCCATTCTTGCTACGCAGCTTATGGAGTTCCCTTCTTATCCATTTCTATTGTTTGATTCGGACAATATTGTTATATTTTTTTAGACAGTTGTATTTATCCTAGAAGCTCATGACTTCGTATTTTGGGAGATATTATAGTATTTCCCACTTTGATTGATGTTCTTGAGATTATTGTTCTTTATTTATATTATGATAATAGTTTATCTTGTATTATCATGAATTGGTTGATTTATAGTTGTGTTACTTAGCATGTTGAGCTTAGGTGTCATTACTACCTTCGATACGATTTTGGGTACTGACAATTGAACACATTATATTCTTAAGATTATGGGTTCAGACTACTATTTTTTGTAATTTTTAATAATGTTTTACATATAAATTTATTTTCCGCGAAAGTCCTGAATATAGATGGATCGGCGCTGCAACTTTACATCCGCCCCTGCCGACCACTAGTGCCTCTACTTTGCAACTCCGTAGGCATAAGTTTTTACTTGGATTATGAAGACCTTAGAAATAAGTGAGAAGTGTTAAATCCAAAAGTACATTAATCTTGCTTGCTCTAAATTTTGCTTTTTTTTTTTTTGTTGTTGTTGGGAGAAGAGTGTTGTTTCTCAAATTTGGTATGGTTTAACTATTTAATCACACCACATTGAACCAAACATTATAAATCTAATTAAAATGTGACAATCCTAGGACAAGGTTAAACCAGAGGAGAATGTGACTCCAGCCAAGTTTGAGCCCTTCATTTTGCAATCAGGTAACGGGAGCCACGCCTACTGATCGTCCTTTTTGTCATAGCTTAACCAAATTGTGTCCCATGTACCCTCTACATTGGTCATCAAAATTGCCCTTGTCATCCCTTCCCCTTTTTGCATACACCCCATCATAGCACCATACGGCTTGCATATTTTATAAATTAGATCATTTGGTGCCCTTGATACAAGTTCCCAATACCTCCCATTTTTGCTCAACCCCCATAACTCTATTCCCTTTATCTTTCTAACTGTTTCATTCACATCATCAACTTTGCCTGATCTAATAGTAATCATATTTCCATCACCGTACACGTGTAATAGATCGATCGCATTTCCCCAATTAAATCCAACAGCTAATTGATCTTCCTCGTTCCCTCGGGTGATGAATGTTGGTCGGATGACAACTGGAGTGCTGTTGCATTGAGGTCGCACGGCTATGATGACACTTCCGTTACGTCCATTAGACGCACTTAGGAAAATAAAATCACCTTGTAAGTCTTGGGTAACCTCTCTTGCTTGCATAAATTGCCATTTCTCAACTCTTGAATCATACTCGAATAAAGTTGGACGACTTTCATGTAACTCAGCAAACAAAAATTGGAAATGCTTGGAACTAGAAGGGCAAGACAGTAATTTCATACCGGATCTTCGCCACGAGGACGTGCCACGTGGACCTAAGGGACTTGGTGGGATCTTTTTCACCATCCTAGTCATAATGTCAACTGACGTAACTTCCTGCCTGTTAGTCAAAGCAAAGAGGAATATATTACCAGAAGCAGTCAAAAAATAGACATCTTCACCTGGCGGAACCACTTGTTTCAACAAATCGGCGATCGATATATTAAACCACCGGTTGGAAGAATCGGCGAAGCCATAGAGCACAGCTTCACGGCGCCACCTTTTCTTGTAGAGGAAGAGCCACGTGGCAGAGCTCGATTGAAGATTGTAGTCGCGAACGAAATCCCGATCAGAAATAATAGAGGAAATGGACTTATTGACAGATTTCAGTCGGATAATCTCAGGCAAGGCAAGCTGAAGAATTATATATTGGATGAGCTCCGAAGGGAGTAAGCGAAAACTGATGGCATTTATGGGCAAATTCCGGTGACTTTCCATCAACGTTACAGAACCAATAATTAATTGTTTTCTTTGTATGTAACTACATTTAATTGTTGCAAAGGCTTTGTTATATTGTGACAGTGTCTTCGGCTTAGTGAAATTAATTAATCATGTAATATATTCTTTAGTGTCGTAAAATAATGATGAGTCGACGTTATAGTGGAGAAGACAAAGGAAGCGTAGGGGGCATCCTATGTGGAATTGTCGTCATAGTGGCAGAAACGAATGGTGGAGATTAAAGTCATAGAATATTTAATATTTTTTTGATTAGGTAACACATAGGCTAAAGATATGTATATTTAATTTCTAAGGGGTTTTCTTTCAGAAGTCAAATTCTATAAAGTTTGGCTTAGCTCTACGAGGCGTGCTACTGAAGAGGGTTAAATAATGGGGTTAATGTGGACAATCCTCAATTAGACAAACCCAACTATAAAAAATACATACAATGTAGAGACTGAATATTGAAAGTCAAAACTCGTAATTCAAATTCTTTCATTCTTTTTAAAGCAAATGTAGTATATATAGGCTAATAATACTTGCATAAATTGATCGTGTACAAATACCATTAACATATTCCTAAACTATTTTTTCCTCTACATATATTTGGTGCCCAAGCCCCTCGTACACTTTAAAGGTACTAGCTAATAAGTAGTTGCCATCATTCACCAATATATGTATCAGCCAATTTTTGTTCCTAACCCAATCTCGATGACTTAAAGGCTGCTTTTAAGGCGTTACCTATTCGGACTCTTTAAGTGATCGTGAAGTAAAAAAAAAATATACTTAATAATTATAAAATGAATAATTAAGATTCAAACTTTAAAAACAAATACACTTAATGTCTGAGATCTAAATTATTAAGATTCAAACCTCAACTAAATGCAAACAAATGAGGCCTTAGAAACAGTCTTTAAAAGTTTGGCTAAACACTAATAGCTGCTCAGAAACGTTTTTCAAATTTATTAGCCAAACACAAACTGCTTCTCACCAAAAGTACTTTGAGAAAAGCACTTCTGAGAAAAAAAACATTTCTCAATATAAGCTGATTTTTATAGCTTGGCCAAATATGCTATGATTCTTTAATTTATTTTATTTTTTCTTTTCTCGTGGTTTTACCAGTTTCTCTATTTCCTCTTGACCAATTTGAAAGTAAAATGACTCATGTTAAGTGTTCATATTACCTAATACATGTACGTCCTGTCCACTTACTATACCTTCTTTTTAATTAAAAGGCTTAAAAGATTAAACTTAAAAAGTACTACTTCCATCCCGGATTAAATTTCTACTTTTGCATTTTATTTCATCAAATAAAATATAAATTTCCAGCTCCTACCTTGAGTTAAACATTTGTCAAAAGAAGTTTAGCATGAGCAAATCAAGAAATTCAAAACATCTAAGCTGAGCTAAACGTTTTCAAAAAAAGTTAAGGCAAGTCAGCCTGAGAAATTTTACACAACAACCGCAACTACATGTATTAGCCTATTTACTTGCTTAAACAAATCACTTATCTCCAACAACTCCTCCAACTTTGTCTCTCTGCCCATCTCTCTCCCCCTTCTCTAATTTCCCATCTCTTTTACTTTGTAACTCTCTCTCTCTCTAAACTCTCTTCTGCAACTATTTCCTCTCTTCCATCTTAATATTCCCCCCCCCCCCCCCAAACAACACGCTGAGATACCCTAGCTCCTTCTAACCAAAAACGCCACCTTACAATTCATAACACGTATTTGGGGGGGGGGGGGGGATTCTCTATTGTTATCTTTCTCCCCTACTCCTTCTGAAAATGAATAACTTTATCAACCACCTCTTTTATAGAAGCAACACCAGCCATTCAGCACCACAAAACCAACCCTTCACCGACATAGATATTCGCCACTGCAGACCAATATAGACAAACCTCTCTCCCTCAGCGACAATGAAACACCAACAGGCTTCCCCCCCCCCCCACCTTTCCGGAAACCCAGCACCTACTCTCAAATTAACACCAACACTGTCCTTGCTGAGGCGTTCTACTTTTCTTCTTTTCTCTGCTCAATCTATGCTCATTCTGGAACTGGCTCTAAAAGACCAACCACGCTTGATTCTTAAAAATGCTCAAGATAAGCTAAGGTTCATGCATTCTGTATAAGAGAGCATGATAGAGTTAACGGTCCAATCTTAAGGAAAGAGAGACCCTTACTCTGCAGACTTAGCTCATTTCCATTCAGTTTTAGTCTCCTTGAGGAGAAAATTGTTGAATAATACTTGATGCCTGGTTAAGATTACAAAGGGCAGGTAAAGCAAGTTGACGAAATTAGGGAGAATGTAAAGGACAGAGAGAGAATAAGGGAGAATATTCGAGGTTACTCTTCCGCAGATGTGATGGGATTTTGGTGGGTGAAATTGCTTGGGCATTATGGGCCCATAGTCCACTTTCACATAATAAGTTCTTCAACCAAGTATTCCTAGTTATATCATGATAAAATTTCTCAGTCAGCCTAAAGGAAGCAACAACTGGAAGACCAATGCTTCAGCTGAATATAGTAGGATACTAGAGACATGGAATAGAGCTACGGAAAGTAGCAACGCAACGAAAAGATTTGATAGTTAACTCAAATGCTCTAGAGGAGGAGATTAACTTGGACTAGATAATAAGCCATCTAATATAGTTCCCTCTCCGGCGACTGATCAGATTGTTGCTTGGTATACGAATCAAGTAGTTTGACTCATTATCAGTATTGTTTTCTTACTTAACTAATTCAACCATCACAGCATGACATTTCTTTAAGGTATGTCAGAACAAAGTTGAAGATGCAAAGGTTATCTAATTGTGGAGAAAAGTAAAACATACATTTCTGTAGGACTTCTGTTAAACTGGACACCGCCAGTGTAAAACAAGAGATACATGAATGAAACCAACACGATAGCATGCCAAAAGAAAGGGAGCAAAAATTCACAAATAGTAGTCAAATGATTACTAATCGTTAGTGATAACAAGGCCAATCTAAAAAGCATCTAGCAAAAGTTTGTAATGACTGGAATAGGATCAGAGTATAGGTAAATAATGCAGTGGGAGGACTAACAATAGCCTCATCAGCAATAGGCACAAATGCCAAAATGCTTATAGACCAGAAATCTTACCGGATATTCCTTTCTCTTCACCACTATCTCCATAGTTGTGGTGGTCATTCTTATTGTCCTGCTTAGACACAGCAGAATCCCGTTGTGGTGGAGTGGTACTAACACCAGTTACAGATTGCTGATAAAGAACACCTCCGGCAATAGTAAACAACAAGCACATCAAACCAAACGGACTAGCATGCTTATCCCAAATGAGAACATTAATGGCAACTGTCAAGAACTTATTCACCACCCCGGTTACTGTAAAAGCAGTAGCGGAGATTGCTTTCCTTGCAGCAAATCCAAAGAAACTGATGAGCAGTCCAAACACACAGGATAATGAGACTGCAACGAAGGCAACAGGGTTAAACAATGTCCCTTCCTTTGATCCCATAGCAATGAACACATCAACATACTCCCCAGTAATAATCCAAAATAAAGGAGCCATCATCAATGACAACAAATTGTTGTAGAACACGAAACCCCAAGTATTCAGCCCCAGATTAGTTACCATATGTTTAATATAGACCATCTCGGTTGTAATGGTTACCAAGTACGCAAACGCCCAAGAATAAGCAGTCAGAGTAAAACCTGAATCTGTAGCAACATACCCAACAGCACCTCCCAAAATGACCACCAAAGAGAGAAACGTCAACTTTGAAGGGCATGGTTGCTCTCTAAAAGCTGTATCAGCAACAGCAACAAGCAGAGGCGTACAGGATCTAAAGACAATGAAAGTATCCACATTGGCATGGCGCAAAAGATTGGTGTTGGTGAATATTGCCAGGTAAAAAACAAGGGCAGCAGGCAAGAATTTCTTGGCATTCTCCAACGTAAACGGATCATGATGCAACAGCCCAAATTTTCCTAAAACCCAAACCCCTAAAGCTGAAGTTAGGTATTGCAATGTAGTAAGAAGACCTGGGTAGTTGAAGTTTGTTATAGCAAACTTGTTAATCACAGCAAGCAAGCTGGAACAGAGGGCATATCCAACCACAAGACTGCTGGTAGCATAATATTGCTTTGACGCATCAAATCTGATTGCAGACATTGTATTCACAAGAGCTGTTAAAGGGCTTTATTCTCGCCTGGACCTCAATACAGTGCTTGCATATAAGCAATAGAATAAACGCCCAAAGTTGAGCTGGAAATGCAAAACATATTTATTTCAATAATTCACACATTAATGTGAGTGTATTTATCAAGGATTTTTATGCACTAAAACATGAAACTTCAAGAAAGAAGAAAACAGAAAGGACAAACCATAAAAGGAAAGTACAAATTGGGGATCAAGATCGATGAAACTTGAAATGAAACCTATTAATAATGTTAGATATGAATAAAAGAAAAGATCAAAAACCGAAACACAATTCAAGATGGAACAATGAACCTAATCAATAAGCAAATAAAAAAAAGGGACAGAAAATAAATGTGAATAGAGATCTTCGAAAAAAGGAACCTAATTTAGCCCACGTGAATGATCTGAAAAACACTGAGCAGAACTTTCAATTAAAAGATGGATAAATAAAGATAAAAATGAGAAGGGCAAGAAGAGAAGAACGGTTCCCTGTATAAGGCAGAGAGGTGTGGGATTGGAGGAAAGAAAATAAAGAACAAAATTGCTTTATATTATAGACCGATGTTTTTTACATGGTAGTCCTTTTACCCACTTTTACACTTCTTTCTCCCACTGCAAATTAGTGTGTTCACAAATTAATTGGATCATCTATCTAGTACACGCATCTAAATAGGTTAACACGAGCACGGTAAGTTCACACTTGTTATTATTCATTACGGCTTGAATGTACATTGAGCATGTTTAGTCAGGCAATTACGCTGATATTTCACTACTGCCAAGTCGAAGCCGAGCGACGACGGCGCGACACTTATCTTCTTAGCTCTTTAAAAGCTAGAAGATGAACTTCTCTATATATACACAAAAATTTTCATTGCTTCTACCAACGAGGGATAAAGTGCATAACTAAAATGGACTCATTCAAAATTTCACTTCTCTCCATTTCTTTTCCCACCATTTTTCATTCACACCTCTTTTGTTATTATTTAATAACAAATCCAACAATCCCCCACATGAATGGGAAATGGCTATAAACTCAAAGGAATGCACGGACGTGTGTTTTGTTATTCTTCTCTACTATGTTGGCTTGTCCCTTTTATTATCCTTTTTCAGGAGACGACAATCAGCGCTTTCGCGACCAACTTTTCCACAATTGTAGCAGTTGCTCTTGAATTTCTTTTTGTTCTACTCCTTAGTTTTTCCAGAAGGCCTCTTCCTCACTTACTTTTTGGAGCAGTCTCCTCAACTATATTAGCTCCCATGATTGTTGAATTTCCACGAGACTTCTTCTCGGCTATTTTGTTATCTTCCTCGATCTTTACAATTGGGTGGATTTTGTGACATTTTGTGGTAATTGTTTGAATTTTATTTGTGTATTTTAATTAGTAAAAGATACAAAAATACTTGGAATTTGCATTTAAGGTTTAATTTCACATTTTTAGGATTAATTAGTAACTACCTTACTTAAAAAAGGAAGAAAATAACAAAATAGTTCATTTTACATTTTTAGCTATTAATTTTTGAATTTGTCAGGAATTTCTTTTAAAATTAGGATTTAACCTATTTTTAGGAATTATTTCAGGTCTTTATTTTAATTTTGTATTTTTTACAAAATCAGAAAGTAAATAAAAAGAAATTATTAAAAAAAGAGAAGTCCAAAAAAGAGTTAAAATAGCTATGTTTTATTTGGTCCAATTCACAAATTAAATGGCACCAACCCAATCCAAAGCCCCCAAACCTGTTTCATGTACCCAGCCCAACAGCCCCAGTCCCGGCCTGCCCTCTTAAGGATGAAACAACATCGTTTTGGCATTAAAGGAATCATGTCCGTTCATCTCCCTCAATTCAACGGTCCAGATCCGTTCAGGAAAATTACATAAAAATGTAATAATTTCTTTACAAAATTAGAGACAAAGTAATCTTCCTCGTACAACCTCATCCCCACTGTCTCCGCCACCCTCCTCCATGGGCCGCCGGCCGGAAATCGTCTCTATCGATGATGATACTTCAAAGCCGCTCAAATTACACCCTGACACCGTCTTAACTCCCTCAATATGAATCTACGACCAACTCCTCTCAAATCCCAACAAAACACCCCAAATTTACAAATCCTAAACTCCATCTCCGTCGCACACGGCGGCGCCACTTGCGTTCACCACCAAAACAACAACACATAGTCTCCTCACCCTCTTCTCTTAAAATCCTTAAACCTTTTTTGCTCGAATCCCGTTGACGTCTTCGAATATCAAATCAAAGATTTCATCAAAACCCTAGTTCACCCAATTTGCCACAAATTAACACCTTAAGGTCACCTCAGCTCCCTCGCGTTGAATTCGTTGTCAATAGCATTCGAATTTCACCAGAGTGGTCTGAATTTCAAATCCAAGAAGCGGGACTATAGTAGTTCAATCAGTAAGTCTTTCCCCTTCTTATTTGATTGTTTCTTCTGTTTGTTTTGGGATAAATGTTAGCCAGTGAGTTTCTACTTCTATTTGATTTTTGTCTAATGATTCTGGTTTCCTTGTCACCTTATTTTTATTAATTTTTCTTAATCTTGTTTGATTACTATTTTGATTTTTCTATTCCTGCTTACTCTCGTTTAGTTCAGCCTCATTCATGTGTTATTCATGTTCCATCCATAATTTTATTCATGATTTTTATTCCTTTTTTTTTGTTATTAGGTTCTCTCTTTTTCTCTTTTCTTTATTATTGGTTGATGATTCTGTGTTAGTTCATGTTTAATTGTTTAGTTAGTTTATTCTAATATTTGATTTTTAATTTTGTTTGATTGATGGTTTGGTAACGTATGAATTAGGATTAATTTGTAGTTTTGTTTAGTTTTGACAATTCAACTTTAGAGTTTTTGAACATAGTTTGATATAGCTGAATAACCTAGTCTTTGATTAACCATAGTTAAATTTAACTAAGATAAATGAGCTTGAAGTGTTAAGGTAGTAATTTCAAAACAAAGTCAGGGATAATATAGGAACTTAGAATCCTGTAGTTCCAACTAGAACACCCTAGACTCTTCTAGAATAGGGCCTTAGTTTACATTGCAGTAGCTTAGTGTAATAACTTAGGCAACAAGTCAAAACTTTAGGACTATTTGGGTAAAACTAAAAATAAAAAGAGGGGGGAAATGGGTAAGGAAATCTGGAAGTTTCCCCCCTGAAATTTGACTATAAAAGGTACTCCCCTTGCCTTCTTTTCCAAGTTTTGAACTTCTAAAATTCCCCCCAAAATTTCCTAAGTCTCCACAAACTGAAATTTGAATTTCAGGTCAGAACACAAGATATGGAATTTGAAAATCTCTCTTCATTTGAATATCTTAATAAAATAAACAAAAGCAATAAAAATCCAAAAAGCTACATTTTATAGCACTTAATTCAAATCTACTTGAATTTCCATGTTTTGTTCGATATCTGAGGTTTGAAAGCAATTCGAGTCATCTAGGCATTGGATCTGGTTAATTAGAATTGACTGCGGTTCTTCTATTGAGTGTATTGATTTTCTAGGTTCATTTCTGGGCATTTTGGTGCTGTATTGAGTAGATCTATTGGTTCTGTTTGGTTTTTAAAATAGTTCTGGGCTGCTGAATATAGTAGAAGAAAAAATGCAGGAACATAGTAGAGAAGCATGCAAATCACATTATAGGAAAGCACAGTAGTAGCAGCATACAATAACATAGTATAGACAATACATTAAAAGAAAATACAAGAACAGAGCAAAGAAAATACAATAGAAGAGCATACGTGGTAGAGGAAAAACATAGTAGAGGCAAATATACACAAAAGAAAAGGAAAAGAAAGTCATAGAAAGACTTAAACATTTTTAGGAAACCCTAGATCGGAAAAGAAAGGGTTTGAAAGTAATTTTGCGAAAGAAAAGTTAGGAAAATCGTTTGAAAACTCAAGAAAAGCACAGATACACAACAGATCTAAAGAAATCGGAGAAAAACCTCGAAGGGTTAGGGTTTCAAAAGAACCCTATAAATGAGAAAGACTTTGAAAGACCACTGATCTTAGTCGGAGAGGTGAGAAACAGGCTCAGACAACCTTGGTACGCCAGCAAGGCCGGAGATGATCTTGAACCTCGAATCGATAGAGGTCTGGGTTTGACCCTTCATAGTCAGGCCTCAAATCTTTAGGTATCATGCGCGTGAGAGCAAGAGAAGCTGGGTATAAGACTCTCATGGCCTAGGAAGCCATGGATCTCGGCGGGTTTCGAGCTGGAGATGGTGAGAGGCGGCTAGGTTTCGGGAAACTTTAAGAGAGTTTGAGAGCTCAGGAGTGGCGGTTGGTGAGAAATGAGGTAGGGTTGGGGGTGTTGGTGGATTAAACAAGGGAAAGGAAGAATTATGGTCGTTGATCATTTTGATCAACGACCTGAATTTAACGGGGAGCCAGGTGGGTTGAATTTGATTGTGTTAAGGGCGAGTAATTTAGGAATTGGGTCGGTCAATTTGGGATTGAAATTGGGTTCAATTAGGGGGCTGATTTGGGCTAAAATCGAAATATGTAGGGCTAGTAATTAAATAGCCACTTTTTCCTTTTATTTTATAAAAAATAAAAAAAATAATTTCTGGAAATAAACTAAAGATACTAGATTAATTAATAGTGTATAAATATTGAATTAAAAATACTAAAATAAATTTTATATTTATAAACTGTATTAAATCTTAAAATAGACTAAAATTGCAATTGTATGTAATTTAATTTTAAAATACTCAATAATTTGTAAAAAATATACAAAAATTACCTTAGTTATATTTTAGAGTAAATATGAGAATAAAATAAAGTAATTACCACAAAATAACAATTTGATAAATAATTATTGTTTTTTACTTATCAAATAAGGCGATAAATTGATTTAAAAATCTTCTAAAAATTAAAAAAATAATAGAACACTTGGGCATGCTTATATGTGCATACATATATATATATATATATATATATATATATATATATATATATATATATATATATATATATATATATATATATATATATATACTATTTTGAAAGTATTTTGTATATAAAAAATATATAGGAAAAAATGGGTATCAACACTCACAAGTTACAACATCCAACCATAGCCCAAACAACATCAATAAATACTCATAATAAGCCTTTCAAAACAGTTTAACAATCCCGACGAGTGGCAAGCTCGGTTTATAACTAAAAAACTATAGTTTTAAACCCCATATTCCTTCCAGAATTTATCAACAACATTATATCCCTACTAATTTCATCCATAATTTAACATTAAAATGACCCATAACAGTCCGACAAGTTCAACAACTCAAAACTAATTTTTCAGGTTACTAATATATGTTTCTGACTTGTTTCTTTTCATTCAAATCGAGAAACACAATCAATAGTACATAATTAAGCTAATTCCCATATAAACCAGCCATTAATTCAACTAAAAAATAAGAGCTCTACTACTACTCTTTCGAAAATCGCAAATTATACTTTTTATGACCGAGATACAACTAGCAGAAGCATAGATAAACAAAATATAAGCATAAACTAATCTTGGACTTAGTAGAACCCATGAAAACTAGTTCATCTTCATCTAAAATTAGCCCCCCAACACAGCTACAAGAAGGAGAAAGAAAAAGTAACAAGTTGTCCGTGATTTTCGACACTAGAATCACTTCGTATCATACGAAATCACCTAGGGTTTGTATGAGATCTTTTTTTTTGGGGGGGGGGGGGGGGGGGAATTTTATATCGGATATTCTTGGTTTGAGAAACCAGTGAAACAAATGAGTTAATTCAGCCCTTAAAAGGCCCCTTGATCGCCCCTCTTTTGTGATTTATTTGGTCACTTCATTTAAACAAGTAGGTGACACACCTACTTCTCACTTACCAGTTTGTGCAGTTTTTCGAAAATGTTAATATCTCTATACTACTGTCACGTCCCAAACCTAGGGAGGTCTGGCTAGCACCGGATACCCTGCTGCCCTGAGTGAACCACTCTGTAACTCTTTTTTTTCTTCTGTAACTATCATAGGACAACATGGGCACAACTCATAATGTATAACTATAAGTGAGAAAACATTGTATCAACGAACCATCTTTCTTAAAACATACATACATATGGGTCATCAGGGGCTCTGACATACTGTAAAAAGTGAACATCTGTCTACAAAGCCTCTAAGATTATTTGACATCAAATGGAACAGAGGCCTACCCATAAGTCTATCAAAACTCTGATACGATGACTCATAAACTAGGTTGCACTCCGAATGAGTTGTAGTCTTACCGATCCTTCGCTAAATGCTAATCTCGTCTGCTATGAAAGCTCATAAACAATAAGTCAATATTAATTAAAGACATATAAGAATCAACCTGAATGTATGAAGTGCCACCATATATGCGTGCTTATTATACGTATACATATAATGCTTCTCTTCGAGACTATTATCCATATCGTATGATGCATGACTGCGCAACTGTTTAGTGGTAACTTCCCGCCCGGCCGTCGCAGGGTAGTAAATGTATGACTGCCCAACCAATGATAAATAATAATACATAACTTCCCAACCGGTGGTAACTGTTTGATCGACCGTAGCATAGTGGTAAATGCATGACTGCCCGAACGGCTGTAGCACAATGGGAAGTGAAGATGCATCTCTGCGCAACCGGCTATAACACGATGGTAATATATAATTGCCCAACCGAACGTAGCTCGGTGGTAAATGCATATGCATGAAGATGCATGTAATGTTATGAATATTAATATCTTTATCAAATACCTCAATTGAAACTTAAGAGAATACTTAGACATGCTTGAATATCACTTTACGGGAATGAATAACATAGACATACTTCTAAGAGTGGAACTATTTATGGAATAATATTATGTTTATGTATCATTGCTTGGATTATGCCAAAAGAAAAAAAGATTAGCCTTAACATACATAAAGTAAAGAAAAATTCGTATGATATTCTTGAGAAAGATTACATCGTACTTCCTTATTACAAAATCTCACATTAATTAAAAGTGCTTTGAACTATCGGGTCTTGAAGCATTGAAGACGCTAAGGAATGTCATATTTTGAATTCCTACAGATCCTTGAAATTTCACGTTATATGAATGGGTATGATTCTTATGTCTTTACGACATATAAAGATTCTCTTTATAAAATGATAAATGACTTAGGTTATAAGACTTGTCCAATTCACATCTCTAGTCTTGCCACCTTACTAAAAGCATTAAGAGTCATCAATTTGGAATTGGAGGGGCTGCAACGTTAAGGGAGGGTTAAGCTTATCCAACGATGGTATAATTAGTTAATCCTTCGTAAATAAATTAATAATTAACTCATTATTCACATTATTAAAAATTATTTCAAATTACTTAAAATACTATTTACGTTTAACACACTTTATGTACCCCACTATGATGGTTATGTGGTACCATATAAAATCAATACATACATTATTATTTAAAACATCCATGTAAATATATATATATCCTCAACTTCTGATTTTTTTAATCTCATATAAATACTACAAATTTCGTACGATTAATTCTTAAATAAAAAAAAAAATCTCATAAACTTTCTTATATTATGTGTGAAATTTAAAGCATATTCAGAATTAGTAATATTAATAACTATATAAAATTATAGTTTTCAAAATTTTTTTCTACAATAAATGTTCTACTCAAAATAAATACCATATCAAAATGTATCTAACGGTATCAAGATTGTTAAATCTACAGAGTCTTACAATAACATAGTCACAAATTCTATATAAGCTCAACAACAACAACAACAACAACCCAGTATAATCCCACATAGTGGGGTCTGGGGAGGGTAGTATGTACGCAGACCTTACCCCTACCCTGGTGGTAGAGAGACTGTTTCCAAATAGACCCCCGACATCATTTCCTCCAAGAACTTCCCACCTTGCTCTTGGGGAGACTCGAACTCACAACCTCTCTATTGGAAGTGGGGGTTGCTTACCATCAGAGCAAGCCCTCTTGTCTAAATTCTCTATAAGCTCATGAATGATATTAATCCATTTAAGCTCATATGAATTACTACGACTCGTCCTAATATTAAAGTGCGAGATGTAACAACTACGACATCATACTGATGAACGGTTTAATGCGTTGGAAACTAGGCTTGTTGGTCTTCAATTTGTTAGGTGTATCATCCTGTAATTCTAAGTATATTGAGAGAAAAGTTCACCTACATTTGATCTAATTTTCAGCACACTATGAGTGTGACTTGTGATGACATTTGTCAACTTTTATACCACAACCTACTTGACTTCAAAACGTAACACACTACTATCATACGATTGAAATAACTTATAATATAACATCCTTATCATGTTAATAATCTTAGTCTCACCCCATAAGTATATGTTACAACATTCCCAACTTGTCAACTTCTGAGGAAACTTATTTTCTTAAGTTCGTTTAGCTTATGAGCCTTCTAACCCTCTTGTTACTTATTATCGTGATTTAAATATTTGTAACTTCTACGATAACATTATTAACTTACTTTATATACTTCCAAGGACGATCTAACTTTCGAGCGTACTTTTACATATAAAAATACGGGTGTAATAGTGCAAATTAACTTGATAATGATCTTACAGGAAACACTACTTAAGTTGACAGGCCTATGCCACGACTCAACTTACCACCAAGTCGTGATGACACCTAACCCAACCTACTAAGTAAGTCAAATCGTCTAAGTTACAATTATGATGATAAGTCATCACTATTATGAATAAAATTACAAAAGAATTCAATATAAATATTCCATGGAATAATACTACAAGTCATTAGACACTAATATTAAATTTACAAAGTTGATAATAAGAATAAATACAATATCTGTTTGAAGTATATTACCAAAAAAAAAATATGTTTGAAGTGTACATAAAAAAAATGAAGTTCTAAACTACCACAGACAAAAGGGTAGTTGAAATCTAGAATGGTGGTATGTCTCGAGACTCCAATTCAAGGCTTCATCATCCACATCTACTTAGCTCTAGAATCTGCACGTAAGGTATAGAAGCGTAGTATGAATATACTCAGTAAGAATTTTGACTAATCTTAGAAAAGTAGTAAAAGGTTTTTATGTTAAAGATACTCGCTTGCATAACCTATGCAACTCAATAATATGCATAATATGGAGAAAATATTCCCAAAAAATAATTGTAGAATAAAAAATATCAGCAGTAAAGGCGCACGATTTGGATGGGATAATAAACAAACTCTGCCAATGAGACGTGCTCAAGAAATACAACTCGTACCAATCAAGCTCGTAAAGAGGTATGCACCATAAAATGTGTGTGATCAATACCAATACATGATTATAAGCATGCGCCCAACATGTTCCGGTTCCATAACAATTGCCAAATAACATGTTTAAGAGAACATTTTAAGAATCAAATATATAAATGCATGATGACAACTTCCTTATCACGTCAATCTGATGTGCTATCGATAACTCAATAAAATGTGAGATATTAACTGCACACATGCTAACCCATCTTGACAACCAAAATCATCGAATAATATCACAACATAGATTAGCAAGTTAGATGCAATGCAAAAAATTATATAAAAATTTATGACAAACATAAAGAACGTACATGCACATTCAAGAATGTCACCCTTGTACCACCACATAAACATCATAAATAAGATCACCCTCAAACCAATACACAACATCATCAACAATGCCATTTTTATTTTGCCATATATGGATATCACACCCTTATTTAGCCACATAGGTACCCCCAAAAAATATGCCACCCTTATATCACCATGTGTGCAATAATAATCATAATCGCATGGCAAAGACCTCGTGCCACAATATCATCAATATCGCACAATAAAGAACATGTGCCACAATATCAGTCCACCCAACATGTCTATATTTTGCATAGTTATTATAAAATAATATGCCAAATTTCTATCAAATAGATAAGCCCGTAAGATATCAATAAGATGCACTAGGACATGACAATAATAAAATGTATATGGGTATTCAATATATAAGGCATGAGTACGGCTAAATCAATTATAGCAACCAAGGATTCAAGTAGTCATACAAAGGATCACATATGTGTCATAGAGTGCACACATCCCTATTAAGGCAAAACATAAGGGAAAGTACGTTCATAACATATATGTATCTACCTCCGAGGCAAGCTTATCATAAATCTCAAGATTATTTCATCATGTTCAAACTAAGGTGCCAATATCATTAACATTATTAGCTCTAGCATATTTTTTTTGCTCAGGTAGTTAATTAATTGAATAATAAATATAATTAAATAGAGCATACAACCAAACAAGACATAGAATAACTACCCCGAGCATGAATATTCGTAGCCCATAAATACGCTTGTCACCTCACATATACATTACCTATATATAGAGTAAAAAGTATTAATTATTAGAAAAATTTCCCTCAATCAAATCTACGCAATACACTTACCTTATCCGGACTAGTCCAAAGCTCCAAAATCACATTTCTTTGAGAAATCACCTATAACCGGCTCGAATCTAGCCAATCCTCAATCAAGGAAGTCAACCAATATCATAGGAAGTAATCTCAATTAACAAAGCCTCGATCTTTGAAAGATTCTCCAAAAGTCAACAAATGTAAACCCGGAATTCGCATGCCCAAACCTGGAATCAATACTAAAATTCGATGATCCATAGCATATCGGGTCCAATTATAAGATTAGATACCAAATTTGAGTCCAAATCGATACTCAAATTCTCAAACTACACTTCTTAAAGTGTAGTTAAAAAAATGAATTTCACATTGAAATTTCATTTTTAGTGCATAAATCCATATCAATTTTTGAAACATTATCACAAATATGTAGAAATCACTCACCCTATTGTCTTGTATGAGAATCTCATAAATATCGCCTATCACCAAAGTCTAGGGTTCAAAATATAGAAGAATGAGCTAAAATCCCGAAATTCTAACTCTCAACCCAACTGCAAATATCGCATATGCGACCATAAGTTTGCAATTGAGTATGTTTGCAATTGCGACCAGAAGTTCACAAATGCGGTGTTTGCAATTGCAACATAAAGTTACAATTGGTGATGTATCGGCACCAACAATTTCAAACTCCACCCGAAATAATCTGAAACCACCACAAAATTCATTAGAACCTCCCGCATACAAATCATATATGTATTTCAATCGTAAAATACCTTACAAACCTATTCGTTTACTCAAAATAGCAAAATAGGTCATCTTGATCATATGTTCTTCAAGGTCAAACTCTAAATCCTTAACTTAACTAGTGTCTCAACCAATGATCCAAAGCATACCAGTCCTTTTATGACCCCGTTCAATCATACCAACAAGTACAAATACATTATTATGAGCGAAATCTATCTCTTAACTTTCAAATATTCAAACTTCACCAGAATGCATCCGAATCACACTTACATATTCCGAATGACAATCAAATTTTGCACACAAATTTTAATCAGCCAAATGAACATATTCAAATCTTGGGACACCAATCAAAACCCAGTAATACCAAATTTTTTCCTCAGTCAAACTTATAAATTCTCCCAACCTTCAAATTGCAAACTTTCGACAAATAAAGACAAAACCTTCTAAAGACCTCCAATCCAAATTCAAAGATACGACCTAGTCCAAAATTACCATACGAACTTATTGAACCCCTCAAATGTCGATTCAAGGGTCTTTTACTCAAAGGTCAAACCTTTGTCAATTCTTCCAACTTAAAGCTTCCAAACTGAGAATTACTCTATTAAATCAATCCCAAATTTTCCAAAAATAAAAAACAACCATATATGCAGGTCATAATACAACATGTGAAGCTATTCAGAGTCTCAAACTACCGAACAAAATAATAACACTCAAAACGATCACTCGGGTCGTTACAACCTAAAATGAGAGAAGTTATTTGGAGATGAGATATTTGGCATGGGAACAATACAGATATTTTTAAATATTATATGTACTCAATAATTTTTTGTTGTTTAGGATTGTTTTATTATTTATCATTACTCTGCCGTTCAAGTTTAATTTTTAAACTTTTGATCCACTCTTTCATTTTTTGGAAAAATATCTCCGATTAAATTTCTGGATCAAGCACTCAAAGTTCTACTTAAGTTCTTTAATTTTTTGATGAAGTGTCTAACCTGAATTGCCAAACATTAGTTTCTACAACAAAGAAATTTGATTGGTCATCTACATGTTGAAGAATTTAAGATATTTCCTGGCATCAACCTCCTTCCCTCCAAATTTAATCAATATGGAATTGTGGTCTGATCTTTTGTTAGAATGATGCTTAATAAAATGATAGGAAATTTAGAGACTCATTTATTGCCAATTAACATCCTGCATAGTCTTTCTCAAATTCTTGCAGATGATCCTCATCCATTACATTAGGTAAAAGCAGAATCATGGTAACCAACATCGATATAGGCATATGCCTCTATACAATTTAGAAAATGCATTGTATCATTAGTATTATTGGGTTGGCTCCTTCCTTCCATTCAGAGATTGAAATAATATTAAAGTCCCCATAGACGGCCCAAGGACCCCTAATGTTATTGAAAGTTGAATAATATTATTCCACAGTGGAGCTTAAGTAAGCTTTCGTTTTAGCATAAAGCACAGTAATACATATCTCCTCGTTTCTTCTAGTATGCTAAGTTTGAGAATCACCTCTTGTTCTTCATTCTCCAAAGTGTACCTTGAAACTCATCATTCCTAGAATACCATATATTACCATTTTGATTCTGAATTGCATTAGGGAATAATATGGTTCTTTTAACCTTTCTGATGTTTTAAAATTCGCAAAAAATTATGAATTTAGGTAAATTGTAACTTATATATATTTTTCAGAGTCAAATGTTAGAAGTGGAAACCCTCATAATATAAACACTCGTTCAATCAAGTAATCACTATTTCAATCAAGTAATGCCTCTAGAGAATCATAAGAAAACATCATAATAAGGTTGTTTGTATATATCGTACTTCTCAAATCCAAAACCTCTTCTTTTTCTCTTGGTCTCTTTGATAACCATCCCCTCGTGGCTATATTTTCAAAAAGCTTCTCTCAAGACAATAATTAATAACAATAATATAGTTCAAGAGGATTTTTTTTATATTCCAAAAGCATTTCAAAATAGAGGGAAAGAATGTGATATTTTCAAATAGAATTATATTATACTCTATGTGTTTTAATTTGTTTGAACTTTTTCGAAGTACAAAGGGTTAAGTTGATTGATTTTCAATGTAAATTTGAACCTGAATTATTTAAATTTTTTGAAACAAAATATAAATATTTTAAAACTATACAAAAGTATTATTGTTATGAAATAATATAAAGACAAGAGTGCAACGCGCATTAACTCCCCCTAATGAGTACATCAATTTATATCCTTGAGCATTTGCATTCCAATCTTGTGCACCATCTTCAAAACAATCTTTGGTAGATGTTTGATAAATAAATCAACCATATTGACTTGAATAAATATTCCGCACCTTGAAATCATCATTCTTGATAGATATGAACATCTTCATATAATGTCGTGGAATAACTCTTTAATATCTCCATAGATGTATTCTCAATGCCATCATGCTTATAGTTATAGCAAGATACATATGTACACAAATTGTACTAAGGATGTGGTACTTCAGGACCAAGAACTGCATATGCTTCAAGCAACTTAAATCTTTCAAGTTAAGTCATATAAGCCATATAATAGACTTTAGATGCATATCAAGTTTTCCATGTCATGCTAGACAAATAAGATATCGAAAACTGATTATACATACCTTTGACTTTATACTTTCAAGCATTTGAACTATAGGTTCAAAACTACATGTCTTTCATATGGAATCAATTCTTCTTGAATTGTATCTCTTCCATTTAGTTACTTTCTTTGGGTCAGCAAATGCGTATAGCATGCTTTGCAATATGTTGCAATTGAATTATCCTTTTATGAACTTCAGGTTCATATCATGATATTCGGGGATATACATATACCAATGATAATTCATCCCATGTAACCTTTTCTCAAGTGTTTATCATGTCTCCCCCTCATGTTAGAAAAGCTAACTTGTTTCCTCAATTTTGGGAAATCATCTTTGTGCATTATCATGTCAATATACACGGCACATTAATAATAGATGAAATTATTTGGTTCCTGACCCTGAACCACTTGTGAGGGGAGAATATAATATACTCTCGTATACAACGTATATCAAACTGATATATATAAGTTTGTTCTCATAAGAAACAGTTTAGCTATTAAGTGGAAGCACTCAATAATTATCCTGCTAAACCAACTTTGATATAAACCAACTTATCAAGATAAACTATCTTGAGTAGAGAATCTGGAAATTATGCTCGAAGTTAGATTACTGAGCAATTTACCTCGCAAGCACCGGCCAGGCTGCGGGTTAATAACAATTGCGCATGTAACCATATCATAGATGCATCATATGTGGTATACATGGCAGGTGAATGGGCCCATATTCACCTTTGATATTTCCAGAATTTATGGGCTTCAACCCGAACTCTTTAGTTGGTCAGTTCATTAATGAGAACAAGTGATACATGAGAATTCGTAAAGAACTTTCTAGTTCTTTGATATTCACCTGTGTGAATTTGCACATCATACTTAAAATGAGATGGCTAACACGAATGCCAACTGAATAAATTATCAATATTGGTAAACTTAAAATTTACACCATGACATGTGCACTTATCAATAAACTTCAAGTTTATTATGACATGGGTTTTTATACCAATAGATATCCACTTTATTGTGGCATTCTTTCTTTTGTGTAGTACAAACTGGAGAACAAAGCGGGTAGCTTTTCATATGCAAATTACCCCGCTACAAGTTGTAGTAATAGGAGATATCAAAGCCTTCCTTTATTTATAGTCTCAATATAATCAATCGCTTTCGCGTGTACTTTGGAAACTGAATAAGTTTCTTTGAGACTTACTATAGCACAATACTCAATTGTGTTTCTCCAACATAGTAATAATTGGCTCTTCTAGAGCTCTCAATTAATTTTGTACTACCACAGATTCATCAACATCCATGTGGTGAATATCTTTCTTAAAGAGAAAGTTATACCATTATGGTCATGTCAAACTTATATGCAAGGTATGTTTCTTGCATTATCGTTGTCCTTTAATAGTCATATTTCCAAAATACTTTGGCGTACAATAGGTACGTGACCAACGATCATTCATGCCATATATCATCTCAAACCTCCTTCTAGGGGTGAGTGTGGTATATTTAATACCAATTTCATGTTCATATTCTTCCAATAATGAATATGTATTCATGAATCAGATGTTGTCACATTCACTTCGGGGATATGTGATTTTGTTATTCTTTTCAAATCTATAAATGCGTCAGGCATTTGATTTGCTATTCTTTGCAAATGGATAATCTTTTGTGCCTCTTTCACAAATAGAGGTATGTGGATCAAGATGAGATAATGATGCATTTTTCCACAAAATTTCCCGTTTGGTTTCACCAACTTCTCCCCCTAATTTTGGGAAAAGTGTCTCATCAAATTGACAGTCTGCAAATCGTGCAGTGAACAAATCTCCTGTCAATGTTTCGAGGTAGCGAATAATTGAGGGCGATTCAACCTCAACATATATTCCTAACCTTCTTTGCAGACCCATTTTGGTGCGGGATGGCGGTGCTACAGGCACATATACTGCGGATCCAAAGATTCTTAAATGGGATATATTGGGTCCATGACCCAAAACCAATTGCAACGGGGAATATTTGTGTCAATTCGTCAGTCAGAGACGAACTAGCATTGCTGTATGCTAAATGGCGTGAACCCAAACCAAAGTGGGCAGCCGACGAACTAGCATTGCTTGCATGCAAAATGGCGTGAACCCAAACCGAAATGGGCAGCCTCGTTTTCATGAAGAATTCAAGATTATTCTCATCTATTGTCTCAATATGATATCCATTTCGAATGATATCTTTAAAACTCAACAAGTTCTTCTTAGACTTGGAGGAGAATATTGCATTCTCTAAGATAAACGTCGTGCCTTTGGGCAGAGTTACAGTTGCTCTTCCGGAGCCTTCAATCAACTTACTTCCCATGGTTTGACATATAAAAGAAAATATACGAACATGAGAATAAACAACTTCAATCCGTTTGTGTCACATAATATTATCAAAATCTGCTGATGTCAGTTGACTAAAATAAATCAGATAGTCGATTATATGTTTTCCATAATCGATTACTATGCAGTTTGAAAATTTCAGTTTAAGCATTTTCATAAAACAATCGATTGTTAAACACACACAATCGATTGTTGAGCATTGACAATCGATTGTTAAACATAGACAATCGATTGTTGACAATTTTTGAAAAATTCCAGATCTGTTTTAAGACAATCGATTGTTAAATATAGACAATCGATTGTTGGCTATTTTGAAAAATTCCAGCACTGTCTTAAGACAATCGATTGTTAAGCATAGACAATCGATTGTTGACTATTTTGAAAAATTCCAGATTACACTGTCTAATGACAATCGATTGATAGACATAGACAATCGATTGTGGATGTTTTTTGAAAAATTCCAGATTACAGTCTAACGACAATCGATTGTTAGACATAGACAATCGATTGTGGATGATTTTTGAAAAATTCCAGATTACTGTCTAACGACAATCGATTGTTAAACATTGACAATCGATTGTTGACTGTTTTTGAAAAATTCCAGAACACTGTTTTAAAGACAATCGATTGTTAATCATAGACAATCGATTGTTGACTGTTTTTGTAAAATTCCAGCACTGTTTTAAAGACAATCGATTGTTGATCATTGACAATCGATTGTTTTGCAGTTTTTATGCGAAATATGAGATAACCGACTAATTTTTCAGGTTAGTCGATTACCTCTACTGGAAAGTAAAAATATTATTGATATTTGAGCATATTGATACATTCTAAAGAACTAATACTAACATTATATCATGAACTAGCTAATACGAGCTAATACTAATGGCTATTAGTTTATTCATTCACTAATACAAACAAGTAAAATAAAATCAAATAGCTCCATCTTCTTTCATCACGGATCCATCACCGATTAGGTGGTCTATCTTCCCCTCGGGTTGCTCAAAGAAGTCTGCCACATCCAAGTGGGTGATGTCAAAGTTGTCGTCAGAGACAAAATTCGTTTCAGGGCGTTTACTCTTTCGAGATGCTTGATAAAGGTCAACCAAAAGTCATGGTATACGGCAAGCCTTTGACCAGTGCCCGTTTTCACCGCAACGATAATATATAGTTTATAAACTATTTGCTTTTGGGTTCTTATCGTATCGTGCTTGTGGCAGAGTGACCAACTTCAGGTTGTCATATCTCTTCTTTAAGCCATTCCACAAGATGGGTGGATCTTTGACTGTGATATATTCAATTTTCAAACCTTCATCAAGGTGATGGCGCAAGAAAATCAAGGCCTTAGCATAGTTTTGGGTGGATGCATTATTTCTGTCTTTAATGGCGTCTCCAAGACCCATAGCATCTAAGTGGATTTCAACATCCAACACCCATGTCATATAGTTCTTGCCCGAAATTTCAAGGGCAAGGAACTTTCTTTTCATAATGTCAGACATAAAACAAATTTACATCAAGAGTGTGTTCATACTTACGGGCTCTATTACAATTATCACATTCACTTCAGGGAATGGATCATAATCATGTTCTTTACACAATCTCATGTCAAATATTATTTTCATAAAGTGAAAGATTATTTTGAGAATCTTTATTATTCTCATTATCACAATAATGACGATTATAATTTCGTCTATTGCCACGTCCACATCCATATACCTTTACGGTAATAATTTTGTCTTCTTTCAGACTTATCACATACTGCTACCACATTCTCTAAAGGGAATGGAGCAAATTCAATTGGACGGATTTTCAATCTTTTGCCCACAATCATACATGAATTTAATCATGGCAGGACATAGAGATTTAACCACTTCATGTGGTTACAATTTCTTACAAACTCCATTAGAGTTATAATCAAACTTTGTTGTCTATGTTTGTATATAAAATCAAATTATAGAATTCCAAGAATTTGAAAGGGAGAAATAAGTTACTTACCTTTAAGGTATACCAATAAATTCTTGGAAGCATTTAAGCCGACGCGATTCCACCGCGAAGCCGCCGTTTCCGGTTTCTAGTAATTGAAGAAAGAAACAGTACCGTGATTTAACCGTGCATAATCTATTGCTGGCCACCTTCGACTTTTGTTAACAATTTCTTCAACTTCTTTTGACACCAAACAGCAAAAACTGAAAACCAGTGCTTAGCCAGGACCTCAAACGACAGAACTCTAATGCGACTTCATTTCGACGTTGGCTTTTGACAATATTTTTAGGGGGCTGATTTTGGGTGGTTTGAAGCTGGTTCAGGGACAGATGAGATGGCCCTTCTCCTTCTTGCTCAAGGGGTTTTCCTTTTTTTTTTTTTTTGTCATAAAGCACGGCTGAAGAGGAATTCTTCTGTTGAAGAAGAACGATGTGGGGAGAAGGGGGTCTCGTGTATTGGTTTTAAGAAGAAGTGGTTGCTGTCCCTAGGGTTTCATTGTCGTGCTTCTAGGTCTTTTCTCTTTTTGTATTTTTCTTCTCAATGAGCTTCTTGAGACGGTAGAGTCTCGTGCTGATAACGTGTTATGAAATAATATAAAGACAAGAACAATAATACAAGAACAAGAGTGGGATGATTTATCTACCAAGAATAGAACTCTAGAATCTCTCTAATTATAGACATTCACCTTAAATAGGAGATTTCATAACAATTATAAGTTATTTATAATAATTAACAATTCAAATTATTATTTATAAAAAGTATAATCAATTTATTTTTTATTTTTTTTATTTTTAATTTAGCATTCCTTTTTATCCTTAGCGGCAAAATGGCCACCGAAGTTTATGCATTACGCTCTCCGATTCCACAATTCGGTGCATTCTGTCCCCAATTTTCTAATTTAATCTCTCCTTCTTCTGGAGCATTCACCCTTTTTTTGATTCGGTTTCTACTATCTAGGGTTTAACAGTACCAGCAGTTCATGGAGGAGGAACCAGTGGTGTCGGGAACGGCGAATCGAAGTACGGTGAGTTTTTTTCCCCAGTTTCTACAATATTTATGCATATTCTTTGAGTAAGTAAAAAATTGAGCCCTAATTATGGAGTTAATCGTGTACAGAAACGAACGAGAGTTCAAACTAGGGTTAACGAGGAGCAAAATGTGAATGAGGAGGAGAGAGAAGAATCGTCCGACAATTTTGAAGAATCTCGTGGTAGAGCTAAGCGGAGAAAGGCTGTAGCAGGCACTTCAGCTGCTGCGGCTGCTGCTTCTAGAAATGCTCATCTCAGTTTAATTGGTACTACAAATTTCGACTACTTACTGTGTTGTAATTTTTGTTTTTATTTTTATTTTATTTTTTATAACTATAGTTGTGATGTTATTATTTGAATTTGAGAATCTATAGAAATTTAGGCGCCGTGGAAGTTATAGGCTTCTAGTTTGCATACCGTTCTGAAATTTTGTCATGTTGAAGTGTGAATGAAGTTGTGATCTTCTAGTTTTAACTAGTGTTCTGTAGTTTTTACTATGGTAATTTGTGGATATATGGAATTTTTAGGCTTTGTTTACTCAATTATTGTTGAAAGTGTGAGTGGAATTATGGTTTCTATTTTAGACAGTCCTGTTAGTTTTATCAAGGTAAGTTCAGTTTGATTTTTTTGAATTTTGGGAGTCGAGAAAATTTAGGCAGTGTGCTACTCGATTATGTTGAAAGAATGAATAGAAGTTATGGTCTTCTAGTTTGTATTGTTATGGTAATTTCAGATTAATTTTTGAATTTTGAGACAAGCAGTTTTAGGATTGTGTTACTATATATGTTGAAACTGCTGATGGAAGTTGTGGTCATTTAGTTAGTCTAATGTTATAATGCCATTCTTTTAAATTCAGGTTTATTGTGATTTTGGGACTACAGAAATTATAGGCTTACGCTAGCCGATTATGTTGAAAGTGGATATGGAAGTTTCTTTTAGTTCAACTAATGTTGTGTTGCTTTCATTATGGTAATTTATGGTTGATTTTGAAGTTCGATACCGGAGAAGTTTTAGGCTTTTGCTACTCGATAGACTGAGAACTTGAATGGAGGTTGTGATTGTCTAGTTTGACTAATGTTATGTAGTTTTTTTATTCACCAATTTTTGTGTAGTTTTCATTATGGCAAATTTGGTATTTTTTAGATTTTATGGAAATTTTAGGCGTTTGCTACTCAATTATAGTTGAAAGTGTGAGTTAAGTTATGGCTTTGAGTTTGACTACTGTGCTGCCATTTTCCTTATGGTGATTTTAGGTTAATGTTGAATTAAGGAGACTTTGAGAGTATGTAAAAGCTTTGAATTGCTAGTGGAAGTAACGGTCCTTTAATTTTCTGAAAATTCTGTAATTTACAATAGCAAGTGGTAGAATTTGGATTACTATTGCATTTCGTTTCCACCTATTGAATGAAAAAACGCGTATTTCATCCATGAAATGTTGAACAAATGTAACACTCATCATTATGGGTATTTCAGTTGGTGAAGAAGATGCTTTAAGTATTTCTATATTTATTATCTTCATATCTCCTTTTTATGAAATTTTTGGAAAGCATTTTTGTACCCGTCAAGTTTACCTCCCAAATGCATGGTGTGTTTGCACTTTCACCTTTATCGATCTAGATGTTTAGTTTGAAGCAAATGTCCTTGGAAGCAATGGAGGATGTCGACAAGAGGAGTCTTGTTTGATCCTTTAGGTTCATTCCTTTACTTCCTGGTGTTTTTTCATTCTGCTCCAGATTCTTTAAAGTAAAAGTGGACCAATAAATTGGATTGGTCAAGCAGCTAGCTTGCCCTGCTCCATTTGATGTTTCTATTCAATCAGTGACTTCCCACGTATATGACCTCAGAAAAGGGCAGTTTGTATACTATTATGAATCCTATGGGAGCATTTTGAAGTTGCCAAAACCATAATCAAAGGCCTTCAGTTATTATCCCATAAGAAATACTCGTTGCTCTTTGAAAAGTCACTTCACCTATTCTTTTCCAGTCCCAAAAGAAAGGCCACTTCAGCTAATCATGTTCTTTATAGGTGACATACTTCCTATTCATGGGTATCAAACAATTGGAAGCTTTGGTAATCAGTATTTTTTGAGCTTGCTTGTCTGATTCTAATTAGATTTTATCTTCTCTCTGTTGACTCCTTTTATTGTAATATTATGGCGGTTTGCTCATATTGATGATAGGGCGTTCACTCCTTTATTTGCAGATGTTGTTAAAGGTGATAGGAGACTAATTCCTCTAGTGGTCAAGCATTGGGTGGAACACTATGAGAAATACCCGAAAGCCGCAATAGCTGGACTCTTGAGCATGATGTTTGAGGTAATCTGATAATATGTGGATGTTTCTACGGCTTGCATACTACTCCCTCCGTTTCAATTTAGATGAGGTAGTTTGACTCGGCACAGAGTTTAAGGAAAAAAAAGAAGACTTCTGAAACTTGTGGTCTTAAAAGCTTTAGGGGTAAAAGCTTTGTGGGGCCACAACATTTGTGTGATTATAAAAGTTTCTCATTGAGGGTAAAATGAAGAGTTTAAAATTGAATTATTTTTAAATTAAGAAATGTGTCATTTATTTTGGAACAGACTAAAACGGAAAGTACCTCATCTAATTTTAAGCGGAGGGGGTATTGCTTTTTCCTCCATAAATAGGTTCCATTTTGATTATGTAATGTGATGGGTGGAAATTTGTGGTTTTGCAGGCCTGCGGAGCAAAATATCATATTGAAGAAGATTTCCTGGGACCAAACTGATGTTGATGATGTAGTAGTTGCTCTTGTAAACATGGCTAAGAGAGTGTTCACCCATCATATTCAAGAGATTTTCTTAATATGTCTGGTCAGTATTACTTTTTGGTGTCAGTTCAATATGCATTAAACATTAACTTTCTGGTTGGTAAAGATTATTTGCGTCAGTTCATTATGTGCATTAAACATGAACTTTCTGGTCGGTGTTATTATTTGGTGTCAGTTCAATATGCATTAAGCCCATGACATTCATGCATAGACATGTGGTTGTTATTTTACCTGATCTCCTTTGGACCTTAGGGTGAAGTTGAAGATTATCAAAGTTCAAAAAAGAAGGACTTCAACAACTTCAAAGATAACCTTGTCTACTTCTGGGATACTTTGGTTGCTGAATGTGAAAATGGGCCACTTTTTGATAAGGTCTTGTTTGACAAGTGCATGGACTATGTGATTGCACTATCGTGGTAAGTAATTTGTATTCATGTGTTCAAAATTTAAGGTAGACTATTTTGGCTGATTGTCTTGTGATGTGCATTTCAGCACCCCTCCTAGAGTATATCGTCAGGTTGCTTCATTAATGGGGCTACAACTTGTTACATCCTTTATACACATTGCCAAAGTTCTTGGTGCGCAGCGCGAAACCACTCAGAGGCAGCTAAATGCTGAAAAGAAGAAGAAAGTGGATGGGCCTCGAGTTGAATCACTAAATAAAAGATTATCCTTGACCCATGAAAAGATAACAGTAATAGAGGAGATGATGCGGAAGATATTTACTGGGTATGGACCTTATGTTAATGATACATATTTTTTTGATCACTTGAGGGACATTTCCGATTTTGTTGTCTTTTTGTATGTTAAATTTGTAGGCTATTTATGCACCGTTATCGAGATGCCGAACCAGATATCAGAATGGCATGCATACAGTCATTGGGTGTTTGGATCCTGTCATACCCCTCCCTGTTTTTGCAGGATTTGTATTTGAAATATCTTGGATGGACATTGAATGATAAATTAAGTGGATATCCAGTTTGATTTTATCTTCAATCCTCTTTTGATAAACTTGAAAATTCTAACTGTGCATTTGGCTCTTAACTATTCCCCTCCGAAGAGTCATGGTGTAAGGAAGGCTTCAGTCCTTGCACTGCAAAATCTTTATGAGGTGAATGATAATGTTCCATCTCTTGGCCTTTTCACGGAGAGGTTTTATAAAAGAATGATCGAGCTTGCTGATGATGTTGATATTTCCGTGGCAGTATGTGCTATAGGACTTGTGAAACAACTGATAAGGTAATGTTAAAATTCTAGCTTTGGGCAAAGATTTTGCTTTTTAGTATTGTTACCAGCAGATTGTTGTTAGTTGTGCTTTACTAGCAAGCTATTCTCTATTTTGCAGACATCAACTTGTTCCCGAGGAAGAATTAATTTCATTATATGATTTGCTAATTGATGATCCACCAGATATCAGGCGTGCCATCGGAGCACTAGTGTATGATAATCTGATTGCCCAGCGATTGAACAGTTCACAATCTAGTTCAGGTTTTTATCACCCTGTTCTGCATCATGTGCTTTCTATGTGCTTGATTAATACAATTGTATTGGTAACAAAAAGTTGTCAGGGGATAATACTGATTCTTCTGAGGTTCATCTGAGTAGACTGCTGCGCATATTGAGAGAGTTCTCAAAAGATGAAATGCTGAGCATATGTCATTGATGATATCTGGGAGTATATGGATGCCATGAAAGTACGTTATGTACACCATCTTTTGATCTAAGGCTTGATGTTATCTGAACAAATTGCTATCACCATATTATATCTGTAGTTTGGTCTGAGTAGTATTTCCCTACAACTTTCAGTGAGCCTACATCTTCTATACCTAGACTTCCAGAATCTAGTGGCTCAACTTAGTTTTATACACACTATAAATTACTGTATGATATCTGGTATTGACCAGTATTCCCTATGATTTTTAGTATTATTGCTGAAATTACATTATCTGTAGTTTGGTCAGACTATTATTTCCTACAACTTGCCTTAAATTGCATTTTCTGTTTCCATGGATTAGACAGCTATTATCCTTGTTATCATACGATAACTTGAGAAGGGTCTCCTGCCTATCCTGGTTTCCCTGGGTGGACTCTAGGAAAGTATTTACTTGAAAATTATGTCCCTGCAGGATTGGAAGTGTATCCTGTCTATGCTCTTGGAGGAAGAGCCATCAGCTGAACTAAGTGATGTAGATGCAACAAACCTAATTCGGTTGCTTTCTGCTCAATTAGAAAGGCAGTCGGGGAGAAGATTGTTCCTGCTAGTGATAATAGAAAACAATATTACACTAAAGCACAAAGGGTGAGGTTCTTTAGTTTTTCTAGTTGATACTCTCTGAGACTCTCTTTGCGAATTGCTACATTTGTGCTTCAAACCTCACCATTTACACTTGCTATATTTGTGCTTCAAACTTCACCGTTTACACTTGATTATGGATTCCTACAAAGTTCTTGTGAAACAATAAGTTTGGTCATATTTCTGCAACCTGGTTGATCTGTACTGTTTTAGTAGTGTCTTTGTGCCACAATTTATCTCTCACGTCAGTTGCTTAAATACATTCATCTGGTTTTTTAAAAAAAATACATCCATCTACGTTTTTAAAAGCTTATTACTTACTAGTATTATTCAATGGTAGAGGTGCCATTTTCATTTTTTTTCTTCATGTTACCATATTTTACACTTTCCAGCATTAAGACGATTTATTATGCTTAGAGTGATAATATAGTGCCCTCAGTCAATTTATGTTACATGTACATCATAGAACAAAGACAGCAGCTCTTTTTGCTTTGTAGTGTCAAAAGCCGTTTACAGGATGATCTTCCAGATGCTGTCGTTTAGATATTATGTGGTCAATGAGTTTTCTTACCTTAAGTTCAGAATGGTGTTAGATTATTGGAGATTGATTCGTTCATTAGTGTTCTTTGTCAATGACAAATTATATTGGTGTTGTTTAGAGCATACTATACTCCTGGACACAGAATTCTTAGACTTCTTACGATGTAATTGGCAGGAAATGTTTGAAAGTTGTAAACGTGATATAACCGTTGCTATGATGAGGAATTATTCGCAGCTTCTTCGCAAATTTATGTCTGACAAAGCAAAAATTCCTTATCTACTCGAAATCATTGTTCATATGAACCTTGAGCTTTATTCTCTTAAAAGACAAGATCAGGTGCGTTTGAGGAACTTTTATGATGATGAATTGTTTAGGGATTGCCAATACGAAGTAACTTGTTTTCTTTTTCTTTTCCAGAATTTTAAATCTGCTGTCCTTCTGATGAAAGAGGCATTTTTAAAGCATGGCGAGAAGGAAGCTCTGAGATCTTGTGTAAAAGCTGTGGGCTTCTGTGCCAGTGAGAGTCGAGGGGAGTTACAGGACTTTGCCCTTAACAAATTAAAGGAGATAGAGGATGAGCTCATTGTCAAACTTAAATCTGCAATAAAAGAAGTTGCGGTATGGGCTCAATTGCTATTCTCTGTGTTTTATTGGTGCATTTTGGATAAATCTACAAGCTTTGTTGTTGCAGGATGGTGATGATGAATATTCACTGCTTGTTAATTTGAAAAGATTGTATGAACTTCAATTGTCAAGGCAAATTTCCATTGAAAGCTTGTATAAAGATTTTGCGGAGACTCTTAAAAACTTCAGAAGTATTGATGACGAGGTGGGCGGTGTTGTTTTAATTAAATTTTTTTTTTTGCAATCTTGCCAATTCACAACTGCTTTGGCTTACTGTTCAGGTAATTGGATTTCTGCTTCTCAACATGCATCTGCATGTTTGCTGGTGCCTACACTCTATCATAAACTCTGGCACAGTCCCCGAGCAATCAGTGTCTTCCTTGATCTCCAAACGCAGTACCTTGTTTAAACTACTTGAGTCCTTCCTGACTACTGAATCTCCGGAAGGTCTTCGTGCGAATCATCTTGCATGTAGGGTAAGCATTGTTTCTCAAATATCTGCAGCCACTATCTCCTATTAGTGTCTTTGTTCTCTTTTGGTTAATTTGAGTTTGTGTTTTCTTGGTCCAGGTTTGTGTTATTCTTTCAGAACAATGGTGTCTGTTCAGGAAAGCAACCTTTGCTTCCACTGAGCTAGAAGTTTTGGGGTACTCTCCAGATGAATCCATACTTCAAAAGTTCTGGAAGCTTGGTGAATGCCAACTACGTATTTCAGGTGGTCTTAACTTGCTCATTCGCTATTTGCTCTAAAGGCGTGACAGCTCTAGCTCACATCTTACTGTTGTAAATAGGAATAATAGTACGGCTCTAACACTATTGTTTTATTTTAACTATAGACTAGCTTGATTCTAGAGCAATCGTACTTCATATTGCAGCACTTCTAATTATAAAAGAAAACTGGAATTGGAATTGGCAAGCTATGTAGTGCTGATCTGTACTTACTTGTTTAGGTGCCACTAAAGCTCTATGGCTAAGTTTAATAGTTTCAATTTTAGATAAATCTTGCTTTTAGATATAAACTAATCATCATTATTATGGTCACTATGGAAACATTTTGGTGCTTGAGTAGTCACATGAACTTGAGTGCTAAATGTATATTTTCTTGGAAGTCATTCATTTTCTCATGCTGTATCTTAATTGAAAGAATTAGTTGTTGTGCATATATTTGTTTACTTCACGCTGTGGAGCCTGATTTCTAAAAGGAGACCTTTTTATCCATCTTTATTCTAGCATTACTTCCTAGATGAAGATTCTAGCTTTTTTTGTTTGATGGAAAAGGATCATTAAGAAACCAGTACACTCCGCTCCCAACACAACCAAATGCAGGAGGAAAAGAGGTGTTTTACTTTCCTTTTTCTGTTGTATGCACTCTTACATCATGAAGCAGTGTGACACGTGCAAAACTGTTATTTATAAACAACAACATATCCAGTATTATCTTATACCGTAGGGTCTGGGGAGGGTAGTGTGTACGCAAACCTTATCCCTAGCTTGTGAGGATAGAGAGTCTGTTTCCAATAGATCCTCGGTTCAGAAGCACCATATCAATAAAAATATAGACAAGAAGGGACATCACCAATAAGCCATATAAAAGCAGAATAAAAACAACAAGATAGTAAGGTGTTCAACAATGAAAGAAAACAACAGTTAGTCATAAAAACCTACTACCAACACAAGGCAAGACTGCGTGCCAATACTACTGTTATGAACACTTTAGACTACCTATTCTACTACCCTAATCCTCGACCTCCATATCTTCCTATCAAGGGTCATGTCCTCGATCAGTTGAAGCTGTGCCATATCTTGCCTAATCACCTCTTCCCACCTCTTCTTTGGCCTATCTCTACCTCTCCACAGACCCTCCAATGTCAACCTCTCACGCCTCCTCAACGGGGCGTTAGTGTTCCTCCTCACACGGCCAAACCACCTAAGCCGCGCTTCCCGCATCTTGTCCTCAATAGGGGCCACACTCACCTTGTCGCAGATAACCTCATTTCTAATCCTATCTAATCTGGTGTGCCCGCACATCCATCTTAACATCCTCATCTCTACTGCTTTTATGAGTGATTTGACCGCGCAATCTGTTATTTATATATCGTAAAACAAGATGCTGCAAAAACTTGAGCACGTAATCCGTAAGCAGAAGATCATCAATATACCTTTGAGCAGTGGTGGAAAAATAGATCTCCACTGTCCATCTAGAGGTGTCAATGAAAGGATAGCATTCTTTTCAACTGAACCCAAAAAAGTGTTTTCAATTTCCAAAACAGCCTCCAACACTACCTATCCATTCAACCCCGGAAAGGGTTTCTTTCTTCACCTGATGGATGCTTTGGGGAATTTAATTTATCTTCTAACGTGGAAACAGATGAAGCGGAAGAAGATGATTCTAATAGGGAATACATTGAGGAGACAAATCGAGATGCTATAATCATTGCTGTGGCGAAGTTGGTTGCTGTTGAGGCAGTTCCTAAGGTTAGGTGGATTCTCTTTTCATAGTTGGATTGTTCCGAACTTAATTACTAGATGTACTTTGGGGATTTGGTGCCTCACCATTAATTTTCTTTATCAGCTGCTGACATATATCATCAATGTAAACTATGTCTACAGGAGTATCTTGTCCAGAGATAGTATCTCATTTCGCGATGCATGGAACAAGTGTGTCCGAGGTCATTAAGCATTTGCTAACAGTCTTAAGGAATAATGGTGCAGATGTTGCACCTCTGTTCCTAGAGGCACTAAAGAAGGTAAGTGTCGTTACTTCTTAACTGAGATGATTTCTATTTTATTTTGGTCACTTGGCAGGTTGGCTTACCGTAAGCCTTCTGATGAAATTGCAGCAGAAAAAAATTGTTTCAAAATTGGATAATCATATGGTTGAGCAGTTTGGTTTGGCTGAGATGTTGTCGGTGTATATCTTTCATGTTATTGGGGTGTGTCTAAGTTGGGTGTGTTATGATCCAAAGAGCTAGGATGAACAAATCTCATGCTTTTAAAAAAGAGGCATGTCTATGTCCTTGTCTGCTATTGTGGTGGCCTTTCTCCTGGCAGTTTATTGGTTATTTTGGGTGGCTTTCAACACTTTGACTCAGCTAGCCACATGATTCAGAGTAAATAAAGTTTGGAAATAACACATGTTAGATTCTTTGTTTGGAAAGAAAGTATACATGTTAGATTCAAAAAGGAAGCAAGGTCGTAACTTGGCAGCAAAATAGTGTGGGGGGGCCCCCCCCCCCCCCCCACCCCACAAATTGAGTGGTTGAGCATGTTTGTTCCGGTTCTGCAGGCATATCAACGGTACTTAGTGGTGCTTTCTTCTTCTGATGACAATTCAGCAAGAAAGACATTTCAAGAATGTGAAGATCTTGCGAGTGAGCTTGCTAAAACTTTTGGAAAGGCTGCTAAAAACAAGCATCGATCAGATGTTCTAAATATTGTCACAGGAGGCATTCGCTATGCCTTTTCAGATGCTCCAGAACATTTGTCTTTCTTAGATGGTGCTGTGCTGCATTTCATATCCAATCTTCCTCCGCCAGATATTATGGACATGTAAGAGCTTAACTTATTTTTCCCCTTTTTAGTCACATAATGAAAGGTTAACATGCTGTGTAATCCTGAGTTTAATCATGTTAGATGATCTATCAAGGGTGGTATTTAAAATTGTACATTAGTGCTGGTATGTAACAATTTGAGAAAACAAGGGATTATCTTCTGGCATTCCTCGGATTTTGAATATTGAAGGAGCTTGAAACATTGTATTCGGCTTGGTTCCAGGGGTGGGATTTAGATGTGTATTGGTCAGATATTTGCCGGAAAATTGAGACATCCTGTTAATATTTTGGGGCTTGAACTGTCGTGATTGTGGCAGGCTCAGAAACTTTTCTTTTTCATTTTTTGGTTTAAAGAATATGACGTGCTTTTGCTGAAGTATTTTGTTGATATGATAGGGGACTAGCCATATACAAGCAGTCTGCGGAAGTGCAGGTTTTAGAGAAAATGTGTTTTCTTACAAAGATTACCCAATCTTCATTGTCAATTGGAATCGCGTATCTGCTCCAAAAACTTGCAGAGAACTTAAATGATCCTCTGATATGTACATAGGAGTTTAGCTTCTTCAAAGTTTTTTTTTTCTTTCCATATTAGTCGCATAAGTGCTAGAGGAGCCATTTCCATATCTACTCCTTTTCCTCTTGAATTCCCAACTCAGAATAAGTCTATTATGGTAGCCGGCATTACCTGGTGCCAAACATGTTCCACGCCGTGTTCCACAATTGGCATTCAATATGACTGAAATCGCAAGTGGTTGACATCTTGTCGCGACTTCTTGCACCCAAAGCACGAGTAGATGTGAAGTATCTTCTATTTCCTCAAATTCTCAGCTGTTAGAATTGCTAAGGAAAAAAGCAAACCTTTTAGGTGCCTATAGGAAACAATACCAAGGGATGGGAAAAAAAATGTCCTTCCTTCTCAATAGTCTATGATAAAATGAGTTTATCCTTGTTCTGTGTATCCCACTTTCAGTGGTCCTGGTCCGTTAGCAAAAAAGAAAATGAAAATGGAAGCAACAGCCAAGAAAAGTGTTGTTTAACCTATAAAGAAGAGGGCATACCTTCTTACAAGATCTACTGAGCTAAAAAGTTGGGGGATGCCCAGAACTTAAATTAGCTATGACTGCTGCTTACTCTCAACTACAGCCTTACTGCGTTACTGGTGTCTGAGATCAAGGATATAGGAGGCTGATACTTTTGGACTCTATATTGTGTCTCAAAGAAATAAATGAAACTTTACTAATGATCAGCTATAGCTATCTCATTGGACGAAATGTTTTCTTGCCTTTGGGCATGTCAGTGGTGAATATTGTATTGCCTTTACATTTTAGCGTTCTTTCATTTTTTTAAGGTTGTCCTTGAGAGAGCGACCTTAGCAATCCTATCTTGTCATCATTAAATCTTTCAATGCTATTTTGTTATTATAAGTATCATACGGTACAGACTATCAATTCAACTTTCATGTGATCAGCTTGAAAGATGTTGAGAAAAGAACTGAAAATGTTAATATGGATGAAGATCCAAGTGGTTGGCGACCCTATCATATATTTGTAGACACAGTCCGTGAGAAGTATGCAAAGGATGAAGGTTTACAAGGTACACACGCTTTCAATTTTCTGAATTTATCTTTTGCTGTAGTTTGTCCTCTCCTGTCTTTCTCCCATTTTATCTTGTGCGCTTCTTTATTTTGCGAGTTATTCTTTATTGTTTCACTCCTCATAAATGGCTCTGGTCTCCAGTGAGTCCTAGTTTGAGTTCACTCCCGAAGGGTTTTTTTTTTTTTCATGTGGAAGAGGAGAACTGATGTATGTAAGCACATGCCTAGTATGTTTGAAACTGTGTTTGGGTGGGTGGGTGGTTTGGCGGGGTTTTGGGGGGGGGGGATCAAAAACTTAAAAGAGGTTGGTTTGCTCACGAAGTCTGACAAATGCCTGATGGGCTATAAATAGAAAAGGAGGTTGGTTTGACTATTAAATAAATGCCATGCTGTTCACTTTCTTGTCATTTTGGGATAGCCCGTGATGGTAAGTGGAGTGGAACTCGAAAGTGATTATGTCCAATCCTGTTGTGTGCCACATTAGGTGACAATAATAACAATATCTCAATCATAAAAATTAGTTAGGCTCGGAATATGAGCACTCAGTGTGCATTCCGCTCTATTTAGACATGTTTCATTCTAATACTCATTGTTATTTAAAACAAATCAGAGTTATTTAACACTAGAAATACTCTTTATCTCACATTTGTCTGAACACTAAGTCACTAACATACAAATTCCTAAACACATTAAGCAGACTCGTAATTAACACCAATGTTCCTAATGTAAGTGTCTCCACTACCTCAAGTACCGTAACAAATTATTTGGCAAATTCCTATCTTTAAATTTTTTTTATTTTTAAAATTCCTATCTTAGTGGTGGTAATGTCATTACTCATTACTGTTCATGAGCTCTAGAGAATAGTTGCTAAAACATTCTATTAGATTGATTGTCCATTGTTGTTCTAGCAAGTTCCGAGTGTCCTTTGATAGAAGGAAGTCACGAGGGTACGAGTGTAGAAACTAGCATAATTAAGCGGAGTAATAATTCAGAAGCTATGTTTGAATTGTAAAACAACTTTAAAAGAAGTCTTCATGTTGTGTGTTTTGGAAGTCGTCTTTTTTTTTTTCCTTCCCGATTTTCCAATTTTTACTAATTTTATAGCTCTTTGATTTTCCTTGGTGGTTCTTGTTAGTAAGTTAGTTGTTATGTAAATAAGCATAGTCCTACATGGAATAGGAGTAACGTAGGTATTGTGTCTTGTTATAAATAGGGGTACTTGTATTATAACTATTGTAGATCAATAACATAATATTTTTCCTGTGTATTATTTCTCACATGGTATCGCAGTCTTGGTGGTGAGAGACTAAGCCTGTCAACCGGTCCGGGTTGACCCGGGACCGAACCGGACAGGCCCGGTTCTTAAGGGGTGGGCTGGGTTGGGGGGGGGAGGGGTTGGAACGATTAGGATTTTAGGGTCTTGACCCGTGACCGGACCCGCCCGGTAAGCAAAATAGTGCTTGAACCGGTCGACCCGGACCGGGACCGAACCGGTATAACGGTCAAAAATTTAAAAAAAAAAATTTGTTTTTCTGAGCATGTGGGCCCCACAGGACCGTTGGCAACGGTCCAGAACCGTTGGCCAACGGGAGTATTTTCAGAAATGGCCACTTTTTTGTTTTTTTTTGTATTTATTAAATTACATTATTAACCCTTCTTAAAATCTATAAATACCCTCCCCTCTTCTTCATTTCCTCACTCAAAATTATCAATCTCTCTCTCAATTCTCAAATTATCAATCACTCTCTTCTCTTCAATTTTCAAGAATTCATATTTTAATTTTATAATTTTATTGTCTTTGTTTTCCCGAATTTAATTTATTGTAATTTCTCATTCGGAAATCGGAATTCTAAGCTTGAAGTTCAAGTGTTCAACATTGAAATACTTGCTTGACGTTTGTTCGTGGTAACACCGGATTTGCGTAATCAAGTGCTCAATTTATTGTCGAATTCGGTGCACTCTCTCCAACTCTTTCTCTTATTTAATATTTTAATTGCATATTTGATTTTAGCTTATATTTTCATTTTTACAATATGTTTAATGCTGCTAAAAGAGCGTGTAGAAAAGTTACTGGTAGGGGTGGAAGTAAAAAAAGAGGTAGTTCCTGTAGCTTCTGGTAGTAATAGTAATGACCCAACTACACATGTTTCTGAATCATCGCCTAATTTGCGAGATGTAGATATTGATTATGAACAATTACAAGAAGATTACGGAATAGAAGATAATGAAATTGGAATAGCAGATGAGATACCACCTACACCTAGTAGTGGAAATGTTGGTAGTATTGGAGTTGGAGTTGCTAGTGCAACAAGCGGTAGAAGACCACTAGTGGCTCCAACTTCTACTCGTAAAAAAAGAAGTCATGTTTGGAAATTTTTTGATATAGTAGAAGGTACTGATAGAGTTAAGTGCAAACTTTGTAACGAAACGTTTAAACATTTGACCGGAGGTAATTTAGGGGGGACTGGGACACTTATTAGACATCTGTCGACTAACCATCCTATAGAATGGGGAGCTAATGGGGATGGAAGTCAAACAACAATTTACCCTACTACCGGAGGTCTCCTAAAATATGATAAAATGAGGGATCGAGAGGAATTAGCGAAAATGATTGCTTTGGGTTGTCTACCTTTTTCTTTTGCTTCTTCCTCTTATCTTATTATATATATTCAAAGGATATACATTCCTTTGTTTAAAGGTATCCCTAGAAGTACTTGTAGAGCAGACATCTTTAGACTTCACGGCCAATATCAAACATACATACGTTATTTGTTTAGTCACCTTCCTTCTAGAGTATGTCTAACTTCTGATATTGGCCATGCTGTTAATGGAAATGATTATTTAACAATTACATGTCATTGGATAGATGATAATACTTGTATGCAATTTTTTTCCCATCTTTTGTTGTGTTCATTCAATTATTACAAAGTATTAATATAACTTAATATTTATACATAATTCTAAAAAAAAAAATACAAAATAACGAAACCCGGCCCGGCCCGGACCATTACAACCCGTAACCCGTACGGTTCAATCTAAGCCTGTCTCAACCGAGCCCGGTGAAAACCGGTACTGTTTGTAACCGGCCCGGACCGGTAACCGGACGGGTCGAAAAAAAATCGACCCGGACCGGACCGGTGGAACCGGTTGACACCTCTAGGTGAGACACATCTGAGAAGTAGAACACATTAGAAAGTCACTATGCCTCAATTGTCCGGTGACTTTTCACGGCTATCTTGCTTTATCTCTCTCCGTCAGTGTTGTGCAAAATCCAACACTACCAAAAGATCCATCATCGTTTGGTGACCAAACCCAACTCAACCTCTCCGGTCAAGCAGCTTCACACGCCCACACGCGTTGTCAGAAGCTAGGGTTCCGACGAGCGCGTAAGACCACACGCTGACGAGTACGACCTTTTCCGACCATTTTTTGGAGAAGTTCCTTGAGGACAGATTGCTCGCCTACTAATTCCGAGTCTACCTTCAAGTTTTATCCTTTTTATTTTCCGGCGACTATTGGCAGATTCCGGTGACTATCTGTTTCCCGCGGCTTTCTGCTGCTTGTTAATTGTTTCTGTGATCTAACACAATTTTGGAGGACTGGGTGGGGTTTATTCTGGAAAATAATGTCACCTAATCTCTATCTTTGTGAAATTGATTGATTAAGACCGGTTATATATCTTTGGACGTTACTAAGGGGTCGCTTTGTTGGAGGGATTAGGAAACATATTTCCGGTTAACTAATGCGGCGTTCGGTTGGCTTATGTAGCTTTTGGTTTGTGTTATTAAACAATACTTGCATTACGTTACCTAGAAGTTATGTATTATTTTATGCGGGATAATTTGAAACATGAATACATGTATTTTTAATACGGATAACATTACTTAACATTTCATGCATTATTATTCATTGCATAACAATCTCTATATTATTATTCACCGTATAACAGTCCCTTCATTATATTCACTAAAGCCCATTCAATAGATGCTTTTGCCATATCCTGATTTTCTTTTGACCCCCTCCCTCCTATGTTGTTTTTAGGTTAAAATTCCCGATCACTTAAAGGCACGTTGTGAGCCAAGGAGATCTTCTCTACAATAGTGAGTAACGTAGGTGTTGTGTCTTGTTATAAATAGGGGTACTTGTATTATTATAGTTAGGGTAGATCAGAGTCTTGGTAACCAGAGGGGTTGCTCTGATGGTAAGCAACCCCCACTTCCAACCGAGAGGTTGTGAGTTCGAGTCTCCCCAAGAGTAAGGTGAGAAGTTCTTGGAGGGAAGGATGCCGTGGGTCTATTTGGAAACATCCTCTCTACCCCAGGGTAGGGGTAAAGTCTGCGTACACACTACCCTCCCCAGACCCCACTAAGCGGGATTATAATGGGTTGTTGTTGGTATCAGAGTCTTGGTGGTGAGACACATATGAGCAATAGAACACATTAGAAAGTCACTGTGCCTCAATTTTCCGGTGACTTTTCATATCTATCTTGCGTCATCTCTCTCTGTCTGTGTTGTGCAAAATCCAACACCACCAAAAGATCCATCATCGTCCGGCGACTAAACCCCACTCAACCTCTCCGGTACAAGCAGCCTCACGCGCCCTCACGTGTTGGCAGAAACTAGGATTCCGGCGGACGAGTACGACCTTTTCCGATCATTTTTTGGAGAAGTTCCTTGAGGACAGATTGCTCGCCTACTAATTCCGACTCTACTCTCCAAGTTTCATCACATTCCGACAACCTTTTTATTTTCCGGCGACTGTTTCTGTTTCCGGCGGCTACATTGTATTTTTCTGCTGCCTGTTAATTGTTTCTGTGACCTAACACAATTTTGGAGGATTGGGTGGGGTTTATTCTGGAAAAAAATGTCACCTAATCTCTATCTTTGTGAAATTGATTGATTAAGACCGGTTATATATCTTTGGATGCTACTAAGGGGTCGTTTAGTTGGATAGATTAGGAAAATAATTCCAACATTGAATCCCGTATCGGGGTAGGATGGATGAAGTGGAGGTTAGCATCCGGAGTATTGTGTGACAGAAGAGTGCTACTGATTCTCTAAGGTAAGTTCTATAAAGCGGTGGTTAGGCCGGCCATGATGTATGGGGCTGAGTGTTGGCCGGTTAAGAAATCACATATCCAGAAGATGAAGGTATCAGAAATAAGAATGTTGAGGTGGATGTGCGGGCATAGTAGGATAGATAAGATCAGGAATGTTGATATTAGGGAGAAGGTGGGCGTGGCTTCCATTGATGACAAGATGCGAGAAGCAAGACTCAGGTGGTTTGGGCACGTTCAGAGAAGAAACCGAGATGCTCCGGTAAGGAGGTGCGAACGACTGGTTGTGGAGGGCTAGAGAAGAGGTAGAGAGCGGCCCAAGAAGTATTTGGGAGGGAGGGGGGGAGGTGATTAGACAGGATATGGCGATGCTCCAGACTTCCGAGGACATGACACAATTGACAGGAACATGTGGAGGTCAAATATTAAGGTTATAGGCTAGGAGGTAGTTGAATTTTGCCTTATGCCATAACTTTGGGAGACCTAGTCTGGTAGGGATGATATTTTGCTTTTGCTTTGTATCACCCTTTTATTTTCGTGTTGTTTCTATTTTTCTTATATATATATATATATATATTATTTTTGTGGTATTACTAATATTATCTTCCTTTGTCTTTTTGTCTTCTTGAGCCGAGGGTCTTTTCGGAAACAACCTCTCTACTCATTCGGGGTAGAGGTAAGGTCTGCGTACACACTACCCTCCCCAGACCCCACCAATGGGATTTCACTGAGCCGTTGTTGTTGTGTCTGTTGAATCCCGCATTTAATATTATGTCTTTTTGGAGGGATTAGGAAACATAATTCCCGGTTAACTAATGCGGCGTTCGGTTGGCTTATGCAGCTTTTGGTTTGTGGTATTAAACAATACCCGCATTATGTTACGCTAGAAGTTATGTATTATTTTATGCGGGATAATTTGAAACAAGAATACATGTATTTTTAATACGGATGCCCTTAAAGTAAATAACCTTACTTAACATTTCATGCATTATTATTCATTGCATAACAATCTCTACATTGTTATTCACTGTATAACAATCCCTTCATAATGATTCACGGCATAAGAACTCTTTGCATTATAATACTTGCATAACTAATATGTGAACCAAACAATCTCTAAATGTATTTCTGGATATTCTTTTGTTGAAGAAAAAAATTGTTGGAAATAAAATAGTAGGGCCAAATTTCAATTTTGCTAGACTGAAAAAGGGGAAGAGACGAAGCAGCCAGTTTTGTGGGCAGTATGCCCTAATGTGACCCACTATTTTTCAAGAAAGAGGTGTCTTTTTTTTTTCTTTTCACTTTTCCTTCCAACAAAGAGGTTGTGAGTTCGAGTCTCTCCAAAAGCAATGTGGGAAGTTCTTGGAGGGAAGGATGCTGGGGTTTATTTGGAAACAACCTCTCTAACCCAGGGTAGGGGTAAGGTCTGCGTACATAATACCCTTCCCAAACCCCACTAAGTGGGATTATATTGGGTTGTTGTTGTTGTTGTTGTTTTTGAAGAACAGGTGGTTATTTTGTTTGTTCTAGCAAGCAGTTGGGTTCTTTTCCCGAAAACAACTCTTCTATAGTCCAAGAACCCTGAAACATATCCTTGATATTAATTTACGCATAAGTGATGTGTACATGCAGATCTAAAATTAGGATGTCTAGATTTGGTCTGAATTTTAAAATGATGTTCAAGCTTCATCTAATATTTTTAAATAAAGCTCAAATGATCTTTAATTGCCAAAACACCTGTCAACTCATTAGAATAGGGCCTTTTTGGTCTTTCACCAAAATTCCCAATTTCTTCTCCACCTTTTTCAGTCTTTATATCCAATTTTATCTCTTCCATTAACTCCTAGCATAAAGTTTGATGCAGCAAAATCTCAAAAATTTTTTAATGAGAAGGAACCAGAAGTTTCTGTTGAAATATCTAATCAATATATTAAAAAGTTCCAATTTTCCTGTGTGATTTCTACTGTGTTTCATTTTCTGAGTTCTAGAAGTAAAACTCGATCTGGGTTTTAGAATCTTGTCAATCTGTTTTGCACTATGGCATGAATTGAACTGTGCTTTGGAAAATTATAGAAGAGGGAGACAAAATTGATGGTAATCTTTCAAGTTCTTTCACAGCAGAAATCTGCCAAGGTATCGACTCTATGTCCCTACATACATACATACAACCAACAAAACAAACATGGAAATGTGATAAGTATTTTGCAATTGGGTTTTATTAGCCGGCTATTGTGTGAAGTTGGTAAATTTACATGTTTGAGCTACAGTTCTGAAATTGGCTTCTCCTATATTTGGGGTTCTAAGTTTATCTTTTACTTCTTTGTTTTGCTTGTCGCCCTTTTTAGTTTTAGAAAAGTGATTAAATGCAGAGAACTAGAAGGGAAGTTCTGAGTTCTAAAAGAGAAATAAAGAGGGAGAAGGGGTCATCTGCAGAGAAAGAGATAGAAAAGGGCTGGTTTTAGTTTTTCTGGTGTAAAAACAATAAAGCCTATTTGTTAATATGTTATGCTATGTACTATTGGGGTATTCATAATTTATATTATTGGTGCAAGGGTGGTTCCTGAATGGATTTGTATCAGTTTGTGGATTTCTTGGATTTGCTAGGTGTGGTGTAGGGAGTGTTTGTTATTTTGGAGTGTTCTCTGTATCTTTAATATAGTACCATCTTGGTACTATTATAATAAATATTTACCTTCCCCCAAAAAAAAAAATGGAAAAAAGTGTCATGTAAATCATGCAACTTTTATAGAATCACTTCAATGATTTTGCATTACAAATTCGATTGTCAACTAGATAGTTCTTTTTGAAAGTTTCTAGCATGTGTCGACCATACTTGTGGGGAAGTAATTGTCTGTCGCACCATGCTTTTGAAGTGGGAGAACCACCCACATCCCGGTAAGCATGTGTCCACAATTCAAATCATATATATATATTTTTATTTTTTTTATTTTTTTATTTTTTTATTTTCTTGAGAAAGTAATTCAAATCATATTTAAAAGCTTTATTGATCATGTAGTTTGAGGAAAACGCCTCAAGAAAGTTAGGCCTCAACTTACCTCAGCCTTGCTTATTCATCTTCAATCCCTTGACGCTTCTAACATCCAAAAATGTTCATTCTCTTGGAGACAAATCTTGAAAATTTCTACTTTGAAGAATTCTTGGGGAGAATTGAGAATCTTGTTTGGTGGAAATGTGGAATTAATCCCTTGACCGAGCTCTCACTCTAAACTCCAAGCCCTAACTCAAAAACCAACATCTCATTCTCTCTCCCTGCTATTGTTGTCGGTTTATAGTCATGAGCATCCGCGTGTTTGCCTTTCCATTTCACTTTCCTTGGTCATGACGCGATTGTCCCGGCGAAGCCCCTCCCTTGCGGTATGGCTTACGATATGCCAAATTGGCAAATTGTATTGTTCGAGGTTGCAATATCTATTTTCCTAGATGAGGTCCCCTAATGTCGCGATGCCACCACGAGACTCTGATGATGGACAAGACAGGTGTTTCGCGGCGCGAGATTATCAGGAGACACCTTTGATGCTTAATTTCATTTTTTCAACTTCTATTTTTCCGCTAGTCCACTACTTCAATTTCAATACCTTCCAAGCTATCTCAAACACTTGTATTCATGTCTCAATCATATCGCTTGCATCATGTAATGTTGTTAACCCTTTTATAACATTTTAATTACATGCGTAGGCCCTTAATTAGCATGATGAAGATTCAAATCTACAGGATTTTACACAGAATTAGCCTAAATTTTCAACTTTTACTAGGTTCATTTCTTTAAGGTGTCTTTTGGTTAAGGATGAAATTTCATGTTTTGGCTTTTTTCTTCTAAAAACTTGAAAAATTTGGAATATATACAACAATAACAACACCAATCCAGCAAAATCCCATTAGTGGGGTCTGGGGAGGATAATGTGTACGCAGACCGTGCCCTATAGAGAAGCTGTTTCCGAAAGACCCTTGGCTCAAGAAAATAAAAATACAAAAAAGACAATATTAGTATCACCACAGAAATCATAGAAAAAATATGAACATGAAATCCAGAATAAAGATACATAGCAAAAGCGATAACTAGTAAATAGGTCCTACGCTGAAAAGCGAAATAGTAAGACACAATATTGCCACTAGCTATCTTAGACAAAAACTCTACCAGACCAGTCTCACAAAGGTACAAAGTAAGGCAAGACTCAACTACCTCCTATCCTACAACCCTAATACTCGACCTCCACATCTTCCTATCGAGTGTCATGTCCTCGAAAATCTGAAGTCTCACCCAATCCTGCCTAATAATCTCTCCCCAATACTTCTTAGGCTGCCCTCTACCTCTTCTCGTGCCCTTCACAACCATCCGCTCGCACCTCCTTATCGGAGCATATGGGCTTCTCTTCTGAACATGCCCGAACCATCTGAGCCTCGCTTCCCGCATCTTGTCATCAATGGGAGCCACGTGCACCTTCTCCCGAATATCATCATTCCTAATCTTATCCATCCTAGTGTGCCCGCACATCCACCTCAACATCCTCATTTCTGCTACTTTCGATCTTTTTTTTGATATGTGAGTTCTTAACAAGACAACACTCAGCCTCATACATCATGGCCGGTATAACCACTTTATAGAACTTACCTTTGAGTATCGGTGGCACTCTCTTGTCATACAAGACTCCAGATGCTAATCTCTACTTCATCCATCCTACCCCAATATTGTGTGTGGCATCCTCGCCGACAACCCCCCTTCCCAAACACACACACACACACAAAAAAAAAAAAGGTACTTGAAGCGGCCTCTACTTGGGATGACCTATGATTCAAGCTTCACATCCACGCCCCACTTCCCACGGCTCAGCGCTAATCTTACACTCCAGGTATTTTGTCTTCGTCCTGCTTAGCTTGAAACTCTTAGACTCAAGAGCCTGTATCCAAACTCCCAGCCTCTCGTTAACATCAGCTGGCAACTCATCAATCAAAACTATGCGTATTGGACAGTTAAGAGGAATGAAATTGATTTTGACATTTTATACAATCAGAACAACGTGATTCAGTTCCTAAGCAATTTGCCGAATAAGTTTAGCAGTGCAACCCTACACTTTTTAGATTTCAATAATAGTATCGTTATCACCATTTTCAACAACAATGACCCAGTGAAATCCCACTAATATGGTATGGGAAGGGTAGTGTGTACGCATACCTTACCCCTACCCTGAGGGTTAGAGAGGCTGTTTCAGATAGACCCTCGGCGCAAGACTCAATATATCAGTACCATCATCAGAAATCATATAAAAAATAACAACACAAGAACCAAAAAATATGTGAAAAGCAAAAGAATAACAAGTAGATAAGGTCTGACACTATGAGAAACGAAAGAGTAGTGTGAACACGACATTAACCACTAACTTTCTAAGACAAAATCCTATCAGACTAGCCTCACTCTGGTGTGTCGTAGATATGCACAACTACCTCCTAAACTACAACCTTAATGCTCGACCTCCGCAGCTTCCTCTCAAGGGCCTCAGTAATCTGAAGCCACGCTATGTTCTGCGTGATCACCTCTCCCCAATATTTCTTAGCCCGTCCTCTAACTCTCCTCGTACCCACCAAAGCCAGCCATTTACGCCTCTTTACCGAGGCATCTAGGCTTCTCATATGAACGTGCTTGAACCATCTGAGCCTCGCTTCCCGCAACTTGTCATTCATGGGGGCCAAGCGTGTTTTTTCCCGAATATCCTCATTCCTAATTTTATCCATCTTAGTATGCCCGCACATCCACCTCAACATCCTTATTTGTGTTACTTTCATCTTCTGTATACGTGAGTTATTAACTGACCAATACTCAGCCACATACAACATGACCGGTCTAATCACCGCTCTATAAAACCTACCTTTGAATATTGGTGACACTTCATGACTGGATATGTTGAATTAACGAAACCACATGATACATGACCTTTAATACCTGCAAAGGACTTTTAAGATTTTGAACTCACATTTAAGAATATTGAAGATGCCGATAAATTCTCATCAAGTCATTGCAATTGAGTGTGTATCAGCCAAAGTAATACTTCCAACGGAACTGAACTTGTTTCTGCACTTCCATGCTAGTTGGAGATATGAAACCCAAAAGGGAAAGAAAAACTAGAAGTTAAATTGAGGCCCAAAGGGAAAAAACTAAACTGATTTCGGTTCAGTGAGCGGTCTACCTATATTACAAACAAAACCAAGTAGCTTGAAACTGATCTAGCTAATTTCACAGCCGTATTCCCCAGCCAAGAGAGCAGTTTCGGTAGACCCTGTAGAGCCCCAAGCATGACTTGGTGCTAATGAACTCTTCTCATTACTTAGTAGACTTTAGCAGTGTTTCACTCCGAAATACCTTTTCTTTTATCTTTCCTCCCCAACTTCTCCTGCAGTATGTTGCCTTTGAAAGTTGTTTTGTCTAATATGTTATCTTCTTCCAGCTTCCAGTCATCTTATTTTCTTAAATTAGCTGGCATCACTCGGTATTGTAAAGAATTGCTCTAGCACACAGGATTGATGCACATTTGTCTACTGCAATGATGTACAAACAGTGGACTTCTCCTTTATCACAATTACTCACAATCTTTTTTGTTGGGTGCAAACTCTCACAATTTGTTTGTCCACTCCTTAAAGAAGGCACATTTGGCAATTCCTGTTTTTGTGCCTATGATCTGTATAGACCTTTCCAGCTCTAGTTACTAGAGAATCTCCTGAATTTAAAGTCACTTCGTCTTGCATTAAAAATGTATGCCAATAGCTATGTCTGCAAAACTGCTCCATAAGGGAGCTGAACATTGAATCTCTGAAATATAAAATTCTGATGGTGTCAACTATCTATAGATGAGGATGTCAAACATGTGCATGGTAGGACAGCTTTACATTTAAAAGGGTATTGGGGGTGAAACCTATGTTGCGCGGCCTCTCCAAAATGTAGCCGCACCCGTGTCGGATCCTTAAAAAATGTACTACTACTGGAGGATCCGACACGTATCCTGCCACATTTTCGAAGAGGCCGAGCAACATAGGGTGAAACATTGGCCATCCAATCAGGTGGTATTAGTGGTGTAATACGTTTGGGCTTGCTTGTGGATAATTAGTTGTTTCTGAGGTTTCCTTGCTGACTGTCAAAGTTTCTTGTTCATCTCTTCACTCACCGTATTTGCTTTTTGCAACGAAGTTGTCAGTAGTCTATGCAAAGATAGCAGAAATTAAGGTAGTGAAGTTAGATACGATGGGCAGGGTTGATTTCTATACATCGAGCATGGTGTTGATGTCAATGACTTTTGCTTGCTATCATGTTGATTGATCATATAGAGGGATAAATGTCATAAAAGCCCATTACTTTCGTATTGTCCAATGATAGGATCTGTTGGAACTGACGGCTAATGTGAGTTCTTTTATAGATTGTAAGGAAGGTTCGACTATGAGACGTCGAGGTCGTCCTCCTAAGAGGCAGCACTTACAAGGAAAAAAGCTGTTTAACAAGCACACTTCTAGCGAGGACGAGGAATCAATCTGTGGATCTGACCAGGATGCAGATGAAGAAAAACAAGATGACGAAGAGGAGGTCCCTCTAATACAATCTATTAAGTCATCATCCAAGCTAAGGTCTCTGAAGACATCAAAGAGAGCTGAGGCCATATGAGAACTGGTCATTCTGGTCTCTGTTTAGATTGGTTCTATTCCAAAGTATCAGGTACTTATTCATTGATTGGCAATTTGAGCAAGAAAAATGATTAATTAAAATTGGATAGATCAGCTTAGGCACTGGTTTCATGTTCTACAATTTCCACAGGATAGATCAGCTTATTCTTGATATATGTTATTTAGGACTAGGAGCTTTCCTTCATATGATATTATGATTGATTATTTAGGCTCTGATTCTATCTGGGACAAATTTACGGTCTTGATTATGATTGTTGATCTCACTTAAAGACTGAGCATTTTCATCTTTTTTTTCTTCTGGAATTGACAGCTGAAGTAAATTCCGTTTGTGATTTTGCAGGTTCTCCAATCTTTGAAGGTCTTTTCTCTGTCACCATGATCAAACAGTTTCCTTGTGAACCATACTAGTTCGAGGAAGCTTTTGTTGACAGTATAGACATTAGGTGCAGCCTTTGAGTATTTAATAGGTTTCTTGTCACTCATATCCTTTTTCTCTTAATAGCTATATTTGCAATATTTTTTTGTCAATTTCAATGCTTTTATTGATTTGCTAGCTTATTTTGGGGTTAAGATGTCCGGTCATTCCGTTACCTTTGAGCTCTTAATAGTAACTGCTGAATTGACGGAAAAAAATGCTTAAGAAAGCCAAGATTAGTATTGATCGACCAACGGGGCAAGTTCTAAATGATAAAAGTAAGCACACGAGTGTTTTAACAAAACCTAACAAACATGACACATGAACTAGTCAAGATGGATTAATTTTACTTAATACGAACAATTAGAGCAATATCATGCCAACTAGTTGGCAAAAAGTCACCAGACGAGCCAAAAACTTATTATAACAATCATTTTACCCCATGTAACTTATTTTGTCAATTCACAACACAAAGTTTCGAAGGGGTATTGTCAGTTCACAACCCACATGAAAAAGACTAATTTTATTAGTATCAAACAATCCAAAAATCTTCATATCACAAAATAAGATTAACTCTCTTAAGAAAGTTGTTATTCGATTCATCATAAGAAAAATTTTCCGGTTCAACACAAAAGCATTTAGAACTGTAGAATAAAACAATTGTAGAATAAAGAACACCCAAACAGATTTATTGAAAAGTCTATTACTACAAAAGAAATAAAAAAAATATAAAATAAACTTGCTAAATTAAGATGAAATAAAATAAATCCAAGCGGCGATACCCTTTGCGAGCCCTTCCATGGCCCCGCTGGCCGGTGGCTAGCTCTCTTACACGGTTGGTATGCCTTCACAACCTAATTCCCAACAAGCACAACCCATCACAAACTTGCTCGTCCTTATTGGCTCGAGGCTACTTTTAGCGTTTATAACTTTCATACTTGTTCTTCATTTATTGTTTGGTATTGGCAATAAAGAGCCCTTGTTTGATCACATCCCAACTGTTATCCCATTCCCGACTACCCCCGATAGCTCGAGATCGAGCCAAGATATCGACCTCGGGGTCCTCCATCGACCAGTCTGAAGTCACGACATCAAGCCTGTCGGTTTGATTACTGCCCCGTTTTAGCTTGTATTTTATCGTTGAACTTCATATTCTTAACATCGTTTGCTCTTACAACTAGCATAAAAATAGATCACTTATTTTCAGAATTCCATTTACAAATTTAATTATTGTTACCATTTTCACGATAAACAGTTTGACGCCCATCATGGGGCTAAAACTAATAGTGATTATTTTCTTGCTTTTCACACTTTTTCTTGCCCAAGATCTCTTGTTTTCAGGTCAAAATGCCTGGCACGGTAAACAGAGTCGAGAATGAAAACCTCGAAAACCACGGAGAAAACGGTATGGTTGTTCCAGTCGTTGGCGCACCACTGAAGAACATCAATAATGTAACTGGACCGATTCCAGCGGATGCGGTTTCGCAAGACGCGCAACGGGCCGACGAAACCTCGAGCAGATGGAAGCGTACAATATTGCGACCAACAGGACACCCAAAAGACCCCAGCCCAGGAAGAACAAGAAGTTAGTCTTCATGTTATTTTTGAAATGTTGCGGGCACAACAGTTGGCCATCGCTCAATTACAAAGATATCCGAAGACTCCCAGCACAGCAACGTCGGAAACAGCTCCCCCGAGCAAGTACCGAGAGATCGAGCAACAACGGATCGATAACAGACCCCGCCATAACAAAGATGCTTGGGCATCTCTCCAAAAGGATCGAATCAGGTTCGTGGAAGTTTGTGCAACGGCCGTTTCCTGAGGAAGCGACCCTGTAGCCCATTTTAAAGAAGCCTAGAATGCCAGAACCCTTAAGTACAACGGGACCTCCGATCCCAACGAACAAATCACCACCTATGCGTGCATGGGAAAAGGCAACGACGCAAAAAATGATGAGATTGAGCCTGTCTTATTGAAGAGGTTCGGGGAAACACTCTCGAAAGGAACCATGATGTGGCGTCATAACCTAGCGCCCGACCCCATAAACTCTCATAGCAATCCGGTAGATTCCTCCATAAAGCCACGCGTCGGTGCTATCGAAACAATGACGAGAAAGCCCAACGCATCTTGGGCAGAGCAAAGTGAGAATGAAACGCTACGGGGTTTCGCACCCCCGTTGAAACAAACAGTATTACCCCCAGTCTCGGATGACTGGGCAACACATGCCTTCACTCAAAGCCTAAACAAACTGAGCACGACGATTTCATGGCAGTTCAAACAAAACTTGATTAGATACCCAACCAAGACCTAGTCGGTTGCCCACACTCGACATCATTTGCAAATCAGGGTCGTAGACGACCATCTCCATTATAATCTACTCATTGATTCTCCATACACATGCCAATGTAATAAGTTATGCCTTTGCATGATGAACATGGACTTGAAGCATTCCAATAATCCAAGAACTTAAGACCATAAATTTAATGTTACTCGTATGGTTTTGATCTTATATATGGTAGTGTGCATAATAATATGTTATATACCCAATGAACGATATGGTGACACACATAGGTGAATAATAAAGGTTGGCTACGGACGTACTAGTAGAAAACATAGTCAACATAGGCAATAGGTGAGCCCTATGGACGGACTGGTGAAGCGCATGGGTGCATAGTATAGATGAGCCCTATGGACAATCTGGTGACACATACAGGTGCATAATAAAGTAATAAAGGTTGGCTATGGACGAACCGGTGGAATTCATTATCATCACAGAAAATAGGTGAGCCCTATGGACGGCTTATGGAGATGGGTGGTTTGATTTTCGGGAGGTTCATGATTAATTTGGAACACATAGTTCCTAAGTTGAGGTTTAGTATTGGAAGAGTTGATCAAAGTTAATAGTATGAGTAAGCAACCCTAGATTGTTATTTTGAGAGTTCCAATAGATTCGTATAATGCTTTTGCACTTGTTAATATATTCGGTTCGGGTCTCGGGTGGCCCATGGTTGGTGCACTCCTAATCAAAAGTTAGAAGCTTGAACTTAAGAGAATTTGATATTCCTTATTTGATGTCCGACCCTTAGTTTGATGTTGTTTAAAATGTTTTGAGATTTTGGATAAGTTTGAATAAGGTATATTAACTTTTAGAATGATTAGACATGGTTTCAAGAGGCTCTAGTAGGTTTCGAAATAATTGTAGTCACAGATGCGTTGTTGTGGTCGCACGTGTGAGGGCCGCATTTATAGATGATTTAGTGCACCTGCTAAGGACTTGGCAGGTACATCCACACATTTGGATAGAATGTGTGAACCTGCGCCTTAGTGTATGCACCTGCGAGGATGCCGGACAAATGGATTTAGGTTGATGTTCAACTCATTTCTACCATTTTTGAGTTTGGAGATCGAGAAGAGGCAATTTTGGAGGAGTTTAGCCTAATATCGAGAGTATATAATTTTTACTTGATTTTGATCATATATCTTGATTCCCCGTGGACTTCTACATAAAAAATGTAGAACTTTGAAGTGAAATTAGGATATTTATCTAAACTTAAGAGTATATTTTGAGGTTTTGAACACTTACTTGGACTCGAATTTGGGAACTATATATATATATATATACACACAGACACACACACTCGTAAGGTTATGGTCCAATGGGATCTACCCCTAGACTCGAATTTTGACCATGTGGCTCGGACTAACTTTTGTTGACTTTTCAGATTTAATTTAAATTAAAACCTTTTGATTTGAGATTGCTTCTTAAATTATTATTTGACCTTATTAAGTATTATTTGGATAGATTTGAGCATTGAAGGTACTAGATAGAGGAAGTAGTATTAAGAGCGAATTTTCAACAAATCGGTCTTATGTACTATATGTTACAGGATTTAGGGGTAACATATATGCGAAGTGATGAGTATATATATATGCACTAAGGTTATACCATGTTTGGGGTAGCTTTAAGCTTCTTTATGCCTTGTTTCATTGTGTGTTCTTCTTGACTTATATTTTATTTGATTGTATGACTATGTGAGCCTATTTTAATCATGCTAGAAATCACATTTTCGCTTATGAATTTTTTTTGGACATGATGGGATATTCTTGAGATGTCCATATACTTATTTTGGTCGTAGTCATAATTTATGTCACAATTACTTATCCGGATCTTTATTTATTATGTCCTTATGTATTATATTTTGTTTCTTGAATATATGCATACAACCATAGAGATTGACATGTTGGTACGGATTGATAAGATTATGGCACATTTGGAAATTTGAGTGGATTGATATTGATGTGTCACGATGATTATTTTTGTGCGGTTATTGCAATATTAATGTATTATGGCATGATGAGTTTCTATGCGGCACTTGGATATGGATCTATCCCTCAAGAGTTGGGTGATTACTTATGTTACATTTGTCCCTATGAGCGCAAGAGATATGGGTATCAAGTTGAGCACATGTGACATGGTGGATCATGTTAGAGCACATTCGAGCACATGGAATGTGCTGGATATTGAATATGATCGAGCCTTGAGTATGTATGATCATCCTAGACTCATATAGAAGCATTTATATAGATTCTACATGGTGCATGTCATCTTTATATGTTGTTTAACAATTATATTATGTTTTCGCTATCTTGTTTGAGAATCATGCTTAGTCAATCTCTGATTCTGTACCTAGTTGTTATATATGTTATTCTTGGTTATTTTGCCATTATATAGTTGTTGTTATGGACTGTCCAAGTTGAGAAAATGAGTATGATGCTTTAATAAGCTACTAATTGTTCGAGATTAGACTTGATATTTACTGAGTACATATTATATTTATACTTGTACTACACATCTGCATATTTTTGTACAGATCTTAGTACTGGACCTAGCGGTCTTTAGAAAGGATCCTTAGAGATTGTTTTGAGACTTTGTGGTAAACTGCCATTCTTGCTACGCAGCTTATGGAGTTCACTTCTTATCCATTTCTATTGTTTGATTCGGACAATATTGTTATATTTTTTTAGACAGTTGTATTTATCCTAGAAGCTCATGACTTCGTATTTTGGGAGATATTATAGTATTTCCCACTTTGATTGATGTTCTTGAGATTATTGTTCTTTATTTATATTATGATAATAGTTTATCTTGTATTATCATGAATTGGTTGATTTATAGTTGTGTTACTTAGCATGTTGAGCTTAGGTGTCATTACTACCTTCGATACGATTTTGGGTACTGACAATTGAACACATTATATTCTTAAGATTATGGGTTCAGACTACTATTTTTTGTAATTTTTAATAATGTTTTACATATAAATTTATTTTCCGCGAAAGTCCTGAATATAGATGGATCGGCGCTGCAACTTTACATCCGCCCCTGCCGACCACTAGTGCCTCTACTTTGCAACTCCGTAGGCATAAGTTTTTACTTGGATTATGAAGACCTTAGAAATAAGTGAGAAGTGTTAAATCCAAAAGTACATTAATCTTGCTTGCTCTAAATTTTGCTTTTTTTTTTTTTGTTGTTGTTGGGAGAAGAGTGTTGTTTCTCAAATTTGGTATGGTTTAACTATTTAATCACACCACATTGAACCAAACATTATAAATCTAATTAAAATGTGACAATCCTAGGACAAGGTTAAACCAGAGGAGAATGTGACTCCAGCCAAGTTTGAGCCCTTCATTTTGCAATCAGGTAACGGGAGCCACGCCTACTGATCGTCCTTTTTGTCATAGCTTAACCAAATTGTGTCCCATGTACCCTCTACATTGGTCATCAAAATTGCCCTTGTCATCCCTTCCCCTTTTTGCATACACCCCATCATAGCACCATACGGCTTGCATATTTTATAAATTAGATCATTTGGTGCCCTTGATACAAGTTCCCAATACCTCCCATTTTTGCTCAACCCCCATAACTCTATTCCCTTTATCTTTCTAACTGTTTCATTCACATCATCAACTTTGCCTGATCTAATAGTAATCATATTTCCATCACCGTACACGTGTAATAGATCGATCGCATTTCCCCAATTAAATCCAACAGCTAATTGATCTTCCTCGTTCCCTCGGGTGATGAATGTTGGTCGGATGACAACTGGAGTGCTGTTGCATTGAGGTCGCACGGCTATGATGACACTTCCGTTACGTCCATTAGACGCACTTAGGAAAATAAAATCACCTTGTAAGTCTTGGGTAACCTCTCTTGCTTGCATAAATTGCCATTTCTCAACTCTTGAATCATACTCGAATAAAGTTGGACGACTTTCATGTAACTCAGCAAACAAAAATTGGAAATGCTTGGAACTAGAAGGGCAAGACAGTAATTTCATACCGGATCTTCGCCACGAGGACGTGCCACGTGGACCTAAGGGACTTGGTGGGATCTTTTTCACCATCCTAGTCATAATGTCAACTGACGTAACTTCCTGCCTGTTAGTCAAAGCAAAGAGGAATATATTACCAGAAGCAGTCAAAAAATAGACATCTTCACCTGGCGGAACCACTTGTTTCAACAAATCGGCGATCGATATATTAAACCACCGGTTGGAAGAATCGGCGAAGCCATAGAGCACAGCTTCACGGCGCCACCTTTTCTTGTAGAGGAAGAGCCACGTGGCAGAGCTCGATTGAAGATTGTAGTCGCGAACGAAATCCCGATCAGAAATAATAGAGGAAATGGACTTATTGACAGATTTCAGTCGGATAATCTCAGGCAAGGCAAGCTGAAGAATTATATATTGGATGAGCTCCGAAGGGAGTAAGCGAAAACTGATGGCATTTATGGGCAAATTCCGGTGACTTTCCATCAACGTTACAGAACCAATAATTAATTGTTTTCTTTGTATGTAACTACATTTAATTGTTGCAAAGGCTTTGTTATATTGTGACAGTGTCTTCGGCTTAGTGAAATTAATTAATCATGTAATATATTCTTTAGTGTCGTAAAATAATGATGAGTCGACGTTATAGTGGAGAAGACAAAGGAAGCGTAGGGGGCATCCTATGTGGAATTGTCGTCATAGTGGCAGAAACGAATGGTGGAGATTAAAGTCATAGAATATTTAATATTTTTTTGATTAGGTAACACATAGGCTAAAGATATGTATATTTAATTTCTAAGGGGTTTTCTTTCAGAAGTCAAATTCTATAAAGTTTGGCTTAGCTCTACGAGGCGTGCTACTGAAGAGGGTTAAATAATGGGGTTAATGTGGACAATCCTCAATTAGACAAACCCAACTATAAAAAATACATACAATGTAGAGACTGAATATTGAAAGTCAAAACTCGTAATTCAAATTCTTTCATTCTTTTTAAAGCAAATGTAGTATATATAGGCTAATAATACTTGCATAAATTGATCGTGTACAAATACCATTAACATATTCCTAAACTATTTTTTCCTCTACATATATTTGGTGCCCAAGCCCCTCGTACACTTTAAAGGTACTAGCTAATAAGTAGTTGCCATCATTCACCAATATATGTATCAGCCAATTTTTGTTCCTAACCCAATCTCGATGACTTAAAGGCTGCTTTTAAGGCGTTACCTATTCGGACTCTTTAAGTGATCGTGAAGTAAAAAAAAAATATACTTAATAATTATAAAATAAATAATTAAGATTCAAACTTTAAAAACAAATACACTTAATGTCTGAGATCTAAATTATTAAGATTCAAACCTCAACTAAATGCAAACAAATGAGGCCTTAGAAACAGTCTTTAAAAGTTTGGCTAAACACTAATAGCTGCTCAGAAACGTTTTTCAAATTTATTAGCCAAACACAAACTGCTTCTCACCAAAAGTACTTTGAGAAAAGCACTTCTGAGAAAAAAAACATTTCTCAATATAAGCTGATTTTTATAGCTTGGCCAAATATGCTATGATTCTTTAATTTATTTTATTTTTTCTTTTCTCGTGGTTTTACCAGTTTCTCTATTTCCTCTTGACCAATTTGAAAGTAAAATGACTCATGTTAAGTGTTCATATTACCTAATACATGTACGTCCTGTCCACTTACTATACCTTCTTTTTAATTAAAAGGCTTAAAAGATTAAACTTAAAAAGTACTACTTCCATCCCGGATTAAATTTCTACTTTTGCATTTTATTTCATCAAATAAAATATAAATTTCCAGCTCCTACCTTGAGTTAAACATTTGTCAAAAGAAGTTTAGCATGAGCAAATCAAGAAATTCAAAACATCTAAGCTGAGCTAAACGTTTTCAAAAAAAGTTAAGGCAAGTCAGCCTGAGAAATTTTACACAACAACCGCAACTACATGTATTAGCCTATTTACTTGCTTAAACAAATCACTTATCTCCAACAACTCCTCCAACTTTGTCTCTCTGCCCATCTCTCTCCCCCTTCTCTAATTTCCCATCTCTTTTACTTTGTAACTCTCTCTCTCTCTAAACTCTCTTCTGCAACTATTTCCTCTCTTCCATCTTAATATTCCCCCCCCCCCCCCCAAACAACACGCTGAGATACCCTAGCTCCTTCTAACCAAAAACGCCACCTTACAATTCATAACACGTATTTGGGGGGGGGGGGGGGATTCTCTATTGTTATCTTTCTCCCCTACTCCTTCTGAAAATGAATAACTTTATCAACCACCTCTTTTATAGAAGCAACACCAGCCATTCAGCACCACAAAACCAACCCTTCACCGACATAGATATTCGCCACTGCAGACCAATATAGACAAACCTCTCTCCCTCAGCGACAATGAAACACCAACAGGCTTCCCCCCCCCCCCCCCCCCTTTCCGGAAACCCAGCACCTACTCTCAAATTAACACCAACACTGTCCTTGCTGAGGCGTTCTACTTTTCTTCTTTTCTCTGCTCAATCTATGCTCATTCTGGAACTGGCTCTAAAAGACCAACCACGCTTGATTCTTAAAAATGCTCAAGATAAGCTAAGGTTCATGCATTCTGTATAAGAGAGCATGATAGAGTTAACGGTCCAATCTTAAGGAAAGAGAGACCCTTACTCTGCAGACTTAGCTCATTTCCATTCAGTTTTAGTCTCCTTGAGGAGAAAATTGTTGAATAATACTTGATGCCTGGTTAAGATTACAAAGGGCAGGTAAAGCAAGTTGACGAAATTAGGGAGAATGTAAAGGACAGAGAGAGAATAAGGGAGAATATTCGAGGTTACTCTTCCGCAGATGTGATGGGATTTTGGTGGGTGAAATTGCTTGGGCATTATGGGCCCATAGTCCACTTTCACATAATAAGTTCTTCAACCAAGTATTCCTAGTTATATCATGATAAAATTTCTCAGTCAGCCTAAAGGAAGCAACAACTGGAAGACCAATGCTTCAGCTGAATATAGTAGGATACTAGAGACATGGAATAGAGCTACGGAAAGTAGCAACGCAACGAAAAGATTTGATAGTTAACTCAAATGCTCTAGAGGAGGAGATTAACTTGGACTAGATAATAAGCCATCTAATATAGTTCCCTCTCCGGCGACTGATCAGATTGTTGCTTGGTATACGAATCAAGTAGTTTGACTCATTATCAGTATTGTTTTCTTACTTAACTAATTCAACCATCACAGCATGACATTTCTTTAAGGTATGTCAGAACAAAGTTGAAGATGCAAAGGTTATCTAATTGTGGAGAAAAGTAAAACATACATTTCTGTAGGACTTCTGTTAAACTGGACACCGCCAGTGTAAAACAAGAGATACATGAATGAAACCAACACGATAGCATGCCAAAAGAAAGGGAGCAAAAATTCACAAATAGTAGTCAAATGATTACTAATCGTTAGTGATAACAAGGCCAATCTAAAAAGCATCTAGCAAAAGTTTGTAATGACTGGAATAGGATCAGAGTATAGGTAAATAATGCAGTGGGAGGACTAACAATAGCCTCATCAGCAATAGGCACAAATGCCAAAATGCTTATAGACCAGAAATCTTACCGGATATTCCTTTCTCTTCACCACTATCTCCATAGTTGTGGTGGTCATTCTTATTGTCCTGCTTAGACACAGCAGAATCCCGTTGTGGTGGAGTGGTACTAACACCAGTTACAGATTGCTGATAAAGAACACCTCCGGCAATAGTAAACAACAAGCACATCAAACCAAACGGACTAGCATGCTTATCCCAAATGAGAACATTAATGGCAACTGTCAAGAACTTATTCACCACCCCGGTTACTGTAAAAGCAGTAGCGGAGATTGCTTTCCTTGCAGCAAATCCAAAGAAACTGATGAGCAGTCCAAACACACAGGATAATGAGACTGCAACGAAGGCAACAGGGTTAAACAATGTCCCTTCCTTTGATCCCATAGCAATGAACACATCAACATACTCCCCAGTAATAATCCAAAATAAAGGAGCCATCATCAATGACAACAAATTGTTGTAGAACACGAAACCCCAAGTATTCAGCCCCAGATTAGTTACCATATGTTTAATATAGACCATCTCGGTTGTAATGGTTACCAAGTACGCAAACGCCCAAGAATAAGCAGTCAGAGTAAAACCTGAATCTGTAGCAACATACCCAACAGCACCTCCCAAAATGACCACCAAAGAGAGAAACGTCAACTTTGAAGGGCATGGTTGCTCTCTAAAAGCTGTATCAGCAACAGCAACAAGCAGAGGCGTACAGGATCTAAAGACAATGAAAGTATCCACATTGGCATGGCGCAAAAGATTGGTGTTGGTGAATATTGCCAGGTAAAAAACAAGGGCAGCAGGCAAGAATTTCTTGGCATTCTCCAACGTAAACGGATCATGATGCAACAGCCCAAATTTTCCTAAAACCCAAACCCCTAAAGCTGAAGTTAGGTATTGCAATGTAGTAAGAAGACCTGGGTAGTTGAAGTTTGTTATAGCAAACTTGTTAATCACAGCAAGCAAGCTGGAACAGAGGGCATATCCAACCACAAGACTGCTGGTAGCATAATATTGCTTTGACGCATCAAATCTGATTGCAGACATTGTATTCACAAGAGCTGTTAAAGGGCTTTATTCTCGCCTGGACCTCAATACAGTGCTTGCATATAAGCAATAGAATAAACGCCCAAAGTTGAGCTGGAAATGCAAAACATATTTATTTCAATAATTCACACATTAATGTGAGTGTATTTATCAAGGATTTTTATGCACTAAAACATGAAACTTCAAGAAAGAAGAAAACAGAAAGGACAAACCATAAAAGGAAAGTACAAATTGGGGATCAAGATCGATGAAACTTGAAATGAAACCTATTAATAATGTTAGATATGAATAAAAGAAAAGATCAAAAACCGAAACACAATTCAAGATGGAACAATGAACCTAATCAATAAGCAAATAAAAAAAAGGGACAGAAAATAAATGTGAATAGAGATCTTCGAAAAAAGGAACCTAATTTAGCCCACGTGAATGATCTGAAAAACACTGAGCAGAACTTTCAATTAAAAGATGGATAAATAAAGATAAAAATGAGAAGGGCAAGAAGAGAAGAACGGTTCCCTGTATAAGGCAGAGAGGTGTGGGATTGGAGGAAAGAAAATAAAGAACAAAATTGCTTTATATTATAGACCGATGTTTTTTACATGGTAGTCCTTTTACCCACTTTTACACTTCTTTCTCCCACTGCAAATTAGTGTGTTCACAAATTAATTGGATCATCTATCTAGTACACGCATCTAAATAGGTTAACACGAGCACGGTAAGTTCACACTTGTTATTATTCATTACGGCTTGAATGTACATTGAGCATGTTTAGTCAGGCAATTACGCTGATATTTCACTCCTGCCAAGTCGAAGCCGAGCGACGACGGCGCGACACTTATCTTCTTAGCTCTTTAAAAGCTAGAAGATGAACTTCTCTATATATACACAAAAATTTTCATTGCTTCTACCAACGAGGGATAAAGTGCATAACTAAAATGGACTCATTCAAAATTTCACTTCTCTCCATTTCTTTTCCCACCATTTTTCATTCACACCTCTTTTGTTATTATTTAATAACAAATCCAACAATCCCCCACATGAATGGGAAATGGCTATAAACTCAAAGGAATGCACGGACGTGTGTGTGTTTTACAAGCAAGAACTGATTGCATCTGGAGAAGTAGGTTTCCTTTTGAACTTTCCGTAGTGAACTTATATCGGATATACTTGATCAATCGGTAGATTTGATATCTTTGAAACGTCGAGCTTTGTCATATACCTAGACAACATAAGTCACATAATCAATCCTTAACCATCTATGGTTCTCACGGTTGTGTTCGTTTCAGCCACGAACACCGCCTGGTTTCAAGAGTGCTTAGAATGGGCTTTACTTTCATTCTCCTCGAAGTGGCTTACACTTTACACTCACATAGGTGACTCCTAAACGTGTAATCCTAATGACACACTATTTGGCCATATCCTACCAGACTTAGAAAATCATTAAAAAGCTTTAAGCTTTATTAACTCATCAAAAAGCCTTAACGCTTTACCTCGTTTTTAAACATTGTCTTCATCACGAGAATGAGTTGAATTAATTGACAATGTCGAACCGTCATTCAATACTTTTTTTGATCTCTTTGAACCTAGCTCTTGAGATCTCCATTCTACTAGGTAGAGTTACCGCCATGATAATTTGTCCTAGGCCTTTCACCCTATTCCCTTTGATGATCTTTCAAGTTCCTCTCTAGATATGCTTTTTGTAAGTGGATCCGATACGTTATCTCTTGGCTTTACGTAGTCAATTGTGATAACAGCACTAGAGAGTAACTATCTAACGGTATTGTGTATCCGTCGAATTTGACGAGATTTTCCGTTATACGTAACGCTCCCTGCCCTACCTATTGCCGCTTGACTATCACAATATATACAAATAGATGCCAAAGGTTTGCAAAATGGAATATCTTCCAATAAATTCTGGAGCCATTCAGCTTCCTCACCGGCCTTAACTAAAGCTATAAATTCAGATTTCATTGTAGAACGGGCGATACACGTTTGTTTGGATGATTTTCAAGACACTGATCCACCCCCAGATGTGAAAACACATCCACTCGTGGATTTAACTTTAGATGATCCGGTGATCTAATTTGCATCACTATATCCCTCGATCACACGAAGGATATTTGTTATAATGCAAAGCATAATTATGGGTATGTTTCAGATATCTCAAAACTCGTTTCATTGCCATCCAATATATTTGATTGGAATTACTTGTAAATCCGCTCAGTTTGCTAATAGCACCTGTTATATCTGGTTGCGTACAATTCATGATATATCAAACTTTCCAATATTCTTGCATAGTCCAGTTGTGAGTCACTTTCACATTCATTCTTTTGAAGTGAATAACTCACGTCAATTGGAGTCTTGGCAATTTTGAAATCTAAATACTTGAACTTGTCAAGTACCTTTTCAATGTAGTGAGACTGTAATAATGAGAGACATTGTTGAGTCTTGCGAATTCTGATTCCTAAGATCACATCAGCAACTCCTAAGTCTTTCATGTCAAATTTGCTAGCCAACATGCGTTTTGTAGCATTTATATATGTCATACTTTTGCCCATTATAAACATGTCATCAACATATAAACAAACAATGACTTCATGACCTAAAGTGTTTTTAATGTAAACACATTTGTAATACTCGTTGATTTTAAATCCATTTGCCAATAGTGTTTGGTAAAATTTTGCATGCCATCGTTTGGGTGCTTTTTTAAGTCCATAAAGTGACTTAACAAGTTTGCAAACTTTCTTTTCTTTACCAGGAACCACAAAACCCTCAGATTGTTCTATTTAAATCTCTTCCTCCAACTCTCCATTTAAGAAAGTTGTTTAAACATCCATTTGATATATTTCAAGACCATACATGGCCGCTAGTGCCACTAACACCATAGTGGATGATATCCTTGTTACTGGCGAGTAAGTGTCAAAGTAATCAAGGCCTTCCTTTTATCTATAACCTTCGACAACAAGTCTTGGTTTATATTTGTCAATAGTGCCATCAACTTTAGTTTTTCGTTTAAAGATCCATTTCGAACCTAAGGTCTTATTTCCTGGAGAAAGATCGACCATTTTCCATGTACGGTTATCCAAAATTGTTTGAATCTCACTATTGACTGCCTATTTCCAAAATATTGAATCAGAAGACGACATAACTGCTTTAAATGTTTAAGGCTCATTTTCATGCAAGAATGTCATAAAATCTTGTCCAAAAGAAGTAGAGATTCTTTGATGTTTACTACACCTTGGATCTTCTATACTTGGAGTATTTTCCTTTGGTTCTTCCCGAGGTCGTTTAGGTCTTTCACTTAACGACTCGCTTTCAGTTTTATATGGATAGATGCTTTCATAGAATTCAGCATTACCTGATTCCATTATCGTCTTAATATGAATCTCGGGATTATCAGATTTATGAACCAAAAACCGACATGCTTTACTATTTGTAGCATAGCCAATGAAAATGCAATCTACTGTTTTGGTCCAATTTTAACCTTTTTAGGTAAAGGAACCTGTACCTTTGCTAGACACCCCCAATTTTTGAAATATTTCAAGTTGGGTTTTCTTCCTTTCCATTTTTCATATGGATGCGTTTTGCTGTGGGGTACTCTGTTGAGTATTCGGTTAGTTGTAAGGATAGATTTCCCCCACAAACTCTGCGATAATCTGGAACTTATTAATAAAGAATTCATCATTTCTTTTATGTCCTATTTTTCCTTGCCGCAATTCCGTTGGATTGAGGTGTGTAAGGTGCATTAGTTTGATGGATAATTCCATATTCCGAACATATTTCTGCGAGTGGAGATTCATATTCTCCACCTCTATCCATTCTAATCGTTTTGATCTTTTTATTCAATTTATTTTCTACTTCATTCTTGTATTGCTTCAATGCTTCAATTGCTTCATCTTAACTATTATGCAATAAACATAACAACTTCTAGTGCAATCGTCAATAAAAGTAATAAAATAGTTTTTTCCACCTCGAGATGATGTCGGCTTCATATCGCAAATGTTAGTGTGAATTAAGTCTAAAGAATTTGAAATCCTTTCAACATGCTTATAAGGATGTTTTACAAACTTAGTTTCAATATATATTTGACCTTTTGATTTTCTTCAGCAACACTGAAAGAAGAGGAGCTACTTGATGCCATGCTCTTGCTGTATCATTTAGGTCTTGCACCCAATTTCAAGCAGGTGACTAGATTTTCCCCTTACTAAAATGTAGTGATTAAGCTACCTCTTTTGCATATAATATCTGAGTGGTGCAGATGAGATAAAGGCACCATGAGTTTGATCTCCTGGCTGTCGCCCATTGGCACTTCGTGAAATGAAGGGATTTATTTTGTGGCGTTTAATTAAGCTATTCTGCCGAACCGTAAGCTAAGGTAGTGGCCTTTGATGTGAATTGCTCCTCTTTGTGGCCCGAGTAAAGTATTAAAAGCAACCACCTGATCAACATTTGGCCTTGCAATATAATATCCTGTATATGATTAATGATTAATGATCGCATATTTCTAAGTTGTCCTACTTGTTTGAAATTAATGTCCTATGCAATGATTAGTGATCTCATCTATCTTTGTTGCCCCCCTAGATAAGGTGTTATATGTGAATTTGATAGTGTATTGCCTGAGGGAAATGTCCAGAAGTCGAATTTCCCGTTTTATGTGCTGGATGTCAGATCAGTTATACATGCTGTCTTTCTTCATGAGAATGTATTTCATGATATGGTAGGTTTCAAAATAGTGGTGAGGTTGATGGCCCCTAGCAAATAGTGGGGACAGGATTCGGGTAGGTTGACAGCCAGTGTAAAATTAGTCTAACTATGATGAATTATCTGATACCGAATAGAATGGACATAAATTGAACGGAGTGGACATAGATGATTCATATGACGGATTCATGCAAATATGGGATTAAGGCATACTTCATTGATATAGTAGGTGCGGAACTATTTCTATCTGCTACTCTCTTGTGTGAGGACATGGCTCCTGATATTTTCCCTCATTCTTGGTTAACATGTTTCTGTCCTGCCAGTTCAATCGACCTTTCTTTTCTTATTCCATTCTGACGGCACTTGAATTCATTGCTGCGGAGGAACGCTTTCTTCCTTGTTACGTTTCATGGATTCACATCTATTTGAATGATTCTCTTATTTCAATTGTAGGCGTCATCGTATATGTCTCGGCAATCACAGTCAATCTCTCTTCTAGAAGAAACTGATAAGCAGATCAGAGAAAAAGTTTGCGGGGAACACGTAAAGCGTCTGAAGGAGGCTCATGCCGTATACAGAGAAGAAGTAATGGATTGTGTCAGACATTGTGCTTGGTAATATGATCATTGCATGTTTTGTTGTATTTCAAAATAATATTTTGGCTATTATGCATCATTATATTTTCCATATTAAATGAGTAGCTGACTAGCTGCTGTCTGCTTTCAAGGAGGTATAGCTTAGCTTTGCTGTCTATCATCTTACAGGTATCGTGTTTCTCTATTTTCTCGGTGGAAGCAGAGGGGGGTGTATGCAGCATGCATGTGGATTGTTCAGTTGCTTTTAATTCTTAGCAAAGAGGACTCAGTCTTCATCTATACTCCTGAGTACTATTTGGAAACCTTGGTAATAAAATTTCCTACTCTGCATGCTATTTTGGAACTCCACCATAATTGGCCCTTTTCTTGTATCAAAGAATGACTCATTGTTTGTATATATGCGTTACTGCACTTTTTATTTTGAGCATGAATTTTTCTCTACCTCTTTGCTAGTGCCACTTGACTTTCTTCGGGCGTGGATAGCGAAGCCCAGAAGGACCTACAACTTTTACTGAAAGACAGTAGCCAAGTGAACCAAAAACTTTTATTTGCCTACCGTTTTCCTTCCATCCTTGTTTCCATCTGCCTTTCTGTCTCTGCACCTTTCATTACTAGGCCGCTGTGTTTGGTAGTTTTAGCCTTTTAGGGGAATGGACTTGAATGGATCGAAGTATCGAACAAACCTGACTTATCTTATATAATGTACGTTGTAGTATTTGTACATTCTGTTTTTTCCCTTCCTTTCTTTTCCATGTCCATTTGTGTACCGACCTGCAAAGAGAAAGGAAGAGCTTGGAGAAGAAAGTTTAAACTGTTGTCTATATGTAGCTTTATTTTCTGGGCATAGAAGTATGGAAAATGCTTTATGCTTTCAAGTGCTCATCATTAGAAATTGTTTTGCCAGCTATTTTCATGTCATTTATTTGGTCAACGTTAGTTGCCACAATGTTTTGAAAGTAATCTTCCTTTCTTGTCTCAATGACAGGTGGACTGCTTCCATGTACTTCGTAAAAGTGACCCTCCTTTCGTCCCTGCTACAATATTTCTCAAGCAAGGACTTACATCGTTTGTATGTCTCAATTCTCCATCTCGCATTCATCTCTGTGTCTCTCACTCTAGTCACATGTTTTTTTTTCCTATGGTACTTGTAGGACTAAGGGGTTGCTCTGATGGTAAGCAACCCCCACTCCAACCGAGAGGTTATGAGTTCGAGTCTCCCCAATAGCAAGGTGGGAAGTTCTTGGAGGGAAGGATGCCGGGGGTCTATTTGGAAACAGACTCTCTACCCCAGTGTAGGGGTAAGGTCTGCGTACACACTACCCTCCCAGACCCCACTAGGGGTGTGAATTCGATTTATCGATTCGATTTTGAACCTTATCGATTTGAACATATGCTTATCGTTATCGTTTTAATAAGGTTTCGATTTTTTCGATTTCGATTTATTGATTTTTGGGGCTTATCGATTCGATTATCGATTATCGATTACACCAATAAGAAAATTTTCGTGATTTCATGGAAAATATATCGCTACAAACACGCCTAACTAATATGGACAAAAAGAAGCTAAAATAAGAAGAACATCATTTATAACATAAATATTGTGTCAACAAGCACATGAAATGAAACTAAAGTAGGGGATCAAATGTATGCCACTAACACTCAAACGATATAAAAATAAATAAAATACATCATCACGGCTAATTCTATTTTCCATTAATTTGAACTTCATTTCCTTGAGCTTTAAATATGATCATTCCTTAAATGTAGTAAAGGAAATAATAGGGCTAGGGACTTAGGGTAAAGGAAAGGGTATTATAAAATAGGGGTAAATTTTTTTTTAAATTTTTAAAAAAAAAGAAGTTAGTGTATCTTATCGGTTTATCGATAAACTGATAAACCGATAAACCGATAAAACGAATAGGACAGAATCGAAATCGATAAATCGATATCGATAAACCGATAACAAATAATCGATTCGATTTATCGATAAACCGATTCGAATGCACACCCCGTGACGCCACTAAGTGGGATTATACTGGGTTGTTATTGTTGTACTTGTAGGACTAAGTTATAATGCCAGTGGTATTTGCATAGTTGCTTCTTTTAATATACTGAAATAGAATGCATCAACACCCTCTAAAGCTACGTAACAAAAGAGAAGTATTTATAAGAAAAAAATTTGCACAAAAAGATTTTCTTACTATAGCTTGGTTGGTTCCGGAATGATCCACATGATTAATGCTAGATTCCTTTTGGTAGTTGTTTCCTGTTATGCACGAGATTATTTAGCTTCATTTCCTTTACGTGTATTTGCTATTAATTTTTCCTTCTTCAGGTTACTTTCGCTGTCACCCACTTCAATGATCCAAGGATATCCAGTGCAGAGATGCGAGATCTTCTTCTGCAGTCTATTTCTGTCTTAGTGCAGTACAAAGAGTTCCTGGCTACTTTTGAATGCAATGAAGCCGCAACGCAGAGAATGCCTAAAGCACTACTGTCTGCTTTTGACAATAGATCTTGGATTCCTGTAACAAATATACTTCTCCGGTTGTGCAAGGGTTCAGGTTTTGGTTCATCAAAACGCGGCGAATCATCTTCCTCTTCATCAGTTATATATCAGGTAACTTGGTGATAATTTATCTTTTGTCGAGACAGTTATCATTTTTATCCTGCTTATCCCTCCTTCCCAGGAAAAAATTAGAGTAGCTCGTAGATCTAATTCTGCTGCTTTGTTAATGTGAAGAAATTATTGCGGGAGGTTTGCATTTATGATGAAGAATTATTTGCTACTTTTCTGAATCGTTTGTTCAACACTCTGAGCTGGGCGATGACAGAATTCTCAGTGTCGGTTCGCGAGATGCAGGAAACTTACAAGGTATTATTCCCTTGAGAATCTAATATCCTTTTATGTTTGGATCAATGAAGAAGAGGGGACGTAGAGAGGGTACAGCTCATTGATTAATCATTTACCTACGAGTTGTTTTGTGGTAGTGCTATGTACACCAAAATGATGTCCTGTTTTTTTCTATTTCAGGTAGTTTGGAAAAGTTAATATTCATACTCCTTCTCTTTTAACCATGCAAAGGATTACATTAGCCTTCTATTTTTACTTCCCCTTCTCTTATACTTCTCTTTTCACCTGACCACACTGAGGAATTTCTGTGTATTTGACTTCTATTACATTGTCTTTTTGTTGTATGTCATTTCTAATTTGCCCATGGTAATAGCTTTTGTTATTTTCTGATATGTTTGCGAGGTTGTGTTCCATATGAGAGAGTACGGATACAAATTAAAGGATTTTAAACCCTGCATGTTTTATTTACCTCTTGAATTTTTTTTAGGTATACTTAGTGAATTGCTTCTGACGATATTCTAATCATTGTTTCTTTAGTGAAGTCATCCAGTATAATACTATACCTGTTAAAAGAAAAGGCATATTCTCGACAGTTCTTAAATAAAAAAAGAACTTAATTCATCACATCTAGGTTTAGAGTGCCTACCTACGTTTTACAAGATATTTGTAGTTTGGGGGGGGGGGGGGGGGGTATTTTTAAGTGAAGGAATAGTAGTTTGTGGATTGAAGAAATCTTTTGTTACTGTTTTTTTCCTTATGTCTCTATTAAAATGTGTCAATTGTGCTTTTTAGGTGTTGGAGTTTCAGCAAAGGAAATGCAGTGTCATATTTGACCTATCATGCAATCTTGCTAGGGTGTTGGAGTTTTGTACCCATGAGATCCCTCAAGCATTTCTCTCTGGAGCAGATACAAATTTGCGAAGGCTGACTGAAGTTATCGTCTTTATACTAAACCACTTAGTTTCTGCAGCTGATCCTGATCTTTTAGATCTGTAAGTTTCATCATTTATGTTAAACACCTTTAGCCTTTTGATTTATATATTTATAAGGCATTTTTCGAGTGAGGGAGTATGGAGTTATTTTTTCCTGCTTATTTTATTTCTGTCTCCGAAACAACCAAAGATGAATTATTTGAATGAAAACATTGATTTATTCTCTGGACGAGTTGAGCTGCTCCTTTATGAGATCCTTTCTTTTCTGAATTTGTTGACTCACGTTCAAATAGTAAATTGGCAGCCACCATCCCAAATAATGAGATACGATACCTTTTCTCGATAACTGAGAAATCCCTATGGTTAGCTGGCCTATCACTAGTTGGCGTACTGGAAGGGAAACTTGGTGGAGTATGGGCCCGCCCCTCGACCCTTCTCCATTTATATACTCGGCCTTAATCAGCGGCATGGTTCGAATTGATGTTGTGCTTTTATCGCACATCTAGCGCTTTACTTGCTTTACCTTTGAATCATAGCCCCGTGGGCCGAGCAATGAGATTGATATTAGGAGAGAGAAGACTGAAACCCGATACTTCTGACAAGAAAAAAAAATTTCAATTTACTTGCATTGACCTAAAAAATTCTGTGCTTGCCTTCATCTTAGCCCTGCATTATCAAAATATAGTTGGTTCTTTGCATTTATTTTCACCAAAACGAGATGTTTGCCTGTTAACATAGTATTGACCATTGAGCCCTTTTGTCTATGTGTGTGTGTTTTTGTGTTGTTTCTCCTTCAATTGTTTTTGGTATTCAGTTGTGTTATTCTTGCAGATTCCTAAGGCGTCCAGGTCAGTCCCCAGAAAAAGTCAATAGAGGGATGATTTTAGCACCCCTTGCTGGAATCATTCTTAATTTGATCGATGCTAGCAGGGAATCAGAAACTGGACAGAATGACATGGTTGGGATTTTTGCCAGTATGGACTGCCCTGATACTGTAGTCACTGGATTGCAGTATCTTTTGGAGTACAATTGGGTTAGTCGCTATTCCACTTCATTAATTTGATGATTCCGTAGGTTGCTTCCAGTTTCACTCTGGTACGAAAAATGAGTTTACAGCCAATGAAATTGCTTCCGTTTTTATTTTCCTGGGTACTACAGTTTTAGATTTAGCAATTAAAAAGCAGAAACTAAGGGAGGGATGAAGGGAGGGAGAGAGGGAGAAATCACCTAGGTCTACATGAGGTAATTTTACATTGAAGATCCAAAGATTAGGTGGCTTTTTCTGCTTCTCTGATTAGATATCCCTAGCTAAAGTCCCTGAAGTAATGACATCTCTGTGCTCATTTGCTGTTTTTGGTGACTGCTTATATATGTGAATGTGTTTTTAAGGGTTTCAATAGTAATTGCTTTAGGGTTGCCTAATCTGTATTCTAACTTTCTTTTCACGAATTTCAGGCTAGCTTATTCAGAGGAGGTGATTATCTGAAGAAAATCAGGCAACTGGAGAAATTTTCAAGTCTGCTAATCTGTCAGTCAGAGGTGGTAGAACTTGAGAGAATAGGATATGGGGGCGAAACAGATTATGATGACAGCATCTGCTGCATCTGTTATGCATGTCAAGCAAATGCTCAATTTGTGCCCTGTTCTCATGTTTCTTGCTTAGGTTGCATTTCCAGACACCTCTTGAATTGTGAGAGATGCTTCTTTTGCAATGCAACAGTTTTAGAAGTTCTCAGGACTGATGTAAATGCAGATTGAGGTCATTTCTCAAACTTGGAAGAGCATTAGTAGGTGTGTTTCTTTTTTCTGGTGATTGGTGACTGGAACAGTGGTTAGATAGGCTAGTACTCAGCTGTCAGTTGAGGGCTCTGAGCTGTGAATTTTGCTCGATGAGTCTCATAGAGATGCAAGAAAGATGGTAGTATAATGCGTATACCTTCAGGTAAGTTATTTTTTTTATAGGCTCTACAATTTAGAATAGAAGTCATAAGCTTGGTATATATCTACCAGAGAAGATGGAATGTAGGGCAGCGTCGCTCTGGGTAAAAGTTTTTGTAGTGGAGGCAAGGGCATTGTTTTGTGAATATACAAGGTGTCAATTTGAAGAAAATCTTTTTTCTTTTGTTCAATCTTTCTTCCTTTGTTTTTTGCATTTTTGCGTAACTTTGGCTCGAGCTTGTTTGTATAAGCTGTAAAATGATTTTACACGAGAGAGGTAGTAGGTAGAGAGCTAGGAAGCATAGAAAGCTTCAAGGGTTCGCAAGGAAAGACACGGAGAAAAATTGTGTTAGTACTTTTAACTCCGTTGCTTCTTTCTGAAGACCTGGTTTCAGCAGCAAAGGTTGGGGAATAACCTGAACATTGCAAGTCCTGTTTGGTTTCTGGGCAAAGGGGATAAAGTGTCCCCCCCCCCCCCCCCCCTCCCCAAAAAAAAAAAAAAAAAAACAACGCGCAGGCACACTTACACTTTTCCTCTTATTTTCCTCCAAAATCTTCATATTTTATCCTTATTTTGGTCATACGCTTGTATCAGCCTTGTATTTCATTCAAAAGACGGTAGGTGTCTTTTAGTTTTGGAGAAAAATGCTTTTGGATTAAGGGTGTGAAAACATGTTCCAATTTTCCCACATTCTGTTAGGCTTAAATGTTTTGGAAAATATTTTTTTCGTGAATTAATTTTTCTTCAATTGAAGGAAAGTATTTTTCCTACCAAGAGAAGAGCAAAACATTTTCCAAAACACTTTTTCAACCTTCCTCACCCTATTTTCTGTCCCAACCAACACACCCCACACCTCCACCTACCCACCCATCCTCGCTTCTCACCCTCACCCTAGATAAAAATGTTAATAATAATACTTTCTTTTCATGTTATTGATAGATTTTTTCATTTCAACAAATAAGTATTCTCTTTTTATGATATAAAAAAATATTTTTTCATATTAACAAAAAAAAAGTATTTCTTTCATGATGTAGAAAAAATATTCTTTTTTATTTCAACAAAATGCGTATTCTTTTTATGATGTAGAAAATGCATTCTTCTTTTATTTCAATAAAATAATTACTTTAGTTTTATGTCATAGAAAGAGTACTTTATTTTTCAACTAAAAAGGAGTATTTTCTTTATAGTTATGGAGCATAAATTTCGACGTCGTTTGCGTAAAAAGGTAAAGTCGCACATTAGTGCAATTGGCAAGCAAGTCATAAGTGCAATCAAGGAGTTCTTCCAAACAACCAAGATGTATAAGTCAATAAACTGTGCCACTATTACCTTAATCCCTAAAGTCTCCAATCCAACCACAGTTAAAGAGTATAGACCAATTGCATGCTGCTCAGTACTATACAAAATGATTTCTAAAATCCTGGCCAACAGACTACAGAAGCTCATGCCTGGTATCATTTGTGAGTCTCAAGCAGGTTCCATTCCAGGCAGGAAGATTACTGATAATGTCATCTTGGCTCATGAGCTGATAAAAAACTATACCAGAGCCCATGTAACTCCCAGATGCATGATAAAAATTGACCTTCAGAAAGCTTATGATTCCGTTGAGTGGATCTTCTTACAACAAGTAATGGAGGGGATGGGCTTCCCAACCAGGTTCACTAACTGGATCGTGGAATGTGTCCAAACAGTAAGCTTTACAGTGTTGATTAATGGAGAAACAATAGAACCATTTGAAGCTGCTAAAGGCCTCAGACAAGGAGATCCATTATCCCTATTCTTATTTGCAATAGTCATGGAATACCTTAGCATATCACTGGCTGAACTAAGGAAAGATCAAGCTTTTCAATATCATCCTAGATGTAAAAAACTGGGCATTACTCACATAAGCTTTGCTGATGATTTACTCTTATTTACTAAAGGAGATATCAAGTCTGTCATAGCCATGTTCCAGTATTTTTCTCAATTCACTGAAGCTTCAGGACTGAAAGCTAATCTGGGCAAAAGCTCAGTATATTTTGGAGGGGTTAAACAAGAAGTGCAACAGCAGATTATTGACCACCTTGGCTATGTTCATGGAGAATTACCTTTCAAATACCTGAGCATTCCTCTATCCACCAAGAAGATGTATCTGATTCAATGGCAACCATTAGTGGAAAGATCACTGCTAGGATCATATCATGAACTGCCAAGGAACTGTCCTATGCTTGGGAGACTGCAACTTGTCCAATCTGTGGTGTTTGGAGTACAAGCATACTGGGCTCAACTCTTCATCATTCCAACTAAAATACTGAAGCTAATTGAAGCAATCTATAGAAGCTTCATCTGGTCTGGATCAAATGCCATCACTAAAAAAGCTTATGTATCTTGGGAAAGAATGTGTACTCCTAAATCAGCGGTGGATTGAATCTTACTAACTTATCTCTATGGAACAAGGCTGCAATTGCTAAGCTCTGCTGGGATATAGCTCACAAGAAAGACAGGCTGTGGATAAAATGGATACATGATGTCTATATAAAGCTGCACCAATTAGAGAACATGCCAGTTCCCAGGTAGGCTAGTTGGATGGTTAGAAGGATCATAGCAGCAAGAGATGTATTGCAACAATACCAAGGCTTCAATATGCAAATGTGCTCCATCAGGTAGATTTATCTACTACAGATAGGACAATTGCCGAGAGTCTCTTGGAAGAACTTAACTGTCCAGGACTATGCCAGACCCAAAGCTGTGTTCAACCTATGGTTATCACTTCATGACAGACTTCCAACCAAGGATAGGCTAACACATGGGGAATTAATGTAGACCATAATTGTGTGCTGTGCCAAAACCATGCAGAAACCAGAGTCTATTTATTCCTTTCTTGCCCATATTCAACAGACCTGTGGGAGCAAACAATGACTTGGATTCAAGAGGACCATCCCAGAATACAGAATTGAGACCAGAAACTCCAGTAGATAATTAGCAAAGCTAAAGGAAAGTCTTGTAGAGCCAACATTTTCAAAATGGTGACTGCAGAATTATGCTATGCTCTGTGGCTAGAGAGAAACTCGCGTATATTTGAGAACGACTTTCGTAGCAGTGAAATTTTAGTCAGGGAACTAGCCTATATATGTAATGTTAGAGGAACTCCTAAAGTTAGACAACAGATGAAGCAATTTCTCTTGTAAATATAGTTAAGGTATAGTTACAAGGATAGTTGTGTTTAAATAGATATGATGAGATAATCAGCTGTGTATAAGCTAGACTATGATAGTGTATTGCAACATCTTTGGTGATTAATAAAATTCTTAATTACCAAAAAAAAAATTCGCACATTAGTTCATTTGGATTTGCATGAATTTTTAGAAGAATAATTAAATTGTTGAAGAAAATAGAATCCTGAAAACGCTAGGTATTTGGGGGGGGGGGGGGGGAGCAAGGAAATATGGGGACTTTGGGAAAAGGGGGTGAGTAGAGTAGCATAAAAAATATTTTTTATTTTATAACTAAATACTAAAAAATATTTTTTCGCAAAATTTTTCATTCACCAATCAAATAAGGATAATCAAACGTTTTTCATGAAAATATTTTTTAGGAATACTAAACGCACCCCAAGAGATTCGAAAAGCTAGGCTAACGATGATGATGTTGCTATGAGTTTGCTAAATAAGTATGACTCAGGGCTCTTTCTAATTCGAAGTAGAAAAACAAAAAAAAAGGAGAGACAAATCACCCCTTTAAAGTGGCATAGGTATGACGTAAGGGAAATTAAAAAAAAAGATGTACATTTATACTATATTAAAAACACCAAGGTCCTTAACGAAATATTATTCGTTTTTTTAACCCTTAAAAATAGACTTTACCCTAGATAAAATAGTCATTTTAAATTGTTTTCCTAATATATAGGAGTTTAAACTTAACTAGATTTTTAATTATTAAATCTTTTCTTATTTGAATTATGTAAAATATTATAACATTAAATTTAATTGCGCTTTTCACAACATTTGTATTCGGCAATATTTTAGTTGTCCTACATACCTTCTCTTTTCTGCTTTTTTTTTTGCCTTCTTTTTTCCTTCTATATCCTTAGGAATTAGAATATTCTATTAAATAAATAATTTTATATTTGATAAATTTCTTAACAATCAATTTTACAAACAATTTTAACTTTTCCAACTGAATCAGGGCACCAACTGAAATTCTAACTTCTCGCACAGATAAAGCACCAACTCATCAACATAAATAATTGAAGGCTTTGTCATATAAGAGAGATTTGCGAGAAGAATACTAATCAACCTATCTAGAGAAGATGGTGAAAAAATAACTATTTTAAAAAGATAAAATAAGAAATTTATTCACTATTTCCTTAATTACTATTATACAAAATAAGAAGATTATAATAATCAGTTGATAGATCTAAATGTAAATTTAAAAGATCATTTTACTCTTCAATCGAATATTCCTACAATATTTTTGTATTACAGAAATAGTTTTACATTCCAATAAATAGTACTATTAGATATAATCATAGAGTAAATAACTGACCTACAATTTTTATGCTAATATTTAAAAGGGAACATTAAAAAAAGTGCATAAATAAATATCATTTTTATTAATAAATATGAAAGCATTAACAATAATTCATATTTGAGGTAACATGGAGGCATGGATTTAGATTTTAAAGAGCAATTAGGACGTTCTTTTTTCTTTGAACATGCTCAAATACTTTGTCCACTTTTATTGTTTAAATATTGAAAAATAATCTAAATATAGTCTTTTTAAATGTAAAATCAGTTATAAACGATAAAAGATTGATTAATATTTCGTATAAAGGACAAAAAAGAATAGGAAAATGACGCATGTATGTAATTGTCTAAGAAGAACTTCAGAAAGGAATCATGGATAGTATAAAATAACGATCGAGCTAATATTTTAAGAGAACTATTAATAATAATTGAGTTTGGATGCCTATATGATTACAAACGTATGGATAGAATAGAGTGGATCAAACTCCTAATGATTAATATCTATCACTTTAAAACATGCAAATTTTTATTAATTTTTATATTATAACTTTAATACATCTTTTGAATTTTTTTATATTATATTTACAAATTTATTTTTATTAATACGAAGGACACGCGTAACGCGCGTACGGTATGACTAGTCTTAATTAAATATAAGACACGTCTTTACGTGAACTTTTATTATTAAATCATAGTTAATTAATAGTAATAAAATACATATCAATTCACTTTAATTTATGTCTTATCACCTCCCAGAAGAGCACACGATAAGTCTTTTATAAGAATTAGGGATGGTTTACCCTTCTCCCATTTTATACTTTGATTTTCTTTAGAGTCTGTTTGGAAAGCCATGTGTAATTACTTGATTGTGTAATTATTAGGGTAGTAATTGCTCAATCTGGTAATTATATAATATAGTAATTACAATGACCTTTTTTTTTGTGTGATGTAATTACAATATAATTACCAATGTCATGTTTGGTTGTATTAGTGTGATTACATAGTTAAATAACTTTTTGCAGATAAATGTGTAAATAAATTTTATTGTGAAAATACTTATGTAATAACAAATATTAAATATTATTTATTATTATGTATTAAATATATATTTTGTTGTAAGAAAATATATTGAATGACAATATCATAAGAGTTAAAAAGAAAACCTCTCGGCGTATGATACTAAAACCTCTCGGCGCATGATAGCAAGACCGCCATTGTGCCCGGAAAATGGCTCGTCGCCGGCGGAATGTGGCTGTCACTACTGCTCAAATTGTTACCCCAGCTCATGGTGTTACTAAGGAGCTAGAACTGCTGACGTTTGGTAATTTCCTCCCCCAGAAATTCCAATCGAAAGAGACAATGCATGAAGATTGTGCTGCGAATGTATCACTTCCTCCGATGAGCAAAATTGAAGTGCCTACTAGTCTCGCTGTGAGACGCCTACAGTTCTCTGATGCTAGTGGGTCTGAGAAATCAATTCCGACTACTGCCGAGGTTGTGCGAGGTAATCGCAATGCTCAAATGGGTAAACCACTCTCGTTTGTGCCTCCTACTGACAGAGATGGTAAGAAGGTTGTCAAAATTAATAAAGATGATTTGAAATTTCAGGTGGATTATTGGAATACTTCTTTAATTGGTTACATAATTGGAGATAATCCCTATGAGAAAGCTATGAAAAATTTTGTGTTGCATGTGTGGAACTTTGTTTCTAAACCCCAGATTTTGATTCATTCTGAGGGCTATTGCGTCTTCCGATTCAATAGTATAGAGGACAGAGACCTAGTCATTCAGTCTGGACCTTATTCATACAGAAATAAACCCATGGTATTGAAGCCTTGGGAAATTGACTTCTCCTTTCAGAATGATATATTGAGTACTATCCCTGTGTAGATTCGATTTCCTGGATTACCGGTGGGCTATTGGACTATTGAAGCATTGAGTAAAATGGCTAGTGCTGTGGGTAAACCATTATACACAGACAAGTTCACAGCTCACTATGAGAAATTTCTTTTGCTCGAGTTCTAGTGGAGGTTGATGCTGCACATCCTCTCCCTGATCAGCTAGAGATTGAGACTCCATTTGGTCCTAAGATTTAGTTGATTGAGTATGATTGGAAGCCTATTTTCTACAATCACTGTCTGAAATTTGGACATGGTTCTATTGATTGTTGGTATAATTCTAACAATGGTGTAGAGCAGGAAATGGGGGAAGAGAGTAAGGCAAGGAGACAGAGGACCAGATTGAAAAAGTAGGCAAAAGTTACTAAGCAAGAGTGGCTTGTTAAACAACCTCTAGCTAGTACAGATTCACAGGAAAGCTTACCAGTGCAACTAGAACATAACAAGGAGAATAAGAGGTTGGGGAATAACACTACTTGTATGGTTATTTGTTCAACAGAATGCACATCAAGGCCCTGACATTCGGGAAAGGAATGCGATAGTAATCAATGAGCCCAATGGCAACAGTGAAGTTATGGTAGAAAAATGCAATAAGGGGAAGGCTATTATTGATGTATTAGATGCTGGCAAAAGGGGCCAACAGATTGATCCTGGGCCTTCTCAGAGTCTATTTCCTAATGTTCTATGATTATTGTCACTTGGAACATTAGGGGGCTAAACCTAGCCCATAAACAGAAAGAGTTGAAAACCTTTCTTACTGTAAATAAAGTAGATGTTATGGGATGTCTTGAGACTAGAGTGAAGGAACATAAAGCAAAGAAGATCCAAGATAAGATTGCAAAGGGATGGAAGGTCCAATGCAACTATTCAAAGGCTGTAAATGGGAGGATATGGCTACTTTGGAAGCCTCACATCCAGGTTCAAATTTCCTGTGTGACTGACCAGCTTATTCAATGTTTCTTGGAAGACCCTAAAAGTAAAATCAAAACTCATTTAAGTGTCATCTATGCTCATAATACTGCAAGCCTTAGAGACCAGCTGTAGAGTGATCTAAGGAAAGTATATGTACCCAGTCAAGACTCTTGGTTGTTGAGTGGGAATTTTAATTCTGTCTTATGCTCTAAAGATAGAATTGGATCTCCTGTTACTGATGCTGAAGTTAAAGGATTTAAAAATGTCATTGCTGACCTTCAACTCACTCCTCTTAGAGTTAAAGGGTGGCATTACACTTGGACTAACAAGCAAAGTACTACCACTAGGGTCTATAGCAAGATTGATTAGGCATTGGGCAATTTCCAGTGGATACAGTAGTATGGTCACCTAGAAGCTGATTTCATGAATCCCTCAGTTTCTGATCACTCTCCTGTTCTTATCAAATTTGGAGATCAAAAACTTCTGCATCCTAAGCCTTTCAGACTTTATCTTGCTATTATGGAGAGCCCTCAGTTTCAAACCATACTACAACAGGTCTGGAGACAAGAATGTGAAGGAACACCTATGCAACAGATATGGAATAAATTGAAGACCATGAAACAATAATTAAAGGAGACAAATGTTCGTATGGCTTCATACGAGCAGAAACTTGTCTAGGCTAGGGAGACACTGGGTATTATTCAGACTCAGTTACAGCACTGTCCACTATCACAGCCTCTGTTTACTGAGGAAAAAGCAGCATTAGAAGAAATTGAGAAATGGAGTTGTGTGGAGGAACAAATTATGAGACAGAAATCCAAGGCTTGCTGGATTGATTGTGGTGATGCCAATACAAAATGTTTCCATGCCCAGTGGAAGATCAGAACATGCCAGAATAGCATTACTTCTATTTACACTGATACATGTCTGAAACTCACAGATCCCTTATCTGTGGAGTAGGAGTTTATAAAGGTTTTCCAATCATTGATGGGGGAATGTGCTGGTGAGCTGCCTTGTGTCAACACTGCTGTTATTAAAGAAGTAAAATGTCTAACTTTATCACAGCAAAGAATGCTAATTCAGGAGGTTAACAGAAGCACTAAAAGAGATGCCAAAGGACAAAGCACAAGGTGTGGATGGATTCCCTGTGGAATTCTATACTAGAAACTGGGAGATAGTAAAGGATGATATACTAGCTACTACACATGACTTCTTCTCCACATGCAAAATGTCTCACATGATCAATACCACTGCTATTGCACTTGTTCCTAAAGTCAGAGCTCCTACAACTGTTAAAGACTATAGACATATAGCTTGCTGTACTACTGTGTATAAAATCATCTCCAAAGTTATTACTAGGAGAATGAAAGTTGTGATTGGTGAATTAGTTGGGCAAGCTCAGTCAGCTTTTGTTGAAGGGAGAAGCATTGTTGATAACATTTTGCTTAGCCATGAAATCTTCAAAGGTTATTCAAGGAAAGGAGTTTCCCCCAGATGTGTCTTGAAGGTGAATTTGAGGAAGGCTTATGATACTCTGGAATGGAGTTGTTTCAAACAAATTCTTATTGACCTTGGGTTCCCTGCTAAATCTATTCACTGGATAATGTCATGTGTCACTTCTGTTTCATACTCCCTAGTACTGAATGGTGGATTAACAAAGCCCTTCATTGCCAAGAGAGGTATTAGACGGGGTGATCCTATGTCACCATATCTATTCGTACTGGTTATGGAGTACCTGAATAGGATACTGGGACAGTTGCACAAGAATGGGGACTTCAATTTCCACCCCAAATGCAGAAAGCTTAACTGTACTCATGTCTGTTTTGCTGATGATCTCCTTATGTTCTGTCGAGCTGATCTTGTTTCCATATAAATTTTACAGGAGGCTTTCCTTATGTTCTTTGAAGCTTCTAGATTACAAGCTAATATTAGCAAAAGTGCAATATACTTGGCTGGAGTGCAGCACAGTACCAGAGAAGAAATCATAGAGGCATTTGGGTTCACTGAGGGTCAGCTTCCATTCAAATATTTAAGGATACCCCTTGATTCTAAAAAACTTTCCATCCATCACTACTTGGCTTTGATAGAGAAGATTACAGCTAAGATTACATGCTGGTCAGCTAAATTGCTCTCTTATGCAGGGAGATGTCAACTGATTAAAGCTGTCATTTTTGGTATTCAAACATACTGGGCTCAAGTCTTCATTCTGCCAAAAAAAGTGTTGAAAGCCATTGAAGCAATCTGCAGAACCTTTTTGTGGACTGGAGCTGCTAATCTCTCTAAAAGAGCTCTAGTTTCTTGGGAAAGGGTTTGCAGACCACTTACATCTGGAGGACTCAACATATTAGATATGACTGTATGGAATAAAGCAGCTATGACTAAGCATCTCTGGGACTTGGCCAGAAAGAAAGACTGCCTTTGGATTAAATGGGTGCACTGTTACTACATCAAGCAGGGTGATATTGTAACAATGAGCACTCCTAAGTCAGCTTCTTGGGTTGTTAGGAAAGTACTGGATAGCAGAGCTGCTATCATGGAAAATCAAATGCTCCAGGGGGATCTTCTTAGCAGATTGAAAGGAGTACGCAAACTGGATAAATTCCAGATTCAGCAACTATACCTCACAATGATTCCCAGCTTCAACAAGGTTGAATGGAAGAATCTGATGATGACTGCAAATGTTCAACCTCGACATAAAATCATTGTGTGTTTAGCTGCACAGCAAAGACTTCCTACAGTTGATAGATTGCAGAAATTTGGCATACAAGTTCCTGTAACTTGTGTGTTCTGTAATCAGTATGCTGAAGTGTTTAATCATTTGTTCTTTGAGTGTTCTATCACTAGAAGACTGTGGTCCAGACTCTGTTTTTGGCTGGGGCACCACAGAACCGTTGGTAATTGGGAAATAGAGCTGCAATGGATTTGCAGCAAAGTAAGGAGCAGAATGTGGCACAATGCTATAACAGCCTCTATTTTTGTCAATACTATTGCACTTATCTGGAGGGAGAGGAATAGTATCAGATTTGACAGGAAAGTATATGTGGAAGATCATATATGCAGAGAAGTTGCACTACTTATTTATATTCATGGCAGGAACTGTAGACGATGGCAAAATGGCTAGCTTCAACTTAATTATTTTCCTTAGTTATAGTCTAATAGATATCCCTATACCGAGTTGTCATTTGTGCTTATTGGTAGTTGTCTTAGTATAGATGATTGTCTAAAAATGAATAGTAGCTAGTCCATGCTTATACTATAGAACTTTACCTTGTACATTCCTTTGATATTAATGCAATATAACAATTCTACTAAAAAAAATATTGAATAACTATAAAATAGTAAATAATATCATGATAAAGTAATTGGCATTCTCCATACAAATATTTTTATAATTTGAAAGAGAACAATGAAAATATAGCATAATTTAATAATAACAACGTATGTCAAATTTCAATAACAAATAAGAAGCTCATGTGGTGCTTATTTGGTATATTCAAGAAGGTTATTGTAGCAATTATAATGAAATGAACAAAACTTGAAGAAGTTGTATAAAGCAAGGCTGCATTGAAGGATTACAATCTATGGGAAGAAGCTAGAAGACGCTCACTTCTTTATAACTGACTAACAACATGGGTTTAATGAATTAATATTCCAAATGAAATTTATAAATCAGCTAGCAATAAACTAATGATATGCAACAGGACAACGTCGGATTACTTGATAAAAAATTCTATCTTATTTGTTTCCACATGTGAAAAATATATTTGAAAGGAAAAAAAGAATTTGAAAGATTGTCTTGTAATTACATGATGTAATTACACTCAATTATTTACTCTCCCTCGAGAATTGGAGAGTGTAACAGAATTAGTCAATGGAACAGTGACTGAAGCTCTACTGCTACTTGAAACTGAGCTTCAATGGTGATGAAGTTGTGACCTTCGTGCCATGAGAACTCAGAGAGAAAGAGAGAGAGAGAGAGAGAGAGAGAGAGAGAGAGAGAGAGAGAGAGAGAGAGAGAGAGAGAGAGAGAGAGAGAGAGAGAGAGAGAGAGAGAGAGAGAGAGAGAGAGAGAGAGAGAGAGAGAGAGAGAGAGAGAGAGAGAGAGAGAGAGAGAGAGGATGGAGAAGATTCCAGAATGCTGTAATTGAATTCATTGAGAGAAAAAATGAGTGGAACCTCCACTATATACAATTGTTTAACCTAAGCTAAGACTAAGTCGACTAACCACTAACTGCCAAGCTGATTGATACATCTGTCATAACTGACTAACTAACTAATTGGTACAAATCATTAGTTCTTAACACCCATCCCCCCCTCAAGTTGGGGGTGTAGTAAACACAACCAACTTGCCTAATGTAGCATTGTGTTTAATCCCTGTCAAGGTCTTAGTTAGAACACCTGCGAGCTAGTTGTCTGTTCTGCTATGATCAAGAGAAATCAAGCCTGCTTGTAGTTGATCACACACAAAATGAAAATCGACCTTTATATGCTTGGTCCTATCGTGGAATAATGGATTCCTAGCAATAAGCAATGCAGGCTGGCTATCGTAGTAGACTGAAATAGGTAAAGAGAAAGGGACAGTCTGCTTTTCAAACAACCTGCCTAACCATACTAGATCTCCTACAACCTTTCTCAAGGCTCTATATTCTGCCTCTGCAGAAGAAAGTAATGTAGTCTCTTGCTTCTTAGACTTTCAACTAATGGGATTTTTGCCCAACAAAACAAGATAACCAGTGATGGACCTCCTAGAGTTTGGGCAAGCTACCCAATTAGAATCACAATAAGCTTTGACTGCATGGTCCCCATCCTTTGACAATGAAAATTCCCAAGGTAGGATCATTATTTAGGTATCTCAATAAATGGAATGTTGCCTTCAGATGAGGCTCTCTAGGCTCCTGCATAAACTGGATTAAGTGTTGAACACTATATGGTATGTCCAATCTGGTGTTAGTTAGGAAATTTAGTTTGCGTAGGATCTCCCATTATTGTTCCCTCCTTGACCTTTTGTTTTTCATTAGGGTCCAAAGGTGAAGAGCAAGCCTTGTGTTTCAAACAATTACTTCTTTAGTATATCTAGCAAAAATTTCCTTTGTGATACAATGACCCCATCTTCCTTATACAAATTTCTGGTCCCAAGAAATAATGAAGCTGTCCTAGATCCTTGATCTTGAACTGCTCATGCAGGAAACTCTTGAGTTGAACAATCTCTTGCTCATCAGTCCCGGTTAGTAACACATCATCTACATATACATCACATATACTGAAGTACTTCCATTCCTCTTATAGAAAAGTGAATAGTCATACATGGAGTGTGTGTATCCTCTTGAGCCTAGTGCCTCAGTTAGTTTTGCATACCATTGTCTACTTGCTTGTTTCAAACCATAGAGAGATTTATCCAGTTTACAGACTAGACCTGGCTTGTCTATTACCAGCCCAGGTGGTGCCTGCATATGCATTTCTTCATTGAGATCCACATGCAAAAAAGCATTATTCACATCCAGCTGTGAGATGGACCAGCCCTTCTTAAATGCTTTAGCTATTAGAGCCCTGATTGTTGTCATTTTTACAACCGGTGAAAAAGTTTCTGTATAGACTATTGCTTCCTGTTGAGTGTAACCATTAACAACCATTATTGCTTTGAACCACTCAATGCTGACATCTACTTTGTGTTTCACCTTATATACCCACTTACAGCTAATTTCTTGCTTCCCAGGTGGCAGCATCACCAAATCCCAAATGTGATTCGAGCGTAATGCATCAAATTCCTGTGTCATAACAGCTTGTCATACAGGATCAATAGCTGCATCCTCATATGATGATGGTTCCCCGTCATGACAAATATTTCTCACAAGAGTCTGACTATAAGGAGTCAGTAGATCAGATGCAATATGTTGATTCACAGAGAACAAAGCATTTCGGGAAGCAGAATTAGTTTTAAGTTGAGGTAGGGAATGGATATAGTCCTGTTAGTATGTGGGGATTTTATGAGCTCTATGTGATTGTCCTGTTGGATGAATTTGTTCTTCATTGGTTTGTTCAGTGTTGTGTTGTGATGACACATTATGTGGTGAAGGGCTAAGTGTTCCAGAAGGTGAAGGACTGGCTACATGTACATGTGACATAGAAACAGATGTGCTATCTACATTCCTTTGATCATTCAAGACTTCAGGGGTCTGTGTGACATCTGTATTCTCAGGAGGTTGTTCACTGAGAGAGTCATTGAAAGGAATTGGATAAAAGACATGCGACTTAGAAGATTTTTTCATGCTAACACAAAAAGGAAATATGGACTCAATAAACACCACATCTCTGGAAATGTGAATTTTTCTAGTGGCTAGATTTAGAACTTTGTACCAATTTGTGTTGAAAGGATATCCAACAAAGACATGAAGTGTTGTTCTGGGATTGAACTTTTCCCTATGTGGCATTGGCACAGTGGGATAACATAGGTAGCCAAAGCTCTTAAGATGGGAGTACTTTGGTCTTTTTCTGTACAGTAATTCATATGCTGTTTTATTGCTGATAGAATTGGATGACAATCTGTTTATTATATAGATGGCACAAAGGATACATTCACCCCAATATCTTAGAGGTAGCTTGGATTGAAAGTAGAGGGCTCTAGTTGTTTCAAGGAGGTATTTTTTCTTTCTCTCCACCACACCATTCTGTTGTGGTGTGTAGGGACAAGTTCTTTGATTATCGATCCCATTAGATTGAAATAACATGGTTGCTTCTCTACTGGTAAACTCCAGTCCATTATCCGACCTTATCGACTTAATGGTAACTTAGAGGTAGCTTGGATTGAAAGTAGAGGGCTCTAGTTGTTTCAAGGAGGTATTTGTGCTTTCTCTCCACCTCACCATTCTGTTGTGGTCTGTAGGGACAAGTTCTTTGATTAATGATCCCTTTAGATTGAAATAACATGGTTGCTTCTCTACTGGTAAACTCCAGTCCATTATCCGACCTTATCGACTTAATGGTAATGCCAAACAGGTTTTCCACCAGATTCATGATGTTTTTAAGAATATCAATGGAATTACTTTTACTGGATAAGTGTGACGACCCGACCCTGTCACGTGAGTTACCGCCCTGTTTTCCCGTTTTATGTTTTTATATGTATTTTTAGAGTTTGAAGTGATTCAGGCAATGTTTGTTGGAATTGAGACAATTAGTCTCTTTAAGAGAAGAAGACTAGTTTGGAAAATTCAACCGGATATTGACTTATGAGTTATAGGGCTCGGAATGGATTTTTGATGATTCGCCTAGTTTCAGGTGGTGATTTATGACTTGGCAGTAAAATCGGAATTGAATTTGGAGGTCCGGTGGAGAATTAGGCTTGAATTGGCTAAGTTTGAATTTTGGTGAATTCCGATTGATAGGTGAGATTTTGATCCGAGGGTCGGAATGGAATTCCGGGAGTTTTTGTAGCTTCGTTTCGTGATTTTGGATATGTATGCAAAATTGCAGATCATTTGGACGTTGTTTGGTTGGGTTTTGATCGAATGTAAGATTCGGAAGTTTTAGTTTGACTTAGGCGTGAATCCGTCGTAAATTGATGATTTTTGTGTTACTGGGCGTGTTTTTATGATTGGAACAAGTTTGTATGAAGATTTGGCGTATGTTGGTGCTTTTGGTTGAGGTCCCGAGGGCCTCGGGGTGGTTTTGAGTGGTTATTGGAGAGTGTTTGGATGTTGGAAGTTGCATAAATTGCAGATCAGGTGTTGCATGATTTAGGCCTATGCGAATTGCAATACCACGGATGCGATCGTGTAGAAGAGTTTTGGCAGGTTGGATATTTGGTCTCTGCAATTGTATGATGTTGCCTATGATCGCATAGTGTGGTGTCTAAAAGCAGTGCGATCGCATAAGTATTGCTGCGATCGCGTTGTTCATTTTGAGGTTGGGGAAAATTTTGTGCATTGCGATTGCAAGACCTGGTCCGTGATCGCATAGAAGGGCTTCAGACCTAGGCAGACCTGTTTTATAACATTTCATCCACGACTTGGGTTCATTTTTCCACCATTTTTGCACCACCTTGAGAACTTGTTGGTAGATTTTGAAGGAGGTTTCGACGGGAAATGATTGGAGGTAAGTCTTGTGGCCTAGATACATCATTTAATCGAAGAATCATCCATTAATTCTCTGAATTTGGGCATAAAAATGAAGAAACTAGGGCTTGGTTTTTGAAAAGTAAATTGGGGATTTGATGGCCCACTTGAACTCCGATGTTGATGAATTTATATGTACGGACTCGTGGTGAGACGATAAATTCGGTGATGTAAATTTTATAATTTTTTGAGAAGTGGGCCCGGGACGCAGGTTTTGCCAACTTCGTATTTTTGGGTGTTTTTCAAGTTCTTTCTATTGGGTTATGTCCCATTAGCCTATTATAACATATTCCTTGTGGTTTTGGTCATATTCTGCACTCGAAAGGTTGATTTTCGAGGAAAGCACAAGGCGAGCTAGGATTTTGACCGGTTTGAGGTGAGTAATGGTTTTGAATGATATACTAAGGGTTTGAAACCTCGTATTTGTTCTATTCAGTGCTATGTTGAGATGAAACACGCGGCGTGTGATAGGCGTGGTGATGTTACTACTGGGTTCTTGGACTTGGTGCATCCCGATTGATGACTTACGGTACTTTTTGATTGAGACTGAGCTTGTACTCGTATATTTTGGGCTAGTTGCCATGTTTGGTACCTTGTGCTGATCTGTAGAACTTCTAGGGAGCATGTTGAGGTGATTGACCTCACTTTACCAATTGAACACCTACCATCTTTCCTGAATTTAACAGTCAATCATGAAAAAAACCAGACGTAGTAACTTGCACCCTAAATGAGCAACACCTAGTATTGAATACCATATATTAGCTGTGTGGGCCCGAAAGGCCAAGTCTATTTTGACTTAGAGGGGTCAAGGACCCCGTAGTGAGGGTATTTGATATATACCGGATCAAGCTGCACGCTGCAACAATATATACACATACATGTATTGGATCGGACTGCACGTCGCAGTGGTATATTATATGGATCAGACTGCACGCCGCAATATTATATTATACGGATCGGACTGCACGCCACAATATTATAGAGCTTGGGCTGAAGTAGCCCCTCCAGAGTCTGTACTTACCCCTGATGAGCACAGTCGACTATGTCTATTGCATCAGGATGTGCGCCGCAGTACTATATATATTATATTGGATCGGGCTGCGTGCCACAGTACTATATATATTATACTGGATCGGGTTGCGCGCTGCAGTAGTGTTAGTAACTTGTCGGATGGAACAGAGAAGTATTTATCAGTTTCTTTTCCTGGTTTAGTACTTATTTACTGTCCTTACTGCTGATATTAGAACTGTATAGTGTTTTTATCAGATTTCTTACATTCAGTTTTTATTTATTGCTATTACTCACTGAGTTGGAAGTACTCATCTACTCCCTGCACCTTGTGGGCATATACAGGGATCCCGGAGGTTTATCTGCGGCTATCTGTTGTTCTTCAGCTCGGTACCGGAGTTATCAAGATAGTTGCTGGCGTCCGTAGGACCTGATCTCTCCTCTTATTTATCTTTTACTTCTATATCTAGATTTTTCTATGTTTAGGACACTGTTCAGTTGTACTTAGAGGCTAAAACTTGTGATGCCGGATCCCTTGGGGCTGTTACTATTTTTGGTTTCGAATTTCACAGTGTTTTATTAATATTAAACTTAGAATGTTATGCTAAACTTGGTAATTTAAGTTAAAGATTTGGCTGGAAATGTGTAAATGGTCGGGCTTGACTAACAAGGTGTTTGGCGCCATCACGACCGGGTTTAGGGTCATGACAAGTTGGTATCAGAGCCTAGGTTACTAGGCCTCGCGAGTCATGAGCCGGGTTAGTAGAGTCTCGCGAATCGGTACGGAGATGTCTGTACTTATTCTCGAGAGGCTGCAGAACCTATAGGAAAAAACTTCATATTCTTGAAATTCTTGTCGTTCGACTTTGTTGATCCGAGAACTAAACTTCTGTATTATATTCTCTCACAGACGGCGAGAACGCGTGCTACCGGGCGTGACAGACGACCACCATTGCCACCCACTAGAGGTCGAGGTTGCGACTGTGGTCGTGGTCGAGGCAGAGCAGCAGAGGGCAGCACCAGTTGACCCACTAGTTGCCCCCATTCATGATCAACCTTTAGCTGCAGAGGTTCCAGTAGCACCTGCTCAGGCACCAGCAATGCCTATTGTGATTTCGGATCTTCAGGAGGCCCTTGCTCATATCTTATCGGTTTGAACGGACCTGGCTCAGACAGTCTCAGCTACTTTTGCAGCTACATCTCAGACCGGGGGTGGTCATCAGATCCCCACAGCTCGCACTCCGGAGCAGGGTGTGCCGGGTTTGCAGACACATGAGGCACCACCAATTCAGCTAGTTGCCCCTGTTCAGCCAGTTTTTCCAGTTCAGGGTGATGGGGTGCCAGTGATGCCAGATGACGAGCAACTTCATCTTGAGAGGTTCAATAGGCTTTCACCTCCTACTTTCAGTGATATTCCGGGCGAGGATGCCCAGGGGTTTCTCGACAAGTTTCGTCGTATGTTTCGGACAGCAGGGATCTTCGAGACTACTTTTCAGTTCTCAAGAGCAACCTTTACATGGTGGGAGGCATATGAGCGGCGTTGGCCGGCACGTGCAGCGCCATAGTCTTGGCAGGAGTTCTCCACTATCTTCTTGGAGAAGTGGGTACCTCGGTCGCAGAGGGAGGAGTTGCGCAGACAGTTTGAGTGGCTTCGTCAGGGGGATATGTCTCTGTCGCAGTATGAGGTGAGATTTGCAGAGTTAGCTCGTTATGCCCCATGGATGGTTCCGACGGATTCAGAGAGGATCAAACAATTTGTATATGGACTCATTTATCCCATATGTATTATGATTACTCAAGAGAGGGTCCTGAGTCATATCTTGAGGAGGCGGTGGATATAGCCCGCGACATTGAGATGGCTCGCCGTCAGGAGAGAGAGGAGAATGAGGCCAAGAGGACTCAAGGATCAGGTGGCTCCAGTGGTGCTCTGTCTAGGGGCCAGTTCCAGCAGAGCAGGGGTCGTTCTTTCAGGCCTCCACAGCCAGCTCGGTCAGAGTACTGGGGTTCATCTTCAGGTCGGGGTTATCAGTGTTGGAAACACGTTCTCAATGCGATATACTAAACGTGTATTCTTTTGTAGGTTTTGATGAATGACAAACAAAGCACAAATTGATATATGACGGAGTTCAAGTACAAGAGCACAAATGTTGAGATTGAAGCTCAAGACGTTGTTTTTAATTGTTATTATTGAGTTACTCTTAAATGTGATCTTGATCCTATAACTTGACTCCATAACATGGCTTCTCTCATAAAACTATTTTCCAAAATCATGCATATTTAATTCTGTGTCAAAAAGATTTTACATTAGACAAAATGTTTTCTAAACATGCCTCAAAAATCTGGGCTAAAATAATCGATTATGAACTTATGATAATCGATTGTTTCTGAGCCAAGACTGCATGACAATCGATTATGAATTAATGGTAATCGATTGTGAGTAAGACAGTGAACATCAGGTTTTTCCAAATCTGCATGATAATCGATTGTGATCAAATGCCAATCGATTGGTGTTGAGGTAAAGTTTTTTCAATACTCAAAATAATCGATTATGAACTAATGGTGATCGATTATGTTGAGACAATGTCTTTCAGTGATTTTAAATTTAATTAAGTAATCGATTATGTCTTTGAATAATCGATTATCACTGAGACAGTAAGTTTCATGATTTTCAGAAAATAACAAGTAATCGATTATGGCTTTAAATAATCGATTATCACTGAGACAGTAAGTTTCATGACTTTCAGAAAATAACAAGTAATCGATTGTTGCAAAGGACAATCAATTGTTGAAGCTGACCGTTGTCAAATGATTTTCAAATACCTCAAAGTAATCGATTATTGGTTTTCATATAATCGATGTTTTGCTTAAAATCTGGAAATGATTTTTAGAACGTTGCTGAGGTAATCGATTATAGATTTTATATAATCGATGTTTTGCTTAAAATCCGGAAATGATTTTTAGAACGTTGCCAATATAATCGATTATGGATTTGGTGTAATCGATTATCTGTTTTTGAATTTTGCCAGTAATCGATTATGGATTGTAAGTAATCGATTATTAAGCGTAAAATCTGGGATTGATTTTTGATCTGACTGGCAGATAATCGATTGTTCGGTCTTGACAATCGATTATCACTGAGTAAAATCAGCAATTTTTAATTGGCAATTAGACAACGGTAAGACCAAGTTTTGCACCTATAAATACAGCTTCAACTCAGTGTTTTACACACAACAACATACATTAACTGATCATTACATTGCTTTAAGCTTTCATTCAATTGTTCATCATTTTCTACTCATTTCTTAAAGCTTTTGAGAGCCATATTATTGTTCAAAGTTGTTGTGATCTTGAGCATATTATTTTACTCATATCTACTCATCAAGGAGTACCTTTGTTAAGTGAGTGTTCAAGTATTTCAAATACTTGTAAGAGAATTTTGATTCTCTTGTGTTGAGGAACTTGTGCTTCCTCTGTTGAAGTCTTTGGGATTGTATCCCCGAGCAAGTGAAGTCTTTGGGATTGTATCCCCGAGCAAGTGAAGTCTTTGGGATTGTATCCCCGAGCAAGTGAAGTCTTTGAGGTGAGGAACCTCCGAGCAAGTGAAGTCTTTGAGGTGAGGAACCTCCGAGCAAGTGAAGTCTTTGAGATTGTATCTCCGAGCAACTGTAAAGGTTTGTTAAGCACCCGTAAGCTTAACAAGTTAGTAGAAAATCTCGAGAGAGTCTCTCGGGGACTGGACTAACCACTGTTGTGGCCAACCAGGATATATCCATGTAAGTTATTTTTATTGCACTTATTTACTTCCTGTAAAATTTTAAATTCCGCAAGAAAACGCTAAATTTCATTAAAACGCTATTCACCCCCCCTCTAGCGTAGAGCGTTATTTCTAACAATCAGGGCTCTCCGCAGGGTCAGCCACCTCAGGGTGCACTTCCAGCGCAGAGTTCATCTCATGCCCCATCTGTTCAGGGTTCATCTCGACCGAGTTCTTCAGCCAGCTACTCTAGTGTGAGGGGTTCCCTTCAGTCCTATCCCCCAGCGCCAGGGAGTTGTTATGAGTGTGGCGAGTTTCGGCATATGCAGAGGGAGTGTCCCCGCCGTGCATCCAATTCATCTCAGTAGAAGGGCCAGCCTTCATCTTCTGGCCCAATGTCTTCAGCACCCGCCCGTCAGCTAGGGGTGAGGGTCGGGCAGGTAGAGTTCGCCCCAGAGGGGGAGGCCAAACTGGTGGTGGTCAGGCCCGTTACAACGCTCTTCAGGGCAGGTCAGATGATGTTGATTCAAATGCTGTATTTACAGGTATTTACACATATTCCTATGTATCATTTGGGTACTACCCGATGCTGTCTTGTGTTGCTTGTGCATGTATCTACCCCGGTGGGTGATACTATTATTGTGGATCACGTGTATCGGTCCTGTCTTGTTACTATTGGGGGTCTGGAGACCCGAGTTGACTTGCTGCTATTGAGCATGTAGACTTTGATGTTATTCTGGGCATGGACTGGCTATCACCGTGCCAAGCAATTCTAGACTGTCACGCTAAGACAGTCACATTGGCTATGTCGGGTATTCATAGGATTGTGTGGCGTGGTACGACTGATTATGTACCCAACAGAGTAGTCTCTTTCTTAAAGGCCCACCGGATGGCTGGGAAGGGATGTTCATCATATCTAGAATTTTTGAGGAATGTTGGAGCTGAGGCTCCTAGTCTTGATTCGATCCCGATGGTGAGGGAAGTTTCTGATGTGTTTCCAGTAGACTTGTCGGGCATGCCGCCGGACAGGGATATTAACTTCGGTATTGATTTGGTGCCGGTCACTCAGCCCATATCTATTCCTCCCTATCTCATGGCACCAGAAAAGTTAAAGGAGTTGAAGGAGCAGCTGCATGAACTCCTAGATAAGGGGTTCATTCGCCCGAGTGTGTCGCTGTGGGGCACACCGATGTTATTTGTAAAGAACTGACAACACTTGAGGGTGGTATTTCAGAGGTTGAGAGAGGAGAAGCTTTATGCAAAGTTCTCCAAGTGTGAGTTCTGGCTCAGTTTCGTGACTTTTCTGGGACACGTGGTCTCCAGTGATGGTATTCAGGTCGACCCAAAGAAGATTGAGGCGGTGCATATTTGGCCCAGGTCGTCCTCAGCTACTGAGATTCGGAGTTTCCTCGGTTTGGAAAGTTACTACAGCAGGTTCGTTCAGGGTTTTTCATTTATTGCTTCGCCTTTGACAAAGTTGACACAGAAGAATGCTCCATTTGTGTGGCTTCCCGGTCTTTTTTGTATGATCGCATCAGGGAGCACCAGTATGATGACCCACATTTTCTTGTCCTAAAGGACAGGGTCCAGCATGATGATTCCAGAGATATGACTATTGGTAGTGACGGCGTGTTGCGGATGCATGGCCATATTTGCATGCCCAATGTGGATGGGCTCTGAGAGTTGATATTAGAGGAGGCCCACAGATCGCGGTATTCTATTCATCTAGGTGCCGCGAAGATGTACCTGGACTCGAGACATCATTATTGGTGGAGGAGAATAAAAAGAATATTGTGAGTTATGTGGCTCGGTGTCTAAATTGTCAGCAGGTGAAATATGAACATCAGAGACCCGGTGGTGTACTTCAACAGATGGATATTCCAGAGTGGAAATGGGAGAGGATTACTATGGACTTTGTGAGTGGTCTCCCTCGTACCTCGAGGAACTTTGATTCTATTTGGGCGATTGTGGATAGGCTGACCAAGTCTGCGCACTTCATTGTGGTGTGTACCACCTATTCTTCGGAGCGGTTAGCAGAGATTTTCATCTGGGAGATTGTGCGTTTGCATGGGGATCCAGTTTCTATTGTCTCAGACAGGGTACTCAGTTTTCTTCCCAGTTTTGGAGGACTTTTCATCAGGAGTTGGGCACTCAGAACAGATAAGCACGACTTTTCATCCTCAGACAGACGGACAGTTCGAGCTTACCATTCAGATATTGGAGGACATGTTGCGTGCCTATGTTATTGATTTTGGAGGTTCGTGGGCTAAGTTCTTGCCACTTGCAGAGTTTGCTTATAACAATAGCTATCAGTCCAACATTCAGATGGCTTCGTATGAGGCTTTATATGAGAGACGGTGCACATCTCCAGTTGGCTAGTTTGACCCCAGGTAGGTTAGACTATTGGGGACAGAGTTAGTTCAGGATACCTTAGAGAAGGTGAAAGTGATTAAGGAGAGACTTCGTACGGCTCAGTCGTGTCAGAAGAGTTATGCGGTCCGGGAGGTTCGAGATGTATCGTATATGGTGGGCGAGAAGGTTTGAAGGTTTCGCCTACAAAAGGCGTGATGAGGTTTGGAAAGAAAGGGAAGCTGAGTCCGCGGTTCATTGGACCTTTTGAGATACTCAGGAGAATTGGGAAGGTGGCCTATATGCTTTCTTTGCCACCCAGCTTGACGGGGGTTCACCCAGTGTTCCATGTTTCTATGCTTAGGAAGTATATTGGGGACCCGTATCATGTGTTAGACTTCAGCACGATCCAGTTAGATGAGTACTTGACCTATGATGTGGAGCCAGTGGCTATTTTGGGTCGTCAGGGTCAAAAGTTGAGATCAAAGGACATAACTTCGGTGAAGGTGCAGTGGAGATGTCGGCCCATGGAAGAGGCCAGTTGGTAGACCGAGCAGGAGATGCGAAGCAGATATCCTAGTTCGTTTGATGCTCCGGGTATGTTTCTCGACCCGCTCGAGGATGATCGTTTTTTTAGTTGGGGAGGATGTGACAACCTGACCCGTCGTCACGTGAGTTACTGCCCCGTTTTCCCGTTTTATGCATCTATATGTTTCATTTTATGTGTTTGTAGAGTTTGAAGTGACTCGGGCAGAGTTTGGTTAAAATTGAGACAATTAGTCTCATTAAGAGAATGCTAGTTTGGAAAAGTCAATTGGATGTTGACTTATGAGTTATAAGGCTCGGAATGGATTTTCGATGATTTGCCTAGTTTCGGGTGGTGATTTTAACTTGGGAGTGAAATCGAAATTGAATTGGAGGTCCGGTGTAGAATTAGGCTTGAATTGGCTAAGTTTGAATTTTGGCGAATTTCGATTGATAGGTGAGATTTTGATCTGGGGGTCGGAATGGAATTCTGGGAGTTGTTGTAGCTTCTTTAAGTGATTTTGGATATGTGAGCAAAATTTCAGGTCATTTGGACGTTTTTTGGTTGGGTTTTTGATCGAATGTGAGATTCAGATGTTTTAGTTTGACTTAGGCTTGAATCCGTCGTGAATTGATGATTTTTGTGTTGTTGGGCATGTTTTTATGATAGGAACAAGTTTGTATGAAGATTTGGGGTATGTTGGTGCTTTTGGTTGAGGTCCTGAGGGCCTCGGAGTGGTTTCGAGTGGTTATCGGAGAGTGTTTGGATGTTGGAAGTTGTAGAAATTGCAGAATCAGGTGTTGCTGGATTTTAGCCTATGCGATCGCAGTACCAGGGACGCGATCGCATAGAAGAGTTTTGGCAGGTTGGATATTTGGTCTCTGCGATCATATGATGTTGCCTACGATTGCATAGTGTGGTGTCTAAAAGCAGTGCGATCGCATAAGTATTGCTGCGATCGCGTAGATCATTTTGAGGTTGGGGAAAATTTTGTACATTGCGATCGCAAGACCTTGTCCGCGATCGCATAGAAGGGCTTCAGACCTGGGCAGACCTTTTTTATAACATTTCATCCGCGACTTGGGTTCATTTTTCCACCATTTTTGCACCACCTTGAGAGGTTGTTGGTAGATTTTGAAGGGGGTTTCGACGGGAAGTGATTGGAGGTAAGTCTTATGGCCTAGATATGTCATTTAATTAAAGAATCATCCATTAATTCTCTGAATTTGGGCATAAAAATGAAGAAACTAGGGCTTGGTTTTTTTAAAGTAAATTGGGGATTTGATGGCCCATTTGAACTCCGATTTTGATGAACTTTATATGTACGGACTCGTGACTAAACGAGGAATCTGGCGTTGTGAATTTTGTACTTTTTCAAGAAGCGAGTCTGGGGCTCGTGTTTTGTCAACTTCGTATTTTTGGGTGTTTTTCGAGTTCTTTCTATTGGGTTATGTCCCATTAGCATATTATGACATATTCCTTGTGGTTTTGGTCAGATTCTGCACTCGAGGAGGTCGATTTGCGAGGAAAGCACTAGGCGAGCTAGGATTTTGGAAGGTTGAGGTGAGTAATGGTTTTGAATGATATACTAAGGGTTTGAAACCCCGTATTTGCACTATGCGGTTCTATGTTGAGATGAAACACGCGCCGTGTGATAGGCGTGGTGATGTAACTGTTGGGGACTCGGACTTGGTCCCCGTTTGATGGCTTACAATAATTTTTGACTGAGACTGAGCTTGTACTCGTATATTCTTGGCTAGTTACCATGTTTGGGGCCTTGTGCCGATCTGTAGAACTCATAGGGAGCATGTTCAGCTGATTGGCTTCACTTTACCTATTGAACACCTACCATTTGTCCTGACTTTAACTGTCAATCATGAAATAACCGGACATAGTAACCTACACCCTAAATGAGCAACACCTAGGATTGAATACCATATCTTAGTTGTGTGGGCCCGAGAGGCCAAGTCTATATTGACTGAGAGGGGTCAAGGACCCCGTAGTGAGGGTATTTGATATATACTGGATCGGGCTGCACGCTGCAACAGTATATACACATACATGTATTGGATCAGACTGCACGTCGCAGTGGTATATTATATGGATCGGACTGCACGCCGCAGTATTATAGCGCTTGGGCTGAAGGAGCCCCTCCGGAGTCTGTACACACCTTAAGTGAGCGCAGTCGACTATGTATATTGGATCGGACTGCGTGCCGCAGTACTATATATATTATATTGGATCGGGCTACGCGCCACAGTATTATATATATTATACTGGATCGGGCTGCGTGTCGCGGTAGTGTTAGTAACTTGTCGGACAGAATAGAGAAGTAATTATCAGTTTCTTTTCTCGGTTTAGTACTTATTTACTGTCCTTACTGTTGATATTAGAATTGTATAGTGTTCTTATCGGATTTCTTACATTCAGTTGGTATTTATTGTTATTACTCACTGAGTTGGAAGTACTCACTCTACTCCCTGCACCTTATGTGCAGATACAGGGATCCTGGAGGTTTAGCTGCGAGCCTGCGACTATCTGCTGTTCTTCAGCTCAGTAACAGAGTTATCGAGGTAGCTGCTGGCGTCCGCAGGACCCGATCTCTCCTCTTATTTATCTTTTGCTTTCGTATCTAGATTTTTCTATGTTTAGGATACTGTTCAGTTGTACTTAGAGGCCCAGACTTGTGATGCCAGATCCCTTGGGGTTGTTATTATTTTTGGTTTCGGATTTTGCAATTTTTTATTAATTTTAAAATGAGAATATTATGCTAAATAAGTTACAGATTTGGTTGGAAATGTGTAAATGGTCGAGCTTGCCTAACAAGGTATTTGGCGCAATCACGATCGGGTTTGGGGTCGTGACAATAAGAGATGAGTCCAAGTAGTCCTGCTATAATCATCCACTATGGTGATAAGATATTTATGTCCATCATGTGTAGGAACATGATATGGACCCTATAGATCAACATGTAAAAGTTCAAAGATTTTGTTAGTTGTGGTGGTTTTTTTGAGGAAATGGTAGTCTTTCTTGTCTAGCCATTGGACAAATGGTGCAGTTGAAAGGTTATTTGGGGGAGTAATTAGCAGGTATGGAGGTAATCTTTCTCTTTTTCACAAAAGGGACATGTCCAAATCTATTATGCCACAACATATTCACATTATTTTCAGCCCAATAATGAGAGAAAAAGCTAGGTAATTCAGAACATAGACTTTCAAAAGAAGTTTGTTCTTTAGCACATGCACATGAAAATACACATTTATCGGTATGAACTGGTTGTCACGATTCGGATTTTTCACCATCAGGAGTCGTGATGGCGCCTACTAATAGGAACTAGGCAAGCCGACTTACCTACTTCTTCTCAGCACATGGTAATAACATAAAACCTTTTTCAATTAAAACAATAATGCGAAAGACTCAACATTTAAAGCATACTGAATAAACTGCGGGATTTTAACATAATACTACCCAAAATCTAGTGTCACATATCTCACGAGCGTCTAAGAGTGTTCTATATACAATCTTTTTTAAAGAAAGTAAAATTGTTAGTCCCAAAATACAATGGTATAACAATTAAAACAAGATAAGGGAGACGTCGGGCTCGTAGACGCCTGCAAGGCTATCTCGGTATATCATTTTGGACTGAAGTCAGCTCTCAAATCTCCTACTGCTGTCCAAAAGCCGCTGCTCCGGCACTGTGATCTGTGCAAAAAGATGCAGAGAGTGTAGCATCAGCACAACTGACGCCATATGTTGGTAAGTTCCTGGCCTAACCCCGGCGAAGTAGTGACGAGGATAAATCAGACTATCAAATAAACCTGTGCAGATATATATACTAGTACAACGAAATAATAGCGAAAAAACAAATAACTAAAAGTGGGAGGGGGAACATGCTTATGGGGGTAGCAGATATAAACAGAATATCAGGAAATAACAAAGGAATCTACATCTGATTTCTTCTAACACAGAATAAGGGAAAACAAACCACTTTTACTTACTTTAAATTCCTCTTGTAGCAGGCGTGCAACACGATGCCATTTCCTCATATCACATGGTAGGCTTACCATGATCCCATTTCATAATACTACGTGGTAGGCGTACCACACGTTCCCATTTCATAACATTACGTGGTAGGCATACCACATGTTCCCATTTCATAATGTCTCGTGGTAGGCGTACCACACGCTCCCATTTCCTTTCAACACAATATCACAGAGAAATTTCGACAAGGGAGTAATATAACATAGTAAATTCCCGACAAGGATTCAAGACAATACAATAAGTTACCCGGCAAGGGAACAAGATATCAATTCAACTATCCCGACAAGGGAGATCCAACTATAACCAAACTTATTCAATTTCTACTTAACACAATTAAATCTATGCTCAGTTTTAGCAATTACTGGCTCAGTGTTAAAGATTTCCAACCAAATCCTCATAAACAACATTTAAGAATTCGATAATTTAGTAATTTAGGACTTACGGTCATGCTCGACACCAGTGTATAGATACTTGTCACCATGCCTATACACTATACTCGACAAATAGCAATTAGCAAATAAGACTCTACTCATGTTCCCTCAAGCCAAAGTTAGACCAACCACCTACCTCAACTTCCACGGCTAAGTCAATCCACCACGACTCTTTTCCATCTCGAATTCGGCTCAAACTCAATCTAATCTATGAAATAACGACTTTACAATATCAATAATATTTAAACAAATCAAACCCAATGCTTAAATATAGATTTCCATCCTTTCTTCCAAAAATTCCAAAAATCGACCCCGGACCCGCTTGGTTGAAACCCGGGGTTCGGACCAAATTCATATCACCCATTTCCCCATGAGCCCGAATATAAATTTTTTTTTCAAATTCGACCCCGAAACGAGGTTTAAACCAAAGAAATTTGAAAAGCTCTAACTCTACCCTTTCCCCAAATTTCGATCCTAGATTAACTATTTTGACCCCAGTATTTCAATATATGATGATAGAAAATGAAGAAAATGAGTTAGATAATACTTACCCAAGAAGATTTGGTGAAGAATTGCTCAAAAAGTCGCCTAGGGGCTGTGGAGAAGAAGAGCTCGTGTGAATTTTTGAATAAAACCCGTCACATTTCTATTTTTGAAGACTTAAAATAACTGGGCAAAAATGGCCTATTTGATCGTGATGGATGTCATACGATCTCATAGAGGAAGGGAGAAAGGTTCGCTGCGATCACGAAGTGACCACTGCAATCGCATAGAAGCAACAGATGGAACTCTGCGAACGCGAAGAGGCTATGCATTCGTATAGAAAATAAATAAAGGCTCCTCAGGTTAGCACTTATGCGATCGCGCGAGGGTAATTGCGATCACATACAACAAATTGGCCCTCCTAAAGTTAACACTACACGATCGCAACCTACCTATGCGATTGCATAAAAGGAATGACTGGACACAAGCAGACAACAGTTTCTGCAATTTTCTAAGTTCAAAAACCACTATGACACACCTCCAAAACACTCCCAAGCCCTCGGGGCTCCTGACCAAACATACACACTAACTCAAAAACATCCTACGAACATAACCATGTGATCAAGTCATCAAAATAATATCATAAATGAGGAATCAAACCTCAAAATCATCACTTTTTCATCAAACTTCTTAAACTTTTATTTTTAGAGATTTAGGTCCGAAACACATCAAATGACGTTCGATTTCAACCCAATTTTACAGGAACGTCTTAAATCACATGCAAGACATGTGCCAGGCACCGGAACAAAAATACTGGTCCGATACTAACACTTTTCTAATCCATTTTTATTTTAAATTTCCATATTAATTTCAGAAAAATAATTTCTTTTAAAAATTTATTTCTCGGGCTCGGGACCTCGAATTTTGATTTCGGGAATACTCCCGAGTCCCATATTTTTCTACGGATCTTTCGGGACCGTCAAATCACGGGTCCAGATCCATTTACTCAAAGAATTGACTAAAATCAACTTTAATCATATTAATATAAAAGTTATCATTTTTCACACAGAATTCATATTTAAGCTTTCCTGCAATGTGCCCAGACTACGCACGCAAATCGAGATGGCTAAAAATGAGACTTTCAAAGCCTCGAAAGCACGAAAGGAGAGAGAAAACAGGTGATGACCCTTTGGATCGTCACATTCTCCACCTCTAAAATAACCATTCGTCCTCGAACGGACAAACGAAAGAAGTGCCTGAGTCGGGAAATAGACGAGGATAACTGCTCCGCATATTAGACTCGAACCCCCAGGTCGATGCCTCAGGAGGCTGACCTCTCTACTGGACACGCACTTAAGGAAAACTCTTCAACCTCAACTGTCGAACCTGCCGGTCTAAAATAGCCACCGACTCCTCCTCACAAGATAGATCCTTGTCCAACTGGACACTGCTGAAGTCTAACACGTGGGGTGGATCGCCGTGATACTTCTGGAGAATGAAAACATGAAACACTGGATGCACAGCTGACAAGCTAGGAGGCAAGGCAAGTCCATAAGCCTCCTCTCCCACACGATCGAGAATCTCAAATGGACCAATGTACCTAGGGCTAAGCTTGACTTTTTTCCAAAATTTCATCACGCCCTTTATAGGCAACATACGGAGCAATACCCGCTCACCAACTATGAAAGCCACATCTCGAAACTTGCGGTCTGCATAACTCTTACGTATGGACTAAGCTGTTCGAAGCCTATCTTGAATGATGTTGACCTTATCCAAGGCCTCCTGAACTAAATCTATACCCAATAACCGAGCCTCTCCCGGATCAAACCTTCCAACTAGAGACCGACATAGCCTACCATACAAGGCCTCATATAGAGCCATCTGAATGCTGGACTGGTAGCTGTTGTTGTAGGCGAACTCCACTAAAGGCAAAAACTGGTCCCACGAGCCTCCAAAATCAACGACACAGGCTCAGAGCATATCATCTAATATCTGAATAGTCCGCTCGGACTGTCCGTCCTTCTGAGGAGTAAATGTTGTGCTCAACTCAGCCTGGGTGTCCAACTTTCGTTGAATCGCTCTCCAGAAACGCGAGGTAAACTGCGTACCCCGGTCCGAAAATATAGATACCGGCATCCCATGAAGCCGAACAATCTCTCTAAGGTAAATCTTAGCTAACCTCTCGGATGAATAAGTGGCTGCAACAGGAACAAAATGCATTGACTTGGTCAGCCTATCAATAATGACCCAAATCACATCAAACTTCTTCCGGGTCAATGGAAGACCAGTAACAAAATCCATATTAATCTTCTCCCACTTCCACTTGGAAAGCTCAATCCTCTGGAACAGTCCACCAGGACATTGATGTTCATACTTAACATGCTGACATTTCAAACATCGAGCCACATATGCAACAATATCTTTCTTCATTTAGCGCTACCAACAGTGCTACCTCAGGTCCTGATACATCTTCACGGCGCCCGGGTGAATAGAATACCGAGAACTATGGGACTCCGCTAAGATCAACTCTCGAATCCCATCTACATTGGGCACACAAACTCACCCCTGCAATCTCAAAACACCATCATCATCTCAGTTCACCTTCTTGACACCTCCATGCTGCACCGTGTCTCTTAGGAAGCATAAATGGGGATCATTTAACTGCCGATCACAGATGCTCTCCAACAATGAAAAACGAGCGACCGTGCAAGCAAACACTTGGCTAGGCTCCGAAATATCCAACTTCACAAATCGATTGGCCAATGCCTGAACATCCAAAGCAAGCGTCCTCTAGCTGACCGAATATACGGAAGACTTCCTATGCTGGCGGACTTTCTACTCAAAGCATCGGCCACCACATTGGTCTTCCCCGGGTGGTACAAGATAGTAACATCATAATCTTTCAACAACTCCAACCACCTCCTCTGCCTCAAATTCAACTCTTTTTGCTTGAAAAAGTACTAAAAACTCTTGTGATCAGTGGACACCTCACACGTCATACCATAAAGATAATGCCTCCAAATCTTCAAAGCACGAACAGTGGCTGCTAACTCTAGATCATGAACCTATTAATTCTTCTCATGGATCTTCAATTTCCTCGAAGCATAGGCAATAATTCTACCATCCCGCATCAATACTGCACTTAGCCCAATACGGGAAGCATCACAATAGACTGTATAAGGCCATGACCATGTGGGCAAAACCAACACCAGTGCGGTAGTCAGAGCTGTCTTAAGCTTCTGGAAGCTTACCTCACACTTATCCGACCATCTGAACTGGGAACCCTTCTGGGTCAACCTGGTCATCGGGGCCGCAATAGACGAAATCCCTCCACGAACCGATGATAATAGCCTGCTAACCCAAGAAACTCCGAATCTCTATAGCTAATACTACCCAAGCCTAATTCTTGACTGCCTCAATCTTCTTCAGGTCCACCTGAATACCATCTGCTGATACAGCATGATCCAAAAATGCAACCAAACTCAATCAGAACTCACACTTCGAAAACTTAGCATATAACTGACGAAACTTTAGAGTCTAAGGAACCACTCTAAGGTGCTGCTCGTGCTCTTTCTAACTGCTAGAGTATATCAGAATATCATCAATAAAGACTATCACGAACAAGTCCAAATAAGGCCTGAAAACTCGGTTCATCAACTCCATAAATGCTGCTGGGGCATTGGTCAAACCAAATGACATGGACATGATCTCATAATGCTCTTACCGAGTGCGAAATGTTGTCTTAGGGACATTGTATGCCCTAATCCTCAACTGATGGTAGCCAGATCTCCAGTCTATCTTTGAAAATACCTTGGCACCCTGAAGCTAGTCGAATAAGTTGTCAATCCTCGGCAGTGGAAACTTGTTCTTTATCGTCGAGTTGTTCAATTGCCAGTTATCAATGCACATTCTCAGTGAACCATTCTTTTTCTTCACAAATAACACTGGTGCACCAAGGCGAAACGCTGGGTCTAATGAAACCCTTCTCAAACAAATCCTGCAACTGATCCTTTAACTCTTTCAACTGTGGCGGGGTCATGCGAAACGGCGGGATGTAAATGGACAAAGTGCCCGGAGCTAGATCAATACAGAAATTAATCACTGTCGGGCAGCATACCCGGCAGGTCTGAAGGGAAAACCTCGGGAAACTCCCGAACAATAAGAACAGAATCAATAGAAGGGACCTCTGCGCTGGAGTCGCGAACATAAGCCAAATAAGCTAAACACCCCTTCTCGACCATGCATCGAGCCTTCACATGTGATATAACCCTTCGGGTGGCATGACCTGAGGTCCCTCCCCACTCCAATTGGGGCAAATCTGGCAAAGCCAAGGTCATGGTATTGGCATGACAATCCAAGATAGCATGATATAGGGACAACAAATCTATTCCAAATATAACGTCGAAATCCACCATGTGTAAAAGCAACAAATTAACATGGGTCTCAAGACCCTAAAACACTACCACATAGGAACGACGAACTCAGTCGACCACAACAGAATCACCCAGCGAAATAGATACATATACAGAAATACTTAAAGCATCAATAGGCATGACCAAGTACGGTGCAAAATAGAACGACACATACAAATACGTAGACTCAGGGTCAAATAGAAAGCATATTTGTCATATGTAGAACATCTGAAGAAAACAAAAGAGGAACTAACAGCACAATAACAATGCACACCAAAACACAAATTCGTCTTAAGTTTACAGAATCGAAAAGAAAATTAAAGACACCGACCTGCATTGATGCAGTGAACTGGGGTGGGGTCTCAAATCTAACAGACTCCGACATCGATCTCGCTACCTTGAATTAACTTTAATCGGAAAGCAAACACAAAAGTAATTCTCTGTTGGCTATAAATCAACTGAAGCCGAGAGATTGCAAGAGGGAAATAAATCGGTTTTCAAAAGGGCGAGCGAAGACAGTAAGCTTTGAGGGGAGAGAGAGAGCGGTTAGACCATAAGTTTAAGGTGAGAGTAATCGGCTAAAAACCCATAGACTGGAAGGGTAATCCCCCTCGCAGCTAAGTGTTTCTGTAACGAATTGAATAACAACCAAACCAACTAGCTATATTGATTCACTAAACGAACTTACAAATACTTAAAATTACAATGAAACAGTAAAGAATAATTGATAGATAGCAGAGAGGGATGAGAGGATAGAAATACACCATAGAAGAAGGGATGAGAAGCTTAGACACAGAGCAAGGAGATGAGAGGAGCAAACATTTTCTTCTTGAAGTATATGCATGCCCTGTATTCCGCCTGGATCCAAATATATTGCAGGTGTTTAGTCATTGGGCTTTTTCTCCATTTAACTCCAGGCCCAATACTACCAACTATACTACTAACTGGATCAACTTTGTTGTACACTGCTGGCCCATAATCTACATAGTCATGCCAGTTCACAACAATACTTCCGCCCACAAAAAAAACCTTGTCCTCATGGTTCAAGTCAGGAAGGCAACTTCGAGAGCTAAATCCATTGCTGAGATAGGCAAAAACCATAAGGAATAGTATCATAGTTTGGTTGGCAGCTTGGGGCAGTGTTGACTTGGTTTCATCATTATCACGGAGCTTCTGTATAAAAACCACTTAGTTCCAAATAACATGGCAATAACATGTAGTAGTTTGAGATGTGTTCAAAAATACAAAGTACCTAATGATGTCATTAAAGCTTTCATATGGCATGGTTCTGATCTTAGAAGCAATATTGGCCTTCCGATAAACTTTCTCAACAACATGAGGGGAATTTGTTGTACTTTCCAACAACTCACAGATATAGCCAACAATAGCTATAATGCCACTTTCGATCCATTCTCTTTCAGCATCAATTCCTGATGAAAGGACAAGAACAAGTGGGCTAGCTTGCACCAATGTAAATGCTGGCCAATTGAAAACCTTCTTGGTCTTAGTAGAGGCATTTCCCTCTCTGTAAAATGAAATATTAGTATGATACGCCACAATGAAAGTAATAGTCTCAGATACTTGGATGCCAAGAATTCCCTCAAGAGTACTACTATGATAAAAAAGATTTCCAAAAGCATGTGAAATATATGATAGAGAACACTTCTTAACATGCTCGGACTCGTCGAAGCTAGAATTATCCACCATGAAGTATAGATGAACAGTTTTAGCCGTGTTCCCTTTGCCAAATTTCTCCATTGCTACTGCTATCAACCAACCATGTTCTATTTGGTTTACAGTAGAATTTATCATCATTATCAAATTGAGTTCAATGAGATCCTGCCCTAAAACCATACACTTGTTCAAGAGGATAACATATACTGCTGCATGCCCTACGTCATGATGTAACCTATGACGTGCAACCAACTCTATCATTTTAATGACACCATTAAATGTGTAAGAAGCAAGGTGCACAGCGAGAAGATTCATATTATAGCCACTCCTCGAATTTAATACTTTCTGCTTGTCTAATATAGCAGCAAATGCAGTTGCTGCAGGTTGCATTTTACCACTAAGTTTTGCAGCAAGAAGTCGAGCAAATATATTGGAATCATCTACGCCAATTATGACAAGCCCGTTAGAGTTGAGGTTCTTTGTTAATGCAACAGAATGAGAGACTTGGGCCATGAAATCCAATAGCAAGGCCAAGAAATATGGTTTTGAAAGTGGCCGTGGTGGCTAACAAACCGTTACAGTTGCTCAAGGATACCACACCTTAAGACTTCACTTGCTTGAGGATACCTCACCCCAAGACTTCAACCACTAAGACTTTGGGTACTTAGCAAACCCGACAAATGAGAAGATATGTTCTTCTCAACAACTCTCTTTTACAAAAAATACTCTCTCAATAGAGTGGATAAAGAGATACACAATAAGCTCTATGAACAACACAAAGTTGTCTATCAAATGGCTCAACAAAAGCTCTAAAATGATGCTTGAAAATGATCAATATGTATAACAATGTATGGAGGAGTTGTGTTTTTAAAATCAGCTCAAAAGACCTCTTTTTATAGGTGAAAAAGTGGTGCTGACCGTTGCTTAATTGACAAATAAAAGCCCTGATTCTGTGCTCAAACAATCGATTGTTTGGAGTAGATAATCGATTGTTTGACCAACGTTCAAAAGACAGATTCCTGATTTTAGGCTAAACAATCGATTGTATGGACTAAATAATCGATTGTTATTCAACGTTCAAAAATCAATTTAGGATTCTGTGGGAACGGTCAAAATATAATTGATTCTGTGGGAACGGTAAAAATATAATCGATTGTATGAAACTGACAATCGATTGTTTATGAATATAATTGATTGTATGACAAAAACAATCGATTGTTTAGATGTTTAAAAACTTCGGTTGCACACTGTCTCAAAATAATCGATTGTTAAAAGTAGACAATCGATTGTTTGCTATTTTGAAAAACTTCAGATCACACTGTCTTAATACAATCGATTGTAGGATTCAAATAATCGATTGTTGTGGTCCAGATTTAAAAGACATGTTTAAAACCTTCAACATCATTTTGTTTTAACAAAAAGATGCATGTTTATGATAAATATAATTTAATAAAATATTTTATGCATGTTTATGATGACCTAATGTTGAGCCAAAGGATAAGATAACTTAAACGTTGTCCTTACATTGGTTCTACCAAACGACCTACGTCTTGGGTCTTCGGTCTTGAACTCTTTGGCTCGTTCATGCAATTCCGTCATCAGTATGCTTCTCGCCATTTGATTGATTGTCATATTATATCGTTCATGCAATTCCGTCATCAGTATGCTTCTCGCCATTTGATTGATTGTCATATTATATCGTTGTTTGACACTTGACTTTATTGTTTGTCATTCATCAAAACCTATACCTGAAAATCATGCTCATACAACCAAAGCGCACATATCATAGATATACATGATTTCCAACAATTTTCCCCTTTTTGATAATGACAAACAACGGAAGATATGCATATTGAATTCCCCCTAAATAGATGCTATATCTCAACATACAATTTATGCAACCAATTCAATTCAATATAATTCCCCCTTAATTGAATATTCCCCCTCATTTAAAGCATGCATATCGTCCATATTCGTCCCCCTTTTCGCATTAGCAAAAAGAGTATACCAAAAGTTATTGACGATACTAATCGTTATAGACAAGATCATATAAAAAGTTAGTAAAGGGCATACAAATAATAACGATCATTTTTCTCAACTATGCCATTGTTATTTAAACTAAAAATATTCATCAAAACATGAATCAATCAGTTATTATAAAACCAATTGATACTAATTGTAATTCAAAAATAAAACTTGTTAAAGCATGTATCAACCAAAACTGATATAGATTATTTGCACATATCAACTCATTGCGTTTTTATTCAAAATGCGATAACTAACCGACGTTCCCCCTTAATGCATTAAGGTTTCGTGCTTGGTGCATCCACTACAATATTGTAGTCTTCAAGCACACCTGCAAAAAGAACCTAAAAATAGGTTTTTGGTACCCAACTTCTTTTGGGTCCTTGGGGGTTAGGATAACAATAGTCATAATCAACACATAAATATCTGTGTTTAGCAAAACAAACGGGTGGAATGTGTCCTACCTGATTACAATAGTGACATATAACATTAGGATTGTGCATATGTCTAGGTTGAGCCAAATGCGTTCTAAGTGATCTAAAGTTGTTCCCCCTAGAAGCGTTGAATTTCCTAGAGTCATGTATAGGTGGTCTAAAATTATTCATTCTAGACTCATTTATAAAATTCCTAGAATTGTGTCTAGGTGGTCTAAATTTATTCATTCTAGACTCATTAGTGAGGTTCCTAGAATTCTTTCTAGATGGTCCGACCTCATTACTTTCATCCTTTTTAATATCTTCAATTTTAGGACTATCAACACTACGTGTTTCTAGTGCTTTCCTAAGTTCTCTGTTCTCTAGTATTAAAGAACTACAAGAAGAACAATTTGAACATTTATCAATAGAAGAGGCTTCATTCAATTCCTTGATTTTATTTTTAAAATCAACAATGTCATTTTTCAAAAATTTATTTTCTTTTTCTACAACTTCAATTTTATTCTTAAGAACATCATTTTCATTAGTCAATTTTTCAAAATCTATTTCTTTCAAAGAGGAGGATTTTTCAAACTCTTTTTCTTGTAAAGAAAGTGTTTTCTGAAAATCTGTTTCTTGCAAAGAAAGTGTTTTCTGCAAAGAAAGTGTTTTCTTCAATTCTATGATAGTTTTGGAAGCATTAACAAATTCACCATACAATTCATCATAGGCATTTTGTAATTCTTCAAACGAGTGAGAGTTAGATGTACTTACCTATTCTCCTTCGTTAGCCATGAGACACAATGCGGCGGTTTCATCGCCTGAGCTGTCCGAATCCCGTGATAAGCGCCTATGGTGTTTCTTCTTTTTCTTGTCTTTTTTCATAGACTTACAAAACTTTTTAATTTTATCATTGGAAATATTATCATCATCCCTTTCCGAATCACTTACCTCTTCTCTTTTAGAGGATGAGGCTTTGAAGGCGAAATTCGAATTGCTTCTAAGATAAGGATTAAGAATTGTGCTATCATAAGTTTCGAGGTTACCTCTTAGTCCATCAATTGTGATATCCGTGAACTCCATCGACTCTTGGATGGCATTGGCTTTGGAGCGCCATTCGGGAGTGAGACTCCGTAGGACTTTTCGAACAAGATCTTTGTTCGTGTAAACTTTCCCGAGAGCATGGAGATCGTTGACGATTCTTAAAAATCGTTCAAACATAACACCAATGGGTTCCTTCTCCATTTTAAAGATTTCATATTTATGTGTTAAAAAATCAATTTTGGCTTCTCGTACTTAAGGCGTACCTTCATAAATGATCTCGAGTTTATCCCACATCTCCTTGGCGGTTGTGCAGCAAGAGATTTTTTGATAGTCATCTGGATTCACTACACAATGTAATACATAGATGGCCCTTGCATTATTTTCAACTTTCTTGATGTCCTCGGCATCATATTCATCTTATTTCTTTGGAACCGTGGTCTCTCCAACTTTCTTTGTTGGCATTGGTTCACCGTTTTTGATGATTTGCCACAAACGAAAACTGTTTGCTTTGAGGAAGATGCTCATCCGCTCTTTTCAATATGTATAGTTTGTTCCGTCAAATAGTGGAGGGCAAGTGGTGGACTGTCCTTCATCCATCGTTCCTGCGTTCAATATTCTCAATAGAAAAATATATATTTCTCTCAACCGGTTAAGGCTTTCAGAGAGTTAGGCTCTGATACCAATTGTTAGAATAAGTGCTTAACGCTAGAGAGGGGGGGGGGGGGGTGAATAGCGTTATAATAAAAAATAGTGTAAACTTGCGGAATTAAAAAATTGCAGGAATGAAATAAGTGTGGTAAGTAAATAATAAGGAACGAACGCACCGATGTATCCTGGTTCACCACAACTCGTGGCTAGTCCAGTCCCGAGAGACTCTCTCGAGATTTCCACTATCTTCGTCAAGCTTACGGGTGCTTAACAAACCGTTACAGTTGCTCAAGGATACCACACCTTAAGACTTCACTTGCTTGAGGATACCTCACCCCAAGACTTCAACCACTAAGACTTTGGGTACTTAGCAAACCCGACAAATGAGAAGATATGTTCTTCTCAAACAACTCTCTTTTACAACAAATACTCTCTTAATAGAGTGGATAAAGAGATACACAATAAGCTCTATGAACAACACAAAGTTGTCTATCAAATGGCTCAACAAAAGCTCTAAAATGATGCTTGAAAATGATCAATATGTATAACAATGTATGGAGGAGTTGTGTTTTTAAAATAAGCTCAAAAGACCTCTTTTTATAGGTGAAAAAGTGGTGCTGACCGTTGCTTAATTAACAAATAAAATCTCTGATTCTGTGCTCAAACAATCGATTGTTTGGAGTAGATAATCGATTGTTTGACCAACGTTCAAAAGACAGATTCTTGATTTTAGGCTAAACAATCGATTGTATGGACTAAATAATCGATTGTTATTCAACGTTCAAAAATCAATTTAGGATTCTGTGGGAACGGTCAAAATATAATTGATTCTGTGGGAACGGTCAAAATATAATCGATTGTATGAAACTGACAATCGATTGTTTATGAATATAATCAATTGTATGACAAAAACAATCGATTGTTTAGATGTTTAAAAACTTCGGTTGCACACTGTCTCAAAATTATCGAATGTTAAAAGTAGACAACCGATTGTTTGCTATTTTGAAAAACTTCAGATCACACTGTCTTAATACAATCGATTGTAGGATTCAAATAATCGATTGTTGTGGTCCAGATTTAAAAGACATGTTTAAAACCTTCAACATCATTTTGTTTTAACAAAAAGATGCATGTTTATGATAAATATGATTTAATAAAATATTTTATGCATGTTTATGATGACCTAATGTTGAGCCAAAGGATAAGATAACTTAAACGTTGTCCTTACAATGGTTCTACCAAACGACCTACGTCTTGGGTCTTCGGTCTTGAGCTCTTTGGCTCGTTCATGCAATTCCGTCATCAGTATGCTTCTCGCCATTTGATTGATTGTCGTATTATATCGTTCATGCAATTCCGTCATCAGTATGCTTCTCGCCATTTGATTGATTGTCATATTATATCGTTGTTTGACACTTGACTTTATTGTTTGTCATTCATCAAAACCTATACCTGAAAATCATGCTCATACAACCAAAGTGCACATATCATAGATATACATGATTTCCAACATATAAGCCATCTCTTCCACTCGATCAAGAATCTCAAATGGACCAATATAACTAGGACTAAGCTTTCCCTTCTTCCCAAATCTCATTACGCCCTTCATAGGCGATACTCGGAGCAACACCCGCTCACCACCATAAATGCAACATCTCAAACCTTGCGATCTGCATAACTCTTCTACCTAGAGTGAGTTGAACGAAGCCTATCCTGAATGATCTTGACCTTTTCCAAGGCCTCCTGAACCAAATCCATACCTAACAACCGAGCCTCCCCCGGCTCAAACCATCCAACCGGAGATCGACACGTCTACCATATAAAGCCTCATAAGGAGCAATTTGGATGCTCGACTGGTAGTTGTTATTGTAGGAAAACTCTGCTGAAGGCAAGAACTGATCCCAAGACCCTCCAAACTCAATCACACACGCACAGATCATATCCTTAAGAATCTAAGTGCACTCGGAATGTCCGTCCATCTGTGGGTGAAAAACTAAGCTCAACTCCACCCGAGTACCTAATTCTTGCTACACGGCTCTCTAGAATCGCGATGTAAACTGAATACCTCTGTCTGAAATAATAGAAACTGGAATACCATGCAGACGGATGATCTCCCGGATATAAATCTTTGTCAACTGCTCCGAAGAATAAGTGGTACACACAAGAATGAAATGGGTGGACTTGGTCAACCAATCCATAATAACCCAATAGCATCAAACTTCTTCAAGGTTCGTGGGAGCCAGATACAAAGTCCATGGTGATGCGCTCCCACTTCCACTCCAGAATCTCTATCTGCTGAAGAACCCACCCGGTCTCTGTGCTCATACTTCACTAGTTGACAATTGAGGCATCTAGTTACATATCCAACTATATCCTTCTTCATCCGCCTGCACCAATAGTGATGCCTCAAGTCCTGATGCATCTTCGCAGCACCCGGATGGATGGAATACCGCAAACTATGGGCCTCTACTAAAATTAATTCCCGTAGCCCATCAACATTGGGCACACAAATATGGACCTGCATCCTCAATACCCCGCCATCACCAATGGTTACATCTTTGGCATCACCACGCTGAACCTTGTCCTTAAGGACAACAAATGGGGGTCATCATACTGCCGCTCCCTAATATGATCAAATAAGGAAGACCGGGAAACCACACAAGCTAGAACCCGACTGGGCTCCGAAAGGTCCAATCTCACAAACAGGCTAGCTAAGGCCTGAACATCCATTGCCATGGGCCTATCTGAAATTGGTAAGTATGCCAAACTCCCCAAACTCTCTGCCCGACGACTCAAGGCGTCGGCCACCACATTGGCCCTGCCCGAGTGATACAAAATAGTAATATCATAATATTTCAGCAACTCTAACCACCTCCTCTAGCAAAAATTTAGATCCTTTTGCTTGAACAAGTGCTGCAAACTCCAATGGTCAGTATAGATATCACAAGGCACACCGTACAAATAATGACGCTAGATCTTCAAGGCATGAACAATAGCAACTAACTCAAGGTCGTGGACTGGGTAGTTTTTCTCATGTATCTTCAACTGTCTAGAAGCGTAGGCAATCACCCTACCATCCTGCATCAACACCGCTCCAAGGCCAACTCTCGAGGCATCACAATAGACAGTATAAGACCCTGAACTGGTAAGCAATATCAAAATTGGGGCTGTAGTCAAAGCTGTCTTGAGCTTGTAAAAGCTCGCCTCACACTCATCTGTCTACTAAAATGGGGCACCCTTCTGGGTCAATCTAGTCATATGGGCCGCAATCAATGAAAATACTCCACGAAACAACGGTAGTAGCTCACCAAACTAAGGAAACTGGGATCTCTATAGAGGAGGACGGCCTGGGCTAACTTTGCACGACCTCTATCTTCCTGTGATCTACCCGAATTCCCTCGCTCGAAATCAGGTGGCCTAAGAATGCCACTAAACTCAACCAAAACTCACATTTTGAGAACTTTGCATGTAGCTTTTTCTCTCTCAGGATTTGAAGCACGGTCCTTAGGTGATGCTCATGATCTTCCCGACTCCGGGAATACACCAAAATATCATCAATAAAAACAATAACGAACGAGTCGAGATATGTCATGAACACACTGTGCATCAAATGCATAAAAGTTGTTGGGGCATTGGTCAGCCCAAATGACATAACAAGGAACTTGTAATGACCATACTGAGTTCTGAAGGCAGTCTTCCGGATATCTGGCTCCCGAATCTTCAATTGATGGTAACCCGAGCGCAAGTCAATCTTAGAAAACACATGTGCGCCCTGAAGCTGGTCAAACAGATCATATGTACGAGGAAAAGGATAACGGCTCTTCACTATAACCTTGTTCAGTTGGCGATAATCAATACACATACGCATATAACCATCCTTCTTCTTCACAAACAAAACAGGAGCACCCTACAGTGAAACACTGGGTCGAATAAAACCCTTGTCAAGCAATTCCTGCAGCTTATCCTTCAAATTTTTCAACTCAGGAGGAGCCATACGATACGGAGGAATAGAAATGCATTGAGTAGCCGGCAACAGGTCAATGCCAAAATCAATATCTCTATCGGGCGCCATGCCCGAAAGATCGGCTGGAAACACATCGAGATAATCCCGTACCGCTGGTACTGAATAAACAAAAGGAGTATCGGCGCTAACATCTCTCACATAAGCTAAATACGCGGCACACCCCTTCTCAACCATACACTAATCTTTAAGAAAAGAGATAACTCTACTGGGAGTGTGATCTAAAGTACCACTCAACTAAACACGCGGATACCTAGCATAGCTAGCATCACGGTCTTGGCCTGACAATCAAGAAGGAAATTGGTGTGACAGCCAGTCCAAGCCCAAAATAGTGTCAAAATCAACCATACCAAGTAACAATAAATCCGCTCTGGTCTCAAAACCATGAATAATGACCAAACATGATTGATAAATGCGGTCCACAATAAGAGAATCCACCATAAGAATAGAAACATAAACGGGGGCACTCAAAGAATCCAGAGGCACACCCAAATGCGGAACAAAGTAAGAAGATACATAAGAATAAGTAGAGCCCGGATCGAATAGAACTGATGCCTCTCTGTGACAAACCAGTATAATACCTGTAATGACGGAGACGGAGGCAACAACCTCGGCAAAAGCATGAATAGCATCATATCTGGCCTGGCCTCCCCCTCGAGGGAAACCTCTACCTCCCCAACCTTCACCCTTAGCTGGCTGAGCGGGTGGGGTGGCAACTGGAGCTGTAACCATAGCCTAGGAACTCTGCGGGGCATGTTGTGACTGAGCAGTCTGTAAAGATGCACCCCTACCAAGTCCGGGCAGTCCATAACCATATGGCGTATATCACCACACTCGAAACAAGCTCTGGGAGCGTGAGGTGGCTATGGTTGATTAGTGCTACGTCTGCTGGACTTACCTCTGGAGACACCCCACGCAGGAGGCACGTTAGAAACTGGAGGTGCATAGTAAGGCTCCTGAGATATAGGCAGAGCTGGAGCACTACTGGAAGAGCTGAATGAACGGGGCGACCCACAAAATCCCTACCATGTCGACCTGCTGCTAGAGTACAGGCACCAGAGTAGTGGCCTGACTCTCGAGACCTCTTGGCCTCTCTCTCCACTCGCTCCCTAGAGAGCATACTCTCGATCCTCCTAGTAATGCTCACTACCTGCTGATAAGGAATGTCCATCTCCAACTATCGAGCCATGCTAGATCTAATGAGTGGGATAAGACCCTCGATGAACCTGCGAACTCTCTCGCAAACTGTAGCAACCAAGGCCCTTGCATGCTTGGCTAATCTGGTATAACAGATAGCATACTCCAAAACGGTCATAGCACCCTAGCGCAGATGCTCAAACTCTGCGCGCCATGCGTCCCTGAGACTCTGGGGGAAAAACTCTCTCATAAACATATCCAAGAACTGGGTCCAAGTCTAAGATGAAGTACCTGGGTCTTCACATGAAAAACATGCACAGAAGAGGCATGAGTACACCACATCGGTACTCAGTAAGTGCCAAGCCTAACCTCGGTTAGACAGTGACGAGGAAAGTCAGGGCCCTACTGAGATAAAATATAATAATAAGGCTGAGAACGGTATAAAAGAAGCATAAATAATGGAATACAAATGTAAAGTAAGTCAGGTTACACAAACAAGAATTAACACACAGAGGATAAGATAACATAGAGTAAAAGAGCTCAATATCAATACCAATAACGAGGACCTCCCAGGATACCGTCATATAGTCCTTCTCATCAATCTGTCCAAGGAGCTCTCGGGATACCGTCTCGTAGTCCATTATATGAGTATATCCAAAGGATCTCCCGTGTTACCATCCCGTAGTCCAACTATCAATGTGCATGAGGGATCTACCAGGAATCTAACCCGTAGTCCCAAAGTAAATGTGCAGGGGGATCTACCGGGAATCTAACCCGTAGTCCCAAACTAAATATGCAGGGGGTATCTACCGAGAATCTAACCCATAGTCTCAAAGTAAACAAATAAGGAGGGGGGGCTACCGGAATCCACATCAGTAGTCCGCTTCTGGGATGATGTTTGGCCGCGCCACTCTCCTCAGAGATGCATGCCATAATTTAGATCAAATCACAAGGTTCTCATGACCTCAAAGTGATTGACTACATTCAATATAAAGGAGAAAAAAGGATTTATCCCCCTATTCAACTACCCATCCAAGAGCATTTGGCTTCAGAATACTTTCTTCTTTTTATTTTTCTATTAAATGCGCAACCACAACCAGAAGATAATAAAAAACAAAGTAAAAAGGTACAAACAACATGTAGTGGCATCCTAACATGCTTAAGGTAGTACAGTTAAGGTAACTTAAGCAAATAGGCAATTTAAATCAACCAAACATTTTTCCCTAATCTAACGCAGGTTAAAATCGCAAGTATGAATAAGCAAATTCGAAGGAACTCAGTCTCAATATCTTAAGTAAAAATCGAGTTTTCAATAATTAGCTCAAGTATGCGCTCGTCACCTTACATACAAGGCATTCAATTACCAAAAATCACATCCTAATGGGAAAGGTCCCCTACACAAGGTTAGACAAGTCACTTACCTCAAACCGGCTCCAAATTCAATTTGAAACCACACTTTTACCACGAGTTTTCTTTATATAAACTTTTCTCATTAAGTGTTTGAATTAAAGACAATTGTTTGAGAGACACTCAAAATAATCAAGAAGATGGTAAAGTTATTGTGATATCGTGAGTTCTAATTTGAATCCGTATTATTTCCTAATCAGATTACTCTTTTCTTATTATATATTTAAAAAAATTAACTATTACTAATATTTTAAATTAAGTCGGAACAAAGTTTTTTTCTAAATAAGAATAGCTGGACTAATATTTAATAAAAGTAATTCAGTGCTTTGGTTTGAAATGACACAGTAGTATTTCAGGATTAGCCTTTTGTAAATAATTTGCATTTTTGCTTGGTTATAGTAATTATATCATATTTGGTTTTATTTTTATATATAAAACATGGGCCAACATGTAATTATAAAAATACTTCCTTTAAGTGTATTACTTCAATTATTTTATAAAGGGCATTTATGTTTATATCATTGACATATTTTAAGATTGAAATTCACATACATGTTTATTTAATAAGAATTAATTATACTTCGAGCTTAACCATTTAATTTCAAGTATTTTTATATGAACTCCAAACGGTTTAGCTAATTTTACTATCCAATAACATTTATTTCCTTTTTCCTCATATTTTAATAACACAGGGAAAATTGAAGTAAAATTGATTTTTTTTCCAAAATCCATGCCTCCATTTAGTTTTTTTTTTTAAAGTATAAAGTAATGCAACACTCACTCTAATACCTTAGACTTTCTGTATAAGAGTAGAGGCTAAGAAGAAAATATAAAAGTGGAGGAAGGTTTACCTTATGACATATCTTTTATTGAAATTCATTAAGTAGTACTAATTAACAAAAATGATTAAGTTTGACACCTATTATATTATTTCTTTAAGAAAATATTAGGAATATAAATAGCACAAAAAATTAGTTAAAGGTGCATAAACAAATTATGACGCAAAATTGAAACTTTTCTCGTCAAGAAAATAAGTTGTTGAGCTAACATGCAACTCTTTCTTAGAGGGGATTTTTACATATACATCCCATATAGCAAACCTTATAACCACTCATGTTTAAGGTTTGTATTTATTACTTTTTAGTATACCATGTTTCAATTTGTGTACCAAAATTTACTTTTAAGGTTTAATTATCAAAGATTTATTAGAGGCTTGATTTGTGGAACAAAATATTTCCATATTTTCTTTCCCCATTTTTTTCTCTTTCTTCCAACCGATTTTTACTACATTTAATTATCCCCACATTTATTTTTGTCCATTTTTCTCTTTCTTCCAACGTTTATTCTCTCGTTGTATTTTTTTCTTCTCTCTCCGATTTTCTTCTTCAATCTCTTCTTTTTTTTTCTTCTTCTTGAATCTGGATTTGGAAGAGCATGTGTTCTTTTATAATGTTTGAGAAGTTGTAATGGTTGAATATATTTTTCTATAAAGTTAAGATCTTCTTATTACGAAGGCAATTCTGTAAAAAGATTTGCTTTTTATCTAATTTTCTTCTTGTCTTCATTCAATTGTTGCTTTTTCGATTTGATTTGCATTTCTTTGGCAAATTCCAATTTTCTTCTTCTTATTCTTACCTATTTTTTTTAACAGTTAAAAAAATATGTGTGTTTGAGATGGTGTATATCATCATGTGTATATATATCATAATGTATATTGTATATCATAATGTATATTGTTAGATAAGGCAATAAAAGATTAATATGAAATCAAATCGTGCTAACTAATTTTACGATAGTGTAATTCATTCTGAATAAACTTACTTTAATTTCATTGAAGGTAAACAAATTTTTTTTTCTCCTCAATGTTTTGTAGTTTAATATTTTTTTGCCAAAAAATTAGAAATTCAATTGTTTTTAGGCGTGTAAGTGTTTTTTGTAAAAATATACTGTATTATTGCATATTAAGGTCGCTTATACAAGTTGTAGTTAATTATTGTCATTCGGAGTTAATGTGTAATTGATTGGCAAAATATACTGTTGAATTAAATTTGTACTTAATTGTAGTTTCTTGTAGTTTAATGTAGTGTAATGTAATGGTTATTTGGAACTGTCACTGTTGACTCAAATTTGATGGCAAATGTTACAGTTTGAATCAAATTTTACGTTAATTGTAGTTTTTTGTAGTTTAATGTAGTTTAATGTAATGTTTAATTGGAACTGTCACAGTTGACTCAAATTTGATTGGCAAATTATACTGTTGAATTAAATTTTATTGTAGTTTTTTGTTGTTTAATGTAGTTTAATGTAATGTTTATTAGGAACTGTCAGTGTTGACTCAAATTTGATTGGCAAATTATACTATTGAATCAAATTTGTAGTTAATTGTAATTTTTTGTAGTTTAATGTAGTTTCATGTAATTTTTATTTGGAACTGTCACTGTTGACTCAAATTTGTGTATTTGTCTATACCAAAGGAAGATCTTACTGATATTGACAAACACCGTAGACGCTATGGAGCTCTGCTGTGGGACTACGCCACAAGAAGCTAAATGATGGTTCAATCAGTGAGACTGAGGTTAACGGCAGGCTTGCAAAGAGGAAGGGTCCACCGCCAAAGAATGAGAGAAATAAAGTTGAACGAAAGAAGAAGTAGAGTGTACTGTTGTAATGAACTTTGGTTGTACTGAATAATTTTTCATGAATACTGAACTCACTGGAAACACTTCATATAACCTACATCTGACTACATTTTAAAAACTCACTGGAAACACTTCATATAACCTTAACTACATTTACCTACATTTGACTACATTTTAAAAACACACTGGAAACAGTGCATATAACCTTAACTACATTTGACTACATCTGACTACATTTTAAAAACTCGCTGGAAACACTTCATATAACCTTAAATACATTTACCTACATTTTAAAAACACAATGGAAACAGTGCATATAACCTTAACTACATTTGACTACATTTGACTATATTTTAAGATTTAAGACCTAGCTACACCCCAAAAAAGATTCAAGACACCTCATAATACTGCCTAGTGAAACTATTTACCAAATGTAGATTTTTCTTCCTCAACTAGATACATCGTGTAATTGCCAATATACTATTTACCAAATGTAGTACCAATCTTAAGTTCAATCTTCCTCTCATAAAGTGGTAAATCTTCAGTATTGAAAATATTTCATTTTTATAGAATATCTCACTTCCATTTATTCTGCCATGGCTTTATATCACATATCTTCTTTTCCATATTTGTCTGGAGCTTTACCAAATTTATCTTCATATAATAACATTGTGGTCCTTCAACATAAAGATATCGGTAACCATTTATTATTTCCAAAGTTATAGAATCCTTTTGGAAAAATCTCAAAATATCATTGAACTCCTATTATATGAGCAATATTTCTTTTTTAATCTTGGGACATAATCTCTTTCCATAAAATAGATTGTACTGTATTCATAATATATTTCTTTTCATAAAAAATATATTTTTCTTATGGCAGCACATATGTGCAAAATAAATATTAATTCGGTTCAGCTTACTGGAGAGATTCGATTAGGAGCATTTAAGATTTTACCTTAACTGATTTAGCATTTATTTGGTACAAAATCAAAGATTAATTAGGAGCCATAAATACAGGAGTTATTTTAGGATACAATTCATTTAACATAGATTTGAGCATTAATAAAGGCATTATTTTAGGAGGCAACATCTGGAAAGATTCCGTTTGGTACATATTGTGTAACAAAAATATGAGATATGAGGGTAATAAACAAACAATGCACAATAATGATAGTAAGATTTGTTATATGGGATGTATAGGTAAAAATCCCTTCTTAGAGGCAATCAAATATGTTGTGGACGTGGGTTCTTGCACGTGGGACCCTTACATCATTCATTTTCTGGGTATTTAAAAGCCCTCAACTTGGCTATATTTACCAAATACTATAAGGCCATTTTAGGTAATAAACTGAAATATATTAGTAGATTTTTTGGTAAATTCATGCCTTATTCCCTCTTCTATATAGTAGTACTAGGTAATAAACTAAAATATTTTAGTAGATTTTTTGGTAAATTCATGTTGACCAGAAGCTCCTATCATCATATGCTAGGACAATAACAACAACCCGGTATAATCCCACAAGGTCTCAACAACAACCCAGTATAATCCCACTTAATGGGGTCTGGGAACCCTACCCTGGGGTAGAAAGGCTGTTTCCAAATAGACCCTCAGCATCCTTCCATCCAAGAACTTTCCACCTTGCTCTTGGGGAGACTCGAACTCACGACCTCTCGGGTTTGCTTACCACCTTATCATCATATGTTACCATCTCTAGAATTCATTTTTCGTCAATCTGTCTATTAGTTGTGTATACTATACTAATTTTGTTAGCAGCAGAGCATCTTAGGAACGCCACAGAAAGTTTAGTGCATATAATGAAGTAGCATCACAAGGCTATATAGTCTCTACTCTGTAGCTTCACATCCTCATTTAAGTTCAATGGAGTTTTAATAAAGATAAAGGTAATTGTGTCCCTCGTGTTCAAAATAGTATGCTGAGTTCACCTTAACTATATAGTAATAGTATCCATACATGTCTTCTGGACAAAAGAAAAGCAGCTCAACTTCAACAAATACAATGATCATCACATGACAAATGAAAAGGAGTTGAAAGCTTGGATCAAAGCTTTTCTCTTCCGGTATGACACCATTGTTGTCAAAGTCTCTCTTTTTCAAAATTCTTAATGGAAAGTGGTTTAATGCTTGGAATACTGCTGGAGAACGTCAAAGTAGTTGGGGAAGGTTTTGCGAGTACAACCGGGGTCCTTAATGGTGACTGGAACATCAGCACAAGCCGCAAGAGAGAAAGCCATGGCCATTCTGTGATCATCATATGTATCAATTTCCGCTACTTTTAACTTTTCAGGTGGAGTGATTATGCAGTAGTCTGGCCCTTCTACAACTGTTGCACCCAACTGAAATTTCATCCAAAATGTCAAGAGCAAGAAAAAACAAAATAATTGATGGAATGAAATTTCAAGGAGAGCTTCTTCAAGACTACACTAGGCTTGTTAACTGCAAATGCCATGAAACTAGCTAAGAAGTTTACCTTCCTAAGTTCTGTGCATATGGCAATCATCCGCTCAGTTTCCTTAACTCTCCAGCTAGCAACTGACCAGGGAAAAGAGGAGTATGTAAAAAGTATAGCACAATAAAGAAAGAAAGTGAGGAAAAGAATATCACAAAAATGTTCAGCTCAAATGAAAATTCGCAACATTTTAACCCATGCTTTATACCCCACAATTCGTTCCAACAAAATTCTTTATTCTCGTAAGGTTTTCAAACAGTTCAATATTTTACTGTTGTTTCTGATTTCCCATATACATCAATGAGAAACTATCTACACCTACTTCCCACTAGAAAGATACTGAGACTCGGCAAACACTACTCGTAATATGGAGAAACATGATACTTGATCAAGCCTAAAAGTTAAGGATACACTATGACATCTGATAACCATACCCAGGTCCATGTAATCTGACAATTCCATTTTAAATTTCGATTCAAGAAATTCAGCAACCTAAATTGAGCAAAATGGTTAACATGATGATAATATCAAACGATGTTTTCTGTTTCTTTTTATTTTCTCGCTCAGCTTCCCAATAGGCATTTAACCATCATAAACACCAAATTTTAAGAGGAAAAAGCTAATCTATCTAGAAAAATTCCATGATGCATGCCATAAAAAATCTTAAGTATATCAAAGAGGTAACATAACAAAGGACATCGAACATATATCAAAGTTTCTGTAGCAACTCAGGGATGGTGAGGCAGAGAGCCATTCCTATTGGGAATATTCCCAAGTCTTGATAGAGGCTGGTATTTAGCATAGAATCCCCACACCACCAAAGTAAGAAAATTGACTAAATATCATCAGACCATCCCCATAGAGGCTTGTATGTTTTCATCGTTTAGCCAAATAACATAGATTAGAATCTTTTTCCACCAGAACGAGCTATTAAATGGCTCACAAGTCAAACAATGCAGAATCATCTTTTAGAAACTACTTGAAACAGCCTCCAATATGCTGGCTACACTACATAAATCAAAGGACAACATAAAAACACAAGCAAGACTCTGCAGCCCATGAATGTGAAAACCCTGTGCCGAAAATTTCATCTTAGATAAACAGATTAATGCAGATCACTGACCACCAAATTTATCTTCTAGTTTCCGTTTAAAGAATGATTTACTCAGTACCGACCTGAGGAAAACAGTGAACTGGTCACATATGTAAGAACACTCAAGTCATCTGTAATTCTACAGTTTTATGCGGTTACTACAATTAACTTGTGGTGGTTAAGAATGAGCATTTCAACATAACTGAAGAGAAATATATACTACATAACAGTAAAGCAATGAATAAAAAAAAGGCACACCACTACTGTCAAGAACTTGGTACAGGTCGAGCACTCCTGGGAGTTTGGACATTTCCTCACCAAAGAAGCTCAAAGACACATGAATAGTAATATTGGCGAATTTGCTAAGCATACTCGGGGTATTTGAAGCACAGACAAATAAGACGAATGAAAAAACTGAAAGGTGGAAACTAGAATTGTACCCAAAAAAGTGTGTGTGTGAGAGAGAGAGAGAGAGAGAGAGAGAGAGGCAATTGCAAGTGAATGATAATCATTTGGTGTAAATGGAAGGTAAAATGTTTTGGATCACAACTGAATCAAAAAATGTAAGCAGTACATGCCTGAGGTGAACTAGGAAAACTATTAATTTTAAAGTTCTTGGGGCATAATTTGTGGCCTAAATGCCAGAAAAGAACATCCTAATCTCCTACTTTAGTGAGGATTGAGGGCAAGTAGTCTCTCATACCATTTAAAGTTTTCTGCTGGAAAACACCATCCAGCCCACTTTCAAGGTCAACGGACAGTATCTTTTCTGTGCATGGCTCAATAACTGCAGCAAACTCAAGGATTGAAGCAGATTTCCTCTGCAAATCTGGGGATGATGTCCTCATGATATCAACTAGGCGAGATAGAACAGCAGAATCTAAGAGATCCACCACATTGGCAGTTTCCAAGCTGCAAAAATGAAACTTGAGTTTGATTCATCATGAAATAGTGAATTGATTCATCTTATATCTGCTGTAACACCAACTAGTATGAAGCACTTAATAGAGTCCTACATTCGAATATCTCAAAACTGATGAAGATGATCAACTGCTCGTCTGCAGCACAAATAAATGTCTCTTTGATGAACTAAAGATAATTGCAACATGAACAATGTTGTTTTTATGCAACTTTAATTACATAATGCATTTACCATGTCAACAAAATCATTTGGAAGAATACTTTCACCAAAATTGAGAAGGAAAAAAACTTCCCCAGATATACCCTTTACCCTTTGTCTAGTCAAAATAAAATGAGGATGAAGGAATGAATCTTTGGACCTAAGAGCATAAAGTTTACACAATCGTTTTAATTGTAATCTCTGATATCCCAATAATGCATGTAAACATCACCTTTAAACATTGCGAGTTACAAATCAACATCAACTCAAACCACAATTAAAAAACAAAAAGAAAAACTAGTGCCCCAACAAACTTAACAGTTTGGTCCTCACCCACCCTAAAAATCAAGCCCGAGTTTGCGATCTTAGAGCATGTAAGCCTTGGAAACGATTTGATAATCATACAACTATCAAATGTGGGATGCTTACCTTGTTACTTTGTGTGCTAGCATTAAGAAAACTCATTATCTGGATCATCAAATGCAGAGAGCACTGCTGGAGGTGTTACAATTGGGTTTCGCAGGCAGACAAAATCAAGAACACTCCTGAAACATCTTTGCGCAATGGACTACCATTTAAAGCTTCACATGACCACACATATAGAACCTAGGGAGAATCTAAAAAAGATATAGACCAGGTCACATTTGCAATCAAAAGGAATCCCGACTTAAACATTAGCAGCTCACAGCATCAATTTTCTCATTAGAGAGAGCCTCACTTCCATCTGCAGTTGTTTAGACGGAGTCCACATAAACTTAGTGTGTATCTTATTGTTAAGTCTCGTATATGTGAAAACTAGCTTCTTTTGTGCACACTTCAGTCTGATGCCAAATTACTTGACTAAGTAGCATCAAAGTCAACTATAGGCAAGAAAAATGACTTAACAGCTCAGCTTCTATCCTTTCAACCCTCCTCGGATCCAGTACAGTTGAAATAATCACTTTTTTCCATTTACTAAGTTATGTTAACTAATGTGGTGCTTATGTTTTCCTGAGCCGAGGGTCTATTGGAAATAACCTCTCTATTTTCACAAGGTAGAGGTAAGGTCTGTGTACACACTATCCTCCCCAGACCCCACTGTGTGGGGTTATACTGGGTATGTTGTTGTTGGTAAGTTATGTTAACCAATCTCACTCATCAAATCTTACTTCATGAAGACTGAGTTCTGTGTAAACAATCTGAATGAGCTCCAAGAAGAACTACTGTCACATGTTTACAAAAATGTCATATAACCTCTACATTCTTTCGTACTCACATTTTTTTATCGGGATCTGTTATTCAAATTAACGGGGATGAGTTTGTAAGTTCAAGCTCCTTCACATGACTTATCCGTGGTTTTAAAAGTGAAAGCGAGAGTGAAGAGCACACTTCTTTAAAGTGAAGCGCACAAATTACAGAAAATTAAAAGTGTAAGTGTGTGTGTGTGTGTGTGTGTGTGTGTATATATATATATATATATAAGTGAAGAGCACACTTCTTTAAAGTGAAGCGCACAAATTACTGAAAATTAAGTGTGCTCTTCACATATATATATATATATATATATATATATATATATATATATATATATATATATATATCATTTTATTATACGTGAAAGAAGATATAACTCCAAAACAGTTGATTGATATCTCTCCGAAGGTGAAACGCGAGGAATTACTTTCTTGTCAATATTCCCGAAAATTCCTGCACTTTTGGCAATTATCCAGTTAAGCTAAAATCAGTTATGTTAGATATCAAGTGGATGTCTCTAGATTTATACACGTCAAGATTTATACACGTCAAGATTCATTACACTTGTAAGGAAAATCTTGTATAAAATTCTAAAGGCTACTGTAGCATATTCTCTATTTAATTACAGAGGACTATTTACTTACCTTATACTACTATATAGAAGCCGCTTAGGAAGCAGCTGGGGTCGTCATGCCTGCTTGCCTTTTAAGGGCAATTTAGTCATTTCGTGCGCAACCGTGTTTTGAATAGTCTATTATGTCCTTTTGATTGTTAACGCAGGCTGCGCATAGTAGGATTATATAGTCATTTCCACCTACACAATCTAAGAGTGGGCACCACGGTACTTGCCATTTAAATTACTAAGCTAACAACATTTTGCTATTGTCCAATGTTAAAGTTTCATATCCTTGAGCACACGTGGATTTTTAGGTTGAAAAGTACGCCCCATCTTCATTTCTCCTCGGCATGCTCAATTTGCACATCTTCACGCGCCCAACAACAGTAGTCCCCACTTGAAATTTTCATTTCACGCGCAATGTAGTCACTTTGTAATATCGTTCCTCCGCTCAATTACACGTCAGCCCATGTGAGTGCAATGAATCTAACATTTTATGTTTACCAAAGACGCGTTGGTACTCTTCCTTGCTTCAACTTGAATATCAATGTTGCACTTAAGAAGTGCTATTTCATGGCAAAAACATTAATGTTAGCTAAATATTTTCTTTCATGTCAATGAGATTATGCATTGGAACTTCATTAATATAGTCATAAAGAGATCACTTAAGTAGTATTTAGAAATGGCGTAGAAGTATCACGATCACCAAATATTAATAAAGTGTCAGCGAAATGACGGTTAAAAAATTTCAAAATTTCAAAGATGAAAAAAAACATGGAAATAGAAAGATTAAAACTAAAGATCACTACTGGATGAAAGTTCAATGGAGGCCAGAAAGTTGCATCTATAAGAAATTCACGTCCTATATAATTTTTTAGAGTAACTAAAGAAAACAAGAAAAATCTTGAAAACTATAATATGAGAAAAGGAAAAGCTCCGTTTTTTCCATCATATCCAATGTTTTATTCTACACTAAAAAATTTAGGAGTCATATTTGTGTATCTTCCTAATTATTAAATTGGTTAGACTTAAACATATATACAGATATAAGATTGATAATGACGAACCATTAATATTTGAGTTTAAGAAGTTCTCATAATATAAGTTTTAATAAAAATATGTCCTGGTCAAACCTTGTAACTTATAGTATGCGGACGATATTTACTTGAAATTAAAAAATAATATTTAAAAGTTCGGTTAATTTGGACATATAATATTTCAACTTCAACTTGAAAAATTATTTGTAGAATAACATATGTGTTAAATTTTGGTTCATTATTTATACTTCGAAGAATGAAATAGAATTTTAAATTAATATTTCGTTTGAAAAGTATTTCTCATTAAGGGAAGTTCATAATCAAATACAATTTGAAAAAAAAAATGAATTTAACTTGATAAAAAATTTAAATTAATTAATCACCACATTAAATTTTTACCGGATAATACAATATAACACAAATTGTGATGGGCCCGTGAAACGGCATCTAGTAAGGATAAAAACGATTAACTACCATCATAGCTAAGTGTCATGACCCGCCATATTATCATGTAGGTGCCACTTGGCATATATTTTTGCCATATGGAATGGTTACATAAGTTAGGGACTAGATCATGGTGGAATATTTCAGAACTATGGAGAATTTTTTTCTTAGAAAAGTCATAGATATTTATACATTTGTAGGAAGGTTCTAGAGAAACATAGAGGTTCCTTAGGAAGACCCTAGAACCCCATAGAATTGTTAGGAAAGTCCTTAGAAGAATCTAGATGTGTAGAATATTCTAGAGAAGGGACTTAGTTGTAAATATGGAAGAACTTGTAGAATAATTATTATTTACATACTAGCCCCTAGGTGATTAATATAAATAGGGGGCATTCATTTGTACACTAATCAAGCAAAACTAATGTTCTCTCCAATACAAAAATTTCCTTTAGTAATTCTCATGTGTTCTAACATTCCTTAGCGATCTTGAGTATAGTAAGGCTAACTTGGTATAGCAAGAACGTGAGCAGGGTTTGCAAGATCGTGAGCGATTTGCCAAGTGTCGCACGTCTACTTAGTTAATAACTAAGGACGCGCCAACGTGGTATCAGAGCAATGGATATGACTAAGGAATATTAGAAAGAATACAAGAGATTACTAGAAGGAAGTTTTGTATGGAACCATGGCCGGAATTACCAAGGGCCTGGTACTTGCAGAAGGGATCAACGTGAATGTCCCTAAGCGGAAGTAGTATGGTGGTTTACGGGATGCATGCGAGGTGGCAGACTGGGGGAAGCTAAGGGAGCTCCGACAGAGGCTACAATTCAGGAGTATGTACGCGAGTTCACTACCTTATGTTGCAAATCTCGTCATTGTCCAAGGAAGATTTCCTCTTCTACTTCATGGATAGGCTGCAAAATTGGGCGAAGTGGAGGTTAAGAAAACATCAAGTAGCCAACGTGAACAGGGCCATCAGAGTAGCCTAGTCACTTGTTGACTTCAAGATGGAGCCTACCAAGTCCAAAGAAGGCAACGTCAAGAAAGGTGAGGGCGATCATGACAAGGACAACGGGAAAGGCATAGCCGAGATATACAAGGGCAATGGCAAGGGGTCATCCCATAACGGGCAGGGGTCCAAGAGAAACAACAAGGGGCCGGAAAATGGTAGGGAGTACGTGCCTAAAGGAGGGTGCTACTTCTGCAAAGGGTCACATCAAGCAAGTGAATGCCCAGAGTTGGGGAAGCTTGCAGCAATGATATGGAACTTTGCTCAAGCACATAATGGTGACATAGTAGAAACTGCAAGGATGGTGAGTTAGAAAGTGATGGTATGCTATCAGACTCAGACGATGCACCAAGCAGAGGGGTCAAGTTTGCTAGTAAGGCTGGACCAGGAAGGGCCGCCAAATAGGGAGTGGAAGCATGGACTCGATGCTTGAGAAGCTGCTAGACTTGGTTGAGTCATTGGAAGATTCAAGCCAAGAGCAAGGAGGGGCATCCGATCAACAGAGGATCGAGGCCATTATTGCTAGTCGTCCAATGTACAAACGGCATAAAAAGAGAGGTGAGCAGTACCTTGTGAAATGGGAAGGTGAACCGCTTCATAGAGCATCATAGGTAATGGACAAAGATCTCAGGCGACGCCAAGGTGCGCGCATACATGTCGATGTTTTGTGCCGAGGGCGGCACAAAATTGGGTGGGGGAGAGCGTCATGACCCGCCGCATCATCATGCCACGTAGGTGCCACTTGGCACATATTTTTGCCATATGGAATAGTTACATAAGTTAGAGACTAGATCTTGGTGGAATATTCCAGAACTATGGAGAATTTCTTTAGAAAAGTTTTAGATATTTATGCATTTGTAGGAAGGTTCTAGATAAATATAGAGGTTGCTTAGGAAAATCCTAGAACCCTATAGAATTGTTAGGAAAGTCCTTAGAAGAACCTACATGTGTAGAATATTCTAGAGAAGGGATCTAGTTATAAATATGGAAGGACTTGTAGAATAATTATTATTTACATACTAACCTCTAGGTGATTAGTACAAAAAGGGGGCACTCATTTGTAAACTAACCAAGCAAAATGTCAAGTTCTCTTTAATACAAAAACTTCCTTTAGCAATTCTCATGTGTTCTAACATTCCTTAGCGATCTTGAGTATAGTAAGACTGACTTGGTATAGCAAGAACGTGAGCAGGGTGTGCAAGATCGTGAGCGAGTTGCCAAGTGCCGCACGTGTACTTAGTTAATAACTAAGGACGTGACATAAGACTCTTATATAAAGAGCACCTCTAGTACATTATTAATAAGGTCAATCAGAAGTATTTTTGCTCTATTTTGACATGGTAACGGAGCAACCACTGTCTTGGTAAAGACACAAATAACTTCTGCTACTGGCGGTGGCACCGACCAACATGTGCTACCTGCCGAGTCAGTTTTTTTCATTTTGGTGCCCAACCCTGCTCCTCTTTCTAGAAACTGGTGCCCTTACTCTGTAGATGATTGATCAAGCGTTTCTTCTCTCTCTAGGATCATCCAACCACCGTTCATTTCTCCGGCGACCGGAACTACAACTTTTTAAATGACTGGCAAACTCTTTTGATCTTTGAATATCTAGCTCTACCAATTCATGTCAAACTGATACACCATATCTCTTTATGGTTATTGAGAATCCTTTTTTTGTGTAGTGCAAGAAGTACTATTTGTGCAGTTATCAGCGCATTTTCAGAGAAAAGAAATCTGGTACCGCTTTTCTTTTTAATGATTGTGCACTATCATAATGGATTTTGCGTCAACATCTTATGTACTCAAGTTAGTTTCCCCACTCTGATTTTGAGGGAACCAGTTAGAATATCAAGTCAATACGTGTCCAGATTCATCATACTTGAATAAGGAAAATCTTATAAAATATTTTATAGGATACTTAGGATATTCTCTATTTAATTACTCCCTCCGTTTCATATTGTTTGAGGTAGTTTGATTCGGCACGGAGTTTAAGAAAAAAGAAGAAGACTTTTTAAACTTGTGGTCTTAAAAGATTAAGGGGTAAAATGTTTGTGGGGTCATACCATTTGTGTGGCTATAAAAGCTTCTCACAAAGGGCAAAAAGGGTAAAATGAAGAGTTTAAAGTTGAATTATTTCCAAATTTAGAAATGTATCATTTATTCTGGAACAAACTAAAAAGGAAAGTACCTCACACAATATGAAACGGAGGGAGTATATAATATTTACTTACCTCATTATCAAAAAGAGTGATTACCGACCATATTATACACAGCCTAAAACTCTTATATAAGGAGCACCTCTGTACATTGTCTAGATATGTATAAATCTGGACACGTATTTACTTGATATTCTAACAAGTTACATTTTGGTGACATTAGATGCGGATTCCACTAGGAAAAGACTCAATTCTCAAGTATTGGACTAGTAGAGAAAGTGATCCACATCCCTTAGGGTGAACACTCCACTTTACATAACGGGTTAAGAAAACAGAGTGTATAAGGGATATTAGACACCCTGTTACCCTCTTCCGAACCCACCCCTGACCAAACCTAACTGGATGTCTTGTGAGTTCCTTAATGTTTAGTCTCCCTTCCTGCCCAGCTCAATCAGCCTCACCATTCCCTCCCTCTCACTCTTCGGCATCAGATATCCAAAATCAAGAGCCTGTTAATGTAGCAAGTGCTTGTTGTCATAATTAAGACTCAGATCTCCCAAATAAATAATTGTAGGCTCATTAAAAAGCTCTGCAAGACTGATATCATGGGAAGGAGGTATTCATGAACTAAAAAATTCAAGATCGGCATGGAACACATAGATACAAAAGGGAGGGAAGGAGTACAAAACATGGAAACAAACATGAAACCTGGTTGTTGATGCAACTTTCTCATTTTCATTTCCAGTCAACCCTGCATTTCTTGCTGCACTCCATTCCTTTGTCGACCCATTAACTGGTCCATAATAAAACTGAAGATAACCCAGAAAGAAAAGAGTCACTCATAGAGGTTGTAGAACGAATTTGAGCTCCCTTGAAGAACTAAAGAGTGATAGCTCCAGACCTTTGATTTCATTTCTTTGCTAGGATCTAGGATCCGAGTAAGAATATCCAATATCTGCATAGGAAACAAAATCATTTTACTTCTGTGGAACAAGAATATGACTAATCAACATTTTGTAGAATACAAAATAAATTGCATTACCATATTTGTCATGCTCTTAGAGATCTCAGAGTTACAGAGCAAGTAAATCAAAGAATGCAAAACATTTTCTGCTTCCATTCTTTGGCATACGTCATTACTTCATCCAGAAAGACATGAAACGATATAATTAGCCATAGGTGCACGTTGAGCAGGATAGATTAACTTATTCTTAAACCAAGGAGAGTAAAAAACAGGAACACAAAGTGCATAATGAATTCTGTTCCAAACTCTTTCAAGTTATTTTGTGAACTTTAAACCATCTAATACAATATGGAAGAATTACACTTAACTGCAAGAATGAGAGAATGAAAGTTGTGACAAGCTGAAAAAGTACTACGACAAAGTTAGTAAAAGTCTGTGTCAGCAGCATCATAATTCTAAATAATCTTTCTAACAAAAGTTGGTCTGGCTTCGAAGAGACACTTTTTAAAGAGTTTTGCTTAGTGCTTACTATCAAAGCAACAGATAGTAAGCACTAATAACATTAAGGTCCAAAGAAGGAAAGTGAACTTTTTCTGCTAGACATTAAAGGGAGAAAAAAAAATCACATTATGGCAGAAGAATTTTGCTCAAAAATGCATGGACCCGATCACTAGGCCCTTAACATTAAGGTCCAAAGAAGGGAAGTGAACTTTTTCTGCTAGACATTAAAGGGAGTCATACAGATTGAAATATTTAGCTGCAACAACTCATTTATGTCTCATAACCATGGAAACAAAAGAATTACAAGACAAATTTAGCAAATAACAGCAAATCTAATAGAATCACAAGAATTGTAAACTGAACAAGTTGCTTTACAGCAAGATCCTTTTAAGAGCTTAGTCCAATACCAGAGCCATGAATCATATTTGCTTCAAAGTAAGCACATAATGGAGGAAGAATACACCTTTTCTTAAGTGCAATTATCAGATGATTACGTCCCTAACATCAATATTAAATAAAGGAGAGAACTTTCACGGCTCACTGCTGAAAGTAAATCAATGAACCTTTACCACAGAGCCATAATCACATAGGACATAATTAGATAAGTCATTAATGTGGCTTAACTACCTGGAAGAGTATAACATCTTAAAGTAAATATGATAACTACCTGATAGATAGCCTCTCCAGAGCCCGAATAACAGCTAATTTAACAGTGTCACTAGGATGGTTAATTAGCCGAACAAGAGGGTTTATAGCACCTGCTTCTTTAAACGAAACCCGCATTTGCTCATTAACAGATACATCTGCAATGGCCTCTGCAGCTCTAGCAATAGCTGACTCATCTTCAAGTCCAAGAATTAAAACCAAGCGAGCCACACCATCCATCCACGGCAAAAGAGTAAACCTTGGATTTGATGAAAGTTCAGCACTGGATATATTATCTTCTTCCATTTCTATTGCCCCAATACGTGCAAGAAATTGCTGTTGAGTGCGTCCTACCATTGCCTTCATCTTTGCTTCCTCAATGTTTGCATTCTTATCCTCAATATTTAATCCAAGAAGTAATTCAGAGGCGCCATATCTTGAAGTTTTTGGGTTCTGGTCAAGTTTCGTACCATCGGGCAAAGAAGGCCATGAATACAGAGCTGGCCTGAAGGACTTGTAGGCAACTGCACCAACTAAAGGGACCAGAAGAAGACCTTCCTCCATGATAAGAATCTTGCTGTACTCATCTTTAGCAAGTTCCAGCAACGCATTCCTCGCTTCTTTTCTAATGACCTTAGATCCCTCCACCTCAGTTTTCAAGAGCATTGCCTGCAACAGCTCCAAGGTAATGAAATTCTCTGAGTTTCAGTTTTGCGGCATCAAAGACATTAACCACCAAAAATGGATTAAAAAATCCAGCCCTAAATATGCCACAAACAATAATAAAAATGATAAAAAACTAACTTTTTTTCTGGAGGACATTGCAGCAGACTTGCAACAGATTCAACAAATTAACAATGTTTTTATAGATCAAATCACTTACATGTTATAAGCAGAAGATGAGACTAAGAAGCGTTAGACATTCTTGCTTAATCCAACTACGTATAACAATCTCTTCATGAATGCCTTAGTAGTGAATTACATTGTCAACTTGTCTGATCTTTTACATGGTTTGTAGAATTACATGTATATCATGAACCATGACCTCCATTTCTTTCGATTTCTACTATGTATCTATTTCGTTTCTCTCCCTATCCTTGTTCAAGAACCAACGAATATTTTAGATCTTTACTGTATCTATTTTTTTATAACCATGGTGTCCGGGCCAGCTTGCGCGCACCTCGATTAATTCCAGGGGATACCGTACTACCTCCCACCATCTTTTCTGTATCTATGAAGTTCTATTAGGTTCTTTCCTCCCTATCCTTGTTCAAGAACCAGCAAATTATATTCTAGATCTCTTTTTCTTAATGGTACATGGAAAATCCTGGAGTTCCAAAACGTAATAAGAAAAATTGACATATCCAAGACGAATACAGAGGGGAAAGTCACCACATAAGTTCTCTCTTTTGTGAAATTGAATTGAAGTAAATATAAAATATCTTCTGAACGCGACAACTCTGGTTGGTCTTTGATTCTAGCTTTTTGCAGAATGTCCCAATAGGTCTTCGGACAGTGACAGGTGGACAGCTTTTTTAGGGGGTACGGCTTCAATAAAGGAAAAACAGGACCTAGAACAACTACCACTATAGTAGGATACTAACTGTGTCAACACCACCTTGCTATGAGACAGTTCGAGGTAAAACGTTGTTAGGGGCACAGGCATAAAAAGGGAAAATAAGGCATACAAAGGTTTTCCTCATGTAGGATGGGATTGGCATGCGAGCAACAAGGAATAAGTGGGCTTACAAGTTTGAGAACACTGTTTGAGCAATTACTGAGTTAGCCTTTACGATGAAGAAGAAAGATAATTTTGGGGTCAACATATTGCTGTGCCATTAGAGCTCACAGTCACTACTCACTTGAAGGTAAAACCGGTGACGCCCAGATCAGAATAGCATTTTATCATCATCCACCGACCAACACCATCTGTTAAAGCAAGTTTTAACATGGTTCATCATAAAAAAGGTTCCCACATGAACCTGAACGAATTGGGCCAGAACCCCCATTTTATTGGTGCTTAGAACTCCCATATCAGTAATGTGTCTCACCAATATGTCCCCAGGTAGCAATTCAAAGCTTTCATCAGGGACAGAGTCCTTCTTTGCTTTATGGAACCTTTCATCTGCTTTTCCATTTTCTACCAGTCTCCTAGTCTGCTTTATTTTAGTTTGAAACTTCCGAATTGGCTGTACAATTCTTCTGAAATATCGACTCATAATGATGGATGAAGGTGGTAATTATGTACGTTGAAGGTGGTAAAAGGAGACGGCGTAAACTTAAAATTACAGGAAAGCTATGTCAAAGGACTTGCAATCACTCCTAACAAATGTAGACATAGTTAAGAGCATAACACAGCAGAAGCAAGGATACCAGTCCTGTTTTTGGTTAGACACTCAAATATCTGTATAGAGATAAATATGAGATATAGAGAACCTTTATAGCCCGTTTGGCCAAGCTTCTTTTTGGCCAAATGTGCCTTTTTGGCCAAAAGTCTGAACCACTTTTTAAAAGCTTGGTCAAACCTAATTGATGCTCAAAAGCGCTTTTCGAATTAATTAGCCAAACACAACTGCTTCTCACCAAAAGTACTTTTTCAAAAACACTTTTCAAAATAAGCTAACATTAGAAACTTGGACAAACAGCCTATATTAGTTTTAACGAATTAATTTGCATTAAAAACCAAACCTTTTTGTTCCTATTTTTCCTACCGGAACAAAATGGACCTGAATAGAGCTTAAGGGATTCAAAGGATTCGTACAGCTGATCCCTGGCTAGTATAGGATTGAGGTGTATTGATTAATTGAAACAAAAGTGTCGCAATTATTAAACACTCATAAATATATTCAAGACCAATTGATACCTACCCAAAGAAAGTGTAAGAATACGAATCAACCGGTCTTATTGTCTTACCAGTTTTGGGATGACACCTGCTTCAACCATATTCTTGTGATTAGAAACAGTCAATGCTAAATTAGCCAAAACCCTTCCAGCTGCCTCCTTCACTTTCACTTCTTCATCCTCCAGAAACCTTATCAGTAAAGGCAGGAGATCAGAATTGGCAATTTTGTTTCTGAGTTTCTCATCCACAGATAAATTCCATAATGTACATAAGCTTTGCTCCTTCACCTGCAAAAATAAATTCAAGGCTTGTGCCTCAAATGCTTGTGACCAGTGTTATTAAAGGCGAAAAGCGCAAAAAAGCTCTAAGGTCCGTTGGGGCTTTAAGCGCAAAGCACAAATAAAGCGTGGGCTTTAATGAAAAAAAAAAGTAAAAATATGCATGTAGTCTCCAAGACTAATCATTATAAGCATTAATAACAAATATATGGACAAAGAAATTGAAAATAACTTAAGATAAAGTGAAATATTAGTTGTTTATGGTCGTTTTCTCAAGATTACACTCATTAGCGAGGAAAAGCATGCCTTAGAGCTTTGATGCGACACTAAAGTGCCGACAAAGTGAGGCGAAGCATTCAACGTATTTTGAGCCTCGCTTCAGGGCTTAAGCACGCTTTTGATAACATTGCTTGTGACAAAAAGACATGAGGACAGAAAAAATGAGGTAGATTTTGCACATTTGGGGAGAGGGAAGAACGTCTCAAGAGGCCGTTTATCTCTTCTATTGCACCACTATCTGCCACAAGCTCTCTGTACATATTCACTGAGGATATCATCCTCAAAAGACCAGCGGCAGCTTCACAAGCAGCATCAGACTCAGACCTTAGAAGGTTCACAGTCAGATTAACAGAACCCCGGAACTGCATTAACATATCAACACACTTCTTCCCTCCAAGTGAATACTTCCAGAGAGCAATGACTGCCTGTTCTCTATCTAGAGGATCATGGTCCAAACCAAGCATCCGAACAAACAAGGCAATGTAACCATCACCTGTGTTAGATGAGCTACCCTTTAACTTATCAACATCCTGTAAATGAAACAAGAAGATTCATCATCATGTACACCTAAGCAAAAAAACTTGATGCAGATAAGCTGTGAAAGAGTTAGTGAAAGAAAGATCACCACTAAAAATGGAAGTAGTCTCAACGATTAAGTAGACATTAAAAAAAAAGGTTTATTTATATATCTCTAGGATTAAGAACGGGAGGTTAAAGTTGTGTTTTGTCAACCGAAATTTCCCTATAAGAGAGAAATATGATCTACATAACATTCACAAATGAGTTTGGAAATTCATAGCATGACAGAGTAGAGACTAAAAGCAATAAGAAACTAAAATACACTAGGAGAAATGGGGGGTAAAGAAACTTCACCTGGTGAGGGTTAACATAAACTTCACCCCCTCCATCACTGCAGGCCGCCTTGAGACCTAAATACAACCTATGGAAGTTGTAAAACAATGAATTATTATCTTTTCTTGTTCTAACTGTGACAGTAATAACTCCTCCAGGGGATTGCAACACTCGATAATTGGGTGGCTTGAGCAAGAGCTGTGCTGGGATTGTTAAGGCCATGTTTGGTATATGTCAACAGAATTAGAGTTTTTAGTTGACTTCACTATACTCTTCTCTACTGATAATGGAATGCATCTATTCCTATACTATAAGCGAGGATAAGCAGCCAGGTCATGCTTAATATGTCTGCCTGGCAATACAAAAGATAAAAAAAGCCCAATTTTCAGCCCAATACGTGAAGTCACCGTATGATATCTGTGGACGATTTTAAAAATAGCCAGATTTACAACTGGTTATTCAAAAATAGCACAATTTTAAAGATAATTAAAATTTAGTCTCTTTTTTATGTAAAGATAAATTTCAATGAAAATACTGTTCAAAATCCAAAAAATACACCAGTATATTATATGAGAGTTCCAACATAAATATGTTTGAACTCCAGCATATTATACGGGAGTTCCAGGATAACTATGCTGGAACTCGTGTATAATATATTTGAGTTCCAGCATAAGTATACTAGAACTCCCGCATAATATACTGGAGTTCCACCAAGTATAAATGTCCAGTATAATATAATAGAGTTTGGAGCACAGGTGCTCCAGTCTCCCGTATATTATACGAGAGTAAACAAAGTATACCGGTTAGCAAAATATATTATACTGGAGTCAGCAAAGTATACCGGTCCAGCATAATATACTAGAGTTCGTACACAGAGGTACCAAACTTCTGTATATTATGTGCGATCAATTTCTATTACAGCAAAATAGTGACTATTTTTCGTTGACTTAGCTATTTTTGATTGAACAGTGCGAAAACTGGCTATACCATGCTATTTTGACAATATCTCTTGTCAAATCCTACATTCCTGCAAACAGCTCCTCTTCATACCTCTGCTCTATCACTCCTCCGCTCTGTCCATTGTTATTTTCTGCCGTGTATTCTTCTAACTCCTATTCTCTGTCTATTGTTATTTTTAATTTGCTGTGTGTTCTTTTTGTCATCATACGCTTCTTGTATTGATATAATATATTTCCGTCGTTGAGAATATATTAGGTATTCCTAAATTTTGTTCGCTAGGTGTTTGATAAAATTATTCAATGAATCAGGTTGGATTAGATTTCTTATGCACACTCCTGCCTTTTTCTCTGATTTCATTATTTGGTTGCAAAATCAGCTGATGACTAATTCAAACACTTCAAAATTGATTTTTTAAACATAAAACTGAAAGGTTCATAAACTACGAAAAGAGAATTCTCTTTCATTCTGGATTGTCCAGGGAAACTTTGTTGAAGTCTACAAGTTATGTCCACAGAATAGGAGGAAGAATAAAATATTTTGGATATTAGGGAATAGAGCCAATTTTAGTGCTACTTTATTGCATTAAGTGGTTTACTTAGTTTTATAAAGTTTATGTTTCCTACATTGCTGCCTCCTATGTTACGTTTGCTGAAATGGCTGGTACTAGAGTCATTCTGCTCACGTACATAGAGCCTCCCTAAATTCTCAATCAAGTAAGTGTAATATTTTATGCATTGTTTCTTTCATGTTTTGGAAATTGAACATGATGATCATTTTGCAACTGATAGATTTTAATTCTTCCTTCTGTCTACTCAGAGTTGATTTTGTCATGAACTAATGTGGTGGCTTACAGAGCTGCTGCAGTTTCAAGAGAGAAGGGAGGGGCATGTCTTCAACTGAAGCTGTCGTATAATGGATTAGTTCTTGCGCTGCTGCTTTTACTCTGTTGGATAGATAGTTCTGCACATACTTGCTCCCTGGTTATTCAAATCTCTTTCATGTTCTCATTTACAAGGTATGGCCCATATTTCTCTTGTTCATTCTAAATTCTATTTCTTTACCCTTGCTCTTTCCTTCTTTTTGCAGCTAATCCTAATTTCATTCCATTTTGTATGTGAAATTATGCATTAGAAGAGTTAATATGTGTGTACCCTATGTGTAAGTCAAATGGCACAAGCCCAAAAAAGAATCATCAAACTCCAATTTGCTTCTGGATTTGAAGAGTATTCAATATTTTTCTTTTCCATACTTTATTAGTGACAATAAAAATAGTAGTACATATTCATAAAGGGAAAAGATAGGAATTGATTGTGATGAAGGGATTAAATTATTGTGCTAATAGCTCGAATCATGAATCATATTTGCACAGATGTTACATCAATTACTTGGTATTTTCGTGATACTCTGCTGAAAGAGGTCTCAAAATTTTGAATGGCTTTCATGAAAGCTACCTTTTTATATTTCTATTTTTGCTATTTGCTATTTTAATTCTGGCTATTTTGTAGGAATAAGTTTTCAAATGAATAGGATGTTTACTGTCTGATAAGTTCACCAAATTTTTCTACTGTTATATATACCAAAAGTACAAGTAGTCGATCATTTTATGTCCTTTCTAGCAGTTAACAAACTATGTAATCGTGCCATATATTCTTGAAAATGCAGAACAACCGATATAGATGTATAAGGCAGTGAATACAAAATTGAAAGGAGTATAACTTGGGTATGAGAATGGACGTTGTGCGCATAACTATTTGAGTACAATAATGTATATTTGTAAACTTTATATGTTGCATAAAAATATTACACAACTGTAGGAAACTAAACACTTTGAATGTGTATTTAGTTGCTCGTAGCTTTTCGTCTCTCATTCCATTAGGCAACAGTGAATATTTGCAATAAAATTTAACACTTATTAGCTAACTGACTGATTTAGTTTAATTTAATTTGTGGTGCCTTGTTAATTTGGAGTGCATAGATGGTACGCGTTGGTTAGAGCGACTGAATTAACTTTTATTTTTCTCCTCTTTGGTTTTTTAAGCCGTGAAATATGAAAGAAAACACAGGAGATTCATGTGCAGTCAGTAAAGTTCTTCAAGCACTGTGAAGTAGAGGTTATTAACTCTCCCTTAATAGCGTCAATAGGACTTTTATTAGGACACGACGCGTCTGTCCAACGATAAGTATGAGTTTTCAGTTTACAACTTTCATTTTACTGTTTCTTTACGAGTCATTTTGAGCTCCTATCTGTTCAAATTCATATCTATATGACCAATTTGATCTTACCATTACTAAAAATATCTTTTCACTTCTCTCTGAAGTCTTTGTCCTAATTATTAGGTTTACCCTCACCTTATATGAATGGTTAGTGCATAACCTTTACCTCTAATTTATGGCAAATCTTTCATTCTTTTATATACACCTCCTGTTAAATCTAAGGAAGGATGTGCTATGTAAAATTTACATGCTTCCTATAATTTTATGTTTTAGCAGTGCAGCTAAACAACGTAATATAACAGTATCATGTTGAAGATGGGGATTAAAGGAAGATAAAATTTTGCACACATAGTTGGATTAAAACAAGGATATTAACAGATGAATGCCCTACTCTCTGTAGTTCAACCCTGAACAAAAATGCTTAAATTTAGTGATTGTTTTGTCAATCCTGAATGACATGTATAGTTTAAGAGAAGCTTTAATGACCGGGAACATGCACCTTTCATACTTTTGCAGCCACTTTGAATTTCGTTCATCGTCTTTATCATCATTGTCTTGTTTTTCTTTTTTTGTTTAACATTTTCTCTTCTCCATTCGTATGTGCGGATGGTACCAACTTAATTAGGACATTGACTATGAAAACAGTCACGGTAATCAAATATACATTGTAGGACAACCTTAATCTTGCTATGTACAACAACCTCAAAGGTGATTGCGGATAAATAAATCTTTAATAGAATTATTCAACAAAGTAAAAAAGTAGTGGAGTTTATACACCAGTAACTCTGATTATGATATATTTACTGTATAGGGCGTCCAATGTTGCTACAATCTTCTCCAAAATCTAGATAGTAACTGGGACAACAAGTGGTCTTAGAAGATAACACGGACGACGAAAACAACACACCAAAATGCTCTGCTTTGTGTGAAATGTTATCGAGGCAGCATGTCTTAGCCAAGATAATTGGCACAGAAGAGGACTTTATATTTGCAGCAGATGTTATCTGTGTGAAAAATAACGAAGGAATCTATCAGCCATTTAATCTTTTTTGGTGTTGACTTCATGATGCACATTATATCAAATGATTACTTTCAGATTGGAAAGCACAAAGAATTGATTAAGGATTCTTCTATTGTAAAATAAAAATGTATATTTCCAATCCTTCATTAAATTACCACATGTATCAACTAGTACATGACATTACATGTGCATTTTTAATGTCAGCTTGGCTGAAGACATTTATTGTAATCCGCAAATATTGTCTATCTATTATAATAAAAGAGGTGATCTGCCTATTGTATGGTTTCTCGGAGGTGGCCCAAACCCACGCTGTAACATTTTCTGTTGAATACATAATGTTGACTTGAAGTTCATCTACACGGTACAAAAAAAATATTATCTCACATTCGAGATTGGTATAAGATACCAACCCACACGGAGGAACATGGCATTTTCCTTAGATAATTTAGGCTCCTAGAGAATTGATGAAGTAGGAGAACATTTACTGAATACTATTAGAAACAATTGTGCTATTGGGCCCGTTGTAATGACCCGATTAGTCGTTTTACTATTTGGAATCTCGTTCTCTTAAATAAAACTTTCCACACCTTCCTTATCTAAATTACGACTTGCGGGGCGATTAGTTCAAAAGTTAGAAGAGTTTTGAGTAAAAATAAAACTAATTATTCCCTTAAAGCTTTCTTAAAAGGCCAAGTTAGACTTTGGTTAACTTTCTTGGGAAACGGACCCGAATTCATGATTCGACGGTTCCGAGAAGTCCGTGGAAAAATATGGGACCTGGGCGTATGCTCGGAATCGAATTTCGAGGTCCCTAGCCCGAAAACAAATTTTTTATGTAAAATTGTTTAATCAAAGTTTTAAGGAATTAAAGAATCTAAGTATTTATTAAAAACCTAGGTATCGGGTTCGAATTCTGGTTTCGAAACTTGGTACAAGTCGAAATATCATATAAGACCTACCCGTAAAATTTGGTGTCAATCCGAGTAGTCTAAGGGCGTTTTCACACGTTGAAGGGAAATTAAGACTTGAAGTTCATTAAATTGGATCAATTGTTTTTGGGGTCTGATTCCTTGATTTAGCATTGTTTTGGGTGTTCCGAGGGTTCGACTAGATCCGCCTCGTGATTTCAGACTTGTCAGTATGTTCGGACAGGGCACGGGAGCCCGAAGCGACAAATGGTCGAGGTTTGAGCAAAGTCGGATTCTGGAAAGAAGCAAGTTTGCTGCTTCTGTCAAAATCGCTTCTACGGCCCTTTGACCGCTGAAACGGTGACCGCATAAGCGGCCACCTGGTCCTAGAAGTGGAAGGACAAGAAGAGGAAAAGACCGCAGAAGCGGTCCCGCATGTGCGAGAATTCGACCGCAGAAGCGGTCCGGTCCACAGTGCTTCCAAACCACAAAAGCGGTTGTTTTCCGCAGAAGTGGACACCGCATATGCGAAAATCGCTGGGGACAGTAAAAGTTCATTAAGTACGAACCCAAGCTCCTTCTCTCTCATTTTCACACCATTTGGGCGATTTTTGAAGTTTCCAAAGAGAGATTGTCTTCCTAACATAACGAGGTAAGTAATCTCCACTCACTCTTAGCTTAAATACATGAACATTGCATCGATTTAATACTAGTAATCAAATAAAAATCAAGGGTTATAGCTAGACCTAGGGTTTTGATAAAATTATGATTTAACCACCTAATTAGCTATGTAATGAACTAAAATTTACTTATTAGTAATCCTTATGTTTTAGAGAATATTCTCCTTCGAAAAATCTCGGAATCCTGGCACGTGGGCCCAGGGTCGAAAATTTGGAAACTTGCCGGAAATGTTGGGAAACCACTTAAATAGTTAGAATTCAACCTTGGAATCTCTTCTTGACTAATTCCCACATTGTTTAACTAGTTTGTGCGCTTTTGGCTTTGCTTTGAGGTCTCGAGATTGTTCTTGGCATTTGGAAGCGCGGTTTGGAGCGAGATGAGTCTCCTTTCTAACCTCGTGAGGGGGAATTGTCCCTTTAAGACTAATAAATGAAAAATTACTATTAAATGCGGGGGCTACATACGTACTAGGTGACGAGAATTCGTGCATAGCTACTATAATATTAAATGTTTGGGTAGCTTAGCCCACATCATGCCTGCACTGAACTTTCCATTGTTTCAACTATACAAATAGTCTTTTATGACGTGATAGAGACTAGAGGAGAATGAAAAAAATGAACATATGCTTATTTATGAACTTGGAAGGTTTTTTTCTCGTATATATATGATGTCTTATTGCACATTCTTGATGTTGTCTTGATATTTGTGGATCGGACCGATCGCCTCGATGAAATAGATGCATCTATGGTACGGGCTGTTCGATCCTCGGTAGTGCACAAGTTTATATTCTATTGGAGCGGGTCGTCGACCTCGGCGTTGTTACGCATGATTTACATGTTTATACTTGAGCCTAGACTTTTCATGATTTGTTGGTAAACAAATGAAAGGAGGAAAAAGGATAAAGAAAATATGACTGCAAGCATGATATGACTTCTGTTGTAACTATTATTTAATTACATTATTTATGCTATATATTATATATCATTATTATGATATTATCTGGACCTAATAGGTATCAAGTCGATCTCTCGTCTCTACTTCTCCGAGATTAGAAGGGATACTTACTGGTACATATTGCTTATGTACTCATGCTATGCTTCTGTACTTAAATGTACAGGGTCTGAGGCTCATTCATCTGGATACCATCAGGGTGCGCGCCAGTGAGTGGCTGTTGAGACTTCCACGGTGAGCTGCTTCCCTTTCCACATCGCTCGGCAGCCAGATGGAGTCTTCTTTTGTATTTTTGCTGTTTTCCCTAATTTCAGAAAGTAGGGTAGAGATGTGTATATTCTACTAGATACCCTTACACTGTGACACCAGATCTTGGTACATACACTTTAGTAGACTGGTTTCTGGGTTATGTAATATTGTACTACTCACTGTATTATCCTCTTTTGTTCTAAACCCAAGCTAAATGGGTATTTCACCTAAAATTTAGTATAATTCTACATGAATTGTTAGTAATATTTTGCACTTGGCTGGCCCGACAAGGTTGTTGGCGCCATCATAACCTGTTTCGGAAATGGGTCATGATACCCGTGCTTAGCATGGGCAATTCCCACTAGTACCAGTAATAAACCAGGGTGACGATGTTGTAAAGAGATTTTTCTCCCTCCACCGCACTCCCCCAATTTACTTTACTAGGCTTAGCCTAAATGGGCCATTAAGGGGAGGGTGGACTTCAGTTATTTACAAGAATGGACATGAAATTACACAAATTTTATTTGGACGCCGTTTTTTAACCTGTAGCCGTTTTGTCTTTCTGTTTGCACCTGTATCTACTTTTAAAAAACTTCAATTTCTCTTTCTTCTATTGTTGGTGCTGCCAAAGCAACTGTACACATTTTTTTTTTGACACTAAAAGGCAACGACACTAAAATAGTTTGCCCATATTTTTTATCACTTGTACCTGATTTCCCTGGCCAAGTTAAAACTGGGTTGTATTGCACTATTGAACTGTGTTAGACTCATATGAATATTATCATTGTAGAGTCAATTATAGTTGAGTAAATATTAGTCCAGTTATTAGGTTAGTTTGAGGTTCGAATTTCGAATTAAATTGTTTGTAGATCATAAGAACTGCATCTCAGATTTACAAGCTAATTCTTAGCTTGATTAATTCCAGTCTAGCCACATGTTCTTCATTAGAAATTTCTAAAACAAAAGCAGGCACGAAAAATGAACATGTATGCTGAAATGAGCTCGATTACATTAATTCAGTCACAACCGAGAGGTTGTGAGTTCGAGTCTCCCCAGGAGCAAATTCTGGGGATTCATGCCGGGGGTCTATTTGGAAACAGCCTCTCTACCCAGGGTAGGGGTAAGGCTGCGTACACACTACCTCCCCAGACACCACTGAGTGGTATTGTACTGGGTCGTACTTTTTTTACATTAATTCAGTCACTAAATCCACTAAATATTGATAAGGTTTCATCAGTGTAAATCTGAGCGTTACAATTAGAATCAAATTGATAGTTTGTTTAGAATTTGAAATTTCTCTCTATTTGTATCATAACTAACGAATTGAATTGCTGGAAACCAGTTCAGTTATTTATTCGGGCTTGTTCATAAGCCCAGGATTGACAACCCATGCTATTTGTTTGTGCTTTGACATTACTAATGCAAGATCCAGTCCAAGCCTACCTACTTTCCCAATTGGGCCAGTGTCGAGGCCAGGGCGAGTAACAGTCCACAGAACAAGTTAATTTTGCTGCTATGTTGATTAGGCCAAGTTTAAAATTCCATATTGAAAACCTAAAGGCATATTAAAATATGTTCAATTTTATAATGTAAATTTTGGGCTTTCGAGTTAGGTAGCAGGTTCGAATTAAGAGGGTCTTTCATTTTGTTTGAATCCGGACTTGAACTTGAACCCCGAATTTCATAATGCCAATCAACTAGGCCCTCTTAAAGACAAATTAAATAGAAAATCGTAGTTTGCTTTAGGCTGACCTTTAAATAATAAATGAGGTGTACCCCGCCAAAAAAAATTTCATAAATTGCGAGTCCCTCTTTAAATGTTCCTATTCAAATGCTTAGAATTCGGGATGTGTCGTTTAGCGAATTTTACGGCCTCTCGCAAAGTTAATAATATGTTAGTCACATTAGGCGCATTTTTAATGATTTTACCTTCCTATATATGGTTGTGCATTTCACGCGATCCAAATCCAAATTCCAGAATGTTGAATAACAATATGTCGAGGATCCATGTGCATTTCATGTGACGTGATAAAAAAATACGTTTTTAAACGACGTTCACTTTCCTAAAATACTTTAACTAAAAGAGGTAAATAATTCTAAAATTGCACTATAGTATGACATGTATAAAAATCAGATTTTAGCCAGTTATAATAATTTATGCGACCGTGCTAGAATCAATGGGATCCGGGGGTGCCTAACACCTTCCTTCGGGTCAACAAAATTCCTTATTCAGAATTTCTGTTTCGAAAACTCTAACTGGGAAGTTGAAATTTTCCTTGATTTGGGATTCATGATAAATGAGTGACTTGGGACACCAAAAGCCAAACCTATCCCAAGTGACAACTCTAAAAAATAAATAAATAATCTCATTTCGAATAATGTCACTTAAATTGAAAAAACTCCCTTATACATTATCCTTCAAGGTAGGTGTGTAAAAAGGAGGCGCGACGATAGTGTGAAGTTATGTGTATTTTCTTATAATTCTTTCTTGATTTTAAGGAAAAATTCACAATTACCCACACAACCTACAATATTTACTCGCTTTTACCTATTCCAAACTATTTACTCGACCCTACCTGTCACGACCCAATTCCCCAAACCCACTCGTGATGGCGCCTCAAATGAAGACAAGGCCAACCAACAGAACGACAATACATTATTTAACAATTAATAACTATAAATGAATGAATGATACGACTTATTAGCAACAATAATTGATATTTATCACTCTCCACAACCCGAACGGGGTGTTACAAGTCACGAGCATATAAGGAGTAGTAACACTAGTATAGGGATAATAATTTGTATATACAAAATAAAAAAACCATAATTCAAAGATGAAGTGCGGTGCCGCGATCGCTGGCGGTCACCTTGCTCAACCACCATAGTATGGCCTTCAGTCTGCTAATAACCTGCTACCAGGTGAACAGTACCTGCAACTGCACGCGAAGTGCAAGGAGTAAAGTGAGTACTTCCAACTCAGTGGTAATAAGAGTAAATCATAACTGAGCGGCAAGAAATCACGTAAGAGGACTCCATCATGCAAAATAGGATAGCACAACCCTTTTTGAGAACACTAAGTCCGGGAAAAATCCTTTAGAAAAATATCTGGCTTAGTTTAAAACCTCTTTTGAAAATATATCTCTTTCTTTTCTTTTCAACAGTTAAGCATATGAATGCGATATCAGGTAGTGCAAGTTCGCACACAAATCAGCCCCTCGGGCACATCACCCCGTTAACAAATAACACCAGGGTACCTGGTACGCAGTGCAAGATATAACATGGATGCCAATTATATGAGAGTTCTAAATGTTATGCCACGTAGTACAAATGGGAATCAATGCGTGAATGCAATGTAATGCACATGACCGTTGCGGTGTACAACCCGATCCATTCAGGTATCCGCGCTCACTGTGGGGGTTCAAACTCCGGAGGGGCTCCTACAACCCAAGCGCAATATCAATATCACACCGCTGCGGCATGCATCCCGATCCATGCACAGTCCAGAAATGCACATAAGACACTTCGGAAATATCAACATAACAACTCTTAGATCAAAACATAGTAAAATATCATTTAGGTTTTCAAATCTTTAAAAGATGGCTGGGTTTGCAAAACAGTATTTAAAACTTTGGACCGAGATCAAATAATATGCAGAGCACTGCAAAAATAGTGATATGTATCCCCGAAGGATTCAAATGATCGTCATAAAGCCCAACAAATGGCAAACAACCCAAATAATAATAATATCAAGCAGTTTCAATCAAGCACGTAGTAATTTCATCAATCGGGATGGACCGAATCTCAATTCTCAACAGTGCTCTACCGCACGCCTATATCCGGCGTGCAAGTCACCTCGATACAACACTATGATGTGCAAATATGGGGTTTCAAACCCTTAGGATATCATTTACAAGTATTACTCACCTCAAACCGGTGAAATCTCAAGCTTGTGACTCCTTTGCCCCTCAATTCGACCTCATTGCGCGTCGAATCTAACAAAAGACAGAGCGAATGTATCACACTATTCCAAGGGAACAATACCCAATCGAAAATAGTAAAAATATAGTAATAATCTCGAAACTAACAAAACCCGAGCCCCGAGCCCACTTCTCAAAAAATTACAAAACTTAAAGTACCTGATTTCTCAGCTCGCCACGAGTCCATACATACCAAGAACTCCCAAATCCGAGCTCAAATGACCTATCAAACCCCAATTTGAAATATCAAAACTAAAGCCCTAGCTTTACCCTTTTTAATGAATTTCAATAAATTTTCATATTAATTCTACCATAAAATTGAATAATTAGGCCAAGGAACTTACCTCTAATCATTCTCCCTTGAATCCCTCTTCAAGATCGCCTCAAAGCTCGCTCAAAAATGGTGAAAATAACATAAGCTTCACGGAACAATTGAATATAAAACCCTTCTGACTCCGGGGGTTTCCGCTTCTGCGGTCCCCACACCTACTTCCGCGATACCGCTTCTGTGATCCCCATACCCGCTTCTGCGATGCCGCTTCTGCGATCATATTTCCGCTCATGTGGAATTTACATTAAAGTCCAAAGCGGAATCTGCGACACAGTTCCCGCTTTTGGGCAACTTCACCTCCAGGATAAAAATCGCTTTTGCGATCTCTTGTCCGCTTCGGCAGACTCGCTTAAGCGAAAAAGATTCTGCTTCTGCGGAACTACCCTACCAGGCCATAAGCCGCTTTTGCGACCCTCCTCACGCTTCTGCGTTCCATTTCCGCGGAAGCAAAAATACCAGGTAACAGCTGCAACCTGCAATTCCTCAACTCAAATTTCACCCCGATAGCCATCCGAAATCACCCCGAGCCCCCCGGACCTCAAGCAAAATTGCCAACATATCCCAAAACATAATACAAACTTGTTTCAATCATCAAAACCCATCAAACAATGCTAAAACCATCCATTCATATCGGATTCAAGCCTAAGTTTCTTTAAAACTTCCGAAATGTGCATTCGATAAAAAACCTAACAAAACGATGTCCAAATGACCTGAAAATATGCACACATATCCAAAATCACCCAACAAAGTTATAAAAACTCTCGAAATTCCATTCCAACTCTCGGATCAAAATATCACCTATCAACCGGAATTCGCCAAAATTTTAACTTCGCCAATTCAAGCCTAATTCTACAACGGACCTCCAAATTAAATTCCGATCACGCTTCTCAGTCACAAATCATTTTACAAAGCTAACCAAATCACTGAAAATCACATATGAGCCCTGTAACTCAATAGTTAATATTCGGTTGACTTTCCAACTTAAGCTTTCCTTAAAAAGACTAAGTGTTTCATTTCTTATCAAAACCAGTCCAAACCAACTTTAACACACCAAATACTGATAATGAAACACGAAAGAGAAATCAATGGGTAAAACGGAGCGTAACACATGAGACGACGAGTCGGGTCGTCACATTACCCATCCCCAATTTCACGTAACTTAAACACTTCTTTGTAAAAAGAATGTTCGGTATTACCCATCCCCAATTACAATTATCTCTTTGATAAAGGTTATTAATTTTTTCTTTTATGTAACCACCAAACCCACTTTAAAACAATTCTAAATAAACTTAAACTTCATTATTACTCCTTACAAGCATTTTTAACAAGCTTTATAATACTCATCCATAAACTTCATTATTACTCCTTACAAGCATTTTTAACAAGCTTTATAATACTTATCCAAATTCAAAATCCAAATAACTATATTAAGCTTTTAATTCTCAAATCAAAGCTTCAAAGTTTCTTCACTGGTGGACAATTTTTATTTATCTTTAATTATCATCATATAAATTCGGACTATCACTATGATTTTAGCTTTCCGCAGCACCCAGATGATTTAACAAATAGCAGGTAAGTATATAATTGTAACATAATGTATAAATTTACAACATATTTTATGCTCTTCATTCAACATTATACTATTACTTTAAAATGCTATACTATAATGGTATATTATATACTATTATACTATACTATTGTTAGTATATTACATATTATTACAATATACTGCTACAGTACATTGTATACTATAATAGTACACAATTGCGTTATAGCTATATACTCGTACATGATATTCTATACCGCAATGGTATACTGTTTGGCCACTGTGTTGTTCTTCGATTTTTACCGTATGTCGTTGCCATAATAGTATATTGTTGCAATATAGTTATATACTCCTACAACCTATTATATATCGTAGCAGTATACTATTAGGTAATTGTGTTCTTCTTCAATTTTCAACTGAATGGTTCGATCTCAAATCAACTTCAAATGTGGTCAAATTTCAGTATGAACTTTTAGAAGGTTCTATAAGCAATATTTAATAACTTCCACTTTGAAATCAAACAAGAAATCTTCAAAAAATAAAAATTGAATTTCAAGCCAATAACACATAAAAATTTAGATTTGGGAAGCTTACTCTAAGGTTAGTAAGCAATTTTTTATAGCACCCACATCGAATCAAATAATAAATCTTCAAAATAAAATTTGAAGTTCAAAGCTTCAAGCTCAACAATAGTAGGTCTTGAAGCTCAACAATGGTGGGTCTTGAAGCTCAACAATTATGGTTCTTCATACACACACAAATTATAAGGAAGGGAGGTAGAGCAATAACTTGGGTTGACTCACTTAATGAAGATGGATTAGGCTGAGAATAAGTTGGTCCATTCGAGTCCACTACCAGGTAAGCTTTCAATAATGAAACCAAATGTTTTTAACATTATGTACTTCAAATGGGAAGGCAAATAGCTAATAAGTTAGCCAGGTGATTAGTTTGGGCTGCATAGGTGAGAAAGGTAAATAGTTTAGGCTTGGGTGGGTAAATAGTTTAGATTTAATGGATATAAAGTAAGATTTCTCTTGATTTTATACCCACTGTAGTTTGTTCTTTGCATAACAATCCTCCTCTTAGTTAAAAATATAATAAAAAGATGCTTTTGTCGTTCACAATTAAAAGGCACCTTTCATGTGTGTTTCTCGATTTCTCTCTATCTCTCTTCTGTGTTCATTTTGTTAGTTAAGTTTTCAGATTCCTCTTATGAAAGAGCAGCAGTCTTCTTTTGCGACAAGATTTAGTATCTATTACATGTATGGTTTTCGTATTTTACAATTTTCTATGCTTCAATTCGCCAATTCTGCGGTAATGTAATGATGGTTTTTTATTGATGTTTTGCACATATATTTAGTTTAATGGTGTTTAGTGTTTAAAGTAAAGATGGTTAGCTTAAACCCTAATGTTTCAATTATCAGTGGTGAAAATGACACGACAGTGCTACAACAAATTCCAAATGACATGACGGTGCTACAGCAATTTCCGGAATCCCGTTCTGACCGTCGGATCAAAAATTCACTATCGGACCAAAAACTTCCAAATTCTAACTTTGGACATTTCTAGCGTGAATGAGCTATGGACATCCAAAATACATTCTGAACAGGCTCCCAACCCCGAAATTGCCTAATGGAGCTAACAGAACATCACATTTCAATTCTGAGGTCGTCTTCACACTATTCCAATTACAGACCACTTTCCAACACTTATGCTCTCATTTAGGGAATTCGTGCCCCAAAATACCCCGAGTCCTAATACCAAATGTCCCGGAAAACCAAAATAGCAGAAATGAACTTAGCGGAAACAATTAAGAGGGAAACGGGGCATAAATTCCGAAAACGACCGACCGGGTCGTCACAGTTGGGCACACAAATTCGGCTCTCAAGCCTTAACACCCCATCACACCAATAGTCACCTCTTTGGAATCATTGTGTTGCACTGTGTTCTTAAGGACAAGCCAGTGGGGATCATCATACTGACGTACCTTGATGCGCTCAACAAAGAAGATCATGAAACCACGCGAGCAAGAACCCGACTAGGCTCCGAGACATCTAACCTCACAAACCTCTTGGCCAAAGCCTGAACTTCCAAAGCTAATTGTCTTTCCCCAGCTGGAATAAAAGCAAGGCTGTACATGCTTTCTGCCTTCCTACTTAAGGCATCGGGCACAACATTGGCCTTCCCGGGATGATAAATAATGGTGATATCATAGTACTTTAGTAGATATAGCCACCTCCATTGCCTCAAGGTCAGATCATTTTGCTTGAATAAGTGTTTTAGACTCTTGTGATCTGTAACACCTCGTAAGACACGCCGTAGGCATAGTGCCTCTGAATCTTGAGAGCGTGAACAATGGTTGTCAACTCTAAATCATGCATTGGGTAGTTCTTCTTATGGCGTTTCAACTGACGTGAAGTATAAGAAATTATTCTACCCTCCTACATCAACACACACCTAATGCTAATCTGTGTAATACCATAATAAATTGTACAAGAACCCGATGTTGAAGGTAAAACTAGAACTACAGTTGTGGTCAAGGCAGTCTTGAGATTCTGAAAGCTCTCATCACACTCATCAGACCACCTAACTGGGTCACCCTTCTGAGTCAATCTAGTCAAAGGAGCTACAATGGATGAAAAACCGTCCATGAAATGACAAAAATACCCAGCCAAGCATTGGAATCTCCGAATCTTAGTAGTGGTAGAAAGCCTGGGCCAACTCTGATATGCCTCAATCTTCTTCGGATCTATCTTAATCCCCTAAGTAAACACCATGTTGCCCAAGAATGCCACTAAATCAAGGCAAAACACACATTTGGAGAATTTAGCGTATAACTTCATTTCTCTCAAGTTTGGAACATGATCTTCGAGTGCTGCTCATGATCCTTCCGGCCGCGAGAATACACCAATAAACACAATGAAGAAGGAGTCAAGATATGTCTAGAATACATTGTTCATAAAGTACATGGAAGCTTCTGGGTTATTAGTCAACCCAAAAGATACCACTAATAACTCATAGTGGCCATAGCAGGTCCTGGAAGTCGTCTTCGAAATATCTGAAGCCTGTATCTTCAAATGATGGTACCCCGATCTGAAGTCAATCTTCGAGATTACTCTAGCACCCTAAACTGATAGAACACATCATCAGTATGTGGTAGTGGGTACTTTTTCTTGACTGTAACCTTGTTCAACTGTCTATAATCAATGCATATCCTCATACAGCATCTTTCTTTTTCACAAATAGAACTGCAGAACCCCAAGGCGAGACATTCGGTCAGATGAAACTCTTATAAAGCAACACCTAATATTATTCCTTTAATTCCTTCAACTCCACTTGAACCATGCGATATGGAGGAATAAAGATGGGCTGAGTGCCTGAAACCAAGTCAATACCGAAATCAATATCCCTATTGGGTGGCATGCCTGGTAGGTCTACTGGGAATACATCTGAAAACTCTCTCACTACCGAACTGACTCAACGATAGTAGTATCAGCACTAACATTCCTCACAAAGGCTAAGTACGCCAAGCACCCCTTCTCAACCAGTTGTTGTTCATTCAAAATAGACACCACCTATATTAGGAACATGACCCAATAAACTTCTCCACTCTAACCTCGGCAACCCCAGCATAGCCACTATTACAATCTTAATGTGACGATCCAGAATAGTGTGATAGGGTGACAACTAATCCACACCTAAAATCACATCAAAATCCACCATATTGAGTAACAGTTGGTCAACCCTAGTCTCATAACCCCTGACAGTTACCAAACACAGACGATAGGCACGATATACCATAATAGAATCCCATATAGGTGTAGACACATAAACGTAGGTACTCAAAGAATCATGAGACATAATAAAATATGAATCAAAACACAATGACACATATGATCAAATGGAATACGGATCAAATAAAATTGATGCATTCCTATGACAAGTTGAAACAATACCTTTGATGATAACATCTAATGTAACAACCTCAGTTATAATAGGAAAAGCATAATAAATGCATGACCTCCCCCTCTAGGACGTACTCTACCTGCCAGGTTCCACCCCTACTTGGCTGTGCAGGTGGAGTAGAAACCGGAACAACAATCATATCCTGAGTACCTTGTGGAGGTCCACTCCTTCCAAGCCTGGGATAATCCCTCACCATGTGCCTAGTATTTCCAACATAAAAAACCTCTCTACAAGCGTGGCTGCTAGTACCGAGTCTTTCCTGGGCGATTAGAATAACCGATGTAGGAACTCCGTATAGGAGTTGCACTGGAATATGGCTGTCCAAAATGAGTACTCCGAGGTCCCAAAATAGTTAGGGAACTACGATTGACCTGAAGTGCAGACTGAACCAATTGACTAATATAACATCTACCGTGACGAGCCAAAACTATAGAGCGAGAACCACTAATCCTCCAAAATCTCGGGGCCTCTTAGCCACTCTATCCTGGTCACGGATATGTTCCAACCTCCTAGAAATCTCCACAACTTCATGAATGGAGTATCAATTTCCAATTCCTGTGCCATCTCCAATTTGAGACCATGACCAAGTCCCTCAATAAATCTATGTGCCCTTTATCTATAACTAGAAACAAAGGTAGGTGCATGATTGGATAACTCAATGAACCTCTATCATAACCAATCCTAGGGCAACAATACATGACAGACACTAAGTGTAGATCATTAATAAACATGTTTGATGTAAATAAACGTCAATACCACACAAGAGGGGGGTGATTTGTGTGGTACCTAATTTTCGCGTTAGAAGAACCAGGTTCTTCTAAGTGTTCTAACCACTGCAGTTTGCGGAAATATAAAAACTGAAGTAAAGTGCACAACAATTTTTACGTGGAAAAACCTGGCTCAAAAGTTGAAAAAATCCACGACCTACTACTCAATAGGATTTTCCAAAACTCCACTAAAATCAATGAGCCACAGACAACATTTACAAAACTCTTGTAACTCTAAGGATTAAACTCTAATCTCAGTGGGGCACACATCCTCAGCTGCTGTGACACTATCAAATTAACTCTAACTTGATGACACAACGTACCTAATACAATTTCTTCTAGGAAAGATAAAAGGTACAATATTAAACCTACTACAATTGAACTAGAAATAAAACAATCAGATTGAATAGTTCTTCTCAAGGTTCATGTAGCTGTAGGCGTCCACACTTGTAACTTGCATATATTGCTTGCTAATAAGACTTCGCTCTTTAGCTCTCAAATATGCATTTACTTCTATTTGTATGTGTTTTTTGAAAAGAGAAATAACTCAATCATATATTGAGTTATCAGTTAGAGTTTGATTAAGACTCCACTTCTTGTCCGTTCACAATTCGAGTCCTTGTCCAATGCAAACTCCAACCCTTAACCTAACCTAGGATTAAGTTCTCTTCACATAAGGAGTCTATCATCCTTATCCCAATGCAATCTTTTCGATTATGATCAGAAGATATTGATGATGCGTGATCTTTGGTGCATTATCTTCCTCACGTGCTCTGCATGTGCCCTTGTTGATTCAGACTGGATAATACAAGATGGACCAGTTCCTCCTATCAGTTCATTTGTCAATCTTCCAAACTTCAACTGAAACTTGGGCCAACAATTTCCCCCTTTTTGATGATGAGAAACTCTGTGCTTATTATAATCAGGAATTGTCGACTTAGCTGAAATCATTTAACTTATCACTAAGGAGGTCAAATTTAGGTCATAAACATCACTAGTTCAGAAAAACATTTTAAGCACAGTATCTTCCCCCTTTTGGCATCATCGAAAAGTTTCATAAATGATGTGAATTCTCGAAGTTAATATCTACTCATGGCCGCTGGGGCAACTGCAAGTGAACACATGTTCAATTAAATCATACATCTGCTCAGAAATAACTATATTGAACGAGATCAACAAAACCTGAAAAGTTTCATTCATTGATTAATACATTTTCCTACCAAGAAGTCCACAAAAAGAAACATGAAACTTCCAACCATGAGCAAAAATATAGACCAGGAACCAAATAAACTTGCCAGTGAGGGGGGGGGGGGGGGAACTAGACAGGAACCTAGACACATGAAGGCTTGGATGAGCTAGAGGGTTGTACTTTTAGCAGATTAAAAATTTGTTGTAGCATGCCTTCATTATTCTCCTTCTCCTTGGCAAGCTCATCTCTAAGTCCATTTCTTTCTTCCTCCAATTCTGCCACCCTGGCCTTAAGTCTAGCAATATCAGCATCCTTCAGTCCAACCTCCTGATCTAAGGACCTTACTTTGCTGTTGACTGGAATTTTCGCTGATGAACCAGGTTGAATAGAGACAGTGCTAAGCAGATAGTCACAACTTTGAAGATTTTGATGCCAAAGTGTTCCTTGCTAGATGCCATCTCCCAATTCTTCAAGGGAACATGTAGACGTTCAAGCACAGTAGCCAGAATAAATCTATAGGGGATGGCATGGGCCTAGGAACCATTGATTACCCTTTCCACCAGGTTTACCATGAACGCATGCCAATTGATTTGTTTGCTTTCAGTCAAGCACTGCATAAGAACAAGATCCATATAATTTGCAGTGTGCCTTCTTTCCTGTCTAGGCAGAAGGCATTTGTTGACAAACTCATGCTCAGGCTTCATTTCACTCTTTTGTACTGACCTTGCTGTGGTACATCTGCCTCTGAAATGGTATCATAGAAATTTCTGGTAATCTGCAGCTCTGAGGGAAACCCATCCAAACAAGGCCATCTTTGCCTTGTGTAATCATCATATCCCTCACAAGGGATATTCAGAATTTCACCCAGCTTCTTAGCATCAAATTTTACTTTGACCCCCTTTGTAGAACTTGTCACCACACCATTTTTCACTGCTCCATTAGCCATAAACTCCACCAATTCCTTTCTAGCTAGTTTCCCATTCAATTGAAGGACATGTCCTTCCACCCTTGAGCCTCCAGAGAAGTTAGAAGCCTCAACATACCTGACTCTTCCAGGTCATTCAACATCCTACCCTTCAGAATTTTTCTCTTGCCAAAATTGGCAAATCGATCCTGTTCACTCTCCGGCTCATCATCATCTTCTTCTTCATCACTTTCTTCTTATTCTTCCACAACTTTTTTCACCTGGTTGCCTTTAGTAGCAGATATTGTTCTCTTTTCTACAGAGGACTCAGCAGGTATAGCTTTGGAAGACTTCTTGGAAGAAGTCTTAGGCTCCTTAGATTTTGCAATAGGAGCTTTCTCAGTTTGTTTTGCTGGATGGACTTGTTCCATCACCTCGTCGTCCTCCTCAGCCACAGTTTCTGAATTCTCACCAACCTTCCCTTTTCCTTTTCTAGTCATTTCTTCTTGATTTCTTTCAGAGCCCTCTTAAACTCAACTTCACTTTCTTTCACTTTGCTTTTTGTTGTTCTAGCTCTAGGTGCAACCTTTGGAGATACAGTTTTGGACTTCTTTGAAGGTTTTGTACCAGTAGGAGTTTTAAGAGAAGATGACTTCCTTATCTTGGGGTCATAGCTATCCCCCAATTTCTTCATCAAATCAGACAATGTCTCCTCCACTGTTGGACCAGTTTGTTCACTTAGGTCAACTAATCCCTCAGCAGCTTCCCTAGATGCACTTCCCCCCAGAGTGAGATACCCCATTAACCCCACTTCCACAGATAGACAACACCTTTCTCTTCCTATTTTAACTGTTCTACAGACTCATACCCAGAAACGTTTTTAACTTCGCCTACCAAAACATATCTATTATCTTCGTTTTCACCTACATCGACTAAAACAAAACAGGATTTTACCTCTGATGGATTTTCTTGAGGCGGAGAATTTTGAGAAGACCCAGGTTCATCTTCCTCACTTGCAGATATATATTGATCCGACTCAGAGCTGGACTCAAAGAACTTTGCTTGGGGTTCCTTCGTTTGACTTTATTTCAACTTCTCAATTAAAGATTTTCTTAAAGGTCCAGTAGCCACTGCTTTTCTAGCTATCATTTTTGTTCTACGAAACCTGGGTTTTGGGGGTTCAACAGGAGTAGTATAGGATGAGGTGGCGTTGGGTGACAGTGGTGGTGGAGTTCCTGGATTATCTTGAGGATTAGTCATTTTGAGTGGTGGATGTTTGGAAGACTCTAAGAAAATTGGGAAATTTATGAGGGTTTTGGAGATGAAGAAGATGACCAAATATATTAGGGGGTTAATGACGGCTATGAGATGTCTTAAAAGGCCCTTTTTAAGAGGGTAATTATTACACCAGAAAAGGCGCTTTTTAGGTGTCAGTAGGAGTCTAATCATGGTCAATCTCTGGTCTACTTATTAATTAAAATTGCTAAGGTTTAGGATAAAGGTTCCGTTATTCCTTAGAATTCTAATTACATGAAACTGGTTAAATTGCTTCCAACGGATAGAATTTTGGAACGATTGGAATTTCTAGGACTCTTGCTCATGATTGCAAATTAAATTTTCCTAATTGTGCAAAGTATAGAAACATACCTGACTTTCCTCATGAGTACATATTGATGAACCATGTTCTTCATATGACACCTCTCTTGATCATGTCTCAAATGCCAAAATTGAAAATTTGCAAGAGATTAGTGAATTACATAACCATATGTCACAGGAGTATACTTATTTAGAAGTATTTAGTTGAGTAGGAATTAGTCTAATATTCACAGATTTAAGAACTACTAACCAAAAAGAAGAAAAAATTTTCAATTTTTTTCATTATGCATTCTGAACATGACCTCTCAGGTGATCTTAATCATCCCTAATTCTAACCTATTCCTCAAAAAGTTTTCTCTACTTAGTGCCTTGGTGAAGATGTTAGCTATTTGTTTATCAGTGGCACAAAATTCTATAGAGATTAGCCCCTTTTCATAGTTGTCCCTTAAGAAGCAGTGTCTAACATCTATGTGCTTAGTCCTCTTATGATGAACATGGTTCTTTGTCATACTGATAGCATTAGTGTTATCACAAAATATAGGTATGCATCCCACTTCAACTCCAAAATCTACCAATTGTTGCTTGATCCATAGTAACTGAGCACAACATGAGGCGGCAACAACATACTCAGCTTCATCAGTAGAGAGGGCAACTGAATTTTGATTTTTGGTAGCCCATGATACAAGACAAGATCCTAGAAAGTGTGCCATACCTGAAGTGCTCTTCCTGTCTACTATGTAACCTGCATAATCAGCATCATCATATCCAATTAAGTCAAAATTACTACCTTTTGGATACACAAGCGCATATCAGTTGTGCCTTTTAGATATCTCAATATTCTTTTGATTGCAGTTAAGTGTGACTCCTTTGGATTTGCTTGGAAACGAGCACAAAGTCCTACACTGAAGACAATGTCAGGTCTGTTGGCAATAAGATACAAAAGTGAACCAATCATACCCCTGTACAACTTTTGATCAACTGATGAACCAGGTTAATCAACATCTAACTTTATGGTAGTTGCAATAGGAGTATCTATTTCTTTGGATTCTTCCATTTTAAATTTCCTGATCAATTCTTTTGTGTACTTCTGTTGATGAATCATGGTACCATTTGGACTTTGTTTCATTTATAACCCTAAGAAGAAATGGTGTTCTCCCATCATACTCATTTCAAATTCACTGCCCATTCGTTTTGCAAAATGATTGCTCAACCTTTCCGTAGTGGCCCCAATATGTCATCGACATAAATCTGAACAACTAGAAGATCTTTACCCCTTTCCTTTAAGAACAAACTACTATCAATTTTACCTCTCTTGTACCCATGCTCCAGAAAGAATTTTGACAAGCTTTCATACCAAGCTCTTGGGGCTTGCTTGAGGCCATAAAGAGCCTTATCCAGTTTGTATACATGATCCGGACATTCTTTGCTTTCCAATCCAGGAGGTTACTTCACAAACACTTCTTCTTTGAGATAGCCATTTAGGAAGGCACTTTTCACATCCATTTGATAAAGAGTGAATTCCATATGTGCTGCAAAGGCTATGAGAAGTCTTATTGCTTCAAGTCTGGAAACTGGAGAAAAAGTCTCATCATAGTCAATCCCTTCCTCTTGACTAAAACCTTGAACCGCCAACCTTGCCTTGTTTCTTGTAACTGTTCCATCTTCATCCAGCTTATTTCTGAAAACCCATTTTGTCCCAATAACTGACCTGTCCTTAGGTTTTGGAACCAAGTGCCAAAATTTGCTTCTTTCAAACTGATTGAGTTCTTCTTGCATAACATTTATCCAATCAGCATCTTATAGAGCTTCACTCACATTTTTAGGTTCAATCAGGGACAGAAAGGCATCAAATGCACATAGATTTTTCAGTTGTGATCTGGTCTTGACTCCAGATGTGGGATCCTTGATTATGTTCTCAATGGGGTGAGAACTCAGGTACCTGTAATATTTCCCCACCAGCTGGTTTCTGCTAGCTTTTGCTTCATTGTTATGCTGTAGAGGCACATGTATCTTTAGAGAATTTTGTGCATTTTCTCTCAAATTTGTTCCCCCTGTTAGGTTGCCCAGGGTAAAAGGATCTGTTCCATCAGATGTTTCTTCCTTAGATGCCTCCTTGACTTGTGCTGTAGCTTCAGTCAGTTGTCTTTCTAGTCCAATGGCTTCATCTTCATGTTCCTCTCTCTTAGAAAGAGTGTTAGTTTCGTCAAAAACAACATGTACACTTTATTCTACACATAGAGTTCTTTTATTAAACACTTTATAACCTTTGTTGTGTGACGAGTATCCGAAAAATACTCCCTCATCACTTATGGTATCAAACTTACCAAGGGAATCTTTGCCAATATTGTGCACATAACACTTGCAACCAAAAGCCCTTAGGTGGGATATATTTGGTTTTCTCTCTTTAAGTAACTCATAGGGAGTTTTCTCTACCTGTGGTTTGGTCATACACCTGTTTATTATGTATCATGCTGTATTTATTACCTCTGCCCAAAAACTATGAGGTAGTTTACTGGAAAGTAACATGGTCCTTGCCAAATCCTCAAGGGTCCTGTTCTTCCTTTCAACTACCCCTTTTTGCTGAGGTGTTCTAGGGGCAGCGAAATTATGATCTGTTCCATTTTCATCACAAAATTCAGCAAACATGGCATTTTCAAACTCAGTTCCATGATCAGACCTAATGGATGCAAGTTGATTTCCTAATTGTTTCTGGATTTTTCTAACAAAGGTTGTGAACATTTCAAATGCTTCATCTTTAGAAGTTAGAAATAACACCCATGTAAATCTAATGAAATCATCAACTAGAACCATGACATATCTTTTACCACCTCTTCTCATAGCTCTTATTGGGCCACATAGATCCATATGAACCAGTTCCAATATCTTGGACGAGATTACGATTTTCTTAGTTTTGAAGGATGGCCTTACCTGCTTCCCCATTGCACATGCCTCACAAACTTTGTCTTCCTTGAACTTGATATTAGGTAACCATATCACCAAGTCCTTTGAGACTAATTTTTTTAGTTGATTAGACTTGCATGACCAAGTATTTCGTATCAAAGGAGGGGATCATTTATTATTACACTCAGACAAGTGAGTTCATTTTCAGAAAGAGTTGACAAATCTACAATGTAAATATTGTTAACTCTTCTTCCCTGCAAAACAATCTTGTCTATAGTAAGGTCAATCAAAAAACATTTAAAGGAAGTGAAAGCCACTAGATTACCTCTGTCACACAGTTGTGACACACTTATCAGGATATATTTCAAGCCATCTATCAAGTAAGCATTCTCAATTGAATGAGGGTGTGTCTTTCCTACCTTTCCAACCCCAATGATCTCACCATTCTTTCCATTTCCAAAGGAGACATTGCCTCCTCTTAGGTTCTCAAGTGAAAGAAACTGGTCCTTGTTACTAGTCATATGCTTTGAGCAACCACTATCCATGTACCAAATTTAGCTACTTCCTTTCACTTGGACCTGCACGATGAAATCAGAGGTTAGTCTTAGGAACCCAAACTGTTTTGGGTCCCTTTCTACGGGCAAAAGGAAGAATTAGATTTTTCTTTGCCCACCCAGGCAGTTTATGTTTTTCTTGAAGAAAAGTTTTTTTTCTTTGACTGGCATTTTCTTTTGAATTACATTCATTTCTGTAATGGCCAGTCTTGCCACAATGTGTACAGATTTAGTTCTCAGGAAGAGTGATATACTTGTTTTAGGGATCCCATTTTGGAGCTTGATTCCCAAATCCAAATCCTCTCTTGTTGCTGCTGTGATGTTCTTGCAGCCAAGAGAGTGCATCAGAAGCCTTGTTCCATTTGCATGTTCTGTCTAGTTCAAGTTTCACCTTTCTTAATTCTTCTTTAAGGACCTTGATTGATTCATCTTTCTTATACAACTAATCTTTCATTTTTCCTAAATTTTCTTCTAGTGTAAGAAATGATTGATCAGCCTTTATCTTTCCTATCCCTATTTTCAGTTTAAAATTTTCAGTTTAAAATTTTCAGAATTGAGTTCTAGGCATTAAAATTATTACTTTCATTAGCCCTAGATTCTAGTCTTTTGCATTTTTCTTCTAGTGTTGCACAATCCCTAAACAACATCTTTCTCACTTTTTATTATTTCAAACTCATCTATGAAGTCCATCAAGAGTTCAGCAAATTTTTCTTTCGACATGAATTTAATTTTTTCTTTAAGATGTGAAATATTTACCTCCTTTTCATCTTTTGATTCTCCAATGGCCATAAGAACTTGCTCATCTTCAGCTTCATTTTCTGAGTCTTCATCTGACGTATCTCCCCATGCAGCAACCATGACTTTGGTAGTACCTTTGTTTTTCCTTGATTGAACTTGTTCCTTCTTCCTGTTCCTTCTTTCTGCCCTTTATTTCTTCCACTCAATCTCTCATTGAGGACAATTCTTTATCATGTGATCTGTCTTTCCACATTTAAAGCAACCATAGTTTGTCTGCTTCTCAGGAGTCCTAGGTTTGTTCAATGTTTATCCTCTTGAAGAGCTCTTGCCTCTCATAAAGCATTTCTTGAAATCTATGGTTATCATTGCCATTTCTTCATCTTCAAGATCCGATCCTTCAGAGATCCTGAGAGCCAAACTTCTTTCCTTCTTTGGAGCATCCATCTTCATAGTTTGCCTTCTCAATTCATAAGCAGTCAAGTTTCTAATCAGTTCATCCAATTTCAGAGTAGCAATATTTTTAGATTCCTGAATGGTAGTGATTTTGTTTTCCGAGGAAATTGGAAAAACTCTAGTTAGGAACTTCTCTGCCTTGTCCTCTTCCAGAATGATCCTTCCAAGAGACTCAAGTTCATTTGTCAGTGTAGTGAACCTAGTGTCATCTCTTGGATAGTTTCACCATCTTTCATAGTAAAATTCTCATATTGAGAATATAGTAGAGTAGCTCTGGACCTCTTCACTTGAGGTGTTCCTTCATGAGCCACTTGTAAAGTGTCTTAAATTTCATAGCAGTAGTACATCCCTGAATCCTGTTGTATTCATCAGGGCCAAGTCCACACACTAGCCATTTCTCGGCTTTAGCATTTTTCTCCCATTTCCTTAGATTATCAGCAATACAATCTGCTCTAGTTTTTGGAACATCCATTCCTTCAGCATTTTTCTTGGTTGTAGCAAGAGGACCATCAGTGATGATGTCCCAAAGTTCATAATCTTCACCCATGATGTGGTCTCTCATTCTATTTTTCCACCAAGAATAATAGATCCCATTGAAGAGTGGAGGCCTTGCAGTAGACTGTCCTTCCCAGTTCCAAGGTGGTGCACTAATGTTGATCTTTTTCCTAAGGTGTTAGCCTATTTAAGGATAACTTGCTCTGATACCAATTGATGTAAAATAAACGTCAATACCAAACAAGAGGGGGGGGGGGGTGATTTGTGTGGTACCTAATATTCGCGTTAGAAGAACCAGGTTCTTATAAGTGTTCTAACTATTGCAGTTTGCGGAAATAAAAAAAACTGAAAGTAAAGTGCACAACAATTTTTACGTGGAAAACACCTGGCTCAACAGGTGAAAAAACCACGACCTACTACTCGATGGTATTTTCTCAAACTCCACTAAATCAATGATATAAAGACATCATTTAAAAAACTATTGTTAACCTAATGATTAAACTCTAATCCCAGTGTGGCACACAACCTCAGCTGCTGTAACACTATCAAGTTAACTCTAACTTGATGACACAACGTACCTAATACAATTTCTTCTAGGAAAGCTGAAAGGTACAATATTAAACCTACTACAATTGTAAATAAAACAATCAGATGGAACTGGTTCTTCTCTAGGTTCATGTAGCTATAGGCGTCCACACTTGTAACTTGCATATATTTCTTGCTAATCAGACTTCGCTCTTTAGCTCTCATATATGCTTTTACTTCTGCTTGTGTGTGCTTTTTGAAAAGAGAAATAACTCAATCATATATTGAGTTATAAGTTAGAGTTTGATTAAGACCCCACTTCTTATCCGTCCACAATTCGAGTCCTTGCCCAATGCAAACTCCAACCCTTATCCTAACCTAGGATTAAGTTCTCTTCACATAAGGAGACTATCCTCCTTATCCCAATGGAATCTTTTCGATTATGATCCAAAGATATTGATGATGCTTGTTCTTTGGTGCATTATCTTCCTCACGTGCTCTGCATGTGCCCTTGTTGATTCAGAGTGGGTAATACAAGATGGACCAGGTCCTTCTATTAGTTCATTTGTCAATCTTCAAAACTTCAACCGATACTTGGACCAACACTATTGTAAATATACTACTCATTAATATAAACTTATAAGCTAAACAAGCATAGGCATAGCTAATAAGAACTGTACAATCTGGAAAGCCAACAAGGCTAACACAGGCTGACATATAAAAACATACCAACTGCACAGAGGCATATTTACAGGCCTCTAGGAGTGTTGAATGAACAAGTACTAGATGGGACAGGGCCCCACAATACCCAAACTAGCTTACAATACACATACCAAAAGATAAGTAACTCAAGGAGTAAGCGGAGTGACTCCAATAACTAGTGGATGGACTACTGATGTTGCTCAAGTGTTGATCTATCTGTACCAGCGCGACATAAAATGCAGCACCCCGGAAGGGACGTGAGTATGATATGTACAAGTATGTAGGGTGGAAAACATATGTAAAGCATACTATTGTATGATTGTAAGCTGGAAATCTGAATATAAGTTGAAAGCTAAACAAGAGTCTGAACAAGCAACTGATCTGGAACTAAACTGAAGTTTAAGCTAAAATTGTACTAAAACTAGACTAGTATCTGAACTGGTACTTGTATGGAATTTTGGGCTATATCCCCCGATAATGTAACTGTGCATTTCAACTGCCTCATTTATAGTCATGTAATGCAAGCTGTAGCTTTATAAACGAATATAACATGCCTTATTGGCATTGTGGGATATATCTCCCCAGTAGGTAAATATATAATCAATAGGCTCGACTAGTGTTGTGGGCTATCTCCAACATATAATAAATAGGCCTCGCTGGCATTATCAGATATATTCCCTCAGTAATCAATGTAAGCATGTATGTGGCGTAATACATATGGTAGAATCATATGTATTCAAGGGACCATGAAGGAAACCATAAATAGAATCACAAATGTAATCTAATGCTTGTCGTCCATAAGTCGGATGGAGGAGTCTATCTCCATTTTACAGAGTAATTGAGTATGTACATGAGATACTAAGGTTGATTAACTCATTAGGATCCCTTTAGAATCAATTTAGAAAAAAGAAACACAAAAATCATCTAACACTTCAAATTTCCAACATCTCGATAGAGTTTACCCCTAAAAGTGGATGATCCCAAATACAATAATAGCAAGCACCATAATATACACGAGAATGAATACATGGCCAAGATGATAACACCCTATTGTATTCTTTCTTCCAATCCTTGTTCCCTTTGATCCACATTTCCTTATACTTGTATAGCTAAAATATAGAGGTTAAAAGCTTGCTTAGCCACAAAGCTCTTTCCAAAACTTAAGTAATAAGGATAAAGGAGGACAACAAAGTCCTACATATGTCGTAAGGATCACGTTGATGTGTTCGCTTCTTGATTTCGAGTTGCGAATGATGGAATTGCTTCAAAAACTTTAGGAATTTCTTGGAGAGATATGGAATCTCCGTTTGTGCGTGAATTTTCTGAAAAATGAAGAAAAAGAGGACTAAGTTTTCTATTTATAGTAAGGTTGAAAAGTCAACCACAAGTGTGCTTCACCGATCCTTCTTCCAATGCTTATATCTCTTTATCCGGATGTCATATGAATGAATGGTCAAGGGTGTTGGAAACTAATTTCTGAGACCTTCATTTTAGTATATAATATTTCCTCAAAGACCTCATATTAGACAAAAAATTAATTTCTTCAAAAAGCTTCGTTAGAAGGCAAATCCTTAGTCAGTTTTTCTACAACTTAAATATGATTTTTTTACAATGTTTATATTCTATATCCAAACATCCTATATAGTCATATTATTGTTTTAAACCCTTTTGGATCATGCTTAGAAAGTCATTTACACAGTATATGATATTACACAAGTACGGGTGCAACAATATCCTTCCTTAATAACATTCATCCTCGAACATTGACTGAGGTATAGAAGCATTAAGCAAAGATTCATTACATGCCTGGAGTAGTGAAGAGAAGTGGATATCTGGATCTTATATCCTTCTCGGCTTCGAAAGACAACTCTTCCACATTATTGCTCTGCCATAACACTTTAACTAAAGGCATATCTTTCATTATCAATCGATGAACCTACTGATCTAAAATGGCAACATGCACCTCCTCATATGTCAATTGCTCAGTGGTCTATACATAAGGATCTCCAACACACTTTCGAAGCATGGAGACATGAAACACTAGGTGTACCTCCAGAAGGTCTGTTGGAAGGTCCAACACGTATGTTGCACGACCAACTTGTCTGATGATCTGGTATGGACCTATATACCTAGGACTAAGCTTGACTTTGTTTTCGAACCTCATAATTCCTTTCATATGTGACACCTTCAGGAATACCCAATTGCCAACCTGGAACTCTAGATCTCAGCGTCGGTTGTCTATATATGACTTCTATCGACTCTAGGCTACTAGCAATCTATCCTTGATCACCTTAACCTTTTCCATAGCCCGTTGGATTAAATATGGGCCTATCAACTAAGACTCACCAACATTAAACCATCCTATGGGTGATTTGAACTTTCGCATGTTCAAAGATTCATAAGACGCAATCTGTTTTGCTGGAACAGTAACTATTATTGTATGCAAAGTCTATTAATAGTAAGTTCTTATCTCAGATGCCTTTGAGATCTAGCAAACATGCCCTTAACATGTCCTCAAGCAATATTATGGTTCGCTTGGCTTGTCCATTTGATTTGGGGACGAAAAGTTATACTCAAATTCACCTGCATCCCCAAACCTTTCTAGAACAATCGCCAAAAGTTAGCTATAAATTGTGTGCCTCTGTCTGAAATGATACATACTGGAACACCATGGAGGCGTATGATCTCCCTTATATACAATCTGGTGTATTCTTATGCTGTATTGGTAGTTCCAATAGGCAAGAAATGAGCTGATTTAGTAAGCCTGTCAACTATAACCCAAATAGAATCATACATGTTCCGTATATGAGGCAGGCCTATTCTAATGTCCATATTCAATGCTTTCCACTTCCATGTTGGGATCTCTATCTCATGTAACAAACCACTAGGCTTCATTTTCTCAAACTTTACCTACTGGCAGTTAGGACACTAGGCAACAAAATCTGCTATGTCACATTTCATTCTATCCCACCAATAAATTCTCTTAAGATCATGGTACATCTTAGTAGAGCCTTAATGAAGGGTGTACTTGGAATGATATGCCCATGCCATAAATTTCCTGCGTAACCTTGCAATGTCTGGAACACAAAGCCTATCTTTATATTTGAGGACTCCATAATTAGTAACTCTGTAAGGTGAATCCTTCATTTTCCTGGCATCCTGACTGTACTCAATTAGAAATGGATGTTCATATTTCCTCTATTTGACTTCAGTCACTAAAAAAGTAATAGTCATATTTGCTGCAAGTTCAACTCCTTCTGCTTAAATATGTACTAGAGGCTCTTATGATATGCATAGATATAAACATGAACGGTAAAGAGATAGTGCTTCCAAATCTTCAGTGCACGAATAATCACTGCTACTCCAAGTCATATGTAGGATAATCCTGCTCGTGCTTCTTCAACTATCTGGAAGCATAAGGAATTACCTTTATGTGCTGCATCGGCACACAACCTAGGCCAATCCTAGAAGCATCATAGTAAATAACATAACCCCAGATCCCTCTAGAATGTAAGAACCAGAGTTGTAATCAACTTGTTGTTCAACTCCTGGAAACTCCGCTCACATTCATCTGACCACTGAAATATGGCTTCATTTTATGTTAATCTAGTTAGTGGCGTTGCACGGGAAGAAAACCCTTCTATGAACCTCCTGTAATACCTTGCCAAACCTAGGAAAATATGTAAATCAGTTGGCATCGTACGTATGGGCCAATTCTTTGTTGCGTTTACTTTCTGATCATCTACTTTATATGGTCTTTAATGATACTATACGTCCAAGAAATGCTACTGAACTCAACTAGAATTCACACATCGAGAATTTGGCATAAAGCTTCTACTCCCGAAAGATTCCCAACACTATACATAAATGTTCTGCATCCTGAGATTCTGATTCGTAATATACTAGAATATCATCAATAAACACTATCACAAATAGGTCCAGGTAAGGGCTAAACACATTGTTCATAAGATCCATAAACACCGTTGGGGCATCAGTGTCACGACCCAAACTCGGTCGGGATGACACCCAGCCCTAAAGCGAGGTAAGCCTGACCAACAATCGCTTTCAGTTTAATACTAAGTCTCAAAACAACCACTCTAAGAATAATAATCCAAAATATTAATATAGTAATAAGGACAAATACGGAAAGCCGCTAAAACACCCAAAAGATCTGGGGTCACGAGTCTAGTTCCTCTAAACTAAACTGAGTAATAATAATAGTATCTGAGTAACAATATAAAAATCTGGGAAAATATATAATAGTAATGAACTGCGAAAAATAATGAAGAGCAGCCAGGTCCAGCGAACGTCATGCAGCTACCTCAACGACTTTGGAAATAACTGAAGACTATGAGTGTCCGCTACGCCTCCTATGTACCTAAATCTGCACACAAGGTGCAGGGAGTAGGGGTTAGTACTACCGACTCAGTGAATAATAAGCATAGAAAAATGTCTAAAAGTATGAAATCTACGAAATGCCACAAAGCAAAGCTATAACTAACAGTCTTATAACTTAGCTACGAACTAACAACAAACAATATCAAATATAACTGTCTAGTATCAGATAAAAATGCAATGCAATGCACATGAACACGCTACAGCGTGCAGCCCGAGCCAACCATATTTATTTATTTTTGATGGCGTTCACTGGGGGTGTGTACAGACTCCGGAGGAGCTTCTTCAGCCAAAGCGCAATATCAATATATAAGCGCTGCGGCGTGCAGCTCGAGCCATCCTCAGTCCACAGTATGCATGTAAGTCACATAACAGATTCAATCTGATTCTTTGCCAGTTTCGAATTATTAAGTTGAATATAATTTAATTCGTCTATTTCAGAAACAAGTGATTTAGCATTTAATGACAGTGATTAAGCACAGGACTGAGATCAATGATTATGCAAATCATGTTATCACACATATATTTACCCTAGTCGGGTACTACAGATTGGCACAAGGCCCCAAACATGGTATAAAGCCCAATTATCAACAACACAATATGTGTTTCAGATGACAATAAATTTATATTCAGCTCTCGGGATGGACAGAGTCACAATCCTCAATCTTTTATATCCACGCTCCAGCCATAGGGTGCGAGTCACGCCCTAACATAGCGTCACGATGTGATAAACCAGGGGTTCAAACGCTCGGGCCATCATCATACAAACTACTCACCTCTGGTCGTACACTGGTCTGTAATGCCTTTTACCTTTGAATCTCCCTCTATGAGTGTCGAATCTAGTCAAAACCAAAACAAATACGTTATTATGGGCTAAACAATCATAAACCGATTGAAATTATAAGAAAAACGCTAAAAATCACGAAGTTGGTAAAATTCGAGCCCCGAGCCCACTCCTCCAAAAATTTTGAAAATTACATCTTTGGATTCCTTGTCTTGACACGAGTCTGTACATATAAAGTTCACCAAAAATGAAGTTCGTTTGACGTTTCAAATCCCCAAAATTCGTTTTCAAAAATCAAGCCTTAGTTCTTCACAATTTCAACCCACTTTCATGAGAGTGGGTGCTGATTCTTCCTAAAAATGGCATTTTTAAGTCAACAGACTTACCTCCAATCAATACCTGCTGAAAACATACTTCAACTCACTCAAAAAGCTCTCTTGGTTGCTTATCAATTGTGGAAAATATGTTTGATTCGCGGTTTAAATATCATATAAAAGCCCTTCCGTCGCGCAGATTTTACCTTACGCGAACGCGGTCCAAGCCACGCGTTTGCGACGAACAAATTTTTCGCTGACCCCCATTTACCCTTCGCGAACATGGAAACACCATCGTGATCGCGATGCTCTGAATCCTCCCACTACGCGATCGCGACCCCCTCATCACGAATGTATTGAACAAAACCAGCAAGGGCCCCAGGACCTTCTACACGAACGCGTTACCTCCCTCGCAAATGCGATGCTTCACCCGCTAACACTACGAGAATGCAATCCGCTGCCACACGATGCTTCAGGCCATCCACTCTACGTGAACGCAAGCCTTCCTTCGCGATCATGATGGCTGAAATAGGCCTGCACTGCTACTGCATTTTCTACTGCACATTTTCAAGTTTAAACTCTCCGTTAGCCATCCGAACACACCCCGAGGCCCTCGGAACCTCAACCAAAAACACAGATATATTCCATTACTTCATTCAAACTTTCTTGCAACATAAAAACGCTATCTTAAACATCATAATCATCCAATTTCCACGGATTCAAGCCTAAGTTGAACTTATACTTCCGAAACTTGCATTTGATCCAAAATCTGACCTAAAAACCTCCAAATGATCTACAAATTTGCACACATATCAAAAATCACCTAACGGAGCTACTGCAACTGTCAGATTCCATTCTAACCCCCGCATTAAAATCTCACCTATCAACCCTCCAAATTCAGTTCTGATTTCACTCCTATGTCACAAATCACCATCCGAAACTAGTCAAATCATTGGAAATCCATTTCGAGCCCTCTAACTCATAAGTCAATGTTCAGTTGACTTTTCCAGTCTAACCTTCTCATAATGAGACTAGTCGTCTCATTTCTATCCAAACTCCATCCGAATTACTTCAAACTCTCCAAATACATATATTGAAACATATAAAAGTATAAAACGGGGAAAACGGGGCGGTAATTCATGGGACGACGGGTCAGGTTGTTACATCGTCCCCAACTTAGACAAACGCTCATCCTTGAGCGGGTCAAGAAACATACCTGGAATATCAAACAAGTGAGGATATTTGCTGCGTATCTCCGAGTCGGTCTCCTAAGTGGCTTCTTCCACGGGCCGACCTCTCCACTGCACCTTTACCAACTCTATTTCCTTATATCTCATCTTTCGAATTTGGAGACCCACAATTGCCACCGGATCCACATCATAGGTCAAGTCTTTATCCAACTGGATCGTGCTAAAGTCTAACACATGAGACGGGTCCCCAACATACCTCCAGAGCATTGCAATATGAAACACCGGTTGAACTCCCGACAAGCTAGGTGGCAAAGCAAGCATATAGGCTACTTCCCCAATCCTCCTAAGTATTTCAAAAGGTCTAATGAACCTTGGAAGCGACTTCCCTTTCTTCCCAAACCTCATAACGCCTTTCATAGGCGAAACCTTCAACAAGACTTGCTCGCCCACTGCATAAGATACATCTCGAACCTTCCGGTCTGCACAGCTCTTCTGACGCGATGAGCTGTACGAAGTCTCTTCTTGATTACTTTCACCTTATCTAAGGCATCATGAACTAACTCTGTCCCCAATAATCTAGCCTCGCCGGGCTCAAACAAACCAACCGGAGATCTACACCGTCTCCAATATTAGGCCTCATACGGCGCCAACTGAATGCTGTATTGATAGTTGTTACTATATGCAAACTCTGCAAGTGGCAAGAATTCAGCCTAAGAACCTCCAAAATCAATAGCAAAGGCGCACAAAATATCCTCGAATATCTAGATAGTACGCTTGGACTGCCCGTCCATCTGTGGATGAAATTCTGTGCTCAACTGTAGCTGTGTGACCAACTCCAGATGAAAAGTCCTCCAGAACTGGGAAGTAAACGCGGTACCCCTATCTGATACGATGGAAACCAGGACTCCAAACAACCGTACAATCTCCTGGATGAAAATCTCTGCTAACTTCTCCGCATAATAGGTAGTGCATACTGGAATGAAGTGCACAGACTTGGTTAGCCTGTCTACAATCATCCAAATTGAATCAAATTTCTTCGAGGTACGAGGAAGACCACTCACAAAATCCATAGTAATGTTCTCCCATTTCCACTTCGAAATATCCATCCACTGGAGTACACCACCGGGTCTCTAGTGCTCGTATTTGACCTGCTGACAGTTGAGGCACCGACCCACATAATTCACAATATCCTTTTTCATTCTTCTCCACTAGTACTGCTGTCTCACATCCTTGTACATATTCGCGGCACCCGGACGGATCGAATACTGCGAGCTGTGAGCCTCCTATAATATCAACTCCCGGAGACCATCCATATTGGGCACACAAATCCGGCCCTGCATCCACAATACACCATCATCCCTAATGGTCACATCTCTGGCATCATCATGCTGGACCCTATCCTTCAGGACGAGCAAAAACGGCTCATCATACTGCTGCTCTCTGATGTAGTCATATAAAGAAAACCGGGAAACCACACTTGCCAACACCTTACTGGGCTCGGAAATATATAACCTCACCATCTGATTGGCCAAGGTATGAACATCAACCACAAGGGGCCTCTCCCCAACTGGAATGTATGCTAGACTACCCATGCTGATAGCCTTCCTACTCAAGTGTCGGCCACTATATTGGCCTTCCCAGGATGATACAAGATGGTAATATATAGTCTTTGAGTAACTGAAGCAACCTCCGCTTTCTCAGATTAAGATCCTTCTGTATAAACAAGTGCTGAAGATAGCGATGGTCCGTATATGCCTCACAAGATACACCGTAAAGATGATGCCTCCAAAACTTCAAGGAATGCACAATTGCAGCTAACTCTAAGTCATGTACATGATAGTTTTTCTCATGGGGCTTTAGCCGACGAGAAGCATACGCAATCACTCTACCTTCCTACATCAACACACAACCGATCCCAACTATCGAAACATCACAATACACCGTGTAAGAGCCTCAAGCTGATGGTAATACTAGTACCGGAGCTGTGGTCAAAGCCGACTTGAGCTTCTGGAAGCTCTCCTCGCATTCATCCACCCACACAAATGGAGCATTTTTCTAAGTCAACTTCGTCAAAGGCAAACCAATAGATGAAAAACCCTGAACAAATCTGCGCTAATAACCTACTAAGCCGAGGAAACTCCGAATCTCCGCAGCTGAGGATGGTCTGAGCCAACTATGCACTACCTCTACCTTCTATGGGTCAACCTGAATGCCATCACTGGACACCACGTGTCCCAAAAAAGTCAGAGTATTAAGCCAGAATACACACTTTGAGAATTTTGCATAAAACTTCTCCTCTCTCAATCTCTGCACGACCACCCTCAAGTGTTGTGCATGCTCCTCCTGGTACACGATTACACCAAAATATCATCAATAAACATGATCACAAAAGAATCTAGGTAAGGTCGATATACACTGTTCATCAAGTGCATGAACGTGGCTGGGGCATTAGTCAGCCAAAAGACATCACTAGAAACTCGTAGCTGTCTTCATAATGTCTGAATCACTAATCTTCAGCTGGTGATAACCCGATCGAAGGTCAATCTTAGAGAATACCCTGGCTCCCTGGAGTTGATAAAATAAATCCCCAATATGGGGTAATGGGTACTTGTTCTTCACTGTCACCTTATTCGGCTGTCTGTAGTCAATACACATTCTCATTGTGCCATCTTTCTTCTTTACAAATAATATATGTGCACCCCAAGGTGACACACGCGAGTGAATAAATCCTTTATCTAGGAGTTCCGGAAGTTGTTCTTTCAACTCTTTTAGCTCCATTGGTGCTATACGATAGGGAGGAATAGAGATAGGCTGAGTGCCCGGCACTAGATCAATACCAAAATCAATGTCCCTATCCGGCGGCATACCCGGCAAGTCCACTGGAAACACGTCAGGGAAATCCCTAACAACGGGAACCGAATCAAGGCTAGGAGCCTCAGCTTCCACATCCCTCACGAAAGTTAAATACGATAGACAATCCTTTCCAACCATCTGTTGGGATTTTTGGAAGGAAATCACCCTGCCGGGTACATAATGAGTACACCTCGCCACTCGATCCTGCAGAATAGCTAACGTAGCTGTCTTAGCATGACAATCTAGAATAGCATGGTATGGAGATAGCCAATCCATACCCAGAATCACATCGAAATCTACCATGCCTAACAATAATAAGGCAACTCGGGTCTCCATACCCCCAATTGTCACCAAACATGATCGATACACATGATTCACAATAATAGTATCACCCACCGGGGTAGATACATGCACAGGCAAGGCAAGACAACGTACCCAAATGATGAGCAATATAGGAGGATACATATGAATAGGTGGATCAGGGATCGAATAAAACAGAAGCATTCCTGTGGCAGACTGAGATAATACCTGTGATAACTGTATCCGAGGCAATAGTATCCCTCCGATCTGGAAGTGCATAGAAACGAGTTTGGCCACCGCCAGTACTGTCCTCGCCCCTGGGGCAACCTCTGGCCACCTGGCCTCCCCCCTAGCTGTCTATGTGTGAGTTGAAGAAACCTGTGCAGAAGATGAGGACTGATCCCTCTACTCAGACTGCCTACTGCGGGGTCGAGGAAACTATTTCTTCATGTGACCCAACTCACCACATTCATAGCAACGAACTGAAGCTGGAGAAGGGGACCAATGATAACCCCTCACTGCAGACAAACCCTAAGCTGACAGAGCAGGAGCAGACCTCTGAGTTGGAAGAGCACTCAATGCAGGTTGGCTCTGCTAATGACCCTGATGGTCCCGGCCTGAAGAGGCTCCACTAGACTCTGTGCGTCTGGACTGAGGAGGCTTGAAGGAACGACCTATACCCTGCTATAAATGGCCCCTAGATGGAGCGCCGCTAAAATTACCTGAACCTCGAGGCCTCTTAGCCTCTATCTCCACACGCTCCGACGACGATCTATCTCAATCAGGTGAGCCGCATCAACAACCTCCTCAAATGTAGCTGTTGTAGCCCTCTCTCTATTCCTCAATATACAGATCGGATAGTTGAGGCCATCTATAAACCTCTTGATCCTCTATCTATCTGTCAGGATCATTCATATAGCATGCCTAGCTAGTTGAGTAAACCGCAGCTCATACCGAGTCACTGACATATCTCCCTGAGTCAACCACTCGAACTGTCGACACAGCTCCTCTCTCTGAGATTGGAGCACATACTTTTCCAAAAATACCGTAGAGAACTGTTGCAAAGTGATGGGCGCTGCCCTAATAGGGTTTACGCCTCTCAAACTCTCCACCAAGTAAATGCAGCTCCTGTGAACTGGAAGGTGGTATAATCCACTCCATTAGACTCTAGAATACCCGCAGTACGAAGCATACGTTGGCGTTTACCCAGAAAACCCTAGGCATCATCACCCTTAGCACCAATAAATGTCAGAGGCTGGAGCCTACCGAACCTCTCGAAATGACGCTGCTCGTCATCCGGCATAACAGGAACCACATGAGCTGGAGAAGGTGCGACCGGCGCAACTGGAACTACCGGTGCAACTGGAGCAAATGGCTGAACTGGCTGAACTGGAGCAACCTCAGGTGTCTATAATCCCTGAACACCCTGCTGGGGAGTGCGAGCATCGGGGGTCTGATGACCACCCCCGATCTGATAAGTATCCGTTATTGTAGTGGCTGAAATAGCTTGAGCCAGGCCCGAGTAGATGGAAAAAATCTGAGCCAAAGCTTCTTGAAGACCAGGAATCACGATGGGCACTATCGGTGCCTAAATAGGTGCTGCTGGAGCATCTACTGCCGGAGGCTGATCCTGGACTTGGGAAGCTGGTGAGTCTGCAGGTGCTGCCCATGCTAGTTCGCTTCGTCCAGCACACGACCGCGTTCACAGCCTCTAGCAGGTAGTACTGGTGGTCGTCCTCCACGTCCATTAGAAGGGATTCTTGCCATCTGCATGAGAATAGAATACAGAAATTTAGTTTTCACGTTATCAAACCGCATGATGTGAATTTGAAAAAAGTGAGGTGTTTCCTAAAAGTTCTGTAGCCTCATGCTTATAAGTGTGGTGCACGACACACCCATAAACAAGACTACTAAATCGGCTCATGACTCATGAGGCCTAGTAACCTGGCTTTGATACCAACTTGTCACGATCCAAACTCGGTCGTGATGGCATCCAGCCTTAAGGCTAGGTAAGCCTGACCAACAATCGCTTTCAATTTAATACTAAGTCTCAAAATCGACAATCTAAGAATAATAATCCAAAAATATTAATATAGGAATAAGGACAAATACGGAAAGCCGATGAAACACCCATAAGATCTGGGTTCACGAGTCTAGTGCCTCTAAATTAAACAAAGTAATAATAATAGCATCTGAGTAACAGTATAAAAATCTGGGGAAGCATATAATAGTAATGAACTGAGAAAAATAATGAAGAGCATCCATGTCCTGCGAACGTCATGCTACTACCTCAACGACTCTTAACTGGAGACTATGAGTGTCCTCTAGGCCTTCTGTGTACCTGAATCTGCACACAAGGTGCAGGGAGTAGGGGTGAATACTACCGACTCAGTGGATAATAAGCATAGGAAAATGTCTGAAAGTAAGAAATCCACGAAATGCCACAAACCAAAGCTATAACTAACAGTCCTATAACTTAGCTATGAACTAACAACAAATAATATCAAAAATAACAGTCAAGTATCAGATAAAAATTCAATGCAATGCACATGAATACGATGCGGCATGCAGCCCGAGCCAACCATATTTATTTATCGTAGATGGCACTCACTGGGGGTGTGTACAGACTCCGGAGGGTCTCCTCCAGCCCAAGCACAATATCAATATATAACCGCTGTGGCGTGCAGCCGAGCCATCCTCAGTCCACAACATGCATGTAAGTCATATAACAGATTCAATTTGATTCTTTTCTAGTTTCCAATTATTAAGGTGAATATAATTTAATTAGTCTATTTCAGAAACTAGTGACTTAGCATTTAATGACAGTGATTACGCACATGACTGAGATCAATGATTATGCAAATTATGTTATCACACATATATTTACCCTAGTCGGTACTACAGATCGGCACAAGGCCCCAAACATGGCATAAATCCCAATTATCAACAACATAATATGCGTATCATACACCAATAAATTTATATTTAGCTCTCAGGATGGACCAAGTCATAATCCCCAATCATTTACAACTCCGCACCTGCCATGGGGTGCAAGTCACTCCCTGTCATAGCATCAAGATGTGATAAACCAGGATTTCAAACCCTCAGGCCATCATCTATACAAACTACTCACCTCTAACTGGTCATAGACTGGTCTGCAATGCCTTTTCCCTTTGAATCTCCCTCTACGAGCGTCGAATCTAGTCAAAACCACAACGAATATGTTATTATAGGCTAAATAAACATAACCCAATTGAAATTATTCGAAATCACGAAGTTGGTAAAACCCGAGGCCCGGGCCCACTCCTCGAAAAGGTTTGAAAATTACATCTTTGTATTTCTCGTATCGCCACGAGTCCGTACATATAAAGTTCACCAAAAATAGAGTCTGTTTGACCTCTCAAATCCCCAAAATTCATTTTTAAAAATCCAGCCCTAGTTCTTCACAATTTCAACCCACTTTCATGAATTTGGGTGTTGATTCTTCCTAAAAATTGCATTTTTAAGTCAAGAGACTTATCTCCAATCAATACCCGCTGAAAACACACTTCAAATCGCTCAAAAAGCTCTCTTAGTTGCTTAACAATGGTAGAAAATATGTTTGGTTCGCGGATGAAATTGCATATAAAAGTCCTTTTGTCGCCTAGATTTTACCTTACGCGAATGCGGTCCAAGCCACGTGTTCGCGACGAACAAATTTTCTGCTGACCCCCATTTACCCTTCGCGAAAGCGGCAACACCGTCGTGATCGTGATGCTCTGAATCCTCCCACTACGCAATCGTGACCCCTTTATCGCGAACGCATTGAACAAAACCAGCAAGGTCCCCAGGACCTTCTACGCGAACATGTTACCTCCCTCGTGAACCCGATGCTTCACCCGCTAACACTACGTGAACGCAATGCTTCAGGCCATCCACTATATGCGAACACGAGCCTTCCTTCATGATCGCGAAGGCCAAAATAGGCCTGCACTGCTGCTGCATTTTCTGCTGCACATTTTTCAAGTTTAAACTCTCCGTTAGCCATCCGAACACACCCTGAGGCCTTGGGGACCTCAATAAAAAGCATAGATATGTTCCATTACTTCATTCCAACTTGCTCGCAACATAAAAATGCTATCATAAACATCAAAATTATCCAATTTCCACGGATTTAACCTTAAGTTGAACTAAAACTTCCGAAACTTACATTTTATCCAAAACCTGACCTAAAAACCTCCAAATGATCTAATAATTTGCACGCATACCCAAAATAACCAAACGGAGCTATTGAAACTGTCGGAATTCCATTTTGACTCTCGGATCAAAATCTCGCCTATCAACCAAACTTCGCGAAAATTCTAACTTAGCCAATTCAAGCCTTATTCTACACTGGACCTCCAAATTCAGTTTCGATTTCACTCCTAAGTAACAAATCACCGTCCAAAACTCGTAGAATCACCGGAAATCTATTCCAAGCCCTCTAACTCATAAGTCAATGTTCGATTGACTTTTCCAAACTAACCTTCTCATAAAGAGACTAATTTTCTTATTTCTATCCAAACTCCATCCAAATTACTTCAAACTCTCCAAATACATATATTGAAGCATATAAATGTATAAAATGGGGAAAATGGGGCAGTAATTCTCGGGACGACGGGTCAGGTCGTTGCAATTAGTTAGCCTGAGCAGCATCATTAGAAACTCGTAATGGCCGTATCTGATTTTGAATAATGATTTAGGTATATCACACTCTATGACTCTAGTTTTATGGTAGCCTGCTCTTAATTCTATCTTTTAGAAGCACCTTGAATCATGAAGTAGGTCGAACAATTATCAATTCTGGGAAAGGTATATTTATTCTTGATTGTGACCTTGTTCAGCTGTCTATAATCTATGCACATACGTAGGGAGTAGTCTTTCTTTTTCACAAGACTGGTGTTCCCCAAAGAGAAGTGTTGGATCTAATGAAACCCTTTATCTGATAGAGCTTTCAAGTGTTCGTTAAGTTCCATTAATTCTACTGGTGACATCATGTAAGGAGGAATAGTTATTGGTTGCATACCCGGAATTATATCAATGGGAAAGTCAATTTTCCGCATTGGAGGAAGACCTGGAAGCTCATCTAGAAATACATCAGAGAAATCATTCACTTCTACATTTGATTCAAGAGTCATCGTTCCCTTCTCTATGTCTCAAACATGAAATATACGATATAAGAATCCCTTGGAGATCATCTTCCTCGGCTTAAGGTAGGAAATAAATCTACATTTTGGCAATGCAAAAACACATTTCCAATTATAACCGATCCTTCTAGAAAATTAAATCGGACCGTCTTCACTCTATAGTCAATATTAGCATAGGAAGAAGAAAACCAATCCATACCAAGCATAACATCAAAGTCAACCATTTCTAACACAATCAAGTTAGCTATAGTACTATGGTTTCCAATCACAACACTGCAACCTCTAAAAACATAACTAGCTGCTACTGAATCACCAAATGCGCTAGCTAGCTCAAACTTTTTAATGGGTTCTGATTCTATCCCAAACTTAGTAGCAACAAGGAAGTAATATATGATAATGTAGAACCGGGATCTATCAAACCATACACGTTATGAGAATTCACTGGCAAAGTACCTGTAACCACATCTAGTAAAGCCTTCTGGTCTTGACGACCAACTAGAGTGTAGGTGCGGTTCTGGGGACTGCCCATAGTAAGAGCTCCACATCGGCCTCTACCATGGCCCACTGGTGTCTGAGGATGGGCATGTTGAATAAGCAGCAACTGAGCTTGCTGGCTAAGCTGTACCATAACCACCCCAGACGAGCAATCTCTCATAAAATGGCTTGACTCGCCACAAACATAACGTGCATCTAACACAATCATAATACCTAAGGTAAAGTGATCCACCTTGATAAGAAACACCTTGATACTGGGATCGTAAAGCCTATGATGCCTGACTAGTTGTAGACTGTGGGGGCTGATCAGATCTGGGCCCCTGAAATCATGAAGGAGTACTTAGCTATTGGCTGTCTGACACTATATTGTGTACTAGCACCAGATGTCTCACCAAACAAACCTGAAAATCTGCCTTTCTTTCTTGAGCTTCTATCTATGTCAGCCCTCAACTTTTGTATTCTTTACTCAACTGCTAAGGAGAATGCCTAAATACATGCAATGTCCACACTTGATTGCATAAATACAGTCCTACACTCATTTACTAAGTGAGGACTAAGTCCCGATGCATACCTGTGTACTCTGTCCTCCATGTCTAATACCACTATAGGAGCAAACCTCAAGCGAAGGTTGTATTTTGCAACACTCATATCCAGCGTCTCAATGTCAGGAACTGATCCAATCATTCTCCACATGTCTGTGTAGGTTAGTAATGGTGGAGTAATACCTCAAAGAACTCCCACCATGTAGTTGGAGCAATATTTGCTTCCCTAGACATCTCTCAAGTGGTATACCAGCCTGATGCAAGATCTTGTAATCTATATGCTTTAAATTCAACTGACTCTCTATATGTGGCATGCATAACTCTGAGGGCTCTGGCTACTCCATCTAGAAACTTGGGAATCCTATGTTGTACTAGATCCCATGAAAGCTAGAATCTCTAATTTGACGAATCACAAATCGTAGAATGTGTATCACCACCCTAAGGACCTGTATGCTGCCGTCTAACCTGAGTAGCTGCAATGCTAGTGAACGATCTGATGACCTCCCAAATATCATCATGCTGAGGAGCCGGAGGTGCGGTAGTGGAGCACCCCTAACCTCTAATGAATAGATGGAGTATTTGAAGCTTCGGATGGAACCTCTTGTCCGGACTCCTCATGGCCATGTAACTTAGAGGGTACTCTACTAATACAGTGGCCATCAACGACTTTGCCCTTCTAGGTAGCTGTGAGTCTCTGCGATAGCATCACTACATATATAAGGTTTTCTTATAAGCCTGAATTCTTATAATATAGCTCTATTGAACAATCTAGAGAAGAAGGAAGCACAACCATCCTATAATGCCATGTAGCCTCATGTTAATAAGTATGTCATGCACCATACTCCTGAACAAGACTCTAATTGTACACACCTTGGGACTAAACTACTCTGATACCATGTTTGTCATGACACAACCTAAGGCCGCGATGGATAACCGATCTTAAGTGCCTATCATAACGAAACCTACTAATAATCTACTAATCATGAATATAAACTTATAAACTAAACAAGCATAACATAGCTTATACGAACTGTACAACCTGGAAAGCTGACAAGGCTAACACATGCTGACATATAAAACATACTAACTGCACATGTGCATATCTGCATGCCTCTTGGAGTGTTGAACTAAGCAAGTACCGGTTGAGATAGGGCCCTTCCATACCCAAACTGGCTGACTGTACACATACCGAAAGATAAATACTCCAGGAGTAAGTGGAGTGACTCCAACAGCTGGTAGATGTCCTACTAACATTGCTCAAGAATTGCTATATCTATACCAGTGCGACATGAAACATAGTGCCCCAGAAAGGACATGAGTACAATATTTACAAAGTGTGTATGGTGAAAGCATATGTAAGGCATACAAAAGTATGACTGTAAGTTGGAAATCTGAATTTAATATGAAAGATAAACAAGAGTCTGAACTAGCAACTGATCTAGAATTGAATCGATGTTAAAGCTAAAATTGTGCTGAAACTGAACTACTATCTAAATTTGCAACTATATGGAGTTACGGGCTATATCACCCTAATAAAGTAACTGTATATATGAAATAGCCTCATGTATAGTCATACAATGGAAATTGTATCTATATACGCATATATAACACATTGGACTAACATAATTGGCTATATCCCCCAACAGGTAAATATATAATCAATAGGCCTTATTGGTGTTATGGTCTATCTTCCCCTAGCATTAATTAATAGTCATCACTGGCGTTATAGTCTATATCCCCCAGAATAATCAATGTAAGCATGTATGAGACATAACACATGTGGAAACATTACATGGACTCAAGAGATCATGGAGGAAACCATAAACAGAATCACAAACGTAATCTGATGCTTGTCGTCCATAAGTTAGGCAGATGAGCCTATCCCCTTTTAGGGATAAACTGAGTATGTACATGAAATACTAAGGATAATTAACTCACTAGGATCCCTCTAGAATTAATTTAGAACTAAGGAACTCAAAATTTGTCCAACTCTTCGAATTTCCAAAATTTTGGCAAAGTTTTCCCCTAAAACTAGATGATCCCCCCAAATAACAACAAGAACCACAATATAAAAGGGAATATATACCCATCCAAGATGATAACATAAAACTAAAGGAGATCTATTTATCCATAATAGTGTCAAACGATTGACAAAATGGAATTACTAAGGTAATGTGGGCTCATTGTGGCTAACTTGTGACATAAAAGTCTAAATATGATTCAGGAATAATCTATGAATCAATCCATGATAAGTAAAATAAATATAAACTCAAAATGAAGTTCATATGATCATATGTGGTTAGGTATACATAACAACATCAAAGAAACAAAAAAATGGAAGTCTAGACGGCACATGCCAAATGAGCGATTCACCCTTTTTGTTTTCACTTTTTTTAGAAGTTACAACCTAAACTTATTTCTTCCATAATTTACATATGGAAATGAATATTATACAAGGATATAATACATGATTAAATTTCCCTTGAATATATCTTAAGTGATCAAGAAAAAAGGCTAGAACACTGCTAAAGCAAATCATGACATAAACCAAACGAAAACCCTAAATACCTCGTACATTCTTGCTTCCAAACCTTAATCCATTTGATCCACACCCTTCCTTATGCTTGTATAGCTAAAATATGGTTAAACCCCATGTTTTTCGTACGTGAGAGTACATCATAAGTCAATTGAAGTAAGCTCTGAAATGAGATTATATTTGAAATTATAAAAAGTAAGTTAATCGTGTTACCTTGGAGGTTACAAATATTTAAGATCATGAATAACAAGTACCAATAGGGTTGGAAGTCTTAGAAGATAAACAAATTAAAGAAAATAAGTTTGGTCGGAAGTCGACAAGTAGGGAATGTTATAGCATTTACTTTTGGGGTGAGACTAAAGTTGTTAACGTGTTAAGGAGGTTATTTTATGAGTTATTATATTCGTGTGATGAATTTTGAATTCAAACAAAAGCTGGCAAATATCATCACAAGTTATGTTCATAAATATGCTAATGATTAGGTCAAATGTAGTAGCGCTTTTATCTCAATATAATAATAATTATAGGGTGATCCACCTATCAAATTGAAGGTCTAAGAGTGTATATTTCAACACATTAACCTATTTGTCAATATGAGATTGGAGTAGAGAGATATTTTTATTTTCATGAGACTGCACAAGCAACTCACTAAGGGACTGAAAATTCTCCGAAACTCAAAACTAAACACCCCGGCAAATAAAAAATAGCAGAAATAAACTTTGGAGAAGCAGTTAATAGGGGATCAAGGCGTTAATTTAAGACGACCGACCGAGTCGTCGTATGGCATTACAAAATGGGATATATATGCACTTATATGTGGGTTACGCATATGGTGAGACAAAGTGGGAAAATTATGATGCACGTATGGTGAAACAAGGCAGGCACTCACTATATTATTATTGCACACGTGGCGAAACAAGATGGGCTATGTTAGGAATTGATTGTGGTGATTCGTGATTGTCTGGGGGCATTCTTGATATTTGATATTGTGTTGTGGTATGCTTACCTATATGAGTTTTACCTCTTGGAAGTTGTGAGAAAACATCATATGTGAGCTACCTCGGCTTGACTCTTTTGTTGAAGGCTCTGGACATTCTGTTCTAATAAAGCTGGCCATGACAAACTACATTCATTGCTTTTTCCGTTTATAAAGGCTAGCTGCTCATAACAACTTTTCACCCACTCTGCGTCATCAAGCTCAGCTTCCTATATGATCCTTAGGGAAGGAATTTCTACTTCAGCGGGAATAACGAGTTCTGTATCATAAACCATCATTTAGGAGGTTGCCCCGGTTGATGGGCAGACTATGGTGCGACATCCCAGTAAAGAAAAGGATAGCTTGTTATGCCACTATTTATGCTTCTCTATCATTTTCCTTAATATCTTCTTGATATTCTTATCGGTGGCTTCTAGTGCTCCGTTCATCTAAGATCTATAGGCTGTAGAATTTTTGTGTCTAATCTCAAAAGTTTCATCATCAAGTCACTATTGAGGTTGTAGCCATTATCAGAAAGGATTGACTCTAGAATCCCAAATCGACAAATAATTCGGTCGCGGAAAAAGTCCGCCACGACTTTCTTGGTTACTGCTCTGTAAGATGCTGCTTCGACCCATTTGGTGAAATATTCAATTTCTACTAGGATAAACCTATACCCTTTGGAAGCGGCAGGCTCGATTGGCCCAATGACATCCATTCCCCAAGCAGTGAACGGTCAAGGCGAGCTCGTTGCATTAAGCTCATTTGGAGGCACTTTTATCATGTATGCATGTATTTGACAGAAGTGAAATTTTCAGACATATTGGATACAATCCACTTTTAAGTCATCCAAAAGTAACCAGCTCGGAGTATCTTGTTTGCTAAGACAAAGTCGTTCATATATGGACCGCAGGTCCCAACGTGGATTTCCTCTAGTAACTTGGATGCTTCTTTTGAGTCGACACACCTTAATAGTCCCAAATTAGGAGTCCTCCTACAAAGGATTCCTCCGTTGAGAAAGAATGTGTTGGAAACTCTTCGAAGTATGCATTTCAGAGTAGGATTTGCAAACTCTGGATATTCTCCTTTTGCCAAATATTCCTTGATATTATGATACAAAGGCTTTCCGTGTGCTTCTTCTTCAATATGGGAACAATAAGCTGGCTGGTCATGGTGTAGAAAATCACTCTATCTATGATATGTGCGCTTTGGTTGTATGAGCATGATTTTCAGGTATAGGTTTTGATGAATGACAAACAATGAAGTCAAGCGTCAAACAACGATATAATATGACAAACAATCAAATGGCGAGAAGCATACTGATGACGGAATTGCATGAACAAGCCAAAGTCGAGCCAAAGAGTTCAAGACCGAAGACCCAAGACGTAGGTCGTTTGGTAGAACTAATGTAAGAACAACGCTTAAGTTATCTCGTCTTTTGGCTCAACATTAGGTCATCATAAACATGCATAAAACATTTTATTAAATCTTATTTATCATAAACATGCATCTTTTGATTTGTATTTTAATCAAAATGGTTTTTATACATGTCTTTTAAATCTGGACCTAAACAATCGATTATATGCTCTTTACAATCGATTGTGTTTTTCAAAATAGCAAACAATCGATTATACAGTTTTAACAATCGATTGTATTAAGACAGTGTGATCTGAAGTTTTTCAAAATAGCAAACAATCGATTATATACTGCTAACAATCGATTGTATTGAGACACTACTTAAACTGAATTTTTCAATCAGCTAAATAATCTACTATATGTTTTTAACAATCGATTATAATCAGAATAATCGATTATGGTTTTTATAAGATCGATTATATTCAGACCGTTCCCACAGAATCCTAAATTGATTTTTGAACGTTGTCAGAATAATCGATTATGGTTTTTATACAATCGATTATATTCAGACCGTTCCCACAGAATCCTAAATTGATTTTTGAACGTTGAAGAACAATCGATTATACAGGTTTTACAATCGATTGTTTCCCTTATAATCAGGAGTCTGTCTTTTGAACGGTCCTCAAACAATCGATTGTGTAGGTCAGACAATCGATTGTATGAGCAAAAATTCAGGGATTTTATTTGTCAATTAAGCAACGGTCAGCACCTTTTTTCACCTATAAAATGAGGTCTTTTGAGCTGCTTTTAAACACACAACTCCTCCATACATTGATATACATATTGATCATTTTCAAGCATCTTTTTTTAGCTTTTGTTGAGCCATTTGATAGACAACTTTGTGTTGTTCATAGAGCTAAAATTGTATCTCTTTATCTACTCTTTTGAGAGAGTGCTTGTGTAAAAGAGAGTTGTTTGAGAAGAACATATCTTCTCATTTGTCGGGTTTGCTAAGTACCCAAAGTCTTAGTGGTTGAAGTCTTGGGGTGAGGTATCCTCAAGCAAGTGAAGTCTTAAGGTGCGGTATCCTTGAGCAACTGTAACGGTTTGTTAAGCACCCGTAAGCTTGACGAAGATAGTGCAATCTCGAGAGAGTCTCTCGGGGACTGGACTAGCCACGGGTTGTGGTGAACCAGGATAAAATACGTTGTGTTCTTTCTTGATTATTTCAATTACCGTATTTACTTATTCCTGCAATTTTAAATTCCGCAATATTTTAATATTCTCGTGCCTCACTATTCACCCCCCCCTCTAGTGAACGGCATAAATACTAACAATTGGTATCAGAGCCTAACTCTCTGAAAGCCTTAACCGGTTGAGAGCGATATATATTTTTTTTGTTGAGAATATTGAACGCAGGAATAATGAGTGAAGGACAATCCCCCACTTGCCCTCCACTATTTGACGGAACAAACTATACATATTGGAAAGAGCGGATGAGTATCTTCCTCAAAGAAAACAGTTTTCGTTTGTGGCAAATCATCAAAAACGGTGAACCAATGCCGACAAAGAAAGTTGGAGAAACCACGGTTCCAAAGAAGGAAGATGAATATGATGCCGAGGACATCAAGAAAGTTGAAAATAATGCAAGGGCCATCTATGTATTATACTGTGTGGTGAATCCGGATGACTATCAAATAATCTCTTGCTGCACAACCGCCAAGGAGATATGGGATAAACTCGAGATCATTTATGAAGGTACGCCTCAAGTCCGAGAATCCAAAATTGATTTTCTAACACATAAATATGAAATCTTTAAAATGGAGACGGAACCCACAGGTATTATGTTTGAACGATTTTTAAGAATCGTCAACGATCTCCATGCTCTCGGGAAAGTTTACACGAACAAAGATCTTGTTCGAAAAGTCCTACGGAGTCTCACTCCCGAACGGCGTTCCAAAGCCAATGCAATCCAAGAGTCGATGGAATTCACGGATATCACAATTGATGGACTAAGAGGTAACCTCGAAACTTATGATAGCACAATTCTTAATCCTTATCTTAGAAGCAATTCAAATTTTGCCTTCAAAGCCTCATCCTCTAAACGAGAAGAGGTAAGTGATTCGGAAAGGGATGATGATAATATTTCAAATGATATAATTGAAAAGTCTTGTAAGTCTATGAAGAAGGACAAGAAAAAGAAGAAACACCATAGGCGCGTATCACGGGATTCGAACAGCTCAGGCGATGAAACTGCCACATTGTGTCTCATGGCAAACGAAGAAGAAGAGGTAAGTACATCTAACTCTCACTCGTTTGAAGAATTACAAAATGCCTATGATGAATTGTATGGTGAATTTGTTAATGCTTCCAAAATGATAAAAGATTTGAAGAAAACACTCTCTTTGCAGAAAACACTTTCTTTGCAAGAAACAGATTTTCAGAAAACACTTTCTTTACAAGAAAAAGATTTTGAAAATTCCTCTTCTTTGAAAGAAATAGATTTTGAAAAATTGACTAATGAAAATGGTGTTCTTAAAATTAAAATTGAAGTTTTAGAAAAAGAAAATAAATTTTTGGAAAATGACATTGTTGTTTTTAAAATAAGATCAAAGAATTGAATGAAGCCTCTTCTATTGATAAATGCTCAAATTGTTCTTCTTGTAGTTCTTTAAAAATAGAGAACATAGAACTTAGGAACGCACTAGAAAAATGTAGTGTTGATAGTCCTAAAATTGAAGTTGTTAAAAAGGATGAAAGTAATGAGGTTGGTCAATCTAGAAAGAATTCTAGGAACCTCACGAATGAGTCTAAGATTAATTGTTTTAGACCACCTAGAAACAACTCTAGGATCTTTGTAAATGAGTCTAGAATGAATAATTTTAGACCACTTAGAAATGACTCTAGGAATTTCAACGCTTCTAGGAATAACAAATTTAGATCACCTCGAACGCATTTGGCTCAACCTAGACATATGCACAATCCTAATGTTATATGTCACTATTGTAATCGGGTAGGACATATTGCACCCGTCTGTTTTGCTAAACATAGAGATTTATGTGTTGATTATGATTATTATTATCCTAACCCCCAAGGACCCAAAAGAAGTTGGGTACCAAAAACCTATTTTTAGGTTCTTTTTGCAGGTGTGCTTGAAGACTACAATATTGTAGTGGATGCACCAAGCACGAAACCTTAATGCATTAAGGGGGAACGCCGGTTAGTTATTATATTTTGAATAAAAACGTAATAGTTGATATGTGCTAAAAATCAATATTATCTTTGTTTGATGCATGTCTTAGTAAGTTCTTTTTGAATAACAATTAGTATCAGTTAGTTTTAAAATAAATGATTGATTCATGTTTTGATGAATATTCTTAGTTTAAAATAACAATTGGCATAGTTGAGAAAAATGACCGTTATTATTAGTATGCCATTTACTAACATTTGATATGATCTTGTTTATAACGATTGGTATCGTCAATGGTTTAAATAATTTTTGGTATAGTCTTTTTGCTAATGCCAAAAGGGGGAAGAATATAGGCGATATGCATGCCTTAATTGAGGGGGAATATTCAATTAAGGGGGAATTATATTGAATTGATTATATTGAATTGGTTGCATAAATTGTATGTTGAGATATAGCATGAATTTAGGGGGAATTCAACATGCATATCTTCCGTTGTTTGTCATTATCAAAAAGGGGGAAATTGTAGAAAATCACTCTATCTATGATATGTGCGCTTTGGTTGTATGAGCATGATTTTCAGGTATAGGTTTAGATGAATGACAAACAATGAAGTCAAGCGTCAAACAACGATATAATATGACAAACAATCAAATGGCGAGAAGCATACTGATGACGGAATTGCATGAACAAGCCAAAGTCGAGCCAAAGAGTTCAAGACCGAAGACCCAAGACGTAGGTCGTTTGGTAGAACTAATGTAAGAACAACGCTTAAGTTATCGCGTCTTTTGGCTCAACATTAGGTCATCATTATCATGCATAAAACATTTTATTAAATCTTATTTATCATAAACATGGATCTTTTGATTTGTATTTTAATCAAAATGGTTTTTAAACATGTCTTTTAAATCTGGACCTAAACAATCGATTATATGCTCTTTACAATCGATTGTGTGTTTCAAAATAGCAAACAATCGATTATACAGTTTTAACAATCGATTGTATTAAGACAGTGTGATCTGAAGTTTTTCAAAATAGCAAACAATCGATTATATACTGCTAACAATCGATTGCATTGAGACAGTGCTTAAACTGAATTTTTCAATTAGCTAAATAATCGACTATATGTTTTTAACAATCGATTATAATCAGAATAATCGATTATGGTTTTTATACAATCGATTATATTCAGACTGTTCCCACAGAATCCTAAATTGATTTTTGAACGTTGTCAGAATAATCGATTATGGTTTTTATACAATCGATTATATTCAGACCGTTCCCACAGAATCCTTAATTGATTTTTGAACGTTGAAGAACAATCGATTATACAGGTTTTTACAATCGATTGTTTCCCTTATAATCAGGAGTCTGTCTTTTGAACGGTCCTCAAACAATCGATTGTGTAGGTCAGACAATCGATTGTATGAGCAAAAATTCAGGGATTTTATTTGTCAATTAAGCAACGGTCAGCACCTTTTTTCACCTATAAAATGAGGTCTTTTGAGCTGCTTTTAAACACACAACTCCTCCATACATTGATATACATATTGATCATTTTCAAGCATCTTTTTTGAGCTTTTGTTGAGCCATTTGATAGACAACTTTGTGTTGTTCATAGAGCTAAAATTGTATCTCTTTATCTACTCTTTTGAGAGAGTGCTTGTGTAAAAGAGAGTTGTTTGAGAAGAACATATCTTCTCATTTGTCGGGTTTGCTAAGTACCCAAAGTCTTAGTGGTTGAAGTCTTGGGGTGAGGTATCCTCAAGCAAGTGAAGTCTTAAGGTGCAGTATCCTTGAGCAACTGTAACGGTTTGTTAAGCACCCGTAAGCTTGACGAAGATAGTGGAATCTCGAGAGAGTCTCTCGGGGACTGGACTAGCCACGGGTTGTGGTGAACCAGGATAAAATACGGTGTGTTCTTTCTTGATTATTTCAATTACCGTATTTACTTATTCCTGCAATTTTAAATTCCGCAATATTTCAATATTCTCGTGTCTCACTATTCACCCCCCCCCCCTCTAGTGAACGGCATAAATACTAACACATGGATCTTCACTGGAATGGGATAAATGAAATTCTTGACTGGATGATGTATCATATATGATAGGGTAGCCAATACATCGGCAAACGCATTCTGGACTCTAGGAACATATTGGAACTCTGACTTCCGGATACTTTTCCTCAATTCATGTACATGATGTATATACGAAGTATCTTGGAGTTCTTGGTTGCCCATTTTCTGCCACCTGATGTACGAGTAGGTCCGAATCTCCAATCACTAGCAATTCTTGAATGTTCATGACAATGGCCAGCTTGAGCTTTAGGATGCAAGCTCCATATTCGGCCATATTGTTTGTGCATGGGAACCTAAGTTTGGTAGACACCGCATAATGTTGACCAGTTTTCGATACTAGGACTACTGCTATGCCAACTATTTTGAAATTTACTGCTCTATCGAAAAACATTCTCTAACCGTCATAGGATTCTGCATTGTCTTCTCCTATGAATGATACCTCTTTGTTAGGGAAATATGTTTTTAGGGGTTCGTATTCTCCATCCACGGGATTTTCAGCAAGGTGATTTGCCAATACCTGACCCTTGATTACTTTCTGAGTCACGTAGATAATGTCGAACTCACTCAACAGGATTTGCCACTTGGCTAGCTTGCTAGTGGGCATAGGCTTCTGAATGATATACTTCAAAGGATCCATCCTTGATATGATATATGCAGTATAGGCACAGACGTGGTGTCTCAGCTTCTGGGCTACCCAAGTCAGAGCACAACAGGTGCACTCTAACAGAGAATACCAGTCCTTGTACCAGATGAACTTATTACTAAGGTAATAGATGGTCTGCTCCTTCCTCCCCATTTCATCATGTTGCCCCATAACACAACCGGATGCTCCATCCAATACTGCGAGGTAGAGTAATAAGGGTCTACCTGGCTCAGGCAGGACTAAGACTGGTGGTGTTGATAAGTATTCTTTGATTCTGTCAAAGGCTTTTTAATAGTTCTTGGTCCATTTGGTAGCGACGTCGATTTTAGCATCTTAAAGATTGGCTCACAGAGAATTATAGACTATGCTATGAACCGGCTAATGTAATTAAGTCTCCCCAAGAAACTCATCACGTCATTCTTGTTCTTTGGCGAGGGCAGTTCTTGAATGTCTTTGACTTTTGATGGATCTAGTTCTATCCCTCGGTGACTAACAATAAAGCCAAGCAATTTCCCAGAAGGAACCCCGAATGTGCACTTCACAGGATTCAATTTCAGGTTGTACCTTTGCAATCTATTGAAGAACTTCCTCAAATCTTCCATGTGATCAGTGGCCTTCTTGGACATGATGATAATAGCATATACATACACCTCTATCTACTTGTGTATCATATCATGTAAAATGGTAGTCATAGCCCTCATGCAGATGGCCCAACATTCTTCAGAACGAACGACATCATCTTGTAGAAGTACATTCCCCAAGATGTTATGAAAGCCATTTTTGAGAATCTTCTTTATCCATCTAGATCTGATAATAACCAACGAAACAATCAACAAATGTCTGCAACTCATGCTTGGCACAATTGTCGATCAGGATATGTATATTTGGCTAAGGGAAGTTGTCTTTTGGACTGGCCAGGTTGAGATCCCAGTAGTCGACATAGACTCGGACCTTCCCATCCTTCTTTGGTGTAGGCATGATGTTGGCTAAATACGTCGGGTATTCTACTACCTTGAGAACCTTAGCTTTGACCGGCTTAGTGACTTCTTCCTTGATTTCAAACTCATATCAGGCTTGAATTTTCTGAGTTTTTGCTTTATCGGTGGACATGTTAGATCGATTGGCAGTTTGTGATCTATAATAGACGTACTCAGGCCGGTCATGTCATCATACGACCAGGCGAATATGTCCTCATATTTTTTTAGAAAATCTATGTATTCCTTCTTTTCTGATGGAGATAAGTGGATGATGATTCGTGTTTCTTTAACATATTCTTCATCTCCTAGGTTAACAATCTCAGTCTCGTCTAGGTTGGATTTAGGTTTGTTCTCAAAGTTCTCAACTTCTTTAATAATCTCTTCTGGTATGTCATCTTCCTTTGAATCTATGTCCATTTGTTGCATTGTCTCGTTGCACGTCACAGTCATCGGTTTATCAAGATAAGTAACATTAATTCTGTATAAGTAAAGTAATGAGAGAAAAATTATAATGAGCATTGATTTATAAGAAAGGTCAAAATTCTTTGATAAATTTCATAATCGTTTGAAAAATGGAGATCTTATTGCGGGAATTGAAAGTATACGGAGAAATAAAATCTTTTAGTAAATCAAAATAGTGCTTGTTTTAGCCTTGCTACCCCGAGGCTCGCCGGGCTCTGGTTGTCCTGATGTTCCAGTTATTGAGGTGTGCTCCTCTGCTTACAGCCTATATGGAAAGGCATTCCTCCCCCTCATCCTCGAGAATAACACAACAATCCATATCATTGTCTTCTAAGAACAAGTTCTTGACCGCTGCCAGTGATTCTTCCTCATCTGACCAGTAGATAATATCGGCCGATTGGAAAGTCTACCCCAAATGTGGTATTGGCTACTCTAGTGGATAGTAAGTATCGCGCCATGGTGGCTACCAGTTGTTGAATTCTTCCCAGGTGTACTCATATCCCAGACCAAAAGTAGTGCCATGTTTTTTGAGTTTTATGGGTTTGGAGATTCCTTGAAGGTTCTTGCCAAGCCCTTTGCCAGGTTCGTACCCACTCCAGTTCAGTATACTATCGATCTTGTTATTCTACTACTTGTCTTTGTCAACAACATTTACCCATTTGATGTGATGGTAAGTCTCTCCACCCAGCTTCTTTCTTCCTTCAATTGACGAAATTGTCTAGTGACTGTATATAGGGTTGCTACCACCGATGTAAATGATCATCTCCTAGGGATTCCATTCAAAGTTTTCCACCTGATGTAGTGTTGATTCTACAGCCCCAGTAGCACGTATCCATGTTCATCCCAATAGCAGATTGTAAGACGTCGGTACATCTATCACTTGGAAATCAACATCGAACCAAGTTGGCCCCATTTGCAAACATAGATTAATCTCCCCAATGGTGGACCTTTGGGAATTGTCGAAGGCTTTCACGTTGATGGCTCCAACCTTTATCTCATGTAGTCCTTTACCCAACTTCTTGAGTGCTACCAGCATAAAAATGTTAATACTGGACCCTCCATCGATTAGAATCTAGTGATAAATTAGTCCTTGCATTGCACGGGGATGTGCAGTGCCTTATTGTAACCCAAATCTTCAGGTGGCAGCTCATCCTCATGAAAAGTAATTTTATGACTTTCCAATACATGTCCTTCCATGTTATCCATTTCCTCGCCAGTGATGTTTCTTGGCACGTATGCTTCACTTAGAACCCTCAACAGGGCATTCTTGTGTGCCTCAGAATTTTGTGGCAAAGCAAGGATGGAAATTTGCGCCGGTGTTTTGTTCAACTGGTCGATGACCTAGTGTTTCTTGGCCTGTATCTTTATCCAAAGATCATCCAGCCCAGTCTCGATGATGGGTGGCCAATTGGAGGCCTGTTTTCTTGACTCATCTAAGTGTTCAGGGTATAAACTCTACCCGTTCTTGTCATACCCTGTGCCATAGTAGTTTCTTCGAGCCTAACCTTGTCTTTCCTCATTGCCTCGATTGTGTAGTATCATCGTATAGCCTTTGTATGGAATGGAGTCAAGGTCGACATCGCCACTGGGATAAACGTGGCTATCTTTACTACGAACGGAGCACGTGCCTGTGTTGATAAAACCTCTACTTCAGACGGTGTAGGTTTATTTGTTGGATACACGAATTCGACCTCAATTGGCACTGATGTCTTTACAGATGACTTTGTTTCAAACTCAAGTGGCATGGACATATTTACCTCAGCGTCCCCAGAGGGATGAATCTGGACCACGATCGGATTAAGGTAACTATCGGCTTCTTTGGGTCATCACCTTCTAGGATCAACCTAATCGATCCTTGAGGATCCCAATCATCCTCTATTTCAATGATGTGAACGCCTCCACACTTATAGTTTGGAAGAGGATTATTGCGGACATTTTGAGCAGGATCCTTTTCCACAATAACCATGTTTTCAATTAAAATCTGGATCTTGTCCTTTAGAGAACGACATTCGTCGATGGTGTGTCCTTTTATGTCGGAATGGTATGAACAAGATTTGTTCGGGTTAACCCATTGAGAAGGGTTCTCAGGAGTTGCAGCATGGATGGGGGTGACATAACCAGAAGCTTTCAGTCTCCCGCACAACAGGTCAACAGGTTCAACAATTTCTATATATTATTTCGGAAGCATTCGACCAAAGTTTTGTCGATGTCTTAGGAAGTTTTGGCATGTGGGCGGTGATTAGTAGTGGGATTGTTGAGTATTGTAGGCTTGGTAAACATGTGCGGGTTGGGAATATCTAGGGTTAAGTAGGTTGATATGTGGGGGTGGAGGTGATTTATAATTTACAAGTTTGGTATTTGATGGGGGATTTAGTTCTCTGTGAAACCATTACGGCTCCTACGTCCCCTTTCTTGGACATCCACCTGACATTAAGGCCTTATATGTAGCTTGCAATGCTTTGAAGTTTGAAACCATACCGCTTTTGATGCCCTCTTCAATCATTTCACCCATCTTGATAATGTTAGAAAATTTATAGCTCTCGATCATCATTAGTAGTTCATAATACTGCGGGTCCTGAGCCCAGACAAAGAATTTGTTCATTTGTTCCTCCTCTAAAGCAGGTCTAACCTTAGAAGCTTCGGACCTCCAGTGAGTAGAATACTTGTGGAATGTTTCTGTAGGCTTCTTCTTTAGATTCTGAATATAGAACACATCTGGCGCATTCTCTGTGTTGAACCTTAAATAAAGTTGGATTCCATGCCTACCCAGCTCAACCATTTCTTTGGATATTGGCTATTGTATCATCAAACATTTCGAACTTTGGAGGTTTGTACCCCTTGGGAAGTTCGACATCAGCTGTATGCAAAGATCTTCAATGTTCAGCCCTTCAATTTGTCACGCCCTAATTTCTGAGGGACATGACCGGCCCAATTCCTCTTACTAGTTCTTAGGTTTTTAAAGACATGTATGTGCAACCCCACCTTTGGTTTTCAAGAACCAATGCATGAGAATACCTCTTTTTGTTTAAATAGGGAAAATCAATGAAAAATAAAAAGGGTTTGGGATTTTACCTGCAAGAACAGAAGTGAAGACAATGCTTGAAATTTCCTCGGGTCTTGGGTGACTTTGAAAAATCAATTTGATGTAGATAAACTTTCACTCTAAAGGACACACTCTTCCCTCTCTCTTATTTTTCTCAGAAAGTATGTTGAAATGAGCGGTTGGGGTGTTTTATTAGAAAGGGAGTCTGGTTTAAAATTTCAAAAAAATAGAAGCCCAAGCATGGTCTACGGACGTACTATGTGATCGCAGAGTTGAAATGCGGTCCACAGATTGGACCGCAGAAGTGTCCCAATCATTGAACATCTCTTCCTGTGTATGCAACGGGAATGCGATCCGTATTCCTATTCTTCGGTCACATGATGCACCACAGAACTGACATTCACAAATCCTTGAGGAAAATATATGGCGACTATGTAGTCTGCATATTGATTATGCGATCGCATAATTGAACGCACTTCTAACATCAATTTTGACCAACTCTCGAATTAACTCCACGACAGAAATGCGGTCCACATACCTGGTATGTGACCATATTCTGGACCGCAAAAATGAAAATTTTTGGAAATCTTTGACTCTTGATTTTTAGGTGCAAAATCTGTAAAAAAAAAAGGTTTGAACCACGGCTCGCAAGCTTGCCGCAAAGGATTTTCACACATTCTGAACATATATACAAAACTCGACACAACGAAGTACTAGGCTTGAGCACAGATTTTCACGGTGCCTTACATCTTCTGCCACTTAAAATCATTCGTGTTCGAATGAGGATTTTGGAAAAATTAGTTGGTTTGAAAAACATGATTTGCAAATTCCCAAATTTTCCACGAACTCCCATATTCTATAAAATTTTTGCCAGAGTATCCTTTGTAATTTAGACATATCTACCTGCTAGAGAGCCCCTGAAACACATTTCCAAGTACCATTTCACAAATTTTGGTTACCCCTATACTGACATACAACTCATAATCCTCTCACATATACATATTCAATCGCTTAGCACACCTTTGCAAATGGTTGGATTACTCCAATGAGTCCCATACAGTTTAACCACTACAATTATCTATATACATGCAAATTAATCATTACCAATCTGCATTATCATAAGCCAATTACTTATCACAAGAATTTTTACAAAACTTTCATTTACCAAGAAGGTTGCATATGACTCAAATAATCACAACACATAATGATTTGGGAACAACCTTAGGGAATCAGAATAGTATAGCATTTGGGGGGGGGGGGGTAGGGGGAAATAGGGTTTCTTTGCATCGAATGGGGCATAATACAAGTACTTTTAGGGACAAGATTTTGCACGATCACTTCTAGACTTGTTCAAACAAATGGGGATATTTTTCTCTCATCCCATCTTCCGGTTCCAAAGTGGCCTCCTAGACTTGTTGATTTCTCCACAACACTTTAAGTGAAGCAATTTCCTTATTTCACAGTTTACGGATTTCTCTATCAGGAATAGCAACTGGAATTTCTTCACAGGATAACTCTTCATTAACCTCGATGTCTTCAACTGGCACGATGGTGGACAGATCTCTAACCACTTTCTTTAACATAGACACATGGAACACCAGGTGCACTAGGGACATTTCAGGGGGCAACTCCAGCTTATAAGCAACTTTCTCGATACTTTGAATGATCCGATAAGACCCGTCATATCTAGGACTCAGCTTCCCTTTCTTCCCAAATCGCATGACTCTCTTCATAGAAGATACCCTCAAGAATACCCAATAACCTACATGGAACTGCAATTCTCTTCGACGTATGCCCGCATAGAACTTTTGGCAACTATGAGGTATCTTCATCCTTTCCTGAATGACTTTAACTTTTTCCATAGCCTGGTGCACGAGATCCGGCCTTATCAATTCTGCCTTACCTACTTTGAACCATCCGATCTGAGACCTATATATCCTTCCATACAATGCCTCAAATGGGGCCATCTGGATGCTAGCATAAAAGCTGTTATTGTAAGCAAATTCTATAAAGGGTAAATAATCGTCCCAATTACCTTTAAAATGTAAGACATAAGCCTACAACATATCTTCAAGCATCTGAATAGTCCGCTCTGGTTGACTATCGGTCTATGGATGGAAAGCCGTGTTGAGATTCACCTGGGTACCCAAACCTTGCTGAAATTACTTCCAAAAATTAGCTGCGAAATGAGCCCCTCGATCCGAAATAATAGAGAGTGGGGTACCATGAAGCCTCACTATTTCTTTGATATACAACCGAGCATACTGTTCTGCACTATTGGTGGACTTGACTGGCAAGAAGTGAACTGACTTGGTAAGTCGATCCACTATTACCAAAATTGCGTCAAACTTCCATTTAGTGGGAGGTAATCCTACCACGAAATCCATGTTAACCATCTCCCATTTCTGCATTGGTATTTTCATAAGCTGGGTTAACCCAGGCTGCTGATGCTCAGCTTTTACTGACAATTTGGGCATTTAGATGCAAAGTCCGCCACACCCCTCTTCATACCGCCCCGCCAATAAATTTCCCTGAGGCTGTGATACATTTTCGTAGAACCTTGGTGCACCGAATACCTGGAATGATGAGCCTCCGCATTAATCTCTCCCAAAGGTTATCCACATCTGGAACACATAGCCTACCTTGACATGGTAGCACACCATCATTACCGTCGAGTGAAAATTCCAAAGTTTTGTTGCTCATAACTGCTTCCTTCATCTGTGTCAATGCTGGATCAGTGAACTATTTTTCCTTGACTTCCGCACAAGCAACGATTCTGCTCTATTACGCACCATAATTTCTTCCTCAGTTGGGGTTGAGATGCAAACCCCAAGACTGGCCAACTAATAAACCTCCCGAGCTAGGCGCCTCTGATATGCTCCCAAGTGAGCCAAACTACCCATGGATTTTTGACTGAGGGCGTCTGCCACCACATTCACCTTACCCTGATGGTACAGGATGTCCATATCATAATCTTTAGGCAATTCTAACCACTGTTGCTGCCTCAAATTTAACTCCTTTTGTTTGAACAAATATTGGAGATTCTTATGGTCCTAGAACACATCCATATGGACCCCATAAAGATAATTCCGCCTTATTTTTATGGCAAACACAACTGTTGCAAGCTCCAAATAATGCATCGGGTAATTCTTCTCGTGATTCTTGAGTTGCCTTGAGTTGTATGTTATAACCTTCCCATGCTGCATCAATACACACCCTAAGCCGACCCTGGAAGCATAACAATAGACCAAAATCCTTTCGTGCCTCCCGACAAAGCCAATATCGGTGCCGAGGTTAACCATGAGTTCAATTCCGGAAAACTTCTCTCTTAAGCGGTGAACCATTGAAACTTAACTGCTTTCTGTGTCAACTTAGTCAATGGGGAGGCGATGGTAGATCATACCTCCACAAAACATTGATAGTACCTGGCTAAACCCAAGAAGCTACGAATCTTTGTCGGGGTCGTGGGTCTAGGCCAATCTTTCACCTCTGCAATCTTGTGGGGATCCACCTGAATCCCCTCACTAGAAACAACATGACCCAGAAAAGTGACGGACTCCAACCAATATTCATATTTTGAGAATTGAGCATACAACTGGTGCTGATGAAGAGTTTGTAAAACTGCTCTGAGGTGATTGGCATGATCCTCCATGCTCCGCGAATAAACGAGGATGTCGTCAATGAAAACAATCACAAAGGAGTCTAGAAACGGCTTGAAGACTCGATTCATAAGATCCATGAAAGCTGCTGGGGCGTTGGTTAGCCCAAAAGATATGACCAAGAATTCGAAGTGACCATAGCAAGTTCTGAAGGCAGTTTTAGGAATATCTTGCTCTCAGATCTTCAATTGGTGATACCCGGATTGCAAATCAATTTTGGAGCAGAACTTTGCACTTTGCAATTGGTTGAACAAATCGTCTATCCGAGGAAATGGATATTTATTCTTGATGGTGACATTGTTAAGCTGTTGATAATCAATGCACATCCAAAGAGACCCATCCTTCTTCCAGACAAAAAGAACTGGAGCACCCCACGGTGACACACTCGGTCGTATGAACCCCTTCTCTAATAAATCCTTGAACTTCTCCTTTAAATCTCGTAACTCTGCTGGAACCATTCTGTATGGTGGAATAGATATTGGCTGAGTATCTGGCAATACATCAATCTCAAAATCAATCTCCCTATCTGGCGAAATTCCTGGAAGCTCATCTGGAAACACTTCAAGAAACTCATTCAAAATCTAGCATGGACTCGGGGATAGACACTTCCGATGTGGTGTCCGCCACCCGAACCAAATGATAGATACACCTTCTTAAATATCTTTGAAGCCTTAAGGTAAGAAATAAACCTACCCTTTGGCACCACACTATTTCCTCTCCACTCAATAACCGTCTCGTTAGGGAACTCAAACCTCATGACTCTCGTTCGGTAGTCAAGTTTAGCAAAGCACGAATAAAGTTGGTCCATTCTCATAATTACATCAAAATCTACCATACCCAGCTTAATAAGATCGGCCATGGTAACATGACCACACACCGTGACAACATAATTCCTATAAACTTGTGAGGCTGTAATAGAATCACCAACCGGAGTTGATATAGAAAATGGCTCATGAAGCTGTTCGGATTCTATTCAAAAACTTGAAGCAATGAATAGGGTGACATAAGACAAAGAGGATCCTGGATCAATATGAGCATATAAATCAATAGAGTGAACAGACAAGATACCTGTAACAACATCTGGAGAAGACTCATCACTCTGGCGGCCACTCAAAGCATAGAATCGACTGGGTCAACCTCAACCCCGAGCTCCACCCTTATCGGTACCATGACTTGCTGGAACTAGAGGACACGCAAATGATGTAGAAACCAAAGAACCGGCTGACTGGGCAGATCCCCTACCCATGCATTAACTGGTCGTACGATAGTCTCGCTGGATAATACTTCTCACTCCACACCCATAACACACCAGGATATCCAAATAGCAATTCTCTATATGAACCTCCCACACTTTGTAGCCCCCCCAGACCTTTGACTGGCGGAACCTCCTGCTGTCTGAATCTAGTCTCGAGCAACTGCTCTATTGATAGTTGTACACATATAGCGATGTACTCGCTGAGAACTGAGCATATGACCGGGATGGCCCTGATATACATCTCTACGGATCTGACCTCCCCGAGTGACCCATTGACCGGGCCCTGCTGCTACTCTCCCTTTCTGCCCATATCTTCAACTTTGTAGCCTCTGTGGCCTGAGCGAATCCTACAATATTTCCATAATTCATATCTGAGTTCAAGGCCAATGTAGCAGCCTCATTCACCACCAAAGGACTAAGACCCTAAATGAAACGCCGAACTAGAGCATCCATGGTCGACACTAACTGAGGAACATACTTGGACAATCTCATGAACTCCATGTGGTACTCCCAAGCACTCATACTACCTTGCTTTAGATCCTTGAACTCAGTGGCATGTGCTGTCGTTATCTCAGAAGGCAAGAAATGGTCTAGAAAGGCGTTCATAAACTCATCCCATCTAGCCAGGGGTCTTCCCTCCTCACGGGAATCCTCCCACATCTTGAACCACGAACGCACTGCTCCCCTCAACGTGTATGAAGCCAACTCCACCCCATATGTCTCTGTAGCCTTCATCACTTGGAGGGTCTTATACATCTCATCAAGGAAATCATGTGGATAGGCCTCTAGGCCTGTGCCTAAGAACTCTGGAGGGGCCAATCGCAGAATTTGGTGGCCTCTGGAGCTGACAGAATCTCCCTGTCCGCTGGAGGACACAGGGGAATCATGAGATCTTTGGGCCTGGACAACCACTAACTGGGTAAACATACAGATGGATCCCCTAAGGTCCTCATCAGAAACCTTTGGACCGTAAGCTGGAACAGGATCAGGATTTGGAATATCAGCGGGAAGGATAGTTGCACCCTCTGCCGCAGCTGAAACGGGAATGCTTGGATCTGGTATAGATGATCTGGGCAGATTCAACGTCGGGGAGTCACTCTCACCTACGATATCAGGTACATGATTCACGACCACACTTGGGGTGGCGTTGGTCCCAAGGTCGAGTCTATCTTTGTTCTTAGGTGTCATTTCTGAAAATTTCAGAACAAAAACGAGTTAGACGTAAATACTGCCACTTTCCACTTCACCGCACGATATGGAATAACAAAGAAGAGGATAGTTTCCTAAATGCCCATGTAGCCCCCTACTTATAGATGTGGTCTACAATACACCGATAAGAAGGTCTCTACTAGCCACGACTCCGAGACATCCTAGGACTCTTTTAAAACCTTAGGCTCTGATACAAAGTTTGTCATGCCCCAATTTCTTGGGACATGACCGTCACTCGACCGGGTATCCCCAGTCAAGCAGATCTGGGCGCCTTTCATATCCCATGTTTACCCTAGATTTTCGTTACTTGTTAACCAAGTGAAATAGCCAGTCATATATGAAACACTTTTTACAAAGCATACATAACACACCATCTTTAGCGTGGTTTACAATTTACATCGCTCAAATTACAAATTGTATATTTACATAACTTCATCACCCACATTGCCTATCTACGGAGCCTCTAAAGATGAAAGACGATAATACTATACTTTCTGGTAATAAGGCTCCGGCTATATTTTTTTAGAAATACCAAAACAAGATCCCAAAACACAAGAACAAAAATGGCATGAGCCACACAGAGCCCCAAAAGGAAAGGGTCTCACCAATTTAGCTGGCAAGAAGTATTGAGGAGCTACGATCGATGGAATGAAGTACCTACTATTGACCCACCTATAATATAACACGAATGTAGCACCCCCGGCAAAAGGGACGTCAGCACTTTTGAATTGTACTGGTATGTATGAACAAACTTTCTCCAAGTAAAATCAAGCCACACATAAGCAGGAAACAATAATGGATGCAACAACCAAACACACATGAAAGGAACATTCAAGCCAAACAATTTTACAAACTCTCCTGTTTTCCCCTTCATCAATTCCACTTCAATAGTTTCACAATTTAGTCATATTTTGTTTCAATAGGGATTTCAATCACTTTCCACCCTTATTAACCTGGCCACCCTTATCACCACAACCCACACCTTAATACTTTGTGTTGCGGTGCGCAACCCGATCCCACCGTACAGTTACAATTCACAACCAACACAATAACAATCAACAATTCACAAAGGACAACGGCAAATAATTCTCAAGATATAACAACAACAACAACAACAATGTTACATGTGTTTCCATGATCATCAATACTATTTCCATCATATTCCACTACATTGGTTATTACCACAACAAGCCGTATATATGGCTACCACAGTTATTCCAGTTGCATTATTTACGAATTCCTTTAGTCATTTATTCCTCAACTCTTACCACACAATGCAATCACAAACATACCAGTCACAAGAAATTCCTATGTAGTTCACGTACATATCACCTACCAAGCACACGTACACCAACTAAGGCGATTTTACAAGGATCAAAGTTAGCCATTCATACCTGGAGCCGAATTTCCTCTTTAACTTATATTTCCAACTCACCAAGAAGTCTAGCAATGTCAATCTAATTCATTGGTTAACACATATGCCTTAGCGATAAAGTTCACAATTTACTTCCCGAGCCTATTTAGGTTACCAACCCCTATTTTTACAATTCTTTACTCCTACCCAATTACCCTTACTAGTTCTTAGGTTTTTAAAGAAATGCATGTGCAATCCCACCTTTAGTTTTCAAGAATCAATGCATGAGAATTCCCCTTTTTGTTTAAATAGGTAAAATCAATAAAAAAGAAAAAGGGTTGGGAATTATACCTTCATGAATAGAAGTGAAAACAATGATAGAAATTTCCCCAAGTCTTGGGTGACTTTGAAAAATCAATTTGATAAAGATGAACTTTCTCTCTCAAGGACTCTCTCTTCCCTCTCTCTTATTTTGCTCAGAAAGTATGTTGAAATGAGGGGTTGGGGTGTTTTACTAGAAAGGGGGTCGGGTTTAAAATTTCAGGAAATAGAAGCCTGAGTAGGATCTGCGGTCGCACTATGCAATCACAAAGTTGAAATGAGGTCCGGAGATTGGACCGTAGAAGTGTCCCAATCACTGAATTTCTCTTCCTGGGTATGCGGCAGGAATGCGGTCTGCATTCCTGTTCTGCGGTAGCATGATGCACCGCATAATTGGCCTTTACAAATCCTTGAGGAATATATGCAGCAACTATGCGGTCTATGTATTGATTATGCGATCGCATAGTGGACCGCACTTCTAACATAAATTTCGACCAACTCTCTGATTAACTCCGCTGCAGAAATGCGATCCGCCTACTTGGTCTGTCACCGCATTCTGGATCGCAAAAAAGGAAATTTTCTGGAAAGATTTGATTGTTGATTTTTTGGTGCAAAATTAGTGAAACGGGTCCGAACCGCGGCAAGCTTGCGAGATGAGCATAGATTTGGTCGAAATACAAAACTCGACACCACGATCAACACATATACAAACTCGACACTACGATACTAGGCTTGAGCACAGATTTTCATGGGCCCTTACACAATTTCCTTTCTTCCTTCGACGCCTTGAATCCGGCTAGTCAATTCCTTAAGTTCTTCAGCCAGGTTCCCGACGAGCAAGTCCTTATCATCAAACTCAGGCGTGCTTGAGATGTGTTAGGTGGAGTGTATCATGGTCTTCACGTAGATGGGGGTGTTATGGTGGGTGGTAAAGTGGTCATTTATTGGGTTTTTGGGTTCTAGGATGAGCAGCGGGGTGTTCTTTGAGGTATGGCAGGTGTTGCAGTGGTGGTGGGTAGCGGGATGGTTTTTTTCTTTGGGATATTCTGTTGAGGTGTAGGGTTCTGAACATTTTTAAAATTAATATGCGGAGTGGTGAGGGAAATGATAGATTTGGCAGATTTCGTACCTGATCAAGTTCTTCTTGAAATTTCAGCAGCTTTTGTTCGTGTTGGGATGCCTTTTTTCGGAAACCTGAGTACCATGAACATGGGTTACCTTTACCCGTTCAGTTGAGTTCTCCTTTCTGGCATTGTTAAAATCTTCCATCTTCCCTTTGTTCTTGTTTTTGACAAGACTAAGAGGATGAGTGGGTGGAGGTCCCCTGGATCTCGTGGAATAATATGATGTTTGTACAGTGCATGAACTAACCTTTAAGTAGGGGGAATAATAAAAAAAAGTAAAAATAAAAAGGTAACCAAGTCTGTAAGAATTATAAAAAGTGTTTCGATATTTAAATACATAGTGCATAATGTAAGGCGCGTCCTAATTTGGGAACCTATTTGTGCCTGAGGTAGGCCTGGTGGCAAATTAATTTGGAGAACTTAGAGTGCTAAATGCCTCATTTTATTGATAGAAAATAAGACAAATCCCAAATCGATACTAATCAAACAGGAAATAAAGTCACTAATGGCCATTGGCTTTATTACATTTTATAAAGCAAAAAGAAGAAACTCCTATCTATTTGGTCTGAGAAGGACCGTCCCAAGATTCAGCATCCTTGGCTCTGTCATACATCTTTCCCAACTTGCAAAATCCCAGCAATAGGATTTATATAGTTGACATTTTGACAGTCTTCGACCCTCTTGGGAAACTTCCTTTCCAATTCTACTATACCTCGCTCCAAGTATCTCAGTCGCTTGTTGGCACTGACAGCCATGCCCTTCCATTCTTCAATTAGTTTCTAGTTGGCCTCTTGTATCTCACGGTTTCACTCTCGCATTCACGGATCCTTTTGTGCAACTTTTTTGTATTTGACTTGTGCCTCGGCCTCCTCATCTATGATTCTATGACCTCGAACAAACCCAGGCTGGCCTAGACCATTATAACTATCCTCCAACCAGCCGAAATAGTAGGGAGCATAGCCAGCATGGTATCTGTCTGGCTCAATGGTATCCTTTCCCATGACGATTTTGCAGTGCCACATATGTTGATCTTGGCACTTGCAAGGACTATCATCATCCTACAAGTCGGCCAAAAGTGACTCATCTTGTCGACACAGGGTACAACCTACTTCCTACTAGCTTGCCGCATAACCCAGAGAGTACATACGGATATGTTCCGCTCAGACCGATCAATATAAGAAATGGTGTATCCCTGGATTAGACGATGAATTCCTCGGTAGGGAACCACTCTAACATCCATTGTACCTAGCCCTCAGTTTAGGTTGTCAATTATCTCTACCCATACTTTGGCATTTTCTGGCTGAGTGAACATATTGGGCATGTAATTCATTCGCCTCGGATGATGGAAAGCTATATGATCATCCTAGTCCCTTTTCTCAATCTCATGTCGGTATTCACCCTTTTGAAAATGCTCCATGGGCCAGAGCTGAAGTAGAAAATTGCAGTCTAGGAAGTGTTTGGCTCCTTTACTTTTCCAATGCTTGGTATATCTCCACAATGATCATGGGAATGATGCGAAATGGTTGTCCTCCAATTCCCTCCATTAAGGTCCTAGTTACCATAGCCAACATGGTGTGAATTCTTGATTTCTTCATTAGGAACATGATCATACCCAAGAAAAAGAACATAAATATAAAGACCCTTCGCTGAATATACCCTAATGATGTGATGACAAACTCATCAGGATAGGTACGATAGGATTTGCTGTGATTGTACCTCTCGTAAAGATAATCAAAAAGGATGTAGGATTCTTTCAAACATGTCAGTTCTGGATTCTTCATCAAGCCTATCATTTTGAGGAAACCCTTGCCCTTGCGGTTCTCAAACATTAACAAACCCGGAGTTTTCCATTCTATACCGGCCAATCCTCCTATTTCTTCTAGTAAAGGTGCCATTTCAATGTCCCCAAAGTGGAATACGGACCTCCCACAATCTCAAAATAAAGTAGCAGCTTCTATAATTTTGTTGTTGGGTTGGATTTCCATGAGAGAAGGTAGGTTGCCCTGATATTTTCGGACAAGATTGAAGATTCTCCCACCAGGTTAGAAATTATGGGTGGATGTTGGTGACCATGCCAAATGTGGGAACTTCGTGCCTCATATTTCTGCAAGACAAAATAAGGTTAGGCCCTTACCCTCACCAGACTCGGCTATTTTGTATTAACAATTGGTAAAAAGCATTTAGTTCTCCAAATAAATGCATAGAATGTGGTGATGCATATTTGGTTTTAGGGAAACCCAATGGACTTTGGACATTATGCAGACAACATAACCGACCCAACTAGGTTTGACCATGATGCATGCATAGTGTAAATAGAGTAAGGTTTCTATGGGGTTTTAAACTGCTACCCTTGAGCGGACAACTCAAGGGGGAAAGGAACGGAACCTTCGGCGACACAATTGATCGACTGGTTTTACCGTAAATATGTTATTTCCAGATTTAGGGATGATAACATAGAAAGAGCGCAACCACTCATTATAAGCATTGTTATGGTATTTGTTTGGCAAAAGTGGAATATAATGTTGATCATGATTATGCAATAATTAAAGCATGTTGTCACATATTTGCATATTAAGAAAGTAGTAAATACATAAATATTCAGAATTTAAAGCAGTAATAAGGGGAAGAAGCGAAGAAGATAAGTGAGTTTTGCAATTGAAAAGGAAATTGAATGAAGTAATTAAACAAGTAATTACACATAAAACAACATAAATTCACAATAGTCTGAAATTGTAAAAGCCTAAGAATCCCCAGCATAGTCGCCATACTGTAACGCCCCCTTTTTCTCATGAAATCAGGTTTATGACATTTGGAGGGACAACTCGTTCCTTTTGGGAACTGGGTTTTACATTTGAAGAGTCACCACCTGTTAAGTTAAGGTGCATTAGGACACCAATAGAGATTCAATCCTAAGTTTGTTTAGATAACCAGATACAGAGTAAGGGCTTGAAATTATCTTAAGGGGAAGGTGTTAGACACCTCTCAGGATGCATTAGTTTGATTGCAGGCCAGACAGTTATTGTGAATTTAGGGTGCAATTAACATATAATCAGATAAGGCTCAAATAAGAGGGGATTTCAATACACAATGGTTTGAAGGTAAACAAAGTTTGAAAGAGCAATTTAAAAAGTTGATTTTAAATAAGGAGTTACAATGCTAAAAAAAGAAAGGAAAAATAAAGGAAGGGGTCCTAGGTTTATAAAAAATATGGATCACATCAATGCAATACCCGGTAATCACTCCTCAAAAGAGGGGTTACATGTGGCATTGGAGAACAGGTCATCATATCCATACCCCACCCTGTTTAAGGTACTAAAGCGCGGATTGGTCCCGACCACTATTGCATGCTACTACCCGTCCCATTTCTATTAGCCCTGGAGGCACTTAGGACTACTAATCCGAAAAGGGAGGGATATTAGGCTTACTGGGAGTTTCAAAGGTAAAAATCTAAGGCGACATACAAAACATATAAAAGACTGCACATTAAATGGGGAAACACATAAACACATAAGGCTCAAGTATACCTCCTCAAACAAAACAATCCAATAGCATGACTTAAATAAATGAGTAAGGTCTGATTCTAAAAAATACTTAAGGGAAGAGGACATTATTGTTGCAGCAGGCCTCGCTTATTACATGGCTCAGTTAGGAAACATGAATTGGGCCTACCTGCTGGTTGTAAAATTAAACCAATAACAGAGGCGAAATCAGTTTTATTTATATTGCTTAAGGCTTGCCTAAGTGTTTAGTTGAAACCTTAGAAGCATGGTATCTATTACTGATTCAGGATGTAGTCACAGCTTAAAGCGAATGATTTTAAACCTTACATGCATGCTTGCTAAATCATGTTAACCAGTTACTTAAGCATGGGTTCAAAAAAGACTGGATTTACATTAGACTAGTTACAGATAATAGGATCCATTATTGGTAATTTTGACTCCTATGAACATGGTATCTAGCATACTGATTTTGAACATGTTACTAATTTATTGTCGTTTAAATCCTAGAGCATGATGTTTGAGTGGTAACAAGCGTGCAAAATTTAGAATAAAGTTCTATAGGCAGGTTATCTAGGCATGGAGTTAAACATGCAGAGTAAATAAACCTCTATAGGCATGATGTCTAAGCTGTAAAATTGAACACGCGGGATGTATATCAGTCCTATAGGCATGCTTTCTAAACGTAATTTGACGATACAGAATTAAAATACCGTATAGGCACGGTTTCTAATTGAGCAAAGGCTAGCTTTGGATATGCACATCAATAGAAGATGTTGGAATGTCTATGAGCCAATCAAAACACATAACAAACAGAGGAAACCTGAAGGTTATGGTCCCAGAAGGACCAAGTTTGAGTCATCAAAAATAATGTTTAATTTTTCCATGCCCCACACCAACCACAATTATCAAACATATCGGGGTGGGGATTTAAGGTGCTCAAACCATGATAAAGAAATACTAATTAAGAATAAGGAAGGCAGAATGCAGCATGCTTAACAATGGAAATTAGTTAAATACAACAGGAGACAGACAACAAGAAAGAAACAGTAAAGAAACATGTTATTGTTGATGCTGAAAACTTAATTAGAACATACCAGTCAAAGAAGCAAAGTGCAGTAAAGAAAAGTAGCAAGACTTCGAAATATAGCTTTGGATTTCAGCCGGCTAAACATGCAGTAGCATCAAGTAAGCAAGAGAGTGTTTGAGTGTAAGTGTTAGTTCAGAGCTAAAAGTGTTCGTGTTTGAAAGAAGAGCATGAACAAGGTATTAATAGCCTTTGAAAACGAGTAAAAGAGAGGTAATAAGCCACAAACATGGAAATAATCACTATTCAGAATCAATTACACACATGATTGCCTTTAATTAAGGGATCACTTTCTTAACGGGCAGTGATGGACTTAAAAATAACGAAATAAATCAATTTATAGGCAAACAAACAGTTACAATAAAAGAAACAGCAAAACAATTGAGTAAGCAATTAAGTCTATGTACAAGAATGTACTAATTTTAGGAAGGGATTCAGTAAGGCGAAACAAGGAAAATAATCAATTGCTTAACATATGAGTGCAATCCGAATTACATAAGGAATGGTTTGAAATTAGTCCAAAACTGAAGATCATTCAAGAGGGAAATTTAGCATAAAATAGAGTGCATAAACATTAGGCATGCGAGACCAAACTATGGCAAAGAGAAGCCAACATGCAATAACAATCACAAAGTCAGTAGGGAGTAAGTTATCGAAACATGGTAGTCACATAGATCAATTATATTGACTTAGTAATAGAGAAAAGAGAGAGCATCAGAAGCATGCAAATGGTCAAGTAAAAGGCCCTTCTGAAAAACTATAGTCAAGTTTCAAATATAGCAAGAAACCAAAATTACATAAAGAAACAAATGCTGAAACAAAAGGATTTCAAATCAAGTCGAGCAACTTCAAATAGATGGAATGCACAACCATTTTCAGAAACTCAAATAGACCCCAAAGAAATTACAGCTTTTGAATCCAATCGAGTCTAGAGATGATGAACTAGCAAATCAAACAAATAAGTAGTCCCAGGAACTCGAATAAACCCAAAATTAGGGTTTTCAACACCAATTGAGCCTAGGGATAATAAACAGGTAAATCAAAAAAATAAATACAAATGGACCAGGAAAAATCATAAGCCACTAGGGTTTTTATGATGCAAACTCAGAGAGGGGAACAAATATAGCAGAACATGTCAAAAATATCAGAGAAAGCTTTGAAATAACTTAGCAAGAAAACCCTAAAAGATAAAGAGTTTTGGAAGTAGGGTCTTGAAAGAGACTTCAAGAAAAACGTCTAGAAGTTCAAAACAAGCATTGAACTGAAGCAGATCTAAAAAAAATCAGAAGAACCTTAGAGCTTAAGATTTTAGGAGAGCCCCATATGATGAGAAAGGCTTTGATAATCATCAATCTAAGCAAGAGAGTCTAGATTCTGAAACGTATAGCCATGGCTATCCGGGGAAAGGTCAGAGATGACCGAAGAATAGCCATCGAGCAAAGATTGGACAAAACCTTAATGATCCGATCATGAGACCACAGAATCGAACACCTAGGATCCATGAAAGGCGGATACAGGTCTCTGATGACCTTGGAAGCCATAAATTTAGGAGGAATTAAGATTGTAGTTTGATGGCGACTAGGGTTTGTGAGGGATTGCAGAGAGAGTTGACAGATAAGAGAATCCAAGGGCGGCATTTGGTGTGAAATGGGGTGGGGTAAGAGGTCGTTTGGGATATGGAAAGGGCTGATATTGGCCGTTGATCTAAATGATGAACGACAAGATTGAAAGGGTTAGGTGGGGGATCCTGGTTGGGTTATTTAAATGGGCTGTGGATCGGTTTGAATGAAAACTAGGTCAGTGTAATTGGGCTTCATATTGGATTTAATCTATGGTTCAAATACATTTGAAAAAAATGGGCAAGATTTTAAATAGCCAATTTTTCTTATTTATTTTATAAAATTAAATAAAACACTAATTTCCAAAAACAAATTAATAGTATTAAAATGATATATTATCTATAATTATCAGCTTAAAAATACTAGGCTTAATTTTAATAAGTATAAGCGCCATTAAATTTTAAAAGAGGCTAATACTGCAATTATATGCAATGTAACTTTAAAAATACTAAATAAACTTTTAAAAATGTGTAAAAAATATCTTAACTATATATTAGTATAAATAGTAGAATCCAATAAATTAATCACCAAAAATGATAATTTTGGAAATAATTATTGGTGTTTTCTTGATAAAATAGGGCAATAAATTAATTTAAAAATCATTAAAATTAATAAAATTTATAAAAATATTTTGAAATACATATATATGCATACACATGCTATTTTGAAAGTATTTTGCATATTGAAAAATATACATGAAAAAATTGGGTATCAACGGACACATGGTGGGAACATTATGATGCACGCGTGGCGAAATAAGGCGAGCACTCACTATATTATTGTTGCACACGTGGAGAGATAAGGTAGGCTATGTAAGGGATTGATTGTGGTGATTCGTGTTGACCTGGGGGCATTCTTGCAGTTTGATATTGTTTTGTTGCACGCTTACCTGTATGAGTTTTATCTCATGGAAGTTGTGAGAAAACATCTTACATGTTGTGTGTTCTTTACCTTATGCTTATTAGCTATTAGAAACTATGTTAGAGGACTTTCACAAGCATACACATAGTTGAACACTCCTATTGGATATGAAGTTCTCCGTATATTGCTGATTATAGATGTACACCTTAATTTTCTTGTCTTATATGTGAGAGTATCTCTAGGTAGAAAGTGAGTTGTCCGCGTGATCATGAGGTGTGATAGGGGAACAGATTTCCAAGTGTCAAGGTTCAGTTATTGGGGCCCGTGAGTTGTATGTTTGTCCGAGGTTTTGTACTTCGTGGAGTTTGTAGGCTAAGACCTGATGTGAACACTGTTGTAGGATCTGAGTTATTGGTTACCTTTACTGTATTTGTAATTTAGGATTTGGGTTTGTGATTTTGCTTGCTTTTCTATGTCATTATTTATGTCATTATTATGGTATTTCCTCTATTATTTATTGTTTCTTCCCTTATTGTGATTGTTGTATTGTTAGCCATATCGTGTAGTCTTTACATATACATCATGCTATATTGTTCCTATGCTTATATTTGTACAGTTTGTTAGATCGGTAGGTGTCTTGACTGTTCGTCTTCACAACTCCACCGAGGTTAGTTTGATACTTATGGGTGTCGTTGTGGTGTGCTCATGCTACTCTTCTGCACGGTTTTGTTTTGCAGATCCCAGGTATCGATCCTTAGTAGCTGTGTGGATCATTGCTATGGAGACTCAAGGTAAATCTGCTGCTACGTTCCCAGGATTCGGAGTCACCTTATTACTTGTACTAAACCCTTTTCACTCTTTTCCAAACATTTTATACTGAACTGGTAGTTAACACTGTAGAACTTATGACTTGTACTACCGGGTTTTGGGAATATGTTCATTGTATAAAGAATTAATTCTAGAATAATTTTAGATATTATTATTTATTGTTGCTATTTTTTAAATATTAGGTTTACCTATTCCTTAAGACTAGGTTTTATCACGAAACCCAACAGAGGGGGAAATTGGGTTTGTGACATGTGCAAAATTCGGAAGTTTTGAAGTTCATAGACTTGAACCTATGGTGATTTGGTGCTTTGATGATGTTTTGAGTGTTCCGAAGGTTTGAATAAGTTGGAATGGTGATATAGTACTTGTTTGTATTTTTGGTTGAAGTCCCGAGGGCCTCAGGATGATTAAATCGGATGGTTATCGGGGATTTTGGAAATTTGGTAAGGCGGATGAAGCTATTGATTCTGTCATAACCGCATTTGCAAAGTGGGGACTGCAGGTGCGAGGCTCGCAGAAGAGGAAAAATGTGTGCTGAAGCGGCCAAGGCCAAGGAAGCCAGGAACCGCAGGTGCAGAAGGACGAGCACACCTGCGAGACTGCATGTGCAGGTATTGGACCCCATATGCAGAAAAGGGCGAATAATTTTATTTTAATATTATTAATATGCAGTGTAAATTTTGATTAACACCATAACATACAAATGTGGGTTTCTAAAGTTGAGGAAGAAAGTTAGTTTTTTAACATGACAGGGAGACATGATAAATATTTGAGAAAATGTTACGTGCAATGAATTATCATTTGTACATCTAGATCCCCGAATAAGATAATATGAACTTGAAGTTCATAAAAAGATAATTTATCTGCAATATATTGCGAAGCATGCTAGACGTATTTTCTTACCCAAAAAAGTAACTATATTCTCACTGCAAATGCTCCCATTAGAATAAGTCCTAGAAGTATAAAGTCTATGGTACACGTAAAGCGTATAGAAAAATTGATTTCATTAAAATTCTTGATAATGAAGATGAGAAAATTATCATAATAAGGAGGCAATTGATCTATAAGATCACATGACATAGCACTTCATAAAATCTCAAGAGAGATTCAGGTACCTGAAAATACGAATAAAGAGATCTCTATGTCACGTCATTTTGAAAAAATGTTGGAATCGATATAAAATGTTCGTCGACGACATCTATTATGGAGCTAAGTATAGATGAGGATCTTAAGTTTGTAGAATACATACACAAAAATATTGGCCAAAATAGAGAGACGCAATTCGAATAGAATTGGTTTCATATGAAAGACAAGTGTTGGGACCTGTAGTTCAAACACTTGAAATTATAAAGTCAATGGTATGAGCAATCAATTTTCGATATCTTATTTGTCCAGCTTGATATGAAAACTTGATATGCATCTAACTAAAGTCTATTATATGACTTATATTACTTATATGACAATCCTTGAAGGATTTAAATCACTTGAAACATATACAATTCTTGGTCCTGAAGTACCATATGATAAGCGTAATTTGTGCATATATGTATTATTGATATCCAATTTTTCCTATGTATTTTTATACCCTAAAATACTCTCAAAATAGTGTGCATATTCATATACAATCATCCCAAAGGTTTTAGTATTTTTTCTAATTATTAAAGGTTTTTAGAACCGATTTGTTATCTATTTTAACAGTATAAAAACCCAATAATTATTTCTAAATTGTCCTTTTTGTGATTCATTTATTTTCCATTACTATATTTACACCAAATATTATCAAGGTGATTCTTTCATATTTTTTATAAATTTATTTGATATTTTAAGCTAAATTGTTCAAAATTGCAATTATAGCCTATGTTGTAATTAGTCGTGCTTCATAATTATAAAATTGTTCCAAATATTTTTAAAATAATTCTTATATTTTATCAACTAGTCTTGTGCTTTCAGTTTGTTTTCAAATTTTATTTTGACTATTTGAATTAATTGAAAGGGGGAAAGTGGCTATTTAAAAGCTAGCTCACTTCCATTTCAATTATAGCCACATTTAACCCCAATTCCGCGAATTAAATGACCCAATTACTCGAACCCTTGACCCAATTCCAAACCACCCGGAAATCGTTTTAATATATGCCGTTGATCATTTTGATCAACGGCCACGATTCTCCCATTCCTTTTTAATTTCACAACACCCCTAAACCTTAATTCATTTACTCAAATCAGCCGCCTCTGAATCTTTTTGTCTCTCAAACTCTTTCTAACCCCCCTCCAAAACCCTAGCCCTACTCTGCTGGTTTCCACCTTGTTTCACCGGAATCAATGACGTACCAGACCCCGGGTGGCCTATACTCACCCTCATGTACCCGCATACCCCAGTTACTTGAAGATTCAAGGTTCGAGCTTGAAGGTCTTCGCTAAGATCTCCGCCGATTCGAGTGTTACGGCCATCTCCGGCTCAACTCTGGCATATCCTAGCCATATGAGTCCATCTCTGACTCGTTCGACCCATAGCAGACCCTTTTCCAGGCCTTTCTCGCTTCTAGGGTTCTTATGAAACCCTAGCCTTTCGAGGTTCTCCTATGTTTCTCTAGATCTGCTCTAGATCCATGTTTATTTTTAAGGTTTTCAAATTATTTCTTAAGTCTCTTCCAAAACTTTTCTTTCAAAACTGTTCATCTTCTCTGACTTAGGGTTTCTTAAATTTTACATGTTCTACTATATTTCCTATGTGTTTCTTTTACTGTATTTGTTCTATTATTGCTCCTATGTGCTTCTACTATGATTCCTACATGTTTTCTTCTACTGTTCCTTATGATTCCTTTTACTGTATTTTTTTTATTAGGTTTTCATAAAATATTTTAAGTTCCTTTGGGTTTTTCTGGACGTATTCTTGCCTGATTTATTTGCTTTCATCTCTACACTCGATTAATGGCAAAAACCCTAGAATTTGAGGGTTTTCAGTCGAGTTTTTCAAAGCTCTTGTATGTGATTTTGTCTGCTTCTCTTCTCTGAGTTAATCTGATTTTAAAATAACCCTAATTTCCGAACTCATCTTTGTTTCTCTATGTGATTTCGATTCCTCCTAAGCTTTGGAAGACCTTTTATCTGACTTTTTGCATGCCATTCGATGTTTCCCCTTACCTAATAGTTCCATACTCACTAATTTTGGTTGCATGACACTTCTCTCAGTTTTGAATCTAGACTCGCATGTTCAAAACTTATGCATATTTATATGTAGATTTTTCCTCTCAGAGTAGCCTCTGATTTTGGGAATTGATTTCAAATTGCAATTGTGCGAATTTTATTTATTCTTTCCTTGTCTAAATTGAACTTGGTTTATTATTGATTTCGAATCTTTGATTCCCTGATTTACTATGTACTAGTTGGTTTACTACTTGCCTTATTTACTTAAACTGTGTGTTCCAAACTTTTCCCAATGTTTTTACCCCTTATTTGCATGTTGTGCATGATATGCTACTTGATTCCCTTTCCTTAAATAGCTTCTGCCCTTTTACCGTTCAAAATTTGAACTCCTTAATTAAAGTAATTCCCTTACACTGATTGTTTTCTGATTGATACTTGATTATTTCTTTCCTTGCTTACATTCCTGATTTCAAGTATAAATACATGCTTCTCTCTTCACTCATTTATCAAATTCTGACTTCAAATCACCAGAATTCACTTCAAAACAAATAACAATTTGACACAGACATCTCTGTCTTGAAATTCTTTACTGCTCTCTAGTACTATTACAACTCTCTATTTTCTATTCTACTACTGAGCACTCTGCTCCTTTACCAACCGCTGTTTGAATCTCCTGGAGTTTCTCTAAACTCATAAGTACTTGTTGAAGCTTCTTGAGTTTGTTCCGGTTGACTGCCTTGCTGTTTGTTTACTTTTGCTATTCTGCTGTTCTAAACTTGCAACTGGTATGTTTTCCTAATTAAATAGCACCTTTTTGTTATGTGTTCAACTTCTCTTCTTCTACAATTCTTTGTTTGTGTGTCTACTTATGCTTGCCTGCACTATGTGATTACCTTCAAGCATGCTATGCCTCTTTATGTTATGCTTTTAACCCTTTCCCTCTATTCCCTTTGTATGTGAGTATTGTCCTGAACCATGGCAGCACTTTGAATTGTTGTCTAGGATCCAGAACTAGACTCTTCTGAGTCTTTACTCAATTGCTTTCCCATTCACACTCCCCTCAATGTGTTGAGCTTTAATATGGGTCAGTTCGTGTCATAATCACCATTCAGACCTGAGTTTGACTTTATAAGTGTCTGCTCTTATTTGTTTGAATCTGATCAAGGGGTCAGGGATGTGTCAGTTTATGCCATGACTGGGTATGACCACCTCTTGCTGAGGTTCCTCCCTCACTTTGCACTTACTCCTAGTTCTTAAGTTCTACCCCCCTTAGGTAAGCCATGATTAGGGACCCTGGAGCTCCCTCTGAACTTGGATACCTGAGGGATGGAAATTCCACACTTGCACTACTCCGTTACAATATTCACTTTTCAAAGTGTAAGCATTGCCTGAGCTCTTGAAGCTCCTTGGAACTTTGAAACACTCTGAATAATAGAAGGCCTTGTAATATGGAATCAGGACACATGTATCGGATATTGAGATTGCATTAGGAATTTTGGATGTAGTTGTGGGCTATAATATAATATATTTATTTTGCTTTTGGTTCTGTAATAATAACTTTGTAAAAAAAATTCGGGAAGTATTGTAGTAAAGGGTATGGGAGGGGATTTTAGTTGCTTGCATATGTTATAGGGTAGATATCATGCCTATTGGATCAATATCGTTGTTTAATTACCTAGATATCATGCCTATAGGGTTTTATACTTTGGATCACCTAGATATCATGTCTATAAGGTTTTAATGTTTGAATTCGACCACTTAGACATCATGTCTATAGGTTTAATACTTAAATCACCTAGAGATCATGTCTATAGGCTTTGCATCCTTCTTCATTCAAGCATATAGAAATCATGCCTATAAAATTACATATAAGATAGGTAAACAATAAGGTAATACAATACTCTCCTGCCTTAAACGTTTAAAATAGCAGTGAGTCAATATAGCCAAAGTCGATATCCAGCCTATAGAATCTCATGTTACGACCCAAAGGGTTATCACCGTAATTCTCCCTTTCTTTGTGCTTCCGAGCCCTTGAAAACCTCTTATTTGGTTTCCTCAATTTGCGTACATATTCCGAGTGTGAAGTTAGAAAATTTTTATGTGGAAATATATGAAATATATGTTAAAAACTATGAATTTTGATAATAATATTACTATAGTTGATTTTGGTCAATATTTTCGGTAAACGGACCCATACCAATGATGTGATAGTCCCGGAGGGTCCGTAGAAAAATATGGGACCCGGGAGTATTCTCGGAATTGAAATCCGAGATCCCAGGCCTGAGTACGGAAGTTTTGAAAGAAATTATTTATCTGAAATTTATATGAGAAATTGAAATGAAAATGAGTTAGAAGGTTAGGGTATCGGGCTCGTATTTTAGTTCCGACGCCCGGTACAGGTCTTAAATGGGAGTTAAAGTGCAATCTGTAAAGTTTGGTTGAAAACGGACGTCATTTGACCATTTTCAGACTAAAAATGGAAAATTTTGAAGTTTTGAACTTCGAAATGAAAATCATGAGTTTGGAGGGTTGATTCTATGCAAATGATGTTAATTTAGCAATTGGATTGGACGAATAAGTCCGTAGGATGTTTTTGAGGTTGTGTACAAGTTTGGGTGGGAGTCTCGAGGGCTCGGGTGAGTTTTGGATATGTGTTAGGTTTATTTTGTAGCATGTTGTAGCAGCTGTTATTTGCAGGTTTCGCATTTGCGAAGCCAGCCTCGTAAATGCAGATTTCCCCTTGCCCTGCTCTATCGCAAGTGTGAGTAAAAACTCGCAAATGCGATCCCCCTTCCAACAGGCCAGTGTTCGCAAATGCGAAGACATCTTCGCAAATATGATTGCCCAGCTTAAGTCATGAGTTCTCAAATGCGAACTTTCCCTCGAAAATGCGAGTTCCACCCAAAATCTGCCCTGTTCGCAGTTGCGAACAATTTCTTGCAATTTCGACATCCGCCATTCCTACTGCATTGTTTGCAATTGCGAACAAATTTTCGCAATTGCAATATCTGCGACTGTGCCTTATATACTTAGATGATTTTAAACCTTATTCTTCATATTTTCAAAACCCAAACCTCCATTGGCGATTTTCTCTCAACTCCTTCTTTCCCAAATCAATTGTAAGTCAACCTTTACTCAATTTTTTTAATCATTAACATCTTTTATCATGATTTCATCGTAAAATCAAAGCTTTCAATGGGTAAAAATGGGGATTTAGGGTAGAACATAGGTTTTCTTTAAATTGGGGATTTGGACCTCAATTTGGGGTCCGATTCAAAACAAATTGCATATATGAACTCGTGGGGGAATGGGTAACCCGGTTTTGGTTCGAACCTCGAGTTTTGACCACGTGGGCCTGGGGTCATTTTGGGAATTTTTGGGTAAAACTTTAGAAATTTCATTCTTATGCATTCAAATTGATTTAACTAGCATTTGTTGATACATTTGAGTAAATTGTGATTAGATTCGACCAATTTTGAGGCGAATTCGAGGGATAAAGCTATCCTAGAGGCGTGAGTTGAGTTCGGAAGCTTTCGTGGTAAGTGTTTGATCTAACTTTGGCTTGAGGAAATAGGATTAGGACAATATTTGCTATTTGCTATGTGGAGTCGGTGTATAGGTATGGTGACGGTTACCTATGCGCCCGAGTCAAGCATGACCGCAGTCATAATTTCTTTTAAATTCACAAGAGGTGAAACAATTGAGTTAATACTTGTTAAATGAATTATGAAGTGATAGTTGAGAAGCAAATGAGTTAAATGAAGAAAATCTGGTGCTTTTCCCTTGCCGGGACTTGTTGAATTATTTTCCCTTGCCGGGACCTATTGTTGAATTGTTCACTCTTTCGAGGACTTATTTTTATATTGTTCTCCCTTTCCGGGATGATTAATCTTGTTGTATATTCCTTTCCCCGATTGCTTATTGCTGTTGATTGGGTGAGGAAGAGAGATTGTGCACGAAGGGTCTTTCCGTGCCGCGCTTTGATAATTATGCACGAAGGGTCTTTCCGTGCCGTGTTTTGATAATTATGCAAGAAGGGTCTTTTTGTGCCGTGTTTCTTGGTTATTTGAGCACGATGGGTCATTATGTGCCTTGATGTGAGAGTTATGTGAGGAAAGCACGAAGGGTGATGTCGTGCACAATATTTGACGATTTTGGTGAGGAAAGAATGAAGGTCATTCCGTGCACTATATTTGACAGTTTTGGCGAGAATTGAGAGTGAAAGAACGAAGGTTGGTGTCGTGCAGTTGTTGATTCACTCGCTTTCTTTTATTGATGTTAAATATTCCATTTCCTTTTCTTGTTCGTTGGACTTATAATTGAACTGTTACACCCCCAGCATGTCGCCTCCTCATTAGCTGCTTAAATTTGGTTATCTTTACAATATTGCACATATATCTGTACAGGTTTATTGTGGTAGGTTCGGTCTAGCTTTGTCACTACCTCGCTGGGGTTAGGCCAGATACTTACCAGCACAGGGGTCGGTTGTGCTGAGGCTACACTTCTGTGCCCTTTTGCGCACAGATCAGGAGCTAGCTTACGGACCACAGCAGTAGCCTGGGAGTGTGCCTTCAGTCCAGAGACTCCTAGGTAATTCGCTGGCGTTCGCGGGCCCTGAGTCTCATCTAGTTCTTTCCATTTGTTTTCATTGTATCGAAACAGACTTCTTATGTATTTTCTGTCAGAACTGTATTTATAGTATCTTATAGTAGTCCGTGAGTATTGTGACACTAGATCTTGGGTAGAGGATGTTGTCAACTATTCCTCATTTACTTCTTTGATATTAAATTAATTGAAAAGATATATTTAAGTTGGCTTGCCTAGCTCCGACAACAGGCTCCATCACGACTCCCGATGTGGGGAAATCCGGGTCGTGACAAGTTGGTATCACAGCAATAGGTTCTTTGGGTCTCACAACTCACGGACAAGCTCGGTAGACGTCTGAGGGTCGTGCGATTTTGTTTCTCAATTATTGATTGTCCTTCTACTATGTTCTTTTGCAGATGGCGAGAACACGTGCATCCTCTTCTTTTGCGCATCAGCCCGAGCCCCCCGCAACAGCTCCCGCGAGGGTTAGAGGTCGTGGCAGGGGCAGAGCTCAGCCCTACGCAACATTTTCAGAGGTAGAGCCTCACTTTGATGAGGAGGTTCCAGCCCTACCAGCTCCAGTGAGCCCATCTCAAGTCCCAGGAAGGGTTATGTTTCCCCGGATCTCGAGGATGCTCTCGTCCGTATAGCAGGCTTTATGGACAGTGTCTCTAGAGTGGGTTCTACTTCTCATGTTGGGGGAGGGGTTCAGACTCCTGGTACACGTACTCCGGAGCAGGTAGTGCCCCGAACTCAGGTTCTAGTGGTTCAGCCCGCAGTGTCAGCTCAGACATGTATTACAGCTCAGGCCGGAGATGGGACGGCCATGTCTTAGGATGCTTTGTGGAGACTTGATTGCTTCTCCAAGATTTTCACCGCAACTTTCAGCAGTACTTCATCGGAGGACCCCCAGGATTTCCTATTCAGTTGCCATGAGATCCTCAGAATTATAGGTATAGTGGAGACCAATGGGGTCAATTTTTGCACCTTCAGGCTTGCAGGATCCTCCAATACTTGGTGGAGAGATTATTGCCTATCTAGACCATCAGGGTCTCCAGCCGTGACATGGGATCAGTTTGCGGAGTTATTTCTGGAGAAGTTTCTCCCCGTCACTCAGCGGGAGGCACTTCCTAGATAGTTTGAGCGCCTCCAGCAGGGCTCCATGACAGTTACACATTATGAGACTAGATTTACTGATTTGGAACGCCATGTAGTGGTGATACTCCCTACAGAGCGAGAAAGGGTCCGGAGCTTCATTGATGGATTGATTCAGCGGATTCGCCTTCATATGGCTATGGGAGTTGGCAGTGATATTTCCTTTCAGGAGGCGGCCAATGCGGCCCACCGGGTTGATTCAATGGCTTTCTTTTATTGATGTTAAATATTCCATTCCCTTTTCTTGTTCGTTGGACTTATAATTGAAATGTTACACCCCCCCCATCATGTCCCTTCCCCATTAGCTGTTTAAATTTTATGATCTTTCCGTTATTCCACATATATCTATACGGGTTGATTGTGGTAGGTCCGGTCTAGCCTCGTCACTACGTCGCCGGGGTTAGGCCAGATACTTACCAGCACATAGGGTCGGTTGTGCTGATGCTACACTTCTGTTCCCTTTTGCGCACAGATCAGGAGCCAGCTTACAGACTGCAACAGTAGCTTGGGAGCGCGCCTTCTGTTCAAAGACTCCTAGGTAGTTCGCTGTCGTTTGCGGGCCCTGAGTCTCATCTATTACTTTCCGTTTGTTTTCATTGTATCAAAACTAACTTCTTATGTATTTTCTTTCAGACCCGTATTTGTAGTATCTTATAGTAGTCTGTGAGTATTGTGACACTAGATCTTAGGTAGAGGATGTTGTTAATTATTCCGCATTTACTTCCGTTTGAATTTATTGTTTTATTTTTATCTCGTTGGAAATTAATTGAAAAAGGTATGATTAAGTTGGCTTGCCTAGCTCCGACAGTAAGCGCCATCATGACTCCCGATGGTGGAAAATTTGGGTCGTGACATCTCAAGTTCACCTAAGTTATTTAAGTAGTAATCTTTCAACTATTTTCAACGTTTTCAACAAATTCGTCCAAACCTGTCTGCAACTTTGTAAACACGCGTTCCTATTTCTAAAATCTATTTTTTTCCAATTCTCTGTCTGAATTTTTATTCATGAAGTCACTTTCAAAATAGCTTTCGAACTCTCACTTCCTTTTATAAGCACTTTACTTCTGAAAACTCTGTTGTACATTTCTTTGAACAGTTCTATCGATTTTCGAAACCTTTCTAAACTTTTATAAGCTTCTGCTTCTGTTTCCATACATTTTCTGTATTATGCGCTTAGCCAATAATCCGTTAAAATTCTCCAAATCCTAACAATTGGATCCAATTTGCCTAATGTAGACCTTTTATCTAATTCTATGTGTTAAACGGGTCCGTCCGCCGCTTAATTTTTAATTTAAGCCTAAACCAGTATGTGCAAGACATGCTAAACTATATGTTATTTGTTTTAACGGGTTTCTTTGAGCCTTGGTTTATCTTTTTATTCCTTCCCCTGCTTGGTATTTGTTTTGAATGACGAATTAGACATTTATCCTTTGAAACTCCATACAAAGCCACATCCCTTTCTTCCCCTTTTAGGATTAGAAGTCCTAATACCCTGGGACTGATAGGTTGGGACGGGTACTAGAATGCAACAAGTAAAACGAGGCTAATCGCATTTACATAACTTAACGGGGTGGAAAGGGTAGAATATTTATACGATGACTGGTGTGCTGAAAACTCTGCTGTACATTTCTTTGAACAGTTCTATCGATTTTCGAAACCTTTCTAAACTTTTATAAGCTTCTGCTTCTGTTTCCATACATTTTCTGTATTAGGCGCTTAACCAATAATCCGTTAAAATGCTCCAAATCCTAACAATTGGATCCAAGTTGCCTAATGTAGACCTTTTATCTAATTCTATGTGTTAAACGGGTCCGTCCGCCGCTTAATTTTTAATTTAAGACTAAACCAGTATGTGCAAGACATGTTAAACTATATGTTATTTGTTTTAACGGGTTTCTTTGAGCCTTGGTTTATCTTTTTGTTCCTTCCCCTGCTTGGTATTTGTTTTGAATGACGAATTAGACATTTATCCTTTGAAACTCCATACAAAGCCACATCCCTTTCTTCCCCTTTTAGGATTAGAAGTCCTAATACCCTGGGACTGATAGGTTGGGACGGGTACTAGAATGCAACAAGTAAAACGAGGCTAATCGCGTTTACATAACTTAACGGGGTGGAAAGGGTAGAATATTTATACGATGACTGGTGTGCTAATATCTCATGTGAGAATGATTGCTGGGTATTGCACCAAAGTGATCCATATTATATTTAACACTAGGACCCCTTTTTTCCTTTTTTATTTATTGAATATTTTTCTTAGATTAATGTTTTATCCAACTAAGCTTCCTCTTTTCAAAATCATTTATGTCTTTCTTCTTTCAAAATTTTCAACTTGTGTATACTTCTTACAAGCAAACTTTGTTTGTTTTTTCCCGTTCTTTTTAAAGTCACAATTAAGCACGGCCGGGAACCACACTAGTGGATCTTAAGGGGTGCCTAACACCTTCCCCTCGAGATAATTTCAAGTTCTTACCGGAACTCTAGCATTCCTTCAAAAAATCTTTTCTTTTCTTTAAGTGTCCTAATACACTATAATCATTAGGTGGCGACTCTCCAAAATCCATTACCCAAATTCGCCAAAAGGAAATAAAAGAGTTATTTCATCCATAATGTCGAAACTCACTTTCGCGAGAAAATGGGAGCGTCGATGTATCTTGCTATAACTATAAGCATGATAATGTGACAGCAGAATTTTTTACCCATATGGAGATATTGAAAAGGTTATTCCACGAAAGTATATGCAAAGATTACATATATACTAGAATGGTGATTTCAAGGTGCAACATATTTTCAAGTGATAATATGGCTTATTTGTTTACCAAATCTCTACTAATGTCAATCTTCAAGAAGCTAGTGTAAAAGATTGGGATACGAAGGCTCAAATATGTGAATTGATGCTCTCATCACGGGGAGTTAATACGCGTTGTACTCTTTTTCCTTTATACGGTTTTGTCCCACTAGATTTTTCTTGAAAGGTTTTTAACAAGACAACAAAAAGCCATATTGTTAGATATGCGTACTCTTTTTCCTTTACTAGAATTTTTTGCCCATTGGATTTTATTTTAATTAAGGCTTTAATGAGGTACATTATCTGTTGGATAGACATTCATGGGGCAGTGTTATAAATAGAATTTTATCTAAGGTGAATGTATATATTTAGAGAGATTTTAGGGTTTGTTACTTTGTGGCTAAGTCATTTTTCCCCTATAAATAGAGGGGTTTTATTCTATTGTAATTCATCTCAAATCAATAAAAATTCTATTTCTCTACTTCTCTCTGCAATACTCTTTTCTTTTTTTATTGTTTAATAACAAAATGTGACTTATATGACTTATACTCATAAGTTCTAAAAACTATCACAAATAACCAATAACATTATTATCAATAACATTCATTATGTTATCGCAAACCATAGTCCTGAATATAAATAGATTTGGTACAAAATTATTACACTATTAGATGATCGAGAAAACGAAGCAACATTGTATAAAATAATAAATAGTGAGCTCTTTTATAAAATACAAAAGTTAGGGACAATTTTAAAAAAATATAATAGTAATATTTTGGCTCAAAATTTGGGATTTTGCCAAAATTTAGGTAAAACGTATAGCCAAATATGTATTTTCCAAATAAAACCCAAATTTATTTTGACAAAATCTATGGCCAAAAGGATCCTAAACATCCCAATGGCAGACATATACTAGAATAACTTCCAAAATCCCCAATGGCAGGAGCGAAATATCGGCGTGTTTACATAACTAAACATGCTCAATGAACATTCAAGTTGTAATCTATCTATCTATCTATCTATCTATCTATCTATCTATCTATCTTTATTACAAAAGTACGAATGTTGTATGCTAAATGTTGAGCGGCAAAATTATTCCTAAAATATTAATCGATTTTTATGCCCTCTTTTGATTTAATTCAACCATTAGTTTATCTGTTATTTTAGTAAATAAAAAAAGACATAGCACGATCAAACATAGAATTATAACAAAATAATGCTTATGAATTTTGGTTCCAGATCAAAGAATCCTTATTATATTATATATTGTGCATGTTTCCTTCAATACATTCACCACTAATAAATAGTTTTCTTCGTGACATTCACCACTAAATGACCCTGAATTTTTCTTATCCACGCTGTAATTAGCTATTTAATTTGTTTTGTCTACCGTATTTGTATCACATCTGAATTATCAAATTTAATGTTACTTACAGTAAAAGTAACAAGCTAACAATCATGATAAAATACATTTAAAAGTTAAATTTGCAAGGGATTAATCTGCTTCGATATAAGGCGTAGTAATGGGTTAGAGAGAAAGCTCCTCCTTCTCTCTAATTAGGGTCTATCTTCTGCTCCCCCTTCCTCTTATTTCTAAACCTAGCACACATACCTCTAAAAAATCACCCCTTAACATGGAAATCTCTAATGGAATAAACTCCCTGTACCAACAAATCACTTCCTAATTAACACGAACTAAGGAAAATTCGAACTCGACTGATTCGAACAAGAGCTCAACCTTAAGAACAAGTATAGCTTCGACCATCCAAGAAACCTCTAACATGGACGTGGAAATATGCAAGGAAGTGTGCACAAACAACTCTGAAACAATTGTTAATAGCACAACAGCTCCAACGAAGAAAATGTCTTTCCTCGACTCTTTGGTAATGGGCAAAGATGCAAACAAAGAACCTGAAGGAAGCCAAGTCACAGTCCAAACTAATATGGTATCCAACATACTAAAGATGAAATAAACAACTATCCTAACACAGAACTATTTATCCCCATTACCTCATCAGACAAGAAACGTATTTATAAAAATTGGTCGAATGCCCTCATCATAAAAAGTCTTTGGGGGGAGAATAGGCTATCAATTCCTACAAAAAAAGTCCACGCAATATGGAAGCCCGCAGAACCCCTCTCTCTAATAGATTTAGGTTGTGATTACTACCTAATGAAATTCACTAAAGAGAAAAACTATAACAAATCCCTCCACGAAGGTCCATGGTTCATAGGAAACCAATTTCTAACGGTTAGAAAATGGGTACCTAGATTCGTAGCATCAAAAGCCGCATTAACCTACTCAGCTATATGGGCAAGGCTTCCGGAGCTACCTACAGAGATTTACGACTACGAGATCCTTTAAAAAATTGGTCAAAAGTTGGGACAACTAATACGTATTGATGCAAGCACCAAGTCCGCCTTAAGAGGCAAGTATGCTCGATTATGTATCATGGTACCCATAGAGAAACCTCTTAAAACCTTCATTGTGATTGGGAAACATATATAACAAATTTTCTATGAAGGATTTAACCTACTATGCACGAGTTGCGGCAGACTTAGATGCAATGTGAGTAGCTGCCCTCACCAAGCACAAAAACCAGTGGAGGAACAAGCTAGCGCGTCCACTTCAATGGCCAAACCTCACATAGTGGATACCTTTACCCATAAATTAGACCAATGGACTATAGTATCACACCAAAAGAAAAGCAAAACACAAGACAAAAATGCTATCAAAAATGACCTAGATAACCTTAAGGCTGCGACTAACCAAAGGAAAACTATAACCAATGCACAAAAATGGGAAAAAGCGGAAACTATGGTAGAAGAAAAGCAACAAAAATTGAAAGAAGAAACCCAAAAACCGCTGGACAATAACGGGAACGAAACTAAAGATACTACAATGCCCATTAAACACCAACTAAAAGAGAAGAACATAGCATCTGGGAGCACTACCAACCCAAAACCCTCAAATAACCCTTTCTCTTGCCTTTGTCCAAAGGATGCTAACACAATTAGCATTGAAACCACAAATGACCTCCATAACTCACACAACCCCTTAGGCAATAACTCCCACATCAACTCAACTCCCACCTCAACCCCCTTAGAAACCCCCCCTGAATCGACGACAAATCACCCCCAACCCTAAGACATGGACTTAGACCTAAGTAGACCTACAAAAGACATAACATCCTCATTACTGCACAACCTAGGTAGCACACAACCTGTAGCCCCCATTCTACCCATGAAAGACTCCAATCTCACTCAACAAATTCCTAGTACTAAACAAAATCAATCATTTTCAAACCCAAGTCTAACCACCATTAATGTACATGACCCCCTACCACCTTGGAAGGACAAAGATCAAGTACCCCATAATGTACCTCTCACTCCCATAATAGATCAAGACCAAATGGATTACTACTCTAAGGAAACCAAAGTAGCAACATTCCAAAACCTTAGCAAAAACAAATGAAACAATGCCAATATTTCCTCTCAACCAAAACATGAGACAACAAAGGACAAGGAGACATGTATGGATAAGGCCACAAACTCCTCCTCAACCCAAAAATCCTCTCATCTTCACCACACGGCCAATCCAACCAAACCACGCCCCCCAATCATGGTTGGAATGGGGACTCATGGGTCATGCTTTGAACATAAATCTCCAACTAGAGGGGATGGATCTCATAATTCAAATAGGGAACCCCTCTTACTTGGCTCAAATTGTGACGGAGGGAATGCAAATCGGAACAATGCGATGATGAGACCATGGATGAATCTACAATAGCCCATGTTCATGAACATGGATCCTCACCCCTCATCTTGTAGCTCCCAAGCAGCTCATCAGCCTCAAATGGCCATGCACAATAAAAACATACCAATAAACCAGCCCCATGCAAACCCTCATCCCACGTACCCTTTCATAGGGGATTCCCAAGCACAGCCTCTAACACAGTCCAACAACAAGATGATCCTAACCCCACTGGCCAGGTCATCACCTCGTTCAACCCGTCAAACATCTAACCAAACCCAAACCTATCTCAAACCCCACAAAATCAGAATTTGAACTTGATGGAAGAGGAGGGAGAAGAGGAAGAATTACCAACGGAAAGAATAGTGGAACATGGGGTGTTAAGATACCCAAAAACAATGGCATTCCAAGCAAGAAGAGGAAAATGATTCATCTTACGTTGCCCGGTAGATTTGAGGAATTACTCAATCTCCATAAGGAAGGTGAACCCACCGAGCATGTACCAACACGCAGTGGTATTAATACCAACGATGTTCTCCCATTATTGGACGTAACAAGAGATGATGAGGAACAAAAATAATACCTCGGGCAGCCAGGAAGGAGGGGTATCAACTAGGAAAATTTCTATGTCTATGATTATTTAAAATTGTCGTGGATAAAAGAATTCAGGAGGGCTTTTAGGGACATGCTTGATTATCATCGTCCTAGTTTGGTCACGCTGCTAGAAACTAAAATGGAGGATAACCATACTTTGGTCCAGGATTTCAGCTACACGAGCTCCATTCAAATGTCGGCCAATGGAAATGCAGGAGGTATTGTACTCATGTGAACAAAGATACAATGGTGGATCAAATTGGAGGAACGGACCAAGAGATACATGCCATGGTAAAGGTACGAAGTTCATAAAAAAAAATAGTTATGTTCTATTATATATGCTAGTAATCTTATAGAAGAAAGATTAATTCTATGGGAAAACCTAAAACTAATAGCAAAGAACTTTAAGGGCCCTTGGCTAGTTGCAGGTGATTTAAAGAGTCACCTGTGCATCGGAAAAAATTGGGGGGCTGCCTATTAATTATAGTAGAATTTCTAAAAATTTTAGATTGTATGAACGATTGTGGACTTGTGGACCTAGGGTTTAAAGGGAAAAGATTCACTTGGACTAACACGAGCAAAAATAGTAAAAACATTATAATGGAAAGACTTGATAGATGTATAGCTAATACGGAATGTCTAGAAATATTTCAATATGTGAAGCATTTAACTAGAAGCCGTTCGGATCACTGCCCCATCATGGTAGAATTCTACAAAAGATTCCCTATTAATAATAATATATTAGACTAGAAACTATGTGGCTATCTCACCCTACCTTTAGGGAACTAGTGGATAGCTCTTGGTCGAACCAACCCAATATCTCGATAGCTATAGAGAAGTTTAGTCTAAATGTGGTAGAATGGAACAAATCTACTTTTGGCAATATCTTTAGAAAAATACACTCTTAGCTAGACTAAATGGAATTCAAAATTCTCCAAACTATCACCATAGCCAATTCCTAATAAATATAGAAAACAATCTCTTGCACAAATATAATAACGTACTCAGACAGAAGGAGGAATTTTGGAAAATCAAATCCAGGATCCAATGGATCCAGGATGGGGATGCAAACACAAAATTTTTCCATATTATCACAATGAAAATATGAAGGAAAAATAGAATTGTTTGTTAAAGAGATGAAACTAGGAGTTGGATTCATGAACAAAAGCCCATTAAAAATCATATTATTGATTTCTATAAGAAGCTCTACACCACAAATCATAATCAATCCTTGCTCAATGACAACTACGTCTCCTTCAGTGCTATTATTAAGGACCAAGACCATATTTCTATTAGTAGTATCCCCTCTATAGAGGAAATTAGGAAGGCACTAGATTCATTCAAACCTTATAAATCGCCAGGACCGGTTTGTCTCCACCCAATTATATACCAAAAGTTATCGAAGGAAACTAATGATCTTCTTAAAAATATGGATAATACTTTTGTATGTCTAATCCCTAAAAGTGAAAATGCAGAAACCATTAGGCAATTCAGGCCCATAAGCCTTTGTAACACAACTTACAAAGTCGTCACTAAGATTATCCTAAACCACATTAAAACACTCATGTCCGTCCTTATCCACCCTACCCAAACTAGCTTCATAAAAGGAAGAAGGGATGCGGATAATGTTCTAATCATCAATGAAGTCTTTCATCATTTCAGGAACTCCAAAGGGAAAAAATAAAAAATGATGATTAAAATAGATTTGAAAAAGCCTTCGATAAAATTGAATGTTATTTGTCAGATTTTCCCTAACTTTCCTTAATTTCCACCCGGATCTTATTAAACTTATTATGTCCTGTATCTCTACTACCTCAATTGCTATCCTTATTAATGGTTCTAGAACGGAGTACTTCGAACCAACTAGGGGAATTAGACGAGGGAACCCCCTGTCACCTTATATATTCATCATATGCATGGAGATGTTCTCCATGTTAATTAACCATGAGATTGATTGCTGCCGATGGACTCCAATTAAAATTACTCCAAAAGGCCCAGAACTCTCACATCTCTTCTTTGCAGATGATATCATTCTGTTAGCTGAAGCCAATCCAAAAACCTACAGCTCTATCATTGACACTATCACAAAGTTCTGTAATGCTTTTGGTCAATATAAATTTTGAGAAATCAAAAATTGTGTTCTCCAAAAATACTCCTTTAAGCCAGAAAACCACATAAATAGTTGCTTCTCTATGAATTATACTGATAATTTTGGAAAATACCTAGGCTTCCCTATGCGTAACACTAACCCCTAAACAAAAGACTTCGATTCGATTCTGGATAAACTCAATAGTAGACTAAATGGTTGGATAACTAAATTCCTTAATATAACGGGTAGGACAACTCCCATAAAAGTCACCCTAGTGGTAATTCCAAACCACGTACTGAAGATCTATGACCTCCCCAAAACTATCTTAAATAATATTGATTCAATTCAGCATAGCTTCCTCAGGGGCAGCACGGAAAGTAAAAAAAATTCCATCTAGCTAAATGGAGTATAGTCACAATTCCTAAGAAGCAAGGAGGCCTAGGAATACCTAACTCCCACATAAAAAACTCCTCCTTCAATGCAGCCATGGCATGGAGATTCAAAGAAGAGAAAGACAACTTTGGGCCAAAATTATCCACAATAAATACAATCACAGAAAAATACGAATACGGACTCCCATACTTGGAGAGTTATTAAGAAGGGTAATGAAATTTGTAGAACCAATACTAATTGGTTAATAGGGGATGGAGAAAATATTAACATTTGGCAAGGCAGTTGGATTAATCAAGCAGGAACACTTAGGGAATCCATCCATGCCGTTGTTCAAGCAGGGGAACTCAACAAAAAAGAGGTCTTGCATCATTAAGGATGGTAGCTTTGACCTCACCAATTTTTCCTTCAACCTCCCCCCGGACATAGTCTCTAAAATAAGCTGCACCTAGATAAAACAAAATGGACCTTTCAAGGATACTTACACTTGGAATTCCAAAAATTCAAACTGTTTCTATAAAAGCCGCTTATGAAGCAGTCTCAGAATCCATGGACAATACTAAGGATTTAAGCAGGATATGGAAATTAAATGCCTTAAATAAGCTAAAAATTCTTCCTGTGGACAATATTCTGGGATAGACTACCCATTAAAGAGATGCTAAGAAAGAGAGGGATTTGTCATGAGGATATTTGTAACATTTGCAATAAGGAGTCAGAAAAATTTAGAGCACATCCTCTTCCGATGCAACTACTCTAGACAAATCTGGTATCAAATTAACTTAAAACATCCCTTTGACCAAAATCCCAAAGGAATAGACTTCCTTCTAATCTGTCTTAAAAAGAAGCTCCAGTCAAAAGAACCATTTGATAGTCTCCTCCGTCGGTCTGACTTTCTCCCGTTCCTCCTTTGGCGTATCTGGAACTTTAGAAATGGTATTCTCTTTGGTAAAAAGACAACTTGCATCAATAAAAGCCAACCCATTAACAGAGCTATTGAATTCCTTTACTTGGCAAGAAATAATTTGCAAAAATATGTGAAAGAAACCATTTATGTAAAATGGGAACCCCCCAATCCTAATGTCTATAAGCTTAATATAGATGGAGCATGCGCGGGCAACCCAGGAACATGAGGACTAGGAGGAGTATTTAGAGATGAAAAAGGGAATAGGATACTAATCTTCAATATGGCATTAAACTATGCCACTAGTATTTACATGGAAATACTAGCCCTCCTCCATGGACTCAAAACAGCTCAAAAAAAAAACCTCCTCCCATTAGTAATAGAAACAGACTGCATGGAGCTACTAAACCTCTAAAAATCTAACAACTGTCTCTATCAAAATTTAATTGATGACTACAGGTACCTATTGCAGAGGGCGCATGATCCACAGCTGAAGCATCTATGGAGAGGCTAATGGAGTAGCGGACCTATTAGCTAAAAATGGATGTATCCTGGACATATTTTGTAACTTGTAAGTTTTTGATAACCCGCATATCTTTACTTTCCATGCACTAAAAAGAGACAGTCTTGGCACTATGTTTCGTAGACTGAGCTCTTGTTGTAATAATCCTTAGGTTTTTATTGAATAAACTTTTATTTCCTAAAAAAAATCTGCTTCGATATCATTGGTCTGCAAAAAGTTTATGGTCCATTCTTAGATTAATTTTGTATGATGCGTGAATTTTCATTCTAACATTTATACTTCTCGATATTGTTAGATTATCGTTTGTTTGTTATTATTTGTTTTAAATTTTACTTTCGTTTATAATATTCTAAGTTACCAAATTTAAGTACATTATTGTGTTGGGGATAAATTCTTCAAACCCTTATTCTTCGGGCACAACTTCAGACAATTCTTCGTGCACTAATCAATATTAAGAAATTCAACATGAACCTCAAGAAAGGTTGTTGTTTTTCATGTCAATCCTAATAGCGAAATAGCAATACTAGGCCTCAAGGTTTTTATAGCGCTAAGGTATGTCAATATTTACGAATTTCTCCTTAGACATTCTTGGTTCTCCTATTTTTAAAATTAAAGGTGGTCTATGTTGTGTGATTTAACAATTTCTCCTTAAAATTAATTGTGTGACTTATGTTGTCTAGGTATACGACAAAGTTCGACAGTTCAAAGTTATCAAATTTATCGATTGACCAAGTATATCCGATATAAGTTCACTACGGAAAGTTCAAATGGAAACCTACTTATCCGGATGCAACCAATTCTTTCTTGTAAAACACACATACGTCCGTGCATTTCTATGTGTTTATAGCCATTCCACATTCATATGGGGGATTGTTGGGTTTGTTATAAAATAATAACAAAAGAGTTGTTAATAAAAAATGGTGGGAAAAGAAATGGAGGGAAGTGAAATTTTGAATGAGTTCATTTCACTCATGCACTTTGTCCCTCATTGGTAGAAGAAAAGAAAATCTCTGTGTATATATAGAAAAACTCATCTTTTAGCTCTTAAAGAGCCAAGAAGAAGGCAAGCCTCGTGCCGTTATCGTTGCTCGGCTCGGCTTTGACTTTGGCTTCAGATTTAAATTTGGATTTGGACAAATTGATTGATTAATCTTTTTGGACAAAATTCTTTTTAAATATTTAATTAGTTAATTAAATTAATTAAAGAAAATTCAGTCCAATAAAATCCATGAACTGCGACCCGATCTAATCTGGCACGTTTTTCTTTTCCGAATTACTTTTTAATCTATTTTATACTTTCGCAATATTTTGAATAGCCATGGTTGTTCGAAAATAATGTCACACCTATTCCAACAGCTATGGCTGTTCTTAAAGGTAGCAAACCTCTTCAGAAACAACACCAAGTTGGCTATAAATATACCTTCAAATCCCAAAATATTTACTTACGAAATTTTCTGAATCTTCTTCTTCCTCTGCAGAAAATATTATAGTGTGTATTATGACCATCCAGTGGTTTGCCGATCACCAGAGTTTTAGGTACCAATACACTGGTGAATTAAATCGTTCTACACTGAGATGATATATTTCTCAACCTTGGGTACTTGTGGGAAATAATTTACTTAAGGACACACTGTGTATTCAGTGCGCTCGATTTGTTCTTACAACGTTTTTCAGAATTTATTTTGAAGAAATTCACTGTTATCGAAATTTAATTTCTACTAAGTTTCTATTTTTATTTTCATAAAGATTATTATTTAATATATTTACAGTAATACATGTATATAACAATCATAAGGAAATTATCTAATTATATTCTGTATTATGTCTAAATTTTATCATTCTGATCTGAAGATATAATAACTTCACAGATTATTGAAATTCAGAAAACGATTTAAAGAACATAAAAACTTCATAGTTTTTTTGTATAACAGTATATAAAAACTTAAGTTGTTTTTATTACGTACTGTTCATTAATTACAGTATTATTCACTGTTTTAAATTTTCCATTAATTGATCTCTTCTATTGTTGACAGTAAGAAATGGCAAATGAGAATGGAATCCCTTCTGCGATTGTTGGTGCAACGACGATAGCCTCGTAAAATCGCACTGATGTTCCTCCAGCGGAGAAATCGGGGAAATTTTCTTTAACCAACTTCAAAGGATGGCAGCAAAGGGTGTTCTTATGGCTTACCACTCTTGGTATGCAGAAATTCACTAGTGAAGAGCCTCCAGTGACTGATGCGGACATACCGGATAATGAAAAGTTCATGGTTATTGAGGCGTGGAAGCAGTCAGATATTCATTGAAAAGGCTACATCTTAAGAGCTTTAGAGATGACTTGTAGAATGTGTACAATGCAATGAATGCTTTGAAAGAATTATAGGACGCACTTGAGAAGAAGTACAAGACACAAGATGCATGCTTGAAGAAGTTCGTGGTTGCCAAGTTTCTAGACAATAAAATGATAGACAACAAAACTGTGGGAACCCAAGTTCAGGAGCTTCAACTTATTTTGACGACCTTATTGCCAAAGGTATGGTCGTTAATGAATCCTTTAAAGTAGCTGCTATGATTGAAAAATCGCCTCCTTTGTGGAAAGATTTCAAAAACTATCTTAAGCACAAGAACAAAGAAATTAAGTTAGAAGATCTTGTGATACGTCTAAAGATCAAGGAAGACAACAAAATAGCCGAGATGAAGTCTCATGGAAATTCAACGATCATGGGAGCTAATATCATTGAAATGACTGCTCCAAAGAAAGAAAGAAAAGGAAGAGGCCTTCTGGACAAACTAAGGAGCAGAACAAAAAGAAATTCAAGGGCAACTACTACAATTGTGGAAAAGTTGGTCACAAAAGCCCTGATTGTCATCTCCCGAAAAAGGATAATAAAAAGGGACAAGATAACATAGTAGAGAAGAATGATGACATTGATGATCTTTGTGCAATGCTTTCAGAATGCAGCCTTGTTGAAAATCCGAAAGAGTGGTGGATTGACTCTGGAGCCACTCGACATGTTTGTGCTGTCAAAGAAGCGTTTGCAACTTACTCTACTGCTGGTCCCGAAGAATAAATTTCCATGGGAAATAATGCAACAGCCAAGATTGAAGGTTATGGGAAGATATTCCTGAAGATGACTTCCAGCAAGGTGTTAACTCTCAACAACGTTCTTCATGTTCCTACTATTAGGAAGAATTTGGTTTCTACTTATTTACTTGTAAAGAATGGATTCAAATGTGTATTTATTTCTGATAAAATTGTTGTAAGCAAGAACGAAATGTATGTTGGAAAAGGCTACCTCACGGAGGGCCTTTTCAAACTCAATTTAATGGTTATTGACAGTATGAATAAAATTTCAGCTTCTTCTTATTTATTGGAGTGAAATGATTTTGTGGGATCTTTGTTTATGACATGTCAATTATAAAACCTTGAAGAAGTTAATTAATTTAGAAGTATTGCCTAAATTTGAGTGCAATAAATCAAAATGTCAAATATGTATTGAATCTAAATTTGTAAAACATCCTTATAAGTCTGTTGAAAGGAATTCAAATCCTTTAGACTTAATTCATGCTGACATTTGTGATATGAAGTCGACACCATCTCGAGGTAGAAAAAAAGTATTTTATTACTTTTATTGACGATTGCCCTAAATATTGTTACATTTATTTGCTTCATAGTAAGGATGAAGCAATTGAATCATTTAAGCAATACAAGAATGACGTAGAAAATAAATTGAATAAAAAGATCAAAATGATTAGAAGTGATAGAGGTGGAGAATAAGAATCTCAGTTTGCAAAAACATATTCATAATATGAAATTATCCATCAAACTACTGCACCTTACACACCTCAATCCAACGGAATTGCGGAAAGGAATAATCGGAAATTAAAAGAAATAATGAATTCTTTATTAATAAGTTTCGTATTACTGCAGAGTTTGTGGGGGAATGCTATCCTTATAGCTAACCGCATATTCAACATAGTACCCTACTACAAAACACAATTTATTCCATATGAAAAATGGAAAGGAGGAAAACCCAACTTGAAATATTTCAAAGTGTGGGAGTGTCTACAAAAGGCACAGGTTCCTTTACATAAAAAGGTTAAAATTGGACAAAAAAAGTAGATTTCCTTTTCATTGGATATGCTACAAATAGTTAAGCATGTCAATTTTTGGTTCATAAATCTGATAATCCCGAGATTTATGTTAATACGATAATGGAATCAGTAATGCTGAATTCTTTGAAAGATTCTATCCATATAAAACTGAAAGAAAGTCGTTAAGTGAAACTCCTAAATGACTTCGAGAAGAACCAAAGGAAAATACTCCAAGTATAGAAGATCCAAGGCGTAGCAAACATCAAAGAACATCTACTTCTTTTGGACCAGATTTTGTGTCATTATTGCTTGAAAATCCTCAAACTTTTAAAGCAGCTATGGTGTCTTTTGATTCAACATTTTGGAAAGAGGCAGTCAATTGTGAGATTCAATCAATTTTGAATAAACATACATGAGAACTGGTCGATCTTCCTCCAGGAAATAAGCCTTTAGGTTTGAAATGGATCTTTAAATGAAAAATTAAAGCTGATGGCACTATTGACAAATACAAGGCAAGACTTTCTGTCAAAGGTTATAGATAAAAGGAAGGCCTTGATTACTTTGACACTTACTCGCCAGTAACAAGGACAACATCTATTATGGTGTTAGTGGCACTAGCATCCGTGTATGGTCTTGAAATCCATCAAATGGATGTTAAAACAACTTTCTTAAATGGAGATTTGGAGTAAGAGATTCACATGGAACAATATGAGGGTTTTGTAGTTCCTGGTAAAGAAAAGAAAGTTTGCAACTTTTTAAGTCGCTTTATGGACTTAAACAAGCACCCAAACAACGGCATGCAAAATTTGACCAAACAATATTGGCAAATAGATTTAAATTAACGAGTATGACAAATAACATTAAGAACACTCTAGGTCATGAAGTTATTTTTGTTTATATGTTGATGACATGTTGATAATGAGCAAAAGTATGACAGATATAAATGCTACAAAATGCATGTTGGCTAGCAAGTTTGACAGGAAAGACTTAGGAGTTGTTGATGTGATCTTAGGAATCAGAATTCACAAGACTCCACAAGGTCTATCAATATCATAGTCTCACTACATTGAAAAAGTACTTGACAAGTTCAAGTATTTGGATTTCAAAATTTCCAAGACTCCAATTGACGTGAGTTATGCATTTCAAAAGAATGAAGGGGAAAGTGACTTACAACTAGACTATGCAAGAGTATTGGGAAGTTTGATGGAAATCATGAATTGTACGTGACCACATATAGCATGTACTATTAGCAAACTGAGTTGGTTTACAAGTAATCCCAATCAAATAAATTGGATGGAAATGAAACGAGTTTTGGGATATTTGAAACATACCTATAATTATGCTTTGCATTACAACAAATATCCTTCCATGATCAAGGGATATAGTGATGCAAATTGGATCACCAAATCATCTGAAGTTAAATCCACGAGTGGATATGTTTTCACAATTAGGGGTGGAGCAGTGTCTTGGAAATTGTCCAAACAAATGTATCGCCCGTTCTACAATGTAATCTGAATTCATATCTTTATAAGGCCGGTGAGGAAGCTGTATGGCTCCAAAATTTCGTGGATGATATTCCCTTTTGGCCTAATCTTTGGGCACCTACTTGTATACATTGTAATATTCAAGCGGTAATAGGTAGGGCAGGGAGCGTTATGTATAACGAAAAATCTTGTCATATTCGATGGAGACACAATACCATTAGACAATTACTCTCTAGTGGTGTTATCCCAATTGACTATGTAAAGTCAAGAGATAACGTATCGGATCCACTTATAAAAGGCCTATCTAGAGAGGCAGTTGAAAGATCATCAAAGGGAATGGGGTTAAAGGCCCAGGACAAGTCATCATGGCGGTAACTCTACCTAGCAGACTACAGATCCCAAGAGCTAGGTTCAAAGAGATCAAACAAAGTTATGAATGGCAGTTCAACATTGTCAACTAATTGAACCCATTATCGTGATGAAGATAATGATTACAAATGAGGTAAAGCATTAAGGCTTTTTGAGGAGTCAATAAAGCTTAAAGATTTTTAATGATTTGCTAAGTCTTGCATGATATGACTAGATAGTATGTCTTTAGGATTACATATTTAGGAATCATCTATGTGAGTGTAAAGTGTAGGCCGCTTCAAGGAGAATCAAAGTAAAGGCCCATTCTCTATGCACTCATGAAACCAGGCGATGTTCATGGCTGAAACGAACACAACCGTGAGAACCATAGATGGTTAAGGATTGATTGTGTGACTTATGTTGTCTAGGTATACGACAAATCTCGGAGGTTCAAAGATATAAAATCTATCGATTGACCAAGTATATCCAATATAAGTTCACTACGGAAAGTTCAAAAGGAAACCTACTTATCCAGTTGAAATCACTTCTTGCTTGTAAAACACACACACATTTGTGCATTCCTTTGAGTTTATAGCAATTCCTCATTCATTTGGGAGATTGTTGGGTTTCTTATTAAATAATAACAAAATAGGTATGAATGAAAAATGGTGGAAAAAGAAATGGAGGGAAGTGAAAGTTTTAATGAGTTCATTTCACTTATGCACTTTGTCCCTCATTGGTAGAAGTAAAAAAACTCTTTGTGTATATATAGAGAAGCTCACCTTCTAGCTCTTAAAGAGATAAGAAGAAGGCAAGCCTCGTGTCTTCATCGTCGCTCGCCCGGCTTCGTCTTTTGATTCATATTAAGATTCGGATTTGAAAAAAATTCTTTTCAAATGTTTAATTAATTAATTAAATTAATTAAAGAAAATTCAGTCCGGAATAATCCTTGACCCGCAACCTTGTCTGGTCTGGCCCGTTTTTATTTCCCTGATCATTTTTTAATCCATTTTATATTTCCCGCAATATTTTGAACAGCCATGGCTGTTCTAAAAAAATGTCACACCTATTCCAACAGCGATGGTTGTTCTGAAATGTTGCAAAACCTCTTCAGAAACAGCACCAAGTTGGCTATAAATATACCTTCAAATCCCAGAAAATTTACTTACGAAATTTTATGAATCTTCTTCTTCCTCTGCACAAAATATTCTAGTGTATTTTACGACCATCGAATGGTTCGCCGATCACCAGAGTTTTAGGTACCGATACACTGCTGAGTTAAATTGTTCTATCCTAGGAGAATATATTCCACAACCTTGGGTACTTGAGGAGAATAATTTCTTTAAGGACACACTGTGTATTTAGTGGGCTCGATTTGTTCCTACAACGTTTTTCAGAATTTATTTTGTAGAAGTTATTTGTTTTCGGAATTTAACTTCTATTAACTTTCTGTTTCTATTTTCAAAAAGATTATTATTTAATATATTTACTGATATATAACAATCTTAAGGAAATTATATAATTATAAATGAGTTTTTCCTATTAAAGAACAATTGGAATGAGATTTATTATTAAGATTCAGAGTCGCCACTTAGGTGACTAATGGTGTCCCAAGTCACCGGTTGAATCCCTAACCGAAGAAACATGACTTTGTTAACAATCTGCAAACCAGAATTCCGAGTAAGAAATTCTGTTAACCCGGGAGAAGGTGTTAGACATTCCCAGGTTTTGTAGTTCTAGCACAATCGCTCAACTATCTTATTTGGATTATTTATCTTATTTTAATACATGTTGAACCTATGTACAAATTTTAACTTTTAACCACTTTTATTTAATTTTTTATAGAAAGTTGAACGTTGTTTAAAACATGTCTTTGGATTGCGCCACATGACATTCACCCGCAATTCTGAATACATTTTATTCACCTCTTTGGGATTTGTTTTGGATCACATGAAATGCACACCCGAGTGTTAAGAAGATATATTATTAAAATCGCGCCTAAAGTGAATAACGCGTTATCATATTTGGGGAAGGTCATGAAATTCGATAAACGGCCTGTCCCGAATTCTATGTATTTTAACATAAAATTTTAAAGGGGGCTCCGCAATTTAGCATTTTGTTTGTCAATACTCACCTCATTTATTATTTAAAGGCTAAACTAAAGCAAACTATAATTTGCTACTTAATTTGTCTCTAAAAAAGAAAAGGGCCTAATTAATTAACATGTCCATGTATCATTACTTCGATATCCAAATAAGGCTTGAGTTCAAACCACATAGCATCACTGAAGCTTTCAGTGTTTGGGCCTTAAGATTGGCCCTACACATTTCAGTTCCACCTGTGCAAAAATAAGAAGCTGCCCAGACTCAGGCAGTGCTCAGATAAGAATCTGGCCCAAATTTTATTTGACCAAGGGCTGCCTAGTTCAGTCTATAAAAAGAATGCAAGTAAACAAGCAATTGGTTTTATTTTTTTTTTCTTTTTATAGATTTATGAAATTACCTAGTTTACGTGACTTCACCTAATCAATTAAATCTAGATCGTGTAGTTTTAACACTGAAGACTTGAACTGCAAAATCTAACCATCACAAGGAAAACGCTGAAAGCCAGACTATCCTAAAGAATTACGTGCATATTTGGTTTAATTCAATGTTCATGCTCACTCCCAGCCTGCTCTTAACCAATGCTCGAATTAACACAACAAAAAATAACTGAAATGGATTATATAGATGCCGTTCACTGTCCAATTAATTAAAAAATGTTCAAATCATTTAAATCTCACTACAATTCATATAGGAAGCATTCACGTATAAAAACTATAATAAAAACCACGATTAACTCCTAATTTCTAATTAACACTCACTAACATTGATATCTAACCTACGCGTGCTTTGAATCTAGCAATTCTAACTAAAATTTTAAAAGCATGAGGCGAATTGAAAATCCGTACAGTCCAGACAATCCTATAGGTGACATAAAATTTCAAGCAAACGTCACTCTTTTACATATTAAAACCAAATAGAAACGAAATGAATTCAAAGATCAACTTCAAACAACACTTTACTTCATTTCTATAATCTTGAGAGCTACAGAACATATACCTCGATGTTTGAAATGTAAGAAGAAGAAGAAGAAGAAGTCAGCAGCAATCACGAGTAGAGATCAAATGCATTCCAGAAAAGTTCAGCAGCCTATAAATGTTTTAAAAACCAAACAGAACCAGTAAATCTATACAAAACTACAGCAAAATGCCCAGAAATGAACCCAAGAAATCAATACACTCAACAGATGACCCACAGTCGACTTGAATTAACCAGATTCAATGCCTAGATGACTCGAATTGCCTTAAAACCTCAGATATCAAACAAAACAGAGAAATTCATGTAGTTTCGATCCTAAATGAGCTAGAGACTTGAATTAAATGATGGAATCTGAAAATGACTTAAGGAAAACTAACGTAACAGTAGTTTTTTGGATTTTTTTTAATTGCCTTTGTGTAAATTTTTTAGATTTTCATATGAAGAGAGTTTTTCGAATTCCAGATCTGGTGTTCTGATTTAAAATTCAAATTTTTGTTTGCGGAGACTTAGGGAATTTTTGGGGGAAATTTTAGATGTTCAAAACTTGGAAAAGAAGGCAAGGGGACTAGAGGAGTGCCTTTTATAGTCAAATTTCAGAGGGGAAGCTTCCAGATTTCCTTATCCATTTTCTCCCTCTTCGTATTTTCAGTTTTACCCAAATAGTTCTAAAGTTTTGACTTGTTGCCTAAATTATTACACTAAACTACTGCAATGTAAGCTAAGGTCCTATTCTAGAAGAGTCTAGGGTGTTCTAGTTGGAACTACAACATTCAAACCCATTTTAAGTTCTTAGATTACCCCTGGCTTTGTATTGAAATTACTACCCTTACACTTCAAGCCCTTTTTCCTTAGTTAAATTTAACTATGGTTAATTAAAGACTAGGTTATTCAGATATATTCAACCAGGTTCAAAAATTCTAAAATTGAATTATCAACACTAAATGACAGATCAAATTAATCCTAATTCATACTTTACCAAACCATCAATCAAACAAAATTAACAATCAAACATTAGAATAAACAAAATAAAACAATTAAACATGAACTAACACAGAATCATCAAGCAATAAGAAAGAGAGAAAAAGAGAGAACATAATAAAAAACGAACAAAAATCATAAATTAAATTCTGGATGGAACATGAATCACACATGAATGAGGCTGAACTAAACGAGAGTAAGCAGGAATAGAAAAATCAAAATAGAGATCAAACAAGATTAAACAAAAATTAATCAATATAAAGCGACAAGGAACCAGAATCATTAAGCAACAATCAAATAAAATTAGAAATTCACTGACTAACAATGATCGCAAAACAAATAGAAGAAACAACCAAATAATAAGGGGAAAGACCTTACTGATTAAACTTCTATAATCCTGCTTTTTGGATTTGAAATTAAGACCAATATGGTGAAATTCGAATGCTATTGACAATGGATTCAACACGAGGGAGGCGAGGTGATCCTAGGGTGTTAATTTGAGGCTGATTGGGTGAACTAGGATTTAGACAAAATCTTTGATTTGATATTCGAAGAGTCGACGGGGATTCGAGGAAAAAGGTATAAGGATTTGAAGAGAGGAGGGTGAGGGGACTTTGTGGTGTTATTTTGGTGGTGAAAGGAGCCGGTGCCTCCGTGTGCGACGGAGATGGATTTAGGGTTTTGTATATTTGGGGCGTTTGGTTGGGATTTGAGAGTAGTTTGTCATAGATTCGTACTGAGGGGGTTAAGATCGTGTAAGGGTGTAATTTTGAGCGGCTTTGAAGCATCACTGCTGGAGGAGATGATTTCCAGCCGGCAGCCCATGGGAGAGGGTGGAGGAGACGGTAGGGATGAGGGTTGAACGAGGAAGATGACTTTATCTCTAATTTTGTAAAGAAATTATTACATTTTTATGTAATTCCCCTGAACGGATCTGGATCGTTTAATTGAGAGAGATGAACAGATAGGATTCCTTGACGCCAAAACGGTGTCTTTTCAGCTTTATGAGGGCAGGCCAGGTCTGGGGCTATTGGGCTGGGTAAATGAAACAGGTTCAGGGGCCTTGGATTGGGCTGGTGCCACTAAATTTGTGAATAGACCCAAATGAAACATAGCCATTTAAACTCTTTTTTTGGACTTCTCTCTTTTTAATAATTTCTTTTTATGTACTTTCTAATTTTATAAGAAACACAAAATTAAAATAAAGACCTGATCTAATTCCTATAAATTGGTTAAATCCTAATTTTAAAAGAAATTCTGGACAAATTCAAAAATTATTAGCTAAAATGTAAAATGAACTATTTTGTTATTTTCTTCTTTTTTTAATGTAACTTAGTTTCTAATTAATCCTAAAAATGTAAAATTAAACCTTAAATGCAAGTGCCAAGAATTTTTTTATTTTTCACTAATTAAAATGCACAAACAAAATGCAAATAATTACCACAAAATGTCATAAAATCCACCCAATTATAAAATAATGAAACAAATTATTTTTTTTGAGTTTTTGGGAGTAATTCATGTAGGGAAAAATTCACATACTCACATGTACCCCTTTTTGCTCGGAAACACGAAGAGTTTTCGTGCAAAGATAAGTGAGTGGAAATGAGCGATTTTTGCCCATTTTGAATACTTCGTGTGAAGTATTTTTGAAAGTCTTAACCGCAGCCTGCTCCAAAGGTTGCCTACGTATCCTTGGCTAAAAAGGAATCAGGTTAGTGTAGTTTGGGAATGTCTGGTAGTTGGGACTACCAGAAGCTGTGATTTCATCGTTGTTGCTGCTGCTATTGCTTGCTGACCTCCCTTATTACACCATGTCAAAAATAAAAATAAGCTAAACTAGCTATGCTCTCTGAATTACAAAAGTCCTATATAAATCTTCAAACTTGCTCTTGTGTTTCTTATTGCCTTGTTGTCCCGTGTGCTTTTGGTGAAATCCATTGTTGCCGCTTTAAATTGTAAACTGAGATATTGTCCCGTCTCTTCAAACTGTTGAGCTTAAATGTATTCCTTTGTTGGACGGGCAGGCTCCAGAATGCTGAACTTGAATGTATTCCTCTGTTATCTAGGCGGTCTCCTGACTTGACAAAATAGACAAAACAAAGAAAACTTTCTGTCCCGGTTTAGGGGCTGGGTACATGTTATCGGATATTAATAAGAATTTGAAAACTAAAACTTGAATTGTAATACCTCTGTTCTCCACGCGGGCTCTTGACTTCAAGACTTTGAATGTATTCCTCTGTTGTACGGGCGGGCTTCCGACTTCAAAACTTCAAATGTATGCCTATGTTCTTAAGGCAAGCTCCTGACTTCAACAAAATAGGCAAACAAAGACAATTTTCTGCCCCAATTTGGAAACTGGGTACACGGGTGAGCGTTAGCTAAATCACTATACCGACTATTGCTAAGAGTTTGAAATCTAAGTCCTATTATCCAGGGAGGTTCTGACAACTCCTAACAATTATAAACCTAAGTTGTATCTTTTAAAGGTATCATTCTTACTGCATTATGTTATCTACATCCTGTTATCCTAGAAGGTCCTGACTACTCCAACTTGAATTTTAAATATGCAAACTTTGAAACCAACTTACATTCCCCTATACTATTCATAACTATTTTAATCAAACCAACATTTGTGGTCAAACCTGATTAATGCTTGTTTTCCCCTTATGGAGAGTTCCTCCGGAACTAACGACTTTTTTGCCTCTGTTTCAATCAAAGAAAATTTTTTCAGTTTAAAATGGTGGTTAGTTGATGTCATTCTTGCTGAAAAATCCTTTCACTGCATTGCTTTGTTTCAACCGGCTTCCCCGAACTGGCCATAAATTTCTTGATTTTCTGCCTGACTTTCAACCCCCTAATTTTTTACAACCCGAGTGTTCTTTACCAATGCTGTTGTTTCACACCTCTGACACCTTTATCTGAACCTTTGCATTTCCCATGACATTTCCCAATCATTCCACCGATGAAACTTCAGGTGATTCCCTATATCCCACCTTACATCATGTTCTCTTTGACATGCTCTGATCACGCTATGCTTTATGATTTCAGAAGTTGGTAATGAGCTTTGAAATCCTTTTCCATTTGCTTGAACAAGACTAACATTGAAACATCTTAGACATATAAAACTCCAAAAGAAATGAAATGCAATGATTTTTTGAGTCAAGGATAAGAAGAATCCAAAATCGGAGGACTGCTAAAAAGAGAAAAAAGAAACTTATCTGATCGGAAAAACTGGTACCAATGATCATGATATACATTTCAGACTAATCAGCCTAATTTTTCCAACCAAGCAGCTTTCAATGACCATAATTTGTTGCCGCAAAATTTCCATCATTTGATTACTGTACCCAAACCTTGGCCTTGTTCATCCTACGGTGCCTTGAAACAATTTTCTACCAATAGAACTTTCTCATTTGTTCACTTCTTAACTCACTTTTTCCTCAAATGCCCGTGAGGGTTTTCACCAATAAATCTCTCTCATTTCAATTTCTCTCAACTCCCGTCGCCTTATCGTGCCCGTGAAGGTTTTCACCAATAAGACTATCTCATTTTAACTTTTCCTGCTTGAACCACAGTGTTACTCCCGTCATGAATTACCTTTACCTGTTTGACTTTGCATTTCTCAAAGATTGATCAGAAGGACTTTCTTTGGACCGTAATGTGGGCTTTTTGACGGGGTTAAAAAGAAAGGGTATAAAAAGCTCAAAAACAATTCATCATGGGTTAAACTTACAACTTTCAGAATCAGATCTCTCACTACCACCACAACTTCTGCCCCAATTTCTTGCTTGGGGACTTTTGAATTTTTATTTTGGTATGACTGAACCTCAGAGAGGCTACCTATGTAACCCTCGGGATCAAGTCAAACGTAGTTCACGTTATAGGAACTACTTTGTTGTTGTGCTTTTTCCTCTTTTATTTCTTTTCTTTTATTTTCTATTCTCCTTTTCTTCTTTCTCTTTTTTCCCTTTCACTTTTTCCTTTTTTCGTTTCTTTCTTTTCTTCACATTTCATTTTTCTTCTTCTTTTCATTTATTTTTATTCCTTAATTTTCTTTTCGCTTTTTATCTTTCTCACTTGCTTTTCTGAATTATGACATTGATCTCGAAAGAAGTTTATAAAAGAAAATAAATAAGGCTCAAAGCGGATGACAAGGGATAAAGTGTTTAGATAGCATAACAAAACGCCTTCGTCATTTCAATCTTTAAAATATGCCAAATACAAACAAGTAAAATCAAATAAAGAAATCATACATAGTATATCTTGGCTGCATCGGAATTGATAGCCATTTCCACACATTTTCCTTCCACATCTGTTAGATATAGCACGCCATTAGACAATACTGTGGTTACTGTGACGACCCAAAGGGTCATCACCATATTCTCCCTTTCCTTGCACTTACGACGCCTTGAAAACCTCTAATTTGGTTTCCTCAATTTTCGTGCACAGTTCGGGCGCGAAGCCGAAAGATTTTTATGTGAAAATATTTGAACTCTGTGTTAAAAACTATGAATTTTGATAGTAATATTGCTATGGTTGACTTTAGTCAATGTTTTGGATAAACGGACCCGGACCCATGATGTGACGGTCCCGGAAAGTTTGTAATGAAATTTGGAACCCGGGGGTATTCCCGGAATCGAAATCCGAGGTCCCAGGCTCGAGTTCAGAGCTTTTTAGTGAAATTTGCCTTTGAAAATGCTTAAGGTAAATTGGAAATAAAAATGTGATCAAAAGTGATGGTATCGGGATCGTATTTTGGTTTTGACGCCCGGTACAAGCCTTAAATGGGTGTTAAGCGCGGTTTGTAAAGTTTGGTTGAAAACAAACGTCGTTTGACGTGTTTTGGACTAAAAGTGGAAAAGTTTGAAAGTTTTTAACTTGAAATAAAAATCATGGGTTTTGGAGGTTGATTCTTTGATTTAGATGTTATTTTGGTGATTTCATCGCACGAGTAAGTCTGTAGGATGTTTTTGAGGATGGGTGCATTTTTGGATTGGAGCCCCGAAGGCTCAGATGAGTTTCGGATAGGTGTTGGGCTCATTTTCTGCATTTTCTATCATCTGGTGCTGCAGGTTTCGCAATTGTGAAGCCTGCGTCGTAATTGCGAGTACTCCCCTATTTGGCCTTCCCCCGCAAATGTGAGATTGTTCATCGCAAATGCGACATCCCCCTCTGGTGGCCGGACTTCGCAAATGTGAAGTCTATCTCGGAAATGCAAGTTTTCCCAGCCCAAGCCCGTGTTCGCATTTGCGAAAATTTTCTCGCAAATCCGAGTTCCCCCTTTCCCTTGCCCAAATCGCAATTGCGATATTGGTTCTCGCAATTACGACGACCCTTTATTTTTAGCCCAGTTCGCTAATGCGAAGTTAAATATCGCATTTGCGACATCTGCACCCCTGTAACTTTACTTAAACGACTTTAAACCTCACTTTTCATATCTTTCAAAATGCAAAACCACCATAGAAGATTCCTCTCGAACCTTTTTGTCACCAAACTAAATGTAAGTCAATATTTACTAGTTTTCTTTAATCCTTATCATATTCTGACATGATTTCATCCGTAAATCAAAGCTTTCATGGATTAAAATGGGGGATTTGGGGTAGAACCTAGGTTTTCATAAAATTGGGGATTTGGACCTCAATTTGGGGTCCGATTTCAAAACAAATTGCATATATGAACTCGCGGGGGAATGGGTAACCTGATTTTAGTTAGAACCTCAATTTTTGACCATGTGGGCCCAGGGGCATTTTGGGATTTTTTGGTAAAACTTTGAGAATTTCATTCTTACGCATTCAAATTGTTTTAACAAGCATTTGTTGATATATTTGAGTAAATTGTGGTTAGATTCGACCGACCTTGAAGCGAATTCGAGGGGTAAAGCTATTCTAGAAGCGTGTGTTCAGTTGGAATCTTTCGAGGTAAGTGTTTGATCTAACTTTGGCTTGAGGTAATAGGATTAGGTTGTTAATTGTTATGTGCCATGTGGAGTCAGTGTATAGGTATGGTGACGGTTACCTATGCGTCTGAGTCAAGCATGACTGTGTCGTCATTTTTGTTATTAATATCGAGTAGGAAGTGAACAATTCCTATAAAAATCTTGTTGTAAGAGTTATGAAGTGAAATGTGAGAGGTAAATGAATTAAAGATGAGTTGATGGTACTTTTCCCATGCCGGGACTTGTTAAATTGTTTCCCTTGCCGGGACTTGTTAAGTTGTTTCCCTTGCCAGGACTTGTTGTAAATTGTTTCCCTTGCCGGGACTTGATGTTGCATTTTTATCCTTTGCCGGGATGGTTAATCTTGTTGTTTACCCATTTTCCCATTATTTGTGATCATTGTTTGGGTGAGGAGGAGCGATAAAGCACGATGGGTGATTTGGTGTACTTATTGATTTCCTCCACAAGATGGAGTGGTATTTATTGATTTCCTCCGCAATATGGAGTGGTATATATTGATTTCCTCCACAAGATGAAGTGGTATTTATTGATTTCCTCCACAAGATGGAGTGGTATATATTGATTTCCTCCATAAGATGGAGTGGTACTTATTGATTTCCTCTACAAGATGGAGTGGTGCTATTGATTGGGTGAGGACGTGAGTAAAAGCACGATGGGTGGTGCCGTGCAACGTGGTTTTATTAGCCTTATCTTATGTGTGTTCCATATATACTGTTTTCCTTTATTAGTTGTTGGTTCATTGGTTTCTCTTATTTAAGTGCTATCTATTCAGTTCCATCTCTTAATTGTAGAAGTTATAATTGAACTGCTATTTCCCCCCAGCATGTCCCCTTCCCGTTTATAGTTTAAATTCTTGTTCTTTTTTTCTATCATCATTTATATTTGTACAGGTTGTTTAAAGTAGGTCCGGTTAGCCTCTTCACTACCTCGCCGACGTTAGGCTGGACACTTACCAACACATGGGGTCGATTGTGCTGATACTACGCCTATGTGCCTTTTTGTGCACAGATCAGGACCCAGTCTACGGACCGCATCTTTAGACCGGGAGTGATCCTTCATTCCAGAGGCTCTGAGGTAGCTTGCATGCCTTCCCAGGCCCCGAGTCGCCTTTATCTATTTCTTTCAGTTTGTTTAATTTTACCAAACAGACATGTTATGTATTTTCGTTCAGACTATTATTTTTAATACTCTTTTAGTAGTCCGTGAGCAGTGACAACAGATACTGGGTAGAGATTGGTTGTTAATTTTTCGCATATCAATTTTCGTTGTTGTTATTAGACGTCTTCCGCATGTTTAATTAATTATTTTAGCATTTAACCTATTTTAGATTTACATTTTCTAGAAATGATTATAAGGGTTGGCTTGACTAGCTTCGATAGTAGGCGCCATCACGACTCCCGATGGTGGGTAAATCCGGGTCATGACAAGTTGGTATCAGAGCACTAGGTTACTTGGGTCTCACAACTCACGGATAAGCATGATAGAGTCTGAGGGATCGGTACGGAAACGTCTGTATTTATCCCCTAGAGGCTACTGAGTTAGGAAAGTTTCACTTTGTTCATTCTTGTCGTGCGATTCTGTTTCTCAAGTATTGGTTGTCGTTCTACTCTGTTCTTTCGCAGATGGCGAGCACACGTGCGTCTTCTTCTTCCGTGCAGCAGCCCGAGCCCCCAACAGCAGCTCCCATGAGTGGCAGGGGCCGAGGCTGTTCTAAAGCCCGTGGCAGGGGCAGAGCTCAGCCCCAGGTTGCAAATTTAGAGGGGAGCCTCATATTGAATTCAATGAGGAGGGTCCAGCTCCCCCAGCTCCAGTGCGCCCAGCTCAGGTCCCAGGAGAGGTAATGTTTTCTTCGGTTCCTCAAAATGCTTTTGTCCGCATAGCAGGCTTCATGGACAGTGTTGCCAAAGCAGGATTGCTGCCATTAGCACCAGCCACTTCTCAGGCTGGAGGAGGGATCCAGACTCTTGCTACACGTACTCCGAAGCAGGTAGCTTCCCAGATTCAGGTTCCCTTGGTTCATCCCGCAGTGGCGGCTCAGACAAGTATTACAGCTCAGGCCGGAAATGGGTCGGCCGTGTCTTCGGATGCTTTGTGGAGACTTGATAGGTTCTCCAAGATTTTCACTACCACTTTCAGCGGTGCTTCATCGGAGGATCCCCAGGATTTTCTGTTCAGTTGTCATGAGATCCTCAGGACTATGGGGATAGTGAAGACCAATGGGGTCGATTTTTGCACTTTCAGGCGTGTGGGTTCCGCCAAGACTTGATGGAGATTATTGTCTATCTATTCCAGCAAGATCCCTAGCTTTGACATGGGATCAGTTTGCAGAGATATTTTTTGAGAATTTTCTCCCCGTCACTCAGTGGGAGGCACTTCGCAGACAGTTTGAGCATCTTCGTTAGGGCTCTATGACAGTTACACAGTATGAGAGCAAATTTGTTGACTTGGCATGCCATGCAGTAATGATACTCCCTACTGATCGGGAGAGGGTCCGGAGGTTCATTGGCGGATTGATTCAGCCCATTCGCCTACAGATGGCTGTGGGGGTTGGCAGTGATATTACTTTTCAGGAGGTGGCCAATGCAGCCCGTCGAGTAGAGATGACACTAGCTCGAGGAGGTTGTCAGAACTGACAAGAGGCCTAGAAATTCTGGAAGATTTAGTGGTACCTCATCTGGAGGTAGAGGTTCCTATAATAGAGGCCATCTCCCAAGACCTTTCCAGTCGGCACTCCAGGTTTCTCATTGTACCCCAGGTGGTAGTAGTCATCAGCAGTATTCTGACCAGCAGCTCTTCAGCTCACCATCATCCCCCATCAGTGCGTCGCCACTTCAGAGCATCAGGGGAGGACATAAAAGTCGACACGACCAGCTGTCTCAGCAGCCGAGGTCATGTTATGGTTGTGGTGACCCAGGTCATATTGTTAGGTATTACCCTCAAGCCTCGAGTAGTTCTCAGCAGCAGGGTCCTTGCCCTGCGATTCAGACAGCAGGTGATCCACAGGCCGCCCAGCCAGCTAGAGGTAGGGATAAGAATCATGGAGGTAGAGCTCGGACAGCCACGAGTAGGGGTCAGCCTGCAGCAGATCATCCTAGAGACGCAGTTCAGGGAGGTGGGGGCCAGCCCCGTTGTTATGCATTGCCATCCAGGCTGGAGGCCGAGTCATCTGATGCTGTGATTATAGGTAATATTCAGGTCTTTGCTAGGGGTGCCTCAACATTATTTGATCCGGGATCCACTTATTCTTATGTTTCATCCTATTTTGCACCCTATTTGAACATGCCTAGTGATGCTTTGGGTATTCCCGTATATGTGTCCACACCAGTTGGTGATTCTATAGTGGTCGACCAAGTGCATCATTCTTGTGTGGTGGTATTTGAGGGTCTTGAGACCCGTGTCGACCTATTTCTTTTAGACATGGTGGAATTCAATGTTACATTAGGGAGGGACTGGTTGTCCCCATATCATGCTATCTTGGATTGTCACGTCAAGACCATGACCTTGGCCTTGCCAGATTTGCCCCAACTTGAGTGGAGAGGGACCCCAGGTCATGCCACCCTTAGAGTTATTTCGTATGTCAAGGCTCGATGAATGGTCGAGAAGGGGTGTTTAGCATATTTGGCATATGTTCGCGACTCCAGCGTAGAGGTTCCATCTATCGACTCTATTTCTATTGTTTGGGAGTTCCCCGAGGTTTTCCCTTCAGACCTACCGCGTATGCCTCCCAACAGTGACATTGATTTTTGTATTGATCTGGCCCCGGTCACTCAACCTATTTCTATCCCACCATATCATATGGCCCCGCCAGAGTTGAAGGAGCGGCTTTAGGACTTGCTTGATAAGGGTTTCATTAGACCCAATGTGTCACCTTGGGGTGCACCAGTGTTGTTTGTGAAGAAAAAGGACGGGTCGATGAGGATGTCCATTGATTACCGGCAGTTCAACAAGGTGACAATAGAGAACAAGTATCCACTGCCAAGTATTGATGATTTGTTTGACTATCTTCAGGGTGCTAAGGTGTTCTCGAAGATAGATTTGGGGTCTAGTTATCATCAGCTGAGGATTAGGGCGTCTGATGTCCCTAAGATATCTTTTCGTACTCGATATGGGCATTATGAGTTTTTGGTCATGTCGTTTGGATTGACCAATGGCCCAACAACATTCATGGAGTTGATGAAACGAGTGTTCAGACCTTACTTGGATTTATTTTTGATTTTGTTGATTGATGATATCTTGGTATACTCCCGCAGCCAGGAGGAGCATGAGCAGCACCTCAGAGTGTTTCTTTAGACTCTGAAGGATAGTCTGTTGTACGCCAAATTCTCAAAGTGAGAGTTTTGGTTGAGTTCATTCGCATTCCTAGGTCATGTTATATCAGCACAAGGTATTAAGGTGGACCCGAAAAAGATAGAGGCAGTCAATAATTGGCCCCGACCAGCTTCAGCTACAGATATTCAGAGCTTCTTGGGGTTAGCGGGTTACTACAAGAGTTTTGTGGAGGGGTTTTCATCCATCGCAGCCCCGATGACTAGATTAACTCAGAAGGGTGTCTAGTTCAGGTGGTCAGATGAGTGCCAGGCGAGCTTCGTGAAGCTCAATACAGCTCTGACCATGCCACTGGTATTGGTTTTGCCCACTGGATTTGGGCCTTATACTGTATATTGTGATGCTTCTCGCACCGGGCTTGGCGTAGTGTTGATGCAGAATGGTAAGGTCATAGCATATGCTTCGAGGCAGTTGAAGATCCACGAGAAGAATTATCCAGTTCATGACCTAGAGTTGGCAGCCATTGTTCACGCTTTGAAGATCTGGAGGCATTATTTGCATGGCATGACGTGTGAGGTGTACACGGATCACAAGAGCCTTCAATACTTGTTCAAGCATAAGGAGTTGAATTTGAGACAGCGAAGGTGGTGGAGTTGCTAAAGTACTATGATGTTTTTATTTTATACCACCCAGGAAATTCCAATGTGGTGGCCGATGCATTGAGTAGAAATTCCTCCATCATGGGTAGCATTGCCTATATTCTGGTCAGCCAGAGACCGCTTGCCTTGGATGTTCAGACCTTGGCCAATAGATTTGTGAGATTGGATATTTCTGAGCCCAACAGGGTGTTAGCTTGCACGGTGGATTGTTCATCATTGATGGAGCATATCCGGGAGCGGCAGTTTGATGATCCCCATTTGTGTGTCCTGAGAGACATGGTGCAACTGGGAGGTGCTAGGGAGATGACCTTGGGAGATGATGGTGTATTGAGATTGCAGGGGCGAGTTTGTGTGCCCAATGTTGATGGGATTTGAGAGTCGATCTTAGAAGAGGCCCACAGTTCTCTGTACTCTATCCACGCAGGCGCCATGAAGATGTATCGGGATTTGAGACAGCATTATTGGTGGCGTAGGATGAAGACAGAAATTTTTGCATACGTGGCTCGTTGTCTTAATTGTCAGCAGGTTAAGTGCGAGCATCAGAGATCTGGTGGACTGCATCAGAGGATTGAGCTTCCCGAGTGGAAGTGGGAGAGAATCACCATGGATATTGTTATTGGCCTTCCGATGACTCGGAAGAAGTTTGATGCTATATGGGTCATTGTTGATAGGCTGACCAAGTCAGCGCATTTCATACCAGTTGCCACCACCTATTCATCTGAGAGATATGCTGAGATTTACATCAGAGAGATCGTTCGCCTTCATGGGATGCCCATATCTATTATTTCGAACTGGGTTCCGCAGTTACCTCACATTTCTGGAGAGTGTTGCATCGTGAGTTGGGTACCCAGGTTCAGTTGAGTACAACATTTCAACCCAGACGTACGGTCAGTCCGAGAGGACCATTCAGATTCTTGAGGATATGCTTCGAGCCTACGTTATTGATTTTAAAGGATCGTGGGACAAGTTTTTGCCGTTAGCGGAGTTTGCCTACAACAACAACTACCAATCCAGTATTCAGATGGCTCCATGTAAACGTTGTATGGTAGGCGGTGTCAGTCCCCAGTCGGATGGTTTGAGCTGGGAGAGGCTCGGTTATTGGGTACGGATTTGGTGCAGGAGGCCTTAGATAAGGTCAAGATCATTCAGGATAGACTTCGGTCAGCTCAGTCTAGGCAGAAGAGTTATGCATATCGTAAGGTCAGGGATGTTTCTTTCACGGTTGGTGAGCGTGTGTTGCTCCGTTTATAGCCTATGAAAGGCGTGATGAGGTTCGGAAAGAAGGGAAACCTTAGCCCTTGGTATATCAGCCCATTTGAGATTCTTGACCGTGTAGGAGTGGTGGCCTACACACTTGCCTTGCCGCCTAGCTTGTCAGCTGTGCATCCAGTTTTCCATGTATCCATACTTCGGAGATATCACGGTAACCCCACCCATAAGTTAGATTTCAGTACTGCCCAATTGGACAAGGACCTATCATATGAGGAGGAGTCGGTGGCTATTTTACACCGGCAGGTTCGATAGAGTAGGTCGCTAAGTTTTCCTTCAGTGCGAGTTCAATGGAGAGGTCAGCCTCCTGAGGCATTGACCTGGGAGTCCAAGTCTAATATGCGGAGCCATTATCCTCATCTATTCCCCGACTAAGGTACTTCTTTCTTTTGTCCGTTCGAGGACAAACGGTTATTTTAGAGGTAGATATGTGACGACCCAAAGGGTCATCACCGTAATTCTCCCTTTCCTTGCACTTCCGAGGCCTTGAAAACCTCTTATTTCATTGCCTCGATTTGCGTGAGCAGTCCGGGCGCGAAGCCGTAAGATTTTTATGTGAAAATATTTTAACTCTATGTTAAAAACTATGAATTGTGATACTAATATTGTTATGGTTGACTTTGGTCAACGTTTTATGTAAACGGACCCGGGCCTGTGATGTAATGGTCCTGGAGGGTTTGTTATGAAATTTGGGACCCGGGCGTATTCCTGGAATCAAAATCCGAGGTCCCAAGCCCGAGTACAGAGCTTTTCTATGATCTTTGCCTTCAAAAATGCTTAAGGAAATTGGAAATGAACATTTGATCAAAAGTGATGGTATCGGGCTCGTATTTTGGTTCTGACACCCGGTACAAGCCTTAAATGGGCGTTAAGCGCGATTTTTAATGTTTGGTTGAAAATGGACGTCGTTTTACGTGTTTTGGACTAAAAGTGGAAAAGTTTGAAAGCTTTGAACTTGAAATGAAAATCATGGGTTTTGGAGGTTGGTTCTTTGATTTAGATGTTATTTTGGCGATATGATCGCACGAGTAAGTCCGTAGGATGTTTTTTATGTTGGGTGCATGTTTGGGTTGGAGCCCTGAGGGCTCGGATGAGTTTTGGATAGGTGTTTCGCTCATTTGCTGCATTTTCTATCATCTGGTGCTGCAGGTTTTGCAATTGCGATGCCTGCCTCGCAACTGCGAGTACTCCCCTGTTTGGCCTTCCCTCGCAAATGCGAGATTCTTCATCGCAAATGTGACATCCCCCTCTGGCAGCCGGACTTCTCAAATGCGAAGTCTATCTCGCAAATGCGAGTTTTCCTAGCCCAACCCTGTGTTCGCATTTGCGAACCTTTTCTCGCAAATGCGAGTTCCCCCTTTCCCTTGCCCAGTTCGCAATTGTGATATTTATTCTCGCAATTGTAAGGCCCCTTTATTTTCAGCCCAGTTCGCAAACGCGAAGTTAAATATAGCATTTGCGACATCTGCACCCCCGCAACTATTACTTAAACGAATTTAGACCTCAATTTTCATATCTTTCAAAACCCAAAACCACCATAGACGATTCCTCTCGAACCCTTTCATCCCCAAACTAAATATAAGTCAACTTTTACTAGTTTTCTTTAATCCTTATCATATTCTAACATGATTCCATCGTGAAATCAAAGCTTTCATGGTTAAAAATTGGGGATTTGGACCTCAATTTGGGGTCCGATTTCAAAACAAATTGCATATATGAACTCGTGGGGGAATGGGTAACCCGGTTTTGGTTCGAACCTCGAGTTTTGACCACGTTGGCCTGGGGGCATTTTGGGAATTTTTTGTTATAGCTTTGGGAATTTCATTCTTATGCATTCAAATTGTTTTAACTAGCATTTGTTGATACATTTGAGTAAATTGTGGTTAGATTCGACCGGTTTTGAAGCGAATTAGGGGGTACAGCTATTCTAGAAGTGTGAGTTGAGTTGGAAGCTTTCGAGGTAAGTGTTTGATCTAACTTTTGCTTGAGGGAATAGGATTAGGTTTTTAATTGTTATGTGCCATGTGGAGTCGGTGTATAGGTATGGTGACGGTTATCTATGCGCTCGAGTCAAGCATGACCGTGCCGCATTTTTGTTATTAAAATCGAATAGGAAGTGAACAATTGTGATAAGAATCTTGTTGTAAGAGTTATAAAGTGAAAGGTGAGAGGTAAATGAATTAAAGATGAGTTGATGGTACTTTTCCCTTGCCGGGACTTGTTGTTAAATTGTTTCCCTTGCCGGGACTTGTTGTTAACTTGTTTCCCTAGCCGAGACTTGTTGTTAAATTGTTTCCCTTGCCAGGGCTTGATGTTGCATTGTTGTCCCTTGCCAGGATGGTTAATCTTGTTGTTTACTCCTTTTCCCATTATTTGTGATCATTGATTGGGTGAGGAGGAGCGATAAAACGCGATGGGTGATGCGGTGTACTTATTGATTTCCTCCACAAGATGAAGTGGTATTTATTGATTTCCTCCACAAGATGGAGTGGTATATATCGATTTCTTCCATAATATGGAGTGGTACTTATTGATTTCCTCCACAAGATGGAGTGGAGCTATTGATTGGGTGAAGACGAGAGTAAAGGCACGATAGTGGTGCCGTGCAACGTGGTTTTATTGGCCTTATCTTATTGGTGTTCCTTATTTACTGTTTTCCTTTATTAGTTGTTGTTTCATTGGTTTCTCTTATTTAAGTGCTATCTATTCAGTTCCATCTCTTAATTGTAGAAGTTATAATTGAAATGTTATTTCCCCCAGCATGTCCCTTTCCTTTTTATTGTTTAAATTCTTGTTCTTTTTCTGTTATCGTATATATCCGTATAGGTTGTTTATGGTAGGTCCGGTTTGCCTCGTCACTACCTCACCGAGTTTAGGCCAGACACTTACCAGCACATGGGGTCGGTTGTGCTGATACTATGCTTCTGTGCCTTTTTGTGCACAGGTCACGACCCAGTCTACGGACCACAGCTTTAGACCGAGAGTTATTCTTCAGTCCAGAGGCTCTGAGGTAGTTTGCAGGCATTCACGGGCCCCAAGTCTCCTTTATCTATTTCTTTCAGTTTTTTTAATTCTACCAAACAGACATGTTATGTATTTTTGTTTAGACTATTATTTTTTGTACTCTTTTAGTAGTCCGTGAGCAGTGACACCAGATACTGGGTAAAGATTGGTTATTAATTTTCCGCATGTTGATTTTTGTTGTTGTTATTAGACGTCTTCCGCATGTTTAATTAATTGTTTTAGCATTTAACCTGTTTTAGATTTAAATTTTCCAGAAATGATTATAAGGGTTGGCTTGCCTAGCTTCGACAATAGGCGCCATCAAGACTCCCAATGGTGAGTAAATCCGGGTCGTGACAGTTACAACAAATGGCCCCCGCCATCTTGGGGCGGACTTTCCTTTTGCTTCAACCCAACGGGGAAAAATACTTCTCAGCACTAACTATCCCACTTCAAACTTCCTCGGACGCACTTTCTTGTTGTACACTCTTTCCATTCTTTGTTGGTACAATTGGCCATGACACACTGATGCCAATCTTTTCTTATCGATCCAACGCATTTGTTCCAAACGGGGTTTTCACCCATTCATCATCGACATGTTCCAATTCATTACCACACTCAATTTCTTGTATTATACTTCAGAATTAGACCATCTTTTAAGACTGGGCCGAGGATTCCCCATGCATGTCATGTCACTGATATCAATCATTGGAAAAAAATTATACAGAGAAGAAAAGGAAACTCAAACAGAATTAGGAATGAAGAAAGACAATTGTATTTCAGTGAAGATAAAGATAACATGGCTTTAACGTATCCAATTGGACTGAACATAATATCTGAATCACAAACCCTGGAATAATCCAGACAACAATAGAAAATCAAAACCCACTACCAAGAGTGTGAGCACGTGATTTTTTCCCTATATATGAATAATTTCCGAAAATTCAAACAAAATAATTTTCTTTATTTTTTTTTTTTTTTTTTTTGCATTTTTGTGTCATTTCATGGTAATTGTTGCATTCGTATTTGTGCATTTTAATTTATGTGAAAAATACAAAAATATATTCGGATTTGGGATTTAATTTCATATGTTAGTATCAATTAGGGGTTAATTTATTTTCGAATAGGATGTCAAGAAAATGACAAAAATAGTTCACTTTTGCATTATTATTGTTTTAATTTTGAAGTTATCGCAAATTAGTTTAAAAGTAATTTTAGGCCATGAATTAGTTTAGTTTAAAATTTTATTTTTATTTTTACATTTTTATGAAAATCAGAAAAATACAAAAAAATAAATAATAATAACAGCAAAAGAATCAAAAGAAAATAAAAGAGAAAAAGAAAAACAAAGTTAAAAGAAGTGGTCTTCTAAAAGGGCCAAATTTGGGCCATTGATTCGCCAGCCAGCCCAACCCGCGTCCCAATCTGGTCCAAGGCCCCACCTTCAAAACGACGTCGTTTTGTAAACCAATTTCAGCCGTTGATTTATGATCTAATGGACTAGAAGTGGCATAGTTTAATCGCATAAAACTGCCCTAACACTACCCTACCCCCTCAGACCCCTCACCCTCTTCTCTCTTAAATTCTCATCAGAGAAATGAAATGTCGCCATGCTCCTCCGTAAGCCGCCGGCCGGAAATCGTCTCCAGTGGTAGCGATGCTCGAAATAACCCCACAATTTCACCATTGATTCTTCTCCTCATCCCCTTTCCAAACCCCAAAGCCACTTTCTTCAGTTCCCGGCCGATCACTTGAATATTAGATCGAAAATTGGCCAAGAAATCGTAGTTCATCCAAATGGCTCCAAATCTTCACCACACAGTTTCCCCGTCTTCCTCTTCACAAATCCTTGGTTAACTTCTCTTGAATTTCACGTGGTTGGATCAGATTTCAAATCTAGGATGCTGGAGTCAAACTTGCTTTAGGAGTTCATTTGTTTTTTGTGAAGTTTGAACATCTTCCATAGTAAGTGTTCTTTAACTTGTTATTTCTATTAGAATAGTTTAGCTTTTCATGTTCTTTTTTTCATTCCCAGTCCGGTTTGTTACATAAGATTGGCTCGTGGTTTAAATCTGATTTTGGGTTGAGTTTTAGTTTTTATCTTGTTATGGTAGTTTAGCTTTGTTATAATTTCGTAGTTTATCAGTCTTGGGTAGGGTTTAATTATTATAGTATGTGTACCTATTTTATTTATTCTGACTGAGTTCTGTATAATTGTTGGTCTAGTCTCATTCCCGGTCTATTCTATCTTTTAGTTTAATTTGTTGATTCATTTTGGTTAATTGATTTTCAGATAATAGTTTAGGTGGTATAATAGTTTAATTTTGTCTCTGTTTATTTTGATGGTTGTTCCTGATTGTTTGTAATTGTTGGACTAGTTTTAGCTTGTCTATGGGTAGCTTTAGTTAGACCTTATCTAAGAGTAAAAAGGTTTGGTGGAATCAACTGAGGTTAGTAATTCTAGGAGGTGACAAGGGTAGTTCGGGCATTGGAAAAGGGTAAGTTTGTTACGTTTTGTAATTTCAAAATAGGGGTAAGGGTAGTATAGGAATTGCCTAGCTAAAAGAGCATCCTAGAGGCTTCTAGAATGGGGCACAAGTGTTATGATGAATTTCCTTGTTTAGCAAGTCAAAAATAGAGGGACTAAACTGAAAATTAGGAGGGACTAAAAGGAAAACTGAAATTTGAGGGTTGCCCTCCCTTAGGCCTATAAAAATGCATCATTAGTGACTTAAAATACAAGTTTTGGTCAGCCCAAAAATCCTCAAGCTTCCAGATCTGAAATTCAGATCTGAAATTACCTTTAATTTTAGCTTCTTCAAGAGAAAAACCAAAAAAATAGAAATCTATCCAGAAAATCTAAGAAATTCTCATGTTTCATTAAGATGTTAAATGGGTTTCAATTATTAGCTGTTGGATTACAATTTTTGGTTCATCTTCTGGTTACTGTTGGTTCCAAGGGTATTTTGGGGTGAATTTCGTTTGGTTTTGGTAGCAATTAAGTTGTTCTAGAGTCCTTTACTGGTTGTGGCCTTCCTATGGTGAATGGCTTTGGTTTTGTGAAGTCATTTTGGGTCCAAATTGTCCAAGTTTGTAGCTATTGTTAACTGCTGGACACTAGCTGTATTTCCTGCTGCTAAAACTGCAAATTACACTGCAGGAACTTGTCATTATAAGCTGATCCTCTTCTCACTTTTCTTGTATTTCGGCATTCAGGTACACTCCCTCAAATTGTTTCCATGTAGCTACTCTTGAAGTTGAAATGAAATGTGCGCAAATCCTTGCTCAATTTGAAGCAAGTTTAAAATTTACGATTTCATTAGTTCACTGTTTCTGTTATGAGTAATTGGACTATTTTCTAGTAAGATTAGATTGTAAATTCATGAGGAACAGAATCGTGCTTGGCGTAGTCAATTTGTATTAATTTAGGCTGTTGATTGGGATAATCCTATGCTGATTTGGACTGCACAAATTCAGCTTGAATTATCAAGTGTATGCATGTGCTTAGAAATAAACAGATGATTGAAGTTTTCAGTAGTTAATTACAATTAGTGGTGTTTAAGTAATTTGATTTCAGGACATTAAAATCAGTGGGTGTTTAAGTTGTTGATTAGTGTTGAGATTGATAAATCATGGTAGATATAGCTAATTATTGGTAGGAAGCGCTAATAAAATTAAACATGATTGGTTTGTCTTTTCTTCTTATTTACGTGAAAAATTTATACATGGTTGGTTTGCTCAGTTCAATATTAATTGCAGTTTTTTTAGAAATTCAATTGTTCCAATTGTTCTTGTCTATATTGACTGAAGTGGCGAACGGTTTGATAACAAATTAACTCGTGTGCTTGTGAGCTCCAGGGGTTTGATCCCCTGATCTTCCTTGAGCATTACCGTTTGGGCTGGCCTCAGGCCCATTTGCCACAGCTCCCACGTAAAACCATTTGGTTCGTTAGATTGGGCCTTTCTATCATAGGCTTCAGTATTTCCGACGTTTGGTTATGCCTCATCCATACTTGGGTACGGTCTTGGCTCAGTTGGATTAGAATTTTGTAATTAATTAAGGCTTTTCATGTTTTAGAGACACTAAGTGGTGAATTAATAAAATTTGGTTTCTAGTTAGGTTGAGGGTTTTAAACTAAAAGGTTCCTCCTTTTGTTTGGGCCCAGACTTGAACTCGGAATCCGAATTCTAATAATCAATTAGGATTTTCTTTTCTCTTAGAACAAAAATCAAAAAACAAATATAGTTATCTTTTAGGTTTATATTTTTTAAAAATAAAATGAGACGAGCCTCGCCCAAAAATACAAATTTCGGGAAACTCAATAAAGGTTTAAAAATATTTTAAAAAATGGGAAGGGTCGTTTAGCCAATTTCACGACCCTCCCAAACGATTAGAACGCGTTAGACCCTATTAGGCGCGACTTTAGTAAATTACATTCCTAAATACGGGTGGGAATTTTATGCGTCCCAAATCCAAATCTTAAAACGTTTAATAGAGTGTGCCTAGGATTGCGGGTTCATTTGATGCGGCGCAATCCGAAAACACACTTTAAACGACGTTCACTTTCTCAAATAAACATCTATTAAATAAAAGCGGCAAAAGAGTAAAAATTGGCACATAGGTTCTTCATGTAATAAAATCAGTTAAAAGCTAAATCCAACAGTTGAGCGACCGTGCTAGAACCACGGAACTTGGGAATGCCTAACACCTTCTCCCAGGTTAACAGAATTCCTTATTCGGATTTTTAGTTCGCGGACTGTGAAATGACATCATCTTTTTCCTTGGTTCGGATTCAACTGGTGACTTGGGACACCATTAATCTCCCAAGTAGCGACTCTGAATAAATAACAAACAAATCCCATTTCTATTATCGTTTAATTGGAAAACTCCTTTACGCCCCTTTGGGGGGTGTACAGTAAAAAAGGAGGTGTGACAGCTCTAGCGACTCTGCTGGGGAAAAGAACCCAGAACGCTTTGTTCAGGGTTCATAATTCGAGCTTAGAATAATTGTGGTGTTTGGCTTTATCTGATTTTGTTACATGATATGTGCCTAATGTGCTAATTGACTGCTTTTACAGCTTTGATATTATGTGAACTGTATATAAACTGTGCCGAAACCTATCTCCTCTTTGAGTCTTATGAATCATGAAGAAGGGTGTACTTCATACGACTTCTTTTCTGTATCGTGTCAAATCCCAAATTAGAACGAAGTTTGGATAAGTTGCAAAGCCAGTGAAGCTTCTGTATTCCCGGATTGCCGTCTCCTCCTCGGCTCGAGCTTCCGCTCAGGTAAGCCAGGTCTAGAACAAACACCCAGGTTTTGAACCTAGAATAACTCAGCCTCATGTCGGATCCCTAGTAGGAACGCTTGTTTGCATCATGTGGATTTTGACTTAGGGGACTCAACACAAGGGTTGGGTCCATCTAAGGCTAGCAACCTGAAATGAAACGACCGTCCTGATGCATCCTACTTGTTTTCTGTGCATTTATTTGCTCGTGCTTGCATGTTGACCGGCTTTTGAATCTCAGGAATGTTAGAAAATTTAAACAAAAAAGAAAAAAAGAATAAAAAGAAAAATTGTAGTTGGAAAGTTAAGTGATTTTTTAGAAAAACCGATGTCCAAGTACTGTCAAAACTCTACCGAAATTTTGAGAAAATTTAAAATATTTTATTTTTAAATAGTTGTTTTATTCAAAAAGAGTGAGTCATTTTTTAGTTTGTCATGTTTGCAAAAATGGAAAGTGAAAAATAGTTTGCTTTTCCATGAGAAAAAAGAAGTCTTAATTTTTGTTCTTCTTGTTACAAAATAGTTTATTTTCCAATGGAAAAATAGGGTGTTTTATTGTAAAAAAAAGACTTTATTTTTAGGTTGTGTTACTAAAAAACTTAAAAAAAAGAGTCTTTACTTTAATTGGGAAAAATAGGTTGTTTGTTTAAAATAAAAAGAAATCGTTATTTTATCTTGTTTTCAAAAATAGAAAAGGAAAAATAGTTTTTTGTTCCATAAAAAATGAGAAAGGAAAAAGAGCCTTTTATATTAATCTTTTTTTCGAAAATGAAAAAGAGATAAATAGTTTGTTCTGTTATAAAAAATAAAAAAAATAAAAAAAAAGTTTTTAGTTTTGGGCTATTTTATTTTTTTTGGAAAAAGAAAAGAGTCGAGTCGGAACTACGCATGGTTTGATTCTCACAGGGCGTGAGATACGTAGGCAACCCTCATTGGGTCCAACCTCCCCTTTACAAAAATAGCCCAAAAATGTCAAAATTTTTATTTTTGTCATAAATAAACCAGGTGATGCCGTTTTGTAAAAAATAGTCGAATGTTCTCAAAAGGGACGCCGGAAGGCTGACCTTGCATAAAGAGCCACCTTTGGTCATGTTTTGATTTTCAACCCTCACAGCCTTAAGTTTTCGCCCTCGAGACGTTGAATGGCCATATTTGCAATACCGTGTCTTTTATTTTGATTTTTATTTGAAAAACAAGAAAAGAGCCGTAACTAAATCAGTTGATGCCGTTTTTATAAAAAATAGCCAAATGTTCCCTAACGGGGCGCCAGAAGGCTGACTTTGCATAAACGGCTACCTTTGGTTATATTTTGATTCTGACCCTCACAGCCTTAAAATCTTCGTCCCCGAGGCGCTGGAAGGCCGTGTTTGCAATACCGGGTCATTTATTTTAATTTGAAAAACAAGAAAAAGAGTCAACGGTCAAGTGAATATCGTTCGGATTTTGGGTTGAAATTGGCATATAGGGGAAAGAATCTGTCATTTTGTTTTTGGGTTTGTATTTCTTTTGATTAGAGTATAAGGGTGTTAGATTTTCGAGTTTGTATTTCATCGTTAAGTTGGTTAGTTTTGTTGTTATTATGAAAATGGAAAATTTCGAAAAATGTTTTATTGTCGTTTACCTTTTATTTGCAAGAACTACTCACGGTTTGAGTCATGCGGGGTCATGATACGTAGGCAATCCATATAGGATTCGACCACAACCAAAAAAAAAGACAAGAAAAAAAATGATGAAAAAAGGAAAAGAAAATTGAATAAACAAAAATAGAAAAACAAAACACTGGGAAAAGATGTTGTTAATAATGAGGGCCGACTCAATCCATTCTAACATGTTTTGTTTTGAATCGTGAAGAAAGTTGAAGTGGTTGGTTTATGGTAACTCAGCCATACAACACAAGGTCGAATAGCAAGGCAGTCATGGCAGGCAAAGGGTTGAACACATGTATTACTGATCCGTCTAGGGGCATTGTTGAGTCAGAGTCAAAGTTGAAAGAAGAGGTTTTAAGGTTGAAAAGATAGACAGTCGTAATGCACTAAGCTTGGGCCAGTGGGTGTCCACCGCCATCAGTCCCCGATGCCCAACATTACGTTCCAGAACAAATTTTCAAGGCCTCGAGTCCATACCATAATGCTCTTCATTTTGAGGGTCCCGGTGAGACTACGAAGCTTGCTAAAATAATGGAGGAGAATGAGATATCCAGAAAGCTGGAAGGGTTTAAGATGCCAAAGTTTAATTTGTATGATGGGCGGGGAGATACAGTGGACCATTTGAGGGATTATTGCTATAAAACTAGGAATGTCGGCAAGGAAGATGAGTTGTTGATGTCGCATTTCAGTGAGAGCCTGATTGGGGCAGCCTTGGAATGGCATGATCATCAAGATATCGGGAATGGCACACGCTGGGCGACATGGCTCCAGATTTTTTGCAACATTTTCAGTACGATAAAGACATTGTCCCAAACCATTCCTCCCTATCTAGAATGGAAAGGAAACCAGGGGAGAGCTTTAGAGAGTTTGGGCTCAGATGGAAGGAGCAAGCTCCTCGAGTCAATACCCTGATTGGTGAAGAAGAGATGGTTGAAATTTTCATTCAGGCCCAGGGGCCCAGTTAATTCAAACATTTGATCCCGGTCGTGGGGAGACCTTTCAATGATGTGCTAAGAATGGGGAATTCGTAGAACAGGGAATCAAGTCGGGAAAAATAAAGAGTTGCTCAGAAGACATTCAGGACATCTCGTTAAGCTCGAAAATGAGAAACAGAAACAGAAAACATGATCCAAATGACTCTACTGATCAACATTTCCAACCTTGACATTGTACCCGTGTATATACTCATGCAATGGATGACCCTGCCCAACGTTACTCTTCTCCACAGGACTCCCAAAGACATACCTCACTCTTTGATAATAGGTGAATTTTACTATATTCAGGCCCTAAATAACAACCTTCTTGTATTGTTTTGATATTAAAAGTGTTAGCAAAAATGCTCTTATGGGTGCTTTTTCATGTTTTCAGGCTATACACGACTAGGAAGGCGAGAAGTACTTGTGGAGTCGAGAAAATGAAGAAAAAATTCCAACCATGAAAACCCCTAACCAAATCAAGTGAAACAGGCCAAGGAATTATGAAGCAACCATTGGCCGCGGTCCAGCCGTGACCGCTGACGTAACGCGGTGAAACATGGTCTAAGACTAAAAAAAAGTTCAGAAAAGGCCTTTGGCCGCGGTCGAGCTGCGACCGCGGAGCGTGGGAAAATAGGGTTGTAGACAAAATCGAGATTCAAAGAGGCTTCACGGGCCCGGTTCGACCGCGACCGCGCCTGGACCGCGGAAGGCATGTGACTGGATAGAAGCAGTTGAAGGAAAACGTGGAATTAAGCCCTAAAACCTATATTAGTCACTAGGTTCCTCCCCTTTGAGGCATGTATTGATTATTTAGTGTTCTTGGAACGAGAAACAAGCATGTGAGAATAACTCAAACCTATTTCTTCTTTCCTTTTGATTTTTATTGTTAGATTATGTTTAATCTTAGTTTATTTTGTATACCCATAGTTAGGAGTAGCTAATTCCTTTGTCTAAGGTCTTGATGGAACCTATTAAGGGATGAACTTCTAGTTTATGTTAATGCGAATTTGTCGGTTTTAATCTATATTTATTCAACTATGTTCTTGTTGTAGTTAATAGACAGGATCCTCAATTAGCTGTGCTTATTTAGTGTGCATAACTTGGAAAAGAGTGTATGTTTAAGTAGTTATTGAATAACACCACTCCTAGGTAATAAGTGGAATATATAACTGCAGGTTTAAAGGCGGGATTAGGAATAACAAAGCCTTCGTGCAATTTTGAATGAACTGTTTAATTAAATCTAGCTAGTGTAGCTCGGGAGAGTGCAATAGTATATTATTGTGATTATTCGGAAGAAATTCGTAATAAGCTAAGTGTTCATTGTTGATATAAAAATGTTGGTAAATTTTTATGAAGCATAAACAGAAGGAATTCTATCAATAGGGAAAGTTTTGACCGTAGCATCTCTCTCTCATATTGTTTACAAACTTAGTTAGTCTAATTTCAGCTTGTTACTTTATTCCAAATATTAACTAGTAATTACACTTCCAACTGTGATTCGAAAGTTTTGGGGAAGCTGGTCTTGAGGATTTGAGTGGGTCTTAAGGTGGTATTTAATAGGTTAACTCTCTGTGGATTCGACCATGGGCACAATACTTGGGTTTTATTTGCAATGTCCACAAAATCCTTTTTAGAGGGCATACTTTAGGCGTGATCAAATTCTGCCGTAGTTGCCGGGGGATTAACGAAATTATCCATTGCCATTGCTAGAGTTACAAAAATTCTTGGTGTAGCTAGTTTCTTTACACCGAATTTTGGTTAAAACTTTTGACGGTTGACTTGGTTGCACAGGTGTATGCCTAGAAATTCTACAAGGACCGGAGAATTGCTTGAAGGACTCTCAGACCCTGAAAAGATATTCGGGGCATTAAACCATGCTAACAGAAGACTTCAACCATCTCAACAGACAGACAAACTCCAACCTGAAATGGACGGCGTAATCGACCCCAACAGAGACGGCAGACAAGAGCAAGTCAACTTAAATGCTGGAGTGGCGGCACCTCTTGTGCCGAAGGGTGCACTTTGTGACTTGGAACAGCCAACATCTGATAATTTGGCAACTGCCACTGTTGTGCCAGCGATACATGTTGAATCATTCCAGATTACAAGCAATATGCTGCACATGTTGCAAAACAAGGAATTGTTCTTTGGAACACAGGTAGAAGACCCTCAACACCACTTAAAAATTTCCTGTTTATATGCAAGACTCAGAGGCAGCCCAACGTGACTCCGGAAGAAATCATGCTTCTATTATTTCCTTTATCTGTGACAAAAGCTGCTCATATTTGGCTTAAATCACTACCCATAAACTCCATTGAAACTTGAGATGAGTTAGTCAAATAGTTTCACAACAAGTTCCATCCGCCCAACAAAACATCAAAGCGGATTGACGAGATTGTAAGATTCAACAAAACCTATGGAAACTTTGCACGAGACATGGGGAAGGTTCAAAGGAATGTTGGTGATGTGTCCCCAACATTTTATTCTAGAGCAGATGTTGGGACAACGGTTTTACATGGGTCTTTCTGATAGCATGAAGAATATTGTGGATGCCTCAGCTGGTGGGGCGTTTTTGAGCAACACATGGAGAGAAAGACAGAACCTGCTGGATAAAATGGCTCAAAATTCAGGGTGGACAACCAGAAACACACCTATCACTCCGGTGGTGCATTCAGTGCCTCTTGATCCTTCCAACACTATGGGGGAGAATGTGGCGACTCTTTTGACACAGATGAGCATCCTCACCAAGAAGGTGGAAGAGTCAGGACAAAAGCAGCATGTACATATAGTTGATACTACCAATGGGGACTTGTGCACATCTTGCATCAGTCAGCCAATTGGTAATCCATGGAATGTGGAGCATGACCTTCATCATCAACAACCTAAAGATATGAATTATGTGGCTAACTACAGGGGTCAGAGGCAAAGTAAACAGAACTGGGGCCAGCAAACTCAGTAGCAGTACAGGCCATCCATCCACATTACAGTGCAAGGAATATAGGAGGTATGATGCCCCCAGCAACATGGCACCTTATCCGAGGCCGCAATGGTATAATAATCAGCAACAATGGTACAACCCACCTCAGACACAGCATAGTGGGAGACAAGAAGATGGGTTCTCCAGGCTAGAAGAGATGATGCAACAAGTGATTGGGTGCAATGCAAAGATAAATGAGAGGGTAGATTCATATGATGCAACTATATAAAAATATTGAAATACAGGTGGGTCATATTGCTATGTCTTTGAATAACCGTCCTCAAGAGACATTGTCTGCAGATACTCAGACCAGCCCTAAAGATCAGGTCCCGAAGCAACTAATGGCGGTGAGTCTCAGCAATGGGAGGGATCTTGATGTTTAAAAGGAAAGAGATCCTGAGAATATGCAGACAGAGACACTAATTCAGGTACCCATTGAGCTGGATGAATCAACAAGGCTGACAGATGTGACAGTCCAGTATGTTCCTGAAAATTAGAATGTGCAACAAGAGGGCGAGAAAATCGCTGAAACAGTAGCAGAGCCAATGGAGGAGTTGATAGTTGAGAATTAAAAGTCCCAAGTTATTGGGAAGAAAAGACCTCCTGCACCATTCCCACAAATATTGGCCAAGCACCAAAAGGAAGAGCAATACAAGATGTTCTTTGACATGCTCAAGCAAATTCAGGTAAATATTCCATTGATCGAAGCTTTAAAGGAGATGCCTGGATATGCAAAGATGATGATATACTTGATATCTAGGAAGTTTGACTTCCAAGATTCGGTCATAGTAACAGTTACATAGACTTGTAGTGCAGTGGTGACTAGACCCGTTGCTGAAAAGCTCTCTAACCCAGGGAGTTTCACTATTCCTTGTACTATTGGTAATTTTGCCTTTACAAAGGAACTTTGTGATTTAGGGGCTAGCATTAACCTCATGCCCCTGGTTGTTTACAAGAGGTTCGGCATTGGGAGAGCTAGACCAACCACTATGATGTTGCATCTGGCTGACATGACTATAAATCATCCATTTGGGATCCTAGATGATGTTCTTATTCAGGTGGGGAAATTTGTGTTCCCTGCAGATATTGTGATCTTGGATTGCAAGGTGGATGAAAAAATTCCTATCATTTTGGGAAACCCATTCTTGGCCACTAGGAGAGCATTGATTGATTGCAAGACTGGGGAGCTTAAGATGAGGCTCAATGATGAAGAGATTATTTTTAATGTGGTGATGAGACGTCCAAGTGAATTCGCTAACTGCTCTCTCACTGATGTTGCGGACGTAATTGTTCAGTCTGATGATGAGGTATTGATGGTGGAGGATCCCTTAGCTGCATGTCTATCCAATTTGGAGGAGGCTAATGGTGAGGAGTTGGCGGAATGGGTGTTTGCGTTGGAAGTAAGGAGTTTTGGGATAGAAAGCTTGAATTTGAACCCCTACATTTGGAGAAAAGAGAGAGCCCTCCAGCTAAACTGTCCATTGAAGAACCACCAAAGCTGGAGCTATAGCCCTTGCCAGCTCACCTCGGGTATGAATTTCTAGGCCCAATCCACTTTACCTGTTATTATATCATCTGGTTTGCTAGATGTGCAGGGCAACAGCTTTTACAGGTACTGAAGGCCTGCAAAACTGCCATCGGATGGACCATAGCAGATATCAAGGGGATCAGCTCCGGCTATTGCATGCACAAGATTCTGCTGGAAGAGGGACACAGACCTTCCAGGGAACATCAAAGGAGGCTGAATACAAACATGATGGGAGTGGTGAAGAAGGAGGTAATTAAGTGGTTAGATGCGGGGATTATCTTCCGTATCTCTGACAACAGTTGGGTTAGCCCAGTTCAGTGTGTGCCTAAGAAAGGTGGCATGACGGTGGTGAAAATTACAAAAATGAGCTAATCTCTACGAGAACCGTCACTGGTTGGAGAATATTCATGGATTATAGAAATCTGAATCTTGCCACCCGGAAAGACCACTTCCCACTTCCCTTCATTGATCAGATGCTAGACAGATTGGCTGGGAGGTCGCGCTCTTGCTTCCTCGATGGGCACTCAGGGTACAACCAGATATCTGTTGCCCCTAAGGACCGAGAGAATACCTCATTCAATTGCCACTATGGCGTTTATGCTTTCAGGAGGATGCCATTTGGCCTTTGTAATGCACCTGCCACATTCCAACGGTGCATGATGGCCATTTTCACTGATATGGTTGAAGACATTATGGAGGTGTTCATGGATGATTTCTCAGTGGTGGGGAATTTGTTTGATGAGTGTCAAGTGAATCTGACACGTGTGTTGAAGAGGTGCATAGAGACTAATTTGGTGCTAAACTGGGAGAAGTTCCATTTCATGGTGCAAGAAGGCATAGTCTTGGGGCACCGAGTGTCAAGCAAGGGAATGGAGGTAGATAGAGCTAAAGTTGATGCCATAGCAAAGCTGCCTCCGCCAACCTTGGTAAAAGCAATAAGAAGCTTCCTTGGACATGCCAGTTTCTACTGACGATTCATTAACGACTTCTCCAAAATCGCCAACCCTCTCTGTAAGTTGCTAGAAAAAGATAACCTGTTGTATTTTCTGATGCATGCAGGGTAGCACTTGAAGAGCTTAAGCAAAAGCTGGTCACAGCACCAATCATTGTTTCCCCCCAACTGGGAGCAACCTTTCGAGCTAATGTGTGATGCTAGTGACTATGCAGTAGGGGCGGTGGTGGGCCAGCGGAAGGAAAAATTGATGCATCCAATCTACTATGCAAGTAGAATGCTGAGTAGGGCCCAACTGAATTACACAGTGACCGAGAATGAGATGTTAGCTGTGGTGTTTTCATTCGACAAGTTACGGTCCTACTTTATAGGATAAAAGGTAATTGTATACACTGACCATGCAACTTTTAGATACTTGATAGAGAAGAAAGACTCTAAGCCCCGCCTGATTCGTTGGATGTTGTTGCTACAAGAGTTTAATCTTGAGATACGTGACCGAAAGGGCAGTGAGAACCAAGTCGTTGATCATCTATCACAACTTGAGGGAGCTAAAAATACAATTGAGGTTAAGGATATTCTGGAAACCTTTCCAGACAAACTGCTCATAGATAAACATCAAGAAGCACCATGGTATGCAGATTTTGCCAACTACCTAGCTTGCGTATAGTCCCTCACGACCTATCTTCGGTCTAGAGGAAGCGTTTCTTTCGTGAAAGCCGTATGTATTATTGGGATGATCCCTATATTTTTAGAATATGTCTGGATAACATGATCCGGAGATGCTACTCCGAGATGGAACAATCTTCTATTTTGTAGGCATGTCATGCATCGGCTTATGGGGGACACTTTGGAGGAGCGACGACTGCAGCAAAGGTGCTTGAGGCTCGGTTTTTCTGGCCAACTGTGTTCAAAGATGCTCACACATGGGTAAGGGGTTGTAATGAATGCCAACGCACCGGGAACAACTACCGATGCCACGAGATGCCCACAACCCCAATTCAGGAGGTTGAAGTATTTGATGTTTGGGGGATAGATTTCATGGGTCCCTTCGTTAGCTCTTACGGCAATGAGTACATTCTTGTTGCTGTGGATTGTGTGTATAAATGGGTGGAAGTTGTAGCATTATCCACCAATGATGCAAAAGCAGTGGTGGGGTTTCTGAAGAAAAACATACTCACCCGCTTTGGGACACCACGAGCGACAATAAGTGACTGGGGCACTCATTTCTACAATAAATCATTTGAGAAATTGTTGGCAAAATATGATGTGTGCCACAAGGTGGCTACTCTGTACCACCAGCAAACCAGTGGACAGGTGGAGGTCTCCAATAGAGAGATAAAGAGTGTGTTGACAAAAACTGTAAATGCTACAAGAACATATTGGGCAAGAAAGTTAGATGATGCACTCTGGGCGTATAGAACAGCATTCAAGACACTAATTGGTATGTCTCCACACAAGTTGGTGTTTTGGAAGGCCTGTTACCTGCCGGTAGAACTTGAGCACACAGCGTGGTGGGCACTCAAACAGTTGAATCTTGACATAGAAGTTGCAGGCTCGTCTAGAGTCACAAAATTGCATGAGCTGGAGGAGTTCTGACATCTTACTTTTCAGAGCACAAGACTGTATAAAGAAAAAATGAAGAGGCTGCATGATCAGCACATTACGGAGCGAACCTTCAAATCCAGGGACAGGGTACTATTTTACAACTCAAGATTGATGTTGTTCCCGGGTATGCTCAAATCACGATGGTCTGGACCATTTAGGGTGGTTGAAGTCCTCCCGTCTGGGGTTGTTGAAGTTGCTACTGAGAATGACTCTCGCACATTTAGAGTCAATGGCCAGTAGTTGAAATTATACATGTGAATGAGCGAATCTAAAGAAGGAACTGCGCTACACTTGAATGAGCCGCAAAGGTCGAGAGAGCCGTAAATGCGCTCATCTGTCATGCTGCGACATTAAATCAGGTGATGCGTTGGAGGCAACCCACGATATTGTTGTAATTGTAATCATGTAAGAATAATCAATAACACAAAAAAAACCATCATCAGATTCAAAGAAGGGCCCAGACCGCAGTTAAAGCGCGGCACTGACCCCTCTCTGAACCCCGTCTTCCGCGGTCCCAGTGCTAACGCTGGCCAAGCCCGGATATAACCGCTCTCTGAACTTCATCTTCCGCAGTCCTCCCGCGACCACGGTCGGACCGCGGAGCCCGCGCGCCAGGTTGGTTTTTATTTTGTTATTTTTAATTTTTTTACCCCTTTTTTTACCAAAATGCCCCCTAGCTTTCAAAACCCTTCGTTCCCTTTTCTCTTCTGCCCCAGTAGCAATTTTCACCATTTTTTCATCTTTTCTCTCCAACTTCTCTCTTCTTCTTCTCTTATTCAATTCCTCAACTCACCCAACTATCCCCCCCTTCCCCAACTTCATCAACCCTTCCCAATCTTCAATCCTTGTATGTTCCTCTTTCTTTCTCTTTATTTTACTTACTAAATTAGTGTAAGTTAGTTTAGTTGTTTTAATTAACCATAGGTAGCAATAGTTTCAATCTTGTATAATTGTTAATTGTTGTTTTTGTATATATTTGTGGGTGTTATTGTGGGATTGTTTGGTGTGAAATTGTTTGGGCCTCCATTATTTTTGAAGTTATGGGGCTTGTGTTGCTATTTTGGAGGCCTAGAAAATTTTTTATGGAGATGTGGTTGTTGGGAGGCCCTGTTCAGTTGAAAATTGATGATTGCGTTGTTAGTTTGGGGCAGATTATGCACAAATTCTAAGTGTGGGGTCGGCTAGTGGTGAGTTAGGAGGTGATTTTGTTTGTAAATTAGGTGCAAAAGTGTAAGTGTGGGGTGGTGTTGGCCAATGTTTGTATTTAGCTAGGTTGTTAGGCCTTCACTACAATGCTAATGGGGTGTGGGTGTCACTTGGAACTACAAAAAGGAGTGTTTTGTGGTGTCTTTGGGCGGTGAAGTCTTAGTAACCACCCATTTGACACCAATTTGAATGAAATTAATCGATTGTCTTGTATCTATGCAGGTACTATGACTCGAAAGAAGCCATAGCGAGGGGATGGCTCATCCAACCAACCCACATATGACGAGTCTAGGTTCAACATTAAACTGGCGGAATATGACTTTGACGCAAAGGCTAGAAAGACCTTTATTCAGGTTGTGCCGATAGACCGTGCTGCCCTCTGAACAGAGAAAGATGAGACGTACGAGGAGATTCGGCACCGCCAGATGGAATTCCTCTTTGATGACCCTTGCCCGATCAACCTGATGATTGTGCGAGAATTTTATGCCAACTGTTTGACTGCTTCATCACATAGGGATGTGTTTGTGAGAGGTAAGTATGTCCAAGCACATATCCCATACATTCATAGGGCTTTGCGGCTACCTACATTCACGGGTGATGTTGATTATTACCATAGCCGGCCGATGTCACATGAAATGATTTGATTACCACTCTTTGTGTTGGGAGACGAGCGACTTGGGTCACGGATGGCGTAACTTTGAACTCCTCCTCTTTTAAACACTTGGCTAAATATTGGCTAACCATGATCTGCAGCCGCTTCATTCCGTCCGGCAACACCACGGACGTAAATTTCAATATAGCAGTTTTGAATTGGTGTTTTGTGACGGGCAAGGAGTTTGATGTTACCAGGGTTATTGGTGATGAGATGTTTCTGAGGGTCCCATTGCTTTCTAAGGGGTTTTATTTCCCCTCGTTGGTGACTTATCTGTGTCTGCAGAAGAACGTGCCCACCTTTCCTACAGATGGCACTGTAGCTTCTACCGCTCCATTCAAAGCCGCTCGCATTGACATAGGCCGGGGTGCTCGGGCTCCTATTCAGATTGATGATGACGATGATGCCCCAGCCCCTCCTGCTCCATCGAGGCAGTCCACTAACAGTGCCGGACCTTCTAGATGCCCTTGGGCTGGAGCGGGGTTCTCCATGTTTCAGTCTTCACGGCCGATATTGCGGTCCATGGAGGAGAATGGTGCGGATCTCCGCACCTCTGTGGATGGTCTTCATACGAGGATGGATGCCATGTCACAGCGACAGTCCAGGTCAGAGAGCTAGTTCATGTACTGGTTTCGTGCACTGGGGAGGGCATGCAATGTGGACCCTGCCACCGTCTCCGACTCGGATTGAGTGGGGACATACCATAATTTTAAGAGTGGTTTGGGAGAATTGCTATTTACTTGTTTAATATGACATGGGGACATGCCATAATTTTAAGTGTGGTGTGGGAGACTTGCTCTATTTGTATGTTGTATAATATATCAAATTGTTGGTGTTGTAGTTGAAGATAATTGTTGTATATATTTGAATTTGCTTTTATTAGATATAGCTGACTTTGCCCAACGACGGACACTTGTCGACGGGTCTCTTGAGGGTCAAAGTCGGAATTATATATAAAAAAACAAAATAACAAAAAAAAATAGTTAGAGGACTCTTCCTGATGACGGACAACTTGGACAAGTACTATTGAGGGAAGTATTCCATGTAGATATTTTTTCTTATTTTGTTTTCCTTTTTAGGTAGTGTAGTAATTCCCCCTTGGTTTTCTTTTGACCAAGGTTCTTTTCCAAGGGTTTTTCTTGAACCGAGTTAGGTAGATTCTTATTTTTGTGGTTTAGGACTAAAATGGGTAAAGTCTAGATTGAGACCCCTGATGTTCACACCTGCAACTTATTAAAATGAGCTTGAGAGTGCGATGGTTAGACTCGGTTGTAGACTTGTAATTCTATGCCTTAATTTTTCACATCTATTCTTGCTTGAAAGCTCGTATGTGTGTGTTGATGAACTGACTCGAAATGAGTTACATGCTATATGAGTGTGAGATTTTACCTGCTTTCCGTGCTTGCATATGTACCTAGAACTTGCCCTGTATGTTTGCAAAGCGAAATATAAGCTGTTAGGTCTTAGAGATGATCGAGGCACTTTTTTGTTTAAGCCCTTATATAACTCTTATGAATCCACCTGTACATATGTCCATAGTTAACCCCTTTGAGCCTGAAGCCTATTCTTTGGTAACCCTAATCAACTATATCCCTGAGATTGAATAAGTTGTTTGAACTTATACCTCCTAGAAGCACTTGAATTAATGCAGAACATATAAAAGTCAAAGTGTGGGGTGGTAAGAAGTAGCGAAAAGGGGGAATCAAGAATGAGTAAAATGAATGGTGCACAGGTCTTGTAAAAAAGAAGAAAGAGATATAGAAAATAAGAGGCCAGTGCACCTGGAAAAAAATGTAGGGGACAACTATGAAATAAAAATGTGGAGGAATGAGTAGGGGCTGAACATGAAACGTATAAGAAAAAGGGAAGTATGTATTAAAAGTTCTTAGGGAGGTTAGTCACTATGTCCAAATGTATCCTACCCGTCCCTTAGCCTACATTACAACCAAATCAAAACCTATTGATCTTTCCCTGAAACAACTCGATTAGTAGAGTACTACACTAGGGGCAAGCTTATGGTGTGTCTGTGTGGCATGTGACTGCTCTTTGCTGAGAGTGAGCGAATTCGTTCTATCTTTAGTTCCCTGTATTCAACGTATATGTATGCGGAACTTCTCTCAGAAAATTGATGAAAGGGCATGTGACTCAGGATGAAAAAGTGAGTCTTCACCTATGTAGAGTAAATAGAGTGAGGTTGATTGTGTCATGGCAATAGAGTCTACATCTTGGGTATGGCCGTTGCATTTCTTAGGTTGGTCTGTGAAAATGGTGGGTGTGGCATAACTTTGGGTAATGCATTGGTTAGGTCAGAAAGTGTGGTTTAGCTTGCTCGAGGACTAGCAAAGGTTTAAGTGTGGGGTGTTGATAATAGGTGAATTTGACTATATTCAGGCCCTAAATAACCACCTTCTTGAATTGTTTTGATATTAAAATGGTTAGCAAAAATGCTCGTAGTGGTTCTTTTTCGTGTTTTCAGGCTATACGCGACTAGGAAGATAGAAGTACTTGTGAAGTCGAGAAAATGAAGAAAAAAGGCCAACCATAAAAACCCCCAACCAAATCAAGTGAAACATGACAAGGAATTCTGAAGCAGGCGTTGGCCGGTCTCCATCCGCGACCGCGGACGTAACAAGGTGAAACATGGTCTCAGACAAAACAAAAGTTCAGAGAACGACTTTGGCTGCGGCCGAGCCGTGACCGCGGATGGAGCGCGGGCATATAGGGCTACAAACAAAATCGAGATTCAGAGAGGCTTCATAGCCGCGGTTCGACCGGGACCGCGCTTCGACCGCGGAAGGCGTGTGACTGCACAGGGTCAGTTGGGGAAAAACATGGAATTAAGCCCTAAAACCTATATTAGTCACTAGGTTCCGCCCCTTTGAGGCATGCATTGATTATTTTGAGTTCTTGGAAGGAAAAACAAGTGTGTGAGAATAGCTCAAACCTATTTCTTCTTTCCTTTTGATTTTTATTGTTAGATTATGTTTAATCTTAGTTTATTTTGTTTGCCCATAATTATGAGTAGCTAAATCCTTTGTCTAAGGTCCTGATGGAACCTATTGAGGGATGAACTTTTAGTTTATGTTAATGCAAATCTGCCGCTTTTAATCTATATTTATTCAACTATGTTCTTGTTGTAGTTAATTGACATGATTTTCAAGTAGTTGTGCTTATTTAGTGTGAATAATACCATTCCTAAGGTAATAAGAGGAATCTATAATTGCAGGTTTAAAGTCGGGATTAGGAATAACGAATCCTTTGTGCACTTTTGAATGAACTGTTTAATTAAAGCTAGCTAGTGTAGCTCAGGAGAGTGCAATAGTATATTATTGTGATTATTCGGAAGAAATTCATAATAAGCTAAGTGTTCATTGTTGATATAAAACTGTTGGTAAATTTGTATGAAGTATAAAAAGAAGGGACTCCACAATAGGGAAAGTTTTGACCGTAGCATCTCTCTCTCATATTGTTTACAACCTTAGTTAGTCTAATTTCAGCTTGTTAGTTTATTCCAAATATTAGCTAGTAATTAAACCTCCAACTGTGATTCGAATGTTTCGGGAAAGCTGGTCTTGAGGATTTGAGTGAGTCTTAAGGTGGTATTTGATAGGTTAACTCTCTGTGGATTTGACCCTGGGCATAATACTTGGTTTTTATTTGCAACGTCCGCAGAATCCTTTTTAGAGGGCATACTTTGGGCGTGATCACTCTCCAAGTACCCAGCTCCACAAAATGTCTATCCACCTCCACGAGCATACCATTAACCCCCCTGGGTCAGGTATTAAGCCAAATCAGGCGTGTCATAACGAGAGGTTGCTTAAACGAGAAAAGGTTCTCACCCCTATTGGAGAATCATATGCCAGTGTGTTACAAAAGTTGAAGCAAGTAGGCATGCGGAAGCTGATTTAGATAAAAATGCCAAACCCTCTTGAATGTGATGTTTCTCTAAAGTGTGCATATTGCTCAGATGCTCCGGGGCATGACACGGGAAAGTGCTGGAAGCTGAAGAAAGCAATTCAAGAGCTTATTGACGCGGGTAAAATCAATAAGCCTAGGAGATTTGTTTTGTTTTGAAAAGGAATGTGAGAATTCTCTTAGAGCCTCGGAGACCCAAAAACAACTTGTTCAGGATGATGTGATGAAAGTTTGTAGAGTTCCTAATGTGGGTGATGCAAAATTTAGTGGCTAAGATGTCGTACTTGGTAATTGGAAAGACGCTCCATTCCTAGGTCAGGCGGGGAGGAGCTTTGGTTGTCCATTTTGCTGTCATTTCTGCTGTCCGGGTTATTTATAGGGTTCTAATCCGGATATTGTCTTGTGATCAAACCCTCTTATCCTTTTATTTTTTTGTCTAGTTTGTATAGTCGTAGTGGTTTGTTAGGGTTGTCCATGTCTTTTTCAGTTCATTCTAAGGTTGTACTCCAGTTTTTTTTGTTTTATTTTTCTATTCGAACTGTTTCATCGTTTGTTTAGTTCGTTTCTATCCTTTTGTTTTGTCTTTTGTATAATGATGATTCTAGTGACATAACATGCATACATAATTCTCAGTCTGATCATTAAAAGCTACATTAGTCGGGAAGCAATGAAATCATTTTGAAGATGATGAGGGCATTTGAGGAAATAAGAACAGATTTGGACAATTTGAGATTGTTTTGACGCCCGAACCATGTGAAACTAGGGCAAGTAAAACATATAAAAATTCCCGTAAAAGTAAGTCGGCCAAAGTGACCGGGGGCCGATCGTGGTAATAAGAGTAAGAGTGTTTCCCAATGGCACATTATATCTGACAAATGTAGAAGAACAATGTATGGAAATGACCATCAATTCCGATGCGGTCAAGAAATGATGTGTATGGTTTCTGTATTCTAATTGCACTTGTTTGTATTTTTGCATATTTTGAAGTCTGAAATGACGAAGGCGTTTTGTTCTGCTATCTAAATACTTTACCCTTTTTCACCATCTTTGAGCCTTATTTATTTTCTTTCATACCCCTCTTTCGGAATCAACGTCACAATTAAAGAAACTCAAATGCCGGAAATAAGCAAATGGAAAAAGAAGGGAAAAGGAAAGGAAAGAAAGGAAAAAGAAGAAGAGCAAAAAAAAAGAGAAAAGGGGAAAGAAAGGAAGAAAAGGAAAAGAAAAAGAAAAAAAAGAAAAGAAAAGAAAGAAAGAGAAAAAAGGGGGAATCAAGAATGTGTAAAATAAATGGTGCACTGGTCTTGTAAAAAAAGAGATATAGAAAATAAGAGGCCAGTGCACCGGAAGAAAAGTAGGGGCAACTATGAAATAAAAATGTGGAGGAATGAGCGGGGGTTGAACATGAAAACGTATAAGAAAAAGGGAAATATGTATTAAAATTTCTTAGGGAGGTTAGTCATTATGTCCAAATGTATCCTACCTGTCCCTAATCCTACATTACAAACAAATCAAGACCTATTGATCTTTGACTAAAACAACTCGATTAGTAGAGTATTACACTAGGGGCAAGCTAATGGTGTGTCTGTGTGGCATTTGACTGCTCTTTGCTGAGAGTGAGTGAATTATTTCTATCTTTAGTTCCTTGTATTAAATTATATGTGTGTGGAACTTCTCTCAGAAAATTGATGTAAGGGCATGTGACTAAGGATGAAAAAGTGAGTCTTCACCTCTGTAGAGTAAATAGAGTGGGGTTGATTGTGTCATCGCAATAGAGTCTGCATCTTGGGTATGGTCGTTGCATTTCTTAGGTTGGTCCGTGAAAATGGTGGGTGTGACATAACTTTGGGTAATGCATCAATTGGTTAGGTCTAAAAGTGTGGCTTAGCTTGCTCGAGGACGAGCAAAGGTTTAAGTGTGGGGTGTTGATAATAGGTGAATTTGACTATATTCACGCTCTAAATAACCACCTTCTTGTATTGTTTTGATATTAAAAGTGTTAGCAAAAATGCTCTTATGGGTGCTTTTTCGTGTTTTCAGGCTATACGTGACTAGGAAGGCGAGAGGTACTTGTGGAGTCGAGAAAATGAAGAAAAAAGGACAACCATGAAAACCCCAACCAAATCAAGTGAAACAGGCCAAGGAATTCTGAAGCAGCCGTTGGCCGCGATCCAGCCGCGACCGTGGACGTAATGCGGTGAAACATTGTCTCAGACAAAACAAAAGTTTAGAGAAGTCCTTTGGCCGCAGTCGAGCCGCGACCGCGGATGAAGCGCCAGGTAAACAAGGCTGCAGACAAAATCGAGATTCAGAGAGGCTTCACGGGCACGGTTCGACCGCGACCGCGCCTCGACCGCAGAAAGCATGTGACGGGACAGGGGAAGTTGAGGAAAAACGTGGAATTAAGCCCTAAAACCTATATTAGTCACTAGGTTCCGCCCCTTTGAGGCATGTATTGATTATTTTGTGTTCTTGGAAGGAAAAACACGTCTGTGAGAATAGCTCAAACCTATTTCTTTTTTCCTTTTGATTTTATTGTTAGATTATGTTTATTCTTAGTTTTTTTTGTTTACCCATAGTTATGAGTAGCTAAATCCTTTGTCTAAGGTCTTGATGAAACCTACTGAGGGATGAACTTTTAGTTTATGTTAATGAAAATTTGCCGGTTTTAATCTATATTTATTCAACTATGTTCTTGTTGTAGTTAATTCACATGATCATCAATTAGTTGTGCTTATTTAGTGTGCATAACTTGGAAAAGAGTGCATGTTTAAGTAGTTGTTGAATAAACACCACTCCCAAGGTAATAAGAGGAATCTATAACTGCAGGTTTAAAGGCAGGATTAGGAATAACGAAACCTTTGTCCAATGTTGAATGAACTGTTTAATTAAAGCAAGCTAGTGTAGCTCCGGAGAGTGCAATAGTATATTATTGTGATAATTCGGAAAAAATTCATAATAAGCTAAGTGTTCATTGTTGATATAAAGCTGTTGCTAAATTTTTATGAAGCATAAACAGAAGGGATTCCATCAATAAGGAAATTTTTGACCGTAGCATCTCTCTCTCATATTGTTTACAACCTTAGTTAGTCTAATTTCAGCTTGTTAGTTTATTCCAAATATTAGCTAGTAATTAGACCTCCAACTGTGATTCGAAAGTTTTGGGGAAGCTGTTCTTGAGGATTTGAGTGGGTCTTAAGGTGGTATTTGATAGGTTAACTCTCTGTGGATTCGATCCTGGGCATAATACTTGGGTTTTATTTGCAACGTCCACATAATCCTTTTTAGAGGGCATACTTTGGGCGTGATCACTATCTAAGTACCCAGCTCCACAAAATGTCTATCCACCTCCACGAGCATAATATAAACCCCTTGGGTCAGGTTTTAGTCCAAATCAGGCGTGTAATAATGAGAGGTTGATGAAACGAGAAAAGGTTCTCACCCCTATTGGAGAATCATATGCAGTGTGTTCCAGAAGTTGAAGCAAGTAGGCATGCTGAAGCTGATTCAGATAAAAATGCCAAACCCTCTTAAATGTGATTTTTATCTAGAGTGTGCATATTGCTCAGATGCTCCGGGGCATGACACGGAAAAGTACTAGAAGTTGAAGAAAGCAATTCAGGAGCTTATTGGCGCGGGTAACATCAATAAGCCTCGGAGATTTGTTTTGGTTTGAAAAGGAATGAGAGAATTCTCTGAGAGCCTCGGAGACCCAAAAACAACTTGTTGAGGGCGATATGATGAAAGTTTGTAGAGTTCCTAATGTCGGTGATGCAGAATTTAGTGGCTAAGATGTTGTACTTGGTAACGGGAAAGACGCTCCATTCCTAGGTCAGGCGGGGAGGAGCTTTGGTGGTCCATTTTGATGTCATTTCTGCTGTCCGGGTTTTTTTTAGGGTTGTAATCCGGATATTGTATTGTGATCAAACCCTCTTGTCCTTTCATTTTTTTGTCTAGTTTGTATAGTCGTAGTGGTTTGTTAGGGTTGTCCATGTCTGTTTTAGTTCATTCTAGGGTTGTACTCCAGTTTGTTTTGTTTTGTTTTTCTATTCAAACTGTTTCATATTTTGTCTAATGCAAATTCCGATCTTTTGTTACTCCCAATAATTTTCTTCGATTAGTTCGTTTCTATCCTTTTGTTTTGTCTTTTGTATAATGTCGGTTCTAGTGAAATAATATGCACGCATAATTCTCATTCTGATCTTTAAAAGCCACATTATTCGGAAAGAAATGAAATCATTTTGAAGACAATGAGGGCATTTGAGGAAATAAGAACAGATTTGGACAATTTGTGATTGTTTTGACGCCCGAACCATGTGAAACTCGAGCAAGTAAAACATAAAAAAACTTCCCGTAAAAGCAAGTCGGCCAAAGTGACAGGGGCTGATCGCGGTAATAAGAGTATGAGTGTTGCCCAATGGCACATTATATCTGACAAATGTAGAAGAAAAATGTATGGAAATGGCCATTAATTCCGATGCGGTCAAGAAATGATGTGTATGGTTTCTGTATTCTGATTGCACTTGTTTGTATTTTTGCATATTTTGAAGTCTGAAATGACGAAGGCGTTTTTTTCTGCTATGTAAACAATTTATCCCTTTTCACCCTCTTTGAGCCTTATTTATTTTCTTTCATACCCCTCTTTCGGAATCAACGTCACAATCAAAGAAACTCAAATGCCAGAAATAAGCAAGTGGAAAAAGAAGGGAAAGGAAAGGAAAGAAAGGAAAAAGAAGAAGAGAAAAAAAAAAGAAGAAGAGAAAAGGAGGAAGAAAGGAAGAAAAGGAAAAGAAAAGAAAGAAAGAGAAAAAAAAGAAAGAAAAAGAGAAATGAAGAAAATTACACTACTGGAACCTGTCATTATAAGCTGATCATCTTCTCACTTTTCTTGTATTTCGACATTCAAGTACATTCCCTCAAATTGTTTCCATGTAGCTATAATTGAAGTTGAAATGAAATGTGTACAGATCCCTGCTCACTTTGAAGCTTGTTTCAAATTTACAATTGCATTAGTTCACCGTTTCTATTTTGAGTAATTGGATTGTTTTCTAGTAATATTGGATTGTAAATTCATGAGGAACAGAACTGTGCTTGGTGTAGTCAATTTGTATTAATTTGGACTGTTGATTGGGATAATGCTATGCTGATTTGGACAGCACAAATTCAGTTTGAAGTATCAAGTGTATGCATGTGCTTAGAAATGAACAGATGATTGAAGTTTTCAATAGTTAATTACAATTAGTGGTGTTTAAGTAATTTGATTTTAGGACATTAAAATCAGTGGGTGTTTAAGTTGTTGATTAGTGTTGAGATTGATAAATAATCGTAGATATAGCTAATTGTTGGTAGGAAGCATTAATAAAATCAAACATGATTGGTTTGTATTTTCTTCTTATTTACGTGAAATATTTATACATGGTTGGTTTGCCCAGTTCAATATTAATTGCAGTTTTTAGAAGCTATGTTGGTCAAATTATTATTGTCTATATTGACTGAAGTGGGGAATGGTTTGATAACCAATTAACTCATGTGCTTGTGATCTCTAGGGGTTCGATCCCCTGATCTTCCTTGAGCATTACAGTTTGGGCTGGCCTCAGGCCCATTTGCCGTAGCTCCCACGTAGAACCATTTGGTTTGTTAGATTGGGCCTTCTGTCATAGGCTTCAAGAATTCCAGTGTTTAGTTATTCCTCAGCCTTACTTGGGTACGGTCTTGGCTCAGTTGGATAAGAATTTTGTTATTAATTAAGGCTTTTCATGTTTTAGAGTTAGGTAGCGGGTTTTAAACTAAAAGGTTCATCCTTTTGTTTAGGCCCGGACTTGAACTCGGAATCTGAATTCTAATAATCAATTAGGATTTTCTTTTCTCTTAGAGACAAAAATAAAAAATAAAAAATATAGTTATCTTTTAGGTTTATCTTTTTTAAAAAATAAAATGAGACGAGCCTCGCCCAAAAATACGTATTTCGGGACCCTCAATAAAGGTTTAAATATATTTAGAAAATTGGGAAGGGTCGTTTAGCAAATTTCACGACCCTCCCAAAAAATCAGAAAAGCGAAATACATCGCGAGTGGGGTTCCAGAAAGGTATTAAGGCATCGATGACATCTGACCATGGCTTGACATTCATTAAACCAACGAGAACTCCTAGGATTCTCACCATTATTTCTTTGCTACTCTTTTCCATATCATTCCACCACATGTGGAGTTGTAGGTGGACCTCATTAAAGACTGTAAAAGGTTCAATTTCATTCGTCCTCATCCTGCACATTTATTAAGGTGATTAAGCAAAAAATAAAATTTATTAGACTGACTGTTTTCTTGTTCTTTTTCTCAAATTAAAATGAAAGACACGATTTTCGAACACGGCCTTTCAGCACTTCGGAGACGAAGATTTTAAGGCTGCATACGCTAACCGCCAAAAAATCCTGAAAAAAAGACCAAGGGTGGCTATTATCGCAAAAGCAGTCTTCCGGCGTCCTTTTGGGGACATTTGACTTATTTTATCGAGAATGACAGCACCCGACTTATTAATGACGAAAATTAAAATTTTGACATTATTTGGATATTTTTGCAAAAGGGGAGGTTGGACCTGATGAGAGTTGCCTACGTATCTCACATCCGGTGAGAATAAAACATGCATAGTTCGGGCAAAGAAAACAAACTATTTTTTTGCAAACAATACTCTTTTTTTGTTTTCTTTTCTAACTATTTTTCTTTTCCAAAAACAAAATAATTTTTTTCGTTTTCTAAAAAAAATTCGGCAGAGTTGCAACACTATTTGGGCATTGGTTTTTCTAAAAATAGGTATTAACTCTCCACTACTATTTCTCGCTTTTCCTCTTTTTTTCAATTTTTCGATATTTCCGATATTCAGAAGCCGATCAGCATGCAAGTCCGAAACAAATGAATGTACAGAAAATAAGTAGGATGCATTATGATGGTCTTTTTAATTTTAGGCTGCTTGTCCTAGACGGGCCCAACCCCTACGATGAGTCCCCTAAGTCAAATGCACATGATGAAAACAAGTGCTCATACTAGGGTTTCGGCATGATGCTGCGTTATTCTAGGTTAAAAAACCTAGGTTTATTGTTCTAAACAAGGCCTACCCGAGCGGACAGCTCGAGCCGAAGGGGGGTAGTGTACCGGAAACACAGAAGCTTCATTGGCTTAGCAACTTATCCGAACCTCGTTCTAAATTGGGAATTAAATTTTAGACAGAAAAGAAATCACATGAAGTGCACCCTTCTTCATGATTTAGAAGACTCAGAAAGAAGATGGGTTTCGGCGCAGTTTATATACAGTCAACGAAATATCGAAGCGGTAAAAGAAGTCAATTAGCACATTAGGTGTCACGACCCAAATTTTCGGTCATGATGGCGCCCGACCGCAAGTCTAGGAAAACCCGACCAATCAAGCCACGAATGGAATTCCAACCCAAGAAGAAGAAATTTCAACACAAACAACAAAATTTAATATCAACCTCCCAGCCATGGATAATTTATAACAAGGAAAAAACAACTAAACAATAATCCTCCCAAAACCGAGGAGCCACGAGTACAGAGCCTCCAGTAAGTACCAATACACTGACTGAAAAGAACTATAGTGTCTGACAAAGCAATAAGAGAAAATAGACTGATAGAGACAGAGCAAGCAGGTTCTACGAACGCTGGCAGCACCTCAATACTCTGGTACGTCTGGAATAGACAACAGCAGCAACTCTACGCCTCTAGAGCACCTGAATCTGCACACAAGGTGCAGGGAGTATGGTGTGAGTCTACCAACTCAGCAAGTAATAATCATGTATAAAAACCTGAAGATAAGAAAACACGAAATAACACAAAGTGAAGCTATCTAGTAGTTCTATACCGCACCAGTCTCATATATATACAGAATAATCAACATTAAATAAATGCATGAGATGCAATGCAATGCATGAACCCTAGAGAACATGAAGCCCGATCCATATGGGTACCCGCGCTCACTGTGGGGGTTTAGACTCTGGTGGGGCTCCTACAGCCCAAGCGCCATATCGTACAGTGCCAATTGTTACAACTTTTTTCATCACAATACACGGTGTCCTTTGTTAACACCGTTTCCATTACAATACGTGATGTCCTTAGTTACCACTATTTCCAATTAAATTACACGGCATCCTTAGTTACCACCATTTCCATTTAAAACACACGGTGTCCTTAGTTATCACTTTTTCCATTTAAAGTAATATACATTCCAAAAATAGCGAGATAGTACTCGTCAGCCCGAAATATCATTTAAAAATTATTTGAGGTTTCAAAACGTATAAATATGGCTGAGTTTGAAAAAATAGTATTTAAACCTAGACTGATTTCAATAATATGCAAATCATGAAAATTCTGAGATAACGAACCCTGAAGGATCCTACAAGTCGGCACAAGGTCCCAGACATGGCATCAAGCCCAAATATCATCGATATAATACGCGAAGCAATCACCAACCGGTACAATACATCCCTCGGATTAGACCGAGTCACAATTTCCAACATATACAACCCCACACTAGCAATGGAGTGCGTTTCTAGCCACATAATAGCATCACAATGTGATATACCAGGGTTTCAAACCATCAGGTCATCATCTACACCCATTACTCACCTCAAGCAGGCCGCAAACTAGCTCGCAATGCCTTTCCCTCAAGAATCGACCTCCGCGGATGCCAAATCTGATCAAAACCAATAGGAATACGTCACAATAGGCTAATGAAACATAAGCCAATCGAAATAACTCAAAATACACCCAAAAACATGAAGTTGGCAAAACCCGAGGCCCGGCCCACTTCTCGAAAAATTATAAAATTAACATTTTTAGAATCCTCATCTCGCCACAAGTCCATACATACAAAATTTATCAAAATCAGAGTCCAATTGCTCCTCTAAATCCCCAATTTTCATTTGAAATTTCAAGCCTTAGTTCATTAACATATATACCCAATTTCAGAGAAATAATGGTTAATTCTTCGATAAAATGACGTATTAAGACCACGAGACTTACCTCCAATCACTTCCTGTCAAAATCCCCTTCAAAATTCGTCAATGAGCTCTCAAGGTTTTGTAAAGATGGAGGAAAACAAGCCCTTGCTCGTGGATGAAATATTAAATACAATTTCTATGCCCAGACACTCCCTTTTTCGCGAATGCGAGGCCCAATCGCGTCCGCAAAGACCTTCCTCAATTGGGCCAAAAATCCTTCTTCGCGAACACGGTGCCCATCCGTGAACACGATGCACACAGCCCCTTCCCTCTACGCGAACACGATGGCCAAAGGCACTAGGACCCCTTCACTCGACCAAAGAACTACGCGAACGCGTCCCCCATCCGTGAATGCGAAGACCAGGTAACCCAGGCCTACGCAAGCACGAAGGCTGCCCGCGAACGAGGAGGGCATATCATGCCTGCAACAACCGCTACATTTCTGCAGCACAACTACAACTCCAAACACTCCGTTCAACCATCTGGAACCATCCCAAGGCCCTCGGGACCTCAACCAAAAGCACAAACATGCCCTAATACCTCATTCAAACTCGCTCGGGCTATAAAAACAATGTCTTTAACATCAAAAATCACAAAAATCTTCGAATTTCATTCTAAGACAAACTATAACTTTTCAAATTCTCATTCGATCCAAAACCCAACCAAACGACGTCTGAATGACTTGAAAATTTGTAGACATATCCAAAATCACCTAATAAAGCTAGTTGAACTCTCGGAGTTCCATTCCGATCGGAATCGGAACCAGATCAAAATCTTACCTATCAACCGGAATTTGCCGAAATTCAACTTTTGACAATTCAAGCCTAATTCTTCACCGGACCTCCAAATTAAATTTTGATTTAGCTCCCAAGTCATAAATCACCATCCGAAACTAGTCAAATCATCGGAAATCCATTCCGAGCCCTCTAATTCACAAGTCAACACCCGGTTGACTTTTCCAACTTAAGCTTTCCTTAAAGAGACTATTGGTCTCATTTCTAACCAAATTCAACCTAACACACTTCAAACTCACCAAACACATATATCAACACACGGTGAAGAATAATACGGGGATAACGGGGCTTAAATACAGAAGACGATGGGTGGGGTTGTCATATCCTCCCCAACTAAAACAAACACTCGCCCTCGAGCGAGTCAAAAAACATACCTGGAGCCTCAAACAAATGAGGATAGCTACTCTGCATCTCCTGCTCGGTCTCCCATGTGGCCTCCTCCACGGACTGACCTGTCCATTGCACCATCACCGAAGCTATGTATTTTGATCTCAACTTTCGATTATGTCAACCCAAAATAGCCACTAGCTCCACATCATAGGTCAAATCCTCATCCAACTGAATCGTGCTGAAGTCTAATACATGCGATCGGTCTCCAACATACTTTATGAGCATGGAAAAATGAAACACTGGGTGAACCCCTGATAAACTGGGTGGCAAAGCAAGCATATAGGCCACCTCCCCAATCCTCATGAGAATCCCAAAAGGTCCAACAACCGCGGACTCAGCTTCCTTTTCTTTCCAAACCTCATCACACCTTTCATAGGCGAGATCTTCAACAGAACCTTCTCGCCCACCATATAAGATACATCCCGAACCTTCCGCCCTGCATAACTCTTCTGACACGACTGAGCTGTACGAAGTCTCTCCTGGATAACTTTCACTTTCTCTTAGGCATCCTGAACTAGCTCTGTCCCCAATAGTCTAGCCTCACGGGGATCAAACCAACCAACTGGAAATCTTCACCGTCTCCCATATAAAGCCTCATACAGCGCCATCTGAATGCTGGACTGATAACTGTTGTTATAAGAAAAATTTGCAAGCGGCAGGAATTCAGCCCAGAACTGAGAAGAAGACAGAGTACCCCTGTTTGAGACTATAGAAACAGGAACCTCATCCAAGCGCACGATCTCACGGATGGAAATATCTACCAACCGCTCTGAAGAATATGTTGTACACACCGGAATGAAATGCGCAGACTTGGTCAATCTATCCAAAATCACCCAAATAGAATCAATGTTCCTCGAGCTACGAGGGAGACCACTCACAAAGTCCATAGTAAACTTCTCCCATTTCCATTCCGGAATATCTTTCTGCTGAAGTGCATCACCGGGTCTCTGATGCTAGTATTTGACCAGCTAACAATTTAGACATCTAGCCACATAACTCACAATGTCCTTTTTTATTCTCTTCCACCAATAATGTTGCCTCAAGTCCTGGTACATCTTTGCGGCACCCGGATGAATAGAATACTGTGAGCTGTGGGCCTCCTCTAATATCAACTCTTGGAGCCCATCCACATTAGGCATGCAAATCTAGCCCTGCATCTGCAACACACCATCACTACCAATAGTCACATCTCTAGCATCGTCATGCTGGACCCTATCGTTCAGCACAAGCAAATGCGGGTCATCATACTGGCGCTCTCTGATGCGATCATATAAAAAAGACCGAGAAACCACACGAGCCAACACCCGACTGGGCTCTGAAATATCTAATCTCACCATCCGATTGGCCAAAGCCTGAACATAAACTGCAAGGGGTCTCTCCCCAACTGGAATATACGCCAAGCTACCCATACTCACCGTCTTTCGGCTCAAAGCATCAGCCACTACATTGGCCTTCCCCGGATGATACAATATGGTAATGTCATAGTTCTTGAGTAACTCAAGCCATCTCCGCTGTCTCAAATTCAGATCTTTCTGCTTGAACAAATGATGAAGGCTGCGATGATCCGTGTACACCTCACAAGATACGCCATACAGATAGTGCCTCCAAATATTCAAATCATGAACTATAGCAGCCAACAACAAATCGTGAACATGGTAGTTTTTCTCATGGGGCTTCAACTTCCGAGAAGCATATGCAATCACTCTACCCTCCTGCATCAGAACACAACCAATACCAATCCTCGAAGCATCACAATATAATGTATAAGAACCTGAAGCTGCTAGCAAGACTAACACTAGGGCCGTCGTCAACAATGACTTGAGCTTTCGAAAGATCTCCTCGCACTCATTAGACCATACAAATAGTGCATTCTTCTGCGTTAACTTCGTCAATGGCAAAGAAATAGATGAAAAACCTTGAATGAACATGCGGTAATAACCCGCCAAATCAAGGAAACTCCAAATCTCAAAAGACGAGGATGGTCTAGGCCAACTCTGCACTGCCTCGATCTTCTTTGGGTCAACCTGAATACCATCACTGGACACACGTGTCCCAGAAAAGCCACGGAACTGAGCAAGAATTGACACTTGGAGAATTTCGCATACAACTTCTCCTCTCTCAACCTCTGTACTACCACCCTCAAATGCTGCGCGTGCTCCTCTTGGCTACGCGAGTACACAAGAATATCATCAATAAACACGATCACAAAAGAATCTAAATACGGCCGAAATACATTGTTCATCAAGTGCATGAATGCTACTGGGGCATTAGTCAACCCAAATGACATAACCAGAAATTCATAATGCCCATATCTCGTCCTGAAAGCAGTATTCATAATATCAGAATACCTAATCTTCAGTTAGAGAATACCTTTGCTCCCTGAAGCTAGTCAAACAAATCCTCAATACGAGGCAATGGATACTTGTTCTTCACTATCACTCTGTTCAACTGTCTATAATCAATGCACATTCTCATTGTGCCATCCTTCTTCTTAACAAATAACACCGGTGCGCCCCACGGTGACACACTCGGTCGAATGAACCCCTTATCTAGGAGTTCCTGCAACTGCTCTTTCGGCTCCTTTTGCTCTGCTGGTGCCATACGATAGGGAGGATAGAAATGGGCTGAGTGCCCGGCACCAAATCAATACCGAAGTCAATATCCCTATCTGGCAGCATGCTTGGCAAGTCTGCTGGAAATACATCAGAAAACTCCCTCACCACGGGAACCGAATCAAGACTAGGAGTCTCAGCTCTAACATCCCTCAAAAATGCCAGATATGATAAACATCCTCTCCCAACCATCCGCTGGTCCTTTAAGAAAGAGATTACAGTGCTGGGTACATAATGAGTCGAACCACGCCACTCACCCTCGGAATACCTGGCACAGCCAATGTGACTGTCTTGGCGTGATAGTCTAAGATAGCATGGCACGGTGATAGCCAATCCATGCCCAGAATAACATTAAAATCAACAATGCTCGAAAGAAACAAGTCAGCTCGGGTCTCCAGACCCTCAATTGTAACAAGACAGGACCGATACACATGGTCCACAATAATAGTATCACCCACGGGTGTAGATACATGCACAGGAACCGCTAGACACCCTCGGGTAGTCCCCAAAATGATGAGCAAAGCAAGCAGACACGTAAGAATATGTAGACCCGGGATCGAACAAAACAGAAGCATCCCTGTGGAAAACTAAGATAACACATGTGATCACTGCATATGAAGATACGGAATCTCTCTTATCTGGGAATGCATAGAAACGAGCCTGACGACCACTCAATCGCTCATCCCTTCTGGGCCGGCCTCTAGATGACTGATCCCCACCCCTACTAGACTGGGGTGGTGCTGAAACAGATGGAGAAGAAGAGGAGGGCTGATCCCTCTGCAAAAACCTACCACCACAAATTCGAGGACAATGTCTCTTCACATGACCAAACTCCCTACACTCATAACATACGACTGAAACTGGAGAAGGGGACTGAAGGGAACCCCTTGCCACAGATGAACACTAGGCTGATGAAGTGGGTGCAGTGCTGTGAACAGGGAGGGCACTGAGTGAAGACTGGCCCTGCTGGTAACTCTGACAGCCACGGCCAGAAGAAACTCCACTGTACTCAGGGGGGCCTAACTGAGGAGGCCTGAAAGAACGACCTCTGCCCTAATGAAACTAACCCCTAGACGGGGTGCCACCATAACTGCCCAAACCTCGAGGCCTCTTGGCCTCCCCCCCCCCCTCTCGCTCTAGACGGCGATTCGTCTTAATATCGCGGGCTATATCCACCGCTTCCTCAAAGGTATGGCTCAGGACCCTCTCTTGAGTCATCAGAATACGAATGGGATAAATGAGCCCGTCCATAAATCGTCTAATCCTCTCCTGATCTGTTTGGACCATCCACAGAGCATAACGAGCTAACTCTACAAACCTAACCTCATATTGCGTCACAGACAAATCCCCCTGGCGAAACATCTCAAACTGCCTGTGTAACTCCTCCCTCTGTGACCTAGGTACCCACTTCTCCAAAAAGATAGTGGAGAACTCCTGCCGAGATAACGGTGATGCACCTGTCGGCCTACGCCGCTCATATGCCTCCCACCAGGTGAAGGCCGCTCCTGAGAACTGAAAAATGGTAAAAGATACCCCACTAGTCTCTAAGATCCCTGCTGTCCTGAGCATGCGTCGACACCTGTCGAGAAACCCCTGGGCATCCTCACTGGAACACCGCTAAGGGTCGGAGGTGAAAGTCTACTGAACCTCTCTAGAGGACGTTGCTCATCATCTGGCATTACTGGTACCCCATCACCCTGAACTAGAACAACTGGCTGAAGAGGGGCAACTGGCTGAACAGGTGGTGCCTCTAGGGTCTGCAAACCCGGTGCACCCTGCTCTGGAGTGCGAGCTACGGGGGTCTGATGACCACCCCCTATCTGAGAAGTAGCTGCTGCAGTGGTAGCTGATACCACCTGAGCTAACCCGGTGCAGACGGATAACATTTGAGCCAACGTCTCCAAGAGACCCACTATCACAATGGGCACTGCCGAAGCCTGAGTAGGTGCTGCTGGAGCCTCAACAACTGGGGGTTGATCCTCAATAAGGGCAACAGGTGGATCAACTGGTATAGCCCCTGCTGCTCTACCATGACCATGGCAACGGGCACATCCACATCCACGGCCTCTCGCTGGTGGCAATGGGGGTCGTCCACCATGTCCTCTTGCACGGGTACTCGCCATCTGCAAGAGAATAGATTAAGAAGTTTCAGCTCTCAAATCAAAAAAGCCGCACGATAAGATTTCAAGAATATGAAGTACTTCCTAAGGGTTCTGCAGCCTCCCGAGGATAGATACGGACGCCTACATACCGATCCGCGAGACTCTACTAAACCGGCTCAAAACTCGTGAGGCCTAGTAAACCTAGCCTCTGATACCAACTTGTCATGACCCAAATTCCCGATCGTGATGGCGCCCGGCCGCAAGGCTAGGAAAACCCGACCAATAAAGCCACGAATGGCATTCCAGCCTAAGAAGAAGAAATTTCAAGATCAAACAGCAAGATTTAATGTCAACCTCCCAGCCAGGGATAATTTATAACAAGGAAAACACAACTGAACAATAATCCTCCCAAAACCGAGGAGTCACGAGTACAGAGCCTCTAGTAGGTACCAATACATTGACTGAAAAGAACTATAGTGTCTGACAAAGAAATAAGAGAAAACTGATAGAGACAGAGCAAACACGTTCGGCAGACGCTGGCAGCTACCTCAATACTCTGGTACGTCTGGAATAGACAACACAGCAACTCTATGCCTCTAGAGCACCTGAATCTGCACACAAGGTGCAGGGAGTATGGGGTGACTCTACCATCTTAGCAAGTAATAAGCATATATAAAAACCCGAAGATAAGAAAACACGAAATAACACACAGTGAAGCTATCTAGCAGTTCTATACGGTACAAGTCTCAGAGATATACAGAATAACAACAGTAAATAAATGCATGGGATGTAATGCAATGCATGAACACTGCGTAACGTGCAGCCCGATCCATATGGGTACTGTGGGGGTTCAGACTCCGGAGGGGATCCTACAGCCCAAGCGCCATATCATACAGTGCCAATAGTTACCAATATTTTCATCACAATACACGGTGTCCTTTGTTACCATTGTTTCCATTACAATACGTGGTGTCCTTAGATACCATTGTTTCCAATTAAATTACACGGTATCCTTAGCTACCACCGTTTCCATTTGAAACACACGGTATCCTTAGTTACCACCATTTCCATTTAAAATAATATACAATCCAAAATAGCAAGATAGTACTCGTCAGCCCAAAATATCATTTAATAATCATTTGAGTTTTAAACATATAAATATGGCTGAGTTTTCAAAAAAAGTATTTAAACCTCGACTGATTTCAAATAATATGCAAATCATGAAAATTCTAAGATAACGATCCTTGAAGGATCCTACAAGTCGGCACAAGGTCCCAAATATGGCATCAAGCCTAATTATCATCGATATAATACGCAAAGCAATCGCCAACATAGTACAATACATCCCTCGGATTAGAACGAGTCACAATTTCTAACACATATGACCCCGCACTATCCATGGAGTGCGTGTCTACCCTCATAATAACGTCACAATGTGATATACTAGGGTTTCAAACCCTCAGGTCATCATCTGCACCCATTCCTCACCTCAATACGGCCACAAACTAGCTCGTAGTGCCTTTCCCTCAAGAATCGACCTACACGGATGCCAAATCTGATAAAAACCAATAGAAATACGTCACAATAGTCTAATGGAACATAACCCAATCGAAATAACTCAAAATACACCCAAAAACACGAAGTCGGCAAAACCCTAGGCCCGGCCCACTTCTCGAAAAATTATATAATTAACATTTTCAGAATCCTCGTCTCACCACAAGTCCATATATACAAAATTCATCAAAATCAAAGTGCAATTACTCCTCTAAATCCCCAATTTTCATTTGAAATTTCAAGCCTTAGTTTATTAACTTTTACACCCAATTCCAGAGAAATAATTGTTGATTCTTCGATAAAATGACGTATTAAGACCACGGGACTTACCTCCAATCACTTCCCAATGAAATCTCCTTCAAAATTTGTCAATGAGCTCTCAAGGTTTTGTAAAAATGGAGGAAAACAAGCACTTGCTCACGGAGGAAATATTAAATAATACTTCTCTGCCCAAACGCTCCCTTCTTCGCGAACGCAAGGCCCAGACGTGTCCACGAAGACCTTACTCAACTGGGCCAAAAATCCTTCTTCGCGAACGCGGTACCCAGCCACGAACGCGATGCACACACCCCCTTCCCTCTACGCGAACGCTTTCCGCAACCGCGATCGCGATGGCCAAAGACCTGAGACCCCTTCACTCGACCAAACCACTACGTGAGTGCATCCCCCACCCGCGTACGCGAAGACCAGGTAACCCCAGGCCGACGCGAACGCGAAGGCTGCCCGCTAACGCGAAGGGAAAATTATGTCTGCAATAACTGCTGGATTTCTGCAGCAAAACAACAACTCCAAACACCCCGTTCAACCATCCGGAACCATCCGGAGGACCTCGGGACCTCAACCAAAAGCACAAAAATTCCCTAATACCTCATTCAAACTCGCTCGGGCTATAAAAATGCTGTCTTTAACATCAAAAATCACCAAAATCTCCTAATTGCATTCTAAGATAAACTATAACTTTCGAAATTCTCTTTCGATCCAAAACACAACCAGACGATGTCCGAATGACTTGAAAATTTGAAGACATATCCAAAATAATCTAACAAAGCTACTGTGACTCTCGAAATTCTATTCCGACCCCCGGATCAAAATCTCACCTATTAACCGGAATTTGCCGAAATTCAACTTTAGCCAATTCAAACCTAATTCTTCACCGGACCTCCAAATTAAATTATGACTTTTATCTCAAGTCATAAATCACCATCTAAAACTATTCTAATCATCGAACCCTGAACAAAACATTTTGGGTTCTTTTCCCCAACAGAGTCGCCAGAGCTGTCACACCTCCTTTTTCACTACATCCGAAAGGGTATAAAGGACTTTTTCCAATTAAAGGACAATCGAAACGAGATTTATTATTAAGATTAAGAGTCACCACTTGGGAGATTAATAGTGTACCAAGTCACCGATTGAATCCCGAGCCGAGGAAAACATGACTCTGTTAATAGTACGCGAACCAGAAATCTGAGTAAGGAATTTTGTTAACCTGGAAGAAGGTGTTAGGCATTCGCGGGTTCTGTGATTCTAGTACGGTCGCTCAACTGTCATATTTGGCTTATTTATCTAATTTTAATACATGTTGAACCTCTATACAAATTATAACTTTAACCTCTTTTATTAAATTTTTAATAGAAAGTTGAACGTTGTTTAAAATGTGTCTTTGGATTGCGCCATATGAAATGCACCACAACCCTGAACACATTTTATTCAACGGTTTGGAATTTGGGTCACATGAAATGCACACCCAAGTGTTAAGAAGGTAAATTATTAAAAGTGTGCCTAAAGTGACTAAGGTGATATCATCTTTGGGGAAGGCCGTGAAATTTGCTAAACGGTCCGTCCTGAATTTTATGTATTTTAACATAAAAATTTAAAGGGGGCCCCGCAATTTATGTATTTTGTTTGGCGGGGCTCACCTCATTTATTATTCAAAAGCCAACCTAAAGCAAACTGTAATTTTTTTCTTAATTTGTCTCCTAAAAAAGAAAAAGGCCTAATTAATTAACATGTCTATGTATCATTACTACGATATCCAAATAAGGGTGGAGTTCAAATAATACAGCCTCACAGAAGCTTCCAGCGTTTGGGCCTTAAGATTGGCCCTACACATTTCAATTCCGCCTGTGCAAAAATAAGAAGCTGCCCAGACGTAGGCAGTGCTCAGAGAATCTGGCCCAAATTTTGTTTGGCCAAGGGCTTCCCAGTTCAGTCTACCAAACGAATCCATGTAAACAATCAATTGGTTTTGTCTTTGTTTTCTTTTTACATATTTATGAAACTGCCTAGTGTACGTGATTTCACCTAATAAATTAGATCTAGCTCATGTAGTTTTAACATTGAAGACTTGAACTGGAAAATCTAACCATCACAAGGAAAATACGGAAATCCAGACTAACCTAAAGAATTACGTGCATATTTGGATTAATTCAATGTTCAAGCTCACTCCCAGCCTGTTCTTAACCAATGCTCGAAATTACCCCAACAAATAACAACTGAAATGGATTATACAGATACAGTTCACAGTCCAATTGATTATAAAAGGTTCAAATCATCTAAATCTCACTACAATTCACTAAGAAAGCATTCACGTATGAAAACTACATAAAAACAACGGTTAACTCCTAATTTCATATTAATACTTACTAACATTGATATCAAACCTAAGCATCCTTTGAATCTAGCAATTCTAACTACAATTGTAAAAGCACGAGACGAATTGAAATCAATACAGTCCAGACATCCTATTTATACACGTGACAAAAAATTTCAAGCAAACGTGAATGTCTTACACATTAAAACCAAACAGAAACGCAATGAAATCAGAGATCAACTTCAAACAATAATTTACTTCATTTCCATAAGCTTGAGAGCTGCAGAACATGTACCGGATGTTCGAAATGTAAGAAGAAGAAGAAGTCAACAGCAATCACGAGTAGAGATCAAATGTAGCCCAAAAATGTTCAGCAGCCCAGAACTATTTTAATAACCAAACAGGACCAATAGATCTACTCAAAAAAGCACCAAAATGCCCAGAAATGAACCTATAAAATCAATACACTCAATAGAAGATCCACAGTCAATTCGAATAAACCAGATCCAATGCCTAGATGACTCGAATTGCCTTCAAATCTCAGATATCGAACAAAACACGAAAATTCAAGTAGTTTTTATCCTAAATGAGCTAGAGACTTCAATTAAATGCTAATATGAAAATGACTTAAGAAAAACTAATGTAACGGTAGTTAATTTGGATTTTTATTGCTTTTGTGTATTTTTTGAGATTTTCAAATGAAGAGAGATTTTCGAATTCCAGATCTGGTGTTCTGATCTGAAATTCAAATTTCAGTTTGTGGAGACTTAGGAAATTTTGGGGGGAATTTTAGATGTTCAAAACTTGGAAAAGAAGGCAAGGGGAGTGCCTTTCATAGTCAAATTTCAGGGGGGAAATTTCCAGATTTCCTTACCCATTTTCCCCCTCTTTTTATTTTTAGTTTTACCCAAATAGTCCTAAAGTTTTGACTTGTTGCCTAAGTTATTACACTAAGCTACTGCAATATAAACTAAGGCCCTATTATAGAAGAGTCTAGGGTGTTCTAGTTGGAACCACGGGATTCTAAGTTCCTATATTACCCCTGACTTTGTTTTGAAATTACTACCCTAACACTTCAAGCTCATTTATCTTCGTTAAATTTAACTATAATTAATCAAAGACTAGGTTATTGAGCTATATCAAAACCCCAGAAAGAGAGATTATTGTTCTTATAAAATCATTAATTAAATGAGACCCATACCCATTTTTCAAACTTATATAATTTAATAAGTGGGTACAAGGTGAAATAATGTCCAAAATCATTATCTCCTGAAATCCATTAATTTGTTTTAGACGACATCCAGGGTGATTTACATAATTACTTGTGGTTGTTATGTAAATCACCCTGGATGTCGTCTAAAACAAATTAATGGATTTCAGAAGATAATTACTTGTGGTTTCCTAAAATATTCCATATTATACAATATTAATTGAGTAGCATGTTCTACAATCTTAACATATGGTAAAAGTATAAACTACAATAGTTCTTATGAAAGTACACAATGGGGTGAATTGTAGCATTTTTATATTTTTAGTCTTTCTTCAGACCAAGTCGATTTATACGGAGATAGCCTGAACAAGACTGTTAGTACTATAATTTAAACAAATATTAATCACAACAAACGGCAATGGTATATAATAAAATATGGGAACAATAAAGTGAATGGCACTAGAAATTTTATACTGGTTCGGAATCAATATGGTATACTAATCCAATCCCCTTGGGTTGCAAGGTTCTTATCTCTTTGTAAATTGGGTTGAGTACAACTTGTGTGATTTTCAACGTTCACCACCAACGTTTACAAGGTTGGTTTACACTTGCTCTCACCAACAACGAACAAGGGTTGGTTTTAACACGCTCACCAACAATGCCAAATGGTGGTTTTCGCTCGCTCACCAATAACGAACATTGACACAACCTCTTAGGGCACACCGCCTCTCCAATATTTTTCTGTCTCTCTTCTCTCTGTTGTGCACACAGTAAATCCACTTAAGAGTAGAATTAAGAACTTGTATTGGGTAAAATATTATATAGAAAGCTACGTACATTTCTTCCTTCACCTCCGCTTTATAGCCTTTCAACTTGTTCTAGCTATTTCATGACCTAAGGAAATTTGACTGTTTATTTGTTTCCATAATTTGTCTTGGTAAATTCTTGAAAGCTCCTTTCTTCCTTAAATTGATCTGACCGTTGCTTGATTGGTCTTCTATTCAACGACTTCAAAAATATTTGTTTTCATATATTGCTTCGTCAATTTTCTCACACCATATATTGATCATGGACACGGATGTCAACGGTGCGGTGCGGCGCGGGGGAGTTTGAACGTTAGCGAGTCGGTGCGGGTTTGAGACTTTGCTGTTGCGGGGCGTGGCGGGGGGGGGGGGGGGGGGTTTGGCGGGGGGGGGTGGGTTCAATTTTTAAATTAAAAAATAAGGGGGGGCGTTAACGCAAAACTGCCGCTTGACTGTCTCTTCTTCTTCTTTCCCATTTTTAACTTCCACGTTAGAAACAAAATAATAAAGAAAGAAAGAGAAATTATTACTACTCTGTACATAACACAAAATATTTTTTCCACTTTCATATTCATTATATATTATATAAAAATATTTATACACCCTTTTATGCAATCTGATTACTGTTAATCTCATCTTCTCCTTCACCAAGATTCTTCAGTAAGTCGGTCTGTATTGTTATTTTTTGGGTATTTTTATTTCATGTTCTTTTGCATTTGGTTTTATTAAAGTCATGTGAAAAAATTTATTAAAAAATTGCGGGGCGGGACAGGGCAGGTGAACGCAAATGGAGTGCAGGGCAGGTGAATGCAGATTTAAATTCTGTGCCGAGCGGGGTGAGTTTAAATTGTGCGGGTTCAGACATAACCCATCGCGCACCCGCACCCGCACCGCGTGGCATTCCTACCTGGGCAGAAGATGAATTTTCCTTAGTGCTGATGCTTTCATTTGGATATGGTAAATTGATGAGTGTCCTTCCAATCTTGTATTTATTGAATGATTTTCTGCACGAATCTTGATTACAACTCATTCCTTAATAATTTTGTCGTTGTATTTCAGTTTGTCTCCTCCCTTGTCATTCTTCCACGATATCTTCTTTCCTCGTATCTTTTCTTGGAATAAAATAGATTTGCATCTCATATTTTGAGTCTTCAGCTTTCTGTGTCTTCTAATATTTATAGAGAACTTTGATTCTTTGGAAGTCTTCATTCTTTAATATATAATTTTTGAAGTTGGACCTTCGTTTGTACTCGACGAACCCACATATAATTAAAGAAGTGATTTTATCACTTTCCATACCAATCCAACTTTTCACGATTCTCGGAGCTTAGGTATAAGTTACATAATTTTCTTTCCTTTTGAGAATAGGTGCTATTGTATCTTCCTTGATCTTTTTTCCTTTTATGATTTAGGGCATTCTTCCAATGATGCCTTCCAGGTTCCCTTGCTTAAAAGTTCTTCCGCAAAATATACCTCCTTTTTTTCTATTAAGTCATTGTAAATATTCTTCCTTTTTATAGAATGTCTCACTTCCATTTATTCTCTCATGGCTTCGTCGCACAATATCTTGTTTTCGCACAACATTAAGTCATTGTAAATATTCTTCCATTTTGTTGTTGTTGATTTTATCAACATTCCTTTCAATGTATTAAAGAACCTTCCTTCCATAATGTTCTCAGAGTCTTCCTCTAATATTGTGGTAAACCATTCAATATTTGAAATTTGACTTTTAAATATTATTCCTTAAATAATCTTTCTTGATTATATTTTCTCTCATAAATTCATCGCATGATATTCTCTTTTCCATATTTGTTTGGATCTTTACTAACTTCTTTTCCCTTGAACGAACGTGTACAAGAATAAGACTACCACAAATAAATGTTCTTTGATTAATAATTATGTTGGTTTGTTATCATCAAAATCAATATGTATTGAGCTATGTATTTATGTATGGTTACTAATTAGCTTAGCTGTCACTTAGTTGTAGCTCTATTAATTGTTAGTTTTAGCTTATTAGTTATAGAAGCTACACATGTGTATATACATAAGTTTGTACAGTACAACATTACACATTATTCATTTTCTAAAAAAAAAAGTATCTTCTATCAGTTTCTCTCTCTATGAAGCTTCCAGAATCTCCACCATTTGAGCTCTAGCTCGAGATCATTTTTTTTTGCTGCATCTACAAATCAACATGGTATCAGAGCCTAGCATCTCACTCTCTCATCTCCTCATCATCTTCAGTAAGGCCAATTGAACTTTTACCCCAATCTTTCCATTTTGAGTTTTTCCCTAGAAGGTCGTTTATCTCCAATTATCCTATATGTCATTTCTCTCTTCAATTTTTAATTATATATATCTTCATCAAATCGAGTCCTATCTCATGGCTATCACTGAATCGAGCACTGAGTCCGATAGTCCCTCATTTGTTCTCGAGGTGGAGTCCGGTGTCGATGCTTTTTTTTTGGTCCACTAGGCAATCGCCTAGGGTTAGATTTCATAAATAACAGGAAAAAGAAAATTACAACAAATAGGAGAAATAAAATAAGGCGGATTACACCGGTAATGTTACCCATATAACACAGCCGGCATAGACCTTATCTTAGCTATCCTATTGAGGCAAATAAAAGCCTCCTGGACTAGCAAGCATGTAGAAAGAAAGAACTCGCAAGAACTAAGAATTGAATGATCATCACAGAGTTTATAATATGCTCTATGATGATATTATATAGAATAATACTAATGTGATGGTAAAATAAACGGATGAAGAAGCCATAAAGGTGCCCTCTTTTCTCTTTTGTCGTGAAGATTTCGATTTGTAGAATGTTGTCTTCTTCCACATATTTTTTCAAAAAGTCTTCAAAATGCATGCCTTATTCTTCAGGCGATTGGATTTTGAAAGTATTGGTTGAGCGACCTATTTTTGTTTTGCATTTCTCATTGGGGGCCTCCTTATGTTTAATTCTTCAAACACCCTGCCGTCCCAACTTCTTTCCCTTTGACGAGACTTCTTATTTCTTGCACTATGCAATGGTGACAAATCTCCTTTTGTTGAAGCGTCTGCTCGGCATTGGTTTAAAATATCCTCTTCTTCCCCTTCTTCATATATATGTCCTCCTGCCAAAATTAGATTTGGCAATTCTTGAAAAACGCATTGAGTTGTTAATTGTGCATTAGTCATAACTGCGTTTTTTTGTTGTTTTTGCGATTTGTTCCTGCTCATGACAGAACTACCAGTAATAGGATTAGTATCTGTATTTACCATCGCTTCCAAGAGTTGTCTTTCCTCGGACGAGATTACTGAAGCAGTTGTGACGAGCTGCCCCGCCTGTCGCCATGCTACTGTATTGCTATCAGCAGAAGGAAAGTTAGTTGGAGTATTTGCATTCCTTTGCTGCTTCTGATTTGAAAGCAGAGTTTGCGTCATGGCATCGACCATGTGTGTTGTAGGTCTTCGCACAGAATTCTGAGAAATGACTCTGGATTTTCCATCTTTTCACATGGTTTCCTTTCACCTTCGAAGCTTCCTTCATATTTTCACATAACCATATCATTGTTTTCCTGCTAAACGTCGATCTTCTGATTAGGTTTCTCCCTCTCTCTGTCCATTCAAACCATTCTTCCGCATTTGTTGAACTTCTCCCAATTTCATCAGACTTGAAGCCCATTACAAAATATATGATGTTGTTTTCCTTCATTGTAGTTCTTTTCGGTTAGATCGAATGAACCCTTTTGCAGTAGAGGTCACTGGAAACTTTATTCCATCGCCGGAAAATAGGAAGTATTCTGACTTTGGTGAAATTGGATTAGGTATGAAAAGTAAAAGTTGTCGGGATTCTAAAAAAATAGATAGATTTGGTCGGAATTTTTCCTTGAGAAGGCTGTCCAAAAGAAAAAAATTGAAAAGCTGCCGGAAAATGGCTCACGCGCCACGCGCGTGGCGACTTTGCCACCGGAAATGGCGGCGCGTGAAGATTGATTTACCAAAAAAGTTTCATAGGGTTGGTCGGAATTTCAAGACCTCCGTACTGGTATTCATGGGAGCCTAGGATTCCTTGTTCTCAGGCTCCAATCATTTAGCATCTTCTGAATGTAAGATTCCATCCCTCTTTAGTCGATGCCTCGTGTAGTGTTACTTTTTGTTGCTGATTCAAGGAATATATGTCAGTAAAGATATCCTTCAATGGTCCTTGTCCTAGTCAATTGTCATTCCACAATAAAATCTACCTACCATTTTCTACCTTGAACTTGAATTTGTTAATCAGTTTTGGCCATAGATTCCTAATTGACTTCCTTACACTGATACCATATGGAGTTTTCACCGATTTGGTTGTCCATTTTCCTTCTGTTCCGTATTTCTCCGTATTGGAACAAAATATTTGGGGGTTTGGAGGGGGGGGGGGGGGGTCAGTATTTTCAATTTGGGAGGTGAAGAAATCTTGATGCAGATTCTTAATTTTGTCCTAAGTTGCTCAGACACAACAACTTAGGTGCCGCACACATGTCTACATGACACTAGTATGCGTGTGGGTATGGAATCCATACTAGATCTAGTCATACAATTTTGGGTACTTTGACTGATGGATTCGAGACGAGATAACAATTTGATTCCCGAAATCAGAACCAAAACTAAGGTAAATTTAAAGAAAATAGCACACCTTATCTAGAAAATCAATCTACAACTTGAGAATAAAAAATAAATTCACACTTTACAAGCTATACATGAGTTTTTCACAAAATTTCTCATAATTTAGTGATATTTTGAATTTTTTTTAAATTATTTATAGTAGGATCCCCCGTATCCGTGTCCGTATTAGGATCCATTTCCTCGCATCTTAGAATTTACAACCCAAACCCGTGTCCGAGCAACTTAGATCTTGTCTACCATGTGAATATCTCATCTCTCTCTCTTTCTCATATATATACTCATCTGTGTGTATTGTTTTATGTACATTTATATATTATCTTTTTGTGCCAGTGAAAGGGTGAAGCAGCGTCTGGCTCTGTATCGTGGTGTCGTGCCTAATATATGGAGTTTTCAAGTGACGCAGAGGAGACCTTTTCTTGAGCTATCAAGCTTTTGTTGGATAGTGATCATTCCTTTTCTTTTTAATGCTGTATTTCCCTCGGCATTTCTTGTTTGGGGGTAATCCATGTACACACAGGTAATCTTTTTGTTTCCTGCATCCTGTAGAGCAAAAGCTTGGTGAAGGATGGGCAATATGTAACTCTTGTCCAAAGTGGAGCACAACCAATCTGGCGTAGACATTCTACTCACCACATGTCCAAAGTTGATACGTGTAGCAACCATTTTATTTTGGGGTAATCACGTCGAGTGGTAGGCATCTAGGATACAATTTTTCAAAGTTTCTTATACACATTTGCTTTTTTTTTTTCTTCTTCTGAAGTTGTTCCCTGTATGATGAAACTGGAGAAATCTTCTTAGACTTAAAATTCTAGGCACAGATGTTTCTGTAATTGTGAACTTTCTGGCAGATGGAAGCTTAAGCTTTGATAACTTCGTGTAGAATCATTGGAAATTTATTTTTCTGCTTTAGCCATGTGTGTAGTTGTCTTTATCACAGTTTCCTTTTGGATGTGTCCTGGTGCAACGGAACTCAAAAACAATTCATCAGGATCGCAGGCAAAGCAAAACAGAACTATTTAAAGGATACGGTTCCTCTGTACGTTGGTTAATTTTGATTCCAAACGCTGAATTCTTTACTGTCCTCACAACTCGTTGGCTATTGAAATTTTTCTTGATGGAAAAACTGGTTAACGTTACACTTGTCCGTATCATTGCAATTTGTGCTTTTAAGGTGGATACTGGTGCTTCTGGCCCTGAATTATTCGCTAGATCTCCTAGACATTTATCAAGAATCCAACTCATTTTGCTATTGAACTACCAAATGCTTGTTACCTTCTACAACTAATATGACGGAACCAACGAAATGTTTGTCAATTCTACAACTAATATGTCAGAGCCAACAAAGACACTCGCATTATAACCAGTCCAGAACTAAGTTGACTTCGATGGTAGAATTTACACCAGGTAGCCACTCCACTCTAAAGGATTGCTATTTAGAAATTAGCCACTGCGTCCAGAATTTTAGTTTTCCATTTTAGTTTTCTCCTAAAGTCTAGATATTTAGTTTAAAAATTCAAGATATAATAAGTACTGGCTAATTTCTAAATAGCATCCCTAAGCACTTGCCCCACTTTTGGTGCTTGAACTTGCATGGAAAGAAATCTGTACAAACAGTTGAGGAGAAGTAGCTCTTCCTCTAATTTATTTAGTTCTTGGCAAAATACTCCTAACAACAACTACAACAACAACTACCCAGTATAGTCCCACAAAGTGGTGTCTGGGGAGGGTAATATGTAGACGAGCCTTACCCCTACCCGAAAGGGCAGAGAGGTTGTTTCCAATCGACCCTCTGGATACTTTGGCAAAATACGCCTAAAAGTATGCTAATTCAGTCTGGTACATTAGACTTTACATTTGTCCTCTTCCTTAAGTTGTTGAATAATTTCACCATGCTTTATACCCTTGTACCACTTAGCACAGGCTATGTAAGCAACTAAATCTAAGATTGTCAAGCCAGCCAAGAGAAAGTAAAACCTGTCGAGATGACCCTTATTAAGATTTCCCGGGATCCATCCAGACATGTTATCAGTTGTAGAAATTTTCATCACTACGCTCACGAGTAAGCTGCTGACGTAGTTTCCCAGTGATATCGATGTCATGCACAGTGCACTACCGAAGCTTTTGAGTCCATCGGGTGCTTGTTCATTGAAAAACTCTAGTTGGCCTACGTACATGAACACTTCTGAAGCTCCTACCAGAGAGTATTGAGGAATTTGCCATAAGATAGTTAGAGAGCTTGAGCCTTGGTCTTTACTAGCATACTTGAGCCTGTAGTACTCCACAATTCCTGCTGATAGCATTGCCATCACAGCTATGATAAGTCCAATACCCATCCGTTGAAGTTGAGTTATCCCTAGAGCCTCACCCTTGTTCTTCTTTATCTTTTTGACAAATGGATCAAGGACTCGGCGGTAGAGGAATATTACAACTGCTACACTCATGATGTCAAAGCTAGACATACTTGCTGCTGGTATCCTGAATTTCCCGATTGTAGTTTTCATTGTATCACCTTGCTCGACGAAGATTGAGGCCATTTGTGTGAAAACTACAGAATAAGTTATAGTACATAGCCAAATTGGCATCAATCTCAAGATGCATTTCACCTCTTCAACTTGTGAAATTGGGCAGAGGCACCAGGGGTTGCGATTGCTCTGCTTCTCATTGCCAACTTCGTTGGATGTGATCAAAGCTGCTTTATCCAAAAACCTGTGTTTAATAAAAGAGCACCTTAAATGGACAAAATACACAGGCCAAAAATTAGGTATCTATGTAACTATCTTTTGAATTGGACACTACTACTTTTATACTCACTTGAAACCTTGGGTGTGGAGCATTTTTCTACCAGCAGTTCTGGAGCTTTCGTCATATAATGCATCTTCATTCTCTGGAATCTCTACTCTCCACTTGTTCGATGCAGCGATTATCACTTGGGAGAACCTGGTTATAGGGTTGCCACTAGACCTAAAGTGCCTATACTTGAGGGTGCCTCCAAGAAAGAGCACCAATGCAGCAAAAGCAGAAGCAGCAGATGCCCAAAAACCAAGAGCCCACATCCCGTCATCCTCAAAGTAGTCTAAAATGGTGTTAGAAAAAAGTGAACCAAGGTTCAGGGCCAGGTAGAAGTAGCTGAAGAAGGCCTGTTTGGATTGTTTCTCTCTTGGATCATGCTCATCGAACTGATCAGCTCCAAAGGTAGCAATGTTAGGTTGGTAGCCTCCATATCCTAGAGCAATCATGTACACAGAGATGTAGAATAGACTAATCTCCATGGTTGAACGCGGTCCACATAGAGTTGTTCGATCACCACAACCTTTCGGTTTCAGCAAATAAAGTTGTGTCGCCAGTGATAATAGTACTAACCCCTGTTTGACAAGTATGAAGGAATAAGAAATCTGTTTGATTGTGAATTTCATTAAACTGTGTGTCAGATGCCACATAATGGATACTTACAATCACATAGATGACCTGAAAAATGGCACAACTTTTGAATCTTCCCCAGTAAGAGTCACTAAGAAAAGCACCAACAAGAGAGAAGATGTACACAGTGCCAGTCCATTTGCTCACACTATTAGCAGCCTCAGCATTGTTTTCTTGCATCACTCTTGTCAGGAACAACACCAAATTCACCCCAACACCAAAAAAGGCAAGAGTAGCTAAACCTTGATTCACTGGATAAAATCACAGGGAAAACAAATTTAATAGAAAGTTAGGTGATCCATTTTATTGCTCAATAATAGACAAAAGAGCATTTGTTTATAAGATAGTTAAATCAATCAATTTGCTTTTATCGGTGTTACATTCTCCTCCATAGTATAACTAGATAAACCAACCAATGTTCAAGACCAAAGCACACTAGGCAAAATTATGGACAACTTTCAACATTAGCCTCTCAAGTAACGTAAGATAAAAAGAGCATCAGCCTATGAGATAGTTGAATCAAATAATTTTAGTTATATGGATGTTAAATTATCCTAAATAATGGGATTTAGCATGGCTAACAAGGTAAAATCGATCAATCAGTATATGAGATAGTTGAATAAGCCAATTTGGTTATATGGATGTTACATTCTCCTAAATATGTATAGTGGGGTTTAGTGACTAAATAGGTAAATCAATCAACCAATCAATCAATGTCAAGACACACTTGTGAAAATGTGGAGAACATTCAACTTTAGCCTCTCAAGTAAGATGAAAAGACCACCACAAGTTGTGGCCAAGTATTTCTACTAGGTTTGATAATTAGGTCACTTCAATAGACCTATCATTTCTTTCCTTTCCAATCAATTTCTTGTCAAAGTGATATTCACAATGCATTTTACTTTACTAGATTTAGGGTGTGTTTGGTATAACGGAAAATGTTTTCCGTGGAAAATATTTTTCAAGAAAATATTTTCTTGGAAAACAAGTAGTAATCTTATTCATTTTTCCGGTATTTGGTATGCGAATTAAGGAAAATGACTTCTCAAGAGTATTTATAAATAATTTAGATATAATAAATATGAAGCCATAAACCTAAAAAGTAACAACCTTATGTACCCACAAATTTCATAAACTTTTGAATCGCTAAATATTCAAAACTGCGAAATTTCGAACCCGTAAACTTTCAAACACATAAACCTCTGAACTCATAATTTTGGAACTTGTAAAATTTTGAGCATTTAAACCGATAAATAATAAAACTAAAATTGAAAATTATATTTTAAAATTTTTTTTCGGGGGGGGGGGGGTTGGTGGGTGGGTGACCGGGTCGGGGGTTGGGGGGGGTTGGGGGTGCGGGGTGGGATGGCGGGGGGGGGGGTGGTGCAGATAAAATAAAAAAACAGAAATTTAAAATTGCAAAAAAAAAAAAAAATTAAGGTAAGAAATTTTTTTTTTTGCGAGGGGGGGGGGATGGAAGGGTAGTAGGGTGGGTAGTATCGGAAAAACTAAAATTTTAAAAAAATATATCTTTTTTTGGAGAGGGGATGGGGTGGGTTAGTGATGGTGGGGAAGGTTGAGAATGAGGTTTGAAAAATGTTTTCCCTTCTTTTGATAAGGAAAATGTTTTCCTTCATGCCAAACACACCCTTAGAGTTGAAATTAGTGATAATTGTGCACCTACAAAGGCAATTAACACTTATAAGACAGTTAACCATGACCTAGGTGTGATATCCCTATAGCATTTAAGGGTGGTTAGGTGGGGTGTATAAGTTAATATGTTTTTTCCCCTAATATATCCTATCAAACGATCCCTCTGATCGTTCAATAGTGAAGGTGATCTTTTTCTATGCCATGTTGTGGAAAGAAATTAAATATCTTTTTCTTTCCTCTATAAAACAAGTCACTACCTAGGCAAGCACTCAAATGTCAAAACATGCCAACACTATGTCCTAATGTCAAAACTTAACAATACACTATGCCCTAATGTCAAAACATTCCAACACTATGCCCTTTTTGCCAATTTTATGCATGAGAAGAACTTCAATTATTAATCATTTTACCTTGATAGATCTTATGTAACCTAATTGTCATCTCTTTTTTTTCCCAAACAAAATAAAGCACCCTAATAAGGCATGCGGAATGACTTTAATTTTGTTTATATGCAATAAATCTTTCCATGCTCCATTCGACATGTTTTCCTTCTTCTCCAAATAGTAGAATGGCTAATCAGGTCACTACATTCTCAATAAACGACAAGGTATGACCAATCAAGAAATGTGATAAGAACACTGGTTATTCCTTGATATGCCTTTCTGCTTTTAATACATCATTCTTCTACGTACTACGCCAATGACCAATCATAAAATGTGCTAAGAACACTTACATTTGCCGATACTACCTAAGCAAAATGTGCACCTTTCGACTTTTAACACGTCATCCTTCTATGTACTAGGCCAATGACCAATCATAAAACGTTATAATTAAGAGAACTTATCATCCTACGTACATCCCTCAACACATCCATCCTCAATATATCATAGCTAACAAACTAACAATCATGTTTACTGAATACAATCCATCTGATCAAATAATTGTTTTGGGAAAAAAAGCAAATAAAAAATGAAAATACACACAAAAACAAAAATTAGGATAAGCAAAAATCGTGATCAATAGAACAAAAATTTGTCATTATATGACGTAGCACCTACAGTCGCATGGATATATTTACGTGTCAGAAATGTCTTTTCTATTACTGCATGCTTTTGTCACACCCCCTCCTTTTTTCTCTCTCGTCTTCTTCCACAGAATTTTTGCTATGCCAAATTCATATCACAAAAGTACAGAGAAACTGGAAGTTTCTTCTCTGATTTCTCTCAACCCCCTCCCCCAACCAAACCCAAGCCCATAATACATAGTACAAGTTTATATAGGTATGTATCTCGAGCTGTCAAATTGAGAGAACCCTCTTTTGACACGTGTCTTAAGTATTTTACTTAAATTTATTCTTTGCACTTTTTGAACTCTTGTCATATTCCAGTTTCCTTTGCATATGATAGCTGGCTTCATTTATTAACTCACAATTTCCCAGAGTTATCAACCTTTATTTAAAACTTTTATTTGTTTACACCAAAATAGAAAAGAAAAATGAAATCTGGCAACTCTAAGAAGACCACATTTTCGACACGCCAAATAATAAACAAAAGAAAAAGCTAAAAATAAGTCAGAGAAATTATATTAATACTTTATACAAAGTGTACTGACAATTGTATAAGGTGGGAAGAACTATAAAAGAAAGATAAGCAGAGTGTAATATCGGCTTTTGTTCCCTTTTTCCCGATATATTAGTCAAGATAAAAGTGTGGTTTAATTTTTTGTAAAAGAAGAAAAAGCTCACAGAGAAGTATAATTCCAGCGTTCCATGTCCCAGTTTTTCCTATGATTGCAGGCATTCCATGAAAATCAACAGTTCCATCATTAGTGCACTCTTCTTCTTCTCCCCCTTTCAGCTTCACCTGATAATTAGTGAAATGATCATTCTCTTTCACTTTCATGAAAATATGTACTATAATAGTAAAGGAAAATGTGTTCTCTTTGCATGAGAAGATTATAAAGATAGAAATCTAATGCTTTTTAATTCTTGTGTAGAGAATTAAAACCATAGGTGAATGGTTGGCACTAGGGATAATTCTTGATTTTATAACTGATTAATTAATGAAAGAAAGCAAGTAAGTAGATGATGAGTAAAAAATTACCTCTTTGGAGAGTTCCAAGCAAGCCATTGATGATAACTCAAAGCTTACTTCAAAGTTATGGGAAAGGGGAGAAGTGAGTGTGTTGATGGTGGAAATGAAGAAGGCAAACAAGGAGGTGAGTGTAAATCAAAGTGAGGAAACATTTGTATTTATAGAGGGTTGAGAGGCTTATTAACTGGACGGTAGATATCATTGGGGGAAAAAGCCAAGTGAGAGAGAGATATCCAGTATGACCCAATTTTCACAAGGAGTTAAATTGAATATGCAATTCCTTCCGGTGAATCTATTTGACTTGACACAAAGTTTATAAAAAAAAGACGACTTTCAAAATTTGTGATAGTTATAAATACTTCTCATTAAAAGTAAAATTGAATGTTTAACCTAAATTATTTCTAAATTTAGAAAGAGATCATTCTTTTTAAAACAGACCAAAAAAATAGGCTCACATAAACTAAAACAGAGAAAGTAAAATTTATAAATATTTTTTTACACTGTCAATAAGTTTTAAATTGTGAGAACACTCTAAAATTGTGGGTAACAAAGTAAGAAGTTCTTGGGGTTCGGTTAAAAGAAAAAAGAATCTGTGATAGCATTATTTATTATTTTACTAAATTACTAATTAGTATTTAATAATAAATTTACCTGTAATAATTAAATAAGTGATTTGACTATGTTAATATTATTGACACATAGGAGTGAGCTTAATTTTCCTTTTTGAGAGTGAGCTTAAGTCTTATTGTGATATAGTAATAAGTACCATACATGAAACCTAATATTGAGGGTCCCTTACTACATCCGTCTTGCCTCTCAAATGGTTGCTTTCATTTAACCAATGAAACATTCATTTTAATGCTTTGTTGAAAGACTTAACAACCTAAGTTTAGAAGTGGAACTTACCTTTAAAATTGGACGCTTTAAATAATTAAACATTATGCTTAATTTGTCTTTTCTTTCCTTTTGCTTCCGATTTGATGTATTGTGAATATTTAAACCTAAGATCTTACAACTTAATTACTAGCTAGTAGTGTGGTGGGAATACCGAATAATATCCCATCTGTTCTTCGAGTGCAGTTTCTCGAAAATAATAAGGAAGCTCAAAGGTAAAATATGGAGAGAGTTTACTTTGGCATTTAGCAGCATTGGTGTATAGAGTATCGAAAGACAGAAAGGAAGCGTTGTGGAATCAGAGAATACATTGCCTAGCTGCAGTGGATGAGTTGCAAGATTCGAGTAAGTGCACAACATATTGTATAAGGTCAAATTCTACTTATTACGTCTTCATATTGGTAGGAACGACCAACGCATGTATGCGAACGAAGTAAAGGCATGACCTATGAATGTCGGAGTGAGCTGTATCATCGGTTTTGTCGTCTCCTCGAAGGAACGCGATCAATCTCTGTATTATTTTATTATTTCAAGGAGGGTCACCTATTATATAAAGGAGGATCGCAATGTTATAAAAGGGATACTTTTATTTTATTGAACAAGCCTCAAACTCTCTCTATCTCTAAAAAGCCATTCTCTTTCTCTCTTTCTCTTCTTCTCTCTCTTGAATATCCAATATATTGGAAGCAATAAAGAACATAATACAAAAAAAATATCTCTGGGTCTCATTATTTTCGATTACAATTTACCCTTGATTCACTTTGATTATTTTCACTTATAAAGTTTTAGTATCTTTTGAGTCAAACAGTTTGGCGCCATCTATGGGAATTTCGGCAATTGAAATTATAGTTTGCACGTAGTATATCAAAAAGAACAACGAACCACCGTTCTTCACACCCTACGGAAATCGAAGATGGCAGAAATGATGCAAGAATGAAAGAAATAGCAGGCGTCACAACTAATCTCATAGGCCCTCTCAACGAGGCCAGTAGAGAGAACATCTTGAGTACAACATCTGGTAGTGCACCGGATTGAGAGATCTCACAATCTCCATCTGAAGACCTGACAATCTTGCACGAAAGAGGAGCCTCTACATTTGCTGTCAAAGAAACACCACCCCGGTGGTCAATAAACTACTGGAGGAGTGCTTGATAAACACTTTAGGTAGCTTGCTTGAAAAGTCACCCCAAAGCAACATCAGAAATGTATCAGTGGCAGGCGTCGTCGCTACCACCGGTGAACCCGATATGTACGAACAAATAACACCCACATCGATGTCCAGGCTAACGATGGTCCACAAATAGCAATCCTTAAGAAGATGGGAGAAATTGAGAATGAGAACAAAATACTTCGTGACCAAATGAAAGAGTATGAGGAAAGAGTGGAAAAAATCTCCGGCCCTCCCAAGTTACTACCGAAATGCAACGTGGGAAGGTTCATCGAGCAGCCGTATAGCGAAGAGGCTGCACTTTACCCAATGCCGAAAACCTTCAAGATGCTACCATACATGAGGATATATGACGTGACTATGGATCTCGAAGACCACCTGACCCACTATGTGACCGCTGTGAAGGGAAACGATTTGTCAAAAGAATAAGTACCCCCACTATTTCTGAAAAAGATCAAATAAACGTTGACAGGGGGGCCCTAACATGGTACTCTTAACTACAAGTTAGGACAATATCAACGTTCGAGGAAATGGCGGAAACATTCGACACCGCCCATGCACGAGCAAAGAAAGCAGAGGCTAGGGTCAACGATATCTTTGCCGTCAGTGAAACCGTAGGAGAGGGGCTCAGGGACTTCCTAGCAAGATTTAACCAGGTAAGGATGCGTCAACCAAATGTATCGGAAGGTATGCCGGTCGCACCTTTCCAAAACGGGCTGAACAGAGATGGTTCAAGGGCGACCAAAAAGCTACTGAACCGACTCATGAAATATCCTCCCACCACATGGAAAGAGATCTAACGCCTACTGTGCCAAAGTACGAGCGGATGAGGATGACCTCAATGGACCGACCCAATGGCTAACGATAATACAATCAAAAGCGAGAAGGGATCGACGCAACGACGGGTGATGGGAACAACCCCCGCGCTTTAACATAGAAATGCATCAACCCTAGATTAGATCCTTCCATCCACCACCTCCAAGGCACATAGAGGCATTGCAATGACATGTCGCTCCACTCCGGAATGAAAGAGGTATTCCCCCTTTATTATCTGCCCATAACTTTTGCATGTCTCCCACAGAAATAGTGTATGCACTGGACAAACTAGGCATCAAGGTGAAATGGCTGCAGAAAATAAAATGAGATCCTACCGCATGGAGGTCGAACGTCCTGTGCGAGTTTCATCAGGAAAGAGGACATAAAACCGAAAACTGCATAGGTCTACGACAAGAGGTAGTCAGGATGCTAAACCAAGGATACCTGAGGGAGCTGCTTAGCTATAAGGGAAAGACCAACTTAGCACGAGGGCGGGAATAACCCCAAGGGCCGCGAAAAACCACTTTCACCAGCATGCACCATAAATATGATCGTCGGAGGCGGTAACTATTCAACAATCAACCACGTTAAGTTCACCACCATGCAAAAATTGAAACCAACAATCTCCACAAATGGTATGATGACATTGAAGATAGTATCACCTTCGATAAGTCCGACGCCGACGGTTTACCTTTTCCTCATTATGATGCTTTGGTAATAACTTTACGTGTTGCCGATACTAATGTGAAGAGAATCATGGTTGATGACAGAAGCCGCGCCTGTATTATCCATACAAGATTTCTCATGCAAATGAGACTCGAAGATAAGATAATACCGCATTGCATAACACTGACCGGTTTTAACAATGCAGTAGAACGGACCTCCGGGGAGATATCATTGCCGGTTTTAGCGAGGGGAGTCACACTGGAAACCACTTTCCACGTCATGAACCAGGAGACGGCCTACAACGCCATTATAGGACGCCCTTGAATACATGCCATGCGAGTAGTCCCTTCAAACGTCTGCCAAGTGATCAAGTTCCCTACCTCATGGGGAGTATTTAGCATTAGGGGCGAGCCACGCCCCGCACAGGAATGCTACCGAATCGCTCAAGACTGTGCCCACACCAAATAGTTGAAAGGAGAAAGTGCAGAGGCATAACAATCTGCCATGACAAGGACTAAGGTCGACCCGATGATGGAAACTATCAAAGATCCAAGCGCCGTAGAAGCTGAAAAACAATAGTCGAGAATCTTGACCCAGTCTAACTGGACAGCACCGACCACACTAAGAAAGCCTACATCGGGCATAGCCTCTACGACCCACGTAGGTACCAGGAATTTCTAACTAACCACACAAATTTATTTGCCTTTTCTCACTCAGATATGTGGGAATCTCGAAAGACATCGCCACTCACAAGCTGAACATCGACTCACTATATCCTCCTGTGCGGCAAATTAGAAGGAAGTTCAACGCTGCAATCAACGAGGCGGTCAATTAAGATATGGATAAGTTACTGGGTAAGGACTCTGTCAGAAAATAAAAATACCCCCAATGGGTCGCTAATGTCATCATGATCAATACGAAAAATGGGAAATGGAGAATGTGCGTAGATTTCACCGACCTCAACAAGGCATGCCCAAAAGATTCGTTACCATTACCCCACATCGACTAGTTGATCGACGCCACCGCAGGGCAAGAACTGCTGAGTTTCTTAGATGCCTACTCCAGCTACAACCAGATCATGTTGGCCGAGGATGATCAAGAAAAGACAACTTTAATCACCCACCAGGGAACGTATTTCTATAAGGTAATGCCATTCGAACTCAAAAATCCAGGAGCAACGTATCAGTGACTGGCCACCAAAATGTTCAAGGAACATCTCGGCAAGACCATGGAGGTCTACATCGATGCTAGTAAAGTTGACAAAGAAAGAAGACTACATCGACCATCCGAAAGAAGCCTTCTGGATACTAAGACGATACAGGATGAAGTTGAACCCGGAAAAGTGCACCTTCGGCGTGGCATCAGGCAAGTTTTTGGGTTTCCTCGTATGACAACGAGGTATCGTGGTCAACCTGGATCAGATCAAGGCAATAGATGCAATACCTGAGACTTTAAACAGCAAAAGGGTGTACAAAAGCTGACAGGATGAATAGCCGCTCTATACAGGTTCATATCGCGGTCCTCTGACAGGTGAGATAAGTTTTTCAACATATTGAAAAAAGATCAGGGGTTGTAGTAGAACAAGGAATGCATCGAGGCCTTGATCAAATTAAAAGCATAGTTATGTTCGCCATTGTTGCTAGTGAAAGCGAGCCTAGGGGATTCTTTGCTGGTATATCTGGCGGTGTTCGAAGTTGCTGTCAGCGCAGTATTGGTCAGCGAAAATAAAGGTACGCAGTCTCCTATTTACTATATCATCAAAACCCTAGTGGATACCGAGACACGATACCCTCACCTCGAGAAGTTGGACCTTGGCACTGGTCGTAGCTTAACGAAAGCTTAGACCCAATTTTCAGTGCCACCCTATAAAAGTAATAATAAACTTCACTCTGAGAAGCACCCCACACAAGTCTGAACTGTCGGGCAGGCTCGCCAGATGGATGTACAGCTCAGCAAGCATGACATATCCTATCACCCAAGAAACGCCATCATGTCGCAGGTACTTGCCGACTTTGTCGCCAACTTTAGCACAGAGATATTGCCAGAGGCAGAATTGGAGGCCATTCGTGCCTCCCCTAGTATCGACCTTTGGACCCTCTATACTGACGGCGCCGCTAATGCCTTGGGATCGGGAATGAGACTCATTCATCAGACTATATGATGCCCTGATATGACTTACCGTTAGGCCTAGTTTTAGGTTGTGATTGCAGGTGTGAAGTTAGCCATCAAATATAGGTCTCGATGACTCATCCTCCATTGTGATTCCTAACTCGTAGTAAACCAGGTCACCAGGACTTACCAAATCAAGGAGCAGAGACTACAATAATACAAATCAGAAATCCACAAGTTGATGCCTGAGTTCGGCGAATGCCGCTTTGATCAAATCCCTAGGGCGCAAAATGTTGAAGTAGACGGCTTAGTGAAACTGGCCACAACCACAAAAAATATCAACAGGGATAGTATAGTCACCCTCCTCCATTCAGCCATCGATCATGCTGAGGTACTCTCTTTACATCTGACTTGGGACTGGCGCAACTAGTTTGTATCCTATCTGCATGATGGGACACTCCCACTCGACAAAAAAGAAGCCAAGAAGCTCAGCGTACAAGTCGCACGATACGGCCTGATAAATCATGATCTCTACAAAAGGATGTTTGGCGGACCCCTAACTAAGTGCCTAGGGACGCACCAAACAAGGCAAGTACTCGAAGAGGTGCATGAGGGTCACTATGGTGCCCATACATGTAATCGCGTCATTGTCTGAGCCGGTTATTACTGGCCCACTATGAAAAAAGAGGCAGCAGGGTACGTTCGCAGGTGAGAACAATGCCAAAAATATGCCCCCATGATACACAATTCAGGAGAGCCTCTCTACTCAGTAACCTCACCTTGGCCCTTCATCAAGTGGGGGATGGACATAATCGGTCTCTTACCAGCGGGATGAGGAAAGATACAATTTCTATTAGTTTTAACTGACTATTTTTTCAAGTAGGTGGAAGCAGGTGCGTACACCCAGATACGCAAACAGGAAGTCATCGCCTTCATATGGAACCTCCTGCTTGAATTCCACTAAGTGTCCCCAATAACACCGCACCACATGTGCCTATAATAAACAAATCCCAATGCCTCGTATCACATAAAGGTAACTCAAAGATCTCCCCAGATTACTAATAAACTCAATAACAATACCGATTCAACACATCCCTTAATAATACAACTCAGAGCTAACCAAGCCAACTTAAGTTAGAACACACATTCACATTGTCCTGCCAACGAACCCCTTATCAAGGAAACCTTGAAGCTACTCCTTTAACTCTTTTAACTCTGCCGGTGCCATACGATATGGTGCCCAACATCAAATTAATACCGAAATGAATAACCTTGCCCGGCGACATGCCCGGCAACAAGAACACATCCGAAAAGTCCCTCACAATCAGACCTGAATCAATGGTAGGAGTCTCTGCATTGATATCCATCATAAAAGCCCAAATAAGAAAGACAATCCTTCCCAGCCATCCGCCAAGTCTTCAAAATATATGACTACCCTACTAGAACATAAAATCCATCGAATCTCGCCACTCGATCCGTGGCATTCCCATAATGGCCAACATCACATCCTTAGCACAATTGCCCAGAATGACACAACACTGCGATAACCAGTCTATAACCGATATCACATCCAAAATATAACATACCAAGCAACAAAAGATCCACTCAGGACTCCTAACCCCGATAGTCACTAAAGAGTGCCGATACACGCGAACCACAGCCACTACATAGCCTGAATACGAGAACTCCCAATCACCAGCTACATATTTCACATGAATCACCATACCTGATCCAAGTTCTGCCGTCCGAATACATACATACCTCTAATACTCAATCATTCAACAAGAGGTAATCTAATATTCTTCTGTGCCACCAAGCAAACTCGAATATCAGCAGTGAATCTACCAAGAGAGTGCCATAATACTACCGAGGTATCATCAACTTAATCACATTGCCTTTATCTGAAATGAATACTCTCCTTAAACCTCCAATTAATAATATCATTTCCCTAATTATCTGAAGCTCATTTCTCTAATTATCTGAAGCTCATTTCTCTAATTATCTGAACCGCTACCTGTGGATGTTATGATCATCCTTTCAAAATATAACCAAGACCTTACGCATGTATTCTAAAGCCTACACCACATACCGCATAAACCATATCGTCCGATGGTAACCATGAGAACTTCATATCCCTTTTGAGCCACAAGCAACTATGTAGTCAACCAACCAAGAACTTTATATTGATGCTATTCAGAAGAAAATCACTAAGCATCCCATGCTTCTCACACTTGTAGAAAATACGCATCTCTAACCATTGTAGAAACCATCAAGAACTCTCCGAATTCCACTCGCACAGGACTAAACCATCAGGACTGAATCCTTATAACTCAACTTGGCTACGTAGGCCACTAAACCCCAAGTGTGTTGCCGCAAAATGCATGTATAACTCATTACCTGATAAGCATCCAAAGAGCTAATCATATCCTTACCAGACTGATCTGACCTACTACCAAGCTACCCCATTTATCCGAGTTTCCTTATGAATTACTTTGTACTTGATATTTCCTCTAGCTATAGCACCACAATTCCTCAACCCAGACTCACCACACGAGATCCAAGCGTAATACCACACCGTCTATGGCTCATATCCCGCAGAATACTTAAATATCCCTAAAGCACCACATTTGAAATACTTTAATATGAAGATACTTCCTACGAGTATAAATCTGTTACCTTCACCTTTCTAGTGCTGGTATATATAGAATTCCCTAATTTATATCGAAATACCACAAGTCTTGACACCCTCTTATGCAAACTTCAGTTTCTAGCCGATTATACAACTCGAAAATTTCTAATTATTACATGCAAAATTTTGAACACATTAGAAGCATTCTCGAGAGTCATCCAATCTAATTGAGCCTCAATTAGACTGATCAAATGAACCGAGCAACCTGTGCTTTATTAGCATTCCGACACCGCAGAATGTAACCTCACCTTAATGCAACCAAGAAACTTCTTATTCTATGCACTGCACACCCTTACCAGTAACTACTCAAAACATTATGTGATTCTCATACACCTATGAAGCATAATATAACCTTTGTCAAAATTCCCCTTTACTCGAGCTATCCTCGGTCTTAATCTCCGTAAGCCATAACTGACTCACCAATACACCTCAAACTGGAACCAATATAGAACCTAATCCTATAATAACCTAATTAATAGCAAACTCTTCCACTTGGCTAGAAGCCATAGACCAAAATACACACAATAACACATAATGCATATACTCTATTGCCATAATACCATAGTGAGATTAAACGTAATCCTTCATAAGCTCGTGAAACACATACCATGTGGTGCCTTAAATCTTCTGCAAATCTCGCATTCATCCTCGCAACAGTCAAGCACACTCTCTTAAGCAACCCAAATTTAAATTTCAACACATATATTTCACTAGTAAATGTGTTCTTCTAACAAACAACATAGGGATCACACAACCTCAGAACACTCCGCAGGAGATAACCCACCTGCTTTTCCTCCAACTAACATTTCTACATACCTTCCACAGTCATCAATATTACGCTGTCACTTAATCTTCATGAGTGTGAACTAATACCGCAGCATGAAATTTAATTCACTCCTAACTAGGAAACATGAAAAGATTCTTCACACACCCATAACTCAGGGCTATAACTCAAATCAAGATGAACATCAAGTACCTAATAGTTCTTCCATCCTTCTGCAGACCCTTCTCGTCGTTTCCAAATCATATGACCCCACAGTCAAAGCATACCGATCACGTTGCTATCCAGTCATTAATCCCTTAATTGGGAAACAATAGAACATGTTGTTACAGAAACATGCACTCTCACAATAAACAGTTAAGGGCTCAAGCTGTAGGCATAATCCGGCCCCAAGTCTTCCAGACTTGGCCAAACATCAACACACATAGATCATATCTCGACCTTTGATCAAGGAATCACAAGTCACCGAAGCACATATGATACTAGCATTCATGCCTTCATACAAACATGTGGAAATAATTTAAAGAGTTACTTTTCAAGTTGAATTAAGGACGCATGATAAGACTTCAACAATGTAAAGCTTTTCCTAAAGGTTCCGCAGCCTCTTTAGGATTAGTACAGATGTCTCCATGCCGATCTGTGAGACTCTTCTATACCAGCTCATGACTCATGAGACCTATGTAACCTAGGCTCTGATACAAACTTGTCACGACCCTAAACTCGGACCCGGTCGTGATGGCACCTCTAGTGAAGACAAGGCCAACCGACACTTTTCCATTTCAGTTTTAAGTAATTAACCAATAAGAATTAGGTGTAAAAAGTAATAAATAATCCAACAGTAAGCAGTGAACATTATAGTTTGTGGAAATAAAACACAACACAACCCGATATCATGTTATCACCAGGCATGAGAATCTATCAATTTAATAAAAGTCTGAAATATCTACAAAGCTACTACAAAATCACTAAAAGAGAAAGAAATGAGATAAAGGGAGAGAAACACGGGGCTGCGGATACCGAGTAGCTACCTCGTGAACTCCGAAATCTGCCAGGAGCTCTCAACTCCCATAAACAGGACCTGTAATGCTGGAATATGCACATGGGGTATAGCGAGTAAAGTGAGTACTCCAACTCAATGAGTAATAATCATATATAAAGAATAAGAAATATGAAATCACGTAAGTCACAATACATGCTATAATAAAGCACTAAAAGCCAGTAAAATAGTGAACGAGTAAAGATATATAAAAGTCATTTCAGTTCAGTTTAAACTTCATCAAATGACTTTCTAACATTTAAATAAATAAATGACAAGCAAATAAGAAAGATAAACATATAAAGGTTCGCCATCGAGAACAATTTCAACTAATCCGCCCATCAGGCAATATCACATAACAATACCAGTCCCTTAGGTTATATCTCATATCACAATGGGTACCCGTGCTCACTGCGGGTGTGTAGACTCCTGGAGGGGCCCCTTACGACCCAAGCTCAATATCAAGCCATCTTGTGGCATCATCACTAGGCTCTCGACCACATATCAACAAGCCTCCTCATGTTGTAAAAATCTTATGCCCTTGGCCTCATAATCATGATCAGTGTATCACTGCTGTAGCGTGCAGCCCGACCCAAAAGTAACCTCACAACAAAGGCCCTCGTCCTTACTCAGCCAAAATCACATAAGCCACTCTGGAAACAATAAAACATGATGCTTAAATTATTATTTGAAATATCATTTACTATGTTAAAATAGAGAAAACCTGAGTGATTTATGAAAATAGTAGATTATAGCATGACTGAGTAAAAGTATAAAGTCAAAACACTGAGAAAATATCAATGACAATCCCCTAAGGGTTTAAATAGTTGTCATGAGGCCCAAATTGACATTCAGCCCAAAATATGATGATATCAAATAGTTTTCAGTCAAATACGCTGTAAAATAGTCATTCGGGAAGGACTAGCTCACGATCCTCAACAGTGCATATAACGACCCGACCGGTCATTTTTAACTTTTGCACTTTGCTAGCCACTTCTTGGGCATGTCTTACCGTGACTTATGTATTATGACTTATGTAAATCTTTGGTTTTGGTTTTCCACGTAATCAGAATGAATTTGGAAGAACAGTTCTTAGTTGAAGTATGAAATTTGAAAGGTTTGACCAAGTTTTAAATTTTTTGTATTGGATCTTAGATTTGAATTTCTATAATTTTATTAGCTTTGTTAGGTGATTTTGGACTTGGGAGTGCGCTCGAAATTTATTTTAGAGGTTCGTGGTAGATTTAGGTTCGAATTGGCAAAATTGGAAATTTGGCGTTTTCTAGTCAGTAGTGAAAATTTTGATATCGGGGTAGGAATGGAATTCTAAAAAGGGAGTAGGTCTTTTGTATCATTTGTGATGTTTTTGCAAACGTTTAGGTCATTAGAACGAGGTTTGATAGACTTTTTGATCGAATTCGGAATTCGAAAGTTTTGGAATTCTTAGCTTGAATCCGAGGGCGATTTGAAGTTTTGATGTTGTTTGGAGCATTTCAAAGGTTGGAATAAGTTTGAATTATTTTATGGGGTGTGTTGACATGTTTGGTTGGGTTCCCATGAGGTTCAGATATATTTTGGAAGAGTTCTTTTGAAGATTTTGGCATTTTGAGTATAGCTATGTAATAATCCAAAGGTCCATTTTTAGTTATAATGATATATATTTTATTTTGAGACTTCCAGAATTTTGATAATGAATTATTGGAGTGATATCAAAAGATTGTTTCAATTTTATCAAGTCGCGATTGAGTTTTTGACACGAATCACGAGTTAATTATTTAACGAGCGAAATGGATATTGCACTGAGAAAACGGGCTCTGAATTGAGTTTCGATTGAAGGAATATGCTCGTATCATTATTTGTCACTCATAGGAATAAGAATAATTGAATTCCTAGTTCGTATGACAGAGTTATAGCCTTTTTAGTAAAATTAAAGACTGCTGGTGCATCAGATCTGGTGTGAACATTTTAACGACTAGTTTAAACCATTTAGCAAGGGGAATTAGGCCTTTAGCGATTAGAATCAGATTTATTAAAGCTGTTACATTTATTGGCTCATTTTGACATGTTTTTTTGGTGAAAGAACACGGCATGGGGCGACCTTTTAGCAAGCAATGTTGGGAAATATTGAGGTAAGTCACTTGTCATCATTTCTACGCCATAATACTGAATTATCTTCGAATAATCCGACTAGATTACATGTTTTTGAGGTATAAATTGGGGATTTAGACCTTTTGGAAATACGATATGAAGATTTGGAGGCCGAATTGTTATCAAAATTTAGTAATTTGGGTATTGTTGGAATCGTGGTTGAATGGATTGTAAGATTTTTTGAGTTTTATCGGATTTCAAAGCATGGGCCAGGGGCCGGGTTTGAGAAAATTTGGGAGTTTGATGTTAAATTGGATATTTTTGAGTGGGTTTCGCTCCCTTTGCGTATTTTAATGAGTATGTACTAATTGTGGTTATATTTGGAGCAACTGAAGGTCGATTCGTGCTAGTGAGGCATCATGGCTAGAGTTTTGACTGGATCGAGGTGAGTAATGATTGTAATTGATGTTCTGAAGGTTTGAAACCCCGGATCGCACATCATAGTGCTATATTGATGTAAGGCACACGCTATATGACGAGTGTAGGGCCGTGGACTATTGGGGAGTCTAATTTTGTCCATTCCGATTAATGATTTTACCGCATATTTGACTGAAATCTAATTGTTATCATCATTATTTGGGTTGAAATCTATATTTGGGCGTCGTTCCAGCTATTTGAACCCTTGGGGGATTTTTGTTGATATTTCCTCATTGTTTTGACTTCATACTTGAACTAAGTTATGTTATTTTCCACTATTTTCAAAACTCAGCCATGTTTACTTTGCTTTAACAGTTGAAATGATATTTTAAATAATATTTTCGGCTGAGAATCATGTCTTACTAATTCCCGAGTGGCTTATGTAATTTTTGACTGAGTAAGGCCGAGGGCCTGTGTTGTTAGGATATCTTTTTAGGTCGGGCTGCACGCCGCAGTGGTGATACACTCATTCTGATTATGAGGCCAAGGGCCTGAGTTATGTACGCCATGAATTGGCTTGTTGATATGAGGCTGAGAGCTTAAAGATGATGCCACGAGGTGGCTTGATATTGCGCTTGGACCGTAAGGGGCCCCTCCAGGAGTCTGCACACCCGCAGTGAGCTCGGGTACCCATTGTGATGTGAGATATAGCTTGATGGGCTAATATTGTTCTATTTGATTGCCCGAGGGGCTTGTATTGTTCTGAGATATTTCCCTAGGGATTGATTTGTTGACATTGTTCTCGAGGGGCAAACATTATGTTCTTATCTTTCTTATTTGCCTTTCATGTACTTATTTAATGGTGTATTTGTGCCCGAGGGGCAGATTTCTGTGCTTATTTGCACTAATTATTTTGCATTCATTTGTGCAACTAATGAAAAGGTCATTTTCAAGGAAGTTTAAACCGAGCTAAGATATGTCGAGAGATTTTACAGCTTTGCTTGTTTTTTGAACTGCTTCTATAATATATGTTGATGCACTTTTTGTGATTTCGTACCATTCAGAGTTTAGTTATGACTATTACTCACTGATTTGGAGTACTCACTTTACTTCTTGCACCTTGTGTGCAGGTTTAGGTATTTCTGCACTCGGTAGCGGGTATTGGATGATCGAAGGCAGAGTCATCGGAGTTTAGCAAGGTAGCTGTTGGCCTTTGCAGAAATGCTTTTCTCCCTCTTTATTTCATTAGTCTATATTTTGTACGTTTCAGACTTATTAGTTGTATTTGGACCCTAGTAGATGCTCCTGACTTGGGACATCCCGGTATCGGGCATTTGGGTTGTATTCCGTAATTTACTATTTTTTGTTTAGTCCTTGGCATGTTTACTTATGCTTAGCCTGATTGTTAATGTTTAACCATTTAAAAATTGAATTGGGACTAGTTAGCTAGCCTCGTCTTCACGAGAGACGCCTTCATGATCTGGTTTGGGTTTTGGGTCATGACAGTTGGTATCGGTGCCTTGGTTACATAGGTCTTACTAGTCATGAGTAGGTTTACTAGAGTCTCGTAGATCGGTACAGAGACATTTATATTTATCCTCGAGAGGCTCCAGAACCTTTAGGAAAGCTTCATATTCTTGAATTTTTATAGCGCATCCTTTAATTCAGCTTGACATGTAACTCTTTGAATTCCTTGCACGCGTTCGTGTGCGCGCATGAGCACTCAGTACCAAATATGTATCGATGGCTCGTGATTCCCTGATCGAGGGACGAGATGTGATCTTTGTGTGTTGATGTTGGGCTAATCTGGAATACTTGAGGCTGGATTTTTGCCTATAGCTTGAGCACCGAGGTGTTGATTGATGAGCATGTATTTCTAGATCTATATGTGTTGTTGTGTCCCTATTAAGGGAAGTGATGACTAGATAGTTAGTGACGAATCTGATGTGATTGGGAGATTTATTCATATGATATAGAAGCGACAAGAAATGTCTGCTGGAGGATAAAAGAATAATTAGGTGCTTGATTTCCACCTTGATTCGAGGTACAGCCCCGAGTTATGGGCGTGTGAAGAATCTTTCCATGTTTCCTTGTGGGATTGAGGTAAAAATATTATATGATGCGGTATGAGTTCAGACTCGGGAAGGCTAAGTGACTACGTAATGTTTATGATGGTGGAAGGTATACGGAAATGTTAGTTGGAGGCAAAGCAGGTGGGTTATCTCCTACGGAGTGTTCTGAGGTTGTGTGATCCTTATGTTGTCTGTTAGAAGATCTCATTTACAAGTAAAAAATATGTGTTGAAATTTAAATTTGGGTTGCTTAAGAGAGTGGTCTTGACTGTTGCGAGGATGAATGCAAGATTTTCAGAAGATTTAAAGTACTAGATGTCCTGTGTTTCACGAACTTTTAAAGGATTGAGTTTAATCTCACTATGGTATTATGGGAGCAATAAGGTATATGCATTATGAGTTATGATGTATGTTTTTGTCTATGGATTCGAGCCAAGTGAAGGAGTCTGCTATTGGTTAGGCGATTGCTTGGCTAGGTGCTATGTTGGTTCCAGTTTGAGGCGTGCTAGTGAATCAGTTATTGCTTACGGAGATTGAGACTGAGGATGGCTCGAGTAAAGGAATTTTTTTTACAAAGGTTATATTATGATTCATAAGAGTATGAGAATCACAGGATGTCTTCAGTGGTTGTTGGTAAGGGTGTGCTGTGCGTAGATAGGAAGTTGCTTGGTCTTATTAAGGTAAGGTTACATTCTGCAGTGTCAGAAGGGCTAATGAGGCACATGTTTTTCGGGTCTTTTGATCGGGCTAATTGCAGTTTGAGTAGAGTGGATGACTCTCGAAAATGGTTCTAATGTGCTCAAGATTTCACATGTAAATAACTAGAGATGTTTAGTTTGTATTTTCGGCCAGAAACTAAGGTTTGCATTTGGACAGTTTCAAGATCTGCGGTATTTCTCTATCAATTATGGGCTTCTGTATATCAGTATTTGGAAGGTGAAGGTAATGGCTCGAAATTCATAGGAGGCCTCTCTACGATAAGTATTTTGAACATGCTGCTTGTGGGAATTTCTAAGAAAGTATTCAACGACTTATGAACCTTAGATGACTTGGTTTTATGCTAGGGTCTCGCGGAGTGAGTCAGTGTTGAGGAATTCTGGTGCTATAGAAAGAAGGAGTATCTAGTTGAAGATAAATCAAAAGGAAACTCGGATAGATGGGGTCACTCAAAAGGTCTTGGTTGGTTGAGTACATAGTTGTTTGTGGCTCGGAAAGGGTACAGAGTGTTCATGTTATCCTAGGATGGTATGGTATATGCGGTATGTTGTGGAGGATTGAAATTGCGTGTGTAAGGTTACAGTTTGGTTCTAAAAGGAAGGTCATAAAACTCTTTGGCAGTGAGCATCTTCAGAAAATTAGATAAATGAGCTTCAGATAATTAGAGAAATGAGCTTTAGATTATTAGGGAAATGATCTTAAGATGATTAAGGAAATGGTATTGCTAATTGCAGTGATTAAGGAAATGGTATAGCTAATTGCAGTGATTAAGTTGATGGTACTTCGGTAATATTGTAGCACTTTCTTGTTAGATCGACTACTGATATTCGAGTTTGCTTCGTGGCACAGAAGAATTTTAGAGTATCTCTCGTGGAATGATTGGATATTGGAGGTGTGGTATGTATTCAGACGGCAAAATTGGGATCAGATATGGTGATTCGTGTACTATATAGAGTAGGAGACTGGGAGTTCGAATGATCCAGTCAATGTTGTGGTTATGGGTCGCGTGTATCGGCACTGTTTAGTGACTATCGGGGTTTGGAGACCCGAGTGGATCTTTTGTTGCTTGGTATGTTAGATTTTGGATGTGACATACAGACTAGTGGTCTTCGTATTGTGTTATTATGGTCTATTGCACTAAGGAAGCTCTGCTGGCTATGTCGGGAATGCCGCGGATTGAGTGGTGTGTTTCGACGGTCTATGTTCTTAGTAGGGTGTTTTTATATTTTGAAGACCCGACGGATGGCTGGGAATGAATTGTCTTTCTTAATTGGTCCTTTTTGATGGGTGTCAGTGTAGAGACTCCTACCATTGATTCAGTTCCGGTGGTGAGGGACTTTTCAGAGGTGTTTCTTGTGGTCTGGCACGTCGCCATGCAAAGTTGTTGATTCGGTATAAATTTGGTGCTGGGAACCATATCGTATGGCACCTGTAGAGTTAAAGCACTTGAAGGAGAAACTTTAGGAACTCCTTGATACCGGTTCATTGACAGACCTTTAGGGGCGTATGTTTTGCATCAAGAGCGCTTGGTTAATTTCGAGTTGCCAATAGTCAGGGATGTGTTAATTCAATTGTTTTCGAGCTATTAGTGTTCTGAGGGGATCTAATAGTCACTTTTCTGGGTTGCGAGGCATTATGATTTGTTGGTTATAGGCACATGTAGTGCGATTACATTGGGGATTCACGGTGAAAGTCGATCGGGAAGAGTACTGGGTATTTCTCGGTGGGTGGTGTATCGGTTGTGTCCCTTCGGGTAGGTGTAATGTTATGTCAATTACTTCGCGGTGGTTGTGATGATTGCTTTGGTTTCAGCATCAAATTGTGCATGGTCATCGATATTAAGCATAGTGACTTAATGTGTTTTATGTGTACTAGTGTTGGATGAGGTCGCGCATCGAAGCGAAGCTATGTGGGGGTATGCCCATATGTTCTGTTTCTATGATATGTGGTGGGTTCTCAACATTGTGTGTGGTGGTACCGGTGAGTTTGCGGTATGGCTGTTCACTTTTCCTGATTTGAGTGTATTCTTATTTTTTCTTATTGGTGCTCGGTTTGTGCCCGTTGTGGCTTTAGTCTATATTGAGGTATCATGTCACCAAAGTGGTTGTTTTGGATTAGATAAGACCGTTGGGATCTTTAATGAATACAAACGGATTTGATTTCAACATGTTGAAAGGATAATATCAAGGTTAGACTCAGAAATTTTCCATGGTCATTGCCAAAGGAAAAGTACACTTCATGAATGGTTGATGTGAGAAATTGTTATGGTTTATTGTGTGTTTAATTTATCATTTGCAGCATATGAATGGCTTGGAATGACACTATCGATATTCGATTATTGTGTGCAGCTGCTGTAATTAGCAGCTATCGCTACCAATATTGAGTTATATGGTATATCATGTAATTGCACTCGAGGTTGCAGGTATGGGTATTAGAACTTGTTTGGGCTTATTAAGAGTATAGATCTGAGATTTTGATCTTGTGGATCATTTCGGAAATAGAAGTGTCGTTCTAAGGGTTATGGGCTAGGTCAGATTGTGAAATTTTAGTTACATTGTGCTATCGGGCCTATAGGAGATAGGGTGACCTGGTATCACCCCTGGGTATATGCATGGTAAGTTAATTCAGCGATCACTTAGCTTTTGGAACAACTCTGGGCACGTTCAAAGACGAATGCCTGTTTAAGCGGGGGAGGACGTAACGACCTAATCGGCCGTTTTGAGCTTTTGCACTTTCTTGCTAGTCCTCGGGCATGAATTCCCCCGTGTGATGTATTATGACTTATGTAAATTGTTGGTTTTTGTTTTCAGGATAATCAGAATGAATTTGGAGGAGCAGTTCTTAGTTGAAGCATGAAATATGAAAGGTTTGACCAAGTTTTGACTTTTTAGTATTCAATCTCGAATTTGGATTTGTATGATTTGGTTAGCTCTGGTAGGTGATTTTGGACTTGGGAGCGTGGCCGGAATATATTTTGGAGGTCCGTGGTAGATTTAGGTTTGAATTGGCGATATTGGTTATTTGGCGTTTTTCGGTCGGTAGTGGAAATTTCGATATCGGGATCAGAATTGATTTTCAGAAATGGGAGTAGGTCCTTTGTGTCATTTTTGATGTGTGTTCAAAATTTCAGGTCATTTGGACGAGGTTTGATAAACGTTTTGATTTAATTTGGAATTCGGAAGTTATATAGTTCTTAGGCTTGAATTTGAGGGTGATTTGATGTTTTGATGTTGTTTTGAGCATTCTGATGGTTGGAACAAGTTTGAATTATGTTATAGGGTGTGTTGGCATGATTGGTCAAGGTCCCTTGAGGCTTGGATATGTTTTGGAAGAGTTTTTGGAAGATTTTGGTGTTTTGACCATAAGCATGTAATGATCCAAAGGTCCATTTTTAGTTCTACGGATCGAAATTTGATTTTGAGACTTTTGAAATTTTGATAATGAATTATAGGTGTGATATATTAAGTTTAGTCTAATTTCATCATGTCGCGATTGAGTTTTTGACGCGAATCATGAGTTAATTTATTAACGAGCGAAATGGATATCACATTGAGCAAATGAGCTCCGAATTGAGTTTCGATTGAAGAACTATGTTCTTATCATTTTTGTGACCCATAGGAACAATAATCATCAAATTCCGAGTTTGTATGATGGAGTTAGAGAATTTTTAGTGAAATTAAAGACTGCTAATGTATCAGATCTGGTGTGCACCTTTTAGTGACAAGATTGGACCTTTTAGCAACGGGAATTAAGCCTTTAGCGACCAGAATCGGTTTTTTTAGCTGTTACCTTTTATTTCCTCATTTTGACGTTTTTAGGTGAAAGAACACGACTTGGGGAAATGTTTGAGCAAGAAATCATGGGAAATATTCAGGTAAGTCACTTGTGATCATTTCTACTCTATAATATTGAATTATCAACAAATAATCCAACTAGATTACACCTTTTTGAGGTGTAAATTGGGGATTTGGACCTAGGGAGGTGAAAATAAAATTTGAAGATTTGGAGGCCGAATTGTTAGCAAAATTTAGTAATTTTGGTATGGTTTGACTCATAGTTGAATGGATTGTCAGATTTTGTGAGTTTTATCGGATTTCGAAGCGTGGGCCTGGGGGCCGGGTTTGAGCAATTTTGGGATTTGATGTTAAATTGAATATTTTCGAGTGGCCTTCGCTCCCTTAGAATATTTTAATGATTATGTAGTGATTGTAGCTAGATTTGGAGCATTCAGTGGTCGATTCGTACGGGCGAGGCATCGCGAGTTAGCGTTTGGACCTGATCGAGGTGAGTAATGATTGTAAATGATGTTATAAGGTTTTGAAACCCCGGATTGCACATTATAGTACTATATTCAGGTGAGGCACACGTTTGATGACGAGTGTGGGGTCGTGCACTTTTTTTGGGACTTTGATTTGGTCCATCTCAATTGATGATTTTACCACATATTTGAGTGAAATCTAATTGTTATCATCATTATTTGGGCTGAATACCATATTTGGGCTTCGTGCCAGCTATTTGATCCCTTCGGGGAGTTTTTTATATTTCCTCGCTGTTTTGACTTTATACTTGAACTCAGTCATATTATTTTTCATTGTTTTCAAAACTCAGCCACGTTTACTTTTCTTTAACAGTTGAAATGATATTTCAAATAATATTTTCAGCTGAGAATCATGTTTTACTGTTGCCCGAGTGGCTTATGTGATTTTTGACTGAGTAAGGTTGAGGGCCTGTGTTATGAGGATATTATTTTGGGTCGGGCTGCACGCTGCACCGACGATAAACCGATTCTGATTATGAGGCCAAGGGCCTGTGATTGGTACTCCACGAGGTAGCTTGTTGCTATGTGGCCGAGATCCTAAAGATGATGCCACGAGATGGATTGATATCGCACTTGGGCCGTAAGGGGCCCTTCCAGGAGTCTGCACACCCCTAGTGAGCGCGGGTACCCATTCTGATATGTGATATAGCCTAAGGGGCTGATATTGTTCGATGTTGTTGCCCTAGGGGCAGGTATTGTTATGAGATATTGCTCTAGGGGCGAATTTGTTGACATTGTGCTCGAGGGTGAACCTTATGTGTTTATTTTTCTTATTTTCCTGTCATGTACCCGTTTAATGGTTCATTGTGCCCAAGGGGTGGATTTGTATGCTTATCTGCACTAAATGTTTTGCATTCATTTGCACAATGGACGAAAAGTCATTTTCAAAGATGTTTAAACTAAGCTAAGATATTATAGGAGATTTTACAGCTTCATTGCTTTCATACTGGTTTTTTGAACTTCTTCTATACAACATGTTGATAGACGTTTTGTGATTTCTTACAGTTCAAAAGTAAGTTTTGATTTTTACTTACTGAGGTTGAGTAGTCACTTTACTCCCTGCACCTTCTGTATAGATTCAGTTATTTCTGAACCGGGTAGCGGGTATTTGCTAATCGGAGGCAGTGTCATCAGAATTTAGCAAGGTAGCTGCCGGCCTTCGCAGCACTGCTTTTCTCCCTCTTCATTTCATTAGTCTATATTTTGTACATTTCAGACTTTTCAGGTTTATTTAGACCCTAGTAGATGCTCGTGACTATCGGGCTGTGTTTGGGCTATTTTCCGCACATTATATGTCACGCCCCAATTTCGAGGGACATGTCTGGCGCTCCTCCGAGTTTCCCAAGTAAAGCGGACCTAAGTGCCTTTCCTATCCCATGTGTTAACCCATATTTTTCATTACTTATTAATAAAGTGAAATAGATAACTATAATTAGAACACCTTGTTACAAAAACGTGCATAATATAGATGATCTTCAGCGTGTTTTATAACTTATATCGCCCAACTTACAAAATACCTATTTACATAAGTTCATAACCCACATTGCGTTTCTACACATCCTCTAAAGATGAAAGAGAAATAGTATAATAATTTCCAGTAACAAGGCTCCGACTATACCCATTTCAAATACCAAAACAAGATCCCAAAAGACAAGAGCAAAAGCGGCTTGAGCCACGCAGGGCCCCGAAAGGAAAGGGACTCACCAATTCAGCTGGCTAGAAGTAATGATGAGCTACGGTCGGTGGACTGGAGTACCTGCTATTGATCCACCAATAATCATAACACGATCGTAGCGCCCCTGGCAAAAGGGATGTCAGTACATTTAAATTTTACTAGTATGTATGAACAAACTTGTTCAAGTAAACTCAAACCACACATAAGTAGGAAACGGTAATGGATGCAACAACTAAACACAAATGAAGGAATAATCAAGCCAATCAAGTTTACGAACTCTCTTGTTTTCCCCTTCCGCAATTTCACTTCAATAGTTTCACAATTTGCTCATATTTTGTTTCAATAGTGATTTCGATCACTTTCCACCCTTATTACCTAGGCTATCCTCATCAGCACAACCCACACCTTATTATTTTGTGTTGCAGCACGCAACTCGATCTCACCATACAGTTTCAATCCACAAACAACAAACAACAAAAAACAATTCACAAGGTCAACAACAATACTTTTCAAGAATTCACAACAACAATATTACAAGTGTTTCCTTACCATCAATACTATTTCCATCATACTTTCAACAACCCATAACGTTTAACGTCACATTGGTAATTGCCCACAACATGCCATCGGTATTGTTGCCACAGCTATTCCAGTTGCACTAGTCACAGTTTCCTTTATTCATTATTCCATAACTACGACGACATAACACAATCATAACGTACCAACCACAAGAAATGCATAAGTAATTTACGAACATATCACCTACCAAGCTTATGTACATCCAACAAGGCGATTCTACAAGGATCAATGTTAGCCATTCAATCTAGTTCACAAGTTAACACATATGCCTTAGAAATGGAGTTCACAATTACTACCCGAGCTTATCTAGGCTATATACCCCCCTTTGAACAATTCCTTAAGATTACTCCTACCAACTCCCTCTTACCAAATTTTAGGTTTTTAAGGACATGCATAAGCAATCCCACCTTTGGTTTTCAAGAATCAATGCATGATAATCCCCCTTTTATTAAATAGAAAAGAATCAATGAAAAAGGGTGGGGATTTTACCTGCAAGGACGGAAGTGAAAACGATACTTGAAATTCCCTGGGCTTTGGTGATTTTGAAAATCAATTTGATGAAGATGGACTTTCTCTCTCAAGGATCCTCTTCTCCATCTCTCTTATTCTGCTAAGAAAATATGCTAAAATGAGGGGTTGGGGTGTTTTGTTAGAAAGGGGTCGGGTTTAAAAGTTTAAAAAATAGAAGCCCAAGCAGGATCTGCGCTCGCACTATGCGATCACAGAGTTGAAATGTGGTCCGTAGGCTTGATAGCAGGAGTTTCCAAATCACAAAACATCTCCTCATGGGTATGCCACGGGAATGCAGTCTGCATTCCTGCTCTGCAATCGCATAATGCACCACAGAACTGACTTTTAAAAATCTTGGAGGGGATCATGCGACAACTATGCGGTCCGCATATTGATTAGGGATCTCATAATGGACCGCACTTCTAACATCACTTTCGACAAATTCTTTGACTAACTCTGCAGAAGAAATATGGCCTGCATACGTGATTGCGACCGTATTCTAGACCATAAACAGACATGTTTCTGGAAAACTTTTACTCTAGATTTTTATGTCCCAACACATAGGTGGAACTTGGCTCTATGGGTTTCTAGGATTTGAGCACTCATTTTTACTATGTCTTACATCCTCCCCCACATAAAATCATTCGTCCTCGAATGAGGATTTTGAAAATCAGATGGTTTGAAACATGATATGCAAGCTCTTAAATTCATACTAACTCCATTATTTTAGAAAAATTCTGCCAGAGTTTCCTTTGTAATTTAAACATATTTACCTGTTAAAGAGCCCCTAAAACATATTTCGAAGCACCATTACATCAATTTTGTTACCCCTATACTGTCACAGAACTCATCACCCTTACACATGTACATATTCAATCGCTTAACACACTTTTGCACATAGTTTGGTTACTCTAATGAGTCCCACACAGTTTAACCACTACAATTATCTATATACATGAAAATTAATCTAAACCAATCTGCATTATCATAAGCTAGTTACTTATCGCAAGAGTTTTTACAAGACTTTCATTTACCAAGAAGGGTTGCATATTGCTCAAACAATCACAACACACAATGATTTGGATACGACTTGGGGGATCACAATAGTAAATCATCAAGGGGAGAGATGGGGTGTCTTTGCACCGAATGGGACACAATACAAGTACACTTAGGGACAAAAATTCGCACGATCATTCCTAGACTTGTTAAAACAAATGGGAATATTTTCCTTTCATATCATCTTCCGCTTCCCAAGTGGCCTCCTCGACTTGTTGATTTCGCCACAACACTTTAACTAACCAATTTCCTTATTTCGCAATTTACGGATTTGTCTATCAAAAATAGCAACCGTAATTTCTTCATACGATAACTCTTTTGTAACCTCAATGTCTTCAACTGGAACGATGGTGGACGGGTCTCCAACAACTTTCTTTAACATAGACACGTGGAACGCCGGGTCCACTATAGATATTTCGGGGGGCAACTCCAGCTTATAAGCAACTTGTCCAATCTTTTGAATGACCTGATAAGGCCCGACATATCTAGGACTAAGCTTCCCTTTCTTCCTAAATGGCATGACTCCCTTCAAAGGAGATATCCACAAGAATACCCAATCATCTGCTTGGAATTCCAATTCCCTTCAACGCACGTCTGCATAGGTATTCTGGCAACTCAAGTAGTCTTCATCTTTTCCTGAATGAATTTAATTTTTTTCATAGACTGGTGCAAGAGATCCGGCCCTATTAATTCTGCTTCACCTACTTCTAACCACCCGACCAGAGACCTACAACTCCTCCCGTACAATGCCTCAAATGGGGACATCTGAATGCTAGCATGAAAGCTGTTATTGTAAGAAAATTTTACAAGGGGCAAGTGATCATCCCAATTACCTTTGAAGTCCAAGGAACAAGCCCGCAACATATCTTCAAGCGTCTGAATAGTCCATTCTGCTTGACCATCAGTCTGCGTATGGAAGGCCGTGCTGAGATTCAACTTGGTACCCAAACCTTGCATAAGTTTCTTCCCAAAATTAGCCGTGAACTGAGCCCCTCGATTCGAAATAATAGAGAGTGGAGTACCATGAATCCTCACTATTTCCTTGATATACAACCGAGCATACTGTTTTGCAATATCAGTGGACTTGACTGGCAAGAAGTGAGCTGACTTGGTGAGTCGATCCACTATCACCCAAATTGAGTCGAACTTCCGTTGAGTGAGAGGTAATCATACCACGAAATCCATGTTAATCATCTCCTATTTCCATATCGGTGTTTCCATAAGTTGGGTTAACCCATCGGGCCGCTGATGCTCAATTTTCACTAGCTAACTATTTGGACATTTAGATACAAAGTCCGCCACACCCCTTTTCATACTGCTCCACCAATAAATCTCCTTGAGATCATGATACAGTTTTTATAACCTAGGTGCACTTTTCTGGAATGATGAGCCTCCGCCACTACCCTCTACCGAAGATCACCTACATCTGGAACACATATCTTACCTTGACATTGTAACACACCATCATCGCTTCCAAGTGAAAATGTCAAAGTTTTGTAGTTCAGAACCGCCTCCTTTATCTATGCCAATGTTGGATCAATGAACTATTTTTCCTTAACTTCTGCTACAAGCGATGATTCTTATTTATTAAGCACCATAATTTCTTCCTCATTTGGGGTCGAGATGAAAACCCCAAGACTGTCCAACGGATAAACCTCCCGAGCTAGGAGCCTTATATCTGCTCTTAAGTGAGCTAAACTACATATAGATTTTCGACAATGGGCGTCGGCCAGCACATTCGCCTTACCTGGATGGTACAAGTTGTTCATATCATTATCTTTAAGCAATTGTAACCACCGCCACTGCCTCAAATTTAACTCCTTCTGTTTAAACAAATATTGGAGACTCTTGTGGTATGAGAACACATCCATATGGACTCCATAAAGATAATTCCGCCATATTTTCAAGGCAAACACAACTGCTGCAAGTTCCAATCATGCGTCGGGTAATTCGTCTTGTGATTCTTGAGTTGCCTCGTAGCATATTCTATTACCTTCCCATGCTGTATCAATACACACCCTAAGTCGACCCTGTAAGCATCACAATAGACCACAAATCCTTTCATGCTTTACGGCAAAGCCAATATCGGTGCCGAGGTCAACCTTGTCTTCAATTCCTGAAAACGTTTCTCACAAGCATCAGACCATTAGAACTTAACTGGTTTCTGCATCAACTTAGTCAATGGGGAGGCGAGGGTAGAGAATTCCTCTATAAAGCTCTGATAGTACTTGGCTAAGCCCAATAAGCTATGAACCTCCGTCAGGGTTGTGGTTCTACGCCAATCTTTCACCACTGCAATTTTCTGGGGATCCACCTGAATCCCCTCACTAGAAACAACATGACCCAGAAAAGTGACGAACTCCAACCAAAACTCACATATAGAGAATTTAGGGTACAACTGGTGCTGATGAAGAGTTTGCAAAACTGCTCTGAGGTGATCGACATGATCCTCCCTGCTTTGCAAATAAACGAGGATGTCGTAAATGAAAAAAATCACAAAGGAGTCTAGAAATGGCTTGAAAACCCGATTCATAGGATCCATGAAAGCTGCCGGGGCATTGGTTAGCCCAAAAGACATGACCAAGAATTCGAAGTGACCATAGCAAGTTCTGACTGGGTCTTTGGAATATCCTGCTCTATGATCTTCAACTAGTAATACACAGATCATAAATCAATCTTGGAGAAGAACCTTGCACCTAGAAATTGGTTGAACAAATCATCTATACGAGGCAAGGGATATTTATTCTTGATGGTGACTTTGTTAAGTTGCCTATAATGAGCACCCCACGGAGACACACTCGGTCGTATGAACCCCTTCTCTAATAAATCCTTCAGCTGCTTCTTTAACTCATTTAGTTTTGGCAATACATTAATCCCGAAATCAATCTCCCTATCTGGCGCAATCCCTCGGAGCTCATCTGGAAACACCTCAAGAAACTCATTCACAAGTGGCACAGACTCGGGGACAGACACTTCTGATCTGGTGTCCGCCACCCGGACCAAATGACAGATACACCCTTTCTTAATCATCTTCGAAGCATTTAGGTAAGAAATAAACCTACCCCTTGGCACCACACCATTTCCTTTCCATTCAATAACCGGATCTTCAGGGAACTCAAGCCTCATGACTCTTTTTCGGCAGCTAAGTTTAGCAAAGCACGAATAAAGCGAGTCCATTCCCATGATCACATCAAAATCTACCATTCCAACATAATAATATAGGCTGTGGTAACACAACTACACACTGTGACAACACAATTCCTATAAACTCGCGAGGCCGTAATAGAATCACCAATCGAAGTCGATACAGAGAACGACTCGTGAAGCTATTGGGGTTCTATCTGAAAACTTGAAGCAATAAATGGGGTGACATAGGACAAAGAAGATCCTGGATGTATAAGAGCATAACAATCAATGGCGTGAATAGACAAGATACCTATAAAAACATATGGAGAAGCCTCGGCACTTTGGCGACCACTCAAAGAATAGAATCGTCTTGGTCCACCCCTACAACAAGAACCACCCCTAACTTCACCATGCCCTGATGGAGCAGGAGGACGTACGAATGATGTGGAAATTGAAGACCCGGATGACTGGGCAGATCCCCTACCCATACCTTGACTAGGCACACGATAGTCTCGCTAGATGAGACCTCTCGACCCCGTACCTATAACATACCGGCATATCCAAATAACAAGTCTCTATATGGAACCTCCTATTCTTGGGCATGTAGCTTTCCCCTACTGCTAGGACCTCACTCCTGGACGATCGGACTGCCTCCTTTTGTCTGAACCTGGTCTCGACTGGTCTGCTAGTTACTATGCATAGATGGCGGTGCACTTTCTGAGGACTGAATATATGATTGAGATGGCCCTGATGACCCTTTCCTCGGAGGTGTTCTCCCTGAGTAACCCATTGATCGGGCCTTGCTGCTACTCCCCCTCTCTGCACGTATCCTGAATTTCCTAGCCTCTATGTCTTGAGTGAATCCTACAATATTTCCATAATTCATATCTGAGTGCAAGGCCGTTGTAGCAGCCTTATTCACAACCAAAGGGCTACGACCTTGAATGAAATGCCGAGCTCGAGCATCCATGGTTGACACTAACTCCATGTGGTACTCCCAAACTCTCAATACTACCCTTCTTGAGAACCTCAAACTCGGCGGCACGGGCTACCATTGTCTCGGTAGGCAAGAAATGGTCCATAAAGGCATCCTCAAACTCATCCCATCTAGTCGGAGGTCTCCCTTCCTCGCGGTAATCTTCCCACATCTCGAACCACGAATGCGCTCCTCCTCTCAACCTGTAAGAATCCAACTCAACCCCCTCTATCACCGTAGCCTTCATCACTCAGAGGGTCTTGTACATCTCGTCAAGGAAATCCTAGGGATCGGCCTATGGGTCTGTGCCAAAGAACACTGGAGGGGCTAATCGCAGAAACTGGTGGACTCTGGAGCTGGCAGAATCTCACTGTCCGCTGAAGGATACAAGGGAATCATGAGATCTCTGGGTCTGGGCGGCCACAAACTAGGTCAACATACGGATGGCTTCCCTGAGGTCCCCATCAGAAACCCCGAGACTGGAAGCTGGAGTAGGATCAGGATTTGGAATCTAGGCAGGAGGGATGGTGACACCCCTTGCTGAAGCTGAAACATGGTTGCTTAGATCTTGAATAGATGGGCCGGGCAGGTTCAAGGCCAGGGAGTCACTCTCATCCACTACATTAGGTACATGATTCATGGCCACACTTGGGGTGGCTTCGGTCCCAAAGCCCAGTCTAGCTATGTTGTTCGGTGCCATTTTTTAAAATTTTGGAACAAAGCACGAGTTAGGCGTAAATACTCCCACCTTTCACTTCACGGCACGTAATGGAATAAGAAAGAAGAGGATAGTTTCCTAAATTCCCGTGTAGCCCCCTACTTATAGATGTGGTCGACAACACACTGATAATAAGGGCTCTACTAGGCACGACTCCGAGACATCCTTGAACACTTTTAAAACTCTAGGCTCTGATACCAAGTTTGTCACGCCCCAATTTTGACAGACATGACCGATGCTCGATCGAGTTTCCGAAGTCAAGAGGATCTGGGTGCCTTTCCTATCCCACGTGATACCCTGCATTGTTTATTACTTATTAATCAAGTGAAACAACTAACTATAATTGGAGCACCTTGTTACAGAAGCATACATAATATAGATAATATTTAGCGTGGTTTATAACTTACATCACCCAACTTACAAAATACCTATTTATATAAGTTCATAACCCACATTGCCTGTCTATGGAGCCTGTAAAGATGAAAGAGAAATAGTACAATACTTGCCGGTAACAAGGCTCCGGCTATGCCCATTTAAAATAGCAAAACAGGATCCCAAAAGACAAGAATAGAAGCTGTAGAATCCACGCAGGCCCGAAAAGGAAAGGGGCTCCCCAATTCACATGGCTGGAAATAATGAGGAGCTACAGTCGGTGGACTGGAGTACCTGCTATAGATACACTTACAATCATAACACAAATGTAGCAACCCCGGCAAAAGGGATGTCAGTACATTAGAATTGTACAGATATGCATGAACAAACTTGTTCCAAGTACACTCAAACCACACATAAGTAGGAAACAGTAATGGTGCCACAACCAAACACATATGACGGAACAATCAAGCAAAAGAAGTTTACAAACTCTCCTGTTTTCCCCTTCCATAATTTCACTTGAATAGTTCTACAATTTGCTCATATTTTGTTTCAATAGTGATTTTGATCACTTTTCACCCTTATTACCTCGGCCACCCTTATTACATCGGCCACCCTTATCACCATAACCTACACCTTATTACTTCGTGTTGTGACGCGAAACCCGATCCCACCATACAGTTTCAATCCAAAAACAGAAAACAACAATAAATAATTCACAAGGTCAACAACAATACTTTTCAAGAATTAACAACAAAAATATTACAAGTGTTTCCATAACCATCAATACATTTCCATCATATTTTCAACAACCCTTATACGTTTAACGTCACATTGGTAATTGCCCGCTTCAAGCCATAGCTATTGTTACCACATTTATTCCAGTTGCACTAATCATATTTTTCTCTAGTCATTTCTTCCTCAACTACGACCACATAACATATTCAGAACCTACCAATCACAAGAAACTCATAAGAAATTTACGTACATATCACATAACAAAATTACGTACATCGAACAAGTCAATTCTACAAGGATCAAAGTTAGCCATACATACCTGGAGTCTCATTCCATGATTAACTTCTATTCTCAACTCATTAAGCAGTCTAGAAACGTCAATCCAGTTCACAAGTTAACACATATGCCTTAGAGTTGGAGTTCACAATTACTACCCGAGCTTATCTGGGATATCTACCCCTCTTTGGATAATTTCTTAAGATTACTCCAACCCACTTCCTCTTACCAGATTTTAGGTTTCTAAGGACATGCATGAGCAATCCCACCTTTGGTTTTCAAGAATCAATGCATGATAATCCCTCTTTTGTTTAAATAGAAAAAAATTAATGAAAAAGGGTTGGGGATATTGACTGCAAGGACGGAAGGGAAAACGGTACTTGAAATTCCCCGGGCTTTGGTGATTTTGAAAAATCAATTTGATGCAGATGTACATCCAGTCTCAATGACCCCCTCCTCCCTCTCTCTTATTTTTCACATAAAATATGTGAAAATGAGGAGTTGGGGTGTTTTATTAGAAAGGGGGTTGGGTTTAAAATTTTAGAAAATAGAAGCCCGAACAGGATCTGCGGTCGCACTATACAATCGCAGAGTTGAAATACGGTCCACAGATTGGATCGCTGGAGTTACCAAATCACTAAACATCTCTGCCTGGGTATGCGACGAGAATGCGGTCCGTATTCCTGTTCTACGGTTGCATAATGCACCGCATAACTGACCTTTAAAAATCCTTGAGGGTATCATGCAACAACTATGTGGTTCGCATATTGATTATGCAATCAAATAATGGACCGCACTTCTAACATCAATTTCGACCAACTCTCTGATCAACTCCATGGCAGAAATGCAGCCTAAATACGTGATCTGCGATCGCATTCTGGACCGAAAAAAGACATGTTTCTAGAAAACTTTGACACTAGAATTTTAAGGCCTAACACGTAGGTGGAACTTCGCTCTATGAGTTGCTATGATTTGAGCGCACATTTTCACGGGTTCTTACATTATCCTATCTTTTGTTTAGTCTTTGGCTTATTTGCTCATGCTTTGACTGATTGTTAATGTTTGGCTATTTAATAATTAAATTGGGACTAGTTGACTGGCCTCGTCTTTACAAAAAGTGCCATCACGATCAGATCTATTTTTGGGGTCGTGACCGTGCACGACCCTACGCTCATCATGAAGCGTGTGCATCACCTCAATATAGCACAATGATGTGCAATCCGAGGTTTCATACCGTCAGGAGAACTTATATATTCATTACTCACCTCGATCTGATCAAACTCTAGCCCGCAATGACTTTTCCCCTCACGAATCGACCTCCGAATGCTCTAAATTCAGTCACAATCAGTACAGAACTATTATAATATGCTAAGGGAAGAAAGCTCACTCGAAAATATCCAATTTACATGAAAATCCTGAAATTGCTCAAACCCGGCCCGAGCCTACGTCTTGGAATTAGATAAAAGTCATATAAACCTCATCCTCTAACGAGTTCATACATATCAGTAGTATCAAACTCCAACCACAAACGGCCCCTTAAATCCCAAATCGTATTTCTCAAATTACAAGCCCTTGTCTTCAATACTAGGCTTAAATTCTACAATTAATTAGGTAGAATTCACACAAAAATCGAGTATTAAGTTCAAAAATCTTACCTCCAGGTGAATTGCCTAAAAATGGCGAAAGTTAGCCCCAAAAATTTCAGACAATCGATATTTAGACATTCATCCCAGGCATCAAACATCTTCTTCACGAACACGATAAACTCCTCTCGTTCGTGAAGAAAATTTAAACTTTGACCAAAATTTCCTCTATCGCGATTGCGACCTGCCCATCACGACTGCGATGGCTCCTAAGCTCGGCCCTTCGTGATCACGTTGCCTCTCTCGCGAACGCGATGAATAAAAAAGCCCTGAAGCTTAGTTGCCAAATTCCTCTATGCGAATGCGGTCCACTTCACGTAAATGTGATGATCGATCGCCCAGCCCTTTGTGAATGCGAAGGACAAAATCTCAGCCTTCTCCAGCTAACCCTTCGCGAACGTGAAGGTCTTATTCCTTTGCAGCACATTACAGTTTTTTTGCATTTCCTAACATCATGAAATGGTCCTATTGATCGCCCGAAATTCACCAGAGGCCTCCGGGACCTCAACCAAACATACCAACATATCCCATAATCTCATTCAAACTTGTTCTAACCTTCAAAACATTCAAAACAACATAAAAACACAAAATTAACATTGGATTCAAGCCTAAGAATTCAAAATTCCAAATTATGCTTTTGATAAAAACCCAACCTAAACACATCCAAATGACATGAAATTTTGCATGCACAGCCCAAATGACACAATGAAACTATTGTAACTCTCAATATTCTATTCTGACCCCTATATAGATTTCTCACCTTTCAACCGAAAAACGCCAAAGTCTCAATTTCGCCAATTCAAGCCTAAGCCATCTACGGACTTCCAAAATGCATTCCGATCATGATCGTATGTCCCACATAAGCTAACAGAGATAGCGAAATTACAATTATTTCAATCCGAGATCATATACCAATAAGTCAAATCCTGGTAAAACTTTTCAAATTTTAAGCTTCAAACTTAGAACTGTTCTTCCAAATTCATTCTGATTACCCTGATAACTAAAACCAATGATTTATATAAGTCATAATACATCACACGGGGCTAGTCATGCACGAGATTTGGCGAGCAAACTGTAAAATCCCAAAACGATAGATTGGGCCATTATACTTTTCCATATCCCATATACATACATACATACATACATATACGTATATATACATATATACACTTATATAACACTGTCTCGACCTTGATTTACCCACCATCGGGGGTCGTGATGGCACCTACTGTCGAAGCTAGGCAAGCCAACCTTCATAATCTTTTCCACAAATTTAAATCTAAACTAAACCAAATAATGGAGTAATTAATTAAAACATGCGGAAGTCTTCTGCTAAGAATAACGAAAAACAATATGCGAAAAGCTAACAACATGTCTCTACCCAGTATCTGGTGTCACTGCTCACAAACAACTATAGAGTACTAAAAATAATAGTCTGAAAGAAATACATAGCGTGTCTGTTTGATACAATTTAACAAAATGAAAGAAATAGATAGAGGAGGCTTGGAGCCTGCGAACGCCAGCAAACTACCTCAAAGCCTCTGGACTGAAGGATCACTCTCGATCTAAAGCTGCGGTTCATAAACTGGGTCCTGACTTGTGCACAAAAAGGGCACATAAGCGCAGTATCAACACAACCGACACCATGTGCTGATAAGTGCCAGGCCTAATATCGGCGAGGTAGTGACGAGGTTAAACCAGACCTATCACCACCAACCTGTATAGATATACGAAATAACAGGAAGAGAGCAAGAATTTAAGCAAATAAAGGGGAATGGGACATGCTGGGGGAGTAACAGGTCAATTATAACTTCTACAATCAAGAGACAAAACTAAATAAATGATAATTAAACAAGAAATCCAATGCATCAATAGCTGCACGGCATCACCCTTTGTGTTTTTACTCTCATTCTCACCAAGATAGTCAAGTTTAATGCATGGCATCATGCTTCGTGCTTTTACTCTCATTCCTCACCAAGATAGTCATGTTTAATGCACGACATCACCCTTCGTGCTTTTACTCTCATTTCTCACCATAAATATCAAATACAAGGCACGACATTACCCTTCGTGCTTTTACTCTCGATGAACAGTGCACGACATCACCCTTCATGCTTTTACTCTCTTTAAACAGTGCACGACATCACCTTTCGTGCCTTTACGCTCTCTTCCTCTCCCAATCAATGGTCAAAGCCAAACGGGAACAAGGAAATATATATATCAAGACAAAATATCCCGGAAAGAGAGAACAATACAACAAGTGATCCCAGCTAGGAAAATACAACTCAACAATATGTCCCGGCAAGGGAATACAACTCAACAATATGTCCCGGCAAGGGAATACAACTCAAAAAATTGTCCCGGCAAGGGAAAACTACCAAAAATTCCTTTTTAGTTCATTTAATTCTCAACTTTCCCTTCATAGTACTTGTAATAAGTATTTATCACAACTGTTCACTTACTTCACAATTTAATAGCAAATATGACATCACGGTCATGCTTGACTCGGGCGCATAGGTAACCGTCACCATACCTATACACCGATCCCACATAGCACATAACAATTAACAACCTAATACTATTCCCTCAAGACAAAGTTAGATCGAACACTTACCTCGAATCCACAAATGGCAACTCAAAGCTCAACAATTGCTTTTTCTAGAATTCGACCCCGAACCAACGATATCTAATATAATCAGGTTCAATATTATCAATAAGAATCCAAAAACGCAATCCCATAGCCTAGAAATGCATTTCCTAGCTTACTTTCAAAAATACTAAAATTCGACACTGAGCCCACGTGGTCCAAACTCGAGGCTTAGAACAAAACTCAATCCTTCATAACCTCACGAGTTCAAATATATGATTAGATTTAAAATTTGACCTCAAATTGAGGTTGAAATACCCAAAATCATATAAACACTAACCAAACCCAAAACCCCTAAATTCTACTTTGATTTCATGTTTTAGAGCTAGGATTTCAATGATTATTGATGGAAAACAGAAAAAATTAGTTAGAATTTACTAACCTATGAAGTCTAGGTGAAATGGGGCTTCAATGGACGCTTGGGAGCCTTGGAGAAGAAGAAGTTCGAGTGAAAATTATGAATACTCCCGTGCACACTGTTTTAGAATTAAGCAATTCACTGGGCAAAAATAGCCTGCGCAATCGCAGAAACAGGGATGCGATCACATAGAGATCTGGCTAATGCGATCGTACGGATTGAGACATGTTCGCATAGAGGAGAATTGGGTCTGGCCTGGGTGGAATGCTAACACTACGGGATCGCGATTCATGGAGTGCGATCGCACTAAAATGAACGGCCAAGCTATGTGATCACATGCCAGGTTATGCTATCGCATAGAAGAAATTTCTAATCACTTGAAGCTGCCCTATGAGATCGCGAATGAAGTGATGCGATTGCAGAGAAGGAAATATCTGTGCAAAAATTGCAAAAAATCTGCCAAGTTTTAAAGAAAGCAAAGCACCCCGAAATTACCCCCGAGCCCTAGGGGCTCCCACCAAAACACACACACTGACTCATTAATGTCCCATGAACTTGCTCGAGCGATCAAATCACCAAAATAACATCAAAATCACAAAATCAACCCCCAAAAACTCATGATTTTCATTTCCAAGTTCAGAACTTTCAAATTTTCTACTTTTAGTCCGAAACACGTCAAACAACGTCCGTTTTTAACCAAACTTTATAGATAGAGCTTAACGCCAATTTAAGACTTGTACTGGGCATCAGAACCAAAATACGAGTGCGATACCATTATTTTTGATCAATTTCCGTTTTTATTTTTCCTTAAGCATATTCATAAAAGAATTTCACAGATAATCTCCGAACTCGGGCCTGCGACCTCGGATTTCGATTCCGGAAGTCCCTAATTTCATTACGGATCCTCCGGGACCGTCACATCATGGGTCCGGATCCGTTTATATAAAAGGTTGATCAAAGTCAACCATATCAATATTAGTATCAAAATTCATAGTTTTTAACACAGAATTCAAATATTCTCACATTAAATTATTTTTGGCTTCGTGCCCGAACTATGCACACAAATCGAGGAAACCTATTAAGAGGTTTTCAAGGCCTCAGAAGCACAAGGAAAAGGAGAATTATGGTGATGACCCTCTGGGTCGTCACAAACACCATTTAGTCATGGGTCAATGTACATGAATGCAATGTATGAAAAATACATTAATAAAATCTTTCGGAATATCATAAGACTATTTGGCCTTTGAATAATATCATAAAGTAAACTCTTTTCAACTTTCATATTTTTCTGAGATCCATGAACAAATTATTAAATATTATGACATATGGAAATTCAAGACCATAGATATCTCTAATACTTCTATGAATAGAGTTATTTGATGAATTTATGCAATTGCACGTTTCGTTTGTGTAATATAGATCATGTCAATAAAAAGAAAGATAACCTTAGCACACATTTAATATGACAACTCCGTATAATATTTTTAATAATTGTACCGTGCTCTTATAGAATCGCAAAACTTGTACGTTGTTAAGCTTCCAATAATTCTCGTTAGGCTTTTGGTTGGAAAACGTTTTTTGAAGATTTCTACGTTATGGGTTCAAGTATTTTTGTTTGAAGATGGCTAACTTTCTTTTGCAAGAATGATAATTGTCTTTCTATACAAAGTATAACAAGTGAAGTTACTAATACTCAATGATTTAAGTGGGCTAACATTTTTATGCAAGAATAGTAATGTCTTTCTTATACAAAGTGTAAAGGTGAGGGGTATTATACTTAATAAATTAAGTGGCCACCTACTCATAAATAAGTACGAGTCACTTTCCTAATTGGTGGCCTTTTGCGACGTTTTTTGGGGGAAGGGGTCAATTTAATAATTTTTTAAGGTAGTATCTTATTACCCGATAATTAATTAATTATTCATATAATTTGAAAATAATCTCAAATTACTTAAAATTATATTTATTTTTAATATATTTATACATTGTACTACTGTTGGTCATATGGTACCTTGTATGGTACTAATTTATAATTATCGAATATTATCGCTCGATCCGTATTTTATCCCAAATGCCACCTTCACGAACGTATTTTTTACTTGTTTGAAATGGTAAAATACTTATGATCTCCAAAGAATCTTTTTCTTGGATTGATGTCATTTACTTTATGACAAATTCATCGTACAATAATACATGGTACAACATCGTCGTAATATAGTACTGCGGGATGTGACATCTCACTTCCAGGCTCTCATTAATTTATTTATGGCGCTTTTTTATTTACAAAAATATGGGGTGTAACACCATTCCCCCCTTAGGAATATTCATCCTTGAATGTTGACTGATGCGCTTATCGTTCTCATATCCCATAGCTCTTTCAAATACTTTAGTAGTCCTCTTGCCATCTAGGCAATGATTCTGTGAATAATTCCAAAGGCCAGGACATTCCGCCCTTTAGGCCTCTTTTCCACGCAATGGCTTGTAATCAAATTCCTTCCAATCTCGTAACTATAGCTAACTTCTATCATGCGGCTTCTATTATACTGGCCTTGTAAGTGTGTCTATGTGACTTTCCTCTCCCTTTTCCTCCAGTTTTTAGCCAATCCTGAAGTCCTTCACTTGGTATTTTGTCGAACTTACGAATATTGCTATGTAATTTTTTATAGACCTATTTATCCATTCGTATGCCTTTACTACATCTATATAGGTCATAATATACCGTAAATCTTACCTTGATTTCTCGTTACTGAGGTCTGCGAACAAACCACAGGTTACTTTCATTGCTTACCCCATACATGTAAATTTATGTCCTCTAATGCTTCCACATTACTGTTCATCTTAAGAGTGAGCCTAATCTCCTTTCATATTTTATAACTTTTATCTATCCATTGTTGATTTGCATAAATTTTGATCCATAATCTACCCCTGATAACTTAACCTTTTATGTAATATTGCTATTAGGATTTACGTTTTATCGGAGAACATCTTAAATGATTATATTGATCCACCCGCGGGGATACCCTGCTTTCATAACTGTATCTCACGGCATTCCAAGGTGGTTCATCTTTTGTGGGTATTTTAATCCTGTCCAATTCATGAGATCCCTTTCTTTTATTCGTTAGTTCATTACTTGATCAAAGGCCCAAACGTGATTTTTTTATCTATTGCAATTACGCCCTTATTCTATTGACAGAGCAACATTCCATCACTTCTGAATGTTACTAGACTTAGACTTCTTTGAGTTAATTCAGGCTATATTGAACTTTCTATAACTTAGAGAAACCATTAGCCTTCTTGTTTTCATGTGTTTTAATTCCGAGGACTTACCCGTTCTCGTCATCATCTCACTCGCCCTTTTATGTTCTTACTCCTATCATAAAACTTTGTTGCTTTACTATTCTTTAGGTTGGCACCTATACGTATCTATTTATACTTTTCGCGGCCTTCCTTCAACTTGCTTGTACCATAAATTTTTCTTATGTTGTTCTGGAACATCAAGCGAGACATTACATCGACTCTAACTATTCTTTACTCTCATAATCAGGCTTTTCGATACCTAGACCATAGGCTAGAAGATATTCTACCGACACCACTGCTATCATTCCTCGATATTGAATCCCCGCGCTTCTAGCCTTCTAAGTATGGAATATTCTCAACCTTCTGCTTTTGAGAATCTCGTTCATTGTTCACCTTTACCTTACTTTCCTTAAAGCCTCATATCACATTTTCTGTCTCTTTCATGATCTTCCCTCCATATAGACATACTTCACATCCATGTATTGAACTTCTATTATAATACATGCACCTTTTTAGACAATCTCGTGAGAGGTTCATACTAACTTCTTATGAGGTTGGGATACCTCTAGCTGGCTTTATCGTAGAGCCATTATAGAATATGGATACTGCATTATCTCTCTTGTAACTTTTACAGTGAGAGTGATTATGCAATATTCTCAATCATGATTACTGTAATTTTTAGGGTCCAATAATCAGGCTCCTGATTTACTTTGTTGATGTATCTCTGTAATATCCTCCTTCTTTTGATCAGCCTTTATGTAGGCTTAAGCTATCTACTGCTATACGGTATATGGTAATAGTTATTATGTTTAGCCTTTCATAGGTGTTGAGGAATATCCATGATACAGTCCTTTGTCTATGACCTCGGCTCAATTTTTTTTAACTTATACCAGAATTTTCTATGACTGTACGTGCTGCATGTATAAAACTCCAAACTCTTAAGTGTATTCATAACGTAACTAACTCTTGATCATGAATCGAATAATTCTTTTTGTTCCATCTCAGCCTTCTTTAAACGTAAGGAATTACTTTTTTCGATCTTTCTGCCCCTTCTTGCGTGCATACATAGTTTATCTTGGTGTCCACGCATATTGGAATTCCATAGAACTCATATAATCTTGAATATCACTTCTAATTTACTTCCTACTCCTAGCCACAAAAGGTGTCATTTTGCTGTTGGAGTGCATACAATGTATTTGTGAGACTGTCATTATAATACCATTTCCTCCTTCGGTTACCCGGCTTAGGTTGAAACCTTCTTCCTTATTTCCTCATCTAGTCTTTCTGTCTAGTACTTAGGCAGAACCCTTGACCCTCGTAAAGTTAAGAGATTATTACAGACCTTTTAATATCCTTCTTTGCCTAAAATTATATGTAGTTGCTTACCTCCGTGCCCTTGTGCTTGTAGAGTTGCTTCTGAACTGATATTTTGATTGCCTTCCCAGTGACACTTTCTTTATCCTCTAACACACATATAGTACCTTTAACCACCCGGACTCCTATTTGAATATATCTCAAGTATTATAATGACATTACTGCGAGGGTGAATTCTCCATGTTGGGGTTTACTAAATTCATCTTGCATGATCTGTTGATTTGTCTGTCACTTATTGTATAGTCATGAAAAAGCTCTTCCTGCATCAACTACTAATTGCTCATTGGCCCATTCTCATATCATATTCTGTGTAATATTTCTCGGCCTATTTCCTTGTCTTGACTTACCTTATGTACTGGCTCCTTATTTAACAATAACAATGATATCGTGCTTAGGTAACATTTTGGAATCATAACATATATGTATCATTTGGATAAGTGTAATCTCATCCCTTTCTCATTCTTATCGTATCCTTCTTTTATCGCTCCATAGTTACTAGATCCACTTAATTTTGACTTACTGCCACATCACTCCATATTCTCCCCTTTAAAGGAGTACTAAGAGTTAAAGCCACAAAGATCTACCTATAGATGTGTTACCTCTTTATTTTTGGCATTGTTTTCACATCATCAATGATCCTTCTTTGCCTTGGGGCAATCCTTCGGTACCTAGGATAAAAAATCCTCGCTCGTGATGGTGATACATAGCGTAACATGCACATATGGTTTCTTAAGCTTAATTTTGCTCGCATTGCTTGCTTTAGGGATGCGTCTCCCCGGATGACCATTTTCTGAATTCATTATGAATCTTCTCCTGTGGTCCATTCTATTACCGCCAGAACGAAATCTAAAATTCCCATGATGCCGAGTATTTGCCAATCATTTAATCCCTAATTCGTGTTTATCTTATCTTGTTTACCTGCCCATACTGATTTCTATTACTCTAGGGATTAACTTTCCCTTCTGGTAGTCACGTTGGAGTTATGAACTTATTTCTTGAAATGAGAATATAAACTTATGGTTACATTCTTTGGTTGTCTTAAGGCCCATCATATTTCATTTCTTTCTTTAGTTGACTATATGTTCTATAATGCTCTACCATTGTCATCTATGTATCACACCTTATTTATAATGCTTCCTTATCTCTCTTCTCATTACTCTGCTAATATTTCTGCATATCCCTTTTTTTTTTCTTGAAAACTTCAACACGACATTCTTTTGCTTTAAGCTTTCCATGCATCATTTCGGCTCTTCGGGTTCCTCAACGTCCTCGCTCTACTAAGGATGAGAGACACACTAAGGTAATATTTTATCCTTTGAAGGCTTCCAGTGATTTTGTTAGTACTCATATCCAGTTGTATTATTTCAGAGTGTACCATTTGGGTGTCTAATAAGGAGATTTCGTTAGCATATTTACAGTATCATTCGGCAATGTCAACTAACATAAGAAATCCATTCACCAATTTGGGTTACCCTAACCCCAGCTGGATTTTGATAACCCGTCCTTCTTTAAACTATGCATGTTAGCCCCCACAGGTCATAAATGAAATGATGTGACCAATTCTACATACTTTTGTTACTATTTAATATAACACAAAAAGCTTATGTTCCTTTACCTGAATTATACACAATGTTAACCTTCATTAGCTGGGCGCCTTATACCCTTTTTTGTCTTGCTTCCTTTGCTTGTTGAAAGTTGTATTTATCTTCTTATTCTCTTGTTGTCTTCAACTATAAAGTGGATAGGCATTCTTTCATTAAGGCTTTTTATCAGGAAGCCTGCACCTTTCAGTACACCCATGATCTGCCAAAGACCTCACATTTACTTTTCGAAGGCATCATACAAAGATCCAATTCCTCTGAGTAAGCTTTTCCACGGCTATCTCTCCTTCCAACCTTCTTTCCAAATGTAGGTATTGCCTTATTATGAACAAAATAGAATTGCAGAATTTGAATTCTTATAAGTGATCTTTACCACACTATCTAGTATAAAAGAAAGAGTGACAGTCATAAATGCTCTATAGCCGCCTGCTTATAAGTGTGGTGAACGACACACCCATAGACAAGACTCTACTTGACACGGCTTGTAGACTCCCAAGCATAGAATTGCTCTGATACCACTTTTGTCATGACCCAAATCGAGAGGCCGAAATGGGTACCCGGTATCTTACTCAATCGTGTACCAACATATCATATCTTTAATGTCATACTATCATAAATAGCTAAGTCGGAGAGGCTGCCGTGAAAGAGATAGAATACAATAGGTAATGCCAACTTATACATAAGACATATGGACATTTACCCATGACTCAGATGATATTATATATATATATATATATATATGTGTGTGTGTGTGTGTGTGTGTGTGTGTGTGTGTGTGTGTGTGTGCGCGCGCGTGTCTGTATGTGTGTGTATGTATGTATATTGAATATTGGAAAAGGATATAGTGTTATATTGTTATATACGCACCGCCACCTAATCAACTAGTATACATTGATGATTTACTCATAGTGGCCGAGATGATATGATAAAATATCCTAAGAAGCGTGATGATATATGGTGTTATATACACGTATATATATGTATATGGGATATCAGAATGTTTATGGCATTACATACGCACCACCAGCTGATCAGCTGCTATACGTTGATTATTTTGCCCATAGTGGCCGAGATGATATGATGGAAGGCCCTTAGAGGCTTGATGATGTTGTGAACACATGTACCTAGTCATGAGATGACATTCATATGCATATGCATGACACTATGAGTATATCATGAGTTACAAAGTTGTCCAAACTTACAGGTTGATTCGTATATGTCTTCAATTCATGTTGACTTATTTTTATGTTTCGGTTCTACCTTTCATACTTAGTACATTATTCGTGCTGAAGTTCTTTTGTTGGGGACACTAAATTCATGCCACTATGAGTATATCATGAGTTACAAAGTTGTCCAAACATACAAGTTGATTCTTATATGTCTTCAATTCATGTTGACTTATTTTTATGTTTCGGTTCTACCTTTCATACTTAGTACATTATTCGTACTGAAGTTCTTTTATTGGGGACACTACATTCATGCCTGCATGTATAGATAATTATGTTAAAGATCCCTCATAGTAATTGGCATTCAACGAGAGTTCGATAAGACTCCACCTCATTCGGAGTGTAGCCAAATCTATGACTCATCGTGTTAGTGTTTTGCTGTAGGCTTCTACCCTGTATCATTCGTAATTAGTAATCTTAGAGGCTTTGTAGATAGAGGTTCAGTTTGTACAGTATGTCAGAGGCCATGACGGCCCATATGTATTCATGTCTTAAGAACGATAATTTATTGATATAGTGTTGTCCACTTACAGTTGTACATTATGAGTCTTGGCCATGTGGGCCCATGATAATTACAAAAGGATTGATTTCAGATAACTCGACCTATAGATATTCTATTTTTGATCTAACGGTCATGAGTTACAATGTGGTTCACTCGGCCTAGCACGAGACAGGGTGCCAGCCATGCCTCCCCAGGTTTATGGCGTGACAATCCCAAATGCGAAACTTGGACGAAAATTCATTTCCTTGGACTTGCTTCCCGTCTCACCTTCACAAATTACTTTTACTTGTTTGAAATAGGATAATCCTTATAATCTCTGAATAATATTTTCCTTGGACTGATGTCAATTACCTTACGACAAATTAAACATGCAATACAACAGGGTGCAACATCATCATAATGTAGTACTGGGGGACGTGAAATCTCACTTCCTAGCTCTTATTAATTTATTTATGGTGTGTTTTCAGACACGAATATATGGGGTGTAATAAATATGAAATTTGACCATGGTCAATATAGGGTTAAGTTAACCTCTTTTTGGTGTTTTGAGTGTGCGAGTTGATTTGTAACGCGTTGTATGCTTGAAATTCATATATGGTTTGCATCTAGGAGGTTCTATATGTGTTTTAGATGCTAAAATAAAGATTTTCTTATAGTAATTATGAAATTCCAGTTATATCTCTAAAATTTTTAGATTTCTTTTAAAATTTCAAAATATCATATCTACATTATTTTAAGTCCAAATTGGGTGATTCAAGAGGCTATCTTGGGTGTAATATCCCAAGGATCATGTTGAGATTATCAAACATGAATTTTGAGATCATCTAGGACCTGGTTTAGGCAAGACAGCTATAGTGTTTTTATTACTTGTTTTAGAATTTACTTATTTTTTCTCACAAGGTTTTAGAGCTCAATTTTGGGCGAATTTGCAGAGGATTTTCACTAATTGGATTAAGATACATACTTTGTACTTGGACTTTTAATTATTTCATGATTCCAAACTCGATTTTAGTGTTTGATTAATGAATTGAATTTGTGAAATTGGGGATTTTAATAAAACTTTCTCAAACACAAAAATGATTATTTGAAGGTGGATTTAATGTCGAAATCAGATAATTTTTGTACTGTTGGACTCGTATCAAACTGGGTGTTAGGATTATTTAGAGTTTATCATGTTCTAATGTGCGGTCCCAAGGTTGACTTTTTGTTTTTCAATAAAGATCGAAACTTTATAGTTTGAAATTTTGTTTTTATGTTTGTTATTTATGATATTAAGTTATTTTGCTAGATTCGAGCCGTCTAGATGTCATTTACGAGGTAAGGTTATTTTAGAATATTGATTTAACTTTTGTAATATAAGTATCTTGCCTAACTTTATGTAGGGAAACTACCCCGTAGGATTTAATTTAATTGCACTATTTGGATTATGTAGAAGATGTGTAGATGAGGTGACGAGTGTGTACCCAACCTTATATGTGAAAATTGACCGTATTAAACTCCTAAGCTTCTTATATGCATTTAACTAAATTATTCATTATATATTCTTCTTTCCTCTGTTAAATTTATTCTTACATCTTTTAATTGAAGTTTAGTTTATTCTTATTTGTCAAGTTTAGTCTTGTATGATTTACTTGAAGTTTTTACCTTTTATATTCACGTTACCTTTTTGATTGTTAAATTATTCTTATTTGAAGTTGCTATTATATGACATTCCTTCGTTGTCAAGTTATTCTTGTACATTTAGACGTAGTTGCTAGTTCGTGCCATCCCTTTTATTGTTAGCTTATGTCATACACTAGAAATTTAAAGTTATCATTTCATGGAAATACCTTCATTATTGAGTTTATTCTTAAGCTATTTCTTGAAGTTGAATTTATTGAAAGCCATTAACCTATTTAAGTTGAAAGTGTAGTTAATGGAGTATTGTTTATTGTCGAGTTATTTTTTCCGTTTCATTTAGTTACTGTTGAGATACTTTTACACATCATGGTTGAGCCGTGGACTATGTTTTGTGGTGATATTGGTATTTTTGTTTTGGAAAGGTTGTGGCCTATGGTCACTTGTGGTACGCGTTAATATGTCATGTTGTTGTAACATTAGCACATGTGAATTTGATGTGTAGATTGTTTGTTGTTTGCATTAGCACAAGGGCGGCATTTTACTGTTGTTGTTATGCAGAGCACAAGGTGGCATCTCACTGTTGTTTTTTGTGCGGTATGATATGAGTGATTATTGTGCTTATTGCATGGGCGGAGACATAAAGATGGCTATTATGCAGCGTGATATGAGTGGCAATTGTGATTTATTATCTGGGCGGAGTGATAAGGGTGTATATTATGCTGAGTGGCACCGGTAGCTATTGTAATTTATTGTCTGGACGGAGCAATGATGGTGGCTATTATGATATTGTTAATATAGAGAGATAAGGGCGGCTATATCAGGGATGATATGTATCGTCCTGGGGGCATAATGTAGATGATATTCCTGTGATGGTGTGATTTTTCCTTGTTTGTCATGCACATTATATGACTTGTTTTGTAATTTTTCCTTGTTCGTCATGCACCTTTGAAGGCTTCCAGTGATATTTTTAGTAATCATATTTAGCTGTATTATTTCAAAGTGTACCATTTGGGTGTGTAATAAGGAGATTTTGTTAGCACATTTACAGTATCCTTCGGCAATGTCAACTAACACAAGAAATCCATTCACCAATTTGGGTTAACCTAACCCTAACCAGATTTTGATAACCCATCGTTCTCTTAACTATACAAGTTAGCCCCCATAGGGAAAAACTAAAATGGTGTGACAAATTATACATACCTTTGTTACTGTTGAATATTACACAAATAGCTTATGTTCCTCTACCAGAATTATAAACACTGTTAACCTTCATTAGCTGGGCACCCCGTACACTTCTTCATCTTGCTTCCTTCACTTGTTGAAACTTGTATTTATCTTCTTAATATCTCATTGTCTTCCACTATACAAGTGGATAGGCATTCTTTCATTAAGGATTTTTATCAGGAAGCTTGCACTTTTCTGTACACCCATGATATGCTAAAGACCTCACATTTACTTATCAAAGGCATCATGCAACAATACAATTCCTCTGAGTCAGCTTTTCAACGACTATCTCTCCTTCCAACCTTATTTTCAGATGTAGGTATTATCTTATTATTAATCAAATAGAATTTTAGAATTTGAATTCTTATAAGTGATCTCTACCACACTATCTAGATTAAAAGGAAAGAGTGAAAGTCCTAAATGCTCTGTAGCCTCCTGCGTATAAGTCTGGTGCACGGCACATCCATAAACAAGATTCTATTTGACACTGCTTGTAGATTCCCTAGGACAGAAGTGCTCTGATACCACTTCTATCACTACCCAAATCGAGGGGCCGCAATGGGCACCGGGTACTTTACTCAACCGTGTACCAATATAACGTATCTTTTAATGTCATACTATCATAAATAACTATGTCGTAGAGGCTACCGTGAAATAGGTAGAATACAATAGGTAATGCCAACTTATAGATAAGACTTATGGGCATTTACCCATGACTCAAACAATATATATATATATATATATATATATATATATATATATATATATATATATATATATATGTATATATATATATATATGTATATATATATATATATGTATATATATATATATATATGTGTGTGTGTGTGTGTGTGTGTGTATGTGTGCGCGGGTGTATATGTGTGTGTGTATGTTCTGTGTGTGTGTGTGAGTGAGTGTGTGTATGTATGTACGTATATATATATATATATATATATATATATATATATATATATTGTTTTCAAACCAATGAAATTAAATGAATTGAGGCTTAAGGACTTTGGAACGAAATGAAATGACTTCTCTTTATCACATTTTAGGTTCAAAGACAGAATGTGCTTTCTTTGATGAATTGCTTACTAAGTCACAAGTCATATTTTCTAAGACTCAAATTCAAGTTATGTCTTTGTCATATACATAAATTTCATGTGACGACCCAAAGGTCATCGCCGAAATCTCCTTTTCTTTGTGCTTCCGAGGACTTAAAAACTTCTTATTTGGATGGCTCGATTTGTGTGCACAACCTAGGTATGAAGCGGAAATTTGTTTACGTGAAAAAATATGAATTTTGTGTTAAAACAATGAATTTTGATAATAATATTGATATAGTTGACTTTGGTCAACCTTTTGGGTAAACAGACCCGTACCCGGGCCCGTGATGTGATGGTCTCGGAGGATCCGTAGAAAGATATAGGTCCCGTGCATATTCCCAGAAACGAAATCCAAGGTCCCAAGTCCGAGTACGGAATTTTTGAAAGAACTTATTTATTTGAAATTTATATGAGAAATTAAAATGAAAATGACTTAGAAAGTGATGGTATCGAGCTCGTACTTTGATTCTGATGCTCGGTAGAAGTCTTAAATAAGCGTTAAGCGCTTTCTGTAAAGTTTGGTTGAAAACGAACGCCATTTGACGCGTTTCAGACTAGAAATGGAAAATTTTGAAGTTATGAACTTTAAAATGGAAATCATGAGTTTGGAGGCTTGATTCTATGTAAATGATGTTATTTTGACGATTTGATTGCACGAGTAAGTCCGTAGGATGTCTTTGAGATTGTGTGTATGTTTGGGTTGGAGCCCCGATGGCTCGGGTGACTTTTGCCTAGGCATCAGATTGCGTTTCTCATATTTTGGAAACTTTCTGTTATAAGGCTTCTGCAATTTTTGCAAATGCGAAGCCACGTATCGCAAATGCGAGATGAGCCCTGGAAGGCCAAAGTTCGCAAAAGCAAACTTTTCTTCTCAAATGCGAGGAAGGGGAGTTTGGCCTGAGATCACAAATGCGATCAAATGTCCGCAAATGAGAACCTCCCACAGATGGCCTAACTTTCCTAATGCGATGAAATATCTCGCAAATAAGAATCCCGCCCATGGCCTGCCTTGTTCGCAATTGCGAACAAATCCTCACTATTCCGACATCTGCCTTGCTTCTGCATAGTTCGCATTTGCGAGAGATCTGCACCTGTGCATTCTATACTTTAACTGTTTTAAACCTCGCCCTTCATATTTTCAAAACCCAAACCTCCATTTGCGATTTTCTCTCGACTCCTTCTTTTCAAAATCAATCGTATGTCAACTTTTACTCAATTTCATCAATCTTTAACATCTTTTATCATGATTTTATCTTAAAATCAAAACATTCAATGGGTAAAAATGGGGATTTGGGGTAGAACATAGGTTTTTTTAAAATTGGGGATTTGGAACTCAATTTGCGGTCAAATTTTCAAAATAAATTGCATATATGAACTCGCGGGGGAATGGGTAACCCGGTTTTAGTTCAAACTTCGAGTTTTGACATCATGGGCCCGGGGGCATTTTGGGAACTTTTGGGTAAAACATTGGGAAAATCATTCTTATGCATTCAAATTGATCCAACTAGCATTTGTTGATACATTTGGGTTAATTGTCATAAGAGTTGACTGGTTTTGAGGAGAATTCGAGGGGTAAAGCTATCCTAGAGGCGTTAGTATAGTTTGGAGCTTTCGAGTTAAGTGTTTCATCTAAATTTGGTTTGAGGGAATATGATTAGGGTGTTTGATTGTTATTTGCTAAATGATCGAGTACGGTGTATAAGCGTGGTTACGCGTATCTATACACCGGTGTCTAGCATGACCGTGAGTCGTAATTGCTTTTAAATCCGAAAAAAGGTGAACCAATTGAGCTAATTACTTATTAAATGAAGTATTAAGTGATGGTTGAGAATCAAATGAGTTAAGGGAGGAAGTGTGGTACTTTCCCTTGCCGAGACTTATTGTTGAATTGTTTTCCCTTGCCGGGACGAGTAGGCTGTTACTATTGAATTCTCCCTTCCCGGGATATTTTGGGTTGTTAGTTATACCCTTGCTGGGTTTAATTGTTATATTGGTGTTCTTTCCTAATGGGACCTCCCTTTGGAAAGATCATTTGAGATAATCAATTATATATGAGTTCGTGTGGCGCGCCGTCCACTTATGATTTATAATACAGGATCGTGTGGCGCGCCACCCAGAACTTGTACTGATAATTGTTATTGGCTCGAGATGCCATGGACATTATTCAGAGAGATAGGAGCATGTGGTGCGCCGTCCCCTCATACATTACTTTACGGGAGTATGTGGCACTCCTTCCACTTATATATTGCATTACGGGATCGTGTGGAATGCCGTCTACTTATATCCTACATTACGGGATCGTGTGGCATGCCTTCCACTGTAGATGTGTGTATCACAAAACCAGAAATAGATCCGTTGTTGTTTCTGATGTTCCATTTACATCTAGTACTCCCCAACATCATGTCCCCTCTCAGCTTTACTTGTATTATTTTGTCATTTTTTCTTTCCCGTACTTGTATATCATATTTGCACAGGTTAATTGTGGTAGGTCCTGTCTAGCTTCATCACTACTTTGCCGGGGTTAGGCCAGGCACTTAACATCACATCGGGTCGGTTGTGCTGATGCTACACTTCAGCGCCCTTTTGTGCACATGTCAGGACATAGCTTAAGGACCGCACCAGTAGCTTGGGAGCATTTCTTCAGTCCAGAGACTCTTAGGTAGTTCGTTGGCTTTCGCGGGCCCTTAGTCTCTTCTATTTCAATTCTATTTGTTTTTCATTGTATCAAAACATACTCATTATGTATTTTCTTCCAAACTCTTATTTGTTGTAATTCATAGTAGTCCGTGAGTACAGTGACACTAAATCTTGGGTAGAGGATGATGTTAATTTTCTGCATTTTTCTTTCATTTAATATTAAATTTAGACTTACGCTTGAAATTATTATTTTATTATTATTAGCTATTGAAAATTAGTTTAAAAGGTATGATTAAGTTGAGTTGCCTAGCTCCGACAGTAAGCACCATCACGACCCCCGATGGTGGGAAATTAGGGTCGTGACAAGTTGGTATCAGAGCACTAGGTTACTTGGGTCTCACAACTCACGGACAAGCTCGCTAGAGTCTGAGGGATCGGTACGGAGACGTCTCTATTTATCCCCCAGAGGCTACAGAGTTAGGAAAAAATTCACTTTGTTCTACTCAAATATTGGTTGTCATTCTACTCTATTCTTTTGCATATGGGGAGAATACGTGCGTCTTCTTTTTCTACGCAGCAACCCGAGCTCCCAGCAGTAGTTCCCATGAGGGGCAGGGGCCGAGGCCGTGGTAGGGGCAGAGCTCAGCCCCAGGCAGCAGTTCCAGAGGTGGAGCCTCGGATTGACTTTGACGAAAGGGTTCCAGCCCCAGCAGCTCCAGTGGGCCCAGCTTAGGTCCAAGGAGGGGTTATGTTTTCCTCGGATCTCTAGGATGCTCTTGCCTATATAGCAGGTTTTATGGATAGTATCACTAGAGCATGTTTACTACCGGTAGCACCAGCCACATCTCAGGCTTGAGGAGGGGTTCAGACTCCTGCTATGCGCCTCCAGAGCAGGTAGCTCCCCAGACTCAGGTTCTAGTGATTCAACCCATTGTGGTAGCTCAAACACGTATTACCGCTCAGACCGGAGATGGAGAGGCCATGTCTTCGGATGCTTTATGGAGACTTGATCGGTTCTCCGAGCTTTTCACCACCACTTTTAGCGGTACTTCTACAAAGGACCCCAGGACTTCATATGCAGCTGTCATGAGGTCTTTCGGACCATGGGTATTTTAGAGATGGGCTGGTTCAGCCGATCCATGTTCTGATGGCACTTAGCGCCGGGAGTGAGATTACATTTCAGGAGGCGGTGGATGGCACCCGCTAGATAGAGATGGTACTTTATCAGGGAGGTGGTCACAGGTCGTATAAGAGGCCTCGATAGTCTGGTAGATTCAGTGGTACCTCATCTGGATGTAGGGATTCACATGACAGAGGCCATCCCCCGAGGCCCTTCCAGTCAGCCTCCAGGTTTCTCATGGTACTCCAGGCGGTCGCAGTTTCAGTCGCAGTATTTCACCCAGCAGCTCTTCAGTTCACTATCAGCACCTATCAATGCACAACCGCTCTGATATTCTCAACAGCCAAGGGCTTGCTTCACTTGCGGTGACCTGAGGCACATTGCCAAGTATTGCCCTCAAGCTTCTAGCAGTTCACAGCAGCAGGGTCTCGCCCCATGATTGAGGCCGCAAATGATCCGCAGGCTGCCCAGCCAGCTAGAGGCGGGGGTAGAGGCCATAAAGGTGGAGGTAGTGAACGTTGAAGTAGAGCTGAGACCACCAGAGGCAGGGGTCAGCCCGCAGTAGATCGTCCCAGAGATAGAATTCAGGGCGGAGGGGGTCAGCCCCGTAGTTATTCTTTTTCGTCCAGGCCGGAGGTCGAGTTATCAGATGCTGTGATCACCGGTACAATTTTAAATTGTATTAGATATTTTTGGTGCTGTTTGGCCATGGATCTATGTATTTATATGCACCGTCTTATTCTGCACCCTATTTGGTTATGCCTAGTGAGGGCTAAGGTATTCCTATATATGTGTCTACATCGCTGAGTGATTTTTTAGTTGTCGACCGAGAGCATTGTTCGTGAGTGGTGGTTTTTTGAGGGTCTTGAGACAGCGTGTCGACTTATTTCTTTTAGATATGGTGGAATTTGATGTCATATTGGGGATGGATTGGTTGTCCCTTGTGCCATGCCATTTTGGATTGTCCCACCAAAATCGTGAACTTGGGTTTACCGGATTTGCCCCATTTAGAATGAAGAGGTATTTTAGATCGTTCGACCCACGACATGATATCATATGCGAAGTGTCGGCGCATGTTAAGAAAGGGGTGCTTCGCTCAATTGGCGTATGGTCGCGAGTCCAGCACAAAGGTTCCTTCCGTTGGTTTTGCTCATACTGTTCAGAAGCTTCCCCGATGTTTTCCATCAAACCTGCCGGGCATGCCACCTAACAGGGATATCGATCTTTGTATTGATTTGGCGCCGGGAACTCAACCTACTTCCGTTTCATCGTATCGCATGGCCCCGCTAGAGTTGAGAGAGTTAAAGGAATAGTTTAAGGATTTGCTTGATAAGGGTTTCATTAGGCCCAATGTTTTGCCTTAGGGCGCACCAACGTTATTGCGAAGGAGAAGGGCGGTTCGATGAGCATATGTTTTGATAAGCTTCAGAGCACTAGGGTATTTTTCAAGGATAGATTTGGAATATGGTTGCCACCAGTTGAGGATTTGGGCATTCGGTGTCCGTAAGATAGTTTTCCACACTGGTATTGGTTTTGCGCACGGGATCAGGACCTTATACTATTATTGTGATGCTTCCCGGATTGGGCTTGGCGCAATGTTTATGCAGAGTGGGAGGGTCATAGCATATGTTTCGAGGAATTCGAAGATCCACGAGAAGAACTATCTAGTCTATGACCTAGAGTTGACAGTCATTGTTCGTGCCTTGAAGACCTGGAGTTGTTATTTTGTATGATTTGACGTGTGAGGTGTACACGGGTCACAAGAGCCTTCACTACGTTTTCAAACAGGAAGAGTTTAATTTGAGAAAGTGGGGGTGGTTGGAGTTGTTGAAAGACTATGATGTTTCTATCTTATACCACCCGGGGAAGGTCAATATGGTGGCCGGTGCATTGAGTATGAAGTCCGCCATCATGGGTAATCTCGCCTATATTCTGGTCAGAGAGGCCGCTTGCCTTGGATGTTCAGGCCTTGGCCAGTGGAATTGGGAGATTGGATATTTATGAGCCTAGCAGGGTGTGAGCTTGCACAGTTACTCGTTCGTCATTGTTGATGGTATTCAGAAGTCGATCTTAGCAGAGGCCCACAGTTCTCGGTATTCCATTCACCCGGGGCCCGCGAAGATGTATCAGGATTTGAGACAATATTATTGGTGGCGTAGAATGAAGAAAAGACATTGTTGCACTTGTGGCTTGTGGTCTGAATTGTCAACAGGTTAAGTACGAGCATCAAAGGCCCGGTAGGTTATTTCAAAGGATTGAGCTTCCCGAGTGGAAATGGGAGAGAATCACCATGGATTTTGTTGCTTGCCTTCCAATGAATCGGAAGAAGTTTGATGCTATATGGGTTATTGTTGATATGCTAACCAAGTCCACGCATCTTATTCCAGTTGCCACCACCAATTCATCTAAGAGATATAATGAGATTTATATGAGAGAGATCGTTCGCCTTCATGTGGTGCCCATATCTATTATTTCGGACTAGGGTCTGCAGTTTACCTCGGGTTTCTGGAGAGCGGTACAGCATGAGTTGGGCCCCCAGGTTAAGTTGAGTATAGCATTTCACCCCTAGACGGACGGTCAGTCCGAGAGGACTATTTAGATTCTTGAGGATATGCTTCGAGCCTGCATTATCGATTTTGGAGGCTCGTGGGACCAGTTCTTGCCTTTAGCACAGTTTGCCTACAACAAAATCTACTAGTCCAGTATTCAGATGGCTCCATATGAGGCGTTGTATAGTAGGCGATGTCGGTCCCCAGTGGAATTGTTTGAACCAGGAGAGGCTCGGTTATTGTGTACAGATCTAGTACAAGAGGCCTTGGATAAGGTCAAGATCATTTCAGATGGACTTCGGTCAGCTCAGTTCAGGCAGAAGAGTTATGTAGATCGTAAGGTCAGTGATGTTGCTTTCATGATTGGTAAGCGAGTATTGCTCCGGGTATTGTCTATGAAGGGCGAGATGTGATTCGGGAAGAAGGGCAAGCTTAGATCTAGGTTTATTGTCCCATTTGAGATTCTCGATCGCGTAGGGATGGTGGCTTATCAACTTGCCTTGCCACCTATCTTGTCATCCGTGCATCCTATTTTTTCACGTATCAATGCTTCGGAGGTATCACGGCGATTCCGTCCACGTGTTAGATTTCAGTACTATCCGATTGGACAAGGATCGGTCATATGAGGAGGAGTCGATGTCTATTTTATACCGGCAGGTTCGACAGTTAAGGTCGAGGAGTTTTCCTTCAGTGCGTGTTCAGTGGAGAGGTCAGCCTTCTAAAGCATTAACCTAGGAGTCTGAGTCTGATATGCGCAATAGTTATCCCCATCTGTTCCCCGACTCAAGCACTTCTTCTTTTTGTCCATCGAGGACAAACGACTGTTTTAGAGGTGGAGGATGTGACGACCCAAAGGGTCATCACCAAAATTCTCCCTTTCTTTGTGCTTCGAAGGCCCTAAAAACCTCTTATTTGGTTTCCTCTATTTGCGTACATAGTCCTGACGCGAAGATGGAAAATTTTTATGTGGAAATATATGAATTTTGTGTTAAAAACTATGAATTTTGATAATAACATTGATATAGTTGTCTTTGGTCAACATTTTGGGTAAACAGACCCGGACCCGTAATGTGACGGTCGCGGAGGGTCCGTAGAAAAATATGTGACCCAGGCGTATTTCCGGAATCAAAATCCGAGGTCCTAGGCCCGAGTACAGAATTTTTGAAAGAAATTATTTATCTTAAATTCATATGAGAAGTTGAAATGAAAATGAGATAGAAAGTGATGGTATCAGGCTCGTATTTTTGTTTTGATGCCCGGTACAAGTCTTAAATGAGCGTTAAGCGCTATCTGAAAAGTTTGGTTGAAAACAGACGTCATTTGACGTGTTTCCAACTAAAAATGGAAAATTTGGAAGTTATGAACTTTGAAATGGAAATCATGTGATTGGAGGCTTGATTCTATGTAAGTGATGTTATTTTGGCGATTTGATCACACGAGTACGTCCGTAAGATGTCTTTGAGATTGTATGTATGTTTAGGTTGGAGCCTCGAGGGCTCAGGTGAGTTTTGGCTAGGCCTCGGATTGCATTTCTCATGTTTTGGAAATTTTTTGGTATAAGCTTCTGCAGTTTTCGCAAATGCGAAGCAGGGTATCGCAAATGCGAGATGAGCCCAGGAAGGCCAATTTGCAAAAGCGAACTTTTCTTCGCAGATGCAAGGAAGGGGAGTTTCGCTTGAGATCGCAAATGCGATCAAATCTCCGCAAATGCTAACCTCCCCCAGATGGCCTACCTTTGAAAATGCGATGAAATATCTCGTAAATGTGAATCCCGCCCATGACCTATCTCGTTTGCAGTTGAGAAAAAATCCTCGCAATTGCCACATCTGCCTTGCTTCTTCATAGTTCGCATTTCCGAACAAAGTCTCGCAAATGTGAGATTTGCACCTTTGCATTCTATACTTAATCTATTTTAATCCTCATCCTTCATATTTTTAAAACCCAAACCTCCATTGGTGATTTTCTCTAGACTCATTCTTTTCCAAATCAATCGTAAATCAACTTTTACACAATTTCTTCAATCTTTAATATCGTTTATCATGATTTCATCTTAAAATCAAAACATTCAATGGGTAAAAATGAGGATATAGGGTAGAACCTAGGTTTTCTTAAAATTGGGGATTTGAACCTCAATTTGGCGTCCGATTTCAAAATAAATTTCATATATGAACTTGTGGGGGAATGGGTAACCCGGTTTTGGTTCGAAGTTCGAGTTTTGACAACATGGGCCTGGGGGCATTTTGGAAACTTCTGGGTAAAACTTTGAGAAATTCATTCTTATGCATTCAAATTGATCTAACTAGCATTTGTTGATACATTTGGGTTAATTATCATTAGATTCGGCCGGTTTTAAGGAGAATTCGAGGGGTAAAGCTATCCTAGAGGCGTGAGTTGAGTTTGGAGCTTTTGAGGTAAGTGTTTGATCTAACTTTGGTTTGAGGGAGTAGGATTAGGGTGTTTGACTGCTATTTGCTAAATGATCAAGTACGGTGTATAGGAATGGTGACGAGTATCTTTACACCGGTGTCTAGCATGACCGTGAGTCGTAATTTCTTTAAAATTCAAAAATAAGGTGAAACAATTGAGTTAATTACTTGTTAAATGAAGTACGAAGTGATGGTTGAGAATCAAATGAGTTAAGGAAGAAAGTGTGGTACTTTCCCTTGCCGGGACTAGTTGTTGAATTGTTTTCCCTTGCCGGGATGAGTAGACTGTTACTATTAATTCCTCCCTTGCCGGGATATTTTGGGCTGTTAGTTGTACCTTTGCTAGGTTTAATTGTTATATTTGTGTTATTCCCTAATGGAACCTCCCTTTAGAAAGATCATTTGAGATAATCAATTATATACGGGTTCGTGTGGCGCATCGTCCACTTCTGAATTATAATACGGGATCATATGGCGCGCCTCCCACACCTTATACTGATAAATCTTATTGGCTTGAGATGCCGGTGACATTGTGCACCGAGAATACAGGAGCGTGTGGCGCGCCGTCCACACATATATTATGTTATGGGAGCGTGTGGCACGCCGTCCACTTATATATTACATTACGTAATCGTGTGGCGCTTTCCACTTATATACTACATTAAAGGCTCGTGTCGCGCGCTATCCACTGTAGATGTGTGTATCACAAAACCCGTTTTAATTGTATTATGTTGTTATTATTTCTTTCTTTTAATTGTATATCATATCTGCACAAGTTAATTGTGGTAGGTCTTATCTAGCCTCGTCGCTACTTCGCTGGGATTAGACAAGGCACTTACCAGCACATGGGGTCAGTTGTACTGAGTTACACTTCTGTGCCCTTTTGTGCACAGGTCAGGAGAAAACTTCAGACCACAACAATAGCTCGGGAGCGTGCCTTCAGTCCAGAGGCTCCTAGGTAGTTCGCTGGCATTCGCGGGCCCTGAGTCTCTTCTTTGAATTCTGTTTGTTTTTCATTGTATCGAAACAGACTCCTTATGCATTGTCCTTTAAACTCTTTGTAGTAATTCAAAGTAGTCAGTGAGAAGTGTGACACCAAATCTTGGGTGGAGGATGACGATAATTTTCCTCATTTTTCTTAATTTAATATTAAATTTAGACTTCTGCTTGAAATTATTATTTTTTTATTATTAGCTGTTGAAAGTTAGTTGAGAAGGTATGTATAAGTTGGCTTACCTAACTTCGACAGTAGGCGCCATCACGATCCCAGATGGTGGGAAATTCAGGTCGTGATATTGCCATCTAGCGATAGTGACCTACGGAGTCATTTGCAATGTTGTGGCTTCTTGACACGTGGGGTGGGGTGGGATATTAATTTTTATACACTTATTAATTAATTGGATAATATCTTGTTATCCGGTAATTAATTAATTACATGCACAATTTAAAAATTACTATAAATTACGTAAAGTTCTATTTATTTTTAAAATACTTCATATATACTTTATATAGTATACTATGGTGGTAATATGATACCTTGCATGGTACTAGTTCATAATTATTGAGTATTATCGCGCGACCCGTATTTTCCTAATTGGATACTTTCAACGAAACTCGTTTTCTTTAATCTGTGTAGCCCTTTATCCTTCATAACACTTATTTATTGCTTTCTATAAATAGTGTGTGTACGTTAACGTCAAGATGATCTCATCCCCGAGGCTTCCATTGATTTATTAAAAATAAACTTTTAATGTAAAATACTTCAGGGTGCAATATCATCGTAACCTAACATTGCAAAACATGTCATCACTGTAATGTAATACTACGGTATGTGACATCTCACTTTCGGGCTCTCATTAATTTATTTATGGCATATTTTCATGTACGAAAAGATGGGGTGTAACATCATTCCCCCCAATTGAAACATTCATCCTCGAATGTTGGCTGATGTGTTTATCGTTTTCATATCCCATAGCTCTTGCGAATACTTTAATAGTCCTCTTGCAATCTAGGCAACTGTTGTGAATAAGCCCAAAGGCCGGGTTATTCCCTCTAGGACTCTTTTCCACCCCATGGCTTGTGATCAAATTCTTTCCAATATGATAAATTTTTGTACCTCCGATCATGCATCTTCTACGATAATGACCTTGTAAGTGTGCTTATGCGACTCTCCTATCCTTTTTCCTCCAGTTTTTAGCCAATCCTGAAGTTCTTCGATCCTGTTTTTATCAAACTTATGAATACTTCTATATCTTATTTTATTGACGTGGTCATCCATTCGTATGACTTTACTACATCTACATAGGTCATATTATTCCATAATTCTTACCTAGACTTCTAGTTACTAAGGTCTGCTACAAAATCCTAGGTTATTTTCATTTCTTATCCCATATGTATACATCTATGTTCTTTAATGCTTTCACATTACTGTTCATCTTAAAAATGACATCCTAATCTCTTCTGATACTTTATAACTTTTATCCATCATTTTTTGATTTACCTCAATTTTTGTCCATAATACACCCCTGATAACTTAACCTTTTATGTAATATTGCTGCTAGGATTCACGTTTTATTGGGGAATATCTGAAATGATTAGATTGATCCACCTGTGGCAATACCCTATTTTCATAACCGTATCCCATGACATCCTAATATGATTTACCAGATCGTTACTCTATCAAAGTCCCAAACGTTATTTTTTTCCATAATAATTACACCATCATTCTATTAACAGGTCATCATTCCATCTCTTCTGAATGTTATTAGTCTTAGACTGATTTCGAGTTCATTCGGGTTATACTGAACTTTCTATTATTTAGAGAAACCATGGGTTTCAATCCCAAGCACTTATCCATTCTCGTCACCTTTTCACTTGACTTTCCTCATCTTTACTCATGTTTTGTTAAAACTTTGTCGCTCTACTATACTTTAGCTTAATCTATACATATCTATTTATTCTATCCACAACTGTCCTTAAACTTGCTTGGACTATAGATTTCCTTATGGTTTTCTAGAGAATCAAGCGAGACATCACTTCATCTCTAAGTATCCTTTACTCTCATAATCGGGCTTTTCAATACCTAGACCATAGGCTGGAAGATATGCTACTGACGCCACTGCAATCATTCCTGAATATTGAATCCCCTTCTATCCGAAGTATGGATTAGTCATGATCTTCTAACTTTGAGTATCTCGTACATTGTTTACTTTTACCTTACTTACCTTATAATTTTGCATCGTATTTTCTATTTCTTTCATGACCTTCCTTCCACATAGGTATAATTCACATCCATAATTTGAAGATCCATTACAATACTCACACCTCTTCTACATACACTATCCGATGGGAGGTTCGTACTGACTTCTTATGAGGCTAATACTTCTTCTAATTGGCTTTCTTGTAGAGCCATTATAGATTATGGTTGTTATGTTATTCCTCTTGAGCATATGATATTGAGAATGACTCTATCATGTTCTCAAGCACAACTTCTACAATTTTTTAGGTCCAATAATTAGACTCTTGATTTACTTGGGTGATGCCATTCTTTAACTTTCTCTTCCTTCTGATCATCCTTTATGTAGGTTTATGCTACCTTCCAATTTGTGGCTCATGATATCATTTATTACCTTCGCCTTTCATAGGCATTATGGAATATTCTCAATACAATTTTTGAACAATTCAATTCTTTGTCTATGCCCGGGGCTTAATTCTTTCGTTTAACTTATACCAGAATCTTCTATGACTGTATGATTGATAACAAATATGGTGCCCGGAGAATGCTCCAAAATATTGAGTGTATCCATAACATAGTAACTCTGGATCATTGATCAAACAGTTTCTTTTGTTCCATCTTATCTTTCTTTTAACGTAAGCTATTAATTTTCTTGGTCTTTCTACCCCCTTTACGTCCATACTTAGCATATCTTAGTGCCCACACTTGCCAAAGTTTATATACAATTCATATAATCTCGATTACTACTTTTAACTCTTACTTCCTGTTTATTAGCCACGACAGGTGCCACTTTCCATTGGAATGCTTACAATGTTGTTGCGAGATTGTTGTTACACGACCATTTTCTCTTTAGGTTGTTGTGCTTAGGTTGAAGCCTTCTCTCTTATCTTCTCAGCTAGTCTTTCATTGTAGTACTTAGGGAGGGTTCTCTAACTCTTGTAAAGATGGGAACTTATTATATCGTAATCCCAATAGAATTTTTTTAATGTTCGTGCTCACTTGTAATTATCTATAGTTGCTTACCTCCACACTCATCCTCTCATACGACTGCTTCTAAACTGATGTTTTGATTGTCTTCCCCGTGGACTATCTTTTATTTCCATGACACTAATATGATATCATTAACTACCCCAACTCCTATGAGAATATTTCTCAAGTATTATAATTACATCTTTCGAGGGTGAATTCCCCATGTTGGAGTTTACTATCTTCATTCTGCATGATCTATTGATTTGAGTACAACTTCTTGCCTAGTCATGACTAGGCTCTTCCTGAATCAAGTACTACCTACTCTTCGGCCCATTCTCATATACATATTCCACGTAATCTTTCTCAGGTTATTTCCTTGTCTTAACTTACCTCACGTACTGGCTCCTTATTCTTCCATAACATTTCGGGCAGGAATGCCTCACTTATTTTCCTTGACGTTGTGTTTGTATAATATTTTAGGATCGTAGCCTATCTGTAGGCTTTGAATATTTCAATCTCACTCATTTATTATTTTTATTGCATTCTTCCTTTACCATTTTGTAGCTACTAGAACCACTTAACTTTGCCTTAGCATCACATCACTCCATATTCCCCCCTTTAGGGGAGTGCTAAGAGTTCAAGCCATGAAGATATACTTATAGATGTGTTACCTCTTCATCGTTGGAGTTTTTTCACATCATCGATGACCCTTACTCGCCTTGCAGTAATCCTTCTGTACCAAGGATTAAAAATACCCTCACCCCCGAGGGTGACACTTAATGTAATTGGTACATACAATCCTTTGAGCTTAACTTTTCTAACATTGCTTGCTTTAAGGGAAATGTCTTCTTGAGTGACCATTCTCTAAATTTGTCATGAACATCCTTCTTTTGTCCGTCCTATTATTTCCGGAATGCAATATGAAATTTTGATGATAATGACTATTACCAAATCACTCAGTCCCTAATTCATATTTAGTTTATCTTATTCTCCAGTCCATACAGATTTCTATTAGTCTAGGATCTAATTTCTCCTTCTATTTATTTCTCGAAATGAGGATGTGACTTTATGGCCTATATTCTTTTATTGCCTCAAGTCCTGTCATCTTTTATCTTTTCTTTCACTTGTCTGTAAACTTTGTAATATCGTCATCATTTTTTTGACCTACCGTTATCATCTGTGTATCACATATTACTCATAATGCTTCATTAGCTGTCTTCTTATCTCCCGCTAATCATTTATATCTACTGCTTTATTCTGAATACTCAAACAAAATATTCTTCTGCTTTTGGCTCCCCTAGCTCCATCCCTTGGCTCTTTCAATTTCCTAATATTCTTTCTATGCTGGGGCGGGAGACAAACTAAGGTAATATTTATTCCTTTAAGGCTTACAACTCTCATATGTAGCTTTAACATTTTAGGGTACACTATCAAGGTGTCTTGCAAGGAGATCTACTAGAATACTTGCAATATCCTTCGGAATGTCAACTAACACAAACAATCCATTCACTATTTTGGTTTACTCTAACCCAGCTAGGTCTTGATGTTCCGTCCTTTTCTGAAACTACACCCGTAAGCCCCTACATGGCATAACTAGAATGGGAGTGACGAACTGTACATACCTCTGATACTGTTGAATATAACTCAAATAGCTTATGTTCCTCTGCCTTAATTTTATACGTTGTTAATCTTTATGTCACACCCTAAATCCGTGGACATGACCGGCACTCAACCGGGTATCCCCAGTCGAATGGACCTGGGTGCCTTTCCTATTCTGCACGCTTTACCCCACATTATTCAATGATAACTAGCCAAAAGATAATAAATTTGCAATCGAAAGAACATATGATTCCTCTTTTATAAGCAGACATTTTGATTAATAGGGAACATCTTTTAAAAATCATATATTATGATTAATAGGTAACGTGGTATACAATTTACATCACCCAAAACATACACCATTATACATAAGTTCCAACCCACATACATCTGTCTACAGGGCCTATAAGAGAAAGATAGTACAATACTTGCCGGTGACAAGGCCCCGGCTATACCTTTACAATACATGACTCCAAAATAAAACAACATAGGAAGCATGAGCTACACAAGGCCCCAGATGGAAAAGGGGCTCACCAACATGAGTACCGCTGATAAAGAGGAGGAAGAGTTACGTACGGTGGACATTAGTGCCTGCCACGGATCCACCTACAATCATAACAGGAATGTAGCGCCCCCGGCAAAAGGGACGTCAGTACATTCGAATTGCACAGCCATGTATGAACAAACTCATTCCCAAGTAAACTCAATCCAAAATGCATATACAAGTATAGAACTAATCAACAATAGTATAATTACAACAATGGAGAAGCAACCAAACATTTCACAACAAATGATTCAAGTAGTAAAAAAAAAGGGCAATCATTACCCCACAGGTTACAAACTCTCCTGCTGTCTCCTTTCACATTTCCACATTTATCAATTCATGATTTATATTCATATCAATAGTGATATTGGATCACATTTTCCACCCTTATTGCCTCGTCCACCCTTATTACATCGGCCACCCTTATCACCCCAACCCACACCTTATTTCACTGTGTTGCTGCGCGCAACCCAACCCTGCCTAACAGTTTTCAATTCACAACAACAAACAGCACAACAACAAATACAAGAAATCAACTTTGGCATATTGCTAACATAGAGCCACAACAAGGGTAATACAATTCCACAACTAGAAACAAAAATTTCCTCATGTTCATCAAATTGTATTCACAATTTTTTATCATCCCAATAGGTATTCACAACCAACCAACATGTTGTTCCATAATATTTCCATTTCCATTGTTCCACATTATTTCCATTTCCATTGTTCCACATTGTTTCCATTTTCATTGTTCCACATTATTTCCATTTCCGTTGTTCCAATTACAAGTTCCACAACATTCACCACAAGGTGTTACCACACAATTATTCCACACAAAAGCTTCACAACCATTCTCACATGAATATCAACTATCAACAATTTCACAACTAGCATAGGGCGATTTCACAAGGATCACAGTTAGCCATACATGCCTGGAGTTGAGTTTTCCCCTTTAAACCATTAGTCCGATTCGCCAAGCAATCAAGAAGTCAATCTAGTTCATGAACAACACTTAGGTTTTTGAAATTTAAACTCATATTCACTACCCAATTCCCGTTTTACAATATTTTTGAGTTTGGAAGCCATGCATGAAGATTTTATGAAGAAAATTCAAAGCAAGTGTATGGGGTTCCCTTCCCAAGCTTAAATTTTGAAGTTTGGGGGAAATGGGTTAGGGATTTTACATGAGAAATCAATATAGAAGACAATTCACCAAGGGTTTTTCACACTCCAATGATTTTGAAAATAAATTGATGAAGAATTTGTTTTCTCTCTCTAGGACCCTCTCTTACTCTCTCTTATTTTTTTCAGAAAATGCGTAAAAATGAGGGATGGGGTGTTTTTATTAAAGAAGGCTCGGGCTTCGATTTTAAGAAAAATAACTGGGCGAGCTCAATCCGCGACACAATTCTACGATTGCAGAACAGACATGCGGTCCGCAGAATGGACCGCAGAATTGGCTCAAGTTTCAAACCTCTTGGGTTGGTAATGCGGTAGATGTGCGGTCCGCTTTCGCGTTTTACGGTTGCAGAATTCACCGCAGAACTGACCTTCGAATTTCTTCAAGGACAATATGCAATCACTCTGCGGTCCACATATTGATTATGCGATCGCAGATTTGCCTGCATTTTCAACATAAAAAATTGGTTGCTCTCTGATTCAATCTGCGGTAGGAATGCGATCCGCATAGCTGATCTGCGACTGCATCCTTGACTGCATTTTGACCATTTTCGGGAAAAATTTCTGATTTCACATTTCTAAGATTAGAACAGTAAAAAGAATCCGATCATTGTGGGTATACTCTACTCTATGAGCTGCTAACATCTGAGCACTCATTTTAACGGGGCCTTACATCCTCCCCCGCTTAAGATCATTCGTCCTCAAATGAGGACTTGGAACCAAATGAGTTCGAAAACATGATATGCAAGTTTCACACCTTTTATTAACTTTCAAGTTTGTTTTAGAAAAATTTTGCTTGAGTTTCCTTTGTAATATGGACATAATCACCTGTCAAAGAATCCCCAAAACACATTCCCAAGCATTACTACACAAACCTTCTACCTTTACAGCAGTTGCAAAATGCATAATCCTCACACTTGCACATATTCAACCTCTTGACTCACTTTTATCCATTTGGCACACAACATGTTATTAAATTAAGCATTAGTCGTCTGTACTATCAAAGCCATTTACCTATCACAAGGGTACGACACAGTTATTTATTTCTATATAATTCCTCCATGCAAAACTAATCATTACATAATTAGAACACTTTGATACACAGTCTCCTTTCAAAATTAATTATTACTTCCAAACATCACCTTACCATGAGAGCACAAAACTTCCATTACCAAAAAGGTTGCACATTGTTCAAATATCCACAACACATAAACTTGGTTGGCAAAACTTGAAGAAACTACAACAATAAGGCACTTGGAAAGAGAAGGGATGACTCTTACACCTAATGGAACACAACATTAGATCTCCAAGGGACACGATTTGCACGATCATTTCTAACTTATTCAAATAGATGTGGGTATTTTGTCTTCATCTCATCTTCCGCTTCGCACGTGGCTTCCTCGACTTATTAGTTTCGCCACAACACTTTAACTGAAGCAATCTCCTTGTTCCGAAACTTTCGGACTTTCCTATCAAGAATAGCAAACGGAATCTCCTAATATGGTAACTCTTTTGTGACCTTGATGTCTTCAACTGACACAAATTTAGACGGATAACCCACAACTTTCCTCAACATGGATACATAAAACACCCGGTGCACTAAAGACATTTCAGGGGCAAATCCAACCTATGCGCAACTTGACTGATCCTTTGAGTGACTTGATAAGGCCCGACATACCAAGGACTTAGTTTTCCCTTCTTCCCAAAGCGCATGACTCCTTTCATAGGAGACACCCTCAAGAATACCCAATCTTCTTCTTGAAACTTCAATTCTCTTCGACGCACGTCCACATAGGATTTATGGAGACATTGAGCAGTCTTCACTCTCACTTGAATGACTTACCTTCTCCATGGCCTGATGCATGAGATCTGTCCCTATTAGATTCGCTTCTCCAACCTCGAACTACCCGATCAGGGACCTACACCTTCTTCCGTACAATGCTTTGAATGTGGCCATTTGGATGCTAGCATGGAAGCTGTTATTATAAAAAAACTCTATAAGGGGCAAGTGATAATCCCAATTGACTTTGAAATCAAATACACATGCCCACAACATATGCTCGAGCGTCTGAATAGTCCGCTTTGCTTGGCAATCAGTCTGCAGATGAAAAGATGTGCTAAGATTCACTTGAGTACCCAAACCTTGCTGAAATTTCCTCAAGAAGTTAGCTGTAAATTGAGCTCCTTGATCCGAAATGATAGAAAGTGGCGTACCATGAAGCCTTACTATCTCCTTGATATACAACCGAGCATATTGTTCCGCAGTATCGGTGGATTTGACTGGAAAAATATGAGCTGATTAGGTGAGCCTATCCATAATTACCCAAATTAAATCGAACTTGTGCTGAGTAAGAGGTAGTCCTGTCACAAAGCCCATATTGATCATTTCCCATTTCCACATCGGTATTTGTATAAGCTGAGTCATCCCTCCCGGCCGCTGATGATCGGCCTTCACTTGTTGACAATTCGGGTACTTAGGGACGAAGTCCGCTACACTCTTCTTCATACCACTCAGCCAATATATATCCTTGAGATCGTGGTACATCTTTGTAATGCCTGGGTGCACTGAATACCTAGAATGATGAGCCTCCCCCATTACCCTCTCCCGAAGATAATCCATGTCTGGGACACATAACCTGTCGTGGAACCGTAGCACACCATCATTGATGCCGAGCAAAAATGCTGAAATTTTGTTACCTAGAGATGCCTCCTTCAATCATGCCAATGTTGGATCAAATAAATGCTTTTCTTTAACCTCTGCCACGAGCGACGATTCTGCTGTATTATTCACCATAAGTTACTCCGCATTCCGGCCCGAGATACAAACCCCAAGGCTGGCCAACTGATGTACCTCCTGAGCTAGGAACCATTGATCCGCTCTAAAGTAAGCCAAACTACCCATGGATTTCTGACTGAGGGCGTCGGTCACCACGTTCACCTTCCCTGGATGGTACAAGATACCCATATCATAATCCTTATGAAATTCTAACCACCTGCGCTTCCTCAAATTCAGCTCCCTCTGATTGAATAGATATTGAAGACTCTTGTGATCTGAAAACACATCTACATGTACCCCATAAAGATCATGTCGCCATGTTTTCAAGGCGAATACAACTGCTGCAAGATCCAAATCATGCGTCGGATAATTGTTCTTGTGATTCTTTAGTTGCCTGGAAGCATATGCTATAACTTTCCCGTGCTGCATCAGAACACAGCCTAGACCAATACTGGAGGCATCACAATAAACAACAAACCCCTATGTGCCTTCTAGCAAGGCCAATGCTGGTTTCGAAGTCAACATTGACTTCAATTTCTGAAAACATTTATCACAAGCATCTGACTGCTGGAACTTAGTTGATTTATGCGTCAATTTAGTCAAAGGAGAGGCGAGGATGGAGAATCCCTCTACAAATCTCCGATAATACCCTGCTATCCCCAAGAATCTACAGATCGCCGTCGGGGTCATGGGCCTAGGCCAATCCTTCACCGTTGCAATCTTTTGGGGTCCACCCGAATCCCTCACTTGAAACAACATGACCCAGAACACCGACGGAATCCCACCAGAATTCACATTTGGAAAACATGGCATATAATTGGTGCTGATGTAGCGTCTGCAAAACCGCTCTAAGGTGGCAGGCATGATCCTCCTTGTTCCGCAAATATACGAGGATGTCGCCAATGAAAACAGTCACGAAGGTGTCTAAGAATGACTTGAAGACCCGATTCATAAGATCCCTAAAAGCCGTCGGGGCATTAGTTATCCCAAAAGACATGACCAAGAATTCAAAGTGGCCATAACGCGTCCTGAATGCGGTCTTATGAATATACCGTTCCCTGATATTCAATTGGTGGTACCCGGACCACAAATCAATTTTGGAGAAGAACCTTGCACCTTGAAATTGATCGAACAAATCATCTATCCGAGGCAAATGATACGTATTCTTGATGGTGACTTTATTAAGCTGCCGATAATCGATACACATCTGGAGCGACCCATCCTTCTTTCTGTCAAAAAGAACCGGAGCACCCCATGGCGACACGCTTGGCTGGATAAAACCCTTCTCTAATAAATCCTTCAACTGCTCTTTTAATTTTAGCAACTCTGCTGGCGCCATTATGTATGGTGGAATAGATATTTGCCGGGTATCTAACAACACATCAATCCCGAAATCAATCTCCCTATCTGGCAGAATTCCTGGAAGCTCATCCGGAAATACCTCAAGAAACTCATTCACTAATGGCACGAACTCGAGGGCAGGAACCTTTGGAATACTGTCTGCCACCCAGACTAAACGATAGCTACACCCCTTCCTAATCATATTCGAAGCCTTGAGGTAGGAAATAAACCTACCCTTTGGCACAACACAATTTCTCTTCCACTCAACAACCGGCTCATTAGGGAACTCGAGTCTCATGACTCTCGTCCGGCAATCTAGTTTGTCAAAGCACGAGTACAATCGATCCATCCCCATGATTAAATCAAAATCCACAATCCCAAGCTTGATAAGGTCAGAAGTGGAAACACGACAACCCACCATAACAACACAATTCTTATAGACCCGTGCGACTGTAATTAAATCACCAATCGAATTCGATACAGAGAACGGCTCCTGAAGCTGCTCGGGTTAAATCCAAAAACCCGAAGCAAGGAATGGAGTGACACAGGACAAAGAAGACCACGGATCAATAAGAGCATAGAAATCAAAGGTTTGAACAGATAGGATACATAGACAATATCTGGGGAAGCCTCATCACTCTGACGGCCACTCAATAAACATGCTGGGTCTGCCCCTACCACGAGCTCCACCTCTGACTGCACCATGCCCTGCTAGGGCTGAAGGGCGCACTGATGACGTAGCAACTGATGAACTGGATGGCTGAGCAAGTCCCTGCCCGTGCCCTATTTGGGCGCACGGCGGTTCCGCTTCATGTGACCTCTCACCCAACAATTGTAACACACTGGAGCATCCAAGTAACAAGCCTCTATATGAAATCTCCCACACTTGGGACATATACCTCCCTGCTATCGAGGTCTCACCCCCGAATGACTGACCGGCAGGACCTCCTGCTGTTTGAACCTGGCCCCGACGGGCTACTCTACTTGAAACGGTGCACATATGACAATGCACTAGCTGAGGGCTATGCATAAGACTGAGATGGTCCTGATGACCCTCTCCCTGGAGTTGACTTCCGTGAGTGACCCATAGACCGGCCCCTGCTGGTACTCTCCCTATCTGCCCGAATCTTCAAATTCCTGGCCTCTGTGGCTTGAGCAAAACCCACGATCTTCCCATAGTTCATGTCTGAATGCAAAGCTACTGTAGCAGCCTCATTTACTACCAACGAACTGAGACCCTGAACGAATCGCCGAACTCTAGCCTCCATAGTCGATGCCAACTGAGGAGCATACTTGGAAAACCTCACGAACTCCATATGATACTGCTAAAAACTTATGCTACCCTTCTTAAGAACCTCAAACTCGGTGGCACGGGCTTCCATGATCTCGACAGGCAAGAAGTGGTCCATGAAGGCATCTACGAACTCGTCCCATCTAGCTGGAGTGCTCTCCTCCTCACATGAATCCTCCCACATTTCAAACCATGAATGCGCAGCTCCTTTCAACCTGTATGGAACCAATTCTTTCCCTTCTATCTCTGTAGACTTCATCACTAGAAGGGCCTTGTACATCTCATCAAGGAATTCTTGCGGATCGGCCTCTGGGTCTGTGCCTGAGAACTCTGGAGGTGACAATTGCAGAAACTGGTGAACTCTGGAGCTGGAGGAATCTCCTTGTCCGCTGGAGGACAAAGGGGCATCATGAGATCTCTGGTCCTGGGCGGCCACTAAATGAGTCAGCATACGGATAGCTCCTCTAAGGTCTCCATCAGAAATCCCGGGATCGGAAGCTGGAGCAACATAAGGATTAGGAGCATTGGCAGGAGGGATAGTAGCACCCTCGGCTGTTGCTGGAAAATGATTACTTGGATTAGGAACGGATGGAGAAGGCAAATTCAGAACGGGGGAATCTCTCTCACCCACGAAAGTCGGCACGTGATCCACAGCCGCACTGGAAGTGGCATTGGCCCCTAGGCCGAGTCTAGCTTTCTTCTTAGGTGCCATCACAAATAATTCAAAATAGAGTACGAATTAAACACAACATCACTTTACCGCACGAACTTGGAATAACAAAGAAGAGGATCATTTTTCCTAAATGCCCGTGTATCCCCCAACTTATAGATGTTGCCGACAATACACCGATAAGAAGGGCTCTACTAGGCACAACTCCGAGACATCCTAGGACTCATTTAAAACCTTAGGCTCTAATACCAAGTTTGTCACGCCCCAAATCCGTGGGCATGACCGTCACTCAACCGGGTATCCCCAGTCGAGTGGACCTGGGTGCTTTTCCTATTCCCGACGCGTTGCCCCACATTATTCAATGATAAATAGACAAAAGATACTAAATTTTCAATCTAAGGAACATATAATTCCTCTTTTATAACAACACATTATGATTAACAGGGAACATCTTTTACAAATCATATGGTATGATTAATATGGAACGTGGTATACAAGTTTACAACGCCCAAAACATACACCTTTATGTTGGAAACACGTTCTCAATGCAATATACTAAAACGTGTGTTCTTTTGTATAGGTTTTGATGAATGACAGATGAAGCGAAAATTGATATATGAAGAAGTTCAAGAAACAAGCGCACAATTGATATACAACGAGATTCAAGCTCAAGACAAAGTTTTATAGTTTAATTGAGTCATTCTTAATTGTGATCTTGATCCTACAACTTGACTAGTAACATGGATTCTCTCATAAAACTATTTTCCAAAATCATGCATATTTAATTTAATGTCAAATGATTTTAAATCATGCATATTTACAGTAGTCAAAATAATTTTTAGACATGCCTTAAAAATCTGGACTAAGATAATCGATTATGTACTTATGATAATCGATTGTTTTAAGCCAAGACTGCATGACAATCGATTGTGAACTAATGGCAATCGATTGTGAGTAAGACAGTGAGCATCAGGTTTTTCAAACCTGCATGACAATCGATTGTGAACTAATGACAATCGATTGTGACTGAGGCAGTGTCCATCAAAGTTTTTCAAAACTCAGAATAATCGATTATGAACTAATGGTAATCGATTATGTTGAGACAGTGTCTTCCAGTGATTTTCAAATTTATTAAATAATCGATTGTTACATTGGACAATCGATTGTCAAAGAGACAGTGTCTAAAATGTTTCTCAAAAAATGATAAGTAATCGATTGTTGACTTTGTGCAATAGATTGTGAAGCTGACCGTTGTCGTAAAGTTTTCAAATACCGTCAGGTAATCGATTATTGATTCTGTATAATCGATTGTTTTGATTGAAATCCGGAAAAGATTCTTTGAACGTTATTGGGTAATCGATTATTGATTTTGTATAATCGATTGTTTTGATTAAAATCCGGAAAAGATTTTTTGAACGTTGCTGAGTAATCGATTGTTGATTCTGGACAATCGATTGTTTGTGGTAAAATCTGGAAAGGACTTTTTGAACGTTGCCAGTAATCGATTATGGATTGTAAGTAATCGATTATCAAGCGTAAAATCTGGGATTGAATTTTGGTCTGACTGGCAGACAATCGATTGTTGGGGTTTGACAATCGATTGTCAGTGAGTAAAATCAGCAACTCTTAATTGGCAATTAGGCAACGGTAATGCCAAGTTTTTCAACTATAAATACAACTTCATTTCAGTGTTTTAAACACAACAACATACTACAACTGATCATCACATTGCTATGAGCTTGCATACTTTTGTTTATCATTTTATATTCAATTTCATAAAGCTTTTGAGAGCCATATTCTTGTCCAAAGTTGTTGTGATCTAGAGCTTATTTCTTTTACTCATACCTACTCATAAAGGATTATATTGTTTGAGTGTTTTAGTGTTTGTACACTTGGAAGAGAATTGTGATTCTCTTGTTGTAAGGAACTTGTGTTTCCTTGGTTGAAGTCTTGGAGTGTTGTAACTCCGAGCAAAGGTGTTGAGGCTTGCGTCCTCAAGTTGTAAAGGTTTGTTAAGCACCCGGAAGCTTGACAAGTTAGTGGAAAATCTCGAGAGAGTCTCTCGGGGATTGGACTAGCCTCACGTTGTGGTAAACCAGGATATATCTGTGTGTAAGTTATTATTTATCGCACTTATTTACTTCCTGCAAATTTTAATTTCCGCAAGTTTACGCCAAATTTTATTATAACGCTATTCACCCCCCCTCTAGCGTTAAGCGTATTTTCTAACAATTGGTATCAGAGCCATACTCTCTGAAGACTTAACAGTTTGAGAGAACCATCCATGGCTTCTACTCGTGACTCGTTTGCAGGAATTGATGAAGGACAGTGCACCACACGACCACCTTTATTCAATGGTACAAATTACACGTACTGGAAGGAGAGTATGATGATCTTCGTTCAATCCAACAGTTTTCACCTTTGGAAGGTGATTACAAAGGGAAATCAAATTCCAACCAAGAAGGTGGAAAATTAATGGGTTCCCAAGTCCGAGGATGAGTATGACGCGGATGACATCCGAAAGGTCCAAAATAATGCTAAAGCAATAAACTTATTATGTTGTGCTGTTAATGCTGCGATTACAGGAAAATATCGTGTTGCACAACAGCAAAGGAGATGTGGGACAAGCTAGAAGTTACATACGAAGGAACGGATCAGGTAAGGGAAGCAAAAATTGATTTCCTAACCCATGCTTATGAATTATTTCACATGAAGGAAGGAGAAAAGGTGGACGAAATGTTTGAACGATTTTCAATAATCGTAAATGATCTACATGCCCTCAAAAAGACATTCACGGATAGAGAACTTGTACGGAAGATCCTTAGAAGTCTCACTCCGGCATGGCGATCAAAGGCCGACGCAATCCAAGAATCCATCGGCGTCTCAAATGTCACAATTGACGCATTAAGAGGTAATCTCAAGACCTATGAATCTACTATTCTTAACCCTCTTGTTGATGATCAAAGGAGGCAAAGAATAGCTCTAAAGGCGAGCACAAGTCAGAGGCAAAGAATAGCTCTAAGGGCGAGCACAAGTCAACCGCAAATTGATGAGGAAGGAGACAACGAGTTTGGACTCGTTATCAAAAGATTTCAAAAGTTCATGCGCAAGGAGTTTGAACGCAAAGGGAAAAAGCAAGGAGAAATAAAATGCTACGAATGCGGAGAAACCGAGCACATCAAGTCAAATTGCCCAAACCTCAAAAAGGAAAAGAAACCTTTTAAAAAGCAACGCGCATATATTTCTTGGGGAGGTGACTCCGGAGATGAGTCAAGCGAAGGAGAAGAAGACGAAGCAGCAGATCTTTGCCTCATGGCACAAGAAGATAACAAAGACGAGGTATGTCAAATTTCGTCTCAAAACTTCTTTACTCTTGATGAAATGCGAACTGCTTTTGATGAATTATATACTGAATTTATTAAAGCTTCAAAAACAGTCAAAAGCGTAAAAGAAAATGCTTCTCTAAAAGAAAAAGATTTTCAAAAACAGCTTTCTTTAAAAGAAAAGGATTTAGAAAAACTGGTTTTAGAAAATGAGAAGCTGACAGAGGAAAACAAGTTTTTTGGAAAAAGAAGTTCCGATAAGCCCGAAAGCTCTACTAGAAATTGCACTTCTTTTTTGAATCTTAAGAATGAAGTAAGTAGGCTTAAAGGCACATTAGATAAGTTTAATTTTTCGCACAAAAACTTGAATGATGTTCTTGTTAACTTGAAATCAACCAAGCATGGAATAGGCTTTAAGAATGAAGAAAAGGTTGACGCTAAACCCCAACAACCTAAAGCTCAACCTAGGATTAACAATACAAATGCTTATCCTAGAAACAACAACTCTAGAGCCAATATGCATGCTAGACAAAATGCTGAACATTTTAGAAGACCTAGGAATAACTTACCACCTAGAAATAGTCACCCTAGAAATGATGCATATTTTAGGCCAAATTTTGAACCCCTTAGAAGACCTAGCAATGGCCCTCAACCGAGAAACAATCACTCTAGAAATGCTGCCCATCCTAGAGCTCATAGTAGGAGAAATAACTCTCATGAAATGCGAAATAGTCATAGTGTTCAAAATAGAGTAAGAAATTTTCATCCGCCTAGTTACTATGAACCTAGAAGGATGCATAACCCAAATGTGACTTGTCATTATTGTAGACGTATTGGTCATATTGCTCCTGCATGCTTTACACGTCATAGACATATTACTCAATCGCATCATTATAATATGCCTAACCCCCAAGGACCCAAGATGGCATGGGTACCTAAAGAACATTAATTTGTTTTGTAGGTGTGCTTGAAGGGATCAAGTGTACTATGGTACCTTGATAGTGGATGCTCCAAGCATATGACGGGAGATGAATCCAAATTAAGGGTGTCAACCGGGCCGGGTTGACCCGGGACCGGCACGGACCGGCCCGGTCAAAACCGGCCCGGACCGGACCGGTTTAGCGCGGGGGGGGGGCCGGGCTGGGTTAGGGGGGGGAAGGGGGTTGGGACGTAAGGCCTTACCGGGCAATTAACCCGGACCGGACCAGCCCGGAAAGAGAAATACCGGGCGAACCGGCCAACCCGGACCGGCCCGGACCGGTTATAACGGTAAATTTTTTTTTTTTTTTTTTTAAAAAAAATTTTTTTTAGCTGCTGGGGCCCACTTGCCCGTTGGCAACGGTCCAGAACCGTTGGCCAACGGGTCTTTTTGCATTTTTGGCCCTTTTTTGTTTTTTTTTTGTTTTTATTAAATTACATTAATAACCCTTCTAAAAATCTATAAATACCCTCCCCTCTTCTTCATTTCCTCACTCTAAATTATCTATCTCTCTCTCAATTCTCAAATTAGCAAATATCAATCACTCTCTTCTCTTCAATTTTCAAGAATTCATATTCTACTTTCATAATTTTATTGTCTTTATTTTCCCGAATTTAATTTATCGTAATTTCTTATTTGGAAATCGGCATTCGAAGCTTGATTCTTGAAGTTCAAGTGTTCAACATTCTTGAAGTTCAACTGTTCAAGTGCTCAATTTATTGTCGAATTCGGTGCACTCTCTCCAACTCTTTCTCTTATTTAATATTTTAATTGCATATTTGATTTTAGCTTATATATTAAATTTTCCAATATGTTGAATGCTGCTAAAAGAGCGTGTAGAAAAGTTACTGGTAGGAGTGGAAGTGGTAGTGGAAGTAGTAAAAAAAGTCCTGTAGCTTCTGGTAGTAATAGTAATAATGAACCAATAACACATGTTTCTGAATCATCGCCTAATTTGCAAGATGTAAATATTGATTATGAACAATTACACCAAGATTTCGGAATAGAAGATAACGAAATTGGAATAGAAGATGAGATACCACCTACACCTACTAGTGCAAATGTTGGTAGTATTGGAGTTGGAGTTGCTAGTGCAACAAGGGGTAGAAGACCACCAGTCGCTCCAACTTCTAAATCTAATCGTAGAAAAAGAAGTCCTGTTTGGAAATTTTTTGATGAGATAGAAGATAGTGATAGAGTTAAGTGCAGACTTTGTAACGAAACGTTTAAACATTTGACCGGAGGTAATTTAGGGGGGACTGGCACACTAATTAGACATATGCAAAATTATCATCCTATAGAATGGGGGGTTAATGGGGATGGAAGTCAAACAACCGGTAACCCTACTACTGCAGGTCTCCTAAAATATGATAAAATGAGGGATCGAGAGGAATTAGCGAAAATGATCGCTTTGGGTTATCTACCTTTTTCTTTTGCTTCTTCCTCTTATCTTGTTACGTATATTCAAAGGATATACAACCCTATGTTTAAAGGTATCCCTAGAAGTACCTGTAGATCTGACATCTTTAGACTTCACGGCCAATATCAAACATACATACGTTATTTGTTTAGTCACCTTCCTTCTAGAGTATGTCTAACTTCTGATATTGGCCATGCTGTAAATGGAAATGATTATTTAACAATTACATGTCATTGGATAGATGACAATACTTGTATGCAAAAACGTATTATTGCTTTTAAATATGATGAAGATCAGAGTCATACTGCAACATTTATTAGTAGTACAATTGTTGAAGTTGTCGAATTTTATAATCTAAACCAAAAAGTTTTGTGTATGTCTTTTGATAATGCTTCAAACAACAATGCTGCAGTTTCAATTTTAAAATTGAATTTACATCCACCTCTTGATGATATTTTTCATGTTAGATGTGCATGTCATGTTTACAATTTAATTGTTAAAAGTGGGCTCGATTTATTTTCAACTGAGATTACTCTAGTTAGAAGAGCTGTTGGAGTAATTCAGGGAAATAATAGACAATCTAGAATAAGAGAATTTAAGAACAAGTGTATGCAATATAACCTTACACCTAGATTCATGCCCGATGAAGTAGTTACTAGATGGAATTATACGTATATATTTTTAAAATGTTGCTACAAATATAGATTTCCAATAACAGAAGTTGCTAATGCACATTGTACTGATCCTAGGCGTATGTTTACCGGTGATACCTGGGAGGTCATTAGTGATGTGATTAAATTTTTACATAAATTTTATACTGCTATTGTTGTATTTTCTGGGGCATATTACCCAACTATTACTTTGGCTTTAGTACATATAGCTGAAATTTCTTTGCTACTATTTGAATTTAAGAAGAAAGATAGATATACGGATGCTGTTGCAAGTATGCAAGCAAAATTTAAAAAATATTTCTTTCGAATTCCTCCTGTTTACTTAATTGGTGCAGTTTTAAATCCTTCAATTAAAATGTCTGATTGTCAACAATTAATGAATGCTTTATACAATTATATGGAGATTGGGCCTACTGAAAGCCCAAATTTGTATGAATCTATGAACCAACTAAATGAACATTTACAATATCTATATACTTATTATGCAACTCAATGTGATAATGCTCGTGCTTCAACTGCTGCAAATCCAACTATGCAATGTAGCACTTCTAATGTAGTCGGAGATGATGATGAAGGCTTTGATAGTTTTAATATTTTTTCAACTTTTTCTAACACTCAAAGTAGTAGTAGGAATATAGATGAACTGCAATTTTACTTGCAGAAGCAAAAGGAGCCTCGCAGCAAGGAATTTTCACCGTTAGGCTGGTGGCAGGAAAATTCAAAGCAATTTCCCGTTCTTTACGCTATGGCGCGGGATGTCCTGAATGTCCCAATTTCCACTGTTGCATCCGAGAGTGCATTTATCCAAGCAAGACAACAACTTGGAGACACGCGGCACTCATTGGGAAGCAATGCTTTGGAAGTCTTAGTGTGTCTAAGAGATTGGATAAGATCTGAACGAAGAAATCAAGGAAAGGAAGATCTTGATAGCCCGGAAGACGAAGAACTTGGAGATATATTAACGCACGGAAACCCATCCGAATTTAACACTCCAGAAGAAGGTCCAGAGGTTCATATTAATATGGAAGAACTTGCTATTGCAATGCAAGCCATTTGATGTAAATTGTAAACTAATTATGATACATTTTAGTTTTGAAATTTTGAATTTAAGAAATAAAGTAGCACTTGCAATAAGTGCAATTTTTTCCCTATCTTTTGTTGTGTTCATTAAATTATTACAAAGTATTAATATAACTTAATATTTATACTATACGTAATTCAAAAAAAAAAAAAAAAAAGATTAACCCGGCCCGGCCCGGCCCGGACCGGCTCAACCCAGCCCAATTGCAACCCGCCCCCAATTGAACCCGGACCGGACCGGCCCGGACCCGGACGGGTCATAAAATTTGGACCCGGACCCGGCCCGGCCCACCCACTGGTCACCTATAATCCAAATTCCTTCAATTAGAGCACAAAGAAGGAGGAAGTGTTATCTTCGGTGATAACAATAAAGGAAAGATCATCGGCATCGGCTCGGTCGGTAAGGATGAAAAATCCTCTATTAAGCATATATTACTTGTTAAAGGATTAAAGCATAATCTCTTGAGCATAAGCCAATTGTGTGACAAGGGAAATCTTGCTCTATTTGATTCGGATGAATGCTTAGTGTTCAAACGTAGTGATTTCAAAATTATCCTCCGTGGTTTTAGAGTGGATAATATTTATATGGTTGATCTTGCTAAATCCTCACCCGATTATGTTGATTGTCTAATGAGTAAGGAGGATGATACTTGGCTATGGCATCGTAGAGTAGCACATATCAATATGCATCTTTTGAACAAATTGATTTCTCAAAACTAAGTTGTTGGTCTTCCCAATTTAAAATTTGAAAATGACTCTATTTGTGACTCGTGTCAAAAGGGGAAGCAAACAAAAGCATCTTTCAAATCTAAAAATATTGTTTCAACTTCTAGACCATTGCAATTGCTTCATATGGATTTATTTGGTCCTTCTCGCATTGAAAGTCTAGGAAGAAATAGATATGCTTTTGTGATTGTTGATGATTACTCTAGATTTACTTGGACTTTATTTCTTGCCAATAAAAGTGATGCTTTTCAAAATTTTAAATATTTTCTTAAGCGTGTTCAAAATGAGAAAGAAACAACCGTCACTTCAATTAGAAGTGATCATGGGGGAGAGTTTGATCACAATCTCTTTGCGGACTTTTGTGAAGAACTCGGAATCGAGCATACCTTTTCCGCTCCACGTACACCACAACAAAATGGGGTGGTGGAAAGGAAAAATAGGTGTCTCGAAGAGATGGCTAGAACCATGCTCGACGAAGCTAAGATACCCAAACATTTTTGGGTGGACGCCGTGGGTACCGCTTGCTATGTTCTAAATAGAGTAGTAATTCGGCCAATACTCATGAAAACCCCCTATGAACTTTATAAGGGTAGAAAACCAAATATTTCCCATTTTAGAGTTTTTGGTTGCAAATGTTTTGTTCATAACAATGGCAAAGACCAATTGGGTAAATTTGATGCTAAGTCGGATGAAGGTATTTTCATTGGATATTCCTCACGTAGTAAAGCATATAGGGTCTTTAATAAAAGAACCCAAATTGTGGAGGAATCCCCTCATGTTGTATTTTCCGAAAATAATGCTCGCTTGGCGAGAAAGGATTCCGGTTTTGATCTTGAAGGTATCTTAGATAGCTTGAAAGACAAAATACAAGAGGAACCACTCAAGGAAAATAAAGATGAAACTGAGGAACAACCAACGAAAGAAGCGCCACAATTGGAAAAAGAAACAAAAGTGCCAAATGAGTGGAGGACGATCAAAGATCACCCTCTTGAACAGGTAATTGGAGACGTCGGAGGAAAGGTAAGTACCCGAAACTCTCTTAAGAACACTTTAGGACACACTTCTTAAGAGCTTACGTTCTCACTTGGCAACACAAGTTTAAGTTATTACTTCTTTACAAATTACTGACTTGAGCATCGGAGACGTTTAATTCTATTTTGCAGGTATCGCCCTAAAAGATAGGGGGAATTATAAAGTTTTGGCACAGAACAATCGATTGTTCCAAGCAAATAATCGATTATTTTACTGTGCTGAAAATCGGTTAGCAGTATCACTAATCGATTGTTTATGGTTTATGTTCATTATGTAGTTTTGTTTACTAATTGATTCCTTAAATTGCATAATTGATTTCTGTCTCAGCCATTCAGCAATGCTTTTCCAAAACAATCGATTATTCCACATTTGACAATCGATTATTTCATGTCAGAAATTTAAACTCTTGTTACCATTTGGCTCCTCAATCGATTTGTGTCAGTTCCAAGTCAGGTCATAACTCTTCAACAATCGATTATTGCATCTCAACAATCGATTGTCTAACGGTCAGTGAATTTATTTTACCGTTTCTGACTGATTTGGCTTTAAATTCTCAGCAGATTTCTTCCATAAATGATAAGCCACTCTCCCCTCTATAAATAGGCTTCATATATGTTCATATTCATTCACTCAAGCATCAATTTTAGCTTTCAAAATATCAAATTCTCTCTAATCCTTTGCAAAATCCAGCAGCTTTCATTAAAAATGTCGGGCCGTCACTAAAAACGTTCCCGTTCTGCTAGGCACAGCGCATCCGCCTCTGCTGCCCCTCCTCGTCCGAAATATCCCTATCAAGATGGTTCCGTTCTATATTTTAATTCCGACATCGAGCTTACTCGATTCTTAACCAAATTTGAAAAGCGCGACATTCTTCCACCCCGCTTTTCAACCCACAAGTATCTTGAATCATTTGGGCCTGCTGCAAATATACTCAAAAATTCTCAACTTCTTGACTTTTTACTCCTTACCCATCCTTACATCAATACTACATTGGTTCAAGCATTTTATTCCAACCTCCATGAGGATGACGATGGTGAGCTTGTCACCAACTTTAATGGTGTTCAAATTCTTCTTTCCGATGAAAATCTTCATACCATTGCCCGTCTTCCTCATAATGGTGAAGACATTTTTCGGTACACCGGAGAGGCCGGAGCCCTTTTTGATGAAACAGCCCTCTTACACCAAATCGGTCTTACTTCTTATGATCCAAATCTCTCCTCCCGTCGTCCTACAATTACGGGAATGGATCCAAATTACCGGTTAATTTTCTATTTCGTCACCCGAGTCCTCAAGCCTCGTAAGCACAACCATACCACCATTTCCCAAGAGGACACCAAGCTCATGCATGCCATAGTTACCGGAGCTAACATCAATTGGTGTCGGCTTATCAAAATTCACATGCGTGACGCTATCGGAGATGATAGGCCTCTTCTTTATGCTCTCCTCATCATGAACTTTCTTGAAGCCATCGGATTCGTCACTGAAAATGGTCCTCTCAAAAAGAGTACCAAAAAGTGGGAAATTTCGGAATCCTCCTTTCATCATGACGGTGATCATGTAGCGCCTGCTCCTCCTCCAACCCGTCGTGCTCCTCCGCCTCAAGAGCCTTCCCGCCAATTCATTTCCGACCAAATTGCTTCATTGACCTCTTCTTTCGGTCAATTAACTCACGAGATCCATGGATATTTTGACCACGTTCATTATCCATATGCGGGTCTTGTTCCATATGAAGCAGCGCCGGATGATGAGGCGGAAGATGATGAATGAATAATTGTTTTTTTTAAGTTTGTTTTTATATGTTGTATTGCCTTCCCTGTTGCTGTAATTTTTTTAATAAATAAACAAGGTTTATTTCATCTTTGGCATCTTATTATTATTTTTGCAAATGGCAAAAGGGGGAAGATAACGGGTATGATGCACTCTCAAATTATAAGCTTAAATTGAGGGGCAATTCAAATTGAGGAGGAACAAATTGCATACTTGTTGCATGTAGATACCTGTCTTGAATCGTCAATATAAATTGCTTGTCTTGCATATCCCGCTTAATGTTTGCCATTACAAAAAGGGGGAAATTGTTGGAAACGCGTTCTCAATGCAATATACTAAAACGTGTGTTCTTTTGTATAGGTTTTGATGAATGACAAACGAAGCAAAAATTGATATATGAAGAAGTTCAAGAAACAAGCGCACAATTGATATACAACGAGATTCAAGCTCAAGACAAAGTTTTATTGTTTAAATGAGTCATTCTTAATTGTGATCTTGATCCTACAACTTGACTAGTAACATGGCTTCTCTCATAAAACTATTTTCCAAAATCATGCATATTTAATTTAATGTCAAATGATTTTAAATCATGGATATTTACAGTAGTCAAAATAATTTTTAGACATGCCTTAAAAATCTGGACTAAGATAATCGATTATGTACTTATGATAATCGATTGTTTTAAGCCAAGACTGCATGACAATCGATTGTGAACTAATGCCAATCGATTGTGAGTAAGACAGTGAGCATCAGGTTTTTCAAACCTGCATGACAATCGATTGTGACTGAGGCAGTGTCCATCAAAGTTTTTCAAAACTCAGAATAATCGATTATGAACTAATGGTAATCGATTATGTTGAGACAGTGTCTTCCAGTGATTTTCAAATTTATTAAATAATCGATTGTTACATTGGATAATCGATTGTCAAAAAGACAGTGTCTAAAATGTTTTTCAAAAACTGATAAGTAATCGATTGTTGACTTTGTGCAATCGATTGTGAAGCTGACCGTTGTCGTAAAGTTTTCAAATACCGTCAGGTAATCGATTATTGATTCTGTATAATCGATTGTTTTGATTAAAATCCGGAAAAGATTTTTTGAACGTTATTGGGTAATCGATTATTGATTTTGTATAATCGATTGTTTTGATTAAAATCCGGAAAAGATTTTTTGAACGTTGCTGAGTAATCGATTGTTGATTCTGGACAATCGATTGTTTGTGGTAAAATCTGTAAAAGATTTTTTGAACGTTGCTGAGTAATCGATTGTTGATTCTGGACAATCGATTGTTTGTGGTAAAATCTGTAAAGGATTTTTTGAACGTTGCCAGTAATCGATTATGGATTGTAAGTAATCGATTATCAAGCGTAAAATCTGGGATTGAATTTTGGTCTGACTGGCAGACAATCGATTGTTGGGGTTTGACAATCGATTGTCAGTGAGTAAAATCAGCAACTCTTAATTGGCAATTAGGCAACGGTAATGCCATATTTTTCAACTATAAATACAACTTCATTTCAGTGTTTTAAACACAACAAAATACTACAACTGATCATCACATTGCTATAAGCTTGCACACTTTTGTTTATCATTTTATATTCAATTTCATAAAGCTTTTGAGAGCCATATTCTTGTCCAAAGTTGTTGTGATCTAGAGCTTATTTCTTTTACTCATACCTACTCATAAAGGAGTATATTGTTTGAGTGTTTTAGTGTTTGTACACTTGGAAGAGAATTGTGATTCTCTTGTTGTAAGGAACTTGTGTTTCCTTGGTTGAAGTCTTGGAGTGTTGTAACTCCGAGCAAAGGTGTTGAGGCTTGCGTCCTCAGTTGTAAAGGTTTGTTAAGCACCCGGAAGCTTGACAAGTTAGTGGAAAATCTTGAGAGAGTCTCTCGGGGACTGGACTAGCCACACGTTGTGGTAAACCAGGATATATCTGTGTGTAAGTTATTATTTATCGCATTTATTTACTTCCTCCAAATTTTAATTTCCGCAAGTTTACACTAAATTTTATTATAACGCTATTCACCCCCCCTCTAGCGTTAAGCGTATTTTCTAACACTTTATACATAAGTTCCAACCACATACCACTGGCTACGGAGCCTATAAGAGAAAGATAGTACAATACTTACCGGCGACAAGGCTCCGACTATACCTTTATAAAAGGACACAAGACTCCAAAATACAACAACATAGGTGGCATGAGCCATACAAGGCCCCGGAAGGAAATGGGCTCACCATCACTATTACCGCTAATAAAGAGGAGAAGAAGCTACATACGGTGGACTTTAGTGCCTTCCACCGATCAACCTACAATCATAAAATGAATGTAGCTCCCCCGGCAAAAGGGACATCAATACATTTGAATTGTACTGACATGTATGAACAAACTCTGTCCCAAGTAAACTCAATCCAAAAAATGCATACACAAGTATAGAACTAAAAAATAATAGTACAATTACAACCATGAAGCAACAACCAAACATTTCACAACAAATGATTCAAGTAGTCAAACAAAGGGCCAATTAGTACCCCACAGTTGACAAATTATCCTGCTGTCTCTTTCACATTTTCACATTTAACATTTCATGATTTATATTCATATCAATAGTGGTATCGGATCACATTGTCCACCCTTATTTCCTTTTCCACCCTTATTACCTCGGCCACCCTTATAACCCCAACCCACACCTTATTTTACCGTGTTACGGTGAGCAACCACCTGCCTGACAGTTTTATATTCACTACAACAAACAACACAACAACAAATACAAGAAATCAACTATGGCATATTGTAAACATATAGCCACAATAAGGATAATACAATTCCACAACTAGCAACAACAATTTCCTCATGTTCATTAAATTGCAACACAATTTAGATCACCCCAACAGTTATTCATAACCAATCACTCAAGTTGTTCCACAATATTACAATTTCCATTGTTCCATATTGATTTTCATTGTTTCACATTGTTCCATTTTCATTGTTCCACATTATTTCCATTTCTGTTGTTCTAATTACAAGTTCCACAACATTCACCACAAGGTGTTACCACACAATTATACCGCAAAAAATCTTCACAACCATTCTCACATGAATATCATCTATCAACAATTTCACAACTAGCATAGGGCGATTTTACAAGGATCACAGTTAGCCATACATGCCTGGAGTAGAGTTTTCCCCTTTAAACCTTTAGTCCGATTCGCCAAGCAATCAAGAAGTCAATCTAGTTCATGAACAACACTTAGGTTTTAGAAATTTAAATTCATACTCACTACCCAATTCCGTTTTACAATATTTTTGAGTTTTGAAGCCATGCATGAAGATTTTTTGAAGAAAATTCAAAGCAAGTGTATGGGGTTCCTTCCAAAGCTTAAATTTCGAAGTTTGGGGGAAATGGGTTAGGGATTTTACGTGAGAAATCAATAGTGAAGACAATTCACCAAGGGTTTTTCACACTCCAATGATTTTGAAAAATCAATTGATGAAGAATTTGTTTTCTCTCTCTAGGACCCTCTCTTCCTCTCTCTTATTTTTTTTTTCAAAAAATGGGAAAAATGAGGGATGGGGTGTTTTTATTAAAGAGGGGTCGAGCTTAGATTCTTAGAAAAATAACTGGGGGAGCTCAATCTGCGATCGTAGAACAAACATGAGGTCCGCAGAATAGACCGTAGAAATGGCTCAAGTTTCAAACCTCTCTGGTTGGGAATGCGGTAATATGCGGTCCGCATTTGCGTTCTGCGGTCGTAGAATGCACCGCAGAGCTACCTTCAAATTTCTTCAGAAATGATATGCGATAACTCTACGGTCCGTGTATTGATTATGCGATCGCAGATTTGACTGTATTTTCACCATCAAAATTTGTTGCTCTCTGATTCACTTTGCGGTAGGAATGCGGTCCGCATAGCTAATCTGCGACCGTTTTCTTGACTGCATTCTGACCATTTTCTGGAAAATTTTCCGATTTCACATTTTTAATTTTAGAACAGTAAAAAGAATCTGATCCGTGTGGGTAGACTCGACTCTATGAGCTGCTAACATCTGAGCACTCATTTTCACGGGGCCTTACACTTTATTAACTAGGCGCCTCGTACCTTTCATCTTGATTTTTTTTCTTGTTGAAACTTTCATTTATATTTTTAAACTCTTATTGTCTTTCACCATAAAGGTGGATAGGTATTCTTTCCTTAAGGCTCTTTATGAAGATGCTTACACTTTTCAATATGCACATGATCTGCCGAAGACCTCATATTTACTTATCATAAGAATGATACAAAGTCAAGTTCCTCTAATTCAATACTTCCACAGCTATATCTCTTATCGATCATCTTTCTGAACATATGTATCGTCTTATTACGAATAAAAATAGAAGATCTGGACATGAATTCTTATAAGTGGGCTCTACCACACGATTTATAGTAAGAAGAAAGAGTGACAATCCTAAATGCCTTGTAGCCTCCTGCTTATAAGTGTGGTGCACGACACATCCATAAACAAGACTCCGCTAGACACGGCTTGTAGACTCCCTTGGACATAATTGCTTTGATACCACTTTTGTCACGATCCAAACCGATGGGCCACGATGGGCACCGTGTACCTTACTCTGCCGAGTACCAATGTAATATCTTTCTTATTGCATCATTATATACACGTGAGATACGGGTCTAATAGGCCAACATAATCATTTATAAAATCAAACAAAGGCCGGAAAGGCCGTAAAATCTTTCACGTATATGACATATGTCTACAAGCCTCTAAGAGTACATAAATGTCCTAAAGGTCGCGATAGAATTCCGCCATACCAAAGAATACACGTTTAAATCATACTAAACAAACAAGAACTCCGAAGCAAATGAAGCGCATCACCATCTTCCGCTGAGCTGGTATCCTACTTGGAGGGCTCTCGACTTGTCTATCAAGACCTGCGGACATGAAACAAAGAGTCCCCAGGCAAAAATGACATCAATACGAATAAGATATCGAGTATGTAAGGCACATAAGTAAGTACCTAAGAGACTTGAAAGAAATATATAGTACATTACTCGACCTGCAAGTCTGAATAACTTTGTAAATCATAAATTACTTTTAGCATCATGCATATGCGTATGAATGCCATGTCGTGCATAGGTACATGTTTCATAACATCATTAGCCTCTGAGGGCATCCCATCATATCATATCGGCCACTGTGGGCAAAATCATCATCGTATACTAGCTCACCAGGTGGTGGTGCGTATATAACACCATAACCTTTCCCATATTCCATATACATATAGATATATACAAATACACACGTATATAACGCCATTTGAATACATAATATATATATATATATATATATATATATATATAACGCCATTAAATACATACATATATATGCGTATATAACGCCATTTGAATCATATTTCAGCCATTGTGGGTAACATCATCATCATATACCGAGTGATCAGGTGGTGGTGCATATAAAACGCATATATATATATATATATATATATATATATATATATATATATATATATATATATATATATATATATATATATATATATATATATATATATATATATATATATAGCGTTATATCAATCATGGGTCAATGTACATGTATAAATGCATGAAATGCATATGAAATATGATAATAAAATATCTCGGCACGTCAGAAGACCTTTATACCTCTAATTAATTCATAAAATTATTTTACGTATTTTTTGAGACCCATGAATAGATAATGGAATAATAAGACATATGGAAATTCAAGAACATAGTCACTTCTAATATTCCTATGAATAGAGTCATATATGAAATTTATGTATTTGCGCGTTTCGTTTGTATCGTATAAATCATGCCAAAAGAAAAAAAGGATAATCTTAACATACCTAATTCTTAAAATTATTTAAATGAATCTGCTTCTTGCGACATTTACACCGGATATCCTTAGAATTTTGGAACGATCTTGGCTTTGTTTTGAAATGTTTGGACGAAAGGATTCTTGTTCTTACGTTTTTTGAAGCTTCTGTTTCCAAATTATTAATTTCAAACCAAAGAAATGAATTGAGGCTTAAGGATTTTTGAACGAAATGAAATGACTTCTGTTTCTCACATTTTTGGTTCAAAGACAGAATGTGCTTCTTTTGATGAATTGCTTAGTAAGTCACAAGTCTTACTTGCTAAGACTTAAATTCAAGTTATGTCTTAGTCATATACATAAATTGCCACCTGGCGACAGTGACTTACGTAGTCATTTGCAATGTTGTGGTTTCTTGCCAGGTGGGGTGGGATATTAATTTTTATCCACTTATTAGTTAACTGAATAATATCTTATTATTCGACAATTATTTAATTATTCGTATAATTTAAAAATTATCATAAATTACGTAAAATTTTATTTATTTTAAAAATACTTCATATATACTTTATATATTATACTACCATGATCATATGGTACCTTGCATAGTACTAATTCATTATTATCGGAGTTTATTGCGCGACCCGTATTTTTCAAATTGGTCACTTTCAACGAAACTCGTTTTTTTAATCCGTGTACCCATTTATCCTTTATAACACTTATTTATCGCTTGCTATAAATAGCGTAAGTACGGTAATATCAAGATGATCTCATCCCCGAGTCTTACATCGGTTAACTGAAAACGAAATTTTAACGTACAATACTTCACGATGCAATATCGTCGTAACTAAACATTCTGAAATGTGATATCATTATAATGTAACGCTACGTGACGTGACATCTCACTTGCGGGCTCTCATTAATTTATTTATGGCGTATTTTCATGTATGAAAATACGGGGTGTGACATTGTCGACTTTCGATAGAACTTATTTTCTTCTATTCATTTAGGTTCTAAGCCTTCCAACTCTCTTGGTACTTGTTGCTAATGATCTTAAATATTTTTAGCCTCCAGGATAATAATAGTAACTTAATTATACATTTTCAAAGAGGATCTCATTTCTAAGCTTATATCAATTAACTTATGATGTAATCTTTTACATACGAAAATATAGAGCGTAACAATTTGGAGAAACAAAAGTCTACTTCGCAATTTGTCTAAAATTCAGTTTTCATCCTCAAGCATCACTCTTTCACATAATGGGCTGTTACTGCCCACACGTTACAATGATATTAGATGTGCATAATATTCTTATTTTCCCCTTGTTTTCTCTTTGAAGAATACAGGAAAACTTTTTTTTGGAAGTTTTTGTGTCAAAATTTGTGAATTAATTCGAATGGCAGTACCAGTATTTAGTTTCATTAATTGAGTCATAGGCTACAAACTCTAATTCATATTTGATGTGTGTAAATAAAGTTGTATATAAAACGAAAATGATTCTATTACAAAGTGTTGGACATTTTGGGAAGAATTAATGCGAATTTGGCACAACGCTTCAGTATCACATTATTAAAAGTATTTTTGGAATGATTGACCGCAACAATTTATTATTCTCACATACACGAAATTATTCAGGCATATGCATCTCTACTATTTGTTTCCTTTTACTTGTTATTTTTACTTTTTGCATAATACTTAAAAAAATATTAATTAAAACGTTAATTTAACTCAATTACCCTTATTTATTTATTTATTTTTATCTCAATTTATTACAAATTTCTTTTACTACAATAATCTCCCTCCATAATTTATTAGAGTATAATTAAAATTGAAAAATAAAAATTGTCCTCTTTTTTTATTTTAAATGACAAGTTTGTGAACTTGACAGGTAAATGGAAGGAGAATACAATAATAGGCATGTCGACCAGTTCTTCAAATTGACCCTCCTCTTTGTTATTTAATCGTCTAATTAATTCATTGTCAAGTGGATTAAGCCTCTTATATTAAAAGTCAAATTCAATACTGATGGAAACCAGTAAGGGGATCACTATTTTTGCCTACTCTATTCCCTTCGGTCCTGGCAGCAGCAACATGGCAGAGGCTGCAACCATGTACTTTCGTCTCAAGTGGTGCACTAGAAGATGCTGTATATGATTCTGTAAGAGATTAATTCCACGCTCCTTACTAAATGCAATTAGGAGATTGAAAATCCTATTGGAGGATAAACATATAAATATACATATTCATAGGGATATTCACAAATTAGTCAACGAGAATGGACTCAACATCAATCATTACTATAGAAAATCATACAAACCTGTTGACAAACTGCAACTATAAACTATAAAATAGATAGAGACCATGTCTTCTGTGAACTCCCCCCAATCAAGTTAAAGGTCCTGTAAACGTTGATAGATGCAACTTAATAGATCGTAGAAACAAACAAGTCAAACCATCCAACATTTTTCATGAAAACTGTTTACTCAAAAATTATATTCACAATTTACAAGCTTAAAAACAATTAAAAATATATAGGGGTAGATCGTAATCAAATATAACGAGATCTAAGTATAGTTATCGTGTTAAGATCGCTGTAGATTTGAATGTATGATAATAATAGACTTAGCTTAAGAGAGGAGCAATTGTTGGAGATCAAAAGAGAGATAGAGATAGAGAGAGAAGTTGTATTATCTCAAAATAATCATGATCCCTATTACAATGTGAAGGTCTCCTTTATATAGTAGGACACCCTCCTCAAAATAATCAAAAATCACAAAAGTTGATGTCTTTCACTCAGTAAAGAAGTTAGACATTAGTCGATGTCACTTCTACTTTACCAACTGGGCCGTGCCTTTACTTGGGTCGGCCTTATCATAATGGATGTGTCCACTCCGCGTGGGGGAGTTAAGTGCCAAATTTTCCCTGTACAGTTAGTCCCTCATTTCGTTTGAGACATGCTCGATGACCGTCTTCAATGGACAGACATGCATATTTCGCTTTTACGGAAATTTGGTCGCACCCATAGGCGCCTTCTTCAAAGGGCATGAGGGTGTGTAATATTGTTGAGCCGTTGACATACGACCCCTTTTCTAGAATTACGTCACAGGTCACGTGTGTCATCATTATACTTATTCTCGAGACTGTTCGGAGCATGACATGACGTTTTGGTTTCCCGCGTCAGTGTCCGAATTGTGCCTTTTTTAATTCTGCGTACCTTTTTCCTATAAATAGAGGAATGGTTCAATGGGATTCATCTTTCGAACCTTTGGAGAGTTTCCCTTTATTTCATTATTCATCTTTCTTTCTGGTAGTTGCTTCATTTGAGAACTATAATTTCTGGGGATTGTACCTCTTAGCTTTGACACCTTTCCTCATAAATTATACCACGGCGAAGCATCGTCAAGTCTGCAAAAGGAACAAGGATAATTTCCCATATAGTGCCCCGCCTTCTTCCGATGGTAAGGGGGAAGAAGTCGGGAAAACCCTCGTTCCCCTAACGGTGGATAGTATTCTTCTGAAGAACTTGAGTGTTCGAACATACTTCAACTCGACATGCCTCTCTTTTCCTTGGGAGCACAGTGAGTTATTGCAGTCTTACCTAGACGCCCTCTGAACTACGTACAACATCCCAGGACATGTTGAAATGGCTCTGGCCGGGACGGATTACGCAAATGTGCATAGGCCTGGGTTACGTTGCGAATTTGCACTTAGGATCGGATACAGCTTTCCGCTTAACCTACTAGTGGAGGTGCTTTGCCACTTTTATCATGTGTGCCCGGCTCAGCTAACACCTTATGCCCTGAAGGTGTGTCGAATTCTTACCATGTTTGCGGGCGATGCCGTGAACGTCGTTTATGTTCATCACATACTGGTGATTTTCAGCCATAGCTACATGAGAGTTACCATGACTCAATTGAGGAGCCGTGGTAAAAAGAGCTTCCTGGTGAGGGTTGACGACAGAGCTAACCGTAACATCTGGCACAAATACTTTTATATTTGGACTAGCCATCTGGTATCAAACCCCGAAAGGTTTCCGAAGACGTGGAACTCGAGATGTAAGTACCTTTGTTTTTGATTTAGTGATGCTTTGTTTTGACTGATTAATCATTCTCATTTACTTTCTTTCCTTCAGTCCGCCTCGTCTCGTTGACGACATTAGGTAGTCCGTGGCAGAGCTGATACTGTATGCGGAAAAATGTTGCACCTGGGCCGAGTTTCGTAGATTGTATGGCCCAATTGGTAACAATATTTAATGTTCTTTTCTTATTTACTCTGTTTTGGCTTAGAGATTATTCAATGTAAACTTAATTGGAAGGTCAGGGCATATATACAAAGGAGAAGAAGAAGAAAAACCACTACTGGCACGATTAGGGCGGAGCCTGACTCCGATGGGGGAGATATATTCGTGGGAGGCTCGCCTAGAGACAGCGCCCTTTCGACCTCACAGTAGGGAGCTGTGCCGGTGGCTGTATCTGAGGCGGTGCCTAAGGTTACTCCAGTGGTGATACCTGAGGTCGTACCAATAACGATGCCTGAGGCCATGCCTGTGTCGGTTCCTGAAGTCGCCCAAGCAAAGGCAACTTCTGAAGACAAAGAGCCGCCAGAGGGAAAGAGGCAGTGACTGATTACCGGCAAGGGAATTGCAATTGAGGGCGTGAGGCCTAGTGAGCCTCGCCAAGTACCGAGGCCAATGTTTATGGTTGAGGCCATTCGTTCAGAGAGATTGGCTCCATGGGGAACAACCGCCGCTGTCTGCTCGGCCCGTGCCGCAGAAGGTGTGTCGTCTTCTGCAATTAGGGGAGCGGGCATGTAAATTGAGAGGACGTACTCTGATGTCGCACTTGTAGAAACAACGAGAGCCTCAACTCGCATGAAGATGAGGGCGGGCAGGTCTACTCGTCGAATCGTGATCCCTGCGGGTATAATTTGTTCGTAGACAACAAGCAAGCCGCAACGCACATGACCTTTTTATGTGCGGCCGCAGAGCATGAAACACGGAGAAGCGTTAGTAACACGGATTTGTCGAGGCGGATCGCCGACGTAGCTTTGCAGGTAGCTTTCATTTTTTCTTTTATGAGTTGCAAAAGTGAATTTGGTACGTTCTAACGTGTTTCCTCTCCTCTTTTCATAACCTTATCTTTGAGGTAGAGAGGAAATAGTGTGAACAAAAGATGGCTGCCACCTTCAATAATATGGCGAGTAAATACATGGAATGTCATTCCAAGCATCAGGCGATGGCAAATGTACTCAAGCAGGATCCTAAGTTTTGGATGTTCCGTGAGGGTCTTGAGGAATCAGAAACTCTGTTGAAGAAGAGAGTGGCCGAGTGGGAAGAGACATGTGAGAAGCCAATGGCTTCTTTGGCTCGAAACAGTGAGCTGGAGACTTTCCTTCAGTCAAAAGAGGAGGAATTGGAGATTAGCCGTGGGGTAGCGACGGAGGCTGCGGAACTGCGAACCCATGTCACGGCCCTCACAGTTGAACTTGATGCTAGGACAGTCGAGGTTGAAGTACTAAGGCGAACTGCCCGACAAGGCACTGCGCATCGTGATACGCAATAGATGTGGGTGTAGTATGATGCCATATTGGTCGTATTTGAGGAGTTCTTCGCGACAGGTCGGGCTTATGAGGAGAATGTTGAAAGGCAAAGGCACTTAGCCCGTGTTGCCCATGAAGCGGTCGGTTACAACTCCGACTTGCCGGGTAGGGAGGGTTGTAAGTCTAAGAACGTCAACCGTTTGGACTCCAGTTCATGGATTTCTAAGAATTATCAGCCCGGAGATGGAAATCGACCAGACAACGATCAGACGGGTCGTGATGGGCGGAGCGATGAAGGCTCTTAAGACTTTGTATATATATATATATATATATATATTTGTGTAAATGGTGCCTTTTTATAGGGTCATATGTATGTATACTTGTGGAGATAATGGAATATGACTTTTTGCTATTGTTGTTCTTCTTTTGCTGCTTAGAGCTTATATTGTGTTTCTTATTGCTGCTTTTGTGCTTCCTACCGTAGTTTTGGCTAAGTCGGCATGGGTTATTTCGATTGTCATCGAATTACTTGATCGTTGTAGCGGAACTGGGTTAACTACTGGCATTGACAGCCTTATCTGGATTTAGATTAACGACCTTAGTCTTGATGGAGCCAATGGCCTTAGCCAGACTTAGATTAACGACCTTAGTCTTGATGGAGTTGACGACTTCATCATTTGGCTGTATAGGTGAATAAATGTCGTCGTCACTTTCTTGCCCTAGTAAAACTAGGTCGATTGTTGGAGGCGATGGCTTTGGCCATGATGAAGTTGATGACATTTCGTGATAGCTTGTAGATGGCCTTGGCCATATGGTCGATTTCGACTGATGTCGCATTATTTGCTTTCCGCAGTCAAACTGGGCCGACTGTTGGCGGTGATGGACTTTGCCATGATGAAGTCGATGACCTTAGGTCATAGCTTGTATATGGCCTTGGCCATATGGTTGATTTTGACGGTCGTTGAATCAGTTGCTTGGCGTAGTCGAACTGGATCAACTGTTCGCAGTGATGGCCTTAGCCATGATGAAGTCGATGACCTATGGTCATAATTTTTAGATGGCCTTTGCCATATGGTTGATTTAATCTATCATCAAATCATTTACTTGCCGTAGTCGAACTGGGTCGATTATTGGTGGTGATGGCCTTAGCCATGATAAAGTTGATGACCCTTAGTCATATGGTTGATTTCGACTGTCGTCGAATCATTTACTTGCTTTAGTCAAACTGGGTTGCCTATTGGCGGTGATGGCCTTAGCCATGATGAAGTAGATAACCTTTGGTCATAGCTTGTAGATGGCCTTGGCCATATGGTTGATTTCGAGTGTCGTCAAATTAATTGCTTGTTGTAGTCGAACTGGGTCAACTGTTAGCGGTGATGGCCTTTGCCATGATGAAGCCGACCTTTGGTCATAGTTTGTAGATGGCCTTAGTAATTTTCACCTTGCAGATGGCTATAGCCTTTTATACAATAGAGGCGGTCGTAGACATTTGCGCATTAGAGATGGCCGTAGCCTTTCATATATTGGAGATGGCCTTAGCCATTTATTCATTGGAGATGGTCGTATCTTGTCATACATTGGAGATGGTCGTAGCCATTTATACATTGGAGATGTCCGTAGCCATTTATACTTTGGAGATGGCCGTAGCCTTTCATACACTGGAGATCAAGCTAGTCCAGTCCCTTTATCATGTCGGCCTGGAGGTCGTATGAAGAAGCTGATATGGTAAACTTGTACTGCAAATATCTTCAAGTGTCCCCTTTTCCGCCTCATTGAAAACCTTCGCGAGAAAACCTAATTGGGACAAAACTCCGATAAGGTAAAAAGAGTACAGCTCGGAAGACGCCTTTCATAAGTGGAAATAGTTGAGGTGGGCGATGTTCCACTTGTTTTGGAGCATATTACCTTCCGTTCTTTCTAACATGAATTCTACTTTTTTGGCTACTGCAGTGATTTGGTAGGGTCCTTCCCGTTTCGTGACAAATTTTCTGTCACATGGGTCTTTGGATGACAATGTCTTGGCTTTGAGGACATAGTCCCCCACTTTGAGTGGTCTTAACTTTACCCTCATGTTGTAGTATCTCTCAACCTATTATTTTTGGGCCACCATTCTGATGTGGGCCATTTCTTTCCTTTCCTCAGCTTCGTCGAGGTCTTGGAGCCTATTTGTGTCATTTTTTGTTTGACTGGTGTGTGAATACCTTAGGCTTGGTTCGGTGACCATGACATGTATGACCGCGTCGGTTCCGTAGACCAGCGAGTACGGTGTTTCCCCTTTGTTGGGTTTTGTCCTGTCCGTCCACAACACCTCGGGTAGCAGCTTGGGCCATAGCCCTTTGGCGTCCTTGAGCATCTTCTTCAGTATGCATAATATTGTTTTGTTAGAGGATTATGTCTGGCCATTAGCGGCAGGGTGATATAGCGTGGAAAGTATCCTTTTGAGGTGTCATTTCTCGAAATATTTGGTCATTTTCTACCGATGAACTGTCGTCCATTGTCGCAACTGGTTTCTTTGGGGATGCCAAAGTGGCATATAATATATTTCCATATGAAGTCGATCACCTCTTGTTTGCGTATTTGTGTACGCACATGCTTCCACCCACTTAGAGAAATAGTCAGTTAAATCTAGTAAAAATCGTACCTTTTCCCGTCCTGCGGGGAGGGGGCCGACTATTTCAATTCCCCATCTAATGAAAGGCCATGGGGAGGTGACTGAATGGAGGGATTCTCCTAGTTGGTGTATCATGGGGCGTCATTTTGGCGTTGTTCTCTAAGACGAACGTATTCTGCTGCCTCCTTCATGCTGGGCCAGTAGCAGCCGGGATGTATGATGCATCGTACGAGGGCACGATTGCCTTTATGGGCACCGCAGTGGCCCTCGTGCACTTCTTCAAGTACTGACCTTGTTTTGTGTGGTCCCAGGCACTTGGACAAGGGGAAGCCAAATGTTCTTTTGCAGAGGTCATTGTTTATTCGAAAATATAGAGCAACTTGCATGTGGAGTTTCTTTGCCTCTTTTTAGTCAAGTGGTAGTGTTTCATCCTGCATATTGGATACAAACTGGTTGTGCCTGTCCCAAGTCAAATTTAAGGAGAATACCCAGTGTTATCAATGGCGGAGTGGAGGAGGGTGACCACGCTTTCTTTGTTAATATTTTTAGTGGCCGTAGCCAGCTTCATTAGACCGTCTGCTTCGATATTTTGTGCCCTCGAGATCAATTTATAGTGGCGTTCGTTGAACCCAGTCATTAACCTGCAGATTTCTGACTGGTAGCTTTGCAATCTTTGTTCTTTGATTTGGTAAGTCCCAGTGACTTGGTTTACTATGAGTTGAGAATCGTAGTGAAGGATGAGTCAGCGAGCCCCATATTTGATGGCCAATTTAATACCTACAATAACGACCTTGTACTTGGCCTCATCGTTAGTTATTTTGGGGCATCGTACGGACAGGCGAATCGTTTCACCCGTGGGAACCTCGAGGACGAGTCCCAATCCTGATCCTAATGCATTGGCGGTGCCATCTGTCTAGAGGACCCTTGGATCGTTGTTAGTGGAGGCATGTTGTGCCTCAAGTTCTGTTTTTGGCAGGATTTCTGCGCTAAAGTCGGCTACAAAATCGGTGAGAACTTGAGACTTGATGACGGTTTAGGGAAGATACGAGATGTCATACTCGCTAAGCTCAATGGCTCATCTAGCGAGCCGTCATGATAATCCAGTCTTGTGTAAGACACTCCTTAATGGGAAGGTTGTTACCCTTTTATGGGGTGGCACTAAAAATAGGGCGGTAGCTTCCGTGAAGCTACTACAAGTGTCAGGGCCAACCTCTCGAGGTGTGGGTACCGAGCTTGCGTGTCCACTAAGGTTTCGTTAATGTAATAGAAAGAGGATTGTGTACCTTTGCTTTCACGAAATAGGACAGCGCTAACAGCGACATCAGACACGTCCAGATACACCATTAGGGGTTCTCATAGGCTCGCCTTGACTAGTAGGGGCGGCGAAGACAAGTACACCTTCAGCTTTCTCAAGGCTTCGATGTATTCCTCGTTCCAATGTAGCCCTTGGAATTTTTTCAGGACATTGAGAAATTTATGGTACCTTTCAGATGACAGTGAGATGAATCTGGATAGGGTAGCTATACACCCTGTCAGCTTCTGTACTTGTTTCTTGCTATTGAGCACCTCGGGTATTGCGTTTATTGCCTTGATCTAGTCTGGGTTGACCTTGATGCCTCATTGCAATACGAGAAACCCTAAAAATTTTCCTCAGGCCACATAATGCGCATTTCCCGGGGTTCAACTTCATCCCGTACCTCCTTAGTATCTCGAAGGACTCTTTTAGGTGGCAGATATGGTCTTCTTTCTTTGCCTATTTTACCAGCATGTCATCGATATAGACTTCCATGGTCTTATCGAGTTGCTCTTTGAACATCCTGGTGACTAGCCTTTGGTACGTGGCTCCTGTATTTTTGAGCCTGAAGGGCATTACCTTGTAGCAATATGTCCACTGGTGGATGATGAAAGTTATTTTTTCTTGATCCTCCTCGACCATAATGATTTGGTTGTAGCCAGAGTATGCGTCTAAAAACCATAGCAGCTCATGCCCTGCGGTTGCGTCTATCAGCTGATCGATGTGGGGCAGTGGGAAAGAATCTATTGGGTATGCCTTGTTCAAGTCGGTGAAGTCCACACACATTCTCCACTTCCCACTTCTCTTTTTATCCATGATGACACTGCTGACCCATTGAGAGTACTTTGATTCCTGATGTTTGTCCACTTCCTCGCTGACCACTTTGTTGATAGCCGCTTTGAATTTTCTTCTCATTTGCCGTATGGGTGGGTGTAATGGTTGATGTTCAGCTTGTGAGTGGCGATTTGTCGGGGGATCCCTGGCATATATGAATGGGAAAAAGCAAACAGGTCTGCATGGTTTGATAAAAGTTCATGATACTTACATGGATTTGAGAGGCCGTGCCCGATGTAGGCTTTCCTTATAGGGTCGTCATTGTCCAGTTGGACTGGGTCGAGGTCTTCAATCGTGGCCTTGCAGGCTTCTATGACATCAGGGTCTCCCATGGCGTTCTATGTCGGATAGACATTAGTCCCCAACATGCTGATTGATATGCATCTGCGATCACGACTTTAAGCTATTTGGTGTGGGCTCAGTCTTGCGTTATTTCATAGTATTCCTGAGCGGTGCGAGGCTCGCCTCGAATGCTGAATACTCCCCACGGGGTGGGAAATTTGATCAGTTGATAGAAGATCGACGGGACCGCTCTCATGGCGTGTATCTAGGGGCGTCCGATGATGGCGTTGTATGTCGTTTCCTAGATCATGACATCAAAAATTGTTTCTAGCATGGACCCTTCTGCTAGGACACGTAGTGATATCTCCCTGGAAGTTCGTTCTACTACATTACTGAAACCAATTAGTTTTATGCAGCGCGGTATTATCTTATCCTCGAGTCCCATTAGTACGAGGAACCTCGGCTTGATAATACAGGCGCTACTACCGTCATCAACCATGATTGTTTTAACATACATATTTGTGATATGTAAAGTGATACCTAAAGCATCGTAATGAGGAAAAGACAAACCATCGACATTCGACTTATCGAAGGTGATACTATATTCGAAGTTGTCATAACGTTCATGGGTGACGGTTCACTTCAGCTTTTGCGTAGTGGTGAATTTGACATGGTTGATCGCCGAGTCGTCGTCTTCTCTGATCAATCATGTTGACCATGTATGTCGGTAAAGGCGGCTTTTGTGGCTCGTGGGGTTTTTCCTGTCCATGTGCAAAATTGATTTTTCCTTTATCACTGATTAGCTCTCTTAGGAACCCTTGGTTGAACATCCTAACCACCTCTTGCCGAAGGCCTATGCAGTACTCAGTTTTGTGTCCTTGTTCCTGGTGGAACTCGCGCAAGGTATTTGATTTTCTAGTGGTGGTGTCTGACTTCATCTTTGTCGGCCATTGCACCTTGTTGCCCAACTTCTCATGTGCATATACTATCTCTGAAGGGGACACACAAAAGTTATAGGTAGATAATAAATCTGGCATACCTCTATCATTTCATAGGGGAGCGACATGTCGTTTTAGTGCGTCTGCTTGCCTGGGTGGCGGTGGATGAGAGGATCTGATGTAGGGGTGGTGTCTCTCCCTATTGGGATGTGGGACCTATTCCCACCGCCGTTAGTTACGTCGGTCCCTCTTGATTTCTGAGTGTAGTTAAACTTTTTGTCGGCCCGTTGAGGTCGTATTCATCCGCATGTACCTCAGTGCAGTAAGCATTGTGGATTTCTTCCCACTTGGTGGGGGGATACTTCATGTGGCGACTTATTAGTTTTCTCGTTTCCCTTGAGCCATCCCTACTTAACCCATTCTGAAAAGTGGTGACCGCCATGCCTTCTGACACGTTTGGTAGGCTCATCCTTACTCTGTTAAACCTGGCTAGGAAGCCCCTGAGCCCTTCTCCTATGGTTGCCAAATAGCGAAAATGTCGTTGACTGCCGCTTTTGCTTTCTTTGCTCCAGCATGGGCGGTGACAAACTTGTCCGCCATTTCCTCGAATGTAGAAATGATATTGGTCGGTAGTTGGGAGTACCAGGTTAGTGCTCCTCCTGTTAGTCTTTCGCTGAACTTCTTTAGTAGCACGGATGGTACCCGTTCCTTCAACATGTCGTTACCTTTTACAGCCATGACGTAGTAGATCAGATTATCCTCGAGATCTATAGTTCCATCGTACACTATTAAATAAGGAGATATTTTGAAGGTTCTTGGGATGGATTACGGTGAAGCCTCTTCCGTGTAAGGTTGTTCAACAAACCTCCCTACGTCACGCTTTGGCAGCAATTTGGGAGCACCAAGTATCTTGTTTACCCTCTCCTGGCGTTCCTTCATCTCTTCACGAAGTGATTTGTTTTCGTTTTCTATTTCCTCCATATTCACGAGGGTGGATGTGAGCATGCCACCGTTGTCCCAAGTATCGATGAGCGAATTCTTTGCTCGTACGATCTCGGGTTCAACTTCAGCTGCAGCAAGGTCTGCTGTTGGCATGCATCTGATGTTGTTTTGGGGTGAATTTTTAGCAAGCCACTTAGAGTACGCGTTAACCATTCAACCTGTAGTTTCCTGACCTCTAGGGGTGCTTTTTCAGTTCCAGAGGTAGAAGTGCCCTTTTCCCGAAGCACACTTTTCCCACAAGATCGTTAGATCTTCAAGTGGGGGAGGTGGGATTTCCCCGCTTGTTGTGGCGCTAGGGGTTGCAATCAAAACACCCTTTTCACTAGTTTCGTTGAGAGGACCGATGAGGTTGGTTGCAACATCTGCTATCGCATTCATTCTTGCGTTGTTATCAGTCATCTTTCGTTTGTGTATTGTAGAGAAAGGTTTTCGATAGTTCTCTAGGTGCAAACTATGGTTTTGAGTCTCGAAATCCCCACTGGCGGCACCAAATTGTTTAGCTATTATATTCACACTTTACAAGCTTAAAAACAATCAAAAATATATAGGGGTAAATCGTAATCAAATATAATGAGACCTAGAGATGGTTATTGTGTTAAGAACGCTGTACATCTTAAAGTATGATGATAATAGACTTAGCTTAAGAAAGAAGTAATTGTTTATGAAGGAAAACATTTTCCCATATTTAGTTGGCTTAAATGTTCTGGAAAATATTTTCCTCATCAATTTATTTTCCTCCAATTGGAGGAAAATGTTTTCCTTATCAATAGAAGGGAAACCATTTTCCAAAGCCCCTTCTCAACCTTTCCTGCCCTCACCAACCCACCCTCCCTAAAAAAAAAGCTATTTTTTTAAATTTTAGTCATTGCGTTACCACTCACCGTACTACCTCTCCATTCCCTCCCCCACCCTCCCCCCACCGCAGAAAAAAAAATTTAACCTTAATTTTTTTTTTTGCAATTTCAAATTTCAGCTTTTGTTATTATTTTGCAGCACCCACCCCCACCTGACCCTCTGCAAAAAAAATTTACTTTTTTTGTAATTTAAATTTCTATTTTTTTTTGTTTTATGGCCTTCTTAGCACCCACGCCCACCCGCCCCCTTTCCAAAAAAAATTTAAATATATTTTTCTGTTTTAGTTTTATTATTTGTCGGTTTAAAGGCTCAAAATTATACATGTTCCAAAAAAATTATGAGTTCGGAGATTTATATGTTTGGAAGGTTACGGGTTTAGAAATTATTAATTTTACCGGTTCGAAATTCCGCAATTTTTAAAGTTTAGTGGTTCGAAAGTGTATAAACGTTGTGGGTCCCGAAGGTTGTTGGTTTGAAAGTTTATAGTTTCATGTTTATTATATCTAAATAATTTATGAATACTCTTGAGAAGTCATTTTTCTTAATTTGCGTACCAAACACCGAAAAATGAATAAGATTACTACTTGTTTTCCAAGAAAATATTTTCTTGGAAAACGTTTTCCATTATACCAAACACACCCTAAGAGAAAGATAGAGATAGAGAGAGAAGTTGTATTATCTCAGAATAATCATGATCCCTATTACAATGTGAAAGTCTCCTTTATATAGTAGGAGAAATTATTTAGCTCAAAAATTATATTCACACTTTACAATCTTAAAAACAATCCAAAGTATATAGGGATAAATCGTAATCAAATATAATGAGACCTAGAGATGTTTATCATATTAAGATCGCTGTAGATGTGAATGTATGATGATAATAGACTTAACTTAAGAGAGAAGCAATTGTTGTAGATCAAGAGAGAGATAGAGATAGAGATAAGTTGATTATTGCAGAGTAATCATGATCCCTATTACAACGTGAAGGTCTCCTTTATATTCTAGAAGACCCTCCTCGAAATAATCAAAAAATACAAAAGTTGGTGGCTTCCACTCAGTAAAAAAATTAGACATTAGACGACGTCGCTTCTATTTTACCAACTGGGTCGTGCCTTTACTTGGGTCAGGCTTCATAATGGACGTGCCGACTCGACGTGGGGGCGGTAAGAGCTAAATTTTACCCTATACAAAAACTATAAACTAGAGTCTTCTGTCAATTTGTTTTTTTGGTTTTTTGTTTAGGACAAATATCATGAGCGGCCTCTCTATGTTCGAGCGGCTTTGCTACGTTGCATTTAGCTCCAGTAAGTGTCAACATACTTTTAGATGGACGTTATGGACTTATTTGTAAGAGATTCCAGACAATTCAAGGAGTCATGAACCGCAAATATTTTTTAAGGAAATTATCTGTTTGATTTATTCCAATTTTTCTTACTTGTCGAACTTCGTTTTTGTCTTTGTGGTTGAGATTTTGATAAATGTTTGCGAGAATATCATACTATTAATTCTGAATGCTATAGAACTGTTACTTCGAGTATCACAAAACATGTACATAGTGCACGTAATTCTTTATTTCTTTTTACATTTGTCTTCGACATAACTTCTATTTACTTTGGAACACCGTTTAGAATTTATTGCTCTGAGTATTTGTGCCTTCGTTTGCAAACAAGTGTCCAACTTATTTACTGATTTTCTACTCGTAAAAGGTTAACCAACTTAACTCTACTAAAATATTACTCCAATAAAATAAATATAATAACCCGACCGATCGTTTTGTGTAATTGCGCCATATTTTCCGTTTTGATGCTTCACACATCCATGTTATGATTTTATGACTTATGGAGTTGACTAGTTTCGTTCCCGAAAGCTTTTGCATTGATTTGGACCCTTTGATTCTTGACATAAAAGATTAAGTTAGAAATATGGACAAAACTTTGACTTTTGTGAAAACGACCTCAAAACTATATTGTGATGGCTCCGATAGCTTTATATTGGGATTTGGACTTGGAAGTATTTGTTTTGTTTTGTCCAAATTTGGGAATTTAAAGTTGAAAAGTTTGACTCTGGGTTTACTTTTACTTGTTGAGCTTGGAATTTAATTTTTGGGACTTGGAAGTAGTCCGTTATGCTGTTTAGAACTTATCTGCGAAATTTAGTAACTTTAGGAGTTGAATTTTTATAGGATTCGGAATCTTAGTTGCAATTCTAGTAGTTTGTGACGACCCAAAGGCTCATCACCTGTTTTCTTATCCATTTTGTGCTTCCGAGTCCTTGAAAACCTCATTTAGAGTCGCTTCAATTTGCATGCACAGTCCGTCCGCGTAGCCGGAAAGCTTAAATGTGAAATTTTTTGAAACATGTTAAGTTTTGATGTTAAAATGAATAAATTTGACTTTGGTCAATATTTTGGGCAAACAGACCCGGACCCATGATTTGACGGTCCCGAAGAGTACGTAGAAAAATATGGGACTCAGACGTATACCTGGAATAGAATTTCGAGAACCCGATCTCGAGTAATGAATTTTTAAAGGAAATTATTTTTCTGAAATTTTCAAGGAAAATCGTAATGAAATTTGATTGGAATGTGTTGGTATCGGACCCGTACATGTCTTATATATGATTTAAGATGTTTCTGTAACGTTTGGTTAATATTCGGACGTTGTTTGACGTGCTTCAGACTTGAAATCCTAAATGTGGAACTTGATGAAGTTTTCGAAAAATGCTTTGGATTTGAGTTTTAGTTTGTTGATAATGATGTTATTGAGGCGATTTGATCGCATGGTTAAGTTCAAATGATATTGCTGAGTTAGTGCATGTGTTTGGTTAGGAACCCCGAGGGCTCGGCAGTGTTTCAGAGTGGTTTTCGAATTATGAAAATTGCAGGTTTACAGTTCTGGTATAGTCTTCTTTGCGTTCGCAGGAGAACCCTCGCGAACGCAATGAGTAAAATCAGCTGAAGGAGATTTCCTTCTATGCGAACGAGTTGACCAGGTTGCGAACGCAAGGCCGTGGAGGGTTATACTTCCACCAACTCATTCCTGGCTTCGCCAACACGGAGGCACAAATGAGCTTGGGTGGGGGTGGGGTACAGTAGCAGTGCGAACGCACTCACTTGGTCGCGAATGCGTAGGCAGGGGAAGATTTTTCCCCTCGAACACGAAGTACTTTCTAGGAACGCGAAGGCCTGTTAAGTTTGTAGCGAATGCATCCCACCTGTTGTGAATGCGATGAGTATTTTTGTGTAGTTATTTTTAAAAACCCAAAACGAAACCCTTATGGGATTTTTACAAAATTTCCAAAGTTCATTCTTCACCAAAGTTCTAGGGCGACTTTTGAACCATCCTTTCACCATTAACTTGTGGGTTAGTAATTTTTAACTCATTTTCTTCATTTTTTATCAACATCTATTGAAATACTAGACGTAAATCATGTAATTAAGGGTAGAAATTAGGGAATTGGGAAGACTTAGGATTTTTTATTTTTCCAGATTTATACCTCCCTTTGGGGTCGGAGTTGGAAACAAATTATATATTTGTGCTCGTGAATGAATGTGTGATTTGATTTTTGTCCGAACCTCGTATTTTGACAAAGAGGTCATGGGATCGATTTTTGTTATATTGAGAAGAAGGCTTGGAAATCTATAATTAGGTATTGGGTTCGCATTGCTTAGCATTTATTGAAGTCATTATTGTATAGATACAAATGATTTGGAGCCAAATTCGAGAGAAATGCTGTAATTGAGGATTGATTTGGCCATGGAAGTTTGAGGTAAGTGTTCGGTCTAATCCTAGCTTGAGTGATTAGTAGTTGAGTAATATCTGCTACTTGTTTTGTATTGAGTACCACGTATAGGCATGGTGATGAATATCTAAACGTAAGTGTCAAGCATGACCGTGGTTCCTAAATTGCTAATTGTTGTATTCTTAATTGATCCTATGAAATATATATATATATATACATATATATATATATATGTGTGTGTGTGTGTGTGTGTGTGTGTGTGTGTGTGTGTGTGTGTGCAACACGTGCACATGTTTATCTGGAGTCTGGTCCTAGCCTCGTCACTATGTCGCCTGTGTTAGGCCAGACACTTACCAGCACATGGGGCCGGTTGTGCTGATGCTACCCTCTGTGCTCTTTTGCCTAGATCCAGTTTTTGGAGCTGCTTACGGTGTGTAGCAGTAGTCAGGGAGCCGACCTTCAGTCCACAAGACTCGGAGGTGGCCTTGCTAGCGTCCGCAGGCTTGTCGTCTCTTCTACTAGTGTTTTTTTATGTTCTATTGACATTTGTGTTCGGGACAGACTATGTCCATTATTTCAAACTCTTATTTGTTGTAATCCTAGACATTCCGTGCATTGTTGTGACACCAGGTGGTAGATGGAGCCTTGTATTGTTTTTCTAGACGTTGTTTTGTATTTATTTCATACTTCCTCTTAATTTCATTGTGCGTTGTCTTTTAATTGCTTATTCATTAATAATTTAATTGTTTCGTCCTATATAAAAGCGAGATGGGTTAGTAATTGCAAAGGTTCTTGGCTTTCTTAACTTTCACGAGTAGGCGCCATCACGAATCCTGAGGATGGGTATTCCGGGTCATGACAAGCTGGTATCTGAGCTTTAGATTATATAGGTCACACAACTCACAAACAAGCTTAGTAGAGTGTGGGGGATCGGTACATAGACGTTTGTATTAATCCCCAGAGGCTAAAGATTTAGGAAAATTTTTACATTTTTTCTTTCGTGTCGTGTGCATTTGTATCTCAATGCTAATGGGATTTCTACTCTGTTCTTTCGCAGATTGTAAGAACACTCGCTTCCTCATCTACCACTCAACAGTCTGAGCCCCCAGCAACACCTCCAAGTCTCCAACTAGGTATTGAGGCCGAGGCCGAAGCCGTGATAGAGGCCGAGGTAGGGGCAGAGCTCAGCTCCGAGCAGCAGCACCAGTGGTTGGGACCTTAGGTTGATTTTAAGGAGGAGCTTTAAACCCCAACAGTTCCGGCATGCCCAGCTCAGGTCCTAGAGGGATTCATTGCCACCCCAGTTCTTCAGGACGCTCAGGAACAATTGGTGGGCTTCATGGAGAGTGTTGTTGGAAACACGTTCTCAAACTAACGTGTGTTGATTCATGTAGGTTTTGATAAATGCCAAACATTGAGGCAAGCATCGGTGATGGAACAATAACAGTCCAAGTACAAGATGGATAGTACGCGTTCAAGAATAGAAGATGAAATCCACTGTTGAGTAGGTCTTAATTTGTAATCTTGACTCAACGACTTATTTCTAATATTGGCTCTCACCTAAAATGATTTTCATAAAATCATGCATCATAAGCTTTTAAAGAAATAAGTTGCATATTTGCCAAAATGATTTTTAAACTCGTTTTGAGAAAATTGGGTTTAACAATCGATTGTCTTGAAGAAACAATCGATTTTCAAGTTCTATACTTAGTTTTTAAAATGTTGTCTTGAGACAGAAACTTCGTTTGAAATCATTTTTGAAGCAACAATCGATTGTCACTGTTCAACAATCGATTGTCAGATTTTATACTTAGTCTCAAATTTTTGGACAACTTACAGAATGTTTTCAAAATCTTCAAAAATGAAGAACAATCGATTGTCACTATGTAACAATCGATTGTGCTCAGTGATATTTCCAAACGGACTTCTTCCAACGGCTTTATCTATTTATGGTATAATCTTTACTCAATCTTTTAGTTAAAAAGTTGCCAGAAATATTTTGGATATTTGAACAACAATCGATTGTCTAAAGTTAACAATCGATTATCATTCTTTTTAAATTCAACAGAAATCTTTTTAACCAGATTTTAAGGAATCTGTCTGTTGAAATTTTGCTTCAACAATCGATTGTGTAATATCAACAATCGATTGTCAGGCAGATTTTCAGGAGTGTTTTCTGGAACTAAAAGCAACGGTCTATTGATCTAATTTCTCTATAAAACACTCTCTGAAAATCATTTTTAAAACAACAACACTGCAGAAAAATTACAAAGCATACATTACATTCTTGTGATTCAAATTTCATATCTTACATTGTGTTTTTGAGAGCCAAGATTATTGATTAAGTTGTTGTGTTCTTGAGCCATATATTTTGTACTCATAATCCACTCTTTAAGAGAGTTCTTGTAAAGTGAGTAAAAGAGTGTTCTTGTTAAACACTTGTAGTAAGAAGAAGTGTTATATTTCTTCTTGTAAAGTCTTAGGGATAGGTTTCCTTAAGCGGGTTGGTTGAGGCTTGTATTGTATCAAGTTCTCAAGTTGTAAAGGTTCGTTAGGCACCCGGAAGCTTAACAAGTGAAGTCTTTGGGATTGTATCCCCGAGCAATTGAAGTCTTTGAGGTGAGGAACCTCCGAGCAAATTGAAGTCTTTGAGGTGAGGAACCTCCGAGCAAATTGAAGTCTTTGAGGTGAGGAACCTCCGAGCAAATTGAAGTCTTTGAGGTGAGGAACCTCCGAGCAAATTGAAGTCTTTGAGGTGAGGAGCCTCCGAGCAAGTGTTTGAGATTTGTGTGATTCAAGTCTCAAGTGTAAAGGTTTGTTGGGCACCTTAAGCTTGACAAGGTTGTTAGTGGAAATCTCGAGAGAGTCTCTCGGGGACTGGACTAACCACAAAGTGTGGCCAACCAGTATATATCGTGGTGTAATTTATTTTTACTGCATTTGTTTATTTCCTGCAAAGTTTAAATTCCGCAAGAAAACGCTTAATTTTATTAATACGCTATTCACCCCCCCTCTAGCGTAGAGCGTTATTTCTAACAATTGGTATCAGAGCCATACTCTCTGAAAAACTTAACAGTTTGAGAGAACCATCCATGGCTTCTACTCATGATTCTTTTGCAGGAATCGGTGAAGGAAACTGCTACACCATGCCTCCAATATTTGATGGAAACAACGAAGAAGAGGTAAGTATCTCTAACTCTCACTCGTTCGAAGAATTACAAAATGCATATGAAGACTTGTATGGTGAATTTTGTAATGCTGTCAAAATGATTAGAGATTTGAAGAAATCACTTTCCCAGCAAGAATTAGATTTTCAGAAAAATCTCTCTTTAAAAGAAAAAGATTTTGAAGAACGTCTCTTATTGAAAGAAAAAGATTTCAAAAATCAACTTTCTTTAAAACAAAAAATTTTTGAAAATCTGTCTCTTGATAACGAGAATCTTGTAAAAGAAAATCAGTTTTTGCAAAATGATAGTGTAGAACTTAGACAAGTCGTTAAGACTATGCATGAAGCTTCTTATGTTGATAAATGCTCTACTTGTACTTCCTGCGATTCTTTGAAGTTAGAAAACGCAGAACTTAGGAAAACTTTAGAATCACGAAGTATAGATGTCCCTAAGGTTATTGAAGAAAAGGAAACGTCGAGGAACAATCAACGGCATAAAAGCAGAAATCCCATTAGAAATTTTACTGATCCACCTAGAAATAATTCTAGGGCTGTAAATGAGTCTAGGACAAATTCCTTTAGACCACCTAGACATTACGCTAGGATGTATGAAAACAAGTCTAAAACTAACGCCTTTAGATCACCTAGATACAACTCTAGAAATTGGAATAATGAATCTAGAGTTAATCACTTTACATCGCCTAGAATCAATACTAGGAATATTGTTGATAAGCCTAGAACGAACTACGTTAGACAACCTAGAAATGACTCTAGGATTCTCAACGCCTCTAGGAATGACTCTAGATCACCTAGAATGTATTTGGCGCAACCTAGGCATTGGCACAATCCGAACGTAGTATGCCATTATTGCAATCGGATAGGTCACATTGCACCTGTGTGTTTTGCTAAACATAGAAATTTATCTTTTGGTTATAATTATCATTTGCCTAACCCCAAAGGACCCAAAAAGATATGGGTACCAAAAACCTCTCCGTAGGTATTTTTGCAGGTGTGCTTGAAAACTACAAAATTGTAGTAGATGCGCCAAGCACGACACCCAAAAGGCATCGAGAGGAATTTCGGTTAGCTATTCTTTTTTTTATAAAACTGAATATGTGCAAATTATTAATGTTGACAGTTTTGTTGATATATGGCAGCTGGTGTTATTAACATATAAGTTGTCAATTTGATTCTCACCCTGAAAAACGTTGACATGCGTTAATTGTAAGAATCAATTTGTGAAATTTCTTGTTGACTATACTTGTTGATTGACATGCTGAAAATTCATTTTTGATTACTAGTATCAACTATTTAAATGCTTGATCCATGCTTTGACAAATGTTGATTTGTGCATTGAATGAGTACCTACTAAATCATCTTTAGTTGAATTATGTCTTGACAATTTTTTTTAAACAGCAAAGTGTTTTAAATCATGTTTTAATATATGGTTTGATAAATGCCTTTAGCATACTCTCATAATCGATTTTCAGAACTTAAAACCTTTTTGGTCTAGTCCACAATCGATTGTTCACAGGCACAATCGATTGTTCGTGTTTTTCTGAGTTTTCAAAAACTCTCTGTTTCTTGCAGATTTTTCAGGAACTAATTGTCAAATAGTTCAACAATCGATTGTCCCTTTTCAACAATCGATTGTCAATCGGTAAAAATCTCAAGATTTGTTACCATTCTGAATTCTGAACTCGACAGCTATCATTTATCATCGTGTAAGTTCAAAATAGGCATAAACGTTCTTGAATTTTTTTTTAAGGCTAGGCTTTCATTTTTATCATGCCCAATTGTATGTGTTGATATGTCTTTGTTAACCATCCGTATCAATTCTCCTTGAATCATGCTTTGTTTTGGTTCTCATTATTGCAAATGCGCTTAATTGAAATATTTGACATTTGTTGCAATATGGATTGCTGAAAATAACCTTGTGTATCACTGTTAATAAAATAACATTGATGCATTTGTTATGCTCTCCGTCAAATGGATTTTTCATTGCTTTTGTAACAATCGGTATTTCCTGTAAAATGTTAAATTGATGTGTTTTGCTTAAACAAGTGATAAGATGGTTGATTCATGATTTGACTATCTATTTGAAACAGCATGCGATATATGTTTTGACAAATGCCTTTCAAAATAACAATAGTTTTTTTGATAAAATTGATAAATTTATAGAAGTCGTCATATTTTATATTCCTCAATATCCTTCCTATTCTTATGTGAATATGGTAAAAGGAATTAGCCTTAATACAATTTTCTTATCAAAAGAAGAAATATTTTAGGCAAATTTGTTACAAGTAAGAGGAATGTCATTACATTCCATTTTGTCTTACTTAAGAGGGAACTTGTGCTTTGAAAGAATTGATTGCATAAATTTTATTGATGATATTCTCTTAACAAATATCTGTTTGGGTTTTGAATTGTTATTATGGTGATAAATTGTTTATATATATATATCGGAAATGGCTTCACTTGATTAAGTGTTGGAAATGCTAATGTGCTCGCATGAAGCATTCAATTCAATCTCTAGCAAATTGAGATGTCAACGATGGAGGATGACATCAAGACAAACCGGGTATGATCGTTCCTTACTCTACCCTTTAGCTAGTTGAATTGGTATTATATGTCACAAGTATTGATATGAATGTTATTTTGATAAATTGCATAATTGATTAAGTGCATAAATTGTATTGAGTTTTGATTTTCTAAATTGGTATTTATAACAATTGGTGTTGATTATATGTATTCATGATGGAAAATCTATTTTCATAAAAACGTTTTCATCCGAAGAATCATTATCTTCCACCATGTGTTGATGACGTTGTTTCATTCATAATCAAGTGTCATAAATCCAAAATTGATTATAATATATTCAAAATTGATTACCATACTTCCAAAATCAATTTTCAGGACTTAGACCATTTTTGCCCAGTACACAATCGATTGTCAAGTTCCACAATCGATTGTCAGTGATTTTCTGAAATTTCAAAAACATTCTGTTTCAAGCCAATTTCTCAGAATCTAAGTGTCAAACTTGACACAATCGATTGTCAGACGGTATTAATTCAAAAAAAATTCTTACCGTTCTGCTCTGCTGACCCCCTTTAATCGATTGTCAGTTTCCTTTTCAGAATTCCAACGGGCATATCTGCTCAACAATCGATTGTCTCCAGCAAACAATCGATTGTCTCCAGCGGTTTTCTTAAAATCTGACCGTTTTTGAGTCTTCAATTCAGCCATGAATACCATATCTTCTCCCACTCTATAAATAGAGATGTATTCTTCATTCTTATCACAACAAAATCAAGTCTAAGTCTTCAAATTCTATCAAAAGCTCTCCTTGCAAATTCTTTGTCTTCTCAAGTCTCTTTCAATCAAAATGCCAAGAAAATCTAGAGCTTCTAAGCAAGATGCCTCTGCCTCTGCTCCTCCTACTACCGGACTGTTTCCATACCAAGATGGAGATGTGTTATTCTTCAGAAGCGAAGCTTCACTAAGTCGCTTTGTTACAAGATTCGAAAAACGGGATATTCTTCCTCCTCGTTTTTCCACAATGAGGTATCTTGAAAATTTTAGTCTTGCTATACACTTTCTTCAGCAATGCAATCTTCTAAACTTCCTTCTCCTTTCTTTTGACTTTATAAATGCTACACTCGTTCGGGCATTCTATTCAAATCTCCGCCAGAACGATCAAGGTGATCTTGTCACCTTTGTAAATGGTGTTAAAATTATCATTTCTGATGAATCCCTAAACACCATTGCCTATCTCCCAAATGATGGAGAAGACATTTCTCAATATGTTGGAATAGAAGGAGAATTATTTGACGAAACCTCCTTTCTTCGTCAAGCTGGTCTTGTTAACTATGATCCACGTCTCACTTCTCGTCGTCCTACGATCACGGGAATGGATCCGAACTATCGGTTGATATTCTATTTCATCACCCGAGTTCTCAAGCCCCGAAAAAGCAGTCACACCACTATCTCCCAAGAAGATTGTAAACTCATGCATGCCATTTCTTCCGGAGCTCGATTAAATTATTGTAAATTAATCAAGCTTCACATGTGTGATGCTCTCGCCGAAGACAAACATCTTCCATATGCACTTCTTGTCATGCATTTTCTTGAATCCGCCGGCATTATCACGGCAAATGGTCCACTTAAAAATCGGACCAAACACTGGGAAATTTCTGAATCTTCATTTCACAGTGGTGGCGATCATGATAATCAACCTCCTCAAAATCCTCCACAAAATCCGCCTCAAAATCAAGATCCAAATGCGGAGATAGTAAATCATCTTACCCGTATTGAAACAAAAGTTGACACTTTGTCCCGCTATGTCCTAGGATATTTTGACCATATCAACTATCAATATGGCAATCTTGTCCCATTTGAGGCACCGCCGCAAAACATGGACGAAGATGATGATAACGAGGATTAAATATTTTCTTGTATTTTTTCATTAAATGGCCTATGTAATATTTTATCTATTTAATGAAAAGTTGATTTTCATCTGCAATATCTCTCCTATTTCCATTATGCATACTTACATGCTTTCTTTGAATGTGTTGCATAAATTCAGGGGGAATCTTATATTTAGGGGGAATTTCTTTCCAGTGCAAACTATTCGATTATCCCGTATAATAATCGATTATGTTGACATTTGTTGAACTAGCATGCTATTATTAGACTTGTTATCTAGCCACTTTTTTGTTAATGTCAAAAGGGGGAAAATAAACGGGCTATGCATGCATAATATATTTCCCAGGCACCTTGTTATACATTTAGGGGGTATCATCATTTGAAGGGAAATATCTTATGAAACATGAACATGTCTATGATGCATATTGAATTATCTTGAACTGTTATTATTATGCATATCCCGATACATGTTTGCCATTATCAAAAAGGGGGAAATTGTTGGAAACACGTTCTCAAACTAACGTGTATTGATTCATGTAGGTTTTGATAAATGCCAAACATTGAGGCAAGCATCGGTGATGGAACAATAACAGTCCAAGTACAAGATGGATAGTATGCGTTCAAGAATAGAAGATGAAATCCACTGTTGAGTAGGTCTTAATTTGTAATCTTGACTCAACGACTTATTTCTAATATTGGCTCTCACCTAAAATGATTTTCATAAAATCATGCATCATAAGCTTTTAAAGAAATAAGTTGCATATTTGCCAAAATGATTTTTAAACTCGTTTTGAGAAAATTGGGTTTAACAATCGATTGTCTTGAAGAAACAATCGATTGTCAAGTTCTATACTTAGTTTTTAAAATGTTGTCTTGAGACAGAAACTTCGTTTGAAATCATTTTTGAAGCAACAATCGATTGTCACTGTTCAACAATCGATTGTCAGATTTTATACTTAGTCTCAAATTTTTGGACCACTTACAGAATGTTTTCAAAATCTTCAAAAATGAAGAACAATCGATTGTCACTATGTAACAATCGATTGTGCTCAGTGATATTTCCAAACGGACTTCTTCCAACGGCTTTATCTATTTATGGTATAATCTTTACTCAATCTTTTAGTCAAAAAGTTGCCAGAAATATTTTGGATATTTGAACAACAATCGATTGTCTAAAGTTAACAATCGATTATCATTCTTTTTAAATTCAACAGAAATCTTTTTAACCAGATTTTAAGGAATCTGTCTGTTGAAATTTTGCTTCAACAATCGATTGTGTAATATCAACAATCGATTGTCAGGCAGATTTTCAGGAGTGTTTTCTGGAACTAAAAGCAACGGTCTATTGATCTAATTTCTCTATAAAACACTCTCTGAAAATCATTTTTAAAACAACAACACTGCAGAAAAATTACAAAGCATACATTACATTCTTGTGATTCAAATTTCATATCTTACATTGTGTTTTTGAGAGCCAAGATTATTGATTAAGTTGTTGTGTTCTTGAGCCATATATTTTGTACTCATAATCCACTCTTTAAGAGAGTTCTTGTAAAGTGAGTAAAAGAGTGTTCTTGTTAAACACTTGTAGTAAGAAGGAGTGTTATATTTCTTCTTGTAAAGTCTTAGGGATAGGTTTCCTTAAGCGGGTTGGTTGAGGCTTGTATTGTATCAAGTTCTCAAGTTGTAAAGGTTCGTTAGGCACCCGGAAGCTTAACAAGTGAAGTCTTTGGGATTGTATCCCCGAGCAATTGAAGTCTTTGAGGTGAGGAACCTCCGAGCAAATTGAAGTCTTTGAGGTGAGGAACCTCCGAGCAAATTGAAGTCTTTGAGGTGAGGAACCTCCGAGCAAATTGAAGTCTTTGAGGTGAGGAACCTCCGATCAAATTGAAGTCTTTGAGGTGAGGAGCCTCCGAGCAAGTGTTTGAGATTTGTGTGATTCAAGTCTCAAGTGTAAAGGTTTGTTGGGCACCTTAAGCTTGACAAGGTTGTTAGTGGAAATCTCGAGAGAGTCTCTCGGGGACTGGACTAACCACAAAGTGTGGCCAACCAGTATATATCGTGGTGTAATTTATTTTTACTGCATTTGTTTATTTCCTGCAAAGTTTAAATTCCGCAAGAAAACGCTTAATTTTATTAATACGCTATTCACCCCCCCTCTAGCGTAGAGCGTTATTTCTAACAAGTGTCACCCGAGCAGTTCTCTTCTTGTGGCAGCAGACACTTCTCAAGCTGGAGGAGGGATTCAAACTCCCACTACACATACTCCGGAGCAGGTTGCTTCAAAGTTTCAGGTTCCAACGATTCAGCCAGTTATGGCAGTTTAGCTAGGTGTAGTGGCTCGGATCGACAATGTAACGGCTATGTCCGTCGATGCTTTGTAGAGGTTAGATAGGTTCACCAAGATCTTCAGTTCTACATTCAGCGGTGCATCCACTAAGGATCCTCGAGATTTCCTATATAGCTGCTACAAGGTTTTTAGGAACATGGACATTGTTGAGACCAACAGAGTTGATTTTGCTACCTTTCGTCTCTCCGGATCCGCCAATACATGATGGAGGGATTATTGCTTAGCCAGGCCAGCCGGGTCGCCATCTCTGACATGGGAGCAATTTTTAGTGTTGTTTCTGGAGAAGTTTCTCCACGTGACTCAGAGAGAGACTTATCAGAGGCAGTTTGAGCGCCTTCAGCAGGGTTCCATGACGATCACTCTATATGAGACCAGGTTCATTGATCTAGCTCGCCATGCTCTTGTCATACTTCCCACCAAGAGAGAGAGGGTGAGGTGGTTTATTGATGGCCTTATTCAGTTGGTTCATCTTTAGATGGCCAAGGAGGCTGCGAGCAAGATCACATTTTAGGAGGCGGCCAATGTGGCCCATAGAGTTGAGACTGTTCTGTAACAGGGAAGTGGTCATGGGTCGGATAAGAAGGCCTGTCATTCAGGTATATTCAGTGGTACCTCGTGAAGAGGTAGAGATTCAAATGGTAGAGGCCATCCTTCTAGGCCCTTTAAATAAGCTCTCTAGGTCTCCCATTGTACTTAAGGTGGTCGTGGTTCTCAGACACATTATTCCGATCAGCAGCCTTACAGTGCACCACTAGCTCCTATGAGTGTACCACCTCTTCACAGTTTCCAGGGCCATCTGCCGAGGTCTTGTTTTACTTGTGGTGACACAAGGTATATTGCTACGTAATACCCTCAAGCTTCTAGCAGTTCTCTACCACAAAGTTCTCGTGCTATTGTACAGGCACTAGAGGTTCCACAGCCTGCCCAGCCAGCTAGAGGTGGGGCAGAGGTGCTATAGGTAGAAGTAGAGATCCTAGAGGTAGATCTCAGTCCTCGAGAGTTTGGAGGCCAGCCATCAGCATGTCGCTCTACAAAGGTAGTTCAGACTGGTGGGGCCTAGCCCCGATGTTATGCCCTTCCATTCAGGCCCGAGTCTGTGTCTTCAAATGCTGCCATTATAGGTACTATTATGGTTTGTGATAGAGATAATTAAGTGCTATTTAATCCAAGGTCTACGTATTCGTATGTGTCGTCTTATTTTTCACCGTACCTGGTCATGCCTAGTGATTAACTAAGTATTCCTGTTTATTTGTCTACACTGGTAGGTGATTTGTGGACGATTGAGTTCATCGTTCCTTAATTATGGTGATTGGGGGCCTTGAGACTCATGTTGATTTGTTTATTTTAGACATGGTCGACTTCGATGCTATACTAGGGATGGATTGGTTATCCCCGTACCATGCTATCTTGGATTATCATGCCAAGATTGTAACCTTAGTCTTACCAGATTTGCCTCGTTTAGAGTGAAAAGGGACTCCTGGCCATTCTACCCGCAATGTTATTTCATATGTGAAGGCTCGACATACGGTAAAGAAGGGGTGTATGGCCTATTTTACTTATGTTCCTTATTCTGGTGCTGAGATTCCCTATATTGATTCGCTGCCCATAGTTCATGAGTTTCCTTAGGTTTTCTCTTCAGACCTACCCGGGATTCCAACCTATAGAGATATTGATTTCTGCTTTGATTTGGCTCTAGGCACTCATCCCATTCCTATTGTGCCATATTGCATGGCCCCACCAGAGTTGAAGGAGCAGCAACAAGACTTGCTTGAGAAGGGTTTCATTAGACCTACCATTTCTCTTTGGGGTGCGTCGGTATTGTTTGTTAAGAAAAAGGATGGTTGATGAGAACGTACATTGATTATCGACAGTTGAATAAGGTTATAATTAAGAATAAGTATCCATTACCGAGCATTGATAATTTTTTCAATCACATTCAGGTTGTGAGGGTATTTTTAAAGATAGACATGAGATCTGGCTACCATCAATTACGGATTAGGGTTCCCGATGTACTTAAGATAGCTTTTCGCACTAAGTATGAGCATTACGAGTTTTTGGTCATGTTACTTGGGTTGATAAATGCCCCAATAGCTTTAATGGATTTGATGAACTGAGTGTTCAGGCCTTATTTGGACTCATTCATGATGGTCTTCATTGATTATATTGTGATATATTCCCTAATCCAGGAAGAGCACGAGAAGCATCTCAGAGTGGTTCGTCAAACTCTAAAGGATAGTCAGCTATATGCAAAATTTTCAAAGTGTGAGTTTTGGTTGAGTTGAGTTACATTCCTGGGTCATGTCTTATTAGTAGAGGGTATTCAGGTTGACCCGAAGAAGATTGAGGTAGTCAAGAACTAGCCTAGACCAGCATAAACTATAGAGATTCAGATTTTCTTTGGATTGGCAGTCTTGTATCGTCGGTTTGTTGAGGGGTTCTCATCTATCGCAGCCCCGATGACCAGGTTGATCCAGAAGGTTGCCCAATTTAGATGGTCGGATGAGTTTGAGATGAGCTTTCAGTGGCTCAAGACGGGTTTGACTACGACACCTATGTTAGTATTGCCCACAGGTTCAGGGCCTTACATAATCTATTATGATGCTTCCTGTATTGGGTTTGGTGTAGTGTTGATATAGGATGGCAAGGTCATTGCTTATGCTTCGAGGCATTTGAAGATCATGAGAAGAACTATCTAGTGCATGATATTGAGTTGGCAGCCATTGTTCACGCATTGAAGATTTAGAGGCACTATTTGTATGGCGTGGCATGTGAGGTGTTCACTGATCACAAGAGTCTTCAGTACTTGTTCAAGCAAAAGGAGCTGAATTTGAGGCAGAGAAGGTCGTTGGAGTTCTTGAAGGATTATGCCATCACTATTTTATATCACAGGGGGAAGGCCAATGTGGTCACCGATGCCTTGAGCAAAAAGTCAACCAGTATGGACAGTCTTACTTATATTCCGGTTAGTGAGACGCCACTTGCTTTGGATGTTTATTCCTTAGCCAATCGATTTGTGAGGTTTGAATGAAGAAGGATGTTATTGCATGTGTGGCTCGATATTTGATTTGTCAGCAGGTTAAGTATGATCATTAGAGGCCTGGTGGATTGTTTCAGAGGATTGAGCTTCCCAGGTGTTTCAAGAAGTTTCAGCGAATCACCCTCATGGACATCGTTACTGAACTTCCGCTAACTCGGAAGAAGTTCGACGAAGGTTGGGTCATTGTTGATAGGCTGACCAAGTCAGCGCATTTCATTCATATGGTAGTCTCGTATTCAACCGAGAGATTAGCTGAGATGTATATTTGGGATATTGTTCACCTCCATGATGTGCCGGTATCTATCATTTCGGACTGGGGTACGCAATTTACCTCGCATTTTAGGAGAGCAGTACAGATATAGTTAGGCACCCAGGTTGAGTTGAGTACAATATTTCTTCCTCAGACGGACAGGCAGTCCGAGCGAACTATTCAAATATTGACTTTGGTGGATATGCTCTGAGCTTGTGTTATTGACTTTGGAGGTGTGTGGGATCAATTTGGATACTCAGCTGGTAGCTGTTGGTGTAGGTGGTGTCGAACTCCAGTTGGTAGGTTTGAGCTGGGAGAGGCTCGGTTATTGGGTACGGATATGGTTTAGGAGGCCTTGGACAAGGTCAGGATCATTCAGGATAGGGTTCATATAGCTCAGTCCAGGCAAAAGCATTATGTAGACCGCAAGGTTTTTTGACCACTGTACATTGCAAACATGAGAAAATGGAATAATCGAGAATCTCGAGTAACTGGCGAAGCCGTTAAAGTAGCTAAAGTGAGATGTGGATATTATGGTTGGTGAGCGGATATTTCTCTGAGTGTCACATATGAAGGGCGTGATGATATTTGGGAAGAAGGGAAAGCTTAGCCCTAGGTTCATTGTCCCGTTTGATATTCTCGATCAAGTGGGAGAGGTGTCTTATAGACTTGCATTGCCGCCTAGCATATTAGTCGTGTATCCAGGTTTTCTTGTGTCCATGCTCCGAAAATATCACGACGATCCATCCCACATGTTAGATTTCAGCAATGTCTAGTTGGGCAAGGAATTGTCTTATGAGGAGGAGTCAGTGGCTATTCTAGACTGATATCTTCGTTAGGAGATCCAAGAGTTTCCCGTACGTTCATGTTTAGTGGAACGGTCAGCCTCCTGGGCATCAACCTGGGAGTCCGAGTCTGATATGCAGAGCCGTTATCCTTATCCATTCCCTGACTTAGGTACTTCCTTCTTCAGTCTGTTCGAAGACAGACGGTTGTTTTAAAGGTGGAGAATGTGACGACCCAAAGAGACTTCACCTATTTTCTTATCCATTTTGCGCTTACGAGGCCTCGGAAACCTTATTTAGAGTTGCCTCGATTTATGTGCACAGTCCGGGCGCGTAGCCGAAAAGCTTAAATGCGAATTTTTGTAAAAAAATTGTAAGTTTTGATGTTAAAATAAATAAATTTGACTTTGGTAAACATATTGGACAAATGGACCTTGACACGTGATTGACGGTCCCGGGCGGTCTGTAGGAAAATATGGGACTCTAGCGTATGTCCGAAATCAAATTCCGAAGTCCCAAGCCTATGAAATTTGATTGGAATTTGTTGGTATTATGGCCGTATTTTTGGTTCGGTGCCTCGTACAGGTCTTATATACGATATACGATGATTCTGTAAAGTTTGGTTAAAATCAGACGTCGTATGCCGTGTTTCAGACTTGAAATCCTAAATGTGGAACTTGATCATGTTTTGGAAAGATTATTTCAATTTGAGGTTTAATTTTTTGATAATTAAGTTATTTACGCGATTTGATCACACGGTTAAGTTCGAATGATGTTGTTTTAGTGCATGAGTTTGGTTAGGAGCCCCGAGGGCTCGCGAGTGTTTCGGAGTTGTTCTGGACTTATGAAAATTGTAGGTTTTTTAGCTCTGGTATTGTCTTCTTGGCATTCACGGGAGAACCCTCGCGAACGCAATGAGTAAAATTAGGTGAAGGAGATTTCCTTCTACGTGAACGTCATGACCAAGTCGCGAACGCGAGGCAGCCTGCACGGGGGAAAGGGAGCCTGCGCGGGAGTGGGATACAATAGAAATGCAAACGTGGTCACTTGGTCGCAAACAAGTAGGCCTGGGAAGATTGTTCCCGACAAATGTGAAGTGCTTTCCGCGAACGCGAATGCCTGTTAAATTAGACTCATATCGAATGCGTCTAGCCTGTCGGGAACGCGATGAGTATTTTTTCCCCAGTTATTTTTGAAAACCCTAAACAGAACCCTTACAAGATTTTTACGAAATTTCCAAGCTTCATTCTTCTACAAAGTTCTAGGGCGACTTTTGAAGAATCTTTTCACCATTAACTAGTGGGCTAGTAATACTTAACTTGATTCCACCATTTTTCATCAACATATATTGAAATTCTAGACGTAAATCATGTAATTAAATGATGAAATTAGGAAATTGGGAAGCGTTAGGGCTTTTTAAATTTTCTTGATTTAGACCTCATTTTGGGGTTAGATTTTTAAACAAATTATATATTCGTGCTCGTAGATGAATGAGTTATTTTATTTTGGTCCAAATCTCGTGTTTTGACCAACTGGGTCGAGGGTCAATTTTTTTGGATTTTGGGAAGAACGCTAGGAAAGCTATTATTTGACATTGGGTTCACATTGCTTAGCATTTACTGATGCATTGAAGTCATTATTGTATAGATACAATTGATTTGGAGACAAATTCGAGAGGAGAAATGATAATTGAGGATTAATTTTGTCGTGGAAGTTTGAGATAAGTATTCAGTCTAACTTTAGCTTGAAGGATTAGGAGTTTAGTAATATTTGCTACTTGTTTTGTTTTGAGTACGACATATAGGCACGGTGACGGGTATCTATACGTTGGTGTCGAGCATGATCGTGGGTCCTGAATTGCTAATTGTTATATTCTTAATTGATTTGATACTTTTGTTCCCTTGCCGTGATTGTATTATTATATTATGTTGGATTGAAATGGAGCAGGTGGTACGCCTACCAGAAGCTATTGATGAAATGGGAGCGGATGGCATGCCTACAACAAATTATTGATGAAATGAGAGCGGGTGTTACGCCTACCACAAGATATGATGAAATGAGAGTGGGTGGTATGCCTACCACAAGAGATAACGAAATGGTAGCTGATGGTACGCCTACCACGAGATATGAGAAATAGGATCGAGTTGCACGCCTCCAAAAACATTGAAACTGAAAGTGAAAGTTGACTTTATTTCCTTATTCCGTGTTAGAATTTAATTTGCCGATGTTCCCCTGTTATTTCTAATATTCTATTTTTATCTGCTATCCTCGAAGCATGTTCCCGCCCTCAGCTTTACTTGTTTATTCCTAATATTCTTCCGTTGTATATATATATATATATATATCTGCATAGGTTTATCTAGAGTCTGATCATAGCATCGACACTACCTCGGCGGGTTTAGGCCAGACACTTACCAGCACATGGGGTCGATTGTGTTGATGCTACTCACTCTGCCCTTTCCCTTCTCGTTGCCATTGAACTTGCCAATCAAATTCGTCGTAAGACTCATAGTGATCATCTTTACGAAGATCCCATTCTATTCCGGAAGCTCGTAGCATTGGTCCCGATAAACCCCAATTTAATGCTTTGTCTCCCCCAATAATGCCTACGCCTTCAACTCGTTCAAAAAAAATAGGATTCCGGATAATAAGTTTTTGATACTCAGCAACCCCGGTTAAAAAATAATCGCAAAAATCCAAACATTTATCTATCCAGCCATAGGGTAGATCGGCAGCCACTCCCCCGATGCGAAAATAATTATGCATCATTCGCATACCGGTGGCAGCTTCGAAGAGGTCATATATCAATTCTCTTTCTCGAAAAATATAGAAGAAGGGGGTCTGCGCACCAATTTCCGCCAGGTGTCAGAGTGTATATATATATATATATATATATATATATCTATATATATATATATATATATATATATATATATATATATATATATATATCTGCATAGGTTTATCTAGAGTCTGATCCTAGCATCGACACTACCTCGCCGGGTTTAGGCCAGACCTTACCAGCACATGAGGTCGATTGTGTTGATGCTACTCACTCAACTCTTTTGAAATGATACAGGTGCCAGAGTAGCTTTTTGTGCATACCAGTAGTCAGCGAGCCAACCTTCAGTCCACGGGACTCCAAGGTAGCCTTACTGGCGTTTGCAGACCTGGCGTCTCCTCGATCAGTTTTTGTTTTATGTTATGTTGACATTTGTATTCGAGATGGACTATGTTCTTTATTTAAAACTCTCATTTGTAGTAATCCTACATAGTCCGTGCATTGTTGTGACAGCAGGTGTTGGACAGAGACTTGTATTGGTTTACTAGACGTTTTATACTTAGATCAGACTTTCGCTAAATTTCATTTTCTGCTGTCTTTTAGCTGTTTATTCATTAATAATTTAATTGTTTAATCTTGTATAAAAGGTAGATGGGTTAATAATTTCAAAGGTTCTTGGCTTGCCTAACTTCCACAAGTAGACTCCATCATGACTCCCGAGGGTGGGAATTCTGGGCCGTGACATAGTTGTTGAACTATACTTTTAAATTCATGTGTTTTAGTGTTTGACTCATAGTTCTTGATGTTATTTTTGTATTTTGATTGCGCTCGCGCGCTCGTATGATTTTACTAGACTTGTATGGATTTTCAGTTAAAAGCGTCAATGGCTCGGATGAGTTTCAGAAATATTTCAATATGTTTCGACGAAAAAAATAGGATCTACTGTGCTGATGCCTCTGGTGTAGCATTTGTGAACACTTGGTTCACAATTGAGAGCTTAGCAGGGGGCCTTATGTATCACAATCGAATTGCAATTGTTAAGTAAATCAGGTAGAGGGGTAGTTCATATTTTCGACAAACTAATCTCATTAACAATAAGGATAGGCTTTCCGAATGTGAAGCCAATGCCGCATTCGTGACTTCCTCTTCGGCTTTAATGTTGCCGCATTTTGCAATCTCGAGGGTTCACAATTGCAACATCTGCAGCTGATCAAAAGGGTTAGGAGATGAGATTTAATCTCATATTCTTTCATTTTAGAACCCTAGACTCGGTAGGAGGCGATTTGTAGAGGGGATTTTCATATACAAACATTGGGTATATGATTCTACTATATTTTCAACTTTATCTCATATTTAAAATCAAAATCATGTGAATAAAAGTGAAAAATTATCAAACTCTGTCATATTTTTGAAAAAAAATAAGAATTTGAGTTCTAAGAGTCGATTTGGACTAGAATTTTGAAACTAATTATATATATATATAGATTCATGGGAATACGGGTAGTCGGAATCTACCATTGGACCCAAGGTTCGACCACGCAGGTCCCCAAGTGACTTTTGTTGACTCTTTTGAAAAAATGTAAAGATCATAACATTTTCTATTGTAATTATTTTCCCTTGTTTGACGATGTTAAGTCAATTTTGAATAGATTTGAGCCGTATGGAGGCGAAAAGTTTTTTGGATGGGGGGAGCTATTTTTGAGGATTGAGTTAACCTAGTTGAGGTTAGTGTCTTGCGTAAACTTTGTGTGGGAAACTATCCCTCAGGATTTAGGATTGATTGTGTTATCTGTGCTATGTGAATGTTTTGTACGCAAGGTATTAAGTGGATACAGATGTTATATATCGTATTTGACCGATTTAGACTACTTAGACTCCATCCATGTCTTAATTAAATTTTCATGTCATGTTTTAAATTCTAATAGACAATCACTCTTACTTGTGTTAGTCTATCCGTATATGCGTTGTTCGACTTTGCTAATACTTGTTCTGAATCTTACTTGATAGTTTACTCTTATGCTTTAGTGTAAGTTGTTGTCTCTTGCCCTGTTACATGTTTTATGTTGATTTATCATTATTTAGGCCTATTTACCTTGCCTTGTAATAATTCTCCTATGTTGGATTCTCTCCATTTTGCAAATTAAAGTTATTATGCGGAATTGCTGCTGGATGTGCCGTACAACAGCTCCTTCCCCAGGCAGAACTCTTGGTACCAACATCAAGTTTTGCTGCACAAACTTGTAGCAGCTCTGTATACCCAAAATATTGTACGTTTTTAGTAATACTATCACATTTTCCCAAAGTCCATTTTGTCAAGCCACATGTATTAATGAAAGTATGAAAGGTTGGAAATCTGAATTTGAAACCAAAAAATTATAAAACCAAATAAAAGTTAGCTCAATAAGTAAATCATAAAATAATTTCGAGCCCACTAAATGCACAATGTGTCCTTAAGCAATTTAATCCTCTCACTGTTATGCAAGGTATAGGGATTTTCCTCTCATGATAGAACAGAATAACTATTATGTGATAGCGACACTTCAAATCACAGAACTTCAGCGAATTTAACAAACTGGCCAAGCCACAGTTGACACATATGTTTATTTAGAAAATAATACAATAATGTAGAAAAGAGGGGAGAAGATTTCAAAATTTTTTTGTCTGATTTCATGTCTGAAAAATAAGGTCAAGCCTCTAATTTATAGACAAAGGAAGAGTGATATGGAGAGGTGCAATCTAAAGGGTTCCTCTTCCATTTTCCATTCACACCCCTTTATAAAAACGCAAAAATCTCCCATATGAATGGAGAATTGACATTTGTGAAAAAAAATGCATGAAAATACTGCGTGATTAACAAATAAGGATTAATCGCATATGGATAAGTAGGTTTTCCTTTGAACTCTCCGTAGTGAACTTATGTCGAGTATACTCGGCCATTTGGTAGATTTGATATCTTTGAACCATCGAGTTTTGGTGTATACCTAGACAACCATAAGTCACACAATTCTCATCATGAGTGCGTAGAGAATTGGCCTTTACTTTCATTCCCTTTAAAGAGACTTATACTTCATACTCAGATAGGTGATTCCTAAATGTGTAATATTGTAGATATACTATCTGGTTATATCCTGCCAGACTTAGCAAATCATTAAAAAGTTTTAAGCTTTATTGACTCACCAAAAAGTCGTAACGCATTATCTTGATTTCTGAACATTGTCTTCATAAGGAGAATGGGTTGAGTTATTTGATATTGTTGAACTGTCATACATAACTCTGTTTGTTCTCCTTGAACCAAGCTCTTGGGATCTCCAGTCTGCTTGGTAGAGTTGCCGGCATGATGACTTGTCCTAGGCCTTAGCCTTATTCCCTTTGATGATATTTCAACTCTTTAGGTAGGCCTTTTGTAAGTGGATCCAGCACGTTGTCTCTTGATCTTTACGTATCCAATAGTAATAACACCACTAGATAGTAGTTGTCTAACGGTATTGTGTCTTCACCAAATGTGACGAGATATTACCCTATGCATAACGATCCCCGCCCTGCCTATTGCCGCTTGACTAAAAAAAGTATACATATACGTGCCAAAGGTTTGGCCCAAAATAGAATATCTTCCAAAAAATTTCGGAGCCATTAAACTTCTTCACCAACCATGTCTAAGGCTATTAACTCAGCCTCCACTATAGAGTGGTCAATGCACATTTATTTGGACGATTTCCAAGACATTGCTCATCCACCTACTATTAAGAATTGGTTGAACCGTTGATCTAATTGTCATCACTACACCCCTCTATTATCGCCAGATACTTATTGTAGTGCAAAGCATAATTTTGAGTATATTTCAAATCCTTCAAAACTCGTTTCATTGTCATGAACTTCAATGCCAGCTTCCTTATGTTGTATACTAATATGTCTCGACTTATGATTGCATATCAGATTATTTTACAACACTTAATGTAGTAATAGTCTATTATAACAACAGCTGGAATGATTGGCATCAGTTGTGACCACAACCTTTTAATATATAATATAGTTATCAATCACTCCATTATTTTTAAGCATTTGTATGTTATTTATTCATACGTCTATATGGTATGCAAATTATACACCTCAATTTATGAAACAAATCCATCTTGCAATGGATTTTGGTCATGTTCATTAGTTGGTTTACCTCATTATAGACTAACGTATTAATACATTCACTCATGAACGATCAAGTCCATACAAAAACGTACAGACGTATCTTTCTATGAAAAGTCAGAACCTTCGAAATAACATCATTTCATAAAAGAACTAAACAATATAAATTTTCAATAAAGGAAATGATATTTCCAGATAGTGACGTGACCAACTTAAGAACTAGTAGTTTCATTAACTAGTCCTTATTAAGACTAAACAACTGATGACTTTACCTACTACTATATCAATGAGGTTCAAAAATTATATCATTTAAACATTACGTCTAGCATTGATTTTTGTCATGGATAAGGTAAAAGCCCCTACATTATAAATATGATATTTACTGACACTCATTAATTTTTGAAATAATTTTACAATGTTATTTTGTCAAATCTCGCATGTCATTGTTTGGGTGCATGTCTTAGTATGTAAAGTGACTTAACAAGTCAACAAACCGTCTATTCTTTTTCAGGAACAACGAACCGTACAGGTTATTCCACATGAATTTCTTCCTCCAATTCTCCATTTAAGAAGGTTGTAGTTAAGTTCATTTGATGGATTTCAAGGCCATACGTTGTTACTAACACTATTAACACCTGAGTAGATGTAATCCTCGTTACCAGCTAGTATGTATCAATAATAAAGACCTTCTTGTTGTCTAAATTATTTAACAACTATTCTCACCTTATAGTTTTCAATAGTACCACCAACTTTCATTTCCTTTACGAAAATTCACATAGAGGTGAAAGATATATTTTCTGGAGAAAGATAAACCAATTCCCAAGTATGATTACTTAATATGGATTCTATCTCACTATTGACCGTCTCTTCCAATATTGTGCTTCAGAGGAAGAAAATATTTCATTAAACGTCTGAGGCTCATTTTTCAACAAAAACGTCAGAAAATATGGTCCAAAGAAAGTAGTTATTCTTTGACGATTACTATATCTTCGAATTTTCTAATTCAACGTACTCACCTTTGCTTCTTCCCTATTTTTCTTAGGTATTTCACTAGACAACTCGCAATCCTTTCTATATGGATAAATATTCTCAAAGAATTAAAAATTATCTGATTAAATAATCATTTTAATATGAATATCGGGATTTTATGTTTTATGAATCGAAAAACGATATGCCTTACTATTTTTTGCATATCTTATAAAACGAAATCAACAGTGTTCGATCTGATTTTTATCCTTTTGGGTTTAAGAACTTACACTTTACCCAAATACTTCCCACACATAGAAATATTTCAAGTGGAATTTTCTTCTTTTTCATTTATTAATATGGAATAGAATGTGTCTTGCTATGGAGAACGTGAATAATTATTCAGTAAGCTGTAAACATAGCTTATCCCCCAGAATTTTAGGTAAACCCGAACTTATCAACTAGGCATTCATCGTCTCCTTTGATGTTCTATTCTTTGTTTCCGCAGTTCTATTAGATTGCGGTAGAGGGTGATTGCTTGGTGAATAAGTTCATATTCAGAACATATTTATTCAAAAGAAGATTCATATGTAATGCTCCAATTACGTCGTGAGCCAAGCACGAGAGTTGTTGTTTGTGTCATGACATAACCAGAACTAATAAATGGTGAAGTTTTCAATCTTCAAACCAATCTGACACATTCTGAATTAATAAACGGTGAAACTTTTTATCTTCAAACCGAATAATATCTGATACAACTAGTTCAAATAAATGGTGAAGTTTTTAATCTTCAAACTGAATAATATGTGACATAATCAAATTTAATAAACTGTGAAGTCATTAATTTACAAACCGAGTAGAAAATCACAAAGATTCTAATCTCCAAAATGAGTATAAAGTCACTTAGACATCAATTTCGGACAAATGAATAGAAAGTCACGAAAACTTTAATCTCAACGAACGAGTAAAAAATCACACAGATTTTAGTCTAGAAGCAAAAGTAAAAAATCAGGAGATTTTATTCTCCATAACAATGTACAATATCACGAAAATTTTAATTCTCTTTCCAAATAATTTTCCAACTAAACCGTTGTACCCCTAAACATTTCAACGGTTTGATATGTGTTATTCTTATTGATCCAATCTCTATAAGTAATGGCATAAATCAAAAAGTTGGGAGAGAAAGTAGAACCAGTTTAATAGTTCTGCTCTCTTAAAACATCGGCCAAAATAAATTAATCAAGCACGAAAAGTCGTGTAATTTGGCTCATTCAAAGACAAGCATTCATAATCATTACACTGAGTGATTTACTCCAAAACTATGTAAGATTTTCCTCCCCACAGATAATAGATCTTCTCATTATGTCACAATCCAAATCACGCTTCGATTGCGATGGCGCCTCTCGTGAAGGCAAGACAGTTACACCATTTCAGAACATCACTTTTAAGCAGTTAATCCGTTCAATAACAGTTGGAAAATGAAATAATAATATTAATTAACAAATTACAGCCCAACACAGTCCTAATCGGAGTGCTATAAGTCGCGAGCATCTATTAGAATGAAATTTGCACTTTACAGTCTAGAAATACACAGAACAAGGATAATGAATAACATAGGAAGATAGTGGTGCTGCGAATGCTGGCAATCACCTCGCTAAAACTCTACAACTCTGCCTCCACGCAGCCAATACCCGCAACCGGGTGAATAAATACCTGCAATTGCACATGAGGTGCAGGGAGTAAAGTGAGTACCAACTCAATGAGTAATAAAAATAAATAATAACTGAGCAGTAAGAAATCATGTAAAGCAACCAACATGTTGTATAGAAGCCGAGTATAATTTATGAGAAAAAATACGTTAAATCTTTAGAAATGCTTTGCCTCAGTTCAAATCTTTTCTTTTTGAAAAATGATCTTTTCAATAATTAAGAAATAGATTGCAAAATAGTTTGTGCTGATAACCATATAAAATTCACCTCTCAGGCACAAATACTACAGTATAACAGGTAAAAAAGGCAAATAAGTATGTAAGATGAGCACATAAAAGTTCACCCCTCGGGCAATATCTCGAACTGATCCAGTTCGTCGGGCACACACTTAACAACACTCTAGCCCCTCGGGCTCTCTCTCTTAGATCATTCTCAGAGCAGTATCACATAGTAGTCGCTGTAGCATGCAGCCCGATCCATATATCATTGTGACGTGCAGCCCGATCCATATGGGTACCCGCCCTCACTGTGGTGGTGCAAACTTCAGAGGGCTCCTACAGCCCAAGCGCTAAGTCAGTACGGTGTGCAATCCAATCAAACATATATATATATACCGCTGCGGCGTGCAGCTTGATTCATATAATATACTGCTGCAGCGTGCTGTCCAATCCAATATATATATATATATATATATATATATATATATATATTGCTGCGGCGTGCAACCCTATCCATATAATATACTCTTGGAGCGTGCAACCCAATCCATATAAGCATTATTGCGACGTGCAGTCCGATCCATATATAATCCTGACATCACTCAGTGTATCTTGACATTTGTCACTCGGCCACACTCAGTCAGTGTATCATCAAAAGCCTCTCGGGCATTAGTAATATATTAGTAGTGCTCAACCCAATTTATCCTTTAACATATCATTTAAGACTCAAATCTGAGCAATAAAGGCTGAGCGGTAAAATAGTGGAGAAACAATATGACTGAGTTCAAGTAATAAGTCAAAAAAATGAGGAAACAGTGAATATAATCCCCAAAGGATTCAAATAGTTGGCACGAATCTCAAATGTGGAAATCAGCCTAAACAGCAGTGATAACAAATAAATTCCAGTAAAATACGCAGTAAATTCATCAATAAGAACGGACCACGTCTCAATCCTCAGCGGTGCTCTACCCCAGGACCAATATCCGGCGTGCAAGTCACCTCAATATCGCACTACGATGAGCAATCAGAGATTTCGAACCCTCAGAATATCATTTACTATTACTTACCTCGATCCAGTTCAAACTCTAGCCTGCGATGTCTCGTCTGCACGAATCGACCTCTAGATGCTCCAAATCTAGCCACTTAGATTGAATACGTCACAATATTCTAAGGGAACAAAACCCAAACGAAAATAATTAATTACTTGCATAAATCCCGAAATTAGCAAAATCCGAGCCCCAGGCTCACTTCTCTAAACTTAGAAAATTTTTACATTATCAGGTTTCTTATCTCGCCACGAGTCCATACATATATGGAACAGTCAAATCCGAGCTAAAATGGTCCATCAAATCCAATTTTAACTATCCAATTTTCAAGCCCTAGCTAATCTTATTTTTCTATGTTTTCATGAATTTCTAGGATGATTCAACAATTAAATCATGTTTTTAGTTCGTATGACATAACCCCAATCAATCCTCTTCGAAAACCTCTTCAATTCTAGTCCAGAAGCTCTCAAAGATGCTCAACAATGGAAAAACATAACTTAGACGTGCGGAGAAAATGTTTTTCAAAACCATTCTGCCCAGGTGACTTTTACTCTATGCGAACGCGAGGGCTCTCTCACGTTCACGATGAACAATCCTTGCATGAGACAAAAATACCCTTTGCGAACGCATTGCCCCAATCGTGAAAACAATGCACACTTCCAGAACCTTCCGCGAAGGCGATGCCAAAGACATGAATGCGAAGAAAAGATACTCAGGGGCCCAACTTTCTTCTACGCGGATGCGGGATCCTCACCGAAAATGCAAAGAAGCTTCAGAACATAACCTTCCACAAACGCGGGACTGCCTTCGTGAACGCGATGGCCAAATCAGGATTGCACTGCTGCTACCTTTTCCTGATGCATTTTCAAGTCTAAAACTCTTCATTAGATATCCGAAATCACCCCGAGGCCCCCGAGACCTCAACCAAAAACCAATCCAAATTTTCTCTAACACACCGAATACCAATAACGATTCATGAAGAAGCATAAATGGGGGAAACGAGACTGTAACACATGAGACAACGGGTCGATTCGTCACATCCTCCCTAACTTAAGCAAACGCTCATCCTCGAGCGTACCTAGAGTTGTCCTAGAAGCCAACCAATAGTTGAATAACCTTACGAAGCAAATACCTGGGGGTGATCTCACATCACCCTATCTCGCATAGGTCGGATAACTCAACATAGCAGAAATTTCACAATCCATCTAATCCTTAAACAATAAAGCCACATTGCAGTCTTCCGAAATCGTACACAAGATCAGAACCTCACATATATAGTCAGAATAATCCCAATCCAGGTGTAATAACCCATAGCTACACCCTCGGTGCCATTAAATGATAAACCACATAGCTCTAATACTCGCAATAGTAACATCTATTCGCAGGAGCTCCACACAACACCTAAATACCGATAGAGAAACTCTTATCGACTAAAATCTCTTTCCAACACTTTCATATACTGCCAACGATAATGAAACATGCAATAAACCGAAACCATTTCTCAGATTAACCATTCACGAGGCCACATCCCTTGTGGAAATTACCATAGCAAATTTGAACTAAACCTCGATATTAACCCCTTAAACATGTTGAAATTGAATCCGTTTGTATTCACTGATGATACCAATGACCCCTTCTGACGAAAAACACCATCTTAGTCACATGACACATCTTTACAAGCCTAAGCCACAACTTGCATAATAAACGCACCAATAAGAAACGGTCTGAACATAATAAAATTATGAAAAAAAAAAGACTCAAACAAAAGAGCTATACCTCGAGCTCATCACTACCATCATAACACAAGGCTGAGACCCCGTCTCACATTATAGAAATAGAACACCTGAACCTTCCCCGAATGGTCATATCTCCATTGGGGCTCGCCACAATGCTCGATCATATTCAGACACTGGTACACATGAAACACCTCAAGTCACTATTCTCAAAATTGACAGCCACGCACAATTTGATGTCTACAACCCAACAATTCATTTCACCCACGGTGAAAAAGATAACGTACAACGCGCAACCTGATAGGTCATAACCAATGCTCCATTTACTGAGCAACACACAATTACTCTTCCCGTTGGGCTTTCACTATGCCTCCCCAATAGAACCGCACAACATGTGCCCATAACCAACAAATCATAATGTCTCACAACATTGAAAAGAAACTCAAGCTGAATATGTAGCCACATCGGCCTGCCAATGAACTCATTTGCATGGAGCCTGAAGTTGCTCCTTCCACTACTACAACTCTTGCTAGAGCCGTATGATACGGCGCCCGGCACAAAATCAACATCGAAATCCACAACCTCGCCCGGCAACATGCCCTGCCATAGGAAATTAATCCATAAGTCCCTCAACTCCAAAACTGAACCAATGGTAGAAATCTCTGCACTGACATTGATCACGAAGGCCCAATTAAGAAAAGGAGTCCATCCCAGCCATCCGCTGGTCTTTGGAATACAAACCACTCTGCTAGAACATAATTCGATGCACCTCGTCACTCAGCCCGTGGCATTTTTTAGAATGACCTATAGCGCAATAGTCTAGAATGACACAACATTGAGACAATCAGTCTACACCACAACATCATATCGAAAACCTAACATACCAAGCAAAGAAAGATCCACTCGGGACTCCAAATCACAATAGTCGCTAAACGGAGTCGATACACACGGTCCACAACCACTACATAGTCTGTACCTAAGAACTCCCAGTCTCCAACTACATATAGCACACGAATCACCATACCTGATCCTGAATTCCGCCGCATAAATATATATATCACACCTCAATTACCCAATCCTCAGATGGAAGATGTTCTAAAACTCCCGTATTCCATCATACAAACTCAGATATCAGCAATCGATCTAACAAAAAGTGCCACAATACAACCAACATATCACCATTTTAATCACATTACCCATTTCCAAGAGAAATTCTCCCATCAAATTAATTCCAATTAGCAGTACCATTTTCCTTGATTATCTGAGGCTACCCGTTGCCTAAGAGTTTTTTGAACTTATTTTTAGAGCTAAACTGTAACTCATCTAGACAAGAACATCCATCGACCCCATTTGGAAGAAAATAGTTACACAACCCATGCTTCGTTTGCCCATAGAAGATATATACATCTCCAAACCACGGTGAAACCCAACAAGAATTCTTCCCTGATTCCATTTGCACAAGCTAAACTATCAGGACTGAATCTTTCTAACTAGACCATATTTAACAAACTTTTAGAACTCAAGAGCATTGCTGCAAAATACCTGCACGAATTCATTACCTTGAACACACAAAAATACTTAATCATATCCTTACTATATCGATTCGGTCTTCTATCAAGATACCGACCCATCTAAAGTTCCTTCTGTTTCATCCTCAACTTGATATTTCCTCTTGATGTAGCACCACAATGCCTTACCCAGGCTTATCATACGAGACCTAAGCATGAACCACACTGTCTGAAACCCATAAGGTGATGAATACTCTACCTCGAATATTCCCAAAAACACCACATTCCACAGCACTTTATTCTTCGAACATCCGGTGAATCTATATCTGTTGCCTTTACTTTCCTGATACTGATGCATAGAATACCATAATTAACATAACAATACCATAAATTTGAACCTCTTCCAATGAAAACACAATTTCTAACCACTCATGCAACATTAGGATACCCGATTGATCCCTTTGGACACTTGAACACAATAGAACTATTTTCGAAAGACGTTTTCTCTTATTCAAACTACAATTCACCTGACCTAATGGATAGAACCACTCGTGCCATATTGACACTCCAATATCGCAAAATAATATCTCCATTCCAATACAACCAAGCAACTTACTACTCTTTACTCCGAGCATCTTTTGCCAATAACACTCAAGACACTTCGTGATTCCCATAATCTATAGAGCATAATATGACCTCTGTTGAAGTTTTGCATCCCTTGTGTCATCCTCCGCTCAATTCCCTCAACCAGAATTGATTCAACAGCATGCCTCAAACACTAAACAACAACCAGCTAATTAACATCAAACTCCCCAACTTGGCTTGAAGCCATACATGAAGACACACTCAACAACTCATAAAGCGTTTACACTAATGATGCCACAATACAATTGTGAGATTAAAATCAAATCATTTACATGTTTGTGAAAACACAGACCATCTAGTATTGTAATCCTTTGCAAATCTCGCAATCATCACCATATAAGTTCAGTCCACTCTCTTAAGCGACCTTAGTTCGTAAATTTCAACACGTAACCTTCAATTGCACATGAGATCTTCTAACATATACATAAGTATCATACCACTCAAGAACACTCCGCAGGAGATAACCCACCTGCTTCGCCTCAATTTAGTTTTTTTGCATACCTTCCACTGTCATACGCATTACATAATCATTTTGTCTTCCTGGGCCTGAACTCATATCGCCGCATGTAATACACTTCCCTACCCAACTAGGAGACACAAAAAAAATATTCTTCATGCACCCATAACTCAGGCTACATATCTAATCACAATTGGAATCGAACCCTAAATAGTTCAACTATTATCCAGCAGACTTCTTCTTCACTACAAAGTCATAAATATATATCGCAGTACTAACATACTTATCACGTGGATTTCTAACCGCCATTCCTGCTAATAGGGACAATACCGAACATATAAGCTCAAAACACTTGCTCACACAGTAAGCATCTCGGTGCTCAAGCCACATGCTGGATCCAGCCTCAAGTCCTCTAGACTGGCACAACATAAACTCACAGAGATCGCATCTCGCCCATTGATCGTCAAATCACAAGTCATCAAGGAACATCTAGCAATGAGCGCTCATTTGCACTTACAAACGATCAAAAGGAATTTTAAGAATTTTTTTTCAAGCTGAATCAAGGATGCACGATAAGAATTCTAGAATGCGAAGTTTTTACAAAAGGTTTTGCAGCCTCTCGAGGATAAATACAGAAATCTCAATACCGATCCGTGAGACTCTACTAAACCTGCTCATGTCTTGTGAGACCTAGTAACCTAGGCTCTGATACCAACTTGTCACGACCAAACCCCCGCTCCGATCGCGATGGAGCCTCTCGTAAAGACAATGCCAGCCAGACCATTTCATAATATCACTTTTAAGAAGTTATTCAGTTCAATAATGGTTTAAATATATATAAATGATATTAATTAACGTAATTACAGCCCAACACAGCCATAATCGGGGTGTCAAAAGTCACGAGCATTAATAACAATTAAATTTCAACTTTACAATCTAGAAATACCGTGAACAAGGTTAATGAATAATGTAGGAAGACAGTGGTGTTACGAACGCTGGCAGTCACCTCGCTAATACCTCTACAACTCTGCCTTCATGCAGCCAATACCCGCTATCGGGTGAATAATACATGCAACTACACGCTGGCAGTGAGTACTCCAACTCAGGGAGTAATAAATATAAATAATAACTGAGCACCGAGAAGTCACATAAAGCAACTAACATGATGTATAGAAGACGGGTACAATTTATGAGAAATCTGAGAAATCTTTAGAAATGCCTTGGCTTAATTCAAATATTTTCTTTTTGAAAAAATGATCTTTTCAATAATTATGGAATCGATATCAAAAAAGTTAGTGCTGATAAGCACAGAAAATCTGCCCCTCGGGCACCAATGCTACAATACAACAGGTATATGTATGCAAGATGAGCATAGAAAGTTTGCCCCTCGGGAAACATCTCGAACTCAACCAGCCCCTCGGTCTCACTCTCAAAAATACTCTCAGCCCCTCGGGCTTTCTCTCTCTCAGATCACTCTCAGGATTGTATCACATAGAAACCGTTGCGGCATGCAGCCCAATCCACATATCGCTGTGGTGTGCAGCCCAATCCATAGCTCGCTAGACGTGCAGCCGTATTCATATAGGTAACCGCGCTCACTGTGGGGTGCAGAATGTGGAGGTGCACCTACAGCCCAAGCACTAAATTACTGCGGCGTGAAGTCCGATCCAACGTCTATGTACTACTTCTGCGTACAGCCCAATCCATATAATATACTACTGCAGCGTGCAACCCGATCCATATAAGTATCGCTGCGGCGTGCCACCCAATCCATATATAATCCTCAGATCCCCTTCCTCGGCCTCACATCACTCAGTGTATCCTCACATCAGGCCCTCGGCTTCACTGACTTAGTGTATTATCACAAGCCTCTCGGGTATTAGTAAAACACTAGTCCTCAGCCGAGATAACCATTTAACAAATCATTTAAGACTCAGCTCCGAGTAAAATGGTTGACTGGTAAAATATTGGAGAAATAATATGACTGAGTTCAATTAATAAGTAAAAAAGAAAATAGTGAAAATAATCCCCGAAAGATTCAAATAGTTGGCACGAAGTCCAAATACATCAATCAACCCAAACAACAATTATAACAAATAAATTCCAGTCAAATAGGCAGTAAATTCATCAATCGGGACGGACAAAGTCGCATTCCCCAGCAGTGCTCTACCCCCACGCCCACTATCTGGCGTGCAAGTCACCTCAATAAAGCACTATGATCAGCAATCTGGGGTTTCAAACCCTTAGGATATCATTTACAATCATTACTCACCTCGATCCGGTCAAACTCTAGCTGTACGAATCGACCTCCAGATGCTCCAAATCTGTCCACAATCAGAACGAATACATCACCATATGCTAAGGGAACAAAACCCAAGCAAAAATAATCAAGTACGGGCACAAATCACGAAATTAGCAAAATCCGAGTCCCGAGCTCACTTCTCGAAACTTGAAAATTTTTACCATAACGGGTTCCTTATCGCGCCATAAGTCCATACATATAAATAACACTTAAATCCGAGCTGAAATTGTCTATCAAAAATACAATTTTAAATATCTAATTTCCAAGCCCCATGTATTCTCCTTTTTCAATGTTTTCATGAATTTCTAGGATGATTCTACAATACAATCATGTTTTTATTTAATAGAACTTATCTCTAATCAATACTCTTCGAAACCCTCTTCAATTCCCATCCAAAAGCACTCCAACATGCTCAACAATGGTGAAAAATAACTTAGACTCGCGAGGAAAATATTTTTCAAAACCATTCCACCCAGGTGACTTTTACTCTATGCAAACACGAGGGCTCTCTCGCGTTCGTGATGAAAAATCCTTGCCTCAGACCAAAATAACCTTTGCGAATGCGGTGCCCCAACCGCGAATGCAATGCACACTTCCAGGACCCTCTGCGAATGTGATGCCAAAGACGCGAACGCGAAGAACAGATACTCAGGCACCTAACTTTCTTCTACCCAGACGCGGGATCCTCACCGTAAATGCGAAGCTTGTGAACTTAACCTTCCGCGAACGCGGGCTTACCTCTGTGAACGCGAAGTCCAAATTAGGCCTGCACTGCTGCTGCACTTTTCTACTGTATTTCCAAGTTTAAGACTCTCTATTAGCTATCCGAAATCACCCCGAGGCCCTCGGGACCTTAACAAAAAACACCAACGCATCCAATAACATCACCCAAACTTTTTTCAATCATCAAAATACCTCAAACAACGCTAAAAACAATCAATTCTCATCAAATTCAAGCTTACATTCTTCAAAAACTTCCGAAACATACATTTGATAAAAATCCAACCAAATCACCTCCGAATGACAAGAAATTTTACTCACACAACGAAATCACCCAACGAAACTACTGCAGTTCTCTGAATTCCATTCCCACCCTCGGATCAAAATCTCACTTATCAACCGATAATCGCCGAAATACTAATTCGCCAATTCAAGGCTAATTCTTCACCGGACCTCCAAAATCACTTCCGATCATGATCCTAAGACACCATTCAGCTCCTGAAGTTAAGCGAACCACCGGAGTTCACATCCGAGCGCTCTAACTCATAAGTCAATATCTAGTTGACTTTTCCAAACCAAACCTTTCTTAAAGAGACTAAGAGTCTCATTTCCTACCAAAACCAATCCAAATTATCTCTAACACACCGAATACCGATAACGATACATGAAATATCAAAAAATGGGACAAAATTGGACTGTAACATATGAAATGATGGGTCGGATCGTCACACATTATAAATATGGTGCTTTCATCATTTTTCTTGTAATCGTGTATCACAGTAATTGTAGGAATATTTATGCCTATGCCATTAATCATGATGGCATCTTTGCCTATGCTTAACAAGTATTGGCCATAAATATTGACCTTGATAAATTGACATTTCATGTGCCAGGAACTCCTGGCATGACAATTGACAAAGCAAAGGCAACTGTGACATCCTTTCTCAAATGACACAATCAGTCGGTTATAAAACCAGTGCCCTATAAACTGTCACGATTCAAATTCCAAATTCGATTGGGTGATATCCAATTATTCCCTATATATTTCTTATATATACTAAAAAACTTTTAAAATAGTATATGTATGCATATATTGGCTGGCCCAAAGGTTTGGTATTTTTCTTCAATTTTGTTAAAGGGTTTTTAGAATTGCTTTATTATCTATTTTTAACAATACAACGTCCAAAATTATTCCTAAATTATAATTTTTTGGGCGAATAATATATTTCATTCTCATATTTACAAATCTCATATTTACAACAAAATAAAATTAATATAATTTTTGCATATTTTTACGAATTTATTTGGAATTTCTAAAGCTAAATTGAATGACATTGCAATTATAGCATATGTTACAATTAATCGCATTTTACAATTATATAGTTATTTCAGCATTTTTAGATTAATATTTATATATTATTGATTACTTCAACATTTCTATTTATTTTTCAAATTATTTATTACTATTTTTATAAGATAAAAGGTAAAAAATAGCTATTTAAAAGTTTGCCATATTGCATTTCATATATAGCCAAAATCGACCCCGATTTAAACCCAATTTCAGCCCATCTCAATAACTCATACCCAAGTCATTTAACCCGACCCAGTTTTAATTTAATTTGAGTCGTTGATCATTAAGATCAACAGCACAAATTCATTTACCTAAAATAAATCAAATAATTCCACCAAACCCTTCACATTCATAGATTGGTCTATCTCTCTCTCACTCTCTCTCTCTCTCTCTCTCTCTCTAACCCTTCACTTCTCCCTTCTCTCTAGAACCTTCTGATTCATCTTCTCCGATGGCTCTCACCGCCTCTCCGACCAACTACGACCTCGCCTTTTTCGATCGTCAGCCGCTGTGAAATCTTATCTCACGAGCTTCCTCTATACTTTTGAAACTCCAAGAGTTCCACCATGCAAGAAGAGCATTGGAACCTCGCTTGGATTATCTTCGGCCTTTATCCGGTGGTTTTGGTCCAATGATGCTTTAAATGTCGTTGTTAACAAGTTTCACGGCCAGGTTCCTCATCTCACTGATTTTATTGCAAATCCTAATTTTTGCCTAAATCTCTTAATCTACGTCTTATTAAACGATTTCTAATTTATTCTTTGAGTTCTACACTACTTACTACTTGATGTTTTCGATTAGTTCAAGTTTTTAAACGTTCTTGTTCCTCTTTTCAAAACTCGGGTTTCCGACCCTCTTTCAATATCACCATGCCTTCTATTTCTTTTGAGTATTATGTGAATATTCCTATGTTTGTTCCATGTTATGAGTTTGTATGTTTCTGAGTTAATCCAAGTTCCACGCTTTAAGTGTTTACTAAGGTTCCGACTCTCCATTGTTTATATGATTCCTTACTTAGGATTCTTAGATTTGTGACTATTGTGTTTAAATAAGTTTAAATGCTTCTCTTTACTGAATATTCTGTTAATTCCGAGCATCTCTTTGAATCTCTAATTTGTATGTCTTTTTCTTAAGGGTTATTACATTGATTTTTCAAATTGTTTCCTTACTTGTGAGTTGCTTTCTATACTTGGTACTGATTACCTCTAGTCTTTGTCTTGTCGGTGACTCTTTGACTTATTTTCAGCATTGATTTATATTTTTACCATATTTTTGCACTTAAACATCTTTTTTAGGTATTCAACATATACTTTCCTTGTTTGAAGCATTGTGTATCTAGCCCTTATTGTATACTTATTGTACACTACTTCTTACTATGGTATAATCAGTCATCTGACTAATTCTTTCCCTTACTTGATAACTTGTGCTCCCATTCGAATCATGATTCCCATATTTAATTTAGTTGAGTCCTATGATTGATTCAATTTCGTACTGTTTCTATAATTATGTATTTACTACCCTGTTCTCCATTGTTTTCAAAAACTATTACTACTCGCCCTTTCTCACGCATCCACGAACATAATTATTCTATGCTCTCTCTAACACAAAAAAATATTAAGTACTCTCTCAATTTCATTTGCACAAACTAAACTGCCATGACTAAATCTCTCTAACCAAATCACGCTAAGCGAGTCGTTGAAACCCAAAAGCATTGCTGCAGAATTATATGTGCTAACCCATTACCTCGGATACACACCAAGAATTTATCATACCCTTACCATGTCGATCCGTTCCGTTATCAAGCTACTCGGCCTATTTACATTTCTTCTAATCCGTCTTCAAATTGATATTCCCATTGCCGTAGATCAAAATATAAGATCACACTGTTAGGAACCAAAACCCGCTGAGTACTCTCTCAAATATTTCCAGAAACACAACCTTCTAGAGTACCTTACTCAGAAGAACCCTCTGCAAATCTAACTATGTTTCCTTTATTTTTTGATGTGGATACATAGATTACCATAATTAACATAGAATCAAGTCGTGACATCTTCTAATGAAACTCAATTCCTAATCCCATATGCAACTGTAGAACTCTCAATTGACGTACGCAGACTCTTGACCCTTTAGAACCATTCTCTCAAGTCACTCACTCTTATTCAACTGCAATTAACCTGATCAAACAGACATAACCAATCGTGCCTCATTAGTACTATGATCCCGCAGGACATGATCTCATTCTGATACAACCAAACAACTTCCTTCTCTTTACACTAAGCATTCTCTATCAACAACAGCTCAAGACATCCTATTATTTCCACATATCCACATAGAACCATATAACCTTTATCCAAATTTTGCTTCACTCATGCCATCTTAGGCTCAGTTTCTGCAACCGGAACAGATCCCTCAACATACTTCGAAATGGATTAGACATAGCACATGACAGTGCAATCAGCTAATCAACAGCAACCTCCCCAACTTGGCTCAAAGCCATAAACCAAAATATTTCAATAGCTCATAACACTTTTACTCCATTGATGCCACAATAACATAGTAAGAATATGCTCCAATCGTTTATAAGTTGTGAAACACGTATCTTCTAACATACACGAGAGGACCATACCTTGGTAGAACATTCCGCATGAGATAGCCCACCTGTTTCAACTCAACATAACATTTACATATAGCTTCCACCATCATACACCTTACAGAGTCGACTAGTCTTTTTGAGTTTGAAAGATTTTTCACTCACAACAGGGTGACTTGAAAATATTCTTCACGCACCCAAAACTCGAGGCAACACATCTGATCAAAATAGAAATAAAACACTTAATGATTCCTATATCATACAGTGGACCTTTTTTGACACCTCCAAGTCATATAGGAACATTTCGCTGTACCAACATACTCACCACATAGCTACCCAGCCATCATTCCCACTAATAGGGACAATACTGAACATATAAGTTCATAGCATTAGTTCTCACAATTAGCACCTTGGTGCTCAAGCCATAAGACAAGATCCGGCCTCAAGTCTTCCGGACAGGCCCATCATCAACTAATAGAAATCATATCTTGCCCCTTGATCAGGGAATCACAAGCTGCAAGGCACATCTAATACTAAGCGCTCACGTGCACATACAATTGCATGGAAGGAATTTCAAGAGTTTTCTTTTCAAGCTGAATCAAGGACGCATGATAAGAAATCAAGAATGTGAAGTTTTTCTGAAAGGTTCTGCAGCCTCTCGGGCACAAATACAAAAGTCTCTGTACCGATCCACGAGACTATACTTAACCTATTTATGTCTCGTGGGACATATTAATCAAAGCTCTGATACCAACTTGTCACGACCGAAATCCCAAACCCAGACATGATAGCGGCTCTCGTGGAGACAAGGCCAGCCAACAAAACAACGCTTTCTTTTACCACTTATCAAACATTTATAAAGCAAAAACATAATTAACATAATAAAAAATGCAGAAAACAACGATAACAACAGGGAACCATCCCGTCACAGCCCGACATCGGGGTGTCACTAGTCATCAGCTACTAGAGATTTAACTAAAGAACTACAAGTACAGTAATGGGAACAAAGTTTGAAAGTAACATGAACAATATAAATTAAGGTAGAGGATCCGGTGCGGGGGATGCTAACGGTCACCTGGCTCAGGTACTATAATGAATCTCCAATCCGCTAATAACCCGCTACCGGGCGAACAATACCTGTAACTACACGCGAGGTGCAGGGAGTAAAGTGAGTACTCCAACTCAATGAGTAATAATGATAAATAATAACTGAAAGACAAGAAATCTCGTAGGAGCACTCCGCCGTGCAATATGGGAAAACACAACCATTTGAGAAGACAGTAAGTCCAGGAAAATCCTTTAGAAAATATTTGACTCAGTATAAAAACTTTAAAAAAAAAATCATTTTCCAACAATTTAAGCAACTAGACACAGGACAGGTAGTGCAAGTCAGCACAAAAGTCAGCCCCTCGGACACAAACAAGTATGCACCATTGAGCTCATAACTCGCCCTTCGGGCAATATTCTTATCTCTGGTTAGCCACTGGTACCTGATCATTTACATCAAACAATGTCACTGTTACCACTGTCTCAGATTTATCCAATTCTAAAGTGATCAGACAACAGTATCAGAACAACAAATAAATATCTCATGAAATTACACAAACAACAAATAGTGCACAAATGTATGAATGTAAAGCAATGAATATGACGGTACACTCTAGTATCCGCTGCGGCGTGCAGCCCGCTCCACTTACTTAATGTCGACGGCGCTCACTAGGGGTGTATACACACTCTGGGAGGGGCCCATTACGACCCAAGCGCAATATCAAGCCACCTCGTGACATGACTTTATTACTGGTCAGTCATTGTTACCTGGACAACTGGATACCCGCGCTCACTATGGGTGTGCAGACTCCGGAGGGGCTCCTATATTCCAAGCGCAATATCAGCCATGTCTTGGCATCAAAGAGGCTCTCGGCGTCACTAGAAAAATAACACCTCTGCGGCGTGCAGCCCGATCCATCCATATATTCAGAAATCACTATAACACTGTTGTGGTGCGCAACCCGACCCATACTCGGTCAAGAAATGCACATAAACCACTTGGGCAATATTAACATGAAAATCCTAAGCCCAAAAAATCATTAAAATATTGCTTAAGTTTTCAAGTCTTAGAAAAATGGCTGAGTTTGCAAAATAGTATAAAAACCTTAGACCGAGATCAAATAATATGCAAGTAATGTGATATAGATCACTGAACGGTTCACCTAGTGGTCACGAAGCCCCAAACATGTCAATCAGCCCACATTGTGATGATAACAAATAATTTCAGTCAAATGCGCGGTCAAATAAACAACCGGAACTGACCAAGTCATAGTCCCTAACGTTGCTCTACCCCACACCCATATCCGGCGTACAAGTCACCTCAATATAGCGCTATTATGTGCAAATCTGGGGTTTCAAACCCTCAGGATATCATTTACAGGTATTACTCATCTCGAACCGGTGAAATCTCTAGCCCGTGACGCCATTGCCCCTCAAACCAGCCTCCACGCGAATCGAATCTAACCAAAATAAGAGCGAATGCATCACAATATGCAAAGAGAACAATACCTAATCAAAAAAGATTGAGAAATAGTAAAAATCTCGAAACTAGCAAAACCAGAGCATCGGGCCCGCTTCTCAAAAAATTACAAAACTGACATTACCGGATTCCACGTCTCACCACGAGTCCATACATACCAATAACTCCCAAATCCCAGCTCAAATGACCTATCAAATCCTAATTTTGAATATCAAAAACTCAAGCCCTAGTTCTTCGCTTTTTAACGAAATTTCCATGAATTTAAGTGTTACAATCACAATTAGATGATATTTTAGGCCATAGGACTTACCTCCAATTGATTCCCGGTCATAACTCTCAAAATATCTCGACAAAGCTTCGAAGCTCGCTCAAAAATGCTGGAAACATTAACTTGGTTAGTGGAAGAAATGTCCTTATAACATTATTCCCAGCTGAACATTCCTTCTTCGCGAACGCGATGGCCTCTCGCGTTCGCAATGGCCAAAAATCACTGGGCCATTTTCTTCTTCTTCACGAACGCGAAGGCCAAATAGCTCCCCTCTTAAGCGAACGTGATCCCTAGTCGCGGACGCGATGCATACAAGCCAGTGGGTCCCCAAACCTCTTCAATGCGAACACGACACTGCCACGCGAACGCGAAGGCTAATGGCCTCAGGCCTACCCGAACACGGCCCTGCTTCATGAACGCGAAGGTTAAAATAGGCCTGCAAATACTATTGCAAAATCTGCAACTCCCTAAGTCCAAAAATCCTTCGTTAGCCATCCGAAATCACCCCCGAGGTCACCGGGACCTCAATCAAAAGTACAAATATGTTCTATTACCTCATTCAAACTTGTTCAAACCATCCAAACACTATCGTTAACACCAATATCATCAAATTTCACCAAATCAAAGCCTAAGTTCTTCAAGAACTTCCGAAATACATTTTCGATGAAAAACCCGACCAAACGATGTCCGAATACCTTGAATATTTGTACGCATATGAAAAATCACCCAACGAAGCTACAACAACTCTCGGAATTCTATACCGACCTCCAGATAAAAATCTCACCTATCAACGGGAAGATGCCAAAATACTAGCTTCGCCAATTCAAGCCTAATTCTACACCGGACCTCCAAAATCATCTCCGATCACACTCCTAAGTCACAAAATAACTTTCTGAAGCTAAGCGAATCACCGGAAATCACATCCGAACCTTTTATCTCATAAGGCAACGTCCGGTTGACTATTTCAAAATTGGTCTTCCTCGAAGAGATTAAGTATCTCGTTTTCCATCAACACCAATTCAAATCAACTCCAACACACCACGGACTAATAATGAAACATGAAGAAGCATAAAATAGGAAAAACGGAGCAACGTAATCTGTTGGCGGTATAAAATTAATTCGACGTTGTGATTCGTCACACCAATATCATTTTATATAATTTGGGTTGTGACTTTCCATTAAATAGCACTTTGAATCAATACCACAACTAATACTAGTTATATAGCACCGTATCTGTTATGTCATTTCAATCTCAAGCATGAATTATTGGAATGCAATTGCCATCACCCAGAACCAATTAAAATTGATGTCAGATTGTTTTATTCAGCATGGCAAGGCCATGTACGTAAGACACAATACAAGCAAACAGTTCTCTGGTGCAGAGTGCTAACAGATTTTAAACCAACTCTTCTTTTCCTTTAATTTATGTATGTATACATTGTGTTAGTATTTTTCCTTTCCCAAAACGGGACACATGTCCATTGAGCAATAGAAGCAAAACTAATAATTGTACACCAACTTTGGAACTGATCTTGTTTGTCTTCACACTGGAATGTACACAATTCATCCCTAAATATGCACTCCCCATATATATAGAACTTAAAACAACGCACCACCATCCTCATGTTCTTGCATTGTAGCAACATTTTTATCTATAAACCATCTACCAATAATTCTTTTACTCTGTTTAGTCTCCAACTAAAATTGTTGGAAATCTGAATTTGAAATAAAAAATTATTAAAGCAACCAAATGTTAGTTCAATAAATAAATCGTAAAATGGTTTCGAGCGCATTGAATAATGTATCCTTAAAGCATTTAATTCTCCCATTGTGGTCCAAGGTATATAGATTAATTCCTCCCAGGATAGAAGAGAATAACTATTCGGTGATAATGACACTTCAAATCACAGAATTTCAGCGAACTTAACAAATGGAGTAAATCGCACTTGACACTTATGTTTATTTAGAAAATATTATAACAATATAGAAAAGAGGGGAGAACATTTCAGATTTTCCATGTCTGAAAAATGAGGCCAAACTTCTAATTTATAGACAGAGGAAGAGTGATATGGAGAGGTGTAATCAAAAGGGTGCCTCTTTCATTTCCCATTCACACCCCTTAATAAAAATGCAACATGAGTCACACTGCAAAATTTGCATGTTATGTTCTTATCAAAAATATTTTGGATAATTATCAATTATCCGCATAATTAAGAATTATGTTAACTAACTTAAAGTACTACTCAATTTTAATGCATTTTGTATAACTTATTATCATGGCCATGTGGTACCATATAAAACAAATACATACACTTTTATCTCATTAAATTACCCATGAAAAAAATTACACATAACATCAAATTTTCCTGATTTCATATAAAAAATAAAAAAATATCGTACACTTAATTGTTAAAATGGTAAAAAGATAACCTTATTTTCTTGTGAAGAAAAGAATTCATATCTTTACAATAACGAATATTTCATAAACTTTTCTCATATTATGTGTATACTATTAAAACATATTAATTATATTGTTTTTGAAATTTTAGTATGTGTATACTTTCAAATTATACTCTTTTTGAAATCTTAATAATTCTCACACACACGCGCGCGCGCGCGCACACACACACACACATATATATATATATATATATATATATATATATATATATATATATATATATATATATATATATATATATATATTGAATTGTTTCACTTATAGAGGTGCACTCAATAATAATTGCATCATAATAGTCCTTGAGCATGTGTTCACGCACATATATTTAAGTAATTTTGAAGAAATACAATATCCTTATACATGATTTATGGAAGAAGTATTAATTCACGTGAACCCACATATCTCAGCCTGAACACGCCTATGTTTGTACTACTTATTACTAACTTTAAAAAAACTTAACATAATCTCATTTGAAGTACTACGTAATCAAATATTTTTTTTCACAATTTAAGTTCATTGAGTCATATATAAGTAATATGATGTTAGTCTAATCTAACCTTTTTGACCATTTAATATTCTCGTCAATACTCATCAGTATGATATGTAAGTGAAACAATCCTATAACTCTACGTCTTGCTAAATTAAATATATAAAATGAGGCATGATATATTTATCTAAATAAATTTGAATGTCCTTAATAACATAATATTATATTAATTAAAATGGATAAAATACAAACTATACAAAAAAATAAAATTTACTCTCTGTTCTATGGAACATATCGTGTTACCTTTGTTTCTCTAAAATCTTAACTCTTAAAGATTTTCAAAATTTTCACTAGGATCTCCTCTGTAAATTTATCTTACGACCCAAAGTATTTCTGAATTTTCAACTATTCACAAGCTTTTGTACTTGATATCTTGTATCTTTTTCATCTTTGCCTTACTTACTTTTCAATCTCGCATCGTATCTTCTGTTCATAACTTGCCTTTCATATAAGTAGAAACTACATGTACGCTTTAAAGATCTATTATTATAACCTCTAGTGCATACAAATTTTGGTGGAAACTTTTATAGACTTCTTATGACTTAGCTATATGGCACAATATGGAAACAAAAGAAGGATAACATTCTAAATAACCTATAGCATCTCAATTATAAATGTAGCACACACACACCTATAAGTGAAACTCTACTAGGTACGTCTTTGTAGACTCCCACGAACATAATTTGTTCTAATACCACTATGTCATGCCTCAAACCTAGGGAGGCGTGGCTGGCTTTCGTACCGCACCAGACCAAGTGAACCACTCTGAAACTCACTTATTCCTTTTGTAACTATCATGTGCCAACATGGTTACAACTCGTACTGTACAATTGTAAGTGGACAACATTTTATCACTAAACCATTTTTATTAAATTATGAATACATATGGGACGTGAAGGCCTCTAACATACTGTACATAATAAACCGCTATCTATAAAGTCTTTACGATTATTTGACATCAAATGGGATAGGATACTGTCCTACTTATATGTTTGTAGCAAAACTCTAACATGTTGACTCATACACTCGGCTGCACTCCGAATGATGTGCAATCTCATCGATCTTTTGTTGAATGCCAATCTCGTCTACTATGAGGGCTTGTCAAACTGATTATCTATACCTACATGTATAAGACAGAGTCACAAACAAAAGGACGTCAATACGAATAATGTACCGAGTATGCAAGACATGTATATAAATATAGAAAGAGAACGTAAGAAACATAGAGTAAAGGACTCAACCTGCAAGTTTGAAAAGATCTATAAATTATGAAATACTTATAATATCACATATGCTTATAAATATCATGTTGTACATAGGTACATGTGTTCATCACATCATTAAGCATCTGAGGTCATCCTATCATATCATCTTGTCCACTATGGGCAAATCATCAACGTACACCAACTGATCGGGTGGTGGTGTGTATACAACACCATAACAATTTCCATGTATCATATATATATGCATGCGCGTATATAACACCATATGGTCATAGGTCTATGTGCATTTACAGATGTATGAAATGCATATGAAATACGTTAATAAAATATCTCTGGACGTCATAAGACCATTATGTCTCTAATTAATATCATGAAATAAACTTTATCAAATGCCTCAATAGATAACTAGATACGTACTTAGAGATATTTGAATGTCATTTTACAGGAATGTATTATAAAATAGACATCATTTAAGAGTAGAACAACTTATGAAATTTTTTATGACCCAACAGGTCATCACTTATTTTACAAGTAGATTCTGTGTTCTGAGGCATTAAAAAGCTCTTTTTGCCTCACTTCAATTTTGCGTGTGCAGTACAGGTGTATATCCGGAAAGCTATTATGTGAAAATCAGTGAAAAATGATAAATATTTTTTTAAAATAAACATAAGTTGTGTTTGGAAAATTCTTTGTGTTAGAAAATATGCTTAACGCTAGAGGGGGGGGTGAATAGCGTTATAATAAAAAATAGCGTAAACTTGCGGAATTTAAAAATTGCAGGAATGAAATAAGCGCGATAAGTAAATAATAAAGAACGAACGCACCGATGTATCCTGGTTCACTACAACCCGTGGCTAGTCCAGTCCCCGAGAGACTCTCTCGAGATTTCCACTATCTTCGTCAAGCTTACGGGTGCTTAACAAACCGTTACAGTTGCTCAAGGATACCACACCTTAAGACTTCACTTGCTTGAGGATACCTCACCCCAAGACTTCAACCCTAAGGCTTTGGGTACTTAGCAAACCCGACAAATGAGAAGATATGTTCTTCTCAAACAACTCTCTTTTACAATAAATACTCTCTCAATAGAGTGGATAAAGAGATACACAATAAGCTCTATGAACAACACAAAGTTGTCTATCAAATGGCTCAACAAAAGCTCTAAAATGATGCTTGAAAATGATCAATATGTATAACAATATATGGAGGAGTTGTGTGTTTAAAATCAGCTCAAAAGACCTCTTTTTATAGGTGAAAAAGTGGTGCTGACCGTTGCTTAATTGACAAATAAATCCTTGATTCTGTGCTCAAACAATCGATTGTTTGGAGTAGATAATCGATTGTTTGACCAACGTTCACAAGACAGATTCCTGATTTTAGGCTAAACAATCGATTGTATGGACTAAATAATCGATTGTATTCAACGTTCAAAAATCAATTTAGGATTCTGTGGGAACGGTCAAAATATGATCGATTGTATGAAAATGACAATCGATTGTTTATGAATATAATTGTTTGTATGACAAAAACAATCGATTGTTTAGATGTTTAAAAACTTCGGTTGCACACTGTCTCAAAATAATCGATTGTTAAAAGTAGACAATCGATTGTTTGCTATTTTGTAAAACTTCAGATCACACTGTCTTAATACAATCGATTGTTAAAACTGTATAATCGATTGTTTGCTATTTTGAAAAACACAATCGATTGTAAGGAGCATATAATCGATTATTTAGGTCCAGATTTAAAAGACATGTTTAAAAACCATTTTGATTAAAATACAAATCAAAAGATGCATGTTTATGATAAATAAGATTTAATAAAATGTTTTAAGCATGTTTATGATGACCTAATGTTGAGCCAAAGGATAAGATAACTTAAACGTTGTCCTTACATTGGTTCTACCAAACGACCTACGTCTTGGGTCTTCGGTCTTGAACTCTTTGGCTGGTTTATGCAATCCCGTCATCAGTATGCTTCTTGCCATTTGATTGGTTGTCATATTATATCATTGTTTGAAACTTGACTTCGTTGTTTGTCATTCATCAAAACCTATACCTTAAAATCATGCTCATACAACCAAAGCGCACATATCATAGATATACATGATATACATGATTTCAGACAATTTCCCCCTTTTTGATAATGACAAACAACGGAAGATATGCATATTGAATTCCCCATAAGTAGATGCTATATCTCAACATACAATTTATGCAACCAATTCAATTCAATATAATTCCCCCTTAATTGAATATTCCCCCTCAATTAAAGATGCATATCGCCCATATTCTTCCCCCTTTTGGAATTAGCAAAAAGAGTATACCAAAAGTTATTTAAACCATTGACGATACCAATCGTTATAGACAAGATCATATGAAAAGTTTTTAAATGGCATACTAATAATAAGAATCATTTTTCTCAACTATGCCAATTGTTATTTAAACAAATAATATTCATCAAAACATGAATCAATCATTTATTATAAAACCAATTGATACTAATTGTTGTTCAAAAAATAAAACTTGTTAATGCATGTATCAACCAAAAATGATATAGATTATTTGCACATATCAACTCAGCGCGTTTTTATTCAAAATACGATAACTAACCGACGTTCCCCCTTAGTGCATTAAGGTTTCGTGCTTGGTGCATCCACTACAATATTGTAGTCTTCAAGCACACCTGCAAAAAGAACCTAACAATAGGTTTTTGGTACCCAAATTCTTTTGGGTCCTTGGGGGTTAGGATAACAATAGTCATAATCAGCACATAAATCTCTATGTTTAGCAAAACAAACGGGTGCTATGTGTCCTACCCGATTACAATAGTGACATATAACATTAGGATTGTGCATATGTCTAGGTTGAGCCAAATGCGTTCTAGGTGATCTAAAGTTGTTCCCCCTAGAAGCGTTGAATTTCCTAGAGTCATGTCAAGGTGGTCTAAAATTATTCATTCTAGACTCATTTATAAAATTCCTAGAATTGTGTCTAGGTAGTCTAAAACAATTAATCTTAGACTCATTAGTGAGGTTCCTAGAATTCTTTCTAGATGGTCCGACCTCATTACTTACATCCTTTTTAATAACTTCAATTTTAGGACTATCAACACTACGTGTTTCTAGTGCTTTCCTAAGTTCTGTGTTCTCTAGTTTTAAAGAACTACAAGAAGAACAATTGGAACATTTATCAATAGAAGAGGCTTCATTCAATTCCTTGATTTTATTTTTAAAAACAACAATGTCATTTTTCAAAAATTTATTTTCTTTTTCTAAAACTTCAATTTTATTTTTAAGAACATCATTTTCATTAGTCAATTTTTCAAAAACTATTTCTTTCAAAGAAGAGGATTTTTCAAACTCTTTTTCTTGTAAAGAAAGTGTTTTCTGAAAATCTGTTTCTTGCAAAGAAAGTGTTTTCTGCAAAGAAAGTGTTTTCTTCAATTCTATGATAGTTTTGGAAGCATTAACAAATTCACCATACAATTCATCATATGCATTTTGTATTTCTTCAAACGAGTGAGAGTTAGAAGTACTTACCTCTTCTTCTTTGTTTGCCGTAAGACACCGGGCAGTTGGTTCATCACATGAGCTGTCCGCTTCTTGAGGCGTACTTTCATAGGTATCCTCAAGCTTGTCCCACATATCTTTAGCAGTTTTGAAGTGGGAAATTTTCCGATAGTCCTCTTGATTCAAAGCGCTATACAACATATTGATTGCCTTGGTATTGTATTCACTTACCATGGCTTCCCCAACTTTAGTCGTCATTTGCTCACCATACTTGATGATTTGCCATAGATAAAAGTTGTTTGATTTGATGAAGATTCTCATCCGATCTTTCCAATATATGTAATTGCTTCCATCAAATATTGGAGGTAAAAAGGTAAAGTGACCTTCACATATTCCTACAAAAGCACTACTAGTAGAAGCCATAGAAGGATTCTCTCAAACTGTTGAGTCTTACAGAGAGTTAGGCTCTGATACCAATTGTTAGAAAATACGCTTAACGCTAGAGGGGGGGGTGAATAGCGTTATAATAAAAAACAACATAAACTTGCGGAATTTAAAAATTGCAGGAATGAAATAAGTGCGATAAGTAAATAATAAAGAACGAACACACCGATGTATCCTGGTTCACCACAACCCATGGCTAGTCCAGTCCCCGAGAGACTCTCTCGAGATTTCCACTATCTTCGTCAAGCTTACGGGTGCTTAACAAACCGTTACAGTTGCTCAAGGATACCACACCATAAGACTTCACTTGCTTGAGGATACCTCACCCCAATACTTCAACCACTAAGACTTTGGGTACTTAGCAAACCCGACAAATGAGAAGATATGTTCTTCTCAAACAACTCTCTTTTACAATAAATACTCTCTCAATAGAGTGGATAAAGAGATACACAATAAGCTCTATGAACAACACAAAGTTGTCTATCAAATGGCTCAACAAAAGCTCTAAAATGATGTTTGAAAATGATCAATATGTATAACAATGTATGGAGGAGTTGTGTGTTTAAAATCAGCTCAAAAGACCTCTGTTTATAGGTGAAAAAGTGGTGCTGACCGTTGCTTAATTGACAAATAAAATTCTTGATTCTGTGCTCTAACAATCGATTGTTTGGAGTAGATAATCGATTGTTTGACCAACGTTCAAAAGACAGATTCCTGATTTTAGGCTAAACAATCGATTGTATGGACTAAATAATCGATTGTATTCAACGTTCAAAAATCAATTTAGGATTCTGTGAGAACGGTCAAAATATGATCGATTGTATGAAAATGACAATCGATTGTTTATGAATATAATCGATTGTATGACAAAAACAATCGATTGTTTAGATGTTTAAAAACTTCGGTTGCACACTGTCTCAAAATAATCGATTGCTAAAACTAGACAATCGATTGTTTGCTATTTTGAAAAACTTCAGATCACACTGTCTTAATACAATCGATTGTTAAAACTGTATAATCGATTATTTGCTATTTTGAAAAACACAATCGATTGTAAGGAGCATATAATCGATTGTTTAGGTCCATATTTAAAAGACATGTTTAAAAACCATTTTGATTAAAATACAAATCAAAAGATGCATGTTTATGATAAATAAGATTTAATAAAATGTTTTATGCATGTTTATGATGACCTAATGTTGAGCCAAAGGATAAGATAACTTAAACATTGTCCTTACATTGGTTCTACCAAACGACCTACGTCTTGGGTCTTCGGTCTTGAACTCTTTGGCTCGTTTATGCAATTCCGTCATCAGTATGCTTCTTGCCATTTGATTGATTGTCATATTATATCGTTGTTTGACACTTGACTTCATTGTTTGTCATTCATCAAAACCTATACCTTAAAATCATGCTCATACAACCAAAGCGCACATATCATAGATATACATGATATACATGATTTCCAACAATTTCCCCCCTTTTTGATAATGACAAACAGCGGAAGATATGCATATTGAATTCCCCCTAAGTAGATGCTATATCTCAACATACAATTTATGCAACCAATTCAATTCAATATAATTCCCCCTTAATTGAATATTCCCCCTCAATTAAAGCATGCATATCGCCCATATTCTTCCCCCTTTTGGCATTAGCAAAAAGAGTATACCAAAAGTTATTTAAACCATTGACGATACCAATCGTTATAGACAAGATCATATGAAAAGTTTGTAAATGGCATACTAATAATAAGAATCATTTTTCTCAACTATGCCAATTGTTATTTAAACTAAAAATATTCATCAAAACATGAATCAATCATTTATTATAAAACCAATTGATACTAATTGTTGTTCAAATAATAAAACTTGTTAAAGCATGTATCAACCAAAAATGATATAGATTATTTGCACATATCAACTCAATGCGTTTTTATTCAAAATACGATAACTAACCGACGTTCCCCCTTAGTGCATTAAGGTTTCGTGCTTGGTGCATCCACTACAATATTGTAGTCTTCAAGCACACCTGCAAAAAGAACCTAACAATAGGTTTTTGGTACCCAACTTCTTTTGGGTCCTTGGGGGTTAGGATAACAATAGTCATAATCAGCACATAAATCTCTATGTTTAGCAAAACAAACGGGTGCAATGTGTCCTACCCGATTACAATATTGACATATAACATTAGGATTCTGCATATGTCTAGGTTGAGCCAAATGCGTTCTAGGTGATCTAAAGTTGTTCCCCCTAGAAGCGTTGAATTTCCTAGAGTCATGTCTAGGTGGTCAAAAATTATTCATTCTAGACTCATTTATAAAATCCTAGAATTGTCTCTAGGTAGTCTAAAACAATTAATCTTAGACTCATTAGTGAGGTTCCTAGAATTCTTTCTAGATGGTCCGACCTCATTACTTACATCCTTTTTAATAACTTCAATTTTAGGACTATCAACACTACGTGTTTCTAGTGCTTTCCTAAGTTCTGTGTTCTCTAGTTTTAAAGAACTACAAGAAGAACAATTGGAACATTTATCAATTGAAGAGGCTTCATTCAATTCCTTAATTTTATTTTTAAAAACAACAATGTCATTTTTCAAAAATTTATTTTCTTTTTCTAAAACTTCAATTTTATTTTTAAGAACATCATTTTCATTAATCAATTTTTCAAAAACTATTTCTTTCAAAGAAGAGGATTTTTCAAACTCTTTTTCTTGTAAAGAAAGTGTTTTCTGAAAATCTGTTTCATGCAAAGAAAGTGTTTTCTGCAAAGAAAGTGTTTTCTTCAATTCTATGATAGTTTTGGAAGCATTAACAAATTCACCATACAATTCATCATATGCATTTTGTATTTCTTCAAACGAGTGAGAGTTAGAAGTACTTACCTCTTCTTCTTTGTTTGCCATAAGACACCGGGCAGTTGGTTCATCACATGAGCTGTCCGCTTCTTGAGGCGTACTTTCAGGTATCTTCAAGCTTGTCCCACATATCTTTAGCAGTTTTGAAGTGGGAAATTTTCCGATACTCCTCTTGATTCAAAGCGCTATACAACATATTGATTGCCTTGGTATTGTATTCACTTACCATGGATTCCCCAACTTTAGTCGTCATTTGCTCACCATACTTGATGATTTGCCATAGATAAAAGTTGTTTGATTTGATGAAGATTCTCATCCGATCTTTCCAATATGTGCAATTGCTTCCATCAAATATTGGAGGTAAAAAGGTAAAGTGACCTTCACATATTCCTGCAAAAGCACTACTAGTAGAAGCCATAGAAGGATTCTCTCAAACTGTTAAGTCTTACAGAGAGTTTGGCTCTGATACCAATTGTTAGAAAATACGCTTAACGCTAGAGGGGGGGGGTGAATAGCGTTATAATAAAAAACAGCATAAACTTGCGGAATTTAAAAATTGCAGGAATGAAATAAGTGCGATAAGTAAATAATAAAGAACGAACGCACCGATGTATCCTGGTTCACCACAACCCGTGGCTAGTCCAGTCCCCGAGAGACTCTCTCGAGATTTTCACTTTCTTCGTCAAGCTTACGGGTGCTTAACAAACCGTTACAGTTGCTCAAGGATACCACACCTTAAGACTTCACTTGCTTGAGGATACCTCACCCCAATACTTCAACCACTAAGACTTTGGGTACTTAGTAAACCCGACAAATGAGAAGATATGTTCTTCTCAAACAACTCTCTCTTACAATAAATACTCTCTCAATAGAGTGGATAAAGAGATACACAATAAGCTCTATGAACAACACAAAGTTGTCTATCAAATGGCTCAACAAAAGCTCTAAAATGATGCTTGAAAATGATCAATATGTATAACAATGTATGGAGGAGTTGTGTGTTTAAAATCAGCTCAAAAGACCACTTTTCATAGGTGAAAAAGTGGTGCTGACCGTTGCTTAATTGACAAATAAAATCTCCGATTCTGTGCTCAAACAATCGATTATTTGGAGTAGATAATCGATTGTTTGACCAATATTCAAAAGACATATTCCTGATTATAGGCTAAACAATCGATTGTATTCAACGTTCAAAATCAATTTAGGATTCTGTGGGAACGGTCAAAATATGATCGATTGTATGAAAATGACAATCAATTGTTTATGAATATAATCGATTGTATGACAAAAACAATCGATTGTTTAGATGTTTAAAAACTTCGGTTGCACACTGTCTCAAAATAATCGATTGTTAAAAGTAGACAATCGATTGTTTGTTATTTTGAAAAACTTCAGATCACACTGTCTTAATACAATCGATTGTTAATACTGTATAATCGATTGTTTGCTATTTTGAAAAACACAATCGATTGTAAGGAGCATATAATCGATTGTTTAGGTCCAGATTTAAAAGACATGTTTAAAAACCATTTTGATTAAAATACAAATCAAAAGATGCATGTTTATGATAAATAAAATTTAATAAAATGTTTTATGCATGTTTATGATGACCTAATATTGAGCCAAAGGATAAGATAACTTAAACGTTGTCCTTACATTGGTTCTACCAAATGACCTACGTCTTGGGTCTTCGGTCTTGAACTCTTTGGCTCGTTTATGCAATTCCGTCATCAGTATGCTTCTTGCCATTTGATTGATTGTCATATTATATCGTTGTTTGACACTTGACTTCATTGTTTGTCATTCATCAAAACCTATACCTGAAAATCATGGTCATACAACCAAAGCGCACATATCATAGATATACATGATATACATGATTTCCAACACATTGGATATGCAGACTCGGACCATTGATTTGACGGTCCAGTAGGGTCCGTACGAAAATCTGGTACTTGGGCGTATGCTAGAATTGAATCCTGAGGTCCCAAGCCCGAGAAATAAATTTTTGAAAAAAATTGTTTAATTGAATTTTTTATAGTTTTTCAAAATTTTAATGAATTTGAAATTGATGGTTTCGGGTCCGTATATGTGTTCCGGAGCTCGTACCTGTATTATAGGGCGTTTAGATTGAACCAGTAAAATTTCATATGAAGTAGGCTTGAAATGACATGAATCAGACCCTCGGTTCTGTAATTTGAAACATAAGTGTCTTTCGTTTTATTTTATTTTTATACTAAATTCATTGTTAAAGATGTTAATTTGGTGATTTGGTCGCACAAACAAGTCTTATTATATTTTTGGTCTAGTATGCATGTTTGGTTTGGAGCCCGAGTGATCGGGTGAGTGTTGGGATATTTTTAGACTTAGTAAAGTTTTAGGTTTTTAATTTCTTGTATTCTGGAGTTTTTGTTTCGCGTTCGCGGGAGGGTTCTCGTGAACACGAAGGGTAAACCCGGCTGATGGATAATTCCTTCTTTGCAAACGGGAGAAACAGGACGTGAACGTAAAGCCTTGGCGGTGCTACCCTTCACGAACGCGGACCTGCTATCGCCAAGACGAAGGAATTTTGGTCTGGACAAGGGGAAAGGAATTTTTGTTCATCGCGAACGCGGCCACTGGCCTATGAAACTCCTCAAACGCGAGCCACTAAATGCGAATTCAAAGAAAACTGGGCCCGACCCTTTGCTAACACAACATGCCCTTCTCGGATATGCAGAAGGCCTGTCCAGTGAATTGAAAATAGTAGCAAATCGGGATTGAGTCCATAACTTTATATTTTCAAAACTAGAGAGCATTCAGGCTATTTTTAATGAACAAATTCTTTCCCAAAGCATTGTTAAATAATCCTAACCTTTTTCTTTCGATTTCCCATTTCATTTCATCAATTTTCATCCAATAATCTAAGGGTTTTATGGTAGAAATTAGAAATTTGGGTAGAGTTAGGACTTTTGATTAAAATGTAAACCTCGTTTTGGGGTCAGATTTCAAAATAAATTACATATCTGCACTTGTGGGTGAATGGGTGATCCGATTTTGATCCGAACCTCGTATTTAGGCCAAGCGGACACGGGGTAAATTTTCGACTTTTTGTAAAAATTAATAGTAAACCTATTATTTAGCATTTGGTATGAATTCTTTAACATTTATTGATATTATTCAATTAATTTGATCTATATACAAGTAGTATGGTGACGAATTTTAAAGGAAAGGCGGTGTTTGGGGCTTGAGTTGGCGTGGAGGTTTAAGGTAATTGTTTTGCCTAACCTTAGCTTGAGGCATTAGGAGTTGTGTCTTTTTTTCTATATGTTAATTGTGGAGTACGACATATAGGCATGGTGACGAGTATCTTTACGTCGCTTTCAAGCATGCCCATGAGTCTCGTATTGCAATGGTTATGACTCTGTTGTGAATTGTCCAGGCTTAAAATGTTGATTGTCATTGTTGGTTCTCTTCCCGGAATGTTTTTGTTTATGCTATTGGTTCCCTTATCGGGATGTTATTGTTTATGATATTGTCTCCCTTGCCGGGATGTTGTTATACTCTTGTTCCCTTGCTGGCACTCTCTTATAATTGATGTTGATTAAATGTGATCGGGTTGCATGCTTGTACCAAGATATATGAAAAGGGAGCGAGTGGATTGCCACCAGGATAATATATGAAATGGGATAAGGCTGCATGCGTGCAACAAGATATATGAAATGGGAGCGGATTGCACGCCTGCAACAAGATATATGAAATGGGAGCGGGTTGCACGCCTGCAACATGATATATGAAATGGGAGTGGGTTGCACGCCTGCAAAAAGATATATGAAATGGGAGCTGGTTGAACACCTGCAAAAAAATGTATGAGATGGAATCGGGTGGCACGCCTCCACGGTATTATATGATTTGGGATCGGGTAGCATGGCGGCATCAAGAAAAAAGTGAAAGTTGATATTGTGTTTGTTTTGCTTGTTCTTATTGGTAATTGAGTTACAACTTTCTCAACATTCCTCTACTATTATTTTGTATTAATGTGATACTCCCCGTAGCATGCCTTCTTCCTCCCATCTTTAATGTAAATATCTGCTTAATTTTCCGCTATATATGATTTTACTACACAATTTTATTTGGTATTCTGGTCTTAGCCTCGTCACTACTTTGCCGAGGTTAGGATAGGTAGTTAACAATACACGGGGTCAGTGGTGCTAATACTACACCCTGCACTATTTGTCGATACTGGTAACAGAGCATTTGGACCGTAGTGAGATTGTTGCTTTCAGTCTAACAAGAGACCCGAGGTAGTCATGCAGGCGTCCACAGGCCTTGGCATCTCCTTCTATGTTTCCATAATGTTCTTTTTATGTATTTCGAAAACAATTGTAATGATCTTTCAGACCTCTTTTTTAGTATTCATAGATAGTTCGCAACATTGTGACATTAAGTTCTGGGTAGAGTTGTATTTCAGATTTATGTATTAGTGTTTGATTAAACTATTATGTTTTTGTCTTCCATATTTTTATTTAATTTATTACGCTGTTTGATCACTTTTTAAATAAAATTATGGAAAAGTCTTAATAAAAAGGGTAATAAATTTATAACACTTCGCTTACATATTTTCACAAGTAGGTACCATCACGACTCCCGAGGGTAGGAAATTCGGATCGTGACAAGTTGGTATCAGAGCTCTAGGTTACTTAGGTCTCACAATTTACGGACAAGCTTAGTAGTGTTTTTGGGATCCGTACAGAGACGTCTTTATTTATCCTCCATATGCTAAAAAGTTAGGAAAAAACTTCACATCTTTTCCATCATGTCGTGCGATTTGATTTCTTAATGCTAATCGAACTTTTACTCTTGCACCTTCAAGATTGGCAAGGTCACTTACCGCTTCTGCACCCGAGCAACAACACACACTGGTGATAGATCTACTACTTCTTCAAAGGCTTTGTGGAGGTTGGATAGGTTTAACCAAGCTGCTCAATACCACTTACAGCGGTGCTTCTTTTGAGGATCCCCAACATTATTTAGACAATTTTCATAAGGCTCTTAGGAATATGGGGATAGTGGAGACCAATGGGGTTATCTTTGCTTCGTGAATGTGAGCAACTAACCGCGAATGCGAAGGCAACTAGGCCTGACCCTTCGTTGCAACAGGGCATTCGCGGACACGATAAAGGCCTGCCTAGTGAATTTAAAATAGTAGCAAATCGGGATTGAGTCCATAAGTTCATATTTTCAAAATTAGAGAGCACTGGGGCAATTTTCGATAAACAAGTTCTTTCCCAAATCACTATTATATGATTCTAATCCTTTTTCTATCGAATTCCCATTTAATGCTATCAATCTTTATAAAAGATTATAGGGTTTTTATTGTAGAAATTACCTCGTTTTAGGGTCGGATTTAGAAACTAATTGCATATTTGGGCTCTTGGGTTAATGGGTGATCGACTTTTGGTCAGAACCTTGAGTTTCGGCCAAGTGGGCCGGGGGTCAATTTTTGACTTTTTGTGAAAAATGATGGAAAACCTACAATTTAGAAATGGGTATGAATTCTTTAGCATTTATTGATGTTATTAAATTAATTAGGGCTAGATACAAGTAATTTGGAGGAGAATTCAATAGGAAAGGCGGTGTTTGAGGCTTGTGTTGGCTATGATAGTTTGAGGAAAGTGTTTTGTCTAACATAATCTTGGGGATTAGGAGTTTTATCTTATTTTCTATGTCTTAATTATGGAGTACAACGTAGAGGCATGGTGACATGTATCTATACGTCGGTATAAAGCATGCCCGTGAGTCTCGTATTGCAATGGTTCTGACTCCGTTGTGAATTGTTCAAGCTTAATATGATGATTATCATTGTTAGTTCCCTTACCGGGATGTTATTGTTTATGATATTGGTTTCCTTGCTGGGATGTTATTGTTTATGATATTGTTTCCCTTGCCGGGATGTTATTGTTTATGATATTGTCTGCCTTGCCGGGTTGTTGTTATAATCTCATTCCCTTGCCGGAATTCTCTTATGATTGATGTTGATTTGTAAATGGGATCGAGTTGTACACCTGCAACAAGATATATGAAAAGGGAGTGAGTGGCGTGCCACCACAGTGATATATGAAATAGGATCGGGTTGTATGCCTGCAACAATATATATGAAACGGGAATGTGTTGTATGCCTGCAACAAAATATATGAAACGGGGGCGTGTCACACGCCTGTAATAAAATATATAAAGTGGGATTGGGTGGCGCACCGCCATGGTATTATATGGTTTGGGATCGGGATGCACGCCAGCAACAAAAAAGAAATCAAATTGGATGTTGTGTATTTTTTCATTGTTCTTGTTGGTAATTGAATTACAGTTTTCTCTACACTCCTCTGCTTGTATTCTGTAGTAATATGGTACTCCCTGTAGCACGCCTTCCCCCTCCCATCTGTGAATATCTACTTTATTTTCCGCTCTATATGATTTAACTTCATATGGTTATGTGGTAGTCCTGGCCTAGCCTCGTCACTACATCGCTGAGGTTAGGCTACGCACTTACCAGCATATGGGCTTGGTTGGGATGATACTACACTCTTCAGTGTGTGCAGATACAGGTACCAGAGCATTTAGATCGCAATGATATTGCTTTCTTCAGTCCAACATTCAACCCGAGGTAGTCTTGCAGTCATCCGTAGGCCTTGGCATCTCCTTCTATCTTTCCATAATGTGTCTTTTATGTATTTCGAAAATAATTGTAATTATCTTTCAAACCTCTGTTTTTAGTTTCGTAGATAGTCCGTGACATTGTGATACCAAATTCTGGGTAGATTTGTGTTTCGAATTTATATATTAGCATTTGATTAAACTATTAAGTTTTTGTCTTCCGCATTTCTGGTTATGTAATTTATTCCGTTGTTTGATCACTTGTTACATTGAGCTGTTTAAAAAGCTTAATAAAAAATATACTGAATTAATAACACTCGGCTTGCCTAGCTTTCACGAGTCGGTGCTATCACAACTCTTGAAGGTGGAAAATCGGGGTCGTGACAGGAATATTATTACGTTTATTTATCATTACTTGGATCTTGTCAAAAGAAAGAAGAGATATCCTTATGATATCTTTTATGTCAATTTACTACTTGTACATGTGAACAATCTCCTAAATCTTTCAACAGATGGACCATAAAATTTGTCTAGCTTTCCTCCTTATCAAGTATATTTGCCACATAATTTCCCCAGCTTAAATGATGCTAAGCTAGATCATCTTTATGGACCATTTGTTGCAAGATTGAGGAGATTATGACCATCTCTATGAAGCTGGTAAATATTCCAAACTCCCCAAAGTCTGTTCTCGATACTCAATGCCTCGACTACCACATTGGCCTTGCCCCGACGATAAAGGATAGTAATATCATAATCCTTCCGTAGCTCCAACCATCTCCTCTAGCGTATGTTCAGATCCTATAGGCCTCGGCTACCACTAGCATTTTTTATGCATTTCTTATAGGCATGATTTCTATTATTCTTGCAAATGAAAATCCAATAGGCATTATCTCTAGATGATTAGCAATATCAAAATCCTATAGGCATGATTTCTAGATGATTTGCAATATGAAATCCTATAGGCATGATTTCTAGATGATTTGCAATATTGAAATCCTATAGTCATGCTTTCTAGATGATTAGCAATATTGAAATCCTATAGGCATTATTTTTAGATGATTAGCAATATTGAAATCCAATAGGCATGATTTCTACCCATTCACTGATGCAATAACATAAATCCCTCCTGCACCCTTTTTTTATATCCCCCAAGTCTTTTTACAAAGTGATTACAAAAAATGGGAGGGAAATAAATACATCAAAACTAAAAAATGGATCCGAAGAAGACCAAAGCAACCTTAATGTCAAACACATGTATTTTACAAAATCCGGGCTCCAGATTCCAAGGCCTTCTCTTAGAGTGTTTCAAAGTTCCAAGGGCTTTCAGGAAGCCAGGCAATGCTTACACCCTAAAGAGTGACTGGAGTAGTGCAATGTGTGGACTTACCAGCCCTTAGGCATCCAAGTTCAAAGGAAACTCTAGTGTTACTAAGCATGGCTTACCATAGAGGGGTAGGACTTAAAGAACTAAGATTGAGTGTAAAAGTGAGGGGATTATAGGGGACCAAAGCAAAGGGTGGTCATACCTAGCCATGAATGGGACTGGCACACCCCTGACGTTTTACATGACTTGAAATAATAAGAGCAGGCTTAAGAAAGTCAGACTTAGGCCTGTAGGATGATTAGGACACCACTAGACCTGAGTCAAGCTCAACACATAGTAGGGGTTAAGGGAATGAGACTCATTTGAGTGTAGGTAAAGAGCAACCTGGTTCTAAACTAGGGGTGGCAATAGAGTGCCATCCTAGTCTAAAACAATACTCACACACAAAGGGGTTAGGGAAATGGATTGATATGAAAACATTTGTAACAAACAGAATTAAGCTATGAGGACTTGGGGAAGGGATGTATAGGAAAGTACTCATACAAGCATACAACATCTAAGACATAGGAATATGTGGGTATGGATGTATATGCTGATGGTTAACTGAATAGTATAAGAAGGTCAAGTACAAACATGCATGTGAAACATACGAAAGGGATAGGTAAACACATATATTTAGAGATGGTATTTAAATCATGGACCTACCAGTTGCAAACTCAAACAGTATGAAAGGTAGAATCCTATAGTTTAGCCTTGGCTTTCAGTCGGCTAAACCCAAGCAGCAGAACATGTAGCAGAGAAGAGAAGAAATGTGAGTGTGAACTTGTGATTGTTCGTGTGTTTAAAGAAAAAGGGGTGGGGCGTTCTTATAGTTTGAAAGTAAGTAGTAAATAAGGTACGAAATAAACTTATTATCAAATCCCAATCAATTAGGGGAAGGACTCACTTTAATTTAGGAGTCAGACTTAAGGTAAATAAAACAGAGTTCCTTTTATGGAAAGTAGAATCAAGAATAAGCTATAAAATAAAGGGTAAATACATATAAAGTTTTGAAATATACACGATTTTAAGCAAATAAGACAAGAATATAATCACATTTCATATAGTAAATTAAGGAAATATGGGTTCAAATTGGTATTGAACTTAGTCAGAAAGTAGGTCCAAATCATTCAATTGGAGAATCGAACTAGGTTCATACGAAATCAACCCCCCAAAAATAGGGTTATTTTAAATGGGGAAGTCTGACTATAAAGAGATGCACAAGTTCAACATGCGAGGCTAAAATTAGCAAGATAGTCATTTAATCAGAGAGTAGAAAACGTAGGCATGAAAATGGGATTAGAAGTTCTCCCAGTGCTTAGCAAGAAATAAGAACCACGAAAGGAGTTTAGACAGCTAGGGTTTTTAAATTAAATAGGCAGCAGACAATCACACAAAACTCGGAAAAACCCCAAAATCTAGGGTCTTCATGACATTTTAAATGTAAAGAAGAAAGCATTTAGAGAGAACATAATCGTTCATGAAAAACATAATGAGAGCGAAGAACACAGTAAAGAAACTAATCAGAAACCCTAGAAAAAATATGGTAAAGAAAATACATGGAAATCTTAGTAGAAATGCTTTGGAAATACAACAAAAGTAAAAGAAATCACAGTAGAGAAAATAAAACAAAAAATCGGAGAAACCCTAAATTTCAAGAAGAGGAAAAATTTGAAAACAAAATCGGCAAAAAATGTGGAAAATACTTTGCAATCTTAGAAAATAATGTAGATCTGAAGTAGATATTAAAGAGAAAAAAAGAAGAAATGCTTGGAGACTTAGGTTTTTAGGGAAAACCCTAGAGAGTGAGAAAGCCTGGAACATACTGATTTTGAGTCGAAAACGAACTCACAATGCCAAGACTCGCCGGAGAGAGACCGTACATGGCCATATAACTCAAGCTAGAGGACATCGTAGTCGGTAGTCTTCAAAATAGGACTTTGATCTTTGAACAAAAGGGTCATACAAGGGAGTGGGGGTGAATATAGGTTGCACAAAGCCTGGAAGGCCATGGTTTTCAGTAAAATAAAGTCGGAAAGTGGTCGGAGAAGGGCTAGGGTTTCAGGGTAGTTGAGAGCATTTGGGAACGAAAGGGTTTCAGGGGTGGCTATCTGTGAGAAGTGATTAGGGTTTGGGAATATTATGTAAAAATCATACAAATTGTATTTTTGTGAAAGTAAGAGAATAAAATAAGTTATTCACCAAAATGTTGTGTTTTGGGAATACTTATTGGATTTTATAGTGCCAAATAGGCCATAAACTAATTTAAAAATTTTTTAAAAATGTGGAAAAATACAAAACCTTTATGGAGGTTTATTAATGCATATACCTGCTATTTCGAAAGTATTTTGAATATAATATACATAGGGAAACTTTGGGTATGAACAACTACCCATCTTTACCCAAGTAGGATAAAAGAGTTGTTGGGTAAAGATAAAATGGCGAATTTTGACCGGAGACGGTGATTGTAAAAGGGCATGACCGCACTCATGTTTCTGAGCTACCTACATATCCCTGGTTTTACAAGAAACTGGCCATATGTAGTTCAATTACCTTTGACGGACATGCCGATGGGAATCTGGAAAACGGAGGCGATGGTTAGATTTGAGAGGGCGATTGGAATCGCACAAACTGCGGGGAACTAGAGCTGGATCGCCCTTGCTGAGACGGTCGTGAGCATGTCCGAATACCTGCAAATGGTCAATGTGCGCATATATTGCTTAATTTAAATGTCATGCATATTCCTGTTTGACCATGAATGTTTGTCCTTGGGAGGTCAAGATGACATCCTCAGACTATGATGTCCTGGGCCATGAAAAGCATAAAAGTGAGGTTTCGTAGGCCATGAATTGATGTTCTTGGGCTATGCAGATGGTGCCTTCGAACTATGACTCCTTTGAACGAGTTGTCAATCTTTCAGCCCATGGGAAGGTGGCAATCTTTCAGCCAAATGAATGCAAAGGATGGCGATTTTTCATTCGGAGTGAGAATTTAAAAGCAGGTGGTTTTATTTTAGCCGGATGATATTTTAAAATGTAGGTGGCGATATATCAGCTAGTCGAAAAAGACGACAATATTTCAGCCATGCAAGGCAGAGACAATGCTTAGTCTCGGAAGGCAGATAAGAGCCTTATGCAACATGGAGTTAGATCTTAACCTCGGAAGACAGAGAGTAGCCTTATGCAAAGTGCAGATAAAGACAGAGCTTAGTCTCGAAAGGCAAATGATAGCCTTATGTAGGATAGAGGTAGAGCTTAACCTCAGAAGGCAGAGAGTAGCCTTATACAATATGGAGGTAGAGCTTAATCTCAGAAGGCAGAGAATAGCCTTATGAAAAAAAGCAGATGGAGACAAAGCTTAGTCTGGAAAGGAAGATGATAGCCATATGCAATGTGGAGGTAGAGCTTAACCTCAGAAGGTAGAGAATAGCCTTATGCAAAATGCTGATGGAGATAGAGCTTAGTCTCGAAAGGCAGATAGTAGCCTTATGCAATGTGGAGGTAGAGCTTAACCTCGAAAGGCAGAGAGTAGCCTTATGCAAAAATGCAGATGGAGAAAGAGCTTAGTCTAGAAAGGCAGATAATTGCCTTATGCAATGAAAAAAGGTAACAGAGCGAATAGTAGTAGGTTTGTTAGCTGATAGACCATTTGAGAGATTAGGACTACTAGGGATTGCGGATAGTGACCCTATGAGGATTTTGATCCTGAAGAGCAAATGCTCTTTGATCCGTAGCCTGAGTTTCTACAACCAAAGAAAAGTCGTGAGTTCTGTAGTGGGGAATGTTAGTTCGTATCCTCCAGGTTTTTGCATCGTGTATCATGGGATAACGTTGCTATATAATTGTTATGAAAATAATGTTTATGCATGACTTTGTAGATATAATACAAGTATGTATATACGAAAAATAGTTTTATTTTGGGTAAACCGACGATTACAACGTGGTACAAGATACGACAACCTCGCTTGTTGTGGAATCTTGAGGGTCCTCCTCAAACTTCTGCCCCAGTTTACTGGGCTTGTGCTGCTGGTGGAAGTGCTAAGTAACTGAACGCAAAACAATTCTAGATTTTTTTGGGTCCTCCTCAAAATTCTTCCCCAGTCTACTGGGTCGGAATAGATGAAGAGACTAAAAACTTACTTCGAAATTTTGAGGGCCCTCCTCAAAATTCTGCCTAGTTCCAATAGCAGGGAAAATGGAATTTTTATTAAAATGTGACCAAACTCATAGGCCTGCCTACGTATCCCCTATTAAACGGGAATAAGGTCAGGCATAGTTCAAAATTAATCACAAAGGAAAAACATATGATCAAATGTAGTATCTTTTCACTTCGTTTGAGTTGATAGGCTTTGGCCAGACTCCTCCGTCCATTTGTACGAGAATACGGACTAATCTAGTTAAAACCCGATGAACCATGTACGGACCCTGCAAATTAGGAGAGAATTTTCCTTTGGCTTCATCTTGATGCAGAAATATTTTATTTAATACAAGCTTTCCTGGCGTGAATTTCCTTGGCTTGATTCTCTTGTTGAAGGATCTGGACATTCTGTTATAATATAAGTGACCGTGACTGACAGCATTCATTCTCTTTTCGTCTATGAGGGTTAACTGCTCGTAGCAACTCTTAACCCATTGTGCATCATATAATTCTACTTCTTGTATGACCCTTAAGTAGGGGACTTTACCTTGGCAAGAATGTCTGCCTATGTACCATAAAAAACCAAGTAGGGGGTGGCCCCGGTTGATGTTCAGACTGTGGTAGGATAACCTAGTAAAGCGAAAGACAACTTTTATGCCACTGTTTGTTCTTTTCAATCATCTTCATATTATTCTCTTGATGTTCTTATTGGTTGCTTCTACAGCTCTATTCATTTCAGGTCTGCAAGCCGTAGAGTTCTTGTGTTTAATTTTGAATATTTCGCATATCCCCTTCATCAGGTCGCTGTTGAGATTAGGACCGTTGTCGGTGATGATTGATTCAGGAACCCCGAACCGACAAACCATATGATCTCAAACAAAATCTGCTAACTACTTTCTTGGTGACTGCCGTTTAAGATGCTGCTTCAAGCCATTTGGTAAAGTAATCAATTGCCACTAGGAGGAACCTGTGCCCATTTGACGTGAGTGGTTCAATTTGTCTAATGACATCCATTCCCCAAGAGGCGAACAACCATGGTAGGCTTGTTGCAGTAAGCTTGTTTGGAAGCACATTCATCATATATGCATGTATTTGACAACGCTGGCATTTCTGGACGTACTGGATGCAGTCTGTTTCCACAGTCATCCAAAAATACCCTACTCTTAATATATTCTTTGCCAAGTCAAAACCATTCATATGCGGCCCACAAGTCCCCGCGTGCACTTCCTTCATTAGCCTGTTGCTTTTTTTCCTCGCCACATCTTAATAATCCCAAATAAGAAGTCCTCCTATACAGGATTCCCCCACTATTAAAGAAATTTTTGGAGAATCTCCGAAGTGTTTGTTTCTGAGTAGCATTGGAGAGCTATGGGAATTCTCTTGTTTTCAAGTACTCCCTGATATCCTGGAACCAAGGTTTCCCATCAACTTATTCCTCGACGTTAGAACAATAAGCTGGGTGGTCGTTATTCTTGACCTAGATAATATTAATAAAGTTTGTATCTGGATGCTGGATCATAGACGATAAAGTGGCTAAGGCATCGGCGAACTCATTCAATAGTTAGGGAACATGCCGGAATTCTGTCTTTTTTATTCTTTTCCTAAACTCCTTTATGTGATGCAGATAAGGGAGTATCTTAGAACTTATGGTAGCCCATTCTTCTCGAACCTGATGTATGAGTGGGTCTTAATCTCCGATCACTAATAGTTCTTGAATGTTCATGTCAATTGACGGTTTGAGCTCTAAGATGCAAGCTTCGTACTCGGCCATGTTGTTGGTGTAGGGTAATCTAAGCTTTGCAGATAGTGGTTAATGCTTGCTGGTTTCTGAACCAAGACCACTACTGTACCAACTCTTTTGAAATTTGTGGCTCTATCGAAAAACATCCTCCAATAGTCATAGGATTCTGCAATGTCTTCTCTTATGAATGCTATCTTTTCATCAGGAAAATATGACTTTAGGGGTTTGTATTCTCCTCCTATTGGATTCTCACCGAGGTGATATGCCAAGGCTTGTCCTTTGACTTCCTTCTAGGTGACATAAATTATTTCAAATTCAGTTAACAGTATTTTCCGCTTGGCGAGCTTGCCGGTAGGCATGGGCTTCTGAAAGATATATGTCAATGGATCCATCCTAGATATGAGATGAGTGGTGTAAGCACAGAATAGTGCCTTAGCTTCTGAGCTACCCATGTTAAACCACACAACAAGTGCGCTCTAATAATGAATATCGAGCCTCGTATGGGGTAAAAATCTGCTGAGGTAGTAGATCGCTTGCTCATTTTTTCCTGTTTCATCATGTTGTCCCAAAACACAACCAACTGCCCCATCTAATTCTGCAAGCTAAAGCAATAGAGGTCTCACTGGCTCAGGTGGAACCAAGACTGACGGTCTTAAGACAATCATTAGTCCATTTAGCGGCAAATCCTTCTTTAGCATCTTGAGAATGGGTTCACAAATAACGGTGGACTGAGCTATGAATCTACTGATATAGTTGAGCCTCCCTAGAAAACTCGTTAAATCTTTCTTGTTCTTTTGCGGTGGTAACTCTTGAATGGCTTTGACCTTTGATAGGTCCAACGCTATCCCCTGATGACTCACAATGAAACCAAATAGTTTTTTGGCTGGGACGCCGAATGCACACTTAACGGGGTTCAGTTTCAGGTTGTATCTCCTCAACGTGTTGAAGAATTTTCTCAAATATCCCATATGATCTGCAACTTTCCCGGATTTAATGATGACGATGTCCACATACACCTCGATCTCGTTGTGTATCATATCATGAAAGATTGTGGTCATGGTTCTCATGTAGGAAGCACTAGCATTCTTCAAACTGAATGGCATCATTCTATAAAAGTACATTCCACATGGAGTGATGAATGTCGTTTTCTTTGCGTCCTCTTCGTCCATCCATATCAGATGGTACCCAGCAAAATAATCGATGATCGACTGCAGCTCATGTTTTGCGTAGTTGTCGATTAATATGTGTATATTTGGCACAGGGAAATCATCTTTAAGACTAGCCTGCTTGAGATCCTGGCAGTCGACACAGACTCTAACCTTCCTATCCTTCTTTGGTACTGTCACAATGTTGGCTAACCATGTTGGATACTCCACTACTCTGAGAACCCTAGCTTTGACTTGCTTGGTGACTTCTTCTTTGATTTTCAAACACATATCTGGTTTGAACTTTCTGAGTTTCTGTTTTACTGGTAGGCGTGGTAGATCTATTGGCAGCTTGTGAGCCACAATCGACACGCTGAGGCCAGTCATATCATCATACGACCCGGCGAATACATCCTCGTATTCTTTCAAAAACATTGTGTATTATTCCTTTTTCTGTTGGTGACAAGTGTACGCTGATACGTGTTTCTTTGAAATTCTATGCTTCTCCCAAATTAATGACCTCAGCTTCGTCTAAGTTAGACTTAGGTCTACTTTTAATATTTTCGACCTCTTTAACCACCTCTTATGGTATTTCATCCTATTCTGAATCTATGTCTGTATGTCGTATTGACTCGTTGCAAGTTACAGTCGTCAGTTCATCATCAAGATATGTAATAGTAATGCTGTGTAAAATTAAGTAAATGGTAGAGAAAATAAATGAGAGCAAAATATAAAGAAAAAATTTGAAAATGTTTTTGATTGAGTTCATAATTGTTTGAAACATCAGAGCTCTTTTCAAAACTAAAGACAAGGCTAAAAAGTAAAATCAACTAAAAATAAAGTGCGATGCATATGTGTCGTTTAGCCTTAATACCCTGAGGCTCTACGGGCATTGGTGGTCCTGATTGACCAATTGGTGAGGTGTTCTCTCCGGTTCACAGCTTGAATGGAAGGTCCTTCCCCCCCTTCCCCTCGAAGATAACACAACAATCCATATCATCATCCAGAAACAGGTTCTTCATTTATGCAGTGTCTCGTCTTCCTCTGATCCATACATGACATCAGCTGGCTCAAAGGTCTGCTCTAACTGCGGTAGAGGGTGATCCATTGGGTAATAGGGACCGCGCCATGGTGGCGACCAACCATTGAATTCCTCCCAAGTGTATTCACAACCCAGGCCAAAAGTAGTTCCGTGCTTCTTTAACTGGATAGGTTTGGTAATACCCTGGAGATTCTTGCCAAGCCTCTTTCCGGGTTCGTATCCACTCCAATTCATAATGCTCTCAATTTTGTTATCCCACCAGTTGTCTTTTTCTATGGCGTTGACTCCCTCTATGTGATGGTATGTTTCTCCTCTAATATTCCTTCTACCTCCGATCATTTGGATGACATGACAGCTATTTATGGGGTTGCTATCTACGCCATGAATGATTACTTCCTGATGATTCCATTCAAATTTTACAACTTGATGCAATGTTGATTCCACAACCCCAGCGGCATGGATGCAAGGTTGTCCTAGCAACAAGTTGTAGGATGCTGGCACGTCAATGACTTGTATCTCAACATCAAACCAAGTTGGTCCCATCTGCAAGCATAAGATATTTTCCGTAATGGTGGACCTCTGAGATCCGTCAAAATCCTTGATACTTATAGCCATGCCTTTGATCTCGTGCAATCCTTTGTCCAATGTCCTGTACCAACAGACAAATATTGAGGCTTGATCCCTCATCGACTAGAATCCTGGTGATAAAGTGATCCTCGCATTGCGCAGTGATGTGGAATGCATTGTTGTGACCAAGCCCTTCTTGTGGTAATTCATCTTCGTGGAAGGTGATCTTATGGCTTTCCAATATCTGTGCCACCATGTTTGCCATTTCCTCTGCTGTTATGTTCCTGGGAACATAAGCTTCAATCAGTATTTTCATTAAGGCATTATTGTGCGCCTCAGATCTTTGTAGGAGAGCCAGAATAGAAATTTGTGCTGGTGTCTTGTTCAGATGCTCAACGACCGAGTACTTCTTGGCATGTACCTTTCTCCAAAGGTCATTGAGTCCAATTTCAATAGCCGGCCCGGAGGCCTGCTTGCCAGACTCAGCCAAATGCTTCAGGGTGTATACCCTGACTGTCCTGGTCATGCCCTGTGCAGCAGTTGCTTCTACAATATATGTTTTTCCTTTATTTTTAGCCTCAGCGGTGTAATCCCAAGGCATAGCATTTGTTTGGAACGGGGTCACGTCTTTCATGGAGACTCGGATTGGTACGAGGTAACATAGTAACTTCAAATAGTGTGGGTGCCATTAGAATCCCGAACTCAACCTTAATTTGTTTTTGCACTTTTGCAGCAGGTTCTTCAAAATCGAATTGTATGGATACGTTTACCCCGTCACCTCATAGGGCTGGATCTGGACAATAATGGGATTGAGAGTAGCTGTTGGTTTCTTAGGCTCGTCTCCTTCAGCTATCAAACCGATTGACCCCTTGGGGTCCCAATCATCTTCGATCTTGATAATGTCGATTGCTCCACCTTTGTGGTCAAGTAGAGGGTTGTTGCGGACATTACGAGCAGGCTCCTTGGCTATTATGATCTTGTTGTCAATTAGATTCTGAATCTTGTCATTAACAAGCGACACCCGTCGATGGTATGAACTTTCATCTTGGAATTGTATGCGCAAGTCTTGTTTTGGTTGATCCGTTTGGGGGGGTTTTCTGGAGTTACGGCTTGGATAGGGGTAACGTAGCCGGCTGCCTTGAGTTTTTCATATAATTGGTCAATTGGCTCGGCTATTGTGGTATATTTTCTAGTAGGTTTGCGGTCGAAGCTTGGTCTAGGCCGGGGGAAATTTTGGCGGGTAGGCGGTCATGGGCAATGAGAAGGTTGGGAGTTATATGCTTGGTATACAGGTGCGAGTTTGGAATATCTGGGGGAAGTGGGTTGATATGTAGGTAGTGGAGGTGTTTGGTAAACAGGTGGTGGAATTTTGTAAGTAGGTGATGGTGCTTGGTAATTTAGGGTAGGCTGATATGTGAGTGGAGCTGAGAGATAGTTATGGTATTTCATGGGGGAGTTGTTTCTTTGCACAGCCTTTATAGAATTTACATCGTTTTTCTTTGACAAGCTACCTGACTGTAAAGCCTTGTTGGTGGCTTGTGATTCCTCGAGGTTAGTGACCATACCATTTTTTATCCCTTCTTCAATCCTTTCTCCCAATTTGATGATGTCCGAGAACTTTCGACCCTCAATTAGCATCAGTCTCTCATAGTACTAGGGATCTTAAGCACAGACGAAGAACCAGTTCATTCGTTCTTTCTCCAAGGCTGACCTGACCTTAGCAGCTTATGACCTCCAATGAGTAGCATGCTTGCGAAATGTCTCTGAGGGCTTCTTCTTGAGATTCTGGATATAGAACACATCTAGTGTGTTCTCAGTGTTGAACCTAATCCGATCCCTAAAGTCAGACGCCATGTTTATCCAACTAGTCAATTTCTTCGGATCCTGACTAATATACCAGGATAAAGCATGACCTTTCAAGCTCCTCATGAATAGCTTCATGAGGATCTTCTCATCCCTTCCGACTCCTAATAGTTTGTCACAATAGATTCTCAAGTGGACCTTGGGGTCACCTGTACCATCGAACATCTCGAACTTGGGAGGTTTGTACCTCTCCGAGAGAACAACATCTGGCGGAACACAAAGATCTTCGTAATTCAACCCTTTGACACCCTTGTTACATTCGAAACCCTGAACCCGGCTAGTCCGCTTCCTAATCTCGGGTGCCAAATATTCAATGAGGGATTTCTTCTCATCTTACTCGACTGCACTAGCGATTGGCTGACTGTAATGCGGCATAGTCTCCACAAAGATTGGAATGTTATGGTGTTTTGTGGTTCAGGAATGTGCAGTGGAGTGTTATGAGTGGGCTGCATTGGAGGTTGTGGGATGTTTTGTTGTGGTGCGGGGTTCTGGGTGTTAATATCGGGAGCGGCCAGAGTGGTTGGCAGGCTTTCCAGGTTTCTAACATGGTCCAATTCCTCTAAGAACCTCACCAATGTTTGCTCCAGATGAGCAGCAATTTCTTTGGTGATTGCAGCATTCTGAAAAGTTTCTTCAAGTTCCATTCTAGCGTTTGTATCTACCATTTTTCCTTTGTTCCTGTTTCTAGTTGAACTTGGAGGAGGAGGAGGTGGAGGACCCTTTGATATTGTGGAGTATGCTGATGGTGCCAGAATGCACAAACTCACTTCTTGGGAGGGGAATAAAAATAAAAGAAAAACAAAAAGGTATAAAGTTAGTGCGGATTATAATAAGTAATATTGTAATATTTAAACACATTATGAGGGAATATTAATCGCTTCTTAATTTGGGTTCCTTGTTGTGCCTAAGGTAGGCCAAGCGACAAATAAAAATTTGAGAACTTATACTGCTAAATGCCCCATTTTATTTATGAAAATAAAAAGAATCTAAAAAAACTAAATGATAAAGACATTACTAATGGCCAGCGGCCTTAATAAAATAAGGAAAAGCATAAGAGTAAGAATCCTAACTACTTGGTCCCTGAAGGACCTTCCCCAGATTCACTATTCTTGCCTCCATCGTAAAGCTGCATCAACTCGCGCATCCATAACAGTAGGTAGGCTTGAGCCAGATGTCCGCCTGCGCTCCCCTTAGCATTCTGACAGTCTTCAATCCTTTTTAAGAACATCCGTTCAACCTCCACTAGACCTTGCTCCAGATGCCCCAAACGGTTGTTGGAATTGACATCCATATCCTTCCACTTGTTGATTAGTTTCTCGTAGGCTTCCTGTATTACCCGATGTACTTTCTCACATTCTTTCATCCTTTTGCGCAATTGATTATATTTGACTTGTGCTTCAGTTTTCTCGTCAATAATCCTGTGACCGTGGACGAACCGTATGATCCATACCAATATGATCATCTTCCAACCAAACTATGTAGTGCGGCATACACCCGACATAATACCTGCATGGTTCAATAAACTCCTTCCATAGAATGAGCCTGTAGTGCCACATATGCTGAGCGTGACACCTGTGCGGGCTATCATCATTTTGAAAGTCAGCCTTAAAATGACTCATTTTCTCTCTCCGGGGTATGATTTGTTTCCTTCCGGCTTGCCACATGACTCAGAGGGGGACGTAAGGATGAGTTCCCCTCAGGCCAATGAGTATGAGGAATGGTGCGTCTCGGAAACGGATAATGAACTCTCATGTTGGGAACCGCTCGAACATCCACTGAATTTTCTCTTCTTTTAGATTCTCGAACAATTCTACCCACCCATTGGCGTCCTCTGGCTGAGCAAACATGTTGGGCATGAAGTTCAATCGCTTTGGATGATGAAAAGCGATATGGTAATCCCAATCCATGTGTACGATTTCCTATCTATAATCGCCTTTGTGAAGGTGTTCTAGAGACACAGTTGAATTAGCAAGTTAAAATCCTCGAAATGTGTACCCCTTTATTGACATTTTCCCAATGCTCGGTAAATTTCAACGAGGATCATAGGTATTATGCTGAAGGATTGTCCGTCGATCCCTTCCATTAAATTCTTAGTAACCATGGCTAGTCTGCTGGTTCACGGACTTGCTTAGATGTGACTTTAAGAAGAATAAGAATAGACAAGCAAAGTTGCACATAAGAAATGCGAGCCACTTGAAAATTTGGAAAGAAGGATAGTAAGAGTAAAAGGGAATTTTTAAGAAAAAACATTTAAATGAAAGAATAACACCGATGGTACTAGTTTTAACTATAATATGGATCATTCGATGCAGTATTCTGCACATGTTCCCAAAGATGGGTCGCCTTATGATATTAGTGCATCTTCATCATCTCCATATTCTACCCTTCCCACCTCGTTAAGGTATTTAAGCACGTTTAGTCTCCTTTACGTGTTACATGCTAATACCCGTTCCGACCTATTAGTCCCAAGGTATTTGGACTTCTAATCCTAAAAGGGGAGAAAGGGGATGAGGGCATATATGGAGCATAAAGGTAAAAATGCTAAGGCGCCAATAAAAAAAAATAGCACATAAAGGGAGTAAGAAGACATACAAAGGCTACATATAACCCCTTAAGCCACACAACAATTAGTTTAGCATGACCTGCAACTAATGATTTTGTCTTAAGCTTAAAACTTATATTGCATAGATTAGTTTAACACATAAAGTTGGATAATAAGTCTACTTTGAGCCCCTCGGGCCAGGTTTGTTAGAGCTTATAGTATTTTAAAACCAGTTACTTTGGAAAGCACTAATTTTAGACAAGGATCTGTAAAGAAGAGTATTGGAAACAGGAAATTTAAATTTGCAGGAGTTCAAAAATGGCTTGCAAAATAGCTGAACTGCTTAACTAAAATCGTATAAGAAAAAGTTATTTTTGAAAAGCATTGAAGTGCAAATTTAGGCAGAAGACCAAAAAGTTTATTTCAGAAAGATACAAGTTCGAATTTGAAAAAAGGGTCTATAGGTTTAAAACAGTGCAAAAGAAAGGACTTGGCTAGGTTTTAGAAGGAGACATATTTGGACAAGCTTTCGTTGGAAGTGTTTAACAAATTATTACACGGATTAGGCGAGTTTGGACTCGTATAGGAATGAAATCTATATCTTGATTCATTGTTTCTTTTAGAACGTTAGGGGACCTACTGTTTGCCTAGAATTTTTTATGCATTTCTTATAGGCATGATTTCTATTATGCTTGCAATAAAAAATCTTATAGGCATGATCTCTAGATGATTTGCAATATTGATATCCTATAGCCATGATTTCAAGATGATTAGTAATATAAAAATCAAATAGGCATAATTTCTAGATGATTAGCAATATTGAAATCTTATAGGCATGATTTCTAGATGATTAGCAATATTGAAATCTAATAGGCATGATTTCTACCCATTGACTGATGCAATAACGTAAATCCCTCCCACACCCTTTTGCTATATCCCCCAAGTCTTTTTACAAAGTGATTAAATGGGGGGGAAATAAATACATCAAAACTAAAAAATCTACCCGAGGAAGCCCAAAGCAACATTAGTGTCCAACACATGTATTTTACCAAATCGGGACTCCAGATTCCAAGGCATTCTCTTAGAGTGTTTCAAAGTTCAAAGGGCTTTCAAGAAGCCCAGGCAATGCATACACCTTAAAGATTCATTAGATTAGTGCAATGCGTGGAATTACCAGCCCTTAGGCATCCATGTTCAGAGGGAACTCTAGGGTCCCCAAGCATGGCCTACCATGGGGGGGGGGGGGGGTAGGACTTAAAGAACTAAGAGTGGGTGTAAAACTGAGGGGATTAGAGGGGACCAAAGCAAAGGGTGGTGATACCTAGCCATGAATGGGGCTGGCAAACCCCTGACCCTTTTCATGGCTTGAACAAATATGAGGAGACTTGAGAAAGTCAGACTTAGTCCTGTATGATTACTAGGACACCACCAGACCCGAGTCTAGCTCAACACATAATAGGGGTTAAGGTAATGTGACTGATTTTAGTGTAGGTTTAGAGCAACCTGGTCCTAAACTAGGAGTGGCAATAGAGTGCCACCCTACTCTAAAACAATACTCACACACAAATGGGTTAGGGAAAGGGATTGATATGAAAAAACTTGTAACCAACAGAATTAAGCTATGGAGACTTGGGGAAGAGATGTACATGAAAGTACTCATACAAGCATACAATATCGAAGACATAGGAATATAGGGGTAAGAATGTACATGCTGAAGTTTAACTGCATAATATAAGAAAGTCATATACAAACATGAATGTGAAACATATGAAAGGGATAGGTAAACACATAGATTTGGAGAGGGAATATAAATGGCGTACCTACCAGTTGCAAACCCAAGCAGCAGAACAAGTAGCAGAGAAGAGCAGAGAAGAGAAGAAAGAGTTTTGTAAGTGTGAACTTGTGATTGTTCGTGCGTTTGATGTAAAAGGTGTGGGGGTTTTTATAGTTTGAAAGTAAATAGTAAATAAGGTAGGAAAATTGCCTTAGTATCAATAAACAATCAATTAGGGGAAGGACTCCCTTTAATTTAGGAGTCGGGCTTAAGGAAAATAAAACAAAATTCCATTTATGAAAAATCAAAAATAAGTTGTAAAATAAAAGCTAAATACAAATAAAGTTTTGAAAGATACATGTTTTTAGGCAAATAAGGCAAGAATGGAATCACCAATCACATAGTAAATTAAGGAATCAAGGGTTTGAATTTGTATTGAATTTAGTCAGAAAGTAGGTCCAAACAAGTCAAAGGGAGAATCGATATAGGTTCATAGGAAATCAAACCCCAATAAATTAGAGTTATTTTAAAAGGGGAAGTCTGACTACATAGAGATGCACAATTTCAACATGCGAGGCTAAAACTAGCAAGATAGTCATGTAATCAGAGAGTAGAAAACGTAAGCATGAAAATGGGATTAGAAGTTCTAGCAGAAATTAGCAAGAAATCAGAAGCATGAAAGGAGTTTAGACAGTTAGGGTTTTGAAATTTAACATGCAACAGACAATAACAAAAAACTCGGGAAACCCCCATATTCTAGGGTTTTCATCACATTTCGAATGTAAAGAAGAAAACATCCAGAGAGAACATAAACATTCATGAAAAGCTTAATGAGAGCAAAGAACACAGTAAAGAAACTACTCAGAAACCCTAGAAACAACATGGAAAAGAAAATACATGGAAATCATAGTAGAAGTACTTAGGAATTACAGCAAAAGTAAAAGAAATAACAATAGAGCAAATAAAACTGAAAATCCGAGAAACCCTAAGTTTCAAGCAGTGGAACGGTTTGAAAACAAAATCAGAAAAAAATGTTGAAAACACTTTGAAATTTTAGAAAGTAACGCAGATCTTAAGTAAATCTTAAAGAGAAAGAAAGAAGAAAACCTTGGAGACTTAGGGTTTGAGAGAAAACCCTAGAGAGCGAGAAAGCCTGGAACAGACTGATTTTGAGTCGAAAACGAACTCACAACGCTAAAACTCGCTGGAGAGAGACCGTACATAGCCATAGAACTCAAGATGGAGGACCTCTGAGTCGGTGGTCTTCAAAGTAAGACTTCGATCTTTGAACAAAATGATCATAGATGTGAGTGGGGGTGAAAATAGGTTGCACGAATCCTGGGAGGCCATATTTTCAAGTGAAACAAGGTCGAAAAGTGGTCGGAGAAGGGCTAGGGTTTCAGAGGTTGTTGAGAGCATATGGGAACGAAATAGTTTCAGGGGCAGGTGTCTTTGAGAAGTGATAAGGGTTAGGGGGTTGGGCTGAATTAAAAAGGAAAGGGCAATCATCGACAATTTATTAAAACAATCAACGACCACAATTTAAAATGGGGTCCAGGCGGGTTTATTTAATTGGGTCTGGGTCAAGTGTTTAGAGAATTGGGCAGTGTAATTGGTGGTTAGATTAGGGACGGAAATTAGGCTAGAATTGAAATTAAAAAGGACTACAATTTAAATAGCCATTTTCCCCAATTTTCATTTTCATAAAATAGAAATCGATGTTCAATAGTCAAATTTAAAATACTGAATTAATAAACAATGCATAAGTTCTAATTTAAAAATATTAGAAATTATTTCTGATTACAAACACTACTAACTTGAGAATTCGGCTAAAATTGAAATTTCATGCAATTTTAATTTAAAGATACCAAATGAACTTCTAATATTATGTAAAAATCATGAAAATTGTTTTTTTTGTAAATGTGAGAATAAAATAAATTATTCACCAAAATGATAAATTTTGGGAATTATTGGATTTTATAGTGTTGAATAGTCTATTGATCTTAAAAATTCTTAAAAATGTGCAAAAATACCAAAACCTTTGTGGAGGTATGTATATGAATATACCTGCTATTTTGAAAGTATTTTGAGTATGAAATACATAGGAAAAAATTGGGTATCAACACATAGTATACATGCTCATAAACTGTGCCAATGCCTCATGAAGAGCTGGAGTAGTGGGGGCTATAGGCTTGTCAGGTGCTTGAGTCGTTGGTTGATCTGCTGGTGGTATCTCGGCGGCCGCTCACGCAGGTGCTCTGGGTGCACCACGCGCGAGTCCACGACCCCTGCCCCGGCCCCGGCCCCTAACTCTAGCGGCTGCAGGATGGGGTGTGGGTGCCTAATCGTCCTTGGTCGTGCGTGTCCTCACCATCTGTGAGAGAATAGAATATACAAATTGAGAGTCGATGTCAAAAATATAGCAAAACAATGAATTCAATCAAGTGAATATTTTTCCTAAGAAGTTACATAGCCTCTCGTAGATAAGTACAGACATCTCCGTACCAATCAACGAGACTCTAATAAACCGGACTGTGCCCCGTGACATCTATGAACAGAGATATTTGATACCAACTTTTCATGACCGTAGTTCACAAATTGTGAACCTGTCATGACGACATCTAGTCTTTGCAACTAGGTAAGCCTAACACGTTGCGAAATTAAAAATCTGTACAAAAAATAACCACAAAATACCGAATAATATAAACAAATGTATAGAGTTGCGCGTGGAACAATAAACTGAAATACCAAAATGCTATAAATAACTCCCAAAACCCGGAATCCCACGGGCTACATAGGGTATAGAAAATGTACGATGCTCTGAACAGCAGAATAGTATAATACAAGAAGAACAGCATAGCAACTAGCTAACAATAGGTAGAATGAGAGGGACACTCTTTGGATCTGCAGACGCGGTAGATTCATACCTCAAGTCTCCAAGTGTCGCTTCTGGATCACCGATAGTGCGCTCGACCAGAAGTACGTGGATCTGTCCGTGAAAAACATGTGCAGAAGAGGCATTAGTATACCACAGCGGTACACAGTAAGTGCCAAACCTAACCTCGGTTGAGTAGTGATGAGAAAGGTTTGGGCCCTAATAAGGATAAACATAATAAAATTAATGAACAGTGTAAGGAAGAGAATAATCAGGAAAACAAGGATAAAAAAAGGTTAGAAGCAGCAGTAAATAACAATTAAGCTAAGTAAGGAAAATTACACAACCAAGTATCACTCAATATCAGGGTGTCATATCGACCTCCCAGTACACCGTACTATAGTACTTTTTCCTCAACTATCCAGTTGATCTCTCGGGAATTTAACACGTAGTCCATCGCATTTGAATATCTGATGGATCTCCTAGGAATCTAATCTGTAGTCCATCATATCAATATCTGGAGGATCTTACGGGAATCTGACCCGTAGTTGATCATATCAATGCCTGGAGGATCTCCCGAGAATCTCTGTAGTCCATCATATCAAAAACAGAAGGATCTCCCTAGAATCGACCCGGTAGTCCCAATTTAATGCGCAACTACAACCAAGAATTTAAAGGAAAAACAAAATATGGAACAACAACAATTAGGTATGACTAACCTAGCATGCTTCAAGTAGAACAACTTAGTCATATAAGAGTGGAATCAATTAATTCTATCTAATCATGCTTTTATAACTGACACAGATTAAATCTTGTGTTGAACCCAGTCAAATAAAACGGGAAAAGCACAGTTTAGATAATTCAAGGTAGATTTTTCAACAATAATCACAAGTACACACTCTTCACCACGCGTACAAGGATTTTAAATCAGTAGATAAGAAGTCCAAAGGGAAACGGTCCCCCACACAAGGTTAGACAAGCCACTTACCTCGAACCGGTACAAAAATCACTATGAAACTATTCCCTTGCCGTGAGTATCAAACTCCGAGTGGCCCAAATCTATTCAAACCAATTACATATTGTATATAATATTGCAAGCAACTAATTCCACAACAAAAATTAAAGCTAAGGCGCGAAAATAGGGAAAATGACCAAAATGCCCCTCAAGACAACGTCTCGGAAATGAATAATTTTTACATTGTCACAAATATCGTACTCTAACGAGTCTAACCATATAAAAATCTCAAAAATCCGAGGTCAAATGCCCCCTCAAAACCTAATTGTTTAATCAACGAACTTTCACCCAAATTCTTCCATTTTTTTTCCTAATTAGAATTAAAAAGATCTATTTAACCATTAAATGATGTAATATATCTAGAAAGGATCATTGAAACATTAACCAGTAATTTCCTCTTCGAACCTCTCTCAAAATCGCGCTTGCCTCAGCTCAAACTTGATTTTTCCAACATTTCAAGTTAAGCATTGGATAAACCCTTAATATAGCAGCGATTTTCGCTTCAACGGTTAAATGAACGCACCTGCAGTCACCGCTTATGAGGCCAAACAATCGCGTATGCGGTATACCTAAAGTCACCAGAGACCGCTTCTACGGTCCACAACCGCCTGTGCGGTTACTGCCTAGGCGATCTCCCACCTGCTTTTGCGGAAGGCCAGCGTCTCCATGACCGTTTTTACCAAAATGCTGCATCTACGAAACCGCTTATTCGTCTCCATTTTTGCAGATGTGGAAACAACCGAAGAAGCTGAACAAAACAATGCAACGACCTCCAAAATCTCCGTTTAACCACCCAAATTTATTCCGAGGCCCCTGAGACTTTCACCAAAAGCACATACATGACATTTTACCTGATACAAACTTATACCAATACTTAAAACACCTGAAACAACACCGAAACCTCGATTAATTAAAAGGTTCAAGCCTAAGAACTTCATGTTTATCCAAAATACTCTTTCTATCCAAAAACCTAATCAACACTCATTCGATTGACCTGAAACGTTTATTACACATCTCAAATGACCTGATAGTGCTTCAGAAACTTACGGAATCCTGATGCGACACTCAGATAAAAAATTCACGATCGGACCGGAACCTCCAAATTCTAACTTTCGGCATTTCTAGCCTAAATGAGCTACATACATCCAAAATACATTACGATTACGCTCTCGACACCAAAATCACCTAACGGAGCTGAAGCAACCATCTGATTTCCATTCCGAGGTCACCTTCGCACTGTTCCGAGATGGACCATTTTTCTAATGCTTAAGCTCTCATTTAGGGACTAAGTGTCCCAAAATACTCAAATTCTACCATCGAACATCCCGACAAACCAAAAAATCAGAAATGAACTTAAGGGAAGCAGGTAATACGGGAATGGGCATACATTCCCTAGACGACTGGTCTGGTCGTCACACTAATGCAAACATTTTATCTAATCTATGTGTTAAATTAGTCCATTATCCGCTTAAGTTTTAACTTAAAAAACAAATTTGTATGTGAAAGGAATTCTAAACTAAGTACTATCTGATTTACGGGTTTTGTAATCCTTACTGTTTGTTTGTCTATCCCCTCTACTTGTTAGGTTTTTTGTTTGCAAAACTAGCATTTTATCCTTTAAACCCACATATATGCCTCTACCCTAATTCCTTTCCCTTTCAGGATTAGAAGTCCTAATACCCCAGGAGTGATAGCTTGGGACTGATATTAGCATGCAATAAGTAAATGAGAATAATTGTGTTTAAAATACCTTAACAGTGTGAGAAGGGTAGAATATGGAGATGATGACCGGTGCGCTAATATCACGTGCGACCCCTTTTTTAGGAGTGTGCGCCGGATATTTCATTGACGTGATCCATATTTTGTATAAACCTAGGACCCCTTTCCTTTTATTTTCTTTATTTGAAAACAATGTTACCTTTTCTTAAAATTATGCTTTTCTTAAAATAATCTTTCTCTCTTCCAAAATCGTTTATGCCTTTTCCTTTCTTTAAGATTAAAAACTTATTTGTTAATTCTTATGTGCGAACTTTATTTTATTTCTTCTACTTATGATAAAGTAACTATTAAGCATGGCCGAGAACCATACTAATGGATCTTGAGGGGTGCGTAACACCTTCCCCTCGAGATAATCTCAAGCCCTTACTTGAACTCTTGTTTTGTTTCAAAATCGCTTCTTCTATTTAAAGTGTCCTAATGCACTATAATTATTAGGCGTCGACTCTCCAAATTCAATAAACCAAAATTCCCCAAGACGGAATTAGAGTTGTATTCCCTATAATGTCGTAAATCCGATTTCGCTCATTAGAAAAAAGGGGTGTAGACAACATGGCGACTCTGCTGGGGATTTCTTTAGGCTATTACAATTACATGCTTTTTGTGACTTTATAAATTCATTTCTTCCCTTTAGTTATTTCATCACGAAACTAACTTGGATCTTCGTGTCTTTTCTTGCCTTTAACTATTGTCCTTTACCGCTTTATTATTTTAATACCATTGTAATTTCAAGAATTTAATGTAATAATTTGTCTTATGTATGTGAAAATACATGTCAATTTGTTTTACTGTCCATACACTGATAAGGGATGTATGGATTCTCGAGAAGAGAGGAGCCGTGGTGGTCCCCCCCGGACCGCCCGGATCCCACGAGTGAATCGAAAGTTGGATCTACATTGGATCTCACCCGAATCGCCCCATCTATCCTCCTGAGGAGGAGTTTGGTTTCAAACCCCGGTTCGAACAGGAGGAGTACGCCTATCGAAACAAAGAGAGAGGACCAGCTGGTGCTTTTTTCTGTGTTAGCCAGGTGAAAGGCTTGCTTGACTATAAATAGATTAGCTTCTTCTGATGATCGATTCAACCTCTGATCAAAAAGATATACCTTGGTTATATTTCATCTCTTCAACAAGTTTAGTAATGAGCATAACGGCCCTATTGTGTTAAGATTCGCCCATGATTCATGGAACCATTCCTTCGCGTGCCGTAGCTTAGGATTCGTGCTATTGCTATTGTTTAGGGCGTCAAGACCGGGTTCCTTAATAAACAAGAGTTTTTCTTAACTCCGTTTTTACCCCATAGAGATATTGAATAGAAGGGGGTTTTTTGTTTCCCACCATAATTTTGAAAATGAGCGTTTAAATGCCCTTCAAAAGTAAGTAAATAGATCTGAAACATATAAAATGCGGTTAATCCCGCCGTGGCCCAGGATTCTAGAGAAAGAGATGCTATTAAGGATACTTTAACAGAACCTTAGGACTTATCTTGAGTTGGGCATCCCTGACTCCATTCCTGACTAGAGAAGGGAATGTAAGGAAGAAGATTCGATTCTAAGGCATTTATTCTAGCTGATAAAGTAGCTGATTCTAGAGTATGTTTCCGAGGGATTAGGAAGAGCCAGGAGGATTTAGCCCAGAGGAGAAGAGAGGATCCGATTCTCGCTTTGCCCCCGAAAGAGTCAGCCCTCCCCCTCTATGCCTTGTGGTAATGATTCCTCTGGCGTTACGACCTTTACCACAATGATGCTGTCCATAGATCAAATTATTTCGTGGATTGGATTTCAATTGACTATCTACGGTTCCATTGCGTGTGCTCGGGTACGACAGATGCGGAAGTGGCTAAAGAAGTCGGTGGGAAGCCCTAGTCAATAAAATAATTCCGAAAGCTATAACAGATTTATTGACTGAGTTCTCGGATGTAATGCCACCGCAACTACCGTGAGCTCTTCCTCCCCGAAGGACTCTTTCTCACCAAATGGAGTCGGTTCCAGGTGCACGGCAAACTATAACGGAAATCCTTTTTATCTGGCATTAACTTGGAACCACGTGCATCTAAAGCACCTTTTACTAAGATCAATGTAGTTGTATGTAAACCAAGAGCAATAGCATGATGAACCAAAAAGTCTCCAGGACCTATTGTTAAAAATAATGAATTACTATAAGGAAAAGCAAATAGTTTTATGCGTTCGTGCTCCACATCCATGAAGCACTTCACTCGCTCAAGAAGACACATAAAATTACTAGCTTTCCTTTCTTTCGGGGCCATTTCCTTCGCCCTTTCTTCTTAGTCTGAGGCATCTCCCTCTCGTCCTATTGTGGTAAGTTAACCGTAAAGTCTTGGAAGTTAGGGTTTTGCAATCATTCCAATCCCTCATTCTTGTAATTGCATCTTCAACATCATACTCCACCTCAAAAAACAAATACCATAGCAACGCATATAATGAGTGGTTGCACTCTTCCGATATTATCTCCCCTTAAATTTGACAAAGGCATATTTGCTGGCAAACCAGTCGATCAACGGTGTAGTCGAAAGTTCCACACCTTTCACTCTTGAGTTGTCTACTCAAGGGTACCTGTCTAGCACTTCAAATAATAGAAACCTTACTCTGTTAAATTATTCATGTATAATGGCTAAACCTAGCCGAGTCATTTATCTTGTCCGCATAATGACTCATTAAGATAGCCTAGTCCAAAGTCCTTCGGTTTTCCCTTGAAACCCAAATAGATACCCCCATGTTATGTAAATTTATTTGGAGAACAAAATGACTTTATGCTAATTGTTGATTTAAATAATAGAGTCTCGTGGGGTAATGGTCTCACGATTGTTTTTGCAAAAATAAGGCATGAGGTCCCCGAATACGGTATGGTCAGTGTACCTTAACTCTTGCTAACCTGGTGGAGAAATCTCCCATCAATAGGCCAAATCCATGAATGGAAAGATAGGGTCAACAAGGCTAGTACGAGGTTGGAATTCTTGGAGTACAACCTGCTGGAATTAGAAGGCAAACTAAGGAAAAGTGTCAACGACTGTCAAAACGATGAGGAGGGTGAAGGAGAATGTATGGAGAAGGTGTTTTTAATAGAGAATCTCCGTGAGCTAGAGGATCTAATCAATGAGAACATTCAACCTGAAGAAGGTCCTTCTGGGACCAAATACTCAGGATCTCTTATTTCCTACTTTCGTAATGTAATAAGGCCACTGGCAATTAGAGACATCTTTAACTCAAATTATGTGTTTTAGACTCGTCTTATTTTTTATCAGAATTCGCACTAAATTTTTACCTTTTTTGTTTTTCTTTTATTTTTATTCCTCCCTGCCCAAAGGCTAGTTCGTGCATTCTGGCACCATCAGCATACTTAACAAGATCCAATGTCCCTCTACCTCCTTTTCCTCCGAGTCCTTTCAAAAACAAGAACAAAGGTAGAATGGGAGACGCCAACGCTAGAAAGGAAATTGAGGAAACTTCTCAGAATAGTCCAATTACAAAATGGCTGCTGCTCATCTTGAACAGACATTACTGAAATTTTGGGAAGATTGGACAAGTTCGGGACTTGGCAAGCCTATCAATCACTCTTTCCGCTTCTAATGTTATTGCCCAGAACCCCGTATCTCCACAAAATACCCCACAACCACCAGTACAACCCGTTCACGCCCAAGACTACAACACATACAACAACACTCCACTGCTTGTTCCAAACTTGCAAAACACCATAAACAACAACATGTACAACGATCCCATCTTTGTTAACACCATAACCCACTATACCTATCCAATCTCAAGTGCATCTGAAAAAGAAAACCACAGAAACTTTTTGCTAGTATGCTACTCGTTGGAGGTCAGAAGGTGCTAAGGTCAGTTTGGCCTTAGAGGAAGAGCAGATGAAAATGTTCTTTGTCCGAGCTTAGGATCCACAATACTATGAGAGGCTAAAAGAAATTCTCCGACATCGTCAAGTTGGGAAACAAAATTGTGAAAGTATAAAAAATGGTATGGTCACTAATGTCGAAGCATTGCAGACCATCATCAAGGCTTTACAGTTTGATGGCACGTAAAAGAAGAAGGACGTGCATTTTGTAATAGTTGTGCAAAGGACATTATCCCCTATGAAATACGAGACATATCCCACAACTCCTCTCACAAATAAACCTTCCCTAAATTACCAAGCACCATCACCCACATATGCCACCACCCACCTACTAATCATCTCCGCCTCCACCGCCTACGTATCAACCAACTTCACCAAGATATTCCCCACCGACACCGGTGTACCAAGCCTATAATGCCCAACCTTCACACTATTAGTCACCACCGACCAGCCAAAACTTTCCTCGACCTAGACCAAAATTCGATCAAAGATCTTCCAGACAATATACCACTATCGCCAAACCAATCGACCAACTATATGAACGACTCAAAGCAGTAGTTTACGGCACACCTATCCCAGCCATAACTCCAGAAGTTCCTTCCAATGGATCAATCCCAACAAAACCTGCACATACTGTTCTGGAATGAAAGGCCATACCATCGATGGGTGTCACTCATTGAGAGATAAGATTTAGACCTTGATTGAAATAAGGTCATCATAGCAAAGGATCCTGCTCGCCAATGTTCGTAATAACCTTCTGCCTGACGACAAAGGCGGGGGCATTCAGATGATCGAGATTTAGAGTGATTTGGACCCTAAGGGGACGATTGGGTTGATTACCAAAGGAGATGACCCAAAGAAGTCGACAGTTAACCTTTATCCTATTGTTGTCCAGATCAAGCCCTCTGAGGGCGATGAGGTAAATGCGTTCATACCAGTTGAGTTCGAAACACCTCCTATAAAGGCGCCAGGACCAATTAAGGTTGAGTTCAGATTTCCAAAGGTACCTGCACCATTTGAAGTTGTCGTATTACCTCAAAGGGTGCCAAATTCGGTCACAATGACGGATGTGACCCCATTCCACTCAAACACTATACCTTGGGATTACGTAGCTGAAATAAGGAGAAGATGGCAATCAAAAGCTGGAGAAGCGATCGCCGCACAGGGAATGAGCAGAACATGCAGTGTATACCCTACGAAACATTTAGCTGAATCCAACAAGCAGGTCTCTAGACAGCCTATTGAGACCGGGCTCGATGACCTTTGGAGAAAGTTACTGGCTAAAGAATACTCGATCGTGGAGCAATTGAACAAAATAACAGCGCACATTTTCTTCCTCGCTCTTCTACAAATCTTTGAGGCACACAAGTATGTCTGATGAAAATATTGAGTGAGGCTTATGTTCCCAGCAACATAGCTGAGGGCAAGATGGCAAATATGGTAGAAAAGTGTTGGAAAGTCACAAAATCAACTTCCACGAGGATGAGCTACCACATAAGGACTTAGTCACAACAAGGCATTGCACATCACTGTGCAATACGCAGACTATTTCATCACCATGATCCTGGTCGACAAGGGATCCAGCCTTAACATATGTCAAATTATAACTCTCACGACATTTGGGAAAGATTTGCACGAAATCAAAGATTGAGCTATCAATGTTGAGGCCATTGTTGGGTCCAAAAAATCCAACATTGGAGAAATCAGCATGTGCTTGCAGATGGAACATACCTGGTTTGATATTGACTTTCAAGCAATAGACGTCCCAACATCCTAAAATCTATTGTTGGGTCGACCCTGGATCCACGTTGTTGGGGCAATAGCATCAACCATGCATCAAGCAGTGAAGTTCGAATAGAATCACCATTAGGTGATCATTCATGGCGATGGTAGAAATCCTATATACAGTCATCAGACCATCTCAATGATTGGAGGTAGAAGTAAAATAGGCGGAGAGACATACCACCATATCGAGCAAGTCAATGCCATGAACAAAGATACATGGTGGGACAACAAGATTGAGAGTATCCTGAATTGGAGCGGGTATGAGCCCGGAAAATGAATTGGCAAGAACCTCCAAGGTATCGCCAAACCCATCAAGCTGAAGAAGCACGGTAATAATTTTTTGTTTGGGGTATGAATACACATGGGAGGAGTTCAATCATTGGTCGTCACCATGGAGCGGCCCCTACTATTCATTGTAACACCATATATCTCATCTAGAGCAGACCTTTCAACCAGCAGACGTCATATATGGATTAGAGGAAGATATAGAAATAGCAGTAATGAAGAATCTATTTCTTGAAGATGATAGGGACTGTTGCGTTATCTTTGAGGAGGAAGGGGAGGATGGCCCTTCTACACATGCTGTGAATCGAGAGGAACACCTTACTAACTGGTGGATTAGGACCGCCAGGGCTCGGAGATCTTTGGGGTACCAAGGCTAACAAAGAAACATGCATCGCATCTTTACTTTTTACTATTTGATTTATTCATTTCGTATTGTCTTCACTTTTGAAAAAAGCTCCGATGTTTCAAACAATTGTGAATTCAATTAAAGAATTTCCAAGTTTATTTATATCCCGCACTCATTATTTTCTCTATCATTTATTTTATTTACACAACATTACTATTAGCTATCTTGATGATGAACCAATAACTATAATTTGCAACGAGACAGCGCAACAAACGGATATATATTCAAACGAAGATGATATACCAGAGGACGCTGTCAGGGAGGTCGAGAACTTTGAGAATAGACCTAAATCCAACTTGGATGAAACTGAGGTCATTAATTTGGGAGATATTGAGAATGCCAAGCAAATGCGCATAAGTATGCATTTGTCTCCATCGGAGATCAAAGAGTACACATAGTTCTTAAAAGAGTATAATACCATCTTCGCGTGGTCATTTGATGATATAACTGGTCTCAGCACATCCATTGTAGCTCAAAAGTTGCCAAGAGATTTGGCATGATCGCCAGTAAAGAAGAAGCTCAGAAAGTCCAAACCCGACATGAGTTTGAAAATGAAAGAAGATTTTTCTAAGCGAGTCAAAGCCAGGGTTCTCAAGGTAGTAGAATATCCAACATGGTTAGCAAATATTGAGTCAGTACCGAAAAAGGATGGGGAAGTCAGAGTCTGTGTAGACTACCCGGACTTCAATCGGGCCAGTACAAAGGACGACATCCCCTTGCAAAATATGCACATCCTAATTAACAACTATGCCAAGCATGAGCTGCAGTCGTTCGTCGATTGTTTTGCGAGATACCTCAAGATATGGATGTATGAGGAAGATGCAGAGAAAACTGCTTTTATCATACCATGGGGGATGTACTGTTATAGAATGATGTTGTTTTACTTGGAGAATGCTGGTGCACCATATATGAGAGCCATGAGAACTATCTTTCATGATATGATACATAAAGAAATCGAGGTGTACGTGGATGATATCATCGTCAAATTGAAGAAAGCCGAACACCACATGAAATATCTTAGAAAATTCTTCAATGGATTGATAAGGCACAATTAAAAGTTGAACCCCGCCAAGTTATCTTGAGTCACCGAGGGGTTGATTTGGATTTGTCAAAGGTCAGAGCCATCCAAGAACTGCCGTCGCCAAAGAACAAGAAAGATGTGATGAGTTTTTTGGGAATACTCAACTATATCAGTCGGTTCATAGCACAGTCCACCATTATTTGTGAACCTATTTTCATAATGCTGAAAAAATGGCCGCCACCAAATGGACAAACGATTTCCAGAGAGCTTTTGACCAAATTAAGGAATACTTGTCAATGCCTCCGGTCTTCGTTCCGTCTGAACAAGGAAGACCTCAACTACTTTATCTTGCGATGTTGGGCGGAGTGTTCTGTTGTGTTCTGGGACAACATGATGAAACGGGGAGAATGGAGCAAGCAATCTATTACCTAAGCAAGAAGTTTACCCCATGTGAGGCTTGATATTCCTTATTAGAACACAGTGTTGTGCTCTACCCTGGGTGGCTCAGAAACTGAGAAATCATTTTTGTGCCTACACCACTTACCAAATATCAAGGATGGATCCATTAAAGTATATCTTTCAAAATCCCATGCCTACTAGCAAGCTCGCTAAAAGGCAAATGTTGCTAAGTGAACTCGACATTGTCTATATAACTTAGAAGGCGGTCAAAGGACAAGCCTTGGCAGATCACCTCGCTGAGAATCCCATGGGAGGAGAATACGAGCCACTGAAGACATATTTTCCTGATGATAAGATAGGTTTCATTGGAGAAGACATTGCAGAATGCTATGACTGTTGGAAGATGTTTTTCGAAGGATCCGCGAATTTCATATGAGTTGGCACAGGAGTAGTCCTGGTATCAGAAATAGGTCAGTATTACCCGGTATCTTCCAAGGTCAGTTCCCGTGCACCAACAACATGGACGAGAACGAATCCTGGATCTTAGGGCTCAAACTGGACATCGACATGAATGTTTAGGTGTTACTAGTGACAGGAGACTCGGACCTACTCATACATCAGGTTCGAGAAGAGGGGGAAACTAAGAATTGTAGGATCCTCCCTTATCTGCGTCACATACAGAAGCTGAGGAAAAGGTTCAGAAAGACCTAATTTCAGCATGTCCCCAGGATACAGAATGAGTTCGCGGATGCACTGGCAACCTTGTCATCCATTATCTAGAACCCAGATAAAAACTTCATTGATCACATCTAGGTCAAGACCAATGACAAACCAGCTTATTGTACTCATGTTGAGGAAGAAGTGGATGGAAAATCATGGTTCCACGACATCAAACAATACTTCATAATAGGAGAATATCCAGAGCTCGCCAACGCCACTCAGAAGCTCACACTGCAGAGGTTATCTAACAATTTCTTTCATAGAGGAGGGATCATCTATACGAGTACTACCGATTTGGGATTGCAATGGTGTGTCGAAGCAAGAGAAGCAACTAAACTATGTGAAGAAGTGCACCCAAGAACTTACAGACCACATATGAATTGTTTTGTACTAGCAAATAAGATACTCCGAGCAGGATATTTTTGGATGACTATGGAAACGGACTCCTTCTAGTATGTCCGAAAGTGAAACCGCTGTCAGATACATGCATATATGATAAAGGTACCTCCAAATATCCAGAGCTCGCCAACGCCACTCAGAAGCTCACACTGCAGAGGTTATCTAACAATTTCTTTCATAGCGGAGGGATCATCTATACGAGTACTACCGATTTGGGATTGCAATGGTGTGTCGAAGCAAGAGAAGCAACTAAACTATGTGAAGAAGTGCACCCAAGAACTTACAGACCACATATGAATTGTTTTGTACTAGCGAATAAGATACTCCGAGCAGGATATTTTTGGATGACTATGGAAACAGACTCCTTCTAGTATGTCCGAAAGTGAAACCGCTGTCAGATACATGCATATATGATAAAGGTACCTCCAAATATGGTTAATGCAACAAGTTAACCATGGCCGTTTCCTGCTTGGGGACTAGATGTTATTAGACCAATCGTGCCATCCGCGTAAAACGAGCATAGGTTCATCTTAGTGGCATTGACTACTTTACTAAATGGGTAAAAGCAGCATCGCACAAAGCAGTAACCAAGAAGGTTGTGGTAGATTTCGTCCGCGATCGAACTGTTTGTCGGTTCGGAATTACGAAATTTATTATCACCGAAAATGGTTCTAATCTCAATAGCGAATTGATGAATGTGATGTGTGAAACATTTAATATCAGGGACAAGAACTCTATAGAATACAGACAATAGATGAATGGTATCGTAGAGGCAGCCAATAAGAATACAAAAAGATACAAAGGAAGATGATCGAAAGGTACAAGCAATGTCATTAGAAGCTATCATTTTCCATATTGGGATACTGTACCACAGTCCGTACAACAACCGGGGCAACTCCATACATGTTGGATTATGGTACAAAGGCGGTCATTCCTGCCGAGGTAGAAATTCCATATTTATGAATCATACAAGAAATAGAGTTAGACGATGGAGAATAGGTAAAAGATCGCTACGAGGAGTTAGCCCTCATAGACGGAAAGAGAATGAATGCAGTTTTCCATGATCATTTATATCAAAATAGAATGCCCAGAGCCTTCATCAAAAGAGTTAAACCGAGGAAGTTTACACTAGGGCAGCTGGTGTTGAAGAAACTATTTCCACATCAGGATGAAGCTAAGGGGAAATTCTCTCCCAATTGGTAGGGTCCATACATGGTTCATCGGGTTCTTACCGGAGGAGCCCTTATTCTTGTAGAAATGGACGAGGAAGTATGGCCAAAGCCAATCAACTCCGATGCAGTGAAATGATGCTATATATGATCACATATTTCTTAATGATGTAATCTGAACTACGCCTAACCTCATTCCCGTTTAAGAGGGGATACGTAGGCAGCCCTATTGGTTCGGTCACATTTTAATAATATTTCCATGTTCTCCCGCACTATTGGAACTGGGCAGAACTTTGAGGAGAACCCTCTAAATTCTGAAGTCAATTTTTTTGTCTTTTCAGAAGTACCAACCTAGTATATTGAGGTAGATCTTTTAGGAGGACCTCAAAATTCTGCGGATGAACATTTTCATCCATTCAGTAAAGCTGCAAAATTACCAACCCAGTAAACTGGGGCAGAATTTTGAGAAGGACCCTAAACATTTTGGAGCAAGCAAGGTTGCAATGTCTGGGACCATGTCGCAATCATTGGTTAATTCAAAATTATTTATTTCAAGCATATATACTCATATTATATCTACTAAATCATGCATAACTATCATCTGAGTCGCTATCATTTAGCAATGCTACCACAGTAATACATGACGTCAAGAGCCGTGGGAAGATGAAATAACCCTTTCCCCTTACAGAACTCTCAATTTTTCTTTGGATGCAGGGCAGAAATAATATAAATACATTCACACACTTGAACGTTTTTGGTTGGAAACCATCATAACAATCATTTATGCACAAATATTACTATCTATACCCAACATCCCCTACAGCCACGACGCAGCAATCAGCTGTCAGCTAAGAAAGACTTACTACTAGTCACATTTTACATTTCCGCCTTTCTACATATGGCTACTTGTCTACCTTACAAGACTAAGCTGTGTCTCCATTTGTATTTTGCATAAGGCTGTCTATCTGCCTTTCGAGGTTAACCTCTACCTCCATCCTCCATAAGGCTAACTAAGCTCTATCTCCACCTGCATTTTGCATAACGCTATCTATCTGCTTTCCGAGGTTAATCTCTACCTCCATCCTGTATAAGGCTATCTTTAAGCCTTCCGAGACTAAGCCTTGTCTCCATCTGCATTTTGCATACAACTACGTATCTCACTTCTAAGGTTAAGCTCTACCTGCATCCTGCATAAGGCTATCTATCTGCCTTCTGAGATTAAGCTCTACCTTCAACCTACATAAGACATTTAATTTCCTTTCAAGACTAAGATATGTCTCCATCGCGTGTAAGTCTACTTATCTACCTTTCGAGACTAAGCTCTGCGTCCATCTTTAATGGATGAAATATCGCCACTCTATTCTTCGAATGGTTGCAATATCACCGCCCGTATTTAAATTCTCGCTTTGTCTGAAACCCACCCTTGGCATTTATATGTTCAAAGATTGCCACCTCCTCATGGTCTTAAAGATCACCAACTTATTCAAAGGCGTCATAGTCTAAGGATGGCATGTTAACCGTACAAAGATAGCATTCATTGTCTAATAGGACCTTGTATTATGCATAAATTATGAGCAATACACACTACATTGCTAACCTGCAAGTACACTGGCTAACAAAATGACCAGATTCCAAGCGTTCTCATTTTTAGGGATTTTGAGAAACACAGAAGCCATTTCGAGGTTCCTTCTTCTATTATTTACTTAAATATCTGATGAATCTATGTATTATTCAAAATTTTCTCTTCAAAATTTGTCTGTTTCAAATTAGGGGTTTTTACTTATCTTAAAAAGACTTATGTCACTTCTTCTTCTGCTTTCTTTACGTTAATCTGCATGTATATGCCTTGTTCTTATTTGTTGTTTCTTGTGCACGTCTTCTCCAATGTTCTTGTATTTTACTGGTATCTTGCATGTTCTTATATTTGTGTTCTGTTATCTCTTCTACTAGTTTCTACAACATGCTTTTACACGTCTATCTTATGTCCTCCTTTACTATATTTTACTGAGCTTTTTGTTTGCCTTTATTGGACCTGTTTTTGAGTTCTAAACCTATTTCATCTACCATTTGAGTTCTATATCACCTGTTTTCTCTCCTGAACTTGCTTGGGTTTTGAGCTTTTCTTAAATCGTTATTTATGGTTTTTCACTCCGTTGCTTCGAACTTGCTATTCTGTCTGTGTGTTTTCTCAGGAGACTCTAAAAGAAACCTTTGAGTCTGTTACAATGGTATGCCTTCTCCTTTCTGTACCCTACTTGAATTGAAACCCTAAGGTTTGGGGTTTTTTTTCGATTTATAGTTTTGTGTTTAGACTAGAGTTCTACTCTAGAACCATGGGCTCTCTCAAACTCATGTTAAGTCTATAAACTGAAGTTGAACCTTTTTGCTTATGATTTGTCCTTCTTGTTTGACACTTGTGTGCTTTATATATGAGAGATTTTGGTTTAAAAGAGTTTTGCCAACTTGTGATTGACTTTGAATTTCTTTTACTAAGGCTTGATTTATGGTTACTTTATTTTTCCCCAACAGAACCTTTTCCTCACCTCTTTTCTGTCTAAGTTCATTTGAACAAAGCTTTCAAATTTGCTGGCTATTTGATTCATCCACTTTCCATATTTCTCATAAATCATGTACCATATAATTCTTGTCTTAAACAAAATTTGTGCACTTGCCCTGGTTATGCTACTTTGAAAAGGTTTTTAACTTTTCTGTCCTTTATTATATCATGCCCGTTTGAAATCAAATTCCTTTGGCTTAGAGAAACCTTATGTGATTGACTGAAAATTACTTTCTTACCTTTGCTCACTTATTTCTTGCCAAGTAAAAGGGACTACTTTTTCTGCATAAACACACATTTCGACATTGAATTTCACACTTTTCATTATTGAATACTACACAATCTCAATTCTTTCTCTACTACTGCTTTCTAAATTTCTAGTCTTGAGCACTTTGCTCCTCCTCTCTTTTTGAAACACTCTTGAGTTCCTTCTGAATTCTCAAGTATTTGCTAAAGAATTTGAGTTTCTCTTGATGACTTCTGGTTGTTTATTTGCTCCTCTTATTCTTCTATTCTAACTGGTATGTCACTCTTAGTTAAATAATGTCCCCGTAACCATGTACTTACTCCCTAGCATGTCATGCTCTTTGTTTCACTACATGTTTATTTCTTAGCCTATCATGCTTTCTTTCATCATGTTTTTCTGTTATTCTTTCTCTCCTTATATTTCCGCAAATGCTTTTCTTTTGTGAATCCCTTCCCTTTGCCCTTTGTATTAAGAGTAGAGTTCAAGTCATGACAACATCATGTTATTGATGCTCATGACTTTGAACTAGGTTCTTTTGAACTATTTACTCAAAACCAATTCCGACTCCCCTTTTCCCCTTTATGTGCTAATCCTTGACCCAAGTATGGTGGTGTTCTAATCACCATCATGACTTAGGTCTGACTTCTAAGGTCTGCTCTTAATTTGTTTGGACCAAGAAAATTGTCTAATGTGTGCCTGTCTATACCCATGACTGGGCATAAGCACCATTTGTTATGGTTCCCTAATCTTTCTCTCACTTTGAACTTATTCATAGTTGTAAGTTCTACCCCTCTTTGGCAAGCGATGCTTTGGGACCCTGGAGATCCATCTAAACTTGGACACTTGAGGGTAGGCTATTCGGCACTGCATTATCCTGTTTAATTGTTATCCAACGTCTCAGAACTGCCTCGAGCCCTTCAGGCTCCTTGGATCTTTGAAACACTTTGGATAAGGGAAGGCTTTGGAAATATGGAATCCAAAATTGTTTAATCACATGCTATTAGGTACTAAGATTAAATGATGTTGCTCGGATCTAGCTGTAGACTTTGATGTATTTTGCACTTCTTCTTTCATCTTTTCTTGTTCTATTATAATATTTTGTAACAAAGGACTCGGGAAATATTAGTAAAATGGTGAGGGAGGGGTTTACTATTTTTTGCATAAAATGAAGGGTAGATACCATGTCTATAGGTTTACCGTTTTAATTCAATCACTAAGTTTCCATATCTATAGGTTTAATATTTAGACATACTGCAAGTCATTAGATATCCTGTCTACATGATTTAATATTCATGTAATAAGTTGCACATAGAAACCATATCTATAGGAAGTGCATACGCGTTAGGCAAAACATAGGGTAATCAAATAATTCATCTTTTATCAGTTTAATAACAGTTCGTAAAATCAGACATAGATATCGTGCCTTTAATATTTTTTCTAAAACTCAGCTTGATTCTGTTTTAAGCAATAACAATCTATCAACTAGCCTTAACATTTTTCAGTAAAAACTATTATAAACATGTAATGCTTTTTAATTTTCCAATCTGGATCTTTTTATGTCAAGCATTTCTTTCAAATCTTTTGTCTAAATGTTTACTTAGTCCCTGAGACTCTTTTAAAACAGTCCTTCAACTCGTTCTTTCTTTTAAAGTACTATCGTTTTTAACACACCTTGACAACTCTATTGTGTTTTTCTCAAAACAGTCGGCTTATTACGGTTCTTATTTTCTTTAGTCTCTTGCGTTAGGCTATTCATTTTTGAAATCAGCACTTTCTCAATAACTCGTTTAAAATAGTTCAATTTCTGACAATTGGATCCGAGTTGCCTAATGTTGACTTTTTATCTAATTCTATGTGCTAAAATAGTTCGTCCGCTGCTTAAGTTTTAACTTAAAGACCAAATCAGCATGTGCAAGGTATGCTAAACTAAGTGCTATAACATTTACCGGGATTTGTTAGACTTACATATTAGTTTGTCAATCCCGTCTACTTGTTATGTGTTTTGATTGTCGAAACTAGTAATTTATCCTTTAAACCCCCATATATGCCTCTATCCCTATTCCTTTCCCTGTTAGGATTAGAAGTTTTAATATCCCGGGATTGATAGGTTGGGACGGGTAGTAGCATACAATAAGTAAACGAGACTAATCACGTTTAAAATTCCTTAACTACGTGGGAAGGGTGGAATGTGTAGATGATGTCCGATGCGCTAATATCATGTGCGACCTCTCTTTTAGGAGTGTGCGCTAGGTATTGTGTTGACGTGATCCATAGTTTATATCAACCATGGACCCCTTTCCTTTTCTTTTCTTTATTTTAAAAATGTTTGTTTTTCTTAAAATTATGCTTTTCTCAAAATAATCTTTCTCTCTTCCAAAATCGTTTATGCCTTTTCCTTTCTTTAAGCTTTCAAACTTATTTGTGAATTCTTATGTGCGAACTTTATTTGCTATCTTCTACTTATTTTAAAGTTACAACTAAACATGGCCGGGAACCACACTAGTGGATATTGAGGGATGTCTAACACCTTCCCATAGATAATCTCAAGCCCTTACCCGAACATTAGTTTTCTTTCAAAATGGCTTATTCTGTTTAAAGTGTCCTAATGCACAATAATCATTAGGTGGAGACTCTAGAAATTCCATAAATCAATATTCCCCCATAGGGAATAAGAGTTGTTTCCCTATTATGTCGTAAACACGATTTTGCTCTTTACAAAAGGGGGCGTCGACAATACACGAATTGAGAAAGAGGTTCACAAATATGGAATTCCAGAATGTTCCTATAGTCCAGAATGAGTTTGCCGATGCATTGGCTACCCTATCATCTGTGATACATCATCTAGACATGAATTTCATTGACCCTATTTTTGTGAAAATCAATAATCAACCGGCTTATTTTACCCATGTCGAACAAGAATTAGACGGGAAGTCGTGGTTTCATGATATCAAGGAATATTTGGCAAAAGGATAGTAATCGGGAGATGGATAATCATATTGAAAGATGTACAATTCGGAGATTGTCCAACAATTTCATTCACAACGGAGGAATCCTATCAATGAGGACTCTTGATTTGGCAGTATTAAGATGTGTCGACGCAAAGTAAGCATACAGGCTACTAGGGGATATTCATGCTGCAACCTACAGTCCACATATGAATGGTTTTATCTTAGCATAGAAGATACTCTAGGCTGGTTACTTTTGGATGAATATGGAAAGGTACTGCATCCAATATGTTAGAAAACACCACCGTTGTCAGATACATTTAGACATGGTAAAGGTACCTTCAACCGAACATCACACAACAAGCTTACTGTGGCCGTTCGCCGCCCAGGGAATGGATGTTATTAGACCAATTGAGCCTGCCGCTTCCAATGGACACAAGTTTATCCTAGTAGACATAGGCTATTTCACCAAAGGGTCGAAGTAGTATTTTACAGAGAAGTAACTAAGAAAGTCATGGCAGACTTTGTCCACGATCGTATTATTTGTCGACTCAGGATTCTAGAGTCAATCCTTACTGATAAAGGCTCAAACTTTAATAGTGACATGATGAAATATATGTGTGAAACTTTCAAGATCACACACAAGAATTCCATAGCCTACATGCCCCAAATGGATTGAGATGTAGAGGCCGCCAACAAGAATATGAAGAATATATTAAGGAAAATGATATAAAACCATAAACAGTGGAACGAGAAGTTTTCCTTTGATCAATAGAGGTATCGGACCTCAGTGCACACATAAGCCGGGGCAACCACTATATGTTGGCTTACGGTACAAAGTTTTTCATTCCCGCTGAGGTAGAAATTCCTTCTTTACGGTAAAGAGTCATTATCAGTAGCTAGCCCTTATAGACGAGAAGAGAATGATTGCAGTGTGCCATGGTCAACTCTATAAGAACAGAATGTCTAGAGCCTTAAACAAAAGAGTCAATCCAAGACAGTTAACACCGAGATAGCCGGTGTTAAAAAAAACTTTTTCACATCAAGATGAAGCTAAAGGGAAGTTCTCTCCGAACTGGCATGTTCCGTACACGGTTCACTGGGTTTTGAGACGAGGAGCCCCCATACTTGCCGAAATGTACAGAGAAGTCCTGCCAAAGCCGATAAACTTTGCTATAGTCAAGAGTTACTATATGTAGTCTTTATGCTTTCCTTACATGGTATACATTGAACTACACTTGAACTGATTCCCACTTAAGAGGGTATACGTAGGTAGCCCTATACGCTTTGTCACAATTAAATAAAAGTTTTATTTCCTCAGCAATTGGAAATTGGGGCAGAATTTTGTGGAGGACCCTCAAAAGTCCAATGTAATATTCATTGATCGCCGCACGAGCAGCAGTAATAAGTGTCAACCCATCAAACTAGGGAAAAGTTTAGAGGTGAACACTAAAAGTTCTGTACCATGAGGCGTTGCAATGTCCTGAACTATGTAACAGTCATCGATTCATCCAAAAACTATTTTTAAATATATATTTATGTCATTCTTTTACAAAGTTATGCATGTTTTCTATTTAAACTGCTTTGTTTAGCATGCTACCCGAATGATACAGACGATATCACTAGATCGAAGAGAACTAGTCAAGCAAAGCCAACAGTGATACGAACTAACCTTCGCCCTTACATTACTCACAACTTTTATTTAGATGTAGGCACTCGTATTACAAAATTATAAAACATATTGCACGCTAATAGAACAAATATTGCTTAACAATACGATTTTCAAAACTGTTTCACATGCCAACATCTGCTATCATCATACATTAGTGATGTCCTGTATGTCACAATGCTCCCAGTAATCACAACGTCGAATTATGGTATCAGCTAAGTAAACTATACTGTCATTTGTTATTTTATTTCTTGCATAAGACTATCATTCTACCTTCCAATCTGAATAAGGCTACTATTTTACCTTTGGAGACTAAACGTTGTCTCCATCTGCATCTGTATTGCATATGGCTACCATTCTGCCTTTCAATCTGCATAAGGCTACTATTCTTCCTTCCAAGACTAAATTTTGTCTCCATCTTCATTCTTGAATAAGGCAACCATTCTGGCTTTCGGGAGTACACGTTGTCTCCATATACATTCTTGCATATGGCTACCGCTCTACCTTTCGAAACTAACGTTGTCTCTATGTGCATTTTTGCATAAGGCTACAATTTTGCCTTTTGAGCTTAAGCTCTACCTCTATCTGCATTCTTGCACAAGGCCACCATTATACCTTCTGAGGTTCAGCTCTATCTCCATCTGCATTTGCATCATTGCATAAGGCTATCATTCTGCCTTCCAAGCATAAGCTCTGCCTGTAATTGTTTTCGAACCTAAGCGTTATATCAAGAACTATTTATCATTATTTTCTTATGGGCTATGCTCTGCACCTTAAATTCACAAGACTAACATATTTCTTGTCCGCATCATACTACTATATTTTTCATGGGCTGAAATATCGCCAACTCATCCAAAGGCATCATCATTCGGAGGAACCATCTTCATTGCCCGAGAACACCATGTCATGGCCTGAGGTTCCCTTTCAATCTTTTGCATATCATTATTAAAAGGCTTCATAGTTCGGAGGCACCATCTTCTTAGCCCGAGACCATCATTTCATGGTCTGCAAATCCCTTACCATACACTTAATGGCCCCGGACATAATGGTCTAAGGACTTCATCATCACCATCCAATGGCAACATTCATGGTCCTATGGGAATTCGCATCATGTTTAAATTTATGTACAATATACGCTTGTATTGTTTCCAATTGCAGGAAAACCGGCGAGCGGCAGCTATCCCAGCAGGAGCAATTTCGCTCCAGTTACCACAGCCTTATCAAGCCGAGCAATTCCCTTAAACCTATCACTCACCCGGCTTTAGATCACGATTGCGTTCGTTTTTTAAATTTCTTCATTGGAATACTCTGCCGTTCGATCATGAACTATATACGGCCTGATTCCTTTAAAACCAGTGATGTGTAGGCAGCTCAGAATATAGGGTGCAGCCTAATCTTCCCAAACCGTTTTGCTCGACCAAAATTGGCAATCATATATTCACCCGAAAGCTCTTCATCCTTACCGGGTAAAGAGGGGCATCTATTAACACCTACGTTTTTAATGTATTTTAAATATGCGAACTAACTTCAAAATAGCTTATATATTCATATATATAAGCATGTCTAAGTGTCTTATTATTTTTCCATAATTTTAGTGGTTTTTAATTAAATTATTTTCCCTATTTATCCATAAAAATTCCAATAATTACTTCCAAAGTTTACTTTGATAATTCATATATTGTATTTTTATATTTATGCCAAAATATGGCAAAAATAGTTTTTACGCATTTTTGCAATATATTTTGTATTCTTAAAGCTAATTACAAATAATTACAATATTAGTCATTTTAAGGTTTAACTATGTTTTATGCAATACATTGGCTCCTGTATAATTAAATTGGTAATTATGAGTTATAAGTGACTTTATTTCTTTGAAATGTTTTCATGAACTGTTTACTATTTTTTATTAATTAAATAAGAAAAAGGTGGGTATTTAAAATATAACCACATTGGCTCGTAATTATATCCCAATTCAAACTTCGATTGCACATCCCAATTTCTAATTAAAACCTTACCCAAACCCAATAAAATCCTACCCAAACCAGGATCCCGACGTACCCAATTCAATATAGACCACTAATCATTCAAATCAACGATGCCTCTTCCCCCTTCCTAAATAAAACCAAATGACCCCTTCCCCCAAACCCCCTCATTTTTCACCCAACAGACTCTCATCCCTCCCTCTATATATATATATATGGTTCTCTCTTGAAACTTCCTCGTTCTCTCATCTCCGTTGAACTTCATCCACCTTCTCCGGCCAACTCCTTGCCTGAATCCACGATGGTCTCACCATCTACTAGCCTTATGGCTCCCTCTTGAGCATGTGCCAACATTTTGAGGCCCTTAAGTGAACCACAGGAGGTGACTCACTTGCCAAGGTTTCCCATGCCATTCTCCAACCATCAATGGCCGTTCAAGTAAGATATGTGACATTTTCGGCTAGATCGATACTTTTTCGAAGATTTTCTCACATTTCTAGGTTCTCCAAAACCGTAACTCTAAATATTTTCCCATATTCTTGTAGATCTGCCTTAGATTTTCATATATTATGAACCTCTTGGTTTATTTATCAAAGGTTTGGCCGGTTTTTTCAAAGTGACTCTTTGTCTTCGCGATTAGGGTTTCTTAACTCCGTTTAAAAAGACTTATCCTTTGATTTTCAATGTTGTCATTTGATTTTATTGTTTAAATGATTTTATTATGTTTTCTTCTACCCAATTCATTGTGCTAGAACCCCTAAAAAAATTTCTGTTTTATCCGGGGATCTGGAAGTGTCTTTATTCATTTGATTTATATGTATTCTTGTTTTGATTTGGTTCTCTATGGTTATATCCTTTTCTTTGTTTGTCTTAACTATTACTGTGAGTTTAAAATACTCTCTTTACTTGTTTATGTGTGTTGGCCTGATCTTCTTTACGTGTTAGGTTGATATTCACTCTAGTTTTATGTGTTAGCCATGACTACTTGACTTTGTTGATTACCATGCTTAGAGTAATCCTTAGCCTACTCATGTCGCTTCTGTATGTTTGTGTTAATCTAGGTTTCTTGTTTTTGTCAATATGATTGACCTTGCATGTCTGATACACATGTTTCTTCTTCCTTATTTATATGTCGAAGTGGATAACAATGACTCCCCTTTTGATTGATTCTAACTTCCTTAAGTTATGGTTTGATTGCAAGGTTTTTTTTCATAAAGCCCTAAATTTTACTCTTTATTTAAATGTAGATTAATTCCATTCCCTTATTTAATGTGATGCTTCATTCTTGCTGAATCCTTTCCCCAAATCTGTCTATTATGTACTTAGACTCAATCATATGCCCTATACTTTTACTACCCCTTATATGGTAAAAATAATTCTTTCTCAAACTAATTTTCTTTTCTTAATTATCCTTGTTAGTATCCATTTGAGCTTTACATTCTTGATTAAAGGGAAGTACTTGCATTAATGGGCTTCTAATTGTGATTACTTTCATATTAATGTTAAACATTTACTTGTTACCTTATTTTAACTTATTTTAAGAACTATAAATACCCTAAGTCTTTCATTAACAAAACATGAATATTTAGTTCAGAACACGCACATATGTGCTCAAAGTCTCTCTTCTTTCTCTACTATTTGTGCTACTACTTTATCTAGCCGGTTGAAAGTCAAGGATAGATTGTGGAACTCTGATTACTTTACTTTTTTTGCTCTTTGCTTCTTCAACTGGTATGTTCCTAGTTTTAATCTAAAACTAAACTCTATATACTCCCTTGTTTGTCAATCCCTCTCTATTTCTCACTAATTTAATGGCTCATGCTGTTAAATTGCACTTCTTGTTTACTGCTTTACTCGACATGCGTAAAATTCTGTCCTCCTTTGTTCAAATGTAACCAGCATGTTTACTTGTTCCTGTTTATGTCCCATAACAAATATGTCTCCAACTGTTGTTGATTAATACTATGTTATGACTAATTATATGTTTCTGATTTGGGTCTTTTATGTCCCCAACCCTTATTTCCCATGTTTGTTACTTCTGAAGTTGTAATACTCTTAACTTGTTTTCTATGTGTTGTTGTTGCCCCTATCCTCTTTTTCTTTCAAAAATTGTTTTCCTTAAGGAACATTTTTGTTGTCTTTGTCAAACTCACTACAAATATGCTATTTTCAAAATTGTTTTCCAACTCAACTCTATCGAGTCTATGTCAAGCACTCCCACCTGCACTACTAGACCATTAGGTTCTACCCCTTTTTTGTGAGCCTTGCCTTGGGACCCTTGAGCTCCCTCGAAACTTGGACACATAAGAGATGACCCTCCTACACAACACTTACTCTTGTTTGTCCAATCTTGGTGTGAGAACTGTCTAGGATCCCTTGAGGTCCTTAGGGAACACTGACACACCCAAATATGTGAAACACTATGGAAAATATTGGTATTTGAAGTTGTTTATTACATAACTCAAACAGGAAGTCCTAATCGGGCTTCCTATAATGCAACTACTTGTTTTTAATTTCCACTTATGTAATTCAATAGCATGATCTGTAATAACTTGTAAACAAGTATGGTGCTGGTAGTGAAAATGGATGGGGAAATATGCATGCTACAATTGTTAAAGGGTTGAAAACATGTTACTAGGGTTATATTCCTATTTATGAATTAGAAATCATGCTCATAGGACCTTTGTTTCCTACTTCAACATCTCATCCATCACTAATCCATATTTTGTTCACTTAGAAATCCTGCTCTGAAGAAAATAACAGCATTGGTATAAAAACTGTTACTCATGAAGTCGTATTTCAACAATTCTGCAACTATTGTGTACATTTAGAAATCATGCCTTAGGGACTCCGCCATTTGCATGTGCATATTAGATATCATGTCCTAAGATCCTGCTTGCATTTATGTTTAAAATTCCTAGTTAATTACTGATTCATGAGAAGGTAGTAAAGTAATAATTTTGACATTATGATGTTGCTGAATAAATTTGTAACAATCTCTGCAACTAGAACCGCATGCTCTTATGGTAAAATAATATCCACTATCTTAACAATTATGAATAACTATCATATATTTATTACACCTAGGAAAGCCTTGGATAATTACTTAAATAAAACTGGAAATGCCTTTGTCTTATTATCAACTATTATAGTCAGGTTGCAAACATTATTCGGTGTTATTTTTGGAGTTATGTAATAAATCTGGTCCTGATCTTATCACTTAGACACTCTGCTTTAGGATTCTGAATACAGACTTAAGTTTTGCATGAGTCATGCTACCTCTATGCATTATTTGTGGAGGTTTACATGAGCCTTCTACTTGATTATATGTTTTACCCCTAAGTGCGGTCTTATATGTGTTGTATGTGGCTTTAGTATTTTTGCCTTTAAACCGAAGGGCCTGCCTAGAACCTCCTTCTTATAGGAATAAGAGTCCTGAATTCATTCGGACTGATACAAAGGGATGGGTAAGAATATGAAATTGTGGTCGAGACTAACCTTCGCTATAATTACCTTCACGGGGTAGGAAAGGATAGATATGGATATAATGATCGGTGCGCTAATACCACGTGTAGCCCAACTTCTAAGAAGTGTCATACTGGGTATTGCAATGATGTGATCCATAGTACGAACAAACCTGTGAATGAGTTATACCATACCCAAATGTCATGAACTCGATTGCGCAAAAGGAAAGAAAGAGAGGGGAGACAAAGTCACCACATAGAACTGAGTTCTACCATTCCATGTCACCTTTTGCTGAATCCCTTATCAAAAGGAAGGTCTGACTCCTAATTCATGGTCTACGAAAACAGAAGACTGAGTAAGGAATTTTCTTGATTCAGGGGAAGGTGTAAGGTACCCTTCGAGTCCCGTATTTCTAGCACGATCGCTTTATTGACTAACATAAGGCTTAAATTAATTTTTAGCTATTCTTATATTTTATTGATTATGGACCGTTTAATTAATTCTGTATTTTATTTTAGTGTGTTCACCTAGGTGCGGCATAAACACAAGGTCCTTTTCTTTGCAGTTGGATATTAAATGAAGGTATGAAAATGTACACATGGTCAAAACATAATTATTTTATATTTAGGCATCAACACGCTGGAATGCGCACATGATCCTTTTATTATTTTAGCATATCAATCAAATATTCAGGTCATGTTGAACTTTTCACAAGAAAGGGATAGGCAAAAATCTTAGCAGAGTAATGAGAAAATAGGTAAGGAAGAATTATGAGTGACATGTGATATATGGATGACAACAGAAGATAAAAAAAGATGACGGTATCACCGGGTCCATTGTCAAGTGAAGGAAGAGATGAGAGGTGGTAGTCCTTAAGTCAACAAAAAAGAATAGGCCATAAAGTCATATGCTCATTTTAAGAAATAAGTTCGTGACCCTAACATGATTTCCATTAGAAATTTTAGACCCCAGAGTAACTGAAATAAGTATGGACTAGTGAACAAGATAAACTAAACATGAATTAAAAATTTTGTGATTTGGTAATAGTCAACATCAAGAGAATTTTAGATTGCATTCCGCAATAATAGAATGGACAACAGAAGAACATCCATAATGAATTTAAAGAATGGTCATTCAAGGAGATGCTTCCTCAAAGCAAGCAATATGAGCAAAATTAAGCTTAAGGGATTATATATGCCAATAACAGTAAGTGTGACCATCGCGAGAGAGGAATTATTTTATCCTTGGTACAAAAGGATTGTCGCAAAGAGAGTAAGGGTAGTTGATGATTCCGAGATGTTACTCCTCTGTTGAGGGGATTGCGAGCCTGGGCGCTTGCCTTGCTTCTGGTACCGGTGCTTTGGATGTCATCGTGGCTTTATTTCCCGCGGCTGGGGCTCCAAGTGTGAAATGCTGCCTCGAGCGTGGACATAATTTGCGCAGTCCCTTGAGCTTTGCCATCTGTAGGAGGATGTTCCTTAGGTTGGGAATCGACTCGTTGATTTGTATCTATGATATTGGCTTCTTGGAGCTTTGCTCGAGCAAGTGACTCACTGTTGCCTTTTACATATAATTACAGTGGCTTTGGCATTTTTGTTAGACTTCATTATTTTTGGGTAGCTGTTCTTCTGTTTCAGCATAGGGCTCTCCATCTCTTAAAGCATGAAAAGAGTTGGTTCTTGCCTTTGCTTTATTTTTTTAGTTCTTCCATAGTCATGGCGACCACCTCGGCACCGATATTAGACGGCAGAGAATGTTGTTCCCGGCATTGGGGAGTCAAAGGATTTTGCTTTGGAAATGGCGTCATTGATAAAAGTGGGACACCGGGAGATGGTGAGGCGATACTGCACGTGGAGAGAGGGGTGACACAGCGGGCGCTTCCCCCGGGTGAAGGCATAGCAGATTCTGCTATTGCGTGTTTGAATATGCATCTATAGGCCTTTGTGTTCGGTGCCACTGACTGGGTTGTGCTTAACTTTTGTTTATTTTTTCAGGCTACTTTGGTGTAGATTCTTCTGTTGTTTAGAACTTTTCATCATCGAGGCTTGTTAACCTTGAGGGGTCGTTTTCCCATGTCTTCATTATTGATGATAGGGAGGGCATATATCGAGAGTGGGCCAGTTGGTTCGTCCGAGTCTGAACGAGAGATATTATCCTTGTGGAGTTTCTGCCATTCCCCGAAGGGTGGAATCATGCACATAAGCGAGGCTATTCGCTTCTCTTTAATATATTGTCTATGGCAAAACTTAGCCATATATCAATACCATTTCTCTTGTTGTAGCAATGTCGTGGACTACGGGGCAAGTCCACGATCCACCCGGCCGAGTTTGGAGGTGTGGTACCCATTCATCTTGTAACGAAGGTAGGTTGCTAGCTATGTCTTGCGTTAGGCGGGTAGCGAAACATCAAGGTACGTGCATACATTGCATTTCTCCTATAGACGCATATTAGAGGTAACATTTTCCTGTCTCGTTCGTGCTATATTCAATGTTTGTAGATATCAGGTAGTTCTTTAGGGCGAGGCATCACTTTTCTAGGGAAGAGATGGAGCTATTAGCCTCTAGGCCGTGAGATGTTAGTAACAAGTGGGACCAAAGCCCACAATGCAAAGGAACCTTTGGTGCTGCTGCCCTGGCTCATATTTCTGAGGACAAGGCATCGCCTAAGTCGGCTAATCTCATAGCGTCTGTTCCTCCGTAGACGGCTCCCTTGGGCAAGCCAGTTTTTCCCAAAGCCACCTCTTCCGGGTCGTAAGGGCAAGACTAATAGGATAATATTCTGATCTGGTGGAAATCCACCGTCTTCATTTTTTGGTGAGTTTGTGCATATATTTCCTGTATCCCGCATCTTCCTCCACTCATTGAATCTTTCCTGAGCAGGCCTATGGCAAGCTTGAATCCACGTTATTTCTTCAAAAGGCCAAGTTTCTAAGGGTTCTGGATGATTGAGAATCTTTTAGGCTTCTTTGCATAGAGAATGAAGTTCAGCTGCAGTATTGGCGACATGAGGCGTAGCGAAGCTCAAACTATGAGAATTATCTGATGGATCAGGTAGATTCCCGTAGTGCATTTTTTCTTCTTTATGATTTCAAGGATAATTTCTTCTTTACATATTAGTTGCGGGAAAAGAAAGAGGCCTTGGAGTACCTTAAGGGCAACATGACCTGCCACAGGGCCGCTTATGAAAAGATAAGAGCTCAAGTTCTGGTCGAGCCCTAGAAGAAATGTGTTCTTTGGCTAGGACCCCTGTCCTTCAGGTTCATAACTTGAAGGTCAGGGCAGAGAAAACCGATGACCGGGTGGAAGCGGAATTGATCAGAACCAAGGCTGATCACGAGATGGAGACTTGTGTAAAGGAAGTTGCTGATGCTCAATCTGAGTTGAGTCGAGCCCTTTATCGTGACAAAATGATCAACGAATATGTTCGTTTACGTTCCCAAAGAGGGGTATTCGAGAAAGTAAGAGTGAGGGGCTTCATTCTTTCGGAGGAATTGGATCGAGCAAGGGTGGATGAGGGTGATGGTCGATCACTCCTTGTGGAAGTCGCAGAGGGAAAATGTGGCGAGCTATATCCCTCTGGTGCAAAATATAGGTTCCGCCGTTTCGTAGCATTGTTTACGACGCATGCAGGGTGTTCCAATAGGTAGAGAATGTTTTCTCTTACATGTAATATAAGAAGAATTTTTAAATATTTGATTCCTTATGTACCTTTTTTCTATTGCTGCTCTCGATTGTTCAGACCGGTTTTGGAACTAGTCCCAAAGTTATTCTATGGCTCAAACTTTTATCGGCCTTCTAGATCTTTCCCGCATGTATGGGCGGAGGACGATGACCCTTTTTGCTACCGGGCCGAAGTGATTTTGAGGTGCGCGGCTTGGAGAGTTTCCTTGTCCGTCGATAGCGTTGTTTGGGTCGTGCCTTTAGGTGTATAGTTACTTAATTATCCTCGAGTTCAGTCCTAAGCCAGGATCCGACTAAGGCTTAACCTACCGTCGACCTGTTTGGGATTCCAGTGATGGTCTTTACCTTATGCCCTCAGGTGTTTTGGCTATATTTCGGGTCCAGTGTTCGATTCACATTGTGATTCGAGATGTGATTAACCCTTGATCTTTTCGGCGATTATGATTAGCGGTAGTAATATCGATGCCACGCCCTTGGGCATGTTACAATTTTTGGGTCCAATCTCCAAGTCACATTGTGACTCGAGCTGTAATCGACATTTGAATACTTTTCGGCCAGCGACTCTAGCTTTTCTGTTTCCTGGTAGTTGAGACCATTTAGTATGAAGTCGGGAGGCTTTGCTTTGTTGACTATTTTTTATATGGTCTCCGATTTATGTTACGATTTAAGCTTACTTTTGTCCTCAAGTTGTCAATTTTCAAGCTGGTGACAATGGCTCTGATGTATGGTTATAGAGACCTTTTAATGTAAGGCCCAGAGGCTTGCTTAGCTAGCGTCTATAGCACTTAGGCTATTTGGTCGTACAGACCTATTGATATGAGGCCCCGGGGCTTTTTGTAGGCTTTGTTTCCACTTGTTAAGGTCTTATTGAATATTTTTTCCTGATCTTTTATCCGTTGTAAAAGAACCTCGATTTCAAGTCGTAGTTTTCGATGTTTTCAGCACCTGATAATGTTAGTAGCTCATATTTCAAGTAGTTTGAAACTGTTTGCGATTTTGTAGTCGACATGGTGGGGAATCATTTTTTTTCTATAGGGGGCAGCCTGGTTTTAACCGGTTCTTTTTTAATTAGATTTAAAGGGTTTTTTAGCGATAGTCGAGCGTCCCCGAGTCGCAGTTTTGAGTTGTAGCTGCCGTTTTGACTGATGTCATTTTCATTTGGTCAGGGCCGTTTTTTATCCCAAGAAGAAATTTTAAGCATCTCCATTGAGGGTATGACCATTATCGATTCTTACAAATGAGACGTATAGCCTAAACTGGGTGGTTTTTCATGCCATTTGAGGTCTTATAGTGTATGGAGAATAAACTTAGTTGTGTCGAGGCTGCCCATTAGTGTCTTACAATATTGGATTCCAGCATATGGCGATTGCAAATCATTTTCCTAAATACCTAGTTTCACTCAAGCTTGAAGAAAGCTTTTTGCAAACCCAGAGTCGCACTTGCGAGGTAGGAAGTATGCTAAATTATTTTAAGTCTCCGAGTGTTTCAGTACGTATTCGATGGATAGACTTCTCGTTGTCGATAAGTCTAAATAGTATTCTTCTGAGTAGGGAGTGCTTAAAAATATTCTTTATTCCTAGGCAAAAATATATGTTGTAAATACATCTTTTCCTTTTGTTGGGAGCTTGGTCCTCACGGGCACGACTTCCCCGATTATCTGATGTGCTTGTATGATTCCACATTGAAAAATTTTAGGAGAGGGGATTGGAATTTTGTCACGTCCCATCGCCGGCGATGTGTAGTCCTGCTAATAATCTTGTTGACGGAACTTTATTCCTGTAAAAAACATGATCGAGGAAAGAATGCCCGACTGGCCCCGTGGTGGCCGCAGATCCTCCAGTGGGATTTAGAACTACCAAATGCCTCATTTGGTTGCATGCGTATAGATTATAAATAAGAAAATAAAGGAAATGATAAAGGATGCGGGGTAGTTCTTCCTTTCTGTGAGGTGCAGAGGCGGCGTTCTAGGGAGTAAGCCCTGCTGCAGTTGTCTTCCCCATTGCACCATGCCTGATCGAGGATGTGATTATCCTTACCCTTTAACCTCGTTCGTGGGTGATGCTAGCCATGGGTATAAGGTGATGGGTCTCTTCTTATCACTCATAGCTAGGTGCTTTTAGCCCCGCATTTTTTGTGGGGTTTTACACCTTTGGCAAAATAGGGTAGCTCCCCACTTTTGGCAAAGTAGGGTCGCGGTCACGCCCTGTGCGATGTACTCACAAATGAATGTTTTATTTGAAAATGATTTAAATGAAAGAAGGGATTACCAATATGGTAATGCGATGCTGAGGTTGAATCTGGGCATCCTTTTCCTCAAGCGAGAGGGTGTTCTTTGGGAGCATTTCTGGGACCATCCTTTTCTAGCGATGTGCGCTTGCACTCTATGTTATATGGATCTTTGCTGGGTGCCACCATCCTTTTACGAATGTGACTAAGTGCCAGACTTTCTTGATCTGTTTTGTCCGATCTTCTTTCGTCAATGGAACTGGATCCGGGCTTGCCCGTTCGGCAACACTTTGTCGCGACCTTTGATGAATAGCGTAATTGCTTCTCTTTTGAGTTTGTGACCCTGAGTGCCTAGTGGTTCTTGAGGCAGGCCATTGTTTACCTAGAGGGGTAGTGGTTGAATAGGTCCGAGCCACCAGTAGTTCCTAGCTTTGCTTATGGTGACCACTATGCTTGGAATTGCAATGTTGAAGTCGCGCTCTATCGGGCAAGGTTTCTCTGCCGGCTGTGTCTTGTTGAATCTGGTACAATTGGAGGTTCCTTGAAGGTATTGTCTTTGGGCCGTGATTTGGGTTTGGTGTCAATTGTCTTCGCTTGAACTGCTCTATAGTCGCCAGGTATGCTTTGTTTGGGCGTTGGGCGAGGAGACGTCTCACTATTCCTGATCGGGAGACGTCTCTTTTATTCTATGGAGGAGCGGGGTGCGACTTGTTGCGACACTTTATTTCTTCTTTTTCAACCTTTGGTGCATTGGGCCTTTTTGGTATTACCTTAATGGCGTCGGCGAGGCGTCTACATACCATTCTAGAACAGTGACTGGGTCCACGAGATCAGGTGCCGAACATTGGCGCTATGTTATAATTTTTTTCAAGGGAGTTTCTTCAAATTTCTTTATCAGGACGGGCCCGCGTTCTCCATCTTATAGGTAGTTGTTTCAGGATGGGCACTGTAAGGCGCCAAAAATTTTTGCAAAATGATTTAAGAGGTCATTACGTCACTTACGCTTAATATGATAAAATTATCTGCTATTAATATGGTGTAAACCCATTGGATTTGGTAAATAGGTGTATAAGTCTTATGGTAAGTAATTTGGGGTCCAAGGAAAGACCTAAGTCAAAGAAAAAGGGGAAAAGTCCATAATAAGTTAAAATTCCCAATGATCTTGCACTATTCCCTACTTTGAACGAGCCTATCTAAACATTTACGAGGTTCTTTTTAATGGATAACGTTTCAAATTAATTTTCTTCAAGTTTAGTTTTCAACACATCAAGTCGTTCGTCATTTGGACATTCCTACACGAAGTTCTGATCAAATTACCAAAAGATGGAAAAATTCCAGTATGAGTGAAATCTGCGATCGCATATTGAACTTTGCGGACCGCAAAACCCATTATGCAATGGCAGAATGGTCGCAGAATGAGGCAGAACTTCCTAGTTCTGGGCATCGAATTTGCAGCTCGCATACCCATTATGAGGTGGATTCTCTGATAGCATAATTTACGTCGGAGGGTTAATTTTTTGATTTTCATAAACTTGACCCCATTTTGTTATATAACCTTTGGGGCTTCATTTGGGGTCATTTTCTACTATTTCTAGAGAGGGGTGAGATAATATTAGAGAGAGAAGGAGGAACCCAACATTCAAATAATCCAAATCATGCATCATCCTTGAAGAACCAAAAAATCCAATCATAAGATATTCATCTAAGAGGCAAGATTATATACCGCATGTTTTAATTTCGAGTTTGGAGTATAAGATGGGGTATTGAGGTATGACTATTGGGTGTAATACTATTATGTAAACATGCATGAACAACTTAGGTTTATTGGAATATTGTTTAACATAAATAAGTAAAGATTCGATTAGGGAATGATGAAAATCATGAAAGGGGGATTGGAAATCAAGATGCCCAACAAGTATTTGATAAAATGCTCAACTGAGCTTGAATTGTGAATATCTTCCTAATTTATGTTCAATTTTTCTATGTCTCAAATAGATTGAAGAGCTAGAATTTCCGAATATCGTAGTAATTAAAGGAAAGCTCAACAAAAGTATGTATGGCTAAAATCCTCTTTTATTAGAAATTGAGATCCGTTATCATTTATAAAAGTATGGTAAGAGTTTAATTTGTTAGTGTATTGATTGTTATTACGCATTAATTCATTTGAAATTATCTATACATGTTCGTGAAGGATGTGCATCAATGTGAATCATGTCCCATTCTTGTTAATTATGGAAGGATAATAATGGTACAGTTGTGCATTCAAATATTTGGGGTATAAGCCAATATCAAAACAAAGTATTATTTATGCTAGCCATGTGCTCAATTGCCCGTGATTGCACCTTGAATTATCCTTGATATATGTGTCTATGATTACGACTTGTAAAATGAATATTGAAAAGGGAAAACGATGTGATGATGGTGGCCATGAGTGCCCATGAATTGTTATGATACGTGTGGAATAAAGATTTTGAGGTATTGACTAATGAGAATGGAGTAATGCCTAGGAAAGGCGACCTAGCAGATCGGGTCGTGATCGGACACCATGCCACACACCCGGTGGTAGTGTGTTGATATTGAATTTTGGATAAGGGAAATGAAATATTGATTGAGAGTAATGCCTCTAATGAGGTGTTCTAGCCGATCGGTTCGTGAACATACTCCGCTCGAGATGGAGGTGGTAATGAGAACAGTGGTGAACATGTGACGGAAATACCCCAATCTATGTTTTTGGAAAATATTATGAAAGATTATATGACTTGCATCTTTGATTTACTCATGTTATTTACTTGTACCTATTTGATAATTATTTCTAGTAAAATGGTGTTAAGTTATACATACCAGTGCAATTCAAATGTACTGATGTCCTTTTTGTTGTGGGTGCTACATTCATGTCATGATTGTAGGTGGTTCAATAGCAGGTACTCCAGTCCAACGATAGTAGCACCTCCTCCACTTTCCGTCAGCTGCATTAGTGAGCCCCTTTCCTCTCGCGGCCTTGCGTGGATCATTCCACTTTTATTCCGGAGTCAATTTTGGTATTTGTCTAAGGTATAGCCGTAGCGTTGTTGCCGACATTTCCATATTTTTCTTAGCTATATTTAGAGGCTCCGTAGACAGGTGGTGGGTAGTGTCGGGTATTGGAAATTAAAATAGAAATAATTATGTTTGGCAATGATGTATATAACTTGTAATACCATTAAAGTGGCGAATGAAGTTGCTAATGAAAATGAAATGGAAATTGTTAACTATATTTTATAGAATTTGATTAATGGATTCCATATCCTAATTAATTATGAGTTAGTTTCGGTAGAATGAGACCTAAAAGGCTTGCTCGGTGGGGTTTACTCTGTTGAGCACCGGTCGTGCTCCTTTGTTTTTGGGGCTTGACAAGCTTAGTATCAGAGCTTAAGATTTTAAAGTGTCCTAAGATGCCTCAAAGGAGTGTCTAGTAGGGTCCTTCCTATCAGTGTGTTGTCTACCACATCCATAAGAGGGAGGCTATTCAAACATTTAGGAATTTCACCAATGTTTGATACTCCAATCGTATCATAAAACTCAAGATAGGGTGATAATTTTCTCTCTAAGTCTGATTCTCAACATTTGTGACCTTGATGCCATATTTCGCGAATTTGAGGCATGTAAGTAGGGATTGATCCCACCTTTGATTCCGAATGGAATGCCCAAGGACTTGTTTGGAGAATGTATTGAGATGTGGATGGATTGGTAAAACACATAGCTAAGAGGGGATTGTCCTTGTCCCTAATCTATGTCTCTGCACTGTTAGATCATATGTAATATGTATGTTCCCTATGTACATTTGAGATGTAGAGTGGAGAGGTATCGATTAAGCTATTTCGCTATCAGCCTAACGTCGTTAAGTGAGTCAAATCAGAATTTCTACTCGTTGTATATGTACATCCATATTGAAGAGTTCTCATAAATGTGGGCTTAACAAGGTGTTGAATAATCAAACATCGCATGTATAGACTCTTTTCAACGAGATGCACTATTCGTGAACCCACTCTATCATGAATTCTCTTTTTTAAATTCTTGTGGAATTAAGTTATATAATTATGCCCTTGAATTCAGTTATAACTCTAGGATTGAGTCTTCCTACTTGCGTTTCCTAAATTCTCACCAAGGTACTATATACCATGAAATTATTATAGAATCTTTTATTTAATTGGACAAAATCTACTCGCTGGTGCCTATACATGCACCATCGTAAAGTTTACCTATGCGGTGTCAAGTTCAATGCAAAGCATCCTAGCGTTGCTATCATTCTCGAGTCACTCTTTTTCTCAGTTTTGTATATGGATTATATGACTTGAGTAGTCAATCTACTCTCTTGCGAATACTAACATGGATGCTTCTCACTACCTAGTAACATAAGAGCATACCTTAACACCTCACAAGAGTGCATGTCATTCGAAATGGTCACCTTCTGCATGAATATAAAGTGTCTTTGAAAATTTAGATCCTCATATCCCCTCCTATGAAGATCATGTATTGCCATAAATTTAGTGTCTACTTGGAACATCCCGAAGTAAGTAGCTCACCTTGTCCTGCTATTGTGGTTGCTCGTGGCATGGTCGTATATTGCAGTTTGGAGCTAATATAGCAGAGGCATGTCCAACTCTTAATAGATGTTTGTTTTCTCTTTACACATCCATAACATGTGTTTGTTCTCTTATTTAGTTAGTGAATCCATTGTGCTAGTTTCCCCACACTTGTTCGATAGTAATGAGAGAACATATCCTTCCATGAGTCATAGTAACATTTCCTTTCTTGTATAGACCCCAACTAGGCTCTATGTCAAGACCAAGCGCACCTTTGGGGGTAAATATAGCAGGATGCCTTTTTCTCATATTCATCTATATTTCATTAGCATCTGTGTAGTTCTCAAGTTAAAATCTATGAAGAGTTCATTATGAAATTTTGTGAACCCTCTATGGTTATTCTATACTATCTCATTGGGTTACTATATCACTTCAAATTCATCAAATGTTGATAGCATGTCGCAATTGCCGAGATCCAACGATATCTTCTTGATAATGGATTACCTACACATGTTCTAGTTCAACAATTTTCTTATCAGTCTAACTCTCGCCTATAGGTTTTAGGTTGACCCGGGAGAAATACACCTATTAACACATTCAAATGTCAAGGGCTTTCTCTCAGTCAAGCCTTACGATATCTCCTAATATGGCTCGTAATAGATGGTTGTGTAAAAGTTGTTGTAGTGCTTCATTATGAAGTAGAGTTGCTAAATATAATTGGATATTTAAATTCTTGATCTATATATCGTGACTACATAGAGATATCTTACTTTAATAATAAATGTGTGGCTTCTCATGATCGCCTTATATTACAACCGTTTCGAGTGGCTACAATGTAAAGGTTACTTCCACAAGGCCCTTTCCCTTTCTTTTCTTTTGTCTTGCAAATCGTGTGTGATTTACCTGTAATATTCGATGCAATATTATCTCAATGTATCGACTAGTTATCCGATGATGTGTAGTTATTTAATTAACCTTACATTTATGTACTCTACAAGCGCACTGAGAGTGGGCAAAGTTCTCCTTTCCTACAGACCTCTAATATCTTCAACTTAGTTTAGGCTTGTTGGTGCTCATTAGTTTTAGTACATTACCGTCTATTTCATATGAGACTCTCACTGTAAAATTCATTTTTGTTTCATGGAATCAAAGATGAACTCTTGTAGAATTAAAGAAGGGGACCTATTCCTTTGATTGGAATAAATAAATATGGCCGGTATTCTTTGTAGCAGTTCTTCTAACAACCATTTACCTACTATGCTTATCCATGTGACTAGATAACCTAGGTTACTTCTCCTCGATGAATTCATTTAGACGTCTCATTCTTTCGAACTTATCCATATTTGCACATTGAGGTCTTTTTTTATACCAAATCTTAATGGTTTTACGTACATCCTCTCCATCGTTATTGATTTTCAAAGACTACGAGGGCCTGTCCCATGGGTTTCAAAAGTAATGATTTTCCTTAATGTTCGAGATTTAATTACCATGATTGCAAACCAAAGTGTAAACTTGTTTTCAAAGTCTTAAATGGGTCGGATTTATGGGTTATGTGGCTTTCTTCTCACTCGACTTTAGAATAATGGACTATATCAGCTTCATCTAAGGATAGTTTTAGAGTAATGGACTATATCAGCTTCATCTAAGGATAGTTTGACTACCATTAGTATTACACCTCCTTCAAAGGATATGAGTGTCATATTTCTTTCTTTTTGGAGCATCATGTTAACCATTTGGATGCCTCTATCAGTACGTGATTTCATCCTAACATTTAGATGTCCAAACTATGTGGTTATACTTAAGAAAAGGATCAGATTAGATGCCCTCAGATTTTTGCACATATTCTGAGCATATCTATTTGAAAGAAAATTTTTGTTGTATCTTTACTTCCCTCGTACATAATCAATTATTGGGAAGGCTTAAGTTGTCTGGAATACGAGAATCTCATAAGCATTCAACATATGTTTATCCTCATAGGATTGTGGCATAGATTTCATGTGCCAAGTAATGTTAATAGTGTAATTAAATTGCATGCATTTTGAATCCCATATCATATTCAAGGTGCCAGATTATTTTTATTCTTGATAAACAAAGTTTCCCTACACTATAGAAAACGAGTAGTTCATGCACTTGAGTATTCCTCCTTAATGGTTCCTATTACCAATGTACGAGTTATCCCTACGACGTATTTGTCTAATAGTTGTTGTCCTTAGAATAATTAACCATGTCACTATTGTTAGTACAAACCTTCAGTGTCTCTTAGCATATAACCTCGTGAAATTCTCTGCTCAACACATTAATTGATTCATGAATAACTCCAGCCTAATCTTGAACTCTGTTGTTCCACGCTATATTATATCCATTGCATATTGTAAGTTCAGACAAGTCAAAGATGAAGGTTCACAGTGTGATCATATATTTATTGGATAGGAAATTATATGGTTAGTTTATGATAGCACATCTTAGAAAATTCTTGAACGTCATCAAGGGTTTAGTGTGAGTGTTCGCCTAGAGATTTAGAGTTTTGTGGATGAACATGCTATTCTCCATATTTTTCCCTGAAGATGTTGTATGAGTTAATAAAAAAGGTGACATAAGTGTATTCCATATTAGGTTGCACTAGGAGTATGATATTCCCCGTAATTGTTCCTCATGTTCTTTGTGTTTTCATATGTGTATGTCTAAGAAAGTAGTCATAAGAGGGGTGTGAATTACTTTTATTGAACTATATGATCATGGAAATATCCTATATGATGCACTACTGGCAAGAGCCATCGTGGCTTAACTTTATATGGATTGTTGATTGAAATGACATTATATTCTTATTGATGACCACCATTGTGATTACATTAATGGCTGTAAGGAATATTATGAACAAATGAATGTTTGGTTACTACGAAATGACATTCTTGGTTGTATGATTCCACGTTATTTAATTATGGGCTGTTGTTGTTGCCATGAATTTAAATATATGGTGGAATGTATATTATATAATGGAAATTGTTAAAGGTATAGTCAATGGATAATTAACTCATGAGATGTGCCTATCTGTCATCCTTGTTATGTATGTTTGGGAGTTGATATTATTTTTGAGAATGTATCATGATAGATCTTGTAAGTTGAGAAGGTCATCTGAAAGGCTGGAAGTGTCGTGAAAGGAAAATATTTTTGATTGATTGAATATCAATTAGTTGTGACTTGAAAGTTATCATACATATGTTTTTATCTAAAACTGTGCAGTACATGTCTGGTATCCTTATTATAACTTAGTGCTTGTAATATTGGGATTAGGATTGTTGATATATACATTTATATACATTGTGTTTCTAGGTATAGTTGTTGATGTGTTGTTAAGAAGATGTTGGTAATTCCCTGGCAGGTGGATAGGAATAGTTACAAATGAGGCTTTTTCGAATTTTCTGAAAAATTTAGAAGTTAGTCAAAATTTAAAGCCTTAAGGTAGGTAAGAAGAGAGAATGATTATATTAAGCGTTTGAGTTGGAATATACTCCTCATTAGAGGACGAATAATACAAAGGGGGGGGAGGGGGGAGATTGTAAGGCCCCGGAAATTTTCGCTAAGTGATTTAGCATTTTGTTGCGTCACATAGGCTAATTATAATAATTTTGTGTGCTATTAATACGGTGTAAATCCATTGGATTTGGTAAATGGGTGTATAAGTCTTGTGGTAAGTAATTTGGGGTCAAAGTAAAGGCCTAAGTCCAAGAAAAATGGGAAAGGTCCATAATAAGTTAAAATTCCCAATGATCTGGCACTAGTCCCTACTTTTAACGAGCCTATCAAAATATTTATGGGGTTATGGGTGAAGGGTAACCTATCAAATCAAAGGTCATTGAGTCTAGTTTTCGACGCTTCAAACTGTTTGTCATTTGGATATTATTACACAGAGTTGTGATAAAATTACCAAAAGCTGGAAAAATGCGAGTCTGTGTTGAATCTGCGATCGCAGATTGAACTTTGCGGATCGCAAAACCCATTATGCTATCGCAGAATGGTCGCACAATGAGGCAAAATAGCCCAGTTCTGGGCAACGAATTATGTGAAGAATCTGCAGCCCGCATACCTATTTTGAGGTTGATTCTGCGATAACATAATTTACATCGGAGGGTTAATTTCCTAATTTTCATAACCCGACCCCATTTTGATATATAACCTTTGGGGCTTCATTTGGAGTCAATTCCTATTGATTTTTGAGAGATTTGAGAGTATTTTAAGAGAGAAGGAGGAACCCAACATTTAATTCATCCAAATATCGCATCAACCTTCAAGAATCAGAGAACCCAATCACGATCTTCAGCTAAGAGGTAAGATTTTATATCCTAGGTTTTAATTTTGAGTTTGGAGTATAAGATTGGGTATTGAGGTATGACTATTGGGTGTAATACTATTATGTATATATGCATGTACAACTTAAGTTTTTGGGAAGATAGTTTAACATAAACAAGTAAAGATTGGGTTAGGGAATGACGAAAATCTTGAAAAGAGGATTTGAAATCAAGATGCCCAATTAGTTTTCGATAAAATTCTCAAATGAGCTAGAATTATGAATATCTTCCTAATTTGTGTTCGATTTTTCTATGTCTCAAAATAGATTGAAGTTATTAGAATTTCCGGAATATCAGAGTAATTAAAGGAAAGCTAAAAAAAGGTATGTATGTCTAAAACCCCTTATATTAGAAATTGAGATCCGTTATTATTTATAAGAGTATGGTAAGAGTTGAATTTGTTATTGGTGTACTGATTGTTATTACGCACTAATTCATTTTTAATTATCTACACATATATGTGAAGGATGTGCCTCAATGTGAATAACGTACCATTCTTGTTAATTAGGGAAGGATAATAAAGGTACAACTATGCGTTGAATACTTCGGCGATAAGGCAATATCAAAAAAAATTATTATTCATGCTAGCTATGTTCTTAATTGCCCGTGATTGCAACTTGAATTATCTTTGATATATGTATCTATGATCACAACTTGTAAAATGAATATTGAAAAATGGAAAATGATGTGATGATAGTGGCCATGAGTGCCCAAGAATTGTTATGATATGTGTGGAATAATGATTTGGAGGTGTTGAATAATGAGAATGGAGTAATGACTAGGCAAGGCGACCTAGCCGATCGGGCCATTATCGGACACCATGCCACACTCATGATGGTAATGTTCTGATATTGAATTTCGGATAAGGGAAATGAAATATTGATTGAGAGTAATGCCTCAAATGAGGTGACCTAGCTGGTCGGGTCGTGATCGTACTCCACTCGAGATGGCGGTGGTAATAAGAACAATGGTGAAATGTGACAAAAATACCCCTATCTTTGTTTTTCGAAAATTGTATGAAAGATTATATAAATTGCATCTTCGATTTACCCATGTTATTTACTTGAACCTATTTCGTAGTTCTTTCTAGTAATGTGGTGTTTAGTTATACATACTAGTACAATTCAAATGTACTGACGCCCTTTTTGGCGGGTGTGCTACGTTTGTATTATGATTATAGGTGGTTCTATGGTAGGTACTCGAGTATATTGACAGTAGCACCTCCTCCACTTTCCGCCAGCTGCATTGGTGAGCCCCTTTCCTCTTGAGGCCTTGCGTGGCTCATGCCACTTTTATTCCGGCATCTATTTTAGTATTTGCGTAAGGTATAGCCAAAGACTTGTTGCCGGCATTTCCATATTTTTCTTTGTTGTATTAGAGGCTCCGTATATAGGTGGTGGGTAATTAATATAGAAATACTGATATTTGGCAACGATTTATATAACATGAAATACCTTTAATGTGGAAAATGATGTAGCTAATGAAAATGAAATGGAAATTAATAAATATATATTTTTATAGAATTTGATTAATGGAGTCAATCTCCTAGTTATTCATGAGTTAGTTTGGTGGAATGAGACCTAACAGGCTTGCTCGGTCAGGTTTACTCGGTTGAGCGCCGGTCACGCTCCTCGGATTTTGGGGCATGACAGGCACACATAAGTGGTGATGCGCCCGTGAGGACTTCAAGTCCTAACACTCATAGGGGGTTTTGTTATTTTTCACTTTCGCGAACTGAGTCCTAGGATCGTACCTTCGGGAAACAGTTGCTATAGGAGTTTCCGCGAGCATGATTCGATCTTTGTGATAAGGTCTTCCAGTATCTTTATCGCTGCAGGATTTGTTGTCGGTTCATCGTTCCCCGATATCTCGAGTATTGGCTCAATATGAGAGATATTTTTGTTGTTGCCATGCTAAGACTCTCCGGGAAGTTCTCTAGGTGAGTGATAGCCAAATGTCGTTACTACAACATTTCAAATATAATGCGAAGGTTAACCTCCCGTTCTACCCCTGCTAGAAGATTTAGGGCTTCCTGAGTTGCCATCGATGCGCGAGACTTTGTTACCTTGCTGCACGGCGTGCACACTCGCACCTGTTCAAGCCGATCTAGTTTCGTTATCAAGGTCATGTGGTGTCGCGCTAGCCGTTAGAATGACCATATTGTTCTCTTTGAAATTTTTGGAGATTATTGTCCTCAATTTCTTTTATCAAGTTGATCCTTGACCTGAAATCGAAAAGATCTCGGTCAAGAAAAAGTGTGAAAGATATCGTGCGTTCAAGTGACGAAACTAGCAAGAAAATAACCACTATTATTTTTAACCCCACAGTGGGCGCCAAACTGTTTACCGTGAAAATGGTAACAACAATTAAATTTGTAAATGGGATTCTAAAATATGTAGTTTATTACTGAGCTAGTTTTTGAAGGTGGTTAGTTCTGAAACATTGCGTAAAGCGATGAGATCGAGTAAAACAAAATGATAATCGAACCAGTAAGGGGATATTTCCCGCGTGCAAAGCCATAAAGTGGATACCTCAAAATCGATCGTCGAGCGTATCTTGGGCCTATCGATGGTAGTTGGGGAGAGGATAACAAGTAAACAATCTGATCAAAATAACGAAGATTAAATGATAAAATAATAAAGTGCTAGGGCGACCTTGAGGTCGATAAAGACTAATAGCTTGAAAGAAAGAGAGAGAGAGAGAGAGAGAGCGAGAGAGAGAGAGAGAGAGAGAGAGACCATTGCATTTGTGGAGAAGTAAAGCGACCTTTATCCCCTACAAGGTAGGGTGAGTCGCCCTTAGATAGGCGAGGGGATTTTGTATATGCATGTGTATCATCTTAAAAAGTTCAAAGATGGGATGTCTTGACGCAAGACCTCATAGAAAACTTGAGACATGCCAGACCTGTCAGGTGCGGCCATGTGCCTAGGAGACTTCTTCTTTTATCCTGACCTCAGACCTTGCATCCTTCGAGTCAGACTTAATCGAGCCACTAAGCTAAGCACGCATTCGTGGCTTCCCACCCTCTATGTCCAAGGAAAAAGCCTTCAAAACGTCTTGATGGCAAAAAATCAAGTCTTCTCAATTTGCTGCGTACAATTTTCAATAAAATGAGGCTCTTGGCGCTCTGAAATTCTTCTAGGAATGTCGTACCTTATGTTGGAAGAAAGCAATGTTGCCTGGGGATGCAGTACCCTTTGTTTGCAATAATGTGAGGCTCATGGCATTTGGGATGCTACTAGGGAATGTAGTACCCTATGTTTGCAATAAAATGAGGCTTGTGGCACTCCAAAATGCTACTACAGGATTTCATACCGTATGTTGGCAGAAAATAATACAGCCATGGGATGTAGTACCCTATCTTGGGAATAAGACATGGCTCGTGGAACTCTTGGATGCTACTATGGAATGTAGTACCCTATGTTGGTAGAAAAAATGCATCCTAGGGATGTATTATTCTATTCGCTATAATGAAACTAAAAACAACATGATTACATGCACATTGGAAGTAAATCATAGATTTGAGAACTTACTTGGTGGCGTCGTATTTCCACAAATTGTTTCCTAAAAATGTTATGTTCCTTTTATGAACTAAGAAAGATTCGTTAGTTTTAAAATGGTTGTCGATTTATGGCGTTGATTATTTCAATTTATTGATCTCGGCTCATCTTCTTTAATCATTTCGACTGCATCAGATTATTTCTTGAATACCACCTGCATTTCTAACTCTAGAGAACCTTTAGCTTTTCCAAACTTTTCTATGACGCTACTTACCCTTTTTTCATATTTATGTTGCATTTATGGGCATTTTTTTGGCTTATTTCTTCCAAATTCTTCAATTTCAAAGCATTAGGAAACTTTTGGGTTTTCAAACTTTGCCAATGCATGTTAGTCATGTGCGTCATAAAATTTCAACTTTATTTTGCCTTTGTTGGCGCTTCAATTCAATTTTCCTCTTCAAAGGTTTTCAATTTCAAAGCATCAACCTACCATGGTTAGTCGGGTTGACTTGATGCCCCTGCCGAGGCTGGGTGCCTTCTTGAAAATTGGATCGTTATAAACAAAAGCCCAGTAAAACAATCTTGCCATAGTTTATTTGTCTTAGTTTCAAAATAGAATTAGACCAAAAGGGACTCAAAGAAAAGCAAATAATCAAATGGATAAATGAAGTTAAAAAAGAGGTATCCCATTCGGGGAAAGGAAAGAAGGATTTATCTAGTGTAAATTCCAACTTCAATGAACATGACATGCCTCTTGGATTGGATGCCTGATCTGTGCGAACCGCCCAACTCTCAAAAATTCATCACAACTCATGTTTTCAAACCACGAATCCTTGTCATGTTTTTGTTGATGCCAAACGTTCAGGAGGATCATCTTTTCAATCAGTGGTGCCCTTTTCGGGTTTTCACCAACTAACCTTTCTCGTTTCTCTTCGCACCGTCACCTTATAGTGCTCTTTGCGAGTTTTCATTAAGAAGACTCTCTAATTTCAATTTCTAAGCTTAACATCTCCTTACCTTGACCGGGTGGGTTTTAACCAATAAGATTCCCTCATTTTGATTGTATCAGATCCAAATGATTGTATCCTATAATTCTTGAAATATTCTCGCTGATTAATCGGAAGGACTTGAAACAAATTTGGGTAAAAAGAATTTCGACTGAATCACAACTTTGGAACCTTTTAGGCTAAACAATTGACAAAAAAATATAATATCTGCCCTAGTTTCAGAGAGAGGCTGCCTATGTATCCTTTCATAGTCAAAACGAACGTAGTTCAAATAACTTGAACTTATTTTGTTTTATGTTTTGTTTTCTTTTGCTTTGTTTTTGGGTAGCGAGAAAGAAAGCCTCTGTCATGCCAATCAAATGTTAAAACCAAGTAATGAGATAGAAATTAGAACTTTTGACTGCATTTGGGTTGACTATTATCTCAACGATGGTTTATTCGATGTCTCCCAAATACAACAATCCATTTGGAAATACTCTTTTTATAACATATGGACCTTTTCAATTTGGTTCAAGTTTTTCCTTAGCGTCTTTCACGACCCCAGTTCGCCCTCCATGAACTATCGTGATGGCACCTAGTCTTTACGACAAGGTAAGCCTAACAAATGCGGAAAATAAACTAACTTGCAGAATAACTAATCAAAAGCTGAAAACAACTAAAGGAAACAATATTTAAATGCTGCTCGGTATATACACACACTTTCTCAAATTTGATACACTATTCCAAGACCCGAAAACTCACGGATCCACAGGCTGAAAAAATCACTACATAGCTTTAATCTCTGAAATGTCTAACAAGGACAAAGTACAGAAGAGATAAATTCTAAAATGCAAGAATAGAAAGAGACTCCTCGGTCTGCAGATGCGGCAGGCATACCTTGAAGTCCCATAGAATATCCTCGCCTCAATAGTGGTAAGCCTGAGTAGAGGTACCTAGATTTGCACATCAAAAACATGCGTAGAAAGGGCATGAGTACACAACAGCGATACCTGGTATGTAACAAGCCTAACCTCAGTCGGGTTGTGACAAAGAAGGTCAGCGCCCTACTAAGGTTAAACAAAATAATAAGTTTCAATAGTATAAGACAGAATAGTATAAATAAGCACCATAGTGAAAAGAAAACAAAATGTACAGGGAAACAACAACTATACTGGAACGAGGTAAGCACGAAAGGAAATACACTTTGGCACAAATGGTAACAAATCAGGAATCTCCTAGGATATGGTCCTATAGCCCTATTACAACTATCCAGTGGATCTCCCGGGATCTCGTCCCGTAGTCCAACTATCAATGCGCGGGGATCTACCAGAATCCCTATCTGTAGTCCCAATGTAAATACCCAGCACTTGAGGAATCTACTAGGTGCATTCCCACAGTTCCATATAATTGTATTGAGGGATCTACCGGGAATCTAACCCGTAGTCTCAGAGTATACAATCAAGGGGAGCTACCGGAATCCCACATCCGTAGTTCCAATGTAAATACACAGCAACATCAAATGGCTAAAAATATCATCTCGAGACCACATTCTTGCCACGAATACTCGACTCCAAATGGCTAAAAATCATTCAATATATAGTATAATGTAAATAATACTTCAAGTAACTAATTCTACAAAAACATTCTAAGCTAATACGCGAGACTAGGTAAAATAACCAAAATGACCCTCAGGCCCACATCTCAAAATCGGGTCTAATTAATATTTCGAAATCCTAACACTCTCACAAGTCTAACCATGTCAAAATTATTCCAATCCGATGTCAATACCAAATCAAAACCCAATCTCTTGGGCTAAGAACTTTTTCCCCAATTGACCCAAAAAATTCAAAAATAATGTAGATTCATGGAAATTAGTCTAAACCGAGTAAGAATCCCTTACGCAAATCGCCCGGGTGAAAATCTCCCCAAAAGATGCAATCTCCCGAGCTCCCAAGTCCAAAATATGAATTATGGTTTAAACCCTCAATTATGGATTTTAAATTCTTCCTAGGTGTTTTGTACATGGCAATCGCGAAAGGTGACCTGCTATAACGAACACTAAAAATCGATGGATCTTGAACTGGGATACGCGAACGCGAGATGGGCCATGCAAATGTAAAGAAGGAAAAGGCCGGCTTACTTGTTTGCGGACAAAACAATGCGAACGCGAAGGGGAAAAATGCCATTTAACCACCAGCTCCTAGTTCTACTATTCGAACGTGAAAGCAGGAATGCAAAAGCGAAGGAGGAAGGGGCTGCCTTCTGTCATCGCTAGACAATTAAAGCTATCATGAAGCACAATTTAATAACCCTCCAAAATTACACTACACGAACGCAGAGGGAAGGTCCCGAACGCGATGAAGTTAACCAAATACCAGATTTTATGCAATTCTACAAGTTCCAAAAAGACTCATTGAGCATCCAAAACTCACCAGAGGCCCCCGGTACCTAAACCAAACTTGCTAACCAATCCTTAATCATTATTCTAACTTGTTACAACCTTCAAACGCTCAAAAGTGCATCAAAACACCTACGTTTCATCGGATTCAAGCATAAAATTTTCAATAACTCTAAAAACACGCTTTCGATCCAAAAGACTACCAAACCTTGTCTGAATGACCTAAAATTTTGCACACACATCCCAAATGACATAACGAAACTAATGCAACAATCAAAATTTCATTTTGACCCTCAGATCAAAATCTCACTATCGATTAAGAAATTTCCAACATTCAACTTCCGGCATTTCAAGCCTATACTTAAACATTCGTTCGTCCTCGAAAGAGAAAAGAGACATACCTGAAGTAATGTTCTTGACTTATCGATCGGCTGACCCAGCCACTGAACCGTTAGCAATGCAATGTTCTTTGACCTCAGCATTCTAACTCGCTTGTCCAATATTGCCACTCTCTCCTCAACATTGAATAGATCCTTGTCCGGCTAGGCTGAATTGAAATCCAACACGTGCTACCAATCCGCGTGATAGCTCGGAAGCATCAAAACATGAAATACCCGATAAACAACTGCCAAGCTAAGAGGTAAGGCAATATCATACAAAACTTCCCCAACACGCCTCAATATCTCAAAAGGGCCAGTAAACCACGTACTCAACTTCCCTTTCTTCCTAAATCTCATAAAGCCTTTCATAGGCAAAATCCAAAGCAGAGCCCACTCTCCAACAATATAGGGAAAATCATGAACTTTCCGGTCTGCGTAACTCTTCTGTTTTGACCGCGTTGTACGGAATCTATCCCGAACCACATTAACCTTCTCAAAAGCATTCTGAACCAAGTCTTTCCCCAATAGCCTGACCTTACCCGGCTGAAACAAACCCACCGGAGACCTATATCGCCTACCATATAAAGCCTCACGTAGTGCTATCTGAATGCTGGACTGATAACTATTGTTGTAAGGAAATCTACCAATTTGCAGAAATTGATACCAAGACCCTCAATACTAAATCATACATGCATAGAGAATATCCTCAAGAATCTTAATAGTGCGCTCAGACTGTCCGTACGTCTGAGGGTGAAATGTTGTATTCAACTTTACTCGAGTACCCAACACACCCTGAACGACCCTCCAAAATCATGATGTAAACTGTGCACCTCTATCTGAAATAATGAAGACTAGAATACCATGCAGATGAATAATCTTCCGGATTTAAATCTACGCTAACCTCTCTGAAGAATAAGTATTACACATAGGAACGAAATGAGTGGACTTTCTCAACTGATCCATAATGACCCAAGTAGAATCAAACTTCTTAGAAGTCCGTGGGAGTCCAACTACAAAGTCCATGGTGATCCGCTCCCACTTCCACTACGGAACCTCTATCTGCTGAAGCAACCCACCCGGCCTCTAGTGCTCATACTTCACCTGCTGACAGTTGAGGTACCGAGCTACAAATCCAACTATGTCTTTCTTAATCCCCCTCAACCAATAGTGTTGCCTCAAATCCTGATACAATTTCATGAAACCTGAATGGATGGAATATCGCAAACTATGGGCCTCCTCTAGAATCAACTCACGCATTTCATCCACATTGGGTATATAAATACGGCCCTGCATCCTCAACACTCCATCATCATCAATAGTAATATCTCTTGAATCATCGTGCTGAACCGTCTCCTTGAGCACAAGCAAATGACGGCCATCATATTTCCGCTCCCTGATACAATCAAATAAGGAAGATCAAGAAACCACGCAAGCTAGGACCTAACTGGGCTTTGAAAGATCAAATCTCACAAACTGGCTGACTAAGGCCTCAACATCCATTGCGATAGGCCTCTCCGATGCTGGTAAATATGCCAAACTCCCCATACTCTCCTCCTGACGACTCAAGGCATCATCCACTACATTGGCTTTGCCGGGTAATACAAAATAAGTTATGTTATAATGCTTCAGCAACTCCAACCACCTTCTTTGGTGTAAATTTATATCCTTTTGCTTGAACAAATGGTTCAAGCTCTGATGGTCAGTATAAATCTCACAAGGAACCGTGTATAAATAGTGGCACCAAATTTTCATGGCATGAACAATGACAGCCAACTAAAGGTCATGAACAGGGTAATTCTTCTCATGTACCTTCAACTATCTGGACCCGTAGGCAATAACCCTACTGTCTTGCATCAACACCGCTCCGAGGCCAATCCTCGAGGCATCGCAATAGACCGTATAATATCTGAACCTAAGGGTAATACAAAAACTAGAGCTGTAGTCAAAACTGTCTTGAGCTTCTCAAAGCTCACCTCACACTCATTCATCCACTGAAATGTAGCACCACTTTGGATCAATCTAGTCACAGGGGCTACAATCGATAAAAACCCCTCCACAAAATGACGGTAATAGACTGCTAAGCCAAGGAAACTATGGATCTCGGTAGTTGATAATGGTCTGGGACAACTCTAAACGACCTTTATCTTCTCCGCATCGTCTTAAATACCCTCACTCGATACCACGTGGCCTAAAAATCCCCCAGATCCAACCAAAACTCATATTTCGAGAACATAGCATATAACTTATTCTCACTCAAAGTCTGAGGCGTAGTCCTTAAGTGCTGCTCATGATCTTCCAAACTATGGTAATACATCAAATAATCATCAATAAATACAATGACGAACAAGTCAAGGTACGGTCGGAACACACTATGCATCATGTTCATAAAGGCTGATGGTGCATTGGTCAAGCCAAATGATATAACAAGGTATCCGTAATGACTATACGGAGTCCTAATAAAGTATCCTGGATATCTTGCTCCAGAATATACGATTGATTGTACCTGAGCACAAATTAATCTTCGAAAACACATGTGCGTCCTTAAGCTGGTCAACCATATTATCAATACGAGGCAAAGGATAACGGTTCTTAACTGTAACCTTGTTCAATTGGCAATAATCAATACACATACACATAGAACAATCATTTTTCTTCACAAACAATATAGGAGAACTCCAAGGCGATACACTAGGATAAATAAAAGCCTTATTAATCAATTCCTATAATTGATCCTTCTACTCCTTCAAACCCATGAGGAGTCATACGATACGGAGGGGTAGAAATGGAATAAGTCTCGGGTAACATATCAAGTCCAAAATTGATATCTCTATCAAGCGGCATGCCCTGAAGATTAGCTGGAACACATCGCAAAAATCACGAACTATTGGGACTGAATCAACTAAAGGGGTATCAATACTAACGTCTGTCACATAAGCTAAATACGCGTCACACCCGTTCTTATCCATACGCTGAGCCTTAAGGAAAGAAATAACTCTACTGGGAGTGTGATCTGAAGTATCACTCTATTGGCCCAAGTCTCAGTGGAAGTTTTGAAGGATGAAAAATGAACTAAGTGATGCACCAGGTCCATCTTATGAGACACTGTGTTGTCAACCCTTGCATATTGAGATGCATGTGAAGAAGATAAGACTTAGGGATTAAACAACAATATCTTCTAAATTGATTGAAACGATAGAATGTGGGATAAGCAGAAGAAGTCTCCTTATAAAAAGTGAACACAACATGTATCAAGGATAAGGTTGGTTTTTGTATTATTCAAGGACTCAATTTCGGTGGAAGATAAGCAATTGAGACTCAATCAAACTCTGATTACTAACTCAACAAATAAGTCAGTTTGTTCTCTTTTTACAGGCAATGTGCATGTGCAAAAGTTAAACTAAATTAAGAGGAAAAGAGTAAGGCGATTTTGCAAGCAATTTATGTGAGACTAAAGTGTGCCCTTCTGAAGATACTTGAACGAGATAGGAGAACTAGTTCTATAGTGTTTATTCTTATTCTAGTTTAATTGTAGTAGGTGGTTTAAAGTTGTACCTTTCCAGCTTTGATAGAAGCAATTGTAATAGGTACTTTGAGTATTCAAGTTAGAGTTAACTTGAAGGTGTTGCAACAGTTGAGGCTGCATGGGGTTGATCCTTAGGTTTACAAGAGTTTTGTAAATGTTGTTTTGGCTTATTCTTTTGAGTGGATGTTTGGGAAAATCCTACTAAGTAGTAGGTCATGGGTTTTCACCTTTTGAGACAGGTATTTTCCACGTAAAAATCTCTATGTTCTTTACTTTTTGTACTATTAATTCCGCAAAAAGTATTAGGTAGAACACCTAGAAGAGCCTGATTCTTCTAGATCAAAAATTGGATATCAAACAAATCACCCCCTTATTCAGTGGTATTGATGTTTGGAACATTAATTGGTTTCGGAGCAAGTTATCACTAATGAGGCTAACACCTTATTAAAAGATCAACATGAGTGTACCAACTGCGAACTAGGATGGGGAATCCACTACCAGGACTCCATTGTTCAATACACATTACTACTCGTGGTGGAAGAACAAGATGAATGACCACATCATATGGGAAGACTATGAGCGCTGGGACATAGTTACTTATGGTCCCTTGGCAACTACAATGAAAAATGAAGGAGGAATGGATGTGCCAAAGACAAGTGCTGACTGCACTGTTGAAGATTTGAAAAAATGGGATAAAAACACTGTGTCCAAAAATGGCTTGTATGTGGACTAGATCGAGATGAGTACAGCAGGATCCAATGTTGTACTACTGCCAAAGAGATAAGGGACACTTTGCAGGTGTCTCATGAAGGAACATCTCAAGTAAAGAGATCCACATGAAAACTGTTGTATTCTCAATATGATAATTTTACTATGAAAGATGGAGAAACTATTGAAGAGATGTATACTAAGTTCACTACAGTGACAAATGAACTTAAGTCCTTTGGAAGAGTTATTCTTGACAAAGACAAGGTTGAGAAAATCTTGACAAGATTTTTTCCAGTTGCTTGGGAAAGCAAAATATCTACAATTCAGGAATCCAAGAATATGGCCAATCTCAAACACGACGAACTGATCAGAAATATTACTGCTTGTGAACTGATAAGGAAAACGTTGAAGATGGACACACCATGGACGCAGAGAAGTATAGCTCTCAAAATTACAGAAGGGTCAGATATGGAAGATGATGTGATGGCTATGATTACTCGAAATTTCTAAAAGTACCTGATAAGAGGAAAGGGTTCATCAAGAGGTAAAAACATCAACAAGACAAGAACTCTAGTAAAATAGTCCAATGAAAGTTGCTATAAGTGTGGTAAGATTGATTGCATGATCAAGAATTTCCCTCAATTGGAAATTTAGTGGAAGAAAGAAATGGCTCATTAATGAAATAGGAAGAAGGAACAAGTTCAACCCAAAAGCAACAAAGGTTCAACGAAGGCTATGGTTGATGCTTGGAGTGAAACCGTTGATGAAAACTCATAATATGAAGCTGAAGAAGAGCAAGTTCTTAAGTCCATTGGAGAATAAGATGACTAGCAAGAGGTAAATATTATGTATCTCAAGGACAAATTCAAATTTTTGTCCAAAGAAAGTTTGGATGAGCTATTAATAGACATCAGTGATGAGTCAGAGATAGTTAATAATGAAAAGGAAGTTATGTCTGGGGAATGTGTTATTCTAAAAGCAAAATGCAAAGATCTATAATCTAAGGGTGATGAAAGTCATGACAAATATGATGAGTTGAAGAACAAGGTTCTTGAACTTGCCAATAGTATTCTAGAACTTAGGTCTGGAAACCTAAAATTGGAACTAGGGATGGGAAAGAAGAAAGGTGATCACTCATTTCTCACTCTTAAATAAAATTTAGGAAAAATGAAAGATAACTGTATAAGAAATATGAATTGATTAAGGTCTTAAAATAAGACCTAAGAAAGATGAAACACGAACTAGACAGAACTTCCAAATAGAAAAATAATCTTCTGAAGCTCTCTCCTCCTTGCAAGAGCATCACGGTAAAACAAAAAGAGGACTTGGTTATGGGACTCAAGCTCCAAAATGGGACACCAAAAACAAGTAACTCACACTTCCTGAAAATATGATCGGTGCACACTGTTGTAAGACTAGCCATTATAAAAATGAATGCAATGCAAAAGAAAATGCCAGTCAAAAGAACAAAGCTTTTATTCAAGAAAAACACAAGCTACCTTGTTGGGAAAGAAAGAATTTCATTCATCCTTTTGCCCATAGAAAGGGACCCAAACTAGTTTGGGTTCCTAAGACTAACCCTTGATTTCTCTTTACATGTTCAAGTGAAAGGGTGTAGCCAAATATGGTACATGTATAGTGGCTGCTCAAAACACATGACTAAGAACAAGGACCAGTTTCTTTTACTTGAGAACCTAAAAGGAGGAAATGTCTCCTTTGGTAATGGAAACGTGAGATCGTTGGGGTTGAAAAGGTAGATGGCAGACTCTTTTTCCATTGAGAATGTCCACTTGATAGATGACTCGATATACAACCTCATCAGCATGTCGCAACTATGTGACAGACTTAACCACGTAGATTTTAACTCTACCTAATGCTGTGTGATTAACCTTACAACTGACAAGATTGTTTTGCAAGGAAAAAGAGTTAAATATTTAGATTGTAGATTTGCCAACTCTTTCAGAAAATGAACTCACCCGTCGAAGTGTAATAGTTAATGATCCCCTCCTATGTCACAAGAGACTTGGTCATGCCAGATTAAATAAGCTAGAAAAATTAGTCTCCAAGGACTTGGTGATACGGCTACCAAATATCAAGTTCAAGAAAGACAATGTTTGTGTGACATGTTAAATGGAAAAGCAGGTAATGTCATCCTTCAAATCAAATAAAATGGTAAGTACGTCCAAGATGTTGGGACTAGTTCATATGGATATTTGCGATCAAAAGAGAACCATGAGCAAAGGTGGAAATAAATATTTGATAGTGCTTGTTGATGACTATTATTGATTTACCTGGGTACTATTTCTGACATCTATAGATGAGGCATTCTAAATGTTTACAACTCTTGTTAGAAAAACTCAGAAATAATTATGAAATCAGCTTGCATCAGTTAGGTCTGATCATGGAACTTAATTTGAAAATGTAAAATTTGATGAATATTGTGATGAAAATGGTATAGATTACAACTTCTCTTCCGCTAAGACTTCTCACCAAAATGGAGTAGTTGAAAGACAGAATAGGACCCTTGAAGATATGGAAAGGAACATGCTTATCTCTAGTAAATTACCGTAGAGCTTCTGGACATAAGCAGTAAACACTGCATGCTACATAATCAATAGATGCATGACTAGACCTCTTGTTGAGAAAAATCCCTATGAGTTACCCAAAGGAAGAAAACAAAACATACCCCATCTTAGTGCATTTGGTTGCAAGTGCTATGTGCGTAATAATTTAAAAGACTCCCTTGGTATGTTCGATCCAAGAAGTGATGAGGAAGTATTCATGGGATATTCTTCACACAATAAAGCATAAAAAGTATTCAATAAAAGAACTTTGTGTGTAGATGAAAGTGTGAATGTTATTTTTGACGAAACTAACATTCTTTCTGAGAGATAAGACCATGAAGATGAAGCCATTGGACTGGTAAAAGAATTGACTGAAGCAGCACCAAAAGAAGGAACATGTTATTCCACCCTGTCAACCTGATAGGAGGAACTAATCAGCGATAAAATGAAACAAACTCTCTACAAAAACCTGTCTATGAACATGTTCCTCAGCAACAGAACACAGAAGAATCATCTAGCAAGAATCATTTTGTTAGTGAAATCCCACAAGTATCAAACTTCTCATCCAGATTGAGAACATCATTAATGACCGGACATCTGGTGTCAAAACTAGATCACAACTAAAGAACCTGTGTGCATTTGATGCTTTTCTATCTCTTATTAAACCTAAAAATGTTTTTTAGGCTTTGCAGGATGCAGATGGGTCAATGCTATGGATGAGGAACTATACCAATTTGAAAGAATGCAAGTCTGACATCTAGTTCCATTACACAAGGACAGATCAATCATTTGCACAAAATGGGTCTTCAGGAACAAGCTTGATGAAGATGGAACAATTTCAAGAAAAAAAACAAGACTGGTTGTTCCGTGCTATATCCAAAAGGAAGGTGTTGAGTATGATGAGATATTTGCTCCAGTTGCAAGAGTAGAGGTAACTTGACTCCTCATAGTCATTTCAGCACATGTGGAATTCACTCTCCATCCGATGGATGTAAAAAGTGCCTTCTTGAATGGCTACCTCAAGGAATAAGTGTTTGTGAAACAATCTCTAGGTTTTGAAAGCAAGGAATCTCATGAGCATGTGTCCAAGGTGGACAAGGCTCTATACGGGCTTAAGCAAGCCCCAAGAGCATGGAATGAACGATTATCAAAATTTTTATTGGAGCATGGGTATAAAAGAGGTAATATTGATAGCATTTTATTTCTAATAGAAAAAGGTAATGACCTCCTTGTTGTGCAAATATGTGTTGATAACATAAAAGTTGGGGCTACTACTGATAGGTTGAGTAAGGACTTCGATAAACTAACTCGAAGTGAGTTTGAAATGAGTATGATGGATGAACTGAACTTCTTCTTAGACTTGAAGATCAAACAAAGCCCAAATGGGACCATGATTCATCGACAGAAGTCTACGAACGAACTAATCAAAATGTTTAAAATGAAGGACTCCAAAGAAATAGATACACCTATTGCAACTGCAACTAAATTATATGTTGATGAATCTAGTTCATCAGTTAATCAAAATTTGTATAAGGGTATGATATATTCACTCTTGTATCTTACTGTCAACAATTCTGAGATTGTTTTCAGTGTAGGACTTCGTGCTCGTTTCCAGGAAAATCCAAAAGAGTCACACTTGACTGCAGTCAAGAGAATATTAAGATATTGGAAAGGCACCACTGATCTATGTCTTTTGAATCCCAAAGGTTGTAATGTTGATCTAGTATGATATGTCAATGCTAAATATGCAGGTTTCTTAGTGGACAGAAAGAGCACTTCAGGTATGGCGCATTTTCTGGGGTAATCTCTTTTGTCATGAGCTACAAAAAAGCAAAATTCTGTAACCTTATCTACTACTGAAGCTAAATATATTGTTGCTACTTCTTGTCTCAATTGCTATGGATCAAACAATAGCTTGTAGACTTTGGAATTGAAGTGAGATGTATTCAAATATTTTGTGATAACACTAGTGCTATAGGTATGACAAAGAACCATGTTTATCAAAAAGGACCAAGAACATAGGTGTTAGACACAACTTCTTAAGAGATACCTATGAGAAAGCGTTAATCTCAATGAGATTAACCATAGAAATTCCTTAAATGAAGTCTAATCATATTAGAGTCCTGGTCTCTTAGTTATTTAATTGCTGAGGCTACTTATGTTCTGAGTCTAATTAAAATGGGATTTTTTTCCTAAAAATCAGTGTCAGCAATTAAATAACTAAGAGACCAGGACTCTAATATGATTAGACTTCTAATTGACTACTGAAAAAGCATGTCGTTACTACACTTAGTCATAACCCCTCTATAAATACAAACCGCATCCCTTCTCTTTGTTCATAACTGTTATTCACTTCTTCCAAAATTTCTGATCAACCCCTCCATCTCAAATGTTCCCAAAATTCCCAGAAATACTTTACCATGACAAACCGTCAAGACAATCTAGGCACTCCTTCACAAGTATCTCCTAACACTTCATCATCCACACCTCTTATTGAAACTCCAAAACCTATGTTGTGTTCCTCGAAAATGTTGGCCAAGAAAATTGTGGCTTCCGGATCCTTGATAAAAACTTTAAATGAAAATCTAAATGTTAGCTAAAAGAAAGAAAGTCCAGCTAATGAATTGGACATAAGCTCTGAGTCTGAGGCCCCTTCTCTCTACAAGTGATGGAGAAGAACATGGGTCCTCTGACATTGACAAGGATCAAGAAACCCTAGGTGAGGTAAATACTTGTTTTGCATTTTCTATTATGGTAGAAAGGGAAGATAATAGGTGTGTGTTGGTGGGATCTGCAAAAAATATAGAAGGGGATGGGTCTAGTGGAAAGGGAAACATAAAGAAATAAGAGGTTCTTGCTATAGGGGGCAGTGTAGAAGAGTGTGGAATCAAGTTAGAAGGAAGTGGTTCTAGAGAGGCTGCTAAAAGCATTGTTTATATGAGTGAACAACAAGATGAACCTAGTTCATCTTTGGAATCCTTTCCTGCCATCTTGAAGAAGCTGGGGGCCAGCTATGTTCCAACTTTCTCCTTCATTACCTCAAGCAAGAGCAACAAGGAGTAGGGTCAAAAAAAGAGAGACAGAACTACAGAAATCTTTATAGAAAAGTATTAAAAGAAGAAGGAAAATGGAAAGCAAAAGTTGTGGAAAGTTCGTGACTGCTGAAGAAGAGGAGGAGGAGATGAAACTGATCCATCAAGAGAGCGGTACTACTGTTAAGGTTCCCTTTGAAAAACCAAAAGAAACCAAGACTCCTTCAAAGAAGTCTTCAAAATCTGTATCTGATGAACCCTCCTTGGCCAAAAGAAGGGAAATTAGGTAAAATAAAGAAGAATAATGGAGTGGAGAAGAAGAAGAGGAGGATTCTGAAAAGAACCAAGATGGATTTGCCATCTTTTGCAGGAAGGAGATTCTGGACTGGAGGTTACTGAAAGACCTGGAGGAGCCAAGCATGATCATATTGGTGGATGCCCTAGCTACATAGGGCTACAAAGACATGGTTCTTCAATTGGACGGAAGGCTGGCAAGAAAGGAACTGGTCGAGGTCATGGCTAATGCTACTGTTAAAAATGGGGTAGTCACCAGTCTGGTTAGGGTAGTGAAGGTGAAGTTTGATGAACCTAAATTTGGAAAGATTATGGACATACCTATTATGGTTATGATGACTACACTAGGCAGAGGTGGCCTTGTCAAGATGATCTTCCTAGTGCTCTCCAAATCACCGGAAAATTTTGTGATACAAAGCCCGTTGAAGATGTGCCAGAGGCAAGATTTGTGTAGAAGAATGAGATGAAGCCTGAGCAAAAGGTGCCATTTGAATTTGTGAACAAGTGTCTACTGCCAAGACAGGAGAAAAGGCATTCTGCTAATATATAGACTTGGTTCTTTTGGAATGCCTAGTTAGCGGAAAGCAGATTAATTGTCCTGGCTTCATTGTGAAGCTGCTGGACAGGGTCATAAATGGCCCCAAGGCTCATGCTACTCCTTATGGGTTCATGTTGACAACTATGCTGGAGAAGCTAAATGTTCCATTGAAGAAATGTGAGATGGCCTCCATCAAGAACCATTTTTCTCTCAAAACCCTACAGGCGTGTGACTATCTCCTCAGTGTAGCCCCACTTGAACCTAGTTCATCTCTGAAGACTCCTGTGAATAGCAAGGTTAGGGCCTTGGTTCAAGAGTGTGGGACAAAGGATTCTGAGGTTGCTAGAGTCCACACTTGAATTGCTGAACTGGTAAATGAGAGGCATAGCCATAAAGGTGAGCTAGCAAAAGGAAAGGACAAGGGTGAAGGGATGCTTCAAGAAATTCTCAATCTTCTCCAATCCCAACCCTCCAGTTCCTCCAAGAATTAGGCTCCCTATCTCTATCCCTTAACCAGTCTAGTAATCCCCACAGTGACCGAAATAAAGGATTTTTTCTTGATTATTTTTTTCTCTTGGTAGGATGTTTTTTTTGTACACTCGTTTTTAGAAGCATTTCCTATCAATGATAATTTACTTTTCTCTTGCTTTGTGAAGATTTTATTCTTTGTAGTTAAGCTTTTGTCAACAATGATTATAGTTTCACTAAACCATGATTTCACATACAGTTGCCCAGTGGCCACAAGTAACTTTTTGATAATGCTAAAAGGGAAGAGATATTGTGCTTCACCGAAAATGACAATTGTTTGAGAATTTCGATAGTCTTCTGGCTTCTGAGCTGCCCACATATCCCTGGTTTTATAGGAATCACACCGCATGTAGCTCAGGAGCCATTGACGGAATATGCCAATGAAAATTTGAAAAGGTGGGCGCAACGGGGTTTGAGATTTGGCAAGGGCTCAAAGATTGGACGAGCAGCGGAAAACTGGAGCGGGAGAGCTCCTTCTAAGACAGTCGTGCCAGCCGGTGTACCTGCAAATGAACGATGTGCGTATACATTGCACAATTTAAACGTGATGCAAGTTCCCATTGGACCATGAATGCTGTCTCAGACGATTAGGATGGCGTCCTCAGACTATGACTTCCGGGCTATGAAAAGCATGAAAGTAAAGATTCTCAAGCCATGAAATGGTGTTCTCGGGCCATGCGGATGGTGTCTCCAAACTATGACGCCTTTGAATAGGTTGACGATATTTTAGCCCATGAAAAGGTGGAAATAATTCAGCCAAATGAATCTAGAGGGTTGTGATCTTTCAGTCTAGCAGGAATTTAAAATGCAGGGTTGCAATATTTCAGCCAAATATGAAACAAGCTGGCGATCTTTCAGCCAAAAAATGCAAAATAAAGGAGGTAGAGCTTAACTTCGGAAGACAGAAGATAGCCTTATGTAATGCAAAATGGAGACAGAGCTTAGTCTCGAAAGGCACAAGATAGCCTTATGCAAGACGGAGGTACAGTTTAACCTCAAAAGGCAGATAATAGCCTTATGTAAGATGGCGGTAGAGATTATCCTCGGAAGGCGGAGAATAGCCTTATACAAGATACAAATAGACAGAGATTAGTCTCGGAAGGTAGAAAATAGCCTTATGTTAGATGGAGGTAGAGCTTATCCTTGGAAAGTAGAGAATAGCTTTATGCAAGAAAAAGATGGAGACAGAGCTTAGTCTCGAAAGGCAGAAAATAGCCTTTTGCAAGATGGAGGTACAGCTTAACCTCGAAAGGCAGAGAATAGTCTTATGCAAGATGCACATAGAGACAGAACTTAGTCTAGAAAGGTAGGAGATAACCTTATGAAAGATGGAGGTAGAGCTTAACCTCGGAAGGCAGAGAATAGCCTTATGCAATGCAAAATGCAGATGGAGACAAAGCTTAGTCTGGAAAAACAGAAAATAGCCTTATGCAATGCAAAATGCAGATGGAGACAGAGCTTAGTCTCGAACGGAAGAAAATAGCCTTATGCAAGATGGAGGTAGAGCTTAACCTCGTAATTCAGAGAATAGCCTTATGCAATGCAAAATGCAGATGGAGACAGAGCTTTGTCTCGAAAGGCAGAAGATAGCCTTATGCAATGCAAAAGTGCAGGATGGAGGCAAAGTTTAGCCTAAGAAGGCAGAGAGTAGCCTTATGCAATGCAGGAAGGAGGCAGAGCTTAGCCTCGGAAGGCGGAGAGTAGCCTCATGCAATGCCGGATGGAGGCAGAGCTTAGCCTCGAAAAACATAGAAGTATAAAAGAGAGGGTGGTGGTGATTTCTTAGCTGGTAGATGATCGTGCTATCGATGACTGCTGGGGAAGCGTTGAATGTAGATAGTAAGCCCTTTTCATGTAAGCAGTGGCTTCGGGAACTTTAGTTTTTGACGGCTCCTTCATCTCCTAATTGCATACTAGATTCCTGCATCGAAAGAAAAATCGTGAGTTCTGTAAGGGGGGAGGTTAGTCCGCATCCCTCGACTCGTGGCGTCTTGTACCATTCGGGAAAGCGTTGCTGAACTACAATGATTCAAATGGTTTTATGTAAATTTTGGCACACATGATGGAAATGTATGTATATGAGTAAAGCAATAGATAGTTTTGTTTTATGATGAACCACAAATGCAACGTGGTTCGAGGCATGGAAACCTCGCTAGTTCCAAAATTTTGAGGGTCCTCATCAAGATTCTTCCCTAGTTTACTGGGCTTGTGCTATTGACGGCGATGCGGATTGACCTTGGAATTTTGAGGGTCCTCCTCAAAATTCTGACCCAATTTACTGATATGAAAACTGGCAGGCTGACTTTGGAATTTTGAGAAGGACACTCAAAACTCTGCCCCAGTTCCGAATGCGGGGGATAATGGAATTTTATTAATGATCTCTTAAACGCGAATCAGGTCAGACGTAGTTCATGTTACATCGGAAAGAAAAGAATAATGATTAAATATAATATCTCTTCACTGCATCTGAGTTGATCAGTTTTGGCAAGATTTCTCCATCCATTTCTGCAAGAATAAGGGCTCCTCAAGTTAGAACCCGGTGAACCATGTACGGACCCTCCCAGTTGGGAGAGAACTTCCATTTGGCCTTGTCTTGATGCGGAAATATCTTTTTCAACACCAGCTGCTCTAGTGTAAACTTCCTTGGTCGAACTCTTTTGGTAAGGCCTCTAGACATTCTGTTATGATATAATTGACCGTGGCAGACAACGTTCATTCTTTTCCCATCTATAAAGGCTAACTGCTCGTATCGAACCTTGAGCCATTCTGCGTCATCTAGCTCAGCTTCTTGTATGATTCTCAAGGATGGAATCTCTACCTCGGCAGGAATTACTACCTCTGTAGCATAAACCAGCATGTAGGGAGTTGACTAGTTGATGTGCGAACTATAAAAGATGCATAAGTTTTGAACATACAACCGACTGGCAAATAGTAGAGTAAGCATGTAGCAAACAGAGGCGACTAGGGTTTCGCAAGGAAAAAGGAATGGAAAATAACCTTAGAAATTAGGGTTCGCACGACAAGTCAGAACACAAGGAATATCATAGATGAAGACGAACAATAGCAGAAAACTATAAAGAAAGCATAGAACAATTAAATGAATACCCTAGAAAGGTAATTAGTGAGGCAAAAATTTTAGAGCTATAATAGAAATTGTCAAAATCATGGAGAAGAACACCTAGTAGCAAGAATAAACAACAAAATCAGAGAAATCGGATAAGTCATAGAAAACCATAGGTTTTAAAAGGACGAACAGTTTTGGAAATCACGACTAGGTGAATAAATAGATGAGAAATAGTTTAAATTTTTTATAAAACAACTAGAACTCAATGAAGATCTTAAGATAACATAGAGAAAAATGAAAAATAACCTCGAATCATGAGGGTTTTCAGAGGAGGCCTATAAATGGCGAGAAAAGCCTGAACAGACTCATCGGGGCTTGGCAAGGACCCAAGGCTTCAAGGACTTGCCAGAGAAAGGCCTGACACAGCCGTGAAACTCCATTGAGGGACCCCCAGTCCTGTCACATTTGAAACAAAGTCCCGATCTTTGAAACCAAAGGCCAAGAAAGGTGATGAATGGACGAGCATGGAAGTTTCAGGGCATGAATGGCCATTAATGCCGGTGGAGAGGACACGAGAAGATTAGGTTCTTAGAGAACCTAGAGAGCATTTGGAATTGAAAGGCGACGGATTGATAAAAGTGAGGATAGTGTTAAGGGCTTAGGGGGTTTAATTTGGTAAGTAATAATGTGGGTCGTTGATCTATGAGATCGACAGCCAGGATTAAAAGCGGGAATGAGTGGGTTAAGCTTAGTGGGTTTGGGTTGGGTATTCGAATTGGGCTCGGTAAATTGGAGATTAAGATTGGGCTGGATTGGGGTTTGGAATTGGGTATACAATTGAAAGACTAAGGGCTAAATTTTAAATAGCCAATTTTCCTAAATTTAATTTTATAAAAAATAGTAAACAATTTTATAAAACCCAATAAAATTGCTCAGATAATAAAATAAATTTAGGAATTAAATTAAAAAATACCATGAGCAATTTTTCACGTGAAATACTTATTAAATTGATAAATATGCTAAAACTGCAATTTAATAAAATTTTAATTTAAAAATAATTAATGGCTTTGTAGACTCCTATAAAAAATACATAAATTATATTTTTATTTAAAGGAGAGAATAAAATAATTTAGTTATTAAAATAACATGATTTGATACTAAATATTTGATTTTATAATACAAAATAATTTATAAATTGGTTTTAAAATGCTTGAAAAATTGTAGAAAATACAAAAGCTTTTGTGGATGCTTACATATGCATTTCACAAGCTATTCTAAATGTATTTTGGGTAAAAAAAACATAGGGAAAAAATTGGGTATCAAAAAAGATTTTGTAGAATCCTATGACGGTAGGAGGATGTTTTTTGATGGAGCCGCAAATTTCAAAGGAGTTTGTATCGGAGCAGTCCTGGTATCAGAAACCAGTCAACATTACCCGGTATCCGCCAAGCTTAGGTTCCCGTGCACCAATAACATGGGCGATTACAAAGCTTGCATTTTGGGGCTTAAACTGGCCATTGACATGAACATTTAGGAGGTGCTAGTGATTGGAGATTCAGACCTACTCAAACACCAAGTTCGAGAAGAATGGGCACCCAAGAATTCAAAGATATTCCCTTATCTGCACCGCATACAGGAATTGAAAAGAGGTTTAAAAAAACGGAATTCCAGCACGTACCAAGAATACAGAATGAGTTCGCATATGCGCTTGCCACTTTATCATCCATGATTCAACATCCAGATACAAACTTCATCGACCCTCTCCAGGTCAATATTCATGATCAACCGGCTAATTGTGCACATGTTGAGGAAGAAGCCGACGGAAGACCCTGGTTCCACCACATATAAGAGTATCTGACAACAGGAGAATATCTAGAGCTTGCTAATGCTACACAGAAGCGCACGCTTCGAAGGTTGTCCAACAATTTCTTTCACAGAGAAGGAATCATGTATAGGAGAACCCCTTATTTGGGACTAATGAGGTGTGTCTATGTGACAGAAGAAACCATGTTATTGGAGGAAGTGCACTCATGGACTTGTGGGCCGCACATAAACGGTTTTGTTCTAGCAAAGAAGATACTCCGAGCAGGATATTTATGGATGACTATGGAGACAGATTGCATTCAGTATGTCCAAAAGTGTCACCACTGTCAGATACATGCGGATATGATAAAGGTACCTCTGAATGAGCTCACTACAACAAGCTCACCGTGGCCATTCGTCGTGTGGGGAATGGATGATATTTGACCAATCGTGCCTGCTGCATCAATCCGACATAGGTTCATCTTAGTGGCAATAGATTACTTCACTAAATGGGTTGAAGCAGCCTCATACAAAGTAGTAACCATGAAATTCGTGGCAGACTTTGTCCGAGATTGTATTGTCTGTCGGTTCAGGATCTCAGAGTCGATCATCGTTGATAATGGTTCCAAAAATATTAAAGACTTAATGAAAGCGATGTGTGAAAAAATGAAGATCAGGCATAGGAATTCTACAGCTTATAGACCTCAGATAAATGGTGCTGTGGAAGCAGCCAACAAGAACATCAAGAAAATACTAAGGAAAATGATCGAAAGGCATGAGCAGTGGAATGAGAAGTTGTCATTCGCTTTATTGGGTTATCGTAGTACAGTTCACACATCAACCAGGGCAACTCCCTACATACTGCTTTACGGTACAGAGGAGGTCAATCCCGTCGAGGTAGAAATTCCATCCTTGAGAATCATACAAGAAGTCGAGCTAGATGACGCATAATGGGTCAAGGGTCACTGCGACAAGTTAGCCCTTATAGATGTAAAGAGAATGAATGCGGTTTGCCACGGGTAGTTGTATCATAGCCGAAGGTCCAGAGCCTTCAACAAGAGAGTTCGACCAAGGAAATTAACACCGGGACAACTGATGTTGAAGAATATAGTCCCACATCAAGATAATGCAAAAAGGAAATTCTCTCCCAACTAGAAAGGTCCATACATGATTCATCGGTTTCTAATTGGAGGAGCCCTTATTCTTGCATAAATGGACGGAGAAATATCGCCAAAACCGATCAACTCAAATGCCGAGAAGAGCTACTACATTTAATTAGTATGCTTTTTCTTTATGATGTAATTCGAACTACGCCTGACTTGATTCCCGTTTAAGAGGAGATACGTAGGCAGCCTTATGGGTTCGGTCAGATCTTTAATAAAATTCCATTTTCCCCGTCACTTGGAACTGGGGTAGAATTTTAAGGAGGACCCTTATAATTCCGAAGTCAGTTTGGTAGTTTCCGCATCAGCATCAACACAGTAAACTGGGGCAGAATTTTGAGGAGGACCCTCAAAATATATTTTACATAATTTTACAAGGGCATTATGTATTTCAAGAATAAAATTGCATTAAATTGCAATTTTAGCAAATTTCTCAATTTAACAAGTATTTTAACTACAAAATCGTTCCTAATAATTTTTAATTAATACTTATACATATTTTATTAACTTAATATTTTAATTGGATTTTTATAATGCCATTTACTATTTTTATAAAATCTTAATTGGGGAAATGGCTATTTAAATCGTAACCCCTTTTATTTTCAATTGTATTCCATATACAGCCCAAATTCCACCCCAGATTGACCCCCAATTGCATTACCCAAATTCCAATCCACCCAACCCAACTCCGTTCTAATTAACCCGCTCGTCCTCTCACTTAAAATCATGGTCGTTCATCATTTAGATCAATGGCCCACGTTACACCTGTTTTTATGAAACCCAAAATACCACCAAACCCTAACCATTCTTTCATTTTAGCCGCCCTTGTATCCCCTTACCCCCAAATTCTGTCTAGCCCCTTTTGAACCCTAGCCTGCTCCGGCTCCATTTCATCGGCGACTATGGCTTTCCAAGCCTTAAAAGGCCTATACTAACCTCTCCTTACCTCCTATGGCTCTTGGGTTCAATGATCTGAGCCTATCATGAATATTTTCAACCCAGATGTCCTTCGATTTGAGTTTTGTCGTCGTGCCTGGCCTTTCTCCGGAGAGACTTGAGGCTGTGAGTCCTCAATTGACTCCCAACTAGTCTGTTCCAGGCTTTATCGCTATCTAGGGTTCTTTCTCTGAAACCCTAACTCTCTATGCTTTTCTCCGAGTACTTATCTTTACGATTTCCTCTATATCGTAGTATTTACCTTTGCCAATTTGGTTTTTAAACTGTTCGTCTTCTATACAAATTACGGTTTCTTTGATTACTCTTATTTCTTTGATTTATTTTCTATACTTTGTTTTCTTCAAGTTCTTATTATGATTTCTGAGTATTTTCCACCATGGCTCCAAGGTATTTCTTTACAATGTTATTTGTAGGGTTTCCGAGTTAATATGTTTATTGGTTCTCTGTTCTTCATTATGTTGTTCTTCATTGTGTTCATCTTCATCTATGTTCTTCTCTACACTCTATATATGACAAAAACCCTAGGTGTTAAGGATTTTCTGCTTCGCTCTATGTACTTACTCGCTTCATCTTTAAACCCTAGCCGCCTCTGATATCTAACTTGAGTGCTTCTGCTACATGATTGTTCTACTAACTCCAATCTTGGATGTTGGAATTTGTGCTTTTCTTTATATAGTCCTATTTTCCCCCTTTCTGATAACCCTAATTTTTGGAAATTTATTTCTTATGAATTCGTTTGGTTCTCTAATTTGGACCTACTGTTTAACTAAGTTCAAAATCAATTAGTATCTCAGTTCAATAATTCTCTATATGATTAACTTACCTTATATGTTAAACCGTGTGAATTTCAAACCTCTTTGTAAGTACTTGTCCTATGTTTTATGACTTGTTGTTGATTTTTCTTTCCAAAATAAACTGAGGTTTATTTACCTCAAGCTGATTCCTTAATTAGAGGGAACCCTTTCCCTATTTGATTGTAATTGATACTGAGATTGTCTTCTTGCCTTAGTAGCAGCTTATTTTAAAACTATAAATATCCTCCACCTCTTCTCACTTAAAACGCAAACAGATACACGAACTACTCCAAGTTTACTCACTAAAAAACTCTCTCTTCTCTTATGTTCTTATCTCTTACTTGTTTTATTGCTAGAGTTTAGCCGGCTGAAAGCCAAGGCTTAATCATAAGTTTCATATGCTTTACTTGCTTTACTACTCAAGTTTGCAACGGGTAGGTCTTTGATATGCTTTCTCAGTTCTCCAAGCTACTTGTTCACTTAACCCTTTACCTTACCTGTTTGTGATTAGAGTTTAAGTTCAGCATGCTTCATTCCCTTCCCCTTTTCCCTTGTCTTATTATTGTTCATTATTATGGTTTAAGTTCATGTACATCATTTTCCCTCTAATCCCCTTTAGTTAATTATGTTTATTTCAAGTATTCTTACGTGATCCTCCTGCCCTTAACGTCTATCCTCATGATTCCTATGCTGTTTGTTTCTATGAATGCATCCATGTACATCTCTTTCCCTAAACCCCTTTAGTTAGTTCTATTTATTTCAAGTATTCTTATGTGATTCCCCTTCCCTTAACCCGTGTTTGTATGCGAGTTATGTTTTAGGCTAGGTTGGCACATCATTGCCACTCCTAGTTTAGAATTAAGGTTTTTTATCATCCTATACTCATTTTTTTTAAACTTTTTTATTTTTGGTTAAACGATTCTTTCCATTGATATCCCAAAAAATATTTTCAATTTGAGGTTCGGTAAGAGTTTGGACTACTCCTACTCATTTTCATCATTTCCTATACTAAGTTCTAATTTTCTCTAATTACATTATAGTATTACTAGTGACTAGAGCTAAGGCTATTTGTTGAGCTTGACCAATGCAGCTTGCCATTTTCTGCAGTGTCGGCCTCAGATATGGAGTAGAGCTGCATCAACAGTTGATCTGTTAAATCTAATGTTGTTCCTTTCTCGCCAGATAAGAGCCACAGTGTGTATGAATGCAGAGGCTGTGATATTGTTTAGTGCCACTCTACTTCTTGCCTTACTGCAGACCCACATCATTTCTGTCTCCCAGTTCCCCACATTTCTAGGGTATCCTAGCCAGGAGCAGATTCCGCTCCACAGGTTCTTGGTGACAGGGCAGTCAAAGAAAAGATGGCTAAATACCTCAATGCTATGGTCACAGAGTACACATGATTGAGGGACTTGGACTCCAATCTTCTGTAGTCTATCAACTGTAGGTAATCTTCCATGAGCAGCTAGCCAGACTGTAAATTCGTACCTTGGTTGAGCTTGGGCAAATAGTACCAGGTTCCTCCAAGCAGCCTTACTATAGGTAGGAGTTAGTGCCAGGTATAGCTTGTGGATAAGGAATTTATCCAGGCTACAGAATGTTTGCAATCTAGTGAAAAGGTTGCCTTGGCTCACTTGAACTCCCATGAGATCTTCCCTTCTATCTAGTATTTTCTATCCTATACTCAGATTAATCCCATTCCCTATCCCCCGTACTATTGTTTAAGCCTTGACACGGGGCATGTTGGTGTCCTAATCACCATAGATGCCCTACTCTGACTTGTTTGCAACTCTGCTCTTGCCTGTTGAACCATGCAAGAGGTTAGGGGTGTGCCAGTCTCACTTCATGGCTAGGTATGACCACCTCTCGTATTGGTTTTCCTCTGATTCCTTACTTTTACACCTATTCTTATTTCTTTAAGTCCTACCCCCCTTTGGTTAGCCATGCTTAGGGACCCTGGAGTCTTCTCTGAACTTGGATGCCTTAGGGCTGGTAATTCCACACTTGCACTACTCCAATTGCTTAGAGTGTATGAACTTCCTAGGTTTCCATGAAAGCCTATGGAACTTTGTAACACTCTAAAGAGAAAGCCTCGGATTTGGGAGCCCGGATTTGGTAAAAGGCATATATTGGGCATTAAAGTTGCTTTGCGCTTCTTCGGGCCTGTTGTAGTTATTGATGTCTTTATTTTATTTCTATCAATGTTTTTCTGTCCAGATTTTTTAAGTAATTTCTATAAAAGAACTCGGGGATATAGTTAAAAGGGATATGGGATGGGATTTACTTTCGTGCATCAATTCAATGGTAGAAAGCATGCCTATAGGTTTACTTTATTGCAACCTTATATAGAAAGCATGCCTATAGGCTCTCCATAATGCATTTCACAATAGATACCGTTTCTATAAGGCTTTCTATGCTGCATTTCACTATACATACTATGTTTGTAAGGTTTTACATTATTGCATCGATATCATATAGGTGCCATGTCTAAAACAGTAGGTGTTCTAAACTTGTGAAGCAGTAACGAAAAGGGTCAGTGTGCATGTTATAAGGTCCAAACTCACCCAGTGCTTAAGACATTCCAGTGCAGTTGCCCCAAATCTTTTAGTTTTAAATCGGGCCTAGGTCTGCCATTTTACACTACTCTACTAAGTCTTCAGTTTTGAACTACTTTGTCTGCCTAAGTTTAATACTTTAAGGTACTTTTGAAAACTTTCTGCTATCATCCTTTTTTATTCAAACAGTCGGGATAAGTTGTGAGCCATTTCTAATCCTTGCAGCAACTTCAACTCTCTTTTCATTTGACCTATGTCTGAAACCAATGTTCTTTAAGATTAACTGATTTTCAAAAAAAAAGTTATCAATTCCTAGAAAGGGCCCGGGGAGCGTAAATTAGATTTTCTATCAAACTTTAATATGTTAAACTAATTTGTCCGCTCTTCTAACCTCTTTTAAAGACCGAATCAGTATTTGAAGTCATGCTAAACTAGTCGTTGTTATGATATAGGGTTTCATCTGAGCCTTTGACTGTCTTATGCGCATAACTCTTATCTGCTATTTATTTTGCTTGTCGTTCTAGTATTTTTACCTTTGAAAAAAATTCTATTTGTATCCTATCTTTCTCTCCCCCCTCTTATGATTAGAAGACCTAATACCCCAGGACTAACAGGTTTGTTTTGGTATTAGCATGCACTATGTAAAAAATAACAACGCGTTTTAATACCTTAAAGGGGATGGGAGGGTAGAATATGGAGATGATGACCGGTGCGCTAAAACCATTTGCGACCCCACTTTGAGGAGTGTGAGCGGGGTATTTTACCGAGGTGATCCATAATATAGTCAAACCTAGGACCCCCTTTTTCTTTGCTTGCTTTATTTAAAAGTTTTCTAAATTAATGCTCTTCTTTTCAAATCAATTCTCTCTTCTACTTTATTTGACTTATGCCTTCCCCTTTTCAAAATTCCTAAGTTGTCCAAATGTTTCTATGTGGATCTTATCTATCTACTTGCTTCATCTCTTCATAAAGTCGCATTAGCATGGCCGGGAACCACAATAGTGGATCTTGAGGGGTGCCTAACACCTTCCCCTCGAGATAATCTCAAACCCTTGCCCGCACTCTGGTTTTCTTTCAAAATACTCTGCTCATTTTTAAAAGTTTGCTAATTCACTATAATCATTATGTGGCGACACATCAAATTCCATAACCCAATTCGCAAATGAGAATGAGAGTTCTTTTGTCCATAATGTTGTAAAACCCGATTTTGCTTTTGAAAAACTAGGGCGTCGACAAGTAGGTTGTGGTTTTTTAACCTTTTTAGCCAGGTGTTTTCCACATAAAATCTTTGTATTCTTTAATTCTTCTTATTTATAATTCCACAAACAGTACTAGGTAGATCACCTAGAAGAACCTGAAAATTTGATACCACACAAATCACCCATCCCCCTCTTGTGTGGTATTGATGTTTGGAATATCACCCTCCACTCAACATGTGATACACCTGGCATAGCCTGTGTCACGGTTTTGGCGTGACAATCAAAAATAGCATAATGGGGCGACAACTAGTCCATGCCCAAGATAATATCAAAATCAACCATGCCGAGTAACAATTGATCGACTTCAATCTCAAAACTACTAAAAGCAACCAAACATGACCGATAAATGCAGTACAGAACAAGAGAATATCCAATAGGAGTAGAAATATAAGTACAGGACCTTAAAGAATCCCGAGTACACCCAAAAGCGGAGCAAACTAAGAAGACACATAAGAGAAAGTAGAGCCTGGATGAAATAGAATCGATGCATCTCTGTGACAAACCAGTATAATACCTGTGATGACCGAATACCATAGTATCTATCCTAGCCTACCCCTCTAGGGTGACCTCTCTCCCTAAACTCCATCTCTATCTGGCAGAGCAGGTGCGGTAGCAACTGGAGCTTAACCATAGCCTAAGAACTCTGCATCACACGCTGTGGCTAAGTAGTCTGTGGATGTCAACCTCTCCCAATCCTGGGGAAATCTCTTACCGTATGGAATGTGTCACCATGCACAAACAAGCTCTGGGAGGATGTGGTGGCTGTGACTAGCTAGGGCTAGGTCTGCTGGACTGACCTCTTAAAGAATCCCACGCAGAGGGCACGCTAGAAACCGAAGGTGCATAATAAGGCTTCTGAGATCTAGGAGGAGCTGGAGCACTACTGGCTAGTGGAAGAGTTGAATAAATAGGGTGACTTATACAACCCCTACCATAATGATGTGCAGTTGGAGTATGGGAACCGTAATAAAAGCCCAACCCCGGAGACCTCTTGTCCTTCCTCTCTTCTATATCCTAAGCATGCATACCCTCAATCCTCATAGAAACGCTCACCACCTGCTGATTAGAAATATCCATCTCAAACTCACGAGCCATGCTACATCTGATGCTGGGAATAATGCCCTCAATAAACAAGCGAACCCTCTCACGGATAGTAGAATCCAAGGTTTGTGCATGCCTAGCCAAACTGGTGTAACAGACAGCATACTTCGAAACAGTTATAGCACCCTGGTGCAAATGCTAAAATTCTATGCGTCATGCATCCATAAGGCTCTAAAGAACATATTCCCTCAGGAATAGATCTGAAAATTGAGCCCAAGTTAGTAAAGCAACCTCATGTGGACTGTTTAACTCATAGGTTTGCCATCACTCGTAAGCGGCTCCTGGAAGCCGAAAGGTAGTGACATAAAGCTTGCTCAATCTTGAGATACATATGGTATGGAGAATGCGGTAACACTCATCAAAAATTCCAGAGCATCCTCCGATGCTAGACCAGTTAATACAGGAGGCTTGTACTTCTTGAACCTCTAAAGTCTCAGCTTCTCATCCTCGAAATTCACTGTCCCGTCTTTAGGATGAACTGCCACTACAAGCAGTAAAGGAATAATCTAAGGGACCTTGTCAATATGCATTTGCTACTTAGGAGAGAAGGTAGCCGGAGTCCGTGCTTCTCCCCTGTCCTGGTATGTAGCTGCAGTAAGAAAAAGCAGCCCTTTCACAGCTAAAGAGGTGTACATTCTCATGGACTCTGCCAGACTGTCTTGAAGAGATGGAGTAGTAGTAGAAGTTCTCGGCCTTCACCCCGGCTCTGGTCCCAGCATCTGATTGCTACAGTAGGGGAAGCGGGTGTCTGATCATCTCGAGTAGCACGTATCATCACCATGTGTAAGATAATAGAAGGCATGTTTTTAGAATTCTGATGTTAGAATATCGCACCACAAGCAAATCAAATAAAGTGTAAACTTTCCTATTAGTTACGTAGCCTCTTGTCGATAAAATTAGACATCTTCGTACCGATTAACGAGATTCTAATAAACCGGATTGTGATCGGTGACTCCTATGAAACTAGATCTCTGACACCAACTTGTCATGACCCCAGTTCACCCTCATGATCTATCCTGACGGCACAGAGTCTCTATGAATAGGGAGGCGGAACAAATATAGAAAATGAACTAACTTGCGGAATAAATAATCAAAATCTGAAAACAACCGAAGAAAACAACATCTAAATGTTGCTAGGAAAATACACACAACTTCTCAAAATTTGATACACTATCCCTACACCTAGAAACTCACAGATCCGCAAGATGAGAAAACACTACATAGCCCTAATATCCGAAATTTCTAAATAAAACAAAGTACAGATGGGCTAAATTCTAAATTGCACGAATAGAAAGAGACACCTCAGTCTACGGACGAGGCAGATATACCTCGAAGTCCCGTAGAATTGCCTCGCCTCAAGAATTATAAACCTCAGTATAGGTACTTGGATTTATACATGAAAAACATGCACAGAAAATGCATGAGTACACCACAGCAGTACTCATTAAGTACCAAGCCTAACCTTGATCGGGTAGTCACAATGAAGATCAGGGCCTACTGAGGTTAAACAAAATAATAAGTTTCAACAGTATAAGACAGAAAATTATAAATAAGCACAGCGGTGAAAAGAAAATAGAACAAACAGGACACCAACAATTATACAGAAATAAGGTAAACACAGAAGGTAATACAACTCAGCACCAATAGTAACAAATCGGGAATCTCCTCGGATCTCGTCCTGTAGTCCCTATTACAACTGTCCAATGGATCTCCCGGGATTCCGTCCGATAGTCCCACTATCAATGTGCAGGCATCTACTAGATTTGTAATCTGTAGTCCCAAATGTAAATACCCAGTACTAGGGGAAGTTACCGGGTGTATTCTCGTAGTTCTATTTAACTATGCAGGGGGTCTATTGGAAATCTAACCCATATTCCTAGTCTAAACAGGCAAGGGAACCTAGCGGAATCCCGCACCCGTTGTCCCAATGTAAATACATAGCAACAACAAAATGATATTCAGAAATGGAAATTTCATATCAGGGTAGTAAGTAATTATAGCATAGTATGTTGCACTGTGTTTAGGTAAAGCAGGTTTAAAAAATAAGGAAATGAAATCATTTAGACATGCTTTCCTAAGCTAACAACTGTTTTAATTGCACAAGTAATGAAAACATGAAAAGGAACATACTAGTGAATTCTTAATGAAGAATAGATTTTTCAATTATTTGCAAAAGTACGCACTTTTCACCTCATGTACAAGGAAATTCAATTACCAAATTTACCAATCCTAAAGGGAAGGTCCCCCACATAAGGTTAAACAAGACACTTACCTTGAACCGACTAAATATCAACCTGAGACCATGTTCCTTCCACGAGTACGTGACTCCAAATGGCCTAAATCTATTCAATTCAACTGCATTATATAAATCATAATTCAAGTAACTGATTTCACCAAGAAATTCTAAGCTAATACACGAGATTAGGTAAAATGACCAAAATGCCCCTCGGGTCCACGTCACGAAATCGAGTGAAATTTATATTTTCAGAATCCTCACACTCTTATGGGTTTAAAAATGTAAAATTTATACCAATCTAATGCGGCACACACAATCAAAATCCAATCGCTTGGTCTAAGAACTTTTCCCCCAATTGCCACAAGAAATTCGAAATTAAAGGATAGATTTAAGCGTAGATTCATCGAAATTGGTCTACACTGAGTAGGAATCACATTCACGAATTTCCCAAGTGATAATCCCTATAAAAACACAATCTCCGGAGCTCCCAAGTCCAAAATATGAATTATGGTCTAAACCCTCGATTTTGGGTTTTAAATTCTACCCAGCTGTTTTGTTCCTCACTATCGCCAAAATGATTGCGTAGAGTAAAAATTGATGGCTCCAATACTTTTCTACGCAAACACGAGATCGGCCACATGAACATGAATAAGGAAAAGGCTGGTTTACTCATTCGAGAACAAAACAATGAGAATGCAAAAGGGAAAAAGTCCACTGAACCACCGGCTCCTAGTCCTACTATGCGAACGCGAAAGTGGGAAGGGGAACGCGAAGGAGGAAGGGACATATCGATGCCCCCTTTTTCTATGGGTCAATATCGGGTATACGACATTGGGAGGATAACTCTATTCCCTTTCAACAACTGGGTTTAGAAGTCGAAGACTCACCACCTAATGTTTATAGTGCATTAGGACAATTTATTTTAGAAGACTTTGAGATGAAGAGACTAGAGATTAGGTTAAGGGCTAGAAATTATCCCAAGAAAAAGTTTTAAAGCACCACTCAGGATTTACAAGTGCGGTTCCCGGCCACGCTACAATTGTAACTTTAAGAAGACAAGTAGAAAAATAAAGCAAAGGGCTTCACATGGTTTTTCAAACATGTTTAAGATTTGAAGAAGTATAGGGCTTGGAAAAATTAGTTTTAAATGGAACCTTAGAAGTTAACAAGTAAAAGGGTGAGGGGTCCTAATTTTACCGATAATATGGATCACATCAATACAATATCCAGCAATCACTCCGTAGAATAGGGATCGCACGTGATATTAGTGCAATGGTCATCATATCCATATTATACCCTTCCCACCCTGTTAAGGTATTAATGCACATAAAGTTTCGTTACTTATTGTATGCTTGTACCCGTCCCAATCCTAACAGTACCGGAGGCATTTAGGACTACTAATCCTAATGGGAAAGGCTTTTGGCATCTTTTGAGAGTATTAAAGGACAAAAAACTAAGCAGTGAATTAAAACACATAATACAAATAAAAGTGGAGGCATATTAGAAAGTAAGGCTCAAGTAAACCTCCTAAAATCAGAGAAGCCATAGATTTTAGCATGTCATGCATGTACTGGTTTGATTAAAGCGATAATTGAAAAAATTCAACACATACTTTTAGACAAGAAGTATATATTAGGCTCACTCGAATGCAGTTGTCAAAGACTGAGCATCATTAACTAGTCAACTTTACCTTGAGTGTCGGACAGAACTACTGATTGTAAAGGAGTTGCAGAATAAGATATGTTTTTGAAAAGATTGCAGACTCAATACAAAGAAAATCGTTTAAAATAAGTTTAAGAAAAAGAAAGTTGCCGAGTTTTAACAAATGTACTGAATTGCAGGCTGATTCAATAGGGTTATCATATAAATGTAAAGAACTGAATTCAGAATGATTTGAAAAAATATTTGTCAAATTATCAAGAAAGCAGTAAGTTTTTAGAAAGTATGCACTAATTTGAGAATGTTTATCAAGAAGGAAAAAGAATCACTGATTTGGTTGCAAGAAAAGTTTTAGGAGTTCAGAAAATGTGTAGAAAGTCGCTTGTTATGGAAAAATAGGTCAGTACTGTATTAGACGAGTGAAACAATTCTGATTTGGAGTTCATCTAGGTGTGATCTCTACCAGTTACTGATTTTAGTACCTTTCAAATGTTAACTGCCTAATATACATGATATTTATACGATGATTTATCATTAAACCTAACGGTTAGCCTAATGTCATTGTAAATGCATAAATGTAAATCCCTATATGCATGGTATCTATATGCATAGTTGAAAAAATAAGAAAGTTAATCCTATTGGCATGGTTTCTACTTGTGCAATTGCATAGATTAACAATAAAAGTCATATAGGCATGGTTTCTACCCTTTTGTGCATAAAAGTAAATCCCCTCCCCTTTTCACTAGATCAACGAGTTTATACAAATTATTACAGACCAGTGAGAAATCATACTAAAATTGAAATTACATAAAAAACAATAGCTACATCCGAGCACCCTAATTCGAACATTGTATGTAACAACATATGATTGAACCACTTCCAAGATCAAGATTTCCAAGGCCTTCTCTTATCTAGGGTGTTTCAGAGATCACAGGAGTTTCAAGAACTCCAGGAAGTAGTTACACAAATGATATTAATTAGAAAGAGTTATAGTGCAGTGTGAAATAGCTAGCCCTCAGGTGTCCAAGATCGGAGGGAGCTCATGGGTCCTAAGGCAAGGCTCACAAGAAAGGGGCAGAACATATATTCTAACAATAAGTATAAGTGCAAGAGAGTGCATAGGGAGTGCAATGGCAGCCCAGTGGTCATGCCTAGCCACATAGTAGGCTAGCACACCCCTGACCATGCCTATTTAGCGAAAAAAGAGGAGAACAAACCTATTTAAGGTCAGACTATGGTATGGACAATGAGTACGACACTGCCAGATCAAATTATCGGGCTCAAAATACACATAAAGGAAAGGGAAAATGGAATTGAAAGTGGTTAGGACTCAGGGAGTCCAGTCCATATATACGAACAACAAAATCATGTTTTGTCATGTTTTCTGAACCATAACACAACATAAAAAGGGTTTAGGGATGGGGATTCATATAGGAGCAGGAATAAAAAAACCTGCAGAAAGCAATAAAATAAACAATGAGTAGCCTGAAGCATAAAAACATATGAGAGAGGCAGAGTTTAAAAAAGAAGAGACATACCAGTTGCATTAACGTAAGCATGAAGAAAAGTAGAATACTTGCAGCCAAAGCAAAATCAGAGAAGAGCACTCTAGCTTATATGTTCAGAGAAAACTTGAATTCTTCTTAAGAAAAGCTAAGAGTACTGAGAGAAGATGCAGTGACTTATGTTGTGTGTGTTCGTATATTTTAAAGAGAAGAGTATATGCATTTATAGTTTATTAAAAATGAGTATAGAATAATGTAACAAGTACAACTTTAACATAAATATAGGTATGATCACAATCAGAATCTATTAACATAAAAAATCCCTTTAATCAAGGGATTATTGTTGAAATAGATACTAACTGTGATCAAAACAATGAATGAAAATTAGTCTTTAAGCAGAATGGTTGTTGCCATAAAAGGAGCAGTAAAATCATACAATAGGTATTTACGTCGAAGTACATGATTGTAATTATTTTTGGAAAGGGTTTAGTAACGCCAAACAAAGAAAGAGAATCAATTGACCCTTGATAGGCGAGTAAAAAATCATAATTTCACGAAAGGAAAAGTTTTGAAATAAATTACGAGTTTGAAAAAAATTTATCACAGAAGGGACTCAGTATATAAATGAATGCACAAGTAATAGACATGTATGGACAAGCTATGGCAAAAGAACATCACATAGTAGTAGCTCAAGAGAAAACATCTTAAGCATGATAGTTAGGTTTCAGAGTTCAATAATAGAGAAGAAGATCAGAAGCATGCAAAGAGTCGAGTGAAAACCATAGTCCAGTTTGACAGGTAGCAAGAACTCAGAACCAAAAGAGTCACATAAAAGAAAGAAGAGAGTTGAAGTAAAAGAATCACATTGAGAAATTTCAACAGACAAGTTGCACAAACAACTTCAAAGAAATCGAATAGTCCCCAAAGAATTTAGGGTTTTCGAAATTAATCGAGTTCAGAGGAGATAAATATAAAAACAAATAAAAATATTCAGATGCTTGGATAAATTCCCAAAACTAGGGTTTCCAACATTCTAACTCAGATAGAAAAAAGAAGGTAAATCAAATGAATATTAACAAAAAGACCAAGAAACTCAAACAAAATCCCAAAAACTAGGGTTTTCAACATGCTAACTCACATAGAAAACAACACAAGCAAAACGCAATTAAAAATGTCGAGAATAAGAGAAGACATTGAAATAACTTTTCATAAAATCCTAATTAAAAAATAAAGAGTTTTGAAAGAAAAAATTAAAGAAACATCGAGAAACATGTTTAGAAATTTCAAACACACATAGATCCGGAGCAGACTTGAAAATAACTCGAAGGAAATTTATAGATTAGGGTTTCATATGAACACCAGGAGATAAGGAAGGCTTTGAAAACCATCGATCTAAGCAAGATAATCGAAGGTCGAACTTGAATAGCCATGGCTGGCCGGACAAGGGTTGAAGATGATCGTAGAACACTCATCGAGAAAAGTCTTGGTCGAAACCATTCAAGATCTGGTCATAGGACGTCAGAAATGAACAAGCAGAAGCCATGGGAGATTAGTATAGGCCTCCGATTAGCCTGTGAAGCCATGGATTAGGGTTTTAGTCAGAGAAGGTGGCTAGAGTTTGAGGTGAGTTGAGAGGGAGTTGAGAGGGGAAGGGGATTCAGAGGCGACATATAGTGAAAAATGGTAGGGGTTAGGGGGTTGTTGGTATTAATAAGTAACGAAGTAACGGGGGCCGTTGATCTAAATGATCAACGATCGAGATTGAAAGGGGTTATGGGCTTGGTCGGTCGAATAGGTGCTGGGTCGGGTTAAAATGGTAATAAGGCTGGGTAATTTGGGTTGAGTTGGGGTTAAATTGCGGTGCCAAATTGGGTTAAAATGAAATACAATTGAGGCTAGATTGTAAATAGCCAATTTTCCCATTTTATTTCTTTTAAATAGCAATAACGATTTGAAAAACAAATTAAAGTACTGGGTAAACAAATCATATATATATTAATTTAAAAATTCTGGGGTTAATCTTATAATTATAAAATATTATAAATTACAACATAGGCTATAATTACAATTATATGAAATTTAACTTTAAATATGCCACATACACTTGTAACAAACTACAAAAAATACCATAATTATATTTGATGCAAATATACACACAAAATAAGATATTCCCCAAAATGATAATTTTGGAGATAATTATTTGATTTTTATGGTATTAAAATACGAAATAAATTAGTTTAAAATATATTAAGAAATACCAAAACTATTCGGTGTACTGATATATGCCCATATATGCTATTTTGGAAGTATTTTGGGTATAAAAATACCTAGGGAAAAATTGGGTATCAACAGCTGCCCCTAAAGATAAGATGGACAATTTTGACCGGAAATGGCGATTTGAAAGGAATTTTGACCGAGCTTGGGTTTCTACGTTGCGTACACATCCCCGTTCTTACAACAATCAGGCCATATGTTGATCAGGAACCATTGACGGAATATGTAGAGGGATATTTAAAACAGACGAACGCGATGTTTCGACTGAGAAAGGTTTCTGAAAATTGATAGGTTGCGGAAATCAAAGAAGGATGGCTTCTGCTGAGAAAGCCATTGCCAGTTGGTGTACGTGCAAGTAAGCAATACGAGCATGTATCATTCACAAACTTAAACGTGATGAAACTTCCCATTGGACCACGAATGTTGTCTTTGGACCGTTAGGATGACGTCCTTGGACCATGACATCCCAGGCTATGAAGAACATAAATACGAATTCACAGGCCATGAAATGATGTTCTCGGGCTATGTAGATGGTGCCTCCAAACTATTATGCCTTTGAATAGGTTGGCAATCTTTCACCCCATGAAATGCAAAAGGTGGCGATCTTTCAGCCTATGCAAGAAATGGCGATATTTCAGCCGGTATAGAATTTAAGTGAAGGGGTTGATGTGTCAGCCGTGCGAGAAAAGTAAAGAGGCGATATTTCAGCCAAATAGGATAGAGACAATGCTTAGTCTCGGAAGGCAGATAGAGTAGCCTTATACAGATGGAGACAAGGCTTAGTCTCGAACGGCAGATAAGTAGTCTTATGCAAATAATGAAGATAGGTATAGTGCTTAGTCTCGAAAGGCAGATAAGTAGCCTTATGCAAATGATAATTGAGGCAGAGCATAACCTCGGAAAGAAGAAAAGTAGCCTTATGCAAATGATGATGGAGATAAGGCTTAACCTTAGAAGGCACAAAACTAGCCTGATGCAAGATGTAGACGGAGGTAGAGCTTAACCTCGAATGACAGATGAGTAGCCTTATGTAGGAAAATGTAGATGGAGACAGAACATAGTCTCGAAAGGCAGATGAGTAGCCATATACAGATGATGATGGAGGTATAGCTTAACCTCGGGAGACACAAAAGTAGCCTTGTGTAAAATGCATATGGAGATATAGCTTAGTCTCCAAAGGCAGAAAGGTAGCCTTATGCAAATTGTTATGGAGACATGCCTTAGTCTTGAAAGGCAGAAAAGTAGCCTTATGCAAGATACAGATGGAGGCAGAGCTTAGTCTCAAAAGACAAAGAATATCCTTATGCAGTGCAAGAATGTAAAAGGACGATTAGGAGTAAGATCCTTTAGCTTATAGCCGATTAAGACAATATGACTGCTGGGGAGATTGTGTATGGATAGCAATTGCGGGCAAGTGATGATTCTGAGAAGTTTCATTCTCGAGAAAGTATGCGTAAATATATATATACTTGACGATACTGCAAGTCTAGTTCCTGCATCCAAATAAAAATCGTGAGTTCTAAAAGTGGGAAAGGCTAGTTCGTCGTTGTTGATATCAAATTTTTTCCCTATGTATTTTTTATCAAAAATACTTTCAAAAGAGCTTGAGAATGCATATATTAGCATCCACAAAAGGTTTGGTATTTCTCTATAATTGTTCAAGCATTTTAAAACCAATTTATAACTTATTTGTACTATAAAATGCAATATTTAGTATCAAATCTTGTTCTCTTAATAAAAAAAATTATTTTAATCTCTCATTTACATGAAAATAAAATTTATGTAATTTTTACAAGATTAACAAAGCCATTAGGTATTTTTATATTAGAATTGCATTAAATTTCAATTTTAGACTATTATTCAATTTAATAAGTATTTCAAGTAAAAAATCGCTCATGGTATTTTCTAATTAAATCCAAAATGTCTTTTATTATCTTAGTAACTTTATTGGATTTTTATAAAATTGTTTAGTATTTTTTTGTAAAATTAATTTTGGGGAAATTGGCTATTTAAAATATAACCCTTTGTCATTCAATTGTAACCCCAATCCTACTCAATTTTAATCCCTAATTTACCTATCCAAATTAGAATACCCGACCCAAAACAACTAAGCTTAACCCCCCCGTTCCCCCTTCTAATCATAGATCAACGACCCATTTTATTACTCACCAAATTAAACCCCCCAAACCCTTAACCCTATCCTCACTTTTATCCATCTACCGCCTTTAACTCCCAAATTCTCTATAGGTTCTCTGAGAACCCTAGTCTTCTCCGGTCCTCTTCACCGGTGTTAATGGCCATTCAGGGCCGGAAACTTCCATGCCCCTCCACTCATCACCTTTCCTAGCCCTTGGGTTTGAAGATCGGGACTTTGTCTCAAGTGTTACTGGACCATAGGTCCTTCAATGGAGTTTGACGGCTGTGTCAGGCCTTTCTCTGGCAAGTCTTTGAAGCCTTGGGTCCTTACCAAGCCCCAATGAGTCCGTTCAGGCTTTTCTCGCCATTTCTAGGCCTCCTATGAAAACCCTATTGATTCGATGTTCTTTTTTATATTTTTCTGTGTGTTATATTACGATCTTCTTTGAGTTCTTGTTGTTTTCTAAAAATTTTAAAGTGTTTCTCATCTCTTTCTTCACGTAGTCGTGATTTCAAAAACTGTTCATCTTTTTAAAACCTAGGGTTTTCTATGACTTATCCGATTCTTTGATTTTGTTGTTTATTCTTGCTACTAGGTGTTCTTCTCCATGATTTTGAAATTTTCTATTATAGCTCTAAAATGTTTTGCCTCACTAATTACCTTTCTAGGGTTTTCGGTTAGTTGTTCTATGCTTTCATTATAGTGTTCTACTCTTGTTCGTCTTCGTCTATGATATTCCTTGTGTTCTGACTTGTCTTGGGAACCCTAATTTCTAAGGGTATTTTCCATTCCATTTTTTCTGTGAAACCCTAGCCGCCTATGTTTGCTTCTTGTGTTTGCTACATGTCTACTCTACTATTTGTGAGTCACTCGTATGTTCAAAACTTATGCCTCTTCTATAGTACTGCTTTTCCCCTTTCCCTGAAACCCTTAATTAGTTTTTATACAACTGTTTGATTCTCTAAATGCTCCTTGTTTCTTGACTAAGTTCAAACGACTAATATCTTGACTCCTTGATTTCCTGGGTGATTACTTGCCTTATATGCCCTACCCGTGTGATTTTCAAATCTCTTATATGTATTTACCCTATATTGTATGATTAATACTATATTTTCTTGCCATAATTACACCTGGGCTTATTTATTTTTCCATCCGGTTCATTAATTGAAAGGGTTTCCTTCTCCTTGATTGATACTGATTGATTTCTTAATATTTCCTCACCTTAATTTTGCTTCTCTTTCAACTATAAATTGGCCTTATCTTTTCTCACTTAAGACACAACTCATACTCGAGTTCTCTCTACTCTTACTCACTAAAAACTCTCTTCTCTTCTATATTCCTTCTCTATTAATTGCTCTCGCTAAGGATTAGCCGGCTGAAAGTCAAGGCTAATTATAAGGATTTTCTTTGCTTTGTTACTCAAATTTGCACTTGTAGACAACTAACTTCATTTATTAACTTTCAAGTATCTGTTTGTTCTCTAATCTCCTTTGTCTGTTATGTTATTTAAGTTAAGCTTGCATGATCAATCCCTTCCCTTTGTCCCCTTGTCTGTTTGTTTGTTTCATTAATTCATTTGAGTGCTAGCATGTTTAATTTCTTCCCACCCTTCCCCTAGTTTGTCATGATACCTCACCTATTTTATGTACTTCAGTTTAGTTTCATGATAATCCCCTTCCATTTGTCCCCTTCTCTATTTGCGCTCAGGATAATCCTGAACTCTGACCCTTATCTGCTTATTCCTTTAGTTCAAACTACAACATGTTAATACCTAATTCCTTTTCCATTTGGGCGCTTACATTCAAATGTTTATTAAGTCCAGCATGTTAAATACTTTCATTTGATTGTACATTGTTCATTGCTATGCTTTAATCTAATCTTGTATACTAAGTGCTTTTATGTGATTCCCCTCTCCCTTTGACCCCTTGTTTGTATGTGAGTTGTTCTTGACAAGATTGGCACCTTATTTCCATTTCTAGTCTAGAAATAAGGTTGTCAATAGCCGTTACTCAAAGAAATCCCACCCCAATCCCCTATCTTATGTGTTTGAGAAATGCCTGGGTATGACCATTCTAACCTTTGTCTGACTTTTTACACGTCCGCTCTTGATTTTTAAACCTCGTGGCAAGTCTGGGGTGTGCCAGTCTCAATCAATAGGCTGGGTATGACCACTTAATACGATGGTCTTACTCTAATCTATCACCTTTCAGTTAGTCTTAGTTCTTTAAGTTCTATCCCCTTCTGGTAAGCCATGCTTAAGGACCTTGGAGTCTCCTCTGAACTCGGATGCCTTAGGGTTGGTAATTCCACACTTGCACTATTCCCATTACAGTGCAAGGAATGCCTGGGTTCCATTGAAAGCCCTTGGAACTTTGTATCACTCTAAAAAGATAAAAGCCTCGGATCCTGGGAGCTCTGATTTGGTAAAAGGCATACGTTGTATATTAAAGTTGCTTTGCGCTTCATCGAGTCTTTTGTAGTATTGATGTATTTACTTCTTTTAATGTTATTTTCTTTTGTATTCAAACAGTTCAGCTAACTCACATGTCTTTTCTAAACTTTTTTGAAACATTAAATTTTTTTTGAACAAACTCTTGTCTGAAATTCATATTTTTCTCCAAAAAGCCCACTGATTTTCTAAATTCAGTCAATTCCTATATGGACCCGAAGGGCGCAAAGAACATTTTCTATCAAACTTTTATGTGTTAAACTAGTCTTCCCTCTCTCCTAACCTCTTCTAAAGACAAAATCATTAATTGAAGGTATGCTAAACTACTTGTTGTATGTCACGGGGTTTATTTGGGCCTCTAATTGCTTATTTGCATCCCACTTATATGCTACTTGTTTTTGACTTGTCACTCTAGTATTTTTAAACTTGAATACTCCATATATATATTATGTCTCTCTCCCCCTTCATTAGGATTAAAAGTCCTAATGCCCCAGGACTAACAGGTGGGGACGGGTATTAGCATGAAGTAAGTAACAATACCAACACGTTTTAATAACCTTAATAGGGTGGGAGGGTAAAATATGGAGATGATGACGATGCGATAATATCATAAAGCGACCCCTCTTTGGGAATATGTGCGGGATATTACATCGGATGATCCATATTATAGTTAAACCTAGGACCCTTCTTTCTTGTATGTGCTTTACTTAAATGCTTTATTAATGCTTTTCAAACTAATCCTCTCTTTTTTCTAACTTATGTCCTTCCCCTTTTTTAAAGTTTTCAAGTTGTCTGAATGTCATATATGTTAACCTTATTTGTATAATTGCTTAAGCTTTTCATAAAGTCATAATTAGCCCGGTCGGGAACCACATTTGTGGATCTTGACGAGTGCCTAACACCTTCCCCACGAGATAATTTCAAGCCCTTACCCAACTCTGGTTTTTCTCTCAAACACTCTCTTCATCTTAATGTGTCCTAATGCACTATAATAATTAGGTGGCGACTCTTCCAATTCCATGACCCAATTCCCAAACAGGAAATAGAGTTGTTTTTCCAATAATGTCATAAAACCCGATTTCTCTTTTGAAAAAGGGGGCATCGACAACCTTCCCCTAGCTCTTGACGTTGTGAATTGTTAGGGTAGCGTCGCTAAACAACAACAATTCGGATAATAGTTATGCATGCTTTTGTAAATATAACATGAGTATCTAATAAAAAATAGTTTTCTTTAAATGAACCAATGACAACGACGTGGTTCATGACATTGGAACCTCTCTTGCTCAAGAATTTTGAGTGTCCTCCTAAATATTCTACCCCTGTTTGCTAAGCAGATGTTTGTGAGGGCTGTGCCGAATGGCTAAAAAAATATCTTTGGAATTTTGAGGGTCCTCCTCAAAATTCCGCCCCTGCTTAATGGGCTGGCACTTCTAGCGATTCATGGACTAAAATCAACATCAGAATTTTGAGGGTCTTCCTTAAAATTCTTCCCCAGTTCTAACAGTAGGGAAAATGGAATTTTAATCAAATTGTGACCGAACCCAAAGGGCTGCCTATGTGCCCCCTCTTAAACGGAAATCAGGTCAGGCGTAGTTCAAATTACATTATAATGGGACTCATAATTGGTTACACATAATATCGTTTCACTGGTCTTGAATTGATTGGCTTCGGCCAGGCTTCTCCATCCATCTCTGCAATAATAAGCACTCCTCAAGTTAGAACCCGGTGAACCATGTACGGACCCTGCCAATTGGGAGAGAACTTCCCTTTGGCTATATCGTGATGTGGGAATTTAGTTTTAAACACTAGTTTCCCTGGTGTGAACTTCCTTGGCTTGAATCTTCTGTTGAAATCTTTGGACATTTTGTTCTGATACAACTGACCGTGGCAAACTGCGTTCATCCTTTTCCTATATATAATGGATAACGGTTCGTAGTGACCTTTTACCCATTATATATCACCCAACTCTGCTTCTTGTATGATCCTTAAGGAGGGAATTTCAACTTCAGCGGGGATGACCACCTCTGTACCATAAACTAGTATGTAAGGAGTTGCTCCGGTTCATGTGCAAACTATGGTGCGGAATCCCAATAAGGCGAATGATAATTTCTCATTCCATTGTTTGTGCCTTTCGATCATCTTCCTTAGTATTTTCTTGATATTCTTATTGGCTACCTCCACTGCATCATTCATCAGTGGCATGTAGGCTGTATAGTTCTTGTGTTTGAACTTGAATGTTTAACACATTGATTTCAACAAGTCACCTTTGATATTGGAACCATTATCGGTGATGACTGATTCCAGAATTTTGAATAGACAAACAATGGGGGCCGTAGACAAAATCCGCCACAACCTTCTTAGTGAATGCCTTGTATGATGTTTCTTCAACACATTTGATAATATAATCAATTGCTACAAAGATGAACCTATGCTCGTTTGACGTGGCAGGCTCAATATGTCCAATAACATCCATTCCCCAAGCGGTGAATGGCCATGGTGAGCTTGTTTCAGTAAGCTCCTTCGAAGGCACATTTATCATATATACATGTATCTGACAACGATGGCGTTTGAAAAGATACTTGATGTATTCTGTATACATTGCCAACAATAAATACCCTACTTGGAGTATCTTTTATGCTAAGACAAAGCCATTCATGTGCGGCCCACAAGTCCTGCATGCACTTCGTCTAATAGCATGGATGCTTCGTTTGCTTCGACACAACTTAGTAATCCTATATCGGGAGTCCTCCTGTTCACGATTCCTCCACTATGAAAGAAGTTACTGGATAACCTATGAAGTGTGCACTTCTATGTAGTGTTGGAAAGTTCGGGATATTCCCTTATTGTCAAGTAGTACTTGATGTCACGGAACCATGGTTTTCCATCTGCTTCCTCTTCAACATGAGCACAATAACTTGGCTGATCATGAATATTTACCGGGATGGGACCAATGAAATTTGTATCTGGATGTTGGATCATGGACAATAAAGTAGCTAATGCATCGGAAAATGCGTTCTTGACTCAAGGGACGTGCTGAAATTATATCTTTGCGAACCTTTTCCTCAACTCATGTATGTGATGTAGTTAGGGAAGTATCTTAGAGTTCTAGGTTGTCCACTCTTCTCAAACCTGATATATTAGCACGTCTGAATCCCCGATTATTAGCAACTTCTTAATGTTCGTGTCAATGCCCATTCTGAGCGCCAAGATGCAGGCTTCTTATTCGGCCATATTATTTGTGCATGGGAACCTAAGCTTGGCGGATACCGTTTAGTGTTGGCCGGTTTCTAATGCTAGGACTGCTCTGATGCCAACTCCTTTAGAATTGTAGCTCCGTTGAAAAACAACCTCCAATCATCATAGGATTCCACAATATCTTCTTCTATGAAAGATACCTCTTCATCGGGAAAATACGTTTTTAGAGTCTCATATTTTCCATCCACGGGATTCTGGGCGAGATGATCTGCCAAAGATTGCTCTTTGATTGCTTTTTGGGTCACATAAACAATATCGAATTCACTTAGCAGGATTTTCCACTGGGTGATCTTGCCAATGAGCATGGGTTTCTGGAAGATATACTTCAGAGGGTCCAATATGGATATGAGATAAGTAGTGCCAGCACAAAACTAATGCCTCAGCTTCTGCGCTACCCATGTTAGAGCACAACAAGTGCGTTCTAAAATAGAATACCGAGCCCCGTACGTTGTGATATTCTTACAAAGATAGTAGATGGCTTGGTCCTTTCTCCCCGATTCATCATGTTGTCCCATACCACACCCGAATGCTCCATCCAATACCGCAGGGTAAAGCAATGGGGTCTTCCTAGCTCGGGCTGAACCAAGACTGGCGGCATTGTTAGGTATTTGCTAATTCTATCAAAATCTTTATATCAATCGGCAGTCCACTTGGTAGTAGCGTCCTTTTTCAATATTTGACGATGAGTTCACAAATGACCGTGGACTAAGCTTTGAATCGGGTAATATAGTTGAGTCTCCCAAGGAAACTCATCATGTCCTTCTTGATTTTTAGCAGTGGAAATTCTTGATAGATTTTGTCACGCCCCAAATCAAAGGGGCGTGATCGGCACTCAACCGGGTATCCCCAGTCGAGTGGTCTTGGGTGCCTTTCCTATTTCCCATATGTTACCCCACATAATTCAATGATAATCGGCCAAAAGATACAAAATTTTCAATTGAAAGAACACATGATTTCTCTTTTATAAACATCCATTATGATTAACAGGGAACATCTTTTACAAAACATACCTTATTATTAACACGAAACGTAATATACATGTTGACAACGCCCAAAACAAACACCTCCATACATAAGTTCTAACCCACGTACCACTGTCTACATAGCCTCTAAGTGAAAGATAATACAACACTTTCCGGCAACAATGCCTCGGCTATACCTTTACAAAATGGACACAAGACTCCAAAATACAACAACATGGGTGGCATGAGCCATACAAAGCCCCAGAAGGAAAGGGGCTCACCAAACATGACTACCTCCTATAGAGAGGAGGAGGAGCTACGAACGGTGGACTGGAGTGCCTGCCACAGATCCACCTAAAATCATAACACGAATGTAGCGCCCCCGACAAAACGGACGTCAGTACATTTGAATATTACTAGCATGTATAAACAAACTCTGTCCAAAGTAAACTCAAGCCAAATTGCATATACAAGTATAAAATTGAACAACCATAGTACATGTACAACCATGGAGCAACAACCAAATAGTTCACAACAAATTATTAAAGTAGTCAAATAAAGGGGCAATCAGAGCCCCACAGGTTTCAAACTCTCATGATGTCTCCTTTCACAATTTCACATTTATCATTTCAAGATTCATATTCATATCAATAGTGATATTGGATCTCATTTTCCACCTTATTACCTCGTCCACCCTTATTACCTCGGCAACCCTTATCACCCCAACCCACACCTTATTTAATCATGTTGTGGCATGCAACCCGAACTCGCCTGAAAGTTTTCAATTCACAACAACAAATATAAGGAATCAACTATGGCACATTATTAAAATAGATCCACAACAAGGATAATGTAATTCCACAACTAGCAACACAATTTCCTCATAATAATCAAGTTGATACAGAGATTGGGTTAACACAATAGTTGTTCACAACTAATCACACACATTGTTCAACATTATTTCTATTTCCACTGTTCCACATTATTTCTATTTGCACTATTCCACATTATTTCCATTTCCAGTGTTCCACGTTATTTCCATTTCCAAACTCTTTCAATTACAAGTTCCACAACTTCTACCACAAGGTGTTACCACACAAATATACAACACACAAACTTTACCATGATTGCCACATGAATATCAACTATCAACAATCCCACAAAATAACGCAGAGCGGTTTCACAAGGATCACAGTTAGCCATACATATCTGGAGTTGATTATCCCCGATTATTAGCAACTTCTTAATGTTCGTGTCAATGGCCATTCTGAGCGCCAAGATGCAGGCTTCTTATTCGGCCATATTATTTGTGCATGGGAACCTAAGCTTGGCGGATACCACTTAGTGTTGCCCGGTTTCTAATACTAGGACTGCTCCGATGCCAACCCCTTTAGAATTTGCAGCTCTGTTGAAAACCAACCTCCAACCATCATAGGATTCCACAATATCTTCTCCTATGAAAGATACCTCTTCATCGGGAAAATACGTTTTTAGAGTCTCATATTTTCCATCCACGGGATTCTGGGCGAGATGATCTGCCAAAGATTGCTCCTTGATTGCTTTTTGGGTCACATAAACAATATCGAATTCACTTAGCAGGATTTTCCACTGGGTGATCTTGCCAATGAGCATGGGTTTCTGGAAGATATACTTCAGAGGGTCCAATATGGATATGAAATAAGTAGTGTCAGCACAAAACTAATGCCTCAGCTTCTGCGCTACCCATGTTAGAGCACAACAAGTGCGTTCTAAAAGAGAATACCGAGCCTCGTACGTTGTGATGTTCTTACAGAGATAGTAAATGCCTTGGTCCTTTCTCCCCGATTCATCATGTTGTCCCATACCACACCCGAATGCTCCATCCAATACCGCAGGGTAAAGCAATGGGGTCTTCCTAGCTCGGGCTGAACCAAGACTGGCGGCATTGTTAGGTATTTGCTAATTCTATCAAAATCTTTATATCAATCGGCAGTCCACTTGGTAGTAGCGTCCTTTTTCAATATTTTGACAATGGGATCACAAATGACCGTGGACTAAGCTTTGAATCGGGTAATATAGTTGAGTCTCCCAAGGAAACTCATCATGTCCTTCTTATTTTTTGGCAGTTGAAATTCTTGATAGATTTTGTCACGCCCCAAATCAAAGGGGCATGATTGGCACTCAACCGGGAATCCCCAGTCGAGTGGTCTTGGGTGCCTTTCCTATTTCCCATATGTTACCCCACATTATTCAATGATAATCAGCCAAAAGATACAAAATTTTCAATGAAAGAACACATGATTTCTCTTTTATAAACACCCATTATGATTAACAGGGAACATCTTTTACAAAACATACATTATTATTAACACGAAACGTAATATACATGTTGACAACGCCCAAAACAAACACCTCTATACATAAGTTCTAACCCACGTACCACTGTCTATAGAGCCTCTAAGTGAAAGATAATACAACATTTCTTGGCAACAAGGCCTCGGCTATACCTTTACAAAGAGGACACAAGACTCCAAAATACAACAACATGGGTGGCATGAGCTACACAAAGCCCCAGAAGGAAAGGGGCTTACCAAACATGAATACCTCCTATAGAGAGGAGGAGGAGCTACGAACGGTGGACTGGAGTGCCTGCCACAGATCCACCTACAATCATAACACCAATGTAGCGCCCCGGACAAAACGGACGTCAGTACATTTGAATTTTACTGGCATGTATAAACAAACTCTGTCCAAAGTAAACTCAAGCCAAATTGCATATACAAGAATAAAATTGAACAACCATAGTACAAGTACAACCATGGAGCAACAACCAAATAGTTCACAACAAATTATTAAAGTAGTCACATAAAGGGGCAATCACAGACCCACAGGTTTCAAACTCTCATGATGTCTCCTTTCACAATTTCACATTTATCTTTTCAAGATTCATATTCATATCAATAGTGATATTGGATCTCATTTTCCACCTTATTACCTCGTCCACCCTTACTACCTCGGCAACCCTTATCACCCCAACCCACACCTTATTTAATCATGTTGTGGCGTGCAACCCGAACCCGCCTGAAAGTTTTCAATTCACAACAACAAACAGCACAACAACAAATATAAGAAATCAACTATGGCACATTATTAAAATAGATCCACAACAAGGATAATGTAATTCCACAACTAGCAACACAATTTCCTCATATTCATCAAGCTGATACACAGTTTGGGTTAACACAATAGTTGTTCACAACTAATCACACACATTGTTCAACATTATTTCTATTTCCACTGTTCCATATTATTGCTATTTCCACTATTCCACATTATTTCCAATTCCAGTGTTCCACGTTATTTCCATTTCCAAACTCTTTCAATTACAAGTTCCACAACTTCTACCACAAGGTGTTACCACACAAATATACAACACACACACTTTACCATGATTCCCACATGAATATCAACTATCAACAATCCAACAAAATAACCCGCAGAGCGATTTCACAAGGATCACAGTTAGCCATACATATCTGGATTTGATTATCCCCTTTAAACCTCTATTCCAATTCGCCGAGAAAACCAAGAAGTCAATCTAGTTCATGAGAAACACTTTGGTTTTATAAATTTAGACTCATAGTTACTAGCCAATTCCCTTTTACAAGATTTTAGGGTTTTGAAGACATGCATGAAGATTTTATGAAGAAATTTCAAAGCAAGTGTATGGTGTTCCCTTCCCTAGCTTAATTTCGAAATTAGGGGGAAATGGGTTAGGGATTTTACCTGAGAAATCAATAGAGAAGACAATGCACCAAGAATTTTCCAAGATCCAATGATTTGAAAGACTAGATGATGAAGGATATGTTTTCTCTCTCAATACTCCTCTCTCCCTCTCTTTTGTTTTTATCAGAAATGTGTTAGAAATGAGATAGAAGGTGTTCTAATAAAAGGTAGGTCGGGTCCAAAATCTTAGAAAAATACCATGCGAGCCCGATCTGCGATGCAATTCGCAATCGCAAGACAGACATGCGGTCCACAGAATGGACCGCAGAAGTGGCTCAAGTCTCAAACCTCTAAGGTTGGGAATGCGGTGAATATGCGATTCACATTTGAGTTCTGCAGTCGCAGAACGCACCATAGAACTGACCTTAGAATTTCCAGAGGGACAGTATGCGATAATTTTGTGGTCCACATATCAAATATGCAATCGCAGATTCGACCGTATTTTGAACATCAAAAATTTGTTGCTCTCTGATTCACTCTGCGGAAGGAATACGGTCCGAATAGCTGATCTGTGATCGCTTTCTGGACCGCATTTTGACCATTTTCTAGAACATTTCGACCCCAGCCCAGCATAGCCAGCAACAGACTCAGAGATAGGGGGTGGCTTGATGGGTAATACTGATAGAAAGAAAAGACGGGGGGAAACCATGCATGGTACTTCTCGACCCTATCTCCTTCACATTTTTATGTTCAAAATAGTAAAAAGGATCTGATCCATGTAGGTAGACTCGACTCTATGAGCTGCTAACATCTGAGCACTCATTTCATGGGGCCATACATCCTCCCCCGCTTAAGATAATTCTTCCTCGAATAAGGACATGGGAACCAAATGAGTTTGAAAACATTATATGCAAGTTTCTACACTTCAATAACTTTCAAGTTTGTTTTAGAAAAATTTTGACAGAGTCTCCCTTGTAATATGGACATAACCACCTGTCAAAGAATCCCCAGAACACATGTCCAATCATTGTTACACAAACTTGCTACCTTTACAACAGTTGTACCATGCATAATTCTCACAATTGCACATATTCAACCTCTTGATACACTTTTAACCATTTGACACACAACATATAATAAAATTAATCATAAATTACCTGTACTATTAAAGTCATTTACCAATCACAAGGGTACGACACAGTTATCTTTTTTCAATACAATTCCTCCATGCAAAACTAATCATTACACAATTAGAATACTTTGATACACGATCTCCATGCAAAAATTATTGTTACTTCCATACATCACCTTACCATGGGAGCGCAAAACTTTCATTACAAAAAAGGGCTGCACATTGTTCAAATAATCGCAATCACATAAACTTGGTTGGCACAACTTGGAGAAACTACAACAATAAGGCACTTGGAAAGCGAATGGATGATTCTTACACCTAATGGAACACAACACAAGCTCTCCAAGAGACAAGATTCAGATGACCATTCCTAGACTTAGTCAAATAGATGGGGTTATTTCATCTTCATCTCATCTTCCGCTTCCCACGTGGCTTCCTCGAGTTGTTGGTTTCTCCACAACATTTTAACTGAAGCAATCTCCTTGTTCTGCAACCTTCATACTTGCCTATCAAGAATAGCAACCGGAATCTCCTCATATGATAACTCTTCTGTAACATTGATGTTTTCCACGGGCACAATTTTTGACGGATCACCTAGAACTTTTCTCAACATGGATGCGTGAAACACCAGGTGCACCAAAGAAATTTTAGGGGGAAATTACAATCTATACGCAACTTGATCGATCCTTTGAAATACTTGATAAGGACGGACGTACCTAGGACTTAGTTTTCCCTTCTTTCCAAAGCGCATGAATCCCTTCATAGGGGACACCCTCAATAATACCCAATCTCCTTCTTGAAACTTCAATTCTCTTCGACGCACGTTCGCATAGGATTTATGGAGACTTTGAGCAGTCTTCATCCTCTCCTAAGTGACTCTTACCTTCTCCATGGCATGATGCACGAGATCTGTCCCTTACAATTCTGCTTCACCAACCTCGAACCACCCGATCGGGGACCTACAGCTTCTTCCGTACAATGATTTTAATGGGGCCATCATGATGGTAGCATGGAAGTTGTTGTTTTAAGAAAACTCCATAAGGGGAAGGTGAGCATCCCAACTACATTTTAAATCCATGACAAATGCCTGCAACATATCCTCGAGCATCTGAATATTGCGCTCTGCTTGGCCATCGGTCTGCTGATGAAAAGTTGTGCTGAGATTCACTTGAGTACCCAACCATTGCTGAAATTTTCTCTAGAAGTTAGTTGTAAACTCAGCTCCTCAATCCGAAATGATAGAAAGTGGCGTGCCATGAAGCCTCACTACCTCTTTGATATTCAACCGAGCATATTTTTCTGCAGTATTGGTGGACTTGATTGGCAAAAAGTGAGCTTATTTGGTGAGCCTATCCACAATTACCCAAGTTGAGTCGAACTTGTGCTGAGTACGAGGTATTAATGTTACGAAGTCCGTATTGATCATTTCCCACTTCAACATCGGTATTTCCATAAGCTGAGCCAACCCTACCGGCCGTTGATGCTCGGTCTTTACTTGCTCGCAATTTAGACACATAGAGATGAAGTCCGCTACACACTTCTTCATTCCACTCCACCAATAGATATCCTTGAAATCGTGATTCATCTTTGTAGAGCCTGCGTGGATCGGGAATAATATGTTATTAAACCCTTCTGTCCCTCGAGGTATTTCCTCTATGCGATCGCATAACCTCTCGTGTAATCGCATTGAATAACTCTTCCAACTCTCCAATTTGGCCTATGCGATCGCAACCCATACTACGCGATCGCATTGCTTCAGAATCCAACACTACGCGATCGCATAAGACTCCCTGCGATTGCAGAGAACAACTTCCTCCACCTATGAGATCGCGTACCGCTGACCGCGATCGCATTGATAAATTTCCAAGGACTTCCCAAACCTTCTATGTGATTGCAATAGCACTCCTGTGATCGCATTGAACAAAAGTCTGCAACATTTATGACAGCGAAATCTGATCTCCTAGCCAACAAAAAATGATCTGTTTGAACCTCTTAAAATACCCCGAGGCCGCCGAACCTCGAAAATTGAATTTCAACCCTAATTCTACACCAAACCTCGAAATTCAGTTTTGATTTAACTCCAAAGTCAAAAATCACCACCCGAGACCTTCCGAATCATCGGAAATCCATTCGGAGCCCTATCAATCATAAGTCAATATCCGATTTACTTTTCCAAACTTGCCTTCTCTTAAAGAGACTAACTTTCTCAATTCCAACCAAACTCTGACCGAATCACTTCAAACTCTACAAACACATATGATGAACCATAAAGAAGCATAAAAAGGGCAAAAAATGATGGTAACACACGTGGGACGGGTCGGGTCGTCAGAATCAGATTTTGAAATCCTAAACCAAGAAGCCTAATGTGTTTAACATAAGGCTTGTAAAAAACTAAATAAAGAATTGAAACGAAATGAGATTCCTTCTCTTCAGATCATTGTTCAAGGTGAGATCGATGATGGAGATTGAGTTAAGATCCAATTGAAACATTGTCTTTGATTGATGGAAAATTATTGGTCGCAGTCTACTATAGGAAGTTGAAAAAAAAAATGTCTGATGCTTATAAAAAGAAAGTACGTCTAAACAAATTTGTAGTGGGGCAACTCGTCCTGAGACATAATCTGTCGCATCATGAAGAAGCAGTGACGACCCGACTGGTCTTAATTCTCTGATTTCTTATTAACTGCTTTCCCCGTGTTTATTTCTATTATTTTGATTTTCTGGGACATTCGATATTATGTTTTGGAGAGTTTTGAGACACTTAGTCCCTAAATGAGAGAATAAGTGTTGGAAAGTTGACCGTAGTTGGAACAGTATGAAGATTGTCTCAGAATTGAACTCCAATGGCTCTGTTAACTCTGTTATGTGATTTCGAGCTTAGGGGCGTGTTCAGATTTTGTTTAAGAGATCCGTAGCTAGTTTAGGCTTGAAATGCCAAAAGTTAAATTTGTGAAGTTTCTAGTTCGATAGTGAGATTTGGATCAGAGAGTCGGAATGGAATTTCGAGAGTTGCAGTAGTTTTGTTATGTCAGTGGAATGTGTGTGCAAAATTTTAGGTAATTCGGATGAGGTTTGGTAGAATATTTTATCGAAAGTCTGTTTTTAGAATTTTTAAGCTTGAATCCGATGAAAGGTAGGTATTTTTGATGTTTTTTTTAGCGCTCCCATGGATGGAAAAAGTTTGAATAATATGTTAGGATTGGTTGGCAGGTTTGGTTGAGGTCACGGGGTTTTGAATGCTTAAGGGGTCATTTTGAAACTTGTAGAATTGTAGAAAAATGTAGTATCTTGTTTCCTTTATCGCGTTCGCAACTGATGTGCCAGAGATTTTCAGCACATTTCAATACTAATTGCTTAGATTTGAGCTCGTTTTAATAAAATTATTTGTGGTACTTATGTAGTTGTGTTGTTTTTACAGTACATAATGATTAGGAATCCAAGAACACAGAAATGGAAGCAAGAAGACAAGAAAAGAGCAAAATATTGCATAAATGCTGGTCTATGGTTCACTCTACGGTCGCAGATTAGACATGCGAGCCGCAGAAGGCACAACAAATCGCTGACCAAAGCACAGAGCTGAACAAAATCTCAAGTCGAGAATGCGGTTCATTATGCGACCGCAGAATAAAAATGCGAGCCGCGGAATGAACAACAAACAAATCATGTAGATCATTGAAGGTCATAGATGCAATGAAAACTATGGCCGAAGAACTCAAATATGGACCGCATAATTGGAATGCGATGAAGACCTGCAATCTAGTGTTTCAGCCTACGGTGTTGATGCTCAAAATGCAGACCGCATTCTCGCTCTGCGACTAAAATGCGGTCGCATACCGGGCGTATAAGGGAAATTTTGTCCTTTTTCTATCCCGATTTAAGCTCCACTAAAAATAGTTTTATTAAGCCTTTGTGGGTTCATCTTTTCTGGTCTTTACACTAAATTCCAATACATTCATATTCCCTACTTTTGGAATATTTTTGTTGAAGATTCTCTAAGTTATATGCATTTATGACATTAAATATTAGTTGATTTTTGTATCGTAACATGTGTAGCTAACTTTAAATACTAAGGCTGTGGACCTTAAATGAGTGATATATTAATAGGAATTTAACATTGAATATATGTATAATGGTTGATTCATATTTATTTACTTCTCATTCTTCATTTATTGTTAGTGGTTGTACACATTAACAAAAGCCATTAAATTCTTGCTTTGCTTGGGAAAGCGGGATTGAAATTTGGTAGAAGTAAATATCAATGACTCAAGACTTTTAACCTTTTTTAATAAAATCGCTTAGGAATAAGTGGGTTTTAGTTGGCATACATTGATGATTCTTCATTGCAACTATTTTACATTTGGGAAAACTATAAAAAGGAAATACTACTCTTTTTGGATAATATTGGGTAGTCACTTAGGCATCTTTTGCATATAAAAAGAACCTTCTATTAGAAATATATCATATTAAACCAATAAACATTACACTTCATTAAAGGAGACACAATCTTGGTTGCTTTAATCCAATTTATTACTCGTTAAATATTTCAACTAGCTATTACTTCAAATCAAACTCCATACATACTCTTGTTACTATAAACCACTCTCTCGTTACTATTAACCGAATAGAGATAAGACTTTAGTCGAGCAACATACTGAAGGAGTAATCTTTTCATACCTATTCCTTGTGGGATTCGACCCCAACCTTATTGGTTTATTATATTTGACACCGACCGCCATACACTATTTATTAAAGTGTAATTTCAGCATATCAAATTTGGTGTTGTTCCCGTGGAATACGATTTTGAAAAATACTATTTAGTGTATACTTTACTTATCCTCTATTTCTAGTCTGTCACACATTGCTTGGTATTAATAGGAAAACATGTCAGATTATGGTGATGATGTGGAGGGAGAAATGGGAGAAAACCCTTTTGCAGACATCGAAGAATACATTGAGGATAGCAACGCCATTTTGCCTACGGCCATTGGAGCGGAAACACATAAAGAGCAAAATGGTTTAAATCTGATGCTTAAGGCAGAAAGGTTCTTCAGAAATTCCACCAAAGATTATCCAATGTAACACCTTAGAAATTTTGTGGGTATGTGTTCAAAGCACAAGCAAATCAATGTATCCGATGATGCCCTGAAGTTGAGATGCTTCAAATATTCTCTAGATGGGGATGCAAATAAATGTCTCAAGAATCTACCTCCCAACTCTATCCTTTCTTGGCCCGAGCTTGTTTGGGTGTTTTTGTCCAAGTGGTTCCCACAAATCAAAAAGTCTGTGTTTTAAGATAAGTTTTGCTTCTTCAAGTACGTACATGGAGAACAGTTACATGATGCATGAGATCGCATCAAATTATAGTTGGTAAGGTCTCCAAACCATTCATTTCCGGATTTCATGTTGTTGGAAAAATTTTATATGGGCTTGGATCCTATGAACCCAGCCATTGCCAAGAATGCAGCTGACAGATCTTTCATGGACAAATCATTTGCATGAGTGACTCAAATTCTAGACAAAATGGAAAAGAACAACCAAGCATGGCATTCAGAGGATACTACCGGACGAATCTCATATGGCTCTCCTTCCTTGAGCAATTTGATCAAGGAAAATCAAGAAAGAGATCAAGTGATTATCGGGCTTGCTAAAAATTTGAATGTGCTAACAAAGATGTTTACCGAGATTCAGACAAAGAAAGTTAATGCGGTCGAAGATGCCCAACCCATCTTAGATGAAAATTTTGATGATGCAAATTATATCAAAGGCAACCCTGCAACGTTCAAGGGCAACAAAGAAAAGGAGGCCGAACCCGGAAGGGCAAGGCAACCAACAATGGAGAAGTGATCAAGGTCACTCACATCAAGGCAATTGGAACAACAACAACAACTTTGCGAAGCGGAGCTCCAACTCGTATGTTCCCCCAAAAGGTCTTTATTTAAAGCAAGGGGCGTCAAGTGAGTCAAAGTTAGGATGCATGCTTGAAAGAGTATTGCAAAACCTTGAAAAGTCTAACATGTCCATGAGAAACATGACCGAAGTTGTTGGCTCTCACACTAAATCTATCTAAAAGTTAGAGATGCAAATGAGAGACCTTTCAAGAGAGCAAAACACAAAGCAAAAACGGAAACCTGTTAATTGATACCATTGCAAACCCGAAGAGTGGTGGAGGCGGCTCTACTTCTCATGTCTTGGAAATAACTAATAAAAGAGGGAAGGTTGTACAAGGCGACATTGAGCAAGAGGTTGTTGGGAATGAAGCCGAACAAGAAGTTGAAGTAGAAGAGCAAGGGGTTGTTGAAGTTGAAAGGGCGCCGAAAAAAGAGAAGGTGCAAGAAGTGATCCAAGAAGGGGTGAAAGAAAAGGAGAAGTATATATCAAAGGCTGGACCTCCTATTCCTAGACCTTTTCCGCCTTTTTCTCAAAGACTTATTAGAAGGATTGATGATAGCAAGCTTGAGAAATTCTATGATATTCTAAAGCAATTGCCGATGAACATTCCATTCTGCGAGTCTTTTCAAGAAATCCCGGGGGTTGCTAAATATTTGAAGGATTTGATGACCAAAAAGAGGACCACAAAGAATGAGGTGGTAAACATTACTCAGCGGGTTAGCTCTATTATTTCCAGAATCCCCGTCCAAAAGAAAGAGGTCCTAGGAGCATTTATTATTCCATGCACTACCAGGGAACGTGACTTTGTAAGAGACCTTTGTGACAACGGGGCTAGCATCAACTTGGTGCCAGTTGCTATCTACAAGAAAGCGGTATTAGGGATGCTGAGGCCAACAAGCATGATGTTACAAATGGCCGATCGATCTATGAAGTGACCGGTAAGAATTGTTGATGATGTTATTATGAAAGTTGGAAAATTCCTTTTGCCCGCCGACTTTGTAATTCGTGACTGTGTTGTTGATAAAGAAATCCCTATCATCTTGGGGAGACCATTCATAGCCACGGGAAGAACACTCATGGATTCAGAGCGAAATGAAATTAAGTTCTGGGTGAATGATGAGGAAGTCAAATTTCAAGTGAGCAAGGGTATGAAGTTACCTCATGAGTATGACAACATTTCAGTGATAGAGGTGATCGATGAAGTGGAAGATGTCGTCGAGTTAAGAACAATGCCTTGATGAGGCATTGGCGGCTATCTTGGTGAATTTTGATGGCAAAGACATGGAGTAGGTAAATGCATTGGAGTGTCTTGGATGCTCTGCTTATACTCCTGCAAAGCTTTCTATTAATTTGGAGAATCGGAACACACCCCCCGCAAAGCCATCAATCACTGAGCCACCACAACTTGAGCTAAAACCACTCATGCCGCATTTAAGGTATAAATTTCTTGGCTCTAATGATACTTTAATGGTAATTGTTTCGCCTATGCTAAATGATGTACAGGTAAACCAATTGATTGGTGTCTTGGAAGAAAATAGACAAGCCATTGGATGGACCATTGCGGACATTCGTGGAATCCCCGTGGGAATTTGTGAGCATAATATCCAATTGGAAAATGCAACAAAGCTAAGTGTGGAACATCAAAGGTTGTTGAAAGTGTCAATGCAAGAGGTAGTAAAGAAGGAGATTATCAAATGGTTGGGTGTCGAGGTAGTTTACCCATTGCCGACAGTTCGTGGGTGAGCCCAATACAATGTTTGCCAAACAAAAGTGGCATAACCGTGATTGAAAATTAGAAGAATGAGCTCATTCCAACGCAAACTATGCTCGGATGGCGAGTGTGTATGGACTATCGAAAACATAATAGTGCTACTTGCAAGGACCACTTTCTATGCCTTTTATTAATCAAATGGTTGATCAGCTAGCGGGGAGGTAATTTTATTATTTCCTTGATTGTTACTTCGGCTACAATCAAATCAACATCGCTTTGTAAGATCAAGAGAAAACTACTTTCACTTGCCCATATGGCGCTTTTGCCTTTAGTCGGATGCCATTTGGATTGTAAAATGCTCCGACAATTTTCCAAAGGTGTATGATGCCCACCTTCTCCGACATGGTTGGGGACTTTCTTAGTCTTCATGGATGATTTCTTGGTGGTTGGTGATTCTCTTGAGCCCTATCTTAACTATCATAGACAACTGCTCAAGCGATGCGAAGAGGCCAACCTTGTGCTAATTTGGGAGAAGTGTCACTTCATGGTTAAAAAAGGCATTCTGCTTGGGCACAAAATATTGAAGCATGGTATTGAAGTCGACCGTGCAACGATTGAGATTATATCTATATTTCCTCCACCGACTTCCGTGAAAGGTGTTAGACGTTTTCTAGGGCATGCCGTGTTTTATAGACGCTTCATCAAGGACATCTCCAAGACTGCTAACACAATGAGAAATCTCTTTGAAAAGGATTCAAAGTTTGTGTTTGATGAGAATTATCTTAATGCTTTACAAGAGTTAAAGCAAAGGCTCACCACGGCACCCATTATTGTCACGCCCGATTGGTCACTTCCCTTCGAGCTCATGTGTGACACCAGTGGTGTAGCCATTGGAGCAATGATTGGCCAACATCACAACAAAATTCTCCACCCGGTGTACTATGCAAGTAAAACTCTCAATGGAGCACAAATGAACTACACGGTAACTTCGCAAGAGCTTCTTGCTATTGTTTATGCTTTTGAAAAATTCTTGGCCTATTTGTTGGGGTCCAAGGTTGTTGTATACAATGATCATGCTGCTGTTTGCTATCTCATGGGAAAGAAGGATGCAGAGCCTCGATCGATTCGATGGGTCTTGTTGTTGCCTGAATTTGACTTGAGGTCAAGGATCACAAGGGAACGCAAAATAAAGTGGCGGATCATTTGTCAAGGCTTGCAGAGGCAGGGAGACCAAAGAGAGATCTTGAATTCAATGATGCATTGTTGGATGAGCACATATTGGCATTATCTAGCACTTTTGCTCCTTGGTATGCCTATATAGCTAAATACTTGGTTAGTGACCTCACTCCGGATAGATTTGAATCATATCATTAAAAGAAAGTTTTGAGAGAATGTCGGCAATACTATTGGGAGGAACCATACTTGTTCCGTCTGTGTGCTGACAATATTATCAGAAGGTGTGTTCCCGAAGAAGAGGTTATGCCAATTCTCAAGGCATGCCATGACTCACCGCTTGGGGTCATCATGGAGGAAATCGAATGTCGGATTAATTTATTGAATGTTGATATTATTGGCCTTCCATCTACCATGATGCCAGTTAAATGGTAAAGGCTTGCGACCAATGGTAACAACAAGGTTCAATCTCCAAGAGGCATGAAATGACAATGCACTTTGTGATGGAGATAGAGATCTTTGACGTGTGGGGGATCGACTTCATGGGTCCTTTTTTAAGTTCTTGTTGGATGAAGTACATCTTGGTAAATATGGATAATGTGTCCAACTAGGTTGAAGAAGTTTCCTTGCCAAACAATGAGGCGAGAAGTGTGACTGCCTTCTTGAAGAAAAATATATTCACTCGGGTTGGAACCCCTAGAGACATTCTAAGTGATAGTGGATCTTATTTCTGTAACAAGGCTTTTTCGGGGCTACACGAGAAGTTTGGCATAAAACACAAGGTGGCCACACCCTATCATCCGTAGTCAAGTGGTCAAGTTGAGGTTTACAACCGGGAGATCAAGAGCATCCTAGAAAAAATTATGAATGCAAATAGGACCGATTGGTCATGGAAGCTAGATGATGCATTGTTGGCATACCACATAGCCTACAAAACTCCTACTGGTACTTCTCCTCATGGACTCGTCTTTGGTAAAGCCTGTCATCTACCCTTTGGAATTGGAACACATGGCTATGTGGACATTGAAAAGACTAAACTTAGACTAGGTTGAGGCTACAAATTTGAGATTGAAACAACTCAATGAAATGGAGGAATTCTAGGTCCACGCTTATGAAATTATTGCTGTGTACAAAGAACGAATGAAGTTTGTCCATGTCGAGAAGATCTTGAAAAGAGCATTTAAGGCATGTGATTTGGTCTTGCTCTTTAATTCAAGGCTCAAATTGTTTCCGGGCAAAATAAAAATGGTCCATTCCATTCAAGGTGGTGAATGTCTCTTCTTATAGAGCGGTGGAATTAGAATCGACAGATGGGTCCCGTACATTCAAGGTAAATGGCCAATGCATCAAGCATTATTTGGCACTGATGGTGAAAAATATTTGGTGGAGCAGCTGTCCCTCAAAGATGGTCCATGCCCGACTATTGAGTGAAATCAAAGGAACATCAATTCCATCGTGCTGCGACGTTAAATCAACCGTTTCATGGGAGGTAACACATTGTGTGGTAACACCTTTTAGTTATTTGAATTTGTAATTTTTTGGTATACAGATTTATTTGAGCAATTTAAAGTGTGTGTCAGAGTGTAGGGGGTTCAAAAGAACTCAACACTTGGTGGGGATGCATAAAAATTTGAAGAGAGGGCATATGTGAAGGATGTAGTACGAATGCTGTGAGATTATCATTATGCGAACTGCATTCTGACAGCAATCATAAGTAGAGAGAGGACTAAAATAATAGTTGAAAATGAGGTCAAATGGTGCATTATGTGGCCCATATTTCACTTATGCGACCTCATTATGCACCTTATTTGCTTCCCTCTGAGCTTGGTCTTTAACTTTACCACATAACAAATATATGGTCGCATAGTGTGCTAAGCGGTGAATCTTCCATCGCAGAATCTCAAATTTTGGCTCTCAAACAAAAACAAGCCCTAACAAGGACATCTTCCAGGCCAAAATCAAAGCGACCAAGGACGGAATCTATAGAACCACGCCCCTTTTTGCCGGAGGTTGACTTAGCGGCTAAGGCAAGAAAGAAGCAAGTAGATGACTATCACCTCCAACGGGGGGTACTGGGGTCAAGGGAAATGTATAGGGAAGGAATCCTCAAACAAAAACTCCTGCCTGAGAAGCAATTAAGCCTGGATGAGTTGAAAGAAAAGTATCCCTATATCTTGGAGAACATCAAGAAGAGGAAATGAGAGTCATTCACTAAGCCACCGAGTGAATACAACAATTCTATTGTTTGAGAACTCCATGCATCATATGGGGCCTCTAGGACCAAACACTAAAAATGAAATAGAGTGTTCACTGGGTAAGTACTTTTCCAAGGGAAAACATTCTTCTACCACTAAAGTACCATAAGCTATGTATATGTCTCAGACTAGAGTCCGGACATGGTAGAATATGATGATAGTTTTATGAACCAAAAAAGTGAATGTGGATGGATTGCCTTAGTTATTGCAGAGGGAACCCCTACCTTGATCAACCCTGGTCAGAAGATTTACAAGGAATGTTTTTCAAGAGAGGGTCGTTTCTGGCTTGCATTCCTTACCTCTAATTGATACCAACTTAGAAAAAAAAAGTTAGCCATTGATAAGGCACCTCTCATTGCCTGCATCATAAGTGGTATTAATATAGATGTAGGAGCAATGATATTTCAAGAGATAGGGATCAGGCCACACAACACGCTACTTGACTTCCATTCCCTTCCTTGATCACAACACTATACAAAGTGGTAGAAGTCCCTATTGATGAACGCAAAGACATAAAAGGAAAGAAGCAAGAGATCATTGATATCACCTGACTTGGTCATGCAATTATCTCACGAGTGGTCCAAGTCCAAGAAAAAACTACTCGAAGCCATCGGGTTCCGAGCCTATCGAGGTCCCTCATGCTACTGTTGCAAATTCTTCCACCTCCCAGCCTGCTTCTCAAGCCACCACTGTCCAGCCTGCTACGGCCATTTCTGTTGTTTCCAATCTTGCTCTATTGGCATAGAATGCCAATGCCAAAGTCGACAAACTTCCGAAGACATTTCAAAACCTTATAAAGAAAGCCCTACCGCCCATGAAAGGCTCAGTGATTTCCATTCAGTATAAGCAGTTAGAATATGTGGAGCGTTGCAGCAACTTGAGTGGAGGGCGGAAAAGATAAAGCGGGGTTAAGTGAGTGGGTTGCTTGAACTCAAGAAGGAGGTTGCTTTTATAATGAAGGAGGTTGCTTTTACAAAGATTGAGTTCCAAATGATGCAAAACTTGAATTCGATCTACCATCCCTCATTCCCACAGACGGTGATCAGGGTACATGTACAAAACCTCCGAACTTAGGTTTGATTCCGACAGATGGTGATCAGTGCATCACTCCATCAGGAGAGGTCACTTCTCAGACCAAGCTTTCATCCATCCCAACTTCCATATCCGAGGGTGTCCCCTCCGACACTTAGACGGCTACCGACTCCCGTAGCACTTAGTGTGCCTCAGGGATCCCCCTCAAACTCATATCTTTATATTTATGCATTGGGACAATACATACTATTAGTTGGGGGTGGGGGGTAGCATTGTAGATATTTTTGATGATATTGGAAACTGTTTTACATATGCATATCAGACTCCTGTTCTTCTGTGTATTTTGTGTTATATATATATTAGTATGACTTCTGTACATAAGTTGTGTTACGATGAAATTCGTGATATTGTTTATATTAGTAATTTATTGTGTTCATAATAGCATTGTGTAAATATGATACCATTGCCCGTATACATGAAGTAGATAGTGATTAGGAATCAATTACCCTTGGTTTTTCTTCTCCAGGTTCTTTTCCAAGGGTGTAATAGTAGAACTGGGATCGTAGAATGAATCATTTTGACCGGTTTGATGTAATTTCCTAGTATCAAGAATCTGCGTCTTTACATAGCATATACCCTTCCATATAAAAAAAATATGTTTATATTTTTTTGTCTACTTTTTCCAATGATGGATAGATTGACAACTTTATTAAGGGTGTTAGTCTTTGCAATAACTTTGTGAACTTGAGGCTCGCTCTGTGACTCTATGGTGACCTAGAGTTATACGTGTGTCTATGATGAAAGCGTTGAATTGCCAAGTGTTGACTCAGAACCGTCAAATTATGTGAATGAAATAGTTCATGTGCCATATGTGTGTGAGTTCTCTAAGTGTATATAACTCTCGTGTTTACTTTTATCGTCTAGAACTTAACCAGTTTGTCTTTCAATGTTAATAATAGTATGTTTGGTTGGAGGAATGATCTTGGGCATTCTTTGTCTGATTTTTTAAACCTCTGTAGCATTTCATGCCGACCTGTACATAAATAGTACAACTACTACCCAATTTGAGCCTGTAAGACTTTTCTTTGTCCAACTCATGACAAACATCTCCCCTTTTTGGTAGAATAATCCCTTCTTTTGAACCCTCCCTCCTTAAACATTGAGAATGAGTCTAAAAGTCTAAGTTGGGGGTGGTGTCATGGTGGAAATTGGGAAGGTTGTAAGTTGAGTTAGGACCAATTACCTAATAATTTTTTGTTTTAGATTGTTCAAGCTTTAAAAGAAACAAAAGAAGAAAAGATGTGTATATATATAAAAACGAAGAAGAAGAATGTATATGTATATAAAGTTTGTGCCTTAAATCAATTTAGAAGAGGTATGTAAGGTGGTTCTATGTTGGGAACTAGTCGCAAATGAGGCTATAAAGGTTTGAAAAGAAGCAAAGTAAAAAAAAGAGGTATTCCAATTGAAAAAGTGTGAGTAGTGTTTAAGGAGGGTAAAGTCACTTGTACCCAAATGTCTATCCACCCCTGCCAGAGACCCACATTACAAGCTTAAAAGACCTTATGAGACCTCTTACCGAACATTCTTAAATAAGCGGTTAATAAAAATAAGAGCAAGCTTATGATATGAAACGTTGTAACACTTGAAGTTCTTTTTGAGAGTGAGTGTGTTTGTAAGTGGCCCCTTTCTATTGTCCTTCTAAATATTTTGTTTTTTGGACCTTTTGTCTAGTAAGGGTACATGAACTATGGATTTAAACGAATGTTGAGCTTTTGAGTCAAATGCAATTGCACTCAGCTGAGGGTAACATTTGGTCGCAATGGCTGACGCTCAAAGTTCACAGGTTGGTTTGTTTTCCTTGTATATACTATCATTTCTGGAAGGGTGAAACAATTGTAGATGCACACTTGAAGTGCTAGCAATGAACACTACCCTTAGTCATTATTCTTTCATGTTTTGTAAATAGAGTCTAGAATAGGTTAAGCATGTTTTAGTTTATTGAGGACAAGCAAGAGTATATGTTGGGGGTGTTGATGTGCCGGAGAATTTTGGCACATTTCGATAGTAATTGCTTAAATTTTAGATTTTTTTATTGCAATTATTTATGTTACTTATTTAGTGTATTGTTTTTAAAGTGCATAAGAATTTGGAACCCAAATAAATGGAAATGGAAGCAAGAAGACAAGAAAAGGGCAAAACGTTGCATAAATGTTGGCCTGCAGTTCACTCTGCAGTCGCAGATCACACATGCAAGCCGTTGAAGGCAAAAAAAATCGCAAACCAAAGAAAAATCGTGAACTAAATATCAAGTCGAGAATGCGGTTAATTATGTGATGACATAATAAACATGTGAGCTGCAGAATTAATTGCAAACAAATCATGAAGATCACTGAAGGTCAAATATACGGTGAAATCTGCTGCCGCAGGACTCAAATGCGAAACACATAATTGGAATGTGATGAAGACCTGCAATATAAGGTTTTAGTCTACGGTGTTGATTCTCAAAATGTGAACCACATTCCTTCTCTACGACAAGAATGTGGTCACATACCGGCCGTATAAGGGCAATTTTGTCCTTTTTCTATCCCGATTTTTGCCCCATTATAAATAGTTTTATGAATCCTTTGTGGGATCATCTTGTCTTGTCTTTATACTACACTGCAATACAATAATATTCCCTACTTTTTGAAGCTTTTGGTTGAAGATTCTGTACTTTGTAAGCATTTATGACATTAAATATTAGTTGGTTTTTGTATTGTAGCATGTGTAGCTAAGTTTAAATCTAAGATTGTAGAACCTAAATGGGTGTTATGTTAATGGGTGTTTATATATGTATAATGGTTGGTTGATATTTATTTACTTCTCATTCTTGATTTATTGCTTGTGGTTGCAAACATTAACAAAAGCCATTAAATTCTTGCTTTGCTTGAGAAAGTGGGGTTGGAATTTAGTAGAAGTAAATATCAATGACTCATGGCTTTAAACCTTGTTTAATAAAATCTCTTAGGAATAAGTGGGTTTTAGTTGGCATACATTGATGATTCTTCATTGCAACTCTTTTACATTTGGAAAAAACTATAAAGAGGAAATACCACTTAATTATAGAAAAATATTGGGTAGTCACTTAGGCATCATTTGCATATAAAAAGAACCTTCCATTAGAAATATATCAGATTAACAACAATAAACATAACACATCATTAAAGGGGAAACAACCTTGGTTGCTTTAATCCAATTGATTACTCGTTAAATATTTCAAGTAGATATTATTTCAAATCAAACTCCATACATACTCTTGTAGCGATAAACCACTCTCTTGTTACTATTAATCGAATAGAGATAAGACTTTAGTCGAGCAAAACGCTGAATGAGTAACCTTTTCACACCTATTCCCTTTTGGATTTGACCCTAACCTTGTTGGGTTAATATATTTGACACCCACCGCTTACACTCTTTATTAAAGTGTAATTTGAGTGTATCACTAACCTTCCTAGCTTCCCTTTGCATTCGCATTGTGTAATTCTGGAGGGTGATTAAATTGTTCTTCGCGATCACATTTATTGGCTCGCAATCGCGGATGTATGTCCTTTTGATATCCAATTTTTTTCTAGGTGTATTTATGCTTACGATACTTTCAAAATAGCATATATAGTCATATATCAGCACACCCAAGAGTTATGGTATTTTTTAATAATTTTTAAACTAATTTATTGCTTATTATAATACCGTAAAAATAAAACAATTTTCCCCAAAATTATTATTTTGGAAAATAACTTATTTTATCCTCATATTTACACCAAAATATAATTATAGTAATTTTTCCACATTCTTACAAGATTATTTGGCATTTTTAAAGCTGAATTGCATATAATTGCAATTATAGCCTATTTTGTAATTGATAGCATTTTATAATATTAAAATTAACCCTAATAGTTTTAAATTATTATTTATATTATAGTATTTACGTAGTTCTTTTAGTTTGTTTCTAAAACTGATATTGCTATTTTTATAAAAAATAAACTAGGAAAGATGCTATTTACAATCTAGCCATAATTGTATTTAATTTTCAGCAAATTTTGCACCCCAATTTAAACCAAACTAAGCCCAAATAACCAAGCCCAATTACAATTTAACTCGACTCAGAACCTATTCAACTGACCCAGCCCATAACCCCTTTCAATCTTAGCTGTTAACCATTTAGATCAACATCCCTCGTTACTTCTTTCCTTAATAATCCCAACAACCCCCCTAAGCCCTTTCATTTCTCTCAACTCACCTCAAACCCTAGCCCTTTTCTCTCACTGAAACCCCAATACATGGCTTCCCAAGCTCATTGGAGGCCTATACAAGCCTCTCATGGCTTTTACGTGTTCATTTCTAAGGTCCTATGGACAGATCTTGAAGGGTTTTGACTAAGCCTTTACTCGATGACTGTTCTTCGGTCGTCTTCAGCCTTTGTTCGGCTAGCCATGCCTATTCAAGTTGACCTTCGACTATCCTTCTTAGATAGATGGTTTTCAAAGAATTTCTCATTGCCTGGGTTTCTTACGAAACCCTAATCTCTAAGGTTATCCTTCGATTTATTTGCAGATCTGCTCCGGATCTGTGTGTGTTTGAACATTCTATGCATGTTTCTCGAAGTTTCTTTAATTTTGCTTTCAAAACTCTTTATTTTTTATTTTTATTTTATGTTAAGTTATTTTGGATCTCTTCTCTGATTCTCGACATGTTTTACTGTGTTTTGCTTGAGTTCTTTTCTATTTGAGTTAGCATTATGAAAACCCTTATTTTTGGGATTTTGTTTGTGTTTCTTAGTCTGTTTGTTAATATTTATTTGGTTTACCTTATTTTTTCTATATGAGTTTGTATGTTGAAAACCCTAGTTTTTGGTATTTATCCGAAATTCTGAATATGTTTATTTGTTTATATGCTTATCTCCTCTAAACTCGATTGATTTCGAAAATCCTATTTTTTTGGGGACTATTCGATTTCTTTGAAGTTGTTTGTGCAACCCGTCTTTTGAAATTGCTCAACGTGATTCCTTTATTTAAACTCTCTTCTTTCCATATGTGACTCTTTTGGTTTCGAGTTCTTGCTACTTCTAAAAGTTCACTATGATTTTCACTCTACTCTTTGCATGCTTCTGATCTACTTCTCTATTATTAAACACTGAAACCCAGCTATCATACACCGTAAGTTTTACTTTTGAGCTACTACTATATGTTGTTCTTTTGCCATAGCTTGGTCTTACATGTCTATTACTTGTGCATTCATTTATATACCGAGTCCCTTCTCTGATTGATATTTTTTTTTAAATCGTAATTGATTTCAAAACTTTTCCCTTCATGAAATTCTGATTTTTTTTACTCGCCTGTCAAGGGTCAATTGATTCTCTTTCTTTGTTTGGCATTACTAAATCCTTTCCAAAAATAGTTACAATCCTGTAATTGAACTTAAATACCTATTGTATGATTTTACTGCTCCTTTTATGGCAACAACCATTCTGCTTACACACAGATTTTCTTTCCTTATTTTGATCAATGTTAGTATCCGGTTGAACAATAATCATTTGAACATAGGGAAGTCTTGTGTTAATTGATTCTAATTGATGATACCCATATTTATGTTAAACCTGTACTTTTTTCCTTATTTTATCCTCGTTTTAATAAACTATAAATACCTATTCTCTTCTCTTTCAAAGACACGAACACACATAATAGAAGCCACTACCTCTTCTCCCAAATACTCTTTGGTTTTCTTTAAATGAATTCGGGTTTTATCGGAGCTCAAAAGCTAGAGTCCTCATCTTTGATTGTGCTTTGGCTTCAAGTATTATGCTTTTCTTCCTCCTTCCTTTTCTGCAACTGGTATATCTCTTTTGTTTAAACTCTGCCTCTTTCTTATGTGTTTATGCTTATGTCTTCTCTTTGTTTATTTTACTACTTTCTGCAAGTTTGTTTATTCTCTCTTCTATATGAATTCCAATCCCTAAACCATTTGTATGTTGTGTTATGGTTCGGAAAACATGACAACACTTGATATTGTTGTTCATGTATATGGACTGGACACCCTGAGTCCTAAACTCTTTCAATTCCCCTTTCCCTTTATATGTATTCTGAGACTGAAACTTTGGTCTGGCAGTGTCCTAATCACTGTCTAGACCATAGTCTGACCTTCAATAGGTATTTGCTCCTCTTTTCAGCTAAACAAGATTGTCAAGGGTGTGCCAACCTACTTTGTGGCTAGGCATGACCACCGGCCTTCCATGGCACTCCCTAACCCCTCTCTTGCACTTATACACATTCTTAGAATCTTTTTTTTGCCCCACGCTTGTGAGCCTTGCCTCGGGACCCTTGAGCTCCCTCTGATCTTGGACACCTGAGGGATGACTCTTCGACACTGCACTATAACTCTTTGTAATTAATATCTTGGGTGTAAGAACTTCCTAGAGTTCTTGAAACTCCTTGGATCGCTGAAGAATCCTTGATAAGAGAAGGGTTTGGAAATCTGGATCTCAGAAGTTGTTCAATCTCATGTTGTTAGATACTAAGTCTGAATTAGGCTGCTCGGATGTAGCTGTAGTTTGTGATGTACTTTTAATTTCAGTGTGATTTCTCAGTGGTTTGTAATAATTTGAATAAACTCGGGGATCTATTGTAAAAGGGAGGGGATTTAATTTTATGCACAAATTGTTAGAAACCATGCTTATAGGACTTTTACTGTAAATCTATGCAATTGCACAAGTAGAAATCATGCCTATATGATCTAACTTTCTGATTTGTGCAACTATGCTTATAGATACCATGCCTATAGGGACTTGTATTTCTACATTTATAATGACATTTGGAAAACTGTTAGGCTTAATGAGAAATCAACATATAGATATCATGTTAATAAGGCTGTTAAAGTTTGAAAGGTACTAAAATTAGTATCTCATAGAGATCACTCCTATAGGAACGTCCAATAAGAATTGTTTCACTCGTCTACAGTACTAACCCCTTTTGCTAAAACAAGCGTCTTTCTACACATTTTCTGAACTCCTAAAACTTTTCTTGCAACCAAATCAGTGCATCTTTTTCCTTCTTGATAAACATTCTTTAATCATTGCATATTTTCTTAAAACTTACTGTTTTCCTGATAATTTGACAAACATTTTTTAAAATCAATCTGAATTCACTTCTTTACACTTATCTGATAAACCTCTTGATTCAGTCTGCAATTCGGTACTTTCATTAAAAATCGGCAACTTTCTTTTTCTTAAACAAGTATGTTTTCTGAAACCCATTTTAAACCATTTTCTTTGTATTAAGTCTACAAACTTTTATGAGACTTATCTTATTCTGCAATTCCTTTACAATCAGTAGTTATGTCCCACACTTAAGGTAAAGTTGACTAATTATAGTGGCTCCGTCTTTAACAACTGTATTCAAGTGAGCCTAATGTAGACTTTATGTCTAAAAGTATGTGTTGAATCAGTCCGCTTATTGCTATAATTTTAAAGAACAAACCAGTACATCCAAGACATGCTAAACTCTATGGCTTATCTGATTTAAGGAGGTTTTACTTGAGCCTTACTTGCTTGTCTTCCTCCACTTTAACTTGTATTTATATATTTCGATTGACGCCTTAGTATTTTGTCCATTGAAACTATCAAAAGGCCCCAAAACCCTTTCCCTTCTGGATTATTAGTGCTAAATGACTACGGGACTGATAGGATTGGGACGAGTACTAGCATGCAATAAGTAACAAAACTTTATGCGCCTCAATACCTTAGCGGTTTAGGAAGGGTAGAATATGTATATGATGACTGCTGCGCTAATATCACGTGCGACTCCTTCTCTGATGAGTGATTGCTAGATATTGCATTGACGTGATCCATATTATTGGTAAACCTATGACTCCTCTCCCTTTAACTTGTAATTTTTTTAAGTTTTCTTTGAAAACTAATTTTTCTAAACACTCTACTTCATCAACTCTTAAACATGTTTACAAAACTATGTGAAGCCCTTTGCTTTATTTTTCAACTTGTCTTCTTAAAGTCACAATTGTAGCATGGCAGCCACACTTGTGGATCATGAGGGTGCCTAACAATTTCTCTTTGGGATTATTCCTATCCCTTACCCTAATCTCTGGTCTCTTCACCTCAAACTATTCTAAAAAAGGTTCCTCATTCATAATAATCAGTAGGTATCGACTGTTCAAATTCTAAACCCAATTCACGAAAAGGAATAGAGTTGTCCTCCAAATATAGTGTACGCGATTTCGACCTATAGAAAAAGGGGGCATCGACAACATGGCGACTCTACTGGGGAATTCTTTAGGCTTTTCCCACTGCATTTCGTTTGTGTCTCAGTTATCTCATTAATTGCTTTATTTACTGTCTTTTATTCTTTCAATATGAAAATGACTTAGATCTTCATGTCTTTTCTTTCCTTTCACTGCTTTCCTTTGTTGCTTTATTTCAGTACTATTGCATTTACGAGCAATTATGTAATTATTTGTCTTATGAATTTGAAAATACATGTTAATTCTTGTAATTGCATCTTCGACATCATTTTTCACTCGTGCCCAAATAAATACCGTAGCAACACTTATAATGAGAGGTTGTGCTCTTCTAATATTAAAACCCTTTTAATGGAAAAGGTGTTTTTACGGTAAAACCAGTCGATCAGCGATGCAGTCGACGGTTCCGTTCCTTTCCCTCTTGAGTTGTCAGCTCAAGGGTAATTGTGTAATACCCCAATACAAACATTACTCTATTTAATTGTACATGCATTATGGTCAAACCTAGCCGAGTTAGTTATGTTGTCCGCATAATAACTCATTATGATAACCTTGTCCAAAGTACATAGGGTTTCCCTAAAACCCAAATGGACACCTACACGTTCTCTGCATTTAATTGGAGAACTAAATGCTTGCTATGCAAATTATTGGTTTAAATAGTCGAGTCTGGTGGGGTAGGGTCTAACACTCTGTTTTGCGGAAAATGAGGCACGAAGTCCCCAGATTTGGCATGGTAACAAATATTCATCCTAGGCTGCCAAATTGGTGGAACGACCTCCACTCTAGTGATAAGACACTCGTCAGCAAATACTTAGGGAATTTGCCTTCCCTTCTAGAAATCCGGCCTGACAACAAAATCATAGAGACTGCAACTCTATTCTTGGATAGTGACAGGCCCGTGTTCTGCTTCACGAACCTTAAAAATGACTCCTCCGCTCGAAAAACGATGAAATTTAGCTGGTATTCCTTGTGAGACTCCGGGTTTACTTATGCAAGAGGATTGCAAGGGTAAGTGTTTCCTTAAGATGAAGGGACTGAAGAAGAATCCAGACTTGACTTGTCTTAAAGACTCGTACATCCCATTCGACTATCTGTACAAAAGGTAGGGCTATAACAAGTCATAATACACCTACTCAGATGAATTTCCCCTCACCTCAGTAGGTCATGTTCACAGAAAGATATTCATCTTCATGTTTTGTTTCCTAGGGATGATAGTGTTCCCTATGAAGAAGGCTAGGATCCACGGTAAACTGTTCGTGGTAACCAAGACTCTGATGGAAGGAATTGGCAGGCAACCTTTTAGTATAGTACCCATGATAGTTGCTGAAATATATCGAGCCCTAGGCAAGTGTCACCAAAAGGCCAACCATTTTGAGGGATGCAACTTCTTACTTCCGTTCTGGCTCATGGAACACATCCAGAAAGGAGAATACCTGCAAGAGATCTTACGTAGAGACTGGGATGATCTCATCACCTTCCACCAGCCAAGGCGTATTAATTATATGCCTAACATGTTCGCTCAGCCAGAAGACGCTGGATGATGGGTAGAGTTATTTGAGAATCTGAAAAAAGACCAAGTACAGTGAATGGTCGAGGGGTTCCCTACAAATGAATTCATTGTTCGATTCTGTGACGGACCATTTCTCATATTAATTGGTCTGAGAGGAACTTATCCCTACGTTCCCCTTCGGGCCATGATACAGGCTAAAAGAAAGTAAATCATACAAAGGGTCGACAACATGAGTCACTTCAGGGCTGATTTCAAGGACAATGATTGAGCTAAAAGGAAAGTTCATCAATAGGATTGAATACTATCAAAATGCTAAAGGGAATGCAGGCAGATATTTGGCCCGTGCTTATCTTCTTTTAAGACTGCATGAGCTGGTAAGTCTGTTTGAGGGAGACAAAGATGATGAATCTGGGGATGGTCCTTTTGGGACCTAGTAGTTAGGACTCTTTCATTTGGATTTAATGATGTAATAAGACTAATGGCCACTAGTGACAGCTTACTTTCTGTTATTTAGTGTCGTTTGGGATTCATCTTATTTTTATTAATTAAATGAGGCATTTAGCATTATAAATTCTCCAAATTAATTATCTTATCTCGGGCAAAACGAGGCGCCCAAATTAGGACATAATTTTTATCCTTCAAGAATGTGTTTAGATGCTTCAACATTTTTCCTCAGAATCCGCACTTGTTACCTTTTTTCTTTTCTTTTGTTATTCCCCTCCCCAAAGGTTATTTCGTGCATTATGGCATCATCATCATACAATATTAGGTCCAAGGTCCCTCCACATCCTCATCCTCCAAGTCTTATCAGGAACAAGAACCAAAATAGAAGGGAAGATTCAAGCACAAGAAAGTAAAGAACAAAGATTCCTCACGATTGCTATGGAAACTACTGCCCAACTCGAGCAGACACTATTGAAGTTCCAAGAAGAAGTAGATCAAATTTGGAACTTGGAAAATTTATCATTCACCCTCACTGATCCTGATGTCAACTTTCTAAATGATCAAAATCATGCATCTCCATAGAACACCCCACAAGCACAGATGCAACCCACTCATGCTCAACACTGCAACATATGCTACACTACAAAAAATGCTTCACCACTCATTCTTGAACCACTTAACACCACAAATGACCACCTCCAAACCAATCCCATCTACGTAGATTTTTTACTTTTTTTGGCAATCCACTAGGCAAATGCCTAGGGTTAGTTTTCGTTAATAAAAAGATAAAGAAAATTACAACAGATAGGACAATACGATAAGAGGGAGAGGCACAGGTATTGTCACCCATATAACACTACCCTATGGAAACCTTACCTTATAAATTCTATCGAGGCCCGAAAAAGCCTCAAGAAATAGAAAGCACGAAAAACAAAAATAAAAGAAAATCCAATACAAACATGATCATCACAGAGTTTATAACGAACTCTGTGATGATAATACACCGATGAATATTAATGTGATGGTAAAGAAAGAGGATATGTTGCTTTGTTTTCTCCATATTTTTGAAAAAAGTTCTCAATATGTCTTTAAAAATCACGTTTGTTCCTCGAATTATTAGGCTTTAAAAATCACGCTTGTTCAGAAACATGGAAGTAGAACTCAAGAAGTTGACCATCCGAGTCCAGGGCATGGAAGAAAACAAAGGTATAGAGGGACTGAATTACGAGAACCTCTATATTCAGCCAGATGTTGATCTTCACGAGGGGTACAAATCTCCCAAGTTTGAAATATTTGATGGCACAGGAGATCCAAAGTCCATATGAGGACATATTGTGATAAGCTGGTCAGAGTCGGAAGGGATAAGAAAATTCGTATGAAACTCATCATTAAAAGCTTGAAAGGGGATGCTTTATCCTGGTACATCAGCCAGGACCCCAAGAAATTGACAAGCTGGGTAGGTATGGCATCAGATTTCATGGATAGGTTCTGATTCAACGCAGAGAATGCATCAGATATATTCTACATCCAAAATTCAAAAAAGGAGCCTATTGAGACATTCCGCGAGTATCCTACGCGTTAGAGATCTGATGCTGCTAACGTAAGGCCGACCTTTAAAGAGGAACAGATGAACAGATTCTTTGTCCGGGCTCAAGATCCACAATATTATGGGGGATTGTTGCTTATCGAGGGTCATAAATTCCACGATATCATCTAGCTGGGAGAAAGAACTGAGGAAGGCATTAAGAATGGAATGGTTAGTAATCTTGAAGCATTTCACGCCACAAACAAGGCGTTAGAGTCTTGTGGCACATCCTAGAAGAAGGAAGTGAGTGTTGTGATGGTCGCACAGGGAGACAAATCACAACTAAAATACCATACTTACCCATGACATCCAATTACATTCCATCTTATCCCGAATTACCAAGCACCCGCACCCTCTTACGAAAATCCACCACATGTTTACCAATCATCTCCACCTTCCGCCTATAAACTTACTTCACCCAGATACTCTCAGCCTGTATCTGTCTACCAAGCTTATTATTCCCAACCCTCTCATATCAATAACCTCCCACTCACTAAAATTTCCCCAGACCTAAACAAAATTTTGACGGCAGACCTCCCTAACAATACACAGTCATCGCTGAGCTAATTGAGCAGTTGTATTGGAGACATAAAGCTTCTGGTTACGTCTCCCTTAGCCTTGCCATAACCCCATAAACTCCTTCCCAGTGGTTCAACCCTAATAAGCCCTGTGTGTACCACTCTGTAATGAAGGGTCACACCATTGACAAATGCCGCTAGTTGAAGGACAAGATTCAAAATCTGATCGACAATAAGGTTATTGTTGTAAAGGACGCTGCTCCTAATGTCTGGAACAACCCACTGCCTGAGCACAAAGGTGGAGATATTCACATGATCGAGATCGAAGATGACTGGGACCCCAAGGGGTCTATAGGATTGATTTCTGAGGGTGATTAGCAAAAGAAACCGACTGTCGTGCTTCGTCCAATAGTTATGCAGAACTATCCCTCCAAGGGCGATGATATAAATATATCTATACCTCTCGAATTTAAAGTACCTTCCTCTACAAAGGCACTCAGACCAATTCAGGTTGAGTTTGGTATCCCGAAGGCACCTGCACCTTTCGAAGTTGTTGTGTTACCGCCAAGGGTACCTATTCCTATGGAAATGTCAGACATAATACAGTTCCACTTAAATGCCATACCATGCGAAAACACAGCTGAAGTGAGGAGGAAAGGAAAGAACAAGACGAGAGAAGCAATTGTTGCGCTGGGTGTGACTAGAACAGTCAGGAGGCAGAGTATTGTAAGAATGCCTCTGGACAACCTATTGAAACTGGGACCGATGATCTTTGGAGGAAAATACAAGCAAAGGAGTACTCGGTCATTGAGCAGTTGAACAAAACACCAGCGTAGATCTCCATCTTTGCACTTCTACCGAAATCTGACACACGCAAAAATTCCTTGATGAAGATATTGAGCGAAGCTTATATGCCCAACAACATAACTGGAGGCAAAATGCCAAATATGGTAGGATAGGTACTGCCACAGGATCACCTTCCACGAAGATGAGCTGTCTCATGAATGACTGAGTCAGAAAAGGTCCTGCATATCACCGTGCAATGCGCGGATTACTTCATCACTAGAGTCCTGATCGACGGAGGATCAATCCTCAACATCTGTCAGTTGTTAACTCTCAAATCAATTGTAATAAGCCTGCACGAGATCAAAGATGGGGCCATGAATGTCAAAGCCTTCAATGGGTCCCAAAGGTCAACTATCAAAGAGAATAGCCTATGCGTGCAAATGGGACCAACTTTGTTCGACATTGACTTTCAAGTGATAGCTTTCCCAGCAACCTACAACTTGCTATTGAGATGACCTTGGATCCACGTTGTTGGAGCCATAGCATCAACCATGCATCATGTAGTGAAGTTTGAATAGTATCACCAAGAGGTGATTATTCATGGTGATGGTAGCAACCCATATATAGTCACCAGACCATCCTAATGATTAGAGGCTGAAGGAGAATAGGCAGATAAACATACCACCACATTGAAAGGGTAAACGTTGGAGACAAGGATAAATGGTGGGATAACAAGATCAAAAGTATATTGAATTGTTGTGGGTTCAAACCTGGAAAGGGACTCGACAAAAGCCTCCAAGGAATCACCAAACCCATCAAGTTGAAGAAACATGGTACCACATTTGGTTTGGGGTATGAATACACTTGGAAAGAGTTAGATGACTGGTCGCACTATGGCGTGGTCCCTACTATCCACTTGAGCATCTGATACCTCGCCTGGAGCAGACTTTCTAGCCGACAGATGTCATATATGGATCTGAGGAAGATGAAGTATTAGCAGCCATGAAGAATCTATTCCTGGAGAATGATGATATGGACTGATGTGTTATTTTTTAGGAGGAAGCGGAGGAAGCCCCTTCTATAAGAGTTATGAGCCGAGGAGAGCACCTCGATAATTGGTCAATCAGAACCACCAAGGCCGGAAAGCTTCAGGGTAGTAAGGCTAAGCAAAAACACCATGCATCATATTTTAACTTTTTACTAGCTAATTTTATTTCCGCATTGTCTTTAATTTTGAAATGAGCTCCAAGGTTCAAAAAAATTTTGAATTCAATCAAAGCATTTTAGTTTATTATATATCTCTCTCTAATTAATTTCTCCTTCATTTAATTTACTTACATAGTGTTGGCCCAAGCGTAGTTGATGTTTTGAATATTAACAATTAAACGCAGTGATGGACCTGGTCCATTGGGAGACAAAATTGTTATGGCCCATACATATGAGACGCACATGAAGAAGATAAATCCTTGGGGATCAAGCTACAATATCTTTAAAATATCTTCTTAACTGATCGAAAAGATCGTATATGGGATAAGGAGAAGATGTCTCCTTATGAGAAGAGAATACATCCGGATTATGGTTGGAGTTTGGGTTGGTCTATGACCAAAAATAGGAGGATCTGAAATTGAGTTACAATCCAACACTAATTGCTAATCTTATAAATAATTGAGTTATCCTCTTTTACAGGTATTGCATATATGTAGAAGTTAAACATAATTGAGAGCAAAAATGTATGTTTGTTTTGCAAGCAATATATGTGAAATGTAAGTATGCACACATGAAGCAACTTGAACGAGATACAGGAACCATTTCCATTGTGTTTATTCTTATTCTAGTTCAGTTGTAGTAGTTGTTTAATATTGTATCCTTCAGCTTATTTAGAAGCAATTGTATTAGGTACTTAGAGTTATTTTGAAGGTGTCGCAATAGTTGAGGATGTGTGCCACACTGAGATTATAGTTAATCCTTAGGTTTACAAGGAGTTTTGTAAATGATGTTTTGGCACAGTGATTTTAGTGGAAGTTTGGAAAAATCCTACTAAGTAGTATGTCGTGGTTTTTTTCACCTTTAAGCCAGGTGTTTTTCATGTAAAATTATTTGTGCACTTTACATTCAGTATTTATTCTTCCGCAAACTGTAGTAATTAGAGTACTTAGAAGAACCTAGTTCTTCTAAAGAGAAAATTGGATACCACAAAAATCCTCCCCGTCTTGTGTGGTATTGAGGTTTATTACTTCAATTGGTATCAGAGTAGGTTATCCTTGAATATGTTAACACCTTAGGTAAGATCAACATGAGTGCACCACCTGGTAACTAGGAAGGATAGTCCACTGCTAGGCCTCCACATTTCAATGGTCTCTACAACTCCTGGTCGAAGAACCGAATGAGAGACCACATCATGGGAGAAGACTATGAGCGTTGGGACATCATCACTGATGGTTCTTTAGCCACAATAAAGAAGACTGCTGAAGGGTTGGATGTTCCAAATACAAAATGCGGATTGCACTGCTGAAGACTTAAAAAAGTTAAAAATGAATTCAAAGGCAAAGAAATGGCTATTACGTGGACTTGGCCCAGATTAGTAAAACAGGGTCAAAAGATGTAATACTGCCAAGGAAATTTGGGACATATTACAAGTGTCCCATGAGGGAACACCTCAAGAGAAGAGTTCAGGAGGAACATTGTTGTATTCTTAATATGAGAATTTCACTATGAAGGATGGAGAAATCATCCAAGAGATGTACACTAGGTTCACTACACAGACAAATGAACTTGAGTCTCTAGGAAGGATTATCCTAGAAGAAGACAAGGTTGAGATGATCTTAACTAGAGTTCTAACAATTTACTAGGAAAGCAAAATCAAAGCTATTAAGAAATCCAAGGATATTGCTACCCTAGAATTTGATGAACTCATTGGAAATCTTACTGCCTATGTATTGGGAAGGTAGACTATGAAGATGGATGCTCAAAAGAAAGAAAGAAGTTTGGCTCTCAAATATATTAGAAGGATTAGATCTTGATGATGATGAAATGGCTATGATTATCAGAGACTTCAAAATGTATCTTATGAGACGAAAGGGTCCTTCATGAGGAACAAACTTCAATAAACCTCTGTCTATTGAGAAGCAGACAATTGATGGTTGCTATAAGTGTGGTATAACAGACCATATGATCAACTACTACCCTCAATGGGAGATTGAGTGGAAGAAAGAAAGAGCTGAACGGAGAAACAGGAAGAAGGAACATGTCCAACCAAGAAGAAACAAAGGTTCAACTAAGGTCATGGTTGTTGTATGGGAGAAACCTCAGAGGATAAAGCTTAAAATGAAAAAGCTCTTATGGCCATCGGAGAATGAGAGGATGAATAGGAGGTCCATGTGAAGGGGAGAAGCCAAATATGGTACATGGATAGTGGCTGCTCAAAACATATGACTGGGAACAAGGACCAGTTCCTTTCACTTGAGAACCTGAAAGGAGGTAATGTCTCATTTGGAAATGGAAAGAAAGGTGATATCATTGCGGTTGGAATGGTAGGAAAGAAAGACGCTCATTCCATTGAGAATTTCTATTTGATAGATGGCTTGTAATATTGCCCGATATGTGTGTCACAACTTTGTGACAGAGGTAATCTTGTAGCTTTTACTTCTAACAAATGCTTTGAGATTAAGGTTACTGCTGACAAGGTTGTTTTGTAGGGAAAGATAGTTAACATTATTTACATTGTAGATTTGTCAACTATATTTGAAAATAAACTCACTAATTTAAGTGTGTTAATTAATGATCCCCTCTTTTGGCACAAAAGACATGGTCATGCCAGTTTAAATCAATTGAACAATTTAGTCTACAACAACTTGGTGATAGGGTTACTTGATATCAAGTTTAAGGAATAAAAAGTTTGTGACGAATATGAAAGGGGCAATCAGGTAAGGACATCGTTCAAACTCAAGAAAATGGTAAGTATGTCCAAGACGTTGGAACTGGTTCATATGGATCTCTCTGGTCTAGTGAGAAACATGAGCAGAGGTGGAAAAGTATATCTAATGGTGCTTGTTGATGATTATTCTAGATTTACCCAGGTGTTGTCTCGAACCTCTAAAGATGAAGCAGTTGAAATGTTCACTACTTTTGTTAGAAAAACCTAGAAATTGATAGGAAATCAACTTATATCTATTAGGTCTAATCATGGAACTGAATTTTAAAATGTGAAGTTTGGTGAATTCTGTGATGAAAATGGTATATATCATAACTTCTCTGCTCATAGGACTACTCAGCAAAATGGAGTAGTTGAAAGGAAGAACAGGACCCTTGTGGATATGGCAAAGACCGTGCTTCTTTCAAGTAAACTACCTCACAGCTTTTGGGCAGAGGCTATAAACACTGCATGTTACATAATTATTAGATACATGACTAGACCTCTTGTAGAGAAAACTCCATATGAGTTACTTATAGTGAGAAAACCAAACATATGCCATCTTTGGGCTTTTGGTTACAAGTGCTATGTGCAGAATAATTGCAGAGACTCCTTAGGTAAGTTTGATCCTAGAAGTGATAAGGGAGTTTTTTGGGATACTCTTCACATAGAAAAACATATAAAGTGTTTAATAAAAGAACTATGTGTGTAGAAGAAAGTGTACATGCTGTATTTGATGAATGCAACATTCTTTCTGAGAGACATGAACACGAAGATGAAGCCATTAGACTGGTGAAACAATTGACTGAATCCACAACACAAGTCAATGTTTCATCAAAGCAAGGAACATGTGATGGAACAGGTTCTTCCACCCAGGGCAACTTGACAGGGGGAACCAATCTGAGAGAAATTGAACAAAATTTTCCAAAGGAACATGTACCTGAACCTATTCCTCAACAACATAACAATGAAGAATAATCTAGCAGGAACTACCTGGTGGGGAAATCTTACAAGTACATGAGTTCTCATCCCATTGAGAACATCATCAATGATCCAACATATGAGGTCAAACTAGATCTCAACTGAAGAATCTGTGTGCATTTGATGTCTTTCTATCCATCATTAAACCCAAAAATGTTGTCGAGGATTTGCAGAATACAGATTGAGTCAATGCTATACAGGATGAACTAAATTAATTCAAGAGAAGTCAAGTCTCGCATTTGGTTCCAAGACCTAAGGACAAATCAGTCATTGGGACAAAATGGGTCTTCGGGAACAAACTAGCTGAAGATGGAGCAGTTACAAGAAACAAGGCAAGGCTGGTGTTTGAAAGTTACAGCCGAGAGGAAGGTGTTCACTATGATGAGACTTTTGCTCTAGTTGCTAGACTTGAAGAAATTAGACTCCTCAAAGCCTTTGCAGCACATATGGAATTCACTCTTCATCAAATGGATGTCAAAATTGCCTTCCTAAATGGCTACCTTAAGGAAGAAGTGTTTGTGAAACAACCTCCAGGATTTGAAAGCAAGATGTGTCTTGAACATGTGTACAAGCTAGATAATGCTCTACATGGTTTCAAGCAGGCCCCAAGATCTTTGTATGAAAGATTGTCAAAATTCCTAATAGAGCATGGGTACAATAGAGGTAAAATTGATATCACTTTGTTCCTAAGGGAAAAAGGTGAAGATCTTCTTGTTGTACAAATATAAGTTGATGACATAATATTTGGATCCACTACATATAGGTTGAGCAAGGACTTTGCAAAATTAATGGTAAGTGATTTTGAAATGAGTATGATGGGTGAACTCAACTTCTTCCTATGATTGCAAATAAAACAAAGTCCAATTTGAACTATTCCATCAGCAGAAGTACACAAAAGAACTAATTAAAAAGTTTAAAATTAAAGAATCCAAAGAAATAAATACTCCTATTGTCACTGCCACTAAATTAGATATTGATGAACCTGGTTCATCAGTTGATCAGAAGTTGTATAGGGGTATGATTGGTTCACTTTTGTACTTTACTGCCAGCAGACCTGACATTGTTTTCAGTGTAGGGATTTGTGCTCGTTTCCAGGCAAATCCAAATGAGTCACACTTGACAACTGTTCAAAGGATATTAAGATATTTGAAAGGCACCACTGATTTGTGGTTTTTGTATCCCAAGGGTAGTAATTTTTATTTAATTCGATACATCGATACTGATTATGCAGGTTTTCTAGTGGATAGGAAGAGCATCTCATGTATGGAACACTTCCTGGGGTCTTGTCTTTTATCATCGGCTACCAAAAAGAAGAATTCAGTAGCCCTCTCTACTACTGAAGCTGAATATGTTGCTGCTGCTTCATGTTATGCTCAATTGTTATTGATTAAGCAACAACTGGTATATTTTAGAATTTAAGTAGGATACATACCAATATTCTGTGATAACAAAAACTGCTATAAGTATGATGTTAGATACCATGTTCATCATAAAAAGACTAAGCTCATAGATGATAGACACCATTTCTTAAGAGATAACTATGAGAAAGTGTTAATCTCCATTCAATTTTGTGGTACTGAAAAGCAAATAGTTGGTATCTTCACGAAGGAACTAATTAAACAAAACTTTGAAAGGAACAGGTTGAAATTAGGAATAATTAAGATCACCTAAAATGTCCAGTTTTGATTGCACAATGAAAAAAATAAAAATAAAAAATATTTTTCTTGGTAAGGAGTTCTTAATTCATGGAAATGTCTTGACTAATTCTTACTCAGTTTCGTACTTTGACTATCTACTCTTGTGACATGTGTTTATATGACTCATTGACAAAGTTTTCTATTCTGACATTTGAGGCATAATCTGGGTAGGTTTTACTTGAAGAACCTAGTTAATCAATATATGCTCATGAGAAAGTTCAGGTATATTTCTATACTTTGCACAATTAGAAAGATAAAATTATCAATCACGAGCAGAAGTCGTAAATACACCAAACGTCCAAAAATAACTTATTCGTTGAACAAATTGAACCAGTTTCATTAAAACTAGGAGTCTAAGTATAACGCGTCTCTTCTCTAAGTATTAACAATTCTCATTAATCACTGGAATTCTCAACTAATTAGACTCCTAATGACCTCTGAAAAGCCTTCTATTACTGATCTAAGCATGACCCCTATTTTAAATCCCCAAATCACTCATAACCGTCACTCTATTCTCAAACCTCTGATCATCTACTTTCTTCTCAAAAAATTAGCAAAATTTCCAAAACATTCTCCGCCATAACTAATACCAATATAATCCTGGAACTCCACCACTAGTTTCCCTCAACACCTCATCATCAACTCCTCCTAGTGAAACCTCAACCCAGATTTCATCGCCAAAAGATGTTAGCAAGAAAAATAGTTCTATCTGGAACATGGAGGAGGGTTTTGAATGAAAGACTACAGGCTAGTAAGAGAAAGGAAGTTCGATAAAAGATGACCGACTCATGTTTAGAGTCCGAAAATTTCATCTATGCCAGTGATGGAGAAGAACCTGGGTCTTCCGACAATGAAAAAAGTCAAGAAAACCCAAGAGAGGTAAACAAATGTTACTTGTCTTCTGATGTAGTTGAAAAGGAGGAAAATCGGTTTGTTCTGATTGGGTTTGGTAAAATTGCTAAAGGAGTTGAATCTAGTAAAAGGAGAAAAAAATAAGGGGAGGGATTTAGCTATCTGTGGTAGTGAAGAAGAAGGAGTCTTGAAGTAAGGGGGAAGTGGGTCAGGTGAAGCAGTTGAGGGACTGGTGAACTTGAGTTAACAACCAAATGAACCTGGTTCATCTATGGAGGAGACTTTGGCAGATATGCTGAATAAAGTTGATGCTAGTTATGACCCTAAGAATCACAAGGCTTCTTCACAAAGGACCCCTGTTGCAACCAAATTAACTAAGAAGAGCAAAGTATTATCACCTAAGTCAGCTCCTAGAGTTAGAGAAAGAAGAAGTAGAGTTAGGGAGAGTGAAACAGAACTCCAAAAGGCTCTAGAGGAGAGCAAGAAAAAGAAAAAAGAAAAAGGGAAAGCTAAAATGGTGAAACTTTTGAGGCTGCTATTGAAAAAGAGGAGGAAGAATTAGAAATGGTTCATTAAGCGGATTACGACTGTGGAAGTTCCCACTGCTAAATTAAAGGGAAACAAATCTTCTACAAAGAAGCCCTCCAAGTCAGTATTTGTTAAACCTTCTCTAGCCTAGAAAACTAGGTTAGCTATGAAAGGTAAACAAGTGAAAGTCACTAAATAAGAGTATGAAGAGTGGAGTGAAGAAAAAGGAGAAGATGAGTAAGAATAAGAACAAGATAGGTATTCCATGTTTGGCAAAAGAAATATTTTGAAGGGAAGGATGGTCAAAGGCCTGGAGGAGCCAGGCATGATGAGATTTTTTATTACACTGAAGGCACAAGGATGAAAGGACATGGTCCTTCAAATCGATGGTAGATTGGCTTGAAATGAGCTCATTGAATTCATGGCCAATGGGATTGTGAAAAATGGACTAGTAACTAGCATAGTGAAGGGGGTAAAGGTGAAGTTTGATGCACCCAAGCTGGGCAAAAATCTGGATATTCCTAGTGAGGGATATGATGATTATAAAAGGCAAAGATTGCTTTGTCTGGGTGGACTACCTACTAATCTTCAAATTACTAGGAACTTCTGTGACACTAAAGTTGATGAGGAGGTGCGTGAACCAAGCGCTGTAAAAAAGAGTGAGATGAGGCCAGAGCATCAAGTGCTCTTTGAATTTGTGAAAAAATCCTACTGCCTATGAAGGAAGGACATATATATCAAAGTATATGGACCTATTCCTTACGTAGTGCTTGGTGGAAGGAAACCAGATTAACTGGCCTGCTTTCATTGTGATGCTGCTAGACATGGTGCTCAGTGGTTCAAAGGCTAATGCCATTCCATATAGATTTATTCTGATACTGGACGAGATAAATGTTCCCTCGAAGAAATTGGAAAATGCTTTGAGCAAAGAGCACTTTGGCATCAAATGCCTCCAATCTTGTGATTATTTCCTCAGTGTAAGGTCAGTTGAACCTAGTTCATCAGTGAAAACTCATGTGAATAGCAAGGTCATAGCCTTGGTTCCGGATGTTGGACAAAAGAATGCTGAGATTGCAAGGATTCAAGCTCGAGTTGTTTACTTGGAGGAACAAAGTAAGGGAAAGGTATTTGCTATTTGTGGTAGTGAAGAAGAATGAGGCTTGAAGTCAGGGGGAAGTGGGTGAACAACCAGATGAACCTGGTTCATCTGGGTAGGAGACTTTGGCAGATATGCTGAATAAAGTTGATGCTAGTTATGACCCTAAGAAACACAAGGCTTCTTCACAAAGGACCCTTTTTGCGTCCAAGCCAACTAAGAAGAGCAATGTATCATCACCTAAGTCAGCTCCTACGATTAGAGCCACAAAAGTAGAGTTAGAGAGAGTGAAGAAAAACCGCTAAAGACTCTATAGGAGAGCAAGAAAAAGAAGAAAGAAAAAGGGAAAGCTAAAATGGTTGAAAGTTCTGAGGATGATATTGAAAAAGAGGAGGAAGAGTTGGAACTGGTTCATCAAGAGAGAAGTACGACTGTGGAAGTTCCCACTGCCTAAGCAAAGGGAACCAGGTCTTCTGCAAAGAAGCCCTCAAAGTCAATATTTGATGAACCTTCTCTGGCCAAGAGAATTAGGTCATCTTTGAAAGGTAAAAAAGTGAAAATAAATAAAGAAGAGGATGAAGGATGGAGTGAAGAAGAAGGAGAAGATGAGTCAGAGCAGGACCAAGATAGGTATGCCATGATTGGCAAAAGAAAAATTCTGAAGGGAAGGCTGGTCAAAGGCATGGAGGAGTCAGGCATAATGAGATTGTTGTTTGTACTAGAGGCATAAGGATTGAAGGACATGGTCCTTCACAGGGATGGTAGATTAGCCAGAAATGAGCTCATTGAAATCATGGACAATGGGATTGTGAAAAATGGACTGGTAACCAGCATTTTGAAGGGGGTGAAGGTGATGTATGATGCACCCAAGTTGGGAAAAATTCTAGACATTCCTAGTGAGGGATATGATTATTATACAAGTTAAAGATGGCCTTGTCTAGATGGACTACCTACTAATCTTCAAATCACTAGGAACTTCTATTACACTAAAGCTGATGAGGAGGTGCCTAAAGCAAGAGCTACACAAAAGAGTGAGATGAGGCCAGACCATAAAGTGCTCTTTGAATTTGTGAAAAAATGCCTACTGCGTAGATAGGAGAGGAGAAATACATCAAACTACATGGACCTGGTCCTTATGCAGTACTCGGTGGAAGGAAAACAAATTAACTGGCCTGCTTTCATTGTGAAGCTACTAGACATGGTGCTCAATGTTTCAAAGGCTGATGCCATTCCTTATTTATTTATTTTGACTGTTGTGCTAGACAAGCTGAATGTTCCCTTAAAGAAATGGGAAAATGCTTCTAGGAAATAGCATTTTGGTATCAAAACCCTCCAAGCCTATGATTATCTCCTAAGTGTATGCCCAGTTGAACTGGTTCATTAGTGAAGATTCTTGTGAATAGCAAGGTCAAAAGCTTTGTTCAGGGTGTTGGGACAAAGGATGATATTGCAAGGATTCAAGCTCGTGTTGTTGAATTGGAGTATAAAGGAAGGGGAAGGTTTTATCTATCTGTGGTAGTAAAAATAAGGAGGCTTGAAGTCATGGGGAAGAGGGTCGGGTGAAGCTGTTTGAGGGACTGGTGAACTTGAGTGAACAACCAGATTAAACTGTTTAATTTGTCGTGGAGACTTTGGCAGATATGCCGAATAAAGTTGATGCTAGTTATGACCCTAAGAAACACAAGGCTTCTTCACAAAGGACCCATGTTGTGTCCAAACCAACTAAGAAAAGCAAAGTATCATCACCTAAGTCAGCTCCTAGGGTTAGAGCCACAAGAAGTAGAGTTAGGGAGAGTGAAGCAGAATTGCAAAAGGCTCTAGAAGAGAGAAAGAAAAAAGGAGAGCTAAAATGGTTGAAAGTTCTGAGGCTGCTATTGAAAAAGATGAGGAATAGTTGGAACTGGTTCATCAAGAGCGGAGTACGACTGTCAAAGTTCCCACCGCCAAATTCAAGGGAACCAGGTCTTCTGCAAAGAAGACATCAATGTTAGTATTTGTTGAACCTTCTCTGGAAAATAACTAAAGAAGAGGATGAAGATTGGAGTGAAGAAGAAGGAGAAGATGAGTCAAAACAGGAACAAGTTAGGTATGCCATGTTTGGCAAAAGAAAAATTCTAACAGGGAGGCTGGTCAAAAGGCCTGGAGGAGCCAGGCATGATGAGATTGTTGATTGCAGTAGATGTACAAGGATGTAAGAACATGGTCCTTCAGATGGATGGTAGATTGGCCATAAATGAGCTCGTTGAAATTATGGCCAATGGGACTGTAAAAAATGGACTGGTAACTAGAAAAGTGAATGGTGTGATGGTGAAGTTTGATGCACCCAAGCTTGGCAAAATTCTGGACATTCCTAGTGAGGGATATGATGATTATACAAGGCAAAGATTGACTTCTCTGGATGGATTGCCCGCTGATCTTCAAATAAATAGGAACTCATGTGACACTAAAGGTGATGAGGAGGTGCCTGAAGCAAGGGCAGTACAAAAGAGTAAGATAAGGCCAGAGCATAAAGTGCTCTTTGAATTTGTGAAAAAATGCCTACTGCCTAGACATGAAAGGAGACATCCATCAAAATACATGGACCTGGTCCTTATACAGTGCTTGGTAGAAGGAAAAGAGATTAATAGGCCTGCTTTCATTGTGAAGCTGCTAGACATGGTGCTCAATGGTTCAAAGGCTAATGCCATTCCTTATAGATTTATTCTGACTATTATGCTGGACGAGATAAATATTCCCTCGAAGAAATGGGAAAATGCTTCGAGCAAAGAGCACTTTGGCATCAAGACCCTCCAAGCCTGTGATTATGTCCTCAGTGTAGGCCAAGTTGAACCTAGTTCATCAGTGAAAACTCCTGTGAATAGCAAGGTTAGAGCCTTGGTTAAGGATGTTGGGAAAAAGGATGCTAAACTTGCAAAATATTAAGAGAAGAATGAACGGATAGGTTGAGAGCTAAACTTGCAAAATAATAAGAGAAGAAAAGGGATTCTCTAAAAAATGCTTAATCTACTACAAACCCAACCCTCCAGCTCCTCAAAGCCTTAGGTTTCTTTGTCATGTTTTGAACCAGTCTTGAAAACCCCTAGTGACCCAGATTAGGGACTTTATCTATTCTGTTTCTTTTTATCTTTTCTCATGGCCTCTAGTTTTTGTCTTTATTTTTGTGAAGTGCTATGTAGAAGCATCGCTTTTCAATGAAAATATGAAGCTCTCTTGCTTTATGTTAATTCTGATCTTAGAAATTCTTTTTGTAATGTTGATTATTGAATAAGTAAACTATGCTTTCACTTGCAGTTGCCCCTGACGACATGAGTAATAATTGATATTCTGGGATTCACATTATTAAAATAATTTTAAGATGATGCCAACAGAGGGTAGATATTGTGCTTAATATTTATTATAGGAACAGTGGTGTTTATGACCTAATTAAATATGGGCTTAATAATAAGTTATATTTTTAAGTTTTTCAGCTAAGTTCCACAGATTATCTGATCAGTAAAAGCACAGAGTTTGTCATCATCAAAAAGGGGAATTTGTTGGCCCAAGTTCAGTTTACGTTTTGAATATTGACAAATGAAGTTATTGATGGAAATGGTACATCATGGAGGACACAATTGTTATGGCCCATGCACATGAGACTCACGTGAAGAAGATAAATTCCTGGGGATCAAGCAACAGTATCTTCTTAATTGATCGAAAAGATTCTATATGGGATAAGGAGAAGATGTCTCCTTATAAGAAGAGAACACATCGGGATAAGGATTGGAGTTTTGATTGGTCTAGGACTCAAACTCAATGGAAGATCAGAAATTGAGTTACAATCCAACTCTAATTGCTAATCTTATAAATAATTGAGTTGTTCTCTTTTACAAGTATTGCACATACGCAGAAGTAAAACGTAATTCAAAGGAAATGAGCAAGTCGATTCTGCAAGCAATATATGTGAGATATAAGTGTGCACGCCTTAAGCTACTTGAACGATATAGAAGAACCAGTTCCATTGTGTTTAGTCTTATTCTAGTTCAATTGTGGTAGGTGTTTCATATTGTATCTTTTAGCTAATTTAGAAGCAATTGTATTAGGTACTTTGACTATTCAAGTTAGAGTTAACTTGAAGGTGTCACAACAGTTAAGGTTGTGTGTTACACTAGGATTTGAGTTAATCCATATGTTTACAAAGAGTTTTTGAAAATGTTGTTTTGGCTCATAATTTTAGTGGAAGTTTATGAAAATCATAGTGAGTAGTAGGTCGTGGTTTTTTCACCTTTTGAGCCATGTGTTTTCCACGTAAAAATCTCCATGCACTTCACTTTCAGTATTTATTATTCAGCAAACTGCAGTAGTTAGAACACTTAGAAGAACCTGGTTCTTCTAAAGCGTAAATTGGGTACCACTGAAATCACCCTCTCTTGTGTGGTATTGACATTTATAACTTCACACATCATTACTATTACTTACCTTGACGATGAACCAATGATTGTGACTTGAAACAAGACAACTCCACAAAAGGATATGGATTTAGCAGAGGATTATATTCAAGAAGAGGTTGTCAGTGTAAGGCCCCGAAAAATTTTGCTAAGTAATCTAGGATTTCGCGGTGCCACATAGGCTATTATAATATTTTATGTGCTATTAACATTATTTAAATCAATAAATATTTGCTAACTATGTGTATATATCATATGGTAAGTAATTTGGGGTCCAAGGAAAGGCTTAAGTCTAAGGAAAATTTGAAAATTTAATAATAGGCTAAGATTCCAAAGGTGCTTACATAATTTCCCACTTTGAACAAGAAAATATTGATATATAAAATGTTTATCTGAAGAATAACCTATCAAATGAAATTTCTTTGAGTTTAGTTTCAAACACTTCCAACCGTTCGTCATTTTCACATTCGTACGCAAAGTTATGATCAAATTACCAAAGGCTGGAAAATGTTATCTTGTGTCAAATCTGTGACCTCATTCATGTCGCATTGTTGACTCTGCGGTCGCATATTTGTTGCAGACTGGGCCAGTGTAGCCCGCCTTTGGGTGCTGATTTTGTGGTGCATTATACGGCCAGCATTCGCGTTCTGTGGTCCATTCTGCTATAGCAAAATAGACATCGGAGGGTTAATTTTCTAGTTTTTATAACCCGACCACATTTCAATATATAGGCTTTGGGGTTTATTTGGGGGTCACTTCTTACAAATTTTAGAGAGAGGTGAGAGCATATAGAGAGAGAAAAGAAAGGGATAGCTTCACAATTATCGAAACCTTGCATCAACCTTCAAGAATCGAACAGCCCAATCATAAGTTCTTCATCTAAGAGGTAAGATTCTATACAATAGGATTTAATTTCGAGTTTGGGGTATAAGATGGGTTATTGATGTATGATTCTTGGGCATAATACTATTATGTATTCATGCATGTACAAATTAGATTTGTGGGAAGATTGTTTATCATAAATAGGTAAAGACAGGGTTGGGAAATGTAGGAAACCTTGTAAAATAGATTTGAAATCAAGATGCACAACTAGTCTTCAATAAAATGCTCAAATGAGCTAAAACCATGAATACCTTTCGAATTTGTGTTCAGTTTTGTTATGACTCATAGTATTGAATTGTTGGAATTTATGAAACGTTGTATTAACTTAAGGATACCGTAATCGAGGTATGTATGGCTAACTTTGACCTTTGTAAAATCACCTTGTTTGATGTACAAATATTTGGTATGTGATATCTACGTAGATTGTTTGTGAAATTCTTGTGATTGGTTTGATTTGTGTATTTATGGTTAAGTCTACCTATATAATGGTGCAAGTAATTAGCAATAAACTAAATGCGTGATAATGAAAGTGTTATGTGGTAAGAGCTGAGAAACAAGTGGTGGAAGGAAATATTACATGATGCAATTGGAACAAATATGGTAATAACATGTTTGGCTTGTTGTGGAAAATTATTGTGGTGACTTGAATTGCATATGAATTGTTGAAAATAATGGACAATGGTGTTGATGGTTATGGAAATTCTTTTTGAATTGTTGTTGTTACTTATTGAGAAGCATCGTTGTTGTTCTCTATGAATTGTTGTTGTTGTTGTTGTTGTGTTGTTTGTGAATTGTAACGGTACGGTGGGATCGGGTTGCCAACAGCAACACGAACATATAAGCTGTGGGTTTTGGTGATAAGGGTGGTCGAGGTAATAAGGGTGGTCGGGGTAATAAGGGTGGAAAGGGATCGAAATCACTATTGAAATGAAAATATAAGAAAAATTGTAAAATTATTGATGTGCAATTGTGGAATGGGATACAGGAGAGATTGTAAACTTGTTTGACTTGATTGTTCCTTTCTTGTGTATATGATTTTTGATTATGTTACTGCCTCCTATTTGTGTATGGTTTGAGTTTACTTAGGGCAAAGTTTTTTCATACATACCAGTACAATTGAAATGTACTGACGTCCCTTTTGTCGGGGGCGCTACATTCGAGCTATGATTGTAGGTGAATCCATAGCAAGTAGTCCTGTCCACCAATCGTAGCTCCCGTTCACTTCCATCAGATGTATTGGTGAACCGTTTTCCTCTCGGTGCCTTGCGTGACTTATGTCACTTTTCATTTCGATGTCTTGTTTTTGTTTTCGGTGTAAGGTATAGCTGGAGCCTTGTTGTCAGCAAGTGTGTATCATCCTTTTGTATCCTTAGAGGCTCCGTAGACAGCAAGTGTGGGTTGTTAACATATGTAAATATGTATTATGTATATTGGGCAATTAAAGATGTAAACCACGCTACGAACCAAGTATGTTGTGTATGTTTTTTAATAAAAGGTGTTTTTAATTATTAATGGCTATTTCACTTGGTTAATAAGTAATGAAAAGGGGGGAGGGGGGTAACACGTGGGATAGGAAAGTCACCCATGTCCGCTTGACTGGGGATACCCGATAGAACGCCGGTCATGTCCCTCGAATTTGGGGCGTGACAGTCAGAGTAGTCGAGAATTTTGAGAATAGACCTAAATATAACTTGGACAAAACTGAGGTCGTTAATTAGAGAATGATAAAGAAATGTGCATCAGTGTTCACCTGTCACCATCGAAGAAGAAAGACTACACGGAATTCCTAAAGGAATATAAAGACCTATTCACTTGGTCGTATGTTGATATGACTGGTCTCAGTACATCCATTGTAGCTCACAAACTGACAGCAGATCCAACATGCCCGCCGCTAAAACATAAGCTCAGGAAATTCAAACCCAAGATGGATTTGAAAGTCAAAGAAGAGGTTACCAAGCAAGTAAAAGCCAAGGTTCTCCGGGTAGTAGAGTATCCAACATGGTTAGCCAACATCGTGCCAGCACCAAAGAATGATGGGGAAGTAGGAGTCTGTGTCGACTGCCGGGATCTTAACCGGGCAAGTCATAAAGAAGACTCCTCCTTACCTAATATACACATTCTAATCGACAACTACGGCAAGCATGAGTTGTAGTATTTTCTTGATTGTGTCGTTGTATATCATCAGATATTGATGGATGAGGAAAATGCAGAGAAAACGTCATTCATCACACCGTGGGGAATGTACCATTACAAAATGATTCCATTTGCTTTTTAAGAATGGTGGTGCCACTAATATGAGAACCATGACTACCATCTTTCATGACATGATACATAAGGAAATTGAGGTGTATGATGTCGACGTCAGTATCAAATCAGAGAAAGCCATGGATCATATGGAAGACCTGAGAAAGTTCTTCAACAAACTGAGGAAGTACCATCTGAAGCTGAATCCCGCCAAGTGTGCATTCGGGGTTCGCGTTTGACAATTATTGGGCTTCATCGTGAGTTGTCGAGTAGAATTGGATCCATCAAATGTCAAAGCTGTAAGGCCCCGTGAAATGAGTGCTAAGATGATAGCATCACATAGAGTCGAGTCTACCTACATGGATCGGATCCTTTGTACTATTTTGAACTTAAAAATGTAAAATCAAATTTTTTCTAGAAAATTGTCAAAATGCGATCCAGAATGCGGTCGCAGATTAGCTATGCGGACCGCATTCCTACCGCAGAGTGAATCCGAGAGCAACCAATTCTATATGTTGAAAATGCGGTCAAATCTGCGATCGCATAATCGGTATGCGGACCGCAGAGTGATCGCATATTGTCAATAAGGAAATTCGAAGGTCAGTTCTGCGGTGCATTCTGTGACCGTAGAACTCCAATATGGACTGCATTCCCAACCCGAGAGTTTTGAAACATGAGCCACTTCTACAGTCCATTCTGCGGACCGCATGTTTGTTCTGCGACGTACTTGGTATTTTTCTAAAATTTTTTACCCGAACCACCTTTTATTAAAACACCTTCTCCCTCATTTTTAACACATTTCTGATCAAAACAAAAAAGAGGCAGAGAGGGTTCTTCAGAGAGAAAGCATATCCTTCATCATCTAGTCTTTCAAATCATTGGAGCTTGGAAAATTCTATGTGCATTGTCTTCTGTATTGATTTATCAGGTAAAATCCCTAACCTGTTTCCCCCAAATTTCGAAATTATGCTTGGGAAGGGAACCTCATACACTTGCTTTCAAATTTCTTCATAAAATCTTCATGAATGTCTTCAAAACCATAAAATCTTGCAAAAAGGGAATTGGGTAGTAAATATGAGTCTAAATTTCGACAACCTAAGTGTTGTCATGAACTAGATTGACTTCTTTATTGCTCGGCAAAATAGACTAGAGGTTTAAAGGGGATAATCAACTCCAGGTATGTATGTGTAACTGTGATCCTTGTGAAATCGCCCCGCGTTATTTGTGGGATTGTGGATAGTTGATATTCATGTGGGAATCATGGTAAAGTTTTTGTGTTGTATATTTGTGTGGTAACACCTTGTGGTAGAAGTTGTGGAACATGTAATTGAAAGAGTTTGGAAATGGAAATAATGTTGAACAGTGGAAATGGAAATAATATGGAATAGTGGAAATGGAAATAATGTGGAACACTGGAATGGAAATAATGTGGAACAATTTGTGTGATTAGTTGGGAACAACTGTTGTGGTAACCCAAACTGTGTATCAATTTGATGAACATGAGGAAATCGTGTTGCTAGTTGTGGAATTACATTATCCTTTGTTGTGGATCTATTTTAATAATGTGACATAGTGGATTTATTGTATTTGTAGTTGTGCTATTTGTTGTTTTGAATTGAAAACTACCAAGAGGGTTCGGGTTGCGCGCTGCAACACGGTAAAATAACGTGTGGGTTGGGGTGATAAGGGTGGCCAAGGTAATAATGGTGGACGAGGCAGTAAGGGTGGAAATTTTGATCCAATATCACTTGAATATGAATCATGAAATGATATATGTGGAATTGTGAAAGGAGACATGATGAGAGTTTGAAACCTATGGGGCACTGATTGCCCCTTTGTTTGACTACTTGAATCATTTGTTGTGAATTGTTAGGTTGTTGCTCCATGGTTGTACTTGTGCTATTGTTGTTCAGTTCCATACTTTTATATGCAATTTGGCTTGAGTTTACTTGGGACATAGTATGTTCATACATGCCATTACAATTCAAATGTACTAACGTCCCCTTTGCCGGGTGGCGCTACATTCGTGTTATGGTTGTAGGTGGATCCGTGCTAGGCACTCCAGTCCACCGTTCGTAGTTGCTCCTCCTCTCTATTGGCGGTATTCGTGTTTGGTGAGCCCCTTTCCTTCTGGGGCATTATATGGCTCATGCCACCCATGTTGTTGTATTTTTTAGTCTTGTGTCCTTTTTGTAAAGGCATAGCCGGGGCCTTGTTGCCGGCAAGTGTTGATTTATCTTTCTCTTAGAGGCTCCATAGACAGTGGAATGTGGGTTAGAACTTATGTATAGAGGTGTATATTCTGGGCGCTGCCAACTTGTAGACTACATTCCCTGTTAATCATAATGTATGTTTGGTACAAGAAGTTCCCTGTTAATCACAATTGGTGTTTATAAAAGAGAAATCATGTGTTATTTCAATTGCAAATTTGGTATCTTTTGGCTAATTATCATTGAATAATGTGGGGTAACAAGTGGGAAATAGGAAAGGCATCCAGGCCCACTCGACTGGGGATACTCGGTTGAGTGCCGGTCATGCCGCTCAGATTTGGGGCGTGACAAACTAGGTATCCGATCCAGGTTTTAAAGAGTCCTAGGATGTCTCGGAGCCATGCCTAGTAGAGCCCAACTTAACGGTGTGTTATCTCTTTCTTTGTTATTCCAAGTTCGTGCGGTGAAGTATTATTATGTCTAATTCGTGCTCTATTTCAAATTTTCAGTAATGGCACCCAATAAGAAAGCTAGGCTCGGCCTAGGGGCCAACGCTACATCCAGTGGGGCTGTGGGTCATGCGCCGACTGCCAGGGGTGAGAGTTATTCCACAGTTCATAATTTTCCTTCCCTATCCGTTCCTGATCCATGCAATCATGTTCCAGCAGCAGCCGAGGGTGCTACTATCCCTCCTACCAATCCTCCTAATCCTGATGTTGCTCCAGCTTCCGATCACGGGATTTTTTATGGAAAACTTAGGGGAGCTATCCGCATGTTGACCCACTTAGTTGTCGCCCAGGCCCAGAGATGTCATGATGCCCCTGTGTCCTCCAGCAGGCAAGGAGATTCTTCCGGCTCCGAATTTTACCAGTTTCTATGGTTGTCTCCAGAGTTTTCAGCCACAAACCCAGACATTGATCCGCAAGAATTCCTAGATGATATGTACAAGACTCTTCGAGTGATGAAGGCTACAGAGATAGAGGGGGTAGAATTGGCTTCCTACGGGTTGAAAGGAGCTGCGCGTTTGTGATTTGAGATGTAGGAGGATTCCCGTGAGGAGGGGAGACCTCCAGCTAAATGGGATGAGTTCGTAGATGCCTTCATGGACCACTTCATGCCAGCCAAGACCATGGCAGCCCGTGCCACCAAGTTTGAGGTTCTTAAGCAGGGTAATATGAGTGTGTGGGAATATCATATGGAGTTTGTAAGGTTGTCCAAGTATGCCCCTCAGTTGGTGTCAACTATGGAGGCCAGAGTTTGACGATTCGTTCAGGGTCTCAGCCCTTTGGTGGTAAATAAGGTTGCTACAGCACCTTTATATTCAGACGTAAATTATGGGAAGATCATGGGTTTTGCTCAGGCCACAAAAGCCACGAAGTTAAAGATTCGGGCAGACAGTGATAGTAGCAGCAGGGCCCAGTCTATGGGTCGCTCAGGGAGGTCAGCTCCAGGGAGAGGGTCATCAGGGCCATCCCGGTCTTATGCTCAGTCCTCAGCCAGTTCACCGTCATCTACGCATCGTTTCCAGCAGAGTAACCCTTCCGGGCCAAGTTTAGAAAGTAGGAGATCCCACCAGTTTAGTCATTCGGGGATGAGACCTCGACAGCAAGGAGGTATATGTTCCAAGTGTTGGAGATTTCATTCAAAGGCATTTTACTTGGATTCTCTAGTGTTTTGCAATTTTGGGGTGAAAGGTCGCATACAGCGGACTACCGTGCGCCCAGACAGGGCACGGGTAGGGGACTTTCTCAGCCATCCACTTCATCAGTTTCTACATCATTAGTGTGCCATCCAGCCCCAGCAGGGCGTGGTGCAGCAAGAGGTGGAGCTCGTGGTAGGGCCGGACCCAGCATGTTTTATGCATTGAGTGGCCGTCAGACTGCTGAGGCTTCCGCAGATGTTGTCATAGTTATCTTATTTGTTCAGACCATTGATTTCTATGCTCTTATTGATCTGAGGTCTTCTTTGTCCTATGTCACTTTATTTGTTGCTTCCAATTTTGGGATTGAATCCGTGCAACTTCTTCAGCCGTTCTTTGTATTGACTCCGGTTGGTGATTCTTTTATAGCCACGCGATTCAATAGGAATTGTGTTGTTATGGTAGGTGGTCGTGTTACCACGGCTGACCTGATCGAGCTTGGGATTGTGGATTTTGATGTAATCCTGGGGATGGATTGTCTGTATTCGAGCTCTGCTAAACTTGATTGTCGGATGAGAGTCTTGAGACTCGAGTTCCCTAATGAGCCTGTTGTTGAGTGGAAAGGAAAAAGTGTTGTGCCGAAGCCTAGGTTTATTTCCTACCTCAAGGCTTCGAAAATGATCAGAAAGGGGTGTATCTATCATTTAGTCTCGGCGGCGAATACTACTCCAAAGGTTCCTGCCACAGAGTCTATGCCAGTTTTGAATGAGTTTCTTGAGGTATTTCTAGATGAGCTTCCAAGAATTCTGGCAGATAGGGGGATTGATTTCAGTATTGACGTATTGCCAGATACCCAGCCAATATCTATTCCACCGTACAGAATGGCGCCAGCAGAGTTGCGGGAGTTAAAGGAGTAGTTGAAGGATCTATAGGAGAAGGGGTTTATCCGGCCAAGTGTGTCGCCTTGGGGTGCTCCGGTTCTTTTTGTCAGGAAGAAGGATGTGTAACTTCGTATGTGTATAGATTATCGGCAGCTTAATAAAGTCACCATCAAGAATAAGTACCCTTTGCCTCGAATAGATATTTTGTTCGATTAATTACAAGGTGCAAGGTTGTTCTCAAAACTTGATTTGCGGTCCGGGTACCATCAACTAAAGATCAGGGAGCAGGATATTTGTATGACCGCTTTCAAAACCCGTTATGGTCACTTTGAATTATTGGTCATGTCTTTTGTGGTGACCGATGCCCCGGCAGCTTTTATGGATCTTATTAATCGGATCTTCAAGTCATTTTTAGACTCCATCGTGATTGTTTTCATTGACGACATCCTCGTAAATTTGCGGAGCAGGGAGGATCATGCCAGCAACCTCAGTGCAGTTTTCCAGACTCTACATTAGCACCAATTGTATGCCATGTTTTCCGAATGTGAACTTTTGTTGGAGTGCGTAGCTTTTCTGGATCATTTTTTTCAATTGAGGGGATTCAGGTGGATCCCTAAAAGATTTCAGCGGTGAAGAATTGGTCAAGACCCACGACCCCGACGGAGATCCGTAGCTTTTTGGGGTTAGTAGGGCATTATCGGAGGTTTGTAGAGGAATTCTCCACCATCGACTCTCCTTTGACTGAATTGACGCAAGACTCCGCCAAGTTCAAGTGGATAGATGCTTGTGAGAAAAGTTTTCAAGAATTGATGATAAGGTTGACTTTAACACTAGTGTTGGCCTTGCCAGAAGGCACATTCGGGTTTGTAGTTTGTTGTGATGCCTCTAGGGTTGGTTTAGGGTGTGTCTGATGCAGCACGGGAAGGTCATAGCATATGCTTCTAGGCAACTCAAGAATCAAGAGAAGAATTATCCGATGCATGATTTGGAGCTTGCAGTAGTTGTGTTCGCCTTGAAAATATGGCGGCATTATCTTTTTGGGGTTCATGTAGATGTGTTTTCAGATCACAGAAGTCTTCAATATTTGTTCAAGCACAAGGAGCTGAATTTGATGCAGCGGCGGTGGTTAGAATTGATTTACAATTATGATATGGACATCTTGTACCATCCATAGAAGGTGAACGTGGTGGACGACGCCCTCAGTCAGAAATCCATGAGTAGCTTGGCTTACTTGAGAGCGGATCAGAGGTTCCTAGATTGGGAGTTACATCAGTTGGACAGCCTTGGGGTTTGTATCTCGGCCCCGGATGAGTAGTAACTTATGGTGCATAATACAGCAGAATCATCGCTCGTGGCAGAGGTTAAAGAAAAGAAGTTTGTTAATCCAGTATTAGCATAATTGAAGGAGGCAGCTCTAAGTAACAAAATTTCAGCATTTTCACTCGGTAGCAATGATGGTGTGCTATGGTGCCGTGCAAGGTTATGAGTCCCGAATGTGGATAATCTTCGGGACGGGGTAATGGAGTAGGCCAATATCATCATTCACCGTTTTTGAGCACATTTTGGACCTATTGGACGAGGGAGTAAGAGGATTTCACCTAGGTTTCAACTTGAGGTAGGTTTTATGAGCTAATTACGAGATTTTATTGAAGAATCATCATCTAAATCTCTGAAAATTGGGTGGAAATTGGAGAATTTAAGGCTTTGTTTTGAAATTAAAATTTGGAATTTGATGTCCCATTTCGACTTCGATTTTGATGAACTTTATATGTACGGACTCGTGGCAAGACGAGGATTCTGGTGATGGGAATTTTGTAATTTTTCGAGAAGTGGGCCCGGGGCTCGAGTTTTGCCAACTTCGTGTTTTTGGATGTTTTTCGAGTTCTTTCTATTGGGTTATGTCCTATTAGCTTATTATAACATGTTCCTTGTTGTTTTGATCAGATTTCACACGCTAGGAGGTTGATTTGTGAGGGAAGCGCAAGGCGAGGTAGGATTTTGGGTGTTTCGAGGTGAGTAATGGCTATGAATGATATACTAAGGGTTTGAAACCCCATATTTGCACTATATGGTGCTATGTTGAGATTATACACGCGTCTTGTGTCGAGCGTGGTGATGTATTTGTTGGGGACTCAGACTTTGTCCATCCCGATTGATGACTTATTGTATTTCTCGACTAAGACTGAGCTTGTACTTGCATAATTTAGGCCAGTTACCATGTTTGGGGCCATGTGCCGATCTGTAGAACTCCTAGGGAGTGTGTTAAGCTAATTGACCTGACATTACCTAATGGACACATACCATATGTCCTGACTTGTGTATGTAAATCATGAAACAAATCGGGCTTTGTAACTTGAACCCCGAATGAGCAATACCTAGGTTGAATAACCTGTTTTATCAGAGTGGGCCCGGGAGGCCAAGTCTATAATGACTGAGAGGGGTTGAGAACCCCATAGTGAGGCTGATTGATATATATACATCGGGTCGGGCTGCACGCCGCAGCTGTATATACACACACATGTATGCTAATCGGACTGCACACCACAGTAGTGTATATATGAATTGGACTGCATGCCGCAGTAGTGTATTTTATGGATCGGACTGCAAACTGCAGTAGTATATTATATGGATCGGACTGCACGCCGCAGTATTATATTATATGGATCAGACTGCATGCTGCAGTAGTATATTATATGGATCAAACTGCACACCACAAAAGAATATTATATGGATCGGACTTCACACCGCAGTGATATATTATATTGATCGGACTGCATGCCGCAGTGATATATGGATCGGATTGCACACCACAGTATTATAGCGCTTGGGCCGTAGGAGACCCTCCGGTGTCTGTACACACACTAGTGAGCGTAGTCGGCTATATTTATTAGATCGAGTTACGTGCCACAACATTTTATATATTATATTTGATCGCGATGCGCGCCGCAGTAGTGTTAGCTACTGGTCTAACATAAAGGAAAGTATTTATCAGTTTTCTTTCCCTGTTTGGTACTTATCTACTGTTTTTACTACTGGAAATCGAACAGTATTGTGATTTTACCGGATTTCTTACTATGAGTTGTTATTTATTACTATTACTCACTGAGTTGGAAGTACTCACTCTACTCCCTACACCATGTGTGCAGATCTGGGTACCTCAGGGCAGAGTTGATCTTTCAGCAAATTTTCAGAGAATTCCTGGAGTTTGTTGAGGTAGCTGCCTGGCGTCCGCAGGACCTGATTCCTCCACTATTTCTGTATTTTTGATATTTTTGCATACTCATATTATGACATATATTAGTGTTATTATGCTATTCTGGTAGAGGCTCTACACTCATGACCCCTAGATCTGTGGGAGGTTACTATACTGGTTGTTGGAATGTTTTATATATATAACTCCTAAATATTCGAATTTTTCTCTCGTTAATAATGAGTTCGAATTAAGGATGTGAGCTTGTATCTCAGAACGTGAGTGTGATTGGTCGGGCTTGCCTAGCAATGTGCTGTCCGCCATCACGACCAGTTTGGGGTCATGACAAGTTGGTATTAGAGCCTAGGTTACTACGTCCCATGAGTCTTTAGCCAGTTTAGTAGAGTCTCGCGAATCGGTACGGAGACGTCTGTGCTTATCCTCGAGAGGCTGCAGAACCTTTAGGAAAAACTTCATATTCTTGAAATTCTTGTCGTGCGACTCTATTGATCTGAGAACTAAACTTCAGCATTATAATCTCTCAGATATGGCGAGAACGTGTGCGACTGGATGAGGCGGATGACCACCATTGCCACCCATTAGAGATTGAGAATGCGGCTGTGGTCGTTGTCAAGGCATAGCAGCAGGGGCAGTACCAGTGGACACACCAGTTGCTCCAATTCAAGATCAACCTGTAGCTCCAGAGGTTCCAGCAGCACCTACTCATGCACCAGTAGTGCCCATTGTGATTTCGTGTCCTCAGGATGACTTGGCTTAGAACTTATCGATTTGCACTGGCCTAGCTCAGGCAGTCTCGGCTACTACCGCAGCTTATCTCAGACCAGGGGTGGTCATCATACCCCTGCAGCTCGCACTCTAGAGCAGGGTGCACAAGGTTTGTAGACCCTTGAGGCACCACCAGTTCAGCTAGTTACCCTTGTTCAGCCCGTTGCCCTGTTCAGCTAGTTGTTCCAGATCATGGTGATTGGGTGCCACTGATGACAGATGATGAGCAGCATCATCTGGAGAGGTTGAAGAGGCTTTCACCTCCTACTTTTAGCGGTGTTCCCAGCGAGGATGCCGAGGGGTTTCTTGAATTGTCGACGCAAGCTAGGACAGCAGGGATCTTGGAGACTAGTGGGGTATCTTTTACCACTTTTCAGTTCTCAGGAGCAACCTTTACCTGGTAGGAGGCTTATGAGTGGCGTATACCGGCAAGTGCAGGGCCATTGTTGTGGCAGGAGTTCTCCACTATCTTTCTGGAGAAGTGGGTGCCTCGATCTCAAAGAGAGGAGTTACGCAGGCAGTTTAAGTGTCTTCATCAGGGGGATATGTCAGTAATGCAGTATGAGATGAGATTTGCAAATTTATCACGATATGCTCTGTGGATGGTTCAGACAAATCAGGAGAAGATCAGACGATTTGTGGACGGGCTAATTTATCCCGTCTGTATTCTGATGACTCGAGAGAGGGCACGTAGTCATACCTCTGAGGAGGCAGTGGATATAGCCCATGATATTGATATGGCTCGCCATTGGGAGAGGGAGGTGAGAGAGGACAAGAGGCCTCGAGGATCATGTGGCTCCAATAGTGCTCCGTCTAGGAGCCAGTCTCAGTCGATCATGGGTTGTTCTTTTAGGGCTCCACAGCCAACTCGGTAAGAGTACCATGGTTCATCTTCTGGTCAGGGTTATCAGGGCTCCCAACAGGGTCAGCCATCTTTGAGCGCACTTCCAGAGCAGAGTTCGTCTCATGCCCCATCTGTTCATGGTTCATCTCGGCCAAGTTCTTCATCCAGCCATTCTGGTGCGAGGGGTTCCCTTCAGTCCCAGCCCCCAACACTGGGGAGTTGATATGAGTGTGGCGAGTTTGGGCATATACGGAGGGAGTGTCCCCGTAATTCTTCCAATTCCTCTAAGCAGAGGGGTGAGCCCTTGTCTTCTGGTTAGTGTCTTTAGCACCCGCCCAGTCTACTAGGGTTCAGGGTCAGGCAGTTAGGGGTATGTAAGGTCCCGTAAATTATTTTGTCTCGAAACATAGTAAATTGTGGTGTCTACTCTGATTATGTGTTATGAATGTGTAGAGTTCTTCGCGGCGAGCTTGCTCGCCGCGGTTTGGACCCTTGGTAGTGATTTAAGCCTTTAAAAATTGAAAGAATTATCTTTTCCATAAAAGTGTCAAAATGCAGTCCAGAATGCGATCGCATATCAACTATGCGGACCGCATTCCTACCGCAGAATGAACCAGAGAGCAACCAAATTATTGATGTTGAAAATCATTGTGAAGCTTTTGTGTTGTAAAAATTGTGTGGTAGTACCTTGCGGTGAATGTTGTGGAACTTGTAATTGGAACAACGGAAACGGAAATAATGTGGAATGGCGGGAATGGAAATAATGTGGTTCAATGGAAAAATGAAAACAGTTTGGAATAATGGAAATGGAAACAACGTGGAACACTTGAAATGGAAATATTGTCGAATAATGTGTGGTTAGTTGTGAAATATTGTTGTGATGATCTAAATTGTGTATCCACTTTGATGAACATGAGGAAAATTGTCGTTACTAGTTGTGGGAGGTTAATACCCTTGTTGTGGAATTATTTTAACAAAGTGCCATGGTTGATTTTTTGTACTTGTTGTTGTGTTGTTTGTTGTTGTGAATTGAAAACTATCAGGCGGGTTCGGGTTACACGCCGCAACATGGTGAAATAAGGTCTGGGTTGGGGTGATAAGGGTGGCCGAGGTATTAAGGGTGGACGAGGCAATAAGGGTGGAAATGTTATCCAATATCACTGTTGATATGAATATGAATCATGAAATGATAAATGTGAAAAATGTGAAAGGAGACTGCGGCAGAGTTGTAACCTGTGGGGCACTGATTGCGCCTTTTATGACTACTTGAATAATTGTTGTGAAATGTTTGGTTGTTGCTTCCTGGTTGTACTTGTACTATTGTTGTTCAGTTCTATAATTGTTCATGAAATTTGGCTAGATTTTACTTGGGACAGAGTTAGTTCATACATGCCAGTACAATTCAAGTGTACTGACGTCCCTTTTGCCGGGGGCGCTACATTCGTGTTATGATCGTAGGTGGATCCGTGTAAGGCACTCCAGTTCACCAATCGTAGCTTCTCCTCCTCCTCTCTTTCGGTAGTATTCGTGTTTGGTGATCCCCTCTCCTTGGAGTTTGTATCTTTTGGTAAAGGTATTGCCAGGGCCTTGCCACCGGCAAGTGTTGTACTATCATTCTCGTAGATGCTCCGTATACAGTGGTATGTGGGTCAGGACTATGTATAAATGTGTATGTTTGGGCGTTGTATACTTGTGTACCATGTTCCTTGCTAATCAAATATATGTTTTGTAAAATGTGTCCCCTGTTAATCATAATGTGTGGGTATAAAAGAGAAATCATACGTTCTTTTAATTGAAATTTGGTATCTGTTGGTTAAATATCATTGAATAATGTGGGGTAACGCGTGGGGAATAGGAAAGTCACCTAGGTCTACTCAAATGGGAATACGCGGTTGAGTGCCGGTCATGCCCACGAATTTGGGGCGTGACAGGGTCGCCCCAGAGGGGGAGGCCTATCCGATGGTGGTCAGGACCGTTGCTACACTCTGCAGGGCAGGTCACATACTGTTGCTTCGGATGCTTTTATTACATGTATTATTTAAGTCTGCCACAGAGATGCATCAGTTTTATTTGATCTCGGATCCACATATTATTATGTATCTTCTTACTCTGATCATTATTTCGGGACTACCCGAGGGTGTCTTGCGTTACCTGTGCACGTATCTACCCTGAAGGTGATACTATTATTGTGGACCACGTGTATCGGTCCTATCTTGTTACTATTGGGGGTCAGGAGACCCGAGTTGACTTGATGCTATTGAGCATGGTAGAGTTTGATGTTATTCTGGGAAAGGAATGGCTATCACCATGCCATGCTATTTTTGACTGTCATGCCAAGACAGTCATATTGGCTATGCCGGGTATCTTGAGGATCGTATGGCGTGGTACGACTGATTATGTACCCAGCAGGGTAATCTCTTTCTTAAAGGCCCAACGGATGGTTGGTAAAGGATGTTTATCATATATAGCATTTGTGAGGGATGTTGGAGCTGAGGCTCCTAGTCTGTATTCGATCGCCGTGGTGACGGAATTTCTGGATGTGTTTCTAGCAGACCTGTCAGGCATGCCGCCGGACAGGGATATTGATTTTGGTATTAATTTGGTGCCAGGCACTCAGCCCATTTCTATTCCTCCCTATCGTATGGCAGTAGCAAAGTTAAAGGAGTTGAAGGAATAGTTGCAAGAACTCCTAGATAAGGGGATCATTCGCCCAAGTGTGTCACCGTGGGGTACACCGGTGTTATTTGTAAAGAAGAAATATGGCACAATGATAATGTGCATTGATTACAGACAGTTGAACAAAGTGACAGTGAAGAAGAAGTATCCACTACCTCGTATTAAGGATTTGTTTGACCAGCTTCAGGGAGCAAAGTTATTCTCTTAGATTGATCTCCGTTTAGGCTACCACTAGCTGAAGATTAGAGATTATGATATCATGAAGATATCTTTCTGGATGATATATGTGCATTATGAGTTTCTGCTTATGTCATTCGGGCAGACTAATGCCCCAGCCGTGTTCATGCACTTGATGAATAGTGTATTTCAGCCGTATCTAGATTCTTTTGTGATCGTGTTTATTGATGATATTCTGGTGTACCCGAGTAGCCAAGAAGAGCACGCACAACACTTGAGGGTGGTATTGTAGAGGTTGAGATAGGAGAATCTTTATGCAAAGTTCTCCAAGTGTGAGTTCTGGCTCAGTTCCGTGGCTTTTTTGGGACACGTGGTGTCCAGGGATGGTATTCAAGTTTACCCTAAGAAGATTGAGGTGGTGCAGAGTTGGCCGAAACCGTCCTCAGCTACTGAGATTCGGAGTTTTCTCGGTCTGGCACCTTATTACTGCAGGTTCATTTGGGGATTTCATCTATTGCTTTGCCTTTGGCGAAGTTAACGCAGAAGAGATGAGTGCAAGGAGAGCTTACAAAAGATCAAGTCAGAGTTGACTACAGCTCCGGTCCTAGTATTTCCATCATCTTCAGGCTCTTATTTGGTATATTGTGATGTTTTAAGAGTTGGCATCGGATGTGTTTATATGCAGGAGGGTAGAGTTATTGCGTATGCTTCGCGTTAGCTTAAGCCTCACAAGAAAAATTACCATGTCCATGAGTTGGAGGTGGCTGCTATAGTTCATGCTTTGAAGATTTGGCGGCACTATTTATATGGCCTGTCATGTGAGGTGTTCACGGATCATCTAAGCCTTCAACACTTTTTTAAGCAGAAGGACCTCAATTTGAGATAGGGGAGGTGTCTTGAGTTACTTATGGATTATGATATTACCATATTGTATCATTCGGGGAAGGCCAATGTAGTGGCTGATGCTTTGAGCTGGAAGATGGTGAGTATGGGTAGCTTGGCGTACATTTCAGTTGGGGAGAGGCCCCTTGCAGTTGATGTTCATGCTTTGGCTAATCGGATGGAGAGATAGGATATTTCTTAGCCTAGTCGGGTGTTGGCCTGTATTGTTTCCCGGTATTCATTATATGATCGCATCAGGGAGTGCCAGGATGATGACCTGCATTTGCTTGTGCTGAAGGACATGGACCAGCACGATGATGCCTGAGATTGTCTATTGATAGTGATTGTGTATTGTGGATGCAGGGCCGGATTTGCGTGCCCAATGTTGATGGGTTCCAAGAGTTGATATTAGAGGAGGCCCACAGCTCGCGGTATTCTATTCACCCGGGTGCCGCGAAGATGTACCAGGACATGAGACACCATTATTGGTTAAGGAGAATGAAAAAAGACATTGTGAGTTATGGGGCTAGGTGTCTCAATTGTCAGCGGGTCCAGTATGAACATCAAAGACCTGGTGGTGTATTTCGGCAGATGGATATTCCCGAGTGGAAATGGTAGAGGATTACTATGGACTTTGTGAGTGGTCTCCATCGTACCTCAATGAACTTTGATTCTATTTAGGTGATTGTGGAGAGGCTGACTAAGTCTGCGCACTACATTCTGGTGTGTACCACCTATTCTTCGGAGTGGTCAGCGGAGATTTTCATCCGTGAGATTGTGCGGTTGCATGGGGTTCCAGTTTCTATTGTATCATATAGGGTACTCAGTTTTCTTCCCAGTTCTGGAGGACTTTCATTGGGAGTTGCGCACTCAGATTCAGATGAGCACAGCTTTTCATCCTCAGATTGACGGACACTCCGAGCATGCTATTCAAATATGAGAGGACATGTTGCATGCGTGTGTTATTTATTTTGGGGGTTCTTGGGCTGAGTTATTGCCGCTTGCAGAGTTTGTTTATAACAACAGGTATCGTCCAACATTCAGATGGCGCCATATAAGGCTTTACATGGGAGACGGTATAGATCTTCAATTAGCTGGTTTGAGCCTAGCGAGGCTTGACTATTGGGGACAGAGCTAGTTCAAGATGCCTTAGTGAAAGTTAATGTTATCCAGGAGAGACTTCGCACAGCTCAGTCGCGTAAGAAGCTTTATGTGTACCGGAAGATTCGGGATGTATCTTATACGGTGGGAGAGAAGGTTTTGCTGAAGGTTTCTCCTAAGAAAGGCGTGATTAGGTTTTCAATGAAAGGGAAGCTGAGTCCACGGTTCATTGGACCTTTCTAGATTCTAAGGAGGATTGGGGAGGTGGCCTGTATACTTGCTTTGCAACCCAGCATCTCGAGGATTCACCCGGTGTTCCATGTTTCTATGCTCAGGAAGTATGTTGGGAACCCGTCTCATGTATTAGACTTCAGCACGATCACGTTGGATAAGGACTTGACCTATGATGTAGAGCTAGTGGCTATTTTGGGTCGTCAGGTTCGAAAGTTGAGATCAAAGGACATAGCTTCGGTGAAGGTGCAGTGGAGACGTCGGCCCGTGGAGGAGGCCACTTGGGAGACCAAGCAGGAGATGCTGAGCAGATATCCTTGTTTGTTTGAGGCTCCAGGTATGTTTCTTAACCCGCTCGAGGACAAGCATTTGTTTTATTTGGGGAGGATGTGACTATCCGGCCCGTCGTCACGTGTGATACCGCCCCGCTTTCCCTGTTTTATGCTTCTTTATGTTTCATCATATGTGTTTGTAGAGTTTGAAGTGATTCGGTCAGAGTTTAGTTGGAATTGAGACAATTAGTCTCTTTAAGAGAAGACTAGTTTGGAAAAGTCAACCAGATGTTGACTTATGAGTAATAGGGCTTGAATGGATTTCCAATGATTCGGGTGGTTTTGGGTGGTGATTTACGACTTGGGAGTGAAATCAGAATTGAATTTGGAGTTTCGGTGTAGAATTAGGCTTGAATGGGCTATGTTTGAATTATGCAAATTCCGGTTGATAGGTAATATTTTGATCCGGCGGTCGGAATGGAATTCCAAGAGTTTTTGGCTTCGTTAGGTGATTTTGGATATTATTGCAAATTTTTAGGTCAATCGGACGTCGTTTGGTCGGGTTTTTTGATCGAATGCGAGTTTCAAAAGTTTTAGTTTAATTTAGGCTTCAATCCATCGCTAATTGATGATTTCTGTATTGTTGGTCGTGTTATTATGACTGAAACAAGTTCGTATGATGTTTTGGGGTAGGTTGGTAGTTTTGGTTGGGGTCCCGGGGTCCTCGAGGTGTTTTGGGAGGTTCAAACGGATCATTTTTTGTTGGCTAGAAGATCAGATTTTGCTGTCATAAATGTTGCAGACTTCTATTCAATGCGATCGCAGGAGTGCTGTTGCAATCGCATAGAAGTTTTGAGGACGCCTTGGAAATTGTTCAATGCAATCGCGGTCAGGGGTACGTGATCGCATAGGTGGAGGAAGTTGTTCTCTGCGATCGCAGGGAGTCTTATGCAATAGAGTAGTGTTAGGTTCTGAAGCAATGCGATCGCGTAGTATGGGTTGGGATCGCATAGGCCTAATTGGAGGCTTGGGAGAGTTGTTCAATGCGATCGCAGGAGAGGTTATGCGATCGCATAGAGGAAATGCCTGGGCGGACAGAAGGTTTTATAACATATCATCCGCGAGCTAATATAATGTTTCGCCATTATTAAGCAAATTTTGGAGCTATTGGACGAGGGAGTAAGAGAATTTCACCAAGATTTCCACTTGAGGTATGTTTTATGAGCTAAATACGTGATTTTATTGAAGAATCATCATCTAAATCTCTAAAAAATGGGTGGAAATTGGAGAATTTAGGGCTTGGTTTTTAAAATGAAAATTTGGGATTTGATGTCCTATTTGGACCCCGATTTTGATGAACTTTATATGTATAGACTCCCATGAAATCATTCGTGCTCCTCGATGCACAAGCCTAACTACAAGTCATAAAGCTCCTTAATGCACGAGCCTAAAGTGCATACTGCTACACTCCTCGAGGCACGAGCCTAGACTGGAAGTCATGAAGCTCTTTGATACACAAGCCTAAACTGCATGTTGCTACACTCCTGGCCCGCATGAGTCTAAACATTTTACGGCCAAAAAATGAGACTGCTAGGTTGAAAACCTCAAAAGAGGCGTCCTAGGCAAATGTCAGGAACAAAAAAAAAACAAACCCATTTGGACTATGTTATGACTTGATCCTCTTCACCGAGGTACGTAGGAAGCTTAGACTTCCATTCTAAGTGCAGTCGCACGAGTCTTAAAAAAATAAAAGTTTGGCATCATCAGATCATCACATTAATTCTTCCAAGTGTAGAGGCACATATCTATGAGGAAAAGGAGATGATTTGCATTGAAATATAAAAGATTTTTTATTGTTCCAATAGTACAAAAGTTGATACATCCGAAAGTGTAAAGACAACAGGAACTAGACCATTTTCTGTACAAAATCCTAAATCATGAAGATGATCATAAACTAGGCTTTGTTGCTGACACATCTAAATGCTTTTCCAAGTTTGTATGACGACTCCACATTGTATGCCATCCTTAATTGTTGGTTGAAGGTACCAATCACCATGGGAGCTTCTATTGGTGAAATTCAAGACTATCAACAAATCAAATGCAATTGTTGGTGAAGGGGTTTCTCCACATCATGTATCACACCTCGATCTAATATCCGAATTCTTTGCGAGTCTGCAAAAAAAATGAAGAGATAAGAATTATGACGCACATAGCCAAATCTACTACATGCAAGACTATAGAGTCAATTTCAAGAAGAAAAAAAATATTTGTAGGACACTTAGAGAGCAAAGAGCTGGAAATCAAGCTCGACAGACGACGAGATCAACTTTGGAAAAATACTGTAGTCCATCCTGAAGATGTACTATTCCTCACATTTTATATGTTGTAGAATTGGATGCCTAGTTTTTAAGAACACAAACCGCTTGCAATTGGATGCCCCTAACTCAAGATATGATTTTTCCACCGGAACTATGCAAATCCTCCGTTGGGATTTGAGGAGTTGGGATGTGAGGGGTGGATGTGTGAGTATGTGTGCAATGTGATTGAAAGATGTGAAAGGTGGGGTAGTGGGTGAGAAGTTTGGGGTTTGAGAGGTGCATCACTACAAAAAAAAATCCTAATTGCTAACGGATTTTACCAACGCCTCGAATTTGTTGGTGTTTTAGCAACAAATTGCTAACCAAATGGTAACAAGATTATTTTTCAGAATTTAGTAACAGATTCCTAATGAATTGCCAACCAAAATGTTACTAACTAAATAATTTAGTTGGTAAATATGGCGGGAAAAATAGGCGGCTAATATAGCAACTGCGTACTAATGGATTACCAACTCAAATGTTACCAACAAATATTTTTCGTTGGTAATATTACCAACGGACTACATATCCGTTGTTAAATATGGTGTAAAAATGAAGTATTATTTATTAACAAATTAGTAACGAATTACCAACCAATTATTTACCAATAGAAAGATTTTGTTGCCAATTTTACCAACTACTTTAAAATGCGTTTGTAAATTACAAACTGAATGGTATCTATTAGTAAACTTGCCAACTAAAACTTAATCGGTTGGAAAACTTTATTAATAGATCAATATTTTGGCTTGTAATTTATTAATATATTTAAATTAATTATTAATATTACTTATGATACTTACATTATTAATTAAAGAATAAGCGAACATATGATTGATCTGAATTGTTCGAGTATATCAATTCATACATTTTAACAAAATCATAAATTAAAAATCATTTTATCTCAATAATTAAGAACCAAAAAATTATATATCTTTTAGACTTTTATTTGATTTCTCTGAATGCATTTATTATTTTGAAATTATCAATAATATTGTTGGGTATTATTTTTACTTATTTCTTAAATTCAATTTAAAGTATACGCTTTAACTAGTGTTATATTCAATTCTCTGTCTCTATTTTTCTTTCTGTATATATACATATATTTTGGGTTGCTTCTGAGCCTTTATTGACTAGTTCTTACGTTGTTTAACTAGCTTGTGCTCGTTCAACTTCGTGTTGAGGGTTTTGGCTTATTCTTGATATTGGAAGTGCGCTTCAATTAAGAGTGAGGTGAGTCTCTTTCCTAACCTTGTAAGAGGGAAATGTCCCCATAGGATTTATAATTGAATAATTGTTGCTAAATGCGGGGGATACGTGCGCACTACGTGACAAGAGTTGGTGCTTAGCTACTACTATATTAATTATCCGGGTAGTTTAGGACCCACGACATCATGCCTAATTTAAGAAATCTCCATGTCAATGATATCGCCTAGGATGTACTAGGGACTTGAAAGAGGATAAAAGTTAATTTGTATAATTGTTGAACTCTTGTATGGCATGATTGGATATTTATGTGCCTTCGTGTGTATATATACATGATATTTTCTTGATATTCGTGGATCGAGCCGATCACCTAGGTATGAATAGATGCATCTATAGGCGGTCGTCGACCCTCGGCAAGTGCAAAATTTATTTCTATTGGTTCGGGCAGTCGCCTCGGCATGACGTGCGGATGATTATTGAAACTCATACTCACATTGTTCATTATTATACACAAAAATAAAAATAGTAAATCATTGTAAGAATGCATCTTGCCATAAACTGCTGATACTAGTAGCTTTCTATGCTTAGAAAATATTTCATATATTATTTGACCTTAGTAAGTATCAAGTCGACCTCTCGTCTCTACTTCTTCAAGATTAGACGGGATACTTACTGGGTACATGTAACTTATGTACTCATGCTACACTTGTGTACTTAAATGTAGCGGATCTGAGGCAGGTGGATATGGTTATCACTCGGGTGCGCATCAGTGGGCCATCTGGGACTTCTATGGTGAGTTGCTTCCCCTTCATGAGGATCTGCAGCCGAAGAATAGTCTTCTTTAATTTGTAATATGTTTTCTGTCTATCCTGATTCAGACAGTAGGATAGCATAGTATTCTTTTGTGTATATTCTACTAGTTCCCGTAGCTTGTGACACAAGGTTCTGGCACACACATTAGTAGACTAGTTTTGGGCTGTATCATTATATGCTTCCTACATTTCATACTGTATTTGGTTTCTAAAACCCCATTGGGATCCTTTATCTTTTCTTAAAAATTATAATTTTTGATAAACTTGGAAATATTTTTCGCACTTGGCTTGTCCGGCAAGATTGATGGGCCCCATCATGACCTATTATGAAAATGGATTGTGACACCAATAAGAGTTTAAGTAGTAGTAAAAGATTCAAGTTGTATATATAAGAGTCCTTCATAGTCTAAAACCTTCGATTTTTTTGTGATAAATATGAGTTATTATTCGATTCTCACTATTTTTAGGATCAATGACACCTGCGAGAATGGTACTAAAAATAAAATATAATAATAATTGAGTATGAGATTTGAGAAACAATCACGTTGCGCTTTTAATTAATTAATATCCAATGATTATCTATATTTAATTTTATCAAGAAGTAATTTCAATGTTAAGATTATTTATATATAACTTAAACAACTCTAATATTTGACATGGTCAGTGTACGCGGATATCGGCGTGGATAATAATACTAGTTCTAATATTAATTAGAAATAATTTCATTGCATATTCGAACATTAAATAATTAGCTAAGTTATGTTTGGACCTAGTTTATATTTAATAATTCAAACATGAGTGCAATTAAAATTTATTATTTTATACAAATAGTTTGGTGCAATTAAAATTTTAATTTGTATGATAATATAATAACCAAACGATACATGTATTTAGTTAGTATTAACATAGTTTAATTAAGAATCAAAAATAAAATGGTTAAAAGAAATTACAAGGATGTGCATTTTTTTTGTTCTTTGTCGTTATGTGATTTTATTTAAATGTGTAATTTGTGATTATTAAAGTGTTGTTTGATTAATTTCTTTTGATTTTTATAGGAATTGTTTAGGAGTTTATTTAATTTTGGTTAGTTGACAAAGAAGAGAAAAGGGCTAAAATTGCAAAGAAAATGGGCCCAATTGCACGTTTGACCTAGGCCCTAAGTCATCTCTATCTAACCCGACCCGTCTATCCCTGGACCAACCCAATTCCATTTAAATGGAACGACAGCATTTCATCTTAGCCGAAAGATCCTGGCCATTGATCACTCTTGATCTAACAAACAGGATCCTTCCTCATAATCCATATATATACTTACTCACTCACCCCGCACCCCCCAAAAGCTCCCTACCCTCCTCATTCTTCTTCCCCATCTCAAACCCTCAGAGAACAGAACCCCAAAACCCTAGCCGCCTCTAGTCAATTTGAACCAGAAACCCAGAGGCAACGACGCCGCTGGTCACCCCGTTAACACCACAGAACCCCCATCACACCCTAATGCCAAATCCACTAACCCCTAACCTCGAATCAAACAGAACCCTCTTGAATCTTCATTTGAAGATTCGAGCCCAGATTCAACTCACACCAAATCACCCCCAAATCAATACCAAGCACTCCCCTAACATCTCTTGTACCTAAACCAACAAGTTTTTGGTTCGAATCTGACCTGAAAAGGTCGAACCCTAAAAGTGACTGTATGAACACTAGAAAATCCAAGGTTTGGAGTCTGGCCAAGTTAAGTGGAAATTGGGGTCAAAAGGACTCTATTCTAGGTGTTCTCAACTGAGAACACCCCGAGTTGCCTGTCCAGTTGAGTAAATAGGGGCAGAGTTGTTGTAAGCTGGTGGTTGATGCGTCTTCAGTGAACTTCTCATGTTGTTCTTCATGTCAGCCATAAAGGTTGACTGGATAATGTTGTAGAAATGCCCATCTTGAAAGGCTCCATGAAGGTTGAATGCTGGTAGTGCACTGCAGTAAGTTTCTTAGGTTCCTTCAAACCACTGTTTAGTAGTTGTAAATCAAAGTAGTATCTGGTGAGATTGCTATGCTGTTTCAGTAGTAGTTTTGTATCCATGGAGGCATGTATGGATGAATACTTGGTGCAAATGGTACAGTTTCATCAGATTATATATTAATATAGTGAACTTGATTTTCAATTTTAGTATAAAGAACTAGGAAGACCAGCTCATCGACATGAGCTTCTGAAGAAGACTCATGTCAAGGCGAACAAGGAGTTTGTGGACCAAAAATCTAAGAGCACATATGTAAGTTACTATATCTTGGCTGTTATTTTTTGGCACGTAAAAGAAAAGTGCCTACCTTGGCGATTACATATCTCCTATTACTAATTTTGAGTGAGTGACACCCAAAATTGGTCTTATAATTTGGACTAAGAAATGTGGAAACCTGTAACCTATTACAGTATAAAGAAAATATAATATACACTAGCCATATGGATATAAATCGCTATGAGCACCCACTGTCTCCAAATTTGATTCGCCATCTTCCAAGCCGGCCTTCGATTAACCTTACTCATAAAGGTGCTGGGCAGATCCCTGTAGCTCTTTGAATAATTTATTGACATCTTCATTATTTGGCTTGATAGCATAGCACAAATTTTGAGCACTAATCAAAATGAAAACAGTACATCCTTCAGTTCACACGATATTCATGCTTTCGTGTGATTCCTTGTTGATTTGTTGAAACTTATCTTGATATTCCATTGCATCCTTTTATGTATTCTGTTAACTCCCATATTTGGTAAATATCTTGTGAATCACCTCCCACATTTGAAACTTCGAGTTGTCCAGTTCTATAGCACAATGAGTTTCCTTTATGATTATATAGTGTACCTTCCTAGAATGTAGTCATGCCCAGTATAATATCAATGTATTATTCCCATGAATCACATCCTGGGAAACTATACATATGTAATACAATGCATATGCCTTTCTGAGAGCCTCCAAATGTATCTTACAAAGTCAATCCAAAATACTGAAATGAAGAACAATAGCCATGATTTGATACAACCAACGTACAACTTTAGCGGCTTGAGGCATAGATGATCTGTTCATTTGTCCCTGCTTGTCTTTGCAGTCACTTGAAAACAGTCAGAATTAATCATTGCTCTTTGTTTTTTGAGGACAAGCATAGAATGCAATATGAAACGTGCGGACAAACTTAGCTCCAACAATGTGAACATAGTATATATATGCTGCAAAAAATTGTGGTTAGTCACAATAATACATTTGATGGAATATAACTTATTAAGACATTTTGTTAGCTTCTATTACTTTTCTCACAACCAAGAGTTGACACAAGACCAGTTAACTATTGTATTCACATATTAGAAAATAAGTCCAATTGTTCCAAGTGCCTGCTGAACTCTTTCTGCATATTCCCCTCATAGTTTATGGATGCATGAACAATATCATTACAATGTTGCAAAATTTTCCATACCAAATTTGTTATTGAACTAAACAGATAGAAACATGCTAGTTAGTTTTAAAACAAATTAGCATTACTTGCCTGATCTGCTGCCTTTTTAGGAGATGAAGTATCTTATGCCACCGTAGTAAGCCAACAATAATAGCTATAGCTATGACTTGAATTACCCGAAGACTGCTGAAGTATTCGTTGCTTCGCTCCTTAATACCTCTTGTGAAAAGAATAGAAAACTTTTGGGTCCAAGTTCTTTTTGCTTGATGAAAACATGTAATGTTTTCATAGAAAATAAAAAACATTGTTCTTTCAGAATAACTAAAGATGCTTTTTTTTTCTGGGCTCCCAAAGTCATTAGCAACCAGTCTAGCAGATAACATCAGTGTATCGTTGATGCTTGTCAACAACCTCTCTCTAGGCTAAAGCCATCAACAGTGGCTCCCTGCTCGCCCCCGACCCCGCACGAAATAAAAAACATAAATAGAAAAATGATAATGAAGAAAATGCTCTCAACCTGCTAACAATAGCCTCCTTCTACAATTATCAAGCCAGACTCTCCACCAGAGGTTTATGGCTATGATCTCTCCAGCTTCGACACTATATTTGTCCCTCAGGCATTGCAACTTCTTGTTACTGCGTTTTTCCTTCCCCCCTATACATAGTCTCTTGTTGTTGTGTGCATAGTGGATTGCTGAATAGTACACTCTGAGTCAGGCAAGGTTTAATCTGTTCCAATGATTACTGCAACCACAGGTTGGCAGTTTGGTCTTGTGTTGATATATCTGGCCACAAAAATAGCTGTTTTTTTCTGGTCCCAAGGCAATTGATTTGTGGAAGGTATTGTTGAGTTCAATACAGTTTTTACATATCTTTAGTCGTTGACTTCTAGAAGGAGGACAAAGGAGACATTGGATTTTAGTAATTGTTCAAACTTGACATCCCTGGTTGCTTTTATCTTTTGGAAATATGCTATGTAACTAAGATAATGTTTTCTTTTCTCACTTGTGTCAGGGTTGTAAATAGCGCTCGCTACAGCGCTAAAGGCGTGTAGCGAGGCGAGGCGAGGCTTTAACGCCACATAGGGCACTGTTGCGATGCGAACCAGAATAGCGAGCGCCATAGCTTCTGTGGCAAGTTGCGAGGTGCGTGGCGATGCGAGGTGTCGCTATTTTGATATTACAGAAAAATTAAAGCACAGCAGCCTCTTCAGTTGCTCCAGTCGACAAAATTAAGGGTTTTCTCTCCATCTTCTTCTGCTTTCATCGTCTACGACAGCACCAGCCAGGTATGTTCTTCACTTCTTCTTTCTTCTTTCTTCTTTCTTCTTTCTTCTTTCTTCGTTCTTCTTTTCTCCTTCTCGACTCGACCAAACTTGTTTTTCTTTCTTTCTTCTTTTCTCCTTCTCGACTCGACCAGACTCTCTATTTTATTTTCTTTCTTCTTTCTACTTTCTTCTTTCTTCTTCTTCTTTCTTCTTCTTCTTTCTTCTTTTCTCTTTTGCGACCAGCACTATGTGCTATGTTTTTCGCGACCAGCACTGTCCAGTGCTCTGTTTTCCGCGACCAGCACTGTCCAGTGCTCTGTTTTTCGCGACCAGCACTGTCCTGTGCTCTGTTTTTCGCATTCTATGCTCTATTTTTCTTCTTCTTTCGAAGAGCACCTGCACAGATTAAACAAGAAAAATTACTCTGTAATTCTGAAAATTGATTTGATTTATTTCTTTATTTTCTTTAATTTCTTTATTTGATTTACTGCTCTATTTATTATTAAATTTATATATTTATTATTAACATATTATTATTATTGGATTTTTAGTTATATTTATATATATATATATATATATATATATATATATATATATTGTTTTTTTTATAAATTGTCGCCTCGCATCAAAAAGGCGAGCGCGCCTCTCGCCTTACTGAAGCGAGCCCTCGTCGCTATTTGTCGCCGCGCGCTATCAAACACACTGACCTGTGTATTTGTTTCATGAATCTCCTCCTCATGTACATAAATAATATCCTTTAATGCATCTCGTATACAGTAACCAATTGAACTCTTTCCTGGGTTCCCTCTCATAGCACCATCAGTGTTCAATTTTAGCCATCCTTCTCTAGGAAACTCCCAAATGAATTATAAATCTGCACACATAAGCTTTATAAAATGTCACTGCTGAAAATTATTTGTACTCTTTATCTGAAAGTATAACAAATTGATGATGAACAAGTAATGCAATTTGTTGGGAAAAATTGTTGTGTACATCAAAACAATTGTCTTTAAGGTGTTGTTATTGACATTTGAGTTTTCAGTTTTGTTGCCTTTATGACTCTGTTCTTGATATTTTCTCTTTAAAAAGTTATTATTATAGAGTTTATATCATTCTTTTATTCAGGATGCCATAATGTATAAAATTGCGTCGGCGTCTCAGCCTGAAGACGGGTCCAGTGAGCCTCATGAAATTGATTACGCACAAATTTATTTGGAGGAAGTCGCTGTTAAGAAGACGTGCATTTATGGTCTTGCTTCTCAAGCTCCTTTCTATGGTCATGTTGGTTCATCCTCTATTTCGATATCTCCACTTCAAGATATAGACTTTAATGCTCGGGTGAATGAATGTGTCGGGCATCGTTTGCAAGAAAGTAAGGAAGAGATGAAGCATGATATGAGATCACAGATCATAGAAGAGATTAGATAAGAAATGAGAGAAGAATTACGTGAAGAAATGAGACACGAATTGCAACAAGAGGTGCGTGAGCAAGTTGATCAACTACTCCAAAATCGTCTGTCGGTCCTCATAGGTGCCTTACCTACACCGCCTTCTCGTAGACATGACTCGCCGTCAAACGACACGATTTAGATTTATTTTAGTTTTTTCTATGTTAGACACATCTTGGATTCTTGAATTATTCTTTCAATTTCACAACTTCACGATAGATGTTATTATTATTTATTAAATTCTAGTATGTTTTCTGTTTTGTTTAATATTTGTAATAGTTGGTAACACATTTACAATTTGTTAGAAAATTTTATGACAAAACAATTTCTTAAACAAAACATTTTCATAGATAATATTACCAACCGATTGCCAATGTACTTTTAAAAATATACTATCGGATTTACCAACCAAGTAGGTATCCATTAGTATAGTTGCTAATGGAATAAAAACGACAAGTTTCTTGTTATTATATTTACCAACCATTTACAAATACAATTTAAATAATGAAAATCAATTTTACTAATTCATTTTCTATCTGTTAGTAAAGTTACTAACAGACTTCCAACCAAATTTTGGTTAGTAAATTTACCAACGAAAATCTTGGACTCAAGATTCAAAAACTACCAACAAATTTATTTGGCGTTTACTAACTGATTATTAGTTGGTAATTTTACCAACAAATTCAAACTGGTTGGTAAAATTTACCATCGAACCTTTTAGCAACGGATCAATATCTGTTGGTAATCTGTTAGTAACTCAAATTTCCAACCAATTTGATCAGTATACCAACAATTTGTTTTGTTGGTAATTGGGGTTCTTTTTGTAGTGCATGGTGTAATGGAGGGTGTTACATATATATAATTTAAACTATAGTGTAAATATTGGGTAATCCTAGTCCCTACCAACTTGTCACGACCCAGTTCGCCCTCCGTCAGTATATCGTGATGGCACCTAGTCTCTACGACTAGGTAAGCCTAACAATGCGGAATATAAACCAAATTGCGGAAGAAAAAATTAAAACTAAACTGGTGAAATAAATCAGTGTTCAGGGTGCCTCCTGGCACACATGATAACAACTCTCATGGCTAATAAAGGTTCCCAAAACCTGGAATCTAACAAATCAGAAGCTAAAGGGATACATAATAGGCTCTAACTCAAGAATGTATATAAAAAAGGGAAATATTAAAAGAACTATACTTATTACAAAAAGTTGTAAAAGGACTCCTCGGTCCGCGGACGTAGCAGATATACCTTAAAGTCTCCACCGATACGCCTCCTTCTAAGGCCGACAGAACTGAATGGGAGTACCTATATCTGCACAACAAAAAGTGTGCAGAAGAGTAGCATGAGCACACCACGGCGGGGCCTAGTAACTATCAAGACTAACCTCGATGTAGTAGTGACGAGGAACAGTCAAGACACCTACAAGTCAATAAACAGTATAATAATAGAATTAATAGAAGTGATATGTAAATAAGTAAACACTGCACGGATGACTAAAAATCTCACGCCTCAAACCGAGGGACATGACTGGAACTCAATCGGGTAGAATCGATCGAGCGGAACTGGGTGCCTTTCCTATTTCCCACGCATTACCCCACGTCATCTTTGCTAATTAGCCAAAAGATATCAAATTACAATTGAAAGTAAAGAGGAATTCTCTTTTATAAGCACACGTCATTATTAACAGGGATCATCATTTACAAAACCCACATTATGATTAACAGGGAACATGGTGTACAAACTTCAGTGCCCAAAACATAAAAATATATACATAAGTTATGCTCACATGACACTGTCTACGGAGCCTTCATGAGAAGATAATACAGCACTTGCCAGCGACAAGGCCCCGGCTATACCTTTGCAATGACATCACAAAACTACTATTACAACAATAGAGGTGGCCTGAACTACACAGAGCCCCAAAAGGAGTGGGGCTCACCAATATGTACTCAGCCGATAGAAAGGAGGAGGAGCTACGGATAGTGGACGGGAGTGTCTGTCACGGATCCACCTACAATCATAACACCAATGTAGCGCCCCCGGCAAAAGGGATGTCAGTACATTTGAATTGTATTGGTATGTATGAACAAACTCTATTCCTAGTAAACTCAAGCCAAAATGCATATACAAGTATTAAACTTAAAAATAATAGTACAATCGTGGAGCAACAACAAAAAATTTTACAGCAAATGATACAATTAGTCAAACAAAGGGCAATCAGTGCCCCATAGGTTACAAACTCTTCTGTTGTCTCCTTTCACAATTCCACATTGATCATTTCGTGATTTTATATTCATTTCAATAGTGAAATTGGATCACATTTTCCACCCTCATTACCTCATCCACCTTTATTACCTCGACCACTCTTATCACCCCAACCCACACCTTATTTCACCGTGTTGCGGCGTGCAACCTAACCCCGTCTGACAGTTTCAATTCACAACATACAACACAATAATATTTAAAAGAAACCAACTATAGCACATTGTTAACATAGAACCACAACAAGGGTAATGTATTTCCACAACTAGCAACAATAATTTTGTCATGTTCATCAACTTTGTACACAATTTGGGTTACTACAACAGTTGTTCACAACCAATCATACATGTTGTTCCACAATATTTCCATTGCCATCATTTCAAAACTCTTTCAATACAAGTTCCTCAACTTCCACCACAAAGTGTTACCACACAAGTATACGTCACAAGAGTTTCACAATTATCCCCACATGAATGTAAATTATCAAACAATTTCACAAAATTAACACAGGGCGATTTCACAAGGATCACAGTTAGCCATACATACCTGGAGTTGATTATCCTCTTTAAACCTCTAGTCAAATTTTCCAAGCAATCAAGAAGTCAATCTAGTCCATGAGCAACATTTAGGTCTTAGAAATTAAACTCGTAATTATTACCCAATTCTTGTTTAGCTAGATTCTAGGGTTTTAGGAGCATGCATGAGAATTTTATGAAGAAATTTCAAAGCAAGTGTATGGGGTTCCCCTCCCAAGCATTAATTTTGAAATTTGGGGGAAATGGGTTAGGGATTTTACCTGAGAAATCAGTAGAGAAGACAATGCTCCAAGAATTTTCTTAGCTCCAATGGTTTTGAAAGACAAGATGATGAAGAACTAACTTTATCTCTCAACAACCCTCTCTCCCTACCTCTTATTTTGATCAGAAATGTGATAAAAATAAGGGAGAAGGTGTTTTAATAAAAGGTGGGTCCGATCTAAAATTTTAGAAAAATACCAGGCGAGCACGATCTGCGACACAATCTATGGTCACAGAACTGACATGCGGTCCTTAAAATGGAGCGCAGAAATGGATCAAGTTTCGGACCTCTCGGGTTGGGAATGCGGTAGATATGCGGTCCGCATTCCTATTCCGCGGTTGCAAAATGCACCGCAGAACTGACCTTTGATTTTCTTGAGGGATCATATGCGATCAATCTGCGGTCTGCATATTGATTATGCAACTGTAGATCTGATTGCATCTTTGACATCAAAAGTTTGTTGCTCAATGATTCATTCTGCGGTAGGAATGCGGTCCGCATAGCTGATCTGCGACTGTATTATGGACCGCATTTTGAAAATTTTCTGGAAAAATTTCGATTTTACATTTTTAGTGCAAAACGGTAAAAAGGATCTGATCCACACATGTAGACTCGACTCTATGAGCTGCTAACATTTGAGCACTAATTTTCACGGGGCCTTACATCCTCCCCCGCTTAAGATCATTCGTCCTCGAATGAGGACTTGAGAACCAAATGAGTTTGAAAACATGATATGCAAGTTTCTACACTTTTATTAACTTTCAAGTTTTTCTTAAAAAAAATTTGCCAGAGTCTTCTTTGTAATATAGACATAACCACCTGTCAAAGAATCCCAAAAACACATTTTCCTAGAACTATTACACGACTTGCTACTTTATCACAGTTATAAAAATGCACGATCTTCATACTTGCACATATTCAACATCTTGATACACTTTTCAACCATTGGCACACTACATGTAATTAAATTAAGCATTAATCATCTGTACTATTAAAGCCATTTACCTATCACAAGGGTACGACACAGTTATTCGTTTCGATGTGATTCCTCCATGCAAAAATAATCATTACACAATTAGAACACTTTGATACAAAATCTCCATGAAAGATTAAGTATTACTTCCATACATCACCTTACCATTGGAGCACAAAACTTTCATTACCAAAAAGGACTGCACATTGTTCAAATAGTTACAACACATAATTTTTGTTGGCACAACTTGGAGAAACTACAATGGCAAGGCACTTGGGAAGAGAAGGGATGGTTATTTCACCTAATGGTATACAACACTAGCTCTCCAAAGGGCAAGATTGGCACAATCTTTCCTAGACTTGCTCAAATAGATGGGGGTATTTTATCTTCATCTCATCTTCCGCTTCCCACGTGGCTTCCTCGACTTGCTGGTTTCGCCTCAACACCTTAACTGAAGCAATCTACTTGTTTCGAAACTTTTGGACCTAACTATCCAGAATATCAACCGGAATCTCTTCATATGATAACTCTTCTGTAACCTTGATGTCTTCCACGCGCACAATTTTAGACGGATCACCCACAACATTCCTCAACATGGATACATGAAACACGGGGTGCACCAAGGACATTTCAGAGGGCAATTCCAACCTATACGCAACTTGGCCGATCCTTTGAGTGAACTTGATAAGGCCCAACGTACCTAGGACTTAGTTTTCCCTTCTTCCCAAAGCGCATGACTCCCTTCATAGGGGACACCTCAAGAATAACCAATCCCCTTCTTGAAACTTCAATTCTCTTTGACGCACGTCCGCATAGGATTTCTGGTGACTTTGAGCAGTCTTCATTCTCTCTTGAATTACTCTTACCTTATCCATGGCCTGATGCACGAGATCTGGCCCTACTAAATCTGCTTCACCAACCTCGAACCACCCGATCGGGGACCTATTCCTTCTTCTGTACAATGCTTCGAATTGGGCCATCTGGATTCTAGCGTAAAAGCTATTTTTATAAGGAAACTCTATAAGGGGCAGGTGATCATCCCAATTACCTTTGAAATCCAAGACACATGCCCGCAACATATCCTCGAGCGTCTTAAAAGTCCGCTCTGCTTGGCCATCGGTCTGCGGATGAAAAGCCATGCTGAGATTCACTTGAATACCCAAACCTTGCTGAAATTTCCTCTAGAAGTTAACTGTAAAATGATCTCCTCGATCCCAAATGATAGAAACTGGCGTACCATGAATCCTCACTATCTCCTTGATATACAACCGAGCATTTTGTTCCACAGTATCGGTGGACTTGACTGGAAAAAGGTGAGCTGATTTGGTGAGACTAACCACAATTACCCAAATTGAGTCAAACTTGTGCTGAGTACGAGGTAGTCCTGTCACGAAGTCCATATTGATCATTTACCACTTTCACATCGCTTTTCTATAAGCTGAGTCAACCCTCCCGGCCGCTGATGCTCGACCTTTACTTGCTAGCAATTTGGACACTTAGAGACGAAGTTCGCCACACTCTTCTTTATTCCACTCCACCAATAAATATCCTTGAGATCGTGATACATCTTGGTAGAGCCTGGGTATACTGAATACCTGGAATAATGAGCCTCCGCCATTACACTCTCCCGAAGATTATCCACATCAGGGACACATAACTTGTCATGGCACCATAGCACACCATCATTGCTGCCAAGTGAAAATGCTTAAATGATTTTACTTACAGTTGCCTCCTTCAATTGTGCTAATGCTGGATCAACAAACTGCTTTTCGTTAACCTTTGCCACGAGCGGTGATTATGATGTATTATGCACGATAAGTTCCTTCTCATATGGGGTCAAGATACAAACCCCAAGGCCAGCCAACTGGTGTATCTCTCAAGCTAGGAACCTCTGATACGCTCTCAAGTGAGCCAAGCTACCCATGGATTTCCGACTGAGGGCGTCGGACCACGTTCACCTTCCCTTTATGGTACAAGATGTCCATATGATAATCCTTAAGCAATTCCAACCACCGCCGCTACCTCAAATTCAGCTCCTTCTGCTTGAACAAATATTGAAGACTCTTGTGATCTGAAAACACATCTACATGAACCCCATAAAGATAATGCCGCCAGCTTTTCAAGGAGAACACAACTATGTGAAGATCCAAATCGTACGTCGGATAATTCTTCTCATTATTCTTGAGTTGCCTGGAAGCATATTCTATGACCTTGTCGTGCTGCATCAGAACACTCTCTAACCCAACCCTGGAAGCATCACAATAAACTACAAACCCCTATGTGCCTTCTGGCAAAGCCAACATTGGTTTCGAAGTCAACTTTGTCTTCAATTTTTGAAAACTTTTCTCACAAGCATCTGACCACTTCAACTTGGCTGATTTATGCGTCAATTTTGTCAATGGGGAGGAAGGGTGTTGAATCTCTCTACAAACCTCTGATAATACCCTACTAACCCCAAAAAGCTATGGATCTCCGTCGGGGTCGTGGTCTTAGGCCAATCCTTCACCGCTGCAATCTTTTCGGGGTCCACCTGAATCCTCTCACTGGAAACAACATGATCCAGAAAAGCGACGAACTCCAACCAAAATTGACATTTGGAAAACTTAGCATACAATTGGTGCTGATGTAGTGTCTGCAAAACCGCTCTAAGGTGGTTGGCATGATCCTCCCTGCTTCACGAATATATGAGGATGTCTTCAATGAAAACAATCACGAAGGAGTCCAAAAATAACTTGAAGACCCGATTCATAAGATCCATAGAAACTTCTAGGGCGTTGGTTAGCCCAAAGGACATGACCAAGAATTCAAAGTGGCCATAACACGTTCTGATAACGGTCTTAGGAATATCCTGCTCCCTGATGTTCAATTGGTGGTACCCGGACCGCAAATCAATTTTGGAGAAGAATCTTGCACCATGAGATTGATCGAACAAATCATCTATCCGAGGCAAATGGTACTTATTTTTTATGGCTACTTTTTAAGCTGCCGATAATCGATACACATCTGGAGCGACCCATCCTTCTTTCTGACAAAAAGAACCGGAGCACCCCATGGAGACACGCTTGGCTGGATAAATCCCTTCTCTAATGGATCCTTCAACTACTCTTTTAACTCCCGCAACCCTGCTAGCGCCATTCTGTACGGTGGAATAGATATTGGCTGGGTATCTGGCAATATATCAATTTCGAAATCAATCTCCCTATGTGGTAGAATTCCTGGAAGCTCATCTGAAAATACCTCAACAAACTCACTCATAACTGGAACGGACTCGGGGGCAGGTACCTTTTGAGTAGTGTCTGCCACTCAGACTAAATAGTAGGTACACCCCTTTCTAATCATTTTCGAAGCCTTGAGGTAGGAAATAAACCTACCCCTCGTCACAACGCCATTCCCATTCCATTCAATAACCGGCTCATTAGGGAACTCGAGTCTCATGACTCTCGTCCGACAATCAAGTTTAGTAAAGCACGAATAGAGCCAATCCATCCCCGTGAATACATCAAAATCCACCATCCCAAGCTTGATAAATTCATCCGTGGTAACACAACCACCTGCCATAACAACACAATTCCTATAGACCCGCGCGGCAGTAATAATCACAAACCGAAGTTGATACAGAGAACGACTCAAGAAGCTGCTCGGGCTCAATCCCAAAACTCGAAGCAACAAATGGAGTAACATAGGACAAAGAATACCCCGGATCAATAAGAGCATAGTAATCCATGGTCTGGATAGATAGGATACATGTGACAACATCTGGGGAAGCCACAACACTATGACGGCCACTCAATGCATAAAACCTGCTGGGTCCGCCCCACCACAAGCTCCACCTCTGGCTGCACCACGCTCTGCTTGGGCTGGACGGCGCACTGATGGCGTAGCAACTGATGAACTGGATGACTGAGCAAGTCCCCTACCCGTGCCTTGTCTGGGCGCACGGCAATCTTGCTGTATGTGACCTCTCACCCCACAATTGTAACACACTAGAGCATCCAAGCAACAGGCCTCTGTATGAAATCTCCCACACTTGGGACATATACCTCCCAGTTGCCGAGGTCTCATCTCCAAATAACTGAAATGGTAGGACCTCTTGTTGTCTAAACCTGGTCCCCTATGGCCTGAACAACCCATGATCTTCCCATAATTCATGTATGAATGCAAAGCCGTTGTAGCAGCCTCATTTACAACCAAAGGGCTGAGACCCTGAATGAATAACCGAGCTCTGTCCTCCATAGTCGACACCAACTGAGGAGCATACTTGGACAACCTCACAAACTCCATATGATACTCCTATGCACTCATTCTACCCTGCTTAACAACCTCAAACTCGGTGGCACGGGCTTCCATGGTCTCGGCAGGCAAGAAGTTGTCCATGAAGGCATCTACGAACTCATCCCATCTAGTTGGAGGTCTCCACTCCTCACGGGAATCCTCCCACATCTCAAACCACAGACACGCAGCTCCCTTCAACCTGTATGAAGCCAATTCTACTCCTTCTATCTCTGTATCCTTCATCACTAGAATGGTCTTGTACATCTCATCAAGGAATTCTTGCAGATCGGCCTATAGGTCTGAGAACTCTGGAGGGGACAATCGTAGAAATTTGTGAACTCTAGAGCTGGAGGAATCTCCCTATCCGCTAGAGGGCATAGGGGCATCATGAGATCTCTGAGCCTTGGCGGCCACTAACTAGGTCAACATGCGGATGACTCCCCTAACGTCTCAATCAGAAATCCAGGAATCAGAAGCTGGAGCAACATCAGGATTACGAGCATTGGCATGAGGGATAGTGGCACCCTCGACCGCTGTTAGAACATGATTGCTTGGATCAGGAATGGATGGAGCAAGAAAATTCAGAACTGGGGAATCACTCTCACGCACGGAAGTCGGCACATGATCCACAGCCGCATTGGAAGTGGCGTTGGCCCCTAGGCCAAGTCTAGCTTTCTTCTTGGGTGCCATTACTGAAAATATGAAATAAAGCACGAATTAGACACAACATCACTTTACCGCACGAACTTGGAATAACAAAGAAGAGGGTAGTTTTTCCTAAATGCCCGTGTAGCCTCCAACTTATAGATGTGGTCGACAACACACTGATACCACGTTTGTCACGCTCCGAATCCGAGGGACATGGCCGGCACTCAACCGTGTAGCCCCGGTCGAGTGGACCTGTGTGCCTTTCATATTTCCCATGCATTACCCCACTTCATTTTTTTTTAAATTATCCAAAAGATACCAAATTGCAATTGAAAGTAAATAGCAATTCTCTTTAATAAGAAAACATCATGATTAACAGGGAACATCCTTTACAAAACCCACATTATGATTAACAGGGAACATGGTATTCAACCATCAGCGCCTAAAATATACACCTATATACATAAGTTTTAACCCACATGACACTATTTACGGAGCATCTAGGAGAATATAATACAATATTTGCCAGCGACAAGGCCCCGGCTATACCTTTGCAATGACATCACAAAACTACTATTGCAACAACAAAGGTGGCCTGAACCACGCAGGGCCCCAGAAGGAGTGGGGCTCACCAATATGTACACTGGTGATAGAAAGGAGGAGGAGCTACAGACGCTGGACTCCACTGCCTGCCACGGATCCACCTACAATCATAACACAAATGTAGCGCCCCCGACAAAAGGTACGTCAGTATATTTGAATTGTACTGGTATCTATGAACAAACTCTGTCCCAAGTAAACTCAAGCCAAAAGGCATATACATGTATAAAACGGAACAACAATAGTACAACCATGGAGCAACAACCAAACACTTCACAGCAAATGATACAATTAGTCAAACAAAGGGGCAATCAGTGCAACACGGATTAAAAACTCTCTTGTTGTCTCCTTTCACAATTCCACATTTATCATTTCATGATTTTGTATTCATATCAATCGTTATATTGGATCACATTTCCACCCTTATTACCTCGTCAACCCTTATTACCTCGGCCAGTATTATCACCCCAACCCACACCTTATTTCACCGTGTTGCGGCGCGCAACCTGACCCCGCCTCATAGTTTCAGTTCACAACAACATACAACACATCAACAATTACAATAAATCAACTATAGAAAATTGTTAAGATAGAACCACGACAAGGGTAATGTATTTCCACAACTAGCAACAACAATTTTCTCATGTTCATCAACTTTATACATAATTTGGGTTACCACAATAGTTGTTCACAACCAATCATACACGTTGCTCCACAATATTTCCATTTCCAAACTCTTACAATACAAGTTCCTCAACTTCCACCACAAAGTGTTGCCACACAAGTATACGTCACAAGAGTTTCACAATGATTCCCACATGAATGTCAATTATCAAACAATTTCACAAAACTAACACAGGGCGATTTAACAAGGATCACAGTTAGTCATAAATACCTGGAGTTGATTATCCCCTTTAAACCTCTAGTCCAATTTTCCAAGCAATCAAGAAGTTAATCTAGTCCAGGAACAATATTTAGGTCTTAGAAAATAAACTCGTAATTATTACCCAATTCCTTGTTTAGCTAGATTCTAGGGTTTTAGGAGCATGCATGGAAATTTTATGAAGAAATTTCAAAGAAAGTGTATGGGGTTCCCCTCCCAAGCTTAAATTTTGAAATTTGGGCGAAATGACGGGATTTTACTTGAGAAATTAGTAGAGAAGACAATGCACCAAGAATTTTCCGAGCCCCAATGGTTTTGAAAGACAAGACAATGAAGAACTTACTTTCTCTCTCATGAATCCTCTCTCCCTCTCTCTTATTTTTATCAGAAATTTCATAAAAATGAGGTAGAAGGTGTTTTAACAAAAGGTGGGTCAAGTCTAAACTTTTAGAAAAATACCAGGCGAGCATGATCTACTACGCAATTTGCGGTTGCAAAACTGACATGCGGTCTGCAGAATGGACCGCAGAAATGGCTCAAGTTTTGACCTCTCGGGTTGGGAATGCGGTAGATATGCGGTCCGCATTCCTGTTCTGTGGTCGCAGAATGCACCGCAGAACTGACCTTCTTATTTCTTTAGGGATCATATGCGATCAATCTGCGGTCCGCATATTTATTATGCGACCGAAGATCTGACCGCATCTTTGACATCAAAAATTTGTTGCTCTCTGATTCATTCTGCGGTAGGAATGTGGTCTGCAAAGCTGATCTACCACCGCTCTGGACTGCATTTGAAAATTTTCAAAATTTCGATTTCACATTTTAAGTGCAAATAGGTAAAAAGGATTTGATCCACGCAGGTAGACTCAACCCTATGAGCTGCTAACATCTGAGCACTCATTTTCACGGGGCCTTACAAAAAATGCTACAAATCATAGTAAGGTAAAAGGGCAATACGTAACAACGAGAATACAATAAATGATGATATGAAAATGACTGTAGAAATCACAAATACAAATCATGAGTTCATAACACAACCAGGAAAAAATAAGTCAATATATGACTATCCTACAATGTTGTTCACATAAGGCCTTATTCAGTTCTTTCCACAATTTTTACAAGAAAATCTCGGACAACCGCAACTCTTGAAAACCCCAACATCTACCATCTAACACTTGGCATCCTGTGCCCCATCAGTCTCTCGGCCATACTGACCACTAACTGGCTAACTATGGCTACTATCACATATAAAATAGATAAACGAGGGCGTACCGCCATCCTTAGCAAAATTAGGAGCAATTCTCCTCTAACGGGAGTATTCAACTACGTGTATGCTTGTGCAAGTGTTCTAACTAGTTAACATGAATAGGAGAACGGCCATACATACAATGTTTCCTCACGACTTCCAAATGATAAAACTCATGCACGTAAGAACCTGCATTCACAATAGTAAGCAAAAATAGGAATGCCTCCACGGTCCTTCAAAATAAATTACAATCAGCCCCCTGACATAGTCCACCTTATTTCGCCACATGTGCAACCGATAATAATGTAGTAAGCACTGCCATATTTCGCCACACGTGCATCATAATGTTCCCGCCTTATTCCGCCCCATGCACAACCCACATATTAGCATGTAACATATCCCGCCTTATTACGCCGCATGTGCAAAAAAATCAATAGAAACAATAACATGGAAAATACCTCGTGCAGCTCCCCAACAACAACCGCACGGCAGAGACCTCATGTATCACAGTACCAACAGACGCACAGCAGAAACCTCATGCATCACAGTATCAACAACCGCACAATAAATGACGATATATATATATAGGAGCAAAGCAACGGAATCAACTCAGGTACTTCCGTTCACCAAAAGACGACACAACTTACTTACAAGGTATAACCGTAAACAGAGAAACACTAAACGCAATAAGAACAGCTCAACAAGGAAGAAATAATACCAACAACGATTCCATAATACTCAGTCCAACATCAAGGAAATGAATAGTTACAATTTAGGAAAATGTTACCTAAACACGGGATATCTACCCTCTTTCCAATTAAGACCAATTAATTTGCACGAGATAAAATTAATGTTTTTCCAAATAATTACAAGCAATTAGGAATGATAATGTGACTATTGAAGGGGATACGTCCACAGTTAAATAGGTATAAGTTCAAGTTGCCGACAATATACACCAAAATGGGCAAATAAGTTACAAGTAAGACATGTAGAGGTGAAAAACTCCATACTCAGTGATGATAAGGGTATAAGATTCTAAAAGGTATCAATTTACCACAAATAAATATTAGCACGCACTCGTCCCCTCGCATGCAGGGAATACAATCATCATAGAAGACTTAAATCCAAAGGGGAAGTCCCCCACACAAGGTTAGGCAAGATACTTACCTGAAACCGGCCAAAATCAACTTGCAACCTCATTCTTGCCACGAGTACTCGACTCCAAATGTCCCAAATCTATTCTATTAAATCACACATTGCAAATAATATCTCAAGCAACTGATTCTACAATTTAATTCCAAGCAAAAGCGCGATATTAGGTAAAATGACAAAAACACCCCTCACGCCAAAGTCTCGAAACCGGATGAATTTAACATTATTAGAACCCTCGTACTCTCACGACTATAACGATATTAAAATCTCTCAAATCAGCGGTCAAACACTCCTTCAAAATCTAATAATTCGGTCTATGAAGCTCTACCCATTTTACATTCAAAATTATAATTAACGGATGGAATTAAGAGGAAATTCGTGGATGTTGGTCTAAATAGAGTGAAATATACTTACCCAAGTTGACCATGTGAAAATTCCTTCAAATATCGCCAAGAATTGGGCTCTAGATGTCAAAATGTGATAAAATAGTGAAACCCTCGAATTTGGAGATTAAATCTGTCTGCCCAGGTATTTGTGCATCGGGATCATGGGAGAAGGGTCGTGATCGCGTAGAAGAAATGTCAAGGCTGCCCAGATTTCTCATCGTGAATGCAAGATCAGGGATTCCATCACGAAATGAGGACGATTAGACCATCCCGATCGTGGGAAGCTAGATGCGAACGCGGGGAGACAAATGCGAATGCGAAGAAGAGTTTTGAAGTTTTCTTCAGTGGAGCATCGCGATCGTCGGAGAATCTTCCCGATCGGGAAGAAAGATATCTGCCTTTCGAGACTAAGCATTGTCTCTGCCCCGCATGGCTAAAATATTTCCACTTTATTCTCATATGGATGAAACATCGCCGCCTGCATTTTGAGATTCTCATCTAGATGAAACTTCGCCACCCGCATTTTAAATTCTCATTTGGCTAAAATACCGCCATCTGTCTTTAAATTCCCGTTATGGCCGAAAGCTCGCCACCCTTTGCATTCATTTGGCTGAAAGATTACCACATTCTCATGGGTTGAAAGATCGCCAACTTGTTCAAAGGCGTCATAGTTTGAAGGGACCATCTGCATAGCCCAAGAACATCATTTCATGGCTTGCGAACCTTTACTTTTATGCTTCTCATGGCCCAGGACATCATAGTCTTTGGACGTCATCCTAACCGTCCAAGGACAAACATTCATGGTCCAACGGGCATTTGCATCATGTTTAAATTATCCAATATGTATGCACATCGCCCATTTGCAGGTACTCTGACTAGCTCACGGCCGTCTCAGTAGGAGCGATCCTGCTCTAGCTCTCTGCAGCTGGTCCGATTCCAAGCACCTTCTCTGATCTAACCATCGCGTCTATCTTTCTGAATTCCCATCGGCATATTCCGCCATTAGTTCCCAAAGTACATATGGCCTGATTCTTGTAAAACCAGGGATATGTAGGCAGTTTGGAAACAAGAGCCCGGTCAATACCCTTTTACAATCGCCGTCTCCGGTCAAATTTGGCCTTCTTATCTTTACCCGACAACTCTTTCATCCCCGTCGGATAAAGAGGGGCAGTTGTTGATACCCAATTTTTTCTCCTACATATTTTGGCACCCAAAATACCTTCAAAATAGCATATATAAGCATACCTGAAAATTTTGGTATTTGTTTTTTAATTTTTAATATTTGTTAAAAGAAAATCAATTTACTATTTATTTGGACAATACAAAGGCCAAAACTATTTCAAAATTATCCTTTTTAGGGAATAGTGTGTTTCATATTTTCGACAAAATACAATTTATGTAATTTTTGCGTATTTTTTACAAATTTATTTGGAATTTGTATAGATAATTGCATGAAATTGCAATTATGGCTTATTTTTCAATTAACTATGTTTATAGCTATAAACATATTTTTTATATTTTTAGAGTGATGTTTATATATTATTAATTAATTCTATATTTTCAATTTTTCTTTTAAAACTATTTTAGCTATTTTATAAAATAAATTAGGAGAAATTGGCTATTTAAATGTCAGCTAGATTTCATTTAAAATATAGCCTAAATTGCACTCCTATTTCAGCCCAATTTTAACCCAAATAAAATGACCCATACCCGTTGATTTTACCCGACCCACCTTTGATTTAATCTGATCCGTTGGTCAAATTAGATCAACGGCCCAGATATAGTTTCCTTAATTTAATCTAAACGACCCCTACCAATCTCTCATTCACACAAATGTTCTCTCCCTCTCTCTCCCTCTCTCTCTATACGCTCTCCGTTCTCTCTAGAACTGTCTGGTTCCTTCTTCTCCGATGAAGCTCGTCGCCTCTCTAGCCATACTCCTCCCTCACTTCTCTCGATCTCTAGTCGCCATGGAACCCTCATATCGTTGTTTCTCTCTAAAGATCGAAGCCCAGAAACTTCTGCCATGAAAGACGGTCAATGAAAGCTTTGCTTGGGTCCTTTGCCGTCTTTTCTCCGGTGGGTTTTTGTCCGATGATTCCTTCTATGGAATTATTAATGAGTTTCATGGCCAGGTTTCTCATTTTCCTAATGTTTTTTGCAAACCCTAATTTTTGCCTAAATCTCTTGAATCTTTGTCTTTTTAAGTGATTTCCGATTTAATCTTTGTTTCCTACACTACTTTTCACTCGATATCTTTGATTAATTCAAGTTTTTAAACGTTTTGTTCCTCTTTTCAACACAAGGGTTTCCGACACCTTTTTCAAAACCGTTAGGCTTCTGTTTCTTTAGGTATTATGTGATTTTTCCTATGTTATGTGCTTGAAACCTTGTTGTTTCTGAGTTTCATGCTTCAAGTCTCTTCTAGGGCTTCAACTTTATACTGTTTTTGTGATTTCTTGCTTAGGATTTTTAATTTATATGTCCTTTTATGTTCGAATGCCCCTCTCTTTACTGAATATCCTATTAGTTCTGAGTATCTTTTTGCATTCCTAATTTGTATGTGTTCTTACACTGATTTCAAGTTGTTTCCTTATTTGTGTGTTGCTTTCCATTTGTTTGGGACTAATTCCCTCTAATTTTTGTCCTGTCCATGATTCTTTGATTGACTGTTCATAGTTGATTTATATTGCTTGCCATATTTGTTCACTCGATTATATTTTGGTTATTCACCATATATTTTCCTCATTTAAAATATTGTGTGCCTAGCCTTTATTATGTACAGCATGCCTACTGCTTTTGTTATGGTATAATCAGTTATTCAACTGATTGCTTTTTGCCTTATTTGATAGCCCATACTCCTATTCGAAGCATGAGTCCCTGATTTAGTTGAATTAGGACCTCTGATTTATTCAATTTTGTAATGTTCTATAACTAGATACTCTTTACCATATTCTCTATTATTTTTCAAAAACTATAACTATTGCTCTTCCTTTCTCACATAACACACCAACACATTGCAATCCCTCTGAACTCTCTTTCAGTACACTCAGTGCTCTCTTTTCCTCTATTGTTTCTATACAAATTCTCTCACTCAATCGGATGAAAGACAAGATTGATTAATCTTGGATGTTTATCTCTACTACTGGGGTTCTACTGCATTGGTTACTTGAGTTTGCCTGCTGCCTGCTTTTCTGCACACTGTTGATCTCACTCTCAGTATAATCTCTGCACACTTTGCTCTCCTTTGTGCACTATTTCTCATTGCTATTGTTTCATATTATCTGCAACTGGTATGTCACCTCTTTAAGTTACAACCTCCAAAACAACATGCTTCTATTAGTTTTGCACTTCCTTCTATTTCTTGTGTGCTTTTATTTATGGTTCTGATGTTCTCATTTCCAATAGCATGTCCTTATTAGATTGCCTAGCTTGACTTAGCATGATCACTACCCCGTTTCCTATCTTAATGTATGTTATTTTATTCCTCTGCAATACTAGCATGTATTCAGGCCTGCTTGGTTACTTAACAGTCTTGAAACCTCTTCCTGAGGATAATTATGTTGGAGTTTAGTGCTGTAAGAACTGGACTCTTTGTCTGCAGCCTTGTTTGATTGCTTTTCTTTAGTGTGTTGTAAATGTGAATGATTTCTTTGCTTGTTTGTTCCCTTTACCTTTGCCCCCTACTTGTGTGATCCTCTTGTTTTGAAACTGGCCAGTCCAAATGAATTTCAAAAGAGAATAAGTGTTTTTCTGTCCATAATGTCGTAAACTCGATTTCGCCTCTTTTTGGAGAGGGGAAAAATGGGGCGTCGACAATAGCTTTACTAACTCAAATATATAATTCGCTCTAATTTACATGCTCAAATTCAAGGTAAAAGTCCAAAATTTCAAATTATACTAATTTTCCATATCTAAATCCATGTAATATAACATATTAAACTCAAAAATAGGAAGAAATCACTTACCTAGTGTTGCTTGGTGAAAATCACTCCTTGAGCTCTCCGAAATCGTCCAAGACAATTGAAAAAAATGAAAGAATTGGGCCAAAACTTGTGTTTAAAAAAATCTACCCAGGCTTTATCGAGTTGTACCTTGCACAGTGTAGGTTGTAAATCTTATTATAATTTTCCCCTGCTGTATACCTTTTGTTAAATTGCCCATAACACCTCCTCGAAATATCCAAATGACAAACAGTTTGAAGAATTAGAAACTACACTCGAAGATCTTTCATTTGATAGGTTTCACACCATATAACCTGTTAGAATGTACGCTTAACGCTAGAGGGGGGGGTGAATAGCGTTATAATAAAAAACAATGTAAATTTGCGGAATTAAAAATTGCAGGAATAACGTATGTGCAGTAATTAAAAAGATAAGGAGAGAACACACCGAATTTTATCCTGGTTCACCACAACACGTGGTTAGTCCAGTCCCCGAGAGACTCTCTCGAGTTTTACACTAACTTCGTTAAGCTTACGGGTGCCTAACAAACCGTTACACTTGCTCGTAGATATACACTCTACAAGACTTCAACCAGCTCGAGGATACCGCACCTCAAGACTTCAAACCAAGGAACTACTTTTCCTTCTTACAACAAGGGATTAGACTATCCCTTCAAGTGTGTACAAACACTTAGCACTCACTTAAACAGAACTCTCTTGAAGAGTAGATATGATTAATTAAATACGCTCAAGAACACAACAGCTTAGTCAAGAGTTTGGCTCTCAAAAACTTATGAAATGAATATAAAATGATTGCAAAGAGAGTATGTAAGCTTTAGCAAGAATGTAATCAGTTGTTGTGTTTAGAAGAGTGATTTTGAGTTGTATTTATAGTGCTCAAAACACCCAAGACCGTTGCTTAATTGCCAATCACAAATTGCTGATTTTGTGCTAGGATAATCGATTATCTGATTCTGCATAATCGATTATCTGCCAACGCTCAAAAATCAATCCCAGATTTTAAGCAGAATAATCGATTATCCAAATCGTATAATCGATTACCTGACAACGTTCAAAAATCAATTCCCGATTTTAGGCTTTACATAATCGATTGTCTGATTATACATAATCGATTATTTTTCAGCGTTTGAAAATATTTTGGCAACGGTCTTTAATATAATCGATTACCAGAAAGCCATAATCGATTATTTTGCTACTTTGAAAAATCTGATGCTTACTGTCTCAACATAATCGATTAGTCTAAGGCACATAATCGATTATCTTGTAGCTTTGAAAAATCTGGTGAACACTGCCTCAACATAATCGATTATCATAAGGTACATAATCGATTATCTTTCAGCTTTGTAAAATTTGGTGTACACTGCCTTAACATAATCGATTATCATAAGGTACATAATCGATTATCTTACAGCTTTGTAAAATCTGGTGTACACTGCCTTAACATAATCGATTATCATAAGGTACATAATCGATTATCTTACAGCTTTTGTAAAATCTGGTGTACACTGCCTTAACATAATCGATTATCACAAAGTACATAATCGATTATCTTTGTCCAGATTTGAAAGACGTGTTTAAAATTCATTTTGGTTAAAATGAAATGTTTGAAAATCATTTTGCTTTAAAATAAAGATGCATGGTTTGATAAAAATGATATTACGAGAGAAGCCAAGTCTTGAATCAATTGTCGGATCAAGATCACAATTATAGAACGACTCATGAAACTTTGTTGCTTTACTAAATCTTGATCTTTGTTTCTCTTGTGCTTGGACTTCGGCATATGTCAATGTTCCGTTCACGTCAGTTTGTCATTCATCAAAACCTACAAATATGAACACACGTTTAGCTTAGCGACTTGAGAACGTGTTTCAACAATTTCCCCCTTTTTGATAATGGCAAACCAATATCGGGATATGCATATTAATTAATTCATAATGACAATCCAAGACAAGTATATAGATATGCAACAAGTTCCCCCTCAAGTTAGGAATTCCCCCTCAATTTATGCCAATATGCATAGCACATATCTTCCCCCTTTTGACATTAGCAAAAAAAATAACTAACTCTTTATTGATTAAACAATATTGCAAATACATAAAAAGAAAAGACGGAATATTATGCAAACTAGGAAAACAAAGAGACAAGACATTATTCATTGACTCGGGGAATAATCGATTGTGCGTTTGAGATAATCGATTATTTCAGGAAATGTAATAACGGACATCCGAGACGGTAATAGAAAAATCGATTATACTGTTTTAAATAATCGATTATTTTCACACAGTGACTAAACACCTGAACATAAATGTCAGCATAATCGATTAGGGATATGCGATAATCGATTTTTATATTTAACAGCTAAAATCCTGCAAAGCCAAAACTGTTAGATAATCGATTGTAGTGTTGTATAATCAATTATGTCAATTTTCCATCATAATAAACATAAAACGTAAATGGGGAATAATCGATTATTGACTTTAGAGAAATCAATTATTCTGCACCAGTGTCTGATAATTCCCCCTGTCTTTGGGGCGATACCTGCAAAAAAGAATTAGGCGCCTCCGACGCTCAAGTTAGTAATCGTTAAAACATAAGAATGTAATGCAAGAATTAGATCAACGTGGAGTCAAGAATCCCGAGTTCACTACGAATTCGGAAGAAGGACTCTTTCTCTAAAGGCTTTGTAAAGATGTCGGCCAATTGATTTTTGGGTTCATCAAATTAAATTTCAACATCGCCCTTGAGAACGTGATCTCTTATTAAATGATGTCTAATTTCTATGTGTTTCGTTCTTGAGTGAAGAATAGGATTCTTCGTCAAGCTAATGGCGCTAGTATTATCACATCGAAGAGGGACATGATCGATACTAAGGCCATAGTCCGAGAGTTGTTGTTTCATCCAAAGGATTTGAGCGCAACAACTCCCCGCGGCTACATATTCAGCCTCGGTTGTGGACAACGCAACACTAACTTGCTTCTTGCTAAACCAAGAAACTAAGGAGCTACCGAGCAAATGGCAAGTGCCACTAGTGCTCTTGCGGTCCAATTTGCATCCTGCAAAATCGAAATCGGAATAGCCAACAAGTTGGCATGAAGAATCTTTGGGATACCATAGTCCCACATTTATTGTTCCAACAAGATACCTCATAATCCGTTTTACCGTAGTTAAGTGTGACTCCTTCGGACATGATTGATATCGAGTGAATAAACACACGCTAAACATTATGTCTGGTCTACTAGCAGTAAGATAGAGAAGAGATCTGATCATACCTCGAAACTTCTTGGTGTCTACTTCCTTACCTTTCTCATCTTTGTCAAGATGGTCGGATGTACTCATTGGGGTGGCCATTGCTTTGGCGTTGCTCATTTCAAAGCAATTTACCAACTTCTTGCAGTATTTGGATTGGCAAATGAAAGTTCCCTCTTTCATTTGTTTCACTTGTAGCCCCAAGAAGAAGTTTAGCTCACCCATCATTGACATTTCGAATTCGCTAGTCATTAACTTAGAGAATTCCTCGCGTAGAAAATCATTAGTAGCACCAAAAATAATATCATCGACATAAATTTGAACTAATAGAATGTCATTATTTTTATTTTTGATAAACAGTGTGGTGTCAACTTTCCCCCTTTCAAACCTATTGTCTAAGAGAAATTTACTTAGACGTTCATACCAAGCTCGAGTAGCTTGTTTAAGACCATATAAAGCTTTCTTAAGCTTGAAGACATGGTCGGGAGATGTAAAATCTTCAAAACCCAGGGGTTGTTCAACATACACTTCCTCTTGAATAAACCCATTGAGGAAGGCACTTTTGACATCCATTTGAAATAATTTGAAATTCATAGATGATGAAAAAGCAAGTAATAAACGAATGGCTTCTAGGCGTGCAACGGGTGCATAGGTTTCTTCATAGTCAATGCCTTCTTCTTCATTATATCCCTTAGCAACTAGCCTAGCTTTGTTTCTAGTTATTATACCATTTTCATCTAATTTGTTCCGAAAAACCCATTTCGTGCCAATTATGGTATGATTATCGGGTCTTGGCACCAATTCCCAAACATCATTACGTTTGAATTGGTTAAGCTCCTCTTGCATTGCCAAGGTCCAATGCTCATCCCCAATTGCTTCAGAAATGGTTTTAGGTTCTATTTGTGAAACAAAAGCCATATGTCCTACAGTATCTTTAAGAAGGTTTCGTGTACTTACCCCTTTCTCGATGTTGCCAATTACCTTGTCAAGAGGATGATCTTTAGACGTCTTCCAAGCCTTAGGCATCATCTATTCTTCTTCTTGTGGTGGTACTTCTTCCGAAGGTTGTTCCATGACTTCATCTTGAACTTCCTTTGGATCCTCCTTTTGTACCTCGTCTTGAAGATTGATTTTCTTTAAGGCATCTGCAAGATCAACACAAGAATCCTTTCTCGCCAAATGAGCATCATTTTCACAAAATACTACATGAGGAGATTCCTCAACAGTTTTGGTTCGATTATTAAACACTCTATATGCTTTGCTACATGATGAGTAACCAAGAAAATTCCTTCATCAGATTTCGCATCAAATTTTCCCAAGTTATCTTTTCCGTTGTTGTGAATAAAACATTTACAACCGAAGACTCTAAGATGAGAAAGATTTGGTTTCCTTCCCTTATAGAGTTCATAGGGAGTTTTCATGAGTATCGGTCTAATGATAGCTCTGTTTAAAACATAGCTTGCGGTACTCACGGCATCCGCCCAAAAATATTTGGGAATCTCGGCCTCTTCGAGCATGGTTCAGCCATCTCTTCGAGACATCGATTTTTACGTTCTACCACTCCATTTTGTTGTGGTGTACGTGGAGCCGAAAAGGTATGTTCAATACCGAGTTCGTCACAAAAGTCCGCGAAGAGATTGTGATCGAACTCTCCCCCATGATCACTTCTTATGGAAGTGACGGTTGTGTCCTTTTCATTTTTAACACGTTTAAGAAAACTTTTTAAAGCTTGAAAGGCATTACTTTTATGAGCAAGAAATAACGTCCATGTAAATCTAGAATAGTCATCAACAATAACAAAAGCATAAAGATTACCACCAAGACTTTCAACACGAGATGGTCCAAAAAGATCCATGTGAAGAAGTTGTAAGGGTCTAGTGGTTGAAACAACATTTTTGGATTTAAAAGAGGCTTTTGTTTGTTTCCCTTTTTGACATGAATCACAAGTAGAGTCTTTTTCAAATTTCATGTTTGGAAGACCAAGTACTAAATCTTGTGAAACTAGTTTGTTTAAAAGATTCATATTTACATGAGCTACTCTACGATGCCATAACCACATGTCATCTTCTTTACTCAAAAGACAATTCACATAACTTGATGAACAATTTTCAAGATCAACCATATATATATTATCCATTCTAAAACCACGAAGAATAATTTTAAAATCACTACGACGGATAACTAAGCATTCTTCGGAGTCAAACAATACAAGATTTCCCTTGTCACATAATTGACTTATGCTCAAGAGATTATGTTTGAGACCTTTAACAAGCAAAATATGCTTAATGGAGGAGGATTCGTCCTTACCGACCGATCCAATGCCGATAATTTTTCCTTTGTTATTGTCTCCAAAAATAACATTTCCTCCTTCCGTAGCTTTTAGTTGAAGGAATTTTGATGCATCCCCGGTCATATGTTTGGAGCATCCACTATCAAGGTACCAAAGTACACTTGATCTCTTCAAACACACCTACAAAACCAAATTAATGAGATTTTGGTACCCAAGCCATTTTGGGTCCTTGTGGGTTAGGTGAAACATATTGGTGTGATTGCCCTGCAGTGAAATGTCTATGTCTAGTGAAGCATGCGGGAGCAATATGTCCAATTTTATTGCAATAATGACAAATGACATTCGGATTGTGCATTCTTCTAGGATGATAATAATTTAGAGGTCTAAAATTATTCACTCTATTTTTAGGAATGTAGTTTCGATGTAGTTTTCGAAAATCTTGTCTAGGTGGTCCATACATGCCAACGTTTCTTCTAGTGTTCACTACATTTTTAGAAATATTGTTTTGATGTGGTTTTCGAAAATCTTGTCTAGGTGGTCTATACATTCCATTGTTTCTCCTAGCATTTGTTCTAGGATGAGATGCAATTCTAGGATTAAAATTTTTAGGTTGAGTGTTGACATTTATTTTTTTTGCCTAAGTTGAGTCTTAGGTGGTTTAGGAATGGACTCAACTTTTTCTTTCGTCTCGTGTTTAAAGCCTATACCGTGCTTAGTGGATTTCAAATTTTCAAGCACTTCATTGAGATTTTTGTGTGAAGAATTGAATTTGTGCAAAGTGCTTCTAAGACTTTCTACTTCTTCCTTTAGAGATTTGCAAGAAGTACAATCCTTATTTGAGCTTTCGGGTTTATCGGCGCTTCTTTTGCCATAAAACTTGTTTTCCTCTTTTAATTTCTCATTTTCAAGAGTAAGTTTTTCAAAATCCTTTTCTTTTGAAGAAAATTGTTTTCTTAAATCTTTTATAGATTTAGAAGCGCTAATAAACTCTTTATACAACTCATCAAATGCATCTTGCATTTCTTCTAAAGTGAAATAGTTGTACATACCTCATTTTGATTTTCTTCGTGTGCCATAAGACACAAGTTTGCGGTCTCGTTTCCTTCTCCATCACTTGACTCGTCTCCGGAGTCGCCTCCCCAAGAGATGTATGCTCTTTGTTTCTTGAATGGTTTCTTCTCCTTTTTAATGTTTGGACAATTTGATTTGATATGCCCGATTTCTCCGCATCCATAGCACTTCAATTGGTCGCCTTGTTGCTTACCTATTCGTTCATACTTCTTTTGCATGAACTTGTGAAATTTCTTGATAACGAGTCCAAGCTCGACATCTTCATCACTTGACTCCTCATCGTTTTGAGGTTGAGTAATTGATGCTTTGAGCGCAATCTTTCTTTTCCTTTGATCATCCAAAGGAGAGTTAAGAATAGTTGATTCATAAGTTTTAGGATTACCTCGTAGTCCGTCGATGGTGACGTTTGTGATGCCGATTGATTCTTGGATAGCATCGGCTTTGGAACGCCATTCTGGAGTGAGGCTTCGTAGAATTTTCTGGACAAGCTCCTTATCCGTGAATGTCTTTTTGAGGGCGTGTAGGTCATTAACAATTTTTGAGAATCGTTCGAACATGTCATCTATCTTCTCGTTTTCCTTCATGCGAAACAGTTCATATTCGTGGGTTAGGAAATCAATTTTAGCTTCCCTTACCTGGTCCGTACCTTCATAGGTGATTTCTAATTTGTCCCACATTTGCTTGGCAGTGGTGCAACATGATATTTTTCGATAGTCATCGGGGTTCACTGCACAATACATCATGTTGATTGCCTTTGCGTTGTTCTCTATTTTTCTGATATCATCGGCGTCGTATTCATCTTCCGTTTTTGGAACGAGTTCTTCTCCAACCTTTTTGGTAGGTTGTAATTCTCCATTTTTTATGATTTTCCACAGTTTCAAGTTGTTTGATTGTATAAAAATCTTCATTCTCCCCTTCCAGTAAGTGTAGTTGGTGCCATCGAAAAGTGGTGGCCTTGTGAAGCATTGTCCTTCACCTAGTCCTGCATAAACACTACGAGTAGAAGCCATGGAAAGTTTCTCTCAAATTGTTAAGTCTTTCAGAGAGTATGGCTCTGATACCAATTGTTAGAATATACGCTTAACGCTAGAGGGGGGGTGAATGCGTTATAATAAAAAACAATGTAAATTTGCGGAATTAAAAATTGCAGGAATAACGTAAGTGCAGTAATTAAAAAGATAAGGAGAGAACACACCGAATTTTATCCTGGTTCACCACAACACGTGGTTAGTCCAGTCCCCGAGAGACTCTCTCGAGTTTTACACTAACTTCGTTAAGCTTACGGGTGCCTAACGAACCGTTACACTTGCTCGTAGATATACACTCTACAAGACTTCAACCTGCTCGAGGATACCGCACCTCAAGACTTCAAACCAAGGAACTACTTTTCCTTCTTACAACAAGGGATTAGACTATCCCTTCAAGTGTGTACAAACACTTAGCACTCACTTAAACAGAACTCTCTTGAAGAGTAGATATGAGTAAATAAATACGCTCAAGAACACAACAACTTAGTCAAGAGTTTGGCTCTCAAAAACTTATGAAATGAATATAAAATGATTGCAAAGAGAGTATGTAAGCTTTAGCAAGAATGTAATCAGTTGTTGTGTTTAGAAGAGTGATTTTGAGTTGTATTTATAGTGCTCAAAACACCCTAGAGGATATCTGATTCTGCATAATCGATTATCTGCCAACGTTCAAAAATCAATCCCAGATTTTAAGCAGAATAATCGATTATCCAAATCGTATAATCGATTACCTGACAACGTTCAAAAATAAATTCCCGATTTTATGCTTAACATAATCGATTGTCTGATTATACATAATCGATTATCAGCGTTTGAAAATATTTTGGCAACGGTCTTTAATATAATCGATTACCAGAAAGCCATAATCGATTATTTTGCTACTTTGAAAAATCTGATGCTTACTGTCTCAACATAATCGATTAGTCTAAGGCACATAATCGATTATCTTGTAGCTTTGAAAAATCTGGTGAACACTGCCTCAACATAATCGATTGTCATAAGGTACATAATCGATTATCTTTCAGCTTTGTAAAATTTGGTGTACACTGCCTTAACATAATCGATTATCATAAGGTACATAATCGATTATCTTACAACTTTGTAAAATCTGGTGTACACTGCCTTAACATAATCGATTATCATAAGGTACATAATCGATTATCTTACAGCTTTGTAAAATCTTGTGTACACTGCTTTAACATAATCGATTATCATAAAGTACATAATCGATTATCTTTGTCCAGATTTGAAAGACATGTTTAAAATTCATTTTGGTTAAAATGAAATGTTTGAAAATCATTTTGCTTTAAAATAAAGGTGCATGGTTTGATAAAAATGATATTACGAGAGAAGCCAAGTCTTGAATCAATTGTCGGATCAAGATCACAATAATAGAACGACTCATGAAACTTTGTTGCTTTACTAAATCTTGATCTTTGTTTCTCTTGTGCTTGGACTTCGTCATATGTCAATGTTCCGTTCACGTCGGATTGTCATTCATCAAAACCTACAAATATGAACACACGTTTAGTTTAGCGACTTGAGAACGTGTTTCAACATAACCCTTTATATATTCCGAGATATGAGCTTCTAAAATCAGCTCCATGCATAAGAAATTTCTATCAATATTGCTCCACCAGCCATCTTCAATCGATGATAACTTTCTGATAAAATATCCAAATCATGAATGGTTCAACTTTCTCGAAACTGGAATACAAAAACAAATTTTATGTTTCGCAAATTTTCAGATTCATTATAGATTTCGAGATATAAGCTTCCAAATTTAGCTCCATGATTGCACTAGTTTATGTCAAAACAGCTTTCTCCAGAAACTTTCAGCAACTCTTTGGTCCGAAATTCATTTCGTGAACCTTCCGAAATCCACCCGAGGCCCTAAAGACCTTAAAATCTTATACGACATGTCCTAAAACATGATACAAAGTCGCTCGAGGCCTCAAATCACATCAAATAACATCGAAATCATGAATCGTACTCCAATCAAAACTTTATGAACTTTGAATTTTTTAATATCTACATTGGATGTCGAAACCCGTCAAATCACGTCTGATTGACCACAAACTTGGCACACAAGCCATATTTGATATTACGAACCTGCTCCAACTTTCGGAATTAGAATCTGACCCTGATATCAAACCAAACTCTCGGTCAAACTTCCTAAAAGCATTCAAATTTCTATCTTTAGCCAAATGAGTTTGAAATGACCTACGAACCTCCGAATTAATTTTCGATTGCGCTCCCAACTCCAGAATCACCATAGGAACGACTCCCAGATTCACAATCTCAAACGGACATAGACAACACTGAAATGCACTTCAACCTAAACTTATGAAATTTCTTCCATAATGCTAAGTTCCACAATAGGCGCAAAAATGTTATTGGGTCATCCAAAACCCCATCAGGGTATACGCCCAAGTCCGAAATCATCATACGAACCTAGTGGAACCTTTAGATCTTTATTCCAAGGTCATTTACTCTTGAAATCCAATGTTTGTCAATTCTTTCAACTTAAATCTTCCAAAATGGGAATCTCCCTTTCCAAATCAACTCCAAATTCCTCGGAATTCAATTCCGACAATGCATAAAAGTCATAATACCTTAAGTGAAGTTGCTCGTGGTCCCAAACTGTTGAATGACGCGCTAGAGCTCAAAGCGGATGATGAGGTTGTGACATTCTCTACCACTTAAACATATGTTCATCCTCTAACATGCTAAGAACTGTGTTGGGGTTGTTCAAAATCACTGTTTTACACCTCGAGCACCTACACGTGATACCACAACTCAACCGGGGACCCTATCTTAATCAATCTAAAGATATCCTTTTTCACTTAAACAATTAAGCCTTAGAGCCCAATTCCTACATCCGGAATTCTCTCCCAAGCCTATTCCATTATACGATCACCATATCAATAGCTACCCGCAGCACCAAAACATGATTGCATACCTTTGCTGAATTGACACCTTGAACCACTTTACTCATAGGACAACAATAACATTCTCTGATCAAATTAGTCAAATTTCCACGAATTCGATGCTCCTATTGCAACTCATGACCTACATCGATCTTGCCCTAACTTTTACAATACCACTAAGACGGAAGAGGTGTGTAGGCATTCATACCTAACTGCTGAATGAATATATCATTGGGTCTATACTCTTGATAAGAACCATAACCTCATTCTGAACAAAATAATGTTCTTAGCTCCTTAATATTCATTATATAATTAGATTGCACTGATCCTAAATCCAATGATCTCGTCTCACCCAGTACGAACTGCTCAGGCAATAAGCCACCCGGGACATCATGAAAAGTCTCATATGATGCCACAAAGTGCCAATAGGCTATGAAGTCGAATGTGACGAAAATCAAACAAACTCTGGAAGGAACTACTAAACTCACGCACTAATATGGACTTTCCTTAGAAAATAGGAAATCAGGCATACAAAAAAAACACATAGAAAATTGTACTTAACATCACAATGCTACAGCGTGCAACCTAATCCAAATAACAAACCCATGGCGGCATGCCACTCGATCCACACATTGAAATCACATAAGGAGATATACATCGAGCTAAATTTCTCATTACAACAAAATACCGAACATCGGTCACAAGCACGCTAAGTGCATAATGCCATCCCTAGGGAGACACGTAGTGCCATAGGCAACAAAACTCAAGCACCACTGAGGTGCGATATATGATCTGAATCTTGAGAGCCATCCTGCTCATATAACCTCGTCTCTACGTGGAACCTTAACACATAAGAAATTCACCAATCCATCTCACAACTCATATGGCACAATATACCATTACATCAAATACGTAACGATGAAATAGTACCCCGACTACTTGTCCAAAGGAGCACATTGCTGAAATGAACACATCTGGCATGATATATAGCCCATATTCACATTTAAATCCATCCACAGACCTCAAGTTGATTCTGATCAGACTGAACTAGGCTAATAACATTTTAAGGTGCATAATAACTCCATTTTTCTCATATCACATGAGAACTACCATCATAACCGATGCAATCCTCCACAGTCCACAACCCAATAAGTTGAGTGCGCTCCAAGCATAAATTCTTAAATTAATGATATCACCACCGTCTTCATACAAGGTTTAACTCTTCAATCATTAAGTGACTACATGCCACACTTATACGATCTTGTAAGGCACGCTCCCATGACCTTTCGTATCAGACAACCAGTATGTGTATCTATACCACTAGCCGCACTAACGCTGAGAAGCATTCAAGAATCTATAACTAAGATGCAAGGCCTTCTTCACAAAACACCACTCTCAGGTGACGCTGAAGATGATAACCCCTTACTTTAAACATCGAAAGTCCTTTAGTGCTCATTCGAGCTCGTGACATCCTTGTCAATACCAAACTGCAACCTTGATCCTCAGTTCAAGTTCCATACCACTAACTAAACACAACATGCCAATATACGATAGAACATGATTTTCATCATAACTCTATAATCACTAATAGATTAACATTTCATCATATAAAACTTTTCACTTAACTCACTTCTGGAGAACCATAGCAACACACAGGTGAATTATCATAACTGTGGAATATGCATTCTCTAAGTAGTAGTCTAAGCCATCGTAGCCCTTCGGGAATCCGCCTACACATGACAGGCCATAACAGTTGAATACTTCTAAATAACATCAATTATGGCGGTCGACCAAGCCTCACACGTACCGTCACTAATCACTTGCATAACTTGATCATGTTGAATATGATCACGTTGAAGGAAGTGATCACTACCGTTAATATGCCAATTCAACTATGGCTAACCAATCTATCTTCTTTAAAATTAATTCTTGATTACCTTAGAAATAATAATAACTCCATTCAACACATAACACACTCAATCTGCACTCATCCCTAGTGACCTTGAATTACGAGACCATGCTGTCTCTAATCCCACGAACCATTTTATACCTCCATATTTCTATAGAGCAAGTCAAAACATCATAGAACATTCTATGACTCTTCTCATAAGCTGCTAGAAAGCTTGATTCTTAGCCGTACCTATATGATATCAATCATTAGGCACAACACTTTGCCCCTTTGAAACTACCAGGACCGTTGTTGAGAGCCACCCGCTCTGACTTGGCCCCGAATATAATCCACTCCATGAAAATTCTAGCTCATGAATACCCTCTTTATGAAGCACCCGATAGAATCTCTTCCCTTGAAACCCGCATCTATACAAGGCATAAATCCTGAATCCTTCCTCGAGTCTGAACATGAGCAAATAAGGCCAACCATAGCATACATTTAAAAATTCATTTTCTCAAATTACCACTTAGCTTGAAGCCACTATTACACAACTTTGAAATACATTAGGATTTTTTATCTCTTATTGGCAGAGCATTGCGCAATCAACCACTATAATTCTGGAAATCTTTCTGTAAAACACCTTTTTATACTCTGAATCATCAACCACATTTGCACGATCGGTATCTTTGCCGTATAACAAATAAAATTCTATGCAAGGAGCTTTACAGACCATGAGACCACCGATCTACTCACTGGTGATAACCTGCCTTTGGAATTTACGTGCCGACATTTTCCAATATTGTTGCACGGGGTACAATCACTACGACATCAATAACCCATCCTGAGTCCGAGCTTACTCTCTAGCTGCACAAGTCCATTCACTCCTTATGGAAATCAATTAAATGTGCAGAAATATCCTTCTAATTCAAAGTTACGTTGTATCCTTCTTCATTTCAAGTAGCTCATTTTCCGTTATATCAAATCTCATGCCGCATAATAGCCCATACTTCAAATTAGATCTGTAGACCCTTATCATTAATCACTAATACTCCCAAGCCATTCCAAACTCTCGTTAAGTTGCATAGTCATCCTAACACAAAGACCATATGTAAATCCGCCACTCTCCCACTTTGTCGGAACTCACCCCTCTAATCGACCACTCGACATTTGCTTCATATACCTGTCCCCAAATGTCCTTTCTCATCCTTTGATCATCTGTTGTTGCCTTAATAAAATCTATCTTCGTAGCACTTGAACCCACAAATTGCTACTAACTTTAAACATTTTCGGAGATCATATTTCTCGAACTGTCGACATTAGACACCAATTCAATCCTGAACCACCGCACCCCGTAATATCCAACCATCATTAATCGAATATTATTTCATAATATCCTACCCAAATGGAGAATTACAGAACATTATAACACCAGCTAACATAACATGTACAATTGAGGACGATGACACTACATCGTAGAAAAAAATTCCACCATACTAGAAATCACCAAGTCTCGTTACTCCATCACCCCAAATCTAGACACTCATATGCCAATTTCTTTTCCTCCGCTAGAGGTGAAATATCATATCTTTGGATCGTGCACTAAGTAGATTTCCTATCAACTCATTCACCGCCCCAATACATAGGCAAGTCTCCAACCATCAAGTCAATACTGTGCGATAACCAGTTGCGAGAATCATAGAAGCATGTGCATCCTCCAAGCTCTTAGAAGAACAACTATTAAGCTAAAACGATAGAGAAATCCTTCCGCAAGGCGAAGACAATAGCTCACCCAAGTATGCATGCAGAAACACCCCGCACCTCATCTGTAGTACCATCACAATTCTTCAATCCTCGAATTAGAACCATCTCTTCACATTGCATAAGGTTTAATGTGAAGGAAATAAAGGCATAAGCCTCAAAGGAATCAAACGACACAATGAGGAATCAAGAAGGGAAGTGCTCTTAATTGCATTGTAGCCTCTCAAAGATAAGTACAGACATCTATGTACTAATTCGCAAGACTCTACTACACTCCCTCATGACTCGTGATACCTAAGGGAACCTAGTTCTCTGATACCATGTTGTCACGACCCAAAATCAACTAAGGATTGTGATGGCGTCAGACACCATTGTCAGGCAAGCCAACAAATAACTAGTAATTTCTCGTTTTAAATATTTCGAAAATCACTTCTTTAATACGTTTAAACAATACATAATAAATTCCACTAAATAAATAATGAAACATTTAACAATTTTAAATTTCTAAATAAAACCAATAGACATCCCAGAACCCAGTGTCATAAGTGCAAGAGCATTTACTAGGGAATAAAATAAAATACAGTAACTGCCCGGTATACAAAGTGGACAGAAATATAAATACAGTACAATACTCTGAAGGAGACTCTGCTGGCTTCCGATCATCTCGATAAGTGCAGCTCACCTAAGTCTCTGTATCAACCATGCCGCTATGCCACTAAGCCACTAGTCACACATAAACTTGTGAAGAAAAACGCACAGCAAGTGTAGCATGGGTACGAAAACAATGTGTACTCAGTAAGTATCCTGTCTAATGTCGAAGAAGTACGAAGTAAACTTCACACTTACTAGTGGTTATATAATTAATACATTAAATGATGTATTTTTATAAACATGATCGTAATTCAATAGAATGAAGCAAGTAAACAATTCTTTCTTTTATAAGAAATTTCCAAATTCCTTTTCGTGATTTATACATTTATTCTAAAGCCAAGAAGGAAGAACATCACTTCAATAAATTCCAAGGCAAGCAATACAAGCATGCGCAAATCATGTCGAGGACATACGACCCGATCCAACAATATTCAAACTGTGCACTATCTATGGGTCGAATGGTGCGAACCATAGATGCATCTATTTAATCTACCGAGGCGTTCGGCCCATTCCACAATAGATAAACACATTCAAACAATCAAATCAATAATTCATCAAAGAGAAAATATTCAGGAAAAGGAATATTTCTCTTTTAAAAGACAATAGATGATATCTAGCCTTTTGTAGAAATTCATTTACATGTTCGATATGTTTTAAGCATTTTAAGTTTGTCAACAAGGTTTCAAGTATTACAACAAAGCATGATTTTTTGCCCTAATGTACCCGGACTAAACCATAATAGTAGCTAACACAGACTCTCATCACCTCGTGCGTATCTATCCCTCGCAAATAGGAGCACTTAGCCAATTAACTCACATATGGGGAAAACTCCCTCATACAAGGTTAGAAAGGAGACCCACCTCGCTCCAAAATTTTCATAGCCGACTTCCAAGCCCTTCCAACGACTCCAATTGATGCACAACGCCCTAAAACTATTTAAACAACGGGGAAAAAAATTAAAATCACTCTAGTACTTGTAACAATTCAAATTACTTAAGTTTCAAACTCCACTCAAAAAGTTGACAAAAATGCCCTCGGGCCCACGTGCTCGGATTCCAAAATTTCTCAAAGTAAATTCTACCCATACCATTACTAACTCAAATATACAATTTGCTCTAATTTTCATGCTCAAATTAAAGGTAAAAGTCCGAAATTCCAAATTTTAGGTCTTCCTTAAAAATTTAAAATTTGTACTAATTTTCCATATCTAAATCGATGTAAGATCACATATTTAATTAAAAAATATGAAAAAATCACTTACCTAGTGTTTCTTGGTGAAAATCCCTCCTTGATCTCTCCAAAATCGTCCAAGCCAAGTGAAAGAAAAGGGCAAAAACTCGTGTTTAAAATAATCTGCCCAGGCTTCATCGAGTTGTACCTTGTGTTGTGCAGGTTGTAGATCCAGTTATAATTTTCCCATGATGTACACCTTCTGTTAAAACGCTCTTAACTCCTCGTGGAAATATCCAAATGAAAAACAGTTGAAGATATAGAAACTAGACTCGAAGATCTTTCATTTGATATCACACCATAACTCCTTATTTTCCGAGATATGAGCTTCTAAAATCGGCTCCATGCATCTAAAAATTCTATCGAAACTGCTTCACCAACCATCTTCAATAAATGATAACCTTATGATAAAATATCCAAATCATGAATGGTTTATAGTTATAGAAACTGGAATGCAAGGGAAACAACTTTTATGTTTTACAAATTTTCAGATTCCTTATAGATTTCGAGATATAAGCTTCCAAATTTAGCTCCGCCAATGCACTAGTTGCTGTCAAAATAGTTTTCTGCAGAAAATTTCAGCATCTCTTTGGTCCGAAATTCATTCCGTTCACGATCCAAAATACACCCAAGGCCCTCGGAACCTTATCAAATTTTACCAACATATCCCAAAACATGATACAAACTCGTTCAAGGCCTCAAATCACATCAAACAACGTCGAGATCATGAATCAAAATCCAATCAAATCTTTACGAATTTTGAAAATTTCAACTTCTACATTCGATGCTGAAACCCGTCAAATCACATTCGATTGACATCAAATTTTGCACACAAGTCATATTATACATTACGAACGTGATGAAACTTTTGGAATTGGAATCCGACCCCGATATCAAAAAGTAAAACTCTCGGTCAATCTTCTCAAAAACCTTCACATTTCTATCTTTAGCCAAATGACTTCTAAATTAACTACGGACCTCCGAATTCATTTCCAATCGCGCTCCTAACTACAAAATCATAATACAAAGCTACCCCCGGACTCGGAATCCCAAACGAAAATCGATAACACTGAAATACACTTCAACCCAAACTTATGAAATTCCTTGCAAAATACTAACTTTCACAATAAGCACCAAAACACTCTCGGGTCATGAAAAATTGATACGGGCATACGCCCAAGTCCGAAATCATCATACGAACCTACTAAAATCTTCAGATCCTAATTCCGAGATCGTTTACTATGAAAACAAATCTTAGTCAGTTCAATCAACTTAAAGCTTCCGAAATGAGAATTCCCTTTCCATATCAACTTCGAATTCCCCATAATTAAATTCTGACCGTGCATACATGTCATAATACCTGAAGTGAAGTTGTTCATTACCCAAACTGTTGAATGATGTGCTAGATCTCAAAATGATCTGTTGGGTAGCTACAAATACGACTGTACCAGCCAAATTAATGCAAATCAAGGACACCTGACCGTCGTTACAAAATCACATGCCATTACTTCGAATCTACTTCGAATAGAATCGGTTAAGATAGCACACCCTCGAATAGGCAAACACGCTTCTACCATGTCAGCTCTAAATCACAAGGCTTTAAGCTACTCAGCCCATGAGCTAAACCTTCCGAGGTGCTCGATTATCGCTGCTAACGACTGGGAATCGATGCTCTTCCCGAACCGTTGACGGATCGGGAAAAACTATTTCAAAAAAGTCCTTAACGAGAGGAAAACAAAAAGCATATACATGCCTAAGGGAAAAAGTGTAAGACAGAAGCAACTTGGCGTCATACCCCTCCCCTTTGGCTTGGTCGGTCTCCCCCGAGAGATCAAAGATCCTAGCATAAGCCTCCTCGAAGACTTCAATCTGGGATCTACACCTCGCATACTCTTTGCTACTGCTTGCAAGATCGAGGGTTCTCTTCAGTTCATCATTAGCAACAGCAGTGCTCTTCGAATAGGCAAAACTTTTCTGTCTCGCCCTGTTATTTCTCATCACAACCTCGGCCCGGACATTCACCACCTCGTTCTTTTCCTTCGAAAGCTCAAAAGAGAGCCTTGCGATCATATACGCCCAAGAAGAATCATTTGCGCGAACAGTCTGAATTTGCGCCTCAAAAGCAGAAACCATGGCTAGAGCCCTCTCTTTAGCCATAAAATGGGAACTTACATGTGCCTGCAACTGGTTGAATTCACATTTGGCTCAACCAAACTCGCCCCAAAACTATTCCAGCTCATCTGCCTTGTCCTCCAACTTAAATATCAAAACATCAAGACGCTGAGGTAAAAATGTAGTGGAAATTGTGTAAAATACTGGGTACATGTTTCTCTAGATGGATCTCACAGCTCCAACTCCGGCTCTGGCTCCGGTCCACCTCGCGTCGCAGGGAAACCAGCTCTCTTCCTTTTCTACGAAACTTAAATAATTTCTCTCTATCCAAAGCTTCTCACAATGGGGACTCACTACGAAGAAACATCTAATGGCGTACCACTTTCAAAAGGTAGCTGATCAACCAAATCGTTTCTCCTTAACCATTGAGAAGGAGTCGCCTCACTGCAAGCCTTTTAGTACCCTAGAGCATCTATTCTTTTGTCAACACTCCTCGATCCCAAGGCCAACAATCTCTCCTCCTCCCCCGGAGGACACAACATTATTTCAAAAGAACCCCCGACACCTGCGACAATTGAGTTAAATAAAATGACAACAAAAGCGCCATTTTCTACGGAGCACAACGATGGAGACCTACTAGGATGCTTGGCCTCCCATCTCCCTTTGGACAGATCCCGCCACCGGCGCCAAACATAAATCGAGCAAGTTGCTAGCTTACGAGACCACTCGAGTAAATCGGGAACCTTGTTTGGTGACCAATGAGTTTCTATAAATATGGAACAAAAAGATATCATTATGTAGCCTGCCTTCGATCAAAGCAATGATAGTTCAGCTAAGACACTTATTTGTGGAGTTCCATTTCTTAGGAAATGGGAATAAATTTTTTGGGGATGGCATCGATCGTTCGAATACAAACAAATCAATTCATCCATTCACGTTCCTCATCTTCCTCATTACCAACAACAAGAGCTCTAGTGGATCAAGTCTGAAGAGCAATCAAGCCCCGGTAATGGAGTGGCCGACATAACCTTACGAGATGGCTAAGGTAAACTATATCCCGACCTTATTGGTGAAATATCTCATCGCCTGCACTCTTTTCCAAAGGAAAGGATGAGCCTGCGCCAGTGTAACCTAATATCTCCGACAGGAATCAAGCACGACCTAGTCGGGGGAACCCCACCCAAAAACATGCATGTATACACTCAAACAACCCTCGACGTACGTCATGACGCTCTCCTTGGGAGAAGGTACTTGTAATACCATGCCATCTTTTATCCACAATATCTTCTGATCAATTCGAGGTTTTCCTCTCCCACTGACAAAATAATCCTCGATACATGCTCCTGGTGACCCAGAACGTTAGGAGGTCTCCCTAGCATGACAGCTATCCTCGAGGCAGGGCAGCTCGAGCCTCGCGCACCTAAAATCGGAGGTGAGCCGATGGCACCAATTAAATGCAAAAAACATGAAGAACGTCTCTCCACCCTATGGTCGGACGTCAACATAGCAGTCATGGCTATGGCTGTATAGGACGGGAACGATGTGGTTCTAAGCGAAAAATTTTAATTAAGGAAGTAGAATAACTAGCATAAAGTGCCAGGATCAACAGAAAAGATAGTCTATCAAAACAATAAAATCACCATTGGAAAAGCAGATGGATGAATATATAAGCGCAAAGCAGCAACTGTCAACCTACACAAAGGGGGCCAATTAATTCTGGTCGTGTTGGTATCATCCTCTCCAAGGGAAATTTGTCGGAGGAATCACCCCGGCCTCCCTTTACCAGATCAAACAAATGTTGTTACCCCGCAGAACTCAAAAATCTACAAGCCCTCGGGGGCTTCCCGATGTCACCATCACCGGTCCGATCGAAGTTATCGATTTAACCCCGAGGCATGTCCTGTTTGAGGATCCCGTATTTCCTGAGAACACGTTCCAAAAAGCCAACGTCGAAAGTCAAAAGCTAAATCGCAAAAGAAAATGAGCAAAGAAAAAAGAGACTGAAGAAAGTTGACAGTGGGAAAATCCCTCTTTTTTGCATTGCAAAAAAACATATCTACAAAAGAAATCTTTGCAAAATCCATCCCCTAGGGGCTGCATACAAAAGGAAAATGAGGGGATACCAATTGACTTGGAGACTAATCCTTGTCATCACTATCTTTTCCCTCATTAGGGACAACTAAAAGTGGCAGTTCTCTCTACAATTTGCGGGCTTCCTCGAGATCAGCTGACAGGTCGATGCCTCTAGCTTTGATTTCCTCCATGGTCTCTCTTCTCACCTCTGCCTTACCATTCTTAATGGATCGAGATAACTTAGTCAGCTTCTATCGATATGTTATGAGTTATTTTATGCGTTGTAGCTTTCTTCTCTATATAAGTAGCAGTGTCTCATTCAACCTCGGACTTAGCCGCGGCCAAAGAATCAACCTCCTTGCGAGCATCCTTGAGAAGATCCTGGGATGTCGCTAACTCCCCATTCGCTACTTCATTCTGCTTCCTCAACCCGGAGAACACCGTGTTCAGTTGGCTAATTTGCGAGATATTTTGCCCGATCTACAATAGAAAGGTAAGCCAATTTATGTCAGAATACAGGGGAAGAAGTCAGGTACAGGCAAGGAAAAATACCTGCGCTGCAAGGTTGACCTTCTCCTAGAGCGACGTCTCCAAAGCAGCTTGGAGCTCTCCCAATTCTTTCCCTCCTCGGGAAGAGCGAACCTCCTAATCCTGCAACATCGAGATAAGTTTCTTACACGTTTTTTCATGGTAAGAAAGCTCCTCACGAAGCCAAAGGAAGGCATGGCCATACATATCTTTGCACTGCGACATAGCGGAAAAGTTAGAAAAGACGAGAATGATGCCCGAAGGATAAAAGAAATGCATGAGTGATGGCTATCACCTGCCGCATGATTTTCTCTACCGCATTGGCAGCACTGGGAACATCAAGATCGACATTATCACTAGCATTGTCAGAGATGTTGGCAATAGAGCCTCCCCGTTTGAGAGGAATCCCTACGTTGACGCGAATCACTTCTTGAGCGTCCATCATTTCCCCTGACAAGACCTGAAAACATAAGAAGAAGTGGTTCCTGTCGGTGACTTCTCCAGAAGGCAACCCCTGCTCTTGAAAAGCACCGGTTCCCGGCCCTTCATGATCGATGGCAGCGGTCCCCCTAACAAGAATTGCATCAAACCCGGTTGTGCGATTTGAAGCCGCATTAACACCCTCTTCAAGGGTCTCTAATTTACGAGACCGACTGGAGTCACTAATTTTGGACTCATCAACCTTTGATCGAGGCACATGCAAGGTTTTGTACATTCGAACTCATCCTCCACGCTAGCAAGCATTCATCGTTATCCTCTTTCTCAGTGTTAGGATTTGCCCTTGAAGTTGAAGCAAAGTCCTAGCAGTGGCTCGATGCTTGAGTGACCTGGGTTTCTTTGCCATAGGAATGGTGTCAGTTGTCTGTCCTTTTATCTTTTTTCCCTTGCCAGGTTCCAAAGCTTCGACTTCACCGCCAAGAGGCAGCCTCATCTGTATATTCTTGCCACGACCTACACAGGCGCAGTAACCATAAGATGTCACTTCTATGGGCGTGGGAAGAAACATAAATACAAGGTGTAGGCAGTAAAGAAACTCTACCATAATTCTTGGCCAACCATCGCTCCTTGACCAGGTTGGTCCAAGGCCGAGCGAGATATGGGAACGCCATGTCTAATCACTCGATCCATCTCGACAAATCTGGAACTGCCTCAAGGTACCAAGAAGTAGTTGCAGGAGGCGCAGGGAGGTTGTTATTTCAAAAGAAAAGTACTGAAATGTGGTTAAGGTAAAATTTCTTATATTGCATGTTCCATCTCTCCGTAAAAGGCATCCTCCGGGCTGGGATGATTTTTGAAGTCTTCACCCGGACAAATTGCTCATCCACCCTCGATCCTTCCCTTCATCAATGCTCGAGAAGAATGATTTTTTGGATCGATGATGAATCCTGATCAACCTTGATAAAATCGAGGGCTATACATCTTGATCAAATGGTTGAGGGTAAAAATCTCACCCTAACCCCTTCCGTGAAATGGCGAAACATCAACACTATACTCAAGAAAGAAGGATCGATCTGACCAACCGTCACTTGGTACTTGTCACAAAAGTGGAGGATAATCGGATCTATCACTGAGGGAGAGAGTTCAGAAGAATTATCAGGAGTAGTGGATTAGGAAGAATTATCAGGACCTAAGGTGAATGGGTAGGTATACACGTAAAGGAAGCCGGACTTATAGTCCGTTATATTCTCATTGGGACCGGGAATCTCCACTCCCACTGCCTTGCTCCATCGGCATTCCATCCTCACCGTTTGTATTTTGGTCACGACGCTGATATATTGGGATATGTGCTCGCATCGGCCTGGTGTTGATGAAGTGGTATTGATGTTAAAATCCTTTGACATATCGAGATTAGACGGTGTACACTGATCTAAGAAAGGAATCGATCTGACCTTTTCCTTATACGATTGATATGATGATGCAACCTCGTTCTGCCGAGGAACCATTCTGAAAGTCGTAGCCATATCAATGGTAAATATTTTCCTAAAAACAAGATAAAAAGGTGTAAAAGACAATGGGTTCCGACTCATGGATTTGAAGATGGAGTGAAATTAAGGAGTGTCAAATAATCCATGCATTTATAGGAACCGCTTGGGTAGAGGAAAGGACGAGCCAATGGTAGTTCGTGGGTTCCTCGATTATTATATTTAATGGTGAACTTTGCACGGTTTTCTAGTACATGGCATTTAATGCTCTTATCAGTTGACGTCATGGCCAATAATGACCTATAGACGACGGTGGTTCAAAATCATTTCCAATTACTTCATTCTAGGAAATGTGAAGACTATCTGTATACAGTAAAATCGAAGGGTCCAATTTCTCGCCATTAAGGTATTTTTGGGGAGGCCCATCGATATCTCGAGGTTGTGGGGTTGAGGTCAAGTTCTCTCCCTCGAGGTTCATTTGTGATCGACCCAACGATGATCCCGATGGTTGGGAACTCCTGAAGCAAGCAGATAGCACCAGTAGAGTCAAATATCATGTTCAGCCGTCCCATCTCCGTATTATTACAATTAATGCATTCTGTACAATGTTGTATTTTCCCTCATATATAAAGGGCATGCTCACCACTTTGTTAGGGGATGCTGTGTCTCCCCACTATTATACACAATATGAATAACCTCTCTCTCTCTCTCTCGCTCTCTCTCTCCTATCTAACTTACTCACTCGAGACTACCGCCCCAATTATTGCTTTCATATATGTTCTCCATCTATTCCTTGATATTAGCCATAAAGAGCCTCCTTTTGATTATATCTCAACTGTTAGTCCCTTCCCGGTTACTCCCGATATCTCGAGGCCCTCATCGATCAGTTCGAGGCTAGAATAACTGATATATCGGTTCGATCATAGTTCTATTTTAGTTCGCATTTCATCTCTTCTTTTTATTCGCCAAGCATCAACTGCTTTAATAACTAGTATAAAAATACATCACGTATTTTTAGAGTCTCATTAATAAATTTAATTGTCATTTCCATTTTCTCTGTAAACAAGATTATCAAGAATGTTAACTACGAGCGATTTAGCGACAGACTAGCGGCAAAGTTCGTAGCTAGTTCCAGTTTTTTTAGCAGTGAATCAACATTTGTCATTTTTAAACTTCATATGGTCACTTATTAATTATTCTGGGAACTTACTCTTTTTTATTATTTCATACATTAATTGCATTATGAAATAATAATAATAATAATAATAATAATAATACTAATATAATTCTTTAAAATTATGTACATCGGCATGGGTACACTTGCAAAGCGCGTACCCTAAGAGTAGTCGCTTTAAATTTTTCGACAAAATTTTAACGATTAGCTTAATATATTTTTTTAAGAAAAATTATTCGTCTACCAACACAACTTTTCGAAAATTTATTCTTTGATTTGTCGCTTTCTATTATGAACCTACTTTGAAGTATAGGTTAAGTAGCAGTTTCTAATCAAAAGATTAAATGCGACAAACCTGAATTGATTTAACTTAGATGGCTACTCCAAAGATAATAATGGACAAGCAGAGGGAGATGGTATTCTTAGAATCTACAGGATGATATTTTTTATTACTATAAGATATGATTCAATAACTTACCAGAAGCAAGGGCAATCATTTTTGGGATACCGTGATGCATTCAGAATCAATATTCATAGATTTATGTTGAATTTGACTCCATGTTTAATGGAGTCATGAAATGAACTTGGCGACTCAGAAAAATCATCAAGGGCATTAAGATATATATGGCTATAGGACAGTTTGAGGTTTACCCGCTGCTTCAGAGAAGCCAATACGGTGGGGAACTCAATGGCGAACTTGGACAGTAAATGCAGGTCAATTTTCACTGTGGAAGCTTCTTTGCCTAGAAAAGTTTGAGCGTCGCTACTGCGTTGGGGGTCCCCAGGCGACTTTTCCGCCGAGCGATAAGCCAACTTCGTACCTGCAACATTTCAAAAATAACATGAAAACTAACGTCCTATTCTATTCGGGGCGGGGTTTTTTGTGCTTCCTATTGATCATTGTGCCGCCTGCTCCTGCCGGTGTGAGAAGTTTCATCGAATTGTTGTGCGTCCTGTGAATCTGCGTCTGCTAGGATCGGTCTGGGAGCGATATCAGGATTCCGTGGAGGTTTTCCAGCGGCGGGATAGCCGCGCCATTTTCCCCATGATTTTTAAGGTTATTATTCTCAACTTCGTTTACCGAGCCAAATATTTTGGCCTAAAATCTAAGGATCTTGGACAAGAAAAAGGGTGAAAGATAATGTGCGTTTCTGTGACGAAACCAGCAAGAAAATAATCACTATTATTTTTAGCCCAACGGTGGGTGCCAAGCTATTTATCGTGAAAATGTTAATAATGATTAAATTTATAAATGACATTCTAAAAGTACGTGATCTATTCTCGAGCTAGTTATTCAAGAAGTTAATGCTAAGAACGTGAAGTATAATGATAAAAATACGAGCTAAAATGAGGACGTAATCAGACCGAAGGTGCTTGTTACCCGGATGTAGAGATGGTCGATGGGACCTCGGGGTCAGCGTTGATATCGATCTCAAACTATCGAGGACAACCGAGGATGAGACAATAGTTAAAGGTATAATTAAATAGGGCTCTTTCAGCAAATATTACATCATAGAATGAAGAACAAGTTAAGAGGCAATGAATACGGGGGCAGCCTCGGGCTAGTGAGAATGAACCACTTAGATGGAGAGAGAGAGAGAGAGATTATTGAACTTATGAAGAAATGGAGCAACGCCAGTCCTTTACAAGGTGGGGCGAGTAACCTTTATATAGGAGGGGAAACTCGGCTACAAGTATATGGGGACTAATTACAAAGTATGGTGATGAGATGGCTTGACATGATGCTTCAGCATAGGCTTTGGATAGGTCGGGCCTGTCAGATGTAGCCATGTGCCTAGAGGGCTTCCCCCTCTGTCCCGGCTTTGTTCTTAATTTTTTCTGAGTCGGTCTTCGACAACTCCCGAGGTCAAGAATACGGTCACAACCTCCTACTCTCAGAGTCCCGGGGAATGCTTCTGAAATGTCTCGATAGCGAGAAATCAAGTCTTCTGATTTCGCCGTGTACAAGTTGGTCCATAACACTTTGTTGCTAGGTCCATAGTACTTGACCACAACAAGATACTGATTATACGTATTATGCTTCAGCTGTTAAGAGTACCGTTGAATTCTGCTTCCTTGAACCTTATAAGAAAAGGTAGGAACTCATAGACTCTCGTAATTCAGGCGAGCTTTTCCTATCCATTTACTTGGAGGACAATAGAGAACCAGGTTCTGTGTTCTACTAGGATACCTCAAGATACTTATACCATCATTTAGATGAGAATACCTTTGTATGCGGTTACAACCGGGGGATCGATTCCCCCCCCTCCCCCAACGAGATACTTCGAAGAAAGACCCTGGAAGCATGGGATCTCGAGACGGTCGTCTCCCAAGGAGTCCGCCAATGCCCTACCAAGAATAAATGATTAACTAGAAGCCCGAGGAGCATAAAAATCTCATCTTGTGATTTCAAATTAGCAGAGGGGTCAGACAACGCCAGTTAGTTCACCACCACCGCCCAGCCAGCTAGGGGTGGAGGTCAGTTAGCTAAGGGTCACCCCAGAGGGGAAGGTCGATCAGGTAGCGGTCATGCCCATTTCTATGCACTTCCAGCTAGACTTGATGCTATTGTTTCAGATGCTTTCATCACAGGAATTGTTTCAGTATACCACAGAGATGCCTCTGTATTATTTGATCATGCTTCCACCTTTTCATATGTGTCATCATACTTTGCTTGTTATTTGGGTACGCCCCGTGAGTCTCTTGCTTCACATGTCATGTTTCTACCCAGATAGGCGATATTGTTGTTGTATACCGTGTATATCGATCGTGTGTGGTGACTATTGGGGGTCTGGAGACCCGAGTGGATCTTTTATTATTGAGTAGGGTGGATTTCAATGTCATTCTAGGCATGGATTGGCTATCTCCGTGTCGTGCTATTGTCATGGTAAGACAGTCATATAGGCTATACCAAGTGTGGCACATATTGAGTGATGAGGTGTGACTGATTAAGTTCCCAGTAGAGTGATCTCATTCTTGAAGGCCCCTTCCTTATTGAGTTTTCTTTTTCATGTATTCGACAAGCTTAAGTCTGTGCTACTTCATTGTGAAGCCAAGCTACGGAAAGCTCTGGGTGAGGAGAGATCCCTGAGGCTCCTTTGTGTTGAAAGAGAAGTCGAATTGGTACAATTGCAGTATGAGGTGGGCCGGAGCTTGAATTACGAAAACCACATGAAGGAGAAGATAGTTTTCTGTCCCAGGTGAGTGTGTATTCCGCATCCTGGCTCTTGGACTAATACATAGTTTATTTCAGTTACAGATAAAGACGAAGGCCGTGGAATTCCTTCGAGATGAAGTTGGCTGGGCTAGGTGTGAGCGTGATTAATTGACAGCTAGGGAATAGGCTCAGGCTTTAGGGGTGACTATGCTTTGGCCAAAGTTCCTATTTTTGAAGCACAACTTCTCCTAGCTCACGACAATGCTTTGGTTCAGATAAAAATGATTGTAAAGCTCGAGTCTGAGCTTTGGAAAGTCGGGGCTGACATTGGTGATGTCTGTGTTGAGGCTGCCATGAGCCGGACTAAGGCTGAATAGGAGATGGCGATCTACTCAAAGGATGCTACCGATGCTCAAGCCGAGTTGAGAAGGATCCTTAACCGTGAAGGGAGTATTAAAGAATATGCTCGTTTCAAGTCCCGAAGATGGACCCTCTAGGAGATCTGCGATAGGGGTTTCGCCCTCTCGGAAGGATTGGCGCTAATAAGGGTGGATGAGCGTGATGCTCGGTTGCTTCTGCCCGATGTCGAGGAAGGTGAGGATGAGACCTGAAGGTCGTAACCCCTATGGTAAGCATAGATTTTTTCGTCTGTATGTAGTATTTTGAAAGCATGTTTGTAGCTAGAGGTTTCCTTTCTCGCATGTGTATGAAAGAAAACCTTGCAGCTTTACTCCTTTCGTATCTTTTCATGTCTTTCTTTTGACCAGGCTAGGTAAGAATCCTCAGAGTACTGATGTGGCCCCGAGGCTTATTGGATTGGCTCATAGGCTCTTACATAATTTCCCTCTTAGGCATACTTTGGCACCCTATTTTAGGTTCAGTCCCCGAGTGGGGCATCGACTTAAGCTTATTTGACCTTCGAATTGCCAACTAATAGGCTGGCGACAGTGGCTTTTGCGCTCTTGTTAGATGCGACCTTTTGGTGTATATGGGTTGGCAATAATGGCTCTTACGCCTTGGGCTGATACGGCCTTTTAATGTATGTCGGCTGGCGACAATTGCTCGTACGCCTTGGAACTATGTTGAATTTTTATGCAAGGGGGCTGGCGACAATGGCTCTTACGATTTGGGCCTATGCGGCCTTTTAATGTAAGTGTGCCAGTAGCTCTTACGTCTTGGGCTGATGCGGCCTTTTAATGTATGTGGGTTCGTCACAACGGCTCTTACGCCTTGGGCCAATGTAGCTTTTAATATATGTGGGCTGGCGACAATGACCCTTATGCCTTTGGCCGATGCCGCCTTCTAATGCACGTGGGCTGGCGATAGTGGCTCTTACTCTTTTTCCCGTAGGCATATTTGATTAACTATTTTGGGTCCAATCTCTGAATCGGGTTACGACACGAGCTCTTTTTGACCCTCAATAGTGGTTCTTACGCGCTCGATGGATGCGACCTTTTGTGTGTTTGGCCTTGAGGCTCATTAGGCTGGCTACTATGGCTCTTATGCGCTTGGTCGAATGCAACCTTTTATGTAGGTTTTATTTTCCTCTTGTTAAGAACTTTTGATGTAATATTTGCCTCGCTCATCGTCGGTTCGAGAAGAACCTTGATTTTGAGCAACTTCTGGTGATGCTCGAGTACCTCAGGAGGTTTGGCTCAAAGGCTTAGTAGCTCGAAGGCTCTGATTTCGAGATGACATGGTCAAAGCTCTTTTGCCTATTCCGAGGGTAGCTATCTTAACCGGTTCTTTCCGAAATAGATTCGAAGTAACGGCCAATGATTTTGTAGAGACGGTTGGGCGTCCCTGAGTCGCATTAGTCAGCTGGTACAGCCATATGACCGGAGTCACTTGATGGATCTATTTCGATAAAAAATGAGATAATTTCTACATCTATATCAAGGGTATGTGTAAGGCCCGGGAAATTTTTGTCCAAGTAATTTGAGTTTTCGTCGTGCCAAGGTAGACTTATTATTTTATTTTGTGTGCAAATGATGATTTAGTATATTAATAGATATCAATTGGATATGTTAATAATCATATAGTTCATATTAGAGGTGAATTGGGGTCTAAGGAGAGGCCTAAGTCTAATCCAAGTTCGAAAATTTCAGCTTATACAAAATCTGTAAATAAGTGCGCATATGACCTCACTTTCAACAATCATATCTCCAGTTAAATAAGGAGTTGTGTGGGTATCTACCTATCAGATTAAAGCCCTTTGAGTTTAGTTTCCAACTCAACAAACCGTGCATCATTTTGATGTGTATAGAGAAAGTTATGACCATTTTACTAGGCACATGTCACTAGAGCAACCTTAGCACGGGAGCGCGTAGCCCGCGCTAATTGGGTTATATTCTACTTCACTAGCGCGTGATTAGTGCAGTATTAGCACAGGATCATCACGGGCGCGATAGCGCCAGGTGTCTAAATACACCTAAAGACCGTAAATAAGAGGATTGGAGTCTTCATTTCTCAATCCTAGGGCTTCCACGACACCCCCAACTCGACCAAGACATCCAATTGCACTCCTAAGGTGAGTTTTTTAGTATATTTTCATGGTAACTTCACTTCTCAATCACTAGCTACAACATGATTTGGGTTGGATTTCATAGGATTTGTTCAAAATCTCGAGAACACCTCAAAGTTATTTTTCAAGATTTGGTCTACAAGAGGTAATCTTACACCTTAGACTTACATACATGAAGTTATTATGGAAAGATGAGTATGGATTAAGTATTGTAACTCATGGGAAGGAGATTGAAAGTCATAGGTGCCTAACCTAGGTTGTGTTGGTGTTGTAGAGGTTATTAGATGGGTTTTAGGGGTATGATTCTTTTTATAATAGTATTTATGTATACATTTATGTGCAAATTAGGATTGCGGGATGATTGATGAACATAAATAGGTAAAGATTGGGTTGGGGAAAGAAGGAAATCTTTTAAAAGAGAGTTGATAATCCAGATGCTCACCTAGTGTTTGATAAAATGTTTAAATGAGCTGAAACCATGAATACCTTCCTAATTTGAAGTTGCTAGGGTTTCCGGAATATCTTAGTAATTAAAGAAAAGCTCAAGAAAGGTATGTATTGCTAACTTTGACCATTGTAGAGTCACTTGTTTGGTGTACGACTATTTGGTATGTGATACCTATGTGGACTATTTGTGAAATTATTGTGATTGGTTTGATTTGAGGGTTTGTGGTTAAGCCTCAAGATATAAGGGTGCAATTAATTGGCAATAAACTAAATGTTTGATTGTGAAAGTGTTATGTGTTAAGAGCTGAGAAACAAATGATGGAAGGAAGTCTTGAATTATGCAATTGGAACAATTGTGGTAATAATATATTTGGTTTGTTGTGGATAATTATTTTGGTGACTTAACTTGCACATGAGTTGTTGAATATGAAGGAAATGGTATTGATGGCTACATAAGTACTTGTGAATTGTAGTGTTTTCTCTTTGAGAATTATTGTTATTGTTCTATCTGAATTGTTGGTGTTGTGATGGTTGTGAATTGTGACTTGTTCAGTGGGATCGGGTTGCATACCGTATCATGAAGTAATGAGGTGTGGGTTGTGGTGATAAGGGTGGCCGAGGTAATAAGGGTGGAAAAGTGATCGAAATCACTATTAAATTGAAATTATGAAAAAAAATTGTGGAATCACTTATGTGATAATATTGAAGAGGAAAAGGGAGAGATTGTAAACTTGTTTTGCTTGATTGTACCTTTCATGTGTATTTGATTGTTGATTCTATTAATGAGAAAAATTGTGGAATCGTTGATGTTATAATGTTGAAAAGTAAGAAGGAGAGATGGTAAATTTGTTTGCTTGATCGTACCTTTCATGTGTATTTGATTGTTGATTCTATTACTGAGAAAAATTGTGTCATTGATGTAATAATGTTGAAGAGGAAGAAGGAGAGGTGGTTAACTTGTTTTTCTTGATTGTTTCTTAAATGTGTATTCGATTGTTGATTCTGTTATTGCTTGCTACTTGTGTTTGTTCATACATACCAGTACAATTCAAATGTGATGACGTCCCTTTTTCCGGGGAGCTACATTCGTGTTATGATTGTAGGTGGATCCATAGCAGGTACTCTAGTCCACTGACTGAAGCTCCCCTTCACTTTCCATCAGAGGTATTGGCGAGCCCCTTTCCTATCGGGCCTTGCGTGGCTCATGCCGCTTTTTATTTCGGAAATATTATTTTGATCTTGTTGTGAAAGGTATAGCTGGAGCCTTGTTACCGGCAAGTATTGTATCAACCATATGTATCCATAGAAACTCCATAGATAGTAAATGTGGGTTGCGAACTTATGTAAATATGTATTTTGTATATTGAGCGGTGTAAGATGTAGACCAAGATGAGTACCATGTATGTTGTGAATATTTTATAACAAATGTGTGATAATCCGACCCGTCCTCTCGTGAGTTACTACCCTATTCTGACCATTTTCTACCTTCTTATGTTTCATTATCAGTATTGGGTGTGTTAGAATTGATTTGGAGTAATTTTGATAAGAAATGAGACACATAGTCTCTTTTAAGAAGGCTTAAGTTGAAAAAGTCAATTGGATATTGGCTTGTGAGTTAGTGGGCTCGGAATTGAATTTCGATGATTCGCTTAGATTTGGGGGATTATTTGTCACTTATGAGTGCGATCGAAATTGATATTGGGGGCCCGGTGGAGAATTAGGCTTGATTGGCGAAGTTAGTATTTTGGCGATTTCTGGTTGATAGGTGAAATTTTGATCCCGAAGTCGAAATGGAATTTCGAGAGTACTTGTAGCTTCATTAGGTGAATTGGGATGTGTGTGCATAATTTCAGGTCATTCGGATGTGTTTTGCATAGGGATTTGGTCGAATATGTGTTTTTGAAGTTTTAAAAGAATTTAGGCTTGAATTCGATATAATCCGATGATTTTAGTGTTAATCGAGGTGCTTTGATAATTGGAACAAGTTGGTATGATGTTTTAGGAGGTGTTGGCATTTTTTGTTGAGGTCTCGGGGGCCTCGGGGTGATTTCGGATGACTAACGGGAACCTTTGAAGTTGGAAAATTTCATAATAGACGAAAGTTGTAAATGAGTGCACACCAGACCTCACTTTCAACGATAATATCTCCAGTTCTATAATGATTTGTGTTATGTATAACCTATAAAATTAAAGATAGCAGCAGTAGTAGCAGACGAACCTGTCAGTATTACAGCTAAATGAACATTGCGACCGTCTTAGCCTTACCTTAGCAATGCCCCGATAGCGGAATCGATAGATGTTCTCATGGAGCGAAAACTAGGTCCAGTGGGGTCCGCAGCTCAAATAAAAGCCATGAAACAAGTAGCTAGGAAATTAAAATTACAAGTAGCTAGGAAATTAAAATTACAAGTACCGCAATTCGTAGAATTAGAAGCCTTTGCACAATTTGCTTCTAATCTCGATAAAGCTACTAAGAATCAATTGGCAAGAGGTCAACGATTACGTGAATTTCTTAAACAATCCCAATCAGCTCCTCTCACGGTAGAAGAGCAGATAATGACTATTCATACCGGAACAAATGGCTATCTTGATTCATTAGAAGTTGGAAGTGTAAGGAAATTTCTTGTTGAGCTACGTACTTACTTAAAAACTAATAAACCTCAATTCCAAGAAATCATATCTTCTACCAAGACATTTACCGAGGAAGCACAAGCCCTTTTGAAAGAAGCTATTCAGGAACAAATGGACGGTTTTATACTTCAGAAACAAGCATAAAGAAATATTGATCACTTTTGTCTTAATCTTAATAAAAAAATGAATCAAGCGTCTTGGATTCAAAAATTCAAATAGTCTTTATTTGAGTCTAGTTTCCAACGCAAAAACCCGTTCGCCATTTGGAGGTGCATACAAAATGTTATGCCCATTTTACTGGACACGCGTCACCAGCGCGCCTAGGACCATGGGGAATACTGCCTGGAACCACGGGTTAGACCGCGCAGGAATGCCGCGAACCGTCGGAAAACATGTAAAATGTCTAAAATACCCCTAGTCTGTGTAAAAACCCAAATGGTATCACATTTCCTTTATATTTTGTGATCCAAGGTCAATTTTTTTTGGGGGGGGGGGGGGGGGGGCGGTTTCTTCACCCTCTCTAGACCTCCAACCCCTCCCATCTTCAAGCTAAGCAATCTTCATCAACTTGGTATAAAATTCCATTATTCTTACACTAATATTGATGAAATCTTTGTATAAACACATAGATTTTTCAAGAAATTCCTTCAAGAACCCAAAGAAGAGTTTTCTAAGATTTTCTTTCAAAAAGTAAATCCTATACCTTTGATTTACATATATAATAGATATATTATGGGAATATGAATATGAATCATGTATTGCAACTTATAGTATGGTGGTTGGAAGCGATAAATTCCCAATTTAAATACATGAACATGGTAGGAATTTAAAGGTATTTATTTGATGGAATTTTTGTTGGTTTGGGTGTGAATGGTTGATCGCAAATGTAATGTTAAGAGTATGGATTGTCAAGGAATAATGGTGGGTTGTTGGTCAATGGTACTAGTTTGATAAACAGATACTATGTAAGGAGGTGTAAATATCTATGCCTACAAGGTGTTTGATAATATGCCTAAATGGCATAAGCTATGGAAATTATTAGTAATATTGGCCATATTGAATGTTGTATTGTGGATTTAAGTTTACCTAAGAGTAGTGGATCATTGTAGTACCATTATGAGGCAAGTCCCAGATATGTATGGCTAAAACTCCGCCATTTGGAAATCGAGCTTCATCGATGTTTGAGTGATTTTGGGCAGATTCGTCGCACAAGGAGGACAATTCGAGAGGCAAGGGCATTGCGAGCTAGACTTTTGGCCGTCTTGAGGTGAGTAATACTTGTAAATGGTATCTTGAGGGTTTGAAACCCCGTATTTGCACATCACAGTGTTGTATTGAGGTGACTTGCACGATGGATAATGGGCGTGCGGTAAAGTACTATTGGGGATTGTGACTTAGTCCGTCCCGAGAGATGTCTTCACTGTGTTTTCTACTTGTATTAAATGGATTTATCCTTACATGGATTTAATTGTTACATTTGGGCTTCTTGTCAATTATTTGAATCCTTCAAGGATTGATATCATTGTTTGTGCGTATGTTTGCATATCATTTTACCTTAGTCCGCGGTTTTGAAAACTGTTTTGCAAACTCAGCCATATTTCTAAGATTTAAAACTCAAAAGATATTCTAAATGATATATTGGGTTTAGAACTACTATTTTACACATTTCCTAAGGGCATATGATGATTTTTGTACTGAGCATGGATCGGGCTACGCGTCGCAGCAGTATTATATGTGCATTTCTCGACTGAGCATAGATCGGATTGCACGCCGCAGCAGTGTTACATTGATATTCAGGCCGAGATCCTGGTTGATCATACTGATATTGATATGAGTTCGAGAGCCTAGATTTGATGCCACGAGATGACTTGATATTGCGCTTGGGCTGTGTTGATACCCAATTTTTCTCTATGTATTTTGTACCCAAAATATTTTCAAACTAGCTTGTGGATGCATATATAAGCATCCACAAAATGTTTGGTATTTTTTCTATATTTTCCAAGTATTTTATAACCAATTTACAACTTATTTTATACTAGAAAATCCAAAATTTAGCATCAAATCTTGTTATTTTAATAAATAATTTATTTTACTCTCTCATCTACATAAAACTTTAATTCATGGAATTTTTATAGAATTTTCACAAAGCCATTAGGTATTTTTAAACTAAAATTGCATTAAATTTTAATTTTAGCCTATTTCTCAATTTAATAAGTATTTCAAGTATAAAATTGTTCATAATATTTTTATATAACTCCTAAACATATTTTATTATCTCAGTATTTTTATGGGATTTTTATAAAATCATTTGCTATTTTACAAAATTAAATTAGAGGAAATTTGGGAACTTAAATTATAGCCCTTTAACCTTTTAATTTTGGCCATATTGTTTAACCCAAATTCACCCCCCCCCCCCCCAAAATCACAACCCAATTACAAAATCACCCGAACCAAATCTATTTGGACCAACCCACCCAGATCCCCGTTTAAAATCGTGGCCGTTGATCATTTTGATCAACGTTCCACGATCAATCTTACCATAATTAAACCCATAACCCCCTTACCTTAATTCATTTTCTAAAGCGGCCGCCCTTGTATCCCCTTTCACTCCCAAATGCTCTCTAACCCTTCATCTCTCTAGAACCTTCTAGTTCTCTCATGGCCTTCATCGCCATACCAGCTCACTCATCTCAGCTTCTAGCAACTGTGGAGTCCCTATATCGTGGTTTCCTCTCTCAAGCTTGAAGCTTAGCAGCTCCCGCCATGGAAGACGGTCACTAAAGCTTTATTTGGGGTTTGTTTCCGGCTTTTCTCTGGAGGTCTTTGAACGATGATGCCTTCTATGGCATTGTATACGAGTTTCACAGCTAGGTTCTTCGTTTTCCCTAATCTGTTTGAAAACCCTAATTTTTTTTTCTCTTTAATCTTTACTCTTTTAAAATAACTCTTAGTTTGATTCTTGTTTTTTTCTCTATTTCTACTTAGATTTTCCGATTATTTCAAAAAAAAATTCGATGATTACAACTCTTTCAAGTTAGGGTTTCTGACCCCTTCTTCAGAGTTATTCCTTCTACTCTTTCTTAGTGCTATATATCCATTTTTGTTTGTTTATTTCACTTGTTTGTTTGTTCTCCTTGCTAACCTGGTTTTCATATTGTAATTTCTATTACAAGGGTTTCTTAACCCCCTTCGAAAATACTTTTCTTTTCTGATTTTTAGCACTAATCCGTGGCTCTCGGTACTACTCCCAAAGTATTTTGTTAAAATCTGACAAAAACCCTAACCCTAAACATTTGTATCTGTATTTTCCTATTTGCATGTTCTTCTGGTTTCTTCTATCAGCTCTGTGCCCTTTACTTTGATTTTTTGTTGCTAATGTTTCATTCACATACCATGATGTTGTTCTTCTCTTGAGGTTTTTGGTTGTTTATATGGCTATTTTTTTATTCTGACTCTTACAATCTCTTTAAGGTTTTGATTACTAGCTTTAAAATTGTGACTTTGTATTCTCTTTACAGTTTGGTATTGATTCCTCAATTAGTTGGATACATTCCCCAACTAATAGTTGATTTCCTAGGTTTTCAATGTCGAAAATTATTTTGAAGAATTAAACTGGTAATTTTCCTTATATATGTGTACAAGTGTCTACTTATTTGCTTGACATATTTCCCCGGTTAAAGTCTCATGTACCTAGTCTGCATTGTATACCTTATACTATTTTGTTTCCTTATGTGACCACACCATATTTTTTATTCTTTTCCTTATAAAAGTGATTGTTTATTACCGTTTGACTATGATTCCTTATTAAAGGGGAGTCCGTATACTTATTTGATTATGATTGATATCAGTTCCTTAAATATTGATTGATACTTATTTGTTCACTCATTTTTAATACTATAAATACTCCTCACCTTTCTCTTTGACAACCAAGACATACTGTTCTCACTATCTAAAACTCTTTGAATTCTCTCTTTCTCTTATTTGAACAATCAATCGACCAACAGCCAAGATTGAGTAATTGGGGTTGATTACTTTACACTATTGGGTTCTATTGGTTTGTCTGTATTGGGTCAGTTACTGCTACTATTCTCATATTGTTGTTGTTGTTCTCCTAATGTTGCTACTCACACTGCTGCTCATTCTTTGCACACTTTGCTCTCCTCTGTGCACTATAACATTACTATTATATCTTATTACCTGCAATTGGTATGTCACCTATTGAAGATATAGCCTCCAAAACAACATGATCCTTTTGGTTTTGCAATTCATACTCTTTCTTGTGTGCTTTTACCTATGGTTCAGTTGCTCTTATTGCCACTAGCATGCAGTTGTTAGTCTACTAGTTTAACTTAGCATGTCCTCCCTTACCCCCCTTCCCCTTGTCTCAATGAATGTTTTTAACTTCCATGTGCATTACTGCTTGGCTACTTAACAGCCCTGAAACCTCTCCATGAGGTTGATTATATTTGGGGTTTGGTACAGTAAGAACTCAACCCTTGTCTTTAACCATGTCTGGTTACTTTTACCCAACATGCTTTCTGTTTCCTTTACTTATTTGCACTTTACTTATTTTCCCACTTATCCATCTCGATGCATGTTTTTCACCTCCATGTGCACTACTGCTTGGCTACTTAACAGCCCTGAAACCTCTCCATGAGGTTGATTATATTTAGGGTTTGGTACAGTAAGAACTAAACCTTTGTCTTTAACCATGTCTGATTACTTTTGTCCAACATGATGTCTTTTCCCTTTACTTATTTTCACTTCACTTATTTTCCCCCTTATCCCCTCCCTGTCTCAATAAATATTTTCCCTGTGTGTGCATGCATCCATGACTGCTTGGCTACTTGTTTAACCTAAAACTACGTTTGAAGCTAAGTGTATTAGAATTTGGTGCTGTATGAAATTGAACCCTTGTTTTACAACCATGCTTGGTTGTTTTCCTCCAATATGTTGTATGTATGTGAGTAGTTCACTTCACTTATTTATCCCCTTTCCCCTTTGCCCCCTATTTTTGTGAGCCCTGCTGTTCTAAAACTGGTCGGTCTGAAATAATTTCTTAAATTCTCTCAATTCTTTCAACTATTTTTTTACTGGCTCTTTCAACTATTTTCTTAAACTCTCTCAGTTTTTACAATTGTTTTTCTCAAAATGTCTCTCAACTGTTTTTAACTCTCTCAATTACAACCTTATTCTTAGAGCTTTAGGGTCTGCCCTCTTAGTGTAAGCACAGCCATGGGAGCCTTGAGCACCCATGGAACACTGATGCACAAGGCTGGCACTTCCAATGTTTGCACTTGTCTAATTGGGACAATTTTGGGTGCTTGGTATTGGCCAGGGGTTCAAACGAATCCTTAGGGAACTTTGCCGCACCCAATCTTTTGAAATGGCTGTGAAACTCGAAAGGAGTGAGGTTGGAGATGCTTAGGCCTGGCTGAAGGCTCTCTATAGAATAACTTCTCCTTTTCCTTTTATCGCTATTGTATTTTTAATTACTTGGTTGTAAAAATTTGTAAAGAACAATGGTGATAATAGTGAAATTGAGGAGGGTTATGCATGATTATTAAAGATATGGGTAGAAATCATGTTATAGGGTTTTACTTAATTATTTGCATAATAGAAACCATGTATAGGACACGCATCTCACACATAGAAATCCTGTTTTTAGGTCTTTCACTTTCAGCTTGTCAGTTTTCAGTTAATAATCAAAATTACTGCCTTGCATTTAGATACCATGCTTTAGGGCATCTATATGCATTAGAAATCATGTGCTTAGGGTATTCCTTTTACAACTGTTGAATGCCTCACTAATCTTGCTAACAAAATGTAAAACTGGTTCACAAACTCCTTGTTAAAATCAGAAACAACAGCATGCTCACCATTTTTAATAACGCCTAGGCAAACCTTAGGCCGGATAAAAGGATAAAATAGGCTAATCACTTTTAAGTCTTGTTCAAGTTAATTCGCCCCTGTCTGAATCCGTTTGTTTCTAAAAGCCCTCTCCATATTTTTACAAACTTCTGTCACTTTTTTAAAATCATCTATGCAAAAAGGTTTTGCTGCATTTCCTGTTCAGATTAGACCACTATTTCAACTCTCTGCGTACTAATTTTCAAAAGCTTAAACGGCATGTATGTTTACTGTTCTGTAACTTCAAAATGCTTTCACGCTCATTCTTTTACTCTGCCTGACTAAAACTGTTTTACTAAGCCTTCCAAATGTTTCTAAATGACTTCTGCAGCTTTCTAAAAAATAAACTTATTCTACCTCTAAGTTCTGAACGTTTTTCTCTTATGTTTTTCTGCAAACTCCCCCACTTTTGTTTCAGTTCATACTCAGTTTATTTTTTAAAACTATCTTTTCCTTAGACCTTACATGTGTTTGAGACGTGCTAATTACGTATTCTCTTATAGATGGTTATTTGAGCCTTTACATGTCTTATATAATTTCTTTATATGCAAGTCTTATCTGTTTTTGTATGTCGCCTAGTATTTTTAACCTTTAAACTTAAGGGTTCGGCTTAATTCCAACCTTATAGGAATATTGATCCTAAATTCCCTCTAGGATTTATAGGAAGGGACGGGTAATAGCACGCAATAAGCATTCGTGATCGATTCACACGCTTAAATAACCTCTAAGGGGTGGGAAGGGTAGAATATGGAGATGATGACGATGCGATATTATCATAAAGCGACCCCTCCTTGGGAATATGTACGGGATATTGCATCAAATAATCCATATTGTAGTTAAACCTAGGACCCTTCTCTCGTTTGCTTGTTTTATCCAAATGTTCTTTCACAGTAATGCTTTTCAAATAACCTTTCTTTTATTTTATTTTAAATTTGTGTACCTCTTTCTTCTTCAAAGGTTTTTCAAGTTATATGAATGATATATTTGTGAGTCTTACTTGCTTAATTGCTTCATCTTTCATAACGTTACAATTAACACGGCCGGGAACCACACTAGTGGATCTTGAGGGGTGCCTATACCTTCCCCTCGAGATAATCTCAAGCCCTTACCCGAACTCTAGTTTTCTTTTCAAAAAATCTCTTAAGTTTCCTAATGCACTATAATCATTAGGTGGCGACTCTTCCAATTCCATAACCCAATTCCCAAACGGGAAATAGAGTTGTATTACCCATAATGTCGTAAACCCGATTTTGCTGTCTTTTAAAGAGGGAAAAAGGGGGGCATCGACAGGCTGTAGGTGCCCTTCCGGAGTTTGTACACACCCCCAGCGAGCACCGTCGATGATAAATAAATGCAGCGGGCTATACGTCACAGTGGGTACTAATGCGTACCGTCATATGCATTGCTTTTCACTCATTCATTTGTTCTTATTTTGTAATGTTGTCATGCTATTCACACTCATATCATTGGTGTCCATGCTATTTCTTGCACTGTTAACCAGATACCCTGGTGTTATTTGTTAATGGAGTGATATACCTGTGAGGCGAATGTAGTACTTTGTGAGTTGGGAGTGAGCCCTAGGGTTGTACTTTGTGAGTTGAGAGTGAGCCCGCGGGGCTGATACTATACTGAGAGGTTGATATTGAGAATGAGGGGCAGATTTGTGATTATTCTCTACTTGTTGAAATTATTTTTGCAATTTTCGAAAAGGAATTTTTTCAAATGAGGTTTTTACTAAGCCTAGATGTTTTTCGAATGATTTTCACGATTTTACTGTTTCTCCTCAGAAAGGGTTGTACTGTTCTATGTAGTTTGATGGAGGGTCTTACGTGATTTCTTACTCTAAGTTATTATTTACTCTTATTACCACTAAGTTGGAAGTACTCACTTTACTCCCTGCACCTCGCGTGCAGTTGCATGTATTGTTCGTCCGGTAGCGGGTTATTAGCGGATTGAAGATTTGTTATCGTAGTTGAGCCAGGTGACCACTAGCGTCCATGGCACTAGATCTTCTCCCTTATTTTATTTTTTTCATATTTATTTAAGACTTTGTTTCCCATATTCAGACTTGTAGTTCTTTACCGAATTCTGTAGTAGCTCATGACTAGTGACACCCCGATGCCGGGCTATGACGGGATGGTTTCCAGTTGTTATTATTGCTTTCCGTACTTATAATTATGCTAATCATGTTTTAGCTATATAAATGTTAAATAACTGTTACAAGAAAGCGTTTGTTTTGTTGGCTGGGCTGGTCTTCACAAGAGGCGCCATCACGATCGGGTTTGGGATTTGGGTCGTGACAAGTTGGTATCAGAGCCTAGGTTACTACGTCTCACTAGTCATGAGAAGGTTTAGTAGAGTCTCGCAAATCAGTATGGAAACGTCTGTACTTATCCTCGAGAGGCTGCAGAACCTTTATGAAAACTTCACTTTATTGGAATTCTAATCGTGCGTACTTGATTCAGCTTGAAATATACCTCTTGAAATTCCTTCCACATGTCAGTATGCGCACGTGAGCGCTCAATAGTATATGTGCCTTGATGGCTTGTGATTCCCCAATCGAGGCGGCGAGATGTAATCTTTGTGAGATTGATGTTGGGCCAGTCTGGAGGACTTGAGGTCGGATCTTTGCTTATGGCTTGAGCACTAAGATGCTGATTTTGTGAGCTGGAGTTATGAACTTATATGTTCAGTATTGCCCCTGATTGTGGGAATGGAGGCTAGATAACTACGTAATGAGTATGTGGTACTGTGTAATGTGTATGGCAGTGGAAGGTCTATAAAAATATGAACTAAAGGTAAAGCTAATGGGTAATTGGATTATGAGGGAAGCTATTTGTCATACTAGTTAAATAAGTCTGGGAGCTGAGTCGCTTCTGTAGATGTATTATCACTAAATCTATGAGTCGGGGAGACCACCTTGAAGGTCGAAAACATTAAAGAAAGAATATGTGCTTACTCGATTGGATAGCTCAATAATGGATTATTGAAAGGTAATTTCTATGTGTTATGATTCGAAAAGGTGCAACACATGTCCATGTATCAATTTTGATAATATAATACATGTAGTATTGAGATTAATGTTGTTGATATACATTGTGATGCTTTGTCAAGTTGTGGACGTGTTGTTGGGATGGTTTTGGTGATTCTCTGGCCGGTGGATAGGCCCAATTATAAAGGAAAATCGCCAATATTTTTGAAAATTTTAGACTTAGTAAAAAAATTTGTCGCCTAAAGAGTGGGATTAACTGTTGTGTGAGTAAATGCAAAAATTGCAGAAGAGTTAAAATTCTGATGATTCATGTTTCCACAAGCTTTTGAAGTAGTGAGTTTGATCATACCATGATATTATGACAGCAATACAGTATATGTGTTGTGATCTATGGCTTCGAGCTAAGTTGGGGATCTTGCTACTGGTTAGCGGATTGTATGTACCATGTTAGTTCCAATTTTATGCATGCTGGTGAATAAGTTCTGGTTGTGGAAATTGGGTCAAGAATGGCACGAGTAAAGGAAAATTTTGACAAGATGTCATGAGCTCGGATGATCAGGAGATAAGTTTCGATGTTTACAACAAGTTGGCATTGTCTTCGGCGTCACCTAAGATCGGTGTTTTGAAAAAAAGTGTCTTGTGTCCTGGTAAATTATTCTTGATCGCTCTTCAGCGTTAGTGCGGCCGGCGGTTTGGTGGTACGCTCCATATATTGTTGTGGTAGATTTTGGGAGGGTGTCCCACGAGAAGATTTTATAAGTGTGGCTTGTGATCGCTTGATTGATTAAAGATGTAAACCAAGTAGGAAATTTGTGATGGTTGTTCTTGTGTGTTATCAAATTGGAGTTATTATGGACCTTAAAAAGGTTATCAGACTAGTTCGGTGTTATCAAAACCGGCTTGAAGTCGATGGATGGATTTAATGTGAATAATGGCTCTATATCAGGCCAGATGTGTGCATTTTAGCAACGCGGTCCTCATGGAGGAGTAGTTCGGTTGATGTTTCATTGTTAGATATTTCGCGTAGTGATGCATTACGCCATATGAGTTGTGAGACGGCTTGAAAAATTTCTATGTTTTGAGAATCCGCGTAGGATTGACGTTATATGAGCATCTTAGCTCTAAAAATTCAAATTGTACATCGCACCTTTGTTGTGCTTGAGTTTTGTAGCTTATAATGTTATATGTACCTCAGAGGTATTATTATGCACTTAGCATGCTTATGATCGATACTCGGTATTTTTTTGGAATGAGCAAATTTGGCTCGATGTGTATCTCCTTATATGAGATCTATGTGTGGATCGGGTGGCACGCCGTGGGTATGTTATTGGATCGGGTTGCACGCCGCAATAGTGTGATATTGAGTATAGTCTTCTATATGCTATTTTATGCCTTTCTTCCTGTATTCTAAGGAAAGGCGTAGTAGTGTGTGAGATTAGTAATTCCTTCCAGAGTTTGTTTTCTGTTAGTGCCGCGTTTCAATTGGGCGCTTATTGGCATATTGATGCATCATATGTGACTTTTGATTATGTTTATTGCTTGAGCAGTTCGTAATGGGTGAGATGAGATCATTGAATTTGAGATTAGTACAATCTGAGTATATGAAGTAAATTAAGGAGCTAAGACTATGATTTGGCTCAGAATGAGGTGATAGTTCTTGCCGGGAGTATAGAACCAACGAATCGTTGTCTCGACACTGGTCATGAATTTATGCATACTCATCCTTCATGTCAGTATTGTAAGAGTTAGAACAATACCTATGTACATCATCCAGAGCATGGGATGTGTAGCGATTTTCTTCTACGTGATTAGAGACAAGAGCTTTAGATGATTAGGGCGAATGATCTTCAGATGATCGGGGAAATAGAATTGCTAATTGAAAGTGATTTGACCAGAGAATATGTCTCATAAAAAGGTAATGTTATTAAACTAATGATATTTCGGTAGTATTGCAGCATGTTCTTGTCGGGTCCGTTGATGGTACTGGTGAGCTTGATGTACGGCTCTTACATTTGAGTCATTTATTTTTAGTATGTTCGAACCGTTTCTTATTGGTGCGCGTATTATGAAAGTTGTGGCTTAGGCCTGTATTGTCGTGTCATATCACCAGAGTGGTGTGTTGGATTCGAGGTGATCATTGGGGTCGTTGATTAATATGAACGGATTTGATTTCAGCATGTTTGATGGGTAAATATCAAAGTTTGGTTCAAAAAAAATTGTTACGCTAATTGCTAAAGGAGAAATGGCCTCATGAATGGTTGATCTGAGCAATGGTTATGATTTATTGCATGCTTCAATTGTCATTGGCATTTTATGAGAGTGGTAGAATGAGACATTGGCTAATAAGAGATTTCTATCGGTATTTGGTTGTTGTGGGAAGCTACTGTGAATGGAAGTTATCACTGCATTTGTTTGAGTTATTGGTATATCATATAATTGCACCTAAGGTTGCAGGAATGGTCTATTACAGTTGGTTAATACTTATTCTGAATGTAGGTGTGAGGTTCTGATCTTGTGTATGATTTCCGAAAAGGTGAAATGTGGCTCTATGATTTATGGGGTAGACTAGAATGTGTGATCTTAGTTACAACGCGTTATCGGACCCATGTGAGATAGGGTGACGTGGGATCATCCCTGGGTTTATGCATGGTAAGGTTATTCATTAATTGTTGGGCTTTTCGAACAACTTTGGGCACGTTCGAGGACGAACTTTTGTTTAAGTTGGGGAGAATATCACGACCTGACCCGTCTTCTCGTGAGTTTCTTACCATTTTTTTGTCTTCTTATTTTTCATTATCAGTATTGGGTGCGTTAGAATTGATTTGAAGTGATTTTGATAAGAAATGAGACAATTAGTCTCTTTTAAGAAGGCTTAAGTTAGAAAAGTCAACCGGATATTGATTTGTGATTTACAGGGCTAGGAATGGAATTCCGATGATTTTTTTAGTTTTGGGGGATGATTTTTTGACTTAGGAATGCGATCAAAATTGATTTTGGGGGCCTGGTGTAGATATAGGCTTGAATTGCCTATGTTTGTATTTTGGCGATTTCAGGTTGATAGGTGAAATTTTGATCCATAAGTTGAAATGAAATTCCGAGAGTTGTTGTAGCTTCGTTAGGTGAATTGGGATGTGTGTGCAAAATTTTAGGTCATTCAGACATTTTTGGATAGGTTTTTGGTCGAATGTGTATTTTTGAAGTTCTAAAAGAATTTAAGCTTGAATTCGATATAATACGATGACTTTAGTGTTAATCGAGGTGTTTTGATGATTGGAACAAGTTGGTATGATGTTTTAGGAAGTGTTGGCATTTTTGGTTGAGGTCTCGGGGGCCTCCGGGTGATTTCAGATGGCTAACGGGAACCTTTGAAGTTGGAAAATTTCATAATATACTAAAGTTGTAAATGAGTGTGCACCAGACCTCACTTTGAACAATAATATCTCCAGTTCTATAAGGATTTGTGTTATGTATAATCTATCAAATTAAAGACCTTTGAGTCTAGTTTCCAAAGCAACAAACTGTTCGCCCTTTGGAGGTGCATACAAAATGTTATACCCATTTTACTGGACACGTGTCACCAGCGCGCCCAAGAGTGCGGCCGCGAGGTATACTACCTGGAACCACGGGTTTGACCACGGAGAGCGCCGCAGACCACAGGGAAATATGTAAAATGTCTAAAATACCCCTGGTTAGTGTAAAAACCGAAGGGGTATCACATTTCCTTCATATTTTGTAATCCAAGGTCGAGTTTTTGGGGGTTTTCTTCACCCTCTCAAGACCTCCAACCCCTCCCATCTTCAAGGTAAGCAATCTTCACTAACTTGGTGTAAAATTCCATTGTTCTTACACTAATATTGATGAAATATTTGTATAAAAACATAGATTTTTCAAGAAATTCCTTCAAGAACCCAAAGAAGGGTCTTGTAAGATTTTCTTCCAAAAGGTAAATCTTATACCTTAGATTTACATATATGGATATATTATGGGAATATGAGTATTAATCATGTATTACAACTTATAGTATGGTGGTTGGAAGCCATAAATTCCCAATTTAAAAACATGAACATGGTAGTAATTTAAAGGTGTTTATTTGATGGAATTTTTGTTGATTTGGGTGTGAATGGTTGATCACACATGTAATGTTAAGAGTATTGATTGTCAAGAAATAATGGTGGGATGAATTGTTCGTTAATGGTACTAGTTGGATAAACCAATACTATAGCAAGGAAGTGTAAATATCTATGCCTACAAAGTGTTTGATAATATGCCTAAATGGCATAAGTTATGGAAATTATTAGTAATATCGGCCCTATTTAATGTTGTATTGTGGATTTAAGTTTACCTAAGAGTAGTGGATCATTGTAGTACCATTAAGAGGCAAGTCCCAGATATGTATGGCTAAAACACGGCCTTTTGAAAATCGAGCTTCATCGATGTTTGTGTGATTTTGGGTTGATTCCTCGCACGAGGAGGCCAATTCGAGAGGCAGGGGCATTGCGAGCTAGAATTTTGGCCGTCATGAGGTGAGTAATAATTGTATGAAACCCCGGATTTGCACATCATGGTTTTGTATTCAAGTGACTTGTACGCCCGATAGTGGGCATGGGGTAAAGCACCATTGGGGGTTGTGACTTGGTCCGTCCCGAGTTATGTTTCACCGTCTTTTCTACTTGTATTAAATAGAGAATTTATCCATACATGGATTTAATTGTTACATTTGGGCTTCTTACCAATTATTTGAACCCTTCAGGGATTGATATCATTATTTGTGTAAATGTGTGAATATATTTTACCTCAGTCCACGGTTTTGAAAACTGTTTTGCAAACTCATCTATCTTTCTAAGATTTAAAACTCAAATGATATTCTAAATGATATTTTGGGTTGGGAACTACTGTTTTACAAATGCCCGAGGGGCTTATGATGATTTCTATATTGAGCATGGATCGGGCTGCGCGCCGCAATAGTATTATATGTGCATTTCTGGACTGAGCATGGATCGGGCTGCACGCCATAGCAGTGTTACATTGATATTGAGGTAGAGAGCCCGGTTGATCATACTGATATTGATATGAGGCCGGGAGCCTAGATTTGATACCACGAGATGGCTTGATATTGTGCTTGGGCAATAGAAGCCCCTCTGGAGTCTGTACACACCCCCAGTGAGCACCGTCGATGATAAATAAATGTAGCGGGCTGCACGCCGCAGCGGGTACTAGAGCGCACCGTCATATGTGTTCCATTGCACTCATGTATTTGTTCTTATCTTGTAATGTTTTCATGACATTCAGCGCTCATATCATTGGCATACATGCTATTTCTTGAACTGTTAACCAGATACGTAGTGTTATTTGTTAATGGAGTGTTGTGCCCGAGAGGCTAATGTTGTACTTTGTAAGTTAGGAGTGAGCCCGAGAGGCTGATGTTGTACTTTGTGAGTTGCGAGTGAGCCCGCGGGGCTGATACTATAATGACAGGTTGGTATTGAGCCCGAGGGGCAGATTTCTGATTATTCCCTACTTGTTGAAATTATTTTCGCAACTTTTGAAAAGGAATATTTTCAAAAGAGGTTTTTACTGAGCCCAAATGTTTTCCAAATGATTTTCACTATTTTACTATTTCTCCTCAACAAGGGTTGTTCTGTTCTATGTAGTATGATGGAGTGTCTTACGTGATTTCTTACTCTCAGTTATTATTTACTCTTATTACCACTGAGTTGAAAGTACTCACTTTACTCCCTGCACCTCGCGTGCAGTTGCAGGTACTGTTAGCCCGGTAATGGGTTATTAGCGGATTGAAGATTTGTTATCACAACTGAGCCAGATGACCGCTAGTAACTGGGGCACCAGATTTTTCTCCCTTATTTTATTTTGTTCATATTAATTTCAGACTTTGTTTCACATTTTCAGACTTGTAGTGCTTTACCGAATTGTGTAGTATCTCATGGCTAGTGACACCCCGATGTGGGGCTGTGACGGGATGGTTCCCAGTTGTTATCACTGTTTTCTGCGCTTATGATTATGCTAATCATGTTTTAGCTTTATAAATGTTAAATAAATATTACAAGGAAGCATTTTTTTTGTTGGCTGGCCTTGTCTTCACGAAGGCGCCATCATGACCGGGTTTGGGATATGGGTCGTGACGAAAAGGTGTCATTAACTATGAATGGCTATTTCACTTGGTTAATAAGTAATGAAATTGCGGGTGTAACACGTGGGATAGGAAAGTCAGCCAGGTCCGCTTGACTAGGGATACCCGGTCGAGTGCCGGTCATGTCCCTCGAATTTGGGGAGTGACAGTATGCCTTTTTAGGGGTCTTACAAGTTTGATATATAGCCGAAATTTTGTGATTGGGTTTATGCCTTTAGTAAGGTCTTACAAGTTTTTCTTTCCTTTGAGGTCTTACAGTTTTAGATACTTGGTACAAGTATTGTTTATGCCTTGCTTAAGGTGTTACAGATATGATCGATGTCTTATGTAGGTCTTACGAGACCGAGTTTGCTCGCTCGGGGTCTTATGGCCTTGGGTTTTGATAAGTAGATGGAGGTGGTGCTGGACGGTAGTCCCCAAGTCGTCGAGAGTTTCTTAACTCTGGTTCCATTTTCTAAAAACTTTACATTGCCTCATCGAAGGCTTATGGTTTGGAGATCCCGACCCTGGGGTTGTACGATTTTGGAGATATCGGCGCTAGTCCCCGAGTGTTTGGGTCACTTTGGACCTTGGAGATGTTTCATGATTTTCATGGTGCCTTATTGAGGGCTTACAAGCTTGGAATCAAGATTTGAAGGTTGTTCAGGTATTGAATGTTTTACGCTAGTCCCTAAGTATTCGAGACATTTTCGGCAAGGGAGTCATTTTTACGAAGGTGTTGAGGTTCCTTTTAAGTGTGAGATGCCTTGAAAAAAGATATTTTAAAATTATTTGGGACAAATTACTCATGCATTTTATGTCTAGGGCTCCAACTATACAGATACGGTTTGTTCAATCTTTTGACGCGGTACATCATTTTCCTACTAGGACCCCTTTTGGCTCTTCTTAGATTTTTTGAATGTATGACCCTCCGGAGGAATGACCCCTAGTGTTCGGTTCGATTGTAAAAGAATCCTCGAACACTTGTTGAGTCTCTCTTACATAGCATGTAGATGTTTCCTCGTTAAAAACCTTGCCGTTAAAACCATTGTTCAAGATAAAAACTCGGTCAAATGAAAAGAGTGCAATGGATGATTTTTAAAACCTTAAGGTCTTTGATCTGGGTTAACACTCTGACTACTTCGATCGGTCGCATGCATAAGGGTTAGTACAAAATACAAAATGGAAAGGGAGATGATTATACCTTGGTGTAGGATGTGTCGGCGATGTTCAAGAACAAATACGTCCTAGTTACTTGAGACGAGGATGCGGTACGTTCCTTTACTTTGTTTGATCGGGTTTAATCGAAAGTGTGGCTTGATTATCCTTTGGCTCTTTTGCGAGCGGGGGTATTGATGTTGTTGCCGTGTCGTGCACCACAAACATCTCCCTTACCGCATGTTGTTCCCCGTAGACGGTTTTGATCCTATCCTTTGTCAGAAATTTCATAATTTGGTGTAGGGTGGATGGTACTGCTCTCCTAAAATGTATCCATGATCGTCCAAATAAGGCTTTGTACCTCCTGTCTCATTTGATGACATGGAATTTTGCATTTTGGGTCGTGCCGGCCACGGTGATCGGGAGGGTGATTTATCCTTTTGTTGTTTCACTTGCCATGTTGAATCCGTTGAAGAATCGAGTGGCGGGAACTATTTGGTCAAGCAGTCCGACTGCTCTATCACCTTGGACCTGATAATGTTGGCCGAGCTACCCGTATCCACGAGTACATGTTTTATTTGGAAAAAAATTACAAGGAAAGAGATTACCAGTGCGCCGCTGTAAGGTTGAGACAAGGACTCGGTGTCCTCTTCGCTGAATGTGAGGGCATCCTCAGGTATATAACCCTAGGTTCGCTTTTCTCTAGTGATGGATATTTTTGTCCTTCTCATTATGGGTTCATGTGGGGCATCGATGCTTCCCAAGATCATGTGGATGACGTGTTGTGGCTCGTTTGTTTCGTTCTTCTTGGCCGCTTCTCTCTATCAGAACTAATTTTTTGTCGAATCGTTGAGGAATTCCTAAAAGTGACCGTTGTTAAGTACTCGAGCTACCTCCTCTCAAAGTTGGTGGCAATCCTCGGTCTTGCGGTCGTGCATGTTATGAAACTCGCACACTAAGTTATGATTCCTTTGTGAAGGATCCGATTGTATAGGCCTGGGCTATATGGCATCTCTGATTTTACCGATGCCGAATACAACGTCTGATATATTGACGTTGATGTTGTATTTTGATTAGTGAGGTTTCCCCGTTGGTCCTGCGTTCTTATCAATTTTGGCCCCTATTAATGAGTCCCCGAGGATCCTGTCCTCGGTCTATTATTCGATCATTGCGTGGCGGGTTACGCTTTGGGGCGTTCCTCCTATCTTCGGTGTATGACTAATCCTTTTTTTGATTGGTTTTAGTTCCTTCGTCCGAAGCAGTTTTGGGTATACTGAGCTCGAGGGGCTCCCAGTTGGTTATCTTTGGCCCTGATCTTCTACTGGTATCGGTTTTGGATGTCCGACCAGGTCACAGCGAGATATTCGATCAAATTCTTCTCAACTATTTTGAAGTCACCGAGCTTTGATCATTCAGAACCTGAGTGAAAGCTTGCACTGCCCAGTCGTCAGAGACTGGTGGTAGTCCATCCGTTCCATTTGAAAGCAAGGTACGAATTCTCGTAGCATCTCGTTCTCCACTTGCTTAATTTTGAAAACGTCGGACTTCATCGTTACTACTTTGATGGCATCAACATATGCCATTATGAAGGAGTCTGCTAGCATGGAGAATGAGTCTATGGAGTAAGGAGCTGAGTTGTGATACCAAATACGTGATCTATTCTCGAGCTAGTTCTCAGAGTAGTTGATGCTAATAATATGGAGTTTAATGATGAAATGCAAGGTAAAATGAGATAGTAATCGAACCGAAGGACCTGCTGTCCGGGTATACATATGGTCGGTGGGGGACCTCGGGGTCGAAGTCAAGGTCGAGTTTAAGCTATCGAGGATAATCGAGAATGGGATAACAACTGAGGATATAATTAAACAAGGCTCTTTACAGCCAATACTAAGCTGTATAATGAAGAACAATTAAGAGAACGATGGATAAAGGTGGCCTCTGGCCAGTTAGAACAAGCAAGTTAGAATGAAAAGATATATATATATATATATATATATATATATATATATATATATATATGTATATGTATATATATATATATATATATGTATATATACATATATATATATATATATATATATATATATATATATACACATATATATATACTCATGGAGAAAATGTAGCAACATCAACCCTTTAGTAAGTAGCATGGATTCCCCTTATACAAGAGAGGGAATACCATATAGCATAAAGTGTATTGAATGTAAAGACATGGGGATGGGAGTGCTAGGCATGGTACTAGTGTCTATTGGCTCTAGTCGCTTGCCTCGGGAATCCCTCGTCTCCAGAACCTTCGTTGGGTCATGGACAGATTCGTTATCCTCGGAATCTCAGCGCTGGGTCACAGACAATCCTCGAAGGAGGAGGGATCTCGATCGTAATCCTACAGTATCAAGATGATGACATGACTTCCCGAATGTACCTTAACGGCGAGAAATAGACCCCTGATTTTACCGCATACAATAAGGACGGCTATCAACCCGTTATTACTCGATCTCTCAAGTACCTGTTCGGTTGGGGGAGCTGTCCTGGTGCTACCTTGGTAGGAGTTTTCAGGTGACTTTGCAGTTGAGAAATAGCTAACTGTGTTGCCTGCAACATTTCAAAAATAACAGGATGACTAACCTCACGTTCTTCCCTAGTTGGGGTTTTCTGTGCTTCTTGTTGATCCCCTTGGTGCACGCTCTTGTGAGTGTTAGAGCTTATGTCGATGCGTTGGGCATCACATGAGACTGCATCCCCGGTAATTAGCTCCGATGCATTCCAAGGGTTTTGTGGCTGCACAATAATACCTAGAAAAACTACACCACTGTCTCCATGGTCCTCAAGATTGTTGTTTGTCGTTTACCAAGTTAGACATTTTGACTTGAAATCAAAGATTTTGGAAAAGAATAAGTGTGAAAGCTAACTTGCATTATGTAGTAAAACCAGCAAGAAAATAATCACTATATTTTTAGCCTCACGGTGGGCACCAAACTATTTACCGTGAAAATGGTAATAACAATTAAATTTGATGATGGGACTCTAAAAATACATGATCTATTTTTATGCTAGTTTGTTAAGCAGTTGATGCTGAGTATGTGATGTTTGGAGACGAAATATATTTAGGGAGAGAGATATAATCAAACTGCTAAGTGAGCTATTTGGGGCCTCGAGCATATTGATTTGGGGCCTCAAGGTCAATTCCAAGGATCGGACTCGAGCTATCATGGGTGATCGGGGTAGGGCTAACTATTATGACATATTCAATGAAGGCTCTTTATGCTCAATGATAAAAAATAAATGATGAACAAATATGAGGACAACAAATAAAATCAATATTATCAAGAGAGTGTTGAGAGAGCAAAGAGAGTGTTCTTCTATATTTCTTGTGGAGCGGATAGAGCAACAACAAAGCGTTACAAAGTGCCAAGGATCCCCTTATATAGGAGGAAAAATTTCAACATAGTACAAAATACATTAATAATAAATAAACCGGGATGGGACAGCTGGCTAACTTCATGATGCAGGCACTGACTAGCTTCGGACTAGCCTAAAGATTTTGCCGACCCCGGCTGCACTCTTCGAAAACTCCCCATGCCCGTTGGGGTCACGGCCAAAGTTATCCCTAGGTTAGGTCTCGATAGACCTCGAGGGAGGGTACTCGGTCCGTGGTCTCGAGCCTTCATGGTGATCTTACGAGATGCCTTATTAACGAGAAATTGGTTCCTTCAATTTCGGCGTATACAAGAATATTGGAAAGAAATGCAAGAAATTAGAAGAAGGTTTTGAATGGTGTGTGATACGGTATTTATAAGAGAAATACATCATTATAAGCCTTCACTTCAAAATGACACAGCCGCATAAAACCTTAAAAAGATTATGTAAACTGTAGAGACAATCATATCAAAACACATTTCTCGAGCATTAAATGGAAAAGACGTACATCTCATCGCTTTTAAAGAAAATATAATGATATTGAGGCGATGCAGCAAGACATTCTCCCCATAAATAAATTTATCACTTCCCGAGTATTTAAAAAGTGAGGAGAATATATGTATTTGTGGAAAAGTAGATATGACACGTGAAGTAATAATATGTTGACATGTGGCATTTGAATAAGAGCAATAAAGAGGACTGATGCACGGATTGTTTATAAAGATACCGTATTTTATAATCGGAAAGAAGAGATAGACATGGGATGCATGAACATCACAAAAGAGGAAGATTCATTAAAAAATACGAATATGGAAAAGGAATTATTAGCATAATCCCTGATTATACACGATTGTTTGCTATTTTTTTATCAATAATGAAACTCAATTATCAGAAATTCAGGTCATGGCACAGTCCAAAGAAAAAGAAAATGGAGTAGAAAAATGAAGTATCACCATAATACCATAAACTAAACTTGGACCTCAACCTCCTTACACTCTACATGTTAGAGGAGGGAAAAACAGTTGTAAATCACAAAGTTCATAGAAACAAGACGAAACAAAAACTTAGTATTACACCATATTCTCCCTTTGCGATCAACTTCCATTATACTAACTAAAGCGTGATATTTCACAAATCTAAGTAGCTCGTTGTTATTTTGCCAGCAAGCTTGTGTCTTCAAAAATACGCTATATTTTCCATCTCTTTTTTGAGCATCTTCACCAAAAGAAGTTGGGGCTTCTCCGTAGATGGATTTAAGCTTCGGGAGGGGAAGAATATGGTTGGGTATATCTGCTTCGGCGAAAAGCTGCTGCTTCCAATCCCACATGGCCTTCTTCATAACTTTATTAGAATTGCGCAAAGAGTCCTTTTCTATCTCCAGAACTTGGATATTCCTATGTTGATGCACGGATCTCAGATAGAGAAACCCAAATGCACCCAATAGCACTACGTTTAATGCTTTGTTTCTATTTACCGCCTTGTTCACTGCCTCCCCGACTTTGCTTGTCCACTCCATCGCCTTCACTTTTGACTCTTGAGTGTCCCTATTCTATTTGATGGAGGGACTGGTTGGTATCCCATGACTGTTTGCTATGACCATAACTGTTACAAATAATTTCAACAAGGGCAATTAATGAAGTTAATATTAGTAACGGTCAAGAATTAAGTGGGAAAAACGGTTACATATTGTATCCTTATATGAACTTCCATTGCCATGCTTTGTATGATCATCAAGGAATCCACAAATATACGCAATCAATTTTTCTCTGCTTGATTGAAGATTCTTACTTTCAATCCTTGGAAGGAAGCTGCAATAATCTATAAGATTTCCTTTCATTTTATTAATTAAATATTTAATTTCTATCATTTCATATTCTCTTATACTTAGAATAAAATTGGTTATTAGAAATTCGACTTATTTCAGTATTTGCTTTGACCATAAAAATTATTTTTTGGCTAAATATTTACTGAAGTGAGCTATTATGGTGCTTCTTAATCAACTAGTGCTTAGAGTTCTTTTTCTTCTTCTTTTTAGTTGCAAAATGAGTTTGTAAGATTTGATATTATTTTGGCCAATTGATGATTGAGTTTTGTAGTGATATTTGAAAATTTTGTTTCAAATTTGAGTTTATTTAAAGTAGATTTAGGCAGTAAATCACATGTTGGATTGTTGAAATTCAAAGAACAAATTCGTATTTCTGGGCAATTTGCAATTAAGACTAAAGCGTCTTAAGTGGTTGTAAAATTTTTTATGCACTTCAGACTAAAACGTCTCAAGTGCAAAAATTTCAAATTAAAATATTTTAAGTACATGTAAAAAATTGGCTGCACTTCAGACAAAAATATTTGACATTTTTTTCAACTTTAGACCCTCTAGTCTAAAGCTAATCCTAAAACAGGTAAACTTTTAAAATTTTATGTAATAACTTTAACGGTGATCCTTAAATGGAATATATATGCACTTGTTCCCTCAAGCTATAGTGACAAGAGAACTCCTCTAGCACAAAATGAAGCACCTTTTGGGCCTAAAATGTGCACTTTATTTCATACTACATATCTCAACAAGTAGGCAGAATACATAAAATAACACCTGAACTTGTACTAAAATTTCTGTTACATACTTGTTGATTACTGGCAACCTTTTACGCACGCAACCTTTTAAAAGTATGTCAGTTACACACCATTTTGATTACATGGCAAGTGCATATTTTACACACAAATTAAGTGATTGAATAGAAAAAGAAATCTGTGAACTCTCGTTTGTAACTGGAACATGCCTGCTCTTGCAACAATGGAGAAATTATTCTCTTTTCTTTTTCTCCAAAATCTCACCATAGAAAATTTCCCTCCCTCTTCGATAGAAAACAAACAACCGGTTTGTTGCCGCCCTTCCCCCTTTTCCCATTTTCGTTGTCTTCCCCACCCATTTTTCCCATCTTTCATATCCACCATTTTAAGAATAACAATAATATAAAATAGCTTTGGAAGAAATTAGTAAAGAAAGTTAAATGAAATCTATATCAAGAGAAATTTATAAATTTAGGGTTGAATATATACCACGAATCGACCAACCATGGATTTGGCCATAACCAACTTTAATGGAGTTTTGAGTTTTGCATCATATTTCTTGTATCAGATTTGAATCTAGACTCACAAACTCGTGATTAATGTACTTGAGTTCCTAATTTTGCTTTTTAATATGAATGTGATTAAATGTGAATTTTTGGTGGTGTCTGGCGTCAATCTCCCATGGATATGAGAAAGATATGAAATGGAGAAGATGGTTAAGGGGTATAGGTGAAATTTTAAGTATTTTATTTTTTAAATAAAAAAATAGTTACACATGTCACTATTTGATTGGAGCGTGAAATCACACATGTTTGGAAAATTGGTCAAGAAAAAAATAGCATATATTTGACACACTTTAAAAGGTTGAGGGTATAAAATATTATCCGTGATCAACAAGTATGTAAAAAGAATTTAAAAATAAGTTCAGCTGCTATTTTATGTATTGTGTGCGATAAGTATGATGTTAGATAGTTATGTCGAAACAACAATATAGCACTTGCTAAAAAACCAAAGGACATTGTACGATCGACCTATGCCTATTTCCAACTCATCTTGAACTGTTAGAAACAAAATCCTAAGGAGAGAGTGACAGAACAATACAAATAGGAGAAACAAAGGAAGGCAAAAATTCCCATTTCAATGGCTTCTTCCTTGGCTTTGCCTTCAACTTCAACAAAAAGCTCTTCTCTCTGTCAAAGCGTCGTTCCTAAAAGAACCCATCAGCCAAGCTTTGTTGTAAATCCTTTCGCATTCCTTTCTTCTTTGTGTGGTTCCTTTAAACTAAATCCCTTTTAGAAGATTTAATCTGTTAAATGGATAACATGCCTGCTCTATTTTTGATGAAGGGGTTCAGAAAATATTAATAATTATTTGTATTGATTTTGCAGTTTAGTGCACAGTAGGGATGGAATTTACATAGTATTTCTAATCTTTTGTGATTCATTTTATCAGTTAAAGCTCCAATTTTGGCCGGTGAAACCTGTATGCTGCTTATTGATATTTATTTGCTTTATTATGAAGATCCTCTACTTTTTTTGTTTTTCACTTTTCCGCTAGTACTAAACCATTAATGTGTGTGTTTAAGATGACTAAACTATATTTACAAAAACAACAGAAATTGAAAAGTGTCTTTTCAAGGAGAAATGGAAAATGGAGTTTTTTGGATTAATTGATTTTGGTTTATATGAGTTGGCCTTGACCAGGTTATAAGCTTTACTCGAGGCCCTCTTATATATCTGTCCTTTTTAAGGGGTTATATTCTTATACTGTTAGGTGAAAAAAAATACAACAACAACAACAACTACCCAGTATATTCCCACCAGGTGGGAGTCTGGAGAGGGTAATATGTAGACAAGCCTTACCCCTACCCGAAAGGGCAGGGAGGCTGTTTCCAATCGACCCTCGGCGCATAGGACAAAAGGAAAAACAGCTGTAAAACAAAACAAAAACAGAAAGCATTAGTGACTCCCGCAGAAAATAGTGAAAATAATTAACTAAAAATAAGAAACATACATACAATCGCAGGCAATAAAATCGTGCAGTAACTACCATAACTAACAGCCACAGGAGGGCACACGCTAACACACAAATCGTCTATGAGAAAACCTACTGACGTGCGAAGGACTCTAGTAGCCCCTAACCTACAACCCTGATTCTGGACCTCCAGACGCTCCTATCAAGGGTCATTTCCTCGGAAACTTGCATTCTAATCATGTCCTGCCTAATCACCTCTGCCCAATACTTCTTAGGCCTCCCTCTACCTCGCCGACCGCCAACAATCTCCAGCCTCTCGCAGCTCCTTACCGGGGCATCCGGGCCCCTGCTCCGAACGTGTCCGAACCACCTCAGTCTCGCTTCTCGCATCTTCTCATCCACTGGGGCCACCCCTACCTTCTCTCTGATAACTTCGTTCTTAATCCTCTCTAGTCTGGTGTGCCCGCACATCCACCTAAGCATCCCCATCTCCGCAACCTTCATTCTTTGAACATGGGAGTTTTTCACGGGCCAGCACTCCGTCCCATACAGCATAGCAGGTCTAACCACGGCTCTATAGAATTTCACCTTGAGTTTGTGTGGAACTTTCTTGTCACACAGGACCCCCGAGGCGAGCCTCCATTTAGCCCACCCGGCTCCTATACGATGGGTGACGTCCCGTCAATCTCTCCGTCCCCCTGAATCACAGACCCAAGATATCGGACACTGTCCCTCTTGGCAATGGCCTGGGAACCAATCATCACGTCCCTGCCTACCTCGCTCGGCTCCGCGCCAAACTTGCACTCCAGGTATTCCGTCTTGGATCTGCTTATTTTGAAACCTTTAGACTCGAGAGTCTGTCTCCATACCTCTAACCTCTCACTGACGCCAACCCTCGTCTCGTCAATCAATACAATATCATCAGCAAAAAGCATACACCAAGGCACATCCCCTTGGATATGTCGGGTTAGAGCATCTATCACTAAGGCAAACAGGAGGGGGCTCAGAGCTGATCCTTGATGTAACCCCATGACCACAGGAAAATGGTCTGATTCACCACCCACCGTCCTACCCTAGTCTTAGCACCATCGTACATGTCCTTGATTACTCTGATATAGTGCAATTTGAGTTTGCCCTGCCTTCCTGGATTTAGTGTTATAAGCTGAAACTTTGATAAAGCTCCAAAATTTATGGTGCTTGCTTGTTTTATTGCTGTGCCCTCTTAGATATCTGCCCTTTCTTTTGTTTGGATATCAGAGTTGTGAAAGAAGTGAACCAGTGAATGGGAGGCCTCGCGTGCCAATTATCAACGATGGAACACTTCCAAAGTTCTTGCAAGCAAAACGCCCAGAGAATGCAGTTAGTAGAAACAATAGTAGGCTGAAGATATTCACTGGAACTGCAAATCCTTCTCTTTCTCAGGTAAACCAGACTGATTGTTATGTGTATACATGCTGTTTTCTTGTTTGCCAAATTCAGTCTAGTGACAACCAAGATCTTCTTATTTGCTCTGTACAGTGTAAACAATGACATATTGAAATTTGCTTCCCGCGTTTCACACTCAGTAATTCCTCAACTTCAAATACTAATCTAGTGTCTTAAAATTTGTTATCAAGTAGTAGTATTTAGAGAAAATTGGAATAGCCTTTCCAGCAGGACAAGAAAACAAATTCTTGGGAGATTGCCTCCAGTTGTACATTGTACTTGACTGTTCCAGCCCACTCAAGGATATAGTTTCAGGATTTGGGACTATGGAGAATTGTACGATTTTAGTCTGGATAATTCAGCTTTAGGTTTTCATTCCTCGTTAAGCATAAAGAATTTTCTTCCTTTTAAATATTGCATAAGAAGTGGCGATTAAAGGAACATTTATTTGTTTTCTCTCTTCTTACGAAAGTTATACAATTACAAAGATATCTGAAAATTCGGTTGTGAGAATTCCTAAGATATTATTTTATTTGGTAATTATTTACTTTTCTCCTCAATCATCAAAATATACGAATTATTGTCACTTCTAGCAGTGAAATCTATGAAGCTTCTTTTAAGTTTATGCTGTGCTTTTCTTTTCAACTGATGCAACAATTTTTGTCACTTAGGAAATAGCTTGGTACATGGGCTTTGACCTGGGAAAGGTCAACATCAAGCGCTTTGCTGATGGTGAAATTTATGTCCAGTTGCAAGAGAGTGTTCGAGGCTGTGATGTCTACTTGATTCAATCCACATGTCCTCCGGCCAATGAAAACCTTATGGAGCTTTTGGTAATGATAGATGCATGCAGAAGGGCTTCTGCCAAGACCATTACTGCCGTGATTCCATACTTTGGATATGCCAGAGCTGATAGAAAGGCAAGCTAGATTCCTTTGCAAATTTTATGCTTGCAAGCTTCAAATTTTATTGGTCATTTTATCAGCCTGCTTTGTCTTTGTTTCTATTCGACATCGAGGTGGGAATGGGTGTGGCGTTTACATCTATATATACCAGTATAATAATACCCAAAAGGTGATTACAAAAGGAGAGGGAGTCAGTGTTGTGAAGAGCGAGAAGCCAAAAATGCGACAAGCCTCTTTTCGCTAAAAGCGAGAAGCAAAGTGCTCACTTTTTTGAAGTGAAGGGGAATTTTTTTTTAAAAATATTACAATAAATACTGCATAGACAATGAAGAAGAAGAAAAGGAGAATGACAATAAAATAAATACTGCATAGGCAACTAAGAATAAATGATATGAAACAAATGGCAATAAGTAAGCCAAAAAATGGCAGTATAACTGAAACGAAAAATGGGCAGCATTTCGCTGTAATTTATCACTGGAACAGTGAAAAAAATGAAGAAGAAGAAGAGTATAGAAAAAAAACTGAAGGGGAAAACAATTTTGCCAGCTATTCGTTGCTATTTGGACACTGAAACAGTGAAAGAAGAAGAAGAAGGAGCCGGAGGAAGAAGAAATCACATACCTGGGACCGAACTTGATGATGTTGAAGTTAAAAAAGAGTCTTTTTAATTAATTAACGTTAGCAGCCAAGTTATAAAGAGAAGTGGTCGCTTTGTTCGCTTCCTCGCTTCTCGCTTTTTCAGCGGAAGTGATCGCTTTTGTGTACCTAATACGCTTCAGATCAGAGAAGCGCCAGATGCCTCGTTTCGCATCGCTTCTCGCTTTAAGCGAGGAAAAAGTCGCGTTTAACAACACTGGGGGGAGTAGAGCCTAACCTGACATTTCTCTATGCTCTTATGATTACAATTACAGACACTATTTTCTTGCATCTTCTTCTAAGTCACTATTTTAGTGTTCTCTACTCTTGAAATAGTGCAACGATTATATCAAACAGTTTGTGTCCTTTTTTACTACTTTCTTTTCATATGCTTTGAGGTTTTCTCGGTTGTCTTTAAAGATTTTCAGATGAGAACGCAATTTTTAGTGCATTTTATTATGTTCTAATAATCATAAATCTTTTAATTACAGACACAAGGTCGTGAATCCATTGGTGCCAAATTGGTTGCAAACCTTATAACTGAAGCAGGTGCAGATCGTGTTCTAGCCTGTGATCTGCACTCCGGGCAATCAATGGGTTACTTTGACATTCCAGTGGACCATGTGTACTGCCAGGTTATCTCTTCTGTACTATTGACAATGCTTAAGTATTGCCCATTTTAAATTAGCAAATGAGCAGTCTGCATTCTTTGCATGTACAGCCGGTTGTCCTTGATTACCTTGCTAGCAAGAAGATTTCTTCCAATGATTTGGTAGTGGTCTCTCCTGATGTTGGCGGAGTTGCTAGAGCACGTGCCTTTGCAAAAAAGTTATCTGATGCACCATTAGCCATTGTGGACAAAAGGCGGCAAGGACATAATATCGCCGAGGTAGATACAAAGCTAAACCTTGGTACTGCAGTTTATTGCATTGTCATGGAAACAATGTTTTAAGTTCTGGTCTTCCAATAGATGAGATGAAGACCACCTTTAAAAATTTTATTTGTGAACTACGTTGCTCGAACTCTCCAAAAATATTGTCGCACCCGTATCGAATCCTCCAAAAATGTACTACTTTGGAGGATCTGGCACACACCCGGCGGGGGCATTTTTTAAGAGTCCGAGCGACATAGCTTGTGAGCAATGTGTTGTCCTTACCGTTTTGGAGTATCATTTAGTCTTATTTAATCCTCTAATCAAGGGTTTCTACTCAAAGGTCAATTCCCCTCTTTGGCTGGACTGACCAACGCTCTTGCTTCAATCTGTTCCCCTCCAAATCCACCCCCCCCCCCCTCTTCCCTTTCCTTTTATTTTTGCTTTTCCATGTTTTATTGGGGAATGTTGGAAGGTGAAAGGGTCCTTTGAGAGCATTCCTATCTAAAAGTGCTGTATAGATTCAGGACTATTCATTTGGCTTGCAAGTGCCCAGTAGTCTCAAAAAGTTCTTTTTTGTCGAGTAGCCTTTATTTCCGTCTTCAGCCTTGGTCTCATAGTTTATAAGCATTCCTCCCAAGTCAAGTAAACCGCTACATATTTTTTTTTTGGGACCAGTAAGGTAATTCATTAACAGAGTACTAAGAAGGTACTTTAAATGTATGAGCTCTATACCCATCTCCTTTATGTGATGCTTAATAATTAATATTGGTTAAGACATCGAATACTTTTTTCATGGGTCACTGACTGTGTTGTGACGTGCATCTATCTGCACTTCTTCTTTAGTGCACCTCAACATGATTTTGGTGCTTTTAGATATGGTTTGCTCTATATGAGGATCATCATCCTATATTCTTTTTAATTTATCACTCACATCTGTTGATTAAGCATCCAACTACGGAGGGGAAAAACCCGTAGCTGATATGCTTGGATTCAGGTGAAAACAATATTATAGAGCTATTATACTACTTAAAGTAGTAAACTCTGTTTGCATTTCTTCTTCAAACATTGCTTTCAAAACATCCTATCTTGTCCTGGAGCCGTTATTTTGTTGTGTTGCAGGTTATGAACCTGATAGGTGATGTTAAAGGAAAAGTTGCAGTTATGGTGGATGACATGATTGACACAGCCGGTTAGTTTTGCATAACTCTAGTATTCATGAACCTGGAAACATAAATGGTTTATTAGTCTTAGTTCTTTCTAGCATGGACACTGACTCAATGAACTATGTGGTGATCTGTTTAGTATCCTCTATCTTGAGTTATTCGCCCTGAAGTTTTTATTTTATTTATGTTTCTCTTTCTTCCATTTATGCATCTTAACATTATAAATTGTCACAACTAGAAGTTCCACTAGGTGCACATGTTCAGCGTGGAGCTTCTTTTGCTTTTGTTAGGCTCATTTTCTTGTTCTAAGGATGTCAGGTTTGAAAATCACTTGTTAACTTTCTGCTTATGGGTCTTAGGGACTATTGCGAAAGGCGCAGCGCTTTTGCATCAGGAGGGCGCACGCGAAGTTTATGCATGCTGTACGCATGCTGTTTTTAGGTAAAATTTCCCATTATTTTACACGTTATACAGCATTAAGAACTCTATATATATGCACATTATACCCTTAGCGGGTGGTTAGCTGGGTGAATATGGATACACTTCAACCAATCTATCTCGGCTGATGTTTTAGCTTACAACTAGACTGTTGCAGTGTGAAAATTGTTCTATCTTTGGCAGACCTTCAATCATTTTTTTAAGGCTGAACACGTTTCTATTTTTATAATGGTTGTTAACTTGTTGTGGAGTGGAAGTATTGTATAACTTTGTGCCAATTTGGCCTAGTCACTTTTCTTTGGTATATGAGAGTAGAATCTATGGGAGCAGCTAAGACTCAAACTTTCACTAATATTATTGTAGTTGTTTAGTACTAATTCCGGTCCATTTTGATGTTCATCTAAGATTTTGGCATGCCCATTAAGAAACCCATATAATATTATTAATTATAAGGATTATTTGACTAAGTTACCCTGATACGATCCAAGATGCACAAAGCAACAAAAGTTGAAAATAACAATAGTTGAAGCAAAGCTGAAGATAGTTTTCGATTAAAGTAATCGAAAGTAGTTTGGATAATCAAATCAAGAAGAAAAATCTAGAACCTAGATGAACGTCTCAGGCAACGACCAACTTTTGTGTTCGATCGCCTTCAAAGTACGACAAAAAGAAATCCTAGATATAAAGAAAGGAGAGGAAGATTACCCTCAAGAACCCAAATCTTTATAACAGGTAATCCAAAGTCGCATGCGAATCAAGAGGCTCAAAATCTCTCTCAAGAGTTTTCTTATGTCAAAATATGCTATGTGACTAATGAAATAACCCTACATTATTATAAATATTAAAATACCCAATTGTTAAAATAGGAAAAAGTTCCAAAGATGATTTTCAAAACAGCTCGTCAGGCCCGATCGTGTTCTTAACGGTAGCCTCAACCGTGTCACATAGCTAAATCGTGTGGAAATTCATAAGCTTATTTTCTTCGGCTCTTCAGGCCCCTCTTGAACCATGGCCAATAGTTGGTGCAACCGTGTCTTATGGTTTGGCTTGGTGTCTTGATACTTCAATTCCCAAGCTTCCAAATATGGTATTCTTTGCAAGAATTCTCAAGTTGACTCTCCAAATACCTTCTAATTAATTGTTGAAAATCATGCAACTCTTTAGCGTGCATTCCTTGAACGTTCTTGGACTTGGAGCGAGTCAACGGTCCACTAGATAATTCGAGCTACTCCTCAATGTTCTCCGCTCCTCCCGGGCTATCTAGGATCGTATCATACCCTTTATAATCTCTTCAAATTACCCTTTGTCTCTCCTCAAACTTTTTAGATCATTTATTGGAGGGGTTGAAGATAATTAATGCCTTCCTGAGGTTAAAATAACATTTAAAATGGACATCAAGTAGTATTAATTCGTATGTCATTGATGTTGAGACTTATAAGGTGTTAGTTTTTGAATATTAGAAACAACTGCAATTTTTTGTTCCTATGGTTCCAACATTCTTGATATATGCTTCCTAGTTTACACATATCTTGAGTTACTTTTATATTAATTCACTATTAATATTCTTATTCTGACAGCCCCCCTGCGATCGAGAGGTTATCAAGTGGCCTTTTTCAAGAGGTCATCGTCACAAACACAATTCCTGCCATGGAGAAAAATTATTTCCCACAGCTGACTGTTCTCTCAGTTGCAAATCTTCTCGGTGAAACAATTTGGCGAGTGCATGATGATTGTTCTGTGAGTAGCATTTTCCAATAGGCAGGAGAGATGATGGCAACCCCTCAAGCCAGGTTGTCGAAGTTTTCATTTAGCTTCTGCATGTTATTTGTTTTCCATTTTTTATTTTTCAAATCATCTCCCTCTTTTCACTCTTCCATCAATTGGACGCCTCCATTGGCATGAGAGGTGACTGAAATGCTGAGCGAGTGAACAAATTCTTCTCTTGTTCCATGCTTGTTTTTGGTTGTAGCCAAGCCAGAGTAAGTTCTACAGTTTTAGAATATTTTGGTCTTGTTAAGTTAGATAGTTGGAAGGATAGGAAGATGGAACAGTCATGTTCTTACTTTCAAGATGCGATTGATTCATGTTCTGACATCTCATGACTATCAAGCCATAGTATTAATCCAGAAAATACTGCTCTGACATTGGAAGCAACCTCTCTACTCCGTCGGGGTATGGACAAGGTCTGCATACACATTACCCTTCCCAGACTCCACTAATGCTATTTTACTGGGTCGTTGTTGTTGCTGCTCCGACATTGTCCATATGAAATGCCGTTGAGCTTCAGGTCCTGCCTGATTTAGGATTCATGGAACCTGTGGAGCTTCGTTTATTATGTCATTAATTTGTTTTAAAACATGCCAAGAAACTGGTCCAATGAGACCAATTGGATGAACGACAAGTTGATTTAATGTGATGGTGCTTGAATATGTGTTAAGAAGTTATTGTTATTTTTCTTGTTAATTCTCCCAAGTTTTGGTTGTGCTTTTAACATTCCAAACCAGAGACTGAACATGTAATTCTCCTGTGGACCATGCATGACGAGCCGCTCCCTTGATCAACAGCAAGACCGACTTTTGGACACATGCCACCACACAAGTAGAATATTTTAATGATAGAAAGCAGTAAAAAGTACTTCGGAAATTGTACGTTACGATTTTTAAAAACAGATTGTTTTCAAGATATAAGGAAGAAAAAAAAATCTTCGGAAAAGTAAAAAAAGAAACCTCAAATTTTATTGCTAGTACTTTATCCAAGCTTGATATGATATATAAGCGCCATAGATATAAGGTAAGGAATAGAAGAACGGCGTGAACTTCAGTCTCCCACGTGATGATTTTGGTCTGAATTACAATGAAGTCATGTCATGATCCAAAATCCCATTGGTAATGATATCTAACCCAACCCGCTAGGTAAGCCACCTAACACAATTAACATATACATCAATAAATAAATAAATAAGAATATAAAAATTATTACGACTAATTCTAAGAACGAGTGGTACAAGTCATGAGCAACTAAGATTTGAATTACAACATTAACAAGAAGAAATACATCATTTGTTTGGAAATAGATAAACATAATTCAATTCTAAATTGGTCATGGCAACTAGTGATTAGAACGCTATAGTCTTCAATGCTCATCGTCGAATTCCGCAACCGCATAGATTTAAAATTTGCACGCAAGGCGTAGAAGTATAGTATAGGTACAACCGATCTCATGTACGCAGTACGTATCTTGATTAATCTTATTGAAGTAGTGGCGAGGTATTTAAGTTAAAAGATACTCCACGAGTATAATCTATGCAGTTTGTAAGCATGAGAAATAACAAGTGGAAATGCGAGTAATAATGAAAGAATCAAATAAGAGAGATAACAATCATGATTTTCTAACGTATCAACCAAATCTTTCTCAATAAATCATGTTCGTGAGGCTGGTACGATGTCTATAAACTACATGAACTATATTAAAAAATCCTCGAAATAGAGGAATGCGTACAAGATATCAAATCAAATCGTATGATAACACCCTTCATGCATTTATTTCATCTTCACAAAGCATGGAAACACTCTTTATGCAGTACCACCCTTCCTCACCAAGCATATGTATTACATTCCAAACAAGGTAGAAGGTATATAGCTAACAGTGGCAAACAAGGTAGAAGACATGCGGCTAACCATAATAAACTAAGATAAAGTAGGCATAGATGTAATAACAATAAACAAAATAGAAGGCATATATATAACGATAACAAATAAGGTAGAAGGCATATATGTAACAATAACAAACAAGATAGAGGGCATTTAGGTCACAATAACAAATAAGGTAGAAAGCATATATGTAACAATAATAAACAGGTAGAGGCAAATATTCATATGAGAAGAAAGGATAAACAACATAAAATGCATGTCTCTCGTCCTCGCCTGCACGAAAACATCCTTCATGCCAATATCATATCAAGTCACACGAAAATATCCTTCGTGCATATATCATATCAAATCGTACAGAAACATCAAACGTGCATATATCACTCATCCTCACTATACGAAAACACCCTTCATGCAATTTGACTCATCCTCACCAAGCGTGTGTATATTAGTACCAAGCAAGGTAGGATGCATAAATACAATAAAAATAAATGAGCACATATAATACGTTTCGTGAGAAAAAATCATAGCTATCGTAAAAATAAGCAAACCAACATTTCAAGATCCGGTCCAAATATCACAACAAATTCTGCACATGATCCTTAACATGAATAAGAAGGCTTATGTAGCCCAATATTGACAAGTAATAGGGAAGTGCTCATAATATAAAGCATGACTATGCTCAAAATCAATCATAACAATAACTTTAAGAATACCCCATCCTACTCATTTAATCTTCCATATGTTTTAAATATGATTTCTAGTATGGTTAATTATACTCACATAGTCATAGAATTAGTGAACATAAGTCTCGAAGATTATAAAGTTCAACAAGACACAAAGGAGCATATAATTTATCCCGAGCATGGATAACCCCGACTTATGCATAAACACTCGTCACCTCACATATGCATCACCCCCACATACAACAAAAAATATTATTTGTTGGGAAAAAATTTCTCGACCAAAGCTAGGCAAAATACTTACCTCATTCCGAAATAAGTTCGACAATTCAATACTGATTTTTCTAAAAAATTTCCCTAAAAAGATCAAAATCTAGTCAAATATCATATAAGAAAGTTAAATAATGCTAAAGAAAATATCCCCAAACCAATACAAATTCAATATTTAATGAAATCTCAAAAGTCAAATTGAAGTTCAAATAAATAATTAGTATTAACATATTACCTCATATTGAGGTTCAAATCTTCAAAATTAGCTCTCTTAAGTTCAACCTAAAATTCAATATCTACACTTTAAAATCTTAGATTTAGAGTGAAAATTTGAGGAAAACTTATGAAAATCAATCAAAATAAAGTTAAAATTACCAACCTTAGAAGTTAGGATGAAAAACTCTTCAAAATTTGCCTCTACTTGAAGTATAAATCTGAAAAATGAAAGAAAATGAGCTAAAATTCAAAGTCTCTTACCCTTGTCGGTCCTCAGATATCACAGGCGCAAGAAAAGCCTCGCAGAAACGACACCACAAGCACGACAAAATGGCATGCACATGCAATCATGCGTCAGTGCAGATGTCGTAGATGCGACAACATCTTCACAAATATGGCCCACGCATCCGCGTCAAAAGACCAGCATATGCGACCATTCCTAGCGCTGAGTCTCTTTGCAGATGCAAACCAGCATCGTGGATATGGCTCCGCACTTGTGCAACTTACCATCATAGATGCAATGAGTCGGCAAAATCCCCTTAATTGTAGATGCTAGATTCTGAAGAAGCAGTCTCGCGTTTGCGCACCTGATCCCCATAGGTGCGATTTCAGTAGTCCAGCAACAGTAAATCACATGCAAAAGTTCTTGAAACTATTATGAAACTTACCCGAACCCTACAGACCCCATCCATTCATCCCAATAGGTCTGTATACCTAATACAAAATTACCTGAAAGCATAAAACACCATAAGTAACTTCAAAATAAGGAATCAAGCATCAAACCAAGAATTTTAAAAGTTATAAAATTCAAAATTCTACTTTCGACTAGAAGCGCCAAATTGACCTCGGGTCACCTGAGACCCAAACCAAACATACATATAATTTGAAAATGATTATACGAAGCTAACAGAATCATCAAATCACCAATACTGGATTGTTTACTCAAAAGTTGAATATTGGTTAACTCCAACAACTTAAAGCTTTTAAAATAACAATTCTTTTTTCCAAAACTCTCACGAACCTCTCTAAGCTGAAAACCAACCTCACATGGAAGTCATAAAATATTAAATGAACCTAATCGAAGTCTCAAATTGCAAATCAAAGTGATAAGACTCAAAGCAACCAATTAAATCGTTGTATCTTTCCCTACTTAGACATATGTTCGTCCTCAAACGTGCCAAGTGTCATTCCAAAATCATTAAATAGTTGAAAAATCATATCCTATACATTCCCACGAGTTATCTCATATCATCACATGCATACCGGTCCACTAACACATCTAAACTAAATATCTTCTCTCTCAATCGCCGCTTGCAAGCCTTCAAACTCAACTTCAATATCCGAAACTTCTTTCAAGATCTGATTCTCACCCATACCATCACTGTATCAACCTCCATAAACATTACCAAGTCATAGATGATCTATCGGAACACAACCATACATATCATTCACATTTCTTGTTTCACTTCTTGGTCATAATACTGCTAGTAGCAAAACCCAGTACTAGCTAAATACTCCAACTCAATAGTTCCTCATTCCAATCATTCAAAATAGTGATAATGGTAAAAGAAACATGTAGAAACTTGTACCCACTCATCATATCAACAAGTGTTGGAGTTCTCACTTCCAATAAGGCACTGCCTTATTTCGAGTTTTCAAATGGAGGTCATCTTAAAAACATACTCTATACCAATGTGATCGCGCCAATTCTAGGTCCATAGCCGTATCTCACCAACTATAATTGTAACGACCCAATTGATCACTTTGAGAAATTGCATTCCGTCCCATGGTTCGAGGGCGTGCGTAGCTTCGTATAATGTATTATGACTTCAGAGTTGACCAAATCCAGGGTGTATCCCCGGTCCTAAAAGGTGTAAATTCGAGAAAGTTCGTTCAACGGCCATTCCTAGAGGAAGCGGCTCCGAAACCCATTCCAAAGACGTCCAGAACACCAGAATTTCCTAAGTACAATGGGACCTCAGATCCCAACGAACACATCATCGCCTGTACATGTGCAGGAAAAGGCAATGACCCAGAAGATGATGAGATCGAGCTCGTCTTATTGAAGAGGTTCGGGGACACATTCTCGAAAAGGACCGTGATGTTGTGTCATGACCTAGTGCCCTATACCATAAACTAGCCTGACATACTGTCAGACTCCTTTATAAAGGCATACGCCAGCGCTACCGAAATAACAAGGAGAAAGACCGACACATCCAGGGCAGAGCAGAGGGAGAATGAAATGCTAAGGGAATTCGCACCTCATTCTCCGATGGAACGAACGGGATTACCCTCGGTCTCGGATGACTGGTCAATACAATCCTTCACTCAAAGCCTAAAAAAATCGAGTCCAACGATTTTAGGGCAGCTTAAACAAAGCTTGATCAGGTACCCAATCAAGACCTAGTCGGATGCCCGTACCCAGCACCAGTCACAAACCAGGGTCATGGATGCCTGTACAAGAGCCTCCTCGGGATCAACTTACCAAAACAGGATCCTAGAAAGTAAACCAATGCCAAACAGAGTGAGATACCGCCTGTGCGTCGTAGATAGGAAGAATGTCACGAGATGCAATCTACCTCACGACAATCGAAGAATGGCCTGAGTGCAATATCCTCAAGGAATCATTAACAAACATATTTTGATGAGGACATATGGCCGGAAAGGGTGCCTTGCTCACTAGAGTAAAATTTACACATCGCTATACCAAACACCATGCTCGCCATAGGCGAAACCGGGGACGTCAAACTCTTCGGACCAATTCGGTCGAATTTCCCCCAAAGAAATGCAGCTTAGCGCGGGAACTACATAGCAAGTGGGGCGGCAACGCCAAAGGTAACCACCAGCACTGAAGGAAAGACACCAAGACGCTCGGCAAAGATCACCGCCGAGAACTGATGAGCAACAAAATTCAAGTTCAATCCCCAATACGGAAGGCAGCCAAGAAAAATAAAATGAGTGGGTCGTAGTGCATCATCATAGTGATGGAGGAAGGATGACCCTATCCAAGAACTTATGAAAAGGAAAGAAAATTTTCTCGGCATCAGAGAAAGGTAGGCCTGGGGGTATACCCCTAGGGACGCCCCTACATTCAGCAAAGAGGATACCGATAGCTCGTCTTGATCTCGGGATAATGTACTGGGAACCTTTTTCCTTACTCGATCCATTTTTTATATAACATGCGCTCATGAGTTTAGGCGGCTCGATTAACAGTGTCAAACCATCGGGTCAAAACATAACCACCTTCCGAATCCTTGATGGACTCCAAATGGCGATCGCTACAATAAGGGAGAAAGACTATTCCCCACAGCACAACATGACTGGCCCAAACCAAAATGCCAAGTTCTATGTCATCAAAGGAGGTGCAAGGCACGAACGCCTTATTCAGACGACCTCGAACGCATAGACCGAAGATATGGCTATCCTCACTTTGCCAGAAAGGCAAAAGTTCCACGCAAGGGATGGAATTAAAACCATCAGCAGGAAGCGACACGCGGCAAGAGGAAATTTCGCATCACATGACACACCGCCGGCACCAACATCTCCAATCTCAAAAGAGTCAAAGATTAAGCGAACCACATCTTCGGCCAAGCTCGATTAAACACAATGGAGGGCAGTATTAGAGTCCACATCACGAAATGACAGGATCATACCTAACCTCGAAACATCGCCTACACGTCTCGTGGTAACGAAGAACTGCTTCACTCCTTTATTTTTTTTAACTAACTTGTATGCAGATACCGGGTTAGGGCACTCGGAGGATCTAACTCTTCCCGGATCCCTTTGGGCCTTAACTGAAGACACCACGCGATTTCCTCTCTGCTGGACGTCCTCCCCAAAGAGGGTTTCACCAGCAAGATATTTAGTGGAGCAACATTCCCATAAAGAGGATCCAACAAGATCACAAGCATTCTTCTGCAATCAAACGATGAAGGGTGCCCCCCCCCTTTGGAGTCACCGTCCGCCCGAAAGGGCCGGGGAATGGCACACTGAGTTTTAATAGGGTATCATGTGACGGACCAAATTGAAACAATAAAACAATATATATTTATGCCAAGAAATAAAAGATTATCTTTCAGCGTCTCACACTCCGAAAAAGGAAATTTCAGCATACTCTCGGCATGGATCCACTCCACCGAATGCGTCCCGAAATACTCACAGACTTAGCATCAATAATTTGGAATCCGCACGATCTTACGGTCAGAATTCCGAGATCATAAAGCCCCAATGAGGTTGCTCCGAACTCATGAATAACGGTCTTTGAGCCAAAGCAAACTCGATGACTCAGAGACTATCGTCAATCGCCATGCACCAAAAAACCAAAAATTTTAAGACCCTGAGCTGGCATGACAAACTATAAGACCTCAACAGGCATGAAAATTTTGTCAGACCTTACTACATGCGTAAAATGTAATCCCAAAGTATAGTATGTGTCGCGTTTGTAAGAATCCCGAAAGGGCATACCCTCGGTGTAGATACCTAAACTATCATTCATAATCAAAAATGGCTATGGACAAACACATATGACTACGGTCAATTTGGCTGCTCCAGGCAAATTAATGCAAATTGAGGACGTCCGACTGTTGCTAACAAAATCGCAGGCCATTACTTTGAATATACTTCGAAAATAACCGGTTAAAAGAGGCTTCCCTCAATAGGAAAAACGAGATTCGACCATGTCAGCTCCAAATCACAAGGCTTCGAGCTACTCAGTCTACGAGCTAAGAACCTTCTGAGGTACTTGAACATCACCGTTAACGACTTGAAATCGAGGTTCTTCCAGAACCGACGACGGGTCAGGAAAAATTATTTAAAAAAGACCTGAACAAGAGGAAAACGAAGCATGAACAAAATCCCATGGGCATAGCATAAGATCCAATATCTCCAACCAAACGAGCCTCCGGGCCGCACACTAAAAAGGTCTCAATGATCAAGAAATGTAAGAGCCATTGTCGCCAGCTCGAAAATTGAAAACTTGAGGATTAAAATGAGCTCGATTCATAAGCCGATTCGGAGAGTGGATCTAAAATAGTTAACGACAAAATGCCTAAGGGCACAAAATAAATGCCATTGTCGCTAGCCAAACGAGCCTTTGGGCCATGCACTTATAAGGTCACTTCGACCCAAAGAACATAAGCCATCGTTGTCCTACCACGCCGGCAGGAAAAAAGATTGAGGGGCAATTAAAGCTTGAGTCGCAATGCGACTCGAAAACTGAACCCAAAATAGTTAAACCATCAAATGCCCGAGGTCAAGAAACAAGAGAAATTACTATCTGTCTACACAGGCATAGAAGATTGAAGGTCAGACAAGCTCGAGTCAAGGCCTGACTCGGAGAATAAGCCAAAACGGCCGGCAAAGCGTTAAGGACCCCATGCCTGCTCATGTCAAAAATCACACTAAAGAGCCTCCGGGACTGCTCGATTAGCTCCAGACCTACGAGGCTCCCACCAAAATACAAAAACCAGCCTGCCTGGTCAAAAGTAATACAGAAAGAGATGCAGAAGAAATAAAGCTTCAAGTTTTTTCTTATTTTACATAAGCAAAAGGCACACTCTACATCTACAAAAATGATCTGCAATGTATTAAATACAAAATAAAAAAACAACAAAATTTACACTCCGCTCCATAAGGCTACAGCTTGCCAGTCCCGGATTTTCTCCCTGTGATGTGAGCAAGATGTGAACAAGCATCGTTCTCATCCGCCCTTGCTCGAGCCAATTTCTCTGAGAGAACGAAGCCCTAAGAAATGATCTCTTTGAGTACCTATCTTCGCGATCTACAACGAACATATTCCTCGATCCTCTTGTCATGGTCGAGGGCTCGCTTCTGCTTGAATTTAGAATCAGCAGCATCTTTCATACAAATCGCCATCTCCTAATCAGCCTTGGTTCGACTTAATGCTTCTTTAGCCCAGGCATTAAATATCTCAGCCCTGATCTTTAAGAAATCAGACTCGAGTTTCCCGATCATATCCTCTTGAACTATAGCATTGTGACGAGCCAAGTGGAGTCGGGCCTCGAAGGTAGGAACTTTGGTTAAGGCACCTCTCTCCTCTAAACCTTGAGCCTACACCTGAGCCCTTAGTTCACTGCAGGCATTCCTGACGCGGTTGGTTTTGTCCTTGAGGTACACCTAGGCCTCCATCTTTTCTGCAGTTAATATAGGAAAAAAGGGTAACCTTAAGGGTCAAAAAAGAGCAAAGCACATACTAGAAAAGGTTACCTTCTCCATCAAATAACTCTCGTAATTTGAGCTCCGATTTGCCTCATATCACCATTGCAGCAACTCAACCTCCTTCTACTTGCTAAGGAGCCTAAGGGACTCACCCTCGTCCAGAACTTTTCGAAACCTAGCCCCTTGATGGAGTAGCTCATACCGGAGCCTATCAAAGGCATGCAAAAGGAAAACTCGATGAAGAAAGAAGGATGCGAAATATAGAAGAACTATGACTAAACTCACCATGAAGTAAAGTCGGTGGACTTCGTCAAAGGTAGAGCACACTCCTGTTGATCCTGCCTCTTCGGCCTCATGAGAACCAACCTTGGTTAAAGCATATTCACTCAGAGGAACTGCCTTCTGGGAAACACTTTGGGAACGTCGGGCTCAAACGATGCCCTCTCCTCGAAGACACAGGCCCGCTCAGCCCCACTAAAAACTCCATCACACTGGTACGAATCTCGTTTGTTGCCATCGTCCCTCAGATCGGAGGTCGATGACTCCTTCCCCTCTTCGAAAAAGCATTTCCTTCTCCCAAGGAACCGCTTGATACCTGAAATGGCAATGCCGATGCAAAAGAAAAGGGAAAGTGTCATCTCAATTGTATGAAGATAAAGGTAAAGGCATCGTATGCACATACCTCAGTATTTGTCTTCCCATCTGTTACGGGACACAGCTTGCCACCTATGCTCATCGCAGATCGAATGGGTGACCAACCTTCGAACCCAGTCGGGCAGATCAAGAACATCGCCCCGCGTCCATGAAGTTACTGCAAAAGGGGAGAAACAGAATTACTCAACATTTGTTATAAGAAAAATCAGAGAAAGTTCCAGACGTTCCACTCAAGAGCATAATTCCAACCCTCGGAAAATGACATAAGCTCCACGGAGATAATATCAATCGTTCGGACATGGAAAAAGACTAATCCACTATTGATCCTCACTTTCTTCATCATCAACAACAAAAGGCATGGGCGAATGACACCGCAAGGTTAACAGGCCTCGATGGTAAAAGGGTTGGCACAACCATACAAAGTGGCAGAGCATGAATTCAAGCCCATCCTTCTCTGTAAAAAACCTCGTCATCAGCACCACTTGCCAAAACGACGGATGTATCTCTACCAAAGTAACCCGATACTTCAAGAAGAAATCAAGAACGACCTTGTCAAGGGGGAGAAATGCTAAGGGATACATGTATACGCTCAAAAATCTATCAGCAAAGTTTGTAATGCTCTCACTCGGGAAAAGTGCCTGGAGTGTCACCCCTCGTTCTATACGCAATATTTCCTCACCATCTCCAGATGTCCCTCTATTATAAAAAGATACAGTCTCCCGAGTGAACTCTTATAGATCCTGAACGTTGGGCGTAAAACTCACCCCTCCCTGTCGGACCGGCCCCAAAGTAAATGCCATGGCTACGGTAGAATGAACAGACTAAGGCAAGGATGTGCTCTAATGCCATTTGTGCCCGAAGATACGAAGAACCCGATACCAAGGCGGAAGGATAGCTATCCATAATAATGAGATCTCCAAAAAAGCAAAGTTAACCCCACATATATGCGGGAAATAGTGACAATTCGCCTGTACAGAATAAGCCCGGGAGGCCAACAACCTTGATACAGATCCCTGAGCGGTACCCAACCCTAATGGCAACAAACTATAAGAAGTTAGGCCTCAAAGAGTCAAGTATATTGTCTCCATTCTTGAGGTAGCACCCGACTTTGAGGATCTCCGCCAAAAATCAAGCCAGGCTTCGAGAAGCTTTCAACGCCATCATTTAACTCAATGTGGTACCAGATCTCGTGATTTCCCTTTATCAAAACAAAAATTAGCGTGTAAAGCTCCGATCGTGAAGGCTCTTAGAGAGCTCGAGGCATCAGCTGAGCATAAGTCAACCCCTTAATAGATGTCTATCCACTACGCTTTAAAAAACTATCTGCATTAGGTTAAAAGAGGGCCCCCAGCTCGGAGGTCCCGATAGCCTAAGCCTATCATATCAATTCAAGATTGATCCAAGGAATGACGATGGGCTCATAAAAGAGCTACGTTAATCGGAAAAGGATCGGAAAGGACGCCTGCATCCCAAGTTAGATGTCTGTAGCCAAAAACAAAGGAAAACATTCGAAGGCTTCGAAACACACAAGAACATGCAACAGTAGGGAAAAAACTAAAACAAAAAATCAAGATATGAATTTCCATATACAACAGCCCTCGAGGGGTCCTTACATACAATTACAAAAGCCTATAGAGGATCTCTACACAAAAACGGAGGAACGGAAGGATGTACATGTGATGAAACTAGGGTGCCCAGTCTATCCTCGAAGGTCCATCTCCGTCAACATCCCCGAGCACCGCCCGCTCGAATGCACATCCTCGAGGGCGTTTCCTTTGACCTCCAACTCCTCTAGTTCCTAGCTCAATCCCTCAGGGGGTTCCCACCGGGGAGAAAGATGAATAAGAGGAAAATAAGGGGATGCAAAGAAAAGAGATATGTCCCACCAAAGCTAAAGGTTGAAGATTCGGTGGGCCCTAGCCGCAACGGGCGGTAGGGCTATTTTATCCCTTGGGAAAGAAGAAACCCAAGGGATAAAGTGCCACACCAGTCCTAGGTAGAAGAGTGAGCAGCGGTGCATAGTTCGAACAAATATCCACATAAGGGGAAAACTCACTCCCCTTCCGTTATCGTCTCGAGCCAGCGACAACAACAACAAAAAACATATCAATGACCACAACAACGAAAGGACATTATGAACATGCTAGATAGAACGAGGCTCCGCCAAGAGGCCACAATATAACCTACGGGAGCTTTGGAAAACAACCTTGAGGTCATGAGCCCCAGAACTAATGATCAAGCGTAGAGGAAGATGATAAGAAGACATGAGCAAATGAGCCAAAGAAGCTACTGGAATAGGAAAAAAAACTGACATCCCCCATTTATAGGGTAATGCCACAGTCATCGAGGCCTTGCAAGATTGCAGTAGACACAATTACTGCATTCTTGAAGAACCTCGATGGACGGTGGTACATTCACCTTGGGGAACGGGAATTGACAATACATTAATTGATGTCAAAATGCACAAGTCCATGGAACACCCCGATTCCACAAAAGCTCGTTCCACAAGTTGCATCATTGGTGTGAAATCACCATTAGACCCTCAAGGAGTCAGGTGTCAGAATCATAACCCATCATTTCATTCTGGGAAACGCGGAGACTATCTGTATGTGGAAAAATCAAAGGACTTAATTTCTCACTATCAAGTTATTTTGGAAGAAAGCCTCGAGACCCTGAGGACGTGGAGATACGACCGAGTCCCCTCCCTCGGGCTCGTCAAGGCCTGACTCGAAGAAGATGGAGGATAAGGCTAGAAAAGAAGGGAAAGTTCCCAAGGCACACGGGTGAATTTGAGAGAGTTCCAGAGCCTACTCTGAAGCATCGTGTCTACCCGTCCCATCTCCATACTTTACAATTAATGCATGTTGTACTATAGCCAGGTTCCCCTCATATATAAAGAGAACCCATGCCACTTTGTAAGGGGCTGATGTTGCTCCAACTATTTCTCTACAAGATCAATAATATCTCTCTCTCCTTTTTCTCTCTAACTCGCTTGTTCTTATTGACTCAAGGCCACTTTAGCATTCACTTTTCTCCCACTTGTTCTTCTTTTATTGCTTGGGATTAGCCATAAAGAGCCTTGTTTAATTATATCTCAACTATTATCACATTCCTGACTACCCCCGATAGCTCGAGATCGAGCTTAGGTATCGACCCGAGGTCCTTCATTGACCATACTTAAGCCATGGCATTAAGCCTCTCGGTCTGATTACTGCCTCGTTTTATCTTGCATTTCATCGTTAAGCTTCGTATTCTCTGCATCATCTACTCTATCAACTAGCATAAAAATATATCACGTAATTTTAGAATCCATTTTACAAATTTAATTATTGTTACTATTTGTATGTTAAACAATTATGTTGACTGTTAGTTAGCTTACCTAGAGGGTTGGTTAGGTGCCATCACGACTAGTTTATTTTGGTTCATGACAAGTTGGTATCAAAGCACTAGGTTTATAGGTTCTTGAGTTATGATGTAGTGTCTAGTCAAGTCTTGAATATCATTATGATGACGTCCATACCTATCTTCGAGAGGCTACATGGCAACTAGGATAACCATCCCATCTTTTTTCCTTACGTGAGGCATTGATTAAGCTTGAAGTGTATATCTTTGAATTACTTCTACTCACTCGTATGTTATGTTGAATGCTCAGTATCAGCTGCACATCAACGACTTGTGATATCATGGATGAGGTGCGAGATGTATTCTCTATGTTGTGGATATAGGACCCCGTGGAGGACTTGAGGCAAAGTTCATAACACAGCTTGTGCTCGGTAGTTTCAGTTGTGTGAGAATGTGCTTTTGGACTTGTATGTACGGTAGTGTCCATAAGAGTGGGATTGATGGTTTAGTGAGTGGGTGGATAGATATATGATGAATAATATATGACCAAGTTATGTACTTAGATGGTTGAGATGTCACGAGAAGAGTTTTCTTTTGATGTGAAAAAACTATGGATGCTCGATTTCTGTTTGTTGTACAAGCTTGAGTTTTAAGTGTTTGAAGGACCTTTCGTGTTGTTCAATTGTAGAATTAAATAGATTCTTATTTTTTGTTGACGAGTTTAGTCATAGGAAGATTTAGCGATGGTATAGTGGTTGTGACCAGGATGAGGTCAGAAAGAGATTCCAATTTGAGGCTAGCAGGTGGATTATCTCCTGCGAGATGCTCTTGGGTTGTGTGATCGCTATGATGGTTATGTGAATAATTTTCTTTCTACACTGGGATGTGTATGTGTTGCAAGTTGAGTTTGGATTGCTTGAAGGAGTTTGCACGACTGTCACGAGGATGGATAGGCGCTTAGCGGGTGATTTAAGGTATTTTTATGATTTACGTTACACGAGATTATGAGGGATTTAATTTAATTACAGTGCGAGATTATGAAACTATTGGAGTAAGGGTATTTGTGGGTTATCAGTTGTTATATTTTGTGGCTTTGAGCAAAGTGGAGATTCTGCTATCTACGATTAGATTACATGGTTATGTATTATATTGCTTTCAGTCTGAGGCATATTTGAGGATCAGTTGTGACTTGAAAAGGCTGGATTGAGCAATGGAATTGCTGGATCCATGATGTTCTATGCTTTATGGGAATACTGAAAATCTTGTAATTGTTAGGATTTATGCCCGTCACTAGAGGGGGGGGGGGGGTGAATAGTGCGGCACGAGAATATTGATAAATATTGCGGAATTAAAAATTGCAGGAGTAAAGTAAATGCGGTAATTAAAATAGTAAGGAAAGAGCACATCGAATTTATCCAGGTTCACCACAACGTGTGGTTAGTCCAGTCCCCGAGAGACTCTCTCGAGATTCCACTAACCCCGTTAAGCTTACGGGTGCCTAACAAACCGTTACACTTGCTCGTAGATGTACACTCTACAAGACTTCAACTTGCTCGAGGATACCGCACCTCAAGACTTCACCTTGCTCGTGGATACCGCACCACAAGACTTCACACACTAAGATTGAGGGTACTTTGCAAACCCGACAATCAATGAGAGGATATGGTCTTCTCAAACACCTTTCTCTTATACAACAATAACTCTCTCAAAAGAGTAGATAAGGAGATACAATATTAGCTCTATGAACAACTCAAAGTTGTCTCTCAAATGGCTCAACAAAAGCTCTATAATGATGCACAAATGATATCAATGTGTATATGAACAGTGAGAGGTGTTGTGTGTTACAATTCAGCTCAAAAGACCTCTATTTATAGGTGGTAGAAGTAGTATGTCCGTCGCTTAATTGGAAATCAATTATGCTAATTTTATGCCAAGATAATTGATTATCAGATTTGGATAATCGATTATCAGCTTACCATTACAAAATCGGAAGCTGATTTTATGTAGGATAATCGATTATTGTGATATGCATAATCGATTATTTTGTTACAGCGTTCAAAAACTTGGCAACGGATACAAGATAATCGATTATGCACTTCTGATAATCGATTATTTTGCTGTTTTGTAAATTCCGGTTTACACTGTCTTAACATAATCGATTATCAAAATAAACATATCGATTATTTCTGTGCAGCTTTGAAAGACATGTTTAAAATTCATTTTGGCTAAAATGAAAATGTTTGAAATCATTTTGTTTGAAGTATTTGAAATATGATTTGATAAAATGATTTTATGCATATTTATGATGACCTATGTTGAGCCAAAAGACGAGATAACTTTAAACGTTGCTCTTACATTTGTTCTACCTAACGACCTACGCCTTGGGTCTTCGGTCTTGAACTTTTGAGCTCGTCTTTGGCTTGTCTATGCAATTCCGTCATCAATATGCTTCTCGGCATTCAATCTTGATTGTTTGACACTTGACTTCATTGTTTGTCATTCATCAAAACCTATACCTGATAATCATGCTAATACAACCAAAGCGCACATATCATGGATAGAATGATTTTCTACAATTTCCCCCTTTTTGATAATGACAAATAACAGGAGATATGCATATCGGATTCCCCCTAAATTCATGCTATATCTCAACATACAATTCATGCAAACAATTCCCCTTGATGATAATTCCCCCTCAAATAAGTCATACTATAACGTAGATACATTCCCCCTTATTTGATGCATATCGCCTAAACTCTTCCCTTTTTTGGCATTAGCAAAAAGAGTATGCAAATGCTACTTTACCCCTTTCGACACTTCCCCCTGTTGGGTATATCAATTGTTAGTGTCAAATATAAGATAGGAAATACAATGAGGAATATACATTGACGATATTTAAAAACTCATACCAACATGAAATAATTCCAAATGATAGTAAAAATATAACAACCATATCAAAGGTTATTTTCAACTGTTATTCAAACCAAAAATAATATTCATCAAAACATGAATCAATTATTATTTTAACAAAAATAATTGATACCAATTGTTTATTCAAGATAAAAGTTATCAAAACATGAATCAACAAAAATAATTAATATCAATTGTTAACAAAGATATATTAATTGTTAACACATATCAACTATTACGTTTTTATCAAAAATATGATAACTAACCGAAATTCCCCCCCCCCCCCCGATGCAATAAGGTTTCGTGCTTGGTGCATCTACTACGATATTGTAGTCTTCAAGCACACCTGCAAACGTACCTAAAAATAGGTTTTCGGTACCCAACTGCTTTTGGGTCCTTGGGGGTTAGGCAAATAATAATCATAGCCAAAAGATAAATCTCTATGTTTTGCAAAACATACGGGTGCTATGTGTCCTACCCGGTTGCAATAGTGACATATAACATTCGGGTTGTGCATATGTGTTGGTTGAGCCAAAAACGTTCTAGGTGATCTAAAGTCGTTATTCCTAGAAGTGTTGCGATTCTTAGAATTATTTCTAGGTGGTCTAAAATGGTTCATTCTAGACTCATTCACAAAATTCCTAGAGTTGTTTCTAGGTGGTCTAACTTCATTTCTATCATCCTTTTTAATATTCTTCTTAATTGTTTTAGGATTATCAACACTATGTTTTTCTAGTGTGTTCCTAAGTTCTATGTTCTCTATTTTCAAATACTTACAAGAAGAACAATTTGAACTTTGATCAATTGAAGATGCTTCATTCATCTCCTTAATTTTATTTCTAAGATCAATATTGTCATTTTCCAAAAATTTATTTTTCTCTTCTAAAACTTTAATTTTAGCCTTGGCCTCTTTGGATATTTTTGATGACTTTTTCAATTCATCATATAATTCTTGAAATGCTTCTTGTAATTCTTCAAAAGAATAAGAGTTAGAATTAATTACCTCTTCTTCCTCGTTGGCCATGAGGCATAATACGGCAGTTTCATCGCCCGAGCTGTCCGAATCCCATGTCACGCGCCTTTGGTGTTTCTTCTTTTTCTTGTCGTTGGGTTTTGGACAATGTGACTCGGTGTGGCCAAGTTTTCCACACTTATGGCATGAAGGACTTGGTTCTTCCTTCTTTATTTCCTTTTTCATAAACTTATAAAACTTTTCGATCAAGGCATTGGAAATATTATCATCATCGCTATCCGAATCACTTACCTCTTCTCTTTTAGAGGATGAGGCTTTGAAGGCAATATTCGTATTTTTCTTGTTTCCAAAAGAAGGATTAAGAATCGTACTTTCATAAGTTTTGAGGTTACCTAGTAGTCCATCAATTGTGACGTCCGTGATTCCTATCGACTCTTGGATGGCATTGGCTTTGGATCGCCATTCGGGAGTGAAACTCCGCAAGATTTTTCGAACTAGATCTTTGTTCGAATATACTTTTCCGAGAGCATGGAGATCGTTGATGATCATTGAGAACCGTTCGAACATAATATCGATGCTTTCATTCTCCCTCATTCTAAACAGTTCATATTCATGTGTTAGAAAATCAACTTTAGATTCTCGGACATGAGGCGTACCTTCATAAGTGATCTCGAGTTTATCCCACATCTCCTTGGCGGTTGTGCAACAAGAAATCTTCCGATAGTCATCCAGATTCACTGCACAATATAATAAGTTGACGGCCTATGCGTTATTTTCAACTTTCTTGACGTCCTCGGCATCATATTCATCTTCCTCCTTTGGAACCGTGGTTTCCCCAACTTTCTTTGTTGGCATTTGTTCACCGTTCTTGATGATCGCCACAAGCGAAAGTTATTTGACTGGATGAAGATTCTCATCCGCTCTTTCCAATATGTGTAATTTGTTCCGTCAAATAGTGGAGGCCTGTAGGTGGAGTGTCCTTCGCTCATCACTCCTGCGTTCAATATTCTCAACAAAAAATATATATCGTTCTCTCAACCGGTTAAGGCTTTCAGAGAATTAGGCTCTGATACCAATTGTTAGGATTTATGCCCGTCACTAGAGGGGGAGTAAATAGTGCGGCACGAGAATATTGATAAATATTGCGAAATTAAAAATTGCAGGAGTAAAGTAAATGCGGTAATTAAAATAGTAAGGAAAGAGCACACCGAATTTATCCTGGTTCACCACAACGTGTGGTTAGTCCAGTCCACGAGAGACTCTCTCGAGATTCCACTAACTCCGTTAAGCTTACGGGTGCCTAACAAACCGTTACACTTGCTCGTAGATGTACACTCTACAAGACTTCAACTTGCTCGAGGATACATCACCTCAAGGCTTCACCTTGCTCGTGGATACCACACCACAAGACTTCACACACTAAGATTGAGGGTACTTAGCAAACCCGACAATCAATGAGAGGATATGGTCTTCTCAAACACCTTTCTCTTTTACAACAATAACTCTCTCAAAAGAGTAGATAAAGAGATACAATATTAGCTCTATGAACAACTCAAAGTTGTCTCTCAAATGGCTCAACAAAAGCTCTATAATGATGCACAAATGATATATGTATATGAACAATGAGAGGTATTGTGTGTTACAATTCAGCTCAAAAGACCTCTATTTATAGGTGGTAGAAGTAGTATGTCCGTTGCTTAATTGGCAATCAATTATGTTGATTTTATGCCAAGATAATCGATTATCAGATTTGGATAATCGATTATCAGCTTACCGTTACAAAATCGGAAGCTGATTTTATGCAGGATAATCGATTATTGTGATATGCATAATCGATTATTTTGTTATAGCGTTCAAAAACTTGGCAACGGATACAAGATAATCGATTATGCACTTCTAATAATCGATTATTTTGCTGTTTTGTAAATTCCGGTTTACACTGTCTTAACATAATCGATTATCAAAATAAACATAATCGATTATTTCTGTCCAGCTTTGAAAGACATGTTTAAAATTCATTTTGGCTAAAATGAAAATGTTTGAAATCATTTTGTTTGAAGTATTTGAAATATGATTTGACAAAATGATTTTATGCATATTTATGATGACCTATGTTGAGCCAAAAGACGAGATAACTTTAAACATTGCTCATACATTTGTTCTACCTAACGACCTATGCCTTGGGTCTTCGGTCTTGAACTTTTGAGCTCGTCTTTGGCTTGTCTATGCAATTCTGTCATCAATATGCTTCTCGGCATTCAATCTTGATTGTTTGACACTTGACTTATTGTTTGTCATTCATCAAAACCTATACCTGAAAATCATGCTAATACAACCAAAGCGCACATATCATGGATAGAATGATTTTCTACAGTAATGACTCGGGTTTGTAATTAGTGGTGGAGGTTGTGTGCATGGAGTAGGGGTTCACTCGGTTGTTTAATGATATAGATTACTTCTTAAGGTGTTTTTGTGATAATGGAGCACATGTTTTTTGGCTTGTTTTGGGGTACATTGGAGATTAGAGCAGAGTGGATGACTCTCAATAAAGTTCTAACGAGTTAAAAATTTATATGTAGTATTGGAGGAGTTTTCAGATTTGTAAAAAGGCTAAGATCTCATATTTGTAATGTAGGGTGTAGGGCCCCGCGGTATTTTTGTATCATTATGGATTCTACATTTCAGTATAATAGAGGTAAGAAAATAACTATAGATTCACGGAAGGTCTCTTCGATTGGGCATTTTGATTATGATACTATTAGGGGCTTAAGAAGGAATATAGTGGTATATGGGATATAAGATGGCATGGTCTCATTCAAGGATCTCATATGGTGAGATTTGGGTAAGGATCGTGGTGTATTGGTTTGGAGATGTTTTAACTTGAAGGCAATTTGGAAGGAACTCAAAGAAATAGGGCAACGTGGTAGTAGGTTTGATCAACATGTAATATATATGATTGGTTATTTTGATTCTTATGATGTGGTGAGGCTTTGCCATTGTTTTGTGGAATACTCTTGGGTTTGGTGACCTGCATGACTTGGTTGAGTTAAAGGGAATCAGTTCTGATGCATTTTCTATGTGGTAACGGATTTCAGTGAGCTTTCGATGATTTCTTCCACGACTTGAGATGGATGTCCTCTACAGGCATGGGGGGTTTGTTGCGTGTTGTGATTTTCACCTGGATGGGATTAAGCGGAAGGTTTATGGTTGATTGAGTATGTACCATGCTTGTGACTCAGAGTTTATAATAAGATTATCGTGTTTTCGTATGATGATATATTAGAGGCTGTGCGTCGTGTAGGATTAAGATTTTCATGTACAAGTTTTTGCTTCAGTTTTGAGAGGAAGATCAGGAGTTCTAGAATCATAAAGCTTTTCAGATATTTAAAAGAATGTTGGCACAATTTGGTATCACTTAATATGAGTGTGCATTTCAGAAGACACGCTATGTTTTGACTTGCGGGTGCTTGACTATATTATGGTAATCGCTTGGTTGCTCGACTGTTGATGTTCAGATTATGCTATATGACACGAAGGAATTATGGAAGTATTACTCATGAGATGATTGTGCATGGGAAATGTGTAAATCATTTGAGTGGTCGAGTCGTTATCGAATATGGAGATTTTTGTATTCTTTCTATTTAGAGACCAGGATCTCAAAGGTGCACTATTCCTTTGTTGCAAACAGAGAAGGTGTGCTAAGAGGTTGATGACTAATTTTACGTGTTATGTTATTGTAAAATTTTTGGAGGTTGTGTACCTATATTGGGAGTTGATATGCTCAAATTACACTTTAGTTGAATAATGTAAGGCGTTCGGTATCAAATATAATAGTCCAACAAGGTTGGAATCGAATCCCACAGTTAATAGGTGTGAAAAAGAATATTTTAGGAGTGTGATACTTGACTTAGGTCATAATTCTATTCCTTTAACGTAACAAGAGAATAATATAGTTATGAATTAAGAATATGACTAATTTTTTATGAGAATGTTAGTAATTTGATTAAGGAAACTAAGCTTGGGTCCCCGTGAATGAAATATAATTCTATTGGTGTTAATATGATATATTTCTATTGGAAGGTCCTTTGATATGAAAATGGTTTCTAAATGGCTACATATTTTCCAATGGTTGGGTAGTATTTTCCCTTTATGAGTTTTTCAAATATAAAAGAGTTGCAATTTAAAAACAACCAATTTATGCCAAGTAGAATCCACTTATTCCTAAGTCATTCTATTAAACAAGATTTGAAATCTTGATTTCTTGATATTCATTTCTACCAAATCCTAACCCACTTTTCCAAGTAAAGAAAGAGTAGAATGGAATAGATTAATGATTGCAACCGCGAACCATAAACAAAGCACATGAAATGAATAACTATCAACCAACCATTATATATATATATATATATATATATATATATATATATATATATATATATATATATATATATATATATATATATATATATATTATGTGTGTGTTAAACACCCATTAACATAAAACCTATCTAGAGTCTACAACGTTAGTATACAAAACTAGCTACTCATGCTAAAATATAAGAACAAAGTAATAAATTAAGTCATAAAGTTTACAAAAGGGCAAGATTCCTTCTTCACAAGCTTCCAAATTAATGGAGTATTCAATGCTCTCTATGTAGGACTTTCTTCAGACTTGAATCACCCACAAAATCCCTAGTTATTCTTTTTATGATGGACTAAAAGTTGTGGTAAAAATTGAACAAAATTACCCTTGCAGACAGCGATAGCTTATGCGACCGCATAATGGTCGCATATCACATATGCAGTCCGCGTAATCTCCATTCACATCGCAGACTTGTAAGTCACCAGTTTCAGGTTTCCACCACATATAGATTAGGCATTCTGCATGTCTGTTATGGGACCGCACTATGCCATCACAAATTGTATTGAGAAGCTTCTTCTACTGGAATTATACGACCATTATGCGACTCACAAAAGTGTTATGCGACCGCATATTCTTCACTTCATTTGGCCAACAAGCCGTTTCAGTTTGCGATCAACATCTGAGTTATGCGGTCCGCATGTGACTTATGCGGTCGCATACTTATAGCATTTCCATCCTTTTGTGACCTTTTGACTTCTTTTCTATATTTTTAGGTCTTCAATCTCATGCACTACCAACAACCAAACTTGATAATAATTAACTAAAAATGCGTGAAAATACGAGTTAAAATAAAAGTAATTGGTATTAAATGTGCCAAAATTATACGTCACATCAACACCCACAACTTAAACGCTTGCTTGTCCTCAAGCAACTAAAACAAAATTAACCTATTCTATACTACTTCTATTTCCGACATGCCACGAAATAGTACTGATTGTAGATGGTTTTGACTGACATCTAACAAGCATGTAACTCCATTTATTTACCCTTCCTGGGAGATAACTTATCAGTTAACCATTTGACTAATCAACTCGTGACCTTATAGCCTCGACCAAAATGACAAGATGTTATTCACAACTAAGTGCACTTATGTTCTACTTCAAGAACCTAACTTATGCTAAATCTTGCAATTATGCGCGCTCATAACAAAGAAAATCCCCACTCACACATATGTGCAGGGGATGCCATCAAAACACTCTGGCACTCGGAGCGAAGCTACATGCTACAAGTATCAGTCCATACGCTTGCCCTTATTTTAACTTTGCCTTTATCCCGGGAATAATTGACTGCAGATCACTAAGGACTTTTCACAGGTTATAATGTAGCCTTCGGTACGGTTTGGAAGAATATTTCGGAGTGCAGTGGATGTACCCTCCTTTAACTCTACATATGTTATGCTCCTTTACTTCATAGCACTTATTTACCTCGGGTTACTGACCTAGAACCACCCCAAAATATTTCTTCAATTTGGCTTGCATTTTGTTATATACACAACTTTGAGGTTATTGTTTTTTTCTCCACACAGTAGTAAAACTTACCAATTTCCACTTGTAACAGAACCTCCAACTTAGGCTTTTAGCCTTATTCTTACTCGTTCAAGGAGGGATGGGTTCAAAAGAAGAAAATATTTCACAAAAGGGGTAAAAGTTTGTAATATGGTAGCCAATAAAATGTTAAAGGCTAAACGGGGGTAACTAGGGTAACTAATGTACCAGGGAGGTCAATTTAGGCAAAACTAGCTAGTAGTCACAAAGAGAGCCTAAGATCATTTCAGCATCCAATCATTAACGTGAGAGTTGCACTAAGAAACCAACCGGACAAGTTCTAGACATCACAAGTTAAGCATGTGCATTATTTATACACATCCTAACTCACACCACATTAATTGTTCAACTCAACATGGTTTCAGCCCTCAAGTGACACGATACAACTCAAAACTTTCATCTCAAGAAATGTAAGATTCTGAATAAGCATAAATTCAAAAAGCGAGCCTCAAATTCACAAGAATGACTAAACAAACATATTTTTTATAGATGCAAAAAAGGAAGGGTACCATGTATTTACACTATTTATCACATGCTTGAAGCTACATCAGTCAGCACCAAATAAGTCAAAACATTTCATGCTGATGTTCTAAACGTCAATACCACACAAATGGGGGGAGGTGATTTGTGTGGTACCCAAATTTTGATCTAGAAGAACTAGGTTCTTCTAAGTTAACTAACTACTACTATTTGCGGAATTAAAAGTACATAAAATAAGGAACACAAAGAATTTTACGTGGAAACACCTATCTCAAAAGGTGAAAACACCATGACCTACTACTTAGTAGGATTTTCCCAAACTTCCATTAAAATCACTGAGCCAAAACAACATTTACAAAAACTCTTTGTAAACCTAAGGATTAACTCTAATACCTTTGTAGCACACAACCTCAACTGTTGCGACAAATTCAAGTTAGCCTATAACTTGAACACTCAAAGTACCTATTAAAATGCTTCTTAAAAGCTGAACGGTACAACTACAAACCACATACTACAATTGAACTAGAACAATAAAAAACACAATGGAACTGGTTCTTCTATCTCGTTCAAGTAGCTTCAGGAGCGCACACTTAAATTTCTCATAAATTGCTTGCAAAATTTCCTTGCTCTTTTGCTCTCAATTTAGTTTAACTTCTGCGTATGTGCCTTACCTGTAAAAGAAAACAATCACTATTATTTAATGAGTTAGTAATTAGAGTTTGATTGAGACTCAATTGCTGATCTTCTATTGAAGTTGAGTCCATAAATAACACAAACTCCAACCCTATCTTTTATCCTGATTTTTGTTCTCTTCTCATAAGGAGACTTTCCCTTCTTATCAAATATGCAACCTTTTCGATTAGTTCAGTAGATATTGCTGCTTGATAAATAAGACTTGTATCTTTCACGTGCATCTCACATGTATAGGTGGACAAACACTGTTCTTCCCATGATGGACCTGGTCCATGACTGAGTCCATTTGTCATTCTTCAAAACTTTACATGTTTTTAGACCAACACATGCTACTGTCGTGGCTTTACTATTACACCCTTGTAAAAGAACCTGGCGAATGAAAACCAAAGGGAATTCATTGCTAACTATGAAACTATACTACAAGAGTTTATATATAAAACATGGGATAAAACACAATATTTACACAAAACATGGGGTTCAACCCATGATAACCCCACCCCAACAAAATATCATGCATTGTCCCCAATGCATAGATAGTGTAAAAAGGAAGCTCAGGTACTTCCTAGGGCGCACTACGCGCTCGGAGGAGCAGAAGCATCTAGGGCGGTTATGGGGTCATCTTCTGGCACCGAAGATGCAGCTGGTGTAACCTCTGATTGAGCGGTGGCCTCCACGGCAGGAGCAAGAGACTCCAACTGCTGTGAGAGTACAGCAGGAAGCTCCACCTGCTCTGAGGCTGAATCTAGGGCTTAGGAGCTGCTATCCTCGCCTGATGATTGCCGAGTAGTTGATGAAGTACCTTGGCAACCATATTTTCTAGTGAATGTGCATTTGTCGTATGCACAGTTGCTTCTTTTTAATCTTGTGTACTCATGAAAATAGCAACCTGCTTACCCTTGTCCTGATGGCCCTCAATATCCTTTACCAGTACATTCTCATCTGTTTCCTCTTCCTCTAAGTCCTCCTCAACGGACTCCTCAATATCTTTGGATTCCTCCTCTAAAAGGAACATCTATGTGTACAGGAGGAGATTGAGCCTTTGAGGTCTCTACATTTTTTTTTGCCTCTGGAGCTGTCATTAGGGTCGTGAAATCAAAGTCCACTCCTGAAACATAAGTGCCAGTACCCTGTTCACATTCCTTTGAGAGGAAGGGTGTCAAGTCAAACTCCAAACACTACATCGTTTGCAGCTCAACTTTCAATTCATCCATATCCTTCCTGACCTGAGGCATACCTGAAATCTCAACCCGCTCAACTTTCTCAAGATGCACTTCCTAGTGCTTGAGGATATCCTCATAAGTTTTATGTTGTTGTTAAAGAACACTCACTGAGGATTGGACATGAGTCAATGCTTTCCAGATGAGGTTGTGAATTTCCTTAATCAGCAGTCTACCTTAACATTGGCATACTGACCTAGTAGACCCATCTTGGAAAAAGCTAGTAAACAGACCTGAGGCTATGCAATGGAGTGTTGTGGAGTAGCTTTGGAGGTAGATAAGTCTTGAGTAGTGTAAGGAAATTCTGGGGCCTCTGATGCTGCTAAGTCTGATAGAGGAGGAATGTGAGTCTCTGTTTGAGTTGCAGTTTCCTTATTTACTTCATCATTAATTATCATTATTTCGATGTCTTTGAGATCTTCTGCAGTTTTTCATGCTTTGGCATAGGAGGCACATTTATATGTTGGCAGAGAGCACTGATCAAACAGGGGAAAAGAAGTGATGTATCTTTCTAGTTTGCTCTGATTCCCAGCTCCTGGAGTATGATCTTTCCCACATCAATCTTTATGTCTGTCTTAATGCACGTAATGAGAGTTCTTTCTCAATTTTGATGTCAGTTTCATTCCTAGACAACATCAGACGGGATGGGACAAAGTTGAGCCAATATCGACCTGCCCATGTGACATCTCCTTATAAATCTTGTTTTTAGGGTCAATCTAGGATGGTCTCCCCTTTCCTATGACGGAGGCAATCCAGGCATGCTCATTGTTCTTTTTAGTTGCCTTAGTCTTAAATTAAGTTGTGTCTGACCTCTACTCCTCAAAATACAGGTCACTGATAGTCGCATCATCACAAAGAACTTGGACCCCTCGAACCAGGACAAATTGTGCAAATATTTTGTTTTGCTTATGTTTAGCAGTCCTTGAGGAACTATATAAAGTATATAATTACCTCACAATCATTTCATTGTATTCAGCGGGACCTCAGTGAAGAATTCCCAATTTCACTACTTGATGTTCTAGATGATTTGAGGGTAGTGCTCCATCAGCCCATTTAAACTTAACTATTTCTCCTCGAGATTCTTTTGCTTTGACAACCTTTCTTTATATAGATTCAGTGAGCTTGTGACCTCAAAGCAGAGATTAAGATCCTCCCCCTTCTTCCTTCATACCTCATCTTGTAGGTCAACTAATGGCCTGAGGTCACTATGTGCCTCCTCCTTTTTAGACTGGGAGGAATGCTCAGAAGTAAAGTGCAGTGTTTCATCCACCTGACATTTTGCTTGTCGTGCTTGTTTGCTAGGAGTAGCACCCCTTTTCTGTCTATGAGGAGGTGGTGATCGCGTTGGATTAGACTTCTTTGGTTCCCATTCATATTGATGAAATATTATGTGAGTGGGTGAAATAGCATAAGTAATACATTAGATACAATGTGAAGAAATGAGTAGACTATGCGATCGGTTATGCGGTTTCATATAAAATATGCGGATCGTAAACCCATCAGAGATGTGCACAATCATAAAAGGAAAAAATAGTTTTGCGAACACAAAATCAACTGCAAAATCGTCACATTTCTTATAGCCAAACAAGCTAATTGTCTACCTCACTATGCGACAAGTATGCGTACCCCATATGGGGTTTGCGATCGCATAACCCTTTCTGCATATGCTGCTGTACTCAGAGGGAATTCAAAGGGTTATGGGAGTTACCAATATGAGCTTAGAATTCAGGACGTTACTTAAATGTCAAGTACTATGGAGAGAAGAAAGAAGATGCCAGATTTTCACAAGATTGTGCAGCTCGACATGCTTGGTGAGTATTATTTCTTTTTTATCTTTTCTGATTTCTTTCCTTGCTGGTAATATTCTATTTTTGTTCTTTTGATTTTTGCTTAAATTTGGGTGTGTGATACGATTTAGGAAGACATATGCGGGAAGTTAGGGTTTTGTATCTGGCAACTTTTGCAGTGCTTAAGCCCATAGTAGAACACGTTATGCGATCGCATTTGTGTTGTGCGATGGACTAATGATTGGGAATCCTATACTCACTCTGTGATGCAACATACAATCACAAAGTCGTTTTGCAGGCCGCATAAATAAAAAACTACCACATATTTGACTACCAAGCAAACTATTTATCTGCCTGGGTTTGTGATGACTATGCAGCTCGCACGGTCATTATGCGATCACATATGCGATCACATAGTAGTTGCCAACTTTGGACCTTTCTTTCCTCTATTTTCCTTAGAACTAGGTCCATGTTCATGATATTTTGGGACTACCAGCATTTATCACACACGTCTACTTGCTTAATCTAAACTACATAGATAAAAAACTACAAAAGAGTGTTACCACACATGGGTTTCCTCCCAAGAAGCGTTTGATTTAACGTCGCGGCACGATGCAATTGATCCCTTTTGGGTTATTCATTGGTGGGAACTGTTGTTGGACTATACCTTAGAGTAAATTGTTCTATCAAATGCCTTTCTCCTGTGGTATCGACGTAATTCTTGAATTGTTGACCATTCACCTTGAAAAGTTGAGTCCCATCCTCCGACTCTAGTTCAATTCCATAAGAGGACACTTACAACTTTGAACGGGCCAAATTTTTCAGACTTGAGTTTTCCCAGAAAACTCTTTAGTCATTAATTTAAGAGTAAGATGAAGTTACCAGAATTGAATTCCCACTTCAAGATCTTTTTATCATGGACAAACTTCATTCTCTCCTTTTACATGGCTGCACTCTCATTGGCACAGAGACGGAATTCCTCCATCTTATTGAGTTGTGTTATTCTCAGATTAGCACTTTCGGCCCAGTCAAGATTCAACTTCTTCAATGCCCACATGGCTTTGTGTTCAAGATCAACTGGCAAGTGACATTCTTTGACTAAAACCAAGCAATACGCTGAAGTGCCAATGGGAGTCTTAAATGCTGTACAATATACCCATAACACATCATCTAGCTTCCTTGACTAGTCGGTCCTATTTGCATTGAGAGTTTTAGTAGGACGTTTTCATTTCCCAATTAGAAACTTCAACGTGACCACTCGACCGAGGATGATAGGGTGTGTCCACCTTGTGCTTTACACCATACTTTTCAAGAAGCCTAGCGAAAGACTTATCGTAGAAATGAGACACACCATCACTCAGGATGGCCCATGGGGTTCCAAACCGTGTGAATATGTTCTTCTTCAAGAATGCGGTCACACTCCTTGCTTTATTGTTAGATAAGGCGATTATCTCAAACCATTTAGAGACGTGATCCATAGCCCCCAAGATGTAGGTCATGCCACAAGAGTTCACGAAAGGGACCATAAAGTCTAACCCCTACACATAAAAAATCTCAAACTCTAGTACAAAAGTAATAGGCATCTCATATCTTTTAGATATTGACCCTTGCCTTTGCCATTGATCACATGCCTTTACCATTTGGTTCGCATCTTGGTAGATCGATGGCCAATAGTAGCTACATTCAAGCACTTTTACGGCCATCCAATTTCCTCCATGATGACCCCCAATCGGAGAATCACGGCATGCCTTGAGAATTGGCATTACCCCATCTTCCGGAAAACACCGCCTAATGATGTTGTTCGAACAAATATGGAACAAAAAGGGTTCCTCCCAATAGTAATGCTTACAATCCCGCAAGAACATTTTCTTTTCATAAGGTTCCAATCCATTGGGAATAAGGCTACTAACCAAGAAGTTAGCGATGTCAGTATACCAAGGAGCAAATGTGTTAGACAATGCCACAATGTGCTCATTTGGAAAGGCATCATTGATTTCAAGGGCGTTTTTGGTCTCCCTTCCTCTTTTAGTCTAGATATGTGATCCATAACTGTATTTTCTGTCCTTTTCCGATCTTTCACTTCAGAGTCAAACTTTTACAACAAAAGGACCCACCGAATCAATCTTGGTTTAGAATCCTTCTTCGCCATAATATAGCGAAGAGCAGCATGGTCAGTGTACACTATCACTTTGGACCCCAACAAATAAGCCCGAAACTTTTCAAAAGCATTAATTAATGGTGAGAAGTTCTTGCTCTGTCACAGTGTAATTCATTTGAAAGCTATTGAGCGTCTTTCTTGCATAGTAGATAGGATGAAGGATATTGTTATAATATTGGCCAAGCATCATACCAATAACTATACCACTAGTGTCACACATGAGTTCAAATGGAAGAGACTAGTTAGGTGTGGTGATAATCGTTATTGTGGTGAGCTTTTCTTTCAATTTCTCAATGGCCTTGGGGAACTTCTCATAAAATATGAACTTTGCATGTTTTTGAAGAAGTTCGCACATGGGATTTAAAATTTTGGATAAGTCCTTGATGAAACGCCTATAAAAGTCGTGGTGCCCCAAAAAGCTTCAAACACCTTTTACTGAAGTAGGTGGAGGAATGTTGGAAATGATCTCCATCTTTGCCCGGTTGAATGTTGGAAATGATTTCGATCTTTGCCCGGTCAACCTCTATGCCTTATTTGGAAATTTTGTGGCCCGAAACAATGCCCTCGTCCACTATGAAGTGGCATTTCTCCCAATTTAGCTCAAGGTTTGTTTTTTCACATCTTTTGAGCGCTTGTCTAAGGTTGTCAAGACAATGTTCAAAGGAATCACTCACTATAGAGAAGTCGTCCATAAACACCTCAAATAATTCTTCCACCATGACCGAGAATATTGACATAACGCACCTTTGGAAAGTAGTCAGAGTATTGCATAGGCCAAATAGCATACATCTAAATGCAAACGTCCCATATGGGCATGTGAATGTTGTCTTTTCTTGATCTTCCAATGCAATATTGATTTGGCTATAGCCAGAATATCCATCAACGAAGCAATATAATGACCTTTCCGCTAGCCGATCAAGTATTTTATCAATATAAGGTAAAGGTAAATGGTCCTTGCACGTACCACTATTTAGCTTTGGTAGTCCATGCAAGCAATCCATCCGATCACTGTTCTCATTTGGGATGAGCTCATTTATGTTGTTTTCAATCACGGTCATGCCTCCTTTCTCCGGCACACATTGCACCTGACTCATATTAGAACTATCAGCAATGGGGTATACTACCCCGATATCTAACCACTTGATGATTTCTTTCTTTACCACCTCTTGCATGCAATGGTTTAACCTGTATTGATGCTCCCCACTTGGTTTACTCTATTGCTCCAATTGTATCTTATGTTCTCAAATTTCGGCAGAAATTCCTCGGATGTCCACTATTGTCCACTCAATAGCTTGCCTATGATCCTTCAAGATATTCAACAATTGTTTTACCTACACATTTGTACATAGCGAGTCCAGGGCCCGATTTCCCCGCCATAGGGCCTTCTAGAGGTCATGCCCCTTCGAAGCTCGAAGCCAAGGTCGAGACTCATCCTCTAGGTTTGACATATATTGGTTCGAAGGATATTGCATTACGACAAATATAGCGGGCTACATTAGGCGAGGGGGGAGTTCCAAGGCACGCAGCTTAACCTAGCAAGGCTGGCCTATCCGGGGCCTATTTTCAAGATTTCACGTTGAGCCATCCTATATCCATATGTTCATGGTTAACACATTGTCGACGCCCCCTCTTTCCCTATAAAGAGCGAAATCGGGTTTTACGACATTATGGGCAAAACAACTCTATTTTCCGTTTGGGAATTGGGTTAAGGAATTTGAAGATTCGCCACCTAATGATTATAGTGCATTAGGACACCTAAGATATATTATTATGAAAAGAAAGCTAGAGTTAGGGTAAGGGCTTAAGATTATCTCGAGGCGAAGGTGTTAGGCACCCCTCAAGATCCACTAGTGTGGTTCCCGACCGTGTTAATTGTGACTTTATAAAAGATGAAGCAATTAGACAAGTAAGGCTTACAAATGTAGCATTCATATAACTTGAAAATATTTGAAGAATAAAAAAGGATACAAATTTAAAATAAAAGAGAGTCGATTTGAAAAGCATTACTATAAAAGAACATTTGAATAAAACAAGCAAAAGAGAGAAGGGTCCTTGGTTTATCTACAATATGGATCACTCGCACATATTCCTAAAGACGGGTCGCTTTATGATATTATCACATTGTCATCATCTCCATATTCTACCCTTACCAACCCTTAGCTGTAATTTAAGCGTGTGAATCGATCACGAATGCTTATTGTGTGCTATTGCCCGTCCCATCCTATAGATCCTAGAGGGAATTTAGGATCGCTATTCCTATGAGGTAGGAACTAGGTGGAACCCTTAAGTTCAAAGGTTAAAATACTAGACGAAATTCAAAAAAACAAATAGGACTTGCGTATAAAGGAATCATATAGAACATATAAAAGGCTCAAATAACCCTCTATAAAAGAACACACAAGTAGCACGTCTCAAACACATGTAAGGTCTCAGGAAGAGAGAGTTTTAAAAGTTGTTGTGTTGACAAATATATTTAAGATAGTAGCTGAAAAAGTTTTTAAAAACTAGAATTCGTATAAGAAGTTGGATGAAAACTTTTAGGACTCGAGAAAGGCAAATGGGGATGTGATAGTATAGAAAATCGGAGGGAAAACCTTTTAAAACACACTTGAAAATACATGACACATATGATAGACCAGTTTTCAGACATGAGAGGTAGAAAATAGAGATAAAATTACTTAGAAGTGTTAAAGAGTGTATAAGCGTATTAATTTTAAACTATAGTATTAAAATTGCAGAAGATACGGATTAGGAAGAAGAGAAACTTAGTAAAACATTTGCATAAAAATGATTGAAAATAAGGCAGAAGTTTAGTGTAAGAATTAGCGGATTTGAAAGGGGGAACAAATTCAGAAGGTTTAAAAAGTGAATAGCTTAGTCGGGATTCAAGGCGATTAATCAATTTCATTTAACCTAAGGTTTGCCTAGGCGTTGTTTAACCATAAGAGAAAGGTGGGCATACACGTCAGTTTTAAAAGGAAAATGTTAAACAGTTTTACATTTTGTTTAGTAAGATTAGTGAGGCATTCCATAGTTGCAAAAGGAAGACCCTAAGTACATGATATCTAATGCGTATAAAAGCCCTAGAACATGGTATCTAGATGCAATGGCCATAGCTTGATTATTAGCTGAAAAAAAATAACAAGCTGAAAGTAAAAGACCTAAGAACAGGATTTCTATGTGTGAGATGCATGTCCTATACATGGTTCCTATTACGCAAATAGATAAGTAAAATCCTATAAACATGTTTTCTACCCATTCCCTTAATAATCATGCATAAACCTCCCCAATTTTAACTATAATCCCCATTGTTCTTTACAAATTATTACAGCCAAGCAGTTAAAAATACAACAGTGATAAAAGAAAATAAGAAGCTATTCTATAGAGAGCCTTCAGCAGGGCCCAAGCATCTCCAACCTCACTCCTTTCGAGTTTCACAGCCATTACCAAGGCTTGGGTGCGGTAAAGTTCCCTAAGGGTTCGTTTGAACCCCTAGCTAATACCAAGCACCCAAAAATGTCCCAATTAGACAAGTTCCAGCATTGGAAGTGCCAGCCTTGTGCATCAAAGTTCTGTGGGTGCTCAAGGCTCCCATGGCAGTGCTTATACTAAGGGGCATAACCTAAAGCTCTAAGAATGAGATTGTAATTGAGAGAGTTGAAAAAATTTGAGAGAGAGTTTAAGAAATCAGTTGAAAGAATTGAGAGAGTTTGAGAAACTAGTTGAAAGAGTTGGAAAAGTTAGACAGTTTAAGAAAATAGTTGAAAGAGTTGAAGATGTTCTTTTGAAATTATTTTAGACTGGCTAGTTTTAGAACAGCACTGCATCACACAAACATGGGGCAAAGGGAAAAGGGGACAAATAAGCAAATTAAACTACTTACACAGACAACATATTGGAGGAAAAATAATCAGACATGATTGCAAGACAGCGGTTCAGTTTCTTACTGCACCAAACCCAATATAATCAACCCCAATGAGAGGTTTTAGTGCTATTTAAGTAGCCAAGCAAGCTTGAATACATGCCAGTAGTGCACATGGAAGAGGAAAACCATACAAGGAATGGGGTAGGGGAAACCATGCTAAGTTAAACTAGGTTGACTATTAAGTAACATGCTAGTGACAAAGAGAGCAACAAATCCATAGGTAAAAGCACATAAGAAATAATATGAATTGCAAAACTAGTAGAAACATGTTGTGTTGGAGGTTGTATCTCAAATAGGTGACATACCAAATGCAGGCAATAGGATACAATAGCAATGCAATAATGCACAAAGGGAGAGTAAATTGTGTAGAGAATGAGATCAGCAGTGTGAGTAACAGCAGTAAGAGAATAGCAGCAGCAATATGAGAACAGCAGCAGCAACAGACCCAATGTAGAAAAATAAATAGAACCCAATAGTGTAAAGTAATCAGCCCAAGTTACTCAATCTTAGCTTTTTGCCGATTGAGTGTTCAAAGGAGAGAATGAGAGAGTATAGTAATAGCAGAGAAAGAGAGAACTCAGAGAGTCTTAGATTGTGAGAGCAGTGTGTGTTGGTGTGTTCAAAGAGAAAGGTGGGGAGTATTTATAGTACTAAAAACGCGTAAACAAAAAAGGTATCAATCCATATTTAAGGAACTGAATATCAGTCACAATCAAAAAAGTATATGGACTCCCCTTTAATTAAGGAATCATAGTAAAACGGTAATAAGCAGTCATTTTTTAAAAGGAAAAGGATCACAAAGTATGGCATGGTCACTTAAGGAAACAAAATAGTATATGGTATACAATGAAGACTATGTGCATGACACTTTAACCAGGGAAATATGTCAAGCAAATAAGTAAACATACTTGTACACACATATAAGGAAAAGTGCCACTTTAATTCTGGAAGATAATTTTTTCGAGATTGAAAACCAAGGAAATCAGTTATTTATTGACGAATGTATCCCACTGATTGGGGAAGAAAATTTGAAATCAATACCAAATTGTAAGGAGAATACATAAAATCACAATTTTAAAGCCAGAAATCACATCCTTGAAGAGAGCTATTAAAAATCAGTATATAATAACCATGTAAACAACCAGAAAAACCCTAAGAGAAGAACACAGCATGGTATGAGAATGAAACACTAGCAACAAAAATCAAAGTAAAGAGCACGGAACTCATAGAAGAACCCAAAAGAACATGCAAACAGGCAAATACAGAAACAAACATGTAGAGTTAGGGTTTTCATCAGATTTTAACAAAAAATGTTTAGAAGTAGTACTGAGAGTTACGGATGAGTACTCAAAATCAGAAAAGTAAAGTGTTTTCGAAAGGGGTTAAGAAACCATAGCAATAGAAATTACAGTATGGAACCCAAGTTAACAAGGAAAACAAACAAACAAATTAAATAAACAAACACAAACGAATATATAGTACTCAGAAAGAGTAGAAGAAACAATTTTGAAGAAGGAGTCAGAAACCCTAATTAGAAAGAGTGGTAATCATCCGAAAAATTTTAAATAATCGGAAACGCTAAGTTAAAATAGGGTAGGAAAAAGAAAATCAAACAAAGCGTTGTTTTAAAGGAGCATATATTAAAGAGGATAATTAGGGTATTCAAACAAATTAGGTAAAACAAAGAACCTGGCCGTGAAACTCGTATGCAATGCCATTGAAGGCATCATCGCACAAAGACCACCGGAGAAAAGCCAGAAAACAGCCCCAAGTGAAGCTTTAGTGACCTTCTTTCATTGCGAAAGATGCTGGGCTTCAATCTTTGGAGAGAAAACAACGATACAAGGACTTCATGGTTGCTAGGGGTCGAGAGAAGTGAGGGGGGAATGGCTGGTATGGCGATGAAGGCCATGAGAGATCAGATGGTTCTTCAGAGACAAAGGGTTAGAGAGCATTTGGGAGTGAAAGGGGATACAAGGGCGGTGGGTTTAGAAAAATGAGTTAGGGTAAAGGGGGTTAGGGGTTTAATTATGGTAAGATCAATCGTGGACCGTTGATCAAAATAATCAACGGCCACGATTTCAAACGGGGGTCCGGGTGGGTTGATCAAATAGTCTTGGGTCGGGTGACTTTCGTAATTGGGTCGTGATTTGGGGGTTTGGGTTGAAATATGGCCAAAATAGAAAGACTTAAGGGGCTATAATTTAAATGCCCAAATTTCCCCTAATTTAATTTTATAAAATAGGAAATGATTTTATAAAAATCCAATAAAAATAATGAAATAATAAAATACGTTTGGGATTAAATAGAAATATTAGGACTGATTTTGTACATGAAATCCTTATTAAATTTAGAAATAGGCTGAAATTGTAATTTAATGCAATTTTCGTTTGAAAAATACCTAATAGCTTTGTAAAAATTCTATTAAAATTACATAAATTATATTTTTATATAGATTAGAGAATAAAATAAATTATTTATTAAAATAACAAGATTTAACACTAAATATTCGATTTTCTGGTAACAAATATGTTGTGAATTGATTTTAAAACACTTGGAAAAATATAGAAAAAACAAAAAACATTTTGTGGATGCTTATATATGCATTCACAAGCTACTTTGAAAATATTTTGGGCAAAAAAATATATATGGAAAAATTGGGTATCAACAACTGCCCCTCTTTTCCCGAGGAGGATGAAAGAGTTGTCGGGTAAAGATAGGATGGCCAATTTTGACAAAAAATGATGATTGTAAAAGAAGTTCGACCGCGCTCTAGCTTCTGAGCTGCCTACATATCCCTGGTTTTACAGGAATCAGGCCGTATGTAGTTCAAGAGCCGTTGGCGGAATACGCCAACGAAAATTTTGGAATAGGTAGATGCAGCGGGGTTTGAAATTTCTCAAGGGTTCGGAAATCGGACGGGTTGTGGAGAACTGGAGTGGGATCGCTCCTGCTGCGGTGGTCGTGCCTGCCGGTGTACCTACAAATGAACGGTGTGCGGATATTTTGCATAATCTAAACGTGATGCAAGTTCCCTTTGGACCATGAATGTTGTCTTCGCACGATTAAGATGGCGTCCTCAGACTATGACGTCCTGGGCTATGAAGAGCATAAAAGTAAAGATTCGCATGCTATGAAATGGTATTCTTGGGCTATGCGGATGGTGCCTCTGAACTATGACGCCTTTGAATAAGTTGACGATATTTTAGCCCATGAAAAGGTGGCAATCGTTCAGCCAAATGGATGCAAGGGTGGCGATGTTTCAGCCAAAGCAAGAATTTAAAATGCAAGGAGGCGATATTTCAACCAAATGAAATAGGGTGGCGATTTTTCAGCCAAATGCAAAATAAATGAGGTAGAGCTTAACCTCGAAAGGCAGAGAATAGCCTTATGCAATGCAGGATGGAGACAGAGTTTAGTCTCGGAAGGCAGAAGATAGCCTTATGCAAGATGGAGGCAAAGCTTAGCCTCGGAAGGCAGAGAGTAGCCTTATGCAAAATGCAGATGGAGACAGAGCTTAGTCTTCAAAGGGAGGAGATCGACTTATGCAGGATGGAGGCAGAGCTTAGTCTCGGTAGGCAGACAGTAGCCTTATGCAATGCAAAAATGCAGATGGAGACAGAGCTTAGTCTCGAATGACACAAGATAGCCTTATGTAATGTGAAAATGCAGGATGGAGGCAGGGCTTAGCCTCGGAAGGCAGAAAGTAGCCTTATGCAAGATGGAGGCAGAGCTTAGCCTTGGAATGCAGAGAGTAGCCTTATGTAGGATGGAAGCAGAGCTTAGCCTCGGAAGGAAGAGACTAGCCTTATGCAAGACGGAGGCAGAGCTTAGCCTCAGAAGGCGGAGAGTAACCTTATGCAAAATACATATAGAGACAGAGCTTAGTCTCGTAAGGCAGAAGATAGACTTATGCAGTGCAAAAATGTAAAGGAGAAGATAGTAGCTATTTTCTTAGCAGGTAGATGGTTGCGATATCATGACTGCTGGGGAGATGTTGGGTGTAGATAGTAAACTTTGTGAAATGATTAGTTGCTGCGAGAGTTTTGACTCTGTAAAGACATGCATTTCTAATTTTTGTCCCGAATTACTACATCCAAAGAAAAATTGTGAGTTCTGTAAAGGAGAGGTTAGTTCGCATCCCTCGACTCGTGGCGTCTTGTACCGTTTGGGGTAGCGTTGCTGAACGTTACTGATCCAAATGATTTTATACAAAATTTGACAAATATGATGCAAATGTATATACATAAGTAAAGAAAAAGATATTCTTTGTTTTATGATGAACCACAACTGCAACGTGGTTCGAGGCATGAGAACCTCACTAGCTTCGAGGGTCCTCTTCAAAATTCTGCCCCAGTTTACAAGGCTGGCGTTGTTGACGGCGGTGCTGAATGAATGAAAGCGGATTAACCTTAGAATTTTGAGTGTCCTTCTCAAAATTCTGCCCCAGTTTACTGGGTCGATGCTGATGCGAAAATTGGCAAGCTGGCTTCGGAATTTTGAGGGTCCTCCTCAAAATTCTGCCCCAGTTCCGAATGCGGGAAAAAATGAAATTTTATTAGAGATGTGACCGAACCCATAGGGCTGCCTACGTATCCCTCTTAAATGGGAATTAGGCCAGGCGTAGTTCAAATTACATCATGAAGAAAACCATACTGGTTAAATGTAATATCTCTTCACTGTGTCTGAGTTGATCGGTTTTGGCCAGATTTCTCCTTCAATTTCAGCAAGAAAAAGGGCTCCTTCAGTTAGAACCCGGTGAACCATGTACGAACCCTGCCAGTTGGGAGAGAACTTCCCTTTGGCTTCATCTTGATGTGGAAATATCTTCTTTAACACCAGCTGCCCTGGTGTGAACTTCCTTGGTCGAACTCTCTTGTTGAAGGCTCTGGAAATTCTGTTCTGATATAACTGAGCGTGATAGACAACATTCATTCTCTTTCCATCTATAAGGGCTAACTGCTCATAGCGAACCTTGACCCACTCCGCGTCCTCTAGCTCAGCTTCTTGTATGATTCTCAAGGACGGAATTTCTACCTCGCCGGGAATCACCGCTTCTGTACGGTAAACCAACATATAGGGAGTTGCCCCGATTGATGTTCAAACTGTAGTGCAATAACCCAATAAAGCGAATGACAACTTCTCATGCCACTGCTTATTCCTTTCGATCATTTTCTTTAGTATTTTATGGATATTTTTGTTGGCTGCTTCCACAGCTCCATTCATCTGAGGTCTATGAGCTGTAGAATTTCTATGTCTGGTCTTGAAAGTTTCACACATTGCATTCATAAAGTCTCTGTTGAGATTGGAACCATTATCAGTGATGATCGATTCCGGAACACCTAGCCGACAGACAACCCGATCTCAGACGAAGTCTGCCACGACTTTCTTGGTTGCCGCTTTGTATGATATTGCTTTAACCCATTTAGTAAAGTATTCAATTGTCACTAGAATGAACCTATGTCCATTTGATGCGGCAGGCTTGATTGGCCAAATAAAATCCATTCCCCAAGCGGCGAACGGCCATGGTGAGCTCGTTGCAGTGAGCTCATTTGGAGGTACCTTTATCATATCTGCATGTATCTGACATCGATGATACTTCCAGACATACTGAATGCAATATGTTTCCATAGTCATCCAGAAATATCCTTCCCTGAATATCTTCTTTTCTAGAACCAAATCGTTCATGTGCGGCCCACAAGTCCCTGAGTGCACTTCCTCCAATAACATGGCTTCTTCTGTCGCATCGACACACCTTAATAGTCCCAAATCGGGAGTCCTCTTATACAGGATTCCTCCACTGTGAAGGAAATTGTTGGACAACCTTCGAAGTGTGCGCTTCTAAGTAGCATTAGCAAGCTCTCGATATTCCCCTGTTGTCAGGTACTCTTTGATGTCATTGAACCAGGGTTTACCGTCGTCTTCTTACTCAACATGTGCACAATATTCCGGTTGGTCATGATCCTTGACCTGGATAGAGTCGATGAAATTTGTATCTGGATTCTGAATCATGGATGATAAAGTGGCAAGCGCATCTGCAAACTCAATCTATATTCTTAGAAAATGCTAGAATTCCGTTTTCCTGAACCTCTTTCTCAACTCCTGTATGTGGTATAAATAAGGGAGTATCTTGGAATTCCCGGTTGCCCATTCCTCTCGAACCTGGTGTATGAGTAGGTATGAATCCCCAATCACTAGCAGCTCCTATATGTTCATATCAATGGCTATCTTAAGCCCCAAGATGCAAGCTTCATACTCGGCCATGTGATTGGTGCACGGGAACCTAAGCTTGGCGGATACCGGGTAATGTTGACCGGTTTCTGATACCAATACTGCTCCAATACCAACTCCTTTGAAATTTGCGGCTGCGTCGAAAAACATCCTCCAACCGACATGGGATTCTGCAATATCTTCTCCTATGAAAGCTACTTCCTCGTCGGGAAAATACGACTTCAATGGTTCGTACTCCCCTTCCACAGGATTTTTGCGAGATGATCTGCCAAAGCTTGTCCATTAACTGCCTTCTAGGTGACATAGACAACGTCAAATTCACTCAACAAAATTTGCCACTTGGCATTCTTGCCAGTGGGCATGGGCTTCTGAAAAATATACTTTAGTGGATCCATTATAGATATAAGGTAGGTAGTGTAAGCACAGAAATAATGCCTAAACTTCTGAGCTATCCAAGTCAAAGAACAACATGTGTGTTCTAGCAAAGAATGTCGAGCCTTGTACGGGGTACATTTCTTGCTGAGGTAGTAAATGGCTTGCTCCTTTCTCCCCGTCTCATCATGTTGTCCCAAGAAACAACCAAATTCTCCATCCTAAACTACGAGATAGAGCAATAAGGGCCTCCCAGGCTCAGGTGGAACCAGAACTGGAGGCGCAGACAAGTATTCCTTGATCATGTCGAAAGCCTTTTGACATTCATCAGTCTATTTAGTGGCAGCATCCTTTGTCAGCATCTTCAAGATAGGTTCACAGATGAAGTTAGACTGAGCGATGAACCGGAAGATATAGTTTAGTCTCCCTAGAAAACTCATTACCTCTTTCTTACTCTTCGGCGGTGGAAACTCCTGAATAGATTTTACCTTTGATGGATCCAGCTCTATTCCTCGATGACTTACGATGAAACCCAATAACATTCCCGCATGGACCCTAAATGCACACTTGGCGGGATTCAGTTTCAAGTTATACCTCCTTAGTCTGTTGAAAAACTTTTGGTGGTCCTCCATGTGATCTGCAGTCTTCCTGGACTAATGATGACATCATCCACATATACCTCAATCTCCTTATGTATCATGTCATGAAAGAGGGTGGTCATGGCCCTCATGTAAGTAGCTCCCACATTCTTCAACCTGAATGGTATCATTCTGTAGCAATACATTCCCTAAGGTGTGATAAACTTCGTTTTCTCTGCATCTTCCTTATCCATCCATATCTGATGGTGCCCCGCAAGAAATCACCGAACGACTGAAACTCATGCTTGGCGCAGTTGTCGATCAGAATGTGTATGTTTGGCAAGGGAAAATCATCTTTGGGACTGGCCCAATTAAGATCCTGGTAGTCGACACAGACTCTAACTTTCCAATCCTTCTTTGGTACTGGCGCGATGTTAGCTAACCAAGTTGGATATTGTACCACTTGAAGAACTCTGTCTTTGACCTGCTTGGTGACCTCCTCTTTGATTTTTAAACTCATATCTGGCTTGAATTTTCTGAGCTTCTGCTTTATCGGTGGACATGCAGGATCTGTCGGCAACTTGTGAGAGACGATAGATGTGATGAGGACGATCATATCATCGTAAGACCATGCAAAGATATCCTCATATTCTTTTAGGAACTCAGTGTACTCTTCTTTCTCTTTCTGTGATAAGTGCACACTAATGTGCATTTCTTTGGCATTCTTTGTATCTCCCAAATTGATGACTTTGGTTTCATCCAAGTTGGACTTCGGTCTATTCTCAAAATTCTCGGCCTCTCTGACAACCTCTTCTGATATATCCTCCTCCTCTAAGTCTATGTCTGTTTGTTGCATAGCCTCGTTGCATGTTACAGTTGTTGTTTCATCATCAAGATATGTAATAGTAATGGTGTGTGAAAATAATGGAACTAGCAGAGAAAAGTAATGAATAGCGAGATATTTGATAAATTGAAAATGCTTTTGATTAAATTCATAAATGTTCAAAACATCGGAGCTCTTTTGAAAAGTAAAGACAAATGCAGAAAATAAAGAAAACAACTAAACAAAGATGCATGACGCTTGTTCAGCCTTTCTACCTCGACGGTTTCCGGACGATGGTGGTATTGACTGACCAGTTGGTGAGGCGCTCCTCTCGGTTCACATCCTGAATGGAAGGTCCTTCCTTCCGTTCCTCTTGAAAAATCACACAACACTCCATTTCTTCCAGAAACAGGTTCTTCATCGCCGCAAGAGTCTCGTCTTCTTCTGACCCGTAGAGAGTGTTAGCTGGCTGAAATGTCTGTTCAAACTGAGGTATGGGGCGTTCCAATGGGCAATATGGGTCGTTCGATGGTGGTGACAAGTTTTTTAATTCTTTCCAAGTGTACTCGTACCCCTGTGTGAAGGTAGTACCGTGTTTCTTCAGCTGGATAGGTTTGGTGATACCTTGAAGATTCTTACCAAGTCCTTTCCCTGGCTCATACCCACTCCAATTAAGAATGCTCTCAACCTTGTTGCTCCACCATTTGTCTTTTTCCACTGCGTTGACCCGCTCAATATGATGATATGTTTCTCCGCATATTCTTCTTGTACCTCCGATCATTGGAATTGTCCGGCGATTGTATATGGGGTTGCTACTGTAGCCATGGATGATTACTTCCTGATGGTTCCATTCGAACTTCACAGCCTGATGTAAGGTTGATGCCACAGCCCAGCAATGTGGATCCAGGGTTGTCCCAGCAGCAAGTTGTAAGATGTTGGTATGTCGATGACTTGAATATCAACATCAAACAAAGTGGCCCCATTTGCAAACAAAGGCTAATCTCCCCGAGAGTGGACCTCTGAGAACCATCAAAGGCCTTAACGTTAATAACTCCGCCTTTTATCTCGTGCAATCCTTTGCCCAACTTCTTGAGGGTGATCAATGGACAGATGTTGAGACTAGAAGCTCCATCAACTAAGATTATGGTGATGAAATAATCCTCACATTGCACAGTGATGTGCAGTGCTTTGCAATGACTGATCCCTTCAGGTGGCAACTCATCCTCGTGGAAAGTGATTTTTTGACTTTCCAATACCTTCTTTATCATGTTTGCCATTTCTCCTCCTATTATGTTGCTCGGGACATAAGCCTCGCTCAATAGCTTCATCAAGGCATTTTTGTGCGCCTCGAAACTCTGCATGCTAAGATGGAGATCTGCGCCGGAGTCTTGTTTAACTATTCAACAACTGAATATTCCTTAGCCTGTATCTTTCTCCGGAGATCATCAGGTCAAGTCTTAATGGGACGTCCAGAGGCCTGTACTAGTCATGCCTTGCGCGGCAACTTCATCATCAGTGTGTGCTTTTCCTTTCTTTCTCGCCTCGGCTGTGTAGTCCCAGGGTATGGCATTTGGCTGAAATGGTGTTATGTATGGCATGGTGACTGGAATGGGCACCCTTGGAGGAAACATAGAAACTTCACTTGGTGCTGGAGTCTTTGGAGTCCCGAACTCCACCTCAATTGGTTTTGGCACTTTTGCAGAAGGTGCCTCAAACTCAAATGGTACATATATATTTCCCACGTTGTCCTCCAATGGCTGGATTTGCACAACAATAGGAGTAAGAGTGACAGCCGGTTTCTTGGGCTCATCCCCTCAAATATCAAACCAATCAACCCTTCGGGGTTCCAAACATCTTCTACCTCAATCATGTGGATGCCTCCACCTTTATGGTCTGGTAGAGGATTTTTACCAACATTAGGAGCAGGCTCCTTAGCTATGATGACATTTTTGTAAATTAAGGTCTGGATGTTTTCCTTCAACGAGCGGCACTCGTCGATGGTATGGCCCTTCATCCCTAAATAGTATGCGTAGGTATTCTTTGGGTTGATCCATTGGGAAGGGTTTTCTAGGGTTATGTCCAGGATAGATGTAACATATCCAGCGGCTTTGAGCTTCTCATATAGTTGGTCAATGGGTTCAGCGATAGCAGTGTACTATCTGGGCGGTTTGCGGTCAAAGTTTGGTCTTGGTCGTGGGAAGTTTTGGCTGGTAGGCGGTGATGGATAGTGAGGAGGTTGGGAGTTGTAATCTTGGAATACGGGTGCGGGTTGGGAATATACTGGCAAGGTGGACTGATATGTTTGTGATGGAGATGTTTGGTAGACATGATGTAGATTTTGATATATAGGTGAAGGTGCTTTCTAATTTAGAGAGAGTTGGTGTGTGAGTGAGGTTGGAGGGTAGGGTTGATATTTAATGGGAGAGTTGTTTCTTTGCGCAGCCATTACAGAGTTCACATCCTTTTTCTTCGATGAACCACCAGATTGCAAGGCTTTGTTTGTGGCCTTCAGTGCCTGAAGGTTAGTAACCATACCATTTTTTATCCTCTTTTCAATTCTTGGGGTTGGAGGGTAGGGTTGATATTTCATGGGAGAGTGGTTTCTTTGCGCAACCATTACGGAGCTTACATCCTTTTTCTTCGACAAACCACCAGATTGCAATGCTTTCTTGGTGGCCTACTGTGCCTCAAGGTTAATAACCATACCATTTTTGATCCTCTCTTCAATTTTTCTCCCAGTTTGATGATATCAGCGTACTTCTGCCCCTCTGTCAGCATCAATCTCTTGTAATATTGTGGATCCTGAGCACAAACGAAAAATCTGTTCATTTGTTTTTCTTCCAAAGCCGCCTAACCTTGGTTGCTTCCGACCTCCAACGAGTAGCATACTCACAAAAGGTTTTGGTGGGCTTATTCTTCAAATTCTGAATATAGAACATGTCCGGCGTATTCTTAGTGTCTAACTTGAAATGGTCTATGAAATCAGACGCCATGTTTACCCAACTCGTCCACTTCTTCGCATCTTGGCTGATATACCAAGATAACACATCACGTTTCAAGCTCCTCATGAATAGCTCCATGCCGATCTTTTCATCTCTACCAACTCCCTCTAACTTTTCACAATACATCCTGAGATAAACCCTGGGATCACCCGTACCATCAAACATCTCGAACTTAGGAGGTTTGTAGCCCTCTGGAAGTTGGACATCAGGTTGAACACAAAGTTCTTCATAATTTAGACCCTCTACACTTTTATTACCTTCCACGCCTTGAACCCTGCTAGTGAGTTTCTTGAATTCAGCAGCCAAGATCTAAATGAGTTGGTCTGATTCTACACATCTGATATGGGATGTGTATAGTATGGCACGATATCCACAAAGATAGGGGTATCCTGATGATTTGGAGCATTATGGGGATCTGGGATGAGCGGTGGAGCATTTTTGCGAGCTTGGGTTATGATCTTCTGTGGGGGAGCAGGGACCTGGTTGTTGACATCCGCAATAGCAAGGGAGATGGACAAGTTTTCCAAACTCCGGACCTGGTCCAGTTCTTCTCGAAACCTTAGCAAAGTTTGCTCCAAGCGAGAAGCAGTTTCTTTGGTGATTGGGATATCCTGAGAAGTTGATCTTGTTGAGTATGCTGATGGTGCCAGAGTGCACGAATTAACCTTTGGGGACGGGATTCCCTTTCCAAAATGAGTTTGGAGTGCCTCATATGCTGAGCCGGACACCTATGTGGGCTATCGTCATCTTGGAAATCAGCCCTGTAGTGACTCATCTTTTCCACCCTAGGTATAATCTTCTTCCTTCTGGCTTGCCTCATGACTCGGAGAGGGACATAAGGGTAAGTTCCTCTTAAGCCGATGAGTCTGAGGAATGATGCATCCTTTGACCGAATGATAAACTCTCCAGTTGGAAACCACTCGTAGATCCATTGTACTTGCTCTTCTCTCAGAGTTCCACCCATTCACTGGCGTCTTCTGGATGAGCAAACATATCCGGTATGAACTGCATTCGCTTTGGATGATGGAAAGAAATATGGTCATCCCAATCTCGTCGTATGATCTCCTGTCTATACTCTCCTTTCTGGAGATGCTCAATGAGCTAGAGTTGTAGTAACAAATTTCACCCTTCAAAGTGTGGTGCCCCTTGTTGACATTTTTCTAAGACTCGGTACAGCCCGGCGAGGATCGTGGGTGTTATGCTGGATGTCTGTTCGTTAATACCCTCCATTACGGCTTTGGTCACCATGGCTAGTCTTGTATGGATTCTAGCCTTCTTCATCGGAAAACTATCATGCCCAGGAAACAGAACATGAATACAAAGGCTCTCCTATGTATGTTCCCCAAATAGGTGAGGGGAACTCGTCCATGTGAGTGCGGTATGACTTTCTATGTCGGAACCTTTCATACATGAAGTTGAAGGATATGTAGGAGTCCTTCAGACTGGTCAGATTATGATTCTTCTTTAGCCCCATCATTTTCAGGAACCCTCTACCTTTACGGTTTCCAGCATACGCAAACCCAGGCTATCCCAGGGAATTCCGGCTAGACCCCCAATTTCTTCCAATAAAGGCGTCATTTCAATACCCCAAAAGCGGAAGACGGACCGTTCACTATCCCAAACCATTGTAGTGTCTTCCACAATCTTGTTATCTGGCCTAATTTCTAAGAGTGAAGGAAGATTTTCTAAGTGCTTGCAGACAAGAACCCGATCACTACCATGCAGATCATCCCACCAGCTTAGCAACTTTTGATGAATATTTGATACTATACCGAATCTGGGGACCTCGTGCCTCATTTTCTTGTAAAATAGAGAGCTAGGCCCTTAACCATACCGGACACTATTTAAATCAATAATTAGCAAAAGGTATTTAATTCTCCAAATCAATGCACATAACATGATTGTCCGTTTGGGTTTCGAGGAAACCTAATGGACTTTGGTTTAGGCTATCCTAATGAGTCATTACCGGACAACATAACTGACTCATCTAAGTTTGACCATGATGCATGAACAACAAAATAGAGTAAGATTTCTAATTCTGAAGGGCTAGACAATGTACCCTTGAGCGGACAACTCAAGAGGGAAAGGCACGGAACCGTCGACTACACCGTTGATCGACTGGTTTTACCGCAAATATGCCTTTGCCAAATTTAGGAGGTTTGTAATAATGGAAGAGCGCAAGCACTCATTATAAGCATTGCTATAGCATTTGTTTGGCACGAGTGAAAAATGATGTTGGAGGATGCAATTACAACAATAGAATAAATACATGTATTTTCACGTTAATACAATAATGATTACAATAAATACTCGGAATTTAAGACGGAATTGAAGTAAAGTGAGGTAATAAAGCAGTAAAACAGTTAAAGAAAAAGAAAGACACGAAGAAACAAGTTATTAATTGTGGAGAAATAATTAAAGCAATAAAGGTATTAAAGAAAATAATAAAGCCACGAAACACGTAATGGTAAAAGCCTAAGAAGAATTCCCCAGCAGAGTCGCCATGCTGTCGACGCCTCCTCTTTCCCTAAAAAGAGCGAAATCGGGTTTTACGATATTATGGGCAAAACAACTCTATTTCCCATTTGGGAACTGGGATATGGAGTTTGAAGAGTCGCCACTTAATTATTACAGTGCATTAGGACACTTAAGAGAGATTATTTAGAAAAGAAAACTAGAGTTCGGGTAAGGGCTTGAGATTATCTCGAGGGAAGGTGTTAGGCACCCCTCAAGATCCAATAGTGTGGTTCCTGGCCGTGTTAATTGTGACTTTATAAAAGATAGCAATTAAACAAGTAAGGCTTACAAATATAGCATTCATATAACTTGAAAAGCTTTGAAGAAGAAAGAAGGACGCAAATTTTTAATAAAAAAGAGTCGATTTGAAAAGCATTACTATAAAAGAACATTTGAATTAAACAAGCAAAAGAGAGAAGAGTCCTAGGTTTAACAACAATATGGATCATTCGATGCAATATCCCGCACATATTCCCAAAGAGGGGTCGCTTTATGATATTATCGCATCGTCATCATCTTCATATTCTACCTTCCCACCCCTTAGCGGTTATATAAGCGTGTGAATTGGCCACGAATGCTTATTGCGTGCTATTACCCGTCCCATCCTATAGATCCTAGAGGGCATTTAGGATCGCTATTCCTATGAGGTAGTAACTAGGTGGAACCCTTAAGTTCAAAGGTTAAAATACTAGGCAACATTCAAAAAAACAAATAGGACTTGCGTATAAAGGAATCATATAGAACATATAAAAAACTCAAATAACCCGCTTTAAAAGAACACGCATGTAGCACGTCATAAATACATGTGAGGTCTAAGGAATAGAGAGTTTTAAAAGCTGGAGTGTTGACAAATAGATTTAAGAAAGTGGCTGAAAAAGTTTATAAAAAACAGAATTCGCATAAAAAGTTTGATGAAAACTTTTAGGACTCGATTTTAGTGTAAAAATCAGCGGACTTTAGAGGGGGAACAAATTTAGAAGTTTTAAAGAGTGAATAGCTTAGGAGGGATTTAAGGCGATTAATCAATTTCATTTAACCTAAGGTTTTCTTAGGTGTTGTTTAACCATAAGAGAAAGGTGGGCATACACGTCAGTTTTAAAAGGAAAATGTTAAACCGTTTTACATTTTGTTAAGCAAGATTAGTGAGGCATTCAATAGATGCAAAAGGAAGACCCTAAGTACATGATATCTAACGCATATAAAGGCCCTAGAACATGGTATCTAGATGCAATGGCCGTAACTTGATTATTAGCTGAAAAAAATAACAAGGTGAAAGTAAATGACCTAAGAACAGGATTTCTATGTGTGAGATGCATGTCCTATACATGGTTTCTAGTACGCAAATAGATAAGTAAAATCCTATAAACATGTTTTCTACCCATTTCCTTAATAATCACGCATAACCCTCCCTAATTTCACTATAATCCCCATTGTTCTTTACAAATTATTACAGCCAAGCAATAAAAAATACAAGAGTGATAAAAGAAAATATAAAGTTATTTTACAGAGAGCCTTCAGCCAGGCCCAAACATCTCCAACCTCACTCCTTTCGAGTTTCACAGCCATTACCAAGGCTTGGGTGCGGCAAAGTTCCCTAAGGGTTCATTTGAACCCCTAGCTAATACCAAGCACCCAAAAATGTCCCAATTAGACAAGTGCCAGCATTGGAAGTGCCAGCCTTGTGCATCAGAGTTCCATTGGTGCTCAAGGCTCCCATGGCAGTGCTTACACTAAGGGGGCATACCCTAAAGCTCTAAGAATGAGATTGTAATTGAGAGAGTTGAAAACAGTTGAGAGACAGTTTAAGAAAGCAGTTGAAAGAATTGAGAGAGTTTGAGAAAATAATTGAAAGAGATGGAGAAATTGAGACAGTTTAAGAAAATAGTTGAAAGAGTTGAAGAAGTTCTTTTGAAATTATTTTAGACTGACAAGTATTAGAACAATAGGGCATCACACAGAAAGGGGGGCAGAGGGAAAAGGGGAAAAACAAGCAAAGTAAACGACTTACATAGACAACATATTGGAGGAAAAATAAGTAGATATGATTGCAAGACAGGGGTTCAGTTTCTTACTGCACCAAACCCCAATATAATCAACCTCAAGGAGAGGTTTTAGGGCTGTTTAAGTTGCCAAGCAAGCTTGAATACATGCCAGTAGTGTACATGGAAGAGGAAAAACATACAAGGAAGGGGTTAGGGGATAACATGCTAAGTTAAACTAGGTAGACTAGTAAGTAACATTCTAGTGACAAAGAGATCAACAAAACCATAAGTAAAAGCACACAAGAAATAATATGAATTGCAAAACTAATAGGAACATGTTGTTTTGGAGGCTGTACTTAAAATAGGTGACATACCAGTTGCAGGTAATAGGATATAATGGCAATGAAATAATGCACAAACGGAGAGAAAGGTGTGGTGAGAATGAGAGCAGCAGTGTGAGTAACAAAAGTAAGAGAATAGCAGCAGCAATATGAGAATAGTAGCAGCAACAGACCCAATGTGTACAAACAAATAGAAATCAATAGTGTAAAGTAATCAGCCCAAGTTACTCAATCTTGGCTTTCAGCCGATTGAGTGTTCAAAGGAGAGAATGAGAGAGAATAGTAATAGCAGAGAAAGAGAGAATTCAGAGTCTTCAATTGTGAGAGCAGTGTGTGTTAGTGTGTTCAGAGAGAAAGGTGGGGAGTATTGATAATACTAAAAACGTGTAAACAAATAAGGTATCAATCCATATTTAAGGAACTGAGTATCAGTCAAAATCAAATAAGTATATGGACGCCCCTTTAATTAAGGAATCATAGTCAACGGTAATAAGTAGTAATTTTTTAAAAGGAAAAGAAACACAAAGTACGGCATGGTCACTTAAAGAAACAAAATAGTATAAGGTATACAATGAAGACTAGGTGCATGAGACTTTAACCAAGGAAATATGTCAAGCAAATAAGTAAACATACATGTACATGCATATAAGGAAAAGTACCACTTTAATTCTGGAAGATATTTTTCTAGATTGAAAACCTAGGAAATTAGTTATTAATTGAGGAATGTATCCCACTGATTGAGGAAGAAAATTTGAAATCAATACCAAACTGTAAGGAGAATACATAAAATCACAACTTTAAAGCTAGTAATCACAACCTTGAAGAGAGCTTTTAAAAATAAGTATAAAATCACCATGTAAACAACCAGAAAAACCTTAAGAGAAGAACACATCATGGTATGGGAATGAAACACTAGCAACAAAAATCAAAATAAAGAGCACGAAACTCATAGAGAACCCACAAGAACATGCAAATAGGAAAATACAGATACAAACATGTAGGGTTGGGGTTTTCATCAGATTTTAACAAAAAATATTTAGAAGTAGTACTGAGAGTTACGGATTAGTACTCAAAATCGGAAAAGTAAAGTGTTTTCAAAAGGGGTTATGAAACCCTAGAAATAGAAATTACAGTATGGAACCCAGATTAACAAGGAAAACAAACAAACGAATGAAATAATCAAACACAAACGAATATATAGTACTCAGAAAGAGTAGAAGAAACAATTTTGAAGAAGGAGTCAGACACCCTAATTTGAAAGAGTGGTAATCATCCGAAAAATTTGAAATAACTGGAAATGCTAAGTAAAAAAAGGGTAGGAAATAGAAAATCAAACTAAGCGTTGTTTTAATGGAGCATAGATTGAAGAGGAAAATTAGGGTTTTCAAACAAATTAGGGAAAACGAAGAACCTGGCCATGAAACTCGTATGCAATGCCATAGAAGGCATCATCGTACAAAGACCACCAGAGAAAAGCCGAAAAACAGCTCCAAGTGAAGATTCAGTGACCGTCTTTCATGGCGGAAGCTGCTGGGCTTCAAGCTTTGGAGAGAAAACAACGATACTAGGGCTCCTTTGTTGCTAGGGGTCGAGATAAGTGAGGGAGGAGTGGCTGGTATGGCGATGAAGGCTATGAGATAACCAGATGGTTCTTCAGAGATGAAGGGTTAGAGAGCATTTGGGAGTGAAAGGGGATACAAGGGCGGCGAGTTTAGAAAAATGAGTTAGGGTAAAGGGGGTTAGAGGTTTAATTATGGTATGATCAGTCGTGGACCGTTGGATCAATATGATCAACGACCACGATTTAAGACAGGGGTCTAGGTGGGTTGGTCCGAATAGGCTTGGGTCGGGTGATTTTCGTAATTGGGTCGTGATTTGGGGAGGTGAATTGGATTGAAATGTGGCCAAAGACTTAAGGGGCTATAATTTAAATGCCCAAATTTCCCCTAATTTAATTTAGTAAAATAGAAAATGATTTTATAAATATCCAATAAAAATATTTAGATAATAAAATATGTTTGGGAATTAATTAAAAATATTAGGAATGATTTTTTACTTGAAATACTTATTAAATTGAGAAATAGGCTGAAATTACAAATTTAATGCAATTTTTGTTTAAAAATACCTAATGGCTTTGTAAAAATTACATAAATTATATTTTTATGTAGATGAGAGAATAAAATAAATTATTTATTAAAATAAAAATATTTGATACTAAATATTGGATTTTCTGGTACAAAATAAGTTGTAATTGGTTTTAAAATACTTGGAAAAAAATAGAAAAAATACCAAACTTTTTGTCGATGCTTATATATGCATTTACAAGCTACTTTAAAAATATTTTGGGTACAAAAATACATAAGGAAATATTGGGTATCAACACACATTTCGTATAATAATGGATTCACTTGATATATAAGGGGGATCTCAATCACTTTGTAAGCCCCGCTGATGTTGCTCCATTTCTCCACAAGTGCAATAATATATCTCTCTCTTTCTTCTCTCTAACTCACTTTCCCTTACCGGCTCAAGGCCACCTGAAATTTATTGCCTTCTTACTTGTTCTTTATTTATCGCTTGGTCTTGGCCATATAGAGCTTTGTTTAATCATATGTTAACTATTATATCACTCCAAACTCCCCCCGATAGCTCGAGCTCGACCCAAACTTTGAACCCGAGTCACCTAATAGATCGATCATACACCAGGCCAGCAGGTTCTTCAGCCCATTCAACCCCTCATTTTAGCCTATTCTCTTAACTATCGACAATCTTTGGTCCTGTGACAGTGAGTGCCGTGATATTTACACATCAAATTGGGATCCCTCTGGGTAGGATCAGACTACAAAGGCCATGGATACTTGGTCTTTTTAATGTGTCCTATGGCTAACACGATGCTGGAAGTGCCCTTGTTGAAGTTGTATTCTTGGTGCTTCCCTGCTCCCAAGCGGCCTATCAAACCCATGTTTACTCATCAGTCTTCGGCTACCAGGCCCTAGATCGCTTCTCTTCTCGTTCCTTGCAGGATGGTGCCCGAATCCACTCCTCTTCAATCCACTTGTACTTGTTGTGGACATCGGCCCAGGTTACCGCCGAGTAATCCACAAAATTTTTTTTTAGCTGTTGAGAGGCCAAGGAACTTTAGGGGTTGATTCCCTAAATAATATCCACTCCTCTTCAGTCCACGTGTACTTGTTGTGGAAATCGGCCCAGGTTACCACCGGGTATTCCATAAAATTTTGTTTTAGCTATAGAGAGTCCAAGAAACTTTAGGGGTTGATCCCGCGAGTGAATGCATGAACGTCCCAACCATCTTCAATCGGAGGTAGGTCCATTCGTTCCATCTGGAACCTTGACATAAACTCCCTGAGCATCTCGTTGTCCATTTATTTGACCTTGAAAAGGTCTAGCTTCCTAGTCTCGACCTTGATGGCCTCGGCATGGGCTTTTAAAAAAGCATCTGCATGCAATTGTAAACGAACAATGGGATTTGGGGGCAAGTTGTGATACCATATCATTGCTACCAGGAGAATCATGCTCTACCGAGGGACCAACCGGGAATCCATTTTTAGCAGCCAACTAAAGATCATGGACCTTAGCAATTTCAACATCAAAATCAATGATACTAACTTTAGCCTCCTACAAGATTTTTCTCCTTATGTTGTAAATGGCGTAGGTTGTCTCAACAATGAGGGAAGCTGCTCCGAGCTTAAGTTCTTCTTTGAGTTGAGTCACCTCGCCAGAAATATTTTCTCAGGCGGACCTAATAAACCTGAGTCTAATATCAAGATCATGGATAGTAGAACTGAAAATTCTATTGTTCTCAAGGTTCTTCTTATACTTCTCCTCCAACCGAGCATATTTTTCCCTGGCAGCAGCAAGCTCTTCAGACTCGGAATTCAATGTTTCTTCTAAGTTGGTCAATCTTTCAGCAGAGGCAGCCTCACGATCGGATACACCAAGAATGACATTATGGACATCAACCTATTTAGCCTTAGCTTGTTCAAATTGAACCTCAATGGGGCAATCATTTGGCTAAGGTTTCCACCTCTTTCTTGCTTTATTGCAAACGAGCCTCCAATACCATAGCCTCAGTGGCTTTGGATTCCTGTTCCAAGAGGCGAGCGACACTTTTCTTCCGCTCTGCCAAAAGTTGATCCTATGCGGAGGTAATTTCCTCCGTCTCAAGAATCAACCTCTGAAGGCCCTCGGAAGTAAGAAAGTTAGCCTACAAAGAAAGAAAGGCAAAATTCAAGATACGTTTAGGAAAAAATAAAGGAAATAACAAAGGAAGTAAAAAATGTAATGTTGTGGCATTGTGCATGGCGTTATTCAACAAGCACTCTCCCTAGAGAGACTAAATCTTTTTCCAATATTTTTCTGAAGCCAAAGTATTTGTATAATTAGCAAGTTCCACTAGCTGGGATAACAAGTTAAATATGATGGAGACCGAAAGAATAATATTCCTCCTCCTGTAGATCTTCAGAGGAGGGAATCACAATTTTGCGCCAAAGGGGAACAGGAACACCTTCTTCTTGGTCAGGTACGATCGGTGGAGATGACGTACAAGTTGCTGATGGAAGAGCTGGGGAAGAAGGACAAGAAGACGACGGCAATGAGGGATGAGAAGCAGCCGCTACAAATGCATTGCTGGTTATTGATATCTCACCAACCAAAGATGGCAGGGACCCGGTACTCAGCCTTACAATACCGGGCAGTACAATTGGGGCTCGAAAATGGGAGTTTGCATTTTCTTCCAAATCAAACTCCTCCTAAAGTGCCGAGAAATTATCCTCGATTGGTATAAATAACTCAACAGATTGAGCATTCTATTGAGTTGATATGGATCGTCGCCTTTTATGTAGGAAAGCTCTATCATCACTAGCTTCTCCATCATCGTCGATCATCATTGTGCTTATGACCGGCTCGTGAGAAGAGATAGTCATCAACTTTTGGAGATGACTCGGGGCAATAATCTTCACCCTCTTATTATTTCCCTCGGCTACAGAAGAACGCCTTCTTTTTGGTTGCTTGTTCTCCGGCCAGGGACTACATAGTGAAATGCTTGTACCTGAAGCTAGCTCAGAGACACCTATTCGAGTGAGCACCTTCTAAAGCAGCCTCACCGCATCAGCAGGGTCAGCCAAAACATTCTCCTCGGGGACATCAACGGAGCCCCTAGGTAGACCGAATTTCAAAGAAAAGATAGAAGAGATCAATCAATTTCCTCACATAAAAAGCTGAAACAAGGTAAGCCTGAGTTACCACGATTTTTGGCCTTCCGTCCATATTTGAGGTACAGTTTTTCCACGAGCGAGTTTTGAGTGTAGTGACATCCAAGATTTTTTTGACCCACTGGTCTAAGCCTTCAACATATGTGGAACCCATCAACTTACTGAAACGAGTGAAGGATGAATGATCAATACGTGTATGGAAAATCCCAAATAAAAGAAATATGAAATATTAAACAAAAATCTTACTGGTACAGTTCCACGTTTTCGGAAAGTATGAAGCTATTGTCAGAATAATGTCGTTGTTGTCAACTATAACAAACTGTTCCATCCACCCACGGTCGTTGTCATCATCTACGCAGGATAATAGGGAATTGTTTCCATATTTTCTAAAATTTATCATTCCCCCGTGGAATATTTTGAGGGAATAAAGATTCATCACACGATATAAAGATAGCTCCTATCTCATCTCTTAACACAAACGCCGAAGACAACCAATTGTCCTCCATACAGAAGGACTTACTCATTCCAAACACACGTGGTAACAGAGGTAGAACTCTACAATAATGGAGTCACACCCAAGGTAAAGGGATGCGTGTAAAAATATGTAAAACCCTCCTTAGGAAGGTTCACTCATTCTGTTAGATCAGGAGCAACAATATCCATATCCTGGCAGCATCAGTCTTCTTTCACAACATGAATACTGGAAAGAGGAATGGAAGAAGGGTATATACAAATAGCCCACGTGTGAGGGAGAGCCGAAGGGAATTTCTCTTTGAAGTCTTTTATTGTAATAATACTTCTAGGAATGATAGAATCCATCGTTGGAGAAGCAACGCCTTTAGCTTTCCTCTTGCCCTTTGAAGAGCTAAAGTTCTTTGAAGAAGAAGCTATTTGAATTAAAGGAAAGATTCTCTGTTTGAAGGAAATTCCTAAAAGGTTGAGTAACAGCAAAGAAGAATTTAGAAATTTTGGAAAGTTATGGAGTATAAGGGGAGAAGGTTGATGCGTATAAGTAAAAGTTTTGGCGGCTAAATTCACCACCATGATTACTCAAGAACCGACAAAAGCTATGCTGAATCATTGGATAATGCGTGTTCGGGACATTAAATGCAAAGAAATGTGCGTCTAATCAATCGTCAGAAGCCTTAAGAAGGAATCATAGTAATTTCCGCCAAAAGAGTGTTACTACCAACTTTCCGATAATACAATGTTGTATCACCGGAAAGCAGAGGGACTATTCCCATGGTGTCAAACAAGATTATATAGCCTCGGTTCCTCATAATTAACATTAAATAAGAGCACGGTCCTAGGACCTTATTCCCTAGATGTAGCTATATCCGTAGTTAGCTTTGATCATATATGATATTGTTGGCTTGAGTTGTGATTTTTATTAAATCGTGTAAATTTTCTATTCATGTTACAAATGATTCAACGAATACATGATAATTTATATTCATTTAGGAGCATGCCTAGGTTTATGGCTTGTTGATTTGGCATGAGGGTTACTTTGCCATATCGAGCTTTATTATAAATTCATAGTCATATACTTGCCTTATTTTCTCTATGATTTATATGGTTTCTATAACCTAATTAACTCATGATAATAATAGTATTAAACTTGAATATGTTAAATAGCTTATTGAACCGTTGTGTTAAATTGAGTTATATGATTTTACATAACCATCACTTAGCCATTTGAGTTGTTATTCGCATTCTTATTATCCTGACTTGTGTCGTTTTGTTATATCATTCTTACACATATGCATGAGAGAGAAAACTAATTATTGAGGAAAGTTGAGGATTTTGGCACTATATGCACTTGAGCGGATATTGTTATCGATTATTGGAATGATGATGTTATGATTGGATCGGTTTGCGTGCCACACCGATTTACTAAAAATCATTAAATACATAATGATCGACGCTTGGATTATCGATCTGTCCCTCCAAAGTCACATGATTACCCATGTTAACTTGGGACCTGTGAACGTAGGCACTCGTGATACTTTTATAGCTTGTTGGAAACGTAGCCTATGTCATGTATTTGGATTTGTTCTATGAGTTATTAAGAAAGGGATCATGAGCTTGAATATGTATACTTGTTTAGACTCGTGCTATGAATGGGTAAAAGTATTGTTGATTGATATCCTACTCAATTTGAGAATTGAGTTGTTGACACTTTATTTGAAAAACATGCCTAAATTTTGTGTGAGTCATATTTTGAGGTTTTATACTTATTGATGATATAATGTCTAGTTCATATTGGATTATTCTCCCATCTGTTTATTGACTTCTAGTGAGTGTCAAAGTTTATCCCTCACTATTATTTTTTCGAGGGTAGACTTGATACTTACTGGGTACCATGATTTGTACTCATATTATACCCCTGCATTTTGTGTATGTTCTGAAGCTGGTGTGACTGGCATTTATCCGAGTTAGTAGGAGCACTGTAGAGACTTTATGGTGAGCTGCTCGACTTAATCAATTCGCAGCATATGGAGTCCCCTCCTTGCTTTTCAAATACGCATATTACTTTATTCGAACGGACATTGTATTCGGATGATTTCTCATACTCTTGTTAGATTCTTGTGATGATTGTGACATACGAATTTTACGCTGTATTGGCAGTTGTGGTTGCGTTTAGATCATGCCTTGGATAGTTTATTTATGTTGTCAGGCTTCATATTATTGTGTTTTCTTATTATATTAACAATTTTATTAAGATTTATTAATCAGATTTAGAATTATGATTTTTATTGTGCTTGCCTAGCGAGCGGGTTAAACGCCGTCACAGTCTTTAGTGGGATTTCGGATCATGACTGAAAGGGAAGAGTTTTGGGCGGCTATCTTTGGGAATGAGAAATTTAAAATTAGGGTCTCAATTCCTTGTAAAAAAAACTTATAACAAAATTGTGTGGTGTGTGTGTATGTCTTTAAAATAAAACCCTTTCCCTTCCTCTTCCCCCTTTCCTATATAGCCAAAATGCACCTCTTTCTTTTGTCCAAAAGACAATAGATTGCTCCCTCTTGTCTTCAAGTTTTCTCTTTAATCTCTTGGTTATTATCTAATGACTTGTTCAGCTATGTTAATCAAAAGACAGTATTATTAACTAAAAAATAAAAGTGCTATAGAGTCATGTCAACAAAGTTGATGAGATGTGTTTGATTTGACTAAATTTAGGTATGTATTAAAAATAATTTCTACCAACTTTCATGTATTAATAGACTATGCTAAAGATATAATAAAAATATAATTGATATATTCACAATTAAGAATAAAATTATAACTTAAATATTAGAAAGTATGTAATATAATTGATATATTCACAATAAAGAATAAAATTATAACTTAAATATTAGAAAGTATGTAATATAATATTATAAATAAAATAATAATGATAAAAATAAAAATATTACGATAGTAACATCATGAAAATGTAAAAATACTAATATATGTAATGATGGTAATGTAATAATTATTGTTATTATTTATAATGATAATAATATTGATAAAAATTCACATATTTACATAAAATAAGGACAATTGTCAATAAATTATTTTTATGTTCAAAAAATATATAAAAATAGTATATTATGCAGTTAATGACCACAAAGCCTGAAGAAGTTAATTGTAAGAACGAAGTGCCAAAATTGAGTGTGAATAGGTACTAAACATACTTCTTATGATCTAGTTGAAGATTTTTATACAGAAAGGCTATATATTCCTAACATAGGTATAGCAATATGCTCTCATAGTATGTTTCCCTCACATGCTATTTATCCAATATGAATGATGCAAGAGAAAAAGGAGGAAAATATGTTTTCCATTGGTAGCGTGAGACTAGTAATTGCTGCAGACCATTTGTTTCCACTATGAAGAACTATTGTAAGCTAGGGTTTAATCATATTATAACACTAGTCTTACGCCAAAGCTTGTATGGAAATGGTACCCATTTTTCTGGTGTACGTATGGCTCAATGTGAACAAAAATAAAATTGTTATGAAATAATATAAGAACAAGAACAATAGAGAGAAAAGTAGAGAGAGGGGTATTCTTATTGATACTTTGGGATGATTTACAATGGGGTAAGACCCCTCTATTTATAGGAAGAGAAAAGACTTAGCCTCAAAGTAGAACTCTTCTATAAGATAGACATTCACTCTAGTTAGAGTTCTATTTATAACACTCCCCCTTGAATGTCTATTCAATAATGTGCCTCGTTAAAACCTTAACCAAAACAAAACCCAATGGGAAAAAATTAAAGAAAAGGAAAAAGAGTACACATGTTTGAATATGCGCCTATTGGTTGCCTCGTTAAAAACCTTGCAAGGAAAACCCAGTGGGACAAAACCTTGTAAGGGAAAAAGAGTGCAACGCGTATTAACTCCCCCTGAAAAGAGCATCAATTCACATCCTTGAGCATTTGCATTCCAATCTTGTGCACCATCTTCAAAACGATCTTTTGTAGAGATTTGATAAATAAATCAGCCATATTGATTTGAATAAATATTCCGCACCTTGAAATTATCATTCTTGATAGATATGAACATCTTCATATAATGTCGTGGAATGACTCTTCAATATCTCCATAGAGGTATTCTCGATGCCATCATGCTTATAGTTATAGCAAGATACATATGTACACAAGTTGCACTTAGGATGTGGTACTTCAGGACCAAGAATTGTATATGCTTCAAGCAACTTCAATCTTTCATGGATTGACATATAAGTTAAGTCATATAAGCCATATAATAGACTTTAGATGCATATCAAGTTTTCATGTCATGCTAAACAAATAAGATATCGAAAACTGATTACACATACCATTGACTTCATACTTTCAAGTATTTGAACTACATGTCCAAAACTACATGTCTTTCATATGGAATCAATTCTGCTTGAATTGTATCTCTTCTATTTAGCCACTATTTTTGTTTGTATTCAACAAACATAAGATCCTCATCGATATTTAGCGCTATCATAGATGTCGTCGACGAACATTTTATATCGGTTCCAGTAAATTTTCATAAAGACATAACATGGAGATCTCTTTATTCATATATTCAGGTACCTGAATCTCTCATGAAATTTTATGAAGTGTTATGTCATGTGATCTTCTAGATCACTTGCCTCCCCATTATGATCACTTTGATCATTTGCTCATCTTCTTTATTAAGAAGTTATTTTGAAACCGATTTGTCTATACGCTTAAGCGTATCAAAGACTTTGTCCTTCTGGGACTTAATATGAGCATTTGCAGTGAGAATATAGTTACTTTCTTTGGGTCAGCAAATGCGTATAGCATGCTTTGCAATATGTTGCAATTGAATTATCCTTTTATGAACTTCAGGTTCATATTATGATATTCGAGGATCTATATATACAAATGATAATTCATCACATGTAACCTTTTCTCAAGTGTTTATCATGTCTCCCCCTCATGTTAGAAAAGCTAACTTGTTTCCTCAACTTTGAGAGTCCATCTTTGTGCATTATGGTGTTAATGAAAATATACACCGCACATCAATAATAATAAGATGAAATTATTTGGTTCCTGACCCTGAACCACTTGTGAGGGGAGAATATAATATACTCTCGTATACAACGTATATCAAATTGATATATATAACTTCATTCTCATAAGAAATAGTTTAGCTATTGAGTGGAGGCACTCAATAATTATCTTGCTAAACCAACTATGATATAAACCAACTTATCAAGATGAACTATCTTGAATAGAAAATCTGGAAATTATGCTCGAAGTTATACTACTGAGCAATTTACCTCGCAAGCACCGGCCAGGCTGCGGGTTAATAACAATCACACATGTAACCATATCATAGATGCATCATATGTGGTATGCATGGCAGGTGAATGGGACCATATTCACCTTTGATATTTCCAGAATTTATGGGATTCAACCCGAACTTTTTAGTTGGTCAATTAATTAATGAGAACAAGTAATACAAGAGAATTCGTAAAGAACTTTCTAGTTCTTTAATATTTACCCATGTGAATTCTCTATTACTGCACATCATACTTAAAATGATATGGCTAACCCGAATGCCAACTGAATAAATTATCAATATTGATAAACTTCAAATTTACACCATGACATGTGCAATTATCAATAAACTTCAAGTTTATTATGATATGGGTTTTTATATCAATAAACGTCCACTTTATTGTGGTATTCTTGTGTAGTACAAACTGGAGAATAAAGAGGGTAGTTTTTCACATACAGATTATCCCGCTACAAGTTGTAGTAATAGAATATATCAAATCTTTCCTTTATTTATAGTCTCAATATAATCAATCGCTTTCGCATATACTTTTGAAACTGAATAAGTTTCTTTGAGACTTACTACAACACAATACCTTATTGGTAATCAATTGTGTTTCTCCAACATAGTAATAATTGGCTCTTCTAGAGCTCTCAATTAATTTTGTACTACCACAAATTCATCAACATCCATGTGGTGAATATCTCTTTTAAAGAGAAAGTTATTCATTATGGTCATGTCAAAATTATATGCAAGATATGTTTCTTGCATTATTATTGTCCTTTGATAATCACATTGACAAATTATTTTGGCGTACAATAGGTACGTGACCAATGACTATTCATGCCATGACATTATTTTCATATATCATCTCAAACCTCCTTCTAGGGGTGAGTGTGGTATATTCAATACCAATTTCATGTTCATATTCTTCCAATAATGAATATGTATTCGTGAATCAGATGTTGTCACATTCACTGCGGGGATATGTGATTTTGTTATCCTTTTCAAATCTGTAAATGCGTCTGGCATTCGATTTGCTATTCTTTGCAGATGGATAATATTTTGCATCTCTTTTTCACAAATAGAGGTATGTGGATAAAGATGAGATAATGATGCATTTTTTCACAAAATTTCCCGTTTGGTTTCACCAACTTCTCCCCCTAATTTTGGGAAAAGTGTCTCATCGAATTGACAGTCTGCAAATCGTGCAGTGAACAAATCCCTTGTCAATGTTTCGAGGTAGCGAATAATGGAGGCCTATTCAAACTCAACATATATTCCTAACCTTCTTTGCAGACCCATTTTGGTGCAATATGGCGGTGCTACAGGCACATATACTGCACATCCAAAAATTCTTAAGTGGGATATATTAGGTTCATGACCCAAAACTCATTGCAACGGGAAATATTTGTGATAATTCGTCGTTCTGAGACGAACTAGCATTGCTGCATGCAAAATGGCGTGACCCCAAACCGAAGTGGGCAGCCTTGTTTTCATGAGTAAATGAGGAATTCAAGATTATTCTCATCTATTGTCTCAATATGATATCCATTTTGAATGATACCTTTAAAACTCAACAAGTTCCTTTTAGACTTGGAGGAGAACATTGCATTCTCTAAAATGTTGTTCCTTTAGGCAGAGTAATAGTTGCTCTTCCGGAGCCTTTAATCAATTTACTACTACCAGAAATTGTAGTAACATCTGCCTTACATATACTTAAATGAGAGTAATATTTCTTCTCCTTGAATATCGTATGTGTGGTACATGAATCAATTAATCAAAAGAGATATACGAACATGAGAATAAACAAATTTAATCCGTTGCTTCATAATTAAACAATATTTTCAAAATCTGCTGAGGTTAGTCGATTAACTTAGTTAATAGTCGACTAACTTGGGAAGCAGTCATCAGGTTAGTCGACTACCTAAATCAGATAGTCGACTATCTTGCCTTGCGGAAAAGTCCAGTTTTAATGCGAAATATTAGTTAGTCGACTAACTAAGTTGATAGTCGAATAACTTAGTAAACAGTCATCAGGTTAGTCGACTATCTAAATTAGATAGTCGACTATCTTGCCTTGCGGAAAAATACAGTTTTAATGCGAAATATTAGATAATCGACTAACTGTTAGGTTAGTCGATTAACTCTACTGGAAAATAAAAATATCTTTGAAATTTAAGCATATTGAAACATTCTAAAGAACTAATACTAACATTATATCATAAGCTAACTAATACGAGTTGATACTAATGACTATTAGTTTATTCACTAACTAATACAAATAAGTAAAATAAAATCAAACAATTCCATCTTCCTTTATCACAGATCCATCACCAATTAAGTGATCTATTTTCCCCTTAGGGTGCTCAAAGAAGTCTGCCACATCCAAGTGGGTGATGTCAAAATTGTCGTCAGAGACAGAATTGGTTTCAGGGCATTTACCTTTTAGAGATGCTTGATAAAGCTCAACCAAATGTCTTGATACACGGCAAATTTTCGCCCAGTGCCCTTTTCCACCGCAACGATAATATATAGTTTATGAACTATTTGCTTTTGGATTCTCATCGCATCGTGCTTGTGGCAGAGTGACCAACTTCAGGTTGTCATATCTCTCCTTTAAGCCATTCCACAAGATAGGTGGATCTTTGACTGTGATATATTCAATTTTCAAACCTTCATCAAGGTGATGGCGCAAGAAAATCAAGGCCTTAGCACAGTTTCAAACCTTCATCAAGGTGATGGCGCAAGAAAATCAAGGCCTTAGCATAGTCTTGGGTGGATGCATTATTTCTGTCTTTAATGGCGTCTCCAAGACCCATTGCATCCAAATGGATTTCAGCATCCAACACCCATGTCATATAGTTCTTGCCCGAAATTTCAAGGGCAACGAACTTTCTTTTCATAATGTCAGACATAAAACAAAATTACATCAAGAGCGTGTCCATACTTACCGGCTTTATTACAATTATCACATTCACTTCAGGGAATGGATCATAATCATCTGTATGTGCTATATACAATCTCATGTCAAATATTACTTTCATAAAGTGAAAGATTATTTTGAGAATCTTTATTATTCTCATTATCACAATGATGACGATTATAATTCCGTCTATTGCCACGTCCACATCCATTGATACCTTCACGGTAATAATTTTGTCTTCTTTCAGACTTATCACATACTGCTATCACATTCTCTAAAGGGAATGAGAATGAAGCAAATTCAATGGGACGGATTTTCAATTCTTTGCCCACAATCATACATGAATTTAATCATGGCAAGACATAGAAATTTTACCACTTCACGTGTTTATAATTTCTTACAAACTCCATTAGAGTAATAATCAAACTTTGTTGTCTACGTTTGTATATGAAATCAAATCGTAGAATTTCAAGAATTTGAAAGGGAAAAGTAAATTACTTACCTTTAAGGTATACCAATAAATGTTGTGATATCAAATATACCTCATGAGTTTCCATTCCGTTGCATTATTTTATGATGATACCATCTCTTCTATTCTTCCGTATAGAAATTCTCATATGGAGCAGTAGCAATCGTTATTACACTCTTTTGCTTGGAAATTCACCTTCAAAAAGAAAACAAAAGTAAACAACGAGAAAGAAAAAAAATTGAAGACTTTCAGAAACCAAAATATCACAAATCTCGTTTCACTCAAATAGAAAAAACGACGGAACACGAATTAGAGTGGATGAATCTGATTGCAACTCGAGATTCTGAGAGCGATAATTGCTGAATATTAAATTCAATTGGTTAGAGACTCGTGCTGATAACGTGTTATGAAATAATATAAGAACAAGAACAATAGAGAGAAAAGTAGAGAGATGAGTATTCTTATTGATACTTTGGGATGATTTACAATGGGGTAAGACCCCTCTATTTATAGGAAGAGAAAAGACTTAGCCTCAAAGTAGAACTCTTCTATAAGATAGACATTTACTCTAATTAGAGTTCTATTTATAACAAAAATGACTTTTCCTTTTTAAAGTAGTAAGTACTAACCTAAAATGATAAGGGAAAGGTGTGCTCTTGCTTGCATAAATAACAACAACAACAACCCACTACCTTACCCCTACCCTTGGGTAGAGAAGTGGTGTCTGCGGAGGGTAGTATGTACGCAAATCTTACCCTACCCTTGGATAGAGAGGCTATTTCCAAATATACCTCCAACATCACTCCCTCCAATAACTTACCACCTTGCTCTTGGGGAGACTCAAACCCACAACCTATCGGTTGTAATTCCTGTTATCTCTTGCTTGCATAAATATAAAATTATAAGCCCGCAACAGTAAACCGGAATTGTATACTGGTGAACATACAACAAGCCTCTCTAACTTTGACATATGGCCTCATTCCGGTGCTTCAACAAAAATGAAATAGCGCGTTGATTAACGGGTACTTATACTTAGCTCTGCTTCTCTTTCTTTCGCATCAATACAGAAATGAGCTCGTATTTGCGCAAGAAATTCCAAAGTGCTTTTGGTTCGGTGGAATCAACAGAGTCCCAGAATGCCAAAGATGAGTTTCCGTACGATGCTGAAACTGATGGAAAGTCGGAAACTGAAGAGATTGAGCCTAGTAAAGTCGGAATTATGAGAGCCCTTGTCGAGAAAGAAGATCCCTCCGCTAAGGTCTGCTTCCAAATTCTTTACTTAGGTCTACCACTACTTTCCCCTTTAATACAATTCCTAATTTTAGTTAGTTGGTCTTTAATACACATTTGATGTTTCTCAAGGAATCAACTTCAAATTATTAACTTGCTAGTAGTAGCGGTGGAACCAGGAATTCATTTTGCCCGATGCTTAGATTCACTTGGTTATCTTTTCAGAAAATGGGGGAACTATAAATCTATCTTCGAAATAACATCTAGCCCTGTCAAATCATACATATTTCCTACATCAACTCTTCCTTTCTCGACTTTTCCTGCTTTTATATTCTTGTGGATTGGAAGGAGTAGGCTTCTTCTGCTACGATACAAAAGATGCTGCTGCTTTAATCAGTCTGGAGTGAGTTGTCCAGCTTTTGGATTCTGCTGTTTTTCTCCGTAGTCTGACACCGGCTTTAAACTAACCAGTGATGGACCTGTGCCTGTTTATAACCTATCTAACTTTGATGTTAAAGTAACTAGTGATGGATTTGTTCCTGGTTACTGGTTAGACCCACTTATAATTTAAATAAGTAGCAGCCAGCCGGTGCATGAAGCATCTCGTGTTCCCACAAGGTTTGGTGAAGGGTCGTACCCAAAGGGGTTAGACCCACTTATGTCTATTCAAATTTTTGAAAATGCTGTATCAATAGTCTGATTGGTGTTTCTGCTTCTAAAATGCAGGGTGTGGATGATCAGATGATACGCAGATTTTTACGAGCTCGAGATCTAGATGTCGAAAAGGCTTCTAATATGTTCCTCAAATACCTGAGCTGGAGAAAGGACTTTGTACCTAATGGCTGCATATCTCCTTCTGAAATATCAAATGAGCTTGCGCACAATAAGGTGTTTATGCAAGGACAAGACAAGATCGGGTGCCCTATTGTTATTGCCTTTGGCGGCCGACATAAGCAAGCTAGTGTAGATGAGTTCCAGCGTATGCATTTGTAAAAACTGAATCATCTATCTGTATCTTATACTTTATATGCTCAATAACCTAACGACCTTCTCTTTTAGAAAATAAAGCTGACATTGAACTAACATGTTCATCCTTCAATACAGGTTTAGTCACGTACACCCTTGACAAAGTATGTGCTAGGTAATTCAGAAAACATATGATCTCTCTCTCTCTGTTTTTTATTTTTTTATTTTACGAGTATATGATCTCTCTCTGTTCCTCCCACCTCCCTCCGTGTATATGCCCCTTCCAATATTTCCTTTCTGCCTTGAGTGAATAACTCGAGCTTAAAGTCCTTAATCAAACATGGAATAAGCTGGTGTATAATTTGGACCTAATATGATATGTACTTCATTCTCATGTTTCAATCAATTTGAGATAACAATTATAGACTGCAGTATTAAGGCATGTACTCATTTCTTTTGATCCGGGCAACCTCATAATAGCCAGGCAAAGCTCAAGGGGTCCCTTCTAGCCTTGTAATTATGCCATACCCCTGAAAGCAGGGAATTGTCTATCTTGTAGTTCTCTGTGCCTGTCGACCTGTCTGTTCCTTTCAGTTATCTGTCAGATTGTGTTTGCCTGTCTACCTGTTTGTTCATATTCTTTTTCCTTTTCCAAGTTTTAGCTTATGACATTCTGTGTTTGGGTTTTCGGTATATATTTGTAGAATGCCAAATGAGCAAGAGAAGTTTGTTGCCATTGGAGACCTGGAAGGATGGGGATATGCTAATAGTGATATTCGTGGATATTTAGCTGCTCTTTCAATATTGCAGGTTCGTTTCCCAGCATGTTACTCAACACACAACTAAACAATATAATCATAATTTGGAACATCATCTTTCTTTCTCTTTGTGTCAACTTCAGGACTGCTACCCTGAGCGGCTAGGCAAGCTATTTATAGTCCATGTACCTTACATATTTATGACTGCATGGAAAGCTATTTACCCTTTTATCGACAGCAAAACAAAGAAAAAGGTAACTAGTATGACTGCATGTAAGGTTATTGACCTTTTATTGACAGCCAAAAAAAGAGGAAGGTGAAATTAGTATCCTCTTGAAGATGTTATCAGCACTTTATAAAGAAATTCAATTTGATAACAAAAGCCCTATATTTCCTTTCTTTAAACTTTGAAGAAAGAAACTACCAAAGAACTCACAGGAGTTTCTGCAATATTTTAGAAATATCTTCATTTATCTGCATCATGCCCTTAAGTGGGTGACATTTGAATTGGTTCTATTCATCTCCTTCCATTTTTTCCTTTTGTAGGTGGGGTTGTGGGGTTGGGGGTTATGGACTTAGATTCTGAAATTTAATGAATACTTTTGTCTGAAAAGTGTTCTTTCTGGGACCAAGTCTGCTGGGAAACTATTACTGTAACTTCTCCTAGTGTATACATAATTCTAAAAGCATGCATAGACAGAGTGATATATGAGTCTGATCCATTTTATTGTTATTCTTCTCTTTGAAACATTTGCGCAGATTATTTTTGTTGAGAACAAAAAGTTGAGATCAACTCTTCTGCGAGACATTGATGATGGCCAACTAGCTGATATATATGGGGGCAAATTACCATTAGTTCCTATTCATCACTGCTAAATGCAATGCCAAACTGGTTTTGCTTGTCCCTTCAGCTTGGGCACGACAAGCTGCCATTTCAATGCCCTTATTCAGGAAGCAATAATTGCAGTGGTTTAGTTATGACTTAATGCCCTAGGAGCCATTACAACCACATATTATCATTTCTAAATGATTCGTGGATTATATTGTATTTTTATTGTCTTTTAACTGGTTCTAATGTTAGCCAAACTTCATGAGTAGAAACTGTTGTCTCCATCTGTTTTTGGTATGACCGGGAGGGGACGTAAAGGGTCGTTTGGCACGACGATAAGCAAAAATAATCCTGGGATAAAAATTTAGTAAAGATTATCCCTTATTTGGTTACTAATCATGGGACAAATTATCCGAGGATTAGAAATAATACTCGAATAACTGATACCTGTCTGTCAGAGGATGGAATAGTAATCTTAAAATAAGTTATTCTAGGATAAAGCAGTGATTAATACAACGGAAAAAGGTCCAAATTTAGTCGTGTACTTTGCAAAAAATGTGTAGATTTGACCTCCGTTAGAAGTTTGGTTCAAATATACCTTGATGTTAAACCTTTGAAGCTAATTTGTTTCTAATTTAGGTGATTAGCACCAGTGCTGCACACGTAACATTTTTAACTCACCCATTTAACCCTCTCCATTTGACTTGGTTAAGAAATTGGTTGCTCACTCACAAAAGAGAGAAGAAAACTGGTGGCCTTCCTGATTTTCCTCACCATTTTGTTACAATAGCACCAACATTGAACAGTCGCAAAACCCGCATTGTTTTTCAGCTTCGGTGAGATCTCATTCTTCCACCTTCAAATTCCATCCACATTTTTTTTCACAAAACAAGCATTAAAAAATCACAGTAATTCTTCCTTTTTGGAGATGCCGATAGTGCAAGGAAAGATTAATGGGCAGAAGCCAAATAATGAAATGAAGTTGTTAAGAATTGAACTGAAATAACCAAAAAGAATTCACCTCTATCTTGGGACTAGAGCAGGCACCCAAGTGAAAAACATAGAAGAAGCTCAACAAGCAACGTAAATCAATCGCAAGCAACTAAATTTCTTAACTTTTAAAAAACAAACTAACTAAATTTTAAACTTTCAACCCAAATACGAAGAAAAACACGACAAAATTTCCAAATTCAACTCTAGTACCACCAGGGAACTTTGTGGGAGAAGTGGGTTTCGTAATGGAGATTGGCTTGTAACAGTAGTGGTCGGTACAAAATGATTTATGTAGGCTGTCCATGGATTTGCATGAAATGGGATTACATTCGAGTTGCATTTTATAACTGCCCTGATTCGGGATGAGAGATGAATAAGGTTAGAAAGATAAGTTTGACACATGGGGAGTTTTGGTGCTAATCAAATTATTAATAAATGGGTGAGAATTATAAAGCCTTATTAGCAGAATTAGAAAAACAATTAGCTTCAAACATATGCCCGTTAGCAAATATGGTTATTTTTAGCCCAAAAGTTTAACGGCAAGCGTATATCTTAACTAAACTTCTGACGGAGGACAAAAATCTAGATATTTTTACAAGGTACAAGGGTCAATTTGGACCTTTTCCCTAAATATAACATATTAACCAGTCAATAAAAATATTATTAGTATAACTAATTCCAATATAATTAATCCCAGTATAACTACTTCTACTATAACTAATGTCAACATAATTTGTCTTCAAACCAAATAACCCCTAAATGATAAAATACCAAACTCTAAACCAGCCACATTACAAACTCTAAACCGCTAAAAGATGTGCAGCATGTCACATCAGCGCTTAATGTCCAGTTTGCACTGATGAATACCACCACACATACCAGATCGACAGAGACTAACTAGAGCACACCGAAGAAGACATCTCCAGAAGATAAATTAATACACCACATAAATCACAAACAGGACTCGTGCCAAGAGAATTTATATTAAAAAAATAGAAAACAAATTGCCAGCAAATCCGGAAAATGCTTAGCAAGCAGCCAGCAAAATTATTCGCACAAAAATCCATTATCTACCCAGAAATGGCGGGCAAGTACAAATCCAAAATCATAACTCACAAAGTGAGAACATAAGGAATTAAAGAAATGTGTATATGGTTTTCGTCAAGATCATATTTTGGTTCCAGCAGCTACAACTTCCCACAAGTACAGCCTTTTTACCTACTTAACCAATAAGTAACTTGTTCTCTTCCAGGAAACTATAAGTAGGCACCTCCAGATTATATGGTGCAGGTCCCTTGCGGATCCTACCAGAGATATCATAATGGGAGCCGTGGCAAGGGCAAAACCAACCACCAAAATCACCAGCATTTGGCAAAGGAATGCACCCAAGATGGGTGCATACTCCAATAACCACAAGCCATTCTGGATTCTGAACCCTCTCTGCATCCTGTTGCGGATCGCGAAGGGAGCCAAGATCAACACTGTTTGCCAAACTGATGTCGTCCTCAGTTCGACGCCTGATGAAAACAGGTTTTCCACGCCACTTTACAGTAACAGTTGTACCAGGTTCAATGCTGGAGAGATCCACTTCGAGTGAAGCAAGGGCAAGAACATCCTTACTGGCAGACATGCTCAAAACAAACTTAAGAATCAGGAGACGCACCAATGAGGCATAGACAAACCTGCCTCCTGTCAAGACAAAGTAGGCAAATGCACGTTTGCTTGGATCACCAGGTGGATACCGGTCATGGTTGTGTTCATCATAAACAATCTTTGATGTGGGATTCTTAATAGCAGCCACTGTGGGTGGAAGATCTGGGACTAAACCCATATCATGTGCATGAGAAACTGAATTAGATGAAAACCCTGAAATAATTGAAAAGCTGTTAGAATTAACAGATGCCAAACCCCAGCAACTTCCAAAATTTATCATGGATAAAGCCAAATCAGCAAAATGACATCAAGCCAACATCAGAAGATTAATAAGCTGATCGTTCAGACACTAATAGCTAACTATCTCAGTCAACCAGTTTCTATTCCATGGATTTCCCGCACAATATCCACCTCGAATGTTTGCATGTAATCAAAAAAAATGACATGACAATTTTCTTCCAATACCTTACGAGGCGCTATTATTCACAAGGTCCAATCAGACTTAGGGCAGAGGACACTTCGTAACTCGTCAACTCCACCCCACAAAGACCAACATTTAAGATGAGATGCTTGTTGTTGCAGTGATAGAAGAATTAGAACTCAGTTTTCCCTTGTTCATAGATATTTTTTTAATATTTCGAAGCAGGAGATATAGTTAACTGTAGGCGTACAATGAGCTAATAAACTGTACAATTGAAACTGCAAAGCAGTTGACGCTTGCCAATGTAAATTCACCCGGTAAGATAAACTAGAAGTGTTTCGTTAGACGACTCAAAACATACAAACTTTGCATCCACCTTAAGTCTCTGGTGAGGTCTAGAATAGCACAACCAATAAATTCAACCTATATATCGTACCCAAAGTAAGCAAGCACAGAAATGATTGTAGAAACACAAAGAAACAAACACATTGCTATCCTCGTAAGAGACTAATAACTATAACTGCAGTGGCTAGTTAAGAATGATACAATAAATAGCTACAGGTGTGGCCTAGCTGTCAATGAAACTGGAATTGGATATGGAAGACAAGTTCTTCCATATGTCTAAGCCTTAATGGACAGAATTACTCAACAACTGCAATGGTATGAGATAGCAGATACTCCATTAAAATTTAAATAGCTGAGCGCACACTGCTATCCCGTGAAAAAAGAAAAACAAAAAGAGTGATTCAGTGAACATTAATGAGATCCCCGTGAAACTAAACAAACCAGACAGACGTGCCTTATGGATGTTGCAAGATGCAAACACAAATCAAATCCAGATTATCAAAGTTACAAAACTGATGGCAGAACATAAAATCCATCTTCTGCCCTGTTTTTAAACAGCACATGCTGCTTACAGATTATCAACATCCAGTATTCTTCCTTAAGTACTCCATTCTGGTATAACAAATCACTTCAATTCCAAACCATCGAATTGATACATATCCTCATATCGATAAGAGGGCCAAAGAGATGGACCTGATGTATGCCCATCAAATTAACAATTAAAAGGAAACTGGAAAAAGAGTTGTTCTATGGCCAAATAGTTGTATTGATTTTACAATTAGTGGGCCAAAATATTTTTTAGTAGCTTCTTCGCATCTAAGTTCAGAGAACTCTCATGACTAAGAGATTTCAATAAAATATCGTACTCCTCCTCTTCCGTATCCTGTATGATTTCGGGGTATTATTACTTTTTGCCCATGTAAGAATACATTCGGTAGACTAAAAAGTATATAAAATTCTTGTAATATTTGTACAAAAATATATATATTTCGGCTACGTTTTTTGAGAGCGACTATACAGTGTCATTTTCCCTATGATTTTTGCCAGGAATTCACTTCAGTTATCTTCCCAATCAAGAACAAACAAAGCATTCTTCTTTCAAGTGCTTATCGCGCACAATATTTTTTTGAAAACTTCACCATTCATTTTATAAGTACAACTGGATTCAACCTGGGTTACGAGCATACTTAAATGGCCTATCTCAACTCAATCATAAGAAAATAGGCTATTAAAAGTGCTCAATCAGCTTTCTCTGTACTGCACTGCATAGTCTTCTACAAAGAATGGATTAGGTAGAAAGAGACACTAAACACTGCAAAAGTTTTCTTCGTGGACTGGGTACCCTTTTTTTTACTTTTTTCATCTTTCTTTTTGATATCTATTGTAGGACTTTATCTAACGACAAAGAAACCTAAATAACCAACCATATAATCTCCAAGCAACATGTACCATATAAAAATCTGGGAGGAAGAATATGGGTTATATGATCTGTTGTTAGTTTTGGGACTTTGACTAACGGTAGAATGTATTTTGCCCATTTTCACAAACATTAAGGATGTTTTTTGTTAAGTCGGACATATAAAGGATGAAGTTTAAGTTTGAGCAACAGTATAAGGATGCTTTTAGCAAAAAATTCTTAAATAAAAGTCTATGGTGATACCAGCAAAATATACCATATGGAAAGTGGAACATAAAAATTGCATTAAAACTAAGTTATCACTTCCTTACTGAAGAAATTAGCTACAAATATCAAATATTGCGCATAATTAGCAATTATCGTATTTAAGGATCAGACTAAATAATTGAATGAAAAGAAAAAACAGACCTCTGATATGGTGGAGAAACAAAGAAGCGAGAGAAGGAGAAATGGATCTGGGGGAAGAGGAATCGTCATCAGAACTGAAATGATTTGCAGAGATGAAAGCGGAAGAAGATGGAGCGACGGAACGCACGGGCCATCGCGATAGTGACGAAGCTCTTCTCCCAGCTATCCTCAGCATCTTCTCCTCTTAGGGTGAGCTCGTTATCAGCCTAGGGTTTCGCTTCGCAACTGCGACAGAGAGCAGTGATGATTTTTGAGATTAACAACTTTCCCTTTTTCCTATTTCTTATTTTCCACTCTCTTCCTAAAAGGTCGCCGACCCGGTCACAGTACTTTTCTCTTTTTTCATTTTTTTCTTTTTTACTTTATAATCAAAATTAAATCGTAAAATTCCAAATATGCCCTTAAACTATGGAAAATAGAGCAGTTTTAGTCCATTTATTTTTGGTACCAATGAGGTCCTTGCCATTAAAAAGGAAAAAGAAAAAAAGAATCATTTTGCCTTCAAAACTAATTGATCATTAACGTTGACAACCTGATCTTGATAAGGTGAAATGAACCAATAATTTTGTTTTTCTTAATAGTAATTTTATCACTTTTACTTTAATGGCAAAAATAAAAGAAGTCCCAGTGAACAGTTTGACTGTATTTCATTGAGTTCAAGTCCAATAATTTTATCATATTGTTTACCTCGAAAATATGAGTAACAATTAAATTTAATTTGTGGTTTTAAAAATACGTAACTTAATTCAATACAATTAATAATCAAGAAATATAATATAGAAAAGGAAGAAATGAGCAAACCAAACTAGTGATGTTAGGCAGTGTTGGCCTTGAGCCAAAGGGACCTCGAGATTGGTAAAGAACGATAAAGCAAGAATAATAAAGCTAAAGGACAATTCTGGCGAACAATGAGCGAAAAGTAGAGAGTATATTCTTTATCAATGATTAGATGATGTTTGCAAATGATTGGAGTCCCATTTATATAATGGGGAACCTAAATCAGGAAATTTCTATTTACAATAAGGAATCTTATTGGGACATCTGTATAACTGCCTAGTACAAATTTGTACAAATTCGTACAAATCTATTTCGAAATTTATGTCATGATCTTGGGGACTTGGCAGGAACCTTGCTCATTAGATTACAAACTCGTAACGACATTATCTCGAGGCCGATCACGTTCGGCCTCGATGTTCATCGGACACGACACTTTGATATTCGAAGCCTCCCATCGGGCTCGCTCTTAGTCTATTTCGATCTCGCTCCCGAAGTGACCCTCGAGCTCACGAAATCTGATAACTCCAATTTCTACCATATATAGATAGTCCCTGCGTTTCTTATAGTATAGTGACAAGAAACAAATTGAGTCCTTGATTTTTACCCCGATTTGCCACAACATCATCATCGTGACACAAGCGATTCAGAAACAAAAGCTTGGAAGTCTTCCTTTCCCGAGGAAACTTTTAGCGAGTCCGGCGGCGGGGAAGATTTTGAGGGCGAAGACACTTTTGCCGATAAGGACTGTGTTGTTTAGGTTTCGTACTCTTAGTAATTTTTTGCTTTCGAAGTTGATCGGCCCTTGCGAGGAACTCTTGATCATGACTATAGCTCTTATAAAAAGGTTTATACAAAGCCTTTTTTTCTTCCACGACTTCTGAATCTATTACCCTTTTGTGTGGGTCAAAGCTCCTTAACATAAAATTCCTTTTGAATGTCCAAAGTTTGAGATGGTAATGACCAACAATAAGTTTCTCGAACATTTCTAAGCAATGTTCCCTAAATGACCATTTGAACTTAAGTTTGAGTAGCTCTTAGTTTTAACAGTCGACGAGGTAACGTAGCCCTTGAGCTTGATAGTTGAGTAAGTGCATGCTCGAATTTGAAATGAAAATAGCCCTTAGGCCTTATGGTCAAGTGAGGACATGCTCGAACTTGAGATGAGGTGGCCCTTGGGCTCGAAAGATAGTCCGAGTGAGAGTTTTCTCAAACTCACGTAGCCCTTGGGCTTAGTAGTCAAGCTAGTACTTGCTGGAACTCAAAATAAAAATAGCCCTTAGGCTTTATAGTGGAGTGAGTATTTGCTCGAACTCAACATAGAATTAGCCCTTAAGAATTTGTATATTGGACCTTAGGCTCTTTTAAATCGGCCCTTAGGCTCTTTAAGTTGGGCCAATTAGACCTCTAAGACGGCTATTATTTTTTCCTATTTTCGGCTAAAGGACTTAGTGAAAATTTCTTTAAGCCTTAGCATGTGTTTTTTGTACCTTTGGATTTTTTGAGGGTTCAATCGACCAGAACCTGTTCGTGTTAATAATCCTTGAGGCTTTTTCGAAGGTTGATGTTATCGAAGACTTGAAATTATTTGAAGGCTAATTTTTGCTAAGGGTATCCGAGTTTAACCAGTTTTTCGAAGTATTTGAATGTCTTTAATTTAAGGAGGAAGTCGGACGTCTCCTAGCCGCATTACTTCGGCCGTAACATTTTATATGACCGTTGTCTTTAATATGACTGTAGTCTTTAATATCGTCGTAGCCTTTTATATGACCGTAGTCTTTAATATGGTCGTAGACTTTGGGTATGTCTCTTGGACTTGTTTCCCAATAACCTATCAAAATTTTCCGAAAGGTTAGCCCCCGAGTATGATTGCCTTAGCCTTTGCGTTGAGGGATGCCTCTATGAGGTCTTATAAATTCGAGTTTAGATACTCGAATGCGTTGATTGTCGATGAAGTCCCCGAGTATTTGAGGTGTATTTACGTTTTGGCCCTTGAGCCATTTCTCGTGGAATCACAAGTATGATGTTCGTATAATAACAAGTTTCTTTGATACAAAAAATGTTTTGATATAGAAAGACTGATTCTTTGGATAATTGATACATGCGTACATGCTTTGCCATTGGGGCTCGACTATTCTATACGGACATGGTTCATCTAACTGTTTGGCCCATTAAAAAGTTTTCTCATCGAGACCCGATGTCCTGAAGTGATTCCTTGCACCAAAGTAGACATTCAAGGGCAATGCCCTTCAGTAAGGCTTATTATAGGGAACCTTGGATACCGTTGAATTTCTCTACGTTAACACGACAATGGTTGCCTCATTAAAAATCTTGCCGGAAAATCCATTTGGGACAAAAATCGATCTAAGGGAAAAAGAGTGCAACGCGTGCTTTAAGGTCCAAAGCTTCGTGTCGATCCTTGTCGAAATCCTGCAAGTGTTAGTCAAAAAAATAGAAAGGATTGGACCAGGATCGTACTTTTATTCGTATGTTGGATATTTAACGTGATATACGGTCTGCATTATACGGCCGATATTAATCTCCATTCGACCTCGATTCTCGATTGACGTCTTCTTCGATCCTACCCATGGGCCTGCTAGGATAAAAGTGATCCCGAAGGAGTCCCTAGTTGATCATCCTCGACTCTAATATTCGACTGGTACCAATTATGTATGTCGGCCCAAGTGACAGCGGGGTACTCGAGTAAACGTTTCTTCAACTGATATGATGCTTGATGGGTATAATCTATTCATATATTTTATATGTTAAATATTAAATATTTTAAATAAAATATAAATAAGTATACCATGTTCTCCCATATTTTCTAACATACTTCGCATGGGAAAGAGCGTATGAAAATTAAAGACAAGAAGCAAAAAACAAAGAGTAAGAATTGAGTAGTCAACCGGGAATGAAGAAGCAAAAATAGCACCATAGTTGCGACAATGGCAATTGGAATTCATGAAGCAAAGCCATAGGTGCAATTACAAAGCCATAGTTGCAATTTTCATAGTTGAAACTATGGATAACCTTGGCAAGAAAACTCTATAAATAGAGTGTGAATCTTGAAGAGAATGGATAGAGAGTCTTGAGCAAAGAAGAACTATTCTTGGTCTCTCTTTGTCTTTAGTATTTACTACTTGTTGTCTTTGTTTTAGAAGAATAATATTTCCTCATGAGATCTTTATTCCTAAATTAGTTTTTTTTACTTCGTAATGGAGTAAACTTCTTTTGTTGGGATAGTTGATGAAGCTTGATATATATATATATATATATATATATATATATATATATATATATATATATATATATATATATATATATATATATATATATATATATATATATATATATATATATTAATTATAATACTATCTCAGTTTAATACATCCTTGTCTTGAAACTTTCTATTTATATTTTATGTTGTGCTATAATAATAGATTTTAATTAGTCATTGTTATCAATTCTATATATTTTATATTTAAGTTACTATCATATTGATTTTATAATTCTCACGGAGCAAAATTAATATATAGTGACTATTTAATAAAATAGTGAAGTGAGAGCAATTATTAGTAAGCTATTATTAAGAGTCGGTAATCTTGTTTGCCTCAGTTTAATTTCTCACGGAGGAATTGTTGTAGGCAAGATTATTAATTTTGTAGTAAAAATATTCTCACAAAGGTTTTACTACCGCCTAGCACAATTCAAGCTCACTAACTATTTTATTCAAAATTTACTTTAGTTTAGTTATTAATACTAGTACTATACTAGAGATTAATGTTAATTTTTTTTCTTTCAAAATTTTAAGTAGTTTATGACCCTCTCTTCTATAAAAGAATTGGCTAATTACGATCCTGAAATTGAAAGATTTATTCGATTGTGTAGGAAAGAACAAACATCATCTTCCCAAGGAGCATCTTGTAAAGAAATGGAAAACCATGAAGGAAAGGATATTAACCCACTTGGGTCCCACCACCAGTCCATGTAGAAGAGCAATTTGATGAATTGGTGTCAAGGCCAGCAAACAGAATCAATAGGGATTATGCTAGACCTAATCGCTTCAACTGTGAATCTAGTGTTAGACCTAATCATTTGCATTTTTAGCATTCAATGTCAAATAGTGAATTTTGTTTCAATTGGTGTTTAATTATGTATGATAATTGTTGCTACGAATTAATTAGTATTTTTGATAAGTTAATTTAGTTTATAAATTATTTAGAATTTTAGTTTTTATTAATTAGAAAATAAAAGAAAATAGAGCAAGAAAATATAAGAAAATCGAATTGGACCTCTTATCCTAATTTGAATTCACCTGGCCTAAATGTCTCACAAACTCAACCAAAAACACCTCTGCCCAACCCAAAATCCCTGACCCGGTCCATTTCCACCCCATCCATTTTTTATTTTTCAGATTTTTTCTTTCTTTTTCATTCTTTCACTTAACCAAATAATCAAACCCTAAACACACCCTAAACTCATCAGCCGTCACACCTAAACACCTACCCCCCATCTCTTCATCTTCTCCAAAACAGCCTCCCTAGCCGCCAAGCCCTGAAACCACCCAAGCTCCATAGCCATAGCTGCCCTTCCCCTTCCAGTCGACCCTCACAACCAAACGACACCATGGTTGCCCTTCTTCAACCAGCCCTCACGACCATAGCCGCCACCCCCCTGCCCGTCTCCAGACCCTCAACCACTGCCCAAACATCCCCACGACCAATGACCATATCCACCCCATCGTCAGTCACCTATCTCCTACACCTGAACCACCGTTGACCACCCTAGCCCTCATGTCAAATGCTCTAGAACCGTTGACCAACCTAACCCCCACGTTCCACCAGAAGTCCGTCGACTATAGTAAAATCTACCCTAACAGGCTTCACAAAGTATAAACAAGGAAGTTTAAGCAAATAGGAAAGTAAGACAACTAAACATTCTTCTCTAAACTAACACAGGCTAAATTTGCAATTAGAGTAAAATAGGTAAGCAAGAAAACTCCATTTAAATATTTCAAGTAATACTGAACTTTCAAAAATTAGCTCAAATATGCGCTCGTCACCTCATGTACGAGGCATTCAATTACCAAATTTCATATCCTATGGAAAAGGTCCCCCACACAAGGTTAGACAAGCCACTTACATCGAACCAGCTCCAAAATCATCTCGAAATCTCACTTTTTCCATGAGTACCCGACTCCAAATGGCCCAAATATTTTCAATCCAGTTACATATAATAAATAACATCTCAAGAGAGTGATTTTGCTATTTAATTCAATGCTAAGATGCAAAATTAATTAAAATGATCAAAATGCCACTCAGGCCAACTTCTCGGAAACGGATAAAAATTAATATTTTTGGAACTTTCATACTCTCGCAAGTCTACCCATATATAAATATCTCAAATCCATGGGTAAACCCCTATTCAAAACTCAAAAACTCGTTCTTTGAAGTTTTATCAAATTTTCGTCTAAAATCCGAAATTAAAAGGACAATTCACGATTACATTAGTGTGTTATGAGTAAAAAGGAGTCTAAATAGTTACCAAATCATTGCCCTTGAAAATCCCTCGAAACCTCTATCAAATCCGAGCTCCCAAGCTTGAGTTTTGGTAAAAAAGGCTAACCCTCAGATTTTGAAATGTTTATATCTGCCCATTTATTTAATGAATTGAGAACGCGGAAGATGTTACACGTTCACGGAGAAGGAATTTGAAGGCTGCTAATTTGTGCTTAGCAAACGCGGATGCAGGCTCGCGAACGCAAAGGAGGAAAATATAGTGGCCCGGGATTTACTCTTCGCGAACACGTGGAACGATGCGCAAACACGAAAGGTGGAATTTGCAAGGTATGTGAATGTGATGGTTCGTATGCGAACACGAAGGAGGAAATGAAAGGGCTTCGCGAACGCGGGGGCGTTGAACACGAACGCGAAGAAGAAATTGGTCCTCCTCCAAAATTTCTCTGCACGAACGCGTGCAGGAGGACGTGATCGCGAAGAGAAAAAGGGGTCTGCAACAGCTGATGGATTTTCTGCAATTTTACACAACTCCAAAATGCTCCGTTGAGCATCCGAAACACACCCGAGTCCCCCGGGACCTCAACCAAACCTATGAACATATCCCATAAAATCATTCAAACTTGTGCCAATCCTTAAAACACCTAAAACAACATCAAAAACTAGAATTAATCAATGATTTAAGCCTAAGAACTACAGATTCTCTCAAAACACGCTTTCGATAAAAAACCATACCAAAACACGTCCGAATGACCTAAAATTTCACACACACATCCCAAATGACATGATAGAGATACTGCAACTTCCAGAATTCTATTCCAACCTTCAGATCAAAATCTCACTATCGGACCGGAAACTATAAGCCTAGATTAGCTACGGACCTCCAGAACACATTCCGAACACGCTCCCAACCCCGAAATCACCTAATGGAGCTAATGGAACGATCGGATTTCCATTACGAGGTTTTATTCACACTTTTCTGACTAGGGCAACTTTCCAACACTTAAGCTGTCATTTAGGGACTAAGTGTCCAAAAAACTCTCTGAAACTCAAAACCGAACATTCCGGCAATTCAATTTAGCACAAATAGATTTTGGGAAAATATCTAATAGGGGATTGAGGCGTTAATTCTTAAGATGACCAGCCGGTTCGTCACATCCTCCACCACTTAAACATTCGTTCATCCTCGAACAAGCATAAAGTCATACCTGAAGTAGTTAAAAGATGAGGGTAACTGCTGCGCATATCCTTCTTGGTCTCTTAGGTCACCTCCTCGACCAGCTGACCCCGCCACTAAACCTTTGCTGAAGCAATGTTTTTCAACCTCAACTTTCTGATCTATCTGTCCAATATAGCCATTGGCTCCTCAATATAAGATAGATCCTTGTCCAACTGGACTGAACTGAACTCCAACTCGTGCAACGGGTCACCGTGATATCTCAGGAGCATCGAAACATGAAATACCGGATGAACTTCTGCCAGTCTGGGAGGTAAGGCAAGCTCATAAGCAACCTCCCCAACATGTCTCAATGTCTCAAAAGGGACAATAAATCTCGGACTCAACACCCTTTTCTTCCCAAGTCTCATAACGCCCTTCATTGGCGAAACCCAAAGCAGAACTTGCTTTTCGACCATATATGAAACATCATGAACCTTCTTGTTTGTGTAGCTCTTATGTCTGGGTTGGGCTATACGGAGTCTATCCTGAATAATCTTAACCTTCTCCAATTCATCCAGAACCAACTATGTGCCCAATAGCCTGGCATATCCTACCATATAAAGCCTCATACGTCACCATTTGAATGTTTGACTAATAATTGTTGCTCTAAAAAACACTGCCAATGGCAAGAACTGATCCCAAGATCCTCTAAACTTGATCAAACAAGCACGTAGCATATCCTCAAGAATTTGAATTGTGCACTCAGACTGTCTGTCTGTCTGGGGGTGAAATGCCGTGCTCACCTCCACCCGAGTACCCAACTCCTACCAAACGACCCTCCAAAACTGTGATGTAAATTGTGTTCCTATGTGTGAAATAATAGAAACTGGAATACCATGCAGACGAACGATCTCCCGGATATAAATCTCCACCAACCGCTCTGTTGAATAAGTAGTGCACATAGGAATAAAATGAGAAGACTTGGTCAGTCGATCTACAATCACCCAAATGGCATCAAACTTCTTCGAGGTCCGGGGGAGTCCAACTACAAAGTCCATGGTGATCTGCTCCCACTTCCACTCAGGAATCTCTATCTGCTGAAGCAACCCACCCGGCCTTTGGTGCTCATCTTCACCTACTGACATTTGAGGCATCTAGCTACATATCTAACTATGTCTTTCTTCATCCGCCTCCACCAATAGTGCTGCCTCAAGTCCTGATACATTTTCGCGGTACCAGAATGGATGGAATACCGCGAACTATGAGCCTCTAATACAAATCAACTCCCGAAGCCCATCAACATTGGGCATACAAATATGATCCTGCATCCTCAATACTCCGTCATCTCCAATGGTCACATCTCTGGAATCACTGTGTTGTACTGTGTTCTTAAGGACAAGAAATGAGGATCACTATACTACCGCTCCCTTATATGATTGAATAAGGAAGACCGAGAAACAACACAATCTAGGACCCGACTGGGCTTCGAAGATCCAGTCTCAAAAAATGACTGTCTAAGGCCTGAACATCCATCGCCATAGGCCTCTCTGAAGTGGGTAAATATGCAACACTCCCCAATCTCTCTTCTCAGTGACTCAAGGCATCAGCCACCATGTTGGGCTTGCCCGGGTGATATAGAATAGTAATACTATAATCCTTCAGCAACTCTAACCACCTCATCTAGTGCAAATTCAGATCCTTTTACATGAACAAATGCTGCAAACTCCGATTGTCAGCATAAATGTCACAAGGCACACCGTACAAATAATGATACCAGATCTTCAAGGCATTAACAATGGTAGCTAACTCAAGGTTGTGGACAAGGTAATTCTTCTCATGTATCTTATACTGTCTTGATGCGTAGGCAATCACCCTACCGTCCTGCATCAACACCACTCCAAGGCCAACCCGTGAGGCATTAAAATAAACTGTGTAAGACCCCAAACAAGTAGGCAATATCAAAACTAGGGTTGTAGTGAAAGCCATCTTGAGCTTCTGAAAGCTCACCTCACACTCATCTGTCCACTGAAATGGAGCACCCTTCTACATCAATCTAGTCATAGGGGCTACAATCGATGAAAACCCCTCCACAAAGCGACGGTAGTAGCCCGCCAAGCCAAGGAAATTGCGAATCTTTGTAGATGAGGATGGCATGTGGCAACCCTGCACGGCCTCTACCTTTTTCAGATCCACCTGTTGGCCCTCACTCGATACCAGGAAGCCTAAGAATGCCATAGAATACAACCAAAACTCACATTTTAAGAACTTTGCATATAACTTCTTCTCTCTGAAGGTATGAAGCACGGTCCCCAGGTGCTGCTGATGATCTTCCGGACTCCGGAAATACACCATAATATCGTCAATAAAAACAATAACAAACGAGTTGAGATATGGCCTTAACACATTGTGCATCAAATACATTAAAGATGATGGGTCATTGGTCAGCCCAAATGATATAACAAGGAACTCGTAATGACTATATTGAGTCCTGCAGGCAATCTTTGGGATATCTGGCTCCCGAATAATCAACTGATGGTAACCTGAGTGCAAGTAAATCTTAAAAAACACTTGTGCACCCTAAAGGTGGTCAAATATATAATCAATACTAGGAAAAACGATTACGGTTCATCACTGTAACCTTGTTCAACTGATGACAATTGATGCACATACGCATAGAACCATCTTTTTTTTACAAACAAGACAGGAACACCCCAAAGTGAAACATTGTGTCGAATAAAACCCATATCAAGCAATTCTTGTAACTGATCCCTCAACCTCTTCAACTCAGGAGTAGCCATACGATACGGAGGAATGGAAATGGGTTGAGTTCCCAGCAACAAATTAATACCTAAATCAATGTCTCTATCAGGAGGCATGCCAATAAGATCAGCTGGAAACACATTGGGATAGTCCCGTACCACTGGGACTGAATCAATAGGAAGGGTATCAACACTGACATCTCTCACATAAGCTAAATTTGCGGCACACCCCTTCTCAACCATGCGCTGAGCCTTAAAGAATTGGATAACTCTACTACGAGTGTGATCGAAAGTACCACTCCATGCAACATATGGAATATCTGGCATAGCCAGCGTCACAATCTTTGCATGACAATCAAGAATAGCATAATGGGGCGACAACCAATCCATGTCCAAGATATATCAAAATCAACCATACATCGTAACAATAAATCTACTCTGGTCTCAAAACCACGAATAGTAACCAAACATGACCGATAAACACGGTCCACAATAAGAGAATGCCCAACAAGAGTAGAAACATATACATGAGAATTCAAGGAATCTCGGGGTACACCCAAATACGGAGAAAAATAAGAAGACACATAAGAATAAGTAGAGCCTAGATCGAATAGAAATGATGCATTTTTGAGACAAACCAGTATAATACTTTTAATGATAGAATCGGAGGCAACCACCTCGGCACGAGTAGTAATAGCATAATATCTAGCCTGTCCTATCCCTCGAGGGCGACCTCCACCTCCCCGTCCTACACCCCTAGTTGGCTGGGCAGATACGGTAGCAGCTGGAGCTGTGATCATGTCCTGAAAACTCTGCTGAGCACGCTAAGGCTGAGAAGTTTGTAAAGGTGCAATCCTCTCAAGTCTAGGGAAATCACTCACCACATGGAGGGTGTCATAACACTCAAAACAATCTCTAGAAGGACGTTATGGACGAGACTAGCTAGGGCCAAGTTTGCTAGACTGACCTCTGCAAGCACCCCGCGCAGGAGGCACGCTAGAAACTGGAGGTGCATAGTAAGGCTCCTGATGTCTAGGAGGAGCTAGAGCATTGTTGGCTGCTGGAAGAGCTGAATGAATGTGGAGACCCTTATAACCCAGAACATGATGACCTGATGCTGGGGTATGGGCACCAGAGTAGTAGCACGACTCTCGAGACCTCTTGGTCTCCCTCTCATCTCGCTCCCTAGTGAGCATACCATTGATCCTCCTAGCAATGCTTACTACCTGCTGATATGGAATGTCCATCTCCAACTCTCGAGCCATGCTACATCTGATAGGTGGGATAAGACCCTTAATGAACCGGCGAACCCTCTTGCGGACAGTAGCAACAATCGCCGGTTCATGCCTAGCCAATCTTGTATACCGAGTAGCATACTTTGAAACGGTCATGTATCCTGGCACAAATGCTCAATCTCTGCATGACATGCGTCCCTGAGACTATGAGGGACAAACTCTCTTATAAACATATATGAGAACTGGGTCCAGGTCAGTGAAGCAGCCTCGACTAGACTATTTATCTCATAAGTGCGCCACTAATCATAGCCAGCTCCTCGAAGTTGGAAGCTAGTAAAGGAAACTCTGCTAGATCCGGCTATTCCCATAGTGCGAAGAATACGATGGCCTTCCTCTATAAATCCCAAGACATCGCCTGATGAAAATCCACTAAATATAAGAGGATAATACTACTTGAACATCTCAAGTCTCCGCTGCTCGTCCTCTGAAGCAGCTAACCCATCCTCGGGCTGAACTGGCATTGCAGGCATGATGATCTCTGGGACCTGCTCCACATGTACTCTTTGCTCAGGAGTGCGGGCGGCGGGAGTCTGTTCTCCTCTCCCGGCCTGGGATGTGGCTGCAACAAGGGAAGCAACCCTGCCAGAGCCAAGGTGGTGTACATAGTCATGAACTGAGCTAACGTCTCCTGAAGGGCTGGAGTAGTAGTGGTAGTAGGCGTGTCAGGTTCATGAACTCCGATTAGATCTGTTTGTGGTACCTCGGCGGCAGCTCGCGTAGGTTCTCTCGCTGCACCGCGTGCGCGTCCTCGGCCTCTACCCCAGCCCCGGCCTCTGATGGCTGCGGTAGGGGGCGCAAGTGTCTGGTCATCTTGATTAGAAGAAAAGAAATTGTATATAAATGTCGTTTGGCATATACAACTCAATAACGCGAAATCCTACTATATTGTACCAAAACCCAAAAACTCATGGGAACACAAGCTAACTGAATGTAATACACTTCTCTAACTCTAGAATGTCTAAACAACGGTATGAAAGGAAACCAAACAACTAAAGATAGAATAAGATAGAGAGTCCTGGTCTGCGGACGCGACAGATGTACCTTGAAGTCTTTACTAGATCTCTCCACCTCGAGGATAATACACCTAGGTGGAGGTATATGGACCCGCAGATGAAAAACATGCACAGAAGGGGCACGAGTACACCACAGCGGTACTTAGTAAGTGTCGAGCCTAACCTGGGTCGGGTAGTGACGAGGAAGTTCAGGGCCCTACTTTGATAAAACATAATAAATGATAGGATAAAGAAACAATACAGATAAAGTCTCCAGCAAAAATCTAAACAAGGTAAATAATGAATGTAGTAATCAAAAGCAGAAATAAGACAATACAAGGAAATGTTGCTCACAATAGGAATGATACCTGGGGATCTCTTGCTATCCTCACCGTATACACGAGGGATCTCTTGCTATCCTCAATAGGTAAGCCAGGGATCTCTTTGTATCCTGAAGATCTATTGATATATATATATATATATACACACACACACACACACACACACACACACACACACACACACACATAACACGTGCAGGGGGATCTCCCGAGATGCCGTCCTGTAGTCCTAAATTTAAAACACACAATAACAGCTCAAAATATCAAAATAAATGCTAAAATTCATAACAATTAATATTAAATTCTAGCCTAACATGATTCACGGAGTATAAACAATGCAGTTTAAGCAAATAGGCAAGTAAGACAACTAAACATGCTTCTCTAAACTAACATAGGCTAAATTTTCAATTAGAGTAAAACAAGTAAGCAAGAAAACTCCATTTAAATACTTCAAGTAAAACCAGATTTTAAACAATTAGCTCAAGTATGCGCTCGTCACCTCATGTACGAGGCATTCAATTAGAAAATATCATATCCTAAGGGGATAGGTCTCCGACACAAGGTTAGACAAGCCAGTTACCTCGAACCGGCTCCAAAATAAACTTGAAATCACACTTTTTCCACGAGTATCCAATTCCAAATGGGCAGAATCTATCACTTCAATTACATATCGTAAATAACATCTCAAGCAACTTATTCTACTATTTAATTCAAAGCTAAGACGCGAAATAAGGTAAAAAACCAAAACACCTCTCAGGCCAACGTCTAAGAAATTGATGAAATTAACATTAGTGGAGCACTCGTACACGCACGAGTCTACCCATATATAAATCTCTCAAATTGGAGGTCATCCACCCATTCAAAATTCAAATATTCAATCTTTGAAGTTTTATCAAATTTTCTTTTAAAAACCAAAATTAAAAGGAGAATTCACGATTAGATTACTGGGTTATGAGTAAAAAGGAGTCTAGAATCTTTACCCAATTATTTCCCTTGAAAATCCCTCGAAATCTCTTTCAAATCTGAGCACCCAAGCTTGAGTTTTGGTAAAAATGGCAAACCCTCCAATTTTGAAATGCTTATATCTGCCCAGTTATTTAGTGAATTGCGAATGCGGAAGCAGGCTTGTGAATAGGAAGGATGAACATATGGTGGCCTAGGATTTATTCTTCGTGAACGCATAGAATGATACATGAACGCGAAGGGTGGACTTTGCAAGGTACTCGAACTCTATGGTTGGCATGCAAACGCGAAGGAGGAAATGGCAGGGCTTCGTGAACACGGGGTGTCACACCTCCTTTTTCACTACACCCCCGAGAGGGTATAAATGAGTTTTTCCAATTAAAAGAAAATCGAATTGGGACTTATTATTAAGATTCATAGTCGTCACTTGGGAGATTTATGGTATCCCAAGTGACCAGTTGAATCCCGACTCGAGAAAAGATTGTCTCTGTTTAATAGTCCGCAAACCAAAAATCCGAGTAAGGAATTCGGTTAATCCGGGAGAAGGTGTTAGGGATTCCCGATTTTCGTGGTTCTAGCGTGGTTACTCAAATGTCATACTGTTTGAATCATCTGATTTTGACAATTACGAACTTATGTGCAAATTTGAACTTTTTAACCGCTTTTATTAATATTTTTAAAGAGAATTGCAACTTCATTAGAACATTTCTCAAATCACATCACATAAATGCACTCGTGGCTCTTGACATATTTTAACATCGTTGAGATTTAGATTTGGGTCACATAAATGCGTACCCAAATTTATGAAAGTAATATTATGAAACACTCTCCTAAAGCAACTACGCGTTTCCACATTGCGAGGGCCATGAAATTTGCTAAATGGCACACCTCGGAATCTAAGGATCAATTCAAGATTGAATAAAGCGAGGGTAATGCAATTGTCATTTTGTTTGGCACGGCTCACCTCGATTCTTATTTTAAGAAAAAGTTCAAACTAAGTGTTTGAGGGCCACTAATTACTTAAGGAACATTGCAGAATTTCTATTTACTCAAATAGTGCCCTAGTGATTTGCTGAAAGCTAAAAGAGGATACTATTTATTCTAAAGAAATTCTCAAACCCAATCAACGACGGCCCCATAGCACCTTCCCTCTAAATTGGGCCTAGGACCAGACCACATTTGATCAAACAGGACTCAAGTTCGAGTCTGGACAACATCGCAGTCCATTTTGGGCATCAGGAGGCCTCGGCCTTCGAATGATAACATAAAACTCAAGAAATTCACTTGGTCATGCAATGAGAACAACAAACCACGAACTATTAGAAACATTCAACTCATATATTGAAGCAACCATTTGATTGGATATTTTCTAGAAATTGTTACATAGCTATTTCACTCACATATTAAGATGATTCCCTTAATTACAGCAGACATGTATTGACAAATACTTCTTTATTACTCATTTTTCATGCGTTGAATCCTCTTTCCAAATGATCCTAAACACAAAATTAACTTGCATAGCAACGAGAGCCTTAAAATATCGTGTTCATGCCAATATTGTGAATACGTGATTTAACCAAGAGCAATTTGACAAATTCCATCTATGCAAGACTATTCATAATAATAACAACCATAAACCTAACAACTGTAGCAATTTTGACTCATGCAAAGCAAGGAAAAGAGCTTAGATTTTTACTTTACTTCACTAATATAGAACCAAACTCAAGGGTAAATCAAAGATGAGCATACAAGGCCCAGTTCTGATACTACTAACAAACTATGATGAACATTTTCTATCTAACATGCTTTAGACATCCAATCACAACCCATCTCTCAATAACTACACCCATTAGAATCTCTACGTATTACATGTGAATTATAAAATTGAAAGAAGAAAGGATGATTCAGATAGCATAGCATCCAATTTCGTCTTATTCAAATCGATACTTCAAGTTACACATCAATTGATATCTGTAGGGCTGTGTAATACCTGGAAAATGAAAGGAAAATAGGTGAAGAAGAACACTCAACACCCAAAAATGAGCCCAAGACTAACTTTTGAAACTAGCAGATGAGATGCAACAGTCCAGATTTTAACTTGATACTGAAAGAGTCAACAGACCCCAAACCAGACTTAATGCCATTTCAACTCCAAATGAAGAAGCAGATTTGAAAGATCAAAATCTCAAAGCCCATACAGAATTCTAATGGAATAATAATCTAGCAATCCCTTTTTTGAGTTCTACTAAGAATTATAAAATCTCTGATTTTCAGAATGTATAAGCTTTGTATTTTTTTCCATATTCAGCTCTTAAAAATCTTCCATTTTCAGAATGTTCAAGGCTGCTTTTTATTTTTTTTCCAGCTCTCTCTATGGTCTTCCTTCTAAAGGCAGAAAGAGTGTGTCTTTATAGGCAAGCAAAATAGGGTAGCCTTACAGGTTTAGTTATTTCAATCTAATCCTTTTCAGATTTTGCTTTTGCTACTTGGTCCTTTATTTTATGACTTGTTCCCCAAGATCTACTACCCAAATCATGAAATTCAAATCCAAACCCCATACTAGAAGCTTCCAAATCCGTTATACTAAATATTCCCTAAGTGCATTACCCAGTTTACCCTTATTTACCCCTTAATTTACTCCTTGAAATTATTGGGTTGACTGGCTAATCTGAGTAGGCTACGGACCCTAAATTGTATCACCTCTAATGCCCCTTTTTGGGATTTTGATATTTCTACTGGACCAATTAAAATCATACAAAGAATCCAACTGTAAAGACTAGCCCAGAATTCTCCAAAAGAAAAAAAAGCACCGGAACTCCTTAAAAATGCAATCATAATGAAAAGAAAGCAGGTGAATTAATTAACCTAAACAACAATATGAAATTAACTAATCTATTTTATTAATTAACTAGGTGACTAACTAGAATAAAAAACATATGATTTAAACTACCTAAAACTAAACAAATTTAGACAGGATCGGAGAATAGTCTTGGAAACAAAAGAAAGAACAAAGAGAAAGATTATCGAAGACCAAACAAACATATTCCGAGCTCGGCTGAAAATTTGATGAAATTTCAGATAAGGAAAAACAAAAGAAGGAAAAGGGACAACACATAGAAATGGAACAAGAAACAAACCTAAAAAGCAACGGAACTCACCGGCTAGACTCGAACTCGAGAATTGACGCTCCAACTTCATCCCCAGATAATATTAGTCACTTGTTCTTTGTAAAAAACAGATGAACAACACTATTTCGTGACAAAACTGGTTCTAAAACTCATGCATGCCCAAATTTAGGTTTAGGTCTTAGAACCCGGATTTGGGATTTAAGATTCGAGGAGATTAAAGAGGATTTGAGGGAAATAAATGGTGGATTTGGTCTGATTGGGTCTTGACAATTCTGTGGTGTTAATTTGGGAGTTATTAGAGGTGGCGGTGCCGGCAACCAACAGTGGAGAACTAGGGCGGCTCAGCTAGGGTTCGTGGGTGGATCGGTCTCTGAAAGAGAAGATATGGGGTGGTTCTGAGGGGCGGGGTCCGTTTCGGTCATATAAATAGTCTGGGGAGATCAGTTCCCAGCTGTTAGATCAGTAAAGATCAATGGCTGGGTTCCAGGGAAATGGACGACGTCGTTTCAATTATTAGGGGGTAAGGGAGACCGGGTAAGGAATGGGTTTGGGCTTGGATGGGGTGTAAAGGGGTGAAATTTTGGCTGGATTTGGGATTTAAATTAAGACAAACCCAATTAAAAACCCTTTTTTCTTGCTTTCTTATTTTTTTCTTTTCTTTTCCTAAAAATTGAAACTAAAACCCTAAATTAAATTATATGACTAAATTAATTTAACAAAAATATTAATTAAATCTAACTAATTACCATAAATTATAAATTCAAGAAAAACCAACTCAAAAATTGCAAAATAAAATTAAAAGGTGCAAGATGACTATTTTTGTGATTTTCCCTTTTTATAAAATAGCCTAATTAGTCAATTAATCCTAAAATTCTAAATTAAATCCTAAATGCAAAAATGCAAGATATTTTTTTTGTATTTTTTACAAATTAAAATGCACAGACAAAATGCAAAAAATTAACATTAAATTACACAAAAATCTACAAAATTGCAAATAATGAAAAATAATTATTTTGGTTTGAATCTATGGGAGTAATTAATATAGAGAAAATTTAGGTGCTCACAGCTGCCCCCCTTTGCTCGAAAACACGAAGAGTTTTCGCGAGCGGATACGAGCGATTTTTGCTTGTTTGAGTACTCCATGTAAAGTATTTTTGAAAGAGTTGACCGCACCCCACTTTTGAGGTTAACTACATATCCCTGGCTAAAAAGGAATCAAGGTCAGTGTAGTTCGAGAATGTCTGGTAACTGTGACCACCATGAAGCTGTGATTTCACTATTGTTGTTGCTGCTACTGCTTATTGAATCCCCTTATTACACCATGCCGAAATAAAAAGAAGCTAGAGTAAGCTATGATCTATGAATTACAAAAATCCAATGTATATCTTCAAACTTACTATTGTATTTCTTTCAGCCTTATTGTCTTGTATTCTCTCGGTGAAATCCATTATTGCCGCTTTGAATTGTAAATTGAGATGTTTTCCCCTTTTTCAGGTGGATGCCTGACTACTAAACTTGAATGTTTCCTATGCTATCCCGGCGGGCTCGTGACTTCATAACATGAACGTATTACTCTATCCTCCAGGCGGGCTCCTGACTACTGAAACGTGAAATGTATGCCTCGGTTCTCTAGGAGGGCTCCTGACTGCTGAAACTTGAAATGTATTCCTCTGTTCTCCAGGCGGGCTCCTGACTCCTAAAACTTGAAGTGTATTCCTTTATTCTCTATGCGGTCTCCTGACTTCAGCAAAACAGATACAATAAAGAAAATATCTTGCCCCCGTTTGGTGGCTGGGCATCATATACTAGATATTAATAAGAATTTGAAAACTAAAACTTGAATTGTACTACCTCTGCTCTTCAGGCAGGCTCTTACCTGCTGAAACTTGAAATGTATTCCTTTGTTATCCAGGCGGGCTCCTAACTTCTGAAACTTGAAATGTATGCATCTGTTCTCCAGGCAGGCTCCTAACTTCTGAAACTTGAAATGTATGCTTGTGCTCTCCAGGCGGGCTCCTAACTTCAACAAAATAGACGAAGCAAAGAAAATTTTCTTCCCCTGTTTGTTATTGAGCATCACGTTACCGGATATTAATAAGAATTTGAAAACTAAAACTTGAATTGTAATACCTCTGTTCTTCAAGCGGGCTCCTAACTGCTAACACTTGAAATGTATTCATCTGTTCTCTAGGCGGGCTCCTAACTGCTAACACTTTAAATGTATGTCTCAGTTCTCCAGGCGGGCTCCTGACTATTCAAAACTTGAAATGAATGCCTCTGCTCTCCAGGCAGGCTCCTGACCTCAACAAATAGACAAAATGAAGAAAATTGTCTACCCCAATTTGGTAGCTAGGGACATGGGTGAGTGTTAAACTGAATTATTCTACCAACTATTATAAGAATTTGAAAGCTAAGTCCTATTATCGAGAGAGGCCCTGATAACTCCTAACAATTACGAACCTAAGTTATATCTTCTAAAGGTATTACTCCCACTAAATTATGTTATCAACAAGGGTTTTTGAACTACATCCTATTATCCAGGAAGGTCCAGAAAACTCCTAATTGAATCCTATCTTAATCATGCAAACTTTCAAACCAACTTATATTCCTTTACAACACATTTATGCCAAATTATGCTACTCATAATTTTTTTGAATTTTAACTAAGCCACATTTTCCCAGAAGATCCTGAGAGTTTACAGTCAAACCTGTTTTTGTGCTTGCTCTTTCCCCTATGGAGAGTTTCTTCGAAACAAATGAATTTTTATGCCCATGTTTCAATCAAAGAAAATTTTGTTAGTTTAAAATGGTGGTTAGATGATGGCATTCTTGCTGAAGATCTTTCTGCTGCATTGTTCTGTTTTGATTGACTTCCCAGAACTGGCCCTGAAGGTTAACTTTCTGACTGGCTTTCAAACCCCCTGACCTTTGACGACCCAAGTGTTCTATACCATGCTGTTGTTTCACACCTTTGACCCCTTTATGTGAACCTTTGCATTTCCATGACATTACCAAATCATTCCACCGATTAAATTTTTGGTGATTCCTTGTACCCCCCTTTACATCATGTTATATTTAGTATGCTCTGACCACGCTGTGCTTTGTAATTTTTGAAGTTGGTAGTGAGCTTTGAAATTCTTTTGACTTGCTTTGAAAAAGACTGACATTGAAGCCTCTTAGATAAATAAACCCAAAAGAAACAAAATGCAATGATTTTGTTAGTTAAGGATAAGAAGAATCCAAAACCGGATGACTGCTAAAAAGAGAAAGAAAAAGAAACTTATCTGACTGGAACAGCTGGTACCAATTATCATGACATGCATTTCGGATTAATCGGCCCAATATGTCCAACCAACCAGCTATCGGATGCCATACTTTATTGCCCCAGAATTTCCATACCCTTATTATATTACCCAAACCTTGACCTTGTTCATCCTGCGGTTCCTCAAAACCGTATTCCACCAACAGACCTTTCTCATTTGTTCACTATTTAACTCACTTTCTCCTCAAGGTGCCCGTGAGGGTTTTCACCAATAAGACTCTCTCGTCGCCTTACGGTGCCCATGAAGGTTTTCACCACTAAGACTCTATCATTTTAATTTCTCTCAACTCTCATCGCCTTATGGTGCCCGTGAGAGTTTTCACCAAGAAGACACTCTCATTTTAATATTTTCCTTGGTTGAACCAGAGTGTAGCCCCTGACGTGAATTAACTTTACCTTTTGACTTGTCATTTCGCGAAGACTGATCAGAAGGTCTTTCTTGGACCGAAATATGGCCTTTCGGACGGAGTTAGAAAGAAAGGGTATAAAAGGCTCGATCAAGTTCAAAATGGGTTAAAATTATAACTTTAGAAATCAGATTTCTCACAACAACCACAACTTCTGCCCCAATTTCTTTCTTGGATACTTTTGGATTTTTATTATGATGGGACTTAATCGTGAGGCTGCCTACGTATCCGTATAAAGAATCAGGTCGAATGTAGTTCATGTTATAGAAATTGTTTTGTTGTTGTGATCATTTCTTTCTTTTCTTTGTTTATTTTTGTTTTTTTTCTTCTTTTATTTTCCCTTTTTTCATCTTTCTTCTTCTTTTCTTTACTTTTTCTTTCTTTTTTTTTACCTTTTCACTTACTTATCCTCCGTACTTGCATTTCTGAATTGTGCCATTGATTCCGAAAGAGGGGTATGAAAGAAAATAAATAAGGCTCAAAGGGGATGACAAGGGATAAAGTGTTTAGATAGCAAAATAAAATGCTTTAATCATTTCAATCTTCAAAATATGCCAAATACAATCAAGTACAATCTAACAAAGAAATCATACATAGTATCTCTTGACTGCATTGCAATTGATAGTCATTTATACACGTTTTCCTTCTACATCTGTCAAATATACAATACTCTGGTTACAACGAATGGCCCATGCCAGTTTGGGGGTGAACTTCCTTTTGCTTCAGCCCGATGAGGCAAGATATGTCTCAATATTGACTATCCCACTTCGAACTTCCGTGGACGCATCTTCTTATTATACACTCTTTCCATTGTTTGTTCATACAATTGGTTGTGACGCACTGCTGCCAATTTTTTCTCATCGATCAAACTCAATTGTTCCAGGCAGGTTTTGACCAATTCATTATCAACGATCTCAGCCTCCGCAACAATTCAAAGGGATGGAATTTCCACTTCGATAGGTATCACTACTTTGGTTTCATACACCAAAAAATTAAGGAGTCACCCCTACTGAATTACGAACAGTGGTGAGGTACCCCAACAGTGCAAAAGGCAGCTTTTCATGCCACTGTTTAGAACCCTTCACCATTTTTTGAAGTATCTTCTTTATATTCTTGTTGGCCGCCTCAACTGATTCATTTTCCTTAAGGCGGTACGGGGTAGAATTGTGATGGGTATTCTTGAACTTCTCACATGCCTCTTTCATCAAATGACTATTAAGATTAGCTTTTGTCTGTAATGATCTCCTTCGGTAAAATCCATCACAGCTTTCTTGGTTACAGACTTGAACATTTTAGCCTCTACCCACTTGGTGAAATAATCTATGGCCACAGAAAAGAACTTGTACCCATTTGACACTGCTGGCTCAGTTGGCCAAATGAAATACATACCCCACGCAACAAAAGGCCATGGTGCATACATCGTGTGTAATTTTGATGATGGAGAATGAATCAAATCTCCATGCACTTGGCACTGACGAAATTTGCGTACGAAACTTATACAATCCCTCTCCATAGTGAGCTAATAATAACCGCTCGGAGAATCTTTTTGGCCAGCACGTACCCGCTCATATGCGACCCACAAACTCCAGAATGTACTTCGGTCATAATAGTTGTGGCCTATCTAGCATCTACACATATCAGCAATCCAAGATCCGGAGTTCTTTTGTACACAATTACTCCGATGAAGAAAAATCCGCTGGCCAAATGTCAAATCTTTCTCTTTTGATCACATGTGGCATGTACCAGATACACCCCCATCCTGATATATTCCTTGATGTCATAAAACCACGACTCACTGTCAAGTTCCTCTTCCACCACATTACAGTAAGCATGCTGATCGCGGACCTGAATATGCAAAGGGTCCACATAAGCCTATCCGGATGATGCAACATTGATGCCAAAGTAGCCAACACATCGGCAACCTCATTATGAATACTTGAAATGCGCCTGAACTCTATTGATTGAAACCTTAGACAAAAATCATGCAAACATTATCGGTATAGTATAAACTTCAAGTCCCGTGTTTCCCATTCTACTTGAATTTGGTGCACTAGTAGGTCCGAGTCACCCATGACCAAGACTTCCTAGACACCCATATCTACAACTAATCTCAGGCCCAAGATACATGTCTCATATTCTGCCATGTTGTTAGTACAATAGAAAAGAAGCTGAGCCGTAACAGGGTAGTGCTGCCCTATTTCAAATATAAGTACGGCTCTGATACCAATTGTTAGTAAATACGCTTAACGCTAGAGGGGGGGTGAATAGCGTTATAATAAAATTTACCGTAAACTTGCGGAAACTAAAATTTGCAGGAAATAAATAAGTGCATTAAATAAACAAAAAGAAAGAACGCACCGATATATTCTGGTTCACCACAACACGTGGCTAGTCCAGTCCCCGAGAGACTCTCTCGAGATTTTCCACTAACTTGTTAAGCTTACGGGTGCTCAACAAACCTTTACAACTTAAGGACACAAGCCTTAACACCTTTGCTCGGAGATATAACACTCCAAGACTTCAACCAAGGAAACACAAGTTCCTTACAACAAGAGAATTACAATTCTCTTACAAGTGTATAAAACACTAAACACTCAAACAAAATACTCCTTAATGAGTAGATATGAGTAAAAGAAGTAAGCTCTAGATCACAACAACATTGGACAAGAATATGGCTCTCAAAAGCTTTATGAAATTGAATATAAAATGATAAAAAAAAGTATGCAAGCTTATAGCAATGTAATGATCAGTTGTAGTATGTTGTTGTGTTTAAAACACTGAAATGAAGCTGTATTTATAGTTGAAAAACTCGGCATTACCGTTGCCTAATTGCCAATTAAGAGTTGCTGATTTTACTCACTGACAATCGATTGTCAAACCCCAACAATCGATTGTCTGCCAGTCAGATCAAAATTCAATCCCAGATTTTACGATTGATAATCGATTACTTACAATCCATAATCGATTACTGGCAACGTTCAAAAAATCCTTTCCAGATTTTACCACAAACAATCGATTGTCCCGAATCAACAATCGATTACTCAGCAACGTTCAAAAAATCTTTTCCGGATTTTAATCAAAACAATCGATTATACAGAATCAATAATCGATTACCCAATAACGTTCAAAAATATTTTCCGTATTTTAATCAAAACAATCGATTATACAGAATCAATAATCGATTACCTGACGGTATTTGAAAACTTTACGACAACGGTCAGCTTCACAATCGATTGCACAAAGTTAACAATCGATTACTTATCAGTTTTTGAAAAATATTTTAGACATTGTCTCTTTGACAATCGATTGTCCAATGTAATCGATTATTCAATAAATTTGAAAATCACTGGAAGACACTGTCTCAACATAATCGATTACCATTAGTTCATAATCGATTATTCTGAGTTTTGAAAAACTTTGATGGACACTGCCTATGTCGCAATCGATTGTCATTAGTTCACAATCGATTGTCATGCAGGTTTGAAAAACCTGATGCTCACTGTCTTACTCACAATCGATTGTCATTAGTTCACAATCGATTGTCATGCAGTCTTGGCTTAAAACAATCGATTATCATAAGTACATAATCGATTATCTTAGTCCAGATTTTTAAGGCATGTCTAAAAATTATTTTGACTACTGTAAATATGCATGATTTAAAATCATTTGACATTAAATTAAATATGCATGATTTTGGAAAATAGTTTTATGAGAGAAGCCATGTTAAGAGTCAAGTTGTAGGATCAAGATCACAATTAAGAATGACTCAATTAAACTATAAAACTTTGTCTTGAGCTTGAATCTCGTTGTATATCAATTGTGCGCTTGTTTCTTAAACTTCGTCATATATCAATTTTCGCTTCGTTTGTCATTCATCAAAACCTTTACAAAAGAACACACGTTTTAGTATATTGCATTGAGAACGTGTTTCCAACAATTTCCCCCTTTTTGATAATGGCAAACATTAAGCGGGATATGCACGACAAGCAACTTATAATGACGATTCAAGACAAGTATATACATGCAACGAGTATGCAATTTGTTCCCCCTCAATTTGAGAATTCCCCCTCAATTTAAGCTTATAACTTGAGAGTGCATCATACCCGTCATACCCGTTATCTTCCCCCTTTTGCCATTAGCAAAAATAATAATAAGATGCCAAAGATGACATAAACCTTGTTTATTTATTGGAAAGAAGGTGTGATTATTTAAAGAGAGTATAATAGCTCAAATGATAGCATTACAATCGATTATTGATACGAGATAATCGATTATTAGATGAGGGAAACAGATTTTTCTGAGGAAGACTCGATTCTTGCGCGTCATGCTTTATAATTCCCCTTTCCTTTGGGGCGATACCTGCAAAAATCGTTAGACGTCTCCGACGCTAAAGTTAGAAATCATGTAACAAAAAAAATGCAATGCATGGCTTAGATCAACGTGGAGTCAAGGATCCCGAGTTCACTGCGAATTCGGAAGAAGGACTCTTTCTCTAAAGGCTTTGTAAAGACGTCTGCCAATTGGTTTTTGGTTTCAACAAATTCAATTTCGACATCGCCTTTGATAACGTGATCTCTAATAAAATGATGTCTAATTTGAATGTGTTTAGTTCGCGAATGAAAAACGGGGTTATTCGTCAAGCATATGGCACTAGTATTATCACATCTAAGAGGGATATGATTAAGACTTAGGCCATAGTCCAAGAGTTGTTGTTTCATCCATAGGATTTGAGCGCAACAACTCCCCACGGCTACATATTCAGCCTCGGTTGTGGACAACGCAACACTTACTTGTTTCTTGCTAAACCAAGAAACGAGAGAGCTACCGAGCAAATGGCAAGTGCCACTCGTGCTCTTGCGGTCCAATTTGCATCCAGCAAAATCGGAATCGGAATAGCCAACAAGTTGGCATGAAGAGCCTTTGGGGTACCATAGACCCACATTTGTAGTACCAACAAGATACCTTAAAATCCGTTTTACCGCAGTAAGGTGAGACTCCTTCGGACACGATTGATAACGAGCGCATAAGCACACGCTAAACATGATGTCCGGACGACTAGCAGTAAGATAAAGAAGAGAGCCAATCATACCGCGATACTTTTTGGTGTCGACTTCCTTACCTTTCTCATCTTTGTCTAGATGATCGGATGTGCTCATGGGAGTTGCCATTTCTTTTGCATTGTTCATCTCAAATCGTTTCAGCAATTCTTTGCAATATTTGGTTTGACAAATGAATGTACCTTCTTTCATTTGCTTTACTTGTAATCCCAAAAAGAATGTTAACTCACCTATCATAGACATCTCAAATTCGCTTGTCATTAAATCGGAAAATTCCTTGCATAAAACATTGTTAGTAGCACCAAATATAATATCATCTACATATATTTGAACTAACAAAATATCATTGTTTTTATGCTTAACAAAGAGAGTTGTGTCAGCTTTCCCCCTAATGAAATCATTTTCCAAAAGAAACTTACTCAATCTTTCATACCAAGCTCGGGGAGCTTGTTTTAAACCATAAAGAGCCTTTTTGAGTTTAAAACATGATCGGGAGATTTAAAATCTTCAAAACCGGGGGGTTGTTCAACATAAACTTCTTCTTGAATAAAACCGTTTAGAAAAGCACTTTTCACATCCATTTGATATAAATTGAAATTCATAGAAGAGGCAAATGCAAGCAATAAGCGAATAGCTTCTAATCTAGCTACGGGAGCATATGTTTCCTCATAGTCAATACCCTCTTCTTGATTATAGCCTTTTGCTACAAGCCTAGCTTTGTTTCTAGTGATTATACCATTTTCATCTAGTTTATTGCGAAAAATCCATTTCGTACCAATTATGGTATGACCTTCGGGTCTTGGCACCAAATCCCAAACGTCATTGCGTTCGAATTGGTTAAGCTCCTCTTGCATTGCCAAGGTCCAAAATTCATCCCCAATTGCTTCTGAGATGGTTTTGGGTTCACTTTGAGAAACAAAAGCAGTATGTTCTAAGGTATTTTTGAGAGAGTTTCGGGTACTTACCTTGTCTCCAACGTTGCCAATTACCTGTTCGAGAGGGTGATATTTGATCGTCCTCCACTCATTTGGCACTTTTGTTTCTTTTTCCAATTGTGGCGCTTCTTCCGTTGGTTGTTCCTCAGTTTCATCTTTATTTTCCTTGGGTGGTTCCTCTTGTATTTTGTCTTTCAAGCTATCTAAGATACCTGCAAGATCAAAACCGGAATCCTTTCTCGCCAAGCGAGCATTATTTTCGGAAAATACAACATGAGGGGATTCCTCCACAATTTGGGTTCTTTTATTAAAGACCCTATATGCTTTACTACGTGAGGAATATCCAATGAAAATACCTTCATCCGACTTAGCATCAAATTTACCCAATCAGTCTTTGCCATTGTTATGAACAAAACATTTGCAACCAAAAACTCTAAAATAGGAAATATTTGGTTTTCTACCCTTATAAAGTTCATAGGGGGTTTTCATGAGTATCGGCCGAATTACTACTCTATTTAGAACATAGCAAGCGGTACTCACGGCGTCCGCCCAAAAATGTTTGGGTATCTTAGCTTCGTCGAGCATGGCTCTAGCCATCTCTTCGAGACACCTATTTTTCCTTTCCACCACCCCATTTTGTTGTGGTGTACGTGGAGCGGAAAAGGTATGCTCGATTCCGAGTTCGTCACAAAAGTCCGCAAAGAGATTGTGATCAAACTCTCCCCCATGATCACTTCTAATTGAAGTGACGGTTGTTTCTTTCTCATTTTGAACACGCTTAAGAAAATATTTAAAATTTTGAAAAGCATCACTTTTATTGGCAAGAAATAAAGTCCAAGTAAATCTCGAGTAATCATCAACAATCACAAAAGCATATTTATTTCTTCCTAGACTTTCAATGCGAGAGGGACCAAATAAATCCATATGAAGCAATTGCAATGGTCTAGAAGTTGAAACAATGTTTTTAGATTTGAAAGATGCTTTTGTTTGCTTCCCCTTTTGACACGAGTCACAAATAGAGTCATTTTCAAATTTTAAATTGGGAAGACCAACAACTAAGTTTTGAGAAATCAATTTGTTCAAAAGATGCATATTGATATGTGCTACTCTACGATGCCATAGCCAAGTATCATCCTCTTTACTCATTAGACAATCAACATAATCGGGTGAGGAATTAGCAAGATCAACCATATAAATATTATCCACTCTAAAACCACGGAGGATAATTTTGAAATCACTACGTCTGAACACTAAGCATTCATCCGAGTCAAATAAAGCAAGATTTCCCTTGTCACACAATTGGCTTATGCTCAAGAGATTATGCTTTAATCCTTTAACAAGTAATATATGCTTAATAGAGGAATTTTCATCCTTACCGACCGAGCCGATGCCGATGATCTTTCCTTTATTGTTATCACCGAAGATAACACTTCCTCCTTCTTTGTGCTCTAATTGAAGGAATTTGGATTCATCTCCCGTCATATGCTTGGAGCATCCACTATCAAGGTACCATAGTACACTTGATCCCTTCAAGCACACCTACAAAACAAATTAATGTTCTTTAGGTACCCATGCCATCTTGGGTCCTTGGGGGTTACGCATATTATAATGATGCGATTGAGTAATATGTCTATGACGTGTAAAGCATGCAGGAGCAATATGACCAATACGTCTACAATAATGACAAGTCACATTTGGGTTATGCATCCTTCTAGGTTCATAGTAACTAGACGGATGAAAATTTCTTACATTATGACTATTTCGCATTTCATGAGAATTATTTCTCCTACTATGAGCTCTAGGATGGGCAGCATTTCTAGAGTGATTGTTTCTCGGTTGAAGGCCGTTTCTAGATCTTCTCAAAGGTTCAACATTTGGCCTAAATTATGCATCATTTCTAGGGTAACTATTTCTAGGTGGTAAGTCATTTCTAGGTCTCCTAAAATGTTCAACATTTTGTCTAGCATGCATTGGTTCTAGGATTGCTATTTCTAGGATAAGCATTTGTTTTATTAGTCCTAGGTTGAGCCTTAGGTGGTTGGGGTTTGGCTTCAACCTTTTCTTTAACCTCATTCTTAAATCCTATGGCATGCTTGGTTGATTTCAAATTTACAAGGACCTCATTCAAATTCTTGTGGGAAGAATTAAACTTATCTAAGGTACCTTTGAGTCTATCTACCTCATTTTTGAGATGCAAGCAAGAAGAACAATTTTTAGTAGAACTTTTGGGCTTATCGGCGCTTCTTTTTCCAAATAACTTGTTTTCCTCTTTCAGCTTTTCATTTTCTAAAACCAGTTTTTCTAAATCCTTTTCTTTCAAAGAAAGCTGTTTTTGAAAATCCTTTCTTTTAATGAAGCATTTTCTTTTATGCCCTTAACACTTTTTGAAGCCTTAATAAATTCAGTATATAATTCATCAAAAGCAGTTCGCATTTCTTCAAGAGTAAAGAAGTTTTTAGACGAGATTTGACATATCTCATCTTTGTTGTCTTCTTGTGCCATAAGGCAAAGATTTGCTGCTTCGTCTTCTTCTCCTTCGCTTGACTCATCTCCGGAGTCGCCTCCCCAAGAAATGTATGCACGTTGCTTTTTAAAAGGTTTCTTCTCCTTTTTGATGCTTGGGCAATTTGATTTGATGTGCCCGGTTTCACCACATTCATAGCACTTGATTTGTTCACCTTGCTTTTTGCCCTTGCGTTCATACTCCTTGCGCATGAACTTTTGAAATCTTTTGATAACGAGTCCAAACTCGTTGTCTCCTTCCTCATCAATTTGTGGTTGGCTTGTGCTCGCCTTTAGAGCTATTCTTTGCCTCCTTTGATCATCAACAAAAGGGTTAAGAATAGTAGATTCATAGGTCTTAAGGTTACCTCTTAGTGCGTCGATGGTGACGTTTGAAATGCCAATGGATTCTTGAATTGCATCGGCCTTTGATCTCCATGCCGGTGTGAGACTTCTAAGAATTTTTCGCACGAGCTCTCTATCCGTGAATGTTTTCTTGAGAGCATGTAGGTCATTTACGATTATTGAAAATCGCTCAAACATTTCGTCCACCTTTTCACCTTCCTTCATGTGAAATAATTCATAAGAATGGGTTAGGAAATCAATTTTTGCTTCCCTTACCTGGTCCGTACCTTCGTACGTAACTTCAAGCTTGTCCCACATCTCCTTTGCTGTTGTGCAACACGATATTTTCCTGTAATCGTCAGCATTAACAGCACAATATAATAAATTAATTGCTTTAGCATTATTTTGAACTTTTCGGATGTCATCCGCGTCATACTCATCCTCGGACTTGGGAACCCATTCGTTTTCCACCTTTTTTGTTGGAATTTGGTTTCCCTTCATTATCACCTTCCAAAGGTGAAAGCTGTTGGACTGAACGAAGATCTTCATCCTCTCCTTCCAGTACGTGTAATTTGTACCGTTGAATAGAGGTGGTCGTGTGGAGCACTGTCCTTCATCAATTCCTGCAAAAGAATCACGAGTAGAAGCCATGGATGGCTCTCTCAAACTGTTAAGTTTTCAGAGAGTTGGGCTCTGATACCAATTGTTAGTAAATACGCTTAATGCTAGAAGGGGGGTGAATAGCGTTATAATAAAATTTAGCGTAAACTTGCGGAAACTAAAATTTGCAGGAAATAAATAAGTGCGTTAAATAAACAAAAAGAAAGAACGCACCGATATATTCTGGTTCACCACAACACGTGGCTAGTCCAGTCCCCGAGAGACTCTCTCGAGATTTTCCACTAACTTGTTAAGCTTACGGGTGCTCAACAAACCTTTACAACTTAAGGACACAAGCCTTAACACCTTTGCTCGGAGATACAACACTCCAAGACTTCAACCAAGGAAACACAAGTTCCTTACAACAAGAGAACCACAATTCTCTTACAAGTGTATAAAACACTAAACACTCAAACAAAATACTCCTTAATGAGTAGATATGAGTAAAAGAAGTAAGCTCTAGATCACAACAACTTTGGACAAGAATATGGCTCTCAAAAGCTTTATGAAATTGAATATAAAATGATAAACAAAAGTATGCAAGCTTATAGCAATGTAATGATCAGTTGTAGTATGTTGTTGTGTTTAAAACACTGAAATGAAGCTGTATTTATAGTTGAAAAACTCGGCATTACCGTTGCCTAATTGCCAATTAAGAGTTGCTGATTTTACTCACTGACAATCGATTGTCAAACCCCAACAATCGATTGTCTGCCAGTCAGATCAAAATTCAATCCCAGATTTACGCTTGATAATCGATTACTTACAATCCATAATCGATTACTGGCAACGTTCAAAGAATCCTTTCCAGATTTTACCACAGACAATCGATTGTCCAGAATCAACAATTGATTACTCAGCAACGTTCAAAAAATCTTTTCCGGATTTTAATCAAAACAATCGATTATACAAAATCAATAATCGATTACCCAATCGTTCAAAAAATCTTTTCCGGATTTTAATCAAAATAATCGATTATACAGAATCAATAATCGATTACCTGACGGTATTTGAAAACTTTACGACAACGGTCAGCTTCACAATCGATTACACAAAGTCAACAATCGATTACTTATCAGTTTTTGAAAAACATTTTAGACACTGTCTCTTTGACAATCGATTGTCCAATGTAGCAATCGATTATTCAATAAATTTGAAAATCACTGGAAGACACTGTCTCAACATAATCGATTACCATTAGTTCATAATCGATTATTCTGAGTTTTGAAAAACTTTGATGGACACTGCCTCAGTCACAATCGATTGTCATTAGTTCACAATCGATTGTCATGCAGGTTTGAAAAACCTGATGCTCACTGTCTTACTCACAATCGATTGTCAGTAGTTCACAATCGATTGTCATGCAGTCTTGGCTTAAAACAATCGATTATCATAAGTACATAATCGATTATCTTAGTCCAGATTTTTAAGGCATGTCTAAAAATTATTTTGACTACTGTAAATATGCATGATTTAAAATCATTTGACATTAAATTAAATATGCATGATTTTGGAAAATAGTTTTATGAGAGAAGCCATGTTACGAGTCAAGTTGTAGGATCAAGATCACAATTAAGAATGACTCAATTAAACTATAAAACTTTGTCTTGAGCTTGAATCTCGTTGTATATCAATTGTGCGCTTGTTTCTTGAACTTCGTCATATATCAATTTTCGCTTCGTTTGTCATTCATCAAAACCTATACAAAAGAACACACGTTTTAGTATATTGCATTGAGAACGTGTTTCCAACAACCTCTTCATCCAGGAAACACGTTCTCAAAGGTTCATAATCTTCGTTAATCGAATTCTGAGCCAAATTGTCCGCCAAGGCCCATGCTTTCATTGCAGTCCGAGTCACATAGACAATGTCAAACTCTATAAGCAGGATTTTCCACTTTGCAAGCCTCCCTGTGGGCATAGGTTTCTATAAAATATATTTCAATTGATCTAAGCTAGATATGAGGCAAGTAGTATAAGATGACAAATAGTGTTTCTACTTATGTACGACCCAAGTTAGGGCGCAACATGTCCTCTCAATAAGAGTATAATTAACCTCGTAGGATATGAATTTCTTACTGAGATAGTAGATAGCCTGCTCCTTTATGCCAGTAACATCATATTGAACAAATGCACAGCTGAATGAATTGTCCAAAACCGTCAAATATAGAATCTAAGGTTGCCCTGGTTCTAGTGAGACCAACACGAGTGTGTTCGACAAATACCCCTTTATCTTATCAAAAGCCTCCTGACATTCACATGTCCACTTGACTGCAACATCTTTCTTCAAGAGTTTGAAGATTGGATCACAAGTTGTCGTGAGCTGAGCAATCAACCTGCTGATATAATTCAATCTCCCCAACAAACTCATTACCTCGGTCCTATTCCTTTGAGGTGGTAATTCCTGGATGACCTTGATTTTCGATGGGTCTAGTTCAATACCCTATCGACTAACTATGAACCCCAACAATTTTCCAGATGGCAACTCGAAAGCGCACTTTGCAGGATTGAGCTGAAGATTATACCTGTGGAGCCTTTGGAAGAACTTCCTCACATCCTTGACATTGTCAGACTACTTTCTAGACATCAGGATCACATCATCCACATACACCTCGATTTCCTTATGTATCATATCATGGAATATTGTCGTCATCGCCCTCATGCAGGTTGCACCAGCATTTTTCAAAACAAATGGCATGACTCGATAGTAGTACTTCCCCCATGGAGTGATGAATGCTGTCTTTTCTGCATCTTCCTCATCCATTAAAATCTTGTGATGGCATGCATAACAATCCACAAAAGAACCAATCTCGTGTTTGGCACAATTATCAATAAATATGTGGATGTTCGGTAGTAGGAAATTGTCTTTCGAACTCGCCTTATTGAGATCTCTATATTCAACACACACCTTGGTCTTGCCATCTTTCTTTTGCACTAGCATGACATTGGCTAGCCATATGGGATACCGCGTGACCCGAATGACTTTCCCATCAAACTGCTTGGTGACCTCTTCTTTGATTTTTACACTCATATCTATTCTGAACTTCCTCAGCTTCTATTTGACATGAGGGAATGCAAGGTCAGTGGGAAATTTATGAATCACTAAATCAGTTCTTAGACCGGCATGTCATCATACGACCATGCAAAAATATCCTTGTATTCGAACAGTGCTTTGATTATCTCCTCCCTGAGTTGCGGTTCTAAATGAACGCTTATTTTAGTTTCATAGATATTATCTTGGCCCCCTAGATTAACTGCTTTATTATTGTTCAAGTTAGGTTTGGGATTTTCCTTAATATGACTTAATTCTTTGCTAATTTCTTCATAGGCCTCATCATCATCAAATTCCAACTCGTCATCATGCTCAATTTCTTGTATTATTATTTTAGAGTTATTTTGTATTTTAAAATTGGGCCAAAGATTCCTCATGCATGTCATGTCATTCATATCAGCATAAAAAGAATTGTATAAAAAGAAAAGAAACAAAAATAAAATAAGGAATGAAGAAAGAAAAGACAATTGATTTCATTGAATATAAAGATAACAGAGATTTAACACATCCAACTGGACAGAACATAATATCTGAATTACAAACCCTAGAATAATCCAGACAACAAAAGAAAATCAAAACCCAATACCAAGACTCACTCCGAGTAGGAAGAGGAGTAGCTTCCCAGTTGTTGATTTTTGCTTGTGGTCCAACGAATTGCACATTTGCCTTGCTTGTTCCTTCAATGACCTGAATCATGCTAACCTATGCGAATAACCTTTCGAAACCCTTATCAGATTCTCCATCAGCACCAATCAGTGAACCAGGAACCTTTGACAAAAGTTGCTTTCTGATACCCCGCCTGACAAATGACTTGGACACTCGCGGGACTGTTTTGGCAAAACCCATGCCATCTTCTTCATTTTGAGGGCTCGTATCACATCTACATCTGTGGGCTTAAACCCCAGACAAAAAATATCCAAATTCTTTGGAAGAGAAACTTGCTTTACAGTGCCTTGAAGAGCAACATCCAAACCTTTACCGTATGAAACCATTCTTTAACATTTCAAGCCACCATGACAGTTACGACCATTACTCTAGGAACTAGGATAGTTTTCCCCTCTAGGACCTTTTCCACTGATACGTTGTAAGAGACTTGATATACCCACGGCCCTTGGTCATCTTCCACTTAGAGGAAGGGTACAATTGCATCACCCAGGGAACGCATATTGTCTTCGCCATGCACCACAATCTCCTGTCTATCCCACTCAAATTTAACCATTGGATGCAATGTAGATGGCACTGCCTTGGCAGCATAAATCCAGGGTCGCCCCAACAAAAAGTTATAAGAGACCGCTATATCTAGCACTTGAAATTCCACGGTGAACTCCACAGGTCTTATTGTCAACTCTAGTATTATGTCACTCAAAGAATCTTTGCCCCCAGCGTCGAACCCTCGTACACAAATGTTGTTCTTATGAATTCTATCATCATCGTCCTCAAGCTTGTTCAACGTTGACCGAGGACAGATGTTCGCACTAGACCCATTGTCAACTAAAACTCGAGTGACTACATAATCCTCTCACTTCAACGTCAGATAAAGGGCCTTGTTATGTTCTGTGCCCTCTAATGGAAACTCATCGTCTGAGAAAGTAAATCTGTTCACCTCAAAGATTATATTTGCTATATTCTCCAAGTGATTCACAAAAATTTTGTCAGGGTTATATGCCTCATTCAACATTTTCATTAGCGCCCGGTGGTGCTCATCTGAGTGGATCAGCAATGAGAGCAATCAGATCTGGGCATGTGTTTTCTTCAATTGTTCCACAATAGAGTAGTCATGTACTTTCATCATCCTAAGGAATTCTTCCGCTTCCTCTTATGTAACGACTTTCTTTACCAATACCGGGTTATCTTTGGGAACCTTGGCTTTTCTTAACTCTTCAGGGGCAAAGAACCTCCCTGAACGAGCCAGACCCTGAGCTTCACAAACTTCTTCTTTGATCTCCTTCGCTTTATATGTCACCACCGCTTGTTCAGAACTCCAAGGGACGACATTATTGTTGGTCACTGGCAATTGAGTTACTGGTTTTATGATAATAGGCTCTGTGCGAGCACCCTTCATGACCTTAACAAGTTTACTTGCAACCTCTAGTACCACAACTTTTTCTTGTTCTGGTTTCACTAAAACAGTGCTCGATGACCCTTTTTCGGCTACCACAGTTGGCTTACTATCCATCCCTTTCAACTGGACCACTGATTTCCCCCTGGTTACCTTTTATTAGAACCGATTTCGCGGCAATGGATCATCATCACTATCTGTGAGGGTTTCTTCGCCTCCCCTTTGTTGTGTATCAACTCAGTTATATGGGTCTCAAGGTGAGCCGGTAACGGATTCTAGTTGATATTCGATGTCTATGGGGCTTGAACCTCGATCCGATAAGTGTCAATAAGTTCTTGCACAACTATTTTCAGTTTCCAACACTTCCCGATATCATGCCCGGGGGCCCCTGAATATTACTCAGAGCTCACCGAGTTGTCAAGATTTCTAGGAGTGGGATTTGGTATTTTAGGCTCAATTGGATTCAGCATGCCCAACTGCCTCAACCTTTGGAATAGACTAGTGTATGATTCTCCTAGTGGAGTTAGAGTCTTTTGCTTGTATAATCACTTATGCTTGAAGGCTTGGTTTGGTCGGTAACCTGATCTCGGGGGATTTTTGTAGGCTCTTAGGGGTGGATATGGATTTTGTGGAGTTGGTGCCCTCCATTATGCACCCCCCGGGGTTTTGGTATAGGTTTGTGCATAATGGACGGAAATGTCAGGATCTGGCGATGGGTAGTAGTGTTGTGGATGGCTATATGGAGTGTGGGGGTAATTTTGGTGGTGGGGTCGAGGTTGGTTATTCTAGGGTGATTGGCCTCTAGACTAGGCTCCGGACTCAACTATCGCAACATCTTCTTTCTTCTTTTTTCCAAGCACACCCCATTGCCTTTTTGGATAGCCTAGGTGGTTTCTTTGATCGCTGAATAACTCATGATCTTATTGGACTTAAGTCCCTCGTCGAACATGCCTCCTATCTTTACAACCTCATTGAAAGACTTCCCAATCGCTGTTACCAAATGACCAGAATAAGTCGACCCCAAAACCTGCAAAAAGTAATCAACCATCTAACTCTCTTTCATTGAAGGGTCGACCCTCGTGGCCTGCTCCCTCCAACAGAACCCATATTCTATGAAACTATCCCTAGGATTTTTCTCGTGTTTTATCAATGAAAGACGATCTAGAATAATTTCTGGATTGTACTAAAAATGGAAAGCGGATGCTTAGGCCAAGTCGTCCCATGTATACCACCTACCATGGTCTTGTCGCGTGTAGCACTCCAATGCATACCCGCTCAATCTGTAGCTGAAGTACGCCATCAGTAGCATACCTTTTCCACCTGCCCCTCTCATCTTGCTGCAAAACCCCTCAGATGTGCTACCAGATCACCATGCCCATCGTACAGATGGAACTTAGGCATCTTGAATCCTGTTGGTAGTTGAACGTCTTGGAACAGACACAAATCCCTATACATTACGCTGATTTGGCCCCCAAACCCTGCATGTTCCTAAAGGATTGCTCCAAGCTTTTTACTTTTCAAAACATCTCCTCCTGCCCCAGGCTCTTAGGTGGCTTTTCGGTTTTCACCGGGAGCTCGAAATGAGGGGTGTAGGAATATGGCTCAGGAGCTTTAAAGGTAGGCTCAGGAGGATAGTACTGGCTGTCATGAGTCTGAAATAGTGTGTCACTGGAAGATCATTGCAATGTGGTAGGTGGAGGTGTTACGAAGACAGGTGATTGGTGGTGGAGTGTATGGGCTTTGTTTAGGTGGTGGAGCTTAGGAAGTATCGGAAATGGTACCATAGCACTGTTGATAGAGGGGAAAGGCTAGAGACGAGTTCACAGTGGGAGGCTCCGGAGGTTGGACCAATGGTGGGATATAAGGAGGATTGGCAGGATAAACTGGTCGTGGATGCCCCTTTAACAAGGACTGAAACATCTCAACCATTTGCTGCTTTAACTTGTTCATCTCTTCCTTCATGTAGCAACTTCTACTTCTTCCATCTCTTTCGAGGGATCCACAATAATGGTATCTAGTTTCTGGCCTGTCATTTTCAGTTTGTCTTTTGACGGAGTGTTGTATGGATGAGTTTCCATAATGCCAATCAACTAACCACCTATCTGGACTCAGCACATCAAACAACAACCTTGTTAGTGATTAGGCTTTAACATATTTGTAACCACACATTGGGCATGAATGCACCTAAGAAGTTAACCGTCTCTATTATTCATTTGATCGATTGCATGCATCATCCCAGCCTTTTCTCCATTTCCAATTGCGAACTTCTCTCTTTCATTTTTTTTCTTTGTTTCTCTCTCTCTCTCTCTCACTCTCTCTCTCTCTTTTTCTTTTTTGCCCTTGTTTTCTCTTTGTTCTTATTCTCTCATTCCCTCTTGTTTTGCTATTATTTCGTTCATTTGGTTTCTTATCTTTTCCTCTTTTTTCTTTTTCTTTTCCCTCTTGTTTTGCTCATTTCAGGATATATTTGCAAAAGGAAGTTGGACCCGACGGGGTTGCCTACATATCTCACACCCTGTGAGAATCAAACTGGCGTAGTTCGAGCAAACAAAATAAACTATTATTGAAAACAAAACTCTTTTTCCTTTTTCTTCTTGTTCATTTCATAGGCAAATAAATAAACTATTTTCTTCAAATAAAACTCTTTTTTCTTTTCTTTTTTGCATTCCATAGGAAAATAAATAAACTATTTTTAAAAACAAGACTCTTTTTTTCTTTTTCATTGACAAATAAAACAAATTATTTTTTGAAAACAAAATTTTCTTTTCCCTTTCTTCTTTTTATCATTTTTCTCAAAAATTCGCTAGAGTTTTGGCACTATTTGGACATTAGTTTTTCAAACAGGTAGTTAACTCTCTTACCCTCATGCTGCTATATCTCTTTTCTTAAATATTCCTAAGCTTGTCAGCATGCAAGTCCGAAACAAATAAATACTTATGTAGCACGTAAGATGCATCATGATGATCCTTTCCATTTTTGGTACAACTGTCCTAGTCAAACCCAACCCCTGTGTTGAGCCTCCAAAGTCAAATGCACATGATGCAAACAAATGTTCCTACTAGTGATCTGGCATGAAGCTGAGTTATTCTAGGTTCAAAACCTGGGTATTTGTTCTAAACTGTGTACCCGAGCGGACAACTCGACTTGAGGAGGGGGATACGTAGCGGGGACCCGAAAGATCATCCAGTTTAGTAACTTTTCTGAGCCTCTTTCTTATTTCAAGGTATGACCCTAACAGAATAGGGAGTCTCGACCAGCGAGCACATCTCCGAATATAAGAAAAGAAGGGTTTCTTAACAGTTTATATGCAGTTCACGGAATATCAAAGCGGTAAAAGCAATGATTAGCACATTAGGCCCAAAAATGTAATAAATTAGATAAAGCCAACTATAAAAATTTAAATGAGCTAGAATTCTGAACCCTAAACAAAAGTTCTGGGTTCTCTTCCCCAGCAGAGTCGTTAGAGCTGTCACACCTCCTTTTTCACTACACCCCTGAGAGGGTATAAAAGAGTTTTTCCAATTAAAGGAAAATCGAATTGGGATTTATTATTAAGATTCAGAGTCGTAACTTAGGAGATTTATGGTATTCCAAGTCACCGATTGAATCCGGAGTGAAGGAAATATTGACTCTATTTAACAGTCTTCGAACCAGAAATTCGAGTAAGGAATTCTGTTAACCCGGAAGAAGGTGTTAAGTATTTCCGGGTTCCGTGGTTCTAGCATGGTCTCTCAATTGTCATATTCGACTTGAATTATCTGATTTAAACAATTACGAACCTATGTACAAATATTAACTTTTTAATTTCTTTTATTATTATTTTTAAAAAGAATTGCAACATCATTAAAACACGTCTCGAACCACATCACATAAATGCACCTGTGGCTTTTGACATATTTTAACATCGTTGAAATTTGGATTTGGGTCACATGAATACACCCGAATTTAGGAAACTAATATCATTAAACACGCCCCTAAAGCAACTACGTGTTTGCACTTTGTGAGGGTCATGAAATTTTCTAAGTCGAACGCCTCGTAATCTAAAGAATAATTCAAGATTAAATAAAGCATGCAATTGTCATTTTGTTTGGCACGGCTCACCTTGATTCTTATTTTAAGATAAAGTTCAAACTATGTGTTTGAGGGCCACTAATTACTTAAGGAACATTGCAGAAATCCTATTTACTCAAATACTACCCTAATGACTTGCTGAAAGCTAAAAAAGGATGCTACTTTATTCTAAATAAATGCTCAAACCCAATCAACTACGGCCCCATAGCGACTTCCCTCTTAATTTTTACTGGGACCACTCCACATTTGATCAAACAAGACTCGAGTTCGAGTCTGGACGATATCCCAATCCATTTTGGGCATCAGGAGGCCTTGGCCTTCGAATGATAACATAAAACTCAAGCAAATCACATGGTCAGGAAATGAGAACAAACCATGAACTATTAGGATCATTCAACACATACATTCAAGCAACAATTTGATTGGACATTTTTCAGAAATTGTTACATAGCTATTTCACTCACGGATTAAGATGATTCCCTCAATTTCAACAGATATGTATTGACAAATGCTTCTTAATAACTTATTTTTTATGCTTTAAATCATCTTTCCAAATGATCCTAATCAAAAAATTAACTTGCACAGCAATGAGAGCCTTAAAATATCATGTTCATGCCAACATTTTGAATACATGATTTAACCAAGAGCCATTAGAAAAATTCCATCAATGCAAGACTGCTTATCATAATAACAACCATAAACCTAAAAACTGTAGCAATTTTGACTCAAGCAAACCAAGGAAAAAGAGCTTAGATTCTTACTTTACTTCACTAATACAGAACCAAACTCAAGGGTAAATCAAAGATGAGCATACGAGGCCCAGTTCTGATACTACTAACAAAATATGATGACCATTTGCTATCTAACATGCTTCAGACATCCCATCACAACCCATTTATCATTAACTACACCTATCAGAATCTCTATGTATTACATGTGAATCATAAAATTAAAAGAAGAAAAGATGATTCAGATAACATAATATCCAATTTCGCCTTATTCAAATCCACACTTCAAGCTACACATCAATTGATATTCATAGGGCTGATTAATGCCTGGAAAATTAAAGGAAAATAGGCAAAGAAGCAGTAAACAACAACTACATCACTCAACACCAAAAAATGAAACCACAAACTAGCTTTTGAAAACAGCAGATGAGATGCAACAGTACAGATCATTAACTTGAGGCTCAAAGAATCAACAGACCCCAAACAAGACTTAATTTTAACCAAAATATAAATCAACTCCAAATGAAGCAACATATTTTAAAGATCCAAACCTCAAAGCCCTGGCGGAATTCTAATGGAACAATAATCTAGCAATCCCTTTTTTGAGTTCTTCTTAAATTTTTAGCTTTTAGAATCAGATCGGGCTGAATGTGTGAAGGATATGGTTCTGGTTCTCTTCTGTCCCGTTCCTTTAATCAAAGAAGAATCCATGCCACAGCACCACTCCCAACAATGGGAGTAGTAGAGCCATCAGCAAACATTAGCTTACCCAATGATGTTGATGGGTTAAGTGAAGAGAAAATGGTACTCATACCAGAGTAGTGATCAATAGCACCGCTATCAATGATACACTATCCACTACTCGAGGAAAGAAGGGCGGAATCTTTTCTACCTCTTTGCACAAAAAGAGACTGAGATGACGAAATGGATGCGCCTTGATTTCCTTCAACTCCTTACTTAATGCCGCAATGGAGCCCTCACCCCTGCCTTTAGAAGAGAAAGTCTTCATACTATATTCGACTTGCATGTGTTAAGCATATAACCTTTCATCACATTCAGTCAACTTTCAATTCAATCTTTGAGGAAGAGAAAGATATAGTTTATAAACATAGATTTTCATAATATATAAGCTGTGTATCTTTTTGGATATTCAGCTCTCCAAAATCTCCAATTCTTAGAATGTTTAAGGCTCCTTTTTATTTTTTTCAGCTCTCTCTATGGTCCGCCTTATTATGCCAGAAATAGTGCCTTTATAGGCAAGCAAAATAGTGCATTCCTATAGGTTTAGTTATTTCGATCTAATCCTTTTCAGATTTTACTTTTTGCTACTTAATCCGTTATTTTTTGACTTGTTCCCCAAGTACTACTACCCAAATTCTGAAATTTAAATCTAAACCCCACACTAGAAGCTTCCAATCAGTTACACTAAGAATTTTTTAAGTGAATTACCCAGTTTACCCTTATTAACCCCTAAATTTACTCCTTGAAACCATTGGGTTTAATGGCCAATCTGAGTGGGCTACAGACCCTAAATTGGATCCCCGCCCATGCCCTTTTAGGGCTTCTAAATTTTTACTGGCCCAATTATAGTCAAACAAAGAATCCTACTGTAAAGACTAGCCCAGGATTCCCTGAAGAAAAAAAATCCCTGGAAACACCTTAAAAATTCTATCAAAATGAAAAGAAAATAAGTGAATTAATTAACCTAAACAACAACATGAAATTAACTAATCTGTAGGCTTAATTAACTAGGTGACTAATTAGAAAAAAAAACATACGATTTAAACAACCAGAAACTAAACCAAGTTTTACAGGATCGGAGAACAGTCTTGGAAACAAAAGAACAAAGAGAAAGATTAACGAAGACCAGACATATATATTCAAAGCTTGGCCGAAAATTTGATGAAATTTCCAATAAGTAAAAACAAAATATGGAAGAGGGACACCATATAGAAATGGAACTAGAAACAGACCTAAAAACAACGGAACTCACCTGAACTCGAGACCTGACGCTCCAACTTCATCCCCAAATAATGTTAGTCACTTGTTCTTTGTTAAAAACAGGTGAACAACACTATTTCAAAACTGGTTCAGAAACTCATGCATGCCCAAATTTAGGTTTATCTCTTAGAACTCGAATTTGGGATTTAAGATTCGAGGAGTTTAAAGAGAATTTGAGGGAAATAAATGGTTGATTTGGGATGATGGGGTCTTCATGGTTCCGTGGTGTTAATTTGGGAGGTATCGGAGGTGGCGCCGCCGGCAACCAACGGTGGAGAACTAGGGCATTTCAGCTAGGGTTCGTGGGTAGATCGGTCTCTAAAAGAGACGATATGGGGGGTTTCTGAGGGGCGGGGTCCATTTCAGACATATAAATAGTCTGGGGAGATCAGTTCCCAGCCGTTAGATCAATAAAGATCAACTGCTGGGATTCGGAGAATGGGACAACATCGTTCAATTATTAAGGGGTAAAGGAGACCGTGTCAGGGTCGGGTTTGGGCCTGGATGGGGCGTGAAGGGGTGAAATTTGGGCTGATTTGAGATTTAAATTAAGACAACCCCAATTGAAAATCCTTTTTCTTGCTTTTTTATTTTTTCTTTTCTTTTCTTTTCCTAAAAATTAAAACTAAAATGCTAAACTAAATCCTAAATGTAAAAATGCAAGTTATTTTTGTATTTTTTATGAATTAAAATGCACAGACAAAATGCAAACAATTAACATAAAATGCCACAAAAATCCACAAATTAAAAATAATTAAAAGAAATTATTTTGTTTTGAAACTATGAGAGTAATTCATATACGGTAAAAATCGCGTACTCACAGGGTGTACGGAACGCGAAGAAGAAATTGGTCCTCCTCCGAAATTACTGTACGCGAACGCGTGGAGGAGGACACGATTGTGAAGAGGATAAGGGGTCTGCAACAGCCGATGGATTTTCTGCAATTTTACACAACTCCAAAATGCTTCGTTGGGCATCTAAAACACACCCGAGGCTTCGGGACCTCAACCAAACCTACCACATATCCCATAACATCATTCAAACTTGTACCAATCCTTAAGCTACCTAAAACAACGTCAGAAACTCGAATTAGTTAATGCATTAAGCCTAAGAACTTCAAATTCTCTCAAAACACGCTTCAATAAAAAACCAAACCAAACCACGTCCGAATGACCTAAAATTTTACATACACATCCCAAATGACCTGACGGAGCTACTACAACTTCTGGAATTCCATTTCGACTCTCGGATCAAAATAACATTATCGAACCGAAAACTAAAAATTTCAAACTTCGGCATTTCAAGCCTAAATTAGCTATGGACCTACAAAATACATTCTGAACATGCTCCAAACCCAAAATTCACCTAACGGAGCTAACAAAACCATCGAATTTTCATTCCAAGGTTGTCTTCACAATGTTTCGACTACGGAAAACTTTCCAACACTTAAGCTCTCATTTAGGGACTAAGTGTCTCAAAACTCTCCGAAACTCAAAACCGAACATCCCGGCAATTCAGTTTAGCAGAAATAGACTTGGGAAAAATAGTTAATAGGGGATCGGGGCGTTAATTTTTAAGACGACCGACTGGGTTGTCACACGACCCCTTCTTATTTCTCCTTTCTCAGATGCATCATCAAGCTCCTTCACCACTTTGTTTCTTGGAGCAAGCCTCTCCTAAACCAACCCGATATCAGAATACGCCCGCCTAGATCCTACGTTTGTTTGAGATTATTCGAAATATCAAAATCGAGATTATGTCCGGTGATCTTCAATTAGAGAAAGGTATGACGATTAAGTTTGTGAGGATGGGGCAGAGCGCTGGTTTTATGACTATTAAGTTGAGGGTTCTGTTATTTGGAAAGATCAAAGGAAGAAGATGGATTAAGGGTTCTGGTTTTGGGAAGACAAAGTGAAAGGAAGAAAGAAGAGTAAGTTGGTGGGTGTCGGGCAAAGCATTGGTTTAATTGAAGCAAATGAAGAAGCCTTCCAATATTTTTTTGTTGTTAATTACACGTGTAAATTTTTTCTTTTGTAAATTATACGTGTCTTTTTTTGATTGATTCGTTTGACACCTCATTAGCAAGTATAACTTACATATATGATTTGATGTACATGAGTGTTTATTTGATATGATAAAACAGTCAGTTGAGATATCTATTTGATGGTTAAGGATAATTTTAGGGAATTATTTATGTATTTTCGCCTTATATTTATAACAGAAAGAAACCAGTAATCTTTTTTGTAAGTGCTAAAATGACCAAAGCAACCTAAGCATTTTGTATGGCCAAAATGATCTCCATATCCATCTTTTACTCTTTCAGAGTTGAGACGATACAATTAAGCTGCTGCTGCTACTTGCATGGCTTCACTGCCCATTAACCCCAATATCAACCCACACACCCTTACCCTCAAACACAAATCATCTCTTAACATCCCCCACACTCATTTCATAACATACCAAGAAGATGGCAGAAACGATAAACTTGTCCATAAATCTTACTTCAAACGCATTGGGTCTCTATGCAAAGAAGGTCAACTTCAAGTAGCTGCGGACCTTCTCAGCGAAATGGAGTACCGAAATCTGTACGTTGGACCTGAGTTGTATGGTGAACTTCTCCAAGGCTGTGTGTACGAGCGAGACCTTCAATTGGGTCAGCAAATTCATTCAAAGATTCTGAAGAATGGTGATTTCTTTGCCAAGAATGAGTATATTGAGACAAAGCTTGTGATTTTCTACGCAAAGTGTGATGCTTTTGATGTTTCCAACCATCTGTTTTGCAGACTGAGAAAACAGAATGTGTTTTCTTGGGCTGCAATTATTGGACTAAGTTGCAGGATGAATTTGTCAGAAGAAGCTTTGTGGAGATTCGTTGAAATGCTAGAGAATGGCGTTTTAGGCGACAATTTTGTTCTCCCAAATGTTCTGAAAGCTTGTGGTGCCCTAAATTTTGTTGATTTTGGGAAATGTGTTCATGGGCATGTTTGGAAACTAGGTTTTGAAGGTTGTGTATTTGTAGCGAGTAGTCTCATTGATATGTATGGAAAATGTGGGGTTTTGAGTGATGCAAGAAAGGTTTTTGATTGTATGGTTGAAAGAAATGTAGTGGCCTGGAACTCAATAATTTTGAGTTATATGCAAAACGGATACAATGAGGAAGCTATCGGAATCTTGTATGATATGAGGACCGAAGGAATTGAACCAACTCGTGTTACTCTGTCAAGCCTTCTTTCAGCTTCAGCCAACTTATGTGCTTTGGAAGAAGGAAAGCAAGCTCATGCTATATCTATTCTTAGTGGATTAGATTTAGATAAGATTTTGGGGACTTCTCTTATAAACTTTTATGCTAAAGTTGGTTTGGTTGATGATGCTGAGCTAATATTTGATAGGCTGATTGAGAGAGATGTGGTAACATGGAACTTGTTAATGTCTTGTTATGTTCATTCTGGTCGGATTGACAAGGCTCTCAGCTTGTCTTGTTTGATGAGATTGAAAGGATTTAGCTTTGACTCTGTGACACTGTCATCAATATTATCTGCCTCAGCAGATTTAAGGAATTTAAATCTTGGCAAAGAGGGGCACTGTTTTTGTATCAGACACAATTTTGATAAGGATTTAGTTGTAGCTAGTGGTATTATAAATATGTATGCCAAATGTGAGAAAATCCCTGATGCAAGGCGGGTTTTTGACTACACCAAAGAGAAAGATGTAATTTTGTGGAATACATTATTGGCTGCTTATGCAGAAGTGGGTTTGAGTGGTGAGTCGTTAAGATTGTTTTACCAGATGCAGCTCTATGGTCTACCGCAAAATACCGTGTCTTGGAATTCCGTAATTCTTGGTTTCTTAAGAAATGGACAGATAAATGAGGCCACAGTCATGTTTTCACAAATGAAAGCTGTTGGTTTAGACCCTAATATAGTTACTTATACTACTCTTATCAGCGGTCTATCTCGAAATGGTTACAGTAGTGAGGCCCTTACATATTTTAAAAAACTGCTTCAAGCAGGGTATCGACCAAATAGTGCAAGTATCGTTGCTTCCCTCTCAGCTTCTATAAATATAGCATCACTGAACGATGGAAGAGCCATTCATGGATACATTTTAAGGCAAAAAATGCCATTATCTCTTCCAGTGGCAACTTCATTAGTTGATATGTATGCGAAATGCGGAAATCTAAATTGTGCGAAATGCATTTTTAATCTGATCCCAGAAAAGGAGTTACCCTTGTATAATGCTATGATATCTGGTTATGCTTTACATGGATGTGCTGTAGAAGCTCTTGCATTGTTCGAACGTCTATGCAAGGGAGGCGTGGAACCAGACAGAATAACCTTCACTAGTGTCCTATCCTCTTGTTGTCATGCTGGACTGGTAAAAGAAGGTTTAGCTGTTCTTTATGACATGGTCTCTTTGTATAATATGAAGCCAAGTTTGGAACATTATGGTTGTCTGATCAGTCTTCTCTCTAGGTGCGGTAATATCTATGAAGCTATGCAGCTCATTCAGAAGATGCCTTTCAAACCTGATGCAAATGTTTTCGAATCACTACTTGTGGCTTGTAGAGAACTCGGAGAGAAACAACTCGAGGAACATATAGCTAATTTTTTGATTAAGATGGAACCAGATAATTCAGGGCACTATGTCTCACTTTCAAATGCATATGCAACAACTGGAAGATGGGATGAAGTCTCAAAACTAAGGGATTTGATGAAAAAAAAGGGTCTTAGAAAAAGACCTGGATGCAGTTGGATTCAAGTTGGAACAGAGTTTCATATGTTTGTTTCAGGAGACAGGTGGCATTCACACATACAGGAAATAAGTACAATATTGGCTTTGCTGGATAGGGAAATGCAGCTTACTAGACTCTCTTTTGACAGCTGAGGGTATCAATTTTTAGGTACATTGTTACCTTTCCAAACTAAGCTCATGTTAATCAGATACTTTCAAGGTTAAAGATGGCTTGAGGACGAGAAAAGCCCCAACATAAGAGAATGTCAAAGCATGTGTGAAATAAGATACATCTATTCGTCTTCAGGAAAAAACATTAAAGCTTTTATGCTGGACCAATTTTCCTGATGGATCAGAGAATCAGACGAGACAATATTATGCTTTGTGAGTGAAATGATTTCTTCAACGTGTTAACCGCAACTTGGATATGGTCAAGTGAAGTCTTATCCTCGTGGAACAAGCAGTGGGCATTTTCCTACAAGCAACTGTACATCAATCATTAGATTCACAACAAGGATTGGTTGATGGATTGGACAGTCCATTCCCGACGCAGTGGAAATCGATTGTGGACAGAGATGATCAAACGTGAGTTTTCTTACGAAATTTCTTCCATTGTTCTAGGTTGTGGTACTACAGACCAAATGGAAATCTTTAAAACTATTGAGTCTGCTGTATATGTATAAAGTTTGGCATCTTTTTCTAGTAAATCGCTGTAATTCATCTCCTCCTCTTGTGACAAGCATTTACCCTGAAAAATTAGTGAGTTCAATGTGTTGGACAAGAGGGGCTTGGTTTGATGGTAACCAACCCTCACTTACAACCGAGAGGTTGTGAGTTCGAGTCTCCCCAAGAGCAAATTCTGGGGATTTATGCCGGGGTCTATTTGGAAACAGCCTCTCTACCCCAGGGTAGGGGTAAGGCTGCGTACACACTACCCTCCCCAGACACCACTGAGTGGTATTGTACTGGGTCGTACTTTTTTAATGTGTTGGACCACAAATGCTTTCTGTACAGATCATCCTTTTCATTTTTCGTTCTTCTACTGATTCACTCTTCCTTGAAAGTAGGGCACTGCCATCTATTTATTGTTTTGCAAGAAAATGGACAAACAAATCTAGATTAACTTTTCTAGGATGACAGCACAAGTGAAACTCTAACATATATGGTTCAAGTTGATGAATGCTCTTTTATGCAATGACCTACAAGTTAATTGATACTACTATATGTTATGTTGCAAATAATTCGAATTCTACCTTTAGAGGAGAACTAAATGCAACAATGGCATTTCCGTCTTGACCACCGGTCTGGAATAAAGTTGTTCATCCATCTACGAGGAGGGTTTTTACAAACCAGGTCATGGATGTTGTAATGAATTGCAGAGATCAAATTCTCTAAAATTGTCATCATGAATTGATATCGCCAGAGTAAACTGTCATAAATATAAAACATGTCTTAATACATACTTTTAAATAACACAAAACGATTTATGAAAGTAGTACATATTATATTTCCCATTTCAATGATTATTGGACTCACAATTTACCCCCAAATTATATTGATTCGTTTTCTATGCTTGCATATGCCTTTGTGAGAGCGCACGCCAAAGCCATCAAGATCGAGACCAGATAATAAGATCTTTTTAAGGTAAAACAAAGATGTTGATACCCCTTTTTTTCTATGCACAAGATCTTTTATAATGTTTCCTTAATTTTAAGGATTTACATTGATTTATTCCCTTCCCTTTTATTCATAAAATCTCCAATAATTATTCATCAAATTATTGTTGTGGTGATTTAGTCATTTAATTTTTATATTTATGGAAAATATGGTTACAATATTTTTTATGCATTTTATAACTGCATTTTATATTTTTAAAGCTAAATTGCATATAATTACAATATTAGCCCTATTAATGCATAATTACATTTATTTGCATAAAATTGATCTTCTATATTATTAAAATGTTAAATATATCTATATTGTTTGTATTATACGGAAAATGTTGACTTGGTTTGGTAACTATGAACCATCCCATCCCCATCCCCAACAATCGAAAACTAGGCCACCCACCCATGCCGGCGATACCTACCTCAGCAGGTAGCACCCACCCCAACTGGAACAGACGCATGAGACTTCAATCCATCCTCTCCATTTATTTCTCCGACTAAGCCAAGCTTAAATTTGTATGTTTTGTTTTTTTTTTCTTTTCTCCTATTACATCTATTTCTTGCTTCTTTACTGTATTCTCATACTTAACATAATTACAAGATCTGAGAGTTCTACTACTTTTTATTATTGGTGTTACATATTTGAATTTAGTTCCTTACAATCATATTCTTGAGATTTTATTACGCTTTATCCTTTGTCTACCCGCCGCCCTCTCTTCAAACTCTTATTTTTCACATGATCTACCCAAAGTTGATTTATCTTATTATTCCAAAAGCCTCATAAACAATAGATCTGAGATTTCTTATGATGTTTTGTTTCCTTTTTCTCATAAAGATTCGAACTTATTTGCTTATTTTTTGTAATAACTTAATTCTGTATACAATTTACGGTATTTATAATTATACATACCTGGTCAACGATTTCTAGTCTCGATTTGTTTATTTTGTTGTACCACAATAGAACCTGGTGAATTTTTTGTAGTACTATGCCTTTTCCCTACATTTCCCTTACTACTATCAGGGCTACACTAGTGGTGGTGACAACCCCTATTTGGTTTTTAGGCCCTTGTATTTTCTGTGTTTTCAGGGAAATTCTCGAAGTTGTTGAGAAAAGTTAGGCGCACGAGCACTAGCCCTAGCAAAGGAGAGCAACCTAGACGAGTGTCATCAAAGGGCAGTGGGAAGCGGTGCGTGAGCATACAACTACATTGAGTACAACAAATCAACATAGGTTTGGTTCTTGGGAGTTGGTACCTCCCATTCTACTGTTTCCCTTTTGATGTTAGCTAAATTTATGTTACTTTAGTTCATAATAGTTCAGTCATTCCACTAGTGTACTAGTCGTCACTTGTTTCCTTCTAGTTTGATTTGTTATCCGTTGTACACTAGCGAGTATTCTTTAGATTGTCGTAGGTGTAGTGGCTGCAATATGGGATGATAGATTAAGGGCATGTTCTCGGGTGGGGCAGATAGTGGGGCCGGGGTCATGGGGATGGGCGGGAGGCAGGGGAGGTAGCGGGGCAAAAGGAGCCTATATGTTGAGAATCGGGTCATGGAACATAGGTTCACTAACGAGTAAGTCAATATAGTTGGCGAAGATCCTTTAGAAGAGAAAGACTAATATAGCATGTGTCTAAGAGACTAGGTGGGTTGGATGGAGGGCAAAAAATGCGGATGGGTATAAGTTATAGTACTCTGGAGTCCGGAGGTGTAGTTAATGGAGTGGATATCCTGGTAGATAGCCATCTTAGAGAGCCACTGGTAGAGGCCAGATGGATGAATGATACACTAATGACTATTAAATTAGTATTGGGTGAGTATACTTTAAATATCGTTAGCGCATATGCGCCGCAAACAGACTATAATGAGGAGATTAAAAGGAATTTTTAGGAGGGGTTATATGACATTGTTCGTAGTACTCCGCCTTCCGAGAGGTTATTCATAGGAGGAGATTCCAATGGTCATATTGGGTCATCTGCATGTGGTTATACTAAGGTGCATGGAGACTTCGGTTTCGGGGAGCGGAACAGAGGGGGCATTTCACTGTTGGAATTTGCCAAGGCATTTAATCTGGTGATTGCGAACTCAAGTTTTTCGAAGCAGGAGGAGCATTTGGTTACTTTCCAAAGTTTGATGGCAAAAACTCAGATTGACTATCTCCTCCTCAAGAGAGGCGATAGAAGGTTGTGAAAGGATTGCAAGGTTGTCCCATGTGAGACCCTTGCAACGCAGCATAGGCTTTTGGTAATGGACATTGGTATTATGATAATAAAGAAAAAGAGGTTAGTACGAGGCCACTCGAGGATTAGGTGGGTCGCTTTGACTAAGGATAAATCTCGGGAGTTGGAAGAAAGGTTTTTGGCGATGGGAGCTTGGAGAAGTAGGGGGACACAAACACTATGTGGTCGACGACGGCGAACTGTATAAGGAAGGTGGCGAGAGAGGTGTTAGGGATATCTTCGGGTGGCATCAGTGGCCACAAAGGAGACTGGTGGTGGAATGAAGTTTTCCATGGTAAAGTGGAAGCAAAGAAGGCAACTTACCTACGGTTAATAGGGAGCACCGGTGAGGAGGAGAAGATAGCGAACAAGGAGAGGTATAAGGTAGCTAGGATGGAGGCGAAGATGGTAGTAATGAAGGCTAAGATGCTAGATTTTTCTCATATGTATGAATAACTGGGGAACAAAGGCGGGGAGAAGAAGTTATTCGCCTTGCTAAGGTGAGAGAGAGGACGACTCGGGTTCTTGACCAAGTGAGGTGCACAAAAGATTATGATAGCAGAGTTTTGATGGGGGATGACCAGATTAAGAGGAGATGACATATCTACTTTCAAAAACTACTAAATGAAGGAGGGGATCGGGATATTATACTAGGTGATTTGAGCAATGCCGACAATCCTCGTGAATTAAGTTATTGTAGGGACGTTGAGGTCGATGAGGTCTTAGAGGCAATGCGTAAGATGAAAAGGGGCAGAGCTACTGGGCTAGACAAAATTCGAGTTTAACTTTGGAGGTGTGTGGGTAGAGCAGGCTTGGAATGGCTTACTAGGTTGTTTAATGTTATATTCAAGACTAATAGGATGCTTGAAGAGTGGAGGTGGAGTACAATGATTTTGTTTTATAAGAACAAGGTGATATCCAGAGCTGTAACAATTATAGGGGTATCAAATTATTGAGTCATACCATAAAAGTATGGGTGATGGTGGTAGAAATGAGAGTGCGGAGGACAGTGTCTATTTCGGACAACTAGCTCGGGTTCATGCCGGGGCGATCTACCACAGAAGCTATCCACCTTATTAGGAGGATGGTGGAATAGTACAGTGATAAGAAGAAGGACCTCGAGGTGGTGTTTATTGATCTAGCAAAAGCGTACGACAGTGTTCCCAGAGAGGTCTTATGGAGCTGCTTAGAGGTTAAAGGGGTCCATGATGCCTACATTAGGGTGATTAAAGATATGTACGATATAGCTAAGACTCGGGCTAGGACAGTAGGAGGCGACTCCGAGCATGTTTCGGTTGTTATGGGGTTACACCAAGGGTCTGCGCTAAACCCTTTCCTATTTTCCCTGGGGATGGATGCACTACTTTATCATATTCAAGAGGAGGTGCTATGGTGCATGCTATTTGCTGATGATATAGTTCTAATTGATGAGACACGAGACCACGTCAAGTAGAGGCTAGAGGTTGGAGATAGGTCCTTGAGTATAAAATCTTCATGTTGAGCACGACGAAGACTGAATACCTCGAGTGCAGATTTAGGGCCGAGCCGACGGAAGCGGGAGTGGAAGTAGAGGCTCGACTCTCAAGTCATTCCTACATGGAGTAGTTTCAAGTACCTTGGGTCTGTTATTCAGGGGATCGGGAAGATCGATGACGATGTCACACACCATATAGGGGTGGGGTGGATGAAGTGGAGGTCAGCGTCGGGAGTCCTATGTGACAAGAAAGTGCTACTGTTACTAAAAGGTATCTTTAATATAGCAGTGGTTAGGCCTGTCATGTTGTATGAGACCGAGCCGGTTAAGAACTCACACATCCAGAAGATTAAAGTAGCAGAGATGAAGATGTTGAGATGGATATGCGGTCATATAAGAATGGAGAAGATTAGGAATGAAGATATTCAATGAAGGTGGGAGTGACCCCCATGGAGGACAAGATACGGGAAACAAGACTCACATGGTTCGGGAACATTCAGAGAAGGAGCACTGATGCACCAGTAAGGAGGTGTGAACGACTGGCGGTGGTGGGCACGAGGAGAGGTATAGGGAGACCTAAAAAGTATTGGAGAGAGTTTATTAGGCACGACATGGCGCGACTTAGGATTACTGAGGACATGGGCCCTTGACAGGGAATTGTAGAGGTCGAGAACTAAGGTTGTAGGTTAGGGGGAAGTTGCGAATATTTCTACAGTGTACAAGAGTGAGACCAACCAATTAGGAGTTAGTCTTAGGATGCTACTGGTCAGCTACTAATGCAGGGCTTTATCAACTGGATGTTATTATACCTTCCACCTTCCATCTTTTGTATTTCTATATTTCCTACATTTGTTATATTACTGTTATTTTGTAGTTTATGTTATTTTATGTTATTTTATTATGAGTCAATTGATCATACTAATATATCGTCTGTTGTTGCTTTTTTGAGCCGAGTGTTTCCTGCAAACAACCTCTCTACCTCTCGGGGTAGGGGTAAGGCTGCGTACATATTGCCCTTCCTAGACCCCACTTGTGGGATTATGTTGCGCCGTTGTTTTTGTTGTTGTTGTTAGTATACAAAATTATCTTCCAAAAATTAATTTTTATTTATTATAAATTATATAGAGAAAAATTGGCTATTTAAATTATAGACAAATTTACATTTCAATTGTAGCCTAAATTAAATCTGATACCTAGCCCAATTCCTAATCAGATTACCCGACCCAGGCACCAATTACCCCTACCCGACCCAAAACCACATTAAATCCTGGCTATTGATCATAAAGATCAACGACCTTCATCAGTTATTACCACTTTAGTTCCAAATGACCCGCTAACCCTATCTCGTTTCCTAAATCTTTTGCCTCTGTATTCTCTCATATCTCAACCCCTCAACCTAAACATAGCTCATTCAATCGCCGACCTCCCATCTTCGATCTTCTCTAGTGATTCCTTTCAACTCCTAAGACTTCAGTAGCTCCTCTATTGCCATCTTGCCTTCTCTGAGGCTTTCAAGGGCCCTAGGTTACAATGACTTGCATCTAGGGTTTTCTATCCTGTCTGTTCTTGGCTACTTCAGTATGATTTCAAGAAAAATCATGTTTTACTTGGTACAATCCTTGAGATTTTTAACTTGTTCTTTCATCTCTACTAGGGTTTCTTCTGAAACCCTAATTTTTACTTACAATTCCTAGATCTGTACAATTTTTTAAAATGAATTGGATCTGTTTCTTTGATGTTTTACACTATCCTTATAACTCTTTCCAAGAATCATCGATTTCAAAGTGTTTTCACCTTCTTCTAAAATTAGAGTTTTCGAAACTTCTTCTAAAACCTTGTTTAAACTGGTTCTTTATGATTAAACTTCTATCTGTTGCATATTACAACCGATTCAATGATTTTACTACCTCTTCAACTTGCCTATGATGAAGGCCCTAATTTTTCTAGGTTTTTTTCCGTTTGATTTTGTGACTAACATGTTCATGGTTGAGTTTCTGTGATATTTCACTTTGAATGTGTTTTCTCTTATGACTAACTTACATCATCTCTATATGTTTATATTCATCTTGATTGTTCAGGCTTGCCTCTTTTTATCGATATTGTTTAACATGCATGCTATGACTGGCTATCCTTATTTTACTCTGTTTTTATGCTCAATACTGAATCATGACTTCCTCTTTGATTGATTCTGGATTCCAAATTTTAGGGTTTGATTGAAATAACTTCTTTAAACCCTCAATTTCTGCCTCTTCTATTCAAATTAACTGATTCATTTACCTTGTTTGTTGTGGTACTTTGTTCTTGCTGAGGCATTTCCTTAATTAGAGTGTTCTGAACTTAGTCCTAATCGTTTACCCATACTTACTGAATTTGATTCTTTCCTTATTAGTCATACAATGATTTCATTCATTTTCTGTTGCTTATTCTTGTCGTCTGAATTAATTCCCTTAACTTAAAGTAATATTAGTCCTAATTTTGCTGTAATTGATTTCGAGTTCTATAATTACTATGCTACTATGATTCTTACCTTATTTTCATCTAATTTCGAACTACTATATATACACACACTCTTTCGTTAACAAAAACACACGAGCACTTTGGTTCAAAAGCTCTCTCTATCTCACAGTTAAACTCTGTAATCTCTCTTTTGTGCTACCTGCTACTATTTTGATTTAGGCAGTTGCAAGCCAAGGCTAACTATTGTTGGTCTCTTACTTTTCCACTCTCGCTTATTGTATTCTTTACTGGTATGTTTTAATTTTAGTTTAAGTTCCAAAACTAATGTGGTTCTTTTATTGCTTCAGTTCATCCTGTGTCTAAATTACTTTTACTTATAGTTTTGCAGAGAAAAATGTCTTTAATATTCTTGCATGACTAGCACATTATGAACTGTCTTTCTTTAGAATCAGTATGAGCATGTTACCTCCACTCTCTAAGTAGTACGCACTCCTAACTTGTATGGTTTTGGGATTGAATCATGTGGATCTTATACTTAACCGCCTTAAGAATTTATGGTTCTATGACTATGTCTGATCAGTTGTGTCTGAGTATGTCTGTACCAATTCCTAAGGCCTTTGCATGTTAGGTGTTTACAATCATATGTTCTATGTATCCCTAAATCCCTCGACCCCTATTTGTGACTACTGAACTTGCTTTGGTTTTGTAACCCCTGGTTGTGTATGAACCCGTCTTAAGGGTGTTGTGTTTGGACTATTGTTTACAATCATGTGTTCTATGTAACCCCAAATCGCTTGACCCTTGTTTGTGACTACTGAACTTGCTTTTGTTCGGTGACACCTGGATGTCTATGAACCTGTATTAAGGGTGTTGTGTTTGGACTGTTGTTTACTACTTCACTCCCTTTTCAAACTATCTATGTTGTTTTACTAAATTATTTCAAACAAATTTCCCTATAATACAGGTTTCCCATTAAAACCTTTCAACTTGAGTCAAACCCTTTCACTCTACTCCTAAGTCATTAAGTTCTACCTCCTCTAGTATGTGTACTATCTTAGGATCCTCTTGAGCATCCTCTTAACTCTGGCATACTGAGGCTGGCCCTACCACACTGCACTCATTTAATTTTGGTTACCAAGTCTAGATATAAGCACTGCCTGGGATTCTTGAGATCCATAAAGAACTTTGATGCACCTTGATTATGACTTTGTCTATGGAATTGAGGCATTTGAGGCTATTGGAGGCTTTGGAAATCTGGGCCTACTTGTAGGCTCCCTATAGAATAACTTCATATTTTCTTATTTAATTATGTAATTCATTCATATGGTCTGTAATAATTTGTAAATGAATGTGGAAGTAATTAGTGAAAAAAGGGTGGGTAGCTACAATTTTATAGGGAAATATGGGTAGAAATTATGCTTATAGAACTTTATATTTGATATGATTGCATTACCAAGTAAAAACCCTATCTGTAGGACTTTTGCATCTCGTCATGTTTGTCTCACCATGTAAGAAATCATGCCTAAAGGTTTTCAAGTAATTCCAAAATAAAATTTGTGTTTAATAGGTCTTAAATCAATTTCACAAGTAGATGTCATGCCTATAGGATATAATTCAATCCAGCTTTTGTTATAACAAGTGTTTTTTGTCATCATGCATGTAAGTCCTTAAAAAAGGTATTAAATAACTAGATATCATGCTTATAAGGAATTACTCCTGAAATTCTACCTAGAGATCTAAACTAATTTTAAATAATTCAATCCGGTTTACAATTAGCTCACTTCTAAACTGGTTTAATTAAGTGATTTATATTTCCCTGAAACAAGTTCTTTTTAAAACTGTCTTAATTTATCATTAGGCAGCATGCCTATAGAGATTAGAAAGTCCGTTTAGAAAAAAACCTGCCTTGGTTAACTATAAGACGCGGTTACCAGTGTTCAGCGTAGGCAATCCTGTAGGGCGTTTCAAAACTTGAAATTCTGAAACTGTTTCTATGACTTAATGTTCTATTGGTTTAACATGCTTTAAAAAATAAGTATGCAACTTATAGGGCATTCCTTCTGGTTTATAAAATTAAATTTCTTGCCTTCTGTATATTCACCTAAACATCCTGCCTTAGGAGACCATTTAACAAAAAGGCCTTTATTTATGTTTGAGTTATGCTGTTTACATGCCTTATTGTAGAAGTAAACCGAGCCTCTTAATTTCTCCTTCATGTTCTTGTTTACTAAGAGTCTAATTTGTTATTGCTTGTCGCTTTAGTATTTCCATCTTTTAAACATTAGGGGTCTGTCTAGAACCCCCTATAGATAGAGGTTCTAAATCCCTCCAGGACCATTAACAAGGGACGGGTAACAACATGCAATAGAGGCCGTTGACTATCACTCACTTTGACTGACCACTAAGGAGATGTGAAGGGTAGATATGGGATATGATGACTATGGGCTAATGTCACGGGTAGTCCCTCATTGATGAGTGTTAATCGGACGTGGTGTTGGGTGATCTTATAGGTTAATCAACCTCGGACTCCTCTTTTTCAAAATTCCTTTTTGTTTAAACTTTGTTTTATAACATAACTTGTTCAAAGTCTTTATCTTATTTGAGTTATCCAACGTGCTTTAGTTGCAACCTATTTAATTAAACTATTTATTTGGTTACTGAAATAATTTTAAATATAAGTTCGCTGGGACCCATAGTTGTGGACCAAGAGGGGTGCCTAACACCTTTCCCTCAAGGTTATTTCAAGCCCTTATCTTAATCTCTGGTAATGCAAACCAATCCAAGAGTTAATCGCTCTAGGTTCCCTAACACACCATAACTCGTTAGGTAGAAACTTTTCAAATACCCAATTCCCAAAAGAAAATGAGTTATCACACCCTATGGAATGTCGAAACCCCGACCTCTCTCAGTGGAGGGGAAAAAGGGGTGCGACGGCATGGCAAATCTACTGGGGATACCTTTAGGCTCTTACCATAACAAACTTATCTTTTACAAATTAGTCCAAGCATGGTTTATCCGGTACCTTTCTCACTTATTTGAATTTAACTGTCTATTTTTCAAGCATTTATGATTTCTTTATTGTCCTGAAACTGACTTATCTCTTTGTTTTCTTTTTCCCATAACTGTCTTTCAATTAGTTAATTGTTGTATTTATTCTTCCTACATGACAATACTTGACTATATGTTATTAATTGCTGCATAAATCATGATCCGCGTCATATTTCACTTGTGCGTATCAAATCATATAGCAACACTTTAATGAGTGGTTGCGCTCTTTCTATTTACTACCCTTAAATTCGGAAAGGCTTATTTGCGGTGAAACCAGTCGATCGTGCAGTCGACGGTTCTGGGCCTTCCCTCTCGACTTGTCCGCTTGAGGGTACCAGCCTAAAACCCCATAAAAAATTTATTATGGTTAAAGTTATGCATGCATCATGGTCAAACCTAGTCGGATCAATTATTTTGTCCACATATTGATCCTTCAAGATAATTCTTATCCAAAGTCCATCGGATTATCCACAATCCTGACGGGCAACACCATGTTCTGTATATTAATTTGGAGGACTAAACGCTAATATGTTGATCATAAATGTATAAATAGACGAGTCCGATGGGGTGAGGTCTAACCCTTTTGTTATAATGAAAATGAGCCACGAGGTCCTCAAATTCGGCATGGTTAACCATTGCTGCTAGATTGGTGGGAGGACCTTTCCGCAAGTGATAAGAAACATGTGAAAAAGTACCTAGGTAACCTGCCTTCCTTGCTAGATATTGAGCCAACCAACTAATTGATCGAAGCTGCCACTTTATTCCGGGATAGTGAAAGAGCTGTGTTTCATTTTGGTAACATAGAAATGACACCGCTCTTAGAGGAAATATGAGGTATCGTAGGATTGACCTGGGATAGTCCCGGGCTATTGGTATCGGAAAACCATACGGACAAAGGATTTTTTACGGTGATGGGGCTGAAGAAGAATGTCGACCTGGTGTGCTTAAAGGACTCCTACATATCTTTCGAATACCTATACGGGAGTTATGGACATAGCAAGTCTTTCCGCACTTACCATGATGACATCTCTCTCATTTCTCTGTGTCATATCCATCGCTGAGTGTTTGTATTCATTGCGTGCTTTCTAGGCCTGATAGTGTTTCCAATAAAAAAGGAAAGAATCTGACCTAGGTTGGCCATGGTCACCAAGACTCTGATGGAAGGGAGTAATGGAAAGACATAGACCATATTCCCCATGATGACAGCCAACATCTACAGGGCTCTAGAGCGCTGTTAGAGAGGGGTCAAGCATTTCGAATGTTGTAATTTGTTGCTGCAGCTATGGTTGCTGGAGCATCTCCAAAAGGGTTGCTACCACCAAGAATTTTAGTGAAGGGCTTGGAAAGACGACATTGCCTTCCATCACCCTAAGAATATGACTTACATTCCCAACAGATTTTCTTAGCCAAAAAGCGCGAGAGAATGGGTAGTGTTCTTCGACAATCTAACCGAGGAGCAGCTGTAGTGGATGGTTGAATGGCTCCCAACAGACAAGTTTATTATCACGTCCGTGGATGCTCAACACTTGGTGGTGATCGGATTGAGAGGGATATACCCATATGTCCCTATGCGAGTTATGGGTCAAGCAGGCATAAAATAAGTAGTACCAATAGTTATCAAGATGAGTCATTTCAGGGAAGACTTTCAAGATGACGACATCCCTTACAAGTGCCAAGCTCAGCACATGTGGCATTGAAAGATCATTGTGGAGAAAAGAACCGTTAAGCCAGACAAGTATCATCCAAGAAGCGAGACTCTCTACCCAGAATGGTCGGAGGATAATCTAAAAGAAATGGTAACAATAGGAACTGGTCGAGGGAACCGAATTATAGATGAGGAAGCTGAGGCTCAAGTCAAATGCAACAAGCTACGCAAAAGGGTCAACGACTCTAAGAATGAGAATTAGGAATACATAAGAGGAATGTGAGGTTGTCTAGGAGTGGAAATAGATGGCAATCATTTCAAACAGGAAATTGAAACATCTGGAGCGAGAAATAGTGGAGCTGGAAGGCAAAGTCATAAAGAGGATTAAAAATTGCTAGAACGCTGAAGGAGCTGAAGGAGGATATTTGGCCAGAGCCTACTTGCTATTGGGGCTGCGCTAGCTGGAGTATCTATGTGATTGAGTCCGTAAGATTGAATTCGGGGAAGGTCCTTCTGGAACCAAATAAGCTAGATTTACTTTATTTTCCTAAAATGTAGTAAGGCCAAGCGCCAATAGTGACTTAGTTTATCATTATATTAGTGTTGTTTTGGGGATTCGACTGTTTTAAACTTATGAAATGAAGCATTTATTGGAATTAAAAGTTCTCCAAGTTTATTTTTCGCAAGGACTAACTCGAGCACAACGAGGTTCCCAAATTAACACGAGTTTACGTTTCCGCAATATGTGTTTAAATGCTGCAAACATTTCAGGATTCTTACTGACTTGTAACCTTTTGTTTTGCTTCTTTTTTATTTATTATTATTCCCATACCTTTAGGTTGGTTCACTTATACTGGCCTCATCATCAAATCATACCAGATCTAGAGGCCCTCCTCCTCATTCTCCTCAAAGAAACCCAAAAGGCAAGAAAAAACAAAGATGGACGAGTTACATGGGATGTGAAAGGAAAATGCTGAGAATGCAGAGACTTCAAATGGTTGTAGTATTCCAACCCTAGATGATCTACTCTTCAGACTGCAACAAAAGATACTGGAATTGCAAGGAGAACTTGAGCAGGTTCATAACTTGACAAACTTGTCGCTCACCCTCAATGTCCCCGATATTCACTAACTAAACATAAAGAACCTAAAACATCAATCCGTTTCCAATACCAAATCCGTAGCAACACCATCAGCCAATTCATTACCCGCAAACCATCACTTACAACAATCCCTAAAATACACCACCACTCATTCCCAATCCCCAGAACTCCACCAATGACCATCACTACACCCAAGTTCCTAGCACCCATCAAAGAAGCTCCATATGTGGATATTATACCTCGTTCCACCCAACCAATCTCCTCAGCACCGGAATCCTCCTTGAAGGACGTGCTTATTAAGAACATGGCTGAAATATTCAAGAGGTTGACAAGCCGAGTTCAAGGTGTTGAAGGCAACAGAGGAGTAGAGGGTTTGAACTATAAAGATTTGTGCATACAGCCGGATGTCGAACTACCCGAGGGGTAGAAACCTCCCAAGTTGAAAAGGTTCGATGGTACGGGAGATCCGAGGGTTCATCCAAGGACCTATTATGACAAGCTTATCAAGGTCGGAAAAGATGAAAAGATCCGGATGAAGCTCTTTATGAGAAGCCTTACTTGGGATGCTTTGTCTTGGTATATCAGCTAGAATCCCAAGAAATCATGTAATTGGGTAAGCATGGCATTGAATTTCATGGACTGGTTCAGGTTTAACACAGAATGCATCAGATGTCTTCTATATTTAGAATCTTAAGAAGAAACCTACTGAGACTTACCGTGAATATGCTATTCATTGGAGGGCGGAAGAGGCCATAGTTAGGCCCTCTTTGGATGAAGAAAAAATCAATAAATTCTTCACAAGGGAAGATGATCCATAATATTTTGAGAGGGTTGTTGCTATCGAAAATCACAAGTTCTTTGACATCATCAAGCTCGAATAATGAATCGAGGAAGGAATGCACATGAATGCCGTAACCTTTTCCCATATCCCATCATATATTTACATATATATATGCGTATATAACACCATTTGGTCATGGGTCAATGCACGTGAATGCAATGCATTAAAAGCACATTAATAAAATCTTTTGGAATGTCATAATACTATTTTTCCTTTGAGTAATATCATAAAGTAAATTCTTTTTTACTTTCATATTTTTGTAAGATCCATGAACAGATAATAAAATATTATGACACGTGAAAATTCAACAACATAATAGATTCATTTATGGAATTTGTACATTTTATTCGTATCACATGGATAATGTCAAAAAAAGAAGGGACAACATTAACGTACATGTCCCTGGAATTATCTGATCGAAGTGAAGTTTCTACTTTTGTGAAAAATGTTGGAACAAGAAAATGAAACTTTTGCTTCTGAAATTGGAACAAAACTTTGCTTGTATTTTGTCGGAGTTGGACGAATTTGCTTCAATTGAAGCCTTTGTCTTTGAATTGGAATGCATCTACACTTCTTTGAATGAATTTCCTTGGAATCATGACTTTTAATTCTTTAACCTTTCCAACTAAGACCAAAACCTCCCCACTGTTATTGTAGTTTCAAGACTTAAGAGGAAAATATTTCTACTTATCTCATGTTTGGTAACCAAAACATAATGAATCTTTTTGGCTAAGGATAAGAGTTTGGATGAGCTTGTCTAAGTCTTTTTAAGACATGAAGTTATTATTAAGTTTCCAAGTCTTTTTAAGACATGAAGTTATTATTAAGTTTCCACCTAGCATTGTGACTACTTAGTCACTTTCTAGGCTTTGTGGCTTCTTGACACATGTAGGGGTTTGGTCTATTAATTATTTTTTAACCATATATTAGTTAACCGGGTAATGTTCTATTATCGGTAATAAATTAATTACATGCATAATTTAAAAATTATCTCTACTTAATTAAATAATATTTTCTTTTTACATACTTTGTACACCTTACTAGTATGACCATGTAGTACCTTGTATGGCATTAGTCCTTTAATACCATATAATTTATCTAGGGTCGTATTTTATCCTACAATTCCAAACATTGACAAAAATTTATTTTCTTTGATTTTACTTACCCTCTTACTGTCACGAATTCACTCATCACTTATATTTCTTATAATACCCAAATAATCGTTTCCTTGGAATGATGTAAATTTCATTACGACAAATCCAATGTACAATACTACATGGTGTTACATTATTGTATCTTAATACTACAAAGCATAACATCACTGTAATGTAATAATGCTGGGTGCAACAGCATCTTAACTTAATACTGCAAAGCATAACATCACCATAATGTAATACTGTTGGGTGGAACGTTGTCGTAACTTAATAATGTGAAGCGCAACATCACCGTAACGTTATACCACAATGCATAATATAATCGTAATATTTTACTGTAAGACGTAACACCATCTTTATATATTTCTACAAATAGTAACACCATCGTAATATATTACTGTAGATCATAACATCGTCGTAATATAATACAACGCGACGTAATATTTATGTAATATTGGCGTAACATCATTCCCCCCTTTGGAACATTTGTCCTGGAATGTTAACTGGTGTTCTTATCACTTTCATGGCCTATGTCTTGTGAATACTTTATTACTTTCCTTGACACCTAAGTAACTATTCTATGATTAAATCCAAACTCCAGGGCATTCTCCCCTTAGGCCTCATTCGAATACCACAACTTGTAGTCAGAATCCTTTATCTGTCACAATTATCCTCTCATTTTATTACTTGGTTAGAATTTCATTCTTTCAAAATGCAATTAATATTAGATTCCTTTAAGTTCAATCAGGCTATACTGAACTTTGAATAACTTAGAAAAACCATTATCTCTCTTGTTTTCATGAACTTAATCTTGAGACCTTATCCATTCTCGTCACCTCTTTACTTGCCTTTCCTTGTTCTTAAACATGTTTTCTTAAAAGTTTGTCACTCTACCATACTTTAGCTTGCGACTTATACATTTCCATTTATACTACTCATAACTTTCCTTCAACTTGCTTTCACCATAGATTTCTTTTGATATTTTGGAACGTCAAGCGAGACATTACATTGTCTCTAACTTTCTCTACTCTCTTAACTAGATCTCTCAGTATTTAGAAACCATAGGCTGGAAGACTTGCTTTCAACAATGCCGCTAACATTCTCGGTTATTGGATCCTCGTACTTATAGCCTTCTATCCGAAGTATGGACTATTCATGATCTTCTACCTTGGAGTATCTCGTATGTTGTTCACCTTTACCTTACTTACCTAAAATCTCACATCATATCTTCTATCTCTTTCTTGGCCTCCCTTCCACCTAGGTGTATTTCACGTCCACAACTTGAAGCTCTATTATAATACTCACACCTATGCTACATACACAATCTGATGTGAGCTTCGTACTAACTTTTTATGAGGCTGGTACTTTTTCTAATTGGCTTTCTTGTAGAGCCATTACAAAGTATGGATTTTATGTTATTTCTCTTGAACATTTTATATTAAGAGCGATTCTTTCATGTTCTCAAGCATAACATCTATAAATTTTCTAGGTCCAATAATCAGACTCCTGATTTACTTGGGTGATGTAGTTTTTTAGTTTCCTCTTCCTTCTGATCAGCATTTATGTAGGCTTAAGATATCTTCCGATCTGTGGCTCATGATCTTAGTTATTACCTTAGCTTTTTATGGGTGTTATGATACAATCATCTAACAATTCAATCCTTTGTTTATGCACTAGATTTAATTCGTTTTTTAAATTATATAAAAGTCTTCTATTGTTGTATGATTTTCGACAAATATACTGCCTGGATAATGCTCCAAATTTTTGAGTGTATCCATAAAATACTAACTCTGGATCATTGATCGAATAATTCTTTTTGTTCCCTCTCAGCTTCATTAAAACGTGTGCAATTATTTTTCCTGGTCTTTCTACCCCTTATTGCATACATACTTAGATTATCTTAGTGCCTACACTTGCTAGGATTTTCATACAACTCATATGATTTCGAATAATACTTTTAATTCTTACTTCCCGTTCATTAGACATGGTAGGTGCCACTTTCCTTTGGAATGCTTACAATGTTATTACGAGATCGTTGTTACCCTACCATTTCCTCTTTAGGTCATTCTGCTTACGATGAAGTCTTATTTCTTATCTCCTTTGCTAGTCTTTCGTTGTATTACTTAGGGAGAACCCTTGACTCTTGTATAGATGTGATCTTATTAAGGACCTTTTTGATTGCCTTACCGGCATGTAATCATCCGTAGTTACTTACCTTCATGCCCTTGTGCTTGTAAGATTGCTTCTGAACTAGTATTTTGAGTGCCTTTCTAGTGGCACTTTCTTTTATCCCCGTAATTCTCACACATCATGTTTAGCTACCCCAACTCTTGTTTGCATATATCTCAAGTACTATAATGATATTCTTTGAGGCCAAACTCTCCATGTTGGGTTCTACTATGTTTATCTCACGTGATCTGATGACTTATTTATAATCTCCTGTTTAGCCATAACCGGGACCTTCCTGGCCAATTACTAAATAATCGTTAGCCCATTCTTATATCAATATTCCTTGCAATTTTCTTGGGTTATTTCCTTTGTCTTATCTTATATCTCGCATTGGCTCCTTATTTATTAATAACAACTCGGGCAGGAATCTTTACTTCTTCTCCTTGACGTCGTAATTGCACGATACTCTTGAATCGTAGCATATATGTAAGATTTGGATAAGTGTCATCTCATTCCTCTTTCATTTATTGCATTCTTCCTCTACCATTCCATAGTCACTAACTTAATTGTAACTTAGTGCCATGTCACTCCATGTTCCCCCTTAGTAGTGTACTAAGAGTTGAAGCCACGAGGATCTACTGATAGATGTTTTACCTCTTCATCTTTGGCGTCATTTCTCAACATCAATTATACTTACTTACCTTACGACAATCCTTCTGTACCAAGGATGACAAATCTCCTTACTTGCGAGGGTGACTCTTAATGTAACTAGTAAATACAGCCCCTTAAGCTTAACTTTGCTAACAATTCTTTCTTTAGGGAAGCGTCTTCCTGAACGACTATTCTCTAAATTTCTCATGAACCTTCTTCTATTGTCCATCCTATTATTGCCGGAATGTGATCTAAAATTCTCATGATTTTGACTTCTACCAAATCATTCAGCCCCTAATTCATTTTTAGTTTATCTTATTTCACCAGCCCTAACTGATTTCTAATACTCTGGAGTCTAACTTTTCCTCTTTCTAATCACGCTAGAGTTGCGAACTTATTTCTCAAAATAAGGACATGACTGTATGGCCTATACTCTTTTGTTATCATAAGGCATGTCTCCCCTTATCTGTTCCTTCACTTGGCCATGGATTTTGTAATATTGTCATCTTTTGATATAGCATTGTCATCGATGTATCACATCTTACTCATATTGCTTCATTAACTCTTTTCTTATTTACCGCTAACAATTATGCCTATCACTTTATTATGAAAACTTGAATAAGACTTTCTGTTGCTTTTAGCTTTCCTTTGGTCAATTCAATGGCTCTTCAAGTTGTTTAACGTTCTCACTTTACTAGGGACGCGAGCCACACTAGGATAATATTAATCCCTTCAAGGCTTATAGAGCACGTTTTTGTAGTACTCATATCTTGTTGCACTATTTTAAAGTGTAACATATGCGTGTCTCACAAAGAGATTTATTAGCATATTTGCAATATCCTTCAGAAATGTCAACTTACACAAACAATTCATCCATCATATCTTCTTATACTGCTTCTATTAACCCCCATAAGGCATATCTGTAATGGGTGAAAATGTATGTACCTCTATTTCTATTGAATATAACTCAAAAAGATTATGTTCCTCCGCCTGAATTATAAACACGATTGCCTTTTGTTGACTGGGCACCTCGAACCCTTCTTTATCTTGCTTCTTTTACTTGTCTAAACTTGTATTTAACTTCTTAATCTCTCATTGTCTTTTACCATAAATATGGATAGACATTCATTCCCTAAGGCTTCATATGCAAAAGTCTCCAGTGCTTCCGCATCTGCGGAGGAGTGGTCGCAGAAGCAACCTCGCATCTGCGAAATTTAATACGCATCTTCGGATCTGAACAAAAACTCAAGAGTCGTATCTGCGGTTATTTTTCCGCTTCTGCGGTACCACATCTTTGCTTGGAGAACCACATATGCGGTGATAAAATCTTACTGGAATTCCGCTTCTGCGATGAGGACCCTGCCTCTGCGGAGCCGCGCCTGCGAGGATTCTTCCGCATGTGCGGAAGTCGGGCAACAGACCTGGGCAAAATTGGCATTTCACATATTCTAAACCCCAAACCATTTTTATTCTCATTTAAACAGATATTTTAGAGATCTTTGGCTTATTTTTGGTCCTTAGAGACTAGAGAGAACAAGTATTGAGATAGGGTTTTGCACATCTTGAAGATTGAAGCTTGTGGTTAAGATTTTCTTACCCATCTATGTTTATTTCTTTATTTTCATGCTTTTTATTGAATATCTAAGTGTGTAGTATTTTATTCAGCACTTGAATCTTATTTATGGAAATATTCATATTTAAAGTGTGGATTTAATACCTTATTGTGCTTATGTATGGAAAGATTTTTATTTATTTATGAAGTGAGTTTTTGTTACTTTAATTATTCTTGTTCTTTAATATTTCCAAAGGGATTAGCTAACCCTAGGACTCGCCCATTAACTCTGAATTAATTCTGCAAAAGATAATTTGGGGTTGGAAAAGATTAATTAACAAGAAGTTGAGGCGTTAACCCTCATTTTATATATTCTACCTAGGAATAGGATTCAACTACTTGTAGCCATTCTGGTTATGCTTAATCTTCTAAGTATTTTAGGAATAATTCAATTAGGAAGTCTTTTTAGTACTCGGAAGAAGCTAATTAAGAATTATTATCCGTGGCTAGTTAACATAAACTCGCTCATATTTATAAACTTATAAAATACATTGGATCATTACTTGAATGTAATTCCCGATGCATTCATACTTGTAGCCATGGAAAATTTTAGTTTTTTCCAGGTTAGTTTACGTTTCCGCATTTAGGTATAAAATATTTTCAACCAAATTCTTAGTGTTTGGCATTGCTCTATAAGCAATAATTTTCTTACATTCCTGATCGCCTACACATTGTTCTCTGTGGGATTCGACCCCGACTCATAGTTGGGAATTTTATATTGCATGCGACCGTGTCTATTACTTCTTAGTAGTGGATTTGGACTTCATCAAAATTGGCATCGTTACCGGAGAATAATTTGGCATAATTTAGGTTGTTTGAGAAGTAAGCAAAAGTGCTTTGGTCCAAACTTGTGATTATTTGTGTAATTATTTTTCTTACCTTGGTTTATTTTTTTTTGTTAATTTCTTGTTTAATTTATTAGTTTTGAAAAATGGCATCATTAAATTAAAATTGTTCAGAGGGTAGTTTTTCATACTTTGATGACCCTCGTCCTTATTGTAGAGGGCCACACTCGTGATAAATTGTTTAAATTCTCCCGGGAGTGGATTGAGCGCAAAATATCTAACCCATGAGTGGAGTATTTGTGATAGGTGTGGTTTCGAAATGGTTAATTGGATTATTGTTCTTATTTGTCCTTCCCTCCCCCAAGCCCCCACTATGATGATTTTACCTTTTGTGATGAGAATTATAGGGCTATAGAAGTGGAAGAAGTTGAGCATGGCCGAAGTGGAGAGTTCAAGCTTATGTTGGAGTTTTTTCTTGAATAAGGAAACAAGGAGAAAAATGCCTTGGAGGAGCTTTTGGAGAATAGTATCTAAAATAACTTGACACTTGAGAGGTTGCACTCACAAATGGATTAAATGATTGAAGCCTTAAGGGTTCAAAAAGCCTCGGAAGTGAAAGATAGCCAATAACCTTCCTTGGAGATTGAAGTTGATAATCCTTTCTTGGCACTTGATCAAAATCAAGAAGAAATCTCAAATGCTCAAAATGAGAGAATAATGCTCATCTTGGAGACCATTATTGAAATAAGGAGAAGCACAACATTGCACGGGAGGACATGAAACAAGGCTTGAATTACAATGATGAACACATCTCCACTTTGGAGAATCAACTGCAAATATTGGTTGAGGCTCACCATGCCCACCAACTCGAGAGTGTTGAAGGAAGCCAAGAATAGTCCAATTCCGAGGAAGAAAGTGAGCTATACTATGAGGATTCAAGAATTCAACATCCGCCAACCGACTCCATGACTGTTCATGATGCTGAGAAAAAAATGGTATTAGAGTCAACCCGTATAAATGAAATTTTGGTTGAGATTGACTCTAGTCTGGGGGAAAAAGAGAATGTCAAAATCCGAGAAAAATTACAAGTTGGAGGTTTGAAGCCACATTTCAATCATTTATCAACATTGGAATTGTGTGGTGACACATAAGTTAAACCACACAAATCAATGAAGGACTAGGAGGAGGAAAAACTCATGCCATACATCTACAGTTTGAGGAAATAAGAAAACAAAATGACATTCCTCACATGAGAGCCAAGAAGTGCAAAATGAAGAATTTAAGGATTGGCTTGATTATCAACTTACCATCCCCATCACTCGTGGTAACAAGCTTGATTCCAAGCTAGGTGCCTAGTTCATATCTGTTAGAAACTACGCTTAACGCTAGAGGGGGGGGGGGTGAATAGCGTTTTAATGAAATTTAGCGTTTTCTTGCGGAATTTAAATTTTACAGGAAGTAAATAAGTGCAATAAAAATAACTTACACAAGGATATATCCTGGTTGGCTACAACAGTGGTTAGTCTAGTCCCCGAGAGACTCTCTCGAGATTTTCTACTAACTTGTTAAGCTTACGGGTGCTTAACAAACCTTTACAGTTGCTCGGAGATACAATCTCAAAGACTTCACTTGCTCGGAGGTTCCTCACCTCAAAGACTTCACTTGCTCGGGGATACAATCCCAAAGACTTCACTTGCTCGGGGATACAATCCCAAAGACTTCAACAGAGGAAGCACAAGTTCCTCAACACAAGAGAATCAAAATTCTCTTACAAGTATTTGAAATACTTGAACACTCACTTAACAAAGGTACTCCTTGATGAGTAGATATGAGTAAAATAATACGCTCAAGATCACAACAACTTTGAACAATAATATGGCTCTCAAAAGCTTTATGAAATGAGTAGAAAATGATGAACAATTGAATGAAAGCTTAAAGCAATGTAATGATCAGTTAGTGTATGTTGTTGTGTTTAAAACACTGAGTTGAAGCTGTATTTATAGGTGCAAAACTTGGTCTTACCGTTGTCTAATTGCCAATTAAGAATTGCTGAATTTACTCAGTGACAATCGATTGTCAAGACCAAACAATCGATTATCTGCCAGTCAGATCAAAAATCAATCCCAGATTTTACGCTTAATAATCGATTACTTACAATCCATAATCGATTACTGGCAAAATTCAAATTCAGATAATCGATTATACCAAATCCATAATCGATTACTTCAGCAACGTTCCAAAAATCATTTACAGATTTTAATCAAAAACATCGATTATAGCAAATCAATAATCGATTACCTCATTAACGTTTTAAAAATTATTTCCGGATTTTGAGCAAAACATCGATTACAGAAAACCAATAATCGATTACTTTGAGGTATTTGAAAATCATTTGACAACGGTCAGCTTCAACAATCGATTGTCCCTTGCAACAATCGATTACTTGTCATTTTCTGAAAATCTCAAATCACACTGTTTCAAGCCAAAGTTTTTGCGACTAAGTATAAACTTTGACAATCGATTGTTGGACATAGACAATCGATTGTTAAACCCAGTTAACTCAACATAATCGATTACTATTAGTTACTAATCGATTACTTAAGTAATTTTAAAATCACTGGGAGACATCAACTCAACATAATCGATTACCATTAGTTCATAATCGATTATTCTGAGTATTGGAAAACTTTACCTCATCAATAATCGATTGTCATTAGTTCACAACCGATTATCTTGCAGATTTGGAAAAACCTGATGTTAACTGTCTTATTCACAATCGATTATCATTAGTTCATAATCGATTGTCATGCAGTCTTGGCTTATAAACAATCGATTATCATAAGTACATAATCGATTATTCTTAGCCCAGATTTCTGAGGTATGTTTAGAAAACATTTTGTCTAATGTAAATATGCATCATTTGAAATCATTTGATACAGAAATAAGTATGCATGATTTTGGAAAATAGTTTTATGAGAGAAGCCATGTTATGGAGTCAAGTTATAGGATCAAGATCACATTTAAGAATAACTCAATAATAACAATTAAAAACAACGTCTTGAGCTTCAATCTCAACATTTGTGCTCTTGTACTTGAACTCCGTCATATATCAATTTGTGCTTTGTTTGTCATTCATCAAAACCTACAAAAGAATACACGTATAGTATATCGCATTGAGAACGTGTTTCCAATAATATCATCCAAGTGGCGAGAAATGTGGTAAATGTTATTTTGCGTCGTGCCAAGACGTTAAATGTGGCTCTTGCTGGGCGGCAACCCATCGTTTTTCAATTTGTTTTTGTTGTTTATGAAATTATCTGTTTTAAAATAGCTTATTATATTTTCTCTAACCAATCTTCCAAGTTTTAGATTTTTTGGAGTTGATTTAGCAGGTCGGAGTGGTCCGGAGGGTCAAAACAAGTAGCAGTAGAAACTGTGCAAAAATTTCCCGGTATAACCGCATCTGCGGATTTTCAACCGTAGATGTGGCAACGCAAAAGCGTGCAAAAAAACATAGAAGCGCATTTCTCCGCAGAAGCAGACAACTAGCCATATCAGCACCGTAGATAGGGCAAAAGTACCGTAGATGCGAAAAACGAGGTGGTCTTTAATTTGATTTTTTTTTTGAATTCTCAGTTTCCTAGGTAATATTTTCATATTGTTCTCCCCAGCCCTAACTCCCCAAACACGAAAAAATCTCCAAAACTTAAATAACCTGCTCGTGAATTTTTTCCCTTGCAGAAGATTCATGTAATGGCATATAAATCCTCATCTCATTCTTCATCTTTTTTCATTCATTCTCTCTAATTCTCCTTAGCCAACAACTCCATTGTTTTTATTCTTATTATTATTATTATTATTATTATTATACTTAGTTCCATTTTTTCACTGTAAGTATTAAGAAGTGAGGGAAATTGGTTGAGAGGTTTTCAAGTGTACTGTATATTTATGAACAAATTCGTGGAAATTATGAGTACCCAATTTGTTTAAACAAGAGGTCTCTTTCTAGTGCTTGCAATATGTTCGAGAAAATGTTTAAGAGTTTTATTGCTACGCACCACAGAATTGGTCTAGATGGAATAATAATCCCATGTACTGCACTAACATAGAAGCCTTTAGTATAAGTTAGATGCCAAAAAAGGGTTTTGAGAATCATAAATTGAAAAATAAAGTTGGGTTACTGAAGAAGATGATGAAAATCGCAGAAGCGGACAAATTTCCGTTAAAGCAAAACCACTTCTGTGGTAGAAATTTTGCAGAAGCGAAAAACTAGAATAGTATTAAAAATCACAGAAGCGGTCATATTTCCGCAAAAGAGGAACCCCTTCTGCGATTTCATTTCCACTGAAGCAAAAACTTGGCAGTAATTCTAATTCCAGTAGCTTTGCAACAATGCCTTCTCGGGTCTGCTCAACCTGATTTTTGGCTCAATTGCAGTGTTTTGAATTGCTTAACATGATTCTATTATCCGAATGACCTTTTGTTGATTTTATGTAGGTGTTTTTAGTTAAAATGGATCAAAGCACGAGCGGACAACAACATGAATTTGAAGAAGATATTGCGGAGCCATATAATGAATCACGCTTCATGTCAACTGCATGTGAGCGTCGATATTTGCAAGACCTCGTCCATAGAAAGATAATTCTTGAAAATGGCATAAATGAAGGAAAATTGGCCTAGAAACTCCCAGATTTCCATGCCCGGCTCCATTCATCCAGATGATCATGTTTCATCTCCACTCCTTGGCTAAGCTTATGAGGAGTGGGTGAGGGAATTATACGCCAACCTTAGGCACACAAATTTTGACAGCCCAGAAATCACTATCAGAGCAAAATTGTTGAGGCTCGGGATCGCACAAATAAATGATACTCTAGGATTCCCAACTATCCATCGGAGCCGGTGCAAGAGAAAGAACACTATGAAAATGGAGCATGGCTTGTATCCAAACTCTTCCCTCTACACCTAAGAGACAAATGGGGAAATAAGAGAAATGGGGTAAATCAATTGACTTCATTGTTGAGGCTAAAATGTGGTTGTACATCATTTGCAATAGGGTGACTCCTCGTGGAAACGTCTCAAATGTCTCCTACCCAGAGCATTGGTTATTTTATGCATCCTGGACGACATTCCTATGAATGTCGGATACTACATCCTGCGGGAGAGGAGGGAGTACTTGCGAGACAAGGATGTGGGATTATGTTCCCTTCATTGATCACGCAGCTATGCGCTAGAGCATAGGTTGTTGTCCGTAGCACTGATTGGTGGTTACCAGCCGACAAACCTTTTCATCCATTGAGAGTGACAAGAGAGGGGAGTGTAGTCAAGAGCAAGAAGAGAAACGTTACCACCACGGCTACTGGCTCAGAGTCCTCTTTAGAGGCAGCTACACAGGGACCATTCGGGATACTAAACTCCGAGCTTGCATCTATTAAGGAGTTAGTGTCGCAGCTTCCGAATAGGCCTTCATCTTCCTAGCCTGGGCCTTCATACTTCTCCAGGGATGAAATGCAGAGTTAATTGGATGCACAAAAAAGTCAAAAAGATTTTGTTGAGAAGATGACCGCATCAGTGACCAGACTTGAGGGAGCAAACAACACTTTGGCCAAGGAGCATGCAGACCTCTAGTCAGACTTTTAGAACAAGAAGAAGGGAAAATTCATGATCAAAATGTTGAGAGGCATCGTGGCCATCTTCAAATGGGGAAACCCAGACAATAGGATACCAGTTGCGGCCTAAAATGATAGCGATAAGTATTTCTTCATATCCAAGACTGTTGGTGATGGTGGTGATGATGATGACGACAATGAGGAGACTGAGGATGATGGGTCCACGAGCATAATACAGCACTGACCAGCCATCCTCCCACAGTTTGCTAGTCTGATGCAGACCTCAGGGAGACCCTAAAACTATTTATGCTTTATATCTGATATAGTGTAGGAGGACACTGCAATATTCTTAGTTGGGAGTGGCTGTAAGAATATATTGTACTGTATTTATGATTTGATATTGCGTGTCCTTGCCGGGCTTATATTTGTGCTATGGATACTATATGCCCTTGCTGGGCTATTTTGTGTAACAGGTGCTCTTGCCGAGTTTGGTTTAATTAGTCGTGTTTTAATCTTTCTTTAGTTATGTATTTTCTTTTTGTAGCTTATTGTTAGTAGTATTTGTTTCTTTTATTTTTAGGTCCTTTGTAGTAGTTCGTTTTCTTTTATTTTTATTTCCCTAAATAATATTTCCTTGGGTTTTCTTCATGCTACGGTTCTTTCCCAAGGAACAATTTTGAAGTAAACCGGGTGACTTTTCCCTATGATAGATGGCGTGACAACTTTCTCAAGGGAATTAGTCGTATTTTGCTAGGATGTGGCTTTTGGATTATTTGGTACTAATAAAATTAGCCTCTGGTATATAAATTGTGAATTAAGAATTCCCCTCCGAAATTTGGTTTTGAACTAAAACAAGTAAGTGCACGTTGCAAACTAATTCTTGTGATAAATTTTTGGCTCTTTTAGTGACTCTTAGCCCACTAGTTTGAATATTGCTTTAAATGTTATTATTAGAAAATAAAATTGATCCATCTTGATTAATTCATGTGCCGTGTGTGTTAGTGTTTGTTCAAATAAATCTTGTATTTACTTCTATCATCTAGAACTTACCCGGTTGGCTTTTCAGTGCTAATGATAGTATGTTTGGCTGGAGGAATGATCTTAGACATTCTTTGTTTTATTTTTAAAATAAATAATATCACTAGTACCCATTTTGAGCCTTTAAACCATTTCTTTGGACAACTCATTACAAACCTTTCCCCTTTTGTAAAATAATTCCCTCTTTTGAACCCGTCTGTCCTTAAACATTTAGAAAGAGGCTAAAAGCCTAAGGTTGTGGTGGTGTCAAAGTAGAGATTGGTAAGGTTGTACATTGAGTCTAGGACCACATGCTTCAAAGTGTTAGTATTAAATTATTCAAGCTCCAAAAGAAAAAATATATGTATATAAAAAAACAAAATAGAAAAAAAGAGAATATGTGTATGTATATAAATTATGGAACCTTGAATAAAATTAGAGAGGTATTTAAAGTGGCTATGTGGGGGACTAGATGTCAATGAAGCTATGTGTGATGACCCGACCGTTGACTCATGTGTTACTACTCAGTTTCCCCTATTTTATGCTTCTTCATGTTTCGTTATCGGTATCTGCTAGGTTAAATTTGGATTGGTTTTTATAAGAAATGAGATACTTAGTTTCTTTAAGGAAGGCTTAAGTTGAAAAAATCAACTGGATATTTACTTATGAGTTATAGGGCTCGAATGTAATTTCTCGTGATTCGGTTAGCTTCAAGAGGTGATTTATGACAGGAGTGCGATCAGAATTGATTTTGGAGGCCCGGTGTAGAATTAGGCTTGAATTGGCGAAGTTAGTATTTTGGCGATTTCCGATTGATAGGTGAAATTTTGATGCGATGATCGGACTGAAATTCCGAGAGTTGTTGTAGCTTCGATATGGATTTTTGATGTGTGCACAAAATCTCAGGTCATTCGGACGTCATTTGGTTGGGTTTTGATCGAATGCGTGTTTCGGAAGTATTTGGAAAAACTTTGGCTTGAATTCGATGTGATTTGATGGTTTTGGCGTTGTTTGAGGCATTTTGATGATTGGAACAAGTTTATATGATGTTTTAGGAGGTGTTGTATTTTTAGTTGAAGTCTCTGGTGCCTCGGGGTTATTTCGGATGGCTAACGGGAGGTTTTTCGGACTTTGGTTGCTGCAGAAAATTGCAGGTCGGTGCTGTAGGATTTTTCTCTATGCGATCGCATGAGAGGGGATGTGATCGCATAAAAGGATTTCGAGGGGTTGTTTGGTTGTTCTATGCAATCGCATAGGGATTCATGCGATCACACAATGTAAATTTGATCCGGAATTTTTTAGTAGAAAATTGGTCTATGCGATTGCAGGAGTTGGTATCCGATCGCAGGAGTTTGGGTTGCTTATTGTACAACTCTAGGTACGCTCAAGGATGAGCATTTGATTAAGTTGGGGAGGATGAGATGACACAACCCGTTGTCTCATGTGTTACTGCTCCGTTCCCCCCATTTTATGCTTATTCATGTTTCCCTATCTATATGTGGTGTGTTAGAGTTGATTTGGATTGGTTTTGATAAGAAATGAGATACTTTGTCTCTTTAAGGAACGCTTAAGTTGAAAAATTCAACTAAACGTTGACATATGAGTTATAGGGCTTGAATGTGATTTCTGGTGATTCGTTTAGCTTCAGGAGGTGATTTATGACTTAGGAGTGCGATTGGAATTGATTTTGGAGGTCTGGTGTAGAATAAGGCTTGAATTGACGAAGTTAGTATTTTTGGGTTTTTCAGTTGATAGGTGCAATTTTTATCCGATGGTCGGAATGGAATTCTGAGAGTTGCCATAGCTTCGATATGTTAGTTTTGATGTGTGTGCAAAATCTCATGTCATTCAGACGTCGTTTGGTTAGGGTTTTGATCGAATGTGTGTTTCGGATGTATTCGAAAAAACCTAGGCTTGAATTTGATGTGATTTGATGGGTTTGGCATTGTTTGAGGCGTTTTGATGATTGGAACAAGTTTGTATGATATTTTAGGAGGATTTGGTATTTTTGGTTGAGGTTCCGGGGGCCTCGGGGTGTTTTTGGATTGCTAACGGGAGGTTTTTCAGACTTTGGCTGCTGTAGAAAATTAAAGGTCAGTGCTGTAGGATTTTTCTCTATGCGATCGCATGAGAGGGGACTCGCTCGCATAGAAGGATTTCGAGGGGTTGTTTGGTTGTTCTATGCAATCGCATAGGGAGTCATGCGATCACACAGTGTAAATGTGATACGGAATTTTTTAGTAGAAAATTATTCTTTGCGATTGCAGGAGTTGGTGCACGATCGCATAGGGTTAAATTTGGAGCTGGAATTTTGTTCTATGCAATCACATAGGGTTAGCTACAATGCCCAGGAATTTTGTTCTATGCGATCGCAGGAGCTCTAATGCGATCGCATAGTGTTAGCTACAGTAACCAGATAGAATGCTAAAAATATTTCATCCACAATTTTAGGTCATTTTTCCTCCATTGTTGGACTTTTTGAGAGCTTTTTGAAGGAAAATGAAGAGGGATTCAAGGAGAATCGATAAGAGGTAAGATTGTTGAACTTAAAACTCGTTATTATTGTGAAATCTATATAGAAATTCATGGAAATTAAGCCTAAAATTTAAGAACTAGGACTTGAGAATTTGAAATTTGATTTTGGCATTTGATAGGTCATCTGAGCTTGGCTTTGAGAGTTCTTGGTATGCATGAACTCGTGGCGGGATAAGGAGTGTGGTGGTATTAATTTTCTGATTTTATTAGAAGTGGGCCCGCGGCTCAAATTTGTCTAGTTTCGAGATTTTTGCTATATTTTGATTGTTTTCGATTGGGTATTGTTCTCTTGGCATATTGTGATGTATTCGCTCTTATTTTGGTTAGATTCGACGTGCATGGAGGCCGATTTGAGGGGAAAAGGTGCCGCGAGCTAAAGATTTTGCCGAGTCGAGGTGAGTAATACTTGTAAATGCTATCCTTAGGGTTTGAAACCCCGGATTTGCACATCATAGTGTTGTATTCAGGTGACTTTCACGCCAGATATGAGCGTGGGGTAGAGCACCGTTGGGGATTGTGACTTTGTTCGCCCCGATTTTTGATTTTACCGCGTATTTGACTGAAACTACTTGTTATCATCATGATTTGAGATGATTTCCATGTTTTGGGCTTCGTGCTGATTATTTGAATACTTCGGGGATTGATATCACTGTTTTTGCATTACTTTGCATCTTATTTGATCTCGGCTATTTTACGAATTCAGCCATTTTTCATGATTTAAAAACATAAATGATAATTTACTGATGTTTTGAGTTGAGAACTGCTATTTTAATATTGCCCAAGGGGCTTATGTGCATCTCTGGACTAGGCATGTATCGGGCTACGCGCCGCAACAATGTTATAGTAATTTCTAGATATATGGATGGCTCGGGCTACATGCCGCGGTGATGTTACGTTGATATTACACTTGGGCTGTAGGAGCCCTTCCAGAGTCTAAACCCCCACAGTGAGCGCGGGTACCCAAATGGATCGGGTTGCACGCCGCAGCGGCCATATGCATTGCATTGCATTCATGCATTGGTTCCTGTTTGTAATACTTGTCATGACATTTAGCACTCTCATTTCATTGATATCTATGCAACCTCTTGCACTGTTTACCAGATGCCCTAGTGTTAATTGTTAGCTGAGTGTTGTGCCCGAGGGGCTGAATTATGTGTTGACTTGAACTATCTGATTATGCATTCATTTGCTTAACTGTTTGAAAGGATATTTTCAAAGAGGTTTTAACTGAGCCCAGATATCTTTTAAACGAGTTTCACGGTTTTACTGTTTTTCTTAAAGATTTGCACTGTCCTATATAGCATGATAGAGTGCTTTTACGTGATTTCTTATCACTCAGTTATTATTTGCTTTTATTGCTCACTAGGTTGGAGTACTCACTTTACTCCTTGCACCTCGCGTGCAGTTGCATGTATTGTTCACCCGTTAGCGGGTTATTAGCTGATTGAAGGTATTATTATTGAAACTGAGCAAGGTGACCACCATCATTCGCAGCACCGGATGTTGTCTTAAGAATTCCAGAATGTAATTTTGTATATTATTGGCTTTGTTGTTGTGTTCAGGTTTCTTTAGATGTTGTGACTTGTGACAACCCGGTCGGGTCGTGTTGTGTTGTAAATACTGGTTATTACTGTCGTTAAGTTGTATTTATCTATTCATTTATGTTTAATAAGTGTTAAAGAGACAATTTGGGTTAGTTGGCTGGCCTTGTCTTCACGACAGGCGTCTTCACGACCGATTTGGAAAATTGGGTCGTGACACTATGGGGTTTGAAAAGAACCAAAGTGTAAAATAATGAAAAATGTGAGTAATGTTCAAAGAGGGAGAAGTCACTTGTATTCAAATGCTTATCTGACATTTCCCTAGACCTACATTACAAGCTTAAAAAGTCCTTATGGGACCTCCAACCGAACAATTTTGAATAAGTGATGAATTAAAATAAGGGCAAGCTTATGGTATGAGATGTTATAACACTTGATATTCTTTGTGAGAGTAAGTGCTTTTGTAAAATTTGTCCCTATTGTTGTATTTTAAATATAGTTATTTTGGGACTTTTCTATCTTGTGAGGGCACGTGAATTAGGAAAGATTGGTGAAATTGATTAAAGTGAGCATATGTAGTGGACTAGTGCTTTTGAGTCACTTCTTGAGGCTTATTTTTATCATTGGTTATTTTGAAACTCCCATGCACATTCTTGAAGTTGTTTTTTGTTATGAGCGAGTCATTCAAGAAAGATACACATATTTGAGACTAATTATTAGTACCAACAAAATCCATAAGTATGGTGCTTAAATTGGTGAATGTGTTATGTAAATGATAGCAATACCACTTGTGTTTTAAATGGTAAATCCTCATGGAAATGTTGGTGTTTATTTGCTTGAGGGCAAGCAAAAGTTTTAAGTTGGGGGTGTTGATCAGTGGTGATTTTACCACTTAATCGAGCCTATTTTCCTTAGCTTTTATGTACTTTTAATATAATATGAGGTCGTTTGTGATGTGTATTGTTAGATTTTCAGGTAAATGATGCTACAAAGTGATATGAGTTGAATTGAAGTGGCATTGAGCATAAGAAGGTGAAAACTATGCAAAAGTCTCCAGTGCTTCTGCATCTGCGGAGGAGTGGTCGCAGAAGCGACCTCGCATCTGCAAAATTTAATACGCATCTACGGATCTGAACAAAAACTCAGGAACCGCATCTGCGGTTGGTTTCCGCTTCTACTGCAGCGCATCAGTGTCTGGAGAACCGCATCTGCGGTGATAATATGTTACTGGAATTCCACTTCTGCGATGAGGACCCCACTTCTGCGGAGCCGCACCTTCGAGGATTCTCAACCCCAAACAATTTTTATACTCGTCCAACCATATACTTTAGGGATCTTTGGCTTATTTTCAGTCCTTAGAGACTAGAGAGAAAAAGTATTGAGCTAGGGTTTTGCACATCACGTTTTGGTCTTGAAGATTGAAGCTTGTGCTTATGATTTTCCTACCCATTTATGTTTATTTCTTCATTTCCTTGCTTAGTATTGAATTTCTAAGTGTGTAGTATTTTATTCAACACTTGAATCTTTTTTTTTTTTTTGGAAATATTCATATTTAAAGTGTGGATTTAATACCTTGTTGTGCTTATGTATTGAATGATTTTTAATTTTTTATGAAATGAGTTATTGTTACTTTAGTTATTCTTATTTTTTACTGTTTCCAAATGGATTAGCTAACCCTAGGGCTCTCCCATTAACTCCGAATTAATTTTGGAAAAGATAATTTGGGGTTGAAAAAGATTAATTAACAAGAGCTTGAGGCGTTAACCCTCATTTTATAGATTCTACCTAGGGATAGGATTGAACTACTTGTAGCCATTCTAGGTGTGCTTATTCTTCTAATTGTTTTAGGAATAATTCAATTAGAAAGTCTTGTTTGTTTTTGGAATAAGCTAATTATGATTTATTATCTGTGGCTAATTAACATAAACTCGCTCATATTTGTAAAATCGTGAAATACATTGGATCGTTACTTGAGTGTAATTCCCAATGCATTCATACTTGTAGCCATTGATTATTTTACTTGCTTTCTAGGTTAGTTTACATTTCCACATTTAGGTAGAAACATTTTAAAACCAAAATTCTTAGTGTTTGGCATTGCGCGATAAGCAATAAATTTCTTAGATTCCTAATCGCCTACACATTATTCTCTGTGAGATTCAACCCCGACTAATATTTGGGTAAATTATATTGCATGAGACCGTGTCTATTTAGTAGTGGATTTGGATGTATAATCCTTATAATCCCCAAATAATCTTTTCTTTGGACTACTATCAATTTCATTATGAAAAATCCAACGTACGATACTACAAGGTGTAACATCGTCGTAACTTAATACTACAAAGCATAACATCACCGTAATGTAATACTGCTGGGTGCAACACTGTTGTAACTTATTACTGCAAAGCATATCATAACCGTAATGTAATACTATTGGGTGCAACACTATCGTAACCTAATACTACAAAAACATCACCGTAATGTAGTATTGTTGGATGCAACACTATTGTAACTTAATACTACAAAGTGTAACATCACCGTAATGTTATACTCCAAGGCATAACATCATCACAATATTTTACTGCAGGATGTAACACAGTTGTAATATACTACTGCAGAGGGTAACACCATCATAACGTATTACTGCAGAGGATAACATCATCATAATATAATACTACGGGACGTAATATTAACGTAATATTTCGGGGCATAACAAATATTGTGTGAGTTCCGAAGAAGGACGGGAAGGTCAAAGTATGTGTTGACTATCAGGATTTAAATAGAGCAAGTCCCAAGGACGACTTCCTACTGCCAAATATACACATCCTGATCGATAATTGCGCCAAGCAGGAAATCCAATCCTTTGTAGATTGCTTCGCGGGTTATCACCAAATTTGGATGGATGAAGAAAATGTAGAGAAAATAACTTTTATTAGTCCATGGGGTGTATATTGTTACAAGATGATGCCATTCGGTTTGAAGAATTTTGAGGCTGCTTACATGAGAGCCATAACAACTATCATCCATGATATGATACACAAAGAAATTGATGTGCATGTGCATGACATTATTATCAAATCCAAGAGGGTCGCAGATTACATAGAGGACCTGAGAACGTTCTTTGACAGGCTAAAGAGGTACAATTTGAAACTGAATCCCGCAAATTGCGTATTCGGGGTTCCTGCAGGAAAATTATTAGGATTCATAGTCAGTCGTTGAGGGATCAAGTTGGATCCATCTAAAGTCAAGGCTATTTAGAATATACCACCACCTAAGAGTAAAAAAGATGTAGTGAGATTCTTAGGGAGCCTCAACTATACCACTCCATTCATAGAATAGTCTATAGTCCTAAGTGAACCCTTCTTCAAGATACTAAGAAAGGATGTCGAAATAAGTTGGACCGAGGATTGTCAAAAAGCTTTTGACAAGATCAGAGAGTATATGTCCACATCGCCAGTTCTCATTCCCATGGAACCAAGATGAAATTTGCTACTCTATTTTTACGTATTGGATGGAGCCTTCGGATGTGTTTTGGGACAACATAACAAGACAGGAAAAAGGGAGTAGCCCATATACTGCTTGAGCAAAAAGTTCACACCTTATGAAGCACGGTATTCTTCGCTTGAACACACCTGCTGTGCTTTGACCTGTACATACAAGAAATCGAGGCATTACTTTTGTGCCTATACTACATACCTCATATCCAGGATTGATCCTCTGAAGTACATATTTCAGAAGCCTATGCCTACTGGGAAGTTGGCTATGTGCAGATACTACTGAGTGAGTTCGATATCTTCTATGTAACTCAAATAGTAGTCAAGAGACAAGCATTGGACAATCACCTTTGTGAAAATTCGGGGGGAGAAGAATATGAACCCTTGAAAACGTATTTTCCTGATGAAAAAGTATCATTCGTAGGAAAAGACATTACAGAAGCATATGACGGTTGGAGGATGTTCTTTGACGAAGCCACCAATTTCAAAGGAGTATGCTTCAGAGCAGCTTTGGTATCTAAAACGGGTCATCATTATCAGGTATCTACCGAACATAGATTTCCTTGCACCAATAATATTGAAGAACATGGAGCCTACATACTAGGGCTCAACATGGAAGTCCACATGGACATTCAGCAGCTGTTGGTGATCCGTGACTCAGATTTACTTTTGCACCAGGTACAGGGATAGCAGGCCACAAAGAATTCCAATATATTGTCTTATTTGTACTATGTGCAAGAATTGAGAAAGAGGTTTACAAAAATAGAATTCCGACATGTACCCAAAATTGAGAATGAGTTTGCCGATGCATTGGCCACTTTGTCATCCATGATACAACATCCAGATAAGAACTATATTCATCCTATCAGCAGTTATTGGAGAAATAGGCATTGATGTTGAGAGGGCGGGACCTGAGGCTGCTCCTGGAGATATAATGAGGGATCCAACCCGCGTGGGGATGATGACGGGTAGGTCTAACTGCCGAATCCTGATCTTGGGAGGTTATGATTTATTAGAGAGCAGCGAGCAGGATATAACAAATATGACCATGCTATATGCGGATGCTGAGCATGAAATGCTGAAGGGCATTAGTAATAGGGATCTGTCTCGAAGGGTCACTAGCGCAGCCTTTCAGGTAGCTTTCAGTTTTTCTTTGTATGCCGTGAGGGCGACTTTGATATGTACTGACTTGTCTTTCCTATTTTTCCTTTCCTTTTTAGACTCTCATTTTGGAGGTGGAGAATACGCGGCATCAGCATAAAAAGGAGACCACCTTTAACAAAATGGCAAAGAAATACAAACGGTGTCGTGGCAAGCAGCAGGCATTTGTAGATATTCTTAAACAAGACCCTCAGTTTCCGGTGTACCGTGAGGGCCTTGAACAATTGGAGGATCAGCTGAAATAGAGGGCGGCTGAGCTGGGGAGGCCGATGAGCATCTGATGGACACTTTGGCTCAGAACATCGAGCTAGAGGCTCTTCTTCAGTCGAAGGAAGAGGAGTTGGAGATTAGTTGCGGGGTAGTGGTGGAGGCTGCTCAATTGTAGACCATAGTCGTGGCCTTGACCACCGAACTCGATGCCAGGGTGGCTGAGATTGAGGTCTTCAAGCAGACCGCTTTGTCAAAGTCTGAAGATGATGCGCATCATGAGACGCATGAGATGTGGGTATAGGTCAAAGCCACATTAGTCGTACTCGAGGAGTACTTATCCGTGGGTCGAGCCACTGAGGTAGAGGTTCAGGAACAACGGTGTGTAGCTCATGAAACTTGTGGGTATAGCTCTGACTCTCTAGATCAGGCGGGCTATAACTTAGAAGACGTCAAATGTCTAGAATTCGGCTCTTGGATTTCTGTAGCTTACCAACCTGGGGGCAGTGACGGACAAGATGGCGGCCATGCGGGGGACAATGAGTGTAATGGTAGTCACGTAGGAGGTGACGAGCGAAACGACAAAGCCCCTTAGAACTGGTATATATTTTTTTTTTGTTGTATTTTGGAATGTAATGAGGACCTTTAGTAAGGTCGGGTGTAAAAGCATTTTTGGATGATAATTAAAGTCATACTCTTGCTGCTATTCCTTTACTCTTGTAGAGAAGGTGCTTGCTTTATTTGTCATACTCAAACTAGGTCAACAATCGGCGATGGTGGCCTTGGCCAAAATATTGTCGATGGCCTTAGCCATATGTATGACTTTGACTTTCGTCGAATCACTTGCTTACAACAGTCGAACTGGGTCGATGATTGACGGTGATGGCCTTCGGCATAATACTGCTGATGGCATTAGCCATATCGCATTGATGGTCGTAGCCACGTAGTGTCGATGGCCTTAGCCATATGTCTGACTTCGATTGTCATCGAATCACTTGCTCGTCGTAGTCGAACTAGGTCGACGGTTGATAGCGATGGCCTTAGCCATAATACTGCCGATGGCCTTAGCCATATCGCGTTGATGGCCGTAACCACATTGTGTCGATGGCCTTAGCCATATTTGTGACTTTTACTGTCGTCGAATCACTTGCTTACCATAGTCGAATTGTGTCAGTGGTTGATGGCGATGGCCTTAGCCATAATATTGTCGATGGCCTGAGCCATATGTGTGACTTCGACATTCATCGAATCACTTGCTTGTCATAGTGGAACTAGGTCGATGATTGACCACGATGGCCTTAGCCATAATATTGTCGATGGCCTTAGCCATATCGTGTTGATGGCCTTAGCCATATGTGTGACTTCGACTGTCATCGGATCACTTGCTTGCCGTAGTAGAATTGGGTCAATGGTTGACGGTGATGGCCTTAGCAATAATATTGTCGATGGCCTTAGCCATATGTGTGACTTTGACTCTCGTTGAATCACTTGTTTGTCGTAGTCAAATTGGGTCAACGGTTGACGGCGATGGCCTTAGTAATAATATTGTCGATGGCCTTAGCCATATGTGTGACTTCGACTGTCGTCGAATCATTTTCTTGCCCTAGTCGAACTGGGTCGACCGTTGACGCGATGGACTTAGCCATAATACTGCTGATTGCCTTAGCCATATGTGTGACTTCCACTGTCATCGAATCACTTGCTTGCCGTAGTTAAACTGGGCTGACGGTGATCGCCTTAGCCATAATACTGCCGATGGCCTTAGCCATAATACTGTCGATGGCCTTAGCCATATGTGTGACTTTGACTGTCGTCGAATCACTTGCTTGTTGTAGTCGAACTGGGTCGACGGTTGTCAGCAATGGGCTTAGCCATACTATTGTCGATGGGCTTAGCCATATCGTGTTGGTGGCTGTAGCCACGTAGTGTCGATGGACTTAGCCATATGTGTGACTTCGACTGTCGTCAAATCACTTGCTTGCCATAGTTGAACTGGGTCGACGGTTGACGGCGATCCTTAGCCATAATAGTGTCGATGGCCTTAGCCATAATATCGTCGATGACCTTACCCATAAGTGTGGCTTCGATTGTTGTCGAATCACTTGCTTGTTGTAGTTGGACTGGGTCGACGGTTGATGGTGATGGCCTTAGCTATTATATTGTCGATGGCCTTAGCCATATCGTGTTAATGGCCATAGCCACGTAGTGTTGATGGCCTTAGCCGTTGATACATTAGAGATGACCTTAGTCATTTTCACATTGGAGATAGCCTTATCCGTTTACACATTGGTGATGGTCGTAGCTGTTTGTACGTTGGAGATGGACTTAGCCATTTATACACTGAAGATGGCCTTAGCCATTTACACGTTGGAGATGGCCATATCCGTTTTCACGTTGGAGATGGCCTTACCTGTTTATATATTGAAGATGTCCTTAGCCGTTTATACATTGAAGATGGCCTTAGCCATTTACACGTTGGAGATGTGCATGTTGGAGATCATGCTAGTCCAGTCCTTTTATCATGCCAGACTGGAGAGTGGATGGAGAGATTGGTATGATAAACTCGTTCTAGAAATATCTCTAGGAGTGCCCTTCGCCGCCTCGTTAAAAACCTCTCCGAGAAAACCCAATCGGAACAAAACTCGGGTAAGTAAAAAAGTACGACTCGGGAGACGCCTTTTAGAAATGGAAATATTTGAGGTGGGTGATGTTCTAGTTGTTTTGGCTTTGAGCACGTAGTCTCCAACTTTCAATGGTCTTATTTTGGCTCTTTTGTTGTAGTATCTTTCGACCTGTTATTTCTGAGCCACTATTCTTATGTGGCCATTTCTCTTTTTTCCTCAGCCTCATCAAGGTTTGAAGTCTGTTTATGTCGTTCCCTAGTCTGCTGGTATGTGAATACCTCAAGCTTAGCTCGCTGACTTTGACCGGTATGACCGCGTTGGTTCCGTAGACCAGTGAATATAGTGTTTCCCTGTGCTAGATTTGGGTGTGGTCCGTTGTGCCCAGAACACTTCTATTAGTAGCCGGGCCATAGCCCTGACTTCCTCAAGTTTTCTTTTCATTATATTCAATATTATTTTGTTGGAAGACTCTGCTTGGCCATTGGCAGCAGTGTGATATGGTGTGGAGAGCATTCGCTTAATATGCCATTTGTCGAAGAACTCTGTCATCTTCTAACTGATGAACTTTTGCCCGTTGTCGCATTGGGAATGCCGAATCTGGAGATGAAATTCTTCCATATGAAGACGATGACTTCCTATTCGCATATTTGGGTATACGCACCTGCTTCCACCCACTTGGAGAAATAGTCAGCTAAAACTAATGGAAATCGTACCTTTCCTCGTCCCGCTGGCAGGGGGCCGACTATGTCCGTCCTCCATTTAATGAAAGGCCATAGGGAAGTAAATAAGTGGAGAGGTTCTTCTGGTTGGTGTATCGTGGGGGCATATTTTTGGCATTGTTTGCATCAGCGAACGTATTCTTCAGCCTCTTTCTTCATGGTAGGCTAGTAATAGCCAGCCCGTATTATGTAGCACATGAGGGCACGATTACCTGTATGGGCACCATAGTGACCTTCGTCTACCTCTTCGAGTACTGGTCTTGTTTGGTGCGGCATTAGGCACTTGGCCAGGGGTCCGCCAAATGTTCTTTTATAGAGCTCATGATTTATCATGCAATATCGAGCGGCCTGTATGCGGAGCTTCTTTACTTTTTTTTTTGTCAAGTGGGAGTGTCCCATCCTGCAAATAGGATACAAATTGGTTCCAAGTCAAATGTAACGATATTACCTCAATGTGATCAATGGCTGAATGAAAGAGGGTGACCACGCTTTCTTTGTTGAAGTTTTTAGTGGCTACGGCCAGTTTTGCTAAACCATCTGCTTTGACGTTCCGTTCCCTCAAAAATTTTTTGAAGCGACACTCGTCGAATTTAGCCATTAATCTATGGATTTATGACTGGTATTTTTGCAATCTCTAATCCTTGATTTGGTAAGTCCCAATGACCTGGTTCACTACGAGTTGGGAGTCACAGTGGAGAACGAGTCACGGAGCCCCATATTTGATGGCTAGCTTTATGCCTGCAATAACAGCCTCTTACTCGGTCTCGTTGTTAGTCATTGACATCGTATGGACCGGAGAATAGTTTTTCCCATAGGGACCTCGAGAATGAGTCCCAGTCCGATCCGAAAGCATTAGTGGCATCGTCAATGTAGAGAGCCTATAGGTCGGTGTCGGAGGGGATACGCGTGCCTCTAGTTCTGCCTCTAGTAGTATCTCCGCGCTCAAATCGGCTACAAAGTTGGCATGTACTTGCGACTTGATGGTGTTTCTTGGGTGATATGAAATATCATGCTCGTTGAACTGTATGGCCCATTTGGCGAGACTGCCTAATAATTCAGGCTTATGTAGGACACTTCTCAGGGGGAAGGTCATTACTACTTTTATGGATGGCACTAAAAGTAGGGCCGGAGCTCCGTGAAGCTACGACCAAAGCGGAGCTAACTTTTCAAGGTGTGGATACCGTGTTTCGGCGTCCACTATAGTTCTGCTAATATAGTAAATATGAGAATGTGTACCTTCATTTTTACGAACCAAGACTGTGCTGACGGCGACCTCGGATACGATCAGATACACCAGCAAGGGCTAATCTGTATTTGCTTTGGCTAGTAGTGTTGGCGAAGATATGTATGCTTTATATTTTCTCAAGGCTTCGTCGCATTCTTTGTTCCATTGTAACCCATTGTCCTTTTTCAACACATTGAAAAATTTATGGCACCTGTCAGAGGATCGTGAAATGAACCTGGATAAGGCGTCCATTCGCGCCGTTAGCTTTTGTATCTATTTTTTGCTATTCAAAATCTCAGGTATTGCGTCTATTGCCTTAATCTGATCTGGGTTGACCTCGATTCTTCTTTATGATACGAGAAATCCTAAAAATTTTGATGAGGCTACGCCGAAGGCAAATTTCTCGGGGTTTAGCTTCATCACGTACCTTCTCAATATCTCGAAGGCTTCTTTCAGATGGTCGATGTGGTCCTCTTTCCTTGTCGACTTCACCAGCATATCGTCGATATAGACTTCCATGGTCTTACAAAGCTGTTATTTGAACATTTTAGTGACCACTCTTTGGTACGCAGCCCCTGCATTTTTGAGCCCGAAGGGCATTACGTTGTAGAAATATGTTCCTTGGTGTGTGATGAAAGTCACTTTCTCCTAGTCCTTCTCGGCCATCATGATTTGATTGTAGTCGGAGTAGGTATCTAGGAAGCTCAACAGTTCATGTCCCCCGGTGGCGTCGATCAACTGGTCGATGTGGGGCAGCATGAACGAATCTTTAGGGCATGCCCTGTTCAGATCGGTAAAATCCACACGCATTCTCCACTTCCCATTTTTCTTTTTTACTATGATGACATTGGCGACCCACTGGGGGTACTTCGAATCTTTGATGGAACCGTTGGCCAGTAACTTGTCTACTTCCTCGCTCAGCCTGTGGGTGGCGATGTCTCGCGGGATTCCAGGCATATCTGAATGGGAAAAAGCAAATAAATATGCATGGTTAGTTAAGAATTCACGATACTTACTTGGTTGGCAAGGCCGTACCCGATATAGGCTTTCTTTGTATGGTCGGTGTAGTCCAATTGGACTGGGTCGAGATCTTCGACCATTGCTCTATAGGCCTCCGCGACATCGGGATCTCTAATGGCGTTCGTTGTTGGATTGACCTTAGTCCCCGACACGGTTGATTGCTATGCCTCTGCACTCGCCCTTTTTAGCTATTTGGTGTGGGCGCAGTCTTGAGCTATTTTGTAGCATTTCTGTGTGGTGCGCGGCTCACCTCGAATGCTGAATACCCCCCATGGATAGGAAATTTGATCATTTGGTAAAAGCTTAGGGGATCGCTCGCATGGATTTTATCCATGAACATCCTATGATGGCGTTGTATGCCGTTTCCTGGTTCATCACGTGGAAAGTTATTTCCAGCGTGATTCATCATGCTAAAACTGGCAGTGAAATTTCTCCGGATGTCCGCTCCATTGCGTTGTTAAAACCGGTTAGTGTTATGCAGCGCAGTATTATCTTATCCTCGAGTCCCATTTGTACGAGGACCCTCAGATGAATAATACCGACACCACTTCCGTCGTCAACCATGATTCTTTTAACATTTGTATCAACAATACGTAAAGTGATAACTAAAGCGTCGTAATAAGGGAAAGACAAACCGTCGGCATCAGACTTATCGAAGGTGATACTATCTTCGAAGTCGTCATACCATTCATGGGCGATGGTCTGCTTTAGCTTGTGCTTGGTGGTGAACTTGACGTGATTGATCTCCAAGTCGTTGCCCCCTCCGACGATCATATTTATCGTGCGTGCAAGGGAAGGCAGCTTCGGCGGCCCGTGGGGCTGTTCCCATCCACGTGCGAAGTTGGTTTCCCTTTGTCACTAAGTAATTCCCTTATGTGTCTCTGGTTCATCATTCTAACTACCTCTTGTCGTAGGCCTATGTAGTCTTCGATCTTGTGTCCCTATTCCTGATAGAACTCACATATGACATTTGACTTCCTTGTGGTAGGGTCTTATATCATCTTCTACGGCCACTACACTTTGGTGCCCAGCTTCTCCACTCCGTACACTATTTCCGAAGGAGGCACACACAAGTTATGGGCAGATAATAAAGGAGGCGTACCTGTTTTATTTTCGGAGTAGGGCGATGTGTCGCTGTAGTGCGTCTGTATGATTGGGTGGAGGCGGATGGGAGGATCTCATGTAAGGCTGGTGTCAATCTTTATTGAAGCGTGAGAGTTGTTCTCACCGACACTCATTACGTCGATCCCTCCTTATTTTCAAGTGTATTGTTGTTAGCCATTGGGTTGGCCCATTAAGATCATCCTCGTCCGCTCGTACTCAGTACAGTAGGCGTTGTGTATTTCCTCCCATGTTGTAGGGGGATACTTCATAAGGTGGCTCATCAATTTCTTAGTTGCCCTCGAACCGTCCATGTTTAGCCCATTCTAGAAAGTGGCAACTGCCATACCTTTCGATACATTAGGCAAACTCATCCTTACTCTGTTAAACCTGTCCAGGAAGTTCTTGAGTCCTTCTCCAATGGTTTGCCTGACGGCAAAGATGTCGTTGATCCTTGCTTCCACTTTCTTTGCACCTGCATGGGCGTTGTCGAACTTATCCACCATTTCTTCGAACGTTGATACTGCCCTAGCTAGTAGCTGAGAGTACCACGTTAGGGCCCCTCCTATCAACGTCTCTCCGAACTTCTTCAGCAGCACCGATGGTACCTATTCTTTTGATTGGTCCTTTCCCTTAACGACGGTGACATAGTGGACCAGATGGTCCTCGGGATCTATGGTTCCTTCGTATACCCTCAAGTAGGGCAGCATTTTGAAGGTTTTTGGGATGGAGTGCAGGGCAGCTTATTCGGTATACGGTTGTTCTACGAACCTCCCCACGTCGCATTTTGGTAGCAACTTGGGAGCACCGGGGATCTTGTCTACCCTCTCCTGATGTTCCTTCATTTGGTCGCGGAGTGCTTTATTTTCATTTTCCATTTCTTCCATTTACTTAAGGATGGCTGAGCGTGCCATCGTTGGTTTGCACATCAACGGGCCCGTTATTTGCTCGTAAAACCTCGGGTTCACCCATGGCAGCAGTGATGCCTACCGTTGGTGTACACCTGAGATTACTTTGCATGACTTCTCAACAAAGCCACTTAGGGTACTTGTTAACCATTCTTCCAGTAACTTCTTGACCACCGAGGATGCTTCCTTAGCCGCAAATGTTGAAGCTCCTTTTTCATGCAAGATCGTTAGATCTTCGGATGAGGAAGGCGAGATCTCTGCACCTGAGGTTGTGCTAGGGGTTGTATTCAAGATTCCTTCGTCATCGGCCTCGTTGAGAGGACCCAATAGATTGGCTGTAACAACCACTATTATTTTCATTCTTGTGCTATTTTCGGCCATCTTTTATTTTTGTGTGGCGTAGAGAATGGTTGTCGGTTGTTCTCTAGGTGCAAACTATGATTTTGATTCTCGAAATCCCCATAGACGGTGCCAAATTGTTTGGCTCAAAGTTATTGATATATTTTGTAAGCTTAAAATTAATCAAAAATAAACGAGGGTAAATCGTAATTAAATATAATACGACCTAGAGATGAAAGGAACGATATTGTTATTGTAGATCTGAAAGATAAAAAGATGATATCAGCTTGAGAGAAAAGTAACCGTTAGAGATAGAGACAGAGATACAGAGAGAAAAGAGTTTTATTATTCGAGGATAATAATGATGCCTTGTTATAGTGTGAATGTCTCCTTTATATAATAGGAGACATTCTTGAAAAAATTAAAAATGTACAAAAGTAGGTAGCGTCTCCTTAGTTAAGATACTGTATATTAAACGACCTTTGTCCCCACGTCCAAGTTATACCCTTGCTTTAGTCGACGTACGATCGAAGACGTACCTATCAACATAGGAACGTCTTGGATCAAAGTTGACCCTATACACTTATAAGTATTATTCCCTGGTAAATAAAAATTTAATTACCAAAAAAATAATAAATATGCAATACAACAACTCAATATGAAATTGATAGAAAGAATTGCGCGGTTGTTTATTAATAAGTCTATCTCTATGTTTCAGAGGCAAGAGGTTTGGTTAACCGTGTTCTTTGAGTCACAGCCAAATATAGCTTTAGTTTCTTAAAATGATTTCGGACAGCAATAAAATAACAACAAAAGAAAGATTTGTTTTTTCTTAATAGGAAAGTGAAAGGGAAGAGATCTGAAGAAGTCTTTTAACAATGTCTGTCTGTCCCCCCTCGCTGTAAAAGTAACCGTGTCTCTCTCCTCTTTACGCTCACATACATACATAAAAAATAAAAAAGATTGGTCTATTGCTTTCTTTTTCTACATACATTCATTTCAGCTGCCATTTTACTTTCAAACTAAAGTAGAAAGTTTACTAGTAATATTGTACTAGTACTAGCTAAATAGTTGAAAGATTAAAATGAGAGAATCACCCCTGTAATTAGAAGAATGCAACAAATAATTTCTACAGGAGTTTTCTTCGCTTCTGCTGACAACAATACATTTGATTCAGTTCCCTAGATTTTTTGTCCCTTTCTCTCCATTTCTTCTAGGGTTTCTACCCCATTCCTTTACTGCTTCTCCTATAGGGTTTTGTACCAACACCCCTCACTTTAGCATTTCTTTTAGTTCATATTCCTTTTTGGCTGATTTTAATTTATTCTACTTCAATTTCCCAATAGGAGAAACCAATTGGGAGGTAGGATTTTTGATGCATTGAATATTTATTAGCTGAAGCAAGTTGTAGCAGCAGTTACTGCTCTGGTATACTGAAAGACAGATGAATTGAGATCGAAAGCCGGAATGGTAGATCTTTGTGAGGGTGTTATGGCATTAGAAGTTTAAATCAGCCAAGATCGAACATTTTTGGTTATGTTAGTTGAGTATTGGAGTGGAAAAGACATACCAGTAGTGTTGCAAACATGCATTTTGGTAAACTGGATGATTCTCCCATGTTCCGTAAACAGGTTTGTTCTTCCTCTTCTTTAGCTGATATTGTAACTTTAGGCGATAAAAACTAAGAGAATTATCCTGCTTCTTACTCTTTCGCTTTAATTCAGTTATAAGGGTCCACTATTATGAGGAATTTGTTTCTTTAGCCACCAAAAATTACAGTTTCCGGTACATGGAAAATGCAGTTTTTCATTTTTTTTATTAAGTTATCTTTTTTCCCCTTTTAAATCTTAAATGCTACTCCGATAAGTGGCAAGAAGGGCAATTATGTTTCTCTTGATATAGTAATCTCAAATTGAGCTGGCAATTTCTTAGCTGGAGCTTTGATGAGTCGAATACAAAATGGAAATGCAAGTCATATTTCAAAGTGAAAATTGAGTTCTGGTTACTAAATCCTATGATGAATATATCATTGAAGATGGTGAGTTTTGATGAAAGTATGCATTATGTGCTCCAATGAAGTTGTTACATCTTGGTCTACATTTATTTCAAAAAATTTGCCAAGTCGAACCTCACTGTTCTACTCAAAGAGAGAAAATTTTGGTCTTTAAGTCGATTCTCGCAGAGTTTAGCTTTGTATTGTGGAATGATGTTTGGGTGAAACAGCTGCAATGCTTGGAAGAAAGTGCTGAATCCTTAAGAGAAAGAAGCTTGAAGTTCTATAAAGGATGTCGAAAATACACGTGAGTGTTCTTTGACCATTATTGGCTTAATAAACTATGCTTTTTTCTTTTTCATTTGGTTTCTTATCGAGCATGTCAAGACTATGAGTGAGCAATCTAATGGATGTGATTTCATCCCAGTTCACATTCCCTTCAATGTAGTGTGGATCTCAATAGTTTCAATGTGGTGGTACCACTTTTTGGTCAAATGACTGCTTGATTTTTATTTTTTCTGTTTTGATTTTTGTAGGTTCTTTCTCGTAATGAAGTTCTTAGTCAACTTTGAACTTCTAAGTTTTGTTGGTTTACCATTACAAAATACTGTTTAAAAAAAAAGGAAAAGAAAAAGAGTGTCTTCTGATTTCTTAAAAGAGGTAGATACCTGGCGTATGCAATAAATAACTTAATGTTTTTCTTAGATTCTTGTTGAAGTGTCCTTCCCGAAATTCTAGTAGTTGAAAATGATTATTGTGTTTGGATGTTCCAGCTAGAGAGACTGTACTTAATGTTGCATAGAGACCACAACTGTTTATTAGATTAGTGCAGGGTTGTTCAGCTGCCTGTCCATGGGCAAGGTAACAGTGAAAGCTTGTTAATTTTGTTATAGGGCTCGAGTATTTATATCAGTTCAATGGTTTGTTTTCTATAAGTCTTTTTGCTTGTTTTGGTGATAAATAGGTGTCCAACCTCTTGTTTTATCCTTGGTGAATTTGTAGTGGTTTTCAAGTATCAGTTTTTCTTTTCTAATTTCAGGGAAGGACTTGGAGAGGGATATGATGGAGATATTGCTTTTGCAAGCGCCCTGGAAACCTTTGGTGGGGGGCACAATGATCCCATTAGTGTTGCGTTTGGAGGTATGCAAAAAGGTGGTGCATATATTCATATGATGTTCGGCAGTTTAAAGTCTTTGTCTTAGAGTAATGGGATTAGCACTCCAAAATAGCTTCTTGCGCACTATTTTATGTGTCCAATGGCAATTAGAACTGTTCTAAGTTTTTCTTTTCTCAAGTGCTAATAACAATTGGCAAAACATGAGATGCACTTTTGTGGGTTCATAGATAAAGAGATGTCTCACAGAGAAATGGATACGTGAGAAATTATTGGTGAGGGAAATATATATTTACAAGCCTCACCCTTCCCCTTAGAAAAGCAGTCCAGCAACCTTTATAACTGTCTCAATGGTCCACCATTTCATGACTTATAAGAAAATTTTGTGATCCTCTACATTATTTGTAGTCTCTATTCACTATGCTTTATTTTTCTCTTATTTTTTGTTTCTATGCCTCTCTGCCTTCTTAAAGGTAGGGGTATCCCTCCCCAGACCCCACTTGTTAGAATACACTGGGTTTTTTATTGTTGTTGTTGTATTTTTTGTTTCTTTGGTATCTGTCTATTTGGTATTGCCATTTGAGTGTGCTGAGAATGAGTCATGAATGATGGTTTAACGTGGTACTTGTTTATGTATTCTGGAGTTTGGATCCCATCTCCAATTAGTTACATGCCAAGTTTGACAAGAATGTCTTGGGGATTCAGAAAATTTCCCGGACCTTTTTTACTTGTTTCACTAAACTGAATTTACTGTAGTGTTTAGTGATCAGAATTTAGTGAGACTCAGTTTAGGATCTTCTACATTGCAACATTGTATGTCTCATAAAGTATCCATAGGGTATAAGTTAATGTCCGTCTGAAAATCTCCAGAACTATTCTCCCTTCATTTTTGGCATCAGCTAAATGGCGTCCTTTCAAAAACTTTTGTATCTGACCAGCATAAAGAGAAACACCTTTTGATATTCTAAGTTAGTGCTTTGACATTTATGAATTCATAGTTTCCCACTTTTACTGCACAAGTTTCATATGACAAAACCAATTTCAACATGTGATCTTTGGTTGAATAATGCCCTATTAAGTGTTCAATCACTTACTCAGTTCTAATTGTAGGCCCTGTAATGACTAAATTTACTATTGCGCTGAGGGAAATTGGGACTTATAAGGAAGTTCTTCGGTCACAGGTAAAGTTTCCAATGGTTTCTCAGTTTTTTATTATTGATGCAATATTGTTTCGGATGCTATATTGCTCAACTCCTTATTCGAGGCAGAAAGCAGCAGCGATTGCCTTTCAAGAGATGATTTCTAAATCTATTCAATATTACCCTTTTCTCTGGAATCAGGGTTGTAGGATAGGGGCTCCTAGAGTTTTTCGTACGCCTTATCCGGGGTTGGGTGTGAGTCAGCAGGGTTACCATAGATGATTTGTTTTTTAGCTTATGTCCCCCCTATGGTTATTATTATGGTAGTTACTGTATGATATTATTGCATGCGATTGTACCTATGTTTCTTATGTTTAGATAAATATTTATGCTATTGCTGCTGGAGTTACTTATGCTCTATTGTTATTGTTTTTGTTTTTGTCTTTGTTTTTGTTTTACTGCTGTTTTTCCTTTTATCCTATGAGCCGAGGGTCGATTGGAAACAGCCTCTCTGCCCTTTCGGGTAAGGGTAAGGCTCGTCTACATATTACCCTCCCCAGACCCCACCTGGTGGGAGTATACTGGGTAGTTGTTGTTGTTGTTATTACCCTTTTCTCTGGATGTGCTTCCCAGGGTTATTGTCTTGACCAGTTTCACCTTGATATGGAGTATACTGGCTTCTATGAAAGGTCATTGTGAATGAGCCCCATTCTAAGCTCTATCTTGTCCCTGACACTCATTAGCTCCATTCTAAGCTCTATCTTTCCCTGACACTCTTTTCTGCAATGTCTGTGTTAAAATCTTGTCGATCATAACCTTTAAGAACACAAAACACCAATTTCCATCATCTGTCACCTAAGATATATGGTTCTTTTTCCTAATGAGAAATACGGTTCTCTTTTGTGTTCCTCTTTTTTTCCCTCTCCTTTTATGTGAACTTAATATCACCGTCTTTCAACAGTAAGTTATCCCTTCTTGTGCTAGTTGAATGATTTTCTATTTTTGTTTCTATCAGTAGCAGCAGAATTTTCGGATCTCTTTGATATTTTATTCAAACCTGGCATTCTTCTTGAATTTACTCATTCTATGATTAAATTTCTAGATTTTTCCTCCTTTGAGGCTCTCCATCCTATGAGACGAATTAAAATATGACCGCAAGTGATTTCTTCTCATCTGTCTAAGCAGACAGAATTATCCGGTACCTGTGCTGGTGGGCGATAGCAGGTACCCAGTGGAATAGTCGAGGTGCATGCAAGTTGGACGCCCCAAAAAGAAAAAGATAAAAAACAGAACTGCAAGTGATCTGGTTAATTGATAGTGGGATTTAGCTAACCACTTACTTCTCCGACATTCATACTATATTCTCAGGTTGAGCACATGCTGAATGATCGGTTGCTGCAGTTTGTGAATATAGATCTGCAAGATGTCAAGGTATTCTTTGACTTCCCTTCTTTTCTAAAAGGCATTTCTGATTGCTACTTCAGGTTTATAAACATATACATATGCCCCCATGACTCTGGTCTACTGTTAGCACAACCCGTGATGTGTGGGTTTGACACACATCACAGTTTTGAATCCCGGACAAAAGCATTGTAGTTAAGTGGATAAGGTTAGAAGGGTGGACCCATTATCCGCATTCGAACCATGCGCCATTAGCCTCGGGATTTCTCGGTTTATTAAAAAAATTCCACATGTGAAAAACCTGATTTTGTGGGCTTAAATGGTCAAATATAATAAAATGATTTTGTAACAAGGAGTTCTCTTTCTGCAGGAAGCTCGGAAGCGCTTTGACAAGGCTAGTCTTCTTTATGATCAGGTATTCTTATTCCTAATGCTTGTGAGAAATTTCACCATATGATGCTTTTGCTGATATATTTATCTGTAGACAGTATTCGGTATACAGAAACCTTTCCTCTATTAAAAACCTATTAAAAATGTCTTTGTCAAAAAATGTTGTAATGCATTGTTAGCACGTACCTATTATCATGATATTCTGGTTTACCTCGATTGTTTCCTCAAATGCCTCTTGGTGATATGTTTAGCACTTCATTGGGGTTGAAGGAACTCTTTAAGTTTGCACAAAACATGCTAGTTGATTGGAGTTCTAAATTAAAAGAACTAGGAATACTTCCACTGTTGATTTAATTTTGGGATTTTCTATTATATACATTAGTAAACATTATCTAATTCTCATCGATATGTGCTCCATGCTGCAGGCTCGCGAGAAGTTTTTGTCACTAAGGAAAGGGTCAAAAAGTGACATTGCCAGTGTACTAGAGGAGGTATTGTCAGAAATAGTATCCAGCCATGCATACTGCCTATAACATTGTGAAGTCAACACTTATTTTACATTTCCACATATTATTGACTACTTTGGAAATAAAGGAAGGGAAAAAGCACGTAACATGGTTTTAACTCATCAGGAACTTCATAGTGCGAGATCAACTTTCGAGCAAGCTCGATTCAGTTTGGTGAGTGAATCTGTAGTTAGAGCATCTCAAGGAATCTCTTAGATTTGATGTTTCAGAAAGTGTTACCACAATAGCAGTGGCGTGCTGACTCCCCCCCCCCCCCCTTTTGAATCATAACAAACCAGGTAACCACCCTTTCTAATGTTGAAGCAAAGAAACGGTTTGAATTCTTGGAGGCAGTTAGTGGTACAATGGATGCTCATCTTCGTTATTTCAAACAGGCATGTCATACTTCTGGGGACTATTCTAGCCTATGTGTTTCCAACTTCTCACATTCTATTTCTATGTTTTAGGGATACGAGCTTTTGCATCAGATGGAGCCATATATCAATCAGGTTTGTCTTGTTGCTTTTCATTGGTGGCAATTTGATTGAGGTCACTACAATTAAAATAACAGATAAGTACAATCAATTTTTGGTTTATTTCCTACAGAAAAGGTTAATGATCAAATTTACATTTAGGTAATGGAGAATGAGATACCTTGCATCTTCTGCCAACTGTCCTCAGTTTCTGCTTACTTTTCATACTTAGAATGGTTCCATCTGGCTCTTTGCATCTCTCCTTATGTCTCATGGATCTTGACATACACTATAATGACTCTATGTCTTATATGTTGTTGTGTATTGACTCATTGTCTTGTCATGGGACCTACAATGACTGGGATTCAGGGGCGGAGCTAGAGCATGGCATGGGGGTTTGGCCGAACCCATTAGCTTTTGTTCAAACTATGTATTTGTCTTAGGAAATTCATCGAATATATTCGATTTATTAATTTTTAACCCAATAACTTAAACAGATTAGATTCCTGAACCCATAAACTTCAAATCCTGACTCCGCTTCTACTGGGACTGAGAGTCATTTAATACTTGAGTTGCTGCAAATGTGACATGATATGTTAAATGCATAAATTGTAATTGGCATTTGTTGCTGTCTCATAGGTGGTAGATATTGAAGGGTCATTTTTAATCTTTTTGCAGGTCCTGACTTATGCTCAGCAGTCTCGAGAGCGCTCCAACTATGAGAAGGCAGCTCTCAACGAAAAGATGCAAGAATACAAAAGACAAGTAGACCGAGAGAGCAGGTGGTTTTCGAATGGATCTAATGGATCTCCTAATGGAGATGGTATACAAGCCATTGGCAGAAGTTCACATAAGCAGATAGAAGCTGTTATGCAATCTGCTTCAAGGGGAAAGGTGTTGAAACTATTATATTATCGAGAACCCTTGAGTCAATCTTATTGTGTCCTTTATGTATTATGTTTCATGTTTTTAAAGTGTTTCTATCTACCCTTCACACCTATCATCAGCTAAAACTACAGAGATCTTTCAGGTTCAAACTATCAGACAAGGTTATCTCTCAAAGCGCTCATCAAACTTGAGGGGAGACTGGAAAAGAAGGTTTTTTGTCCTCGATAGCCGTGGAATGTTGTATTACTATCGCAAACAGAACACCAAACCATATGTGCGTACTGCCTGCAATATAGGCTGGGATGTCAAAGTAATACCATCCAGCTAACCCTAGTTTGTGGTCTATTGAGTTCACTTTCTATTCTGCAGGGGTCAGGTAGTCAACATTCTGGCCAGAGAAATAGTTCCGAGCTTGGATCTGGACTTCTAAGTCGCTGGCTTTCATCTCATTATCATGGTGGTGTGCATGATGAAAAGTCTGTTGCTCATCACACTGTAAACCTTTTGACATCAACTATAAAGGTTGATGCTGAACAATCAGATCTGCGGTTTTGCTTCAGGATTATCTCGCCTACAAAGAGCTACACCTTGCAGGTGAATAGCTATCACATTTTCATTTTGGATATCCCATGCCAACCATTGCACTATTCTTGCATGGTTGATTGAGTGCTAGACTTGTGAGATCAGAATTTATTGGTTTCCCCGTTATTGCAGGCAGAGAGTGCGTTGGACCAAATGGATTGGATTGAGAAAATAACAGGAGTGATCGCTTCTTTATTGAGTTCTCAGGCTCCTGACAGGGTAACTATTAGAAGCTGCTATACGTTTTTATTGCCTTAATTCGGTGCATAATCAATAACAATGTCCCAGTTTTATTTTTCAGTGTTTGATTGCCAGTCCTATTGGAAGTGGTCATCATCGATCTGCCAGTGAGAGCAGTTCATTTGAAAGTTCAGATTTTGACCCGCCTGCAGTTGAAGACCATTCATTTGACAGGCTTACCTCTGCACATCATGAGCGCCATTTCAGAAATTCACAACAGCTACGATCTGCACCAAGAACTGAACAACCAATTGACTCATTACGTAGAGTATGCGGCAATGATAAGTGCGCTGATTGTGGTGCTGCTGAACCAGATTGGGCATCTTTAAATCTTGGTGTTCTTGTCTGTATTGAATGTTCAGGTGTTCATCGTAATCTTGGTGTGCATGTGTCAAAGGTAAATTTTAGATTTCTAATACATTGTATTTAGTCACGAGCTATACTGCCTCTTGTTGGGATCTGAAATTAATTTCTTTTCTGTGCATATTCATTTTTTTCTTGTAAAAAAAAGTTAAAGTTGGTATACACAAAAGTGGCTTCTAGCAATTGCATGGATTACCTTGTATTAACATACTAAAGATCTGTTGAGACTTTTTGAACATTAAGCAGTAGAATGGTACAAGATCACCTAAAAGATTGTTTCTCATTCTCTTATTTTTATTTGCTGAAAATCAGTTACTTTGATTGTTTTAGAGGTTGACAACCATGTACTTTGCAAGAGGCAAATAGTTATGAAATCAGAATTTTCTGCTTGGCTTATGGCTCATTTATATGTGGGAAATTCTTTAGGTAGTTGAATACAGGAAAATGAAATTTCTAGTGTTCCTCTTGATGGTAGCTTTGATGATACATGTGATACTGGTGTACTGGTAGATTATGAAACTTTAGACTAGCTTTTGAAAGATGCATATTAGTTTTCTTCTTTCTGACAAAGTTGGAGTTGTTTAGAAAAGACACGTCTTTTGAGCATCTACTTTGTATAAGCCCCTCTGAACGTTTTTGTGTTTGTAGTTGATAGGCCTTTCTGTAGTTAACGACCCGTTATAACATTTATATTGGTGCATTGAGTTGGTTTCTGCATCTTCTCCTCAGCTGTGGTCATTTCTTTGCAGGTGAGGTCACTGACACTTGATGTCAAAGTATGGGAGCCTTCTGTTATAGCTTTATTTCAGTCGTTGGGAAATACCTTTGCAAATTCAGTCTGGGAGGAGTCGCTGCAAGCAAGAGGTGCTTTCCAAGTTAATGTGTGTGCCGCCAGGTAAGTTACCCCCTCAATCATTTCTCCTTTGAAGTTTATCTTCAGCTTTCTGATATAAATTGGCTGTTTCAAACTGAAGCTCGTACAGATCTGATAAACTGCAACAGCTCTACATCAGCAAGCCAAGTCATGCTGATCCCATTTCAACCAAGGAGAAATTTATCCATGCAAAGGTCTACTATCATCCTTCAGAATTGTTTTGACATTGAGCATTTTTATACTTTTTAATCGGTCAGATTTATTGAAGAGACATCTTTGGTTGCATGAAGTGTTATTACTATGAAGAAAGATGTCACTGCGAGACTACAAAGATCTCTGAGAATATTAGAATGCTAGCTTAATGGCTGCAGTCACACCATCAAGAAGATTCCCCTTGTCCCATTTTTGTTCTTGGAACTCTGATTTTGGCAAACTCTATGGATATCATGTGTTTAGAAATGAAGTTTCTTGATATGTTTGGGAGCTTGGTAACTGGCCCGAGGAATCGGATTAGTGGAGAAGGAAAAAAAATGGCTTTCAATCTCACCCGTCTCTTCCCAAATGGGATAAAAACCATACAACAACAACAACTACCCAGTATGGTCTCACAAAGTGGGGTCTGGGGAGGGTAATATGTAGACGAGCCTTACCCCTACCCGAAAGGGCAGAGAGGGTGTTTCCAACCGACCCTCGGCTCAGTGAAGGAAAGGAAAAACAAAAACAAAAACAATAGAGCATTAGTAAGTCCAGCAGAAATAGCATAAATAATTATCTAAACATAAGAACCGTAAATAAAATAGCATGCAATAATATCATACAGTAACTACCATAAATAACTACCATAAGGGAGACACAATCCAAAACACAAATCATCTATGGATAGCACTGCCAAGCCTCACCCAACCCCGGGTGAGTGGTACGAAAAACTCTAGGGCCCCTTATCCTACAATCCTGATACTAGACCTCCAGACTTTACTATAGGGCCATGTCCTCGGAAACCCGCATTCTAGCCATGTCATGCCTAATCACCTCTCCCCAATACCTCTTAGGCTTCCCTCTGCCTCGCCGGACGTCGACCATCGCCAGCCGTCCACAACTCCTCACCGGGGCATCAGGACTCCTCCTCCACACATGCCCGAACCACCTCAGCCTCGCTTCTTGCATCTTCTCATCCACCGGGGCCACCCCCACCTTCTCTCGAATAACTTCATTCTGAATCTTATCTAACCTGGTGAGCCTGCACATCCACATGAGCATCCTTATCTCCGCAACCTTCATTCTCTGAACATGAGAGTTCTTCACTGGCCAGCACTCCGCCCCATACAACATTGCAAGTCTAATCACAGCTCTATAAAATTTCCCCTTGAGTTTCTGTGGAACTTTCTTGTCACACAGGACTCCTGATGCAAGCCTCCACATTGACCACCTCGCTCCTACACGATGAGTGACGTCCGCGTCAATAGATCCAATCATCACGTCCCTGCCTACTTCGCTCGGCTCAGCGCTAAACTTGCACTCCAGGTATTTTGTCTTAGATCTGCTTATTTTGAAACCCTTAGACTCGAGAGTCTGTCTCCATACCTCTAACCTCTCAATAACACCGACCCTCGTCTCGTCTATCAAGACTATATCATCAGCAAATAACATACACCAAGGCACATTCTCTTGAGTATGTCGGGTTAGAGCATCCATCACCAAGGCAAACAAGAGAGGGCTAAGTGCCGATCCTTGATGGAGCCCCATAACCACTGGAAAATGGTCTGAGTCGCCACCAACCGTCCTAACCCTAGTCTTATCTCCATCATACATGTCCTTGATTACTCTGATGTAGGCTTTTGGCACGCTCTTCGCCTCCAAGCACCTCCAAAGCACCTCCCTTGGGACCTTGTCATACGCCTTCTCCAAGTCGATAAGCACCATGTGCAGGTCCTTCTTATTATCCCTGAACTGCTCCACCAGCCTCCTGACAAGGTGGATAGCTTCTGTAGTGGAGCGCCCCGGCATGAAACCGAACTGGTTCGCAGATATAGATGTCATCTCCCTCACCCTCGCCTCGATCACCCACTCCCAGACCTTCATGGTGTGACTTATTAATTTGATACCCCTATAGTTGTTGCAGCACTGGATGTCCCCTTTATTCTTGTACAAGGGCACCACTGTACTCCACCTCCACTCATCCGGCATCCTTTTGGTCCTGAAGATCGCATTGAACAACCTGGAGAGCCACTCCACTCCTGACCTACCCATGCACTTCCAGAACTCCACCGGGATCTCGTCAGGCCCGGTCGCTCGACCCCTACTCATCTTACGCAAAGCCCCCATGACCTCCTCCGCCCTAATGCGCCTGCAGTACCCAATGTCTCTATATTGCTCTGAATGCCCCAACTCCCCTAGCTCTATGTTACGATCCCCGTCCTCGTTAAGTAAGTCTCGAAAGTACGCCTGCCACCTCTGCTTGACTTGAGACTCCCCCATCAGAACTCTATCATCCTCGCTCTTGATGCACCTAACTTGGTCAAGGTCACATGCCTTCCTTTCCCTTGCTTTAGCTAACCAAAATAACTTCATGTCCGCGCCTCTCTGCCCTAGTTCCTCGTACATGCGACCAAACGCCGCATTTTTAGCTTCCGTAACCGCCAGCTTTGCTTCTTTCCTCGCCACCTTGTAGATCTCCCTGTTCGCTCTGCGTTCTTCCTCGCTTGTGCTCCCTGCCAACTTAGCAAACGCCGCCTTCTTTACCTCCCCTTTTCCTTCGACTACATCGTTCCACCACCAGTCACCCTAATGTCTACCTGAATAGCCCTTGGCTACCCCTAGCACGTCCCGTGCTACCTCCCTAACCAAGTTCGCCGTCTCTGACCACATAGTGTCCGCTTCCCCAGAACTTCTCCAAGCTCCGCCCTCAACTAACCTCCTCTCCAACTCCTGTGCTTTCTCCTTAGTCAAAACACCCCATCTAATCCGCGGTTATCGCCGAGCACCCCTCCTCTTCCTCTTCAACCAGAGACCGACATCCATCACTAGGAGTCTATGAAGAGTCGAAAGGAACTCTCGCGGAATAACCTTGCAGTCCTTGCGCATACCCCTGTCGCTCCTTCTGAGGAGGAGGTAATCAATCTGAGTCCTCACCGCCGAACTCTTGAAGGTGACCAAATGCTCCTCCCTCTTCTGAAATGTCGAGTTCGCAATCAGAAGGTCGGAAGCCCTGGCGAAACCAAGCAGTGACGTGCCTCCTCCGTTCCTAACCCCAAAGCCAAAGCCACCGTGCACCTCACCATAACCACCAACAACAGCCCCAATATGACCATTAAAGTCCCCTCCAATAACTAACTTTTCAGATTGGGGAATACTGCTCACTAGATCATCCAAGCCCTCCCAAAAGCGCTTCTTAGCCTCCTCGTCTAAGCCCGCTTGCGGCGCGTAAGCGCTGATGACATTGAGGACGCAACCCCCAGTAACCAATTTAATAGACATTAACCTATCATTCACTCGCCTAACCTCGACCATGGACTCCCTTAGATCCTTATCCACCAAGATGCCCACTCCATTCTTACCTCTCACTCACGACCCCAGAATACACAGCTTAAACCCGTCTACATTCCTCGCCTTCGACCATTTCCACCTAGTCTCCTGGACACATGCTATGTTAACCCTCCTCTTCTGAACTTTCGCCAACTCAATGGACTTACCCGTCAGAGTGCCTATGTTCCACGACCCAATCCTTAATCTATGAGTGTCCGCTACCCTCTTCCCACCCTTACCTCCCGCCCTACCAACAGGACCACTCCCTGCCCCCCCTACTCACCCCCGCCACCGCCCCCACCCCCCGTGGACATGACCTTACACTATCATCCCCGCCGCGGCCACTATCCCTCCAACCGACTATGGAGAATAGTGACGCACTATAGCGGAATACGCAAAAAGAGGCAAACTAGATAGCACCAGAGTAAACCTCACACGGAATGCTAGGTAAAATACGTAAAAGGTGTACAAAGTAAAGAAGAGAGCGGGAGGTACCAACTCCCGGTGGAAAAACCTGAAAGTAGGCTTTGATGCGCCCAAGGTCAACTGCTACCGACTCTTGCACGTCCTGGCCGATGTTGCTTAGCTCTTCACTCCCAAAGGCCGCGAACTGGCCTCGCCGCCGCGACGGGTACCTGGGGTAAGTTTTCCAGAAGCTTATCGGAACGAGTAGTTCTGTTGCGTCCTGCCAAAAGTCTGAACAGGAGTCGCCGGAAGTACTGTAGTTTGCCGGAAATCCTCGCCCGAAAAATAAGGCACCTGTCCAAGAAAACAGAACACACCCACACACACCCACAAAAAGCAGAAGGGAATAGGAAGAAGAGCAGGGGTCACCGGAAAAATCGCCGGCGAAAAGCAAGAATTCAAAAAAAAACTGATTGGAGAATCTGTTTGCGGGCAGTGAACTAAGGCTTTTGAGGTTTCAGATTTGGCTGAAACAACAAAAAAATTTCCAAAATAGAGGCAGAAATCCAAATCCAGATAGATTTTAGGCAGCTTCAACAAGAAAATCAGTAACTCTAACAGCCAACAGCCCTTTTAAACTCAGGAGAAGTGGATGCCAAAGAACGGAAATAGAAGAGCAAACTGAAATCCTCTCTTTTATTAAATTTTTTTCGAAAATCTCAGATCTGAGAGTTAAGAGTTTTGCCAACAAGTTTGATGGTGGCCGGCACCAAAGAAGACGAGATCAGAAAACAGAGGAAAAATAGCTGAATAAAACTGGGATAAAAACCATACAATTATAGGAAAAAAAGGAAAACCTAACCTGGTTCTCACATCCATAGTCTAGTTTGATTGGGAATGATGTCTTTTAAGTGAGAAGTACTCAAGTGCCATCACATGATGGAAGAATTAAGCTTATTGTGGGCTGGTTATTCAGGCCTGCAATTGGCTGTCTTAGCCTTTTTTTTTTGTTAGCCTAACATATTCATTTCTCCTATAAAATTGACTTTATCTTGACTTTTATCATTTCACAGGACTTTCCTGGTTATTAATTTAATATTTTCTCCATTATCACAGTATGCAGATAAAACATTTGTCCGGCGGACCAACGACAGTTACTCTGTAGCACAAATGATGTGGGAGGCTGTTCGAGCTAATGATAAGAAAGCTGTGTATCGCCTTATTGTAAGCTCTGAAGCAGATGTTAATGCTATTTACAAGCAAGTCGCATCTAATTCTTCCTTAACCCTTGCCAAAGTAATGCTGTTGCAAGAACAACCATACACTGATCCAAGCTCTACTTGCTTAAAAATGGAATTGGCAAGTCCAAGTGAAAGGCATATAATTGGGGACTTTGATGGGTGCTCCATTCTACACCTTGCTTGTGAAACAGCTGACCTAGGGATGGTAGAGCTTCTTATGCAGTATGGTGCAAACATAAATGCTTCAGATTCAAGTGGTCAGACACCACTTCATTGGTGTGTTATAAGAGGCAAAGCTGCATTTGCTAAGTTGCTTCTTGCAAGGTAATCAGAAGTAGTATACTGTGGTAATACGTATATGTTTCCACATTAGTGTTTCATTGGGTGGGGTGGTCATATTTCTTAATTATCTTCTGGTGGGGGCAGTTGCATGTTCCGTACAAATTTATCCTTTTGTAAACCATATCAGCAAGCCATTCAATTCTCTGTCTGTTAACATTTGCCCTCTTGTGTGATTAACTGCAGGGGTGCTGATCCACATGCTTTGAACGGGGAAAGTAAAACCCCTTATGATCTTGCATTGGACTCAAATTTTACTGACAGTGAGGTCCTTAGTCTCTTGTCAGACACAACTGCTTAATTTATTCAAGAGAGTATATACTAAATGAGGGTAGAGATTGAGGGTGTCGCCTTTGGTGAAACGAAATCAGGGTTCAGTTCTTTGTAATTATGTTAGTGAGTTTTGTGCTGATGGATCTCTGTTGAAGGACACCACTGCTTCTGCATAGAGGGCTCTCGATGTTGAATGTTGTGGTTGGCAAGATGGCTGGGGTCTACACTTCTGGAATCATAATATGAAGTATAATGCTAGGGGTTGTCTATCAAGCTTGATTTTGGAGGTCAGATGCAGTGAAGGGTTGCAGTATTTTTGTTGTAAAGTTGCTTTCTCACTTATCAGTTTTATTGGTTTTTGTTTTTAGAGTTACTGTTTTTTTGGCAGGGGCAAGGCATCCGCCTTGCATGCTGGTGTTTGGTGTACATTTGTCGGTTATCTTTTGTTGGGTAGCCTGTGTATATCTAAATCGAAGTGGTAATTAAACCGAGGGAAATGTATTTGCCTGCCATGTTCTATTTAACCTAAAATCTACCTATATCTATATCTATATATTATTAAAAAGAGAGAAAAATGTTCACTCCTTTAGCCAAGTGGCAGCCTAATAAAAAGCAAAAGCAGTTAATAATTAGTTATTTAGTTAATAATTAGTTATTGGTTATTATTTTGAATTTAAATATCTATAAAATAATAAAATAAAATATTTTCTAATAAAAGCGAAAATTCAAAAAAAAAAAATTGCTTATTCAAATTGGAGAGTAATTTCAAGTTGGTTTTTAAAATTATTTTAAAATAAAAAACTAAAATTACAAGAAAATAAAAAGCTACCAATTCAAAAGTTCTTTTGTTTTTTAAAATAATCTTTTTTTTCTTTTTAAAAATAAAAAGTTTATTTATTTAGAAAATATTGAGAATAATAGAATAAAATTATATTATTGGGTATATCATATTGACAAATAAAATGATAATTGAAATTTATCAAAACAACACAATCTAATCTGTTAAACAATTCCGACCATAATTTAATTTAATTAATATTGACCTCGCATCGCGCGGGTACGACTACTAATTTGACTAATAAGTTAAAAGGAGTTTTACATATATATATACCATATAACAAACTTTATTACCCCCAAGTTTAAGGTTTGTGTTTATTACATTCAAGCATACCAAATTTCAATTTATGTACCATAATTCAAATTAAGTCTTTAATTATAGCCTCATTTACTTTACTTTATTTTTGGCACCGTATCTTCACGATTTTGACATATCTATACACGCTTCTCTCTCTCTCTCTCTGAATACCCACGATTTACCTCTGTTTTAATTACCCTCTTCCCCCCACCATTTTTCTTCAGTTTTTTTCTACGGTTTTTCCACCATGTCGCACAGCCCTAAACTTCCAATTCGACAATTTCTGTTGAATCCCCCACCATTTTTAACCCCCATTCTAAATTTGTATTCAACACATAAATGATGAAAAAATCAAATACTCCACCAAAAAACCATCAAAATCTGTATTAGCAGATATTCCGTCTTTTGATTTGGGTATTTTAACACCTAAATCACCACCCAAAAACCCACAATCTACACATGCAAGTGAAAAAAATACAGGTCTTTCATCTCCAAGACAAATCCGTGCTGAAATGCGAAGCAAGCATTTGCACTATGTTGATGCTAGCGGAGTAGAAAAAGAAGTTGACAAACAGCTTAAGCGCAAGGGGAAATAGTTGATGGTAGATGATGATTTTGTAGAAGATTCACCCAAACTTCAAACTGGGAAAAAACAAAAGGTGTCTCCTTCACTGTCAAAACAAAAAAAGAAGAAACCCTCAAAAAAATTACCAAATTGGTTCATCAAAAAATTTCATTAAAGGTAAACAATATTTATTTGTCCTCGCTGTTTTGTAGTTTAATTTTGTTTGCCAAAAAAAATTCTGCAAGTGTTTTTTTGGTGTTGAAGTGTTTTTTGGCAAAATATGATATGGTTTCAATTTTGTAGATTATTTGTCGCAATTTTGTAGGTTTATTTGGCACTGTGATTAATAGACAGTCTATAAATGTAGTTAGATTGTAGTTGATTTGTAGTCTGCTAAGTAAATCGTATATATGGTTTTTGTATTGCAGCTTGTATAGCTGCTACATTTAACTTCATTCTCAATAAAATTATACAACATTTAACTGTTATATTATTCTTATTTGTCTGTTCAAGTGTATTTTTGTAAAATATGGTCTGGTCCTAATTTTGTGGATTATTTGGCTCAATTTTGTAGTTTAATTGGAGCATGCCTTTTATACAGTTTATAAATGTAGTTAGATTGTAGTTTAAATGTAATTTGTTGATTAAAATTGTAGGTATGATATGTTACATTCTATCCTGTAATGCTGAAATCTATAACGTCATTCTACCCACAGTTAATATACTTTTTTTGCAGAATGGACCTTACTTTGCTCAACAAAATGTTGATTATGAAGTGCTTCGATTCCACAGCTTGTGTGATCCTACAATACCTAGCTAGATAAAGGCTTTACTATCCTCAAATCAACTACGTGTTTTCAAGAAAACGTGTTTTGGTTACTTATTAGATCTGCCCCCAATATGTATGCAAAACCAGTCCATTCATCTTCTAATGAAGTATGAGTTGTCAAAGTCTACTGACGCATACTTTTCTGTTCTTTTGAATGGTGAAAAATTGTTTTTTTCATTGAGAGAATTTTGTTTGATAACTGGTTTTAATTGTGTCAATAGTTTCTCAGAGTATGTTTACAATTCGAACTATGTTAGCCCTTTATGAATACATATTTCCCTAACAAAGAAAGGGTTGAGAAATGGCTTCTGAAAAATGTAGTCACTAAGAAATCATGGACAAACGATGTGGATGCGGTGCAGTTGTGCGTCCTTTATATGTTGGAATTATTTGTTTGTCCTTCAGATAAGGACAATGTTACTTTCATAGATAAGTTTATGTTCTTTCTTATCGAGTCTGGTAATTTGGGGTACAAAATCCTTCAAGCAGGTTATTGAATCTGTCGGACATCGTCTTAATCCCAATGTACATTCTCATCTTATACGTGGATGCTCATTAGCTTTGCAAGTGTGGCTATACGAGTGTTGCTCTTCCGTCAGCACCGATCTTTCTACACGGTGTTCTGAATCGATTCCTCGTATTTTAAGATGGTCAGCTACAAAGGGACAGATTTGGTTAACTGCAATTGAAGACAAGATGATCAAGCCTGAGTAGCTCAAGGTTTTTTTTAACCTTTGTATGATTCTACAATTACAGTTATAGTAACTACATTTCATCTACATTTTTCTTTTCAATTGAATTAACTGTCACTTCCATCATTCAGTTCTCAAACATGGTTGAATCTGGAGAAGAGCTTGGAGTGCTTGATCTCCCAGAGAAGATTAAATATGAAGATGAAGAGGTTTCTCAACCATCAAATGTCCCAACTGCTGCTTCTCCGACTGTTGAACGCAAAGAAGCTAATTCTCAAAATACCATGGAATCTGTCAGTAGCAAGATCAGCAATTTGGAAAAGAGGCTTGAGCAGGTATTGTGAGAAACTATAATATTTTATCATAATTTAGCACCACTTGAATTCATTCCTACTGCTTTGTAGTTTCTTTTTATTTAAATGTAACTAATAAAATATGCTTACCAACTAATTATACATAATTAATTATTAGGTTGATGTAAAGTTAGATCAGTTTAAGAAGGATGTTTTTGATGAACTCTCAAGCCTTCGAGAGTTCATAGATCACTCTTTGAACAGTGTAATGAATGCTGTAAACAGGAGGAATGATTTGGATGAGTCAAAGGTTAGAATTTACTTATAATTTATGCTAAGACTATATAATACTTATGACAAAAAAGCATTCTCAAATATTCCCCCAAAATTGTTGTTTGCTGGTAGTTTAACAAAATATAATGACCAAAATCAAGGAGACAAAAACAATCATTTTCAGTTCAATATTGGTGATCAACTCCATGCAAGCACAAGTAATACAGGTATCTACATAATTCCTTCATACATATCTACAAACTTCAAGAATTGCTAATCACTTATTCACTATGTTTTTCAGCTCCCAATTATCCACAACGTGTTCAACCACAAGTTGACTTGTATGCTGACTTCCAAGAAGCATCTGAGGTAGCAAAAGAAGGTATTGTTTAATAATGTAGTTTTTAATAGAAAATAGTTGATTATACACTGGTATAATGCTGTTAAGTATGTCAATTTTTATGTAACATATGTTGAAGATAACATTCCACAGTCACCAATTCATGGTGTAACATTGACTGAAGTTGTCAAGGAATGCCTTGATAAAAAAGAGGATACTGAAGTTGTGCCTGAAGGCATTGAAAACAAAGGTGTTTCATTGGATGATTTTGAGCTGCCGGAAAACCTATCACAGTTGGTCATGTATGGCGAGCCCATACAAGTTGATTCAACCCCCATTCATCAAGGAAGAACAAGGATACCAGGAAAACATGCACGATCACCATTCACTCCCCTGTATAGTACTGAAGGCAGCACCTCTGTTGGGCTAAAATATTTTTACCTAAAGCACCCCTTCACAAGTGTCATAGGTGAAGATGTAGATCCTGAATTGATAGATAGGCTCACAACCTGGTTATACCATCGCACTGACAAAGTATCTAGGAGGTATGGTGCTTAAATTTACACTGTCTGTTCACCATTTTTAGACTTTGAAGTTGTAAATCTTTTTGAATTTTTTTGGTATTTGATTCATTCTCTTATTATTACAGGAGGAAAGATTTCTTTTCAAAGAAGGATAACCAAATCAATCCTTGGTTGGACTTGGGTTGTGAGAAGATTGATAAGAATGACTGATTCTATACCCTTGCTCACCCCGGACAAGTAATCAATAGCACAGTAAGTATATAGTTTCTAATTGTAGTTTGTCTTTAACTATGATGTTTAAATGTAGTTATATTGTACACATCATAGATATGTTACTATATTTATTCTTCAACAGTAAAATTTTGCTTTTTGAACCTAATGCAGTCAGTGTGAAAAATATAGTTAATAGTAGTTCTTATGTAATTATGATTGGTCAATTGTAGATATAGTACTTGTTTTCTATATCTTTCATGCTAAATGCAATCAAATTACATTTTGTGATGCACTTGGGCTAACTGTTATATATCTCTAGTTATGATGTTGTTAAAGTGAAGCAAGCTGTTAGATTTTTTCATAATTTCTAATTGTAGTTAATATGTAGTTATTTTGTAGATGTGATTGGCTACACTATAACTTATTGTATATTGCACTTTTACTTTGGCAGCACATTGATGTTATTATGTACTATCTGATAAAAAGGGGAAAATATGGCTCCAACATCCAAACTAGGTTTACAACAACCGATTGCTTGTTCAAGATAAAGATTGAAAGAATCTATAAGAAGTTCATAGTTCTCCACTAGATCAAAGGAATTCTGTTGTTAAAGCCGAGGATGATAGTGGAGAATATATTATGGGCTACAAAATTCTTGCTAATGTAGCATGTGATCTTGTTGACTATGTGCTCATGCCTGTTAACCTTGTGGAGAACTTTCATTGGTTGCTGCTAGTTTTTGACATAAAGGACCGAAAACTTTATGTTTATGATTCATTGGTGAGAGCAAAGCGCAATCAAACAGTTCAGACATTGGTTGAGAAATTTTTAGTCATTTTTCCTCTTTATTTGTCATGCATTGGTTTCTATGGTAAACGCAAAGACATTGACTTCAAGACTACAAAGTCATACATAGAGAAACCAGTTACAGACCCTCTCGGCATACAATGGATGGTTGCTGAGATTCCACAACAAAAGGAAGGCTCACTGTAAAAAACTAATCTCCCTTTCTATATGTTTAATTTTTTTATCGTTTGGTATATAATGAAAAATTCTCATCTTATGCAGGGATTGTGGTGTATTTGTGGCTGCCTTTGCGGAGTATATTAGCAATGGTGATTTGTCTATCCCAAAGGAAGATCTTACTGATATTGACCAACAAATAATACAAAAATTTTGATTTATAGTAAAAGGTAATTGCGAAGTCTTGATAGCCCCTCTAGCATTCGAATATATCCGTAGATTATGGAGCTCTATTGTGGGACTACGCCACAAAGAAGCTAACAGATGGTTCAATCAGTGAGAGTGAGGTTGCAAGGAGGAAGGGTGCACCGTCAAAGAATGAGAGGACTAAAGTTCAACGAAAGAAGAAGTAGACTATTTTGTTCATATTTGTAGTTGAATTGGAATACAATGTATGAATTAAGTCATTTTGGTTGTAATCAACAATTTTTCTTGATTACATTATACTCGAGTATTCGAGTTATCTGATAACATTTTTGCAGTAATAGCTTTGTCTTATAATTTCACTTTAATGTTGGAGTTATTTTTATATAATACCTTCAGTTGCCATTTAATATGTTTATATAACTGTCAGTTCTTACACAGCATAAAGATGAAATGTATATAGGTCTCAGATAAATAGTTTAGCCATCCCTTATCAACAATTATTTTCATAAAAAATAAATTTATCTACAATTAAACTACATTAAACTACATTATAACTACAAATTCCCATTAGGTGATTCCCATTACTACATTTAGACCATACTTACACTACATTTTAACTACAATCTGGCAACAGTTTACATTCACTGTTTTCTTTATTAACATCAGACGTTTTCCATATAGCTTTTACAAAAGTTTAACTATTCAATAAAAAATGAAAAGAATTGATGCTTGACGGAATACATAAAAAATGTAATAGTGCAGACACTCAAATATATGGTTATACTTCTTAATTATCGTCAAAACATAGAAGGGCTACACAATAAATTCCGATAATTTGAGCTCACTAACATTTATTTTGAATAACTATTCTAGCTACATGATATTCCTTTCTTTTTCGGCGCATTCTTGCAAGTTCTTTTGTTATGCCCTTCACCTCCACAATTGCCACATGACAACTTGTAGTTTTTTGAGTTTATTTCATCAAATGTTTTATATCTTTCCTTGTGAGGTCTACCTGGCTGCCTTTTATCTCCTGCCGGTGGCTTTACTACCTCATCCAAAATATGTTATGGAACATCCCATTTGGCTTCATCAGGAAGAGGATTTACTGGCATTTCATAGGTAAGAAGAAGGTTCTTCCTTGTGTAATACAGAGAGCAATAGTTGTCAGGCCTTTCATTCCTATGCCTTAATGCTGCCAAAGAATGGGCACATGGAAGTTCATCAAGTTGGAATTGTCCACAGCTACATTTCTTGTTTTCTAGACATAAAATGTACCGCTTCACACCATCTAGCACAATATGTATATGATCTGTTGAAGCCCTCACCTACATTTCAAGACCAAAGAGAAATAATAATACATCAATCAGTTAACTAGATTAGCAACAATCAGTTAACTACAAATCATCTACAAATAAACTTCATATAAACGATAACTACATTTACCCACAACGTGACTACATTGTAACTACAAACTGGAAACACTGAAGCTACTACTGTTTTTGTTCTCCTGCACCAAACAAGAATATATTACCTTTAGTTTATGGGATAATGTATTATTATCTTCCAATTCTTTGTTGAATTTGGGACTAAGGAATGTGAAAGTACCCTTTGCATTCAATAACTTTTCTTTTGTCCAACGTTCTAGAATAGTCCTCATACACTTAAATAGATCAAATATTGGCAGCTCTCTTGCCTCATTTGTTACAGCATTCAACGACTCAGCAATGTTTGACGTCATAGTAAAAGTTCTATTCACCGTTGCATGTACTCTTGACTGTCTATGATAGCCAATATCACGTAGGTAAGAAGATACACGCTGGTCTACCTCTTCAATCTTCATCATCCTTTCATTGAATTCATCCAGAGTGTATAACCGTGCTGTAGCAAAGTAAAATTCATGTAACTGTAGATGTGCCTTCTTGAATTTTGACCTTATATTTGTCCATATATGCCACATGCAAAAGTAGTGTGCCATGCCCGGATAGACAACTGATGTAGCCTTCGATATAATCTCATGCCTATCTGAGACAACACACATTGAAGGTCTTTCACCATATGCCTCCTTGAATTGTTCAAAGAACCACTTCCAAGACGCGTCGTTTTCAGAACCAACAACAGCATATGCCAAGGGCAAAATAGAACCTACAATTTGTAGATATAAAATAAGATTAACTATTAAATACAAATATATATTGAGAATTTAGGCAATTTAACTACATTGATTTATCTAAAAACTAACTAACTACATTATAACTACAATTTACCTACATTGTTTAAACTAACTACAAACTACAAAATTATTGCATCTAGTACCTGCTGCATCCATGGTGCTTGCTGTCAGCTTAATACCCCTATATGCTGATTTTAAGAATGTCCCATCAACCACTACTACCGACCTACAATGTTGCCAACCATTTATTGATGTACAAAGAGCAACAAATGCGTATAAGAAGCAATCATCTGCTGACTTCTTCAATTTAACAACAGAACCGGGGTAATTCTTCTCAATAATATAAAAATATTTTGGTAATCTGTTGTATGAGTCACACGGATTCCCTCTCAAAAACTGTAATGCTTTTTCCTTTGCTCTCCATGCTTGCATGTAGCTTAGGTTCACTCCATGTTCGGATAACATGTCAGTTTCTATGTCCTTTGGCGTGTAAACAGTCTTAGGTCATAATACTTTGGAACGACCATGCTACCAACTACTGTTGCAGTACATTTGCACTGTATGAATGTTTCGTCCATTGGGCAGCATGTGTGTTGTCGGCTAAAACTTCTTATCTTGAACAATGAAGAATCATTAATTGACGTTGCCTTGAAATGCCATTTGCAGTTTTCAGCTACACATACAAGCCAGTAGCTACAAAAAAATACAATATTCAGACACAATTAACTACAAATTGACTACAATTTAACTACAATTGCATAAATAAACCTATCTTCAATAATACAGTAATTTTTCAAATCCATGATCCATAAATAACTACATACCTTCTATTACTCGATCTTTTCATTCTGAAGTGGAACTTGTGCATAACTGAATAATTCTTCATTGCAACAACTATTATTTTCTTGTCCTGGTATACTTGTCTTTCTTCAATACATGTTTGCGTAGATTCAATTATTATTTCACTTTGATATTCCTCTATAGCTGGTGAGGATGGAATTTCTAGTAACCTTAGGGATCCTGAAGAGCCTACAGACAATAAATTCACAAATGTAGTAACTATGTAGGTAAATTTGAAAGCAACATCGCTGTGTCATTTCCAGTACTATATCATCATTGTAGTTTAATTGTAGATACATGTAGTTAAATTGTAGATTTGTAGGTAACACAAAAACGCTCAGCATTGTCGAATCAAACATACCTGTACTGATGCTTCCATTGGTGATTGCCAATTCCATATTGAAATCTCTTACGCCAATACATAAGGGATACGAACCTAAGTTTTTATTCTCCTTTTTTGTTTCGATATATACACGAACCCCCATATCATTCCTAATCTCCAATAGAGGACAATTATCATTCACAATGTATTTTATTTCTACAATTTTATCCGATGTATCAATCGATAATTGTTCTGCAATTGTGGATTAGAGAATTCCGTAGCTTGCATTATCATCTACCAAAATGGCATCAACTTCAAAATCTCGGAATCTGCCATAGTTATCCCAATAACCATTCGATTTCAGCATTATTAAGATTTTTGACATAATTTTGTGTAGTTGATAGAAAAACAGACGAAGAACAGATTTAGATTCGTGAATTTTTGTACTGATGTAGATGAAGAGCTGTATTCAACAATACGAGAATTTTTGTAATGATTTTGACGAAGAGCTGTATTCGACAATTAGAGAATTTTTGTACTGATGTCGACGAAGAACTGTATTCAACAATTCGATAATTTTTGTACTGATGTAGAGGAAGAACAGATTTAGATTCGAGAATTTGTGTACTGATGTAGACGAAGAACTGTATTCAACAATTCGACAATTTCTGTACTGATGTAGACGAAGAACTGTATTCAACAATTTTGAAGTTCTACAATTTGATTGCTGGAGATTCTCGTGTTTTTTGAGTTGCAGATGAGAGATATATTTCTGTAACAGAATGAGAGAATCACGCTGCTTTATGATTTTGTTCCATTTTCAAACTCGAAATTAATGGCGACAGAATCTCATTAATTCTGATTGCTACAAAATTGGCGCTATTTTAGGATAGAATTCAGCTATTTTTGGTTTGGTATAATTTTTGTAAACAAAATATGGTCTAGGCCGGTAAATACCAAACCATACACATTTTTGGAAATAAAATTTGCTATATGGTATAGATAGCTAAAAATTCCTTAATTAAATCAGTTAAATTTGTATTTGGGCTTTAAGAAATTGATTTAGTCCAATTTCGTTGATCTTTGAAAGTAGGAGAGGAGCAGATAAAGGTATAGTAGCAAGTAAGAACAATGAGAATAAGAACGATGTGAAAATAATAAAGCGAAAAGAAAGAGCTTTTTATTGATGAATGAGTAATCGTAGTTGCTTAACGTGGCTGAAAGCGTGTAACGAGTTAGGTATAATATTTATAGTCTAACCCTTATATAACCGTTTTCCTAATTTCCTACCTAGCTGTTACTTGCGTTATTAGTCTTAGTGTACGTGCATTACATGTATAAACAACGTCAGTAATCTAAAACTTGTATATCAGAAATATTAATTATGTAAAATTAAAAATAACGTTAAACTGTCACTTAAGTGACAAAAATAAATGTGATTACATATATTTACTAATTAGATATTTTTAGAACTTGCAAAAATAAATAGATCAACTAAATTAGTTACATATATATATATATATATATATATATATATATATATATATATATATATATATATATATATATATATATATATATATATATATATATTATTTTAATTATAGTGTATTTTATTGTATGAGATAATAATATGTTAATGCATTATTGATCCTAGCCTAATTTCTCTTTCAAAAATGATGTTGTTGGTCCTAAAAATTTCAAATTATTTATTTAAGATTGAAGCAAAAATGATAACCCTTTTTCATTTAATCATTTAGACACGTACTGTTTGCAATAAAAATAAATTACCAAGTAAAATATTTGATCAAAGAAACTATGAGAATAGTTTCCTAAGCTATCAACGCATTTAAGTATAATCATCGATCTAAAGTTGTAAAAGGAACACAAAATTCAAAAGAATAAATTTATAGAAAATTAAAAATATAAATGAAGAACATAATGACTTCTTGAGCTATATATAAGCAAACTTATGAACATATAAACATATAACACAAATATTATTAGCAAAATCGAGTAACCCAGTAAGTCATAATTCGAGAATTGTAGCCTCATTCTCCCAATTCATGCTTCTTTTGTGTTATATAGTTGTATTATGACTTACTGGGTTATTTGGTTTGGGTCCAGAGTGATTTCGGAATTAATTGAGACACTTACTCTCTTATTTGGAAGCTAAAGTGGAAAAAGTTGATTGGATATCAACTTATGTGTAAACGACCTCAAATTTGAATTTTGAAGGTTCCATTAGCTCCGTTAGGTGAATTTGGACTTAGGAGCGTGTCTAGATTATGATTTAGAGGTTCGTAGTAGAATTAAGCTTCAAATGTCGAAAGTTGGAATTTTGAAAAGTTTGACCTGGATAGGACTTTTTGATATCGGGGTCGAATTAGATTTGCAGAGGCTGGAGTAGGTTCGTGGTGTCATTTATGACTTGTGTACAAAATTTGAGGTCAATCAGACGTGATTTGATAGGTTTTGACGTCGTTTGTATTATTTGGAAGATTTGAAGTTCATTAGGATTGAATCCATGTGTAATTCATGTTGTGGATTTTGTTTGAGTGATATGAGGATTCGACTAAGTACGTATCGGGTTATATGACTTGTTGGTATATTTGGTTAACGTCCCCAGGGCTTAATTTTGGGTGGTTAACAGAACAAGTTTTGAAGTTTGAAGTTTGCTGAAGTTGGCCTGTTGCTAGTGTAATCGCACTTGCGAGGATATTGCCGCAGGTGCAGTGAGGATGGCGCAAATGCGGAGTTGGAGTTGTCTTGGGGAAATCGCAGGTGTGTAGGAGAATGTGCATCTGCGAGCCCGCAAATGCGATATGTGAAGGTTTGCTGTTTCTGCGGAAGCGGCTCCGCAGGTGCGAAAAGCCTGGGCAGAAAATATAAATACGAGACTTCGAGATTTTTTACCATTTTCATCACCTTGCGCTCGGATTTTTGAGGATTTTGAGAGAGATTTTGAAGTGATTACTGATGTAAGCTCCTTGTGCCCATTTATCTTCAATAATGATGTTTCCTCACTGATTTTACACCTAGTAGGTGATTTTTAAGGTGAAATTTGGGGGTTTAGGGCTAAATTTGGATAGTTAATTTTGGGAATTTGAATGACCAAATGATATCGAATTTTGATAATTTTGGTATGGTTTGACTCACGAGCGAATGTGCTTTCGAATTTTGTGACTTTTGTCGGATATCGAGATATGTATGTGTGTGTGTGGGGTTGGGGGGCTGGTTTGAGCCGATTTTATATTTTGGCTCTAATTTAGTAGTTTTTTGCTGAAATTGATCCCTTTAGACTATATTGATTGTATTGTATTATTTGTGTCTAGATTCGGGATATTCAGAGGCCAACTCGCGAGGCAAAGGCAAGTAGCATCTTCTCGAATTGAGGTAAGTAACAGTTTTAAATCTTGTCCTGAGGATATGAAACCCCAGATGTTGTGCTATATGATTGTTTTGAAGGTGACACACATGCTACGTGGCGGGCGTGCACTGTAAAAATTGTCACTTTGACCGTCCCATGGAATCATAAATTGGAATAACTTGTTATTGCTATATGTTTCTGTCAGTGTTATAGAAATTGGACATAAATCCATGTTAGAAATCACGCGTAGGCTATATGATATCACCGTTGGGACCTGCAGAGATCGTGTACTTGTTGAATTAACTGTTACTTGTTGTACTCAGTCATGATTTTCTTGCGTATCTCACCTCCATCTCTTCTTGATCCTTGTTGATACATGTTATTATCTCTGCTTGGACTGATTTATATGATTTATTAGAGCCCGAGAGATTGGAGAGGTTGGTGACAGAGATAGGGCCTAAGTGCCGAGCTGTGAGCTATGTATGTGTATATATGGATCGGGTTGATTCCGCAACGAGCCTTAGGATTGCACACACACAGACACACAGACACAGACAGACATACACACACACACACACACACACACACACACACATATATATATATATGGATCGGGTTGCGCGGTGCAACGAGTCTTATGGTTATTTATATATTATGGACTGGGCTGCACGTCGCAACGATATAGCACTTGGGCTGAAGGAGCCCCTCCCGAGTCTATACACCCTCTGTGAGCGCATGTACCTAGTGAGTGTGAGTACAGAGGGCTGAGAGCCAAGTGATTGAGCTGTTGATATGAGTTAAGCGACTTTTGCCCCGAAAGGCAGTACTTGCTATCTATCATTGTTGTGAAATTTCTGAAAGAGTTCATATCAGATTTACTTGAACTTGAAACTATATAAAGAAACTGATATGACTTAAACTCCCAGATTTGAAGTATGTCTATTCTTTACTGAAATTTTTGAAAATAAACTATAGTTGTATATCTCGTCACTATCTTCAATTCCTTATTTATTATTGTTACTTACTGAATTGGATATATTCACGTTACTCCCAGCACTTCGTGTGCAGATCTAGCTATTTCCGGACACAGTGGACGTTGATCTTGTACGTAGCTGAGTATCGGATATATGCGAGGTAGTTGCCGGCGTTCGCAATACTTGTCTCTCCTTCCTTGTTATCTTTTCTTTCCTGTGTTGGTATTTTGACACAGACTCTTGTAGACACTGTTTCTAGACTGGTTGTTTATATTCTCATGACTTAGTGATACCCCGATATAGAGCTATTTTTTGTACTTATGTTTCGGGTTTACCCATTTTTTGTGAAGATCTCTTGTTATTTTGAATGTCTTAATTCATTTATATTAAATGTTAAAAGTATTTTTAAAATGTTGGCTTGCCTAGTACCACGATAGACTCCATCACGACGAGTTAGGTTTTAGGTCATGATATCATTAGAAAATAAAATTAAATAGTTAAATTCTAACATTTATTTGAATAGAAAAAACATATTTAAAGCTAGGGGCACACAGTGTAGTTCAGCTTCATTAGGTCCTGCACTAAAATAAATGCACTACAGTTGACCGTCAGTGGTAAGATCATAATACAAAGAAAAAAAATGTTTTGAACTTTCTTCATTGTCAAATACAATCTTCATGCTTAATGCACACAATACAAAAGTGTACTTAAAAGATAAATCTACACTCTAGCCTAATTTGGCATAATACAAATAGACATATATTATAAATAACGAACGAAGCATCGACTTTAAATAATTTTAGCATGTTGAATAACTCATGGAAGTCACCAAGTATTGAATTAATGAACTTGACAATTAACAATTACTGTGTAAGAAATTATAATCCTATATAAGAAATGAAAGACTTTGTTTTAGGAAAAAAATAAATTTACTTTGTAGAAGAGCTAGAAAAAGCAAATTGCACTTTTATTATTATTATTATTATTATTATTATTATTATTATTATTATTATTGTATTAAAAAGAAAGCACATCATAATTAACAAAAAGATCTTAGCACTTTAAATAAATATAAAGGCATACCTGATCGGCTAACACTTCAGATTGCCAATAAAATCAAGGAGATCACAAGCAAGAACTTTAGCGAAACGTTTATGCGAACCAATTGAAGAGTCAAGGAATGAGGAACACGGTGCATATATTTTTGAATTCTTCATGCCAAAACGTCCGGATTACATACTTCATACAAAGGCCAATGAGTGCAGAATATTACATTATTTCCTTGGGCCAGTTAGATTCGTTCCACCGACCCTTGACCATAATCATAAACTTGAATCAAAACTTGGGGTTCAATTCAGAAGCTCAAGTTGGAGGCAAGAAGTGCTTCGTATCGTGCCGCGGCATTAAATCAAGCGCTTGTTGGGAGGTAACCCATTATTGCTTTTTTTTAAATTCTTATTTTTTAAAATTATGTTATTGTTGTAGTGTCAATTTTTTATTTACTATGAGCATGGAAATCAAAGATATTGGAATGCTATATTAAACCAAATGGTTGGAACTAAGTGTGAGGTACCCGCACGAAGGTCCAAGCTAGGGAGAAGTCTGATTACCCCATGACTGCTAGTGTTTCGGCTTTTGGCCTACCAGGGAGTTTCTTTTACCCTCTTGTATGTATGGGTGTGCATTGGGGACAATGCATAAATTTAAGTGTGGGGTGAGGAGATTGTCTGGATGACTTTTCATGCTACTTTAGCTGTGTTTGTTTAACTAAATAATTTTTTTTAAAAAGATTGGACTTTTCTTGATGAAGGATCTTCTAAATAATTTTCTTGGGGGAAATAAGTCTAAATAAAATACTTAAAAGATTTTTTATTTTGTTTTAGGTAGTGTAGTAACTCTTCCTTGATTTTTCTTCGGGCCACAGTTCTTTTTCAAGGATATTATTTTAACTGGAAGTAGTTAGTTTGTTTTTTGTTATAGGAATAAGAGTCATTGTGTTGTGTTTTGAATTGAAGAAATATCTCTTGACTTTGTTATGCCTTGTGAATAGTGAGTATTTTGGTTGTGACACTTGGGCTTAGTTTTTGGCTCTTGTATACGTACCTTAAAATTGTATGATTTTCAATTTTCGTAACTATTGTAACTAGAGTGTCTTGATGAATCTAATCCTGAGTGTCTTACGTGCCATGTGTGTGTGAGGTTTGGGTTTTATTCTGTGTATTGCATTTGATGCCTAGAACATGCCCTGTGTGTTTGCAAAGCGAAACAGTAGTTTTGTTCAGTCTAGGAAAGGATATAGACATTTCTTTGTTGAGCTAGATAAGTATATTTTATCTACCTAGTTGTTATGTATCGTAGTTAACTCATTTGAGCCTCTAATCCTATTTCTTTGGCAACCACATTAAAAGTCTTACCCAATTTTTTGAATGGACAATCTATTTGAACCTTTTAACCTCTCACAAGAACTTGAATTGTGATGATTTATGTAAAAGTTAAAGTATGGGATATTTGGTTTGGCTTTTGAGTGGAACTAATGAAATCAGGAGAAAGGTGCACTGTTTTGAACAAGTAAGAGCCACTTGAATTGAAAAACAAAATATAGTTGTATTGCTGTAAAAGAAAGTAGTTCTTTAACAAGTGGTGAGTCTTGCTGTAATTGTGCTTAAAGAAGTATGGGTAATATACATTGATGTGAAGGTGGAGTTTTGGTTTGACATAAGTACGGAGTTTGAATGTTAAAGTATATGTATTAAAGTGCTTATAGAGGTGTAGTCACTCTTATATCTAAATGTATCCTACCTATCCCATAGCCTACATTACAACCAAATAAAGTCGTAATTGATCTTAGACTGAATGAACTCGATTAATAGAGTAGTACACTACGGGCAAGCTTATAGTGCATCTTTCGTGGCATATGAATATTATTTTTGAAAGTGAGTGAATTCTTTATATCTTGAGTTCCTAAGTGTTCTTAAATTTTGTTGTGTGGAACTACTCTCTTTTATTATGTGAGGGCACTTGATTCATGAAGGAAAGATAATGTCAGTGACCTCTATGTTAGAGTAAGTAGGTGAGTCGTAAATTATGTGTGGTACTTGTGAGTCAAATCTTGAGGTGAATATGTCACACTTTTGTGCTTAGTCTATTTTAAATACTCTTGGTGTGATGAGTTAGGAGAATTATTTAAAAATGTCGTGTCTATAAAAAAATGTAGTTAAGACTCGAGTAGGCATATTGCGCACTATCTAGTAAAATACACATAATATTTTTCTCAAAACTCCATCTGGGCTCCACAATATGTGGTTAGAAAGGTAACTCAAAGTGATACAACTTTCATGTATGTGTTTCCAAATTCCAAACAAAACAGGGTCAAAAACGCGGTTGAAACCACAACAGTAGAGCTGAGGCAGGATGGGGCAGTGTCTTCCACAGTTCACCACGGTACTGACCGCGGGCGGGACAGTCCAGACATGAAATATTGCCCTTTTTCGCATAGGAGAAGATATAATTATTTAGGACTGAACCTACTTGGTATATATACATGGAAAAACATCATTTTAAGGGGGTTGGACACACTTTTGACATAAAATTAGCCCTAAAAGAGGAGGCTAGTGTTTTTAGACTACATTTGGAGGAAGAACAAGTGTGAGAGATCACCCAAAACATTAGAGTTCTTTATCTCTTTTATTTCTTGTAATTTTTACATTGTGAATAATTTATTAGTTTTCTCTTACTTTGTTATGCGTAGCTAGTTTGTAATCCAAGGTTTAGGTAAAACCAGTTGGATATGAATCGGTTGTTATATTAATATAGTTTTGAGTTGGTTGTTAATCTCTATTTGTTCAAGTACGTCTTGATTTTGGTTAATTGAAAGGATACTCAATTAGCTGTTCCTATTTATATGTATCTGTTTGACAGAGAGTGCTTATTTAGGTAGTTTTTTGAACAATATCACTTGCGGAGTATAGGCGAGAGTCATAACCGAGGGTTTAGATATTGGATTAGAGATAACGATACATTAGGTGCGATGTAAGTGAACTGTAATGTGAATCTAGCTAGCGTAGATTGAGAGTGTGTGTCTAGTAAATTATCATAATTGCTTGAGTGAGATTTATGATAGCTGGAGAGTTTATTATTGATAAAGGAAACTAAGTCAAAGCTGTAAGAAACATTGAACTTATGGAATCAACAACGGGGGAAACCATTACCGTAGATCTTTATTCCAATTGTTTACAATTCAAGCATAGTTAGTTTTAAACTATTTATTTATTCTCAATCTTGTCTTCTTAGTGATATTAAACAGATTTAGCTAAGCCTTAGTTCTCTGTGGGATTCGACTACAGACTTTTAGATCGGATTATATTTGCAGCGACCACTTATCCTTTTTAGGACTAGAGTTGGGCGTGATCAACAAACATGTCAAGCCTTTTAAAATTTTAAGCTGCAACTGAGAACTATTCTTTAAATTTGATTCTGATTTCTGTGATAACCAAAACCAATGATTTACATCAGTCATAATACATCACACTGTGCAAGTCATGCCCGAGAACTGGCGATAAAAGTGTAAAAATTCAAAACGACCGGGTTGGGTCGTTACCATTCGCGATCCTCAAATGTAGAAGGTTGAGAATTGTCCATACTCAGACAAAAGGCTAAAAACACTGGGATTTAGTGTCCAGGAAGGATAGCAGTGGCATATCATTCAACCTATAGTTTTTAAATATCCAGAGATCTTGTTAAGAAAGTAAAGAGAAGTTAGAGACTATGTGATGTATCGCTTGATGTTCTAAAATAACACAAGGAAATCTATGTTACTAGCAAGTTGAAGGAAGGCTGCAAGCTAATGTTTAATAGAGCGACAAGGTTTTAGGAAGACAAGAGTAAGGATAATAAAAGGTGAGTGAGAAGGTGACGAGAATGGATAAGAACTCGGGATTAAGCCCATGAAAATAAGAAGAGATGATGATTTCTCTAAGTTATGCAAGGCCCAGTATAGCCTGAATAAACTCAAAGGAGTCTAACACTAATAACATTTAGAATAGATGGAATGATGTCCTGGTAGGAGAATATGGGATAATTGTGGTAGATAAAGGATGACATTTGAGCCTTCCATTGAGTTATAATTTGAAAAGAAAAAAGGGATTTCATGAGTTGTGCGGTTATAGAATAAACCCCAAAGGATGAATCACATTGGGGTACTAATTAAATACGGTTATGGAAGTATAGTATCTCCCCTAGTGGATCAGTCTAATCACTTCAGATATCCCCCGACGAGACGTAAGCTTTAGTGACAATATATTATGTAACAGGTTTCAAGTTATCTGTTGTAGAACAAAATATGAGATAATATTAAGCAAGAATTCTTAAGATGAATGGTAAGGAAAAAATAATATTCGTATGTTCGACAAAGTACCGAGCAAAAAATTTCAGTACACCTATATATGCTAGAAGGACATCTTGTCAAGTTCTGCATATGTTTCCAAAAATGAAGCCTATTAATTGGCTAAAAGCTAAAGAGAAGAGTCGCATAAGCGCACATACAAGAAAAATATCGCACAGGCTGCATGATAGAATATAGCAACAATTTTCGACTACTAGTCGTGGTGTGAGAAAGAGGCCTAAACGGGAAAAATGCATTAGCCTTTAATTTTATTCAAAGCACAATTTCCTATATGGTAAGAAGAATAATAAGGAATTCGCAAGAGCCATAGGGTATGAAAATGATAAGTGCACTAGTCAACATTCGAGGATGAATGTTCCAAAGGGGGGAATGATGTTACACTCCTGGTTTTGTACATAAAAGTATGTCATAAGTAAATTGATGAAAGCTCGAAATGAGATATTACATCCCGTATTTTCTTAAGTTAATATTTCGTTCGTAAGTTAATTAAAATTAGTTTGAGAATAGGATTATTTTGAAATTACATGCATTATGTTATTTCAAACAAGTGAAGAGTAAATTCGTGAAGGTGAGAAAGTAGGCAAATCGAAGAAAATAAATTTTATCAAAATTTAATATTTTGAGATAAAATACGACCCGGGTTCAAATATCCGGTATTTATGGACTACTACCATACAAGGTACCATATGACCATGATATTAAGGTGTATAAGATATATTTAGAGTGGGCATTATTTTAAGTAAGTGGAGATAGTTAGTTCTTAATTATATAATTTATTTGTTAATTATTGGGTAATGGGCCATTACCTAGTTAATTAAATAATTTTGGTTGATTAATTAAAGTATTTGGGTAAGAACCCAATCAACTAACGTGGCAGCCATGCCTTTAAGAAATGGTGACTATTTTTGTCTTGAAAGTTTGATGCAAATATAAGGCAATTTTAGACTAATTAAACTCCAAAAGTGGGGCCCGCCTAAAATTTTTATATAACTTTCCTAGTTGAAAATAATTATTTTCCTAACCTTTTAAAAGACTTTCAGAAAAGAGTAGTAACGTTAATAGCTAAGACACCTTAGATCAAGCATACAATTGAATGCCATACAAAAATCAGAGGCAAAAATTATACGTCCAAGAATGCAAGAGAAGATGCCAACGAGATTTTTTGATTCTAAGTAGGGATGCTTATCGGGCGGATTGGGCGGTTTTTACTCTTAGCGGTTTGGCTTAACGGTTATCGGCTTTTAAATGTATGAATCTGTTAGCCACCCGATAACATATCGGGCGGATTGGTATCGGTTAAGCTCTTATCGGGCAGTTTATCGTCCTAACAAACATATTCATTAAATATCTCCCCTTCTACTGATTTCTTCAGCTATAATATGTATTGAAAAACTGAATCTTTATTAGAAGTCAGTTATGGATTGTTTTTCTTTGTTCTTGCAAAACTAATTTGTTCAAAAGTTTCATTTGGGTGCTTTGGATTCCAAGTCTGTCATTTCTAGTGATCAATTTTACTGACTTCATTAGTTGTAATATGTATTGAAAAATTGAATCTTTGTAAGAAGTCACTTAATCTGGATTGTCGTTCTCTGTTATTGTATGCTCATTTGATTAAAAGCTTCAATGTTTAGGTATTTCTTATATCTAGTTAATGTGATCGTCTTTGAGAGTCTACTGGATTCTGCAGTTATGATATGTATTGAAGAATCGAATCTTTTTAAGTGTGCAGTAAGTATTAATAGTTGATCCTTTTAAATAGCTGTATTAATGAATAAAAAAGTCCACAATAATATAAAGTATTAATAGTAAACAATGTTGGATAAAGCAAAAAAAACACTACAGTGACAAACTTCGTAACCAATCCAGAACAAAGTATTAATAGTAAACAAGGTTATTTGTTTTTGTTATACTTCTTCATTTTCAAGGGTTTTTCTTTTTATATTTAATATATATAAATAAAAATAATTTTTATATGTATATGTTTATTTATATTCTTAACGGGTTAATGGATTATCCGTTAAGAAAATTGAATAATCCGCCCCCATACCGATAAGCCATTAATAAAAAAATACAATCCATTCTCCGACCGTTAAGCCGTTGCCAGTAAGACATTAAGCTTCGATTCGATTCGATTTTCAGTTTCGGATCGATTTTGAACACCCCTAATTCCAAGGGAGTATGGTGTAATCTTTCCCACGAATATTATATGGATTTTCCTACTTTGATTACGTCATTACATGTTTTATTGCAATTGACATGTGTTAGAGAAATTGTCAAGAGAATCGGATCAGGTATGTTAAGGTTATCCCTTCCTTCTTTTTGGCATGATCCATACGATAGAAACGAAACGAGACGAGCAAATGCACAATTTCCATTAATGACTATATTCATAGAAATGCTAGAGATGCTTATGTTCTTGATTTACCATATGTCCTATTATTGTATCATCTATTCATGGGTCTCAAAAAATACATAACTATAAAAATGATTACTTCATTATAATAATCGAAGGCATAATGGTCTTATGACATTCCGAAAGATTTTATTGATGTATTTCTCATGCATTGCATTCATTTACGTTGACCCATGACCATATGACATTATATACGCATATATATATATATATATATATATATATATATATATATATATATATATATATATATATATATATATATATATATATATATATATATATATATATATATTCTATGTATATAGGATATGAGAAAAAGTTACGATATTATTTACGCACCACTACATGATCAGCCGGTATACGTTAATGTTGTTGCCCATAGTGGCCGAGATAATGGGATGCCCTCAGAGACTTGATAATGTTATGAACACATATACCTATGCACGACATGAAATTCTTACACATATGTATGACTAAAAGTATTTCATGATTCAAAAGAGTTATCTAGACTTACATGTGAAGTTTCTTACTCCATGTTTCTCTCATGTCTATTGTTTATTGATTTTCATTTCTTACATACTCGACAAATTATTTGTATTGACGTCCCTTTTTCTTGGGGATGCTATTTTTCATGCCCGCAGGTCCCACTAGACAATCGAGAGCCATCCTAGTAGGTTATCAGCTCAGTGAAGACGTTGGTACGCTCATTTTGCTTTAGAATTGTTTATTTGGTTAGTATGATTTAGATGCGCATTTTTTGGTATGGCTGGACTCTATTCCAATATTATGATAAGTATGTACTCTTAGAGGTTTGTAGACAATGTCATATACATAAAAGATTATATGGCCTTGTCGGCCTATGTTCAATGTATGACTTGTTATTTTGGCCTTATAGTCCCGTATGCTTTACGTATAAGTTGGTATCACATGTTGTATTCTACTTATCACACATAGCCGTTCGAATCAGTTATCTATAATAGTATGACATGAAAAGATATGTTATGTCAGTACTCGATTGAGTAAGGTACCGGGTCTCCATCGTGTCCCATCGGTTTGGGTCATGACATTTCAGCTGTGTTTTGGGACAACATGATGAGACGGGAAGATAGGAGCAAGCCATATATTACTTGAGGAAGAAGTTCACACCTTATGATGCATGGTACTCTCTGCTAGAATGCACTTGGTATGCTTTGACCTGGACATCTCAGAAATTGAGGCATTTCTTTCGTGCCTATACCACATACCTCATATCAAGGATGGATCCTCTGAAGTACATCTTCAGAAGCCTATGCCCACCGGGAAGTTAGCCAAGTATAAAATACTGCTTAGTGAGTTCGATATCCTCTATGTAACTTATACGGCAGTAAAAGGTGTTGGTAGACTATCTTGCTGAAAATCCTATATGAGGAGAGTACGAACCACTAAAAACATATTTTCCTGATGAAGAAGTGTCATTCGTAGGAGTGGAAATTGCTGGAGCCTACGATGATTGGAAGATGTTTATCGACAAAGCTGAAAACTTTAAAGGAGTAGGTATTGGAGCAGTCTTGGTGTCAGAGACAAGTCAACATTATCTGGTATTTGCAAAACATAGGTTTCCATACACCAACAATATGGCAGAATATGAGGCTTGCATCATGGGACTCAATTTGGCCATCGATATGAATATATAAGAGTTTCTAGTAATTTGTGATTTGGATCTTATGGTATATCAAGTTCAATGAGAATGTGCTACGAAAAATACTAAGATAATACCATACCTACTGTCGCGCCACCTTTTTCTCACGAAGTCGATTTTATGACATTTGGGAGGACAACTCGTTCCTTTTTGGGAATTGGGTTTGAATTGAAGAGTCGCCACCTAATGATTAAAGTGCATTTGGACACTAGGTTGAGTTTTGATTTAGAAACCAGAGATTGGGTAAGGGCTAGAAATTATCTTGAGGGGAAGGTATTAGGCATCGAAGAGTACATTGAGGACACTAACGCTATTTTACCTCCAGCTATTGGAGCTACAACATTTAAAGTGGAACACGATCTAATTCTTATGCTCAAGGCAGAAGGGTTTTTCAGAAATTCCACCGATAATGATCCAACACAACCTTTTAGGAATTTCATGGGTGTGTGTACAATGCACAAGCAAAACAATGTCTCTGACGATGCCCTGAGGTTGAGATGCTTCAAGTATTCTCGAGCTGGGGATGCAAGGAAATGGCTCTATAATCTTCCACCAACCTCTATCCATTCTTGGCCCGAACTTGTCCGGACATTTTTGTCAAAGTTGTTCCCACAAAGTAAAAAGTCCGAGTTGCGGGATAAGATCTTGTTCTTCAAGTAAATACAGAGAGAGCAGTTTAATAAGGCATGGGACCATTTTAAATTATACTTTGTGAGGTCCCCAAACCATGGTTTTTCGGATTCCATGTTATTGGAAAATATTTATATGGGTTTGGATCCTATGAACCAAGCCATCACCAAGAATGTAGCTGACGGATATTTCATGGACAAGTCTTTTATGAGAGTGACACAAATCTTATACAAAATGGCAAAGCACAACCAAGCATGGAATTCTGAGGATGCTACCAGTGGAATTACATATGGCTCTCCTTCTTTAAGGAAAATGATCAAGGAAAATCAAGAGAGAAATCAAGTGAGTGCCGGGATAGCTACAAATGTGAATGTGCTAACGAAGATGTTCAACAAGAATCAGACAAATAAAGTGAATGCAGTGGAAGATGTCCACCCCATACTAGATGAAAATTTCGAGGAAGCAAATTATATCAACAAACCTCATGGAGGGTATCACAAGAAACCCTACCATGGTCAAGGGCAACAAAGCCAATGGAGGCCGAACCTGCAAGGGCAAGGCAGCCAATAATGGAGAAATAATCAAGGTAACTAGCATCAAGGAAATTAGAAGAACAACAACAACTTTGCAAATTGTAGCTCCAAATCGTATGTTCCCCCAAAAGGTCGATATGCAAATCATGGGTCGTCAAGTGAGTCTAAGTTAGAGGGCATGCTTGTAAGAGTATTGCAAAACAAAGGAATATCTGATGCATCCATGAGAAACACAACTGAGGTTGTTGGCTCTTACACTGCATCAATTCAAAAGTTAGAGATGCAAATGAGAGACCTTTCAAGAGAGCAAAACTCAAAGAAAAAAGGGAAACTTCTTAGTGATAGCATTGCGAACCCGAAAAGTGGTGGAAGTGGCTCAAATTATGACGTCATGTCAATAACTACCAGAAGTGGGAAGGTTTTACAAGGTGAAATTCAACAAGAGGTTATTGGGGAAGAAGCCGAACAAGAAGTTGAAGAAAAAGAGCAAGGGGTTGTTGAAGTTGAAAGGGTGCCGAAAAAAGAGAAGGTGCAAGAAGTGGACCAAGAAAGGGTGAAGGAAAAGGAGAAGGAAACATCAAAATCTCCACCTCCTATTCCTAGACCTCCTCCTCTTTTTCCTCAAAGACTTATTAGAAGGGTTGATGATAGCAAGCTTGAGAAATTCTATTATATTCTAAAGCAATTATCAGTGAACATTCCATTCTTGGAGGTTTTTCAAGAAATGCAAGGGTTTGCCAAATATTTGAAGGATTTGATCACCAAAAAACGGACTGCAAAGAATGAGGTGGCAAACATGACTTACCAGGTTAGCTCTATTATTGCTACAAACTCTGTCTAAAAGAAAGAGGACCCGAGAGCATTTATTATTCCATGCACTATCGGGGAGCGTGACTTTGCAAGATCCTTTTGTGACCATGAGGCAAGCATCAACTTGATGTTATTTGCCATCTACAAGCAAGCGAGATAAAGGATGCCGAGGCCAACAAGCATGAGGTTACAAATGGCCGATCAATCTATTAAGCGACCGGTAAGATTTGTTGATGATGTCATCGTGAAAGTTGGAGAATTCCATTTACCCACCGACTTTGTAATTCTTGACTATGTTGTTGATTAAGATATCCCTATCATCTTGGGGAGACCATTACTTGCCACGGGAAGAGCACTCATGGATTCGGAGCGAAATGAAATTAGGTTCTAGGTGAATGATGAAGAAATAACATTTCAAGCGAGCAAGGGTATGAAATTACCCCATGAGTATAAGAGCATTTTTGTGATAGATGTGGTTGATAAGGTTGAATATGTCGTCGAATTGAAAATGGGAGAACAATGACTTGGTGAGGCATTGGCAGCTATCTTGGTAAAATTTGATGGTAAGGACATGGATGGGGACAGGGAGTCGGTAAATACATTGGAGGGTCTTGGATCCTATACTTATACTCCGGCAAAGCTTTCTCTTGACTTGGAGAATAGGGCCACACCTCCCTCCAAGCCATCAATCATTGAACCACCACAACTTGAGCTCAAGCCTCTCATGCCGCACTTAAGGTATAAATTGTTTGGATCTTATGATTCTTTACCCTATATCGTTTCGTCTTTGCTGAATGATGTGCAGGTAAACCAATTGTTGGAGTTCTTGAAAGAACACAGGCAAGCGATTGGATGGACAATTGCTGACATCCATGGGATCCTCGCGGGAATTTGTGAACATAAAATCCAATTAGAGAGCGAGACAAAGCCAAGTGTGAAATATCAAAGGCAGTTGAACCCATCAATGCAAGAGGTAGTAAAGATGGAGATTATCAAGTGGTTGGATGCCGAGGTAGTTTACCCCATTGATGATAGTTCTGGGTGAGCCCAATACAATGTGTGACAAAAAAGGGTGGCATGACAATGATTGAAAATGAGAAGAATGAGCTCATTCCAACACAAACAGTGATCGAATAGCGATGTTTTATGGACTATCAGAAACATATCAGTGCAACCTGCAAGGACCACTTCCCTATGCCTTTTATTGATCAGATGCTTGATCGGCTAGCGGGGAGGTCATTCTATTATTTCCTCGATGGGTATTCTGGCTATAGTAAAATCAATGTCGCTTTGGAAGATCAAGAGAAAAGTACTTTCATTTGCCCGTATGGCACTTTTGCTTTTAGCCGGATGGCATTTGGCTTGTCCAATGCTCCGGCCACTTTCCAAAGGTGTATGATGTCCATCTTCTCTGGCATGGTTGAGGACTTTCTTTAAGGATTCATGGATGATTTCTCGGTGGTTGGCGATTTGTTTGAGAACTGTCTTAACAATCTTAGACAAGTGCTTAAGCGATGCGAAGAGACCAACCTTGTGCTTATTTGGGAGAAGTGTCACTTCATGGTTGACGAAGGCATTTTGCTTGAGCATAAAATTTCAAAGCATGGTATTGAAGTCGACCGGGCAAAGGTTGAGATTATTTCTAAGCTTCCTCCACCGACCTCCATAAAAGGTGTTAGTAGTTTTCTAGGGCATGCCGGGTTTTACAGGTTCTTGATCACGAACTTCTCCAAGATTTCTAACCCCATGTGCAAACTCCTCGAAAAGGATGCCAAGTTTGTGTCTGATAAGAACTGTCTTAAAGCTTTTGAGGAGTTAAAGTAAAGGCTCACAACGGCACCCATTATTGTCACGCCCGATTGGTCACTTCCTTTTGAGCTCATGTGTGACGCCAGTGGTGTAGTGGAGCAATTCTTGGACAAAGTCACTACAAAGTTCTACACCTGGCGTATTATGCAAGTAAAACTCTCAATGGGGCACAAATATACTACACGATAATTGAGAAAGTGCTTCTTGCTATTGCGTATGCTTCCAAAAAATTCCTGACCTATTTGTTGGGGTCCAAGGTGGTAGTCTACACTGATCATGTGGCTCTTTGCTATCTCATGGAAAAGAAGGATGCAAAGCCTCGATTGATTCGATGGGTCCTGTTGTTGCAAGAATTTGAATTTGAAGTCAAGGACCGCAAATGAACGTAAAATTATGTGGCAGATCATTTTTCAAGGCTTCAAGAGGCAGGGAGACCACAAGGAGATTTGGAAATCAATGATGCATTCTCGGATGAACTCATATTGGCATTATCTAGCACTTTTGCTCCTTCGTATGCTGACATTGCTAACTGTAGAAAATCATTCTATCTATGATATGTGCGCTTTGGTTGTATTAGCATGATTTTCAGGTATAGGTTTTGATGAATGACAAACAATGAAGTCAAGTGTCAAACAACGCTATTACATGAAAAACAATCAAGATTGAATGCCGAGAAGCATATTGATGACGGAATTGCATAGACAAGCCAAAGACGAGCTCAAATGTTCAAGACCGAAGACCCAAGGCGTAGGTCGTTAGGTAAAACCAATGTAAGAGCAACGTTTAAGTTATCTCGTCTTTTGGCTCAACATAGGTCATCATAAATATGCATAAAATCATTTTATTAAATCATATATATCATAAACATTTTTAATATACTTCAAACAAAATAATTTTAACATTTTATTAAATCATATATATGGGTTCCAAAATCCGAAGAGGAATACGATGCGGATGATATCCGAAAAGTGCAAAACAACGCTAAAGTAATTAACTTATTATATTGTGCTATAAATGCTGATGATTACAGGAAATTATCATGTTGCACAACGGCGAAGCAAATGTGGGACAAGCTGGAAATCACGTACGAAGGTACGGACCAGGTAAGAGAGGCTAAGGTTGATTTTCTAACCCATGCATATGAACTGTTTCACATGAAGGAAGGCGAAAAGGTCGATGAGATGTTCGAACGATTTTCAAAAATCGTAAATGACTTACATGCTCTTAAGAAGACCTTCACGGATAAGGAACTTGTCCGAAAGATTCTCCGAAGTCTCACTCCGGAATGGCGCTCCAAGGCCGAAGCGATTCAAGAGTCTATTGGCACTTCAAATGTCACCATCGACGGATTAAGAGATAATCATAAGACTTATGAATCTACTATACTTAACCCTCTTGTTAATGATCAAAGGAAACAAAGAATCGCCCTCAAGGCAAGCACAAGCCAACCTCAAAATGATGAGGACGGAGACAACGAGTTCGGACTCGTTATCAAGAGATTTCAAAAGTTCATGCGAAAAGAGTATGAACGAAAAGGCAAAAAGCAAGGAGATCAAATAAAGTGCTATGAGTGCGGAGAAACCGGGCACATTAAATCAAACTGCCCAAATATAAAAAAGGAGAAGAAACCCTTCAAGAAACAACGAGCATACATATCTTGGGGAGGCAACTCCGGAGACGAGTCGAGTGAGGAAGAAGAAGACGAAGCCGCAAATCTTTGTCTTATGGCACAAGAAGACAACCAAGAAGAGGTATGTCAAATTTCTTCCAAAAATTTCGTTTCTCTTGAGGAACTGCAAAATGCTTTTGATGAGTTGTATGGTCAATTTATTAAAGCTTCCAAAACTGTTAATAGCATAAAGGAAAATGCTTCTTTAAAAGAAAAAGATTTTGAAAAACAACTCTCTTTGAAAGAAAAAGATTTGGAAAAACTGATTTTAGAAAATGAGAAATTGAAAGAAGAAAACAAATTTTTCGGCAAGAGAAGCGCCGACAAACCCGAGAGCTCTAGTAAAAGTTGTACTTCTTGCATGCATCTCAAAAATGAGGTAGAAAGACATAAGGGCACCTTAGATAAGTTTAATTCTTCTCATAAAAATTTGAATGAAGTCCTTGTTAATTTGAAGTCGACCAAGCATGGCATAGGTTTTAAAAATGAGCCTAAAGAAAAGGTTGAAGCCAACCCCCAACAACCTAAGGCTCAACCTAGGATTAATAAAACAAATGCTCATCCTAGATATAACAAACCTAGAAATGGCTTTCAACAATCGCAACCTAGAAATAATCATTCTAGAAATAACGCATATTCTAGGCCATACACTAGAAGGAACTTTGAACCTTTTAGAACACCTAAAAATGGCTTTCAACCTAGAAATAACTATTCTAGAAATGCTGCATATCCTAGAACAAATAGTAGGAGAAATGATTTTCATGAATTGCGCAATAGTCATATTGTCAAGAATAGAGTAAATGAATTTCGTCCGTCCAATTACTATCAACCTAGACGAATGCATAATCCTAATGTTGTGTGTCATTATTGCAATCGAATTGGACATATTGCTCCTGCTTGTTTCACTAGACATAGACACTTAAATGTATGTCAAGCACAACAGCATGTTACACCTAACTCTCAAGGACCCAAAACAGCTTGGGTACCAAAGACTCATTAATTTGTCTTGTAGGTATGTTTGAAGGGATCAAGTGTACTTTGGTACCTTGATAGTGGATGCTCCAAACACATGACAGGAGACGAATCCAAGTTCCTTCAATTAGAACATAAGGAAGGAGGAAGCATTATTTTTGGTGATAACAACAAAGGAAAAATTATCGGCATCGGATCGGTCGGTAAGGATGAACATTCTTCCATTAAGCATATATTGTTAGTTAAAGGTTTAAAACATAATCTCTTGAGCATAAGTCAATTATGTGACAAGGGAAATCTTGTTTTATTTGATTCGGATGAATGCTTAGTTTTTCGCCGTAGCGATTTTAAAATTATCCTTCGTGGTTTTAGAATGGATAACATCTATATGGTTGATCTCGCAAATTCTTCATCTGAATATGTGAATTGTCTTATGAGCAAAGAGGATGATACATGGTTATGGCATCGTAGAGTAGCTCACATCAACATGCATCTTTTAAACAAATTGGTTTCACAAGATTTAGTTATTGGTCTTCCAAATTTGAAATTTGAAAAAGACTCCATTTGCGATTCTTGTCAAAAAGGGAAGCAAACAAAAGCATCTTTTAAATCGAAAAATATTGTTTCAACTACTAGGCCATTGCAACTTCTTCATATGGACCTTTTTGGACCATTTCGCATTGAAAGTCTTGGTAGGAATCGTTATGCTTTTATTATTGTTGATGATTATTCTAGATTTACTTGGACTCTATTTCTTGCTCATAAAAGTGAAGCTTTTCATAATGTTAAATATTTTCTTAAACGTGTTCAAAACGAAAAGGACACAACCGTCACTTCAATAAGAAGTGATCATGGGGGAGAGTTTGATCAAAATCTCTTTGCGGACTTTTATGACGAACTCGGTATCGAGCACACCTTCTCTGCTCCACGTACACCACAACAAAATGGGGTTGTGGAAAGGAAAAATAGGTGTCTCGAAGAGATGGCTAGAACCATGCTCGATGAGGCTAAGATTCCCAAACATTTTTGGGCGGATGCCGTGAGTACCGCATGCTACGTTCTAAATAGAGTAGTCATATGGCCAATACTCATGAAAACCCCCTATGAAATCTATAAGGGAAGGAAACCAAATATCTCCCATTTTAGAGTATTCGGTTGCAAATGCTTTATTCATAGCAATGGAAAAGATCAACTGGGAAAATTTGATACCAAATCCGATGAAGGAATTTTTATTGGTTATTCTTCACGTAGCAAAGCATATAGAGTATTCAACAATAGAACCGGAACTGTGGAGGAATCCCCTCATATTGTATTTTCCGAAAATAATGCTCGCTTGGCGAGAAAGGATTCTGGTTTTGATCATGCAGGTATTTTAAACTCACTAAGTCCTCAAGACAAAGTACAAGAGGAAACTCCGAAGGAAACTCAAGATGAAATCTTGGATCAATTATCGGAGGAAGCGCCAAAATTGGAAGAATAAACGAAACTACCTAACGCATGGAGGACAATCAAAGACCATCCTCTCGAACAAGTAATTGGCGACATTGAACAACAGGTAAGTACCCGAAACTCTCTTAAGAACACCTTAGGACATACTGCTTTTGTTTCTCAAATTGAACCCACAACCATCTCCGAAGCAATTGGGGATGAATTTTGGACCTTGGCAATGCAAGAGGAGCTTAACCAATTCAAACGGAATGACGTTTGGGATTTGGTGCCAAGACCCGAAAATCATACCATAATTGGTACGAAATGGGTTTTTCGAAACAAATTAGATGAAAATGGTGTAATCACTAGAAACAAAGCTAGGATTGTAGCAAAAGGCTATAATCAAGAAGAGGGTATTGACTATGAAGAAACATATGCCCCCGTAGCAAGGTTAGAAGCTATTCGTTTATTGCTTGCTTTTGCCTCTTCTATGAATTTCAATTTATATCAAATGGATGTAAAAAGTGCTTTTTTAAATGGTTTTATTCAAGAAGAAGTTAATGTTGCTCAACCCCCGGGTTTTGAAGATTTTAAATTTCCCGATCATGTTTTCAAACTCAAGAAAGCCCTTTATGGACTTAAACAAGCTCCCCGAGCTTGGTATGAAAGATTGAGCAAATTTCTTTTGGAAAATGATTTCATTAGGGGGAAAGCTGACACCACTCTTTTTATTAAGCATAGAAACAATGATATTTTATTAGTTAAAATCTATGTGGATGATATTATCCTTGGTGCTACTAACACTGCTTTGTGCAAGGAATTTTCTGATTTGATGACAAGTGAATTTGAGATGTCTATGATGGGTGAGCTAACATTCTTTTTAGGGCTGCAAGTAAAACAAATGAAAGAAGGAACCTTCATTTGTCAAGCTAAATATTGCAAAGAATTGCTAAAACGATTTGAAATGAGCAATGCAAAAGCAATGGCCACTCCCATGAGCACATCTGACCATCTAGACAAAGATGAGAAAGGTAAGGAAGTCGACACCAAGAAGTATCGAGGTATGATTGGATCTCTCCTTTATCTTACTGCTAGTAGACCGGACATCATGTTTAGCGTGTGCTTATGCGCTCGTTATCAATCATGTCCGAAGGAGTCTCACCTAACTGCGGTGAAACGGATATTGAAGTATCTTGTTGGTACTGTAAATGTGGGTCTATGGTACCCCAAAGGTTCTTCATGCCAACTTGTTGGCTATTCCGATTCCGATTTTGCTGGATGCAAATTGGACCGCAAGAGCACTAGTGGCACTTGCCATTTGCTCGGTAGCTCTCTCGTTTCTTGGTTTAGCAAGAAACAAGTAAGTGTTGCGTTGTCCACAACCAAGGCTGAATACGTAGCCGTGGGGAGTTGTTGCGCTCAAATCCTTTGGATGAAACAACAACTCTTGGACTATGGCCTAAGTCTTGATCATATCCCTCTTAGATGTGATAATACTAGTGCCATATGCTTGACGAAGAACCCCGTTCTTCATTCAAGAAAAAAACACATTGAAATTAGGCATCATTTTATAAGAGATCATGTTCTCAAAGGGGAGGTCGAAATTGAATTTGTTGAAACCAACGATCAATTGGCCGACATCTTTACAAAACCCTTAGAGAAAGAGTCCTTCTTCCGAATTCGTAGTGAAATCGGGATTCTTGACTCCACGTTGATCTAAGTCATGCATCGCATTTTCCCTTTCACATGATTACTAACTTGAGCGTCGGAGGCGTCTAACGCATTTTTGCAGGTATCGCCCTAAAAGCAGGGGGAATTACAAAGACTGGTGCAGAATAATCGATTCCTCTTTAGAATAATCGATTTCTCTTTAGTATATAATCGATTATCAAGTATCAATAATCGATTATGTTGACATTATTTGCTATAAACAAGTTATTTACTTATTCTATTTTTTTTGCTAATGGCAAAAGGGGGAAGAATAAGGGCTATGCACTATGCACTTAATATTTATTGGCATAAATTGAGGGGGAATTCATATGTTGAGGGAGAACTAATTGCATATCTTTACTTGTCTTGGATCGTCATTATGAATTATCTAATATGCATATCCCGATTAAGTTTGCCATTATCAAAAAGGGGGAAATTGTTGAAACACGTTCTCAAGGCACTATACTAAACGTGTGTTCATATTTGTAGGTTTTGATGAATGACAAACTATGTGCAATTGACATATGACGAGGTCCAAGCACAAGCGTGAAATTGATACATAACGAGATTCAAGCACAAGACCAAGAAATAAAGTTATACATGAGTCGTTCTTTAAATTGTGATCTTGATCCGATAACTTGACTCAAGACTTGGCTTCTCTCGTAAAAATATTTTTATCAAATCATGCATATTTAATTTAAAGCAAAATGATTTTAAATCATGCATATTTATGTTAGCCAAAATGATTTTTAAACATGCCTCTAAAATATGGACTAAGATAATCGATTATGTACTTATGATAATCGATTATGTTATGTCAGCTACATGACAATCGATTGTGTACCTTATGACAATCGATTGTGCTAAGGCAGTGTACATCAGATTTTTCAAATCTGCATGACAATTGATTGTGTACCTTATGACAATCGATTGTGTTGAGGCAGTGTCCATAAGATTTTTCAAAGCTACAAAATAATCGATTGTGAACCCTATGACAATCGATTGTGTTGAAGCAATGACTATCAGATATTTCAAAGATATAAAATAATCGATTGTGAACCTTATGACAATCGATTGTGTTGAGACAGTGTCTATTAGATTTTTCAAAGACTGATAAATAATCGATTGTCCATATAGTATAATCGATTATGTAACTGACCGTTGTCAAAATATTTTCAAACACCGTCAAGTAATCGATTGTATGCTTTTAATAATCGATTGTTTTAAGTAAAATCTGGAAAAGATTTTTTGCACGTTGCCAAGTAATCGATTGTATATTTCTGATAATCGATTGTTTTAAGTAAAATCTGGAAAAGATTTTTTGAACGTTGCCAAGTAATCGATTGTATATTTCTGACAATCGATTGTTTTAAGTAAAATCTGGAAAGAATTTTTTGAACGTTGCCAGTAATCGATTATATGTCTTTGATAATCGATTGTGCTGCATAAAATCTGGGAATGATTTTTGGAACGATTGGCAAACAATCGATTGTATCATTTTGACAATCGATTGTCATAGCACAAAATCAGCAATTCTTAATTGGCAATTAGGCAACGGTAATGCATGGTTTTGACACTATAAATACATCTTCAAATCAGTCTTCTAAACACAACAACTGACAATATTATTGCTAAAGCTTGCATACTCTCTTATTCATCATTTTCTATTCATTACATAAGTTTTTGAGAGCCAAATTGTTGACGAAAGTTGTTGCGTTCTTGAGCGTATTTGTTTTACTCATATCTACTCTTAAGGTGAGTCTTGTTTTGAGTGCAAAGTATTTTTATAAACTTGAAGGGAAAGTTGTTCCCTTGTATTGTAAGAAGGAACTTGTGATTCCTTTTGTTGAAGTCTTGAAGTGTTGTATCTTCGAGCAAAGGTTGTTGAGGCTTGTGTCCTCAGTTTGTAAAGGTTTGTTGAGCACCCGTAAGCTTAACAGTGTTAGTGGATATCTCGAGAGAGTCTCTCGGGGACTGGACTAGCCACGGGTTGTGGTGAACCAGGATACATCGGTGCGTTCGTTCCTATTTATTTACTTATCGCACTTATTTAATTCCTGCAATTTTTAAATTCCGCAAGTTTACGCTATTTTTTATTATAATGCTATTCACCCCCCCTCTAGCGTTAAGCGTATTCTCTAACAAGCTTAACGGAGTTAGTGGAACTTCGAGAGAGTCTCTCGGGGACTGGACTAACCACAAGTTGTGGTGAACCAGGATAAATTCAGTGTGTTCTTTCCTTGCTATTTTTATTACCGAATTTATTTTATTCCTGCAATTTTTAATTCCGCAATATTTATCAATATTCTCGTGCCGCACTATTCACCCCCCTCTAGTGACGGGCATAAATCCTAACAATTGGTATCAGAGCCTAACTCTCTGAAAGCCTTAACCGGTTGAGAGCGATATATATTTTTTTGTTGAAGAATGTTGAACGCTGGAATGATGAGCGAAGGTCACTCCACCACTATGCCTCCACTATTTGATGGAACAAATTACACATATTGAGAAGAGCGGATGAGAATCTTCATCCAATCAAATAACTTTCGTTTGTGGCAAATCATTAAGAACGGTATGCCGACAAAGAAAGTTGGAGAAGCCATGTTTCCAAAGGAGGAGAATGAATATAATGCCAAGGCCATAAATATGTTATATTGTGCGGTGAATTCAAATGACCATCGAAGGATTTCCTATTGCACAACCGCCAAAGAAATGTGGGATAAACTTGAAGTCGTTTATGAAGGTACGCCTCAAGTCCAAAAGCATGTGACATGGGACTCGGACAGCTCGTGTGATGAAACGACTGCCCTATGCTTCATGGCCGACGAAGAAAAAGAGGTAAGCACTTCTAATTCTTGCTCTTTTGAAGAAATGCAAAATGCCTATGATGAATTATATGGTGAATTTATTAGAGCTTCCAAAACCATAAAAGAATTGAAGAAAACACTTTCTTTGCAAGAAAAGGATTTTGAGAAAACACTTTCCTTGCAAGAAAAAGATTTTGAGAAAACACTTTCTTTGCAAGAAAAAGATTTTGAAGAACAATCTTCTTTAAAAGAAAAAGATTTTTCAAAATTGACTTCTGACAATGAAAAACTAAAAGAAGAAAATGATCTTTTAGAAAATGACAATACTGTTCTTCAAAATAAAATCAAAATATTAGAAGAAGAAAATAGATTTTTGGAAAATGACAATGTCGATCTCAAAAATAAAATCAAGGAGATGAATGAACCCTCTTTAATTGTTCAAAGTTCAAATTGTTCTTCTTGTAGCTCTTTGAAAATAGAGAACGTAGAACTTAGAAATACACTAGGAAAATGTAGTGTAAATAATTCTAAAACAAGTGAAGTAATTAAAAAGGATGATAGAAATGAGGTTAAACCACCTAGACACAACTCTAGGAATTTTATTAGTGAGCCTAGAATTGATAATTTTAAACCACCTAGAAATGACTCTAGGAATTTCAACGCTTCTAGGAATAACAACTTTAGATCACCTAGAACGTATTTGGCTCAACCTAGACATATGCACAATCCTAATGTTATATGTCACTATTGTAACCGGGTAGGACACATTGCACCCGTATGTTTTGCTAAACATAGAGATTCATATTTTGATTATGATTATTATTTGCCTTACCCCCAAGGACCCAAAAGAAGTTGGGTACCGAAAACCTATTTTTAGGTACGTTTGCAAGTGTGCTTGAAGACTACAAAATCGTAGTAGATGCACCAAGCACGAAACCTTATTGCATCAAGGGGGAATTTCGGTTAGTTATCGTATGTTTGATAAAAACGTAATAGTTGATATGTGCTAACAATTGATATTTATTTTTACTGATTCATGTTTTGATAACTTTTATTTTGAACAACAAGTGGTATCAATTATTTTAAATGATTGATTCATGTTTTGATGAATATTTTTAGTTTAAATAACAGTTGGTATATTTGCAAAAAATGACCGTTATTATGGTTGGTATATTTCTACTAACTTTTGGTATTATTCTATGTCGATATGATTTTTTTTAATCTAACAATTTGTATCGTCAATGTATATTCCTTATTATACTTCCTACTTTATTCTTGACACTAATAGTTAGTATTCTCAAACGGGGAAGTGTCGATAAGGGAAGGTAGCCTTTATATACTCTTTTTGCTAATGCCAAAAGGGGGAAGAATTTAGGCGATATGCATCGAATAAGGGGGAATGTCTTCACCTTCTAGTATGCTTTAATTGAGGGGAATATTCAATTAAGGGGGAATTATATTGTCATTCAATTGTTTATCATGAATTGTATGTTGAAATATAGCATGAATTTAGGGGGAATCCAATATGCATATCTCCTGTTGTTTGTCATTATCAAAAAGGGGGAAATTGTAGAAAATCATTCTATCTATGATATGTGCGCTTTGGTTGTATTAGCATGATTTTCAGGTATAGGTTTTGATGAATGACAAACAATGAAGTCAAGTGTCAAACAACGCTATTACATGACAAACAATCAAGATTGAATGCCGAGAAGCATATTGATGACGGAATTGCATAGACAAGCCAAAGACGAGCTCAAATGTTCAAGACCGAAGACCCAAGGCGTAGGTCGTTAGGTAGAACCAATGTAAGAGCAACGTTTAAGTTATCTCGTCTTTTGGCTCAACATAGGTCATCATAAATATGCATAAAATCATTTTATTAAATCATATATATCATAAATATTTTTAATATACTTCAAACAAAATGATTTTAACATTTTATTAAATCATATATATCATAAACATTTTTAATATACTTCAAACAAAATGATTTTAACATTTTATTAAATTATATATATCATAAACATTTTTAATATACTTCAAACAAAATGATTTTAACATTTTCATTTCAACCAAAATGGTTTTTGAAGTAAGTTTTCGATTTTGGTATATTATGGTATATTCTAGTATACACTGGTGTATACCAGCTTTGCTGAGTTTCCAGACTTTACTGGAGCAACATAAACGATTACTGGTTTGGAATAATCGATTATTTCACTGACTGTTGCCTTCCAACGTTCAGTTTTTGAAGATAATCGATTATGTAAAGTAGATAATCGATTATTGATGCATAAAATCAGCATAATTGATTGCCAATTAAGCAACGGACACCCACCCCTTAACCCCTATAAAAAGAGGTCTTTTGAGCTGATTTTAAAAACACAACACCTCCCAATATTGATATACATATTGACATTATTTGAGCATCATTTTAGAGCTTTTGTTGAGCCATTTGAGAGACAACTTTGAGTTGTTCATAGAGTTAAATTTGTATCTCTTTATCTACTCTTTTGAGAGAGTTCTTGTTGTAAAAGAGAAAGGTGTTTGAGAAGAACATATCTTCTCATTGGTTGTCGGGTTCGCTAAGTACCCTAAGTCTTAGTGATTGAAGTCTTGTGGTGCGGTATCCACGAGCAAGGTTGAAGTCTTGAGGTGCGGTATCCTCGAGCAAGTTGAAGTCTTGTAGAGTGTACATCTACGAGCAAGTGTAGCGGTTTGTTAGGCACCCAAAAGCTTAACGGAGTTAGTGGAATCTCGAGAGAGTCTCTCGGGGATTGGACTAACCACAAGTTGTGGTGAACCAGAATAAATTCGGTGTGTTCTTTCCTTGCTATTTTTATTACCGAATTTATTTTATTCCTGCAATATTTAATTTCGCAATATTTATCAATATTCTCGTGCCGCACTATTCACCCCCCCTCTAGTGACGGGCATAAATCCTAACACTAACTACTTGGTTAGTGACCTTATCCCGAATGGATTGGAAACTTATCAAAGAAAGAAGATTTTGAGAGACTATGGGTAATACTATTAGGAGGAGCCATTCTGGTTTCGTTTTTGTGATGACAATATTATCAGAAGGTGTGTCCCCGAAGAAGAGGTTATGCCAATTTTCAAGGCATGCCATGACTCACAGGTTAAGGGACTTCATGGGGGAAATTGAATGGCGGCTAAGGTTCTTGAATGTGGTTATTATTGGCCCACTATCTATCATGATGCCAATCAAATGGTCAAGGCTTGTGACCAATGTCAACGAGAAGGTTCAATCTCCAAGAGGCCTGAAATGCCAATGCACTATGTGATAGAGATAAAAATCTTCGACGTATGTGGAATCGACTTCATGGGTCCTTTTGTAAGTTCGTGTGGGATGAAATATATCTTGGTAGCTGTGGACTACGTGTCCAAATGGGTTGAAGAAGTTGCTTTACCAAACAATGAGGCAAGGAGTGTGACCGACTTCTTGAAGAAAAATATATTCACTCGGTTTTGCACTCATAGAGACATTCTTAGTGACCGTGGATCTCATTTGTATAACAAGGCTTTCGGGGGGCTACTTAAGAAGTATGGCATAAAGCATAAGGTGGCCACACCTTATCATTCATAGTCAAGTGGTCATGTCGAGGTTTCCAACTAGGAGATAAAGGGAATTCTAGACAAAACTATGAACGCAAATAGGATCGAATGGTCAAGGAAGCTAAAAGATACATTGTGGGCACACCGCACTGTTAGAATATACGCTTAAAGCTAGAGGGGGGGGGGTGAATAGCGTTATAATAAAAAACAGCGTAAACTTGCGGAATTTAAAAATTGTAGGAATGAAATAAGTGCGATAAGTAAATAATAAAGAACGAACGCACCGATGTATCCTGGTTCACCACAACCCGTGGCTATTCCAGTCCCCGAGAGACTCTATCGAGATTTCCACTAACACTGTTAAGCTTACGGGTGCTCAACAAACCGTTACAAACTGAGAACTTGAGTCACACAAGTCTCAACAACCTTTGCTCAAAGTCACAACACTTCAAGACTTCAACCAAGGGAATCACAACGTTCGTTTTTACAATACAAGGGATTAACACTTCCCTTCAAGTGTATAAAAACACTTTGCACTCAAAGCAAGACTCTCCTTAAGAGTAGATATGAGTAAAATAAATACGCTCAAGAAAGCAACAAATTTCGTCAATAATTTGGCTCTCAAAAACTTATGTAATGAATAGACAATGATGAATAAGAGAGTATGCAAGCTTTAGCAATAATATGATCAGTTGTTGTGTTTAGAAGACTGATTTGAAGATGTATTTATAGTGTCAAAACCATGCATAACCGTTGCCTAATTGCCAATTAAGAATTGCTGATTTTGTGCTGACAATCGATTGTCAAGATGATACAATCGATTGTTTTCCAATCATTCCAAAAATCATTCCCAGATTTTATGCAGCACAATCGATTATCAAAGACATATAATCGATTACTGGCAACGTTCAAAAAATCCTTTCCAGATTTTACTTAAAACATCGATTATCAGAGGTATACAATTGATTACTTGGCAACGTTCAAAAAATCTTTTTCAGATTTTACTTCACACAATCGATTATCAGAAATATACAATCGATTACTTGGCAACGTTCAAAAAATCTTTTCCAGATTTTACTTAAAACAATCGATTATTAAAAACATACAATCGATTACTTGACGGTGTTTGAAAATATTTTGACAACGGTCAGTTACATAATCGATTATACTATATGGACAATCGATTATTTATCAGTCTTTGAAAAATCAAATAGACACTGCCTCACTACAATCGATTGTCATAGGTTCACAATCGATTATTTTGTAGCTTTGAAAAATATGTTTGGACACTGCCTCAACACAATTGATTGTCATAAGTTCACAATCGATTGTCATGCAGACTTGAAAAATCTGATGCACACTGCCTTAACACAATCGATTGTCATATGGTACACAATCGATTGTGATGCAGCTGACTTAACATAATCGATTATCATAAGTACATAATCAATTATCTTAGTCCAGATTTCAGAGGCATGTTTAAAAATCAATTCGCTAATATAAATGTGCATGATTTAAAATCATTTTGCTCTAAATTAAATATGCATGATTTGATAAAATTGATTTTACGAGAGAAGCCAAGTCTTGAGTTAAGTTGTCGGATCAAGATCACAATTAAAGAACGACTCATGTATAACTTTGTTTAGTCTTGATCTTTGTTTGTCTTGTGCTTGAACATCGTTACATGACATTTGCGCGCTTGTTCTTGGACCTCGTCATATGTCAATTGCGCATCGTTTGTCATTTATCAAAACCTGCAAATATGAACACACGTTTAGTTTAGTGCCTTGAGAACGTGTTTCAACAATTTCCCCCTTTTTGATAATGGCAAACCTTAAGCGGGATATGCATATTAGAGATTCATAATGACGATCCAAGACAAGTAAAGATATGCAATTAGTTCCCCCTCAACATATGAATTCCCCCTCAATTTATGCCAATAAATATTAAGTGCATAGCCCTTATTCTTCCCCCTTTTGCCATTAGCTAAAAAATAGAATAAGTAAATAACTTGTTTATTGATTAATCAAAACTTTCAACTTCATAAAAGGGATAATAAAGCAAATAGTGTCAACATAATTGATTATTGGTACTTGATAATCGATTATATACTAAAAAGAAATCGATTATTCTGCACTAGTCTTTATAAATCCCCCTGCTTTTAGGGCGATACCTGCAAAAATGTTAGATGCGTCCGACGCTCAAGTTAGTAATCATGTGAAAGGGAAAATGTGATGCATGACTTAGATCAACGTGGAGTCAAGAATCCCGAGTTCACTACGAATTCAGAAGAAGGACTCTTTCTCTAAAGGTTTTGTAAAGATGTCGGCCAATTGATCTTTGGTTTCAACAAATTCAATTTCGATATCACCTTTGAGAACGTGATCTCTTATAAAATGATGCCTAATTTCAATGTGTTTTGTTCTTGAATGAAGAACGGGGTTCTTCGTCAAGCATATGACGCTAGTATTATCACATCTAAGAGGGATATGATCGATACTTAGGCCATAGTCCAAGAGTTGCTCTTTCATCCAAAGGATTTGAGCGCAACAACTCCCCACGGCTACATATTCAGCCTCGGTTGTGGACAACGCAACACTTACTTATTTCTTGCCAAACCAAGAAACGAGAGAGCTACCGAGCAAATGGCAAGTGCCACTAGTGCTCTTGCGGTCCAATTTGTATCCAGCAAAATCGGAATCGGAATAGCCAACAAGTTGGCATGAAGACCCTTTGGGGTACCATAGACCCACATTTACAGTACCAACAAGATACTTCAATATCCGTTTCACCGCAGTTAGGTGAGACTCCTTCGGATATGATTGATAACGAGCGCATAAGCACACGCTAAACATGATGTCCGGTCTACTAGCAGTAAGGTAAAGGAGAGATCCGATCATACCTCGATATTTCTTGGTGTCGACTTCCTTACCTTTCTCATCTTTGTCAAGATGGTCGGATGTGCTCATGGGAGTGGCCATTACTTTTGCGTTGGTCATTTCAAATCGTTTCAGCAATTCTTTGCAATATTTAGCTTGACAAATGAAAGTTCCTTCTTTCATTTGCTTTACTTGCAGCCCCAAAAAGAATGTTAGCTCACCCATCATAGACTTCTCAAATTCGCTTGTCATTAAATCCGAAAATTCCTTGCACAAGGCATTGTTAGTGGCACCAAAGATAATATCATCCACATAGATTTGAACTAATAAAATATCATTATTTTTATGCTTAATAAAAAGAGTGGTGACAACTTTCCCCCTAATAAAATCATTTTCCAAAAGAAATTTGCTCAATCTTTCATACCATGCTCGGGGAGCTTGTTTGAGACCATAAAGCGCCTTTTTAAGTTTGAAAATATGATTGGGAGATTTAATATCTTCAAAGCCCGGGGGTTGTTCAACATAAACTTCTTCTTGAATAACACCATTTAGAAAAGCACTTTTTACATCCATTTGAAATAAATTGAAATTCATAGAAGAGGCAAAAGCAAGCAATAAACGAATAGCTTCTAACTTTGCTACGGGTGCATATGTTTCTTCATAGTCAATTCCCTCTTCTTGATTATAGCCTTTTGCTACAAGCCTAGCTTTGTTTCTAGTGATTACGCAATTTTCATCTTGTTTGTTTCGAAAAACCCATTTCGTACCAATTATGGTATGATTTTCGGGTCTTGGCACCAAATCCCAAACGTCATTTCGTTTGAATTGGTTAAGCTCCTCTTACGTTGCCAAGGTCCAAAATTCATCCCCAATTGCTTCGGAGATGGTAGAAGGTTCAATTTGAGAAACGAAAGCAGTATGTACTAAGGTGTTCTTAAGAGAGTTTCGAGTACTTACCTGTTGTTCAATGTCGCCAATTACCTGTTCGAGAGAATGGTCTTTGATTGTCCTCCATGCGTTAGGTAGTTTCGTTTCTTTTTCCAATTGTGGCGCTTCCTCCGATAATTGATCCAAGATTTCATCTTGAATTTCCTTAGGAGTTTCCTCTTGTACTTTGTCTTGAGGATTATTGAGTTTAACATACCTGCAGGATCAAAACCAGAATCCTTTCTCGCCAAGCGAGCATTATTTTCGAAAAATACAATATGAGGGGATTCCTCCACAGTTTCGGTTCTATTATTGAATACTCTATATGCTTTGCTACGTGAAGAATAACCAATAAAAATTCCTTCATCGGATTTGGCATCAAACTTTCCCAAATTATCTTTACCATTCTTGTGAATAACACATTTGCAACCGAATACTCTAAGATGGGAGATGTTTGGTTTCCTTCCCTTATAGAGTTCATAGGGAGTTTTCATGAGTATTGGCCTTATGACTACTCTGTTTAAAACGTAGCATGCGGTACTTACGGCATCCGCCCAAAAATGTTTGGGAATCTTAGCCTCATCGAGCATGGTTCTAGCCATCTCTTCGAGACACTTATTTTTCCTTTCCACCACTCCATTTTGTTGTGGTGTACGTGGAGCAGAGAAGGTGTGCTCGATACCGAGTTCTTCACAAAAGTCCGCGAAGAGATTGTGATCAAACTCTCCCACATGATCACTTCTTATTGAAGTGACGGTTGTGTCCTTTTCATTTTGAACACGTTTAAGAAAACATTTAAAAGTATGAAAAGCTTCACTTTTATGAGCAAGAAATAGTGTCCATGTAAAGCTAGAATAATCATCAACAATAATAAAAGCATAACGATTCCTACCAAGACTTTCAATGCGAGATGGTCCAAAAAGGTCCATATGAAGAAGTTGCAATGGTCTAGTAGTTGAATCAATATTTTTCGATTTAAAAGATGCTTTTGTTTGCTTCCCTTTTTGACAAGAATCGCAAATAGAGTCTTTTTTCAAATTTCAAACTTGGAAGACCAATAACTAAATTTTGTGAAACCAATTTGTTTAAAAGATGCATGTTTATGTGAGCTACTCTACGATGCCATAACCACATATCATCTTCTTTGCTCATAAGACAATTCACATATTCAGAAGAAGAATTTTCGAGATCAACCATATAGATGTTATCCATTCTAAATCCACAAAGGATAATTTTAAAATCGCTACGGCGAAAAACTAAGCATTCATCCGAATCAAATAAAACAAGATTTCCCTTGTCACATAATTGACTTATGCTCAAGAGATTATGTTTTAGACCCTTAACTAGCAATATATGCTTAATGGAAGAAGGTTCATCCTTACCGACCGATCCAATGCCGATTATCTTTCCCTTGTTGTTATCTCCAAAGATAACGCTTGCTCCTTCTTTGTGTTCTAGTTGAAGGAACTTGGATTCATCTCCGGTCATGTGTTTGGAGCATCCACTATCAAGGTACCAAAGTACACTTGATCCCTTCAAACATACCTACAAGACAAATTAATGAGTCTTTGGTACCCAAGCTGTTTTGGGTCCTTGAGAGTTAGGTGTAACATGCTGTTGTGCTTGACATGCATTTAAGTGTATATGTCTAGTGAAACAAGAAGGAGCAATATGTCCAATTCGATTGCAATAATGACAAATGACATTTGGATTATGCATTCGTCTAGGTTCATAGTAGTTGGACAGACGAAAATTGTTTACTCTATTTTCGACAATATGACTATTGCGCATTTTATGAAAATCATTTCTCCTACTATTTGTTCTAGGATATGCAGCATTTCTAGAATAGTTATTTCTAGGTTGAAAGCCATATCTAGGTGTCCTAAAATGTTCAACTGTTCTTCTAGTGTTTGGTCTAGGATATGCATCATTTCTAGAATAGTTATTTCTAGGTTGAGGGCCATTTCTAGGTGTCCTAAAATGTTCAGAGTTTCTTCTAGTGTTTGGTCTAGCATGCATGTTGATTCTAGGATTGTTATCTCTAGGATGAACATTTGTTTTATTTGTCCTAGGTTGAGCCTTAGGTGGTTGGGGTTTGGCTTCAACTTTTTCTTTAGGCTCGTTTTTAAAACCTATCCCATGTTTGGTCGATTTCAAATTAACAAGAACTTCATTCAAATTTTTATGAGAAGAATTGAACTTATCTAAGGTGCCCTTAAGTCTTTCTACCTCACCTTTTAGATGCATGCAAGAAGTACAATTTTTACTAGAACTCTCGGGTTTGTCGGCGCTTCTCTTGCCGAAAAATTTGTTTTCTTCTTTCAACTTCTCATTTTCCAAAATCAGTTTTTCCAAATCCTTTTCTTTCAAAGAGAGTTGTTTTTCAAAAATTTTTTCTTTCAAAGAGGCATTCTCCTTAATGCTTTTAATAGTTTTGGAAGCTTTAATGAATTCACTATACAACTCATCAAAGGCATTTTGCATTTCCTCAAGAGAATAGAAGTTTTTGGAAGAAATTTGACATACCTCTTCTTGATTGTTTTCGTGAGCCATGAGACAAAGGTTTGCGGATTCGTCTTCTTCTTCCTCACTTTACTCGTCTCCGGAGTCGCCTCCCCAAGATATGTATGCTCGTTGTTTCTTGAAGGGTTTCTTCTCCTTTTTGGCATTGGGCAATTTGATTTAATATGCCCGAATTCTCCGCACCCATAGCACTTTATTTGATCTCCTTGTTGTTTGCCTTTTCGTTCATACTCTTTTCGCATGAACTTTTGAAATCTCTTAATAACGAGTCCGAACTTGTTATCTCCGTCCTCATCATTTTGAGGTTGGCTTGTGCTTGCCTTGAGGGCGATTCTTTGTTTCCTTTGATCATTAACAAGAGGGTCAAGTATAGTAGATTTATAAGTTTTAATATTACCTCTAATCCGTCGATGGTGACATTTGAAATGCCAATAGACTCTTGAATTGCGTCGGCCTTTGAGCGCCATTCCGGAGTGAGACTTCGGAGGATTTTTCGGACAAGTTCCTTATCCGTGAAGGTCTTCTTAAGAGCATGTAAGTCATTAATGATTTCTGAAAATCGTTTGAACATGTCATCGACCCTTTCGCCTTCCTTCATGTGAAACAGTTCATATGCATGGGTTAGAAAATCAACTTTAGCCTCTCTTACCTGGTCCGTACCTTCGTACGTGATTTCCAGCTTATCCCACATTTGCTTCGCTGTTGTGCAACATGATATTTTTCTGTATTCATCAGCATTTACAACACAATATAATAAGTTGATGGCTTTAGCATTGTTCTGCACTTTTCGGATATCATCCGCATCGTACTCATCTTCGGATTTTGGAACCCATTCATTTTCAACTTTTTTGGTTGGAATTTATTCTCCTTTCATTATGACCTTCCACAAATGAAAGCTATTCGATTGAACGAATATTCTCATCCTCTCATTCCAGTACGTATAGTTTGTGCCATCGAATAGTGGTGGTCGGGTGGAGCATTGTCCTTCACCTATTCCTGCAAAAGAATCACGAGTAGAATCCATGGATTGTTTCTCTCAAACGGTTAAGTTTTTCTAAGAGTTGGGCTCTGATACCAATTGTTAGAATATACGCTTAACGCTAGAGGGGGGGGGGGGTGAATAGCGTTATAATAAAAAACAGCGTAAACTTGCGGAATTTAAAAATTGCAGGAATGAAATAAGTGCGATAAGTAAATAATAAAGAACGAACGCACCGATGTATCCTGGTTCACCACAACCCGTGGCTAGTCCAGTCCCCGAGAGACTCTCTCGAGATTTCCACTAACACTGTTAAGCTTACGGGTGCTCAACAAACCATTACAAACTAAGAACTTGAGTCACACAAGTCTCAACAACCTTTGCTCAAAGTTACAACACTTCAAGAATTCAACCAAAGGAATCACAACGTTCCTTTTTACAATACAAGGGATTAACACTTCCCTTCAAGTGTATAAAAACACTTTGCACTCAAAACAAGACTCTCCTTAAGAGTAGATATGAGTAAAATAAATACGCTCAAGAAAGCAACAACTTTCGTCAATAATTTGGCTCTCAAAAACTTATGTAATGAATAGAAAATGATGAATAAGAGAGTATGCAAGCTTTAGCAATAATATGATCAGTTGTTGTGTTTAGAAGACTGATTTGAAGATGTATTTATAGTGTCAAAACCATGCATAACCGTTGCCTAATTGCCAATTAAGAATTTCTGATTTTGTGCTGCGACAATCGATTGTCAAGATGATACAATCGATTGTTTTCCAATCATTCCAAAAATCATTCCCAGATTTTACACAGCACAATCGATTATCAAAGACATATAATCGATTACTGGCAACGTTCAAAAAATCCTTTCCAGATTTTACTTAAAACAATCAATTATCTGAGGTATACAATGGATTACTTGGCAACGTTCAAAAAATCTTTTTCATATTTTACTTCACACAATCGATTATCAGAAATATACAATCGATTACTTGGCAACGTTCAAAAAATCTTTTCCAGATTTTACTTAAAACAATCGATTATTAAAAACATACAATCGATTACTTGACGGTGTTTGAAAATATTCTGACAACGGTCAGTTACATAATCGATTATACTATATGGACAATCGATTATTTATCAGTCTTTGAAAAATCAAATAGACACTGCCTCACTACAATCGATTGTCATAGGTTCACAATCGATTATTTTGTAGCTTTGAAAAATATGTTTGGACACTGCCTCAACACAATCGATTGTCATAAGTTCACAATCGATTGTCATGCAGATTTGAAAAATCTGATGCACACTGCCTTAACACAATCGATTGTCATAAGGTACACAATCGATTGTCATGTAGCTGACTTAACATAATCGATTATCATAAGTACATAATCAATTATCTTAGTCCAGATTTTAGAGGCATGTTTAAAAATCATTTTGCTAAGATAAATATGCATGATTTAAAACCATTTTGCTCTAAATTAAATATGCATGATTTGATAAAATGATTTTACGAGAGAAGCCAAGTCTTGAGTTAAGTTGTCGGATCAAGATCACAACTAAAGAACGACTCATGTATAACTTTGTTTAGTCTTGATCTTTGTTTGTCTTGTGCTTGAACTTCGTTACATGAAATTTGCGCACTTGTGCTTGGACCTCGTCATATGTCAATTGCGCATCGTTTGTCATTTATCAAAACCTGCAAATATGAACACACGTTTTGTTTAGTGCCTTGAGAACGTGTTTCAACACGCACGACCTACAAAACCCTATTGGTACTTCTCCTTATCGTCTAGTCTTTTGTAAAGCATGTCATCTACCCGTGGAATTGGAACACAAAGATATGTGGGCATTCAAAAGGCTGAACTTAGATTGGGCTGAAGCTGCAAACTTGAGGTTAACACAACTCAATGAAATAGAGGAATTCTGGTTCCATGCCTTTGAAGTGAAAATGTGTATAAAGAACGGATATGTTTGTCCATGACAAGAAGATCTTGAAAAGAGAGTTCAAGACGGGTGATTTGGTCTTGCTCTTTAACTATAGGCTTAAATTGTTTCCGGGCAAGCTTAAATCAAAATGGTCCGGTCAATTTAAAGTGGTCAATGCCTCTTCTTATGGAGCAGTGGAATTAGAATCAATAGATAGGTCCCGGACATTCAAGGTAAATGGCCACTGATAGAGAAAAACATTTGGTGGAGCATCTGGCTCTCAAAGATGGTCCATACCCGACCATTGAGTGAAACCAAAGGATCATCAACTTCGTCGTGCCGTGATATTACATCAAGTGCTTTATGGGAGGTAGCCCATGTGTGGTAACACTCTTTTTGTCAATGAATTTTTTGTTTTTGATATATAGATTTATTTGAGCAATTTAAAGTGTGTGTTAGAGTGCAGGGGGTTCAAAAGATCACAACAATTTGTAGGAATGCATAAAAAGTTGAAGAAAAACAACTAGGTGAAGTCAGCTGCACCAATGCGGTCGCATTTTATCTATGCAGACCGCATTCTGACCGCAAACCAGAGAGTTGGGTTAAAATTATGGCTGAAAATTCAATGAGGTGGTGCATGATGTGGTCTGCATTTTATTTATGCGACCACATTTTGCACCGCATTTTCCTCCCTTCAGCTTAGTCCTTAACCTCATCGCATAACACACATGCGGTCACATTGTGTGTTTTTCGGTGTCCTAACCATCCCATAACCCACTAGATAAGTCCGTATAACCCTCTCATCTGTTACTCAATTAAAACAAAACAAAAAGGGGGAGGGGGAGTAAAAAGAAGACAGAAAAACAAAACGAAAAAGGGAAAAAAGGGGGAAGAACACGGACGAACTTTGAACCAAATCAAGCTCAATTGTGTGCAATTAAAGGACTCTATTTGTCACACTCGTTGTCCCAATCATCAAATTCTGCTGGTATGTACCCATTTCTCCCTTGTTTTACTTTTGATTTCCACAATAGTTTCAGAGATTTTTCATTTAAATCCTGAACAAAAATGTGTTTAGATGCTTGTGTAGTTGTTTCTCTGTAGTGTACATACTTTTTGGTTGAAAATACTTTGGGGTATGGGGTAGAATAAAATAGGTCCACCATTGTTGAAGTCTTGGGTAACCTGTGTATAATAAGGTATCTGCGGCCCGCATTTTTGATATACGGTCCGCATTTTGGCCACAGAATCAAACCCTAGTTCCTCTAAGGACAATGGGGAAATACGGTCCTAATGCGGTAGCATAATTGAAATGCGCTCAACATTTTGATTGCACAATTGAACCCAAGCCTTGCTGTTGGAGATGGTGAAATTCGGTGGCTTTGTGGTCGCATAATTGAAATGTGGTCCACGAACAGATTGCGGATGACTCTGTCGAGGATGCTATTATTGAGGGGGATGCTGTTAATGAAGTGGAACAAGTTGATATGCAGACAGTGATTTACCAGTCTCTAGTAGACATGGCTATCCCTACAACTCAATTAGCCACCCGCCATCAGTGGGTGAGGGTAGCAGCTAACATGCTCCAGCACAAGCTCCAGCACCAGCTCCAACTCTAGCTCCGACTCCTACTCTGAACCAGCATGAGAGCACTACTATACCAAGAGAGGTAACTCCTCAGACCGAGCTCTCATCGGTCCCAGCTTCCACATCCGATGGGTGATCCCTCCAGCACTCAGCCAGCTACCGACTCCCATAGCACTTTGTGTGCCTCAGGGATCCCCCCTCAAACTTATATCTCTATCATTATGCATTGAGGATAATGCATGCTTTTAGTTGGGGGTGTAAGGTAGTATCGTAGATATTTTTTTGTGAAATTTGAAACTGTTGTACATTATGCATATCGCTATGTTACAATCAGACTCTTGTACTTATGTGTATTTTGTGTTCTGTATATATTAGTATGACTTTGGTACATGAGTTGTGTTATGAAATTCGTGATGATATTAATATTAGTGTTTGTTTTTTGTTCATAATAGCGCTGGGTAAATATGATACCGTTGTCCATATAAAAAAACAACAAAAACAAGTAGATAGTGATTAGGAATCAATTCCCCTTGGTTTTTCTTCTCCCGGTTCTGTCCAAGGGTGTAATAGTAGCAACAAGATCGTCGAATGAATCATTTTGACAAGTGTGGAGTACTTTCCCAGTAACAAGCATGTGTGTATGTACATAGCATTTCCCCATGATGGATAGATTGACAACTTTCTTAAGGGAATTTGTCTTTGTGGTCAACATTGTGAACTCGAGGATCGCTTTGTGACTCTAGGAAACCTAGAGTTATACATGTGTCTATGATGAAAGCCTTGAGTTGCCAAGTATTGACTCGAAAGCGTCAAATTATGTGAATGAAACAGTTCGTCTTCCATGTGTGTGTGAGTTCTCTGTGTGTATATAACTCTCGTGTTTACTTCTATTATCTAGAACTTGACCAGTTGGTCTTTCAATGCCAATGATAGTATTTTTGTCTGGAGAGATGATCTTAGGTATTCTTTGTCTTATTAGATAGACCTCTGCACCCTTTCAAGCCGACATGTACATAAATAATATCACTGGTACCCAGTTTGAGCTTTTAAGCATTTTCTTTGGCCAACTCATTACAAACCTCTCCCTTTTTTTTATAAAATAATCCCCTTTCTTGAACTCGTCCCTCATTGAACATTGATAACGAGGCTAAAAGCCTAAGTTGGAGGTGGTGTCACAGTGGAGATTGGTAAGGTTTTACGTTGAGTTAGAACCACATGCCTCAAAAGTGTTTGTTTTAGATTATTCATGCTTCAAAAAAAAGGAGAAATATTAGTGTACAAAGAAAAAAATAAATAGGGAGAAAATATGTGTATTTATATAAGGTATGGAGCCTTGAATAAAATTAGAAGAGGTAAGTAAGGTGGTTGTATATTCGAATCGTGACGCAAATGAGGCTATGAGGATTTTAAGAAGTAAAGCAAAAAAAAAAAGGATAATTGTGAGTAGTGTTCAAGGAGGGTGAAGTCACTGGTACCCAAATGTCTATCCAACCCCCCCGAAACCTACATTACAAGCTTAATAAGTCTTTATGATACCTCCAACCAAACATTCTTGAATAAACGGTGAACTAAAATAAGGGCAAGCTTATGGTATGAAATGTTGTTACACTTGAAGTTCTTTCTGAGAGTGAATGTATTTGTAAACTATCCCCTTTTGTTGGCCTTGTAAATATTGTGATTTTGGGACCTCCTTTCTAGTAAGGGTACATGAACTGTGGAGTTAAACAAAAGTTGAGCTTTTGAGTCAAATGCAAATGCACTCAGCTGAGGGTAACATTTTATCACAATGTCTGAGGCTCAAGGTTCACAAGTTGATTAGTTTTCCTTGTAAATATTATCAATTCAGGAAGGGTAAAACAATTGTATATACATGCTTGAAGTACTAGCAAAGAACAACACCCGTAGTCATTATCGTTTCATGTTTTGTAATTAAAGTCTAGAATAGGCTAAGTTTGTTTTAGTTGCTTGAGGGCAAGCAAGAGTTTAAGTTGAGTAGTATTTGGTTGAGATCTCCTTATATTGATTTTAAGAAAAAGCATAGGGGGCAAGAATGGAATGTAAAAAAGCATATAAGAAGGTGCCCCTTCCATTATGTTGATCAAGACAGGGGATTGATGTAAACATTTCAAGAGTGGTTGAAGATGGATGGTGCTGAATATGATTCCAATCCATTCAGATTAGGTGGAATTGGTACTAAAAAATTATTCTTTACCGAGCTTATGGATCCTAACTCTGATCTTGCAGATGAAGTAAGTTGTTAATTTTGTTTTTCAATTTTTTTCAACTGTTTTCCCAAAAGTTCATCTTATTTGCTAAAACTAAATATGTTTAAGTTTTTGTCATGCTGTTTTATAGTTTTGTAATGTGTTTTTTTAAAACTTAATAGTGGTAATTTGACATGTTATTATTTGTCGTGTTCCATTTTCAGAATATTGATGTGGGCGTATATTACTTGCATAAAAAATATTGCTATCACCTTCCAAATTATGGAAAAGAAAGGATTGCAATAACAAATTTACTTTTCGATCAGTATATAACTATACTAGATCATATTCATCCTTCAAAAGAAAAGTTGAAGATGATTGACAAAAGGAAGAAAGAGAGAATGGCCGCTCTTAAGACCAAAGCAAAGAAAAAGAAGATATCCCAAGAACAAATTAAGAAAGAAGAATTAGAAGAATCGTCTATTAATCCACTTACGGATTTATATTTGTTTAAGGAAGAATCAACGGAAGAAAAGGTGGCTAACTACGTAAGAGGATCTGACATTTCCTATGGTATCTCATGGGCATCTGCCAAAAAAGTAATCTTTCCATTTCGACTTGAGCCAAGGGAGGGCCAGATATCTACGCACTACTTTTTTGGAATTCTGGACTTCAAAGACAACTATATCTGTGTATGATTCCATGGGCCAAGCAACAATGGAGCGTGCTAAAGAACATGTCAAAATTTATGCCCGGTTGATTCCACATTATCTCAAATAGTTGAGTTTTTCTCAACATAATGATTTTTATGGGGACAGTTCTGTGGAAAAATTTCAAATTATGTTGATGAACACACCGAGACAGACTACCAAGTATGTGTATCACATATCTTTTACCATGCATCTTACATTTATTATTTTTTGCCCTTGTGTTAACTATTTCTTAATTTATTTCATCTGTTTTTTGCAGTGTTGATTGTGGTATATTTCCTCTTAAATTTTTTGATATACGTATGAAGAAAGAAGATGTATTCAGTTTTGAGCAAAGTCATACAATGGATTTCAGGAGTCAATTGGCAACTAATCTTTGGGCTCATGGAAAGTGGAAAAGGGATAGTGGCTATGAAACTCCAGAAGAACTAGTAGGACATGATTATGGAGATTTTTAAGAGTCTCTATGTGAATGTTTTCATTAGACGTTTGGTTGTACATAATTTGACTTTTGTGGATATACATTAATTATATTTTTAGTTCACTTTTTTGTCATACAATGTGTCTTTTATCATGAATTATAAGTGCACTTTTTTTCTTGAAAAAACTTAAGCATGTGGTGATGAATTGTATCAGGTGGTTAATTTTTTGGAAATATACTAAACAACTTAAGGACATCGGCCGAAGTTTTCCATAAAGATTTAGGACAAAATCTAATTAATCCAACAAACAACTTAGGCCGATTAAAACTTAACCAGTTAATGAGGAACACTTAGGCTTAACAGCCTAAGTGTTTATTAAACAACTAAAGAACTTCGGCTACTAGGTTTAAGTGTGTTTGCGCATCATTAATTTTTAATTTATACAGTTAAAGGGGAACACTTAGGCCTAACAGTGTTTATGAAACAACTAAAGAACATCGGCTGCTAGGCCTAAGAATGTTTGAGCATCATGATTTTTTAATTTAAACAGTTTAAGGGGAACACTTAGGCTTAACAGCGGAAGTGTTTATTAAACAACTAAAGAACTTCACCTACTAGGCCAAAGTGTGTTTGCACATCATTATTTTTTAAATTAGACAGTTAAAGAGGACACTTCGGCCTAACAGCCGTAATGTGTTGATATACACTAGAAAACTTCAGGAGATAGGCCGAAGTTGTTCAATTATGCTTTAGAAATTACTATTTTTTTATTGCAATTACGAACTACTAGCATTTACTACTAACTACTAGCACTTACCACTTTCTTCTTTCACCCTCTACTTGCCAACTACTAGTAACCACTAGCTATTAAATTGGTTAGGTACATTATTTGGGTATATCATCGATGGCTTCACTTGTAAATTTCATAGTCATTCATATTATTGTATCATATTTCAAAGAACAAGAAAGTGTTGGCTAAGACATGCTTATTGTGTGTATTAGGGAGTTCGTGTGAAGAAAGATAGTAAAGGAGAAGTCCAAGTACTTCATATGTGAAGGGGACTGGCCAGATCGAAAACTTGAGACCAGGACATTTGCTCTAATTTTTGATGTAGCCAGTCTCCTTCACATATGAAGTTTTTGGACTTCTCCTTCACTATCTTTGCTTTCCACAAATTCCCATATGCATACCAGTAAACATGTATTTGCCAACATTTTCTAGTTTTTTTTCTTATGAAAACAAGACAGTAGTTGCTAAATATATCATAAGACTAAACTTCATCAACCTGTGTCTGAAAGAAAAAACGATTTTCATACTAGCTGAGAAAACTTACCTTAATAGTTCCTCATCAGTATTTCCCACTAGTAACAACCTGAAATTTCCATATTGGTGTCTCTTCATTAGTAACAACCTCAAACATAATACGATATCCCTCTTTTAAGCAATTATCATCAATGAATTTACGTAATCCATCTCCAATATAGACTTGAGTTTTGCAAACACTTAGCCTTAAAGTCTACAATCTTTGACTTTCATCTCTTATGATCAGACTGGACTTCATGTTAGCCTTGAGGCAAAGACTACACTTCATAGTGAAGTTTCATCGAATGAAAACGAAGAAGAGCAACTTGGACATGACTATGGACAATATGAATAATAACTTCTAAAGGAAGCACTAATTTTTTTCTGTTATTCCAAAGATGTAAGTGAATACAAATTTATATTTTGTTACTATATATTATTTTGTGTGCATTATGTTTCAGCTCATTATCTGAATAAAACTTAAGCAGTATGTGTGTAAGTTATTCGAACTAATTTTTTTCTGTTATTCCAAGGATGTAAGTGAATACAAATTTTTATTTTGTTACTATACATTATTTGTGCATATGTTTCAACTCATTATCTGAATTAAACTTAAGCAGTATGTGAGTAAGTTATTCGAAAAAGCTTTAGGCCAAAAAATATTGAATACAATAAAAAAACTTAGGTCGACCAAAACTTAGACAGTTAATGAGGAACACTTAGGATTATCAGCCTAAGTGTTTATTAAACAACAAAAGAACTTCAGCTGCTAGGCCAAAGAATTTTTGAGTATCATGATTTTTTAATTTAGACAGTTAAGGGGGAACACTTAGGCCTATCAGCCGAAGTGTTCAATAAACAACTAAAGAACTTCGGATGATAGGCCTAAGTGTGTTTGAGCATCATTATTTTTTAATTTAGACATTTAATGAGGAATACTTAGGTGTAACAGCCGAAGTCTTTAATAAACAACTAAAGAACTTCGGCTGATAGGCCTAAGTGTGTTTGAGCTTCATTTTTTAATTTAGACAGTAAATGAGGAACACTTTGGCGTATCAGCCTAAGTGTTTAATAAAAAACTTAAGAACTTCGGTTGATATGCCTAAGTGTGTTTGAGCATCATGATTTTTTAATTTAGACAGTTAAAAGGGAACACTTAGGCTTAGCAGCCAAAGTGTTTAATAAACAACTAAAGAACTTCGGCTGGTAGGCCTAACTATGTTTTGGCATCATAATTTTTTAATTTAGACAGCTAAAGGGGAACACTTAGGCTTAACAGCCTAAGTGTTTAATAAACAACCAAAGAACTTCGGCTGATAGGCCTAAGTGTGTTTGAGAATAATGATTTTTGAATTTAGACAGTTAAAGGGGAACAAGTAGTGAATCATTTCAACATATATAAAAAGCCAAAGTTAATAAATATACTCACGAATATTTTGCAAGCCAGGTCCATCTTCTTATTCATCTTTTCTTCTGTCAATATTGATACTTTGTGAAAAGTTTCATTTGCCTTTTTTCTCTGTTCATAAAACCACTCTCCCAACTTTTCTTGGATGAAATCAAACATTCTTAAAATAGACATTTCTCTCCCTTTAAGTAAAACAGAATTCATTGATTCTACCATGTTTGTTGATAGCATATCATAACGTCGTCGTGGGAACCATGATCGAGCCCATCTCTCTGGAGGCTCTTCCATTATGTAATTATATGTTTCTTATTAATGCATTTGAGTTGTAACATTAGCTGTTTAAAATATTCACGCTTGTAAGACCTTGCAGCAGTTTGAAAAAGATCTATCACCATGGACTTTGCATGTATTTGCTTTAGATTTTCTCAAAGTGATAGAGGCAGATACCATGGTGAGCTTCAGGAAAAACCTTTCTAATACCATTTTCAATCGATTGGTTTCTATCTGAAAATAAAACTAGTTCACGATGGAGTTGAATTGCCTTTCTCATTTCCCCGAAGAATCAAATATATGCCTCATTGTTTTCTGAATTTGGTACACCAAAACGTAGAGGAAAGATTTGTTTTTTGCGTCCTTTAATACAACAACAAATACAACACCACGATATTTTGACTTAAAAAACGTTGCATCTACTGCAATAACGAGTCTACAGTATGGACAACTAGCTACTGATGTCTCAGGAGCAAAGAACAAGTAAGCAAATCTGTACATGGAAACACAAAAAGAATCATAAGGTGGTAAGTTTTTCAAATAGTAAGATTTTTGAAACTTCAGACTGATGGTTAGTATTGTTTTGCTTACCTATTCTACGCATCTCTTTTTATCCTTGTGTGTGTTCCAGGGTTTTTTGCCACCATCATGTGTAGGTATCAAGGAAGAATTTGATAAGTCTCTTCAAGTGTTCCCCTTATGCAAGCAACATCTTTTTAATAGCACCCATGCATTGTGATAACTAATGTCAATTCCAAATTTCTTTTTCATTTTTTTCTACAATGGCTGGTGTAACCTCTATTTTTTTTTGTCTCGAATATGTTCTATAATTTGTTTACTTATAAAATTTGATGTAGCATGCTTTTGATATAATTTTTTGCATCAACCGAGTTCATGGATGTTCTCATATTTTATCACCTTGAACAGTGTTGAATTTTTTTTCCTGGTAGCACGTACATTCCAACCAGATTTTTTCCACGATGCATTTCAGCTCGTCTCTCTTGGAACATGATCTAACTGTAGTGAATTCAACTTTTTGATTTATCTCCAAGCTGCAGAAAATTTTTGTCATTCTTTGTTTTTTCTCAAAGATTGATCCAAATCTTACTTCCTCAGGCAACGCATCGTGCCTAAGTATTATACATGGTGGAGATTCTTTCATCTTTCTCCTCACTCTTTTTCTTGATTTCTGAGAAGCACAAGAGCTTTCAGCTATTTCTTCAATTCTATGTGATGTTATGGGTATAAACTCTGCGTTTAATTCATCTCCTTTGTTGTTTATGGTTGCAGAAGGTTAAGAAAAGCTTTGTTGGATTGTGTGTTGGTTGTCAATTTGCATTATTAGTTGTCCTTCTTCTTCTTGGTCATCAATAAACTGGTAAGAATTTATTGGAGGAGGTGGTAATTGTTACAACACTATGGTTTCTGAAGCAGCTGTAATGTTAGAAGGTTGTTGCCAGTTGTCTGCTTCCATTATTGGCTATTGTACTTCATGTTGATAGTCAAAAAAAGGTTCTGAATGTATCGCATATGTAAGAGATTGGTTGAATCCTGCTGATGCTGAACGCTGTATTTGTTCGATGACGAAATGGCAATTCTTGTAGGCTGAATCAGTTGTAAGCAAATGTATACACATACTAAGTTCTTCATCTGAAGTTACAAGAATTACTTTGCTTGTATTTAGTTTGATATCAAACCATACTTTCAATGCATATCTGGATGAATCAATATTTACAGCTTCACTAATTTTCTTTACGAAAGTATTGAATGATATGTCCTTATTAACTAGAACAAGTTTTGTATCAGGATCTAAGTATTTGTAATCATGAGTCCAACTCCCATTAAAAGTTTTAACAACGCAAATCGAACCCATCCTGCAGATTATTGTTTAGTTGCAAGTATTAGTAAAGTGAACAAATGCATAGGCCAAAGTGTTTATATGCATCATGATTTTTTAAACTAGCCAGCTAAGGAGGAACACTTCAGCCCAAAAGCCGAAGTTGTTACTATAAAACTAGAGTACTTCAGCTGCTACGCCGAAGTGCTTTTATGAATCATGATTTTTTAAACTAGCCAGCTAAGGAGGAACACTTCGACACAATAGCCAAAGTTTTAAATATACAACTAGATCACTTCAACCGGTAGGGCGAAGTGTTTTTATGAATTGTGATTTTTTAAACTAGCCAGCTAAGGAGGAACACTTCGGCTCAACATCGGAAGTTTTAAATATACAACTAGATCACTTTAGCTGGTAGGAAGAAGTGTTTTTATGAATCATGATTTTCTGCATCATGAGTTTTCAATTTAGCCAGTTAAGGAGGAAGGACAGATCGTTAAACAATTTCAGCTTAGAATGTTAGAATTCATCTTCAAATAGATGAATTTAACTTCATTGCATATCAATGAAGTTCATCAAAGAACTTCAATCAGAAAACATATAATTCAAATGTTATTTTGAATTCTGCAGAAGAATAAAGAGGAAAGCAGATCGTTAAACAACTCAGCTTAGAATTTTAGAATTCATCTTCAAATAGATGAATTCAACTTCATTGCATATCAATGAAGTTCGTCAAAAAATATCAATCAGAAAATATATAATTCAAAAATTATTTTGAATTCTGTAGAAGAATAAGGAGGAAAGGAAGGTTGTTAAACAACTTCAGCTTAGAATTTTAGAATTCATCTTCAAATATATGAATTCAACTTCATTGCATATCAATGAAGTTCGTCAAAAAACTTCAATCATCAAACATATAATTCAAAAATTATTTTGAATTCTGAAGAAGAATAAGGAGGACAGGAAGATCGTTAAACAACTTCAGCTTAGAATTTAGAATTCATCTTCAAATAGATGAATTCAACTTCATTGCTTATCAATGAAGTTCGTCAAAAAACATCAATCAAAAAACATATAATTCAAAAATTATTTTGAATTCTGCAGAAGAATTTGAATATTTATAATGTATTTGAATTTGAATTTGAATTTGTATTTGAATATGGAACTTGAATGCGAGATGTGTTTTCAGGAGAGACGGACTGATGGAGGAGAGACAAACTAATTGAGGAGATACAGAGGAAGAAATTTGAATCTGGGAATACGGTGGAGAGACATATTTTATATGTTTTGGAAGGGGTTTAATGTTAATATTTATATGGTTACCAAATCAATTGTTTAAAAAAGCGGTATAGGTTAAAAGGTGGCATTGGCTGTAAATCGCCCGTATGTATTGGTCCAGAGTCATTTGCACTAAACCTTTATCAGGCCCACATCCTCTTAATTATATATCCATTGGGAAAATTATATATGAGCTGCCCAACTTATTTAAACTAAATATTTCACATAGTATTAGACCTTTACACCTAATCACAAGACATAGCTTAGAGACAATCATAACCTTAGGTGCACTTTAAATCGAACTAACTATTACAACTATGTACATGTATGCGTGACATAGTTGTGATACCAAAGACAAACCAAGGTACATGCTCACGTGACCATGTTCAAGCATTCTTAGTAATAACGAGTTAATCGGATACTCATAGAAACGCTTTTAGGAACCGTTTTTAGACTGTTATCATAATTGAGTACATGTTCGCGTGACGTGATTGTAATTTTTTTAAAATAAATCCAAAGTACTCGTTCGCATGATATTGACCAACCGTTTTCTTAAATAAACTAAGTGTTCTCAATTGCGTACGTGTATGCGTGATGTGATTCTTGACACGCCAAACTAGAATGAGTATACGTATGTGTAACTCATCTTAAATGAATTCTTTAATTACGGGTTATCAAGTAATTAGCAGCAGTAAATGGTAAGTAAACATAGGCCCTAAAATGAGTAAATAGATAAAATAAGCCAAGTAAAAATTGCTAAGCGGCCATGCTAAAACCACGAAACCATGGAATGCCTTATACCTTCTCCTAGGTTAACAAAACTTCTTACCTAGTTTTTCTGGTTTCGCAATCTTTAAACAAAGTAATAAATTATCCCAATGGTGACTCTGATATTAAATAAATAAACCCATTTCGATTAATGTCTCTTTACTTGGAAAAACTCCATTAAATCCCCCTCGGCTGAAAAGGAGGTGTGATAGCTTTGGCCACTCTGTTGGGGACTAAAACCCAGAATCTCTTATTCAAGGTTCATGAATTTGAGCTTGTTAATGTTATTTTTACTTATAATTATTAATTGTTGATATTACTGTTAGAGGTCATACCAAATAGAACGAGGATGGATCAGCCACTACGCTGGGTAGACTTTCGTGCTCTCGGTACGCCGCTCCCACCTCAGCCCAAGTTGTCCTTTTGGGTAAGCCAAGTCTAGAAAACATCCCCAGATTTAAACCTAGAATAACAAAGCCTCGTGACGTATCCCTAGTAGGAACGTTTGTTTGAATCACGTGCATTGGTCTTTGGAGACTCAACATAGGGGTTGGGCTCGTCTAGGACAGGTAATCCCGAAATTAAAAACCATCCTGGCTCATCATGATTTTTCCAATTATGTCAAAACTCAGTGAACTACGCGGGTCTGATTCTCACCGGATGTGATATACCTAGGAAAACCACATTAGTATCGACCCCACTTTCCCCAACCGAATAAAATATGTCCATTGGTTAAAAATATAGCCGACCCAAATTCGGTTAAGTCTTGCACCGTTTTTGACAGAATAGACTTAGAACACCTTACATTGTCGATAGGCTATTTTCACTAAGAACAGACATGTCTATGGATAAATCATTACTTTTTAAGAAAAGTGCCCTACTTCGGCCTCAAACATTATTCAAAAGTAAAAAAGGGGCCACTGTTGCAAAAATTACCGTTTTAGTCGATGTTGCACAAATAGCCACATTTACATGATTTCTCTTTGAAAATTTAAAAATGGTTCTTGCAATAAAGCCCGTTGTTCTATCTTTCAAACTAGAGTCAAAATTAACCCTACACATTCATAGGTACAAAATGAATATCATCCAGAATCCACCATTAAATGTTGTAGAAAAGATCCTATACAGTTTCATAAGTTGTGGTATGATTTGGATGAAGAGGAGCAAGATTGGTTAGTTGAATATCTGGGTGCTCTTACGAATATCATGAAAGTCAAGCCCCAAAATGATCAAATCAAGGCATTAGTCACATTTTGGGATTCCATCCGCAATGTCTTCTGCTTCTTGGACTTTAAGCTCACTCCTGTCATTGCCAAAATTGGAGGCCGTGTTTAGCACCCGACCATACTTGTTGAGCAGCAATGTATATTTTATCTGACCTTCATTATTATCTTTTAGGGCTTACGAGATCAATATAAATGGTAGACATGGATCATGGACATCCAAGAATAAAATATGATGGCATGAACATACATAACATGGGATGACCAAACAACCAAGAAACTATATATAAGATACGAGCTGCCACGCTGCCATGAAAGACTCTAAAAAAAAATTCAGTCGACAAGGCGTAGCAAACTATACATGAGTTGATACCTATTTATGAGCCTCTAAAGGAACATAAATACTGCAGCACAACCGGAACAGGGCCCCGATATACCCATAATATCTATAATAAAAAGGCATACCAAGACCATGGCAAGTTCAGAGAAGAGATCTCACCAATCACCGCTGAACTGGATAGCCTACTATGGTGGGGGAGCTGCACTGACTTGTCTATCAAAACCTGCAACACGACATACAACAACTACAAATAAAAGGACGTCAGTACGAATAAAATACTGAGAATGTAAAGCAGGTAATCATAAGTACGAACAATAATGTTAGCAGCAACAGAGAATATACAACTTGTAACATCTGAGTACATCTGAGGGCTACTGACATGAAATGTATGATACATATGTATATATACATAAACTATTAAAACATATGACTCTATGTGCATCATCATCATTATATCGTACCCGGCTATAATATGCTCGGTAAAAAATATACATGCCATCATAACGCTCGGTAATGTCATACCCGGCCATGTGGAGCTCGGTATAACCCAAGTGATTAGTGGTTGCACAAAAGGTGTTGTACCCGGCTGACCGAGTAAAATAGATACATATATATAATTAATGCTCGACTCTGGAATCACGTTCTAAAGCTTTCCGAGTGACGTAAGGTCAGTATTCTCCGTACATGTTATTAGGACTAACTCTTCACTATGAACCTTATCAGAATCATGAAGTACCAACAATATTGATAACATAAGAATAAGAGAAGCAACATTAATATCAATTGTTCCATAAGAGGGGAAGCAATGTAAATACTTCTAGCTTCTAGGAGTAGAGTATCGTTGGAAGCTCATTCATTACATTATGTACACTCGGAGTCATGAAAAAGAATGAAAGGGATAGCCTCACATACCTTGTATATACTTCCCCACTCTCAAGATATGCTATTTTCACGACTCCTTAGTCTACAATAAGAGAAACGATACAATCGTTATCATTTAAGCGTCATAACTATTATGTATCGATCACAACCTATTTTACGATGAAACGGATAACATCTTCCCTATATATTTGACTTCACACAACTCAAAATAATCACCAAATATCCCACAAACCATCAATAATAATCATATTGAGCCTCCCAAAATAGTCCACGCACAACCTAATCACTTCCTACATACAAAGGCCATCGTAGTCGTGTCAAATGACCCAAAAATATTATAAAGAACTACCATCCCAAAACCCTACATCTATATGGTGTTTCTCCCCACCCTTCCTCCTAAAAAGTTCCACAAAATAGTAGTAAAACACGCAGCCTAACAGCATCACCAAATAGTCCACAAAACAATCTGCTACAAGTGAATAACTCGAACTCACGGCTTCCGATCACCTCCCGTGAGTTCTTACATGTGTTGAAAGAATCACCATGAATTCACACCAGAAAAAATGTATGAAAGGAAGTATTAAACTTACCTGAATTTTTGGATAACTCATCCCTTCCCTTGATGCTTCAAACTCTAGGTTTTACCCGCAATTAGAACTTGAAAAAGAGGGGAAATCCATTAAGGCTTGTGGATAATATTTGGGAGGAAGTTTGCAGGGGTTTAGGTATGGTTATTTGTGATATATAATGTGGGTTATACTGAAATAAATTACCCTTTAAATGGACTATTTGATCGATCCGAAATTTCCTATTTTTGGGCTATCATTTAACCAAGTAGGTGACACACCTATTTGTTACCTAGCAGCTTGTGTAGTCTCGCAAAAATGCCTATATCTCTCTACTCCAATGTCGTATCTACGAAAGGTTTGATGAGTTGGAAACTAGACTCATAGATATTTAATTCTGTTGGTAAATCTCCAAATAATTCCTTGTAAATTAGGAGAAAATTGTAGTAACATTTGGCCTAATGTTTAAGTAAAACTATGAACCTAAGTTGCGACAACTTTTGTCGACCTTTATTTCATAAATCGTTTGACATCAAAAATTATGATACGAATATAATATGATTCAAATACCTTAAAATAAGACCTCTTGAGAATATTAAGCACCCTAGTTTTTCCCAAAAATACTAGTTACAAGATCCTTGGTTCGTTTAATTAATTATTCTTGTTAACTACCCTTATACACCTTTGTATTATTTAAGACCGTTATGATTAATTTTTTATCATCTAAAAGATAATATCTTCATGGATTTACATCGCCTACCTTATTTCATGTACAAACGTACGTGAATATAGGTTGTAACAACTTCTACCTTAGAGGAAATAGCTGGTTATACAAGTTTCGGCAGGGACTTAAGAAATTAGCAGCTTATATTCCCGAGGCCTATGTCAGTGCGCTATTTCTTTGATATTATTAACATCAGTATGCAAATAAGAAAGAACCGTGTAAGAGGGGGTTGATTTTCATTCTACTTCTTGTACTCTAGTTATGGGCATCCAGTGGGTTTTGAAACAGATGAAAAAGGGTTGAACAATAAGCAAAGAAAAGATACTTGGAAAATTCAGCATCACTTTGCCTTTATAGTGGTATTTCTGGGCGTCATTGTCTTCTCAAATGAAAAGGGAACAGTTGATATCCGTATGTCTAGAATTGCACAAGTCCTAACTACCAAGGAATATCACACACTTTCTCCACTGATATTGTCGGATATCTACCGAGCACTTACATAGTGTAAATCGGATGCGACATTATTCGAAGTTTGCAATATCCTTTTACAAATGTGGCTTATTGAACACCTTCGCCATCATCCAAAATTCATGAGCTATGGCCCAATCAAGAGCAACATCACTGAAAGCTATGATGAAAGAATGAACATTTATGACTCTTCGGAAGGGTTTGAAGCTTAGATTGTCCACTTGAGAACATTAAAGGAAAATCATATTAAGCGGAATGAAGGATAGCTCCCAGTGAGGGAAGTCATATACATGTCAATCATAAGTTATTTGCTATTTATGGGATTGAGGACTGTCCAAAACTATGCACCGCTAAAGGGTTCTGAGGTAATTGGAAAGATATCAAGTGGTTCCTGAGGATGAAGACCTGAGTGTCCAAGTTACGACTCTCTGAAAGGGGTTGAAGCTTGGATTATCCACTTGTGAACTTTATAGGCAAACAAAATTGAGAGGACTTTATGATGGATCCCGGTGAGGGAAGTCATATATATGTCAACCACAAATAATTATTTGCTATTGATGGGCTTGAGGAGTGTCCAATCCTATGCACCACCATAGGGTTCTGAGCTAATTGGGAAGATATCAAGTGGTGATTGACAATGAAGACCCGAGTGTCTAAGTTATTGAACTACGCCCCAAAGCCCTACTTCCCGAGGTTTTAGTCCAATAAATCGGGGATGTTTACTGATACTTCAAAGAGGATACCCAAGTGCCCGATCTTTCAAAAGGCAAAGTACATCCAGACTATTCCACATGGTTTGAGATAAGGAGTTTCATTAAGCCAGATGCCGAGCCTAAAAGGCCCGCCAAAAGGCCTCAAATCCAAGATTTTGATTATATATCCCAATAAAAATTGGCCTGGGAGAAAAGGAAAAGAAATATCAAGCCACCATCCATGCCTTAGAGGAAAATTTGAGGAACCTTGCATTTGACAATGACTTACAGGCATATGTTGTCAAACGTGAAAAGAGAAAATTGACCCCAGAGAATGAGGCACTCCAAGCCCAACTATGGGACAGGAGGATAGCCACCAAAATGACTCTAAGGAGCGAGAAAGATAGAAAACTCATCAACAACCTAAGAACAAAGGTACATGACAATGCAGTTGACTAGAAAAAGGCCGAAAAAGATTCGCTAAACGCTCACACAATGTTGGCCAAATTGGCCCACCAGTCGAAAGAAGACATATAACAAAGAAGTAACAGTTCTAAAGAAAAGTTTCTTTAACTTGAAAAGGAAATGGTCCAGCAAACAAAACATTTTAAGACAGAAAAAGAGCGTTGCTACGCATTAATTTTTCAACTAGAAGAAAGCATGAAACAACTACATGAACAAAATAACACAGACGCACAAGTGTTGGAAGCCCAGGTACAGCAAATTGGGCGTCTGCTTCAAGAAAAAGGAAATTTCAAAACAAAGATCAAGGAGATATCGAACTATGTCGTGGTGAAATGTCACGAATGTGAAGACATGATTAGGTCTATGTTTTTTCCTACCATGAAGTCCTTCGCTCACCGGGTGGTGGATTACTTAGTCCTTTTCCAAGAAGAAATTTCACAAAGACCCGCACAAAGACCGGCTAATGTCTCACAGGGTTCTTGAGTACCAGTAGAGGCTATTATGTACTTTTACCCTTTCAGATTTTTGAGTCTCTACTTTCTCTTTTTATTTCAAGTTTTGAGCTATGTTGTTGTTTATTTTGAGTATATATGTTCCCTTTAATACTTATCAGTCTTTTAAGTCCATGTATTAGAAAAAGCCAAAAAGATCTTGTTTAATGAAAGATTGAAAACCCAAAATTTTATTTTCTTTTGTTCCGTATTTATTTCCTGAACTATATAATGATCTGATTCATGCAGCATCATGATACGTAGGCAATCCCCATCGGGTTTTATCATAGCTATAAAAGAAATTGCATTAAAAATAAACTAAAAATAAAAAAGCAAAAGAAAAGAGAGTGATAAAAACAAAAAAAGAAAAAGAGAGTGCTATAAATAAAAAGGCAACAGAAGAGTGATTAAAAGGAGGCAGAAATGAAAGAAAAGAGGTACAAAGTGAAAAGGGGTAGTTAAGACCGGGATGAAATATGAAACCATTCAAACACATGGTAGAAACGTTTAACTGTTTAGGTGCATTTCATCCAAACGTGAGATTTTCTATCTATTAAGAGTTTCAAAAGAAACAAGGTTGTAGGGTGTGCAAATTAGTCAGGTCCTGTTTTTTTAGGTGGTTGTTTGTGTGGTAGTTTGGCTTCCCATCCCTATTTCACAAGATCCTTCATATGGCTTCCAAAATTCATATACCAATCATTAATCCTTCAGAGGACAGCTTGGCATTGGTTATCCCGATGTCAGAATCAACAATTGTTGAAGAAAACAGACTATTGCGTTGTCATATGTTAGAGATGTGGTACAATTGGTCTAATGGCAAAGAAAGTCCCAGCGCAATACTGGATTTCCTGAGCTGCTTCCAAGGACAAGCGAAACCTCTAGCATCCTTATTCCCATAGCTAAGTCATTCATTCTGTTTGGGTACCCCCTACCCCTGCCATATCAGCTAATTTCACCGATATTCCTCCTGAGGCTCACCCTCAGGTACCATTTTCATGAGTATCTTATACAGTATTCACCGCACCAGCAGTCTCTACTGTGGAATAGCCAATATTTCCCAGGCCATGTTTCAAACCGTCAATCTTCATCTTTCAAGTACCATAATTTCAGCTGGACATAGCCCGTGTCACCCTAAACCCCTACCCTCAGCACCCATAGTGTGAGACTCATATGGAACGGTAAAGAACTGTGAGGAACCCCAAGCGAGAAGAGATAGCTCATAAGATGAAAAACATCAAACAAAGTCTTAAGAACATGCAAGGCCTAAGTTCCCAAACGAGTGTTTCGTATGCCGGTCTATGCGTGTTTCATCACGTTAATTTTCCCCTTGGGTTTAAAATGCCAAAAATTCTAGAAATACGATGGTCATGGAGACCATATCACCCATTTTAAAAGATATTGCAATCATCTGAGAGGGGCTGGGGGAGGAAGAACTTCAAATGGCTTATTTTGGGGAAAGCCTTACCGAGATCACTTTCGAGTGGTATACGAATCAAGAAGTTACCCAGTGGAATGTGTAGGACGATACAGACCAAGTTTTTGTCCACCAATTCAAGTATAATGTGGACTTCACTCCCGATTGAAACTCATTGTCCAATTTGAAAAATAAAATCGTGGAAAGCTTATGAGAATATGCTATCAAATAGCGTGAGAAAGCCGCCAGGGTAAAGCCTCAAATGGAAGAAATTGAAATGGTCACAGTTTTTCTACATGCACAAGAGGCGGACTACTTCAAGAACATGATGTCCATTATGGGTAAGTTGCTCGCTGAGGCTACCAAAATTGGGGAAACTAATGATAACAGTTTAAAAATTGGTCAAATCTTCAGTGATGCTACCTTTAAGGCCATATCACAGGGTTCTCAAAATGGTTTAGAGGGTTTGATGAACGGAAATGTAAAAGAAGAGGGGCCCATGATGGCTTCGAGCTGGAGGGGGCCTCGTATGACATTCAACTAATCATATGTGCCTTATATGGTCACACCACAAGATTATCAATTTCAAGATGTTGCTTATGTAGTGGCACCACCTCCTTATGCAGTGATGAACGCGCAAATTTACACCACAACATCATACACAAAATTGAGATCCACCTCCTAGAAACTGCCATCCTTACAAAGCTTCATATAATCCCCAACCAAATGTTCCCCTGTACAATCCTCACCTAAGAGAGCTTTTTAGAAAGAATCAGTTTACCCCTATTGGTGAATCGTATTTAAGCTTATTCCAAAAGCTAATCATGCGAGATCTATTATATCCAGTGGACCCGAACCGGCTAAACCCCAAGTCTCCCTTGCACCGAGCTGATGCTATATGTGAATATCACTCTGTAGCAGTGTGACACAGTACAGAGGACTGTTGGACCCTCAAGAGGGCAATTGAAGACTTGATTGAAGCTGAAAGACTTTTTCTTCGGGATAAAAAGCCTCATGATATAATGAACAACTCGTAGCATGCTCACAACACCAGGCAATTAGTCGGAATGATTTGTGAAGAGGAGGAATTTGATCCGGCACTAAAGGCCATTTGAGCCTTTGCCGAGATAGAAGAAAATCCAAAAAATGGTCGCCAAGCTTGAAAGTTCCCCATCAAATGGGAGTCTCAGTAGCCAGTCTTAATATCCTTTTTGTGTTCGGATTATATTAGGGTGTGATCCAGATGATTTATTTTATTGTCTTACTTATCGATGTAAACCCTTCTATATTTAAAATTCAAAAAAAGAAAAAAAATCAAATTAAATTAGTATTTTATCATCCAAGAATGTCTCTTTTCTTAATCATGTCACTTTTCTTATTTCTCTTTTCAGTTATGTTAAATTCAGATTTTAATAACATGACATGCATATGGACGTCATGCCCAGATCCTAAAATGCTATCACACTTTGAAATAATGAGTCAAGAATCAAAATGCAATAAAGATAAGTTTAAGAAAATAAAACAAAGACTCGGAACAACTGAAGAAAAATTGGTTCCAGAATAGAAAGGTCCATACATTACAACAAAAGTACTGTCAAAAGAGTGCATTGTACTAGGGACACATCGAAGGAAATGTCCTTTAAACTACTGTCGACGCATGCGCAGTCAAAAGGTACTATGTTGGATCTTCTATATAACATTAATGTTCTCCGGATGGGATGAAGAAGGCTTTTATTTTCACTACCTAAATACTATCCACTCTTTACAAACCCTTTGAGTTGGTCACCTTTATTTGATTACCCTCTTAGGAACCTGAAAGTGTTATTGAAGAAAAATTGAAAAATGAAATGAAGAAGGAAAAAATGAAAAAAAGAAGAAAAATAAAGATACAAAAAGGTGAATAAAAGACAAAGAAAATGAATTGAAAGAAAAAAAAATAAAAGGAAAAAAGAAAGAGAAAACTAAACAAAATAGAAAACAAAAGAAAATAAAAAACAAAGTTACTTGAACTACGTTCGACTTGATTTCGAAAGGATATGTAGGCAACCTATCTCCAGGGTTCACTCAAACCAAAACAAAAATCTATGTTTTCCCCAAAGTTAAAACCGGGGCAGAAGTTACAATGATTCGGCATTAGTTTTTCTTGAAAGGTTCCAAAGGTGTAATTCAGGCCAAATTATTTTTACCCAAATCCTTTTCAATCTCTTCCGATCAATTAGAGAGAATGTATAAATTGGAGGATACAATCGTTTGGATCTTATAGAATCAAAATGAGAGAAATAAAAGGAGAGGATCTTTTAGGTGAAAACCCTTACGGGCACCGTAAGACGATAGTAAGTAGAGAAATTAAAATGAGAGAGTCTTGTTAGTGAAACCTCGAAAAGAGCACTACAAGGAAACAATGAGAAGAGAAATGAGAGAGGTTATTGGGTAAAAACCCGCAAAGGGCACCACTGATCGAAAAGAAGATCCTCACAACTGTTCGGCATCAACAGAATCCTGGCAAGGTTTCTTGGTTTGAAAGCATAAATTTTGTTGAATTTTTGAGAGTTGGACAGTCTACACAGATCGGGCATCCAATCCAAGAGGCATCTCATGTACATTAAAGTCCACATGCACTTCAGATAAGTCCTTTTTCCTTTTTTCGGAAGGGATATCTCTCGTTTAAGTTCATTTGTCCATTCCATTGCTTGTTTTTTTAATCCCTTTCGTTCTAGTTCTGTTCCGAAACTAACACAAAGAAAAGATGAAAAGATTGGTTTATAGGGTTTTCGTTTGATACAAGCCAATAATAAAGAAGGCACCCAACCTTGGTAGGTGCATCGAGTCGACATCAACTACCCATAATGGCTGAAGCTTTGAAATCAAAAATCCATAAAAGAAAGGAAATCAAATTCAAATGCCCACAAAGGAAAAATAAAGCTGAAAAGCTTAAGTACCACATGATTAACAATCATGTTAATGTTTCGAAAAGGCCAACTTCTCCAGGGCAAAAAATGAAATCGGTCATCAAGGCACAAGCGGTTGTAGTTGAGATCTTCATCAAATGAGTGAGGCGAGATCAAGTGACTGAAACACTCAAGGCCAAAAACCAACAATTTTTCCAAACTGACAAATTGTTATTTGTTTGAATAAAAGGAAACAGGTGTATTTCAAAGCAACCTAATAAGAATCAGGTGTAAAAAAAGTAAACCACACAGAGACTAAAATGGCGCTAAAGTGATAATCATCACAAAAGGGAAGTCTCATCTAAGTTCTCTCTCGCATTTTACCCATTCTCTTAAATAAAAATGATGGAAAATGATATAAAAAAAAGAAAAGTAATTATGGTAGTATAGGGTCTCCAATCCCTAGATGCATTTTTTCCAACATAGGGTCACCGCTCCCTAGTTGATGCCAATATAACCTGATGATTTTCAAACATAAGGTTTCCACTCTCTAGTTGTTACCAGCATAACCTGATGACTTTTCAACATAAATTCCCACTACCTAGTTGATGCCAACATAAACTGATGACTTTCCAACATAGGATCCTATTCCTTTGTTGACGCCAGCATAGCCTTATGATTTTCAAACATAGGGTATCCATTCCCGAGTTGATACTAACATAACCTAATGATTTTCCAATATAGGGTCTCCACTCCCTAGTTGATGTCAGCATTACCTGATGATTTTCCAACATAAGGTCTCACTACCTAGTTGATGCTAGCATAACCTGATGACTTTCCGACATAGAGTGTCACTCCCTATTTGATGCCATTATAACCTCGTGATTTTCCAATATAGGGTCCCACTCCCTAGTTGATGCTAGCATAACCTGATGACATTCCAACATAGGGTCTCACTACCTAGTTGATGCCATCATAACCTGATGATTTTCCAACATAGGGTCTCACTTCCTAATTTATGCCAGCATAACCTAATGACTTTCTAACATAGGGTTTCCATTCCCTAGTTGATACCAGCATAACCTGTTGACTTTCCAACTTCACCCATTTTATTGCTTTTAATAATGAAGTGGTATAGAATGTTGTTAAAATAACTCACAAAAGTTTCTAGTGAAAGCTGGAGATTAAAACGTTTATTCTATTGTTTTGATGCCTGAGTAGGTTATACCTCATGCACAAGATTCGAGATGACCAAAAGAAGAAGTCACAGCCCAAAATAAAAAAAGAAAAATAAAAGAAAAGAGTTGAAACAAGAGTGCAGAGGCAGAAAAAATATGTGGGCTGCTCAAAACATAGATCAATTCATAAACTTGCCCTGTACTGATCCAAAAGCTAAAGAACAATGAGCTAGCACCTGGAGCTACCAAGCATTGACATTCATATCATAGTCTGATTGAATTACTAGCCAAGAATCAAGATCAAGCTTCGAATAAAAATCTTATAACTCATAGTTGATAGGCTTATCTAGTCTTTTTCATTTCGACTTTGGTGTAATAAGGAGCTGAGCAGCAGTAACAACAATGAAATCACAACTTCTTGGTAGTCCCAGATACCAAAATTTGCAGAATTACACTCATTGATTCCTTCATATTCAAAGATATGCAAGCAACCTCCGGAGCATCGTTAAGTCAAACTTTTTCAAATGCTTCCCATGGAATATCAAACGGGCAAAAATTATTCATGATTGCTCACTTTATCTTTACCCGAAAAGTTTTCATGTTTCCGAGCAAAGAGGGGCAGCTGCGAGCACACAATTTTTGTCTCACCAAAAATATTCCCACAAAATCAATAAATAGATTCTTCTTATTTATTTTTAATTTATTGGAATTTGGTAATTGTTTGTAATTATGCGCATTTTAGTTGCTTTTTGGCATTTTGATATCATGGAAAATAACAAAAATATTTAAATCTTCATCATATGGAATTAATAGGGCTTTGATTACATCAATCACCTAATTACATAATTTAATTATATTATTAGAAAGAAAATCACAAAAATTATTGGTCTTTGACATTTTTTTAGTTCTAGTATTAAATTAGAAATTTTTTCTTTTTAAAATTTAAGATTGAATAATAATGTAGAATAAGATAATTAGTTTAGTTTTATAATTTAAGATAATTTGGTACTTAATTTAGAATTTATTTTAAATTAGTTAGGTTTACAATTAATTAAAGAAAATAGGTGTAAATACACCTTAGCCGGACATGACCAATTATAAAATACACAAGCCCAATCCCCTAATTCGGTCCTCCCCCATTGAAAAAAAATGATGTCGTCTAAAGGGCCGTTCCATCATGGTCGGTGATATTCAATAGATCCAATGGTCCGGAACTCATCCCAATTCAATTTATAAATGTCCTAAAATCTCCTACTACCCTCGTATAAAACTTCAAACTCTCTCCCATCTCTCTCTCTCTCTTAGTCACCCCAAAATCCTAGCCGCCTCTTCACCCCACCGAAAAGTGCACCACCATCCACCGCCACTCAAATCGCCAATAGGCGCCGGCCAAAAATTGCTTTCACCGGATAGACTTATCCAAATAGCCTCAAACATACATCAAATAACCTCCTCTACATCTCCTCTATCTCACCCCACCGATTAAATCCACATGAACTCTACCAAAATCAATTTATCCAAGATCCAGAAACAACGAACCTAGTCTCGTCGTACATCGCCGCCAAAAATCATCTATGGCGACGGTGGGACCCCAAAACCACCAATACATACCCCATATACTCCCCTTTATCACCCTACCAACCAAACGTCCAAAAACCTCGCCAAAAATCTCAAATCTTATATCAAAAAATCCAAAAATCCTAGCCCATCGCCAGAAATCGCCTATGGCAACGACAAAACCCTAAACCTACCTAAACTCATACCATACTACCATCACAACCCCTATAACCCCAATCTACCCATGGATCCTAAAAATACCCTACTAAATACTCCAGATCTTAGATCTGATATTTTTAAAACCCTAAAATCTATGTATGTGATGACCCAAAAGGTCATCACTGTAATTCTCCCTTTATTTGTGCTTCTGAGGCCTTGAAAATCTCTTATTTGATTGCCACAATTTGCATGCGCAGCCCAGGTGCAAAGGTGGAATTTTTTTAATGTTGAGATACTTGAATTGTGTGTTAAAAACTATGAATTTTTTATAATAATATTGATATAGTTGACTTTGGTCAATATTTTGGGTAAACGAACCCGGACTCGTAATGTGACGGTCCCGGAGGATCCGTAGAAAAAGTATGGGTCCCGGGTGTATTCCCAGAGTCAAAATCCGATTTCCCAGGCCCGAGTACTGTACTTTTCCGTGGAATTGTTTTCTGAAAATCCTTAAAGAAAAATGAAAATGAGATTTGATCAAAAGTAATAGTATCGGGCTCGTATTTTGGTTCCGACGCCCGGTACAAGTCTTAAATGAGCATTTAGATCTATCTGTATAGTTTGGTTGAAAACAGACGCCATTTGACATGTTTCGGACTAAAAATGGGAAATTTAGAAATTATGAACTTTGAAATGAAATTATGAGTTTTGAAGGTTGATTCTTTTTTTTTGATGTTATTTTGGCGATTTGGTCGCCCGAGCAAGTTTGTTGGATGATATTGAGTTAGTGTGTGTGGTTGGTTGGGAGCCCTGAGGTCTCGGGAGTGATTTCGGGGGTGGTTGGGGATGTTTTGCACTTAGAAAATTTGCAAAAAATTGCAGCAGGCTTCTCTTCATCATGTTCGTGTCTGTCTGGTCGCGTTCGCGATGCCCTACTTTTCCCCTCCTTCGTGTTAGCGATTAGCCCCATCGCGTTCGCATATAACAAAACCTAGACTTTTTCTTTTCCTCTACGCGTCCGCGTGAAGGCTCCCGCATTCGCTGAGCATGGCCTGCTCATTCTATGCGTTTGCGCATGGCCTACGTGTTCGCCTACGCCAAGTGTGAAGCCCCAACTTTTATTCTACGTGTTCGCAATTCTCTCCATGTGAACACGATGCTCAACCTGCCCAACCTTTCGTGAACGCGGCCCTATTCAAGCGAACGCAAAGGGTAATTGCCCAGCGAATTATTTGAACTCCAAAATAGTGTTCACTCCTGATTTCTTCCATTGTATTACTCAAACTCTCTACTAAAATCCTCCATTGACGAAATTCAAGCTCTCCCTTCTTCCTAACTCTTTGGGTATGTAATCTTAACTTCATTTCCTCACTTTTTCTTCATCTAACTATTAAACTCGTAGCCCTAAATCATAAAATCAAGCTAGAAATTTGGTCTTTTGGGTAGGGTTAGGTTTTTGAGAATTTTGGGTGATTCAACCTCAATTTGGGGTCGAATCTTAAAACCAATTAAACTCGTGGTGTTATGGGGGATTGGGTTTTGGTCCGAGCCTCGAGTTTGGACCACCTGGGCACGGTGTTAGATTTTGGTAGTTTTTGAAGAAAGTTAGAAATTGCATTTCTAAGCTTGGGAATTGTATCCTCGTGCTATTATTGATAATGTTGAATCTAATTATGTTAGATATCGTTGGTTTGGGGTCGAATTCTAGAGGAAAGGCGATTGTTGAGCTTTGAGTTGCTATTTTCAGATTTGAGGTAAGTGTTTGATCTAACTTTGGCTTCATGGAATAGGATTAGGACAATATTTTCTATGTGTTATGTGGAGTCGGTGTATAGGTATGGTGACGGTTACCTATGCGCCCGAGTCTAGCATGACAGTGAGTCATAATTGCTTTTAAAATTCGAAAGAAGTGAAACAAGTGAGTTAATTACTTGTTAAATGAACTGTGAAGTGATACTTGAGAAGCAAATGAGCTAAAGAAGGAGTTTTGGTATTTTCTTTCCCTTGCCGGGACTCATTGTTGAGTTGTTTTCCCTTGCCCAAACTTATTGTTGAATTGTTTTCCCTTGCTCGGACTTATTGTTGAGTTATTCTACCTTGACGGGATATTTAATCTTGTTTTATATTACTTTCACCGTTTGGTTCTGACCGTTGATTGGGTGAGGAAGAGAGAGATTATGAATGAAGGATCTTTCCGTGCGGTGTTTTGATAATTATGCACGAAGGGTCTTTCTGTGCTATGTTTCTTGATTATTTGATCATGAAGGGTCATTTCGTGCCTTGATGTGAGCGTTATGCGAGGAAAGCACGAAGGGTGATGCCGTGCACTATGTTTTACAGTTTTGGTGAGGAAAGCACGAAGGATGATGTCGTCCACTGTATTTGACAGTTTGGTGAGAATTGACAGTAAAAGCACGAAGGTTGGTTCCATGCATTTGTTGATTTACTGGCTTTCTTTTATTGATGTTAAATATTCGGTTTTCATTCTTGTTGTTGGTCTTATAATTGAATTGTTAATCCCACAACATTCCCCTTCCCGTTATCTGTTTGAATTTTGTATTTTTCGCTATTGTACATATATCTGTGCAGGTTGATCGCGGTAGGTCCAGTCGAGCCTCGTCACTACCTCGCTGGGGTTAGGCCGGGCACTTACCTGCACATGGGGATGGTTGTGTTGATACTACACTTCTGTGCCTTTTTGTGCACAAGTCAGGAGATAGTTTATGGACCGCAGCAGTAGTTCGGGAGCGCGCCTTCAGTCAAGAGACTCCTAGGTAGTTCGCTGGCATTCGCGGGCCCTAAGACTCATCTATTTCATTCAGTTTGTTTTCATTGTATCGAAACAGACTTATTATGCATTTTTATTTCGGGCTGATGTTTGTAGAACTCTTTTAGTAGTCTGTGAGTAGTGACACCAGATATTGGGTGGTGCCATGTTATAATCTTCCGCACTTCGCTATTATTATCTTTAATAGCCTTCCAAGCATTTTCATTAATCATCTAAGTTGTTATATTGTTTTAGATTTAAGTTTTGTGGAATATTTTAAAAGGGTTGGCTTGCCTAGCTCCGATAGTAGGAAACATCACGACAACCAATGTTGGGAAAAAAATTCGGGTCGTGACAAGTTGGTATCCGAGCACTAGATTACTTGGGTTCACAAGTCACAGACAAGCTCGGTAGAGTCTGAGGGATCAGTATGGAGACGTCTGTATTTATCCCCCAGAGGCTACAGAGTTAGGAAAATTTCACTTTATTAATTCTTGTCGTGCGATTTCGTTTCTCAAATATTGATTTTTGTTCTACTCTTTTCGTAGATGGAGAGAACACGTGCATCTTCTTCTTCTTCTGCGCAGCAGCCCAAGCCCCCAGCAGCAGCTCCCGCGAGGTGCATGGGCTGAGGCCATGGCAGGGGCAGAGCTTAGCCCCATGCAGCAATTGCAGAGGTGGAGACTCATCATTACTTTGATGAGGAGGCACCGGCTCCAGTGGGCCCAGCTCAGGTCCCGGGAGGGGTTATGTTTTCCCCAGATCTCCAGGATGCTCTCGTCTGTATTGCAAGCTTCATGGACAGTGTCGTTAGAGCGGGTTTGCTGCTAGTAGCACCAGCCATTTCTCAGGCTAGAGGAGGGGTTTAAACTCCTACAACACGTACTCCGGAGCAGGTAGCTCCCCGGACTCAAGTTCCAGTGGTTCAACCCGCAGTGGCAGCTCAGACAGGTATTACAGCTCAGGTCGGAGATGGGACAGCCATGTCTTCGGATGCTTTGTGGAGACTTGATCGGTTCTCCAAGCTTTTCACCACCACTTTCAGCGGTGCTTCATCGGAGGTTCCCTAGGAGTTTTTATTCAGTATTCATGAGATCCACAGGACTATGGGTATAGTGGAGAGCAATGGAGTCAATTTTTGCACCTTCAGGCTTGCAGGATCTGCCAGGACTTGGTGGAGAGATTATTGCCTATCTGGACCGGCAGGGTCTCCAGCTTTAAAATGGGATCAACTTGCGGAGTTATTCTTAGAGAAGTTTCTCCCCGTCACTCAGTGGAAGGCACTTCGCAGGCAGTTTGAGTGCCTCCAGCAGCGTTCCATGACAGTTACATAGTATAAGACTAGATTTATTGATTTGGCTTGCTATGCACTTGTGATACTCCCTATAGAGCGAGAGGGGGTCCGGAGGCTCATTGACGGACTGATTCAGTCGATTCGCCTTCAGATGGCTATGGGAGTTGGCAGAGATATTTCCTTTTACGAGGCGGCCAATGCGGCCCGCCGGGTAGAGATGGCACTGGTTTGAGGAGGTAGTCAGGGTTCAGAAAAGAGGCCTCGACATTTTGGTATATTTAATGGTACCTCATCTGGAGGTAGGGATTCCTATGATAGAGGCCATCCCCCGAGGCCCGTCCAGTTGGCACTTCAGGTTTTGCACGGCCTTCCAGGCGGTGGTGGACGTCAACAGTGTTATTCGGATCAGCAGACTTTCAGCGCACCACCAGCCCCCATCAGTGCATCGCCACTTTAGAGCTTCAGGGGAGGACATATTGGTCGACAGGGCCAGTAGTCTCAGCAGTCAAGGGCATGTTATGGTTGTGGTGACCCAAGTCACATTGTGAGGTTTTGCCCTCAAGCCTCGAGTAGTTCTCAAAAGCAGGGTCCTCGCCCTATGATTCAGGCAGCAGGTGATCCACAGGCCTCCCAGCCTGCTTGAGGCGGGGGTAGGGATCATAGAGGTGGAGGTAGAGACCGTAGAGGTGGAGCTCGGACAGCCAGAGGCAGGGGTTAGCCTGCAGTAGATCATCCCAGAGATACAATTCAAGGAGGTGGGGGCCAGCCCCGTTGTTATGCATTGCCAGCTAGGCCGGAGTCCGAGTTATATGATGTTGTGATTACATGTACTATACTGGTCTGTGATAGAGGTGCTTCAGTATTATTTGATCCGGGATCTACGTATTCTTATGTGTTGTCCTACTTTGCACCCTATTTGATCATGCCTAGTGAGGCTTTGGGTATTTCTGTATATGTGTCAATACTGATTGGTGATTCTCTAGGGGTCGACCAAGTGCATCATTCTTGTGTGGTGGTATTTGAGGATCTTGAGACCCGTGTCGTCTTATTGCTTTTAGACATGGTGGAACTTTATGTTATATTGGGGATGGACTGTTGTCCCCGTATCATGCTAATTTGGATTGTCACGCTAAAATCGTGACCTTTGCCTTGCCAGATTTGCCCCGACTTGAGTGGAGGGGGACCCCAGGTCATGCCACCCGTAGTGTTATTTCATATGTCAAGACTCGACGTATGGTAGAGAAGGGGTGTCTAGCATATTTGGCGTATGTTTGCGACTACAGCACAGAGGTTCAATCTATCGAATTTGTTCTTATTGTTCGGGAGTTCCTCGATGTTTTCCCTTCAGACCTGCTGGGTATGCCGCCCGATAGAGAAATTGATTTCTGTATTGGCTCCTTGCACTCATCCTATTTCTATTTTGCCGTATCGCACGACCGCGCCAGAGTTGAAAGAGTTGAAGGAGTAGCCTCAGGACTTGCTTGATAAGGATTTCATTAGACCTAGTGTATCACCTTGGAGTACACCAGTTTTGTTTGTGAAGAAAAAGGATGGGTCGATGAGGATGTGCATTGATTACCAGTAGTTGAACAAGGTGACGATATAGAACGAGTATCCAGTGCCGAGGATTGACAATTTGTTTGACCAGCTTCAGGGAGCTAGGGTGCTCTCGAAGATAGATTTGAGGTCTGGTTATCATCAGCTGAGGATTAGCGTGTCTGATGTCCTTAAGACAGCATTTCGTACTCAGTGTGGGCATTATGATTTTTTGGTCATGTCGTTTGGGTTGACCAATGCCCCGAAAGCATTCATGGAGTTGATGAACCGAGTGTTCAGGCCCTATTTGGACTTATTTGTGATTGTATTCATTGATGACATCTTGATACATTCCCATAGTCAGGAGAAGCATGAGCAGCACCTCAGAGTGGTTCTTCAGACTCTGAAGGACAGTTAGTTGTACGCCAAGTTCTCGAAGTGTGAGTTTTAAATGAGTTCAGTCGCATTCCTGTGTCATGTCTTAACAGTAGAAGGTACCCAGTTGGACCTCAAGAAGATAGAGGCAGTCAAGAACTGGTCTCGACCAGCTTCAGCTACATAGATATGGAGCTTCTTGGGGTTAGCTGGTTACTACAGACGTTTCGTGAAGGGGTTTTCATCCATCGCAACCCCGATGACTAGATTGACTCAGAAGGGTGTCCAATTCAGGTGGTCGGGTAAGTGTGAGGCGAGCTTCTAGAAGCTCAAGACAACCTTGATTATGACATTAGTATTGGTTTTGCCCACGTGATATGGGCCCTTATACTATTTATTGTGATGCTTCTTGTATCGGGCTTGGTGCAGTGTTGATGCATAATGGCAAGGTCATAGCATCTGCTTCGAGGCAGTTGAATATCCACGAGAAGAATTATCCAGTTCATGACTTTGAATTGGCAGCCATTGTTCCTGCCTTGAAGATCTGGAGGCATTATTTGTATGGCGTGACGTGTGAGGTGTACACGCATCACAAGAGCCTTCAATATTTGTTCAAGCAGAATGATTTGAATTTGAGACAGCGGAGGTGGTTGGAGTTGTTGAAAGACTATGATATTTGTATCTTATACCACCCGGGGAAGGCCAATGTGGTGGCCGATGCATTGAGTAGAATGTCCCCCAGCATGGGTAGTCTTGCCTATATTCCAGTAAGCTAGAGACTACTTGCCTTGGATGTTCAGGCCTTGTCCAATAAGTTTGTAAGATTGGATATTTCTGAGCCCAACAGGGTTTTGGCTGGCACGATTGCTCGTTCGTCATTGATGGAGCATATCCGGGAGCGGCAGTTTGATGATCCCCATTTGTGTGTCCTGAGAGACATGGTGCAGCAGGGAGGTAACAGGGAGATGACTTTAGGAGATGATGGCGTCTTGAGATTGCAGGGGCGAGTTTTCCTGCCCAATGTTGATGGTATTCGGGAGTCAATCTTAGCGGAGGCCCACCGTTCTCGATATTCTATTCACCCAAGTGCCGCGAAGATGTATCAGTATTTGAGACATCATTACTGGTGGTGCAGAATTAAGAAAGGCACAATTGCATATGTGGCTCGTTGTCTGAATTGTCAGCAGGTTAAGTACGAGCATCAGAGGCCCAGTGCGTTATTTCAGAGATTGAGCTCCTGAGTGGACTTGGGAGAGAATCACAATGGATTTTGTTACTCGCCTTTTGATGACTCAGAAGAAGTTTGATGCTATATGGGTTATTGTGGATACGCTGACCAAGTCAGCGTATTTCATTCCAGTTGACACCACCTATTTATCCAAGAGATATTCTGAGATTGATATCTGAGAGATCATTCGCCTTCATGGGTTGCCCATATCTATTATTTTGGACCGGGGTCCGCAGTTTACCTCGCATTTCTGGAGAGCGGTACAGCATGAGTTGGGCACCCAGGTCCAGTTGAGTACAGCATTTCACCCCCAGACGGACGGTCAGCCCGAGAGGACTATTCAGATTCTTGTGGATTTGCTCTGAGCCTGCATTATTATTTTGGAGGCTCGTGGGATCAGTTATTGCCTTTAGTAGAGTTTGCCTACAACAACAGCTACAAGTCCAGCATTTAGATGGCTCCGTACGAGGCGTTGTATGGTAGGTAGTGTCGATCCCCAGTCGGATGGTTTGATCTGGGAGAGGCTCGGTTATTTGCTACAGATCTAGTACGGGAGGCCTTGGACAAGGTCAAGATCATTCAGGACATATTTAGGTCAGCTCAGTCTAGGCAGAAGAGTTATGCAGATCGTAAGGTCAAGGATGTTGCTTTCATTGTTGGTGAGCAAGTATTGCTCCGTGTATCGCCTATGAACGGTGTGATGAGATTTGGGAAGAGCTTAGCCCTAGGTTTATTATCCCATTTGAGATTCTTTACTGTGTGGGGAAGGTGGCTTATAGACTTGCCTTGCCGCCTAGCTTGTCAGCTGTGTATCCGGTTTTTCATGTATCCATGTTTCGGAAGTTTCACGGAGATCCCGCCCACTTGTCAGATTTCAGCACTATCTAATTGGACAAGGATCTGTCATATGAGGATGAGCCGGTGGCTATTTTAGACCAGCAAGTTTGACAGTTTAGGTCGAGGAGTTTTCCTTCAGTACGGGTTCAGTGGAAAGGTCAGCCTCCTGAGGCATCGACAGGGGAGTCCGAGTCTGATATGCGGAGCCATTATCCCCATCATTTCCCCGACTCATGTACTTCTTTCTTTTGTCCGTTCGAGGACGAACGATTATTTTATAGGTGGAGGATGTGACGACCCAAAGAGTCATCACCGTAATTCTCCCTTTATTTGTGCTTCTAAGACCTTGAAAATCTCTTATTTGGTTGCCTCAATTTACGTGCGGAGAACTGGCGCGAAGCAAGAAAAATTTTATATTGAATTACTTGAATTCTGTGTTAAAAACTATGAATTTTGATAATAATATTGATATAGTTGACTTTGGTCAACATTTTGGGTAACCGGACCCGGACCGTCATGTGACAATCCCGTAGGGTCCGTAGAAAAATATGGGACTCGGGCGTATTCCCAAAATTGAAATCCGAGGTCCCAGGTCCGAGTACAAATTTTTTTCCGTGAAATTATTTTCTGAAAATGCTGAAGGAAAAATGAAAATGAGATTTGATCAAAAGTAATAGTATCGGGCTCGTATTATGGTTCCGACATCTGGTACAAGTCTTAAATGAGCGTTAAGCGCAATCTGTAAATTTTGGTTGAAAACGGACGTCATTTGATGTGTTTCCGACTAAAAAAAGGAAGTTATGAACTTTGAAATGAAATTATGAGTTTTGAAGGTTGATTCTTTGATTTTGATGTTATTTTGGCGATTTGATCGCCCGGGCAAGTTCGTAGGATGATATTGTGTTAGTTTGTGTAGTTGGTTGGGAGCCCCAAGGGCTCGTGAGTTATTCCGGGGGTGGTTCGGGATGTTTTGCACTTAGAAACATTGCAGAAAATTGCAGCATGCTTCTCTTCATCTTGTTCACGTCCCTCTGATCGCATTCGCAATGTACTCATTTTCCCCTCCTTCGCGTTCGTGATTAGCCCATCGACTTCTCATATAAAAAAACCTAGACCTTTGTCTTTTCCTTTACGCATTTGCGTGAAGGCTCCGACGTTCGCGGAACCTGGCCTGCTAATTCTACGTGTTCGCGTAGGCCAACTGTGAAGCCCCAACTTTTATTCTATGCATTCGCGATTCTCCCCACGCGAACGCGATGCTCAACCTGCCAAACCCTTCGCGAACGCGACCCTGTTCACGCGAACGCAAAGGATAATTGTCCAGCGAATTATTTAAACTACAAAACAGTGTTCACTCCAGATTTCTTCCATTGTTTCACTCGAACTCTCTCCTAAAATCCTCCATTTATGAAATTCAAGCTCTACCTTCTTCCTATCTCTTTGGGTAAGTAATCTTAATTTCATTTCCTCACTTTTTATTCATCTAACTATTAAATTCCTAGCCCTAAATCATAAAATCAAGGTAGAAATTAGGGCTTTTGGGTAGGGTTAGGTTTTTTTTGTGAATTTTGGGCGATTCAACCTCAATTTGGGATCGAATCTTAAAACAAATTATATATTTGAACTCGTGGGTTATGGGGGATTGGGTTTTGGTCCGAGCCTCGAGTTTGGACCACGTGGGCCCGGTGTTGGATTTTTGCATTTTTTGAAGAGAGTTAGACATTGCATTTCTAAGCTAGGGAATTGTATCCTTGTGCTATTATTGATAATGTTGAATCGAATTATGTTAGATATCATTGGTTCGGGGTCTAATTCTAGTGGAAAGGCGATTGTTGAGCTTTGAGTTGCTATTTTCGGAATCGAGGTAAGTGTTTGATCTATATTTGGCTTGAGGGAATAGGATTAGGACACTATTTGCTATGTGCTATGTGGAGTCAGTGTATAGATATGGTGATAGTTACCTATGCACCCGAGTCAAGCATGACCGTGAGTCATAATTACTTTTAAAAATCGAAAGAAGTGAAACAATTGAGTTAATTACTTGTTAAATGAACTGTGAAGTGATACTTGAGAAGCAAATGAGCTAAAGAAGGAGTTTTCTTATTTTTTCCCTTGCCAGGACTGATTGTTAAGTAGATCTCCCTTTCCCGGACTTATTATTGAGTTGTTTTCCCTTGCCGGGACTTGTTGTGCTGATACAAAACTTCTATGCCCTTTTTTGTACAGGTCAGGAGACAGCTTACGGACCGCAGCAATAGTTCTGGAGCGCTCCTTTAGTCCAGAGACTCCTAGGTAGTTCGCTGGCGTTCGCGAGCCCTGAGTCTCGTCTATTTCATTCAGATTGTTTTTATTGTATCGATACAGACTTAATATGCATTTTTCTTTTAGAGTGATATTTGTAGAACCTTTCAGTAGTCCGTGAGTAGTGACACCAGATACTGGGTAGTGCCATGTTATAATCTTCCGCACTTTGCTATTATTATTATTAAAAGTCTTTCGCGCATTTTAAATAATCATCTCAGTTATTATATTGGTTTAGATTGATGCTTTTTGGAATATTTTAAAAGGGTTGGCTTGCCTAGCTCCGATAGTAGGCTCCATCACGACACCCGATGGTGGGAAAAAAATTCGGGCTGTGACAATCTAGTCCATATAATAATACTCGTGCCAATACTCCCATCAGGGATCTCAAATCCCAGATGGGGTGTATAGGCTTGAGAGTTTTTAGCGGCTAGATATCTTTTTGTTCTTTTTATTATTTTTACTATTATTATTATTATTATTACTATTATTATTATTATTATGTGATTTATTGTTGTTATTGTTTGTGTTTATTTTCAGTATTACTATTTTTATTATTGTTTGCTATTATTTTATTTAAATTAATTATTATTGTTTATTACTATTTTTATTGGCTAGTTGGTTAAGAACTGGGCTGCACTGAAGGGCCCTAGCTTTGTTGAAAGTTTAAGAGCCCAAGGTGCTCAGACCAAGAGTCACCTGACTCAGGCCTAGAACTAATTTGGTTCTGAGGCAATTCCAAGACTATTAAGGGTCAATTTTAGAAATCTCAATTCTGAAATATTTTAGAAATTGGTAGAAACTTCTAGAATAGGGACAACTATCCCAATGCTTAGTAGGAAGGATAGGGATAAGATCCCAAATATCCCGAAATTGGACAGTTGTCCATTTTATGAGATAAAATGGCACTAGAAATTGGACAGCTACTCATTTCTGTTGAGGAAAAGATGTTTTTTCCTTGATTTTACGGATGCCGGTAGATTCTTTTTTTTTTGTACCCTAACCCTTATCCCTTTCGCTCTCTTACTATATATAAACCAATTTTTTTCCTCGTTATATAGACACACATTTTAGAGATCTGAACACATATATTTTATATACGTTTGAATACACATACACTTGGAGATATACACACACAGAGAAAATTAACTGAAAATGCACTAATTCGGTACTCCTTTTGAGTCTCTTTCCTTCACTTTTAGAAAAGAACTCTTACTTTCATACTTTTTCTAGGGTTGTGAGTTTGAATTTGAAGCTGTTTTAGTTTCCTGTTTGGTATTTTTTACTGGTGCTTTTGCTCAGATTTTTTAGAGACTTATTTTCTGTAACGAGTCGACCGGTTGTTTTGAGAAATTAAGTTGCATTCAGTGGCATAAGGTTTAGAGAAGCTTCAAAACATGAGTATCCACTAGCGTGCATGGTGGAATTCAGTTTACGGATGGTTTAGAGTCAATTCTAGGGAAGAAATCTTATTTTGGAAGTTATAACAGTGAAAATTTGACTAGAACTAGACTTTTGGATAAATGGCCCCGGAATGGATCGTGGATTATCTATATAGATTTGTATGGTGATTTTGGACTAAGTCGCGTGTCCAGATTTAGATTTGGAGGTTCGTAGACTAAATTGAGGCATTTCAGTGAAAGTTGAAGTTCAAAATGAAGAAGTTTGACCCACAGTTGACTTTTGGGAAATCGGGGTTAGAATACGATTCTGAGAGTTGGAACAGATCTGCTATGTCATCTTGGAATTGTTTACAAAATTTAGCCTCATTCCAAGTTGAATTGATAGGTTTCGATATGAGATTGGTTATTTGAAGATTTAGAAGTTCATAAGCTTGATTTTTTGTTTGATTCGTCGTTTCAATAATGTGTTATGTGATTTGGGACTTTGAGCAAGTCCGTGTTAGGTTATATGACTTGTGTGTATGATTAGACGGGGTCTCGGGGGACTCGGGTGTGTTTTCGAAGGGCTACGGATCCTTTTTCCTCCTTTTTGAACTGCTGAACTGCTGCTTCTGATATCCTTCTACGCGATTGTGAAGAGTCTCTCGCGATCTCAATGTTCTGTGTGTTCCTTCATCGCATTGGCATCAATCTTCCCGTGATCGCAAAGGTATAATAGTCTTCACTTCACGATCGCATCCCTGACTCCACGTACGCATAGACCAACCACTGGACCCCCCTCCCCCCCATATTTCATTCAACCCGTTCGCATCAATGCTTCCGCGATCGCGAAGCACCGCCTGTTCCTTCACCGTGATCACATATGTACCTTCGCGTTCACACAGAACGTTTCTGGGCCAATCAATATTTCCTCTACACGATTGCATCCCTTGTTCCGCAATCGTGATGCACAAATCACTAGACAAGCAGATTTAATTCCCAAATTTGAGGGTTTCACCATTTATTGATAATTTGACTTCTAGAGCTCCGGTCTTGGAAATTTTTGAAGGGATTTTCATCTGGGAAACTTGGATAATTGTTTCTCACTCAATTTAGACTAACTTCCATGAATCTTCCCTCAATTTCATTCTTAAATTTCAGTTTTTGAATATTATATGGGTAGAACTTCATAGACCAAATTATTGGGTTTTGAAGGAGTGTTTGACCTTGGATTTGAGAGATTTCTATATGGTTAGGCTCGTGAGAGTATGAGGGTTCTAAAAATATTAAATTTATCTGGTTTGGAGACATCGGCGCGAGGGGCATTTTGGTCATTTTACCTAATTTTGCGTTTTAGCTTTGAATTAAATTGTAAATCAGTTGCTTGAGATATTATTTACAATGTGTGATTTAATTGAATAGAATTGGGCCATTCGGCTTCGAGTACTCGTGGCTAGAACGCGGTTGCTAGTTTATTTTAGTTGGTTTTGAGGTAAGTATCTTGCTTAACCTTGTGTGGGGGACTTCCCCTTAGGAGTTGAGTCTTTCCTGTTGGTTGTAGTCTGTGTACGCGAGGTGAGAAGTGAGTACTTGGATTTATTTTTGGTAAATTGTCCCTTTTAGTCTCTTAGACTCTTTAGATCACTGAGAATGAAGATGATATTGATACTATTGAGTTCCGTGTTATTAGTTTCACTTCTACATGTCTTACTTGATAATGGGTTATCCTTCTTTATTTATTCAGGCTGTTCAATGGACTTTTACATGTTTAACTGAAGATGATTACCCTTCTATAGCCATATTATCCATCCTAACTACTGGCCTTTAATTTGAAATCATACATGTTGTATCTCATATAATTAATTGGTCTTAATTGGAAAGAAGATGGATACCTTACCATTAGTTGATACTTCCTTAAATTGTAAGTACTTGATTCATGTTAACTTCCTTACTATTTGGTTACTCCTTTGTTTTAAGTTCATCTGTAACTTCGTGCAAATTTTTATCATGTCCAACTGTTGTAGTATCGGTGTAGTTATTATGCACTTATTTTGTCTTGTCTTATCGTAGAGGTTATTGTACTTTTCTTTTGTGTTGCGAGACCTTATTAGGTATTGTTGAATCCCTTTCTAGGACATTATTATTTCTATTGTTGATTCCATTGCTTTTTTCCTACATATATATATTGTCATTTATTGTGCGGTTGTTGATACTGTGGTGCGCGAGGTTTTCTGTCATGCGGCTGTTGGTACTGTGATGCACGAGGTCTCTGCTGTGCAGTTGTTGTTGGAGAGTTGCACGCGGTCTTTTCCGTGTTATTGTTGCTATTGATGTTTTTGCACATGCGACGTAATAAGGCAGGATATTTTATATGCTATTATGTGGATTGCACATGTACCAGAATAAGGTGGGAATATTATGATGCATGTGTGGAGAAATAAGGCGGTGCTTGTTACATTATTGTCGGTTGCACACGTGGAGAAATAAGGTGGGCTATGTCAGGGGCTGATTGTATTGAATTGTGAAGGCTCGTGGAGGCATTTTCCTATTTTGTTTACTACTGTGATTGCGGGTTTAATTCCCGGAAGATCCTCCAGATATTTGTATGGTGGACTACAGGTTCAATTCCCGGGAGATCCCCATTAAACTCATTGTGTTATGAACTTATACTTTCATTGATTCTATCCGGGTATGAATAAATAAGGTGTTAGTCATTCCATTTCTTATACTTATTAGTTGGTAGGATTATTGTTAGATACATTTAAGCATACATGTAGTTGGGCCCTCCTTTTAGAGATGAATCCCTCCTGATTTGGCTAGTGGTTGGGTTATGCCCTCGTTTACCCAATAAATATGTGAGACTGACCCTAGTTGACTAGTTAATTGTCAGCATGACCATGTTGTTTATGGGGAACATGATGCCAAGTGTTAGATTGGAGACGGTGGGTTCTCAGGAATTATGGTTGTTCGAGATTTCTTGCAAAAGTTTTGGAAATAACTGAATAAGGTCTTATGTGACATCACTGTAGGATACGAGTTAATTAGTGGTTTCCCCTTGCTGTGTCGGGACTTCAGGATTTTTGCTATCTTATTTATATCATCATTTACTGTATTCTCATTGTTACTTATTTCCTTTTACCTTATTGTGATTTGTATCCCTTTTAATAGTCATTCGTGCAGTCTATACTTATTAACACATCATCTCTATTATATTTTTTACTGACCGGTAGGTGTCTCGACTGTTCCTTGTCAGTACTCCATCGAGGTTAGTCTTGATACTTACTGGGCACAGCCATGGTGTGCTCATGATACTTTTCTGCACACTTTTATGGTTGTGCAGGTTTAGGTAGGTACTCTCATCCAGTTCTTCATCCTTGGAAGGAGGCGTATTGGTGGAGACTTCGAGGCATATTTGCTACGTTCATAGACCGGGGAGTCCCTTTCCAGCTTTCTGTAATAAGTATAATTCTTTCAGTATTTCTCTTATGTATTGACATTCTTGAGTCAGAGCCGCTTATGTATCCCTTAGCTTGTGATTTGTGAGATTCTGGGTTTTGGGAAGTGTTGTTAGTTTAGAGAGTTGTTATTGTATGTGCCAGGAGGCACTATAAATGCTGATAATTTTGCTAACTCGATTTTTAATTATTTTTTCTTCCGCAATTCAGTTTATATTCCACATTGTTAGGCTTACCTAGTCGTAGGAACTAGGGGCCATAACGACATGTTCATGCAGGCTGATCTGGGGTCGTGAAAAGTTGGTATCAGAGCTCTTGTTTCATAAGAGTCACAGATCAAAATCCGGTTTATTAGAGTCTTAAGGATCAGTATGGAGATGTCTGTACTTATCTGTGAGAGGTTATGTAACAGTTAGGAAAATTCCACTCATTTGATTTCCCTATCGTGCAAGATTTTTAACATTTACAATCCTAAGCCTCTGACTTCTACTCTCTCATGGATGGTGAGGACACGTACTACCTAAGGTCATCAGGCACGGCACCCTACTGCAGCCGTCGGAGGTCGGAGTCGAGGTAGAGTTCGAGGACACGCACGTGGTGCAGCGAGAGCACCTGCGCGAGCGGACACCGAGGTACCACCAGCAGATCCAGCCACAGTCCACGCATCTGACACGCCTACACCTACTGCTACTCCAGCCCTTCAGAAAACTTTGGTGCAGTTAATGAAAATTTACACCATTTTGGCTTCCGCCAGATTGCTTCCCCTTGTTGCAGCCACACTCCAGGTATGGGGAGGAGCACAGACTCCCACCGCCTGCACTCCTGAGAAGCGAGCACATGTTGAGCAGGTTCCGGAGATTATTCCTGCATCACTTGCAGCACCAGTTGAGACCGAGCTTGTACTGCGGTGAGAGTTATATCAGTAAGATCTTTGTGAGTCCATTATATGACTTCATTATTTCTTGTTGGATGTCTTATAGATTTGTGATTTAGAAGAATTTTGTGCTAGTTTAATTTGTTTGTTAGTTCTCTTATGTGTTTCCTTTCCTATATTCATTCATTTTCGTTCTATGCTCCTTGAGTTCTAATTTTTGGGGTGAGTACCTATTGGTGTTGGCTAAGATTTGGTTAAATCGGGTGTTTCGTCATGAGGTTTTTGTGGTTATTGTAACATCACCAGTGTTATGGGTGGTTTGAAAAGAGTTCCTATTGAACATGAGGCTTAAGGCCAGTGCAGATTTGATCTTAGGCATTTATTGCTATTAGAAATATTATTGGGGGACTATGTGTGGTGTGCCATGTTGTGTGGCTGTACCCTGTGTGTGTTGGCTTGTGTTCAATTAGCTGGTTAAGACTGATACCGAAAATAGACTTGGAATCGGATCTTTTGGAAACGGATGGAAGGTGAGGAATCTACTTTGAATGCGATTCCAAGAGTTGGAACAGCTCCGTTATGTCATTTTGGACTTGTCTGCAAAATTTGGCGTCATTCCGAGTTGAATTGATAGGTTTCGGCATGAAATTCGTTATTTGAAGATTTGGAAGTTCATAAGCTTGATTTTTGGTTTGATTCGTCGTTTCAATGTTGTGTTATGTGATTTTGGACTTCGAGTGAGTCCGTGTTAGGTTATATGACTTGTGAGTGTGATTAGATAGGGTCCCGGGGGCCTCGGGTGTGTTTCGGATGGGCTACTGATTCTTTTTCCTCCTTTTTGAACTGCTAAACTACTGCTTCTGATATCCTTCTACGCAGTCGTGAAGAGTCTCCCACAATCGCGATGTTCTGTGCGTTCCTTCACCGTGTTCGCATCAAGCTTTCCGCGATCACAAAGGTCTAATAGTCTTCATTTCGCGATCACATCCCTAACTCCGCGCTTACATAGACCAACCACTGGACCTCTCTCCCCCCCCCCCCCATATTTCCTTCAACACATTCACATCAGTGCTTTTGCGATCGCGAAGCCTGTTCCTTCATCGCGATCGCGTCCCTTGTTCCGCGATCACGAAGCACAAATCACTGGACAGACGGATTTAATTCCCAAATTCGAGGGTTTCACCATTTATTAACAATTTGATTTCTAGAGTTCGGTTCTTGGCGATTTTTGAAGGGATTCTCACCTGGGAAACTTGGGTAAGTGTTTCTCACTCAATTTAGACCAACTTCCATGAATCTTCTCTTAATTTCATCCTTAAATTTTAGTTTTTGAATGTGAAATGGGTAGAACTTCATAGACCAAATTATTAGGTTTTGAAGGAGTGTTTGACCTCCGATTTGAGAGATTTTTATACGGTTATACTCGTGAAAGTACGAGGGTTCAGAAAATATTATATTCATCTGGTTCTGAGATGTTTGCTTGAGGGGCATTTTGGTTGTTTTACCTAATTTCGCGCTTTAGCTTTGAATTAAATTGCAGAATCAGTTGCTTGAGATATTATTTACAATGTGTGATTTAATTGAATAGATTTTGTCCATTCGGAGCCGAGTACTCGTGGCAAGAACGCGGTTGCCAGTTGATTTTAGCCGGTTTTGAGGTAAGTATCTTGCCTAACCTTGTGTGGGGGACTTCCCCTTAGGAATTGAGTCTTCTTTGTTGGTTGTAGCCCGTGTACACGATGTGACGAATGCGTGCTCAAATTTATTTGTGGTAAATGATCCATTTTAGGCTCTTAGACTCTTTAGATCACCGAGTATGAAGATGATATTGATATGATTGAATTCTCTGTTATTAGTTTCACTTCTACATATCTTACTTGATATTTGTTTGCCCTTCTTGATTTATTCTGGCTGTTTAATGGACTTTTACGTTTTTAAATGAAGATGATTGCCCTTCTATAGTCATATTACCCGTCCTAACTACTCTCCTTTAATTGGACATCGTAAATGTTGTATATCATGTAATTAATTGAGTTGACATTTCCTTAAATTGTGAGTATTTGATTCATGCTAACTTCCTTACTGTTTGATTACTCTATTCTTGTAAGTTCATCTGTCACTTCGTGCAAATATATATCATGTCCAACTGTTGCAGTATCGGTGTAGTTATTATGCACTTATTATGTCTTGTCTTGTCGTTGAGGTTATTGTGCTTTTCTTTGGTGTTCCGTGACCTTATTAGATATTGTTGAATCCCTTGCCGGAACGTTATTTTTTCTATTGTTGATTCACTTGGTTTGTTCCTGCATATATATATTGTCATTTATTTTGCGGTTATTGATACTGTGATGCACTAGGTTTCTGTCGCGCGGCTGTTACTGTAATGCACGAAGTCTTTGCCGTTTGTTGGAGAGTTGCACGAGGTCTTTGTCGTGTTATTGCTGCTATTGATGTTTTTGCACATGCGACATAATAAGGCGGGATATGTTTTATACTATTATGTGGATTACGCATGTGGCACAATAAGGTGGGAATATTGTGATGCACGTGTGGCGAAATAAGGCGGTGCTTGCTACATTATTGTTGGTTGCACGCGTGGCGAAGTAAGATGGGCTATGTCAGGGGCTGATTGTAATGAATGGTGAAGGCCCGTGGAGGCATTTTCCTATTTTGTTTACTATTGTGATTGCGGGTTCTATTCCGAAAAGATCCTCCAGATATTTGTATGTGGACTACGGGTTCGATTCCCGGGAGATCCCCATTAAGCTCATTATGTTCTGAACTGATACTTTCATTGATTCTATCCGGGTGTGAATAAATCGGGTGCTGGTCGTTCCATTTCTTATGCTTATTAGTTGGTAGGATTCTTGTTAGATAAACTTGCACAAGCATACATGAAGTTGGACCCTTCTTTCAGAGATGAATCCCTCCTAATTTGGCTAGTGATGGGGATATGCCCTCGTTTACCCATTATATATGTGAGAGTGACCCTAGTTGACTAGTTAGTTGTTAGCATGGCCGTGTTATTGATGGGGCACAGAATGCCAAGTGTTAGATTTGAGACGTTGGGTTCTCAGGAATTGTGGTTGTTTGAGATTTCTTGTATAAGTTGTGGAAAGAACTGAATAATCTTACGTGACATCACTGTAGGATACGAGTTATTGACTGGTTTCCCCTTTCTGTGTCGGGACTTCAGGATTTGGATTGTGATTTTTGTTGTCATCTTTATATCATCATTTATTGTATTCTCGTTGTTACTTATTGTCGTTTACTTATTGTGATTTGTATCCCTTTTTTTAGTCATCCGTGCAGTCTTACATATTTACACAACATCTCTATTATTTCTATTATATTGTTTACTGACCGGTAGGTGTCTTCACTGATCCTCGTCACTACTCCATCGAGGTTAGTCTTGATACTTACTGGGCACCGCCGTGGTATGCTCATGGTACTCTTCTGCACACATTTTTGGTTGTGCAGATTCAGGTACTCTCATCCGGTTCTGTCAGCCTTGGAAGGAGGCATATCGGTGGAGACTTCGAGGCATATCTGCTACGTCTGCAGACCGAGGAGTCCCTTTCCAACTTTCTGTAATAAGTATGGTTCTTTCAGTATTTCTCTTTTGTATATACATTCTTGAGTCAGAGCCGCTTATGTATTCCTTAGCTTGTGATTTGTGAGATTCTGGGTTTTGGAAAGTGTTGTTAGTTTCGAGAGTTGTTATTGTGTGTGCCAGGTGGCACTCTAAACGCTGATTATTTTGCTAACTCGGTTTTTAATTATTTTTTCTTCCGCAATTCAATTTATATTCCGCATTGTTAGGCTTATCTAGTCGTAAAGACTAGGTGCCATCATAACATGTTTATACAGGGTGAACTGGGGTCGTGTCATTTTCTATCTTATTTTGGTTTCTTACTGCTACTGAGGTACTACCCCTGATAATGTAAATTTCAGTTTTGTTTAAAAGTTTTGTTATTTTGTCAAATTTCAGTATCATGACTGTTATGTGGTGTTTGTCAAGTTTTTATTTGTTTGTGTAGTTTTGGATATGAGTTATCGCATGACCAATATTGTTGAAATTTCTTTAGCTGAAGTTATTTGCAAATATGTATAAAGTTGGTTGTTTATATTAGTTACTCTACTTATGTTTTGCTAATTTTATGTTTAATGTATTCTGAAGGCTGCTCAAAATCTTTTTGAACTTCATTCATTTGTTCTTGGTAGAAGGATTATATTCTTAAGATCCATGCATTTGTCTACAAAGTAGAAGTAAAAAACATCTTGAAAGAAATTTGTTAGGAATAGTAATATGTAGATTTGTCATCAGGATATAATAAGGAATTAAACTCATCGTTTAGTTAAAACGTTGTAATAATTTAGTTCTTTCTATATTTTCTCTTGTATAACGTGCTACTTTAATATGTTAGTAACTTTACTGTGTTGTTTAAAGCGATTAAATATAGTAATTCCAATTTGGTAGTTTTGGAATTTTCAGATTATGAAAAATTAAGTTTTCTGAGCAAACTAGACAATAGACTCGGTACATTTTCAGGCCCAAACTAATTGGGCCCATGAAATTGTATTTTTAGATTTTCTGCTAATAAATATAATTTTTAACCTTATATTTTAACATGGTGTTAACATAAGAAATAAAAATACTTAGGAAATCTTAGAAAATTTTCAAATTGGGCATGATTTCGATTAGATTTCGAAATGATTTCTGCTGTTTGTTTCTCATATCTCGTAGCATCATATTTTCAAACATAAGTCAGATTCTATTATTGGCATTACATAACTAAACCATGAAATTTCAATATCAAATTCATTTAAACAAATATGTATTGGGCCAGAATCATTTGGACTCATCATTCATAGGCCTAAATTATCCTCATTTTATTTCATTTAGTTCATAAAATGTGCATTGGGCCAGAGTCATTTGGACTCAGTCATCTTTTTTTTTTTAACATAAAAGATAGATATTATATTACAAGGTAAAAGGAGGTACAACCGTTCGAAAAAGACTACAGGGCATTATTATTGCCCAATGTAGTTAGGATATTACAAACATTTGTAGAAATACTTCTTAAACGGTTAGTACTGACAAGCTTGTCCTTTTGGAGTTTATTGTGCACAAAAAAAATGTGGACAAGCTAGGTAAAAATATTTGTCCTTGCATGATAGTTTCAGTGCCTCCTTAGCCAGTTTATGAGCCACCTCATTGCCTTCTCTAAAGTTGTGCTTCACTACTAGGAGTTTCAGCTGGAGCATTAACAATCTGCATTCTATAATTACATTTTGAAAGTTAGTATCTTCCTCATGTAATAGCTTAACCACATCAGTGCTGTCCGTTTCAATTTCTATTGTTGTGTCTCTAAAGTCTAGTGTCACTTTTAGACCCTCCAGGAGAGCTAAGAGTTCTGCATGTACAGGAGAGGCTGCATGGATATTTTTTTGATATCCAAGGATCCAGTCGCCATTGCTATTCCGAATGCATCCTTAAATACCTGTAGTTTTGTTAGTAGTAGGGAAAGCAGCATCACAGTTTAGTTTAAAGGTATTTGTGGAAGACTTATTCCAATTGGTCCTAACCGTGACTAACTTGTTTTTAAAGGGTTGCTTCTCCGTGAAGAATTGATATTCCTATGCAAAATGAAGAGGAGTTTTGATAGACAGATAGTTTTGCAGATTATTTATATTATTATTATTTCTGTTTTTCCAGACTTTCCAGATGCAAAGAGGGAAAGATAGTCTTCCAGTGTATCCCAAAGGGATTTTGATTAATGAAAGCATCTCTAACAATGGTGAGCCATTCATCGTTGCTTATGGCTATTGGAAATCTAATGCCCATATTTTTTCAGAAGTTTTTAGACGATAAATAGTGTAGGAAATACGAGATATATCATCCACATATCTTCTACAAGTAGTGCATGTCTTATCTATATTAATGCAAATTCTTTTGAGGAAAGCTCTTTATGGTAGATGGTTGTAACTACATTTCCATAGGAATATTTTTATTTTGTTTGGACAGTGGAGGTCCCAAATCCATGTAAATCTATTGTCAAAGGGGTTACTATGGCCCAATAATTGGTGGCGGGACTTAGTGGTAAATATACCCGTGGAACTAATGTTCCATCTAAGACCATCTACCTTTGTGTTATTTGCAGGGGTGGGCGTGGACTTACTATTTTGGATAATATCTAGAGGAAGATCGAAAGAAATTTTTCAATGTCCCATACCTTATTGATGTAAAAGGTTCCTAGGGTGAGATTTAGATCTGTTGTATTGAGAGGACCCTCCACAATTTTTCTTAGTGGGAGAGAATTGTATATCTAGTTGTTGTGCCAAACATTCAAGGTGAATTTTTTGGATGGATGCCATAGGATACCTTTATTGCAAAGCTTCCACTCATGAAGAATGAATTTCCAAATGAAAGAGGTATTGAGGGCCTTCTTTGTGTAGGCATATTTGGAGGTTATTAGTTTACTCCAAGGTGAGGAAGGCTTTTTCAAAAGTCTCCACACTAGGCTTGCTAAGGAAATTGAATTTATATCTTTTTCCTTCCTAATGCCTAGGTCACCCTCTCCTTTGACCTTGGTGACTGTATCCTAATTGATTAGGTGAAGTTTTCTTGAAGTATTGGTCGTGCCCTATATGAAGTTTTGTTGAATTCTGTCAATGAAATTAAGGGTTTTTTTTGGAAGAAGGGTATATTGCATCATATGGGAACAGATTGCACTTAGGGTACTAGTAATTAGGGTGGTATGTCCTGCCATAGTAAGAGTTGAACATTTCCAATGGGAGAGTCTGTTTTGCAATTTGTCAAGGATGAATTGAAAGTCTTTGGCCCTTGGATGTCGATTGAGTATGGGGAATCCTAGGTAGTTACCAAATTCTGTGGTATATTTTTTTCCAAAGAGAGATTGGAGATAGTTCGAAGTCTCCTTAGGGAAGTGAGGAGAAATAATGAGCCTAGATTTTATATTGTTAATGGATAGGCTTGATTCTCTAGAAAAAAAGTCTAGACACCCCTTAATACGTTGACTAATTTTTTTGTTTGCTTTCCCCATGAGGGTAATGTCATCAGGAAAAAATAAGTGGGAAATTGAGGGGCTTTTGGGGCCTATTTGGATTGGGTCCCATTTATTAATATCAACTTGGTGGTTGATGACTCTGGAGAGTAATTCAATACATAGGATTAAAATGTAAGGCGAGAGAGGGTCACCTTGACGAATACCCCTGCTGGGTTGGAAGTAGTTTGTTTTAGTACCATTTACTAGGACCCCAATAGAGCTAGTGATTATACAATGCATGATGAGTTTAGAAATCTTGGGGGGAATTTAAAATATTGAAGGGTTTTATATATAAAAGACCACTCCAACCCATCAAAAGCGTTCTCAAGATCTAATTTGATGAGCATGTTTAATTTGGAGCTTTTTAAACGTTTAAGAACACCCATTATTTCTTGAATAATAATAGCATTATCACAGGTTCGTTTGTTTTTCATAAATCTATATTGTAAACGGCTTATGAGGAGAGTGAGGAAAGGTTTTAGTCTATTAGCAATAGTCTTGGTGATCACCTTATAAGCAGTATTACATAGACTATAGGTCTGAAATTTTAAGATTGCTTGCATTTGGGAATTTAGGGATCATGCATAAATTGGTGTTATTCATACCACTTGGTAAAGTTAGAGTATCAAAAACTTTATCACAGTAGGAGATGAAAGAGTTTTTAATGATATGCCAACATTTCTGATAAAAGAAAGGATGTATTCCATCCGGGCAAGGAGCTTTGAGTTTTTTAAAAGAGAAGATTGCCTTGGTAATTTCATTTATAGAAAGGGGATTATCTAGGCTATAGAAATTAATATTTCCCAACTTAGATGGATTGTTTATCAAAATATTCAAAGGAGAATTCACTTGTGTACTTTGAAAGGCACTATCAAAAATATTATAGGAATGATCTAGTATTTTGTTAGGCTCTGTTATCCAATTCCCATTTTCATTAATAAAATACATAATAGCATTACGCCATTTACGATTAGAAGCAGTAATGTGAAAAAAAACTTGGTGTTGGTATCTCCATCATTAATCAAATTATTCCTAGCTCTCAATTTCCAGAAATCATTTTCCATATTAAGGATGTTGTTATATTCAAGTTGAACCTTAGCTTTGAGGTCTTGGAGGAACTCACTTTTATAGTAATGATGAGAAGTTTGGATTCCATTCAATCTGGCTAGCAAAATTCTTTTCTTCTTAAAAATATCACATAAGGTGTTATCTTTCCAAATAAGGATATTTTTTGTAAAATCAATTTGGTTATAAACAAGATCATTACTAGTCCGGTTGTTTCTAACTATATTGATAAGTTCCGGGTGCCTACACCAAATAGTTTCAAGTCTAAAGGGCTTATCAAAACCAATGGATTATATAGGTCTCAAATATAATAGGAGTGGATTATGATCTGAATGTATCTTAGGAAGGTGAATTACTATTGCCTTTGGGTATAGATCAATCCACTCTTTATTAATAAAAAACCTATAAAGTCGTTCCTTAATTAAACCTTTGGATTTTTCCCTATGATTTGACCAAGTGTATTTACAAACCTTATAGCCAAGATTTAAGAGTTTATAAGTTTTTAAGCTATTCCAAATTTATTTTCTACGTCTACTGTTAATGGTGTTACCACCACGTTTCATTATAACTAATTACATCATTAAAGTCAGCTCCATAAGCGAGGGGAGCCTTGCTAATATTTTTTATTTTATTCCACATCTCAATATGCTTAGACAACTTAGTACTGGCATAAATAGAAGAGAATAACCAAGTAGTTTTTAAAGGAAGTACCTCAATCACAGAGTAGATTTCTTGATTGTTTCTAACAAAGTCGTGAACCCTAAACGCATCTGCATCCCAAAGGAGAACCATCCCTCCTGACTTCCCCTCACTAGGAACTTTGATCGTTTGGGAAAAATCAAAGTCACTTAGAAGAGATAGATGACTTTCTATCCTAGTTTCTAGAAGTATCACCATGCATGGCTTGTGTGTGTCCAACATTTCCCTAAAGTTAACTCTAAAATTTTCACTGTTGCCACCTCGGATGTTCCAAATTATAACGTTGGGAGGTCTATACATATTTGAAAGAACATGAGAGGTCTCATTATTTCTATGGGTAGGTGGAATTGGGTTCCTCTTTAGTGAAGAAACCAATATCATAGCATGGTTGCCCACTTTTGGATCTTGAGGGGGACGTACATTGATTGGGAACTTGTGAAGTGCCACAGGACAACTTAGTACATACCTTTTTTCCCTTTGATTCTGAAATAGGTAAACTTTTACCTCGTTTAGCCTTGAAAATTCTAGTACTGGTCCGGACCCTAGTAGGTTTACTTCCTCTTCCTCGTCCATTTCTACATTGTCTTGTTCTAGAGCATTGAGAGGGGGTTGGTCTTGATGAATCATGGCTGGGTTTTCTGGTTAGACAGGGAGTGGTTATTGTACTGGCATGAGTGGTTGTGGTGGTGGTGCATGGGGTTGTTGTGGGTTGTTTTGTGGGACTACTGGATCGAATGGGGTTGTCCAAGGAATAAAGATGTGATTCATGTTGTTGATTTCCCCTAGGGGAAAGAAGGGGAGATCCACTAGTATTTGTTGTGATTATATGGGGTTGAAGTGAGGTGGGAGGTTCCATTGACCCCTCATGCTTTGAGCTTGGTTGAGATTGGGGGAGGGGGCTAAAGGATTAAGGATATTGTTCAAACACACATGGTTGAAGTAGTTGTTCACGGCCATGTTCATTCCTTCCGAGACAAGTTGGGCTTGGAAATTGAAATTTTGAAGGACTATGATCATTTCCTGGCCATCGAGTGTTAGGCTGGAAGTTATTGCATGGCCCATTAGGGCTTGTTCCACCCATGAGATGGGTTGGTGGTCTTGTGGTAATGGAGTTTGTATGAAGTATGATTGATTGTTTTTGACATGATTTGGAGGTAGTGGTGGATTGGACATGTTGATGGCTCGTTGGTGTCTTAGTATTTGCACTAGACGAGGTCGTCTCCTTTGAGTGATTGGTATTTTTTCCATGCTTGAGAGGGAGAGAAGTGTTTATAGCGATAGTGTTCGAAGAGGATTCTAGAATTGGTAAAGAAGAATTAGAGAGTGAGCCACTGGTAGTATTGATATCTGAAGTGATATCACCTAGGTTACTTGTGGTAGTGTATTTGATGAGATTTAGTGAAGATTTTGTTGGGGGGAGTGGGGTTGTGCATTGGTCGGTTGGGGAGGGGAGGAAGCTTCCAAATCCACGTGTTTGCATGTCCCTGTTGAAGGATTAATATCTATGCATGGAGTTATGATGGTAATATGGTTCATGGCAGTTTTATTGGGCAGATTAGATGTGGGTGAGTTGTGTAATATAGGGATATTAGGCTGGCTAAGTGAGGTATTAGGGGTGGAAGGATAATGATTATTTTGCATGTGATCTAATTGAGGTATTTGGGGGTTTGCCAAGTGGCCATTCCTAGATTCTTTGTTTGCCACATCAATAGCCATGCATGCATGGTCGTTACTTCCTATATGGCTAGCTAGATTAGTAAGGCTATTAGGCGGATTGTCCAAGGCATTAAAGGGGTGTCTTGTGGTAACATCTTTGATTAATTAAGTGTCATGATTAGTGATAGTAGAGGTCGGGTTAGTATTAGTTTTTTTTATAGAAAAGATAGGATGAGTGTGGTATAGAGACTTACCGGGATTGGGTGGTGCAGTATTGAGTATCTTAGCATCATTGGTTGGAGATAGCTTAGACATGTACATTGTCTTCTTCTTCTTGTGGAATGTCACTATATTCCATATTTCCTCCTTCGGCAGAGAGGTCCCATTGAGGATTTCATTTTTATTGGTGGCCATGATTTTGTTTTGGCCAATGACTAGTTCATCTTTAGGGCAGGTTGGTAACTCTTTTGAGTGGTATAGTTGCACAAGACTACTGAATGCCCTAATCTACCATAATTTTGACATAGGACCTTTGTGCATTCATAGTAAATTTCTTGTTTATGAGATCTAATGTACACAAAGGGAGTGATTGGTGTATCCAATGGAACCTCCACACATAATCGAGCGTAACAGCCTCTTAATGTTGAAGAGGTGCATGCATAAATATTTAACAACTTATCAAATTTGTTTCCCACTTTTGTGAGCACTTAAATTTAGTTGGTAATTGTGGCAATTGGATCCAAATAGTTGTAAGTGAGATCATTGCCTTTGGTGCTATAAACTTTGGGATCCATTTTTGGATAGAGAGGAAGTGGCCAAATACGAACCAAGGACCATGATGTAGCACCCTGATCATGCCATCTTCATTAGTGAATTTAGTGATATAATAATCATGTCCAAGGTCGATCAGTGATAAATTTTCCTTTAGCTTCCACAAGTCTTGAACTTTTCTTTTCGGAAGTTGGTGTTAATCCTTGTAGCTTAATTATTGTAGAAAATTTCTAAGGTGAGTATATACGTTGGAGGTACTTTGGTGATAATTTGATTTGATGGCCATTCTTTGTGTAAGGAAAGGAATTAGGGTGGTCGTAGGGGGGTTGAGGTGGGATTTGTTCATCAATAGCCATGTTGATTTCACCTCCTCAATCCCTTTCGACTATTTTTTCTTGAAACTTTAGCTTGGGGATGTCAATGAAGTAGGGTTCATTGAGGAGTCTAAATCAGGAGGTTTAGGAGAAATAAATTTGATAGTTTTGGTATTTGATCATTCTGGGTTTTTAGTGAGAAGGAAGATGTTCTCTCTCTAGAATTCTCATTGATCAAGACAACCTCTTTCTTGGTGTTAAACTCTGTCATCGTTAGGCCCAAATCATTTTTGAATTATGTTTAGTTAGCTGGCTCAAATAATTGATAATGTATGTATTGGGCCAGAGTTCATTTGGACTCAATCTTTATCAGGTCTGAAGCCTCTTAGTTATAGATCCATTGGGCAGCTGATATATGAGCTGCCCAATTAATTCAAAATAAATATTTCACATAGTATTTGACCTTTACACCTAGTCACAAGACATAGGGTACTTAGCTTAGAGACATAATCATAACCTTAGGTGTATTTTAAATCGAACTAACTATTAAAATTATGTACAATTACGTGTGACATAGTTGTGATGCAAAAGACAAACCAAGGTACACGATGACCATGGTCAAACATTCGTAGTAAATAAAATTTCTTAATCAAATACTCGTAGAAATGCTTTTAGGCGTTGTTTTTAAACTACTTTCATGTTTGCATACATGTTCACATGAGGTGATTTTGATTTTTTTTAAATAAATCCAAAGTACTCGTTCGCGCGACTTTGACTAAACTTTTTTCTTAAATAAACTAAGAGTTGTGAATTGTGTACATGTACGTGTGACGTGATTCTTAATGCACAAAACTGGAACGAGTATACGTAGAGTAATTCATCTTAAGTTAATTCTTTAAATACAGGTTATCAAGTGATTAGTAGCGATAAAAGGTAAAATAAACATAGGTCCTAAAATTAGTAATGAGATAAAAAAGTTAAGTATAAATTGCTAAGCGGCGTACTAAAATCACGAAAACCCGAAAATGCCTAACACCTTTTTCTAGGTTAACAGAATTTCTTACCTAGTTTTTCTAGTTTCGCAGACTTTAAACAAAGTCAAATATTCCTCCATTTGAGATTTAAAATAAATCGGTGACTTGGGACACCATAAAAATATCCCAAGTAGCGACTCTGAAATTATATAAATAATTTCATTTCGATTATATCACTTTAATTGAAAAACTCCCTTACACCCCCTCGAGTTAAAAGGAGACGTGACAGTTAAGATAAATTAATTTTCCTTTGCGTTTGAATTCCCTTTTTTTGTGTAAGTGCATTTACATAAAGACGCAAATAGTCACAACAATCACTCGGAAGAGTTCCACCTCTTTATCTAAACTCAACCTATTGGTTATAAATAGTAGACCACTCCCTCAAATTTTCCTTACGAAAATTCTAAAATCTCCTTTTTTTCGTCTGCATTGTTTTAACTACAAAGAAAATAATAGTAAGTGTGATTTGGTACCCAGCATTGTGTTTTTGAAACACTGGAGTTTGAAGTACCGTTACACCAGTATATAATCCGTTCTATCCTAGGAGGAAATAATCCACAACCTCAGGTACTAGAAGAAGATTAAATTTCTTAACAAAACACTATGAATTTAGTGGGCTCGGATTAAATTGTATTTCTTCTATATTTCTATTTATTTGTTATTTTTCCTTCTTCGGAATTATTCTACAAATAAAGTATACTAATAAATAAAAGTTTTGAGCGAATTTGAAATACTATACTAACAAATAAGCTAGCGTTTGGCCATAGATCCCAAATTTATTTTGAAAAAATTGATTTGGGTGAAGTTTGGTTTGAAGATAAAAATGTGTTTGGATATATATTTTCAAAACATATTTTCCAACTTTATAATGGAAAAACATATATATAATTCCCAAATTTTGGAATTTTGACCCAAAATAAACTCAATAGTTGATTTGGGAGTTGGCATTTGGCCAAAATGTATAAAACATTTATGTCCAAACAAAAATTATGAAAATAAATCCCAAATGTTTTGAGCGAGTTTGAAAAACCAAAACAGACTTGCTTTTCCAAGCCCCGAAGACGTCGTGATTATGAACAAAAGCTGTCTTGCAAAAGGACAACCAGAGCAACCCCACAAAAACACCCATCATTAGAAAAGGTTAAAAGAATATCAATGCAAATGTCTCCAACGTACACATATGCGCAAGTATGTTACATAACAGCAGTTGATTAACAAGATAACTCAATCTACATACAACAAGGTCAATTAAACTTCCAAGTGTTTGATTAACTTTTATGTTTAGCTAATTAATCAAAAGCTGTTTAATTGGGTGAGCATGGAAACGAGCTCATCACTGGAAGGGCGATCAGCTGGCATGTCTGATAAGCATACCACTGCTATTTTAACGGCCATTAGCATCTCATCTTCCTCAATCTCTTCCCCGAGAATACTCTTATCTAATGATTCTCGAGAATCGCCTGCTTCCTGCAAACGCTGAAGCCACTGTCCTAAACTTATATCCCCGAAGAAGGGATCCGTTGGGTACCTTCCAGTTAACAGAACACCCAATATGACCCCAAAGCTGAATACATCACTCTTATCAGTATACCTGCTGCACACCAAAGTATAGGTTCAATAAAATATTAGACAAAGAAAAATAACCGATTAACCTATTGTGTCAAACAGAAGATAAATTAGACACTTAAAATCACAGAATTGAAGCCACCCTACACTGTCAAGTCTAATGTCAAAATAATTGGATACCTGCAGCTTTCGGGAGGAGCATAGCTGGATGGTGCAACTGGGAGATTCACAATTTTGGCCAAACCGCAATCTGCTAACCTAGGCTCAAACTCAGCATCCAACATTACATTTGTGGGCTTCAGATTGCGATGCAGGACTCTAGGGTTACAAGAAAAGTGAAGATACTGAAGACCCTTGACAATCCCAACAGCAATTCGGAGTCTTACTTCCCAGCTAAGCTGCAGCTGGTTTTCCGTAACTTTGTTCATTGCATCTTCAAGACTCCCATTAGGCACATAATCATAGACTAAAAAAAACCTATTCGATTCCCGGATGTAAGCCCTTAAACTCATCAAGTTTCTGTGCCTCAAACTAGCAATCACTTCAACTTCCTGCTGTATTCTTCTCTTCAAAGACTTGCTCTGTAACTCAAAAGGTTCCAGCCTCTTGACTGCAACAGTAAGCCCATTGTCAAGAACAGTCCTGTAGTATCTACTTGACCCAAGCAACTGGGTGTCATTAGCAATTAGAGCTGATTGTAGAGTCTTGGCTGGAATTTTAGGAGAGAATACAACAGGGCCTTTGAGAATTGGGGGTTTGTTTATGTAACGAACAAAGCTCCGAACAAGCCAAGCAAAGACAAGTGCACAAATCAATCCAGATAACATCCCAAACAGAATACTCAGAAAAACCTTTTGAGACTGAGGTGGGGCTGTGGAGATTATCATCCTTCTTTGGCACTCTACACACCTCAGATGAACCCACAAAAACCCCACTTTGAAACCTGTATAGTAGATAAGCTTTGTCTTCCCCATGGAAAAATTTTATGATGTCAAGGTAGAGAGGAAATTAATTAGAATTTGGTATACTGGAATTTAAGCACCCAAAAAAGACTTTCTTTTCCCTCTCACTAGCACAGGAAGAAGGAGCTCAGAAAGAGATTATGACTGCGCAGATAACAAACAATTGAAGCAGTTTCGGAAATAGCTTTTAGGGTTCCAAATAGCAAGCACTAAGAAGCATTCAACTGACTTTGAATGTTGCCAGTGAAAATGGCAAGAGGACAACGGCAGACCAGTTTCTTCTCTTTTTTTTGTTTCTCTTTCTGAAGAAAATTATATTGCCCTCTGAAATGGCTAAGTTTTTTAAATAAAAAATAATGAATGAAAGTGAACAGGGAAAATGTACCAGTAAGGCGTTAGGTTTCAACTTGTGCGATAGGAGTGGCAGACTGATGTCACGAAATCTTCACTTTGAAGAAGAATAGAATCATTTTCAAAGTCCAAATTCCGAATAACATCTTTGCATAAATGTGACCAACAAGATTATTTGTGAATAAATTCACTTCTTTTTTTCGTCCACTAAAGAAATCAACAATTTGCTACAACTTTAGGGAATCCTCATAGTTCAAATAGGGATGGCAAATAGGGTGGGACAGGGTAGGTGCGGGTCAAGTTATGTTTTAACCTGCAAAATTTCTCCCGCTCAAGTTCTAATAAAATAAATAATATTAAAAAATTCGAATCGCCAAAAAATATTTTCCAAATATTAAAAAGAACTAACATCCGCGTCCACCCGCCCACTAAGTTTTCCAGTATTTTTTATTTCAAATTGTCTTATTTTTAGAAATTTTTATCACATTAGTTGGAGCATCTTTATATTATCTCAAGGCCCATTTTTGTGATATTCCCGAAAATACTATTCTCATGACCCAAATTTTTCATTCTGGGAAGTCGTGATGGCACCTACAAGTGAAAGCCAGGAATGCCAATCATTAAAATTATTTACCTTTTCCATTTTTAATGCTTTAGCAGTTGTGAATTAATATTATATAAACAACAGAAATAATAAAGCGAAAGAATGAAATGTAACAATTTAATACTAAAACTTATACAAATTCATAAACAAGAGCTACCCAGAACTGGTATCACAATCTCATAGACTGCCTAGATATACTACAAATAGGGATTTGAAAGATAAACACAAAGTTGTTTCGGAAATACATAAAAGAAACAATATGGAAGATAGAAGGAGACGCTAAGACACACGGACACCTGCAGGACTATCTCGGGTCGCCTGATGGACAGAAGCAGCGACCTCACGGTGGTCCAAAAGCTGCAGCACCGGGATCTGCCCATAGTGCAAAGTGGAATATTAGCACAACCAACCACATGTGCAGGTAAGTGCCTAGCCTAACCTCGACGAAGTAGTGACGGGGCTAGGACAAGAATACCAAATAAACGGGTGCAGTTAAATCATATACAACGGAAAAGTAAAGGGAGAAATTTACAATTAAGGATATGAGGGAGAAATATGCAGCGGGGAACAACAAGTAAAATAGAAAACCAACAGATAAATTTAAAGACTCCATAATTCAATTATTAGCAAGAATCGAAAATCAAAGACAAATGCACGGCATCATCCTTCGTGATTTTACTATAGTCCTCACCATAAAACTATATATAATCGCCAGGGCATCACCCTTTGTGATTTTACCTCAAATAATCATGGAACAGAATTATCTTTCGCGCATTATCACTCATATCATGGCACGACATTGTACATCTTGCGGCACGACATCATTCTTCGTGGTTTTACCTTACAATATCGGCACAACATCACCCTTCGTGCATTAAAACTCTCACAATCATGCACGACTTTACACTCTTCCTCACCCAAGAAACAATCATAAACCAATTTGGGCACGAGAATCAATAATATCATAATAAAATCTCGGCAAGGGAACAATAGCATAACAACAATATGCAGGCAAGAAAAATAATATCATGAGTAGTAACATCTAGGCAAGGGTGATAATACCAAAAATAATAACATTCCGGCAAGGGAGACAATATCATAAATCTCTTCTCATCTCCACATTTACCTCAGAACTCAATTCTCAACTATAGCCAACGCTCTACAATGTTCAATTTACCGATAATACTAACACAAGTCTTGTGTAACAATAGAATTCATCATATAAAGCATGAATAGTACAAAATGGAGTCACAATAATCATAGTATAAGACTCACGGGCAGCTTGACACCAGCGTATAGATAGTCGTCGCCATGCCTATACGTCGTACTCAACAATTAACACATATCAAATAAGATATAACTCCTAATCCTTCAAGCTAAGGTTAGATAAAAAACATACCCCAATTCCACGAATACAATTCAATCCTGAACTATCGCTTTACCTCTTGTTTCCACCAAAAATTCGCGTGTATCTAGCCACAATTTACTTATCGATACCGATAAATGTTAAATGAATCAATTCTAATGCATAAAAATAGATTTCCAATAATTTCTCCAAAAAGTCAAAATTTGACCCCGGGCACACATGGTCAAACCCCGAGGTTCAAACCAAAACTCGATTACCTATTCACCCAAGAACTCAAATATCTAATTTGTTCAGAAATCGGACCTCAAATCAAGGTCCAAATCCCCAAAAATCGAAAATCCTAAGTTCTACCCAAAACATCCAATTTCCCCTATGAAAACCCTTGATTTTGAATTTAAATCATGTGAAGAAATGTTATAGATTAAAGAAAATGAGTTACAAACAACTTACAATTGTTTTGGAGAAGAACTACTCTTTTGAAAATCGCCCAAGAGAGCTTAGGGTTGTTTGAAAAAATGAAGAAAAATGTGTCGAATCCTAATTCTCTGGTCGTAGATGTCGCAATTGAGACCGGGATTTGCAATTGTGAACCCCTTCAGGACCTGCTACCTTCCCATTATGAGAGAACCATCACATTTGAGATAGAAGTGTCGCACTTGCGACCAAGTCCAGCCTAGGCTAGGTTCGCATTTGCGACACCTGGGTCGCAATTCCCATGCCTGAGAACTTCGCAATTGCAAAACCTGCTCTAGCAATTGCGAGATCATATGGTTGGGCAAAATATCAGATACCAACAACTTTTTCCTAAGTCTAATTTCCCGCTGTGGCCTATTCAAAACTCACCAGAGCCCTCGGGGCTCCAAACCAAACATGCACGCAAGTCCAAATACCTCATACAGTTTTAATCGTGTAATCAAATCATTAAAATAACAACAACAACAACAACTATGAATTAAACCTCCAATTCATGAAATCACTCAAGAACATCAAAATTACTATTTTCTCAACTATAGGTACGTTTTATACCAAACCAACTCCGATTATTACCAAAGTTTACATATTCATCTTAATTATTATTTCAAACTCCGGGCTCCAAAACCAAGATACATACCCGGTACCATCAAGAAAATGCATTCTAAAAACCTTTATATTTTCATAAATAATTTTCTTTAAAAATTTATTTCTCGAGGTTGGGATCTTGCAATTCGATTCCGAGCATACGCCCAAGTTCATATTTTACTACAGACCCTACAAGATAATTTTCTTATTTTACTTATTATTCACATAAATGCTTACCGAAAATGCATCCAAACTGCACAACCAAATCGAGGTGACACAAAGAGAGGTTTTAAGGCCCCGAAACACAGATCGACTTGTAAAACAAGTGATGATCTTTTGGGTCATCAAATTCTCTACCTTTTAAAACAATTATTCGTCCTCGAACGGACATAGAAAATAAGTACCCGAGTCGGAGAAATGATGGGGGTATCGGATCCGCATATCGGACTTGGACTCCCAGGTCGCTACCTCAACATGCTGACCTCTCCACTGAACACAAACACAAGGGAACTCTTCGATTTCAACTGACGAACCTGCCAATCTAGAATGGCTACTAGCTCTTCCTCATAGGACAAGTCCTTGTCCAACTCGATAGTGTTGAAGTCTAACACGTGGGATGGATCGTCGTGATACTTCCGAAGCATGGACAATGAAACACTGGATGCACAACTAATAAACTCGGTGGTAACCCATATCTGTAAGCCGCATCTCCCATTAGATCAAGAATCTCAACCGGACCAATGAATCTAGGGCTAAGCTTGCCCCTGTTCCCAAATCTTATCACGCCCTTCATAGTCGACACCCAAAGCAATGCCCACACGCCGACCATGAATGCCGCATCACAAGCCTTACGATCGGCATAACACTTTTGCCTAGACGGAGTTGTATGAAGCCTATCCTGAATGATCCTGCACTTTTCCAAGTCATCTTGTACCAGATCCGTACCCAACAACCGAGGCTTTCCCGTCTCAAACCATCCAACCAACGACCGACTCCGTCTACCATATAAAGCCTTATAAGGAGACATCTGTATACTCGACTAATAGTTGTTGTTGTAGGCAAACTCCGCTAAAGGCAAGAATTGATCCCATGAGCCTCCAAAGTCAATTCATATCCTCAAAATCTGAATAGTACGATCGGACTGCCCGTCTGTCCGAGGATGAAATGTTGTGTTCAACTTGACCCGTGTGCCTAACTCACGCTAAACTACCGTCCGAAATGTGATTTAAAATACGTACCTCGATCCAAAACGATTGACACGGGCACACCATGAAGATGAACAATCTCCCGAATATAGATCTCAGCTAACCTCTCGGAAGAATATGAGATTACCATAGGAATGAAATGTGCTGACTTGGTCAACCTATCAACAATAACCCACACTGGATCAAACTTCCCCTGAGTCTGTGGTAGTCCAACAATTATGTCCATTGTGATACGCTTCCACTTCCACTCAGGAATATTAATCTTCTGAAACAAACCACCTGGTCTCTGATTCTCACACTTTACCTTCTTACAATTCAAACACCGAGCCACATATGCAACAATATCCTTCTTCCTCCTCTTCTACCAATAATGTTGCCCCAAATCCTGATACAACTTAATGGTGCCCAGATAAATAGATTACCAGGAACTATGGGCCTCATCTAAAATCAACTCTCAAAGTCCATCCACATTAGGCACACAAATACGACCTTGCATCCTCAGAACTCCGTCATCTCCAACTAAAACCTGCTTGGCACCTCTGTGCCATATTGTGTCTCTAAGGACAAGCAAGTGAGGAACATCATACTGCCGATCTCGAATACCCTCCAATAATAAAGAACGAGCAATTGTGTAAGCTAACACATGGCTGGGCTCAGAAACATCCAACCTCACGAACTGGTTGGCCAAAGCCTGAAAATCCAATCTCTCACCGAACGAAATATACGCAAGACTGCCCATACTAGCTGATTTCCTACTCAAAGCATTGGCCAGCACATTGGCCTTTTCTGGATGATATATGATGGTGATATCATAGTCTTTCAATAGTTCCAACCACCTCCATGCCTCAAATTTAGCTTCTTTTTCTTGAACAAATACTGTAGACTCTTGTGATCCGTGAACACCTCACAAGACACTTGTTGCGTCCAAATGTATAATAAAGTGACTAGAAGTCGGATGTCGAACCCACGAGGACTTGTGATTGAATATTTACGAAATTAGACTATCCTAACTATCTAAACAAGAATTAAAACTAGAACTATTTGATTCTAAACTAATTAAAATAAATAAAAGCAAATAATAAACTTTGAACAAAGGAAGATCAGATTTTTATGTTGTCAATGCAATGAAAATGATCCAGGGTTATGGGCTATCTAACAATTCTATTGTATTCTTCAATTGAATTGAATGACTAATTTATCTAGCTTATTGGTTGACAGGGTTAATATTGCTCAAAAGAATCTGTCGAGTTATTACTCGCCTATTCAAGCTAGCCTAACACCTATATGCCTATGGAATTAGAACTAACAAGAACACATTTATAATTCCTATAAATCAATCAAGCAAGGAAATTAGGTATATGTCTATCCTAACCGCGGATCCTTTCCACGATGCCCAGGTTCAAGAACTTGCTTTACTCAACCCTATAAGCAATCTAGAATTCCCAATTTTGAGTTCAATACTGGATTCATAGATAGTATTCAATTGGTGCAAGCAATTAAATAATTAAGCGCAGGATTGAACAAATAAACTAATTTGATAAATCAAGAAACCAAAATCAGTATTCAAATAACAATAGTCATAAAAGAACCACAACCCTAGAACGCGAAGTTCAGCTCCACATAGACACGGTATCAAAATTACAAATCATACAAAGAAACATAAAAATGACTATGTTTGGGTGAAGAAGATGAAACCCAGCCTCTACGGTGGCTCCTTGCTCTCCCTAGGTTGAATTCCCTTCAAAAAATGTGTTTCTTGACCTAAAAGTCGTGCACAAAAGTTCTCCTATTCCTAGTCTGAATCAGCTTCAGGGATTGATGCTAGGGTGGATGCTTCGCATCCACGTCGTCCTCCATTTCTCAACTTCGCATGCTACGTTGGATGCTTCCTTTGTTCCTCCATCTCAACTTTACCTAGGTGCGGAATCTATGGGCCGACTTCACTGCTAAGGGTGCGCTAGTTAACCTTCTTTCCAAAGTTAGATGTGATGCATCCCCCCTCTTCTCCTCTAGTTGACGCAGGTCTAAGCCAGTTCTTGACTACCTCTACATTGTTTGGATCCACCTGAATACCCCCTACTAACACAACATGACCAAAGAATGCAATTGAACTCAACCTGAACTCATACTTCAAAAACTTGGCATACAACTGACTATCTCTCAATGTTTGAAGAAAAACTTTCAGATGTTGTTTATGCTCCTCCCGACTGCGGGAATAAATCCAAATATCATCAATAAAGACTCACTAACGAATTAAAGTAAGGCTTGAATACCTGATTCATCAAATACATGAAATTTGCTGGGGCTTTCGTGAATTCGAATGACATCACCAAGAATGCATAATGCCCGTGCCGAGTGCGGAAAGCTATCTTAGAGACATCTAATGCCCTAATCCTCAACTGATGGTAGCCAGATCTCAATTCAATCTTTGGAAATACCTTGGCACCCTAAAGCGGATCAAACAAATCATCAATCCTCGTAAATGGATACTTATTCTTGATTGTAATCTTGTTCAACTATCAGTAATCTATATACATCCTCATTGATCCATCCTTCTTCTTAACAAGAAACACCGGCTCACCCCAAGGCAAGACACTAGGTATAATAAAGCCCTTATCAAGTATGTCTTGTAACTGCTCCTTCAATTCTTTCAACTCAGGCGGCACAATACGATACGGCAGAATAGAAATGGGCTGAGTGCTAGGAGCCAAATTAATACAGAATTCAATATCCCTGTCGGGTGGCATACCCGGTAGGTCTGAAAGAAATGCCTCACGAGACGGAAGGAACCTCGGCACTAGAATCACGAACATATGCCAAATAGTCCAAAAACCTCTTCTCGACCATATGCCGAGCCTTCATATATGAGAAAACCCTACGGGTAGAATGACCAGGAGCCTCTCTCCACTCTAAAGGAGTAAACCTGTCAAGGCTAAGGTCATAGTCTTGGCATGATAGTCCAAAATAGCGTGGTAAGGTGATAACCAATCCATCCCCAACATGACATCAAAATCAACCATATCCAGAAGTAACAAATCTACTCGAGTCACAGGACCCCCAATTACAATTATACATGAATGATGGACATGATCTACTACAAAACATCACAATACCTGTGATAACTGCATCGAAAGCCTTTGCCTCAGACCTGGTTGGAAGAGCATAACATCGGGACTGGGTCCTACCACTCTGAACAACATCTCTGGGATGACCTCCTGTTGGCTGGCCTTCGCCTCTAATATCTCTACCTCCACCTCTAGTGTCACGGCCCAAATCGATAGGAGTGCATATACATGGCGTGCCATGCATAGGTATTGGTGTACATATATCATCAAGCCACTGAGGGCAGCCCATTATATCGTCTCTGCCGCTACGGGCAACATCATCAACATATACCAGCTGATTAGGTGGTGATGTATATATAACGCCATAACCTCTTTCCATATCCCATATACATATATACACGTATATAACACCGTCAGAGTCATATTTCAGTCATTGTAGGCAACATCGTCATCATATACAAGCTGATCGAGTGGTGGTGCGTATATAATGTCGTAACCTTTTTTTTTGTATCCCATATTAATATAAGATACATATATATACGTATATAATGTCATCTGGTCATGGGCCAATGCACATGTATAAATGAGTGAAATGCATCAAAAATACGTAATAATCTTAATATCTTCCGAATAAACATTTTCAATTGTGTATTTTTCTAATACCCATGAATAGAAGATAATAATATTTTTCATGGAGAATCAAGAACATATACACCCTACTATTTCTATGAATAGAATAATTTATGGAAATTGTTTGTTTGCTCATTTTTTCAGTATCATATGGACCATGCCAAAAGAAAAAAGGAAGGGCCTTAACATACATATTCCTTAAATTATTTGAACGAATCTGATTATGCGAAATATGGACGAAGTTCTACTAAAGAATCCCAACCAATGTTCAAGGAATTCAAAATTTTGGCTAAGGATTTTTTAACAAAATGAAATGACTTCTGTTTCTAACGTTTTTGGTTCTAATGAAGCCTTTGTTTTGAATATGGAAAGGGTTATGCTTAACGTCCTTGGCTTCTTAGTGAAAGGGAGATTTCGGGATTTTTGAAGCCTTTACAAGGCATTTTTCTAAATGTTATGGATAAGATTTACTTAAATTATGGCTTGGTTATCACATTTTAGCCCTTTGGCAAAGTGACTACTTAGTACTTCTCAACTTTGTGGCTTCTTTCCACATGGGGTGGGGGTGGGATATTAATTTTTTATCCACTTATTAGTTAAATGGGTAATGTCATGTTATCCGGTAATTAATTAATTACCCACATAATTTAAAATTACCACAAATTACATAAAATTCTACTTATTTTTAAAATACTTCATATATACTTTATCTATTATACTACTGTGGTTACATGGTACCCTACATGGTACTAATTTATAATTATCTGGTATTATCGCTCGATACATGTTTTATCCCAAATTGGCCACTTTTGAGGAAACTCATTTTTTTTAATTCGTGTACCCTTTATTCTTCATGACACTTCTTTTCGCTTGTTATAAATAGCATATATACGTTAACGTCAAGATAATATCATCCCCAAGTCTATGTCAATTAACTGAAGACAAAACTTTAAAGTACGAAAATGCGAGATGCAATATCTAGCAACTCTACATCTATCTCTAGCGGTTGAGCGGGCAGTGGACCACTCAGTCCTTGAACCATGGCACAAGAACTCTGATGGTGGGAGCTTCTCGGTTCTCGAGGGAAAATTCTAGCAATGTGCCTCGTATTAACACAAGTATAACAAGCCCTCGGCTGCTAAGACTGCTGATCTTGATTACCTGAATAACCACTCTAAAAACTTTGGAGCGGAGGTGCACTGATAGCAGCTGGCAATGCATTGTAGGGCAACTGATCTAAATAATGCATATGAGAACCACACCCACCTGGAGCACCATGAGAAGCCTGAAGTGCTGAATGAAATGGCCTGGAATAATGGACCCTACCAAAAGAATCGTTTCGTCAAGATGAGGCACCACTGAACCTGTCAGAATGACGAGGCCTCTTGTCAGACCCCTTACCACTCCCCTGTGATAGAACTATCTCAAATCTCCTAGTACCATTGGCCTCATCCTAAAAAGAAATCTTACTCCCCGTCTCCTTAGCCATTAGCAATCGAATAGGCAAAATGAGTCCCTCAATGAACCTCCCCACACTCTCTCTCAGTGGAAAGTAAAAGAAGAGCATGACGGTCCATGTTAATAAATCTAGTCTCGTGCTGAGTAACAGTCATAGAACCCTGATGGAGACGCTAAAACTGCCTCCGGTAGTTCTCCCTCTGAGTGATAGGAAAACAATTCTCCAGAAATAGCTAAAAAACTGATCCCAAGTCAAAGCTTGTGACCCAACTGATCTAGCCAAACAATAATCTCTGAACCAAGTGTTAGCAGATCCAGGCAGTCGAAAACCGGATTGGCCTCCACTATCCCCATGTTTCGATGAACCTCATGACAGTTGTCCAAATAATCATGGGGATCCTCAGAAGATGTACATAAAAAGTAGTAGTGAAAAGCATGGTGAACCTGTCCAACCTCCACAAGGCATCTGAAGATGTAATTGATCCATCAACGAACTAAGCTGCCGCTCGGCTGAAGAAGTGGTACGTGACCTTGCCATTTGTGAAAGAACAAGAGTCTAGGGTTTAATTTGGCAGGGAGAGAGCAAAATAGCATGACAGAGAAGAATATACGTGAATTTTTTCCCAACTCTATAGCCTATTGGGGATAAATAAGACTTGAATAAATATTTTGTGTAAATGACCACGGATCGGTATTTTGACGATATCGGTGGGCCATATCGTTATATTAAACCTGGGCATATGCGCGGAGTTGAATTAGAAAGTCCTTATCTTTATTTGACTTGATTTGTCAAAAACTAATAATTCAAAGATTTAAAGATTTTCGAGGTTTGATCATAGGTTGACTTTATGGATATCGGGTTCGAATTTTAGTTTTTGGATCTCGGTATAGGTTTATTTTAGCATTTAAAACCTGTATGCAAAATTTGGTGCAAAATAAAATAGATTTGATAGGATTCGAGCGTTTGTGAATTTGGAATTTCTTGAGCTTTTTATTGAAAGTTTTATGCATTTTGATGTTCGATTTGTAGTTCTAGGTATTATTTTGGTGTTTTTAAAGAGTGAGCGAGTTTGTACAATGTTATTACACTTGTGTGCATGTTTGATTTGGAGTTCGATAGGCTCGGGTGAGTTTCGGATAGACTACAGATCATTTTTAGACCTAAGAGATAGCTGATTTGAGTTGTATCTAGTGTCTAAGGCATTGTACTTTGCGATCGCAAAGGTGCTCTCGCGATCGCGAACAAAAAACTGGGACATGGGCGATTCTTCTACGTGAACGCGAATATTAGAAGATTTGAGTAGCTTTGTAAGATGTATTATGACTTGTGTGAATTATCGGTTTTGGTTTTCAGCTTATTCTGAATTGGTTTGGAAGAATGATTCTCGATTAGAAAGCTTTAAGTTTGAAGAATTTACCAAATTTGACTTTTGTGTATTTTGACCCCAAATCGGAGTTTGGATTAATATGATTAATTAAGTTTGATAGTGAAAAATCTCATAAATAACTAATAAGAACAACTGCAACAACAATTCCAAAATTCTGGTATCACCGAGTAAATGAGCTACTAATGTAAACATAGTCCAAAACTCTAGTACAACTGTGAGAGAAAATAGAACATATTGAAATAAAATAAAAGGAAGGAAAGTCAAGGTGTGCGGGTGTCATAACAGATATCTCAAGGTCTCCGAATAGGTACTATCACCACTCTAGCTACCACCCCGTCTAGATGTACCTAGATGTTCACACGAAGTATAGAGTGTGTACGCAGAAAAAATCAGAAGACTTGATTTTCTGCTATCAATACACTTCCAAGGATTTTTCACCGAGACCCCGTGGGTTGGAGTCCTTGACCGAGTGTGAGCCTCAGGACTTGACGAGCTCCGACTCGAAGGAAGCAAGATCCGAGGTTGGGATAGAAGGAGAAGTCTCCACGGCACGTGGCTATGCCTAACGGGTCCGGCCTATCTAGAGCCTATTATGATGTTTCGTGTCAAGCCATCCCATCCTTGTACTCTCGAAATTAACGTACTCACACTATACCGAGTCCCTTCGCCTATATAAAGGTGACTTGACCTATATAAAGGTGACTTGACCTACCTTGTAAGGGACAGCTATTGCTTCACTTCTCCAAAAATGCAATAATTTCTCTCTCTCTCTCTCTCTCTCTCTCTCTCTCTCTCTCTCTCTCTCTCTCTCTCTCTCTCTCTCTCTCTCTCTCTCTCTCGCTCTCTCTCTCTTTCTTCTAAGATATTTGTCTCCATCGACCTCGAGGTCACTTTAGCACTTTATTATTTCCATGCTTGTTCTTCATTATTTTTCTTAATACTAATAGTGTATAGCTTGGCTCAATCGTATTTTACTTGTTATCCCCTTCCCAATTATCCTCGATAAGCCCGATATAGGCCCGAGGCTCGGCTACGAGGTACCCACTGTCTGGCTTTGCGCCTGGGAAATGTCTCCTAGCTGGTTCGATTGTTTCTTTCTTTAGCTCGATATTTATTGTTTTACTTTACGATTCAACACTACTCACCCCCATAAACTAGTTCGGGAATAGATCACGTATATTTAGGATCGCATTAAAAAATTTATTTGTTGTTACCATTTTCAAGGTAAAAAGTTTGGCGCCCACTGTGGGGCTACTAATAATAGTGATTATTTTCTTGATAGTTTTGTCACTTGAACACACTGCAGCCTTCGCACTTTTTCTTGTCCAAGATCTTTTTATTTTACTTCAAGGAACGGCTTGACAAATGAAAATGAGAAGTACAACCCCGAAAATCGCAAAGAGAGCAGTATGGCCGCTCCAGAGCTGATGCAACACTTCAGGACCTTGATAATGCATGTAGATTGATTCTAGTGAATACGAATCTGCATATCGCATAGCGGGGTAAATAAGTCACGCACCGATAACAACATGAAGCACGTCGATCAATAGGAAGCACGAAAGATCTCAGCTTGGGCAAGGAAGGAAGTTAGCCCTCGTACTATTTTCGAAATGATGCATGAACAACACTTGGCTATAACTCGGCTACAGATTCGCATGGAGACTTCTAACACTGCAGCACCCGAAATACCCCTAGTTTCGAACCAGTACCCAAGGTATCGAAGAACGATGAACCAACAACACTGTAACGACCCAAACTGTTGTCACGTGAGTTACCATTCCGTTTTACCGTTTATACTTTTATATGTTTCATTATATGTGTTTGGAGAATTTGAAGTAATTCGGATAGAGTTTGGTTAGAAATGAGACAATTAGTATCTTTATGAGAAGGTTAGTTTGGAAAAGTCAACCGAATGTTGACTTATGAGTTAGAGGGTTAGGAATGCATTTTCGAAGATTCAATTAGTTTTGGGTGGTGACTTATGACTTAGGAGCGCAATCGGAACTGAATTTGGAGGTCCGGTGTAGAATTAGGCTTGAATTGGATAAGTTTGAATTTTGGCGAAGTTTGTTTGATACGTGAGATTTTGATCTGGGGGTCGGAATGGAATTCTGATAGTTGCAGTAGCTCCGCTAGGCGATTTTGGATATGTGCGCAAAGTTTTAGGTCATTTGGAGGTGTTTAGGTCGGGTTTTGGATCAAATGCAAGTTTCGAAAGTTTTAGTTTAACTTAGGCTTGAATCCGTGGTAATTTGATGATTTTGATATTTATGATAGTGTTATTATTTTACTAGCAAATTTGAATGAAGTAATAAAACATATCTGTGCTTTTGGTTGAGGTTCCGAGGGCCTTGGGGTGATTTCGGATGGCTAACGGTGATTTTTGAAAAAGATAGTACAACAAAAGAATTGCAGTAGAGATTTCCTCTATGCGATCGCATAGGCAGGTCTACGATCGCATAGTAGGATTTATAGGGGCCATGGATGTGCCCTATGTGATCGCGTGAGAGGCTCTGCGATTGCATAGGTGTGTGACCTTGTTCAGTGCGGTCGCGTAGGGGTGAATGCGATCCCGTATTAGTGGGGCTCAGTGCTATGCGATCGCAAAGGGTGTTATGTGATCGTGTAAGAGGAAAATTGAGGGCCCGGATTTTTGGTCTATGCGATCACAAGAGCGGGGATGCGATCGCATAGAAGCACGAACTGCTGGACATAAGGGTTTTTAATAACATTTCATCCGCGAACCAAACTTATTTTCCACCATTGCTAAACAACCAAGAGAGCTTTTTGAGCGTTTTGAAGAGTGTTTTCAATGGATATTGCTTGAAGGTAAGTATCTTGACTTAAAAACACCATTTTCTAAAGAATCAGCCCTCAAATCCATAAAATTATGTGGAAATTGTGAAGGACTAGGGCTTAGTTTCTAAAAACGAATTTTGAGGATTTGAAAGGCCATTCAATATCCATTTTCGACAAACTTTATATGTACGGACTCGTGGCGAAATGAGGAATCCGTTCATATGATTTTTGAAATTTTTCGAGAAGTGGGTCCGGGCTTGGGTTTTACCAACTTTGTGATTTTTACTGTTTTTTGAGTAATTTCAGTTGGGTTATGTTCCTTTAACGTATAATAATGTATTCGTTGTGATTTTGACTAGATTCGACGTGTATAGAGCGAGATTAAAAAGGAAAATGCATTGCGGGCCAGTCTATGACTGGTTTGAGGTGAGTAGTTTGTATAGATGATGGCCTGAGTGAAACCCCAGTTTATCACATCGTGATGCTATGTTAGGGCGTGACTCGCACCCCATGGCAGGTGCGGGATTGTATATGATTGGGGATTTTGACTTGGTGCATCCCGAGAGCTAAATATAATTATTGGCGGATGATACGCATCCTGTAGTAAATATATCTTGTTTTATTGCCATGTTTGGGGCCCTGTGCCTATCTGTAGCATCCGTCTAGGATGAATATCTTTGTGATAACATGATTTGCATAATCATTGATCTCAGTCATTTGCTTAATCACTGTTATTAAATACTAAGTCACCTTTTTCCTGAAATTAGATAACTAAATTGTATTCACCTAAGTAATTGGAAATTGGGAAATTAGATTGAATCTGTTATGTGACTTATATGCATACTGTGGACTGCGTGTGGGTCGGGTTGCACGCTGCAGTAGTGATATGATGATATTGCAGTTGGGCTGTAGGCGCCCTTTCGGAGTCTGTACACACCCCCAATGAGCATCGTCGACGTTAAACGGATCCGGCTGTATGCCGCAGCGGATTCAAGTGCATTGCATTGCATTTTTACATGATACTTGACTAATATACTTGATATTGTTTTTATGTTTGTTCGTAGTTAAGCGTCAGACTGTTAGTTTTATCTTTGCTTTGTGGTATTTTATGGATTTCTTATCATCAATTATTTTCTATGCCTATTATTCAGTAAGTCGGTAGTACTCACCCCTACTCCCTTCACCGTATGTGCAGATTTAGGTACATCGGAGGCTTAGCTGATCATTCGCTGTCTTCGCATATTGTTCAGAGTTCTTGAGGTTGCTGCTTAACGTTTGCAGAACCCGGCTACTCTTCCCATTTCAGTTTATTATTATTATATACATTTCCAGCCTTATATATTTTCATTCAAATATTATTACCCAATTATTTTAGAGGCTCTAGACTTGTAACCCTAGATCTTATGGGAGTGTTTATCGGTTTTCGCATCTTTTCATATTATTCTATTAATATTATTGGATTATTGTTCTAAAATTACTATATTCTCCTTTAATTGTCAGTATTGAGATTATCGAAATAAGAGCTATTGTTGGTCAGGCTTGCTAGCATTATGGCTGGGCGCCATCACGACCGAGTTTGGGTCGTGATAAAGTTGGTATCAGAGCCTAGGTTATAAGGCCTCGCGAGTCATGAGCCGGTTTAGTAGAGTCTCGCGGATCGGTATGTAGACGTCCCTATCTGTCCTCGGGAGGCTACATAACTTTTAGGAAACACCTGACTTTCTTGAAATTTGTATCGTGCCGCTTTGTTAATGTGAAAACTAAATCTTTGTATCCTATTCTCTTGCAGATGGTGAGAAACCCTGCTAACGGACATGGCAGAAGACCACCAGTACCACCTGCCAGAGGCCGTGGACGCGGTCGTGGTGCTGGACGAGGTGGACCTGCAGGGGCAGCACCTACAGACCTACCAGCTGCCCAAGTCCAGGACCTGCCTCCAACTGTAGATGCTCCAACAGCACATGTTCAGGCATCGACAGTGCCTATCGTGATTTCTGGCCTTCAGTAGACTTTGGCTCAAATCTTGTCCGTCTGCACTTGCCTAGCTCAGGCGGTTTTAGCCACTACAGCAGGGCTACTTCTCAGACCGGGGTTGGTTATCTGACCCCCGATACTTGCACACACGAGCAGGTTGTTCAGGGCTTACAGACACCTGAGGTAGCTCCAGTTCAGCCAGTTCAGCCAGTTGCTCCAGTTGCACCTGTTACATCGATTATTCCAGTTGCACCAGTTGCACCAGCTCCAGCTCATGCAGTTCCGGGTATGCCAGATGACGAGTAGCGTCGTTTGGAGAGTTTCAATAGACTCCAGCCTCCGACATTCAGTGGTGTTGAGAGCAAGGATTCCCAGGGTTTTCTTGATAAATGTCAGCGTATGCTTCGTACTGCGGGTATTTTGGAGTCTAGTGGAGTGGCTTTTACTACCTCCTAGTTCATAGGTCCTGCATTTACTTGGTGGGAAGAGCTCAAGAGGCGTAGGCCTATTGGGGTAGCGCCAATCACTTAGCAGTAGTTCTCCGCGGTATTTTTTGAGAAGTATCTGCCCTAGTCTCACAGGGAGGAGCTGTGTCGTCAGTTCGAGTGGTTGACTAGGGAGATGTGACATTGAATCAATACGAGTTGAGGTTTACACAGCTGGCTATGCATGCTACCTGGATGACCCCGATAGATAGAGAGAGGATCATGAGGATTGTAGATGGCTTCAACTATCCAATCCATATACTAATGACTAGAGAGATGGCTACAGAAGCTAAATTTGAGGAGGTACTTTATGCAACTTGTCTGATTGGGACAGATCGCCATCGGAAGCGTATGGAGAGGGAGGCCAAGAGGACTTGAGGTTCAGGTTATTTCAGCGGTGCTCCGTCTAGGGGCCAGTTCCAGCATGGTAGAGGTCGTTCTTTCGGGCCTCCTCAGTCAGGACGTACAGAGTCCAGTGGAGCCTCTTCAGGCCGGGGTCATCAGGGACATCAACAGAGTCAGCCTACACTGAGTGCTCTTCCAGCTCAGAGCTTTGCTCCTGCTCCTTCATCTCAAGGTTCATCTGCAGCGAGGGGTTCTCACCAGTTCCCTTCTCCAGCCCCAGGTCGTTGCTATGAGTGTAGTGAGTTGGGTCACATGAGGAGACAGTGTCCTCTGCTCCATAGTAGACAGTCTCAACAGAGGGATCAACCCTCGTCTTCTACTCCGATTTCTTTGGCTCCCACTCAGTCAGCTAGGGTGGAGTCAAGGTAGCCACATGTCGCCTCAGGGATGAGGACCGTACTGGCGATGGTCAGACTCGTTTCTATGCCCTTCCAGATATGAGGGACGTTATTGCTTCGGATGCAGTAATCACAGGTATTATCTCAGTCTTCCATAGGAATGCTTCTATCTTATTTGATCCTGGATCTACCTATTCCTATGTAACTTCATATTTTGCTCATCAATTGGGAATTACCCGTAGTTGTCTTTCCTGTCCCGTGCACGTATCTACCCCGATGGTTGTTACTATTATTATGGATCATGTATATCGATCTTGTCTGGTGACTATTGGGTGTTTGGAGAACCGAGTTGATTTGTTATTATTGGGCATGGTAGATTTCGACGTGATTCTAGGTATGGATTGGCTATCTTCGTACCATGCTATTCTGGATTATCATGCCAAGACAGTTGCACTATCTATTCCGGGTATTCCGAGGATGGAGTGGCGAAATTCATTATGTACCCAGCAGGGTTATTTCCTTCCTAAAAGCCCAACGGATGGTTGGAAAGGGTTTTTTGTCGTATTTGGCTTTCATGAGTGATGTGGAAGTGGAGGCTCCATAGTCTTGATTTGGCTCTCATTATAAGGGATTTCCTTGATGTGTTTCCAGTGAACTTGCCGAGCATGCCACCGAAAAGGGACATTGATTTCGATATTGATCTGCTGCCGGGCACTCAGCCCATCTCTATTCCTCCCTATCGTATGGAACCATTGGAGCTATAGGAGTTGAAAGAAAAACTTCAGGAAATTCTAGATAAGGGGTTCATTCGCCCCAGTGTGTTACCTTGGGGTGTGCCACTGTTATTTGTAAAGAAGAAGGATGGCACGATGAGAATGTGCATTGACTGCAGACAGCTGAACAAGGTGACACTAAAGAACAAGTACCCACTACCCCGTATTCAGGATTTGTTTGATCAGCTTCAGGGAACAAGGGTATTTTCTAAGATTGGCCTCCGATCAGGTTGTCACCAGATGAAGATTAGTCATTCAGACATTATGAAGACTACTTCCAGGACGAGATATGGGCCCTACGAGTTTCTAGTGATGTCCTTTGGGCTGACTAATACCCAAGCCGCGTTCATGCACTTGATAAAAAGTGTATTTCGACCATAAATGGATTCTTTTGTGATCATGTTTATTGATGATATTCTGGTGTACTTGCGTATCCATGAGGAGCATGTGCAGTACTTGAGGGTGGTATCGCAGAGATTGAGAGAGGAGAAGCTTTATGCGAAGTTCTCAAAGTGTGAGTCTGGCTTAGTGCTGTGGTTTTTCTGGGACACGTGGTGTCCAGTGATGGTATTCAGGTTGACCCAAAGAATATTGAGGCGGTGCAGAATTGGCCTAGAGCGTCCTCAGCTACTGATATCCGGAGTTTCCTCGGTTTGGCGGGTTATTACTGCAGATTCGATCAGGGTTTTTCATCCATTGCTTCGCCTTTGAGGAAGTTGATACAGAAGAATGATCCATTTGTGTGGTCGGATGAATGCGAGGAGAGCTTTCAGAAGCTCATGTCGGCTTTGACCATAGCTCCAGCATTAGTATTGCCATCATCTTCATGTTCTTACACGGTGTATTGTTATACTTCGAGAGTTGGGATCGGTTGTGTATTGATTCAGGAGGGTAGAGTGATTGCTTATGCTTCTCGTCAGCTGAAGCCCCATGAGAAGAACTACCATGTGCATGACTTAGAGTTGGCTGCAATTGCTCATGCCTTAAAGATTTGGAGGCATTATCTGTATGGTGTATCTTGTGAGGTATATACAGACCATCGCAGTCTTTAGCACTTGTTTAAGAAGACGGATCTTAATCTTAGAGAGCATAGATGGCTTGAGTTACTCAAAGATTATGATATTACCATTTTGTATCATACCGGGAAGGCCAATATAGTGGCCGATGCTTTGAGCCAAAACTCTATTAGTATGGGTAGTTTGGCGTACATTCCAGTTGGGGAGAGGCCCTTTGAGGTTGATGTTTGGGCCTTGGCCAATCAGATGGTGAGATTAGATATTTCTGAGCCCAGTCGGGTGTTGGCTAGTGTGGTTTCCCAAACTTCTTTGTGTGACCGCATCAGAGAGCGCTAGTATGATGACCCGCATTTGCTTGTCCTGAAGGATAGGGTCCAGCATGATGATGCCATAGATGTGACCATTGGAGATGATGGTGTGTTGCGGATGCATGGCAGGATTTGCATGCCCAATGTGGATGGTCTACGAGAGTTGATATTATAGGAGGCCCACAGCTCGCGGTATTCGATTCATCCGGGTGCCGTAAAGATGTACCAGGATTTGAGACAACATTATTGGTGGAGGAGAATAGAAAAGGATATTATGAATTATGTGGCTCGGTATCTCAACTACAAATCAAGTATGAGCACCAGAGACCCGGTGGCGTACTCCAGCGGATGGATATTCCATAGTGGAAATGGGAGAATATTACCATGGATTTTATGAGTGGTCTTCCTCGTACCTTAAAGAAGTTTGATTCGATTGGGTGATTGTGGATAGGCTGGCCAAGTCCGCTTACTTCTTTCTAGTATACACTACCCATTTTGTGGAGAGGTTAGCAGAGATTTTCATCCGGGAGATTGTACGGTTGCATGGGGTCCCGGTTTCCATTGTCTCAAACAGGGGTGTTGTGTTTACTTCCCAATTTTGGAGGACTTTTCATCAGGAGTTGGGCACACAGGTACAACTGAGCACGACATTTCATCCTCGGACAGACGGGAAGTCCGAGCGCACTATCCAGATATTGGAAGACATGTTGCGTGCCTGTCCATTGATTTTGGAGGTTCTTGGGCTAAGTTCTTGCCACTTGCAGAGTTTTCATATAATAACAACTATCAATCCAGAATCTAGATGGCACTGTATGAGGCCTTATATGGGAGAAGGTGTAGATCTCCGGTTGGTTGGTTTGAGCCCGGCAAGGCTAGATTATTGGGGACAGGGATAGTTCAGGATGCCTTAGAGAAGGTGAAAGTGATCCAGGAGAGACTTCGTACAGCTTAATGGCGTTAGAAGAGTTATGCGGATTGAAAGGTTCGAGATGTATCTTATGCAGTGGGCGAGAAGGTCTTCTTGAAGGTTTGGCCTATGATAGGCGTTATGAGGTTTAGAAAGAAAGGGAAGCTGAGTCCAAGGTTCATTGGACCTTTTTAGATACTTAGGAGGATTGGGGAGGTGGCCTATATGCTCTCTTACCACCTAACTTGTCAAGAGTTCATCCGGTGTTCCATGTTTCTATGGTCTAAAAGTATGTTGGGGACTCGTCTCATGTGTTAGACTTCAGCAGGATCCAGTTGGATGAAGACTTGACCTATGATGTGGAGCCGGTGGCTAGTTTTGGTCGCCAGGTTCAAAAGTTGAGATCTAAGGACATAGCTTCAGTGAAGGTGCAGTGGAGAGGCCGGCCCATGGAGGAATCCACTTGGGAGACCGACCAGGAGATGCGCAGCAAATATCCTCACTTGTTTGATACTGCAGGTATGTTTCTTGACCCGCTCGAGGACGAGTGTTTGTTTAAGTTGGGGAGGATGTAACGACCCGAACCGTCAATCATGTGAGTTACTGCCCCATTTTTTCCCGTTTATGCTTTTACATGTTTCAGTATATGTGTTTGGAAAATTTTAAGTAATTTGGATAAAGATCGGTTAGAAATGAGACAATCAGTCTCTTATGAGATGGTTAGTTAGAAAAATTCAACCGAATGTTGACTTATGAGTTAGAGGGCTGGGAATGGATTTCCGACAATTCGACTAGTTTTGGGTGGTCATTTATGACTTAGTAGCGCAATTAGAACTGAATTTGGAGGTCCGATGTAGAATTAGGCTTGAATTGGCCAAGTTTGAATTTTCGCGAAGTCCGGTTGATAGGTGAGACTTTGATCCGGGGGTCGGAATGGAATTCAGACAGCTGTAGTAGCTCCGTTAGGTTATTGTAGATATGCGTGGAAAGGTTCAGTTCATTCGGAGGTGTTTAGGTCGTGTTTTGGATCAAATGCAAGTTTTGGAAGTTTTAGTTTAACTTAGGCTTGAATCTGTGGTAATTTGATGGTTTTGATGTTTATAATAGTGTTTTTATGTTACAACCAACTTTGAATGAAGTAATAGAACATATTTGTGCTTTTGGTTAAGGTCCCGAGGGCCTCGGGGTGATTTCAGATGGCTAACGGGGATATTTGAAAAGGATAGTGCAGCAGAAAAATTGCAACAGAGATTTACTTTATGCGATCGCATAGGTAGGTCTACGATACCATAGGAGGTTTTGGAGAGGCCATGGATTTTCCTTATGTGATCGCGTGAGAGGCTCTGCGATCGCATAGGTGTGGGAGCTTGTTCAGTGCGGTCGCGTAGGGTGAATGCGATCGCGTAGGGTGAATGCGATCGCGCATTACTGGGGCTCAGTGTTATGCGATTGCAAGGGGTGTTATGCAATCGCGTAAGAGGAAAATTGAGGGACTGAATTTTTGTTTTATGCAATCGCAGGAGTAGGGATGCGATCGCAGAGAAGCATGAACTGCTGGACATAAGGGATTTAATAACATTTGATCTGCGAACCAAACATATTTTCCACCATTGTTAAGAAACCAAGAGAGATTTTTGAGCATTTAGAAGTGTGTTTTCAATGGGTATTTTTTGGAGGTAAGCCTCTTGACTTAAAAACACCATTTTTATAACGAATCAACCCTCAAATCCATGAAATTATGTGGAAATTTTGAAGAACTAGGGCTTAGTTTTTGAAAATGAATTTAGGTGATTTGAAAGGCCATTCGAGCTCTGTTTTTTGACAATCTTTATGCGTACGGGCTCGTGGCGAGACGAGGAATCTGTTGATATGATTTTCGGAATTTTTGGAGAAGCGGGCACGGGCTCGGGTTTTACCAACTTCGTGATTTTTAGTATTTTTCGAGTAATTTCAATTGAGTTATGTTTCTTTAACCTATAATAACGTATTCCTTGTGATTTTGACTAGATTTGACGCGCGTAGAGGGAGATTCAAAAGGAAAAGGCATTGCGTACCAGTCAACGACCGGTTAGAGGTGAGTAGTTTGTATAGATGATGGCCTGAGGGTTTGAAAACCTGGTTTATCACATCGTGACGCTATGTTAGGGCGTGACCTGCACCCCATGGTAGGTGCGGGATAGCATATGATTGGGGATTGTGACTTGGTCCATCCCAAGAGCTAAATATACTTATTGGAGGCTGATACACACCCTTTAGTGGATATATCTGGCCTTATTTCCATGTTTGGGGCCTTGTGCCGATCTGTAGCATCCGTCTAGGATGAATATTTTTGTGATAACATGATTTGCATAATCATTGATCTCAGTCCTGTGCTTAATCACTGTTATTAAATGCTAAGTCATCTTTTTCCTGAAATTAAATAACTAAATTGTATTCGCCTTAATAATTGGAAACTGGGAAATTAGATTGAATCTGTTATGTGACTTATATGCAAACTGTGGACTGAGTATGGGTGGGGCTGCATGCCGCAGCTGTGATATGATGATATTGTGCTTGGGCTGTAGGAGCCCCTCCGAAGTCTGTACACACCCACAGTGAGCGTCATTGACATTAAACGGGTCGGGTTGTACACCATAGCAGATTCATGTGCATTGTATTGCATTTTTCATGATACTTGACTGATATACTTGATATTGTTTTGTTCTTAATTTGTTCTTAAGGGTCGGACTGTTAGTTTTAGCTTTGTTTGTGGCATTTCGTGAATTTCTGATCTTCAGACATTTTCTATGCTTATTATTCGCTAACTCGGTAGTACTCACCCCTACTCCTTGCACCTTGTGTGCAAATTCAGGTACACCGGAGGCTTAGCTGATCAGTCGTTGTCTCCGCAGATTGTTCAGAGTTGTTGAGGTAGCTGCTTGATGTTCGTAGGACCTAGCTACTCTTCGCATTTCAGTTTATTATTATCATATACATTTCCAGACTTATATATTTTCATTTAGATATTATTATCTAGTTGTTTTAGAGGCTCTAGACTCGTGACCCCTTATCTTATGGGAGTATTTATCGGTTTTCATATCTTTCCATATTATTCTATGAATATTATTGGATTATTATTCTAAAATTATTGTATTCTCTTAAATTGTCGATTTTGAGACTTATTATCGAAATGAGAGTGATTTTTGGTCAGGCATGCCTAGCGTTATGGTTGGGCGCCATCACGACCGAGTTTGGGTCATGACAAACAGATCCTACAAAAGTAAGAATGATGGAAAACCTCGTCATAAAGATCGAATCGTGCTCGCGGAAACTCCTACAGCAACCACTTCCCAGAGGTCTTATCCCGGGACGCTCTTCATGAAAGTCGGAAACAATGAAAATCCCTAGGAGTGGCAGGATCCCAAGTCCCCACTAGCATATCACCACTTGCACATGTCCGCCCAGGAAAAATTACCTCCAAGATAGAGAATTCGGGCCCGTCCCGACAATTTGGAGAGACTCCCTCGAAAGAAGCCACGACGCAACGTTACTATTCAATATCCGATCTCGAGGAATCGCTCACCATACCACCGCGATCCATGGACGCGTATGCCAACGCTATTCGGGCAATGCAAAAAGGGCCAGATGCTCTAAAAGCTGGAAGAAGCAGAGATAAAGCATCACGAAAATCCATACCTCGCTCTTCGACGAGACAAACGAGATCGCTCCCGGTCCCAAATAGTTGGGCGGCACAGGCCTTCGCCCAAAACCCGAGCATAGCATACCTAGAAGCTCTAGAGCAGTTCGAACAAAACCTAATTGAATATAAGATCAAGGCTTGGTCGGGTGCTGGCAGCCAACACCGAACCCAAATCAGGACCGTGCACAACCATCGAGAAACCTGCTCGGGTCAAGCATATCAGGGCAGATCCGTAGCAGAGGAGTTGGCGCTGAATGAATGAAAACATCATCCATATGGCACAAATAGGAAAGATGATTTGACATAGATCACGCCTCACGACAATAAGGTAATAGTCCGAGGAAAATGCCCTCGAGGAACCTCTAATGGTACAAGGTTCGGCAAGACATTTCCAGCAAAGAAACCTCACCCAATAGAGTGCCATTCCAATGTTGCAACTCCAAGCATAGTGTTCACATAAGCAGAGCCAGGGACTACAAGTGGCTACCACCTGTTCAACTAGAACCCATCCAGGGAAACCATGGCCCACCACAAGGATCCTAAGGCGCTCAGGGTCACAACCCCAGTGGGGAAGCCATTACACCATTCAACAAAGGTTGCCGGAAAGAATCGTCGAACGAGCAAACCCGGATACAACTCCATGGACAAAAAGAGACCGAACAAAATGAAGCCAACGATTCGCGGCGCATCATCACAGCCATAAAAGGTTGGTAGCACCCCGAAAATATCTGTAGGACATAAAGCTTCCATCGCTAGAAAAGGATGGCCCCAGGAAACGCTCCCAAGAGGCTCATTTTCGCTCGAGAAAAAGGATACCGAGATTCCACCTTTCGTCACATTAACATATTGGCAGCTAGCTGAGGCATTCGATGACCCTTGACTCCGCTGAAGGATCCAAGGCAACAACTGGGCCCACCGAACATTCTCTCCTCGATCGTATTTTTAACAGGAAGAAGGTCCTACCAACAATCCAAGTCAATATAGATTACGCACTGAGCTCACAATGTTTAGAATGTCATGAACGAGTTATGAAGCTAGAGAACAGAACTTCTGCAACTATTCAAGAAATTAGGCTTAGCGATATTTCTAAGGCAGTTAGTAGCATCGTAAAAGAAACATAATGTGGGGAGAATCATTAAAATTTCCAAACATAGAGAGTTAGCCTCACATACCTTATATCTGATACTTTTAACCATATCACAATATTTTTTTCCTCTTTCAACGGTAATCTCGGTCAATATATATCAAGAGGAACCAATATTACCACTAATATTCATGTTTAGGAACTTAGGAATTTTATCAAACACCTTATGAGCGTAAAACCTCCCAACCCTTAGTAATTGATCTTTTCTTCATCAAGTTCTCATTTTACTACTTCTAGATGATTCTACAATCACAAATTGATGTAACTAACACCATTTCTCATCACCCAAATGTTTTACAATCATAAGTCGACAACACAAAACCAGTGTATATGGGCGAGATCGAGAAGCTTCATTTCACGTTCATTGCGTATCTCCCTTAGCCTCACAAAGGCCCTGAAGATCCAAGAACGCAGCTCGAGGCTTTGAACTCCAAAGCTCTTCACACTCGACCTCGATGTACCATGAGTCTGTGGTTATCGAGGGTAAGCAGGAAGTTCCCTAGACATGTTGTCCAAACTAGCATCACCTGCAAGAATAGTATTAGTCTGCACCAGATTACTAGGCAGCTGTACCAACTATCTTACTTTGTAATAAATCCTTTTGTACTATGTTTGGATTTTTCCTCATATATAAAGGAGATCCTTGTCATTTTTAGGTCATCTGATGCTCAACATTGAATACACAAGAACATATTCTCTTGCTCTCACTACAGCACTTATTGCCTATATTCATTGTGTTATATTTATTGTTCTTCATTTATTATTTAGCATTGGTCATAAAGAGCCATCATCGCTGCTCTCATAATTTTTAAATCTCCCTTCGACCGCCCTAAGCTGGTTACCTGACTCGGCCTCGAGACCCATATCCGTCAGCTCGAGGCCCAGATCTCCAAATCATTTGGTTTGACTATCCCATTGTTTCAAGCTACAATCTTGCTTCCTAGTTTTTTACTTAGCATCATTTGCCTTACAACTAGCATAAAAATTGATCACATATTTTTAGAACCACACAATTAAATATAATTATTATTACCATTTTCACGGTTGTCACACCTCCTTTTTACACCCCTCAAAAGAGTATATGGGAGTTTTTTCAATTTAAGTGACAATCGAAACATGATTAATTTATTTAAAATCAGAGTTGCCCCTTCGGATAATTTATGGTTTCCCAAGTCACCGGTTTAAATTCTGAATCAAGAAAAAGTTTTACTATGTTATACAATATGCGAACATAAAAATTCGGGTAAGAAATTCCGTTAACCTAGTAGGCATTCCCGAGTTCTTTGGTTCTAGCATGGTCGCTTTGATCATACTTAGCTTACAAAATTTATTTATTACTGGTTTTAGAACCTATGTACAATTGTGTTTCACCGCTTTTTCATTAAGAAAATTATTTTGATATGATTCACCTGTATGTATACCTATTTGTTTGGCACGTCAAATATCATGTCACGCGAACGTGTCCACAATTAGTAAATGTTTATTAATATTAAGGAAACATTTGACCCAAGCTGCACGAACGCATACTCCAATTTATACAAATATAATTATGTCACGCGAACGTGTACACAATCACGATGGTAGATTAACTAGTGTTCCTAAAGCATTTTCTAAGAATATTCATAAAGTTGTGTGCCTAAATTTCATATCAGCACTAACAAAAAATTAATACATTTAAAATTTGCTACTGCATGCAACCACATTCGTTTCACACTTTTGAAGTACTTTTGTAAAAAGAAAAAGATAGCGACCAAGACATTAGGCAGTTCACCAGCAATGAGCAAAAGTAAAAAAAATTAAAGAAGAAAAGTAGCACTATTACTAAAGTAGGGATTCGTCAGTTCACCACAATGATACAAGTTTTACAATTCTCACACTAACGAATGTAAAATAAAGGAGTTAGAAAGATTGGGCACATCTGTTCAGAAAAATAATAATGTGTTCCTTTTAACAGTAAGCATATCTAATTTCGAGTCACTCAAAATAAAATCCAACACTTTCAACTCTTACTTATACGTATGCAAAAGAATTGTAAAATGTAAATCTATTATGAACCTGTTAACTCTAAATTATGAATACTGCTGCTATGTTACAATTTTATTCACAAAGAAATTATAATAACTTAGAGTAAACAAAGAATGAGATTTTTGAACAAAGAAAAAGAAAATCGTGTTTCCAAGAGAGGGTCCTTTTTTAGTGTTCTCCGGCAAATTTTTCTAGCTTTCTAGGTGTCTCTTTTTGTTCAATATGATCAAAGGAACTCACATCTCCAAATGGCTGCCTAGAACTCTTAGGAAAACTCAGGCATCATTCATTTAGAGTGTAAGGAGGTTCTTTTGATGTTCTAATTCTATTGCGGCTGATCTCTTCTAGTTTATCTCTCTTATTCTCCTAAACTCATATATCTCTGTTTCTTTGCTCTCTCCAGCTTTCTTTCTCTATACTTATATAAATGTGATACTAAAGAACACAAAGTTCCCAAAACCAATTTTCTTGCAAAGTTCACACCAAATATAGCCTTTAGAAGTACTTTCCCATGAACCTAATATGTTCTACTTCATATTAGAACAAACTTACATTTTAACTAAATTTCCATCAGTAACTATAAATAACATATGGAAAATCATGTCAAAACGTATCAAACAAATAGTGCTATAAGAAGCTAGTGAATGAGAAGAATAGGGCTAAAATGCAGTACAATTCATAGCTTAGATAGCAGGATCACAACATCTTATTAACTTCCTCCATTCAACTCATACATCACCACAATCACAAGGCAGTATGCATACAACTAAAAATTCAATCAAATCCAACTGAACCGACCTAAAAGAAAAAGGGGAAAAATTGAACAAGAGTAATGGGTAATAAATAGTTTTTCCTAACAAGTAAACTAAACTACGAAAACAACTACTACTCAAAGCTCCATATTTCCACTTGATTTCAAACCAAGCTATACATTAGGTGTAACAGCAGATCAAATAGCGAGGAACTAAACCACAGCCCTTAACTTAGAACACTTGTTAGCCCAGATACACCAGAATAGGTTCAATAATTTACAGACTCAGAAATTGAAATCGAAAACAAAAATCACAATGACTCTTTACAGAATTTGAACCGAAAAAGAATTTCCAACAACCAAGATCAATCAAATTTTCAAATATCAGAATAGGAAACCTTTATTTTCAGAAGTTGAAGAAAATCAGGAAAGTTTTGAACAAAGATCACTAAAACAGTAAATGCCAACAGTTTTTTGTATTTTTTTAATGGATTTTATCTCTTAAAACTCTATATTCCATGTGTCCCCTTGGATATCTACTCTTCTTAGCTTAAATAGGCAATAGAAAAGGCCACTTCCATTCATAATTGCCCTTTAACAATTTATTATTTCATTCCACCCAATTCAAGTTCTTTTTTATTTAATATTGTGTTATTAACCCTACCATTATAAAAACTTCTTAATTAGGTGAATACCCCATTTGTATACAACAATTCTCAAGTTATCTATCACGACCGTTAAACTAACCATGAAATCAAAACAAAAATAGGTCAAATCGACCCAATTAGTAGCCTATAAATCTGTAATCCCCATTGAATCTCTTTCAAGTTAGATACCATAACAAAGCTAACAAAATTTATAAATTGACAACACTCTACTTAAGCTAATGAATAGAACATGCCACAACCTTAATCATAAAAGGACAACAATTTAACCTTAACTAAAATTTGAGAAGCAAAACTGAAAAACTAACAAACGATCATTGAATTGATATAAAAGGAAAAACAAAACAGAGTTCGAAATTCTTCAAACATACAGACCAAGAACAAATCATTAGAACAATCCTAGAAGAATAAGAAGAGGAGAAGAACACACCAATGAAACTTTGCGAAAAGAAAAATAAAACTCAACTTGCTACACTCAAAATTGAAACCTGATGAATTGATTCGCACAAAACTGATACCAATCGCTTTTCTCTGTCAAGAAAGAGCGAATGACATCAATTTTGTAGTGATTCAGCCTTCCTGAGCCGATGCATGCCACCAATTTGGACCATATCTACTTTTAAACTATTAGGGCTTGAATTTGGATCTAATATTCGAGAGGTTTGAGCAAGATTTGAGGGAATCTAACCTAGGATTTGGAAAGAGGGGGATGTGGCGGTTCGGTGGTATTATTTTTGTGGTGAATGGAGCCGGCCGCCACCAGAAGGCGGAGGAGGATAATGGTGACTATCTCTAGAGTTTAGGGGGTGAGAGAGACGAGGGTGACTTGGAGGGGGCGGGCTTAAGGTTTGGGTATACTAAAATGGCGGTAATTAACGTGAACCGTTGGATGATAAAAATTCAACGGTTATGATCAAGTGGGCATGAAACGGGGGCGTTTGGGGTAGCAACGGGGCGGATCGGGTGTGGGAATGGGTATGGGTAATTTTGGAACAAGTTTGGATGGGTTTTTGGGCGCGACAGGGTAGATTTGGTTTGGGCTTGAAGAACTAAATTAATAACAGCGCAAATTTGATTTGTTCACTTCTTTTTCTTTTTTAATTATTTCAAAAACTAAAAACATTAAAAATAAAACCTAAATTAATGCCTAGACAAAAATTTACACCACAATTTATTATCTTCAAATAGTAATATCATAAATAATTAAATACCAAATAAAAAGAAAAACTATCAAAGTTCAAAAATTAAAATTAAAAGTGCAAAAATAACTATTTTTGAGATTTTTCCAAAACTTATAAATAAATAATTTACTACTTAATTAACAAATGCAAAGTTAAATCCTAAATGCAAATGCAACATATTTTTTTATTTTTATTAATTAAATAAAATAAACATGCACATACAAATGCAAACAATTGATAGAAAATGCCAAAAACATCCAAAAATTACAAACAAAATGGAAAAAATTATTTTGTTTTGAATTTGTGGGACTAATTTATAGAGGGGGAAAACATGTGCTCATAGTTGCCCCTCATTGCTCGGAAACCTGAAAAGTTTTCGTGCAAAGATAACGTGAGCAGATACGAGAGATTTTTGCCCATTTGAACATTCCATGGGAAGAATTTTTGAAATAATCTGGCCGAACCTCTACTTCAAAGGTTTGCTACATATCCTTGGCTATAAAGAAATCAGGTCACTGTAGTTCGGGAAGTTTCGGTAGTTGGGACTACCATGAAGTTGTGATTTCACTATTGTTGTTGCTGCTGCTTACTGACCTCCTTATTACACCATGAAAAAATAAAAGAAGCTAGACTAAACTATGATCTAAGCATTACAAAGATCGGTTCTATACTTCTCAAGCTTGATCTTGCAGTTTCTGCTGCTTGTTTTACTTGTATTATCCAAGCGAGATTCCTTTGTTTCCGACTTGAATTTGCAATCTGAAATGCTTTCCCTTTTCTTCAGGTGGATGCCTGATTGCTGAACTTGAACTGCTTCTTCCCTTCCTATGAAACTCGAATTGTTTTACCTTGAAACTTGAGTTGTCTTCTTTTGACCATTGATTCCTTCCCTCTGTTCTCCAGGTGGGATCCTTATTACCAACGCTTGATTTGCTTTGTTCTCTAGGTGGGCTCTCGACTACCGACGCTTGATTTGCTTAATTCTCCAGGTGGTCTCCCGATTACAGATGCTTGATTACTTTGTTGTTCAGGTGTGCTCCTGATTACCGATGCTTGATTTTCTATGTTCTCTAGGTGGTATCGTGATTACCGATGCTTGATTTGCTTTGTTTTCCAGGTGGGCTCCTGATTAATGATGCTTGATTTTCTTTGTTCTCCAGGTGGACTCCTGATTACCGATGCTTGAACTCCAGGTGGGCTCCTGATTACCGACAGTTGATTTGCTTTGTACTCCAGGTGGGCTCTTGAGTAACCACACTTGATTTGTTTTGTTTTCCAGATAGGCTCTTGATTACCGACGCTTGATTTGCTTTGTTCTCCTGGTGGGCTCCTGATTACCGATGTTTGATGTACTTTTGAATTGTATTCCCGTTTAAAACTAGCGTTGTACTTCCTTGTTTTTCAGATGGTTACTTGACTTCAACAAAATAGACAAAACAAAATAAATTTTCCTCCCACTATTTGGTTGCTTGGCCTATTTGTGAGTGTTAATTGAATCATGTTATCAAATATCTCTAAGAATTTGAAGGCTAAAGCCCATTATCTAGGAGAGTCCTGAAAACTTCTGGTAAAATAAATGTTTCAAAGTTACATTATATTTTCTAAAGGTATGACTTGTATTGAATCTTGTTATCCAAGACAGTCCTAAAACTACATCCCGTTATCCATGAGGGTCCTGAAAATTTCAAATTAAATCTTATCTTAAGCTTGAAAACTTTTACGACCGAATTATTCTTCCCTACAACAAAACTTATGTTAAACCTTATTATCTAATTGAAATCTTGAAGCTAGGTCCCATTATTCAGGAGGGTCCTGAAAACTCCTAACAGAATCCTATATCAAACATGAAAACCTTGAATCCGACTTATATTCCTTTGGGATACATTTATTCTATGTTCTACTACTCATGATTGTTTGAATTCTAAACTAGGTCCCATTTTCCAAGAGGGTCCTGAAAGTTTACGATCAAACCTGTCTGGTGCTTACCTTTCCTTACGGAGGGTTTCTCCGACACAAACGACATTTTCTGCCCCTGTCTCAATCAAAGAAAAATCTTGTGAGTTTTAAAACTATGGTGTTTGGTTTGTGGCCTTTACTTTGAGGGTGATTGATCCTTCACTTCCCATGATAACTTTGATTTCCGCTCGAAGACCTTGCCTGTTTATTGACCAACCACTTTCTCTATCACCTTTATCACAAAAAATACCTCTTTTCTATTCAGAACCAATACTCTCCGTCTGTTGCATTGCTCATCAACTGATATTTACCCAACCATTGTGTTTCATATAGATCCCAAAGCATGTTCATTGTTACCTACTCAGTGTGCACGTTGTTCTTTCCTGATATAAATCACCAGCCTTGCCCTTGAGGTCTATTACTCCTTCACTTGCCATGATAACGTTTATTTCTGCTTGGAAGACCTTGCTTGTCACTGATTAATCACCCTCTTTTGTTGATCTTATCATAGAAAATACCTTTGATCCGTTTACCTTAACCCCCAATATATTGCATTGTTCATGAATTGGCATATACCAAACTTTTGTATTTCACATGAATCCTAAAGTATGTTGATTGTCACCAACTCAGTGCGCTTATTGTTCTTTCCTGACTTATGACACTTTGATGTACTAGCTAGATACTGTTTTGTGCAATTGGAAAGCTGGTGGAAATTTTTGAAGTCATCTAACTTGTTCTGACTAAATAGACTCAGGAAGAGGAAGTAAACGAGACAAAAGGAACAAAGTAAAGGACAAAGGAAAGAGATGATTTCTAAAAGAAAACTACAAAGTAGAAACCTATCAGATGTGGATACCAACTCTAATGACCATGACATGCACCTGTGGCCTATTCTGTTAAGGTGGTCTGATGTCCAACTCTTGTTATGCCCCTAAACAGTGAAACTGGGCTCCAATGCTCCAATTATCCAATCTCATTCATAATCCTTATTTAACTTGTGCTACCCGGATGGTTTTCACCATCAAGTCTCTCTCATTTTGTTCTTTTTCTCAACTCACCATCACCTTATGGTGCCTGTGAGGGTTTTCACCAATAAGACTCTCTCATTTTATTTTTTTCTTCTTATATTCTCTGATTCCGTAGATGGCAAGGCATCAACCATGGTAAAAATGTCATGTGCTCCTGGCATGGCTAGTTCAGCACTCTCAAACAATATCTAGGAGGTCTTTTTGGACTTTAATATAGCTTCTCAACAAGGTAAGAAAGAAAGGATATCATAAAGGCTCAAAATAACTCAAACAACGAGGTTAATTTATTTCCAACTTTTGAAATCCATTCTAAAAACTTTGTTCCAGTTTCTAAAACAAAAGGAATATGGATTCTTTTCTTCTATTGGAAATATTAAGGAAGACCGCCCAACTCTCGACTTCGTGGGAAAATGTTTTATTCAAAATGTCCGGACCCTAAGACTGTCTACGTATCTTGTGGTGACAAGTATTAGGTCAAACTTAGTAAACACGGATACGTTTTGTTGTTGCTATTTTTCTTTATTTTTTTGTTGAATTTTTCGCATGACACTAACTTGATTCCAAAAGAGGGGAGGTCAAAGAAATTAGTATAGGCTCAAAAGGGTATCAAATGATGTAAGTGTTTGGGTAGTTGAAAGAGGGCCTCCCAATCCCTGAAAATGCCAAGTACAACACATGCAACTTGAAAGGAAAATTGAAGATCATTTACATTATTTCTTCTGAGGCTTCGGCATTGGTATTACTGATATGCGTTCCACTTTTCTTTAGCGCCTTGTCAAGTACAGAACCCTCGTTAGGTGATTCCCTTTTCACAATGGACATCCTTCCTTGTTTCGAAGAAAACTTTCAAGACTTTATTTATAACTTGAGATGCATTTGAACTCAAAGTTACTTTATTCATATCATCCGCGATGCACTTTCCTTTATTGAATTCTTGCAACCCTATTAACTTCCCAAATTATCTGCCCGAGTTTTACATGGTTTCAGCTTCAAAGGATCTCAAAATGTCCAACTCTGTACTAATTTCCATCAAATGTCTCTATTATCTTCAAAATTGTTTCATTGATTCATGATTATACTAACTTATAAGGCTAGGCCTAGAATTATACGTGCGTGTCATATCACTAGAGCGGGCAAGAAGAGAACTTAAACAGAAATGACTAGAAATAACAAAAATAGAAAATTCCATTAGACAAACGATGAAGGTGTTTGAGCATCTGTCTCAACCCAAACCCCACTTCGGTCATGATGGCGCCTCTCGTGAAGATAAGGCCAGTCAGACCATTATAAAACACCTTTTATAAGCAGTTAAATAGTTCATAAGCAGTTTAAAAATGATTTAATGACATTAATTAGCAGAATGACAACCCAACACAACCCAAATCAAGATGCCACAAGTCACGAGCATCTATTAAAGTTTGATTACAGATCTACAAGGTCTAAACATATACAGAACAGGAATAATGAAAAAAAGAAGGAAGTAGTGCTGCGAACACTGGCAGTCACCTTGCTAATCTCCTATAGCTCTGCCTCCAATAAGCCAGAACCCGTTACCGGGTGAATAAATTCCTGCATCTGCACACGAGGTACAAGGAGTAAACTGAGTGCTCTAACTCAGTGAGTAATAAAGGTAAATAACAACTGAGTAGTATGAAATCATGTAAAGCAACCAACATGTTGTATAGAAGCAGTGTATAATCCTTTGAGAAAATAGTGAACCAGTGAAATCTTTAGAATAACATCTTAGCTCAGTTTAAACCTCCTTTGAAAATGACTTTTTTCAATGGTTACGCATATGAATGCAAAATAAATAATGTAGATAAGCATAGAAATCCGCCCCTCAGGCACAACACTCAAATAACAGAGAATGCTAGACAATCAGGTAGATATCATAGGAAGTAGCACAAACAACAGATAATGGTAGACAAATGAAGTACAGTAAACACATAGAACAATGCCAGCAACACTACGACGCGCAGCTCGATCCATATATCGTTGCGACATGCAGCCCGATCCATATATCGCTGCGGCGTGCAGCCCGATCCATATATTTTGTCGAAGTCGCTCACTGGGGGTATAAAGACTTCGGGAGGGGCCCTTTATGGTCCAAGCGCTATATCAAGCCATCTCATGGCATCAAATCTATGACCTCATCCTCACATCAATATCAGTTTAACACTGCTGTGACGCGCAACCTGATCCATATAGATAGTATCCTCAAAACACAGGCCCTCGGCCCCACTCGGTCAGAAAATCATCACAAACCCCTCGGGAAATAGTAAAATAGTAGTTCTCAGCCCAAAACCTCATTTAGAAATACCATTAAAGATTCAAATCTGAGGAAAAGTGGATGAGTTTGTAAAACAGTAGATATTCAGTAGAAGTGAGTACAAGTAATAAGTCAAAACAATGATGAAACGGTGATAAAAAATCCCTGAAGGGCTTAAATAGTTGGCACGATGGAAATCAACCCAAATCATGAGGATCACAAATAATTTTCAGTCAAATACACAGTAAAATTATCAATCTAGATGGACCAAGTCAAGATCTCCTGTAGTAAAAGACACCACGCTCATCATCCAGTGCGTGTCTCACCTCAATATGGCACTATGATGTGCAATCCGGATTTTCAAACCCTCAGGATGTCATTTACAATCATTACTCACCTTAAATCAACAAAACCTCTAGCTCCCGATATCTTTGATCCTCAAATCGGCCTCCATGCGTGTTGAATCTGCCGAAAATGAGAGCGAATACATCACAATATTTTAGGGGAACAAAGCCCAAGCGAATACCCGAGCAAAAGCCCAAGTGAAACTCAAAATTTTTTACATCATTAGATTCCTTATCTCCCAACAAGTTCATATATATCAAATTTACCAAAATTTGACCTCATGTGGTCACTTAAATTCTAAAAAATCACTCTCCAATTTCAAGCCCTAATTTCTCTAATTTTGCTACTGATTTTCCATAGATTTCAAGCTCAAAATGTTAAAATGCATCACAGAATCAAGTTTAAGGTCCAAAAACCTTACCTCAACAAAATCCTCTTGAATTCCCTCTTCAATTAGCTCTCCCAAGCTTCCTCCCGAATGAAATAAGGTGAAAACCCTCTCAAAATCGCGAATGAGAAAATATAACATGACCCCAATAATTTCCTCATCTGATGTGATTCAGATACATGTGTGATACCTCATTTGCGGACCATTAGCCACTTCTGCGACTCCCATTTAACTCTGACAAAATCGCACCTGCATTTCCATTTCCGCTTCTGCGCCTTCGCAGGTGTGGTCCCATAACCGCATCTGCGACACCGGCCTCCCAGAAGTTTTTCCGCTTATGCGATCATCCTTTCTGCATCTATGGCACCGCACCTACGGTCCCCAATCCTCAGGCGAGGTAACACTCGAAGCAGCAAAATCTGCAACTTTTCAAAATCTCAAACTCTTTCAATAACCATCCGAAATCATCTCGAGGCCCCCGACACCTCAACCAAAAGAACAAACATAACCCAATACCTTATACAAAGTTGTTCCAATCATCAAAACACTTCAAACAACATCAAATCTACCAAATCAGATCAGAGTTAAGCCCAAGTTTCCAAAAATCTTCCGAAACTCACTTTTGATCAAAACCCCAACCAGACGACATTCGAATGACTTGAAATTTTGCATACACCTCACAAATTATATAAGTAAGCTACAGCAACCCTTGAAATTCCATTTCGACCCTCGGATAAAAATCGCATCTATCAATCGGAGTTCGCCAATATACTAATTTTGGAAATTCAAGCCAAATCCTTTCATGGAATTCCAAAATTCATTATGATCATGCTCCCAAGCCCCAAATCACCTAACGGAGCTAACCTATTCCTTAAAATTCCGATCCGAACTCATATACAAATAAGTCAAATTTTGGTCAAACCTTTCCAATTTCAAGATAAAACTGAGAAATGTTCCTTCCAAACTCATTTCGATTTTCCTGAAAACCAAAATCAACGATCTACATCAGTCATACTGCATTACACGGGGCAACTCATGCCCGAGAACTGGTGATCAAAGTGCTAAAGCTCAAAACGACTGGTGGGGTCATTACATCCACCGCCACTTAAACACACGTTCGTGCTCGAACGTTCCATAGTTGTTCTAGAAGCCAACCAATAGCTAAATAACCTTACCAAGCTTATACCCAAGGGTGATCCCATGTCACCCTAGCTCACATATCTTCAATAACACAATATTACTGAATTTTCACGATCCACCCTAGTCTATAAACCATAGAACCACATTTTGCACTAGCGAGATCATCCACAAGATCAAAATCTCACATCTATTCTCTGAATAAACCTGAACAAGCTATAATAACCTGTATCTGTAACCTCAATACATGATGTGATAAATTCCATCCACAACAGCTGCTCCCAACAACCAAATACCGATTGAAACCTCTTATCAGCTAAGGTCTCACTCCAACACTTCCATATAGTGCCAACTATAAATGAAACACACAATAAACCATAACCATTTCTCTGATCAACCATTCATGAAAACATTTCTCCTCTGGCAATTACTATATTAAAATTTGAGCTGGACCTCGATATTAACCTTCCAACATGCTGAAATTGAATCCGATCATATTCATTAATGATCCAATGATCGCCTCTAATCCTACACACCACTAAGGTTACATGACATATCAATATAAGCCTAAGCCACAACTAGCATAATACACGAACCACTAAGCAATGGTCCGAACATACTCAATCATGAACATGAATCAAATGAAAGAGCTGTACCTCAAGTCCACTAGTACCACCACAACACAAGGATGAGAACCTGTCTCACATCATGGAATAGAACACACGAATCTAACCTGAAGGTCATATCTCTACATAGCTTCATCGCAATGCACGATCCTTTCCCAGACACGGCTCCACATGAGACACCCCAAGTCACTATGCTCGAAATTGACAAGCACGCACAATTTGATGTCGGAAACCAAAATAAATCATTTCACCCATAGTGAAACAAGTAACACATACAATATCGTGATGACCCGAGCCGTTGCCTTATGCATTACTACTCCATTTTTCCCATTTTATGCTCCTACATGTTTCATTATCAGTATGTAATTTGTTAGAGTTGATTTGGATTGGTATTGGTTGAAAAAAGGAGACACTTAGTCTCTTTAAGGAAGGCTTAAGTTGGAAAAGTTAACTGAACATTGACAAATGAGTTAGAGGACTCGGATGTGATTTCTAGCGATTCAGTTAGCTTCAGAAGGTGGTTTGTGACTTAGGAGTGCGATTGGAATTAATTTTGGAGGTTCGGTGTAGAATTAGGCTTGAATTGGTGAAGTTAGTATTTTGCCGAATTACGGATGATAGGTGAGATTTAGATCCGAGGGTTCGAATGGAATTCTTAGAGTTGTTGTAGCTTTGGTATGTGATTTTTGATGTGTCTACAAAATTTTAGGTTATTTGGACGTGGTTTGGTGGGGTTTTTTATCGATAGTGCATTTCGGAAGTTTTTGAAGAACTTAGGATTGAACCCGATGAGATTTGATTGTTTTAGCGTTGTTTGATGTGTTTTAATGATTTGATCAAGTTCGTATCATGTTTTGGGATATGTTGGGGCCTTTGGCTAAGGTCTCGGGGGCCTCGGGGTGATTCCGGGTGGTTAACTGTATGAAATTTGGGGTTTAAAGGCTACTGAAGGATCTGGTATCTGGTATTTCCGCTTCTGCAGAAATGGACCGCAGAAGAGAGAGAGAGGGGGGCCTGCAGAAGCGAAAAATGGGCCTAGGTGATTTTTCTGAAGAATGGGACCAGCGGACCTGCTTACGCGATTGGTTGACCGCAGAAGCGGTCTTGGGGAAAAGTTGAGGAATCACAGAAGCAGATAAGTAACCGCTTTTGCGGTGTCACAGAAGCGACAAAAAGGCCGCAAAAGTGGAAAGAGTTGTTCAGAATGGGGTTTTATTTAGAATATCATCCGCGAGCTTGGGATATTTTCCACCATTTTTTAGCGATCTTTGAGAGTTGGAGGCGATTTTGAAGAGGGATTCAAGGAGAAATGATTAGATGTAAGTTCCTTTGCCTAAGTACACGAGATTATGTTAGATTTAACATGGAAATTTGTTGAAATTCATAAAAAAAGGAGGTAAAGCTAGGGCTTGAGTTTATAATATTTCAAATTGGAATTTGATAGGTCATCAGAGCTCGGATTTGGGAGTTCTTGGTATGTATGGACTCGTGGCGAGATGAGGAAATTCGTTAATGTGAATTTTTTAACTTTTTGAAAAGCGGGCCCAAGGCTCGGGTTTTGCTAGTTTTGTGATTTTTGCTATTTCTCGATTTCTTTGATTGGGTATTGTTCCCTTAGTATATTGTGATGTATTCGCTGTGATTTTTGTTAGATTCGACGTGCGTGGAGGCCGATTTGAGGGGCAAAGGCGTTAAAGGTAAGGGATTTCATCGGTGCGAGGTGACTAATACTTGTAAATGATATCCTGAGGTTTTGAAACCCCGGATTTGCACATCATAGTGCTGGCATACTGGATATGAGCGTGGGGTAGAGCACCATCGGTGATTGTGACTTGGTCCGTCCCGGTAGTTGATTTTTCTGCGTATTTGCATGAAACTACCTGTTATCATCATAACTTAGGCTAGTTGCCATGTTTGGGCTTCGTGCCAACTATGTGAATCCTTCGGCGATTGAGATCCTGTTTTAGCATATCTTGCATATCATATGGTTTCAGTCCCCAGGGTTTTAAATACTGTTTTGCAAACTCTGCCATACTTCTAAGTTTTGAAAACTAAATTGATATTTTAAATGATATTTCAGGCTGGGAACTACTATTTTGCAAAATGCCCAAGGGGCTTATATTGATTTCTAGACTGAGCACGGATCGGGTTGCATACCGCAGTAGTGATTTTAAAATAGTGCTAACAATGACACCGTATGATGTGACTTGAAACAGTGGTAACAGTGACACTGTATGATGTGACTTGATGCAGTGTAACAATGACACTGTATGATATAAATGGTTAGGTAACAATGACAGACCAGATATTTTGATGCCATGAGATGGCTTGTTTTGCGCTTGAGCTGTAGGAGCCTCTCCAAAGTTTATATAAACCCCAGTGAGCACCGTCGACGATAATTAAATATGGATTGCTCGGGCTGCGCTCCAGAGTGTGTACTAGAATGTACCATTATATGCATTGCATTTCACTCATGCATTTGTTCCTATTTGTACTAGTTGTCATGACATACCCCACTCTCATTTCATTGGCATCCATGCTACTTCTTGCACTATTTACTGGATACCCTGGTGTTATTTGTTGATGGAGTATTGTGCCCGAGGGGCTGACTTACATACTGACTTGCACTATCTACTTTGCATTCATTCACTTAACTATTGAAAAGAGATATTGTCTAAAGTGGTTTTAACTGACCCCAGATGTTTTCCAAGGAATTTACCGATTTTACTGTTTTTCTTAAAAGGGTTGTACTGTTCTATATAGCATGATAGAGCGCCTTACGTGATTTCTTGCTTTCAGCTATTATTTACTTTTATTACTCACTAAGTTGGAGTACTGACTATACTCCATGCACTTCGCGTGTAGATGCATGTATTGGTTTACCCGGTAGCGGGTTTGATCTGATTGAGGATTTTTCTATCGTAGCTGTGCTAGGTTACTGTCAGCGTTCGCAAAACTGTTTTTCTTCCGTTGTTATTGAATTCCAATCAGTATATTACTAGTCTTGTAATAGTGTTAGGATTCTTTGGATGCTCATGACTGGTGACACCCCGGTTTGGGTTGTATTTTTGCTACTTGTCGTTTTTAAATCATGATAAGATTGTTCATTTATGTTCAATAATTGTTAAAAGAACAATTTTTTGGTTAGTTGTCTGGCCTTGTCTTCATGAGAGGCGCCATTACGATAGGATTTGAAAAGTGGGTCGTGACACACGCAAACCCGATAGAACATAACTGATATGCCATTCATTGATCAACACCCAATTACTCTTCCCGCTCGGCTTCCACTATGAATCCCAACAGAACCACACCATATTTGCCCATAACCAACAAATTATAACGTCTCACAACACTGAAGTCAACTCATAGATTTCTTAGTTTACCAACATGCTCAATAATAATCGAATACACATATCCCTCAACCATATAATTCGGTGCCAACCAAGCCAACTCAAGATAGGACACGCATCCACATTGGCCTGCTAATGTACTCTTTATTAAAGAAATCATAAAGTTGTTCCCACAACTCCTCAACTCTACCAGTGCCCTATGATATGGTTCCCGACACTAAATCAATAATGAAATCAACAACCTTGCCTAGCGACATGCACGACCATAAGAAACGCATTTGAAAAGTCCCTCAACACCGGAACAGAAACAATGATAACAACCTCTGCACTAACATCCATCACGAAGGCTCAATTAAGAAAGGAAATCCTTCCCACCCGTTCACTGGTCTTCGAATTATAAACCTCTCTACTAGTACATAATCTAACACACCTTGCCACTCAACCTGTGGCATTTCCAGCATAACTCATATCACAATAGTGTTGAATAACCATACACGGAGATGGCCGGTCCAAAACCCAAACATCACATCCGAATCAAACATACCACATCATAGCCTGAATAGGAGAACTTCCGTCTCCACATCCACACAACACATGAATCACCACATACAATCCCAATTTAGCCGTCCGAATCCATGCCACACCTTTAATACTCAATCATTCCATGATAGATACTCTAAAATTTCCCCGTTCCACCAAGCAAACCCGAATATCACCTGCCGACCCAAAAAGGAACTGCCACAATACTACCAAAGTGCCATCAATGTAATCATATTGCCCTTTTTCATGAAACATATACTCTCGTCAAATCACTTCCAATTAGCAGTATCATTTCCTTAATCATCTGAGGCTACCTGTTGCCTAAGTGTTTTATGAACATCCTTTCAGAACTGAACTGTAACTCATCTTTCCAAGAACTTCCATTGATCCACTTAGAAGAAACATCCTTACACATCCCATGCCTCTCATATTCATAGAACATGCACCTCTCCAACCACGGTAGAAATCAACAAGAACTTCCCCAATTTTGTTTTCACAAATTAAACTTCCAGGACTCAATCTTTCTAACTAGACCAAGGTAAGCAAGCCATCAAAACCTAAGAGCATTGCTGCAAAATACCTATAAGAATTCATTACCTCAAACACGCACAAGGAATTACTCATATCCTAACCATACCGATTCACTCTTCTATCAAGTTACTCAATCCATCTAAATTTCCTTCTGTTTCATTCCCGACTTGATATTTCCTCTTGTTGTAGCACCACAATGCCTCAACCCAGGATTACCACATGAGACTCAAGCAAACCACATTGTCTGAAACCCATAAGCCGCTACATTGTCTCTCAAATATTCCTAGAAACACCATATTCCAGAACACTTTACTCTGAAGAAGTTCATGTTAATCTAAATCCATTACCTTTACTTTCCTAATACTGATGCATAGAATCCCATAAATAATATAGAAATACCACAAATCTGAACCTCTTCCAATGAAAATACAGTTTCTAACCACAGATGCAACTTTAAAAAACCCAATTGTTCCCTGTAGAATCTTGAACATATTAGATCCATCCTCGCAAGTCATTCACTCTTATTCAAACTGCAACTTACCTGACCTAACAAACCAAACCACCCGCGCCTCATTGGCACTCTGATACCGCAAAATGAAATTCTCATCCCAATATAACCAAGCAACTTCCTGCTCTATGCGCCGAGCATTCTTTACCAACAACACTCTTGACATTCTGTGATTCTCATACCCTATGAAGCATAATATAACCTTTGTCAAAAATTTTCATTTACTCTAGCCATAGCTAACTCACTCGCACGCCCCAAACTAGAACCAACATAGCACCTAACCGGGCAATCGACTGCTCATACAGACTCCCCAACATGGCTTGAAGCCATAGATTGCGATACACTCAATAACTCATAACATTTATACTCTATTGATGCCACAATACCACAGTAAGATTAAACTCAAATCTTTTGTAAGCTTTTGTAAACATAAATCATATAGTACTTTAAATCTTTAGCAAATCTCGCAACATTTAAGCCCACTCTCTTAAGGGACCCAAAAATTCAAATTTCAACACTTACATTTCACTTGTACAAGAGATCTTCTAACAATCACATAAGGGTCACACAAGCCCAGAACTCTTCACAGGAGAAAAACCACATGCTTTTTCTTCAGTTAACATTTCTGTATACCTTCCACCGTCATACACATTACACAGTTACTTAGTCTTACTGAGTCTGAACTCATATCGCAACATGAAATTTACTTCACCCCCAACTACGATACATGAAAAGATTCTTCACGTGCCTATAACTCGGGTCTACACATCCAATCACAATGGAAATCAAACTCTTAATAATTCATCTATCATCCAACACACCTTCCTCGTCACTTTCAAGTCATATAGATACCTCTCGCAGTACTAACACACTCATCACGTAGCTATCTAACTGTCGTTCCCACCAATAGGGATAATACCAAACATATAAGTTCAAAACAATTGCTCAAACAATCAGCACCTCGGTGCTCAAGCCACAGGTAAAGATCTAGCATCAAGTCCTTCAGACTGGCCCAACATCAACTCACAGAGATCACATCTCGCCACTCCATTAGGGAATCACAAGCCATCATGGCACATCTGATAATCAGCTCTCATGCATGCATACAAACACATGGAAGGAATTTAAAGAGTTACTTCTCAAGCTAAATCAAGGACACACGATAAGAATTCCAAGAATATGAAGTTTTTCCTAAAGGTTCTGCAGCCTCACGAGGATAAATATAGACGTCTATGTACCGATCCACGAGACTCTACTAAACCTACTCATGACTCGTGAGACCTATGTAACCTAGGCTCTGATACCAACTTATCACGACCCTAACTCCGCTTCGGTCATGATGAAGCCTCTCATAAATATAAGGCCAACTAGACCATTAAAGAACACCTCTTTTAAGTATTTAAACAGTTCATAAGCAGTTTAAACATGATTTAATGACATTAATTAGCCGAAGTACAACCCAACATAGCCTAAATCGGAGTGTCACAAGTCACGAGCATCTATTAGAGTGTGATTACAGATATACATGGTCTAAAGATATACAAAATAGGAATAATGAACAAGAGAGGGTAGCGGTGCTGCGAACGCTGGCACTCACCTCGCTAATCTCTTATAGCTCTGCTTCCAACCAGCAAAAACCAGCCACCGGGTGAATAAATACATGCATCTGCACATGAGGTTCAGGAAGTAAAGTGAATACTCCAACTCATTGAGCAATAAAGGTAAATAACAACTAAGCAGTAAGAAATCAAGTAAAGCAACCAACATGCTATATAGAAGCAGTGTAAAATCCTTTGAGAAAATAGTGAAGCAGTGTAATCTTTAGAAAAACATCTTAGCTTAGTTTAAACCTCTTTTGAAAATGACTTTTTCAATGGTTACACAAATGAATGCGAAATAAATAGTGCAGATAACCACAGAAATCCGCCCCTCAGACACAACACTCAATTAACAAATAATTCCAGGCAATCAGGTAGATATCACAGGAAGTAGCACAAAACACTGATAACGGCATATAAAAGAAGTAAAGTAAACATATAGAACAGTGCCAACACCGCTGCGGCATGCTGCCCAATCCATATATCGTTACGGCGTGCAGCCCGATCCATATATTTCGCCGACAACACTAAGTGGGGGTGTGCAATCTCTTGGAGGGCCCTTTTATGGTCCCTGCACAATATCAAGCCATATCGTGGCATAAAATCTAGGCCCTCAGCCTCATATCAGTATAAGTATAGCACTGCTGCAACGTGTATCCCGATCCATAAAGGTGGTATCCTCACAACCCAGGCCCTCGGCCTCACTCATTCAGAAAAATCATCACAAGCCCCTCGGGCATTAGTAAAACAGTAGTTCTTAGCCCAACACCTTATTTACAAATATCATTTAAGATTGAAATCTGAGTAAAGGTGGTTGAGTTTGTAAAATAGTAGATATCAACAAGACTGAGTTCAAGTAATAAGTCAAAACGGTGAGAAAATAGTGATAAAAAATACCGAATGATTCAAATAGTTGGCACGAAGCCCAAATATGGGAATCAAACCAAACCATGAGGATAACAAAAAAGTTTGAGTCAAATACGTGGCAGAATCATCAATCGGGATGGACCAAGTCACAATCTCCAATAGTTAACCCCACGCTCATCATCCATCGCGTGTCTCACCTGCATATAGTGATAAGATGTGCAATACAAGATTTCAAACCCTCATGATATTGTTTACAATCATTACTCACCTCAAACCGGAAAAATCTCTAGCTCGCGACGCCTTTGCTCCTCCAATCGGCCTCCACGTGCATCGAATCTGCCCGAAAGTCAGAGAGAATAATCCCAATATGCTAGGGGAATAAAGCCCAAGCTAAAACAATCGATTACAGGCATAAATCCTGAAATCAACAAAACCCGAGCCCCCCGTGCACTTCTCAAAATTCAGAAATTTTCATAACATCAGAGTTCTTATCTCCCCACGAGTTCATATATATCAAAATTAACAAAAATCCGACCTCATATGGTCATCCAAATTCTAAAAATATACTCACCAATTTCAAGCCCTAATTTCCTCGATTTTGCTACTGATTTGCCATAGATTTGAAGCTCAAAATTTTAAAATTCATCATAGAAACAAGTTTATGGTCCAAAAATCTTACCTCCACGAAATCTTCTTGAATTCTCTCTTCAATTAGCTCACCCAAGCTTCCTCCCAAATTAAATATGGCGAAAACCCTCTCAAAATGGCGAAGGAGAAAATATAACATTCTGACCCTAGTAATTTCCGTACTTGGAGTGATTCACCCGCATGTGTGATACCACATTTGGGGCTCATGATCCCCTTCTGCGACTCCCACTTAACTCAGACAAAATCACACCTGCGATGCCAATTCCGCTTTTGGGCCTTTGCAGGCACGGTCCCACAATCGCATTTGCGGCACCAGCCTCCCAGATATTTTTCCGCTTCTGCGATCACCCTTTCCGCACCTGCGGCCCCTAATCCGAAGGTTTGGAAACACAAGAAGCAACAAAATCTGCAACTTCTCAAAATCTCAAACTCTTTCGACAACCATACGAAATCATCCTGAGGCCCCCGGGATCTCAATCAAAAGCACAAACATAACCCAATACCTCATACAAATTTGTTCCAATCATCAAAACACCTAAAACAACATCTAATCTAGCAGTTCACATCTGATTTAAGCCTAAGTTTCCAAAAATCTTCCGAAACTCGCTTTTGATAAAAAACCCAACCAAACGACGTCTGAATTACGTAAAAATTTGCACACACCTCACAAATGACATAAGGAAGCTGCAGCAACTATTGAAATTCTATTCCGAACCTTAGATTAAATTCTTACCTATTAATTAGAATCTGCCAAAATATCTATTTTGTCAATTCAAGCCAAATCCTTCCACGGACTTCCAAAATGCATTTTGATCAGCTCCTGACTCCCAAATAACCTAACGGAGTTAAACCATTTATCAAAATTTTCGATCCAAACTCATTTACATATAAGTAAAATCTTGGTCAAATCTTTTAAATTTCAAGCTAGAACTTAAAACTGTTCCTTCCTAACTCATTCCGATTTTTTTGAAAACCAAAGCCGACGATCTACATCAGTCATAATGCATTACACGGGCTAGTCATGCACAAGAACTTGCAATCAATATGCAAAAGCTCAAAACGATTTATCTGGTCGTTACATAATCAAAACAAGCACTAAACTGGGGTCACAACCTTGGAACAAACATAGACAACACTTAAATGAATTACTAAGACAAAATAAGTCAGGTGAAATAAAAGGATAGAAGGGTTTGAAACATAAGACAATATCATAATTACGATTGGACAACAGAAATGAAAACAAAATAAACCACCAACCCTCCTTCCTGGCTAGCCAAGAAAGGAACATTTTTCCAATCACCAGGATTGACATTTTAGCCATTGAATTCTGCATCAGCAATACTAGGACCTTCACAAGTATTCATTACATTTCTCAACAAATTGCTTATGGGTTCCCTTTTGCCGGCTTCTTCTTAAGATCAACATCTGATAGTGCTGAAAGATTTGCAGCGCGTGGACCTCCATGGGTCTTAGCAGGATTCTTATATTTCTTGTCAAAACAAATCATACTCATCAAATGTGTCTCATTAGAAAAAAGTGATAGACTGTTGCATCTGGATTTTGCACGACAATGTCGCCGGCATCAATAAGCTTATGAATCACATTTTACAGGCGCCAACACTTTTCCATAGTATTACCCGAGCTATCAGAGCAGTAAGCACACCTTTGCGAATAATCAAACTTCTTCGGCAGAGGGTTTGGTATTTTTATCTGAATCAGCTTTAATATGTCCAATTGCCTCAACCTTTGGAATAAACTAGCATATGATTCTCCAATAGGGGTGAAAACCTTTTCTTTTTTCAGTAGTCTTTTCTGTTTATATTCTGGCCTCAGTTGGAACAATTTGTCGGTAGGTGACTGATGTGCTTGGGGGGCGGGTAAGACATGGGTGATATGGGCTGTTGCGGGCCTCGTGGAGAGAAGTAGCTGTGGGAAGGATGACAAGGAATCTGCGGGGTGGTTATTGAGGCTGAAAGAATTTAGCAAGAATGACTGGATCCTTTCGTTGGCGGGGCTCAGCAACATCTTTCTATCAATGGGAGGGTTGTCCAGAGCAACTTGTTCGTTCCATCTGATCCAAAAGACCGTAAAACTTTCCTCCGACGTCTTTTTCATTTTATATATGGAGGAGCAGTTTGGGGTAATGCCTAATTTGTATTAAAAGTGTCTAACAGAATCTTGAGTCATATCACCCTATGTAGGCCACTTACCGACATCTTGACGACTATGCCATTCCAAAGCTACCAAGTCAGGCTCTCACTGAAATACGCCATCATCAGCTTATCTTTCCCACCAATATTTCTCATCTCATTTCAGGAAGTAAATCATGTTTTTTTTCATTTTTTATTAGTTTCCCAAGGAAGAACCTCAAAACAAAATCTGTTCTTTTTTTCACAAGCCTGGGTTTTTGCAAATATGGCCTTTCAGTACTTCCGGGAAAAAGATTTTAAGACTGTATTTGCTAGCCGTCCAAAATGTCAAAAAGAGACCAAAGGTGGGTATTCTTGCAAAAATAGCCTTCAAACGTCCCTTTGGGAACATTCGACTATTTTCGACAAGAATGGCTTCATCTTACTTATTTCCAAAGTAATAAAATTTTGGTTCCTTTTGGGCTAGTTGTTTCAAGAAAGGAAGTTGGACCCGATGAGGGTTGCCTACGTATTCCACATCTAGTGAGAATCAAACTGGCATAGTTCGGGTTGATTGGATACGGACGAGAATTAAAAAATAATTAATTTAGAGAAAATTAATTTTTTTCTTTTCATTGAAAATGATAAAACATGCAAACTCCTTTTGGATTTTCTTTTTCCTTTTTTTATTTTGATTTTCGAGAAATAATAAAAAAGTGCAATATCTTTCAGAATTTTTCATGCTTTTTTTGTCTCTTTTCTTAATAAAAAATGTAATTAAAAACATATGTAGGCCCTATTTGCTTTATTTTCACACTTCACCCTTTTTTCTCTCTTTTTTTTCATTTGCCTTCAACTATTGTTTATCTACCAAATGATCCTTTTACCCTTGAAGAAACGCAACATGTAGCACATAGGATGCATCAAGATGGTCAGTTATTTTGGGTACACCTGTCCTAGACAGACCCAACCCCTGTGTTGAGTCTCCAAAGTCAAATACACATGATACAGAAAAACGTTCATACTAGGGATCCGGCATAAGGCTGAGTTATTCAAGGATTAAAATATGAGTGTATTATTCTAGACCTGGCTTACCCAAGCGGACAGCTCGAGCTAAAGCGGGGGCAATGTACTGGGAGCACAAAAGTCTACCCGATCTAGTTACTTGACCTAACCTCATTCTGCTTGGTATGACTTCTAACAGAAAAGTGGGCCACACGCATGTGTGCACCATCAATTCAGAAGACTCAGAAGGAAGAAGGGTTTCATAGAAGTTTATATACAGTTCACCAATATCAAAGAGGTAAAAAGCAATACTTCGCACATTTGGCCCAATCATGTACATAAAATCACATAATAAATAAAGCTAATATAACAATTATTTTAAGCTCAAATTCTAAACCCTGAACCAAGGAGTTCTGGGTTTTCGTCCCCAACAGAGTCGTCAGAGCTGTCACACCCCCTTTTTACACACTCGAAAAGTATAAGGGAATTTTTTCAAATTTAAGGGATTAATTTATTTAAAATCAAAGTAGTCACTTGGGATAATTTATGATGTCCCAAGTCACCTGTTTAAATCCCGAATCGATTGATTGACTTTTTTATATAGTCTGCGAAAACAAAAATCTAGGTAAGGAATTCTGTTAACCCGGGAGAAGGTATTAGTCATCCCCGAGTTCGGTGGTTCTAGCATGGCCGCTTTGGTCATACTTGGATTACAAAATTATTTAATTACTGGTTTTAGAGCCTATGTGTATTTACCTTTCACCACTTTTTCATTAAGAAAATTGTTTTGAAACGGGTCATGCAAACGAATACCCATTTGTTTGGTGCATCAAAAATCATGTCACACGAACGTGTCCACAATTAATAATACTTTATAATATCAAGGATAAATTTGACCGAAATTTTGCAAATGCATACTCCGAATTGTTTTTAGAAATATAATTATATTACGCAAACGTGTACATAATTATGATGGTAGATTAATTAGTGTGCCTAAAGCATTTCCTAAGAATATTCATAAAGTTGTGTGCCTAAATTACATATCAGCAATAATAAAAAGTTAATACATTTTAATTTTGCTATTGCACACAACCACATTATTTTCACACTTTTGAAGTATTTTTGTAAAAAAGAAAAAGATAGCGACCAAGAGATTAGGTAGTTCACCAACAATGTGCAAAAGTAAAAGAAGAAAGAAAAAACATAGCACTATTATAAAACCAGGCATTAGGCAGTTCACCACAATGATACTAGTTTTACAATTCTCGAACGAAAGTGAAACAAAAGAGTTAGAAAGATTGGACACATCTTTTCAGCAAAATAATAATGTGTTCCTTTTAATAGTAAGCATATTTAATTTTGAGTCTCTCAAAATAAAATCCAACACTTTCAACTCTTACTTATACGTATGCAAAAGAATTGTGAAATATAAATCTATTATGAATTCGTTAACTCTAAATTATGAATACCGCTACTATGTTACAATTTTATTCATAAAGAAATTATAATAACTTAGAATAAACAAGAATCACATGCTGACAATTTCGTGAAATCGAAAGAAACCTGAGAATTCAATTTTTCTTTTGATAATAAAAGTGAAGTTGGCTATAAAGCTTTGAATTTTAAATCCGAATAAGGAAAAACAAATAGCAACGAGAGTCCAAGGCAAACATAGAACCACGACCGGAACCCGAAAAGCTTTAACTCGATGTCCCACAGCCCCCAAACGGAATCCATTTCCTAGCTTTCTTTCTTCTTCCCCTTTATCCCGATTTCTCTATGGCTGAGTGTGCGTGTGTGTGTGTTTGAGTGTTGAACAACTGATGCTGTCAAGAAGAAGCAGCGTTAGGCTGCCATTTTTGAACAAAGAAGAAGAAAGTTGTGTTTACACGATAGGGCCCTTTTTTAGTGTTCTCCAGTGGATTTTTCTAGCTTTCTAGGTGTCTCTTTTTGTTCAAGATGATCAAAGGAACTCACATCTCTAAATGGCTTTCCATAACTCTTAAGCAAACTTAGGCATTATTCATTTTGTTCAAGAAGGAGGAGAGTCCAAGGAGGTGTTTTGATGTTCTAATTCTGTTGCGGCTGATCTCCTCTAGTGTATCTCTCTTTTTATCCTAAACTCCTACATCTCTGTTTCTTAGCTCTGTCCAGCTTTCTTTCTCCATATCTTATATAAATGTGATACTAAAAGAACACAAACTGTACAAAACTAATTTTCTTGCAAAGTTCACACCAAATATGGCCTTTAGAAGTACTTTCCCATGAAACTAATAGGTTCTACTTGATATTACAACAAATTTACATTTTAACTAAATTTCCATCTATAACTAAAAATAGCATATGGAAATATCATGTCAAAATGTATCAAACAAACAGTGCTATAAGAAGCTAGTCAATGAGAAGAATAGGGCTAAAATGGAGTACAATTCATAGCTCAGATAGCAGGAACACAACATCTTATTCGCTGCCTCCATTGAACTCTTACATCACCGCAATCATAGGGCAGTATGCATACAAATAAAAATTCAATCCAACTCCAACTCAAAAATACCTAAAGGAAAAGAGAAACAATTGAACAGAGGTAACGGACAATAAGCAGTTCTTCTTAAACTAAACTACGAACACAACTACTACTCAAAGCTCCATATTTCCATTTGATTCCAAAAAAAGATTTATATTAGGTGGAATATAGAAGCGTGTAGCTGAATAATAATAAGATAGAGAACCAAAATCAGCCTAAGGATCAAGAGAAGCAGTAACATCAGATCAAACAGCAAGAAACTAAACCATAGCCCTTGACTTAGAACACTTGCAAGCCCAGATGGACTAGAATAGGTTCAATAATTCACAAGCCTCAGAAATTGAAAATCGAAAACCAATAGCACAGTGATTCTTATCAGAATTTGAACCAAAAAAGAATTTCCAACAACCTACATCAATCCATTTTTTCAAATATCAGAATAGGAAACATTTAGTTTCAGAAGTTGAAGAAAATTAGAATAGCTTTGAAGAAGGATTAATAAAACAGTAAATTCCAGCAGTTTTTTGTATTTTTTATAATGGATTTTATCTCTTAAAACTCTATATTCCATGTGTCCCCTTGGATATCTACTTTTATTAGCTTAACTAGGCAATAAAAAATACATCTTCCATTCGCAATTGCCCCTTCAATAATTTATTATTTCATTCTACCCAATTCAAGTTCTTTTCTTTGTTCAATAGTGTGTTATTAATCCTACAATTATAGAAACTTCTTAATTAGGTGATATCCCTTTTTTATTAAACAGTTCTCAAGCTATCCCTCACTACCATGAAACTAATCCTGAAATCAAAACTAAAATGGGTCAAATTGACCTAATTTGAAGCCCACAAAGTTACAATCCTCGTTGATTCTCTTTCAAGGTAGATACCAAAATAAAGTTAACGAACTTTCCAAAATTGAGAAGACTCTACTTAAGCTAATAAACAGAAAACGCCACAACCTTAACCATAAAAGACAACAATTTAACCTTAATAATAATTTGAGAAGCGAAACTAAAAAAATAACAAACGATCCCTAAATTGATATAAAAGGAAAAAAAATGGAGTTCGAAATTCTCCAAACACTCAGACCAAGAACAAATAATTAGAACAATCCTAGAAGAAGAATAAGAAGAAAAAAAAAGAAGAAGAAGAAGGATGAAGGAGAAGAAGAAGAAGAAGAAGAATGAGGAGGAGGAAGAAGGAGGGAGAAGAAGAAGAAGAAGGAGGGAGAAGGAGGGAGAAGGAGGGAGAAGGAGAAGGAGGAGGAAGAAGGATGGAGAAGAAGAAGGAGGAGGAAAAGAAGAAGAAGGAGCAAGAAGAAAAAGAAGCAGAAGGAGCAGGAAGAAGAAGAAGCAGAAGAAGGAAGAGGCAGAACGAAAAATCAGAAGAAGGAAGAAGCAGAAGGAAGAAGAAGAAGAAGGAGGAGGAGGAGGAGAAGAAGAAGAATAAGAGAGGATGAGGATAACAAACGAATGAAACTTTGCGAAAAGAAAAATCGAACTCACTTGGCTAGAATCGAAATTAAAAATCTGATAACCTGATTCACAGAAAACTGATACCAATAGCTTTTCTCTGTCAAGAAAGAGCGAATGACATCAATTTTGTAGTGAATCAGCCTTCATGAGCCGATGGATGCCGCCAATTTTGACCATATCAAGTTTTGAACTTTTAGAGCTTGAATTTGGATCTAATCGAGAGATTTGGGCAAGATTCGAGGGAAACTAACCTAAGATTTGGAAAGAGGGGGATGTGGTGGTATTTTGGTGGTGAACAGAGCTAGTGCCGCCATCGGTAGGCGGATGGGGATGGTGGCGGCTATCTTTAGGGTTTGGGGGGTTGGAAAAGACGAGGGTGATTGGGGGGCTTAAGGTATAGGTATATTAAAATGGGGGTAATTAACGTGAACCATTGGATGATAGAAATCCAACGGTTGTGATCAAATGGGCACGAAACGGGGTCGTTTGTGGTAGCAACGAGGTAGATCGGGTAAGGGAATGGGTCAGGGTCGTTTTGGGGCGGGTTTGGATGGGTTTTTGGGCTGGACGGGTGAACCTTTGCTTTGGGTTGAAGAACTAAATTAGAAAAGGGCCCAAATCTGATTTATCACTTCTTTCCATTTTTAATTATTTCAAAAACTAAAAATATTAAAATTAAAACCTAAATTAATCCCTAGACCAAAATCTTATACCACAATTTAATTATCTTCAAATAATAATTATCAGAAATAATTAGATACCAAATAAAAAAGAACTATCAAAGTTCCAAAATTAAAATTAAAAGTGCAAAAATAACTATTTTGTAGTTTTTCCAATATTTATAAATAACTAATTTACTACTTAATTAAAAATGCAAAGTAAAATCCTAAATGCAAATGTAACAATTTTTTGTATTTTTCATTAATTAAATCAAATAAACATGCTGAGACAAATGCAAACAATACACAAAAACAATTCCACAAAAATTCAAAAACTTGCAAACAAAATGAAAAACTTATTTTGTTTTGAATTTGTGGGACTAATTCATATAAGGAAAAAATCACGTGGCACAACGGTAAATAGTTTGGCACCCACCGCGGGGCTAAAACTAATAGTGATTATTTTCTTGTTGGTTTAACTACATAACACAAGTTACATTCCACACTTTTTCTTGTCAAAGATATTTGATTTCAGGTCAAATGTCTTACTCAATAACCGCACATGAAGATAATAGTCTTGAAGACCATGGAAAAAATTGGGTGGATATTCCAGGTGTTGGTATACCACCAAGAAACCCTAAGAATGCACGAGAACCGATTCCCAAGGGTACGACCTCATGGGACACCCATTATGTTTATACCGATACTAACATTAACAAGAGAGCACACCTAGAGATTCAGTGGGAAACTCAGTAAAATCCAACTTGTGCAAAAAGAGAGATTCCCCGGCATGGCGTTCTTATAATCATCGAGGGAACCAACATTCCCCACGGACCCGTGGTCAAACAGATAAAAATATATGTTGCAATGCAAGGTCCGATCTGAGACTGCATGATCGAACACACCCTTGCATTCAGTGAGGAAGATCTTGAGACCTTAACGCAACCGCACAAAGATGCATTGATAATTTTATTTATTTTGAGTAACATTTAAATTAAACGTGTGCTCGTGGATCCAGGTAGCTCGCCTAACGTAATCAAGTCAAAGGTAATTGAATAACTTGGGTTTCTCCTTCACATTTTACCCATCTCTCGTTTCCTCCACAACTTCAACATGGACAGTGAAGTAACGAAAGGGGATATTGCCCTCCCAATTGACATGTCCGGTACAGTTCAGAGCACCAAGTTCCATGTAAACAACACTGACATAAGGTACAACGCATTGCTTGGTAGGCCGTGGATACATAACATGAGGACTGTGTCATCGACTCTACACTAGATGATGAAATTTCACACAAAAAATGGTATAACAACCATATATGGAGAACAATACCCAATAAAAGAAATGTTTGCGGTTTACTAGGAAGCGTTTAATCATATTCACTCTACTTCAGATGAGTGGGGAAGCGTAAAAACCCCCGAGGGTGATGAAAAAGATTTCATCACTCCTCAAACTTTCGTTACCCCCAAAGAGTCAGGTGCAACGAAATCGACAATTGAAGAGCTGGAGCAAGTTGTTTTGATCAAACATCTCCTAGATAGAAAGGTGTACCTGGGAATAGTATTGATCCCTGAACACAAGAAAAAGCTCATTCAATTCCTTATTAATAACATCGATTATTTTTCTTGGTCCCACTTAGATTTGAAAGGAATCCTGCCGGAAGTAACCACCCATAAACTAAGTGTCGACCCCAGATTCAAACTAGTGAAGTGAAAAAGTAGACCCTAGTCCAAAGTAAAACACATGTTCATCAAGGAAGTAAAAGAGCTCCTTAAAATAGAGTCCATTAGAGAGGTAAAGCACCCCGAATGGCTGGCCAACGTAGTGGTAGTGCCAAAAATGGAAAATAAGTTAAGAATATCCACAGATTATAAATACTTAAATAAGGTGTGCCCTAAGTATTCGTTGCCATTGCCTAACATCGCTCGTCTTATCAATGCCACAGCCAACCATGAGACCCTCACTTTTCTTGATGCCTACTTGGGGTATAATCAAATATGGATGAAACCTGGGGATTGTTCATCACAAAGTATGGTACCTACTATTACAATGTGCCCTTCAGGTTGAAAAATGTAGGGGCTACATACCAACGTCTAGTTAATAAAATGTTTGATCATCAAATAGGCAAATCCATGGAAGTATATATTGATGAAATGCTAGTTAATTCACTACGCGCATAGGACTATTTGACTCATTTGCAGGAAATAGTCGACATCCTCAGAAGTTACAGCATGAATCTTAATCCCGAGAAATGTGCCATCAGAGTGGGTTCATGCAAATTATTAGGATTCATGATGTCAAAAAGGGGGATCGGGATAAACTCCGATAAAATCAAGGCCATCAAAGAAATAACGGTGATAAATAATGTAAAGGTCGTGCAACGACTGATAGGGTGGATAACAACTTCGGGAAGATTCATATCAAGGTCATGAGACATGACTCATCATTTCTTCTCTTTACTCCAAAAGAAAAACAACTTCGAATGGACTCTATAATGCCAACATTCCTTAGAGGAACTAAAGCAATATCTTACTAGTCCGCCTTTGCTACAAACAGCGGAAAAGGATGAAACGTTGTATTTATACCTGGCCGTATTCGAGATAGCGGTGAATGGTATGCTGGTTTGAGAAGAGAAAGGTATGCAATTCCCTTTTTATTATGTAAGTCGGACCCTAGGGGATGCCGAACCAGGTATCCACATCTTGAAAAATTAGCTCTTGCGTTAATAAGTGTATCGCAAAAATTGAAACATTATTTTCAATGTCAACGTATTTATGTTTTAATAACATACCCTCTCCAAAGCATACTGCATAAGCCCAAACTATCGGGACGATTGACCAAATGGGCTATCGAACTCAGGGGGTATGATATCGAGTATCAACCCCGAACGACTATCAAGTCCCAAATTCGAGCAAACTTCATGGCCGAATTCTCGCCCTCCCTCATACCCGATGTAGAAAAGGAACTTTAAATAAAAACTGCCATACTGACGGCGCCACAAACGTTAGAGGATCCGGACTTGGTATAGTCTTGAAGCCGCCTACGGGTGGCATAATTAGGCAATCTATAAAAATTGCAAGATTGACTAACAACGAAGCCGAGTATGAGGCTATGATTACATGTCTAGAATTGTCCAAAGGCCTAGGATCTGAGATCGTGGAAGCCAAATGTGATTCACTCCTGGTAGTAAATCAGATAAATGGGAACTTTGAGGTCCAAGAAGACATGATTAAAGATACTTGGACAAAATTCAAATCATGTTACGCCATTTCAAAGAATGGACCTGGTCAACATACCTGAAAACCATAACAGCAAGGTCGATGCCCTCACGAACCCATGATTATCCGTTGAAGAAGATGACAAACTTCGGGGTTGTTCTTCAGATATCCAAATCGATGGTCAAGGAAGGTCATGCCGAGATTGATTATACCAACCTAACAAGGGATTGGAGAAACAAATATATTGACTATTTGAAATATTGTAAACTACCCATGGATCCAAATGAACTGAGGGTCCTGCGAACCAAAGCATCCCGGTTCTCACTTGACGAAAATGGGACTCTATACAGAAGAACTTTCGATGGCCCCCTGGTAGTATGTTTAAGGTCGGGTGACACAGATTATGTACTAGGAGACATTCACAAGGGTGCCTGCGAAAACCACTCTGGCACCGATTCCTTACTCCGAAAGGTGATTAGGCGGTAAACTACTGGGACAACATGGAAAATACATGAATGTATATGTCCGAAAGTGCAACAAATGCCAGTGATTTTCTCCTATGATTCACCAACCCAGCGAACAACTACTTTCGGTCTTATCGACATGGGCGTTCATGAAATGAGGAATGGACATCGTTAGACCTATACCAATGGCATCAGTTAAAGCTAAATTTATTTTATTTATTACTGACTATTTCTCAAAATAGGTGGAAATAGAGGCCTTTGAAAAGATAAGAGAAAAAGAATTTATTGACTTCATGTGGGACCACATTATGTCCCGATTCGGGATTCCTTCCGAGATAACATGCGATAATGGGAGGCACTTTATTGGGAGAAATGTAACACAGTTCTTCGAGGATCACAAAATCAATAAAATACTTTCGATGCCCTACCATCTCAGTGCAAATGTTCAGGCCGAGTCTATAAACAAAACCATCATCCAAAACCTAAAAAAGAAGTTGTAAAGCGCTAAGGGAAAGTGGAGAGAAATATTGTACGAAGTGCTATGTGCATAGCGAACAACTCCAAAATCTAGAACAGGGGAAACACCTTTCTCTCTAGTATAGGGTGACGAGGCTTTGATAGCAGTGGAGGTCGGAGGTCCAAGCACTTGATTCCGACACACCACTGAGAGCTTGAACAACGAGGCCATGACTACGGCCCTCGAACTAATAAATATCAAGAAGCCTCGCTTGTCCGAATGGCCACCCCAAAGAAAAGGATCGAAGGTATTGAAACAGGAGAACAAACCTTCGACATCTTGGATTCGGGAACTTGGTCCTAAGGAAAGTCACTCTCAACACCCAAAACCCTAATGAAGCAAAGCTAGGACAAAATTGGAAAGGACCGTACCGCGTCCTCAGAATAATCGGCAAAGGGTCCTTCAAGATCGGTACCATGGAAGGCAAACAACTTCCAAGCAATTGGAACATATCAATGCTTAATTGATACTTCTGCCAAGGTGTCTGATGGATGATTCTAGAACACCATCAAGCTTGAGGACCTTGGGTTCTTAAAAGCATGCATTGTACTATTTTCCTTCGAGCGAATTTTGTCCCTAGAAGGGTTTTACCGGCAAGGTTTCTAATGAGGAAATATCCATATGCTACCTAAGGAAGACTCAAGAAGTATTCAAGGCTTCTTTTGCAATCAACCTCAAATACTGGGGGGGGGGGGGGGAGCATCCCCCAGAAGATCACCTACTTGGAGAAGCCAAGATGCACTAAGTGGGGTCTCGATAGAAAAATAATATACCGGGCCAAATGGTTGAGCGAATTGTGTCCGTACAGAACAACCGAGCTCGTGATAGAAAAAACTTGTATACTTTTACCATGTAATCAAAGAACACTTTCCTCTTCATCAAAGCACTTTGCATTTCAAGGATGATCAGTATTGTTTGCAAAATAAATGGCACTACCAAAAATCGTCCCGAATAATGGGGGACTGGCATCAATAACATAAAGACGTTTGACCCTGGAGATGGAGCTTCAAACTCAAAAGTTCTCAATGAGGCAACATCAAGATCACAAAATGGTTGCAGTACCAAAAATGTCCTGAAAACTCGGGGATTGGCGTGTCAAAAACTAAAGGCCACATGACCTCCAGAAACCTCGAAATTGTAAGTCCTCAATGAGGAAATGCCAAGTATACAAGTAATGGTTCCGGAGCCAAAACACCCTCGATGACTCGCGGACTTCCACCAGTCGCCACCCCATCAACTTATCAAAACTCGAGGCCATAAGCCCACGTGCGGGCAACCTCGGTCTCTTAAGAGCTATGTAAGGCAACAACAATATCTGTAAACATCAAGCAAGGTATGAACCACACTTGTACCAAGTAACAATATCTGTAACACCTCAAGCAAGGCATAAACCATACTTGTACAAACTAGCCAAAACTGTATGATCTCAAAGGCATGTAAAACATGTAAGACCTTACCAAAGGCATAAACATGATCTTAAAGTTAAGGCTACATATCAAACTAGTAAGAACCCTAAAAGGCATACACTAGATATAGACAACAAAACTACATCACTCGGGGACTGAAAGGCTCTGGCAGAACACAAATGAATATGGTCACATGGTTGTACCATCCAAACTAACGCGACTAGGGTTGCCCGACCGTCGCAATAAAATCACAGGCCTTTAATTCCTTCAAAAAGAATCGGTTAAATAGGCTACCCTCGACATAGGCAAAAGAGATTCAACCATGTCAGCTCCAAACTATAGGCTTCGAGATATTTAGCCACCAAGCCAAACCTCCTGAGGTGCTCGATCAACGCAATATAACGACTCACAATCATGGATTCTAGCAAACGATGAAGAGAGAGGAAAACACAATTTCAAAAAGCCTTTAATGAGGGAAAAATAAAGCCTATATACGAGGTCATATTGACCCAATGTATACGAGCCACTGTCGCAAGCCCATACAAGAGGTCATACCAACCTAATGCATAAGAGCCAGTGTTGCCATCCCATACAAAAGGTCGTACCAACCCAAGACATAAGACACAGTTGATAACCGACTCAAAGACTGAACCCAAAATTCTTAACTAAATATGCCTGAGAGCAAAAGCATAAGAGCTCAAATTTCGGCTTATATAAAAAGGTCGTACCAACCCAATGTGTAAGAGCCACTATCGCCATCCCATATATGAGGTTGTACCGACCCATCATGTAAGAGCCACTGTCGTCGGCACTAAAATCGGAGGTCGTACTGACCCAACATGTAAGAGCCACTATTGCCAGCACAAAAAATTATAAGTTGCACCGTTCCAATGTGTGAGAGCCACTATCTCCACTAGTAGAATCAATGGTCGCACCAACCTAATGTATAAGAGCCAGGTCTAACCTGGGAATAACCGGGGACTAACCTTTGACAGTTACGCGTTGCTCAGCAATAGCAAAAACCATAGATTCTAACCTAAGGTCTAATATCTCGAATCAACTATCAGAAACAACACACATTATTACCAAAATTCAAAGGAGAAAATAGGTGATAAAAAATGAAAATCCTTTTATAGATATTGCTCATACAGGAACGTTTATAAGGCCTTTAAAAACCTTTAAAAGAAAGGAGCCAAAAAGAACCATAATATATCATCGAGCATACATCTTTGACGGCCCCGCCGGTGGTTGTGCCCTAATGGCTCCGACTACAGCCTCAGGACTGTAAATGGCCTCTTCCCCTCTAGGTATTCCACCTTCATTCTCATCATCTCCTAAGCCACTACCCAACGTACCTACAAAATCAAGCATGGCATCAGCTTTCTTCTCTAGGGTCTTCACTCTCTCAAGCTCGATAGACAAATTGATACCCCCTGCATTTATATCCTCAAGAGTATGCCTTCGAGATTCTAACTGAGCATGCTTTGTGGCTCGAGTCAATTTCCACTCGGCCTACTCAGGTGCTCTTCTAGTTTGAGCATTTATTACAAAATCATCCTCTTTGTGCAAAGATATAAGCGCCTTAGCTTCAATTTTGATCCCGGATAGTATAGCAACTAACTTAGAATGGAGACCTCTATACTTGTCACTATCCATCCTCACATTATGAAGCTGGTGCCCGACTAAGACCATCTTTTCCTTGGGGGTATCCCTCTCAGAAGTTACCTCTCTCACGTGCCATTTGAGTTAGAGAACTTCAGAATCTCTAGCTTGGAGCTCCTCCCTCGGTAGGGAATCTTCCTTGTCAAACTGTACGAATCATATAAAAGATGTGAAAATTCTGGGATTTGGCAAACACTCAAACAATAGCAAATAGATACTAGGTAACCTATTCAATAAGATAAGTCTTCTCAAGCTTGTGACAGGTCACCTCAATGTGAAAACATGGGAAAGTCTAATTATAAAGTGCCCTGGCCTGAAGCCATGAAAAAGACAAGGGTGAAATATACAGATCAGGATGACATACAGGAATTACAAAAACTACCTGATCACAAAGCATGTTCATCTCGCTGATGACAAGCGAAGCATCAAGCTCGAGGATTCCCTAGGGAGCGGCTAAAGGTCTTTCAAATGCATTTCCTCCTTAGATGGGAACCCCCACATTGGAAGGTTCTTCATTTTGGGAATCTTGCGTTCCCTTAGGAGGTGAGGTAATTCCCTGTATGGAAACACTCATGGCGACAAGACCAACATGGTCAATCGGGACCGTCTATTGTCTTGTCAATTGGTGACAACACCAAATGCATCTCATCTCGAGGGATATATTGTCTATCAGCTGACTCGAGGACATCACCCAATACTTCCTCCGTGGTCTCTCCAGCCTAATGTTGGACTACAATGACATCAAGCTCTGGCTCGGGAGCTACCATCTCTCTGGCATGAGGATCGATTAGGTTTTCCCCTCTCTCAGACGCTATCAAGAAATTAATTTCCCCTCGCCTTTAGCTCGGGGACTTCCTACTGCTTCTCGAGTTAAGAGTGTTGGGCCGTACTTAGCTTCTTCCACCCTTATTTTCTTCGATTTCGAAGGTTCGTTTGACGGTTCCCTTTATCTTTTCTTCCCTTTGTCAGGTCTCGAGGTATACTCTTTGCCAGGAGATATTTCCTTCATCAAGGGGACCTTCCATAAACCTACAAAAATGCAAGAGGTAAGCACAGGGAGTAGGGACGCTATTACTAGTAACTCAGATTTAAAGGTACGCTTGCAGCAAGGGTAAAGGCTCACCATGATCCTTGGCTTCCCATCGCACTTGGGACATATCACACCACACTTGCTCAACGTATGGGAAAATTGAGTCCAGAGGACTAACCCACCCTGAGAGGTCAATAATCGCGCCGGGGTAAACTGATATGAATGGATTAGTAGAAGAAATTAGTGTGTGGAAAGATGTACCTAAAAAGAGGCAATGAGATGTTAAATAACATATCAACTTACATTTCATGTTTCACCTTTCGGGGTACGGTATCCATTCTACTGGGATCAGGTTCGAAGTTCTAACTCGAACAAAATGGCTCATACCCCTCTATTCCTGATTTCATTGATACAAGCAAAAAGGGCCCTCAAAGCTCCTGAAGCTTAATCAAGGCCCCACGGAATAGTGTACATCCTGTCCAGGTGAACGAGAGTGAAGGGCATCTACTTAATCGCGTTCACATAATACCTAATCATGTAGACAATGAGCCATAATGAATGATGAATTTGGCCAAGGATCACTCGATACCATTGACAGAAGACGAGAACCACGGGGTCGATCGAAGCATGGATGGACCTAAAAGCCCAAGGGTAAATGGGTAAGTCTATTCACTTAGAAAATCATCTTTGTATATTGTTATATACTCCTCCATAGAACGTACCTCCACAAGCATCGCATCCGCTTAGTAGAAATTATTCCTCACTCTTTCGGCGTCTGTTATTGAGCTAATATATTGAGACACAAGCTCACGATGCCCCGGATTCGTAGAAGGTTGTTTTTCGACCTTAAAATTGGAAGAAGTTGCAAAAGACCCTGGAATGCATACCTCAACATATAGAGGTGATTCTACTTTTCCTTTAGATGAAAGTGAAGATGAGGAGGTTACATTCTCCTAAGAAGCATAGACGGAAGTTTTCGCCATTATTAAAAGATTTCGGAGGAGAAAAGGAAATTGCATTTCAAAGAATGAAAATAATGAAGATAGAAGGAAATTTTTGAGGGTTTGGTGGTGCAGTGAACAATAAAGAATAAGAGAAAAGGTATTTATAAAGGCCCAACATTCACATTGAAGGAGGCGAAAGGATAGCCAGCTATTGTAATCAATACGAAGGCTTATAAGGGTTGTGTGTATGTGACCTTTTGACACCTTATTTTATTGCATCAATCATTTGGCAAGATATGAATGCCATCATTATGGAAGTACGAAATGGGGATAAATTCGAGGTCGTTTCTTATTGTTTCATTCTAAGAAATACGGGGACTATCTGTATACGGGAGAGATCGAGATGCTTGATTTCACGGTCATTGTGTCTCTCCCTAAGCCTAAAAAAGGCAGTGAAGATCAAGGGATGCAGCTCGAGGATTTGACCTCGAAGGCTCTTTACACTCGACCTAAACACATCATGAGTTAATGGTTAACGAGGGTAAGCAGGAAGTTCCCTAGGCACGTGGTCCAAACTAGCGTCACTGGCAAGAATAGTACAAATCTGCACCAGATTACTACGTAGTTGTACCAGCTATCTTACTTTGTAATAAATTCTTTTGTACTATGTTCGATTTCCCCTAATATATAAAGGGGATCCTTGTCATTTGTAGGCCATCGGATAATCAACATTGAATATACAAGAACATATTCTCTTGCTCTCACTATACCACTTATTGCTTATATTCATTGTGTTATATTTATTGTTCTTCATTTATTTTTTATCATGGTCATAAAGAGACATCATTGTATATCTCATAAAATTTTTATATCCCCCTTCAACCGCCCTAAGCTGATCACTAGACTCGACTTGGACGCCCGTATAGGCCAGCTCGAGGCCTAGACCGCCAGTCGTTTGGTTGACTATCCCATCATTTCAAGATACAATCTTGCTTCATAGTTTTTAACTTAGCATCTTTTGCCTTACAACTAGCATAAAAGTAGATCACGTATTTTTACAACCAAACAATCAAATTTAATTGTTATTACCATTTATAAATTAAAAACCTAGCATAGTTCATATGGTTCTCTTTATCAAACCCATTTACTATTCTACAAAAACGCATCAATTTATAGCTATAAATGATTAGGGAGTAGAAATATTACCTTTTTGACGTTCAATCCTTTTGAATTTGAGTTCCATGGTTTCTTTTCTCGCCAAAGTTGTCTGGATCGAATATCCAATGATTGGAAGGATTTAGCCATGTTAATAAGGTGTTGTAGGATTAAAGTTAACGTAGAATCATCGTTAGAACTTACCTTGGATGATGGAGGGACCTTGTGGGAAGTTAGGTACTTGAAAACTTCCTTTTCTATACCAAATGTATGTTTTGGGGATGTAAGAATGTGGTAAGGTATATATAAGGGTACGCGTCCCAACAATTGAGGTGGAAATAAAAATAACTTGGATAAACAACGTCTCCATGGGGCACCATCAGTGGCGCCAAACTAACTCTATAAGGCACCATCAGAGGCATCAAAAAATATAGTGCCTTGCACTATTTAGGGTGCCGAGGTCGATGCCTTCCGCTGTCTAGGGCGTTGAGGTTACAGTGCCTTGAATTTTGTGGGGTCCTGAGGTAATGCCTTGGACATTTGAGGTTACAGTGCCTTGCACTGTCCAGGGCTTTGAGGATAAAGTGCCTTACACTGTTAGGGGCACTGATGTTAATGCCCTTCTCACGATCGCAATGTACAAACATACTACACCTTCGCGAACGCATCCATGTTTTCGCGGACATGATGAACGATGAAATAAACTGATAATTCTCATAATAGTCTCAATAGATTTGTATGATTTTGAGCATAGACATATGCGTAAGATTTAATATAGAGGTTCCTAGCTTGGTTTTTCTTGTTTTACTGAAAGTAGTCCATTTGAAGGTTAGCAATTTATTAAGTCTGACCATAGGTTGACTCTATAGCTATCTGGTTCGTATTTTGGTTTCCGAACTTGGAATAAGTCTCTTTGTTATGAAACTTTTTCGCAAAATATGTTGCCATTCCGACTTGTTTTTGTAGGAGTGTGGCACTTGGTTGTGATTCTAGTGATTCTTTAGTTCATTGTGAAATTTCATGTGTTTTGATGTTGGATTTGTAGTTTTTGATGTTTTTAGTATTTTTATCACACGAGCTAGTTCATATGATGTTTCTTAAATTGTGTGGATTTTTTGTATGGAGCCCCGAGGTCTCGGGTGAGTTTTGGATGTGTTTCAGATTGGATTGAACTTTGTGGTGGTGTTGCAGTTGTTACAATTGCAAGCACCACCATATCAATTGTTAAAAGAGCAGGGGAGGGGGGTTCAGATGTCACGAATGCAATGCCCTTATCGTATTTGCAAAGTCAATGTTGGTCTTGGTCGGGTCGCATTTGTTACCACATGGTCGCACCTATGTAGAATTTTCCATCACAATTGCAGAGCCCCATATCACAAATGTGATTTTTGTGAGGGCTGACAAGGTTCACTATTGTGATCCCTCTGTTGCAAATGCAAACCCCTAGTTGCATTTGCAACTTCTACAACTAAACAAAAGGATGGGGCTACGGGACTTAGCTTCATTTGTAACATTTTAGAACCCTAGACTCGACAGGTGTCACGGCCCTAATTATCACATAAGTGATGTCGTGATGGAACCTAATCTCTAAGACTAGGTAAGCCTAACAAACAAGAGAATAAGATGGAAAATAATGACTAAAACTTGATATAAATTGATAATTCTCATAATAATATCAATACTGAATCACAGTTACAAAACTCCAAAAATCCGATGAAACTAAGTTATAAGCTCTATAGAAATGTACTGAAATATCTAATACAACACATTTTGATAATAGGATAAACAATGATAAGGAAATGGCGGAAGGTAACTGTGAGGCTTACGTGCGTCGGACAGGCATACCTGAAGTCTCCAAAAATGATTGAGTGATTGCTAACATCTGGCACGAGCAGATGTACTTGGATCTCAAAATTAATGTTCAGAATTGTAGCACGAGTACACCAAAATGGTACTTAGTAAGTATCAAGTCTATCCTCGATAGAGTAATGCAGAGGTAATGTCAAGACACCTACTAGGACAAGAAAAACTAAACAATATATAATGTAGTCTAATAATAGAAAGCGATAAAATGAATGACAATAAGGCAATTCAATTATGTAAGGTAACAACGCAAATTTTCAAGCAATAAATGCAAAAAGAAATGAACATACGATAAGATAAATGAGAAAATCAACACGAACAAATACAAGTAACGCAAATGAAGAGATAACAAAACTGTTCAACCAACAAGTCTCTTTAACATAGAAAACACAAAAAGAATCACAACTGAGGTTCCATGTCTCATTTTCATAATTTGACAATCTTTCTTATATCATTGCATGAACATTGCAGTAATTTTTAAAAATAGTTGTCCAAAATAGCTACACGCATTTTAGCCCATTATCTCACCGTGTGGCTTCAAGTAATTCCATAATAAGAAACACGCATATAAATCCTACCATATCTCACCACATGCATATCAAACCCTATCTGTATACAACCACATTCATATAATATCACAACACAATAACAAATTGCACCATAATTGCATGTATGCCACAACTTGCCAAAATCAACAATAACAATATTACCACAACATATAGCCCACAACTCAACCACAACGTCGACAAGAATCTCAATAAAAGAGAAATACTCAACAAGGAAAAATATTTCAATAATCAACAACTTTAACCTCAATGTGATAATAGCTTCGACAACTTCAATATCAATAACTCAACAAGAAGACATTTTCACGAATAGACAACTTCAAGTAAGAGTAATTCGACAATAATACAAGTACCAAGACAATAAGAGTGGTATCATCTTCAACTAAAGCATATAAGAGCAATTACAACAATAAATGAGAAAACAAATGCTAGAAACATCAATCAGATCATGTGAGTGTAAATTTAACAATGGAAGATGTAACATGTTATAATAAATTCAATTAAATGTATGGGAGGATTCTAAATGTCTAAACTGGTCAATATATCACATATAACCCTATACACATTCTTCACCTTATGTATATGTCTTTCACATATCACAAATAACACAATTAACCTAAATCCAAAGTGGTAGTCCCCCCTCGTCCCGCCCACACAAAGTCAGGCAAGATACTTGCCTTAAATAGGCCAAATCAGCCCTCAAAAATAAATTTCCCCCCTAAAATTCACCTACTCATGGCTCAAATCTAACCAAAAATGACTTGATATCATCAAAGAATGCAAGGGAACCAATTATAATATATAAAGCTATGATCTTTACATGTTTCTCAAAATGTCATCAAAAGTCAATCCCAGGTCCACCCCTTCAAAATCTGATTCCAAGGATATATTTTGGCTAGTTATAACCCTATGAGTCCGTATATATGTTTTGTTTTAAAATTCGAGCCCAAATCGACTCTCAAAATACAAATTTTTTATTTTCAAAACATTGGCAAACATCCACAAATTTGCTCTTTAATTATCATGAATTTGATGTTATACCTATGATATAATCATGAAATATAATTGGAAATAGATTAGAACCATTTACCCAATATGTGTAGATGAAAATCACCTCACCAAGTTGTCTCTTACCGAGTCTAGTGTCCAAAAATATGAAACATGAGATAAAATCTTGACTTTCCAACTTTTGTTTGTTGCAAATGTCATAATTACGACAACGGGTTCGCAATTGAGAAGGAAGTCTCGCAATTGGGGAAACAGGAAGCCTAAGTTTAGAGTCGCAAACTATGACATTGGCTTCGCATTTGCAAAGTTTGTCCCAATCGCAAATGCTACACCTGAGACCCCCCATGTTAAGGTCGCATTTACGATGCCGGTGTTCACTACTACAACACTTGAGGTGTAACAATCCGGTCAATAATTTTGAGTATTCTATGTTGTTTTATGATTACATGACTGGTCGGTGTTGTTTGGTTTTGGTTTTAGGTGAGTTACGGAGTGAAATGGAACATATAGTCCATAAGTTGGAGCTTTAAGTTGAAAGAGTTGACAGTAGTTAGACTTCTGTGTAGACGGCTACAAAATGGAGTTTTAATGATTCCAATAGCTCTGCATGGTGATATTGGACTTAGGAACATGATCGGATGTTGATTTGGAGGTCCGTAGGTTGGTTCGGCTTGAATTGTTAAAAGCTAAGAAGTTGAACATTTGGAAGGTTGGAATGTTTGTCCGAGAGTTGACTTTATTGATATTGAGGTCAGATTCTAATATTGGAAGTTAGAATAGGTCTATCATGTCATTTATGACTTGTGTTCGAAGTTTGAAATGATTCGGAGTTGTTATGGTATGAATCGACATTAGTTTTTAAATTCGGAAGTTCGTAGTTTCATAGGCTTGAATCAAGTTGCGATTCATAGAATCAATGATGTCTGAAGTGATTTTAGGCCTTGAGTAGGTCCTTCATATATTTTGTAGTTTATTGGTATATTCGGACGGGGTCCTGAGGCCCCGGGTATGGAATTTATGCCCTGATCCCCCATTAATTGCTTTTTCTAAGTTTATTTCTACTATTTTGTTTTGTCGGGATGTTCGTTTTGGGGTTTCAGAGAGTTTTGGGACATTTAGTCCGTAAATGAGAGATTAAGTGTTGTAGAGTGGTCCGTAGTTGGAACAGTGTGAAGACGAAATGAGAGCTTAAGTTAGGTGTTTTCGCTGTTAGGAGCGTGTCCGGTATGTATATTGGAAGCTCGTTTCTAATTTAGGCTTGCAATGCCGAAGTTTGATTTTTTTGAAGTTTTCGGCCCAATACTGTGTTTTTGATCCGAGGGTCAGAATGGAATTTCGGAAGTTACTGTAGCTTCATCATGTCATTGGGGATACGTGTGCAAAATTTCTGGTCATTGGGACGTGTTTTGGTAGGTTATTTACCGAAAGTGTGTTTTGATGAAATTTAAAGTTTTTAGGCTCAAATCCTTGATTAATTTTGGTTTCTAGCATTGTGTAAGGTGTTTTAAGGACTGACAAGTTTTGATACGGTATTAGGTATTATGTGTGCTTTTGGTTTAGGTCCCAGGGGCCTCGGGATGATTTCAGATGGTCGAAGGAATTATATTAGAATCGGGAGGTATCAATTTTGCTGCTTCTGGTATTTTTGCTTCTGCAGCTTGGGAACCGCAAAAGCTGAGCCGCAGAACTAGTCTTTGTACCGCAGAAGAAAGTTTGGGCATATCCTTCAGGAACTGCAGAAGCGGTAGGAATTCCACAGAAATGGATCCGCTTCTGTGAGATTAGAACCACATAAGTGGAATTTTGGATTTTAATGGAAGTCGCAGAAGTGGCATTTATTTTTCGCAAAAGCGACAAAACCTGGGGTGTAACATCATTAACCTATTTGGAACATTCATCTTGAATGTTGACTGGTGCACTTATTATTTTCGTAACTTATGTCTTCTGAATACTTTGTATTCTTCCTTCAATCATGGAAACTATTATATGAGTAAATCTGAATGCTAGGGCATTCCCCCCTTTAGGCCTCTTTCATACACCATGACTTGTGGTCGGAATTTGTCCAATCTTGTAACTATTGCTACATTTTGTCATGCAGCCTACTTTGACACCACTTTTGTCACGCCCCAAACTTGGGAGGCGAGACCGGCACCCAGTACCGCACAAATCCATGAGTACCAACTTGCAACTAAGGGACCCTGAACATGTGATGTCATACTTTTGCCATGATCCACATTGCAAGAGGACAATGAATGCTAACAAAAAATCAATATAAAAATTAGTCGACAAGGCCGTTATATTTATTACAGTTGACACCAACCAAATATACATACAAGTCCTGAAATCCCAACATAGTGCACTAATCGATAAGATATGTTTATAAACCTCTACTGATAGATATACTGTGATCAAAATGGCTCTCCGAGCTACTCATGACATTGAGGCCAAGTACGAGTCCATTATTGTAGGTCTCGAACTAGCCAAGGGCCTTCGGGTAGAGTTCATCGAGGCAAAGTGTGACTCCCTTTTGGTAGTAAATCAAGTAAACGGGAGCTTCAAGGTTCAAGATGACCGAATGTAGAGGTACTTGGACAAACTTCAAGTGACATTTCACTACATTAAGTAATGGACAATGGATCATATACCTCGGGAGAAGAATATCGAGGTCGATGTACTTGAAAACTTGGGGTAATCAGTAGAAGAAGATGATATCATCCGGGGGACTGTCATCCAACTATCGAAGACGGTAGTTGAAGAAGGCCATGTAGAGATTAATTCAACAAGTTTAACATGGGATTGGAGGAATATGTACTTCCACTACGTTAAGCATGGGAAGCTGCCTGAGGAACCAAAAGAGTGAAGACAAAGCAACTTGATTCTCACTCGATTTAAATGGAATGTTGTACAGAAGAACCTTCGATGGACCACTGGCAATGTGCTTGGTACCCATGGACAAAGATTATGCATTACAGGAAATCCACGAGGGTAATTGTGGGAACCATTCTGGTGTAGATTCTCTGGTTCGCAAGGTGATCAAACCGGGTATTATTAGGATAGCATGGAAAAGCATACCAAGGATTTCGTTCAAAAGTAAGATAAATTCCAAATATTTTCAACAATGATCCATCAACTCAGTAAACAACTCCATTCGATCCTATCCCCGTCGCCATTCATGAAATGGGGGATGGACATTATTGGCCCCCTACTACGACGCCAGGTAAAGCTAGATTTATTTTGTTTATGACTAACTACTTCTCAAAATGGGTTGAAGTGCAAACCTTCAAGAAGGTAAGAGAAAAAGAAGTCAATGACTTCATATGAGACCACATCATATGTCGGTCTGGGATACCCTCCGAAATAGCACGTGACAATGGGAAATAGTTCATCGGTAGTAAAGTAACAAAATTCCTTGAGGACCATAAAATCAAAAGGATCATATCTGCACCTTACCAGCCAAATGTAAATGGTCAGGCCGAGTCCATAAACAAATAATCATTCAAATATGATGCAATAGGGAAATGGAGATAAGTGTTGCCCGAAGTTCTATAGGCATATCGAACGGCATCAAAGTCGAGCACGGGGGAGACCACATTTTCTTTGGTATACAGTCCAAATTATTTATCCCAATCGAAATCGAGGAACCTAGTGTCAGATTTCAGTATGCCACTGAGGGCCCAAATCCCGAGGCTATGAACACTTTTCTTGAACTACTTGATGACAAATGAGAGGTTGTGTTAATTTGAATGGTCGTGAAAAAACAATGGATTGAAAGGTATTACAACAAAAAGACAAACCTTCAATATTTCAGAGTCGGGGACTTGGTCTTGAGAAAAGTCACTCTTAACACTCGAGACCCAAATGAAGGGAAACTAGGTCCCAATAGGGAAGGACCGTACCGTGTCCTCGGAGCCGTAGGGATAGGATCAAACAAACTTTGTACAATGGAAGGCGAGCAACTACCAAACAATTGAAATGTATCGTTAATCAAGCGATATTACTGCTGAGGTATGACATTCTCCCATTTTCCATTTTTATTCAAAACAAACTCCTTTTAGATGTTCAGTTGGAGATATTGAGGCACCCTTCAGCTCGAAGACCTTGGGTTTGAAAGCATTTGTTGCACTCTTTTTACCTTAGATCTGGTTTTATATCAAATAGGTTTTACCGTCAAGGTTTTTAATGATAAAACACTTATATGCTAACTAAGGAACAATCAAAAAGTATTCAATTCTTCATTTAAATCAAACCTCGAATATTGGGGAGAATTAACCCTGGAGGTTATAATTTTGAGAAAGGACATTCACGCATAACAGGGCCTCGATAGGAGAACTTTGTAATGGGTCAAACGGTCAAATAAACTGTGACCAAATAGAATAGTCGAGCCCCAAAGGTAGAACATGTATGCATGTATCATCTATTTATAGAAGCATTCTGGTTATATCAAAAACAATTTGTATCTCAGAGAAGTTTTCTATCATAAGAGCTCTACACTTACAATCCTACGGGAAGCAGATCAAGGGCCAATGCACCCTGAAGTACCCGGGGATTGTTACTAATAGTCAATACATCCAAGTCATAAAAAATTTGGACCTATAAGATCTCATAGAGGAACCCTCTTGAAACAAAGGCCGAGGCCAATATACTCGGGGACCAATTCTTCGAACAAGTTCGAAAAGTTTTTGGGAAAAGAGTCCAAGTGAAAAAACCGAAGGCTACAGCCATACTAAAGACTACGGTCACATAAAGACTACATCACAAATAATGCGATTCGGAGACGTCCAATATTCGCTATAAAATTAAAGACCTTAAAACATTGAAAAAATGGTTAAATCAGGCTACCCTCTGCAAAACCAAAATATATGGGGCTTCGATAAATTCGGCCCTCAAATAATCCAAAGGCTATGATAACACCAGCCTTTGGAACAACCTTAAGAGGTAATCAACTACTCCTACACAAAAGAAATGACTAACAGGTTCTGATATGTCGAGCCTTTAGAAAACCCAACGGGTACAAAAACAAAATTTTCACTAAATCTTTTAGCCGGAATGTGGGAAAACTTATATAACCATTTTAGAGGCCGAAACATCTCAAATAAAATAGCCTAAGGTCCATTTCTAAAAGAACCTAAGGGCCGATATACAAGAGCATTAGGTCTAGCTTAAAAAGAGATATGGGGCCAAAAGGTTATAGGAGTCCGAGACTTTGTTCTCATTTATCTCGTACCTAAAAGCCCCATTGATTCGAGCTCGCATCAAAGTAATTTTAAGCTTAGCTCGAGGATCATCTAAAACATTAAGAGGTTTGATCTTGAGGGTTTATTACAAGTCTAAAATGATTCTCAAGCTAAGTGTTTGAATCGTCGGAATTTTCCATAAAGGGGAATTAAATGAAATTCAACACAAATCGAGGATAGAGCAAACAGACACTTCATATTCATTAGGGAGGTTTACAAACATATTACAATTCCCACATGGGGCCCATACACAAAAAGGATACCTAATATATTTTTGGGGTCACACTCCCAGGAGTGTCGTTTCATTTGCAGCGGCTCTATCATTGGGAGTCTCCTCTTTTTTGGGAGCATCCTCTTCACCTTCCTCGTCCCTAGAGCCACTTACAACATCCTTATCATCTGAGGAGACAAGAAACCAAGCATCGGTTTCTCACGATTTTTCTTTGTATATCTCCCCAGCGATGCTGAACCCTCGAGAATGGATTTCTTTCAGAGTCTCCCTTTGGGCTTGGCACTTAGCCAATTCATTGCTTTGTCTTCCTCGGTCAGAAGCCTCCCTCAACTAGGATTTATCGGACGCGACTACCCTTATTTATATAGCAATAGATTTATCAGTTGCAGCCTTCGTCTTCTCGACCTCAGTCTTAGCCTATACAGCTTCGGCATAGGCTTTAGCCAGCACAGCTTCCAACCCCTCGATTTTCCTAGATTGTGCCAGACCCTTAGTTTCAACACCACGGAGCTGAGCTTTAGCCGAGGCCACTTAGGCTTCAATAGCTTCCTTAGCAGCTGCAAGATGTTCCATGTTCTTCCTCAACTGATGACAATTGGCCCAAATTTGATCTACCTTGTCCCGGAGCTGCCCAATCATTTTGAGCTTTTGTTGCAGCTGAGGTATCGATGTATGATCCTCTGAATCAAGCCCAAGAAGTTCGTACTCTTTTAATATCAAAGTTAGATGCTCATCTAGCTCAGACTCGCTCTTTCGAGCTTTATCTAATGCGGTCTGGAGATCCTTAAGTTCCTCTTCCTTCTGGATGCAAAGGAGCCTCACAACTTCCTCTTTGCTCGAAAATGTTTTAGCTCAACCTCACATTTTCTTACCTCAGCTTTAAACTTTTCGATGTCCGATACATAAAATAAAGACATATCACTCAAAATAAAAGAAAGAGAAAAATTACAATACTAAAGGTAAGTTCTTACTCAGGAAAGAAAATGTTGAGTCTCCTAACAGATAGTGGATGCATCATACAGGTCATCGGCATATTCAATCCCAACGTAGAAACCCTTGAAAAGGTCGTCCTCAATGACCTTATTCAGATCCCCCATGCGTAGAGCGTTGCCTTTATCGATTTCCCCCTTAGAAAAGGTTGGCAATGAAAGGGAGTGACCTATTATCGTGGCCCCGATCTCTTCAATCGGGGAATGCTCTCTTCAAGATGGAGGGACAATCTCAACCTCCCTGGGACGTTCCTTCCTTTGGGACATCCTCACCACGGGAGGAGGTTTCCAGCTCGGAAGGCTTAGTGGCCTAGACTGGCTTCTTGGTCCGAGTCACCAATGCCAACTCTTCATCATCATTATCTTAATAATATGTGGTTTTGAGGGCCGAATTTACACTCGTTTGAGCATATCTTTTTCGCAGCCTTCGAGTGGATTTTTTTGAGGATCTTCGGCCTTCAAAACCCTTTTTCTTTTTTTTTCTTTCTCATACTTTGTATTTAAAGGCTTAGATTTTTCCTCAATTAGAGTCGGCCTCATTTCTGATGCATTGCTGAGGCCTGCAAAAGTAGGCGTGAATAAAATGCTGCCAGTATATGAAGACCATCTTAAACTTTAAAAGACGATTAATATTGTTATTGTCCTCCCACTAACCCTTTGATAACTTTTGCCACTTGCGCTCATCGTAGGAATAAGGGGCATCTAACTTTCGAACCCAATCCTCAAGGTCGAGCACTTCTGGGGGCACCCAAGCATTGGTCGCCAAAAGATGCATAGAAACATTATGAAATATGGAAGCAAAGTATGAATAGGTACGGGATATATTAACTCCACTTACAATTAAAGTTCCTCCTCTCCCGGGACGACATCTAGCCTCAGAGATGACATAAGAAGTCATTACTATAACGAATGTGCTCATCCAACCCCGATTTTGGGTTCGTCAGTAAAAACAAAGAAGTATTTTGTTGTTCGCTGCTATAGCTTGATGCACCCTCGAAATAACTGGGGGCAATATAACCGATTCCAGTGCCCGAGGGTGAATTCCAAACCTTTGTCCTTTTTAAAGGAATACCACAACATGATCATGATATGCCAAAATAAAGGGTGAATGTGATGGAGGGTGAGTCTGTACGTTCTGCGAAAGTGGATCACAACCGGATCGAGAGGACCCAGTCTGAAGGGGTAAGTGTAGAGACTAAAAAACCCTCCCTATGGGTAGTAATGTTTTCATTAGGGCTCGGGATGTAAACCTCAACCTCATCCCCCCAACTACAGTCCCTCTCGGCATCCTTGATGAGCTGCTTTGTTATCTAGCTAATATATCGATATATGATCCGCATCGGCCCAGGACATCGGGAGGTTTCTCAATATTAAAGTCTTTCTTAATAACACAATTGCAGGGGGTGATTTCCTGAAATGTTGGAAGCACCACCAGTTTGGTCGTCCGGGAGGCGGAACAAGACGATGCTTTATCTATTTTGGGGACCATTTTGGATGTTTTGGCCATAATTGTAAAATAAATAATATTTGTTGCACCGAGATGTGGTGCTTCATGAAGGATTTTGGCATTTTCCGGTATGAAATGGATTATTGGAGAAAGAGATAAAAATGAAAAATAGAAGAAAAAAGAGTAAAGTTATTCATTTACAGTAATAACCTCATATTTATAGGAGGGCAATGACTGTTCGACGGCAATAGATGTCGATCAATGCTGGCATGCATTCAATGTTTTTGAGAAAATGGACTGACGGGAGGTCTCGGTCTCTTCGAATGCTTACATCATAGGGATGACGTCATCACTAAGGACTTCAAGAATCCGAACTGTTTCATAACATTTCATTCTAAGAAATGCAGGGACTATCTATGTACGATCCAAATCAAAGAACCCGATTTTGAAGACCTAAATTGAGCTATGAGTTCAAGTCCAGGCAAGTCAAAGCGGGCTTCGGACCTGGCGGAAGGAAATGCAACTTGAAGAAGTAGATCGGAGGCTTGGAACAACCTACATCAAGGGCAGTACAATTTTGAAGACACTCAAGAAAGAGAAAACATTTATCAAGGACACGTGGATCAAGGCTTAAATCAAAAATAAGATTTGTGAGAAATGGTACGGGTCTGTATTAGGTGGTTATACACCTGTACCGATAGAATTCTTTACTACAATTAGGAATGTACTATTTTGGATTTTTCTCATCCTATATAAAAAGGACCCCTATCATTTGCAAAATATACATTATTCATTACAGTAGAATATTCGATTCTGCGTTTCTAATTTACCGTGCTCAGTAATTTTTCTTCGGCTTTATTATTTTTATTTTATTATTCATACTGCATTGCTCTTATCTAACCTCAAGGCCCTCAAGAGAATAGAGCTCGAGGTCCTTATTGTTCTAGCAACTCTGATTTGGTTCATCAATTCTTCATACCTAAAATTAATATTATTTGTATATTTACTAGTATTGGAATTACTCACATATATTTAAAATCACAAACCACATTTAATTGTTACTTTCATTTTTTGAGGTAAACATGCACGACCTCCCTCAAAAACATATCTGAAAATTGAGCCCAAGTGATGGCACTACATTAGCTGGACCACCCATCTCATAAGCCATCCAGCACCTATATGTTGCCCTTGATAGTTGAAATTGTTTACCGTGAAAATGGTAATAAAAATTAATTTTATTTTGTGATTCTTAAAATATGTGATCTATTTTATGCTAGTTGTTTATCAATTGGTGCTAAGTAAAAGACTAGAAAGCAAGATTAAATCTTAGAGATGATGCGATAATCAAAACGAGCGGCTGGAGTTTGGCGCTTCGAGCTTCCGCATACGAGGCCTCGAGGTTGAGTCTAGAGGCCAGCTTAGGGAAATCGAGGGGGGAATAATAGTCATGACAGCTAAAATGATACTTCTTATGATCAATTATAACCAATAAATGATGAACAATAAATAGAAAATAATGAGTGCAAGCAATGAGATCAAAAGAATATGTTAGAGAGCAGAGAGAATGTTTTTGTGTATTTAGTATTGGGCAACCGGCGACTACAAAATGACAAAGATCCCCTTTATATATGGGGGGAAATCCCTACATAGTACAAAGACATTATTGTAAAAGATATGGACATGGTACATCTAGTTAATGCCATGATGCGGGCTTAGACTAGCCAGACAGACTTTGTCGGCTCTAGCTACGCGCTTTGGAAACTTCCCACTTTTTTACCATAACTGCTGATCTATAATGCTCCAAGGCCGGGCATCGATAGTCTCTCGGGGGTGAATCTTCACCATAGCCTCGAGAATGGCAAAACATTGGGCCCTCCTATTTTGCCATATACACATAGTCCCCGTGTTTCTTAGAATGAAACGATAAGAAATGACTTTGATATCCATATCTGCGAACTTCCCACAATGATGTAATACTTACGACATATGCCTTTGTGATAACTAAGGTGTCCCGTTAGTTTATCTTTCCAGAAACATTCAATGTACTGCCAATTCTTATTCTCCAAAGCGATAATATCGTCACCGGTCCAATTCCCAAATATACGTTGATTGCGCCTGTCGATACGTCTTTCAACAATACTGATGGTGCTGTCGGTTACATTGTCCAATGATTATTGATTGCACATGCCTATTGCGATACCCTTTCTCTATAATTGAAGGATTTCTCGAATCAAACTTTGCTCAGTCATTCATTACCATTTTTCAACTCATTTCTTCTCATCGCCCCCATCCAACTTTATTTTTCATATCTAACGCCTATGGCCGCAGGGCCATGCAGCAGCGTTTCCACCGGCTATGTAGTGGCCCTTTCGCAAAGAAGTCATTCTTCGAGTGGGATTGCATTATCTTGTTGTTGTTGTTGTTGTTGCTGCTGCTGTTACTGCTACCATCGTTGGCTCGAGTTGACAAGATAGGAGAGTCGATTTGATCATGACCCATAATCTAAGGAGCGTGACCGGTGCTCAACTCAGTAAACCCGACTTAGCAAGCGTAACAGGTTTCATGCATACTACCTCTTTGAATACAGAGGAAATATACATCATTAATCAAATTCTATAAATAAGTCTTTACCGATTTCCATTTCACTTCCATTATCAACTTTGATTATAATTATCAAAATATTACAAGTTTTTATAAATCTTTGTAAAATGTCAATAGTTCTACTTTAACTCCCAATCCCAAACACCACCCACAACCTTTCTACAGAGCCTCTAAAAATAACTAAAAAAATAATATGGAAATGCTGACACCAAGGCTCCGACTAAACCTCTAAATACAAAGTACATGATAAACAATCGTAGAGGACCCTGAAATGAAGTGGGGCTCACCAAATCAGCTGAAAGGAAGATATTTCACCGGTTGTGACCAACACTGCCTGCTGTAGAACTACCTTCATGTATTTAAAGATATAGCGCCCCCAGCAAAAGGGACATTAGTTCCATCGAATAGCACTAGTATATATAACTAAAAACATCTAATTAGAAAGAACTATCAAACAAGAATAAAGAAATCATTAAGGTAAATCAAAGGTTAAACAATCACCACATCATCAAATCAAAGAATCGTATGACTTTCACATAATTCCCATAGCTTTAGGTTTGGCACTAAAATAATCATACAATTTAAACATTATGTTTCTATAATCTTTAGTTTGGGGCATCCACGCTATTTATCATTTGTTTCCAATACCACCGCTATCATGAGCGGAGTCCGATCTCGACCCTATCGGCTAGGTCGCCTCACTCGAGGCATACATTCCAATCACAATCTCATTTTTTCCTTTCTCTCCAAAATTAATTCATAATACCACCGCCTTCTTGAGCAGAGTCCGATCGGCTAGGCTGTTTTTCCAAGGCATTGTTTCCTTTTTATTAATCATAATACCACCGCTTTCTTGAGTGGAGTCCGATCACGAACCGATCGGCTAGGTTGCCTCATTTAAGATATATACCTCAATCACAATTTCATTCTCAATTGCCAGAATTTAATATCGGCACAATAGAACCATGTGTTCGACATGGCGTCCGATCACGGCCCGATTGGCCAGGACGTCTCACCAAGACATTGTTCCTTTTTTATTATTCATCTCATTTCAATATTTATTCCACATATATCAATTCGTAGGCACTTAGTGCCACAATTAACACATCATACGTGGCCCTAGGCCACATTTCATAACTTAATCTCTTCCTTCCCACATTTCACATCATTTCCACATGAGAGGAATCATTTCACATCATTAAATTCAAAATGTCAAGTCAAAATGAGAGGAACCATGAATCCTTGGCATATACAATATCTCAAAAATCATACACCTCAAGTTTATTGACAGTGGATCTTTAAACACAACAGATTCTTTCACATCAATATAGGGGATACACCAACCCGCAAAAAAACACACATCAAAGACATAAACAAGCAATTCCACCAATTGTTCTTGAATTATTATTTTCCAATCAAGACTATATACTATATACAATTGAATGTACTTATAAGGCAAAACATTATATCGAGCGGCCACTTATGGCATAATTCGTGTACAAAGCCTTTAAGGCACTCAAGTCATTTATGGAAAGCACAGTCGAGGCTCATTTTATGATTTGTTTCATGTTTTCCCATTTCATAGGCATCACCAGGTACTATTATAATTCCAATTATGGGTACATAGGCCACACGCTAGTTTCCAAATTCATTTGATTTATTTCAAAAATCTTTTTAAATTACCAACAACTACACACAATCAATCAAATGCATTTGGTACACATAAGAATAATGAAGAGGATCAACTCTAACGAGTTTTCTCGCACAATTTGGCATAACAATCTCAATTTAAACTTGACTTGAAGTCTAGGCATTTCAACACATGGTTCACATTCTTCTCACATCCTTAAATTTCCAAGGATAACATATTGAACAGATTGACACACCTTTCACATATATATTTTGCAACACTAATTAATATAAAGCAACAATCAATTCATTAATCAAATTTTAGTCTTAACAGCATTTGCATGAACACCAAAGGAGCTCATTTTCTAAGAGAGGGGGTTTTGGCCATATATACCTCAAAGAGCTTTTCGAGTTACTGCAATATTCCGAATATTCTAACAATGCCCATCTACTTTGAGACATAACAAAATTGAACACATATTAGGAAGATATTTATAATTCTAGCTCATTAGAGCATTTTATCAAATACTAGTTGAGCATCTTGATTTCAAATCCCTTTTTCAAGATTTTCTTCATTCCCTAACCCAATCTTTACTTATTTATGTTCAAAAATCTTCCACAAACCTAATTTGTACATGAATGAATAACTAATACTCGCACATCCAAGATTCATTTTACTAATTGTCACGACCCAATTTCCTAACCCAGTCGTGATGGCGCCTCTCGTGAAGACAAGGTCAGCTAGACCATTTCAGAACACCACTTAAAGCAGTTAGCCAGTTTTTATAACAGATCGAATCTAAAATTAATGATTTTAATCAATATGAATACCAATCCAGCCTGATCGGGGTGTCACAAGTCACGAGCATCTAGGAGTGCCTTTAATAAAATTTAAAAGTCTATAATACATAGAGTTAAATCAGGGAATCAAGGAGAAGGATAATCCCGGTTCCGCGAATGCCGGCGGTCACCTAACTTAGCTACGATAGCAAAACCTTCAACCCGCTACTAACCCGCAACCGGGTGATCAGTACCTCCAACTGCACACGAGGTGCAGAGAGTAAAGTGAGTACTTCCAACTCAGTGGTAATAAGTGAGAATAATGTCTTAGCGATAAGAAAACACGTATGAGCACACCAAACTGCTATAAAAGACAGAACAACCCTTTTTGAGAAAAATTGAGATACCCTGAAAATCCCTTTAGAAAATCTCAAGATCAGTTCAAAATCTCTTTTGAAAATATGCTTTTTCAATAGTTGCAAAGAAAATTTCAACAAGTAGGAAGTAATCAGAAACCTACCCCTCAAGCTCATCATCAACCTCTCAGTACATTATCAGCGCTGCGGGCTCACTCCTGACTCACAACATATAACATCAGCCTCTCCGGCTCAGCACTCCTTAACATGTAACACCAGGGTATCTGGTCAACAAGATAAGTAACAGTATGAATGCCAATGATATATGAGTGCTAAATATTGTGCCACGTAGTACAAACATGAGTGAATGCGTGAATGCAATACAATGCAATGAACATGACCGCTATGGCGTGTAGCCCAATCCATGGGTACCCTGCGCTCACTGGGGGTGTGTACGGACTCAAGAGGGGCTTCTTCAGCCCAAGAGCAAAAATGTTGCGGCGTGCAGCCTGATCCAATATGTATAATGTTGCGGCGTACAGCCCGATCCATGCAAAATACTACTGCGACGTGCAGTCCGATCCATGCAATATGCTACTACAGCGTGCGGTCTGATCCATGCATGTATATGCTACTGCACCGTGCAATCCTATCCATGCAATATGCTACTGCGGCGTGCAGTCTAATCCATGCATGCATATGCACATGCTCAACAACACTCGAGGCCCAAAATCCTCCTTACAACATCTTCACACCCTCATATATGGCCCTCGGCCTCAATCGGTCCAAAATAGTCAAAAGCCCTTTGGGCATCCATAAAACAATAATACTCAGCTTAAATAGTAGTTCAAATATCAGTTAAATCTCAAAGTATGAGAAAAATATAGTTGAGTTCACGAAACAGTATAAATCACATGGACTGAGTTCAAATAATCTTTCAAATAGTGAGGAAAATTGTAATGATAGTTCATAAAGAGTTCAAATAATCGGCAATAAGCCCCAAGTATGGGAATGAACCCAAGTCAAAATGATAACAACAAGTCATTTTCAATTTCTCGGTAAAAACCAACAACCGGGATCGACTGAGTCACAATCCCCAGTGGTGCTCTACCCCACGCTCAGGTCCAGCGTGCAAGTCACCCCAACAAGCACTAAGATGTGCAAATTCGGGGTTTCAAACCCTCAGGATATCATTCCCAAGTATTACTCACCTCGAACCGGCAAAATCTCAAGCTCGCAACGCCCTTGCCCCTCAAATGGGCCTCCACGTGCATCTTTTCTAGCGAAAAATAGAGCGAATACTTTACAATATGCAATGGGACAACACCCAATGGAAACAATCGGAATATCACAAAAATCTCGAAATTAGCAAAACCCGAGCCCCGGTCCCGCTTCTCGAAAAATTACGAGACTTACATTTTTGGAATCCTCGTCCCACCACGAGTCCGCACATATAAACTTCATCAAAATCGGAGTCCAATTGTTCCTCAAAATCCCAAATTTTCATTTAAAATTTCAAGCCCTAGTTCATCAACTTTTATACCCAATTTCAGAGAATTAATGGTTGATTGTTCAATAAAAATGACATATTAAGGCCACAAGACTTACCTCCAATAACTCCCAATTGAAACACTCTTAATTCCTTGTCAAAAGCTCTCAAGCTTGCTCAAAAATGGTGGAAAATAAACCCAAGTCGCGGATGAAATGGTTTAAAAACAATCTGCCGAGGTCCAAAATCCTTCATCGCGTTCGCGGCTTCTCCCACGTGAACGTGAAGACAAGAATATTTTAACAGTCCAAATGCTCTACGCGGACGCGACATTTCTCCTACGAACGCGATTCACAGCATTCTGCTCTACGCGAATGCGATGGCCTTCACGTGATCGCGATGCACAACATCCCACACCTACGCAAACGCGGTAGCCTTCACATGATCGTGATGCATAAGAATTCCAGGTCCTCAAATTACTCTACGCGATCGCGTTACTCCTCATGTGATCACGATGCTTTATGGTCTGCAACATATGACAACAAAAATCAGATCTCTCCTAAGCCCAAAACTAGCCCGTTTGGACACTCGAAATCACCCTGACGCCCCCGGGACCTCAACCAATGACATCACCATACCCCGAAATATCATACAAACTTCTTTCAATCATAAAAACACGTCCTTTAACACAAAAATCATCAAATCACGACGGATTCGAGATTAAATTTTCTTAAAACTTCCGAAACTCATATTCGATCAAAAACCCGGCCAAACGACATTCGAAAGACTTGAAAATATATAGACATACCCAAAATCACCTAACGAAGCTATTGCAACTCTCAGAGTTCCATTCGGACCCTCAGATCAAATTCTCGCCTACCAACCGGAATTCGCCAAAATTCAAACTTCGCCAATTCAAGCCTAATTCTACATCGGACCTCCAAATTAAATTCCGATCACTCTCCTAAGTTAGAAATCATCTCCCGAAGCTAACCGAATCATCGGAAATCACATCAGAGCCTTCTAACTCACAACTCAACTTCCTGTTGACTTTTTCCAAAATAAGCTTCCTTCTAAGAGGTCATGTGCCTTATTTTTCAACCAAAACAAATTCAATTACACCCGATCGACTATAATGCTGATATTGAAACATGAAGCAACATAATAAGGGAGAAAAGGAGCAGCAACACATAGGACGACGGGTTGGGTCGTCACACTAATTACCCATTTCAAGTTAAATTTTGAAATTGAAGAAGTGGGGAAAGAGAAATTCTTACCTCTTTGATGAAGAACTTTAGGAATTTCAAGGTTTGGACAAGATTTTGATGAACCATTACACTTATGCTTCTTTATCTCTCTAAAAATGTTCTCCCCTCTCTCTGAAATTCCAGAACAATACCCAAAAATAAACCCTCAATCGAATTAAATGAAATGGGGTTCGGGTCTTAGAACCCCATTTTTTGTACTTTCGCGCCACATGGGACGGCGCATGGTGCGGCGTGGCAATGAAAACTGTATTTAGAAATGAAATTGAAGGTGCTATGATAATTTGCACATCTGCGTCACATGGGACGACACATGGTATGGCGCGGCAACGTAAAGTTTTGTGCTGCTTTTGGTAATTTGATCCTAACTTCTAGTAGGAGTGTCTGAATGATGAACGGTTTGAAGCGTTGGAAACTAGACTCAAAGAAATTTCATTTGATAGGTTGTTCACCACATAAACCTTATATATATATATAATCGTCCAAAGTGTGAACTTGGAAGAACTCATTTGGAATCTTAGCCTATTATGAAATTTTTTCCATTTGGCATACACTTAGGCTTACCTTTGGACCTCACATCACTTATTACATGACTCATACAATTATTCAAAAAAGCATAAAAATATTATAATTAGTCTACCTAGAACCCCGAAATCCAATATCGCCTAGCAAAAATTTCTAGGGCCTTACATTCTCCCCCTCTTAGGATCATTCGTCCTCGAATAAGAGGTAGATCCTGACCTATACACCCAACATAACATATTTCTTTTATATCCTACCTCAAGTCCCTAATTTTTTACTAACTCCCAAATTTTTTCAGAAAATTTTGCTAGAGTTTCCTTTGTAATTAGGCGTATCTACCTGTCAGAGAGCCCCCAAAACATATTTCCAAGTACCATTACACAATTTCTGTTATCCCTACAACTAGTACGCAATTCATTACCTCAACAACTTGTAAATATTCATACACTTTTAAAAACTTAGATTTACCTCATTCTATTTACCCCACAAATTGCACATGGTTCAACCAATATCATTTACTTGCACAAAACTGGGTTTCTTCAATGAGCCCCATAAAATTCAATCACTTTAACATGCCAAAAATGCTTCAATTAAGCATTACCAATCTACATTATAATTGATCATTTACCTACCACATAAGTTTTACAAAAAATTTCATTTACTTCAAGGGCTGCACATTAACCAAATAGCATCAACCTTTGCAATTTGGCACACATTATGAAGCTACAACAGTAAGGCAATTAAGGAAAAATGGGGTGCCTTTGCACAAATCCGAACACTACCTCAAATTTCTTAAAGACAAATGTTCGCACGGTCACTACTAGACCTGTTCGAACATATGGGGATATTTCTCTTTCTTTTCTTTTTCCGCTTCCCACGCGGCTTCCTCGACATGTTGACTTTGCCACAATATATTCATGAAAGAAATCCCAACTTTCAGGTTTATCTAACAAGGATGATACTAGATCCCTCGCATAAGCTAACAATCCAGTAACTTCACGTTCAATAGTTTCCACCGGGATGACACACAAAAGGTCACCAACTACCTTCTTAAACATAGACATATAAAGACACATTGTACATATAGAACAATGATGGTAAACATCATACTCATAGCACAGCCTAATGTGAATTGCACTTATCCAACCTTCATTCTCAACCCGCATAACATCTTTAGGGGAAAGTATTGAGAATAACCCCTTGACCTTCATAAACTCTAAATCTCTATACGAACGCACATGCTAAACCTTTGATGACCTTCTAGAATTACTCTAAGATGTGATATCATAAACTGACTATAAAATTTACCTATCAAATATATGGGATCACACGAGGATACTTCCTCTTTGAAATGTTTGAACCTTCAATACCCAATAGATATAATATAGTAAGGAGCAAAGAAGTTCAAGATAGGGCTAGAATTATTCAGGAATCCATTTAGGCGTTGAGCAAAGTATTTCATGAGGGTACATGCTAAGATACAAGAATTTCTACTAATGTTGAAATAGTTATTCATTGTAACTATATCAACTATTATACAATTAAGGCATCGAGGTAAATCGTACATTGGCAATAGGAACCACTAAGGAGGAAAATTCAAGTACGTGACCTAGTCGCCTCGTGGAGTGTAAGGAAAATCCAGTTATCAAAAATGAGAATATTCTGGCACCTTGAATGTGATATAGGTTCAAAAAATCATAAAGCACTATTAACATCAACTGACACAAGGAATCTATGCCAGAAGACCAAGAGGATGAAAAAACGTTGAACACTTACAAGATTATCACACTTCAAATAGCTTAACCCTTCGTGATAATTGATCATATATGAGAGAAGTAAAGATACTATTATTTGTCTTCCAAATCAATATGCTCATGATAGGTACAAAAATCTTAAGGCATCTAATCTCAACCTTTCACAAGTGAAACCACATAACTAGGACATACTAATATTGGGACAAAATCATGTATTGGTTAGAGGGGTTCTAATGGTTAACGTTATTCTCCGGAAAGAAAGACACATAGCACTCCTACCCACCCAGAAAGGTGGAATACCAAGGGTAGTAAAACTCCGCGCACATGGCAATGACATAGTCAATTATTCTAGAAGTCAAGGGTGTAAAGACAACCAAACTCAATGAAGCAGTGCAAAATAATCATAGAAGATTTGAAGATGTTCATGATGAATTCTCCTTGCATTTTGACTTGAAAAAGAAAGTGTAATATTGACACATAAAAGGGCATGTTCTCTCATGGTGATAGAACAAGTGTTGGGAACTAACATAATGAATTCACTAACCTAAGAACACAATTAACACATGTTGTGGAGGTGTAATGAGAAAATAAGTATTTGTTATGAGTTACATACATCTGCTATATTAACTCCCAGACTGCAATACAAGACCACATCATGGGCAACCACAATACTAGAAACCAAGTGAACTACTTGCTACGAGACATCTCAAGTGGACACAAAAATTATGGCAACACAAGATCTTCCTTTGTTGGGGATGAGCGGATCTCAATTTTCAGAAAACCTTTATACACACGGTGACCATTTTGATTGATACGCACTCATATGATAGGTGTTGATGCATGCTCTCATGTTACTTGACAGTGAGAAGTTTTCGTGATGATACTCAAAAGAGAGTAGAGTGATTGTTCAAACTATAGAAGCCATATACACCAGTAAGTAAAGGAGTGACTCTAGAAGGATTGTAATACTGGGTTGCTTTACATGTAACTTGACACTGTATAGGTAAACTGTATGACAGTTCATGCATAGGCACAAGTGAGCAGATGTTGTCCATTCAAATAAGCAATTTATATATGAAATTCATCGGGTGTAGTCCCTTGTTGATAATTTAGGAAAAGCAAGTGGGAAGTATCATTGGCGTTATAACTCAATTCAGGAACATAATTATAGAGCTCAATTACATAGGAGGTTGTAATTAAGAGAACTGTGATCGAGAGACTTTGTGAATAATATGTCTCATTCAAAGAGCAGGGGCATGCAACGTTATATGATTTAGATTCTTTATACAAACATATCTATGCAAGTTCCCCGTATAGGTGTACATATATATTAAAGAAAAGTATGTGGCGTTCAGAATGACGTACTAATGGGTCACTCATTTGGTGACTCTAGATTGGCGAGGCAGTGCCTTACCTGAGGTGTCCTGACTTCACATCTGTAACATACATTGGTAACATATTGATATACTACATGATCTATTGGAGCAGTGATATTAATATGAACAAAGGTACTCCCCATTAGCAACAAGTTCTACCAATCCCTCCATGGCTCAGCACATTTTCCTAGCAAGTCCTTGGGTAATCCACTCGGACTCAATAGTGGGATCAATCCCTTCTTACAGCTTCAAATTCATGGATTATAGTTTCAAGATTTCTCAAATGGAGAGTAAGACATAGAGAAGAAATTAGTTCCCTATTTCGGGTTCTACTACACGATCTGGAGTATCAAAGAAGGGTGAAATTCCTAAATTTTCAAATAGCATCAAACTTTTAGATGTGGGGGACAAAACACCAATAAGAAGGACTCCACTAGACACGTATATGAGACATCCTATGACGCTTTAAAACCTTAGGCTATGATACCAAATTTTTCATGCCCAGAAATTCGAGGAGCGCGACCGGTGCTCAACTAAGTAAACCTGACTGAGCAAGCCTGACAGGTTTAATACATACAACCCAATCTTTGAATACATAGGAAATATACGTCATTAATGAAATTCTATAAACAAGTCTTTACCGATTTCCATTTCACTTCCATTAGCAACTTCGTTCATAATTATCAAACTATTACAAGTTTTTGTAAGTCTTTGTAAAACATAAATATTTCTACTTTAATATCCAATACCAAACAGCACCCACAATATGTCTACGGAGCCACTAAATATAACTGAAAAATAATATAATGCCGTCAACAAGGCTCCAGCTATGCCTCTAAATAAAACGTACATGATAAACAATCGGACAGGACCCTGAAATGAAGTGGGGCTAACCAAATTTGCTGAAAGGATGATGCGTCACTGGCTGCGACCAACATTGCCTGCTATGGAACCACCTACATCCATTTAAAGATATAGCTCCCCAGGCAAAAGGGACATTAGTGCCATCGAATAGCACTAGTATGTATAACTAAACGTCATCTAATTAGAAAGAACTACCAAACAAGAATAAAGAAATCATTAAGGTAAATCAAAAGCTTTAACAATCACCACATCATCAAATCAAAGAATTATATGACTTTCACAAAATTCCCATAGCTTTAGGTTGGGCACTAAAAGAATCATACAATTTTCACATTATGTTTCCATATTCTTTAGATTGGGGCATTCCACACTGTTCATCATTTTTTCCAATACCGCCGCTATCATGAGATGAGTCCAATTTTGACCCAATTGGCTAGGTCACCTCATTTGAGGCATACATTCCAAATAAAACCGCATAGTTCCTTTTCCTTTTCAAAATTCATTCATAATACCACCGCTTTATTGAGCGGATATTGATCTTGGTACGATCGGCTAGGCCGCTTTTCCAAGGTGTTGTTTCTTTCTTATTAATCATAATACGACCACTTTCTTGAGCGGAGTCCAATCACGACCGATCGGCTCGGTTGTCTTACTTGAGACATATACCTCAATCAAAATTTCATTCTCAATTTACTGAATTCGATATAAGCACGATACCACCATATATGCGTCATGGTGAATGATCACTGCCCGATCGGCTAGGTCGTCTTACCAAGACATTGTTCCTTTTTCATTATTCATCTCATTTCAATCTTTATTCAACATATATCAATTCATATGCACTTGGGCCACAATTCTCACATCATACTTGGCACTAGGCAATATTTCATAACTCAATCTCTTCTTTCCCACATTTCATATCATTTCCACATATTTCAAATCAACATCAATTTCAACAACAAGCCATTCAATTCAAGATGTCAAGTACACATGAGAGGAACCATGAATTCTTGGCATATACAATATCTCAGAAATCATACACCTCATGTTTATTAACAATGGAACTTTAAACATAACGAATTCTTCCAATTCATTCGAGGGGATATACCAACCCGCAATAAAAACACACATATCAAAGGAATAAGCAAGAAATTACACCAATTGTTCTTGAAATATTCTTTTACAATCATAGCCATATACAATTTAAACATCGAAGTATGTAACAACACGCATCACATTGGATGTACTCATAAGGCAAAACAATATCTGGAACTGCCACTTATGGCATAAATTGTGTACAAAGCCTTTAAGGCGCTTTATTATTGAAGTCATTTATGGGAAGCAAACTCGAGGCTAATTTCACGATCTATTTTATATTTTCTCATGTCATAGGCATCACCAACTACAATTATAATTCAAATTCTCGGTACGTTGGCCACATTCTATTTCCCAAATTCATTTGATTTATTTCAAACATCTTTATGGTAAGGCCCCGAGAAAATGAGTGCTCAAATTCTAGCAATTCGCAAGCTTACCGCGGGTCGGACCCTTTGTACTGATTTTGCACTTAAAAATCTAGAGTCAAAGTTTTCCAGAAAAGTGTCATTTTTGCAGTCCAAAATGCGGTCGCAGATCAGGTATGCGGATCGCATTTCTGCCGCAGAGTTAACCAGGTGAGCAAACAAATTTAATGTTGTAAATATAGTCTATTATGCGACCGCATAATTATTATGCAGACTATATTCATGCCGCAGAGTTAATCAGAGAGTTGGTGTACCGCATACTCGTCGCATAATTCCCTCAAGGATTTGTGAAGACCAATTCTGTGGTGCATTATGCAACCGTACAATAGGAATGCGGACCGCACTCCCTGGCAGAGATGCTCAGTGATTGGGACACTTCTGAGGTCCAATCTGTGGACCACATTTCAACTCTGCAATCGCATAGTACGACCGCAGATCCTGCTTGGCTTCTATTTTTTAACATTATAAACCTGACCCATTTCTAATAAAACACCCCAACCCCTCATTGTAACACATTTTCTGAACAAACGAAGACATAGAGAAGTGAGGGTTCTTGAGAGAGAAAGTGGTCTCCATCAAACTAATTCTTCAAAAACTATTCGGGCCGGGAAAATTCTAATTGATTGTCTTCATCCCCACTCTTATAGGTAAAATCCCTAACCCCCTTTTCCTTGATTTTCAGATTTTTAAGCTAAGGGAGGGAGTCTCATGCAATTGATTCTTGAAATCATGCGTGGAAACTCACATGCATGTCTTTAAAAACCTAAAATCTAGTAAGAGGAAATTGGGTAGAAGTAAGGGATTGTGCTTGATAGCATAATTAAGCTTGGGTAGTAAATGTGAACTTCAATTCTAAGGCACATGTGTTAATTTGTGAACTATATTGACAATGCTAGATTGCTTGATGATTGAAAATAGGAGTTAAAAAGGGGATTCGACTCCAGGTATGTATGGCTAATTTTTGACCTTGTGAAATTGCCTTGTTTGATGTACGTATGCTTGGTAGGTGATATGTGCATAGATTACTTATGAAATTCTAGTGGTTAATACATTGTGATTGTGTTGTGTGGTTGTAGTTGAGTAATAAATGACTAAATGAAACCGTAACTAATGCAATAGGAAATAATTGTGGTAATAATATATATAGGTTGTCGAATATGATAGAAATAGCATTGATGGTTATAAGACAAATTTTAATATCATTGTTGTTACTTCATAAGAGGTATTGTTGTTGATCTTTGTGAATTTTTATTGTTGTTGTGTTGCTTTTGGATTGGAACTATTTGGTGGGATCGGGTTGCACGCCGCAACGCAAAGTCATAAGGTGCGGGTTGTGGTGATAAGAGTGGCCGAGGTAATAAGGGTGGACGAGGTATTAAGGGCGGAACAGTGATCAAAATCACTCCTGAAATAAACATTTGAGCAAATTTGTGAAATCATTGGTGTGGAATTGTGGAAGGTGGAAAATCAGGAGGGGTTGAAAACTTGTTTGGCTTGATTGTACCTTTCGTGTATCAAATTGGTTGTTGCTTCAATTTCTATTTCCTACTTGTGTACGGCCTGAGTTTACTTGGGAAAAGGTTTGTTTATACATACCAGTACAATTCAAATGTACTGACGCCCCTTTTGCTGGGAGCGCTACATTCCTGTTATGGTTGTAGGTGGATCTATAGCTGGTACTCTTGTCAACTGATCATAGCTCCTCCTCACTTCCGGTCAGCAGAATTGGCGAGTCCCTTTCCTTTCGGGGCCTTGCGTGGCTCATACCACTCCCGTTCTTGTATTTTGAGATCTTCTTTTGATGCTTGAAAAAGGTATAGCCGGAGTTTTTTTGTAAGCAAGTATTATATTACCTTCTTTCATCTTTAGAGGCTTTGTAGATAGGAAATGTGGTTCATGAACTTATGTAACAAGTATTTTGTATATTGGGGCAATGGAAGATGTAAACCACGCTAGGAACCATGTACTTTGTTTATGTGTTGTAATGAATTGGTATTTTAAATTAATCATATGTTTATTTCACTTGGATAATAAGTAATGGAAGATGTGGGCTGATGCGTGGAATAGGTAAGGCACCTTGATCTGCTTGACCAGGGATAACCGGTGGAGTGCCGATCATGTCCCTCGGATTTGGGGCGTGAACAACTTGGTATAAAATTGGTATCAGAGCCTAAGGTTTTAAAAGTGTCCTCGGATGTCTCAAAGTCGTGCCTAGTAAAGCCCTTCTTATCGGTGTGTTCTCGACCACATCTATAATTAGGGGTCAATACGGACATTTAGGAAACTATTCTCTTCTTCTTTTCTTTTTTTTGAAATTAACAGTTAGCTTTCATTGATATCAAAAAGGTGTAAAATGAAGAGTTTATAGCAGTAGTATGGACTAACCACTACTTTACAGTTCAAACACTATACAAATACATGAATTTGCAAGCCTAAATCTAAGGGTAATGGTTAAGTTGTCGCAGTCCAGCTTGCCAACGTTTACAGTTTCTGCCGCGAATGTGAATAAGCAATGCAACCTCTCGACAGAACTGGCTCTCCTCAAATGCTTTCCCTTCAAATCAAATGTAGTTCATGTTTCTCCAAATAAGTGCAATAGTGATCACAAAGGCAGAAGCATCAATAGCTTTGTGCCACAGTTTACTCCTAGCTTGACAGCAGATCCATTGAAGTTCAGCTTCCCAACTACCAATTGTTCTGTTATGACCCAGCCAGCAGCATATTCTAAACCACAGTCGATTAGTGATTAGGCATTCAATAAATGAGCAAATTCTTCTACATGATGATTATAGAATACACAATTCACAGACACTTGCACTCCAATCTTCTGTAATCTATCAACAGTAGGCAGTCGACGTTGAGCAGCAAGCCAAGTAGTGAATTTGTGTCGAGGTAGGACATTAGAAGTAAACAACAAATTCTTCCATTCCACCTTAGGAAAGCTAGGAAGCATTGCATGGTATAGTTTCTGAATATGGAATTTTCCTAGCCTGCACATTCCAGATAGTCTAAGTAAGAGATCACCTTGCAGTTGTTGATTATCCATTACAGGAGTTCTGCAATCTAATATCTTCCTAACTACCCAAGAAGCTTCCTTGGGAATGGGCATTGTAGCAATGTCACGGTGTTTAATGTAATAGTAGTGTATCCATTTGGTCCACAAACAATCTTTCTTCCTAGCCAAGCCCCAAAGGAGCTTAGTAATAGCTGCCTTATTCCATATATGCATGTCTATAATGTTGAGTCCTCCAGCGGTGACTGGTCTGCAGACCCTTTCCCAGGCTACCAGAGCTCTTTTAGATATTCTTGCACTTCCAGTCCAGAGATAAGATCTGCATACAGCTTTAATGATTTTCAGAACTTTTTTTGGCAGGATGAATACTTGTGCCCAATATGTTAATACCAAAAATAACAGCTTTGATCAATTGACATCTTCCTGCATAAGATAGTAACTTGGCAGACCAGCAAGTGATTTTATCAGTAATCCTCTCAATCAGTGGCAAGTAATGGTGGATAGCAAGCTTCTTTGAGTGAAGAGGTATCCCTAAATATTTGAATGGAAGTTGACCCTCAATGAATCCAGAGACTCTAGTATGACTTCTTTGACATTTTGATGAACACCAGCCAGATAAACAATACTCTTACTATTGTTAGCATGCAGTCCAGAAGCTACAGAGAATGTAAGGAAAGCATCATGCAGAATCTGAATAGAAATAATATCAGCTCGACAGAATAGGAGGAGATCATCAGCAAAACAGACATGGGCACAGTTTAGCTTCCTGCATTTTGGATGGAAGTTGAAATCTCCATTTCTGTGTAGCTGAGCCATCAGTCTATTCAAGTACTCCATAGCCAGGACAAACAAATAAGGTGACATGGGATCTCCATGTCGAATACCCCTCCTTGTAGTAAAGGCTTAGTGGGACCACCATTCAACACTAGTGAGTAAGACACAGAAGTGACACAAGCCATTGTCCATTTAACAAATTTTGCAGGGAATCCAAGATCAATGAGTAGTTGTTTGAGGAAGATCCATTCAAGAGTGTCATATGCCTTCCTCAAATCCACCTTCATAAAACATCTAGGAGACACACCTTTTCTGGAATAACCCTTAAAAATTTCATGGCTAAGCAAAATATTATCAATGATGCTCCTCCCTTCAATAAAGGTTGATTGGGGTTTTCCAACTAGATCACCAATTACAGATTTCATTCTCCTAGTAATGACTTTGGATATAATCTTATAGACAGTGGTCCAGCAGGCAATAGGTCTATAATCTTTCACTGCTTTAGGAGTTTTAAATTTAGGCACAAGAGCAATAGCAGTAGTATTGACCATGTGAGGCAGTTTACAGGTAGAAAAGAAGTCCTTTGTAGCAGCATATACATCCTCCTTATCTATCTCCCAGTTGATAGTAAGGAACTCCATAGGAAAGCCATCTACACCTGGTGCTTTGTCTTTAGGCATATCTTTAATAGCTTCAATGATTTCTTCCAGTGTAACATCCTGAATAAGTAACCTTTGCTGTGATAGAGTCAGACAGTGTCCTTCCTTAATAATAGCAGTGTTAACACAAGGCAATTCATCAGCACACTCACCCATCAATGACTTGAACACCTTAATAAACTCCTGCTCCACAGCCAAAGGATCTGTCAGCTTCATACCTGCATCAGTGTATATAGAAGTAATATTATTCTGACTGGTTCTGATCTTCCACTGAACATGGAAATATTTTGTGTTTACATCTCCACGGTCTATCCAACAAGCCTTTGATTTCTGTCTCATAATTTGCTCCTCTACATTGTTCCATTTCTCAATGTCATTAAGAGCTAAACTATGCTCTTCTTTGTTATCCCATTTCGTGCGGTAAGGTGAAAGGTGGAAGTATTTGTGTCTAACTCGTGCTTTGTTCTGAAATTTTCAGCAATGGCACCTAAGAAGAAAGCTAGACTCGGCCTTGAGGCCAACTCCACCCAAGTGTGGTGATGAATCATGTAACTGGTGCTTGGGTGAGAGTGACTCCCCGGCCTTGAATCTGCTTGGCCCTTTTATTCCAGATCCAAGAATTCCTGTTCCAGTCGCGACAGAGGGTGCCACCATACCTCCCACCGATATTCCTAGTCCTGATGCTATTTCATCTTCCGGTCCCGAGGCTTCTGGTGGGGACCTTAGAGGAGCCATCCGTATGTTCACTCAGTTAGTGGCCGCTCAAGCCCAAAAATCTCATGATGCCCCCATGTCTTCCAGCAGACGTGGAGGTTCTGCCAGCTCCAGAGTCCACCAGTTTCTACGATTGGCCCCTCCAGAGTTCTCTGACACAGACCCAAAGGCCGATCCACAGGAGTTTCTTGATGAGATACATAAGACCCTTCATGTGATGAAGGCCACAGAGACAGAGGGGGTAGAGTTGGCTTCCTGCAGGTTCAGAGGAGAAGCGCGTTCGTGGTTCGAGATGTGGGAGGATTCCTGCTAGGAGGGAAGACCTCCGGTTATATGGGATGAGTTTGTGGATGCCTTTATGGACCATTTCCTTCCTGCCGAGACAATGGCAGCCCGTGCCACCGAGATCGAGGTTCTCAAGCAAGGCAGTATTAGTGTTTGGGAGTACCACATGGAGTTCGTGAGGTTGTCCAAATTGTTGGAAACACGTTCTCAAAGGCATTATACTAAACGTGTGTTCATATTTGTAGGTTTTGATGAATGACAAACTATGCGCAAATTGACATATGACGAGATCCAAGCACAAGCGCAAAATTGATATATAACGAGATTCAAAGCACAAGACAAAGATCAAGAGTAAGTTTTATATGAGTCGGTATTTAATTGTGATCTTGATCCGACAACTTAAACTCAAGACTTGGCTTCTCTCGTAAAAATATTTTTAACAAATCATGCATATCTAATTTAGAGCAAAATGATTTTAAATAATGCATATTTACTTTAGTCAAAATGATTTTTAAACATGCCTCTAAAATCTGGACTAAGATAATCGATTATGTACTTATGATAATCGATTATGTTTAAGTCAGCTGCTTGACAATCGATTGTGAACTTATGACAATCGATTGTGTTAAGGCAGTGAGCATCAGATTTTTCAAATCTGCATGACAATCGATTGTGAACCTTATGACAATCGAATGTGATGAGGCAGTGTCCATCAAAGTTTTTCAACGCTCAAAATAATCGATTGTGAAGCTAATGACAATCGATTGTGAAGAGACAGTGTCCATCAGATTTTTCAAAGTCACAAAATAATCGATTGTGAACTTATGACAATCGATTGTGTTGAGGCAGTGTCTTCCAGACTTTTTCAAAGTTATTAAATAATCGATTGTGAACCTATAACAATCGATTGTCAAGAGGCAGTGTCTAAATTGATTTTTCAAGACTGATATATAATCGATTGTTAACTTAGTATAATCGATTGTATAACTGACCGTTGCCAAAATGTTTTCAAATACCGTCAGGTAATCGATTATTGATTTCTCATAATCGATTGTTTTAATTAAAATCTGGAAAGGATTTTTTGAATGTTGCTGAGTAATCAATTATTGATTTCCTATAATCGATTGTTTTACGTAAAATCTGGAAATGATTTTTTGAACGTTGCCAGTAATCAATTATTGATCTTAGATAATCGATTGTTAAGCGTAAAATCTGGGATTGATTTTTGGAAGAACTGGCAAACAATCGATTGTGGTAAGTTGACAATCGATTGTCACTGAGTAAAATCAGCAACTCTTAATTGGCAATTAGGCAACGGTAATACCAAGTTTTTCAACTATAAATACAGCTTCAATTGAGTCTTTTAAGTACAACAACATACTACAACTGATCATACAATTGCTAAAGCTTGCATACTTTATTGCTTATCATTTTATATTCATTACATAAGCTTTTGAGAGCCAAATTCTTGTCGAAAGTTGTTGCATCTTGAGCGTATTCTATTTACTCATATCTACTCTTAAAGGAGTGTCTTGTTTGAGTGCTAAGTGTTTTTGTACACTTGAAGGGAAGTGTTAGTCCCTTGTGTTGTAAGAAGGAACTTGTGTTTCCTTGGTTGAAGTCTTGGAGTGTTGTATCTCCGAGCAAAGGTTGTTGAGGCTTGTGTCCTCAAGTTGTAACGGTTTGTTTAGCACCCGTAAGCTTAACAAGTTAGTGGAAATCTCAAGAGAGTCTCTCGGGTACTGGACTAGCCACGGGTTGTGGTGAACCAGGATATATCGGTGCGTTTGTTCTAATTTATTTACTTTTCGCACTTATTCATTTCCTGCAATTTTTAAATTCCGCAAGTTTACGCTAATTTTTATTATAACGCTATTCACCCCCCCCCTCTAGCGCTAAGCGTATTATCTAACAATTGGTATCAAAGCCCAACTCTCTGAAGACTTAACCGTTTGAGAGAAACATCCATGGCTTCTACTCGTGATTCTTTTGCAGGAATAGGTGAAGGACAATGCTCCACCCGACCACTGCTATTCGATGGTACAAATTATACATACTGGAAGGAGAGGATGAGAATATTTGTACAATCAAATAGTTTTCATCTTTGGAAGGTCATAATGAATGGAGAACAAATTCCAACCAAGAAGGTTGAAAATGAATGGGTGCCAAAGTCCGAAGATGAATACGATGCGGATGATATCCGAAAGGTGCAAAATAATGCTAAAGCTATTAATTTATTATATTGTGCTGTAAATGCTGATAATTACAGGAAGATATCTTGTTGCACAACGGCGAAGCAAATGTGGGACAAGCTCAAAATTACGTACGAAGGTACGGACCAGGTAAGGGAAGCCAAAATTGATTTCCTAACCCATGCATATAAATTGTTTCACATGAAGGAAGGCGAAAAGGTCGATGAGATGTTTGAACGATTTCCAAAAATCGTAAATGATTTACATGCTCTTAAGAAGACCTTCACGGATAAGGAACTTGTCCGAAAAATTCTCCGAAGTCTCACTCCGGAATGGCGATCCAAGGCCGACGCGATTCAAGAATCCATTGGCATTTCAAATGTCACCATCGACGCATTGTGAGGTAATCTTAAAACTTATGAATCTACTATAATTAACCCTCTTGTTGATGATCAAAGGAAGCAAAGAATCGCTCTCAAGGCAAGCACAAGCCAACCTCAAAATGATGAGGACGGAGACAACGAGTTCGGACTCGTTATCAAGAGATTTCAAAAGTTCATGCGAAAAGAGTATGAACGAAAGGGCAAAAAGCAAGGAGATCAAATAAAGTGCTATGAGTGCGGAGAAACCGGGCACATTAAATCAAATTGCCCAAATGCTAAAAAGGAGAAGAAACCCTTCAAGAAGCAACGAGCATACATATCTTGGGGAGGCGACTCCGGTGACGAGTCAAGTGAGGAAGAAGAAGACGAAGCCGCAAATCTTTGTCTTATGGCACAAGACGACAACAAAGAAGAGGTATGTCAAATTTCTTCCAAAAATTTCTTTTCCCTTGAAGAAATACAAAATGCTTTTGATGAGTTGTATAGCGAATTTATTAAAGCTTCAAAAACTGTTAAGAGTATAAAAGAAAATTCTTCTTTAAAAGAAAAAGATTTTCAAAAACAACTCTCTTTTAAAGAAAAGGAATTGGAAAAACTGTTTTTAGAAAATGAGAAGTTGAAAGAGGAAAACTAATTTTTTGGCAAGAGAAGCGCCGACAAGCCCGAGAGTTCTAGAAATTGTACTTCTTGCATGCATCTCAAAAATGAAGTAGAAAGGCTTAAGGGCACCTTAGATAAGTTTAACTCTTCTCATAAAAATTTAAATGAAGTGCTTGTTAATTTGAAGTCGACCAAGTATGGCACAGGTTTTAGAAACGAGCCTAAAGAGAAAGTTGAAGCCAAACCCCAACCACCTAAGGCTCAACCTAGGATAAATAAAACAAATGTTCATCCTAGATACAACAAACCTAGAAATGGTTTTCATCAATCGCAACCTAGAAATAATCATGCTAGAAATAATGCACATTCCAGGCCAAACACTAGAAGGAATGTTGAACCTTTTAGAACACCTAGAAATGACTTCCAACCTAGAAACAACTATTCTAGAAATGATGCATATCCTAGAACAAATGGTAGGAGAAATGATTTTCATGATTTACGCAATAGTTATATTGTCAAGAATAGAGCAAATGATTTCTGTCCTTCCAATTACTATCAACCTAGAAGGATGCATAATCCTAACGTGACTTGTCATTATTGTAGACGAACTGGTCATATTTCTCCTGCTTTTTTTACACGACATAGACATAACACTCAATCACATCACTATGATTTGCCTAACCCCCAAGGACCCAAAATGGCATGTGTACCTAAAACTCATTAATCTGTTTTGTAGGTATGTTTGAAGGGATCAAGTGTACTATGGTACCTTGATAGTGGATGCTCCAAGCACATGACGGGAGACGAATCCAAATTCCTTCAACTAGAACACAAGGAAGGGGGAAGTGTTATTTTTGGTGATAACAACAAAGGAAAGATTATCGGCATCGGATCGGTCGGTAAGGATGAAATTTCTTCCATTAAGCATATATTAGTTGTGAAAGGTTTAAAACATAATCTCTTGAGCATAAGTCAATTTGTGACAAGGGAAATCTTGTTTTATTTGATTCGGATGAATGCTTAGTTTTTAGACGTAGCGATTATAAAATTATCCTTCGTGGTTTTAGAATGGATAACATTTATATGGTTGATCTTGCAAATTCTTCACCCGAATATGTGAATTGTTTAATGAGCAAAGAGGATGATTCTTGGTTATGGCATCGTAGAGTAGCTCACATCAACATGCATCTTTTGAACAAATTGGTTTCACAAAATTTAGTTGTTGGTCTTCCAAATTTGAAATTTGAAAATGACTCTATTTGTGATTCTTGTCAAAAAGGGAAGCAAACAAAAGCATCTTTTAAATCGAAAAATATTGTTTCAACTACTAGACCATTGCAATTGCTTCACATGGATTTGTTTGGACCATCTCGCATTGAAAGTCTTGGTAGAAATCGTTATGCTTTTGTTATTGTTGATGATTATTCCAGATTTACTTGGACTTTATTTCTTGCCCATAAAAGTGATACTTTTTAGAATTTTAAATATTTTCTTAAACGTGTTCAAAACGAAAAGGAAACAACCGTCACTTCAATTAGAAGTGATCATGGGGGAGAGTTTGATCACAATCTCTTTGCGGACTTTTGTGACGAACTCGGTATCGAGCATACCTTTTCCGCTCCCGAACACCACAACAAAATGGGGTGGTGGAAAGGAAAAATAGGTGTCTCGAAGAGATGGCTAGAACCATGCTCGTAGAGGCTAAGATTCCCAAACATTTTTGGGCGGATGCCGTGAGTACCGCATGCTACGTTTTAAATAGAGTAGTCATAAGGCCAATACTCATGAAAACCCCTTATGAACTCTACAAGGGAAGGAAACAAAATATCTCCCATTTTAGAGTATTCAGTTGTAAAGTTTTTATTCATAACAATGGAAAAGACCAATTGGGATTTGATGCCAAATCCGATGAGGGAATTTTTATTGGGTATTCTTCACGTAGCAAAGCATATAGGGTATCTAATAATAGAACCCAAACTGTGGAGGAATCCCCTCATATTGTGTTTTCCGAAAATAATGCTCGCTTGGCGAGAAAGGATTCTTGTTCTGATCTTGCAGGTATTTTAAATAGTTTAAAAGACAAAGTACAAGAGGATACTCCTAAGGAAAATCAAGATGAAATCTTGGAACAATCAACGGAGGAAACGCCACAATTCGAGAAGGAAACGAAAATGCCTAACGAGTGGAGGACAATCAAAGATCACCCTCTCGAACAGGTAATTGGCGACGTCGAAGAAAAGGTAAGTACCCGAAACTCCCCTAAGAACACCTTAGGACATACTGCCTTTGTTTCTCAAATTGAACCAACAACCATCTCCGAAGCAATTCGGGATGAATTTTGGACCTTGGCAATGCAAGAGGAGCTTAACCAATTCAAACGGAATGACGCTTGGGATTTGGTGCCAAGACCCGAAAATCATACCATAATTGGTACGAAATGGGTTTTTTTCAAAACAAACTAGATGAAAATGGTGTAATCACTAGAAACAAAGCTAGGCTTGTAGCAAAAGTCTATAATCAAGAAGAGGGTATTGACTATGAAGAAACATATGCTCCCGTAGCTAGATTAGAAGCTATTCGTTTATTGCTTGCTTTTGCCTCTTCTATGAATTTCAATTTATATCAAATGGATGTGAAAAGTGATTTTCTAAATGGTGTTATTCAAGAAGAAGTTTATGTTGAACAACCCCCCGGTTTTGAAGATTTTAAATCTCCCGATCATGTTTTCAAACTCAAAAAGGCTCTTTATGGTTTAAAACAAGCTCCCCGAGCTTGGTATGAAAGATTGAGTAAATTTCTATTTGAAAATGATTTCATTAGGGGGAAAGTTGACACCACTCTTTTTGTTAAGCATAAAAACAATGATATTTTATTAGTTCAAATCTATGTGGATGATATTATTTGGTGCTACTAACAATGTTTTGTGCAAGGAATTTTCCGATTTAATGACAAGCGAATTTGAGATGTCTATGATGGGTGAGTTAACATTCTTTTTGGGATTACAAGTAAAGCAAATGAAAGAAGGTACATTCATTTGCCAAGCGAAATATTGCAAAGAATTGCTGAAACGATTTGAAATGACCAATGCAAAAGCAATGGCAACCCCCATGAGCACATTCGATCATCTAGACAAAGATGAGAAAGGTAAGGAAGTTGACATCAAAAAGTATCGAGGTATGATTGGCTCTCTCCTTTACCTTACTGCTAGTCGTCCGGACATCATGTTTAGCGTGTGCTTATGCGCTCGTTATCAATCGTGTCCGAAGGATTCTCACCTAACTGCGGTGAAGCGGATATTGAAGTATCTTGTTGGTACTGTAAATGTGGGTCTATGGTACCCCAAAGGTTCCTTATGCCAACTTGTTGGTTATTCCGATTCCGATTTTGCTGGATGCAAATTGGACCGCAAGAGCACTAGTGGCACTTGCCATTTGCTCGGTAGCTCTCTCGTTTCTTGGTTTAGCAAGAAACAAGTAAGTGTTGCGTTGTCCACAACCGAGGCTGAATATGTAGTCGCGGGGAGTTGTTGCGCTCAAATCCTTTGGATGAAACAACAACTCTTGGACTATGGCCTAAATCTTGATCATATCCCTCTTAGATGTGATAATACTAGTGCCATATGCTTGACGAAGAACCCCGTTCTTCATTCGCGAACAAAACACATTGAAATTAGACATCATTTTATAAGAGATCACGTTCTCAAGGGCGATGTCGAAATTGATTTTGTTGAAACTAAAGATCAATTGGCCGATATCTCTACAAAGCCCTTAGAGAAAGAGTCCTTCTTCCGAATTCGTAGTGAACTCGGGATCCTTGACTCCACGTTGATCTAAGTCATGCATTGCATTTTCCCTTTCACATGTTTTCTAACTTGAGCGTCGGAGACATCTAACATATTTTTGCAGGTATCGCCCTAAAGGCAGGGGGAATTATAAAGCTTGACGCACAGAAAAATCGATTTCTCTCTTATATAATCGATTATCCAGTATCAATAATCGATTGTCTTGACATTGTTTGCGTTATTAATTCTGAAATTGTTTTTTTAAATAAACAAGTTTTTAATTATTCTATATTTTTTTTGCTAATGGCAAAAGGGGGAAGATAACGGGGATGCACTCTCAATACTTATCGGCATAAATTGAGGGGGAATTCATATATTGAGGGGGAACAAATTGCATATCTATATACTTGTTGCATATTTTTACTTGTCTTGAATCGTCATTATGAATTGCCTAATATGCATATCCCGCTTAAAGTTTGCCATTATCAAAAAGGGGGAAATTGTTGGAAACACGTTCTCAAGGCATTATACTAAACGTGTGTTCATATTTGTAGGTTTTGATGAATGACAAACTATGCGCAAATTGACATATGACGAGATCCAAGCACAAGCGCAAAATTGATATATAACGAGATTCAAAGCACAAGACAAAGGTTGAGATTAAGTTTTATATGAGTCGGTATTTAATTGTGATCTTGATCCGACAACTTAAACTCAAGACTTGGCTTCTCTCGTAAAAATATTTTTAACAAATCATGCATATTTAATTTAGAGCAAAATGATTTTAAATAATGCATATTTACTTTACTCAAAATGATTTTTAAACATGCCTCTAAAATCTGGACTAAGATAATCGATTATGTACTTATGATAATCGATTATGTTTAAGTCAGCTGCTTGACAATTGATTGTGAACTTATGACAATCGATTGTGTTAAGGCAGTGAGCATCAGATTTTTCAAATCTGCATGACAATCGATTGTGAACCTTATGACAATCGATTGTGATGAGGCAGTGTCCATCAAAGTTTTTCAACGCTCAAAATAATCTATTGTGAAGCTAATGACAATCGATTGTGAAGAGACAGTGTCCATCAGATTTTTCAAAGTCACAAAATAATCGATTGTGAACTTATGACAATCGATTGTGTTGAGGCAGTGTCTTCCAGACTTTTTCAAAGTTATTAAATAATCGATTGTGAACCTATAACAATCGATTGTCAAGAGGCAGTGTCTAAATTGATTTTTCAAGACTGATATATAATCGATTGTTAACTTAGTATAATCGATTGTATAACTTACCGTTGCCAAAATATTTTCAAATACCGTCAGGTAATCGATTATTGATTTCTCATAATCGATTGTTTTAATTAAAATCTGGAAAGGATTTTTTAAATGTTGCTGAGTAATCAATTATTGATTTCCTATAATCGATTGTTTTACGTAAAATCTGGAAATAATTTTTTGAACGTTGCCAGCAATCGATTATTGATCTTAGATAATCGATTGTTAAGCGTAAAATCTGGGATTGATTTTTGGAAGAACTGGCAAACAATCGATTGTGGTAAGTTGACAATCGATTGTCACTGAGTAAAATCATCAACTCTTAATTGGCAATTAGGCAACGCTAATACCAAGTTTTTCAACTATAAATACAGCTTCAATTCAGTCTTTTAAGTACAACAACATACTACAACTGATCATACAATTGCTAAAGCTTGCATACTTTATTGCTTATCATTTTATATTCATTACATAAGCTTTTGAGAGCCAAATTCTTGTCGAAAGTTGTTGCGATCTTGAGCGTATTCTTTTTACTCATATCTACTCTTAAAGGAGTGTCTTGTTTGAGTGCTAAGTGTTTTTGTACACTTGAAGGGAAGTGTTAGTCCCTTGTGTTGTAAGAAGGAACTTGTGTTTCCTTGGTTGAAGTCTTGGAGTGTTGTATCTCCGAGCAAAGGTTGTTGAGGCTTGTGTCCTCAAGTTGTAACGGTTTGTTGAGCACCCGTAAGCTTAACAAGTTGGTGGAAATCTCGAGAGAGTCTCTCGGGGACTGGACTAGCCACGGGTTGTGGTGAACCAGGATATATCGGTGCGTTTGTTCTAATTTATTTACTTATCGCACTTATTCATTTCCTGCAATTTTTAAATTCCGCAAGTTTACGCTAATTTTTATTATAACGCTATTCACCCCCCCTCTAGCGTTAAGCGTATTATCTTACACATATATGCTCCTCAGTGTCGACCATGGATGCTAGCGTTCAGAGTTTTGTGCAGGGTCTTGGTCCTTTGGTGATGAATGAGCCTGCTACAACGGCCTTACACTCGGATATGAATTATGGCAAGATTGTATGATTTGCTCAGCGCACAGGGGCCAAGAAGCTGAAGATACGGGAAAATATGGAAAGTAGCAGCAGGGCCCGATCGATGGGTCACTCAAGGAGGTCAGCTCCAGGGAGATGGTCATCAGGGCCATCCCGCACTACTACAAAAAAGACCTTTAGCGGCAAAACAAAACATCTTTAGCGGCAATAATTATAGCCGTTATAGCCTTTACCAGCCATTAGTGTTTTGCCGCTGATGCTGGGGTCGGCAAAGGCTTTAGCGGCATTTGTCGCAAAAGCTGGTAAAAGGTATGGTTTATTGCCGCTAAAAATGATTATCTTTAGTCACAATTGTTTGTGGCAATTATAATGGCTACTAAATCCAATCTAAAACGACCAACAATACTTCTTCAGTAGCTATTTTTATTGCCGCTATATTCAAATTAATTGCCGCTAAACGTTCCTATCTTTAATGGCAATTGTTTGTGGCAATTATAATGGATAGTTATTTCAAACCAAACGGCTTTATACTTCTTTACCATCCACTTTTATAGCCACTAAATTCAATCTAATTGCAGCTAAAAGTTCACATCTCTAACGGCAATTGTTTATAGAAACTATAATAGCTACTAAATCCAATCCAAACGGCTATTTATACTTATTTACCATCTATTTTTGTAGCCACTAAATTCAAAATAATTGTCGCTAAAAATCCGCGTCTTTAACGGCAATTAGTTTGCCCTTTTAGCATCCATTTTAATAGCTAATATAGTTGACTAAATTGCCGCTAAAAATCAATATCATTAAAATTTACTAGCGATAATATCACTAAATTGGCAACAATTAATAATAGTTACTACATTTGTATAAAATATGACCCAAATAATAAAAAAATTTAATATTAATTCAAAAAAATGTAAGATATCTCATTAAATCTTAACAATCAAAAAGAATTACTAACATAAATATCACTGTAACTTAAAACATAAAAATATATTTTTTGGATTAAATAGCTAATGTCATCATAATAATAATCCAGGCTGATGGTCTTCAAATGATTTTCGCAGCTTTTCATCATTTTGAAATCTTCCCTCCGCTAAATTATCGAACATTAGATTGTATGACCTGAAATTATAAAATAATTATGTTAAAGGACCTGAAATACCATCACACACTATGATCAAAATTGAAAGAAATAATTGTGGCATATAAGAAACAAATATAAGAAGAATCATATATTCATGTCCAGAACTATTGGTTGCTACCTAGTTATTAGAGTACAATAAGAAAAGAGTAGGAAATATTAGTATAAGACAACATATAAAGACTTAATTGTGTATTAAGACAGTGAACCTTGAACTCAATTCCAACATGCAGTTTTATGGAAGTACATGATAATAACTTTACAAATACCATGAACACGATATGGTTCTTGGTAGAACTGACACAACCTCCAACACGGTTGAGTTTTCCATGGCTGAAATTATGAACAAACAAGAGGTACTAGGGAAATTACAACAAGAACTAGAGACAGTTGTGGGCCAACTACTGAAATGACCTCAATTGCAGCCAAGAACCATCAAGAACTGTCACTCCAATTAGAGCTACACTCAAGCAGCAAGAAGTCTAATTTCCTCAGGATCTTCTACTCCTGTTAGGGGCCACAATGGGCTATTGTAGACTATAGAAAGTGGTCAAACTGTTGCCACCACATGTGAGAACATGGGAAATGTAGGGATTACATGAATCGTTCACGATGCAAAAGAAACTATTGAAATTGAATTAGCAGTAAAGAAGGAAACGGAAGCTGCAAAAAAGCATAATCTCACTAACAACTGCTTCTTTTTTGCAGGGAAAGCCACTCTACCTACGCCTTATTCTTTGGTGGATTTTCAGCTGGTGGTATTAGTGCTAAGCACTCATTCCACCAATAGAATATAAATATTATTTTTTGGGCAGAGCATACGTAACAGATCATAGATAATATTAATAGTTAAATTGAGGCACAAATAATATTGCGTGATAGAGGGAACAAGACAATGACTTATTTTCTTCTTCATTCTGTCCTTTAGTTTTTAGATTAAAGCTTTTTCGAAGCATGGAAGCACCAAGTAAGACCACATGTCTAAATTGTTTGGTTGCTACAGTTGGATATTCTTTTTTATTAATGAATTAAAGATACATAGCCATACCTAGAGTTTAATAAGGCCATGCCAAATGAAATCATGTAAAACGCAAGTGCAAAACGCAAAACTAGAACTAAAAATATTATTAGAACAGAGTCTAAATCAAAAATATATCTGGACAAAAATTTACATAGTTGAATCAATGGAACATTAACACTAAGAGGTAGAAAGCTAACACACTGAATAGTTCACATTTACCTAAATTCTCAATTCAAATAGAACTACTTTAAACTTAAAATAACAGAGATTTTCTTTCAGTATAGGTATCAATGAATAAATTATAACATTTGAAAGAAAACATATAACATTATAGCAAATAGAGGAATCAATTCAATGAGTTGCCCGTTAATTTAAAAGCAATTAAAGATCACAAATCATGAAGTAGCAAACACACAAAAAAAGTTACCTTTACAAATCACAAATCACAATAGTTGGACATCACAAATTAAAAATTAACTTATCATCGTGTTTTTGGGTACCTGGGAAGCAGAATAGTTTGCCAATGAAGACAAGAAAGTGAAGGAGAAGAGAGATGCCAGTAACAATCTTGAAATCTACATAAAAATAAAATATGGAAAAATAATATAAGTTGAACACCATTCATGATAGTTTCTTATTAAGTTATAAGCAATAATAAAACTAAGAAAATACTACACGAGCCTAACATTTTCTTGGTCAATTTAAATGAAGAAATAAACAAGATAAATAACACAAAAGGTTTTATATCATTATACTGCAAACGTTTCATAACTGTGATCTACCCCCGAGCTTCAAGCAATTTTCTTAGTACTCTCAAGGAAAAAATACTTAACTAATTAAATACTTACTAAATCATCTTCTCAAAATTAAAAATGCATTAAAAATTACCTTTAAATACTAACTAAATTATCTTCTTAATGCATCAATCCATAGCACAAAAAACTAAAACATATCATTCAATTATTACACTGAGCACTTCTCAAAATTGGATTCCATCAACTTTATTATTTGAATTGAAAAAGAAGGAATACCAAAGTAGATTGGCAAATATAACTAATTATAACAAAATTATTGATTTTAATGAATTTTCCAATCAATTGTCTTTCTACAAGCTTAGAATATGTTGATCAATTGCATGTATATAATATCTCAAAAACTAGAGTATTTTACTAGTAAAAAAATAAGTACTAAAAGAAAGTCATATCCGAGCTAACTGGGTATACTTTTTTTTATCACATCACACAAGCTTTATTTTATCAATTTTAGGTTTTCTGAAGTGTCAAGTAGAGTTTTCATATTCAACCTCATTCTCCTTACACAACCAAATAAACTTCGGTAAATAAATATTATTCTAAAATATATTTTTTATAAAAAATTAAAAAATAAAACTTATTCTGGGTCATTCCCTTTTTTACCATGAATCGGTCACACTAGCTTTTCTATAAACAATTATTGATCTAGAATATAGCAAAATGAAGTTAAACAACTATACGAATAATCCATATGAAAAAAATACGTTAGAAAAGTTAATAGTTTATTTATCGAAAACCAATGCCATAGATTCTTTAATACCAAATTAGAACAAATACAAAGATTCTACTCATTCAGTGAATTAAACATTGACAATCGAAGATATAGACCCAACCAATAGAAATTTCTTTCAACCCAACACCTACACAACCCAACACTAAAGATAGAAAGAGAAACTAACTTTTTTGGTTGTGATGGTGGCCAACGATTCTGGTTGCGGACATCTTACATATGAGATTTGTGTAGTATGAGGTTTTTCAATTAAGGTTATTCCTAATTTTTTTTGTAGTCTTGGGGTACTTTTTAGACCCAAAATAATTAGTAATTTCTATCAACCCAATACCCACACAATAAAATATTAAATATAGAAAAAGAAACTTTCTTTTTGGATTTGAGATGGTGGTCGGCGATTTTGCTTCTGAATTACTTACGGGTGAGATTTGTAAAGTATGAGGATTTTTCTATTAATAAAGTAATAGCAATTTTCATCAATCAAACACCAAGAAAATCAAACATTAAACATAGAGAAATAAACTTACTCTTTGGATTTGAGATGGTGGCCTACGTTTTTGCTTTCAAATTGCTTACCGATGAAATTGTGTAATAGGAGGGTTTTTCTTATAAAGTAATTCCTGACGTTTTTTTGTAGTCATTAGACTAATTTAGCATGGTATAGATTTAGGCGGGATATGATTTAGTGAAAAATTGAAATTGGAGGTAATATTAAACGTAAACAAAAAATAGTTTTAATGTCTATTCTCTTGAATGGACATTAAAAGTATCATATTCACCGGTTAATGTTTATTGGCCACTAATATTTGACTTTTGTGAATAAATTAGTGGCAATTAGTTTATTGCTGCTAAATAATTGTCGCTACTTTCCTTTTTTGTTGCAGTGTCGGTCATATGCGCAGTCCTCAGCGAGCGCACCACCATCTGTGCATTGTTATTAGCAGAGCAGTCACTCGAGACCAGGTTCAGACAATAGGATGTTCTGTCAGTCCGGTCATCCAGGAATGAGGTCTCAGAAGCAGAGGAGGGGTGCATGCCCTAAGTGTGGGAGGTTCCATATAGAGACGTGCTATTTTGATATCCTGGTATGTTATGGGTGCAGGGTGAGAGGTAATATCTGGTGGGACTTCAGTGCGCCCAGTCAAGGCATGGGTAGGGGATCAGCTCAGTCATCCATTTTTTCAGTTACTACATTATCTACACGTCCTCCAGTCCCAGCAGAGCGCGGTGCAGATAGGGGTGGAGCTCGAGGTAGAGGCATACCTATCCGGTTTTATGCTTTGAGTGGTCGCCAGAGCGCTGAGGCTTCTTCAGATGTTGTTACAGGTATCTTATCAGTTTAGGTCATTGATTGTTATGCTCTTATTTATCCAGGGTCTTCTTTGTCCGATGTCATCCAATTCGTTGCTTCGAATTTTGGGATAGAACCCGAACAACTTCACGAGGCGTTCTCTGTGTTAACTCCGGTTGGTGATTCCATTACAGCCACGCGAGTTTATTGGAATTTTGTTGTCGCGTTGTGTGGTCGTGCTACCACGGCCTACCTTATTGAGCTCGGAATGGTAGATTTTGATGTAATTATCAAAATGGACTAGCTCTATTCGTGCTTTGCTAAACTTGACTGTCGGACGAGAGTCATGAGACTCGAGTTCCCTAACGAGGCGGTTATTGAGTGGAAAGGAAATGGTGTAGTACCAAAGGGTAGGTTTATTTCCTTTTTTTTTTTTAGCAAATTTTTGATTTTATTAATAGAAGTAAAAATACTACAAATAGGTGAATAACGTGAAAGGGTGTCAACCTTCCCGTATTCGACCTATTAAGAAAAATGCAAAGATAGGTTTATACGAGGGGGACGCCAGAGTTGTTACCCATATAACAAACACATAGCGACCTGACCTTATAAAACCTATCGATGCTGAAAAAAGACTCATAAAATAAAAGCAAGAACAAATAAACATTAAAGAGATGGGAAAGAAAGCATAATTGCTTTCATTTCTTCAACTATGTGGAGTGTTGACTCCAAAAGTCTTTAAACTTCCCGCTTGTTCCTCAGTCGAGTAGGTTTTAAGACGGAAGGTTGCAAAGTTTGTTTTTGCTTTGCATTTCGCATTGGGAGCTTCCTTATGTTTGGGGCCTCAACTATCTTGCCGTCCCAGCTTTTACCCCTTTGATGGATCTTTTTAATAGCTTTACTGTGTGTTGGTGACAAATCCCCCATCTTGCAGCACTTTTCCGGCATTGCGCTAAGATATCCTCCTCCTCGCCTTCTTCAAATGTGTGATTTCCTTCCATTTCATTCTGGAGAAGAGATTGGTCTGGAGATATTAGCGATTGAGTACATATTAGCTGATTTTGTGCTTCTTTCTGAAATGGTACTAGTTTGTTTTCCGCGGACGGGCTATTCAGAAGATCTACTGTTGAAACCTTTTTAGGAATGAAAACCTGAGCATTATGATTCAACTTGCTACCTAAATTAGACTGTTTTTCTATCCCAGTCAAATCTGCATTTTTCTTTAGAACAGTTGATTTGGACGATGCGTTGCTGTCTTCTTCTGAACTATCACAATCATCTTGATGCCTTTCTTCAGTAGATGACCATCCCCCGGAACCTTCATCCAAGCTTTCATCATCTTCATAATGCTGTTGGTCCCAAAGTTTCGACTTAATAACCATGTCCCTCATGTTAGCTACAATGAGTTGTTTGTTCTTACCCTCGAGACTTGAAAATTCCTCACTATCATTGAGATCTTCCCCACTATATGCACTAGATATAGAGATGGGAGTATCACTTTGAACCTTCTGGATCACCCCTCCTATCATTTTGTCGTCATGTTTATCAATATTAGCGAGCGCGACAAATGAATTGGAGCTTGTTGTTATTTCTGTGCAATTCTTTGAAAATTGTTTGTTTTTGTTCTTGGATGATTCGCATCTGCTGGTCATCGATGAAAGATTGACTTCTTGCTATTGTACATTGGCCTTACACTGATGCCCTTCGATACCAGAAGTCTGCCCTTGATGCTGTTCATTGGCACTTTCACTGTTTTGCTGCTTTTCTTCGACATCATTCTGCTGTCCATGCTGCACATTCTGCTTGTGAACTGGAATGTTAGTGTTATTTGTATCATTCATTGCATTGTGTGCATCCTTAGTAAATGCAGCAACTTCAGTCTCATTAGGACAAATCCCAACGACACTTGATTGTTCACTGGGATGGTTCGAAAAAAATTGCTGCATATCATAATTCACATCCTTCTCAGATAAAATCTCTTTGTGATTAGCAATTACTGATTCATTCAGTAGAGTTGGAAACGGAACAATGATTGCAGTATCAGCTGCTGATGAAGTCAATGGAATAGTATCATGCATTTTAGTGCAATCCTCACAAGCTGCCACAGATTGATTCTCCACATGCTTAACAACTTTAGTAGTTGCAACTGTAGCATCAGAAGCTAAACTTATGGAAATTGGATTCTGAGACAACTGATGGCCTGAGCTTTTAGCCTTATCACTTGAACTGTCTGCAGTTGTAGGAGAGACATTGAATAACAAAGCAATGTCCTGATTACCATCTATTGATGTATGTACAAACTGATCAGATGCTTTCAGTACACAATCAGATTGTCGATCAGCTGCTTCATTATACTCCACTGATGAAATATATGTAGCAGATATGTCCAGTAGCTCCTCCTTATACTTGGCTGCCTCTGCTACTGTAGGGATTTCAGAATCTTTAGAACTCAAAGAGTTCCCCTTTGCTGAAATATCATTCTCATTAGAGAGAATGAGCTCAGATACTCCATTTATAATCTTCCCTTCATCAGCTGTAACAATTTTAATAGATTTGTCATTGTTACACTGTGCCTTTTCCTTATCATGATTTGGAAAATTTTGTTCACCAGCACAGTCGACTGTTTTGCCTTCTACCAATTCCCTGTTGCATTTTACCACTTGTCCTTCTTTGTTAACCAATTGATCATCCTGTGCAGAAATAATAACTGGACTATTTAAAGCAGTTACACAGGACATTTTAACATTAACAGTTGCTAAATTCTCAGCTGAATCCGCTACTGAAATATCAGTAGACTTGTCTGTTTGGCCTTCAAACATTTCCTTGTTGCATTTTACAACTTTACCTTCTTTGTTAACCACCTGATCAGCATCAGAAATTGTATTTGTGTTTTGTTTTTCTTTAACCTGCCATCGTTGAGCATTTGGAGGAGAAATACCTTGAACGCCTTGAACATTAGTTGTCGAAGTCTTCAGTTGACCTGCCACATGATCAACAGATTGACGGACTACCTGCTTTGCATTCAAATAGTCTCTTGCATCGCCTTTTAGTATAGGCATACTGCTACTTGCTATAGAAGCATTAGCATTAGCTACTGTTCCTTTTTCTGCAATTTGTCGACACGATTTAGCATTATGACCTTGGTGTTTACAAAACATGCAATATGCAGGAGCATTATCGATCACTATTTTCTGATAGAAATCTACTGCCTTTCCAGTTTTTGGGTCAACAATCTTGATCTTGATTTTCGTTGGGTGATTGTCCAGAAGGTTGATTAGAACTTTAACTCTTGCCGTGCTTGGTCGTGTCGATCTTTAGTAGCTTTGTCGACTGCAATAGGTTTACCTACTGCAGACGCGATGGACAAATGTGATTTCTTGGCGAACAGATTAGCAGGCAGATCTGGTAAGGAAATCCATACCACAGCTTTTGGCGTTTCCTCTCGCGGATTAAACTCCATTGCCCACGGGAACGATCTAAAGAAGAAGTCGCTTCCTTTAGATCGTATATAACCATTTGTTCTTGACACCACCTGGGCAAAATCTTCTAACAAATCAAATCTTACAAGAATGTGACGATATTCTAATTGGCCGATATTACAACTTCCTTTGACGCCAAATTGATTCGGAAGAATCTGTCTCAAATCTTGAAGATTTGGCTTTCCATATGAAAATTTTATTATCACAGCTCGTTGAAGGCCTTCCTCCTTTGTGAATGAATTAACTTCATCCACTGTAAACTCCACAGTTGGTACATCTTGATCGAATGAAATTGGACACAGCTCCAATTGTGACTTGTTCTCGACAGCTTGCTGTCCATTAACCATAGAAGCATATGAAATCTTGGATCGAATTCCAGATTGCATATCTGAGTTTATTTAAGAAGCCTCTCCCACAGCACAAGGCTGGGGAGAGATCGACGCTTCCATAAGATCGATCAAAACTCAGTTCAGCAAATCCATTTTCTGTCGCGCGACACTGCAGAAGGCAAATAATAGCACAATCTATTCTATAAAACAGATCAAAAAATGTACTGTTCGACCTTGCTGCAACTTGACTTGCTAAGAAACTGGAAACTTAAGCAGCCTATAACGAATCCTATTCTCAGAAGGAGTATGCTGAAGGACTGTTAATCGACACTTCCAACAATCTGTCTTAGAAATTTGAGATCGGATGAATAGTAGTTCGACTCGCAAGATTTAAGATTTAAAGAGAATGGCCATATATATGAAAAAAAGATGAATTGGAGATTGATCGATGAGTGAAGAGGATGTCTTGACACCAAATTTGGGATAATCCACCACCGAATTCCGGTACTTCGGACGATGAATAGTGTCGGTGAATAGTAATTCACATGAACAGTGAGCAACATTCACTGTTCACCCGAGAGAATCCTGATCTTTTTTTTCATTTATTTCCTACCTTAAGGATTCGAAGATTATTAAGAAGGGGTGTATCTATCACTTTGTCCGAGTGCCGTGCATCAATTCAGAAGTATCAACCCCCGAATCCGTGCCAGTAGTGAATGAGTTTCTTGAGATATTTTCAGATGAGCTTCTAGGGATTCTGCCAGATAATGAGATTGATTTCGGGATTGGTGTATTTCCAGATACCTAGTCAATATCTATCCCACCATATAGAATGGTGCCAGCAGAATTAAAAGAACTAAAGGAGCAACTAAAGGATTTATTAGAGAAGGGGTTCATACGACCGACTGTGTCGCCTTGGAGTGATCCAGTTCTTTTGGTTAGAAAGAAGGATGGATCACTTTGGATGTGCGTTGATTATCGGCAGCTTAAAAAAGTCACCATCAAGAATAAATACCCTTTACCTCGGATAGATAATTTGTTCAACCAATTGCAAGGTGCAAGGTTCTTCTCCAAAACTGATTTGCGATACGGGTATCACCAATTGAAGGTCAGAGAGCAACATATTCCTAAGATTTCTTTCAAAACCCGTTATGGTCACTTCGAATTCTTGGTCATATCTTTTGGGCTAAACAATGGCCCGAAAGCTTTCATGGATCTTATGAATCGGGTCTTCAAGCCATTTTTAGGCTCCTTTGTGATTGTTTTCATTGACGACATCCTTCTTTACTAGTGAAGCAGGGAGGATTATGCCGATCACCTCAGGGCAGTTTTGTAGACTCTTAATCAGCACCAGTTTTATGCTAAATTTTCAAAATGTGAATTTTGGTTGGAGTCTGTTGCCATTTTGGGTCATGTTTTTTCCAGTGATGGGATTCAGGTGGATCTCCAAAAGATTTCAGCAGTGAAGTATTGGCCCAGACCCACGACCCTGATGGAGATCCGTAGCTTTTTGGGTTTAGCAGGGTATTATCGGAGGTTTGTAGAGGGGTTCTCCACCCTCGCCTCCCCATTGTCTAGATTGACGCAGAAGAGAGTCAAGTTTCAATAGTCCGATGCTTGTGAGAGAAGTTTTCATGAATTGAAGTCAAGGTTGACCTGGGCACCGATATTGGCTTTGCCGGAAGGCACGGAAGGATTTGTGGTCGATTGTGATGACTCCAGGGTCGGTTTATGGTGTGTATTGATGCAGCATGAGAAGGTTATAGAGTATGATTCAAGACAACTCAAGAATCACAAGAAGAATTACCCGATGCATGACTTGGAGCTTGCATCAGTTGTATTTCCCTTGAAAATATGGCGGCATATCTTTATGGGGTCCATGTGAATGTGTTCTCGGGCCACAAGAGTCTCCAATATTTGTTCAAGCAGAAGGAGTTAAACTTAAGGTAGCGACGGTGGTTGGATTTGCTTAAAGACAATGATGTGAACATCGTGTACCATCTAGGAAAGGTGAATATGGTGGCCGACGCCCTTAGTCGAAAGTCCATGGGTAGTTTGGCTAACTTGGGAGCGGATTGGAGACTCCTAGCTCGGGAGGTTTATCAATTGGCCAGTCTCGGGGTTTGTATTTCGACCCCAAAAGGAGGAAATTATGGTGCACAACATAGCATAATCGTCGCTTGTAGCGGAAGTCAGGGAAAAGCAGTTCATTGATCCAACATTGGCACAAGTGAAGGAGGTAGTTCTAAATAACAAGTTCTCAGCATTTTCACTCGGCAGCAATGATGGTGTGTTACGAATTCCAAGGTAGGCTATGTGTTCCAGATATTTATTACCTTCGAGAAAGGATAATGGCGGAGGATCATCATTCCAGGTATTCGGTGCACCCAAGTTCTTCAAAAATGTATCCTGATCTCAAGGAAGTTTATTGGTGGGGCGATATGAAGAGGGGAATGGCGGACTTTATATCGTAGTGTCCAAATTGTCAGCAAGTAAAACCCGATCACCACCGGCCCGGTAGGGTAACCCAATTTATGGAAATACCAATGTGGAAATGGGAGATGATCAATATGGATTTCGTGGCAGGACTACCTCACACTTAGTGCAAGTTCGACTCATTTTGGGTAATAGTGGATCAACTCACCAAATAAGCTCAATTCTTGCTAGTCACGTCCGCGGATACTACAGAAAAACATGCTCGATCGTATATCAAGGAAATAGTGAGGCTTCATGGTACTCCAATTTCTATTATTTCGGATCGAGGGGATTAGTTCACAGCTAACTTTTGGAAGAAATTTCTTCAAGGTTTGGGCACTCAGGTAAATCTCAGCAGGGTATTTCATCCGCAAACCGAGGGTCAAGTAGAGCGGACTATTCAGATGCTTGAAGATATGTTGCGGGCTTGTGTCTTGGATTTCAAAGGTAATTGGGATGATCACTTGCCCCTTACAGAAGTTGCTTACAATAACAGCTTCCATGCTAGCATTCAGATGGCCCCATTTAAAGCATTGTATGGGAGGAGATGTCTGTCTCCGATCGGGTGGTTCGAAGTAGGTGAAGCAGAATTGACAGGGTCAGATCTCGTGCACCAGGCTATGGAAAAATTTAAAGTCATTCAGGAAAAGATGAAGACTACTCAGAGTCACAAGAATTCCTATGCTGACGTGCGTCGAAGAGAATTGGAGTTCCAAGTAAATTATTGGGTATTCTTGAGGGTGTCTCCAATGAAGGGAGTCATGCAATTTGGGAAGAATGGGAAACAGAGTCCAAGATATGTCGGGCCTTATCGGGTCACTAAAAGGATCGGAAAGTCGCTTATAGGTTGGAATTGCCCCCTGAAGTATCCTTAGTACACCCGGCGTTCCATGTGTCCATGTTGAGGAAAGTGGTTGGAGATCCGTCCACCATCGTGCCAGTTGAAGACATCAAGGTTGCTGAGGAGTTATCATATGAGGAGATTCTGGTTGCTATTTTGGATAGACAAGTCCGTAAATTGCAAAATAAGGAAATTGCTTTAGTTAAAGTGTTATGGAGAAGTCAACAAGTCGAAGAGGCCACGTGGGAAGCAAAATATGAGATGAAAGGAAAATATCCCCATTTGTTTGAACAAGTCTAGAAGTGATCATGCAAATTCTTGTCCCTAAGCGAACTAGTATTGTGTCCCATTTGGTGCAAGAACACCCTGTTTCTTCCTAAATGCTTTACTAATGTAATTCTCCAAGTTGTGCCAAAATTTTGTGTGCTATTATTTAAGCCATAGGCAACGCTTCTTGGTAATGAAAGTGTTGTTCTCTTGTGATAAGTAAATGGCTTATAATAGTATAGACGGGTAATGCTAAAATTACTTGTGTGTAATGTACCAAAGTGGTTAAAACTGTGTCGGACCCATTAAGGTAATCGGTTATGTGCAAGTTTAAAGGTAATGAATTGTATGCCAGTCATAGGGGTAACAAGATTTGTGTAATGGTGTTTGGAAATGTGTTTTTGGGGCTCTCTGGAAGGTAGATATGTCCAAATTACAAAGGAAACTCTGGCAAAATTTTTCTAAAATATGAGAGTTAGAAAAAACTTAGGAGCTTGCATATCATGTTTTCAAACTGTTTGATTTTCAAAATCCTCATTCGAGGACGAATGATCTTAAGTGAGGGAGGATGTAAGGACCCGAGAAAATGAGTGCTCAAATCCTAGTAACTCGTAAAGTCAAGTAATTTTCTTCACGGTGAGTAAGCTCACTGTGGGTTAGACCCTTTGTACTGATTTTGCACTTAAAAATCTAGAGTCAATGTTTTCCAGAAAAGTGTCGTTTTTGTTATCCAGAATGCATTCGCAGATCAGGTATGCGGACTGCATTTCTACCGCAGAGTAAACCAGGTGAGTAGTCAAATTTGATGTTGTAAATGTGGTCCATTATGTGACCGCATAATCAGTATGCGGACCGCATTCTTGCCGTAAAGTTAATCAAAGAGTTGGTCTAAATTGATGTTAGAAGTGTAGTCAATTATGCGATCGCATAACCAATATGCGGACTCTATAGTAGTCGCATAATTCCTTCAAGGATTTGTGAAGGTCCATTATGCGGTGCATTATTTGACTACAGAATAGGAATATGGACTGCATTCCCATCGCATATCCAGGAAGAGATGTTCATTCATTTGGACACTTATGCGGATCGCATTTCAACTCTATGATTGCATAGTGCGACTGCAGATCCTGCTCGGCTTCTATTTTCTAAAATTTTAAACCCGACCCCTATCTAATAAAACACCCAACCCCTCATCTTACCACATTTTCTGAGAAAAATAAGATAGGGAAGAGAGGGTTCATGAGAGAAAAAGTAGCCTCCATCAAATTTATTCTTCAAAAACTATTCGGGCCGGGAAAATTCTAATTGATTTTCTTCATCCCCACTCTTAAAGGTAATATCCCTAACTCCTTTTTCCTTGATTTCTAGATTTTAAGCTAAGGGAGGGAGTCTCATGCATTGATTCTTGAAATCATGGGTGGAAACTAATATGCATGTCTTCAAAAACCTAAAATCTAGTAAGGGGAAATTGGGTAGAAGAAAGGGATTGTTCTTGATAGCCTAAATAAGCTCAGGTATTAATTGTGAATATTAATTCTACGGCACCTGTGTTAATTTGTGAACTAGATTGATATTACTAGATTGCTTGGTGACTGAAAATAGGAGTTAAAAAGGGGATTCGACTCCAGGTATGTATGACTAATTTTTGATCCCTTGAAATCGCCTTGTTTGATGTAGATATGCGTGTTAGGTGATATGTACGTAAATTCCTTATGAAATTCTTGTGGTTAGTACATTGTGATTGTGTTGTGTGGTTGTAGTTAAGAAATAAAAGACTAAATGAAATCATAACTAATGTAATTGGAAATAACTGTGGTAACATCATCTATGGGTTGTCGAATATGATGGAACTAATATTGATGGTTATGAGAACACTTGTAATATCGTTGTTGTTACTTCCTGAGAGGTATTGTTGTTGATTTTTGTGAATTGTTATTGTTGTTGTGTTGTTTGTGGATTATAACTATTCTGTGGGATCGGGTTGCACACCGCAATGCAAAGTTATAAGGTGCGAGTTATGGTGATAAGGGTGGCCGAGGTAATAAGGGTGGACGAGGTAATAAGGGCGGACCAATGATCAAATAACTCCTGAATTAACATTTTAGCAAATTTGTGAAATTATTGGCGTGGAATTGTGGAAGGTGGGAAACCAGCAGGAATTGAAAACTTGTTTGGCTTGATTGTACCTTTCGTGTGTGAATTGGTTGTTGCTTCCATTTCTATTTCCTACTTGTGTACGGCTTGAGTTTACTTGGGACAAGGTTTGTTCATACATACCATTACAACTCAAATGTACTGACGCACCGTTTTCCGGGGGCTCTACATTCGTTTTATGATTGTAGGTGGATCTATAGCAGGCACTCCTGTCCACAGACCATTGCTCCTCCTCACTTCCAGTCAGCAGAATTGGTTAGCCCCTTTCCTTTCGGGGCCCTGCGTGGCTCATGCCGCTCGCGTTCTTGTATTTTGAGATCTTGTTTTGATGATTGAAAAAGGTATAATCGGAGCCATGTTGTTGGCAAGTATTGTATTACCTTCTTTCATCTTTAGAGGCTCCGTAGATAGGAAATGTGAGTCATGAACTTATGTAACATGTATTTTGTATATTAGGACAATGTAAGAGGTAAACCATGCTAGGAACCATGTACTTTGTTTATGTGTTGTAATGAATTAGTGTTTTAAATTAATCATATGGTCATTTCACTTGGCTAATAGTAATGGAAGATGTGGTGTGATGCGGGGGATAGGAAAGTCACCCAGGTCCGCTTGACCGGGGATACCCGGTAGAGTGCCGGGCATTTCCCTCGGATTAGGGGTGTTACATTTATACATTACCAACAACTATACACAATCGATCAAATACATTTGGTACACATAAGAACAATTAGAAGGATCAACCATAACGAGTTTTCTCATATAATTCGGCATAACAAACTTAGTTTAAACTTGACTTGAAGTCTAGATACAACACATGGTTCACATCCTTAAATTTTTATGGATAGCATATTGAACATATTGGCACACCTTCCACATATATATTTTGCAATACTAATTCATATAAAGTAACAATCAATACATCAATCAAATTTCGGTCTTAACAACATTTGCATGAACGCCAAAGGAGCTCAATTTCTAAGAAGAGGGGATTTTAGCCATATAAACCACAAAGAGCTTTTCCTTAAGTTACTAAACCTTCCAAAAATTCTAGAAATGACCATATACTTCGAGATATAACAAAATTTAACACAAATTAGGAATATATTCATAATTCTAGCTCATTTGAGTATTTTATCAAATACTAGTTGAGCATTTTGATTTGAAATCCCTTTTCCAAGATTTTCTTCATTCTCTAACACAATATTTACTTATTTATGTTCAACAATATTCCCACAAATCTAATTTGTACATGCATGAATAAATAATACTCCCACATCCAAGATTCATCTTACTAATTACCGATTTCTAGTTAGATTTCGAAATTGAAGAAATGGGGAAAGATATATTCTTACCTCTTTGATGACGAACTTGACGTATTTCAAGGTTTGGACAAGATTTTGATGAATCATAACACATATGCTTCTTTCTCTCTCTAAAAATGCTCTCCCCTCTCTCTAAAACGCCAGAAAAATACCCAAAAATAAACCCTCAATCGAGTTAAATAAAATGGGGTTCGGGTCTTAAAAACCCATTTTTTGTACTGTCGTGCCACATGGGGCGGCACATTGTGCGGCGCGGAAATGAAAAATATGTTAGGAAATAAAATTGAAGGTGCTCTGATAATTTACACAGCCGCACCGCATGGGAACGCGCATGGTGCGGCGCGGCAGTGTAAAATTCTATGCTGTTTTTGGTAATTTGATCATACCTTCTACTATGAGTGTCTGAATGATGAACGATTTGAAGCGTTGAAAACTAGACTCAACGAAATTTCATTTGATAGGTTTTTTGCCACATAAAATCTTATATATATATATATATATATATGCTCATCCAAAGTGTGGACTTATGCGAACTCATTTGGAATCTTAACCTATTACAAAAATTTACCCATGACATACACTTTGGCTTCCCTTTGGACCTCACATCACTTATTACATGACTCATACATCTATTCACCACATCCAATACATTTGCATCATATTTAAAGAACAAAAAATATTATAATTAGTCTACCTGGCACCCCAAAATCCTATATTGCCTAGAAAAATGTTTTCCGGGGTCTTAAAGATTTTTTTATAACTCAAGAAGTTATTTGAACTTTACACTGTTGCTCTAGAGGATAATCGAACTTTGCACCACTTCTTACCTCCCAAATTCAACATTATGTGGCACTTCATCCCTTTTGCTTTCTGCGAGGTGAAGTGGCACTACCGGCCGCGAACTTGCACAATACGATGTCCCAAGAAGTGGACTCAAAGTAGCCATACAAGTAAGGCCGGCGATCGCTGAGCCTTCCTCCGCATCATTTTTCTCTTATTCATCTTATCCCTTGAATATTCCATTTTGAATGACCAAGATGAGAACCCCGAAGAGGTGGTTCTCGATAATACTGCCGCAGAGGATGTACCCCTAAGAATAGACTAGGCTCTTGGCTTTTACTATATGTATGCTTTTTTGCTTCTTTATTTCGGCGCAAGGACCCATCCTGGGCTTTTGTAATCATATGTGAGGACCCTTTGTGCGCTTTTGTAATCATATTCTTATGAATACAATGATGTTTCTTCAATTTGTCTCTGATTTGTGGAGAATCTAACTGCATACTTCACCAATTGGTGAAAATATCGAGTCCTGGTGCAAGTACTTCTTCTAGTTCTTTATTGATTAACACTATTCCCCGTAAAAACATTTACCTTTCTTTGGTTTTAGACCGTATTGAATTGAGAAATTGGGTCATCAGGATCCCTGACTTCGAGTCGAAAGAGAGTAGGGCTTCAAACGTTTAGTACGAGACTTAGACTTTTAGACCCCATGATAGTCCTTGATGGAGGGATTTGCTCGGAAGCCTGAGAATAAACATAGCCTTTAGGCATTCGGGAGCAGTCCATGAGTGGGGGTTTGCTCAATCTCGGGCTATCCAGAAAAGTATTTTGAACTCAATGTAAAATAGCCTAAAGGAATTGTATATAGAATCTGAATGAAGTCTTACCGGAGATTAGATGGTACTTCGAGGCCAACCCTATATGAGTAGGTTTTTAGATCATATCTTCTTTTTGATATAGGACCTCGAGACCAAATACCATCTTGGAGCTTGGGATGATGTCAATGGTTGTTTTGAGCGTATTTTCTCCTTGGTGGATGTCCTCAAGATCGGATACCATCTTGGGACGTGTAGAGGTGCCAATGGCTTCCTGGAGCCTATCTTCTTCTTTGTGGAGGTCCTCGAGATCGGGTACCATCTCGGGACGTGCAATGATGTCATAGGCTTCCTTGAGCCTATCTTCCTATTGGTGAAGGTCCTCGAGATCGAGTACCATCTCGAGGCCTATTATGATATTGATGGCTCCTTATAGCCTTTCTTCTTTTTGACAAAGATCCTCGAGATAGGGTACCATCTCAAAGCTTGGTTGATGCAAGGGTGTCTAACCACAAAACATTGTATGGCGGCGTCGAGTGTATGACATGGTTACGAAATGACTGAGGCGACCCCACTGGTACATCTTCCTAAAGCGATAAAAACCTTATCTAGTATTTTTAATTGGCTTTTGAGGGAGGCAGATAGTCGTCGCTTTCTCCATATATAGGGTTGTCTTCACCCTTTTGAAGATTCTGCTATTCTGAGTAGTTATCCTATCTTATAGAGTTCTCTTTCCTTTCTCTAGGTCCTCCATCATTTCAATTTTAATGCCTTTACTCAAGTTCTCGCTCCAATTCCATAGTTTTGCCAAAGTCATAGCCGTTACATTGGGGTCCGCTTGGCAAAAGGAATGGATTTCCGCCTCTGTGCATTTTATTTCGAGGGGGATCTTCTTGAGTTGGAAAGGAAGGATTGTGGATGGGGTGAAGAGGTATTATTGAAGGTACCCTCCCCATGATAGAGCATTAGTGACCATGATGATGGGTTTTTAAACATGTACATGTACCCCTTCACGATGGGCCCCTTGATAGGGTTGTGCTCGACTTATGTCGAAAGTACCAGGTTACCTTGGCGCAGATTCATCCATCATTTTGGCTGATAGTATTGATGATGGGGTTCTTTGTGGAGAATGCAGGGCTCGAATTCACTCTAAGCCATCTCGCCAATATCGGCATTTTCACCATCGACGTCTGCTAACACTATGATGCTGATACACTAAGCCTTTTATTGTTGATGGTGAAGAAGGTGGATATGGGGGTTGATGAGTCGATACGTCAAAGTATGGACTGTCGATATTATCCTTGCGGAGTTCCCGCCATTTCTTGAGGAATGGAATTTTACATGTAAGTGGTAACTTTGTGCCTTTGTAGTTTTAAATTATGGTGAAGACGGGCTCTGTAAATGCACCTTCCTTTCCTTTTCTGCAGTAATTTCGTGGATTCCAGGTGAGGTTCTTGATATGCTAGATTGGGTTCGAAAATTGACGACCCACTCGACCTAGAATGAGCGTAAGTGGCAAGCTTTATCTAAGGATAGTTGGGAGGCAAAGCATCACGGTACGTGCTATGTGATTTGCTCCCCCTCCCTTTTTCTTGGAAGGGCATGTTTTTCTTCTACGTACTAACACTGTCATTGTAGGTACTGAGGATTCCTTTAAAGAGAGGTCGTTCCCTCTAGGAGAGGCAGAAAGATCGTTGGCTTCAAGACCGATGGATGATAATAACATCAATAAGCAGAAAAGCCTTTGCAGGACGATAGTGATTGTAGCAAGACAGGTCCGGCCCGGATGCTTAGAGAGTGTGTATCAGCCAAACTTGCAGTACCTGAGGCCTCAGGTTTTACAGAAACAGTCCCTCCTCTACTGCCATCTTTTTTTATCGTCGAAAGTGCTTCGTGGAGTGAGTGTACACTGCCACTGGCTTCTTCTCCCATCAAAGGAACTTTGAGGGATATTCAATGCCAAGCAGCATGTATATCGGGCAACCCTATCCCAAACTGGGGCGATTCTACCGGAGCAGATGGAGCTAGATCAGTAGATTTTTACTCGGAGGTAGGCTTAGGCCATTCGTACTGGTTTTATAGTTTTGTAATTTTCACTTTCTCACCATGTTTCTCTTCTGATGGATACTTATAAGCTCAAATCTGAGCTCCTTTGCCATGAGGCCAATCTGAAAAAAGCCATAGATGGGGAGAAATCTCTCAGGCTTCTTTACAATGAATGGGAAGAAGAGTTTGAACGCTTGCGCTATGAGAAGAGTCGCAGTTTGAACTACAAAAGCTACCTAGAGGATCAAGTAACTTCTATTTCAAGGGGGAGCATGTTTCTTTTTCTATCTTCCGGGGCTAATGTTTCGTTTACTTTAGTTGCAGAAAAAGACGTACGACCTGGAATGCCTTAGGGATGAAGTTGGTCAAGCCAAGTCCGATCACAATTGGCTAAAGGCTCGGGTGGACGCCAAACTATCAGCTAAGAAAGGCGTTCTAACCAAGGCTTCCACCCTTGAAGTACATCTTTGCAATTCTTACGAAAACACCTTGGTCCGATAGAACATGATTCCATGACTCGAGTCTGAGCTCCTGGAGATGAATTTCGAAGTCATACATTGTGAGTCGTTATATGGCAATGATAGAGCACCTCGGGAGGTTTGGATCGGTGGTTGAGTATCTCGAAGCCGTATAGTTTGGAGCTGACATGGTCAAAGCTCTTTTGCCTGTGTCGATGGTAGCATGTTTAACTTATTATTTTTGAAGTATTTTTGAAGTAATTTAAGGCATGTGATTTTATATCTACGGTTCGGGCATCCTCGAGTCGCGTTAGTTTGGCTGGTACAGCCTTGCGACCTTAGGCATTTGGATTTGGCCGGAGCCTTTTAGTTACCGAGTGAAGTAGGTTTGGCTTCTATATTAAGTGTATGCCTTTTTAGGTATCTCACAAGTTTTATATATAGCATTAACTTTAAGATCGGGATTATGCCTTTAGTAAGGTCTTACTAATTTTACATACCATTGAGGTCTTATAGTTTTGTTTACTTGGTATAAGTATGGTTCATACCTTATTTGAGGTCTTACATATATTGTTATTTCACACTTGGTACAAGTGTGGCTCATGACTTACTTGAGGTCTTACAGATATTGTTGTTGCCTTATATAGGTTTTACGAGACTGAAGCTACTCGCATATGGTCTTACGGCCTCGGGTTTTGATAAGTCAATGGGGGTGGCGATTGGCGGTAGCCTCGAGTAGTCGAGGGTTTCTTGACTTAGAATCCATTACTTGTAAACTTGGTATTTCCTCATTGAGGGCTTACGATTTTGGAGTTTCCGACCAGGAGGTCATGTATCCTTGAGTTTTCGATGCTAGTCCTTGGACGTTTTTTGCTCTACATCTGTTTTGTGATCTTGATATTGCTTCATTGAGGGCTTACAGTTTGGAGCTCCAACCCAGGGGTCTCATTGTTTTGAGTTATTGATGTCAGTCCCTAGGTGTTTGGGACATTTCTGACAGAGGGGTCGTTATTACAAAAATACCGAGCTTCTTTGAGACACAAAATGCTTTTGGAAAGTATTCTTTGATTACTTGGTAGAAGTATACACATTTTTGCTATTACGGGCTCGGTTGTATTATGCGGGCATGGTTCATACGACCAATTGGTTGCTGCATTGTTTTCCTATCGAGTCCCCACTTAGTGCATCTTGACTTCTCCGAGATACTATTTAGTGCGTTTTGGATTCTCCGAGTAGGTGACCTTCCGAGGGGATGCCCCCTAGTATTTGTCGTTTTACAAAAGATTCCTTGAATACTTGTTGGATCTTCCTTAGGTAGAATATATATGTTGACTTGTTAAAAACCTTGCCGGTAAAACCCTTCTAGGGATAACAACCCAGTCGAAGGAAAAGGGTGCAACGCATGCTTTTGAAACAAAAGGCATTCGAGTTGGGAAGCGGCTGTTTCAATCGGATACTTGTATTTAGGTTAGTATAAAATGTAATTGAAAATAAAGTGATGGACATACCTTGGTGCTGACGGCGCTTCAGATATCGATGTTATTTAATCTCTTGTTACGAGGACTCAGTATGATCCTTTGTTTTGTTCAGTTGGGGTAGCCTAGAGTGTAGCTCGTTATCGCTATTTTTCAGTTTTTTTATCTTTTGGTTCCTTCAAAGGTAGAGGTATAGGTGTCGGTGCCACGTTGTGTAATTCGAACATCTCCCTTGTTGCATGTTGTTCCCCATACAGGATTTTTATTCCTCCTTTGTTGGGAACTTCATAATTTGATGAAGGGTTAATGGTAGTGCACTCATGCAGTGTATCCATGGCCTTCCAAGCAAGGAATTGTATCTCATTTCTCCTTTGATAAAATCGAATTTGGCATTTTGGGTTGTGCCCGCTATGTTGACTGGGAGGGTGATTTCCTTTTTTGTTGTTTCCCTCTCCATATTGAATCCGCTGAGGACTCAAGAGGTGGGCACGATTTGGTCAAGCAGTCCGAGCTGCTCTACCACCCTCGATCTGATAAATCCACAAGTACATGTTTAATTTGAAATGTATTTACACGGAAAGATATTACCGGTGCGTCGTTATGAGGATAAGACAAGGTCTTGATGTCCTCATCGCTAAATGTGAGAGAATCCTCAGTTATGTAACCCCGAGTGCACTTTTCTCTAGTGATAGATATTTTTGTTCTTTTGATCATGAGTTCTTGTCGGGCATCGATGCCTCCCAAGATCATATGGATGACATGTTGTGGCGCATTTGCTTTATTCTTCTTAATCGCTTCTCTTTCCCGGAACTAATTTTTGGCCTGGTCGCTGAGGAATTCTACGAGTTTGAGTATTCGGGCTACTCCTTCCCGAAGTTGGTAGCAATCATTGGTCCTGTGATTGTGTGTGTTGTTAAATTCACACACTAGCTTATGCTTACTTTGTGAATAGTCTGATTGTACAGGCCTTGGCCACCTAGAATCTCTGATTTTGCTGATGGCAAACACGATGTCCAATACGTCAACATTAAAGTTGTATCCTGACAAGCGAGGTGGCTCCGTCGGCCCAGTATTCCAGTCGTATCAAGCTCTGGTGACAAGTCCGCAAGGGTTCTGGCCTAGATCCATTCTTCGATCACTGTGGGGTATGTTGCGCCTCGGGGCATTCTTCTATCTTTAGTGTATGGTTGGTATCTTTCCTTGATTGGCTTTGGCTCCTTTGTTGAAAGCCTGCTGGGTTATATCGAACCCGAGGGGGCTCCTAGTTGGTCATCTGGACCCTAATTTTTGATTGATATTGGTGTAAACGTCTGACCAGGTCATGGCGGGGTATTCAACCAGATTCTATTTCAGCTGCTGCGAAGCCACCAAGCTTCGTTCATTCAGTCCTTGAGTGAAGGCCTGCACTGCCATGTCTCTGAGACTGGCAATAGCTCCATTCATTCCATTTGAAAGAGAGATACGAACTCTCGTAGCATCTCATTCTCCCTTCGCTTGATCTTGAAGAAGTTGGATTTTCGTGTTGCTACTTTGATGGCGTCGACGTGTGCCTTTATGAAAGAATCTGCCAGCATGAAAAATAAGTCAATAGAGCTAGGAGCTAGATTGGGATACCACATCATGGTTCCTTTCAAAAATGAATCCCCGAACTCCTTTAGCAGGATGTACTCGATCTTCTCGTCCCTTAGGTCGTTGCCCTTCACTGTGCAAGTGTAGGCAGTGACGTGCTCATTGGGGTCCGAGGTTCTATTGTACTTCGGAAGCTCGGGCGTTCTAAACTTCTTCAGAATGGGTTTTGGGGTTGTTTCGCTGTGGGAATGACTTTTGCACAAACTTCTTCGAATCTACGCATTTCAGAATCGGGGGTGCTTGTGGAATTTGATCAACCCTGGAATTGTAGGTCTCTACCTTCTTGTCATTGTCTTCTATATTTTTTTCCCGACTCGGTCCTCTTTGTGAGGTCCTCGAGCATCTTTATGATGGTGGGGTTGTCTGCCCATCCGATGTTGCTTGATCTTCCTCGTACCTGCTTTGCTGGGAAAGCTGTCCCTGGTGCTACCGTACTGGGAGTTTTCTGCTAACTTTGTAGCTAAGCAATAGCCAACTGTTGTGCATGTAAAATTTCAAAAATAACGTGAAGGATAACCTCATGTTCTTCCCTAGTTTGGGTTTTCTGGGCTTCTTGTTAATCTCCTTAGTGCACACTCATATTAGTGCGGGAGCTTATATCGATGTGTTGGGCATCGCGTTAGACCGCGTCCACGGGAATTGGTTCTGGTGCATCCTCGGGGTTTGTGGTGGTACACCAACACCTGGAACATCCACATCATTCTCTCCATGTTCCTCAAGATTTTTGTTTACTGAGCTAGACATTTTGACCTGAAATCAAAGATATTGGATAAGAAAAAATGTGAAAGGTAACATGTGTTATGTAGTTAAACCAGCAAGAAAATAATCAATATTATTTTTAGCCCCATGATGGACGCCAAACTGTATACTATAAAAATGGTAATAACAAATAAATTTAATTTTGTGGCTCTAAAAATATATGATATATCTTTATGCTAGTTGTTAGGCAACAGGTGCTATGTAAAAGACTAGAAAGAAAGATTAAAGCTAAGAGATGATGTGATAATTGAAATGAGCGACTAGAGTCTGGGCCTCGAGTTGTCATATATGAGGCCTCGAGGGAGAGTCTGGAGACTAGCTTAGGGAAATCGAGGGGGGACAAACACTTATGAGAGCTAAGATGATAGCTCTTTATAATCAATGATAAGCAATAAATGATGAACAATAAATAGAAAACAATGAATGGAAGCAATGAGATCAAGTGAATATGTTAGAGAGTAGAGAGAATGTTTTAGTGCATTTAGTATTAGGAAACCGGTGACTACAAAAAGAAAAGGATCGCCATTATATATGAGGAAAAATCCCAACATACAACAAATAAATTCATTATAAAGATATGGAGATGGTACATTTAGTTAATGCCATGATGCGGGCTTAGACTAGCCTGACATACATTGTCGTCTCTAGTTACGCGCCTTGGGAACTTTCCACTTGTTTTACCATAATCACTTATCTATAATGCCTCGAGGTCGGTGTTAGAAAATACACTTAACGCTAGAAGGGGGTGAATAGCGTTATAATAAAAAATAGTGTAAACTTGCGGAATTTAAAAACTGCAGGAATTAAATAAGTGCGATAAGTAAATAAATAGGAACGAACGCACCGATGTATTCTGGTTCACCACAACCCGTGGCTAGTCCAGTCCCCGAGAGACTCTCTCGAGATTTCCACTAACACTGTTAAGCTTACGGGTGCTCAACAAACCTTTACAAACTGAGGACACAAGCCTCAACAACCTTTGCTCGAAGATACAACACTTCAAGACTTCAACCAAAGGAATCACAAGTTCCTTCTTACAATACAAGGGAACAACTTTCCCTTCAAGTGTATAACAACACCTTGCACTCAAAACAAGACTCTCCTTAGGAGTAGATATGAGTAAAATAAATACGCTCAAGAAAGCAACAACTTTCGTCAACAATTTGGCTCTCAAAAACTTATGTAATGAATAGAAAATGATGAATAAGAGAGTATGCAGGCTTTAGCAATAATATTGTCAGTTGTTGTGCTTAGAAGACTGATTTGAAGATGTATTTATAGTGTCAAAACCATGCATAACCGTTGCCTAATTGCCAATTAAGAATTGCTGATTTTGTGCTGCGACAATCGATTGTCAAGATGATACAATCGATTGTTTTCCAATCGTTCCAGAAATCATTCCCAGATTTTACGCAGCACAATCGATTATCAAAGACATATAATCGATAACTGGCAACGTTCAAAAAATCCTTTCCAGATTTTACTTAAAACAATCGATTGTCAGAAATATACAATCGATTACTTGGCAACGTTCAAAAAATCTTTTCCAGATTTTACTTAAAACAATCGATTATCAGACATATACAATCGATTACTTGGCAACGTTCAAAAAATCTTTTCCAGATTTTACTTAAAACAATCGGTTATTAGAAATCTATAATCGATTACCTGACGGTGTTTGAAAATATTTTGGCAACGGTCAGTTTCATAATCGATTATACTATATGGACAATCGATTATTTATCAGTCTTTGAAAAATCAAATAGACACTGCCTCAATACAATCGATTGTCATAGGTTCACAATCGATTATTTTGTAGCTTTGAAAAATATGTTTGGACACTGCCTCAACACAATCGATTGTCATAAGTTCACAATCGATTATTTTGTAGCTTTAAAAAATCTGATGGACACTGCCTTAACACAATCGATTGTCATAAGGTACACAATCGATTGTCATGCAGATTTGAAAAATCTGATGCACACTGCCTTAACACAATCGATTGTCATAAGGTACACAATCGATTATCATGCAGCTGACTTAACATAATCGATTATCATAAGTACATAATCGATCATCTTAGTCCAGATTTTAGAGGCATGTTTAAAAATCATTTTGCTAAAATAAATATGCATGATTTAAAATCATTTTGCTTTAAGTTAAATATGCATGATTTGATAAAGATGATTTTACGAGAGAAGCCAAGTCTTGAGTTAAGTTGTCGGATCAAGATCACAATTAAAGAACGACTCATGTATAACTTTATTTCTTGGTCTTGTGCTTGAATCTCGTTATGTATCAATTTCACGCTTGTGCTTGGACCTCGTCATATGTCAATTGCGCATAGTTTGTCATTCATCAAAACCTACAAATATGAACACACGTCTAGTATAGTTCCTTGAGAACGTGTTTCAACAATTTCCCCCTTTTTGATAATGGCAAACCTTAAGCGGGATATGCATATTAGATAATTTATAATGACGATCCAAGACAAGTATAGATATGCAACAAGTATATAGATATGCAATTGGTTCCCCCTCAACATATGAATTCCCCCTCAATTTATGCCAATAAATATTAAGTGCATATCTCTTATTCTTGCCCCTTTTGACATTTGCAAAAATGGAAGAAGTAAAATACATAATAAAGCAAATAATATCAACATAATCGATTATTGATACTAGATAATCGATTATATACTAAAGAGAAATTGATTATCCTTAGGAGAAATCGATTATTCTGCATCAATCTTTATAATTCCCCCTGCCTTTAGGGCGATACCTGCAAAAATTCGTTAGACCTCTCCGACGCTCAAGTTAGAAATCATGTGAAAGGGAAAATGCAATGCATGACTTAGATCAACGTGGAGTCAAGAATCCCGAGTTCACTACGAATTCGAAAGAAGGACTCTTTCTCTAAGGGTTTTGTAAAGATGTCGGCCAATTGATCTTTGGTTTCAACAAATTCAATTTCGACATCCCCTTTGAGAACGTGATCTCTTATAAAATGATGCCTAATTTCAATGTGTTTTGTTCTTGAATGAAGAACGGGGTTCTTCGTCAAGCATATGGCACTAGTATTATAACATCTAAGAGGGATATGATCAAGACTTAGGTCATAGTCCAAGAGTTGTTGTTTCATCCAAAGGATTTGAGCGCAACAACTCCTCGCGGCTACGTATTCAGCCTCGGTTGTGGACAACGCAACACTTACTTGTTTCTTGCTAAACCAAGAAACGAGAGAGCTACCGAGCAAATGGCAAGTGCCACTAGTGCTCTTGCGGTCCAATTTGCATCAAGCAAAATCGGAATGTGAATAGCCAACAAGTTGGCATGAAGAACCTTTTGGGTATCATAGACCCACATTTACAATACCAACAAGATACTTCAATATCCGTTTCACCGCAGTAAGGTGAGACTCCTTCGGACATGATTGATAACGAGCGCATAAACACACGCTAAACATGATGTCCGGTCTACTAGCAGTAAGATAAAGGAGAGATTCAATCATACCTCGATACTTTATGGTGTCGACTTCCTTACCTTTCTCATCTTTGTCTAGATGATCGGATGTGCTCATGGGAGTGTCCATTGCTTTTCCGTTGGTCATTTCAAATCGTTTCAGGAATTCTTTGCAATATTTAGCTTGACAAATGAAAGTTCCTTCTTTCATTTGCTTTACTTGCAGCCCCAAAAAGAATGTTAGCTCACCCATCATAGACATCTCAAATTCGCTTGTCATCAAATTAGAAAATTCCTTGCACAAAGCATTGTTAGTAGCACCAAAGATAATATCATCCACATAGATTTGAACTAATAAAATATCATTGTTTCTATGCTTAATAAAAAGAGTGGTGTCAACTTTCCCCCTAATGAAATTATTTTCCAAAAGAAATTTGCTCAATCTTTCATACCAAGCTCGGGGAGCTTGTTTAAGTCCATAAAGGGCTTTCTTGAGTTTGAATACATGATCGGGAAATTTAAAATCTTCAAAACCCGGGGGTTGAGCAAATAAACTTCTTCTTGAATAAAACCATTTAAAAAAGCACTTTTTACATCCATTTGATATAAATTGAAATTCATAGAAGAGGCAAAAGCAAGCAATAAACGAATAGCTTCTAACCTTGCTACGGGGGCATATGTTTCTTCATAGTCAATACCCTCTTCTTGATTATAGCCTTTTGCTACAAGCCTAGCTTTGTTTCTAGTGATTACACCATTTTCATCTAATTTGTTTCGAAAAACCCATTTCGTACCAATTATGGTATGATTTTTGGGTCTTGGCACCAAATCCCAAACGTCATTCCGTTTGAATTGGTTAAGCTCCTCTTGCATTGCCAAGGTCCAAAATTCATCCCCAATTGCTTCGGAGATGGTTGTGGGTTCAATTTGAGAAACAAAAGCAGTATGTCCTAAGGTGTTCTTAAGAGAGTTTCGGGTACTTACCTATTGTTCAATGTCGCCAATTACTTGTTCGAGAGGATGGTCTTTGATTGTCCTCCATGCGTTAGGTAGTTTCGTTTCTTTTTCCAATTGTGGCGCTTCCTCCGATAATTGATCCAAGATTTTATCTTGAATTTCCTTAGGAGTTTCCTCTTGTACTTTGTCTTGAGGACTTAGTGAGTCTAAAATACCTGCAAGATCAAAACCAGAATCCTTTCTCGCCAAGCGAGCATTATTTTCGGAAAATACAATATGAGGGGATTCCTCCACAGTTCCGGTTCTATTATTGAATACTCTATATGCTTTGCTACGTGAAGAATAACCAATAAAAATTCCTTCATCGGATTTGGCATCAAATTTTCCCAATTGATCTTTTCCATTGTTATGAATAAAGCATTTGCAACCGAATACTCTAAAATGGGAGATATTTGGTTTCCTTCCCATATAGAGTTTATAGGGGGTTTTCATGAGTATTGGCCTTATGACTACTCTATTTAGAACATAGCATGCGGTACTCACGGCATCCGCCCAGAAATGTTTGGGAATCTTAGCCTCATCGAGCATGGTTCTAGCCATCTCTTCGAGACACCTATTTTTCCTTTCCACAACCCCATTTTGTTGTGGTGTACGTGGAGTAGAGAAGGTGTGCTCGATACCGAGTTCGTCACAAAAGTCCGCAAAAAGATTGTGATCAAACTCTCCCCCATGATCACTTCTTATTGAAGTGACGGTTGTGTCCTTTTCGTTTTGAACACGTTTAAGAAAATATTTAAAATTATGAAAAGCTTCACTTTTATGAGCAAGAAATAGAGTCCAAGTAAATCTAGAATAATCATCAATAATAACAAAAGCATAACGATTTCTACCAAGACTTTCAATGCGAGATGGTCCAAATAAGTCCAAGTGAAGTAGTTGCAAAGGTCTAGTAGTTGAAACAATATTTTTCGATTTAAAAGATGCTTTTGTTTGCTTCCCTTTTTGACAAGAATCACAAATAGAGTCTTTTTCAAATTTCAAATTTGGAAGACCAATAACTAAATTTTGTGAAACCAATTTGTTTAAAAGATGCATGTTGATGTGAGCTACTCTATGATGCCATAACCATGTATCATCCTCTTTGCTCATAAGACAATTCACATATTCAGATGAAGAATTTGCGAGATCAACCATATAGATGTTATCCATTCTAAAACCACGAAGGATAATTTTAAAATCGCTACAGCGAAAAACTAAGCATTCATCCGAATCAAATAAAACAAGATTTCCCTTGTCACATAATTGACTTATGCTCAAGAGATTATGTTTTAAACCTTTAACTAACAATATATGCTTAATGGAAGAATGTTCATCCTTACCGACCGATCCGATGCCGATAATTTTTCCTTTGTTGTTATCACCAAAAATAACGCTTCCTCCTTCCTTATGTTCTAGTTGAAGGAACTTGGATTCGTCTCCCGTCATGTGTTTGGAGCATCCACTATCAAGGTACCAAAGTACACTTGATCCCTTCAAACATACCTACAAGACAAATTAATGAGTCTTTGGTACCCAAGCTGTTTTGGGTCCTTGAGAGTTAGGTGTAACATGCTATTGTGCTTGACACACATTTAAGTGTCTATGTCTAGTGAAACAAGCAGGAGCAATATGTTCAATTCGATTGCAATAATGACACACAACATTAGGATTATGCATTCGTCTAGGTTGATAGTAATTGGACGGACGAAATTCATTTACTCTATTCTTGACAATATGACTATTGCGCAATTCATGAAAATCATTTCTCCTACTATTTGTTCTAGGATATGCAGCATTTCTAGAATAGTTATTTCTAGGTTGAAAGCCATTTCTAGGTGTTCTAAAAGGTTCAAAGTTCCTTCTAGTGTTTGGCCTAGAATATGCGTTATTTCTAGAATGATTATTTCTAGGTTGCGATTGTTGAAAGCCATTTCTAGGTTTGTTATATCTAGGATGAGCGTTTGTTTTATTAATCCTAGGTTGAGCCTTAGGTTGTTGGGGTTGGCTTCAACCTTTTCTTTAGGCTCATTTTTAAAACCTATGCCATGCTTGGTCGCCTTCAAATTAACAAGGACTTCATTCAAATTTTTATGAGAAGAATTAAACTTATCTAGGGTGCTCTTAAGTCTTTCTACCTCATTTTTGAGATGCATGCAAGAAGTACAACTTTTACTAGAACTCTCGGGTTTGTCGGCGCTTCTCTTGCCGAAAAATTTGTTTTCTTCTTTCAACTTCTCATTTTCTAAAATCAGTTTTTCCAAATCTTTTTCTTTCAAAGAGAGTTGTTTTTCAAAATCTTTTTCTTTTAAAGAAGCATTTTCCTTTATGCTTTTAACAGTTTTGGAAGCTTTAATAAATTCACCATACAACTCATCAAAAGCATTTTGCATTTCCTCAAGAGAAAAGAAATTTTTGGAAGAAATTTGACATACCTCTTCTTGGTTGTCTTCTTGTGCCATAACACAAAGATTTGCAGCTTCGTCTTCTTCTTCCTCACTCGACTCGTCTCCGGAGTCGCCTCCCCAAGATATGTATGCTCGTTGTTTCTTGAAGGGTTTCTTCTCATTTTTGATATTTGGGCAATTTGATTTAATGTGCTCGGTTTCTCCGCACTCATAGCACTTTATTTGATCTCCTTGCTTTTTGCCTTTTCGTTCATACTCTTTTCGCATGAACTTTTGAAATCTCTTGATAACGAGTCCGAACTCGTTGTCTCCGTCCTCATCATTTTGAGGTTTGTTGTGCTTGCCTTGAGGGCGATTCTTTGTTTCCTTTGATCATTAACAAGAGGGTTAAGTATAGTAGATTCATAAGTCTTAAGGTTACCTCTTAATCCGTCGATGGTGACATTTGAAGTGCCAATAGACTCTTGAATCGCGTCGGCCTTGGAGCGCCATTCCGGAATGAGACTTCGGAGAATCTTTCGGACAAGTTCCTTATCCGTGAAGGTCTTCTTATGAGCATGTAAGTCATTTACGATTTTTGAAAATCGTTCGAACATCTCATCGACCTTTTCGCCTTCCTTCATGTGAAACAGTTCATATGCATGGGTTAGAAAATCAACCTTAGCCTCTCTTACCTGGTCCGTACCTTCGTACGTGATTTCCAGCTTGTCTCACATTTGCTTCGCCGTTGTGCAACATGATATTTTCCTGTAATCATCAGCATTTATAGCACAATATAATAAGTTAATTGCTTTAGCGTTGTTTTGCACTTTTTGGATATCATCCGCATCGTATTCCTCTTCGGATTTTGGAACCCATTCGTTTTCAACCTTTTTGGTTGGAATTTGTTATCCCTTCATTATAACCTTCCACAGATGAAAATTATTCGATTGAATAAATATTCTCATCCTCTCCTTCCAGTATGTATAGTTTGTACCGTCGAATAGTGGTGGTCGGGTGGAGCATTGTCCTTCACCTATTCTTGCAAAAGAGTCACGAGTAGAAGCCATGGATTGTTTCTCTCAAACGGTTAAGTCTTCAGAGAGTTGGGCTCTGATACCAATTGTTAGAAAATACACTTAACGCTAGAGGGGGGGTGAATAGCGTTATAATAAAAAATAGTGTAAACTTGCGGAATTTAAAAATTGCAGGAATTAAATAAGTGCGATAAGTAAATAAATAGGAACGAACGCACCGATGTATCCTGGTTCACCACAACCCGTGGCTAGTCCAGTCCCCGAGAGACTCTCTCGAGATTTCCACTAACACTGTTAAGCTTACGGGTGCTCAACAAACCTTTATAAACTGAGGACACAAGCCTCAACAACCTTTGCTCGAAGATACAACACTTCAAGACTTCAACAAAAGGAATCACAAGTTCCTTCTTACAATACGAGGGAACAACTTTCCCTTCAAGTGTATAACAACACCTTGCACTCAAAACAAGACTCTCCTTAAGAGTAGATATGAGTAAAATAAATACGCTCAAGAAAGCAACAACTTTCGTCAACAATTTGGCTCTCAAAAACTTATGTAATGAATAGAAAATGATGAATAAGAGAGTATGCAGGCTTTAGCAATAATATTGTCAGTTGTTGTGCTTAGAAGACTGATTTGAAGATGTATTTATAGTGTCAAAACCATGCATAACCGTTGCCTAATTGCCAATTAAGAACTGCTGATTTTGTGCTGCGACAATCGATTGTCAAGATGATACAATCGATTGTTTTCCAATCGTTCCAGAAATCATTCCCAGATTTTACACAGCACAATCGATTATCAAAGACATATAATCGATTACTGGCAACGTTCTAGGGGTGTGCATTCGAATCGGTTTATCGATAAATCGAATCGATTATTTGTTATCGATTCATTGATAAATCGAATCGAAAAAATCGAAACCTTATTGAAACAATAACGATAAACATATGTACAAATCGATAATCGATAAGTAATTATCGATAAGGGTCAAAATCGAATCGATAAATCGAATGCACACTCCTAATTATTTCAGCTACCACATTTAAGGAATGATAAGGGAATGGAGTTCAAATTAATGGAAAATAGAATTAGCAGTGATGATGTATTTTTATTTTTTATAATACCGTTGGAGTGTTGGTGACATCCATTTGATCCCTTAATTTAGTTTCTTTGCATGTGCCTGTTGACATAATTTTTATGTTATAAACGGTGTTTGTCTTATTTTAGTTTCTTTTTGTCCATATTGGTTAGGCGTGTTTTATATCGATATACTTTCCGTGGAATGCCACAAATTTTCTTATTGGTGTAATCGATAACCGAATCGATAAGCCCCAAAAATCGATAAATCGAAACCTTATTGAAACGATAACGATAGGCATATGTACAAATCGATAATCGATAAGTAATTATCGATAAGGGTCAAAATCGAATCGATAAATCGAATGCACACCCATACAAAAAATCCTTTCCAGATTTTACTTAAAACAATCGATTGTCAGAAATATACAATCGATTACTTGGCAACGTTCAAAAAATCTTTTCCAGATTTTACTTAAAACAATCGATTATCAGACATATACAATCGATTACTTGGCAACGTTCAAAAAAATCTTTTCCAGATTTTACTTAAAACAATCGATTATTAGAAATCTATAATCAATTACCTGACGGTGTTTGAAAATATTTTGGCAACGGTCAGTTTCATAATCGATTATACTATATGGACAATCGATTATTTATCAGTCTTTGAAAAATCAAATAGACACTGCCTCAATACAATCGATTGTCATAGGTTCACAATCGATTATTTTGTAGCTTTGAAAAATATGTTTGGACACTGCCTCAACACAATCGATTGTCATAAGTTCACAATCGATTATTTTGTAGCTTTAAAAAATCTGATGGACACTGCCTTAACACAATCGATTGTCATAAGGTACACAATCGATTGTCATGCAGATTTGAAAAATCTGATGCACACTGCCTTAACACAATCGATTGTCATAAGGTACACAATCGATTGTCATGCAGCTGACTTAACATAATCGATTATCATAAGTACATAATCGATCATCTTAGTCCAGATTTTAGAGGCATGTTTAAAAATCATTTTGCTAAAATAAATATGCATGATTTAAAATCATTTTGCTTTAAGTTAAATATGCATGATTTGATAAAGATGATTTTACGAGAGAAGCCAAGTCTTGAGTTAAGTTGTCGGATCAAGATCACAATTAAAGAACGACTCATGTATAACTTTATTTCTTGGTCTTGTGCTTGAATCTCGTTATGTATCAATTTCACGCTTGTGCTTGGACCTCGTCATATGTCAATTGCGCATAGTTTTTCATTCATCAAAACCTACAAATATGAACACACGTCTAGTATAGTTCCTTGAGAACGTGTTTCAACAGTCGGGTGTCGGTAGCCTCTCAAGGGTGAATCCTGACCATAGCCTCGAGCCTTTAAAAATGTGCTGACGAGGCATCATAATGGCAGAAAATTTTGCCCTCGGATTTTGTCGTATACACAAATGTCGTAAAGGCAACTCTGCTCACCTCCATAATGCCCATGTTGTAGAGAATATGGTGGTACTTGTTTAGAAAACCATGTGCATCCTGCGTAGCTGCACCACTCTAAGTAGGAGGATAATACTTCTTGAACCTATCAAGCCTCATCTACTCCTCCGTTCATGCCTCCAGCCCGACCTCATATTGAACCGGAATAACTAGTTGTGCTGTCAAAACACCTAGAATTTGATAAACATGGACCCGCTAATCTAATTTATGGGCCATGGGAACTTCTAGGCTTCTCCCCCTGCCTGAGATATAGCTGGTGCAACTTGCATTAATCCCGTCTAAGCTAAAGTACCAAACATGCACAAAGTATATGCTAGGGTCTTATGGAGTCCAGGGATAGCGACTTGCACCTTGAGTGCCTATCCCTCAATCGAAGCTACTAGTGGCTCATCGCTCGCTACTAGGGGCGGTGCTCTGGTTGCTGTTAGAAACACGTTCTCAATGCAATATACTAAACGTGTACTCTTTTGTAGGTTTTGATGAATGACAAACGAAGCAAAAATTGATATATGACGGAATTCAAGTACAAGCGCACAATGGTTGCGAATAAGATTGAAGTTCAAGATATAGCTTTTAATTGTTATTGAGTTGTTCTAAATTGTAATCTCGATCCTATAACGTGACTCATAGTATGGCCTCTCTCATAAAACTATTTTCCAAAATCATGCATATTTAATTCTGTGTCAAAAAGATTTTAAATCATGCATATTTACATTAGACAAAATGTTTTCTAAACATGCCTCAAAAATCTGGGCTAAAATAATCGATTATGTACTTATGATAATCGATTGTTTCTGAGCCAAGACTGCATGACAATCGATTATGAATTAATGGTAATCGATTGTGAGTAAGACAGTGAACATCAGGTTTTTCCAAATCTACATGATAATCGATTGTGAACAAATGACAATCGATTGTTGTTGAGGTAAAGTTTTTCAATACTCAAAATAATCGATTATGAACTAATGGTGATCGATTGTGTTGAGTTGATGTCTTCCAGTGATTTTAAATTTAATTAAGTAATCGATTATGTCTTTAGATAATCGATTATCACTGAGACAGTAAGTTTTATGATTTTCAGAAAATAACAAGTAATCGATTGTTGCAAAGGACAATCGATTGTTGAAGCTGGCTGTTGTCAAATGATTTTCAAATACCATAAGGTAATCGATTATTGATTTTATATAATCGATGTTCTGCTTAAAATCTGGAAATGATTTTTAGAACGTTGCTGAAGTAATCGATTATTGATTTTATATAATCGATGTTTTGCTTAAAATCTGGAAATGATTTTTAGAACGTTGGTAAAGTAATCGATTATGAATTTGGTGTAATCGATTATCTGATTTTGAATATTGCCAGTAATCGATTATAGATTGTATATAATCGATTGTGAAGCGTTAAATCAAGGATTGATTTTTAAACTGACTGGCAGATAATCGATTGTTTGGTCTTAATAATCGATTATCACTGAGTAATTTCAGCAACTCTTAATTGGCAATTAGACAACGGTTGAACCCACTTTTTCAACTATAAATACAGCTTCATTTCAGTGTTTTAAACACAACTACATACACAAAACTGATCATTACGTTGCTATAAGCTTTCATTCAATTGTTCTTCATTTTCTACTCATTTCATAAAGCTTTTGAGAGCCATATTATTGCTTAAAGTTGTTGTGATCTTGAACATATTCTTTTACTCATATCTACTCAATAAGGAGTACTTTAGTTAAGTGAGTGTCCAAGTATTTGATATACTTGTAAGAGAATTGCGATTCTCTTGTTTCAAGGAACTTGCGTTTCCTTGGGTGAAGTCTTTGAGATTGCGATCTCCGAGCAACTGTTTGAGGCTTATGTCCTCAAGTGTGTAACGGTTTGTTGAGCACCCTTAAGCTTAACAAGATAGTGAAAAATCTCGAGAGAGTCTCTCGGGGACTGGACTAACCACGTTGGTGGCCAACCAGTATACATCTTTGTGTAAGTTTATTTTTCTGCATTTATTTTACTTCCTGCAAAGTTTAAATTCCGCAAGAAAACGCTAAATTCTATTAATACGCTATTCACCCCCCCCCCCTCTAGCGTAAAGCGTAGTTTCTAACAATTGGTATCAGAGCCCAACTCTCTGAAAACTTAACCGTTTGAGAGAACCATCCATGGCTTCTACTCTTGACTCTTTTGCAGGAATTGAAGAAGGACAATGCTCTACACGACCTCCTCTATTCAACGGCACAAACTACTCATACTGGAAGGAGAGGATGCAAATCTTTGTGCAATCAAATAGCTTTCATTTGTGGAAAGTATTCACCAATGGAAACCAAATTCCAACCAAGAAGGTGGAAGACGAATGGGTTCCAAAGACCGAAGAGGAATATACCGCGGAGGATATTCGTAAGGTTCAAAATAATGCCAAAGCTATAAATTTATTATATTGTGCTGTTAATGCTAACGACTACAGGAAGATATCATGTTGCAAAACAGCAAAAGAAATGTGGGATAAGCTTGAAGTGACATTCGAAGGAACCGACCAGGTACGAGAAGCTAAAATTGATTTCTTAACTCACTCTTATGAACTATTCCACATGAAGGAAGGAGAGAAAGTAGACGAAATGTTTGAGCGATTCTCAATGATCGTGAATGATCTACACGCCCTCAAAAAGACGTTTACGGATAGAGAACTTGTCCGGAAGATTCTCAGAAGTCTCACTCCGGCATGGCGATCAAAGGCCGATGCAATCCAAGAATCCATTGGCATCACAAATGTCACAATTGACGCATTAAGAGGTAATCTCAAAACCTATGAATCAACTATACTTAACCCGTTTGTTGATGATCAAAGAAGGCAAAGGATTGCTCTAAAGGCTAGCCAACCACAAATTGATGAGGAAGGTGACAACGAGTTTGGACTCGTTATCAAAAGGTTTCAAAAATTCATGCGCAAAGAGTATGAATGCAAGAACAAAAAGCAAGGCGATCAACTAAAATGCTATGAATGCGGAGAAACCGGGCACATAAAATCAAATTGCCCTAACATCAAAAAGGAGAAGAAACCCTTCAAAAAGCAACGTACATACATCTCTTGGTGAGGAGATTCCGGAGATGAAGCAAGCGAAGAAGAAGACGATGAAGCAGCAAATTTATGTCTCATGGCTCAAGAAGACGGCAAAGACGAGGTAAGTCAAATCTCTTCTCAAAATTTCTTTACTCTTGATGAAATGAGAAATGCTTTTGATGAACTATATACTGAATTTATCAAAGCTTCAAAAACTGTCAAAAGTGTTAAAGAAAGCGCTTCTCTAAAAGAAAAAGATTTTCAAACACAGCTTTCATTAAAAGAAAAAGAATTAGAAAAACTGGTTTTCGAAAATGAGAAGCTAAAAGAGGAAAACAAGTTTTATGGAAAAAGAAGTGCTGATAAACCTGAAGGTTCTACTAGAAACTGTTCTTCTTGTGTGTTTCTTAAGAATGAAGTAGCTAGACTTAAAGGCACATTAGATAAGTTTAATTCTTCGCATAAAAACTTGAATGATGTGCTTGTTAATCTAAAATCAACTAAACATGGAATAGGATTCAAGAATGAAGAAAAGGTTGGTGCTAAACCACAACAACCTAGAGCTCAACCTAGGACTAATAACCAAAATGCTTATCCTAGAAGTAGAAATCCTAGAAATAACTTGCATGTTAGACCAAATAGTGAAAATGCTAGAAGACCTAGAAATGATGCATATTTTAGGCCAAACCTTGAACAATTTAGAAGACCAAGAAATGACCCTCCACCTAGAAATAGATATTCTAGAAATGATGCATATTTTAGACAAACTTGTGAACCTCCTAGAGCTCATAATAGGAGAAACAATGGTGTTCAAAGTAGAGTAAGCAACCTTCATTCATCTAGTTACTATGTACCTAGAAAAATGCATAATCCCAACGTGACTTGTCATTGTTGTAGACGTATTGGTCATATTGCTCCCGCTTGCTTTACTCGTCATAGACATATAAATCAATTGCATCATTATAACATGCCTAACCCTCAAGGACCCAAGATGGCATGGGTACCTAAAGAACATTAATTTGTTTTGTAGGTGTGCTTGAAGGGATCAAGTGTACTATGGTACCTTGATAGTGGATGCTCCAAACACATGACGGGAGATGAATCCAAATTCCTTCAACTAGAGCACAAAGAAGGAGGAAGTGTCACATTTGGTGATAACAATAAAGGAAAAATCATCGGCATTGGTTCGGTCGGTAAGGACGAAAACTCCTCTATTAAACATATACTACTTGTGAAAGGTTTGAAGCATAATCTCTTGAGCATAAGCCAATTATGTGACAAGGGAAATCTTGCTCTATTTAATTCGGATGAATGTCTTGTATTTAGACGTAGTGATTTCAAGATCATACTTCGTGGTTTTAGAATTGATAATATCTATATGGTTGATCTTGCAAACTCCTCACCCGAATATGTTGATTGTTTAGTAAGCAAAGAGGATAACTCTTGGCTATGGCATCGTAGAGTAGCACACATGAACATGCATCTTTTGAACAAGCTTCTTTCTCAAAACTTAGTAGTTGGTCTTCCCAGTTTAAAGTTTGAAAATGATTCTATTTGCGATTCTTGTCAAAAAGGGAAGCAAACCAAAGCATCTTTTAAATCCAAGAATATTGTTTCAACGTCTAGACCTTTGCAATTACTTCACATGGATTTATTTGGTCCCTCTCGTATTGAAAGTCTTGGTAAAAATAAATATGTTTTTGGAATTGTTAATGACTTTTCTAGATTTACTTGGACTCTATTTCTTGCAAATAAAAGTGATGCTTTTCAAAATTTCAAGTATTTCCTTAAGCGTGTTCAAAACGAAAAGGAATCGACCGTCACTTCGATTAGAAGTGATCATGGGGGAGAGTTTGATCACAATCTCTTTGCGGATTTTTGTGACGAACTCGGAATCGAACACACCTTTTCCGCTCCACGGAAACCACAACAAAATGGGGTGGTGGAAAGGAAAAATAGGTGTCTCGAAGAGATGGCTAGAACCATGCTCGACGAAGCTAAGATTCCCAAATACTTTTGGGCGGACACCGTGAGTACCGCTTGCTATGTTTTAAATAGAGTAGCAATTCGGCCGATACTCATGAAAACCCCATATGAACTTTATAAGGGTAGAAAACCCAACATTTCTCATTTACGTGTTTTTGGTTGTAAATGTTTTGTTCATAATAATGGGAAGGACCAATTGGGTAAGTTTGATGCTAAATCGGATGAAGGTATTTTCATTGGTTATTCCTCACGTAGCAAAGCATATAGGATCTTTAACAAAAGAACCCAAATTGTGGAGGAATCCCCTCATGTTGTGTTTTCCGAAGATAATACTCGCTTGGCGAGAAAGGAATCCGGTTTTGATCTTGCAGGTATCTTGGATAGCTTGAAAGATAAAATCCAAGAAGAACCTTCAAAGGAAAACAAAAATGAAATTGGGGAACAACCAACGGAAGAAGCGCCACAATTAGAAAAAGGAATAAATACGCCTAACGAGTGGAGAACGATCAAGGATCATCCTCTCGAACAGGTAATTGGCGATGTTGGAGAAAAGGTAAGTACCCGAAACTCTCTTAAGAACACTCTAGGACACAATTCTTAAGAGTTCACGGCATTACTTGTTAACACTAGTGTAATTTATTAATTTCGCTATAAATTACTAACTTGAGCGTCGGAGACGTTTAAATCTATTTTGCAGGTACCACCCCAAAGGTAGGGGGAATTATGAAGTTTTAGCACAAAATAATCGACTATTTCAAGCCACTAATCGATTATTTTCTATGCAGTACATCGATTATCAGTATCAATAATCGATTGTTTATGACTGATTATTACTATTATACATCTGTGTTTAATTTTTTACTTCCTAAATTGCATAATCGATTTCCGCCTCAGTCATTCAGCAATACTTTCTACAACAATCGATTATTTTTTCATACAATCGATTATTTGACAAATTCTGATATTCTCCAAGTTCACTGTATCAAATTAGTTCCCTAAATAATCGATTACCAAGAATTGACAATCGATTACTTCATATTAATTTTTTGTTACCGTTTGGCTCCTCAATCGATTCCTGTCAGGTCTTAAATGCTCCATAATCGATTACCAAAATTTAACAATCGATTATTTCATTCAAATTTCTTACCGTTTTCTGACTGCTCCTAAACCAAAATCTCAGCAAATGTCTCCATTCAATGCTTGATAATCCTTTCCTCTATAAATAGGCATCATAAGAGCTCACATTCACCCACTCAAGCACTATCTCTAGTATTCAAAAGCTAAATCTCTTCTATTTTCTTTGCCAAATTCCAGCAGTCTTTCTCCTAACATGTCTGGACGATCTTCAAAACGTTCCCGATCCAATCATGGCGCATCAGCCTCAACCGCCCCTCCTCCTTTAAATTTTCCATACCAAGAAGGTTCCGTCTTGTTCTTTGAAACTGAAAATGAACTCACAAGGTTCCTATCAAAATTTGAGAAACGCACCATTCTTCCTCCTCGGTTCTCAAATAGTAAACTCCTTGAGCCTTTCACCCCTGCCGCAAATATGTTAAAGGAGTGTCAACTATATGACTTCTTGCTTCTCACTCATCCTCACATAAACACAACTCTCGTTCAAGCTTTTTACTCAAACCTCCATAAAGATGAAGATGGCGAACTTTTCACCTCCATTAATGGGGTTCAAATTCTTCTCTCTGAAGAGAATCTCCACACCATTGCCCGCCTTCCAAGTGAAGGTGAAGACCTTTACAGGTATATTGATAAGGCCGGGGCTCTCTTTGATGAAATCGTCCTTCTCCACCAAGCCGGTATAACCTCCTATGATCCATCTATCTCTACCCGTCGTCCTACCATAACGGGAATGGATCCAAACTACCGGTTGATTCTTTACTTCATCACCCGAGTCCTCAAGCCTAGACGGCACAATCACACCACCATCTCCCAGGAGGATACCAAACTTCTGCATGCCATTGTCACCGGAGCCAAAATAAATTGGTGTCGACTCATCAAAATTCATATGCTCGATGCCATCGGTGATGACATGCCTCTTCCTTATGCCCTCCTCATTATGAACTTCCTTGAAGCATCCGGATTTGTCACGGAAAATGGTCCTCTCAAAAGGAGTACCAAAATTTGGGAAATCTCGGAGTCTTCTTTCCATCATGATGGTGATCATGCTCCAGCTCCTTTTTCAAGTCGTCCACCCCGTCGTGCTCGTTCGTCCCAAGAGCCTACTCTCCAAACCATATCCGACCAGCTTGCTCAACTCACTCATGAGATCCATGGATACTTTGATCATGTCAATTATCCATATGCAGCTCTCGTTCCTTTTGAAGCAGCGCCGGATAACGAGGCGGACAACGACGGAAATGAATAAATTTTTTTTGTGTTTTGTGTGGTTTTTGCTGTTGTTCTCTTTGGTTCCCATTGATGTACCCTCTTTTTTTTCCAATAAATAAACCTTGTTTATTTCATCTTTTTGCATCTTTCCTTACTATTTTTTTGCTAATGGCAAAAGGGGGAAGAAAACGGGATATCGGGTATGCACCACCTCTTAATTCATTGATTGCTTATAAGCTAAAATTGAGGGGGAACAAGAACAAAATTGCATAATTGTTACTTGTCTTGAATTGTCAATATCTTTTGCCTAAATTGCATATCCCGCTTAATGTTTGCCATTATCAAAAAGGGGGAAATTGTTAGAAACACGTTCTCAATGCAATATACTAAACGTGTACTCTTTTGTAGGTTTTGATGAATGACAAACGAAGCAAAAATTGATATATGACGGAATTCAAGTACAAGCGCACAATGGTTGCGAATAAGATTGAAGTTCAAGATATAGCTTTTAATTGTTATTGAGTTGTTCTAAATTGTAATCTCGATCCTATAACGTGACTCATAGTATGGCCTCTCTCATAAAACTATTTTCCAAAATCATGCATATTTAATTCTGTGTCAAAAAGATTTTAAATCATGCATATTTACATTAGACAAAATGTTTTCTAAACATGCCTCAAAAATCTGGGCTAAAATAATCGATTATGTACTTATGATAATCGATTGTTTCTGAGCCAAGACTGCATGACAATCGATTATGAATTAATGGTAATCGATTGTGAGTAAGACAGTGAACATCAGGTTTTTCCAAATCTACATGATAATCGATTGTGAACAAATGACAATCGATTGTTGTTGAGGTAAAGTTTTTCAATACTCAAAATAATCGATTATGAACTAATGGTGATCGATTGTGTTGAGTTGATGTCTTCCAGTGATTTTAAATTTAATTAAGTAATCGATTATGTCTTTAGATAATCGATTATCACTGAGACAGTAAGTTTTATGATTTTCAGAAAATAACAAGTAATCGATTGTTGCAAAGGACAATCGATTGTTGAAGCTGGCTGTTGTCAAATGATTTTCAAATACCATAAGGTAATCGATTATTGATTTTATATAATCGATGTTCTGCTTAAAATCTGGAAATGATTTTTAGAACGTTGCTGAAGTAATCGATTATTGATTTTATATAATCGATGTTTTGCTTAAAATCTGGAAATGATTTTTAGAACGTTGGTAAAGTAATCGATTATGAATTTGGTGTAATCGATTATCTGATTTTGAATATTGCCAGTAATCGATTATAGATTGTATATAATCGATTGTGAAGCGTTAAATCAAGGATTGATTTTTAAACTGACTGGCAGATAATCGATTGTTTGGTCTTAATAATCGATTATCACTGAGTAATTTCAGCAACTCTTAATTGGCAATTAGACAACGGTTGAACCCACTTTTTCAACTATAAATACAGCTTCATTTCAGTGTTTTAAACACAACTACATACACAAAACTGATCATTACGTTGCTATAAGCTTTCATTCAATTGTTCTTCATTTTCTACTCATTTCATAAAGCTTTTGAGAGCCATATTATTGCTTAAAGTTGTTGTGATCTTGAACATATTCTTTTACTCATATCTACTCAATAAGGAGTACTTTAGTTAAGTGAGTGTCCAAGTATTTGATATACTTGTAAGAGAATTGCGATTCTCTTGTTTCAAGGAACTTGCGTTTCCTTGGGTGAAGTCTTTGAGATTGCGATCTCCGAGCAACTGTTTGAGGCTTATGTCCTCAAGTGTGTAACGGTTTGTTGAGCACCCTTAAGCTTAACAAGATAGTGAAAAATCTCGAGAGAGTCTCTCGGGGACTGGACTAACCACGTTGGTGGCCAACCAGTATACATCTTTGTGTAAGTTTATTTTTCTGCATTTATTTTACTTCCTGCAAAGTTTAAATTCCGCAAGAAAACGCTAAATTCTATTAATACGCTATTCACCCCCCCCCCCCTCTAGCGTAAAGCGTAGTTTCTAACAATTGGTATCAGAGCCCAACTCTCTGAAAACTTAACCGTTTGAGAGAACCATCCATGGCTTCTACTCTTGACTCTTTTGCAGGAATTGAAGAAGGACAATGCTCTACACGACCTCCTCTATTCAACGGCACAAACTACTCATACTGGAAGGAGAGGATGCAAATCTTTGTGCAATCAAATAGCTTTCATTTGTGGAAAGTATTCACCAATGGAAACCAAATTCCAACCAAGAAGGTGGAAGACGAATGGGTTCCAAAGACCGAAGAGGAATATACCGCGGAGGATATTCGTAAGGTTCAAAATAATGCCAAAGCTATAAATTTATTATATTGTGCTGTTAATGCTAACGACTACAGGAAGATATCATGTTGCAAAACAGCAAAAGAAATGTGGGATAAGCTTGAAGTGACATTCGAAGGAACCGACCAGGTACGAGAAGCTAAAATTGATTTCTTAACTCACTCTTATGAACTATTCCACATGAAGGAAGGAGAGAAAGTAGACGAAATGTTTGAGCGATTCTCAATGATCGTGAATGATCTACACGCCCTCAAAAAGACGTTTACGGATAGAGAACTTGTCCGGAAGATTCTCAGAAGTCTCACTCCGGCATGGCGATCAAAGGCCGATGCAATCCAAGAATCCATTGGCATCACAAATGTCACAATTGACGCATTAAGAGGTAATCTCAAAACCTATGAATCAACTATACTTAACCCGTTTGTTGATGATCAAAGAAGGCAAAGGATTGCTCTAAAGGCTAGCCAACCACAAATTGATGAGGAAGGTGACAACGAGTTTGGACTCGTTATCAAAAGGTTTCAAAAATTCATGCGCAAAGAGTATGAATGCAAGAACAAAAAGCAAGGCGATCAACTAAAATGCTATGAATGCGGAGAAACCGGGCACATAAAATCAAATTGCCCTAACATCAAAAAGGAGAAGAAACCCTTCAAAAAGCAACGTACATACATCTCTTGGTGAGGAGATTCCGGAGATGAAGCAAGCGAAGAAGAAGACGATGAAGCAGCAAATTTATGTCTCATGGCTCAAGAAGACGGCAAAGACGAGGTAAGTCAAATCTCTTCTCAAAATTTCTTTACTCTTGATGAAATGAGAAATGCTTTTGATGAACTATATACTGAATTTATCAAAGCTTCAAAAACTGTCAAAAGTGTTAAAGAAAGCGCTTCTCTAAAAGAAAAAGATTTTCAAACACAGCTTTCATTAAAAGAAAAAGAATTAGAAAAACTGGTTTTCGAAAATGAGAAGCTAAAAGAGGAAAACAAGTTTTATGGAAAAAGAAGTGCTGATAAACCTGAAGGTTCTACTAGAAACTGTTCTTCTTGTGTGTTTCTTAAGAATGAAGTAGCTAGACTTAAAGGCACATTAGATAAGTTTAATTCTTCGCATAAAAACTTGAATGATGTGCTTGTTAATCTAAAATCAACTAAACATGGAATAGGATTCAAGAATGAAGAAAAGGTTGGTGCTAAACCACAACAACCTAGAGCTCAACCTAGGACTAATAACCAAAATGCTTATCCTAGAAGTAGAAATCCTAGAAATAACTTGCATGTTAGACCAAATAGTGAAAATGCTAGAAGACCTAGAAATGATGCATATTTTAGGCCAAACCTTGAACAATTTAGAAGACCAAGAAATGACCCTCCACCTAGAAATAGATATTCTAGAAATGATGCATATTTTAGACAAACTTGTGAACCTCCTAGAGCTCATAATAGGAGAAACAATGGTGTTCAAAGTAGAGTAAGCAACCTTCATTCATCTAGTTACTATGTACCTAGAAAAATGCATAATCCCAACGTGACTTGTCATTGTTGTAGACGTATTGGTCATATTGCTCCCGCTTGCTTTACTCGTCATAGACATATAAATCAATTGCATCATTATAACATGCCTAACCCTCAAGGACCCAAGATGGCATGGGTACCTAAAGAACATTAATTTGTTTTGTAGGTGTGCTTGAAGGGATCAAGTGTACTATGGTACCTTGATAGTGGATGCTCCAAACACATGACGGGAGATGAATCCAAATTCCTTCAACTAGAGCACAAAGAAGGAGGAAGTGTCACATTTGGTGATAACAATAAAGGAAAAATCATCGGCATTGGTTCGGTCGGTAAGGACGAAAACTCCTCTATTAAACATATACTACTTGTGAAAGGTTTGAAGCATAATCTCTTGAGCATAAGCCAATTATGTGACAAGGGAAATCTTGCTCTATTTAATTCGGATGAATGTCTTGTATTTAGACGTAGTGATTTCAAGATCATACTTCGTGGTTTTAGAATTGATAATATCTATATGGTTGATCTTGCAAACTCCTCACCCGAATATGTTGATTGTTTAGTAAGCAAAGAGGATAACTCTTGGCTATGGCATCGTAGAGTAGCACACATGAACATGCATCTTTTGAACAAGCTTCTTTCTCAAAACTTAGTAGTTGGTCTTCCCAGTTTAAAGTTTGAAAATGATTCTATTTGCGATTCTTGTCAAAAAGGGAAGCAAACCAAAGCATCTTTTAAATCCAAGAATATTGTTTCAACGTCTAGACCTTTGCAATTACTTCACATGGATTTATTTGGTCCCTCTCGTATTGAAAGTCTTGGTAAAAATAAATATGTTTTTGGAATTGTTAATGACTTTTCTAGATTTACTTGGACTCTATTTCTTGCAAATAAAAGTGATGCTTTTCAAAATTTCAAGTATTTCCTTAAGCGTGTTCAAAACGAAAAGGAATCGACCGTCACTTCGATTAGAAGTGATCATGGGGGAGAGTTTGATCACAATCTCTTTGCGGATTTTTGTGACGAACTCGGAATCGAACACACCTTTTCCGCTCCACGGAAACCACAACAAAATGGGGTGGTGGAAAGGAAAAATAGGTGTCTCGAAGAGATGGCTAGAACCATGCTCGACGAAGCTAAGATTCCCAAATACTTTTGGGCGGACACCGTGAGTACCGCTTGCTATGTTTTAAATAGAGTAGCAATTCGGCCGATACTCATGAAAACCCCATATGAACTTTATAAGGGTAGAAAACCCAACATTTCTCATTTACGTGTTTTTGGTTGTAAATGTTTTGTTCATAATAATGGGAAGGACCAATTGGGTAAGTTTGATGCTAAATCGGATGAAGGTATTTTCATTGGTTATTCCTCACGTAGCAAAGCATATAGGATCTTTAACAAAAGAACCCAAATTGTGGAGGAATCCCCTCATGTTGTGTTTTCCGAAGATAATACTCGCTTGGCGAGAAAGGAATCCGGTTTTGATCTTGCAGGTATCTTGGATAGCTTGAAAGATAAAATCCAAGAAGAACCTTCAAAGGAAAACAAAAATGAAATTGGGGAACAACCAACGGAAGAAGCGCCACAATTAGAAAAAGGAATAAATACGCCTAACGAGTGGAGAACGATCAAGGATCATCCTCTCGAACAGGTAATTGGCGATGTTGGAGAAAAGGTAAGTACCCGAAACTCTCTTAAGAACACTCTAGGACACAATTCTTAAGAGTTCACGGCATTACTTGTTAACACTAGTGTAATTTATTAATTTCGCTATAAATTACTAACTTGAGCGTCGGAGACGTTTAAATCTATTTTGCAGGTACCACCCCAAAGGTAGGGGGAATTATGAAGTTTTAGCACAAAATAATCGACTATTTCAAGCCACTAATCGATTATTTTCTATGCAGTACATCGATTATCAGTATCAATAATCGATTGTTTATGACTGATTATTACTATTATACATCTGTGTTTAATTTTTTACTTCCTAAATTGCATAATCGATTTCCGCCTCAGTCATTCAGCAATACTTTCTACAACAATCGATTATTTTTTCATACAATCGATTATTTGACAAATTCTGATATTCTCCAAGTTCACTGTATCAAATTAGTTCCCTAAATAATCGATTACCAAGAATTGACAATCGATTACTTCATATTAATTTTTTGTTACCGTTTGGCTCCTCAATCGATTCCTGTCAGGTCTTAAATGCTCCATAATCGATTACCAAAATTTAACAATCGATTATTTCATTCAAATTTCTTACCGTTTTCTGACTGCTCCTAAACCAAAATCTCAGCAAATGTCTCCATTCAATGCTTGATAATCCTTTCCTCTATAAATAGGCATCATAAGAGCTCACATTCACCCACTCAAGCACTATCTCTAGTATTCAAAAGCTAAATCTCTTCTATTTTCTTTGCCAAATTCCAGCAGTCTTTCTCCTAACATGTCTGGACGATCTTCAAAACGTTCCCGATCCAATCATGGCGCATCAGCCTCAACCGCCCCTCCTCCTTTAAATTTTCCATACCAAGAAGGTTCCGTCTTGTTCTTTGAAACTGAAAATGAACTCACAAGGTTCCTATCAAAATTTGAGAAACGCACCATTCTTCCTCCTCGGTTCTCAAATAGTAAACTCCTTGAGCCTTTCACCCCTGCCGCAAATATGTTAAAGGAGTGTCAACTATATGACTTCTTGCTTCTCACTCATCCTCACATAAACACAACTCTCGTTCAAGCTTTTTACTCAAACCTCCATAAAGATGAAGATGGCGAACTTTTCACCTCCATTAATGGGGTTCAAATTCTTCTCTCTGAAGAGAATCTCCACACCATTGCCCGCCTTCCAAGTGAAGGTGAAGACCTTTACAGGTATATTGATAAGGCCGGGGCTCTCTTTGATGAAATCGTCCTTCTCCACCAAGCCGGTATAACCTCCTATGATCCATCTATCTCTACCCGTCGTCCTACCATAACGGGAATGGATCCAAACTACCGGTTGATTCTTTACTTCATCACCCGAGTCCTCAAGCCTAGACGGCACAATCACACCACCATCTCCCAGGAGGATACCAAACTTCTGCATGCCATTGTCACCGGAGCCAAAATAAATTGGTGTCGACTCATCAAAATTCATATGCTCGATGCCATCGGTGATGACATGCCTCTTCCTTATGCCCTCCTCATTATGAACTTCCTTGAAGCATCCGGATTTGTCACGGAAAATGGTCCTCTCAAAAGGAGTACCAAAATTTGGGAAATCTCGGAGTCTTCTTTCCATCATGATGGTGATCATGCTCCAGCTCCTTTTTCAAGTCGTCCACCCCGTCGTGCTCGTTCGTCCCAAGAGCCTACTCTCCAAACCATATCCGACCAGCTTGCTCAACTCACTCATGAGATCCATGGATACTTTGATCATGTCAATTATCCATATGCAGCTCTCGTTCCTTTTGAAGCAGCGCCGGATAACGAGGCGGACAACGACGGAAATGAATAAATTTTTTTTGTGTTTTGTGTGGTTTTTGCTGTTGTTCTCTTTGGTTCCCATTGATGTACCCTCTTTTTTTTCCAATAAATAAACCTTGTTTATTTCATCTTTTTGCATCTTTCCTTACTATTTTTTTGCTAATGGCAAAAGGGGGAAGAAAACGGGATATCGGGTATGCACCACCTCTTAATTCATTGATTGCTTATAAGCTAAAATTGAGGGGGAACAAGAACAAAATTGCATAATTGTTACTTGTCTTGAATTGTCAATATCTTTTGCCTAAATTGCATATCCCGCTTAATGTTTGCCATTATCAAAAAGGGGGAAATTGTTAGAAACACGTTCTCAATGCAATATACTAAACGTGTACTCTTTTGTAGGTTTTGATGAATGACAAACGAAGCAAAAATTGATATATGACGGAATTCAAGTACAAGCGCACAATGGTTGCGAATAAGATTGAAGTTCAAGATATAGCTTTTAATTGTTATTGAGTTGTTCTAAATTGTAATCTCGATCCTATAACGTGACTCATAGTATGGCCTCTCTCATAAAACTATTTTCCAAAATCATGCATATTTAATTCTGTGTCAAAAAGATTTTAAATCATGCATATTTACATTAGACAAAATGTTTTCTAAACATGCCTCAAAAATCTGGGCTAAAATAATCGATTATGTACTTATGATAATCGATTGTTTCTGAGCCAAGACTGCATGACAATCGATTATGAATTAATGGTAATCGATTGTGAGTAAGACAGTGAACATCAGGTTTTTCCAAATCTGCATGATAATCGATTGTGAACAAATGACAATCGATTGTTGTTGAGGTAAAGTTTTTCAATACTCAAAATAATCGATTATGAACTAATGGTGATCGATTGTGTTGAGTTGATGTCTTCCAGTGATTTTAAATTTAATTAAGTAATCGATTATGTCTTTAGATAATCGATTATCACTGAGACAGTAAGTTTTATGATTTTCAGAAAATAACAAGTAATCGATTGTTGCAAAGGACAATCGATTGTTGAAGCTGGCCGTTGTCAAATGATTTTCAAATACCATAAGGTAATCGATTATTGATTTTATATAATCGATGTTCTGCTTAAAATCTGGAAATGATTTTTAGAACGTTGCTGAAGTAATCGATTATTGATTTTATATAATCGATGTTTTGCTTAAAATCTGGAAATGATTTTTAGAACGTTGGTAAAGTAATCGATTATGAATTTGGTGTAATCGATTATCTGATTTTGAATATTGCCAGTAATCGATTATAGATTGTATATAATCGATTGTGAAGCGTTAAATCTGGGATTGATTTTTAAACTGACTGGCAGATAATCGATTGTTTGGTCTTAATAATCGATTATCACTGAGTAATTTCAGCAACTCTTAATTGGCAATTAGACAACGGTTGAACCAACTTTTTCAACTATAAATACAGCTTCATTTCAGTGTTTTAAACACAACTACATACACAAAACTGATCATTACATTGCTATAAGCTTTCATTCAATTGTTCTTCATTTTCTACTCATTTCATAAAGCTTTTGAGAGCCATATTATTGCTTAAAGTTGTTATGATCTTGAACATATTCTTTTACTCATATCTACTCAATAAGGAGTACTTTAGTTAAGTGAGTGTCCAAGTATTTGATATACTTGTAAGAGAATTGCGATTCTCTTGTTTCAAGGAACTTGCGTTTCCTTGGGTGAAGTCTTTGAGATTGCGATCTCCGAGCAACTGTTTGAGGCTTGTGTCCTCAAGTGTGTAACGGTTTGTTAAGCACCCTTAAGCTTAACAAGATAGTGAAAAATCTCGAGAGAGTCTCTCGGGGACTGGACTAACCACGTTGGTGGCCAACCAGTATACATCTTTGTGTAAGTTTATTTTTCTGCATTTATTTTACTTCCTGCAAAGTTTAAATTCCGCAAGAAAACGCTAAATTCTATTAATACGCTATTCACCCCCCCTCTAGCGTAAAGCGTAGTTTCTAACAGTTGCATCACGTGTCCATCATCGTCCTCTACCTGCACCCGACCTCTCGCAGCTCTAGCAAGGGGCGTGGTTATCTGCTTATCTGATCTAGCATTTCAAGTCTTCACCATCTATGAGAGAATAGAAAGACAAACACTCAGATTTTGGATTCAACAACTTCACGATAAGGAATCATGGAAGTAGAATTTCCTAATTATTTTGTAGCCTCTCGAAGATAAGTACAGACGTCTCCATACTGATCCGCAAGACTCTACCAAACTTCCTTCTAACTCATAGCATCTATAAACTTAGAGCTCTGATACCAATTTGTCACGACCTCAAAATCCCACCTTAGGAATCATGATGGCACCTAGTCTCTAAGATTAGGTAAGCCTCGCACATGATGAGACATTAGCAAAAGTAACGATTAAGTTATAGATTTAGACTTAAAAATAACATAATAAGCCAAAAATGGAGCAACAGTCATATAATTTCTAATATCGGTGTTACATAGTCGTAAGATCTACTAAAAACACTAAGAATATCTAATACGATAATGTTCGGAAACAAAAGAGACAGTAGCATAAGATCATTAGAAGGTGACTCTAAGGCCTGTGAGTGTCAAGTAGGTATAAATTGAAGTCTCCGATATGTCTGAATCAACTCAATGGCGTCCAGCACGGACAGGAGTACCTAGATCTGTACAAGAATATGCAAAAGCATAGAAGGAGTATATCACAATAATACCCAATTAGTATAAAGCTTAACTTCGGTGGAGTAGTGACGAGGTCAGGTCAAGATACCTACTAGACATAGAAACCTGAGAATAATATTAACATAATCTAATGACAGAAACTAAAGGCAGTAAATGACAATAAAGTAGAATGATAAAATAAGGCCAACAATGGAAGTAAAAGCAATAATTGGCAACAAAGAGTAAACATATAATAAAAACAACAAATTGTCAAATACAGTCAAGATACAAGTGAAATGAATATAAGGAAAAACAACAACTATTCAAATTAACAAGCCGCTCAAAAATAGAATGTACAACAAGAATCACATCAAGGTACCACACATCATATTCATACTTCACAAGTCATAATCACAATCATAATTATTGTTATATCATCACTGAGCCTTAAATTTATTTTAAAAACATTTCTCCAGTAGTACATTCACATGCTTTAGTCCCGTTATCTCCCCTTGTGGCTCACATAATTCCCTTACTAGCAACATGTGCATAAATCCCACCTTATCTCACCGCATGTGCATGAATACACCACCCTTATACCGCTACAAGCTCATCAATATCACGACAAAACAATCAACTCGCACCACACGTGCCCATATATCACAAAATTTTTAAAATCAACAATACCAATATCAACACAATTCGTAGTTCATGGCTCAACCACAATGTGCACAGAAATCTCAACAACAACAAATTGAACCAGGAATTATTCAAAAATGAAGTATATCCCATAAAACAACAACTTTAGTTAGAATATATTAATATCTCTCAATGACTACAACTTCAATTATATGCACAAAAATAGACTCAACAATGAAAGGTATGGCATGTAACAACAACCTCAAATATATGCATATAAGAGCAAACCTGATAATGAGAGGTAGAACATATGTTAACAACTTCAATTAAGACATATAAGAGTAATCTCAGTAAGGAAAGAGAAAATGTGTGATTACGACTAGAATTAAAGCATATAAGAGTAAACTTGATATAGAACATGTAAATATAATTAAAGCGCATAAGAATGAACTAAACAATAAAAGATGTAACAAGTAATAACTACTTTAATTACATGCATATAAGTACCTAAGAGTCAAATCCGGTTAATTTTTGGACATAATGCTGTGTATACACTCGTAATTATATGTACGCATCTTCCACATAATTCAAATAGTGCAAGTTAACCAAATCCTACGTGGTAATATTTTTCACAAAGTTAGACAAGACACTTATCTCAACTAGGACAAATCAACACTAAAAATACCTTTTCCCTTAAAATGTACGTGCAAATCCCTCCTCCAAATCCCCTCCTATGAGTCGGATTTAAAAGTATGAAAATAAAAATAAGTCACATTTTTCAGTCCTTATGTTCAGGTGCATATATCACAAATATGTCCACGGGTTTGCAAGTGCGAACCCTCGCTAATGTGAACATTCCATCGGAAATGCGACACTTGACAAGCCCAGGGAAAGTCGCAAATGCGACACTGACTTTGCATTTCTGAAGTCTGCGACCAAATGGTCGCAATTACGACCTACCCATCCTAAGACTATACTGCGCGAATGAGAGTAAGGCATCTCAAATGCGATCCCTGAGCCCTTCTTGTCTGGTGCCCGCAATTTCAATGTTGGTGCCCGCAATTGTGATACTTGAGGCACCAGCAATCTGAAATAAATTCAAACTAATCTGGAACATGTCTAAAACTCACCCGAGCCCTTGGGGCTCCACACCAAACATAAACACAAGTCTAATAAAAATATATAAATAATATCTTGAACCACAAAATAGGACATCAAAATGGATGAAATTCAAAAAAAACTCAATAATCTCTAGAATCACAACCAAGCGTCTGCTTTTTATCAAACAGACACCAAATTTTGGAAATAAGCTCCAAATGATAAAATGGATCTATTACAAGTCGCGAAAAAAAAATCCAACTGTATAGCCCTGAAGTCAACCTACGATCAAACTTTAGGAAATTCCTAAACCTCAAATTGTCAACGTTTAATAAAACAAGTTAAATTAACCTACGGGCCTCCAAATTCAATTTCGGACATACAACCAAGTCTAAAATCATAATATAAACCTATCGGAGCCATCAACATACCATTTTGGGGTCGTTTTGAAAAAGATAATCTCTATCAATATTTTCAACTTAAGCTTCTAAACCAAAAATCAATGGGTCCAAATCAACTAAAAACCTCTCCGAAACAAACTAACTATCCCTGCAAGTCTTAAAATTATAAGTACACATATGAGAAACTTCAAAAGGAAAAACATGCCTCAAATACACAAAACAATCGGTCAGGTCATTACAGGTTAGTTCTAAATTTGTCAATTAGAATTATTTGTCGTACTTGACCCTCCGGCTCTAGAGTTATTAGAAATCTCTCCAGTTTTAGAGTATTCGAGCCCCGAATAAGAATTTTTCAAAGTTGTATTAACTGGAGATGGAGCCTAAACAACACTTGGCAATCCACTTGTAGAAGCTCGTAAAGCTTCATCGGTATGTTATGCAATAAATTATTTCAAATAGTCTCACAAATTTGATTGTTATTTATTTTGTTGCCCAGTATGATGCTTAGCTGATCTGACAAGTGAACTTTCGCACGAACTCTATGGCCATGTTGTTCGGAGGTGTCCCTCCTTGTCCATCCTCCTGCTGAATAATTTGATTAATTACAGACATAATTTGTTGCTAAATACAAGTGTGTAAGTGAAAAGTGAAAGGATTATTCGATACCTCAGTAGCAAAATCAATTTGTTTAACAAGAAAATTATTTTTATGGTCAAAGCAAATAAAAAAATAAACTCGAGTTTAAAATAACCAATTTTACTTCACTTTTCCTAATTTAAAAAAGTAAAATAATGGAAAGAAAGACTGAAAGAACTATTAAAAAGAAATCTTATTAATAGTTATAGCTTCCTTTCAATAGGAAAGAACAAGATCTTTCGATGGCATAGAATAGTAATAGTATTAACAATTCATAGTATTACGTTGTGCTTTTTTGATCGGGATACCACATATGGTAAGGAAATTAAAATAAAAGTAACAATTTGTAATTATTTTTCCCTATTTAATTCCTTCTCATTACTTATATTTACTATATTGATTACCCGTTACACTGGTGATTCGAAACGGTTAACGTCCAATCACGGATAATTATGGATTGTACTGATTTTTTTCATATTTATGAGTATTAATGATCCTTCCTTTTCCATGGCTTCTAATAAACTTAACTATCCACTCCAAACTTGTTTCCTCTTTCCTAGCTATGGCACGATATCCTCGTAGACGATCCTGTGGGGTTACTCATGCCCTCTTTGATCTTCATTCTTCTTGATTGCTTCGATTCATATGCCATCTGTCATCATGTTATTGGTACACATGGTGTGTTTTATTTTTAATCAATACAATTAATTTGTTGTAATTTCAAAATTATATTTCTAATTTTGTAAAAATGATCTAGTTCAGGTTGACCATTCGAAAATTTTTTTAAATTTTGTTGTTCTATAAACGAAATCATAGTTAAGTCAAGGAGAATATATGACACATATAAACATCCAAATGTTTAAAACCTTAGTTTAGATCCATAAATATTATTTCCTCAGTTTTAATTTATGTAGTAATATTTTTTTGTATATTTTCAAAAAGAATAGCAGCCGTCAAAATTTAAAAATAATTTAATTTAAATTTTTCATATGCTTAATAAGAAACTTTTTATAAATATATATGACTTGTCCAGATAATAAATTTTAAAAGTGTCTAATATTTAATGGCAATTCAAAATTTGCCTCATAAATGGGATGGATGGAATGAACAAGACTGGTGGAAATACTTAGGATGATTCGAGCGGCTCTTAGCAAAGAAAACGAGTGCAAATATTCTGACATAAGAGGGGGAAAAGAAAGAGAAAAGATGATTAAAGAGATTGATAATTTGATATGCTAAGAAAAGAAAAGATAATAAAGCTATATTACTATATTGTACTAGCTAGCTTCTCTGTGTCCATATCTTTGTCTTAGTATTCTAGGTTTCTAAGATGTTATATGTGGGAAAAGTCAAAAGTATAAGAAAGCAAATAGAGATCTGACAGAGAGAAGGGTTTGGGGTGGGGTCCAGCTACACGTATGCATTAGGGAACTTAGCTTAGCGAAACACAAAACATAGAAAGATGTGCTTTAAAGGAAGGACAGGCGCAAGGATATGATATTCAAAATTTGCTTTTGCTTTTGCTTTTATTATTGTGTTTTGTATGGGATTAGTGCAGTTTCCTGCTTTTTCCTTATTATCTTTTGCTTTTTCCTTTTCCAATGGAATAATTCTGTCCTCTTTCCTACTACCGATTTGACCTGTTAACAGGTGATCTCTCAATCTTATTTTGCTTGCCTTGTTTCTTTTTATTGGTTATCAATCTAATTGGTGTTTGAACATATAAAACACAACGCATACACATTCTCTTTTATATTGTTTTCGATTTCGAATTTTGAATAGTTTGATAATTTATTTTGTTCTTTCTGCTGTAGAAATCAGTATTATTACGGTCTTCTACCGTAAGATGTGCAAGTTTGCTATGATGGGCAATTACGCCTTTAGTCATGCTTATGCAAGTATTAAAAACCCTTGCATTGTGCTAATATTATAATTTTTTATGTATTATTTATATATCAAATAATATCAAATAGAATGTATAACTAATATAAGTGACATTTGCCTAAAGATTCTTGTTTTTTGCATGCAAATGCCTTGCATTATGCCCCGAACTTGTTAAATTTAGTGCGGATATTTTTTACTTGAGCTTAAAATGATGTTTTTATGAGTAGAGGTCAATCAAAGGTGATATGGAATGATTGTTGTATGACCCGACTGGTCATTTCGAGCATTTGCATTCGGATCAGCGATTTGAGATCATGAGTAATTTCATATGTTGTATTATGACTTGTGTGTATGGTCAATTTTTGTTTTCAAGTGTTCGGGATTGAATGAGAAGAATAATTCTCAATTTAGATGTTTCTAGAAGGTTTTGGCTCTAATGGACAAAAGTTGGTAATTGAAGGTTTAGAACGTTCAAAAGTTTGATGGAGAGTTGACTTTGGAGATATCGAATTCGGATTGTTGTTTCGGAAGTTGTAATATGTTCGTTGTATTATTAGGAACTTGTGAGCAAACTTTAAGGTGATTCTGAGTTGTTTGGACGTGTCTGACGTAAGTTTGAAGTTTGAAAATTCGAAATAGTTCATTAAACTTCAATTGAGGTGTGATTCGTAGTTTAGATATTATTTTGTGGGATTTGAGGCATCGAATAGGTTTGTACTATGTTTTTGGGACAAGTTGATCTGCTCGTACGGGTCCCAAGGGGCTCGAGTGAGTTTCAAATCATTTCCTTGTCTTAGGCCGACCTGGTTCTCGTGTCTTGCATATGCGCATGCTGGAGCGCAAATGCGGATTCGCTTCTGCGAGATGTTGTCATGGTCAGGCTTTCCGCTTTTGCAAGCGAGGGGTTTGTAAGGCCTCGAAAAAATTTTGCTAAGTAATTTAAGAGTTCGAGGTACCAAGGTAGGCTAATTATTTTATATTGTGTGAAAATGAAGGCTAATGATATAATGGATATCAAGGATATTGTAATAAGTGTATAATTCTTATTATAAGTGAATTGGAAACAGCCTCTCTGCCCTTTCGGGTAGGGGTAAGGCTCTTCTACATATTACCCTGCCCAGACCTCACTTTTTGGGACTATACTGGGTAGTTGTTGTTGTTGTTGGGGTCTAAGGAGAGGCCTAAGTCTAAGCCAAGTTGGAAAATTCCATATTAGACGAACGTTGTAAATGAGTGCGCACAAGACGTGACTTTGGACCATCATATCTCCATTTATATCAGGAGTTGTGCGATGAACAACTTGTCAAATTAAAGCCCTTTGAGTTTAGTTTCCAACGCAACAAACCGTTCGTCATTTAAAGGTGTATAGAGAAAGTTATGACCATTTTCGTGTCCCTTCCATCGCCAACGCCCTGGATAGCGCCAGGCGCTAGCTATGTGGCCAGGAATTTTGAGCTACTGGAATCACCTCCCAGCGCCACCTGTGGTGCCCCAAGCAGCCTATAATACTCATTTCGGGAATTATTTTTACCCATTTTATTTGGACGAACTTGGGGTTTTTCTTTCACCCTCTTAAGACCTTCAACTCCCCCAATCTTCAAGGTATGAAATCTCTATTGTCTTGGTGAGAAATTCCATCATTCGTACAGTAGTATTGATAAAATCTTCTCATAAAACACTTAGATTTTCAAGAAATTCCTTCAAGAACTCAAAGGAGGATTTTTCAAGATTTTCCATACCTTAGACTTACATATATATATATATATATATATATATATATATATATATATATATATATATATATATATATATATATATATATATATATATATATTATGGAAATATGATTATGAATCAAGTATAACAACCTATGGTATGGTGATTGGAAGCCATAAATTCCCAATATAAATACATAGTTATTGTCGAGATTGAAAGGTGAATATTCGATAGGAATTGTTGGTTGGGTGTGAATGAATGATCATACATATGTAGTTGGAAGTTATAAATTTGTTAGGAATGATGGTAGAATATATTATTGGTTAATGGTGATAGTTGAATGAACAAATATCATGGTTGTGAGATGTAAAGATCTATACTTTCACGGTGTTTGATAATAGGCCTAGTTGGCTTAAGTTATGGAATTTGTTACTAATATTTGTTCCACTGAATGATGTATTGTAGATTGAAGTTGCTTAAACATATTGGATCATTATAGTATCATTAAGGGGAGAATTTTAGGTATGTATGGCTAAAACCATGTCTTTTAGAAATTGAGCTCTATCAATACTTGTTTAAATGTGGTAAGACTGAACTTTGAATTCTTGCTTTGATAGATACTTTACATGAATTGGTGCTATGGCCTATATTTGTGGAAGATGCATTCCAATATGATCAATTTGCTATTCTTGATAACATGAAAAGGTGCAAGGAATGTGAATCATGTATTGAAATGCTTAGACAATGAATTGAGATTGAAGAATGTGAAATATATGCTAAATTCCCTAGATTTCAAGACAGGTTTAAATTGTGATTATTGTGCCAAATCATATGAATTCCTCTCTATGCTTATAACTTGAATTTCTCATGTGTAATTGACATCTTTAACTGAATGACTTGATTATTGAAATTGATATTGATGTGAAACATGTGGAACTAATGTGAAATGTGGGAAAGAAGAGATTGAGTTATGACATGTGGCCCAGCGCCAAGTATGATGTGATAATTGCGACCCCAAGTGCCTACGAATTGATATGTGTGAAATGAAGATTGAAATGAGATGATTAACGAGAAAGTAAAAATGCCTAGGTAAGGCGGCCTAGCCGATCGGGCCATGATCAGACACCATGCCGCACTCATGGTGGTATTGTATTGATATTGAATTTCGAATTGAGAATGATATTGTGATTGAAGTACATGTCTCAAAATGATCCAACCTATCCAATAGGGTTGTGATCGGGCTCCGCTCAAGAAAGCGTTGGTATTTTAAAATGCTTCACATGGAATATTCAAACGAGCAAAAATCGCTCGTTTTCACTCCTTTATTTTTTGCACGAAAACTCTTCATGTTTCCGGGTAAAGAGGGGAAACTATTTCATATATATGAATTATTCCTAAAAATTCAAACAAAATAATTTCTTTCCTTATTTTACAATTTTGTGAATTTTGTGTTAATTTCTGTTAATTGTTTGCATTTTATTTGTGCACTTTAATGAAAATATAAAAAAATACATGTGGCATTTGCATTTATAATTTAATTTCATATTTTAGAATTAATTAATGGTTAAATTATTTTTAGAAGAAAATAACAAAATAGCCCATTTTTGTATTTTTAATTGTTAATTATTGAATTTGTCATGAGTTTGTTTTAAATAAGACTTAATCAATTTTTAGAAATTAATTAGCTTACTATTGAAAATAAATTAAGTCTTTATTTCAATTTTCATTATAATAAATTAAAGAAAAATATAAATACAAAATAAGGAAAAAGAGAAAAAGAAAACAAAAGAAAAACAAACGAAAACACATAAAAAGGGGGCTACCTTAATAATGCCCGAATTGGGCCAGTTATATTGAATCTACCTCAGCCCAATTCATATCCTTTCCCCGTCCAGGCCCAAATCTTTTCCCTGGCCCGGTCCGTCTTCCAGCTAGATTAAACGACCCCGTCTAAATAAGCCAATTGATTTGGGCCCTCCAATTCTTTTCATCCAACGGTTCAGATTCGTCCAAGGCAATTACATAAAAATGTAATAAACCCCTTATAACTTTAGAGGCAATTTCTTCATCTTCCTCGTACCCTCCATCTCCCACCGCCGCCCTAAATTCCTACAACCACTCGGTGGCGGCTTCGACACCCTTACCCTCCAAATTAACATCCTAAGATCCTCTTCCTCCCCTTATTCCAAATATCCACTCCGTTCTTCTCGAATCACCTCACAGCCTCTCGAATCTTAGATAAAAAATTGAGCCCTAATTCCCTCTTCGCTTGTACATCGTCCATCAAAGTTTGGTTCAGTGTTTCTCCGAGCTTGTAGAGTTCTTGGACTAGAGACAAGTGTTAAGTGGGTTGTTCCCATGAGAACAACCCAAATACCACTTATCCCGAGTCTAAAATACCGCTTGTTTCTTTTCTTCTCCCAAGTATTTCATCGTCCTTTTTCTTTTCGTTTTTGTTTTGTTTTATTTTCTTTCTTGCTTACTGTCTTATCTATTTTCTTTCGTTTTTAATTTGTTCAGAATATCTTTTATGATTTTGTGGTGAATTAGGGTTTCAATATAGGTTTCTGATTTTTTACCATATAGTTGATTTGTTTTTGGTAGTTTGCCCGTGTGATTTCAACAGTAGGAATTTATGATTAGTTCTGGCCTTGTATTTTGATTTTGTTCGTCTATTCTTCATAGATGGTTTCAATTTGGTGTTGTTTGATTTAATTGATTAGTTCAGTGTTAATTGGTTTAGTTGGTGATTGTTATCAATGATTCTTTAATTCACTGTGTGGTTTGAGTTCATCACTAGGCTTAGCATAATTAGTTAGTATTAATTAGCTTAAATCGATTTGGTTATTTATGATAATTCAATAAGGATAGCATGGTTGGGGTACGGTTGGTTAGTAATTTTTGATTCAAATTCAAGGGCAATATAGGCTTTTAGATAGAAAGAATCTTGGTAGCCACCGGTAGAAACCTCTGGAACATTCTAGATAGGGTTCAAGATAGAATTCCAGGAAGTTAGTATACTTACTTGAGTAACGAGTCATTAAATTAGGGACTATTAAATAAAATTTGAAATAAAAGAGGGGAAAAAGGCGTGAACAAGATCTAGAATAAGATTGTATCCGGTTTCGGTTCTGGGTCTATTAGGGTCTGCTGTTCCGGTTCTGCCGGTTTTGAAGGTGCAATCGGTACCATCTGGTTCCGGGTACCATCCGGTTCCAGTTCTGGCGGTTTCGGTTCCGGCGATTCTGGCGGTTTCGGTTCCGGCGGTTCTCGGCGGTTCCGGCGGTTCTCGGCGGTTTTGAAATTTTTTTTGTTTTAAATCAATATCTTGTATAGTAGTCATTAGTATATTGTAGAATATATTTTATATGGTGTACTATGTTATTAGTATAGTATATATTGTGTTTGGTAATTAATATATATTGTGTATAAGTAGTGTATATTTTGTGTATAAGTAGTATATATTGTATTTAAGCAGTATATATTGTATATAAGTAGTGTATATTGTGTTGTAGTTAGTAATTAGTATAAATTGTATATAAGTAGTATATATTGATAAAAGAATATTGTCATTAGTATATTGTGTTGTATGTTATATATTGTATGTTATATAAATATTCAAGGATTGATATAGAAGTAAAGACAAAGAAATATTGAGACAAAAGATATTCAAGGATATGATAAAGAGCATATTTATTGACCAAAATGACATATCTTTCTTAGTCTCCTTCCCCTAATGGAATGAGCACAACATGGTACTAATACCATCATTAAAAGGAAAAAAAACTAAAAGGAGACATGCCAATGTACAAGTTACATCATAATTTATGCATTATTTCTAACAAATCTCATAAAACCTTCAAGGTTTGGAGGTGGTTGTGTTGGCGGTGGTGGAAATGAAGCTTGTTCATCACCACTTCCGAGTGAAGTTGCTTTCTGAGCAAGTTCTGCTATCATTTCTTCATAGCACTCATCTATTTCTGGTTGTGATTTTGCTAGGCCAAAGTTCCTTCTTTATGCGCGGATCCAATCTCGAAAAAGCACTGATTTTTCCAAGCTGTCCCACATCGACGCTCTGCGATCACCTATTTGTAGTCTTGCTTGACTAAAAGCGCTCTCCGATGCAACAGTTGATGCTTGAATCGACAGAATATCCCGAGCCATCCTTGCAAGAACGGAAAAATGCTTTTCCTTTGTCCTCCACCATTCCAAAAGGTCGAAAGAGCCGTCTGGATTCTCATTCTCTAGTCCCTGCGACAAATAAACTTGAAACTCATTTAGATGGGAAATTTCATCTAAATTATCACCTTGAATACCCCTGAACTACGTCCACGATTTAAGAGCTGTTAAGCCAGCAACTCTTTTAGACGATGATGTAGACGAAGTAGGGGTTGGAATATTAGGCCTAGCATGCTCTAACGCCTGTTTATAAGCATTATAAACAGTTTGAGCATTAACTTTAATTGATGCTTTCGCATCAGCTAGTGTAGCAATTTCTACTTCTGAAATATCTAAAGATTGATAAATAATAGAATACCAAAAGTTAGGACCTCATAATTTCATAGTTGGATTTAACATAGCAGACACACCAAATATATGAGGGATTGGAAAAAAATATTTTTTAAACTTCTTTTTCATTTCAGTTAATGCAATTTCATAAATGTCCCCTCACTCGCTAAAATCAACAAACAAATTAGCAAGTGCGGCAATATAAACTAAACAGTTAGAAATAGTTGGAATAATCACAATGACTGGTTAGGGTTATGGTTATATCCAATGACTGGTTACGGTTATATAATCATAATCATTATTACTTCTACCAATATCAGTTGTAATAGACATACGATTAGTTATATGGGTAAATAAATAGCGCAAGTATTGTTCATATTCATGCTTGTATTTATAAATATCGGCCTTAACTGTTGCGCGAGGCCAACCTTTATACGTAGGATTAAATACTCTTCTAATATAATGAATCCATGCAGGATTAGAAGTAAAAGAATAAGGCAAACACATAACAGTAATCATTTTCGCTAATTCTTCACGATCCTTATTTGGATCGTAATATAATATACCTCCGGTGACTGTGTTTATTCCTGGTTGAACTAGATTTGAACCAGTACTTGGGTTAACTGTAGAATCAGCACTTGTCCTCCCCTCTTGTTGCGCTTTCAATTGCAAATATCTAGCCTTCTCGCTAGGGTGTAATCTTATATGCTTAACTAAACTACCCGTGCCGCAACGATCTCCAGTATACCTATGAACAAGTAATTTCCTACAAGATTTACGCTTAGCCTTATCTTGTTCTCTTAGTTGAATAAAAAATTGCCAAACTAATGATGTTTCTGTACGTTTAGGAGGTTGTCTACTAAAAATGGAAGTTTGTACGGGTGGGTGTGCCGGTTCATCACCTATGTTATGAGCAGGACTAGTAGGTGTATCATCTAAAATCTACTGGAGCTTGGGTTTCATCATCATCATCATCATCCTCATTTTCCTCTAAGATAGGTGCATTAGGATAAAGAGCATTTATAATATCATCGTCTATTCTATCACCAACTGCTACATCATGTAGAAAATCAATATCGCTAAATTGAAAACAAGGGTGATCACTATCAAGGATTCCGAAAGGTTCATTAGGATTTCTAGGTTGGCTACTACTTTGAACTTGCTTATCTTTTCTAGGTCGGGGAGCCGGGGGAGGGGTAGTATTTGGCCACTACTTTCACCGGGTTTAGCTTTTCCTTTACCGAATATTTTTTCAACGAAAATGCCATAATAATTATAATTAAGCAAACTAACAACATAAAAAAATACTATTAGCACGTAAGAGTTGAAACGAGTTTACTGGATTGACGAACAACTTCTTGAAAATTGAAAATCGTTGAAATTGAACACTTGAAAACTTCAATTCAACAACTTCACAATGTTTCACGAATTTGCAACAATAAATTAAGCACTTGCACTAGAAAGATTGAAAGAGAGCTTGAGAGAGATTGAGAGATATTGATGAATTGGTGAATAAAAATGAATGAATGAGGGGGTATTTATAGTTGAGAAATGAGAAATAGTGTAATTATATAATGTTTGGGGTTAAATTAAAGTTTGGGGGCCAAATGGCTATTTTTTAAACTTTCAAACGGCTACTTTTTGCAAAGAGCCGTTTGGAAATAATTTTTAAAAAAAAAAACAAAATTTTTTTGAAAAATTACCGTTACAGAACCGCCGGAACCGTTTGGAACCGCCAGAACCGGTCCGGTTCCGGTTCCGATTCCCTAGAACCGCTAGAACCGGAACCGCCGGAACCGGCAGAGCCGCGGTTCCGGTTCGGAACCGCCAATTTTACAGCCTTAATCTAGAAGCTTCCCTTTAAGTTTGCATATAAAAGGCAAGTTACTTGCCTTTGAGAAGTTTTGACCTACAAAAATTCCCCCCAAAGTGTTCTCTAATTTTCAGATCTAATATTTGAAATTCAAATTTCAAAAACCCAAAACCAATAGAAAATCTCCAGAAAATCAAAAGTATTATTTCATTGCCTTCTTTAGACCATTTTGAAATTCCTAGACAGTAATTCAGTTTTCTAATTGAGTTAGGATCTAAAATTGCTTAAATTCCTTTGTTTCTAGTTAATATTTGAGGTTCGAGGTTGATTTGAATCACCTGGATTGAATATGACTCAGTCGAGTTGGTTGTAGGTTATATGGTAAGGGTGTTGATGTGCTAAGTTCATTCTCTAGTTATTTGATATTGTTATGGGTAGATCTATTGGTTCTATTGGGTTTCAAAATGCATCTGGACTGTGAATTGTTTCTAGGCTTAACTAGCTGCGTGTGCTGCTGCTGGTTTATATTCACTGCTTTGCTATTTGCTACTGATTCTCCTTCTTCTTATGTTTTTGCCTTAACTCAAGGTACACGGCTGTAACTTTGACAATTTGTAAGTTGAAAATATGAAGCATGAATATATACGAAGATTTGAAGTTTAAGTTCAACTTAGTGTTTCTACTGATTTATATATTTCATTCACTAATATCATGCAAATCTCTGCTTGATGTATAACTGGACTGATGTAAACTGTTGAACTATTTTTTTCTTAACTTGTGGACTTTGGATTGATAAAATTGGAATGGTATCAGCAGTAGTTAGTTTAGATCGTTTGTTTAGCCTCTATGTTTAAAATTGGTGAATAACTCGAGTTGGAAATCGTTTTGGGGGAGTTTGTGATGTGTGCTTGTGTTAATAATTATAATTTTAATCCTGAAGTCACAATACCTGTATTTAGTAATGGTGAGTCTTAGTTAGATTTAAGATGGACGTTTATATTGTCACATGTTAGTTCAAAAATCACGAGTCATAAACGGTTAGGGTGTAATTATCTCAAAACGCTCCACTACTTTGAAACTGACTTATAAACTTCGTTAGTTAGTAGCTTGTTTATAGGATCAATTCTGCTAAAATTTCCTAACTAGTTTACATTCTGTTTAGACTATTAACTCCTCTAAATGGTGCCTCATTGTTTTCTTGGTGTGGGTTCGATATTAGTATATCACAACCACCTAGGCTATTCTTTGGTTATGCTGGGGGGGGGGGGGGGATCGATATGGGTTTAAGGCACACAACTTTCTGGCCCTATCTTTTCTTATGTTGGGCCCAAGTAGTTCCTTTTCAAGATGACTGTATCGAAGCTTGGTTGCTGCAATCGTGCAAGGAAATTCAATTATTTGAACTTGGCTGAAAGAATTCAATTCAGGTTTAGCATAGTATATTTCAATTCATAATTAGTTAGGATATTTTTTTTATTATTATTACAGACAAAATAGTAAGTAGAAAATCACAGTCACTTTAAGATTGGCCTTTAAATAAAAATCATGAGACGAGCGTCGCCAAATAAAAATACAAATTGCGGGGCCCTCATTCAATGCTTAGTTGAAAGTACATAAGTTAAAATATGTTTTGAAATCAAATAAATCCAAATACGATAGTTGAGCGGCCGTGTTAGAACCACAGAACCCAGAATGCCTAACACCTTCTTTCGGATTAACAGAATTCCTTACCCTGATTTCTTGTTCGCAATATGTTAATAGAGTCATATTTTCCTCGGTTCGGGATTCAGCCAGTGACTTGGTACACCATTAATCTCCCAAGTGGCGACCCTAAATATTAAAAATAAATCTCGTTCTGATTGTCCTTTAAGTAGAAAAACTCATTTATGCCCTTGCGGGTGTAGTAAAAAGGAGGTGTGACAACTATAATGGGCCATTAGAAAGGTAATTCCTAGGGATGAGAGTGATTATCTTGCATGCATGTGTTATAAAAGAGTGTAGGGGGATTGTGAGCTAAAATGGTGAAGAATGGAGTGTGAGATGATGGAATCTTTCACAAAAAGGTCTTAAAAACATAATGCTCACCTATTGTTTGATAATGTGCTCAAATGAGCTAGAATCTTGATCATCCTTCTAATTTTTCATTCAACTTGTTATGTTCCTAAAATAGATTGAAGGTGCTAAGAGTTTTGAAATTATTGTAGAGATTAAGGAAAGCTCAATTGAGGTATGTATGGATAAAACACTTTCATCTTAGAATTGAACTCCTTGGTGTTTATGAAATCGGTGCAAGTCCCAAATTTATTATTGTAGAAGTTACTATTCCAACATGTACTTTCGCCGAAAGACATATGTGCAATATCTGTGTCCCAATGCTTTCATCATGTTATCTTATCATTTGGAGATGTGTTAAAAATATAGAATATGTGCTACAAATGCCTAGACTTCAAATTAAATTTGAATAAAAATTCTTATGCCAAATATTGTGAAAAGCCTCTATGTGACTTAGTTTTTAATTTTCACACGTGTGTAATCAAGTCTTGAATAAAAATCCTTGTTGTTGTTGGCATGATAATAATGTGGAAATGTGGAAAGGAACTTGAATTATGAAATGCAGCCAAGTGCCAAGTATGATATAACAATTGTGACCACTAGTGCCGATAAACTGAAAAATATGAAATAAGTATGAAATGGGATGATTGATAAAAAATAGGAATGTCTCGGGCGAGAAGGCCTAGCCTATTAGGCCGTGATCGGACACCATGCCGCACACATGGTGGTAATTATGCTGGAAATTAAAATTGGAATTTGAGAATGAAATTGTAATTATGGTTGATGTCTCAATGATACGACCTAGCTGATCGGGTCGTGATCGGACTCCGTGTAAGAATGTGATCGTATTATGGATGATGGTGTGACAGTATTAAAGATGTCCCAACCTAAAGTTATAGAAATTTGCTTGAAAGCTTATGTGATTCTTAACTTAAAGGTTGTGGTGTTGTTTAAGGCTTTTATTGATTTTATGATTACTTTCTTCCTATATTATTATTCATTCTAATGAGATGATATTTATTTATGCATACTAGTACTATTCAATAGTACTAACGTCCATTCTGCCGGAGGCACTACATCTTTAAATTGGTGTAGGTGGCCCATAGCAGATTGATCGCAACTAGTGGTGCATCCCCTTCCCAGCAAACTCGGTGAGTCCCGCTTCATTCTGGGGTCTTGTACTATATCATTTTCAATGTTGTAGTCACTTTTGAGGAATAGTTGAGGCCTTGTCATCGGCTCTATCTTTACACTCTTTTTTTGTATCTTTAGAGGCTTCTAGACATTATATGGGTTGTGTATGAGTGCAAGAAAGGCCAAACGGATTATGTTGTGTTTTGGACTCTTGTTCCACTAAAAGCGTATGGTGTATGTATTTTGAAACCTAACAATGATGTAACTAATGAAATGGTTTAGTAATGTATATATGATCTCCTATTGTCTAATCAATCAGACCTTCTTTTGATTGTAAGCGAGTTGGGTAGGAAGTATCTAGCAGGGTTACTCGGCCGAGTTCACTCGGTTGAGCGTCGGTCGCGCTCCCCAAGTTTGGGGCGTGACATTAATGGGGAGTATTCTACTATAAAATGTAATTGCTTTTGCGTCTACTACTTCCTGGAGTTCATACAAGCTACTGCTAGCCGGTTCCATGATAATGTTGAAACACGTCCTCAAGTCGATATAACTAAACGTGTGTTCATCCTTGTAGGTTTTGATAAATGACAAACCAACGCGCATGGAATATCGACATATGCCAAAGATCAAGCACATGAGAAATAACGAGCAAGATCAAGAAAATCAACAAAGTTATAGTTGAGTCGTTTTATATTTATGCTCTTGATCCGACAATTGATTTAAGACTTGGCTTCTCTCGTAAAATCATTTTTAAACAAATCATGCATCGTTGTGTTAAAACAAAATGATTTGCATTTTAGTCAAAATGATTTTTAATCATGTCTTTTAAATCTGGACCTATATAATCGATTATATGAACCATACAATCGATTATATTATCGCCAAAACTGGATTTTTCAAAAACAACGAAACGATCGATTATATACTTTTAACAATCGATTATATTGAGACAGTGTGTCCCAGATTTTAAAAGACAGCTAAACAATCGATTATCCACTTCCAAGTAATCGATTATTTTAAAACAGTATGCACCAGATTTTTCTAAGTACAAAAATAATCGATTATGTCCTTACAGGTAATCGATTATGTTGAGGCAGTGTGCATCAGATTTTTCAAAGTAAGAAAATAATCGATTATGTGTTTTCAAGTAATCGATTATGTTAAGACCGTTGCCAACGATTTTTGAATCACCGAAAAACAATCGATTATATAGATTCTTATAATCGATTATATGAGCGTAAAATCGGTGATTGGTTTTTTAACGTTACCAACTAATCGATTATTAAGTCAAACATAATCGATTATTTAGCGTGAAATCTGCATATCATTTTTGACTGATCTTAAATAATCGATTGTATAGGATCGCATAATCGATTATATGAGCACAATTTCAGCAATCACTAATTGGCAATTAAGCAACGGTCATAGTGATTTTGAACACTATAAATACACCTCAAAATCACTTGTTTCTGCACAACAACTGATCATTATCATTGCTTAAAGCCTACACACTCTTGCTTATCATTTTATATTCATTTCATTACATTTGAGAGCCAAAATCCTAGTATAAGTTGTTGTGATCTTGAGCCTATTATTTTTACTCATACCCACTCTATTAAGAGAGTTTTGTTTTGAGTGCTTAGTGTTTGTAAACACTTGAAGGGAAGTTGAAATCCCTTGTTGTAAGAAGGAAAGGTCAATTCCTTGTTGTGAAGTCTTGAGGTGTGGTATCCTCGAGTGGATTGAAGTCTTGTAGAGGGTATATCTGCGAGCACTTGTAACGGTTTGTTAAGCACCCATAAGCTTAACAAAGTTAGTGGAAAACTCGAGAGAGTCTCTCGGGGACTGGACTAACCACACGTTGTGGTGAACCAGGATAAAATTGGTTTGCTCTCTCCTTGCTATTTTTATTTCCGCATTCACTTTATTCTTGCAAGTTTAAATTCCGCAAATTTACATAGAATTTTATTTAAACGCTATTCACCCCCCCTCTAACGTTAATCGTATATTCTAACAGATAACACAAAGGATATTGATACGCGCAAGACGACTTCAATGCACAGGCTGGACAAACGGGGCCAGGGGAGTTTGCATCCTATTGCAAGTTAGTTGATCACCCTGCGAAGGAAATTCTAGGTTGTTACTGCCTCTATAATACATGAGGAAGGTAGTTCTAACAGGTATGCAATCAGAAAAGCAAGTACAAGTGCAAAATTGCTGGGGCAAAATAGCAATAACACTAATGCCTTGATATGTACAACAAAGATAAACCTCTATGAGTATAAAGTGACTACAAAACTGACCCTGACAAGGTTAGATTTAAGTGTTAAGTATCAATGGAGCTACTACTTAAGCGAGCTTGAATGGTTTCCAATGAAGATTTAGCTCATCTTCTTCACTTTTCAAGCAACAATGATATGGAAATTTGGTGGTGACCATAATCATAAGCCTGAGCCTTTTAAGGGCTTTTAATGTTTTCTTGCTTGCTGAAACAACGTATGCAAAATATGTTCGTACCCATCTAAGGATTTATGGGTATGAAGGTATTACTAATTTTAGAAACAACCTGTTAAAGGCATCGAAGTAGAGAAAAAAACTTAATTAGTCATTTTGAAATAAAAAATAAGATTTGGTGCTAAATTTCATAGCGTTTTATAACTGAGCAATTATTGCTAATTTTTTTGCTCTAAATTGCAAAATTGGTAGTTTTCTCAAAATAATAACACTCTAAAAATAGCAAAAATGGAACACTATAAGAAGTGATATTTAACTTTTGGCCTTCGGAATAGGTCGCATGACTAATGGAAAAATCTTCAAGGTTAAAAGTTTTGTGTGGCGAAACTTATTGAACCTGAAGTATTGCCTATTGGCTACCCCAAGGGTCAAAAGTCCAAGATATACACCTTCAAGGTCATTTGTGAAGGGTGGAGTATACGAGTAACTCATAAAGTGGATGATTTGAATTTTTGTCACCGCTTGCCCTTAGACGAAACTTCTTAATCAGTGGTACCCCTTCACTTGCTCCATAAACAATTTTTTTAACTTTTAACCTTGAAATTCTATGGATAAAGTAAGTGAGAGTCAAGATTAAAGACCACTCCAAAAAGTGTCATATTTCTGCAATTTTTTAAAGGAATTTTTACATGTGTATATCAAATAGCAAACCTTATTACCTTCCATGTTTAAGGTTTGTGTTTATTACATTTAAGCATACCAAAGTTCAATTTACGTACCATATTTCAAATTAAGGGTATAATTATTGCTTCATTTATTCTAGGCATGATTTTAGAAGCATATATTCTTTTTTCCTTTTTTTCCTCTTCTCTTTCCTAGTGTTCTGTTTTGTCAAGGTTATGAACACGTCTTAGCGGCTAGCATTCTTTACCAAAATCCCCTACTTAATTTCCCACTCCTTGCTAACAATTGTCAATACTTGGTATATCTCGTTAAGGTATCAACAACATTTATCTTTATCTTTGATATTCACAGTATTTTTAATATGAAATAATTAGTTATACTACTTGTGTATATTTTAACTTATAGCTTGACCCCCCTATATAATTAAAGTACTGAATACTAATATTTAATAATTTATATAGGATGTACATTATTGGTGAGTTGAATTATATGGATATTCATAACTAAGTAAATTCTTTGAAGTAGACAAACAAAAAGGCTAGTTGAAATTAAAACTAAGAATTCCTCTAAATCGATTTTAAATGGAAAATTTGAAATAAAACCAATTAAATTATAATTACCGAAGAGCAATAAATTTCTTAACATTACTCAAATCAAATGTGAAGGGAGGTTACCTAGCCAAAAAGTTAAATAGTTACATTGAAAAAGGAAGAGATACGTATATATTTTCCAATTAAAATTAGATTTTTATACCAAAATAGATTAAATACCATCATTAAGTAATTTAATAAAGTAAAGATACGCTATATTGATCATGCTTAAGTGAAAGAAATATTTGCAAACAAATATCATGCACCCTTCCGAATTCAGATTGCAAATGATCAACTAACATGTCGCCAGCTATGTATAGCCAATGTTCCTTAAATTTTGTCAGCCGGACTCAACGAAGTTAGCTGGTTTTCCAGTTCTTCCTTTGACGATAATTTTATCTACATTTTATCTACAATTCTACAATTTAACTACAATTTCTGAAAAAATATGTCTTCTTCTTCTTCAACGAGTTTCAATCTGAAATTCAGTCAAAACCAAGTCTAATCTTCACCAAAACCCCTCAAAATTGAGATTTAAACTCCTAAACATATTTCGAATCATTTACAACAACAACCAATCCAAGGGATTTTCAATTGTAGCATAATTGACATTTTCGACATAATTGTAGAAGACTTGTAGAAGTTTTAGTCTTTTTTATCTATAATTTATCTCCAATTTATCTATATTTTATCTACAATTTATCTACAGTTCGACAATTTAACTACAATTTTTCTGGAAAAATATGTCTTCTTCTTCTTCAACGAGTTTCAATCTTTAGTTCAGTCAAAACCAAGTCTAATCTTCACCAAAACCCCTCAAAATTGAGATTTAAACTCCTAAACGTATTTCGAATTATTTACAACAACAACCAATCCAAGGAATTTTCAATTGTAGCATAATTGGCATTTTCGACATAATTGTAGAAGCCTTGTAGAAGTTTTAGTCTTTTTATCTATAATTTATCTATATTTTATCTACAATTTATCTACAGTTCTACAATTTAACTACAGTTTCTGGAAAAATATGTCTTCTTCTTCTTCAACGAGTTTCAATCTGAAATTCAGTCAAAACCAAGTCTAATCTTCACCAAAACCCCTCAAAATTGAGATTTAAACTCCTAAACATATTTCGAATTATTTACAGGAACAACCAATCCAAGGGATTTTCAATTGTAGCATAATTGGCATTTTCGACATAATTGTAGAAGACTTGTAGAAGTTTTAGTCTTTTTTTATCTATAATTTATCTCCAATTTATCTATATTTTATCTACAATTTATCTACAGTTCTACAATTTAACTATAATTTAACTACAATTTCTGGAAAAATATGTCTTCTTCTTCTTCAACGAGTTTCAATCTGAGATTCAATCAAAACCAAGTCTAATCTTCACCAAAACCCCTCAAACTTGAGATATAAACTCCTAAACATATTTTGAATTATTTACAACAACACCCAATCCAAGGGATTTTCAATTGTAGCATAATTGGCATTTTCGACATAATTGTAGAAGACTTGTAGAAGTTTTAGTCTTCCCAATCTACAATGTATCTACAACTTATCTACAATTTATCTATATTTTATCTACAATTCTACAATTGAACTACAATTTAACTACAATTTCTGGAAAAATATGTCTTCTTCTTCTTCGACGAGTTTCAATATGAAAATCGGTCAAAACCAAGTCTAATCTTCACCAAAACCCTGAAAATTGAGATATAAACTCCTAAACATATTTCGAATTATTTACAACAACATCCAATCCAAACAAATAATGATTTTTGAAAATCCAAATTTGAATTCAAAGCTTTCAAGCTTTCTAATGGCTATCAATGGTGGAAAATATATGGAGAAGGAGAGAATTACGTTGCAATAGATTTTCTTCCGTTTTAAATTTCGAAATTAATGGTGATAGAATCACCATTAAATGTGATTCCTACAAATTTGGAGCCTTTTTAGGGTAGAATCTATCTATTTTTGGTTTGATACAATTTTTGTAAACAAAACATGATACAAGTGGGTAAATACCAAACCATACACAATTTTGGTAATAAGGTTTGCTATATGGTATATATAGGTAAAAATCCCTTTTTTAAATTGTGAACTTTACCAAAATCGGTTATGTAATTGAGATCTTTATGCAAATAGTCGGTCATATCAGTATTTACTTTGTCTAGTCATACATATAGATTATATATTGATTATATGTAATTATACATATATTATACATATATTATACATACATATACATATATATATATATATATATATATATATATATATATATATATATATATATATATATATATATATATATATATATATATATATATATATTATACCTCCACGAATTATTTTCAATTGAAATTTTTACATTTCTATATACTATATGAAACTATATTACCTTCCCTACTCAAGTTTTACTATAATTATATTTTATATACCCAATTACCATTTATGTATATGTTAAGGAAATTAATGATAATAATTAGTGTCCTAAAATTACTCTAATATATCTTTCACTCCCCCACATTTCGCTCTCCACATCCCACCCCTCCCCCACATACCTTGCATAAGAGAGCAGCAATTCGATCATTGACAACCATTAAAAAGCTTTGAAGTTTTTAATTCGAATTTGGTTTTACAAAAAATATTATTTGTTTGAAATGGATGTTGTTGCAAAAAATTGATAATTCTCTCTATGGCTCTCTCTATCTCTCAATCCCTAATTTCAATAATGTAAAGCAAAAGAAATGAGAGCAACAATTCCACCATTAACAACCATTAAAAAGCATTGAAGCTTTGAATTCGAATTTAAATTTTCAAAAATTATTATTTATTTGGATTGAGTGTTGTTGCAAATAATTGGGAATATGTTTTGGAGTTTATATCTCAATTTTGAGGGGTTTTGGTGAAGATTAGACTTGGTTTGGCTGAATTTCAGATTGAAACTCGAAGAAGAAGAGGAAGAAAAATTATACTACATACATTATACTACATAAATTGTAGTAAAATTATAGAAAAATAGTATTCTATTGTTTATATATATTTCTTTTATTTATTTAACTATTGTATGAAAGTTGAACAATGTTGTATAAAAATTATATTTAAGTTGTATGATATTGTAGTTGTATATAACTGAGTAGAAGTGATGTATGAAAATTTTATATAAGTTGAAGATAAATTGCTTAATATATAATTAGTTGTATGAAATTTGTTTTTACTATGTATAAATCATATATAAAATACACGAAAGACATATTATATAAAATTTGTATTTAAGTTGTATGTCATTGTAGTTGTATTTAACTAGGTAGAAATAATGTGTGAATATTGTAGATAAGTTGTAGATCAATTTTATAATATATAATTAGTTGTATAATTTGTTTTTACTATGTATAAATCAGATACAAAGTATACAAAAGGCATATTGTATAAATTTTGTATAAAATATGTATTTACGTAGTATAACATTGTAGTTGTATATAACTGGGTAGATTTAATGTATGAATATTCCAGATAAGTTGTAAACACAAGCAGCATAACATTTGTGTGGAGACCACATTGTGTACAAACAATGAATATGTTATCATTAAACAATTACATTTTCTCATACAAATCATTGTGTCACAACCCCAATTTGCCTTCCGTGAACTATCGTGACGACACTTGGTCTCTACGGTTAGGTAAGCCTAACAATTTTCAAAAAATAGAAATAACAGAATAAAACTAACCGTAAACTATAGAACTAACAAAACGAAGCATTTAAGATATAGCTCGGCATATATAATAGAAACTCTCGAAACTAAACAACATTCCCCAAAACCTGGAATCTCATGATATCACAAGCTTTTTAATGTCTACAAGTATCTAACTCCAAAATGTCTAACAAAACAAACAAATACAGAAGGGCTAATACTTAAAAAGAGATAGAAAGGGACTCCTCGGTCTACGGACGCGACAGATATACCTCAAAGTCTCTGGAAGAAAATCACTTCGCCTCAAGGGTGATAAGACTGAGTCGAAGTACCTAGATCTGCACATGAAAAACTTGCGCAGAAAGGGCAAGAGTATACCACATCGGTACTCAGTAAGTGACAAGCCTAATCTTAGGCGGGTAGTGACGATAAAGGTCAGGACCCTACTGTGGTTAAATAAGAAAATAATAAATAACAGTATAGGATATGACAATATAATTAAATGCTAACAGTAAGAAGTAACACATGATAATAGGAATGACGACAACTATCACAGAGGTAACCACCAGGGATCTCTTAGTATCCCGAGGATTTCTTGGTATCCTCAATATATGCTAGGGATTTCTTGGTATCCTCAATATATATGCTGGGGATCTCTCGGTATCCCAAGGATCTCTTAATATTCTCAATATACGTGTTGGGGATCTCTCGGTATCCCGCAATTTAGTCTAAACCAATATACGTGCATGGGATCTTCCGGGATACCGTCCTGTAGTCCCAAAATAAACACACAATATCAACACGAAGAATACTCAATTAAATTTAACTTCATACCAAGATAAAACATGTAATTCTAACCTAGCATGCTGCACATAATACAACTAAGGTAGTTTGAGCAAATAAAGAAATTAATTCAATTAGACATGCTTTCCTAAGTTAACAACATGCTTAAATTTCAAGTAGCATAAGCAGGAAAGAAAAACACAATTTAAGTTGCTTAATAAAAACATGATTTTTCAACAATTAGCACAAGTGCGTACTCATCACCTCAAGGACAAGGAATTTCATATATCAACAAATACCAAATCCTAAGGGGAGATCCCTCACACAAGGTTAGACAAGCCATTTACCTCGAACCGGCTCAAAATCAACCCGAAACCACGTTCTTGCCACGAGCACTCGACTCCAACTGGCCCAACTCTGTTCAATTCAATTGCATAATGTAAATAAAATTCCGAGTAACTAATTCTACAAGTAAATTCTAAGCTAATACGAGAAATTAGGTAAAATGCCCAAAACGCCTTCCGAGGCCACACATCGGAATAGGGTAAAATTTGCATTTTTGGTATCCTCATACTCTCACGAGTCTAACCATACAAAAACTATCCAAATTTGATGTCAAATCCCCAATCAAAACTCGAATTTTAGGTCTAAGAACTCTCTCTAAAATTTTCCTCCAATATCATCCCAAATTCAAAATTAAATGACAAAATTAAGATTAGATTATAGGAATACAACTAGAAAGGGATTAGGAATCGTTACCCACTTATTTCCTCTTCAGATTCCTTCTCAAAAACACCCTCTCCCGAGCTCCCAATCAATTTTCTAACTTTTAAAACTAAACCCTCGAAATTTCTATTTTCTGCCAAATAAATCTGCATCTGTGGTCAAATACCGCTTCTGCTCTACCATTTTTGCGGTTCCCACTTAGAACTCCATCTCCGAACCTAAGACCCAGATTCCATATCTGTGGTCCCGCATGTGCGGTAATCCATCCACTTTTGCGATCCATGCTCTACTTCGTCGTGGCCGCTTCTGCAACTTTATTCTGCATTTGCGGGAGTCGCACCTGCGGCCTCCCAACTGCAAATGCAGTTATGACGACAGTCAGAAACTTCAGCTGCAACTCAAATTTCTAAATCTTTCCGTCAACTATCTGAAATCACCCTGCGGCCCCGGGACCTCAACCAAAAGCACAAACAAGTCTAATATCATTGTTCAAACTTATACAAATCTTCAAAACAACTCAAAACATCATCAAATAAACTAATTAACATCGGATTTAAGCCTAAGGACTTCAAAAACTCTTAAATTACGCTTTCAATCAAAAAGTCAATCAAACCTTATCTGAATGACCTGAAATTTTGCACACACTTCACATTCAACCCTACGGAGTTACTCCAACTTCTGGAATTCCATTCTGATCCAGATATCAAAACCTCACTATCGAACCAGAAACTTTAAAATTTTAACTTTCGACATTTCTAGCCTAATTAAGTTGAGAACCTCCAAAATACAATCTGAACACGCCCCTAAGCCCTAAATCACCCAACGGAGCTAACGGAACTGATGAAATTCCATTATGAGGCCGTCTTCACACTGTTCTAACTATGATCCAGTTTCTAAAATTTAAGCTCTCATTTCTGGATTAAGTATTCCAAAACACCCCGAAACTCAAAATCGAACATCCCGGCAAATTAAAATAGCATAAACAAATACGGGGAGTGCAAATAATAGGGGATCAGGGCGTTTATTAATAAAATGACCGGCCAGGTCGTTACATCCTCCTACACTTAAACATTTGTTCATCCTCGAACGAGCATAGAGACATACCCGAAGTAGTGAAAAGATGAGGGTAATGGCTGCACATATCCTGCTCAGTCTCCCTGGTCGCCTCCTCGATCGGCTGAGCCCGCCACTGAACTTTCACTGATGAATGTTCTTTGACCTCAACTTTCTAACATGTCTATCCAATATCGCCACTGGCTCCTCAACATAAGATAGATCCTTGTCCAACTGGACTGAACTAAAATCTGGAGCATCAAAACATGAAATAACGGATGAACTCCTACCAAGCTAGGAGGTAAGTCAAGTTCATAAGCAACCTCCCCAACACACCGCAATATCTCAAAAGGGCTAATAAACCTTAGATTCAACTTCCCTTTCTTCCCAAATCTCATATCTCCCTTCATAGGAGAAACCCGAAGTAGACTCCAACCATATAGGAAACATCATGAATCTTCTGATATGCGTAACTCTTATATTTGGACAGGGCGGTACGGAGTCTATCCTGAATCACCTTAACCTTCTCCAATGCATCCTGAACCGGATATGTGCCCAATAATCTAGCCTCACCCGGTTCAAATCAACCTACTGGGGATCTACACCGCCTACCATACAAATCCTCATACAGTGCCATTTAAATGTTGGACGGATATCTGTTGTTGTAGGAAAACTCTGCCAATGTCCAGAACTGATCCCATGACCCTCCAAACTCAATCACACATGCACAAAGCATATCCTCTAGAATCTAAATAGTGCATTCGGAGTGTTTGTCCGTCTGAGGGTGAAATGCGTTACTCAACTCCACTCGATTACCCAACTCATGCTGACGGCCCTTCAGAACCATGATGTGAACTGAGTACCTCTACCTGAAATGATGGAAACTGGAATACCATGCAGACAACAATCTCCCTTATTAAAATCTCCACCAGACGCTACGAAGAATAGGTAGTACATATAGGAATGAAATGCACGAACTTGGTCAGCCGATCCACAATCACTCAAACAGCATCAAACTTCCTCAAAGTTTGTGGGAGCCCAACTACAAATTCCATGGTGATCCGCTACCATTTCAACTCCGGAATCTCTATCTGCTGAAGCAACCCACCCGGACACTAGTGCTCATACTTCACCTGCTGATAATTGAGGCACCGAGCTACAAACCTAACTATGTCTTTCTTTATTAGCCTCCACCAAAGTGCTGCCCCAAATCCTGGTATATCTTTGCGGCACCTGGATGGATGGAATGCCGCTAACTGTGGGCCTCCTCTAGAATCAACTCCCGAATCCCATAAACATTGGGTACAAAAATCAGACCCTACATCCGCAATACCCTGGCATCACCAATAGTCATATCTCTGGCATCGCCATGTATTTGCTTGTCCTTAAGGACAAGCAAATGAGTATCATCAAATTGGCCCTCCCAAATACGATCAAACAAGGAAGCTTGAGAAACCACAGAAGCAAGTATCTGACTAGGCTCCGAAAGATCCAACCTCACAAACTAACTGGATAAGGCTTAAACATCCATCGACATGGGCCTCTCTGCTGCTGGTAAATAAGCCAAAGTCCCCAAACTCTTCACTGGGATATTCAAAGCATCGGCCACCATATTGGCCTTGCCCGAGTGATACAAAATAGTGATATCATAGTTCTTCAGTAGCTCTAACCATCTTCTCTGGGAAAATAAAGATCTATCTGCTTGAACAGATGCTGCAAACTTCGGTGATCAATATAAATCTCACAAGGCACACTGTATAAATAATGATGCCAAATCTTCAAGGTGTGAACAATAGTAGCTAACTTGAGATTATGGACAGGATAATTCTACTCATCTACCTTCAACCGTTTGGACGCGTAGGCAATCACCCTACCATCCCGCATCAATACCATTTCAAGGCCAATTCTCGAGGCATCATAATAAATAGTATAAGACCCCGAACAGGTAGGCAATACAAAAACTAGGGTTGTGGTCAAAGCTGTCTTGAGCTTTTGAAAGCTCGTCTCACACTCTTCCGTCCACTAGAACAGAGCACCCTTCTTAGTAATCTGGTTATAAGCGCTGTAATGGATGAAAACCCCTCAACACGATGGTAATAACCCGCCAAGCTAAGAAAACTAAGGATCTCTATAGCTGAGGACGGTCTGGGCCAACTCTCCATTGCTTCCACTTTCTTCGGATCCACTTTTATCTCCTCACTAGAAACCACGTGACCTAAGAATTCCACAGAATCCAACTAAAACTCACATTTTGATAACTTAGAATATAACTTCTTCTCCCTCAAAATCTGAACCACAGTCCTCAGGTGTTGCTCAAGTTCTTCCCGACTCCAGGAATATACCAGAATATCATTAACAAAAACAATGATGAATGAGTTAAGATATGGATGAAACATACTATGCATCAAATGTATAAAGGTTGTTGGGGCATTGATTAGCCCAAATGACATAATAAGGGACTCGTAATGACCATACTGAATCCTGAAAGTAGTCTTCGGGATATTTGGCTCCCGAATCTTCAACTGAAGGTACCCTGAACGGAAGTCAATCTTAGAAAATACCCGTGCACCTTGTAGCTGGTCAAACAAATCATCAATGTGAGGCAAAGGATAACGATTCTTCACCGTAACTTTGTTCGACTGGCGATAATCAATGCATATACGCATATAACCATCCTTTTTCTTCACAAGCAAGAAAGGAGAACCCGAATGTGATATACCAGCCTAATAAAACCTTTATCAAGCAATTCTTACAAAATGATCCTTCAACTTCTTAAACTCAGGAGGAGCCATATGATACGGAGGAATAGAAATGGGTTGAGTTTCCGACCACAGATTGATGCCAAAATCAATATCTACCATGAACGGGGTGACTCATAAAACCCCTACCATGAGGACCTGCAGCTGGGGCATGGGCACCAGAATAATAGTAGTAGTAGCAGCAGCAGCAGTAGTGATCTTGCTCGGGCTTGGAAAAACTTCCTTTTTCAATTCAAGAAGTTATGGAGCCTATGTAGAAGAAGCTGTAGAAGAGCACCACCACGGTTCAGGTCCCGACACATGGGGGATTAATTAAGCTGCAAGGATCGTGAATCAAGGGAAGGGAAGAATGAGACCATAATTTGGAAGTCGCCCCCGACCGAGACCTAGATGGCAACCTAACCGAGTATGTCATAATTGAGAGACCTGCAGCTGGGGCATGGGCACCAGAATAATAGTAGTAGCAGCAGCAGCAGCAGTAGCAGCAGCAGCAGTAGTAGCAGCAGTAGTAGCAGTAGTAGTGGCAGTAGGAGTAGTAGGGGTAGCAGCAGCAGCAGCAGTAGCAGCAGTAGCAGCAGTAACAGTAGCAGCAGTAGTAGCAGTAGCAGCAGTAGTAGGAGCAGTAGTAGGAGCAGTAGCTGCAGCAGTAGCAGTCTGCTACGAGCAGTAGCAGTCTGCTACGAGCAGTAGCAGTAGCAGTAGCAGCAGTAGCAGTAGCAGTAGCAGTAGCAGTAGCAGTAGCAGTAGCAGTAGTAGTAGCAGCAGCAGCAGTAGCAGTGGCAGTAGCAGTAGCAGCAGTAGCAGTAGCAGTAGCAGTAGCAGTAGCAGTAGCAGCAGCAGTAGCAGCAACAGCAGCAGCAGTAGCAGTAGCAGTAGCAGTAGTACTAGTAGCAGCTGCTGAAGTAGCAGCAGCAGTAGCAGTAGCAGTAGCTGTAGCAGTAGTAGTAGTAGTAGCAGTAGCAGTAGTAGTAGTAGCAGTAGCAATAGCAGTAGATGCAGTAGATGCAGTAGCAGCAGTAGTAGTAGCAGTAGTAGTAGTAGTAGCAGTAGTAGTAGTAGCAGTAGTAGTAGTAGCAATAGTAGTAGTAGCAGCAGTAGTAGTAGTAGTAGTAGTAGTAGTAGTAGTAGTAGTAGTAGTAGTAGTAGTAGTAGGCATATCAGGAGTCTGGGCTCTGGCTGGAATTGTTGGTGGCTCCTTAGTGGTTGCTAGCGCAGGTGCTCTAGCTGCATCGTGTGCGTATCCTCTACTTCTACCTGGGCCCCGGCCTCTGACGGCTGCATTAGGGGGCGCGTATTCCTGATCATCTCAGGTAACCCGTGTCCTCGCCATTTGTGAGAGAATAAAAGACAAAGTTTGGAATTGTGATATCAAAAATCCCGCAGTACAAAGAAATTAAATGAAGTGGAATTTTCCTAACAGTTACATAGCCTCTCGTAGATGAGTAGAGACGTCTCTGTACTGATCTGCAAGACTCTAATAAATCAGCTTGTTATCCATGACTCCTATGAAGCTAGAGCTCTGATACCAACTTGTCACAATCCTAGTTTGCCCTCTGTGAACTATCGTGATGGCATCTAGTTTCTACGACTAGGTAAGCCTAACAATTTGCGAAAAATGGAAATAACAAAATAAATCTAACTATAAACTGCAGAATCAACATAATGAAGCTTTTAAAATGCCGCTCGGCATATACAATAAAAACTCTCAAAACTAACAACATTTCCCAAAACCCAGAATCTCATGATACCACAAGCTTTTGAATGTCTACAAGTATCTAACTCTGGAATGTCTAACAAAAGAAAAAGATACAAAAGGGCTAATACTTAAAGAGAGAATAGAAAAGGGACTCCTCATTCTATGCACGTGGCATATATACCTCAAAATCTTTGGAAAAAAATTGCATCGCCTCAAGGGTGATAGGACTAAGTCGAAGTACCTAGATCTACACATGAAAAACATGTGCAGAAAGGGCATGAGTACAGCACATCGGTACTTAGTAAGTGCCAAGTCTAACCTCGGTCGGGTAGTAACGAGGAAATTCGGCGCCCTACTGAGGTTAAATAAATAAAAACAAGATATAACATTATAGGATATGACAATATAATTAAATGATAACAATAAGAAGTAACACGTGATAATAGGAATGACAACAACTATCACAGAGGTAACAACAAGGATCTCTCAGTATCCCGAGGATCTCTTGATATACTTAATATATGCCAAGGATCTCTTGGTATCCTCAATATATATATATGCTGGGGATCTCTAGGTATCCTAAGGATTTCATAGTATCCTCAATCTACGTGCTGGGGATCTCTCGGTATCCCTCTCTTCAGTCTAAACCAATATACGTGCAGGGGATCTCCTAGAATACCGCCCCGTAGTCCCAAAGTAAACACACAACAACAACACAAAGAATAATCAATTAAATTTAACTTCATACAAATATAAAACGGGTAATTCTAACCTAACATGCTACCCATAATACAACTAAGGCAGTTTGATCAAAATAAAACAATTAGTTCAATTAGACATGCTTTCCTAAGCTAACAACTGGCTTAAATTTCAAGTAGTATAAGCAGGAAAGGAAAACACAATTTAAGTTATTTAATGAAAACGAGAATTTTCAATAATTAGCACAATTACACACTTGTCACCTCATGTACAAGGCATTTCAAATTTCAACAAATACTAAATCCTAAGGGGAGTTCCCCCACATAAAGTTAGGCAAGCTACTTACCTCAAACCGGCTCAAAATCAACCCGAAACCACGATCTTGCCACGACTACTTGACTCTAAATGGCCCAAATCTATTCAATTCAATTGCATAATGTAAATAACATTTTGAGTAACTGATTCTACAAACAAATTCGAAGCTAATACGCAAAATTATGTAAAACGACCAAAACATCCTCTGGGCCCACAACTTGGAATCAGGTAAAATTTGCATTTTCAAAATCTTTATACTCTCACGAGTCTAACCATATCAAAACTATCCAAATTTGATGTTAAATCCCCAATCAAAACTCGAATTTTAGGTCTAAAATTTTTCTCCAAATCCCCCCCCCCCCAATTTCATCCCTAATCCGAAATTAAATGACAAAACTAAGATTAGATTATAGTAATACAACTAGAAAAGGATTATGAATCTTTACCCACTGATTTCCTCTTCAAATTCCTCCCAAAGTTGCACTTTCCCGAGCTCCAAATCAATTTTCTAAATTTTGAAACTAAACCCTTGAAATTCTTATTTTTTGCACAGCATCTACGATCAAAATATAACTTATACGATTGAGGAACCGCTTCTGCAGTTCTCAATTAAACTCCAACTTCGCACCAGTGACCTAGATTTTGCCTCTGTAGTCCCGCATGTGCGGTAACTCATCCGCTTCTGTGGTCCCCGCTCTACTTCTTGGCCGCGCTATCGCTGCCGACTCAACACTACACAAATGTAGGAAGAACGGGTTGCAACAGCTTTTACCTGAATAGTGGTTCGAGATCAAATTTTCACAGGGAGCTAGTTGTGAAGTTGTATTATCTGTCTAGCCTAGAGATATGTTTGTGCTTCTAATTGCACTTCAAACATTTTTGGGTTTTTATATTTATAACTATTGTTTTGAACTAAGGATTAAAGCTAAATTATGCTAAGAGAATATTGCTAAGTTGTAATTAATGGAGAGAAAGGAACTAGGGCCGTGGAATCACCTAGGTGGTCAATTAATGGGTACAAACTACTAAGTATAGATTGATATATTTGGGGCTTATGCTATAAGCGCTGCACATTTGTACCAACTCTCACACCTCTCGGTAAAGAGAGTGATTTAGCTCAATTGACTCTCTTGAGACCAATTGGGTAGGCTAATTAGACCAAGCAACTAGGGTTCAAGTAAGGTGATTACTCTCTCGAGATTTAACCCGTTAAATGGGACTACCATTTCTCATGGGTCCATCCCAATTTCTTGTTGGGTCAATTTTGGTGTCATGGACTCTTTCTCAAGAAGAGTTAAACCCACAAAGCTATAATCAGCGTTTGCAACCAACAATCCTTAATTAAAACATAAAATCAACTCAAATAGCAAATACCCAATATCAATCTAACCCTAGATGGTAACACCCGTCAATTACCCACACTAGGGTTCATCCACAACCCCATCTAATGGGTTTATCTAGACATAATTAAAGACGAAACTGAAGAAATAGATGAAGAACTAAACATATTAATTAATTACTAAGAAGAAACTACAATAATCTATTGTTAATGAAGACCAAAAGTGCAAAAAATATCTAAAAACTCGTTCCCAGGTGCGTAGCCGCATTCAGAAGTTAAGACTTGACCTCAAAGTGGTAAAATATTCTATTTATAATGGGCTGGAAAAATTGGCCAAAAAAGACCCTGCGGGGTCAGCGCAGGCCGCACAAACAATACCGCGGCCGCACTAGCTCTTGGACTTTACTGTTTCTCTTATCTGAACTTCATGGACACAGACCGCGTAAAAGGGCAGCGCAGCCGCGAAGGGGCCTAGCGCGGACCGCATAAAACAGACTGCGGGCCGCGTGGCTTTGATTTGGCATTTCGACATCTCTCTGAACTTTGTTCGCGCGGACCACACAAATAAGCAATGCGGCTACGAAGGGTGAACGCGGGTCTCCAGAATCTGACAGCGGCGTGTAGCCTTAGTCTTGAATACACCATCTATCTGAACTTTCTAGTGCGGCCGCGGTCAATGTTGCACGGTCTGCACTAGGCTCTATTTCCTTCAATTTTATTAGTCTTTGATACTTGAACAGGCTTCACTCCTTTTTGAGTTGATCTTTGACATTATGTCACTTTGTTGATCAAACCTACAATCAAGCATAACTTGTGAAATTTTAGGACCATTTTGTAGCAATTTATACACAAAGTATAGGCAAGTATGGCATAAAATACGTTAAAATACTTCTTATCAACTCCCCCAAACTTAAACCTTTGATCATCCTCAAGTACACAAAATAAGACCCAGTCCTTGATGAGATATCCAATTAATTCCAGCTATCCTAAAGTAACCTCAACAAGCATCAATTGAGACTAAAAATTACCCTCAATACGAATGCATGCCTCATTAACATATTTAAACTTTGAAAACTATGAATCAAGTGCGACACAAGAGCATCAAGAGTTGAAACATTTCATCAAAGAACTCTCTCAATTACCTTGCTCATTGTGGAACCCAAACTCACACATCCTCAACTCTTCCTAAGCGAACCTCACCTTTTAAAGTATTGACACACAAATCGAGGTTGATGGAATTTCACTCATCTCTTAAGAAGAAAGTCACAAGTACAACTCTAAGTACCATATGCTGGCCCCTTATGTCAGTATCCAATAATGTAGGCTTCTTTCAACTCGAGATCTTCTAGGGCTTTTGTGGAGTCATTGTGAAGGCTTTTGGGTAAGGGTAGGACATATTTTTATTCAAGTGGGTTCAATCTTCCCTTAAGCACTTCTTTTGATTCATTTTTGCACACTTTCTTGACTCATTTGAGTATTTCACTTCCTTTCAGGGGGTTAGAGGGACACATTGTCGCTCTTTCTTATGTAATTCAAAACATTTGTCTTTTTCTATTTTTTCCACACCTTTTTCACTTTTGTTTTCCTTGAATCCCTTTTTATTCTTGTTCACATTTGTCTTTCTTTTTATCTTTTTATTTTCTTACTTTTTCATTGCATTCCTTTTCTTTTGCTTTTGTATCTTTTTACTACTTTGTTTCATTTCTTGTCACTCCCCCCAAACTTAGACATTTGCAATTACTCAAGGGAAGATTTGGATGCCAAGAAAGGGTATCACTTAGAATGGGTATAGACTTGTAACATTGGTTCTCTAAAGAAAAAGGTTCAAGGATCAAAAGGGTTAACTAGGGATCATTTCATTGGTAGGCCATGGAATTGTTCAACTTAACGTTTGGATTAAGGAGAACCTATAATCAATTCTCAAGTTAATTTTCACCTAAGATTTCACCTCAACAAACATTCAGGGCAAGTTTTAGACCATTGGCTTGGGACTTGGACTCACAACTCGATTTCTCACCACACAAACTCAAGGATTGCTAAAGACATCGAGTCGAGGGCCCACAATGACCTTAGTTACGATTCGAGCACACAATGGTCCGAAAAAACCACATGATGATTATTTGGTCAACAACAAGAGTCTCATGGCCACGACTTTCACCATCCTAAACACAAAATTATGTCGTTGACTATGGGATCAAAGGCAAATGTGCTAGGCCCAAGTGAAGATTTTGTTGAGGTACACGTAACTACAACTATCCAAAACAAAAAGAAAAAATAAAAAACGGACTCAAACCCTTAAGAATCACGCCATCTATCCTTGGGAAGAGCCACCCGGTTCGCATAATACTCCACCCTTGGAAAGAACCATAGCATTAAAAAAGCAAAAGGCTTATTTAAAACACCAAAAACAAAACAAAAGGCTACGAGCCTATCTATAAAGCTAAAAATGAAAAACTTTGCGAAAATAAAAAAAACGAATGAATAGTACAATAGGGGAGTACAATATACAACGGGGGATAAATATATACAGAAATGTAACTTTATATACAAACCAAAAAAGAGTAAAAAGTACAAGAAAAGTAGCTAAATGTAAAGTCATATACAACCCAAAATAGAAAATCAAATCAAAGTAAAGCAAAAACTATCAATCTATATATACAGTCATCCATAGATAATAAAAGAGTAGGGCGCACCCCCACGAATAAAATCTAGAATTGTTCCAAATGCCAACTAAACAAATAAGCATAAAAGTCAAGTAAAGGATATGGAAGCTCCCTAGACATGGTCCGTCTGCATGGGATCATCCGTGGTCCCCTGGTCCTCTGTACAGGCAAAAACCTCAGACTGGATCCTGGAATTCTATTACTCAGCTACTAGGACTGGAGCCTGTTCTGAATGATAGGAGTGTCACTGTAGGGGACCTCATGTGGCTCTGCTAGCTCAATAACTACACCCACTGAACTGGGAAGCTTCCTCTTCTTCCTTGGAGGCCTGGGTGCCTGCTCATGTTCCTGCTGTGGCTGTGGCACTGGTGCTGCTGCTGGGGATGGATCCCCGTATAACAAGTCTAAAGGCATCTGATCTGCCAATAACTTGTCCACATCTTTCCGCAGCTCTTTCACTGATTCTTTGGAAGCCTATGACTTCTTCATCTTCTTGGGCTCTCTGGTAAGCTCCTTCAATGCCTTGCTATGTGAATCCACCGCATTAGTCAAGGCATCCCGAGTCCTCATATTCTTCTCCTTGTTGTCCAGGAGAGTGCTCAGTGTATCCTCAATGAACTGAGGAACCTCAGAAGTGGGAGGTGCTGAATGGGCCTCAACTGTAGCAGACAATGTAGACAACTTGGATGTCGCAGCTGACATCCAATTGTTCAAACTGGCTAAGGTCTGGCTCAATTGACGGGCCGTAAAAGGGTGAGCTCGGGAAGAGAGAACTCTAGGGCCAGCTGAAGTACTGGGTCTAGCAGAAGAGGAAGGCACATCTTCAATAGTTGTGGCAGCAGGTATGGATGGAAGCTCGGTAGAAGGCAGCAAACTCTTGTACTAGAACTGGCTCCTCAGACTAGCCGGTTAGGGTACAAGAGGGTGGCTTGTAATTCTCCTCTTCGTGGCAATTCTAGAAAATGAGATCAACAAAACTTCAAGGTGCTAGACAGATGTGTAAGGCCCCATGAAAATGAGTGCTCAGATGTTAGCAGCTCATAGAGTTGAGTCTACCTACGTGGATCAGATTCTTTATACTGTTTTGCACTTAAAAATAAGAAATCGATATTTTTCCAGAAGAGCTCCAATCCGCGGTCTAGAATGTAGACGCAGATCTGAAATGCAGACCACATTTCTACCACAGAAGGTTCATGAGAGCAACCAACTTTTGATGTAAAAAATGCGGTCAGATCTGCGATTGCATAATCAATGTGCGGATCGCAGATTGATCGCATATGGTCCCTGAAGAAATTTGAAGGTCAATTCTGCGGTGCATTCTGCGACCGCAAAACCCGAATGCGGACCGCATATCCATCGCATTCCCAAACCGAAAGGTCCGAAACTTGAGCCATTTCTGCGGTCCATTCTGCGGACCGCATGTCAGTTCTGCGACCGCAGATTGCGTCGCAGATCGTGCTCGCCTGGTATTTTTCTAAAATTTTAGACCCGACCCACCTTTTATTAAAACACCTTATCCCTCATTTTTAACATATCTCTGATGAAAATAAGAGAGAGGGAGAGAGAGTTCTTTAGAGAGAAAGCTAAATCTTCATCATCTAGTCTTTCAAAACTATTGGAGCTCGGAAAAATTCTTGGTGCATTGTCTTATCTACTAATTTCTCAGGTCAAAATCCCTAACCCATTTCCCCTAAATTTCGAAATTTAAGCTTGGGATGTAAACCCCATACACTTGTTTTGAAGTTCTTCAGAAAACCTCCATGCATGTCTTCAAAACCCTAGAATCTTGTAAAAAGGGGATTGGGTAGTAAATTGTGAGTTCCTATTCTAAAGGTCGGTCTATGTATTAATCATGAACTAGATTGACTTCTTGATTACTTGGTGAATTGGAGTGGGAGTTAGAAAGAGATATTCAATTCCAGGTATGTATGGCTAATTGTGATCCTTGTGAAATCGCCCTGTGTTAGTTTGTGAAATTGTTTGATAATTGATATTCATGTGGGGATCATTGTGAAACTCTTGTGATGTATACTTGTGTGGTAACACCTTGTGGTGGAAGTTGAGGAACTTGTAATTGAAAAGCTTGGAAATTGTGGAAATGGAAATATTATGGAACAACGTGTATGATTGTTGTGAACAACTGTTGTGATAACCCAAATTGTGTACAAATTGATGAACATGAGGAAATTGTTGTTGCTAGTTGTGGAAATACATTACCCTTGTTGTGGTTCGATCTTAACAATGTGCTATAGTTGGTTTCTTGTATTTGTTGCCGTGTTGTATGTTGTTTGTGAACTGAAACTGTCAGGCGGGGTTGGGTTACACGCCGCAACATGATGAAATAAGTGTGGGTTGGGGTGATAAGGGTGGGCGAGGTAATAAGGGTGGACGAGGTAATAAGGGTGGAAAAAATGTGATCCGATATCACTATTGAAATGAATATAAATCATGAAATGATCAATGTGGAATTGTGAAAGGAGACGGCAGGAGAGTTTGTAACCTGCGGGGCACAAATTACCCCTTTGTTTGACTAATTGTATCATTTGCTATGAAGTGTTTAGTTGTTGCTCCATTGTTGTGTTGTTGTCGTTCAGCTTCCCACATGCATATGTATTTTCGGCTTGAGTTTACTTGGGACAGAGTTTGTTCATACATGCCAGTACAATTCAAATGTACTGACGTCCATATTGTTGAGGGTGTTATATTCGTGTTATGATTGTAGGTGGATCCGCAGTAGGCTCTCCAGTCCACCGTTCGTAGCTCCTCCTTCCTCTCTATCGGCGGTATTCGTATTTGGTGAGCCCCTTTCCTTCCGGGGCCTTGTGTGGCTCATGCCACCCATGTTGTTGTATTTTGGAGTCTTGCGTTCTTTTGTAAAGGTATATCCGGAGCCTTGTCGCTGGCAAGTGTTGTATTTTCTTTCTCTTAGATGCTCCGTAGACGGTGTTATGTGGGTTAGAACTTATGTATATAGGTGTATGTTTTGGGCGTTGTAAGTTTGTACACCATGTTCCCTGTTAATCATAATGTGTGCTTATAAAAGAGAATTCATATTTTCGTTCAATTGCATTTGGTATCTTTTGGCTAATCAACAATGAATAATGTGGGGTAACGCGTGAGGAATAGGAAAGGCACCCAAGTCCGCTTGACTGGGGCTACTCGGTTGGGCGTCGGTCATGTCCCTCAGTTTTGGGGCGTGAAAAGATGATTACGATTCGGACAATGAAAACTATTTTATGGCAAAAGGAGAAACTAGCGAGGTAAGATCTTATGATTATGAAAGATGCAATGAATTGCAAGACATTCTTGAATACACCCTAAAAGAGTCTCAAAAGATGATGAATGAACTTAAGAGACTCACCATGGAAGTCAAAGACTGGAAACTCAAACATGAAGTATGTGAAGTTGAAAAAGACGTACTTCAAGAAGAGTTTGAGGAATTGCAAATGTAGTTTAACAGCTTGCGAAAATCCACCAGTCACAGCTCTATTAGGTCAAACCATACGACTTACAAGTCATCTGGAAAAGAACCAATCAGAACTAGATCGACTAGTCAGTCGAACCAGTCGACTTACAAGTCAACTGGAAAGGAATCAACAAATCCTACGACTGCTAATTCCAACTCTTGTGAAAGACCTGAATACACGTCTGGGGTTAAATGTCGTTATTGTAACAGAAATACGCATAAATATTTTGGTTGTCATTTTCGTAAATCTCATAATGTCCGGATGGGTTTGAAAACCTAAGAACTCTGAATCCAGCAACACTAACTCACCAGGACCCAAGCAAGCTTGGGTACCTAAAAGAAAGTAATAATTCTGTATTGTAGGAACACCATCGAGTAAAGCGCAAAGGAAAATGGTATCCAGATAGTGACAAAAGCCTGTTTAAGGAAGTTACAAAGATTGATGGAGGGAGCATCAAATTTGGAGATGATTCAAGAGGCAAAATAGTTGGCATTGGAACTATTCCTTTCAATAACAGCTATGACATTACTTAAGTATATCTGGTTGTTGGATTAAATTATTATCTCCTCAGCATAAGTCAACTCTATGACTCAGGATATGAGGTAAAATTTAAGAGAACTAGATGTGCCATCGAAGATGAATCAGGTAAAATAATTCTTCCCGGAAAAAGGTACAGAAATGTTTATATACATGATGGTTTCGAACATATAGATGGTCATATCTACCGAACCTCTATGTATGATGATCCCTGGTTATGGCACAGAAGACAAGGTCATGCTAGCATGCATGTAATTGAGAAATTATCCAAACATGATCTAGTCATTGGATTACCTATAGTGAATTTTTCTAGGACACTCATTTGTGATGCATATCAGATGGGTAAGCAAACTAGAAATTTTTTTCAAAAATAAAGACATAGTGTCCACTTAAAAACCAGTACAATTACTTCATATGGACTTATTTGGGCCTACTAGAACTGCTAGCATAGGAGGTAAGAAATATACTTTTGTTATTGTTGATGACTTTTCACATTTTACTTGGGTAATTTTCCTGTCTCACAAAGATGAATCCTTAAGAAACTTTGAAGTGTTCTGCAAAAGGATTGAAAGTGAAAAAGGTTATCCAATCTCCATAATCCAAAGTGATCATGGAGGCAAGTTTGAAAGCAAGGCGTTTGAAGATTTTTGTAATGATCAAGTTTTGACACTCACAATTTCTCTTCTCCTCGCTTACCTCAACAAAATGTAGTTGTGGAAAAAACAATAGAACTCTTCAAGACATGGAAAGAACCATGCTGTTAGAACATTTTCTGCCAAATCATTTATGGGCTGAAGGTGTGAGTACTGCATGCCACATTCTCAATCGGTGCCTCATAAGGCCCATTCTGAAAAAGACTCCGTATGAACTCTGGAAGGGTAAGCGTCCTAATATCAGTTACTTTCATCCATTCGGAAGTAAGTGTTTCATTCATAGCAATGGTAAGGACAATCTTGGAAAATTTGATCTAAGAAGTGACGAAGGTATTTTTCTTGGTTATTCTTTAAATAGCAAATCATGTAGAGTTTTTAATAAATGTGCTTTGTGCGTTAAAGAATTATTTCATGTTAATTTTGATGAAAATAATCTGTTGGTAGAGAAAGGCATTAATGCAGGTGATGAAGATCAAACTCAAGAAGTTAAGGATAAAGGAAAATCACAAGAGTCAACTAGTCTCACAAATGTAGTCGAGTCGACTGAACAAGTTAGCAACGACACTCCAGAATAGCGTGTGGAGCTTACTACTAGCATTGTTCGACTAAATGAATGGAGAAATGAAACTGAGTATCCACAAAAATATATCATATGGGATCCAAACGAAGGAATAAAGATTAGGGCTGCCCCTAAAAAGAAAGCAAATATTGCTCTGATCTCTCAAATAGAGCCAAAAAAGGTAGAGGAAGCCTTGAAGGACTCAAACTAAGTTAAAGCTATGCAAGATGAATTAGATCAATTGATCAAAAATCAAGAGTGGAAGCTGATACCCCGACCTGAAAATGTTACCATCATCGGAACAAAATGGAAGGATAAGTCATAAGGAACAAAGCCAGATTAGTTGCTCAAGGCTATTTACAACAAGAATGAGTCGACTAAGATGAAACTTTTGCTCCAGTAGCTCGATTAGAGTCTATACGAATCCTGCTAGCGTACGCATCATTTAAAGGATTCAGATTGTTTCAAATGGATTTCATAAGCGCCTTTCTAAATGGCTTCATCGAAGAGGAAGATTTTAGAAACAACCTCCAGGCTTTGAAGACTCAAAATTTCCTTATCATGTGTACAAGATTACCAATGCCCTATACAGACTGAAACAGGCTCCACGTGCTTGGTATGACAGGTTAAGTATCTTCCTTGTTGATCATGGGTTCACCAGAGCAAGCACTCTAGCCGTTGGTCAATATCCTGGAACAGCAAAAAGCAAGCATCAGGCGCCTTGTCAACTACTGAGGCTAAGTACATAGCCGTTAGTCAATGTTGTGCACAACTGTTGTGGATGTCTCATCAATTGGGTGACTGAACTTTATTTTAAACCTATACAAATCTTTTGTGATTTCTAGTGCAATTTATCTTTCTAAAAATCATGTGTATCACTCTTGAGCAAAGCATATAGACCTTAAACATCATTTTATTAGAGATCATGTTCTTAAAGGTGACATAGAATTAGCTTTAGTTGGAACCTCCGCCCAACTAGTTGATATTTTTACTAAACCCTTGTTGGAAGATAGATTCTGTTCTTTGAGGGAATTGCTAGTCATTATTTGTTTTTCAAAAAGTTTAGGACCAAAGTATTACTTTTCAAAAACTTTCCATAATTGTTTCTTTTCAGTGCATTAATTACACCTTCAGTCTTTTCCCTCTCTTTTTAGTCTTTTTCCATCAGTTTGCAGCCGAAGTTGGATAGCCAATCATCACGTCGCTTCATCTGACATCCTTTCATTTTCTGTACTCAACAGTCAAATTTCCTCTCATTAGGTTAGTCCTTTTCCATCTCTTTCATCTCCACCATCTCCCTCTTCAACTTGTACCAACCCTCTCTTATTCCATGGCAAAATCTTCCAAAAACCCCCCTACTTCCACCGGTAAATGTACCCGCTCAAAAACAAAAACCCCTTCCACGCCTCCTGAACAAGTAGACTTAGGGTCTGATCGTTCTGAGGGTTGTGCCTCTTCTCAAGGAGGGTACTCTGAACACTCCCAACTTTTAGGAGACAAAGCCTCTGGAAAGAATCCCATGGATGATCCTCCTACTTCTACTCCAAAGAAATCAAAGTTATATTTCACTGCCTCTCTCGAATCTAACCTAAATTTATGGGTCACCCCAAATAGGGATTTCTTTGTGTCTCTTAAGGACAAGCCCATAGCCCATGGTAGAATGGTAGATCTTGATCTTATGGAGACTTTCAACTGCAAGGTAAGGTATCTTTTCATGTATCAAGGGTGGGAAAAATTTCTCTCTACTTCTCCGCCTACAGTGTATGAACCCCTCGTCCATATGGTTTATGCTAGTATTTTCTCTAGTAAACCTGATAGGCTTGAAACTCTTGTTCTTGGTAAATGCATTATTCTTGATTGTAGTTTGTTCGACTCCCTTTTTCTCTGTCGTTGCTCTGGTTTCCCAACTATCTTTAAGAATGTCTTGCTTGAGGATTTTGAAATCACCTTTGATCATGCTAATAGTATATTGCAGAAAATCCCTCTGAAACCCTTCACAATCAAGTAGGGCCTAGTGATGTTAGCTTTTAAACTAGGGTTCTTTCTCATATTGTCGCAACCACTCTCCTTCCCAGAACTAGTTCCTTCTCAACCCTCTCTCGACGGAACACCTTCTTTTTCTACTGTCTTATCTCCAACGTCAAAATCAAGTTGTCCTCTTGGGTCACAAATTTTATGTCTGAGAGTGCTGAAGATCCAACCAGTCTTTCTTACGGTATGTCCATCACCCACATTCTGGAAGCTCATCAAATTTTGCTTTCAGACTACCCCTATGTTCCTGTAAAAAAGTGCTACAACTCTACAACCTTTTCTAGTATAGGGTATGTGAGTATCAAGAGTGACTGGGTCAAAAAGGGTGATAGTGATGCAAAGCCAACTCCAATGGAAACCAAACCTTCGTCTACTGTTCTTCGCTCTCCCATTCCTATAGACCTAAATGAACAGTTCAACTCCATGGACTCTCAACTCTTAGACATCAAGACTCTCTTGTCCGCCACACAGTCGCCTGTGAATGCTATTCGTGCTATCTCTAAAGAAACAGGGTCAGATGTCTCTAAAATTAGGGTGGTTGTGCAAAGGGTAAGGGAGAATGAGGGTAAAGCTTTCAAGGAGGTGCATGACTGGCTGGATGGGATGAGCGTTGCTGCCAACACCATCTTTGAACAGTTGAAGGAGGCCATCTGCAAGACTCTTACTTAATTTTTATGTCGATGAGATGGATGTAATCTATAGACAATTTTTCCTTTGTTTTAAACTTGTTTTGGTTGTGGTTGGGCTATGCCCATGGATGTTTTTCTTTTCTCTTTTGTGTATGTGGATATTATTTTTGCTACTCCCTCTTTGCTAATGTCAAAAAGGGGGAGAATTTTTCTGGACTATTAACGCTCTATGTGCAGGTTCAAGTCGATTATGTATAAACTCTCTATTCGTTATGCAGGTTAAGTCGACAATGCTACATGCATAGACAGTACCTCTTTTTATTTGAACTAGTTAAGGCAACTATGCTGCCCATGCATAGACACTAATATGCAGGTACAAGTTGACTGCATACATTGAGGGGCACATCAAGTTCAGTTGACTACACATATAGAGGGGAGCCAAGTCGGCCAGTCCCAAACAGGGAAGTCAAGTGTTGTTTATCCCTTTAAATATATGTATATTATTTTGCCATCATCAAAAAGAGGAAAATTGTTAGAACATATTTTAATATTGCAAATTAATATGCATGTGCAAGAGTTCAAAGAAGCAAAAACGACCTATTGGAATTGCTATAGCGAACAAGGAAGGATATCATTCTCAAAGGAAGCTGCCCTAAATACTCACGATGCACAAAGAAAGAATCAACTCTATATAAGAAAAACGGGATTAACTCCATGATTCTGGGAATCAAATCTGCCCTAATGGAATAAAGGTTCAACGCAATCCATGATTGATGAGTTAGATCAAATCACTAATGACCAATTAAAGCTAGAGGATCCGGGCATCAGTCAAGATCGGAAGGTCCAAAAATCATGGAAGAATTCTGTCAAACCCGTCATTTGCCAAGAAAAAGATCTGAAGAGAAGCAACGGCTAGTACTTTACTCTTGGAAAGAATCAACTCTTTCCAATGATCAAAACCCCTGGGTTGTCACGCCTTCACCATTCATCCTTTTATAAATTCATAGTGCAACCCCATCCTTAGTATACTTTGATCGAACCAAAATAACTCTCTTCAATTTACAATTTACTGTAAAGAAGCATAGTAGCCTATTTAGATCTACTGTGTAACAAGTCAGGGATAAAAAGATAGCATACAACTGGTGAGACATTGTATCAAACGAGTGCTAGAAAACTGAGCGGCAAATATCATATCTGTACTCAAAAGAAAACTCATTTGCTTGAAGAAAAATTCCTTGCAACCCCAGGAGACTGGATTAGGATTCACATTGAATTTGAACCAGTATACAATTCCTGGTGTCTTTAATTTCTGAATTTACTTTCTGCATATTACTTTGAATTTCTCTATTTGCAAGATTGCATATTCAGTCGACTACTAAAGATTTAAGTCAACTTATTACGATTAATTTAAATTATATAAAATTCACCCCCACTTGTACTTTCAAAGACCGTGGTCCACGGTGGACCCACGCGGCCGCGTTCCTTTTTATAAAGTCAGTGTGGGATGCCCTCTACAAGCTTGAATGAACAAACCCAGTGCGGTCCGCGGTCGCTTTTGTGCGGGCGTGATGGTAGGTAAGTACGGGACCTACTAGGTTATCAATAAATAGAGGCCAAGGGTCTCACCTTACCCTTTTCGAACTTTCAAACTTGAAGCCTAAATATAACTGTTCATCTCTCTGTATAGACGGTTATTCTTGACTGCTTGGCCAGATTGCATTCTTTCTTCACATATCTAGTAACAATTCATGATTGTGTAGTTAATAAATTTCATCTTTTCATTTATTTGTTGCCCAGTAGTGCAGCGTCTCATTTTCTTCCCAATTTTCTTCGAAATATTAGTCTAGGGTAGAATTTATGTTGGTTTTTTTGTGTTTAAAGTAATTAAGGATTGGGTAACTGAGTAGGGACAAGTCGAGGTAAACAATTGAACATAAATGGAAGAAAATGTGAAACCCTAACTTAGTCACTAAAACTGCCTCAACCCGGCACGCAGTCACTCTCACGCGGTCTGTGTGGTTCAAATGTTTGAAAGATAACCTGCTTTCAGAGTGGCTACGTTGCACTTTGTGTGGTCCGTGCTGGCCCATCGCGGTCGCGACCCCAGTTTGTGTGGACTGTCGTGGGATATTCAGAGGCATGTCATTGAGGGCCTTTGACCAGTGCAGCCAACAATCACCATAGCGCGGTCCACGGTGCCCCTGACGTGGCAGCACTCCTGATGGTGCGGTCGGTGGTGCCCTGTTGTGCAATGGTGCCTGCAACCTTTTCAGCTACTATTCTGCATTTGATTTCAATAACCGCATCACTACTCATGCTTAAACTAATAATGTTAGACATGTTTTCTTGTAGAAAATGGTAAAAGAATGCGGACGGGGTGCCAAACAACCCGGCCGAGGTGACTCCTCCCGGGGAGGAAAATGGAAACAAGCCAAACCCACTCCTCGACCTAAGATGAAAACAAGAAAACAAGTTATTAGTGACGATGACTAATCGGGGAGTGAGTACATACCCTCACAGGACCTCTCTTATGACTCAGGGCCAGCTCTTCCAGTCCTAGCATCACCTACAACCCAAGCTTCACAAAGTGTACATTCTGAGTCATCTGATGGCTCAAGGTAGGCAACGGTGAATACTCCACCTTCCCCACAACTTTAGTATCTAGAGAGAGTGCAGAAGGTGAGATCAATGGTAATGATGAGGTACCTGACAGTGGTGTGCCCCAGGTTGGGGGTGTTGAACGAACAAGAAAACCCGAAGCTTGGGAAGATCATTTTGTCAACCAAGTGGCTTTCCACAAGTTCAGAGAGAGGTGGCCAATACGAAAACTGATTCCAGAGAGGAGTATCATTACAAGGGACCTTCTACCTCTAATCCCTAATGTACATAGACAGTTTCATACCAGAGTGGGATGGGAGCTTTTTCGGGATGAGTTAGTAGATGCCAATGAGCACACAGTGAAGGATTTCTACAGCAATGTGGCCCATGTCAAAAGGGGCTCAATTGCAACCAAAGTGCGAAACAAAAGTGTAGTGTTTCTGGGCAAGCTTTCAATGTGTACTTGGGGTTTGATGACGAGGATGAAACCCAGTACAATAAGCTATTGGTAATGGGTGAAGAGATTCTCCCTTGGTTAGCTAGGTACTTGGCCCACCCGGGTACTGTTCCAGATTGGTTGCAAGCAGGGAAGAAACTATTCTAAAAGACCTTCAACTTTGAGGCTCGAGGGTGGTTGACATTTGTGTGTAGCAGTCTTGACCCTTCTACCCACGATCAGACTATTCCACTTACATGGGCAGTTCTTGTTGCATCTATTATGGCCGGGTACCCTATCAATGTGGGCAATGTGATGTCCCGTGTGATTTCTGCTGTGGGACAAGAGCATGACTAGAATTAGCCTTTTCCCAACACTCTCACCGTGTATTTTCGGGATTTCAAAGTAAGTAAAATGTCATATGATGTGAAGGTAAGACCAGTGGTTCCGTTTTCGTGGCTTAACTGTTCAGAGGCCTGACAACCCAAAGGGCATCACTCCAGCTTCCAAATGATCTGTTATTGTTGAATCCTCTAGAGATTTTTCTCTTCAGTTATGGACACCGCTTGGATGTGCTCAAAATTTCAATATTCATATCATTTTCCATCATTCGTATCTTGTTCATTGTATTGTCTAGATCTTCTTGGTGGAAATATTCCTTTCTTTGTATTTGTATATCTTCTCATTTATCCATCTATGTTTCTAGACATCATAGCGATTTCCTCTTATAGAACTTCTGGATCATCAATTTATTCTCAGCAACTTCAGTAGTAGCTTTGAATGTAACAGTTTTCTTCTTCCCCTCTTGATTTGTCTTCTTCAGACGCATTCTTTCAAAAGCAATAAGCTCTCATCGTAGTTAATTATATAATAACTTGTTAAGATCTTGAGTTTTAAAGTGACAACTTTAGTTTGCCAGGTGGTTGGTAGACTTCTGAGAATTTTCCTAACGTGATCACCATTGGTGTATGATTTGCCAAAAGTTTTTAAGTCACTAATTATTTTACTGAACCGGGCAAACATTTCTTCGATGGATTCTCCTTTCTTCATTGAGAATAGTTCATGGTCGGGAAATAGCTTATTTATGTGGGTTTACTTTACCTTGTTGGCACCTTCATAAATAACTTCGAGTTCGTCCCACATTTCTTTGGTAGTATCACAACTAGAAATCCTCTCATATTCTTCACCGCTTATTGCATTGTGAAGCAGATTCCTTGCCTTGTGGTTTATCTATACAGCTTCCAATTGCTCCTTTGAATATGAGTCTATATCATCTGGGTCAGCGGGTTGTGGAGTGCTGGCAGGCAAAGGGTAGTTTCCCTTCTTGATAACTCTCCATACTTTGACATCGTATGATTTGGTGAAGATTTCCATGCGGATTTTCCAGTGGAAGAAGTATTGTCCATCGAAGTAAGGTGGTCTTACTTGAGAAGTTCCTTCTTGAAATAGAGCTTCAACAATAACCTGATTTGTCATGATCTTTTTCTCACAAGCTGTTAAGCAAAAAGTAAAAGTGTGAGCCTTGCTCGGATACCAATTGAAAGTACAAGGGAGTGAATTGTATATAATTAAAATTAATCGTAATAAATTGACTTAAAACTTTAGTAGTCGACTGAGTATGGCAATCTTGCAGATAGAGAAATTCGAAGTAATATGTAGAAAGTAAATGCAGAAATTAAAGACACCAGAAATTTTATATTGGTTCGGATTCAATGCCTCACCAGTTGTATGCTCTCTTTCCATCCCTGACTTGCTACACAACAGATTTATATAGGCTACTATGCTTGTTTGCAGTAAATTGAAGAGAGTTATTTTGGTTTGATCAAAGTATACTAAGGATGGGGTTGCACTATAAATTTATACAAGGATGAATGGTGAAGGCTTGAAACCCCAAGGGTTTTAATCCCTGGAAAGAGTTTATTCTTTCCAAGAATAAAGTACTAGTCGTTGCTTCTCTTTATATCTTTTCCTTGGCAAATGACGGGTTTGACAGAATTTTTCCTTGATTTTTGGACCTTCCGATCTTGACTGCTGTCCAGATCCTCTAGCTTTAATTGGTCATCAATGATTTGATCTGACTCGTCAATCACGGATGGCGTTGAATCTTTATTCCATTAGGGTAGATTTGATTTCCCAGAATCATGGAGTTAATCCCGTTTTACTGATGAAGAGTTGATTCTTTCCTTGTGCATCATGAGTATTTTTAGGGGAGCTTCCTTTGAGAATGATATCCTTGTTCGATATGGCAATTCCAATAGTTTCTTTTTGCTTCTTTGAACTCCTACACATGCATATTAATTTGCATCATTAAAATATGTTCTAACATTGTCATGACCTTAGCTGCATGGAGAATTTCAGAGACTATACATACCCAGCTCGTGCCAGTGCGGACCACACAAAGTTTACTGCGGCCGTACTGGCAACTTTAGAGACTGTGCACTTTCCATACTTTATTTTGCACAGCTTCAACACAATCCCTGCAACATCTCACAAACAATTATCTCAAAAGAATCAAAGAGAAATACAAAGACATGGGTTGCCTCCCAAGAAGCGCCTGATTTAACGTCGCGACACGACGCATGTTACTATCATATCACTTTAAATGAATGAGTTCCACCACGTGTTTGTAATCATACTCTCCAAAATAATGCTTGATACGATGCCCATTGACTCAGAAAACTTCACCATTTTTGTTCTTGAGATCAATAGCACCAAATGGGGCCACACCAACAACTTCTAATGGACCACTCCACTTTGACTTGAGCTTTCTTGAAAATAACCTCAACCGGGAGTTGAAAAGAAGAACCATGTCACCAATCTTGAATTCCTTTCCCCAAGCATATTTGTCGTCGAAATACTTCATCTTGTCTTTATACAAGGACGAGCTGGGGTAGGCATGAAATCTAAACTCGTCAAACTCATTGAGTTGCTCAACCTGGAGATTCGCTGCAACATCCCATTCTAAGTTCATCTTCCTCAAGGCCCACATAGCCTTGTGCTCCAATTCCACCGGAAGATGACAAGCTTTCCCAAACACCAACCGGCATAGAGATATACCAATTGGGTTCTTGCAAGCCGTCCAATAGGTCCAAAGAGCATCATCCAATTTTCTCGACCAATCTGTCCTATTAGCATTGACAGTTTTAGACAAGATACTCTTAATTTATTGGTTGGAAAATTCCACTTGGCCAGTCGCTTGAGGATGATAGGGGGTGGTCACTTTGTGATTTACTCTATACTTGTCAAGCAACAAATCAAAGACTCGATTGCAAAAGTGCGACCCTCTATCACTAATGATAGCACGGGTAGTGCCAAACCTTGTGAATATTCTCTTTTTTAGAAATGCCACCACACTTATGGCTTCATTGTTGGGCAAATGTAGGGCTTCGACCCACTTTGAAACATAATCCACCGCTACTAAGATATAGGTGTTCCCAGAAGAGCTCACGAAAGGACCCATAAATTCGATACCCCAAACATAAAAAATGTCCACCTCTAGAATTATATTAAGAGGCATCTCATCCTTTTTAGAAATCCCACCGGTCCTTTGGCATTCATCACATTTCTTGAGAAAGTCACCGACATCTTTAAACAAGGTAGGCCAATAGAAACCACAAATAAGCACCTTAGAGGCCGTACTCATCCCACCATGATGGACACCATAGGGAGAGGAATGACAAGCCTCTAAAATACTCAACTGTTCTTCTTTCGAGACATATCGACCAATCACATCATCGGTTAAAATCTTGAACAAATATGGCTCATCCTAATAAAAATCCAAGCTATCCCGCGTGAGCTTCTTTATTTGGTTAGAAGAGAGCTCATACGGGATTATACCAGTAACGAGATAGTTAGCGACGTTGGCAAACCACAGCATGTTATGCACTGACACCGCAAGGAATTGTTCATCGAGAAATGCATCATTGATTTCAAGGACGTCACAAGGCCTCCCTCCTCCTCAAAACGGGACAAGTGGTCCGCCACTTGATTTTAACTCCCTTTTCGGTCCACAATTTCTAGATCAAATTCTTGAAGAAGTAATACCCATCTCATCAATCTCGCCTTGGAATATTTCTTGGTCATCAAATACCTAAGGGCAGCATGATCGGTATGGATAATAACTTTGGCCCCATAAGGTACGGTCGGGACTTTTCCATGGCAAAAACAATACCTAGCAATTCCTTCTCGGTGACTGTGTAATTCCTTTGAGCTTCTTTCATGGTCTTGCTTGAATAGTACACCGGATAGAACATCTTGTTGATCCTTTGTCCCAAAACTGCCCCCATCGCAACGTCACTAGCATCACATATGAGCTCGAAGGGCAAGCTCCAATCTGGTGCAGTAATGATGGGGTAGTTGTCAACTTGTGTTTAGAAGTCGAAAGCCTCCATGCATTTCTTATCAAAAACAAACTTGGCATTTTTCTCTAGCAACTTAGACAATGTGTTAACTACCTTAGAAAAATCTTTGATGAACCTTCGGTAGAAACCCGTGTGCCTAAGAAAACTCCTCACCCCTTTGACAGAAGTAGGGGTAGAAATCCTTGAAATAACCTCGATCTTGGACTTATCAACTTCAATTTCTTTCTTTGAAATCTTTTGACCCACCACAATACCCTCTTCTACCATGAAATGACACTTTTCCCAATTAAGAACTAGGTTAGTGTCTTCACTTCGGGCCAAGACTCCATCCAAATTTACCAATCACTCCATAAAAGAATCCCCAGCCACGCTAAAATCATCCATGAAGACCTCCAATATATCTTCCACCATGTCGGTGAAAATATCCATCATACAATGTTGGAAGGTCGTCGGAGCATTACACAATCCAAATGGAATCCTCGAGAACGCGAATGTGCCATAAGGACATGTAAGGGTCATCTTATATTGGTCCTTTGGGGTGATGGGAATTTGATGGTACCCCGGGTAACCATCCAAAAAGCAATAGAAAGCCTGGCCGCAAGACTATCAAGCATTTGGTCAAGGAACGGCAATGGGAAATGATCTTTTCTAGTCACCTTGTTAAGTTTTCAGAAATCCATACAAACTCTCCAACCCGTCACTATTCGAATAGGAATAAGCTCATTGTTGGCATTGTTCACCACAGTCATCCTGCCCTTTTTAGGACACATTGTACCGGAGAAGTCCATGAACTGTCAGAAATAGAATACACCACACCGGCGTTAAGCCACTTGATAACCTCTTTCTTTACCACTTCTTGCATAGCGTTGTTTAGTATTCTTTGATGCTCAAGTGGAGGTCTAGAATCTTTCTCCAAAATGATCATATGCATGCAAAAGGTGGGACTTATACCCCAAAATATCGGCCAATGTCCATTCAATCTCTTTCTTGTGCTTTGAAGAACCGCCAAAGTGGCGTCAACCTGCACGTTAGTTAAGAAATACGAAAGAATAACAAGCAAAGTACAATTAGAGCCCAAGTATTCATATTTGAGGTGAGGAGGAAGTGGCTTCAACTCCAACACCGGTGGCTCCTCAATAGATGGCTTAGTTGGGGGAGTTTTACGATTCTCAAGATCCAAGGATAACTTTTTAGGCTCATATGAATACGAACCCATACCATTCAATGCATTTATGCACTCCACTCTCACAGCATCATCATTGACATCCATAATTAGAAGAACGACCTGAAGTGGATCCTCAATATTATCATCGCTCTTGTGTCATCCATTATCACCACCGTGAAAATGTCCACAAACGAGCACAGCTCGGTGCTATTTGGTTGCCTCATGGACTTGCACACATGGAACACTACCTTCTCATCCCTAGCGCGGAAAGTCATCTCTCCCGCCTTAACATCTGCCGAAGCCTTCCCCGTAGCTGGGAAAGGTCTCCCAAGAATAATGGGGACTTTAAATTCCACTTCACAATCCAATATAATGAAATCAGCTGGTAAGATGAATTTATCAACACGAATAAGAACGTCATCAATTATACCCAAAGGTCGCTTCATTGACTGATCCACCATTTGAAGTCGCATTGAAGTCAGGCGAGGTTGTCCAATTATCAAGGTCTTGAAGACCAAATATTGCATTAAGTTTATACTCGCCCCAAGTCACAAAGGGCTTTAGCAAAGTCAACACTTCCAATGGTACATGGGACAGCAAATGCACCGGGGTCCTCAAGTTTTGGAGCCAAAGAATGTATGATTGCGCTCATTGATGATTCATCTTGATTGTCGTGCACTATATTGACCTCTTTTTCATAACCAAATCCTTCATGAACTTTGCGTACCCCAGCATTTGCTCGAGTTCCTCCTATAAAGGCACGGTGATAGTTAGACTCTTCATTATCTCAATGAATTTCTTGAAGTGGTTGTCACCTTTTGCTTGGCCAACCATTGAGAATAAGACGGAGGGGGCCTAGGAAAGGGTGCCTTGGCTTTTGGCACCACTGGCTCGAGCGTATCAATCACGTGTTCCCTAGACGGATTCATAGCCTCTTGTCTCGCCTCCTCAAACTCATCAATATCAATTTGCACATCACTGTTCACATTGGGTTCAACTACATCCTCAACCACCAAAGGTATATCATCATCTCGCAACTCATCTTCATCAACCATAACTTGATTTCCTCTTAAGGCATGCATATCACCTCCTTTCCCACTTCATGTTGTCACTGCCATCACATGATTATTGTGCCCACCTTTAGGGTTTACTATTGTATCACTTGGTAGAGCACCCTTTGGGCGAGCGTTTAGAGATTGAGAGAATTGGGCAAGTTGCACCTCGAGGTTACGGATAGAGGTGTTGTGGGAGGCCAATTGAGCATAGAAGTCTTGGTTCTTTTTCATCATTTGCTCGAACGTAACTTTTGTTAGAAACTACGCTTAACGCTAGAGGGGAGGGGGGTGAATAGCGTTATAATAAAAAAAAGCGTAAACTTGCGGAATTTAAAAATTGCAGGAATGAAATAAGTGCGATAAGTAAATAATAAGGAACGAACGCACCGATGTATCCTGGTTCACCACAACCCGTGGCTAGTCCAGTCCCCGAGAGACTCTCTCGAGATTTCCACTATCTTCGTCAAGCTTACGGGTGCTTAACAAACCGTTACAGTTGCTCAAGGATACCACACCTTAAGACTTCACTTGCTTGAGGATACCTCACCCCAAGACTTCAACCACTAAGACTTTGGGTACTTAGCAAACCTGACAAATGAGAAGATATGTTCTTCTCAAACAACTCTCTTTTACAACAAATACTCTCTCAATAGAGTGGATAAAGAGATACACAATAGGCTCTATGAACAACACAAAGTTGTCTATCAAATGGCTCAACAAAAGCTCTAAAATGATGCTTGAAAATGATCAATATGTATATCAATATATGCAGGAGTTGTGTGTTTAAAATCAGCTCAAAAGACCTCTTTTTATAGGTGAAAAAAGTGGTGCTGACCGTTGCTTAATTGATAAATAAAATCCCTGATTCTGTGCTCAGACAATCGATTGTTTGGAGTAGACAATCGATTGTTTGACCAACGTTCAAAAAACAGATTCCTGATTTTAGGCTAAACAATCGATTGTTAACCCTGAATAATCGATTGTTCTTCAACGTTCAAAAATCAATTTAGGATTCTGTGGGAACGGTCAAAAGATAATCTATTGCATGAAAATGACAATCGATTGTTTATGAGTATAATCGATTGTATGATAACAACAATCGATTGTTTTGATGTTTAAAAACTTCGGTTGCACACTGTCTCAAAATAATCTATTGTTAAAAGTAGACAATCGATTGTTTGCTATTTTGAAAAACTTCAGATCACACTGTAATACAATCGATTGTAGGATTCAAATAATCAATTGTTGAGGTCCAGATTTTAAAAGACATGTTTAAAAACCATTTTGACTAAAATACAAATCATTTTGGTTTAGCACAAAGATGCATGTTTATGATAAAAATGTTTTATGCATGTTTATGATGACCTAATGTTGAGCCAAAGGATAAGATAACTTAAACGTTGTCCTTACATTGGTTCTACCAAACGACCTACGTCTTGGGTCTTCGGTCTTGAACTCTTTGGCTCGTTCATGCAATTTCGTCATCAGTATGCTTCTCGCCATTTGATTTATTGTCATATTATATCGTTGTTTGACACTTGACTTCATTGTTTGTCATTCATCAAAACCTATACCTGAAAATCATGCTCATACAACCAAAGCGCACATATCATAGATATACATGATTTCCAACAACTTTAATTCGACCCGTGTTATTACCTGAAGAACTAGACCCTTGAGATTGAAACAGCGGTGGGTTGTTCAGTAGTTGATACATCGGAGGTCTTTGAAAGCCTTGCCCCCCGATTACCTTGACCACCATTGTTATTCCACCCACCTTTGCCATTGTTTTTGTTCCAATTGTTGTTGTTGTCACCATTCTAATTCCCTTGATTACCCGAATTGTTGTTCCCCCAATTTCCACCTTGATTGTTGTTATTGTTCCAATTACCACCTTGTTGATTGTTATTATTCCAATTTCCGCCACCTTGTTGGTTGCCCCAATTTCCTTGGGTCGCCATTGTTGGTTCAAAGAGTTACCTCGGTTGCCTTGGTAGTTACTGGCATATTGAATCTCCTCGCTTTGATCATCATAGCACTCATTTGAAAAACATTCTCATCATCATAGTTATCACAATTTCCTTGAGGTTGTTGCCCTCTTTGCCTCCTTTTCAACATAATCACTCCTTTCATGGCATTAACATGGCGCGCGCTTTGGACTTGTTACAATTTCACCTTCGCTAATTGATTTATTATTGTTGTAAGTTCGGTAATGGCTTTGACATGGTCATGCAACTCCTTATGCAAATGTATGACTGTAGGGTCACCTTGAGGAACATTTTCTCGACTTTGCCATACTGAAGAAGTATCAGTCATTCCATCTAAAACATCCCAAGCTTCATTGTAGGGAAGCTTCATAAAATTTCCCCCGGCCAATTGATTTGCAATACATTGGTTTGTTGTGTTGATGACCCATATAGATCGTTTGTTGAATCATCATATGATTCATGTCATTGTTTGGGCACTCTTTCACCATAGTTCTAAATCTCTCCCATATTTCGTTCAAGGGTTATTGACTCTTGTTTGAAAGCCAAAATTTCATCACAAACACTGCTATATGACTTGGAGAAAAGAACTTGGAAATGAATTTGTCCGCCAATTCATCCCACGTTGTGATGGAATGATTGGGCATTTCTAACCAATCCAACGCTTTGCCCCGAAGAGAGAACGGGAAAAGCTTCAATCTCAACGCATCCTCCAACACGTTTGTCTGCTTGCTACCCCAACATTTATCTACGAACCTATAATGATCCAATTGGTCATTTTGAGCTCTAATGTGTCGTTCAACAGTCTGAGGCCATGAGCAACATCATTTCAGGTATATAGACTTGTACGCTGGTCGGAATTGAATTTCGGTAAGTTCATAGTGGAATTGGAAAGAGAATTCTCATTTTGAAAGCTTAAAGTTGAAGAAATGAACTAGGATTGGAATTTTCAGTAAATGGCCTCAAAATTGGGATGAAAAGTTTTCGATAGGTTCTTATGATGATATTGAGCTTGGGCGTATGCCCGGATCGGGTTTTTGATGTCCCGAGAGTGTTTTGGAGCCTATTGTGGAAGTTAGCATTTTAGAAGAAATTGCATAAGTTTGGCTTAAAGTGCATTTTAGTGTTATTGATATCCTTTGGGATTCTGAGACTGGGAGCAACTCCATATGGAGGTTCTGGAGTTGGGAGCGTGATCGGAAGTAAATTCAGAGGTCCGTAGGTTATTTTGATGTTGTTTCAGAAAAGATAGAAATTTGAAGGTTTTGGTGAAGTTTGACCGAAAGTGGACTTTTTGATATCAGGGTCGGAATCTGATTCTGAAAGTAGGAGTAGGTCTGTAATAACAAATATGACTTGTGTGCAAAATTTGAGATCAATCGGACGTGATTTGATAGGTTTAAGCATCGAGAGTAGAAGTTGGAAGTTCTAAAGCTCATACAGTTTGGATTGGAGGTTGATTCACGATTTAGCGTTATTTGATGTGATTTGAGGCCTCAATCAAGTCTGTAATGTGTTTTGGGGCTGGTTGGTGTTATTGGTCGGTCCCGGGGGGCCTCAGGTGTGTTTCGGGTTGTGTTGTGCTTTTATTTGACGTTTCAACGCCATTTCTTTGGACATAAAGGGGTACCATATTAAACAAATGAGCTCCAATTAAGTTTTTGTTGAACCATTAGATCCGTATCGTAATTTCAAGCCATAGCAAAGAGAATCGTCGAATTTGGACATCGTATGGGGAAGTTATGCTTGTTTCCATGCCGAGAAAGTGCTGGTAATATCAAAACTGCAAAAGCGAAAATCTACAGCAGAAGTGAGATCGCGGAAGTGGCAATTTGTCGGCAGAAGCGAAAGTTTCTGTGGAAGCAGGAATTTTTCCGCAAAAGCGGGACCGTGAAAGCGGAAAATTTTCTGCGGTAGCGGAAACTGCTGGAGGCAGAGTGGTTTCTTTAAAAATCGGAATTGGCTCATTCTTCACTTCATTTCTTCCATGGGATCCGACTTTGGAGCAACTTTGGAGAGCCATTTTCATCACCAAGCATGAGGTAAGTGATCTCCACTAGTTTTGAGTATATGCATCAATTATGTATGGATTTTAGCATGAAAATGGGTAGAAATTTGAGGGTTAGAGGAAGACCTAGAAATATTTGTTATTAGCTTTTTTACCACGAATTTGAGCATGGAATTCAGAGAAGATTATATAATTGAGTTCCTAAAGTCATGGGTAAACTTTATCTTTGAAAAATTTTAGATTTCCGAGCACGTGGGCCTGATGTCATTATGGTCAACTTTTCGTTCAGGGTTGGAATTATTATATATTGGATTATAATAAATACCTTAACATATATTAATGGATATACATAATCATTGGTTAACTTTGGGAGCATTGTACGTCGGTTCAAGCCTTCAGAAGAATGTAGAATGTCGGTTATGGGTCTTCGGAGCGAGGGGAGTCTCCTTTCTAATCTTGTGAGGGGGAAATTACCCCATAGGTGAGTTAAACTAATTATGTGCTTCTAATTGTGGATACATAGGTGACGAGAGTCCGTACGTAGCTACTATTATGCTATTGTCCAGGTAGTCTAGGACCCAAAGGCATGTTATACCTGGATTAATTGTGAACCCATTAATGGCGTTAATTGCTTCAATCACATAGAATTTGCAAACGATTTCTTAAAGGATTACACTTCTTTCCTTAAAATAGATTAAAAAGGGAATTGCTTGTAATTGGATAATGGTTCCCGAATAAATTCCTTTTTGGCTATTTGTGTATGATTTTCGATGTGTACATGCTTCGCATGTATGATTTGCGAGCAGGGTATGTGTTTAATTTTGGAACGGGCCGTTCGCCTCAAGAAATAGATGCATCTATCGTAAGCGCCGCTCGACCCTCGGCAGTGCACACTTTACATTTCTGTTGGAGCAGGCCGTCGACCCCGGCATGATTTGCGCATGTTTGTGTTGTTGTCGTGAACATATTTGATTTGTTTCATGCCTCACTATGGCTCGAGATCATATTGTTAATAATAACAAGCAATCTAAGGAAATTTTCCATGGAAGAATTATATGCTTACGTGTTTCCTCTATCTTGATTAGAACCATGTTTATAAAACAAATCTACTGTTTAATATATTTATTATGGATAAATAGTCATTGGACTGCTAGTGAGTTCCAAGGTTGACCATCTCGTCTCTATCCCTTCGGGATTAGGTGGGACACTCATTGGATACACGTTATTTTTATACTCATATTGCACCTGCTGTGCATATTGTTGCACAAGTTTATTGTGCGGCTCGTGGCTTAGCGGCATAGCGGCATGACGGGCGTAGAGACTAGGTGAGCTATATTTTTTCGAGGCGATTCTGCAGCTAGTATAGTGTCTTTCAGAATTTTATTTACTTTCTGTCCAATTGTATTCAGGACAGTTGTTGTACCTATTTGGTTTCCTTAGAAAATTGCTCATGTACTTGTGACTTCGGGTTCTGGGGATGTATTCGGATTTATTCAAAAATTTTGAAAGTTGATTTAATATTTCCTTATATAATTGGAGGAACATACTGAGTATTGCTTTAATCATAATAAAGAAGTGTTTTTGAAATTATTAAAATAAGAATTTAAATAAGTATTTTTGTTGGCTGGCCTGACATAGTGTCCGGCGCCACCACGACCCTTAATGGATTTTGGGTCGTGACAACATGATATTAGAGCCAGGTTCCTGTCGGTCTCACGAGTCATGAGCAAGTCTAGTATAGTCCCGCGGATCGGTACGGAGATGTCTGTACTTATCCTCAGGAGGATACATGGATGTTAGGAGTACTTCCCTTCTTGATTTCCTTATCATATGGTTTGATTTCTTTGAGGCTTATGCCTTTGATTCATTCTTACTCAGTCTTACGCGGTGCGAGTGCTCGCTAGAAATCGAGAATTTAAAGAATTGAAATGGCACTACAAAGGTGGTGTGGGATAATTTTCCCGGTATAGTTGATGGTACTATTATAGTCGCTTTATGGGAGGATATTCTATTCTTTTAGCTTAGTAACAGGACTGCTAAAGAGCCTTGAGGCTAGGCACAGGTTGCCATGATGCTTATGAGCAATTATTTTTGCAGTGTTGTTGTGATGGTAGGATGTTTGCCCACGTGCCGAGGCAGTGGATGAATTAAAGGGAGGCTTACTCAGCGTGTAATCAAGGAATTTAGTATTTTATTTCTGGCATCGGCAAAAGGCAATCGAAATACGAATGGTCTGATGTGGGCTAGTGAATGTAATGAAACTTGGTAATTGCAAGCGTGGAAGAGCTATCTTCTATGATGGGATGTCGTGGTCCTATTGGAATGTACCAAGTTCATTGATGTTATAATTTGCTACAATTCGCCTTTATGGCAAGATATTGTGGAATAGTATTGGAGATACGACTGTCAGTTGTCGCATTGTGCGATGGTTCAAGATCGAATAAGAATTTCTAATGTTGATGGATCGATAAAGATGACCTTTGGAAAGGCATAAAAATTAACAGCTATTGTGGGTTCAACTGCCACGAAGATAGGTTTTATTTGAGGCAACAATTGAGCAGCAAAGTATGAGGAAGAACATGTGGAAGGCGTCAGGCGACGTTTAAAAATTTCTAAAAAGTTGAGTATGAGAAGCAAGGTCGAGTGACCTATTAAGGAGACAAGTTCCGCCAAAGTGGGAGAGTGGCGGGGGTTGGCTTGGTAATTAGAAGACTACGCGCCTTAAGGAGATTTTGGATCAAATTGGGGATTTTAAGGATTTGTGATTGAAGGCCGCGGGTATAATATGAAGTATGGGCTATTGGTATCATAGTGAATGTACCCCGTGTAGCGGCGTCGGAAGATGTCAGGAGGTGATTCCCCTAGGTGGGTTATTCCCTATGAGCAAGTTAGCGGTCGCGTGGTTGGCGAAGCTTCTGCGGGGAAGTTCACTGGTTGTTCGATAAGGAGATCAGTCGGTCGAACTCTAGAATTATGAAATGATGGCTTCAAGCTAAATGGGAGAGTCCCACTCTTAGGATTGGGCTGTATGGTTTACGACTTGCATGATTTCTGGTTTTTAGCATATTGATGAGTTATTTCAGCTATAAGAAACGACCATAAGTGGTAATTCGAGCAAATGAATTGCTGGAAGCATCTATGGTTTGCCTTATTGGCTCATGTTCGGACTAGAAAAAAGGTTCAGGATTTATGCCTTGCATAGATGCATGTTTCAGAGGAAGTGATTTCGTCGGGTGCTTCGCGGAGAGAGTGTTCGTGTGTTATAAGATCTAGGGAGTTAGTAACATTCGGGACCAAGTCAGAGCGGGTGGCTCTCAGTAATGGAGCTCGTGAATTCAAAGGGTAAAGTGTGGTGCCAAATGATGTCGACCTTATAGGTACAAATAAGAATCAAGCTTTGTAGTAGATTATGAGAAGGTGCACAAAATGTTCTATGATATTTTGGCTTGCGGTATAGCATTTGAGAGATATGAAATGGTTCATGGGATTTGAGACAACATGGTCTCGTGATTCAAGGTCACTCGAGATGAGTGCAGATGGAGTATGTTATGTGTTGAATGAAGAAGTATTATTTCCAAGGCAATTATGGGTAAATTGGAAGGAGGTAGGTTGATTAGCCATTGTTGAATTGGCATATTGGTGTCAGTGATCAGTTCCTTTAGCGTGAGCAAGTTATGCAAGTGATTTGTGGCGGTACGTGTGAGGCTTGTCGGGCCGTAATTGATTTTGTTCAAAAGCATTCTTCTATTATGGCTTGTTATGTGTAGGCAAATCCCAGAAGGGCTATGATGGCTTGGACCACTACATAGAAATTCGCATATTTGGCGGTTATCAGAATTCGCTTGTATGTTGCTATAGTTCTCCTAAAGTGAGTTAAACTGAAAAGTTTTATATGATGAAGTGTTAGTCTATCAGCGATTCCAGAGTTGTGATGGAAATCATGTCTATTGTATATCGGTTCGTGAGGTGCAGTGAGTGGTATTGAATTTGAAGTAAGGACGAAGGTTGCAGTTTGGTAAATGACTGTGATGTCACGAGCTTGGATGAGCAGGAAAGGAGTTTCAATGTTTTGAATAAGTTGGTATTGTCGTCAGTATCACCTGAGATTTGTGTTTTGTGAGGAAGGCTTTGCATCTTAGTTAAGGATTCTTGATTTCTTTTTAGCGTTAGTGCGGTCGGTTGTTTGGATGTGCAGGCCCATTATTTATTTTGGAAGGTTGTGGGACCGTGTCCAACCGAAAGATTGTATGAGTTTGACGTGTAGTCACTTGATTGATTAGAGATTTAAACCAAGTATGAGGATTTTGGTAATATCATCGATTTGAGAATTTATGCCTAAAGGGCACTCTTATTTTTTTAAAGCAAATTTTAGATTTTATTAATAAAGAAAATAAAGTTACCACAAATAGGTGAAATACAAATAAGGGAGTCAAATCGCCGGAGTTGTTACCCATATAACACAACCGGTCTAACCTTACCGTATTCAACCTATTATGATAATATTACAAAAAAGCAAAAGAAAAATTACAAGAATATAGGTTTATACGATAAGGAGGGAGACGCCAGTATTGTCACCCATATAATAATAACTGGCACCAACCTTACCTTATAAATCCTATCGAGGCCCTAGAAAGCCTCATGAAATAAAAAGCAAGGAAACGATGAACATTGTGATGGTAAAGAAAGCGGATTTGCTTTTTTTTCTTCATATTTGTGTACGGTTAGCTCCAATTGTCTTTAACCTTCACGCTTGTTCCTCGACCGAATAGGTTTTAAGACGGATGGTTGCACGGCTTGTTTTTGCTTTGCGATTCTCATCAGGGGCCTTCGAATGTTAGTGTCTGCTCCCATCCTGTTGTCGCAAACTCTTTCCCTTTCACAAAATTTCTTATTTGCTTTAACATGCATAGGTGATAAATCACCATTTGTCACTGCTTCTGCTCGGCAATGTGATAAGATTTCTTCTTCCCCCCCTTCTTCATAGATATGTCTTCCTATTTCCTCATTCATAAATTGGCTATTCTGGATGTTGACTTGTGAAGCATTTAACACAATCTGTTGATGTCCCTTCTCCAAGGATGGGCATTTCTTTGTTCTATGTTGACTGACTTCAAGAGTTTCTTGATATACCTCTTCAGGATGTATTTGCATTCCATTTGGAATTGAAACTTCAGCCGAGACTGGAACTGTTGGGACAGTGAATTTACTATCTTTTTTTGATCCTTCTAGTTTGCTATATGTCTGCTGATGATTTGAATTCTGTGTATCCTCTTCTTCTGTTGATTTTGTTAACTGTTTCTCAACCTCAAGATTAAATCGATCAGTAGAATGTTGCAAAGGATTTTCCAGATGTAAGGAAATAGAGTGTGCATCAAGTGGTTCGATTAGTATCGACCTGTTTGAACTGATGTTATCTTCAGCAGCCGCATCTATTTTGGTGAGCTTATCTAAATCAGATGATTTAGACAGTTCACCTTTTGCTTGTCCAACCACTGAGCTTTTATTGCCTATCTAGTTTTGGTCGAACAGCTTCAGTTGGTTTATTTTTTCATTGTCATTTTTACAGAATGCAGGTTCCCCCTTTTGCTTGATAGGGATTGAGCAGGATCAGGCTCAGTTGTTTGGCCTCCTACCATTTGGTTGTTGCATCTGCTATGTTGACCTTCAAGAGCAACCATTTGCTCATCCTGTGCAAAAGCAGTTTTGTGGTCTGTTATTACTTGCAATGTCCCAGTTATTTCTGCAATATCAGATTGAGCAAATACATCATTCACTCCTGCCTTGAGTAATACTGTTGTATCTGAATGTCCAGTTCTTTTCTCTTTGGACTCCATTACATTGGCCATTTTGACAGAAGGCATAGCTAGATTAGACATTTTACTACATTGTTGTGATTCATCAGTTAGGAATCATCACAATAACTTGGAACTGTTTCATTGTCTACTGACTCAATTGAAGCATCAATTGGACTAGTAATAACATTCAAAGCCCCTGACTCTCCAATGTTAGTGTCATTTGCTTTGATAGAAGTATTGTTATCAGTTTTTAACACTAACTACTTCTCAGTGGTATTTTCTTGCCTATGAACATCTACCAGCTTCTTGATAGAATTATTTTCAGATGAACTACTAGAGGGATCAGAACTGACTTTCATAGTAGAACCTTTTGCCTTATCATCCAAAAAACTCAAGTGGTTGACCTCTTTGTTAAGAACTAGCTGCTGCTCAATATTCTTACCTTGGTACTAGCCTCTACCAACTTCTGGACAGAGATGTTTTCAATGTCAGCTACTGCAATAGAAACAGTAGGTTAAAACAGGTGAAGTTCCATTTCCAGATTGGATTTCATTAACACCATTCAGAGGAGTATGTAACATAACTGAATTCTGCCTTTCATTAACCTGCATCCCATGACCATTTGGATATGAAATAAGTTGACCAGTTTGGACAGCAGAGCCTGATACCTTTACCTGTCCTATATCATGAAAATCAGATCGACGACCTGCTAGGTTAGCATTCAGATAGTCCCTTGCGTCACCTTCTAACTTAGACAGACTGCTCCTTTCACTTGAAACAGTATTTAGAACTGCTGTTCCATTTCCAGAAATCCATCGACACGATTTAACATTATGTCCTTGGTGATTACAAAGTGTGCAGTATGCAGGAACATTATCGAGGACTATCTTCTGGCCGAAATCTGATGCCTTTCCAGATTTTGAGTCTACTATCTTGATCTTTATTTTCGTTGGATGTTTGTCCAGTAAATTGATCAATACTTTAACTCTTCCCGTACCTGGTCGTGTTCGATCTTTAGTAGCTTTGTCTACTGCAGTAGGTTTTCCTAGTGCTGATGCAATGGACAGTAAAGATTTTTTGGCAAAAAGATTAGCAGGCAGGTCAGGCAAAGAAATCCATGCCACAGCTTTCGACGTTTCCTCTCGCGGATGAAATCCCATTGACCATGAGAATGTCCTAAAGAAGAAATCGTCTCCTTCATCCCTTACATATCCATTAGTTCTTGACACCACCTGAGCATAATCTTCGAACAAATCAAATCTTACAAGAATGTGACGATATTCTAACTGACCGATATTACAACTGCCTTTGACACCAAGTTGATTCGGCAGAATATTCCTCAACTCTTGAAGTTCTGGCTTTCCATATGAGAATTTGAATATCACAGCTTGTTGAAGACCTTCCTCCTTAGTGAAAGAATTCACTTCATCTACTGTAAACTCCACAGTTGGCAAACCTTGATCGAAAGAAATTGGACAAAGTTGCAGCTGAGGTTTGGTCTCGACAGATTGTTGTCCAGCAATCAACGACGCAAATGATTGTTTGGATCCATATCCAGATTGTGTTTTGGGTATATTTTCGAAGCCTCTCCCACAGCACAAGGCTGGGGAGAGAGCGACACTTCCATAAGATTCGATCAGAATCCAAACATAAACATTCCTTCTATACAATTGGAATTGGATTGAGCTGATAATTTAGTAGTTACTGTAGATCGAAACTAAGATCCAAGATGTAGAAGAAATGGTCACAGATATGACGAAAAAATAAATGTAGGATTGTTCGCAAGAAGAAGAGGATTATGTGGCTCCAAAATTACACCAATCCACCTCAAGGTTCCGGTTGAAATAGTGTCGAGATCACTATTCCGATGAATGGTGAAAGGAGAGCATTCTTGGTTAAACTATTCAATCTGTTTACGAGGATCTATTAAAGGGCACTCTATTTATTGGGTTATGGACTGTGGAGGTTCGCTCCGGTTATGATGGATGTTCTTGTGTGTTATGAGAAGAGGGAAACTAACATGGAAATTTGAAAGGTCATTCGCCTAGTTAGGCCCGATCGATTTGAGGTCGGTGGATGGATTTAACTGTGGGAATGAGCCTTACATCAGGCCGGTTGTGTTTATTTCAGCAATGCGCTCTTTATGGAAAAATAGTCGCGGTCCTATTTCATGGTCAACTAATTCATGTAAAGATATATTGCGCCATATGAGTTGTGAGACGGCATTGGTAATTTCTTATGTGTTGAGGTTCCGCGCAGTGGTGATGTTATGTGAGCAGGATGGCTCTTGAGATTTAGATCATGAATCGCACCTCAGTTGTGCTTGAGTTTGGTACCCTATAGTGCTATATTTGTCCTCAGGGATAGTATTATACGCCTTAGCGTGTCTATGACCGATATTCGGTATTTGGTTGTAATGAGCAATTTAGCTCGATGTGTATCTCCTTATGTGAGTTCTACATGTGGATTGGGTGGCACGCCGCCATAGGTATGTTATTTGGATCGGGTGGAACGCCTCCATGGTTATGCTATTTGGATTGAGTTGCCCGCCGCAACAGTATGATGTTCAATATAGTCCCCCATATTTGCTTTTATGTGTTTTGTCCCCTACTTTTACCAGAATTCTAGTTCTAGTTGTGAGCGCGTCGCATGTATGATTCGCGAGCGGGGTAATTAGATCTCCTTTTCAGAGTTAGGATTCCTTTTTGTATCGCATTCTAAGAGATAGCCTATAGGCACATTGTGGCATCATATGGGACTTTTTATTATGTACGAGGTGGCTTATTGCCTAAGCAGTTCGTACTGGGTGAAACCAGATTATTGGAGTTAGGATCAGTGCAATCTGATTATATGAACTATATTTAAAGAGCAGGGATCGTTCTTTTGTTTCGGATAAGGTATGGATCTTGTCAGGAGTAACGACCCAATGATTTGTTGATTCATCAATTGGTTATGAATTTCAGCACGTCTCTTCCGTCGTATCGGTATTGTAAAAGCTAGAGCAAGACCTATGTAGGTCATGAGATGCAATGGGAGCATCAGATTTGTGGAATTTCGACTATTATATTAAAAGAATATTATTGTGGTCCTATGAGTAAAGTGAAGCAAAGTGTGAATTCAGCAAAGTTATGCAGTCATGTTTGGGTACAGCGTGAAATGATTGATAGGGTAATCATATGTTGAAAACAAGCTTGGCAGGAAATTCCGGATGTTGGAATTGGGCTTTAAGGCTTATTTGCTTGACTAAAGGAGTGTATATGAGGATTATCGACCTAATGTACTCAACTGAGTTGTGGTAGTACGAAAAGGTGCGTAAGGTGCTAAATAGTGATGTCAAACTACTTCGGTATAGTTCTCAGCACGTTCGAGCACGAACGTATGTTTAAGTGGGAGAGAATGTAACGATCCAACCGGACATTTTGAGCTCTAACGTGTTGTTCAGCATTCCGAGGCCATGAACAGCTTCATTTCAGGTATATAGACTTGTACGCATGGTCGGAATTGAATTTCAGTAAGTTCATAGTGGAATTGGAAGGAGAATTCTCATTTTGAAAGCTTAAAGTTGAAGAAATGAAGTAGGATTGGAATTTTGAGTAAATGACCTCGGAATTGGGATCCAAAGGTTCCAACATGTTTGTATGATGATTCAGACTTGGGCGTAAGCCTGGATCAGGTTTTGGATTATCAGGGAGCGTTTTGGCGCCTATTGTGGAAGTTAGCCTTTTAGAAGAAATTGCATCAGTTTGGCTTAATGTGCATTTCAGTGTTATTGAAGTCCATTTGGGATTCCGAGACTGGGAATAGCTCCGTATGGTGATTCTGGAGTTGGGAGCGCGATCAGAAATGAATTTGGAGGTCTGTAGGTCATTTTGAAGTTGCTTAACTAAAGATAGAAATTTGAAGATTTTGGAGAAGTTTGACCAAAGTAGACTTTTTGATATCGGGGTCGGAATTCGATTCTGAAATCTGTAGTAGGTCTGTAATGTCAAATATGACTTGTGTGAAAAATTTGAGGTCAATCGGGCGTGATTTGATAGGTTTAAGCTTCGAGAGTAGAAGTTGGAAGTTCTAAAGTTCATAAAGCTTGGATTGGAGGTTGATTCACGATCTAAGCGTTGTTTGATGTGATTTGAGGCCTCGAGCAAGTCCGTAATGTGTTTTGGGCTGGTTGGTGTTATTGGTTGGTCCCGGGGGTCTCGGGTGTGTTTTGGGTTGTGTTGCGCTCTTATTTGACGTTTCAACGCCATTTCTTTGGGCACAAAAGGGGAACCATATTAAACCAATGAGATCCAGATTAACTTTTTATTGAACCATTATATTTGTATCGTAACCATTATATTCGTATCGTAATTTCGGAGCCATAGCAAAAAGAATCATCAAATTTGGACATCGTATGAGAAAGTTATGCTCGTTTCCATGCCGAGAAAAGTGCTGGTACTGTCAAAACCGCAAAAGCAGAAATCTACCGCAGAAGCGGGATCGCGGAAGCGGGAATTTGTCCGTAGAAGTGGAAATTTCCGCGAAAGCGGAAATATTTCCTCAAAAGCGGGACCGCGGAAGCGGAAAATTTTCCGCGGTAGCGGAAACTGTTGGAGGCAGAGAGGTCTTTAAAAATCGGACTTGGCTCATTCTTCACTTCATTTCTTCCATGGGAGTCAACTTTGGAGCAACTTTGGAGAGCCAGTTTCATCACCAAGCATGTGGTAAGTGATCTCTACTAGTTTTGAGTATATACATCAATTATGTATGGATTTTAGCATGAAAATGGGTAGAAATTTGAGGGTTAGAGGAAGACCTAGAAATATTTTGTTATTAGATTTTTACCACAAATTTGAGTATGGAATTCAGAGAAAATTATATATTTTAGTTCCTAAGGTCATGTGTAAACTTTATCTTTGAAAAATTTCGGATTTCCGAGCACGTGGGCCCGAGGGCGTTTTGCTCAACGTTTTGTTAGGGGTTGGAAACAGTTATAAATTGGATTATAACGAATACCTTAGCATATATTAATGGATTTACATAGTCATTGGTTAGGGCATTGTACGTCTGTCGAAGCCTTCGGAGGAATGTAGAATGCCGGTTATGGGTCTTCAGAGCGAGGTGAGTTACCTTTCTAATGTTGTGTGGGGGAAATTACCCCATAGGTGAGTTAAACTGATTATCTGCTCCTAATCATGGGGGCTATATATGCACGAGGTGATGAGAGTCCGTGTGTAGCTACTATTTTGCTATTGTCTGGGTAGTCTAGGACCCAAAGACATGTTATACCTGGATTAATTGTGAACCCATTGATGGCTTGAATTGCTTGAATCATGTAGAATTTGTAAACACTTTCCTAAAGGATTACACTTTATTCCTTAAAATTGATTTAAAAGGAAATTGCTTGTAATTGAATAATTGTTCCCGAATAAATTCCTAATTGGCTATTTGTGCATGATTTTCGATGTGTACCTGCGTCGCATGTATGATTTGCGAGCAGGGTATGTGTTTAGTTTTGGAATGGGCCGATCGCCTCGGTGAAATAGATCCATCTGTGGTACGGGCCACTTGACCCTCGGCAGTGCACACTATACATTTCTATTGGAACGGGTCGTTGACCTCGACATAATTTGCGCATGTTTGTGTTGTTGTCTTGAACTTATTTGAGTTGTTTCATACCTCACTATGGCTCGAGATCATATTGTTAATAATTAAATCTAAGGAAATTTTTCATGAAAAAATTATATGCTTACTTGTTTCCTTTATCTGGATTAGAACCATGTTTATAAAACAAATCCACTGTTTAATATATTTATTATGGATAAATAATCATTGGACTGCTAGTGAGTGTCAAGATTGACCATCTCGTCTCTATCCCTTTGGGATTAGGCGGGACACTCATCGGGTACACGTTATTTTTGTACTCATACTACACCTGCTGTGCATTTTGTTGCACAGGTTTATTGTGTGGCTCGTGGCTTAGCGGCATAGCAGCATGACAGGCGTAGAGACTAGGTGAGCTGTATTTCTTCGAGGCGATTATGCCGCTAGTATAGTCTCTTTCAGAATTTTATTTACTTTCTATCCAATTGTATTCTGGAAAATTGTTGTACCTATTTGGTTTCCTTTAGAAAATTGTTCATATACTTGTGACTCCGGGTTTTAGGGATGTATTTGTATTTATTCAGAAATTTTAAAAGTTAATTAATATTTCCTTATTTAATTGGAGGAACATACTGAGTATTGCTTTAATCATAATAAAGAAGTATTTTCAAAATTATTAAAATAAATAATTTAATTAAGTATTTTAGTCGGCTGGCCTGACCCTTAGTGGATTTTGGGTCGTGACAGAACCCCTTCAAGTGCTTGTACACATTTTGATCGGAGGCGCCTGTAAAATATCCTCTTTGCTCGAGCAGGGTCAACATACCATTTTTGATTTGAAAGTTCCTCGCCCGGATTCGGGGAGGAACTATGGCACTCGTGTACCCTTAATTTGGTAGAACTCTTAGGGCCACTCTTGGTTGAGGCGGAGGAGGGTTTGGAATGTTCTCATTCGGAATAGCATTTGCATTGGCATTCCAACCTGTCATTTGAGCTTGAGGTAATATATCTTCTTGTTCCAAAACCTCAACCTCCTCCCCCGCGACCACGTTGCTAAAAGGTTCATTTGCATTTAAGCCATGTGTACATGAGTGATTGACACCAACAAAATTAGTAAAAAGAAGGAAAGTGAAGCAAAATACAAAACTAACTAAACACATAGTCAACACCATAAGCTCCCCGGCAGTGGCGCCAAAAAGTGATCGCTGCCAACTCAACCCTACATGAATATAGGAAGAGCGGGTCGCAACATCTTTTACCCGAATAGCAGTTCGGGATCGAATTTCCATAGGTAGCTAGTAGTAGAGTTGTATTGTCTATCTAGCCTGGAGATGCGTTTGTGCTTCTAATTGCACTTCAAACATTTTTGGATTTTTATATTTATAACTACTATTTTATGATCTAAGGATTAAAGCTACATTATGCTAAGGGAATATTGCTAAGTTGTAATTAATATAGAGAAAGGCACTAGGGTCGTGGCATCACCTAGGTGGTCAATTAACAGGTAGAAACTACTAAGGATAAATTGACATATTTGGGGCTTATGCTATAACCATTACACATTTATACCCAATCTCACACCTTTCAGTAGAGAGAGTGATATTGCCCAATTTACTCTCTCGAGACCAATTGGGTAGGCTAATTAAACCAAACAACTAGGGTTCAAGTAGGGTGATTACTCTCTCGAGATTTAACCCGTTAATTGTGACTACCATTTTTCATGGGTCCATCCCAATTCCTTATTGGGTCAATTTTGGGGTCATGGACTCTCTTTCTCAAGAAGAGTTAAACCACAAAGCTAGAATCAGTGTTTGCAACCATCAATTCTTAAATAAAACATAAAATCAACCCAAATAGCAAATACCCAATATCAATCTAACCCTAAATTGCAACACCACCAATTACGCACACTAAGGTCGAACCACAACTCTAGCAAATGGGTTTAGCTAGACATAATTAAAGAAAAAATTGAAGAAATAGATGAAGAACTAAATATATTAATTAATTACTAAGAAGAAACTATAATAATCTATTGTTAATAAAGACCAAAAGCGCCAAAAATGGCTACAAACTCGTTCCCAAGTGTACAACTGCGTTTAAAAATTAAGACTCGGCCTAAAAATGGCAAAATATTCTATTTATAGTGGTGATTATAGGTTATAATTACGTATTTTAGTGGCTTATTACACTCGAGTTTACTGCACGTTAATTGAGTTTGAGCTTTAATCGCTAGTGTTTTGCGCTAATTGTGTGTTTTATGCCTTGTAGGTGTGATTTCAAGCTATATAGATGTTATAAAATGAAGTTAAGTGATTTGAAGCTTTGAAGTCTGAGTAAAAGCTCAAGAATTAAGCCGAGATCGTTTTCAGGGATCAAAAGATGGGAGTTAAGAACGAAACGGAGAGTCGAGCGGGCATATGGCGCATCGTCTAGTAAAATACACATAACGTTTCGCTCAGAACTTCGTTTGGGCTCCATAATATATCGTTAGAAAGTGATTTGAAAGGACTACAAGTTTTGTATTTTTTGATTTCGCAAATACTCACAATTGCACTGTGTAGTATGTCGCATAGTGCGGCGCAGCAATGTAAAACGTTGTCTGACAAGAAAAGTTGAAGCCTCAGCTAAAGTGCACTATCACGCCGCATGGCACGGTGCATGATGTGGCCCGACTGTACAAAATTTACAAAGCCAGAGTCCTATTTCACACGGAAGAAGGTGTTTTCATCTGGGCCCGACCCTACTTGGTATAAATACATGTAAAACGCTATTTTGAAGAGATTGGACATACTTTTGACACATATTTGACCTAAGGAGGCAGCGAACACATTGGGAGCAAGGTGGATAATTCTTCTACAAGTTTTTTCTTTCCTCTTCCTATTTTTCATTATTGGTTATGATTTTTAGTATTGTAGTTTTACATACTATTATGAATAGCTAATTTGTTATCTAGTGTTTTGATGGAACCTTTTGTAGGATAAATTCTTGTTATGTTTTTATATAATTGAGTCGTAGTATAATCTTTATTTGTTCAACTACGTTCTTGTTGTAGTTAATTGAAGAGCTCTCAATTAGCTGTGCCTATTTAGTATGCATAACTTGGGAGAGAGTGCATATTTAGGTAATTATTGAACAACACCACTCCCAAAGTATAAGAGGGATCTATAGCTGCGGGTTTAAAGGCGGGATTAGGGATAACGAAGCCTTGGGTACGATCTGAAGTGAGTTGTATCAAAAGCCAGCTAGCGTAGCTCACGGGGGAGTGCGTCTAGTAAATTGTTGTGGTTACTCAGGAGAGATTTATGGTAATAAGAGTGCTCATGATCGGTAGAGAATACTTAGGCAAATTATAGAAGACATAGCGAGAAGGATTCCGACAATTGGGGAAATCATAACTCTAGACCTCTTTAATCTTATCTCTAACTCTTAGTATCTTTAGTTGTTAATTTATTATATTAGTTTATTAGTTAGTTCATTAAACACAAAAATCTAAATATCTATAAGTTAGGAATTGTTCAATCTTGTCTTCTTGGTGATAGTGAACAGCTGTAGCTAAACCTTAGTTCTCTGTGGGATTCGACTACGGACTTGTAAACCAGATTATATTTGTATTGACTGCATTGTCCGTTTATATGGTGTAGTTGGCGCCGTTGCCGGGGAACTAACGCTGTAGCTGTAGGTGTGCATATTATTAGGTTTCAAGTTTGAACTTTTTTTTTTTGTATTTGATATTTTTTTTCATTTTTTGTTTTACTTGTATATTTAAAAAAAAATGCATGGCATCATGGAATAATGAAAGTTTTGATGTTGGTAATTCTACTTTTAATTCTCCTTATGCATATTGTGATGAAAACCACCCTTGGGAAAATTATCAAAATATTCCTAAGAGTGAGTTTTGTGCACCAACTCAATCTTACGAGTGGAATGTGTATGAGATGTGCGGTGGTCAAGATGGTCACTTTCATAATTGTTCTTATGTTTCTTGTCTTCCCCCAACCCCTTATTATGATGATTTTACGTTTTCTTGTGAGGATAACAGGAACAAAAAACCTAGGGAAGCTTAACTAAAGAAGATTGAAGATATGTTAAAGTGCATTGTAAAACAACAAAGTAAAATACTGCTACACATAGAAAGGCAAGATGAAACTATTCATAACTTAGAGGCTCAAGTGAGTCAACTAGTTGAAGATTTTAATGCTAAATGTGTCAATATTATGGATAGTAGCCAGGAGCAGTTTGCATTAGAGACGAAAATTGAGGTGCCCATGGAGGGGTCCAAAGTAGAACCCCAATACTCTAACCATCTAGACTTTGAGGATGCCGATGTTGAAGAAGTAATACTAGAGTCAACTACGGACGTTGAAGATACAAATTTAGTTGGCTATAGTGTTTTGGGTGTTGAGGAGGTCGAAAATCTTGAAGGTCATGTATTGGAGCGTGTCGGACCTCATTCTAAACACTTCTCTACGAGGCCCCTAGGACCTCAGCCAAAAGCATAAACAAGTCTAATACCAGTGTTCAAACTTATATGAATCTTCAAAATACCTCAAACAACATCGAATCAACCAATTATCATCAGATTCAAGCTTAAGGACTTCAAAGACTCTCAAACTACGCTTTTGATCCAAAAGTCAACAAACCTCGTTCGAATGACCTGAAATTTTGCACGCACGTCACATTCAACACTACAGAGCTACTTCAACTTTCGGAATTCTATTCTGATCCTGATATCAAAACCTCACTATCGAACCTGAAACTTCAAAAATTTAACTTTTGGCATTTCAAGCCTAATTAAGGTATAGACATACAAAATACAATCCGAATACGTCCTAAGACCGATATTACCCAACGAAGCTAACGAAATCGACGAAATTCTTTTCCGATGCCGTCTTCACACTATTCCGATTACGGTCCAATTTCTAAAACTTAAGCTCTTATTTAGGGACTAAGTGTCCCAAAACACTATGAAACTCAAAACCAAACATCCCGGCAAATCAAAATAGCTGAAATAAATACGAGAAGTACATTTAACATGGGATCGTTGCGTTAATTAATAAAATGACCGACCGAGTTGTTACATTTTGGGAGGGTTATTGATTGGAAATTAGTATTGAGTTGGGAATTTCGAGGTTAAGCATTATTTCTTTCTATTTCAGATTTGATATTTTGAAGTACCTGTTAGAAATTTGAAGCATAACAAATTATGGCAATACCTAAATTTGTACCCGCCATGCTGAAAATTAAATTACGGTGATTTAAAAAAAATAACGAGCGAACTGTAAAATTATGGTGGGACTTTTTCTCCAAACCTTTGTTACCGAGGTCAAAAAAATCAATAATGACAATATAGTTTCTTATTTCTGTCATTCTCCCCAATATGCATTTGTTCTCTAATTTGTTCATACTACCATACTAGACATGATGGAATATCTACGGTCCATTTATCAGCTTCTTTTATTGGTCGTAGAAATAAGGAGACTTGGCTAAATAGACATATTGGTTAAAATTTAGAAAATGAGATTTTCTCTTGGATCAAACAAAGTTATGTAGGTAGCACTTGGGCGGTCAATCTTCAATGAGATTAGATTTGGTCTCCATTAGATTTTAACATTCTGGAGAGAAAAGGGAAGAGAAGAGGGGAGAGAGGAGAGAATAAATGAAAATGGTGTAACTAAATCCCTTAATTCAAGGTCTTAATAATAGATTAAGAGTGTTTTAATGTAGAATACATATAATTTAGAAATAAAATTTATTATGCTAAGTAATTAGTTAAATATAAACATTAAGAATAATAAAGTTTCAAATAGGTTATTGTTATGAAATAATATAAAAGACAAGAACAATAACTCAAGAACAAGAGCAAATAGAGAGAAGAGTAGAGAGAGTTCTTCTTATTGATACTTAGAGAATGTTAGGAGTGATTTACAATGGTAGAGGGCACCTCTATTTATAGGGAGGAGGATGATTTAGCTACCAAGAATAGAACTCTAGATTCTCTCTAATTAAAGACATTCACCTTAAATAGAAGTGTATTTATAACACTCCCCCTTGAATGTCTATTCAATGATGTGCCTCGTTAAAACCTTAAAACAAAACCCAATGGGAAAATTAAAGTAAGGAAAAAGAGTACACATAATTGAATATGCGCCTATTGGTTGCCTCGTTAAAAACCTCGCAAGGAAAACCCGGTGGGACAAAACCTTGTAAGGGAAAAAGAGTGCAACACGCCTTAACTCCCCCTGATAAGAACATCAATTTATGTCCTTAAGTCTTCGCATCCCGATCTTGTGAACTAGCTTCTTGAAGGTTGACTTTGGTAGAGATTTTGTGAACAAATCAGCCATATTGTCGCTTGAACGAATCTGTTGAACATTGATATCACCATTCTTTTGAAGATCATGTGTGAAGAATAACTTTGGTGAAATATGCTTCGTTCTATCTCCTTTTATGAATCCTCCCTTCAATTGAGCTATACATGCTGCATTGTCTTCATACAAAGTTGTGGGTAGTTTATCACACTTCAAACCACATTTGTCTTGGATATGATGTATTATCGACCTTAACCACACACACTCCCGACTTGCTTCATGAATAGCAATTATCTCGGCATGATTAGATGAAGTAGCCACAATTGATTGCTTAGTCGATCGCCAAGATATGGCGGTTTCTCCACAGGTAAACACATAACCCGTTTGAGATTGAGCCTTGTGTGGGTCGGACAAATATCCATCATCATCATAACCAACAAGATCCGGGCTGCAATTCTTGCCATAAAATAAGCCCATATCGGTAGTTCCCTTTAGGTACCGCAATATGTGTTTGATCCCATTCCAATGTCTCCTCGTAGGAGCCGAGCTAAATCTTGCTAAGACATTAACTGAAAAGGATATGTCAGGTCTTGTAGTATTTGCAAGATACATTAGTGCGCCAATTGCGCTAAGATATGGTACTTCAGGACCAGGTAGCTCTTCATTCCTTTCTTGTGGTCGGAATGGATCTTTGTTCACATCAAGTGATCGAACAACCATCGGTGTACTTAAAGGATGTGCTTCATCCATGTAAAACCGTTTCAGTACCTTTTCTGTATAGGTAGATTGATGAACAAAAATTCCGTTTGCCAAATATTCAATTTGCAAACCAAGACATAGTTTAGTCTTTCCGAGATCTTTCATCTCGAATTCATCCTTTAGATAATCAATTGCCTTTTGGAGTTCTATAGGGGTTCCAATAAGGTTTATGTCATCGACATATACGGCAAGTACAACAAATTCCGATGTTGTTTTCTTTATAAAAACACACGGGCAAATGGCGTCATTTATATAGCCTTCTTTTAACAAGTACTCACTAAGACGATTATACCACATTCGTCCAGATTGCTTTAGACCATACAAGGACCTTTGCAATTTAATTGAGAACATTTCCCGGGATTTTGAATTATGCGCGTTTGGCATCTTCAGTCCATCGGGAATTTTCATGTATATCTCATTATCAAGTGAGCCATAAAGATAGGCAGTAACCACATCCATTAAGTGCATGTCAAGCATTTCATAGACAGCAAAACTTATGAGATAACGAAAGGTTATCGCATCCATTACAGGCGAATATGTCTCTTCATAATCGACACCAGGCCTTTGAGAAAAACCTTGTGCAAAAAGGCGTGCCTTATATCTTTGTACCTCGTTTTTCTCATTTCTTTTGCGTATAAAGACCCATTTATAGCCGACAGGCTTAACACCATTAGGTGTTTCAACTATAGGGCCAAAAACTTCACGTTTTGCCAGCGAATTCAATTCTGATTGAATTGCTTCTTGCCACTTTGGCCAATCCTGTCTTTTTCGACATTCTTCAACAGATTGAGGTTCGAGATCCTCACATTCTTGCATAATGCTAGATCCTACATTATAAGCAAAGGCATTATCCACCACAATATCCACTCGATTAATATTTGCCTCAATATTAATTGGATTTAGGGATAGTTCCGTATTTTCCAGAGTCTCGGGCTCAATGGATTCTTCATGAATCTCAGAATTTGTCAAATCATGAATTTCCTCATGAGATTCTTTCGTAGTGTCATCTCGATCGTTCTTTTTCCTCTTTCTAGGATTTCGATCTTTGGAACCTAATGGGCTGCCACGCTTCAGGCGTGCATTTGACTCATTGGATATGACACTAGATGATTGTCCAACAGGGACATCAATACGGATTGGAACATTTTCCGCGGGAATGTGGGATTTCGTTATCCTTTTCAAGTCCGTAAATGCGTCAGGCATTTGATTTGCTATTCTTTGCAAATGGATAATCTTTTGTACCTCTCTTTCACAAATAGAGGTATGTGGATCAAGATGAGATAATGATGCATTTTTCCACAAAATTTCTCGTTTGGTTTCACCAACTTCTCCCCCTAATTTTGGGAAAAGTGTCTCATCAAATCGACAGTCTGCAAATCGTGCAGTAAACAAGTCGCCTGTCAATGTTTCGAGGTAGCGAATGATGGAGGGTGATTCAAACCCAACATATATTCCTAACCTTCTTTGCGGGCCCATTTTGGTGCGGGATGGCGGTGCTATAGGCACATATACTGCGCATCCAAAAATTCTTTAATGGGATATATTGGGTTCATGACCCAAAACCAATTGCAACGGGGAATACTTGTGGTAATTCGTCGGTCTGAGACGAATTAGCATTGCTGCATGTAAGATGGCGTGACCCCATACCGAAGTGGGCAGCCTCGTTCTCATAAGTAATGGCCTTGCAATCAACTGCAGGCGTTTAATTAACGATTCTGCAAGACCGTTTTGAGTGTGAACATGAGCTACAGAATGTTCAACTTTTATCCCGATTGATAAGCAATAATCATTAAATGCTTGGGATGTAAACTCAGCAGCATTATCCAGTCTAATGGACTTGATTGGATTATCTGGAAATTGTGCTCGTAGTCGAATTATTTGTGCCATTAATTTCGCAAACGCAAGGTTGCGTGATGACAACAGGCACACATGAGACCATCTACAGGATGCGTCTATCAAGACCATGAAATACCTAAACGACCCACTAGGTGGGTGAATAGGTCCACAAATGTCCCCTTGTATACGTTCCAGAAACGTGGGTGACTCAGTCCCAACCTTTGTTGGTGATGGCCTGATAATCAACTTGCCTTGATAACACGAAGTGCAAGGATATTCATTATTCGAAAGAATTTTGAAATTCTTTAACGGATGCCCATATGAGCTTTCTATAATCCGTCTCATCATGACCGATCCTGGGTGTCCCAATCGATCATGCCAAAGTACAAAGGTATTGGAATCAGTAACCCTTTGGTTTACTGTTGAATGTGCCTCAATTGCACTAATTCTTGTCCAATACAGGCCACAAGATAAAGACGGGAATTTCTCAATAACCCTCTTTTGGCCGGAGACATTCTTTGTGATGACGAGATATTCAAGATTATCTTCATCCATTGTCTCAATATGATAGCCATTCCGGCGTACATCTTTAAAACTCAACAAGTTTCTCTTAGACTTGGAGGAGAACATTGCATTCTCTATGATTAACGTCGTGCCTTTGGGCAGAGTTACAATTGCTCTTCCGGAGCCTTCAATCAATTTACTACTTCCAGAGATTGTAGTAACGTTTGCCTTACACATATATAGTTGAGAGAAATATTTCCTTTCTTTGAGTATTGTATGTGTAGTACATGAATGAACTAGGCAAATACTTTTACAGTTGGACGTTGATCCAAGTTCGCTTTGTGAGATATCCATATTTGCTATCCCATAGTTTGACATACAAAAGAGATATACGAATATAAGAATAAACAAGTTCAATTCGTTTGTGTCACATAATATTTTCAAAATCTGCTGCTAACAGTTGACTAACAAAATCAGATATGTTATCCATAATTGATTACTTTGCAGTTTGAAAATTTCAGTTTAAACATTTTCTACAAACAATCGATTGTTAAACACAAGCAATCGATTGTTGAACATTGACAATCGATTGTTAAACACACACAATCGATTATTTGCTATTTTGAAAAACTTCAGATCACACTGTCTTAAGACAATCGATTGTTATGCATAGACAATCGATTGTTGGCTATTTTGAAAAATTCCAGAGCACACTGTTTTAAGACAATCGATTGTTAAGTATAGACAATCGATTGTTGGCTATTTTGAAAAATTCCAGATTACACTGTCTTAACGACAATCGATTGTTAGACAAAGACAATCGATTGTGGATGATTTTTGAAAAATTCCAGATTACACTGTCTCAACGACAATCGATTGTTAGACAAAGACAATCGATTGTTGATCAATTATTTTTCAGCTTTAATGCGAAAATAGTAGATAATCGACTAGTTTTTCAGGCTAGTCGATTACCCCTACTGGAAAATAAAAATATTATTGATATTTGAGCATATTGAAGATATTCTAAAGAACTACTGCTAACATTGCATCATGAACTAACTAATACGAGCTAATACTAATGACTATTAGTTTATTCACTAACTAATACAAATAAGTAGAATAAAATCAAATAACTCCATCTTCTTTCATCACGGACCCATCGCCGATTAGGTGGTCTATTTTTCCCTCGGGTTGCTCAAAGAAGTCTGCCACATCCAGGTGGGTGATGTCCTCATTGTCGTCATAGACAAAATTTGTTTCAGGGCTTTTTCTCTTTCGAGATGCTTGATAAAGGTCAACCAAGTGTCTTGGTATACGACAAGTCTTTGACCAGTGCCCTTTCCCACCGCAACGATAACATATAGTTTCTGAACCATTTGCCTTAGGATCTTCATGACCCCTCTGCTTTCGCCGGTTATCTCTCTTCGGGGGTTGACGGACTTCATTGGAATTTCTTCCTTGTCTACGTCCCTGGCTATGACCCCGTTTACGACCATGACCATGGTCCTTTTCATGTTCGGCATAATGAGAGTGCACCTTATCTGCTTCAGGCAGTGGTGTAGACCCAGTGGGTCGATTTTCGTGATTTCTCATGAGCAGGTCATTATTTCGCTTAGCCACTAGTAGAAGAGAAATCAGTTCAGAGTACTTTGTAAAGCCTTTCTCTCTGTACTGTTGTTGCAGTACTATATTGGAGGCATGAAACGTTGTAAACGTTTTCTCAAGCATATCATAATCGGAGATATTATCCCCGCATAGCTTCAATTTAGAAGTAATTCTGAACATTGCAGAATTATATTCAGAAACGTACTTAAAGTCCTGGAGCCTCATATGAGCCCAATCATATCGTGCTTGTGGTAGAGTGACCAACTTCAGGTTGTCATATCTCTCCTTTAAGCCGTTCCACAAGATGAGTGGATCCTTGACGGTGAGATATTCAATCTTCAAACCTTCATCAAGGTGATGGCGCAAGAAAATCAAGGCCTTCGCACAGTCTTGGGTGGATGCTTTTTCTCTATCTTTGATGGTGTCTCCGAGACCCATAGCATCTAAGTGGATTTCAGAATCCAACACCCATGTCATATAGTTCTTACCCGAAATTTCAAGGGCAACGAACTTTCTTTTCGTAATGTCAGACATAATCGAAAATTAAATTAGGAAGAGGGAAATACCTTAGATTTCTCGAGAATGGTTCTTGAGACGGTAGAGTCTCGTGCTGATAACGTGTTATGAAATAATATAAAAGACAAGAACAACAACTCAAGAACAAGAGCAAATAGAGAGAAGAGTAGAGAGAGTTCTTCTTATTGATACTTAGAGAATGTTAGGAGTGATTTACAATGGTAGAGGGCACCTCTATTGATAGGGAGGAGGATGATTTAGCTACCAAGAATAGAACTCTAGATTCTCTCTAATTAAAGACATTCACCTTAAATAGAAGTGTATTTATAACAGTTATCACAATGAAAAAATCCATTCTTATATGTAATTTGGTCCCTCGTTTTCCTTACCGACCGAGAAAGCCCAAACCCGATACGAAGAAAGGCTTCAATTGCTACTATACCTATTCTTTTTCTTTAGTCCCAAAAACAATTAGTCGGCACAACGCAAATCTACAGAAGTTCAATCGGCAAAAATGGCGTCAGCTGATGTGGAGAAGAGCAGGAGGGAGATTGAGAGAGAGGAGAGCTGTTCTGCGAAAGCAACGAAGCCTGGGGAGGGGCTGAGACAGTACTATATGCAGCACATCCACGATCTCCAGCTCCAAGTCCGCCAAAAGACTCATAATCTCAATCGCCTTGAAGCCCAGCGTAACGAGCTCAATTCTAAAGGTCTGATCTCACCCAGAAATTCTAAATCTCGAAACCCTAACTTTAGCAAAACTTTGACATCGGTAATTTTATCTTGAAACCCTAGGCTTAACCAGTTTCTTACATATAAAAATACTGCCTTTTCGTGTTGTTTGCTGTCGAGTTATTGAATTAAATATTTCATCAAACCTTAGTGTGGCGAAGGCAGCTAAGATATTAAAATTTAGTAATCCGGGTATTGACTGAATAACAAATTAAAGGTTAAAGGGTTCTACTTTTGTAATTGAAACTATATACTGTTCATTCACCATAATACTTGTTATTTAATTATGATAGTCCAACATGACGTGAGTAGAGATGAATTCCTCCACTTTGGTGTTACTCTAAGATTTGGTAACTGAAATATGTTAAAAATTGCTGTAAAGCGTAGAGACCCAAAATCTCTCTGCCTCTTTTGTGAGGTTAAGGGGTTGGGCAAATCTCTCTCTTGTGGGAAAAGTTTTCATGAAAAGATGTGTACTTTAACTTCTGTATAACATATGAGTGTAGTTTAACATGATGAAAGGTATTCTTGCACAACTACTTAGAGGCTGGTTACCCTGCAGTAAACTTCTGCTCTTGGTTAATCATTGAAAAGAATATCAGATAAGATCATCTATTACTGAAAGTACGGAGCTCTCGTGGTGTCTGAGCAATGAGCTAGGTGTATGTGGAAATTTCTTTTCTCCAGCTTTGGAATCTTGTCAGAGGACTTGCCATGGAAGAGCTTAAAACATAGCTATCAAGTGATGCTAGTGCAATCATTCCGGCATGTAGATACGTATAATTCAAAATCTTAAAATACTTGTTATCTTGGATTCACTATAGTCTTTTATATTCTATCTTCTAACCTAAACAAATAGAGAGATGGAGGAATAAAGAAAGTTCCTGGTGAGGGTTTGTAAGGTTGGGCTTTCTGAAATTTCTAGCCTTTCTTGAATAGGTCTTGATGTTTTTTTTGGCATTTGTTCTACATCTGTTGAGGAATGTACTGATTGTCTTGATGAGCCATGGTATTTTCTATTTTTTTTAATTGTATTTCAATCATGTGTGGACTTATAAAAATGCTCTTGTATGTCTAATTTAGTCAGAATGCTCAAAGAGGAATTACAATTGCTTCAGGAGCCTGGATCATATGTTGGTGAAGTTGTTAAAGTAATGGGGAAGTCAAAGGTTCTTGTTAAAGTAAGTGTATCTACATCTTCTTAATCGTCGTTAAATTACTTATTAAATCTTCTTACCATTGGTAAGTTAAAGTATAAGAGCAAAGAGCAGGTCTTGTGTGGTCACCAGTCTTAAAGCAGGAAATTAAGTTGAATCAGTCGTATATGCTGTAGTAAGATGATGTACTTTCAGCTCGCACTTGGTTGATGGCCTACTTTGCTCTTCTTCTTTTGTTGAATACTTGTTGTGCTAAGGACCCCATTAGACTCTCATTTACTTTTTTACCCTTGTCTTATTAATTTTGCACTCCTCATTTTATGGTGGCTACGAATTTCGACTCCTTACTCATAAATATGCTCTATGTGTTGACATTTATGATGTCAATTTCCATTTTATCATTCTTTAGCATGCCATGGGTTCAAACTTTTCCTTTTACTATGAGGTAAGCATTTCTATTAGATTTTCAGCAGTAATTGAAACAATGAATTCGTCTGGATCATACTGTTTTTTACAAAGATTTTCTAGCAGTCTTTTTTCCCCTCATCGTTGTGTTATACTCTAGGTTCATCCCGAAGGCAAATATGTTGTTGATATTGACAAAAGTATTGACATTACGAAGATCACTCCATCAACTAGAGTTGCCCTACGCAATGATAGCTATGTCCTCCATCTAATTTTACCCAGCAAAGTAGATCCATTAGTCAACCTCATGAAAGTTGAGAAAGTGCCAGATTCCACTTATGACATGATTGGCGGTCTGGACCAGCAGATCAAAGAGATTAAAGAGGTACTTATCTTCTCTATTGTTTTTTGTTTGGTGGTTTTCTTGATCTTTCTTGTTAACTAAGTCTTTGATTTTTTACATAGTAATTGTATAATAGTCTTCAATTTTTGTGTTAGGTTATTGAGCTTCCCATTAAGCACCCTGAGTTGTTTGAGTCTCTTGGAATAGCTCAACCAAAGGTATATTTAGTCGACTTTATGAAGCTCTTCTTCAGTTAATTTTTCGCCTTTGGTAACCATATAAGTAATTGGACTCCTCCTTTATAAATGATAGGGAGTGCTGCTCTATGGGCCTCCAGGAACCGGGAAAACATTGTTGGCGAGGGCAGTTGCACATCACACTGATTGTACCTTCATTAGGGTCTCTGGTTCTGAACTAGTGCAGAAATATATTGGAGAAGGTTCTCGAATGGTGAGAGAACTTTTTGTTATGGCCAGGTTAGCTCTTAATTTTGAGAATCCAACAGTTATGCATATCTGATCTTGTTACCTCAAATTCAAATCTGAAGCCATTTCTTGGTTGCTGCTAAGTACAACGAGCTTCTTGAATTGGGTCATGTGTTTTGTTTCCTGAGGGAGGGAGTGAGGGAGGGAATATAAGCCACTGACTACAGATCTATTGTTCTCTTAATTGTAATGTCATTAGGTAATTTTGCTGTGTGAATCAGCACATGTAGAGTTAAACCTTTTATAACCATTTCATTGTGTCTTGAACCGTGTATATCTTCACAAAATGAAAACCATAAAACCGTGATATTGAACTTTATATTTTCCTACGCTAAATAGTCTCTCAAAAGTATTTAAAAAGCGTTAAAGCTGAGCTGATATGGATTGTTCCAAGCTATTCATAACAGTTCTAGCCTACCAGTCATGTTTCTATTTGGTATAACCATCTGTATCTATAATCCAATATCCACTGACCCGATTAAACAGATTGGTGCCACGTAGGGCCCATGTAAGGGGTAAATGCTAGTCATATTTTTATATGAGTTGATATTGATTGTCCCAAGCTATTCATAGATTTCTAGCCTGCTAGTCATTTTTATATTTGGTATAACCATCTGGTATCCAGAATCCACTATTCATTGACCCGTCTAATCTAAATTGGCGCCACGTAGTGCCCATGTAAAGGGGAAATGCTTCCCCCAATCCGGGGCTTAAACCCAATTCCTTTGGTAGGGTTGAGGGATGAGGTACTTATCTAGAAAAAGGGTTGAGAGATCCCATCCATCCCACCATGCCTTTTGGTTACCAGTCTCGTTAGAGATCAGTAAACCTAAATTTTGACTTTTTTTTTTGATAACCTTAACCTATTTATAGAGTTGACTTGACTGGCCGTTGCCTGCAATATTTCCCCTTTCTAAATGTGATCTATTGATTAGCACGTTTCAGTCTAGTAGGAGATAATCTAACCTAAATTTTTGACCTTTTTTGATAACCTTAACCTACTTATAGGGAAAACATATATTGTACGCAATAAAGCTCTACTTAGGGAGCCACTGGGAGAAAGAAAGGGGGGTGGGTTACTTGATTGGCTGTTGCCGGCAAATTTTTTCCCTTTTTAAATGTGATTAGGGGTGTTTATAAAAACCTGAAAAACCGATACTTTTTTGGTTTGGTTTGTAAAAACTAATCAAATTTGGTTTGGTTTTGATTTTAATAAAAAAAAATAACCGAAAAAACCGAACCAACCCGACTATAGCAGTAATCATTTCAAATTTATTATTACACCTATATGTATGTATATATTTGTACAAAGTTCCTAAAATTGTATAGTAAATGTTAATCGTTTGCACTTTTAGTACGGTTCTTTGCCTTTACATTCTAGTTTGATTGGTAGTTTTCTTTTGTTAAGTGTAAGAATCCATTTCATGTTAAAAATAATTTTTTTTAATTGAGTCCACAAATTATTCATCACTATTTGATTCAATTATCATCAATATATCTTGGTAATTGATAGATTTCTCAAAGCACAATTGATTTGATAGTGTTACGTCAAAAATAATATAGTGAAGGAATATGTGTTTGGTAGTGTATGTCTTATATTTAAAGAAAAAACCGACAAATAATTGAAAGAACCTACAAAACCCGACATAAACCAAATCGTGAAAAAACCAACTTAATTGGTTTGGTTTGGTTCTAATATTTGAAAAACCGTTTTACTTGGTTTGATTTCTTTTTAGGGAAAAAGCAATCCAAACTGAACCATTAACACCCCTGAATGTGATCTATTGGTTAGCATGTTTCAATTTGTCTCTCTTTTTTGCTAGTAATGCTCTGGCATTGTTTTGTCTTCAGGGAACATGCCCCTTCCATCATTTTTATGGATGAGATAGACAACATTGGATCTGCAAGGATGGAATCAGGGAGCGGCAATGGTGATAGCGAAGTGCAGAGGACAATGCTCGAGCTTCTGAATCAGCTTGATGGATTTGAGGCATCAAACAAAATTAAGGCAATTTCAGCGTGCTGTCTCAGTTATATATTGCTTGGTTTATAATACTTGGTTTATAATAACTAGATTTAAGTGAGTGGATTGGAGCTGAGACAGGTTTTACTTTTGCTTTAGGTTCTAATGGCCACAAACCGTATAGATATTCTAGATCAAGCACTCCTTAGACCAGGAAGGATTGACAGAAAGATTGAATTTCCAAATCCGAATGAAGAGGTATGGTGCTTCATATAGTTTTTAATATGTGGTTGAGAATTAAGATGATCAATTACCTTTTACATTTCCTGGGTCCCTCATTTTAATTGCTTGTACTTGTTGATTTATATGCCGAATGTACTGGGAAATATTAGTAATACACGTAAAGAAAGTTTTGGTGTTTGAGTAGACACAACAATATCTATGTTTGTCATCCTACTCTGTTTCCTCATTTAAGCGATTTGTAAAATTTGAAATCTTGCTTTATGCTTTTAGTTATCATTTTAGCATGCGCTGATGAGTTGTCCAATTCAACTTATCATTTGATCACTGTGCAGTCTCGACTGGACATTTTGAAGATTCATTCGAGGAAGATGAACTTGATGCGAGGGATTGATTTGAAGAAGATTGCTGAGAAGATGAATGGTGCTTCTGGGGCTGAACTTAAGGTGTGTGGTTATAAAATGCACTTTTCGCTATACTATAGCAAATCAAATTCTTGATTGCTTGATGGATAGGTTATTAGTTAAAAGTTCTGATCTAGTATGTGATGAACTAATCCACCTTTTCCCTTGACACCGGGTGCTGCATGAGTTGGCGAGTCAAAATGTATTTCTTGCTATATATTTTTTTTTGCCTTCTCATGATCTATTCCTTCTCTATCTATTTGCAGGCTGTATGTACAGAAGCAGGGATGTTTGCTCTAAGGGAGAGAAGGGTGCACGTGACTCAAGAAGATTTTGAGATGGCTGTCGCCAAAGTAATGAAGAAAGAGACGGAGAAGAACATGTCACTGCGAAAGCTGTGGAAGTAGATGACCAACACGAATGGCATCGTCTAGTTGTGGACAGTAGATGCATAAACACTTTGCTCAATTGACCGTCCATAATTACAGTACCAGTAACTTCTTGTCCTTGGATCTTTTATTTTACTCAATGGCGCTTAAGACTTCCTTCAATATTTTCATGGGACTTCATATCTTCTGCTGTTTTTCATATGTAGCTGTAATTCAAAATTATTTTATTAAATTCAGAAAATTCCTTGTGTTTATTCGCACAGCTTCAGTATTTGCCACTCCTTGGTTCTGAGTAGCATTTTGTTAGTTGATTTTAGTAATCCTTGATTGCTGGACCATATTTCAACCCTTCAGTGGAATGTCTGATATAGGAGCTTTACTTGTAGCTTGTTTGGTTGTGCTTTTTTTCTTTTGTGGCCGAAAGTGCTTTTCTCCAAAGTTAAAGGTGTGTTGGCTAGGCTTTTCGTAGAGTAAAAACTGATTTTGATAAGAAGTAGAAGTAGTTTTTGCGAAGCATTAAGAGCCTGTTTGGCTTAGCTGATTTAGAGTTAATTGATAAGCATTAGATGTTTGAAAAGCATTTTTAAGTGCTGAAGCTAATTTAAAAAATAAGTAGTTACGCGTTCAGACAAAAGTGCTGAAATTAATAATAAATAGCTAAAGAATTGGCATACGGAGAGTTTTCTTTTAAAAACAAGTATTTTAGGAATAGAATAATAAATATTTTAGTCAAATTTAAAGTGCTTATGAGTTGAAATTTGATAAGTTGAAATTTGATAAGTTGAGAGAAACCAACTAATGGTTTTTGGTCTATAAGCATTTAACTTATAAGCACTTTTAATTTTACTAAACGCGTAGATAAGTCAAAAAGTGCTTATAAGCTGGTTTGACTAGCTTATAAGCTTAGCCAAATACCCTCTAAGTAGTTTTTTTTTCGTAAGCACTTTTTTTTGAAAAGTATTTTTGAGAAAAAATATTTAGAAGTACTTTTTAAAAGTTTGGCCAAACATGAATTGTGCTTTCCAAATTGGCTAGTTTCTCTCCACTTGCAACATATATCGAGTCATAAATTATATACTCTATAAAATAATATTAATATTATTATGATAAATAACTCAATCGAAACATAAAAACTAAAAAGACCTAAATAGTTTTCACATTTCAGTAGTCTCTGCCTGCCATTTCGAAGTGAGGGCTTTTTCACGTACCAACCTTTCCTCTCAGGTTCCAACCGCATATAGCTCTTCCCTTTCAAAAAATAATTCTCTAAGTAAAGCACATAATGCACCTTTCATGAGCTCATTCGATAGACCAAAATGATAAGTATACTCCATCTACAAACTACAATTAAATCTACTACAATACTTTATCTCTCAAACCACTTCATATCAAGAAATGTATGTTTCAAATTCAGAATTCCATAAAGACATCCTAGTATAATTAAAGAGGCAACGATTTAAATTAATCATAATAATAACTAGCTAAACAAATGTTTTCGACATGCTTCCTAGAATAATGTTATGATAAAAGTCAAGTACCATATAACATCCACTGAAGTCCATTCTCCATGAAATTAAATACTCACTTGGCAAGAAATACACACGAGGATTTAAAAAAAAACAGTATCTTTAAGGAGTAAAACTCGTAATGTGCAAATTGATTTATCTACAAAATATTCCAATCCACTTTGCAAATCAACACTCAATATTCTGTGTGGTAAAGGAACACGAGAGGTTGACCAAACATCAATTTTGTATTAGGTAAATTTGGTTTCCTATGTTCTTATGCTATCTACACACGACCTTGATATAAGACCGGCTTAACTGAGGCCGACTCAAGTAAGGTCGACCCCAGCAAGTGGACGGACCGAGTGACATGACTCAAGACGACGCCGTTTGAAGCTGTGACTCCTCCGTACACTGAGACCACCAACCATGTAGTTTTCTTTGATTATTTCGAGGAATGTCCCTTAATATATAAAGGGGACCTTCTCTTTGTAAAGGCTTAGGTGTATTTTGCTATTAAGAATATACAACTCTTTCTCTCTCTCTCTTGTGCAAAGATTGTTACTTGTTCTATTGTTCTTACATCTCAACATATCTACACTATTATCACCAATCTTAGCTACCCGATATTCTCTAGTTCATATTACGCTTGATTCCGATTAACCCTTATTATTTTTGATTGTTCTTGAGCCTAATAAGTATTTACATAACTTTTTAGCCAAACAATTTGGCGCCGTCTGTGGGGATTTCGTGAATTAAAGTTGTAGTTTGCTTCTAGAGATCCTTCAAAAATCACTTTCTACAACCTAGAATGGCTGAAAACAACGCAAGACTGAAAGCTATCGTGGATGTTAGAGCCGATCTCATGGGCCCTCTTAACACGACTGCTGAAGGGGGTGCTCTACACGCAACCCCTAGTACCCTGATAAACGTGGAAAATCCACCTTCCCCTTATGAAGATATGGTGATTCCACGAGAAAAAGTGGCTTCTACATGTACAACTAAAGAAGCACCCTAGAGGTAAAGAGGTTGCTAGAAGAATGGTTGACAAACGCTCTGAGTAGTTTAGCTGGGAAGCCACCCCAAAATGCTAGATGCACACGAGCGACAGACCATGTCGTAGATGAAGATGAACTCGAGGTCACACGAACACACAACGTGCCTGTCGATGCTCAAGCCCACGGGGGGACACACACAGCCATCCTAAAAAAGATGGAGGAAATGGAAAACGAAAATAGGTCGCTTCGCGACCAGATGAAGGAGCACCAAGAAAGAGAGGACAAGATCCCCGGTGCGCCTAAGCTGCTGCCAAATCAAGACGTGGGAAGGTTTGTTGAACAACACTACACAGAAGGAGCTGCACCATACCCCATCCCAAAGATATTCAAAATGCCCCCTACTTGAAGGTATATGACGGGACCTCAGATCCCGCGGACCATCTGATTCACTATGTCACAACAGTCAAAGGTAATGATCTATCAAAGGAGCAGGTACCATCCGTACTTCTGAAGAAGTTCGGCAAAACGCTAACATGAGGGGCCCTAACGTGGTACTCCCAGCTACCGTCCAAAAGCATCTCCACGTTCGAGGAAATGACAGATAAATTCGTCACCGCCCATGCGGAGCCAAGAAAGAGGAAGCACGGGTCAATGACATCTTTACTGTCCGACAGGCCTCAGGAGAAGGGCTCAAAGAGTTCTTAGCCAGACTCAACAGGGTCAGAATGAGCCTATCAAACATATCCGAAGACATGGCAGTCACAAATTTTCAGAACGGACTCAGAAGGGACGGCACACGGGCAACCAGGAAACTGCTTAACCGTCATATGAAATATCCCCCACCACATGAAGAAATTCACAATGCCTACTCTGCCGAGGTACGTGGAGACGACGACGATCTTAATGGCCCGACCCGACAACTACGACATGTCGCCCCACTGAGGAACGATAGAGGTATGCCTCCTTTATTATCTGCACATAACTTCTGTGTATCTCCTTCATAAGTAGTCTACGCACAGGAGAAGCTGGGCAACAAAGTACAATGGCCGACGAAGATGAAGTCCGACCCCGCCACTAGAAAATTAAATTCCCTGTATGAGTTCCACCAGAAATGAAGGAACAGAACCAAAGACTGCATAGGTCTCCGGAAGGAGGTGGTCCGGACGTTAAACCAAGGATTCTTGAAAGAACTGCTCAGCGACAAAGGAAAACTCAACTTCGCGCGCGTGCGGGAATAACCTCACGACCCGCCAAGGCCGCCCTCACCAACACGCACCATCAACGTGATCATTGGGGACGACAATGACTCAGCAATCAACCATGTAGAATTCACCACCACTCACAAATTAAAGCGAACCATCGCTCACGAACGGTATGACGACTTCAAAGATAGTATCACCTTTGATATGTCTGATACCGACGATTTGTTTTCCCCTATTATAATGCTTTAGTTATTACTTTACGCATAGTAGATACTAACGTGAAAAGGATTATGGTCGACGATGGCAGCAGCGCACGTATCATCCATCCAAGAGTCCTTGCACTAATGGGACTCGAGGATAAGATAATTCCATGTTGTATAACACTAACTGATTATTACAATGTAGTGGAAAGAACCTTTGGGGAGGTAACACTGCCCATTCTGTCAGGAGGAGTTACGATGGAAACCACTTTCCACGTAATGAACCAAGAAATGATATACAACGCCATCATAGAACGTCCGTGGATACATGCCATGAGAGCAGTCCCCTCTAGTTTCTATCAAATGATCGAATTTCCTACCCCATGGAGGGCGTACAGCATACAGAGCGAGCCGCGCACCACCCAAGAGTGTTATAAAATAGCTCAAGATTACACGCACACCAAGCATCTCAAAATAGCGAGTGCGGAGGCATAACAATCAGCCCTATCGGGGACTAAGGTCCACCCAACAGAGGAAGCCATCAAAGATCCGACGACGTTGAGGCTAACAAGGCCATGGTCGAAGATCTCGACCCTGTCTAGCTGAGCAACAACGATTCCACAAACAAGGCTTATATAGGCCACGGCCTTTCAAATCCAAGTAAGTATCGTGAATTTCTATCTAATCACGCAGACCTGGTTGCTTTTTCCCATGCAGATATGCCAGGGTTTCCACGAGAAGTTTCCTCCCACAAACTGAATGTCAATACGCTACACCCGCCCGTGCAGCAGGTAAGGAGAAAATTCAATGCCGCCATCAATGAAGTAGTAAGTGAAGAAGTAGACATGCTGCTGGCAAACAGTTCCATTAGGGAGTCTAAGTATCCGGAATGGGTCGCTAACGTTGTAATGGTCAAAAAGAAAAATGAGAAGTGGCGGATGTGCGTGGATTTCACCAGCCTAAACAAAGCATGTCTAAAAGATTCGTTCCCACTACCCCACATCGACCAATTAATAGACGCAACAGCAGGGCATGAGCTGTTAAGCTTCCTGGACGCGTACTCCGGCTACAGTCAAATCATGATGGCCGAGGAAGATCAGGTGAAAATGGCATTCATCACTTACCAAGGAACATACTGCTACAAGGTAAGGGCTCAAAAATGTGGGGGCTACATACCAGAGGCTGGTGACTACGATGTTCAAATAGCAACTCGGCAAAACGATGGAGGTCTATATTGGTGACATGCTAGTGAAGTCGTCAAAGAAGGAGGACCACCTCGATCACTAGAAAGAAGCCTTCGAAATATTTAGAAGATACGTTATGAAACTGAATCTTGAAAAATGCACCTTTAGCGTAGCCTCGGGAAAGGTCCTGGGATTTCTGGTGTCACAAAGGGGTATCAAAGTCAACCCAAACCAGATCAATGCCATAGAAGCCATCCCAGAAATACTAAGCAGCAGAAAACAAGTGCAAAGGTGACGGGTCGAATAGCCTCCCTCTCCAGGTTCATCTCACGCTCCTCCGACAGGTGCCATAAATTCTTCGGTGTATTGAAAAAAGACCAAGGACTATAACGGAACGAAGAATGCGTTGACGCCCTGAGAAGTTTGAAGGAATATCTGTCATCGCCACCCCTACTAGTCAAAGCCAACCCAGGCAAACCGCTGTTGGTGTACTTGGCCGTATCGAAAGTCGCAGTCAGCGCCGTCCTAGTGCGCGAAAATAAAGGTACACAATCTTCTATCTATTACATTAGCAAAAGTTTAGTGGACGCCGAAACCCGGTACCCACACCTTGAGAGGCTGGCATTGGCACTCGTAGTAGCTTCACGAAAGCTGTGACCTTATTTCCAATGCCACCCCATAAGGGTAGAAACGATCTTCCCTTTAAGCAACGTCTTATACAAGCCCGAAATCTCAGGACGGCTCGCTAGATGGGCCGTTGAGCTCAGCGAGCATGTTATCACATACATTCCAAGGACCGACATCAAGTCGCAAGTCCTAGACGACTTCATTACCGACTTCAGTGCGGAAGTCCTGCCAAAGGCGAAACTCGAGGCACAACGTGCATCCTCCAAAAATAACCGATGGTTCCTTTATACGGATGGCGCCGCCAATGCATCGGGATTGGTTATTGAGGTCCCCACGGGCGAAACAATTCGACAGTCCATACGATGCCCGGAAATGACTAACAACGAGGCCGAGTATGAGGCCCTTATTACAGGCATGAAAGTTGCCACCAAGTGTGGGGCTCGCCGAATCCTCCTCCACTACGACTCCCAACTTGTGGTAAACTAGGTCCCTAGGGCTTATCAAATCAAAGAGCAAAGGCTAAAAAAGTACCAGATAGAAATCCGCAAGCTGATGGCTACATTTGACGAATGCTGTTTTGAACAAATTCCCAGAGAACAGAACATCGAAGCAGACGGCCTGGCAAAGTTGGATGCAACCACCAAATATATCAACAAAGAAAGTGTGGTCACGCTCCTCCACCCGGCCATTGATCACACCGAGGTACTTTCTTTAAACCTAACTTGGGAGTGGTGCAACCAGTTCATATCTTATCTGCAGGACGGGACATTACCCCCCCAATAAAAAAGAGGCGAAGAAACTTCGCGTACAGGCCGCCCGATATTGCATGATCAACAACGACCTTTATAAAATGACGTTCGGTGGCCCGCTAGCCAAGTGCCTAGGGCCACACCAAACGAGGCCGGTGCCCGAAGAAGTGCATGAAGGACATTGCGGCACTCACACTGGCAACCACGCCCTTGTGCGATGCATCATACATGCCGACTACTACTGGTCCACCATGAAAAAAGAGGCAGCTGAATATGTCCGACGATGCAAATAGTGCCAAAAGTACGCCCTAATGATACACCATCCAGGAGAACCCCTCCATTCCGTCACTTCCCCTTGACCATTCATCAAACGGGGAATGGATATAGTCGGCCCACTACCCGCAGGACGAGGAAAGGTACGATTTTTACTTATTTTAACCGACTATTTCTCCGAGTAGGTGGAAGCAGGTGCGTACGCGGAAATACGCGAACAAGAAGTCATCACCTTCATATGGAAGAACATCATATGCTGCTTTGGCATCCCCAAAGAAATCAGCTGCAACAACATGCGTCAGTTCCTCGGTCAAAAAGCGATCGAGTTCTTCGAGAAAATGGCGCATAAAAAGGATACTATCCACGCCATACAACCCCACCGCCAACGGCCAAGCAGAGTCCTCCAACAAAACAAACTCTAAATATACTAAAAAAGAAGCTTGAAGACGCCAATGGGCTATGGCCCGAACCACTATCTGAAGTCTTGTGGGCACACAGAACTACACCCAAGTCCAGCACAGGGGAAACCCCGTACTCACTAGTTTATGGAACCGACACAGTCATACCTGTCGAAGTAGGCGAACCCAACCAAAGATATTCTCACACCAGTGGAACATAAAATGACACCAGCAGACTTCAAGATCTTGATGAAGCCGAAGAAAGAAGGGGAATGGCCAACATCAGGATGGTAGCCCAAAAACAACAAGTCGAAAGATATTACAATAAAAGGGAAAAAATAAGGCCACTCAAAGTAGGAGACTACGTCCTCAAATCCAAGACGTTGGCCTCCAAAGACCTAAATGTAGGAATACTGGGCACAAACAGGGAAGGACCTTACAAGATCACAACGGCAGCCGGGAAAGGAGCATTCCAGCTAGAGACAATGGAGGGAAAAATGCTCCAGAACAATTAAAACGTCGCTCACCTAAAACATTTCCACTTCTAAAAGGCATCCCCTAATTCGTACTCTTTTTCCCTTACCGGAGTTTTGTCCTAATTGGGTTTTCTCGGGAAGGTTTTTAACGAGAAGGCAAAGGGAAAACCTGGAGATGTTTGCAGTACAAGTGTATCATAGCTGCCTTTCCGTGTACTCTCCAAGCCCGACATAATACAGGGACTGGATTAGTGCCATCTCCAATGTATGGAAAGGCTACGGCCATCTCCAAATGATTGAAAAGGCTACGACCATCTCCAAATGAATGAAAAGGCTACGGCCATATCCAAATGTATGAAAAGGCTACGGCCATCTCCAAATATATGAAAAGGCTACGACCATCTCCAAATGTATGAAAAGGCTACGACCATCTCCAAATGTATGAAAGGGCTACGACCATCTCCAAATGTATGAAAAGGCTATGACCATCTCCAATGCACGAAAAGGCTAAGGCCATCATTTTTACACGGCTAAGGCCGTCGAATTTTACATGTCTAAGGTCATCGTTTTCACACGCCTAATGCCGCCGAAGTTTACATGGCTTAGGCCATCATTTTTACATGGCTAAGGTCGACAAAATTTACATGGCTAAGGCCATCATTTTTACACGGCTAAGACCGTCAAATTTTACATGGCTAATGCCATCGTTGTTACACGGCTAAGGCCGTCGAATTTTACATGGCTAAGGCCATCGTTGCTACACGGCTAAGGCCGTCGAATTTTACATGGCTAAGGCCATCGTTTTTACACGGCTAAGGCCGCCGAAATTTACATGGCTAAGGCCATCGTTTTTACACGACTAAGGCCGTCGAATTTTACATGGCTAAGGCCATTGTTTTTACACGGCTAAGGCTGCCAAATTTTACATAGCTAAGGCCATCGTTGTTACACGGCTAAGGCCGTCGAATTTTACATGGCAAAGGCCATCGTTGTTACACGGCTAAGGCCGTCGAATTTTACATGGATAAGACCATCGTTGTTACACGGCTAAGGCCGTCAAATTTTACATGGCTAAGGCCATCGTTTTTACACGACTAAGGCCGCTGAAATTTACATGGCTAAGACCATCGAATTTTAGATGGCTAAGGCCATTGTTTTTACATGGCTAAGGCCGCCGAATTTTACATGGCTAAGGCCATCGTTTTACACGGCTAAGGCCGTTAAAGTTTACATGGCTAAGGCCATCATTTTTACACGGCTAAGGCCGTTGAATTTTACATGGCTAAGTATATCGTTGTTACACGACTAAGGCCGTTGAATTTTACATGGCTAAGGCCATCATTTTTACACGGCTAAGGCCGTCGAAATTTACATGGCTAAGGCCATCGTTTTTACACGGCTAAGACCGTCAAATTTTACATGGCTAAGGCCATTGTTTTTGCATGACAAAGGCCGTCAAATTTTACATGGCTACGGCCATCGTTTTTTCACGGCCAAGGCCGCAAAAATCTTACACGATTAAGGCCGCCGTCGAACACGGATTAAGGCTAGTCGGATCTTACATAGCTAAAAGCCATCATTCTATACGGCTAAGTCCACTCTTTGCACGTAACTAAGGTTTTCAAAATTTACGTAGCCGGAGCCATCATTTCTACACGGTCAAGGCCATCTAATGACCCACTTAGCTTCAACTACGACAAAAAATATAACAAGGTTCCAGAAAATAGGAAAAATAAACTATGGCAAATGTCATATGTCTTTATCTTAAAAAAGGTCAACACCCATGATACAAAAATCGGTATTTATAATAATATTTACAAAAAATCCTAAAGGCCTCCGCCACTCTGATTATCCTGCCCCGCCTGGTCTTCATGTGGCCCGTCTTCATTCCCACGAGGATACGCCTTGGAAATCCAAGAGCTGGACTCCAAACAGTTAACATCTGTAGAGTTACCCCCCTCCTGGGCCGGTGATTTGAGACTATAGCCAGCTACATCACGCGTAGCTCTAACCAACTGGCTTTGGCTTTCAACTTTCACCTTAGATGCTCGCCCGACCGCAAAAATTTCTTCAAGTACGACTAGCCGGGCCTCCGCATACACCTCTATCTCATGTGCCTCACGAGACGCATCGGCCTGTGCAAGAGCCCGCTTGAGGTCCTCAACCTCGACCTTCTTGGCATCAAGTTCCGCCGTTAAGGCCGTAACCCGAGTGCACAATTCCGTCGCCTCCTCCGCCACTATGCGGCCGAGCTATAATTCTTTATCCTTAGATTGAATAAGGATCTCCATCTCCGCACCCCTCACGGAACACCCTAAAGTTAGTGTCCAATTTATACATATTGGCCAAGGTTCGGTGCGCCTCACGCGTCCTGTTATACTTCTGTACTAACTTACTGTACTTGGCCACTTTCTTCTTCAAACGTCGACCCCTCTCTGCCTCCAAGATAAGAGTCTGAAAAAAGCCAAAAAGTAAGTGCAAGGAAAATCACCGTGCACAAATACAAAAAAATCAATCAAGTCAAAAGACATACCTGCAAGGCCGTACCCGCCACTCTTTGGGCCAAGCCCTTATCACTTGTCTCTGCCAGGGCCGCGCTCTTGGCAACCGCACATAAAAGTGTCATACTGGTGGCCACCTCCTTGCAATTTTCCAACAAATTATAATGACTGTGAACCACTATGCGACGGGAAGACTGGCCAGCCACTATCTCCACTTGGTCCAAGGAACCGACTTCTGCGCCCGCGTCCTCAATGGCGATTTCCGGGCTCGCCACATCCACACATTCACCCTCTCTCTCTGCGGCCACCCGCGATCCTCCATCGCGAGCACATGCCGGGTAGAGGTCATTAACTGCCTCCCTTCTAAGAGTAGACCTCCCCGAGCGAATGGCTTCAGCCATGAAAATCGTCCTGGACTCACGGCGGGGTGGCTTAACCTTCTCTGTCTGTGTGACCACCGCCTTGCCAGCACGAATCTGGCGTCTCTTCATTTCCAGCAAATCTTCTTCTTCAAGGCTCCCCTCCGTAGATGCAAGTCTGGCTCAGATGGGGTTACTTCCACAGTGGGCGTCCTTTTGGGGGAACCTCAGGGACGTCTCTAGGCACATCTGTTGTAATCTCCTCGAGTGTTATCTCAAGCGCGGCCCTAAACACCGCCTTAAACATCGCCTCGGGATCCACTGTTGATGCGGCCTCTTGCCTTGAAGGGGGAGAAGCACTGTCCCCAGACGTACCTACGAGGAGCTTATCCTCCTCATCAGAATTAGACGCCGCCCTAGAAGAGCTGGCCACAGTTTTCTTCCACTTCTTCTTCTACGCCTTCTTTGAAGCACCCCGACCTGCCAAAACATGTGTGAGTTGATCAAGGAAAATTAAGGAGAGTCTCCAAGCCAGAACGTAAAGGAGAAAACAAGCAAGGCCGTTACCTGTCGGGCCATAGAGCCTGAGGAATTCTGGCCAGGTGCGGCATTCCTCCGAAAACGCTATTAATGCTCTCACCCACGACCTAATGTTATCAATCAGTCGAGGAGTGCGAGCTGTCACTAAATAAAGGTAAAAATAAATCTACGATGGTTAAGCCGACGAAACAAGACTGCCATAAAAACTGCATACAGAAACGCTTACATGCTATGTTCCTTGCCTCCGAGAACCTTTCGGGGTTAGATGCCAGATGCTTAGTACGAACGTGGAAAACTCTCTTCCAAAATTTATGACTGGCCTTGTCGTTGGCTTGCACCATAAAACTCTTTTTACCCCGACGTACCACCTGAAGCATGGTACCTCTCGTGAAGCTCACGCGGAACATGTGCAAGAGCTGGTGAATGGTGTTGGAAATCATGTATATCTATGATATGTGCGCTTTGGTTGTATGAGCATGATTTTCAGGTATAGGTTTTGATGAATGACAAACAATGAAGTCAAGTGTCAAACAACGATATAATATGACAATCAATCAAATGGCGAGAAGCATACTGATGACGGAATTGCATGAACGAGCCAAAGAGTTCAAGACCGAAGACCCAAGACGTAGGTCGTTTGGTAGAACCAATGTAAGGACAACGTTTAAGTTATCTTATCCTTTGGCTCAACATTAGGTCATCATAAACATGCATAAAATATTTTATTAAATCATATTTATCATAAACATGCATCTTTGTGTTAAAACAAAATGATGTTAAAGGTTTTAAACATGTCTTTTAAATCTGGGTCTCAACAATCGATTATTTGAATCCTACAATCGATTGTATTAAGACAGTGTGATCTGAAGTTTTTCAAAATAGCAAAAAATCGATTGTCTACTTTTAACAATCGATTATTTTGAGACAGTATGCAACCGAAGTTTTTAAACATCTAAACAATCGATTGTTTTTGTCATACAATCGATTATATTCATAAACGATCGATTGTCATTTTCATACAATCGATTATATTTTGACCGTTCCCACAGAATCAATTATATTTTGACCGTTCCCACAGAATCCTAAATTGATTTTTGAACGTTGAATAACAATCGATTATTTAGTCCATACAATCGACTGTTTAGCCTAAAATCAGGAATCTGTCTTTTGAAAATTGGTCAAACAATCGATTATCTACTCCAAACAATCGATTGTTTGAGCACAGAATCAGGGATTTTATTTGTCAATTAAGCAACGGTCAGCACCACTTTTTCACCTATAAAAAGAGGTCTTTTGAGCTGATTTTAAACACACAACTCCTCCATACATTGTTATACATATTGATCATTTTCAAGCATCATTTTAGAGCTTTTGTTGAGCCATTTGATAAACAACTTTGTGTTGTTCATAGAGCTTATTGTGTATCTCGTTATCCACTCTATTGAGAGAGTATTTGTTGTAAAAGAGAGTTGTTTGAGAAGAACATATCTTCTCATTTGTGGGGTTTGCTAAGTACCCAAAGTATTAGTGGTTGAAGTCTTGGGGTGAGGTATCCTCAAGCAAGTGAAGTCTTAAGGTGTGGTATCCTTGAGCAACTGTAATGGTTTGTTAAGCATCCGTAAGCTTGACGAAGTTAGTGGAAATCTCGAGAGAGTCTCTCGGGGACTGGACTAGCCACGGGTTGTGGTGAACCAGGATACATCGGTGCGTTCGTTCCTTATTATTTACTTATCGCACTTATTTCATTCCTGCAATTTTTAAATTCCGCAAGTTTACGCTATTTTTTATCATAACGCTATTCACCCCCCCTCTAGCGTTAAGCGTATATTCTAACAATTGGTATCAGAGCCTAACTCTCTGAAAGCCTTAACCGGTTGAGAGAAATATATATTTTTCTGTTGAGAATATTGAACGCAGGAACGATGGATGAAGGACAGTCCACCACTTGCCCTCCACTATTTGACGGAACAAACTATACATATTGGAAAGAGCGGATGAGCATCTTCCTCAAAGCTAACAGTTTTCGTTTGTGGCAAATCATCAAAAATGGTGAACCAATGCCAACAAAGAAAGTTGGAGAGACCACGGTTCCAAAGAAGGAAGATGAATATGATGCCGAGGATATCAAGAAAGTTGAAAATAATGCAAGGGCCATCCATGTATTATATTATGTGGTGAATCCAGATGATTATCAAAAATCTCTTGCTGCACAACCGCCAAGGAGATGTGGGATAAGCTCGAGATCATTTATGAAGGTACGCCTCAAGTCCGAGAAGCCAAAATTGATTTTCTAACACATAAATATGAAATCTTTAAAATGGAGAAGGAACCCATTGGTGTTATGTTTGAACGATTTTTAAGAATCGTCAACGATCTCCATGCTCTCGGGAAAGTTTACACGAACAAAGATCTTGTTCGAAAAGTCCTACGGAGTCTCACTCCCGAATGGCGCTCCAAAGCCAATGCCATCCAAGAGTCGATGGAATTCACGGATATCACAATTGATGGACTAAAGTAACCTCGAAACTTATGATAGCACAATTCTTAATTCTTATCTTAGAAGCAATTCGAATTTTGCCTTCAAAGCCTCATCCTCTAAAAGAGAAGAGGTAAGTGATTCGGAAAGGGATGATGATAATATTTCTAATGATAAAATTAAAAAGTTTTGTATGTCTATGAAAAAAGACAAGAAAAAGAAGAAACACCATAGGCGCTTATCACGGGATTCGGACAGCTCAAGCGATGAAACCGACGCATTGTGTCTCATGGCTAACGAAGGAGAAGAGGTAAGTACATCTAACTCTCACTCGTTTGAAGAATTACAAAATGCCTATGATGAATTGTATGGTGAATTTGTTAATGCTTCCAAAACTATCATAGAATTGAAGAAAACACTTTCTTTGCAGAAAACACTTTCGTTGCAAGAAACAGATTTTCAGAAAACACTTTCTTTACTAGAAAAAGAGTTTGAAAAATCCTCTTCTTTGAAAGAAATAGATTTTGAAAAATTGACTAATGAAAATGATGTTCTTAAAAATAAAATTGAAGTTTTAGAAAAAGAAAATAAATTTTTGAAAAATGACATTGTTGATTTTAAAAATAAAATCAAGGAATTGAATGAAGCCTCTTCTATTGATAAATGTTCCAATTGTTCTTCTTGTAGTTCTTTAAAACTAGAGAACACAGAACTTAGGAAAGCACTAGAAACACGTAGTGTTGATAGTCCTAAAATTGAAGATATTAAAAAGGATGAAAGAAATGAGGTCGGACCATCTAGAAAGAATTCTAGGAACCTCACTAATGAGTCTAAGATTAATTGTTTTAGACCACCTAGAAACAACTCTAGGAATTTTGTTAATGAGTCTAGAATGAATAATTTTAGACCACCTAGACACAATTCTAGGAATTTTATAAATGAGTCTAGAATGAATAATTTTAGACCACCTAGACATGACTCTAGGAAATTCAACGCTTCTAGGGGGAACAACTTTAGATCACCTAGAACGCATTTGGCTCAACCTAGACATATGCACAATCCTAATGTTATATGTCACTATTGTAATCGGGTAGGACACATTGCACCCGTTTGTTTTGCTAAACATAGAGAACTATGTTTTGATTATGACTATTGTTATCCTAACCCCCAAGGACCCAAAAGAAGTTGGGTACCAAAAACCTATTTTTAGGTTCTTTTTGCAGGTGTGCTTGAAGACTACAATATTGTAGTGGATGCACCAAGCACGAAACCTTAATGCATTAAGGGGGAACGTCGGTTAGTTATCGTATTTTGAATAAAAACGCAATAAGTTGATATGTGCAAATAATCTATATCAGTTTTGGTTGATACATGCTTTAATAAGTTTTAATTTTGAATAACAATTAGTATCAATTGGTTTTATAATAAATGATTGATTCATGTTTTGATGAATATTTTTAGTTTAAATAACAATTGGCATAGTTGAGAAAAATGATCGTTATTATTAGTATGCCATTTACTAACTTTTTATATGATCTTGTCTATAACGATTGGTATTGTCAATGGTTTAAATAACCTTTGGTATACTCTTTTTGCTAATGCCAAAAGGGGAAGAATATGGGCGATATGCATGCTTTAATTGAGGGGGAATATTCAACTAAGGGGGAATTATATTGAATTGAATTGGTTGCATAAATTGTATGTTGAGATATAGCATCTATTTAGGGGGAATTCAATATGCATATCTTCCGTTGTTTGTCATTATCAAAAAGGGGGAAATTGTTGGAAATCATGTATATCTATGATATGTGCGCTTTGGTTGTATGAGCATGATTTTCAGGTATAGGTTTTGATGAATGACAAACAATGAAGTCAAGTGTCAAACAACGATATAATATGACAATCAATCAAATGGCGAGAAGCATACTGATGACGGAATTGTATGAACGAGCCAAAGAGTTCAAGACCGAAGACCCAAGACGTAGGTCGTTTGGTAGAACCAATGTAAGGACAACGTTTAAGTTATCTTATCCTTTGGCTCAACATTAGGTCATCATAAACATGCATAAAATATTTTATTAAATCATATTTATCATAAACATGCATCTTTGATTTAAAACAAAATGATGTTAAAGGTTTTAAACATGTCTTTTAAATCTGGGTCTCAACAATTGATTATTTGAATCCTACAATCGATTGTATTAAGACAGTGTGATCTGAAGTTTTTCAAAATAGCAAACAATCGATTGTCTACTTTTAACAATCGATTATTTTGAGACAGTGTGCAACCGAAGTTTTTAAACATCTAAACAATCGATTGTTTTTGTCATACAATCAATTATATTCATAAACAATCGATTGTCATTTTCATACAATCGATTATATTTTGACCGTTCCCACAGAATCAATTATATTTTGACCGTTCCCACCGAATCCTAAATTGATTTTTGAACGTTGAATAACAATCGATTATTTAGTCCATACAATCGACTGTTTAGCCTAAAATCAGGAATCTGTCTTTTGAACGTTGGTCAAACAATCGATTATCTACTCCAAACAATCGGTTGTTTGAGCACAAAATTAGGGATTTTATTTGTCAATTAAGCAACGGTCAGTACCACTTTTTCACCTATTAAAAGAGGTCTTTTGAGCTGATTTTAAACACACAACTCCTCCATACATTGTTATACATATTGTTCATTTTCAAGCATCATTTTAGAGCTTTTGTTGAGCCATTTGATAAACAACTTTGTGTTGTTCATAGAGCTTATTGTGTATCTCGTTATCCACTCTATTGAGAGAGTATTTGTTGTAAACGAGAGTTGTTTGAGAAGAACATATCTTCTCATTTGTCGGGTTTGCTAAGTACCCAAAGTATTAGTGGTTGAAGTCTTGGGGTGAGGTATCCTCAAGCAAGTGAAGTCTTAAGGTGTGGTATCCTTGAGCAACTGTAACGGTTTGTTAAGCACCCATAAGCTTGACGAAGTTAGTGGAAATCTCGAGAGAGTCTCTCGGGGACTGGACTAGCCACGGGTTGTGGTGAACCAGGATACATCGGTGCGTTCGTTCCTTATTATTTACTTATCGCACTTATTTCATTCCAGCAATTTTGGACGTTGATAGAGGAACGAGGACTTCCTTGGCTCCTCCTTCCCCGTCGTCTGAGGAGGATGAAACCCTAGAAGGGGCATCACCATTGGTATTTTTGCTATCGTGGCGATGCTTAACCATGATGAAGGTTACGAAAGAAAGGCGCTTCAGGTACACAGGGTTCGATTCCTGGGAACAAAAATTTTAAGAAGATCGACGAGTACCAGAAAAAGATTCAGAAAATACTCTCTGAAAAGGTTCGAAAGTTGAATTGGGATCAACCTCTCCTCTACCTACAAGGAAAGGTACACAGAAATCGAAAAGGCATGATTAAAAAACTGGTGCCGGAAACCAAAACGTCACGTCATGTCCTGAGCCGCCTCGGGAGCAAAAGTAATGATCATGCACGTGATCAATGATGTCATACTAAAAAGGAGCCCTAAAAGGAGGTTATATGTCAATGGCATAACACCTACGCATATGATCACGCCCTTTTTTCACAATATCTACAAGTACAGCCAAATTTCTAGAAAGGTCGGGCACGAATGTCCGTTCATTGAATACGTCTCTCGGCTACGTCACCAATAAATAGAGGAACTATCTATATTGGGAAAATTTGGTTCCCTATGTTCTTATGTTATCTATGCATGACCTTGACATAGAGACCGACCTAAGAGATGCCGACTCAAGTAAGGTCGACCCCAGCAAGTGGACGGACCGAGTGACATGACTCAAGACGACATTGTTTGAATCTCTGACTCCTCCGTACACTGAGACCACCAACCTCTGTACTTTTCTTTGATTATTTCGAGGAAGGTCCCTTAATATATAAATGGGACCTTTTCTTTGTAAAGGCTTAGGCGTATTTTGCTATTAAGAATATACAACTCTCTCTCTCTCTCTTGTGCAAAGATTGTTACTTGTTCTATTGTTCTTACATCTCAAGATATCTACACTATTATCACCAATCTTAGCTACACGATATTCTCTAGCTAGTTCATATTACGCTTGATTCCGATTAACCCTTTTTATTTTTGATTGTTCTTGAGCCTAATAAGTATTTACATAACTTTTTAACCAAACAAATTTAGTCCTATGTATATGCTTTAATCAGCTATTGATGGAAACTTCTCAGTTTTAATAACTGATGAACCGAACAAACAACTAAGAGATTATGCATGGAAACTTGATCTATGATACACAATAACAATGTAATTTAGAACTTACAGTGCAAATGTATAACGATCCCATGCTTTACGTAGAAAACGACACAAACTTTTTTTTCTTCTTTTTTAATAAGATAAATAAAGATAATGACACAAACTTTCAATACAATAAGTGATAAATTGAACATAACGACTACAGATCATGCATAACACCATATTAACTTCATCTTTTATGGAAAATATTGTTACCCAGGATATACAGTGAAAAGAAATAAAGAACAGCGGGGTGACATGGTTTAATACAGTCCAGAAAAAGAATGAAAATATTATACTTGACCTACTTGAAGTTAGAGACGCAAGCTTCCTAATCGGCAAATAAACGACAATAAAACGAGAGGTAAACAAAGAGACCAAAAATCCAATAATCACCCAAAGTCTAAGCAGAAGCGCAGACCACGACAATTTACATACTAATAATTTGAGAGATTTATCCCTAATTGAACTTGCAAAGAAGTTTAGAGAATCCCACAAAAAATCGATTTGAGGGCTTTGCTTTACTTTGTCATATAACCTTCACAAAGAGTAAAAAAAAAAAAACACATAAATTGCTATAATTAGCACATATAAACCTGCATGGATACATTTGATAGTTTGCAGAAGAGTCGTTTGGTTTTGTTTTCGTGCTTCCCTTGGTCTCGAGATTTAGAAAAGGAACCCTATTCGGAACATTACTAACTTATGAAGGGTACATCCCTTCAAATAATTGAAGAGTAAGGGAACATTATCATGGGAAAGAAATTTAAATAGTGCAACGCTTAAGAATTTTGAAGGAGGGGACTGTTGCGAAAAGCGTGTATATGTTGGTTTTTAAAAATAAAAATAAAATTAATGAAACAAGGTTAATCTCATAATTTAACTTTCAACTCAAGAGCTTCGTACTTTTAATATAGGGTTAATTAATAGTTTAAGGATATTTTTGGGCCTCTATCCTTTTAGATAAGATAGGCAAATAATCATTTTCTTACTGCTCATTAAGCATTAGACACAATTTTTAAAAGTAAATAATTTTGCGACTATGTCATAAACCGGACAAATATCATCCTCCCTATCTACTGCCAACAACGTTTGTGCTAACTTGTGGTACTCTTATCGCAAGCCACTTTGTGAGCCTTTAGTTACAAAGACTTTTACTAACTCGTGATGCTCTCACTTCAAACCACTTTGTCACTCTACAGTTACAATGAGTTTTGCTTATGACTAAACCTAGTCATAACATAAACTCAAAGAGTTTACGAATTTTACAAGGGAATTCTTAATCATCGCTTCTAGATAAACAATTTAGGAAATACAATAAGTACAATCACAAATTACAACTCAATTAAGGATAACAAGATACTGACTATAGGAACTGGTCCGTAGTAGTGATTAACTTTGTTCTTCAAGCTCGTGAGAATTGATTTCTCTGTTTTTGCAAAAATCAGGAATGAGAAACTGAAATATTCAAGTGATGTTTGTATATAAACTCATTGCTGGTATACCTTGATCACATCACTTAAACTTATATGAGCCCTTTAGTTGGTCAAGGAATGAATATGCACTAGAAATAGTGCAGTGCGGCAGAAACAGTGCAGGCGGTCACTTCGTTTCCAGCTATATCCAATTAACTTTGTATTACTATGAGTGAAACAAAAGGGTGTTAGGTCCTTGTTTGGTTTCCTAGCTCTTAAAGCTGTAGCAGGTCATATTTTGCTGGAATTCGTTAAATGCGTTGTAGTCCAAGTGAGTCAGATTTCGTATCTGGTCCTTGACATTAAGTTTGTTAGATTATTAAAACAAAAGGCAAAGACATTAAAAACCTATCAAAATATGTGCAATCTTTTGATATATGGAAAGTTGTTGAAAAATATGGTAAAGTACCGCCATGACTGGCCAATCCAACTTTAGTGCAAATGAAGAACCAGAATAAGGAAAATCAAAAAGTTTAACATTATAAATGCTTTGTATTTCCATATTTTAGAAATAATTTTAACCAAAAATATGGTGTGTGAAACTCTAAAGGAAATATGGAAAACGAGTAATTGCATAATTTTCAATCAGGATTGATGCAAGTTTTGAATTTTAAAGGAGAATTTGAGATTCAAAAGATGGAAGAAAGGATCAAGGATTATACTAACAAAATCACATCAATTGCCAATAAAATTAGACTATTTGGTGAAAGTTTTTCAGATAACAGAATTGTTGAAAATGTGCTTGTGAGCTTGCATGATAAATTTGAGTTAAGATTCCTTCACTTGAGAATTTTAAAGACCTCTCAATAATATCAGTTAATTATTTAGTCAATGCATTGGGAATTGTTGAGAAAAGGAGGGCAATAAGAGATCTTAAAAGATATGCAGAGGTCATGCACTATTGATTTTAGAGGCCAATGAAATCACTTTCTACCATATTAACGGAGTTTTCCTACAACAACAACAACTACCAATATAGTATCCAGATGGATCCGTATATGGCCTTATAAGAGAAGAAATATCATTCTTCAACTGGTTGGTTTGAGCTTGGAGAGGCTAGGTTATTCAGAACATACTTGGTTCGTGATATTTTGCAGAAGGTGTAGCTAATTCAGGAGAGCCTTCGTACGACTCAGTTCCGACATAAAGGTTATGATAATTAGAGGGTTCGTAATGTAGCTTTTATAGAGGGTGAGAAGAATATTCTAAGAGTTTTGCCTGTGAATGGTGTAATGCGGTTTGAGAATACGGGAAAGTTGAGCCCGATGTTTATTGGTCCTTCTGAGCTGTTGTAGAGGGTTGGTTATTTTTCTTATAGACTTGCTTTGCCTACTAGTCTTTCGGGAGTTCGTATGATATTTCATGTTTCTATGCTTCAGAAGTATCATAAAAATAATTCTTACGTTTTAAACTTTAGCACAACGCAGTTGGAAAAGAATCTGGCTTATGAGGAAAATTCGGTGGTCAGTTTGGATAGGCAGGTTCAGAAGCTCGAGAGAAGATCACATCAGTGAAGGTTCAGTGGAGAGGTCAATTGATTGAGGAGGCGACTTGGAAAACCTAGCATGATATGCGAAGTAGATATTCTCATATTTTGGCATTTTAGTTATGATTCTAAACTTGTTCGAGGATGAATATTTGTTAAAGATGGGAAAAATGTAACAACCCAACTAGTGGTTTTGTGTATTTGAGCTCCATTTTTCTATTTGATTCTTCCCGTATGCTTTATGATTTTTTGGTGACTTGCGGGAATTGTTGGTTTGGTTTTGGGAAGCCTTATGAGTGAATTGGGAGACTTAGTTCTATTTTTGGAAGCTTAAGTTGTATGAGTTGACCAAGTTTTGACTTCTATTTAAGAGACCTTGGATTAATGATTTGATAGTTCTAGTAGGTTCTTATGGTGATTTCTGACTTCGACGTACATTCGAATTTGGATTTGGAGGTTCCTAGGATATTTTGACTCTATTTATCGAATGGTTGTAATTTGAAGGTTTGGAGGGTTACTAAGTTTGATGGGGAGTTAACTTTGATGATATCAGGTTTCGATTTTTGTTTCGAACTAGGAATAGGTATTTATTTGGTCATTTGGAGTTTGTGTGCAAAGTTTGATGTAATCTGGATTGGGTTAGGCTTAAATCGGACGCTTCGTTTGTAGATTGGAAGTGCTTAAACTTAAGGAAAGTTCAACTTGTGTTTGATCTTTGATTCGTTAATGAGATGTTATTATATGTGTTTGGAGGCTTTGGATAGGTTCTGGTAGTGTTTATGGACTTATTAATATGACTGGACGGCGTCCCGAGTGGATCAGATGGGATTCAGACCACTCGAAGCAAGTTTAGAGTTGGCTGATTCTGCTTGTGTCTGGTGTTGGCTTAATTTTAGATTGTGCTTTAATTCAATTTTGAGACCTTGGATAGGTCCATATAATATTATTGTATCGTAATTATGCCTAACCCAACCCGCTATACGATGTCGCACCCTCTTTTTTATCGCGAAATCGGGTTTATGATATTTGGGAGGACAACTCATTCCCTTTGAGAATTGGGTTTGATTTGAAGAGTCACCACCTAATGATTAGGGTGCATTTGGACACTAAGAGGGTTTGATTTGAGTAACCAGAGATTGGGTAAGGTGTTGAAATTATTCCAAGGGGAAGGTGTTAGGCACTCCTAAGAATTCACTAATATGGTTCCGGCCAAACAATTATTGTGAATTTGGGGTACAATTAACATATAAGCAAATATGGCTCAAATAAAAGAGGATTTTACATATAAATGTTTGAAAATAGACAAAGTTTGAAAAAGAAATTTGAGGAAGCTGGTTCTAGAATAATAAAAATGTTAAAGCGAAAGAAACAAGAATAAAGGAAATGGGGGTCCTAGGTTTACTAAAAATATGGATCATCCAACACAACGTTCGGTAATCACTCCTCAATGAGGGGCTACACGTGACATTATCGTATGGTCATCATATCCATATCTACCCTTCCCACCCCGTTAAAGTATTTAAAGCACGGGTTAATCTCGTTTACTTATTGCATGCTGTTATCCGTCCCAATCCTATCAGTCTCGGAGGCATTTAAGACTACTAATGTTAAAGGGAAGAGATATTAGGCTTATTTATAGTTTCAAAGGTAAAACTCTAAGACGACATACAAAACATATACTGCAAGTTGGGGAAAGCACATAACAAGCTGAGACTCAGATATACTTCATTAAACAGATAATCACGTAATTAGCATGACTTACACATACCGTTTAGGTCTTATTATTATACACGAAGAAGGATGATTGTTGCGGCAGTTTTAGTTTATTATATAACTTAGATGAGAAGTCCAAATCAGGCATGGCTGCTGGTTGTAATAATTAACAGAAACAAATTCAGTTTATAACTTTACCCTAATGCTTGCCTAAATATTGGACAAGGATACTATAGGCATTGTATCTACTAAATTCAGAAAAGAAATGAAATAGCAAAGTCTAAAACATACTGGTTAAACTCGCTAAATAAGGGTAATCATATTGTTATAAGAGAGTCAAGTTTTAATAAACTGGTTACAAGTTCTGCAACTGACAATACCCATTATTACCAATTTTAGCTTTATATGTGAATGAAACGGCTAAGGTTCGATTAGGAGATCCTATAGGCATTCTTTCTATGCATTGTTGATTTTGAACCTTGTAGACATGGTGTAAAAAAATGCAGAAAACCATATTGGCATAGTATGTAAATGCATAAGACTGGTTTTAGACCTACAACATGGTATCTAGTTTGCAGAATTTGTATAAGGCCTATGAACGTGGTATCTAGTGTGATTGAATATGCATAATTGAACGACCCTATAGGCATATGTTCTACATGCATGTGAACATGGAGAATTCAAAATATCTATAGACATAGTATCTATATGAGTGTTGGATATGAAGAATTCATAATGACCTATAGGCATGATTTCTATATGCACTTGAATATGCAGAATTCGAAAATACCTATATACATGGTATCTATGTGAGAATTTGGTATGAAGAATTCAAAATGCCTATAAATATGGTATCTATACGAGAAGTGGGTGTGCAGAATTTATAAATACCTATAGACATGATATATACTCTTTGGATACATAGTTACCCACCCTTTTCCACTAAACACTCCCACGAGTTTATTATAAATTACTATTGCCCGGAATAAAATAAGAATACATCAGAAAAATATAAGTGAAAGTACAACTAGAGGTATCATGATTCTGAATTCCTCACTGAGTTATGCTGTAAACCAACTCCAAGAGATCATGATCCAAAGCCTTTTTATCATTTGCATGTGTCAAAGTTCCCTAAGAGCCTCAATGGGACAGCGGGTAATGCTCACACCCAAATGTTTATTAGAACAAGGACAAATGCAGTGTGGAAGGGCTAGCCCTCAAGTGTCCAAGTTCAGAGGAAGCTCAAAGGGTCCCAAGGCAAGGCTCACAAGAGGGAGCAAAACGTATAGACTAAGAATATGTGCAAGTAAAGAACAGAATGCTAAAAACGGGGAAAGGAGAGAGAAATAGCTACAAATAAGTACACATAAGGGGTTCTGGGGAATATGGAGATTGTAAAGAGCCGATTTCTTAGGCTAGGACAGGCTTCAGTCATGCCCAGCAATGGAGAATGCTAGCATACCCATAAGCCTGCCAGAACACACACTATTAGAGGCTAGGATACCAAGGGATTAAGTTTAATTCATGGACAATAATTTGATGTATTGCCATATAGCATAAACACATAGGGGTAGCGGTTTTGGATTCATAGTGGAACATGCAGAAAGAAACTTCAGCACGCTAGAGTAAGTGTTGAACTATGCAGAAGCTATAGGCAGCCACGTATACAAAGGTAGTAAATAAACACATTGTTGTGGTGTTGAAAACCTTAAATTAGGACATACCAGTTTCAAAGAAGCAAATAGAGAAAATCAGGCGGCAGAACATTTAAACATGCCACAATACAAGTAACAAGAGAGAATACTTATGAGTGCAAGTGTGAGTTTAGAAAAACTACGAGTGTTGGTGTGTGTTTGTGTCAATGAAAGAGTCAAGTATTTATAGTGTGAGAAATATGCAGAAAATAAGGTAAGGACTGTAGTTAAGAAATAATTAGGGAAATATGTGTCCATTAAAATCAAATCAGTATCAAAGACTTTTTTTTAATTAAGGAATTAAATCAAACGGTAGCATGCAAGTGCTAAATAAGGAAAGAAATCACATAGGGATGAACATGATCAATAAAGAAATATTTCAAGCATAGTAAGAGTAGTAGGTAATAGAAGCTAGGTTCATTAGACCTTAATCAAGGAAAGGTCTGTAAGAATTGCATACCAATGTAATCAAGGTAAGGGAATCAAATAATTTTAAGTAGATAGCTAGCGGTTAAACGTTCAAAGGAAAGAATCCAACAAGTCCAAGAAATAAGGGAAATCACTACAACAAGGAAAGAATCAATTAAAGAATCACATGAAGAAATTTGAAATTAGTCCACAATCAAGGGCTATTGTGGAAGGGAATTTTAGCATTCAAAGGAGTGCATAACAATTTGCGTGCGAGGCTGAACTCATAGCAAGGAGAATAATCACATGACAGTCACATAGGTCAAATTCACCATCTTAGTGATAGAGAAAAGGGAGAGTTATCAGAATGCAAAAGGTCTAGTAGAAAGCTTTTTGCGAAAACGGTAATTCAGTTCTAATAAGTGCAAGAGATCAAAAATCACATAAAGCACATGAGTTAAAGCAGATATTTCGAAACTTATTCGGGCAACAGATGAAGAAATTTCAAAAACCCAAATAGGTCCGAAGAGATTATGGTTTTGAAACCAAACAAGTTCAGAGATGAGGAACAAATCACAGAACAAATAGCCTCAAAACTCGGATGAACCCTTAAATTTTGGGGTTTTTACCATTAATCGAACGTAGAGACAAAATCAAGTAAATGAGTAGAAATAATATTGAAATAAGTTCAAAAATCTTAGAAAGGAACTGAGAGCTTTAACATGCACTTCCCAGTAGAAGAAACATAGTAAAAGAACAAACATGCGAAATACAGTAGATGAACTCATAAGGACATAGTAAAGGAAAAATAGTGGAAGAAACACATAAGGATCACAGTATAACATGTTAAAGAACAGAAAAACCCTAATTCAGAAAAGACGAAGATTTTGAAAGAAAAGTTTTTGAAAAAATCATTGAGAAAATGTTTGAGTGTTTAAGATAAACACAGATCTTGAACAGATCTAAAGAAATTAGAAGAACCTCGAAAGGTTAAGGATTCAGAAGAATCCAGATAGTGAGAAAGGCTTAGAGAGTCATTGATCTATGCAGGAGAAGTCGAGACCATGCTCGAATAGCAATGGCTTGCCGGAACAAGGCCGGAGACGACCATAGAACTCAAATCAAACAAAATCTGGGCCAAGATTCTTCTTGGTCAGTCTTTGAAACTTTGTGGTCGGTCTTTGAAACTTCAATAACCAGGCGTGTAGGAGTAATAAGAGGCCGATATAAGACTTCAATGGCCTTGGAAGCCATAGATTCCAGTGGTTTTAGGGTGGAAATAGAAGGGGACGACTAGGGTTTTCGATAGAGAATTGGGAGAGGGGGAATGCAGGGGCGGCTACACTTGAGAAATGAGTAGGGTTTGGGGGTATTGGGAAATTAAAAAGGAAGGACGAGTGTGAGTCGTTGATATATTATATCAATGGCTGGGATTAATGGGGAATCATGCGATTTTTTTAAAGGTTCGTGGGTTGGGTATTTTTAGGAATTGGGATAGATAATTTAATTTGAAACTAGGTTTAATTAGGAGTTCGAAATATGACCAAAATTGAAATACCAAAGGGCTAACATTAAAATAGCCATTTTCCTTTATTTATTTTATAAAAGATAGTAAAATAATTTATGAAAATAAAGTAAAGGTACTAACATGATTAATAATATACAATTATAAAAACAAAATTTTGCAGTCAATTTTACAATTATAAACACAATTAAATCTTAAAATAGGCTAGTATTGTAATTGTATGCAATTTAGTTTTAAAAATATTATAAATTTGTAAAAATATGAAAAAATTATATTAGCTATATTTTAGTATAAATAGGGGAATATAATATGTGAATTACCAAAAAAGTCAATTTTGAGAATAATTATTGGACTTTTCTTGATAAAATAGTGTAATAAATTGATTGAAATAACATTAAAAATTAATGAAAATTAAGGAAACTCTTGGACATACTTATATATGTATACATATGCTATTTGAAAGGTATTTTGCATATAAAACATATATAGGGAAAAAAGGGTATCAACAACTGCCTCTCTTTAGTCGGGAAGGATGAAAAAGCTATCGAGTAAATTTAAACGTGATGCAATTTTTCGTCGGACCATGAGAATTGTCTTCAGACGATTAGAACGACGCCCTTAGACCATGATGTCCTGGTCCATAAAGCATATAATAAAGGATTCGTAGGGCATGAAATGATGCTCTCGGGCTATGAGGATGATGCCTCTAAACCATGATGCCTTTGAATAATGATGCAAAAGATTTAAAGGGTCCTCAGGCCATGACATGGCGTTCTTGAACTATGAAGATGGTGCCTTTGAACAATGGTGCCTTTGGATAATTTGGAGATCTTTTAGCCCATGAGATTCAGTGTTTGGCGATATTTCAGCCTATGCAATGCAGGAGGTGGGATCTTTAAGCCATGCAAGTGTAAATAAATGGGAGATCGTTCAGCCATGCAAGCGTAAATAAAACAGCGATCTTTTAGCCATGCAAGTAGAGGTGGAGCTTAACCTGGAAAGGCAGAATAATAGCCAGATGGAAGTAGATCTTAACCTCAAAAGGCAGAATAGTAGCCTTATGCAATATAGAAAAAATTTATATGCCCTCGGAAAGCAAAATAATGGCCTTATGCAATGCAGAAAAATGCAGTGGGAGGTAGAGCTTAACCTCGAAAGGCGGAATAATAGCCTTATACAATGCATAACATACAGATGGAGGTAGAGCTTAACCTCAGAAAGCAGATTAGTAGCCTTATGCAATGCAGAAAAAATGCAGATGGAGGTAGAGCTTAACCTCGGAAGGCAGAATAGTAGCCTTATGCAATGCCGAAAAAATGCAGATGGAGGTAGAGCTTAACCTCGGAAGGCAGAATAGTAGCCTTTGTAATGTAGGAAATGCAGATATAGGTAGAGCTTAACCTCATAAGATAGAATAGTAGCCTAATGTAATGTAGAAAAAACTGCAGATAAAGGTAGAGCTTAACCTCGGAAGGCAGAATGGTAGCCTTATGCAATGCAGAAAAAATGTAGATGGAGGTAGAGCTTAACCTCGAAAGGCAGAATAGTAGCCTTATGCAATGCAGAAAAATTCAGATAGAGGTAGGGCTTAAAATCGGCAGGCAAAATAGTAACCTTATGCAGGAAATAAAAGGGCAGATGGTAATAGAGTTTTCTAAGCTGATAACTAATAGCGGTATTGTGACTTCTGGGGATACTGTGTCTGCTGGAGACACTGCGTGCGGATAGCGGCAGTGAGTAATTGCAATGGTTCTAAGAGTTGTATTTCTGAGTAATGTGAATATTGTAGGTGTATAGTATATATGATGATTTCTCAATTCAACTGCCTGCATTCAAAGAAAAAACATGAGTTTTGTAAAGGGGAAAGGTTAGTTCATATTCTCGCTTTCTCTACTTGACCTTCTTGGCTTTGATTTGGTGCCATTGTCTGTATTATTGGGGAAGCATGGTTAAACAAGGCAATTTTTCGGCAATAAACATGCATGATTTAGTAAAGAAAATGTAACAACAAATACATAATAAAGAATAGTTTTCTTTAGATGAACCGGCGACTGCGACGTGGTCCAAGACATTGCAACCCTTCTTGTTATGGATTTTTGAGGATCCTCCTTAAAATTCTGCCCTAATTTACTGGGTTGCTACTTCTGACTGCTCCTTGCGATGATTGGCTGAAATTACTTGAGGGTCCTCCTCAAAATTTTTCCCAATTTCCAATTGCGGAGGGAAATGAAATTTTATTGCATTGTGATCGAACACATAAGGCTACCTATGTATCCCCTCTTAAACGGGAATTAGGTCAGGTGTAGTTCAAATTACATCATGTACAAAAGCATAAAGATTACACATAGTAATGCTTGACTGAACCTGAATTAATTTGCTTTGGCAAGACTTCTCCGTCTATTTCTGCAAGTATGAGGGCTCCTCCTGTTAGAACCCGCTGAACCATGTATTGAACCTTCCAGTTGGAGAGAATTTCCCTTTGGCTTCATCTTGATATGAAAAGATTTTCTTTAACACCAGATGCCCCGGTGTGAATTATCCCGGCTTGACTTTTTTGTTGAATGCTCTGGACATTCTGTTCTGATAGAGTTGGCCGTGGCAAACTGCATTTATTCTCTTCCCGTCTATGAGGGCCAACTGCTCATAAAGACTTTTCACCCACTCTTCACGCGCAACTTCTTGTATGATCCTTAGGGAAGGAATTTCTACCTCAGCGGGGATGACTGCTTTTGTACCATATACCAGTATATAGAGGGTTTCCCTAGTTGATGTGGGGACTGTGGTGCGGTAACCTAGAAGGGAAAATGATTACTTCTCGGGCCACTGTTTATGATTTTCTGTCATTTTCCTCAATATCTTCTTGATATTCCTGTTGGTAGCCTCTACAGCTCCATTCATCTGAGGCCTGTAGGAGGTAGAATTCTTCTGTCTGATCTTGAAAGTTTCACACATAGCTTTCATCAAGTCATTGTTAAGGTTGGAGCCATTATCAGTACTGATTGACTCTAGGATCCTGAACAGACAAATAATACGGTCGCGGACAAATTCTACCATGACTTTCTTTGTTACTACTCTGTAAGATGCTCCTTTGACCCATTTAGTTAAATAGCTGATTGCTACTAGGATAAACCTATGCCCGTTTGAAGCGGCAGGCTAGATTGGTCCAATAACATCCATTACCCAAGAGGCAAACAGCCACGATGAGCAGGTTGCATTAAGCTCATTTGGAGGTATCTTTATCATATCTGTGTGTATTTGACAGTGATGGCATTTCCAGACATATCGAATGCAGTCCATTTCCATAGTCATCTAAAAGTAACCAGCTCAGAGTATCTTCTTTGCTAAGGCAAAATTGTTCATATGTGGACTGCAGGTTCCAGCGTAAATTTCTTCTAGTAGCCAGGATGCTTCCCTTGTGTCGACACACCTTAGTAATCCCAAATCAGGAGTCCTCCTACATAGGATTCCTCCGTTGTGAAAGAAATTATTGGATAAAATCCAAAGTGTGCGTTTCTAAGTAGGATTTGTAAATTCTAGGTACTCTCCTTTTGCCAAGTATTCTTTTATATCATGAAACCACAGTTTTCCATCTTCTTCTTCTACAACATCAGAACAGTAAGCTGGCTGATCATGGACCTTTACTGGAATATGATCAGTGAAGCTTTTATCTCGATGTTGTATCATAGAGGACAAGGTAGCAAATGCATCGACGAACTCATTTTGGACTCTGGGAACATGTTGGAATTTTGTCTTCGTTAACCTCTTTCTCAATTCCTGTACATAATTCAAATACAGAAGTATCTTGGAATTCTTGGTTTCCCATTCTTCTCAAACCTAACATATAAGTAGATCTGAATCTCCTATCACTAGAAACTCTTGAATGTTCATGTCAATGGCCATTTTGAGCCCTAGGATGTAGGCTTCATACTCGACCATGTTGTTGGTGCAGGGAAACCTAAGTTTAGTGAACACTCGATAATGTTGACCGGTTTCTGATAATAGGACTGCTCCTATGCTAAATCCTTTGAAATTTACTGCTCCATCTAAAAAGTTCTCCAACCGTCATAGGGTTGTGCAATATCTTCTCCAATGAACCTCATCACGAAAATATGTTTTTAAGGGTTTATATTCTCCATCCACGGGATTTTCAGCAAGGTGATCCGCTAGTGCCTATCCCTTGATCTCTTTGGGAGCCACATAGACAATATTAAGTGTACTCAACATGATTTGCCACTTGGCTAGCTTGCCGTTGGTCATGGGGTTCTAGAAGATATACTTCAAAAGATCCATCCTTGATATGAGATATGTGGTATAGGCATAAAAGTAGTGCCTCAACTTCTGGGCTACCTAAGTCAAAGCATAATAGGTGCGCTCTAACAGTGAATACCGGGCCTCACACAGGGTGAACTTCTTACTGAGGTAATATATTTCCTGCTCCTTCCTCCCTGTTTCATCATGCTTCCCCATAATGCAACCAAATACTCCACCCAATAGTACAAGGTAGAGTAATAGAGGTCTACCAAGCTCGGGCGGGACCAAAACTGGTGGCGTTGACAAGTACTCCTTAATTCTGTCGAATGCCCTTTGGTAGTCGTCACTCCATTTGGTAGCGACGTCTTTCTTCAATATCTTAAAGATTGGCTCACAGATAACTATAGATTGTGCTATGAACCGGCTGATGTAGTTAAGTCTCCCCAAGAAGCTCATTACATCCTTCTTGTTATTTGGCGGTGGTAATTCTTGACTAGCTTTGACCTTTGATGGATCTAGCTCTATTCCGCGTGACTCACAATAAACCTAAGTAGTTTTCTGGCAGGAACACTAAATGTACATTTCGTGGGATTCAGTTTCAGGTTGTACCTTCTTAGTCTATTGAAGAACTTCCTCAAATCATCCATGTGATCAGTGGATTTGTTGGACTTGATGATGACTCCATCGACATATACCTCTTATCTCCTTGTGTATCATATTGTGGAAGATGGTAGTCATGGCCCTCACGTAGGTGGACCCAACATTCTTTTATCCAAATGGCATAATCTTGTAACAGTACATCCCACATGGTGTAATGAAAGCTATTTTCTCAACATCTTCCTCATCCATCCAGATTGATGATAGCCTGCATAACAATCTACTAATGACTGCAACTCATGTTTGGCGAAGTTGTCGATCAGGATGTGTATATTCTGCAAAGGGAAGCCATCTTTCCAACTAGTCTGGTTGTAATCCCAGTAGTCGACATAGACTCTGACCTTCCCATCCTTCTTTGGTACTGGCATGATGTTGGCTAACCATGTTGGATATTCTACTACCCTGAGAACCTTAGCTTACCTGCTTAGTGACTTCTTCTTTGCTTTTCAAACTCATATCAGGCTTGAACTTTCTGAGTTTTTGTTTTACCGGTGGACATGTTGGATTGGTTGGCCATTTGTGAGCCACAATAGAGGTACTCAAACCAGTCATATCATCATACGACCAGGCGAATATGTCCTCATATTCCCTTAGAAATTTTGTGTAATCCTTCTTTCTGATGACGATAAGTGGACAATGATTCATGTTTCTTTGACATTTTCTGCATCCCCCAGGTTCACAATCTTGGTCTCATCCAGGTTGGACTTAGGGGTGTTCTCAAAAGTTGTGACTTCTTTAGAAATCTCTTCTAGTATATCATCTTCTTATGAATCTATGTCCGTTTGTTGCATTGTCTCGGTGCACGTCACGATCATCGGTTTATCAAGATAAGTAATAGTAATAATGTATAAGTAAAGTAATGATAAAAAATAATAATAATAAGTGTTGATTTATAAGAGAAGTCAAAATGCTCTGATAAATTGCATAATTGTTTTGAACATTTGAGATCTTATTGAAAACATGTGAGAACAATAAAAATCTTTCAGTAAATCAAAACATTGCTTGTTTTGGCCTTACTACCTCGAGGCTCGTCGGGCTCTGGTCGTCCTGATGGTCCAATTGTTAAGGCAAGCCCCTCTTCATATGGACTGTATGGAAGGGCCTTCCTCTCCGTCCTCCTCGAGAATAACACAACAACCCATGTCATTATCCTTTAAGAATAAGTTCTTCACTACCGCAAGTGCTTCTTTTTCTTCAGACCCATAAATAATATCGGCCGATTGGAAAGTCTGCTCCAAATATGGTATTGGCTGTTTCAGTGGATAGTAAGGACCGCACCATGGTGCGACCAACTATTGAATTCCCCCTAGTTGTATTCATATCTCAACCGAAGGTAGTGCCATGGTTCTTGAGCTTTATGGGCTTTTCGATTCCTTGAAGATACTTGCCGAGCCTTTTTTTGGTTTGTACCCACACTAATTTAGTAACACATTCGATCTTATTGTCCCACCATCTGTCTTTATCCACATCATTCACCCTTTCGATGTGATGGTAAGTCTCTCCACCCAACTTCCTTTGTGACGACCCAAAGGGTCATCACCATAATTTTCCTTTCCTTGCACTTTTGAGGCCTTGAAAACCTCTTATTTGGTTGCCTCGATTGGCGTTCACAGTATGGGTGCGAAGCCGGAAGATTTTTATGTAATAGTATTTGAACTCTCTGTTAAATACTATGAATTTTGATACTAATATTGCTATGGTTGACTTTGGTCAATGTTTTCGGTAAATGGACCCGGACCCATGATGTGACGGTCCCGGAGGGTCCATAATGAAAGTTGGGACTCGGGTGTATTCCTGGAATCGAAATTCGAGGTCCCAGGCCTGAGTACGAAGCTTTTTGTTGGTTGTCTCCTGGAAGAGCTAGGAGAGGTTATTTTTTGTACCATTTGTGTAGTTGAAACATAGAATTCCTGTTCATGCAAAACATTTTCCAAGTCTGTTGTGCAGTTATTATGCAAAATATCATTGTTACTTGTTGTCTTTTGAACAGGAGATTCCTCTATAACTTCCAGTTGGTTACCAATATTATCATCATCATTTCCTTTTCTAAAACTGCAAATAGGTTGTTAGTTTGGATTTGTTTTTTGACATTGGAATTGTTACCAAGATCTATTTCTTTACCTTGTACAGCAGAAGATTCAGTTTGTTTGTCTTTGTTCAGAACCCTATTATCACGGACTTCCTTCCATTGAGGGCCTACATTACCAACCACCTTGCCGTTGGTAAGAGTCATTATGGGAGCATCATGTTTTGCAGGTTTCTTATTGCGTTGTTGCATAGATTCAACACTTTCTTGTTGATGGACATTTTTCTTTTCCCTTAACTCCGGATTAATTCTCCAACATTAAATGTATTCATGTCCTTATAACTTGCATTCTTTGCAGTATTTTGGTAGGTAATCGTATTTAATCGTCACCCACTCAGTACTCACTTCCCCCGCTGGCTCATTCACAATATCCATGCGTACATTTTTAGGAAAATCAGATAATAAATCAACTAACACCTTATGTCGTGCATAACTTGGCCTTGTATTGTTAATAGTATCTAAATCAAGATGTATTGGCTTTCCCACAACATAGTCCAAAGAAAACAGACATTCTTTTGCGAAATATGTTGGCAGTAAATTTGGAAAAGGAATCCAGGCCATAACTTTAGGTGTTTCCTCATCGACTTTGAATTTAGTATCATATATCAAAGTTCTCAATTGGTATTCATTCCCCGCCCTGTCTTTTACGTATTAAACGTTCTTTGATGAGAAAGCCACAAAATCTTTCCATAACATCAATCTTATCAAAACATGTTTGTCACGAAGGTGACCAATAGTACACTCGCCTTTAATTCCATATTGAATCGGGACAATTCAACGTAATTCATTTAGCTCAGGCCAACCATACGAAAATTTGCACACGAAAGCATTGTAAATTTTCAATCTTGTTCATTCGATCAACCTCGGCTTCAAAGAAATGTATCATAGGTTGTCCCTGTAATAAAACAGGTCGACGCATCAGAATAGGCTCGACATTACAAAGACCCAGGACCGGAGTGTTTATTGTGGTTGGCTTTAGGATATTTGAATAATCTAAAGGCTTGGGTATTGTAGAGGTGTTGGTAAGGATAGGCGAAGTCGATTGAGAGGGCTGACCAGCCATTGGAGCTGACTGGTCGCGGGCCATGGAGGCCATGAACAATGACAAAGTACTATCAAAACTGCCAGAATCTGTTTGCTGATGAAGAAGGTACCAGTTCTTCCAAAGAAACGCAGGTTTGGAAGAAAATGTACAGATTAAGAGCTTTGAGCAACCGAGAAGACTCAGGTAAAACAATTTAGGACAGCGTAGAGTACGAAAGTGATGCAGGACAGAACATTTGAATAATGGCTGAAGATCTGTGCAGTTTCTCAGAAAACAAAATGCTGCAGCTTGAGGATCAAAAGTCTTTCTTGTTTAGACCAAACGAGTTAATGAGAAACCGAACAATAGTATACTAAAGAAGTGCTTAGAAAATCCATTTTATGCAGAAGAAGACGCTGCTACAGTAACCCTAATTTTTAAAAATAAGATCTGGATCAAAAGGGTATATGTAAAGCTGAAAAACCAGTTGGGAATTGTTTATGAGAGGAATGGCGTTCTTCTGGGATTAAAATTGATATGAAATCACAGAAATGAAGAATTTAAGCCATTGGAACTAAAATTCTCAAGCTTTCTCTCTCTAGACTAGAGAGAAGAAGGAGGATCTTTTACTACCATTACTTCAATATGGGGCCTTTCTCTTTTTTTTTTTATAAAAAAGAATATTGTTTGATTGCCCGATGATAGTACATGCATCCGCGCTGGTGGATTTTTACTATATCGACCGTTTGGCTTTGTACATCCTCTCCCCGTAGGAACCTCCATTTTGGCGTTCCTCCACCTCCTTTGAATCTCGTGGCTTCTTAGGGATCACCCTTCGCCGTTTGCAAGTTGGCCGTGAGGGCAACGTCGATTAATCCTATGTTGTATTCCCCTTTAAGCAGCTTGGCGACCGTTGCATCGTTAAAAACCTTGCCGGTGCAAATCGTTTTTTTGCTTTGGGATTAAAAACTCAGTCGAAGGAAAAGAGTGAAACGGGCATGCTCCCGGGGTCTCGATTTCTTCTGATAGCATTAGTATCCCAATACTCCATGTTGGGTGCCTGCATGAGGGTTAGTTCTTAACCTGAAATAAAATAAAAGAAATAGATGTACCTTGGAATGAGGTAGGGTGAAAACATGATGCGGAGTTTTATTTTGCATCATCAGACCCGATTGGGGCCGTGGTCTTATTCACCCATTGGCCCTTTCAGGAGCAGAGGTACGGGCGCTGGTAGTACATCGTGTATGGCAAACATTTCCCTTGCTGCGTGTTGTGCCCCAAAGATGGTTTTGATCCCGTCCTTTATCGGGAATTTTATGATTGAGGGTGGATGGTAACGCTCTCTTGCAGTGTATCTATGGTCGCCCAAATAAGGCATTGTATCTCATATCTCCTTCGACGACATGGAATTTGGTGTCTTGTGTCGCGTCGGCCATGGTGATTGTAAGGATGATTTCCCCTTTCGTCGTCTCTCTTGTCATGTTGAACCCATTAAGGATCCGAGTGGGGGGCGTGACACGTTTAGCTAGCCCGAGCTATTCTACAACTCTTGACCTAATGATATTGGTAGATCTACATGGATCCATTACTATACATTTTATACGAAAAGAATTTACAAGGAAAGTGATTACCAAGGCGTCATTGTAGGGTTGGGATAGAACCTCGGTGGGATCCTCGGGATGTCGATGCCCCCTTTTTCCAAACAGAGTTCGAAATCGGATATACGACATTCGGGAGGACAACTCTACTCGCTTGCGAAAATTGGGTTTTTGAGTTTGGAGAGTCGCACCTAATGATTATAGTGCATTAGGAAATTTTCAAGAAAGATTTGAGATGAAGAACCAGATTTTGGGTAAGGATTAGAAATTTTATCGAGGGGAAGGTATTAGGCACCCCTCAAGATCCATTAGTGTGGTTCCCGACCATGCTACTATTGTGAAATTAAGCAATGAAGGAAGACAAGTAGAAATCTAAAATAAAGAAAAGGGTTTTCGCATAGTATTGCAAACAAGTTTAAGATTTTAAAAAATAAAAGGAGTAGAAAGTTTAGAAAGTTAGTTTTAAAGAAGAACTTTAAAAAAGGGTTAACAAGTAAGGGGAGATGGGGTCCTAGGTTTACAAATAATATGGATCACATCAATGCAATACCCAGCGTACACTCCTTAGAAGAGGGGTCGCACGTGATATTAGTACACCGGTCATCATATCCATATTCTACCCTTCCCACCCCATTAAGTTATTAAAACGCAAAAAGTTTCATTACTTATTACATGCTAATACCCGTCCCAATTCTTTCAGTCCCAGAGGCATTTAGGACTACTAATCTTGATGGGAAAAGGGATAAGGCTTTTGAGAGTTTTAAAAGGAAAAAATACGAAGGCGACATTCAAAACACGTATACAAGTAAAAAGAAAACAAATAAGCAAGTTGGGGTCAAGTAAGCCTCCTTAAACCATATAAAGCCATAATGTTTAGCATGTCTTGCAAGTACTTTTTTTGTCTTCAAAATTAAATTAAAGCGATAAGCGAACTGGTTAAGCACATATTTTTAGATAGGAAGTCCGCATTAGGCTCGCTCGAATACGGTAGTCAAAGACTAATCCAGTTGATTAATTAGCTAACCTTTCGTATATGTGTTGAGCTACTGATTTCGAAAAGCAAACTAATTATAAAAAAGATACAAGTTTTATGAGGATAAAAATAAGTTTCATAACAGAATGTACTAATTTCAAAACTTTTTTAAAAAAAGAAATAAGCTTCAGAGGAGATGCAGACTGATTGGAAAAGTTTCACCATTCTTATCAGAAAAGAGTGAGTTTCAGAAAAGTGCCGGTTTGATAAGAAACGGTTCACCAACTTACGAGTTTAAGAAAAATATTGAAGACTGCCTGTTTTACCAAAGTAAATACTAATTTCAACGGTTGGTACTGTTTTGAACAAATGAGATGGTTCAGACTCAAAATTCCTATAGGCATGCTTTCTATGCTTTAACTAATTTTAACACGCTTTTAGGCATTGATAGAAGCCTTATGAACACGGATATTTATACATTTTTATTAATAAATCTAGCAGTTATCCTAATGGCGTTATTATATGCCTAAAAGCAAATCCCTATAAGTATCGTACCTATATGCACAGTCCCAGAGAATTAGAAGTTAATCCTTATGGACATGCTTTCTACGTGTGAAGTTGCACAAATCCTATAGGCGTGTCCGCTGCCCTTTGTGCATAAAAGTAACCTCCCTCCCTTATTTCACTAAATTCCCATGAGTTTATATAAATTATTACATACCAGTAAAACAAACTGAAATTCAAAGTACATCAGAAATTATCAGCTACATCCGAGCAACCTAATTCAGACTTATTATCTAACCATATGAGATTGAACAACTTCCGGGATCAAGATTTTCAATGCCTTATCTTTATCTAGGGTGTTTCAAAGTTCTAAGAAATTTCAGGAATTTCAGGCAATGCTGATACATAAGATATCAATCAGAATGACGTATAGTGCAGTGTGGAAGAGACATCCCTCAAACGTCCAAGTTCAGAGAGAGCTCATGGGTCCTGAGGAAAGGATCATAAGACGGGGGCCGAACATAATTTACAGCAATGGGTGCAAGTTCAATAGAGGGGGTTAGGGAGTGCCAAGGCAGGCTGGTGGTTATGCCTAGGCATAAGGTAGGCTGGCACACCCCTGACCAAGCCTGTTCAGCCAGTCAAATATAAGTATAGACCTATTGAAGGTCAGACTATTGTCTAGACAGTGATTAGGACACTATTAGACCACAGCTTCAAACTCAGAATAGACGTAAAGGGAAAGGGGAGTGGGAATTGAAAAGAGTTTAGGACTCAGGGAGTCCAGTCCATATACATAAACAACAATGTCAAGTGTTGTCATATTTTCTGAACCACAACTCAATATACAAAAGACTAGGGATGGGGATTTCATGTATGAATAGAGAAAGTGAAATCAACTTGCAGAGAATTATAGATCAAAAACAGTAAGACAAACAAGGAAAAACTGAAGCATAAACACAAAATGGAGAGGCAGCATTTAAACAAAAGAGGCATGCCAGTTGCAAGAAAGTAAGCTAAGAGAAACATGATTCTTTCAAGCAAAGCCACAGTCAGAGAATAGAACCTTGAGTTTATGAGTTCAGAGAACTCGAATACTTTTAAGAAAAATCTAAGTGTATTTGAAAGAAGAAGTAATGACATGATCGTTGTCGTGTTCGACTTGTCTAAGCTACAAAAAGGGAAGCCCCTTTTATAGTGTAGAGAAGCAAACAAGAAAGGTAATAAAACCTTAAGAAATCAGTCTCAAATATTCTCGATTCAGTTAAGGGATTTAATTTCAAACGGAAAAGTGTAAACAAGGAAAGGAAATTTGAACAAAATCCTTCAAAGTAGCATAAAAAGGGAAAATACATGAGGTATATTTAAGAAAGGGTTTCAATAGTACTTTATTTGAAAAGATAAAGGAAAGGGAATCAATCAAAAAATTAACAAAATAAAAGTACCAGGTTTTAAAACGATGAACCAAACCATAAATAGGTAAAGAGTGCTTAACCAAACAAAATCAGTGGCAATCAATCAAGACATTATAAAAGGGATCCACAATCAATCGAGAAATCACTAAAACCCTTAAAAGAGGAGTTAATCACATATAAAGAAAACACTTCAAAATGAAGAGTCTAACATTGAAGCATTTAGAATAATAAACGAAAGAATACGAGTTCAACCAGAGACACATAGTGACTCTGAAGGTGCAGGTCCCAAAGTTGAACCCTAATTAAATTTATCAAGAATACCCCCAAATTCTAAGGTTTCCCCATCGAACTAATCATATAAATGAGAAGGCAAGTGAGCAGACTCAAGAAGTCTCATGAGAATCAGGTAAATACGATAGCATGGTTCAAATAATTAGAGAAAGAAAACCAATTTAGGGCATTAAGAACATGTTCTGAAAACTTCGGAACTTAAGTACGTTCATAAGATAGAAAGGATACGAGTTTAAACAGAACAGACAAAATATGCTTAACAAGAACACGAACATAGTTCAGAAAGGCAAAACATCAAAAGACTCAGTAGTAAATACGCATGGTAGAAGAGTGAGAAAAATTTAACACAAACTAATCATGTGAGCAAACATATACAAGTAGAAATACAATACATGGGTAATAGAGAAGGAAATATACTAGCATAATATAGACAAACATCTAAAAGAAAAGAACAACAAGAATCGAAAGACTTTTAGAAACCCTAATTTGAAAAATGAATGATTTTGAAAGGGAAATTTGGGGGAAACACTAAAAACATAAAATATAGCATAGGTTCAATACAGAACTAGGAAAATAAATGAAGAAAGAACCTCGAATAGTTTAGGGTTTCTGAGAAACCCTAGAAATGATAAAGCCTTGGAAGAACAAGATCAGATCTTGAGTTGAAATGGTCCGGAATCAAGCTTATAGTGATTGAATATGCTAGAGCGTGGCTGAAAAACCATGGACCTACGGATCTGAGGCAGATCTGGAGAGAGACCATCGAGGCCAAGCCTCCAAACCTTGAGTAGCTTAGGCTCAGGGGTGATAGAGGGTGAGCACAAGCCATCTATGGCTGGAGCTGCCATGGATTTCGATTGGAATTGAGTGAAATAAGTCGGGAGGTGATTGGGGTTTCGAGGCGCTAGAGAGGATTTGAGAGCGAGGAAGGGAGTCAGATGCGACGCCCTCGTGCAAATGAGGTAGGCTTAGGTGGGTTGGGCTATTAAAAAAGGAAAGAATGGGTTAGAGTCGTTTATCAACGGCCTGTATTAAAAAATAGAAACCAGACTGGTTTTGGAAATCGGGCCAAAATTAAATTTGGGGGTGTACTATAATCGAAATGAAATAGGTCCTATTTTAAATAGTCACTTTTCCCCATTTTATTTAATAAAAATAATAATAGGTTTTTTGAAACAAATTAAAGGTACAAAATTAATAAATAATATGCAAATATTAAATTTAAAATAGTAGAAGTAATTTCATAATTATGAAATGCTGTAAATCAGAAAATTTACTATAATTGCAATTACATACAATTTCGCTTTAATAATGCCAAATCAATTTGTAAAAATGTGTAAATATCACCTTAGTTATATTTTGGTATAAATATGAGAATGAAATAAGTTATTCACAAAAAAATGATAATTTTGGGAATAATTATTGGGTGTTATTGTATTAAAGTAGGCAATAAATTTGTTTAAAAATCATTAAAAATACCAAAACTCTTGGGTGTGATTATATATGCTTATATATGCTATTTAAAGGTATTTTGGTTATAAAAATACCTAGGAAAAAATGGGGTATCAATAGCTGCCCCTCTTTACCCAAGGAGGATAAAAGAGTTATCGGGTAAAGACCAGATGGCCAATTTTGACAAGAAGTAGCTATTCAAAAGAATTTTGACCGAGCTCTGGTTTCTGAGCTGCCTACATATCCCTGGTTTTACACTAACTAGGTGATATGTAGTTCAGGAACCATTGATGAAATGTGACCGATCGAGATTTGAGAAGAACAAACACGATGCTTATGTTGCAAGAGGTATTTGAAATAATTAAGCTGCGAGAACTGGAGTGGGATCATTCCCGCTGAGATGGCCGTTTACAATTTGGTGTACCTGCAAGTAAACAATTCGAGCATATTCATGCATAAACTTAACCATGATGCAAGTTCCATTGGACCATGAATGTTGTCTATGGACAATTAGGATGATGTCCTCGGACCATGACGTCCCAGGGCATGAAGCATAAAATAAAGGATTCGCGGGCTATGAAATGATATTCTCGGGCTATGAGGATGGTGCCTCAAAACCTTGAAGCCCTTGAATAGGTTGGCGATCTTTCAACCTATGAAATGCAAAAGGGTTGTAATATTTTGGCCTATGCAAGAAATGGCGATATTTCAGCCAGTGTAGAATTTAAATGAAAGTGGTGATATTGCAGCCGTGCGAGATAAATAAAGAGGTATTATTTTAGCCATGCAAGATGCGGGTGGAGAGAATGCTTAGTCTCGGAAGATAGATAGAGTAGCCTTATGCAGATAAAGGTAGAGCTGAACCTCAAAAGGCATATAAGATGCAAAAATGCAGATGGGGGTAGAACTTAACCTCAGAAGGTAGATAAGTAGCCTTATACAAAAATGCAGACGGAGAAAATGCTTAGTCTTGAAAGGCAGAAGAGTATCCTTATGCAATGCAAGAGTGAAAAAGGGCGAATAGTAATAAGATCTCTTAGCTGATAGCCGATTAGAATTTCTGACTGCTGGGGATGTTGTGTATGTGTAGCAATTGTGAATTAAGTTATGGTTCTGAGAAGTTGCATTCTTGGGAGAGTATCAGTGTATAAATGTATCTAACGATATTACGAGTCGAGTGCCTGCATCCAAATAAAAATCATGAGTTTTGTAAAAGGGGCAAGGTTAGTTCATTTTCTCGTGCTCTCGATGTTGTGTATCATTCGCGTAGCGCCGCTAAACAATTGCAATTTGGATAATAGTTATGCATGATTTAATAAATATAACATAACTACATAATAGAAAATATTTTTCTTTAGATGAACCAACAACTGCGACGTGGTTCAAGACATTGCAACTTCTCCTGCTCCAAAGTTTTGAGGGTCGTCCTAAAAATTCTGCCTCAGTTTACTAGGCTGACACTTCTGACGGTTGCGACGAACGTATGAAAAACATCTTTGGAATTTTTAGGGTCCTCCTCAAAATTCTGCCCCTGTTTACTTGAATGGCATTCCTGATGATAAATAGGTGAAGACCAACTTTAGAATTTTGAGGGTCCTCCTCAAAATTCTGTCTCAGTTCTAATAGCAGCGGGAAATGAAATTTTTATTAAATTGTGACCGAACCCATAGGGCTGCCAAAGTATACCTTCTTAAACGCAAATCAGGTCAATTGTAGTTCAAATTACATCATGAAGAAATCATAAAGTATTACACATAATATCGTTTCACTACATCTAAATTGATTGGCTTCGGGTAGACTTCTCCTTCCATCTCTGCAAGAATAAGGTCTCCACCTGTTAGAACCTAGTGAATCATGCATAGACCCTTCCAATTGGGAGAGAAGTTCCCTTTGGCGTCATATTGATGTGGGAATATTTTCTTCAACACCAGCTGTCCCAATGTAAACTTCTTTGGCTTAACTCTTTTGTTCAAGGTTCAAGACATTCTGTTTTTGATACAACTGACCATGGCTAACTACATTAATCCTTTTCCCATCTATAAGGGCTAACTGCTTGTAGCAACCATTTACCCATTCAGCATCATCCAACTATGCTTCTTTTTATGATCCTCAACGATGGAATTTCTACCTCGGTGGAGATGACCACCTGTGTACCATAAACCGGCATGTAGGGAGTTGCTTCTGTCGATGTGCGGACTGTGGTGCGCTATCCCAATAAGGTGAAGGATAACTTTACATGCCATTGTTTGTGCCTTTCAATCATCTTCCTTAGTATCTTCTTGATATTTTTGTCGGCTGCCTTAGTGCGCTTTTTATCTGAGGCATGTAGGTTGTAGAGTTCTTGTGTTCGATCTTGAATGTTTCACGCATTTATTTCATCAAGTCGCTGCTGAGCTTGGAACCATTATCGGTGATGATTGATTCCGGAATTTTGAACAGACAAACAATACGGTTGCAGGCAAAATATGCCACAACTTTCTTGGTCACTGCATTGTATGATGTTGCTTCGACCCATTTGGTAAAATAATCAGTTTCCACTAAGATGAACTTGTGCCCATATAATGCGGCAGGCTAGATTGGACTGATAACATCAATCCGCCAAGCGGCGAATGGCCATGGTGATCTTGTTGCAGTAAGCTTGATTGGAGGAACCCTTATCCTATTTGCATGTATCTGGCAGTGATGGAACTTGACATAATGGATGCGGTCCATTTATAGAGTCATCAAAAAATACCCTGCTAGGAGTATCTTCTTTGCCAAGACAAATACATTCATATGTGATCCCCAGGTCCCTGCATGCACTTCGTCCAATAGACTGAATGCTTCATTTGCTTTGACACACCTTTAGTAAACCCAAATTGGGACTTCTCTTGTACAGGATTCCACCACTGTGGAAGACGTTCCTATATAAACTCCGAAGTGTGCGCTTCTGAGTAGTGTTGGAAAGTTTTGGATATTCCCCTGTTGTTAAGTACTCCTTGATGTCATGGAAACATGGTTTTCCGTCTGCTTCTTCCTCAACGTAAGCATAATAAGATGGCTGATCATAAATCTTTACTGGGATAGGATCAATAAAATTCATGCCTGGATGCTGGATCATGGATGATAAAGCAGCTAATGCATCAGCAAACTCGTTCTGGACCCTGGGGATGTGCTGAAATTCTATCATTGCGAACATTTTCCTCAACTTCGGTATGTGATGCAGATAGGGAAGTATCTTATAGTTCTTTGTTTCCCACTCAGCTCGAACCTGATATATGAGCAAGTCTGAATCCCCAACCACTAGAAACTCTTGAATGTTCATATCAACGGCCATTTTGAGCCCCAAGATGCAGGCTTCATATTTGGCCATATTATTGGTGCAAAGAAACCCGAGCTTGGTGGATAACGAGTAATGCTGACCGGTTACTAGAACTAGTGCTATGCCAACTCCTTTGAAATTTGCGGCACTGTAAAAAAACATTCTCCAACTATCATAGGATTCTGCAATATCTTCTCCTACTAAAGATACCTCTTCATTGGGAAAATACATCTTTAGGGGCTCGTATTCTCCACCCACGGGATTCTCGGCAAGATGGTCTGCTAAGGCTTGTCCTTTGATTGCCTTCTAAGTCATGTAAACAATGTCGAATTCATGTAGCAGGATTTTCCATTTAGCGAACTTGCTTGTGGGCATGGGCTTCTGAAGATATAATTCACTGGGTCTATTCTGGATATGAGATAAGTAGTGTAGGCACAAAAATAATGCCTCAATTTCAGATCTACCCAACTCAGAGCGCAACATGTGCGCTCTAGAAGAGAATACCAGCCCTCGTACGATGTGAACTTCTTATCGAGTAGTAAATGACTTGCTCCTTTCTCCCCGTTTCATCATGTTGTCCCAAAACACAACCGAATGCCCCGTCCAATACTGCAAGGTAAAGCAACAGAGGTCTTTTTGGCTGGGGCGGAACAAAGACTGGCGGTGTTCACAGGTATTCTTTGATTATGTCATAAGATTTCTGATAATCATCAGTCCATTTGGTGGCAGCATACCTTTCCAACATTATAAAGATAGGTTCACAAATGACACTAAACTGAGCTATGAACCAGCATATATATATATATATATATATATATATATATATATATATATTTCAGCCTCCCCAAGAAACTCATCACATCATTCTTGTTCATTGGTGGTGGAAACTCTTAATTTGCTTTGGCCTTTGATGGATCAAATTCTATCCCTCGGCGACTCATGATGAAACCAATAATTTTTCAGCAAGAACCCCGAATGCACACTTGGCGGGATTCAGTTTCAGATTGTACCTCCATAATCTGTTGAAGAATTTCCCTAGATTTTCCATGTGATCAGTGGCTTTCTTCGATTTGATGATGACATCATAAAAATAAAGCTTGATCTCCTTATGTATTATGGCGTGAAAAATAGTAGTCATGGCTCTCATATAGGTGGCCCCAGCATTTGTTAAACCAAATGGCATCATTTTGTAATAATACATTCCCTATGACATGATGAAAGCCATTTTCTATGCATCTTCCTCATCCATCCGTATCTGATGATACCCAACAAAAACATCAACAAAGGAGTTCAACTCATGCTTGGCGCAGTTGTCGATAAGAATGTATATGTTTGGTAAGGGGAAGTCATCTTTGGGAATGGTCCGGTTAAGATCCCAGTAGTCGACACAGACTCTAACCTTCCCATCCTTTTTTGGTATTGGCATGATGTTGGCTAACCATGTTGTATATTCCACTACCCTAAGAACCTTGGCTTTGATCTACTTGGTAACCTCTTCTTTGATTTTCAAACTTACTCGGGTTTGAATTTCCTGAGCTTGTGCTTTACCGATGGACATGTTAGGTCTGTATGCAATTTGTCTGCCACAATGGATGTACTGAGACCAGTCATGTCATCATACGACTAGACAAATGTGTCCTCATATTCCTTTAAAAACTCCGTATACTTCTTCTTTTCTGATGGTGACATGAACACTGATGCACATTTCTTTGACATTTTCTGTATCCCCAAAATTAAAGATCTCAGTTTCATCCAAGTTAGATTTAGGCCTATTCTCAAAATTCTCAACCTCTCTGGTGACCTCTTCTGATATATCATCGACTTCAGAATCTATATTCGTGTGTTGTGTTCCCTCGTTGCAAGTCACAATCGTCAGTTCATCATAAAGATAAGTAATAGTAATGATGTGTAATATGATAAGAGCGAGATATATAACAAACTGAAACGCTTTGTTCAAATTGATAATTGTTTCGAACAACAGATCTCTTTTAAAAATTAAAGATAACACGAAAGGGAAATCAGCTAGTAAAAAGAAAAATGTGATGCGTGGTGCTTTTTTTGTTAGCCTTGCTAACCCGAAGCTTTCCGGGCCTTGATGGTTATGATTGACCAATTGTTAAGGCGTTCTTCTCGGTTCACAGCTCATATAGAAGGGCCTTTCTCCCTTTCCTCCTCAAAAATAATATAGCAGTAAATATCATCATCCTTCAGAAACAGATTCTTCATTACTGCCAATGCTTCATCTTCCTCTAACGCATATATAGTATCTGCTGGTTGGAAAGTTTGCTCCAGGTGAGGTATTGGATGCTCTTGCGGGTAGTAAGGGCCGCGCCATGGTGGTGACCAGTCATCGAACTCCTTCCAAGAGTATTCATACCCCAAACCAAATGTAGTACCATGTTTCTTCAGCTTGATGGGTTTGGTGATTCCCTGAAGGTTCTTGCCGGGTCCCTTCCCAGACTCATATCCGCACCAATTCGGGATACTCTCAATCTTGTTGTCCAGCCATTTATCTTTGTCTATTGCATTGACCCGTTCAATATGGTGGTATGTTTCTCCGGCTATTCCCCTTATTCCTACAATCATCGGGATGTTATGGGGACTGTATATGGGGTTGCTACCATCGCCATGAATAATCACCTCTTGGTGATTCCACTAAAACTTTACTGCCTGGTGCAGGGTTGATGCTACAGCACTGGCGGCATGAATCCACGACCGTCCTAGCAAAACGTTGTAGGATGCTAGGACATCTATCACTTGAAAGTCAATGTCAAACTAGGTTGGTCTCATTTGCAAGCATAGGGAGATTTCTCCAGCGGTAGACCTTTGGGACCCATGAAAGGCTTTGACATTGATGGCCCCATTGTTGATTTCATGCAGGCTCTTCCCCAATGTTCAAAAAATTATGAACGGACATATTTTGAGGTTAGAGCCTCTGTCGATCAGGACCCTAGTGACAAAGTAATCCTCGCATTGCACAGTGATATGCAGTGCCTTGTGGCTCAGACCTTCCGTCGGTAGCTCATCTTCATGGAAAGTGATTTTTGTGGCTCTCCACTACATCCCCTACCATATTTTCCATTTCCCCTCCAGTTATGTTGTTGGGACCATATGCCTCACTTAGTATCTTCATCAAGGCATTCTTGTGTGCATCGGAGCTCTGCAGAATAGCTATGATTGATATCTGCACTAGTGTTTTGTTCAATTGCTCAACGACCGAGTATTCCGTAGCTTTTATATTCCTCTAAAGATCATCAGACTTAGTTTCAATATGCAATCCAGAGGCTTTCTTACTGGACTCAACTAGGTGTTCTGGAGTGTAAACCCTACCTCTTCTGGTCATACCCTGCGCAGCAATTGCTTTCTAGTTTTGGCATTCCCTTTCCTCCTAGCTTCATCTATGTAATCCCAGTGTATGGAATTTGAGTGGAACAATGTTATGTTTGACATTACTACAAGAATATGCATCCTTGGAAATAACACAACAACTTCGAAAGGTTCATGTGCTTTTGGAACTCCAAACTCAACCTCAATTGGTTCGGGCACCTTTGCAAAAGAAGGTGCTTCCAATTCGATATGTATAGACATGTATACTTCTTCACCCCAGGAGGGATGATTCTGCACAACTATTGGGCTAAGTATGACCAATGGTTTCTTTGGCTAATCACCCTCAACAATCAATCTCATCGACCCCTTGGGGTCCAGTCATCTTCGATCTCGATCATGTGAATGTCTCCACATTTGTGGTCAGGCAGAGGGTTATTGTGAACATTACGAGCAGGATCCTTTGCTACAACGACCTTATTGAGTTTGAATCTTGTCTTTCAATGACTGACACTCGTTAATGGTATGTCCCTTCATGTTGGAGTGGTACGCACAGGTTTTATTAGGGTTGACCCACTGGAATGATTTTATGGAGTTGTGGTAGGGATAGGAGTGGAGTAACTAGCAGTTTTAAGTCTCACATTCAGCTTGTCAATTTGTTTGACGATGGTTGTGTCTTGTCTGGGAGGTGTGCGGTCAAAATTTGGCATGGGTCTAGGGAAATTCTGGCGAGTGGGAGGTGATTGGTAGTGGGTGGGTTGAGCATTATAATCTTGGTATATAGGTCCATGTTTAGAGTATCTGGGTGAAGTGGGTTGATATGTGAGAGGTGGACATGATTGGTAAACGGGTGGTGGATTATTATAAGGGGGTGTGGGTGTTTGCTGATTCGGGATATGCTAATATGTTTGTGGAGGTGATGGGTAAGTGTGGTATTTCAGCAGTTATTTAGCTCCTTGTGTGACCATCAATGAACTCACATCCTTCTTCTTGGACGTGCCACCAGACTGTAAAGCCCTGTTGGTGGCCTACAATGTCTCAAGATTAGTAACCATACCATTCTTAATGCCTTCCTCAATTATTTCCCCCAACTTGATGATATTGGAGAATTTCTGACCCTCGACTCAACATCGACCTCTCGTAATATTGTGGATCCTGAGCCCGGAAAAAAAGTCTATTCATCTGTTCCTCTTCTAAGGTCGGCCTGAGCTTAGCAACCTCTGATCTCCAACGAGTAGCATACTCTCGGAATGTCTCGGTAGGTGCATTCTCTGTATTGAATAGGAACATATCCATGAAATTTGATGCCATACCTACCCACCTTGTCTGCTTCTTAGTGTCCTGGCTGATTTACCAAGATAAAGCATCCCCTTTAAGACTCCGCATAAAGAGCTTCATACGAATCTTCTCATTTTATCCGACTCCAACCAGTTTGTCTCAATATGTCGTTTGATGGACTCTGGGATCACCTGTGCCATTTAACATTTTGAACTTGGGAGGTTTGTACCCCCCAGAAGTTCAACATCTGGCTGAATGCAGAGGTCCTCATAATTCAGCCCCTATGTACCTTTGCTTCCTTTGACACCCTGGACCTTGCTAGTCAACTTTTTGAGTTCCGTGGCTAAGTTCCTGATGACGGAGTCTTTGGCATCATACTCGGGTGCACTTGAGCTTGGTTGAGTGTAGTAGGTTACAATATCCACGTAGATGGGAGTGTTGTGGAGGTTGTCGTTTGTGGTGTTCAGTGGTTTAGGAATGAGTAGTGGAATGTTGTTGGGAGTGTGTCATGTGTTGCAGTGTTGAGCATGAAAGGGTTGTATATGTGGTTGTGGGGTGTTCTATGGAGGTGCTGGATTTTGTGCGTCTGGAAAGTTGACATCACAAGTGGTGAGAGAGAATGCTATGTTTTCCATGTTCCAAACCTGCAGCAATTCTTCTTGGAACTTCAATAATTTCTGCTCAAGCTGGGCAGCAGTTTCCTTAGCAACGAGGGTACCCTGTGGAATCCAGTTCTTTTAATTTCCTTTCTGGTCCTATTCTACCTTTATTCTTGTTCCGGGTATGACTTGGAGGAGGAGGTGGAGGGCCCTTGGATATTGTAGAGTATCGTGATTGTGCTAGAGTGCACGAACTAACCTTTGGGGAGAGGAATAAAAATAAAAGGAAAACAAAAAGGTGATAACTAAGTGCGAGTTATGAGAAGGATTGTGATATTTAAACACATTGTGCAAGAATATAAATTGCGTCCTAATTTCGGTGCCTCATTGTGCCCGAGGTAGGCCTAGCGACAAATAATTTTGGAGAACTTATAATGCTAAATGCCTCATTTTATTGATAAAAATAAGAGGAATCCAAAACGACACTAAATAACAGAAAGTAAAATGTCACTATTGGACATTGGCCTTATTACATCATTAAGGCAAAAAAAAAAAAGACTCCTAACTATTTGGTCGCAGAGGGACCTTCTCGAGATTCGGCATCTTTATCTCCCTCGAACAGTTTTACCAGCTCGTGGAGCCCTAGCAGCATATAAGCTCGGGCCAGATGTCCACTCGCATACCCCTCAGCGTTTTGACAATCGCCAATCCTCTTAATGAACTTTCCTTGCAGCTCCACTAGACCTTGCTCCAAATAGCTTAGTCGCTTATTGGCGCTGACAACATCCTTCTACTCGTCGATTAACTTATGATGGGCTTCATGTATTTCCTGATGCTCACTTTCAAAATCTGGAATTCTCTTGCGCAGATGATTGTACTTAACCCGTGTTTCAACTTTCTCGTCGATGACCCTATGTCCTCGAATGAACCCAGGCTGACCCAAACCATTATGATTATCTTCCAACCAACATGAGTAGCGAGGCACACAACAAGCGTGATACCTATCTGGCTCAATAGATTCTTTCCCCAATGTGAGTTTGCAGTGCCACATGTGATGATCTTGGCACTTGTGAGGGCTATCGTCATCCTGGAAGTCAGCCCCTGAAGTAAATCATTTTATCGACCCTTGGTATGACTTTCTTTCTTCCAGACTGCCTCATAGCTCTGAAGGGAACGTAGGGATAAGTTCCTCTCATACCAATGGGTATGAGAAATGGTGCGTCTCAGGATCGAACAATGAATTCTTCCGTAGGGAACCATTCAAACATCCATTGTACCTGGTCCCCTTTCAGATTTTCGAACAACTCTACCCATCTGCCAGCGTGCTTTGGCCGAGGGAACATTTTAGGCATATAATTCATACGCTTTGGCTGGTGGAATGCGATATGATCATCCCAATCTCTGCGCAGGATCTCTTATTGGTATTCACCTTTTTGGAGGTGCTTCATGATCCAAAGATGAAGTAAATAGTTGTAACCCTCAAAATGGTTGGCCTTTTGCTGATAGTTGTGCAGGGCTCGATATATTTTAGCAATGATTATAGGTACTATACTGAAAGGCTTCCCGCCAATTCCTTAAATCAAAGTCTTGGTTACCATGACCAGTCTGGTGTGGATCCTAGCCTTCTTCACAGGGAACAGTATCATTCCCAAAAAGTGTAACATATAGACGATGAACGTCCTGTGGATATGCCCTAATGAGGTAAGGGCGAATTCATCTTAGTAGGTGAGGTATGACTTGCTATGGGCGTACCTCTCGTACAAATAGTCGAATGGGATGTAAGAGTCTTTTAAACGGGGTAAGTCGGGATTATTCTTTAAGCCTATCATCTTAAGGAAACCCCTACCCTTGCGACTCTATTTCATAAGCAAACCTAGAGTCTCCCAAGGAATACCAGCTAATCCTCCTATTTCCTCAAGCAATAGAGTCATTTCAAGGTCCCAGAAGCAGAACACAGACTTGTCACTATTCCAGAACAGCGTTGCAGCCTCTATGATTTTGTTGTCAAGCTGGATCTATAGAAGAGAAGGAAAATTCCCTAAGTATTTGGGGACGAGCGTCTGATCATTCAAGTGGAGGTCTTTCCACCAATTTAGCAGCCTTGGGTGAATGTTGGTTACAATGCCAATCTGGGGACTTCATGCCTCATTTTCTGCAAAACAAAGCGTTAGGCCCTTACCCCACTGGACTAGACTATTTAAACCAACAATTAGCATAGCAAGCATCAAGTTCTCCAAATAAATGCATAGAACATGGAGGTATCCATTTGGTTTTCAGGGAAACCCGACGGACTTTTGACAAGGATATCTTAATGAGTCATTATTCGAACAACATAACTGACTTCGCTAGGTTTGACTATAATGCATGTATAGTTATTGAGTAAGGCTTCTATTGGGGTGTTAGACTGGTACCATTGAGTGGACAACTCAAGAGGGAAAGGCAGAGAACCGTCTACTGCACCACAGGTCAACTGGTTTTACCGCAAACATGCCTTTGCCAAATTTAGGGGTGATAATATCGGAAGAGCGCAACCACTCATTATAAGCGTTGCTATGGTATCTGTTTGGCATGAGTGGAATATTATGTTGAAGATGCAATTTACAAGAATGAAACAAAATGACATGTATTTTCACGTTCATAAGATAAATGTTTACAATATTTGCTCATAATTACAACAGTATTGAAATAAAGCAATAAAGGAAAAGGAAAGCAGTTAAAAGAAAGAAAAGACACAAAGAGCCATGTCAGTTTCGTACGACAGTATATAAATAAATTATGAGATAATAAAGTCACAAGCCACATGCAATGGTAAAAGCCTAAAGAGTTCCCAGTAGAGTCGCCATGTTACCGATGTCCCTTTTTTCCAAACGGAGTTCAAAATAGGGATACAACTTTCGGGAGGACAAATCTATTCCCTTGAGGGAATTGGGTGTTTGAGTTTGGAAAGTCGCCATCTAATGATTATAGTGCATTAGGACACTTTTAATAAAGATTTTGAGACGAAGAACCAGAGTTTGGCTAAGGGCTAGAAATTATCTCAATGGGAAGGTGTTAGGCACCCCTCAATATCCATTAGTGTGGTTTCCGTCCATGCTACAATTGTTACTCTAAGCAATGAAGGAAGACAAGTAGAAATATCAAATAAAGAAAATGATTTTCACAGTATTGTAAACAAGTCTAAAAGTATGAAAAACAAAAAAAGAATAGAAAGTTTAGAAAGTTAGTTTAAAAGAAAAACTCAAAAAAGGGTTAACAAGTAAGATGAGATGGGGTCCTAGGTTTACAAATAATATGGATCACATCAATGCAATACCCGACATACACTCCTCAGTAGAGGGGTCACACGTGATATTAACGCACTCGTCATCATATTCATATTCTACCATTCCCATCCCGGTAAGGTATTAAAATGAAAAAAGTTTAATTATTTATTGCATGCTAATACCCATCCCAATTCTATCAGTCCCGGAGGCATTCAGGATTACTGATCCTAAAGGGAAAAGGGATAAGGCTTTAGAGAGTTTTAAAAGGATAAAATATTAAGCGACATTCAAAACACATATACAAGTAAAGGGAGCAAATAAGAAAGTAAGGCTCAAATAAGCCTCCTTAAACCAGATAAAGCCATAGAGTTTAGGATTTCTTACACGTAATGGTTTGGTCTTTAAAATTAAATTAAAGTGATAAGCGGACTGGTTCAACACATATTTTTGAACAGGAAGTCTGCATTAGGCTCGCTCGAATGCAGTTGTCAAAGACTGATCCATTTGATTAATTAGCCAACCTTTTATATATGTGTTGAACTACTGATTTAGAAAATCAAACTATTATAAAAGAGTTACAAGTTTTTCACGGAAAAAATAAGTTTCAGAACAGAATGTACTGATTGTAAAAGTGTAACAGAAAAGAAAAGAGGTTCATAGGAGATGAAGACTAATTGGAAAAGTTTCACCAATCTTATCAGAAAAGAGTGAGTTACGAAAAATGTCGGTTTGACTAGAAAAGGTTCATCAACTTAGAAACTTCAGAAAAATGCAAAACACTTCCAGTTTTACAAAAGTATAAACTAATTTCAACGGTTGGTAGTGTTTTAAACAAATGAGACGGTTTGGATTCGAAATTCCTATAGGCATGTATTCTATGCATTAACTGATTTTAACACCATTTTAGACATTAATAGAAGCCTTACGAACAACGATATTTATACCATTTTTATAATCTAATTGTTTTCCTAATGACGTTATTACATGCAAAAATGCAAACCCTATAAGCATGGTATCTATATGCATATTCGCAGAGAATTAGAAGTTTATCCCTATAGACATGGTTTCTACGTATGAAGTTACATAGATTAGAAATAAAGCCCTATAGGCATGTTTTCTACCCTTTGTGCATAAAAGTAACCCCCTCCCTTCTTTCACTAAATCCCCATGAGTTTATACAAATTATTACAGACCAGTAAAACAACATAAAATCAACATCCGAGCATTCTAATTTAGACTTTGTGTCTAACCATATGAGATTGAACCACTTCCGGGATACACATTTCCAAATACTTCTCTTTATCTAGGGTGTTTCAAAGTTATAAGGAATTTCAAGACATCTGGGCAATGCTAACACCCAAGATATCAATCAGAATGAGTTATAGTGCAGTGTGGAAGAGCCAGCCCTCAAGTGGCCAAGTTCAGAGGGAGCTCATGGGCCCCAAAGAAAGGCTCACAAGAGTGGGCCAGAACATAAGTTCTATGAAATGGTGCAAGTGAAATTGAGGGGGTTAGGGAGTGCCAAGGTAGGCTAGTGGTCATGCCTAGTCATAAGATAGGCTGGCACACCCCTGACCAAGCCTGTTCAGCCAGTCAAATATGAGTATAGACCTATTGAAGGTCAGGTTATGGTCTACACAGTGATTAGGACAATGTTAGACCACAATTTTAAACTCAGAATACACGGAAAGGGGAAGGGCATTGGGAATTGAAAAGGGTTTAGGACTCAGGGAGTCCAGTCCATATACACAAGCAACAATGTCAAGTGTTGTCATGTTTTCTGAACCATAACTCAACATACAACGGGAGTAGGGATGGGGATTTCATATAAGACCAAAGACAGTAAAATCAACTTGCAGAAATTATAGTACAGAAATAGTAAGACAAACAAGGAAAATAATGAAGCATAAAAACATAATGGAGAGGCAGAATTTAAACAAAAGAGACATACCAGTTGCAAGAAATTAAGCTAAGAGAAATAGGATTATTTCAAGCAAAGCCACACTCAGAAAAGAGAACCTTGAGCTTATGAGTTCAGAGAACTTGAATAATTTTTAAGAAAAATCTAAGTGTATTTGAGAGAAGAAATAGTGACAAATCTAAGTGATTTGTCGTGTAAAATTTTAAGAAAAATCTAAGTGTATTTGAGAGAAAAATCTAAGTGTATTTGTCGTGTTCGCCTTGTCTAAGGTAGAGAAAGGGCATCCCCTTTTATAGTACAGAGAAGCAAACAAGAAATGTAAGAAAACCTTAAAAAATCAGTCTCAAATATTCTCGATTTAGTCAAGAGATTTAATTTCAAACGGAAAAATGTAAACAAGGAATAAAAATTTGAACAAAATCATTCAAAGTAGCATAAGAAGTGTAAATACATGAGGTATATTTAAGAAAGGGCTTCAATAGTACTACTTGAATTCCTAAGAGAAATTAAAGAGAATCAATCAAACAATTAAAACAATCAACTTACTAGGTTTTAAATTTAATGAACCAAACCAGAAATAGGTAAAGAGGGCCAACATAAAAAATTAGTAGCAATCAGCCAAGACCCTATCAAAGGTTTTCACAATCAATCGAGCAATCGCCAAAACCCTTAAAAGAGGAGTTTCTTACATATAAAGCAAAAACATCAAATAGAAGAGTCTAACATTGAAGTGTTTAGAATCATAAACAAAAGAATGCGAGTTCGACCAGAGACTCATAGTGAGTCGGAAGGTACAGGGTCCCAAAGTGGAACTAATTCAATTTATCAAGAAGACCCGCAAATTCTAGGGTTTCCCCATCGAACCAAACACATAAATGAGAAGGCAAGTGAACATACTCAAGGAGTCTCACGAGAATCAGGCAAATACAATAGCATGCTTGAAACAATCAAAGAAAACCTCTTTAAGGCATGAAGAACATGTTCAGAAAACTTCGGAACTTAAGCCAGTTCATAAGAAATAAAAACAGAATAGACGAAACATGCGTAACAAGAACACGAACATAGTTCAGGAAGGCAAAATATCAAGAGACTCAGTAGTAAATACGATTGGTAGAAGAGTGAGAAACATTAAACACAGACTAATCATGTGAGCACACATATAAAAGTAGAAAGACAATACATGCATAATAGATAAGGAAACATACGAGCATTCATTCAGACAAACATCTAAATGAAAAGAACAACAATAATCAAAAGACTTTTAGAAACCCTAATTTGAAAAATGAACAATTTTTAAAGGGAAATTTGGGGAAAGCGCTAAAAATGTCAAATATAGCCTAGGTTCAACACAGATCTAGGCAAATGAATGAAGGAGGAACCTCGAGTAGTTTAGGTTTTCTGAGAAACCCTAGAAATGAGAAAGGCTTGGAAGAACAATATCGGATCTTGAGTTGAAATGGTGCGGAATCAAGCTTCCAGTGCTTGAATATGCCGGAGCGTGGCCGAAAAACCATGGATCTATGGATCTGGAAAGATACCATCAAGGTCAAGCCTCCAAACCTTAAGTAACTTAGGCTCAGAGGTGATGGAGGGTGGGCACAGGCCATCCATGGCTGGAGTTGCCATGGATTCCGGTGAGAATGGAGTGAAATGAGGCTAGAGCTAATTAGGGTTTCGAGGGGATTTGTGAGAGAGGAAGAGAGTCAGAGGAGGCGCCCTCGTGCAAATGAGAGAAAGAGTGGGTTAGAGCCGTTGATCAAAATGATCAATAGTCGGGATTAAAAAATAGAAACCGGTCGAGTTTTTGAAATCGAGCCAAAATTAAATTTGGGTTGTTTGATTTGGGGGTGGAATTGGGTTAAATAAAGGTATCAATTTGGGCAAAAATTGAAATGAAATATGGCCAGATTTTAAGTAGTCACTTTTTCCCATTTTATTTTATAAAAATAATAAAAGGTTTTCTTAAACAAATTGAAGGTACCAAATTAATAAATAATATAAAAATATTGAATTAAAAATACTGGAATTAGTTAATTATAAAATGCTTTCAATCATAAAATAGGCTATAATTGCAATTACATGCAATTTAGCTTTAAAAATACCAAATCAATTTGTAGAAATGTGAAAAGATCACCTTAAGTATATTTTAGTGTAAATATGAGAATGAAATAAGTTTTTCACCAAAAATGATAAATTTAAAAATAATTATTGGGTTTTGTTGTATTAAAATAGGAAATAAATTAGTTTTAAAATTAAGAAAAATACCAAATCTCTTGGGTGTGCTTATATATGTGCATATATGCTATTTGGAAGTATTTTTGTCATAAAAATACCTAGGAAAAAATTGGGTACCAACACAGGATATCGGCGCCTCCCATGACCATGTGGATAACGTGTTTCACCTTATTTGCCTCATTTGTCCTGGAAATCATTTTGGCTGAATCTCGAAGGAATTCCTAAAGGTTCCCTTTGTTGAGTAGTCGGGCCACTTCTTCTCGTAATTGTTGGCAATTCTCGATTCTATGACCGTGTGTACTGTGGAATTCATATACTAAGTTATAATTCCTATGTGACAAATCTGAATAAATGTGTCTGGGCTACTTGTCGTCCCTGATTTTACTGATAGCGAACATGATATCTGATACATTGATGCTGAAGTTGTATTCAGATAGATGGGGCGCGTTCATCAGTGCCATGTTCCGATCGAGCCTAGCTCTGTTGACGATCCCTCGAGGGACATGTCCTCGATCTATCCTCCGGTTTTTGCGGGGTAAGTTGCACCTCGAGGCGTTTCTTCTGTCTTCGAGGTGTGGTTGGTATCTTTCTTTCTTTGTTTTCATGTCCATTACAAAGAATCTGTTGGGGTATACAGAGCCTGAAGGAGCTCCCAGCTGTTCATTCGCGGACCTGATCTTCAACTGGTATTGGTTGTGAACGTCCAACCAGGTTATGACCAGGTATTCGATTAAATTCTATTTAAGTTGATTTGAGGCTATCGAGCTTCCTTTGTTTAGGCCTTGAGTGAAGGATTGCACCGCCCAGTCATAGGAGACAGGCAGTAGCTCCATTCTTTCTAACTGGAAGCGGGATACGAATTCCCGAAACATCTTATTCTCCCTCTGCATGATTTTGAAAATGTCGGGTTTCCTTGTTGCTACCTTGATAGCTCCGGCATGTGCTTTTGTTAAAGAATCTACTAGCATGGCGAATCAATCAATGGAGTTGGGAGCCAAGTTGTGATACCACATCATGGATCCTTTTGAAAGCGTTTTTCCAAATTTTTTCAACAATACAGACTCGATTTTGTCATTTTTAGTGTCGTTTCCTTTTACCGCGCAAGTTTAAGCAGTGATGTGTTTTTTAGGGTCGGAGGTGCCATTGTACATAGGGAATTCCGACATTCTGAACTTCTTCGAGATGGGTTTTAGGGTGGCTTCTTGAAGGAACAACCTTTGAATGAACTTCTCTGAATCCAAGCCTTTGAGGATCGAAGGTGCACTTGGGATCTGATCGGCCATGGAGTTGTAGGTTTTGACCTTTTTATCGTTTGTCGCAATAATTTTCTTTCGTGATTCGATTCTTTTGGTGAGGTTTTTGAGCATTTATATGATGGCTGGATCTGCCATAAATCCGTTGATGCTCGACTTTCGAGTATTTATTCGCCAAGGATAGCCATCTCTAATGCCGATGTGTTCTGGGTCCTCGTGTGGCTTTGCATGTGAGCGATGGCCAGTTATTGTACCTACAACACATAAAAGATAACATGGAGACTAACTTCTTGTTCTTCTTGGGCCGGGGTTTTTTGTGGTTCTTGTTGGTCGCCGTGTCTTACGCTACTATTAGTGTGAGAGGTTTCGTTGACTAGCTGTGTGTCTTGTGAATTTGCGTCTGCCAGGGTTGGCTAAGGGGAAATACTAGTATTTGATGGAGGTGCTCCTGCGGCAGGGATAACCAAGCCATTTTCCCCGTGACTTTTGAGATTGTTGTTTTCGGCTATATTTATAAAACCTCACATTTTAGCCTGAAATCAAAGGATCTTGAACAAAAAGTGTGAGAGATATCATGCATTTGTGTGACGAAACTAGCAAGAAAATAGTCACTATTATTTTTATTCCTACAGTGGGCGCCGAAATATTTACCGTAAAAATTGTAAAAACAATTAAATTTGTAAATGGGATTCAAAAAATATGTGATCTATTCCCGAGATAGTGTTTAGGGCGTTTATATTAATATTATGCAATATATTCTTAAAATACAAACTAAATTTAGGTAGTAAGCAAACCGAATGTCCTGTTGACCAAGCACGAAGCGGACCGATATAGGTCTCGGGGTCGAAGCTTGAGTCAATTTCGAATTGCCGAGGATAGACGTGGAATGGATAACAACTAAAAAATCGATCAACTAAGGCTTTCCATGACCAACATTAAGTGATATATCAAAGAGCAGATTAAGAGACAATAGATATAAGGGTGGCTTCAAGCTAATAAAAGGGACGATCAAATATGAACAACTTCGAATCAAGGAGAATGAAAAAATTTAAAAAGATAGAGAGAGAGAGATATTATTGCTTTTCAAGGAGAAGTGAAGCTCTGTTTACAAAGAGTTAATGACCCATTCTTTTAATAGAAACGATGCCCGACTTAGTAAAGAATCTTCTGACTTGACAAAAAAGGGACGATATGTGACAGTCCGTTGGCTTCATTTCGTGCGAGGGCTGGCGTCGAACCGCTTGAGGAGATTTGGTTGACCCCAAGTGTGTTCCTGGAGGGATTTTTACGCTCGTCAAGCCTCTAGCTAATCGTTTATTCTTGGAAGGGCATAAGTGGACTCCAAGGGAGATGACTGTCTCGAGAACTCGTGCTCCTGAGGTCCTTCTTCAAAGTATCTCATTGTGGATGGGGGGGATGCGTCCCTCTGTTTTCATCACATATAGATGACCTAGGATTCAAACCTTACATCCACGCTCATGTCACAATCCGGATTTCCCACCCTAGGGAGTCGTGATGGTGTCTACTAGTGAAATATATGCAAGACAATCATTCCAATTAATTAGCTTTTTTCATTTTTAATCCCTTCATAGTGGTTAATAAACATCTTATATACTGTGGAAATAATAAAGCGGAAGACTAAAATATAATAAGTTAATAATAATTCTAATATAGATCCATACAGAACTACCAAGAACTCCTGTCACAATTCCGCAGACTATCTAGGAATACTATAATTAAGGGTTCGAAAGATTAATACAAAGTTCTCTCTGAAGTTCATGAAAGAAACAAGATGGAAAGATGGAAGCAGATTCCAGGGCCTGTGGATGCCTGCAGGACTACTTCGGGTCGCCTGAATGGACTAAAGGAAGCCACATCATTGCGGTCCAATATCTACAACACTGAGATCTGCACACAATATAGAGTGTAGTATCAGCACAAGCTACACCATATGCTAGTAAATGTGACACCTCCTTTTTTACACAGCGAGAGGTATATAAGGGTGTTTTTTCAATTTTAGTTACATTATTAGAAATGGGATTAATTTATTCAATTTTTGGAGTCGCTACTTGGAATATTTAATTGGTGTCCTAAGTCACCGATTTATTTTTAGTTCCAAATCGAGGAAATTTTGACTTTCCTTTTGAAGTCTGCGAACTAAAAATTCTAAGTAAGGAGTTCTATTAACTCGTGAGAAGGTGTAAGGCATTCTTGGGTTCCGTGGTTCTAGCACGGTCACTTAGTGATATATAATTGGCCTAAGTTGTCTAATTACTCATTTTATCTATGTGCACTTATCTTTTTACCGCTTTTTATCGCTTTATTTATACTTGATTAAAGAACTGAGTTACGCATATATGTACTCTTTTCTTTTGGCATGTCAAAATCATGTCACGCGAGCATGTCCATGATTAATAACATTTTTGTTGCTTTATTAAGTATGTTTTGTTGAAGTTGCGCGAACACATCCCTCGAGTCTTTTTAGAGTTAAATTTGGAATCATCTTACGCGAACTTATATATAATCGTAATATTAATCTAAATTAGGCCTAAAGCAAACTACGATCGTTCAAATTAATAACAAGGTTTCCTAGGGCCATGGAAAATTTAATAATGACACGCCCTGGTTTTTAAAGGGTTAAAATTAATTAAAATGAGGGTTATAGGTTTTGGGGATTTTAAATGGCATGGCACACCTCAAATTACTTCTTTTGAAGATGATTTTTTAATTTAATTCTTGAGGACCATAAGCTATTGGTGTTGTTTAATATGGCGCACCTCTACCTAAATAAAAGAATTATATTAAAATAACTCAATTTGAATGTATTTTTTTTTAGCTTAACTGTCAATTTATATTGATTTCGAAAAATATACAATGTATTCCTATGGTAGTAGTATGGACTCCTACTACTCATTTACACTACCATTCTAACTATTCTCAACTCTAACTACTTATATCCATATACAATGCTACTAGTAGTTCATGATAAAAAAAACTAAGGATAAAAGTTGAGCATTTGTAGCCCCTCCTTCCACCTTTTACAATTCCTATTTCTTGCATGTATTAAATTTGCTACCTCTTTGCAACACTGATCTTCATCAAACCTCTTGCTTTCAAATCTGATCAGATTTCGACTTCTCCACAGCAATGCAACAGTAGTTACAAATGCTGTGGCAGTGATAGCTTGCTTCCAGTTTTTGCTTTTGACTTTGCTACAAATCCACTTCAATTCATACTCCCAGCATCCAATGGCTCTTGTATAACCCAACCACACACAGATTCTCCTCCATACTCTACTAGTAATAGCATATTCAAAATACAAATGATTGAATTCTTCATCATAAAGTTGGCAGAATACGCAGACAGTTGGAATCTGGATGCCCATATTCTGAAGTCTCTCAATTGTGGGAAGTTTCTGGTGAGCTGCCAACCAAGTTGTGAACTTATGTCTAGGAAGAGCAGTAGAGACAAGCATTATATTCTTCCATGCTATCTTAGGGAAACTAGGCAACAGTGCAATGTACAACTTATGAATTTGAAACTTTCCAAGTTTGCATACATTCTGCAGTCTGCTCATCAGATTACCTTGCAGCTGAGTATTCCCATCACCATTGTCCTACTATCCAATATCTTCTTCACCACCCAAGAGTAATTGGATGGAACAAACTGCTTCTAAGGCTCTATTCTTGATATAATAAGAATGTACCCACCTAACCCATAGACAATCCTTTTTCCTTGCCAAATCCCAGAGTAGTTTTGCTATAGCTGCTTTATTCCATACATCCAGCCTCATTATATTTAAACCCCCAGCAGAGATTGGTTGACAAACCTTTTCCCAAGCCACAAGAGCTCTTCTGGATAATGATGCTTTCCCTGTCCATAAATATGATTTGCACACTGCCTCTATAGCCTTTAATACCTTCTTAGGAATTATAAACACCTGTGCCCAATAAGTCTGCATTCCAAAGATCACTGCCTTGATCAGCTGAGCTCTTCCAGCATATGAGAGTAATTTTGCTGACCAGCAAGTAATTCTGGCAGTGATCTTTTCAATGAGTGGCAAGTAATGATGTACAGCTAATTTCTTAGAGTCCAGAGGAACTCCAAGGTATCTGAAGGGAAGGTGACCTTCAATAAAGCCTAAAGCATGAATAATTTCCTCTCTAGTATCTAGTGAAACACCAGCTAAATAAATTGCACTCTTGCTTACATTTGCCTGTAGCCTAGAAGCAGCTGAAAATATAAGAAAAGTGCTGTGTATTATCTGAATAGAAACCATGTCAGCCCTACAGAACATTAATAGGTCATCAGCAAAGCATACATGTCAAATATTAAGTTTCCTGCATCTAGGATGGAAATTGAAGTTTCCATCCTTATGAAGTTGCTGAAGCAATGTTTAAGTACTCCATGGCCAAGACAAATAGATAAGGGGACACAAGATCCCCTTGCCTTATACCTCTCTTAGCATTGAATGGTTTAGTAAGACCTCCATTCATAACTAGAGAATATGAAGCAGAAGAAATACAAGCCATTATCCATCCAGTGAACTTGGCAGGAAATTCCAATGCAATAAGAACTTGCTTCAAGAAGCTCCACTCTAAAGTATCATATGCCTTCCTGAGATCCACTTTTAGAACACATCTAGGTGAAACCCCTTTCCTAGTGTATCCTTTGAAGATTTCATGGCTTAACAGAATATTATCCATGATGCTTCTTCCTTCAATGAAAGCAGATTGAGCAGGACCAATCAACTCTCCAATTACTCCCTTCATCCTTCTTGTAATAACTTTGGAAATGATTTTATATAGTGTAGTACAACATGCAATTGGCCTATAATCTTTCACAGTAATAGGAGTTTTAACCTTTGGCACCAGTGCTATTGCAGTAGTATTAATCATGTGTGGCATACTGCATGTCTCAAAAAATTCCTTAGTAGCAGATAACACATCATACTTTACTATATTCCAGCTCTTAGTAAAGAACTCAATGGGAAAACCATCAACTCCAGGTGCCTTATCCCTAGACATTTCAGTTACAGCTGCATTTATTTCCTCCAAGGTGACTGGCTTAATAAGTTCTTGCTGCTATTCAATTGTGAGACATCTTCCTTCCTTCATTATACTAGTGTCCACACAAGGAAGTTCAGAAGCAGATTCCCCCATTAGTGATTGGAAGACCTTTAAGAACTCCTGCTCCACTACAATAGGCTCAGTTAACTTGATACATGTGTCAGTATAGATGGAAGTAATATTATTCTGGCCTGTTCTTATCCTCCATTGTGCATGAAAATACCTGGTATTTGCATCTTCACATTCAATCCATGTAGCTTTGGATTTCTGCCTCATTACTTGCTCCTCCACATTGTTCCATTTTTCAAGTTCTTCAAGTAAGCATCTTTCTTCATCTATCAGCTCCTGTGAAAGACAGTTATTCTGCATTTGAACTTGTAGAATGTCAAGTCTTTCCCTTGTCAGAATAATCTGCTGCTTGTATTTGGCTAAGTGTTCATTTATCCCTTTTAAATTCTGCTTTACTGCCTTCAGCTTACTCCAGATCTGCTGCATGTGTGAACCATCATAAACCTTATCCCATACTTTCTCAACAATATCATGAAACTGCTCATGCTCCATTACATTGTTGTAAAGCCTGAAAGGTTTAGGATGTAATGGCTTATACACACCAAACTTAACTAAAATAGGAGAATGATCTGATATCAAAGGATTCATGTAGTCTGCTTCCAAATGTCCAAACTGCTGTAACCATTGATAGTTACCAAAAGCCCAGTCTATTTTGCTATAAACTCTAGAATCAGAGTCTTGTTTATTAGTCCAAGTATGGTGCCACCCTGTTGCTCTTACAGCAGTCAACTGCAAATCATCAATTGTGTCTTTGAAATCCCTTACTTCAGCCTCAGTAACTGGAGATCCAATCCTGTCTTCAGAGCTCAGAACACAGTTGAAATCACCACTTATAAGCCATGCATCTTGCTGATTTATAGGAATTGATTTAAGGTCTCTCCACAATTGTTCTCTAAGTACTGCAGTATTGTGTGCATAGATAACAGTGAACTGAAATCTGACTAGACTCCTTGTATCCTCAATTAGACAATGAATAAACTGGTCAGATAATGTTGCTATATGAATCTGTATATGAGCCTTCCATAAGAGCCATATTCTCCCATTAACAGCCCTTGCATAATTGCACTGCCACAACCAACCTTTTGCAATTCTGTCAAAGAATTACTTAGATTTATTCTCCTTAACTCTAGTTTCAAGTATACCAATTACATCTACTTTATTATCAGTAAGGAATTTTTTCAACTCCTTCTGTTTTGGGGACTGATTAAGTTCACTAATGTTCCAAGTGACTACAATCATGGACCATCATCCGTTAAGCTGTAAGAGGGTCCCGGATCAAACTGTTGCCCTCCACTCTTCACTTCCATGACTGCTTTCCCTCTATCCCCTTTGTCATCCACCTGCTCACCATTGTTAGTGATGGCTTCACTCAATTGCTCTTCTGCTATCTATTGTTCATGTTGCTGAACATTATCTTGCCCCTGCTGCATAGTACCTTGTTCCTTCTGCATAGTACCTTGCCTCTCATTTGGCACATTTAACTCCTGATCAATCTGCACTTCCTGAGCTGATGGTTGTTGAACTTCTTCATTTGGTACATTCTTCTTTACAATCCATTCCTTCTTCTTCTGTTTTCCTTGCTTTTTATCTCTAGCATTCAAGTTCCTTATGTCCTCATGTTCCTCCTTTTGCTTGTTTGAGCTATCAGAAGAGTACCAACACTCAATTTCCTCATGTCCAAACTTGAGGCAATGGTTACAAAAAGTAGGTTTCCAATCATACTCAACAGTTTGAACCTTAGGACCATAAGGAGTTTCAATTTCCAATTCATCCGGGAGACATTAAGCAGCATCAACTTCAACAAGTATTCTAGCAAATGAGATTTTATCATAATGAGCAGTATACTTATCAGTATACAATGGCTTCCCAATCGCAGTTGCCAACTTACTCAATACCTCTACTGACCAATATCCCACAGGCAGCCCTGGGAATCGAATCCATATAGGGATTGTGCTCAGAATACTAGCCTGAAAACTGAAATCCACTTCCCATGGCCTTAACACCATAGGCCTACTTCTAAAAGTATAGGGACCAGATTGCATGACTGCATCTCTATCTTCAACACTATTAAATCTGAATATACAATATCCTTCAGCATGAACAAGTACTTGAGGTTTGGAAACAAAATTCCAAACATGCATAACAAAATTTTCCATGTTTTGTTCATTAGGTCGATCTCCAATAGCTTCAACAGGGACTGGTAATGGTAATTCTGGTTCCATTACTGCTGAAAATTGTAATCTCCTTGCAGTTGTTTCAATCGCCACTTCATTTCCTTTCGATCTATCCTTAACTGCATCTGCATGTGATTTTTCCTTCAATTGGTACTTTTGAGGAAGAAAGTTACCAAATGTTAAGGGTTCAAGTGTAGTAGTAACGCCATGCGCAGGTGTAACAAGCTTGGGAGGAACAACAGAAGTCGTCGGAGCACCATTTCTTCTCTTTCTGGCCATTTCCGGCGACAATTACGCCGTGCTATTGTGCGCCGGATTTGGAACTGTTCTATTGAGCTACTAACGTGCGCCGAGAGCGTTCCAGCCCATATTGTATTAAACCCAATTTGAATGTATTGTTTGCACAACTACTACTTATAGAGGAACGTTGGGCTTTCAGCTTTCGGAACCAGGCCTGTTATAGGCGAAATTGGCAGCAGCAGGTAAATGAAAATTGGGCTTAACTCGAATCCAGAAATGAACTATGAGCACTTGCTCACAAATGAACAGCAGGTCCAGGCCCAATTACCAATGGACTGCACATGCAACATTTCCAGTAATGACAACACTGATGGGGAAGTATGGGCTCAAGAATAACCTCAAAAGTAGAAAAAAAAGGGTTACGACCCATGCCAAATCGGACTGGGGCCAACATATTTGGACAAAACCATAAATTTCAAATTATTTCCACAAAAAAACTAGATGTAAAGAGTTAAACTAAATATGAGAATTCTCGAGTCTTAAGTTAAACCTAAAATCCATTTGAAGGCTTTTTTGAATTCAAGTTATTCATGCACGAGCAAAGCAAGGTGCCAAAACTAAAATAATTGAGCTATTAACAGATCATAAGAGAACCAAACCAACATAAAAAGACTAATTGATGAGGAAACAAAACTTAGTCCAGATTTGCTAGAGAAACAATATGAACGAACTAATCTGATGAATATTTAACCATAACTATAAGAAGCATCTCAAAAATCCAGCAAACTCATAAAAAAACTAAAAACGATCATAGACCTCAATTTATACATATTGTCCTAAGTATAAGGGCACTCTTAAATCAAACAACATTCAAGAAACACCCCAAATCCAGACCTTGAGACGATAACATCAATGACATGAATGAAATACACATAATAAAGTTAAACTAAAAGAAACATAAACAAAATATAACAGATTCGAGATGTTATTCAACACCAGTTAACTAGCATTTGTCATTTTTCTTCAACTTTGATTACATGGATTTACATTTGCACCTCATATACTATTCAATAATCAAGGCACACCTGGGAATCAAAACAAGATCAAATGAGCGTGGACTTCAAAATAAGCAGTAGGTCAGCCCACCAATGAAACAATATTCAACCGGTTTACACCATTTCTACCCAAGAATGAATCAAAATTCTTTTAAATATTTGGGCTTTCAAGACTGATTTTTAGTCGAAAAATTTCAGGGATTATTTTGTTCTTTTAGGTATGCAAAGCTCAACCATTTGTCAAATCTGTATTCTCTGAATTTTGACTTGAAAAGAAAGAAAACAAGCTTCTTATAGAGGACTTCTAGGGTTACCCTCAGCAAACCACATAGGTCAAGTCTGACCTAAGGCCCAAACCAAGAATGAAAGGGTTTCTCTCGAAACTGGGTTAGAAACGACCCAAAGCCCAATCAAATAGCCAGCCCAAATTATGAAATCAACTCCAATAATTTAGAAAGAAAGAAAAAGGAAACAAATCTAGAGCCGCATGAATTCATAATCAACACACGACTAAGAAATAGACGGGGGGAAAAGCCTAAATTATCTTGTCACACGGTAAGCCAATTGTCACGACCCTAGTTCACCAATCGTGAACCTGTCATGACGGCACCCAATCTTCGCGACTAGGTAAGCCTGATACGTTGCGCAAATTCAACAATCTTTACGAAACGATAAATAAAACTGAATAACATAAGAAAATATATAGGGTGACGCTTGGCACATACACTTCGAACCAATTATGTGAAACCTCCAAGACCCGAAAATCCACGGGCAACACAAGCTAAGAGTAAAATATAGCATATGGCTCTAACATCCAGAAGTGTCTATAACAAGTGAATACATGAGTAAAACTTCTAGCTAAGGTAGAATATAAGGAGACTCTTCGGACCTGCGGACGCGGAACATGCATACCTCAAGCCTCCCAATGTAGCTATGAAATACCTAGTAGCACGCCTGACCAGTAGTAGCTGGATCTGCACAACAAAAGTGTGCAGAAGAGTAGCATGAGTACACCACAGCGGTACTCAGTAAGTGCCAAGCCTAACCTCGGTGGAGTAGTGACGAGGAAGGTTGAGGCCCCTACTGAGATAAACATAAGAATTAAATATGAAATGAAATAATAGCAGGAAATACGTAAATCTCGAATATCTAACAAACAATAAAAAGAACGAAATAGGCTATATTTCAATTCTACAAAATAAGAACAATCAGTACACGCTATTTGTCATCGAGGATCTCCAGGTATCCCGAGGATCTCTCAGTATCCTCATCATACCCACAATGGATCTCCAAGTATCCCAAGGGTCTCCCTGTTTCCTCATCATATAATCAAGGGATCTCCAAGTATCCCAAGGATCTCCCAATATCCTCATCACATAAGTAAGGGATCTCCAAGTATCCCGAGAATCTCTCAGTATCCTCATCGCATACGTATGGAATCTCCAAGTATCCTGAGGATCTCTTAGTATCCTCCAGTTAATCATTCATGCACTGGGATGTTTTAGTATCCGCCAGTTAATCAATCCTTCAGCGGGGATATCTTAGTATCCACCAGTTATATAATCCAGTGCCAGGGATATCTTAGTATCCCGCACTTCAAAACCTCGGAACAAAATACGAAACAGGGAGAGCTCCCGGGATGCCGTCCCGTAGTCCCAATAGTAAATACACCACAACCAACCAATATTTAATGTAAAGAAAGAGAAATGCGAACAACAAGTAAAATCGATAATCTAGCATGATTCACAAGAAAGACAAATACTGCAATTTTGTCAAATTGGACAAATAAGTTACCAACATGCTTTTCCTAAGTAAAAACATGTTTTCAGAAACCTCATACTCTCATGAGGCTAACCATGTAAAATTCTCCCAAATCGGAGGTCAAATGCTCCATCAAATCCCAATTATTTAGTCAATGAACTTCTACTTTAATTCCTCCATTTTCGGACCTTAATTCGAATTTAAAAGATGAATTTACTAACTAAATGATGGATTAAAGATAGAAAGGATCATAGAAACGTTACCCAATAATCTCTTCTTCAAAACTCACTCGAAATCGCCTTCTCCCGAGCTCTCAATTGATTTTTCAACTTATGAAATTAAACCCTCGGATTTTCTCTTAACACACAGCAATTTGCGACTTCGCGGACCAGGGACCGCTTATGCGGTCTCACCTTTCCGGTCAAAATGCCGCTTTTGCAGCTCCCACTTAAAATACCACTTTCCGCTTCTGCGGACCATAAATCCTGGAAGCAACTCCCCCTTTCGCGGAAAATCTTTCGCTTTTGCGGTCCTCACTCATCCCATGAAGTTCCGCTTCTGCGGTCTACCACTTGCCGAAGCGAGTCCGCTTCAGCGGAACCAAGACCGCTTCTGCGATTCCCGGCCTCATGGTCTCCTTCTAGTTTTGCAAATGCTCAGCCGCTTTTGCGGCGCCGCTTCTACCGTACCCAAGCCGCAGAAGCGGAAACAACAGAAGCAACAAATTAACTTCATCCAAAAATTCCAAAACCAACCCGTTGAGCATCCGAAACACATCCGAGGCCCTCGGGACCTAAAGAAAACCTACGAACCTGTACCTTAACATCATTCAAACTTGCACCAATCCATAAACCACCTAAAACAACGTTGAAAACACAATTTAACCAATGATTGGAACTTAAAATTACCAAAATATAACCAAACTCGATTTATATTCAAAACCAAACCAAAGCACGTCTGGTTGACTTGATATTTTGCACGCACATACCAAATGACATGACGGTGCTACAGCGAATCCCAGAATCCCGTTGCGACCCTCGGATCCAAAATTCACTATCAGATCAGAACTTCAAAATTCTAAATTTCGGCATTTCTAGCCAATTTGAGCAAGGGACCTCCAAAATAGATTCCGGACATGTTCCCAACCCCGAAATAACCTAGCGAAGCTAACAGAACCATTTAGATTTCCATTATGAGGTCATCTTGGCAGTGTTCTGACTCCGGACCACTTTTTAACACTCAATCTCTCATTTAGGGATAAGTGTCCCAAAACACTCCGAATTCTATAGCCTAACATCCTGGCAAACCAAAATAGCAGAAATGAACTTAGGGGAAGCAGTTAATGGGGAAACGAGGCATAAATTCCAAAGGCGACCGGCCGGGTTGTCACATCCTCCTACACTTAAACATTCATTCATCCTCGAACGATCATAGAGAACATACTTGAAGTAGCAAAAAAATGAGGGTATCGGCTGCGCATACCCCGCTCAGTCTCCCAAGTGGCCTTCTTGGCTGGCTGACCCCGCCACTGAACCTTTACTGAACCTATATCCTTTGGCCTGAGCTTTCAAACCTGTTTATCCAAAATTGCCACTGGCTCCTCAACATAGGACAAGTCATTGTCCAACTGGACCGAAGTGAACTCCAATACGTGAGACAGGTCGTGGGGATACCTCTGAAGCATCGAAACATGAAACACTGGATGAACCCCGGCCAAGCTGGGAGGTAAAGCAAGCTCATAAGAAACCTTCCCAACCCTCTTCAAAATCTCAAATGGACCAATGAACCACGGGCTCCACTTTCCTTTCTTTCCAAACCTCATGACGCCTTTCATAGGCGAGACCCGAAGCAAAACCCGCTCACCAACCGTAAAGGAAACATCACGAACCTTCTGGTCCGTACAACTCTTCTATCTGGACTGGGCCACATGGAGTCTGTCCTGGATCACCTTAACCTTCTCAACCGCATCCTGAACAAAATCAGTGCCCAATAGCCTGGCCACTCCCGGCTCGAACCACCCCACTAGGGATCTGCATCTCCTACCATATAAGGCCTCATAGGGCTCAATCTAAATACTGGGCTCATAGCTGTTGTTGTATGAAAACTCAGCCAATGGCAACAACTAATCCCAAGACCCTCTAAACTGAATCATACATGCACATAGCATACAAGAATCTGAATAGTGTGCTCGGACTGTCCGTCCGTCTGAGGGTGTAAATCTGTACTCATGGTCACCTGGGGACCTAACTCGTTCTGGAAAACTCTCCAGAACCATGATGTAAACACGGAACCCCTGTCTGAGATGATAGAAACTATAATGCCATGCTGACGGTCAATCTTCCTTACATAAATCCCCGCTAACCACTCCGCTGAGTAAAAAGTACACAATGGAATGAAATAAGCGGACTTGGTCAATCGATCCACTCCAACCCAAATAGAATCAAACTTCCTTGCAGTCAGAGGGAGACTAGTCACAAAATCCATGGTGATATTCTACCATTTCCACTCTGGAATCCTCCCAGTTGGAGTAACCCTCCCGATCTCTGTAGCTCAGCATTTACCTGCTGACAGTTGAGGCATCTAACTACAAACTCTACTATGTCCTTCTTCATCCGCCTCCACCAATAATGCTGCCTTAGTTCCTGATACATCTTCGCGGCACCCGGATGGATGGAGTACTGCGAGCTATGGGCCTCAGTCAATATCAACTCCCGAATATAATCAACATCGTGTACACAAATCCGACCTTGCATCCTCAATACCCCTTCATCTCCAATAGTCACATCCTTAGCATCGCCATGCTAAACTGTGTCCCTGAGGACAAGCAAATGAGAGTCATCATACTGTCGCTCTCGATACGATCAAAAAATGAATATCGAGAAACCACATAGGCTAGAACCTGACTAGGCTCCGAAAGGTCCAATCTCACGAAGTGAATGGCTAAAGCATGAACATCCGTCACCATAGGTCTCTCTGAAGCTGGTAAATATGGCAAACTCCCAAAAACTCTCCGACCGGTGACTCAAGCCATCAGCTACCACATTGGCCTTGCCTGGTTGATAGAGAATAGTATTATCTTAATCCTTTATTAGCTCCAACCATCTCCTCTGGCTCAAGTTCAGATCCTTTTGCTTTAACAAGTGCTGCAAACTCCGATGATCCATGTAAATCTCACAAGGCACACCATACAAATTATGATGCCAGATCTTAAAGGCGTGAACAATTGCAAATAACTCAAGGTCATGGACATGATAGTTCTTTTCATGCACCTTCAACTGTCTGGGCGCGTAGGCAATCACCCTACCGTCTTGCATCAACACCGCTCCAAGTCCAACTTGTGAAGTATCATAATATATTGTATAAGACCCCAAACCAGTTGGCAAAATCAGAATAGGGGCTGAAGTCAAAGCCGTCGTGAGCTTTTGGAAGCTCGCCTCACACACGTCTGAACACTGAAAAGGAGCACCCTTCTGGGTCAATCTAGTCATAGGGGCTGCAATTGACGAGGACCCCTCAACAAAACGACGGTAATACCCTGTCATGCAAAGGAAACTGCAGATATCTGTAGCTGAGGAGGGCCTGGGCAGACTCTATACGACATCTACCTTCTTCGGATCTACCAGAATGCCCTCACTCGATACCACGTGGCCTATGAATGCCACAGAACTCAACCAAAACTCACATTTTGAAAACTTTGCATATTATTTCTTTTCTCTCAGGGTTTGAAGCACTGTACTCAGGTGTTGCTCATGATTTTCCCGACTCCGGGAGTATACAAGAATATCATCTATGAAAACAATGATAAACGAGTCGAGATAGGGCCTGAATAAACTGTGCATAAAATGCATAAAAGTTGCCGGGGCATTGGTCAGCCCAAATGACATGACAAGGAACTCGTAATGACCAAACCGAGTCCTGAAAGAAGTCTTCAGAATATTCAGCTCCCGAATCTATAGCTGGTTGTAACCTATGCGCAAATCACTCTTAGAAAACACATGTGCGCCCTGAAGCTGGTCAAACAGATCATCAATACGAGGCACATGATATCGGTTCTTTGCTGTAACTTAGTTCAACTGATAATAATCGATACACATGTGCATAGAACCATCCCTTTTCTTCACAAACAAGACAAGAGCACCCGGTGGTGAAACTCTGAGTCCAATAAAACCCTTATCAAGCAATTTCTGTAACTGATCCTTCAACTCCTTCAACTCAGAAGGAGCCATACGTTAATGAGCAATGGATATGGGGAGAGTGCCCCGCAACAAATCAATACTAAAATCAATGTCCTGATGGGGTGGCATGCCCGGAAGATTATCGGGAAACACATCGAGAATGTCCCATACTACTGGAACAGAGTCAACAGAATGGGTATCAGCACTGAAATTTCTCACACACGCTAATCCCGCGCCATACCCTTCTTAACCATACGCTCAACTTTAAGAAAAGATATAACTCTGTTGGGAGTGTGATCAAAAGTACCACTCCACTCAATACGTGGAATACCTGGCATATACAGTATCACGGTCTTAGCGTGACAGTCAAGAATAGCATATTGGAGCGACAACCAGTCCATGCCCACGATACTATCAAAATCAACCATATCAAGCAATAAAATATCTGCTATTGTCTCAAAACCACGAATAGTAACCAAACACGACCGATATACGCGATCCACAACAAGAGAATCTTCCACGGGAGTAGAAACATAAACATGAGTGCTCAAGGTCTCTCGGATTGTACCCAAATGCGAAGAAAAATAAGATGACACATAAGAATAAGTATAACTTGGATTGAATAGAACCAATGCATCTCAGTGACTTACCAAAATAATATCTGTGATAACAGAATCGGATGCGACAGCCTCGACACGATCAGGAATGGCATAAAATCTGTCTCGACCCCTACCTCGAGGGTGACCTCTATCACCCCGATCTCCCCCTGATACCAACTTGTCACGATCCTAGTTCACCAATTGTGAACCTGTCATGACGACATCCAGTATTCGAGACTAGGTAAGCCTGATACGCTGCGGAAGTTCAACAGTCTATACGAAACGATAAATAAAACTTAATAACATAAGAAAATGTATAGGGTGCCACTTGGCACACACACATCAAACCAATAGTGTGAAGCCTCCAATGCCGTGAAACCCACAGGCAATACATTCTAAGAGTAAAATATAACATATGACTCTAACATCCAGAAGTGTCTACAACAAGTTGGTATCAGAGCTCTAGGTTCATAGGAGTCATGGTATACATGCCGATTTATTAGAGGCTTGCTGATCGGTATGGAGATGTCAATACTTATCTACGAGAGGCTATGTAACTATTTAGGAAAAGAATCTTTGCTTCATTGAATTCCTTGTCGTGCTATGTTTTTGACACCGATTCTGAAAGTCTATATTGTATTCTCTCATAGATGGTGAGGATACGCACGAGCTGGGACGATCAGGCAGTCGCACCCCCTCCTACAGCAGGTCGGGGCAGGGGCCGAGGTAGGGGTCGTGGACGTGCGCGGGTGCAGCTAGAGTACATGCGCGAGCAGTCGTCGAGGTGCCACCAGCGGACCCAGTCAGGACTCAGGTACCAGAGACGCCCACAACCACCACTACTCCAGCTGTTTAGGAGGCATTGGCGCAAATTATGAGCATCTATACCACGCTGTCACAGGCAAGGTTTCTTTCACCTCCTGCAGCTGCATCCCAGGTCGGGGGAGGAGCCTTGACTCCCGCAGCCTACACTCCAAAGTAGAGGGTGCATCTGCGGTCGATTCCAGATATTGTTCTTGTCCAGTCTACAGTATCAGTTTAGCCCGAGGATGGGGCACCTACTTCGGAGGATGAGCAGCGTAGAATTGAGTGGTTCAAGAAGTATGATCCTTCTATTTTAAGCAGGCTAGCTACAGACGATGCCTTGGGGTTTATTGGAGTATTGTCACCGCATTTTTTGCACCATGGGTATTACTGCTTCAAGTGGGGTTTCCTTTGTAGTTTTCCAGCTTCGGGGAGCCTCCTATGACCGGTGGTGCACTTTCGAGCTAGACAGTCCAGATGAGGCTGCCTCCCTGAATTGTACTCAGTTTTCAGATATGTTTCAGACCCGAGAGCCTCCGAGATGCATGGCGCATGGAGTTTGATCACTTGCGCCAGGGCGCTATGACTATCTCTGATTACGCCATCTGTTACACTAGGTTGTCCAAGCATGCGCTTGCTTTGGTGGCTATTGTTCGTGAGAGGGTTCACAGGTTTATCGATGGTCGTGACATCAATGGGAGGCTAACGTGCCTAATGATGGAAATGAGACAAAAACATGTAACACCGATGACTGAGGTTACAAATCCAGTGACCTCAACAATGCAAAATTTTACTTTGGTAATGTTTGGAAGTTTTTTACCACCTCGATTCCAACCAATTCAAGAGTAAAATGAGCTAAGGGAGGATGAAAAAGGAAACAGTATTCAATGGAACAGTAAAATCGTTATTACTGCAAAGGATACTTAAAATTCCAATAAGTCCAAAATGGCTTCACTTCTCTAAGGCAGGATCTTCACAACCATCTCCAGACGCCAGATCTAATAGACCAAACAGAGATGAAGATGTCCACCCATGCAAAGGAGCTCAGATAGCAAAACGGAAAATCACATATGGGAATTAAGCTAGAGTACATTCCGCCGAGACATAGAGATGTTAATATTGTCATTCAAATAGAGGAAGAAGATGTAAATGAGCTAATGGAACACTGGGTGACTACTTTAATCGGATATGTACCGGGGGATACTCCATATGAGAAAGCTATGGAGAGTTATGTTAAATTAGTTTGGATTTTGTCACTAAACCTTAGATCATGTCTCACCAAGAAGGATATTATGTATTTTGATTCTAAACACTAGAGGATAGAGATGCAGTTATGCAAGATGGACCATACTCATATGATAAAAAGCCATTTATCTTACAGAACTGGGAGAGGGATTTCCACATTGATAACATATGCATTACTATTATCCTTTTTGTGGATTCACTTACATAGTCTATCAGCTGGATATTGGACTGTTGATGCACTACGCAAGGTGGAAAGTGTTGTAGGCTTCCATTGTATACTGATAAATTTACGGTAGAATTGAACGAGATCTCCTATGTTAGAGGTTTTGTGAAAGTTGATATTATAAAGCCACTAGTGGAAAATATTGAGATTGCTATCCTCACTGGAACCAGATAATAGGAAAGTGTAGATGATAGAGTACATAGCTAGATAGATTCGGCATTTGGAAATTTTGAATGGACCAAAGAGTATGGGCATGTGGAAGCTGATTGTTTAGAGCATGGTGTATCCAAACACTCGCATATAGTGATTACAATTTTGAAAAGAATGACTACACACCCCAGGCCGTTCAAGTTGTACATGATAACAATGGAGCACAAGGAATTTAAGCCCGCTGTAGAAGGAATTTGGAAACATAATATGGGAAATAACCCTACGTCTGGTATCTGGTGGAAGTTAGAAAAGATGAATGGTGAGACTAGAAGTTTGAACAAGGAGATTGCAAGTTACTCAAGAGATTGATCCAAATCAGACAGAAACTGGAGTCTACACAGGACAATATGATATTAGATTATTTCAACCAAGTTTCGATAGATTAGAAAAAGCAAATACTTCAGGATCTAGAGAATTGGCTTATCATAGAGAAAAGAATATTAAGGCAGAAGGCTAGAGTGAATAGGATTGACTATGCAGACTCAAATTCTAGATACTTCTGTGCACATCTAACGGTTAGAGCTAGCAAGAACTTCATTACTTTTGTATATAATAAATTGGGAGCTAAAATCACTGACCCTAAAGGTTTAGAGGAGGAAAGAGATTGTTCTAAAGCCATGCCAAAATACCAAAGACATCAAAGAAGGAGAATGTCTCTCAACGCAACAACTAAAAGATATAAAATAGGAAATCACACGTTCAAAAATTGATGAAGCGGTGAAGGACATGCCAAATGATAAGGCCCCTGGAGTTGATGGATTTCAAATAAAGTTCTTCACAAATCATTGGTAGGAAGTCAGACAAGTTATATATGATGCTGTGATATTCTTCTTTCAAATAGGCAAGAAGAAGCCAGCATGGAACTGTACAGCTATAACTTTGATCCCAACAGTTCCAACTCCTATAAAAGTGAAAGACTATAGCTCTATTGCTTGTTGCACTACTTTGTAAAAAATAATAGCAAAGATTCTAATTGAAAGAATTAAAAGGGTGATTTAGTTCATAATAGGGAAAGCACAGTCTGCCTTTATAGAAGGGACAAACATTGTTGATAATATCCTATTAAGTCATAAACTATTCAATGGCTATAATAGGAAATGTTTGTCACCTAGATGTGTTCTCAAAGTGGACCCAAGAAAAGCCTACGTCTCACTATACTGACAGTTCATCAAATACATGCTTGGTGACCTTAGCTTCCCATGGAAAGTCATTCTATGGATAATGGAATATATGACACCAGTGTCCAAACCTTTCCCAGCCAAGAGAGGAATAAGGCAAAGAGGTCCAATGTCTCCTTTCCTTTTTGTGGTTGTAATGGAATACTTGCAAAGGGAGATGAAACAAGTGCAACACAAAAGGAATTAAAGTTCCATCCAAAGTGAAAGAAGATAAGGGCAACTCACATATGTTTTGCTAAAAAAATGTTAACATTTCTAGGGGTGATATTAACTCAGTTACTAAAATACATGAGGTCTTTAATAGATTTTCAGCCACTTCCGGAGTGCAAGCACATGCAGAAAAGAGTTCAACATATTTTACTAGCGTGGCACAACACAAAAAAAGAGCAATTGATAGCACTTACCAGATATGCAGAGGGTTCCTTGACCTTTAAGTATTTGGGAGTTAAATTGTCGACAGGAAAGCTGAACATTCACCAATGTCTACCACTGGTAGAAAGGATCACCAAAAGGGTAAGATGATGGTCAGTTAGACTGTTTTCATATTTAGGAAGACTTCAATCGATCAAATCTGTGTTATTTGGCATACAAACATATTGGGCTCAAATTTGTTTATTGCCAACAAAAGATCATGAAAATGAGAGAAGCAATATGTAGAACCATTATGTGGACTAGCTGAACAGAATGCTCCAAGAATGCTTTGGTCGATGGGATAAGCTATGTCAACCTAAAGCTACAGGATGTCTGAATATTTTAAATATGATCTTATGGAATAGAGCAACATTGATGACACATCTATGGGCATTGGGTATGAAGAAAGATGCACTATTGATCAAATAGGCTCAAATGTTTATAAAGAATAGAGATATTGAATAAATAGATACACCCAAAGTAGCAACATGTGCGATCAGGAAGATCATTGAGGCAGAGAGGATGTGCTACAGATGAAACAAGGACAGAATAGCTGTGATATATATGAGGGAGATCGTTCGCCTTCATGGGGTACCTATATCTATTATTTCAGACCATTCCACTGTTTACCTTAAATTTCTGGAGAGCATTTCAACAAGAGTTGGGCACACAGGTTCAGTTAAGTACAACACTTCATCCCGAGTCAGACGGTCAGTCTGAGAGGACTATTCAGATTTTTGAGGATATGCTCCGAGCCCGCATTATTCATTTTGGAGGCTCTTGGGACCAGTTATTGCCTTTAGCATAGTTTGCCTACAACAATAGCCATCAGTCTAGCATTCAGATGGCTCTGAATGAGGCATTGTATGGTACGCAATGTCGGTCCCCAGTCGGATGGTTCGAGCAGGAGAGGCTCGGTTATTGGTTACAGTTATTTATTAGGGTGCCTTGGATAAGGTCAAGGTCATTCAGTACAAACTTTGGATAGCTCGGTCAAGGAAGAAGAGATATGCAGACCGCAAGGTCCGAGATATTTCTTTCATGGTTGGCGAGCGAGTTTTGCTCCGAGTATCCCCTATGAAGGGCGTGATGCGTTTAGGAACAAGGGCAAGCTTAGCCCTAGGTTCACTGGCCTATTTGAGATTCTTGATCGTGTGGGAGAGGTGGCTTATAGACTTCCCTTGCTGCCTAGCTTGTCAGTCGTGCATCCAATTTTTCACGTGTCTATGTTTCGGAGGTATCACGGCGATCCAACCCACATGTTGGATTTTAGTACTGTCCAATTGGACAAGGATTTGTCTTATGAGAAGGAGCCGGTGGCTATTCTAGACCGGAAGGTTCGATAGTTGAGGTCGAAGAGTTTTCCTTCGGTGCGTATTCATTGTAGAGGTCATTCTTCTAAGGCATCGACCTCGAAGTTCGAGTCTGATATGCGGAACCGTTATCCTCATATATTCCCCGACTCAGGTACTTCCTTTTTTTGTCCGTTCAAGGATAACGGTTGTTTTAGAGGTGGAGGATGTGACGACCCAAAGGGGTCATCACTGTAATTCTTCTTTTCTCCGTGCTTCTGAGGCTTTGGAAACCTCGCTTTTAGTTGCATTGATTTGCATATGCAGTCCAGGCGCGTAGCTGGAAAACTTTTATGTTGAAATATGTGAATTATGTGAAAAATTTGAAGAACTTTTTATATTAATATTGTTAAAGTTGACTTTGGTTAACATTTTGGGTAAACAGAATTAGACCCGTGATGTGACAGTCCCAGAAGGTCCATAGAAAAATATGGGACTCAAGCGTATTCCCGAAATCGATATCCGAGGTCCCGAGCCAGAGTAAAGAATTTTCGAAAGAAATTATTTTTCTGAAAATAATATGAAAATTTAAAATGAAAATGAGTTAGCAAAATATATGTATCGGACTTGTGTTTTGGTTCTGGTGCCCGATAGATGTCTTAAATATGTATTAAGCGCTTTCTGTGAAATTTTGGTCGAAATCGAACGTCGTTTGACGTGATTCGGACCTAAATATCTAAAGTTAGAAGTTTATGAACTTAGGATGGAAAATGATGATTTTGAGGTTTGATTGTTTGATTTTGATGTTATTTTAGTGATTTGATCGCTCAAATAAGTTCATAGGATGTTATTAAGTTACTGTGTGTGTTTGGTTGGGATGCCCGAGGGCTCGAGAGTTATTCGAAGGTGGTTCAGGGTAGTTTAACACGTAGAAGATACATCGGATTTTTCAACAAAATTGCAGACTAGTTTTACTCTTTGCGAACGCTACCCCAGACTCACGTTTACATTGCATTGTGTCTCCTCTGCTTTGTATTTGCGGTAACCTCCCCGCGTTTGCTTAGTGCTAGTAACCCCTCTTCAATGCATTCGCATACCCCCCTCGCAAACGCGTAGACCAACCTGGACCACCTCCCAACCTATATATGTATATATATGCACGTTGTTTTAGGTAGGTCCTGTCTAGCCTCATCACTACTTTGCTGGGGTTCAGCCAGGCACGTACCATCATATGGGGTTGGTTCTACTGATGCTACACTCTGTGCATCTTTTGTACAGATCTAGGTGTTGGAGCAGCATTTGAGTAGTAGTAGCATTTTGGGAGCTAGCTTCCAGTCTAGGGACATTTGAGGTAGCCTTGCTGACGTTCGCATGCCCAGAGTCCTTTTCATTTCATCCAGTTTGTTATCATTGTACCACAGCAGACAATTGTGTGCTTCATTCAAACTTTGTATTTAGTAATGTCTAGATGTTCGTGAGTAATGTGACACAGGTCTTGGGTAGAGGATATGTTAAACTTTCGCATTTCTTTAAGTAAATTATATTTGAGACTTCTGCTTTATTGTCAAATATTTTATTGTTGTTAATATTGTCGATGTTCATTAAAGAACTATAGTAAGTTGGCTTGCCTTGATCCTATTAGTAGGCGCCATCACGACTCCCGGGGGTGGGAAATTCGGGTCATCTCAACTAGGTTTGTTCCAAGTTGTTCCTTTTGAAGGACCCTTACCTCTCATCAAATACTTTTTGAAATCCCTAGAGATCATGATCATTTCATCATCCTCTAGATCTGAACCTTCAGAGATTCTAAGAGCCAGACATCTATCTTTCTTGGGAGCATCCATCTTCATGGTCTGCCTTCTCATTTCATAGGCAATAAGATTTCCAATCAGTTCATCCAGTTTTAGGGTAGCAGTATTTTTAGATTCCTAAATAGCTGTAATTTTTCTTTCCCAAGAAACTGGCAGAAATCTTGTCAAGATTTTGTCAACCTTGTCTTCTGCCAGAATAATCGTTCCAAGATCATTTTTCAATGTAGTCAACCTAGTGTACATCTCTTGAATAGTTTATCCCTCTTTCATAGTAAATTTCTCATATTGAGAATATAGTATTATTCCTCTACACCTCTTTACTTGAGGTGCTCCTTCATGGGGCACTTGCAGGGTGTCCCAGATTTTGTTTGGCAGAATTACGGCTTCGGATCATGCTGTACTCATCTGGACCAAGTCCACATACAAGCCATTTGTTGGCCTTATCATTCTTTTCCCACTTCTTTAAGTCTTCAATAGTGCAATCAGCTCTTGTCTTTGGTTCCTCTACTCCTTCCGCAGTCTTCTTTGTTATAGCTAAAGGACCATCAATGTTGATGTCCTAAAGCACATAGTCCTTTCCCATGATATGATTTTTCATTCTATTCTTCCAGCAGGAGTAGTACATACCATTGAAAAGTGGAGTCCTAGTAGTGGATTGCCCTTCCCAGTTACCATGTGGTGCACTCATGTTCATCTTTCCTAAGCTGTTAGCCTCTTCAAGGATAACCTTCTCTAATACCAAATGTTGTTCCAGACGTCAATACCACACAAAGGGGGGTCACTTGTGTCTTAACAAATTTTCAATCTAGAAGAACCTGGTTCTTCTAGGTGTTCTAACAACTACTATTTGCGGAATTAAAAGTATAGAAATTAAAGAACACAAAGATCTTTATGTGGAAAACACCTGGCTCAAAAGGTGAAAAAACTACGACCTACTACTCAGTAGGATTTTCCCAAACATCCACTAAAATCAATGAGCCAAAAACAGCATTTACAAAACTCTTATAAACCTAAGGATTAACTCTAATCCCAGTGTGGCATACAGCCTCAACTGTTGTGACACTTTCAAGTTAACTCTAACTTGAATACTCAAAGTACCTAATACAATTGCTTCTATGAAAGCTGAAAGGTACAATTTCAAGCCACCTACTACAATTGAACTAGAATAAGAATAAACACAATGGAACTGTTTTTTCTATCTCGTTCAAATAGCTCCAGGAGAGCACACATTAATCTCACATAAATTACTTGCAATATTTAACTTCTGCGTATGTGCATATTTGTAAAAGAGAACAAACTCAATTATTTATTGAGTTAGTAATCAGAGTTTGATTGAGACTCAATTGTCGATCCTCCAATAGGATTTGATTCCTTGATGAACAATACAAACTCCAACCATTATCCTTGATCTGGATTGTATTCTCTTCACATAAGGAGACTTTTTCTTCTTATCACATATGCAATCTTTTTGATCAGTTCAGGAGATATTGTTTCTTGATTCCTAAGACTTAGCTTCTTCACGTGCATCTCACATGCATAGGTTGGCAATCATTGTATCTCACAATATGGACCTATTCCATCATTGAGTTCATTTGTCATTATTAAAAACTTGAACTAAACATGGGCCTACAAGGACTCAGGCTCCCGTCGCGACCCATCGATTTGGGTCATGACAGGGATAGTGTTAGATTCTTCAAAGGTCAAGGCCATATAACACTTGCATTTTCCTACGAGCAAAAAGGAGTGATGAGCTTCCTCGATAGATCAAACTACGTTAGCAGGTTCATAGCCCAGTAAACAGTAATCTGCAAACTTATTTCATGTTGTTGAAAACATATGTTGCTATAAAGGTAAAGGAAGAATGTCAGAAAGCTTTCTACAATATCAAGGAGTATTTTTCGAATCAACTAGTGTTAGTTCCTTCAATACCCTAAAAGATAATATTATTATACTTGTTTGTTCTAGATATTGCATTTGGATGCATGTTGGGACAATACATCGAGAATAGAAGATAGGAGAAAGCATATACTACATGAGTAAGAATTTCGCGTAATATGAAGTCACATACACCTTATTAGAGCAGACCTGTTGGGCTTTGACTTAGATCGCTCAAAATTTAAGGCACTACATGACAACATACACATGTATCTGATATCCCAACTCGACCCGCTCAAGTACATCTTCCAAAAATCGCTGCCTACAAGAAGTTGGCCAAATGGTAGATTCTTCTCAGTGAATTCGATATTGTGTACATGACACAAAAATCTATCAAAGGGAAAGTGTTAGATGATCATGTTGCAGAGAACCCACTAGACAAAGATTACGAGCCACTCACCACATACTTACTAGATGAAGAAGTCTTATTCGTATGGGAGTATATTACAGCGTCATACCCAGGGTGGAAAATGTTTTTTGATGGGTCAGCAAATTTCAAAGGTGTAATGATTGGGGCAGTCCTGGTTTATGAGTCAAGGCAACATTGCTTGGCTTCTACCAAGATAAGATTCTCTTACACGAATAATATGGAAAAAATATAAATCATGCATCCCTGGTATAAGGATGGTAGTCGACGTGAACATCAAGGAGCTTCTGGTCATATGAGACTCCAATATACTGATACATCAAGTTCAGGGTAAATGGATCATCAAGAATATCAAGATCCTACCATATTTCCACTGTGTGAAAGAATTATGTAAGAAGTTCACCAAGATTAAGTTCAAACATGTTCCTAGAATTCACAATGAGTTCGTCGACGCTCTTTCAACCATGTCATCTATGATCCAACATCTAGAAAGGAATTACATCTATCCCATGGAGATAGAGGTTCAAGATCAGTATGAATACTATTTCAATATGGATGAAGTGCCATATGGTAAGCAGTGGTATTACGACATAAAATGGTTTCTTGAAGCAAGAGAACCCCAAGAGAATGCCACTAGTTGTCAAAAGTGAGCATTCATAAGAGTGACAAATCACCTTTTCCTTAACATGGAAGTCTTGTATAGGAGGACCCCAGACTTTGGTCAATAAAGGTGTGTATGTCGATAAAGCAACAAGATTAATGGAAGAGATAAAGCGGGAACATGTGGACCTCAAATGAAGGGTTTCACTTTATCAAAGAGTTTATGGGTCGGAAACTTTTGGATAACCATGGAAAGTGATAGTATCTACTACGTGTAGAGCTGTCAACATAGCTAGATTCATGGGGAATTCATCCGGGTTCCACCTTATGAGCTAAAAATAATGGGATCTCCTTGGTCGTTCGCCACTTGGGACATGGACATTATTTGACCGATAGAACTAGTTGCATCAGCGACTACTCCATGAAATGGGTCGAAGCTTCTACATATAAGGCCTTTGCGAAGAAGGTGGTGCCAGATTCCGTAAGTATCCGCATAATATGCAGATTTGGGATCTCAAATTTTACCATAAAAGATAATGCAGACAATCTCAATAGTGATCTCATGAGGCAGATTTGCGAGAAGTTCAAAATCGCCTACCGCCAATCTAGCCTAGAGGCTTCAAATGAATGGAGCGGTTGAAATGGCCAATAGAAACATCAAAAGAATCTTGCGGAAGATAGTGGACAATCACAGGCAGTGTCACGAGAATCTACCCTTCGCCTTATTGTTTTACCGCACTACTATGAGAACATCTTCTAGGGAAACGTCATGCATGTTGGTATATGGAACTGAAGCTATGACTCTCGTAGAGGTCGAGATACCATCTTTAGTAGTCATTAAGGAAGCCATGTTAGACGACGCAGAATGTATACGTGTCAGCAGGAGAAACTCATGCTCATCGATGAAAAGAGAATGGACGCAGTAAGTCAAGGTTAGCCATATAAAAATAGGTTGCCCAACACGTTCAATAGAAAGTTGAAACCTCAAACTTTCACACTGGTTTAGTTGGTTTTGAAGAAAATAGTCCCTCATCAGGAAGAGGCCAAAGGAAAATTCGCATAAAACTGACAAGGACTTTATATGGTCCATCGAGTGTTGTCTGGAGGAGAATTTATCCTAGCAAAATTGGACGACAGAGTCAGAATGAAGCCCATTAATTAAGGCGTAATCAAGAGATACTACATTTGAAGATAATAGAATTAGGGTTTGGTTGTAACAAAACAACGCCAAACCTTACTTCACACAGTGGGATACACAGGCAACCCATGAAAGGTATGTCTGCCTCTCCCTTTCAAATAGAAAATCCAAATATCATTTTGTTCTTATTTGGAACTATGCCATAACTTGATTTCCTTTGGCGTGAATATGTAGGCAATCAACATCGGATTCAGTCAGTTTTTGTAATTGAAGTACATCTCGTCCTAATTCCAATTCGATATGTAGGTATTCGGAGTTAGACTGTACCACTTAATTTGAATTTCTCATCATTCTTTCATACGAAAAGTTCCAAATATGCTCGTGAACTATTTGAAATAGGACAAATATTCTCGTGGTTAATAGTCTGGCCGAAATATGCCCAAACCATCCAATAGTTATGCAAAATCTGCCCCTTTTTAATGGAAATAGTATTTTTTTAATTAATTAAAATTAAAATATATTTTTTCTAAAGCCATTTTTCTAAATTTTTTTTACTAATAGTTAAAGAAAAAATGAAAATATTTTTTTCCGATTTTTACAAAAAAAACTGAAAAATATTTTCTAAAACAATATTTTTTTGAAAGTAGAAATAAAATCTAGAATGCAATTTTCTAAAGCAACATTTTTGTAAAAACTGGAAAAAAAACTGAATTTATTTTTACTAAAAATTAAACAAACAAAAACAATTACTTTAAAAAACTGAAAAATTATTTTCTAAAATAATGTTTTTGTGAAAACAGAAATAAAATCTTTAAAGAAATTTTCTAATGAAATATTTATCAAAAAACTGAAAAATAAAAACTGAATTTATTTTTTCTAATAACTGAAAAAATAAAAAAAAATTTATTTTTTCTAAAGCAATGATTTTTTTGAAATCTAGAAAAAAACTGAATAGCAATTTCTTAAAGCGTTAAAACTGGATCAAAACAGATTTTTTAAACTAAAAACTGATAAAAAGAAAATATTCATTTTTTTGAGATTTTGCAATAAAATACTTTAGAAAATTGCTTCTAAATTAAAGCGATATTTTTCTAAAAACTGATAAAAAGTATTTTGATTTTAATTAATTAAAAAAATATTATTTCCATTAAAAATGGTAGATTTGCACAACTATGGGACGGTTTAGACATATTTGAACCAAATTATTAATAACGAGCATATTTGTCCTATTTCAAATAGTTCACGGACATATTTGGACGTTTTTCGTTTTTCATATGTCGTTTCGAACTACGTTTTGACCTGATTCTATATGGATATGTAGGATTCAAAAGTCAGGCTCAATCATCTTCATAATTCATGCATCATTATATATGCAACCTGAAAAGGTTCGACCATAATCCTAGGAAAACCTTTGTATTGCATTTGTTTAATTAGGACACGATCGCGACATCATCAAAGGCATCTCCAGGAAATCTCATCAACGAACAGAATCACCCATAAATGACATTCACATCGAAGGGAGCTTCTAAACATGTCATAATCCAGAACAACTTTGCCATCAAAATAAATTAATTTCAAAATGTTTCTATTAGAAAATTCTATCTTTCCACATACAGAACCTCGTGGCATAATCCACCAGATTCGGGGTAATGCCAGGCTTAAAGACAGCAAAGCACCCCCCCAACCCCTTTCTCCCACTAAGAACTTATCTTTGGTCGCAGAATGGATAGGAGTCGAAGGATAATAGATTACACAAGGAGCAATGACGAATCCGCTACCATCTCGAGAACCCTTATCTCTCCTTCATTATTCAATTTTTTTCTAATATAGTTAAGGACTAACATCAAATTCTTTGCAGGTATTTCGGAACCAAGTCATCGATACAATCAGAGCACCATGTACAAATCAATCCACTTTTCCCCACCAATTAGAGCCTTGTATATAACAAACTGTTTGATCAACCAACCAGAGTGCCCTATACATATCGAGCCGCTGGCTTCGCCAATCGGAGCAATGTATATAGCAAACATTTCTTTTTCCCAACTGGAGAATTTCACATAAATCGCACCATCACTATGCTATATCGCATATTTTCAAGTAGATACTGGAAAATTTCTTGGTTGAGTTCTCTAGTCGAAGGATGGACCATATAATTCCTCCATACATTCCATTGCTCGACGATTGTAACTTAGTTTCGCAGTCATGAGTATCTCTTGTTCATGCTCCTTATGTTTTTATTTCAACTTGATTGTTTTGACGTTTTATTTATGCAGCTTACAGGTTTTTACATTTCAAGTCATCTACTCCTATCATGTGGAGATTTTTATATTGAAATTCAACTACTCCTATTGTGTGGAGATACTCCCCTCGTGCAAAGATATTTTACATTTCATGTCAATTGTTACACCCCATGTATTCATACGTAGGAGTACGTCATAGGTCAATTGATTTAAGCTCAGAAATGAAATTATCTTTGAAAGGTTTAAAAAGTTAGTTAATAATTTTAACTTGGAGGTTACAAATATTTAAGATCAGGAATACCAAGAGGGTTTGATTGTTTAGAAGCTAAACGAATTGAAGAAAATAAGTTTCGTCGAAAGTCGACAAGTTGGAAATAATATAACACGTACTTTTGGGGTGAGAATACGGTGCTTAATATTATAAGAAGATTGTGTTATGAGTTATGTTAATATTATGGATGTCGTGTGTTATGTTGTGAAGTCAAGAAAGTTGTGGAATGAAAGTTGGAAAAGTCATCACAAGTTACATTCACAAATTTGTTGAAACTTAAGTCAAATGTAGCTGAGCTTTTATCCCAATATACTTGGAAGTATGTGATGATCTACCTACCAAATTAAAGATCCACAAGTCTAGTCTTTAATTCATTTAACGGTTTATTATTACGACACAAGAGTAGAGAGGTATTCGTATTTTCACGAGACTGCACAAAGCAGCTCCCATGGGACCCACAAAGTCGATGTAAACTCTGGCTTGTATTTAAGTCAATTATAAATCATTTTCACTCATTTTTCTCATCAAAAAAGTTCATAAACCCTCATAAATTCTCTCTATTGGTTCTTCTGTGATTCTATAGTGAAAACCTAACACAATAACACGAAGCTAATGCTAGAAATTCTGTGATGCTTGCTAGATCGTAGTTTTTCATCTTGTGACGGTTTTGGAGGGTATTTCAAAGTGAATGAACCTCGGGTCTCATGGGTCTCTTGTTTATTAAGGTAAAAATCAGTCCCTACCTTCATTTATATTATATTTTCAAGGCGAATTACAAGTGTTTACATTCCAACTTTAAATCGAAAATCTTATTCAATAAGAGAATACAACACCTATAGTATTGTGGTATCATTTAATATAATATTTGGATGTGCTTGGATGAAATTTCAAGTTTTTTATAGTGTATAAGGTGATTTTAAAATCCTACTAATTATTTTTAAGCTTGGTTGTATGTTGGTTAAGTTGTTAGGATGATAACCTGCAAGATAATACTTTGATTAACTTTAGATGTTATTGTTCTTGATGGATTGATTTGAAAGCTGCTCTTATGAACTTTAAATAGCTTAAAATTATTGAAACTAAGTTAGCTATGATATTTTTAGTATGAATATACTGGTTTACATGTCAATCTTGTTGAGGACATTGGTAACTAGAAAAGGAAATGGCTAAAAAGCACTTAGAAGTTGTCGACTGTGATATTATCTTGTATTAGGCTATTTCGGGTAACTTTAAAATTGAGTAAAAGGTTGGAATTTTTTTAAAAGGTATTGATTTTTATACTGAATATATTACGAAGTTCAAGAATGAATAATTATGGGGTTGAAGGGTGCCAAAAGGGATTCAATCCGAGCTTGCCGCTCGTCGTGATATGTTGATGACTTGTTAATAAAATATTTTGTACCCTATTGTTGATGTTGTTTTTATTGTATTGATACGATTGTTGTTGTTGGTATATGGTATTGGAGAAGGCCCTTGATACATGGGAGATGCTTCAAAAATTTAGATAAACGAGCTACTAGATTAAATTACGGACATAGCCTTAACTCAACACTCATTTTGAATTTCCTTATGATATGGTAGACTGATTTGAGTTGTTTAAAAGCTTGGAAGATATTAAGGACTCAACGAGGTTAAGGTATGTTAAGGCTAAAACTTCCCTTTATTTTTTCATGATTCCAACGACATGTGATTGATGACAAGACATAAAGAGAAGTTTTTTTTTCTAAATTTATTCACATTATCCTAGTCTCATAAGTTACACTGTTCCCCTCATTGAGACTTTCTATTGAGTTAAGTATTGTCTTCTTTCATTCAAGAGATTAAAAGGTCATATATATATATATATATATATATATATATATATATATATATATATATATATATATAGTATTATTGTATTTTTACCATCACCGAGTTATAACAGATCGATAGGCCTCTATTGGGCAACCTCGAATCAGTTGGTAAGTTAGATACCAGGCCTATTGCGGCTGATAGCCTATGAGCAAGCCCAGAATGCGAAGCTTAGTATGTCCAAGAACATATGACAAAGCCTACTATGGCAAAGCAATTACACATACATGTAAGGCCCCATAAAAAGTTTGCTATTAATATGGTGGGTATCAATTATATTTGTTACATAAGTGTAAAAGTCTCGTGGTATGTAGTTTGTGGTCCAAGGGAATCCGAAGTCTAAGCCAAATTGGAAACGTTCGTAATAGACTAAATTGCAAATGAGTTCGCAGAAGTCCCCAATTTGATTGAGCATATCGATATATATGAAAGGTTTTATGTAACTAACATCCTATCATATGAAATATCTTTGCGTCTAGTTTCCAACGCTTCAAACCATTCGTCATTTGGACATTTCTACACAAAGTTATGATCAAATTACCAAAGGCTGGAAAAATGCGATCCTGTGTCAAATATGCGATCGCAAAATGCGATTCTGTACATTAGACTTTAATTTCGAGTCAGGGGTACAAGATAGGATATTGAGGTATGATTCTTGAGTATAATACTATTATGTATAAATGCATGTATAAATGAGGGTTGTGGAAAGATTGTTGACCATAAATAAGTAAAAATTGGGTTGGGGAATAAAGGAAACCTTGAGAAAGAGATTTGAAATTAAGATGATGAACTAGTATTTGATAAAATGCTCAACTGAGCGGAAATCATGAATACCTTCCTAATTAGTGTTCACTTTTAGTATGTTTGGAAGTAGATTAGAATCTCTAGACTTTTTGCAATGTCGTAGTAACGTAAGAAAAGCTTTAACAAGGTATGCATGGCTAAAACCCCGTCTTTTTGAAATTGAGCTTCATCTGCGTTTGTGTGAATATAGTAAGATTAAAGATTGAATTGTTTGGCATTGCTTGGCATTTTACATTAATTGGTGTTGCTACCTTATATTTGTGAAAGATGTATTCCAATGTGATCAACGTGGTGTTCTTGATAGAGTAAAAAGGGTGCAAGGAATATGAGTCATTATTGAAATGCTTAGTCCTTAAATTTAGATTGAAGTTGTGTTGTTGTACCATCTACCTGAAGTATTATTTATTCTTACAATTTACATTTCTCTTGTGTGCACCTTTTATCATAAATGATAAAGCTAATATTGAAATTGGGAACGATGTAAAATGTGGCCTAGTGCCAAGAATGATGTGATAAGTTTTGGCCCCAAGTGCCTGTGAAATGATATAAGTGAAAGGAAATAGCTAATGAGAAGGACAATGACTTGGAAAGGCGGCCTAGCCGATCGGGCCGAGGTTGGACTTCGCTCAATATAGCGGTGGTATTGTGAATGAATTCTATAAAGGAAAGATGAGATTGTCTTTGGAATGTATGACCCGAGTAAGGCGACCTAGCCGATTAGATCGAGATCAGACGCCGCTCATGATAGCAGTGGTATTGGAAACAAATGAGGAATAGTATGGAATGCCCCAAACTAAGGATTATGAAAATATAATTGAAAATTGTGTTTTTCTTTTATTTGACAATGTTGTGATAATTTAAAGTGTTTAAGTTGTACTTGTTATTTTCTTATTACTGTATGAAAGTTCTTTCTAACTAGATGGTATTTAGTTATAAATACTAGGCTATTTGATAGCCCTAACGTCCCTTTTGTCGAGGGCGCTACATCTTTTAAATGAATGTAGTTCTTTCTATAACAGGCAGTGTTGGTCGCAGCTAGTGCTACATCATCCTTTCTGCTGAGTTGGTGAGCCCCACTTCGTTTTGGTGTCCTGTTTCATTTTTTTGTCATGTACTTTGTATTTGAGGTATAGCTGTATTTTATATTTGAGGTATAGCTGGAGCCTTATTACCGGCATTTCTATATTACATTACTCTTCAATTATGTTTAGAGGCTCAGTATACAGGCTGTGGGTAGTATCGGGTATTGGAATTAAAATAGAAATATTGGTGTTTGGCAAAGATTTATAAAACCTGTTATATTTTGATAATTATATTTTAATCTGCTAATGGAAATAAAGTGGAAGTTGTTAATCAAATACTTACTAAAGCTGATTAATGGAGTATATCTCTCATTTAATCATGAGTTTGGTTAGCTAGGATGAAATCTAACATGCTTGCCAGTTGCACTCCTCGAATTTTGGGGCATCACAAACTTGGTATCAGAGCATAAGGTTTTAAAGTGTCCTAGGATGTATAGGAGCCATATCTAGTAGAGTCATTCTTATCGGTGTGTAGTCGACCACATCTATTAGTTGGAGTGTATTCAGACATTTAGGAATTTTACCCTTCTTTGATACTCCAAGATAGTGTAGTAAACCTCAAGACAGGGAGATAATTTCATTTCTATGTCTTAATCTTAATATGAGCAATTCATGACTTTGGAAGCAGTAAGGCAGGAATGCCCCTACCATTGATTATGAGGGAGATTTCCTAAGCATTTTTTTAGTATAATGTATCGAGCCATGGAGAGATTGGTAGAACATGTTGCTAAGGGTAGTACTCTTGTTCCTATTAATGTCTCTACACCATCAGATCATATAGTATAGTAGTATGTTACCAACGTACGTTAGGGATGTGGAGTAGATGAGTATTGATTAAGCTATTGCCCTACCAACCTAAAGCCATTAAGTGAGTCAAATAAAATTTCTACTCATTGTATATGTGCATCCATATTGAAGAATTGAGATACAAAGACTTGTGTGTACCTAATACTTGAAGGATACAAATTGTTCGTAAATCCACTCTATCACAAATTCTCTTATTTACATCCTCTTGTGGAATTAAGTTCTATAAATGAATTCTTGAATGGAGTTATGACTCTAGAATTAATACTTCCCACTTTTTTTCCTAAATTTTTAACAATGGACTATACCTAATGAATTTCTTACAGAATATTTTATTGCAATGGACAACATCTGCCCATTTGTGCCTATGCATGCACCGTCATAAGTCTTACCTATGTGGTGTCGAGTTCCATGTAAAGAATTACAGTGTTGTGATCTTTCTCGAGTCACTCTTTTACTGAGTTGTGTATACGGCTTATGTAGTTTGGAGAGTCAATCTACTCTCTTGCGAATAACATCATGAAAGCTTCTCACTGCCTAGTAACATAAGAGCGTACCTTAACACCTATTACATGAGTGCATGTCAATCGAAACGGTCACCGTGTGCATACAGTCTCTATGAAAATTAGGATCCTCATATCCCCATCATAGGAAGATATTGTGTCGGCATAACTTTCGTGTCCACTTAGGACATCCCGCAGTAGGAAGCTCATTTCATCCTAGTATTGTGGTTGCTTGTGGCATGGTCGTATATTGCATTTGGGAGTTAATATAGAAGAAGCATGTCTAGCTCATAACAAATATATATTTTCTCTTTACACCTCCGTAACATGTGTTAATTGTGTTCTTTAGTTAGTAAATTCAGTGCGCTAGTTTCCCCACACTTGTTCGATAACCATGAGGGAACATATCTTTCTATGAGTCATTGTAATACTTTATTTCTCATAAGGACCCTTAATAGGCTCTCCGTCAATACCAAGCACACCTTTGGGGGTTATTATAGCACAACACCCATTTCTCATTTTTTTCTGTATTTCATTAGCATCTGGGTAGTTCTCAAGTCAAAATTCATGGAAAACTTATTATAAACACCTGCAAACCCTCCATGATTATTCTATACTATCTCATTGGGTTTCCATGTCACTTCAAGTTCATCAATGGTTTATGGCATGTCGCAATTGCTAAGATTGAATGATCTCCTTTCGATAATTGTTTATCTACGCATGATCTAGTACAACGATCTACTTATCAGTTTAACTCTTGCCGTTAGGTTTTGGGTCGACAAGGGAGAAACACACCTAGTAATAAAACATTCATATGTCAAAGCCTTTCTCTCAGTCAAGTCTTATAACATCTCCCAATGTGGTTTGTAATAGTTTGTTATTTAGAAGTGTGTTGTAGGGCTTCATTATGAATTAGAGTTGCTAAACATAATTGGATTTTAGAATTCTAAAGTTATACAACACTTGACTTCATACATATATCTTCTTTAAAAAATGTAGCTTCTCGTAATCACTTTATATTACCACCCTTCCTAGTGATTAAATTATAAAAGTTACTTCCATAAGGCTCTTTCACGTTCTTTTCATTTTTCTTGCATCGTGTGTTCTTTACCCGTAATCTTCAATGCGATATTATCTCAATGTCTCGACTAGTTAAGCTTGGTGGTTCCAAATGGTGCTCGTTAGTTTTGATACCCTACTATCCATTTCATTTGATAGCTCTCATTGTAAAATTTTATTCATGTTTCATGGCATCAAAGAGGAAGTCTTTTATCATTAAGGATGGGGACATATTCCTTTTGTTAGAATAAACAAATATTGTTTGTATTCCTTGTAGATGTTCTTCTAACAACCATTTACCTGCTCTGCTTGTCTCTATGACTAGATAACCTAGGTTAATTTTCCCTGATAAATGCATTTAGACGTGGAATTCTTTTAAGCTTATCCATGTGGGCACTTTGAGGCCTTATTTTATACCAACTCGTAATGGTTTTAAGTACTTTCTTGCCATTGTTATTGTTTTTGTAGGGCTATGTGGGCTTGTCTCGTGGGTTTCTAAAGTAATTATTTCCCCTAAGTTCAATCTTATACTGCTATGGTTTCCAACCAAAGTGCGTCCGCTTTTAAAAAGTCTTAAATGGGTTGGATTGGATGGGTTACGTGGAATTCTTCTCACTTGGCTTCTAGAATAATTGACTATATCATTATCATCTGAGGGCAGTTTTGTTACCCTTAGTATTCCATCTCCTTTGGTGGATAGGCGTGTTATTTGTCTTTCTCCCTGAAGCATCATGTTAACCATCAAAACGCCTCTAACCAATACATGATTTCATTCAAACATTTAGATATCCTAGCTATGTGGTTTTACTCGTGAAAGGGTGAGATTAGATGCCTTCAGATTTTTGCATATATCAGGAGCATATTGATTTGGAAGACAGGTTATTGTACCTTTATTCTTTCATATAGGATCAATTATTAGGGAGGGTTAAGCTTTTTGAATTATGATAATCTCATAAGTATTTTAACTTCATTTTCAACCTCGTGGGCTTACGGCATATATTCCTTATGTCAGCTAACATCACGAGTTTAATTCAACTTCATGTATCTTGAATCCCATGTCACATTCAAGTTTACAGAGGATTCTCATTTTTGATAAATTGATTATCCCTACGCTCTAGGAGACGACTGGGTTAGTACTTGAATATTCCTCCTTGATGATTCCAATTGTAAATGTACTACTTACCTCTATGCGGCATTTGTCCAATTACTGATGTTGTCACAGTCATTAACCATGTCAGCATTATTGGTAGTAATTTTCATGTCCCTTCGCATATAACCTCAAAAATACCCTGCTTGGTGCATTAATGGATTCCCGAATAATTCCAGCCCAATCTTTAACTTCGTTGTTCTTTGCTATATTAGATCTATTTGGTATTGAAGGTTCAAACATGTCAAAGTCACCCTATGATTATATACATTTAGTAGGTAATTTTATGGTCAATTTATTATAGAACATGTTAGAGAAATCATTGTTGACGCCCGCTCTTTCATTTGACGGAGGTACGGAAATCGGGTATACAACATTGTGGGAGGACAACTCTTATTGTCTTGCGAAATTTGGGTTATAGAGTTTTGGAGAGTTGCCACCTAATGATTATAGTGCATTGGGTTAATTTAAAGAGATAAAAAAATTTGAGAAGAAGGAAACTAGAGTTCGGGTAAGGGCTTAGATATTATCTCTAGGGAAAGGTGTTAGGCACCCCTCAAGATCCACTAGTGTGGTTCCCGGTCATGCTATAACTAGGACTTTAAAAAAATAGAAGAAGCAAGTAGAGTTTGCACATAAGGATCACAAATACATTGAATTTGAAAGCTTACAGAAAAGAAAGGAATACAATTTTAGAAAAAGGGATTATTTGAAGAAAAAAATAATTTAAAGAAAACATTTGCAAGAAAAAGGGAAAGGGGTCCTAGGTTTATACAAAATATGGATCACATCAATGCAGTATCCACCAATCACTCCTCAAAAGAAGGTCCGCACGTGATATTAGCACACTGGTCATCATATCCATATTCTACCCTTCCCACCTCATTAAGGTATTTAAACGCAATTAGTCTCGTTTACGTATAGCATGCTAGTACCTATCCCAACCTATCAGTCCCATGGTATCAGGACTTCTAATCCTAAAGGGGAAAGAAAGGGACATAGGCATATATGGAGTTCAAAGCATAAAATTCTAATTGCGTCATACAAAACAAGTAAGAAATATAGGGATGAACAAAACAAATAGGTAAGGCTCAAGTAAACCCCTTAATCAAACGAAAACTTAGTTTAGCATGTCTTGGCGCGTACTGATTAGGTCTTTAAATTACATTTAAACAACAAAAAGACTGGTTAAATACATATATTCAGATAGAAAGACTGCATTAGGTAACTTGGATTCAACTGTCCGAAATTAAGGTATTTTAGGTGAGTGATTTAAAAGGTACTGGTTTCAGAATAAGCTAGTCTAATGCAGAAGAGTTTTGAATAAAAAGTATAGACTGCAGTAAATTTAGAAATGAGTAAAAAGGATCATCAGACTCCGAGTATATAATATAGAAAAGGTTGTGAAAGAGTTTCAGAGACAGAAATATCTAGGAAAGAGTAAGTTGCAAAACAGTTTTAAAAGACAATTTCAGGGTCTGAGTATAACGTTTAGGCGGAATGTTTAGAAAGAAACTGTTTCAGAAAAGGTGCCGATTGGAGGAACTTAAAAGCATACTGATTCAAGAGAGTTCTTGTCAAATAATTAAGACTTCTGAAAACGTTACTGTATTAAGACGTTAAGGACAAGTTAATATATCATTATTACTTTAAGTGAATCACACGAGTTTCATGCAAAGTCCTATAGTCATGATATCTATTTTCGATTTTTTTGAAGCTTGTTATTGAACTTGTAAGAAGATGAATGTATTAATTAACCCTACATTTTGCCTAAATAATATGCAATTCCTATAGACATGATATCTATATGCGAATCTTCCAGGAAAATTTGTTTTAAAATTCTATAGGCAGGATCTCTAGCGATTTGCAATATGATTGAATGTTAAACCCTATAGGAATGGTATCTACCCCTTATTGATACGAGAAAGTAAAATCCGCCGACATCCTTTTACTATATTCCCCAAGTTCTTTATACAAATTATTACAGACCGAAAGAAAAAAGATATAAAATACATCAAAGACTACAGTTGCATCCAAGATACCTAAATCAGGCTAAATTCCTAATAATATGTAATTAACAAGTTCCAGATCCAGATTTCCAAAGCCTTTTCTTTATCCAAAGTGTTTCAAAGTTCCAAGGAATCTCAAAGGTTCCTGACATTGCTTACACTCAGGATACTATTTTAGAATTAGAATAGTTCAGTGTGGAATAGCCAACCCTCATGCATCCATGTTTAGTACGAGCTCCATGGTCCCAAAGCCTGGCTTTCAAGAGAGGATAAGAACTTAGAACTAGGAATAAGTGCAAAGTGATTGGGGAACCATAACAAATGGTGGTCATGCGCAGCCACAAGTGCAGGCTGGCACACCCTTGATCACTTGTTTAGGTTAAACAAGTTAGTAGCTGACCTTGAAGGTCAAACCTAAGTCTGGATAGTGATCAGAACACTATCAGACCTAAGTCAAGGCTCAAACAGAAAATAGGGGAAAAGGGAAGTGGGTATTGATTGAGTTAAGGAGTTCAAAGAACCCAGTTCAGGGCCATAGACAGCAGTAGTGCTGCTATAGCTAGAACTACAACTCATATACAAAAGGGAAAAGGGAAAGGGAGTTCACATAAGGAAAGCACAACAAGATTGCATAAACATAGTAAAAAAAACATAGCAAACTAGAAAGTAAACACATTGTGAAGAAGCATTATATAACTAAGAATAACGTACCAGCTACACAGTAAGAACAAGCTAAACAATAGAGCAATCATGGCAAGTAAACACAGCAGGAGTAGACTTAAGTTCAGCATAACACTTGAGAGTTTAGAGAGAGCTAAAAATTGTTTCAGAAAGCACAAAGTAGAGAAGAGGGTAGATTTTTTTGTGAAAGAACTCAGTATTCAAGTGTGTAAAAGCCTATGTTTTTGTGCAGAAAAGTCTGTGAAAATCTTGTCCTTTAGTGCAAAAGGGCTTGCCTTTTTATAGTGCTGAAGATGAGTAAGAACATGGTAAGAGAATAGCTTTTGAAATCAATCACAAGTTGTTTCCCTTTGGCTAAGGAATTTGGTTCAAACGGGCAAAATAAATAAGGAAAGGATTAGTTTTAAAATCTTTTCAAAAGTAGTGTAATAGGGAAATACACATATTTTTATTTAAGGAAATATTCTAGTAGCACACGGTTTGGGAGGAACAAGGAAAGACAATCAATCAACAGCCAGTAAAATCATGATTCAAATCTTAGTGTGAATGAATCCAACCACAAAAATGTGAGAAGAGGTTTAATTTAAAGAAAATAAAAAACAAACAATCAAATTTGGAATTAATCACAAGTTGGCCAAATGCCTTTTGAAAGAAGAGAGTTTGTCGTATAATAAGCATACAGACATGGGATACAAGAGAGAGAGTTGTCGTAAAACTAGAAAGAAATTAAGGTAACCAAGAAAGTTAGGTTCATAGACTCAGAATGAGTCTGAGAGAGAGTCAATGGTTCTGAATGGAACCCTAGTCCACACACAACATCAACCTCAACCAAAATCCCCTCAAACACTAGGTTTTCTAACTCGAATCAGATGCTAAGATGAGAAAACAATAAAAATAACAGGTTCAGTAGTCTCTTTCAAAGACTCATGAGAAAACAAACAGAGAGAATAACAAGTTTAAAACATAGGGGAATATACTTAGGCAAAGCTTGTCACTCAAACAAGCTCAGAAAAGAAAAAGTGATACAGGTTTAGGAAAATAGTATATGAAACATGTGTAGGGTTGAAACAAAGTCCAGTAATGGAAAGCAAGGAGCAAAAGCTTAGTAATAATAAAGTACAGGGACATACGAAATAGACATGTAAAGCACGTTTATAGAACTCAGTAGGGAAGAAAAGAACAAAAAAAATAGAAGAACATGCATCATATGGAAAACATAAGAACACAAGAGAAAAACTCATAAGAACATGGTACAGACAGATTCACACAAAGAAAAGAAGAAGAAAAGGTGTCAGAATTTATTTTGAGATTTTTTGAAAACTCTAAATTGAAAGCAAACTGATTTTGAAAAGAAAATTGGGGAAAAGCTTTAAAACGTTAAATATAGCACAAATTCACCACATATCTAAGTGAATAAAAAGGGAAGGAACCTCAAATAGCTTTAGGGTTTCTCTGAAACCCTAGATATGAGAAGGCTCGGAAGAGGTCTGGTCTTAAGTCAGAGATGGCCATGGCTAGGCTTCTAAAGCTCGAATACATTGAAGCAAGGCTGGAGAGGCCATAGAACAACACATCTGAGAATATCTGAACAAACACCATCAAGGTCAGACCTCAAAATCTCAATCACCCATGGCTTAGGAGTGAAGGAAGGTGAGCACAGGTTATTCACGACCTAAAAATCCGCGGACTCCGGCGAGATAATGAGTGGAGAAGACGAGGTAGGAGATTAGGGTTTGGTGTGTTTGAGAGAGTTTTGAGAGAGAAGAGAGTTTGAAGTCAGATGTTAAAGAGAAATGGGGATTAGGATTAGGTCATGTGGAACTAAATAGGAAAGAATCATTTGTGGCCATTGATCAAAAGGATCAATGGCCTGGTTTTAAAGAATCTAAGGCAGGCTTAGTAATTAGGTCCGGGTTGGGTGAGAAATCAAATTGGGTCATTTTTATTTGGGGGTGGATTGGGCCATAATTAAGGCTAAATTGAAATGGAATTGGAGTTTTTATTGGAATGAATTGGGGCTAAAACTTAAATAGCCAGTTTTGCCCCTATTATTTCATAAAATCGTAAAAAAAGTTTCAAAAGAATATTAAAGGCACCTAGTCAACTAATAGTAAATAAATATTAATAGAAAAATATTAAAATCAATTGTGTAATTATAAAATATTATTAAATCTTAAAGAGGCTAGTATTGCAATTATATGCAATTTGGCTTTAAAAATACCAAACGAATTTACTAAAATAAGCAAAAATGATGCTGTGTATATTTTGGTGTAAATACGAGAATAAAATAAATTATTCTCTAAAATGGCATGTTTTGAAAATAATTATTGGATTTTATAGTGTAAAAATAGGCCATAAAGTGGTTTACAAATCATTTAAAATGCCAAAACCTTTTGTTGTGCTTATATATGCACATATATGTTATTTTGGAAGTGTTCTGGGTATTAAAATACATAGGAAAAAATTAGGTATTAACAACTGCCCCTCTTCACCCGAGTAGGATGAAAAAGTTGTCAAGTAAAGACAAGCTAGCCAATTTTGACCGGGTCAATGATTGAAAAGCATTTTGACCGAGCTCTGGCTTTGGAGCTGCCTACATATCCCTAGTTTTACAGAAGAAGGCCTAATGTAGTTCAGGAACCATTGGCAGTGTGTATCGATTGAGACTTCAAAAAACTTTGGATGCATAGAATAGACTTGAAAAGGCATTTGCAGTCGGACAGACTACGGAGAACCGGAGCGGGATCGCTCCTGCTGAGATGGTCGTTTGCTAGTCGGTGTACCTGCAAGTGAGCAATGTTGCATGTATTGTGCAAAATTTAAACATGATACTAGTTCCCGTTGGACCATGAATGTTGTCTTTGACCAGTTAGGATGAGTCCTTAGACTATGATGTATTGGGCCATGAAAAGCATAAGTAAAGATTCGCAGGGCATGAAGTGATATTCTCAGGCTATGCAGATAGTTCCTCCAAACTATGAGACCTTTATATAACTTGGCAATCTTTCAGCCCATGATAAGGTGGCAATCTTTATGATAAATGAATGCAAAGGGTGGCGATCTTTCAGCCAGAGCAAAAATTTGAATGCAGGTGACGATATTACAGCCGTACAGATGGAGACGATGCTTAGTCTCGAAAGGAAGATAAGTAGCCTTATGCAAGATGGAGGTAGAGCTTAACCTCTAAAGACAGATATATAGCCTTATGCAAAATGTAGATGGAGACAATGCTTAGTCTCGAAAGATAGATAAGTAGTCTTATCCAGGATGGAGGTGGAGCTTAAACTCGGAAGGCAGATAGATAGCCTTATGAAAAATGCAGATGGAGACAATGCTTAGTATTGAAAGGCAGATGAGTAGCCTTATGTAGGATGGAGGTAGAGCTTAATCTTAGAAGACAGATAGATAGCCTTATGAAAAACTACAGATGGAGACAATGCTTAGTCTCGAAAGGTAGATAAGTAGCCTTATGCAGGATGTATATGGAGACAATGCTTAGTCTTGAAATGCAGATGTGTAGCCTTATGCAGGATGGAGGTAGATCTTAACCTCGGAAGGCAGATAGATAGCCTTATGCAAAAATGTAGATGGAGACAATGCCTAGTCTTGAAAGAAAGATAAGTAGCTTATGCAGGATTGAGGTACAACTTAACCTCAGAAGGCAGATAGATAGCCTTATGCGAAAATGCAAATGGAGATAATACTTTGTCTCGAAAGGCAGATAAGTAGCCATATGTATAAATGTAGGAATGTAAAGAGTGAATAGTGGTGAGATTTTCTTAGCTGATAGCTTATTACGATATCGTGGCTATTGGGGATATTGGGTATAGACAGTAAATTTGTGAATAAGAGATCATTCTGATGGTTTCCCACCTAAACATTACTAGTGTATTAATGTATTCAAATGATTTAGGACGTGCAATCCAAATAAAAATCGTGAGTTATGTCGAGGGAAAAGCTTAGTTCATCTTCCCATAGCTCCTGACGTCATGTATCATTGAGGTAGCATGGCTAAACGACAACAATTCAAATGATAGTTATGCATGATTCAGTAAATATAACGTATGTATATATTTGAAAAAGAATTTTCTTTTGGATGAACCAACGACCGCAACGTGGTTCAAGACATTGTGACCTTGCTTCCTCCAAAAATTTAAGGGTCCTCCTAAATTCCGCACCAGTTTACTGGGTTTGCCTTTCAGACGGCTGCACTAAATGAATGAAAATGAATCAATTTCAAAATCTTGATGGACCTCGTCAAAAGTCTGCCCCAGTTTACTGGGTTGGCTCTTCCGACGGTAAAGAGACTGAAGAACTTCACTTCAAAATTTTGAGGGTCCTCCTCAAAATTCTACCCAGTTCAACTGACAAGGAAAAATGGATTTGTTTATTTAATTGTGACCGAGCCCATAGGGCTGTCTTCATATCCCCTCTTAAACGGGAGTCATGTTAGGCAGAGATCAAATTACGTCATGAAGAATCATGTGATCATATATAGTATCATTTCACTAAATCTGAATTGATTGGCTTCAGCCACACTTCTCCGTCCATTTCTACAAGAATAAGGGCTCCTCCTGTTAGAACCCGGTGCACCATGTACAGAACCTGCCAATTGGGAGATAATTTCCCCTTGGCTTCATTTGGATGTTGAAATATTTTCTTCAGCACCATCTACCCCATTACGAACATTCTTGGTCTAACTCTTTTGTTTAAGGTTTTGGAAATTCTGTTCTAATACAACTAACTGTGGCAAACTGTGTTCATCCTTTTCCCATATATAAGGGTTAACTGCTCGTAGCGACCTTTTACCCATTCTGCATCATCTAATTCTGCTTCTTGTATGATCCTAAAGGAGGGAATTTCTACCTCAGCGGGAATGACCACCTTTGTACCATTAACCAACATGTATGAAGTTGCCCTGGTTGGTGTGTGCACTATGATACAGTGTCCAAATAGGGCAAATGATAGATTTTCATACAATTTATTATGCCTTTCGATCATCTTCCTTAGTATCTTCCTGATGTTTTTGTTGGTTACCTCTACAACACCAGTCGTCTGAGGTCTGTAGGCTATGGAGTTATTGTACCTGATTTTGAATGTTTCCCAGATTGTTTTAATCAAGTCGCTGTTGATATTGAAACCATTGTTGGTGATGATTGATTCAGGAATTTCGAACCGACAAATAATTCGGTCGTGGACAAAATCTTCCACAACTTTCTTTGTCACTGCTTTGTACAATGCTACTTCGACCCATTTAGTAAAGTAATCAGTTTCCACTAAGATGAACTTGTGCCCGTTTGATGCGTCGGGCTCGATCGGTCCTATAACATCCATTACGCAAGCAGCGAATGGCCATGGTGAGATTGTTTCATTAAGCTTGTTTGGAGGCACCTTTATCATATCTGTACGTATCAGAAAAGGATGGCATTTTTGGACATACTAGATGCTGTTCGTTTCCATAGTTATCCAAAAATACCCTATTTGGAGTATCTTCTTTGCTAGTGCAAAACCATTCATGTGCGGTCCGCAGGTTCCTGCGTGCACTTCTTTCAATAGTTTAGTTTCTTCTCTTACTTCGACACACCTTAGCAATCACAAATCGGGAGTGCTCCTGTACAAGATTCCTCTGCTGTGAAAGAAGTTGTTGGATAATCTTCGAGGTGTACGCTTCTGAGTAGCATTGCAAGTTCTTTATATTCTCCTATTGTCAAGTACTATTTTATGTCATAGAACCACGGTTTTCCATCTTCTTCTTCCTCAATTATAGCCCAATAAGTTAGTTGGTCATAAATCTTGACCTGGATGGGATCAATGAAATGTTGTCTGGATGCTGAATCACACATGACAAAGTAGCTAGAGCATCAACGAACTCATTCTGTATTCTGGGAACATGCTGGAATTAAGTCTTTGTGAATCTCTTCCTCATCTCTTGTATGTGATGAAGATAAGGGAATATATTAAAATTTTTGGTTTCCCACTCTTCTCTAACCTTATATATGAGTAGGTTCGAGTCTTCGATCACTAGTAATTCTTGAATTTTCATATCAATGGCCAGTTGGAGCCCTAAGATGTAGGCTTTGTACTTGGCCATGTTGAAAGTGCATGGGAACCTGAGCTTGGTAGATACCAGGTAATGGTGACCGGATTCTGATTCCAGGACTGCTTCTATGCCAATTCCTTTGAAATTCACGGCTCAATCGAAAAACATCATCCGACTGTCATAAGATTCTGCAATATCCTTTCATATGAAAGCTACTTCTTCATCAAGAAAATATCTCTTTAGTGGCTCGTATTCTCCTTCCACAGGATTCTCGGCGAGGTTATCTGCCTAGTCTTGTCCTTTGACATCCTTCTGAGTTATGTAAACAACATCGAATCCACTTAGCAAGATTTTCCACTTGGCGTGCTTGCCAGTAGGCATGGGCTTCTGAAAGATATACTTTAACGAATCCATCCTTGATATGAGAAAAGTGGTGTAGGCACAAAAATAGTACCTCAATTTCTGAGCTACCCAGTTTAGAGCACAATAAGTGCATTCTGATAAGGAATACCAGGCCTCGTATGGGGTAAACCTTTTGCTGAGGTAGTAGATGGCTTGCTCCTTTATCACTGTTTTAATCATGTTGTCCTAAAGAACAACTGAATGCTCCATTCAGTACTGCGAGTTAAAGCAAAATAGGTCTCCCCGGTTCAGGCGGAACCATGACCGACAGCATTGACAAGTATTCCTTAATTCTGTCAAAAGCTTTCTTACAATCATCAGTCCATTTGGAAGCGGATCCTTTTTCAACATCTTGATGATCGGTTCACAAATGACGGTGGACTGAATTATGAACCGGCTGATATAGTTGCGTTTTCCTAGAAAACTCATCACATCTTGTTCTTTGCCGATGGCAGTTGTAGGATTGCTTTGACCTTTTACGGATCCAAATCTATTCCTCGGCGACTCATGATGAAACCCAGTAACTTTCCAGCAGGAACCTCGAACACACATTTGGCAGGATTCAATTTCAAATTGTACTTTCTCAATATAATGAAGAATTTTCTCAAGAATTTCCTTGATTTGATTATTATATCATCATTAGACACCTCGATTTACCTATGTATCAACTCATGAAAGATGGTAGTCATGGCCCTCATATAGGTGGCCGTAGCATTCTTCAACCAAAACGGCATCATTCTGTAACAATACATCCCCCACTGTGTGATGAATGCTGTTTTCTCTGCATCTTCTTCATCCGTCTATATTTGTTGGTATCGACAAAAAAAATCGACAAATGATTACGGTTCATGCTTGGCGTAGTTGTCAATTAGGATATTTATATTCGGTAAGGGGAAGTCATCTTTGGGACTAGCCTGGTTGAGATCCCGAAAATCGACACAGACTCTAACCGTCCCATCTTTCTTTGGCACTGGCACGATATTGACTAACCATGTTAGATACTCCACTACCCTAAAAATCCTGGCTTTGTCTTGCTTTGTAACATCTTCTTTGATTTTTAATATCATATCGGGTTTGAACTTTCTGAGCTTCTTTTTTACTGGCGGACATGTCGAGTCTGTTGGTAATTTGTGAGCTACAATGGAGGTGCTGAGACCAGTCATATCATCATAAGACCATGCAAATATGTTCTCATATTCTTTTAGGAACTTGGTGTACTCTTTCTTTATTGATGGCGATAGGTGCACATTGATGCGCATTTCTTTGACATTCTCGTTATCTCCCAAATTAAAGATCTCAGTTTCATCAAAGTTAGACTTAGGCCTATTCTCAAAGTTCTTGACCTCTCTGACAACCTTTTCTGGTATATCATCCTTTTCTAAATCTATATACATTTGTTGCATTTTCACTTTGCAAGTCACATTCATTGGTTCATCACCAAGATAGGTAATAGTAATGTTGTGTAAATAAAAGTAAATGATAGAGAAAATAATAAGAGCGAGATATATAATAAACTTGGAAATTCTTTTGATTAAATTCATAGTTAATCGAAACATAGGAGCTCTTTTCAAAAGTAAAGACAATATGGAAAGAAACATCAACTGTTAAAAAGAAAAGATGTGATGCATGTTGCTTTGTTTAGCCTTGCTACCCCGAAGCATTCCAAACTCAGGTGGTTTTGATTGACCAATTAGTGAGGTGTTCCCCTCAATTCACAGCTTGTATGGAAGGGCCTTCCTCCCCTTCATCCTCGAAGATAAGACATTAGTCCATATCATCTTCCAAAAACAGGTTTTTCATTGCCATTAATGCCTGATATTCCTCCGATCCATATATGATATCAGCCAGCTGAAAAGTCTGCTCCTACCATGGTATAGGGTGCTCCAATGAGTAGTTGGGTCTGTGCTATGGTCGTGACCAATCATCAAACGCTTTCCATGTATACTCATACCCCAGGCCAAAAGTAGTACCGTGTTTTTTCAGCTTGATGGGCTTGGTGATACCCTTGAGATTCTTGCCAAGTCCTTTTCCGGCCTCATACCCGCTCTAATTCAGGATGCTCCCGATATTGTTTCCCACCATTTGTCTGTGTCCATGGTGTTGACTCGCTCGATATGGTGGTACGTCTCTCTACCTATTCCTCTTCTGCCTTAGTTCATTGGGACGGTCTGGCGACAATATATAGGATTGCTACTATTGCCATGAATGATCACTTCGTGATGATTCCATTTGAATTTCACCGCTTAGTGTAAGGTTGATGCAACAACTCCACCCGCGTGGATCTAGGTTCGTCCCAGCAATAGATTGTAGGATGACGGGACATATATAACTTTAAATTCCACATCGAACCAAGTTGCTCCCATCTGCAAACACAAGATGATTTATCCAATGGTGGATCTCTAGGACCAATCGAAGGCTTTAACATTCATAGATCCATCGTTTATCTCATGCAAACATTTCCCCAATGTCATGATAATTATTAGTGGACACATGTTAAGGCTCGACCCCTGTCAACCAAGATTCTGGTGATGAAGTAATATTTGCATTACATGGTGATGTGCAACGCCTTATTGTGACTGAGTTCTTCGGGTGGTAGCTCATCCTCGTGGAAGGTGATCTGGTGAATTTCCAACAATTGTCCTACCATATTCACCATTTCAGCCCCAGTTATGTTGCTCGGAATATAAGCCTTACTCAATATTTTCATCAGAGCATTCTTGTGTGCCTCAGAGCTTTGCGGAAGAGCCAGGATGGAAATCTACGCTGGTGTTTTGTTCAGTTGCTCAACGATCGAGTATTATTTGGCATGTATCTTTCTCCAAAGGTCATCATGTCCAGTCTCAACATGTCGTCCTGAGGCTTGTTTGCTAGATTAAGCTAAATTTTCCGCAATATATACCTTCCTGTTCTGGTCATGCCCTGTGCGATGACCGCTTCCCCGGTTCTTATCTTCCCTTTTCTCCTAGTTTATGTTGTGTAATCCCAAGGTATGGCGTTTGAATTGAATGGGGTCATGTCTATCATTGTGACTGGAATAGGCACCTTTGGGGTAACACACTGACTTCAAATGGTGCAGGTGTCTTTGGGATCCCGAAATACCTCAATTGGTCCTGGCGCCTTTACATGAGGCATTTGGAACTCAAGTGGTATGGACATGTTCACCTTGATTCCCTCAGAGGGTTGGATCTGGACGATAATAGGGTTGGGGGTGATTGTCGGCTTCTTCAGTTTATCCCCTTCGGCAATCAGACCAATCGTCCCTTAGGGTCCCAATAATCCTTAATCTCGATTGTATGAATGCATCCGCCCTTGTGGTCAGGCTGAGGGTTATTGCGGACATTGGGAACGATATCCGTTGCTATGATGACCTTATTATCAATCATGGTCTGAATTTCTTCTTTCAATGAGTGACACTCGTTGATGGTATGCCATTTCATTCTGCAATGGTATGCACAAGTTTTGTTCGGATTGACCCATTGGGAGGGATTTTCTTGAGTTATGGTTGGGCTAGGGCTAAAGTAACTGGCTGCTTTGAGTCTTTTGTATAGTTGATTAATTAGTTCAGCAATGGCGGTATATTGTCTGGGAGGTCTGCAGTCGAAATTTGGTCTAGGGGAGGAATTTTTTTGCGAGGAGGTGGTGATTGATAGGGTGAAGGTTGGGCATTATAGGCTTGGTACACAAGTACGGGTTGGGAATATCTTGGTGAAGTGGGTCGATGCGTGGGTGGTGGAGATGATTGATAGGTGGGTGGTGGAATTTGGTATGTGAGTAAGGGTGCTTGGTAATTTAGGGGAGGTTGATATGTAAGTGGAGTTGAGGGATATGTTTGGGATTTCATAGGGGATTTGGCTCCTTGTGCAGCCATTACAGAGTTCGCGTTCTTCTTCTTTGACGTGCCATCAGAGTGTAGTGCTTCAAGATTATCGACCATACCATTTTTAATGCCATCTTCGATTCTTTCTCCTAACATGGTGATACAGATAATTTCTGACCCTCTATCATCATCAACCTTTCATAGTATTGTGGACCCTGAGCCTGGACAATGATCATGTTTATCTACTTACTCTGCTAAGGCCGGTCTGACCTTAGCATGTTCTGACCCAGCGAGCAGTACACTCGAGAAAGGTCTCTGTGGGTTTCTTTTTCAGATTCCAGATATAAAACACATCCGGTGCATTCTCTGTGTTGAACATGAATTGATCCATAAAGCCAGACGCCATGCCGACCCAGCTTGTCCATTTCTTTGAATCTTGACTGAAGTACCAAGATAAGGCATCCCGTTTTAGACTCCTTATGAATAGCTTCATGCAGATTTTCTCATCCTTTCCAACTCCTACCAGCTTATCACAATGCTTTCGTAGATGGACCCTGGGATCACCTACATCGTCGAACATCTCGAACATGGGAGGTTTTTACACCTCCGGGAGTTCAGCATCTAGCTGAACACAATGTTCCTCGTAGTTCAGTAGCTCAACGCCTTAGCTATCTTCGATCCCCTGGACCCGTCTAGTTAACTTTTTGTGTTTAGTGGAAAAATACCTGATGAGGGAGTTTTTGTCGTCTTATTTAGATGCACTTTAGATTGGTTGGATATAGTAGGGTATGGTGTCCACAAAGTTGGGAGTGTTGTGGATGTGGTCGTTTGTGCTTTTGAGATTCGAGAATGAGCAGTGGGGTGTTATTGCATGTGTTGCAGGCTTGGGCGTGAGTGGGTTGTATTGGTTGTTGTGGGGTGTTTTGTGGAGGTACGGGGTTCTCGCTATTAACATTAGGAGCGACAAGAGTGATTGATAGGCTTCCCATGTTTTGAAATTGGTCTAATTCTTCCCGAAATTTTAGCAATGTCTGCTCAAGATAAGAAGCACCCCCTTGGTAATTGTAGTATTCTGAGAACTCTCCTCAATTTCCTTTATAGCATTGGTGTCTCTCATTGTACCTTTGTTCTTGTTTTTGATGGGACTAGGAGAAGGAGGAGGTAGATGGCCCTTGGATCTTGCTAAGTATGTTGATTGTGCTAAAATACACGAACTAACCTTTGGGAAGGGGAATAAAAATAGAATAAAAACAAAAGCTAAAAATCTAGTGCGGATTACGAGAAAGAGAATATTGCGATATTTAAACACATTGTGTAGGAATATGAGTCGTTTCCTAATTTGGGTGCCTCGTTGTGCCCGAGGTAGGCCTAGTGAAAAATTAAATTTGGAGAACTTATAATGCTAAATGCCTCATTTTATTGATAAAAATATGACAAGTATAAAAAAATTTAATTAAAAAATAACGTTAATAAAGTTATCACTAATGGCCAGTGGCCTTATTACATTATGAAAGAAGGAAATAAAAGATGCTAACTACTTGATCCCAGAAGAACCTTCCCTAGATTCAGTAGTCTCGCATCCCTCGTACAGCTGCATCAACTCGCGCAGTCCTACCAGCAGATAGGCTCGATACAGATGTCCACCTGCACTCCCCTCGGCATTCTGGCAGTCCTTAATCCTCCTCAAGAACTGTCCTTCCACCTCTACTTGACCTCGCTCCAGATACCTTAACCACTTGTTGGCGTTGAAAGCCATGTCCTTCCATTCATCGATCACTTCAGATGGGCTTCCTGTATTTCCTGGTGCTCATTTTCACATTCCCAAATCCTTTTACGCAATTGATTGTACGTGACTTGCGCTTCAGCCTTTTCGTTGATAAGTATTTGACCTTGGATGAACCCCGGATGACCCAAACCAGCGTGATTGTCTTCCAACAAACCTAAGTAGTGTGGCACACACCCGGCGTGATACCTATCTGCCTCAATAGTTTATCTCCCCAAGATGAGTTTGCAATGCTGCATGTGCTGAGCTTGACACCTATGAGGGCTATCATCGTCTTGAAGTCGGCCCTGAAGTGACTCATTTTGTCTGCCCTTGGTATGATTTGCTTCCTCCTAGCTTGCCTCATGGCTCGAAGAGGGACATAAGGATACGTTCCCCTCAGACCAAAAACCCTCATGTTGATGTGCCCTAAAGAGGTAAGGGAACATTTATCGGTGTAGGTGTGGTAGGACTTGCTATGGACATATCTGTCGTACAAATAGTCAGATGGTATGTATGATTTTTTCAGACAAGTCAGATCCGGGTTTTTCTTGAGTCCCATCATCTTAAGAAAGCCTCTACCTTTGCCATTTTCTTGCACAAGAAGACCCCTAGTCTCCCAAGGGATACCAGCTGGATCCGCTATTTCTTCCAGTAAATGAATCATTTCCAAATCCTCTAAGCGACACACTGACTGATCACTATCCCAGAACAAAGTTGCTGCCTCTATGATTTGGTTGTCAGGCTGGATTTCCATAAGTGAGGGCAAATTCCCTAAGTATTTGCTGACAAGGGTCCAGTTGCTAGCATAATGGTCCTCCCACCAGCTTATTAGCCTTGGGTGAATGTTGGTTACCTTACCGAATCTGGGGATTTTGTTCCTCGTTTTCGGCAAAACAATGGGTTAGACCTAGAATAGACTATTTAGATCAACAATTAGCATAATAGGCATTTAGTTCTCCAAATAAATGCACAGAACATGGAGGTGTTTGTTTAGGTTTCAAGGGAAATAGGGTGGACTTTGGACTAGGCTATCTTAATTAGTCATTATGCGGACAACATAACTGACTCGGCTAGGTTTAACCATTATGCATGAACAGTTTAACGGAATAAGGTTTCTATTTTTGAAGTGCTAGATAGGAACACATGAGCAGACAACTCAAGAGGGAAAGGCGCAGAAAAGTAGACTACACTGTTGACCAACTGGTTTTACCGCAAATATGAATTTGCCACATTTAGGGGGTAATAATATCAAAAGATCCCAACCACTCATTACAAGTGTTGCTATAGGATTTGTTTCGGCATGAGTAGAGTATGATATAAGAGATGAAGTTACAAGAATAAAGCAAGTTTACGTGTATTTTCACGTTCATAAAAATAAATAATTACAATAAATGCTCGAAATAACAACTGTATAATAATAAAGCAATAAAAGAAGGCAGTTAAAGAAAAGGAAAGTCATGAAGAGCCAAGTTAGTTTTCGTGATGAAATAATTAAAGACAAGAAATAAAGGCAATCAATCAAGCAATGAGGTCACAAAAAGCATGTAATGGTAAAAATCCTAAAGAAATCTCCAGCAGAGTCGCCATGCTGTCGGCGCCCCCTCTTGCACTGAACGGATGGTCCCAAATCGGATATACAACATTATGTGAGGACAACTCCTATTTTCTTGGGAGAATTGGGTTATGGAATTTCGGAAAGCCTCCACCTAATGATTAAGTGCATTAGAACACTTTAAAAAGATGAAGAATTTTGAGAAGAAGGAAACAAGAGTTCGGGTAAGGTCTTAGAGAATATCTCGAGGGGAAGGTGTTAGGCATGCTTCAAGATCCACTAGTGTGGTTCCCGGTCATGCTATAATTGTGACTTTAATAAAATAGAATAAGCAAGTAAAGTTTGCCCATAAGGATCAAAAACAAGTTTGAAACCTTAAAGAAAAAAAGGAATACAATTTTAGAAAAAGGGATTATTTGAAGAAAAACATAATTTTAAGAAAACATTTAGAAGAAAAAGGGAAAAGGTCCTAGGTTCATACAAAATATAGATCACACCAACGCAATATCCAGCAATCACTCCTTCAAAGAGGGGTCGCATGTGATATTAGCGCACTGGTCATCATATCCATATTCTACCATTCCCAACCCATTAAGGTATTTAAATGCGATTAGTCTCGTGTACTTATTGCATGCTAGTACTCGTCCTAACCTATCCGTCCCGGGGTATCAGGACTTCTAATCCTAAAGGGGAAATAAAGGGACATAGGCATATATGGAGTTCAAAGGATAAAATTCTAATTGTGACATACAAAACAAGTAACAAATATAGGGATGAACAAAACAAATAGGTAAGGCTCAAGTAAATCCCTTAATTAAACAAACACATAGTTTAGCATGTCTTGGCACATACTCATTTGGTCATTAAATTACACTTAAATAGGGAACGGACTGGCTTAACAAATATATTTAGATAGAAAGTCTTCATAAGGTAACTTGGATCCTACTGTAAGAAATTAAGCTATTTTAGGCGAGTGATTTAAAAGGTACTGGTTTGAGAAAATGGTACTCTAATTCAAAAGAGTTTTAAAAAGAAAGTATAGAATGCAATAAATTTAGACATGAGTAAAAAAAATCGTCATACTCCGAGTATAAAACACATAAAAGGTTGTGAAAGAGTTTCATAGACATAAATATCTAAGGAAAAAGTAAGTTGCAAAATTGTTTTAAAAGACAATTTAAGGGTCTGAGTAAAATGTTTAGGCAGAATGTTTAGAAAGAAACTGTTTCAGAAAAGGTTCCGATTTGAGGAACATAAAAGCATAATGAGACAAGATAGTTTTTGTCAAAGAATTAAGACTTCGGAAAACGTTACTATATTAAGACGTTAAGGACCAGTTAATAGATCATTATTACTTTAAGCGAATCCGACGAGTTTGATGCAAAGTCCTATAGGGATGATATCTATTTTGATTTGTAAAGCATGTTATTGAACTTGTAAGAGGATGACTGTGTTAATTAACCCTACAGTTTGCCTAATAAATATGCAATTTTCATAGACATGATATCTATATGGGAATCTTCCAGGAAAATAAGTTTTAAAATCATATAGGCATGATCTCACCCTATTGGCATGGTATCACCCCTTATTGATGGGAGAAAGTAAAACCCTGTACACACCCTTTTACAATATTTCCCAAGTCTTTATACAAATTATTACAGACAAAAAGAAAGAAGATATAAAATACATAAAAGACTACGGTTGCATCCAAGGTACTTAAATCAGGCTGAATGCCTAAGAATATGCGATTAACCAGTTCCGGATCGAGATGTCCAAAGCCTTCTCTTTATCCAAAGTGTTTCAAAGTTCTAAGGAATATCAAGGATTCCCAGCATATCTTACCCTCAGGATACTATTTTAGAATTAGAATAGTACAGTGCGAAATATCTAGCCCTCGGTCATCCAAGTTTAGAGGGATCTCCAGGGTCCCAAAGCATGGCTGGCACGATAGGGGAAGAACTTAGAACTTGGAATAAGTGGAAAGTTATTGGGGAACCATACCAAACTATGGTCACCCCTGACCACTTGTTTAGGTTAAACAAGTTAGCAGCTGACATTGAAGGTCAAACCTAAGGCTGGAGAGTGATCAGAACACTATCAGAACTAAGTCAAGGCTCAAACATATAATAGGGGAAAAGGGAAGTTGGAATTGATTGAGTTAAGTAGTTCAAAGAACCTAGTACAGGGCCATAGACATCAGTAGTGCTGCTATGGCTGGAACCACAACTCACATACAAAGGGAAAAAGGGAAAGGAGTTCACATAAGAAAAGCACAACAGGGTTGCAGAAACATAGTAAAGAAGAATATAATAGAGTAGGAGGTAAACACATAGTGAATAAACATTATTTAACTAAGAATAACGTACCACTTGCAAAGTAAGAACAATAGATAAATCATGGCAAGTAAATACAACAAGAGTAGACATAAGTTCTGCAGAACACTTAAGAGTTTAGAAAGAGCTCAAAAAATTTTCAGAAAGCACAAAGTAGAGAAGAGAGCCGATTTTTTTGTGAAAAAAATCAGTGTTCGAATATGTAAAAGCCTCTATTTTTGTGCAGAAAAGTCTATGAAACCATGTGAAAACCTTGTCCTTCAGTGCAAAAAGGCAGGCCAGTTTATAGTGCAGAAGGTGAGTAAGACAAAGGTAAGAGAATAGTTTTTAAAAGCAATCACAAGATGTTTCCCTTTGGTTAAGGGATTTGATTCAAATGGAAAAAATAAATAAGAAAGGATTCGTTTTGAAATCTTTCCTAAAGTTGTGTAATATGGATAAATACACAGAAGTTTATTTAAGGAAATAGTATAGTAGCACACGTTTTGTCTAGAACAAGGAAAGACAATCAGTCAACAACCAGTAAAATCAGGATTCAAATCTTAGTATGAATGAATCCAACCAGAAAAAGGTGAGAACATGTTTAATTTCAAGAAAGTCAACAACACACAATAAAAATTTAAAAGGGATTTGCAATCAATCACGAGCTAGCAAAAGGCCTTTTGAAAGAAGAGAGTTTGTCATATAAAAAGCTTACATACATGTGAGACAAGAGAGAGAGTTATTGTAAAACTAGAAAGAAATTAGGTTAACCAAGAAAGTTAGGTTCATAGACTCAGAATGAGTCTGAAAGAGATTCAAGGGTTCTGAACGAAAACCTAATCCAAACACGAAGTCAATCTCGCCAACCCCCCCCCCCCCAAAATACTAGGGTTTCTGACTCGAATCAGATGCATAGATGAGAAAACAACAAATAGAATAGGCTAAGTAGTCTCTTTCAAAGACTCGTGAGAAGACAAATAGAGAGAACAACAAGTTCGAAACACATGGGAATATACATAGGCAAAGCTTTTCACTCAAATAAGTTCAGAAAAGAAAAAGCGATACAGGCTTAGGAAAAAAATAGATGAAACATACTTAGGGTTCAAACAAAGTCCAATAAAGGTAAGCAAGGAGCAAAAGTGTCATGATCCAGATTTTCCCACCATCGGGAGTCATGATTGCGCCTGCTGTCGGAGCTAGGCAAGCCAACCTTTATTAAACACTTCACAAAACTTTAATCTAAAACTGTATAATAACTAAAATAATTAATTTAAACGACGCGGAAGACTTTTAACAAAGATAACAATAGAAAAGTGCAGAGATTTGTAACATGCCTCTATCCAATATCTGGTGCCACTACTCACGGACTACCAACAGAGCTCTAGAAATATCACTCTGAAAGAAAAATGCATAATAAGAATGTTTCAATACAATGTAAACAAACGAAAGAGATAGAGGAGACTGAGGGCCCGCAAACGCCAGCGAACTACCATGGAGTCTCTAGACTAAAGGCTCTCTCCCTAACTACTGCTGCGGTCAGTAAGCTGTATCCTGATCTATGCACAAAAGGCACAAAAGTGTAGTATCAGCACAACCGACCCCATGTGCTGGTAAGTGCCCGGCCTAACCCCGGCGAAGTAGTGACGAGGCTAAACCGAACCTACAAAAATCAACCTGTACAGATATATGTGCAATAATGAACATGTAGCAAAATTTAAACAGCTAATGGGGAGGGGACATGCTGGGGGTGTAACAGTTCATTTATAAGTCCAACAAACAAGAAATGGAAACTTAATATTTAACATTAATAAAAGGAAGCCAGTGAATCAACAACTGCACCGCACTACCCTTCGTGCTTTTACTCTCATTCCTCACAAAACTGTCAAATATAATGCACGGCATCACCCTTCGTGCTTTTAATCTCAATACATAGTGGAAGACATCACCCTTCGTGCATTCCTTACATAACTCTCACATCAAGGCATGAAATGACCCTTCGTGCTCAAATAATCAAGAAACTTGGAAATACCCTTCATGCATAATTATCAAAACGTGGCACGAAATTACCCTTCGTGCAAAATTATCGAAACATGGCATGAAAAGACCCTTCGTGCATAATCTCTCTCTTCCACACCCAATCAACGGTCACAACCAAATGAGAAAGGAATATACAACAAGTTAAAATATTCCGGCAAGGGAGAACAACTATACAACAAGTCCCGGCAAGGGAAAACAACTCATCAATAAGTCCCAGAAATTGAGAACAATTCATCTATAAGTCCCGGCAAGGGAGAACAACTCAACAATAAGTCCCGACAAGGGAAAAATACCATAATTCCTTCTTTAGCTCATTTGTTTCTGAATAATTACTTCATTGTTAATTTAACAAGTAATTATCACAATTGTTCACTTTTTCGAAATTTTTATTAGCAATTATGACTCATGGTCATGCTAGACTCAGGCGCATAGGTAACTGTCACCGTACCTATACACCGACTCCATATAGCACATAGAAAATACTATCCTAATCCTATTTACTCAAGCCAAAGTTAGATCAAACACTTACCTCGAAAGCTTCCAAACTCAACTCACGCCTCTAGAATAGCTTTACCCCTCGAATTAGCCTCAAAACCGGTCGAATCTAATCACAATTTACTCAAATGTATCAAAAAATGCTAGTTCGATCAAATTGAGTGCATAAGAATGAAATTCCTAAAGTTTTACACAAAAATTCCCAAAATGCCCCAGTCCTACGTGGTCAAAACTCGAGGTTTGAACCAAAGTCGGGTTACCCATTCCCCCGCAAGTTCATATATGCAATTTGTTCTGAAATTGGACCCCAAATTGAGGTCCAAATCCCCAATTTTAAGAAAACCTGGGGTCTACCCCAAATCCCCATTTTTACCCATTGAAAGCTTTGATTTTAAGATGAAATCATGATAAAAGATGATTAAGATTGAAGAAATTCATTAAAAGTTGACTTACAATTGATTTGGGAGAGAAGGAGTAGAGAGAAAATCGCCAACAGAGGATTGGGTTTTAATAATATGAAAAATGAGGTTTGAAATCGTCTAAGTATAGGATACACAGTCGCAGATATCGCAATTACGAAGATTTGTTTGCGATTGCGAAGTATGCAAAAAAAATGGCGAATGTCGCAATTGCAATAAATTGTTCGCAATTGCGAAGAGGGTAAATTTTGGGCGGAACTCGCATTTTCGAGGAAAATTTGCATTTGCGAACTCATGGTTTAAGCTGGGCGATCGAATTTGCAAAGACTGGCTATTTGAAGGATGATCGCATTTGCGATAGAGTAGGCCAAAGGGGAAATCTCGCATTTGCGAGCCTGGCTTCGCAAATGCGAAACATGCAGATACTAGCTATTTTAATGCTACAAAATGAACCTAACACCTATGCAAAACACACATGAGCACTCGGCGCTCCAACCCAAACATGCACACAACCTTAAAAATATCGTACGGACTTACTCGTGCAATCAAATCACCAACATAACATTAAAATTAAAGAATCAACATTCAAACCTCATGATTTTCATTTCAAAGTTCAAAAGTTTCACATTTTCCATTTTTAGTCTGAAACACGTCAAATGACGTCCATTTTCAACAAAACTTTACACATAGCGCTTAACGCTCATTTAAGACCTGTATCGGGCATCAGAACCAAAATACGAGCCCAGTACCATTACTTTTGATAAAATCTCATTTTCATTTTTCCTTAAGCATTTTCAGAAAATAACTTCATGGAAAAATTCTATACTCGGGCCTGGGACCTCGGATTTCAATTTCGAGAAGACGCCTGCATCCCAAATTTTCCTACAGACCCTACGACACTGTCACATCACAAATCTGGGTCCCTTTACCCAAAATATTGACCAAAGTCAACTATTGCAATATTATTATAAAAATCCTTATTTTTAACACAGAATTCAAATACTTCCACATAAAAAAAGTTTGCCTTTGCATCCGACCTGCGCACGCAAAGGGAAAAAAAAGAGGTTTTCAAGGACTCAGAAGCATAAAGAAAGGGAGAATTACGGTAATGACCCTTTGGGTCGTCACAAATAGCTCAGTAAAAACACAGTTGAGGGACATACGAGATAGACATGTAAAGCATGCTTATAGAACCCATTAGGGAAAAATAGAACACAAAAAATAGACGAACATGCATCATATGTCAAACATAAGAACACAAGACAAAAAACTCAGAAGAACATGGTGCAGACAAATTCACACAAATAAAACAAGAAGAAGAAGAAGAAGCATCAGAAGTTATTTTTAGATTTTTCGAAAACCTTAAATTCAAATTAACTAATTTTGAAAAGAAAATTGTGGAAAAGCTTTAAAACGTTGAATATAGCATAGATTCTCCACAGATCTAAGTAAATAAAAGAGGAAGGAAGCTCGAATAGCTTTAGGGTTTCTCTGAAACCATAGAAATGAGAAGACATGGAAGAGGTGTGGTCTTGAGTTAGAGATAGCCATGGCTACGCTTCGAAAGGTCGAATACGTCGGAGCAAGGTCGGAGAGGCCACAGAAACATAGATTTGAGAAGATCTGAACGAACACCATTCAGTTAATACCTCAAAATTTTGAACACCTATGGCTTAGGAGTGAAGGAAGGTGGGCACAGGTCGTTCATGGCCTGAAAAGCCATGGACTCCGGCGAGATAATGATCGGAGAAGATGAGGTAGGTGATTAGGGTTTGGAGTGTTTGAGAGCATTTTGAGAGAGAAGAGAGTTTGAAGGAGACCGTCAAAGAGAAATGGGAATTAGGGTTAGGTCTTGTGCAATTAAAAAGGAAAGAATCATTTGTGGCCGTTGATCAAAAGGATCAAGGATCTAGATTTAAAGAATCCCCGGCGGCTTTAGTAATTGGGTCAGGGGTCGGGTGAAAACTCAAATTGGGTCGTTTTGATTTGGGGGAGGATTAGGCCAAAATTAAGTCTAAAATTGAAATGGAACTGGGGTTATGATTGGAATGAATTGGGGCTAAAACTTAAATGGCTAGTTTTCCCCTATTATTTCATAAAAATAGTAAAAAATATTTTAAAAGAAAATTAAAGGCACTTAGTCAACTAATATTATATTAATATTAATGTAAAAATATTTGGATAAATTTTGTAATTATTAAATTTTATTAAATCTTAAAGAGGCTGGTAATACAATTATATGCAATTTGGCTTTAATCAAATAAATTTGTAAAAATGTGCAAAACTCATGCTGTTTATATTTTTGTGTAAATATGAGAATAAATAAATTATTCTTCAAAATGGCAAGCTTTGGGAATAATTATTGGATTTTATGGTGTACAAATAGGCCATAAATTAGTTTAAAAATCATTAAAATGCCAAAACCTTTCGGTGTGCTTATAGATGCACATATATGTTATTTTGGAAGTATATTGGGTATAAAAATACACAGAGAAAAATTGGTTATAAACAATCATGTAGGGCACCACGAGTTTAGTTTGGGTGATCACATGGAGATTTAGAGTTTAGGAAGGTGAAGGGGCTATTCTCAATACTTTCCCCTTAAGATGTTATGTGAGTTGATAATGAAGGTTGCATAAATTTAGAACATTGGTTCGTGCTATGAGTATGATTTTTACCATCGTTTTTCTACATGTATTATGTGTGTTTATATGTCTATGTCTAAGAAGGTAATTGGAGACCTTTTGTGTATTGTCCCGGTGGAAGCTATTGAACATGAAGTTAATGGATAGTTAACTTATGCGATGTATCTAGTTATCATCCTTGCTAGATAAGTTTGAAGGTTGGGATTGTTTTCGTGAATGGGTTGTGGTAAATCTTGTAAGTCGAGGAGGCCACCTTGAGGGCCGAAAGTCTCGTGGAATGATTCGCTTGATTGTGTAATAATTAGTTTTGATTTACAAGGTACCTTATTGGTGTTATGACTTAAAATGTGCAGTCCATGTCTACATATCATCGTGATAATGTGGTGTTTGTAATGCTAGGGTTCTTATTATTGATATACATTATGGTACTTTGTCGAGTTGTGGATGAGTTTTTAGCATGGTTTTGGTGGTACGCTGACAGGCAGATAGGCTTAGTAACAAAGGAGACTCTGCCGAAACTTCTGAAAACTTCGGGAGTTAGTCAAAATTTAGGGACTTGAGGCAGGTTAGAAAAAGTTTCATTATGTTATGTGTTTAAGTCAGAATCTACCCCGCACTCGAGGACGAATGATCCTAAGGGGGAAGAATGTAAGGCCCGGAAAAATTTTGCCAAGTAATTTAGAATTTTGTTGTACCATGTAAGGTAATTATAATATTTTATGAGCTATTCAAATGGTGGGCATAGTTGCTCCCCTTTATCTAAAGTCGAAATCGGGCTTATAACGTTTGGGAGGAAAACTCGTTCCCTTTTGGGAATTAGGTTTTAGAATTGAAGAGTAGCCACCTAATGATTAAGTGCACTAGGTCACTAAGAGCGTTTTTGATTTGGAAACCAGAGATATGGGTAAGAGCTAAAAATCATCCCAAGGGGAAGGTGTTAGGCACCCTTCAGGATCCACTAGTGTGGTTCTCGGTCGTGTTGCAATTGTGACTTTAAGTAATCAAGTAAGAAATTAAGGCTAAAATAAAGGACTTAAATATAACACTGCAAATAAGCTAAAAACTTTCGAAGGTAAGTAAAGAGGGCAGAAAAAATAGTTTTACAAGAAGAGCTGAAAGAAATAAAGGGAGAGGGGTCCCAGGTTTATGATTAATATGGATAACATCAATGTAATATCCAGCAATCAATCCTCATAAGAGGGATCACACATGATATTAGCACACCGGTTATTATATCCATATATTGTCGTCCCCCACCCCTCCCGTTAAGGTATTAAAGCGTGGAACAATATCGTTCCTTATTATATGCTATTACTCGTCCCAATCCTATCAATCCCGAAGGCATATATGACTACTAATCCTAAAGGGGAGAGAGTTAGGGAAATTTTGAGAGTTTCAAAGGATAAAATTCTAAGGCGACATTCAAAACATATACAACAAATATTGGGAAAGCAAGTAAGCAGATATGGCTCAAATAAACCTCCTAAAATCAAAGAGAAACATATAGTTTAGCATGTCTTACACATAGTGGTTTGGTCTGAATTAAGTTAAGGCGAGGATAGGTTGATTTACCTCATATTTTCAGGATAGGGAATCCGAATTAGCCCTGCTTAGATGTAGTTGTCAAAGACTGACACAATTGATTAATTACCTAACAGTTCACCTATAGAGATAATACATAAATTACCCATCAAACTTGTCCAGAAAAACATTTACACAAATTAACTTTATGGGCGACCTATGTCCCCCATATTCTTATGTGGGGTGAATTTAATATTTCATTGGTAACACTTAGTCAGTCTTATGGGGGATGTGTGTAGTACACGCGCACCACATGTCAAAATCTGCTCAAAATGATTTTTTTAGTTTTTTCAACCAAAAAAATAGTTTTTACGAATTTGTTTTTACAAAATAAAATTCTTTTAAAAAACTGAAAAATAGAAATAATATTTTTCAAAAACGAAAACTATTTTGTTGAAAAATAAATTTTTTAGTTTTTAAAAAATAAAGATATTTTGTTAAATGATTTTTTCAAATTTTGTTTCAAGAAAAAGTTTTGAAAAATTTATTTTTCTAGTTTTTACAAAATAAAATTCTTTTAAAAAAATAAAAATAATATTTTTTAAAAATGAAAAATATTTTGTTGACAAATAATTTTTTCAGTTTTTTAAAAACAAGGATATTTTGTTAAAAATGTTTATCTCCTATTTTAAAAAAAATAGTTTTTACAAATTTATTTTTCCAGATTTTACAAAATAAAATTCTTTTATAAAATAAAAAAAGGAAAATCCATTCCCTCTCAGACTGGCCGCCCCCATTTCCCCAAACTCTTTCTTTTCTCTCATCCCTTCAATCTCCATCAGTCCCAAATCCTTGCACGGATATGTGCAAGGTCACAAAACTGAACATCGTAATACTCTATATATCCCTATACTCACGAATCGCACCATTTTCTTTCCTCTTTCTTCACTTGTCACCACCCAAAATTCACTAAGGGTCGTTGTGGCGCCAGACACCACTGTAAGGCCAGCCAACTCAAATACTTTAAGTTAGTCTCATTTAACACTTTTGAAATACATGATTTTTCCTTCGTTATTTAGAAATTTTAAAGAATATATTTTTAAATGAAATTTAATGGTTAAGAAATTAATACAATACTCTAAACCATCCCAAAACCTGTTGTCACAAGTGCATGATCATCTATGTAAAAGAAGTAAAATACAACATCTGTGTGGAATACAGTGGGCGGAAAGCAAGTACAGTACAAAGAAAGGGACTACTTTAGCTGCGGCCGTCTCGAATGATGCAGCTCACCTAGTCCCAGAATCATCTGTGCTGCTATGCCCAGCGGGCTATTGGAGTTACAGATACTTGTACAACAAAAATGCGGAGCAAGGATAATCTGAGTACAGAAATAACGTCTACCCAATGAGTGTCTCGCCTAATCCCGAAGGGGTAGAGACGGGATGGTCAACCTTGATACTCATTAGCTGTCCAATGATTATTTATCCGTAATAAATATATTAAATAGTGGATTTAATATATAAACATGGTTCTAATCCAGATGGAGGAATCAAGTAAACATATAATTTTTTCATGAAAAATTTCCTTAGATTTCTTGTTAATATTAACAATATGATCTTGAGCCATAGTGAGACATGAGACAACTCAAATAAGTTCAAGACCACAGCACAATCATACGGAAATCATGCCGAGGTCGACGGCCCGCTCCAACAAAATGTAAAGTGTACACTACCGAGGGTCAAGCGGCCCGTTCCATAGATGCATCTATTTAATCTGCCAAGGCTTTCGGCCTGTTCCAAAATAAACATAATCAGTCATACAATTAGTCAAATAGTTAGCATGGAGCAAATATCAAAGTAAGGTCCATTCCTTTTTAATAATTTGAGGAAAATATATCTTTAGTCTTTTTAGACAACTATTGGGCCACAAAATAAGATTTGCTTATCGACATAATCATCATATCACATTATGTTATGCGAGATAATAAAATCATCATCAATAAATCTAGATCTGAGATAATACTTTGTTCCATTGCCATGGCGCTATTCACAACTAGCCAGCTCCCAACAAGCTCTACAAAATCCCTAAAGTTTTATGCAAAAACTAGGTAGATACGAATATGGGGTTTTATTATTATTTTTCGATATTATATAGAAAATCCTAGTTTGTATGGTATTGCACATAAATAATGTAAACAACCGAAATATGAGCCTGTGGATCTGATACACATTTAGTATTTAGCTTGTAAATACTAGTTAGGACACTTATCGATTTTTCCTTTTTAGAAGCAGATATGCAACAATCACAATTTGAGTTATCGGTTAGTAGGAGTTATCACAAAGTGGAAGAGTTCCTTGGTTTTCATAGCCTAGATATCCCCTCAGAGATTGTTACGATCCAATTCTCAAATCCGATTTAATGGCGCCTCTCGCAAAAATAAAATTAGCCAACAGAAAATCATTTCCTTTTCTAACAGTTACTTAGCATGAATAAGTCTGAATCATAGGCAATAAAACCATATAGCGGAATAAATGTGATAAAACAGGGATCCAACCCGACTCAGCCCGAAATCGGGATGTCACAAGCCATGAGCATCTAGAAGGATTTCTTTTATACAACTACAAAGCCTGTAATACCTAGAATAAAAATCAGTAATCAAAAAGGAAGAAGATCTGGTGCCGCAAACACTGGCGGTCACCTTGCTAAGCTACGATAGCAAATCATCAACCAGATCAAACCCGCTACCGAGAAAAACAATACGTGCATTTGCACGCGAGGTGCAGGGAGTAATGTGAGTACTCCAACTCAGTGAGTAATAAAATTAAATAATAGCTGAAAGCAAGAAATCACTTAAGGAACTCCATCATGCTATATAGAACAGTACAACTGTTTTAAGAAAACAGGAAAACCGTGAAATCTTTTGGAAAATATCTGGGCTCAGTTAAAACCTCTTATGAAAATATCTATTTTCAATAGTTAAGAAAATAAATGTGGAACGAACAATCAAAGTCAGCACGTAAGCCAACCCCTCGGCAGAGTACTCCATCAACAAATAACACCAGGGTATCTGGTACACAATACAAGAAGTAGCATGGATGCTAATTAAATGAGAGTGTTGTATGTCATGATAACTATTAAAAATAGGAACAAACTCAAGAGTGGAATGCAATGCATATGATAGTACATTCCAGTACCCACTACGGCATGCAGCTCGAGCCATCTATATTTATTTATCGCCGACAGGGATCACTGGGGGTGCGTACAGACTCCGGAGGGGTTCCTACAACCCAAGCGCAAAAACAAGTCATCTCGTGGCATCAATAAATACTGGTCAGTCATTGTTACCTGACCATTTTACATCATATAGTGTCATTATTACCACTGCTTCAAGTCACATCATACAGTGTTATTGTTTTCACTGCTTCAAGTCACATCATACAGTGTCATTGTAACCATTATTTCAAGTCACATTATACAGTGTCATTGTTACCACTATTTCGAGTCACATCATACAGTGTCATTGTTATCACTATTTTAAATCACTGCTGCGGCGCGCAACCCGATCCATGCTCAGTCCATAAATCAATATAAGCCCCTTGCGCATTTATAAAACAGTAGTTCCAGCCCGAAATATCATTTAAATTATCATTTGAGTTTTCAAAACTTAGAAGTATGGCTGAGTTTGCAAAACATCATTTAAAACCTTGAACTTAAACCAAATGATATGCCAGATATGCTAAAATAGTAATATCAATCCCCGAAGGATTCACATACTTGGCACGAAGCCCAAACATGACAGTCATCCCAAATTATGATGATAACAAGTAGTTTCAGTCAAATACGCAGTAAAATCGACAGCAGGGGCGGAACAAGTCACAATCCCCATTGGTTCTCTACCCAACGCTCATATACGGTGTGCAAGTCACCTCAATACAACACTATGATGTGAAAATTGTTAGAAAATATGCTTAACGCTAGAGGGGGGGTGAATAGCGTTATAATAAAAATTAGCGTAAACTTGCGGAATTTAAAAATTGCAGGAAAGAAATAAGTGCGATAAGTAAATAAATAAGAACGAACGCACCTATATATCCTAGTTCACCACAACCAGTGGCTAGTCCAGTCCCCGAGAGACTCTCTCGAGATTTCCACTAACACTGTTAAGCTTATGGGTGCTCAACAAACCTTTACAAACTTAGGACAAAAGCCTCAACAACCTTTGCTCGAAGATACAACACTTCAAGACTTCAACCAAAGGAAACACAAGTTCCTTCTTACAATACAAGGGACTAACACTTCCCTTCAAGTGTATAAAACACTTAGCACTCACTTAAACAAGACTCTCTTAATAGAGTAGATATGAGTAAACAGATACGCTCAAGAACGCAACAACTTTCGTCAAGAATTTTGGCTCTCAAAACTTATATAATGAATAGAAAGTGATGAACAATAGAGTATGCAAGCTATAGCAATAATATGATTAGTTGTTGTTTTTAGAAGACTGATTTGAAGCTGTATTTATAGTTGCAAAACCATGCATTACCGTTGCCTAATTGCCAATTAAGAGTTGCTGATTTTACTCAGTGACAATTGATTGTCAAAATGCCACAATCGATTGTTTGCCAATCGTTCCAAAAATCATTCCCAGATTTTACGCTTAACAATCGATTATCTAAGATCAATAATCGATTACTCGCAACGTTCAAAAAATCATTTGCAGATTTTACTTAAAACAATCGATTGTCAGAAATCTACAATCGATTACTTGGCAACGTTCAAAAAATCATTTCCAGATTTTACTTAAAACAATCGATTGTCAGAAATCTACAATCGATTACTTGGCAACGTTCAAAAAATCTTTTTCAGATTTTATTTAAAACAATCGATTATTAGAAATCTATAATCGATTACCTGACGGTTTTTGAAAATATTTTGGCAACGGTCAATTACACAATCGATTATGCTATGAGAACAATCGATTATATATCAGTCTTTGAAAAATCAGTTAGACACTACCCTAATGCACTCGATTTTCAAAGGTACACAATCGATTGTTTTATGACTTTGAAAATGTCTGATAGACACTGCCTCAACACAATCGATTGTCATAAGTTCACAATCGATTATTTTGTAGCTTTGAAAAACTTTGATGTACACTGCCTCAACACAATCGATTGTCATAAGGTTCACAATCGATTGTCATGCAGATTTGAAAAATCTGATGCACACTGCCTTGACACAATCGATTGTCATAAGTTCACAATCGATTGTCATGCAGCTGACTTAACATAATCGATTATCATAAGTACATAATCGATTATCTTAGTCCAGATTTTAGAGGCATGTTTAAAAATCATTTTGACTAAAGTAAATATGCATGATTTAAAATCATTTTGCTTTAAATTAAATATGCATGATTTGATAAAAATGTTTTTACGAGAGAAGCCAAGTCTTGAGTCAAGTTATCGGATCAAGATCACAATTAAAGAACGGCTCATGAATAACTTTATATCTTTGCTTGATCTTGGTCTTGTGCTTGAATCTCGTTATATATCAATTGCGCGCTTGTGCTTGGACCTTGTCATATGCCCATTGCGCATAGTTGTTATTCATCAAAACCTACAAATATGAACACAGGTTTTAGTATAGTGCCTTGAGAACGTGTTTCAACAATTTCGCCCTTTTTGATAATGGCAAACTTTAGTCGGGATATGCATATTTGATAATTCATAATGACGATTCAAGAAAAGTAAAGATATGCAACAATATGCAACAAGTCTCTAGATGTGCAATTAGTTCCCCCTCAACATATGAATTCCCCCTCAATTTATGCCAATAAAAAATTAGTGCATATCCCTTATTCTTCCCCCTTTTGACATTAGCAAAAATGGAAAAGGTGAGTAACTTATTTGTTGATTAAGCAAAAGTTGCATAGGAAGACATAATAAAACAAATAATACCAACATAATTGATTATTGATACTTGATAATCGATTATGTACTAACGAGAAATCGGTTATCCTTAGGATAAATTGATTATTCTGCATCAATCTTTATAATTCCCTCTGCCTTTAGGGCGATACCTGCAAAAATTTGTTAGACGTCTCCGACGCTCAAGTTAGAAATCATGAAAAAGGGAAAATGCAATGCATGACTTAGATCAACGTGGAGTTAAGAATCCCGAGTTCACTACGAATTCGGAAGAAGAACTCTTTCTCTAAGGGTTTTGTAAAGATGTCGGCCAATTGATCTTTGGTTTCAACAAATTCAATTTCGACATCACCCTTGAGAACGTGATCTCTTATAAAATGATGCCTAATTTCAATGTGTTTTGTTCTTGAGTGAAGAACGGGGTTCTTCGTCAAGCATATGGCGCTAGTATTATCACATCTAAGAGGGATATGATCAAAACTTAGGCCATAGTACAAGAGTTGTTGTTTCATCCAAAGGATTTGAGCGCAACAACTCCCCGCGGCTACATATTCAGCCTCGTTGTGGACAACGCAACACTTACTTGTTTCTTGCTAAACCAAGAAATGAGAGAGCAACCGAGCAAATGGCAAGTGCCACTAGTGCTCTTGCGGTCCAATTTGCATCCAGCAAAATCGGAATCGGAATAGCCAACAAGTTGGCATGAAGAACCTTTGGGGTACCATAGACCCACATTTACAGTACCAACAAGATACCTCAATTTCCGTTTCACCGCAGTTAGGTGAGACTCCTTCGGACATGATTGATAACGAGCGCATAAGCACACGCTAAACATGATGTCCGGTCTACTAGCAGTAAGATAAAGGAGAGATCCAATCATACCTCGATACTTTTTGGTGTCAACTTCCTTACCTTTCTCATCTTTGTCTAGATGATCGGATGTGCTCATGGGAGTGGCCATTGCTTTTGCGTTGGTCATTTCAAATCGTTTCAGCAATTCTTTGCAATATTTAGCTTGACAAATGAAAGTTCCTTCTTTCATTTTCTTTACTTGCAGCCCCAAAAAGAATGTTAGCTCACCCATCATAGACATCTCAAATTCGCTTGTCATTAAATCGGAAAATTTCTTGCACAAAACATTGTTAGTAGCACCAAATATAATATCATCCACATAGATTTGAACTAATAAAATATCATTGTTTTTATGCTTAACGAAAAGAGCGGTGTCAACTTTCCCCCTAATGAAATCATTTTCCAAAAGAAAATTACTCAATCTTTCATACCAAGCTCGGGGAGCTTGTTTAAGACCATAAAGAGCCTTTTTAAGTTTGAAAACATGATTTGGAGATTTATAATCTTCAAAACCCGGGGGTTGTTCAACATAAACTTCTTCTTGAATAACACCATTTAGAAAAGCACTTTTTACATCCATTTGATACAAATTGAAATTCATAGAAGATGCAAAGGCAAGTAATAAACGAATAGCTTCTAACCTTGCTACGGGAGCATATGTTTCTTCATAGTCAATACCCTCTTCTTGATTGTAGCCTTTTGCTACAAGCCTAGCTTTGTTTCTAGTGATTACACCATTTTCATCTGATTTGTTTCGAAAAACCCATTTCGTACCAATTATGGTATGATTTTCGGGTCTTGGCACCAAATCCCAAACGTCATTCCGTTTGAATTGGTTAAGCTCCTCTTGCATTGCCAAGGTCCAAAATTCATCCCCAATTGCTTCAGAGATGGTTGTGGGTTCAATTTGAGAAACAAAAGCAATATGTCCTAAAGTGTTCTTAAGAGAGTTTCGGGGTACTTACCTTTTCTCCAACGTCGCCAATTACCTGTTCGAGAGGGTGATCTTTGATTGTCCTCCATTCGTTGGGCATTTTCGTTTCTTTCTCCAATTATGACGCTTCCTCCGATAATTGTTCCAAGATTTCATCTTGAATTTCCTTAGAAGTTTCCTCTTGTACTTTGTCTTGAGGACTTATTGAGTTTAAGATACCTGCAAGATCAGAACCAGAATCCTTTCTCGTCAAGCGAGCATTATTTTCAGAAAACACAATATGTGGGGATTCCTCCACAGTTCCGGTTCTATTATTGAATACCCTATGTGCTTTGCTACGTGAGGAATAACCAATAAAAATTCCTTCATCGGATTTGGCATCAAATTTTCCCAATTGATCTTTTTCATTGTTATGAGTAAAGCATTTACAACCGAATACTCTAAAATGGGAGATATTTGGTTTCCTTCCCTTGTAGAGTTCATAAGGGGTTTTCATGAGTATTGTCCTTATGACTACTCTATTCAAAACGTAGCATGCGGTACTCACGGCATCCGCCCAAAAATGTTTGGGAATCTTAGCCTCATCGAGCATGGTTCTAGCCATCTCTTCGAGACACCTATTTTTCCTTTCCACCACCCCATTTTGTTGTGGTGTTCGTGGAGCAGAGAAGGTGTGCTCGATACCGAGTTCGTCACAAAAGTCCGCAAAGAGATTATGATCAAACTCTCCCCCATGATCACTTCTTATTGAAGTGACGGTTGTGTCCTTTTCGTTTTGAACACGTTTAAGAAAATATTTGAAATTATGAAAAGCTTCACTTTTATGAGCAAGAAATAGAGTCCATATAAATCTAGAATAATCATCAACAATAACAAAGGCATAACGATTTCTACCAAGACTTTCAATGCGAGATGGTCCAAATAAGTCCATGTGAAGTAATTGCAAAGGTCTAGTAGTTGAAACAATATTTTTCGATTTAAAAGATTCTTTTGTTTGCTTCCCTTTTTGACAAGAATCACAAATAGAGTCTTTTTCAAATTTCAAGTTTGGAAGACCAATAACTAAATTTTGTGAAACCAATTTGTTCAAAAGATGCATGTTGATGTGAGCTACTCTATGGTGCCATAACCACGTATCATCTTCTTTGCTCATAAGACAATGTACATATTCAAATGAAGAATTTTCGAGATCAACCATATAGATATTATCCATTTTAAATCCACGAAGAATAATTTTAAAATCGCTACGGCGAAAAACTAAGCATTCATTTGAATCAAATAAAACAAGATTTCCCTTGTCACATAATTGACTTATGCTCAAGAGATTATGTTTTAGACCCTTAACTAGCAATATATGCTTAATGGAAGAGGAGTCATGCTTACCGACCGATCTAATGCCGATAATTTTTCCTTTGTTGTTATCACCAAAAATAACGCTTCCTCTTTCCTTGTGTTCTAGTTGAAGGAACTTGGATTCGTCTCCAGTCATGTGCTTGGAGCATCCACTATCAAGGTACCAAAGTACACTTGACCTCTTCAAACACACCTACAAAACAGATTAATGAGTTTTAGGTACCCATGCCATTTTGGGTCCTTGGGGGTTAGGCAAATCATAGTGATGTGATTGAGTGTTATGTCTATGTCGTAAAACAAGCAGGAGCAATATGTCCAATTCGTCTACAATAATGACAAACAACATTAGGATTATGCATTCGTCTAGGTTGATAGTAATTGGACGGACGAAATTCATTTACTCTATTCTTGACAATATGACTATTGCGCAATTCATGAAAATCATTTCTCCTACTATTTGTTCTAGGATATACAGCATTTCTAGGATAGTTGTTTCTAGGTTGAAAGCCATTTCTAGGTGTTCAACAAGGTTCAAAATTTCTTCTAGTGTTTGGCCTAGAGTATGCATTATTTCAAGAATGATTATTTCTATGTTGCGATTGTTGAAAGCCATTTCTAGGTTTGTTATATCTAGGATGAGCGTTTGTTTTATTAATCCTAGGTTGAGCCTTAGGTTGTTGGAGGTTGGCTTCAACCTTTTCTTTAGGCTCATTCTCAAAGCCTATGCCATGCTTGGTCGACTTCAAATTAACAAGAACTTCATTCAAATTTTTATGAGACGAATTAAACTTATCTAGGGTGCCCTTAAGTCTTTCTACCTCATTTTTGAGATGCATGCAAGAAGTACAATTTTTACTAGAGCTCTCGGGTTTGTCGGCGCTTCTCTTGCCGAAAAATTTGTTTTCTTCTTTCAACTTCTCATTTTCCAAAATCAGTTTTTCCAAAACCTTTTCTTTCAAAGAGAGTTGTTTTTCAAAATTTTTTTCTTTTAAAGAAGCATTTTCTTTTATGCTTTTAACAGTTTTGGAAGCTTTGATAAATTCACTATACAACTCATCAAAAGCATTTTGCATTTCCTCAAGAGAATAGAAATTTTTGGAAGAAATTTGACATACCTCTTCTTGATTGTTTTCGTGAGCCATGAGACAAAGATTTGCGGCTTCGTCTTCTTCTTCCTCACTCGACTCGTCACCGGAGTCGCCTCCCCAAGATATGTATGCTCGTTGTTTCTTGAAGGGTTTCTTCTCCTTTTTGGCATTTGGACAATTTGATTTAATGTGCCCGGTTTCTCCGCACTCATAGCACTTTATTTGATCTCCTTGCTTTTTGCCCTTTCATTCATACTCTTTTCGCAAGAACTTTTGAAATCTCTTAATAACGAGTCCGAACTCGTTGTCTCCGTCCTCATCATTTTGAGGTTGGCTTGTGCTTGCCTTGAGAGTGATCTTTTGTTTCCTTTGATGATCAACAAGAGGGTTAAGTATAGTAGATTCATAAGTTTTAAGATTACCTCTTAATCCGTCGATGGTTACATTTGAAACGCCAATAGATTCTTGAATCGCGTCGGCCTTGGATCGCCTTGCCGGAGTGAGACTTCGGAGACTTTTTCGGACAAGTTCCTTATCTGTGAAGGTCTTCTTAAGAGCATGTAAATCATTAACGATTTTTGAAAATCGTTCGAACATCTCATCGACCTTTTCGCGTTCCTTCATATGAAACAATTCATATGCATGGGTTAGGAAATCAATTTTAGCTTCCCTTACCTGGTCCGTACCTTCGTACGTAATTTCCAGCTTGTCCCACATTTGCTTCGCCGTTGTGAAACATGATATTTTCCTGTAATCATCAGCATTTACAGCACAATATAATAAATTAATGGCTTTAGCGTGGTTTTGCAAATTTCGGATATCATCCGCATCGTATTCATCTTCGGAATTTGGAACATCTTTATTTTCAACCTTTTTGGTTGGAATTTGTTCTCCCTTCATTATAACCTTCCAAAGATGAAAACTATTTGATTGAACAAATATTCTCATCCTCTCCTTCCAGTACGTATAGTTTGTACCGTCGAATAGTGGTGGTCGGGTGGAGCATTGTCCTTCACCTATTCCTGCAAAAGAATCACGAGTAGAAGCCATGGATTGTTTCTCTCAAACGGTTAAGTCTTCAGAGAGTTGGGCTCTGATACCAATTGTTAGAAAATACGCTTAACGCTAGAGGGGGGTGAATAGCATTATAATAAAAATTAGCGTAAACTTGCGGAATTTAAAAATTGCAGGAATGAAATAAGTGCGATAAGTAAATAAATAAGAACGAGCGCACCTATGTATCCTGGTTCACCACAACCCGTGGCTAGTCCAGTCCCCGAGAGACTCTCTCGAGATTTCCACTAACACTGTTAAACTTACGGGTGCTCAACAAACCTTTACAAACTGAGGACACAAGCCTCAACAACCTTACCTCGAAGATACAACACTTCAAGACTTCAACCAAAGGAAACACAAGTTCCTTCTTACAATACAAGGGACTAACACTTCCCTTCAAGTGTATAAAACACTTAGCACTCACTTAGACAAGACTCTCTTAATAGAGTAGATATGAGTAAACAGATACGCTCAAGAACGCAACAACATTCGTCAAGAATTTTGGCACTCAAAACTTATGTAATGAATAGAAAGTGATAAACAATAGAGTATGCAAGCTATAGCAATAATATGATTAGTTGTTGTTTTCAAAAGACTGATTTGAAGCTGTATTTATAGTTGCAAAACCATGCATTACCGTTGCCTAATTGCCAATTAAGAGTTGCTGATTTTACTTAGTGACAATCGATTGTCAAAATGCCACAATCGATTGTTTGCCAATCGTTCCAAAAATCATTCCCAGATTTTACGCTTAATAATCGATTATCTAAGATCAATAATCGATTACTGGCAACGTTCAAAAAATCATTTCCAGATTTTACTTAAAACAATCAAATGTCAGAAATCTACAATCGATTACTTGGCAACATTCAAAAAATCATTTCCAGATTTTACTTAAAACAGTCGATTGTCAGAAATCTACAATCGATTACTTGGCAACGTTCAAAAAATCTTTTTTAGATTTTATTTAAAACAATCGATTATTAGAAATCTATGATCGATTACCTGACGGTTTTTGAAAATATTTTGGCAACAGTCAATTACACAATCGATTATGCTATGAGAACAATCGATTATATATCAGTCTTTGAAAAATCAATTAGACACTGCCTTAATGCACTCGATTGTCAAAGGTACACAATCGATTATTTTATGACTTTGAAAAACTTTGATGTACACTGCCTCAACACAATCGATTGTCATAAGGTTCACAATCGATTGTCATGCAGATTTGAAAAATCTGATGCACACTGCCTTAACACAATCGATTGTCATAAGTTCACAATCGATTGTCATGCAGCTGACTTAACAATCGATTATCATAAGTACATAATCGATTATCTTAGTCCAGATTTTAGAGGCATGTTTAAAAATCATTTTGACTAAAGTAAATATGCTTGATTTAAAGTCATTTTGCTTTAAATTAAATATGCATGATTTGATAAAAATGTTTTTACGAGAGAAGCCAAGTCTTGAGTCAAGTTATCGGATCAAGATCAAAATTAAAGAACGACTCATGTATAACTTTATATCTTTGCTTGATCTTGGTCTTGTGCTTGAATCTCGTTATATATCAATTGCGCGCTTGTGCTTGGACCTCGTCATATGTCCATTGCGCATAGTTTGTCATTCATCAAAACCTACAAATATGAACACACGTTTTAGTATAGTGCCTTGAGAACGTGTTTCAACAAAAATATGGGGTTTCAAACCCTCATGATATCATTTTCAAGTATTACTCACCTCGAACCGACGAAATCTCTAGCTTGCGACACCTTTGCCCCTCAATCACCCTCCACGCGCGTCAAATCCATCCAACATCAGAGAGAATATATCATAATATGCCAATGGGACAATAACCAATCGAAGAATAGCAAAAATCTCGAAATTATCAAAACGTGAGCCCCAGGTCTGCTTCTAAAAAATTTACAAAACTCGCATTACCGGATTCCTTGTCTCTCCATGAGTCCATGTCTATCAAGAACTCCAAAATCCGAGCTCAAATGACCTATCAAATCCCAATTTGAAATATCAAAATCGAATCCCTAGTTCATAGGTTTTAGGCTAAATTTCCTTGAATTTCTAGACCAATTTCACAATATAATCATATTTTAACTCAAAAATCATGCCTCCAATAAACTCCAGTCGAAACCTTCTTCAATTCTTCCCAAAAAGCTCTGAAGATGCACAACAATAGAGGAAAATACCCTTAGCTCGCGGATGAAATGAATTTTTAAAACCCTTATGCCCAAGCCTATTTCCGCTTCTGCGGCAAAATTGTCGCTTCTGCGACTACTGCATATGTGGTCCAAATCCGCTTCTGCGGTCCTTCACTTAAGGCATTGACCGCTTTTGCGGCCAAATTATTGCGTCAGCGGGATCGCTTCAGCTGTCCAGACTTCCGCTTTTGCGGAACCTGCTCCAATTTAACCTTCCGCTTCAGCGCCTTCCCTTCCGCTTTCGCAAGACCTCACCTGCGGTCACAAAATCGCAGGTGTGAAAACACTAGATACCCGCAACCTTCAGCAATACACAAGTCCAATTTTCTTCCCGTTGGCCATCCGAAATCACCCCGGAATCCCTGGAACTCAACCAAAAGTGCGGACCCACACTAAAACACTGTACGAACTTGATCCAATCATATAAACAAATCCAACAATACAAAACTCACCAATTCCCAACAGATTCAAGTCTAAGTTCAAACAAAACTTCCAAAACTCGCATTCGATCAAAAACTCGATCTAAGCACCTCGAAATCAACTAAAATTTTGTATGCACATCCCAAATCACCGAACGAAGCTATTGCTACTCTCGGAATTCCATTCCGACCCTCGGATCAAAATCTCATCTATTAACCGGAATTCGCCAAAATACTAATTTTGCCAATTCAAGCCTAATTCTACATTGGGCCTCCAAATTAAAGTTCTGATCACACTACTAAGTCGAAAATCACCTCCCGAAGCTAACCGAATCACCGGAGATCACATCCGAACCCAATAACTCATAAGTAAACATCCGATTGACTTTTCCAACTTAATCCTTCCTAAAAGAGACTACGTGTCTCATTTTCCACCAATACCAATCCAAATCAACTCTAACACATCACATACTGATAATGAAACATGAAAAGCATAAAATGGGGAAAACGGAGCAGAAACACATGAGATGATGGGTCAGGTCGTCACATCCTCCCTAACTTAAACCAATGATCATCCTCGAGCATACACAGAGTTGTCCTAAAAGCCAACCAAAATATGAACAACCTTACCAACCATATGTTGAAACACGTTCTCAAGGCACTAAACTAAACGTGTGTTCATATTTGTAGGTTTTGATAAATGACAAACGACGCGCAATTGACATATGACAAGGTCCAAGCACAAGCGCGCAATTGACACATAACGAGGTTCAAGCACAAGACGAACAAAGATCAAGTTTAAGCAAAAAAACAAAGTTATACATGAGTCGTTCTTTAATTGTGATCTTGATCCGACAATTGACTCAAGACTTGGCTTCTCACGTACAATCATTTTTATCAAATCATGCATATTTAACTTAAAGCAAAATGATTTTCAAACATTTTATTTTAGCCAAAATGATTTTTAAACATGCCTCTCAAATCTGGACAAAGATAATCGATTATGTACTTTATGATAATCGATTATGTTAAGACAATGTACGCCAGATTTACAAAGCTGAACAATAATCGATTATGTACCTTATGATAATCGATTATGTTAAGGCAGTGTACATTAGATTTTTCAAAGCTACAAGATAATCGATTATGTACCTTATGATAATCGATTATGTTGAGGCAGTGTCCATCTGATTTTTCAAAGCTGTAAGATAATCGATTATGCACCTTATGACAATCGATTATGTTGAGGCAGTGTCTATTAGATTTTTCAAGACTGTAAAATAATCGATTATGTACATTATGATAATCGATTATGTTAAGACAGTGTAGTCCTAAGTTTTCAAAACATCAAAGATAATCGATTATCCTTATAGCATAATCGATTATGTAAATGACCGTTGCCAAAGTATTTTTAAACTCTGAAAGATAATCGATTATACACAATCTGATAATCGATTATGTTAAGTAAAAATCTGAATATGATTTTTTGAACGTTGTCAGGTAATCGATTATACGATTTGGATAATCGATTATTCTACTTAAAATCTGGGAATGATTTTTGAACGATTGGAAGATAATCGATTATGCAAATCAAATAATCGATTATCTCAGCACAAAATCAGCAATTCATGATTGGCAATTAAGCAACGGTTTTGGATGTTTTGTACACTATAAATACAACTCAAAATCAGTCTTCTAAGCATAACAACTGATCACTTTCTTGCTAAGGCTTACATACTCACATATCAATCATTTTCTATTCATTTCATAAGTTTTTGAGAGCCAAACTCTTGATGAAAGTTGTTGTGTTCTTGAGCGTATTTATTTTACTCATATCTACTCTTAAAGAGGGTCTTGTCTTGAGTGCTAAGTGTTTGTATACACTTGAAGGGAAGTTTTAATCCCTTGTGTTTGTAAGAAGGAACGTTTTCATTCCTTCTGTTGAAGTCTTGAAGTGTGGTATCTTCGAGCAAAGGTTGTTGAGGCTTGTGTGACTCAAGTTCTCAGTTTGTAACGGTTTGTTAAGCACCCGTAAGCTTAATGGAGTTAGTGGAATCTCGAGAGAGTCTCTCGGGGACTGGACTAGCCACAAGTTGTGGTGAACCAGGATAAATTCGGTGCGTTCTTTCCTTGTTATTTATTTTCCGCACTTATTTCAATCCTGCAATTTTTAGTTCCGCAAGTTTACATTGTTTTTTATCATAACGCTATTCACCCCCCCCCCCCTCTAGCGTTAAGCGTATATTCTAACAATTGGTATCAGAGCCCAACTCTCTGAAAGACTTAACCGTTTGAGAGAAACAATCCATGGCTTCTACTCGTGACTTTAATGCAGGAATAGATGAAGGACAATGCTCCACCAGACCACCACTATTCGATGGCACAAACTATACGTACTGGAAGGAGAGGATGAGAATATTCATCCAATCGAATAATTTTCATCTATGGAAGGTTATAACGAAGGGAGAACAAATTCCAACCAAAAAGGTTGAAAATGAATGGGTTCCAAAATCCGAAGATGAATACGATGCGGATGATATCCGAAAAGTGCAGAACAACGCTAGAGCCATCAACTTATTGTATTGTGCTGTAAATGCTGATGATTACAGAAAAATATCATGTTGCACAACGGCTAAGCAAATGTGGGATAAGCTGGAAATCACGTACGAAGGTACGGACCAGGTAAGAGAAGCTAAAATTGATTTTCTAACCCATGCATATGAATTGTTTCACATGAAGGAAAGCGAGAGAATCGATAACATGTTCGAACGATTTTCAAAAATCGTCAAAGACCTACATGCTCTTAAGAAGACCTTCACGGATAAGGAACTTGTCCGAATAATTCTCCGAAGTCTCACTCCGGAATGGCGCTCCAAGGCCGACGCGATTCAAGAGTCTATCGGCATTTCAAATGTCACCATCGACGGACTAAGAGGTAATCTTAAAACCTATGAATCTACTATACTTAACCCTCTTTTTAATGATCAAAGGAAACAAAGAATCGCCCTCAAGGCAAGCACTGCTCAACCTCAAAATGATGAGGACTCAAACAACGGAGATAACGAGTTCGGACTCGTTATTAAGAGGTTTCAAAAGTTCATGCGAAAAGAGTATGAACGAAAAGGCAAACAACAAGGAGATCAAGTAAAGTGCTATTGATGCGGAGAAATCGGGCACATTAAATCAAATTGCCCAAATGTCAAAAAGGAGAAGAAACCCTTCAAGAAACAACGAGCATACATATCTTGGGGAGGCGGCTCCGGAGACGAATCAAGCGATGATGAAGAAGACGAAACCGCAAATCTATGTCTCATGGCACACGAAGACAATCAAGAAGAGGTATGTCAAATTTCTTCTACAAATTTCTTTTCTCTTGAGGAAATGCAAAATACTTTTGATGAATTGTATAGTGAATTCATTAGAGCTTCCGAAACTGTTAGAGAAGTAAAGAAAAATTCTTCTTTGAAAGAAAAAGATTTTGAAAAACAACTCTCTTTGAAAGAAAAGGATTTGGAAAAATTGATTTTGGAAAATGAGAAGTTGAAAGAAGAAAACAAATTTTCAGCAAGAGAAGCGCCGACAAACTCGAGAGCTCTAGTAAAAAGTGTATTTCTTGCATGCATCAAAAAGATGAAGTAGAAACACTTAAGGGCACCCTAGATAAGTTCAATTCTTCTCATAAAAATTTGAATGATGTTCTTATCAATTTGAAATCGACCAAACATGGCATAGGTTTCAAAAACGAGCCTAAAGAAAAAGTTGAAGCCATCCCCCAACAACCTAAGGTTCAACCTAGGATAAATAAAATAAACGTTCAACCTAGATATAACAATCCTAGAATCAACATGCATGCTAGACCAAACACTAGAAGAAACGTTAAACAATTTAGAACACCTAGAAATGGCTTTCAACAATCGCAACCTAGACACACTCGACCTAGAAATAATTATTCTAGAAACACTGCATATCCTAGAACAAACAGTAGGAGAAATGATTTTCAAGAATTGCGCAATAGCCATATTGTCAAAAATAGAGCAAACAATTTTCGTACCTCCAACTACTACCAACCCAGAAGAATGCATAATCCTAATGTCATCTGTCATTATTGTAGTCGAATAGGACATATTGCTCCTGCTTGTTTTATTAGACACAGACACTTCACCACATGTCAACCACACCACCACGTTACACCTAACTCACAAGGACCCAAAACTGCTTGGGTACCAAAAACTCATTAATTTGTCTTGTAGGTGTGTTTGAAGGGATCAAGTGTACTTTGGTACCTTGATAGTGGATGCTCCAAACATATGACCGGAGACGCATCAAAATTCCTTCAACTAAAACACAAGGAAGGAGGAAACGTCATTTTTGGAGATAATAACAAAGGAAAAATTATCGGCATTGGATCGGTCGGTAAGGATGAATCTTCTTCCATTAAGCATATATTGCTAGTTAAAGGTCTAAAACATAATATCTTGAGCATAAGTCAATTATGTGACAAAGGAAATCTTGTTTTATTTGATTCGGAAGAATGCTTAGTTTTTCGTCGTAGTGATTTTAAAATTATTCTTCGTGGTATTAGAATTGATAACATCTATATGGTTGATCTCGAAAATTCTTCATCAAAGTATGTGAATTGTCTTATGAGTAAAGAAGATGATATGTGGTTATGGCATCGTAGAGTAGCTCATATCAACATGCATCTTTTAAACAAATTGGTTTCACAAAATTTAGTTACTGGTCTTCCAAATTTGAAATTTGAAAATGACACTATTTGTGATTCTTGTCAAAAGGAAAACAAACAAAAGCATCTTTTAAATCGAAAAATATTGTTTCAACTACTAGAACTTTGCAACTTCTTCACATGGATCTTTTTGAACCATCTCGCATTGGAAGTCTTGGTGGAAATCGCTATGCTTTTGTTATTGTTGATGATTATTCTAGATTCACATGGACACTATTTCTTGCTGACAAAAGTGAGGCCTTTCATAATTTTAAAAGTTTTCTTAAACGTGTTCAAAATGAAAAGAACACAACCGTCACTTCCATAAGAAGTGATCATGGGGGAGAGTTCGATCACAATCTCTTCGCGGACTTTTGTGACGAACTCGGTATTGAGCACACCTTCTCTGCTCCACGTACACCACAACAAAATGGAGTGGTGGAACGGAAAAATAGGTGTCTCGAAGAGATGGCTAGAACCATGCTCAATGAGGCTAAGATTCCCAAACAATTTTGGGAGGATGCCGTGAGTACCGCATGCTATGTTTTGAACAGAGTAGTCATTAGACCAATACTCATGAAAACTCCCTATGAACTCTACAAGGGAAGGAAACCTAACCTATCCCATCTTAGAGTCTTCGGTTGTAAATGCTTTATTCATAACAACAGAAAAGATAACTTGGGAAAATTTGATGCCAAATCGGATGAAGGAATTTTTCTTGGTTATTCATCATGTAGCAAAGCATATAGAGTATTCAATAATAGAACCGAAACTGTTGAGGAATCCCCTCATATTGTGTTTTTCCGAAAATAATGCTCGCTTGGCGAGAAAGGATTCTGGTTTTGATCTTGCAGGTATTTTAAACAAAATAAGTCCTCAAGACAATGTACAAGAGGAAAATCCAAAGGAAATTCAAGATGAAATCTTGGAACAATCATCGGAGGAAGCGCCAACACTGGAGAAAGAAACGAAACTGCCCAACGCGTGGAGGACAATCAAAGACCATCCTCTCGACAAGGTAATTGGCGACATTGAACAAAAGGTATCGCCCTAAAGGCAGGGGCAATTAAAAAGCACTGGTGCAGAATAATCGATTTCTCTTAAGAATAATCGATTTCTCTTAAGTACATAATCGATTATCAAGTATCACTAATCGATTATGTAGACATTATTTGTTTTATTGTCCATTTTATGTAATTGCAATATTGGTTAATCATTAAACTAGTTATTTACTTATTTTTTGCTAATGTAAAAAGGGGGAAGAATAATGGCTATGCACTTAATATTTATTAGCATAAATTGAGGGGGAATTCATATGTTGAGGGGGAACTAATTGCATATCAACTAATTGCATATCTATATACTTGTCTTGGATCGTCATTATGAATTATCTAATATGCATATCCCGATATTGGTTTGCCATTATCAAAAAGGGGGAAATTGTTGAAACACGTTCTCAAGGCACTAAACTAAACGTGTGTTCATATTTGTAGGTTTTGATAAATGACAAACAACGCGCAATTGACATATGACGAGGTCCAAGCACAAGCGCGCAATTGACACATAACGAGGTTCAAGCACAAGACGAACAAAGATCAAGTTTAAGCAAAAAAACAAAGTTATACATGAGTCGTTCTTTAATTGTGATCTTGATCCGACAATTGACTCAAGACTTGGCTTCTCACGTACAATCATTTTTATCAAATCATGCATATTTAACTTAAAGCAAAATGATTTTCAAACATTTTATTTTAGCCAAAATGATTTTTAAACATGCCTCTCAAATCTGGACAAAGATAATCGATTATGTACTTTATGATAATCGATTATGTTAAGACAATGTACACCAGATTTACAAAGCTGAACAATAATCGATTATGTACCTTATGATAATCGATTATGTTAAGGCAGTGTACATTAGATTTTTCAAAGCTACAAGATAATCGATTATGTACCTTATGATAATCGATTATGTTGAGGCAGTGTCCATCTGATTTTTCAAAGCTGTAAGATAATCGATTATGCACCTTATGACAATCGATTATGTTGAGGCAGTGTCTATTAGATTTTTCAAGACTGTAAAATAATCGATTATGTACATTATGATAATCGATTATGTTAAGACAGTGTAGTCCTAAGTTTTCAAAACATCAAAGATAATCGATTATCCTTATAGCATAATCGATTATGTAAATGACCGTTGCCAAAGTATTTTTAAACTCTGAAAGATAATCGATTATACACAATCTGATAATCGATTATGCTAAGTAAAAATCTGAATATGATTTTTTGAACGTTGTCAGGTAATCGATTATACGATTTGGATAATCGATTATTCTACTTAAAATCTGGGAATGATTTTTGAACGATTGGAAGATAATCGATTATGCAAATCAAATAATCGATTATCTCAGCACAAAATCAGCAATTCATGATTGGCAATTAAGCAACGGTTTTGGATGTTTTGTACACTATAAATACAACTCAAAATCAGTCTTCTAAGCATAACAACTGATCACTTTCTTGCTAAGGCTTACATACTCACATATCAATCATTTTCTATTCATTTCATAAGTTTTTGAGAGCCAAACTCTTGATGAAAGTTGTTGTGTTCTTGAGCGTATTTATTTTACTCATATCTACTCTTAAAGAGGGTCTTGTCTTGAGTGCTAAGTGTTTGTATACACTTGAAGGGAAGTGTTAATCCCTTGTGTTTGTAAGAAGGAACGTTTTCATTCCTTCTGTTGAAGTCTTGAAGTGTGGTATCTTCGAGCAAAGGTTGTTGAGGCTTGTGTGACTCAAGTTCTCAGTTTGTAACGGTTTGTTAAGCACCCGTAAGCTTAATGGAGTTAGTGGAATCTCGAGAGAGTCTCTCGGGGACTGGACTAGCCACAAGTTGTGGTGAACCAGGATAAATTCGGTGCGTTCTTTCCTTGTTATTTATTTTCCGCACTTATTTCAATCCTGCAATTTTTAATTCCGCAAGTTTACATTGTTTTTTATCATAACGCTATTCACCCCCCCCCCCTCCTCTAGCGTTAAGCGTATATTTTAACACCAAATACTCAGGGCGATCCAACGTCACCCTATCTCGCATCGGTCTGATAACACAACATAGTTGAAATCTCACAATCCATCTAGACCATAAACCATAGAACCACATTGCACTTTTCAAAATCATACAGGAGATCACAACCTCACATCTATACTCCAAAAAAGCCCGAACCAGCTGTAATAATCCATGTCTGCAACCTCAGGTGAAATCATATGATATATCATATAATCCCAACACTTGAATGGTAGCCTCTATTCACAGCAGCTGCCCACAATAAACAAATATAGATAGAAAACCTTTTATTAGCTAAAGTATTATTCCAACACTTTCATATACTGCCAACAACAAGTAGAACACGCGATAAACTGTAACCATTCCTCATATCAACCATTCATGAAGCGGCTTCCTTCTGACTAATATCATAGCAGATTTTTGGGCCGAACCTCGATATTATCCTCATGATAAGCTAAATCAAATATGTTCGTATTTGTTAGTGACTCCAACGATCACCTCGAATCCAACACACCACTATGGTGATATGACACCTGAACATAAGCCTAAGCCAATACTTGCATAATACACACACCAACGAGAAACGGTCTGAACATACTCAAATCATGTCAAATGACTCACACGAAAGAGTTGTAACTCAAATTCCTCAAGGCTGGGACCCCATCCCACATCATAGAAATAGAATACCTGAATCTACCTCAAAGGGTCATAACTCCATGTAGCCTCACTACAATGCGTGATCCTATCCAAACATTGTAACACATGAACCACCTCATGTCACTATGATCAAAATTGACAACCATGCACATTTTATGTCTAAAACCAAAGCAACTCATTACATCACGGTAAAACAAATAACATATGACATGCAAACCGTTAGGCCATAACCAATACTCCATACACAGAGCAACACTCAATTACTCTTCCCGCTCGACTTTCGCTCTAAATACTCAATAGATCTGCACTGCGTATGCCCATATCCAACAAATCATAATGTCTCACGGCACAGAAAAGCAACTCACAAATCTCCTTCGGTCACTAACAAGCTCAATAACAATCAAATTTACCTATCCCTCAACAATACAACTCGGGCCAACCAAGCTAACTCTAAATACGTAGCCACCTTGGCCTGCCAACGAACTCAATACCAAAAAGCCTGAAGCTATTCCTCCCACTACTTTAAATCCTGCCAGAGCCATACAATATGGTGCCCGGCACTAATTCAATATTGAAATCCACAATCTCGCCGGCGACATGTCTAACCACAAAAAATGCATCCAAAAACTTCCTTCAATACCAGAACTGAATCAATGGTAGAAACCTCTGCACTGACATCCGCCACGAAGGCCCACTATGAAAAGAAATCTTTCCCAGCCGCCCGCTGGTCCTTGGAATACAAACCACTTTGCTAGAACATAATCCGATGCACCTCGCCTTTTCTGACATAGCCCATAGCACAATTGTCCATGAATAAACACTTGGACAACCAGTCTACACCCTAATATTATATCCAAAACCTAATATACCAAGCAAAGAAGATCCACTCGGGCCTCCAAATCCCAATAGTCGCTAATGCTATCAATACACATGATCCACAACCACTAGATAGTCTGTACCTGAGAACTCCCTGTATCCAACTCCATATAGCACCCAAATAAATGTACTTGATCCCAAATTCTGCAGTATGAATACACCTAACACCTCAAGTACCCAATCATTCCACAAAAGGTATTCAAAATTTCCCCTATGCCATCAAACAAACTCAGATTTCATTAGTCGATCTGGCAAGAAAGTGCCACAATACTACTGAAGTATCATCAGCTTGATCACATTACCCTTTTTCCGAGACATATACTCTCGTCAAATCACTTCCAATTAGTACCATTTCTTTTATTACTTGAGGCTATCGGTTGCCTAAGAATTTTATGAACTCCTTTTTAGAATTAAACTATAACTCACCTAACCAAGAACTTCCATTGATGCCATTAGGAAGAAGAATCATTATCGTTCAATGTTTTGCATACCCATAAAAAGATATATACATCTCAAACCCACGGTAAAACCAACAAGGGCTCTCTCCCAATTCCATTTGCACAAGCTAAACTACCAGGATGGAATCCTTCTATCCAAACCAAGCCACCAAGCTGTCAGGACTCAAAGTCTTGGTGCACCATACCTGTAAGGGCTCATTACATCGAACAAATACAAGGAATTAATCATATTTTGACCATACCGAATCGGTCTACTATTAAGTTATTCCAGCTATTTAGTTCCTTTCTAGTTCATCATCAACTTGATATTCCCTCTAGTTATAGCTCCACAATGCCTCAAACCAGGTTTACCACACGAGACTCGAACATAGGACACACAGTCTAAGACCCATAGGCCACTGAATACTCTATCCAATGTTCCCTGAAATACCTTATTCCATAACACTTTGCCATGAAGAACTTCCCTCGAATCTGACTTTGTTACCATTAATTTACAGATACCGATACATAGGATCCCATAATCAACATAAAAATACCACTAGTCTTGACCTTTTCCAATGAAAACATGGTCTCTACCCACATACACAACCTTAAGACACCCGATTATTATATTTAGAATCTTGAACACTATAAAACCATTCTCAAGAGTCATCCACTTCATATTCGATATGCAATTTACTTGACTTAACGAACAGAAACACTCGTGCCTTATTAGCACTCTGGCACCACAGGATATGATCTACTGTGCAATCAGCTAATCAACAGTAAACTGCCCAACTTGGCACGAAGAGATATATCACGACACAGTCAATAACCCATAATACTTTTACTCTAATAATGCCACAATATCATAGTGAGATTAAACTCAAATCGTTTACTAGTTTATGAAAACACAGATCATATAGTATTGAAATCCTCTGCAAACCTCGCATTCATCCCCATATCAGTTGAGTCCATTCTCTTAAGCGAACCAAATTTTCAATTTGCAACACGTACCTTTCAATTGTGCATGAGATATTCTAATGTACACATAAGGAGCATATCACTTAAGAACACTCCATATGACATAACTCACATGTTTCGCCTCCACTTACTATTTCAGCACACCTTCCACCTTCATATACATTACAAAGTCAATTTAGTCTTCCTGAGTCTGAACCCATACGGCCACACGTATTATACTTTACTTTCCAACAAGGAGACACGAAAATATCCTTCACGTACTCATAACTTGGGCTACCCTTCAAAACACAATATAAATCGAACCACTTAAGAGTTTATCTATTATCCTATAGACTAGTTCATCACCACCAAGTCATATACATACATCTCACAATACTAACATACTCATCACATGAATACCAAACTTCCATTCAGGCTAATGGGGAACGTACCGAACATGCAAGTTCAAAACACTTCATCATATAATCAAAACCTCGGTGCTTAAGTCGTAGGCAATGATTCTGCCTCAAGTCCTCTAAACTGGCCCAACATCAACTCATAGAATTACATCTCGCTCCTCGATCGGGGAATCACAAGCTATCAAGGCACATCTGATACTGAGCGCTCACGTGCACATACAATTGGGTGGAAAGAATTTCAAGAGTTTTCTTTCAAGTTGAATCAAGGAGGCACGATAAGAATTCAAGAATGTGAAGCTTTTCTAAAGGTTCTGCAGCCTCTTGAGTATAAATACAGACGTCTTCGTACCGATCCGCGAGACTCTACCATACCTACTCATGATCGTGAGACATAGTAACCTAGGCTTTAATACCAACTTGTCACGACCGCGTTTAGAAATTGGGTCGTGACAGAGATGCAAAGAGTTTTTTTCATAAACCAAGTCGATGTTGTCGTCATAAGAAGCTTTTTAGGTATAATGACCTTACATGCCGTGCGTTTTGTGTATTTGAGACTCAGTCCCCTATTTTATACTCCCCATGTGTGTTTTTGTTTTCATGTGACATGTGGAGATAGTTGATTTGGTTTCTGGAAGGTTCTGGATTGAATTGGAACACTTACTTCCTAGCTTGAAAGCTTAAGTTGGAAGTGTTGATCCCATTTGACTTTGTTATTTGACCTAGGATTGGAGTTTTGATACTTTGTTAGGTCCTATGGTGATTTGAGACTTAGGGGTATGTCCGAATTTGGATTCAGAGATTCCTAGACCGATATGACTCTAATTGGCAAATGTTGGAAGTTTGAAGATTTAGAGTTTCATAGGTTTGACCCATAATTGTTTGTGGTTATTGATGTCAATTTGGGATTTCAGCCCTCAAAATAGGTTCGTACGGTGATTTGTGTGTAAAATTTAAGGTCATTTTGACTCGTTTAGTCATGTTCGGTGTAAGCATGGAATTCAGAATTTTTGAGTAGTTCATTAAGCTTAGATTGAGGGGAGATTCATGGTTTTAATATTATTTTATGTTATTTGAGGCCTCCAGTAGGTGCGTGTTATTTTTTGGGATTGTTTGTTGTGATTGGGTGGGGTGTTGGGGGCCTTGGGTATGTTCGGGTGGGTTTCAGACAATTTTTCCTTATTTTGATCAACTGTCCTTTGGTGTTCTGGTGTTCATCACAATCGCAGAAGGTCTATCATGATCGATGAGAGTGTTTTAGTGGCTGGTGATGTATTTTCTTCGCGTTTGAGATGGGTGTTCTGCATCCACGGAGAATGGGGCAGTGGCCTTTGCGTTCATATCCTAGATGTCGCATTGCATATAAGGGAATGACGGATGGGTTCAATAGGATTTTAGCCTGCGCGTCCGCGTGAGAGTGGCCGTGTTCGTGTAGGCTTAGAAGTGGTAGGCATCACGTTCGCGACTAAGTCCTCTTATTCGCATAGAAGAGGCAGCTGGGCAAGAGTTTGGCCTTCGCAATCATGAAGCAGTTCCTGGAATCGAGAAGGTTATCACTCGGCAGACACACAAGTACTTTATTTTGAGGATTTAAGTTCTTTTATTATATTTTTATATTGGGAGCTCATATTTGGGCAATATTTTAGGTGATTTTCACAATTTGGATTGGGGTAAATGTTTTTAACTCGTATGATTTCTACCTTGATTTTAGTATTTAAATGATGAATTTAAGTGAAGAAAATTAGGGATTTTAGTAATACATTACTAAAATAAAAAATGGGGATTTCAACCCCGATTTGGGGTTAGATTCTGATGAAACTTATATGGCTGGACTCGTATTCGAATAGGTATTTGGAATTTATGACTTTTGCCAGTTATGTAAGGCAAGCCCAATTTGTATTTTTGTCGACTTTTTAATTATGATAAAGATCATAGCTTTATTAATCAAAATTGATTTATATAGCCGGCTTTGATAGTATTGAGTTATTTTTGGATAGATTTGACTCGTTCGAAGGATGACACGAGAGGCAAGGGCTTATTAGAGTATTGATTTGGCTTAATAGAGGTATGTATTTTGCCTAAGCATGTGTGGGAGAATACCCCCTAGGATTTAGCTTTAATTTTTTATTTGTTTTATGTGGAAAGCGATATGTATATGAGGTGACGAGCGTGTACACGGGTGCCATGTGTGGTTTATGACCAATATTGACCGTAAGCTATTAATGTACCTTAATTGGATAATGAATTTTGTATATGAAACGTATTTAAAACTCTTTGTGAATACATGATCATGATCGCTAAATTGACTTAGCCTTAGTCATGATTTATTATTGAATACTCCTCCGCATTTTCTTATCACTAACATGACCTTATGCACTTTGTTATTAAGCTGTGAGCTTTTGTCTTAATGAAACTTTGGATATTGTTGTTTTTGTGATATTGTGGCATATGTGAACATGTTGTGTGGGTTGATTGATGTTTTGTGGAGTATAAGGGTAGAGAGATACACATGCGGCGACATAAGGGAGGCATTTTATTGTGATATGCATGTAATGAGATAAGGGTGGCATATGCATGTGCGGCGACATAGGGGTGGCATTTCATTGTGATGTGCATACGGGAAAATAAGGGTGACATTTTTAATGATGTTATGTGATGATTTGGGGCTGCATTTCTTGATTCTGTTTATGTGTGAAATGAGGTTGATATTTTGATTTCCTACATGTTTCTTAAAAACGTTTGTCTTGTACTTTAATAAGTTGTTAGTTGAATTTGACATTCTATTACATGTCCCACTTCTTTGATGATTTGATGATTAAGAATGAGTTTTTTATATGTGCTCACCTTCCCTAAAAGATAATTGCTCTTCCTTATGTATATTCTATTTCCAGTTATTGAGATATTTCACATATTATTACTAGTGAGTATCACATGACTTGAACTTTGTCACTACTTTACCGTAGTTAATGTTGACACTGATTGGGTAACGACTGTGGTGTACTTATACTATGATGCTTCATATATTTTATGAAGATCCGGGTAATTTTGATCAAGTGGGTCGATAAGAAACGTGCTTGAGCTTGTTGGACACGTCAAAGTATCCATCTTTTTCCATTCGTAGGACTTGGAGTCACCCTCTTTACTTTATTTCTACTATTATATATTCCAAACAATATTGTACTTTTCGAGACTTGACATGATGTAACGAACCACTCAGTCATTTATTGTATATGCGCCCCATGTCGCCTTTTGATGCTTCACACATGTGGAATTTAGGTTTTATGACTTGGGGTTGATTTATTTTACTACGGGAAGATTTCGGGTAGATCTAGACACTTTGGGTCTTGGATTAGAAGCCTAAGCTGATTATGTTGAACAATATTTGAATTTTGTGAAAATGACCCTAGAGCGGTGTTTTAATGGCTCCAGTCGCTTCGTACTGTGATTTTGTGCTTAAGTGTATGCCTGAAATAAAATTAGGAGGTCCATAGTTGATTTGTGTTATTTTGCTATAAATTTTCAATTTGAGGTTTATAAGTTTGACCGTAGGTTGATTTATGGAAAACGAATTTATAATTTGGTTTTAGGACTTGGAATAGGTCTGTTATGATGTTTAGAACTTATCTACAAAATTTGATTTAATTTGGAGTTGATTTGATAAGATTCGGAGGCTTGGTTGCAATGCTAGAAGTTCTTGAACTTTACTTTTGAATTCGTGTGTTTTGGTGTCTGATTTGTAGTTCTAGATATTATTTTGTGTTTTAATCACGTGAACCAGTCCGTATAATTTTTTAGACTTGTGTAGATATGTGATTTGGAGCCCCGAGAGTTCGGATGAGTTTCAGATGCATCATGGAATGATTTTGGAATAAATTTGTGCTACTGGTGTGCTGATGCCTCTAGTGTCGCATTTGCAAACATTAGGGTCACAATTGAGACATTCGCATGGTATCACAAGTATCACAATCGTGATGCCTAGGTCGCAATTGCGAAGTTGGCTTGGCTTGGGCTAGGTTCGCATTTGTGATAATTGTGTTGCTTTTGTGAATTACTGACCCATTTTTGCATTTTCAAGGTATCTCTTGAGACTGTCAGTGCCGCAATTGCGAGCTTTTCTTCACAATTGCGATGGTTCACAATTGCAAACCCATGTCGTAATTGCAACAACTATAAATGTACATAAGGGCTGGAAAGTCGGGATATAGTCTCATTTCTCATGTTTTAGAATCCCAGACTCGACAGGAGGCGATTTGGATAGAATATTTTCATCCACAAATATTGGATAAGTGGTTCTAAATAATTTCCAACTATATTTCATGAATACATCATAGATTTAATATCAAATTTATTTAAATCAAATAGGAAAATTTTGAAATTTTGTCAAGTTTTTGAAAAATGAAGATTGAGTTTTGAGAGTCTATTTGGACTTGAATTTCAAAACTACCCACATTTATGGACCCGTGCGATATGGGTAGTCAGAATCTACCCTTGGACCCGGGTTTTGATCAGACGGGACTGGGGTTGACCTTTGTTGAACTTTAAAAAAATTTGTAAAGATCAAAGTTGTATCTATTGTAATTATATTTCCTTGCGGTAGTTGATGATATTGAGTCACTTTTGGTCAAATTTGAGTTGTGTGGAGGCAAATTTTAGGGGAAAAACTATTTTCGAGGGTTGCTTTGACCTAGTTGAGGTAAGTATCTTGCCTAACTTTATGTAAATAAACTACCCCTTAGGATTAGGATTGATTGCGTTATTTGTGTTGTGTGAAAGTCGTATACGCAAGATGACGAGTGGGTACACAACCATATATGGTATTTGACTGATTTTGGCTATTTTGACAATTTCCATGGCTATATATAATTAACATAACATGTTATAGTTCTCATTGTTAATCTACCCTTACATGTTAATCTACCCTTACACTTATTTGGGATTGTTAATATTTGTTCAACCTCTTACTTGTCATCTTGCTCTTACATGCTTCAGTTGAAGTTATTGCCTTCCTTATTGCATTGCTACGTCTTTAATTGTTGAATTACTTTTACTTGAATTTATTATTTCATAAAATATCTTCTCGATAAGTTATTGGTGTTAAAGTTGTGAAAGTCTTTATCACATTGAGGCGAAGTTGATATTTGTCAAGATATCTATTTTCATGATCTGGTATCCAATCCTCGAGGTCGTGAGCCTGCCATCCACTTGCTAGGTAAGCTGATGTAAGATAGTTAAATAGTCAAATTTTAATAGTTTAAATAAGGTGATGATAAATAACGAGAGATAGGAACTCAATCATGTAATAACATCAACTCCCAAAGATCCGGAGTCATGAGTACACGAGCTACTAGAAGTTCTACAACAGAGTCTAAAAATATAATTTTTTTGAATTAAATGAAAAATAAAAGAGGGAAGAGAAAGTGAACTCCAATGTCTACGGACATCAATAGATCTACCTCAAGTTTCGGTATGTGATAATCCAAGATGACGCACCTCACGTACCGCTGGGACCAAATACCAAAATCTGCACCAAAAGTTCAAAAGTATAGTATGAGTACAACTGACCCAATATACTCCGTAAGTATCGAGCCTAACCTCGTCGAGGTAGTGACAAGACAATGACAGGTCACCTACGCAATTAATTTAACAATGTACAATTGGGAGGGAACGTGCAAAAGGGGTAAAGATATGATAGCTACAACAGGTATGACATCACAGGATAGCCAAATAAATCATCAACAAATAATGACAGATAAACATGAGGTATAAGGATGGCACGGCATAACCTTTCATGCTTTTACTGACATCCTTACCATGAAATGAGGACATAAGTAATATGAAATGGTACGGTGTCACCCTTCATGCTTTTACTTTCGATTCGTTCATGTAACAACGAATAATTGATATAGATGTCATGTCATCACCCTTCATGCTTTTACTTTAATCTCAACATGTAATAATGAATAATGATATAGTTGGCAAAACAACACCATTCGTGCTTTAATTCCCTCCCTCTATGTATTAAATAATAAACAAGACAATTCAATGGCATTGTATCACCCTTCGTTCTTTAATAATCTCCCTTACCATGTAGTAAAGATAATGTAAATTCAGAAGATAAAATAGTGTAGAGAATGTGCCTTATGTCAAATATGATGCCAAGATACTTATGACGACCCTATCAGTCGTTTCATGAGTTACCATTCCATTTCACTCATTTTTGCTTCTTATTGCTTTATCTGTCGATTCTATATGTGATTGGGTTGGTTGTCTCGAGTTTGAAAATGATTTGTTAAGGTTTGAGACACTTATTCTCTTTTGAGGAAGCATAAGTTAGAAAAGTAAACTGAATGTTAACTTATGTCTTAGAGGGCTCGGATGTGAGTTTCGATGGTTCAGATAACTTCAGAAGGTGATTTGGGACTGAGAAGCGTGATCAGAATGAGTTGTGGAGGCCCGGAGTAGATTTAGGCTTGAATTGGAGAAATTAGATTTTTCTCGATTTTCGGTTCATAATTGAGATTTCGGTATAGGGGTCGGAATGTAATTTAGAGGGTTGCAATAGTTCCATTGTGTTATTTGGGAAGTGTGTGTAATATTTTATGTCATTCGGACGTGGTTTGGTTGGGGTTTTTTTATCAAAAGCGTAATTTAGAATATTTTGAAATTCTTAGGCTTGAATTCGATGCGACTTAGGGTTATGTTGTTTGAGCGTTCCGAAGGTTGGAACAAGTTTAAATGAGGTTATTGGATATGTTGGTATGTTTGGTTGAGGTCCCGGGGACCTCGGGTGAGTTTCTGATGGTCAATTGGACCAATTCATATTGTTGAGAGTTGTAGAAAAACTGGTGTGTGTTACATAGAAATTAGACCTTCGCCTTCACGAGTAGGTCCTCGTGTTCGTGAAGGATTAGCTGGAGAAGGCTGAGATTTTATCATTCGCTTCATGAGGAAGGCTCCACGTTCATGAAGGGTTGGATTATTGTGCATCGTGTTCGCGAGGGAAGCTCGGCGTTCGAGTAGAGGAAATTTGTCAGCTCGGTTTAAGGTGTTTTATTCATCGTGTTCGCGAGAGAGGGAGCGGGTTCGCTAAAGTTCAGGCTAAGGAACCATCATTTTCATGAGTGTAGGACGCGATCATGAAGAATTAATTTTTGGTGAAAGTTGGATTTTACTCCACGAATGCGGGCCGCTGATTGCGTTCGTGAAGAAAATAATGAGGTCTGGGCAGAATGTTTATATAGTTGTCTTGTCCGCAATTTTGGAGTTTATTTCCACAATTTTTGAGCATTTTTGGAGCTTGCTGAACAGGGGTTCAAGGGGAATCACTTTGACGTATTATGGACTTAATACTCGATTATAATGTGAAATCTACCTAATTAATCATGGAAATTAAGCCTAAACTTAAGAACTAGTGCTTGAAATTGAAGACCTAGAATTTGGGATTTGAGGGGTCATTTGTGGTTGGATTTTGAAGCTTTTGGTATGTATGAACTCGGGGATTGATAAGAAATCTATTGATGTTATTTTTACCGGAATCCGAAATGTCGGCTCGGGGGTCGAGTTTCGGTAATTTCAAGATTTGTGTTGTAATTTGAATATTTTCAATTGGGCTTCATTCCCTTAGCATATTTTGACGTCATGATTCTGATTTTGGATAGATTCAATGCGAGTGGAGGCCGATTCGAGCGGCAAAGGCATTGCGGGCTAGAGTTTGGACCAGATTAAAGTGAGTAATGATTGTAAATGATTTCTTGAGGGTATGAAACCCTGGATCTGCACATCCTTGTGCTATATTAAGGTAACGCACACGCTTGATGACGAGTGTGGGGTCGTGCACTATTGGGGATTTCGACTTAGTTCATCTCAAATGACTATTTTACCGCGTATTTAATTGAAATCTATTTAGCAACATCATGTTTTGGGTTGAACGTCATATTTGGGACTCTTACCAACTATTTGAACATGTAATGGATTTTTATTGATATTCCTTACCGTTTTGACTTTATACTTGAACTCAGTTATGTTATATTCCACTATTTTCATAACTCAGCCATATTTACTTTGTTTTAACACTTAAATGATCTTCTAAATGATATTTTGGGCTGAGAATCATGTTTTACTATTGCCTGAGTGACTTGTGAGGATTTTGACTGAGTAAGGCCAAAGGCCTATGTTGTGAGGAAACACTAATTATGATTATGAGGCCCAGGGCAATAGATATGTATTCCACGAGATGGATTGTTGATATGAGGCTACGATTCTAGTGATAACACCACGAGATTGCTTGATATTGCGCTTGGGATGTAAGGGGCCCTTCCAGGAGTCTACACATCCCTAGAAAGCGCGGGTTGCCATTGTGATGTGAGATATAGCCCGAGGGACTGGTATTGTTCTGAGATATCGCCCGAGGGGCAGATTTGTTGACATTGTGCCCGAGGGGTGAACCTTTATGTGTTTATCTTTCTTATTTGTCTGCCATGTACCATCTTATTTGTTGAAAAGACATTTCATGAAGTTTAAACTGAACTAAAATGATTTTTATATATCTTTATTGATTCACGGTTTTACTGCTTTGACTGATTCATTATAGCATGTAATGTTCCTTACGTGATTTCATATCTATTATTCTTTATTTATGAGTATTACTCACCGAGTTGGAGTACTCACTTTACTCTCTGCACCTCGTGTGTAGATTTAGGCATTGTTGATCCTGCTAGCGAGAGTTTAGAGCTCTCGCCAGACTTTGAAGATCACGAGGTAGCTATTTCGCATCTGTAGTCTCGTGTTTCTCCCCCTTATCTCATTTATTTTCCCTTATTAGTGACTTTCTAATTTCTTTGTAGACTATTCAGACTTGTGTTAGAATTGATAGATGCTCATAACTAGTGACACCCCGATATCGCGTTGTGTTGGTTTTATTTCAAAATTGTTCTATTCACTGCATACTTTGGGATTATTTATTACGTTTTAAACTTAATTCATATTGTTAATCGTCTTAAAATGAATCGGGATTGTGTCGGCTGGTCTTTTCTTCACAAGAGACACCATCACGACCCGGTCCATGTGTTGGTTCGTGACAAGTTGGTATCCGAACCTAGGTTACATAGGTCTCACGAGTCTTGAGCAGGTTTAGTAAAGTCTTGCAGATCGATAGTGAGACATATGTATCTATCCTCAAGATGCTACAGATCCTTTAGAAAAAACTTCATATTCTTGAAATTCATGTCGTGCTAAACTTATGTCATTCTATTCTCTCGCAGATGGTGAGGACACGCGCTATCGGTCAAGATGGATGACGAATAGTACCACAAGTTATTGCCACTAGACGCCGAGGACACGCGTGCTCGTAGTAGGGGCAGTGTTGTGGCTTGCACAGTAGGTAGGGCAACACCTGCAGATCCATTAGCTGCCCAAATTGAGGATCAAGTCCCAGTTATGACGCTCCAGCAGCACCAATATAGGCACCACCCACGCCTATTTTGATTTTGGGTCTTCATGAGGCCTTGGCTCAGATCCTATCAGTCTTCACTGGCCTAGCTCAGGCGGTCTCAGCTACTACAGCTGTAGCTACCTCTCAGGCCAGGGAAGGCACTCAGACTCCCAGTGATTGCACAGCTGAGCAGGTCGTGCAGGGAATTCAGATATCGGGGGCATATCCAACCCAGCTGGTTACAGATGCTTGGTACTATGTAGTTCCTACCATGCTAGAAGAAAGCAGCGTCGGTGTGAGAGGTTTGGTATACTTCAGCCTCCATCCTTCAATCGTGTAAAGGGCGAGGATGCCTAGGGTTTATTGGATAAATGTTAGAGGATGCTTCGTACATTAGGTATTCTGGACACCAACGGGGTCGCTTTCACTACTTACTCAGTTTTTTTGGAGTTGCCTTTACTTGGTGGGAGGCATTTTAGAGGCGTAAGCCTGTTGGTGCAGCGCCCCTTACCTGTCAACAGTTCTTCGTTCTCTTTCTGGAGAAGTATGTGCCATAGTCTCACAGATAGGAGCTTCGTAGGAGGTTTGAGTGGTTGTGTTTGGGAGAGATGATTGTGACATAGTGTGAGATGAGGTTCTACGAGTTAGCTCGCCGTGCTATTTTGTTGGTTCTGATAGATAGAAAGAGGATTCGAAGGTTTGTTGATGGCCTCACCTATTAGCCTCGTATTCTCATAACTAGGGAGAGGGTGACCGGTTCTACTTTCGAGGAGGTTGTGGATATTGCCTGCAAGACTGAGTTTGTTCATTGCCAGGAGCGAGAGAAGAGGGAGGCCAAGAGGCCTCAAGGATCTGGTAGTTATAGTGGTGCTCCTTTTAGGGGTCAGTTTCCGCGCGGCAGAGACCATCCATTCAGGCATGCTCATCTAGCTTGCCCAAGTTATCATGGGGCATCATCGAGTCAAGGTTCTTACAATTCTCATTAGGGCCAGACATCACTTAGTGCCCTTTCAGCTTAGAGTTCATCATGTGCTCTATCAGTTCAGAGCTCTTCTATGCCAGGTGCATCCACTAGTTACTCCGGTGCAAGTGGTTCCCTTTAGTCAACTTCTCCAGCACCTGGGAGTTGCTATGGTTGTAGAGAGATAGGTCATATGTGGATTCAATGTCCTTGTCGTCTTGTAGGTCCATCTCAGTAGAGGAGTCAGCCATCAGCTTCAGAGCTAATTACTTCACCACTACCCGCCTAGCCAACTAGATGTGGAGGTCAGTCAGTTAGGGGTTGCCCTAGAGGGGAAGATCAATTAGGTGGTGCTCAGGCCTATTTCTACGCACTCCTAACTAGATCTGATGTTACTGATTCTGATGATGTTGTTACAAGTAGTGTCTCAGTCTACCACAGAGATACTTCTATATTATTTGGTCTTGGTTCCACATTTTCTTATGTGTCATCATACTTTGCTCATTATTTAGGTACGCCATGTGAGTCTCTTGCTTCACCTATTCATGTGTCTACCCTGATAGGCGATACTATTGTAGTAGATCGTGTGTATCGGTCGTGTGTGGTGACTATGGGGATTCAGGAGACCCGTGTGGATGTTTTATTGTTATGTACGGTAGATTTCTATGTCATTTTAGGCATGGATTGGTTATCTTCATGTCATGCTATTCTAGATTGCCATGCCAAGATAGTATCATTGGCTATAGTGGGTGTGGCACAGATTGAGTGGCGAGGTATGACTGATTATGTTTCCAGTAGAGTGATCTCGTTCATAAAGGCCCGGCGTATAGTTGAGAAGGGTTGTATTTTGTATCTAGCCTTTGTGAGGGATATCTGTGCAGATACTCCCAGTATTGATTCTGTTCCAGTTGTGAGGGATTTTCTTGATATGTTTCCTGCAAAACTGTCAGGCATGCCGGCAGATAGGGATATTGACTTTGGTATTGACCTATTGCGGGCACTCAGCTCATTTCTATTCCGTCGTATCGTTTGGCACCAGCGGAGTTAAATGAGTTAAGAAGCAGCTTCAGGATCTCCTTGATAAGGTGTTCATTAAGCCTAGTGTGTCACCTTGGTATGCATCGGTTCTATTTGTGAAGAAGAATGATGGCACTATGAGGATGCGCATTGATTATAGGCAATTGAACAGAGTAACATTTAAGAACTAGTATCTTTTGCCATGCATTGATAATTTATTCAAAAACTTTAGGGAGCGAGAGTGTTCTCCAAGATAGATCTTCGTTCGGGTTATCACCAATTGAAGATCAGGGACAGGGATATTATTAAGACAACTTTTAGGACCCGATATGGTCAATATGAGTTCTTGGTAATGTCTTTGGGCTGACCAATGCCCCAACAATATTCATGCATTTGATGAATAATGTGTTCTGGCCTTATCTCGTCTCGTTTGTTATAGTCTTAATTAATGATATTCTGGTGTATTCGCGAAGTCGGGAGGAGCACGCAAAGCATTTAAGAATTGTGTTGCAGAAATTGAGAAAGGAGAAGCTTTATGCAAAATTCTCCAAGTGTGAGTTTTGGCTCAGTTCAGTTGCTTTCTTGGGGTGCTTGGTGTCCAGCGAGGGTATTCAGGTTGATCCAAAGAAGATAGAGGTTGTTCAGAGTTGGCCCAGACCTTTTTCAGCCACAGATATCCACAAATTTCTTGGTTTGGCAGGCTATTATCACTAGTTTGTTCAGGTATTTTCATCTATCGCATCGCCCTTGACCAAGTTGACTCAGAAAGGTTCTTCATGTGTATGGTCAGATGAATGTGAGGAGAGCTTTCAGAAGCTCAAGACAGCCTTGACCACAACTCTAGTGTTAGTTTTGCCATCAGTTTCAGGTTAATATACCGTGTATTATAATACTTCGAGAGTTGGTATTGGTTGTGTGTTTATGCAAGAGAGTAAAGTTATTGCTTATGCTTCTTGTCAGTTGAAGCCTCATGAGAAAAACTACCATGTTCATGATTTGGAGTTGGCTGCCATAGTTTATGCATTGCAAATTTGGAAGCATTACTTATATGGTGTCTCTTGTGAGGTCTTTACTGATCATCGTAGTCTCCAACACTTGTTCAAGTAAAAGGATCTTAATTTGAGGTAGCGGAGGTGGTTGGATTTTCTAAAGGATTATGATATCACTATATTGTATCATCCGAGTAAAGCTAATGTAGTGACCAATGCTTTTAGCCGAAAGGCAGTGAGTATGGGGAGTTTTGCATATATTCCAGTTGGGGAGAGACCTTTTGCAGTTGATATTCAGGCCTTGGACAATCGGTTAATGAGGTTAGATATTTCGAAGCCCAGATGGGCTTTGGCTTGTGTGGTTTCTCGATTTTCCCTATACGATTGCATCAGAGAGCGCCAGTATGATGTCATAGATGTGACTATTGGTAATTATGGGTTGTTGAGGATACAAGGCTGGATATGTGTGCCAATGTAGATGGCTTCAAGAGTTGATTCTGGATGAGGCCCATAGCTCGCGGTATTCTATTCATCTGGGTACCCCGAATATGTATCAAGATTTGAGGCAACATCGTTGGTGGAGGAGAATGAAGAAAGACATTGTGGAATTTTTAGCTCAGTGTCTCAATTGTCAGCTGGTGAAATATGAGCATCAAAGACCGGGTAGCCTGCTTCAGCATATGGATATTCCAGAGTGGAGGTGGGAGAGGATCGTTATGGGCTTTGTAGTTGGACTTCCACGGACTTTGAATAAGTTCATTGCTATTTGGGTGATTGTGGACCGACTGACCAAGTACTTGCACTTCATTCCTATGTGTACTACCTATTCTTCATAGAGGTTGGCAGAGATATATATCAAGGAGATTGCTCGTTTGCATGATGTCCCAGTTTCCATCATTTCATATAGGGGCACTTAGTTTACTTTGCAGCTTTGGAGGTCTGTGCAGCAAGAATTAGGCACCCAGGTTGAGTTGAGCATTGCTTTTCACCCTTAGACGGATGGGGCAGTCCGAGTTCACTATTCAGATATTGGAGGACACGTTGCATGCTGGTGACATTAATTTCGGAGGGTCATGGGATCAATTTCTACCGCTTGCAGAGTTTTCTTATGACAGCATCTGCATGTCAAGTATTCAGATGGATCCATATGAGGCTTTGTATGCGAGGCGGCGTAGATCTCCAGTTGGTTGGTTTGAGTCGAGGGAGGCTAGGCTATTGGGGACAAACTTGATGCAGGATGCTTTAGAAAAGGTGATGGTGATTCGGGGGAGGCCTCGTACAGCGTTGTTGAGGTAGAAGAGTTATGCTGGCAGGAAGGTTCGTGATGTGTCCTACGTGGTTGGCGAGAAGGTTCTGTTGAAGGTTTCTCCCGTGAAGGGTGTCATGAGATTTTGGAAGAAAGGTAAATTGATTCCTCGATTCATTGGGCTTATGAGCTTGCTTTTCCACCAAGCTTATCGAGTGTGTATCCGATATTATATATTTCTATGCTTCAAAAGAATATTGGGGATCCGTCTCATTTTCTGGATTTCAACACGGTTCAGTTAGATGATGATTAGACTTATGATATGGAGCCAGTAGCTATTTTGGGTCATCAGGTTTGAAAGCTAAGGTCAAGGGAATAGCTTCAGTGAAAGTGCATTGGGGAATTCAGCCCGTAGATGTGGCTACCTGGGATACTGAGCGAAAGATGCGAAGTAGATATCCTCACATATTTGAGGCTTCAGGTATGATTCATTCAAAGACGAATGTTTGTTTAAGTTGGGGAGGATGTGACGACCCAGTCAGTCGTCTCATGAGTTACCGCTTTGTTTTCCCTATTTCTACTTCTTATTTCTTTCTCTAACGGTTTTATATGTGATCGGGTTGGTTGTCTCTGGTTTGTAAAAGGATTTGGTAAGGTTTGAGACGCTTAGTCTCTTTTGTGGAAGCTTAAGTTGGAAAAGTCAACCGGATGTTGACTTATGTGTTAGAGGGCTCGAATGTGAGTTCCGATAGTTCAGATAGCTTCAGTAGGTGATTTGGAACTTAAGAGCATGATCCGAATGTGTTTTGCAGGTTTGGAGCAAATTTAGGCTTGAATTGGTAAAATTGGATTTTTGACAATTCCCGGTTGATATGTGAGATTTTGATATAGCGATCGGAATAGAATTCCGAGAGTTGTAATAGTCTTGTTTTGTCATTTGGAATGTGTCTGTAAAATTTTAAGTCATTTTGACATGGTTTTGTTGAGTTTTTATCAAAAGCATAATTTAAAAGATTTTGGAATTCTTAGGCTTGAATCCGATGCGAATTTGATGTTTTGATGTTGCTTTGAGCGTTTTGGGCCGTAAGGGGCGCCTCCATGAATCTCCACACCCTAATGAGCGCGGGTACGCGTTGTGATGTGAGATATAGCCAGAGGGGCTGGTATTATTCGGGGATATGGCTCGAGGTTCGGATTTGTAACATTGTGCCCAAGGGGCGGAACCTTTATGTGTTTATCTTTCTTGTTTGTTTGTCATTTACCTGCTTAATTGTTGAATAGGCATTTCATGAAGTTTAAGCTAAACTAAAATAATTTTTACATATCATTACTGATTTACTATTTTATTGGCTTTTACTGGTTCATTATAGCATGTTATGTGCCTTGCGTGATTTCATATATCTCGGCCTTTATTTGTGTTTACTACTCACTTAGTTGGAGTACTCACTTTACTTCCTACACCCCCTGTGCAGATTCAAGTGTTGCTAATCCTGCTAGCGAGAGTTGAGAACTCCCTGCAGACTTTGGAGTTCACGAGGTAGCTGCTTGGTGTCAGCATTCCAGTGTTTCTCCCCCTTATCTCATTTCTTTTCCCTTATTAGTGACTTTTTAATAGCTTTGAAGACTTTTCAGACTTGTGTTAGAATTGATAGATGCTCATAACTAGTGATACTCGGTATTGGCCTGTGTTGGTTTTAATTCCGTATTATTCTATTCACTACTTACTTTGGGATTATTTGTTATGTTTTAGACTTAATTTGTATTATTTAGTTGTCTTAAAATGAACGGGAATGTGTCAGCTGGTCTTGTCTTCACCAGAGGCGCCATCACGACCGGACCCGGGTTTAGGGTCGTGACAATACCAAAACCTAACTTCCAAAGTACTCCACCATTAATAATTAAGCAATAATCATATGAGAAATAATCAAATGAGAAATAATATAACCTATGGATATCATAATTTAAAGGAAACAAGTTCCACCTGCATGCTTTATCCCAACAGCAACGCATAAATGCTCGTCGCCTCATATATATGTTGTAACCACACGTTAATCACGTAGAAAATAGCCAGTCTTAATCCATCAAGTTAAGATTAACCACAATACTTACCTTGCTCCGCAATCAAATCAAAGCTCAACCCGTGCCTTTCCTCTAAAATCCACCTCCAAACCAATATAATCTAACAAAATATTATCCAAACAATTCAAAATAAGCTTTAGAAATTATCCATGAGAGAAAATAATTCAACATTTAATAATTTCGAAAAAATTCAACAAAAGTCAACCTGGGTTCCTCTTGGTAAAACTCGAGACTCGGACCAAAACTCAATTACCCATTGACCCCTCAGCCGGTTATTCAATTATTTTCAAAATCTGACCTTAATTCGAGGTCTAAATCCCAAATTTACTAAAATCTTTAATTTTACCCAAATCCTAATTCCTGCCATGAAAATCCTAGATTTCATGTTGAACACTTATGAAATGTAAAGGGTAATTGAAAATAAATAGATTCAAGTCACTTAATAATGAATGCAGGAAGAAAAATCTTTTGGGGAAATCACCTCTAGGGTGCGTAGGGTTGAGAGTTTGAGAGAAATGAGCGAATTCCCATTTTTCCCTTTTTGTCTAGGGACAAATGTCGCAATAGCTGCGAACCCTGAAACTGAGAGAAATGCTTAGAAAATGCGAAGAATCTCATATCGTTGTTGCAATTACAATTGGGATAGTTTGTTCCCGAATGCGAACACTGGAGCTTCGCAAAAGCGACCAATCGATCGCAATTGTTTTCCTTGTTGTCCCAGCCCCACTTCTCAATTGCGAAGAATTTGTTCGCAAATGCAAACTTGATAGAATCCCCATATTATCACAAATGCGTACCAAATCTCTTAATTGCAAGGTCTGAAGCCTTTGCACCAGACCAGCAAGTTCAAACTCTTTCAACTCTCTGGCACGCGTTCGAAACTCTCTCGAGCCCTCGCCGCACCAAACTAAACATGCACATAAGTCCAAAACTATCATACGAACTTGCTCGCACGATCGAAAAACAAAAATAATACCTAGAAGTCGGATACCAAAATGAATAAAAGTTTCAATAAAACTTAAGAACAAGCAATTTTTCAAGCGAACGTCTGAATCAATCGACTCTGTTTTGCACCAATTTTTTTACAGACAAGTTATAAATACAATAATGCACTCATATCAAGTTTCAGAATCAAAATTTGAACCTGGTAGCAACAAAGTCAACTTAAGGTCAAACTTAGGAATTATTTTAAACCTTTAAATTGCTTGTTTTCGACAAATTATGGTAATTCAAGCTATGGGATTCCGGGTATACGACCAAGTTCCAAATCACGATATGAACCCACAAAGACAGTCAAAACACATATCTAGATTCGTTTTCTCAAAATATTGACCGAAGCTAACTCAAATGATTTTTATGGCATGATTTCATATTTTTATCAATTTTCTCATTAAAAACCCTTCTAAAAAGGGAGAAGTACTGCGAACGCAAATCTAGAAAAGCTAAATGGAGTTATTCAAGGTCTCAGAATACTGAAATGAAGGTTAAGACTATAAATTACCTATTGGGTCATCACATCTATCTTGTTGAGCAATTCACATTCATTTGTTATTTTTGTTATTATTGTACACTTTGTGGTTGAGCTATAGGATATTTGATATGGAAATATTAATATTATTGATTTTTAAAAAGTTATGGTATATGGGAACTTATGATGCGAGCTATTATTGCGTTGATGCACATGCGACGGTATAAGGATAGGGGTTAATGCGCATGCAGCGGCATAATGTGGTATTATGTGCGTGTTGTTAGTAAGGAAATTACTTTAAGACACACGACAGCATAAGGCGGGCTAAAATGTGTGTATCTATTTTGAAAAAATATTGCCAAAACTATCTAGTGTTTCGTTACTTTTCCTTAATTTTAAAGGATTTTAAATCAATTTATTCCTCTATTTTTTCAATAAAACCCCAATAATTATTTTTTTTCAAATAGCATTTTTGGTGATTCACTTGTTGAACTTTTATATCTATGCTAAAATATAGCTAAGGAAATTTTTGCATATTTTTTAGAAACATATCTAGTATTTTTAAAAGCTAAATTGCATAATTGAAATATTAGCCTCTTTAAATTTATAAAAATTAAGTATAGTTTTTTTAAATAGTTAATTATACATTGTAAATCATTTTAGTTCTCCAAATTTGTTTTCAGAAACTTATTTACTATTTTTTATAAATTAAAAGGGAAAAATAACTATTTAAATTGTAGTCCAAATTGGGTTTCAATTATAACACAAATCAAGCCCCCAATATCCCTAACCCAATTCCATTTTAAACCCAATTACCCCAACCCAAACCCAAACCCCTACCTACCACTTTAATCTAAACCACTGATCCTTCAGATCAACATCCACTATTTGGCCTTCCATAATTAAACCCAAAATACCCCCAAACCTAATTCATTTCTCATCTACCGCCACCCTTGAGTCCCTCTTCTCTCTCAACTCTCTCTGAAACCCCTACAAACCCTAGCCATTGTCATCAAACTATACCCAAATACACCATAATACCTACCTAATGCATGGCCTTCCATGGTCATTTGAGACCTTTACCAGCTTTCCATGGCTTCTATGTACTTGGTTCTATGGTTTCATCACCAGACTTCGAAAGAGTTTGGTCCAGTCCTTGCTTGACTTGTGTTCATGGCCTTTCTCCGGCCAGCCACGACCTTTTTTGGCCATTCATGGCCTTTCGAGACGGGCCATTGACCTTTTCTGGTTAAATCGTTAACTTTCGAGATCTTTCTCATTTCTTTTGGGTTTTCTGAAACCCTAATCTCTAATATATTTCGATAGCTTTCATATCTACCTTAGATCTATGCTTACCATGAACATTTAAGCATTTTTCTCGAAGGTTCTTCATGTTGCTTTCAAAACAACTCTTCATTGTTCTAATTAGGATTTTCCTTTAAGTTATTTTAAAAATCTCTTCCCTGATTTTTGATGTTGTTTTATGACTTTACTATGTTAAAATTGTTTGCTATGCTTTCCTTCTACTTGAGTCAGCATGTTAAAACCCTAATTTCTTTTGGGTCTCAATCGAGTTCTGGAGCTATTTGTTAGATGTGTGCTTGTTTGTTTAAATTCTTGCTTGACTTATCTGTTTACTATCTTTTGAACTCGATTGTTTATTTGAATACTTGATTAAATATTCTTGTTTCAGACTCTCTTTTCTTGTGACTTATCTAATTTTTACTATCTTTCAACTCGATTATGGTTGCCCCTAACTTTTCAAAAAGGTTTCTTCACCTGCTACTCTGAGACCTTTGCATGTTTTAGATACCATGTTTTCTTCACTATTGATTCAATGTGACTTGACCTACTTGATTATTATGCTTCTAATGTTTGCTTTACTACTGAACCATATCTTATTTATGCCACTACTACATGCTTGTGATTATCTCTTTTTCCAGTGTACTTGGCCTCGTATGTCTGATGTCTTCTGTTCACTCTGTTTATATACTAAAGTGCAGAAGCATGTTTCTTCTTTGACTGAACCTAATCGTGTCACTGATTTCAAAGCTTATCTTTTATGAACCCTAATTTCACTCACCTATTTAGAATTGATTGATTCTATTCCCTTTACTGTGACATTTTGCCTTACTGAATCTTTTTCCAAAATAAGCATATTTCGGTACTTAGACTTGAGTATTTACTTAATGCTTGTACTACTCCTTAATTAAAGTGAATCACTTGTATAATTGATTCTAACTATTGCTTGTTTCCATGCTTGTATTAAAACTTTACTTATTACCTCTCCTTCACTCGTTTTCAAAAAACTATAAATACCATGCACCCCTCTTATTTCAAAAATGAACAAACAATCTGAGTTCAGAACATACGTTTCACTCAAAACTCTTTCTCTTTTCTCTGTTAGTACTTGTGCTTGCTGCTTTGTCTAGCCAGCTAAAAGCCAATGCTAGGCTGTGGAAATTTGTTTACTTTTCCTTTTCGCATTTGCTTCTTACAGGTATGTTATATTTAATGTTCCAACATCAATAACAACATGTTTCTTTACTATTTCCTTCACTGTTGCATATTTCCTGCTTATGTTAAATCAAGTTTCATCACTAAGTATGATGTAAATTAATATGTTCCTTTATGTATAAATACTCTATCAGTCATTTGATTATGTGATTATGACTTATGAATCTCAAACCCCATATCCCCTATGTGTTTGTATTCTCTGGTTAGTATGGGGGCATGTCAGCATTAGAGATTGATGTGCATGACCTAAACATGACCCTCCCTGGGGTCATATATTTCATATCCTCTCTATGTGTTGCATTCTCTAATTGGTTTATGGGCATGCCAGCACCATCTATTATTGTTCATGTCCAAACTTGACCTGCTCCCTACAATGTATTCCCAAACCCCTGACCCCTTTGTGCAAAAATGTTGATTCTATGTAGTGTTAACTTTACTACCACTATTTTTCAATCACCCTTAGCCCTCTCTATTCTCAACTAAGTTTTAGATCTCTATTTCTGCACTTCCATTGTACTCTTAGACTTATCCCCTCGTGTTTGAGCCTTTCCTTGGGATCCATGAGATCCCTCTGAAATTGGACACATAAGGGCTGGCCCTTCCACACCACACTTATCTCTATCTGGTTATGCAAACTTGGGTGTAAGCATTGTTCGTGGTCCCTTGAGACCCTTAGGGAACTTTGACACACTCAAGTTTGAGAAAGGCTCTGAAACAAATGGCATTTCCGGTGGTTTATTCCATAACTCATGGAGGAAATCAAGAATCAGGCTTCCTCTGGTTGTAACTTCTTCTTTTACACTTTTTTATGTAATTCTTTATTTGGTCTATAATAAGTTATAATAAACATCGGGTATTGGTTAGTGAAAAAGGTTGGGTTATTGTGCCTGCTTAACTATTAGAAGGGTAGAGAACATGCCTATAGGACCTATTTTCTGTGTGATTAACTCAGCATTTAGATAACATGCCTATAGGACTTGTTTTAAAGTCTACATATGTAACTCTACATTTAGAGAACCTGTCTATTGGACCTGTTTTGAATTATGTATTTAGATAACATGCCTACAGGATTTGTCTTAAATTGTGCATGTTTATTATCACACTTAGACACCATGCTCTTAGGATCTAAATAGTTATAATCCAGCATCATGTCCAATAGGCTAAAATCGGTACATTTTCATCGAAATTATGCCTATAGGAATCTCAAGTTAATCATGCCTACTTCATTTCACGTTCAAATAGATATCAATGTCTATAGAATTTGAAAGCAGTCTAGTCTAAAATCAATCCAACTCATACTGTTCTGAACTAGTTTTAAAACAACTCTCTCTCCTCTTATTAACACGGTTTAGAAAGCATGCCTATAAGATCTCAAATCACTTATTTTTAAATTGTTACTGCCTTGACACATTTTGAATCAGTAATAGATATCATGTTTATAGGATCTCACCCAGACACTTAGGCAAGCCATAGGTGATAAGACAATAAAAACTGAACTCGCCTTTGTTAATCAGTAATTGCTACAACCCGCAGGCAGGCCTAATTAAGACTTCTTATCTAAGTTATATAATAAACTGGTACGCCTCAACAATGAAAACTCCCCTACCCTGAGTACTTTAGATTAAGACCATGATTGTGTTTAAGTCATGCTATTTATGTGCTTTGCTTGATGAGGTATACATGAGCCTTTTAGTTGTTTACATGTTTTCCCCTAATGTGTCTTCCTATGTATTTTTCTATGTCGCCTTAGCTTTTTCACCGTTTAAAACCTAAAAGTCAACCCAATATACCTCCCCTTTAGGAAAAGTAGTCCTAAGTTACTCTAGGACTGATAGGAACGGGACGAGTAATAGCATGCAATAGTGGTCGAGTTCCATCCGCGATATAATACTTCGACAGTGTGGGAAGGGTAGATATGGATATGATGATCGTTGTGATAATACCACGTGTATCCCCTCTTTTAAGGAGTGTCGTACCGGATATCGCGATAATGTGATCCATATTAGAAATAAACCTAAGACCCTTTCCTTTTCATTCTCATATATTTGTAAAAATGCAACTTCTTTTCAAAATCTACCTTTTAATAATTGTTCTTTCAAACTCTTATGAGCTTACACATAAATTCCCTACTATTTAAACCTATACCTGTCTATTTGCTAATTGTACAAAATTTACAAAACTTTTTGGCCAGGAACCACACTGGCGAATCTTGAGGGGTACCTAACAGCTTCCCCTTATGATAATTTCAAGCCCTTACACTATCTATGGTTATCAAATAAACTTAGAAGTGAACCTTATAGGTGTCCTAATGCACCTTAAATCAAAAGGTGGTGACTCTTCAAATGCAAAATCTAGTTCCCAAAAGGAATGACTTGTCCAATTCCCAGAATGTCGTAAACCCAATTTTTCAATGCAAAAAGGAAAAAAGGGGGCACGATAATATATATATATATTTATATATCCGATCCCACCATATAATAATATCAGTATCATCATTCACCCTTATTTTACCATATCAATCCACCTAGATATTATAAACGTCAATAACACACAGGGGGTGATTTGTGTGGTACCCAATTTTTTTCTTAAACTGCATATGAAGGACCTGCTTCTTTTATGTGTTTCAACTACTGCTGTTGCGGAATAATAAATACAGAAAATAAAGAACACAAAGATTTTACGTGGAAAACACCTAGCTCAAAACGTGGAAAAACCACGACCTACTACTCAGTAGGATTTTCCAAAACTTTCACTAAAATCATAGCAAAAACAACATTTACTAAACTCTTTGTAAACCTAAGGATTAACTCTAATCCCACTGTGGCAACCAGCCTCTAACTGTCGCTACAACTTCATGTTAAACTCTAACTTGAATACTCAATTACCGATAACAATTGCTTCTATGAAAGCTAAAAGGTACAATATAAAATACCTACTACAATTGAACTAGAAATGATAAAAGATACATAACACACTTTACGGAGATGATTCTTCAATCCGGTTTATGTCGCTTCAGGTTTGCACACTTGAATCACACATGAATTGCTTGCAAAAAGCCTTGCTATCTTTCTCTCAATTCACGATTAACTTCTGCATTTTTGTGCAACCACTTTGATGTGAGAACATCCTCCAATTTATAGAGTTAGTAGATGAAGAAATAACTAGAGTTCTGATGCAACTCTTCCTTGGTGGAAGAGTTCTAGTTGATTTCAACTAGGGGTGGCAAATGGGCGGGTTAGGCTTAATTTGAGCGGGTCAAAATGAGTTAGGTAATAAATGGAGCATTGCCTAATCCAGCCCAACGTATATTTGGGCTAAGATGGGCAGGGTCAAGATGGTCTAAACTGTGGGTAAAAATTCAATCCGCCCAACTTGACCCATGTTTTAGAATCAGGCTCATACTGCATAAAAAAATATTTTACCTTAAAATATGTGAGTTGACAAATATTTTATGGATAGAGGGATAAAACAGAAATTGAAAATATAAAAAAAAAGTAAAAAAAAATTTGAGGGGGCTTGTGCGGGTGGGGTGAAGTAGGGTGGGGGTGCATAAAAATAAAAAAAATTTGAAAAGTGAAAATACAAAAAAAAGTAAAAAAAAAAGTTTAAGGGGGTTTGTGCGGGTGGGGTGGGGGTGGGGTTAGATGGGGGTGCATAAAAATAAAAAAACAGATAATTGAAAATGCAAAACAAAAAGTATAATTTTTTTGAGGGGGTTTGCGCTGGGGGTGGGGGTGGGTGGGGTAGGGATAGGTGGTGCATAAAAAAATAAAAACAGAAAATACAAAATACAAAAAAAAAGTGAATTTGTTTTAGGTGTTTGGGGGGATTGGGGGTGGGGGTTAGGAGGTAGGATGGGTGGCGCAGAAACACAAAAAAATAAAAAATTGAAAATACAAAAAAAAAACTTTTTTTGTGGGGGGGGAGGTAAGGGTAGGGTAAGTGGGTGGGTGGTGTAGAAAAACAAAAGAATAGAAAATTAAAAATACTAAAAAAAAAATTGGGACAACTAAGTAAATTTTTAGATAAGTTGGGTTGAGATCCTTTGTTGTGGGTGACTTTCATGGGTTGTATTAGGGCTGTTAAATAGGTCATAATGGACTATAAAAAATAATGAATTAACTTGGGCTAGACCCAAGTTGACCCATGAGCTAAAATTTTGTAGCCCAACTCATTAATCTCTGGTTTAGTTGGGCGGGTTAAATGGGTTTGGCCTCAAATTGATACCCCTAATTTAAACTTCTAACTCTTTCCTTATCTTGGATAGTGTTCTATTTGATTAAGGACTCCTTCTCCTTATCAGTTATACAACCTTTTTTATCATGAGATTTTTTTTTTGGGTCCACTAGGCAAATTCCTAGGGTTAAGTTTCATAAACAAAATAAAAAGAATATTACAACAAATAGGAGAAATAAAATAAGGCGAATTACACCGACAATGTTACCCATATAACACAGCCGGCATAGACCTTACCTTAGCTATCCTATTGAGGCAAATGAAAGCCTCCTGGACTAGCAAGCATGTAAAAAGAAAGAACTCGCAAGAACTAAGAATTGGCTGATCATCACAGAGTTTATAACATACTCTGTGATGATATTACATAGAAAGATACTAATGTGATGGTAAAATAAACAGATAAAAAAGCCATAAAGGTGCCCTTTTTTCTCTTTTGTTGTGAAAATTTCGATTTGTAGAATCTTGCCTTTTTCCACGCAATTTTTCAAAATGTCTTCAAACTTCATGCTTTATTCTTCAGACGATTGGAATTTAGAAGAAATGTTTGAGCGACTTGTTTTTATTTTGCATTTCTCATTGGGGGCCTCCTTATGTTTATGTCTTTAAATGCCCTGCCGTCCCAACTTCTTTCCCTTTGATGAGACTTGCTTTTTCTTGCACTATGTAATGAAGACAAATCTCCTTTTGTTGAAGCGTCTGCTCGGCATTGGTTTAAAATATCTTCTTCTTCCCCTTCTTCATGTATGTGTCTTCCTGCGAGAATTGGATTTGGCAGTTCCATTGCTTCCAATAGTTGTCATTCCTCGGACGAGACTACTGAAGCAGTTGTGACGAGCTGCCCCGCCTGTAACTTTGCATTCCTTTGTTACTTCTGATTCTGACTAGTTGATGGCAGCACGGTTTCGATTCCATCACCCATTGATGCTTCGGCTAAGCTTAGTTGACGATTAATAGCTGTTTCATTCTTGTTGAATTTTCCTGTCGCTTCAGTTGTAATAACAGCTTTTGTATTATTTCTTGGGACAAAAACTGGAGCATTATGGTTTAAGCAGCTGTTTTGAGTTGGTGTTTGTTTCAAAATTGCACGATAGTTGTTAGTTGCAATTTTCCTTTGAAATTTTTGCTTGACTGGATCATCGTTGTCCTCTCCACTATTATCGTGATCAGATTCTTGATCATCTTCTTCCGATGAATAAATAGCAAAACCTTCACACCACTCTCCTTATTATCGTAATCTCATTGGTCTTTCCACAGTTTCTATTTAATGACCAGGTCCATCCTCTTTGGCCATGTAGGAGTGGATATGGTTGGAGAACTTTGAAATTTGGACTGTAGTTGCCTGTTTGTATCAGTAACTTAAGCTGTAAGCTTTGCCTCTGTATTCTGTGAGCTATTTTGACTGTCACCAAGCTGCAGATTTTCCCTCAAGAGTTTTCCTTCATCATCATTGACATTGGCAAGTGTAAGTTTGAGATTGAAGGTAAAACTGGATTGTTTCCTGCGATGTGATTTTTATTTTTTGTGCTTTGTTTAGCTATATCTTGTCAAGCTGTGTTCTGTATACACTCATCTTTTGTACTGGTTGCTGTTATTTGAATCTCAGAATTATGATTGTCATTCCCAGATTTAGCTCGAACATCAGGATATTGCAAAGGATGTCTATGATCCAATTCTGTTAAAATTGAAACTGCATCTTGTGGTTCATTGTCTATCGACATGTTGGATCTGTTATTATCAATTGCAACAACAGCTCTTTTGGTATGTTAAGAAAAAGCCAAAACTGATGCCTTATTCAGTTCTAAACAATGTTGTTGTCCAAATTTTGTTGAAGCATCCAGTACATTTGTAACTGTCGATGTTTCCTTTGGTTGGACTGATAAAATAGAATGAAGTGTACCAGATGTGACATTATCCGATGTCTCCAAATTAGTTCCAGTTGCTTGACCAAACATAGCAGTGTTTTGATTGATATTCATCTGCATTATCTGTTGCTGCTCGATCAGCTTCTGGTTGTTGCTTTTTGCATTGTCTATTTCTGGCATAGTAGATGGATCTGTATCTTTCACATTTGATATCATCTTTTCATTTTCAGCACAGATAGGCAAATTCAATGTAACAGTATCTGGCAATTTACAAGACTAGACAGAGCCTTCATTTGGCCTTGTAACACTGGACAGAATCTTCCGTTGGCCTGGAGTTTCTGCAGTTGTACCACTTGTAGCAGAGGCATGCCCATTGCACTTGTGATGTTGCCCATCAAGATTAGCCACATGCCCATCCTTTGCATTAGTGGTAACATGATCTGCAGAAGCCAGCATTATAACCTCAGTATCCACATATGATCGTGCATAGCTTGTAGCATCAGGTGCATCTCTAGGGAGGTTGGGAGGTCTTTTATCCAATTGTGAAACTTCTTCCATAGACTCCAATTGAATTGCTGCATCACTGCACCTATCATTCACACCAACAGCCATAGCAGTCCTGGTCACTACATGATGATCTGCCTCAGCCATATCAATCACAGTAGGTTGTGAAACCTTAGTCATAGCATTCTGTTTTGTAACATTGAGAGGTCCTTTATCCAATTGTGATCCATTTGAACTGCTGCATTACTGCAACTATCATTCACACCAGCAACCACAGCAGTCCTCAACTCTACATATTGATCTGCCTCAGCCTTATCCATCACAGTAGGTTGTGAAACCTTAGACATAGCATTTTGTTTTGTAACATTGGGAGGTCTTTTATCCAGTTGTGAAGCCTCTTCCATAGACTCCATTTGAACTGCTGCATCACTGCACCTATCATTCACACCAGCAACCACAGCAGTCCTCAACACTACATATTGATCTGCCCCAGCCTTATCAATCACAGTAGGTTGTGAAACCTTAGACATAACATTCTGTTTTGTCACATTGGGAGGTCCTTTATCCAGTTGTGAAGCCTCTTCCATAGACTCCATTTGAACTGCTACATCACTGCACCTATCATTCACACCAGCAACCACATCATTCCTAGTCACTACATGTTGATCTGCCTCAGCCTTATCAATCACAGTAGGTTGTGAAACCTTAGACATAACAGTTTGTTTTGTCACATCCTTCACAGAATCATTTTGTACTGCTAGATCATTTCGACCAACAACCTCCTTCAAGCCATCCTTTTCTTGCAAAACATTAGCAACTTGTCCAGCTATTTTATTGTTTAAAAAATCCCTTGCATCACCTTCCAGTTTGTCAACAGCATCCACATTGAATCCAAGCAGATCACTGACCATATTATCCTCTGCCACCACCTCTGCTCCAGCCTTTTCTTTTTTAATTCTACACGCCTTGTCGTCATGACCTTGGTGTTTGCAGTAGGCACAATACCTAGGAATGTTGTCGTACACTATTTCTTGATGGAACTCGACAGTTTTACCAGAAGCTGAATCTATAATCTGTAGCATGTCCTTTTTAGAATGTTTATCCAATAGATCAAGTATAACCTTAACTCTTGCTGCGCTAGGTCTCGTTCTATCCTGTGTCACCATATCAACATCAAGAGGTTTTCCCACAGTTGAGGCTATAAAAATTAACGATCTCTTAGCAAAGAAATTTGGTGGCAGGCCTGGAAGCAAAATCCATACGACTGCCCTGGACGTCTCCTCTTTCGGATTGAATCCCAAAGTCCATGGATATGTTCCGAAGAAATATTCGTCACCTTTGGATTTAAGATATCCAGTCGACTTTGAAAGGAAGTGAACATAATCATTGAAGATATCAAACCAGATTAACAGATGACGAAATTCCAATAGTCCAACGTTACAATGACCTTGAACATCGAATTGCGACGAAAATTCTTCGCACTTCCGATATGTCAGGTCTGCCATAAGAGAATTTTAAAACAACTGCCTGATGTAAACCTTCTTCCCTAATGAAGTTGATCACGTCTTCCATTGAGAATTGAATAATTGGTTCACCATGATCAAATTTAACTGGACAAAGTTCAATTTTTTGTCAGAGTAGGCTGACTTGCTTGTAATGTTGTAGCATACGATTGCTTTGAAGTGTCTTTTGGATCACCTTTTCCGTGATTTTGACTTACCTCTCCCATAGCCAAAGGCTGGGGAGAGATCAATGCAGCCATGGCTGCCCAGCTCACAAAACAACTACAAAATTCGAGAGATGGAACAAGGACTCATCCATTGTTCTATACAACCGAGAATTGAAGAAAATCTGAAAATTTTCTTTGAGCTACAATGATTGTATAATCAAATTAAGATCTTGAATAGATGGTTAAGGATTTGGATAAGAAAACAAGTGAGGATTGATCGCAATGAGAAGGGGGTTATTTTGACACCACCTTTGCTACCATCCACCGCCAGATTCCGAAAATATGACCAATGAATAGAGACGGAATCATTATTCACCCTTCTTCCTGATTAGAGAGAGAATTTTCGGAATCACTGTTCACTCGGCTTATGCAAGATATTTGTTTTCCATCCTCAACATCAAATCATGAGATATTAAATACACCAAGTTAAGATTATCTCCTTCATGTGAAACTCGTATGCTTGAATCTGCCCGTTTTATGAACCTAAGGAATGGACAAGTGGGATGGACCCGGTTAATCCTGAGTTCCTTTGTCAATCTTCAAAACATAACCTTTACTTCGGCTAACAAATCCCCATTTTTGATGATGTCAAACTCTGTGCTTTTCATAAACTTAGGCCCTGTTTCAACTCATCTCAACATCAACACAATCTTAGAAATATTTTTTCTTTTTATCACTTATCATCAAGGACCAGATACACTAGGTTATAAACATCACTGTTTAAAGTGTAAAGCATAACATTTTCCCCCCTTTTGGCATCGTCTTAAAGTTCATAAAAATATGAGATAACTATATTTTAAAACTTACTCGTGGCCATTGGGGATACTTCAAATGCAGTCATGGATTAATCATCATAGATCAAGCTAAGAATTTTAACCATTAAAGAAATATAAACAAATAGTTACACCAAAAATAGTGAATTTCATTGATGATTGATAAGATTCTACCACAACGCATAAGAAGAAATAAAAATACTGAAAACATGAGCAAAAGAAACAAAACGTCCCGAATTGGGGTCACTGGTTGATCTTCACTAGGCTAGGAGGCTTAAGGCTTGGAAGAGGTAGGGCTGAGTTATTTGCTTGGAGAAGTTTCAACATGTCTTGAAGAATTCCATCATTCTTCTCCTTTTCTCTTGCAATTTCAGTTATGAGAACATCTCTCTCAGATTCTACCTTAACCAATCATGTCTTCAGCCTTTCTATCTCAATATCCTTTGCCTTACTCTCTTGTACCAAGACTTTGACTTTGCTATTGATATGTGCCTTTATAGATGAACCAGGTTCATTAAGTATGACATTGACTTAATAATTGCAAGCAAGCAGAGTATTAATCCCACTTCTTTATAGATACCTTGAAATGTGCAGCACATTTTTGAGAATGAAACCGTAGGGAATGACATGAGTTTTGGTGCCATTGATAACTGTATCAGTAGGTCCACGAAGGTTTCCTGTTCAGATGGAACATGTTCATCTATATTTTTGTTAAGTTGAACCAACCCCTCAGCCGCTTCCCCAGACCCACCTCCCCCTATTTTGCTCACGCTCTCTTCTATTTCACTAAATTCCTCTCCCCAAACAACTATTTCACCAGTTTTTTTTGTTAGACCAACATAAATAGGTGAAGAATCAACCACTCTTGTACCCTTTCCCCTCACAGTACTCCTAGCACCCTTGCTCTTTTTTTTCATTTTTACCACCAACTTCTCCAGATTATATAGTCTCAACAACTGCTGTACATCCTACAAATCTGTTCTCAAAATTTACAGCAACTTTAGAAATTGTCTCAGGAGAATCTTTATAGTCAAAAGATACCTTATCAGCTACTTTCTTCCCCCTTAGTAGCAGACTTAAATAAATTTTAGGATTCTTCTTCCCTACCCGCTTTCAATTGCTTGTTTATTTTCTCGATCTCCTCACCTTTCAGAGGTGTTCGACAATCAAAGCTAGGGCATAGAAAAGAAAAGAATTAGATTATATTTGGAAGATGAAAGAAGAATAAAAGTTTCTGACGGCTTGAGAAATATGAAATAAGAAATACACTAAATATTATCAATATATATACGAATTATTGATGGGGTAACTACAGCTTTCAGACTCTTAGAAGTTTAGTCAAACTGAAATTCAGTTTTGAAGAGACGTTGGAGAGTATCGCTAAAATCTAGGTGCTTTCATTCGATTGGGACTCTTTTAAACTAGACTGGTTCACTTGTAATGGATAAGTCCAAAAGGAGCTTGGTATTTGATAGGAATCTTCTCATGATCCAAATATAGTAATTTCAAATTATGCAGAGTGTGGAAAACATACCGTATTATCTTGATAAACCGGGTTCTTCACTGAAAATTCTCTTGTGTAAGTCTAAATTTGCCAAAATAGAGAAAATATCATTAGTGATTAATGAGTCATTTTAACACATGGCACAAGAGTATACTATGTAAAGTATGAGACTGAGCAAGATTTAATCTAACTATACACAATTTACAGACTTTCTAACCAAATAATTTTTTTAAATTTTTTTCGTTTAACCTTGAACTTGTCCTTTTAGGTGATATTAATCATACATAATTCCCACATGTTCCTCTCAAAGTGATCTCTACTTAAACCTGTTGTGAAGATGTCAGCAATTTGCTTGTCAGACGCACAAAACTCCACAATGATCAAGCCTTTTTTATAGTTGTCCCTAAAAAAATAGTGTCTAACATCTATGTGCTTAGTTCTCTTATGATCAACAAGATTCTTAGTCATACTAATAGCACTAGTGTTATCACAGATAATAGGGATGCAACTAACTTCAATACCAAAATCCATCAACTGTTGCTTGATCAACAACAATTGAGCACAATCATGAAGCAACATCAACATACTCAGCTTTAGCAGTAGATAAGGCCATTGGATTTGCTTTTTAATAGCCCATGATACAAGACATGAACCAAGGAAGTGTTCCATACCTGAGGTTCTCTTCCTATCCACTAGGAAACCTGCATAATCAGTGTTAGCATATCCCACTATGTTAAAATTACTACCTTTTTTATACCAAAGGCAAAGGTCATGGGTGCCTTCCAAGTATCTCAATATTCTCTTTTCATTAGTCAAGTGGGTCTCCTTTGTATTTGTCTGAAATAGAGAACAAAGACCTACACTACATACAATGTCAGATCTGCCAGTAGTGAGATATAAAAAGAACCAACCATTCCCTTATACACCTTCTAATCAACAGATGAACCAGGTTCATCTATATCCAATTTCGTGGATGTTACAATAGGAGTGTCAATTTCTTTGGATGTTCCTTCCTGTTTTTGTTAGTGAGGAATAGGTTCATGGATAGGTTCCCCCGAGGTTTGAGGATCAGTTATTCTCTAGTCAGTTCCCCCTGTCATGTTGCCCAGGTGGAAGGACCTATTTCATCACATATTCCTTTTTGTGATACATATTCAGGTGGACTGTGGTTTCGCCAATTAAATTTCTTATCAGCCCAAGCTCTTCATTATCTTGCTCCTGCCTCACAAAATGAATGTTAATTTTTCAATAAAATAAAATATACATTTTTCTACACACAGTTCTTTTACTGAGTATCTTATAAGCTTTACTATGTGAAGAATATCCCAAGAATACTCCCTCATCACTTCTGGGATCATACATACCTAGGGAGTCTTTGGCAATATTGTGCACAAAGTACTTGTATTTAAATGCCCTAAGATGAGATATATTTAGCTTTCTCCATTTAAGTGACTCATAGGGAAACTTCTTAACAAGAGGTCTAGTCATGCAACTATTTATAATGTAGTATGCAAAAATTCAGCAAACATGGCATTTTCAAATTTAGTTCCATGATCAGACCTAATTGATGCAAGTTGATTACCTAGTTGTTTCTGAGTTTTTCTAACAAAAGAAGTAAAAATCTCAAATGCTTCATCTTTAGATGTTACAAACAATGTCGAACTAAACCTAGAGTAATCATCAACAAGCACCATCACAGATATTTTACCACCTCCACTTAATGTTCTCATTGGATCATAGAGATCCATATGGACCAGTTCCATCATTCTGGTGGTACTTACCATTTTCTTGCTTTTGAAAGAGGATCTTACCTGCTTATCCCTATCACAAGCCTCACAAATTTTATCTTCCTTGAACTTAATGTTAGGCGGTATTATCACCAAGTCCTTGGAGACTAGTTCGTTGAGTTGACTTAGACTGGCATGTCCAAGTCTCTTGTGCCAAATGAGGGGATCATTGTCCAACACACTTATGTAAGTGAGTGCATTTTCTGAAAGTGTGGACAAATCTACAATGTATATATTGTTTACTTTTTTTCCCTGGAAAAGAATCTTGTTAGTGGTAAGATTAATCACAAAACATTTGGTAGAGGTGAATGCTACCAAGTTACCTTTATCACACAATTGTGATTGTCTTATTAGGCAGTATTTTAGGCCATCTATCAATTAAACATTCAAAAATAGAATGAGAATCAGTCTTACCTACCTTTCCAACCCCAATGACCTCACTTTTCTTCCCATTTCCAAAGAAGACATTTCCTCCTTTGAGGTCCTCAAGTGAAAGGAATTGGTTCTTGCTTCCTATCATATGCTTTGAGCAGCCACTATCCATGTACCATATTTGGATGCTCCCCTTCACTTGGACCCGCAAAAGGACATTAGGGGTTAGTCTTAGGAACCCAAACTAGTTTGAGTCCCTTTCTATAGGCAAAAGGGTGGATAAGATTCTTTTTAGCCCAACGTGGCAGCCTATTTTTCCCTTGAACAAATTCTTTATTCTTATTACTAGCCTTTTCTTTTCCAATACATTTTGATTTATAATGACCAGTTTTACCACATTGTATGCAAATTATGTTCTCAAGAAGTGTGAGGTACTTGCTTTTGGGATCCCACTTAGGTGTAGGGGTCCCGTAGACCAGTCCTCTCTTATTGCTACTATGGTGGTCATGTATCCATGGAAGTTCATCAGAGGACCGATTCCATTTAGAGGTTCTGTCTGACTCATGCTTAACCTTGTTTAGATCCTCCTTAAGGACTCTTATATGCTCATCTCTTTTGTACAACTCATCTTTTATTTTTCTTACATTTTCTTCTAATGTGAGTTGTGTGTGATCAGATTCCTTTTTACCAGTTCTTAATTTCAATTTTAGATTTTCATATTTGAGCTCTAGGACTGTGGTGTCAAGTTCATGAACCTGGTTCTTCAACTCAGCATTTTTACTATCACTTTCGCTAGCCTACGTTTCAGGTTTTTTCACTTACTTTCAGAATCACACACTCCTTAGAAAGTTGTTCCTTTTCATTGTTCATAACCTCAAATTCATCAATGAAATCTAGAAGTAACTCAGATAGCCTTTATTTAGACAAAAATTTAATTTTTTCTTTAAGATAATTTATACTTACCTCAGATTCCTCATCGGATTCTCCAATTGCCATAAGTGCTTCTTCATCTCCATCTTTACCCTCTGAGCCCTCATCTGAGATTTCTCCGCAGGTAGCAACCATAGCCTTTGTTGATCCTTTGTTCTTCTTGAGTTGAACATGTTCCTTCTTCTTGTTCCTTCTTTCAGCTCTTTCTTTCTTCCATTCAATTTCCCATTGAGGGCAGCTTCTAATGTGGTGATCAGTCCTCCTACGCTTGTAACCACCCTCATTGGTTCGTTTTTCATGAACCTTTGGTTTGCTGTAGCTTCCACTTCTTGAAGGACCATTTCCTCTCATTAAGTACTTCTTTAATTCTTTTGTGATCATGGTCATTTCATCCTCTTCTAGATCAGCACCTTTAGTGATTCTAAATGACATGCTCCTTTCCTTCTTGGGTGCATCCATCTTCATGGTTTGCCTTCTAAGTTCATAGGCTGTTAGATTTCCAATTAGCTCGTCCAACTTAAGAGTGGCAATGTTCTTTGATTCCTCAATGGCAGTGATTTTTCTTTCCCAAGTGACTGGCAGAACACTTGTCAAAAAATTTTCAACTTTGTCCTCTACAAGAATAACCCTTCCAAGAGACTTAAGTTCATTTCTCAGTGTGGTGTACCTTGTATACATCTACTGGATGGTTTTCCCTTCCTCTATTTTTAAATTCTCACATTGAGAATATAGCAATGTTCCTCTTGATCTCTTTACATGAGGAGTTCCTTCATGAGCCACTTGTAAGGTATCCCATATTTCCTTGGCAGTGGTACAACTTTAAATTCTACTGTACTCGTCTGGACCAAGTCCACACACAAGCCATTTTTTGGCCTTAGCATTATTTTCCCATTTTCTCAAGTCCTTAGCATTGCAGTCGGCTCTTGCTTTTGGCACATCTACTCCTTCAACATTTTTCTTCATGGTAGCAAGGGGACCATCAGTGACAATATACCATAGCTCATAGTCTTCTCCGATGATGTGATCTCTCATTCTATTTTTCCACCAAGAGTAGTAGTGGCCATTAAAGAGTGGAGGTCTATCAGTGAATTGCCCTTCCCAGTTTCCAGGTGGTGCACTCATCTTGATCTTTTTCTAAGGTGTTAGCCTCTTCAAGGATAACCTGCTCTGATACCAATTAATGTTATAAATAACAATACCACACAAAAGGGGGTGATTTGTGTGGTACCCAATTTTTCGCTTAAACTGCTTATGAAGGACCTGGTTCTTCTATGTGTTCCAACTACTGCTGTTGCGGAATAATAAATACAGAAAATAAAGACACAGAGATTTTACGTGGAAAATACCTGGCTCAACAGGTGAAAAAACCATGAGCTACTACTCCGTAGGATTTTTCCAAACTTCCAATAAAATTATTGAGCCAAAACAGCATTTACAAAACTCTTTGTAAACCTAAGGATTAACTCTAATCCTGTTGTGGCAACAAGCCTACAATTGTTGCGACAACTTCAAGTTATACTCTAACTTGAATACTCTATTACCTATTATAATTGCTTCTATGAAATCTGAAAGGTACAATATAAAGCAGCTACTACAATCGAACTAGAAATGATGAAAGACACATAAAACTCTTTATAGAGCTGATTCTTCAATCTGGTTCATGTAGCTTCAGGTTTTCACACTTAAATCGCACATGAATTGCTTGCAAAAAGCCTTGCCGTTTTTCTCCCAATTTATGATTAACTTCTGCATTTTTGTGCAACCACTTTGATGTGAGAACATCCAACAATTTATAGAGTTAGTAGATGAGGAAATAAATAGTGTTTTGATGTAACTCTTCCTTGGTGGAAGAGTTCTAGTTGATTTCAACTTCTAACTCCTTCCGTATCTTGGATAGTGTTCTCTTTGATTAAGGACTCCTTCTCCTTATCAATAATGCAACCTTTTCGATCATGAGATATTAAATATACCAAGTTAAGCTTATCTCCTTCACGTGATACCCGCATGCTTGAATCTGCCCGTTTTATGAACCCGAGGAATGGACCACTGGGATGGACCCGGTTCATCCTGAGTTACTTTGTCAATCTTCAAAACATAACCTTTACTTGGGCTAACACGCCTTTATTACACTTGTTGCGGTATGCAATTCGATTGCACCCTATTAGTACAAATTCATCCTTATTCTACCATATCAATTCACCCTTATCACATCTGCGACTATGCAACCCGATCCTACTATATCAGTACCAAATACTCAATGTGCACAGTCAAATCAATAACTAAAATCACGAGTAACCTATACGATCAATAAATATCAAAATGAACCAAAAAGAAAACCTGGTACAACACGGGAATTCATACAGGTAATACTACACAGTAAGTCAAGTCTGGTAAATGATAATTAGAATGTGCAAGTATGTCAGTTAAGGCAAGTAGCAGTGAATCATGAAAATATGAAAGGATCTAACATTATAAGCAGAAGGAAACACTGATTAATAGGTAGAAATTAAGCATAGAATACATTTAAGGCATATAACATTTAAGGCAGGCAATGAGATAATTAAGGAAAAGAGAAAGATCAGGTAAAATAAGTAATTCAATGGCGCATAAACATTCGTCACCTCGCATATATGCCGCAACAAATGAAATTAACATAGCACATAGTCCGACGCTTCTTAATTTTCTCATTTCAAGGTTAAACTCAATAATTACCTCACTCTACAATTAGTTCTGAGCTATACTGGGGCCATTCCCCAAGAATCCTCCTCCAAACCACTCAGATCTAGCCATAATCGACTCAATAACATCAAATATTACTATAAAAAAAATCAGTTACAATGAATAAATTTAAAATTTTGCAAACTTTCTCCCAAAAAGTCAAAAATCGACCCTAGACCCGCTTGGTCAAAACCTGAGGTTTGGACCAAAATTAATTTACCCATTCAACCCCGAGCTCGATTATGCAATTAGTTTCACAATCCGACCTTAAATTAAGATCTAAATCCCCAATTTTCAAAAACCCTCCATTTCTTCCTAAATCCATAATTTTCTCTCATTGAAGAATAAAGATTAGGGCTAGGAATTAATAGGTGATGTCAGAAATAAAAGAAAATGAGTTAAAGTATACAAACATATGAATTGATGTTGATTTTTCTCTTCACAATTGCTCCTAGGCTGAGCTCTAATGGAAGGGTTATGAATAATGGGAGAAATCCCATTTTTGGGATATGTTAATCCCTGGGCATCAGACCTTCTTTGCATTTGTGAAGAGCCTGACGCGATCGCAAAGCAGCGGTTAAAATAGCTTACGCGTTTGCGAGATAACCTTCACGTTTATGAAGGCTTATACCCCCTAGCCTTCTTGTTCGCGAGCTAGTGCTCATGTTCGTGTAGAAGAACGATTGTTCCCTCCCCCAGGTCCCAAAAGCTATGTGTTCGCAAGAAGCTGGTTGCATTCTCGAATGGTAAGGCCCATTGCTCCGCGTTTGCAACCCAACTATCGCATTGGCGATGAAGAAAATCTACCAAGCCCTAGTTCAACTACCATAAGCTAAAATTTATTATCCGTTTTGCTAAGCTAAAAGGGCACTACATGACAGTTAAAGGCACAACATAACATTAAAGGACACTAAACAACAATAAAGTCGCATATTATTATACATACAACACTAATTATTCAAATTAATGATTATATATTTTTTTTTTATAAATTTATAGCACATAAATAAACTAATTCGAATAAAAAATAAAAAAATAATTATATCACAAAACGATTACAAAAAACATGTAACATAGTAAAAGTAACTAATTAGTACTTTATATATATGAGTTTTACCAAAAAATAAGTCGGAATACCTCGATTTACAGTTTTTTGAATTGTGAAAAAATTGATGATTTGACCACCGAAATGAGTAATAGAAGAGATATACTACACGACAACACCTTATATCCTATGTTAGCTCGCTAGGGACACAATTCTTGGGGTATATGTGTGCTCTAATGGAGGTTTAGTCTTTAAAAAAGAAGGGGGTTCGTTTTTTTGATTCTGTCTGCGAGGAAGATGTATAGAGAAAAAACTGAATTGGAATTAAAGATGATTTGGCATGGTACGTGGACTGGTCAAATAGTCAAAGAGTAATAAATGACTAAGAGGCACGCAAGACAACAGACACGGGAGGAGGAAAGAAAACAGACACGAGAGGGAGTCTTAGATACAAGTCACGTATCTATTCAAGTCATTTAATACCAACGGATAAAAAGGGCACTGAGGACAAGAATCTGATGACATAAAGTAGTCTAAATTCATTATTAAATACTTGATACGTTAGTCAATTTATTTAATAGCAATGATTGTGTAACGTCTCATTAAATACTCTTTATTATTTAGATTAAGCCGTTACTCCTTGTCAGCATTAAAAGGAGGAGGTTCCATCATATGTAAGGACATGAAATATCATTTTAAATCATACTGAAATACGAAATTTTTTATTGCTTTAAACTTATTCTCTCAAAGTCTATTAATTTGATCTCTAGATTATCAGTAACCGACTTCTCAAAATTCGCGCTTTGACCAAATTATATTTTTTGGTTAAATAAATTGGTTCCGTTATCGGGAATCTGATAATCCATTATTTCTAAGATAACATTCAACCTATTGCCAACATGTCAAACAACAATGACAACAACAACCAGGAAAATCGGATCCATCACGTGGATGATGATGAACTCAACAATGTTATCCCTCAAGCTTCTCCACGTAGATCTAAAGAAGGAACTCCTAATGATATGTCTGAACATGTTGACAGAGGAGCTGAAACAAGAGATGAACTTTTAAAGAAAATAATCGACGCACGAATTGACAAAGCCTTGCAAGCTTTTGTTAATCGATTGCCTGCTGCACCAGCAACACCTAACAACAACACATTGGAAAACCCCCACGCTGGTCTAGTTAATAGAGCAACTCCCAGTGACTCGCAAGAAGGAGAACCAGTTAATGCAAGTAATTCTCATCTTCAAAAATTTAGTACTAACCTTGCAGAAACAACTCAAGGAGCAGAATGAGCGTATATAGAAAATCCCTGGAGTTCCACCTCTGATAAAAGGAGTGAATGTGGATAAATACTCGCAGCAACCTTGGAAACCAAGTGCCACTCTCCTACCAATTTCCCAAAGAAATTCAAAATGCCTGACATCCCAAAATATGATGGAACAACAAACCCACGTGACCACATAACTTCATTTACCACAGGAGTGAAAAGCAATGATTTGACTAAACAAGAGATTGAATCGGTATTGGTCAAGAAATTTGGGGAGACACTCACCAAGGGTGCATTAGCCTGGTATTCTCTTTTATCTGTAAATTCTATAAATTCTTTTGCTGAGCTTGCAGATTCATTTATTAAAGCATACTCGGGAGCTCAGAAAGTTGAAAAAAGAATGGAGGATATCTTTAAAATCAAGCAAGGGAACTCTGTATTGCTCAGAGATTTTGTTGATAGATTTCAACATGAGAGAGAGATGCTACCCCATGTACCAGATAATTTGGCAGCGATAGCTTTTGCAAGTAATTTGAATGACAAAAGTTCAGAAGCCACGAGGAGGCTTAAAGAAATCCTTCTTGAGTTTCCCGCTACTACTTAGAATGATGTTTATAACAGGTACAGTACAAAGCTCAGAATTGAGGAAGATATAATGTCTCAACCTCATCGGGAAGAGAGGAACGAATCTAGAAGATCTGAAACAGAAAAAAATTTAGGTAAGAGCAGGTACTATCCATATACAGAACCTGCAGGAAAAGATTCGCGATCTAGACAGAACAACCAGCAGTATAACCAAAGGTCAAGAGACAGGGGAACCGGGTTATCATCCAGGTTCAGAGGCGATCGAAACAACCAAGCGCTACGAGACGATGATAGGAATTCAATGGCACGATTTGCTGGTAATAGTTTCAATGTAACTAATTTCGAGCTCGTAGTTGTTCTCAGGAGTATGGAAGATAAGGTACGGTGGCCAAAGGAGATGCGGTCAAATCCAAACAGACGTAATCCATATCATTGGTGCGAATTTCACAATGATCACGGACATAAAACATCAGAGTGAAAATGGCATACAATATAATTATGGGGAGACCATGGATCCATGATATGGATGTTGTTCCATCAACCTTACATCAAGTTATCAAATTTACATTACCCTGAGGAATATGTCAAATTCGAGGGGATCAACAAACATCCAGGAGTATCAACACAGTAACAGATACAGGTACCGCGAGTAAAGAAAAATAGCAATTACTGGAAGCACTTGAAGGCGTCAGCAACCAAACTTCAACGGAAAAATGGATTTAGATTCAAAACCTAATGTAATTCAAGAACCTGAAGATAATGAGAACATCAAAATGACAATAGAAGAACTCGAAGCTGTGGTGTTATTTGAACAATGGCCAGAGAGAAAAGTTTACCTGGGAGCTAATCTAAATCCCGACATGCGAGGTATGTTAATTAAATTTTTAAAAACTAATGCAGATTGTTTTTCCTGGTCCCACGGTGATACGACAGGTATTCCACCGGATGTGATGACTCATAAACTTAATGAAGACCCTTTTACTCCAATCAAGAAAAAGAAACGAAAGAAATGAGCTTTCAAAAATCAAGTAATCCAAATATTGTTGGAAATCGGGTTAATTTGCGAGGTAAAGTACCCTGATTGGTTAGCTAACACGGTGGTCGTACTTAAAAAGAACGGTAAGTGGCGAGTTTGTGTAGATTATACTGATCTAAACAAGGCCTGTCCAAAAGATTCATTCCCTTTACCCCATATAGATCAGTTGATTGATGCAACCACAAGTCATGAACTTTTAAGTTTTTTAGATGCATACTCGGGGTACAATTAAATTAAAATGGACCCTAGTGATGAGGAAAAGACTTCTTTCATCACATACCGAGGGCCTTACTATTATAAAGTAATGCCATTTGGTCTAAAGAATGTAGGTGCAACCTATCAAAGGTTAGTCACTAAAATATTTCAAGAACATTTGGGGAAAACTATGGAAGTATATATAGACGACATGCTCATCAAAACCTTACGTTCTCATGATCATATTTCTCAATTAACAATTATATTTGAAATTTTACGGAAATTCAATATGAAACTTAACCCTGAAAAATGTGCATTTGGAGTTGCTTCAGATATGTTTTAGGTCTTCTTGTTTCTAACCGTGGCATTGAGGTAAATCCTTCTCAGATTAAAGCAATTGAGGAAATACCTGATGTCTTAATCAATAAAAAGGAGGTTCAAAGATTAACTGGAAGGATAGCGTCCCTAGGGAGATTTATTTCTAAATCTTCAGAAAAGTGCTTCAAATTTTTCTCTGCGCACAAAAAGTAAGATCATTTCAAGTGGAATGAAGATTTCCATCAAGCCCTTAAAGATTTGAAAGTTTATTTGTCAAATCCTCCTCTACTGGCAAAACCTAAGGAAGGTGAAAAGCTGCTCATTTATTTAGGAGTTTCAGAAGTAGCGGTAAGTGCCGTCTTAGTCCATGAGGACCAAGGTAAGCAATCTCCAATTTATTATATAAGTAAAACACTATTAGATGCAGAGAAAAGGTATCCGCAACTAGAAAAGTTAGCATTAGATCTCATCATGGCATCTAGAAAATTACGGTCTTATTTCCAATACCATCCTATTGTTGTTGTTACTGCTTTTCCATTACAAAATATCTTTCATAAACATGAACTATCAAGAAGATTAGCAAAATTGGCTATAGAACTAAGTGAATATGAAATAATTTACCAACCCCGAACTGCTATTAAATCCCAAGTACTCACCGATTTTGTAGCTGATTTTAGTCAAGGCATGCAATTAGAAGCAGAAAAAGAGTTACAAGTTTTTAATGCTGCTAATATGGGGACTGGAATATTATTTACTGTTGGTTCATCTAATATGAAGAGGGCAGGCTTAGAAATTGTTCTTATACCACCTACAGGTGATACAATTAGACAAGCTATAAATGTCACCCTGTAACTAATAATGAAGCAAAATATGAAGCGATGATTGTAGGTTTAGAGCTAGCATTAGAACTTGGAATCTTGCAAATCATAATCAAAAGTGATTCACAGCTCGTAGTAAATCAAATACTGGGGACTTACGTGGCTAAACAAACTCGAATGCAAGAGTATATTGAAAAAATACGGGAACTGATAAGACAGTTCCAAACTTGGAAAGTGATACAAATCCCAAGAGAAGAGAACTTGGAAGCGGATGCTTTAGCCCATCTCGTGTCTGCAGCAGATATAGCGAAAGATGCAAATGCATCAATCATACATTTATTCCACTCTGTTCTTGACGCTAATAAAAATGAGGTAAACTTTAATCATTTAACTTGGGATTTGAGAAACTAAATCGTATTTTTTTGCAGCACGGAATCGTACCTGCGGATAAGGTGAAGGCTCATTCACTTAGAAAGAAAGCTGGTCGTTATTTCCTATATCAACGGAACCTTTATCGAAAAATATTTGGTGGACCATTAGCCAGGTGTTTCGGACCTTCTCAAACAGAATATGTGATGAGAGAAAAACACGAGGGACATTGCGGAAATCATGCAGGAGGCGAATCACTTGTAAAGTCATTGATTCTAGCAGGATATTACTAGCCTAGAATGGAAGAAGAAGCGAATGACTTCGTATCTAATTATGACAAATTTCAGAGGTATGGAAATAACATACATAGACCAGCTGAGTTATTACATCCTGTCATAGCTCTGTGGCCCTTCATGAAATGTGAAATGGATATCGTAGGACCATTACCCCAGGCAAAAGATCAGGTAAAGTTTCTACTCGTGCTTACTGATTATTTCACTAAATGGGTAGAAGTAGAGGCATTTAAACAGGTACGAGAGAAAGAAGTTAAAGATTTCATTTGGAGAAATATAATTTGCCGCTTTGGTATGCCAAAGGAGATCGTATGTGATAATAGACCACAATTTGTAGGAGCTCAATTCACAAAATTATTTCAAAGTTGGCAAATCAAAAGAATTATGTCGACACCATATCCTCCAGTAGGTAATGGGAAAGCAGAGTCTACAAACAAAGTAATTATCAACAACCTACAGAAAAGGTTACAAGAGTCAAAAGGCAGTTGGCCTGAAGTATTACCAGCGGTATTATGGGCATATAGAACGACAGCAAAAACAAGTACGAGAGAAACACCATTTTCAATGATATATGGTGTGGAAGTTTTGATACCGGTTGAGATAGGTGAACCTAGTACACGACGTGTTCAAGCAGAGGAAGAATCGAATAGTGAAGAGTTACGGGTAAATCTTGATCTACTCGAAGGGAGAAGAGAAGCTGCATTAATAAGGATGCCAGCACAAAATTAAGTAGTTGAGCGATATTACAATAGGAAGGCACACCTCAGGCTCTTTAAAATTGGGGACTTCGTGTTAAAAAAAATTGTTCCAATCTACAAAAATAGCTAATTCAGGAAAGCTAAGTCCAATGTGGGTAAGACCTTATAGAATTCACAAAATTGCGGAGAAAGGAGCATACGAGCTGGAAACAATGGATGGCAAAGTTTTACCTTCACATTGGAATGCCGTTCATTTAAAGAGGTATTACTTCTAAGGAAGTACCCAAGGTCAGGTATCGCAATGTTAGAATTTTCTCTTTGAATTGTTAAAATTATACTAGCGATTTTAGATGCTAGGCAAAAATCCTAACTCGTGCCAAATGATGAGTCACGGCCTGCACGGCAAAATGGAATACTCTTAAATTCTTAGCCCAGGGTTACATTAATCTGATGAAAATACACATGTGTTAGGTAGTCTTTATCTATAATCGCGCCTGTGAGTCCTGTATATTTTTCTATTTAAGGAAAAGGGCCAAAATTCGGAGCAAACACACAAGTGTTCGAGACTTCATACTTCACCACTCAAACACTTGGGGGACTATACTATATACACACGAGTTTGTGCAGAAGAATAGATATGAGTGCAGAAGAACAGATACGAGTGAGCAGGATTTAAAATGAAAAATCAAGCTGCAAGAATTCAAGTGTCAAGCAAAAATCACGAAGTAAAAACAAAAAGCATTCATCATTGTGTTCTTTACTATGAGAACAATGGAGTCACCTCTCAAATCTTCCTAATATATATGGTCGTGACTATGTACAGGTTATGAAAAACCTTATTTATTTTATAAATTTGTTAAAATAAAACAGTTACGAGAAAGCTGTAGATGTACTTCAATACATGTAATACTAAAAAAACTTGTCAAAGTTCATGAATAAAGACTTGCCAAAAGTTATTTCATACGAAAAATGTATGCTCCTATTTTCTTTCATAGTATTGTAACACCATTATGAAGTTGAGATGTCTTCTTCATTAAGTGTCGATAAATAATAGGGTCCTCTTTTATTTTCCTCATGATGATAATACATGAGAAGAATTATAAAAGCATTTTCTAAAAAGATAAACATGCTAACCTATTCTCTAAGTCCTAAAAAGAAAAATAGGCAAGAACAGGGTAAATAGAAAACTATCCTATAAAGTCTAGAACGAAGTAAATAGACAAGAATAAATAAAGAAGTACTAGTCAAACTTCTTAACATAAAAGGCTAAGGGAAAAACTTTGTCAATACAATACAATTTTTTTTAAAACAAATGCCCCGTTATAGAAACTGGGGACTTCATTAAAAAACTAAGCGGTTACATCATCAAGAAAAAAGGTAATGTCAAACACTTTTGCTGGTCACTAAGGGGATTGGAACATCAGAAGTTGCAGCCTCATTAGACTCGATAGTAACTTCTAAGGGAGCAGCAACATCAGCAGTTTCAGCTGAACTTGAAGTATTAACATCCTCGAGGGAAGCAATAGTCACAAGAATTTACATTCCCACGGGCTGTGTTATAGACAAATCACCCTCGGTCACTAGAATCGTAACTTCAACAATTTCAGCAGCTACCTCAAAGTTCAAAGGCTCTTCTACCCCAGGAGTTTCAACTGTTGGAGAGGAAATGTCAATTAGCTGGTCAGGAGAAGGAATTTTTATAGGTTGGCTGTTCTTCTCAATCGTGTCTAAGACTTTGGCTAACTCAAATTGCAAGTTAAAATTTTCTTGAGATGCCTCCATCAAAGCATCACGACGAGACTTCAAAAAAGCCCAGTTAACCTCGTAATTAAAATTCTCTGCAAGAGAATTGTAATTATTCTCCAAGTTTTCATAATCCCTTCCCCACGTAGCAAGGGCGTTCTTCATTATTTCTTGCTCATTTAAGTGGGAATCAAGGGAAGTATGAAGATTGGCACAGGAACTCTCCAACGCATGAACTTTATCAGAAGAAATCTTTAGGTCATCCCGAGTCTGGTTCAAGTTCTGCACTAATTCCTTAGCATATTCTTCTTTTTTCTCTATAAGTACTTTGAGTTCTTTAATTTCTTCATTAGCCTTTGACAATGAGTTATTCAAAATCTTTTTATCCTTTTTTACTTGGCTTGTGGAAGCCGTTGCAATCCCTAGCTCTGAGGATCAAGTACGATTTTGCTTCTCCAGTTGAGATTTACAAGATTGCAACTCCTCAATGCTCCCTAGAGCACCTTCAAATTGTTCCTTCCAATTTTGAGCCTCAAACTGTGCTTCTTTAGATATTCTCTTAGCATCAGAAGCAGCCTTTGCAGACCCACGTGCCTTCTTCTCCAAAATAGAGATCCTCTCCATTAACTCGGTTCGAATTAGGTTGGCCTACGAATATGAGACACAGAAGTAAGAACTTAAAATCAAGGTATAGCAAATATTCAGTAAGAACTTAAAATCAAGGTATAGCAAATATTCAAGATAAAAGAAGTTACCTTCAGTGTCGAATGAACTATGTCGTTCATTAAGGTATAACCGTTGCGGCTCTGTATCTTTGTCCTATCCACATCTCCAATGAGAGGCTCGAGCCAAACATTAGCTCCCCTAATCCTTAAAAGTCTATGAGTAGCAGGTACTTCAAGTGTAACTTTTCTCATAGCCATACCTCTGTTAGTGGGGCCAGATTCTGAATGGGTGACAAAGGAAGAAGGGGTAGTGGAAGGAGGAGTAGTAGATGAGGTGAATATAGCAGGAGCTGCAGAAGTCAAAACATGAGCTGAAGGAATAGGCACGGGAGCTAAAGAAGGAACGGAAGTAGGAACATATGAAGTAGATGAACGAGAAGCAGAGGTTGTCACAGGGGAAGAAACATTCACGATTAAAGAAGGAATAAAAGAAACATGAGAGATGTGAATTAAAGCAGATAAAGGAATTTCATTAGAAATAGGGACGAGTTCCCCACTTTCAAAGCGACTCACAAAGAGATGGTGAACATATTCACTTGTGTCTCTAGGTGCTAGATCTTCATCAGAGTGGATCAGAACATGCTCGGTAATGGAAGTATGAGCAGGAGAGGTACAAGCAAGAGAGGTACGAACATGAGCATCTTCATCTTCTTCTTCAATAATGACGCACATCCTAACTCTTGGTCTAGATACCAATGAGGTATTACCTTCTTCCTCATTCTCTGTATCCACTACCATAGGTTTTCTCTTAGCTATCAAAGCTTTAGCCTTGTCCAAACCAAGTGAGGTATTGGCAGTAGTACGCATAGCTAAAGCACCATCAGCTGCCATCCCTTTTATACCAAATCCTGACAAAAAGAGGGATTTGAATTTATTATAGAGGTTTATCATATGTATCTAAAAAACATATACAAAAAGAGATACATACCGTGTGTTTTCACTTTCCACCCATGTAAGGAAGAAATAGACCTCCAAGTTCTATCTTCCTTAGGAGCAGTTTTCAAAATCGAATCTACCCAACCACGGAAGTTGGGAATAGGCTCCATATCTCCCATGGTTGCTACAAAAGACCAAAAGAGGGATAAGATTAGAGAAAAAAATCAAAATCTCAGAAAATACGTCCGGGAAAGTAAGCAGAAACTTACGTGCAAAGTTTCACTTCTCAGGGAAGGGAATGTTTGATTCACCCAGCTAATCCAATGTACGAACATAAATGTAACGAAGATACCACCCACGATCTTTATCATCTTCGTGGTTTACTAAAACTTTCTTGCTCCTCGCAGTTAAGGTAAAAACCCCATGACGTAGTAAACTAGGGTGGTATAAGTGAATGAGATGGGGAAGCGTAACACTGATTTTCACTTTAGTAGAAAAAATCTCAAACAAACTACAACCCTCCATACTAAAGGGCCAACTTTAGCCAAGCAAATGTTTAAAAATCGACTGAAATCAAGGATAACTGGATCTATGGTAGGTTTGAATCCCAAAGTGAAGGGGTAGGTGTAAACAAAAGAATATCCGGGCCTATAGGACGAAATTCTCTGATTTATGGAAGGAAATAATTGACGGACACTTTTTTTCCAATTACAATCTTTCCTAATAGTAGGGATTGTGAATTCAGTTATAAGAGAGGGGTAAGCATCGACCTTTTCTAATTTTGAAATTTTCTTTTGAAGAGATGTTCTATCACTCACAAAAGATAAATCACTGGGGATAATCTCTTCAACTGTGGGTTCTTGAGAAGGGTCAGAAACTTCTTTACCTTTCAAAGATGGAGTTTTAAAAGAAGAACCTTTAATGCCAGAACTAGAAGAAAGAGTAGAAGAACCAGTCAAACCTCCACGTGTAGATCCCAAACTTCGAAGTCTTCCTCCCCCGCCTCTTGTATGTTTAATCGGCGCAGGCGCATTAGGGAATTGATCCTAGAACCTTTCTGGGGTTAGGGTTCGGAGATGCCATTATTGGATAAGCTTGAACTAAGGAGAAGTAAAAGAAGGTAAAGGAATGCTTGATGAAAGTTGATGAAGAAGATGACAAAGGAAGTGCGAATTAGAAGGTTATATGGAACAACCGTCAAATTAAGGGGTGCAATGATGGAAAGCCTATATTAAAGATAACTATCACTTTGTAAATAGAGGAAATTGAATAAGCCTAGAAAAGTGGGTAAAAACTGCAGATCCAATCAATAAATGACACGTGTATGGAGCATTAAATGAGAAAGATAAATGAGACGTCAACACTGTCACACGCATTAATTGTGACAAAAATTCATTTTTATGAAAATTCACTTTCCAATTATTTAATTGATAAATAAATGAAAAGTGGTGGGACTATTTGTATTGGAAAAAACTGAATTGGAATTAAAGATAAAGTGGCATGACACATGGACTGGTCAAATAGTCAAAGAGTAATAAATGATTAAGAGGCACGAAAGACAATAGACACGGAGGAGAAAAGACAACAGACACGGGAGGAGAAAAGAAAAGAGACACGAGAGGGAGTCTTAGATACGAGTCTCATATCTATTCAAGTCAATTAATACCAAGGGATTAAAAAGGCACCGAGGACAAGAATCTGATGACAAAAAGTAGTCTAAATTCATATTCAAATACCTGATACGTTAGTCAATTAGTATTTAATAACAATGATTGTATAACGTCTTATTAAATGCTCATTATTATTTATATTAAGTTGTTACTCCTTGTCAGCTATACAAGGAGGAGGTTTCATCATCTGTAAGGACATGAAATATCATTTTACATCATACTGAAATACGAAAGTTTTTATTACTTTTAACTTATTCTCTGAAAATCTATTATTTTGGTCTCTAGATTATCAGTAACCCGAATTCTCAAAATTCACGCTTTGACCAAATTATATTTTTGGTTAAAAAGAAGACAACTTAGATTTTTTAATATATATATATATATATATATATATATATATATATATATATGTGTGTGTGTGTGTGTGTGTGTGTGTGTGTGTGTGTGTGTGTGTGTGTGTGTGTGTGTGTGTGTGTGTGTGTGTGTGTGTGTGATGTGCCTACCTATCTTTTCAACTTCCGATATAGCGCATCCCGTATATGCACTATATTATATTTTGACCGCCATGCGCTATACTTTAACGAACAAACGTACCGTTAAGATATAGCGCATTCAACCCATGCGTTATATATAAATTGGTCATCAGTTAATTTTTTCATATATTTTTATGCTTTGAGTCCAAATAAACAATACTTTGGCTCGTAACACTTAGCTCAATTAAGCTCTATCGAGGCTCTACACCACTCTATTGCGATTTTGCCCCATCTACCATACTTGAGTCCCTTAAAAAAGAAAATTTTTCTACTACTTTAGAGTCATCAGGCTGTTAGTCACGAAGAACCGCAAGCAAAATTAAGTAACTTTAAGATTCTTTAACAATTAACTATTATTCAGTAATCGTACATTTTAGATTACATTTGAAATGTTGGATACATAGGCCTCTTGATGAAGAGGGAGAGGAGGTGTTCTCGGGGCCGACCGTGGATTAGATGGGGAACTTTGACTAAGGAGAAAGCCCAGGAGTTGGAGAGGAGGCTAGTTAACGGTGGAGCTTGGAGTAGTTCTGGGGAAGCGGATGCAATATGGTCAATGACGGCGAACTTGGTTAGGGAGGCAGCGCGGGATGTGCTTGGGGTAGCCAAGGGTTATTTAGGCAGATATCAAGGTGTGGTGGTGGAATGAGGTAGTCCAAGGAAAAGTGGAGGCGAAGAAGGTGGCGTTTGCTAAGTTGTCAGGGAGCTCAAGCAAAGAAGAAACGAGAGCGAACAAGGAAAACTACAAGGTGGCGTGGAAGGAAGCGAAACAGGCGGTCATAGAAGCTAAAAATGCAGCATTTGGGCGCATATACGAGGAATTGGGGGAGAAAGGTGGGGACATGAAGTTATTCTGGTTGGCTAATGTGAGGGAGAGGAAGGTGCAGGATCTAGACCGAGTTAGGTGTATCAAGGATGAGGATGGTAGAGTTCTGATGGGGGAGTCCCAAGTCAAGCGGAGGTGGAAGGAGTACTTTCGAGACATGCTTAACGAGGAGGGGGATCGAGACATAAAATTAGGGGAGTTGGGGCATTCAGAGTGTCATAAAGACCTCGGGCACTGCAGGAGAATTAAAGTGGAGAAGGTCATGAGGTCTTTGCGTAGGATGAGTAGGGGTCGAGCGACTGGGCCAGACGAAATTCTGGTGGAGTTCTGGAAATGCATGGGTAGGTCAGGAGTGGAGTGGTTTTCTAGGTTGTTTAATGTGATCTTTAGGACTAAAAGGATGCTGGAGTACAGTGGTCAAAAACAAATGGGATATCCAGTGTTGCAACAACTATAGGGGTATCAAATTAATAAGTCGCACCATGAAAGTCTGGGATAGAGTGGTCGAGGCGAGGGTGAGGGAGACGTCATCTATATCCGTGAACCAGTTCGGTTTCATACCGTGTCGCTCTACTACAGAACTTATCCACCTTGTGAGGAGATTGGTGGAACAGTTCAGGGATAAGAAGAAGGACCTGCACATGTTGTATGGGGCGGAGTGCTGGCCTCTGAAGAACTCTTATATTCAGAGAATGAAAGTTACGAGATGAGGATGCTCAGGTGGATGTGCGAGCTTACTAGATTAGATAAGATTAAGAGCGAAGTTATTCGGGAGAAGGTGGGAGTTGCCCCGGTGGATGAGAAGAAGCGAGAAGCGAGACTCCGGTGGTTTGGGCATGTGCGGAGGAGAAGCCCTGATGCCCCGGTGAGGAGTTGTGAGCAACTGGCGGTGGTTGGCGCGAGTCGAGGCAGAGGGAGGCTTAAGAGGTATTGGGGTGAGGTGATTAGGCAGGATATGGCTAGAATGAGGATTTCCGAGGACATGACCTTTGATAGGAAAGTCTGGAGGTCTAGTATTAGGGTCGTAGGATAGGAGCTTCTAGTATTTTAGTACTTCTGCCCGAGGCTGGGTGGGGTTTGGTAGGGCTCTCTAAAGTTGTTTTAGGTATTGTATTGTGCCTCTTATGGTAGTGACTGATTGGTATTATTGCATGTCATTTTTATTCTTGGTTTTATGTTTAGATAATTACTAATGTGATTTATGCTGGATTTACTAATGCTGTTTGGTTTTGTTTGATTTTCTCTCCCTTTCTCTGAGCCGAGGGTCGGTCGGAAACAGCCTCTCTACCCATTCGGGTAGGGATAAGGCCTGTGTACATATTACCCTCCCCAAAACTCACTTTGTGGGAATATACTGGATAGTTATTATTGTTGTTGTTTGAAGTATTGGATACTTTATTTTGTGGACTAACATTATTTAAGGTAAAATACATCATTTAGGCAAGAAAGCGATATCTCGTCAATTGGCTATCGAACTAGATTATCTAAAAACCGATATAAATATCTTAGCGATCCACCCGATGAGCAACCTACACATTTAATTTATTACACAGACGACATGACTGACTTTGAATAGAGCTCCTTGAGATATCTTAAAAAAGGGTATATCAACTAAAAGTTAATATGTATTGTGTATCTTTTTTTAAATTACAGTTCAAACTAGTTATAAAAATTCAATCAAGTCATAAATAATGACTTCTTGATCTGTGGTAAATAGTTGAATTTCTTGTATTTATATTTATTGTAGTGAAATTGAATGTGGAACTCATCGCCAGAAATGTGTAGGAGGCGACTGCTCCTGACGTCGTTTATACCCTCTTCCTTTCATCCTTCTTATTATTATTATTATTATTATTATTATTAGTAAGTAGTAGTAATAGAGTATTTTATTTTGTGGGGTGTGGAGTTGCTTGGGGTTGGTTATTCTTCTGGTCCATCTTATTTTTGGGGGGGGTGGGTGGGGGGTGAGGGATGGGAGGTGGGTGGGTTTATTCTTCTGGTCCGTGTCTATTTTCAATTGAAAGTCCATCTCCGCTTTTTCAATTTCATTTCATTTCATTTCTCTGTCCGGACAATAAATCCACTTCTTTTTTCTTTTCCTACAATATTCTCTCTCCTCTGATATTTTTTTCTCCTCTCTCTCCATTTCTCCAACAGAAGCTGGGCAGCGAAGGCTCGGAATCTCCGCCTGTCGCTCGCCGGAAACTTCATAATCCCGATCGGAGAAGTTGGAATAATGAACGTTTAGCTGTGGATTAAAGGGAGAAGAAAACTGTATTAAATATAATTTTGCAGAGGAGAGAGGATTTACAGGTGGTTAACGTGCAATGTAGGAAAAAAGAACAGGAGAGAGAAAGAAACAGGAGGACAAAGAGAGAGAGAGAAAGGCATCGAAGCTTTGGAGGTTTCTGCACGGCACGGATACCTAGATCTCTTCTTCAATTTCCCCCTTCCTCCCCTTGCCTTGTGCCGTAATTTATTCCTATTTTCATCTCTTCTCTCTTCTTCAAAATCCTTGTAGCTTTCCCTCACCTTCCCCTTTCCTATAAATATCTCTTTCTTCTTCTTTCTCTATCTCTCTCATGAGTTTGCTCTCTGATTCTGTGTCCCCAGGTACGTGTTTTTTCGTTTTTTCCTCAATTATGGCTCCAATTTCTGTTTTTATCCTTTGATCTACTCCCTCACCTTCAAATACGGCTTCTATGAATGTGCTTCCACCTGTTGTACTGTTCGATCGGCCTTCATTATTTCTGTTTGCTTTTGAATTTCGGCTTAAGATTAACTACCCTTCTTTTTGATCTGCTTAACTTGATTAATTCTTTTCTTTCTTTGTTTTTATTTTATTAAAAAAACTTTTTTCGTCATGCATATGTTGCATTTTCCTGTCTTAGTATGGAATAAATACAAATTACGCCGCTCTAAACTTCCAAAACAAAAGCCTTATTCTCCGCGAATGATTAAAACCTTGTCTTTTCCCTTTTAAAGTCTAATTCCGTCTTGAGTTGTTAAATGCTTCTCGCCGAGAATTTGTTTAACACGAATAATCCAGTTCCAGCCCCTTAATTTGACAACCTAATAATTATGCTGAAGCTACTTACTGTTCCATAATCACATTTTTTAATCTTCAACTGAAACTTGGATAATAACATAATTGAAGTATGTGTACATGTGTCATATTTGAAGATGTGAGAAGTTGCTTACTTGACTTTCCCATAATGTACCTGGATGTTGCCATTTTGTGCTTAATTCAGTATAAAGATTCAATCTTTATGATTTCTCATTGGAAAAAATACTTTAGTTTCTCATCACAGAAATATTTTGAAAGAGGATCTTGTTCAAGCTTTATACAAGGCGAAGATACTTTCTTTGATTAGATAGTTCCTTCTGAGTCCAAATTGCGTGATGCCATCTCAAATGAGGGAGCCACAGGGTTTATCGCCATCATCATACTTCTCCGAGGACTTATGTTTTCATGATGAGGTTTAAATTGTTCATACATCACACTTTTATTTCTTTCACGATCTGTTTATCTATTTCTAATGTTACAAAAGTCTTTATGGACGACCTTACCCCTCTCTTGGATAAGGCATCAAATAGATAAAGGTGGGAGGGGATACTATTTTGCTCGTTCTTTTCCTTGTAACTGATACCTTCCTTTTCTGAATCTTGCAGAGGCAAGTTGGATTTTGGAAGACAAACAGCCTGCAGAATTACCATGGTCAGTAGTAATTCAAATAGCCCTTTGTATGTTACTTTTATCAGGAATTTGCTTGTGTTAGCATTGGTTTTTCAATAATGCATTGATGAGTCTGCCTGCATTATGTTCAATGTGATAGCAGTATAGCTACGTTTCCTGATTTGTAGGAGATTGTGGTGATTGTCAACAAACAACAACAACATACCCAGTGTGATTTTCCAAATGGGGTCTGGGGAGGGTGGGGTATAGGCACACCTTACCCTTACCTTGTGTGAGGTAGAGAGGCTGTTTCCGAACTGGTTGTCACGTGTCAATTAGTTTAATGAATTTCCATTTTCCTTTCTTTTCCTCTTTTCCTGATTCTCATGGTTACAATGCAGCTGTATATTGGTCCCATTTTTTGCTGCTGCAAATCTTTTCTTTTTAAACAGATCTAGAAAAAAAGTTATGTTTAAATCATCTTCAAATGTCTCAAGATTGGTATCTCTATTGATTTTGAAAACTTATTCTGTTGAAAGGTGGTGCCAGATGGTAATCAGGCTGTATATATCTTACCAAATGGTTGTTTTGAATCTAGCTCTAAATTAACGTGCTTTAGCCTTTTGGATCTCCAAAATATGTGTATCCTTTCAGAATATGAACAAATGCATGTCTCCCCCTCCCTACCGAGGAAAAAAAAAAGAAAAAGAAAAAAGAAAGAAGTTCCTGTTACCAGTGCGTGCAATGGCAAAGCTGATGCTGTTATTTCTGTCATATTTATGCATGGCTCCATCCATGTATGTTCTTTATTAAAGTTACCAGAACTAGGGTGGGTAATATACTTTTAATTTCCAAGTGAAAAGGGTTGTAATCCAGATGGAGAGTTTTGTTAACCTCTCTTTTCGATTATGCTTACGCATTTTCATTCAGGTCTTAAAGGTGATGATGCTTTACAAAGAGCTGCTGTCCGTTCATCACCCCTTGAGAATCATATTTCGTTGGGCTCTCCGATGGCAAAGCATTTTGAACATCATGGTTCTTATCTAATACAAGACAAAAAGGTTAACAGTATCATAGAAAAACAAGCTTCTGGAGTGGAAAGAGCATCTCACTCTTTACCTAGAGCTCTTGACCATAACCTGGGTGTAAGATCTATTCTCAGTGCTGACCTGACATCTATTCAAGCTGAAGGTGACAGAATTAGTATAATGGGTGGTCAATATGAGAATGGTCTCTTCTCGAGCTCATTATCAGAACTATTCAGTAGAAAATGTATGTCTTACTTTTTTTCTGACCTATTACTGCCTTGACATATTACATTGTTTCCAAGTGTTGCCACTATATTGGCAAAAATTTGCCCCATTGATTTTTGAGTGGCTGTCAAAAACAGTACTTCACTGCTTCTCCTGTGATGCTGTTGTAGGTGGATAACTTGTTTATCCAATCCATCTATCTATTTTTTTTAGTTTTATTATCTTCGGCTTTTCTGTCAAAGGTAGAGGAGTTGATGTTGGGATTTACCATGCAGTGCGATTGCCGACCAATAATTCTCCACATGGTGATTCTGTTGGTGCAGCTGACTCACACTATGAAGAAGAAGAACCTTTTGAATCCCTTAAAGAACTTGAGGCCCACGCTATTGGAAATCTTCTCCCTGATGATGATGACTTGCTTGCTGGAGTGACTGATGGGCTTGACTATGTTGGCCAACCGAATGCTGGTGATGACATTGAAGATCTTGATCTTTTCAGTAGTGTTGGAGGGATGGATCTAGGAGAAGATGGTTCCTCTCCAGGACAACGTAATTCTGAATTTGCTGGAAATTATAATCTGCAGGGTGGCTCTAGTGCTGCAATTGGTGGCAAGCTCCCTCCCGGGGAAAATCCATCTAGAACACTCTTTATAAGAAATATAAACAGCAGTGTTGAAGATTCTGAATTACAGACTCTTTTTGAGGTGAGAATGGTCTATCATTGGGTCTACATTTTCCAGAAACTTATCTCTACCCTCTTAAAAGGGAAAATAAAAGCTAAACAGAAGTTGTATGTTTTGATTGGTTATGATTGTTGTGTTTGATTCTTATGAACAGCAATATGGAGATATTCACTTGCTATATACAGCATGCAAGCATCGCGGTTTTGTTATGATCTCATATTATGATATTCGAGCATCGCAACATGCCATGAAAGCTCTTCAGAACAAACTGCTGAGACGCATGAAGCTAGACATACATTTCTCTATTCCCAAGGTATGTATGCTTCATCTTTGGTCCTTCCCACTTGTATATCTAATTTTTTGCCTGTTTCAGATATTACTGGCCCTACAAATATTTTTGACATTTGTATATCTCCAGCCAGCCGAGGGTCTATCGGTAACAGTCTTTTTGCCCTTCCAGGATAGGGATAAGGCTGCGTATATCTGAGGGAATCGTATTAGCGCCTTCGCAACCTGCCTTTCCCCAGACCCCACTTGTGGGAAATGACTGGGTTTGTTGTTGTTGTATATCTCCCATATGCGAGCAATATACAAAAAAATCATCCATTGGCAGTATTTGCCAGCTAGATTTGTTTTCTGCATCTCATGTTTCTTAGTGAACAAGCAACAATTATGAATCCTCCTTTTCTGATCATTGTTGATAGGACAATCCATCTGAAAAAGATGTCAACCAAGGCACTCTCCTGGTTTTCGACCTTGATTCCTCTGTTTCAAGTGATGAACTCCGTCAAATATTTGGTGTATACGGCGAGATTAAGGAGGTAAGCTAGACTACTAGCTCTTTGTATTCAATTGTTTTGTCAGGGAATTGCTGATTTTTGTCTTCTTTTTTTTGCCCCTTATCTTGTAAAAGATCCATGAGACTCCGCATAGAAGCCATCACAAATTTGTAGAGTTCTATGATATTAGAGCTGCAGAAGCTGCTCTTCGTGCATTAAACAGGAGTGACATTGCAGGGAAGCAGATAAAAGTTGAAGCAAGCCAACCTGGTGGTACTAGACGGTGCGAATCTTTAACATTTTCTTTCCTCAACCTTCTTGGAAACACCCCTCCATTACCCCCTTCTTCCAAAAAGGGGGGGGGGGGGGGGGGCAGAACAGGACGTTGCTCTTGTAGAAAGCTGTTTGCTATATTATTAATTTATTAGCTGAAATAGACCAATTATCTATTTTCTATGGGCTTCACAAATTTGAATTCTTTGCCAATTTTGGACTGTTGTTTCTCTTTTAACTGAATCACACTGTTATTTGAGCCTCTGTTCTGAATACAGCAGGTCGTTGCAACAGTTTCCATCTGAGCTGGAGCAAGATGAACCTGGTTTATATTTGCAGCAGAATAGTCCTAGCATCTTAGCAACTGGATTTTCTGGTATTATTACTCTTCATTCTTTGCATTATCATTCTTGCAGAAATATATTATGGTCACTTTACTTGGTTAAATATTTCCAGGGGCAGTTCCACATGGAGGACATGCGTCGAGTATCGAAAATGGATCAATTCTGGGAAGACAATCAGCCAGTGGTTCTGCCATTAATTCTTATCTGGATAATGCATTTGACTGTGGGTTATCATTCAGTGTTCCTAACAGCTTGTTGAGGTTGGAATCTAAGGGCAACCAAGCCAATGTTGGTGAAACTGGCCACCTGCAGAATCGAATCAGTTTTGAGTTTAGCGGCACATCAGGTCTCCATCCTCATTCACTTCCAGAGTATCATGATGGTTTATCTAATGGAGCTTCCTCCATTTCTCCGGGCAGCATTTCTGCAACTATGAATATCAGACCAGTAGAATCAGAAAATCGGAAGTTTTCCAGAGTTGGCTCTAATGGGCATTCGGTTGAACTAAATGAAGGTAAGAAGTTCCGTATCACGGGTCTTCTATCTCTGCAAGGATGAATATTGTACTGACTGCAATAGTTAGGTTGTAATCCTGAAAAAGATGGAAGCGATTTGCTTCCATCCTAGCCAGTTCTCTGATATATTCCTTTTTTCAATTTTATGTGGATCTCTATTTTCTTGACAAGAGGGGTTGCTCTGATGGTAAGCAACCCCCACTTCCAACCGAGAGGTTGTGAGTTCGAGTCTCCCCAAGAGCAAGGTGGGAAGTTCTTGGAGGGAAGGATGCCGGGGGTCTAGTTGGAAACAGCCTCTCTACTCAGGGGTAGGGGTAAGGTCTGCGTACACACTACCCTCCCCAGACCCCACTAAGTGGGATTATACGTTGTTGTTGTTGTTGTTGTGGATCTCTATTTTCTAAATGGAACTGATAGTGCAACTGTATCTGTAAGGGTATAGCTCCCATTACCCCTCCCCCAACCTTATAAATGTGGGCCAATAAAATAGAAACAACTGTCGTCCAAATTTTCCTAAATTTTCTGATATTCTGTGTGCTATTTCTATTCATTTCAGTTTTTACTCCAAATGGAAATGTAAATTGTCCTTCTCCTGGGCACCAGTACATCTGGAGTAAATCACATCAACCTCAGCCTCAAGGTATGATGTGGCCAAACTCACCCACATTTGTAGGTGGAGTCTGTGCTACTCGCCCTCAACAACTGCATTCTGTTCCAAGGGCTCACTCCCATATGCTGAATGCACTTGGACCAATAAACAACCATCATGTGGGTTCAGCACCCTCTGTTAATCCCTCTCTCTCTCTCTGGGACAGAAGGCATGCCTATGCAGGAGAATCTCCTGATGCATCTGGTTTTCACCCAGGTTCTCTGGGCAGTATGAGGATTTCTGGAAATTCACCACATCATTTGGAGTTTATTCCTCATAACGTTTTCCCTCACACTGGTGGTAGCTGTATAGACTTGTCAATGTCTTCCAGTAATGTTGGATTGCACTCCCATCATCAGAGGAGTTTGATGTTTCCTGGTAGAGGTCAAATAATTCCTATGATCAATTCATTTGATTCTCCAAATGAAAGGATGAGGAGCCGTCGGAATGAAGGTAGTTCAAATCAGACTGACAATAAGAAGCAGTTTGAACTGGATGTTGATCGGATTGCACGAGGGGAAGATAAAAGGACGACCCTAATGATAAAGAACATTCCTAACAAGTACGACACTGTCTTATTACTAATTGAAATTTAGGTTTATACCTGAATTCTTTCTATTCGCTAATAGGGAAACATGATGCTTAAGATGTTGAGGGATTACTAATCTATTAGTTTCTTCATTAGTTTGAGATGATGTTTGTTGAGTTTACTCTTGAAAACTAACTTGACTGGATGTATATATGATAGTAAAAGCTGTTTGATGTTGAGGGATTACTTATCTTGCTTAATGCCTTGAAATATTTCTGAAATTTTCTCAAGTATCTCCTAGTTGTAACTTGTCAAAAAGATTTTCTAGTTGCAATTTGTAGACCATTGATATTAATACCAGCATCTGGTCATCATACCATATTTATTATCATATGTTTTGTTGCAAATTTTCATTGCTTGTATACCAGCACAAATAAAAAGAACATTAAGGCTTTAAAATCATGATGTGTTCATCTTTTGAGTATAAAGATTGTCTATCTGTTCTCATAGCAAGAAACTTCTTCAGCTATTGGATAGTATTTTTTGTATTTTTGTGCTCTCAAAATTTCCGATGGTGTGCCATCACCCATGTTGTAACTTCTCCTGGTGGGTTTTTAGGTACACTTCAAAAATGCTTTTGTCTGCAATTGATGAACGTCACAGAGGAATGTATGATTTCATCTATCTACCAATTGATTTCAAGGCAAGCGCTTTTTCCATGCTGAAAGCTTTCTTGTGTTCTGGATCTTGTTTTTATTATGTATAACTTCGGTTTGTTTTGTTGCAGAACAAGTGCAATGTAGGTTATGCTTTTATCAACATGACTGATCCTTCCCTTATTGTTCCATTTTATCATGTACGTGGTTCTTGTCCCTTAGCGAATTAGTTCAATTCAATTTAAGGGTTACTTCTTAGTGTTGTTGCTTCTTTTACGGTTAAACGTGAGTATTTATTTCTCAGGCATTCGATGGAAAGAAATGGGAAAAGTTCAATAGTGAGAAGGTAGCATCACTTGCATATGCTCGTATCCAGGGAAAAGCTGCACTCATTGCTCACTTCCAGAATTCTAGCCTCATGAATGAAGATAAGCGGTGCCGGCCAATCCTCTTCCACACTGATGGCCCTAATGCCGGTGATCAGGTATGAGCACAACTCTATCAATAGCAGCCATTGCTTTTATAGTTTCATTTGTTTCTGGTGACTTGCCTCATGATTAAGGGTGTGTTTGGTATGATAGAAATGTTATTTTCTGTCACTATCACACATTTTAACTTTGGCAACTATTTTAATGGGCTGTTAGGGAAAAACACTAGTGAGGGAAGTCATGTTTTTGCTTTTGATAAAAGAATATTTACTTAAGAAGATATTTCTGGTGTTTGGCTGTGAGAAAATACTCATTTTCCAGAATACACTTTCGGGAAAACATTTCCCTTCATACCAACTGCACCCTAAGCTTTGCCATTTCGTGGTTGGAGCATCAGTTTGATATTGCTTTAGTGCTTGGTTTCACTTTGAAATTATGTGATCTGTGTCTGAGGAAAATTAAAAGGTGTTTTGAGGTCTCACTTTCCTGGTTTTGTAGGTGCCCTTTCCCATGGGTGTAAACATCAGGCCAAGAACCAGCAAAAATCGGGCTGCCACCAGTGAAGAAAGTTACCAAGAAAGTCAGACTAGTTTGTCAATCAGCAAGGATTTTGTAAATGAAGAGTCATCTTCAGGTTCTGTCCAGGAATCAAATTGAGCAAGCTGCTGCAATTTTGTTGGTACTAACCTATAGGATTTTGAGATTGGAAACGGATCCGCCCATTTTTTATTTATGTACATTAGGGTGGTCGGTGGAAAGGCAGAAAAAGAAGAGCAAACTTCTATTTTTCTGAATTTTGGATGGACTCCTAAATACTCATGAAAATTGTGCATTACCCATTTGCCTAAGGGATTATTGTAATACTGAGGCATTCAGGAAGGAACTTCAAAATTTTGGAAGATTGGGAGGCCTACTAATTTATGATAAATACACATGAGTTTCCGGGGACGATAAATCATTAGCGGCACAACAACAGAGGGTTCTATTGTCTGCCCCCCTGGCATTTCACTATTTATTCCCCTGTTTCTTGGAAGCTCAGCATTATTAAGAAATTTTTCGTTATGAAGAAATAATTTATATGTTGCACTATTGCTGCCGTGGAGTTTACTTTTTGTTTTCTTTTATTCTAAAACAATTTGCTAGGTGGATGTGGGTTACACTTTAGGATGAACAGAGACCCTTCAGCATAGCGCGCATGTGAAAATTTTATTTTGGTGGTTCACGCAACTAACACTAAGGCCTCTGAGGTTTCTTTTTGTTTTGGATCTGCTATTTTTGCTATTGAATGGATACTTCAACAACTACCCTAAGTCCCAAACAATTAATTTTAGGTCTAATCCCTCCCCCCACCCTCCCCCACCCTCCCCCCATCCCCCGAGCCCTTGAATGAACTACATTCTCTTCGATCTGTTTTCGGAACCAGCCGTAGACCTCTTCTTTTGAATGTTTTCCGGAGCTACTTTTTTAGTCGCAGGTGTTGCTACAACTAATTGGTTCTTCAGTTGTTTGGTGAACAAAGGAATTTAGTACGGAACAATAAAGAAATATAAGAACATGACTGTCGGCAGCTTTCAAAAGAAAAAAGGACCCCCCCGCCCCCCCTCCCCCCCCCCCCCCCAAAAAAAACCTTTTATTACCTTCCCCGCAGGTCGATGTAGGACATGATCAAACCATCTCAATCGACCTTCTCATATTTTATCCTCAATGTGTGCTACTAGAACCTTCTGGCGAATATGGTCCGTTTTTATCTTATCTAATCTAGTGTCACTGCATATCCATTTTAGCATTCGCTTTTCGGTATCACTCATCTTGTGAATGTATTGTACTTTAGCATAATATTTACTACCTTTCACTTTGGTAGGCATCCTTCTATCACATAACACCCCGGTGGCACTTCTCCGTGTCAATCATTCAATTTTAATCCTGTAAGTAACATCTTTATCTATCATTTTATTCTCTTGGAACGAGCCAATGTATCTAAATTGTAGTTATTTAAGGCTGGGTAATAGAGGAGGTGGAGTAATAAATGGGGAGCCCCGTAGTTATAACATAAAAAGGTAAAACTACCCCTATCGTTTAGTAAATTGTTTAAAATTATTTTTCGTCTACCTTTTGATCCAAAAATGCACACAACATTTTTTCCTGGCTTAAAATTATCTATCCCGCCAATGGCATAATATGTGGGGTCCCCTTTTAATGCGTTGGAAACATTATTGGGCCACATGGCTATTCGTTTAGTCATTACATTTGGGTATAACATACCTGCCTTAATTATTTGATCCACTCCAAATTATGCACATGTCAGCCTCTAATTGGATTATTTATATGAAGTAGCTTTTTCTCTAATATTTTCTTTTGCATTTTGGAATTTCTTGTTGTTTTTTTCTTTTTCTTATCTTATTTTTCTCTTTGTTATTCTTTTCTTTCTCTTCTCTTTCTCTTTGTTCCGATCACAATCTAAAAATTGCATCAAAGGTCGTGATGAGACCTACAGAAACGCTAGGTAAGGAAACATTCCAAATCAACCAAAACTAGGCAAATGAAGAACAATTTATTATCAAAACATAGATAAAACATAAATAGTCCCAACTCAACAACAACAAAATGCGGAAAATCAGCAACTCCTAAAATCTGATAGTATAAAGTCATGAGAACTAAATAAAATACAGTTGAGTCACAAAACATAAGAATATATGGATATAAAAGGAATCCATAAGCTGTGAATCAAGAACAAAATCTCACAAAAAAGTCTCCAAGTGTAACTACTCAACGCTCTCCTAAAATCCACTAGTGCCAATACCAGAATCTGCACAAAATATGCAGAACAGTAGTATGAGTACAAAAATAATGTGTATTCAGTAAGTATCAAGTTTAATTTAGAAGAAGTATTGGCGAGATTTTTGACAAAAGCATGATACTCACTTTCTCAACTTGGACAGTCCATAATAACAAGATATGACAGAAAAATAACCAAGAATAATGGATATAACAATTAGGTGCAAATCAGAGATAGGATATGCATGCTTCCCAAACAAGATAAACAAAACCCAATTCAATTTCTAATCATGTATATAATTCACCAAGTAGAACCTATATGAATACTTCTACAAGATTCTAAGATGATTGTGGATGTTCAAGACTCCATCATAACTAATATCCAGCACATCTCATGTGCTCCAACACGACAAACGTATCTTCTGCGTTCATATGGGTCAATTCAACATGGTTAATCACCAAACTTCGGAGGGACAGATTCATATTCAAGCGTCGCAGGGCAGAAACCTCGTGCCATAACAATACTAATATCACAACAACTCCACAACAGAAATCTCGTGCATACCAATACAATTGGATCAAATGTCCAAATGTACCATAATCATATCAATCTACATCTCCATCTCCATCTCTAAGGATGAATCTATATGTTCAAGAGATTATTAATAAAATGGATAAGAAGGTAATAAATAGAAGAGCGGATAAGTAATTATGATATAAATTATGACTACGACGAAGACATGTATATCATCATCTAAAAACTAGTCGATCATGCCCAAATAATATTGTTTACCTTAAAAATTGTACTTAAATTAGATTTGATTTTTTGATTCTAAAAATATGTGAGTTATTTTAATGCTAGTTGTTAGGCAATAGATTCTAAGTTTGAGACCAGAAGATAAGATAAGAGCTTGAAAATAGTATGTTTATGCAAATCGAGTGGTCGAGATTCTAGGCCTCTAGCTGGCTTATACGGGGCCTCGAGGTCGAGCTAAACGTTAGTGTTTGCCCAAGTTCAGATGAAGTTTTGAAGATTGACAAATGAACTCAGTCATGGACCAGGTCCATCATGTGAGACACAGTGTTTATCACCCTATGCATGTGAGATGCACGTGAAAGATAAGTCTTAATGATCAAGCAACAATATCTTCTGAACTGATCGAAAAGATTGCATATTGGATAAGGAGAAGAAGTCTCCTTATGATAAGAGAACACAATACAGATCAAGGATAATGGTTGGAGTTTGTATTGTTCAAGGACTCAAATTCGATGGAAGATCAGCAATTGAGTCTCAATCAAACTTTGGTTACTAACTCAATAAATAACTATGTTTGTTCTCTTTTACAGGTATTGCACATACACAGAAGTTAAACTAAATTGAGAGCAAAAGAGCAAGGCAATTTTGCAAGCAATTTATGTGATATTTAAGTGTGCATTCCTGAAGCTACTTGAACGAGATAGAAGAGCCAGTTCCATTATGTTTATTCTTATTCTAGTTCAATTGCAGTAGGTGGTTCAAAATTGCATCTTTTCAGCTTTCATAGAAGAAATTGTATTAGGTATTTTGAGTATTCAAGTTAGATTTAACTTGAAGGTGCCGCAATAGTTGAGGCTGTGTGCCACACTGGGATTAAAGTTAATCCTTAGATTTACAAGAGTTTTGTAAATGCTGTTTTGGCTCATTGATTTTAGTGGATGTTTGGGAAAATCCTACTGAGTAGTAGGTTGTGGTTTTTTCACCTTTTGAGCCAGGTGTTTTCCATGTAAAAATATCCGTATTCTTTATTTTCTGTACTATTAATTCCAACAGTAGTATTTAGAACACTTAAAAGAACTAGGTTCTTCTAGATTGAAAATTGAGTACCACACAAATCACCCCCCTCTTGTGTGGTATTGATGTTTGGAACATCAATTGGCATCGGAGCGGGTTATCCTTGAAGAAGGTAACACATTAGGTATAGATCAACATGAGTACACCACCTGAGAACTGGTAATGACAATCCACTACCAGGCCTCCACTGTTCAATGGACAATATTACTCTTGGTGGAAGAACAGGATCAAGGATCACATAATAGGAGTAGACTATGAACTATGGGACATAGTCATTGATGGTCATTTGGAAACTATAATGAAAATTGAGGAAGGAGTGGATATGCTAAAGACAAGGGCTTTCTGCACCGCTGAAGACCTGAAAAATTGGGAGAAAACTGCTAAGGCCAAAAAATGACTTGTATGTGGACTGGGTCCAGATGAGTACAGTAGGATCCAAAACTGTACTACTGCCAAGGAGATATGAGACACTTTGCAAGTGGCTCATGAAGGAACACCTCAAGTGAAAAGATCCAGAGGAACACTGCTATATTTCAATATGAGAATTTAACTATGAAAGATGGAGAAACTATCCAAGAGATGTATACTAGGTTCACTACACTGACAAATGAACTTAAGTCTCTTGGAAGGGTTATTCTTGAAGAAGATAAGGTTGAGAAAATCTTGACAAGGGTTCTTCCAGTTTCTTGGGAAAGCAAAATCACTGCTATTCAGGAATCCAAGAATATGACTACTCTCCGGCTGGATGAACTGATTGGAAATCTTAGTGTTTATGAACTAAGAAGGCAAACTAGGAAGATGGATACACCAAGAAGAAGAGAATCCTAGATCTCAAAATTGCCAAAGGTTAAGATCTGGAAGATATTGAGATGGATATGATCACTAGAGATTTCAAAAAGTACTTAATGAGAGAAAATGGTTCATCAAGAGCTACAAACTTCAACAAGTCATAAGCTCATGAGAAACAGACCAATGACGACTGCTATAATTATGGTAAGACAAACCATATGATCAAGAATTGATCTCAATGGGAATTTGAGTGGAAGAAATAAAGGGCTGAACGAAGAAACATGAAGAAGGAACATGTTCAACCAAAAAGAAATAATGGTTCAACAAAGGCTATGGTTGTTGATTGGGGGTGAAACCTCTGATGAAGACTTAGAAGATGAAGCTGACGAAGGGCAAGCTCTTATGGCCATTGGAGAATGAGATGATGCGCAAGGGGTAAGAATTCTCCTTCTCAAAGACAAAATTAAATTTTTGTCTAAAGAAAGGTTGGCTGAGCTATTATTAGACTTCATTGATGAGTCTGAAATAGTTAATAATGAGAAGGAAGTTCTATCTAGGAAGTGTGTGATTTTAAAAGCAAAATGCAAAAGTCTAGAGCCTAGGGCTGATAAGAGTGATAACAAAAATGCAGAGCTGAAGAACCAGGTTCTTGAACTTGATAACAGTGTCCTAGAACTTAGAACTGAGAATTTAAAACTGAAAATTTAAAACTGAAACTAGGCACAGGAAAAATGAATCACTCATATCTAACTCTAGAAGAAAATTTAGGAAAACTGAAAGATGAGCTATATAAGAAAGATGAATTGATCAAAGTCCTAAAAGAAGATCTAGGAAAAGTGAAACATGAACTGGACAGAACTTGCAAGTGGAACAAGCCTACTGATGCACTTTCTTGGTTGCAAGAGCACCACCGTACTAATAAAAGAGGACTTGGTTATGGGACCCAAGCTCATAAATGGAATCCAAAAAATAAGTACCTCACACTTCCTATAAATAAAATCTGCACACACTGTGGTAAGACTGGACATTGCAAAAATGAATGCAATGCAAAAGAAAAGGCCAGTCAAAAGAGAAAAGCTTTTGTTCAAGAGAAACACAAGCTGCCTGGTTGGGCAAGAAAGAATCTGATTCATCCTTTTGCCCATAGAAAGGGACCCAAACTAGTTTGGGTTCCTAAGACTAACCCCTGATTTCTTTTTGCACGTCCAAGTGAAAGGGAAGAGCCAAATATGGTTTATGGATAGTGGCTGCTCAAAACATATGACCGGGAACAAGGACCAGTTTCTTTCACTTGAGGACCTAAAAGGAGGTAATGTCTCCTTCGGTAATGGAAAGAAAGGGGAGATCATTAGGGTTGGAAAGGTAGGTATTGCTCTAATTCCATTGTGAATATCTACTTGATAGATGGCTTGAAATATAGCCTAATAAGTGTATCACAACTGTGTGACAGAGGTAACTTTATAGCTTTCACCTCTACCAAATGCTTTGTGATTAACCTTACCACTGACAAGATTGTTTTGCAGGAAAAAGAGTTAACTATATTTACATTGTATATTTTTCAACTCTTTCAGAAAAAGAAGTCACTTGCTTAAGTGTGTTAATTGATGATCCCATCCTGTGGCACAAAGACTTGGCCATGCCAGTCTAAATCAGCTAAACAAATTAGTCTCCAAGGATTTGGTGATAGAGTTACCTATTATCAAGTTCAAGGAAGACAAAGTTTGTGAGGCATTTGCAAGGGGGAAGTAGGTAAGGTCATCCTTCAAATCCAAGAAAATGGTAAGTACGTCCAAGACGTTGGAACTGGTTCATATGGATCTTTGTGGTCCAATGAGAAACATAAGCAGAGGTGGAAAGAAATATGTGATGGTGCTTGTTGATGATTATTCTAGATTTACCTGGGTACTATTTCTGACATCTAAAGGTGAGGTATTTGAAATGTTTATTTCTTTTGTTAGAAAAACTTAGAAACAATTAGGAAATCAACTTGCATCCATTAGGACTGACCATGAAGTAGAATTTGAAAATGCAAAATTTGCTAAATATTGTGATGAAAATGGTGTAGATCATAACTTCTCTACCCCTAGGAGTCTTCAGCAAAATGGAGTAGTTGAAATACAGAACATGACCATTGAGAATATGGCAAGGACCATACTTCTCTCTAATAAATTACCTCACAGCTTCTGGGCAGAGGTTGTAAACACTGCATGCTACATAATCAATAGATGCATGACTAAACCTCTTATTGGGAGGACTCTCTATGAGTTACATAAAGGGAGAAAACCAAATATATCTCATATTAGAGCATTTGGTTGCAAGTTATATGTGCACAATAATGCAAAAGACTCCCTAGGTAAGTTTGATCCCAGAAAAGATGAGAGTATTCTTGGGATATTCTTCACATAGCAAAGCATATAATGTGTTCAATAAAAAAAGCGTTGTTTGCAGAAGAAAATGTGCATGTTGTATTTGATGAAACTAACATTATTTCTGAGAGATAGGAACAAGAAGATGAACGCCATTGGACTGACAAAAAAATTACTGAATCTATAGCACAAGTCAAAGTCGCATCAAAAGAAGGGAGATGTAATGGAATAAGTTCTTCTACTCACGGCAACCTGACATGGGAACTAATCAGGGAGAAATTGAAGTAAACTCTCTACAAGAACCTATTCATGAACCTGTTCCTGAGCAATAGAACAAAGGAGAACCATCTAGTAGAAACCAGTTGGTGGTGAAATCTCACAAGTATCAAAGTTCTCATCCCATTGAGAACATCACTACTGATCCAACATATGGAGTCAAAACTAGATCACAACTAATGAATCTATGTGCATTTGATGCTTTTCTATCCCTTATTGAACCTAAAATATTGCTGAGGCCTTGCAGGATTCAGATTGGGCCAATGCTATGCAGGATGGATTCAACCAATTTGAAAGAAGGCAAGTCTGGTATCTAGTTCAAAGACCCAAGGACAGATCAATCATTGGCACAAAATGGGTCTTTAGGAACAAACTTGATGAAGATGAAATAGTTACAAGAAACAAGGAAAGGCTGATTGTTCAAGGATACATCCAAGAGGAAATCATTGACTATGATGAGACCTTTACTCAAGTTGTAAGACTAAAGGTAATCAGACTCCTCATAGCCTTTGAAACACACATGGAATTCACTTTGCACCAGATGGATGTCACAAGTGCCTTCTTGAATGGCTACCTAAAGGAAGAAATGTTTGTTAAACAACCTCCAGGATTCGAAAGAAAGGAATGTCCAGAGCATTTGTACAAGCTAGACAAAGCTCTATATGGGCTCAAGCAGGCCCCAAGAGCTTGGTATGACGGCTAAGAAAATTCCTATTAGAGCATGGTTACAAAAGAGGTAAAATTGACAGTACCTTGTTCTTAAAGGAAAAAGGTAAAGACCTCCTTTTTGCGCAAATATATGTTGATGACATAATATTTGGGGCCACTATTAATAGGTTGAGTAAGGACTTTGCAAAACTAATGGGAAGTGAGTTTGAAATAAGCATGATGGCTGAACTTAACTTCTTTTTAGGTTTGCAGATCAAACAAAGTCCAAATGGAACCATGATCCATCAGCAAAAGTATAGAAAAGAACTAATCAAAGAGTTTAAAATGGAGGTCTCCAAAGAAATAGATACACCTATTGCAACTGCCACTAAATTAGATGTTGATGAACCTGGTTAATAAGTTGATCAAAAGTTGTATAGGGGAATGATTAGTTCACTCTTGTATCTTATTGGCGGCAGACCTGATATTGTTTTCATTGTACGTCTTTATGCTCATTTTCAGGCAAATCCAAAAGAGTCTCACTTGACTGCTGTCAAGAGAATATTAAGATATTTGAAAGGCACCACTGATTTGTGTCTTTGGTATCCCAAATGTACTAATTTCAATCTAGTAGAATATGCTGATGCTGATTATGCAAGTTTCCTAGTGGATAGGAATAACACCTTAGGTATGGCACACTTCCTTGGATCATCTTTTGTGTCATGGTCTACCAAAACGCAAAATTCAGTAGCCCTATCTACTGCTAAAGCTGAATATGTTGCTGCTACTTCTTGTTGTGCTCAATTGCTATAGATAAAGAAATACCTGGTAGATTTTGGAATTAAAGTGGGATGTATACCAATATTCTGTGATAACACTAGTGCTATAAGTATGACAAAGAACCATGTTAATCATAAAAACACCAAGCACATAGATGTTAGACACCACTTCTTAAGAGACAAATATGAGAAATGATTAATTTCAATAGAATTCTGTGCTACTGATAAACAAATAGCTGAAATCTTCACTAAAGCACTAAGTAGGGAAAACTTTGAGATGAACAGGTTGGAATTAGGGATTATTAAGATCACCTAAAAGGTCCAGATCAGAATGCCAAATGAAAAAAACAATAATTTTTTTGGTGAAGTTCTACTTTGTGTAAATATCTAGACTAATTCTTACTCAGTCTCATACTTCAATCATTATAGTTCTATGACATGTGTTTATAGTGACTCACTGATCTTACAAAGTTATTTTTCTATTCTGACATTTGAGGCATAAACAAGAGAAGTTCTACTTGAAGAACTTGGTTCATCAGTATATGCTCATGAAATAGTTCAGGTATGTTTCTGTACTTTTCGTAATTAGAAAGATAAATTTTCCAATCATGACCAAAATTCCTAATTGCACCAAATTTCCAGAAATTCTATCCGTTAAGCATTGAACAAGTTTCATTCTCCTAGAACTCTAAAGAAAATAGGATTTTTGCCTAAAAACTAGCGTCGCCTATTAATCACTTAGAGGCCAGAATTTTAAAGTGATTAGACCTCTAATTGACTACTGCAAAATGCTATTGTTACTGCATAATCCTCTTTAAATGCAAACCACATCCCCTTTTAATTCATAGCCGTCATTCATCTCTTCCAAAAATTTTGATCATCCATCTTCTCTAAAAAAATACCCAAAATTCTCCAGAAATACTTCACCATGACAAACCCTGTAGATAATGTAGGCACTCCCTCACCAGTATCTCCTAATATGTCCTCATCCACACCTCATGTTGAAACCCCAAAACTTAGGTTTCACTGGAAGAAAATGTTGGCTAGAAAAATAGTAGCTTCTGGTTCTCTGAGAAAAGCTATGAATGAAAAATTGAAGGCTAGCCAGAAGAAAGAGACCCTTGTTAAAGAATCTGACTCAAGCTCTAACTCTGAAGCATTCATCTCTGCCAGTGAAGGAGAAGAACATGGGTCTTCTGACACTGACAAAAATCAAGAAACCCCTGGTGAGGTAAATACTTGTCTTGTATTCTCTGATGTGGTAGAAAGAGATTAATAGGCTTGTGTTTGTGGGTTCTTTAAAAGATATAGAAGGGGAAAGAAAAAGAAAAGAAAAGTTCTTGCTATTTGTGGTAGTGTCATAGAGGGTGGCATCAAGTCAGGGGGAAGTGGGTATGGGGAGGTTGTTGAAGGCCTTGTTCATTTGAGTGAGTAGGGAGATGAACCTGGTTCATCTATGGAGGAAACCTTAGCTGACATCATGAAAAACGTTAGGGCCAGCTATGATCTAAACAAGCACAAGGCTACTTCCCAAAGGACCCCAACTGCTTCCAAACCAACGAAGAAAAGCAAGGTGTCATCTCACAAGTCTTTTGTCCCTTCATTACCTAAGGGAACAGCCACTAGGAGTAGGGTCAAGCAAAGTGAGGAAAAATTATAGAATACTTTAGAAGAAAGTAAGAACAAGAAGAATGAAAAGGGAAAAGCAAAAGTTGTGGAAAGTTCTGAGGCTGCAGAAGAGGAGGAGGAGGAGATGGAACTAATCCATCAGGAAAGAGGAAAAACTGTGGAGTTCCCCACCCCTAAACAAAAATGATCCAAGACTTATCCAAAGAAGTCTTCAGACCCTGTATCAGATGAACCCTCCTTAGCCAAAAGAACTAGGTCTGCACTGAAGGGAAAACAAGTAAAAGTTACTGAAGAAGAAGAAGAAGAATAGAGTGGAGAAGAAGAAGAGGAGAAGTTTGAAAAAGAGCAGGATAGGTTTTCCATCTTTGGCATGAGGAAGATTTTGAAGAGATAGCTGTTGAAAGACCTGGATGAACCAAACATGATAAGACTGGTGGATGCCATAGATGCACAACGGTGGAAGGACATGGTCCTTAAAATGGATGGAAGGTTGGCCAGGAAGGAGCTGATTGAGTTCATGGCAAATGCCAATGTGAAACATAGGCTAGTCACAAGCATGTTTAGGGGAGTAAAGGTGCAGTTTGATGCTCCTAAATTGGGCATGATTCTGGACATACCCAATGGGGGTTATGATGACTATACTAGGAAGAGGTGGCCACATCTAGATGATCTTTTTACTACTCTCCAAATCACTAGAAACTTCTGTGATACCGAATCTTCTAAAGATGTGCCAGAGGCAAGGTTTGTGCAGAAGAGTGAGATGAAGCCTTAGCACAATGTGCTATTTGAATTTGTGAACAAATGTTTGCTTCCCAGACGGGAAAGAAGGCATACCGCTAACTACATGGACTTGGTTCTTCTGGAATGCCTTGTGAGAGAAAAGAAGATTAACTGGCTTGCTTTCATTGTCAAGATGCTGAACAGAGTCATCAATGGCTCCAAGGATCATTATACTCCATACGGATTTATACTGATAACCATTCTGGATAGGCTGAATGTTCCCTTGAAGAAAGGGGAGATGGCTTCCAGTAAGGAACATTTTGGTGTCAAAACCCTGCATGCTTGTGACTATCTACTCAGTGTAGCCCCAGATGAACCTGGTTCATCTCTAAAGACTCTTGTGAACAGCAAGGTTAGGGCATTGATTCAAGAGTGTGGAACAAAAGATGCTAAAATTTCTAGGATCCATGTTCGTGTTGCTGAACTGGAAAATGAGAGGAATGTCCTGAAAGATGAGCTAGCAAAGGAAAAGGAAAAGAGTGAAGGGATGCTTCAGACAATGCTATATCTTCTTCAATCCCAATCCTCTAGTTCCTCCAAGCCTTAGGTATTCCAGTTCCTATCTTTGAACCAGTCTAGAACTCCCAGCGACCCATATTCGGGACTTTTCTATGCTTTTGTTGCTCATGGTTGGATGTTTTTTTCTTTCTTTTTATGGACAATTTTGTAAGCATTTCCTAATCAATGACAATTTTCTTTTTCTCTTGCTTTATAAAGATTCTGATCAGAATAGATAATTTTTGTCAAGTTGATGATTGATTAACTCAACAATGCTTTCACTTGCAGTTGCCCCAGTAGGCATGAGTAATGATTAATATCTGGGATTCGCATTATATTTAACTTTTCGATGATGCCAAGAGGGGGAAGAGATATTGTTCTTTACTTTGTATTCTAAAATAAAGTAATATTTAACTTGATTAAACCTGGTCCTTAATGATAAGTTAAAATTTCTAAGTTACAGTGTTGATAATTCAGCTGAGTTCCATAGGTTCTCAGATTAGTAAAGGCACATAGTTTGTCATTATCAAAAAAGAGGAATTTGTTGGCCCAAGTTCAGATGACGTTTCGAAGATTGACAAATGAACTTAGTCATGGACCAGGTCCATCATATGAGACACAGTGTTTATCAACCTATGCATGTGAGATGCATGTGAAGAAGATAAGTCTTAAGGATCAAGCAGCAATATCTTTTGAACTTATTGAAAAGATTGCATATTGGATAAGGAGAAGAAGTCTCATTATGAGAAGAGAACATAATCCAGATCAAGGATAAGGGTTGGATTTTGTATTGTTCAAGGACTCAAATTCGATGGAAGACCAACAATTGAGTCTCAATCAAACTCTGGTTACTAACTCGATAAATAACTATGTTTGTTCTCTTTTACAGGTATTGCACATACGCAGAAGTTAAACTAAATTGAGGCAAAAGAGAAAGGCAAGTTTGCAAGTAATTTATGTGATATTTAAGTGTGCATTCCAGAAGCTACTTGAACGAGATAGAAGAACCAATTCAATTGTGTGGATTCTTATTCTATTTCAATTGTAGTTGGTGATTTAAAATTGAACCTTTCCATCTTTCATAGAAGCAATTGTATTAGGTATTTTGAATATTCAAGTTAAAGTTAACTTGAAGGTGTCACAACAGTTGAGGTTGTGTGCCATACTAGGATTAGAGTTAATCCTTAGGTTTGAAAGAGTTTTGTAAATGCTTTTTTGGCTCATTGATTTTAGTGGATGTTCGGGGAAATTCTACTGAGTAGTAGGTCGTGGTTTTTTCACCTTTGGAGACAGGTGTTTTACACATAAAAATCTTTGTGTTCTTTATTTGCTGTACTTTTAATTCAACAACAGTAGTAGTTAGAACACCTAGAAGAACCAAGCTCTTCCAGATAAAAATTGGGTACCAGACAAATTACCCCCTTCTTGTACAGTATTAATGTTTGGAACATCAGCTAGGTTGTGAATGACCGATGAAGTACCAAAAGTTCTAAGAGCTTTGATGAGGACTCTTTATGATCAATGATAAGTAATATATGAAGAACGTTCAATGAAATACAATAAATGTGAGCAATAAATCAAAGGAAAGACAATTGAGAGTGTTTAAGTTAGAGAGCAGAGAATGTTCTTGTTCTTACGTTGAATATCATTCATTTAGTAAATAACAAGGGTCCTCTTTATATAGGAGGGGAAATTTTAACATAGTACATATGCATGTATTAAAAAGATTTGCAGCTGGTACACCTATTTAATGTCATGGTGCAGACTTGCACTATTCTTATAGACTTGGTCAACTCTAACCCCTTGCCCTGGCTACCTCTCACTCGTTAATCATGGCCACCAATTTGTACTACCCCGAGGTCAAATGTTGGGAGCCCAAAGGGTCGAACCAGTAGCTGCACCTCGAGCCTTCTGGAGACGGGCTATGGAATGTCGTAATGATCGTAAAATTGGACTCTCTAATTTTAGATGCATACAAATATGTCATATGCTAAAACATTCTTTATAGCAAGAATAAATAGTGTCAAGTAGACATATAATCTAATAAAGTATAAGTTAAGAAAATCAAACAGCCAAACACGCATAAAAAAGCCTAAAACAACCTCAAATATATAATAGCATTAGTGTACGTATATACGCTCTTCATGTCACATATATGCCATCCCTAAATTAAGTAGAATGTAGCACATAAGTCAAATTTGTAGAACATTTCCACTTAACAAGCTAGACAAGAGACATCCCCTCGGAATCGCTTCAACCCTCAAATACCGCTTTTCCTTTGAAATTCTCCTTCAAATGATCCAAATATAACCAAATAATACTTACCGTATCAAATTAAGTCAAAGACATAAATTTCAAACTATAAAACTTCAATCTTTAATCAAATCTGAAAAAATTCACAAAAGTCAACTCATGCCTATATTGCCAAAACCCGAGTCTAAGGTTAAATTCCATTGAATCATAACCCCAACAATCCAAATATGTAATTAGTTTCAAATACGATTCAAACTCGGTATTCAAAATCTCATAATATACTCTCTTTAGTTGTGGACAAAATACTTAAATTTCACTATAACATTCCATATATTAGGTGCGAAATCCACGGGGAATAAATATACATAATCAAAACCAAGTAATAATTACATACCCTCAAGATTGGGGTAAAAATCTCCTCAAAATCAACTCTTCCCAAATTTAGGTCTAAAAAATGATGAAAATAAGCTCAATCTTGAAATCTGGAAATTAAATACGTCTGGAGCCAAAAGGTGAACCGCGTTCGCGATCACGATGAGCAAATGACATACATCTACATAATAGTGACCCTATACATGCGATCACAACGCGCAACACACTCGGGCCCAGAATCCTCCTATGCGATCACGAATGTCCTCACGTTTTCACAATGCTTCACCAGCTTACACTAAGCGACCACAAGCCTTCCCACATGATCTGAAAGAAGAAAAAAAACTCCTACACCAAACCTTCTATATGACCGCGATACATTCCGCGCTATCATGAAGAACACTATTGACAGCAAAAAACAAGCAATCAAATTTATCTCAAAATAAATATGAAACCACCTTGAAACTCATGTAAGCCTCTCGAAACCCCTTCCAATCATCCTAATAAGTCTGCACTATATGTACTTTTTCAAATTCCCAAATTACTAAAAGTAACATCAAAACCAAGAATTTCACATCAAACCAAAAATCTCACTCTCAAGTTCAAAATCTCAACTATCAACTAATAGCACCGAATTAACCCCAAGCCACCGAGACCTGAACTAACCACACATGCAAGTCCAAAATTATCATACGAACCTATTGCAATCTTCAAATACCAATCTAAGGTCATTTACCCATGATACTGACTTTGCTGAACTCTTCCAACAATAAGCCTTAACGTATGAACTGAGTATTCCAAATTACTCCCGAACCTCTAAGAAACCATACCACCCATCCTCAAAAGTTATAAATCATCAAACAAACCTATAGAAAGTTCAATAGGATAATGGGATTCTAGAACTCAAAATGATGGGTCGGGTTTTTATATTCTCCACTGCATATGTGAATGTTCATCCTCCACCGAGTTTACAAATGTACTTGGATGGCTGAAAAGGTGTGGATATGTAATCCGTATTATCTGACTCTTTGTCAAGTGTATTACCTTGGAAAATTTTGCTAAGTAATTTAGGATTTCTTTATTTTTTTGGGTAAGAAAGATAAGTTATATTATATAAACATTAAAAAGTTACAGCACACATATTTAGTAGATGCATTATAGGCATCCATTGTCCAAATGTTCTAGAACTAGTAGTAGTAGTAGTAGTAGTAGGATTAAAATATAACCAAATAATACGAACCGTATCAAATTAAGTCAAAGACATAAATTTCAAACTATAAAACTTCAATCTTAATCAAATCTGAAAAAAATCCACAAAAGTCAACTCATGCCTATATTGCCAAAACCCGAGTCTAAGGTTAAATTCCATTGAATCATAACCCCAACAATCCAAATATGTAATTAGTTTCAAATACTATTCAAACTCGGTATTCAAAATCTCATAATATACTCTCTTTAGTTGTGGACAAAATCCTTAAATTCCACTATAACATTCCATATATTAGGTGCGAAATCCACGGGGAATAAATACACATAATCAAAACCAAGTAATAATTACATACCCTCAAGATTGGGGTAAAAATCTCCTCAAAATCAACTCTTCCCAAATTTAGGTCTAAAAAATGATGAAAATAAGCTCAATCTCGAAATCTGGAAATTAAATACGTCTGGAGCCAAAAGGTGAACCGCGTTCGCGATCACGATGAGCAAATGACATACATCTACGTAATAGTGACCCTCAACATGTGATCACAACGAGCAACACACTCGGGCCCAGAATCCTCCTAAGCGATCACGAATGTCCTCACGTTTTCACAATGCTTCACCAGCTTACACTAAGCGACCACAAGCCTTCCCACATGATCTGAAAGAAGAAAAAACTCCTACCCCAAACCTTCTATATGACCGCGATACATTCCGCGCTATCATGAAGAACACTATTGATAGCAAAAAACAAGCAATCAAATTTATCTCAAAATAAATATGAAACCACCTTGAAACTCATGCAAGCCTCTCGAAACCCCTTCCAATCATCCTAATAAGTCTGCACTATATGTACTTTTTCAAATGCCGAATTTACTAAAAGTAACATCAAAACCAAGAATTTCACATCAAACCAAAAATCTCACTCTCAAGTTCAAAATCTCAACTATCAACTAATAGCACCGAATTAACCCCGAGCCACCGAGACCTGAACTAAACACACATGCAAGTCCAAAATTATCATACGAACCTATTGCAATCTTCAAATACCAATCTAAGGTCATTTACCCATGATACTGACTTTGCTGAACTCTTCCAACAATAAGCCTTAACGTATTGAACTGAGTATTCCAAATTACTCCCAAACCTCTAAGAAAGCATACCACCCATCCTCAAAAGTTATAAATCATCAAACAAACCTATAGAAAATTCAATAGGATAATGGGATTCTAGAACTCAAAATGATGGGTCGGGTTTTTATATTCTCCACTGCTTATGTGAATGTTCATCCTCGACCGAGTTTACAAATGTACTTGGATGGCTGAAAAGGTGTGGATATGTAATCCGTATTACCTGACTCTGTGTCAAGTGTAATACCTTGGAAAATTTTGCTAAGTAATTTAGGATTTCTTTATTTTTTTGGGTAAGAAAGATAAGTTATATTATATAAACATTAAAAAGTTACAGCACATATATTTAGTAGATGCATTATAGGCATCCGTTGTCCAAATGTTCTAGAACTAGTAGTAGTAGTAGTAGTAGTAGTAGTAGGATTAAACGTAGGTAACATAGTATTAGAAGATGTCATATCCCTAGATAAACTATATACATTACATATAACATAGGGGCCAAAAGGTGAATGTGCTGAAGCAGTGGTGCTACTCTTGATTAGTGTTCTTTGTAACAAGCCCTGTCCGGTTGATAAGAGGGTATAGCAAAAAGTAGTGGTTTCCCAAAAAGTGAGCATTGCTCCATTATATGGATTGCGCCATATGTAGCTAGGCTGTTAGCATTACCATTTTATTCTCTCTCTCTCCCTCCCTCTCTCTCTCTCTCTTTCTACATATATATATATATATATATATATATATATATATGTATATATATATATATATGATGTGAAGAAGGACTATCCTATTGTCGGAGTAAGGACCTGCAATCATTGATAATGTTAGTATAATAGACTGTTGGTGATTTAAACATACTGGTAATTGCTTTCGCATCTGTTTCAATAATGAGTGGCTTTATCTGCATCTGTGCTGCTATATTGAGTCCCACGAGAAGTGCAAGAAGTTCCATTTGTTCAGTTGTACCTTCTTGTGCTTGACCTGCAAACCCTAATATCCAATGTGCTATTGCATTCCTAAATACTCCACCAATGCTATATTTGACCTCTCTGGAGGAACAAGATCCATCAATATTTAATTTATAAGTATCTCTCTTTGGAGGATGCCATTTAATATAAACATGTGTTAGGGAGTGTTATTTTTTTGGGGAATTTGTGAGAAAATAGTATTCAGTAGCCATTTTAAAAATAAAAGAATTAGTAAACGTACATTTTTGATTTTTCAATAAACGTTTATTTCTAACTATCCAAAGATGCCACAAGGCAAAGGGAATAAGTGTTGTGTTTGGAATATTCATATGAGTTGATAATGCTACATTGCCGACAAGGTGATGCAACAAGTTATGAATTGTAGAATGTGATATCGAAGTATTGATTGTGTTATTGGAATTCCTAGAGATTTACAAAGTAGTCTATCCTGAGGACATTCCCAAAAAAGATGAAGAATTGTTTCAGAGCCTGTTTTACAATCTTGGCATATGTCTGAAGTTAGAATACCTAAGCAGGCAAGAAACGCAGTTGTTGGTAGTCTGTCACGGGACATTAACCATAGAAAGAAACTGATTTTTGGTGGAATGTGTAGTTTCCAGATCCACCTGTAAGATCGAGATGTATCATTGCCAGTTGAGTTAGTAGTATTTATTAAGATATTTTAGATAGTATTAGTGGAAAAAATTCAATTGGCTGTGATAGCCCAATATATCTGATCAGGCAGTCCAGGTTTGTGTATATTCGTGTTATTAGAGATTGGAAATGTGGTGGTAAAACCATAGGTAATTGCTTTAAATGCTAAGTATTATTGTAATAATAAGTTGAGACCAATTTACTCTCCTCATTTTTATGTAACAATCCTTCCATGCAATTGCGGAGGGTGATATTTGGAAGGATCCATGGATCGGTCCAAAACCTAACATGTTGACCTGTAGTGAGATTCCACTTATGCCCTAAACGACAGTAGGACCAACCTTGCATAATGTTCTTCTAAGTATTAGATCCTATGCTTTTTTATGAGGACTGATCTTAGATTAGCATCTAAGAGCACTTGTCCCCAGAGCTGATGAGTATTATTAAAAAGTCTCCAAGCAAGGCTTACATGTAGTGTTTTGTTTTTAAGACTTAAGTTTTGAATACCTAATCATGCTTGATGGATAGGTTGTGTAAATGTAGACCACTTTATCAAGTGCATTTTTTCTTCTGTGTTGTTGTACCCCATAGAAAATTCTTTTGATATCGATTTAGTTGGTTAATAAGATAATCAAGTAATTTTATGTACTGCATTAGATGATTCGGGAGTTGGTTTAAAGTAGAACGTATGAGAGTAAGTCTACATACCCTTGTTAGAAAATATGTTTTCCAATCGGCTAGTTTATTTTTAAATTTGCCAATAAGGAACTTGTAATCTCTTTTGGATTGATGTTTAGCAAAGATGGTGTCGACGCCCCCACTTTCATTCGGACGGAGGGTCCAAAAATTGGGTATACGATATAATGGGGAGACAACTGTTGTTCTCTTGCGAGAATTGATTTTAGAGTTTTGGAGAGTCGCCACCTAATGATAATAGTTCATTAGGACACTTTAAAGGGATGAAGAATTTTTAGAAGAAGGAAAACAAGAGTTCGGGTAAGGGCTTAGAGATTGTCTAGAGGGGAAGGTGTTAGGCACCCCTCAAAATCTACTAGTGTGGTTCCCGGCCATGCTATAATTATGACTTTAAGAAAATAGAAGAAGCAAGTACAGTTTGCACATAAGGATCACAAAATAAGTTTGAAAACTTCAAAGGAAAGAAAATAATACAATTTTTAGAAGAAGGGATTATTTGAAGAAAATATGATTTAAAGAAAACATTTGCAAGAAAAAGGAAAAAGGGGTCCTAGGTTTATACAAAATATCGATAACATCAATGCAATATCCAGCAATCACTCCTCAAAACAGGGGTCGCACGTGATATTAGTGAACTGGTCATCATATCCATATTCTACCCTTCCCACGCTGTTAAGGTATTTAAACGCAATTAGTCTCATTTAATCATAGCATGCTGGTACCCGTCCCAACCTATCCATCCCGGGGTATCAGGACTTCTAATCCTAAAGGGGAAGGAAAGGGATATAGACATATATGGAGTTCAAAGTAGAAAATTCTAATTGCGACATACAAAATAAGTAACAAATATAGGATGAACAACACAAACAGGTAAGGCTCAAGTAAACCCCTTAATCAAACAACACTTAGTTTAGTATGTCTTGGCATATACTGATTTGGTCTTTAAATTAAGATGAAACAACGAATAGACTAGTTTAACACATATATTTAGATAGAAAGTTCGCATGAGGCAACTTGGATCCAATTGTCAGAAATTAAGGTATTTTAGGTGAGTGATATAGAAAGTACTAATTTAAGAAAAATAGTCTGATACAAAAGAGTTTTGAAAAGAAAGTACAGACTGCAGTAAGTTGAGAAAGGAGTAAAAAGGAATCATCAAGCTGTCCGAGTGTAAAACATAGAAATAGTTGTGAAAAGAGTTTTAGAGACAGAAATATCTAATGAAAAAGTAAGTTACAGACCTATTTAAAAAAGATAATTTCAGGGACTGAGTACAAAAAAATGTTTAGGAAGAACATTTATAAAGAAACTGTTTCAGAAACAAATACTTATTTGAGGGACTTAAAAGCACACAGAGTCGAGAGAGTTTTTGTCAAAGAATTAAGACTTCTGAAAATGTTACTGTATTAAAATGTTAAGGACCGGTTAATAGATCTTTATTACTTGAAGTGAATCAGACGAGTCTATTACAAAGTCCTATAGGCATAATATCTGTGTTTCAATTTTTAAACCCTGTTAAAGAGCGTGTGAATAGTTGACTAGATTAATTAACCCTACAATTTGCCTAATGCGTATGCACTTCCTATAGGCATGGTTTCTATATGCAACTGATTGCATGGATGTTAAGGTCCTATAGGCTGGCTCTCTAGTGACCTGCAATATGATTAAAACATTATGCCCTATTATTGAACTTTTAGATGACCTGTATCAAAATTAAATGTTAATCCCTATAGGCATGGTATCTAGGTGACTTTGAATAAGAAATATTGGACAATCCTATAGGTAGGATCTCTAGTAAGAAAATTAATGTCCTAAAGTCATGATATCTACCTTTTATTGATGCAAGAAAGTAAAAATCCCTCCCACATCCTTTTACTATATTCCCCAAAATTCTTTATATTATTACAGAACAAAAGAAAGAAAATACATCAAAATTAACAGCTAGATCCAAACTGCCTAATCCAATCTTAATGTCGAATAACATGTGATTAACCCATTCCGAATTTCCAAAGCCTTCTCTTTATCTAGGGTGTTTTCAAAGTTCCAAGAAATTTCAAGAATTCTCGGCATTTCTTACACCCAAGATACCTATTTAGAATTATTCTAGTGGAGTGTGAAATAGCCAGCCCACATGCATCCATGTTCAGAGGGAGCTCAAGGGTCCCAAAGCATGGCTTGCAAGAGAGGGGTAGAGCTTAGAAATAGGAGTACGTGCAAAGTGATTGGGGAACCATAACAAAAGGTGGTCATACCCATCCATAGGTGTAGATTGGCACACCTATGACCATTTGTTTGGTCAAACAAGATAGGAGAAGACCCTTGAGGGTCAGACCTGAGTCTGAATAATGATTAGGATACCACCAGACCTAAGTCAGGCTCAACACATAAAGGGGAAAAGGGAAGTGGGAATTGATTTGAGTTAAGGGGTTCGGAGAAGCTAGTTCATAGTCAGAGACAACAATGTCAGTGTTGCTACGGCTGAAATTGTACTCACATACAAGAGGATAGAAGGGAATTGGAATTCATGTAAGCACATTAATGGTAGGAACATAAAGAAGGAAAGCATAACAAACTAATAAATAAACACACGGTGAAGAAAAGCATAACTGACTAAGCAGTAAACCATAGTGAAGGGGGCATTATTTAACTTAGAACATAGCAGTTGCAAAGTAATAAAATAGCAGAGCAACAGAGTAAGCAAGCCGCAAGATATCAATAGGAGCAGACCTAAGTTTGCAGCAGAAGACTTGAGAGTTCAGATAGAACTCAAGAATATTTTAGAGGGTAAAATAGAGAAGAGGAGAGTAGAAAGCAAAGATACTATAAGTTGAGAAAGCAATTTGATTGTGAGTGAGTTTAGTGTTCAAACGTGTGAAGCCTATTTTGTGAAGAAAAGTTGTGTCCAAAGTGTAAAAGCGTAGCCCCTTTTTATAGTGTAAAAAATAGGTAAGAAGAAGATAAGAAAATAATTTGAAAATCCGTCTCAAAGGTTTCCCTTCAGTTAGGGATTGATTTCAAATGGGTATGATAAACAAGGAAAGCGCAAAGTAGCATAATAGGGGTAAATACACATATCATTATTTAAGGAAATAGTTTAGTAGCACGCGATCTGGGTCAGATAAGGAAATGCAATCAATCAACAGTAAAATCAAGGTTTGGGTTTTGGCCAACTGAATCCAACCAAGAAAGGTGAAGAGGAACTTAATTTAAAAAAATTCATCAACAATCAATAAGACCCTTTTAAAAAGGACTCAAAAGTAATCATAGGCTGGCCAAAGGTCTTTCGAAAGAAGAGAATGTTATATAAAAAGCATACAGATACAAGAGAATGTTATTGCAAAACTAGCACAAAATCAAAGTAACCAAGAAGGTTAGGTTCACAGACTCGGAACGAGTCTGCAATAGGGTCAGGGTTTTGAATAGAACCTAGTTCAAACACTAAGGTCGAGCTCGTCAAAAACCCCAAATACTAGGGTTTCTGACTCGAATAGGATGCATAGATGAGAAAAGAACAACAAATAGGCTCAATAGCCTCTTTCAGAGACTTATGAGAGAATAAACAAAAAGGAACAGTAGGTTAGAAACAAAGGGAATAAATTTTAGGCAAAGCTTGTTGCGCAAACATGTTCAAAAGAGAAAAAGCAATACATATTTAGGAAAACACTAGATGGAGCATGCTTAGGAAGAACCTTGTAAAATATGATAAAGCAAGCAAACATAAAGGACCTAGTAGGCTATACATACAATAAAAATCACACAGCAGATATAATCATGCGAGCTTAGGCTGAAGGCACAGGAAAGATGCAAGGCATAGAAGGATCATGCTTAACAGAAAGAAAAAACAGAAGATCAAACACGAGCGTAGTAGAGAAGAAAAATACGAGATAAACACAGATGAAACACATATAATGAAAAGAGAAGAAAGAATCAGAATGTCTTCCAGAAAAACTAGTTTGAAAAAATCAAATGATTTTAACAAGAAAAATTGGGAAAGACCGTTGAAATATCGAATATAGCACAAATATAGCATAGATCTAAGAGAAAATAAACAGAAAACCTCGAATAGCTTTAGGTTTCTCTGAAACCCTAGAAATGAGAAGGCTTGGAAAGGGTATGGTCTTGAATAGATATGAGCCATAGGTAGGCTCTTAAAGCTCGAACATGTAGGAACACAGTTGGAGAGGCCACAGAACCATAGATCTATGGAGGATCTGGTCGAAAACCCTCGCAGTCGGTCCTTAAAATCTCGAACAACCAAGGCTTGGGGAAGGGGGGGAAGGTGAGCATAGGCCATCCATGGAATGAGAAGCCATGAACTCGGGTGAGATTGATCGGAGAAGACGAGGGAGTGCTAGGGAACGTTTGAGAGAAGAAGAGAGTTTGGGGGCAGCTATCTGAGAGAAATGAGGGTTAGGGTTAGGTCGTTTGGAATTACAAAAGAAATGGTCAATTTGTGGCCGTTGATTAACGACCTGGATTAAAGGGGTTCTGGGCGTATCAGGTTAAACTGGGTACTGGGCCATAACAATTGGGCTCAAAATTGGGTAGATTTTAGGCTGAAATTGTAATAGAATTGTGGTTATAATTGAAATGAATTGAGGCTATAATTGCAATAGCAGTTTCCCCTTTTATTTCATAAAATTAGAAAAAGATGTTTTAAAAGAAAATTAAAGGTACCGAGCCAACTAATAATATATAAATATTAATATAAAAATATTGGGATCAGTTTTGTAATTAAAAATTTCTATTAAATCCTAAAAAGGCTAGTATTGCAGTTATATGCAATTTGGCTTAAAAATACCAAACAGATTTGTTAAAATATGCAAGAATCATGTTAATCATACTGTGATGTAAATATAAGGATAAAATAAATTATTCACCAAAAGGATAATTTTGGGAATAATTATTTGATTTTATGGTGTAAAAATAGGCAATAAATTAGTTTAAAAATCAATAAAAATGCCAAAACCCTTTGGTATGCTTATATGTGCGCATATATGTTATTTTGGAAGTATTTTGAGTATAAAAATACATAGGAAAAAATTGGGTATCAACAACTGCCCCTCTTTACCCGAGAAGGATGAAAGAGTTGTCGGGTAAAGACAAGATTGCCAGTTTTGACCGATCCATGGATTCTGAGCTTTCTACATATCCCTGGTTTTACAGAAATCAGGCCATATGTAGTTCATGAACCATTGACAGAGTGTGTTGAATGGGGTTCGAAAAGAACGGATGCGGTACTTTGGTTTGGAAAGGCGTTTGGAGTCAAATATGATGCAGAGAATAGAAGCAGAATTGCTCCTACTGAGACGACAATTTGCTAGCTTGTGTACCTGTAAGTGATCAATGTAGCATGTATTGTGCATAATTTAAACATGATGCAAGTTCCCGTTGGACCATGAATGTTGGCTTTGGACGGTTAGGATGACGTCCTCAGACTATGATGTCCTGGGCCATGAAGAGTATAAGTAAAGATTTGCGGGCCATGAAATGGTGTTCTCAAGCTATGCAGATGGTGACTTCTAACTATGAAGCATTTGAATAAGTTGGCGATCTTTCAGCTCATGAGAAGGTGGCAATCTTTCAGCCGATGAATGCAAAAGGTGGCGATCTTTCAGCCAGAGCAAAAATATAAATGCAGGTGGCGATATTACAGCCATTTAATGAAATAAAGTGGTGGTATTTTAGCCATGCAGGATGGAGATAATGCTTAGTCTCGAAAGGTAGGTATGTATCCATATGCAGGATGGAGGTAGAGCTTAACCTCAAAAGGCAGAGCCTTATGCAAAATGCAGATGAAGACAATGCTTAGTATATAAAGGCAGATTAGAAACCTTATATAGGATAGAGGTAGAGGTTAACCTCGGAAGGCAGATTGATAGCGTTATACAGAATGCAGATAGAGACAGTGCTTAGTATCAAAAGGCAGATAAGTAACCTCATGCAGGATGGAGGTAGATCTTAACCTGGGAAGGAAAATGGATAGCCTTATGCAGAATGGAGATGTAGAAAATGCTTAGTCTCGAAAGGAACATTAGTAGCTTTATGCAGGAGGGAGGTAGATCTTAACCTCAAAGGCAGATAGATATCCTTATGCAAAATGCAGATGGAGACAATGCATAGTCTCGAAAGGCAGATTAATAGCCATATACATGATGGAGGTAGAGCTTAACCTCGAAAGTCAAATAGATAGACTTATGAAATATGCAGATGGAAACAATGCGTAGTCTTGAAAGACAGATACGTAGCCTTATGCAAGATGGAGATAGAGCTTAACCTCGAAAGGCATATAGATAGCAATATGCATAATGCAGACGGAGAGAATGTTTAGTATCGAAAGGCAGATAAGTAGCCTGATGCAGAAATGCAGGAATGTAAAAAGTTAATAGTAGTGAGATTTTCTTAGGTGATAGCTGATTGCAATATCGTGACTGCTGGGGAGGTTGGGTGTAGACAGTAAATTTGTGAATAAGCGATCGTTCTGATGGTTTCCCACCTAAAAGGTACGACTGTATGAATGAATTCAGATTAATTGGGACCAGCATCTAAAGAAAAAGCGTGAGTTCTGTAGGGGGGAGGAAGGTTAGTTCATCTTCCCGTGGCTCTTGACACCATGTATCGCTGGGGTAGTGTGGCTAAACGACAGCCATTCAAATGATAGTTATGCATGATTTAGTAAGTATAACGTAAGTATATATTTGAAAAAGATTTTGTTTTGAATGAACCAATGACTGTAACGTGGTTCAAGACATTGTGACCTTGCTTCCTCTGAAATTTTAAGGGTCCTCCTCAAAATTCTGCCCCAGTTTACTGGGCTGACGCTTTTGACGATCTTGCTGAATGATTGAAGATGATCAACCTCTGAATTTTGCGGGTCATCCTCAAAATTCGGCCACAGTTCCAATAGCAGGGAAAATGGAATTTATATTAAAATGTGTCTGAACCCATAGGGTTTCCTATGCATCCCCTCTTAAACGGGGATTAGATCAGGCGTAGTGTAAATTACATTATAAAGAAGTTTCCAAATGATTGCACATAGTATCGTTTTACTGCATCATTATTGATTGACTTCGGCCAGACTTCTCTGTCCATTTTTGCAAGAATAAGGGCTCCTCCAATTAGAACTTGGTGAACCATGTACGGACCCTGCCAATTGGGAGAGAATTTCCTCTTGTCTTCATCTTGATGTGGAAATATTTTCTTCAACACCAGCTGCCGTGGTGTGAACTTACTTAGTTTAACTCTTTTGTTGAAGGCTCTGGACATTCTGTTATGATATAACTAACCATGGAAGACTGTATTCATTCTCTTCCGCTATTAGGGCTAACTTCTCATAGCGACCATTTACCCATTCTGCATCATCTAACTCTGCTTCTTGTATTACCTTCAGGGAGGGAATTTCTACCTCGGTGGGAATGACCGCCTCTGTACCATAAACCAGAATGTAGGGAGTTGCCCCGATTGATGTGCAGACTGTGGTACGGTATCTCAATAAGGCAAATGATAACTTTTTATGCCATTGATTGTGTCTTTCAATCTTCTTCCTTAGTATCTTCTTGATGTTGTTGTTGGCTGTCTCTACGGCACCATTCCTCTGAGGTCTGTAGGCTGTAGAGTTCTTGTGCCTGATTTTGAATGTTTCACACATCGTCTTCATCAAGTCGCTGTTGAGATTGGAACCATTTTCAGTGATGATTGATTTCGAAATTTTAAACCGACAAACAATTCGGTCGCAGAAGAAATTTGCCACAACTTGCTTAGTTACTACTCTTTATGATGATGCTTCGACCCATTTAGTAAAGTAAGTAATTTCCACTAAGATGAACCTGGGCCCGTTTGATGCGGCAGGCTCGATCGGTCCTATAAAATCCATTCCCCTAGAGGTGAACGACCATTGCGAGCTTGTTGCATTAAGCTCATTTAGAGGCACCATTATCATATCTGCATGTATCTGGCAGCGATGGCACTTTCGGACATACTGGACGTAGGCCGTTTCCATTGTAATCCAAAAATACCCTACTCGGAGTATCTTCTTTGCCATTACAAAATCATTCATGCGTGATCTGCAGGTTCCTGCGTGCACTTCTTCTAATGGTTTGGTTGCTTTTCTTTCTCCAACACACCTTAGCAATCCCAAATCGGGAGTTCTCCAATACATGATTCCTTCGTTGTGAAAGAAATTATTAGATAACCTCCGCAGTGTGTGCTTCTGAGTGGCATTGGCGAGCTCTGGATATTCTCCTGTTGTCAAGTATTCTTTGATATCGTGGAACCAACGGTTTTACATGTGCTTCTTCCTCAATATGAGCACAATAAGCTAGTTGGTCGTGAATTTTAGCCTAGATGGGATCAATGAAATTAGTATCTGGATGTTGAATCATTGATGACGATGTGGCTAGTGCATCAGCGAACTCATTCTGCATTCTGGGAACATGCTGGGACTCAGTCTTTGTGAATCTCTTCCTTAACTCATGTATGTGATGCAAATAAGGGAGTATCGTAGAATTCTTGGTTGGCCATTTATCTCGAACCTGATGTATGAGTAGGTCGGAGTCTCCAATCACTAGTAGCTCTTGAATGTTCATATCGATGGCCAGTTTGAGCCCTAAGATGCTGGCTTCGTACTCGGCCATGTTGTTAGTACATAGGAACCTGAGCTTGGCGGACACCGAGTAATGCTGACTGGTTTCTAATACCAGGACTGCTCCTATGCCAACGCCTTTGAAATTCGTAGCTCCGTCGAAATAATCCTCCAACCTTCATAGGATTTTGCAATGTCTTCTCCTATGAAATCTACCTCTTCATTAGGAAAATACATCTTTAGTGGCTCGTATTCTCCTCCCACAAGATTCTCAGCGAGGTGATCTACCAAGGCTTGTCCTTTGACTGCCTTCCGAGTTATGTAGACAATGTCAGATTCACTTAGCAGGATTTGCTATTTGGCGAGCTTGCCAGTGGCCATAGGCTTCTGGAAGATATACTTCAGCAGATCCATTCTGGATATAAGATAAGTGGTGTAAGCATAGAAAAAATGCCTCAATTTCTGAGCTACCTAAGTTAGAGCACAACAGGTTCGTTCAAATAGAATACCAAGCCTCGTATGGGGAAAACTTCTTACTGAGGTAATATATTGCTTGCACCTTTCTCCTTGTTTCATCATGTTGTCCCAAAACACAACCGAACGCTCCATCAAACGTTGCTAGATAAAGCAGTAGGGGTCTTCCTGGTTCAGGCGGAATCAAGATTGGCGGCCTTTGACAAGTATTCCTTAATTTTTTCAAAAGCTTTCGGACAATTGTCAGTCCATTTGGTGGCGGCATCCTATTTTAGCATCTTGTAGATAGGTTCACAAATGTCGGTGCACTGAGCCATGAACCGGCTGATATAGTTGAGTCTTCCCAGAAAAATCATCACATCTTTTTTGTTCTTTGGCGGTGGCAATTCTTGGATGGCTTTGAACTTTAACAGATGCAATTCTATCCCTTGGTGACTCACAATGAAACCCAGTAACTTTACAGCAGGAACCCCGAATGCACACTTGGCATGGTTCAACTTCAAATTGTACCTTCTCAATATGTTGAAGAATTTCCTTAGATCTTCCATATGGTCTGTGGATTTCTTGTATTTGATGATGACATCATCCATATACACCTCGATTTCTTTATGTATCATGTCATGAAAGATGGCAGTCATGGATCTCATATAGGTGGAACCAGAATTCTCTAACCAAACGACATCATTCTATAGTAGTACATCCCCCATGGTCTGATAAAAGATGTTTTCTCTGCATCTTCTTCATCCATCCATATATGATGGTATCTAGCAAAACAATCGACGAATGACTGCAACTCATGCGTGGCGCAGTTTTCAATTAAGATGTGTATATTTGGCAAGGGGAAGTCATCCTTTGAACTGGCGCGGTTGAGATCCCTGTAGTTGGCACAGACTCTAATGTTCTAGCCTTTCTTTTGCACTGGCACAGTTTTCGCTAACCATGTTGATACTCTATTACCCTGACAACCCTGGCTTTGACTTGCTTGGTAACCTCTTATTTGATTTTCAAACTCATGTCGGGTTGGAACTTTCTGAGCTTCTGCTTTACTAGAGGACATGTCGGATCTGTTGAGAACTTGTGAGCTATAATGGATGTGCTTAGACAAGTCACACCATCATAAGACCACGTGAAGATGTCCTCATACTCTTTTAAGAACTTCATGTACTCATTATTTTCTGATGGCGATAAATGCACAGTGATGCGTGTTTCCCTAACATTCTCTGTATCCCCAAAATTAATAATCTCAGTTTTTTTCAAGTTGGATTTAGGTTTATTCTCAAAGTTCTCAACCTGTCTAACAACCTCTTTTGGTATATCATCCCCTTTTAAATCTATATCCGTTTGTTGCGTTGTCTCGTTGAAAGTCACAATCGTTGGTTCATCATCAAGATATGTAATAGTAATGATGTGTAAAATAAAGTAAATGATAGAGAAAATAATAAGAGTGAGATATATAAATAAACTTGGAAATGCTTTGATTGAATTCATAATTTTTTGAAACATCAGAGCACTTTTCAAAAGTAAAGACAATGCGGAAAGAAAAAATCAACTAGTAAAAAGTAAAGATGTGATGCATGGTGGTTGTTTAGCCTTGCTAACGCAAAGCTCTCTGGGGCGTGATGGTTCTAATTGATCATTATGAGGTGTTCCCTTCTATTCACGGCTTGAATGGAAGGGCCTTCCTCCCCTTCCCCTCGAAGATAACACAACAGTCCATATCATCTGCCAGAAACAAATTCTTCATAGTTGATAGTGCTTCATCCTCCTCTGATCCGTATATAACATCAGATGGCTGAAAGTTCTGCTCCAGACAAGGTATAGGGTGCTCTAGCGGATAATAGGGGCCGCGCCATGGTGGCGACCAATGTTCGAACTCCTCCCATGTGTATTCATAACCTAAACCAAAAGTAGAAACACTCCCATGTGTATTCATAACCTAAACCAAAAGTAGTACATTGTTTCTTTAGCTTGATGGGCTTGGTGATACCCTGGAGATTTTTGCTAAGTCCTTTTCCGGGTCACACCCATGCTAATTCAGGATACTCTAAATCTTATTGTCCCACTATTTATCTTTGTCCACGACGTTGACTCACTCGATATGGTGGTATATCTTTCTGCCTATTCTTCTTGTGCCTCCGATCATTGGGATTGTCTGGCGACTGTATATGGGGTTGCTACCGTCGCCATGACTGATCACTTCTTGATGGTTCCATTTGAATTTCACTGCTTGGCGTAAGGTTGATGCTACTGCTCCAGCAACGTAGATCCCGGGTCGTCCACGCAATACATTGTAGGATGCCGGGACATCTATAACTTGAAAGTCGACATCAAACCAAGGTAGTCCCAACGGCAAGCATAGGCTAATTTCTCCAATGGTGGATCTCTGGGACCCATTGAATGCTTTAACATTGATAGCTCCATCTTTGATCTCATGCAAACCTTTTCCCAATGTCCTGAGGGTTATCAATAAACAAATGTTAAGTCTGGACCCCCCGTCGACCAGGATCATGGTGATGAAATAATCTTTGCATTGTACGTTGATGTGCAAGGCCTTGTTGTGACTTAGTCCTTCTGGTGGTAGCTCGTCTTCGTGGAAGGTGATCTTGTGACTCTCCAACACTTATCCTACCATATTCTCCATTTCGCCTCCAGTTATGTTGCTGGGGAAATAAGCTTTACACAGTATTTTCATCAGAACATTCTTGTGTGCCTTAGAGCTTTGCAGAAGAGCCAGGATGGAAATCTGCGCTGGTGTCTTGTTCAGCTGCTCCATGATCTAGTATTCTTCAGCCTGTATCATTTTCCAAAGGTGTCATCAAGCCCAGTCTCAACAGGATGCCCGAGGCTTGGTTTCTAGACTTAGCCGAATGTTCTGGAGTGTATACCATGCCTTTTCTAGTCATGCCTTGTGCGGCAATAGCATTCCTAGTCTTTGTTTTCCCTTTTCTCCTAGATTATGTTGTGTAATCCCAAGGTATGGAATTTGAATTGAATGGGGTCATGTCTATCATTGAGACCGAATAGGCTCCCTTTACGGTAACATGACAACTTCAAATGGTGCATGTGCCTTTGGAATTCCGAACTCGACCTCAATTGGTCCTGGCGCCTTTATAGGAGGCATTTTGAACTCAAGCGGTATGGACATATTCACCTTGTTGCCCTTAGAGGGCTGTATCTGAACAAAAATAGGGTTGAGGATGACTGTCGACTTCTTCGTTTCATCCTCTTCGGCAATCAATCCAGTCATCCCTTTAGGGTCCCAATCATCCTCAATCTCAATCATATGAATGCCTCCACCCTTGTGGTCAGGTAGAAGGTTTTTGCGGACATTGGGAGCAGGCTTCTTTGCTATGATGACCTTATTATTAATCAAGGTCCGAATCTTGTCTTTCAACGAGCGACACTCGTCGATGGTATGGCCTTTCATTCTGGAATGATATGCGCAAGTTTTGTTCGGATTGACCCATCAGGAGGGATATTTATGGAGTTGCGGCTGTGATAGGGTTAACATAACCGACTGCTTTGAGTCTTTCATATAGTTGATCAATCGGTTCAGTAATGGTGGTATATTATCTGCGGGGTCTGCGATTGGAATTTGGTCTGGGTCGAGGAAAGTTTTGGAGAGTGGGTGGTGATTGATAGTGTGAAGGTTAGGCATTATACGCTTGGTATAAGGGTGCGTGTTGGGAATATCTTGGTGAGGTTGGTTGATATATGGGTGGTGGAGTTGATTAGTAGGTGGGTACTGGAATTCGATATGTGGGCGAGGGTTCTTTGTAATTTAGATAAGATTGATATGTAAGTGGAGTTAACACGTATGTTTGGTATTTCATTGGGGATTTGGTTCTTTGCGCAGCAATTACGGAGTTCACGTCCCTCTTCTTTGATGTGACACCAGATTGTAAGGCCTTGTTAGTGGTCCATAATTCTTCGAGATCAGTGACCATACCATTCTTGAAACCCTCTTCAATCATTTCTCCCAACATGATAATGTCAGAGAATTTTAGACCTTCTATCAGTATTAGCCTCTCATAGTATTGCGGATCCTGAGCCCGGACAAAGAACCTGTTCATCTGCTCTTCCTCTAGAGCTGACCTGACCTTAGATGCTTCTGATCTTCAATGAGTAATATACTCGCGAAAGGTCTCTGTGGGTTTTTTCTTCAGATTATGGATATAAAACACATCTGGTACGTTTTCTGTGTTGAACTTGAATCAGTACATTTCTTTGAATCCTGGATGATGTACCAAGATAAGGCATCTCCTTTCAGACTCCTCATGATCAACTTCTTGAGGATTTTCTCATCTCTTCCAACCCCTACCAATTTATCACAATACATCCTTAGATGGACGCTAGGATCACCTGTACTGTCGAACATCCCGAACTTGGGAGGTTTTTACCCCTCTTGGAGTTCAACATGCGGTTGAACACAAAGATCCTCATAATAAAGCCCCTCACCGCCATTGATACCTTCGACACCCTGGACCTGTCTAGTTGACTTCTTGAGATTAGCAGCAAAATTCCTGATGAGGGAGTTTTATCGTCTGATTCAGATGCACTTGAGATTTACTGGGTATAGTGGGGTATGGTGTCCACAAAGATGGGGGTGTTGTGGATGTGGTCATTTGTGGTGTTTTGTAGTTCGGGAATGAGCAGTGGTGTGTTATCATATGTGTTGCAGGCTTGGGCGTGAGTGGGTTAGCTTTAACATCGGGAGCGGCAAGAGTGATTGATAGTCTTTCCAAGTTCCAAACTTGGTCAAATTCTTCCCGAAATTTCAGCAATGTTTGGTCAAGATGAGTAGCAGTCCCCTTGTTAATTGGAGTATTCTGAGAGCTCTCCTCACTTTCCTTTCTTGCATTGGCGTCTCTCATTCTGCCTTTGTTCTTGTTTTTATAGGACTCGGAGGAGGAGGTGGTGGAGGGCCCTTGGATCTTGTAGAGTATGTTGATGGTGCCAGAATGCACGAACTAACCTTTGGGGAGGGGAATAAAAATAAAGAAAAAAACAAAAAAAGTAAAACGTTAGTGCAGATTTTGAGAAAGAGAATATTGCGATATTTAAACACGTTGTTCAGGAATATAAGTCGTTTCCTAATTTGGGTGCCTCGTAGTGACCGAGGTAGGCCTAGCGACAAATTAAATTTTGAGAACTTATAATGCTAAATGCCTCATTTTATTGATAAAAATAACACGAGTCTAAAAATGCAATTTGAAATAACGGAAATAAAGACGTCACTAATGGCCAGTGGCCTTATTACATTATGAAAGCAGGAAATAAAAGATCCTAACTACTTGGTCCTAGAAGGACCTTCCCTAGATTTGGTATTCTTGTCTCCCTCGTACAGCTGCATCAACTCGCGCACTCCTAGCAGTAGATATGCTCGGGCCAGATGTCCACCTACACTTCCCTTGGCATTTTGGCAGTCTTCAATCTTCAAAAATTTCCCTTACAGCTTTACTAAACCTCGTTCCAGATACCTTAGCCGCTTGTTTGCGTTGATAGCCATATCCTTCCACTCATCGATCAATTTCGGGTGAGCTTCTCGTATATATTGGTAGTTATTTTCGCATTCCCAAATTCTGTTATGTGATTGATTGTACTTTACTTGCGCTTCAGCCTTATCATCAATAAGCCTGTGACCTCGGATGAACCCAGGATGACCCAAACTAGTGTGATTGTCTTCAAACCAACCCGAGTAGTGTGGCACATATCCTACATGATATTTGTCTGCTTCAATAGTTCTCTCCCCAAGACGAGTTTGCAATGTCACATGTGTTGAGCGTGACATCGGTGAGGGCTATCATAATCTTGAAAGTCAGCCCTAAAGTGACTCATTTTATCTACCCTTGGTATGATTTGCTTCCTTCCAGCTTGCCTTATGGCTCAGAAGGGGACATAAGGATAAGTTCCACTCAGACCGATGAGTATAAGGAATGGTGCATCCCGAGAACGAACAATGAACTCCCCTATTAGGAATCACTCAAACATCCACTGCACTTGCTCTTCCTTTAAATTCTCAAATAGCTCTACCCATCCTCCAATGTCCTCTGGTTGAGCGAACATATTGGGCATGAAGTTCATTCTCTTTGGGTTGTGGAAAGCGAAATGATCATCCCAATACCTGCGTATAATCTCCTGTTGGTAGTCACCTTTCTTACGGTGTTCTATAAGCCAGAGTTGAAGTAATAGATTACAGCCTTTGAAGTGTGAGGCCCATTTTTGACATTTTTCCAAGGGTCGATAGATTTCAGTGTTGATCATGGGCAGTATGTTGAAAGACTGCCCGTCGATCCCTTCCATTAAGTTCTTGTTTACCATGGTTAGTCTGGTGTGGATCCTAGCCTTCTTCATAGGAAAGATCATCATCCCCAAGAAAAAAGAACATGAAGACAAAAACCCTTCTGTGAATATGTCCTAAGGAGGTAAGGGCAAACTCATCGGTGTAGGTGCGATAGGACTGGTTATGGCCATATCTCTCGTACAAGTAATCAAATGGTATGTAGGAGCCGTTCAGACAAGTCAGATCTAGATTTTTATTGAGTCCCATCATCTTAAGAAAGCCTCTACCTTTGCAATTTTTTGGCATAAGCAGACCCGGAGTCTCCCAAGGAATACCAGCTAGCCCCCCTATTTGTTCCAGTAAAGGAGTCATTTCCAAATCCCCGAAGCAAAACACCGACCGATCACTATCCCAGAAGAGACTTACAACCTCTATGATTTTGTGAGGCTGGATTTCTAGAAGTGAAGGCAAATTCCCTAAGTATTTGCGGACAAGGGTCTTATCGCTGGCATGAAAGTCCTCCCACCAGCTTAGCAGCTTTGGGTGGATGTTGGTGACCATATCGAATCTAGGGTCTTCGTGCCTCAGTTTCTTCAAAACAAAGGGTTAGACCCAGACTCGACTATTTAGATCAATAATTAGCATAAAGGAATTTAGTTCTCCAAATAAATACACATAACATGGAGGTGTCCGTTTGGGTTTTAAGGAAAACCTGATGGACTTTGGACTAGGATATCTTAATGAGTTATTATGTGGACAATATAACTGACTCAACTAGGTTTGGCCATGATGCATCAACAATTTAACGGAGTAATGCTTCTATTTTTGAAGTGCTAGCAGACAACTCAAGAGGAAAGGCGCGAAACCGTCGACCACACCATTGATTGACTGGTTTTACCGCAACTATGCCTTTTCCACATTTAGGGGGTGTTAACATTGGAAGAGCGCAACCACTCATTATAAGTGTTACTATAGTCTTTGTTTTGCCACGAGTGGAGTATGATGTTGAAGATGCAATTGAAAGAATGAAACAAATTGACATGTATTTTCACGTGCATAAGATATGTGATTACAATAATTGCTCGAAATTACAATGGTATTGAAATAATAAATTAGTAAAGGAAAATAGTTAAAGGAAAGAAAGGACATGAAGAGACGAGTTAGTTTTCGTGATAAAATAATTAAAGGGAATAAATAAAGGCAATTAATAAAGCAATAAAGTCAAAAAAGCATGTAATGGTAAAAAGCCTAAACAAATCCCCATCAAAGTCGCGTCCCCTATTTCCTTCAAATGGAGGGTCTGGAAATTGGGTATACCACATTATGTGGAGACAACTCTTATTCTCTTGCAAGAATTGGGTTTTGGAGTTTTGGAGAGTCGCCACATAATAATTATAGTGCATTAGGACACTCTAATGGGATGAATAATTTTGAGAAAAAGGAAAACCGGAGTTTGGGTAAGGGCTTAAAGATTATCTCGAGGGGAAGATGTTAGGCACCCCTCAAGATCCGCTACTGTGGTTCCCGGCCATGCTATAATTGTGACTTTAAGAAAATAGAAGAAGCAAGTAAAGTTTGCACATAAGGATCACAAATAAATTTGAAAAGAATACAATTTTTTTTAGAAAAAAGGATTATTTGAAGAAAACATAATTTAATGAAAACATTTGGAAGAAAAAGGAAAAAGGGGTTCTAGGTTTATACAAAATCTGGATCACATCAATGCAATATCCAGTAATCACTCCTCAAAAGAGGGGTCGCACGTGATATTAGCGCACGAGTCATCATATCCATATTCTACCCTTACAAACTAGTTAAGGTATTTAAATGCGATTTGTCTCGTTTACTTATTGCATGCTAGTACTCGTCCCAACCTATCAGTTCCAGTGTATCAGGACTTCTAATCCTAAAGGGGAAGGAAATGGATATAGCATATATGGAGTTCAAAGGTTAAAATTCTAATTGCGACATACAAAACAAGTAACAAATATAGGGATCAACAAAACAAATAGGAAAGGCACAAGTAAACCCCTTAATCAAACAACACTTAGTTTAGCATGTCTTGGCACATACTGATTTGGTCTTTAAATTAAGGTCAAATAATGAACGAAGTGGTTTAACACATATATTTAGATAGAAACTCCGTATTAGGTAATTTGGATCCAATTGTCAGAAATTAAGGTAATTTAGGGGAGTGATCTAGAACGTACTGATTTTAGAAAATTAGTCTGATGCAAAATAGATTTGAAAAGAAAGTACAGATTGCAATATCTTGAGAGATGAGTAAAAAGGAATCATCAGACTGTCCGAGTATAAAACATAGAAAGAGTTGTGAATAACGTTTCAGAGACAGAAATATCTAAGGAAAAAGTAAGTTACAGACCTATTTTAAAAAGATAATTTCAGGGACTGAGTAAAAAAAACGTTTATGCAGAACATTTAGAAAGAAACTGTTTCAGAAAAATATTGATTTTAAGGACCTAAAATCATACCGAGTCAGGAGAGTTTTTGTCAAGGAATTAAGACTTCTGAAAACGTTACTGTATTTAAACGTTAAAGACCACTTAATAGATCTTTATTACTTTAAGCGAATCAGACGAATTTGATGCAAAGTCTTATAGGCATGATAACTGTATTTGAATTTATAAAGCCTGTTAAAGAGAGTGTGAATAAATGACTAGGTTAATTAATCCTAAAGTTTGCCTAATGCGTATGCACTTCCTATAGGCATGGTTTCAATATGCAACTGATTACATGAACGTTATGGTCTTATCGGCAGGATCTCTAGTGACTTGCAATGCGATTAAAAAATTAAGCCCTATAGACAGAATTTCTAGATGACCTGTATCATAACTAAACATTCAACCCTATAGGCATGGTATCTAGGTGACCTTGAATCAGAAATATTGGACAATCCCATAGGCATGATTTATAGTAAGAAAATTAAAGTCCAAAAGTCATGATATCTATCCTTTATTGATGCAAGAAAGTAAAAATCCATCCCACACCCTTTTACTATATTCCCCAAAGTTCTATATGCAGATTAATACATACCAAAATAAAGAAAAAAATACATCAAAATTAACAACTTGATCCAAACTCCCTAATCCAATCTTAATGTCGAATAACATGTGACAACCAATTTCGAATTTTCATGTTTCCAAAGCCTTCTTATTATTTAGGGTGTTTCAAAGTTACAAGGAATTTCAAGAATTCCCGGCATTGCTTACACCCAATATACCTATTTAGAATTAGAATAGTGCACTGTGGAATAGCCAGTCCTAAGGCATCCAAGTTCCGAGGGAGCTCAAGGGTCCCAAAGCATGGCTTGCAAGAGAGGGGCAGAACATAGAAGTAGGAGTACGTGCAAAGTGATTGGGGAACAATAACAAATGGTGGTCATACCCAGCCACAGGTGTAGACTGGCGCACCTCTGACCCTTTGTTTGGTCAAACAAGTTAGGAGCATACCCTTGAAGGTTAGACCCGAGTCTCAATGATGATTAGGACACCACCAGACCCAAGTAAGGCTCAACATATAAAGAGGAAAAGGGGGAAGTGGGAATTGATTTGAGTTAAGAGGTACAGAGAACCTAGTCCAAAGTCATAGACATCAATGTCTTGGCTGGAACTATACTCATATACAAAGGGATAGAAAGGAATGGGAATTCATGTAAGCACATTTATGGCTGGAATATAAGGAAGGAAAGCATAACAAACTAAGAAATAAACACATGGTGAAGGAAAGCATAACAGACTAAGCAGTAAGCACATAGTGAAGGGGGCATTATTTAACTACGAACATACCAGTTTTAAAGTAATAAAATAGCAGAACAACAGAGTAAGCAACCCGCAAAAACTCAGCAGGAGCAGGTTTAAGTTTGCAGCAGAACACTTGAGAGTTCAGAGAGAGCTCAAGAATATTTTAGAAGGTAAAAGAGAGAAGAGGAGAGTAGAAAACAAAGATACTATAAGTTGAGAAAGCAATTTGATTGTTAGAGAGTTCAGTGTTCAAACGTGTGAAAGCCTGTTTTGTGCATAAAATTTGTTTCCAAAGTGTAAAAGGGTAGCCCCTGTTTATAGTGCATAAAATAGGTAAGAAGAAGGTAAGAAAATAATTTGAAAATCAGTCTCAAATATTTCTCTTCTGTTAAGGGATTAATTTCAAACAGGTATGACAATACTTAATACGACCTCTATGTGTGGTATTAGCACAATGTGCTCATTCCCTTGAGGAAGGAAAGGTGACATTGCACGTGAATGGTACACCAAATATGGAAATAGAGTACAGATACAAGTATTGGCATCATATTTTTAATTATAGTGTGCTTTTTGTGATACTAACATTGAGTACTCTACTTAACTTTGGTAATAGGATGAATGTAAATTTCAAAGCTTATTTCTTTCGTTTTGTAAGACCTTCGGACAATGTATTTGTTTTTATGTTTATTTATCTAATAAAATACTAGCCATAGGCTATGCCTAGCGGATTGCCAAAAAAATGTCATGAATTGGGTAATTCTTCTCATGGATCTTCAATTGCCTCGAAGCATATGCTATGACCTCGCCGTTCTGCATCAACACTGCGCCAAGTCAGATGAGGGAAGCATCACAATATACAATATAAGGCCCGGATCTCGTGGGAAAAATCAATACCGATGCCGTAGTCAGGGCTGTCTTGAGCTTTTGGAAGCTCGCCTCGCACTCATCTGACCACCTGAACTGGGCACCCTTCTGAGTCAATCTAGTCATCGAGGCTGCGATGGATGAAAACCACTCCACAAAACATGTGTAGTTACCAGCTAACCCGAAGAAGCTCCAAATCTCTGTAGCTGAAGCTGGTTGAGGCCATTTCTTGACTGCCTCTATTTTCTTCGGGTCCACCTAGATACCCTCTGCTGATACGACATGACCGAGGAATGCTACTAAACACCTGCCAGATTGGGCAAGTCCAAAGTCACGATCTTGGCATGACAATCTAAGATGGCATGATACGGGAACAACCAGTTCATCCCCAATATAACATCGAAGTCCATGGTGTCTAGAAGCAATAAATCTACACGGGTCTTAAGACCCTCAAATACCACTATGCAAGAACGATGCACTCGGTCGACCACTATAGAATCACCAACCGGTGTGGACACATATACTGGAATACCTAAAGCCTCACTAGGCATAAGCAAATAGGGGGCAAAAAGGATGACACATAAGAATAAGTAGATCTCGGATCAAATAATATCGAAGCACCCCTATCACAGACCAGTATAGTACCTTTAATCACAGCATCAGATGAATCGGCGTCCGACCTGGCTGGCAATGCATAACAGCAGGGCTAGCCTCCACCTCCTTGAACTGCGTCTCTAGGATGATCTGCTGCGGGCTGACCCATACCTCTGGCTGTCCGGGCTCCACCTCTACGGTCTCTGCCTCCACCTCTATGATCTCTATCCCCGCCTCTAGCTGGCTGGGTGGCCTATGGATCACCTGCTGCCTGAATCGTAGGGCGAGGACCCTGTTGCTGAGAACTACTCAAGGCTCGAGGGCAATACCTGACAATAAGACCTGGGTCAGAACAACCATACCATGTCCTCCCCTGACGCTTTGAAGTGGCGGTGCACTGATAGGGGTTGGTGGTGAGCTAAAGAGCTGCTGGCCGGAATGCTGCTGATGACTACCACCGCATGGGGTACCATGAGAAACCTGAAGTGCTGACCGGAAAGGTCTCGGGGGATGGCCTATGACATAGGAACCTCTACCTCCAGATGAGGTACCACTAAACCGGCCGGAATGTCTAGGCCTCTTGTCAGAACCCTGAGTACCTCCTCGAGCTAGTGCCATCTCCACTCGACAGGCAGCATTGGCCGCCTCCTGAAAAGTAATATCACTGCCAACCCCCACTGCCATCTGTAGGCGAATGGACTAAATCAATCCGCCAATGTACCTCCGGACCCTCTCCCGATCGGTAAGGAGTATAACTACTGCATGGCATGCCAAGTCAACAAACCTGGTCTCATACTGTGTAACTGTCACTAAACTCTGATGAAGATGCTCAAACTATCTGCGAAGTGCCTCCTGCTGAGTGACAGGGAGAAGCTTCTCCAAAAATAACTCTACAAACTGATCCCATGTCAAAGTTGGGGACCCTTCTGGTCGTGACAGAAAATAATCTCTCCACCAAGTCTTGACAGGGAGAAGCTTCTCCAAAAATAACTCTACAAACTGATTCCATGTCAAAGTTGGGGACCCTTCTGGTCGTGACAGAAAATAATCTCTCCACCAAGTCTTGGCGGAACCCACAAGTCTGAAAGTGCAAAATTCGACCCCATTGGTCTCCACTATCCCCATAGTCCTGAGGATCTCATGACAACTAAACAGAAAATCTTGGGGATCCTCTGATGAAGCACCGCTAAAACTGGTAGTGAAAATCTTGGAGAACCGATCAAGCCTCTACAAAGCATCCGAAGACATGGCCGACCAATCTCCAGCCTGAGCTGTAATACATGTCTAGCCACCACTGCGGGTTGAACTAAGGGAACCTGAGTCTGGGGAGCTACCTACTCCGGAGTACGTGTAGCAGAAGTCTGAAGCCCTCCTCCAGCCTGAGAAGTGGCTGGTTCTACTAGTAGCAATCCCGCTCTGGCCACACTGTCTATAAAGCCTGCTATGTGTACAAGGGAATCCTGAAGATCCGAAGAAAACATCCCTCCTCCTGGGAACTGAGCTAGGCCCACTGGAGCTGGTGGAGATGGAACCTCCTCATCAAAGTCAATATGAGGCTCCACCTCTGGAACTGTTGCCTGGGGCTGAGCTCTGCCCCTGCCATAGCCATTGGCATACGCTCGACCTCTGCCCCTTGTGGGAGCTGCTGTTGGGGGCTCGGGCTGCTGCACGGAAGAAGAAGATGCACGTGTTCTCGCCATTTATGAAAGAACCGAGTAAAACGACAATCAATACTTGAGAAACAGAATCGCACGACAATAATGAACAAAGTGAAACTTTCCTAACTCAGTAGCCTATGGGGGATAAATAGAGACGTCTCCGCACCGATCCCTTAGACTCTACCGGGATTGTCCGTGAGTTGTGAGACCTAAGTAACTTAGTGCTTTAATACCAACTTGTCACGACCTGAATTTATTAAACATCGGGAGTCGTGATGGCGCCTACTGTCGAATCTAGGCAAGCCAACCCTTATAAACATTTCAAGAAAATTTAAATAATACAAATTAAATGCTAAAATAATTAGTAAAAACATGCGGAAGATGTCTAATAACAATAACGAAAAAATAATGCGGAAAAATAACAACCAATCTCTACCCGGTATCTAGTGTCACTGCTCACGGACAACAAAATACTGCTAAAAATAATAGTCTGAAAGAAGCACATAGCATATCTGTTTGATACAATTAACAAACTGAAAGGGGAAGTTAAAGGAGACTCGGGGCCCACGAACGCTTGCGAACTACATCAAATTCTTTGGACTGACGGATCACTCCCGGTCTAAAGCTGCGGTCAGTAGACTGGGTCCTGACCTGTGCACAAAAGGCAAAGAAGCATAATATCAGCATAGTCAACCTCATGTGCTGGTAAGTGTCAGGCCTAACTTCCGCGAGGTAGTGATGAGGCTAACCGGACCTACCATAAACAACTTGTACAGATATATACGATAACAGAAACGGAAAACAAGAATTTAAACAAAAAAAAAGGGAGGGGACATGCTGGGGGGAATAGCAGTTCAATTATAACTTCTACAATTAAGAGATGAAACTGAATATATAGCTTTTAAATAAGAGAATCCAATGAAACAACAACTAATAAAGGGAAAACGAAATAAGGAACTCCTGTAAGGTAAGACCAATAAAACCACGTTGCACGGCACCACCCATCGTGCTTTTACTCTCGTCCTCACCCAATCGATAGCACCACTCCATCTTGTAGAGGAAATTAATACATACCACTCCATCTTTTGAAGGAAATCAATAAATACTACTCTATCTTGTGGAGGAAATTGATATATATACCACTCTATATTGTGGAGGAAATCAATAAATACCACTCCATCTTGTGGAGGAAATCGATAAATACCACTCCATTTTGTGGAGGAAATCAATAAATACCACTCCATCTTATGGAGGAAATAAATAAGTACACGGCATCACCCTTCGTGCTTTATCGCTCCTCCTCGCCCAAACAATAATCACAATTAATGGGAAAAGGAGTAAAAAACAAGATTAACCATCCCGCCAAGGGAGAACAACGCAACAACAAGTCCCGGCAAGGGAAACAATTTAACAACATGTCCCTGCAAGGGAAACAGTTTAACAACAAGTCCCGACAAGGGAAATAGTATAACAGCAAGTCCCGACAAGGAAAAAACACCAACAACTCATCTCTAGTTTATTTAGTTCTCATCTTTAACTTCATAGCTCTTATAACAAGAATTTATCCCAATTGTTCACTTCTTTCACAACTCTAATAACAAATGACAACACGATCATGCTCGACTCGTGCACATAGGTAACCGACACCATACCTATATACCGATTCCACATAGCACATAGCAATTAACAACCTAATCCCATTCCCTAAAGCCAAAGTTAGATCGAACACTTACCTCGAAGGCTTCCAACTCAACTCACGCCTCTGGAATAGCTTTACCCCTTGAATTCACTTCAAAACCAGTCGAATATTTGGTTTGGGGATGAAAGGGTCTCAGAGGAATCGCCTATGGTGGTTTTGGGTTTGGAAAGATATAGAAAAATGAGGTTTGAATTCGTTTAAGTAACAGTTGCAGGGTTGCCGATGTCGCAAATGCGACATTGATTTCGCATTTGCGAACTGGGCAAAATAAAATGGGAAATCGCAATTGCGAGAAATAGTTTGCAATTGCGAACTGGGGAAAATTGAAAAGGATCTCGCATTTGCGAGAAAACATTCGCATATGCGAACTTGGCAAAATAAAAAGGGGACCTCGCAATTGCGAGAAATAGTTCGCAATTGCGAACTGGGGAAAATTGAAAGGGAACTCGCATTTGCGAGAAAACATTCGCAAATGCGAACTGGGGTTGGACTGGGGAAAACTCGTATTTGCGAGATGGAACTTCACATTTTCGAAGAAGCAAGCCAAGGGAAGAGCTCGCAATTGCTAAAGCTGCAGACACCAGATGATAAAAATGCAGCAAAATGAGCTTAACACCTATCCTAAATTCACCCGAGCCCTCGAGGCTCCAACCCAATCATGCACCCAACTTTAAAAACATCCTACGGACTTACTCGTGCGATCAAACGCCAAGATTATATCTAAATCAAAGAATCAACCTCCAAAACTCATGATTTTCATTTCAAGTTCAAAACTTTCAAACTTTTGCACTTTTAGTCCAAAACACGTCAAACGACGTCCGTTTTAAACAAAACTTTACGGATAGCGCTTAGCGCCCATTCAAGACTTGTACTGGGCGTCGAAACAAAAATACGAGCCCGATACCATCATTTTGATCAATTTCCATTTCCAATTTTCCTTAAGCATTTTAAAAAACAATTTCTCAACAAAAGACACTAAACCATGCAGACCTGTATTCAGTCATACAACAAAAAGAAATCTTGAACACAATAGAGAGTCAAGCAAATTGTGTACAACAAGAGGTGGGGAAAGAGCAGCGCCTTCACAATTACTCAACTGCCCAATGGGTTCAGGCGACTTTCAAAAATAATGCAGTTCAGGTCAATACATTATGTCAAGACATTCTTTCACAGGACACCAAAGATGAGCAACATTTAGCAAATAACAAAGAAAATGAATTTGTTGAAGATGCAGTTTTTGACAAATCCAAGGGAAATGAAAAAGATAGGGTAACAGGGAAATTATGGCTCAACCAAACAGATGAAGTCTTAGAAGACGGTCAGATTCCAGATACGATGCATAGTGATGATGAAATAGCAGGAAATGAAGTGGAAAATGAGGACCAAAGGGTGAATGATAATATCAATGCAAATGATATTCAAATAATATTTGAAAGCGCAAATACAGTAGCAAAAAATACAATAGAGGGAAACTTCAATATCATAGATCCAGGAGGGACTTCGCATAAAGCTGTCAATAATGTACTGAAAGAAGTAGAAAATGCAGATTCGAATCAATACAAAATTTTAGACAAAAACCAAGAGCACATACTGCAGGTCTATGCAAGAAGTGCTGTTGCTTTAAGCACGGCGAAGGGTGTAGCAACAAGTGTTATTCCTTCGACCAATAATCGGTTACTCACCAATGATCATGAAGAAACTGCTGCTGAAGTTTCCAATCAGGAAAATAATGTTTTCCTTACCAATCATCCATATGAAGTTGTCACAACAAAAGAACCAATAGAAACACATGACCTAGCTGCCCATGCAAATCTTAGAGATACAGACATGGATGAGGAATCCACTGCACAAAATTTCCTTAATGTTTCCAAGCAAGGATATCCGTCACCAAGGCATATTGAACCTGTAAAATCTCCAATAAATGGAAAAAAGAATCAGACATAAGAGATTTCAACTGCACATGTCAGTGGAGTACAAATAAGGAGTACACTGTCCAAACCCAAAAACATTTAGTGGACGCCATTATATAGAATGTGAGGTCAGTAAACACAATGCAAGCATTTCAAAGGCTGATTACAATGCATCCAAAACATCAATTTCAGTTCATAGTAATCATGGAGCCTATGCAACAGTCTCACAAAATCGATAGGTGTAGAGCAAGAATTGGCTTGGCTCAGGCTGTGGTGAATGTGTCAAACAAGATTTGGGTTTTTATTGATGAAATGTTTGCAGTTACTATTCTGTATAACATGATTCAGCAGCTGAGTTTGAGATTGATGAACACTGAAATGCATACTCAGCTCATCCTTACGCTAGTCTAAGCGAAATGTGATCGCATTGAAAGAATTGATCTGTGGGATTCTTTGTATGTAATGGCATCAGATATGAAAATACCATGGCTGATTGGAGGTGACTTTAATGTGATATGGGACGAGGAGGAGAAGTATGGAGGCCTACCAGTTTCTATCCTAGGAGTTGATGACTTTAGACACTGCATAAATACTTGCAAGTTGTCAGATTTGGAATTTAAAGGAAGCATATTTACAAGGTGGAACGGAAGATCAGAAGAGGACTGTATATTCAAAAGATTGGATAGATATTTAGGCAATGACAAATTGCAACATATATTTCCTATATTGGAGGTAACTCACTTGTCCAAAATAGGCTCTGATCATTGCCCGATGCTGCTGAAATGTGATATAAAAACCCCCCAATAAAGAAGTCATTCAGAGTTCTAAACTTCTGGACAAAGCATGAAACTTTGAAAGATGTAGTGAAGGAGAATTGGAATGCTGATTTTAGTGCTAACCCTTTCTGCATTTTTAACTACAAGTTAAAGAAGCTAATACATGCACTATCTACATGGAGCAGAGCTAGATATGGGGACATCTTCCAGAAGATTGCAAGTTTTTAGGAGGTGGTCCTGGTCCATGAAAGACAATTTGAAGTTAATCCTACACAGATAAATAGAAATATATTAAGACTGGTCCAAGCTGAAATGCTTAAATATCTTGCATTAGAATAACAATTTTGGAGACAAAAAGCAGGCATGTTATGGTTCAAAGATGGCGATAGAAACACTAAAATTTTCCATGGTCAAGTTAATGGGAGAAGAAAGAGACTGAAATTATCAAGGATCCAGAATAGCCTTGAAAACTGGATTGAAGAAGATCGCTTACTAGCAAAAGAAGCAGTAAAATTTTACAAGGATCTATTTACTGAGACTTCACTTCCTAATGCTTTTGATATCCTTAACCAAGTACCTTCAATGGTAGATATTGATCAACATAAGAGATTGATGGCTTTACCTTCTAATGAGGAAGTGAAGAAAGCAGTCATGGGGCTGAATGGAGACTCAGCAGGCGGACCAACGGTTTCACTGGAGCCTTCTACCAAACATGCTAGGAAATCATTGAAGAAGATGTAGTCGGCATGGTCAAGTCTTTCTTCTACGGTCATCAGCTGCCAAAGAGTGTGATGCACACAAACCTGGTTTTATTACCAAAGAAAAAAGAAGTCAATACATTTGCAGACATAGACCAATCAGTCTCAGCAACTTTGTTAACAAGATTTTCTCGAGGGTCATTCATGAAAGGTTGGTTAAATTGTTACCAAGAATAATCTCAGAGGAATAGGCAGGATTTGTGAAGGGAAGAAACATCGTTGAGAATGTACTGTTAACTCAAGAAATCATTAAGGATATCAGCTTAAGAACAAAAGCAGGCCCAAAGTTGTGATTAAGCTAGACATGACAAAAGCTTATGATAGGTTATCATGGCTATTTGTGACTAAAATGCTAAGGAAGATGGGATTCCCTGAAGACTTTATTAGCTTGATATTTGATTTGATTGGGAATAATTGGTACTCTATTCTTATAAATGGTCAGCCACACGTTTTTTTCAAATCATTTAGGGAAGTTAAGCAGGGAGACACTCCGCCTCCAACCCTATTCATTCTAGCAGCAGAAGCCCTGTCTAGAGGTTTGAACTCACTGCATACTAACCTAGATTTCCGTGGATTTGGACTACAAAAATGGATCCCAAAAATAAACCATCTTGCATATGTAGATGATACAATCATTTTCTACTCATCTAATACAACTTCATTGAGACTTGTGATGGACGTTCTACATACTTATGAATCATCATCTGGTAAACTGGTGAACAAAGCCAAATCAGTAATATATATGCATCATTCAACGAATAATGAGGTGATTAACAAGGTGGAAAGGATTACTGGTATAGGAAAACAATGTTTCCCTATGACCTATCTTGCATGTCCTATTTTTTATGCCAGAAGAAGGAGTGATTACTACCAGGGTTTAATTGCAAAGGTTATGGTCAAATTGCAGTCGTGGAAAGGCAAAATCCTATCCAAAAGAGGTAGGGCGGTATTGATCGCAGATGTCCTGCAGAGTATCCCAATTCATATGTTATCAGCAGTAAATCCACCAAGCCATGTGATCAACAAATTACATAGCATTTTTGCCAAATTTTTCTGGAGCAACAATGTAGGAGGAGGCTCAAGACATTGGTCATCATGGACTAACCTGTTTATGCCGCATGAGGAAGGGGGTATATGTTTCAGATCCCTTCATGATGTATCCAAGGCACTGTTCTGCAAATTATGGTGAATTTCAGGACAAAACCCAGCTTATGGAGTGCTTTTATGTGTCAAAAGTATTGCAAGAAATTAAATCCTGTAATTGTACCGTGGAAAGGTGGATCCCATATTTGGAGAAAAATTCTTGAATGGAGGGACTTGATTGAGCATCAAATCTACTGGAAATTAAGGATGGGATCGGCTCAATTCTGGTTCGACAATTGGACCGAGATGGGAGCCTTATATTTCCTAGTGCCTGCACAGTTTGTAGTTGACGAAGACATTCACAATGTCAATGATATGGTTGATAATGGTATGTGGAATGTGCATAAATAATTTCAAACTCTACCTGAAGATCTGGCAGTCCACATTGTGCAGAATATTATACCACCAATACCAGGTGCAGAGTTAGATACTTATTTCTGGATGCTGGAAACAAGGGGAAAAGTTTCAGTGAATTCTGCATGGGATTACATGCGAAGAAGAGACATTCCAAGGCTAGCTTTCAAAATGATATGGGTTAAAGGCTTACCATTCAAGATATCCTTTTTCATGTGGAAGGCCTGGAAAGCCAAACTGTCTCTTGATGATTTCTTGCGCAGAATAACATACTCCATGGCATCTAAAGGTTGGTGCTGTGCTGATCCTAAGGAGGAGTCTCTATTTCATTTGTTCATCACATCCAATGCAGCTTCGACTGTTTGGAGTTACTTCCCGAGGAGAGCAGGAATTGCATTAGAAGGATTGTCCTTACATCAAACAATTACAAAGTGTTGGACGACATCGGTTGTTCCAAGATTGAAGCCAGTCCTGCAAGCCTTACCAGCATTCATCGTATCGGAGTTATGGAAGAGAAGAAACAGTCTGAAATATGGAGAAGCAGTGTCAGTAAGCAGAGTTATTTACCAGGTGTCATCTACGATACAAGCTCTAATCCAACTGAAAAAACCAGGATTACATGCTCCTCACAAATGGCTGGACTTACTGACAATGATGGAGCAATACAAACCACGACTGAAATATGATAAAGTGCTATAGGAATTTTCTCCAAGAGGTTGGATCAAAGTGAATACTGATGGAGATTGCAGAGGGAACCTAGGGAGAAGTTCAATTGGTTTCTTCTTAAGAGATGAGATAGGTGATTTGATATACGCAGAAGGAAGAGAAAGTAAATAGGGATCCAATAATGAATCAGAAGCAGTTTCTATTGTTGAGGCACTGAAGATGTGCAAAAATCTTAATTTCTTCCAGATACGGCTGCAGACAGATTCATTGCTTTTAAGGAACGTTATTAAGGAATCGTGGAAGCCTCCTTGGTGTATTTCAGAACATGTAGAGGAGATATTAAGAATGAAAGAACAAAGTATCATAAAAATCACTCACATATTCAGAGAAGGGAATTCATTAGCAGGCCACCTTGCTAACTATTCATTAGATGAAGCAAATATTGAATGTTATGGTTTCTGGGATATGAACTCAAAAGGAAAGAGGATTATTAATGAAGATAAGATGCAATTTCCATACATAAAAGTGAAAGTGTCAAGGAATTAGAAGGAAAAGTGATCAATATGCACTCTGCAGGAACACGTTGCACAAATAGAAACATATGGGACGTTGTGGTAAAGAGATACAACAAAGTAGACAAGGAAAGGGACGAGACAAGTGCAAGAGTCATTAATAAAATATGTAGTCAACAGGAACGACCAGAGGATAACATGGGGATAATTTCCTCATTAACATTTATTTTTCTTTTTTGCAGGGCTGCGCTTGAGTTCACTTTCCAAGTAAACTCTATGTTGAGTTTTGAGTATGAGGGATTTTACATGGTTTTGAACGTTCTGGTCAATATAGGGACATGATGCGAGGTCCTGCAGACAATGCCATACTTTATTAAAACAATCCATAGCATGCGCTGGATTGTTACACTTGACAGCACATGGGAGTGCAAATTCTTCAGCATGCCAATCCTTTGTAAATTTATGCTTTGTTTATCAGATAAACATGCTTATTATATTCATAAACAATGCAAAAAAGTTGTGTTGGTTCCCACCCCCATGTGCTGCCTTTCAGCTTTTAGATTTTTATATAGAAGCTTTGTGATTCTTGCACGGGGCAAAACACAGTCAGACAAACGCTTCACATTTCATGCTTGGGAAACTCCAGCCAGCTTGTTGCTCGATAATGCTGTCTTCAAAGCATTCACGCATGCTGTTTCTTCCAGGATTTTGAGTGCATGCTCGTGGGTTTTCGAGACAAGACAACAAATCAATTTTTCATTAATGGAAGCATTTCTGGCGACTGTCAATTCAGTCGAACGCTTCTCCAGTCATGCGCGGGAATTTTGATAAGAAGTGCTGGATGTCGAGCAGTAACTGCTTGTTTCGAACCTTGACGACTTCGCATGAAGGGCCTTCATTATATCGACAGTAGTTGAACAAAACAGTTGGATATGATAAAGCTCATTAAGCAATAATGAGCTTGATACAGTCACACACGCATGGGCAGTTTAAGGTTCTGCTGAATTGCACACTGCCTTCATGGCCAATGGCGCATATTATACAATTCAATTCATAGATTGCAGCCACGTACTAATTGTATGTCACTCAATACGACCTCTATGGGTGGTATTAACACTTTGTACTCATTTCCTCGAGGAAGGAAAGGTGACATTGCACGAGCAGGATGGCAAGTTTTGGAGCTTATGACAATTATATGGTTTGGCATCATATTTTTAACTATAGTTCGCATTTAATGATACCAAGTTTAAGTATAACACTTAACTTTGGTAATAGGAAGAATGTAACTGTCAAAATTTTGATTCCTTTCTTCGCAAGTCCTCGGACCTTGTAATTTCATTTTGTTTCGTTAATTTATTAATATAAATTCTAGCCCTAGGTGATTGCCTAGCGGATTGCCTAAAAAAAAGAAAAGGTAGCACAAAATCGCCACACTTAACCAATAATAGGTCGACTCGGAACAACAGCACACACGTTATGCCAATAGATCATAATACATCTCCCAAAAGGAGAAAGTCACAATATACTCTCGACAAAAAACTCTTTGCCAAATGCTCCCAGAGATACTCGGAGACTTGAACAGAATAAGTGCCCACACAACTCTAGGGTTAGAACTTCGGGCCTACAAAGCCCTCACAATACGAACTCTAAAGTTCACGAGAAAAAGTATTCAAAGTTTGATGAAACCCGATAAGCCGGAAACTATCGCCAATCGCCATACACTAGAAAAATCTGAAACTTTAAGACCCTAGTAGGCAGCCTCGACATAACCAGATATATTCTACAAACTGTAAGACCTCAACAAGCAAGACAAAACTCTAAGTACCTCAACAGGCATGACAAAACTATAAGACCTCAACAGGCACGACAAAACTGTAAGAGCTCAACATGCATTAAAATCCTGATATTCAGGCTACACATCGCATTTGTAAGACTCCCTAAAGGGCATACCCTCTATGTGGATGCCTAAACTACCAATAAGGGATCAAAAATGGCTATGGTCAAATGCATACAACCACGGTAAAAAGCTGCTAATACATCCCGAATAACACAACTCGGGGATGCCCGACTATTGCTAAAAATCATAGGCCATTACTCCAATATACATCAGAAATAGCTGGTTAAAATAGGCTCCTCCATAGGCAAAATGAGCTCCGACAATGTTATCTCGAACAATACATGAGCATCGATCTACTCAACCTACGAGCTATGAACCTTACGAGGTGTTCGAAACACCGTCGACAATGACTTGAAATTGAAGTTCCTCTAGAACCGACAATGGGTGAGGGAAAATACTATAAATGACCTTAATAAGCAGATACAAAGCCTATGCAAATCCCACTAGCTAGAAAAACGTAAGAGCCAATGTTGTTTGCTAAGAAAGACTACAGGCCACATACTGAAAGCTCTCTACGACCAAACAACGTAAGAGCCATTATCGCCAGCTGAAATTTCTTGACTACTTGAGGATCAAAATGATCTGGAATTGTAACCCAATTCGGAGACTGGATCCAAAAGAGTTTACTGTACAAGCCTGCATGTCACATACTAAAAGGTCTGGATGACCAAACGGCATAAGTTCCATCGTCGCCAAAAATTTGAATAAATTTTGAGGGTCAATCGTAGCTTAAATCAAAATACAATTCGATATATGGGTCAAAAAATTGCCAAACATCCAAGGCAGGAAATTAGAAGACACTATCGCTCAACTGGAAATTTACGGTAGTTCAAAGGGCGTTTACAACTCGGTTGCTATGTTATTTGGATAATGGAGATGAAAAATAAAGCATGCCTAAGTGCATGGAGCAAGCGCAATTGTAGCCGCCCAAAGACTTGATGAAATTTAAGTGTTGATTACAACTCGAGTTTTACAAAGGGACTCGAAGACTAGACCTAGAAAATTACAACAAGCCCAAGGGCATTACATGTACATCTCCATCGCCAGCTGAGTAAAGAGCTCCAAACCAAGTGCTCATAAGTTCACTTTGTCCCAAAAGGACACAAGCCATCACCATCCATCCATGTGGACAAGAGAAAATTTAAAAGTTGATAGCAGCTTGAATCGTACCGCAACTCGGAGACTGGGCCCAAGATAGTTAATATGCAGATGCCTAAGGGCATGGCTTATATGACACCCTCATTATGTCTCTAGCACACGTGCCCGAAATATCAAATCCAACCAAGGGCAAGAAAGAAACCGACATCATCCATACAAGACGGGATAAATCCCGAAGATTAATTACAGCTAGGGGTGTCTGGTGGGCTGGTTCAGACCTGGAACCGGACCGGGATCGCTGTCCTGGCGGTCCTGCTGGGTCGGTTCTGGCGGTCCCGGTCCTACCGGTCCAAAAAACCCATAACGGGTCGGTCTTGTTGTTCGAACCGTCAGGCCCGGGACCGCTTGGCGGGCCTGGGCCGATCTTGGCGGGCTCAACGGCTATTTTTTTTAAAAAAATATTTTTTTTTGAAAATTCAGTAACGGCTATTTTAACAAAATAGCCGTTTGGAACTTTGTAAAATAGCCATTTGGTCCCCAAACTGTAATTTAACCCTAAAATTTATATAATTACACTTCCCATTTCGCAGTTATAAATACCCCCTCATTCTTTCATTTTTATTCACCAATTCATCAATATCTCTCAATCTCTCTCAAGTTCTCTTTCAATTTTCTACTACAAGTGCTTAATTTATTGTTGAAAATTCGTGAAAAATTGTGAAGTTGTTGAATTGAAGTTTTCAAGTGTTTTACGATTTTCAATTTTCAAGAAGTTGTTCGCCAATCTGGTAAATTCGTTCAACGCTTACGTGTTAATAATATATTTTTGTGTTGCTTAGTTTGCATAATTCTAGTTAGTATGGCATTTTTTTTTGAAAAAAATGTTCGGTAAAGGAAAAGGTAAAACCGGTGAAAGTAGTGGCCATAATACGTCCCTTCCCCCGGCTCCCCGACCTACAAAAGATAAGCAAGTTGAAAGTAGTCGCCAACCTAGACGTCCTAATCCGCCTCCCGGAGGTATTTTATATTACGATCCAAATAGGGATCGTGAAGAATTAGCAAAAATGATTACTGTTATGTGCTTGCCTTATACTTTTGCTTCTAATCCTAATTGGGTTCATTATATTAGAAGAGATTTTAATCCTATTTATAAAGGTTGGCCTCACACAATAGTTAAGGCCGATATTTATAAAATCAAGCATGAATATGAACAATATTTGCGCTAGTTATTTACTCATATACCTAACCGTATTTCTATTACAACTGATATTTGGTAGAAGTAATAATGACTGTGATTATCTAACTGTTACAAGTCATTGGATAGATGAGGACTGGATAATGCAAAAACGAATAATTGCACATAGAATAATTAATTCTCGTCACACGGGTAGGTTTATAGCTAAAACTGTTTCAGATATATGTAGATATTTTTGCTTTAGCGATAAAATAATGGCAATTTCTATGGATAATGCTTCTAGTAACACTAGTGCAATAGGCATGCTAACACAAACCCTTAATCCTGCATTTAGTAATATTTTCCATGTTAGATGTATTTGTCATATTTATCATTTAATTGTTGGTGATGGTATGCGAATATTAAACATAGAAATGGAAAAGGTGAGAATGGCTCTTAATTGGCTATTTTATTCAAACCACAGAATTAGACTTAGAGAGTATTTTAAAAAATATGACGAATATGTCCTTTGAGAAAGAAAGGTTCCTAAACCTTACCCGACTAGGTGGAATTGCATGTACGAAAGTTTAGTAGTTGCGTATGAATATAGAAACCCAATTAATGCTACGTTTAATTCTTGGGTACGTGGTGAGGATGATGATTAAATGCTAACTACCCAAGATTGGACTAATGTTAAGACTCTCTTAGATTTTTTAGAACATTTTCAAATTGCTGCAAATGCATTTTCTGGGCAATATTATCCTACTATTTCAAACTGTTTAGTTTATATTGCCGCACTAGCTGATTTGTTTGTTGAATTTAGCGAGGGTGGGGATATTTATGAACTTGCTATAAATGAAATGAAACAAAAGTTTAAAAAAGATATCCTTCCTAGTTTAAGAAAGATATTCCATTTTAGTAAATAAAAATGCTCTTTATCATATCCTTGAATATCTTTTTTCTCAATATTTCTTTGTCTTTTACTTCGATATCAATCCTTGAATATATATATAACATACAATATATACTACAATAAAATATATACGAGAATATATATACATAACGTATAACCTAAACTACAAGAAAATATATAAGTAATAACATATATACATAAGATGCAATATATATAATAGTATATATATACATTATACATAAGAGATATAATATATATACACAATATATACTAATTAGTACAATACAATATACTGATTACTACAACACAATATATACATTATATAGAATATATACTAATTATTACAACACAATATATACATAATATATATATCCATATATACATAATATACAATATATACTAATTATTACAACACACTATATACATATTATACAATATATACTAATTACTACAACATAATATATACATAATATACAATATATACTAATTACTATTTACTACAACACAATATACAATATATACTAATTACTACAACACAATATATACTGTAATAATAACTTAGTACACCATATAAAATATATTCTACACTATACTAATAACTACTATACAAGACATTGCCTTAAAAAAAATACCCGCCAGGCCCGGCACACGAAACCCGGGACCGTGAAGCCCGGCCCATCATGCCCGTTTAGGCCCGGGCCAGAAGACAACATTAATTACAGCTCGGATCACAATACGACCGGACCCCAAATATAGTTGAGAATGGCAAAATGCCAAATAATTGATGATGGAAACAATTTCTACCTGCCCGCCCAAGCACAAAGAATTCAAAACGCAACAGAACCTGAGTCGGATCTCAACTAAAAAACCATGTCTAAACGGTGGTACCGAACACGAAGGCCCCGACACCTGCCCACATCTATGGTCATGTTTAAAGGTCCCCGATCTGCTCAATCGGTTGCAGACCTATGAGGATCCTACCCAGCATCAGAATCCATCTACCCAGTTGAAAGCTCTAACAAAGAAAAAGGTATGAAGAAACAAAGTTTCAAATTCCTCCTTATATATTGCATGCGCAAAAAAAGGTGCATTCTCCATCTATAGGCACACTCTGCGTACATCAGAAGCAAATTGATGAAATGGTAGAATCAACACTCCATGCCAAAGGATACCAAAGCTTGCCAAAAATTCACCCTCCGCAAGAAGTAATCAAAGTGCCACGGTTAGTCTCCTTACTCGAGCCGATTACTCAGGGACGACAAAACCCCTTGCATAAACATTCTCGAGTACCTTTTCTCGGATCTACGATGAGCACATTCCTCGACTCTCCAAACTGAGGCAATGGACTACTTCGATCCATCCTGGATGTAAACAATAACCGTTACATGAATATCCTTCTCCCGACTAGCTCAGATCCAGGCTCAGTGCCACTTGGCGCTATCGCAAATCAAGAGAAGTTGAATCTGGAAGGCAAAAACCTTGGTTGTGGCGTTCTACTCCTCCAAAGCATAATCTTGCACTTGAGATCTTAGCCCCCGACAATCCACTATGGAAAGATCAACGCCGCCCATAAGGTACTACAAAACCTCCACTTTTTCTGCAACTGACAGAAATGGGGTCAGCCGTAAGGACAAAAGGGGGAAGCATACATTGCCAAAGGTACCGACTCCATCAAATAGCTTCTATATTTCAGGCTCGTACCCGGATATAAAAGGCCCCAGAGACACACGACATAGTTGATGCATTCTTATCAGAATAATCAAATTTGATGTCGTCCAAATCCACTATTAAAAAGTAATAGACACTGTCGCATGCAATATAATTTACCCAACTATGAGTCGTGGTCTAATTCCACAAACAACAATGTGTGGGCGATTAGAAATGTAAGAAAATTATCTCTTATGGCGCAATGGAAAACACTAAGAACTTTGGTTTGAAAATATTTTATATCTAAATGAGAAAATGTAAACTAACCTAGAAAGCAAGCAAAATGATCAGTGCATACTAGTATGAATGCATTGGGAATTACACTCAAGTAACGATTCAATTCATTTCAAAATTTTATAAATATGAGCGGGTTTATGTTAATTAGCCACGGATAATAATTCTTAATTAGCTTATTCCGAAGACTAACAAGACTTCCTAATTGAATTATCCCTAAAACAATTGGAAAATGAAGCACACCCGGAATGGATACAAGTATTTCAATCCTATCCCTAGGTAGAATCTATAAAATGAGGGTTAACGCCTCAAGTTCTTGTTAATTAACCTTTCCCAACCCCAAATTATCTTTTCCAAAATCAATTCGGAGCTAATGGTTGAGTCCTAGGGTTAGCTAATCCCTTTGGAAACATTAAAGAACAAGAATAATTAAAGTAACAATAACTCACTTCATAAATAAATAAAAATAATTCAATACATAAGCACAACAAGGTATTTAATCCACACTTTAAACATGAATATTCCCATAAACAAGATTCAAGTGTTGAATAAAATACTATACACTTAGATATACAATAAAAAGCAAGGAGATGAAGAAATAAATATAAATGGGTAAGAAAATCTTAACCACAAGCTTCTAATCTTCAAGACCAAAGTGTGTTGTGCGAAACCCTAGCTCAATACTTGTTATCTCTAGTCTATACAAACTAAAAAATAAGCCAAATATCCTCAAAATATCTATTTGGGCGAGAATAAAAATGGTTTGGGGTGAGAACTTGTGAAAAGCCATTTCTGCCCTGGTATGATGCACGTTTTCCACACCAGCGGAAGAATCATCACATGTGTGGCTCCGCATAAGCGAAACTCTCATCGCAGAAGTGGCGTTGGTCAATTGTGATGTCACCGCAGATGCAGTTCTTTCTTCGTAGAAGCGTGATCGCTTCAGCCCCTTTTCCTTCGCAGAAGTGAAAATCCCAATCTAGATCTACACCGTAGAAGCGGTCGAATTGACATAGAAGAGGGGTCGCTTCTACGACCAAACTGTCGCAGAAGCGGAATCACTAGACGTTTTGCACAATTCCACTCTCTTTTGCTATTCAATTCAATTCCAATCACTTTGTAGCATCATTTACCTTAAAAATAATAATAACCACCATAAAAACCTTATTTTATAATTAAAAGGACATAAAAGGTAAGGAAGAAAGGCTAGAAAGAGTGGTAAAATCACTTCTTATCAACGGCCTCGCCTTGATAAAAGGCTACGACACACCACATATCTCAATGTCAATGATGCCCGCTTAGATATCCAGAGCCCCAAGAGGAGGCACATTTTCACCCCCAAGAGAACATCCGACACCAACAACGCCCGTAACGGAGAAAGGAAAGAACAACTACTAAGATTCATAGTCATAAAGGACAGAACTGGCAGAACACAGGGCATGCAGCTCGAGTGACATCATTTTGCTCTTATAAACAATTGACGAAGGTACCAAAGGCGTGACACCTACGCCTAGAAGGAGCGACTTGCCTATGCTTGGTCTCTGCCCCCTACAAATAAAACAACCGTTAATGGTAGGTCCCCACGACCACCAAGGATGCAAAAGAAACCAAGAACGCTAGCTGTTAGCACCGTGTCCTATGTCGGCATGATAGTCGGTCTTAGAAGCCCCCATCACGCTAAAGTAAAGCTCGTAAAGGCCAGCAACTCCTTCACTTACACGAGGACAACACACAAGGGCCTCCGCCGAAGGGAGACGGCCAACAGATGCAGTGGCGAAACCTTATACGGACAAATCCATACACTACGATCAAGGCGATCCAATCACAGGCAGATCTCCGCCTAGAAGCTACATTTGCAGAGTCGTTCATGCCCCTAAACCAGCCAGCCCTCGAATGAACCTCCATCGAATGCCAGCGCAATGTCCGAAGACATCACCCTCGCCTTTGTGGCAAAGTAGCGACCTAATGTTAGTAGTACCATATTTTTGGAGCATGAAGAACCCTACGCGAAGCTGCTTTTTTAAGCAGAAGCTCCACGAAGATCAGACGAAGCGCCCAAGTACAAGTAAACGTAGTTAACCCAATGCATCGTGAAGAGGGTTACCCACATTGAGATTAACGAATGCCCCTGGGTACCCGACGACGGTCCTCGCCCAGGATAATGTTCCCAAAATTTCTAGAATTCAATAATGTCCAAAAAATTTGGAGGGCCCAGTAACCCGAACCAATCAGAATCGATAGTCCAAAAGTAAAGGGAAAAATCTGAAAGGCCTCAAATGGCATAAAAATCATTCAAAGGCAAAGCGAAGAAAGGAAAGTAGAAATCCGAAAGGGGTTTATTCATATTCATGAGAAATACATAAAAAAACGGCCCTCAAGGGGTCTTTGTAAACGACATAAAGGATCTCGAGGAGATTATTACGCGGAAAAAAAATTTGAAGTAATGCATACAGTAAAAACCTAAGGGTCTAGCCTATCTTATATGGCATCTTTGTCATCGTCCTCTCAAGTGTATGACCTCAATGAAAATATATTCCATGTACGAGGACCTCGGGGACGCCACCTCGATTCTTTAGAATTGCATCATCAAAAGGAAAAAAGGTGGGGAAAGGATACAAGAATTGGTTTGGTGAAAAATTAGGGCACGACGAAACAAGTCGTTACCAATCCCGCCAGACCACTTATCGAGACATCGCCCCAGTTCTGAAGGCGACCTCCAGCAGTAACCACCACCGCATCCCAAAGAATCAATAAAGGGTGCAATCCGCTCGGCCGATAGAGGAAGGTAAGCAGCGGTGTATTTATCTGAGCCCCCTATTGAGCAGTTGAGCATTGCCCAAAAGAAAAATCCCTCAGGGTCAGAAATGTTTGGCCCTCTGCCTCATCGCCACAAGCCAATAGTGCATCAGCAACAACAATAACAACAACAACAACAAAAACATCACGACGGTGTGATTTTTCTTGATCAAAAAGAGTTCACATAAGGAATCAAAGAATATATGCCGTTAAATCATGAATACTAGGGTTCCAAAACACGGAAGACGGTATAACTCTAAAGCGGAAGAGTAGAAAAGGGAGACATGTATTAATGGAAGTGGTAGTAAGAAAGGAAACCACCAATAGCCCCATTTATAGAGGGAGCAAAGCAACCAACATCGCCATTACCGCCCTAAAAAATGTAATGACAGGTGCAATCAATGCGTTCATAGGAACCAAATCGATAGAAATGACTCCAAGGGTCGTGACCTTTCGGGCATCCCTGGAGAAGCATAAAAAGGGGAATACCCCGATACCTATCACAGGAGGGCTGCGCCATCGGTATGATATTGCTATCAAGGAATAAGAAATAATATGCGCATATAATTTCTTATCACTTCCCTCTAAGAATGTGCACACTATCTGTATGGGGTGAAAATCGGGGGACCGATTCCCCCCCTCGATGAGATACTTCAAAGAAGGACCCCGAAAGAACAGGGTCTCGAGATGGATGCCCTGCTAAAAATAAACGATTAACTAGAGGATCGACGAGCGTAAAAATCCCCCAAAGAATATAATCGACCTTGACCAAATCTCCTCAAGTGGTACGATGCCAGCCCTCGCATGACATGAAGCCAACGGAGTAGCACATCACGTCCAATTTTCGTCGTGTCTAAAGATACTATACTAAGTTGGTCATCCCATTTTCAATAAAATGGGGGTAATTATTGCTTTGTAATCATAGCTCCACTTCTCCCTGAAAAGCAATTATCTCTCGCTCTCTCTATCTCTTTCTAAACTATTCATTCTCCTTGATTTGAAGTTGTTCATATATGATTGTCCCTTTTATTGGCTCGAAGCCATCCTTATGTCCATTATCTCTTAATAAGCACTTTGTTATATCGCTTAATGCTGGCCATGGAAAGCCTTAGTTGATTGATTTCTTGCTTTTTATTCATTCCCAGATTGCCCTCGGCTACGCGATATCGACTCAACCTTCGGCCTACATTGCTACGCGCTTGGTGACAGGCCTTTCAGTTTGCTTACTACCTCGATTTAGATGTATTTTATTATTGTACTGCATAATAAAAATGCAAACCGCCCTAAAAACTAGCTGGATAGATAACATATTTTAAAATTCCATTTATAAATTTAATTATTGTTACTATTTTCACGGAAAACGTCATCCCATGTACAAGAAGCTTAAAGTACCTTGGATCAGTTATCTACGTGGGAGGGGGGAGATCGGCGAATATGTCACACATCGTATTTGGGTAGGATGGATGAAGTGGAGGTTAGCAACTGGAGTCATGTGTGACAATAGAGTACCACCGATACTCAAAGGTAAGTTCTACAAAGTGGCGGTTAGACTGATCATGATGTATGGGGCTGGGCTTTGGCCTGTTAAGAACTCATATCTAGAAGATGAATGTAGCATAAATGAGGATGTTGAGGTGGATATGCTGGCATACAAGGACAGATAAGATTAGGAATGATGATATTCGAGAGAAGGTGTAGTGGCGCCCATTGATGACAAGAGGCGGGAAGTGAGACTCAGATTGTTCGGGCATGTACAGAGGAGAATCCCAGATGCTCCGGTAAGGAGGTGTGAGTAACTGGTCGTAGAGGGCACAGGAAGAGATGGAGGGCGGCCTAAGAAGTATTGGGGAAAGGTGATCAGGCATGATATGGCGAATCTTCATATTTACGAGGACATGACACTTGATAGGAAGAAGTGAAGGTCTAGCATTAGGGTTGTAGATTAGGAGGTAGTTGAGTCTTGCCTTTCTTTGTACCTTTATGAGACTAGTGTGGTAGAAATTTTGTCTAAGATAGCTTGTGGAAATGTTGTGTCTTAATATTTCGCTTTTCAGTGCATGACCTATTTACTAGCTATCGCTTTTGCTTTGCATCATTCTTCTGAATTTCATATTGTTCCTGGTTTTCCTATTATTTTTGTGGTGATACGAATATTGTCTACTTTTGTATTTTTGTTTTCTTGAGCTGATGGTCTTTTGGAAACAACCTCTCAACTCGATCGAGGTAGACGTAAGATCTATGTACACACTATCCTTCTCATACCCTACTAATAAGATTTTACTGAATTGTTGTTGTTATTCCTTTAGCCTATCCTACTAGATATTATAAAAGCAGTATCTTTGCATTTCAGATGAACTGCGACTTGACTAACAAAACACACAATGATGATTTACCTATGAGCATGAGATAATTTTTGATAATGCAGTAAAAAAGATCTACATATTATTAAAAGAAGTCGTCAAGCATGGCAAAAATGATTAGATTTTAAAGTTAAAATAGAAGAGGAAGCTTTTTTTCCGTTTTATTATGAAATGTAATTAAGTCAATAGATATAGAGGAACTTGAAACAAAATACTAAGTTACGTTGACCGGAAATTTGGATCAGTTGACAGAAATTTCAGAAATATTTGAAAAATGATTGGCGTGCTTACACGAAGTGAAAAGAGAAAGAAGGCAAGGACGAAAAGAAAGGACCTTCGAGAAAATATTGCTCAAAGATAAACCTAAAATATGATAAATACGTTATGAAAAATACAAACTGTAATCAAAGGCAAAAGTAAATTTTTGTATTTGCCGTTTATGCTTACATACCGTTTTCTTTTCATTGATAAGATTTATCCAATAGATTGAAATTTTTTATATAATACACATTAAAATGTTTTGAGAAATATACATCGATAGGACAAAACACTTGGTAAGTGAATCAATCGATATTACAGGAATATATCATAGAAGCATTTGATTATATAAAGAAGAAATGCATATATTAATTTGGATTCCTTTTAAACTGTAACGATCGGCCAGTCGTTTGTGTATTTGTTTACCGTGAAAATGGTAATAACAATTAAATTATTGATGGGATTTTGAGAATACATAATCTACTTTTATGCTAGTTGTTACAGCAGCAGATGCTAGATATATGAAGTTTAATGACGAAATATGAACTAAAACAGAGTTATAATCAAACCGAGGGGCTTGATATTGGGGCCTCGGACTGACCGATGAGGAGCCTCGATGTCGATGGCTGGGCTCGGGCTCGAGCTATCGGGGATAATCGGGAAGGGACTAATAGTGAGGATATAATTAAAGGAGGCTCTTTATGAAAGCAATAAATAAAAGTGGTAGCCTTGAGCGAGTAAGCCAGAGAGAAAAGAGAGAGAGACAGAGAGAGAGTTGTTATTGATATTGTGTAGAATCATTGGAGCAGCAACAACCATTTACAAAGTAGTTTGGATCCTCTTTATATAGGAGGAGAATCCCGTAATAGTACAAAACACATCAACTGTAAAGGCAGGAAGATGGGACGGCTAGACGTGACGCCTTCATACAGGTTTCGGGTAGGTCGGCTTTGTCAGTCTTAGCTTTGTGCCTGGGGAGTTCCCCATTTGATTTTAGCCTCGATATGTATCTTAGTTAAGTCGGACCTCGACGAGCTCCGAGAGAGGGAACTCGGTCACAACTTCGTGTCCTCGGGATCTCCAGGTTCTTCTAAAGTGAGTTGATAGCAAGAAATTAGGCCTTCTGATTTAGCCGCATATATATAGACTGTGCTTTTCTCAAAATCGAGCGATGGGAAAAAATTTTGATACCTCACTCCTAGGGCTTCCCGTGATGATGTCATACCGACGACACAAGCTTTGGCGCAAGTTTTTTACGATAACCGAGACATCTCATGGAATTGTCTTTTCGACATCATTCAATGCACTGTTGATTCCAAATTTTCAAGGTGAAAGTACTGCTATTGATTCAATTTCTAGAAAAATGCAGTAATTACATCTGCCGATCAGTCTTCCAAAGGCCTCGATGACCGTGTTATTATCTCCTAGAAATGGGAGCATTCAAGCGATATTTTTCTATCTAAGTGTCTTCATCTACTTAATGATCCATTTCTCCTTGCCATCTTCCTCTATTATAGATCAGCGTGTCTGGAGTTCACGACCTTAGGGTTATTTGGAAGCGTTATGATAGGCCGTGTCGTGGCCTTTTGCCTAAGATCCCCTTTGTCGAGCGCGATTATAACGTTATGATTGGCTCGAGACAATAATATACAGGGTTGGCTTTCATCACTTGTAAAAAGTTCTTCGTACTATATATCGCTGCTCACAAGGGGGCCCAGATTACACACCGCTGCTCGCCTTCATACCCCGGCTCAGTGTGGCACTTTGTTTCGGGCTGGTAGCTTGTATGGTTCAATGTTCCAAGAAGTGGATTCATAGTAGCTGTGCAAGCGAGGCCGATGCTCACTAGGTGTGTTCTCTCCCCGAGGTTCTCTTGGCCAGTGAGGTTCCTTGACCATTGGCGATATGTGGCATTTTTCATCCCTCCATTATATTCGGCCTATTCTTTGGGAATATCAGCGTTGAAGGCCGGGATAAGGCTTTCAAGGATTCATGCCTGAAGCCGTTTGTTGCAGGAGGTGGACCTTCGGGAGTAGACTAGGCTCTAGGCTCTTACCACATGCGTGCATCCCTTTGCTTTTTTGTTTTCGTGTAAGAACCCCTTGCAGACTTTTGTAATTGTGTGCAAGGACCATTCGAGGGACGTTGTAAGCCAATATTTATGAAATATGAAGAAATCTTCTTTACTTCTGCTTTAATAGTTGCCATATTCCTGTATAGTCTTGTGAGTTTACATGGACTTTGAATGTATGCCTCTATCTTCTTTCCGTCTTTGTCGATAGAAATGGCCCCTATATGAGCTCATTTTTGTTCCCCGGATCAAGCCTAAAATGATTCGGTAAAATTGGATCATAGGGACCCTCGATCCTCGTGGAGATAGAGCACTGAAGTGAAATTCAACTTCGCGCACTAGGAATTTTTACTCTGGTCTTGTTGTAGATAACCTTTTAAAGTGTTGTAGGCGGGACTCTGAAGAGGGTCTATTCATACTTAGGCGACATCTTGAGGTCAAACTCTCATAGGCAGAGCTCGAATTCCTTATTTTTCTCCTTTAGAGGAAGCCTCGAGAATCGGGCACCACCTCGGAACTCGAGTTGAATCCCTTGATCCCTCGAGGCCTAACTTTGGTGGTTTATTCATTGTTGTTACCCACATATATATGGGGTTGCTTCTGCTTCCTGGAAGATTCCATGTTTTTAGGTGGCTACCCTTCCCATTTGGCATTGATCCTTTGTTACCTCAGCGCCAAGACGTTCGTGTAGGTTCCCGCTTCAGTTCGCTAGTTCCACCATAACCATGACTTCTACTATAGAGCCTACCCGGCAGAGAGGGGAGAGTTCCACTCCCAGTGCCAAGGATCCACGAGAGTTTATTCTGAAGACTATGTCTTAGTTAAGAGAGGAGCACCTGGAGATAGTGAGGAGAGACTGTAGATGGGGCGAGGGGGTACCATTGCAGGCGCTTTCCCCGGATGAGGGTATTACAGACCCCGCCGATGGATTCCTGAACGTGTAGTTATAATCTTTCGTAGTAGGCCACCTTTATAGTGACGTGCTCGATTTCTGTTTAATGTATAGGGTTACTTTGGCACAGATACATCCATCGTTTTGGAGAATAGAGCTGAAAATGAGGTTCTTTGCAGAGAAGGCAAGGCTTGAATTCACGCTTAATCACCTCGTTAGGCTGTACCGACCCTTTCATCATCAAGGCCTGCAAACCTTGTGATGACATTCGTCCATGCCCTTAGTTCTTGATGATTAGGAAGATGGAGATCGAGAGTGGGTAATTCGATTCACCCAGGTCCGGATGTCTGATGTTATACTCGTGGAACTTATCCAATTTCTTGAGGATGTGAATTACACACGTGTGTAGAGTGTTTTGGGTTTTCTCAGATTCTCTCATGGCAAAATCTTGTTTAGTAATTGTATTTCCTTCTTTTATATAGTAGTTTCATGGGCGTCGAGCGATGTTTTTGATCTGCTGGACTTGGTTCGGAGGTTGGCGACCCTTTCGACTTGTGACGAGCGTAGGTGGCGAGTTGTTTCCTAGGGCATATGGGAAGGAAAAACCAAGGTATGTGCGTATGCTGATTTTACCTTGACCTTCAAATATTTGAGATTACATTTTTGCTTTTTTTAGATATCAACCTTACCGTCGTAGGTATTGAAAGGTCCCTAGGGGTGAGGTTGTGCTCTTCCGAAGAGTGTGAGAAGTTGTCAGATTCCGAGCCAAGGGAAAACAGTAATCAACATGATATGCACTCGCAGTGCGATGGAGAATTTAGCAGGGTTAAACGGATCCGAGTATTCCAAGAAAAAACATCACTCGAGCTTGTTGTTCTTGAAGTCTTCGGTTCTGGAGTGATGGTTCTTTTGTGTGATTATGATTTGATCATGGTTGGTTCTTCCAAGGCCGAGGGGGTCAGACCAACTGAAGTGTGCTTGGCCTTCGTGTAAGTTCACCGGTTTCACATCGCGGTGAGTTTTGGCGTAAACCTTCCGCATCTCGTGTCGTTCCTTCCTTATCGTGTTTTTTTCTGTAGGCCTTTGACAGTCTTAGGTATGAGCCTCTCCATCAAGGGGCTAGGCTCCGGAATTCTCGGGATGAGGGAGTGTCCCTTAGGCTCCTCTATTAGAATAAGTAAGTTGATTCGATGCACTGGCGATATGAGGCATACCGGAGCTCAAATTACGAATGCTATTTTATGGAGAAAGTCACTTCAAGTGGTGTGCATTTTTATTTTTAAAATTTTAGGTTAAATTTTTTCCTACCTCAGTAGAAAAAAATGGAGGCTCTGGAGCACCGTAAGGGTGAAGCCTACGGAGTTAGGAATGACTGTGGCGAGATAAGAACTCAGGTGCAGGCTCAAGCATTAGAGGAGAAGGGTGCCTTGGCTGAAGTTCCTTCCTTCGAGGCCCAACTCCGATTGGCTCTTACAACGCTTAAGTTCAGGCAGATATAATCACCAAGCTCGAGTCCGAACTTTCGAAGGTTAGGGCTGAGAACGTTTATGCTCAGGCTGAATCAGCATTGAGTCGGACTAAGGCTTATCAAGAGATGTCGATTCATTTGAAAGATGCTTCTAATGCCAAAACCAAGTTGAACAGGGCCCTCGATTGTGAAGAGAGGATCGAGGAATATGTTCGTTGCAGGCCATGAAGAAGGGTACTTGAAGAGATCGGAACCAGAGTTTTTTTCTTCCGAAAGAGCTGGCTCGAGTGAGGGCAAACGAGCGTGATGCTTGATCACTTCTACCTGATGTTTAGGAGAGTAAAGAGCAGGCTGATAGATCTTATCCCTCCGTGGAGGGGCGTAGACTTTGCCACTTCGTATGAGATACTTTCGAGTTTGTAGATGGGGAATGTGCCTTTTCACATGTTGTATATAACTAAGGACTCCAGATTTTGTTTCATTTGTACCCCTTTCTGCTTTGGTCTCGACAAGGCAGACCGGTTTTAGAGTTGATAAGAATCCTTAGATCTGTAATTTGGTACTAGGGATCAAAAGGCAAGCTCGGAGGCTCTTGCGCGCTCGGTTGATGCGGCCTTTAGTGTAGGCTAGCGTTAGAGCCTTTATGGTTTGCTCAACTATCTTAGGTTTAGTCTTTGAGTCAGGTTATGACTCAAGCCTATTCTACCACTAAGATTTTGTGTTTGTATGGTCTGGCGATAATGGCTCTTATGCCTTGCCCTTAGGCATTTGTACTGTTAAGTATTTTGGGTTCAGCCTCCGAATCGGGTTGGAACTCGAGTTCACTTGACCCTGAAGTTTAATTTTTATTTATTTTATTTTTTTTGGGCTGAGTACAATGGATCTTATGCCTTGGGTCGAAGTGATTTTTTACGTATGTGGCCCTAGAATTTTCACTTTTAGGCTTAAAAGCGACTTGGTCGTTGTCTTATGCTTTTCACTTTTAGGCATAAAGTTTCACTTTTAGGCCATAAAGTATGGCCTAAAAGTGAGAAGCATAAAGTTTCACTTGGACCCTCAAGTTTCAAATTTTAAGTTGGAGACAACGGCTCTTACTCTTTTGGTCATTTCAACCTTTTACTGTGTGGCAGTGAGGCTAGTTTGGTTGGCGAAAGTGGTTTTTATGCTTTTCCCTCTGCACATATGTGGGCTTTATTTTCCTCTCTTTGAGGAGTTTTTGAAATGCTTTTACTTGAGAACCTCTATTTCAAGTCATTTACGGCGATGTTCGAGCACCTCATAAGGTTTAGCTCGTAGGGTAAGTAGCTCAAAGCCTTGTGATTTGGAGCTGCTATGGTCGAAGCTTGTTTGGATGTCGAGGGTATCCTGTTTAACCAGTTATTTTTGAAGTAAATTCGAAGTAATGGCCAGTGATTTTATAGCGATGGTCGAGTGTCCCTTAGTCGTGTTAATTTGGCTGGTGCAGTCGTATTGACCGGTCATTTCTGTTTGGCTGGAGCCATTTTTTATACTGAGTAGGGTAGTTTAGGCGTTACATCGAGGGTATGCGCTTTCGAGAGTCTTACAAAAATAACATATAACCTAAACTTTGGGATCGAGTTTTATGCATGTAGTAAGGTCTTACAAAATTTTCATGCATGTTGATGTCTTATAGTTTTTCATGTCTGATGAGGTCTTACAGCCTTTTCATGCATGTTGAGGTCTTACAGCTTTTTCATGCCTGTTGAGGTCTTGCAGCTTTTGCATGCCTGTTGAGGTCTTACAGTTTTTTCATGCATGTTGATATCATACAATTTTTGTTGTTATTTTAAATAGATCTCGCTATACCGAGTTTGCCCGCTTGAGGTCTTATGGCATCGGGGTTTTAAGCGAATAGCAATTGGCATTACCTCGTTGAGGGCATATGAGCATGGAGTTCCGACTCTGCGGCCATACGGGTGTCAAATTATAGATACTAGTCTTCGAGTATTTTGGGACGTACTCGATTGAGTGATCGTTGGTGTGAGCATGCTGAATTCTTTTTTGATTACAAGATGCTTTTAGTTAATAGTACTCTTTTATTATTCAGTAAAATAGAACATGTATTCACCGACAGGAGCCCGGCCATATGGACACGGTTTGTTTGACTGTTTGGCCCGGTACATCATTTCCTATTGGAATCTCATTTGTCATTTTCTTGTACAGGGTTGAGTGCTAAAGAAACCCTATTAGCTTTTTGGGTCCGCCTTAGTCAGCGCGCGGACGTTGCCTTATTAAAAACCTTCTGGTGAAAACGCTTTCCAGGATAGAAGCTCGGCCGAAGGGAAAGAACGCAATGGACGCCGCTAAAGCCTCGAGATTTTTCGGTTGGGTCAACATTTCTGACCGCCCCGACCGGGCACCTGCATAAGTGTTAGTCTAGAATAATGAAAGAGGTAGGTGGTCTTACCTTACTATGGGGTGCATAGTAGACGTTCTGAGGCATGATGTGTTACTGTTGTTTGGCGAGAGGACCCGATACGGTCCTCAGATGTGCTTAGTCGTGCTTAGCCGATGACGTAGTTCGATTATCCTTTGACCCTTTCAAGGGTGGATATATCGATGCCGGTAGTATGTTACATGGTGCGAACACTTCCCTTGACGCGTGTTGTTCACCATAGAGAGTTTTAATTCCTTCCTTTGCTGGGGATTCCATGATTTGGTGAGGGGGGATGGTACCGCTCTCATGCGATGTTTCTAGGGCAATCCGTATATGGCGTTTATGCCTCACATCGCCTTTGATGACATGGGATTTGGCGTTCTGATCTACGTTGCCGTGCTGGCTGAGAGAATTGTCTATCCTTTCATTGTTTTGATTGACGTGTTAAATCCGTCAAGGATTTGAGAGGCGTTCATGATTTGGTCTTGTAGTTTGAGATGCTTTGTCACTCTCGACTTGATAACGTTGGTCGAGCTAACTGTATTCACGAGCGCATGCTTTATTCGAAATGGATGAATGAATAAAGAGGTTACCGGTGTGCTGTTATGGAGTTGGGGCGAGGTTTATGAGCTTTTACTGTTGAATATGGGGGCACCTCTTGGTATGTATTTCTGGGTTCATCTTTCTCCTGCGATGGATATTTTTGTCCTAATCTTCATAAGTTCCTGGGGGGTATTTCTTCCCCTCCATTATCGTGATAACATGAATTGGCCCATTTAATTAGTCCTTCTTCTCCACCTTTCTTTCTTGGAACCGAACTTTAGCCTGATTGTCAAAAAAATCTCGTCGGTGATCTTTGATGAGTATCTTGGCTATTTTCTTTCGAAACTTGTGGCAATCATTGGTCCTGTGGCCATGTGTATTATTAAGTTCACATACCAAGTTTTGATTCCTCTAGGAAGGATCCGGCTGAATATGCCTCAGCCATTTGGTGTCCCCATCATTGCTGACAGTGAACACGATTTCCAATACATCGACGTTGCAGTTGTATTTTGATGGGCGAGGCACCCACACTGGCCTCTTTTCTCCGTCAAATCTAGATATGTTGATGAGCCCTTGAGGGTATTGTCCTTGATCTATTCTCCGACTGTTGCGAGTCAAGTTGCGTCTCGGGGAATTCCTCGTACCTTCGGCATACGACCGATATCTTTCTTTGTTGGATTTTCGTTTTTTTTGTAGGAGCTTGCTTGGGTATACTGATCCCGAAAGGGCTCCCAGCTGGTCATCCTCGACTATGTTTTGTGAATGGTACCAGTTGTAGGCATCTCAATAGGTTGTAGCTGGATGCATGATCAAGTTCTATTTAAACAATTTCGAATCCACCAAGCTTTATTCTTTCATGGCTTGAGTGAATGCCTGCACTACCAGGCGCCGGAGATCGAGAGTAGATGCATTCAATCCATTTGGAAATGAGATATGAATTCTCGCAGTATTTGATTCTCCTTGTCCTTAATCTTGTAAACGTCATACTTCTTTATCGATATTTTGTTGGCACTAGCGTGTGTCTTTATGAAGGAATCCCCTAGCATGGAAAATGAATCTATCGTGTTGGGAGCTAGGTTGCTATGCCACATCATGGCCCCCTTCAAGAATGTCTCTCTGAACTTCTTTAGTAAGACGAACTCGATCTTGTCGTTTTATATATTGCTGCCATTTACAGCGCATGTGTAGGCAGTAACGTGTTCATTGGGGTTTGTGATCCCATTGTACTTAGGGAGTTCCGATATTTTAAACTTCTTTGGAATGGGTTTGGAGACCGCTTCTTCGGGGAGCGGCCTTTGCATGAACTTCTTCAATTCCACACCCTTTAGGACCAAGGGCACACTCGGGATTTGGTCGACTCTGAAGTTATAGGTTTCGACCTTCTTATCATTGACTGCTATCGTTTTCTCACCTGACTCGATTCTTTTGGTAATGTCTTCCAACATTTTCAAGATGGTAGGATCGGCTATTGATCCGTTGTTGCTTGATCTCTCTAGTACGTGTTGTCGACACCCCCTTTTTCAAAAGCTAAATCGGGTTTTACGACATTATGGGCAAAATAACTCTCACTCCCATTTGGGAATCGAGATATGGAATTTGAAGAGTCGCCATCTAATGATTATAGTGCATTAGGACAGATTTAAAGATGAAAGGAGTATTTTGAAAGAAAAACAAGAGTTGGGGTAAGGGCTTGAGATTATCTCGAGGGGAAGGTGTTAGACACCCCTCTAGATCCACTAGTGTGGTTATCGGCCGTGCTAATGTGACTTTATGAAGAGATGAAGCAAGTAGACAGATAAGATTCACATATATGCATTTGGAAAACTTAGGAATTTTGAAAAGGGAAAGGCATAAGTTAAATAAAGTAGAAGAGAGAATGGATTGGAAAAGGAAGTATTACTTTAGGAAAACTCTTAAATAAAGAAAACAAAGAAAAAGGGGGTCCTATGTTTGACTATAATATGGATCACCTCGGTACAATACCCCGGTGACACTCCTCGAAGAGGGGTCGCATATGGGATTAGCGCACCGGTCATAATCTCCATATTCTACCCTTCCCTCCCCGTTAAGATATTGAAACGTGTTGGTATCGTTTACTTATTGCATGCTAATATCCGTCACAACCTGTTAGTCCTGGGGTATTAGGACTTCTAATCCTAAGAGGGGGAAGAGAAAGATAGGATATATATGGAGTTTTCAAAGGTAAAAACACTAGAACGACAACCAAAACAAATAGCAAATACGTAGGGATTTAAACAAACACTCAAAGGCTCATACAAACCCTGGGGATTATGTAACAACTAGTTTAGCATGACTTACATATACTCATTTGGTCTTTAATTAATGTTAAGCAACGGACGGATATGTTTACCACATAGAATTAGATAAAAGGTCTACATTTGGCAACTTGGATCCAATTATTAGGAGTTGGAGTATTTTACCAAGTGTGTCAGTTGAAGACTAATGCAGACACGTTTAAGGAAGTAAAATAGATTTGCAGGAGTTCCGAAAGGCTTTTAAAAAGATTTGCTGGACCTGCTTTGCAGAAATGTTTCAGAAGTAGAGCGTTTAAAAAAAGTAGAATTTGAAAAGTTTTTTGAAAGTAACCTCGCAAGTAAAATTCAGACAGAGAGTTGGACAACGATTTCTTTTAGTGATCAGAAATATAAGTTTATAGAGTTGCGGACCGATTTGAACAAATTGTGTTAAAAATGCCGAAACAATTGCCAGATTACAGATTATACGATTTAAGTGAGATTTGAGATCCTATAGACATGGTATCTATTCTGATTCCTTTAATTACTCAACGTTGTTTTTAACATTTTTACCTATAGTTTGCCTATTTTTCTTTTGCAATTATATAGGACTGATTTATATATACTTCCAATTAGTAAATGGCCTATAGGCATAATATTTAAGGTTATTCAAATTAGTAATAGTCCTATAGGAATGGTATCTAGGTGATTCAAATTAGTAAAATTCTTATAGGCATGATTTCTAAGTGATTAAAATTAGTAAAAGTCCTATAGGCATGATTTCTAAGTGATTCAAATTAGTAAAAGTCTAATAGGCATGATTTCCAAGTGATTCAAATTAGTAAACGTCCTATAGGTATGATTTCTAAGTGATTAAAATTAGTAAAAATCCTATAGGCATGACTTCTAAGTGATTAAAATTAGTAAAAGCCCTATCGGCATGATTTCTAAGTGATTCAAATTAGTAAAAGTCTTATAGGCATGATTTCTACCCCGTTAACATGCAAATAACTACACTAAACCCCTCCCTACCCTTTACTGCTATATTCCCCAAATTGTTATTACAAAGTTACTATTATAGAGCAAAAAATGAAATAAAATACATCATAACCCACAGCTAGATCCAAACCGCCTAATGCAATAGTGATATCCAATACATATGTTTTACCAAATCCGGGCTTCCAAATTCGAGGCTCTCTCTTTAGAGTGTTACAACGTTCCAAAGGATTTCATGGAAACCCAGGAAATGCTTACACACTAAGCAATTGGAGTAGTGCAAGTGTGGAATTACCAGCCCTAAGGCATCCAAGTTCAGAGGAGAATCCAGGGTCCCTAAACATGGGTTACCAAAGGGGGGTAGGACTTAATGAACTAAGAATAAGCGTTAAAGTGAGGAATTAGAGGAAAACCAATGCGAGAGGTGGTCATACCTAGCCATGAAGTGAGACTGGCACACCCCTAACCTCTTACATGGTTCAACAGGCAAGAGCAGACTTGCAAACAAGTCAGACTAGGGCCTGTATGGTGATTAGGACACCAACATGCATGTGTCAAAGATGAAACACATAGTATGGGGGATGGGAATGGGATTACTTTGAGTATATGCTGATAACAACCTTAATTCTAAACTAGGAGTGGCAATGAGGTGCCACCCTAGTCCAAAACACACACATACGCAAACAGGGATTAAGGGGCAGGGGGATCACATTAGAATACTTGAAATAAACAGAATTAACTAAAAAGGTTTAGGGAACGGGATGTACAGGTATGCATTCATAGAAGCAAATAGCATAAGAATCATAAGTATAGGGGTTAAGGGGTTAAGCATGCTAGAACTTAAACTATACCCAAACAAGTAAGGGAAAGGAATAAAACGTGATAGAACATAAGCTGAACATAAATAGGTAAGGGAAAGGGTCAAGTAAACAAGTAGCTTGGAGAACTGTGAAAGCAAATCAAAGACCTACCAGTTGCAAACTTGAGTCATAAAGAGAGTATAGTAGATGAGACTTTATGATTTAGCCGTGGCTTTAACTCGGCTAATCTCTAGCAATAGAACAACAAATAGAGAAGAACAGAAGAGAAGAGAGAGTGTTTTAGTGATTAAACTTGGAGTATTACGTGTATCTTTGTGTCTTTTAAGTGAGAAGCGGTGGAGGATATTTATACTTTGAAAATAAGAAGCTACTAAGGCAAGAAACAATCTCAGTATCAATTACAATCAATTAGGGAAAGGGCTCCCTCTAATTAAGGAACCAACTTGAGGTAAATAAACCTTAGTTTATTTTTGGAAAGAAAATCAAGTACAAGTCATAAAATACAGGACAAGTTCGTATAAAAGGGGTTTGAAATTCACACATTTAACACATAAGGCAAGTTAATCACCTAGAGAATCATGGAATTGAGATATTGATTGATTTGGAACTTAGTTAAAGAGCAGGTCCAAATTAGAGAATCAAACCAGCTATAAGAAATCAATTTTTCCCAAAATTAGGGTTGTTCAAAAAAAAGGAAAATATGACTATATAAAGATTCATAGATTCGAACATGCAAAACTGGAATTATAGAACAGATCATGTAGCAGAAGCACACAAGTAAAAATTAGAGGCAACTAGGATTTGAACATGAAGCGAGTAAGTACACAAAGAGAAGCGGAAAATCCTTAACACTTGGGGGTTTTGTCACATATAGGGTATAAAGAAGAACATAGATGAAGATGAACACAATCAAGAACGGAGAACACAGTAAGCATATTAACTCGAAAACCCTAGAAATAACATAGTAAAGAAATACCTAGGAGCCATGGTGGAAAATACTTAATAATCACAATAAGAACTAGAAGAAAACACAGTAGAGCAAATAAATCAAAGAAATCAGAGTAATCAAAGAAACCCTAATTTTTTAGAAGACTAACAGTTTGAAAACCAAATCGGCAAAGAAAATATGAGAAATACCTTGAAACGTTTAGAAAACACTAGGTTCTAGAGGAGATCGTAAAGATAAATACTCGGAGAAAAGAATAGAGAGTTAGGGTTTCAAATAATGCACCCTAGATAGAGAGAAAGCCTTGAACGGACTAGTTCACAGTCAGCAGAGGACTCATAGCCTCAAGGCTTGCGGGAGGAAGGCTGGGCACTGCCACAAAACTCAAGTTGAAGGACCTCTATGTTGGTAATCTCCAAGATAGGGCTCAGATCTTCGAACCCAAAATCCATAGGAGGTAAGGAGAGGTGGGTACAATTGTTTTAAGGCTTGGGAATCCATAATTGCCGGCGAAATGGAGCCGCAGCAGGCTAGGGTTCGGAAGGGGCTAGAGAGAATTTGGGGGTAAGGGGATACAAGGGCGGCTCAAATGAAAGAATGGTTAGGGTTTGGGGGTGTTTTGGATTTAATTAAGGCAGGTGTAACGTGGGTCGTTGATCTAAATGATCAACGGTCACGGTTTTAAGAGAAGGAACGGGCGGGTTAATTTAAACAGGTTTGGGTCGGGCAATTTACAAATTGGGTAGTGTAATTGGGGGTTAAGTTGGGGGATGATTTAGGCTAGAATTGAAATAACAAAGAGCTATGATTTAATTAGCCAATTTTCCGCAATTGAATTTTTAAAAAAAATAGGAAATGGCATTAAAAAGTCCAATTAAAATACTAAGTTATAAAAATGTATATAGGTATTAATTAAAAATATTAGGAATGATTTTGTAATAAAAATGCTTATTAAATCGAGAAATGGGCTAAAAATGCAATCTAATGCCATTTTAATTTAGAAATACCTAGTGACCTTGTAAAATTATATAAAAATAATATAAATTATATTTTTTATTTAAATGAGAGAATAGAATAGATTCATTATCAAAATAACAAGATTTGAGATTAAATATTTGATTTTATACTGCAAAATAAGTCGTAAATTGATTTTAAAATCCTAAAAAACATGTAGAAAAACTCCAAGGCCTTTGTGGATGCTTATCTATGCATCTACATGCTATGGAGGGAATATTTTGAGTTTAGAAATACATGGGAAAAATTGGGTATCAACAACTGCCCCTCTTTACCCGAGAAGGATGAAAGAGTTGTCGGGTAAAGACACGATGACCAATTTTGAACGAAGATGGCAACTGTAAGAGAATTTTGACCGCGCTCTGGCCAATGAGCTTCCTACATATCCCTAGTTTTATAGGAATCAGGCCGTACGTAGTTAAGGAACCATTGGCGAGATATGCCAATGAAAATTTGGAAAAGGCGGACGCAACGGGGTTTGAGACTCGTCCAGGGTTCATAGATCGGACGGGCTGCGGAAAACTGGAGCGGGACTACTCCTGCTGAGGTAGTCGTGCAAGCCGATATACGTGCAAATGAATAGTTTGCGTATATATTGCATAATTTAAATGTGATGAGAGTTCCCATTGGACCATGAATGTTGTCTTTGGATGATTAGGACGGCGTCCTTAAACTATAACGTCCTGGGCTATGAAGAGCATAAAAGTAAAGATTCGCAGGCCATGAAATGGTGTTCTCGGGCTATGTGGATGGTGCCTCTGAACTATGACGCCTTTGAATAAATTGGGGAAATTTTAGCCTATGAGAAGGTGGTAATATTTCAGCCAAATGAATGCAAGTGGTGTGATGTTTCAGCCAAAGCGAGAATTTAAATGTGAGGCGATATTTCAGCCAAATGAGACAGGGTGGCGATTTTTCAGCCAAATGCAAAATACAAGAACTAGAGCTTAACCTCGGAAGGAAGATAATAGCCGTACACAATGCAAGATGGAGACAATGCTTTGTCTCGAAAGGTAGAGAATAGCCTGATGCAAGATGGAAGTAGAGCTTAACCCTGGAAGGCACAGAATAGCCTTATGTGCAATGCAGGTAGAGACAGGGCTTAGTCTGGAAAGGCAGAAGATAACCTTATGTAGGATGAAGGTAGGGCTTAACCTTGGAAGGCAGAGAATAGCCTTAAAAATGCAGATGGAGACAGAGCTTAGTCTCGAAAGGTAGAGAATAGCCTTATGCAAGATAGAGGTAGGGCTTAACCTTGGAACGCAGAGAATAGCCTTTAAAAAAATGCAGATGGAGACAGAGCTTAGTCCCAAAAGGCAGAAAATAGCCTTCTGCAGTATGGAGGTAAGGCTTAACCTCAGAAGGCACAGAATAGCCTTATGCAAAAATGCATATGGAGACAGAGCTTACTCTCGAAGGGCATAGAATAGCCTTATGCAGGATGGAGGCAGAGCTTAACCTCGGAAGGTAGAGAATAGTCTTATGCGAAATGCAGATAGAGATAGGCCTTAGTCACGAAAGGCAAAAGATAGCCTTATGCAGGATGGAGGTAGAGCTTAACCTCGGAAGGCAGAGAACAGCCTTAAAAAAATGCAAACGATGGCATAGCTTAGTCTCGAAAGGTAGAGAATAGCCTTATGCATGATGGAGGTACAACTTAACCTCGAAAGGCAGAGAATAGCCTTATGCGAAATGCAGATGGAGATAGGCCTTAGTCTCGAAAGGCAGAAGATAGCCTTTTATGCAGGATGTAGGTAGGGCTTAACCTCGGAAGGTGGAGAATAGCCTTATGCAAAATACAGATTGGAGACATAGCTTAGTCTCAAAAGGCAGAGAATAGCCTTATGCTGTGCAGAAATACAAAGGAGAGGATGGTGGTGATTTTCTTAGCTGGTACATGATTGAGATATCATGACTGCTGGGGAAGTGTTTAATATAGATAGTAAACCTTTGCAAAGTAAGTAGTGGTTTTGGGAATTTGAGTTTTGTATAGTACATGCATCACCTATTTGTATTCTGAATCCTGCATCCAACGAAAAATCATGAGTTCTGTAAGGGGGAGGTTAGTTCGCATCCCTCGGCCTGTGGCGTATTGTACCATTTGGGGTAGCGTTGCTGAACGATAGTGATCCGAATGATTTTATGCAAATTTTCACAATCATGATGCAAATGTATATATATAAGTAAATAAAATATAGTTTTGTTTTATGATGAACCACAACTGCAACGTGGTTCAAGGCACGACAACCTAGCTGGTTTCAGAATTTGGAGGGTCCTCTTCAAAATTCTGCCCCAGTTTACTATGCTGGCACTGCTGAATGACTGAAAAAGGATCGACCTCGGAATTTTTAGGGTCATCCTCAAATTTCTGCTCCAGTTTACTAGGTTGATGCTAATGCGGAAACTAACAAACTGACCAAACCCAAAGGGCTGCCTACGTATCACATCTTAAACGGGAATCAGGTCAGGTGTAGTTCAAATTATATCGTAAAGAAAGGTATACAATCATATGTAGTATCTCTTCACTGCATATGAGTTGATCGGTTTTGGCCAAACTTCTTCGTCCATTTCTGCGAGAATAAGGGCTCCTCCAGTTAGAACCTGGTGAACAATGTATGTACCTTGCCAGTAGGGAGAGAATTTCCCTTTGGCTTCATCTTGATGTGGGAATATCTCTTTTAACACCAGATGTCAACTTCCTTGGTAGAACTCTCTTGTTGAAGGCTCTGGACATTCTGTTCTGATATAATTTACTGTGGCAAACCACATCCATTCTTTTTCCATCTATAAAGGCTAACTGTTTGTAGCGACCCTTGACCCATTCTGTGTTATCTAGCTTAGCTTCTTATATGATTCTCAAGGATGGACTTTCTACCTCGGCGGGAATGACCACCTCTGTACCGTAAACCGGCATGTAGGGAGTTGCCCCGGTTGATGTGCGAAATGTAGTACGATAATCAAATAAAGCGAATGACAACTTCTCATGCCACTGATTATGCCTTTCAATCATTTTTCTTAATATTTTCTTTATGTTCTTGTTGGCTTCTTCCACAGCTCCATTCATCTGAGGTTTATAAGCTGTAGAATTCTTGTACCTGATCTTGAAAGTTGCACACATCGCTTTCATCAAGTCGCTGTTGAGATTGGAACCATTATCAGTGATGATCGACTCTGGGATCCCGAAGTGAAAGACAATACAATATCGGACAAAGTCTGCCACGAATTTCTTGGTTACTGCTTTGTATGAGGCTGCTTTAACCGATTTAGTGAAGTAATCGATTGCCAATAAGATGAACCTATGTCCGTTTGATGCGGCGGGCACGATTGGTCCAATAACATCCATTCCCCAGGCGGCGAATGTCTATAGTGAGCTCATTGTAGTGAGCTCGTTCGGAGGTACCATTATCATATCTGCATGCATATGACAGCGGTGACACTTTCGGACATAGTGAATGCAGTTCGTCTCCATAGTCATCTCGAAATATCCTGCTCGAAGTATCTTCTTTGCTAGAACAAAACTGTTCATGTGCAGCCTACAAGTCCCTGAGTACACTTCCTCCAACAACTTGGTTGCTTCTATCGCATCGACACACCTCAATAGTCCCAAATCGGGGGTCCTCCTACACGGGATTCCTCCGTTGTGAAAGAAATTGTTGGACAACCTTCGAATCATGTGATTTTTAGTAGCATTAGCACGCTCTAGATATTCTCCTATTGTCAAATAATCTTTGATGTCGTGGAAGCAAGGTTTTTCGTCGGCTTCTTTCTCAACATGTGCACAATCTGGCGGTTGATCACGAATCTTGACCCGGATAGGGTCGATGAAGTTTGTATCTGGATGATGAATCATGGATGAAAAAGTGGCAATCGCATCTACGAACTCATTATGTATTCTTGGAACATGATGGGATTCCGTTTTTCTGAACCACTTTCTCAATTCCTGTATGTGGTGCAGATAAGGGAGCATCTTAGAATTCTTGGTTGCCCATTCTTCTCGAACCTGGTGTATAAGTAGGTCAGAATCTCCAATCACTAGCAGCTCCTGAATGTTCATGTCAATGGCTAGTTTAAGCCCCAAGATGAAAGCTGTACTCGGTCATATTATTAGTGCACAGGAACCTGAGCTTGGAGTATACCGGGTAATGTTGACCATTTTCTGATATCAAGACTGCTCCTATACCAGCTCCTTTGAAATTTGCAGCTCCTTTGAAAAACATCCTCCACCCATCGTAGGATTCTGCAATATCATCTCGTACGAAAGCTACTTCTTCATCGAGAAAATACGTCTTCAATGGTTCATACTCCCCTCCTATAGGATCTTCTGCGATATGGTTTGCAGAAGCCTGTCCTTTAACTGCCTTCTAGGTGACTTAGACAATGTCAAATTCACTCAACAAAATTTTCCACTTGGCGAGCTTGCCAGTGGGCATGGGCTTCTGAAGAATATACTTTAGTGGATCCATTCTTGATATAAGGTAGGTAGTGTAAGCACAGAAATAATGCCTCAATTTATGAGCTACTCAGGTCAAAGGACAAAATGTGCATTCTGGTAAGGAATACTGAGCCTCGTACGGGGTAAATTTCTTGCTGAGGTAGTATATAACTTGCTCCTTTCTCCGTGTCTCATCATGTTGTCCCAAGACACAACCAAATTCTCAAACGAAAACTGTTAGATAGAGCAATAAAGGCCTCACAGGCTCAGGCGGAACCAGGACTGGAGGCGTAGACACGTATTTCTTGATCCTGTCAAAAGCCTTTTGACATTCATCGATCCATTTGGTGGCCGGTCCATTGGGACTGCCCAAGTTTAGATCCTGGTAGTCGACACAAACTCTGACTTTCCCATCCTTCTTTGGTACTGGCACGATGTTAAGTAACTAGGTTGGGTACTTAACAACTTGAAGAACTCTGGCTTTGACCTTCTTGGTGACCTCCTCTTTGATTTTTAAACTCATATCTGGCTTGACTTTTCTGAGCTTCTGTTTACCGGCGGACATGCAGGATCTATCCATAACTTGTGAGCGACAATGGAGTGCTGAGACCAGTCATATCGTCGTAAGACCATGCAAAGATATCCTCATATTCCCTTAAGAACTCTGTATATTCCTCTTTTTCCATCTGTGATAAGTGCACACTGATGCGTGTTCTTTGATATTCTATGTATCTCCCAAATTGACGACCTCGGTTTCATCCAAGTTGGACTTAGGACTATTCTCAAAATTTTTGACCTCTCTGACAACCTCTTCTTGTATATCATCCTCCTCTCAGTCTATGTCCGTTTGTTGCGTAGCCTCGTTGCAAGTTACAGTTGTCGGTTCATCATCAAGATACATAATAGTAATGTTGTGTGGAAAATAAAGTAAAAACCAGAGAAAAGTAATGAATAGCGAGATATTTGATAAACTGGAAAATGCTTTTGATTAAATTCATAATTGTTCAAAACATCGGAGCTCTTTTGGAAAGTAAAGACAATGCGGGAAGTAAAGAAAACAACTAAAACAAAGATGCATGATGTTTTTTAAGCCTTGCTACCCCGATGATTTTCGGGCGATGGTGGTCCTGATTGACCAATTGGTTAAGTGCTCCCCACGATTCACAGCCTGAATGGAAGAGACGTCCTCCCCTTCCTCTTCAAAAGTCATACAACAGTCCATGTCCTCCTCCAGAAACAAGTTCTTCATTGCCGTAAGAGCCTCATCTTCTTCTGTCCCGTAGAGAATGTCAGCTGGCTGAAATATCTGCTCCAACTGAGGTATGGGGCATTCTAGTGGGTAAAATGGGTCGCGCCATGGTGGTGACCAGTCTTTGAATTCCTTGCAAGTGTACTTGTACCCTAGTCCGAAGGTAGTACCATGCTTCTTCAACTAGATAGGTTTGGTGATGCCCTGAAGATTCTTACCAAGTCCGTTCCCTTGTTCATACCCACTCCAATTCAGAATGCTCTCGACCTTGTTACTCCACCATTTTTCCTTTTCCACTACGTTTGCTCGCTCAATATGATGATAGGTTTCTCTGCCTATTCTTCTTCTTCCTCCGATCATCAGAATGGTCTGGCGACTGTATATAGGGTTACTACCATCGCCAATGATGATTACTTCCTGATGTTCCATTCGAACTTCACGGCCTGATGCAAGGTTGAAGCCACAACCCCAGCAGCATGGATCCAGGGTCGTCCCAACAGTAAGTTGTATGATGTCGGTACGTAAATGACTTGGAAATAAACATCAAATCAAGTGGGACCCCTTTGCAAACATAGGCTAATCTCCCAGAGGGTGGACCTCTAAGAACCATCAAAAGCCTACGTTAGTAGCTCCATATTTTACTCATGTTATCCTTTGCCCAACTTCTTAAGGGTGATCAATGGACAAATATTGAGGCTAGAACCTCCGTCGACTAAGATCCTGGTGATTTGAAATGTTCTTCACATTGCACAGTGATGTGTAGTGCTTTTTTATGGCCAAGCCCTTCTGGTGGCAGTTCATCCTCGTGGATAGTGATTGTATGACTTTCCAATACCTTCCCTATCATATTTGCCATTTCTCCTCCTGTTATGTTGCTCAGGAAATAAGCCTCGCTCAATATCTTCATCGAGGCATTTTTATGCGCCTCAAAACTCTGCAGCAATGGCAAGATTGAAACATGTGCTGAAGTCTTGTTGAGCTGTTCAACAACTTAATATTCTTTTCCATGTATCTTCCTCCAGAGATCATCGGGTCCAGTTACAATGGGACGTCCAGAGGCCTGCTTCATGGACTCATCTAGGTGCTCTGGTGTGTACAACCTGCATGTTCTAGTCGTACCTTGCGCGGTAATTACTTCTCACGTGCGTGCTTTTTCCTTTGTTCTTGCCTAGACTGTGTATTCCCGATGTATGGCATTTGACTGAAATGCGGTTATGTATGAAATAGTGACCGGAATGGGCACCCTTAGAGGCAACATAGTAACTTCAATCGGTACGGGCGCCTTTGGAGTCCTGAACTCCACCTCAATTGGGTTTGGCATTTTTGCAGCAGGTGCCTCGAACTTAAATTGTACGGATACATTCACCACGTCTCCCTGAGATGGCCGGATTTGTACAACAATAGGATTAAGAGTGACCACCGGCTTCTTGGGCTCATATCCTTCAAATATTAAATCGATTGACCCTTTGGGGTCCAAGTCATCCTCAACCTCAATCATGTGGATGCCTCCACCCTTATGGTTCGGTAGAGGGTTGTTGCGAACATTGGGAACATGCTCTTTAGCTATGATGGCCTTGTTGTAAATTAGGTACGAATTTTGCCTTTGAAAGAGCGGCACTCGTCGATAGTGTGACCCTTTATTCCCGAATGGTATGCGTAGGTTTTATTTGGGTTGATCCATTGGAGGGGTTTTCTGGGGTTATGGCTGGGATGGGTGTAACATATCCAGCGGCTCTGAGCTTCTCATACAGTTAGTCAATGGGTTCGGCAATAGCGGTGTATTGTCTGTGCGGTTTGCGGTCAAAGTTTGGTCTTGGTCGTGGGAAGTTTTGGCAGGTAGATGGTAATGGATAGGGAGGAGGTTGGGAGTTTTAAGCTTGGTATACGGGTGCATGATGGGAATATCCTAGCGAGGTGGGCTGATATGTTGGTGATGGAGATGATTGGTAGACGGGTGGTGGATTTTGATAGGTAGGTGAATGTGCTTAGTAATTTAGAGAGTGTTGGTATGTGAGTGGAGTTGGGATGGTAGGGATGGTATTTCATGGGAGAGTGATTTCTTTACGCAGCCATTACAGAGTTTGTGTCCTGTTTCTTCGACGTACCACTAGATTGCAAGGCTTTGTTGGTGGCCTGCAGTGCCTCAAGGCTAGTAACCATACCATTTTTGATCCCTTCTTCGATCCTTTCTCCCAGTTTGATGATATCGGAGAACTTCTGCCCCTCTATCAGCATCAATCTCTCGTAGTACTGGGATCCTGAGCACGGACGAAAAACCTATTCATTTGTTTTTCTTCCAAAGCCGTTCTGACCTTGGCAGCTTCCGACCTCCAACGAGTAGCATACTCGCAAAAGGTTTTAGTGGGCTTCTTCTTCAAATTCTTGATATAAAACACGTCTGGCGCATTCTGAGTATTGAACTTGAAACGGTCCATGAAATCGGACGCCATGTTTACCCAACTCGTCCACTTCTTCGCATCTTGGCTTATATACTAAGATAAAGCATCAACTTTCAAGCTCCTCATGAACAGTTTCATGCGGATCTTTTCATCTCTACCAACTCCCACTAACTTGTCACAATACATCCTTAGGTTAACTCTGGGATCGCCCTACCATCAAATATTTCAAACTTAGGAGGTTTGTACCCCTCTGAGAGTTTGACATCAGGTTGAACACAAAGGTTTTCATAATTTAAACCCTCCACACCCTTATTACCTTCCATGCTTTGAACGCTGCTAGTGAGTTTCTTGACTTCAGCAGCCAAGTTCTGAATGAGTGAATCTGATTCTGACATATCTTATATGGGATGTGTATAGTACGACATAGTATCCACAAAGATAGGGGTATTTTGGTGGTTTGGAGCATTTTGGAGCTCACGGATGAACGGTGGAGCATTGGTTCGAGCTTGGGTTAAGGTCTTCTGCGGAGGTGCAGGGACCTGATTGTTGACATGTGCAGCAGCAAGGGATATGGACAAACTTTCCAAACTCCGGACCTGGTCTAGTTCCTCATGAAACCTTAGCAAAGTTTTCTCCAAATGAGCAGCAGTCTCTTTGGTGATCCGGTTACCTTGGAAAATTCCTTCAATTTCCTTTCTTTCTTCATTATCTCACATCTTTCCTTTGTTCCTGTTTCTGGGGGGACTCGAATGAGGAGGAAGAGGACCCTTAGATCTTGTTGAGTATGCCGATGGTGCAAGAATGCACGAACTAACTTTTGGGGAGGGGGATAAAAATAAAAGAAAAAAAGGTAAAAAGTTAGTGCGGGTTCTGAGAAAGAAAACATTGCGGTATTTAAACACGTTGTTGCAAGAATATAAGTCGTTTTCTATTTGGGTTCCTCGTTTTGCCCGAGGTAGGCCTAGCGACAGATATTATTTGGAGAACTTATAACACCAAGTGCCTTATTTTATTGATAGAAAGTAGAACGAGTCAAAACAAACTGATATAAAGAGAAATTGTCACTAATGGCCAGTGGCCTTATTACATCAAGAAAGCAGTAAAAATCCTAACTACTGGGTCCCAGAAAGACCTTCCCCAGATTCGGAATCTTTGCCTCCCTCGTACAGTTTTATCAACTCGCGCAGCCCCAGCAACAAGTAAGCCCTAGCCAAGTTCCCACCTTCGTTACCTTTGGCTTCCTGACAATCATTGATCCTTTTCAGAAACTTGCCTTCTAGCTCCACCAAACGCCGTTCCAAGTATCCTAAATGGTTGTTTGCAGGGACATCCATGTCCTTCCACTCATTGATTATTGTCTCTCGGGCCTCCAATATTTCCCCATGTTCACTTTCACACTTTTGCATCCGTTTGCGTAGCTGATTATACTTGACCTTTGTTGCAGTCTTCTCATCAATAACCCTATGACAATGGACGAAACCTGTTTTTCCCAAGCCAATATGATCGTCTTCCAACCATCCAAGATAAAGCGACGCGTGCTCCGCCTGATACATGTCTAGTTCCATAGATTCCTTTTCCAAAATGAGTTTGGAATGCAATATATGCTGAGCCCGACACCTGTGTGGGCTATCGTCATCTTGGAAGTCAGCCCGTAGTGACTCATCTTTTCTACCTTTGGTATAATCTGCTTTCTTCCCGCTTGCCTCATGACTTGGAGAGGTACATAAGGGTAAGTTCCTCTTATGCCGATGAGTATAAGGAATGGCGCATCCCTAGACCGAATGATAAACTCTCTAGTTGGAAACCACTCGTATATCTATTGTACCTGCTCTTCTTTCAGATTCTCCAATAGTTCCACCCATCCACTGGCGTCTTCCGAGCGAGCGACATATCCGGCATGAAGTGCATTCGCTTTGGATGATGGAAAGCGATATGGTCATCCCAGTATCGGCGTGTGGTCTCTTGTCTATTATCTCCCTTCTGGAGATGTTCAATGAGCCAGAGTTGTAGTAGCAAATTGCACCCTTCAAAGTGTGGTGCCCCTTGTTGACATTTCTCTAAGGCTCGGTACAGTTCGGCGAGGATCATGGGTGCTATGCTGAATGTCTGCCCGTCGATACCCTCCATTATGGCTTTGGTTACCACGGTTAGTCTTGTATGGATTCTAGCCTTCTTCATCGTAAAGACTACCATGCCCAGGAAACAGAACATGAATACAAAGGCTCTCCTATGTATGTGCCCCAAAGTGGTGAGGGTGAACTCGTCCATGTTAGTGCGGTAGGATTTGTTATGCCTGAACCTCTTATACATGAAGTCAAAGGATATGTAGGAGTCCTTTGTACTGGTCAGATTAGGATTCTTTTTGAGCCCCATCATTTTCAGTAACCCTCTACCTTTGCGGTTTTCGTGGCTTAAGCAGCCCCGGCTATCCCAAGGAATTCTGGCAAGACCCCCAATTTCTTCCAACAACGGCAGCGGAAGACAGACCATTCACTATCCCAAAATAGAGTAACAACTTCCACAATCTTGTTATCTAGCTTAACTTAAAGGAGTGAAGGAAGATTCCCTAAATGCTTGCGGACAAAAATCTGATCACTACCATGCAGATCCTCCTACCAACTTAGTAACTTTGGGTGAATATTCGATACCATACCGAATCTGGGGACCTCGTGCCTCATTTCCTACAAAATAGAGTGCTAGGACCTAACCCCACCGTACTCGAACCTCTTCAAGTTACCTTTGTCCGATATATCGCTTCAGCTTGTTTTGAGCTGGGTTGTTCCTTGGCGTTTCTTTCCTTTTGACCCCGGGAAGAAACATGTGATTCTGCTATGAAATCCCCACAGACGGCGCCAAATTGTTTGTCTCAAAGTTGTCACGTACTTTGCAAACATAAAACAATAAAAACAAATTGAGGGCCAATCATACCAGATCGTAGTAATCGACAGACCGAAAAAAATGCAAGAGACAAATGTTATTTCTTAGGGATAGAAAGGTAAAGATCTTTTATTGATGATATTGATTTGGCCTGCCTCTCCATGGAGAGGTTCAGAGCTTTACAGTGATATTATTTCTTTTCTTGGAAATAGTGATGAAGAAGAGAACAGGCCCTTTCCAGGGTTCATTTTCTCTGTATTTATTGATACAAGATGTATGAGCTGACAGTGATTGCCGCGACTACGCTAAGGTCCATCGATGGTGAATATGTCGTAGCCTTAATAGGTGAGTCAGCCGATGATCGGATATAGCCATCAATAAATGGTTATATCATTTATTCACTCCAAATAAACTTAGGATATAATTAACTTCGTTAATTATCACGAGGTCATATTTTGACCCATAGTCTTCTAAATCGGAAAGCGACCAACTGATAGCTTTGCACCAAACTTTCTGAGGCACGAGTTTAATCGAATTATATAACCAGTTAGATTGTGCACTATAACATAATCTTGTTACTGTTTTGAATGCTTGAAAATAACTTTGAACGCACAGGAGATTATTGAAGTAATGCGTGAAGGTTAGGTATGTCTTATAATCTTGCCAACAATTAGATGATGAATTACATTATTGTTAGAAACTTAGCTAGCATTTGACTATAGATTTCAAATTTATTTTGAAAATTTTAATTTGGGTGAAGTTTGGTTTGAAAATGAAAATGTATTTGGACATACGTTTTCAAAATATATTTTCCAACTTCATTTTGGAAAAACATGGATATAATTCTTAAGTTTTGGGATTTTGGCTCAAATTCAACTCAATAGCTGCTTTTGGAATTTGAAATTTGCGATTTGGGATTTGGCCAAAATATGGACAAAATTTATGGCCAACCACGAGTTTTGAAAATAAATTTTAAATTTATTTTGGCCAAACTCATAACCAAACGGGACCTTAAAATCAGCTATAAGATTACATTTAAATGTTGTGTCAAATCGATTTATTAAAAATGCAGTTACCAACGGATTTGCACTGCAATTATTGTCAATATGGAAAGGGTAGGGAATGAGAAATGTTAGGCGCGTGGATAGTTTATATTTTTATAGGGGCAGAAAAGTGTGGCAATAGGCAAAGCACACAGAAGCAGGTAGGAAGATTCTTATTAATAGTACTATTTCTTACATACAAGAAGAAAAGAGATGCCCTTATTATTTGGACAACAATCATGACCTTGCATTATTGTCTCTAATCCTATTTACTTATTCTTAATTGTCAGACAACTAAACAGTAAATACAGTACGTAATACTCCAAATTCCTGTCCAGTAAATAGATAAGATAATTGTTGTTCGTGATTGGTTGATCCGATTGTTAAGAGTTGTTGTCTTTTTGTTGAAAAAGCTTCTTGTTGTCTTTTTTATTTACTCTATACAAATATTCCCTTTTTCCTAACATAGGTTTCTCATTATTTTCAGTTGAGCATAATAATAAGATATTCTTTTAATTTTGAACCTTTTTATTATACTTTCTTTCGCTTGCATACTAGCTATAAATGCTCATATCTATTTAAAGAAATATAGCAAACCCACATGGAACCCATGCCTTATCCTATATATCCATCTCATCGCAACGGCCAAGACTCATATATATGGTTCTTATTGTAACTCATGACATCCTTTTTCAGGCCTTAAAACTAAAAAGGGAAATATTATACCAAATCTGGATATCTAACTTCTTATTAATATGCTCTCTCGTAGTACCAAAACTCCACGAATGCCCCATATCAAACACAAGCTCCATAGAAATATTTCTGAATTGGTTCTTTGGGCTCCAAATCAGCACAACTAATAAATTGCTTTTAGCATGAGTTTTGCATTTGTTAACAAAAACCTTTGGTTATATATGGATTGATAAAGTGATGTCAACGAAACGTTCAACAATTTTTACTCCTTGTTATCGTTTGGTTGGTAGGATAAGAGATAACAATAAAGAGATAAAATACATCCCTCACATTTCGTTATAGGTATTGAATAGTCCTAAGAACCATTAAGTACCGAAATGACATATTAGCTATCCCATATAAAACATAAGATAATTAATTCTATGGAATATTCTTGTAGCGATCCAATCAGTCATTTCGATTATTTGTACTTTCATTCGGTGGTTCGAGGTCGCGAATAGCTTCATATCATAATGTATTGTGACTTGCATGTATGGTTGTTTTCGGTTTTCAGCCGTTCAAGATTGATTTGGAAGAATTATTCCCATTTTAGACGCTTTATGTTGGAAGTGTTGACCAAGTTTGACTTTTGTGTATTTAATCTCATATCAAAATTTTGATGGTTCCGTTATGTTCGGATGGTGATTTTGGAAATAGCATATGTTCGAATTGGATTTGGAGGTTCTAAGGTTGACTTTCTGAATATCGAGTTAATATTGTAGTTTTGGGAGTTGTAATAAGTATGTTGTGTCATTTGGGACTTGCATGCAAAATTTAAGGTCATTCCTAGTTAATTTGATATGGTCAGCATGAGTTTTGGAAGTTGAAAGTTCATTAGTCATTAGATTTGATTGGGGTGTGATTCATAGTATTGATATTGTTTGGTGTGATTTGAGTCCTAGAGTAGGTCTGCGTTATGTTTTGGGTTTGTTTGTTGTGGTTGGATGGGTCCAAAGGGCCTCAAGTTGGTTTAGATGTGTGTGGATCATTTTTAGTCATGTTTGGATGGTCGATTTTCTGGTGTTCTACCATTCACCGCGATCAGGGAGTATAATTTGGGAGGCATGTGTATTGGTCACATCTTTTACGTATTCGTAGTTGCAATCACGGAGCACTAGCGAGTTGTAGTCATCGTGTTCGCACCCTAGTTGTCACATTCGCGTAGAGGGTGAGCTGGATGAGGCACCAAGTTAATGGCCTTCACATTCTCTTGTTGGTGACCATGGTCACCCAGGCTAGCAGGGGTGAGCGTCGCATTCGCGGGTGCATGATCGCGCTCGCGAGGAAGGATTCCGGAAGGAGTTAGATTTGTTCTTCGCGATCGCAGACCACTGGGCAGAATCATTAAAGTATTCTATTTTGAGGGTTTTGGTTATTTTATATTTTGAGTTAGAGAACTCACTTTAGGAAACTTTGGAGACGATTTTCATGATTTAGATTAGGGTAACAAATTTTTTCCTTGGATTTGTTTCTATTTCATGATTCTAACCTTGAATTTAGTTATTGTTTTATGAATAAAATTTAGGAAGTTGTGGATTTTAGTAAAAATATTTCTAAAACATAAATTGATAATTTGAAGGACGATTTGGATTAAATTAGTATCGTTGGACTCGTATTTAAATGTGTATTCAAAGTTTGTGAGTTTTGTCGTGTTTCAGGGTGCGGGCTTGAGGTCGAATTTTTTGGGTTGACCTTTTAATATTAGTTAAAGATCAAAACTTTATTATTCAGAATTATTTCCAATGGCTAGATTATTTTTGCTAGAGTCGAAGCCCGTCTGGAGATTGAATCGCACTGGAAGGGCTTATTAGTTGATTAATTTAGATTATTTGAGGAAAGTATCTCGCCTAAATTTTTGTGGGAAAATTGCCCCTTATGATTGGCTTAATTGCTTATTTGTGCCTGTGGTGAGGCAAGGTGGGATAATTATTATAACATTTTTTGCTAGATAAGGGGAACATTTATTTTATTATTGTGAGGGAGGTGAGATAATGGTGGCTATGTGTGGATGATATATGATGGTTTCGGGGCGTATTGTTTATGAAAAGGAGAGTATTCTTGTTTGTGATTATGACTTCCTTGTGTGTATCATACATATTATGTGATTTGTTGTGTTCTTCCCAATATGCTACTCGATATCTATATTAATACATGATGATTTGTGACTATCGATGTGTTGGCTTGCATAACATTTATTCAGCTTTTATATTAAACTCTAGTTCCTAATATTATATTTTATTTGTTTATCTATTGTATGTGATCGACCTACCTAGTTTTAAAGATTAGGTATCATCACGGCCCTTAAGATGAGATTTGGGGCTCTAGGTTCATAGGTTATATGAGTCACGAGGGATTTTTAATAGAGTCTTGCGAATTGGTATGAAGACGATTGTACTTATCTTCGAGAGCCTAGGAAACGATTAGGAAAATTTCACTTCTTTCATTCCTTATCGTGCAGAATTATAATTCTGGAGTTTGAGCATTTGTTTTTCTACTCCCTCATAGATTGTGAGGACACGAACTATAGTTACTAGTGATGCTTCCTCCAAGGCCGATGTTTCTAGAGGCCGGGGCAGAGGTAGAGACTGAGGTGGGGCACATGCCACAACTAGAGCAAGTGACGGCCCGACCAGTCATCTCATGAGTTACCGCTCTGTTTCTCCCATTTCTGCTTCTTATTTCTTTGTCTATCGGTTCTAGGTGTGATTGGATTGGTTTGCTTGGGTTCGGAAAGGTTTTGGTGAGGTTGGAGATATTTATTCTCTTTTGAGGAAGCTTAAGTTTGGAAAGTCAGCTGAATGTTGACTTAGGTGTTAGAGGGCTCAGATGTGAGTTTCGAGGGTTCGGATAGCTTTAGGAGATGATTTGAGACTTAGGAGTGTGATCGGCATGTGTTTTGGATGTCCAAAGTAGATTTATGCTTGAATTGGTGAAATTGGAATTTTGGCATTTTCTATTTCATATGTGAGATTTGATATAAAGGTTGGAATGGAATTTCGGGAAATGCAGTAGTTCCGTTGTGTTATTTGGGATGCGTGTGCAAAATTTTAGGCTATTCAGACGTGGTTTGGTAGACCTTTTGATCAAAAGCGTAATTCGGAAGATTTTTGAAGTTTAGCCTTGAATCCGATGTATTTTGGGTGATTCGATTTTGTTTGAGGTATTTTAAAGATTGGTACAAGTATGAATGGTGGTATGTGACTTGTTTGTGCTTTTGGTTGAGGTCCCGAGGGCTTCGATGTTATTTCATATGGTTGACAGAAAGTTTGGGAATTGGTTTTGCCAGTTGCAGATATGCCATTTGCTGTCATAACCGCACTTGCGACTAGGGAACCGCAGTTGTGGAATCGCATAAGCGTATTTGGAGTCGCGGATGCAGCCAAAGGCTATGTAGAGTGGAACCGCAAATGCTGTATGTGGACCGCACATGTGGAGATGAGTTCGCATGTGCGGGAGGTCACTTAAGTGAAAATCGCCGAAATGGTTTGTGGACCGCATAAGTGGAACCGCAGAAGCAGTTAAAGGGCCGCGAGTGCGGGATCCCTTGGCTAAAAGGTACAAAATGTTTTCTTCGCAATTTTTTGGCTATGTTCTCCATTTTTGAACACGGGTAGGAAGCTAAGGCAGTGAATACCAGGGTTAATTGAAGAGAATCAGTTGGGTAGGTTCCCTAAGCTTTTTTACTTGAGTTTATGATTATTTTCGCATTGGTTTATCATGGTATTAGTGGATATTATGGGTTAAAATTTGGGAAACAAGGGCTTGGTATAGGAGACCTATAGACTTGAGGATGTGAGGGGCCATTTGTGGTCGGATTTTGGGACTTTTGATATGTATGAACACGTGGGAGGATAAGGAATCTAGTAAAGTAAATTTTATTGAATTCCGATGTATGGTACTAGGATCGGGTTTTTGTAATTTCGGAATTTGTGTTGCAAATTGATTATTTTCGCAGGGGCTTCGTTTCATTAGCATATTTTGACGTCGTGATTCTATTTCATAGATTTGATGCGAGTTGAGGCCGATTAGAGGGGCAAAGGTATCGCAAGGTAGAGTTTGGACTAGATTGAGGTGAGTAATGATTTTAAATGTTGTCATGAGGGTATGAAGCCTTAGATTTGCACATCGTGATGCTATACTGAGCTGACGCACGTGCTAGATGACCAGCTTCGGGTAGGGCACCATTGAGGATTGTGACTTAGTCCATCCCGAATGACTGTTTATCACGTATTTGATTGAAAATTAATTTCTATCATCATGTTTTGGGTTTAATGCCATACTTGGACCTCGTGCCAACTCTTTGGACTTTTAGGGGATTTTTACTGTTATTTCCTCACTGTTTTGACTGTACACCTGAACTCTATCAATCTATGTTTTGTTGTGCTCATAACGCAGCCATGTTAACTCTACTTTAACACTTAAAATGATATTTTGGGATGAGCATCACGTTTCACTATTACCCGAGTGGCTTGTGAGATCTGATTGAGTAAGGCCGAGGGCCTATGTTGTGAGGAAACACCTGATTATTATCATAAGGCCAAGGGCCTGAGATTTGTACGCCACGAGGTGGCTTGTTGATATAAAGACGAGAACCTATGGGATTATGCCACGAGATGGCATGATATTGGTCTTGGGCCGTAAGGGGCCCCTCTATGAGTCTACACACCCCCGCTCACATTATGAGATGAATAGAGCTTGAGGGGCTACTATTGTTCCTTGTGTTTCCCGAGGGGCTGATTCTGTTGCTATTGCACTCGAGGGGCGGTTCTTTTTGTGTTTAACTTTTCTAATTTCATGTATTTTACTTGCTTAACTGTTTAAAATATAATTTTAAGAAGCTTAAACTGAACTTAAGTGACTTCACATATTTTCACTGTTTCATTACTTTTACTACTTCTTTATAGCCTGTTGATGTGCCTTTTCGTGATTTCTTATTGCTTACTCTATATTTATTATTACTACTCACTCAGTTAGAATATTCATTTTACTCCCTGCACCCCGTGTGCGGATTCAGGTATTTCAGGTCCTGTTTCTGAGGGTTGAGAGCTTCGAATTGATTCGGAGTTACACTAGGTAGTTGTTTGGCATTTGCAGCCTAGTGCTTCTCCTTTCATCATATATTCTTATTTTTTTGGTTATGTAATAGTTGTTTAGACTCTTTCAGGCTTGTAGTATTCCTATATATGCTCATGACTGGTGACACCCAAATGTCGGGCTATGTCTATTCTATAACTGTCGTATTCATCTTATTTTGGGATTTTGTTATGTGAATGTATTAATATTTATCTTTAAAAATGTTTAAATTGAATTAGAAGTGTGTCGGATAGCCTTGTCTTCTCTAAAGGATCCATCAATATTGGATCCAGATTTAGGGTTGTGACAGAGCACTTTCCAAAGAAGCAATTGAGGAGCCTCCAGTAGCTCCGGTTGGGGGGCTCGTACCGGAGGCACTTGTTGCTACCCCTGGCCTTCAGGAGACTTCAGTGCAGTTCCTAAGAATGTTCGGTACAATGGATGAAATAGTATTGATCCCAATTGCACGAGATACTTCACAGGTTAAGGGAGGAGCTTGAACTCTCTTCACCCGTAATCTAGAGTAACGATCTCATATTGATCAGGTTTCAAAAAATTACGCTAGTATAGCTAGTAGTTATGTTTCAGCATAAGGTCAGGCCGGCGACATTAGAGGAGGAGCAGAAGAGGTTGAGGAGGTTTAAGAAGTAGTTTCCTCCTACATTCAATGGTGTAGATTCTTTGGATGCGCAGAGTATCACGGATTAGTGTCACCGTATTTAACTATGGGCATAATGTATGTGAGCGGGGTCACACTTACAAATTTCCACCTGGCGAGGCCGGCATATAGACGGTGGCATGCATATTAAGAGAGTAGGCTAGCCAGTAAAACGCCACTTACTTAGCTCAATTCACTTATATGTTTTTTAGGGAATTTGTTGCACAAACCCTCATATATTCGTTGTGCACAGAGCTCGACCAGCTGTACCAGGGGACTATGATTGTGTCCGAGAATGCTATGAGGTTTGCTAACATGCTTGATTGTATCTCATCATGCACTTGCTCTGGTTTCCACTGTTAGAGAGAGACAGAGAGAGAGAGAGAGAGAGAGGGAGAGAGTCCGCAGATTAATTGAGGGGCTTGGTTAAAATCTCATAAATAGGATGTCATGGGAGTAGGAGGTTGACACTCTTTTCATTCAGTTGTGAAGATCACTAGGAGGATAGAGGGTATCCAGAGTCTTTAAAGGGAGGTTATAGGTTATGAAGCGCCGTGGACCTGGAGGATCTATTGGTCCTCATTTTGGGGGCAAAGCGTGTCATAGTAGAGGTTTCGTTGGTCTTCCAGTTCAATCTTAACTTTAATTTTTACGTGGTGCTCGAGTTACCCATAAATCCTAAACCACTAGTTCCGGATAGCTCCCACAAGCATGTTAGCATAGAGACTTCTTTGAGTGCGGGGATATCAGGCACACGGTGAGAGATTGTCCCTGGCTCTGGGTGGGTGTGTCTTAGCGAAGTACTCAATTTATGGGTTCCACTCCAGTTGCTAGTTGGTATTCCACCTGCACAACCAGATAGAGGCGGGGGACAGGTAGTTTGAGGGCGTCTTAGAGGGGGAGATCGGGCCTGTTGTTATGTTTTTCCTAGTATGACTTAGGCAGCTGCACCAGATGATATCATTACACGTATTGTTTCACTTTTGTCATAGAGATGAATCAATGTTATTTGATCCATGTCTTATTTATTGGTATGAGTCATAATATCTTGCATCATATATGAACATGTTTTGTGATTCTTGTACTATATTTATGTTTCCACACCTGATGGTGTTTTTACAGTGGTAGACCGTGTTTGTCATTCTTGTTTGTTCACTATTGAGGCTTACACGACCATGGGGACTTTTTATTACTTAATACGGTGGGTTTTGACATGATTTCTGGATGCTTTGGCCACGAGTTGTGATTTTTGTGCTCTATCGCCATGGGAAGTCCATTACGTGTTCTTTTTTTTTCTCTTTGGGATTAAGTTAGTGAATGATTTTTTAATGATATGATGTCTATTTTACTTGTGATTTGGAGTACAGGATTGGAATCTTGTGTTGTCATGTAAATCAAAATGTTTGGACGGGGCTACATGCTATGGTGGAATTATTTTAAGATGAAATTCTTTGTGGTTTTTTCGCGTGTATTGCTTCCTCCTTGGGGAATGGATTCTTAGTTTGGCAACGATGAGAGTTGTACATGTAGGACATGTTGGATAGTTCTCTCAAGTGGTTTTCTTTCTATCATCAGTTACATTTGGGCTGTTGCTTTGTGGGTGTTGATTGTGACGTAGGTGACTATCTGGTGTTTTATGGGACTTGTCGGTCGTACAACTTGTACTGGATAAGATAATGTCATTGGACCTAGTATTAGTGCGATCAAACTTGGACAATATATGTTAGGATGAGAATGTCATTGAGTAGCTTGGAGTTGGGAGTTGGTTCTTCTAGGGCGAGGGAACTCCATAACTTGTTGATTGGGTGAGTGGTTGTGAGATCTACATGTTTCTTACAACAATGGAAGTGTTATGAAGGTTTAGAATAAGGTTCAAGGTGATATTCAGTTATTTACCGGTATCAGGTTTGATGAGGTGTAGCGGAGATGTTGCTATGGGCTTCTGAGAAATGTCTTACATCGTGTGGTTATACATTGTGGATGTACTCATGACATGTTGCAGCTGGTTGGATTTGACACATTGTGTATATCTAAGAATCGTGTCTTAGGAGGAGGCTTGGGTGATGAGATTCGGATCTATGGTTTGTGGACTAAGGCTGAAGAAAGGATCTACGATTAGGTGGTGTTTGATGGTAGCCTATAATCCTGTGTTTAGTCACTTATCGCACTCTAATTTACTACAATTTGATTGTGCTTGATCTTTAATTGTTAGTGTTTTTCACTTATTGTGTGTTTTATACCTTGTAGGAGAGATTCCGAGTTATGTAGACGTTCTGGAACTATGTTGAGCTATTTGGAGCATTGAAGTCTGAGTAAAAGGCCAAAGGAATAAGCCAGGATCGTGTTCAGAGGTTGATGATCACTTATGGATGTTAAAAATTTTGAAAGAAGCAATTGTCGAAGAAATGCACTAGTGGGGTGCACTAGGCGACGCACAATGCGACATAGCATGGTAAAATTATGTAAGAAATTGACAAAGTTTAGATATGAGGATTTTGTTGTCTGACATGAAAAAGCACTTATGCTACACACACTACGACGTGTGAAAAGTAATAAGTTCGTAAGTTTTCCTATTTGGTCTAGGAAAGGGAGATTTCTTGTAGGCTCGACCCTACTAGGTATAAACACATGAAAAAATATTTTTTTCTGGACTTTGACATACTTTAGACAAAGGAAGCTAAGGAAGAGCTGGAGAAGCAAAATCACATGAATTTTATCATTCAATCATCACTCAAGACACGAATTTTATCTATGGAGTAGTTTTCTTTAGGGTTGATGGATTTGGTGTAATGATATTTGTTTGTGGATTACAACTGTAGTTTTATGTATTGAATCATTTTGGATTTTTTAATCGTTGCATCTATATCCACTTGTCTATGTAATCGAGAGGCATAAATTATTCTATTTTTGCATTATTTTGTTGGTGAAATTCATTAACTCTTCATAATAATCGAAATAAGCTAGTTGAGTTGTTGATTGAACCTAGTTAGGACGAAAATCGAGAGAGGTTCTGCGATAGAACAATACACTATTAATTCATGCATATCATTACAGAGCTTGAAGTGGTTCATCTTATGACGTTGAGACATAATCGAGAGAAGAGTTTCTACTAAACGTTTGAACTAACAATTGAGTAAATACATGAGACTCGCTTGAAGAGTATACGTGAATTATCTAGTTAGATCCCAAAAGACTATCTTGTACCTATCCTATGAAAAACATAATTTCTCCCACTAATAACCTTTATTGGTCATTACTTGCGACGATTGTTATTAGTCAAACCACTTTAGATGCATAGTTAATTTTAGTACTAATCATAAAACTCTCAATTGTTTATCATCTTGGATAACAATCTTGCTATGAACTACGATAATATTGTTCAACTCCAATCCATGTGGATACTATAATAAATTATACTATATTCGCTAGCAAGAATATTTAAGTGTATTGTTTGCGCTCGTCAAATTTTGGAGTCGTTGCCGAGGGTTGGAAATAAATAATGTTTGAAATAGTTTGTAGTGCTAATCCAGGAATTTTTTTTTTATTTTTCTTTTTCATTTGGTGTTCTTTTGACTGTGCGCAGGCTATAGGTTGGATTGGTGCACGACTCGATCTTCTGGGAAAGAAATTCTACTATACAAACCAGAGATCGAAAAACAACTTCGACAATCGAGGAAGGAAAGAAATCTCCCCGAGAATATAGTGAATGTTGGGCAATTTTAAACAAAACAAAAAATTGCTAGAGATGATAATAATGTTGATTTGGCTGCAGGAGAGGTAGCCCAACAAAGAGAAAACGATGCACGGGATGCTAAGGAAGTACCTCTTAAAGATGCAGAGATTATCTATGAAGAGGGCAGGGCTCCGAGAATTGCTCAAAACCAACCTTTGGCTGCAGCCCCATTCGAAAAAATAGTTTCCAATGTTGGGAGACCAATTGGTGATTCTTCTAGACCGGTCTATAACCAAGGATTAACAAGTATTAGACCACCTCAAATATCAGCTAATAATTTTTGTTGAAGCAAGGGTTTCTTCAAACCTTTCAAAATTGATCTATCCTTAGAGGAAAGCCAAACGATGATCCAAACAACTGTTTAATGGACTTCGAGAAGATTATGGACACCTTTCAATACAATGGTGTGTCACAAGATGCAGTTTACTTAAGGGCATTCCCCTTCAGAATCAAAGATGATGCAAAGCACTTGCTTAGAAGCTTGCCTAATGGATGGATTAGAACATGGGATGAGATGACCAAAAAATTTCTTGATAAATATTTCCGATAAACTAAGACGAGCAAGCTCAGGAGAGAAATCCATAACTTCTACTAGAAATTTTTAAGCATGAGAGAGGTTTGAGGAGAGTGTGAGGAAGTGTCGACATAGTGGAATTGAGCTCTGGATGCAACTCCAGGACTTTTGGGATGGATTGATACTGGCCTCACCTATAAAATTAAGAAATGCAACAGGAGACCCGTTGATGAAGAATAATCCATATGAGATAGTTAGAATTCTAAATGAGTTATCTGAATATGAAAATCAATAACGCTTTGAGAGTTATAAAAGAAGAAGGACAATTGGTGTTCACCAACTTGATGCTAACTCATCTGTGCCGGTAATGCTTGATATGATGGATAAGGAAATAAGGAGATGACCTTATCCTCGATACAAAATGAGCCTCATGCAGCATGTGATATATGTGGAAGAGGATAGCATACTCATGAGTGACAAGGCTAAATGAAGGAAGTGAATGTTGTGGGAAACTATAACTTTAATGCAATGGGTTAGAAGCAACCTGATTTTTCGTGGAGTTCACCCGGGGAACTGCAAATGATTAGAAACAAAACTACCCCAGATATAAGAGACAATGAGCTCCTGGTTTTACAAATTAGTCGAGGCTACAATTTGAGCCTCATCAGCCAGATCAGCCTGGTCTAAAAGATATGATGAAAGCCTTCATTGTCAAGACAAATGAGGTGCTAGACGCTCATGAGGAAACAGTTCAAAATATAAATAAGCAAGTGGGACAGATTACAACTATATTTTCAGAGAGAATTCCAAGAAATATCCCAGCTAATACTGAGAGAAATCCCAAAGTAATAATGAATGATGTGACATTGTGAAGAGTGCAAGTGTTGAAAGACCTCCCTCCAGTCCAAATAGAGGTGGTACATAAAAAGAAGTGGGGAGAAGCTAAAAGATGATGTTTGAAAGAAGAAGAAAGGCAAGAAGGGAGCTGACAAAAAGAATATGGAGGAAACATCGAGAAGGGAGGAACATGATGTGAGCGAGCATATTGCTGCTCTACCTTTTCCCCAAAAGTTGTATAGAGGAAAGTTGAACAAGCAGTTTGAGAGATTATATGATATGTTGAAACAAGTTAAGGTATATTTGTCATTCACAGAAGTGCTCTCACAAATGTCAGCTTATGCCAAAGTTCTTGAAGGAGATCCTTACAAAGAAGAAAAAGATAAAGGAGACCTCGGTGGTCAAGCTCACATAGAGTTGTAGTAAAATATTTCAAAATAAACTCCCACAAAAATGTGGAGACCTAAGGAGTATTATTATACCTTTATTTTTAGGCACTATAACTTTTGATAAGTCTTTATGTTTATTTGGTGTTTCAATTAACTTAATTCCTTTGGCTATTTACAGGAAACTATAAGTGAGATTGGAAAGATATGGTCTACACCAATATCTTCGCAGTTGGTGGACCAAAAAATAACAACACCTGGGGGGATAGTGGAATATGTGTTCATCGGGTGGATAAGTTTTTATTTCCTGTAGATTTTATAGTGATGAAGATGGAGGAGAACAAGGAAGTTAACCCTCCTTTTTGGAAGACCATTATTTGCAACGGATAGAGAAATATTAGATACACACGAGAGAAAACTCATGCTTAGAGTGGGTGTGGATACAATGACTTTTGAGATGAATGTAGCAACGTGGGTGAAAACAAAGAAGCCAACTAAAAGTGTTGAGTAGAAAGTGAAGAGCTCAAAAGATAAGACTACATTGCGTGAAAAAAGAAAATTGTGGCGTGTACCCCCAAGAAGGCGGAATAGAAGTTGTCTGCATGGATGTGTGCACTAGTTCGGGAGCGAAGAATGGAGCCTTACTTCGACTTAGACATTGACTAGATATTCAGGGAAATTTTCTTTACCTTATAATTTTTAATTGTGTTGTGTGGGGACATGCCATAACTTAAAGTGTGGGATGGGTGATATTTGTATGTGTATGTATTTAAGTTTTATTTTTACTTTTGTTAGTTTTAGAAGTAAGAGAAAGAATATTTTGTTGAAAAAAAAAACATAAAATTTTTAAATTTTTAAATTTTTTATTTTTTCGGACGAGGGATGTCTTATCGGCGGGTTTCTTGAGGGAATAAAGTCGAAGGAAAATGACAAAAAGACTTTCTTTTGTAGGTAGTATATCAATTACCCCTGGGTTTTTTATTGTGCGATAGTTCTTTTCCAAGTGTTTTGTTTGAACCGGGTGTAGTTAGTTTTTATTTTTTTTAGGAATAGGAAACCTTGTGATACAATTTGAATTTAATCTGACTTTCTTATGCGTTGAGAATAGCGAGATCTTTAGATGTGGCACTTAGATTTAGTTTTTATCTCTTGTATATGTTCCTTTAATTGTATGATCTTAACTCTACTTAAATTCTTTGACTAGAGTGTCTTGATGAGTCCAATCATGAACTAGTTATATTCCATGTGTGTGAGTTGTTGTGTTATTCTTTGCATTTCATTTAAAGTCTAGAACATTCCACATGTGTTTGCGAAGCGAAATAGTAGCTTTATGCAGTCTTAGAAGTGACGTAGACATTTCTTTCTTGAGCCAGATATATGTTTTATCCACCTAATTGTTATGTATCTTAGTTATCCCCTATGAGTCTGTAATCTTGTTTCTGTGGCAACCACATTACAAGCCTTACCCGTCTGTTTGGATTGACCATCTATTTGAAGTTTTTCACCTCTCGTGAGCACTTGAATTGTTATGAACTTTGTAAAAGTTAAAGTGTGAGGTGGTTGGTTTAATTTTGAGTGGAACTAATGAAATAAGGAGAGATGTGAACTATTTTGAAAATGTAAATTCCACTAATAATAAAAGAAAAATAAAATGAAAATGATAGTTGTATTGTTTTGAAAATATTCTTCGACGGTAGTAACTCTTAATGTATTGGTGCTTAAAAAAAGCAGGGAGTTGGTGTATAGTGATGTGAAGGTGGAGCTATGACTTGACATAAGTGTGGGGTTTTGAATGTTAAAGCATATGTATTAAAAATGCTTAGGGAGGTGTAGTCACTCTTATATCTAATTCTAGCGATAGTAACGACACTTTTTCCTTGGAAAATGTATTGGAGGGACCACCCGAGATCATCCAGGGGCTCTATTTATCAGATCGAATGAATGTTTCTACCCCACGAAAGTCGAGAGGTATCGATACCGTGGGGCTTTTTGTTGTCACAAGCGTCGGCTTCAAAGAATCTATCAGCCTAACTTCGATATAGGACTCGATTTTAGGGGTCCCAATCGCGCAAAGTAGGGGCTCCAAAAAAAGGGAGGGTTAGTATTGAAATTCAAAGACTAACACCGCAAGAGTAGCTAGATGTAAAGAATGGAAAGACTTGGGGCATTACAAAAAAATGTATTTACAAGGGGCGTCATAACAAGACTCGTTCCCCTGGGAGTAAATGGACACAAAGAAAAAAGCAAAAGAAACACAAGGCCTACTCTTCATTGCCACTATCCTCCGAACCATATCCACGATCCTCATCTAGAGCGATCAAAAGCACACAACTTTCTCTCCGCCTCTTGGGCCTCCTCAATCTCGACTGTAAGATCAAAACCTCTAGTTCTGATCCCCTCCAAGGCTTCCCTCCTCTCCTTCGCTCTAGCATGCTTGATTACCTGGGCCAGTTTTAGATTGGCCCCTATCGATATCTTACGGGCTATTTGGTTCTTCGGGGATGCGTTATGCAGATAAGTAGCAACTTCTCCTTCGATATCAGATATGGATGTAGTCAGTGCATCAACCTTCTTTCAAGCAATTTGGAGAAGATCATCGGTTGATTCCAACCGCAAGTTCGCCACCTGCAGATCTTCAGCCCTAGGATCTCCATATCCTTTTGCTCGATCAGCAAATCCCATTGACCGTTCTGCGAAGGTAAAGGTAAGCCAGTAAGTATCAAATTATGGGAATGAAGGATGAGCTCATGCATAACGAAATACCTTCTCGGCGAGAGCAGCTTTTTGTCGGTGTGCTCCCTCCAAAGCCGCGCAGAGCTCACCTAAATTACGAGCAGAAAGAGCTTCCGACTCTCGCAATCCCAAGGTCATCTTTTTAAGATCCTTTTTACGGCATGAAAGCTCCTCGTTAAGCCTTGAGAGAGCATGATCATACATCTCCTTACACTACAGAAAAATAGAAGAATTTGATGAACGAAGAGAAATACTCGGGACTATAAGAAATGTACATAAAATAGCCATCACCTGTTGCATGAACCTCGCTGCCTCCTTCACAGAGCCGGGAGTGCAACATTAACGTTATCCCGAACATCATTAAGAATGTTTCAAATTGTTCCTCCCCTGTTGAGAGCACCCCCGGCTTTGCAGCGGTTTGCATCCCGAGCATCCCTTAGCTCCCCTGACGAGAATTGAGGCCCTAAATTAAAATCATCTATATCATTGATGTCTCCGATGGGCAAATCCTGCCCTTGAAAAAGATTTAGGTCCCACCCTTCACGATCTGCAGGAACGGTCCTCTAGAGAAAATTTCACCAAATCTCATCATGGGATTCGATGCCACATTGACACCCTCATCGAGGGTCTTTGATTTATGGGACTTACCTGAGTCGGCCATTCTCGATTCATCAGCTTCTAGTCAAGGCACCTGCGGGGCTCCTGCTCCCGACCTTACCTCTTTGCTAATAAGCACTTGCCCTCATCATCATCATCATCCTCATCCTCAGTTCCGGGGCTTGCTTCGAAAGTTGAAGCCAATGTCCTAATAAAGGCTTGAGGCTCGCGTTACTTAGGTTTCTTCACCACGGAAGGATCGCCAGCCGCCTTACCTTTCTTGATCTTGCCCTTGTCGAGCTCCGAAGTCTCCATCTCGCCACAAGGGGGCGGTATCATCTGCATATTCTCACCAAGGTCTGTACAAGCGCAGTAACCATAAATTATGGTAGAGCTTCCTTACCACCTATGTCTTAGATTTATATTTCTCCCTGTATCCTTTGTGTTGATAAATTATGGTTACTGCGCTCGTGCACGCCTCATATGCATATGCGTAAACCTACACACATAGCTCTCCTTGTCACAGAGCATGTGCATATATCAGTGGTAACAATATCACGGTGATAATCGCATTGAAGAAAGAGGTAAAAAATAAGGGCGAACATCTAAAACACAATAACAATTGCATTGAAGAAAGAGGTAAAAAAATAAGGGCGCTTTTGAGGTACTCCCTTATAGTCGTAAAAAATATATATAACAAAGGCGCTACCGAGGTAGCGCTTCGTAGTCCCAAAAGTAAATAAGAAATTGCGGTGCTTCCAAGGTACCACCTAATAGTCCTAAAAGTAGATATGAAAAAATGACAAAAACATAAGAATACGACATGTAAATCTACTCGGCTACTCGAGAACACAGTGATATAGAAGAATGAACTCACAAAGAAAGGTACAACAAAACATATTTGCACAACAAAGCAACAACTCAACAAGAAAGATATTTTGTGTAGCAAAGATACAATTAAGGTGAATTAACGACTCCAATTAAGGGTAAGTCAACAATGATAAGGGATCACAAATCTTCAATAAGGGCTGAGCAATTACAAAAGAGAATTAACAAACTCAATTAAAAATAAGCAGTTACGAAAAGGATGGTATTGCAATAAAACAAGTAACAACATCATTAAGGCATATACGTGTTTAATTGGTAATAAGAGCAAAACATGGAAAGATTAATTCCAAATAAGTCACATACGATGGATTTAGTGATTGGGGAATTTAACATAACGAAATAACTTAATATCTAAAGAAGATAAGAATCTAAAAGATCTAATGAGTAAAATTTCCACAAATAATCATGAGCATGTACTCGTCACCTAGCCTACACGTCTTCATATGACAGAATTATCATCAATGACTCAAATCTTAAGGGGTAGTTCTCCCACACAAAGTTAGGCAATATACATACCTCAAAGAAGCTTGATCGCTACTCTAAAATGAACTTCTTGAGTGAAAAAACTTTCGGATGGCTAAAATTTATCCAAAATAATTTCAAATCATAAATAAAACTCATAAGAAAGTATTCGGAATAATAGAGCTACAATCTTTATAAGAAACTAAAAATCAACCCAAAAGTCAACACCCCCCGGTCTACACCTCGAAACCCGACTTAATTTACTAAATCCAAACACAAATTCTATTAAAATTCTAACTATACTAATTTCATCCAATTCCAACTCGAAATCGATGTTCAAAAGCCAATTATTCTCTTTAGAAATGTTTTTGATTAAAAACCTCAATTCTCAAATCAAAACATAGATTAATTGAAAAATTAACTTCTAGAATCATATTAAAATACAAAAATTATAAGTACTTAATAATCCCTATAAAAAGATGAAAAGAGCGCCGCAGAAATCACCACAATCGGAGCTCTCGAACTCAAGATATGCTGAAAATACAAAAATAACGCGGTTTGATATTTTTATACTCAGGGATTTTCACTTTTGCAACAAAACATCATCTCCTGCATATTTCCAACTGTATTTTTCGATTTTGTGGACAGATTTTTGCACCTGTAGGGTAACAAATGCAGACCCAACTTCGCATCTGCGAAGTACTATCACTAGCTCTTTTCTCTCCCACTAAAATGAGCATAACTTCCTCATAGGATGTCCGAATTCAACGATTCTTTTTGAAATGTATCCGTACGTATAATACAGATCTAATGCTTTAATAAAACATAAATCTGATTTCATTTTTGTAATATGGTACAATATATACTTGAAAAACAAAGTCGAAACATAAAAAACGAGTGCAACACAATCCATACCTATTTCGAAACTCACCTGAGCACCTCGGGATGACATCCGATCATACCAGTAAGTCTGAAAATAAAGTTCAAACCTGCTCGAGGACTCAAATCACATCAAACAATATCAAAACTCTGAATACCATATCAAATCAAACTTAATAAACTAATGAACTTTAAACTACTACAACTGGCGCCGAAATATATCAAATCAACCCGGAATGATACAAAAATTTGCATGGAAGTCACAAATGATATAGTGGAGATAATATAACTCTTAGAATCACTATCCGGGCCTCATATCAACAAATTTAACTCCCAATCAAACATCTTAACTATTCCAAACTTTAACTTTTCAATTTTCACAAAAATACTTCAAACCGCGGCCCTCCAAATCAAAATACGGATGCATGACTACTTCCAAAATCACCATACAAAGTTATTGGAGTCATTAAAATTCCATTTTGGAGTTGTCTATACAAAAGTCAAACTCTGGTCAACTCTTACCGGTTAAGCTTCTACAAAAAGAATTGTTCTTTCAAATTCATCTTGAATCATCAGAAATCCTAGCACGACCACACATGCTATTCATAATACATAATATGACGATGCTCGAGTTCTTAAGCCACTGAATAGAATGCTAATTTTTAAATAACCAGTTAGGTCGTTACAAGCAAGGGTAAGTTACGTTGGGATAAGGTGTAGTGTGAGGGTAGGTTGGTAGGGGTTTGTAGGGATGGGGAATGGGGGAAGATTGGAAAAAAGTTTGAAAAGTTTTTCCCTTATCTTGATTGAGATAATATTTTCTTCCAATTAGAGGAAAATATTTTCTGAAATATTTAAGCCAACAAAACATGGAAAATTGATTAACTTTTTTCGAAAAATATTTTCCTTCATACCAAACATACATATATTTGTCGTCTTTTTTCGTAAGAGACACTTGGTTATTCTCGAACAAACACCAGAATATGAAACGAACGGGCCATTCATTTTGATATTTGTAGCCACGTTCCACTATTTATTGCTCATTTTATGCTTTACAGTTAATATGTGACTTGCTGGGGTAGTTGGTTCGGGTCCAGAGAGGTTTCAGATTGAGTTGACACAACTGTCTCAAGGTTGGAAGCATAAATCGAAAAGGTTTATCGGATGTTCACTTGTGTGTAAACAAATCACGAATGGAGTTTTGAGTTCTATTAGCTTCGTTCAGTTATTTTGGACTTAGGAGTGTGTTTGTATTGTAATTTGGAGACCCGTAGTAGAATAAGCCTTGAAATGGTGAAACTTGAAAATTTGAAAGCTATACTGAGAGTGAACTTTGTAATTACTGAGGTCGTATTAGGTTTACGAGAGTTTGAGTTTGTGTGTTATGTCATTTATGACATTTGTACAAACTTTGGGCTCAATCGGACACGATTTGATAGGTTTCAGCTTCAAATATAGAAGTTGGAAGTTCAAAAGTTCGTTGGTCTTGAGGGATGCGCCATTAATGATTATAGCATTTTTTATGTGATTTGACGGCTCGAAGAAGTCCATATGATGTTGTGGGACGTGTTTTTATGTTTTGTTTAGGTCTTGGTAGCCTTGGGTGAGTTTCATATGGTTAACGAATCAATTTTTGACTTGGAATACTGCTGAAGAATTTCTGGCGTCCTGTTCTTGTTTCATTATATGCAATCGTGTGAGCATGTTCATGATCGCGGAGGCTTGTTTAGGGCATCTAGGATTTTTCTCAATGCTTTCGCGAAATTGGGTACACGGCCATGTAGATTGACTAGGCAGAGTATCGTGAATACATGGGCATAGCCACGTTCGCAAAGAGGATATGAGGTTGGAGTTGGGTGGTTGTGTGAGTGCGTAACTTTGAGGGCAAGGGAATCACGTTGACGATGAGGTCTCGTGTTCACGTAAGGTTAATTAATGAGGCATCATTTTGTTGTTCTTCACCATGATTCTTCACCATGTTCTTCACCAATTATTCAGTTCCATGAAATTGACAAAGTGACAATTCTTACTGTGTATATTTAAATATAAGCATACACAGTAAGAATTGTCACTTTGTCAATTTCATGGAACTGAATAATTGGTAAATCTTGTTGTTACCCATATTTTTACTATGTGTTAGAGGTATTGAGTTGCCACTCATCTTAGAAACCTTACTTAGGTTATATGTTGGTACCATTGGGAGCTAGTGATTGTTCGTTGCTGTTGAACTAATTTCTTAAATTGTCAATTTCTAACTAGTCGCAGTTATTACTTGCATAATACTTCTCACTATCTGTTGTCTTTACTTCATACATCATATCATCATTGTTTGGGCTAATTATCAAGATTCTGTTAAGCCTGAGAGACTGGAGAGATTCTCGACTGAATGAGGTCGAGGGCCTATTGTGAGTGGTATTCATGGGATCGGGCTACACGTCGCAGTAGGCTTATTATAGTACTTGGGCTGGATTAGCCCCTCCGGAGGTTGCACATCCATTGTGGGCTCAATGCTAATAGTTATTTATATTTGAACTAGATCAGCCCTAGTTTATTTGCTTATAGGCTAGTTCTGCCTATTTTATTTGCATTAGGGTTGGATCTGCCCTGTTATATGTTATGTTTTGTTGTAAAATATGAAAGAACGTCTAAATTATTGTTGAATGCATGTGTAGATTCTTGTACCTTTTGTAGATTATGAATTCTGAGATATCAATGTCATAATTTCTGTAACTTTCTGTATTGTTAAATGTTGGAAGTGAACCGTAATAATTAGAATTGTCACTACTTCTAGTCTAGAGGTTAGATTTAATATATATTGAGTCTGTTGTACTCAAGCTACACTCTGCACCTCGTTTGCATATCCAGGTGCTTCCGGTCACGACGACTATTGAATTGTAGAGTCCGGGCCTTCGGAGATCATCGAGGTAGCTGCTTGGTGTCTGCAGACCTTTGACTCTCCTCCCTTTTCATTAAGTTTATTATTCAGTCTTTACTTTCTAGACAGTGCACCACACTATGTCTTTACGTAGATGCTCACGTACTTAGTGATATCCCCATTTGGAAAGAGATTATATATTGATTTATGATTCCCTATTATGTTTTTAATAGATTTTCTTTTAATTAAACCGTTTTAGTATCTTTCAAAGATTAAAAGTGTTGGAATTGTTGAGTAGTGGAATTGTCTAGTATTATGATAGCAGCTATCACAAAAGGTTGGTTTCAGGTCATATAGTGTTGCACCTTTTATCTCACCCACTGGTTGCTTATAAATACATAAATCTGGCCTCAAATTTTATAGACCGAGTTTTCGAGAACTTTTGCATATAACTAAAATTAAATATGATCTGCATTGTCTAATTTTATTTATGTTTTTAAGTTTGAAGTTTGTTGGAGTTTGAAGTAGCATTACTCCAACAAGACAAATTCATTCAATTGTTGGAGGAAATAATCTTATACTTCGGATATTATGATTGGAGTAAATTCTCAAGGACCTACCGTTAATTTTATGGGCTTGATATAAGTAATTCAAGTTTCTGTTTATTCGTTCAATGACTAACAATTTAGTCATAAAAATGTTAGAACCTTCATTATATTTGTATTTGTACACACTAATCAAGTAGAAAAATGATTAGTGTGAATAAATGTCAAACAAGATATATATACTTTTTCCGGAAAAGAAGTAATACAACACGCACAAATATCATAGTGTTAGGACTTGTGAGTACAGATTAGGATTAAACATATGTGACATAAATTATGAGTATAAGTCTCAACTTAATTAACTATAATCTTCTATTGGACTAAACGAGACCATTCAATTTTTCACTCATTGCGTTGAAACCCTTGCCTTAATTGCAGGTTACAAAATACGTAGAAATTCTTTATAAAAAATAAGTTTAAAATTTCACTGGATTATGTGACAACATAAACTATAAATTCTTTTTTCTCGTAGTGTCTACTATATGCCGTGTATGGAGCAGTCTAATTGATCAACTGGTGATGCATGACCAAATGATAAAGAATTCTATCTCTAATATTCCAACAAAAAGCAGTAGTGTTCCTAATCCACCATATATTTGTCAACAACGATTAACCTAACCAGCCCACATGTTTTGCCAACTCCTAACAAGAAAGTAGGAATGGTCAAACAAGTTTCGTCTTTAATTTATCTTGTCGTTTTTTTCCCGCTCCCCGCAACCTCCTAACCCCAATTACTTTTTCTTAGCTTAATCATTTGGAATTTGTGACTCACTAATTCGATCAATTCAAAATCAATTTATTAATGGGAAAATATTCCTTCTAAAAGATTTCTCAATTTTAAGGGCTTTTAACCCATGACTTCTATTAAATGTTGAAGAATCTCATTCATCCACCATGTTCCTAAGTGGCCAGTTATTTCTTGTTATGTGAACGGTACTCACAAAATAAAAATTCTCCATTTCCAGATTTAGCATTGACTAGCTTTATCTGAAAAATAATATTCTACGCATAGAATATTGATCGATTTCATCTTAAATGAAATAGTGCATTAGATCAATCAGAGAATAACCTTGATATCATTGTATGGTAAAATTGGGTGCCCTGATTTTGTGAGCTCGAAGGCTCACATCAAGGAACAGAAGGCTCGCATCGAGGCATAAACTCACTATGGGCTGAGTTCGAGCCCTAGGCCAGCACACAAGGCTCAAGATCTAAGTATTCTAGGAACGTCGGAGCCTAGCATGACCAACCACGAGGTAATGCAGTTATGGGTTTGTAACAGAATGGGCAAGATTCCTGCCACGTCCTTAAGATCGTGGCGTAAATTACGGAATAGATTTGACGAGTTAGTACTAATCCGTACTAGACGGTGAGACCGTTTTTCCAATAAGGTTCTTTACTGTAAATAGAATTATACCTTACTTAGTGTTAACCAATTCTATAAATGGGACCCAATCATTTGTAACCGTTGTCAATCATTGGCAAAAGAATATACTTTTTACTTTCTTGTTCATTGTTCATCAGAATTATCCTCTTACTTTATTGTTCTTGACCCACTTCGAAGCCACCATAGCTGGAGGTCGAGACTAGCTTGCACACTGGTTTGATTTAATTTACTTCTTTCCTTTATACGTTAGATTTCGTAGTTACTAATTAGTATTGAACAAAATTAGATATCTTTAAAAACATAAACAAGTTTAATCGAAACTAATATTTTTGAGGTAACTAGGCGCCCACCGTGGGGCTAAAGATAATAATGGTTGTTTAAGTACTGATAATGATAAAACAAGTTATTTTTAAACTTGTTCTTGTAAAGAGTTCTCATGTTAAAACACGTCAAACTCACAAAACACACCTATGCACGGCGATGGTGTTCTTGGATTTCATGGGAAAAGTAATAATATGGGGGTTTGTATACCACCTATTAACCCTAGGGGAGTGCTAAATGTGGAACAGGTTGATGTTAGTTCACACATTGCTATAAATGTGGATATAGGTGCAGATTTCGGGGAAAGTGTACGCAGGGAAGCCCGATATGGTGGCCAGGGAACACATGGTACAGGAGAGGGGGGGAGTCATCCTCCAAGTAATATACGAGATGCTACAAGCTCAACAGGTTGCTAATGCTCAACTTCAAATCAGCATAAAACTCCAAGTATATTTTAGCTAGAAAACGCTCAACGTACCGAGCCGATCAAGAAAGATCAAACAACAATGGCACCAAGACTGATCCCACAATTATGAGGATGCTCGAGGAACTCACCAAGTCATGTTTGGGGAGAAGCAGATTGCGAATAATGACAAAAAAACGGAGACTTATAACTCATGTATTGATCAAATGCCGGGAGCACCCCCCCATTCTTAAAAGGTTTTAATACCAAAAAATTCATACAAAATCCATTCCCTCTGAGTGAGGCTCTGAACCCCATTCCTAAAATGTTTTGCATGTAAGATATACCTAAATACAACGGGACAACCAATCCTAATGAACATGTTACTTCATACACTTGCGGGATTAAAGAAAACAACTTGAATGATGACGATACCGAGTCAGTATTGTTTAAACAATTTGTAAAAACTTTGTCAAAACTTTGCCACCAAACTCTATCGATTCGTTTGCTATGTTAGCAGACGCATTTATAAAAGCACATCCCGGAGCCATAAAGGCTCCGACAAGGAAATAAGACATCTTTAAGATAAGATGGAGGAATGATGAGATGCTACGGGAATTCATATCCCTCTTTCAAATGGAGCAAATGGAATTACCACCGGTCTCATACGATGGTGCAGTACAAGCTTTTATAAAGGGATTGAACGAGCGCATTTCAATCTGTCACGATATTAATAAAAATCTAGTGGAGTATCCTGCTGTTACTTGGGAAAATGTGCATAATCGTTATCAGTGAAAGATCAGGGTCGAAGATGACCAAAAGGAAGCCTCCTCAGGTTCAGTTTTTCCAAATAGATTGGCAGTTAAGGCCCAGAGGGATACAAATAGAGAACTGAGATCAAATAGGGAACGATATCTGCCATATGTCTCGGAAGAAAGAAACAACAATCCGGGTTACAACCCCCTCGGAACGATCGAGAACAGAATCATCGGGGACTTATGAGTAAGCATGGTTTTTATAAACATACCGACATCGCGGAAGCACCTCAATTGTCAGAGTATAAGTTCAGTGTATATGCATCAGGGATCGTGTCAGCTATTGGAAGAATCAAAACATCAGGTGGCCCATGCCTAAACAAACCGATCCTTCTCAAAGGAATCCAAACTTGACGTATAAATTTCAGAACACACATGACCATAGGACCGAAGACTGCAGGCAGTTGAGGGAGGAGCTAGCTCGATTGTTCAATGAGGTTCATCTTTGAGAGTTTCTTAGTGATCGAGCTAAGAACCACTTCAGGGAAAGAAATGTAAATAATAAATGAGCTGGAAGAACCACAACATGTAATTCATAAGATCGTTGGTAGTGTCGATGTTCCACAAGGGCCTATATTCAAACGCACCAAGGTGTCAATCACCAGAGAAAAATAGACTCAGAGCTATGTGCCCGAGGACGTCCTATCCTTCAATGACTAGGAAGTAGAAGGCATATCTCAACCGCACAATGACGTGCTACGTAATTTCTATTTATAAAATACAAGTTAACCATGTTCTAATAGATCCAGGTAGCTCAACAAACATAATCAGATCGAGAGTCGTAGAGCAGCTCGGCCTACAGGACCAAATTGTACCTACATTATTATATGCAAACTCTATAAGCGACAGATGATCATCCCAGCTACCTTTGAAGTCTATTACACAGGCTCGTAACATATCCTCCAGTGTCTGAATACATCGCTCTTCCTGTTCGTTTGTCTGGGAATACTACGACTTACTTGAGTCCCTAATCCATTCTGGAAGGACCTCCATAAGTTAGTTGTAAAGTGAGCTAGTTTATCTGACATAATAGATACAGGGGCACCATGCAGTCATACTATTTCCTTAATAAAAAGTCTTGCATATTCCTCTGAGGAATATGTAGTCCTAACGACATAAATTGGGGTGAATTTGTAAGCCTATCAAGAATCTCCCATATCGAATTAAACTTATGCTGGGTACGAGGTAAGAATACGATGAAGTCCAAATTGATTACTTCCCATTTCCATGTCGGACTCTCCAAAGCCTACAATAATCCACCGGGTTTTTGATGCTCAATGTTAACCTGCTGATAGTTAGGACACTGAGAAATAAATTCTGCTATATCCTTTTTCATATTGTCCCACCAATATACTTCCTTGATGTCATGATACATCTTTGTTGCTCCTAGATGGATAGAATAACGAGAATAGTGAGTTTCTCCCATAACTTGCCGACGCAACCCTATAACATTAGGCACATATAATCGCCCTTGATATTTGAGGACCCCATCTTCTGTAATTTCAAATGATGTCTTTTCCTTTTGAAGAGTGGTATCCCAATAATAAACTAGCACAGGATCCTCGTATTGGCGTTCCTTTACTTTAGTTACTAAAGAGGATGTTGTTGTATCCTGAAAATTATTTCCAACATCACAGGAGTCTAGTAACCGAACTCCAATGCTTGCTAGCTGATGAACCTCAAGGGTTATTCCCTTCTTTTCTGGATGTAAATATGACAGGCTACCTATAGATCTATGGCTTAGGGTGTCAGCTACTACGATCACCATTCCCGTATGGTAAAAAATATCAATCTCATAGTCTTTAAGTAGCTCCAATCATCTCATTTGATGTAGATTAGATTCCTTTTGCTTGAAGATGTACTGGAGGCTGTTATGATCCGTATATATATCAACATGAATTCCATACAAGTTGTGCCTCTAACTCTTTAGTGCATGAATCACCACAACTAGCTCTAAATATGGATCATTTAGTTCTTGTCGTGCTTTCATATTTGTCTAGAAGTATATGCCACAACGTTACCATGCTGCATCAGCACACAACCCAATCCAATGCTTGAAGCGTCACAATATATAACATAACCATCGGTCCCTTCTGGGAGCGTTAGAACCGGTGCTAATATTAATTTTTCAACTAGTGCCTGGAAACTCCGTTCGCAAGCATCATCCCATTGAAAATTTGCTCCCTTCTGAGTCAACTTTGTAAAAGATGCTAAAAAGAAGAAAATCCTTCCACAAATCTCCTGTAATAACCTGCCAAACCGAAAAATCTATGAAATTCCATCGATGTTGTGGGTCTAGTCCAAGTCTTTACTGCCTTAATCATTTGTGTATCCACCCGGATACCTTCACCCGAAATAACATGCCCAAGGAAAGCTACAGAGTTCAACCAGAATTCATATTTACAAAATTTTGCATACAACTTCCCTTCTTGTAGAACTCTGAGCACAATACGTAGATGATCTTGGTCTCCTCTCTCTACTTTCTCTCTCAAGGTCATCTCTATTGTTGAACAGTGCCAGGGCCAATCTGGCCAGTGACCGGCCTTCTTCTTCGGCTGGTCAGCCTACTCCTACCCTCACACAACCACTCACGACGACAGATAACACTTTTAGACCTTGGATATCTCAAAAAATATTGAGACCTAATATGATAAGTGCTGCCATGCAAGAACGTAAACCTACTGTCGATCCTATTCCATTGAGACGAGCAGAAATGGTGAATGGCCAACCAGTTATGAAGTTTACGGAGGCAGAAGTGGAAACAATGAATGTCATTGAAGGCCTACAATATGTTGTGGTTGCAAAATTTGTATATGGATGGCTATAACTTAATGAGATTAGTCGTATTGTTCAATTGCAACGTGGAATTAAAGGAGAATATAGCAGTGGGTATTTGAGGGACAGGCATTTCCTCACACGAATGACTCTATGGCAAGATTATATAGATTTCACATCGAAGGGAACTCAACATTGTAAGGATATGTTTGGACAATAATATTTGGTGAGGCCTCTCATATATGATGTTAAATTTAAAGCAGGAGAGGAGAGTCCAATGGCTATGGCTTAGATTTATTTCCCAGGTTTGCTGCCTACGTACATTGTGAAGGAATGCCTTTTCTCACTTGCATCAGCGGTTAGGAAACCAATTCACCTTGAAATGGCCACGGTTAACAAAACTCGACCTATTTGTGCTAGGGTCAAAGTTCTTGTTGATTTATTAGCCGATCACCCCAAGAATGTAAGGATGGATATTGTTAATGAAATATTTGGAGAAACAAGGATTGAATGGGTTAATATCAAATACGATATCTTACCTGAATACCATAAGGAGTGCAAATTGCAGGGTCATGCTGTGTTTGGATGCTGTAGAGTGCACCTAGAGCTATATGTGGAAAAGGAGAATGCCAATCAAGCTGCAAAATGGTAAGGGTCAATTCAATGCTAATGCGTAGCCTTTGATGATATTATCTAGTGGTAAATTTGTTGGCAATCTAACTAGTAATGAAAAAGAACAATCGAAGGAAGTTAGGGACAATAGAATCGGAATAGGTTAAATTAAAATTCACAAAAAACCAAAACTAGCAAAGAAATAGTGCCTATTCAGCAGAGTGGGGATCATCAAGATAGGGGAAGTAACAAGGATGGGAATGCAGGGCAACAATCAGGAGAAGATAAGACTGAAAGAGGCAAACAACCAGGTACAGGTGACTAACAAATTTGCACTACTAGAAGTTGTTGATGGGGAAGATGAGCCTAATAATCAGCTGGCACTGGTTGAAGCAGTTAATACTCCTAATATTCAAGTCAATAGGAAGCAAGGTGAAAATCATCAACAACTAAAGGGCTCCAAACATAATACAGGAACTCTGAATCCTGCAGCGCCAGATTCATTAGGGATTGTTTCTACTAATGCTCGAATGATATCATCCCGTAAGAGAAAGGGAATGTAAGTTCCTAAATTAAGGAGTCCACGGCACAATGGTTTGAAAGAACTTTTAATGTAACGACAACCCGTGAAGTAGTTGTTCCTTCACAAGATACCATGGTGCATAAGTAATTAAATAAAGCTACTGCAGCCCAGCCAGATGGAATAAAGTTTCCTACAGTGTTGGAAAGAGTTCAATAGAAAGGAGGAAAACTTTGGGCTGATCAAAGAGAAAAGGATCCAGAGGCCAATGAGGTACCAGTAGGGGTGCAAGCTGACGATGAACCAGTTATGACAGATCAAGAAGAGGAAGAACAAAGTTTAAATGATTAACCGAGTGCTATAGCAAATCGACCCAATGCCATTGTTGTGTATAAAGGTAACAAAATTCCATCTATTCAGGATGCAACTAATGAAACTCGAGTGACTAATAATGATGGTCCTACTCATGGGGAGTCAGCTGGAAGAGGAGGTGAGGTTGTAGATCCAGGAGGAACTATAGAGGAAACAATGTCAAAGTAGTTTACAGAAGAAGTAGACAATAATCCTGATTAAGTTTGGATAATCAGTACACCATTGAAATTATCACAATTGAAGATAAATGTAGACAAGGTGGCTATTATGGGAGATATTGATGCATGGGAACCAGATGATGAGAAGTACAATACACGAAAGGATTTGGACCAGGAATCAACCATTCAGAATTTCATAAGTGTTGCAAGGCATGGAGATTTATCACCTAGGAAAATTAAGAAGGTCATGTTTGCATCTAAAGGTAGGAAAAAACAGTAGGACACTAATACAGCTCATATTGTGGGGGTCCAAACAAGGAGAACTTTATATAAACAATAATTAGTCATGAATGCTCTTATATGGAATATCAGATTAGTAAAGACACAACATGATTTTGAATGACTGATACGCATTGAAAAAAACACTATGAATTTATTGGTCTAATAGAGCCAAGCAGCAAGCGAAAAAACTGGAGAGATATAGGAGACAAATTGGTTTAGCTCAGGCCATTTCAAATGAGTCAAATAAGATTTGGGCCTTTATAGATGAAGTCTTTGATGTGATTATAATGTTTAATATGGTGCAACAGCTGACTCTTAAACTGTTTCAGATAGAATCTCACGTTTGATTTGTGTTAACGCTGGTATATGCTAAGTGTGACTCAATTGAGAGAATTGAATTATGGGATTCTATGTATGCTATGGCAACTGATATGACCATCCCATGGTTAGTAGAAGGAGACTTTAATGTGATTTTGGATGAAGAGGAAAAATTTGGGGGACTTCTCGTTTCATTCAATGAGACAGATGATTTTAGACATTGTGTAAACACATGCAATTTATATGATCTGGGATTTAAAGGAAGAATTTTTACCTGGTGGAGTGGAAGAGCTAAAGATGAATGCATATTTAAGAGATTGGACGGATGCTTGGCAAATGAAGAATTCCAAGAAACTTTCCCTGGAATAGAGGTAACTCATTTGTCTAAGAAAGGTTCAGATCATAGCCCAATGCAATTGAAGTGTGATACTGATACTCCTCCAATAAAGAAACCCTTTTGATTTCTGAATTGTTAGGTGGAGCATGAAACTTTCAAAGAGATAGTAAGAATGAATGGGAGTGCAGATTTTCGTGCCAATCCCTTGACATTATTTAATTACAAGTTAAAGAAGGTAAAGAAGTCTTTCTCAGGATGGAGTAAAGCTGCCTTTGGTGATATTTTTCAAAGGATAGCCAATCTTTAGAAAGTTGTAGTGGTGCATGAAACAGAATTTTAAGCAAATCCCATAGTTCTGAATAGAGAGAGACTTCAAAAAGTGCAGGCAGAATTGATCAAGGTACTATTTAGTGGAAAAATACTGGAGGCAGAAATCTGGAATGAATTGGTTCAAGGCTGGTGACAGAAACACAAAGCTCTTTCATGCTCAAGTTAGAGGTAGAAAAAGTGTCTACAATAAATAGAATTCAAAATAGTGAGGGAAACTGGATTGAACAAGATGAAGAGATTACAGTGGAAAATGTAAAACTTTATGAAGATCAGTTTAAGGAAACTTCACCTGCTACTTCATTTGATATTATAAACCATGTGCCAACCTTGCTTTATAAGGACAAGAATTCATTGCTAATAGCACAACCAACTAAGGAAGAGGTTAAGAGGGCAATATATGGTGTAAATGGAGAAACCACTGGGGGACCTGATGGTTTTACAGGTAAATTCTACCATAGCTGTTGGTATATATTAGGGGATGATGTATATGATATGGTGAGAGATTTTTTTAATGGACATGAACTGCCTATATGTGTGACTCATACCAATTTAGTTCTATTACCGAAGAAGAAGGAAGTGGCTACATTATCTGATCTAAGACTAATAAGTCTCAGTAACTTCAGCAATAAGATGATGTCAAGAGTGATTCATGAGTGAATATTAGAGCTGCTGCCAACCTTGATCTCAGAGGAGCAAGCATGTTTTGTGAAAGGTCGGAGAATTATGGAGAATATCCTTCTTGCACAGGAAATCATAAATGACATGAGACTCGGAACTAAGGTTGGGCCAAACGTAGTAATAAAGCTGGATATGACCAAGGTTTACGACATATTATCTTGGTTATTTTTTACTAAGGTTCTTAGAAAGTTGGGATTGTCTAAAAGATTCATTAGCATGGTGTTTGGGATTATTTCGAATAATTGGTATTCGGTCCATATCAATGGACAAGCCCATGGTTTTTTCAGGTCAACAAGTGGTGTGAAACAAGGTGATCCCCTATCTTCTACTTTGTTTATTCTAGCTCCAGAAGCACTTTCCAGAGAACTAAATGCACTGCATCATAATCTGTACATTTGTAGATATGGTATGCCAAACTACAGCCCAAAGATTAATCATTTAGCAGATGCCGGTGGCACAGTCATATTCTCATTATCTGATGCTACTTCACTATAACTAATAATGGAAGTTGTAGAAGCATATTAATCAGTATTAGGTCAGTTAGTTAATAAATCCAAATCAGCAGTATATATACATCACTTAATTGACTTGGAAGTGGCAAAAAATATGGAGAGGTAACTGGGATCAAAAGGCAGAAATTCCCTATCATGTATTTAGGTTGTCCAATTTTCTATTCCAGAAGAAAAATGGAGTATTACCAAGGGTTGATTTCCACAATTATGGGTAAATTACAATCATGGAAAGGGAAGTTATAGTCCATAGGTGGCAGGGCTGTGTAGATATCTGATGTGTTGCAGAGCATGCCAATGCATTTGCTTTCAGCTGTCAATCCTCCAAAATGTGTGATTAACAAGCTACACAAGATCATTGCCCAGTTCATTTTGAGCAGCTCTATAGGGGGTACGAGCAGGCACTGGGCATCTTGGAACACACTATGCATGCCAGTTGAAGAGGGAGGGATTGTTTTTAGATCTCTTCATGATGTCTCAAAGGCATTATTTTCCAAGTTTTTATGGAACTACAGAACAAAGCCAAGTCTATGGAGTGCATTTTTTAGTCAAAAGTATTGTAAAAATTAAATTCTATAGTTGTACCATGGAGAAGAGGCTCACATATCTGGATAAAAATGATAGAGTGTAGGAATAGTATTGAGCATCAGATTGGACGGCATCCAAAGATGGGATAATCTCTATTCTTGTTTGACAACTGGATAGGATTGGTTGCCCTTTATTTCATTGTTCCACAAAACTGTGGTGTTGATGAGTCAGTTCATAATGTGCTTGATGTTGTGGAGAATGAGACATGGACTGTTACTAAGTTGACTCAGATATTACCAGAAGATCTAGCTTTGCATATTGTTGAAAATATCAAACCTCCATCAACTAAGAATGCACTGGATGTACCATATTGGAAGTTGGAATCAAGAGGCTTTTTTTATGTCAAGACTACCTGGAATTATTTAAGGAGGAGGGATGAGCCTAAGAATGCTTACAGGATGATACGGGTGGAGGGGTTGCCTTTCAAAATATCCTTCTTCATGTGGAAGTTGTGGAACGGGAAATTGCCACTCGATGACTTTATGAGGAGAATGTGGTATCTGATGGCCTCAAGGTGCTGGTGCTGTGCATAATCAAGTGAAGAAACCCTGCAACATGTGTTCTTGAACTCAAAAACTGCAAGAATAATATGGAAGCATTTTCTCACAAGGGATGGGATTAGAGTGCAAGGTCTAACCTTTGATCAGGCAATTGTCAAGTGTTGGACTGCAGAAGTTTGTCATAGACCGAAACCTATCATGCAGGCACCCCCTTCATCTGTTGTTTGGGAACTTTGGAAGAGGAGAAACATAATGAAGTATGAGGAAGCAGTAACAACAAGAAGAGTGATTTACCAAGTCTCTGAAACTATGCAAGCGTTGGTGAAAGTAAAAAAACCAAGCATAAGCAATGTGCCGTATAGGTGGAGTGATGATGGATAACTACAAGCCGAGGCTAAAAGTAGACAAAGTGATATGGGATTCCCTGGGACAGGGGGGCTTTAAGTGAATACTGATGATGCATCAAGGGGAAATCCTGGGAGAAGTGTTATTGGATATTGTATAAGAAATGATCAAGGTGATTTAGTGATGGTTGTGGGAAAGAAATTCAAGAGACTACAAACACTGTAGTTGAGGCAGTGGCTATGGTAGAAGCACTACATTTCTGCATATCACAGCAATACACACATGTTTACATTTAAACTGATTCGATGCATATCAAAAAAATTACTACTGGTGTATGGAAGCCACCTTGGTGTATAGATGAAGAAGTAAAGGAGATCAGGCAGTTTTTAGAAGGATCTAATTATGAGGTGTCGTACATATTTAGGGAGGGCAATAAGATGGCAGATCATTTGGGAAATTATGCTCTCGATCATGGAGATATACAATGTCATGAGTTTGGAGAACTGGATTCAATTGGTAGGAGAATAATGAACGAGGACAAGTTACAATGTACATATATAAGAGTAAAAGTAGCAAGGAATTGAGGAGGAAGGGGGCAAGGTTGAGGGGAGTAAAGGAGAAGAAATCTCATCAGCATGTACAAATCCTTTTGGAGGAGTACATGTTTAATATGCTTTTAACTAACAAAGTGCTCTTTTTTGAAGGTACAGAGTTTGGATCTATGTATTATTCTTTGTTGGAAGTTTAGATGGTGGTATTAGTGCTTTCCACTCAACCCACTGAATGGAAAGCAAAAATATGCATAGAATTAGAGAAGGCCACAATGCATCAAAGATGCAATACAAAAAGGAGGACAAGAACAACAAGCAGTTGGAGTGCCTACAAGAGTACAACAATAAAAAAGGAGCACACATACAAAAATAAACAATGTTGTAATGCCTAGAAATGTCAAGAGAATTAGGCCATCAATAACCTCAGGGAAAAGAAAACAATTTGATGCTCACAATGTATGTAATCGACTGGAGGGGAACAGTGCTATGCGCAACTTGTTGACAACTAAACTTATGGTTGAAGAACTCATGTGGAGCAAACAGGCATGGTCACAGCAACAAGTAGTACTAATAGCAACCAGTTGGAGTGCAAGGAAGTTAAGGAAGATAATGAAGGAAGCAAAAGTGAGCACACAAACGACATTGGAAGAAGTAATAACAGCACAGTTGTACAGAATATCTGAGAATTGGGCAACATGGATTAAGATATTCAGGAGAATGGAAGGGGATGCGATGGGATAAAGGGAGCCAGGCAAAAGTTATGCTCACAAGGTATCACTGTGTAAGGTGGGGTAAAATAGAATGTTGGATAAAGAGGTCAAGGTTGTGTAGAATTAAGTAGATATCAGTAGATCATCCTATACAAGGCCTTAGGGAGGAGTACAAGAAGTCCAATTTTTACACTAACTTTTTTTTCTTTTTTTGCAGGAAACGGTACTGTGGCTATGCCTCATTCTGTGAGGAACCTCAAACTGGTGGTATTAGTACAATGTACTCATTCTAGTGTAGGTGAATCAAGAGTGATCATAAGTATAGCAAAATTTATTGGAAGGGGAAACTACAAGGCCCAATTTAACATGCATTTTTATGAACGCTCGAGGATCTTGTCTAGATTGCTGGACAATAGAGCTGTAGTTTGGAAGATAATCCAAATGCAGCTTCACGCTATTATTGTTTAGGGATCAAACCAACTAAACAGGAGAGTGAATAGCAGAAAGATTAATTGCGGAATGGAGCTCAAATACTACATAAGAGAGATGATTGGGAAATGGCAATCCACAGGGAAATCTTGGCGACAAATGAACACAAATGAGGCAAAGCGGGGCTTTCTGATAGTCAATACCAACAGCAAAAGGTTATGGCAATCCATATTTTATCCTCTTAGCCGCAACATTAGGCATAATAGAGCAGAATCACATCCAGGCACGAAGGCATCCTAACAGTCAAATGTAGCAGTCTATAACAGGTACAAGGACACATTTGACCAAAGGAAAAGATGAAGCAACAATGTGGTGATTCAATAAAGGAGCTCAACAAACAAGCAATGATGGAGAATACACAGCAAAACTGGAGCAAAAATGAGGTTCATAAGAGAAATCTTGGCAATCGTTAATAACTATGCTATATACAAGAATGACCAAACGGATACAAGAAGTGTTATGATAGGAATAACAATACCAATGAAGGCTAAAAATACACAAATAATGAGAAAGACGTGTACAATGACAATGAGGCAAAAAAGGGGGCAATATTTGCAATTCAAGGAGCTGGACAACGATTGGACAGAACGTGGCTACACATGTAATCAATATGGATCATAGAATTGCGTTGTTATGCAATGGAAATGCAACATGGACTTGGACCTAATTGGGCTAGTTTTGATGTCAATGCCAAAGGTCTGTTGCTCTTCATGGGCTGGTTTTATTATTCAAAGCTTAATAGTTCTACTGTGATAACAACTTTGAGTGCTTTACTCAATTTTGACACTAGGATATATGTAGTTTACAAAGTTTATTCTTTTCATTTCGTAGAACATCAAGACTATTATTATCTCTCTTATTTATATATAAATATAATCTAGCCTTCGGCACTGCCTAGTGGATTGCCAAAAAAAAAAAATACCAATATATCATAAATAAATACAATTACGAACAAATCTAAAAAAGGCCCAAACACACGGTTCACTGAATCTATAGATACTACTGGGGCATTGTTCAAACCGAACAACATAACCCGAAACTCAAAGTGCTTATATCTAGTTCTGAATAATGTCTTCGGAATATTTTTATCTTTAACTCTCATCTGATAGTACCCGAACCATAAGTCTATCGTCGAAATACACTTGGCACCCTGTAACTGATCAAATAGATCATCACTTTTCTGGAGCGAGTACTTATTCTTGATCGTCACCTCATTCAGCTACCTATAATCAATACACATTCGTAAGGGATCATCTTTCTTTCTCACAGACACCACAGGTGCTTCCCAAGTTGACGTTCTAGGTTTGATAAAACCTTTTTCAAGCAAGTCCCTTAGTTGTTCCTTTTGTTGAAACACGTTCTCAAGGCACTATACTAAAACGTGTGTTCATATTTGTAGGTTTTGATGAATGACAAACTATGCGCAATGGACATATGACGAGGTCCGAGCACAAGCGCGCAATTGATATATAACGAGATTCAAGCACAAGACCAAGATCAAGCAAAGATATAAAGTTATACATGAGTCGTTCTTTAATTGAGATCTTGATCCGATAACTTGACTCAAGACTTGGCTTCTCTCGTAAAAATATTTTTATCAAATCATGCATATTTAATTTAAAGCAAAATGATTTTAAATCATGCATATTTACTTTAGTCAAAATGATTTTTAAACATGCCTCTAAAATCTGGACCAAGATAATCGATTATGTACTTATGATAATCGATTATGTTAAGTCAGCTGCATGACAATCGATTGTGAACTTATGACAATCGATTGTGTTAAGGCAGTGTGCATCAGATTTTTCAAATCTGCATGACAATCGATTGTGAACCTTATGACAATCGATTGTGTTGAGGCAGTGTACATCAAAGTTTTTCAAAGCTACAAAATAATCGATTGTGAACTTATGACAATCGATTGTTTTGAGGCAGTGTCTATCAGACATTTTCAAAGTCATAAAATAATCGATTGTGTACCTTTGACAATCGAGTGCATTAAGGCAGTATCTAATTGATTTTTCAAAGACTGATATATAATCGATTGTTCTCATAGCATAATCGATTGTGTAATTGACCGTTGCCAAAATTTTTCAAAAACCGTCAGGTAATCGATTATAGATTTCTAATAATCGATTGTTTTAAGTAAAATCTGAACAAGATTTTTTGAACGTTGCCAAGTAATCGATTGTAGATTTCTGACAATCGATTGTTTTAAGTAAAATCTGGAAATGATTTTTTGAACGTTGCCAGTAATCGATTATTGATCTTAGATAATCGATTGTTAAGCGTAAAATCTGGGAATGATTTTTGGAACGATTGGCAAACAATCGATTGTGGCATTTTGACAATCGATTGTCACTGAGTAAAATCAGCAACTCTTAATTGGCAATTAGGCAACGGTAATGCATGGTTTTGCAACTATAAATACAGCTTCAAATCAGTCTTCTAAACACAACAACTGATCATATTATTGCTATAGCTTGCATACTCGATTGTTCATTACTTTCTATTCATTACATAAGTTTTGAGAGCCAAAATTCTTGACGAAAGTTGTTGCGTTCTTGAGCGTATCTGTTTACTCATACCTACTCTATTAAGAGAGTCTTGTCTAAGTGAGTGCTAAGTGTTTTATACACTTGAAGGGAAGTGTTAGTCCCTTGTATTGTAAGAAGGAACTTGTGTTTCCTTTGGTTGAAGTCTTGGAGTGTTGTATCTTCGAGCAAAGGTTGTTGAGGCTTGTGTCCTCAGTTTGTAAAGGTTTTGTTGAGCACCCGTAAGCTTAACAGTGTTAGTGGAAATCTCGAGAGAGTCTCTCGGGGACTGGACTAGCCACGGGTTGTGGTGAACCAGGATACATCGGTGCGTTCGTTCTTATTTATTTACTTATCGCACTTATTTCCTTCCTGCAATTTTTAAATTCCGCAAGTTTACGCTAATTTTTATTATAACGCTATTCACCCCCCCCCCCTCTAACGTTAAGCGTATTTTCTAACAATTGGTATCAGAGCCCAACTCTCTGAAGACTTAACCGTTTGAGAGAAACAATCTATGGCTTCTACTCGTGATTCTTTTGCAGGAATAGGTGAAGGACAATGCTCCACCCGACCACCACTATTCGACGGTACAAACTATACGTACTGGAAGGAGAGGATGAGAATATTTGTTCAATCAAATAGTTTTCATCTTTGGAAGGTTATAATGAAGGGAGAACAAATTCCAACCAAAAAGGTTGAAAATAAAGATGTTCCAAAGTCCGAAGATGAATACGATGCGGATGATATCCGAAAGGTGCAAAACAACGCTAAAGCCATTAATTTATTATATTGTGCTGTAAATGCTGATGATTACAGGAAAATATCATGTTGCACAACGGCGAAGCAAATGTGGGACAAGCTGGAAATTACGTACAAAGGTACGGACCAGGTAAGGGAAGCTAAAATTGATTTCCTAACCTATGCATATGAATTGTTTCACATGAAGGAAGGCGAAAAGGTCGATGAGATGTTCGCACGATTTTCAAAAATCGTTAAATGATTTACATGCTCTTAAGAAGACCTTCACGGATAAGGAACTTGTCCGAAAAATTTTCCGAAGTCTCACTCCGGCATGGCGATCCAAGGCTGACGCGATTCCAGAATCTATTGGCGTTTCAATTGTCACCATCGACGGATTAAGACGTAATCTTAAAACTTAGGAATCCACTATACTTAACCCCCTTGTTGATGATCAAAGGAAACAAAATATCGCTCTCAAGGCAAGCACAAGCCAACCTCAAAATGATGAGGACGGAGACAACGAGTTCGGACTCGTTATTAAGAGATTTCAAAAGTTCATGCGAAAAGAGTATGAACGAAAGGGCAAAAAGCAAGGAGATCAAATAAAGTGCTATGAGTGCGGAGAAACCGGGCACATTAAATCAAATTGCCCAAATGCCAAAAAGGAGAAGAAACCCTTCAAGAAACAACGAGCATACATATCTTGGGGAGGCGACTCCGGTGATGAGTCAAGTGAGGAAGAAGAAGACGAAGCCGCAAATCTTTGTCTCATGGCTCACGAAAACAATCAAGAAGAGGTATGTCAAATTTCTTCCAAAAATTTCTATTCTCTTGAGGAAATGCAAAATGCTTTTGATAAGTTGTATAGTGAATTTATTAAAGCTTCCAAAACTGTTAAAAGCATAAAAGAAAATGCTTCTTTAAAAGAAAAAGATTTTGAAAAACAACTCTTTTTGAAAGAAAAGGATTTGGAAAAACTGATTTTGGAAAATGAGAAGTTGAAAGAAGAAAACAAATTTTTCGGCAAAAGAAGCGCCGACAAACCCGAGAGCTCTAGTAAAAATTGTACTTCTTGCATGCATCTCAAAAATGAGGTAGAAAGACTTAAGGGCACCCTAGATAAGTTTAATTCTTCTCATAAAAATTTGAATGAAGTTCTTGTTAATTTGAAGTCGACCAAGCATGGCATAGGCTTTGAGAATGAGCCTAAAGAAAAGGTTGAAGCCAACCCCCAACAACCTAAGGCTCAACCTAGGATTAATAAAACAAACGCTCATCCTAGATATAACAAACCTAGAAATGGCTTTCAACAATCGCAACCTAGAAAAAATCATTCTAGAAATAATGCATACTCTAGGCCAAACAGTAGAAGGAATTTTGAACCTTGTAGAACACCTAGAAATGGCTTTCAACCTAGAAACAACTATCCTAGAAATGCTGTATATCCTAGAACAAATAGTAGGAGAAATGATTTTCATGAATTGCACAATAGTCATATTGTCAAGAATAGAGTAAATGAATTTCGTCCGTCCAATTACTATCAACCTAGACGAATGCATAATCCTAATGTTGTTTGTCATTATTGTAGACTAATTGGTCATATTTCTCCTGCTTGTTTTACACGACATAGACATAACACTCAATCACATCACTATGATTTGCCTAACCCCCAAGGACCCAAAATGGCATGGGTACCTAAAACTCATTAATCTGTTTTGTAGGTGTATTTGAAGGGGTCAAGTGTACTTTGGTACCTTGATAGTGGATGCTCCAAGCACATGATTGGAGACGAATCCAAGTTCCTTCAACTAGAACACAAGGAAGGAGGAAGCGTTATTTTTGGTGATAACAACAAAGGAAAAATTATCGGCATTGGATCGGTCGGTAAGGATGACTCCTCTTGCATTAAGCATATATTGCTAGTTAAGGGTCTAAAACATAATCTCTTGAGCATAAGTCAATTATATGACAAGGGAAATCTTGTTTTATTTGATTCAAATGAATGCTTAATTTTTCGCCGTAGCGATTTTAATATTATTCTTCGTGGATTTAGAATGGATAATAACTATATGGTTGATCTCGAAAATTCTTCATCTGAATATGTAGATTGTCTTATGAGCAAAGAAGATGATACGTGGTTATGGCACCGTAGAGTAGCTCACATCAACATGCATCTTTTGAACAAATTGGTTTCACAAAATTTAGTTATTGGTCTTCCAAACTTGAAATTTGAAAAAGACTCTATTTGTGATTCTTGTCAAAAAGGGAAGCAAACAAAAGCATCTTTTAAATCGAAAAATATTGTTTCAACTACTAGACCTTTGCAATTACTTCACATGGACTTATTTGGACCATCTCGCATTGAAAGTCTTGGTAGAAATCGTTATGCTTTTGTTATTGTTGATGATTATTCTAGATTTACATGGACTCTATTTCTTTCTCATAAAAGTGAAGCTTTTCATAATTTCAAATATTTTCTTAAACGTGTTCAAAATGAAAAGGACACAACCGTCACTTCAATAAGAAGTGATCATGGGGGAGAGTTTGATCACAATCTCTTTGCAGACTTTTGTGACGAACTCGGTATCGAGCACACCTTCTCCGCTCCACGAACACCACAACCAAATGGGGTGGTGGAAAGGAAAAATAGGTGTCTCGAAGAGATGGCTAGAACCATGCTCGATGAGGCTAAGATTCCCAAACATTTTTGGGCGGATGCCGTGAGTACCGCATGCTACGTTTTGAATAGAGTAGTCATAAGGCCAATACTCATGAAAACCCTTTATGAAATCTACAAGGGAAGGAAACCAAATATCTCCCATTTTAGAGTATTCGGTTGTAAATGCTTTATTCATAACAATGGAAAAGATCAGTTGGGAAAATTTGATGCCAAATCCGATGAAGGAATTTTTATTGGTTATTCCTCACGTAGCAAAGCATATAGGGTATTTAATAATAGAACCGGAACTGTGGAGGAATCCCCTCATATTGTGTTTTCCGAAAATAATGCTCGCTTGGCGAGAAAGGATTCTGGTTCTGATCCTACAGGTATCTTAAACTCAATAAGTCCTCAAGACAAAGTACAAGAGGAAACTTCTAAGGAAATTCAAGATGAAATCTTGGAACAATTATCGGAGGAAGCGCCACAATTGGAGAAGGAAACGAAAATGCCTAACGGATGGAGGACAATCAAAGATCACCCTCTCGAACAGGTAATTGGCGACGTTGGAGAAAAGGTAAGTACCCGAAACACTCTTAAGAACACCTTAGGACACACTTCTTAAGAGATCACGTTCTCACTTGGCCACAATTGATCTAAGTCATTATTTCTTTACAAATTACTAACTTGAGCGTCGGAGACGTCTAATTTTCTTTTACAGGTATCGCCCTAAAGGTAGGGGGAATTATGAAGCAATGGCATAGAACAATCGATTGTTACAGCAAATAATCGATTATTTTTTTCTTATGTCTCATATTTACTGTGCGGATAATCGATTAGCAAGTATCACTAATCGACTATTTACATTTTATGCTTATTATGCAGTTTTTTATATAATCAATTTTTTTACTGTATAATCAATTACCGTCTAGGCCATTCAGTACTGCTTTCCTAATACAATCGATTGTTTCAAAAATATAATCGATTATTTCCCGAGTCAGAAAATCACTGTGCATACTGTGTCACAACAATCGATTACCATAATTCAACAATCGATTATTTTTTGTCAGTAATTCAAATATTTGTTACCGTTTGGGTCCTGCCAGATTCCCACAATCGATTTTTGTCAGTTCCGAGTTCAAGTCAAAACACATAACAATCGATTGTTTCAATTCCACAATCGATTGTGTAACGGTCAATGAAAATTTTTCTTACCGTTTCTGACCGTTTTAGCTCATAAATTTCTGCAGATTTTCACCATAAATGAAATGCCATCTTCCTCATTATAAATAGGTACCATATGCCTTCAATTCCTTCACTCAAGCATCAATCTTAGCTACCAAAATTTCAAAAATCTTTCAAGCTTCTTACAAAGGCCATTTCTACTTATTCAAAATGTTGGGCAGACAAACTAAACGTTCCCGTTCAGGTAGACATGGTGCATCTTCTTCAGCTGCTCCTCCTCCTCCAAATTTCCCTTACCAAGATGGGTCTATTTTACAATTCAATTCTGAAACCGAGTTAACTAGATTCTTAACAAAATTCGAAAAGCATGACATCCTTCCTCCTCGCTTTTCCACAAGTAAATATCTTGAATCGTGCGCCCCCGCTGCAAACATACTTAAGGAATGTCAACTTCTTGACTTCTTATATCTTACCTATCCTTATATTAATCCTCCATTGATTCAAGCGTTCTACTCAAATCTTCATGAGGACGACGATGGTGAGCTTGTGTCAAACATTAATGGAGTTCAAATTCATTTATCCAATGAAAACTTGCATTCTATTGCCCATGTTCCTCGAAGTGGGGAAAACATTTCTCGCTACATTAGAGAAGCCGGCGCCTTATTTGATGAGAAAATTCTCCTAAACCAAATAGGACTTGGAGCTTATGATCCCAATCTATCTGCTCGACGTCCTACCATTACGGGAATGCTCCCCGAATATCGTTTGATTTTCTATTTCATAACCCGAGTCCTCAAGCCTCGCAAACATAACCATACCACTCTCTCCCAAGAGGACGCAAAGCTCATGCATGCCATTATAACCGGAGCTCACATCAGTTGGTGTAAGTTCGTCAAAATTCACATGCTTGATGCCATCGGGGACGTAGACCACTTCCCTATGCCCTCCTTATTATGAATTTTCTTGAAGCCTCCGGGTTCAACACCTCTATCGGTCCGCTCAAAAAGAGCACCAAGAAATGGGAAATTTCCGAATCCTCCTTTCCCCATGACGGCGATCATGTAGCTCCTGCTCCTCCTCCAACTCGTCGATCGCGTCAGCCTCAAGAACCTACTCTTCAATCTATTTCCGACCAAATTGCTTCTTTGACCACCTCTGTCAATCAATTGACATATGAGGTCCATGAATATTTTGACCATGTTCATTATCCATATGCTGGACTTGTCCCTTATGAAGCAGTGCCGGATGACGAGGCGGGAAATGATGATAATGAATAATTTCTTTAGTTTATTGTTCTATGTTTTATTGTCTTCTTTTGTTGTACTCATATTTTTGTTTAATAAATAAATAAGTTATTTACTTATTCATTCTATTTTTTTGCTAATGGCAAAAGGGGGGAGAATAAGGGGCTATGCACTAATTTTTATTGGCATAAATTGAGGGGGAATTCATATGTTGAGGGGGAACTAATTGAACTAATTGCATACTTGTTGCATATCTTTACTTGTCTTGAATCGTCATTATGAATCTCTAATATGCATATCCCGACTAAAGTTTGCCATTATCAAAAAGGGGGAAATTGTTGAAACACGTTCTCAAGGCACTATACTAAAACGTGTGTTCATATTTGTAGGTTTTGATGAATGACAAACTATGCGCAATGGACATATGATGAGGTCCAAGCACAAGCGTGCAATTGATATATAACGAGATTCAAGCACAAGACCAAGATCAAGCAAATATATAAAGTTATACATGAGTCGTTCTTTAATTGAGATCTTGATCCGATAACTTGACTCAAGACTTGGCTTCTCTCGTAAAAATATTTTTATCAAATCATGCATATTTAATTTAAAGCAAAATGATTTTAAATCATGCATATTTACTTTAGTCAAAATGATTTTTAAACATGCCTCTAAAATCTGGACCAAGATAATCGATTATGTACTTATGATAATCGATTATGTTAAGTCAGCTGCATGACAATCGATTGTGAACTTATGACAATCGATTGTGTTAAGGCAGTGTGCATCAGATTTTTCAAATCTGCATGACAATCGATTGTGAACCTTATGACAATCGATTGTGTTGAGGCAGTGTACATCAAAGTTTTTCAAAGCTACAAAATAATCGATTGTGAACTTATGACAATCGATTGTGTTGAGGCAGTGTCTATCAGACATTTTCAAAGTCATAAAATAATCGATTGTGTACCTTTGACAATCGAGTGCATTAAGGCAGTATCTAATTGATTTTTCAAAGACTGATATATAATCGATTGTTCTCATAGCATAATCGATTGTGTAATTGACCGTTGCCAAAATATTTTCAAAAACCGTCAGGTAATCGATTATAGATTTCTAATAATCGATTGTTTTAAGTAAAATCTGAAAAAGATTTTTTGAACATTGCCAAGTAATCGATTGTAGATTTCTGACAATCGATTGTTTTAAGTAAAATCTGGAAATGATTTTTTGAACGTTGCCAGTAATCGATTATTGATCTTAGATAATCGATTGTTAAGCATAAAATCTGGGAATGATTTTTGGAACGATTGGCAAACAATCGATTGTGGCATTTTGACAATCGATTGTCACTGAGTAAAATCAGCAACTCTTAATTGGCAATTAGGCAAAGGTAATGCATGGTTTTGCAACTATAAATACAGCTTCAAATCAGTCTTCTAAACACAACAACTGATCATATTATTGCTATAGCTTGCATACTCTATTGTTCATCACTTTCTATTCATTACATATGTTTTGAGAGCAAAAATTCTTGACGAAAGTTGTTGCGTTCTTGAGCGTATCTGTTTACTCATACCTACTCTATTAAGAGAGTCTTGTCTAAGTGAGTGCTAAGTGTTTTATACACTTGAAGGGAAGTGTTAGTCCCTTGTATTGTAAGAAAGAACTTGTGTTTCCTTTGGTTGAAGTCTTGGAGTGTTGTATCTTCGAGCAAAGGTTGTTGAGGCTTGTGTCCTCAGTTTGTAAAGGTTTGTTGAGCACCCGTAAGCTTAACAGTGTTAGTGGAAATCTCGAGAGAGTCTCTCGAGGACTGAACTAGCCACGGGTTGTGGTGAACCAGGATACATCGGTGCGTTCGTTCTTATTTATTTACTTATCGCACTTATTTCCTTCCTGCAATTTTTAAATTTCGCAAGTTTACGCTAATTTTTATTATAACGCTATTCACCCCCTCTCTAGCGTTAAGCGTATTTTCTAACACCTTTAACTATTTCAGCTCTGCAGGGGCCATTCTATAGGGGGATAGTATTGGGTGAGTATCTATGTAGTAGGACAACAGAAAACTCAATTTCTCGCTCTGACGGGAGACCCCAATGTTCATCGGGAAAAGCATCAAAAAACTGATTAACCACTGGGATGCAGTAAATGGTCGGTGACCCTATTTCCATATCCTGAGCCCGAACTAAGTGATAAATATATCCCTTATTGATCATATTCCTTACCTTGAGATAGAAAATAAATCTACCTCTCGGTGATGCCGTATTACCTTTCCACTCCAAAACAGGCTCCCCTAAAAATTAAAATCGGACTATCTTTGATGTATAATCAACGTTGGCATAACAAGAAGCAAATCAATCCATACCTATTATAATATCAAATTCTACCATATCAAACTTGATTAAGTCTGCTAGGATAGGTCAACCAACAAAGTAATGTATTATAAGGTAGAACCTGGATCAATCTGTGCATATACATCATATGAGGAGACTGATAATATACCTTAACAACATTAGGCGATGCTTCCTGGTCCTGTCGTCCTGCCAACATGTAAATGCAGTTCTGTGGACTGCTCGGGCTATATGCTCTTTCTCGACCTCTTCCACGACTCATTGGTTCTTAGGGACCTCGTCTAGGGGGCGTACTGATGATCACAAACTAGCTGCAGATCCTGACGGTTGAGCTATGCTTGCATCACCTCTCATTAGGTAATCCCTCATAACGTGGCCTAGATAACCACAAGAATAACAAACACCTAACCCCATACAACAATGCTTTGTATATTGCTTACCACATTGAGTACATTGTGGTAAGGGTGGCCTCATTTGATTTTACTCACCCCTATACTGAGAACCTGAGACCCTGAATTCTGACAAGACCCTCAATATGTAGAACGATCAAATCTCTTACCGTCAAATTGACATGGTGCACTAGCCGAGGTCTAGGATGGATACATCGAGTAGTGCTACCTCTGACCACGTCAAAACTCACCAGAAGGACCCGAAGACCTCGCTATCTTATTTTTGGCCTTATCACGCTCACAATTGGCCCTCTATTTCAATTTATGCTCCTTAACACCCTGAGCGTATGCCTTAATACGAGAAATATCTATGTTTGGATAAAGTGAGACTGACATACAATCTTTGAGGTTCTAATGCTATCAGGAACTGGTGAACCCCGATCGTCCATATTAGATACAATAGTAGGAGCATACCTAGCAAATGAATCAAACTTAACACTGTACTCCCGAACACTCATGTTACTCTGTCAAAGGGTCAAGTACCTATCAACTCTGGCTCGCATAAGCTCTAGTGGCAGTTAGTGACGAAGAAAATCTTTTGTAAACTCCTGCCATACTGCTGGAGGGGTATCCTCACCTCTGGACAATTTGCATGACATGTACAAATTAACTGCAACATCTTGGAGTCTATAGAAAGCTAGCTCAACTGGCTTAGTCGCAATGACCTTCATTACCCTTAATGTTCCATGCACCCTATCAATAATTACATGAGGGTCCTCATTTGGGTCTGCCCCAGTCAATACTGAACTGTCTAAATTAATGAAGTCACAAACCCTCACACTTACGGACGAAACTGCATGACTAATACCTATTTCCTAATGTCAAGCCTATGTGGCTACTAATAAGGTTAATAGCTGAATAGAATATCTCATCTCCTCACCCAATGCATCCGACTGAGATGATGAATGTACATGCGTGGACGTTGGATTTTTTGCCTCTCGAAGCTCTTCTAGAATGGGCGGGCTTTGTGAAGGCTGAGATGGAACCTCACAATCAGACTCTCTCCGAGCCCTGTTAATTCATGTCGCTCGACTAGCTGTCTCACCAGCCACAGACTTTCCTTTCTAGGCGGCCATATATCTTTGGAGGCATTGCTTAAAATATAACATATTGTTAGCTACATAAATTCTTGTATGACAAGATTTGAAATAAAAAAGAGGATAACATCCTATATGTTCTGTAGCCTCATGTCTATAAGTTTGGTGCACGACACACTCATAAATAAGACACAACTAGACACAGTCTGTAGACAACACTAGAACAGAACTACTCTAATAACACTTTAGTCACGACCCAAACCGATGGGACGTGATGGGTGACTGAGTCCTACCAGTCAACCACCCCTAAGCATGCGTCCAAAACATGAATCTGAATAATATCTGTCAAATTAAGAAACTAACATATATGAAGGAAACCTACTAACAAGGCATATGTACGTATACATGTAGATACAAAGGGCGAGTCGGCAAGGCTGCTATAGACAATCATACATCCAAAACTGAAAGCCGATAAGACCATATACAACCCAACTAGACATGCTATCTATATGCCTCTATTAAAAATATAACTGTATAAAGACCGGACTGAGAAATATCATAACCATATATATATATATATATATAGATATATATATATATATATATATATATATATATAGATATATATATATATATACATATATATATGTATGTATGTATGTATATATATATATATATTTCATTCTTGTAGGTGCGGTTAGGCAAGCTGATGGTACCTTTCTTAGGATCCATCTATATATATATATAACAAATGTATCATGCCAAAATTAAAAGCAGCTCCAGATCTAGTGGAGCATGCCAACTCTGGCTGAACATGGATCCTAAGAAAGGGGACAATCAGCTTGCCTAGATGCACCTAAAAGAATGAAATGCAAGCCCCGTGAAGTAGGGCATCAGTACGAAAAATAAACTGAGTATGTAAGGCATGAAACTTAGTATGTAAAAGTGATACATGAAACATGGAATAAGGAAACACATCTTTAAAATTGAATAACATTCTATATTCTGAAACGTCTATAAACTCATGCACGTGCGTATTAATATCGTGCCACGCATAGTTATGGGTGTACATAATATCATCACGTCACTGAGGGCATTCCATCATATTATCTCAGCCACTGTGCGCATCATTATCAACGTATACCAGTTGATCCGGTGGTGGTGCGTATATAACGCCGCAACCTTTTTCCGTATCCCATATACATATATTTATATATATACGCGTATAGAACACCATCTGGTCATGGGTCAATGCACATGTATAAATGAGTGAAATGCATAAAAAATACGTAATAATCTCAATATTCATTCCGGATAAACTTTTCTAACTACGTATTATTATAAAACCCATGAACAGAAAATAATAATAATTCTCATGGGGAATCAAGAATATAGACACCCCCATTATTTGTATGAATAGAGTAATTTATGAAAATTTGTGTTTGCTCATTTCTTCAGTATAATTCAGATCATATCAAAAGAGAGAAAGGAGGGTCTTAATATATTTGTTCCTTGAATGATTTGAACAAAATGTTGCTTCTACATCTACGAAATATGAACGAAATTTACACTTGGATTCTCTAAAATTGAAACGAAAATTGTTTCTGCTTTTAACGTTTTGTGAACCAAAGATAGAACGATTTAAGCCAACTGTTTAACTTTGTTCCAACGTTTTTGTTGAAGTTTGCTTCTGTTTCTATCTTTCTATTTCCTGAATGGATTTGATACAAAATTGTTATATCATTTTTCTTTTAACTAAGGCTTATCCTTCCTGATTAGTGTCCTTGTGCCACGTTTCTTTTGGGTATAATTAATGAAGGTTTGTCCGCTTATTAGTTAACTGGGTAATATTTTGTTATCTAGTAATTAATCAATTATCCGAATAATTTAAAAATTACTACAAATTATTAAGAATTCTATTATTTTAATATACTTCATGTATACTTTATATATTATAGTACCGTGGTCATATGGTACATTGCATGGTACTAATTCATAATTATCTGGTATTATCACTCGACCCTTAATTTATTCCAAATTGACCACTTTCAACGAAACTCATTTGATTTTATCCGTATACCCCTTTATCCTTCGTAACACTTATTTATCATTTGTTATAAATAGCGTAAGTACATTAACTTCAGGATGATCTCATTCTCGAGTCTACGTTGGTTAACTAAAATAAAATTTTAACGTACGAAATTGCGAGATGTAAAAACAGCCTCGACTAAACCAGAGGAACATGAAATCAAAGAAGAAGAAGAGGATTTTCTTACTACTCGAGCTTTAATTGTTCCCGAAGAGTCGGATGCAACCAAGTCAACGGTCGAGGAACTCGAACATGTCATGCTGATCAAGTACATACCTGAGACAAATGTATACACGGGAACAAGGTTAACCTCTAAACTTAGTAAAAAAGCTCATTCAATTCTTGTCGATAATATTGATTATTTTGCTTAGTCCCATTTAGACATGGCAGAGATCCCAACGAAAATAACAACACAACGGCTAAGCCTTGACCCCAGGTTCAAACAGGTAAAGCAGAAAATGAGTAACCAATATGAGGTGAAGCATGCATTCATAAAGGATGAGGTAACTAACCTTCTTAAAATAGGGTCTATTCAGGAGGTAAAATACCCTGAATGGTTTGCTAATGTAGTCCCTATAAAGAAGAACAACCTTCGAATGCGCGTAGACTATAAGGATTTGAACAAGACATGCGCTAAAGACTATTTTCCCATGCCTACATTGATCGTCTGATCGATGCCACATCCTGCCACGAGATCCTTAGCTTTCTTGATGCCTACTTTAGGTAAAATCAAATTCAGATGAATCTGGAGGACCAGAAGAAAACATCAGTTATCACTAAGTTTTGAACATACTGTTACAGTGTGATGCCCTCCAGGCTAGAAAAAGCTGCAGCTACATACCAATGCTTAGTTAACAATATGTTTGAGCAACAAATAGGTAAATGAATGGAAGTTTACATTGACGATATGTTGGTTAAGTCTCTGCCGCAGAGGACCATTTAACTCATTTGCGAGAAAAATTCAAAATCATAAGAAAGTACAACATGAAGCTTAACCCAGAACAATGTACCTTATGTTTGAGCAAGTTCATCTGATTCAGTTATCAAATTGAGGGATAGAAATCAACACCAACAAGATCAAGGACATTGAAGATATCACCATCATAGATAGTTTGAAAGCCATGCGAAGGCTAACAGGATGAATAACCACCTTGGGTCGATTAATTTTGGGGTCATCAAATCAAAGCCATAGGTTCTTTTCGTTGCTCAAATAGAAAAAAAGATCTTGCATGGACCCCGAAATACCAACAATCATTAAAGGAATTGAAGTGATATTTATCAACCCCACTTCTGTTTCACACTTAGAAGGTTGATAAAAAGATATACTTATATTTGGAATTGTCTGATATAGTTGTATGAGGGATGCTAATTCGAGAAGAGCAAGGTACGCAGTTCCCTGATCATTATGTAAGTTGAACTTTAGAAGATGCTGAAACTAGATACCCTTACATGAAGAAATTAACAGTTGCAATAATAAGCGCATCTGGAAAGCTAAAGCCATATTTCCAATTTCACCCAATATGTGTGTTGACAAATTATCCTCCCCGAAATGTTTTGCATGAGCCCGAGCTATCAGGCTGATTCGCCAAATGGGCAGTCGCACTCAGCGGGTATGATATCGAATATCAACCCCAAACGACTATCAACCATAAATTCTTGGCTGAATTAATGGTCGATTTTACACCGACCCTTGTACCTAAAGTAGAGAAAGAACTTTTATTAAAATCAGGTACATCATCGATGTTGTGGACCCCTTTTACGGGTGATGGCTTGATTATGAAAGGGTCCAGTCTCGGCATTGGTTTGAAGACACCTACAGGTACTGCTATTAGATAATCCATCAAAATTTCAAGGTTGACTAATAATGAGTTCGAGTATGAGGCCATATGCAGGTCTCTAGCTAGCTAATATCCTGGTCGCAGAAGTCATTGAAACCTAGTGTGACTGCCTATTGGTCGTAAACCAAGTAAACAAAAGCTTCGAAGTCCGAGAGGATAGGAAGCAATGATATTTGGACAAGATGCAGGTAACTTTTCACTGTTTCAAATAGTGCACTCTAGACCAAGTTCCTCGAGGGCAGAACAGTGAGACTGATACACTTGATAACTTGGGTTCTTTGTTGAAAAAAGATGATCCCGGGGATTGGCATCCAAGTATTGAGTTCTGTGCTGAAAAATGGCCATGCCGAGATAACTTCTACCAGTGTGACTTGGATTGGAGTAATAAGTATATATCATATTTGAAAAAAGGAAATCTCCCATTGGATTAAAAAGAGTCAAGGGATCTACAAACCAAGGTTGCTAGGTTCACATCAGCTAACGATGGAACATCGTACAAGAGGATGTTCGATGTACCATTGGCAATATGTTTAGGGCCGGGGGATACCAGTTATGTTCTGTGATAAATCCACCAATTCACTTATGGGAATAACTCTGGGTCGACTCCTTCATTCATAAAATTATTAGAGTAGGTATTTCTGGGTTGTAGCATTGAAAAAGACACTAAGGAGTTTGTTAAAAAGTGTGATAAATATCAAAGGTTTGCACTGATAATTCATTAGCCTGGAGAGCAACTTCACTCGGTCCTGTCCTAATAAATAATTCAAGTTAATGTGGATTAAAGGCTTACCATTTAAGATTCTTATGGAGATTGTGGAGGAAGAAAATAACCAATGATGACATATGGAGAAGGCAAGGAAAAATAGTGGTGCCTAGGTGCTGGTGTTGTCATTAGCTGCAAGAGGGCTCTATTGAGCACATATTTATCACAAGTCCTACTGACTCTAATGTATGGAACTTGTTCATGGGGGCTGCTGGAATTAATGTGCCTCCAAGGAATCACCAAACCCAACAAGGTGAAGAAAGATGATACCACTTTTGGTTTGGGGGTATAAATACACATGGGAGGAGTTCAAACAATGGTCGCCACCATGGCACGGTCCCTACTATCCTCTAGAGCATCTGATACCCTATCTAGAGAAGAAGTTCGAACCGGCAGATACAATATATTGGTCGGAAGAAGAGAAATCATTGGCAACAATGAAGAATCTGTTCTGAAAGACGATGATATGGACTGCTGTGTCATTTTCGAGGAGGAAAGAGAGGAAGGCCCTTCCATACAAGCTGTGAACCGAGGAGAACGCCTTAATAATTGGTCAATCAGAACCACCAAGGCCCGAAATGATTCGGTGTAGAAAGGCTAAACAAAGGACCATGCATCACATTTTACTTTTTAACAGTCCATATATATATATATATATATATATATATATATATATATATATATATATATATATATATATATATATATATATATATGTATGTATATATATATATATATATGTATGTATATATATATATATATATATGTATGTATATATATATATATATATATGTATGTATATATTATACATATATATATACATACATATATATATATATATACACACACATATATATATATATATATATATATATATACACACATACATATATATATACACACATACATATATATATATATATATACATACATATATATATATACATACATATATATATATATACATATATATATATATATATATATATATATATATATATATATATATATATATATATATATATATCACTCTTATTATTTTCTTCAACATTTACTTTATTTACACAATATTACTATTACTTATCTTGATGATGAGCCGACGATTGTGACTTGCAACGAGACAATGCAACAAATAGATATAGACGCAGAAGAGGATGATATACCAAAAGAGGTCATTAAAGGAGTTGAGGATTTTGAAAATAGGCTTAAGTATAACTTAGACGAAACTAAGGCCGTTAACTTGGGCATACAGAAAATTTCAAAGAAACGCACATCAGTGTTCACCTGTCACCATCAGAAAGTAAAGAGTACACGGAGTTTCTAAAGAAATATGAGGACATATTCGCCTTGTAGTATGATGATATGAATGGTCTCAATACATCCATTGTAGCTCACAAACTGCCAACATATCTAACATGTCCGCCGGTAAAGCAGAAACTCAAAAAGTTCAAGCCTGACATGAGTTTGAAGATCAAGGAAGAAGTTACGAAGCATGTCAAAGCCAAAGTTATCATGGTGGTAGAGTATCTGACATGGTTAGCCAACATCGTACATGTACCAAAGAAAGATAGGAAGGTAAGAGTCTGTGTCGACTATCGGGATCTTAATCGGGCCAGTCCTAATGACGAACTTCCCCTTGCAAAACATACATATTCTTATTGACAACTACCCCAAGCATGAGCTACAATCATTTGTTGATTATTTTTCTAGGTATCATCATATATGGAAGGATGAGGAATATGCAGAGAAAATAGCTTTCATCACGTCATCGGGGATGTATTGTTACAAAATGATGTCGTTTGGACTGAATACTGCTGGGGCCACCTACATGAAGACCATGACTACTATCTTCTATGACATGATACACAAAGAGATCGAGGTATACGTAGATGACGTCATCATCAAATCCAAGAGAGTCGCTGACCACACGGAAGATCTGAGGAAATTCTTCAACAGACTAAGAAGGTACATTGTGAAATTGAATCCTGCCAAATATGCATTTAGGGTTCCTGCCGAAAAATTACTGGATTTCATCATGAGTCATCGAGGGATAAAATTTGATCTATCAAAGGTTAAGGCATTCAAGAATTGCCACCGCCAAAGAACAAGAAGGACGTGATGAGCTTCTTGGGGAGACTCAAATATATCAGCCGATTTATAGCTCAGTCCACTGTCATTTGTGAACTAATCTTTAAGATGTTGAAGAAAGATGTCGCTACCATATGGACTGATGATTGTTAGAAAGCCTTCGACAGAATCAAGGAATACCTGTCAATGCCGTAAGTTTTGGTTCCACCCGAACTAGGTAGACCTCTTTTGCTCTATCTTGCAGTATTGGATAGAGAATTGTGTTGTGTTCTAGGACAACATGATGATAGGGGAGAAAGGTACTAGTCATCTACTATCTCAGCAAGAATTTCACCCCGTACGAGTCCTAGTATTCTCTATTAGAACGCGTCTATTTTGCTCTGACTTGGGTAATAAGAAATTGATGCATTACTTATGTTCCTACACTACTTATCTTATATCTAGAATGAATCCACTGAAGTATATCTTCCAGAAACCCATGCCCATTGGCAAGATCGCCAAGTGTCAAATCCTGCTAAGTTAATTCGACATGGTTTACGTGACATAGAAGGCAATCAAAGGAAAATCCATGGCGTATCATCTCGCCGAGAATCCCGTGGATGGAGAATACAAGTCTCTAAAGACATATTTTCCTGACGAGGAGGTATCTCATAGGAGAAGATATTGCAGAATCCTATGACGGCTAGAGAATGTTTTTTGACGGAGCCACAAATTTCAAAGGAGTTGTCATAGGAGTATTACTAGTATCAAAAACTGGCCAGCATTACCTGGAATCAATCAAACTCAGGTTCCCATGCACTAACAATATGGCTGAATATGAAGCCTTCTTCTTGGGGCTCAAGATGGCCATTGACACGAACATCCAGGAGTTTCTAGTGATCGGAGATTCAAACTTGCTCATACATCAGGTTGAAGAAGAGTGGGCAACAAAGAAATCTAAGATACTCCCTTATCTGCATCACATACAGCAATTGAGGAAGAGATTCATAAATAAAAAATTTCAGCACGTCCCTTGGAACTAAAATAAATTCGTAGATGCATTGGCTACTCTATCATCTATGATTCAACATCCAAATAAGAACTTCATTGATCCCATCCCGGTAAAGATTTATGATCAGCCAGCATATTGTGCGCATGTCGAGGAAGAAGCAGACAGAAAACCATGGTTCCATGACATCAAGGAGTACTTGACAACAGGAGAGTATCCAGAATTTCCAAATCCTGGCCAGAAGCATACAATTCGATGGTTGTCGAACAACTTCTTTCATAGTAGAGGAATCCTGTATAGGAGGACCCTGATTTGTATTTCTAAGGTATGTCGAAGTAAATGAAGCATCCAAGCTATTGTAAGAAGTTCATGCAGGGACCTGCGGCCCACATATGAATGGTTTTGCCTTAGCAAAAAAGATACTCCGGGTAGGATAGTTTTGGATGACTATGGATACAGACTGCATCTAGTATGTTTGCAAATGCCGTCGCTCTTAGATACATGCACATATGATAAAGGTGCCTCCAAATGAGCTTACTGTAACAAGCTCACCTTGGCCATTCTCCGCTTGGGGAATGGATGTTATAGGACCTATCGAGCCCGCCGCATAAAACGGTCACAGGTTCATTTTGGTGGCAATTAACTATATTACCAAATGGGTTGAAGGAGCATCATATAAAGTAGAAACCAAGAAAGTTGTGGCAGATTTCGTTCAAGATTGTATTGTTTGTCTCTTCGGAACTTTGGAATCAATCATTACTTATTATGCTTCCAATATCAATAATGACTTGATGAAAGAAATGTGTGAAGAATTTAAGATTAAACACAAGAACTCTATAGCCTACAGACCTCAGATGAATGGAGCTGTAGAAGCACCAAAGAAGGATATCAAGAAGATACAAAGGAAGATGATAGAGAACCATAAGCAATGGCATGAGAAGTTATCTTTTTCTCTATTGGGATACCATACCACAGTTCACATATCGATTTGGGCAACTCCCTATATGATGGTTTATGGTACAGAGGCGGTTATTCCCGCCGAGATAGAAATTCCCTCCTTGAGAATCATACAAGAAGTGAAGTTAGATGATGCGGAATGGGTAAAGAGACATTACGAGCAGTTGGATCTTATAGATAGGAGGAGAATGAATGCAGTTTGACATGGTCAATTGTACCAGAACTAAATGTCTAGAGCTTTCTTCAAAAGTGTCAAGCCAAGAAAGTTTACACCGGGGTAGCTCGTGTTGAAGAAAATTTTTTCGCACCATGATGAAGCCAAAGGGAAATTCTCTCCCAACTGGCAAGGTCCGTACATGGTTCATCGAGTTCTAGCCGGAGGAGCGCTCATACTTACAAAAAATGACGGAGAAGTCTGACCGAAGCCAATCAATTCGGATGCAGTAAAATGATACTATGTGTAACTATCTATGATTTCCTTTATGACGTAATTTGAACTATGCCGGGCCTGATTCCCATTTATGAGGGGATACGTAGGCAGCCCTATGGGTTCGGTCACAATTCAATAAAATTTTCATTTCCCCTCGCCATTGGAAACTATGCAGAATTTTGAGGAGGACCCCCGAAATTCCAAAGTTGCTTTTTATCTATTCATCGCATGCAACCATCAGAAGCACTAGCCAAGTAATCTCGGGCAGAATATTGAGGAGGACCCTCAAAATTCCGAAGCAAGATAGATTGCAATATCTTGAACCGTGTTGCAGTCGTCGGCTCATCTAAAAGAAAACTATTTTAGATTATATATTTACATTACATTCTACTGAATCATGCATGTCCATTATCGAAATTTGTTTTATTCGGCAACACTACCCCAATGATAAACCATGTCGAGCAGGACAAGCAAGGGCCACGAGACAATGAACTGACTTTCCCCCCTTTTTTACAAAACTCATAAATTTTCTTTTGATGCAAGCTCTCAAAGTTGCAAAACATTAGATATATTTACGCACTCATAATTTCTTAGGAAATGCAACTTCTCCAAATCATCACCTGTTTACAATTTCTATTCATACACAACATCACCATTAGCCACAAAGATGCAACCAGCTATCATCTATCATCTACCAGCGAAGAGATTTCATTACTATTCGCTTTTTATTACCTACGTTGCATAAGGCTACCTTTCTACCTTTTGAGACTAAGCATTGTCTCCATCTGCATTTTCTACACAAGGCAACCTTTCTACCTTTCGAGACTAAGCATTGTCTCCATCTACATTTCCTACACAAGGCAACCTTTCTACCTTTCGAGACTAAGCACTGACTCCATCTGCATTTTCTGCATAAGGCTACTTTTCTGCCTTTTGAGACTAAGCACTATCTCCATTTGTATTTTATGCATAAGGCTATCTTTCTGGCTTTCGAGGTTAAGCTCTACCTCCATCTGCAGTTCCTGTGTTGCATAAGGCTACTTTTCTTCCTTCCGAGACTAAGCATTGTCTCCATCCGCATTATCTGCATTTTGCATAAGGATACTTTTTTGCCTTTCGAGACTAAGCATTGTCTCCATCTCAATATTTCTCCATTGCATAAGGCTACTTTTCTACCTTTCGAGACTATGCATTGTCTCCATTTGCATATCTCTGCATTGCATAAATCTACTTTTCTGCCTTCCGAGGTTAAGCACTACCTCCATATGCATCTCTCTGCATTGCACAAGGCTACCTTTCTGCATTCCGAGACTAATCTCTGCCACCCTCCTACATGAATGAAACATCGGCACTTTATTTTTTCTTGCGTGGCTGAAATACCACCACCTTTTATTTACGTCTTACATCGGCGAAAAGATCGCCACCTTCTATATCTTATGGGCTGAAATATCACCATATTAATTGTTAGAAGGCACCATTTGCATAGCCCGACAACGCCATGCCATGGACTGAGGACCCCGTTTTATCTTATGCATATCATTATTCAAAGGCATCATGTTTCGGAGGCATCATCCTAAAAGCCCGAGAACATCACTTTATAGCTTGCGAATCTTTTATCATACGCTAAATGGCCTTGGACGTCACGTTCTAAGGACGCCATTCTACCTGTCGAAAGACAGCACTCATATTCCAATGTGAACTTGCATCACTTTTAAATTTGCACACAATATATGTTGTACTTCTCACTTGAAGGTACACTGGCTAGCAACAGCCATCTCAGCAGGAGCAATCCCGCTCCAGTTCCCGCAGTCTATCAGATTTTAACCACTTCTCTCAACATAATTATCGCATCCGCCTTTCAAAATCTCCATCAACTTACTCCGTCAATGGATCCTGAACTACATATGGCATGATTCCTATAAGACCACGGATATGTAGGAAGTTTGGGGACCAGAGCTAGGGTCAAAATTCTTTGCAAATCGGCTCTTTCGGTCAAAATTCTCCATCATGTCTTTACCCGACAACTCTTTCATCATTCACGGGTAAAGAGGGGCAGCTGTTGATACCCAATTTTTTCCTAGGTATTTTATTACACAAAACACTTTCAAAATAACGTATATATGCATATATGGGCATACCCAAGTGTTTTGTTATTTTTTCAAAATTTTAAAGGTTTTTAAAACTAATTTATTGTCTATTTTTATATTACAAAATTCAGTAATTGTTCCCAAAATAGTATTTTTGATGAATAGTTTATCTTACTCTCATATTTAGACCAAAATATAATTTAAGGGATTTTTGTATATTTGTGCACATTAGTTTGGTATTTTTAAAACTAAATTGCATATAATTGCTATTATACCCTATTATATAATTAATAGAATTTTATAATTATAAAATATTTACAACTATTTTTACATTAATATTTATGCAATATTAATTATTTTAGTGATTTTAATTTATTTTAAAATCATTCTCACTATTTTATAAAATGAAAAGGGACAAAACTGGCTATTTAAAAACTGGCCTCATTTCGTTTCAATTGCAGCCCATTTTGTATTTAAATTATAGCCACATTAAACCCCAAATTAACCCAATTTTAGAACCAACCCAATACCCCATTCGAACAAACCCGCCCAGATTACTTTAATCTAGGCCGCAGATCGCTTCGATCAACGACCCAAGTAACCCCTTCCCTTTTTAGTCTAAGCGACCCCTTTACCCTACCTCACTTCTCACCAAATATCGCCTTTGTAATCCCTCCCCCCCCCCCCCTCTCCTAACTCTCTCTCAACTTCTCTAAGAAACCCTAGCCGCCACCTTCAATCACCACCCGAAACCGACCAAATCCATGGTTTCCAAAGCCATTGACGGCTTGTATCTACCTCATGTGACTCCTATACATTCTATTACCATGGTTTCAAGATAAACCTTGAAAAAGCCTGGCGCAGACCTAGTCCGATTCGAAGATTCCGACCATCTCCGACCTTGCTCCGGTGACTCTTGGACTTTTGAGCCTGTTTCCGACCTCATCCGACTTGGATCAGATTTTTTCAAGCCTTTCTCATTTTAGGGTCCGTCTTAACTCTAACCATTCGAGGTTTTCTCCAATTTTCTTAGATATGTTGTGTATTCATGCTATATATGAGTTTGTTAAACTATTTTTCTAATTTTTCTTTCAAAATTTTACTTTTTGAAGACTTTCTTTTATGATCTAGGATTTTCTGAATGTGTTTAAGTGTCTCTGACTTTTTTTGTTTAATTATTTTTTGCCAATACGCTAGGCAAGCGTCTATGTCTAGTTTTTTTTTAATAAAAGAAAAGAAAAATACGACAATTAGGAAAAATAGAAGTAAGGGGAACAATAGCACCGACATTATTACACATATAGCACACACCGGGCTAAACGTTACCTTACTAATCCTATTGAGGCTTGCAAACCTCGCCTACTAACAAGCATGTAAAAAATATTAACTTGAATGGACCAAGTATTTTATGATCATCACAGAGTTTATAACATACTCTGTGATGACATTATAGATAAGGATACTAAGACAATGGTAAAATAAAATGTAGTACCAATTAGAATTTTTCCCCTTTTTTCTAAACTTGTAAAATCTTCGATTTGTAATTCTTTGTCGTTTTCCTCAACCTTGTGCAAAATGTATTAAAAAATCTTCATTTCCTTTTTGAACGGCTAGACGTCATAATAGTAGTCGAGGCAGTCTGCTTTTGTTTGGTAACTCTCATTGGAAGTCGCCTAGCAATTCCTTCCTCACTCACCTTGTCGTCCCCGCTTTTATCTCTTATACCAATGTTGTGATTTGCTCCGATGTGCGTAGTTGAGAAAATTGGATCATCCTCTCTAGGTAAATTTAAATCTCTAACCAAATTCACAGATGTTGGAGCATGGGCACTCATCATTGATTCCATTCTCTCATCGTCTGACATAACTTGAATGTTTGTAACAATTTTCTTATGTCCAGTTGATGGTGCTGTGACTGGATGATCACCTATACGTCAATCAGCTGGGAAAAAATGCTCGGTAGATGTTGCTTCTTGTCGACCATAAGTATGGATACCATCTGGTTCGAACTGTAGCATGTTTTCGTCCTTTTGCTGCTGCACTGCTTCAGTGTTAATGCCAATTTGCTACTGCCCATTTGATCTGTTACTGTTGCTGTACCACCAACAGTTGGTGTAGAAATTGACTTATTAAGCTTCTTCTGTTTGGTATGTGATGCTGTAGTAAGCCTTGAGATTCCTGTTGGGGAATTTCTGGGCAGAAATGATGGAGCATTACCGTTCCGTTTGCTCTTAGGAGTAGCTGCTCCTCAGGATTTGATATTATTGTTGAATCTATCTCATTATCCGCAGAAGTTTCCGAATTCTCCTCTTCTTCATACTCAGCTCAATATGCCCATGTTTGTGGCAATGTTCGATCAAAAGCCTGCTCCTCTTGTTGACCTGAGATTTCATTGATCTTCACCCTCAATTCTTGAATTCTATCCTTGATCACTTCCTTATCATTAGTTTCAACATCCTCTACTGCTGCAAATGGTTCTGTCAATGCCTTTGGATTGTCAAGAAGTAACATTATTTTTGGTCCACTTACATGAGCTGCTGCAAATTCTGATTTCTTCTTCAGGTGTATGATTTCCAACTGATGTCCCAGCAATTTCTAGACATTGCCCATCGTGTTGGTCAGTTGTACCTTAGCCTTCCTGTCATTCAACACCACCAGTTGATTTCACATGCCATTCAGCTTAATTTCTATCTCCATTCACACCACCTGCTGATTTCTCTGTTAGATATATGGACTTATATCTACATACATATGAACAATATATGGATAAATTATTTGTTATGTGCTATCTTTTGGTTTGGCCTAAATAAGTGGTCTTATGGACATTATGTTAAGGGGGCCAATATATTGTCATATAAAGTGTAGTACTAATGTGTAGATACCCAAAAGGGTAACCTTAGTTAATGATGGGCTAACTAAGGTTACATATATGTAACCATAGTTACATGCTTATGACTTTTGAGTTTCATAATTCATATGTTATAAGTGGGGGTTATGGTTCCCATAAGAATGCAAGACATTCTCTTCTTCTTCCTCCCATTGAGAGAGAGAATCATTGTTGTCTTGCATATCAAGTGGAAAACCATTCTCCATTTCTTTTGTCTTAGATAAATTCTTGTGAAAGCCAATACTTCAAGAAGGACAATCTTCAAGAAGGATCAAGGAGCTTTCAAAGCCAAACATTTGGACAATCTTCATAAGGACTAAGGATTTCCACTTATGGATTCAGGTACGCTTCCGCTTATGTTGTTATTCCAAATAATTCGATTTGAAGGCTATTGTGTTTTTGTCGGATATATAATCCTAACAATTGGTATCAGAGCCTCCTTCATATTTGGATTATTTGGAAGTTCATGAAGTTCATGTTATATAAAGTTCATGTTTAAATTAAGATAGAATTTTGAAATTGAAATTCTAGTACCATGATATAGCATGACTTCATGAATGTTATGTTGTTGATGAACTTTGGTGTTTCAATATCTTATTATCTCTATATGAATTGAAATATTGAAGTTTGCAAAATTTTGGTTGTTGAACAACAAGAAACTTAAACAAGGAATTGTTGCTACAAATAACCTTCAGTGACGGCAACTCCAGTTTCCAGTTTCAATACATAGTCGCCACTAATACATTTAGCGGCGACTTCTATGGGTTTAGTGGCAGCGTTCGTCGCTGCAAAAGGTCCTAGAATAATTTTTAAAGTTCACCAAAAATTTTGCAAAACAGTAGCACAGAATAACCGACTATTTTTATGAAATAATCGATTATTCTGTTTAGTTCATCAAATTTTTTTTGAGATAATCGATTATTTTTAAAATAATCGATTATCTGGAGTTTTTCAGCAAAATTGGAAATTCCAGAGAGCCAAGATAATCGATTATCTTATTAGGATAATCAATTATCCTAGTTTTTCAACAAAATTTGAGATTCCAGAAGGCCCAGATAATCGATTATCAGGCTCAGATAATCGATTATATGGCCATAAATTACATAAAAGTTTTGTTTTCCGGCTGTTTAATGAGTACATAATGTAAGAAACGTTCTTTATAATTAAAGAAACGTTTTAAGTCTTTTAAGTTTCAGATTTTAATTGTACATTTATAATATGACAATTAATATTCAGTTTTTTTAATTATTAATGTTTTGAACATTAATATTCAGTTATAAGATTAATTGTTTTAGTCCATCATGCATCAGATTTTGGTATTGTCCAATTAAGATTAAAATAATTAATATTCAGATTTTACATGTCAAAACATGTAAAATATTCAGTTAAGATTCAATATATGGCTTAAGGAAGTAATGATTTAGCATCTAATATTTTAAATTAGTCAATCGAAGCATTATGTTGCCAAAGTAACCTCTTTTGTGTAGATTGATTGATCTTGAAATATAAGATGACTGTGGATGTTAGTCTTCCATGCGTTTAACACCGGCCCAAAGGAAGGTTGTTATTTGGCAGGAATTCAAACATGCTTGTGGTGATAAATATGTGACAATTATTTGGTTTTCCATGTGAATATTAAGTCGGCCCAAAGGAAGGCTTGATATTTGACAGGAGTTTATTGTCAATATTTGATTACTACACCAAGAGTACCACTTACAAGTTGATTTTCTGTCCAAAGACTAAAATCAATGTTGTGCTAGGTATCTTGTAATGGGATTTGCCTATTTTGAATCTGTAATCTAAAGTTAAAGTTCAAGTAATTGTAAGCATGTATTAAGTTATCCTTGTTCTATTTTCAGTGAATTCTTCAGCTGCTTCGATATCTGCAAACATAAATAGCATCCATGTGCTTAACGGCACAAACTTTAAGGAATGGAAAGAGAACATTATGATCTTTCTCGGTTGCATGGATCTAGACCTTGCACTTTGGAATGAGCAACCTGCTTCTCTTGAGGATACATATTCTTCTGATGAAAAAAAGGAGATGGAGAAGTGGGAACGCTCAAATCGCATGAGTTTAATGATCATGAAACGTGCAATTCCAGAATCATTCAGGGGCACTATGAATGATGAAGCTAATGCCAAAGTTTTCCTTGAAAACCTTGAAAAGCGTTTTGAACAAAACGAAAAGGCGGAAACAAGTACTCTTTTGAGTAAACTTGTTTCCATGAGGTATAAAGGCAAGAAAAACATTAGGGAGTACATTTTGGAAATGTCTCATCTTGCTTCGAAACTAAAGTCACTCAAGCTAGTATTACCTGATGAACTGCTTGTGTACTTAGTTTTGATATCTCTTACTGCACACTTTAATCAGTTTAAGGTCAGTTACAACTGCCTGAAGGAGAAATGGACTCTTAATGAGCTCATTTCACATTGTGTTCAAGAGGAGGAAAGGATAAAGCAAGATAAGACAGAAAGTGCTCATTTGGCATCCTCTTCTAAGGATACTAAGAAGAGGAAAGGTAAGGAAGTTGCGGTTGCAAGGCCCCAGAATAAGCAATATAAGGAACCTAAGGTTGAAATTACTGAATTAGGTTGCTTTTTCTGTAAGGGGACTAATCACATGAAGAAAGATTGTACCAAGTACCACGCTTGGCGTGCGAAAAAGGTACATCTCTTTCTCTTGTTTGTTCTGAAGTTAATTTAATTTCGGTACCTAAGGATACTTGGTGGGTAGATTCGGCTGCTACTACTCACATAAGTATATCTATGCAAGGTTGCCTGAACTGCCGAAAACCAAATGATGGTGAAAGATACATCTATGTGGGTGATGGCAAGAAGGTGCGAGTTGAGGCTATTGGAAAATTTAGGCTGTTGTTTAAGATCGGTTTTTATTTAGATTTGAATGAGACTTTTGTTGTACCGTCTTTTAGACGGAATTTAATTTCTGTTCCCAAATTGGACATATCCGGTTATACATGTTCATTTGGTGACAATAAAGTTAGTCTCTTTCAAAATTCAAATCTTATCGGTACTGGTCTTTTATCAACATATGATAGCCTATATTTGGTTGATATAATAACCTCATATAATGAAACTTTGCATACAAGTTCAAGTAGTACCAAAAGAAAATTAACTAATGAGAATTCTATGTCGCTCTGGCACAAACGTTTGGGTCACATATCCATTCAAAGAATTCAAAAACTCGTGTCAGATGGAATTCTTGATTCTCTTGATTCCTTAAATTCAGATATTTGTGTTGAGTGTATCAAGGGAAAACAAACAAACAAGACGAGATTAGGTGCTAAGAGAGCTACGGACGTCTTAGAATTGATACATACGGATATTTGTGGGCCATTCCCTACTCCTTGTAGGAATGGTCAACAATACTTCATCACATTCATAGACGATTACTCTCGTTATGGGTACCTATATCTTATTCATGAAAAGTCCCAATCCATAGACGTGTTCAAATCATTTAAGGCCGAAGTTGAAAATCAACTAAGCAAAAGAATTAAATCCGTTAGATCTGACCGTGGTGGTGAATACTATGGTAGATATGATGGTTAAGGTGAACAACGTCCAGGGCCATTTGCTAAATTCCTAGATGAGTGTGGGATCGTCCCTCAGTATACTATGCCAGGCAGTCCTACGATGAATGGTGTAGCTGAGAGACAAAATCGGACCCTTAAGGATATGGTAAGAAGTATGATTTGTCGTACTACTTTGCCAGACTCACTCTGGGGAGAAGCATTAAAAACTGCAACTTATATTCTTAATAGAGTTCAACTAAAGCTACAATCAAAACCCCATATGAACTTTGGACTGGGCAAAACCCAGTATTAAGCACTTACACATTTGGGGTTGTCCAGCTGAGGCTAGGCCTTATAGGCCGAATGAAAAGAAACTGGATGCTAAAATGGTTAGTAGCTATTTTGTTGGATACTCTGAAAGATCCAGGGGGTTTGAGTTTTATGATCCCACTACTAGAACTATTTTTGACACGGGTAATGCTAGGTTTTTTGAGGATATTGAGTTTGGGGGGTGGGGAGATAAAGTTGTTAGAGATTTTGTCTTTGAGGAAGAACATGTGAACATGTGTCTTTCCCTCAAGTTGTTGATCTTGGTCAGGGTGTTCTCATTCCTGACACGGATCACACAACTCCAGTTCAAGACAATCTCGAAAATCTCCCCAATCAAGTTCCTGATATTACTAATGAAAATCAAACTCAACAACCTCAGGAAACTGAAGTGCCATTAAGGAGATCCACTAGAGAGAGGAGAAATGCAATTCCGGATGATTATGTTGTATTTCTCCAAGAACAAGAAAGTGATATTGGGCTTGAGGAAGATGATCCAATCAACTTCTGTCAAGTCATTAAGGGTTCTAACTCTCAAAAGTGGATTGATGCCATGAATGATGAGATGAAGTCTATGAGCGATAACGACGTTTGGGAGCTTGTTACATTGCCCGAAGGTATTAAACCAATTGGTTGTAAATGGATATTTAAAACCAAAATGGATTCAGGGGGCAATGTTATTAAGTATAAAGCTCATCTTGTCGCAAAAGGCTACACTCAAAAGGAAGGCATTGATTAGACCATCGAATTCAAACTCGCCCAATTCCGGTGGTATTTGACAGAACACAACAACATATATGAGATAAGGTAATTCTAGGGAAGGTGTGGTGTGAATTTGGGTTCATTTGGGTGAGTTAGGGTTTTGAGTCAAAACTTTGATTTAAGATTCGACATAAATGACAGAGACTCGAGGGAAACAGATTAGGTATTTTGGATGAGGAGCCTGAGGGGAGCTTAGGTTGTATTGTTGGTTGAGTTAGCAGGTGGCTCTGCCACTGGAGGCGTGGGAATTTAGGGCAGCGTTCATTATGGTTCGTGAATGGATGGGTCTGGGAAGAAGACGAGAATGGGGTGGGGGGTTGTTCGGACAGTATTTTAGTAATGGATGGGGGTTTCTTAGCCGTTAGATCATTAAACCTCGACGGCTCAGATCTAACGTTACCTAAGCGGCGTCGTTTTGTAGGGCAAGAAATTGGATCGGGCTGGGACGGGCCATGGGTTGGATTCAAATCAAATTTGGGCCTAATTAAATCAAGTGTAACAGCCCAAATTAGGCAGCTCTTTTCTTATTCCTAAGCTAAATTATTCCTATTATTTTTTATAAAATCGATTTTGTGGCAAATTCCAAATAAAAAGATTAAAGAGTAAAATGAACTAATTTTAATTTTTTTTGTGATTTTCATATTTTGTGCTAGAACAAATTAACATCTAATTAGCATTAAAATATGAAATTAAATGCAAAATACAAATGTGTATTTTTGTATTTATACGAATTATCTTGCACAAATAAAATGTCACCAATTACCACAAACTTCCACTGAAATTGTAAAATAATAAGAAAATTATTTTATTTGAATTTTTGGATCAATTTGCTTAGCGCAAAAATCACGTGCTCACAGCTGCCCCTCTTTGCGCGGAAACACGAAGAACTTTCGTGCAAAGACAAGTGAGCAGAAACGAGCAATTTTTTTCCGTTCACATATTCCGTGTGAAGCATTTATTTGAAACGTCTGACCGCACCCTGCTCCAGAGGTTGCCTACATATCCTGGGCTAAATAGGAATCAAGTCAATGTAGTTCGGGAGTGTCTGGTAGCTGGGACTACCAGGTGCTGTGATTTCACGGCGATTGCTGTTGCTACTACTGCTCGCTGACCTTCGTTGTTACATCATACCAAAATAAAAGAAGCTAGACTAAACTATGAACTATAAGTTACAAAATTCCTATCTAAAATCTTCAAACTTGCTCTTTTACTTCTTTGTGGTCTTGCATTCCCTTGGTGAGACTTATTGTTGTTACTTCAAATCACGAACTAAGATGTTGCTACTTCTCTCCAAATTGCTGCACTTGAACAATATGCGTTTCATGCGGGTTCCTGACTACAGAACTTGAAATCGAATGTATTCCTCTATTATCCAGGCAGGCTCCTGACTTCTGAAATTTGAATTGCATGTCTATGTTCTCCAGGCGGACTCCTGACTACTGATTTTTGAATTGTATGTCTCTGCTCTCCAGGCGGACTCCTGACTACTGATTTTTTAATTTTATGTCTCTGTTCTCTAGGAGGACTCCTGACTTCAAAATAGACAAAGAGAACTGAAAACTAAAATTGGAATTATATCACCTCTATTTTTCAGGTGGGTTCTTGACTCCAAACTTGAATTGTATGTCTCTGTTCTTCAGGCTGACTCCTGACTGCTAACTTGAAACGTATGTGTGTGTTCTTCATGCGGACTCCAGATTATTGAGACTTGAATTGTATGCATGTGTTCTGCAGGCAGGCACCTGACTACAGGTTGGAAATATATTCCTCTATTATCCAGGCGGGCTCCTGATTTCCCAAAATAGACAAAACAAAGAAAACTTTATGCCCCAATTTTGGAAACTGGAGCTTGTTACCACATACCGATGTCAATAGAAAACTAAAACTTAAATTGCGATAAGAATGAAGTGTGACCTTAATACCTAAATACTGAACCGTATGCCTCTGTTAACGGGGCGGGCTCGCCACTTCAAAGCTAAAATTTAGAACTAAAATGCATGCCTCTGCTTCAGGGCGGGCTCCCCACTTCACAACTTAAATTTAAAACTAAAATGCATGCCTCTATTATCCGGGTGGGCTCCCCACTTCATAACTTGAATTTAAAAACTAAAACGCATGCCTCTATTATCGGGGCGAGCTCCCCACTTCCCAACTTGAATTTAAAAATAAAAGACATGCCTCTGTTATCGAGGCGGGCTACCCACTTCCAAACTTAAATTTAAAAATTAAAATGCAGGCCTCTATTATCGGGGAGGGGGGGGGCTCCCTACTTCAAAATATAAATTAAAAAACTAAAATGCAGGCCTCTGTTATCGGGGCGGGCTCCCCACTTCAAAACTTAAATATAAAAACTAAAATACATGCCTCTGTTATTGGGGAGGGCTCCCACCTTCAAAACTTAAATTTAAAAACTAAAATGCATGCTTATTTTATGGGGGCAGGCTCTCCACTTCAAAACTTAAATTTAAAAACTAAAATGCATGCCTCTGTTATCGGGGTGGGCTCCCACTTCAAAACTAAAATGCATGCCTTTTTTATCGGGGCGGGCTCCCCACTTCAAAACATAAATCTAAAAACTAAAATGCATGCCTCTGTTATCGGGGTGGATTCCCCACTTCAAAACTTGAATTTAACAACTAAAATGCATGCCTCTGTTATCTAGGCGGGCACCCCACTTCAAAACTTGAATTTAAAAACTAAAATGTATGCCTCTGTTATCAGGGCGGGCTCCCCACTTCAAAACTTTATAATTTTACTTTAAAACACGAATCTGAAACAACTTACCTCTCTCTATGCGACTCCTCTTTTCTTTTATTTCAACAATGCCACAGTTGCTGTTAAACTTGATTACTTCCTGCTTTTTTCATAGAGAATTCCTCTTGGTAAACAATTTTTCTGCCCCAGTTTCGACCACCAAAATTTTGTTAGATTAAGAATGATGGTTAGTTGATGGCATTCTTTGCTGCGTCATCCTTTCATTGCCTTGCTTTGTGTTTCCTGATTTCCTCTGAGCTGCCTGACTTTCTGACCGACTTTCACATTCCCCAATTTCTGACAACTTGAATGCTTTTGTACTCCCGATATTGTTTCACCTTTCCGACTCTTTTTCCTGAACCTTCACATTTCCCACAATATTTCCCAGATATTCTACCTATGAAACTTCCGGCGTCTTCCCCTATTTCTCTTTACATCATATTGTTGCTGACATGCTCTGGCCACATTATGCTTTACCTTTTCTGGAAGCTGGTAGTGGGCTTTGAATTCCTTTTCCCTTTTCATTGAACAGAACTGACATTGAAACATTTTAGACAATCAATAAACCCAAAAGAGAATGAAATGCAATAATTTTATGAGTACTTTATCTGCTGGAACAGCTAGCACCAATGATCATGACATGCATTTCGGACTAACCGGCTAAAACAACCCATCTAACCAGCTTTTAGTTGCCATACCTCATTGCCCAGAACTTCCAATCACTTGACTATTTTACCCAAATCTTAACCTCATTTAACTTGCGATGCCATGAAGCCATTTTTACCAACAGACCTTTCTCAATTTGGCATTTCTCATCTCACCTTCGCCTTAAGGTGCCCGTGGGGGTTTTCACCGCTAAGACTCTCTCATTTTATTTTCTCTCAGCTCCTGTCGCCTTACGGTTCATGTGAGGGTTTTCACCAATAAGACTCTCTCATTTTATCTTTCATTTTTCTTTCTTGAACCAGAGTGTTTCCCCTATTGCAAATTACCTTTTTCTGCTCGACTTTGCATTTCTCAAAAATCGATCAGAAGGTCTTTCTTTGGACTGTAAAGTAGGCTTTTGGATGGGTTCAAAATAAGGGTACAAAAGGCTCAAAATAATTTCAGAAATGGGTTAAAATTACAACTTTCGAAATCCAATTTCTCAAAACCATCACGACTTCTGCCCTGTTTCTTTCTTGGGGACTTTTTGATTTTCATTTTGGTATGACTGAACCTCGGAGTAAGGTTGCCTACGTACCCTTTCGGGATAAAGTCAAATGTAGTTCACGACATAGAAATTACTTTTGTTGTTGTGATTCTTTCTTTCATTTCTTTTATTTTCTTTTCTTCTTTTCATTTCCCTTCTCTTTTCTTTTCTTTTTTTCCCTTTTCTTTTCTTTTATTTTCTTTCTCTTTTATTTTCATTTGTGTTGGTACAATTTTCCATGCCGCACTGATACTAATCTCTTGACTAACCAAACTCAATTGTTCAAGGTGGGTGAAATCGTCATTATGTCCAACTCATTATCACACTCAATTTCTTGTATTATTACTTCAGAAAAAAACCGACTTTCAAGATTGGGCCGGGGATTCCTCATGCATGTCATGTTATTGATATTAGCATAAAGGAACGGTACATAGAATAAAACAAACTGAAACAGAATTAAAAGTGAAGAAAGAAAAACAATTGCATTTCATTGACGGAAACGATAACAGGGTTTTAACTCATCCAAATGGACGGAACATAGTATCTGGACTAAAGACCATGGAATAGTCTAGACGGCTTAAATAAAAACAAGACTCACTACCAAGACTTCCAGTCGTTGACTTTTGCCCATGCTCAGGAGAACTGCGCATTTTCCTTGATTGCCCCTTCCTTTTATTCAACCATGTTTACCTCAATGAATAACCTATTGAACCTCTTTTCCGCGTCTCCATCCGCACCACTCATTGACCCAAGAACCATTGATGACATCGGCTTGTTATCTATCCCTTTCGACTGAAACACCACTTTCTCACCGGTTGACTTTTCATTCAAATTGGTTGTGATAGAATGGATTACCGTCTGCGAAGGTTTCTTAGGCTTTCCTCCCTTATGCATCAATTCGATCACATGAGTCTCACGACGATCTGGAAGCGGATTTTGATTGATATTTGGTGCCTCTGGGGCCTGAACCTCAATTCGGTGATTATCAATAAGCTCATGCACCGCATTTTTCAACTTCCAGCATTTCTCAGTATCGTGCCCTGGCATCCTCAGGAGAACTGCGCATTTTCCTTGATTGCCCCTTCCTTTTATTCAACCATGTTTATCTCAATGAATAACCTATTGAACCTCTTTTCCGCGTCTCCATCCGCACCACTCATTGACCCAAGAACCATTGATGACATCGGCTTGTTATCTATCCCTTTCGACTGAAACACCACTTTCTCACCGGTTGACTTTTCATTCAAATTGGTTGTGATAGAATGGATTACCGTCTGCGAAGGTTTCTTAGGCTTTCCTCCCTTATGCATCAATTCGATCACATGAGTCTCACGACGATCTGGAAGCGGATTTTGATTGATATTTGGTGCCTCTGGGGCCTGAACCTCAATTCGGTGATTATCAATAAGCTCATGCACCGCATTTTTCAACTTCCAGCATTTCTCAGTATCGTGCCCTGGCATCCCTGAATAATACTCACAGCTGACCGAATGGTTCGGGTTTCTAAGAGGGGGGTTTGGCATTTTGGGCTCAATTGGGGTCAGCATTCCTAGTTGTTTCAATCTACAAAAAAAGAGTGGTGTAACATTCTCCTAGCGGAGTAAGCGTTTTTCGTTTCTAGGCTTTCTCATTTCTAAAATCTTATTTAGGGCGAAATCCGGCTCCTGGTAGGTAAGCCCTGGGGTGGATATGTGTTTTGTGGAGGTAAGTATGTGTATTAAGGGAGCCGTGCACGCCATTGAGAGTGCACCGGGGGCTGGGTGTATGCCTAGGCGTGATGGACAGAAACGTGTGGCTCTGGTGGCGGATAGTAATGTTGTGGTTGGTCATATGGGGTATATGGGTAATTTAGGTTGTAAGGTTTGGGTTGGTAGTAGGGTGAAGGGTTTCTGGACTAGGACCAAGTACTCACTTCCACTATTGCAACTTTTTCTTTCTTTTTCTTTCCGAGCACACCACCAGTGCTTCTTTGGATGGCCTGGGTGGTGGCTTTAAGTGCGGACTAGCTCAGGATCTTGTTTGATTTCAGTCCTTCCTCGATCATCGCCCCTATCTTTACCACTTCATTGAATGACTTGCCAACTGATGTTACCAAGTGACCAAAGTACGTTGGTTCCAGGGCCTGCAAGAAGTAATCTACCATTTCACTTACCCTCATTCGTGGATCAACTCTCGCTGCCTGCTTTCTCCAACGGAGACCAACCTCTCTAAAACTCTCTACTGGCTTTTTATCATGTCTCAACAATGACAGACGTTCGGAGACTATCTCACAGTTATACTGAAAGTGTCCTATGAATGCTTGTGCCAAGTCATCCCATGTATACCATCTACCAGGATCCTGTCTCGTGTACCATTCCACCGCGGACCCGCTTAAGATTTGACAAAAATAGGCTATCAACAACTCATCCTTCCCCCCAAACACCTCTTATCTTACTACAAAAGCCATGCAGATGGGCTACTGGGTCATCGTGCCCCTCATACAAGTCAAACTTAAACCCCGCAAGCAATTGAACATCGGGAAATAGAGATAGGTCTTTGAAGGCCACGCTGACCTGGCTGACTATATCATGCATGTTCCTGAAGGATTTCTCTAGGCTACTGGCTTTACGAATCACTTCCTCTTGTTCCGCATTCTTCACTGGTTTCTCAACTTCTTTGGGGATCTAAACTTGGGGGGTATAGGTATATGGCTTAGGAGCTTTAAAGTTGGTTCATGAGGTTAATATTTAGTATCGTGAGCTTGAAAAAGTGGCTCACTAGATGATCTTTGTAATGTGACTGGAGCAGGTGCCACAAAGATTGGAGCCAAGGGTGGAGGAGGGTTCTGTTTGGGTGGTGGAGCCGGAGGAGCGTATGAAGTGGTCGCATAGCCCTGAGCGTGATATGGGAAGGATGGAGATGTGTTAGGAGTAGGACGCTCATGAGCCTGCACTAGAGGTGGGATATAGGACGGGTTGGTGGGGTACGAAGGTGTCAGGTGCCCCAGAGACCATGCTTGGTACATTTCATCCATCTGTGCTTTCAACTTCCTCATCTCTTCTTTCATAACACCCACATCATTCACCTCGACCTCTTTTATAGGGTCTACAATACTGGAGTCAGATTCTTGTCCTGTCATCTTATCTTCGACCAAGTATTATATGGGTGAGTTGCCAGAATTGCCAATCAACTAACCCCTCTTTGAACTCAACATCAACAGCAAGTTAGTTAATGGTTAGAGCATGAGCAGATTTGATAACCGCACGTTGGGAATGAATGCAGCTAAACAGTTTAACGGATTCTATATGCATTTGCTCAACTGCTTGCATCATCCCGGCTTTTCCTTATTTCTGATTGCAAAATTTCTCTCTTTTCTTTTCTTCTATTTTTTTTCTTTTTGTCTTTGTTCTTGCCTTTGCCTTATTTTGTTCTTATTCTCTCATTTCCTCTTGTTTTGCTATTGTTCCTTAATGGTTTCTGTTTTCCCTCATTTATTTTCCTTTCCTCTCTTGTTTTTAACCCTTTTTCTGTCATTTTCTTTCTCATTTTTCCTCTATTTTCTTTTTCTCTCTTTTTCTTGTTCCTTCGCTCTTTTTTTATTTTTTCTTTTTTTTTGTTATGGTCGAATTCTATGTGGATTGCCGACGTATCATGCCCCCGCATGAATCAGACGGGGCGTAGTTCGTACAGACAAAATGTAAATAATAAAACCTATTTTGGAACTTTCAATTTTCCTAATAACAACAAAACTAACCAACTTAATGATGAAATACATGCTCGAACATCAAACGGCCCATATACTCTAATCAAAAGAAATACAAACCCTAAAATAAAATGATTGATTCCTTCCCCTATATGCCAATTTTGATCCGAATGGTATTCACTTGATTACTGGCTCTTTTTATTATTTTTTTAATTAAAATAAATGACGTGGCATTGCAAACACTCAGCACCTCGGGGGCGAAGATATTAAGGTGTCCTTAGCTAACTTGTCAAAAATAAAAATTGACAAAAAATGGTTGTTTTTGCAAAGTCAGCCTTCCGGCGCCCTTGGGAACATTTGGCTATTTTTGACAAAAAAGGCATCACCTGGTTTATTTATGACAAAAATTAAAATTTTGACTTTTTTTTTTGGAAATTTTTGTAAAGGGGAGAGTGGACCCGATGAGGGTTGCCTACGTATCTCACGCCCTGCGAGAATCAAACCATGCGTAGTTCAGGCAAATTAACCGAATCAATTTAAAAAATACTCTTTGTGGTTTTCAATTTTAGACATTTCATTAAAAAATAATTTTATAAACAAGACTCTTTTTGATTTTAAGTTTTCACGGAAAGACAAACTATTTTCCTTTTCTATTTTTGAAGATCAGACGAAATACGACTCTTTTCATTTTCAACAACCAATTTTTCCAAACTAAAATACGAATACTTTTTCTATTTTGCCTTTTCAACAAAAAACAACCTATTTTTCCGAACTAAAAATAAAGACTCTTTTATTTTTCTTTTTTCTTCAACCAACACTAAAACAGCCTACTTTTCAAACTAAAAGACTCTATGTTTTTCGCAAACAACTTCCAAAAATGAAAGAATTTTTTTTCTATTTTTCCTTTACTTTTTAGTAAAACAAAACAAAACATTTTCTTTCTTTTATCGGCAGAGTTTCGACAGTACTTGGGCCTTGGTTTTTCTAAAATAATCAAATAACTCTCCAACTGTTATTTCTCTCCTTCTCTTTTTTTGTCTTTTTTCAATTTTTTGACATTCCCGCCGGTCAGCATGCAGGTGCGAGAAAAATATATGTACAGAACAAGTAGGATGCATCAAGATGGCCTCTTTCATTTCAGGTGGCTAGCCCTAGACGGACACAACCCGTGTGTTGAGTACCCTAAGTCAAATGCATAATGATGCAAATAAGCGTTCATACTAGGGATCCGGCATGAAGTCACATTATTCTAGGTTCAAAATCTGGGTATGTGTTCTAGACTGTGTGCCCGAGCGGACAACTCGAGTCGAGGAGGGGACAGCATACCGGTAACCTGCGAGATCATCCGGCTTTGCAACTTATCCCGCCTCTTTCTTATTTCAGGGTATGACACTAACAGAATAGGGAGTCTCAACCAGTAAGCACATCCCCGAGGTGAAAAGAGAAGGGTGTCGGCACAGTTTATATACAGTTCAGATAATATCAAAGCGCTAACATTTAGTATATTATGCATGAAACATGTAGGAAAATCAGATATAGCCAAATACAATAATTTATCGAAGCTCGAGTTTTGAACCCTAAACAAAATGTTCTGGGATCTTGTCCCCAGCAGAGTCTCCAAAGTTGCCACACCTCCTTTTTTCAATGTGCACCCACACAGAAGGGCGTAAAGTACTTTTTTCAATTAAAGGACAATCGTAATGGGATTTGATTATTAATTGTTTCAGAGTCACCACTTGGAAGATTTATGGTGTCCCAAGTCACCGATTTGAATCCCGTACTGAGGAAGATTCTGAATTTGTTAACAGTCCACGAACCAAAAATCCGGATAAGGAATTCTGTTTACCCTGGAGAAGATATTAAGCATTCTCGGGTCTCACGGTCCTAGCACGGTCGCTCAACTGTTGTATTTGATTTTATCTGATTTTAATACATGCTAGCTTATATGACTTTTATTTATATATCGCTTTGCCATTATCTATTTTAAAAGACTTGCGACATCGTGAAAACACGTCTATTACCACGTCGCCATCAAGGAACCCGTGGTCATCAACACATTTCGACTTCAGTCGAGATTTTGATTTGGGTCGAATCAATGTGCGCCCGAGTTTAGCAAGGTAAATTATTAAAAACGTGCCTAAAGATTCTAGCGTATTATTACTTTAGGGAAGACCGTAAAATTCACTAAACGGTCCTCCCATATTCTAAATTATTTCGATAACCATTTACTGAGGGCCCCGCGATTTGTTTTGTTGGGCGAGGATCATCTCATTATTCATTAAAAGGTCAAACCTAAAGGGAATTACGTTTTCTAGTTATTTGTTGTGTCTCTAAAAATAAGAGAATACTGCTTGACTAATGTAATAAATTTGGGCTTTGGGGAATTAGTGAACAATTTAAAAAGAAACAATGTCTAAGTAATTTTGGGCCTGAAACTTGCCCAATGCAAGCACACTACACGGACAGGCCTTGGGGAGGTTAAGGGGTCGATTCTCTAAAGCTACCAAACACAAGATTGGCTCCAATTGCATCCAAACTAACGCCTCAATTAATCAGCACGTTATTATACCATAATGAATTAAATACAAATAATCATTTTAGTTGTCTATCTACTGAAATAACTCAAATACCATTACAGGTGACAAGTCAAGCCTGGTATTATAACCTTCATTCAAAGTGTTTCATAATGCACTAACACTAAGAAGCTGGTCATCAAATACCTGTTGAGATTACCATTTGCAACAAAATACATGTTTAAAAGTAAACTACCATTCCAAGATTCAGTCTGATTTGTAGTCCATACTATATTATACTAATAACACAAAAGATAAGCCATCATGATGAATTAATTCAACATACAAAGGGTTTATCCAGTTTAAGACAAATCTCAAAAATCCAACACCATTCTATACCCTAATCATCAACTATACAGTTATATAGCCCGGATGGATGTCTAATGTATGCAATTTGATTAATACAACTATGAGTATTCAAATAAGTAGAGGTGAAGATGTCTAAGCTTGGTCTGATTTTGAATTACAATTTCAGAACAACACACAAAACTTCAATTGTATTTCATGTTCAATAGGTGAAGTTACATCAACCCAAGCTGAGAATGTGTACCTGGAAATCGCAATACAGCGAAATTGAGAAGCTATCAGCATAATATGTGTAGCAACAACAGTCAACGAGAACCAAATCAACAGCAAACTCGAATTTAACCCAGAAAATATACTCAAACCAAGACCCAAATAGATTTGAAAACCTAGCAGCAACAACAGACAACCAAAACAGACTGAATGAACCCAAAAATTGCTTGAAATCAACAATGAATGACTCAGAAATTTCAGTAACTAATGAGAGAACCAAAAAAATGAGAATTGATAACTAGAACGTCAAAATTAGACTACAATTTCTAACGAAAAAGTGATTTTTTTTTTTGGATTTTCTATAGCTTTGTATTTTTTTGGTTTTTTAAGAAGAAAAATAGATTTCAGATCTAATGTTCAATCTAAAATATGGAATTTAGTATTTCTGGAAAGATAACTACTATTTGGGGGAATTCTAGCTCCAGGACCAGACCTCTAAGGCATGACACCTGCCTTATATAGGCCAGAAAAAGAGCAGCCCTGCAGATTCTATCCTTTACCCCTTACCCCCTATTAATTTTCCTATTAACTTAGATATCCCTAGAGTGTTGACTTATTCGCAAAGCTGTATTACCCAAAACCTAAAAATTTCAATCCTACCCCTACCTAGAAGCTTCTTTTGTTGTTACACCTAGGATTCCTAAAGTAAATTTTCCCTTTTTATCCCAGATTAACCTTAGCCCTTTTACTCACTTATCATTTCCCTAAAAAATTTGATCTTCTCTCACCCTCACATGACATTCCACACTTATCCTATAACAGAAAATATTTCCCTTCTCAAATCACCAAAATACCCCTGAACAACCCTGAAATTACTAACCCTCCCAACCTCGACTAACCTCAGCCCTTTTACCCTAGTTAAAACCTTATTGAAATCAATTCCAACAAACTAAACAGCTATACAAAGTCACAAACAAAGCAATCGACCCACATCAATTCCAGAAGAACACAGTATAAAATCATTGTGAAGTCCTAAATCAGTATCTTATTGAACAAATGAGATAATTAATTAAGCTAGACAAATTAACAATTGAGCATTCAAACTAATAATGAATCAAAGCCAAATAAAAACTTAAACAAAAGACTGAAAACTGGCCTAAGACAAATTAACTTATCAATTATAACAATCAAAAGATGAACTTAGATTTAACTAGAAACGAAACTTATGCTCAATTGAACCAAACAAAACGACGAATCAAATTAAAAGCTAAAGAGAGAAAAACTTACTTAATTAAACCTTCAAATCAAAATTCCGAAAAAATAACTTCGAGTTCTTATTATAGGTCTATTTCATAAGCAATAGACCTATGATATTAGCCCGAAGTCACTCGTCTTTGAAAAAAAACCTTCAGACAGCCCAAATGGTTAGACCCTCGGATACAAACTCGCCCAATTCCAGTCGTAATTGATAGAAAACAACAAGATATATGAGATGAGGGAAGTCCAGGAAAGGTGTGGTGTGAATTTGGATTCATTTGGGTGAGTTAGGGATTTTAGTCGAAACTTTGATTTAAGATTCGACACAAATGACTGAGATTCGAGGGAAACGGATTGGGTATTTGGGATGAGGAGCCTGAGGGGAGCTTATGGTGTATTTTTTGTTGATTTTGGAGGTGGCACCTCCACCGGAGGCGTGGGAATTTAGGGCGGCATTCATTATGGTTCGTGAAAGGAGGGGTCTGGGAAGAAGACGAGAATGGGGTGGGGGCTGTTCAGACAGTATTGTGGTAATGGATGGGTGCTTCTTAGTCGTTAGATCATGAGACCTCGATGGCTCGGATCTAAAGTTACCTGAACGGCATCGTTTGGTAGGGAAAGAAATTGGATCGGGCGGGGACAGGGCGTGGGTTGGGTTCAAATTGAATTTGGGCCTAATTAATTCAACTGTGATTGCCCGAATTAGGCAGCTCTTTTGTTATTCCTAAACTAAATAATTCCTATTATTTTTTATAAAATCTATTTTGTGGCAAATTCCAAATAAAAAGATTAAAAAGTAAAATGAACTAATTTTAATTCTTTTTGTGATTTTCATATTTGGTGCTAGAACAAATTAACCTCTAATTAACATTAAATTATGAAATTAAATGCAAAATACAAATGTGTATTTTTGTATTTATATGAATTATCATGCACAAATAAAATGCAAACAATTATAATAAAATTCAACATAAATTGTAAAATAATAAGAAAATTACTTTATTTGAATTTTTGGAAGAATTTGCGTCGGGAAAAAATCACGTGCTCACATAAACTATTCTAGATGCTCGTGAATTGTGACACCCTGATTTGGGTTGTAATTGAGTTGTACTTCCGCTAAGTAATATTATTGAACCATCTTTAAAATTGTATACTCATGTTTATTTAATTTCAAAAAGTCAAATTGGGTTGGTTGGATGGCCTTGTCATCACGACATACGCCATCGTGACCGGAGCGGGGCTTGGGTCATGACACAAGAGATCCCCCATGATCCCAACAAAACCTACTAGTGTCTTATTCTAAAAATTTCCAATGGCAATAACATAAAAAAATTTAGACCCAGTGGTCTATGCAACACTATTTATAAAGTCATCAAAAAAATCCTTGCTAATAGACTTAAACATTTCCTTGACCAACTTATTTTCCTTTACCAAGATAGCTTTATAAAAAATAGAAGGGCTTCGGATAATGCTATCATCATACAAGAACTCATTTCAAAAATTTATAAATTAAAGTAGAAACAAGGTCATATGCTTCTAAAAATCGTCCTTGAAAAGGCTTTTGACCGTTTAGAATGGTCATTTGTGCACTACACTCTAACTTATTTCAAAATCCCTCCAAAAGTTAAGAGAATTCTCTTAAATTTCATCTCAACTAGCTCTATAGTTGTTCTAGTAAATGGCTATATTACTATCTTTTTTCAACCAACCCGGGGAATTAGGCAAGGTGACCTTATATCTCCTTGCATATTCATCCTCTGCCTTGAAATGTTATCATGTTATATAAATCATCAAGTTTATGTTAGAAATTGGGATCCTATTACCTTAGAAAAAAAAGGTCCTAACTTCTCTCACAGTTTCTTTGCTTATGATCTTACCTTAATGGCCAAAGCTAATGTAAAATCAAGCCATACAATTAAAAAAGTCTTGACCTTTTTTGTAATCTCTCAGGCCAAAATATTAACACCACCAAGCCAAATATTATCTTCTCCACAAATTTGCCACCAAATCTTACTAATGAAATTACAAATATTCTTAGTATTAGAAAGAGTGATTCCTTTGGTACTTATCTGGGCTTTCCAATCCTTAATAAATACCCCTAGACTAAAATACTATCAATTTGTCATTGAGAGGATAAGAGCCAAACTAACGTCTTAGAAAATAAAGTTCCTGGATATAGCAGGTCGGACAACTCTCTCTCATTCCTGTCTAAACTCAATTCCAAACCACTACATGCAATTTACCCTCCTCCCTATGAACATCCTCAAAAATATTGACAAGGTTCGAAGGAATTTCATATGGGGTATTATTAATGAGAAACGGAAAAATCTCCTCATTAATTTGTAAACCATTTGTCAACCAAAACGCATGGGAGGCCTGAGTCTCCATAAGGCTAAAGATAAAAATATTTGTAATCTTGCTAATCTTACTTGGAGGACATTACAAACCCTACTACTCCATGGGCTCAACTCATCATTAATGCCTATGCAAAACGTTCAAAACACTAGGAATACTTCTTATATATGGAAAAGTATTCAAAAGGGGTGGGAAATATGTTTCAAAGGTATCAATTGGCAACTTCATCACCATTCTAACATGAATATTTGGGAGACCAATTAGATCCCTAACCTAGAAAGGCTTAGGAATACAATAGAAGGCCCTTTATGAAAAATGACCACCACTTAAAACTAAGAAATATTTTTGATGGCAAGAAGAGGCACTTTGCTAATTTATCCCTTAATCTTCCGGATGATATCAAGGATTACATATCAAAAATAAAAATCCTTATTAAACGTCCTAATAGTGATATCCCTATCTGGCCCCTCAATACAAAAGGAATTTTCTCAAGAAAAACTTGCTACTCTTTAATCAACGCTAATGAGAGCGATGATATGGATTTTCACTGGATTTGGGTCTTGCCTTGCCCTAATAAAATAAAAAAAAATCTTTGGCAATGCCTTCATAATATAATTCCTTATAGTAAATATCTCGCAGAAATGGTCTTAATATAGATCCTCGTAATCCTATATATAGAAATCATATAAATGAATCCATCATTTATATCTTCCTTAAATGCCAAGCAAGAAAACATCTTTAGGAACCCATTGGATGGCAAAATGTCTATAGGGAGGATGGGGAACACTGGCTAATCCAATTAAAAAAATTTAATTACACCCTTAACAACAATTTGTAAACTTGGAATCTTTTCGTTCCTTTTGTAATTTGTCATATTGGATCAATAGAAATAACAACAACCAAAATACTACCAATTTGCCAATAAACATTAACCTCATCACGAATAGAGCTATTGAATTTTGCCTTTTAACTTAAACTAATGTGCTACCATCTCTAAAGCTCCATATTAAGTTTCGATATCATAAGCCTCCAATAGGATGATTTAAACTGAAAATTGATGCTTTCTTCCACAAAGACATGCAAATTTGTGGCCTAGGTAGGTAATTAGAAATACTAAAGGTGACTGGATTGTTGGCGACAACTGCTCATGCAAACGGCTTTCTACAAGCTAAAATCGAAAATCTATGAGTAAGGATAAAAAACAGCCCATGTTTCTACTTCAAATTGAAACGGATTCCACGGAGATAATTCTATCAATGAAACAAGGTAAGAATCTATACGCTAACACTATTCTAAAATGCAGGTCATTAATGCACCAACATAAGCAAGTAATCCTCCAGCACGAATTCCGGTAAGGGAACATGACAGCTCACCAGCTAGCACACATGGGAATTGTAAATGCAAGGAAGAAGAAGAAAGATTTTGTTGCCCCTCCAAAAGATTTTAAAATCCTAGTAGAACATGTTGTACTAGAACAATGTGTTTTTGAAAAAGACTTATCATATGATGCTTGGAATACATTAGCAAGCATAGGCAATCAAAGTATCCTATGTGACACTAACTAATTAAAAAAGGTTTAATTTGGTTTTTTATTTATCAAATTGGGTCCAGTATTTTTATATTATTAATTATGTATTAAAAATCATCTTGGCCTTTTAAATTAATTTTCAGAAACCATTAACTATCTTTTATATATTAAAAGAGGAAATGGCTATTTAAATTTTAGCCAAGTTTTCAAATCTAACCCAAATCAAAACCCTATTTCCCAGCCCAATTTTTAATTAAATCTGACCCTAAACCTAGTAAACCCTAACTTATTCTGTATCCCCACCTACCCCATTTAATCTAGGCCGTTGATCATTCAGATCAATGGCTACCATTCCACCTGCCCAAAATAAACCCAAACGACCTCCCTTAACCTAATTCATTTTCACCAACCCGCCGCCCTTGAATCCCCTTCCTATCCAATTCTCTCTGCAAACCCTAGCCGCCCCCACCAAAATTAGACATAATTCCCTCTATTTCTCACTCAATCAATGGACTTTCATGGTTGTTTGAGACGTTTACTGGTCTCCTATTTCAACTAGTTTTCTATTTTTGTGATATCAAAGAAACATCTCAATGAGATCTAATATTTGCTATACTTCTATCTATGGTTTTTTCGCAGCCAACCATGGTCATTCGAGTTAGATCCATGGCTTTTCCGGCTAGATCGATAACTTTTCGAAGTCTTTTTCATTTTTCTGGGTTCTTCAAAACCCTAACATTATGGACTTTCCAATTTTCCTTCAGATTTGTCTTAGATCTGTGTATGTATGAACCTCTCTAGTGTTTTCCTTAAAGGTTTTTTAACTTTTCAAAAATGACTCTTCGTCTTCAACAATTAGGGTTTTCTCAATCTCATTTAAAAAATCTCTTCTCCAATTTTCAGTGTTGTTTTATGATTTTACTATGTTTAAATGTTTTGCTTATGTTTTTCTTCTACCTGGTTCATCGTGTTAAAACCCTAGGTATTTTTGGTTTTATCTGGGTTTTGAAACTATATTTGTTTGTTTTGTATGTATACTTGTTTCGATTAAGTTCTTTGTGTTTAGATCCTCCTCTTCTTTGTTGACTTATTCATAGTTCTTACCATTTTTAACTCGACTATTATTAAAACCCTAATTTCTTAAAAGACTTTCCTCATACATTGGTGTGAGTTTAAAGGGTTCTTTATCTATTTCTGAACTTCTTATCTGTTAGTTTGGTTTTTCACCCTGGTTTTATGTGTCAGCCATGACTACTTGACCTGTTGATTCGATGTTTCAAATGGGATATACTTTGCTACTAGTGTTAGTGATGTATATGTATATAGTTTCTTCTTTTGCCAATATGTTTGGCCTTGCATGTCTGATACTCATGTTCATTTTTTTATTTTTATATATCGATGTACAGAATCATGAATCCTTCTTGATTGATCTTGGATATGGTTTAATTGCAAGGTTTTCTTATAAACCCTAATTTTACTCATTTGTTTAAAGGTGATTGATTCTCTTCCTTTATTTACTATTATGTTTTACCCTGTTGAATCCTTTCTCTGAATTAAGTATATTTTGTACTTAGACTCAATTATTTACTCTATGCCTTAACTATCCTTGGTATGGTCAGAAATCAATCTTCCTCACATTGATTTTCTTTCCTTAATTATCCCTTTTAGTACCTGTTAAGTAGTAATTTTTTGATTAAAGGGAAGTACTTACATTAATGAGATTCTAATTGTGATTATTTCCATATTTATATTAAACCTTTACTTGTTATGTTATCTTATACTCATTTTAAAGCTATAAATACCCTACCCTATCTTCTCTAAAGAGACGAACAACTAAGTTTAGAACACACATACACATTCAAACTCTTTTTTCTTTCTCTATTAGTTGTGCTATTGTTTTGTCTAGTCGACTGAAAGCTAAGGCTAGACTGTGGAACTCTACTTGCTTTACTTTTCCACTTTGCTGCTTTTACTAGTATGTCCTAGTTTAATTTTAAAGCTTCAAAAATAGCATGATTCTTTCATATTCAGTTTCTCTCATTCTTGGTCTACTTCTTCTTGTGGTTCTGTTGTGAAACCTGCAGTTAAGTTACATTATCAGCATGCTATAATGTCTCCCCTCCCCTTTTAGATTAACACACTCCCCTATGTATGTGTTATTTTTCACTTATTGTATGCTCACCATCCTATGAATCCCAAGTCCCAATCCCTTCAATGTGTTTATGCTCTTTTTAGTTTGTGATTGTGCTAGTATCAGTTAATGTTGTGCATATCCAAATAGTCCTAAGACCCCTGATAGGGCTATGTATTTACAGTCAAACATCCTCTACGTCCCCAACCCCCTGCTCTCCTATTTGTAACTGCTGAAGCATGCACTCCAATCTAAATTTGTTCTGTGTGTTGTTGTTACTCCTAGTCCCTTTCCTCTTCAAAAATTATTTTTACTAGGCAGTCCTTCTAGTGTTTTACAAACTCACTTCAAACATGTTGTTTCTAAAACTATCCTTTGAGTCTATGTCCAGCACTCTCACATGCACTCCTAGATCATTAGGTTTTGACCCTCTTGTGTGAGCCTTGCTTTGGGAACCTTGAGCTCCCACTGAACCTGGACACATAAGGGCTGGCTCTTCCACACTTCATTTACTATTGGTTATACAGTATGGGTGTGGCACTACCCTGGATCCCTCGAGGTCCTTAGGGAACTCTGACACACCCAGATATGAGAAAGGCTTTGGAACAGTATTGTCATTTGAAGTTGTTTATCACATAACTTATAGAGGAAGACAGGATCTGGCTTCTTACGGTTGTAACTTCTTATATTTGCATTTCATATGTAATTCTATCACAGGGTCTGTAATAATTTGTACACAAGTATTAAGGTGGCTAGTGAAAAGGGACGGAAAATATGCATGCCATAGTTGTTCAAGGGTAGAGAACATGTTATTAGGCTTATATTCCAAGTTGTGCAATAGAAATCATGTTTAGGATAGGATTCATGTTTCCTGCTTCAGCATCTCACTCACTAATCCATGTTCGTGTCCACCACTTAGAAATCCTGCTTCTAGGATGAATAATTAAAAACTATTACTCAAGAAGTCACTTCTTATTAATTATCCAACTCTTTCTTATATTTAGAAACCATGCCTTAGGAACTCTGCCATCTGCATGTCCATATTAGATATCATGTTCTAGGATCCTATTTGCATTTTTGTCATGACGCTTCTCGTGAAGACAAGGCCAGCCAACTAACCCAAATCTTGTATTTAGCCAGCTAACCCAAATCCTCTTTTTAACCATTATTAAACATAAATGAATAGAAAGTACAACTTAATGGCATTAAAACTATTAATTACAACCCAACACAACTCGATCGGAGTGTCACAATTCACGAGCATCTAAAGAATACTAAACACCACTACAGGGCCAAATATATATATATATATATATATATATATATATATAATAAAATCTGAGTTCAAAAGACGAAGTCCGATGCCGAGAACTCTGGCGGTCACCTTGCTCAGCTACAATAGTAATACCATCAATCAGCTAATAATCCGCTACCGGGCAAACAATACCTGCTACTGCATGCGAGGTAGGGAGTAAAGTGAGTACTCCAACTCAGTGAGTAATAAGAGCAAATAATAACTGAGTGGCAAGAAATCACGTAAGAGCACTCCATCATGCAAAATGGGATAGCACAACCTTTTGAGAAAAAACAGTAAAATCCGAGAAAATACTTTAAAATAAATATGGCTCAGTTAAAACCTCTTTTGAAAATATCATTTCTCCAACAGTCAAGCAAATGGATGCATGATCAGATGGTGCAAGTCCGCACCCAAATCAGCCCCTCGAGCACAACACTCCACTAAAAAGTAACACCAGGGTATCTGGTAACAGTGCAAGAAATAGCATGAATGCCAATGAAATGATAGTGTTGAATGTCATGCCACGTCGTACAAACAGGAACCAATGCATGAATGCAATGTAAAACACATGACCGTTGCAATGCGCAGCCCGATCCATTATGATACACGCGCTCACTGTGGGAGTTCAGACTTCGGCGAGGCTCCTACAACCCAAGCATAATATCAATATCACACCGCTGCGGTGTGAAGCCTGATCCATGCACAGTCCAAAAATGCACTTAAGCAACTTGCGCAATATTAAAATAACTGTTCTCAGCTCATAACGTCAGTAAAAATATCGTTTAAGTTTTTTAAATCTTAGAAAGATGGCTAAGTTTGCAAGACAGTATTTAAAATCTTGGACTGAGATCAAACAGAAAAGAGTAATGCAAAAACAGTGATATCAATCCCGGAAGGATTCAAATAATCGATACAAATCCCAACACATGACAATTAGCCCAAATCATGATAATATCAAGTAGTTTTAGTCAAATACGCGATAAAATCAACAATCGGGATGGACCAATATCACAATCCCCAACGCTGCTCCACCCCACGCCCCTATTCGGCATGCAATTCACCTTAATACAGCACTATGATGTGCAAATCTGGGGTATCAAACCCTCGGGATATCATTTACAAGTATTACTCACCTCGAACCGGCAAAATCTCAAACACGTGACTGCTTTGCCCCTCAAATCAGCCTCAATGCACGTCAAATCTAACTAAAATCAGAGGGAATACATCACAATATGCCAATGGGACTTTTCCTAATCGAAAAATAGTCGGAAAATAGCAACAATCTCGAAACTAACAAAACCTGAGTCCCGGTCCCACTTCTCAAAAAATTACAAAACTCACATTATCGGATTTTTTGTCTCGCCACGAGTCCATACATATCAAATTTATCAAAATCGGAGTTCAAATTACCTTTCAAATCCCAAATTTTTCATTTAAAAAACCAAGCCCTAGTTCTTCAAATTTATACCCAATTTTCTAAAAATTAAAGGTTAATTCTTCAATAAAATAGCATTTCTAGGTCACGAGACTTACCTCCAATCAATTCCCGTCAAAATCCTCTTCAATTTCTACAAAAAATATCTTTATGTGGTCAACAATGGAAGAAATAATGAATGGGGTCGCGAATGATGTAATATAAAAACCCGTCGAGACACCCAATTTTTACCCTACACGAATGCGGCAAACACCCCCGAATTCGCGATGAACAAATTCCACTGACCAATAATTTACTCTACATGCGATGCTCTGAGTCCTCCAACTATACGATCGCGATCACCACTACGCGAACGCGAAAGCGATTCAAGGGTCCTCAACCTACGTGAACGCAAACTCCTTATCGCGAACACGTTGAACAAACCAGACAGGGCCCCAGGCCCCTTCTACGAGAACGCGAGGACAACAACGCGAATGCGATGGCCCTGGAAACTTTACTAAGAGAACAGAGGGTCCCTCCTGCAAACGTGAAGCCCAAATTTGGCCTGCAAAAGCTGTGTATTTTCTACAATATCCTAAGTCCAAAAATCTTCTGTTTAGCCATTGGAAATCACCCCGAGGCACCCGGGACCTCAACCAAAAACACAGATGTGACCCAATACCTTACTCAAACTTGCTCGAACCATCAAAACACTATAGTTAACGTCAAATCATCAAATTTCCTCAAATCAAATCCCGAGTTCAACTAAAACTTCTGAAACTCACATTTAATCAAAAACCCAACCAAACGGCGTCTGAATAACCTGAAATTTTGCACACATATCCAAAATCACCTAACGAAGCTACAGAAACTCTCAGAGTTCCATTCCAACCCTCGGATAAAATTCTCTCCTATCATCCAACCCTCGGATCAAAATCTCGCCTATCAACCGGATTTTGCCAAAATGCTAACTTCGCCAATTCAAGCCTTATTCTACATCGGACCTCCAAAATCAGTTCTAATCATTATCCTAAGTCAAATCATCCCCCGAAGCTAACCGAATCACCAAAAATTACATCTGATCCCTCCAACTCAATATTGAACATTCCGTTGACTTTTGCAACCTAGGCTTTAATTAAAGAGACTAAGTGTCTCATTTTGTTATCAAAACCATTCCAAATCAACTCTCAGACACCACATACCGATAATGAAATATGAAGAAGAAATAAATGGGGAAAACTGAGCAATAACACATGAGACAGTGGGTCGGATCTTTATATCCTCCCCAACTTAAACAAACACTCGTCCTCGAGCATACCCAGAGTTGAACTAGAAGACAACCAATAGCTGAATGACCATACCAAGCATATGCCCGGGGTGATCCCACGTCACCCTATCTCACATAGGTCTGATAATACAACACGGCTGAAATTTCACAGTCCATTTAGACCATAAACCATATAACCATATTGCCCTTTCTGAAATCATACCCATAATAAACCCGAACTAGCTGTAATAACCCACACATGCGACCTGGTGAAATCATACAATATGCCACACAATCCAACACTCGAAATGATAGTCTTTATTCACAGCAATTGGCCACAATACCCTAATACCAATAGAAACCTCTTATTAGATACAGTCTTATTCCAACACTTTCATATACTTCCAACGATAAATAAAAACACGTGATAAACTGTAACCATTCCTCATATCACCCATACACGAAGCCACTTCCTTCTTGACTAATACGACATAGATTTTCGGGCCGAACCTCGATATTACCCTTCCAACAAGCTGAAATCAAATATGTTCGTAACCATTAATGACCCCAACAATCACCTCTAATCCAACATGCCACTTTGGTGATATGACATCTCAACACAGGCCTAGGCCACAACTTGCATAATACATGCACCAATATGAAACGACCTGAATATACTCAAATCATGAAATTGACTCAAACGGAAGAGTTGTACCTCAAGCGCATCAGTTCCATCACAACACAAGGCTGAGACCCCATCTCATATCATAGAAATAGAACACCTGAATCTACCCCAAAAGGTCATATCTCCACGTGGTCTCGCCACAATGCACGATCCTGTCCAAATACTACTACATATGAAACACCTCAAGTCACTATGCTCAAAATTGTCAGCCACACACAATTTGATGTCTGAATCCAAAGTAATTCATTACACCCACGGTGAAACAAATAACACATGACATGCAACCCGATAGGTCATAAACAATACCCCATTTACCAAGCAACACCCAATTAATCTTCCCTCTTAACTATCTTAATAAATCCTCAATAGAACCACACCACATGTGTCCATATCCAACAAATCATAATATCTCACAGCACCAAAAACAACTCATAAATCTCCCCAAAATCTCTAAGAAGATCAATAACGATTGAATCAACCTATCCCTCATCAACTCATTTCCAACCAAGCTAACTCAAGCCAAGTACATAGCCATATCAGTCTGCCCACGAACTCAATACCAAGAAGCTTGAAATTGCCCCTTCCACTACTATTATTCCTGTCGGAGCCATACGATAGGGTATCCAGCACCAGATCGAGATCGAAATAAAAAACCTTGCCCGGCCACAAGAAACACATCCGAAAAGCCCCTGAACACCGGAACTAAATCAATGGTAGAAACCTCTGCGCTAACATCCGCCACGAAGTCCTAATTGAGGAAAGAAATCCTTCTTAGTCGTCCGCTAGTCTTTGGAATATATCTACTCTGCAAGAACATAATCCAATGCACCTTGCCACTCGACCCGTGGCATTACCGACATAGCCCGTAGCATAATAGTCTAAAATAACCCCACACTAAGACAACCAGTCTGAAATTCAACATCACATCCAAAATCTAACATATCAGCAAATAAAGATCCACTCTAGCCTCCAAAGCCTAATTGCCACTAAACGGTGCTGAATACACGCGATCCACAACCACGACACAGACTCTATCGGAGAACTCCCAGTCTTAAACTCCATATAACACACAAATCACAATATTGGATCCTACATTCCGTCGTATGATACATATCACACATCAAGTACCCATTCATTCCACGAAAGATAATCTAAAATTTCCCTGTGCCATCAATAAACTCAAACATCAATAATCGATCCAACAAGAAAATTCCGCAATCCCACCGAAGTATTATCCGTTTACATCACCTTCCCCTTTTACTGAACATATACCCCTGTCAAATCACTAGAATAGTAATACCATTTTCCTTAATCATCTGAAGATCGATTCTTAAATCACCTACAGCTGCCACACAAATCATCTTATGCTTAGGTACTTAATGACTTTCCATTCTGAATTGAACTGAAAAACTTACACACACAAATCCCAATCCTCCACAACATATCGCATATAGCATACCACACTAGGATAACATCAGAACTCCATCTCCCTTTTCCTAACCATAGACATCTACGTACCCAACTAGTCGAGAACTCTCCATTGATCCCATCTAGAAGAAAATCACTACACATCCCATGCTTCGCATGCCCATAGACAATATATACGTCTCCATACCACGATTAAACTTGTCAAAAACTCTCTCCCCAATTCCATTGCACAAGCTAAACCGTCAAGACTGAATACTTCTACTTGAACCAAGCTAAGAAAATTGTCAGTACTCAAGAGCTTCGCTGCACAACACTTGTAAAAACTCATTACCTCAAACACACACGAAGAATTAATCACATCTTTACCATACGATTCGGTCTACTATCAAACTATTCCATCTATCTAATTTTCCCCTTTGGTTCTTCATCAACTTGATATTTCTCCCTTGTCGTAGCATCACAATGCCTCAGCCCGGGCTTACCACACGAGATTCGAACATAAGACCACACTAACTATGACCCTTAGGCCACTGAATACACTCTCAATTGTTCCCAAAAATACCACATTCTAAAATACCTTACTCTGAAGAACGTCCTGCGAATCTAAGTCTGCTACCTTTACTTCCTAGATATTGATACATAGAATTCCATAATTAACATAAAAAATACCACAAGTCTTGCACTTGTTATGAACAAAACACTATCTTGGTCACATACATAACCTTAAAACACCTGAGGGCTACATGTAGAATCTTGAACACATTAAAACCATTCACAAGAGTCATCCCCACTTATACACACTGCAAATTACTTGACTTAAAGAATCGAACCACTCGTCCCTTATTAGCACTCTGACACCACAGGACATAATCTCATTCTGATACAACCAAACAACTTCCTTTTCATTACACTAAGCATTCTTTGTCAACAACAACTCAAGACATCCTATTATTTTCTCACATCTACGAAGCACCATATAACCTTTGTCATAATTTTGCTTCACTCGTGCCACCCTCAGCTCAATTTATGCAACCAGAACTGATACGCCAACATACCTCAAAACGAAATAACATAACACATATCCATGCAATCAGCTACTCAATAGCAACCTCCCTAACTTGGCTCGAAGCCATATATCAGGACACACTCAACAATTAATAACACTTTTACTCTAATAATACCACCATGCCATGGTGAGATTAAACTCAATTCGTCTACAAGTTTGTAAAAACACAAATCATCTAGTACTGTAATCCCCTGCAAATATCGCATTCATCCCCACATCAGTTAAGACCACTCTCTTAGGTGACCCAAAATTCTAAATTTCAACACATACTTTTCACGTACACATGAGATCTTCCAACATACACATAAGGATCACAGCACTTCAGAACACTCCGCAGGAGACAACCCACCTGCTTCGCCTCAATATAAAATTTCTGTATTCCTTCTGCCGTCGTACACATTACACAGTTACTTAGTCTTCTCGAGTCTGAATTCATATCGTAACATGCAATTTACTTCACTCCCACTAGGAGACTTGAAAAGATTCTTCACACGCCCATACTCGAAGATACACTTCCACTCAAAATGGAAATCATACACTTAGTAGTTCACATATCACCCATCAGATCCTTCTCGACACTTCCAAGTCATACAGAAACATCTCGCAGTACTAATATACTCATCACGTAGCTATCCAGTCATCATTCCTACTAACTAGGACAATACTGAACATATAGGTTCAAAACACTTGCTCATACAATCAGCACCTCAATGCTCAAGCCATAGGCAAAGACTCGGCCTCAAGTCCTTCAGACTAGCCCAACATCAACTCACAGAGATCACGTCTTGCCCCTCAATTGAGGAATCACAAGCCATCAAGACACATATAATGCTGAGTGCTCGTGTGCGCACATAGACGTGTGAAAAGAATTTTAATGGTTACATCTCAAGCTGAATCAAGTACGCATGATAAGAATTCCAAGAAAGTGAAGTTTTTCCTAAAGGTTCTATAGCCTCTCGAGAATAAATATAGACATCTCTGTACCGATCCGCGAGACTCTACTAAACCTGCTCATGACTCTAGAGACCTAGTAACCTAGGATCTGATACTAACTTGTCACGGCCCAATTTCCATACCAGGTCGTGATAGCGCCTCTCGTGAAGGCAACACCAGCCAACTAAACATAAATGAATAGAAAGTACAACTCAATGGCATTAAAAACCATTAATTACAATCCAACACAACCCGACCCGGGTGTCACAAGTCACGAGCATCTAAAGAAGACTAAACACCACTACAGGGCCAATAATATATATATATATATATATATATATATATATATATATATATATATATATATATAAATAATCTAGAGTTCAAAAGATGAAGTCTTGTGCCGCGAACGCTGGCGGTCACCTTGCTCAGCTACAATAGTAATACCTTAATTCCTCTAATAACCCGCTACCGGGCGAACAATACTTGCAACTGCACGCGAGGTGCATGGAGTAAAGTGAGTACTCTAACTCAGTGAGTAATAAGAGCAAATAATAACTGGATGGCAAGAAATCACGTAAGAGCACTCCATCATGCAATATAGGACAGCACAGCCCTTTGAGAAAACAATGGTAAAATCTGGGAAAATCCTTTAGAAAATATCTGGCTCAGTTAAAAACCTCTTTTGAAAATATCCTTTTTCCAACAGTCAAGCAAATGAATGCATAATCAGATAGTGCAAGTCCGCACATAAGTCAGCCCCTCGGGCACAGCACTCCATTAACAAATAACACCAGGATATCTGGTAAAAGTGTAAGAAATAGCATGGATGGCAATATGTCAGAGTGTTGAATGCCATGCCACGTATTACAAACAGAAACCAATGCATGAATTCAATGCAATGCACATGACCGCTGCAGTGCGCAGCCCGATCCATTTAGGTGCCCACGCTCACTGTGGGGGTTCAGACTCAGGAGGGGCTCCTACAGCCCAAGCGCAATATCAATATCACATCGTTGTGGCATGCAGCCCGATCCATGCAAAATCTAGAAATCACTATAAAACTACTGCAGTGCACATCTCGATGGATGCATAGTCCAGAAATGCACATAAGCCACTTGGGCAATATTAAAATAACAGTTCTTAGCTCAAAACATCAGTAAAAATATCATTTAAGTTTTTCAAATCTTAGAAAGATGGCTGAGATTGCAAAACAGTATTTAAAACCTTGGACCGAGATCAAATAATATGCAGAGAAATACAAAAATAGTGATATCAATTCCTGAAGGATTCAAATAATCGGCACGAAGCCCAACAGATGGCAATTAGCCCAATGCATGATAATATCAAGTAGTTCTAGTCAAATACGTGGTAAAATCAACAATCGGGATGGACCAATGTCACAATACCCAATGGTGCTCCACCCCACGCCCCTATCCGGCGTGCAATTCACCTTAATATAGCACTATGATGTGCGAATTCGGGGTTTCAAACCCTCTGGATATCATTTACAAGTATTAATCACTTCGAACCGGCGAAATCTCAAGCCCGCGACGCCTTTTCACCTCAAATCGCCCTCAACGCGCATCGAATCTAATCAAAATCAGAGCGAATACATCACAATATGCCAATACGACAATACTCAATTGAAAATAGTCAAAAAATATCAAAAATCTTGAAACTAGCAAAACTCAAGCTCTGGCCACACTTATCGAAAAATTAAAAAAGTCATATTACCGGATTCGTCATCTCGGCACGAGTCGTACATGTCAGATTTACCAAAATCGGAGTTCAGATGCCCTTTCGTATACCAAATTTTTCATTTCAAAAACCAAGCCCTAGTTCTTCACATTTTTATCCAATTTTCCAAGAATTAAAGGTTGATTCTCTAATAAAATAGCATTTCTAGGTCACCAGACATACCTCCAATCAATTCCCGTCAAAATCCTCTTCAATTTCTACCAAAAAGCTCTTAAGGTGGTCAACAATGGAGGAAATAATTAATGGGGTCGCGGATGAAGTAATAAAAAAACCCCTCTAGACGCCCAAGTTTTACCCTACACAAATGCGTCCAACACCCCCGCATTCGCTATGAACAAATTCTGTTGACCAATAATTTACTCTATGTGACCGTATCAACACAAACGCAAATGCGATGCTCTGAGTCCGCCAACTATGGGAACACGATCACCACTATGCGAACGCGATGCACAGGGTCCACGAACTCCTCATCGCGAACGCGTTGAACAAATCAGGCAAGGCCCTAGGCCCCTTCCACACAAACGCGAGGCTAACAACCCGAATGCGATGACCGAGGAAACTCTACGACACGAACGCGAGGGTCCCTCCGACGAACGCGAAGGCCAAATTTGTCTTGCGACAACTGTGTATTTTCTGCAATATCCGAAGTCCAAAAATCTTCCATTTAGCCATCCGAAAACACCCCAAGGCCCCCGAGACCTCAACCAAAAACACAGATGTGACCCAATACCCTACTCTAACTTTCTCGAACCGTCAAAACACAATAGTTAACATCAAAATCGTCAAATTTCATCACATCAAAGCCCAAGTTCAACAAAAACTTTCGAAACTCACATTCAATCAAAAACCCAACCAAACGACGTCTGAATGACCTGAAATTTTGCATACAAGTCCAAAATCACCTACCGAAGGTACAAAAACTCTTGGAATTCCATTACGATCCTCGGATCAAAATCTCTCCTATCAACCGCATTTTGCCAAAATACTAACTTCGCCAATTCAAGCCTAATTCTACAACGGACCTCCAAAACCAATTCTGATCACTCTCCTAAGTCACAAATCATCCCTCGAAGCTAATCAAATCACCGAAAATTACCTCTGACCCCTCCAACCCAATAGTCCATATTCGGTTGACTTTTCCAACTTGGACTTTCCTTAAAGAGACTAAGTGTCTCATTTCTTATCAAAACCATTCCAAATCAACTTTCACACACCACATACCGATAATGAAATATGAAGAAGCAATAAACGGGAAAATGGAGCAGTAACACATGAGACAATAGGTCGGGTTATGACAGTTTTATAAAAACGCCTAGTTAATTACTGATTTATGAAAAGGGTATTAAGGTAATAGTTTTCTCATTGCGAAGTTTCTGAATTACTGGTAATAATATCTGCAACTGGAATAACATGGTTTAGGTAATAATAATCTCCAAAGTGTCTCGACAAATCTAAATAACTACTGAATACTGCTTTACGCCTAGGCAACCCTTAGGTAATTGCTTAAATAAAACTGGAACTATTTTTGTTCAATTATCGACTGTCACACCCATCATTTAGGTCTTATTCGAACTTCTTTTCTGAGCCATGTGATAAACTGGTTCTTATTTAAACACCGTGCTTTAGGATTTTAAATTTAGACCTTAATTTTTTTTAAGTTATGCTGTTTATGTGTACTATTTGCGGAGGTATACATAAGCCTTCTAGTTGCTTATATGTTTCCCCCTCTAAATGCAGTCCTATATGTTTTTTTTTTGTCGCTTTAATATTTTTTCCTTTAAACCTTAGGGTCCGCCTAGAACCTCCTTCTTATGGGAATAAGAGTCATAAATTCCTCCGGGACTGATAGGAATGGGACGGGTAACAACATGCAATAGAGGTCGAGACCAACCCTCGCTTTAATTACCTTAACGGGGAGGGAAAAGGTATACATGGATATGATGACCGGTGTGCAAATACCACATGTATCCCTTCTTCTGAGGAGTGTCATACCGGGTATTGCATTGATGTGATACATATTACAAATAAACCTAGGACTCCTCTTTTATTTTTTTAAGTATGCTTAAATTATAACTCTTTTCAAAACCTTGCTTTTATTAATCATTTTTCAAAAACTTGTGTATTTAAACTTAGATCCCTTTTTACTTGAGCCTTCATCTGTTTATTTGCTAATTACACAATATCACAAAAACTTGTCTGACCGGGAATCACACTAGTGGATCCTGAGGGGTGTTTACACCTTCCCCTTAGGATAATTTCAAGCCCTTACCTTATCTATGGTTATGAAACATAATTGTAGTTAAACCTTATAGGTTCCCTAACGCGCCTTAAAATTATTAGGTGGCGACTCTTCAAATATCTAATTTCTAAAGGAAATGAATCATTACACCCCATGAATGTCGAAACCTAGACTCCTCTCCGCGGATGGAAAAAGCGGGCTCGATAGCACGGCGACTCTGCTAGGGAATTTTAGGCTTTTACCATTTCAAATTGTTCTTGTGAATTCGTACCTCACTATGCGCAATTACTTGTTTAAATTTCTTTAAGCATTTAATTTCTTTTTCAAAAGAAAAATTGATGTATCTTACTTGTTTCCTTCCATTACTGCTACTTTAAATGATAAAATTGTTATATTTATCTCTTTCTTAACGTGCAAATGCATGTCAACGTGCTTTTAATTATTGCACAACCATGCTCATCCTCATACTCCACTCGTGCCAAAAAATACAATAGCAACGCTTGATGAGTCGTAGCGCTCTTCCTATATCATTACCCCCTAAATTTAGAAAGTCATATTTGCAATAAAACTAGTCGATCAGCGGTGCAGTCGATATTTTCGTGCCTTCCCCCTTGAGTTTTCCGCTCAAGGGTACCAGTCTACAACCCCATAGAAACCTTTTCCTGTTTAAATTGTGCATGCATCATGGTCAAACCTAGCTGCGTCAGTTATGCTTTCTATATAATGATCCTTTAAGATAGCCTTGTCCAAAGTGCACTGGGTTTCTCTAAACCCAAACGTACATTATCACATTCTGTGTATTTATTTGGAGAACTAAATGTTTCATGCTAATTGTTGATATTAAATAGTCGAGTCTGGTGGGGGTAAGGTCCAAAACTTATTTGTCTTGTAGAAATATGAGGTACGAAATCCCAAGATTCAGCATGGTCACCAACATCCACCCAAGATTGCTAAGCTGGCAGAGAGATTTACACTCTGGTGACCAAACTCTCGTCAGAAAATATCTGGGAAATCTACCATCTCTCCTGGATATCCAACCAAAACATGAATCATAGAAGCTCCCACATTGTTTTAGGATTTTGAAAGGGTCGTGTTCCGCCTTGGGGACATTGAAATGACACCTTTGCTGGAGGAGATAGAAGGACTGGCCGGTCTAGTGTGGAAAACTACGGGTGCGCTAATGCCTGAAAACTGCAAAGGCATGGGTTTCCTTAAAATGATGGGTTTGAAGAAGAATATTGAATTGACATGCCTGAATGAATCATACATCCATTTTGACTACCTGTATGAAAGGCACGGTCCCAGCAAATCCTACCATACCTACCCTGACAAGTTTGCCATCACGTCCTTGGGACACATCCATCGTAGGGTTTTTGTCTTCATGTTTTATTTCCTGGGTCTGATTGTGTTTTTGATGAAGATAGGGAGAATCCATACCAGGATGGCTATGGTAACTAAGACCCTAATGGAGGGGTTTGGTGGGCAGACATTCAGCATTGTACCCATGATCATTGCAGACATATGCCGATCATTAGAGAAGTGTCAACAAGGAGCAAAACTCTTCTAAGGCTACAATTTATTACTTCAACTCTAGCGCATGGAACATCTACAAAGGGGCGAATATCGACAAGAAATTCATCGAAGGGACTGGGATAATCACATTGCTTTCCACCATCCAAAGCGAATGAATTACATCCCCGACATGTTTGTTCAGCCTAAGAATGCCAAAGGATGGGTTGAGCTATTTGATAATCTGGCTGAAGCACATGTTCAATGGATGTTCGAGTGGTTTCCGATCAAGGAGTTCATCGCTCGATCCAGAGATGCACCTTTCCTGATACTAATTGGTCTAAGGGAAACCTACCCTTACATCCCTCTTCGAGTTATGAGGCAAGCTGGTGGGAAGCAAGTTATACCCATGGTTGACAAGATGTGTCATTTTAGAGTTGATTTCCAAAATGATGATAGTCCCTACAAATACCAAGCCCAACACATGTGGAATTGCACAATTGTAATGGGGAAAGACATCATCGAGCCAGATAAATATCATGTTGGTTGTGCTCCTTTCTATTCAGGTTGATTGGAAGACAATCGTGATGGTCTGGGCCAGCCAGGGTTTGTTCGAGGTCACAGAATTATAGATGAAAAGGTCGAGGCGCAAGTTAAGTACAACCAGTTGCGCAAGAGGATCGGTGAGTATGAAAGTGAACACCGTGAGATAGAAAAGTCCAACCAGATGATTGAGAAATGAAAAAACATGACTATCAACGCCAACAAAAGGATAGGATACATGGACTGAAGCATAGTAGAACTGGAAAGAAAAGGGTCGAAGATTGTCAAGAGTTTGAAGGGACCGAAGGTGGACATCTAGCGAGAGCGTGCCTGTTCCTGGGACTTCGCGAGTTGGGAAAGCTGTTCGATGGAGCCAAGGATGCCGAATCTGGGGAAGGTCCTTCTGGGACCAAGTAGTTTATCCTTTCCGCTTTGTAAATGTAATAAGGCCAATGGCCATCAATGACATTTGTTTCTTATTTATTTAGTGTCGATTTGGGATTTGTCTGTTTTTTATCAATAAAATAAGGAATTTAGCATTCTAAGTTCTCCAAATCAATTTGTCGCTAGGCCTACTTCGGGCACAACAAGGTTCTCAAATTAGGACACGTTTTACATTCCCCACTATGTGTTTAAATATTGCAATACTCTTTATGATCTTTACTTACTTGGTTAAGTTTTATTTTTATTTTTTGTTTTTGTCATTCCCTTCCCCAAAGGATAGTTTGAGCACTCTGATATCGTCATCTTATTCCTCGAGATCCAGGAACCTTCTCCTGCCGTACATTTTGAAGAGGTTTTTTTTTACTAGTCTTACTATTGCTTCACGGCTCATCAAAACCTTTTCACTGTGGCTCTCAGACCGCAGAATCCGGCAGTGACCACTTCTCCATCTCCTTTTATCATTTGCTTCCTAACAGGTTCATTCTTATATCCCTTCCTTCATAACTATTTAGTATGATATAAAGTATGCATGTCTGACTAGTTTTTTCATTACAAGATGATGCTATATTTGCTATAGAGGTATTTGTTCGATTATTAGGTTGAGTCCATCTCTCTTTCACTACTAAAAAACGGTCATTTTCCGACTGAAAGTTCCGATGAAAGAAAATATTCAAAAATTTCCTATGCAATCAGTCAGAAAATACATAAAAATTTATTTTTAATTTTTACTAATAGTTACGACTAATATTCCGTCTATATCCGTTTTAAATGTTGGCGGAAAATTTCACGCTATTGTTAGAAACAAATTCGATCGGAATAATTTTTTAAAAAACATAAAATAAAATTAGCGACTGATTCAGTTAGAAATTATTAATAAAGTACGGTTGGCTGCTTTGACCAAATTACCGACTGAAAATACATTTTGCACTTCTTTCTTTTCCTTTACCTGTTTTCTTCCTTCTCTCTTCTTTTTCTCACTCAAACTTCCCCCACCAAACCCACTGCTGCCACCAACCAGCGGCGCCGCTGAAGCTCCGTCAGAGGATAAGAGGGGTTAGAGGTACTATTTTTCCCTTCTTCATTATAGGTTTATACATTTTGGATTCGTTCTTTACACCATCTTTCTTTATGTCTGTGCTGAGCATATGTGTGTCGCATGATTTGTGTTGTTTTCATTACCGACAGAGATGTTGGAATAATTATAATGGTTTTGACCTCTACACTCCTTTTTGACCAGTGATTTCATTATTAATTTGGCAATCTATCTGATGCACTATATGATCATTGTTTAATTGTTCTTATAATTTTCCTACATTGTTATACTTTTCTGCCTAGTTCTTACTTTGCTAGGTGTAAGTAACAAAATTTGTTGGCTCTTAGTTTAGGTAAGAGTTGTGCAGCAAGTTACTAGTCATACCTTCATATATATATGTTCTGTGATTTATATGCCTGGAGATATTAAGGAGTAACGATTGCAGATACGTAGCGATGCACGGCAATGGTATTAACGTTTTCGTGGTTGGAAATTCAATAAACAATGCAGTTTTCTCCTTGTACTTACAACAATGTGCCTGGTTTCAGTTTGTCACATATGTATAACATTGATGGTTTAGCAGATGAACTTGTTCGAGCAGTGTAGGGGTGTAGGGGTCAAAACCATCTTTCTTATGTTTGTGCAGAGCATTGTTTTCATTATTTTTGTTATTTTGGACTTTCATTATTTAATACTGGGTAGAGATGCGTGCGTCAGACATATATGTAAAATTCTAACTTCATAATTATTTGTAGTTTATTAATATTAGTTTGTTTACATAATAGTTACGTTTTTCATTTCAGGAAGATTATCATAAAAGGTTGGAAGAATGGCAACAAACTCAGCCTCCTTCAACTCAACTAACACCTGATAATATGGCTTCATTGTGGACAGTGTCAGCGGGTGGAGCAAACAAAAGCAGAGTCTACGAACTAGGAGTATATTAACCTACAGGTCATCCAAACCCACTCTTAGACAATTCTTCTTCTCAAAATCAAGAAAACATGGAAGATATGCAAAACAAAATTCGTGGATTGAAGCAACAATGGGACTCCCAAAGCGGAACGTTTGTTAAGATGCAGAAATTCATACGTAAACATGGGCATGATTTATCTGATGATGAGCATGAACAAACTGAATCCGATGTGTAGTAGTTTAGTTGTGATGTTTTGGTTGATTGGTAGACTTGATTGTGGGAGATAACTTTATGTATTGCTTTTAAACTTAAATATGGGCTGCTATTTGGATGTTTTTATGCCTAAAATTGTTAGGTTTAAATGTTTGTATTGTTTGTTTAAGTTGTGTTAATGGTTGACATTGTTGGTTTAGAAATTATTAATTTGGATAGTGTTAATGTATTATTTGTTCGTATTACTGTATTAATGTATCATTGGTTTAGATTGTTGGTTGGTAATTTTTTGTTTTTGATAGTTTGACATGTGGTGTAGCTCGAAATTGGGTAGAATTTTGCCCAGTTTTGTACAAAATTCTGAGTGAAAGGGTCGGAAAGATCCCCAGATTTAACAATAAATTGTCAGATTTTTGACTTATTTAGTCGAAAATATTTTTTTTTTTAAAATATTCCGTCAGAAATTAAATAAAATTTAATTTTAATTATTAAGTTCGGATAAATTCGGTCAGAAATTTCAAAAAAAATATTAATGTTCAACAGTTTTTGGCGGATTCCGTCGAAAAATAAATAAAATTTAATTTCTAATTCTGTATTATTATTTTTTTTGTATTATTACGACCGATTCGGTCAGTAAATTCCGACTATTTTAGTCGGGAACCTGAATTATTTGGTAGTCTGACCATTTCGAAATTTACGACCACTTTAGTTCGAAATCACCGACGGATTCGATCGAAAATTATTTCCGATCAACTTTTTCCCGACCAAAAATAGTCAGAAATACGTGATTTCTGATCGAAATCCGATCGTCTTGGCCGTCAGAAATCTACCATTTTCTAGTAATGTTTGTATATAACCATTTATATGTTCTGTGAGACTTTTGGAATTAGTTTGGTAATTTCACCATATATGCTCATACGAACGTTTGTGATGCACTTTTATGTCTGAGGTATAGTACATTAGCAGTATATCTCAAAATGTTACTGTGTGAGCCATGAGATTTTTATCTAAATGTAAAATTTCAGTATGCTCTTGCCTGCAATAAATGTCATATTATAGTCCCAAGTTGAATGATGGGAAATTTAATTTATGAGTAATTCGGCCTTTGAGTTATTAATCTGGTTTAAATTCGTATTATAGATGGCATTTTCAACGGTTTCGTGTTACTAGAGCTAGCTACTGCTTGTAATCCAGTTTGTTAGTCCTGGTTAGTGTGTTCCAATTTTAGGACTTCTCTTTGTACTTTGATTTTATTTAACTTGTGCAGAACGTACAAAAAAGAAGGTGATAAAGGATGAAAATTGGTCATCTACTTGATATTAAAAATCAAACAATAGGTAAGCATGCCTTTTCTTTCAATTCTAATGAGAAACATGTATCACCTCGCATCAATTTGATTATATTGTTGCACCCTGGGCTTCTCGCGTGCGAGCCTCTCCCAAGTTAATTAATAATTTGTGAGAAGCTAAGGACTATGAGGTCAAGTTCTTAAATGTTTGATTTTTCTTTTAAATGACTAAGCCGGTCTTTCTTTTGAATATTTAATATTAAATTAATCTTCTTATTTTCTATGTGAGCTCGTTGCAATACTTGCTAAATGCCAGCATGCTTTACTTGACTACGTGTTTTTCAATAGAATAAAATATAACTTATAACGTGATTAATAATTCTCACATGCCACGCCTTTATGGTGGCGCACATAAATATTTTCTTGTGTTTGAGCTGCAACTGCCATTGACTTTTTCTGGAGTCAACTTCTCCATGGAGAATGAAGTCTACCATGTTGCTCACTTGTGATCGCACTAATAGCCGCTATTTCAAATTGAGTATTAAGTTATTTATGATTTTCTTTAGCTTTTTGGGACTATTGTACGTTTTTCTAAAATTTTGTCAGCACCCAATTCATAGCCTGATATGAATAAGATCCTTACGATAAAAACACAATTGCCTTTGCGAATCTTTTTTTTTTTTTTTTTTTTGGTTTCTGAAACAATTTCTAATTCTAAGACTTAGGAACACCCCCCCCCCCCCCCTAACTAATTGATCTCGCCTACGTAGTTTCTATTGATTAATTGATTGCATCTTATTATGTGGGGTAGCAAAGTCTCTATTTTAAACAAATTTTATTTTCTTCAATTGGTACGTCTATTCTGTAATACAATTTCTACTTAATTTCATATATCGATGAAAACTCCCCTTTTGTAAATAACATCCTTTATTTATCTTTTTATCTCCTCTTCACTCAATCATATTCTGAAGTTGGGTGACGATTGGTTGTAACTCCACATGTTTAAATACCGAGCCCTTTTAGCATGATTGGTAACATTTTTTGCACTTAATTTATTATTTTACTTAGGATAAGAACTAATTGGTTTTCGTATACATTCACATTACTTTAGCTTAACCCAATAATCGTCAGTCGGGACCCACAGTTATGGATTTCGAAGAGAGCTTAACACCTTATCTTTGAGGTATTTTAAGCTCTTACCTGACCTTTAGTGACACAACTAGTTAAAACAAAGTTATTTGCAAATAGGTGCTCTAACGCACCTTAAAAGTCGTTAGGTGGCAACTCTTCTCTTTTAACACCTTCCTTTAAAAGAATTGTCAACGTCGAAGCCCGATTCTGTGAAGGAAAAAGGAGGGGCGACAGCATGGCGACCCTGCTAGGGAGGAAGGCCCTTCCATACAGATCGTGAGCAGGGGTGCATATCTCAATAATTGGACCATCAGGACAACCAGAGCTCGACGAGCCTCGGGGTAGCAAGGCTAAAACAAGAATCATTCACTGTATTTATTTATTAAATTATTTTCTTTTTGCATTTTCAATTCCCGAAGTAAGATCTTTCATGTTCAAAAAAGTTATTTAGTTCATCAAAAGCATATTTCATTTTTCTTGTGATTTTATATTTGTTGCTATCTCTCCTTACTTTACCAATACAACATCAATATTACTTGTCTTGATGAACTACCGATTGTGACATGCAATGAGACAACGTAACAAATGGACATTGATTCAGAGAAAGATGAGATACCTTATGAGATTGTCAAAGAAGTTAAGAACTTTGAGAATAGACCTAAGTCCATCTTGGACGAGACCGAAATTGTCAACCTAGGAGATGCAGAAAACGTCAAGGAAACACGAATCACCATTCACATATCGCCATCAGAAAAGAAAGAATACACAGAATTTCTAAAGGAATATGAAGGCATATTCTCCTGGTCGTATGATGACATGACTGGTCTGAGTATGTCTATTGTGGATCACAAACTGCCAACCGATCCAATGTGTCTGTCGGTAAAGCAAAACCTTAGAAAGTTCAAGCCTGATATTAGTTTGAAAATCAAGGAAGAAGACACCAAACAGGTCAAAGCTAAGATTCTTAGGGTAGTAGAATACCCGACATGGTTAGCCAATATTCTGCTAGTGCCAGGTGAAACACTATTGGTGTACTTGGCCGTATTGGAAGTCGCGATCAACGCCGTCTTAGTGCGCGAAAATAAAGGTACGCACTCTCCTATTTATTACATTAGCAAAATTTAGTGGACGCCAAAATCAGGTACCCACACCTTGAGAGGCTGGCATTGGCACTCCTAGTAGCTTCACGGAAGCTACGACCCTATTTCCAATGCCACCCCATAAATGTAGTAACGACATTCCCTTTAAGGAGTGTCTTACACAAACACGAACTCTCAGGACGACTTGCCATATGGGTCGTTGATCTCAGCGAGCATGATATCTCATACCTTCCAAGGACCGCCATCAAGTCGCACGTCCTAGCCGACTTCAGTGTGGAAGTCCTGCCAAAGGCAGAACTCGAGGCCCAACGAACATCCTCCAAAAATGACCTATGAGTCCTTTATACGGATAGCACCGCCAATGCATCGGGATCGGGACTGGGACTCGTTCTTGAGGTCCCCACGGGAGAAATAATTCGCCAGTCCATATGATGCCCGAAAATGACTAACAATGAGGTCGAGTATGAGGCCGTTATTGCAGACATGAAACTGGCCACCAAGTACAGGGCTCGCCAAATCCTCCTCCACTGCGACTCCCAAGTTATGGTAAACTAGGTCACTGGAACTTATCAATTCAAAGAGCAAAGGATACAAAAGTACCAGACAGAAATCCGCAAATTAATGGCTACTTTTGTAGCAAAGGCTACAAAAGCACGGACTATGTATAAGTTTAAAAAAGAATTTTGTACAGTGAAAAAGTTTGATTTCCTTATACCAAGAAAATTGTACTTGAAATGGATATTAAACCCGAATTTCGTAACAAACGTGTGATATATAAGAGTAACGATTTAATTCAAATATTGATAGTGAAATCTCAAGATCTTTCAAAGAGTCCCCTAGAGTTGATTACTTTTATACATAATAGACAAGGCTATTGTCACGACCCAAAATCTAACTATGGTCGTGATGGCACCTATCGTGTTACAAGGCAAGCCTACTTCCCAAAATATTACTACTAAACTGATTATACGAAATTAATAAAACATTTAACATTTGAATTTCTCATAAATTAAATCAAGTTTAAATATAATTAATGTAAAAATATAATTAATGTAAAATACGAAAACGAGCCCTAAACATCGGGGTGTCACTAAGTCATGAGCGTCTAAAACTACAAACTAAGATATATAAATTGTCTAACTGTCCAAAAGAATAAATGACAAAAGGAGTAACAAGGTCGTGCGAAATTAGCAGCTACCTTGCAATCTCCATAGATAGTCGGTCTGAACTCAACGATCGCTGCTTTCTAACTCACCTGGATCTGCATATAAAGTGCAGGGTGTAGTATGAGTACAACCACCTCAGTAGTAATAGAAATAACTAAGAAACTGAGAAGTAGTGACTAGCTAAGCAAAACAGTCCAATTATTTATTTTCACAATTTAAAAATAAACATGTAAATTCCATAACTCAGTAAATGCCACAAAGAAATTTAACAGACAAATGTGGCAGCAGCAAAAGTAAATTCAACTTCACAGCAATGTCACTTCATCACTCAGCACTCGCACTCAATACTATACACTCAATACTCTGCGCTCACTGGGCGTGTGTACAGACTCCGGAGGGTCTCCTAAAGCCCAAACACTAAGCACGGACAATTCATGTGCAATCATATCAATACCTGGATCTGCACAGTCAACTCACGTTCTACGCGGACAACTCACGCGTTATGGTATCAATACCTGGACTCGCACAGTTAACTCACGTGCTACGCAGAAAACTAACACGTTATGGTATTAATATCCTCACAACTAAGCCCTTGGCCTTATTCAATAATATACGTTACTAGCCTCACCATCATCAACAAATAAGGAAACACAACCCACATCAAGTATCATAACATATTAGAAAAAAAGATACTAAGGTAAACATGTCCAATATTTTTTATGACTGGGTACAAATAATGCGAGAATGAATAAAGCATAAGCATGATCTCTAACATGAAGGCAAATAAGTTCAACAACAAATAAACACATAACCATAGATAACAGCTACTAGGCCTCACGGGACGGATCAATTCTTTATCACGCGGTGTACACCCACACATCTATCACCTAGCGTGGGTATCACCATCAAACAATCACATGATATCAATTTCTTCGGGTTTATACCATCAAAGCCAGAGTTAAAACTATTACTTACCTCAACCGCGTAAAATCCTACTCCGGGAAACCTTCGTCTCTAGACTCGGTCTCAAAAAGCTCTGAATCTAATTATAATCAGACTAATACCATCACCGTGTGCTAAAGAATCAAATTCCACAATAAAAACTAAAAAATATGCCAAATATCCAAAATGAACCAAAGTCCGACCCTCGAGCCCACGTCTCGGAATCAGTAAAAAATGACAGAATCATAACTCTCCCGAGTCTAATCATATAAAATTTATCAAATTGGACTCTATTTGGTCCCTCAAATACTCACTTAAAACTCTCCAAAACTCAAACCCTAACTCCCTCAATTTTACTTTCAAATCATCAATCAAATCCCAAAAATAATGTTAGATTCATGAAATATAACCAAAATCGAGTAGAGAACACTTACCCCAATCCATATGGTTGAAATTGCCTCCAACATCGCCCAAATCCGAGCTCCCAACTTAAAATATGACCGAATGAATAAATTCTAGTTTTATATATTTTTCTACCAGCTATTCTGGCTTGTTTCCCATGCCAAACAATCCTGAAACTTGTATTTTATGCCTCAAATGGATTTCTTGTGAAATTCTAGTCAAATTAGGCATTTGAATCACTTAATTTGACCTTATAAAGAATGGGATATGTAGGTTTTAATATTTGCAAATAGTGCAGATTTTTAAATATGCTGCTAGTGGCAATTTCGTAATTAATCTGAAAATATGACAACCTAATTCTTAGTAAAATGACCATAAAGTTCTCGTACGATTTCCACGTATGACGATTCTTTTTGCTACGGGTCCATAATTACGATACAGAACTAATGCTTCAATCAAAAAAGAAATTGGAGCTCGTTTGTCCAATAGGATATCATTTATGCTTGAAGAAATGGCGTCGAAACATAAGAAAAACGAGCGCAACACAACACAAACCTATCCAAAACTCACCCGAGGTCCTCGAGACATCAGCCAATAATTTTAACAAGTCATATATCACTATCCGAACTTAGTCGAACCTCCAAAACACCCAAAATAACACCAAAACACCAAATCAACCTCGAATTCAAGTCTAAAAATTTCTAAACTTCCAACTTTCGCCAATTCAAGCCTAATTCTACCACGGACCTCCAAATTACATTTCGGACACACTCTTAAGTCTAAAATCACCTAACAAAGCTACTTGAATCATAAAAAACCAAATCCGACCTCGTTTACTCATAAATCAGCTTCCGATTGACTTTTCTAACTTAGTTTTCTAACTAAGAGAGTAAGTGTTCATTTCACTCTAGAACTACACAGAACCCAAACCTACCAACTCGATACAACTTAACATAGCTGAACAATACATAAAGAAGCATAGATAGGGAAAATGAGGCTATAACTCTCAAAACGACAGGCAGGGTTGTTACAGCTATTTTTTCACTTCAAAATAGTTTTGGACAATTCGAAGCGTATGAAAATATTTTTGGTTTCTATTTAGCAGTTAAAACTAAGATCACTAGATGTTGAAAATTTGAAAAAAAAAATTGCCTTAATAGTGAATGTTCCTAAAAAAGTAATAATCAATTTATATTGATGGTTTAGATTTATTTTCTGAATTAAAAGTATTAAGAAAAATAGTACAATTAGAAGATAACAGTTTAATTAATACACTTAATCAAATAAAAAGATTTAATTCTTTTTGAATGCCGAAATTGCTTATGAAATAATGTTAATAACTCATGTTACTATTACTTTATCGAAAAGAAGTTTTCAAAATTCAAATTGATAAAATCTTACCTAAGAACAACAATAGCACAAGAAAGATTAAATGGATTAGTTATATTGTCAATTGACAAATACTTATTAGGAGTTATTGATTATAAGAAAATTATTAATAACTTTGTATATAAGAAAAGTTGAAATATAAAATTTAAATAAATAATAATAAAAATAATAAAAAAGTACGTCTCCTCATAAAGTTTGGCTTTAGGCCCCAAAATTTGTTGGGCCGTCCGAGTCTATACCTGAAAGTTGTTATGACAACTTGAGATCTAGAAAAGATAGTTTAGTGGAACTAAGTCTACTCCAAATGTGTTCTGGAGAAAATACTTGAAATATTCAAAGGGTGGAGGTTTTTGGCCAATAATTAAAGCAAATAGTAGACTTGTTATCTAATTAATTTTAAGTACTTGACAAACAAAATTAATTTATGGCGATTATTTTGTGTTAGTTTGTCTATATGAATAGCAGCAGCTATATCCATTGATAAGTAGCTTATTATAAAAATTGGCCAATTGATATAATATTATTAATATTAGTCAAATTAGCCAATTAGCTATTTATAGCAAAAAATATCAAAGTTTTGCTTTGTTTTGAGTAGGTGTTATTAGAATAGATTGGGCACAACTTAAGGAGCTTGAATCTCAATTTTTGGATGATTCGGTGTAAATTGTTTGAATTGAAAATTCGAAGTAAAAGCTGAGTATGAAAAAAATGATGTGTATCACACTGTGTATCATTTGTGTATCACATATATATCATATTTGTATCAATTGTGTATCACATATATATCCATGTATACCTGTGTGTGAGATACATGTTTGATACTTGTGTCGCATAAGACTTTTTTGAACTCGATTTAATTATGAATTTTGATACAAAACCAGTCCAAATCACCTTCAATCTTCCTCAAATTTTGTATATTGACTTATCAACATATTTTCAATGAATTTCAACTATACCCATTGAAAAAGTTCCTTTTTTGTTTAGATTTTTAGAATATTGTATAGATTTTTGTATTTCATCACCTTATTTGCTACTCCGTCCAAGAAATTTCCTTTCCTTCTTGTATGTAATGTTCCTATCTATGCTTAAAAATAGAAAGAACCCTATTATTAGTTTTCAATTTTTGTTGACTAGTTTTGGTAAGTCTATAACTAATGGCTAAAGATTGATAAGTTGAGATTTATTTGAGATATTTGTGTAAGTTACCATATACTTAATGATACAGATGCCACAACAGAAATGAAGCAGTTTTTATCTTCCACATTCGAGATGAAAAGATCTTGGACAAGCTGATATCATATTATATAGGTACCAAGATTTTTAAAAAAAAATAGTATGGATTATATATTGAGTCAATCTCATCAAATTTTAGAATAATACTAAGTAAATTTAGTCACTAAAAAATAAAAAAGTAATTCCCAATTTGGTTCAAGTATCAAGTTAATTAAGAATGTCGGAGAATATTTTGCAGCATATATATAAATTTATAATTATATCTTAACTTCGATAAACAAGTCACCATACGACGATCTACACTTGTACTTATTTTTTCATATTTACTTAATTTAAAAAAAATTTTAAAGATAATATTGCTATTAATTACAAACATTGGATATTATAACACTCAAAATGCACGTACAACGCACATGTCGAAAGACTAGTAACAATAAAATTCGTAGAACTTGCTAAAAGCAGTAAAAGATCTGGAAGTTAGATGATGTGAACTTTGAGCCAAAGGCCAGGTTCTAAATGTATACCTAAATCTCTCTATACTTGTTCTTCGCAAATAATATGGAATTCGACCTAACCATGTGACCAGGAGGTTCCGGTTGCAAGTCGTGAAAACAACCTCTTGTAGAAATGTAGGTTAAAGTTGCATACAATAGATTGTTGTGGTCCGGTTCTTTTCCGAACCCTGCGCGTAGCGGGAGCTTAGTGCATCGGGCTGCCATTTTTATTAAATTCGACCTAAAAAATACTCCATTTGCTAAACACACAACCCCCCCCCCCCCCCCCCCCCCCCCCAAGGATTCAAATGCCTGAAATTACAAGTAAACCCCTGGAATTCGAGAACAAGGAGAGAGAAAATTGGAATGTTGCAAGATGTTTCTCTCTCTACCAATACATACAGTTTCTCTCTCTAGAAAAATCTTTCTCTCTCTGCATTTGGTAAACCCGCAAACCCATTATTGGATCCTCACTGCCTAAAGTAAACATAATCAGTAAGCAACATATTCCCGTTAAATTTACAACAAAAGAGGGATTTCCACTCGCAAAGGAGAAATACTACATTTAAAACATTCGAATGCCATTCAGCCTAACATCATGCGTTGTGATGGGATTGTTACTTGATGTATGCAGACAAAAAGAGGAGAAATTTTATTTTGAGTGAGACTCAACCAACAAAACTTGTATGAGGCACCACTATTTGTTGGACAGTGGAAAAGTAGGTCCCACGATACTTATGCACTCTTTCTCTCAGCAAATTTAATTTTCTTCTGTCCCCTCTTACTAAATTGCATCGTCTTCAATTTTTTCCGGTCAAATATGACAATTAGAGGATAAAAATATGTCATTTTTCTTTCGTTCCTCCTCTTTTTCCAATGCAATCTTATTGCAAAGAATAAGATATCAAATACTTTAATTAACACTTCAATTCAAACAATAAAATACTATGGTATAAACTTAGCATTGCATCACTAAGAAAACACTATAATCTCAAACCATGGAAAAAATAAAGTATACATAAAAATTCAAACCTAATTACCAGATCACCACAATAGAAAATTTCTTCAAACCTAAAATATATTCAAACATGTACCCAATTAGTTATAACAAAATAAAAAGATAAATATAAAATTGAGTTTGAGCCCGTTGGCCAAACTGCTAAAATTTGCTTATTTTAAAAAATAATTTTTTTCAGAAGTACTTTCTTTAAAAGTACTTTTGAAAAAAAAATATTTATGTTTGACCAATTCATTTAAGAAATACTTCTTACAACATTTGGTAAATAGCTTGTATTTGGTCGATCTTTCTAAAAAAGTACTTTGGAGTGCTAAATTACTTAGAAGGATGGTAAGAAGGTCTTATAACTTTATTAAGTAGAAAAATAAACTTAAATATTTATCGTAATTTTTATTTTATTTTATTAAAATATAAAGCATAAAGTAAACAAACATATTAAATATTTAAGATAATTTTACATATATAGTATAGTTATACCAAAGCATGTGATATTATGTAGTATAATTACTTATTGTTATATGATGATATGAATAATTGAAATAGCATCATTCAGTATAAATTAGAAATCTATCCATGAATTAATATATATTGATAATCCATAATAAAATAATAAGTAAAGTCACTCACACATGATAATATTTTTCAACAATTTCATCACTGCCAAACTTGAAATATGGCATTGAACATAAAATAGAAATAATTTTAAATATATAAAAATCGTAAAAGAAATAGTTTAGTATGCTCAAATTCTAATTCAAAAAGAGTAACTAATTATTAGCAACACATAATATATAATTTATTTATTTTAAAAAATATATAAATTTAAAAAATAGTTATTACATAACCATACTAATTTTGTCCCAATATGCCAAGTGACCTACCTTGACTTAATCTTGATGCATTTTCTTTTTCTTTTTCTTTTGATAATATATAGATAGATTATGAAATATAATTGTAAGTTTATTACCTATTTGTAGATCATTTCACAAATAAGATTTGTTAAAGATTCGGAAACTAATGGCATATAATACTTCTTTGTATTGGCCAAAGAGCTCAAATTTTTGAAAAAATGTACTTTTGATCTCCCAGAAATTTGGCCAAATAGGCTCTTTGTATCACTGCACACTAGTGAGATGCCTAGATTAATCAACTTCAACCAAACTATTGATCATATAATCGTAGTACACAAAAATTGAAAAGCATGAAATTTAAGAAATAAGTGATTCTTCTACAAAAATATTGAACAAATCATATTTTCGCATAATTCATGGGAATAACAACCCCAAAAACTTCCCTTATTCGATCGCTTTTTTGATATTTTTTAAGAAGAACATAACTCAAAAGTGAGAGAGAGAACGCTGGAAAAAAAAAATAAGAAGAGAGAAATGAAAATGACTGATTTTTCATTTTGCATTCAGTAAAATGGGTAAAAAGTTAAAGAAAATGATCGGTGAAATGGGAAAAATATAACTGCCAAAAAGATAAAAGGGGGTGCCAGCTATGTCGGACCTAAATTTCCACATGTCCAATAACTAGAGGTGCCTCATACAAGTTTTGTTGGTTGAGTCTCACTCAAACTAACAACTACCCAGTATAGTCCCACAAAGTGAGGTCACGGGTCTTACCCCTACCCGAAAGGGCAGAGAGGTTGTTTCCCATCGACCCTCGGCTCAGTGAAGGAAAGGAAAAACAAAAACAAAAACAAAAACAAGAGAGCATTAGTAACTCCAACAGAAATAGCGTAAATAATTACCTAAATATAAGAACCATAAATAAAGTAGCATGCAATAATATCAGACAGTAACTACCATAAATAACTACCACAAATAACTACCATAAGGGAGACACAATCCAATACACAAATCATCTATTGATAGCCCTGCTAAGCCTCACACCACCCCGGGTGAGGAATACGAAAAACTCTAGGAGCCCATATCCTACAACCCTGATACTAGACCTCCAAACTTTCCTATCAAGGGCCATGTTCTCGGAAACCCGCATTCTAGCCATGTCATGCCTAATCACCTATCTCCAATACCTCTTAGGTCTCCCTCTGCCTCGCCGTATGCCGACCATCGCCAGCCGCTCACAACTCCTCACGGAGGCATCAGGACTCCTCCACCGCACATGCTTGAACCACCTCAGCCTCGCTTCTCGCATCTTCTCATCCACCGGGACCACCCCCATCTTCTCTCGAATAACTTCATTCTTAATCTTATCTAACCTGGTGAGCCCGCCAATCTACCTGAGCATCCTCATCTCCGCAACCTTCATTCTCTGAACATGAGAGTTCACTGGCCAGCACTCCGCCCCATACAACATGGCAGGTCTAACCACACAGCTCTATAAAATTTCCCCTTAATTTCTGTGGGACTTTCTTGTCATACAGGACTCCTGATGCAAGCCTCCACTTTGACCACCCCGCTCTTATACGATGAGTGACGTCCCCGTCAATCTCTCCGTCCCCCTGAATCACCGACCCAAGATATCTAACGCTGTCCCTCTTGGCGATGACCTGAGATCCAATCATCACGTCCCTGCCTAGTTTACTCTCACTCAATGTAAAATTTCTCAAAAAAAGAGTCTTAACTCAACTAACATACTAGGCTGAAAGAAAAGTAAGAACCTTAGTCTAAGTTTTGCTAACATCAAAGACAGTTTTCACTAGATTACAATTTGGTGATTTCTATTTCACCTCTAACAAGCACATAATACACAGCAAAATATTCACTCAAAAGCCTCTTAAAGAGCCTTGGCAAGTAAAAGAACAAAAGCAAAAAAAGCCACATGCATCAGGAAATATAAAACAGACATATCTTAAAGCTATGAAATAAGACACCAGCTTCTCAAGACCTAGAATTCTAGATCTTCTGAAAGAATGTCACATACTCTTTTGACTTCTATAACTGATGTTTAGGTGCTGTCATCTCCGTTTCATTTTTACTACACAGAGTCTCCTCATATGATTCTGTCTTGGAGATCTGACATCAAAGTTGATGCTAAGGAGGTAAGCTTCTTCCCAGTTTCTCCAGCAATATTTTTGATCGAGGAGATATCTTGTTGTGCCTGGAAGCATAAAAGGAGACATTGAAAAGGAAGATCCAAAAAATACTTTCACAAAGAAACTGGTGAAGAGCGAAGCTTTGTGTATCAAAACTGCCACTATACCTGGAAAGAGAGCCGATTAATAAGTTCTCCTGCAGTGACGTCAAAAGCTGCCCCACCATCTTGACCAAATAGGTCAGCGCTAGAGATTGCACTTGAACCCTAGGAATACAAAGAGGGAGAGAAAGTAGGTTTTAGAACCTGAATTTGCTTCTTCAGTTTTCAGGTAAACTTCATATAGTAGCAGAAGGATCAGCTTCAACATCAGATATCGAAGCAAACTTCATCAATTAGTCCATTCAAAACCATCAGACGAGCTAAGGTAATAAGTTGATAACCTAATTATAGCACACTGTTACGAGCTGCACCAAACAATTGGCTTACAAATTATAATAATAACTGAATCCGCTAAAATAAGCTCAAACGAGCAGTTATTAGAAGAATCCAAGGGTTGAATATTTTAGCAGTACATTAGATTATTAGAGAGCTCCACTATACTTTTTGAGTCATTAAAGATGCATTATTTTGACAACTTGTTTGCAATATGATCTGTGAAAGGCTTATTTGAAGAAGGTAATAGTTCAAAACAAATAGTTTAACTCCTACCAAAAGTTGGTCCCGAGAAGTCTGTTAAATGTGTTCAACAGGAAGAGGATCAGCTAGATCATGTACAGGCATTCTCTACCCCTCAATTTCCCTATTAAACAGCATGATAAATGTGAAACGAGAGAATAGAAAATTCCCTCAATTTCCTTAATCCTCACGTAAGAGTTTCACTTGAATTGGTGACTGAAAAGCAGCCAAAAAAGTTACAAAGAGACCGAAAAGCTACTAGAAAAAGTGACAGGAAGAATGATCCGAAAAAAGGAGGAGAGAACAGGATGAAAAAGCATGTGCTGCCTGAACCGCTGCCAAAAAAGAGGTCCAGTGCCTGCAAAATAGGTAAATGAAGCTGAAACGGTCACCAACAGATAGCACGTTTGCAGCATACCTCGAAACGAAATTGGCTTATAATTTCTGAACCGAGATGTGCAGTTAATGACAACTTCAGGAATTCTGGAGACGCCAGCAGGGGTCTCCGGAAGATATGCTATCAACACATATACATTCATCATGTTCAGAACCCAAATCCTGCTTTCTATTGAGTTATGTACTTAGGAAGCTCTCAGTTCTCACAACAAACTTTAATTAGAGATACATTAAACTTAATGCAAATTCTCATTATTGAATGAGATAAAAATCAAAAGAAGAAACCAAGCAAAGGAACATAGGGGTAGATATGCTGCTGTGAAGTAGGGATGCTTGCAGTAGTTAGGAATGGAAAAGATTCTGAAAACTACAAGGAATATTTAGGGTCGGCCACGGGTAGCTGGCAATTCAAGGATTCAACAACAACAACAACTACCCAGTATAGTCCCACGAAGTGAGGTCTGGGGAGGGTAATATGTAGACGAGCCTTACCCGTACCCGAAAGGGCAGAGAGGCTGTTTTCAATCGACCCTCGGCTCAGTGAAGGAAAGGAAAAACAAAAACAAAACAAAAGAGCATTAGTAACTCCAACAGAAATATCGTAAATAATTATCTAAACGTAAGAACCATAAATAAAATAGCATGCAATAATATCATACATTAACTACATTAAATAACTACCATTAGGGAGACAATCCAATACACAAATCATGTATGGATAGCCCTGCCAAGCCTCACTCAACCCCGGGTGAGGAGTAAGAAAAACTCTAGGAACCCCTATCCTACAACCATGATACTAGACCTCCAGACTATCCTATCAACGGTCATGTCCTCGGAAACCCGCATTCTAGACATGTCATGCCTAATCACCTCTCCCCAATACTTCTTAGGCCTCCCTCTGCCTCGCCGAACGCCGACAATCGTCAGCCGCTCACAACTCCTCACCGGGGCATCAGGACTTCTCCTCCGCATATTCCCGAACCATCTCAGCCTCACTTCTCGCATCTTCTCATCCACCGGGGCCACCCCCACCTTCTCTCGAATAACTTCATTCTTAATCTTATTCAACCTGGTGAGCCCGCACATCCACCTGAGCATCCTCATCTCCGCAACCTTCATTCTCTGAACATGAGAGCTCTTCACTGGCCAGCACTCCGCCCCATACAATATTGCAGGTCTAACTACAGCTCTATAAAATTTCCCCTTGAGTTTCTGTGAAACTTTCTTGTCACACAGGACTCCTGATGCAAGCCTCCACTTTGACCACCCCGATCCTATACGATGAGTGACGTCCACGTCAATCTCTCCGTCCCCCTGAATCACCGACCCAAGATATCTGACACTGTCCCTCTTGGCGATGACCTGAGATCCAATCCCAGTCGACTGGCAATTCAAGGATTCAATGCTTACAAAAACAGTAGGTACACGCCTATATAAATGATAAGGGAATACTTATACTTCCCTTGTTCCAAATTTGTTGCCCTATATTGATAGTTAAATACAGATTGACTTACTTAGTTTTGGAACATAAATTTAATTGTTTGATATCAATTCTATACTAGTTTAATACTTTAATAAGTGTCTACTATTGTTAAACTGTGATAATAAGGTCAAAATTCATTCTAAAATATGGTCAAAACCACTTAAACTGGGAGGAGGGTGAAATAAGCAAGCATACCGAGAATTTCTGTAGAGAGACTGAGGCTTCCATTTCAGTTTTAGACTGATCACCAAAGTATTGAGCAGATGAAATGGATTTGGCATTAGAAAACTTCTTCCTTGCTTCATCAGTTTCCTCAATCTGATTAGAGTAGAATGTACACAAATAAGGTAAAACATCTTAATAGCATGGATAAAGATCAAGAAGCAGAGAGAAGGAAAAACTTGGATTCTACACAAACATCACAAGTAAACATCTAAGAGATACATCAGGAAGAAAACAACTGAGAGAGAAAAGGAACATGATCACACAGAAACATCCAAAAACTAATGATGCAAAAAGAGAAGCAAGAACCTTCTTCTAGGCAGTGTAGGAATACCTGAAATATTTTAATAAGTAACCAAACACTAGAAAACTGAGGTACAAAAAGAGTAGGGTGCAAATTAATCCTTTGTTGATTTTGCACAATATATACTCTAACAAGCTCTGAAATGCAGAAATTTGTTGGTGAGAAGGTCAGTGGGACAATAAGCATACTCCAGAACGCATGGGGAATTTCATCAATGAAATAATAGCTACAGAAGAATCCAAAGCTCCAATAGAACTGACTCTTGCTTGTTGACAATCCAGGACACTCGAAACAGGATCAAAACAAACTTCAAGCGGCTTCACCAATTTCTAATGACAAGAATCACAAGTTAGGTGTTTCTGACAACCGATTCCTTTTTTATTAAGAAATTTTTTTTTGGAGGGGGGGGGGGGGGGGGGAAGATGAATGATATTGAGTCAGTTTCAGAAAGACCAAAATAAAAATTGGTACAGTAAGATCCGTAACAGGGGAACATCAGACCAAGATATCAGTATTATTAGGGCTCAATAGAATAGAAAAACAAAGACAAAAGCCACACCACAATAATATCCACCCTTCTCCTTCCGTTAAACTTTAATTATAAACATACATGATGAAGATTATCCCTTTTCTCTTTGAACCTAGTTTTACGCCACTAAGCTTCTATGCAAAAAATACTGAGCTCATTCTTGATATTTCATTGAACCAGCTTTAACGAAATCCTGGATGATCATGGAAAATAAAAGCCAGAATAAGAACTCACTTGAATTTTTGAAGAATTGGAATTTGTCTTCTTTGTGAAACCATTATCCGTTTCATAATCTGCAAAAAAGTTGGAGGACTTCGGAGGGGCTACATGGTTAAGAACACGAGGGCCTCCAAAACTCGTCTCAGCAGGTTGGATATTGTCTGTGTACTCAAAACGAGATGTGAATGATGAACCAACAGTTGTTGCATTACTTGCAGTGCTGGAGGAGGAAATTTGAATAGGCGGTTCTTCAGGCTTCTGCTCATAGAGACTTTCACTTGGCTGTACATCGGTAAATAGTCAATTCACTAGAAACCTAAAATTACTACGACAAATATGTTAACCACCATAAAAGCGGGGGTATTACTTCTTTTTTTTTTGGGGGGGGGGGGGGGGGGGGCAAATAAGCGTGATGCAAGATATCACTTCATATCAAAGCATCCAACTTACGTCTATGCCCAAGTTCTTGGCTGTATGTCTAATAAGTACCTTTTTAGTAAGTTTGCGAGCTCCAAGTCCACCTGATTTCCCAGCTTTCTTTGCAACTATAGGTTTCTTAAAAGAGGTGGTAATAACTTGAGAGGCTTTTGGTGAAGCAGAAACCTCGGGTTTTTCGTCCTTCAATGAAGAAGTTTGTTTTGTTGGTTCACTGGTCTTAATATCAGGAAATCCATTAGTTGCCTGTGCAGCCTGAGAAGCAACAGGTGATGCTGGCAAACCTGCATCCTCTGCAGTACTTTTAGCAACCTCTTTTAAGAGTAACTGCCTATACAAGTCAGCAGCCCTTGAGGTATATTTGGCATCAGTCTTGCCTCCATCGTTCCATCCATGCTGCTTGAAAAAAACTTGAGCACGGTTATTTCCACCAAAGTACATCATTTTTAACTGCTCTGGAGTCCACGAATCTAAATTTGTTGATCTGCAAGACTCAGTTTCTCAGTAAATGGAATGGAAATTACAATAACAACTACGACAACAACAAACCAACTATAATCTCACAAGTGAAGTTTGGGGAGGGTAGTGTGTACGAAGACCTTACCCCAACCTTGAGGGCTCAGTAAATAGAAATTATAAATAATAATATAATAAAGCAACGGCAGAAGATTTATTCTCACTCTTGTTTGACCACATCAGCCTTTTTCTCCCAGCCCCATTATAGTTATAATAATTATTATTTTTATTATTATAAGCCTGTCGGCCTGCCACCAACATCTTAACCAGCAAAACCAAAATATTAACAGCTAGTCTACTCTCTCCTCCCTTTTAAAAACAGTGACCAAAGACATGAACTGACATCTCCTTCCACATCACTCTCTCTTTGCTTTGAAGCAATCCCAACAAAAGGCAGCAAAGATACTCAATAGCACACCGTCCATGCCGCCCATAATCTGGATAGGCAGAGTTGCCACAACAGAAGTTCACATGTGAAAGGGGTGTTTTACGGAATTATGTGGAAAATATGAAGTGGTGCCAAAACAGTGGAGTTATATATGGATGAATGCAAAAACGAGCAAGACTATATAGAAACCTTCCAAGTTTCCCTAACTATTCATATGTATTCTCTGAGAGACACTGCCTTATTAGTCACAGTCTGTCATCTTTCTTTCTTAATTGTACATATTGAGAAGTTTTGGGTGTTGAATTTTATTCTCTGATTTACATTGCACTAAAACATAGAGTAATTTGTAAACGTTTTCTTTTTCCAACCCCTGATTCCCTTTCTTCCACACATCCTCTTCTAAATGGTAATTCCTCATCTCCAACAACCTTTTCCCTTACCACATTATAAACCCTGCCTTCTGTTAGACTCTCAATAACCCGTATAGCTATCCATGGCATATCCTGGAATTTCCTCCTTAAAACACAGAGTATTTTCTCAAACATTTTCTTTTTCCGACCCTTGATTCAGTTTCATCCACACAACAACAACAAACAACAACAACTACCCAGTATAGTCCCACAAAGCGGGGTCCGGGGAGGGTAATATGTAGACGAGCCTTACCCCTACCCGAAAGGGCAGAAAGGCTGTTTCCAACCGACCCTCGGCTCGATGAAGGAAAGGGAAAAACAAAAACAAAAACAAAAGAGCATTAGTAAGTCCAGCAGAAATAGCGTAAATAATTATCTAAACATAAGAACCATAAATAAAATAGCATGCAATAATATAATACAGTAACTACCATAAATAACTACCATAGGGAGACACAATCCAAAACACAAATCATCTATGGATAGCCCTGCCAAGCCTCACCCAACCCCGGGTGAGTAGTGCCCAACCATGGATTTCTTCCACACATCCTCATCTATGCAAAAGTGTGAAACACAACATAAACCGCTAGCAGTCCTAGACAGTTGTGAAATAGTATAAGAAACTCATATGATCTTCATATTGCGATTCTATTGATAGTTGCTTATATGGTTTTGACCAATTTATTTTAGTCCAAGCGGGGGCCCAAGGCTTTGATTTAATGGTAAGAGCATAGTTTGTGAAGTGTAAGTTAGACACATATCACAGATTTGAACACAAGCCTGGTATTTAAGTGGAAAAAGGTAGAAGAGCAAGTCAATTATCCACTGAATTTCAAACAGTGCGTCATAGGACCTCGGGATTTCTCGGTGATAAAAAAAGTAGTCCAAGCAAGGATTTGCTTCAATGGGAAAACTAATTAGGTGCATAACAATACTGCCCACCTATTTAATCTATAACTGCGATTCTCTCACACGTATTCATCCCAAGCTGTTATCTTTGACATTTCTTCACATAAATTGAAACACTAAACAACACGAGGAATTCATATGTATCAAAAACCACAAATATCAGAATATAAGTGAATGTTACCATAGCACTTACCAATTCATGCATTTCACCGGTGTCTAACTTACACCAAAATCACAACTTTTAACATGTTATTAAGAACAATTTCAACTACATCGAACCTAAAAAGTAAAGGTGCCATGCTAAGCAAGAATCAAGCAGAAAATCAGCTCGCCAAGCAAAAATAAACAGGTTCTAAAATGAAAAAGATTACCTAACAAAACTGATGTGAACACCGAGGCTGCGATGGACTGCCGAACAATCAATACACAAAAAGATCCCATACGTCACCGAAGCCCACGTAGGATTCTTAGCATTGCAATCAAAGCACATCTAACAAAAAAATATCAAAATTTGAATTATATTCCAACAGATCTAAAATCAGATCTCAAAGTTTTGAATCTAAATTAAGAAATGAAACAAAAAAGAGTTCTAAAAAAATAAAAAGGCAACCTTGTTGTCGGGCTTGGATTTGAGCTTCCGAAAAACAGCGTTTTTGTCGCTGAAATTCTCAGAAGCCATGGCTGTACAAATAGAAGATTCTAGAACTTCCCAATCATGAAATTGTAGAGATTTGATAGAGAGAGTAACAAAGCGGAAATGCTTCCTCGGGGAACTTACATAGATGATGATGTAGTAAGAGAGAAATATGTACCGCCGGTAATTTGCAAATATATAAAAAAATTTAAAAAAATTTAATTTTCTTTTTTGGTACTCCTATTTTTGTTGTTTCGGTAATGCTGTACTCTACATCTGTTTGGACTCTTTAAGATTTTAAAGTGACAAAAACACACAGGAACCGACTATGCTGCGATAACCTTGCACTGTGGCCCGGGCCTAAATCGGACCGGATCGGGCCCCCGGTTCTGACGGGTCTACCGGATCTGGTGGGCCGATCCAAGCGATACTGGGCCTGGTATTACATGTAGGCTCGTGACGGGCCGGTTCTGGCAGGCCTGGTAGGCCTAAACGGGCCCAACGGCTATTTCTCAAAAAAAAAAATTAAAATATCAGTAACGGTCATATTTAAAATATAGCCGTTTGGGCTGAAAATATGGCCATTTGGAAGTTTACAAAATGGCCATTTGGCCCCAAATTTTATATAATTATACTTTTTCTCATTTCTCAACTATAAATACCCTCATTCATCAATATCTCTCAATCTTTCTACTGCAATTGCTTAATTTATTGTTGAAAATTCGTGAAAAATTGTGAAGTTGTTGAATTGAAGTTTTCAAGTGTTCAACGATTTTCAATTTTTAAGAAGTTGTTCGGCAATCCGGTAAACTTGTTTCAACTCTTACGTTTTAATAATATATTTTTGTGTGGTTTAGTTTGCATAATTATAATTAATATGGAATTTTCTTTGGAAAAAATGTTTGGTAAAGGAAAAGGTAATACGGTGAAAGTAGTGGCCATAATACTATCCTTTCCCCGGCTCTCCGACCTACAAAAAATAAGCAAGTTGAAAGTAGTCGCCAACCTAGACGTCTTCCTCCTCCTCCCGTAATGCTTGATAGTGATCACCCTTGTTTTCAATTTACCGATAGTGAATTTATACATGATGTTGCAGTAGGTGATAGATTATAGGATGAAATTATGAATGCTCTTTATCCTAATGAACCTATCTTAGAGGAAAATGAGAATGATGATGATGATGATGATGAAACCCAAGCACCAGATTTAAGTGATATACCTACTAGTCCTGTTCATAACTCAAGTAATGCACCGGCCGACCCACCTGTAGAAACTTCAACTTTTAATAGACAACCTGCTAAACGTCAAGAAACATCATTACTTTGGAATTTTTTTACTCAAGTAAGAGAACTAAATAGGGCTAAGTGTAAAACTTGTGGGAAATTACTGGTTCATAAATTTACTGGAGACCGTAGCGGCACGGGTAGTTTGACTAGGCACATAAAAACACACCCTAGATATAAGGCTAGATTATTTCAAATGCAAGCGCAGCAAGAGGGAACAAGTGTAGATTCTGCGGTTAACCCTAGTACAAGTGCAAATCCAGTTCAACCAGGAATTAACCAGAAACGTTGGAATTGCAGAATCACAACCGCCAATAGATGAAGATTATGAAGAAATGATAACGGAACTTGCGGAGGATTTGACTTCGCCCGGAAGTGGTGATGAACAAGTTTCTTTTCCACCACCACCAACACAACCTCCTCCCAACCTTGACGGATTTATGAGATTTATTAGAGATACAATGTAGATTATGATGTAACATGTACTTTGGCACATCTTCTTTTAGTTTTTTTCTTTTAATGGTGGCATTAGTACTTTATTGTGCTCATTCCATTGAATGAAGGAAGACTAGGAAAGATATGTCATTTTGGATAATAAAATTTATAAGACATACCCTTGAATATCTTTTTTCTCAATATTTCTTTGTCTTTACTTCGAATTATTTATAAGCTACAATATATATATATATATATATATATATATATATATATATATATATATATATATATATATATATATATATATATACACACACACATAAGAGATACAATATATATATATATACTACAACAAAATATATACTATATAAGTATATATACATAAGATACAATATATATACTACAAGAAAATATATAAGAGAATATATATACATAACATACAAGAAAATTTATAAGGGATTCATATAAAGGAATATATATATATACATAACATACAATATATACTAATTACTACAATACAATATACAATGAAATATATACTATATATACTATACTAATAACTAGTATACTATATAAATATATTTTATACTATACTAATAACTACTATACAAGATACTGCCTTTAGAAAAAGCCCGCCAGGCCCACCAAGCCCGGCCCGCTAAGCCAAGGACCACATGGGCTTAGACCCGTCACTGGCTGATCTCACCCATTGAGCCCACGAAGACGGGGACCCGCCAGGTCCGGGACCGCTAAAGCCTAGGCTCACGAAGCCCGGGACCGCGAAGCCCGGCTCGCGAGGCTCGTTTAGGCCCGGCCCGGGACAAAATACACCCTTATGGTGCGATGCTATTTTCTTTGTTAGTGTAAATGACGTAAATGTCCCTATGTGTGACTTGTGGGAACAGAATGGTTTCTTATTCACCAACCTGTGGTTCTTGGAGGTGGACAGTTTACTAGAGTTCCTAACAACATACCAGGTTTTCTTTTTTGTCGATAATTCTTGAAATATATATTGGCCTGAATCGATCTTTACAATATGCAGAGAATCTTTACACACCTTTTATTTGATCTATTTCAAATGAAATATGTGCTCATGAATTCAGGTAGTTTGTTCAAGCATACCGGACCAAAGTTAATGGGGCGTCTCAGACTAATGAACCAAATCGCTTCCGCATCTTGAATCTTTGACGGATTCCAAACGACGATCACCACAACAAACAGGAAGATCATTCTCTCAATGCAGCCCGTCTAAGCTCGGGCTAAGACGACGAGCTCTGTACCATCAGAAAAAGGAGCAAGGCACGGATGTCTTATTCAGATGGCCACAAGCACACCTCCCGGAGACAACTTCGACCCCACTTCGCCAAAAGAATAAAAGCCCACACAAGGGGCTGGATTAAAATAGTCGGCAGGGACCAATACGCGACGATGGGAAATTCCTCACCATATGATGCATCGCGGGAATCAATACCTCTACCCTCAAAAGAATCAAAGGGTAAGCAAAACCACGTATTCAGCCAAGCCTGATTAAACATAGCGGAGGGCGGTATTAGGGGTCACACCTTGAAACGACATGAACATACATCTCGAAACATCGCCTACACATCCCGCGGTAAGGAAGAATTGCTCCACTCCTTTGCTATTTTTTCACCAAAACTGTATGCAGACAATCGGCCAGGACATTTGAAAGTTCTAACTCCACCAGAAGATCACAAGGACTTAACAGGACCCGCCATGCTCTTTCCCCTCGGTCGGATCTCCACACCAAAGAGGGTCTCGCCAGCGACATTATTAGCAGAGCAACGTACCCCTAGAGGAGGATCCAATAGGATCATAGGCCTTTTTCTACAGTCAAACGATGAGGGATGATCTTCTTTCAAGGGCGCCATCCCCTTGGAAGGACAGGGGGAACGATAGACTGAGTTTCAATAGGGAATCATATACCGAACCAAATGATCCGAGGAGTCACGCCCGAGCGGGCTGAGCTCACAACAATGAAATGATATGTGTTTACGACAAGCAGTAAAAGAATATCTTTCAGCATCTCATTCTCCAATCAAGGAAATTGCAGTGTACCCTTGGCAGGAACCTTTCCACCGAATGCATCCCAAAATACTCGGAGACTTAGCTTCACCAATTTGGCATCCGCACGACCCCAGTTTCGGAACTCCTGGCTCATAAAGCCCCAGCAAGGCAACTTAGAGCTCACGAATAGTGGCCTTCGAGCCCAAGCAAACTCAATAACTCGGAGACTGTCGCCAATCGCCATCCGTTGGAAAACACAAAATTGTAAGAACCCGAACGGGCAGACTCGGTGTAACCAGACCTATTCTACAAAGTAACACAAACTGTAAGACCTCAACAGACATGATAAAACTGTAAGACCTCAACAGACATGATAAAACTGTAAGACCTCAATAGGAGTGACAAACTATAAGACCTCAACAGGCATGATAAAACTGCAAGACCTCAACAGGCATGATATAACTATAAGACCTCAATATGCATGACAAACTGTAAGACCTCAACGGGCATGACAAACTGTAAAACCTCAATACGCATGAAACTCAAAATCCCAAAGTTTAGGCTATATGTCGCATTTATAAGAATCTCAAAAGGGCATACCCTCATTGTATATGCCTAAACTATCTCTCGGGATAAAAAATGGCTCCGACCAAACACATGTGACTACGATCAAAACAGTTGACACAGCCAAATTAACGCGACTAAGGGATGCCCGACCGTCGCTAAACAAAATTGTAGGCTATTACTTCGAATATACTTTGGAAAGAATCGATTAAAACAGGCTTCCCTCAACAGGCAAAAATGAGCTTCGGCCATGTCATCTCCAAATCACAAGTTGTCGACCTACTCAGCCAACAAGCTAAAAACCTTACGAGTTTCTCAAACAGCTTCGCTAACAACTTGAAATTGAGCTTCTTCCCGAACCGACGACAGGTAAGGCAAAAATTTTTGAAAAGACCTTAACAAGTGGAAAACAAAGTCTACAAAAAGCCCACGGGCAAAAAGCGTCAAAGCCATTATCACCAGCCAAACGAGCCTCTGGGCCGCACACTAAAAGGTCTCAACGACCAAACAGTGTAAGAGCCATTGTCGCTAGCTTGAAAATTGACAACTTGAGGATTAAAATGGGCTCAAGTCGTAACCCGATTAGGAGACCAGATCCAAAATAGTTAACTGTACAAGCCTCTGAGACACATATTAAAAGGTCTCAATGACCAAAATAGTGTAGAGCCACTATCGCCGGCTAGAAAATCCAGAAAACTTGAGGGTCAATTGAAGCTCGAATCACAACGCGACTCAAAGACTGGATCAAAAATAGTTGAAACAGCAAACACCCGAGGGCGAGAAATAAAGGCCACCATTGTCTGCCCATACAGTTAGGAAAGAACTAAAGGGTCAATTAAAGCTCGAATCACAATGCGACTCGGAGACTAGACCCAAAATAGTTGAAACAACAAATGCGCAAGGGAAAGAAATGAGAACAATCACTATCCGCCCCCAGAAGCACAGAAGGTTGAAGGTTTGGCAAGCTCGAGTCAAGGACTGACTCGGAGACTGATCCTAAACATCTTGGCAAAGCATAGAGGCCCCGAAGCCTGCTTACATCAATAATCTCACTTAAATACCTCCGGACCAATGATGAATGATGATTTTACCACTCAATCTAGCCTTTTTTCATTAGCGTTTATGTCTTTTTACTATAATTTGAGGTTATTTATGGTGTGTATTGTTAGATTTTCAGATAAATGATGCTACGAAGTGAATTGAATCAAATTGAAGTGGAATTGAGCAAAAAGAAGGTGAAAACAAGAAAAAACTTTCCAGTGATTGCTCTTCTGCGGAAGTATGGCCGCAGAAGCGATCACGCTTCTGCGAAGAAAGAACCTCTTATACGAAACAAGATGAGTAGGCAGAAACCGCATCTGCGGTTGGAATTCCACTTCTGCGGAAGCGCATCTGTGCTTGGTGAACCTAACTGCGGTGGCAATGTTGGTTCGGATTTTCGCTTCTGCATTTGGAACTCCGCTTCTGTGGAGCCGCATGTGCGATGATTCTTCTGTAGGTGCGGAAGTGTTATATCAGACCTGGGCAGAATTGATATTTCACAAGTTCTCACCCAAGACTATTTTTATACTCGTCCAAACAGATATTTTAGGGTCTTTGGCTTATTTTCAGTCCTTAGAGACTAGAGAGAACAAGTTGAAGCTATGGTTCTTGTACACACACTTAGATTTTGAAGATTGAAAGCTTGTGATTAAGATTTTCTTACTAATTTATGTTTATTTCTTCATTTTCTTGCTTTGTATTGTATATATAAGTGTTTAGTATTTTATTCAACACTTATATCTTATTTATAGAAATATTCATGTTTAAAGTGTGGATTAAATACCTTGTTGTGCTCATGTATTGAATGATTTTTATTTATTTATGGAGTTATTGTTACTTTAATTATTCTTGTTCTTTAATGTTTCCAAAGGGATTAGCTAATCCTAGAACTAGCCCATTAACTCTGACTTAATTTTGAAAAAGATAATTTGGGGTTGGAAAAGATTAATTAACAAGAACTTGATGCGTTAACCCTCATTTTATAGATTCTACCGAGGGATAGGATTGAACTACTTGTACCCATTCCGGTTGTGCTTAATCTTCTAATTGTTTTAGGGATAATTCAATTAGGAAGTCTTGTTAGTCTTCGAAAGAATATATTTAAGAATTATTATCCGCGGCTAATTAACATAAACTCGCTCATATTTGTAAAATCATGAAATACATTGGATCGTTACTTGAGTGTAATTCCCGATCAATTCATACTTGTAGCAATTGATCATTTTACTTGCTTTCTAGGTTAGTTACATTTCCACATTTAGGTATAAACATTTTCAAATTAAAATTCTTAGTGTTTGGCATTATGCGATAAGCGATAATTTTTCTACGTTCCTAATCGCTTACACAGTGTTCTCTGTGAGATTCGACCCCGACTCATAGTTGGTAAATTATATTGCATGTGACCGTGTCTATTACGTTTTAGTAGTGGATTTGGACATCATCAAAATTGGCTCCTTTACCGGGGATTAATTTGGCATAATTTAGGTTGTTTGAGAAGTAAGCGAAAGTGCTTTGGTCCAAACTTGTGAATATTTGTGTAATTATTTTTCTTACCTTGGTCTATTTTTCTTGTTTATTTTCTTATTTTTTAAAAATGGCATCATATAATGAAATTTGGTCGGATAGTAGTTGTTCATACTTTGATGACCCATGTCCTTATTGTAAAGGACCACACTCGTGGTAAAATTATTTAACGTCTCCCGCGGATGGATATATATATATATATATATATATATAATGCGCAAAATTTCAAACCCATGAGTGGAGTACTTGTGATAAGTGTGGTTGCCAAAATGGTCATTGAGATTATTGTGCATATTTGTCCTCCCCCTCCCCAAGCCCTACTATGATTATTTTACTTTTTGTTATGAGAATTATAGGGCTATGGACGTAGAAGAAGTTCATCATGGCCAAAATGGAGAGTTCAAGCTCATGTTGGAGTGTCTACTTGAAGGAGAAACCAAAGAACAAAATACCTTGGAGGAGCTTTTGGAAAATAGTCTCCAAAATGAATTGGCACTTGAGAGGTTGCAATTACAAATGGGAGAAATGCTTGAAGCTTAGAGGTCCAAAAATTCCTCGGAAGTTAATGAGAGCCAAAAATTATCCTTGGATGTAGAAGTTGAAAATCCTTCTTTGGCACTTGATCAAAACCAAGAAGAGCTCTCAATTTCTCGAAATGAGAAAATAATGCTAATGTTGGAGACCATTCTTGAAAATGAGGAGAAACACAACTTTGCACTCGAAGACTTGAAACAAGGCTTGAAATACAATGATGAACACATCCGCGCTTTGGTGGATCAAATGCAAATATTGGTTGAGGCTCACTATGTCAACCAACTTGAGTGTGCTGAAGAAGGCCAAGAAGAGTCCAATTTAGAGGAATAAAGTGATCTTACTATGAGGATTCAAGAATTGAACATCCGCCAACCTACTCCATGTGTGTTAATGATGCCAAAAATGTGGAATTAGAGTCAACTGGTATAAATATAAATGTGGTTGACATTGACTCTAATTTAGGGGGAAAAGAGGATGTCAAAATCCAAAAAAAATTGCAAGTTGGAGGTTTGATGTCACCTTCCAAGTATTTTTCAACATAGGAATTGTGTGGTGACACGATAGTTGAACCACATGAATAAATGAAGGATTGCGAGGAGGAAAAACTGATGACATACATGATACTAGCACGCTTGATGAAATTGCAATCAAGGATCTATATTTACCATCTAGACCAATCACGAGAGCTAAAGCTAGAAAAGCTCAAGAAGCCATGCACGGGTTGGTAAAGAAGCTGCTTGACATGAGAGCGGGAGTCATAGATGTGTATGAGAATCCAAAATTTATACACTTACCTCAAGTGAGCCTAGATGGAGATACTTGTGATTCTTAATCAAATGGTGATAAGCTAATTTGTGATTAATTATTTTGTATCTCTATATATAATATATTTTATAATACTTTATTTTTTAGAATATATTACTTTGAGTGTATTGTTATTTTATTTTGTAGGCATGTAACATTTGGTGATTACTTTTGGAAGAATTGGAGCAAATGAGTGATACTCAATACTATCCAACATTCATAAAATTGTCCGAACAATGGCCCAAATTCAAATATTAATCTGTTTAAGTATATATCAAATTGGGCTACCAAATTCATCATGATTAAAGATATTAAAGTCTAGAATCCAATGAGCCAAACCGTTCTTAATATGGAACTTCATACATCAAGTTATGGCCATACAAGCTACAACTGTACAAATCTGGACAGAATCACACTAGTCCAATTCAAAATCCGTTTTAGAATAGAATACAATAAATTTAGCTATAAAACTCACCAAAAGTATAGACGCATATGTCTTCTTTGATGGAGAATCAAGAATTGTGCAATTTCAACACTTCTAGACAAAGTTATAGACTTTCTACCAAGACTGCACCAATCTGCCGAGAATTTTCAATACAAGTGATTCAATCATTCATCCATGGTGGAAAACATTAAATTGAATAGCTCTTGTGAGCTCATTTAAAATGTGTAGCAAGTGGTTATTCGGTATGTCAATATTTGTAGGCTACCATAAGATTTCTTGGATGACTTTAAGGCCTCCATTGTTGAAGATTGCATGTAGCCACAATTGAAGACCATTTTTTTTATTTGTTTTCGTACTAGTAGTTTGGTAAAAAGTTGTTGAAATGACTCTATAAATAGCCATCACTCTTTCATTGTAAAATCAGATTATTTTGAGTGTTATATGAAATATATTCATCTCTTTGAGAGTTTAAGAGAGTTCTCCTTAAGTTCTACCAAGAACTTGTCTTGATTGCTTCAAGGATAGCTTTTCCTTGTAAGTAATATTCTATCTTAGGTGATAGGCTAGGTTACTTGATTGTTGCTCTTGAGGTTGTGGATTTAATATATCCATGGTTGCTTGCGCTTCTAATCTCATGGTCTTATCTACATGTAAGTTTCATAATTTTATTCTTTATCCTGCATCACTTCCTATTATATTTACATTATATATCTTTTGATCTTTGGGTTCCGCATCAATACATCTTAAAATTTGAGGAAGCAAAAAAGCAAAAAAACATTCCTCACATGAGATCCAAAAAGTGCAAATGAAGAATTTAAGCATTGGCTCGATCAAATACTTACCACCCCTATGGCTCGTGGTCACAAGCTTGATTCCAAGTTAGTTGCCCAGTTCATATCATCCAAGTGGCGAGAAAAGTGATAAAGTTATTTGCGTTGTGCCACGACGTTAAATGCGGCACTTGGTGGGAGGCAACCCATCCGTTTTCAAAATTTTTATTCATTTTTGAAATTTCTTTTTATAATAGCTTAGAATATTATTTTTGACTAATCTGCCAAGTTTTAAATTTTTTGGAGTTGATTTGAATAGGTCAGAGTGGTCCAGAGGGTCAAAACCAGTAGCTGTAAAAATATGGGCATCAATCTTCTGGTGTAACCACATCTGCGGATTTTTGACCACATATGCTGTCATGCAGAAGCGGGTACACAACCGCAGAAGCTACATTTTCCTCAAAAATAGATGAATGGCAGCATAAGCGGATACGCAGAAGCGGCCACATCACCGCAGAAGCGAAAATCAAACAGGTCTTAAAAGTTGAGAAATTTTTGAATGCTTCAATGCGCAGCTAACTTTTGAAATTGTTCCCCCAGCCTTTAACTCCCCAAATACGAAAAAATCTCCAGAACTTCAAGAACCTGCTCGTGAATTCGTTCCCTTGCACAAAATTCAGGCAATGTCTTCTAAATCCTCATCTCATTCTTCATCTCTTTCCTTTAATTCTCTCTGCTTCTCCTTTGCCAACAGATTTTTTTATTTTGTTTGATTTCTCTTTTTATTCTTTTGTTTCGCTTTATTGATATTAGCTTTAGGAAGTGAGAGAAATTGGTTGAGAGTTTTCATGTGTGTGCCGTATATTCATGAACTAATTCATAGGAATTCTGAGTACCCAATTTGATTGAAGAAGAGTTTATTTTACCTTGCTCGCAAGATGTTCAATGATAGGGTATAATTACATATTTTAGTTGATTATAATACTCTAATTTACTGTATTTTAGTTGAGTTTGCGCTTTAATCGCTAGTGTTTTGCACTAACAGTGTGTTTTATGCCTTGTATGAGTGATTCCGAGCTACATTGATGTTATGGAATGAATTCAAGTGATTTGGTGCTTTGAAGTCCGAGTAAAATCCCAAGGAATTAAGCCGGGATTGTAGTCTGCACTGTCTAGTAAAATGCACATAACAGTTTTCTCAGAACTTAATTTCGCTCCACAATAAATGGTTAGAAAGCTAATTCATAGGGCTATAACTTTTATGTTTTATGTTTTTCCAAATTACAAATGGAACATGGTGAAATGCGGTCGAAATTGTAACCGCAGTAGGACCGCGGCAGAACATTGTTGTAGATGATTCTGATGTCCACTCTGGCCACTGTCCTCGCATAACCACGGTATGACAGCGGCGGGACGCATAAATTTGAGGGGCCAAAGTGCGAAACACAGGATTTTAAGCCCTAAACCCTATATTAAATGAGGGATTCAGCCAAGAAACATATAGAAGGATTTTTGAGAAGTGAAAAACATCAAAAGGAAGGGCAAGAGGCAAGGAGAATAATTGGGCATCAATCTTTAATCTTCTTCTTTGTTATTTTACCTCTGAATATGAATTCTTTTGTGATTTTTGTTATTTTCATAAGTAGGTAACTTTTCTAATCTAAGGTTTTGGGTGAAACCCATGGGGGATGAATTGGTTGTTAAATTAATATAGTTTCGAGTTGGTTGTTAATCTCTATTTGTTTAACTACGTTTTGATTTTTGTTAATAGCAAGTATCCTAAATTAGCCATTCCTAGTTATTACGTATTTGCTGGAGAGAGTGTGTAAGTTTAGGTAGTTTTTTGAACAACATCACTCCCGAAGTATAGGCGAGAGCCATAACCGAGGGTTTAGAGGTCGGATTCGAGATAACGGTACCTCGGGTGTAATCTAAGTGAACTGCAATGTGAATCTAGTTAGCGTAGTTTGAGAGAGTGCGTATAGTAAATTATCATAATTGCTGGAGAGAGATTTATGATATCTGAAGAGTTCATTATTAATAGAGGCAACTAAGTCACAACTATAAGATATATACAACACAGGAAATCAACAACGGGGGAAACCATTACCTTAGACCTTTATTGCAATTGTTTATAATTCAAGCATATTTAGTTTTCACATGTTTTTTTATTTTTCAGTTTTAGAAAATTGTTCAATCTTGTATTCTTAGTGATATTAAACAGATGCAACTAAGCCATAGTCCTCTATGGGATTCGACTCCAGACTTAGACCGAATTATATTTGCAGCGACTACTTATCTTTTTTAGGACTAGAGTTGGGTGTGATCAATGTTCGACACAATGTTTAATGAAATTTTCTTGCTAAGCCTTACAAAGTTGGTCTCACTAGAATCCAAATTTCATGTACTGCACTAATTTAGAATTCTTGAGTATAAATTAGGTGCCAAAAATTAGGTTGAGAATAAAAAGTGAATCAAAATTCTGGGCAAGTGAATCGCAATGCGAGTTCGTACTTGCGACGAAATTTTCGCAGGTGCGATTCGGAAAAATAAAAGAATATAAATCGCAGAACTGATAAAATAGCTGCAAAAGCGGAACCGCTTCTGCGGTTTCATTTTCGCAGAAGCAAAAATTTGGCATTAATTTCAATTATAGTAGCTTTGCAATAGTGGTTTCCTGTGCCAGTTCAATCTAATTTTTTTGCTCAATTGTAGTGTTTTGAATTGCTTAACATGGTTCTAACACCCGACTGACCTTGTGTTTATTTTATGTAGGTCTTTCAAGTTAAAATGGACCCAAACACGAGCAGACAACAATGTGAAATGGAAGAAGAGATTGATGATCCATATGATGAATCACGCTTCATGTCAGCTGCATGTGAGCGTCGGCATTTACACGACCTCGACCATAGAAAGATACTTCTTGAAAAGGGCATCAATGAGGACAAATTGGCCGAAAAGCTCCCAGACTTCCATGCCCGGTTCCATTCCTCCAGATGGTCATGTTTTATCTCAACTTCTTGCGAAGCTAATGAGGAGCGGGTTATGGAATTCTACGCCAACCTTAGGCGCACGAATTTTGATAGCCCACAACTCTTAATTAGAGGAAAATTGGTGAGGTTGTGGATCGAACAAATTAATGACACTCTTGATATTCCCAACTTTCCAATGAAGCCGGTGCTAGAAAAAGATCATTGTGAAAATGGAGTATGGCTTGTATCCAAACTCTTCCCTTCGCACTTGATAGACAAACGGGGCAACAAAAGAAAAGTGTTGAAATCAATCGACTTCACTGTTGAGGCTAAAATATGGTTGTACATCCTTTGAAACCAGGTGTCTCCTTGTGGGAACGTCTCTTACTCTAGAGCTTTGAGTATTGCTTGCCTCCTAGACAAAATTCCTATGAATGATGGTCACTATATCTTGCGATAGCTGAGGGAGTATCTGCAAGACAAGGATGAAGGGATGATATTCCCGTCATTGATCACACAGCTATGCACTAGAGCAGAGGTTGTTTTGAACCCAACCGATAGATGGCTACCAGCTGAAAAGCCCTTTCATCCATTGAGAGTGACAGGAGAGGGGAGTGTAGTTAAGAGCAAGAAGAGAAAATTCACGACTGCTGGTTCAAAGTCCTCTTCACAGGCAGTTGTATAGGGACCATTCGGGATACTAAACTCCGAGATTGCTTATATTAAGGAGTTACTATCGCAGCTTTCGAGTGGGCCTTCATCTTCCCAACCTGAGCCTTTTTACTTCTCAGGGATGAAATGCATAGTTACTTGGATTCACAGAAAAGTCAGAAAGATTCTCTTTAGAAGATGACAATATCAGTAACTAGACTTGAGAGAGCATATGGCACTTTGGCCAAGGCCCATTCCACCCTTCAGCTAGGCTTTGAGAAGGAGAAAAGGAAGAAAAATAAGAAGGGCAAATTTATTACCAAAATGTGGAGAGGCATCAAGGCCATCTTCAAATGGGGAAACCCAGACCCGAAGTGTTACGACCCAACCCGTCGTCTCATATATTTCCGTCTCGGTTTCCCCGTTTAATACTTCTACGTGTTTCATTGTATGTGTTTGGTGAATTTGAATTAATTTGGATAACGTTTGGTTGGAAATGAGATAATTAGTCTCTTTAAGGAAGGGTTGGTTTGGAAAAGTCAACTAGATGTTGACTTGTGAGTTAGAGTGGTCGGAATGGATTTATGATTATTTGGTTAGTTTCGGAGGATGATTTAAGGCTTAGGAGAGCAATCAGAAGTAATTTTTGAGGCTCGATGTAGAATTAGGCTTGAATTGGTTAAGTTAGCATTTTGGCGATATCCGGTTGATAGGTGAGATTTTGATCCGAGGGTTGGAATGGAATTCCAAGAGTTGCAGTAGCTTCGTTAGGTAATTTTGGATGTGTGTGCAAAATTTCAGTTGATTCGGGGGTGTTTAGGTAGGATTTTTTGATCGAATGCAAGTTTCGGAAGTTTTAGTTTAACTTAGGCTAGAATCTATTGTAATCTGATGATTATTGTGTTTTTGGATGTGTTTTTATGATTGGAACATGTTTTTTTGATGTTTTAGGATGGGTTAGCACTTTTGGTTGAGGTCCGGGGGGCCTTGGGGTGTTTTCGGGTAGTCTATCAGACCAATCTTGACCTTTGGGAGTTGCAGAAAAACTACTGAAGTGTTGCAGAGGAATTTCCTTATGTGATCGCGTAGAGTGCATTGCGATCGCATAGGAGGTTTTGAGAGGGGTCCTGTGTTGTGCTATCCGATCGCATTTGGGGCTATGCGATCACATAGGTTCGGATGTTTGGGTTGTGCGTTCGCATTAGAGTGGGTGCAATCGCGTAATTTATTTGGGCCTGAGGTCCCTGGCAGTGAGTTATTCTATGCGATCACATGGGTTTTAGTGCGATCGTATAAGAGGAAATCTGGAGGTGGAGAAGTTGTACTCTGCAATCGCAAGCCTGGGGCTGCGACCGCATGGAGAGAAATCTGGGCAGACAGAAGGTTTTAATAACATTTCATGCGTAACTTGGGTCTAATTTCCGCCATTGTTTAGCAACCTTGGGAGCTTTTGATGAGGAATTTAGAGGGTTTTGACTGGGAATCAATTGGAGGTAAGTCCTATGGCCTAGAAACGTCAACAAATTGTGATTTCAACACCTAAATTCATGGAATTTATGTAAAAGGGGAAGATCTAGGGCTTGGGTTTTTGAATGAGAATTTGGAATTTGAGGGAGCATTTGGACTCCGATTTTGATAAATTTACATGTGTAGACTCGTGGCAAGATAAGGAACATTTTGGTGCAAATATTTCTGACTTTTGAGAAGTGATCCTGGGGCTCGAGTTTTGCAAATTTCGCGGTTTTCGATATTTTTCGAGTCTTTTCGACTGAGTTATATTCCCTTAGCCTATTATAATGTATTCATTGTGGTTTTGGCTAGATTCGATGCACGAGGAGGTTGATTCGTAAGGAAAGGGCATTGCTAGCTAGTTTTCGGCCGTCTAGAGGTGAGTAATTAATGTAACTGCTGCTCTGAGGGTTTGAAACCCCAGACTGCCACATCATAGCTCTATATTGAGACGTGAAACGCATTACATGATGAGTGTGGGGTCATATACTGTTGGGGATTGAGACTTAGTCCATCTCGAGTGTTAATTTCTACTATATTGGCGATTGAAACACATACTTTGTTATTGTGAATTGGGATTATTGCCGTGTTTGGGGCCTTGTGCCAACCTATAGAATCCTTAGGGGATTTTTATGTATTTTCCTCACTTGTGTGCATAACATAGATTCTCAGTCATGTTTTCAAATATTAAAAACAATATAACAACTGTGTTTTATACATGAACCTTAAATGAAAAGGATATAAGGGTTGAGATCCTTATAGTATGTCACGCCTGATTGGCTTTGGACTTATTTGACTGATATGGGTCGGGGACCTAGTAGTGAGGATGGCCTTGATATGGATCGGGCTACACGCCGTAGCGATTATATATATTGATATTGAGGCCGATAGCCTTATTTGTGCCAATACCTGGATGATATTATGCTTGGGCTGTAAGAGCCCATCCAGAGTCTATACACACCCCCATTGAGCGCCCTCGGCATTAAATAAGTGGATCGGGGTGCATGCCGCAACGGGTACTGGAGTGTATCGTTATATGTGTTGCATTATTTCATGCATTATTTATTGACTGTATTACTTGTTGTTTACTGTTTCCACTGTTTTGGATATAAAATGCTAGATATAAAATACTTTGTGATTTTTCTGCGTTTTCTTACTTTCAGACTATAGTTATGTTTATTACTCACTGGGTCAGAGCACTCACTTTACTCCCTGCACCTTGCATGCAGATCTAAGGCACTCTCAGGATGAGTAGATCCAGTTGATCCAAAGTTCTTGTCTTTAGGAGTATTTGAGGTAGCTGCAGGGCGTTCGCAACCGATGATTCTCCCCTCTATCTCTATCCTTTATTTCTGCATTATCAGTTTTAGACAGACTTTGTAGTAGGATATTACTCTGTATTCTAGAGGCTCATGTTCGTGACACTGGGTCCTAGTTGGGCTGTATTGATATTTTGTTAGATTTTCCGCATTATTATCAGTATTTTAGACTTTCGATTTAAAAGATATTTATCTTCATTTATTTAATTGATGGGGTTATTGTTATATATGGTTGGGCTTGTCTAGTAGTGTGCTGGTCTCCATCACGAGCAGGTTGGGGTCTTGACAAGTTTGTATCAGAGCCTAGGTTACTTGGTCTCGTGAGTCATGAGCCGGTTTAGTAGAGTATCGCGGATCGGTATGGAGACCTCTTTATTTATCCTCGGGAGGTTGCAGAACCTTTAGGAAACTTCATATTCTTAGAATTCTTATCATGCGACTTTGTTGATCCGAGAACTAAAATTCTGTTAGTATATTCACTCGTAGATGGCGAGAACCCGTGCTTCCGGGTGTGGCGAACGACCACCTATTCCACCTATTGAAGCCACCAAAGGCCGTGGATGCGATCGTGGTCGAGGTCGTAGTTGAGACAGAGCCGAGGTGGAAACACCTGTTGACCCACTAGTTGCCCCAGCTCAGAAGCACGCTCCAGCTATAGAGACTCCAACATCACTTGTTCAGGCACCAGGTGTGCCTGTTATGATTCTGGGTCTTCAAGAGGCCCTAGCTCAGATTTTATCAGTTTTCACTGGCTTGGCTCAGGCCGTCTCAGCCACTATTGCAGCAGCTAATTTGCTGGCCAGGGGAGGCAATCAGACCCCCGCTGCTTGCACGCTTGAGCAGGTACTGCAGGGTTTGCAAACTCCTGAGGCACCACCAGTTTAGCAGGTTGCCCCAATTCAGCAGGTTGCCCCGGTTCAGGATTATGTGATTCTAGCTATGCCAGACGATGAGCAATGTTGTCTTGAGAGGTTCGGTAGGCGCTTACCTCCTACTTTCAGTGGTGTTCCGGGAGAGTATGCCTAGGGTTTTCTCGACAAGTGTCAACGTATACTTCGGACCGCAGGGATCTTGGAGTCGAGTGGGGTATCATTTACTATATTTTAGTTTTCTGGAGCAGCTTTCACTTGGTGGGAGGCTTTTGACTGGCGTAGGCCGAGAGGTGCAGCGCCTTTGTCATGGCAGATGTTCTCCACTCTCTTCCTGGAGAAGTGGGTACCGCAGTCTCAGAGAGAGGCGCCACGGAGGCAGTTTGATCGGCTTCGTCAGGGAGATATGACTGTGTCACAGTATGAGGTGAGATTTTCGGAGTTGGCTCGTTATGCTCCATGGATGGCCCCGACTGATCGGGAGAGGATTAGGAGGTTTGTGGACGGACTAATCTATCCCGTTCATATTCTGATGACTCGAGAGAGGATTCTAAGTCATACCTTTGAGGATGCTATGGATATTACTTGTTATATTGAGATGGCTCGCCATCAGGAGAGAGAGGAGAGGGAGGCCAAGAGGCCTCGGGGATCGGGTAGCTTTAGTGGTGCCCCGTCTAGGGTCCAGGTTCAGCAAAGCAGAGGTCGTTCTTTCAGGCCTCATCAGTCGGCTCGTCTCGAGTGTCGTGGGGGGTCTTCAGGCCGTGGTCATCAGGGGTTACAGCAGAGCCACTCTTCACTTAGTGCCCTCCCAGCTCATATTTCTTCACATGCCCCTTCAGCTTAGGGTTCTTCTGCGCAGGGCGCATCGGCTGGTCATTCTGGTGTGAGGGGTTCCCATTAGTCCCCTTCTCCAGCATCCAGAATTTGCTTCGAGTGTGGCGAGTATGGCCGTATGAGGAGGTAGTTTCCTTGATGTCATGGTAGACAGTCTCAGCAGATGGATCAACCCTCGTCTTCTACTCTGGTTTCTTCAGCTCTAGCCCAGTCAGAGAAGGGCGGAGGCCAGGCAGCCAGGGGTCGCCCTAGGGGCAGAGACCGATCAGGCGGCGACCAGGCTAGATTATATGCTATCCTAGATAGGAGAGATGCCCTTGCATCCGGTGCTGTTATCATAGGTATTATTTCAGTTTGCCACAAAGGCCTCTGTTTTATTGATCCCGGTTCTACCTTTTTCTATGTGTCTTCATATTTTGCTCATCATTTGGGTACGACCCGAGGGTGTATTTCTTTACCTATACACGTATCTACCCCGGTGGGTGATACTATTGTTGTGGACCATGTGTATCCGTCCTGTCTTGTTACTATTGGGGGTCTGGAGACTCGAGTAGATTTATTTCTTCTGAGAATGGTAGACTTTGATGTTATTCTAGGCATGGACTGGTTATCTCCGTGTCATGCTATTCTAGACTATCATGCAAAGACAGTCACCTTGGCTATGCCGGGTGTTCCGAGAATGGAGTGGAGTGGTATGACTAATTATGTACCTAGAAGGGTTATATCTTTCTTGTAAGCCCAGCGCATTGTTGGGAAGGGTTGTTTATCATATTTTGCGTTCGTGCGTGATGTTGAAGCTGAAGCTCCTAGTATAGATTCTATTCCCGTTGTGAGGGACTTCCTTGATGTATTTCCTATAGACCTGCCGGGTATGCCCCCAGACAGGGACATTGATCTTGGTATTGATATGATGCCGGGCATCAAGCCCATTTCTATTCTACCTTATCAACAAGAGATTCACACGAAACTTCTTAGCATAATAGGAACGAGATTTTACGATTCAAAGGGAATAGGGTGCAATCTTTCTTAAACAATTTGGCTCAAGTATATTAAGGCTAATCCTTCTTTCTTTTGGCATGATCCAACCAGTGAAAAGTAAGCGTAATGCTATTCCATGAATGGTTCTATTCTAAGCAGTTAAGGATATCTATATTATTCATTCTTTTGAAATGGCATTCAAGCATGTCTAAGTATGTTCCTAAGTCTTTATTGAGGTATATGATAAATATGTTAATATTTATAATATAGTGATACATTTGCATGCATACTTCATGCATTTACCTTTGTGCTACAGTCGGTCGGGCAGTTACCACCATTTGGGTAGTTATGTATCATTAGTTTTCACCGGAAGGGCAGTCACGCATATTCATTTACCATCGAGCTATGGCCGGTCGGGCGGTCATGTATATACCGCTAAGCCATGGCCGGTTGGGCAGTTACACATTTACCATCGAGCTATGGTCCGCCGGTCAGTCATGCATTTGCCACCGTGTTACGGCCGATCGAGTAGTTATCACTGATCAGCTCGGCAGTCAAGCATCATAAATATGGATAATAGTCTCAAAGAGAAAAATTATATATATATATATATATATATATATATATATATATATATATATATATATATGCATATAGGGTGACACTTTAGAGATTCAAGTATCTTCTTATATGTCTTTAATTACGGTTGGCACAATGTTATGCTTCAGTTCTGCCTTACATACTCAGTACATTATTCGTATTGACGTCCTTTTTTTAGGGACACTATATTCATGCCTATAGGTATAAATAATCAGTTTGATGAGCCATCCTAGTAGACGAGGTTTGCATTTAGACGAAGGATCGGTAATACTCTAACTCATTCGAAGTGCAACCAAGTCTATTAGTCATCGTATCAGAGTTTTGCTACATGATTATAAGTAGGCCGGTACCCTATCCCATTTGATATCAAATAATCTTAGAGGCTTTGTAGACAGAGGTTCATTTTGTGCAATATGTTAGAGGCCTTGATGGCCTATGTGTATTTATGTTCTAAGAAGGATGGTTCATTGATACAGTGTTTGCTCACTTATAGTTATATATTACGAGTTGTGGCCATGTTGGCCCATGATCGTTTCAAACAAAAAATAGGTTACAGAGTGGTTGGCTCGGGCCAGTACGACATCGGGTGCTAGCCATGCCTCCCCATGTTTGGGGCCTGACACACCAAATATCCTTCTTCCTCTTTTCTAGCACTGCCAATGTAGAATTTACCTGCACGTTAGTCCAACAAGAGGAAAGAGTAACCGTAAAGTAGAATAAAGTCCAAGAAATTCATACTGAAGATGTGGAGAAAATGGCTTCAACTCTAATGCAGGTGGCTCTTAAATAGAAGGCTTTGTTGGAGGAGTCTACCTATTTTAAAGATCCAAGGGAAACAATCAGGATACATAGCTGTATGAACCCATTCTTTGTAAAGAGTTCACACATTCTATAAAGCCATCCATCTCGTCATCATCAATGTTGTGAAAGACGACCATCAATATATCACCAACATTGATTTTAGCACTTGTATCATCAATAATGAAATTGTTCACAAAATCCACAAAAGAACACACCTCATTTCTACTTGGTTGCTGCATGGACTTACACATATGGAATAGCACTTTTTCATCACTAACCTGAAAAGTGAGTTCGCTGGCTTCAAATTCACAAAGAGACTTACCCGTAGCAAGGAAAGGTCTCCCAAAAATAATTTGCACCTCGTACAACCACACAATCTAGAATGACAAAATCCATTGGAATAATATCAATCCAAACCAAAAGATATTAATTCACACCCAACGACGTCTTTATGGTATGATCGATCATTTTCAATCTCATAGAGGCAGGTTTTTGTTGCCCAATTTCCAAAGTCTAATAAATCGAATAGGGCATCAAATTTGTACTTGTCCCAAGATCACAAAGATCTTTAGTGAATTTGGCACTTTCAGCTGTACAAGAAATCTTGAAAGCACCGGGATTCTCCAACCTAGGATCCATTAATAAACAATTGCACTCACTTGATGAGTTACTTTGATGATCTCAAAATTCATTGACCATTTATTTGTCACAAGATAATTCATAAAATTTTCATAGCCGGGCATTTGTTCTAAAGCTTCGACCAATGGCACATTGATTGATAGACTCTTTATTATTTGAATAAACTTTTTTAACTAATTCTTCACCATTTTGCATGAAAAGTCTTTGAGGATATGGAGGTAGTGGCTTAGGCAATGGTGCCTTAGCCTTTTGCACTACCGGCTCCGGTATGTTAATTACGCATCCCCTTGATATGTTCTCCTCCTCTTGAGTCTTTTCACACGATAATCAATATCAATCTGGACTTCCTCATTAGGTTTAACAACACTGTTGCAGATCTCTTCTTCTTGAATCACCTGATCATCATAAACAAGTTGCCTTCCACTTGAGGTGGGTGCATTCCCGCCTCTTCCACTTCTTGTGAAAAGTACCATGGCATGCCCCATACTATTACAACCCTTTGGTTTGCCACCTTATCACTTGGTAGTGCCCTATTAGGATGAGAATTTAATGCTTGAGAGAGTTTCCCCATTTGAATTTCTAGGTTGCGGATTGATTTGTTGTGTGAGGAAAGTTGGGAATCCGAATAAGCATTCTTTTCTATCATTTGATTGAACATACATTTAACACATCTCATCTCATTTTTTGATGAACTTGAACCATTGGGAAGGATAAGGAGATGGGTTGCTAAGTTGTTGATACATTAGGGGCCTTTGAATACCCGACCCCTAGTTTCCTTGATTGTTGCCTCTCCAATTTCCATGGTTGTTTTCACTCCAATTTCCTTGATTGCTGTTGTTATGCAAATTCCCTTGATTTCTAGAATTCCAATTGGCACGATTGTTTTGTGGTCGCCATTGTTGTTGGTTTGAGCCTTGGAAGTTATTTCTTTGCCCTTGAGAATTGTTCACATATTGCACTTCCTCCTCTTGTTCGTTATAAGAATCATCTTAATCAAAACCACCATCCATCTTGCACATAGTTCTCCACTCGATTTTGCACTTATAGACCCTTGGTACTCTTATTGTTCACCAACACATTCACTCCCCCCATACCATTACTTTTCTTAGGATCTTGCACTTGATTTAGTTGGGCCTTTTCTAGTTGAATCATGGTAGTGACTAATTCGGCAATGGCTTGCCCATGAACATGCAATTCTTTCTGAAGGTAGATCATATTCGGATTACCTTGTGGAACATTGGCTCGAGATTTCCAAGCTGACAACTTTTCCTCCATCTCATCTAAGATTTCACACACCTCCACATAAGGCATACTCATAAAGTTCCCACCGGCTAGTTGATTCACTACACATTGGTCAGTTGTGTGAATCCCAAAATAAAAGGTTTGTTTTATCATGTTTTCTGTCATATCATTATTGGGAGATTCCTTAACCATTTTTATACAATGCTCACATATTTTTTGTAGTGGTTCATTCAACTCTTACTTGAATTCCAAGATCTCATCTCGAAGTGTAGCTATGTGCTTAGGAGAGTAAAACTTAGCAATGAACTTTTCTGCCAACTCATCCCAAATATGAATTAAATGGTTCAGCAATTGTTCCAACTTAATCCTGCACTGCTTTAATCTTCTTCTAATATGTGACCTAATATGTGATTCTTGTCTTTTTATTGTGGCCCAAAATTTACTGACAAAAATGCCGCTCGAGATGTTCTTTAGCCGCATAATTTCATGAGTGGTCCGCACATTTTTTGGTCTTGCAAGGAACTAGATTCTACAATTGTGCAATTTTGTCTACAGCTACAATGTAGCTTTTGTGTCCACACAATTCTTGTGTGGTCCGTACTTCAAGCAAGGCTTTAGTATTGGTAATTTTCACACTCTCTGAACGTTTTGAATTTTTTCACTTTAGATCATGTTTTGTGGATGCACAATTCATGTGCGGTCCGCACTTCTACTTAAAGTATTGTTGGACTTCTTCAAAAAATCTACAGCCGCTGAGGAAATTCAGTGATCTACACTTGCTTTTGCAGCCGGAGAAATACCTATACGGACCACACTTCTTATGTGTTGCACACTTCTTGCCTTATGAGTTAGAACACTCCTTTTTGGGTTGGATTTCTTCGTAAGAGCACAAATTTCCAACTTTCCTGCAATTTGCACACTTTCATTACTTTTGGGAGCATAAATCAGTACGTTTTGACTAAAACAAAGTAAAAAGGTACTAATAATTGGTCAACATCCACGCTTATAAAGTCCTAGTAGCCCCGCCCACTAAGTGCTTGATTTGAGTGTGGTTATACTCGTCAAATGTAGAGACTAGCCCAGACTTAGGAGGGTATAACCTTTAGGCTACTCATGCTCCATAGATTCAGTCAGGCCCATAGACTTCTCAGGCCATGATTTCTTCCCCAGTTGTCGGTCCGCCCCATAGCCATCTAGCGGTGGGGATGGGTGATAGATGTTACCCTAGTAATGGATGCCATGTAAGATTCTATGCTTTTTCTAAATAGGATAGAGGCAGGTTGTTAAGACTTAGTCATTATAGGTATGGTTCCAATTTTCCATGGAGATGAATCAATCTTATTTGATCGGGGCTCCCCTTATTCATATATATTTCTCTCTTTGCTTCATATTTGGGAGTATCTCGTGATTCTTCCTATTTCTGTGTCCATGCATGTGGGAGATCATATTGTTAGTTACTGTGTGTCTCTATCGTGTTTATCTGTTATTGGTGGTTATAAGACTAGAGTTGCTCTATTGTTACTTAGTATGGTAAATTTGATGTTATCTTGGAAATGGTATAATTGTTGCCCTATCATGCTATTCTATATTGTCATGCCAAGACTCTGATGCTGGCTATGCCGGGTTTACCACGGTGAGAGTGGAGGGGTGCATTACATTATGTTCCTAGAAGGGTTACATCATGTCGAAAGGTTTAACAAATGGCTGGGAAGGGGTTTGCTGCTTATCTAGCCTTTGTGAGAGATACCACTCATGATACTCCTACCGTTGAGTCAATTGTGATTGTGAGAAACTCCCCAGATTTATTTCCAGCAGATCTTCAGGGCATGCCGCCTGATAGGGATATCGATTTTGGTATTGACTTGTTGACAGCCACTCATTCCATTTCTATTGCATCAGATTGTAAGGCCCTAGCCGAGCTTAAGAAGTTAAGGAAATAGTTGCAAGATTTACTTGATAAGGGTTTTATTTGGCCTAGTATTTTGCCGTGTTCTGCTCCACTCTAGTTTGTAAAGAAGAAGTATGGCAATATCCACATGTGTATTAATTATCGGCAGTTGAACATGGTTCTAGTGAAGAAAAGGTGTCCATTGCCATGAACTGATGACTTATTTGATCTATTACAGGGTACCAGAGTGTTCTCAAAGATTGAATTGCAATCATGTTATCATCACCTAAGGATTTGGGATCTGGAGATTCTAAAGGTTGCTTGTAGGACTCAGCACGGTCACCAAGAGTTCCATGTGATGTCATTTGGGTTGACCAATTCCCTAGCAATATTTATGCATTTGATGAACCGCGTTTTCTGGCCTTTTCTCGATTCATTTGCCAATGTGTTTATTAACAATATCTTGGTGTTGTCCTATAGTTGGGAAGATCATGATCAACATTTGAGGATTGTGCTCTATACCTTGAGAGAAAAGAAGTTGTACGCAAAATTCTTAAATTGTAAATGTTTCCTAGATTTAGAGGCATTTTGGGTCATGTTTTGTCGAGTAAAGGGATTAAGTTAGATAGAAGAAGATTAAAGCAGTGCAGAATTGGCCCAGACTGTCGTCAGCTATTGAGATCTAGAGTTGCCTTTGTTTGGCCGGGTATTATCGTTATTTCGTGGGGGGGGGGGTTTCTCATCTACTGCTGTACCTATAACCAGATTGTCCCGAAAGGGTGCTCCTGTAAAATGTTCTGAGGAGTGCGAGGAAAGCTTTCAAAAGCTCAAGATTGCCTATACTACAATCCCATTGTTAGTATTACCTATAGGCTTGAGGCCATATAGTATGTATTATGATGCGTCACATATTGTCCTTGGCGCTGTGTTGATGCAAGAAAGTAGTGTGATTGCCTACGCATCTCGATATGTTAAGACCCATGAAAAGAATTATCAAGTCCACGACATAGAGTTGGCAGTCATTGTTCATGCGTTCAAGATCTGGCAACATTATTTGTACGGTGTCCCTTGTGAAGATCTACCGCATTAACTTGAGGCATCAGAGGTGGTTAGAGTTTCTTAAGGGTTATGATATCACCATTCTATATTATCCCGAGAATGCCAATATGGTAGCCGATACCTTGAGTTGAAAGGTGGAAAGTTTGGGCAGTTTAGCATATCTACTAGCAGTAGAAAGACCATTAACATTGGATGTTCAGGCTTTATCCAACCACTTTGTTAGTTTTGATGTTTTGGAGCCTAGCCGAGTTCTTGCCTGCGTTGTTTCTCGATACTCTCTATATGATCATATCTGAAAGTGTTAGTATGACGACCCCCATTTTCTTGTCCTCAAGGATAAGGTTCAGCATGGCGATGCCAAAGAAGTTACTATTGGAGATGATGGTGTGTTGCAGATGTAGGGTCAGTTATGTGTGCCCAGTGTGGATGGTTTGCGTGAATTGATTCTTTAGGAGGCTTGTAAGAATAAGTGCTTAACGCTAGAGGGGGGGGGGGGGGTGAATAGCGTATTATAAAAAATCACAGGAAATTATAACTCAAATGCGGAAATTAAAGAGTAAGGAGAGAGTGCACCAAATTTATACTGGTTCACCACAACCCGTGGCTAAGTCCAGTCTCTTGAGATACAATCTCAAGGTTCAACAATCTCCGTTAAGCTTGCGGGTGCCTAACAAACCGTTACAACTGCTCGAGGATGCCTCACCCCAAGACTTCTCTGTTAAGCTTACGGGTGCCTAACAAACCGTTACACTTGCTTGAAGATACCGCATTCCAAGACTTCTGTTAAGTTTCCGGGTACCTAACAAACCGTTAAACTTGAGAAGTTGAATCACACAAGTCTCAAACAACCTTGCTCGAGGATACCTCACCCCAAGACTTCTCAAGAAGAAATAAAATATTTTTCCTTGCAACAAGTGTATACAAACACTTACTACTCACTTAAACAAGACTCTCTTAATAGAGTGGATATGAGTAAACAAGTACGCTCAAGAATACAACAATAAAATTCAAGACCTTGGCTTTCAAAATATAATAAAAATGATCAAATATGATATTGGAAATGTTTGAAAGCTTATGAATGTTTATATCAGATGTTGTGTGTTTAATGAGAGATTTTGGGGTGTATTTATAGCCCCAAAACCTCTTCCAACCGTTGCATAAAGCAAAAAGACAGATTCTGAAAATCTGTTAGATAGTCGACTATCTAGAAGATATTCGACTATCAATTTGATAAAATAGCCGTTGATAGTCGACTATCTAAAGTGGATATTTGACTATCTTGGCAACGGTCATCAGGATAGTCGACTATCCTATATCAGATATTCGACTATCTGACCTTGCGGAAATGGTCCGTTTTTAAAAACAACTAACTTATTGAAAATAAGTTATAAAATGTTTTTCAAAGCTTTGTTTGAAGATATTAAATATTATAAATATCTTAAACATGAAATACAATTGTATTGACCATTCCGGATCAATTAAAACATTTAAAATCATTTTGTTTTAAATGTATTGAAAATATTTATTATATAACATTTAAAACCAATTTGTTTTAAATGCAATTAAAATATTTATGATATGCATATATTGTAAAACCATTTGTGATATGCATATATTGTAAAATCATTTATGATATGCATATATTGTAAAATCATTTATGATATGCATATATTGTAAAATCATTTGTGATATGCATATATTGTAAAATCATTTTGAGAGAAGCCAAGACTCAAACTTAAAGTCGGATCAAGATCACAATAAAGACAATATAAATAAGACTCAACAAAAGGTCTTCATTTATTTTCGTTGCTTCATATCTTCTCTTGATCTTGTCTTGAACTTCTTGGACTCCAATTCTTGTCCGCTCAAATAATGTCTTTATCAAAACCGCATATCAAATCTTTATCTTCCCCCTTGTATGCTTTTGCATGTCTACAAAATAAATACACTTTAGTTAAAATATAAATCAAAGTGTATTTCAATAATAACTCACATTTATTTGGCATATATTGATTTTCCATTTAAATCGGTTTGTCAATTATCAAAATATATAAATATGAACATACATATATGTTCCAACAACTCGCGATACTCTATTCATCCGGGTTCCCCTAAGATGTATCAGGACTTGAAGCATCACTATTTGTGGAGGAGATGAAGAAAGACATGGTGGAGTATGTATCTCGATGCATAACTTGCCAGTAGGTGAAGTATGAGCACAAAATGCTAGGTGGTTTGCTTCAGCGACATGAGATTCTTGAGTGGAAATGGTAGCGTGTCACTATGGATTACGTTATTAGGCTCCCACAGACTTAGATGAAATTTGACGCGGTACGGGTGATTGTGGACAGTTTGACTAAGTCAGCTCATTTTCTTCCAATAGTGACCACCTATACTTCATAGAAACCGGCTCAGGTTTAAATCTGCGAGATTATCCGACTTCATGGTGTACCGGTATCCATCATGTCACGTTGGGGTAAGCATTTTACATCATGATTCTGGTGGGACATACAGCGTGAGTGAGGCATATAGGTTGAGTTGAGTACAACATTCCAGCCCCCAGATAGACATACAGTCTGAGCGTACCATTTAGATATTAGAGGACATGCTTCGTGCCTGTGTTCTGGAGTTTGGGGGTTCTTGGGATCGGTTCTTGCCACTTGCAGAGTTTGCCTACAATAATAGCAACCAATCGAGTATTTAGATGGCTCCTTATAAGGCCTTATATGGGAGACGATGTAGTCCCCCCCTTGGTTGGCTTGAGATGGGAGATGCTATATTATTAGGAATAGATTTGGTTCGAGGTGCCTTGGAGAAGGTCAAGTTGATCCAAGATCAACTTCGTATGGCACGATCTAGATAGAAGTATTATGCGATAAGAAGGTTCCTGATATTAAATTCATGGTTGGAGAGCGGGTATTGCTTTATGTTTCTTCCATGAAGGGTGTTATGAGGTTTGAGAAGAAGAGCAAATTCATCCCTAGGTATATCGGACCTTTTGAGATTCTCGATAGGATTAGTACGGTGGCCTACAAGCTTGAATTGCACCTAGTCTAGTTGTAGTTCATCCGACATTCCATGTTTCTATGCTTTAGAAGTATAACGGTTAAACGTCCCATGTGTTACATTTTACCTCAGTCCAATTGGACAAGGGTTTGTCTTATGTTGAGGAGGCAGTAGCCATCTTGGGCAGGCATGTCCGAAAGTTGAGGCAAAGAGCATTGCTTCGGTGAACATTCAATGGACGGGTCAACCACTTGAGGAGGCAACTTGGGAGACCAAGTATTATATACATAGCCGTTATCCTTATCTTTTCATCACTTCAGCTATATCTCGGTACTCTTTCGAGGAGAAATATTTTTTTTAAGACAGGGAGGATGTAACAACCAGGCAAGTCGTTTTGAATATTTTTGATTCTCCCCCACAACTATTTATTGTCTCAATTATGTTGTACTATTGTTAACTGACTTGCCATGGTGGTTGGTATTAGTTCGGTTGATTTTCAGAGTGAAATGGGACACTTAGTCCCAAAGTTGGATGTTCTAGTTGAAAGACAAACTAGAGTTTAACTTATGTAAAGATGACTCCAGAATGGAGTTTTGATAGTTCTAATGGCTCGATATGGTGATTTGGTACTTAGGGGCATGTTCGGATATTGAATTAGACGTCTGTAGGTCATTTCGGCTTGAATTGATGAAAGTTGGAAGTTGAAGGTTTAAAATGTTGAGAAGTTTGATAAGGAGTTGGATTTATTTATATCGGGTCCGGATTCTGATACTAAAAGTTATAATAGGTATGTTGTATGAATTATTACTTGTGTGCAAAATTTGAGGTTAATTGGAGTTGGTTTGGTATGTTTCGTCATTAGTTTTAGAAGTTAGACACTCATAAGTTCAATAAGCTTGAATCGATGTGTGATTCATGGTTTATCTTTGTTTCGTTTGATTTGATGCTTCTAGTGAGTTCGTATCATATTTAGGGACTTTTTGGTATGTTTGGATAGGGTCCAGAGGGCCCCAGGTATGTTTCAAATAGAGTTCGGACCAATTGTTCTTGAGATGGGATTGCTTGTTTTTCTGAGTCAGGTTTCCTTCATAGCGTTAGCAGAGGACGTGCCGCGATTGCGTATAGTGGTTTGTGGTTGGTTGAGTATGTGCCACTTGAGATGGATCATGTTGTTGTAGAAGGAAGATGAAGCTGGGGCTAAGTAATCGGAGCCAACCCTACACCATTACAAATTAGAGAGAGTAGTCGAAGCAGCTTTTACCCGAGATGGTCGGTATCAAATCCACATGGAGCTACAAGTGGGAATTGGACTCCTATCAAAACTAGAGATGTGTAGTGCTCTTAATTACTCTTCCAATCATCTTTTGGTTTGATGTAACTTCTAATATTTATGCTAATGATAAGCTAAGTTAAACAAAGAATGATTGCTTGTGAGATTTTCAATATAGTTAAAAAGGCACTAGAGAATTGACTTTCTCCTAGGTGAATACTTGACGGGATCTAAAGCGTAAGGCAAAGAATGTATGTTTGGGATTATGATATAGCCATTACACTTACTTACTATATGCCTCTCGGTAGCTTGAGTGACTTTGCCCTAATTGACTTTCTCAAGACCAATTGGGTGTCAAAATTTGTGTAAGCAATATAGTCTCAAGTCGGTTATTACTATCTCTGGGTTTAACACTTTAATTGGGGCTATCAGTCTCTTCGTTACACCCAATTCCTTGTTGGATTGGTTTTCCTAGACTCAAGCTCACTTTTTCAAGAAGAACCCAAGTCAAATAGGCACAAATTAGGTTTGTAACCACTAATTCAACATGGAAAACATAAATCAACCCAAATATCTACAACCTATAAACATCTAAGCCTTAAATCAAAATACTCATCAAATACCCACACTAGGGTTGAGCCACAACCCTAACTAATGAGTCTAGCTACTTATAATAATGGAAGAAAACAAAGAAATATATGAAGTATAACCCATAAGATTTAGTTACAAGCTAATAAATAAATATTCAATGATAAACCCACTATAAAATAACTCAAAATAGTCAAAAGCCACTGTACACGTGCCCAACTGAAATTTGGATTACAAAAGATGATCTAAAGTGGGAAAAGAGAAAGTATTTATACTAAGCTGAATTTTCTTGACAAAAATACCCATACGGGGGGTACCACGGACCGCAAGAAATGGAATGCGGATGCGGTGAGGCTTTTTGGCTTCAAGTATACGCTTTACAGACTTGGCCACCGTGCACCGCATTAAATGCACCGCGTCCTTGGTGGCTTCAACTGTGGTCTGCACAAAAAGGACCGCGGACCGCATTGACATTAATATTCAAACTCCCAACTCTCTAAACCCCATCTTTGCGGACCTCACAAACTAGATTGCGGCTGCGGTGAGGCCACAACAACAACAACAACAACCCAGTATAATCCTATAAGTTGGGTCTGGGATGGTAATATGTGTGCAGACCTTACCCCTACCCCAGGGGATAGAGAGGCTATTTCCAGGTGAACCTCGGCTCAAGACATTAATAAGAGACGATAAGTTAGTACTATCAATAGACTCATACTAAAAATAACATAAAATACACAACATAACATAAAATTAAAAAAATAGCAGCAATATAAGAAATATAAGAAATACGAAATAGATGAAAGGTATATACTAATATCCAACAGATAACTTCCTGTATTTGTAGCTGGTCAGTAACATCGTAAGATTACCTCATAACTAGCTAATCGCACTCTAGTGCGCTGTGGAAATATCCACAACTTCCCCTAACCTACAACTTTACTGTTTGACCTCCACAATCCCCTATCAAAGGCTATGTCCTCAGTAATACTAACACGAGTTAAGTCCTGCCTTATCACCTCTTCCCAATACTTCTTAGGTCTCCCTCTACCTCTCCTCATGCCCACCACAGCCAGTCGCTCACACCTTCTCACCGGTTCATCAGTGCTCCTCCTCTGAATGTGCCCGAACTATCTGAGTCTTGCTTTTCGCATCTTATCCTCTATGGGGGCCAAGCCACCTTCTCTCGAATATCTTCATTCCTAATCTTATTCATTCTTGTATACCCACACATCCACCTCAACATCCTCATCTCTGCTACTTTCATCTTCTGGGTGTGTGAGTTCTTAACGGGCCAACACTCGGTCCCATACAACATTGCAGGCCTTACTACTTCTTTATAAAACTTACCTTTAGTAATGGTGGAAGCGGTGAGGCCACTGCGGTCCGCAAAAAATGCTTCGCAGCCGCAGTGCTTGAGTTTCCAAAATATGCACCTCTAAGAATCTCCTCACTACAGACCACACTAAATGGAATGCGGTCGCAGTGGATCTGTTGCACTATGCTTGGACTTGTTCTTCGTACTTATGCATGTTTCACACCTTTTTGAGTTGGTTTTGACTAATTGTCACGTTTTTGACTAAATCCTGCAAAAAGTACAACATGTAAGCCTTTGGAATTATTTTGTATACGTATTTAATCAATACTCAAGTAAGAAGCACTGTAAAATAAACTATAATCCCTAGTTATCAACTCGCGCAAACATAATCTTTTGCTAGTCCTCAAGCAAACAAAATAAGTCCCACCTTCTTAAGAGTAATTCCACGAAAATTCTGCTGACCTGAAGTGACCTCATCTAGAATTAATTGGTACTAACAACTGCCCTCAATTCAAATGGATCATTAACAAGATTCGACGTTCTAAACACCATAGATTTAGTGCGACACATGAGAGAGTTCACTCAACCCATAAAAGAAACTCCTTCCACTACTTTGGTCATTGCGGAATCCAAACTCATACTCCTCAACTCTCCCTAAGCAAACCTCACTTTTAGATTGTAGCACTCAGAACGAGGATAGTGGAAACACACTCTCTCTCAAAGAAGTGTCACAAGTCCTGCTCTATGTACCATAATATTGCCCCTTATGTGAGTCACCACTAATCTAAGCTTCATTCAACTCAAGATCATATAGGGGTTTTGTGGGGATATAATGAAGGCTTTTGGTTCAGGGTAGGAAATATTTGGTCAAGGTAGGCTCCATCTTCCCTTAAGCACTTCATTTTGGCATACATTCTCTTGACTTTTTGAGTCATTAACTTCTTTCTGAGGGGTTAGAGAGACACACTGTCACTCTTCCTTGTTCATTTCAAACCTTTTTCTTCTTTGTCAACATTCCACACCTTTCATCTCTTTACTTTTATTGAATTTATTCATATTTTTCTACAATGATCATTCTTTTTATCTTTTTGATTTTCTTTCTTTTTCTTCCTCTTGTACCCTTTACCTCTTTGTTGCAGTCCTCGTCTCCCCCCAAATTTATTCTTTGACTTATTATAAGGAAATATTGGATGGCAACAGAGGGTATTTTTAGAACGAGTAAAGGCTTGTATCGTGGGTTTTATAAGAAAAATGTCTATGGCTCAAAAAGGTTGACTAGGGATATGAACATTGGAAAGATACGGATGTTTTCAAGACATCATTCGGATCAAGGAGAGCCTATAATCATATCTCAAGTCAAACTACACTTAGAATTTTCCCAAGACAAATATTCAGGGCAAGTTCTTGACTAATGGATTGGGACTTGGACTTGCAATTCAAATTCTCACACACAAGCTATAGGATTGCTAAATAGATGAGTCTGGGGCCTACAACAACCTTAGCTAATATTTGAGCAACCCAATGGTCCCGAAAAACCACTTGATGATTATCGGCCAACATGAGAGTCTCAAGGTCACAACTTTCACCACCTATACACAATAATTTATTTTGGACCATAGGATCAAAGGCAAATGTGTTAGGCCCAGGTGAAGCTTTGCTTGAGGCACCATTACCCATTAGCTACTATTTATACAAAAAGAACAAAAAGAAAACTGATTCAAAACCTTAAGAAGATTTTCATGCCATCCATCATCGGAAGAGCACCAGGTTCACACAAATTCCACCTTTGGAAAGAATCGTGGGATTCAAAAAACAACGCAAAACTCAATATAAGAAGTCATCAAAATGAAATAAGAAGGAATTAGAAAATGCAAAAATTAGAATGAATATGTACAAGAGGGGATTTAGATGAATATACATAAGGGGCGAATGTCTATATACAATAGAAAAGTAACTTTATGTACATACCAAAGTTGCAAATCATCCAAATAGGGCTACCCCCTCAAATGATAGCTAACATTCTCCTCAATGCTCACTACAAAAAATGGCTCAACGTAAACGATGGAGAGTAGAAATAAACTCCCTTTTGGCCCTCCATCTTTATAGGATCATGAGTCTTGGTCCTTGGGTCCTCGGACTGCTCCGTAATGTGACAGTCTTCTTGTAACCTGTGTCTCCATTGCGACCCAGGCCTCTACTGGATCCTGGGCCTGTACTGGAATCTGGGGCTAGCTAGAGGATCCTCCCTAGGGGTCCTCTAACTCTATAACATAATCATTAACACGGGGAATCACCCACCTCCTCTTTGCTGGCTTCAGTGTCTCCTGCTCCGACTCAGGATAGGCTGCTGGAGCCGGATCATGTAATAAAAGATCCAAAGACAAGTGATCAGCCTTCTATTTCTCCACCTCTACACTCAACTCTTGCACCTACTCCTTGGATTCCCGAGTCTATCTCAATTTCTTTGATTCTTTGGTCAACTCCTTGAATTTTTCCGTGTGAACCCATAGAATCCAATATTAATTGTTGGTTCGCCAATAGATTCTTGCGGTTCTCTCAGAAGCTCCTTGAGAGTGTCCTTCACTAACTGTGGGACCTGTGGCTGAGGAGGTGCAGACTGGGCTGCCACTGAAGTAGAAAGTACAAACAACTTAGAAGTGGCTGTCTGCATCGTATTATTGATACTGACAAGGGTTTGGCTCAAGCGGTGGGCAGTCATAGGATATGCCACAGATGAGGGGATATCTTGAATTGTAGGAGTAGAGGTTCCTGGGGCCATGTCTGGTGTGGCTAAAAGAGGCTGAGTAGGAGCCACTACCACTAATGGTTCTTCAGACTGGTCAGTAGAAGTAGTGGCTTTGCATTTAGGGTCCTTGGGGTTGTCAGCCCCCTTGGTGCTTTACCAGGAGAAAGGTACCTTGGGTTTCACTTTCACATAAAATTTTCTCTTCTCCACATCTTGATCCAAAAAATATATGGTCAGCAAATTTAAAAATGGGTAGGATCTACCACCTTCGATCACCACCCGTGTAATCACCCTGGACATATTATTCCCGATGTTGATCGGGTACCCCGCCATGATAGATGCCACAAATATTTCCCATGATATAGGAATATTTTTGTCGTGCGTGGTGGGGTCTAGCCTACTACAAACAAATGTCTCCCACCCTTTTGCTTTGAAGATCTGGGTTCTCCTCAAAAGAATTACTCCTGCGGTCAACCAAGCTGGGGTGGTACCTAGGATTTCCAATTACTCTTCTAACCAAGAACGAGTAGCCTCACCCAATGCCACCTTTTTTTTATGTACAATGTCTCATCCTTCTCCGGGAAACACATGTAGTCATTGACCATTTTTCCATCAAAATTTACTTTCACATTTCGCACCTTCGTCAATGTAGTGCCTTTTTTTATGTGGGCAACATTCATGTAGAACTCCTTCAGCAAGTGCTCATTTGAATCCTCAATCTGGCCTATGAAATTGTCCCACCCTGCTCTCTCTTTGAACTGCCTCAGCACATTGGGATTGTGAGGAAAAAGGTCCTTTGTAATGAATTGCCGCTCAGGTATCAGCTTCTTCTCGGGCCACCATTCTATGAACTTGTGGTAGGCCACTTCATGCATAAACCTATCTGTCCATGCTTCCAATTTACTAGTTCTTTCCACCTATCCTACTCAGGGTACACCCCCTCCTTCTTTTTCTAAGTGATCCTTATCAGGTGTTAAAGTTGTAGGTGAGGTAGAAGAAGCACTTTTACTGCCTGCAGCTGAGCTCAGAGTCAACTCAGAAGAAATGGCAACTAAAGCTTAAGCAATTGGAGTGCCCGGAGGTCTATCTCTTAATCTAGGCCTCCCTGGTCAGTCAATAACATATTCTAGCACCGAGTTAGAGTCGGATGCCTCCAGGGAGGGCATATACTCACTTCCTGACTAGGAAGAAGCTCTATCAGCAGCCTTTATGATTCTTCTGGTGTCTTGGATATCTTGTCGGGCTCGTCAATCTGGTCAAGTCTCACTCCCTATGCTAGGAGGACTCTCCTTTGCCGCTGTGTTTCTTACTTCCACCTTGTGATTTTACCATTATATGCAACAAACATTGAGTTGAAGCTTATTAGTATCAGAAGAATCAGTGAAAGATCTAATTGCAGGAAACAAAAGAAAATAGATGCCACAAAGGGACAATCGTGGACCTCACAAAATGGCCATTCGGTCCGTGGTAGTCAGCAGTCAGAATCATTGAGTAGATGTCCACTGTTGACCGCAAGAAATGCTTCGCGGCTGGAGTGGTCCACTGTAGACCGCATAAAATGCATTTCAACCATGGTGGCGAACTTCAAAGACCCCTCCTTTTGGTGCAATCCACTCTACGGACCGCATTAAAATGTTGCCCCCGCACTAAGGCTTTTGCATCTCTAAAAAATGCAATGCGGCCGCAGTGCAAACTTCAAAGAGTGCACATCTTTTTCCAACTTGGTCCTACACTGCATCAAAACAATCCTACACACATCTCACAACAAGTTAGTCCAAAGTATATCCAACCCTAATAAGAAAATCAAAGACAAACAAAAAAAAGACACATGGGTTGCCTCCCAAGAAGTGTCTGATTTAGCGTCCTAGAGAGAGAAAGAAACTCTTCATCAATTGATCGTTCAAAATCATTGGAGCCCAAGGGATTTTGATGCATTGCCTTCACTCTTGATTTCACAGGTAAAATCCCTAACACTTTTCCCCTAAATTTTCAATCCAAAGCTTGGGAAGGGAACCATATGCACTAGATTATGAAGTCTTTGATGAAACCTTCATGCATGTCTTCAAAACCTTAAAATATTGTAAAAAAGTGAATTGGGTAGTAAATTGTGAATTAATATTCTAACGCAATCATGAACTAGATTGACCCGTCTTGATTGCTTGGGTGAATTGAAGTGGAAGTTAGGAAGAGATATTTAATTTCAATTATGTTTGGCTAACTGTGATCCTTGTGAAATCGCCCTATGCTACTTGTAACATTGTTGATAATTGATATTTATGTGAGAATCATTGTGAAGGTTTAGGTGGTATAATTTTATGCTAGCACTTTTTGGTGAATGTTGTGGAACTTGTAATAGGAACAACGGAAATGGAAATATGTGAAACAATGGAATTGGAAGTAATGTGGAATAATGGAAATGAAACAATGTGAAACAATGGAAATGGGAATAATGTGGAACAATGAAAATGGAAATATTGTGGAACAACGTGTGTGATTAGTTGTGAATAACTGTTGTGATGATCTAAATTTTGTACCAATTTGATGAACATGAGGAAATTGTTGGTTCTAGTTGTGGAAATGCATTACCTTGTTGTGGATCTATGTTAACAATGTGCCATTGTTGATTCTTGTATTTGTTGTTGTGGTGTTTTTTGTTGTGAATTGAAAACATTCAGGCGGAGTAGGGTTGCACGCCGCAACAGGGTGAAATAAGGTGTGGGTTGGGGTGATAAGGGTGGCCGAGGTAATAAGGGTGGACGAGGAAATAAGGGTGGAAAATGTGATCCAATATATCACTAGTGATATGATATGAATCATGAAATGATAAATGTGAAAATGTGAAAGGAGACAGCAGGAGAGTTTGTAACCTGTAGGGCACTGATTGCCCCTTTGTATGACTACTTGAATCATTTGTTGTGAAGTGTTTGGTTGTTGCTTCATAGTTGTACTTGTACTATTGTTGTTCGGTTCTATACTTGTATATGTAATTTTGCTTGAGTTTACTTGGGACAGAGTTTGTTCATACATGCAATACAATTCAAATGTACTGACGTCCCTTTTGCCGGGGGCGCTGCATTCGACTTATGAGATTAGGTGGATTCCTTGCAGGCACTCTAGTCCACTGTTCATAGCTCCTCCTCCTCTCTATCGGCGGTATTCGTGTTTGGTGAGCCCCTTTCCTTCGGGGCCTTGTGTGGCTCATGCCACCTATGTTGTTGTATATTAGAGTCTTGTGTCCTTTTGTAAAGGTATAGCCGGGGCCTTGTCGCCGGCAAGTGTTGTACTATCTTTACCTTAGAGTCTTCATAGACAGTGGTATTTGAGTTAGAACTTATATATAAAGGTGTATGTTTTGCGCGCTGTAAAACTTGTATACCACGTTCGCTGTTAATCATAGTATATGTTTTGTAAAAGATGTTCCCTATTAATCATAATGTGGTTATAGAAGAGAAATCGTATGTTCTTTCGTTTGCAAAATTTATTATCTTTTGGCTAATTATCATTTAATTATGTGGGGTAATGCATGGGGAATAGGAAAGGCACCCACGCCCACTCGACTGGGGATACCCGGTTGAGTGCCAGTCATGCCCTCGGATTTGGGGCGTAACATTAATAATCCACGGTCTATAGTGCATCGTAGTCCGCTTTCATTTATTTTTCCCTGATCATGCAAATCAATGCTTTGATTTAGGAACCCAAACTAGTTTTGGTCACTTGTTATGATAGAAAGGATGAATGAGAGATTTCCTTGTCTATGAAGGTAACATCCGCTTCTTGCAAATTTTACCTTGTCCATTGTTAGTCGTCACCTTATTAGTAAAAACTTTATTTTTCTAAGTAGACTAAACCCTGGCTTGGTAATTTTTATTAAAATGCCCATTGTTCCCACTTAAGCACTACTTTCAACCTTAAGCACTAGGTTCTTTTCTTTCTTGGTCTTTTTTTTTTCACTGTCTTTCTTTCTTTCCTTTCATCTCATATCTCTTTAGATTACAATAATCTCATCCATGGTATGAGTTTGTAGATATTTATCTTCAGTTATGGAATTTACCATACTTTCCCAAGACCCAAGTAAAATACTGGGATTTTCCTTACAAGCTTGTTTCTAGAAATGACATCTCCAAGTGAGTGAAGCTCGTTTATGATGGAGGTGAATCTGGTGTGTATATCTTGTATGACTCGTCATCGTTTATCCTAAAGAGCTCATATTAAGTGGTGAGCATGTCGATCTTGGATTGTTTGACCTGAGTAGTTCCTTTGTGTGTGGTTTGTAAAGCTTCCCATATTTTTTTGGCAGTATGACAAGCCGATACTCTGTTGTACTCATCAGGTCCAATGCCATACATGAAGATTTTCTTGGCACGATAGTTCTTTTCTACAGTTTTTCTGCTAATGACGTTGTACTCTTTTCTCCCTTTAAGCACCATTGGTCCTCTTTCTTAAAGCTTCCTCATGGGAACATTTGGACCATCACAAATGATTTCCCACAGTCTGAATCTTCTGTCATCATAAAATCACGCATGCGGGTCTTCCACCAGCCATAACATTGACCATTTAATCTGGGAGGTCTATAGGTTGATTGTCCTTCTTCAAAGTTTAGTTGAGTAACCATTGAGGATCCTTCCTAGTTCGTAGACTGATAGAATAAACCTACTCTTATTCCAATTGTTAGCTTATACGAGTCTGCCAAACTATAGAGTACCGGGTCATCTATGAGATGATGCTTAGAATGCAATAAAGATTGAAAATAAAGAAGGAAAAGGACTTTTGCGTGAAAAATTCCCACACAAGGGGATTAAAATAACCACGACTACTCTTGTAGGCTTTTGAATTCACTAACCTGCAATCTCCCTATTACAAGACACTTTACAAAAACCCTATTGCAAAGACTTCTACTAATTTCTGATGCACCAACCACATGCCACTCTACAACTAGCTTAGTAACAAAGGCTTTATACTTATAGCTATACCTAGTCACAACATAATCTCAGAAGTTTATGAATTTCGGTTTGTTCCTAAGACAACGCTTCTAAGAAAGAAAACTAGGAATTACAATGATGAACAAATGACAAGATTACAACTCAACTCGATAAACATAAACTCATTAAGAAATTATTCCTTGGTGGAGTTGTATTCTTGTTCTTGATACACCAGCGACTTCAATGCCGGATGAATACTATTGTTTTTGAGAGATTATCACTTAATTCACAAAGGATGGTGTGTCTTTCATTGGGTTATTTTACCATAAAAGATAACACAATAGATAGTGATGTCAACTGTTGGTGTACGTTTCCTCCGAATGAGAAGTGATTGTTAGACTGCTGCATACCCACTTTTGGTCAGTTGCGTTCCAGCTGTATTGTTGACATTGTACTTATGTTAGGATACATCAACGGACCAGGTCATAGTTGTGTTCTCCTTCTGTGATAATTTCTAGATGATCACTTTCTCCTGATATGTTCCAGTTGTGCATTTGACTTGTACTTCTATAAGAGAACCCTAAGGGACCAGGTCCCTATTGTGTATCTCTTTGTATTGATTGCATTCACTTACTGACTTGTGCTTCTGTCAGAGAACCCTAAGGGACCAGGTCCAAGGTCCTTGTTGTGTTCCTTCCTGTGGTCGTTCATCCATTTGCTAATATTTAGACTTCGACCAGGTCATATGAAATGTATATCCTGTGGGCCATGTTCTCTGTCTGGTTATTTAGGACAAGTATATTATCATAAAAATATAAGAAGCATAAGGCGAAGTCATTGAAAACTCATAAAAAAGAAAAAAATTAGGCTTGAGTTTTGTCGTAGAATTAAGGTAAGAGTTTGGTATAACTTTTACTTGAGGGATTAGGGAACCCCTACTTAATTTCTATGTGAAAATCCATGTGTGTAGCGTATATAGGTGAGGTGACGAGTACCAATATGCTGCCAAATTATATTTTAGCATTTTCCCTTCCCCATTCCCAATATATTATCTTCATGTATTAATTGTTTTATGCTTATTGATACTTCTATGTCTAATTGCTTCCTATTAGATGATGTTTTCTTTATTCAAGGTATTAGTTATTCCATAGTTTCATTGTGTTACACTATTAGTTTAAGCTGGTTTCTGGTGTTTCATACTATATTTCGGTCGGTCTCTTTGTGTAGTAATAACAGAGTGAGGTTTCACAATCGTACAACCTTCTATTTTACTTGGTTTGAGGTTTAAATATTGTGGAAGGTTTTTGAGCTAAACTGTGAAATTTCTATTCTTATTTTGTGTTTGGTACTGATATGGTGGGATCGGGTTGCACGCCGCAACAAGAGGAATAAGGGTGAAATAAGATTGTTTGGTGGGATCGGGTTATGCGCTGCAACAAGGAGTAATAAGGGTAGATAGGTGGGATCGAGTTGCATGCTGCAATAGGAGGAATAAGAGTGATATATTGAGGAGTAATAAGGATAGACTGGTGGGATCGGGTTGCGCGCTGCAACAAGGATTAATAAGGATGAATGTTCGTATTGTTACTGACTATATTGTGGCACCGAGATGCGTGCCACATCATTTTGTTGTTTGTGTATTTTCCTTTGTTGTTATTATATTATGTAGCATTGTAATTCCCTTAAGGATTGGTTATAGCTAAATACTAGCAAGACATTTCGGTTTCATATTTACTTTGCTGCAAGTTATTTTTCCAATTCGTTATGTACTTCCTTTTTTGCTTTATTATATCCTGTTCCAGGTTATATTGTTTCATGCCTCGTTGTAGCCTGATCACTACCTATCGACGTTAGGCTCGACACTTACCATTACATGGGGTCGATTTCGCTGATATTGAACTTTGCACTTTCTATGCAGATTTTTAAGCTGGTTGTGGCTGATCGAGAGGTCAGTTGCAAGAATTTATCTAGGAGACCCAAGGTAGTCTTGCATGCGTCCGGGGGCCCTGGTGTCCCCTCTTATGTTTCTACATCTCTGTTTTATTTTCTTTCCAAATATATGTATCTTTATTTCAGACTTATTGATGTTTTACATGTCAATATCAGACAAGAGGGGGATGACTTGTGTGGTGTCCAATTTTTCGCTTAAACTGCTTATGAAAGGACCTGGTTCTTCTATGTGTTCCAACTACGACTGTTGCAGAACAATAAGTACCAAAATTAAAGAAAACGAAGATTACATGGAAAACACCTATCTCAAAAGGTGAAAAAATCACAACCTACTACTCAGTAGGATTTTCCACAACACTTTACTAAATCACTAAGCCAAAACGTCAATTACAAAACTGTCACGACCCTAACCCTGAACCCCATCGTGATGGTACCTCTCGTGAATACAAGGCTAGCTAGACCAATATGGTACACCTCTAAAAGAAGAAAATTTGATTACCATAAAACAGTTTAAAGAATTATTTAATAGTAATAAATTAGCAAAAATATAGATAACAATTATAGAGAAACTATCCTGACACAACCCAAACTGGTGTGTCACAAGTAATGAGCAACTTATGATCCTGATACAAATATGCTAAATACAAAATCTGGTACAATAGTTTGAAGAACATAGAAATAATTAGATAATGGAGGCACGGGGCGGCAGTCACCAACAGCTACCTCGTAGTCTCCGAAACACCGACTGGACTGAGAGGATCAACACTAAGGAGTGGAATCTGCTATAACTGAATCTGCACACACATTTAGGGAGTAATGCGAGTACTCCGACCTAGTGAGCAGTAAAAATAAATAATGGCCGAAAGCAACAAAACAAGTAAAAACACAAATCATTCTATACAGATGCAGTAAAATCACATAAATAGTATATTAATGAATAAATCAAGTAAATCCTATTTATCAAGTAAAACATGTATTTTGGATGGCAAATAACAAGTATAAATCTACCCCTTGAGCAGAATATCAATCACTCAGAACAGTACCAGCCCCTCGGGCTTACTCTTAGAACAATATCAACCTCTCGGGCTCACTCTCAGATTACAATGGGTACCATGTTTACTAGGGTTGTGCAGACTCCAGAGGGACCCCATACGACCCAACCGCTATATCAAGCCACCTCATGGAATTAACTCTCGGCTCTCGGCCTCACAATAATCAAGCCACCTATTGGCGTATATAGGTATCTCAGGTCCTTGGCCTCATATCACTTTGTGTATCCTCACATCTGGACCTTGACCGAACTCAGATCGAAACTCATCACAAGCCCCTCGGGCATTAGTAAAATAGTAGTTCTCAGCCCAAAAAATCATTTAGAATATCATTTAAGTCTCAACATTGAGTAAAAGTGGTTGAGTTGTAAAACAGTTAAAAACAACATGATTGAGTTCTAGTAATAAATCAAACAATGAGGAAATAGTGATAAAAATCCCCGAATGGTTCAAACAGTTGGCACGAAGTCTAAATATGGCAATCAACCCAAATCATGATGATAACAAATAAGTTTCAGCCAAATACTCGATAAAATTACCAATTGGGACGGACCAAGTCACAATCCCAAGTAGTAAACGGGCCACTCATCATCAAGCACGTGTCTAACCTCAATATAGTACTACGATGTGAAATTCGGGGTTTCAAACCCTCAGAACATTATTTACAATGATTACTCACCTTGAACTGGCTAAACAGCTAACTCGCAATGCCTTTGCCCCTCGAATCAGCCTCCACGCAGGTTGAATCTATCCATAATCAAAATGAATACGTCACAATATGCTAAAGGGAACAAAGCCCAGGCGGAAACAATCAAAAATATCAAAAAATACTGAAATTAGCAAAACCGGAGCCCCTGGCCCACTTCTCAAAACTCCAAATATTTTACATCAACGGGTTCCTTATCTTCCCATGAGTTCATTCATATCAAAAGTTCTCAAATCCGACCTCAAATGGTTCTTCAAATCCCAATTCAAAAGTTCAAAATCTCAAGCCCTAGTTCTTCTATTTTAGCTTAAGTTCCATGATTTTTCTAGGTTGATTTCACAATACAATCACGTTTTAAGTTCAAAAATCATACCTAAAAAATCAACCGTTTTAGCTACTCTGTCCTACTATGCAAATACGAGACCACAAGAAAATAGTATGCAAAATCTCTCAGCCCTTCGCGAACGTGTAGACTACCTCGCGAATGCAGAGGCTAAATTTACACCTTCCTCAGTTGACTCTTCGCGAATGCGAGGGTCCTCTGGCGAACTCGAAGAGTAAAATGCCTGCAACTACTGGAGCCCAAAATATGATATTTTCATCAACTTCAGATGATCTGTTCAACGCTCCGAAAGTCACCCGAGGCCCCTGGGACCTCAACCAAAAGCACCAACACACCCTAGAACCTCATTCAAACTTGTTTCGATCATCAAAACACCCCAAACAACACCAATTACACCAATTAACATTGAATTCAATCCTAAGTTTTCTAAAAACTTCCAACACTCGCTTTTGATGAAAAACCCAACCAAACCACGTCCGAATGAACTGAAATTTTGGGCACACATACCAAATGACATAACGATGCTACAGAATTCACTCCCAACCCCTGGATCAAAACCTCACCTACCAATCGGAAATTGCCAAAATCTCAACTTTGGCAATTCAAGCCTAATTCTACTACGGACCTCCAAAACCTATTCCGATCACAATCCTAAATCATAAATCACCTTCCAAGCTAGGTTAATCGTCGGAGCTGACATGCGAGCTCTCTAACACATAAGTTAACATCCACTTTACTTTCTCAACCTAAACCTTCGTAAAAGATACTAAGTGTTTCATTTATTACAAATCCACTCCAAACACAAACTAATCAACTTGATCATACAAACACGGATAACGAAGCATAAAGAAGCAAAATGGGGAAACGAAAGGGTAACTCACGAGTCGAATGGTTGGTTCATCAAATCCTCTCCAATTTAAACAAACAATCATCCTCAAACGAGTCAAGAAACATACTGAAGCCTCAAATAGGTGAGGATATCTTCTCCGCATCTCTCGCTTGGTCTCCCAGGTAGCTTGCTCTACAAGCCAACCTCTCCACTGCACTTTCACTGAATCTATATCCTTTGACTTCCACTTCCGAACCTAACGATCCAAAATAGCTACTGGCTCCACATCAAAGGTCAAATCATCATCCAACTAAATCATGCTGAAGTCTAAAAATATGAGATGGGTCTCCAATACACTTCCTGAGCATAGAAACATGAAATATCGGGTGCACACTAGACAAGCTAGGTGGCAAAGAATGCTCAGAAGCCACCTCCCCAATCCTCCAAAGCATCTCAAACGTCCAAATGAACCACGAACTCAGCTACTCTTTCTTCCCAATTCTCGTAACACCCTTCTTGGGCGAAACCTTCAGGAAGACCTTCTCACCAACCATGTAGGACACATCTTGAACCTTCAGGTCCGCATAACTCATTTGTCGCAACTGCACTGTACAAAGCCTCTCCGAAATCACTGTCACCTTCTCTAAGGCATCCTGAACAAAAGCTTTGCCTAATAGCCTACACCCGCCGAGCTCGAAAGAACCAACTGGAGATCTACACCACTCTCATACAAAGCCTCATATGGAGCCATCTGAATAATCGAATGGTAGCTGTTGTAAGGAAACTCTGCAAGCGGTAGAAACTCATCCCATGAACCTCCAAAATAAATAACACAAGCACGAAACATGTCCTCCAATATCGAAATAGTACGCTCGTACTACCCGTCCGTCTATGGATGAAATATTGTGCTCAACTCGACCTCAAAACCCAACTCTCTTTGCACAGCTCTACAAAACTACGAAGTAAATTTAGTACCTCTATCTAAGATGATGGAAATCGAAACTCCATGCTACCAAACTATCTCCTGGATATAAATCCCTACAAACTGCTCAGAAGAATAGGTAGTACACAGGAATGAAGTGCGGGGACATGGTCAACCGATCCATAATCACCTAAATAGCATTGAACTTCTTCAATCAGATAAAGTCCAACGACAAAGTCAATAATGATTCTCCCACTTCCGCTCAGGAATAACCATGTGCTGAAGCAAACCACACGATCTTTGATGCTCATATTTTACCTTCTGACAGTTGAGACACCAACCTACAAATCCCACAATATCTTTCTTCGTTCTTTTCAACCAATAGTACTTTCTCGAATACTGATATATCTTCGCGACACCTAGGTGAATGGAATAGCGCGAGCTATGGGACTCCTCCAGAATCAACTATCTAAGCCCATCCACATTGGGCACACAAATCCGGCTCTACTTCCTCAACAAACCATCATCACCGATGGTCACATCTGAGGCATCATTATGCTGAACTGAGTCCCTAAGAACAAGCAAATGTCGATCATCATACGGGTGCTCTCTGATGTGATCATATATGGAAGACATAGAAACCACACACGCCAAAACCCAATTGGCCAATGCCTGAACATCAAGTGCAAGGGGGCTCGTCCCAACTGACATATATGCCAAACTCTCGATAATCAATGCCTTTCAGCTCAAAGCATCGGCCACTACATTGGTTTTTCCTAGATGATACAATATGGTGATATCATAATCCTTAAGCAACTACAACCATCTCTGTTGCCTCAAATTAAGATCCTTTTGCTTGAACAAAGGTTGAAGATTGCGATGATCAATGAATATCTTACATGATACGCCATACAAATAATGCCTCCAAATCTTCAATGGATGAACTATAGCAGCGAACTCCAAATCATGAATGGGGTGGTTCTTCTCATGGGGCTTGAACTTACGAGAAGCATACACAATAACTCTACCCTCCTATATTAATACACAATCAACCTTAACTCATGAAGCATCACAATGCACGTTATATAAATCTGAAGCTGATGGCAAAACCAATATTGGAGTTGCGGTAAAAGTTGTCTTAAGCTTCAGAAACCTCTCCTGACACTCGTCTAACCATACAAATGGATCCCACTTCTGAGTCAACTTGGTCAAGGGCGATACGATAGATGAGAATCCCTGAACAAACCGGAAATAATAGCCTACCAACCCAAGAAAGCTACGAATATCTGTGGCTGAGGACTGTCTAGGCTAACTCTGAATCACCTCTATCTTCTTTGGATCAACCTGAATACCCTTGATGGACACTACGTGCCCGAAGAAATCCTTTGAACCAAGCCAAAACTCACACTTGGAGAATTTTGCAAAAAGTTTCTTGTCTCTGAATCTATGTAATACAACTGTCAAATGTTCTGTGTGCTCCTCCTAACTGTGTGAGTACAACAGAATATCCTCAATTATACTATAATCAACAAATTTAGATATGGCCAAAATACACTGTTCATCAAATGCATGAACACTGATGGGGCATTAGTCAACCCGAAAGACATATCAAGAAACTCATAATGACCATATCTAATCTTGAAAGCAGTCTTAAGAATATATGAATCCCTGGTCTTCAAATGATGATAGCCCGAGCGGAGATCAATCTTGAAGAACACTCTCGCTCCCTGGAGCTGGTCAAATAAATCATACATACGAGGTAAAGGATACTTGTTCATAATTGTTACCTTATTCAATTGCCTATAATCAATGAACATTCTCATTATGCCATCTTGTTTCTTCATAAATAGAACCAGTGCACCCTAAGGTGACACACCAGGCCGAATGAACCCATTGTCTAAGAGTTCCTGAAGGTTCTCCTTCAATTCTTTCAACTCAGTTGGTGCCATATGATACGACAGAAAAGAAATGGGTTGAGTTCCTGGCACTATGTCAATACCAAAATCAACATCCCAGTCTGGTGGCATGCCCGGTAGGTGTAGAGGAAAAACATCAAGAAAATCCCTCACAACTGGAACATAATCAATACTAGGAGTCTCAGCTTCAACATCCCTCGCAAACACTAGATATGAAAGGAAATTTCCCAACCATAAGCTGGGCCTTCAAGAAAGATATCACTCCACTAGGAACATAATCGATCACACCACGCCACTCGACTCGCAATACACCGTCATAGACAAAGTGATTGGTTTAGCATCACAGTCTAGAATAGCACGACACAGAGATAAGCAATCAATGACAAAAATGACATCAAAATCCACCATGCTCAATAGCAATAGATCCACTCGGGTCTCCAATCCCCCAATAGTCACCACATATGACCGGTGCACACGATCTACAATAACATCACTGGGGTAGATATATGAACATGTAAAGCAAGAATTTCCTTAGCGTACCAAAATAATGAGAAAAAATATGAAGACACATAAGAAAAGGTGGAACCAGGATAAAACAATATAGAGGCATCTTTGTGGAAGACTGAAACAATTGTTGTAATGACAGCATGTAAAGTATTACAATCTGACCTGCCTGGAATATCATAGATATGAGCATGGCCACCCCCTAATCGACCTCCCAACTCTAGGGAGACCCTTGGGTGCTTGGCCTCCACCTCTACCTGGCTGGGAAGGTGGTGAAGTAACTAGAGCAGAAGTTGAGGGCTGGCCCATTTGCTGGGATTAACTAGCAACACGACGAGGACACTACCTCCACATACCCAATGTCTCCACACTCAAAACAACTCTCAGGTGCTGGAGTATACTTCCGGAACATAGAAACATGAAATATCGGGTGCACATTCGACAAGATGGGTTGCAAAAGCATTATCATAAGCCACACCCCAATCCTTTGAAGTACATCAAAAGGCCCAATGAACCGCAGACTCAACTTCCCTTTCTTCCCAAATATTATAACACCCTTCATGGGCGAAATCTTCAGCAAGACCTTCTCATCAACCATGTAGGACACATCTCGAACCTTTCAGTCTGCATAACGTTTCTGTCATGATTGAGTTGTACAAAGCCTCTGCTAAATCACCTTCACCTTCTCTATGGCATCATGAACCAAATCTGTCCTGAATAGCTTAGCCTCACCGGGCTCAAACCAACAAACTCGAGATCTACACTGCCTCCCATACAAAGCCCCATATGGAGCCATTAAATAATCGAATGGTAGCTATAATTGTAATAAAACTCTGTAAATTGTAGAAACTCATCCCATGAACCTCTAAAATAAATAACACAAGCATGCAACATGTCCTCTAACATTTGAATAGTACGCTCGGACTGCCCGTCCATCCGAGGATGAAATGTTGTGCTCAACTGCACCTAAGTACCCAACACTCTCTGCACGGCTCTCAAAAACAGCAAAGTAAACTAAGTATATCTATTTGAGATGATGGAAACTGGAACGCCATGGAACCGAATAATCTCCCGAATATAAATCCATTCCAACCACTCTAAAGAATAGGAAGTAAACACATGAATGAAGTGCACGCACTTTGTTAGAGTATCCATAGTCACCCAAATAGCATCGAACTTCTTTGATGTCCGAGGAGGTCCAAGAAAAAAGTCCATAGTGATTATCTTCTACTTCTAATCAGGAATAAACATCTGCTGAAACAAACCACCCGGTCTCTGATGCTTATATTGTACATGCTGACACTTGAGACACTGAGCTACAAATACCACAATATCTTTCTTCGTTCTTCTCCACCAATAGTACTGTCTCAAATCATGATACATCTTCACATCACACAGGTGAATGGAATAGCGCGAGCTATGGGCCTCTTCCAGAATCAACTCTCTAAGCCCATCCACATAGGGCACACAAATCCGGTCCTACATCCTCAACATTCCCTCATCATCGATGATCACATCTCTGGCATCATCATGCTGAACTATGTCCTTAAGGAAAAGAAAATGCAGATCATTCTACTGGCACTCTCTGATGCAATCATATATGGAAGACCGAGAAACCACACACGCCAACACCCGACTAGGCTCTAAAATATGCAACCTCATAAACAGATTGGCCAAGGCCTGAACATCAATTACCAGGGGTCTCTCCATAGCTGATATATATGCCAAACTACCCATACTTAGTGCCTTTCGGCTAAAAGTATCGACCACTACATTAGCCTTTCCCAAATGATACAATATAGAGATATCATAATCCTTAAGCAACTCCAACCATCTCTGTTGCCTCAAATTAAGATCCTTTATCTGGAGCAAATGCTGAAGACGGTGATGATGAGTGAATATCTCACATGATAAGCCATATAAATAATGCCTCCAAATCTTTAATGTATGAACTATTACATCCAACACCAAATCGTGAACGAGGTAGTTCTTCTCATAGGCCTTCAACTGACGAGAAGCATATTAATAACTCTACCATTCTATATCAATACACAACCAATCCCAACTAACAAAACATCACCATACATGGTATATAAACCCGAAGCTGATGGCAAAGCCAATACTGGAGTTGTGGTCAAAGCTATCTTAAGCTTATGAAAGCTATCCTCACACTCGTTCGACCATACAAATAGAGCCCCCTTCTGAGTCAACTTGGTCATAGGCAATGCGATAGATGAGAATCCCTGAACAAACGGGGTATAATAACCTGCCAACCCAATAAAGCTAGGAATCTCTGTGGCTGCGGATGATTTAGGGCAACTCAGAACCGCCACTATCTTCTTTGGATCAACCTGAATACCCTCGTTGGACACCACGTGCCCCAACAAAGCTACTAAACCGAGGCAAAACTCACACTTGGAGAATTTTGCATAAAGTTTCTCCTCTCTCAATCTATGCAATACAACTCTCAAATGCCTTGCGTGCTCCTCCTGACTACGTGAGTACACTAGAATATCATCATTGAATACTATAACGAACGAATCCAGATAAGGCCGAAATACACAGTTCATCAAATGCATGAACGCTGCTGGAGCATTAGTCAGCCCGAAAGACATAACAAGAAACTAATAGTGACCACATCTGGTCTCGATAGTACTCTTAAGAATATATGAATCCCTGATCTTCAACTGATGATAACCCGAGTGGAGATCAATCTTGGAGAACACTCTCGCTCCCTGAAACTGGTCAAATAAATAATCAATGCGAGGGAAAGGATAATTGTTCTTAATTGTTACCTTGTTCGATTGCCTATTGTCGATGCACATTCTCATTGTGCCATCCTTCTTCTTCAGAAACACAACCGGCGCACCCCAAGGCGACACAATAGGCCAAATAAACTCCTTATCTAAGAGTTCCTAAAGTTGCTCCTTCAATTCATTCAACTCTACTATGCCATAAAATACAGCGAAATAGAAATATGCGGAGTTTGCGGCACCATGTCAATACCAAAATCAACATCTCTGTTCGGCGGCATGCCCTGCAGGTCTATAGGAAAAACATCGGGAAAATCCCTCATAATTGGAAGAAAATCAATAGTAGGAGTCTCATCTCCAACATGCCTCACAAACACTAGATATGAAAAGAAACCCTTCCCAATTATACACTGGGCCTTCAAGAAAGAAATCATTCTACTAGGAACAAAATCGGTCACACCACGCCACTCGATCTGCGGTACACCCGGCATAGCTAAAGTCACTGTCATAGCATGGCAGTCTTGAATAGCATGACACAAAGATAACCAATCCATGCCTAAAATGACATCAAAATCCATCATGCTCAGTAGCAATAGCACTCGGGTCTTCGGACTCCCAATAGTCACCACACATGACCAGTACACATGGTCTATAACAACAGTATCGCCCACTCGGGTAGATACATGACTAGGTAAAGCAAGAAACTCCCGGGGCATACCCAAATAATGAGCAAAATACGAGGACATAAGAAAAGGTGGAACTAGGATCAAATAATACACAAGCATCTTTGTGGTGGACTGAAATAATCCTTGTAAAGACAACATCATAAGCAATAACATCTGGACTTCCTGGAATAGCAGAGAAATGAGGCTGGCCACCGCATGATTGACCTCCTCCCTCTAGGGCGACCCCTAATTGCCTGACCTCCACCACTAGCTGGCTAGGGAGTGAAGTAATTGGAGCAGAAGTCGAGGGCGGACCCCTCAACTGGGATGAACTAGCAACATGATTAGGAGACTGCCTCCACACTTGCCTAAACTCTCCACACTCAAAGCAACTCGTAGGTGCTGGAGAAAGGGACTGAAAGGAACCCCTCGCACTATAGTGATTAGCAGATGCACTCGGTAGCGAAGAACCCTGAGCTAGCGGGTCACGATATGATCATTTAGATAGGAGAGAATGTATGTAATGCCCCACGAAATTTCTACTCAAAACCTAAATCTCGTAGTGCCAAGTTTTTTTGATAAGACTTGCTCAGTTGGGTTCACTCGATTGAGCGCCAGTTGCGCCTCCCAAAATTGGGGCATGACAGTTAAGTGAAGGCTAGCCCTGCTGAGACCCATGATATCTACGACCTGAAGATGCCCCGCGATAGTTTAGGAGGGCTAACTGCGCGATAGTTTAGGAGGGCTGACTGAGCAGGCATTAAAGAACGACCTCAACCATGTTGTAACTGGCCCCTTGAAGGAGAACCACTATAACTATCCGATCCTCGAGGCCTTTTGGCCTCACTTACCTCTCAGTTGTGATGGCGAACTGTTTTAATGTCGCGAGCGATATCAACCACGTTCTCGAATGTAGCACCCAACACTCTCTCCTTGGAAAAAGAATATGGAGATGATAGTTAAGGCCATCAACAAATCTCCTGATCCTCTCACGATCTATCGGAACCATACAGGCGGCATGACAAGCCAACTCAGAAAACCTCGACTAATACTATGACACAGTCATATCCGCTTGTCTCAACCACTTAAATTGTCTACGCAGCTCCTCTCTGCAAGACTGTGGTACATACTTCTCTAAGAAGATAGTGGAGAAGTGTTTCCAAGTGAGGGGCGCTGCACTTACCGGCCTACGCCTCTGACATGCCTCCCACTAACTGAAGACAGCCCCAGAAAACTTAAAGGTGCTAAATGCCACACCATGAGACTCAAGAATCCCTGCTGTGCGGTGCATCCGCTGACACTTATCCAATTAACATCGGGCGTCATCGCCCTCAATACCACTTAATGACGGAGGCTGGATTCTACCAAACCTCTCAAGATGACATTAGTCATCATCCGGCATAACTGTTACCATGAACTCCTAAGCAGGTGCAACCGGATGGGCTAGAGGTTCCCCCCAGCATTAGTAGTCCCTGCACTACCTACTTAGGCGCGTGAGAAGAGGGGGTCTAATTGCCTCCCCCGGCCACTGAAGTAGCTGCTGCTGTGGTGGCTGAAACTACATGAGCCAAGCGAGTGCAAACTAACAAGATATGTGCCAAGGTCTTCTGTTGATCCGGGATCACAATGGGCATAGCTGGTGCCTAAACTGGTGCTATTGGAGCCTGATCTAGAGCTGGGGCATCTGGTTGATTAATAGGTGCTACCATCGCTGCTCTTCCTGTGCGATGACCACGACCGCATCCACGTCCTCTAGTGGTCTCAGCAGGTGGAATTGGTTTTCGTTCACCTCTTTTGGTAGCTTGCTCCCTCACCATCTGTGAGAGAATAGAGTAATATAAGTTTAGTTCTCAGATCAACAAGGTCGCATGACAATAATCTCAAGAATACAAAGTTTTATCCTAAAAAGGCTATGCAGTCTCTCGAGGATAAATACAGATATCTCCGTACCGATCTGCGACATTCTACGAAACTTGCTCATGACTCGTAAGACCTATTTAACCTAGGCTCTGATACTAAATTATCATGACCCACAACCCTGAACCCGATCGTGATGGCGCCTCTCATAAAGATAATGCCAGCCAGATCAATACAGTGCAACTCTTAAAGTAATTAATTACCATAAAATAGTTTAAATCTTGATTTAATAGTAATAAATTCACGGAAATGTAGATAACAGTAATGGAGAAACCATCCCGACACAGCCCAAAAAAGGGTGTCACAAGTCATGAGCAATTAATGATACTGATACAAGTCTAGTAAATACGAAATCTAGTACAATAGTTTGAAGAACATAGAAATAATAAGATAAGTGAGGCACGGGGGCTGCAGACGCTAACAGCTACTTCGTAGTCTCCAAAACACCACCTAGACTAGGAGGATCAGCACTCAGGAGCAGAATATTCTATGCATGAATCTATGCAAACGGTGCAGAGAGTAATATAAGTACTCCAATCCAGTGAGTAATAAATATAAATAATGGTTGACAGCAAGAAAACACGTGAAAACCCAAAAGATTCTATACAGGAGCAGTAAAATCACTTAAAATAGTAAATCAATGAAGAAATCAAGTAAAATACCTTTTTAACAAGTAAAACATGTAATTTGGAAGGTAGATAACAAGTAGAAATTTGCCCCTCAGGCACATTATCAATCACTTAGAACAGTACCATACTATCGGGCTCACTCTAAGAACAATTGCAGCCCCTCGGGCTCTCTCTCAAATTACAATAGGTACCCGCGCTCACTGGGGGTATGCAGACTACGGAGGGAACCTTTGCAACCCAAGCACTATATCAAGCCACCTCGTGGCTTCAACTCTCGGCTCTCGGCCTTACATCACTCTAGCCACCTCAAGGCGCATATATGTATCTTAGGCCCTCGGCCTTAAACCACTCAATGAATCCTTACATCTGGCCCTCGGCTGCACCCAGTTGGAAAATCATCACAAGTCGCTCGAGCATTAGCAAAAGTGTAGTTCTTAGCCCAAAATATTATTTAGAATATCATTTAAATCTCAAAACTGAGTAAAAGTGGCTGATTTATGAAACAGTAAAATACACCAGGATTGACTTCCAATAATAAATCAAATAGTGATAAAAATTTGCGAAGGGTTCAAATAGTTAGCATTATGCCCAAATATTGAAATCAACCCAAATCATGATGATAACAAATAAGTTTTAGTCAAACACGGTGGAAAATTACCAATCGGGGCGGACCAAGTCAAAATTCACAATAGTAAATGACCCCACGCTCATCATCAAGAGCGTGTCTCACCTCAATATAGTACTACGATGTGAAATTCGGGCTTTCAAACCTTCAAAACATCATTTAATATCATTACTCACATTGAACCGGCTAAACCACAAACACGGGATGCCTTTGTGCCTCAAATTGACCTCCACGCGCGTCCAATCGATGCAAAATTAGAACAAATACGTCACAGTATTCTAAGGGAACTAAGCCCAAGCAAAAACAATAAAAAATATCAAAAATTCCGAAATTAGAAAAACCTGAGTTGTCATACCTCAAATTCGAGGGAAATGACCGGCGCTCGATCGGGTATCCCCAGTCAAGCGGACCTGGGTACCTTTCCTATTCCACGTGTTACCCCTGCATTTTTATTACTTATTAACCAAGAGAAATAGCCATTCATAATTAAAAACCCCTTTTATTACAAAATATACACAACATACATGGTTGTTAGCGTGGTGTACATATTACATCGCCCAATATACAAAATACATATTTACATAACTTCAGTACCCATACTTACTATCTACGGAGCCTCTAAGGATACAAAAGGATGATACAATACTTGCCGGTAATAAGGCTCTGGCTATACCTTGCACCAAAAACCAAAACAAAACTCCAAAATGAAAAGCGAAATAAGCCACGCAAGGCCCCGAGAGTAAAATGGCTCACCAATATATCTGACAGAAGTGAAGGGGAGCCACGCTCGGTGGACTGGAGTACCTGCTACGGATCCACCTACAATCATAACACGAATGTAGTGCCTCCGGCAAAGGGACGTCAGTACATTTGAATTGTACTGGTATGCATGAAAAAACCTTAGAAGTTGTAATAGAATAAAGGAAAAAGGGTCAGAACTGCCCTAACGTATTGACTCCAGGTTAAAAATGCCCTCCGTTAACCTATTTTGAAGAAAATGCTCCTACCGTTAAACATGTGGCATATTTGTGCCCCTAAGTCTAACAACTGACTGTGCTTATATTTAAAATGGTAGGGGCATTTTTTTCAAAATAGGTTAACGGTAAGGGCATTTTTAAACTGGAGTCAATACGTTAGGGGCACAAATATGCCACATTTTTAACGGTAGGGACATTTTCTTCAAAATAGGTTAACGGAGGGCATTTTAAACCTGGAGTCAATACGTTAGGGGCAGTTTCATATACATAAGAAACGGACAATCAGGCCAAACAAGTTTACAATCTCTCCTGTTTCCCCTTCCACAATTCCACATATATAATTTCACAATTTTTCTCATATTTTCATTTCAATAGCGATTTCAATCACTTTCTACCCTTATTACCTCGGCCATCCTTATCAGCACAACCCACACCTATAACATCGTTTTTCGGCGCACAACCCGATCCCAACATACAGTTACAATTCACAAACAACACGACAACAAAAACAACAATTCATAAAGAATAACAACAACACTTCTCAAGAAGTAACAACAACAATTCACAAAGAATTTCCATTACCATCAATACCATTGTCCATCATTTTCAACAATTCATATGCAATTTAAGTCACCACAATAAATTCCCACAACAAGCCAAATATGTTATTACAACAGTTGTTCCAATTTCATCATTTACGATTTCCTTCCATCATTTGTTTCTCAGCTCATACCACATAGCACTTTCAAATTCACGCACTTAGTTTCTTTCCAAGTACATTCACCATTATATCGGTAGACTTAACCACAAATGCTCAAATCAAACTAATCACAAGAATTTCACAAATAATCAACGTAGATATCACATACCAAATATTCGTACACTAAACAAGGTGATTTTACAAAGGTTAAAGTTAGCCATACATACCTCGGTTACGCTTTCCTTAAGTTACTACAACGTTCCGAAAATTCTAGCAATTCCAATATAGTATGAGACATAACCAAATTGAACACAAAATATAAAGCTACTCATGGTTTCACCTTATTTGAGCATTTTATCAAATACTAGTTGAGCATCTTGAAATCAAATCTATTTTACAAGGTTTCATTCATTTCCCAATCCACTTTTTACCTACTTATGTTAAACAATCTTCTCACAACCTAATTTGTACATGCATGTATACATAATAGTATTACACCCAAGAATCCTACAACAATACCCAATCTTATACCCCAAACTCGAAATTAAAGCTTAATGAATAGAATCTTACCACTTAGATGAAGAACTTATGATTGGGATCTTTGATTCTTGAAGGTTGATGCAAGGTTTGGATAATTATGAAGCTAGACCTCTCCTTATCTCTATATGCTCTCACATCAGCTCATACCACATAACACTTTCAAATTCACGTACTTAGTTTATTGCCAACTACATTCACCATTATATCGGTAGACTTAACCACAAATTCTCAAATCAAACTAATCACAAGAATTTCACAAACAATCCACGTGATATCACATACCAAATATTCGTACACCAAACAAGGTTATTTTAAAAAGGTTAAAGTTAGCCATACATACCTCGATTATGCTTTCCTTAAGTTACTACAACGTTCCGAAAATTCTAGCAATTCCAATCTACTATGAGACATAACCAAATTGAACACAAAATATAAAGGTACTCATGGTTTCACCTTATTTGAGCATTTTATCAAATACTAGTTGAGCATCTTGAAATCAAATCTATTTTACAAGGTTTCCTTCATTTCCCAATCCAATTTTTACCTATTTATGTTAAACAATCTTCTCACAACCTAATTTGTAAATGCATGTATACATAATAATATTACACCCAAGAATCCTGCAACAATACCCAATCTCATACCCCAAACTCGAAATTAAAGACTAATGAATAGAATCTTACCTCTTAGATGAAGAACTTATGTTTGGGATCTTTGATTCTTGAAGGTTGATGCAAGGCTTGGATGAATGAAGCTATCCATCTCCTTTTTCTCTCTATATGCACTCATCTCTCTCTAAAATTAGTAAGAAATTACCCCCAAATGAACCCAAAAGCCTATATATTGACATCGGGTCGCGTTATAAAAATTAGGAAATTAACCCTTCGATATAAATTATGGTATTGCATAATGGACCACAGAATGCAAAATTTGGCCTCATAATGCACCAAAATATTGGCACCCAAAACCGGGTTACACTGGCATTCTGCGACAGAAATGCAATCGCCGAGTGAACAATGCGACAGGAATGCGGTCGCAGATTTGACACATGATAGAATTGTCCATCCTACGGTAATTTGATCATAATTTTATGTAGGAATGTCCAAATGACAAACGGTTTGAAGCGTTGAAAATTATACTCAAAGAACTTTCATTTGATATGTTATTCACCAGATAAAACATCATACTTATTTATATGTGCTAGGTCAATGTGCTAGGTCAAAGAAGGGACTTGTTCAAGTAACTTTGGAATCTTAGCCTATTATGAACTTTTTTCGAATTTTCCTTAGATTTAGTCCTTTCGTTCGACACCAAATTACTTACCATAGGACATATACACATATTTACCAAATCCAATTTGACGTGCACCATATTAATAGTACATAAAATATTATAATTAGCCTACGTTGCACCACAATCATTGATTACTTAGCAAAATTTTCCAGGGCCTTACATCCCCCCAGGATAATTCATCCTCGTATGAGTATTTTTGAAAAATTAGTTGGCTTGAAAACATAATATGCAAGATCCTAAATTTTCGCTAACTCCCATGTTTTAGAAGAAAAAATTTTGCCAGAATTTCTTTTATATTTTGGACATATCTACCTGTCAGAGAGCCCCCGTAACATATTTTAAAGAACCATTACACAACTCCTATCATCCCTACAACTGGTATACAATATATTTCCTCAACTTTTGCACATATTCAGTCACTTCACCATTATTGGACATAGTTTGGTCACTTCGATGAGTCCCATACAGTTCAACCAATACACTATACATATTTCAATTAATCATTATCAATTTATAATACCATTAATAATTCACTTATCACCAGAGTTCTTAAAAAGCTTCATTTACCCGAAAGGGTATACACATGACTCAAATAATAACAACACATATAATTCTTGCACAACTTAAGGAGATACAATGGTAAAGCATTTAGGGAAGATATTGGGTGTCTTTGCACCAAATGAAACACAATATTAGTTTTCTTAGAGATAAGAGTGTGCACGATAACTGCTAGACTTGTTCAAACAGGTGGGGATATTTTTCTTTCATTTCATATTTCGCTTCCCATGTGGCTTTCTCAACTTGATAAAACACCAATGTAATTATATATCAATGACAAGAACCTTAGCATTATAAACACCACTTTATCATGAAGATACCTAGGCATTGACTGCACATTTTTAAATCATATCACCTTGAAAGTACCTTTCAAAACAAAACTAACTGCTATGCAATCAAGAGAAAATATTTAACTTCCACAACACTTTAGACCTTGAATGGCCTCTTACATTTACAGACTTTGCCAGAATACATTCACATGAACAGTTTCTACCTCTGAACTTACTTAACAAGGATAACGGGGAGATATCTTACATAAGCTAACTATCCAATAACTTTACCTTCAATAATTTCCACCGGGATGATACAAAGTTCATCTCCACCAACTTTCTTGGACATGGGACACTTCATACTCCTAGTGTGGCCTAATATGGAATACACTTATGCAACCTTTATTATCAACTCACATAACATCTTTAGTGGAAAATAGTAAGAATATCCTACTCGTAATCACTCTCCTAACTCTAAATCTCTAGGCGAACACTCATACTTATCCCTTGATGACCTTCAATAATTACCCTGAGATGTGCTATCTTAAACTAACCATATAATTACCTATCAAGTATTCATATGATCATACAATGAAGCTTCATCTTTGACTCGGTTGAACTTAGAATACCCTATGGATCTAATATGATGAGGAACAACAGAGTTCGAGATCAGACTGGAGTTACTCAGGAATCCATTAACGTGCTGAGCAGAGCATTTCATGAGGTTATATGCTAAGAGACACAGAAGGTTACAATAAAGATACTGACATAGTTAATCATTGTGGGGACATCAATATTAGATAAATAAGGCATAGGGATAACTCATGCATTGGCAGTATGAATCATTAAGGAGGAATACTCAAGCACTCAAACCACTCATTTCCTAGAGTGTAGGGAAAATTCATTTATCAAGAATAAGAATACCCGGGCACCTTGAATGTAATCGGGGTTTCAAAATACATGAAGTTGAAGTAGACTCTTAGCATTACCTGACACACAGAATCTATGCCACAAGCCCATGGGGATGAAAAGAAGTTGTACACTTATGAGATTATATATTCTCAAATAACTTTACCCGCCATGACAGTTGATCCTATATGAGAGAACTAAAGATACGACAACTTGGTCTTTCAAATAAATATTCTCATGGTATGTGCAAAAATCCGAAGTCATCTAATCTCACCCTTTCACGAGTAAAACCACATAGCTAGGACAAATAAATTTTGGAACGAAATAATGTATAGGTTAGAGGCGTTTTTAAGGGTTAACATGATGCTCCGGAGAGAAAGACAAATGACATTCTTACCCACCAATAGAGGTGGAATACCAAGGGTAGCAAAACTACCGTCTCATGAATACGATATAGTCAATTATTCTAGAAGTCGAGTGAGAAGAAGGCCACGTAACCCATCCAATCCGACCCATTTAAGACTTTGGAAACATGTATACACTTTGGTTTGAAACTATGGCAATATAATCTCGAACTTTAAGGAAAATCAATATTATTTTTTTTGAAATCAAAGAGACTAGCCCTCGTAGTCCTAGAAAATCGATAAAAATGGTGAAAAAGTACTTAAAACCATTACGAGTTGGTATAAAATAAGACCTCAAAGTGACCACATGGATAAGTTTGAAAGAATGAGACACCGTAATGCATTTATCGAGGCGACGTAACCCGAGCCTTCGTGCCAGATAGAAAAGTCAACAAGGTAGGTGATTGTTTAGGAAAAACTCTCATAAGAAGTGCGAGCAATATCTTTTTATCCTAACAAAAGGAACATGTCCTCATCCTTAATGTGTCAAGACTTCCTCTTTGATACCATGAAATATAAATGAATTCTACAATGAGAGATATCAGATGAAGTAGATAGTAGGGTAGGAAAACCACTAAGCACTATTTGGAACCAACGAGCATAGAGCAAGTTGAAGACATTAGAAGTTTGTAGGAAAGGAGAAATTTTCCCACTCTCAGGGCGCTTGTAGAGTACATATATGTGAGGTTAATTAAATCATATCATATAGTTGGATAACTAGTCAAGAAATTGAGATGATATATCATTGAAGATTACGGTTAAACAACACATGATGCAAGACAAGTTAAACAAAGTGAGAGGCCCTTATGGAAGTAACATTTACATTGTGTCCACTAGGAAGGGTGGTAATATAAAGCGATTACGAGAAGCTACCCCTTTTCTCAAAGAATATTTCAGTATGAATTCATGTGATGTATAGCTGTAGAATTCTAAAATCCAATTATGTTTAGCAAATCTACTTCATAATGAAGCACTACAACACACTTATACACAACCAGCTATTGCAAACCACATTGGGAGATGTTATAAGACTTAACAGAGAGAAAAGCTTTGACATATGAATGTGTTACTAAGTGTATTTCTCCGTTGTCAACCCAAAATCTAAATGCGAGAATTAGACTGATAAGCAGATCACTCGACTAGCACAAGTGTAGATAATCTGTTATCGAAAAAAGATCATTCAATGCCGGTAATTGCTGAATGCTATCAACCCTTGATGAACTTGAAATGATATGAGAACCTTATGAATAGTGTAGAATAATCATGGAGGGTTTGCAGATGTTCATAATGAGTTCTTCATGGATTTTCACTTGAGAACTACTCAGATGCTAATTAACTAAAGAAGAATAAGAGAAACGGGCATTTTGCTATAATAACCCCGAAAGGCGTGCTTGGTCTTGAAGAATAGCCTAGTGAGGGTCCATACGAGATAGAAAGTGTTACAATGACTCATAGAAGGATGTGTTCTCTCATGGTTATCGAACAAGTGTGGGAAAACAAGCACAGTGAATTCACTAACTAAAGAACACAATTAACACATGTTATGGAGGTGTAAAGACAAAGTTAACATCTGTTATGTGCTGGACATGCTTCTGCTATATTAACTCCCAACCGCAACATACGACCATGCCACGAGAAACCACAATACTAGGACAAAGTGAGCTACTTACTGCGGTATGTCCCAAGTGGATACGAAAGTTATGGCGACACATGATCTTCCCATGACATGGATGTGAGGATCTCAATTTTCAAAGAGACTTCATGCACACGGTGACGATTTTGATTGACATGCACTCATGTGAGGTTTTATGGTATGCTCTTATGTTAATAGGCAGTGAGAAGATTTTATGATGACGTTCGCAAGAGAGTAGATTAAATGTTCAAACCATATAATCCATATACACAAATGAGTAAAGAGTGACTCGAGAAGGATCAGAACATGGTAAGCTTTGCATGGAACTTGACGCCACATAGGTAAACTTCACGATGGTGCATGTATTAGAACAAGCAAGTATATTTCATCTGTTTAAGTGAAAAGATTCTCTAATAAACTCATCAGATATAATCCCTTGGTGAGAATTTTAGGAAAATCAAGTGGGAAATATCAATCCTACAGTTATAACTCGATTCAAGGGCATAATTATAGAACTTATTTCCAAAAGAATTCAAATAACAGAATTCATAATAGAGTGAATTCATGAATAGTGCGTCTCATTCAAAGAATCGATACACGCCATGTTTGTTATTCAACACCTTGTTAAGACCATGTTCATGAGAATTCTTCAATGTGGACATACATATACAATGAGTAGAAATTTTCATTTGACTCCATTAATTATGCTATGTTGATAGGGAAATAGCTTAATCGATACCCCTAGACTCCACATCCCTAACGTACGTAGGTAACACACTTATATATTACATGATCTGATGGTGCAGAAACATAAGCAGGGTCAAGGACACTTCCCTCTTAGAGATATGTTTTACCAATTCACACATAGCTCAAAACCTTCACCTAACAAGTCCTTGGGCAATCCACTCGGACTCAATGGTGTGATCAATTCCTCCTTACATGCTTCACATTCGAGGATTATGGAATCAAGATTACCAATATTAAGAATAAGACACAGAGAGGAAATCAACACCCTAACTTGGGCTCTATCACACGATTGGAGTATCAAAGAAGGGTGAAATTTCTAAATGTCCGAATAGCCTCCAACTTATAGATGTGGTCGACAACACACTGTTAAGAAGGAATCTACTAGACACAACTTCGAGGGACATGACCGGCGCTCGATCAGGTATCCCCGGTCAAGCAGACCTTGGTGGCTTTCCTATCCCACGTGTTACCCCCGCATTTCATTACAAAGTAATCAAGTGAAATAGCCATTCATAATTAAAAATACCTTTTATTAAAACATACACAACATACATGGTTCTTAGCGTGGTTTACATCTTACATCGCCCAACATGCAAAATACATATTTACACAAGTTCAGCACTCACACTTACTATATACGAAGCCTCTAAGGATACAAAAGGATGATACAATACTTGCCGGTAACAAGGCTCTAGCTATACCTTGCACTAAAAATCAAAACAAGACTTTGAAATGAAAAGTGACATAAGCCATGCATGGCCCCGATAGGAAAGGGGCTCACCAATACATATGACGGAAGTGAAGGGGAACTACGGTCGGTAGACTGGAGTACCTGCTATGGATCCACCTAAAATCATAACACGAATGTAGCGCTCCCGGCAAAAGGGACGTCCAGACATTTGAATTATACTAGTATATATGAACAAGTTTTCCCCAAGTAAACTCAAACCATACAAAAATAAGAAGCAGTAATAGAATCAACAATAAGATACACAGGAAAGGAATAATCAAGCCAAACAAGTTTATAATCTCTCCTATTTCCCCTTCCATAATTCCACATCAATAATTTCACAATTTTCTCATATTTTCATTTCAATAGTTATTTAAATGACTTTCCGCCCTTATTACCTCGGCCACCCTTATTACCCCGACCACCCTTATCACTACAACCCACACCTTATACCGCGCAACCCGATCCCACCGTATAGTTACAATTCACAAACAACACAACAATAACAACAATTTACAGAGAACAACAACAACACTTATCAAAAAGTAGCAACAACAATTCACATCCATAACCATCAATGCCATTGTCCATCATTTTCAACAATTCATATGCAATTTAAGTCACCAATATAATTTTCCACAACAAGCCAAATATGTTATCACCACAGTTGTTCCAATTGCATCATTTATGATTTCCTTCCATCATTTGTTTCTCAGTTCTTACCACATAACACTTTCACAATCACGTATTTAGGTTATTGCCAATTACTTGCGCCACTATATCGGTTAACTTAACCACAAACACTCAAATAAAATCAATAACAAGAATTTCACAAACATCCACGTAGATATCACATACCAAATATCTGCACACCAAACAAGGTGATTTCATAAAGGTCAAAAGTTAGCAATACATACCTCGATTACACTTTCCTTATGTTAATTCAACTTTCACAAATTCTAGCACCAATCTATTATGTGACATAACAAAATTGAACACAAATTAGAAAGGAATTCATGATTTCAGCTTATTTGAGCATTTGATCAAGTACTAGTTGAGCATCTTGATTTCAATTATATTTTACAAGGTTTCATTCATTTCCCAACCTAATATTTACCTATTTAAGTTAAACAATCTTCTCACAACCAAATTTGTACATGCATGTATACATAACATTATTACACCCAAGAATCATACATCAATACCCCATCTTATACCCCAAAGTCGAAATTAAAGCCTAATGTATAGAATCTTGCCTCTTAGATGAAGAACTTATGATTGAGCTCTTTGATTATTGAAGGATGATGCAATGTTTGGATGATTATGAAGCAAGAACTCTCCTTTCTCTCTCTATATGCTCTCACCTCTCTCTAAACTCAGTAATAAATGACCCCTAAATGAACCCCAAAGCCTATATATTTAAATGGGGTCGGGTTATGAAAATTATAAAATTAACCCTCCGATGACAATTCTTCTATGGTATAATGGAACGCAGAACGCGAATTTTGGCCGCATAATGCACCGTGAAACTGCCGCAAAAAACTAGGCTACATTGTCCCAGTCTGCGATAGAAATGGGACCGCAGAGTCAATAATGCGACAGGAATGCGGTCGCAGGTTTGACATAAGATAACATTTTTCACCCTTTGGTAATTTGATCATAACTTTGTGTACGAATTTCCAAATGATGAACGGTTTGAAAAGTTGGAAACTAGACTCAAAGCCCTTTAATTTGATAGGTTATGCATCAAATAAAATGTTATACATATTTATATGTGCTTATTCAAAGTGGGGACTTGTGCAAGTACCATTGGAATCTTAACCTATTATGAACTTTTTCAAATCTTCCTTAGACTTAAGCCTTTCCTTGGTACCCAAATTAGTTACCATAGAACATACACACATATTTACCAAATACAATTGATGTATAGCACATAAAATATATAATTAGCCTACATGGCACCACAAAATCCTAGATTTCTTAGCAAAAATTTTTGGGGCCTTACATGCGCCCGTGCACACTACTTGAAACTCAGAACACATCAACGGGATCCTTATACTCCTACGAGTTCATTCATATCAATAGTTCTCAAATCCGACCTCAAATTGATTCGAACTTGCGGTGAGTGCGAGGTAGTCCTGCCACGAAATCCATATTGATCATCTCCCATTTCCACATTGGTATTTCCATAAGTTGGGTTACCCCACCAGGCCGTTGGTGCTCGGCTTTTACTTGCTGACAATTCGGACACTGCGATATAAAGTCCGCCAGGCTTCTCTTCATACTGCCCCACCAATATATTTCTTTGACATCATGATACATTTTTGTAGAACCTGGGTGCACCGAATACCTGGAATGATAAGCCTCCGCCATTACCCTTTCTCGAAGATTATCCACATATGGACATATAGCCTACCTTGGCATCATAACAGACCATCATTGCTGCCGAGTGAAAATGCTGAGATCTTGTTATTTAGAAATGCCTCCTTCACTTGTACCAATGCTGGATCAATGAAATGCTTTTCCTTGACTTCCCCTAAAATCGACAATTCTTCTATGTTGTGCACCGTAATTTCCTCCTCATTTGGGGTTGAAATACAAACCCCAGGATTGGCCAATTGATAAACCTCCTGAGCTATGAGCCTCTGATCTGTTCCCAAGTGAGCCAAACAACCCATGCACTTCCGACTAAGGGCGTCGGCCACTATATTCGCCTTTCCTGGATTGTATAATATGTTCATATCATAGTCTTTAAGCAACTCAAACTACCGCTGCTGCCTTAAGTTTAACTTTTTCTATTTGAAAAAATATTGGAGACTTTTGTGTTCGGAGAACACATCCACATGGACCCCCTAAAGATAATTCCGCCTTCTTTTCAAGGCAAATACAATTGCTACAAGCTCCAAGTTATGCGTCGGGTAATTTTTCTCATTATTCTTGAGTTGTCCTAAAGCATATGCTATAACCTTCCCATGCTGCATCAATATACACCCTAAACTGACCCTGGAGGCATCACAATAGACCACAAATCCTTCTGTGCCTTCCGTAAAGCCAATATCGGTGCCTAGGTCAACCTCAAGTACAATTCCAGAAAACTTCTCTCACAAGCGTCGGACCATTGGAACTTGACTGCCTTTTGTGTCAATCTAGTTAATATGAAGGCAAGGGTGGAGAAACCCTCTAGAAACCTACGATAATACCCTGCTAAACCCAAGAAGCTACGGATCTCCGTCGGGGTCGTGGGTCTGGGCCAATCCTTCACTGCTGAAATCCTTTGGGGATCTACCTAGATCCCCTCACTGGAAACAACATGACCCAAAAAGGCGACGGACTCAAACCAAAATTCACATTTTGAAAATTTAGCGTACAACTGGTGCTGATAAAGAGTCTTCAATACTTCCCTAGGTGATTGGCATGATTCTCCTTTCTTCGCGAGTAAACAAGGATGTCGTCAATGAAAATAATCAACAAAGGAGTCTAGAAATGGCTTGAAGACCCGATTCATAAGATCCATGAAAGCTTCCGGGGCATTGGTTAGCTCAAAGACATGACCAAGAATTTGAAGTAAACATAGCGTGTTCTGAAAGAGCTCTTAGGAATATCTTGCTCTCTGATCTTCAATTGGTGATACCCGAATAGCAAATCAATTTTGGAGAAGAACTTTTCACCTTGAAATTGGTTGAACAAATTATCTTCCATCATCTGTTAAGCTGGCGATAATCAATGCACATCCGGAGCAACCCATCCTTCTTTCTAACAAAAAGAACTGGAGCACCCCACGACGACACGCTCGGTCATATGAACCCCTTCTCTAATAAATCCTTCAGCGGATCCTTTAATTCTCTTAATTCTGCTAGCGCCATTCTGTATGGTGGAATAGATATTGGCTGGATATTTGGCTATACATCAACCCCGAAATCATTCTCTCTATCTGGCGGAATCCCTGGAAACTCATTTGGAAATACATCAAGAAACTCCTCCACAACTAGCATGGATTCGGGGGTAGATACTTCTGATGTGATGTCCGCCACCCAAACCAAGTGATAGATACACCCCTTCTTAATCATCTTCGAAGACTTAAGGTAAGAAATAAACTTACCCTTTGGTACCACACTATTTCCTTTCCACTCAATAACCGGTTTGTTAGGGAACTCGAGTCTCATGACTCTCGTCCGGCAGTCAGGTATAGCAAAGCACGAATAGAGCCAGCCCATTCCCATAATCACATCAAAATTCTACCATTCCAAGCTCAATAAGGTCAACTGTGGTAACACGACCACTCACCGTGACAACACAATTCCAATAAACTCGCGTGGTTAATGTAGAATTACCAACCGGACTCGACATAAAGAATGGCTCGTGAAGCTATTCGGGTTCTATTTCAAAACTCGACGCAATCAATGGGGTGACATAAGACAAAGAAGACCCCAAATCAATAAGAGGATAACAATCAATGGCCTGAACAGATAAGATACATGTAATCATACATGGAGAAGTTTCAATGCTTTGGTGACAACTCAAAGCAAAAAACCAGCTAGGTCCACCTCTACCTAGAGGTCCACCCCTATCCACACCACGCCCTACTGGGATTGGAGGATGTGCAGATGATATAGCAACTGAAGAACCGGATTATTGAGAGGATCCCCTGCCCATAACGGCATTCCTACTGGATATGACCTCTCATCCCGCACCCATAACACATCGGAATATCCAAATAGCACGTCTCTATATGGAACCTCCCAAACATAGGGCATGCAACTCTCCCCTGCTGCTGAAACCTCAGTCCCATATGACCAGGCTGATGGAACCTCCTACTGTTTGAACATGGTCTTGAGTGATTACTCTATTGATATCTCTGCAGGGATAGCAGTGCGCTTGTTGAGTACTGCGCATATGACCGGGATGGCCCTGATGACCCTATCCCCAGAGCTGACCTCCTTAGTGACCCATAGACCGAACCCTGATGTAACTTCCCTTATCTGCCTGTATCTTCAACTTCCGAGCCTCTATGGCCTGAGCGAATCCTACAATCTTTCCATAATTCATATCTGAGTGTAAGGCCGCTGTAGCAACCTCATTCATAACCAAAGGACTAAGACCTTGCACAGAACGCCGAACTAGAGCATCCATGGTCGACACTAACAGAGGAGCATATTTGGACAATCCCATGAACTCCATGTGGTACTCCCAAGTACTCATACCGCCCTGCTAGAGAACCTCAAACTTAGTGGTGCGAGCTGCCTTTGTCTCGGCAGGCAAGAAATGGTCCATAAAGGCATCCAAAAACTCATTCCATCTAGCAGGATGTCATCCCTCGTCGTGGGAATCCTCCCATATCTCGAACCACGAATGCGCTGCTCCTCTCAACCTGTAGGAAGCAAACTCAACCCCCTCTGTCTCTGTGGCCTTTATCACACGAAGTGTCTTGTACATCTCATCATGGAAATCCTATGGATCGGCCTCGGGGTCTATTCCTGAGAACTCTGGAGTGGCTAATAGCTGAAACTGGTGGACTCTGGAGCTGGCAGAACCTCCCTATCTGTTCAGGACATGGGAGCATCATGAGATCCCTAGCATGAGCGACCACTAACTGAGTCAACATACGAATGGCTCCTCTAAGGTCCCCATCATAAGCCTCAGGACCGGAAGCTGGAACATCATCACGATTAAGAATATCGACGGAGGTATGGTGGCAACCTCTGCCGTGGCTGGAATAGGAATACTTGGATCTGGAATAGATGGGCCAGGTAGATCCAAGGCTGGGGAGTCACTCTCACCCACGGCATCAGGTACTTGATTCACGACCACCTTGGGGTGGCGTTGGCCTCACGACCGAGTCTAGCTTTCTTCTTAGGTGCCATTTCTGAAAATTTTGGAGCAAAACATGAGTTAGACGTAAATACTCCCACCTTTCACCTTATCGCACGAAATGGAATAACAAAGAAGAGAATAGTTTCCTAAATTCCCATGTGTCCCCCTACTTATAGATGTGGTCGAAAACACAACGATATGAAAGGCTCTGCTAGGCACGGCTCCGAGACATCCTAGGACCCTTTTAAAACCTGAGGCTCTGATACCAAGTTTGTCAAACACCAAATCCAAGGGCATGACCGACACTCTACGGGGTATTCCCAGTCAAGCGGTCCTGGGTGCCTTTGCTATCCCAGCTAACCTCAAAAACCCGTCCTCAGTTCGAATTGCAGGCTGCAACTCGCCTGCTTGAAGCCGGAATCGCTAGTAATCGCCGGTCAGCCATACGACGGTGTATTACCCCACATCTTCCATTACTTATTAGCCAAACGAGATGACCATACGATTAATTTAAACACCAACATTACAAAACGTAAACAAAGTACATGGTTCCTAGCGTGGTTTACATCTTACATTGCCCAATATACAAAATACATATTACATAAGTTTATGACCCGCTTTTTATGTGTACGAAGCCTCGATAGATGAAGGAAGTTAATACAATACTTGCCGGCAACAAGGCTCCAGCTATACCTTTTACAAACACCAAAATAAGACCTTAAAATACAAAGACTTGAGCACCATGAGCCATGCAGCGCCGCGAAAGGATAGGGGCTCATCAATTGAGCTGATTGGAAATAAGGAGGAGCTACGGTCAGTGGACTGTAGTACCTGCCATAGATCCACCTACAATCATAAACGAATGTAGCGCCCCCAGAAATAGGAACGTCAGTACAGTTGAATTGTACTGGTATGCATGAACAAACCTTGTCCCAAGTAAACTCAAGCCGTACCCAAGTAGAAAACAACAATAGAAGCAACAACGAATTCATACACGAAAAGTACAATCAAGCTAAACAAGTTTTCAATCCCTCCTGGTTTCCCACCCTGACAATTACACAGCAATGATTTAAAAAATTTGCCCAAATGTTTATTTCAGGATTGATTTTAATCACTGTTCCGCCTTTATTACCTCGGCGACCCTTATCACCACACCTCGCACCTTATAACTTCGTGTTGCGATGTGTAACCTGATCGCACCGAACATTTCCAATCCACAAACAATACAACAACAATAACAATTCACAAAGATGAACAACAATACTCCCCACGAAGTAACATTAACAATATTACAAGTGTTCTCATAACCATCAATATTATTTCCATCATATTTGATAACCCATAGATATTGTTACAATAGTTATTTCCAATTGCATTAGTCTTAATTTCCTTTAGTCATTTATTCCTCAACTACAACCACTTAACACAATCAAAACGTACCAATCACAAGAAATTCACAAGTAATTTACGTACTTATCACCTACCAAGCATACGTACATAAAAAAAGACGATTTCACAAGGATAAAAAATTAGCCATATATACCTGGAGCCGAATCCCCTTTTCAACTCATTTTTCTATCACCAATCAATCTAGCAACGTCAATCTCGTTCACAAATTAACACACGTGCCTTAGAATTGATGTTCACCATTACTACCCAAGCTTATTTAGGTTATCAAGCACAATCCCTTACTTCTACCCAATTCCCCTTACAAGATTTTTGGTTTTTAAAGACATGCATTTGAGTTTCCACCCATTATTTCAATAATAAATGCATGAGATTCCCTATCTTAACGTAAAATATGTAAATCAAGGAAAAATGGGTTAGGTATTTTATCTCTATGAGCGGGGATGAAGACAATCAATTAGAATTTTCCCAGCCCGGATAGTTTTTGAAGAATCAATTTGATGGAGAACACTTTCTCTCTCAAGAACCCTCTCGCCCCTCTCTATTACTTGCTCAGAAAATATGTTAAAATGAGGGGTTGGGGTGTTTTATTCAAGGGGGTTGAGTTTAAAATTTTAGAAAATAGAAGCTCGGGCAAGATCTGCGGTCGCACTATGCGATCGCAGAATTGGGATGCGCTTCGCGAATTGGACCGCAGAACTGACCCAATCACTAAACATCTCTGCCTGGGTATGCAATGGGAATGTGGTCCGCATTCTTATTCTGCCGTCGTATAATGCACTGCAGAACTAACCTTCACAAATCCTTGAGGGAGTTGTGCGACAACTATGCGACATGAATATCGATTATGCGATGTCATAATGGATCGCACTTCGAACATCAATTTAGACCAACTCCCTGATCAACTATGCGGCAGAAACGTAGTTCGCATACATGGTCTGTGACCGCATTCTCTCCCGCTAAAATGACACTTTTCTGGAAAACGTTAACTCTAGTTTTTTACATAGTCCCAACACATAGTTGGACTTGAATATATGAGTTGCTCGAATTTGAGCACTCGATTTCTCGAGGCCTTACATGATCCATTCTTGATATGAGATAAGTGGTATAGGCATAGAAATATTGTCTCGACTTCTGAGCTACCCAAGTCAGAGCACAACAAGTGTTCTCTAATAGAGAATACCAGGCCTCATATGGGGTGAACTTCTTGCTGAGGTAATAAATTGCGGCTCCTTTATCCCCGTTTTGTCATGTTTCCACAGAACACAACCGAATGCTCTATTCAATACTGCAAGGTAGAGCAATAGAGGTCTACATTGTTTGGGCAAAACCAAAACTTGTAGTGTCGACAGGTACTCCTTGATTCTGTAGAAGGCTTTCTGGCAATTATCAATCCATTTGGTAGCGGCATCCTTCTTCAACATTTTAATGATACGTTCAGAAATGAAAGTGGACTGGGCTATGAACCGGTTAATATAGTTGAGTCTCCCAAGGAAACTCATCACTTCCTTCTTGTTCTATGGCGGTGGAAATTCTTGAATGACCTTAACCTTTTATGGATCTAGTTATGTTACTCGACGACTCACTATGAACAAAAACAGATTCCTGGTAGGAACCCCGAATGCGCGTTTCGCGAGATTCAGTTTCAGATTGTACCTTCTATTTGGTCAAAGGCTTTTGGTGGATTTGATGATGACGTCCTCTACATATACCTCGATCTTATTGTGTATCATGTCATGGAAAATAGTAGTCATGATCCTAATGTATGTGGCCCCAACATTCTTTCACCCAAATAACATCATCTTGTAACAATATATTCCCCATGGCGTACTAAATGTTATTTTCTCCGCATATTCTTCGTCCATCCATATATGATGATACCCAGAAAAATAATAAACGAACAACTGCAGCTCATGCTTACTGCAGTTGTCAATCAGGATGTGTATCTTCGGTAAGGGAAAGTCATCTTTCGGACTGGCATGGTTGAGATCTTGGTAGTCAACACAGACTCTAAAATTCCCATCCTTCTTCGGCACTGGCACAATATGGGGGAACCATGTTGGATACTCCACTGCCTTGAGAACCTTGGCTTTGACTTTCTTTGGTAACTTCTTCCTTGATTTTCAAACTTTTGTCGGGTTTGAACTTTCTGAGCTTCTTCTTTACGGCGGACATGTCGAATCAGTTGGCAATTTGTGAGCTGTAATAGATGTGCCGAGACTGGTCATATCATCATATGACCAGGCAAATATGTCCTCATAATCCTTTAGAAATTTTGTGTACTCTTCCTTTTCCGATGGTGACAGGTGAATAGTGATGCGCGTTTCCTTGACATTCTTTTTATCCCCCAGGTTGACGACAATGTCATTCAAATTAGCCATATGCCTATTCTCAAAATCTTTGATCTCTTTAATGAACTCTTCTGATATATCTTCCTCTTCTGTCTATATCTGTTTGTTGCGTTGTCTCGTTGCAAGTCACAATCGTCGGTTCATCAAGAAGTAATAGTATTGCTGTGTAAATAAAGTAAATGATAGAAAAAATAATAAGAGCAATACTTATAAGGAACTGAAATGCTTTGATAAATTGCATAAGTGTTTTTAACATTGAAGCACTTATTTTGAAATTAAAGAAAAATGCGAAAAGAAAATCAACTAGAGAAAAGTAAAAGGTAATGCATGGTGCTTGTCACGCCTCCTTTTCCACTACACCCGCAAGGGTGTAAAGCCATTTTTTTCAATTAAAGGACAGTCGAAACAAGATTTATTATTATTAATTCAGAGTTGCCACTTGAAAAATTAGTGGTATCCCAAGTCACAGATTCAATCCCGGACCGAGAAAATTTATGACTCTGTTAACAGTCCGCGAAACAGAAATCCGGATAAAGAATTCTATTTACCCGGGAGAAGGTATTAGGCATTCCCAGATTCTGTGATTTTAGCACGGTCACTTAACTATTGAATTTGATTTTATCTGATTTTAATACATGCTAACTTATGTGCCTTTTATTGATAAACTGCTTTTATCATTATTTTAAAAAATTGCAACGTCGTGAAAATACGTCACGAACTGCGTCGCAATCAATGCACCCATGGTTGTTAACACATTTTTACTTCGTCGAGATTTGGATTTGGATCGCATCAATACACATCCGAGTTTAAAAAAGTAATTTAATTAAATCGCGCCTAAAGAGTCTAACGCAATATTATTTTGGGGAAAACCGTAAAATTCACTAAACGGCCCTCCCGAATTCTAAGTGTTTCAATAACCATTTATTGAGGGCCCCACAATTTGTAGTTTTATTTGGCGAGGCGAGGCTCACTTTATTTTAAAGCCGATCTAAAAGCGACAATTATCTACTTAATTTGTTCCTAAAGAAAGGAAAAGCCTTAATTAAAATGTTATGAAAAACTTTAGTCTGCCGCTCCTTTACCTAATCAGACCAGATGTATTTCAACCTTGGGTCTAAAAGCCCAATATGAACAGGCTCCAGATAGGAGCCCATTGCTTGTTCACCAGCGATTACGTCCAAATCAGACACCGAGCCCGGGCAACAGTGTTTTAAAACGTGCACTGGGCCAAATTCATAGCCTAATCAATTAGGAGATCCCCAATCTCAAGGTCTAGCTCACGGATACAATTCGAATCACAACTGGCACACACAAATTGTGGCAAAACCTAGGAATTAGTATTGACCAAATTACACCCTTACAACTAACCAAATTAACGAGTTTTAACTGGCAGATTCAATACACATGAGCCTTCTAATCGATACTACTTTAAATTCACATACACATTAACTCTACAACGATTATTCATATAAGGAAACTAAGTGATAGAAGATTAAAGACAGCTTGCTCCTCCAGAATCTCACAAATCTAATAATGACTCACATAATGCTAGAACACTTTCCAAATAGTTCATAACAGGGTATACAGTCCTGAGTTATTCATAATTACAATTAGGCATCAAATAGGTAGGCATGAATATTGAAAGTTTAACAACAATCCTATGTGAACTCAAACGCGCAAACAACAATTTTCTTCCTTGATCTACCAACTTATCATACATATATGAAGCAAGATTCCAACTCAAGAAGATAAAGGAAATGCACATCGAAATGTAGATAAAAAATAAGAGGAGGAGATTTTAGCAGCAAAGCAGTAGCTCAGTCAGCAATTAAAGGTGACTTTGAATCGATTTTTGACCCAGATATTGATATTCCAACCAACAGCTACTAGTTCTACCGAGGATAAAGCAGTAAAGGACCAAAGCAAACCATGAGCTATCTAAATTCAACCCACACGGTTCAATCACACTAGAAATTAGTGCTCAGCTACCAAGTATGGAACCAGAACTTGAAATTAATCACCAAAATTAAATTCAACCCAAATGACCAATGAAATAGTAACTACTTTTTTTTTTTTTTTTGATTTTCTCTGTTAATTTTTTTTTTTTGAATTTTGGAGGCTGGAATTCAAGCTTCAGATCTGAAAATCAGAGAGAGGAAATTCTGGATATATCTTCAGCTGAAAAGAAAAAGACCCTTAACATGTCAATTGTCATGCTCTTTTATAGGCAACCAAGAAGATTTTCATTTTCCTTTTAGTCCCCTCCTCTAATTAGTTTATACCCATTAATTATTAACTTGGCACACAAATAACTACTGTTATTCTTTGCAAATTACTTAGAACCCCCCATCTAGAAGCTCCTAGGGTATTCTAGCTAGAATCTCTCATTCAATCCTCAAATGAAAACCCCAAACTAACATTTTATTAACTAATTGTGCTCTAAACAACCGAACTAAACATGGACAAACTAACCAGTTATTTAACTGAAGCATGCACTAATTACATAATTTTGTTCGATTATTGACCAACTCAATCAACAATTAGAAATAAACCGTTATCAATTATTATTCTAACAGAATTAAAGACAGAAGTCAAGCTAAACAAGAAACTACCAAATTAAACTAATTGTGCAAACTAATTATTGTCGAAATAATTTTAACACTTTAATTAAAATTGCATGCTAGCAAGAAAAACAGAGATGGATGAATAATTGAAACTGAAAGGGAAAGGAAGGGAGCCAACTTACTAAACAAAGTCTGGTCAGCCTTCACATACAAATTTGAACAGCTCTAATGTAAATTGAATGTAATTGGTCTTGGATTCGTCATGGGGAAGGCCCCAGGAATGTCTGCTACTATTTTGAGGCTAATTGGGGCGACTTGGGTTTTGACTAGAGAAACTTCAATTTGATATTCAACCAATTTCGGGCATATTTGAGGGTAACCAATTAGCAGTTTGGGATGAGGGTAGTGAGGCGCTTCTATGGTGTTGATTTGTATGGATTTGGACAAGATTGAGTTGTGGCCGAAAAACTTTGAACCATTATTCGACGAGATAGGGAGGGATTTTGAAGAAAAGGCTGGTATATCTGGAAAGAGGATGAGAAGGAGAAGTTGGGGTGTTATTTTAGTGGGATTTGGACATGGCAGCGTTCACCGCCAGTGGTGGCTCCGGCGGTGTTAAGACTCTGTACGAGGACGGAGATGAATGTCTGGGGTTAAATTACCTTTTTCGGACAATAGTAAGTGATTTGGGGGTGGGATGTGGGCCGTTGGATCGAGGATGATGAACTGCTTGGATTAAATAAATCCGAAACGGCATCGTTTTGCTCACATAAAAACCGGAACGGGCGGGGATGGAAATTGGGCTTGTAACGGATCGCAAATTAAATTGGGCCAGGAATGTAAAAATTAATAGGCCTAGATTGCGGCTCTTTGTAAGTCCAACCTTTTTAAGTAAAAAGCCTTCTTTTTAATTCATTTATTTCTTTTATTATTCCTTTTGGTTTGTTTTTCCACTTTACAATTTATTATTTTTTTATTTTATAAATGTGAAAAAGCTAAAATAAAATCCTAATATACTCCAAATCTAAACTAATTAACTCCTAAAATTATATAAAACTATTTCATGACAAATTCACTATTAAAATACAAAATAAACTATTTTTGTTATTTTCTTCCCATTTTGTTCTAAAATAAATTAACACTTAATTAATCCTAAAATATGAAATTAGATCCTAAATATAAATGTATTTTTATGTTTTTTATGAATTAAAATGCACAAACAAAATGCAACAATTACCAGAAAATGCCATAATATTCACAAAAATTATAACACTAATTGATTGTTATAACACTAATTGATCAATAATCGGCGAGTCATCACCATCACATTTAGATACCGTGCTTATAGGGCTTCATGTGCATTAGATATCATGCCATTAGGATTTTAGATGCATTTGTTTAAACACTTCGCTAATTTGGATAAAACTTGTTAACAACACCTTGTTAAAACTGGAAATCATTTTATGCTCACTATCTTTAGTAACGCCTAGGCAAATCTCAAGCCAGATAAAAACTAACTAGTCACCTTTAAATTGTATTCAAATTAATCCGCCTCTGTCTGAACTCGTTCTGTCTCTGAAGCTTTCTAATTTTTATACAAACTTCTGTCCAATTTTCAAACTACCTACTGTATTTTGTGCAGAACTGACTATTTTTAAAAACTCTCTGAATACTGTAATAAATTTTGAAAGCTTATAACCTTCACTGTTTTCTTTACACTTCTGAAATACTTTTCCTATATGTTCTTATACTTTTCCTATCAAAAACTTTTTTACTAGGCATTCCCCCAATGTCTCTAAATGACTTTTGCAGATTTCTATAAAACTTATACGGCCTCTTCTAAGTTTTTAATGTTTTTCTCTTACGTTCCTTTTATGCAAACTCTCCATTTCTGTGTTAACTTATGCTCTAGTTTTTCAAATAATTTTTCTTGCCATAGACCTTAATTGTGTTTGAGTCGTGCCAATTACGTGTCCTTTGTAGAGCGGTAATTGAACTTTTATATGTTTACATGATCCCTTTATATGCAAGTCCTATTTGTTTTGAATGTCTCTTTGAATTTTAGCCTTTGAACTTAGGGGTTCAGCCTAGTCTCCCTCTGTTAAAGAATAGTGATCCTAAGTGCCCTCTAGGATCTATAGAATGGGACGGGTAACGACACACAATAAGTATTGGTGAACAATTCACACGTTTAAATATCTTAACGGGGTGGGAAGGGTAGAATACGGATATGATGACGATGCGATAATATCATAAGGCAACCTCTCTTCGGGAGTATGAGCTAGATATTGCATCGAATGATCCATATTATAGTCAAACCTAGGACCCTCTTTCACTTACGTGCTTTATTTAAGTGTTTTCCTGAAGCTTTTCAATCTAATCCTCTTTTATATTAAACTTATGTCCTTTTCTATAAAGCTCTCAAATATTGTGAATACGTGTACTTCATGTGTCTACTTGCTTCATCTTCTTTATAAAGTCACAATTACTGTAAGCATTGCTTTGGGAGCCCTTGAGAACCCATTGAATTTTGATGCAAAAGGCTGGCACTTCCATAGTTGCACTTGTCTAATAATGACACTTTGGGTGCGTGGTATTCACCAGGGGTTCAAACGAACCCTTAGGGATCTTTGCCACACCCAAGCCTTGGTAATGGCTATGAAACTCGAAAGAAGTGAGGTTGGAGATCTTGGGCCTGACTGCAGGCTCCCTATAGAATAACTTTTCTTTTGTTCTTTTTCATTGTCGTACTTTTAATTACTTGGTCTGTAATAACTTGTAAAGAATAATGGGGTGGGTTATGCATGCTTAGTTAAGGGGAATGGGTAGAAAACAAGTTATACGATTTTACAAACGTATTTGCGCAATAGAAATCATGCTTTAGGACATGCATCTTCACATATAGAAATATTGTTCTTTAGGCCTCTTGCTTTTTGTTTGTTATAACGCTAATTGATCTATAATCGACGAGTCATCACCATCACATTTAGATACCGTGCTTATAGGGTTTCATGTGCATTAGATATCATGCCATTAGGATTTTAGATGCATTTGTTTAAACACTTCGCTAATTTGGATAAAACTTGTTAACAACTCCTTGTTAAAACTGGAAATCATTTTATGCTCACTATCTTTAGTAACGCCTAGGCAAATCTCAAGCTAGATAAAAACTAACTAGTCACCTTTAAATTGTGTTCAAATTAATCCGCCTCTGTCTGAACTCATTTTGTCTCTGAAGCTTTCTAATTTTTATACAAACTTCTGTCCTATTTTCAAACTACCTACTGTATTTTTGTGCAGAACTGGATTACTATTTTTAAAAACTCTCTAAATACTGTAATAAATTTTGAAAGCTTATAACCTTCACTATTTTCTTTACACTTCTGAAATACTTTTCCTATATGTTCTTATACTTTTCCTATCAAAAACTTTTTTACTAGGCATTCCCCCAATGTCTCTAAATGACTTCTGCAGATTTCAATAAAACTTATACGGCCTCTTCTAAGTTTTTAATGTTTTTCTATTACGTTCCTTTTATGCAAACTCTCCATTTCTGTGTTAACTTATGGTCTAGTTTTTCAAAAGATTTTTCTTGCCATAGACCTTAATTGTGTTTGAGTCGTGCCAATTACGTGTCCTTTGTAGAGCGGTAATAGAACCTTTATATGTTTACATGATCCCTTTATATGCAAGTCTTATTTGTTTTGAATGTCGCTTTGAATTTTAGCCTTTGAACTTAGGGGTTTAGCCTAGTCTCCCCCTTTTAAAGAATAGTGATCCTAAGTACCCTCTAGGATCTATAGAATGGGATGGGTAACGGCACACAATAAGTATTGGTGAATAATTCACACGTTTAAATATTTTAACGGGGTGGGAAGGGTAGAATATGGAGATGATGACGATGCGATAATATCATATGGCAACCTCTGTTCGGGAATATGAGCTAGATATTGCATCGAATGATCAATATAATAGTCAAACCTAGGACCCTTCTTTCTCTTACGTGCTTTATTTAAATGATTTGCTGAAGCTTTTCAAACTAATCCTCTTTTATTTTAATCTTATGTCCTTTTCAATAAAGCTCTCAAATTGTGTGAATACGTGTACTTCATGTGTCTACTTGCTTCATCTTCTTTATGAAGTCGCAATTAGTGTAAGCATTGCTTTGGGAGCCCTTGAGCACCCATTGAATTTAGATGCAAAAGGCTGGCACTTCCACAGTTGCACTTGTCTAATAATGACACTTTGGGTGCCTGGTATTCGCCAATGGTTCAAATGAACCCTTAGGGATCTTTGCCGCACCCAAGCCTCGGTAATGGCTATGAAACTCGAAAGAAGTGAGGTTGGAGATCTTGGGCCTGACTGCAGGCTCCCTATAGAATAACTTTTCTTTTGTTCTTTTTCACTGTGGTACTTTTAATTACTTGGTCTGTAATAACTTCTAAAGAATAATGGGGTTTATAGTGAAATTGGGTGGGTTATTCATGCTTAGTTAAGGGGAATGGGTAGAAAACAAGTCATAGGATTTTACATACGTACTTGCGCAATAGAAATCATGCTTTAGGACATGCATCTTCACATATAGAAATATTGTTCTTTAGGCCTCTTGCTTTTAGTTTGTTAGAACACTAATTGATCAATAATCGACGAGTCATCACCATCACATTTAGATACCGTGCTTATAGGGCTTCATGTGCATTAGATATCATGCCATTAGGATTTTAGATGCAGCTGTTTAAACACTTCACTAATTTGGATAAATCTTGTTAACAACTCCTTGTTAAAACTGGAAATCATTGTATGCTCACCATCTTTAGAAACGCCTAGGCAAATATCAGGCTATATAAAAACTAACTAATCACCTTTAAATTGTGTTCAAATTAATCCGCCTCTGTCTGAACTCGTTTTGTCTCTGAAGCTTTCTAATTTTTATACAAACTTCTGTCCTATTTTCAAACTACCTACTGTATTTTTATCCACAACTGGATTACTATTTTTAAAAATTCTCTTAGTACTGTAATAAATTTCGAAAGCTAATAACGTTCACTAGTTTCTTTACACTTCGGAAATACTTTTCCTATATGTTCTTTTGCTTTTCCTGTAAAAATCTGTTTTACTAGGCATTCCCCTAATGTCTCTAAATGACTTCTGCAGATTTCTAAAAAACTTATACTACCTCTTCTAAGTTTTTAATGTTTTTCTCTTACGTTCCTTTTATGCAAACTCTCCATTTCTGTGTTAACTTATGCTCTAGTTTTTCAAAAGATTTTTCTTGCCATAGACCTTAATTGTGTTTGAGTCGTGCCAATTACGTGTTCTTTGTAGAGCGGTAATTGAACCTGTATATGTTTACATGATCCCTTTATATGCAAGTCCTATTTGTTTTGAATGTCGCTTGAATTTTAGCCTTTGAACTTAGGGGTTCAGCCTAGTCTCCCCCTTTTAAAGAATAGTGATCCTAAGTGCCCTCTAGGATCTATAGAATGGGACAGGTAACGGCACGCAATAAGTATTGGTGAACAATTCAAACGTTTAAATATTTTAACGGGGTGGGAAGGGTAGAATATGGAGATGATGACGATGTGATAATATCATATGGCAACCTCTCTTCAGTAATATGAGCTAGATATTGCATCGAATGATCCATATAATAGTCAAACCTAGGACCCTTCTTTCTCTTACATGCTTTATTTAAATGTTTTGCTGAAGCTTTTCAAACTAATCCTCTTTTATTTTAAACTTATGTCCTTTTCTATAAAGCTCTCAAATTGTGTGAATACGTGTACTTCATGTGTCTACTTGCTTCATCTTCTTTATAAAGTCACAATTACTGTAAGCATTGCTTTGGGAGCCCTTGAGAACCCATTGAATTTTGATGCAAAAGGCTGGCACTTCCACAGTTGCACTTGTCTAATAATGACACTTTGGGTGCGTGGTATTCGCCAGGGGTTCAAACGAACCCTTAGGGATCTTTGCCGCACCCAAGCCTTTGTAATGGCTATGAAACTCGAAAGAAGTGAGGTTGGAGATCTTGGGCCTGCATGCAGGCTCCCTATAGAATAACTTTTCTTTTGTTCTTTTTCACTGTGGTACTTTTAATTACTTGGCCTGTAATAACTTGTAAAGAATAATGGGGTTAATAGTGAAATTGGGTAGGTTATGCATGCTTAGTTAAGGGTAATGGGTAGAAAACATGTTATAGGATTTTACATACATATTTGCGCAATAGAAATCATGCTTTAGGACATGCATCTTCACATATAGAAGTATTGTTTTTTAAGGCCTCTTGCTTTCAGTTTGTTATAACACTAATTGATCAATAATCGACGACTCATCACCATCACATTTAGATACCATGCTTATAGGGCTTCCTGTGCATTAGATATCATGCCATTAGGATTTTAGATGCAGCTGTTTAAACAATTCGCTAATTTGGATAAAACTTGCTAACAACTCCTTGTTAAAACTGGAAATCATTGTATGCTCACCATCTTTAGTAGCGCCTAGGCAAATCTCAGGCTAGATAAAAACTAACTAATCACCTTTAAATTGTGTTCAAATTAATCCGCCTCTGTCTGAATTCGTTTTGTCTCTGAAGCTTTCTAATTTTTATACAAACTTCTGTCCTATTTTCAAACTACCTACTGTATTTTTGTCCACAACTGGATTACTATTTTTATAAACTCTCTTAATACTGTAATAAATCTCGAAAGCTAATAACGTTTACTAGTTTCTTTTCACTTCTGAAATACTTTTCCTATATGTTCTTTTACTTTTCTTGTCAAAAACTGTTTTACTAGGCATTCCCATAATGTCTCTAAATGACTTCTGCAGATTTCTAAAAAACTTATACTACCTCTTCTAAGTTCTGAATGTTTTTCTCTTACGTTCCATTTCTGCAAACTCTCCATTTCTGTGTTAACTTATGCTCCAGTTTTTCAAAAGATTTTTCTTGCCATAGACCTTAATTGTGTTTGAGTCGTGCCAATTATGTGTCCGTTGTAGAGGGATAATTGAACCTTTATATGTTTACATGATCCCTTTATATGCAGGTCCTATTTGTTTTGTATGTCTCTTTGAATTTTAGCCTTTGAACTTAGGGGTTCAGCCTAGTCTTCCCCTTTTTAAGAATAGTGATCCTAAGTGCCCTCTAGGATCTATAGAATGGGATGGGTAACAGCACACAATAAGTATTATTGACCAATTCACACGTTTAAATATCTTAACAGGGTGGAAAGGTTAGAATATGGAGATGATGACGATGCGATAATATCATAAAGCGACCTCTCTTCGGGAATATGAGCTAGATATTGCATCGAATGATCCATATTATAGTCAAACCTAGGACCCTTCTTTCTCTTACGTGGTTTATTTAAATGTTTTCCTGAAGCTTTTCAAACTAATCCTCTTTTATTTTAAACTTATGTCCTTTTCTTTAAAGCTCTCAAATTGTGTGAATACGTATACTTCATGTGTCTACTTGCTTCATCTTCTTTATAAATTCACAATTAGCACGGCCGGGAACCACATTTATGGATCTTGAGGGGTGCCTAAAACCTTCCCCTCGAGATAATCTCAAGCTCTTACCCAACTCTGATTTCTCTCTCAAAAACACTCTCTTAAAGTGTCCTAATGCACTATAATCATTAGGTGGTGACTAAAAATTCCATAGCCCTATTCCTAAATGGGAAATAGAGTTTTTTTGCCCATAATGTCGTGAAACCCGATTTCGCTTATCTTAGCGGAAAAAAGGGGCGTCGACAACTAGCTAAAAGTATTTTTCAGGCCAAGTCTAACTCACTTCAATACTGTTGCAGGTAAACATGCATGATAAGTATAGAAGATGTAGATGCAGTGCATGGATGATAAAAGAGGATTGGTACTTTCCAATAACAGGTTAAGAACCTAGTTCTTGTGCCAACGGTTAGTAGTTTTGTACATTATTTAATACAATGTCTTAAAAAGGTACAAAACACAACTGCCATGTCATCCAACTTTTCAAACTCTGTCACGTCTCTTTACTTCGAATCATTCAATCTACCTCTAAAAGGTTGGACTTCTCCACACCCAACCGGCATTTTAGAACTGGTCCCAATCTATCTCTTCATAATTATCTATTCAAAATAAAACCCCCCTCTGTTCTCCACAAACAAAAAGTCCACCATTAGAATTTCCCAAAGCACCTTCACTCTGACCTGCCTGCCTTAGTCATACTTGTTACTTCAAAATCTGTGGGATCCTCCGTCTATACTAAGCCTTCTCTAACCACTTTTACCCTTCCCGCTAAAATCACACCTCACCTAGATTCCCAGTCTCTCTCAATTTCAAAAATTGTTGATCCATCCTCTCTATCTTCCGAGGTTCCCATTAATCAAAGAACAATTAGAGAACAATGTTAAAACCCTAAGGTCGCAGAGGGTTCCACCATTGTTGCTACATATTCAATTGTTGTAGTAGTGCTGATTGAGGAAGAAAATGTTGCGACCATCTTTGTGGTGTATACTGATTATGTACTGCATGAGATCATCTCAAAAAATAAGGTATAGGGTATGGGGATGAAGGTTCCATTTTAACTGTTGAAGGCGCTACACTAGCAGAAGCTATTGGGCCCTCACATGAGGAACCTTACCCCTCTCCAGAGGACCCAAGTTAGGGTTCTCATTCCCACGACAATTATACTCTTGCATTGGCTGTTGTGCTTATGGACATATAGGAACCTGACATGAGGAGGATTTCGACAACCTAGCTCTTGATGTGTACATAGTTAAGCGAAGGATTGTGGTGTCCACTCCTGAGTCTTCCACCAAGTTACCCACTACCAATTTGCTAGCTAAGGTGGCCTATGACTCTTCCCTTCAAAAGAGGAAAAAAAGGAGAAAGACTTATAGGAGGTGGTTGCTAAAAGATAATGTGCCCATATGTGTTAAAGTAGTCCCCATGGTAGAAGTGGAATAGGAGACACAAGAGGAACCAGGTTCATTGGTGAGACGGTCCTTGAAGAAAATCCATCCTGCTTCAGTAAAGAGTGTTTCGACCCCTGGTTCCATGTTAAAGGATGTTGTTAGTGAGTTCTCGATGTCTGATAAGAATTTCATAGTCATAACCAATGGAATATTAAATCAAGTGGTGAGAAGTCTGGTAAATAAAACACTCAAATTGTTCAAGAACCTGGTTCTGTAATGAAGATGCGAAGTGAAGTCAGCCTGGGTTCAGAATGCCTAAGGCATCAAAAATTTCTGGTGGGTCGTACGTTTTACCCAACAATCTCTGAGATGGCTGGTATGCGACAAATTCTTGAAATGGTTGAGTTTCAATAATGGGAGCATCTATTCCAAATAGATGCACCTAAGGCATATGAGGATGAGGTACAAAGCTTCTTTTCTAGACTCTTTCTCGTGGAGACTTACCACATCTGTGCTCTGGTGAATGGAGTAGATATCGTATTCGATGTAAAGTAGCTTGAAGAAATTCATATAGGTCTTATAGCTGGTGTGTCTAGTGTAAAGGATGTGTGTCAGTTTATCTTCATAAATGCCATGGTAAGGGGGACCAGATCCATAAGAAGGCATTACTCTATGTCTATTATCTACTTTCCGAATTGGTAAAGAAAGTTCTATTGCCTTGGGCTGAGAGAAGGTATGTGATTTCGATGTCTGACATGTTCTTGATTGAGTAACTGGATATCTTTAATTTCGTAAACATGCCTGCTATTATGATTGAACACATGCAAATGTTATCAACCTTCAAAGATGGTAATCATGGAATTCCCTATGGCTTTTTTCTTACACGAGCGTTTAAGTTCTTTGAGGTGCCACTGGACAAGGCTAGGTGGGGAACAAAGAAGAAGCCTTTCTCACAGACAACTTTAGAAGAATGCGAGTGGATAGAAAAGAATGGGGGGGGGGTAGGAAGTACATCTACCGTCTCATAGCTCATTAATGCTCAAAATAGTGCAATTAAGGAGATTAGTCGGTTGAAGGCTAGGAATGCTATCCTAGAAGGTCAGCAAGCCGAAGTGGTTCCCACGTCAAATAATGAAGTAGCTTATTTAACAGACGAGAATGTTGATCTCAGGGCGCATGTAGAGAACCTGAAAGTAGAACTGCTCAACAAGCAAAAGTCGGAGAATTCCTTAATATACCTTGTTCTCCAAAAACATGTCGCAGCCTCCAAGCCCACTACTCCTACTAACCCTATGTACTCCTTTAGTGACCAAATTATGGAAATGTTTTTTTATGTTTTTTATTGTTTTGCTTGGCAGATGTTTTTTTTCTTTTTTGATGTGGTTGGGATGAAACCGTACTGCTCCATTCTTAAAAGTATAATGATTTCCTTTTCTTTTTAAGCAAAGGCATATAAAATTTTCTATCTATATCAAATCTATCCTCTTTTATTACCTCATTGTTTAAATTCCATGTTTCTCTTCTCTATCATATTATGTGCGCATATATGGCAGGAGTTAGCTTGGGTAGACTTCTTTGTTTTGTTCATATGTTTGTGTCTTTTTAATGATGCCAAAAGGGGGAATAAAGAAGTGTAGTAGATATAATGAGAAATAAGGAAGGCATAAAGTAAGGGTGAACTTGTTGAACTTATGTTCTCCTGTTACTTAATCCGGTTCTCCTGCTCTAAATCTGTATTATCGGTGTTATATTTTTCATCATCAAAAAAGGGAAAATTGATAGGTTTTAAATGTTTTTGCATTATGTTTTTATTATCTAACAAACGTATTATCAAGGACTAGGTAGGGAACCTTACACACTTGGACTATACTGGAAGATTAACGTATTCCAGCTAAATATGAACTCCTATTGCTACAGAAGACAGGAAAAAAAACAAGGACCCGATACCCTTGTGATTCCTCTTAGTAGTACAAAGTTAACTGGACACAACTGGAAGTGACGTGACCGCGTGGACTGTTTCTTCCTGCACTGCACTGTTTCCAATGGCCTCTTATTCCTTGAACAACTAAATTGCGTACATCATTTCATGTGATGTCATCAAGGTGTATCATCAATGAGTTTATATCAAAACAATACTTGAATATTTTTGCTTCTCAGTCAGGCCTCTTGCAAAATATAGAAATTAATTCTCACGAGCTTAAAGAACAAAATTAGGCTCTACTACGGACCAGTTTGTATAGTTAGCATTTTGTTGTTCTTATTTGACTTGTAACTTTGTGATTATTCTTATTGTATCTCCTAATCTGCTTAGTCGGAAGCGTTGATTAGGAACCCTCTTGTAAAATCTGTAAACTCTCTGAGTTTATGTTGTGAGTAGCTTAGTCATAAGTTAAATTCTTTGTAACTAGAGATTGCCAAAGTGTGTTGTGGTGAGAGTATCACAAGTTATTAAAAGTCTTTCTAGATAGAGAGTGAAAAATAGGCTTGTAGTGAGAGTATTGCAAGTCAGTTGAGGTTAATCCTTCCTAATAGAGTTATTACAAAGTGGCTTGTCATAGGTGTTTATAAGTTAGTGATGTTGAAAGCCTACAAGTGTAGGTTGTGGTTATTATTACCTTGAGTTGGTATTTTTCCATATAAAAATTTTGTGTCTCATTTGCTTACAGTTTTACTAGCATTCTCAGCATAACCTCATAGAGGACATGTACACTACTATTCGGTGGACTCACACAAACTAACACTTTCCATTTGTCATGTTAATTACATCAGTAGGGACTAGTAAGGGTTCTCCATCTTGATTCCCTTCAACACTCTTCTCACATTATGGATAACACTCATCAAAAATAACAAGAAAACTTACCACAACACACTGGTCTACTTATTGTATATACTGTATGCTATGCTTTAAGAAGAGTAGCCCAGAAATAATCCTTGATCACTCTTGGCATCAAATTTACCATGCTGATCATTTCTAATATTCAGAACATAGCATTTGCACCCAAATGTTCATAGGTAAGTCATCTTGGGTTCCCTTCCATTTAGAAACTCATATGGGGTTTTGTTGAGTGATCTAAACATGCACCATTTCACCAAGTAGCAGGCAGTGTTGACCGCTTCAGCCCAGAAGTTCATTGCAATTCCACCATCGATTAACATATCTCTTGCCATTTCTTTAAGAGTTCTGTTCTTCTTTTCCACTACTCCATTTTGCTGGGGAGTTCTGGGAGATGAGAAGTTGTGAGTGATGACATTTTCATTTCAAAACTTATTAATTTTGGCATTGTCAAATTCCATTCCATGATGATCTAATGCATGCTACTCTAGACTCCATCTACACCTGTATTTTCTTCTCAATAGCCAAAAACACCTTAAAGGTTTCATCTTTAGTTCTGTGAAATAGAGTCCACGTGAATCTGGAGTAGTCATCCACTATCAGAAAAATGTATCTTTTTCCTCCACTACTTTTCACTCTCATAGGACCACATAGATCCATATGCAGAACCTTGAGTGGCTTTGAGGTGCTCACATCCCTTTTAAACTTAAGTGAGGACTTCACATGTTTTCCTCTAGCACAAACATCACAACCGTTTTGAACCTTTAACTTTGACATGGGAAGACCATGGACCAGGTCTTCCTGAATTAGTTTGTTCAGAAGAGAGAAGCTTGCGTTCCCCAATCTTCTGTGACAGTGTTCATCATCATTATCAACAGCTTTCAAACAACTCAGATCACCACTTTGTATGGACTCGACATCAGCAACATAGATGTCATTGTATCTCTGGGCCTTAAGTACCATTTCACTAGTTACTAGATAAGTAATTGTACATATCATGGACAAGAATTCTACCTTTTTTCCTTTATCACATATCTAAGAGACACTCAATAGAATTTACTTAATACCATTGACATAGTACACATTTTCAACATAATGAATGAGTGTCTTCCCAACATTTCCAACTCCAAGAATGTACCCCCTTTTCACATTGCCTAAGGACACTCCTTCCTTATAGGTCTTTTAGTGAAAAGATTGTCCATGGTGTTCCCAGTCACGTTCTTTGAACATTCACTATGCATTAACCATTATTGACTACTTCCTTTCACTATTACTTGTACATGAAGATCAACAGTTAGTTTTAGAAACCCAAGGATGTTAGGGTCCATTGTAGTAGGAAAGATGATGAATAAGAGCTCTCTTAGTCCATGTAGGTAATATGTGTTTTTTGTGGTGGAACCTGGTCCCTTTTTAGTAGTTAAATTTTCAGGAACCATTATGCTTTACTGAGTGAACTGGACCCTGGTTTGACAATTTTCCATGAAATGTCCCTTGTTCCCACAGTGGGAAGTCAGCCACTTTTTGGGTACAGTCACATATTTTCTAAGTGGGTTGTAAGGGGTTTTCACCCTTTGGAACCCTATTCCCTATTTTTTTCCACCATTATTGGTGTATATGATAGTGATAGCTTCTAAGGACCATGTCCACTTTAGGGACTTTTCAAGAGCATTTTTTACTCCTTCCAATTCAATTTGGAGGTGTTTGTTTTTCTTAGTTTCATCACACATCCTAGTTCTGATAGCTTTCAATTTATTTTCAACCATAATGTGTTCCTTCCTTGATATTTCTCTTATCTTTATAGTATTTCCAGGTTTAGAATTACTTCTTAGTCCCTCAATGTATCCCTCAGGTCTACAATTTCTACTGAAAGTTCATCTCTTTCTTCCTCAATTTCAGCCACTCTTATTGCCAAGGCCTTTTTTCCATCACTAATATTCTCAATAGTTTCCTTATGGTTGAGAACTACTACCACTAATTCATCTCTTTCATGATCTAGGTTGGCAATCCTTTTGGTCAAGACATCTTTTTCTTTGTTGAACTTACAAATGGTTTCCTTCGGATCTACTACACATGCTACCGGATCATCTCTGGTTTTATCAACTTCTGCTAGTTCTAAGATCAAGTTATCATTATCTTCCACGAGGTTATGATAGGAATCAATCATTATATTAGCTAAAGATATAAATTTCTTAAAAGAGTAGGATTTCAGATTTTCTCTGAACATCCCTGAAATTTACCACTTTATTGTCAACATCTTCATCATCATCTCATTTGGCCATCATAGGAAAAATTGAGTCATATTTATTTTCCTCGCTTTTAACTATCATTGTGGAACTGTCACCACCATCACCTTCATTTTCAGACTCAATAGAGGAATCCCTCATGCTACAAGAACTTATTTCACCACATTGTCAGCAGATCTCTTTCTTTTGAAATCCTTGAGAGCAGTCGGGTTCCTCTTACATGCTTTCTCATGGTTTTACTTGGAGAATTCTTGCTTCAATGGAGGACGGTCATTGATGATGTGCAGATCTTTCCACATTTGTGGAAGCGATCAGAGTGTTTTGGTTTGCTATAGCTGCCCCTTTTAGCATTTATCCATTTTTCTGACCACCTTCTGAAATCTCTTTGTTAAGTAAGCCATGTAACTATCTTCCTCATTTGAGTCATTGCTATCAGCTTTGAGTACCATATTCTTTTCTTTATTTGGTTCTCTTCTTTCATTGTCTATCTTCCTTCTCATCTCGTATGTCTTCAGATTTTCAACCAGCACTTTTATGGTAAGCTCCTGCAAGTCTTTTGCTTCAATAACAACATTCACCTTGCTTTCCAAAGGGCTAGGTAGAATACTGAGGATTTTCCTCACTAGCTTGTTGCTAGGAATGGTTTTACCAAGTGAATGTAACTCATTTATGATAGAAGTGAATCTTGAGGAGTTCATACTTGGTTGTGAACATATCAATCTTAGATTTTTTTACTTGGGTGGTTCCCTTATACGCTTTTTGAAAAGCTTCCTATATATCCTTAGTAGTGTCACAAGCAGAGATTCTATTGTATTCATCAAGTCCTATTCCACATACAAAAATCTTCTTGGCATGAAAGTTATTCTTTACAGATTTCTTGTCTGCGTCAATGTATTCTTTACTGGTTTTGGGCATTGAGAATGGAAGTTCTTCAAGTACCTTTGTTGGTACATAAGGATCGTCGCAAATGACATCACATAGCTGAGAATCCTCAGCCATGATAAAATCGTGGATTCTTTTCTTTCACAACCTATTGTATTGTCCATTGAAGCTGGGTGGTCTGTATGTAGATTAACCATATTCAAAATTTGGTAGAGCGGCCATAAGGGTCCTTCCTAGATATTAGCCTAGTAGGAGGAAACTACTCTGATACCAATTGTTAGTTTGTGAGTCCACCAATTAGTAGAGTATCTAGTCCTCCATGAGGTCCTACTGAGAATGCTAATAAAATAGTAAATAAGTAAGATACATGATTTTTACATAGAAAAATACCAACTCAAGGAAACTAAAATACGAACCTATACCTGTAAGCTTTCAACTTCACTAGCTTGTAAACACCTATTACAACCGATTTTGTAATGACTCCATTGCAAAGAATTCAACTCAGCTAACTGATACTCTTACAACAAGCCACGTTGTCACTCTCTAGTTACAAAGACATTAACTTATGACTAAACCTAGTCACAACATAAACTCAGTGAGTTTACGAATTTTACAAGAGGATTCCTAAGCAATGATTCCGACTAAGCAATTTAGGAGATACAGTAAGAACAATCACAAAGTTACAACTCAACTAAGGACAAAAAAATACTAACCATAGGAACTGGTCTATAGTAGCGTTTAAATTTGTTCTTCAAGCTCACGAGAATTAAATTTACATTTGCAAAAGGCTTGAGTGAGAATTGAAGTGTTCAAGTGATGTATTGATATAAACTCATTGTTGATACACCTTGACGATTTCACTTGAATTATGTAATCACTTTACTTGGTAAAGGGATAAGTGGCCACTAGAAATACAGCAGTTCATGCACACATAGTGCAGGCAGTCACCTCGTTTCCAACTGTGTCTAATTAATTTCGTATTTCTATGAGGGAACCATAAGGGTATCTGGTCCTTGTTTTGTTTTTCTATCTCCTGAAGCTATAGGAGATCACATTTAGTTGGAATCCATTATTTTGCAGTGTATCCATTGTGTGTCAGGTTCCCTATTTGGTTCTTGTCAGAAAATGTGTTAGATCATAAAAACATAAGACAAAGACAATGAAAAAATATCACAGGGCTTGAAGATGGTCCAGACCATGATGCCCCTTTCATGTTTGATAAGGTTCGTAGCCTCTTTAATCAAGTTATTTTTCTATTTTCTGCATGCGCTATTGTTTTTAGCCGTTCTTAATCTATCTTTTTCTATTTTCGTGAAGGTTGTGGTGCTCCATAAAAGGGCATTTCTATGTCTCAAGTTAGTCTTGATCGATGCGAGGCTGAACTTATCAAGGCTACCTGGATCTACTAAAACATGTTTAACTTGAACTTCACTTAAAAGGATAGAATTACCAGGGCATCATTGTGAGGTTGGGATACATCCTCTGCTTCCTAGTCACAAAACGATAGGGCGTCCTCGGGTACATAGCTTTGAGTTAGTTTTTCTTTTATGATGGGGATGTTAGTACGTTTGAATATAGTTCCTTGTGGGATGTCGAATCCACTGATGATCATGTGGATGACCTGTTGAGGTTCTTCGGGTTCATTTTTCCTGTTTCCATCTATTTCTGAAAAATGGTTCTTAGCGTGATCACTAAGGAATTTAGAAAATGCCATTCATTGAAAAATTAGGCTATCTTCTCCCTAAGCTGTTTGCAATCATTGGTCCTATGCCCGTGAGTAACATGATACGTAAATTTTAAGTTGGTATTCCTCTAAGAAGGGTCGGCCTGTATAGGCTTGGGCCTCTCTAATTCTACCGATAACTTAACTAATACTCGAGGCATTCACGCTGATGTTTTATTCAGACTATTTGGGTTCCTCAACGGGTCTCGAGCACCTGTCGAACCCGATTTTGCTCATATGTCCACGGGCATTTTAACCTCAATCTACTCTTTGATCATTCCAAGGTGTATTATGCCTTGAAATGTTACTTTTATCTTTGGCGTATAGTTGATATCTTTCCTTGTTGAATCTTGATCCCTGATTTATGTCCCTCGTGAGCTTGGTTGTTAATCTATTAGGTTAAGCCTTATGAGGCTCCCAACTGGTTGTAATCGACCCTAATATTTGATTAATAAGAATTGTGCATATCCGAACATAACACAATAGGATATTTAGTCGAGTTCTACTTTAGCTATTGAGATGAAATCGAGCTTTTTTCATTCAAACCTTGTATAAACCCCTAAACTGCGCAGTCATCGGAGACTAGTTGTAATTTCATTCTTACCATCTAAAATCGGGACACGAACTCCCTTAGCATCTCGTCATACCTTTGTTTTATTAAAGACATATGATTTCCTTGTGGCCATCTTAATGGCTCCGACATTTGCTTTCATGAAGATGTCCTCCAATATATCAACTGAATCTATTATGTTACGAGCTAAGTTTTTTAGCACATCTTCGCTCCTTTTGATAGTGTTTTCCCAAACATTTTCAAAAATAGTAACTCAATTTCACTGTTATTTAAGTCATTTCCTTTGATTGCAGAAGTGTATGAAGTAATATGCTCGTTAAGGTAAGTTGTTCCGTTGTATTTTGCTATATCAGGCATGCAAAATTTCATGGGAATGGGCATCAGAGCTGCACTTGGGGGAAAGGTTTTTTAGGAACTTTTTTGGATGTAGACCTTTCAAAACTGGAGGTTCTCCCGGTATTTGGTCTACCTGGTCGGTATAATTTTCAACCTTCTTATCCTTGTCTTCTATCTTATTTTCTCCTGACTTAACTCCTTTAGTCAGTTCCTCGAGCATTTTCATGATTGTGGGGTCATTCCCCAAGACGCTTTCATCGGCCCTTCCTTGCACTGGCTCGTGCCGGGCATCTATTGGTTCATCTATGTTAGGAGTTCTGTTTCGACTCAGAAGTTTTGTGACGGTGACTTGCTAATCTTGCATCATTTCAAATATCACTTGGAGGCTGACTTCTCCTACTTCCATCCCACGCGTTTCCTGGCTTCCTGCTTGGGCTTCCATGTATGCATTCTTTATTTGGCGTGTGTCTACCTCCATGTTTAGAGCGTTTTGCGAACTCATATCAACTGGTTCCATATTTGGTACTCCCTCAAGGTTTATAGGTGGTACACCGACCCCTATACCATTTTTTTCTCCATGACCTTTGTCCTTGAGAATAGGTGCATTCTATGTGCTAGACATGATTAAGCCTAGTATCAAAGAATCATTCACAAGAAAACGTGTGAAGAATAATGTGTGTTAATATTAAAACTAGAACTAAAATAACCACTATTATCTTTAGCCCCATGGTGGCCGTCAAACTATTTACCTCAAAAAATGTGAGTACTAATTAATGATAATTTATGGTTTTAAAGATATATGATATATTTTAATACTACTGATTATACAAATAATTTTAAGCTTATGCATGAAAAGTTGATGAACCATATTCATGTTATTGAAGCAATAGGGGCCTCGGGCTCGATTATCCGAGGGTCAACTAGGAACAATAAAGTATGGACAATAAAGTAAAGACAAAAAAGATGAAGAACAAATGTTGAGCATGTTAAGCAAGAAAAGGATAATGGAATGTCTTATTGTTGTGAATAATGTGAGATCCTCCTTACAAAATGATTGGGATCCCCTTTATATAAGAATGAAAACCCTAATATAGTACATTTCCTATTATAACCAAGAATTCGATGAGTACATGTATACAACGACCTAGTACGAACTTGTACTATTTCGTATAGATCGCATCCTATAATATATACCCAGACCCACGTGTCCTTGAGAAATTCCCACTATTTCTTGAGTGTGTTCGAGATTGTACGACCCTCGATGTCGGTCGTGCTAGGCATTTGATCTACTTCATCGAAGTGTGCATCCCTCAATTGGGTCTGATCCCTGCTATGAGTCGCTTGGACTCGAACTCATTGACCAATTTATGACTTTGAAAATAGGCTCCTTAATTTTGTCCGTATACAGATAGTCCTGTTTATAGAATAAGATGATAAGAAACTATTTCTACCTCGATCCTCCCAAGCTTCTCGTGATGGCATCATGCTCGTGACGTAGGTACTTGAAGTGATCGAAAATATCATTTCAGCATGATTCCCCAAAACATCAAATATGATTCAGCTTTTGTAAAGAACTTGTTGCGCCGGTTCCGCTGTCGCCTTTGTATAAATAAGGGGTTACTTGGCTGAACAAAAACTGCACCCAATCCTTCTTTATCCACTTTTATACATTTCCCTGCTCTATCTAATCATGTAATCACCTATTTTTATGGTTCCAATCTATGACCACAAGGTTACATGGAAGCAATATTACCAATTATGCCAACACTTTCTTATTCAAAGCTTTTGCTCGAGACAACGAGTGAATGGCACTGAATCCTTCCCGTATCAAAAGTTTTGCAAACTTTCCACTTCTGCTTACCTTTCTTAACTTTGACCTTGTGTGACGATTCATTCCTTTAGCTTTACATGGAATGAGGTAGCACTATCATCTACTAGCTTTTGCATCCCACATTATAATAGAGTTCCGAGTATGAAAACTCTTGGACACGTGCATCATGCAACCCCTTTAGGTTTGTTCCTTTTACTTGTTTTTCTTAATATATTATGGCTCAAAATTTCAATGGAATGCTCAATCTCATATACCAGGGTTATAATTGCATTTAGCGATGGTTGTTTGCTAAATATATAAAAAATCAGCAATGGTAACCCCGAGAAGAGTATTTTCAGAGATGCTGCTCTCGAGGTCGTGGTCTGTAATGTGAATTAGGATTTTTGGTTTTTGTTTTTTGCTTCTTTATTCCTGTGTAAATACCCTTCGTGGGTGTCACGGTTATATTTGGTAATTATATCATTGAAGTAGAAAATGGATCCTTCTGTATCCCTTTCGCCCCATGTTGAATTTAATTCTATATGTATTCGTATAAGACTCGATTTAACGTTTTCGATGACTATCTCAATTATTGAGCTGAAATAATAAACTCTTAAGTTTTTAATTGATCGATACAATACACCTCGAGGTTTTCGTTAACCCTCGAGCTGGACCCGAATGTGTACTCGAAACGTACGGATTCTCTTGCTCGAGTTAGGTGAGAGCAAGATCTAAAGATGAAGTAAATCCTTAGATTTCCTTGCAGTTCCCGGGTGAGAACTTTCTCCACTTCGGGTATCCCTAAGGCTTTTATAGTTGAGCGGGAATTTGCTCGAACTTGTAATAAGGATAGCCCTTAGGCCTTTTCACAGTCCTCGAGTTAGTGGTTCCTCAAACTCAAATAGCCCTTGGGCTTAGTGATCGAATGGATACCCTAGCTGACGGTCGGCCTCAACATGCTTAAATGGCCTTTATAAATAGATAAATAACCTTACAAACTTTATTCCTTGTTATTTTGCAAAGTCTTATTATCTTTTCTTCAATCTCTTTGAATTTTCCCTACTCTTCACTACCAACACTCTTCATTTTTTTAGATCTTCCGTATTGCAATGGCTAAAACCTCTAAACCGGTTTCCAAAAGAAAAAAGCTCCATCATCTTCTCGATTGACCAAGGATAAACCGGTAGTGACTCCTCGTATTGAGGAGTGTATTTCCTCGCCATGTGAAATAACATTTGATTTTAAAATCGATAATTCCATTTCGACACTAGGCCGATTTTTATCCTGACTTTTCTTTATCTTGAATTTTCTAACAATGTCCAAATATAAGCTCTTAGGTATTTATGTTCAGTATGAAATTCATAATTTTTCATTGCCTTACAGTAAGCTCATCTCTACTTTGTTACACTTCTGTAATTTTATGAGCTTTGGAAGCTAAGTTTACTACCTGATAGTTATTGCTAAAAATGAAACCTGAACTTGTTCTAGACTTATATCTCGTTGCCTCTTAACCATTAGCCTGAACTTGAGCATCTCTTCTTGTGTTCATCCAACTATTTAATGAGTTATATAGTCTTTTACATAGTTTTAGCCATCATTATTGTTCAACCAATCATGCTCATCTAATCTCCATGCATTTCCCTTCAGTGATGATTCTGTCGAGATTTCATCTGGTTGCCCTGCACCTTATTTACCTCATAGTGGATTTAATTATTTGGTGACCTTTGCTGATATACTCCTATAAAATCAGTATGCCCTGATCACCTAATTAAATTTATAAAATCCAAGTGATTAGATAATTCTCTTCTCTATATCTGTATCCACTGACTCTGACGGTAATATTTGGGCTATCACTATAAAATTCTCATGATTATGCTCTACTATCATATGCATAGGAAACTATCTTATTTGCATCAAGGTTTTTTCTTTTCATGAATCTTTGTTGCATGTCTATTCTATTAAGGTTGAGCTATTTTCCTCTTCTCAGTTGAGTCGTGATTTTGTTTGGATAAAGTCAACTAGTAATTGTTGCACAAGTAAGTTTGTGTGTTCCACACTCAGTTGAGATCTTCACACAATGTGCTATATATTTTTGTCCTTAATATTTTGAGACCCCTGTTGATTTCTATAACTTTTACATGCACATATATCAACTTATCATCCATGAGAGTAGGATTTAGCCATGCTTTTATAACCAATTGATACTTTTGGGAACTGAATCGCGGTCACTCCATACTTACATGCTAAACTAGATTTGTGTTTGAATTAACCTTGTTTGATACAATGTATTCATTTCCTTTCTTCATTTGCATTATCAACTTGGTTCTGTAATGTGGAAAGTTCATATACCTATTTAAGGTCACTACTTCATTTATTCTTCCTATGAGCAGTTGACTAAATGTTTTTAGCTCTTTTGCTAAATTCTGTAACACTATATTCTGCCTTGAGTTATGCTCAGCCCTCCTTGTTGTTAACCTAAAGTTGAACTTGACTCGCAAACTTTATGAAGCTTATTGGTTGATATTATCTAAACATATTGACTTGTTAATACTGTTAGAAGCATGATTCTTTTAGACCTAAGTGGTGTCACGTTTGAACCCGTGAATTTGTAGTCACGATGAGTGCTTAATTCTATGACCTTGACAACCCCTCTATAACAACAGTTGACTATGACTGTTGGTTTGAAGCTGCTTGATGTCTTTATGGTGCCATGTATTATTACCAATACATGTTTAAATATGTTATGCCTTAGTGAATCATTCCTGCAATAGTGTGCTCGGACTATCCATCCATTTGGGGTGGAATGCTCTATTCTACCTATGTGAATAACTCACGTTGTACGGCTCCCCAGAAGTGCGATTTAATATGTGTACCCCGACCAAAGATGATGGATACCGACACGCCACGAAGTCGGACAATCTTGCATATATAGACCCGAGCCAGTTGCTCTAAAGAATAAGTAGTAACCACCCAAATGAAATGAGCCGACTTGTACAACCTATCCACAATCACCCAAACAACTTCAAATTTCTTCCGTGTCCGTGGAAGCCCAACAACGAACTTCATAGTAACTCGCTCAAATTTCTATTCGGTTTTATCAAGTCTCTTATGTAGCCCACCTGGCCTCCGGTGCTCATACTTCACCTGCTGACAATTTATAAATCAATCTACATACTCCACTATGTCTTTCTTCATTCACCTCCATCAATAGTGATGCCTCAATTCTTGATACATCTTACGGGCACCCGAATGAATGGAGTATCACGAATTGTAGGCCTTCTGAATAATCAACTCCCGTAACATATACACATGCGCACACATAACGTAAAACCCCAAACTCGTATGTAATGCCAACATTGGGCTATTGTCGGAGCATTCTTGAGCTTTTGTAAGCTCTCCTCACACTTATCTGTCCATCTGAATGGAGCACCCTTCTGGGTGAATTTGGGCATAAGTGCAGCAAATGATGAGAAACCCTCTACGAAATGATAGTAATACCCCCCCCCCCCCCCCCCCCAAACCAAGAAAAATTTGAATCTCAATAGCTAAAGATGATACAGGAAAACTCTATACTATATCAATATTCTTCGGATCTACCTTGATCCCCTCACTCAAAGCCACATGACCAAAAAAGTCCATCTAATCAAGACATAATTCAAACTTTGAGAATTCTGAATACAACTTCTTTTCCCGCAAGGTCTACACCATATTCATCAAATGTTGTTCATGATCCTCCCGGATGTATGAGTACACCAAGATGCCGTTAATAAACAGCATGATGAATGAATCACGATAGGGCTGGAAAACACTATACATCAAGTGCATGAATGCCACTAGGCAGTGGACGGCCCAAATGATATCACAAGGAACTCGTAGTGACCGTAACGAGTCATAAAAGCAGTCTTCGAAATATTCAAATACCGAAACTTCAGCTTATTAAACACTGACCACAAATAAATCTTTGAGAACACTCTAGCACTATGTAGTTGATCATATATGTATAGATGTGTGAAAATGGATATTTGTTCTTGATTATAACATTGTTCAACTGTCGATCGTCAATTCACTAGACATAGATTCATCTTTTTTCTTTACAAATAGAACCGAAGCATCCCAAAGAGACGCACTAGACCAAATAAAACCCTTATCAAGAAACTATTTCAATTGCTCCTTTAACTCCTTCAACTCTACTAGGGCCATATGATTTTGTGGTATAGAAATGGGTTAAGTTCCCGAGGACAAGCCAATACAAATTTCTATATTCCTTACGGGCGGCATGCTCGGAAGATATAACAAAAATGCACCTGGATAGTCTCTTACTACTAAAACTTACTCAATGATAGGAGTATTAACACTTACATTTTTCTTTAAGGCTATATATGTATCACACCCCTTCCCAACCATCTATTGTGACTTAAGGAGGGACACAACCCCGCTAGAACATAATTCAAAGTACCCTTCCACTCTAACTACGGTAAACCTGGCATAGCAATTTTCATCATATTAGCGTGACAATCAAGAATAGCATGATAGGGCGACAACTAGTCCATGCTCAAAACAACATCAAAGTTTACCATACGAAGAAGCAATATATCAATTTTGTTCTCAAAACCACCAATAACAACTAAACACGACCAATACAAATGATCAACAACAATAGAATCTCCCACAGGCATGGACACATAAGCAGGAGAACTCAAATAATTACGAGATATACCTAAATACTGAGAAAACTAAGATGATACATATGAATAAGTGGATCTTTGATCAAATTAGAGTGATGCATCTCTATGAAAAACCGGAATAATACCATTGATAATTGCATCTTTGAAATTGCCGATGTCATGCAGAAAAACATAATATATGGCCTGATCTCCCCTTCTAGAGTGACCCCAACCGCTTGACCGCCACACCTAGCTAGCTGTATAGGTGGAGCAGCAACTACTTTGATAACTATGAGCAGAAAAATCTAAGGACACTATGGAATAAGTGGAGAATAAATAGTTTGTGGAGGATACAATGTAGAAATATAATGAGAATAGCTATACTTAAATTAAGGCAACTACAACATCATCGAAGGAAACACATAATAAGAATGACGAGGAACCGATGCAAACAAACATAAGTCATGTAAATTAAACATATCAACTAGAATCACAACTGAGGTACTGCCTTGTAGTCTCATTTCACAAATTAAATCACAACCTTTCCTTATTCCACCGTGGGAGACTTGCATTTAATTTTAAAAATTAGTTTCCCGAAATAGCTACCCGTGTTTTATCCCACCTTATCACGCCGTGGCTTCAGGTAGTTCTCGTGCTAGCAACAATCGTATCAAGCCCACCTTATCTCAACGCATGTGTATCAACCTCAATCCTTATGCCACCACATGCGTAACTATGTCACAATATTTCGCAAATCGCACCTCAACTACCCAAAACCACAACTTGCCAAAGAAGTGAAAAAAAATACCGTTTCCACAATAATTAGCCCATTGTTCTACCACAATATGAATAAAAGTCTCAACAATGGCAACCAAACGTGGATATCTCAACAAGAATGGCATTTCAATAATTTACTACTTTGCATCAATATCAATCACGAACTTTATAACTTCATACCAAAAGTCAACAATATGATATTTCAAGAAATAACAACTTTAAGTAAGGTAATTCGATAGTTAAATATTTAATAAGAAAATGAGAAAACAATAACATTAACTAAGCACCAAAAGGAAAATGACAGGTAAGAGATGAGACAAGTATTTACAATGTCAAGTAAATCACGAAAGGATATATTAAAAATGATGAAGATAACATGTTATGACAATTCAATTAAAGGTATTTATGGAATCTATTTAACTTTAACAGGTCAATTATCACATTTAGCCTATGTACCCACTCGCCATCTTTCATACAAAGCCTTCACGTACTATAATTTACAAGAAACAACACCAAACTTTGGGTAATTCTCCCACACAAAGTTAGACAAGATACTTACTTCCGAATATGCTAACTCAATCCGCTAGTAAGCTTTTTCTGCATTTATCCAACTCTGAACGGCTCGAATCTAACTAAAATAACTTTATTCCATAAATACAAACCATAGGAAACTATTCTTGACGATAAATTTTTAATCTTTAAAGAAAATATAAAAGTGTACACCGGGCCGGCATCGTACAACCCAACCAATCTTACAAAATTTGAACACCCATTCAATAACGATCCCAAGCAAGCTAAAGTTACTCAATTTCGATCTCAAGTTGACCTTTAAATCCTCAAAATGTAGTTTATGAAGTTTTCACAAATTTTCCAAACTTTTCCAAAACCAAATTCCTAATTAGATGATAAAAACAAATATGGATTCATGTATAATAGCTAAATCTGAGGTAGAATCACTTACCTTGATCTATTCCTTGAAAATCCATCTCATAATCTCTACAAACCGACCTCTTTAAGTCAAATCACGAAGAAAAGAATAAAACCCTCATTTTGGAAATTAATATTGCTGCTCAGTTACTGCCTTTCACGACCGTGGAGAACATATCTTCCATAGCTCACAAAACCTACTTCGCACGCGTGAAGCCACTCATGAACGCAATGACCAGCTATTTTAATTTACGAGATTACATCCCAAGACATGCGATTGCGAAGAACATTGGGTGCCTCAACACTAGCCTCTTCTTCATTATACGCGAATGCGGTCTAACTCACACGTTCTCGATAAACAAGCTCCTCAATCTTAGCGATTGCAACATTAAATTTTTGAATGCAAATAAACAAATCCTCTAGTCTTTGATAACTCTACACGATCAAGGGAGAAGCTTTGTGGGCGCATATAATTAAACCTATATACAGCCAAAATTGGGGAATTCACCTTTGGGGCTACTATGTCGCTCCACGCCTAACATCGAAGAAGCCCAAAACAGAGCATGAGGTGCAATCCGGAGGTGTTTTCCCCAAGGGAGCACATCGAAGGCTCAATATGGTCGAGCTCGGAGTAGTACAACCAATGATAGTCATGGAAAGGCGGGAAAATTTTCAAATTCACGTGATTAGAGCTAACCGGGTCTAAAGGAATAGTAGAAATTCATACTAAGTCATTATATAGTTGTACCAATAGAATTTCCTCATCATTATTAGTTTTGTTCTATTTTGGAATTCCCCCTCCTATATAAATGGGACCCTTATCATATCGTATGAATTGGGATTATTAAAAAACATATTGACTACGATACAACATTCTTTGCTCTTTGCACAAATAATTGCTATATACAATTTTTGCTTATTGTTTCATAGTCTATTAATTGTTCATATTTTGTCATTCATTTATTGCTCATTATTAACCATAAAAGGCCATATTTGAGGCCCTCATTGTCATTGGTTCTTCATTAATTGATCATTGCTATTCGCCCCGCTAGACCTCGAGGCCCTGCTCCAGCCAACTCATGGTCCAGCCTTGTGACCCTATTAGCTGCATCTCTTATTTTCTTCACATACACTTAGTATCTAGTGCCTAACAACTAGTATTGAAATAAATCACATACTTTCTATTCATAAAATAAAATATAATTGTAGGTACCATTTTAAGGTAAATATCCAAAGACACTCTTATATATCCAAAGAAACGCTTATATTTATAGAAAAAGATATCGAGGCCTTGTCCCAACCACATAATGATGCGGTAGTAATTTTCTTTTGAACAATGCTAAAATTAAATATATGCTCCTTGATCCAGGTAGCTCAACCAATGTAATTAGATCGAATGTGCTGGAGCAACTCGAACTGCTTTACCAGATCGTACCCACCTCTCAAATCCTCCATGGATTAAATATGGAATGTGAGAAAATGTAGGGAGAATTCATCCTCCTAGTTACCGTGTCTGATACAGTTTAGGACAACAAGTTTCACATCTGTTTATCATGAAAATGGTAACGATAATTACATTTGTAAAGGCGACTCTAAAAATACGTGATTTGTTATTATGCATGTTGTTAGAGCAGTTGATGTCAAGAGTTTGAAGTTTAATAAATAGATTCAAGGTACAATAGGGAAGTAATCAAATCGAGGGGCTTGTCGGGAATAGTCGATAAAAGCATCGGGGTCGATATCTGGCTCTAGCTCGACCTATCGGGAGTAATTGGGAAATGGGTTAAAATATGATCAAAAAGGATTTTTATGGCAAATCCTAAGTAATAAACAAAGAAAAAGTATGAAAACAAGAAACACAAAGAGTAACCTCGAGGGATTAAGAGCGAACATGTTATAGAGAAGAAAGACTGAGTGATAATATTGATCCTATGTAGAATAGTAAGAGCAACATCAACCCTTTGCCAAGTGGTGTTGATTCCCTTTATATAGAATCGGAATACAATATCGTACAAAATGCATTAAATGTATAGAGACATGGATGGGATGGCTTGGCACGATACTAGACTCTGTTGATACTAGCTGCTCGCCTCGGGAGTTCCCCACCCTCGGAATTTTTGTTGTGTCATGAGTGACCCTCGGGGCAGAGATCTTGATCGCAGCCCTGCATCCTTGAGGTACCAATATGACTCCTTGAATGCACCTTAGTATTGGGAAATCGGTCCCTCTAATTTCACCATATACAGATTGTCTTCATATTTCCTAGAATGAAGTAATAGGAAACGATTTCGTATAGTCATCTCTAGTTCATTACTGCCATGACTTTAATCGTTTAGGAGCACTAAATTCCATTTTCCAAAGAACTATCCAAGGTTGCCGTCATATGCAATATTGAGAAACCCACGAACTTCCATTGGCTTTTCCTTTTTGCTCCCAAAGCGGTTCCTATAAATGCATCGGTTTCTTGACACTTCCCACATTTACCCCATTTCCAAGCTCAAATGTTAGAATCTTTTGTCTTGGACACTGTTTCATCTTTTTATGCAATAATTTTACCATTTACCCGTGGAACGATGCTGCATCATCATCCCGATTGCCTAAAGAAGAAACATGAGTGATTCCCTTTTTTTGAATAGTGTACCGCACCTGATCTCAATGTGTCAGAGGATTTTAGAATTGATGCAGTTTCATCTACGCTAGGACGGTTCAAGCATGTGTCCTGATACGTTTGCGTCGTTACTAATATTAGCAAGGTGAGGACATATGTGAGGCACCGTGAAAATTTCCACTCAAAACCCAAATCTCGTAGTGCCATGTTAGGATCAGATTTTAGAAATTCATACAAATTCTACGCTCTCTGTGGTTCAGACCATTTGAGTTAGTCACTGCATTAAAAAGTCAAGAGATAATGTTTTCCTTGTTAAATCATTGAAGATAATCAAGCGAGGGACCTAAAACTTCATCGAAAGAGGGAAGACTTCATCACCCCAGCTATTATTTTTATGCTTAGCTATAAGGGGTCATTAGTAATGTAATTCAGGGGTATGGGAATGGATTCCTTGCATCCATATCAAGCCATAGAGAATTGGGAGGTAGTGAACTAAAAGTAAAGCAATTGGGGTAAAAAATGACAGAAATTTCTCTCAAAAAGCATCCATATCAAGCCATAGAGTATTGAGCGCCAGTTGCGCCTCCCGGGGTAAGGGAATGACAAACTTGGTATTAGATCTATGTTTTGAAGTGTCCAAGGATGTCTCAGAGCCATGTCTAGTAGAGTACTTCTTATCGATGTGTAGTCGACCACATCTATAATTTGGATGCTACATGGGCATTTAGGAATAACACCTTCTTTTGATATTCTGGATCGTACGGTGAAACTGTTCCTTCCCTAATCTGTGCATTGTTCTATATTTGAGTAAATTGTTCCAAAAAAGAAAGCGAGAATTGGCCAAGAAGCCAATGCAACCACAAGAGTGGCTGATTATTCACTGCTTGATGCCGTGGGCGAGGGTAGTCTCCCTACTATTGCTTTGCCTGATTCATCTATTTTAGAGTAGACTACCCCAGTTCCTGCACATGTCGAGGGTACCACTATCCTCCTATTGATACTTTTGTCTTGCCTCCAGCCCCACCTTATGGTTCTAATATCTCTGATTGAGATCTTAGGGGATCTATTCAGATTTTAACCTAGCTAGTAGCCTCTCAGGCCGAGAGGTCATATGTTGTGCCAAGTTGATCCAACCAGCAAGGGGATTCTACTAGTTCCTGGGTGAACACATTTCTTCAATTAGACCCTCTGGTATTTACAGGTGCCAATCCATTAGAAGACCCTCGAGATTTTATTGATGAGATGCACAAGACCCTCAGGGTGATGCATGAAAATCAGGCAAATGGAGTAGAGTTGGCTGCCTGCCGTCTAAAAAGGGGTGTCTTATTTGGGTTTGGGTTATAGGAGGATTCACGTGAGGAGGGACGCCCTTCGGCGAGGTGGAGCGAGTTCTTTGATGCTTTTATTGACCATTTTCTGCCCACTGAAACAAGGGCGGCACGTGAAGCAGAGTTTGAACATTTGAGCCAAGGTAACACTAAGGTGTGGGAGTACCACATGGAGTTTTTTTTCTTGTCCAGGTATTTCATTTACATGTTTCTCACTGTGGAGGCCAGGGAGCATTGGTTTGTTTAGGGCCTTCATTCTTTGACTATTAATGAGGCTTCTACGGCTGCATTGAATTCTAACATGAACTATGGGAACATGGTAGCATTTGCTCATGCCATAGAGGACCGTAAATTTAAGAACGAAATAGAGATATATGGTAACAGCAGGGCTCGGTCTACGGGTAATATGAGAGAGTCAACAGGTGTGGGATGATCAATTTTTCTGGGAAGTGCACAATCTTCAGCAAGTGCACCACCATCAGCGCTTAACCAGCAGCAGTGGAATCATTTCAGGCCCGGTGAGGAAAATAGGGGATCCCATCAGCAAGGTCGATCAGTAGAGAGGTTCCAGCAACAGTAGAGGTCCTCATTCCCAAGGTGCGGGAAGAGGCACTTAGAGACTTGCTATTAGGAGTTACCTACATGATATGGATGTGGGATGATGGGTCATATTCAGAGACATTATCGTGTATCCTACCAAGGAGCGCATAGGGGCACAACTCAGTCATCTAGTCTAGCAGTTGCTATATCTTCAGCCACCTCTCTACCTCAAGGTACCCTAGCACCCGCAGGGGGTGGTGCAGCTAGGGGTGGTGCGCAGAGATCAGGAGGACCCGACCGGCTCTATACTATGAGTGGACGATAGACTACAGAGGATTCCCCAGATGTTGTTACATGTATTATTACTATGCAATCTTCTAATATGTATGCACTTATAAACCCCGATTCCATATTTTCCTTTGTTGCCCCTTTGTTGCTATGGAATTTGCGATAAAACCGGAGTAGCATCATGAGCCATTTTTCTGTCTACTCTAGTTGATAAGTCTATCACGACTTCTCGAGTTTATAGAGGTTATGTCATTACATTACGGGGTAGGTATACCATGATCGATCTTATTGAGTTAGGGATGGTCGACTTTGATGTAATAATGGGACGGATTGGCTTTATCATGCTTTGCCAAACTTGATTGTTAAACTAGAACTATGAGTCCCGAATTTCCTAACGAGCCCGTTATTGAGTGGAATGGAGATAATGTATTGCCTAGAAGTTGGTTTATTTCCCACATTAAGGCCACGAAGATGATCAAGAAGGGGTGTATCTAACATTTAGTTCGGGTTATGGACACTAATGCTGAGGCACTTAGCCTTGAGTTTGTACTAATTGTGAATGAATTATTGGATTCCTTTCCATATGAGCTCCTTGAGATTCCACCGGACAGGGAAATCGATTTTGGGATTGACGTGATTCTAGGCGCGCAACCTATATCAATTCCACCTTGCAGAATGGCATTGCCGTAGTTGAAGGAGCTAAAGGAACAATTGAAAGATTTGCAAGAAAAGGGTGGTTTCATCCGGCCGAGTGTGTCACCATGGGGTGCAACGGTCTTGTTTGTAAGGAAGAAATCTGGGTATTTATTGATGTGTATTGACTACCATCGACTCAATAATGCCACAATAAAACACAAATACCCTCTACTAAGACTAGACGACTTGCTTGATCAATTGCAAGGTGCTACGTGTTTCTCAAAGATTGACTTGCGGTCCAAGTATCATCAATTGAAGATAAAGGAGCAATATTCAAAAAATAGCTTTAAGAACTTGGTGTGGGCACTTTTAATTTATGGTGATGTCTTTTGGGCTTACAAATGCCCCATCAGCTTTTATGGATCTTACGAATCGAGTCTTCAAGCATTTTCTAGACTATTATGTAATAGTGTTTATTGATGATATTCTTGTGTATTTCTGAAGTCGGGAGGACCATGTTGGCCATGTCAGTGCAATTTTGCAGACTCTTCAGTGACATCAATTTTATGGAAAATTATCAAAATGTGAATTTTGGCTTTGAATCTGCGGCGTTATTGGGTCATGTCATTTTAGAGAAGGAATTATGGTTGATCCTCAAAATATTGCAGCAATGAAGAATTGGCCTAGACCTACCACTCCAACTGAAATTCATAGTTTCTTGTGTTAAGCTGGGTACTACAGGAGGTTTTTAGAGGAGTTTTCTACTCTTGCCTCTCTATTGACTAAATTGATGCATAAAGTAGTTAAATTCCAATGGTTTGACGCTTGTGAAAAGAGTTTCCAACAACTAGGACAACACCAGCACTGTTAGCCCTTCCAGAGGGTACAGAGGGATTTTTGGTGTATTGCGATGTTTCAATTATCAAGTTGGGTCTGTGTCAACTCAACACAGAAAGGTTATAGCCTATGTTTCAAGGAAACTCAATAATCGTGAGAAGAACTGTCCAACCCATACTTAGAACCGGCAGCAGTGGTGTTTGCATCAATAATTTGGAGACATTATTTGTATAGGATCCATGTGGATGTATTCAAGGATCATAAGAGCCTTGAATATATTTTCAAAAAAAAAGGAGTTGAATTTAAGGCAAAGAAGATGGCTAGAGTTACTCAAGCACTATGACATTGATATTCTCTATCACCCAGGAAAGGCTAATGTTGTGGAAAACACTCTTAGTCGAAAATATATTGGAAGTTTGGCTCATTTGGAGGCATATCAGAGACTGTAAGCCAAGGAGGTTCACCAATTGTCCAATTTGGGAGTTTGCCTTACGGACTCTAATGAAGGTAGGGTAATTATACAGAATAGGGATGAATAATCGCTTGTGGAGGAGGTGAAGAAAAAGAAATTGAATGGTCTATAGTTTGCAAATAGAAAGAGGGGATTCATAAACATAAGACCACATCTTTTTCCTTTGGCAGGATGATGGTACCCTACGGTACCAAGACCGTCTATGTGTTTTCTATATCAACGATGTTCGAGAAAGGATCATGGCAGAAGCTCACGCTTCCATGTATTCCGTAAACCCAAGATCTACGAAAGGGTATCATGATCTCAAGGTAATTTATTGGTGGAACAACATGAAGAATGACATGGCGGACTTTGTAGAAAAATGTTCGAATTTTCATCAAGAGAAGGCCGAACATCAAAGGCCTGGTGGATTGGCTCAAAGCATACAAATTCCCATGTGCAAATGGGAAATGATCAATTGGATTTCGTGGTAGGGTTTCCATGTACTCCGCGCAAGTTCCACGCTGCTTGGGTAATCGTGGATCGACTCACGAAATCAACGCATTTCTTGCTAGTTAAATCTACCGACATAGAGGAACAGTATGCTTAGTTATACATCAGGGAAATTGTTAGGTTTCATGGTACTCCAGTCTCCATCATTTCAGATTGAGGGGCTCAGTTCATAGCCAACTATTGGAAGAAATTTTAGCAAGGTTTGGGTACGTTGGTAAATCTTAGCACAACTATTCATCATCAAACGGATGGGCAAGCCGAACGAACTATTCAGATATTTGAGGACATGTTGTGTTCTTGTACTCTTAATTTCAAGGATAGCTGGGATGACCATTTTAACGCATCGAATTTTCTTAAACCAATAGCTTCCACACTTGTATTCAGGTGGCACTATTCGAGGCATTATATGGTAGGAGATATAAGTCCCCCATTGGGTGGTTCAAGGTTAGAGAAGCTAATTGATAGGGTCAGACCTCGTGGATCAAGCAATGGAGAAAGTCAAGATTATTAAAGAGAGGTTGAAAATAGCTCAGAGTCACCAACAGCATTACTCGGATGTTCATAGCAGAGATTTAGAGTTAAAAGAAGATGATTGGGTATCATGCGGTTTGGAAAGAAAATGAAGTTGGTTTTGAGGTACATCAGACCATACCAAATCATTCAGAGGATTGGTGAGGTGGCATATAAGCTCAAACTGCCACACAAGATCTCATTGGTACACCCGGTCATTCAAGTGTCTATGATAAGAAAGGTTGTGGGAGATCCATCCGATATTGTGCCGATTTAAACTATTGAAGTTAATTAATAACTATCGTGTGAAGAAGTTCCAGTTGCCATTATGGATATGCACGTTACGAAAATGAGAAATAAGGAAATTTCCTCCGTGAAAGTGCTATGGCAAATCCAGCAAGTTGAGGAAGCCAGATGGGAAGCCGAGGATTAAATGAAAAAGAAGTACCCACATTTGTTTGAATAGTCGTGTAATAGCTTTTATGCATTTAGCTCCTAAGAAATATTATATTTTGATTTGATCTATGTAAAGCTGTCCTGTTTTGGTTATACATATGTTGCATATGCGGCAATTCAGTATTGTACGAGTTATGTTATGCATATAGAATGTGTACTTGCTGTTAGGATATGTTTCTGGGTCTCTTTGACAGGTGGATAAGGCGTAGATACAGAGGAAACTCTGGCGAAAGTTTCGAAAATTTAGGGAGTTAGTCAAATTTGGGGACTATTAACATGCTCTTGGTTGCAAAAAGGCGAAAGAATTGTGCAAAAATTGCTAATAATTAAACCTTAATCCTCATTCGAGGAGGAATGATCTTAAGAGGGGGAGGATTTGAGGCCCCGTGAAAATTTCCACTCAAAACCTGGATCTCGTAGTGCCAGGTTAGGATCAGGAGTTTAGAAATTAATAAAATTCTTTGCAGCGATCCAGCTCGCTGCGGGTCGGACCCTTTGAGTTGATCTCTGCATTAAAAAGTCAAGAGATAATATTTGTGGTCAGTAAGTGAGTGTGTTGGTCAAATTTGTGGTCAGCTTTGCAGTGAATTATGCGATCACATATTCAATATGCAAGCTAAATAGTCATTGCATAATCCCCTTGGAATTTTCGTTAAGGGCAATTATGCAGTGCTTTAGTTTTCTAAATTTTAAACCCGTCACCCTATCATTATATCCGGTCTAAGTGAGGGAAAATGCTTCACACAAAATAACTCCATGAATCCTTGTTAAATCATTGAAGATAATCAAATGCGTGACCTAAAACTTCATCGTAAGAGGTAATACTACATGACCTAAGATATTATGTTTATGCTTCGCTATAAGGGTTCATTAGTGAGGTAGTTCATGGGTTTGGGAATTGATTCCTTGCATGCATGTCAAGTATTGGGAGGTAGTGAACTAAAAGGAAAGTAATTGGGGTATAAAATGACAGAAATTTCTATAAAAAAGGACCTAAGATCACAATGCACCTTTAGTCATTGATAATACGCTTAAACAAGCTAAAATCTCAATCTCGTCTCTAATTCTCCGTTCAATTTGTAATTCTTACACAATAAATCAAAGTTCTAAGAGTTCCGGAATTTTCTAAGGATTAAGGAAAGCTATATTAAAGTATGTATGGCTAAAACCCCATCTTTTAGAAATTGAACTTCATCGGTGATTGTGTGAAAATGGTAAGAGGAACGTTGAATTGTTGCCTTGGTAGTTATTTTATGCAAGTTAGTTTTGTAACCTTATTTGTGTGAAAATGTGTCTCAACATATTCAATGTGCTACCTTGACAACTTGAAACGGGCAAAGGTATGAATTACGTGTTGAAATTTTTAGACTTTAAATCGAGATTGAAGCTGAATATATATTATGCCATCTATGTGAAGTCTTGTCCATACTTATAATTTAAGTTTCTCTTGGTGCACCTACTGTCCTAAATGGCAAAGCTAATATTGAAATTTGGACTAATATAAAATGTGTCCTACTGCAAAGAATGATGTGATAAGTTGTGGCCCCCAGTTCCTATGAAACGTTATTTGTGAAATGAAATGATTAATAAGAAGGGAACAACGCCTTGGAAAGGCAGCCTAGCCGATCGGGTTGAGATCAGACTTCGCTCAAGATAGAGGTGGTATTGTGATTGAATTCCGGAATGTAAAAGAAAAATGAGATTGTGATTGGAATGTTTGTCTCGAATGAGGCAACCTAGCCTAGCACGTCGAGATTGGACTCTGCTCAAGATAGCGTTGGTATTGAAAACAAATGATGAATAACATGGAATGGACCAACCTAACGACTGTGGAAACATAATGTGAAAATTGTATGATTCTTTTATATGGATAATGTTGTGATCATTTAAAATCTTCGAGTTATACTTGTGATCTCCATATGTTTGATATGAGAGTTCTTTCTAACATGATGGAGTTTAGTTATACATACTAGTACTATTCCATGGTACTAACATCCCTTTTGATGGGGGCGCAAATTTTTTTATATGAATGTAGGTTGCTCCATTGCGGATGTGGTGATCGCGTGTAGCGGAGTAACTTCTTTTCAAAATCTTGGTGAGCAAATCTATCCTTCGAGGGGTTATATTGCACATCATTTGTCATAGACTTCTACTTTTGAGGCATAGTCGGGGCCTTGTTGCCGGCATCGTCATTCTTGGCTTTTAGATCCTTAAAGGCTCCGTAGGCATATGTGTGGGTTATGTATGGGTGTTGGGTGGGTCTTTGAACTACATTGTAATTTCTAACTCTCTCTTCTCTAAAGTATCATTGTATGGAATCTTGGAATGTATTTACGGTTTAATGTTGTGATATTAAATGAACTATTAATGTAAAATGGACTATCTTTCCCTCTTATAAATAAATGAATGAAAGTATGGTTTTCTTATTCATATAGAGTTGGGGAGAAAGTGTATGATAAGGTTTTCTCAGTTGGGTTCACTCGATTGAGTACTGGTCGTGCCTCCCAAGGTTGGGGCGTGACAATGGAGTGCCGATGTAGCGAGGTAGGCGGGGTGGAGATTTCCGGTCCCAAATATAATGTAGCGGACCATAAGGTTGGCTTCCTTCACATGTACACCTAAACATTCACCCTCGGTCTCGATAATTCTACCAAGTCCTCTCAATTCGAGATAGACCTGATTATAATTGATTTCTACGACCAATACTGTGTGACGCTTAGTTAGATCTACCATTTATTTGTGGATAGTGTTAATGTTTTGCCATTTCACCGAAGGGGATGAGGGTGAGATCTTTGCCCTCAATAATCTGATCAGGATGTACAACCCTCAATTTTATAAAGGTTTAATCAGGCTCCGTCATCACTCCGATAAATAATTTTTCTCTAGTGTCGACAAGGGAAAGGATCGGTGATGGATGACCAAGTTTATCCGGGTAAAGAGCTTGGGCATAATTCTGGCCCAAAGGAAGCCCTTTCCGGAGAGGTGGAATTCCTGACATGAGCTTTTTTCCTTTTGCCACTTTTCAACTATTCAACCTTTCAAAGTAATGATCTCTTTGTGCTTTCTGCAGCAACTGCTTGGTATCGAAATGGGGTTCCAGATTTGTCGGGATGGATCAGGCGATTGGACGAGAAGTTCCTCTATCTTGTTCGATCTTGGACCGGCCTGGACAAGAAGCGTTGGATGGCTAAGAATCATTGTGAGGTTCTTTTATCGCCCATGCCTTGTACTTTGTCTTTCCTTCTAAGCCCTTAGTGAAAGAGTCTTGTGGTTACTGCATTGGTGCAAGTCTTCATGAGGATATGCAAATAAAGCCGCCCCTAAGTGTTGAAATAGGGGATTTGGAGTTCGACATGACTAAGAAGAGGAAAACCAAGGCAGTTGTTGTCCTTCCTGAGGCAAAAAAAACTAGGTCACTCGAGCATCAAGCTGCTGCTAGGACTTATGCTTCAACCTCAAAAGCGAATCATGTCACCGAGAGGGAGGATGATGATGAATTACCCCTAGAGTGGAAGATGAGGTCGAGTGTAAAAGCCTCGCACGTGCTTCAATGGGAGGCTGCTGAGTCCGAGATGGTTGGATCTAGTTGGCCTTTATAGCCGGGGACCCTCGAATAAGATATTTATGTAGCTTCAAATCACGCAATGAGATTCTATGTAGTTTCTGCCACGGGGATCATTTCCATTGATCCTATTGATCTCGAAATGTTTGGGATCGGATCTTTGCGGTAATGTGGGTTGCCACATGGAAAAGTCGGTGACCTAAATGTTCTCCTTTCGTGCTTCCCGACCTCGTCAGGGGAACCGCAGGATTCTCAAGGGATGGTCGGTGCCACAACATGGATTTCTATCCAAGGGGAAGCTTTATTGCTAACATCTTTGATGGTGTTAACGATTGCACCAATCGTGATTTTCCCGGAGCAATCAAAGAGGCGGAGAAGTTCACGTAGCAGGTGATAGCCACTTCTTGTGCATTTATTTTGTCCTCAGTCGTCATTTTTCGTCTTTCTAATTTTTCCGCTCTACCGTAGTGCACGAAGATGTACGATCATGCAATCCTTCAGCTCCGCCAGGAGCTTTCTTATCATTAAAAGGAGTGTAAGAAAGTTACCTTGAAGCTGCGTGATTTGGAGGCTCGCTCTACCTGGGAAGGGAAAGAACTGGGAGAACTCCGGATCGCTTTGGAAATGACTGTCTGGGAGAAGCCCAATCTTTTTGCTCAGGTACTTTGCCTTGCTCTTGACCGACTTTCATTCCGTATTCCCATATATATTGGCTTACCTTTATGATAGCCAATATTAGTACACTAAACTATGAAGTGTTGGAACACATTTTTATGTCATTAAAACTAATATTGTGTTCATCTTTATAGGTTTTGATAATTGACAAACCGAAGTAGATGAAAAATTCATATATGCCAAATAATTGTGAGTTATTATTGAAATACACTTTAATTTATATTTTAACTAAAGTGTGTTTGTTTTGTAGATATGATATGCGAAATTATATAGCGGACTAAAGTTGAAGTCCAAGAACAAGAAGTTCAAGACAAGATCAAGAGAAGCAATGAAAATAAATGAAGACATTATTTGAGTCATATTTATATTGTGATCTTGATCCAACTTTAGATTTAAGTCTTGGCTTCTCTAAAAAATAATTTTTATAAAAATATGCATATCATAAATATTTTTGTTGCATTTAAAACAAATTGTTTTTAAATGTTTTAATTGAACCAAAAAGGTCCTTAAAATTGTTTTTCATGTTTAAGACTAATATTATATTTAATGTCTTCGAACAAAACAATGAAAAACGTTTTATAACTGATTTTTCAGTAAGTTAGTCGACTAACATATTCGGTTAATCGACTAACCAATATATTCCATTAAACTGGATCTTTTCCGCAAGGCATGTTAGTCGACTAACAGATTTGGTTAATCGACTAACCTAATGACCGTTGCCAAAGTTAGTCGATTATCACTTTTGTTAGTCGACTAACCTTATGTCCGTTGCCTGCTCAAACGACTAGTTTTTTAAATGTTTGAACTAAGTTAGTCGACTAACATACTTGATAGTCGACTAACCTGACAGATTTTCAGAATATTTGTTCAATCATTTAGCAACGGACACAAGAGGTTTTGGGGCTATAAATACACCCCAAAAACTCTCATTTAATACACAACATCTGAGCAAAACATATACAAGCTTTCAAATACTCTCTATATTCATTTTATTATATTCAATTGCTTTTGAGAGCCAATTACTTGAATTTATTGTTGTGTTCTTGAGCGTACTTGTTTACTCATATCTACTCTTCAAGAGAGTTCTATTTAAGTGAGTATTAAGTGTTTGTATACACTTGAAGGGAAGTTTTAATCCCTTGTTGTTGTAAGAAGGAACGTTCTTATTCCTTCTTTTGAAGTCTTGAAGTGCGGTATCTTCGAGCAAGGTTGTTGAGGCTTGTGTGATTCAAGTTCTCAAGTTGTAACGGTTTGTTGAGCACCCGGAAGCTTAACAGGATTAGTTGAACCTCGAGATAGTATCTCGGGAGACTGGACGTAACCACATTTGTGGCCAACCAGTATAAATTTGGTGCACTTCTTCCTTACTCTTTTATTTCTGCATTTGAGTTATTTCTTATTCCTGCGAATTTTTATAAAACGCTATTCACCCCCCTCTAGCGTTAAGCACTTCTTCTAACAATTGGTATCAGAGCCCTAACTCTCTGAAATACTTAACCGTTTGAGAGAAACAATCCATGGCTTCTACTCGCAGTGCTTATGCAGGTTTAGGTGAAGGTCAATGCACCACAAGGCCACCACTATTCGATGGCACAAACTATACTTATTGGAACGAGAGGATGAGAATATTCATCCAATCAAATAATTTTCTACTATGGAAAATTATCAAGAATGGAGAGCAAATACCAACCAAAAAGGTTGAAGATGAAATGGTTCCCAATTCCGAAGATGAATACGATGCGGACGATATCAGAAAAGTGGAGAACAATGCTAAAGCCATCAACATGATGTACTGTGCCGTAAATCCTGATGACTATAGAAAAATCTCATGTTGCACCACGGCGAAGCAAATGTGGGATAAACTAGAAATCACCTACGAAGGCACTGACCAGGTAAGAGAAGCAAAAATTGATTTTCTTACTTACGATTATGAACTGTTTCACATGAAGGAAAGCGAGAAGATAGATGACATGTTCGAACGATTTTCAAAAATCATTAATGATCTCCATGCTCTCAAGAAAACCTTCACGGATAGGGAGCTTGTCCGTAAAATTCTTCGAAGTCTCAATCCGGAATGGCGCTCCAAAGCCGACGCTATTCAAGAGTCAATCGGCGTTAAAAATGTCACAATCGACGGGCTTAGAGGTAACCTTAAAACTTAAGAATCTACTATTATTAACGCTCCTTTGGATGATCAAAGGAAAAGGAGAATTGCCCTAAAAGCAAGCACGGCTCAACCTCAAAATGATGAGGACTAAAGTGACGAAGATAACGAGTTCGGACTCGTTATTAAGAAGTTTCACAAGTTCATGCGAAAGGAGTACGAACGAAAGGGGAAGCGGCAAGGAGGACGCTAAAATGCTACGGATGTGGAGAACTTGGGCATATCAAACCAAATTGCCCAAATATCAAAAAGGAGAAGAAACCCGGAAAGAAGCAAAGGGCATACATCTCTTGGGGAGGCGACTCCGGAGACGAGTCAAGCGACGGAGAAGAAGATGAGACCGCAAACTTGTGTCTAATGGCACATGAAGAATCCCAAAACGAGGTATGTACTTCTTCCAAAAATAATTTCACTTTAGAAGAAATGCAATATGCCTTTGATGAATTGTATATTGAGTTTATTAGCGCTTCAAAATCTATAAAAGATTTAAGAAAACAAATTTCTTCTAAAGAAAAGGATTTTGAAAAACTAACTCTTGAAAATGAAAAATTAAAAGGGGAAAACAAGTTTTACGGCAAAAGAAGCGCCGATAAACCCGAAAGTTCAAATAAGGGTTGTACTTCTTGCAAATCTCTAAAGGAAGAAGTAGAAAGTCTTAGAAGCACTTTGCATAAATTCAATTCTTCACACAAAAATCTCAATGATGTGCTTGTAAATTTGAAATCCACTAAGCACGGTATAGGTTTTAAAAATGAGCCAAAAGAAAAAGTTGAGTCCATTCCTAAACCACCTAAGACTCAACTTAGGCAAAACAAAATAAATATCAATTCTCAACCTAGAAATAATAATTATAGAGTTGTTCCTCATCCTAGAACAAATGCTAGAAAAGAAGTGTTGGTATGTATAAACCACCTAGACAAGATTCTCGAAAATTGCATCAAAACAATTTTCCTAAAAATAGAGTAAATGAATTTAGACCTCCAAATAATTATCATCCTAGAAGAATGCATAATCCCAATGTCGTTTGCCATTATTGCAACAAAATTGGTCATATTTCTCCCGTATGTTTCACTAGACATAGGCATTTCAACACTAGCCAATCACACTACCATGTTGCACCTAACACACAAGGACCCAAAATGGCTTGGGTACCAAAATCTCATTAATTTGTTTTGTAGGTGTGTTTGAAGGGATCAAGTGTACTTTGGTACCTTGATAGTGGATGCTCCAAACATATGACCGGAGATGCATCAAAATTCCTTCAACTAATACCCACGGAAGGAAGAAATGTTATTTTCGGAGACAATAACAAAGGAAAGATTATCGGCATTGGATCGGTCGGTAAGAACGAATCCTCCTCCATTAAGCATATTTTGCTAGTTAAAGGTCTTAAACATAATCTCTTGAGCATAAGTCAATTATGTGACAAGGGAAATCTTGTATTGTTTGATTCTGAAGAATGCTTAGTTATCCGTCGTAGTGATTTTAAAGTTATTCTTCGTGGTATTAGAATTGATAATATCTATATGGTTGATCTTGAAAATTCTTCATCAAGTTTTGTGAATTGCCTTATGAGTAAAGAAGACGACATGTGGCTATGGCATCGTAGAGTAGCTCATGTAAACATGAATCTTTTAAACAAATTAGTTTCTCAAGATTTAGTAATCGGTCTTCCAAAACTAAAATTTGAAAAAGATTCTATTTGTGATTCATGCCAAAAAGGGAAACAAATGAAAGCATCTTTTAAATCTAAAAATATTGTTTCAACCACTAGACCTTTACAACTTCTTCACATGGATCTTTTTGGACCATCTCGAATTGAAAATTTTGGTGGAAATCTCTATGCTTTTGTAATTGTTGACGACTACTCTAGATTCACATGGACGTTATTTCTTGCTCATAAAAGTGATGCCTTTAAAGCTTTTAAATGTTTTCTTAACAACAACAACAACAACAACTACCCAGTATACTCCCACCAGGTGGGGTCTGGGGAAGGTAATATGTAGACAGCCTTACCCCTACCCAAAAGGGCAGAGAGGCTGCTTCCAAGCGACCCTCGGCGCATAGGACAGAATGAAGAGCTGCATTGGAAAACAAAGATAAAGTTAGGAACCAAGACAAGACAAAACACAATAACAAAACAAAGCATAAGTAATCCTGCAGAAATAACGTAAATGATTATGTAAACATCAGAAACATAAATACCGTCGCATGCGACAATAACAAGCGACAACTATCATATTACCAACCGAGAGGGGACCTACGCTAAAACACTAGTCATCTACGGGTAACCCTACTATCCCACACCCAACCCCGGGTGGGGCGAACGAAGGACTCTAAGAGCCCCTAGCCTGCAACCCTCATTCTAGACCTCCAGACTCCCCTATCAAGGGTCAAGTCCTCGGTAACCTGCATACTAGTCATGTCCTGCCTAATCACCTCTTCCCAATGCTTCCTAGGCCTCCCTCTACCCCGCCGACCACCAACAATCTCCAGCCGCTCGCAGCTCCTCACCGGGGCATCGGGACCCCTCCTCCGTACATGCCCGAACCACCTCAGCCTCGCTTCCCGCATCTTCTCGTCCACCGGGGCCACCTCTACCTTCTGTCGAATAACTTCATTCTTAATCTTATCTAGCATGGTGTGCCCACACATCCACCAAAGCATCCTCATCTCAGCAACCTTCATTCTCTGAACATGGGAGTTCTTCACGGGCCAGCACTCTGCCCCATACAACATCGCAGGTCTAACCATGGCTCTGTAGAATTTCCCCTTGAGTTTGTGTGGGATTTTCTTGTCACACAGGACCCCAGAAGCAAGCCTCCACTTCGACCACCCTGCTCCTATCCGATGGGTGACGTCCCCGTCAATCTCTCCGTTCCCCTGAATCACAGACCCAAGATATCGGACACTGTCCCTCTTGGCGATGGCCTGAGAACCAAGCATCACATCCCTGCCCACTCCACTCGGCTCGTCACTGAACTTGCACTCCAGATATTCTGTCTTAGTGAACATACCTAATGGACAAAATGAAATGATCATGGGGGAGAGTTCGATCATATTCTCTTCGCGGATTTTTGTGACGAACTCGGTAGTGAACATACCTTTTCGGCTCCACATACACCACAACAAAATGGAGTGGTAGAACGTAAAAATCGATGTCTCGAAGAGATGGCTAGAACCATGCTCAATGAGGCTAAGATTTCCAAGAAATTTTGGGCGGATGCCGTGAGTACCGCATGCTATGTTTTAAACAGAGCTGTCATTAGGCCAATACTCATGAAAACTCCCTATGAACTCTACAAGGGAAGGAAACCAAATATTTCCCATCTTAGAGTCTTTGGTTGTAAATGTTTCATTCATAACAATGGAAAAGATAACTTGGGAAAGTTTGATGCGAAATCTGATGAAGGAATTTTTCTTGGTTACTCATCGCGTAGCAAAGCATATAGAGTATTCAATAATCGTACTTCAACTGTCGAGGAGTCCCCTCATGTTGTATTTTGTGAAAATGATGCTCGCTTGGAGAGAAAGGATTTTTGTGATCATCTTACAGATTCTCTAAACAAAATGAATCTTCAAGACAAAGTGCAAAAGGAAAACCCAAAGGAAGTTCAAGATGAAATTGTGGAACAATCATCGGAAGAAGAACCACCACAAGAGGAAGAATCGATGATGCCTAAGGCTTGGAGGACGTCTAAAGACCATCCTCTCGACAAGGTAATTGGCAACATCGAGAAAGGGGTAAGTACACGAAACCTTCTAAAAGACACGGTAGGTCATATGGCTTTTGTTTCTCAAATTGAACCTACTACCATTTCCGAGGCAATTGAGGATGAATATTGGACCTTGGCAATGCAAGAGGAGCTTAACCAATTTAAACGTAATGACGTTTGGGAATTGGTGCCAAGACCCGATAATCATACCATAATTGGTACGAAATGGGTTTTTCGGAATAAATTAGATGAAAATGGAATTATCACTAGAAACAAGGCTAGATTAGTTGCTAAGGGTTATAATCAAGAAGAAGTTATTGATTATGAAGAAACTTATGCACCCGTTGCACGCTTAGAAGCTATTCGCTTGTTACTTGCATTTTCATCATCTATGAATTTTAAGTTATATCAAATAGATGTCAAGAGTGCCTTACTCAATGGATTTATTCAAGAGGAAGTGTATGTTGAACAACCCCTGGGGTTCGAAGACTTTAAATCTCCGGATCATGTCTTCAAGCTTAAGAAAGCACTCTATGGTTTAAAACAAGCTCCCCGAGCTTGGTATGAACGCTTAAGCAAATTCCTTTTGGAAAATGAATTCAATAGGGGGAAAGTCGATACTACACTTTTCATCAAGAGTAAAAACAGTGACATTCTATTAGTACAAATATATGTTGATGATATTATATTTGGTGCTACTAATGATTTTTTATGCGAGGAATTCTCTAAGCTAATGACTAGCAAATTCGAAATGTTAGTGATGGGTGAGCTTAACTTCTTCTTGGGGTTGCAAGTGAAACAAATGAAAGAAGGAACTTTCATTTGTCAATCTAAATATTGCAAGGAGTTGCTAAATCGATTTGAAATGAGCAACGCCAAAGCAATGGCCACTCCAATGAGCACATCCGACCATCTTGACAAGGATGAGAAAGGTAAGGAGGTAGACACCAAGAAATACCGAGGTATGATCGGATCTCTACTTTATCTTACTGCAAGTAGACCGGATATTATGTTTAGCGTTTGTCTATGCTCTAGATATCAATCTTGTCCGAAGGAGTCACACCTTACTGCGGTAAAACGGATAATGAAGTACCTTGTTGGAACTATGAATGTGGGACTTTGGTATCCCAAAGGGTCTTCATGCCAACTTATTGGCTATTCCGATTCCGATTTTGGGGGTTGAAGATTGGACCGCAAGAGCACTAGTGGCACTTGCCATTTGCTCGGTAGCTCCTTAGTTTCTTGGTTTAGCAAGAAACAAGTTAGTGTTGCGTTATCCACAACCGAGGCTGAATATATAGCCGCGGGGAGCTGTTGTGCACAAATCCTTTGGATGAAACAACAACTCTCTGATTATGGTCTTAGTGTTGATCACGTCCCTCTTCGATGTGACAATACTAGCGCCATAAGCTTGACGAAGAATCCTATTCTTCATTCAAGAACGAAACACATAGAAATTAGGCACCATTTTATAAGAGATCACGTTCTCAAAGGTGATATCGAGATTGAGTTTGTTGTAACAAAACATCAATTGGCCGACATTTTCACTAAGCCTTTAGATAAAGAGTCATTCTTCCGTATTCGTAGTGAACTCGGAATACTTGACTCTACGTTGATCTAATACATACATTTAGGTTGCATTAGTTTCTTGAATTACTACTAACTTGAGCGTCGGAGACGTTTATTTTTATTTTGCAGGTATCGCCCTAAAGACAGGGGGAACTTAGTAGAAATTTCCTTAAGTTTATATTAAATAATTTTTTTGGCTTATGGAATATTTTGATAAAATTATTTTTGTTTTTACAAAAATTTTGATAAATTATCGTATAGATTTATCATCTATTTTTAAAACTATGTTTTATTTTTAAATAATCGAATTTCATAAAATGAAAATCAATTTTCAAGTATTCTGTTTCTCGATTTTTAAAAGTCGTCGAAGTTAATCGACTAACTTTCAGTTAATCGACTAACCTGTTCATCCAGAATTCAAACTGTCACAAGTTAGCCGACTAACAAATATGTTAATCGACTAACAACGGCCAGAATGTTCAAAAAATCTGATCGTTTCTATCCGTTTGAAGGCTCCAAAATCTGAATTGTTTTCATTTAATGCATTTCTCTTTCTCAACTCAATAAATAGGAACGATATGTACTCAAATTCTCACTTCAAAATCATTCTTATTCTCTTCAAAGGCTTCAAAATTCTTCAAAAAGTTTTTTTTTTGCCTACTCTTTCAAATGGCAAGTAGAAATACCAAGAGAGCTCGTGCCGGCAAGAATGTTGCCTCTTCCTCCAACATCCCGCCATCTATATATTGCTACCAAGATGGCTCTTATCTATGGTTCAATCAAGAAACCGAATTTTTTCGGTTTACTCAAAAATTTGAAAATCGAGAAATTTTTCCTCCTCGATTTATAACCGGAAGATATCTCGCCGATTCTATTCATTCAAACATACTTCTACAAAGTCAAATAATCGACTTTGTTTATCTACAATACAACTATATTCATCCTCACTTAATTCAAGCTTTTTATTTGAATTTAAAGAAAGATGAGGACGGGGAACTTTCTTCCAACGTCAATGGCGTTTCTATTCTTCTAAGTGAGGAAAATATTCAAGCCCTCACAAATCTACCCCGAGATGGCAAAGACATCGAACACTATACCAGTGTCGAAGGAATTTTCTTTGATGAACAAGTCCTTTTCAACCAAATTGGAATTGGACGCTTTGAATTCACTACGGAACAACGTCGACCCCCTATTAAAAATATGCTACCGGAATTTCGTTTAATATTCTATATCATCACTCGTGTTCTCAAACCTCGAAAACACAATTATACTACAATTGGTCGTGAAGACGCCAAAATTATGCATGCTATTATTTCCGGAGCGCGCATCAATTGGTGCAAGCTTATTCTTACCCACATGCATGATTCAATAGGAGATGACAAACCGCTCCCATATGCTCTTCTTATAATGCTTATCCTTGAAGCATCACAAATCAATACCAATGTTGGCCCTAAGAAAAATCGCACCAAACATTGGGAAATTCAGGAAACATCTTTCCATGGCCATGATCAACTCGCTCCTCCTCATCCTCCTCCTACTCAAAGTCGTCGCCCTCGTGCTCCCTCGGATGCTACTCTTCAAACCATTTCGGAGCAACTAGCTTCACTATCAACTTCCATGAATCGGATTGATAGAACTGTGACACGCACGGAAAGACACGTGCGAAGGTTGAGCAATGAACTTCACGGGTATTTTGACCATGTCAATTACCCCTATACTCAAGTTTATTCCTCAAACGATTCAAGTGATGAATTTGACGACGATTATTTTTAGATTTTAAATTTTTTATGTTGCATTACTTCTTTTTATGTAATTTTTCCTTTTCATTAATAAAATTATCTTTTTGTTAATGTCAAAAGGGGGAAGAAAAGGGTATATGCATTTTATTTATTTCAAATACTTTTATTTTAAATATTTTATGCTTAAATTGAGGGGGAACTCAATTATAACTCATCTAGTATTTGGAATAATCAAATTATATTATTTTTATGCATATCCCCATATCGGTTTGCCATTATCAAAAAGGGGGAAATTGTTGGAACATATTTTTATGTTATTAAAACTAATATTGTGTTCATCTTTATAGGTTTTGATAATTGACAAACCGAAGTACATGAAAAATTCATATATGCCAAATAATTGTGAGTTATTATTGAAATACACTTTAATTTATATTTTAACTAAAGTGTGTTTGTTTTGTAGATATGATATGCGAAATTATATAGCGGACTAAAGTTGAAGTCCAAGAACAAGAAGTTCAAGACAAGATCAAGAGAAGCAATGAAAATAAATGAAGACATTATATGAGTCATATTTATATTGTGATCTGGATCCAACTTTAGATTTAAGTCTTGGCTTCTCTCAAAAATAATTTTTATAAAAATATGCATATCATAAATATTTTTATTGCATTTAAAACAAATTATTTTTAAATGTTTTAATTGAACCAAAAAGATCCTTAAAATTTTTTTTTCATGTTTAAGACTAATACTATATTTAAAGTCTTCAAACAAAACAATGAAAAACGTTTTATAACTGATTTTTCAGTAAGTTAGTCCACTAACATATTTGGTTAATCGACTAACCAATATATTCCATTAAACTGGACCTTTTCCGCAAGGCATCTTAGTCGACTAACAGATTTGGTTAATCGACTAACCTAATGACCGCTGCCAAAGTTAGTCGATTATCACTTTTGTTAGTCGACTAACCTTATGTCCGTTGCCTGCTCAAACGACTAGTTTTTTAAATGTTTGAACTAAGTTAGTCGACTAACATACTTGATAGTCGACTAACCTGACAGATTTTCAGAATATTTGTTCAATCATTTAGCAACGGACACAAGAGGTTTTGGGGCTATAAATACACCCCAAAAACTCTCATTTAATACACAACATCTGAGCAAAACATGTACAAGCTTTCAAATACTCTCTATATTCATTTTATTATATTCAATTGCTTTTGAGAGCCAATTACTTGAATTTATTGTTTTGTTCTTGAGCGTACTTGTTTACTCATATCTACTCTTCAAGAGAGTTCTGTTTAAGTGAGTATTAAGTGTTTGTATACACTTGAAGGGAAGTTTTAATCCCTTTTTGTTGTAAGAAGGAACGTTCTTATTCCTTCTGTTGAAGTCTTGAAGTGCGGTATCTTCGAGCAAGGTTGTTGAGGCTTGTGTGATTCAAGTTCTCAAGTTGTAATGGTTTGTTGAGCACCCGGAAGCTTAACAGGATTAGTTGAACCTCGAGATAGTATCTCGGGAGACTGGACGTAACCACATTTGTGGCCAACCAGTATAAATTTGGTGCACTTCTTCCTTACTCTTTTATTTCCGCATTTGAGTTATTTCTTATTCCTGCGAATTTTTATAAAACGCTATTCACCCCCCCTCTAGCGTTAAGCACTTATTCTAACATAAAGTACCTGGTCCCGTATGAGACTAATACGTAGAATGTAGTAAAGACTGAATGTAAATGAGGCCAGACATTTTCTATGTTGAAAAATTCCACACGAGGGGATAAAAAAATCAATACATACTCTTGTAGGCTCTTAACTCAAATAACTTGTAATCTACCTATTACAAGCCACTTTGCAATACTACCGATTGCAAAGACTTCAAACTAGCTTGTGGTGCAACAACTCCCAACCACTCTCTAACTCTCCTAGTTGTTCTTAAAGTGGTTGAGCCCGAAGTCTCTCATTTTCATTTATTAGTCTGGCAACCTCCTCGTGTACAGAATCAGGTCCCTTAGCTTCTTGAACAAGCTAAGTTTCTAGAATGTCATTTCAAGCCTCAACCTTTGTATATCCTCAAAGGCTACATTTTGGGCGTTTATCAGTCGAGAAATGGTCAAGATGCTTCCACCAACTTTTTCTATGCATTCACATTCTTGCAGAGTAGTCTTAGAAAATATTTTCTTCTGTGTCCCCACTCTAGGATTTTCCAAGAGAACCTTATAGAATCTGAACACTTGCGTGAGGAGAAAGCCATAAGGTAACCCATGATTTCCACCCTTCAAATTAGCAACATTCTGCACATGATCTATCATGATTGATGGCAGGTTGATTGGTACAAACTCATCAAGCTCTTCCATCAGGACCAAATCTTACTTTGTGGGAGTGGAATGTCTCTCCGAGTTGGGTAGGAGTACTTTATTGACCAGTTCAAAGAGAAGTTAGTACTCATGAAGTAACACTTTCTTACGGGTATGTTCCCCATTTTGAATAGCTTTCTCTTTCATGATGGCTCTATGAAAGTTTACTCCACAAATATCCTTGACTGAGAACACTCCTTCACATGGAATTCTGAGAAATTTTCCGAATGTTGAACTGTCAAGTGCAATATCCACTATGTTTACAAGCGCGTATATATGGTCTCACTCAACAGTGAAGAGAGATGAGTAGAAGATTTGCACTACATCTTCATACACAAGAGGCATGCTCCCTTTAAATCGACAAGGACTGATGTTGCTCCGTTTTTCCACAAGTACAATAATATCTCTCTCTCTCTCTCTCTCTGTCTCTCTCTCTCTTCTTTCTAACTTGCTCGTTCTCACTAGCCTGAGGCCTCTTTAATATTTATCACTTTCTTACTTATTATTCATTTTATCACTTTATATTGGCCATGAAGAGTTTATTTAATCATATCTTAATTGTTATCTCATTCCCCATTTTTCATCGTTAAACATAACATTTCTAGTATCAACTGCTCTAAACAACTAGATCGAGAATAGATCATGTATTTTTAGAAACTCATTTATAAATACTATTGTTGTTACCATTTTCATGGTAAACAAGTATGAAGTATTTCATGCATTGGTAGTAGGCGTGGGGTTTTTTGTAGAAGAAAGGGCTAGCCGATTGGTGGAAGAACCAATGATAGTTTCTTTCAAGTTTGCGTCTTTTGGATACACTATATCTTGATATATAGGACACTTAATGGCTTCTTTTAAGTTTATTTATGGGTGTGTCCATTTGGCAACTCTTTACTACTTCCGTTGCCATTTGGCAATCATGCATGGTGGAAGTAATCATGCCATATCTTAAAGAAGGATTTTGTGGAGATCTTTTGGATAACACAATATTTTGGGTAGATTTTTGTTTAAGGGGTGGGTTTAGGATAGTAGGTGTAGTATTATTAGGAGGGTTAGAAGAGTCCGAAATAGAGCCAATTTGCATGGCATCAGTTATATCTACTTAATTAGCATCCTTTGATGCCACAGCTGATTCACTCATACAAGAATCAATTCTTTCTAAAGTCAAGTCATTAGTTAAATGAGAATATTTATTTTTACTTAGAAAATTAGTATTACCCGTAGTGATTTTTGGCAAAACAATTTGCTTATTATCTATGTAGTGGTTTTTGTTTTGAGAATTATTTTGTTCCTTAGCATTGATAGGGTGGGTAGTAGCTTTTGAGGTTTGATTAGGGAAAGGATGATCTTTAGTTTTATAGTGATGTACATGAGTGTCCAAGTATTTACCTGTATTAGCATTTAAGATTTTAACTCAAATACCTGCACCATGGACCTGAGTGGATAGCATTGTTCATACTTTCCTTCTTCTTGAACTTGATAATATAATAGTCTTCTCCAAGATCAATGAGAGATAATTCTTCTATTGGATTTCACATATCTTAAATTTTTCTTTTTAAATAATGATATAGCATACGCTTACCTACTAATTTTATTATAATAGAAAATTTCTATGGTTCATAGATACGTTGTTTATCTTCCATTGACAGGGGAGTTTTTATGACACCATCCTTTTTACTTTCTGGATCATGCACAATCTCCTTCTCAACTATTGAGTTGGTGGTGTAGAGCATATATTCTTGTTCAATTATAGGAGAAAAATCCATTGGATTTATTTCTTTCAATGTTGGTTTTTTCAAAAAATCTTATAGTAGGTTGTGATATGTTGGATGATTTTGGGGGATATTGTTTTGACTTGCAATAGATTGAGAGTTCATCCTAGAGAGAAAGTCAGTTAGCTTAACTAGATTTAATGGGTTGCGTTAGGTTAAAGGGAGGTTTATAGCTTTACCCACAAAAACAAAATTAATTAACTTTGTCTACCAATTGATTTTCTACCCCCCAAATTAATTACCCATTGCAGTTTTTGTGGGAAGTAGTTTCTTCTTATTTTTTTATTAATTTCTTTTTCTATTTCACTTCTTTCTTTTTCTTTTCTCATTTTATTTTTCTGGTTTTTGTTCTTTTTTCTTTTTTCTTTCTATTAATATTTTTCCCAATAGTTATATTATTCTTTATTTGCTATATTCAACATAATCTGGTGTTACACTCCATTTGGCTCTCTTTTTTAGGATTTCAAAATTTTTATTTCCTTTTGTTTATTATTTAATTTCTCGTACATTTTCTAATTTCAATAAAAAATTAATTCTCTTTTATTTTATATTATTATTACATGTCTTCTTATATAATGAATATTATTTTCAAGGAACTCCATCATAAGATTTATTTAAGAAAATATTTGCAAGGACCTAGTTGGAAAAATTAATAAAAAAAATTAAAGAATTACTTATTCATTATTGTATTCTGTTAAATTATATTGTATATTATAGCAGTATAATATTACTATAATCATGACTTTATATATGAACAATAGCACCTAGATGATTCGACAAATACCAGTTGAAGTATATTATTATGACATATTGTATATTATTACAACATAATATTACAATATATTGTATATTATTACAGTATACCATGACAATATCGTATACTAAAGTAATATATCGTTACAGTATAACTATGTACTCCTACAATATATTTTATATCATAGCAGTATGTTGTTAGATTAATGTGTTCTTCTTCGATTATTATAGTATACGTTGCAATAATTGTATATCTATTGGGTAAGTGTGTTCTTCTTTGTTTTTTAGCTGAAAAATTTGATCTCAATAACCTCAAATCAGCCCCAAATATGATTAGATTTTAGTATAAACTTTCAGAAGGTAGTATAACTAATATTTTATAACACCCACTTTGAATCAACAAGAAACCTTTAAAATAACAATTTTAAATGGCAGAGCTTGAATCCTAATAATGGTGATTATTCAAATATACCAAAATTCAGATCCCGGAAGCTTACTCAAAGGTACAATAAGTAATATTTTATAGCATATATATCGAATCAAATAATAAATCTTCAAAATAAAATTTTAAATTCATGAGCTTCAAGCATAACAATGGTGGATCTTCATACCCACACAAAAATCAAATATGGTAAACTAAATGTTTTAAGTAATCGTATGTGCTACTTTAAATAAAGAAAGACCAAATTATTTGATGCAAGTTCGAAATTAAAATGTTGTAATAAGGAAATTTGTACTACTTTTTTTAACTGTTTTGTTTCTGACTTCCACTTATCTCAATAATTTTCGTCATGAAAAAAGAGTACACATACAATACCAAAATTGAGATATGTTTTTTGTCTTTTGTTCCTACTGAATGATTATAATAGAGGAATGTATAGTGCTTTGATAACTCCTACAGAGAGAGACTCCAGTCTCTCTCTAACTCTCTAATGCAAACCATTAATCTATAAAAACAAAATTTATCCAAAGCCGCCAGACACTAACCCAACCCAATCCATTCCAACCAGCAATCTTCCAAGCACAAGCTTCATACACAAACTATTGGAAGGATCTCATGAAGGACACATTCACATGACAAATCATCCCATGATGGAGGAATATCCAAATCACTATATTGATGCTATTAACCCCCATGCAACAAACTCAAAAAAGGCCAAAGAACAGTCAATTCTCTTATCTAAGGAAGATCTTCTAAGAATTTACCATCCATGGAGATTCTCTATCATCATTAAACTCCAAAGAAAAAGATCCTACACCATATCCTTAAGAGGAAAATTCAAGAGCTATGGAAAATAAAAGAAAACTTCCCATTAATTGACTTGGGATCCAACTTCTATATTGCAAAACTCAATAATGAGGATAGAATGATTAAAGCCCTACGAAAGGGTCCTTGGTTCATCTTTGGTCACTTTCTATCAGTGCAAAAAAGGGCCCCCAATTTCATTGCATCTGAGGAAAAAATATCAAACACAGCCATATGGATACGCCTTCCCTAATTACCTATTGGATTCTATGATAGCATCATACAAACAAAGTTGGGTAACAAGATTGGTTAATTGCTCAAAATTGATGCATGCACATCTTCAACTTTAAGGGGACGATATGCAAGACTTTGCATTGAATTTCCCTTATATGTTCTTGTTCCACCACATGTCTTCTTAGGAAACAATAAGCAAGTTATTTTTTTTGAATGTGATAAGTTACTATGTACTGAATGTGCAAGATTAGGCGACTCCACTCTTTACTGTACCTACTCTCCTCCTACTGGCCTTAAAACAAACAAAACATAAGCCCTAGCCAATGAACAATCTATGCTAAATAACTCCTACGAAAAAGAAGATTCCTATGCTCAAGAAAGGGAAGATAATTGGCAAACGGTCCAATTCCCTAAGAAGAAAAAATCTGGTATGTTGTATACACCAATTAAATATTTTCCAGGTATGTCTGTCCCTTATCTACTAATTAACAAAGAAACACGTGATTCCAATAATGATGGCCTTTCCGTTACTACTTCACTGCCAAAATCCTGGGGCCAAATTTAAGAAAAATAATATGTTGCAACTGGAAATAGGTTTGATGCATTGGTCTCTATGCCCAAAATAATTAGAGATAACAACAATAAATTATCTAGTAATGTGATTAACACTCATAATATTTGCATTTAATTGGACGTGGAAGATGGCCAAGGCATAGACGTCCAAATGGCAGGCAACTCAAGTGACCAATTAAACTACATGCAAGCTAGTCATACCCTAGCTAAAGGTAATGAGGATGTAATCCACCACCTCAAATCCTTTAACCAGTTCAAATCCCTCCCAAAGCTCCCCGAACTAGAAAATCGAACAATGTTAGAGGAAGAGGAGATAAACCTACTAGGGTCAGGACAAGTCCTCAAATTTTCAAGCCTCAAGGAGGTAAAAGTTTATCTATTCAGGGAACTCATAGAGAAGAGATATGTTCTCAGTTGCCCTTCAGCTTTTTACAAGTGCTCATTGGACATGAGGCCACCTCAGGACCCAACAGTAGGGACCCATGCAATGATTCAAGTTCCAATCCTGAGAAGGAACCTACTACTCCCACCCCACCCAGACAATGGTCTGACGAACAACCATGTCACAATGTTTAGGCCTACAAACATTATTATCCAGAACATTTGAGGGGGAAACAATGATAATTTTAGGATCCATTTTAGGGAGATGTTAGATACCCAAAAGCTGTGCATGGTGGCACTTTTGGAGACTAGGATGGAGAACCACTTTTCTCTCCAATGTGACTACTCCTTCTTTGAGATCATAGAGGTTCCAAGTGATGGCCAACCTGGTGGCATGGTCATTCCGCGGGATGCAACCATGGTTAAGGTCCACAACTTCGTTAGAAGAAATCAGAAGATACATGCACTAATCGAGGTAAGCCCCATAACTCTACCCGGTTATTCTCCTCTATCTATGCTAGTACCAAATTAGAGCAAAGACATGTCATTTGGAATAACTTGTAAACTATTAGCACTACGTATAAAGGGTCATGGATAGTGGGAGAAGATTTTAACGATGTTATTAGCTGTAATGATAAGTTGGGGGGCAAGGCTATTAACCGTAGAAGAAGTAATGCCATATGTAAATCGATTAACAATTGTTGTCTTATGGACCTTGGTGATAAAGGTCCTAAACACACTTGGTCAAATCTTAGCAAAAAATCCAAAAGGGCTTATATCAGAAAGTTTAGACCCTTTCTATACTAACAATGTTTGGTTATTCTTATACCCCAAGGCCATAGTTGTTCATCTACCAAAAACTCATTCGGAACACAATCCTCTGTTACTAACCTTATGCCCAAAAAATGTTAATTATCTAAATAAGCCTTTCCGGCTAGAAACAATACGGTGCAGGCAACTTATTTATTAACATTATAAACTAATAATTGAATATTGATAATCTGGAGACTGCCCAACACTTTTTTAAGGAATAAGTGATTAAATAGAAAAATGATACCTTCAATGAATTCTTCAAAAAAAAAGATAAAGATTCTGGCCAAGTTTAATTGCATCCAACTTTCCCCTAATTATCATAATAGTCACTTCCTACAAGACGTTGAATCCTTTATTCAACTAGAATATAACTCGATTCTAACTATGGAACAAGACTTTTGGAAACGTAGATCTACATAAATTAGATTAATGAAAGGGAGGCGAATACAAAGTTTTTTCATCTAGCTGCCTCCAATAGTAAACGCCGGAAAACCATAATGTTCCTTACATATGACAATGGGCATAGGATAATTGATCCTATTCTAATCCTTGACCATGCCCAAAAATTTTTCAAAAAATCATTTACTACCTCTAAGGCGTTTTCTCGTAATCTTCTTGATAATAGTAACGCCTTCACAAACACCATAGATTTATGTATTTTAGACAGTCCGCTAAATGATGTCGAAATTACCAGGGCCCTTTTTTCTTTCAAACCTTTTAAAGCCCCAGGCCCGGATGGTATTCTCCCCTTTCTGTACCAAAAATATTCATATACGATAGGACCCTCTATTATAAATTACTGTAAAAAGGTTTTTGCAACCCAAACCCCCCTAATGGTTTTAATGACACTTTTATCTGCCTAATCCCAAAATATTTCAATGCAAATAATCTCAAAAACTTCAGACCAATTAGCCTGTGCAACACCTCCTATAAAATAATCACAAAGATCATTTCCAATATGATAAATCCTTACCTTCCCCACTTAATTAGTCCAATACATGCCGGTTTTATTAAATTTAGGAGATCTTGTGGTAACGCTATAATAATCCAAGAATTAATGAAAAAGTTACAGAAGAGGAAAATTCATCTTCAAACTTTGATATGATCATCAAGCTACACTTGGAAAAAGCTTTGACCATCTAGAATGAACTTTTGTCTATAAAACCCTTAGATTCTTTAAATTCCCACCAAAAATAACCCGCTTGATCATGCATTGCATTTGTACAAGTTCAATGAGTATTATTGTAAATGGTGTTAGTACCACCTTCTTTCAACCTAGTCGAGGGATTCGTCAAGGGGATCCCTTTTCTCCTTATATATTTATACTTGTCTTGAACTAATGTCCAGACTCATCAACTAACCAGTGGACACAATACAATGGGATCCTATACTGTTTAAGCAAAATACTCTCAATATTTCTCATATATGTTTTGCTGGCGACATTACACTGGTTGGAAAAGCCACTAAAAAAACTATTCAATGCATCAAATCATGTCTTGAGCTGTTTTATCATGAATCTGGCCTTGACATTAACAAGAAGAAATCTAAAATTGTCCTCCCAAATTCCTCTCCTACTGACTTTATAAATTATTTAACATCTCTATTCCAAATAAAACCCACCATAGACTTCGGTACTTATTTAGGGTTTCATATTCTTAACCATTCTATCACACCCAAGGACTTCCAATTTATAATTGACAAGATGCACTCCAAACTCGCACACTGGAAATGTTTCTTCTTAAATACGGCAAGAAGAACTACATTAGCTTATAGTACTCTGAATTCTATCCCTACCCATACCATGCAATATACCATATTACCCCCAAAAACACATAGAATAATTGATATGATTCAACAGGACTTTATTTGGGAATCCACTAGTACCAGTAAAAAACTGCATTTGATAAATTGGTAGGTTATAATCAAAGCTAAGTCAGTTGGGGGATTGGGGATCCATGAAGCTAGGACCAAGAATCTTGCTCTCCTATCTGGCCTAGCCTGGAGACTAATTAATAATACTACTTCTACATGGAGCCAAGTTATACTGTCAAATTATGGTTCCAAAAGGTCCCTACAAAATTCCTCCTTCATTTTGAAATCTATTTTGCAAGGTTTGAAAATATGCAACAAGGGAATTCTTTGGCACCCTAAATCCAATTCCACCATAAAACATTTGGAACCATGTTTGGATGTTCAACTATAAATCCTTGAGACGCCAAATTGATGGGCCTCTTACTATTAAGGATTAAAATTTATGTCTAAAAGATATCTGTCATAACAACAAATGGAATGTTGGTAGTATCTCTTATTATCTCCCATCAGAAATCCTAAATAACCTCCAATAGACCCTAACCCCTACCAAGAATGCTATTATCAATCAAATAAGCTGGCATCCTAGCTCATAAGGGATTTTTCAACCCAGTCATGTTATAAACTTATTCTTAATCAAGAACCTTCCACGAAACCCATTAAATGGATGTGGGATCTCTATTGCCCTGTCAAGATTAAATTCTTCTTATGGCAATGCATCCAGAATCGTGTCTCCTGTCGGGCTTACATAGCCAAAATAGGTATTAACATCAATCCGTACTGCACTATTTGTAAATCAGATCTAGAGGACGTTCAACACATTTTTATCGCCTGCCCAATTGCTACCTCCCTATGGTAAAAACTAGGTTTGCCTTTAACTAGCTTAGTTCGTTACCAAAGCTAGCTCATTAACTTCAGGAATAACTCTTAAACTAATATAGTAAATTGACCACAGTATTCCCCTACTGTGTATGGGAATTTTGGAAGAATAGGAACAACAACAACATTAATAATCTAACGAATACCCTTAAGGTTAATAAAGTTTTGCATGCATCCCGGGAATTCACATTCATTACCGAAAAGAACCCTACTATTGATAAAACATATAGGGTAGACATTTTTTGTTGAAGACCTTGAAAATTCTATACCAAGCTAAATTGTGATGGAGCTCTTGACAAAAAAAAAAAAAAAAAGCAACAAGGCAGCACTGGCAGGTGTATTTCGAAGCAATAAAGGAGACTGGATCTTGGGCTATGATAAATCATGCAAGGAAATATCTCCAATCCATGCAGAGCTACTGGCACTACTGGAAGGGTTAAAAATGGCAATGAAATTGAATCTATCAGCAATAGAAATTTAATTCGACTGCATGGAGGTTATTAAAATACTTTATGAATATATTTCTAACTTCTCAAATTTGGTTTGTGAATGCTGATGGCGAATGCACCAACTGAAAATCCAAACGCTTCAGCATAACTTCAGAGAAGGGGATATGGTGGCTCATCTGCTAGATAAGCAAGCCATCATCAATGGTTCACCCTTCATAAGTTTCAAGCATACACGCCCCGCTCCCCCCCCCCCCCCCTTTTAAGCAAGCTTTTATTAAAGATAGGGATGGTGTAATTTTTTGTTCTACATTAGTATCTACTACCGTTTGTATCAATTTGGCGTCATTGGGCAATATTAATGGCCTACAACTATCTACCATATCCATGTAACTTTGTTTAAGGTTTTTAATACTATATATTTATGTTATGTTCAACAAAACAATAAGTTTGAGGTGAACAGTAGTGCTATATTTTCTGTAGAATCAACAGTAGTGCTATATTTTGTATAGTATTTAATTTCATATACTAATAGTATAAAAGAATGTTTAAACCATCGCTGTTATATAACCTATTATAATATATTAGTTATTTATCAATAGTGTTTAGAAGGTTATAAGTCAGTACTAGCTATATAAAATTACTAACTCTTACGTTTTAAGTGATATGATTGTTTTAATATTGCTTAGAATGCGACAGGATTTCAACGTCAAAACTGATAGACTTGTAGAGGAATTCTCTCTATGGGAAATGGTTCCCCAACCCTATGAACAACAACATATAATACAACCCAAACCCCAAGATATTGATCAAAGCATGATCAAACCTAGCTTCAAAGATATGCTTACCACTTCAAACCCATTACCCTTCACTACTATTGAAAATCAACCAAACATGGAACTTCTAAGTATGGACTCAGAAGATCAGGTAGTTTATCAACCTACCTTAACGACCTCAAAGGAAATCAAATTCATAACACTCTCCGATTAGGAGAAGTTACGAATCTATAAGCCTGGAGAAATTTCATCATCAGGAAGCTAGTGGGCACGTGAATGTTACACCACTACCTAAAGAGAAAAAATCAAGAATTATGGAAACCAACTGAAGATTTTCAGTTGATCGACCTTGGAGTAGACTACTACATAATTAAATTCAAGAAAAAAGTAAAATATGGATAAGGCAACACATCAAGGCCCTTGGTTAATTAACGCACATTTTTCCTCCATTACTAGATGGAAACTAAATTTTGTTGCCACTCAAGAGAAAGTCACAAACTCAGCAGTATGGATTTTTTTAGGCAAATGTTCCACTAGGCACGTTGCCTAATGGCTAATATATAAATAAAATCCCAAAATTGGGTCCAAAGAATACAAATTTCTAAAGGGCCATAAGAAATGTATGAAGCTAGGAGCTACTACTAATGCTAGAAAATATGAAAATACTACACTAGCTATTACATCAAGTGTTGCAGCATAAGTCCAACTCCTATCCGTGTATGTGAATCAAAATGGCAATGGAAAATACGAAGCATCACCTATAAATCTCTCACTAGGCGTCAGAGTATGCATTCCAAAGACCAAATAGATACAAAACAAAAACACAAACAACACGAACTTAGCAATGCTATAAAGAACCATACATAAACTACATGCTTCGTATAATGCTTATCTTATGTATTATGGTATCATCTCCAGGCTGAGTATAGAACCACACTAATACCATTGAATAATTATAACACAATACACTTGTAAACCAAGCCAAAACTGAAGCAGGAACAGCTGCAGACTAAGATAAGATCTCCCTTGAACAACTACATCTTCTATCATGGATAGCATGATCCTAACATATGAGTGAATTCCAAGGCCAAACATGTAATCATAAAAGTGTAACATCTGCAACATACCATTTTCAGGCTCATCCACTGTTTGACTATAAAGAGATAGTATTCCTGCAGCTCGTAGTGATCAAATTGCAACCATATCCATAAAACTGTAAAAAACACAGTCGTTTTCTCTATCATAATTTTAGTAACATGTGATGCTAATGCTTATACTACCTTAACCTGACTAATAAATTGTCTAAATGTTGTTAAACAATCCTCAGATTGAGCATGAAACCATGCTAATATAGCTAAGTAATTATTCAAGAATATCCAAACAACCTTAGTCGTAGGTTTAGGCATCAGAACAGTTGTGTTGTCCATCAATCTGGTGCTTTTCTCTTTGCTATCCTAACCCTAAGATTAGGAATCTGAGCTTTGTCCATATTAAATTGAACCTTTCCTTCTGTAGGTAGCTCATGGAAGTGTTGAAATGTGATTGTACCTGCAAAAAAAAACATGGTTAGCTAAATAATCTGTTACTTTGTTGCCCTCCCTTAGCACATGTTGGAGTATCACATTATATGATTGCTTTATCTTCTTAATCCTCCTCACTTCTTCACCTATGGCCCATGGAGTCTCCCATTCATTCTCAATTATCTTCTTCATAACCAATGAGTCAATCTCCATAATCAATGGATGTAGCTGCTACTCTACACAATATTGAAGACCTTCCGCAATTGCCTTCGTTTCAGCCACAATGTTTGTTGCCTCTCCTATCTCATTTACTTTAGAAAATACCAGATCTCCCCTATCATCCCTAACACAAAATGCCCAATAACTAAGACCCAAATTTCGCCTTGAACCTCCATCTGTATTACACTTGAACCACCCTTCATATGGTAGATTCCATGTCACCCTTCTAGTAACTACAACTGGCTTGTACCCTTCAAAGTATCTGATTATCTCTGGACATACAATTGGTATCCCATGAATCCAAGGATATATTTCCTTTTCCAAGTAGTACCATGTCTTATTCACCTCATGTATCACCCTACTACAAGACTGGTTTCATTGTTTTCCTTCTCTTCCGAGTTTCCCATAGAATTATCGCAGGAGCTGCTTGAAATAGAAGTCCCAATTGTCGGAAAAATTTTGCATTCCACCATTCCCTCACAACTTGATGTATCTGCACAATATTAGTTAGCAAACCTGCTGCCTGTAAGAAGTACTTCCATACCTCGTTTGATGTCTCACTCGTCAAAAATAAGTGCTGAAATGAATCCTCCTGTGATGGTAAACAACACCAAAACTATAAAACTACCATGTAACCCCATCTTCTCCATATATCATCTGTAGGCACCTTCCCTCTCCACACTCTCCATAAGAAAAAAGAGATTTCAAAGGGTAACCCTCTGGTCCATATCTTTGCAAACTCAAGGTTGCTTAGGTCCCTACGCCTCAAAGTTCTCCATGCACTACTTACAGAAAATTTACCTGATGGTGAGGGAATCCACCTAGGTGTATCCCAATAGTCATCATCATTAAAAAACTGTATTTCCTCTCTAATATGATAGGCAATATCCTCAGGGAAACTATGGTGCAGTAGCTCATCATTCCATCGATCTTCAATCCTCAAATCAGATACCTCCTGCAATTTTTCATTTATAGGAAAGTCTGGTGGCACTACCTGATATAATGCTCCGAAACCTGTCCAATTTTCATGCCATACATTGGTAGAACCCCTATTCATCTACCATAGAATTTCATGCTCCACTTCTTCTCTAGCTTCCAACATCTTCCTCCATATATGAGAGCCCCCTCTAAACTGAACTGCAGTAGGTAATTCCTTATTGAAATACTTGTTCCACATGAAATTAGACCACAGTGATTTGGTAGTTCTAAATCTCCACCATCTTTTTGCAAATAATGCCTTGGACACATCAAACAAAGATCGAAAACCTATCCACCCCCCACCTCCTTAGGTAGACATAGGTTCATCCACTTAGTCCAATGTCTGCTTCTTACCTCTTCCTTATTACTCCAGAAAAACCTCGCAAATATTTTATGAAGGTGTTCTAACACATTTTTATGTGGATCTAATACTGATAGCATGTGTGTAGGAATCATTTGTAGTACACTTGATATAAATTTTGCCTTACCTCTATATGAGAGTAGTTTACCTTTCCATGAGTGAAGTTTTGCCTTAACCTTTTGTATTAGATCATTATAATATTTCCTCCTTCTCCTAGTGTAAAAGATAGGGCATCCAAGGTATATAAATGGGAAGCTTCCTTTTGAAAATCTCGTGATAGCAGCTACTCAATTCACCATGGCACCAAATACATTTGAATGCATATAAAAGAAGATCTTATTCTTATTAATCATCTGACCTGATGTGGTTTCATACAAAGTCAATACCTCAATTACCTTCTGAAGTGAATAAGGGTCAGCTGATGCAAATATAATCGTGTCATCTGCATATGCCAAATTGTCCAAAGGAACTGACCATTTTTGCATACCAAATCCCCTAAACTGCTTATCTTCAAACAATCTATCCAATGATCTTGACAACACTTCTGCATATAGGATAAATAAGGCTGGTGAGAGAGGATCTCCTTGCTTCACACCCCTTATAGAATGAATATATCCAGATGCATGTCCATTAACTATAATCGAATACCAGTTATTTGAAATAAGGTTCCATATCATGTTAATGAAGCACTCAGCAAACCCCATTCTTCTCAACACATGTAGCAAATATTTCCAAGACACCCTATCGTAAGCCTTTGCCATGTCTAGTTTGATCACTACATTGGCAGGCTTCCCTCTCAATCTGATGTCAGTAACAATCTCCTATGTCAATAATATATTTTAAAATATACTCCTACATTTAACAAAGCCTGATTGATTTGATGATATCAATGAAGGAAGCATCCCTTTCAATCTATCATGAACCACCCTTGAAAAGACCTTATTTATGAAGTTGCTCAATCTTATAGGCCTAATGTCTGAGAATGTTTGCACCTGTGGTTTTTTAGGTAGTAACACCAGATTAGTATGTGTTATGGAGTTGGGTAAGGGATTACCTTCAAAAAATAACATCACCAGTGCATGAATATATCCTTTAACAATCTCCCAACATGCTTGATTAACAGTCCAGAAAAACCATCTGGACCACTTGCACTCTCACTGCTAAGAGCAAAGACTGCAATCTTCACCTCTTTTATAGTTGGCAATCTACACAATTCAAAATTCTACTCCATAGTGACCATTGGAGGTACATTATTCATCATGCTAAAGTCTACTTAATCTCCTTCCATAGAAAATTGTTTCTGAAAAAACTCCAGTGCAGCTTCTGCTAGTTTCTATTGATCTTCAATCCATGAGCCATCCCCATTCTGAATTCTTTTCAATTGTAGATTTTTCCTCTTCCCATTAACACAATTATTAAAAAACCTTGTGTTCTTATCACCTTCTTCAAACCATGTAATAAATGCTTTTTTCTTCCAGTATTGCTCTTCTATACTCAGGTAATTTTTTGGCTCAGCTTGAGCTTGTTGTAGCACCATTCTATTTTGTAATGAAGGATCCTCCTCAAATAGCATCTCCTTCAAACTCACCACATCCTCCCTAATGGCAAGTTGTTTAAAGATATCCCCATATGTCAATTTACTCAATTTCGATAGAGCAATCTTAACCCTCTTCAACTTCTGTTTGAACATCAAAAAAGGATCCCGTACAAAGTCTACAATCCAATTTTGTATCACCACCTCCATGAATGATTCCTGCTTGGTCCAAGAAGTTCAAAAATTTGAATGCCTTTACAAACTTCATAACTTCTTCTCCACAAGTCATTAGAAGTGGTGCATGATCTGAACCTGTCCTAATCAGGTGTTCCACCTCTATTGTAGGAAATAGGGATTGAAATGGAATGTTGACAAGAATCTTATCCAACCTCTTAAAAATGCATTCTTCATTAGGTCTTCCATTCCACAAAGTAAAAGGAATCCCTTTGTACCCTAAATCAAACTGTCCACATGAGTATACACAAAAGGCAAAGTCTTCATTCTTTGAAGGATAAACTGGTAACCCCCTTATCTTCTCCTCCTCTCCAAGAATAACATTAAAATCACCTGCTGCTAACCAAGGAAATTCCATATCACTAGCCAAGCAATACAAATTGTCCCATAATTCTAACCTTTCTAATGCACTATATTTAGCATAGATAAAAGTCATTATCATGTACTTACGAAACTCCCTATGATACACCTTAGAGTTATCTTCTGCTCAGTATCACTTAGTAGCTCCCATTCAACCATAGCATCAATGAATAACCAGATCATTCCATTCACATTTGAAATTGCATTTTCCATTCCCAATCTTCTTCTATATTTCTAAATAAATCTTCCTTTGCAAAGGCTCCATTAGTTCTACAATGACAAATCCATGTTCCCTCTGCATGTTTATAACTATTTGAAAGTACAGCTAATTTTTAACATACCCAATGTTCCGTATAAGAGTTCTGATCATCATCTGGCAATTCCTGAAGCTGACATTCTGGGAAAAATTCTTGTAGGTTGCATTGGCTCTTTAAGTTGATTTTTCTTTTCTTTTCTTACACTTTTACCTGGTGACGTTGGTGATAAATCAACTTCCCTAGATATAGCTTTATAAATATCAATTGTTTACTCATCATCTTGTTCACCCTCGTATTGTAATTGCTAATCAATCAAGTTTTTCTGAATATCATCTGGAACCTCTTTATGTGTAATGATGTCATGAAGTACCTGATTTGGAGACCTCAATGGCGCATTTAATTGAATCTGCATAGGTGATCCAATTCCTGAAGCACATGCTACTACCTGTATATTCAAATCCCCTACCTCATTTGAGATAGTATCATGTTCAGCCGGTTTATACGGTACTAGGGCTGCTCCATGTTGCTCTAACTTCTTCCCCATATTTTCCAAATTGTCATAAATCAATTGAAATTTAAGGGCATACCCCGATCCTCAATCCTAATTCAATTTAAATTTATACATTGTTGCAATCTCCTCCACTTTGGCCTTACCCTTACCTTTGTCCCCTTGTCTTCCAGCTTTGTCATCAATAATGTGTCCTATCTTATCTTGTTGATACTTATTTTTCCTTGCCTGCATACATTCTTGCTTTTCTTGATTGTTAGAAGGTTTCCAAACTTCCTTTCCACTCTTTAATACCTTAGTCTTGTTTGCATTAGTTCCAACTACATCAGAACTCACCAACAACTCCCTCTATTTGCCTTGCTCATTGATTTCTCCATCGAAATTTTGTTGTTGTTCTGGATGAATAACCTAGTATTCCTTCTCATTGTGACCTTGTTTCCTACATGTCTTGAAATATTTTGGCATGTAATCATACCTAATCCTGACACATTTAGACTTCTCATGACCAGTCTCATCTGCCTCCTCAATGATCTTAATTCTTTGAGGCAAAGTTGCAAGCAAATTTACCTCCACCTTAACCTTAGCACAACTAGGTCTTGTGCTATTCTGTGTGGCAAGATCAACATGTAATGGTGTACTTACTTCATTAGCCAAAGAAAACACAAATTCCTTACCAAAGAAATTAGGAGGAAGGTCTTGAAAGGATATCCACGCTATAGTAATTGGTGTCTTAAAATCTGGAGACCACAAAGGACTCTACTTCGTGCTTCTCATCTGCCAAACTTTCCCTTGAGCTTTCTAATAAAATGCAGGCTTTGATAGTGCCTCCATCAATGACAATTTGATCAAAACATGTGACTCTTCCATCAATCCTACTGAGAATGATCCTTTGAGCTCGCACTGGATTGGTATTGCCTTCCTCAATTCTTGGATCACAGGTTTTACATAAGAAAATTTTCCAAGGACTCCCAGATGCAATCCTTGTTGTAATATGGATTGTTTAACCTCTAATTTCTTCCATCTCCCCATTGTTCTCCATGTAAAACCTCAACTTGTTTTAAGTTTACACTTGTTACGTGCATGGGAGCATTTAATGCTTGAGGCTGGAACAATTTTGCGTAGTATTGGACTGTATTTTGAATTGTGGGATGTTTTGGGATTGGTTTAGGATTGTAGGAGGACTGCACATCCTTCGGATAAGGCTGGGCAGTGGCCGGCGCGGCCATGGAGGCTAGGTTTAGGCGTCAAGCTTAGGGTTTTTTAAGAGAGAGAAGAGAGCATTCGCATATACCTTGGTTTTTATAGTTTGTTTGGCTAAGATTTTTTTTAGCAGTATGGATTAGACTTCCTCAATTACCTACAGAATTTTATGATGAAAAATTTCTTGAAAAATATTGACAGTGCAATTTTCCGGCTTCTAATAATTGATGTTTGCACATCGACAACTGGGAGAGGTCATTATGCAAGATTATGTGTAGAGTTACCATTGGAAGTTCCAATTCAACCGTTCATCTATGTTGGCCACCACAAACAAGAAATACACTATGAAGGTGAAAATTTTCTCTTTTATAATTATGGACGATTGGGGAACACAGCGAAGTAATGCTTCTTTATTTTTCATAAAAATTGGGATAATAAAGATACAAGCACGGAATTATCAACAAATACAAATAATGGGGAAAAAGAACAGTGGAAAATAGTTTCCTTTTTTAAAGGAAGACATCAAAGTGCAAAAGGTCCTCAAAAGCAACTCGTTGCTAATCCAATTAAACAACCAAATAGCCCATGTATACATATAAAGTTATTCAATACCAACACCGATAAGTATCTAGACACTCAAATTTTACTATTGAAATCATAAGAACATAGAAATATAACTCCTTCATCACAACCCTCAATCTTTGATCTCTTTGATTGGTGATCAAAATAATTTGACGGCAAAAATAATTTTTCTATCCTATCTAAAAAGCCACTGGTTTTGAATGAAACCACTAAAAGGATAATAATCAAAATACTTATATAAATATTTCACATGCAATTGAAAAAAATGTCACAAACAACTAATGATATTCACATGCTGGACACATACGTGTCTTCTATTATAAATCCTACTAATCCCTTACTTAAGGTGGACATGCAAGATAACGATCAAAATAACCCTAATGCCCATACTAAAAATCACATCATTACTACTAATACTAACCTTCCTAGTAAGCAAATGTGTAATAATCCATCTATTACCTAAAATCTCAAGCAAGATCTTTCCACAACATCTGCTTATCCTCAACGGCCTAAGCATGTCATCCAAATGGCATTAATAAAAGAAAATCCAAGCCAAATGGCTGGAAATCCAGCACACGCAAAGGATATGGGAACGCCACCCTTGGGGACCCTAACGACATGCAAAAGGTATCCCCAATCATTACTCTATCAAGAAAACAATCCCATATACCCAATAACTACTCCACACGTCTGAGTTAGAGTTACTAAGTGATGTTATTAATCGTCAATACCACACAATAGGGGGGAGGGTGATTTGTGTGGTACCCAATTTTCGTTCTAGATACTAATTTGTGTTACTAGCTACTGATTGCGGAATTAAATAAACAGAAACAAAAAACATAGAGATTTTCACGTGGAAAACACTTGACTCGAAAAGTGAAAAAATCATGATATACTACTTAGTAGGATTTGTCCAAACTTCCATTAAAATTAATGTCCAAAACAACATTTACAAAAATTCTTTGTAAACCTAAGGATTAAACTCAAATCCCATTGTGGCACATGGCCTCAACTGCTGCGACACTATCAAGTTAACTATAACTTGAATACTTACAGTACCCAATACAATTGCTTCTATGAAAGCTGAAAGGTACAATAAGAAAACCTAATACAATTGAACTAGACCTAGAATAAACACAATGATGGAATTGGTTCTTCTATCTTAGTTTCATGTAGCTTCAGGCGTGCACACTTGTATCTCACATATAATGCTAGCAAATAAGTGTTGTTCTCTTTTCTCTCAAATATGCTCACCTTCTGCATATGTGCATTACCTGTAAAAGAGAACAAATTAGTTATTTAATAGATTAGCAATTAGGGTTTTATCTAGACTCCAACACTTATCCTTAGTTGATTTGGGTCCTTACCCAATACAAACTCCAACCGTTATCCAAGCTTTGGATTGTGTTCTCTTACCATAAGGAGACTCTCCTTATTAGAACTCAATGCAATTTTTTCAATTTAGTTCAAAAGATATTTGTTGCGCGATCTTCAATACCTATCTTCCTCACGTGCCTTCCATATGCAATGGTTATGACAAACTTTATCTCTCAATATGGACCAGGTCATTCCTTGAGTTCATTTGTCAATCTTCAAAAATTCAACTAAACTTAGGCCAACATTAAGTAACCAAAACACCGGTCATAATGCCCAGCTAACCATCATCCCAAAGGAGGAGACAAAGACTTCTCTAAATTCTTCAACAAACCAGAATCACCACGAAAAACCTCCCACCTCTACAACCTCAACCAGCAAACCCTCAAATAACTTATGCTCAACCACCTCAAGCTCATAACTATCAACTTGTATCATGGATGGAGATGGGCTTGATGCGCCATGCATGCTCTTTCAATATCCATATAAATGGCCAGGACTCGATCAATATCCTCCACAATACTCAGTACCTAGCCCAGTTAGTGACAGAAGGCATGAGGTTGGCCATGAACAACTACCTGAACCAGGAATGGCTCAATAACATCCTTCAGCCCTTAGCATCATCAGTGAACCCCCTGCTAGTTCATGAAATGAGGAACTAGTGGAACCTTCTTCCACATTTCAATTCAATCTATTCTCAAAATGCATTAATGGAAATGTCATTCTTCATGCCAGAGAATCTTTCTCAACGGAACCCTATTCTCCTTCCACAATCTAGTGCAAGATCCATAACCAGTAGTGGCAGTAATGGAAGAGGAGGAGGAGCCCCTAAACCTATTCTTAGAAAGAGTTCTAGAAATCTCAAGTCTCGACGGAGTAAAAGTTTTTTTCTTTTCGGAGAGGCAAGAGAAGAGGCACGTTCTCAGTTGCCCTCTAGCATTATACAAATGTTCGATGGACATAAGACCTCCACAGGATCCAACTGTGGGCAATCGAGCCATGATCCTAGTTCTATCATTATGGAGGAACCTAGTACTATGGGAAGTGAGGGAGAACGGGAATCCAAACAACCCAAACCTTAATATTTCCATGAATTTACCTACTAACATTATCATTTGGAATAGAAGAGGAGGGAACAATAATAACTTTAGAAGGAACTTCAGGGAAATGGTTGACACATATAGACCCTGCATAGTAGCCATATTAGAAACTAGGATGGGAAACTAAATGGAGCTTCTAGATGATTATAGTTTTACGGAGTTCATTGAAGTGCCAACTGAAGGTCAGGTAGGTGGGATTATGGTCTTATACAACCATGAAATTGTCACCATTCAAAATTTTTTTGAAGGGATCAGGAGATTCATGCTACAATTGAGGTAACCCCTATACATCAAAAATGGATTTTGTGCTATTTATGCTAGTACAAATATGCTTCATAGGAAAAAGATGTGGGATAATATTGAAAATATTAGTAAACGTTACAATGGACCATGGTTATTAGGAGGAGATAGTAGGGCAAAATATCTTTGGTCTGATGTGAATAATTGTTATTTAATTGAATTAGGGTACAAAGGGTGTAAGTAGACTTGGTCAAACCATAAACAAGAATAGGGGTTTGATTATGGAAAGATTGGATAAAGTGTTAGGCAACGAGGATTGGATTAAGCTATTTCCTAAAAGTTCTATTATACATATTCCAAAAATCCACATGGATCATAACCCTATTTTATGAGAATTAATCTCAAAAAAATAATTTTCAATACAAGCCTCCCTTTTGACTTGAAATCTACTCGTGTCACACCCTTCTTTAAAAACCCTTGTCCAGGATAATTGGACTAATAATGATTTAATAGGGCTAGCAATTTTTTTATAGAAAACTTCAAGGTTTGAAATCACAAAACGTTTGGTGATATAATGGGAAAAAAGGAAAATACTAGCCCGGCTACGAGGTATTCAACAATCCATACACTACACTTATAGTATTTTCCTGCAATACCTAGAAACTAACCTAAAAGTGGACTATAATGACCTTCTAATAATAGAGGAGGACTACTGGAAGATAAGGTCAGGAGTTATGTGGCTCAACGAGGGAGATGCAAATACACAATTCTTTCACATCTCGCAACCAATAGAAAAATAATAAATAGGATCGATTTACTACTATTTTTACAACATCTCAATAGAATTATAGTAGGATTAGTCCGTTAAAAAATTTCTCCCAAAATTCCTTAAACCTCAATAGCCTAGATACCCCCTTCTTAGTATTAAGATTAAAAAGGTCAATCCTAAAGTGTCGGTAGAGAGAGAAAGTGCGAATCCGGTGATGGAAAGCGAGATTGCTCGATGCCGCCGGTCACAAACCACTACAAAATCACTCCCCAACACTATCTATGGCTCGAATCGTCACTCCAGAAAGTGGAATCCTTGAGATTCTAACACCACTTCCACTGCTACAATGGTTCCTCGGCATGGGCAGCGCACCGACGGTGATGCAACCAGCATCGGAGAAGGAGGAACCCAAAAGGCCATTAAAGGAACCAGATACGACAACCACAACAGTGAGGAAACTCAATTTCTCAGTTAAATCGAATAAACCAACATTTACTGAAGCTGTCCAAGGTAATCGAACTCCAAATCAAGGCATGCAACTCAAATACTATCCTCCGATGATGAAGGATGGAATGAAAACTGCATAACTAAACCCTAAGGAGATAGACACACAGAATCAAAAATGGAAAACTGCTGCAATCTGATATGTCATAGGAGGTAACCCTTCGTTTAAATAAATGCTCAAATATGTATATGGAATTTGGAACTATGTAACAACACTGGCAGTGCTGTTACATGACGATGGTTATTTCATTTTTAAATTCGAATGTATGGAAGACAAACAGTTAATAATGCAAAATGGTCTGCACACCTTCAAAGGTAAGCCTCTGATTTTAAAGGATTGGGATCCAAATTTTCAAATCCGGAATGAGTCAATGAGAATTGTACCTCTCTGGGTTAACATGCCAGGTTTACCGATCCGATGTTGGGCAGAAGAGAACCTAAGTAGAATAGCTAGTTTAATTGGAAAGCCTTTATGCACTGATAGTCTCACAGCTGATTGTGAAAGGAGTTCTTATGCTAGAATTCTAGTGGAAATTGATATAACCCAACCCCTACCTGATGAAGTGCATATTGAAATACCTAATGGAATAAGTTGGATGCAAATTGTTGAATTTGAGTGGAAACCTATATTCTGCCAGGATTGCAATTCCTTTGGGCACAAAACATGAGACTGTCAAAGACAAGGAAATATAGCCGAAAAGCCACAGGAGCAAAGAAAAGGAATCAAGCACAATAACAAAAAAATGGCAACCAAAACCTGTAAGGAATGAGAATACAGTCAACCAACAGCAGGAGGAGCAAACAGAACAACCTCAAGTGGAACTCTCACGGAACAGTCGAGGCAAACAGGTAGTAACTATCCACACAGCTGCTGAAACTACTACTACTAGGGTGATCAAACACACTGAAGTGAATGCAAAGCCTATGTCCACTGCAATAATACATGCGGAACCAGATCAAAAGAGCCAACAGAAGAGACACAGTAGAATAGAAACATCCAGTCAGGGTGAAGGGGAACCTCAAGTAACCAACACCATCCATGATAATAGTCTCCTGGAACATTAGAGGACTGAATAAGTCCCATAAGTAGAGAGAGTTAAAAAAATTCTTAAGAACAAATAAAGTTGATCTTGTAGCTTGTCTAGAAACAAAAGTAAAACAACCACAATCACAGGCAATATACATGAAACTTGGGGATGAATGGAGCATGGCACATAACTATGATTATGCACCAAATGGAAGGATATGGATACTATGGAAATGGTCAAATGTCCATGTTGTACCTATACAAACCACTTACCAACTGATCCATTGCTGGGTAACTGACAAGAACTCCAACTTCTCTAGCTATATCACATTTGTTTATGGACTGCATTCCATACAACAAAGGGCTTCTCTGTGGGATACACTAAGAAATGTCAACTACAATGGTCCATGGATTAAATTGGGTGACTTCAACAGTGTACTGGGAGTGGAAGACAGAATCAATGGACAACCAGTACACAACTCAGAAATGACTGATTTTCAAAACTGTATTGATGATATAAGAGTAGGACAGATTACCAAGAGAGGGAACAGGTACTCCTGGAGCAACAAAAGATACAGTGAAGACAGAATTTACAGCCACATTGATTGGGCTTTTGGCAACCGTGACTGGTTCAATACATACACTGGAGTGGAAGCAGTTTATATGCTACCAGAATGCTCAGATCATACACCCATAATGCTGAATACTGAAGTTGCTAAAACTAGATTGAACAGGCCTTATAGACTACTCAATACTGTTATGCAGCAAGAGGAGTATAGAAAGCAGTTCAACAGATCTGGAAACAACACCACACAGGGTTCACTATGTTTTCTGTCTGGACCAAGTTACAACAGCTACAACAAACTACCAGACATATCCAGAAGAAACATAACTCTGTGGAGCATAAATTACAACAAATAAGAGACCAACTGAATGTTACACAGAACAGATTGAATGAAGACTACTTCAACCAGCAGGAGATCCAGAAAGAAAAACAATTACTACAGATGATTGAAAAATGGGAAGCTCTCCAAGAACAAATAATGAGGAAGAAATCAAGAGCCAATTGGATCCAATTGGGGGATCACAATACAAAATACTTCCATGCTTACATGAAAGCCAGACAAGCAAGAAACAAAGTAAGCTGTATCCTTACTGAAGACCAGATAAAACTCACTGATCCTCAGCAGATACAACAACATTTTATCCAGTTCTTCCAAGAACTTCTGGGCACAGCAGCAACACAATTACCTGGCATTGATATCATAGTGGCCAAAGATGGACCCTGCCTCACTCTGCACCATCAACAGCAACTGATGGCTTCAGTAACAGACCATTAAATTCACCAGATTGTGCAGCAGCTCCCACAACATAAAACTCCAGGTATTGATGGCTATCCTGCTGAGTTCTTTAAAGAATTTTTGCCTACTGTGTGGGGGGGATGTTACCCAGGCAGTACAGCAGTTTTTCCAAACTGGAAAACTGCTGAAAAAGATAAACTGCACTACTGTCACTTTGCTTCCAAAAGTGCAAAACCCCAGCTATGTCAAAGAATATCGACCCATTTCCTGTTGTTCAACGCTCTATAAAATCATTTCTAAGATACTAACAAACAGGCTGAAACTGGTTATCGGTTACTTAGTTGGGAGCGCTCAATCAGCTTTCATAGAGGGAAGAAACATACTGGATAATGTTATTATGGCTCATGAGTTAATCAAAGGCTATAATCGCAAGACAATATCCCCTAGATACCTGATAAAAGTTGACATTAGAGAGGCCTACGATTCGGTTGAATGGGACTTTCTCAAGGCAGTACTACTTGAATTTGGAATTCCTTATAAAATAGTAGTACTAATAATGAAATGTTCTCCACCGTCAGTTACTCCCTTTTGATAAATGCAGGACTCACCAAAAGCTTTGATGCAAGAAAAGGTCTAAGGCAGGGAGATCCAATGTCCCCCTATTTGTTTGTTCTAGCCATGGAATACCTAACCAGATCCTTAAAAAAGCTTCATAGAAATCCATATTTTAACTTCCATCCCAAATGCTCCAAACTACAAATCACAGATATATGTTTAGCAGACGATCTTTTACTGTGTTGTCGGGCTGATGAAACTTCCATGAAACCCATGATGAATGAATTTGAACAATTCTCTAAGGCCTCAGGACTCCAATCCAATATGGATAAAAGCTCCTTATATATAGCAGGTGTATCCACTAACTTTAAGGAGAAAATATTCTCTGATCTTCACCTCACAGAGGGCACCCTGCAATTCAAATATCTAGAAGTTCCATTATCCACGAAAAAGGTCACAATATCTTAGTGTATGCCACTAGTGGAGAAAATAGTGGACGAAATTGGATGTTGGACATCAAAACTTCTTTCTCATGCTGGCAGAATCCAACTTATCAAAAGTGTTCTCTTTGAAATGCAAACCTATTGGGCCCAGGTTTTCCTCATTCCAAAAATATTTATAAAGCTTGTGATGGAATATGTAGGAATTATCTTTGGATAGGTAGTCATGAAACGAGCCATAGGAATCCAATTGCATGGGAAACCTTATGTAAACCAATGGCGGCAGGAGGATTTAACATTATAACCTATGAAAGATGGAACAAAGCGGCCATCTCAAAGCTCCTCTGGGCCTTAATGGCAAAAAAAGACAAACTCTGGATCAAATGGATTCATTGTCACTACATAAAGAAGAAAGATATTGAAACCATGGACAGTACTAAACAAGCTAGCTGGCTCGTTAGGAAATTATTTGGCGCTAGAGAATGGTGGACGACTTATGGTTCAGGAATGCACACATGTACAAAAAATGGGCAATTTAGCATCAGAAAGACATACATACAAACTACTCCTCAATATTCCAAGGTTGCGTGAAAAAAGTTATTAAGGTGACTGGCATACTCCCGAAACAGAAATACATCTTATGGATGGCGTTGCAAAGACGCTTGGCGACGGTTGACAGATTAGCTAAATGGGGGATTCACACTAATCAATCCTGCAGTTTGTGTGATAGAGATACTGAAGAAACACATGTCCATTTGTTCTTTGAATGCATATACTCCAAAACATTGTGGCAAGCTATGTTACAATGGATGAAATATCAAAGAATAACAGGCTCGTGGGAAACAGAAATCCAGTGGCTGATGGAAAATGTAAACAGCAAAAATCCCAGAAAATCCATTCTAAGGGTGGTGTTTGCAGCAGTAATATGCAACTTATGGATGGAAAGGAACATTAGAAGGTTTCAACAGACAAACAGAGACGCCAAGAACCGAGCAAAGGAGATCACAATTCAAGTGCACTTCACTGGCGAAAATATACCTAAATGGTCACCCATGTTACAGAACATAAATAGCTACCCCGTATGAAGTTCCAAAAATGTAGAAATTTATGTAATAAGACAGTAGCTTAACAATAATAGTTGTAGAGCTTTTCAAAATGATTGCACATATGAGAACTGTTCTAGAGTCCAAAAGAACAGATGATGTAAATTTGCTATATTAGTTGAAATACAACAATTTTTCTTCTAAAAAAAAGATTAAAATGGTAATTTTATCCATTAAACCCTTTAAAGCGCCTGCACATGACGGCCTACATCCGTTCTCTTTTCTAAGTTATTGGAAAATAATTGGACCCTCTGTCACAAGTTTGTTCCATGACATCTTTAGAACCTAAGAGATCCCCATGATCATAACAAAACTTACTTATTCCATATTCCAAAACTTCTCAATCCTTATAACAATTTTTTTCTAGAACAATTAGTCTACGCAACACTATTAATAAGGTCATCACAAACATCCTTGCTAATAGACTTAAACCTTTACTTGACCACCTTATTAGCCCTTATCAAGCTAACTTAATAAAAATAGAAGGGTTTCGGATAATGCTATTATCATACAGGAACATATTTCGAAAATTCATAATTTAATGGGGAAACAAGGTCATATGGTCCTAAAAATTTACCTTGAAAAAGCCATTGACCATTTAGAATGGTCATTTGTGCACCACACCTTAACATACTTCAAATTCCCTCCGAAATTTAAGAAAATTCTCTTAAATTGCATCTCAACTAGCTCTATATATGTTCTAGTAAATGGCTCTATTACTAGTTGTTTTTCAAACAATACAAGGAATTAGGCAAGTGATCCTATGTCTCCTAACATATTCATTCTCTGCCTAATGTTGTCACATTATATAATTTAATCAAGTTTTTAGAAATTGGGATACTATTACCTTAGGAAAAAAAGGTCCAAACTTCTCTCACATTTTCTTTTCCGATGATCTTACTTTAATTTCCAGGGCCAATTTAAAATCAAGCCATACAATTATAAAAGCTCTAGAGCTTTTTTTGCAATTTCTCAGGCCAAAGTATTAACACCACCAAGTCAAAACTGATTTTCTCCACAAAATGTCCTCCAAATCTTACAAATGAAAATTACCACTATTCTTAATATTAAAAAAAGTAATTCCTTTGGTACTTATCAAGGCTTTCATTTCCTTAATAAACACCCTAGACCAACTGTCGTTCTATAGTCTGAGGCCATGAGCAACTTCATTTCAAGTGTTATGACTTGTACGCAAAATCAGAATTGAATTTTGAGAAGTTCAAAGTTTATTTGGAAAAAGAATTCTCATTTCGGAAGCTTAAAGTTTGAAGAATTCCCTAAGATTGTATTTCTAAGTGAACGACCTCGGAATCGAGATCTAAAGATTCCAGCAAGTTTGTATGATGATTTTAGACTTTACTATACGCCCGAATCTGGTCTTGGATGACACTAGAGCATTTTGGCGCCTAATGTGGAAGAGAGCATTTTTGGAAGAAATTTCTTAAGTTTGGCTTGAAGTGTATTTCGATGTTATTGATGTTAGTTTTGGATTTTGATTCTGTGAATAGCTTCATATGGTGATTCTGTAGTTGGGAGCGTGATCGGAAGTAAATTCAAAGGTCGGTAGTTCATTATGGAGCCATTTGGCTAAACATAGAAAATTTAAGGTTTTTGAGAAGTTTGACCGGAAGTGGACTTTTTCATATTGGGATAAGAATCTTATTCTTGAATTTGTAGTAGGCCTTAATATCAAATATAACTTGTTTGCAAAATTTGAGGTCAATAGGACTTGATTTGATAGGTTTCGGCATCGAAAGTATAAGTTTGAAGTTCTAAAGTTTATAAAGATTGAATCGCGGTGTAATTCATGGTGTTTGCATTGTTTGATTTGATTTGAGGCCTCAAACAAGTCCATAATAAGTACTGGGATTGGTTTGGTAGGTATGGCTGAGGTCTCAGGGGCCTTTGGTGGATTTCGACTGGCTAATTGATCGAATTCGGAGTTGAAGAAAAGCTGAAGCAGCTGATATCTAATATTTACGCACCTGCGAAGATTTGGATGCATGTGTAGAGCCGTAGAAGCGCCCAGGAAGACTGCATATACAGATTTTGGTGAATAGAGTTGGGACCGCAGATGCGGTCAGGAAGTTGTAGATGCGGGACCACACCTGCGGAAAAAGGAAGCGCAAAAACGAAAGTTGGGCGGCTTGGGAAGCAGTCGCAAAAGCGGCATCTCGATGGAACCTACAGAACCGCAGAAGCGGTCAAGGGGCCGCATGTGAGGAATTCGCTGAGGCAGTGAATCTTTTAAAACTCAGCAAATGCCCATTTTTCTTTTGTTTTCATTTGGTATGAGCGATTTTGGAGAGCTTCAAGACGGGAGTTTTATCATCATTGTTAATGTAAGTTATTCCCACCTATTTTGAGTTAAATATATCAGTTATGTATGGATTTGAGTATGATAATTTTAGAAAACTTAGGGTTTGAGCGAAGAAAGAGAAAATTACTGTTCTTGGAATTTAACCACGATTCCGGGGATGGAATTAAGAGAAAATCATATATTTGACTTTGTGAGTTCATGTGTAAACTGTATCTTCGAGAAATTTTAGATTTCTGGCACGTGGTTCGTAGGGCATTTTTGTCAACTTTTCGTCGGGATTAGGAATTGATACAAATTGGGTTGTAAAGTATAATTGAGCATATATTAATGGATTTATATAATTGTTGGCTAGATTTTGAGCATTGGACGTCGGTTCAAGTTTTCAGAAGAATGTAGAATGTCGGTTACGGATCTTCGGAGAGAGGAGAGTCTCCTTTCTAACCTTGTAAGAGGGGATTGTCCCCATAGGGGAGTTAATGTGGTATGTGCTCCTAATTGAGGGGGCTACGTATGCACGAGGTGATGAGAGTCCTTGCGTGGCTACTATTACACTATTGTCGGGTAGTCTAGGACCAAAAAGCATGCTATACCTGGAATATTTGTAATCTCACTGAAACTTGAATTGCTTACATCACATTGAATTTGTAAATGAATTTCTACAATTATTAAACTTTGGTTCTTAAATTGCTAAAAGAAAATCGGCTTTTAATTGGATAAATCTCCCCCAATAAATTCTTAATTGACTATTTGAGCATGTATCTCTATGTGTGTCTGCATCGCATGTATGATCCGTGAGCAGGGTCTTTGTTTATTTTATGTTGACCGCGTCACAGGATAGTTCGTGAGTGGGGTAATAGATACATCAATGGTTCGGGCTGTTCGACCCTCGGCAGTGCACAATTTACAGTTATGTTAGAGCGGGCTGTCACCTCAGCATGGTATGCGCATGATTATATTGCTTCCCTGAAATATTAAATGTTGATATTACCTTTCTGGCCTGACATAAAATGCTAAAGATAAACGAAAAGAAACCTGGAAAAAATCCTTTGTTGATTAATAAATGTGTTTACCTATTTTACAGCTTTGTGAGTTAGAACTTGCTATATAAATCCATGATTTCCTCACACTTTAGTATATTATTACTTGACCACTATAAAGTATTAAAGTCGACCTCTAGTCTCTACTTCATCGATATTAGACGGCACACTTGCTGAGTACAAGTTATTTTCGTACTAATACTACACTTGTTGTGAATTTTTGTTGCACATGTTTATTCTATGGTTGACGTTGAGACTAGGTCAGTTGTATTTCACTATGTCAATTCCGCAACTAGTATAGTTTCATAAGGATTCTATTTACTTTTAGTTTAATTGTATTTCGGATAGTTATTGTGCTTATTTGGTTTCTTTTAGAAATTGCTCATGTACTTGTGACATAGGGTTCTTGGGATGTATATGGACATATTCGAAACTTCTAAAAGTTATTGAGATATTTCATTATTCATTCAGAGGAATATACCGAGTATTGTTTTGATTGTATAAAAGAAGTGTGTTCAAAATTTATCAAAACAAAAAATTAATTTATGTATTTTAGTTGGCACGCCTGACAATGATGCCAGGCGCCACTACGATCATTAGTATATTTTAAGCCATGACAGCATGGTATTAAAGCATTAAGTTCCCGTTGGTCTCACGAGTCATGAGCAAGTCTAGTACACTCTCGCGGATCGGTATGGAGATGTTTGTACTTATCCTCAGGAGACTACAAGGCTGTTAGGTGTACTTCCCTTCTTGATTCTTTATCGTGCTATTTGATTCCTATGAGGCTTATGCATTTGTTTCTTTTATACTCAAAGAATGAAGAAAGACGTTTGGGAAGTGTCAGGAAGTGGATAATGTTTCTAGGAAGCCAAGTGTAAGAAGAAAAGGGTGAGTAGTCAATTAAAGAGAAGAGTTCCACCAAAGTGGGAGAGTGGCGAAATCACATATGGGTGTTGTGGTAAGATGACTACGCACCATAAGGGGTGTTTAGAATCATTTGAAAATTTCATAGATCAGTGATTGGGGCCTACAAAGTTAACCTGAAGCATGAGCCATTAAGCGGCAATAGATTTGAGAAAGCGGGAAGGAGCTGCTTGAAATGAAGAAGGATACAACATAACCTTGAATTGAAAGGATATTGACGCACATTTAGTTGATGCCCACAAGGGGTAAATGGATTGGTACAGCTAGAGAGTGAAATTGGATTCAAGATGGGTTATTGATGTCATAGTGATTGTATCCAGTGCAGCAACATTGGAAGATGTTGGGAAGTGATTTCCACAGGTGTTTTATTTTGTGTGAGCAGGTTAGCGGTCTTGTGGTTGGCGAGGCTTCTCTGAAGAATTCTATTGGTTATACGGCGAAGAGATCGGTTGTGCGAATAGGGTTGATGATTCAGTGTGTCAAAAGGGGGTGTTTAGCGAATGATTACGAGAATTTTGATGGTTGATTACGCCCGATTATGTCAATAAGAGATAAAGAATCTCGGGGAATTCCATAGTTGTGAAATAATGGCTTCAAGCTAAGTGGGAGAGTCCCACCACGTATGATTGGGTTGCATGGTTAACTACTCTTGAGGTTTCTAGTTATTAGCATATTGATGGGCTATTCTAGCTATGGGAAAAGACCATAAGTGGTAAATATAGTAGATGAATTGTTGGATGCATACTATGGTTGGCCTTATTGGCTCATGATTGGACTTGAGGAAAGATTCAGGCTTTATGCCTTGTAGAGATGCAGGTTTCAGAGGAAATGATTTCGCCGCGTGCTTTCTCGAGAGGGTATTCATGTGTTATAAGAATTATGGGGTGGATTATATTCGGGACCAAGTCAGAGCGGGTGGCTCTCAGTAGCGGTCCTAGTGAATTCAAGAGTTAAAGTGTGATGCCTAACAATTTCGAGCCTATAGGTACATCTAAGAATCAAGCTTGGAAAATAGCTTATGAGATAAGGTACAGAATGTTACAGGATGTTTTGGATTGTGATGTAGCAATTGGGAGGTATGAAATGGTTCGTGGGATTTGAGACAGCATGGTCTCTTGGTTCAAGGTCACTCGGGGTGAGTGTAGGTGGAGTATATTATGTGTTGAATGGAGTTAGTATTATTTCTAAGGCAAGTAAAGATAAATTGGAAGAAGGTATATTGATTAGCCATAGTTGAATTGGCATATTGGGGGTCAGTTATCAGTTCCTTCAGCATGATCAAGTTATGCAGGTGATTTGTGGTGGTACGTGTGAGGCTTGTTAGCCACCTTAATTGATGTTATTTAGAAGCATCCTTCTGTTATGGACGGTTATGCGTAGGAGGATCTCGAAAGGGCAATGGTGGCTTGGACACAACTAAGATCTTTTCATATTCTACTTAACGAGAATTTACTTGTGTGTCGCTATGTTTCTCCTGAAGAGAGTTAAGTGAAAAGTTGCAAACGATGAAGTATTAAACTAGTAGTGATTCCGCAACTATTATTAAAAAAATCATGTTCTATCTTATATTGGCACGTTGGGTGCAGTGAGTACTATGGAAATTTGATGTGAGGATCAAGGTTGCAGTTTGGTGCTGGTAAGAATGTCACGAGCTTGGATGATCAAAAGAAGTGTTGAATCTTTAAAGTGAATTGGTATTGTCTTCAACATCACTTGAGATTGGTGGTTTGCAAAAAAGGCGTTGCATCCTGGTTAAGGATTCTTGATCATTTTTTAGCGTTAGTGCGGCCGGTGGTTTAGATATGCGGACTCATTATTTATTTCGGAAGATTGTGGGAGTGTGTCCCACGGGATGATTGTACATTTAAACCAAGGATGAGGATTGTGGTAATATCATTAATTTGAGAATTTTTGCTCGCTCTATTTATTAGGTTAGTGACTGTGGAGGCTCACTCCGGTTATGAGGGTTGGTCTGATGTATTATGAAAAAACAAGGGGAGTTATTATGGATCTTTGAAAGGCTTTTAGCCTAGTTGCTGAAATCATAAATCGGTTGGAGATTAGTCGATGGATTTTAAATGTGATCAGGGGTATTATAGCGGGCCTGATGTGATCAGATCAACTATGCGCTCTCTATGGAAGAGCAGTTGGGATGTTATTTGGTCGTCGGCTGTTGCAGTTAATGACGTATTATGTTGTATGAATTGTGATACACCTTGGTAGATTTTTTAATTTTATTTGTTGAGGCTCCGCGTGGCGATGACGTTATATCAGCAGAATGACTCTTGAGATTTAGGTCTTGTACCGCACCTCAGTTATGCCCTAGTTTTTGGATTATAGAGTTATATTTCTCCCCATGGAATGGTATTATACATTTAATATGTGTATGACTGATATTCGATATTTTATTGTAATGAGCGATTTAGCTCGATGTGCATCTCTTTATATGAGTTCCAAGTGCGGTTCAGGTGGAACACCGCCATGGGTATGTTATTTTGATTGGGTTGCATTCTGCTATAGTGTGATGTTTAGTACAAATCCCCAAACGTGTTTTATGGGTTCCATGTCTTGTTTTCTGATGAGAGCTCGTACTAGCTGTGAGCATGCATTGCATGTATGATTCGCGAGAGAGGAGTTTGTTCAGTATGTTGCCCGCGTCGCATGTATGATTGGCGAGCCGGATGATTGAACTTCCTTTTCAGAGTTCATTTTCCTTTTGTATCGCATCTTAATTGGTAGCCTATTGGCACATTGCGGCATCAAATGGGACTTTAGATCATGTCCGGGACGGCTTATACTGGAGCAGTTCATACTGTATGAGACGAGATTGATGGATTTAGGATCAGTACAATTTTATTATATGAAGTGTGTTAAGGAGCTATAACCATTTGATGGTTCAGGGTTAGGTAATAATTCTTTCAGGAGTATTGACCGGATGATTTATTAATCCAGCAGTTAGTTATGAATTTCGGCACATCTCATCCATCGTGGCTGTACTGTAAGAGTTAGAGTAAGACTTTTTTGTGTCATGAGGTGCAATGTGATCGTCCGATTCATGGAATTTTGACAATCCTGCTTAGGATATGTTATTGTGGTCCTGTGGATTAAGTGTTGCAGAATGAGGATTCAGCAACATTATGACGTCATGTTTGAGGACAACGTGTAGGAATTGATATAGTGATTGTGTGTTGGAAACATGCCTGTCATAGATTTTTTGATGTTAGAATTGATTTCTAAGGCTTATTTTCTTGAAAAAAAGGGAATATCTTAAGAATTTATCGAGCTAATGAGCTCAAATAAGTTGTTGTAGCGCGGGAAGGTATATGAGGTGTTAAACAGTAATTTAACACCACTTCAGTATAGTTCTTAGCACGTTCGAGGACAAACGTAAGTTTAAATGGTAGAGAATGTAACGAGCCGAACATTCATTTTGAGCCCTAGCACGTTGTTCAATAGATTGAGGCCATGAGTAGCTTCATTTCAGGTGTTATGACTTGTACACATGGTCGTAATTGAATTTCAGGAAGTTCAGAGTTGATTTGGAAAGAGAATTCTCATTTCGGAAGCTTAATGTTGGAAGAATTCACTAAGATTGGATTTCTAAGTGAACGACCTCGGAATTGGATTTTGAAGGTTCCAGTAGGTTCGTATGATGATTTTGTTCAGGGAGCGTTTTGGTGCCTAGTGTGGAAGATAGCATTTTGGAATAAATTTCTTAAGCTTGGCTTGAAGTGCATTTTGGTGTTACCGATGTCTATTTGGGATTCCGAGCTTGTGAATAGCTCTATATGGTTATTCTGGATTTGGGGGCGCGACCGAAAGTGAATTGTAGGTCATTACGGATCCATTTGGCTAAAGATAGAAAATTGAAGGTTTTTGAGAAGTTTGACCAGAAGTGACTTTTTGATATCGGGGTTGGAATCAGATTCCGAAAGTTAGAGTAGGTCCGTAATGTAAAATATGACTTGTGTGCAAAATTGTAGGTCAATCGGACATTATTTGATAGGTTTCGGCACCGAAAGTAAAAGTTTGATGTTCTAAAGTTCATAAAGCTAGAATCGGGGTGTAACTCATGGTTTTTGCGTTGTTTGATATGATTTGAGTATTCGAGTGAATCCTTATTATGTTTTAGGATTGGTTGGTAGGTTTGGTTGAGGTCCTAAGCATCGGGTGGATTAAGGGTGGCTAACAGATCAAAGTCGGAGTTGAAGAATAGCTGAAGCAGCTGATATCTTGTATTTCCGCACCTGCAAAGTTTTGGCCAAAGATGCAGAGCTGCAGAAGCGGCCAGGAAGAATGCAGATGTGGATTTTTGTTAAGAGAGCTGGGACCGCATATGCGGTCAGGGAGCAACAGATGCGGGACCGCACTTGCTGAAAAAGGAAGCCTTGAAGCGGAAGCTGGGCAGCTTGGGAAGGAGCAGCAGAAGTAGTATTTTGACCACACATGCGGAACCAGAGAAGTGGTCAAGGAGCCGCAGGTACGAAAATGCTTGAGGCAGTGAGTCTTTTAAAAACACGGGAGATGGCCAATTTGCTTCCATTTGCATTTTGTATGGGCGACTTTGGAGATCTTCAAGAGGGGATTTTCATCATCTATGTTAAGGTAAGTTATCCCCACCTATTTTGGGTTAAATACATAAATTATGTATGGATTTGAGCAGGAGAATTGTAGAAAATTTGGGATTGAGGGAAGACCTAGAACATTATTGTTCTTGGAATTTAACCATAATTTCGGGGATGGAATTAAGAGAAAATCATATATTTGAGTTCATGAGTTTATGGGTAAACTTTGTCCTGAGGGCATTTTTTCATCTTTTCGTCGGGATTAGGAATTGATAAAAACTAGGTTGTAAAGTATAACTTAGCATGTATTAATGGATTTGTATAATCGTTGGCCAGATTTTGAGGATTGCGCATTAGTTAAAGTCTTCGGATGATTGTAGAATGTCGGTTATAGATCTTCGGAGCGAGGTGAGTCTTCTTTCTAACCTTGTATAAGGTAATTGTCCCCAGAGGTGAGTTAATTGGTAATGTGCTCCTAATTGTGGGGGATAAAGACGCACGAGGTGACGGGAATCCATGTGTAGCTACTATTCTGCTATTGTCTGGGTAGTCTAGGACCCAAAAGCATGCTATACCTTTAATATTTGCAATCTTATTGATGTTTGAATTTCTTAAATCACATTCAATTAGTAAATGAATTTCTAAAATGATTAAACTTCTTTTCTTTAATTGCTAAAAGAGAATCAGATTTTAATACGACAAATCTCCCCCGAGAAATTCTTAATTGAGTGTTTGAGTATGTATCTCTATGTGAGCCCGCGCCGCATGTATGATGCGCTAGCAGGGTGTTTGTTTATTTTATGTTGACCGTATCACAAAATAGTTCGCGAGCATGGTAAGAGATGCATCTATTGTTCCGATAGTTCGACCTCGACAGTGCATAGTTTACATTTTTGTTGGAGCGGATCGTCGTCTCAGCATGATATGCACATGCTTATATTGCTTCCCTAAAATATTAAATGTTGATATCGCCTTTTTGGCTTGACATAAACTGCTACAGATAAAGGAAAAGAAATCTTGAAATATTTTGTTGTTGATTGTTAATGGTGTTTGCCTGTTTTACAGCTTTTTAAGTTAGAATATGATATACTAATCCATGATTTACTCACACTTCAATATATTAATTCTTGACCTCTAGCATGTTTTAATGTTGACCTCTTGTCTCTGCTTTTTCGAGATTATATGGAATACTTGATGAGTATACGTTGTTTCCATACTCATACTACATCTGATGTGCATATTTGTTGCGCAAATTTATTTTGTGGCTAGTGGCTTAGTGGCATAGCAACATTATTGACGCAGAGACTGCATGCACTGTATTTCCCTAAGGCGATTCAGCAGCTAGTATAGTCTCATCAAGATTCTATTTACTTCCTGTCCAATTGTATTTCAGACAATTATTGTGCTTATTTGATTTCTCTTAGAAATGCCAGCAAGAAATTGAACTTGCTAATCAGAGGCTGAGACGGACACAAGCTCAGTCGTACCATAAGGAAAAGACAAAGGAAGAAGGTCTCATGTACTTGTGACATCGGGTTCTGGGATGCATATTGACTTATTCGGAAATTTTAAAATTTATTTAGATGTTTAATTATTCATTTGGAGGAATATATCGAATATTATTTCAATTGTATAAAAGAAGTATTTTTAAAATTATCAAAACAAGAATTTAATTAAGTATTTCAGTTGTCTTGCCTGACAACGTTGTCCGGCGCCACTATGATCCTTATTGGATTTTGAGTCGCGACAATGAGAGCCAAACTAATGGCGTGGAAAATAAATTTTCTGAATATAGCAGGCAAGACAACTCTCTCTCTTTCCTGTCTTAACTCAATTCCTAACCACTATATGCAATTTACCCTCCTCCCTATGAATATCCTCAAAAAAAATTGATAAGGTTTAAAGGGATTTCATATTGAGTACTACTTATGAGAAACGAAAAATTCATCTCATTAATTAGTCACCCGTTTGCAAACCTAAAGCAAAAGATAAAAAATATAAAAAAGCTTTGTAATCCAGATGACCTTTACAAACCCTTCCACCCATGGTCTCAACTCATCATTACTGCATATGCAAACACTCCTAACATTAAAAATACATCTTTTATATGAAAAATATTTAAAAAGGGTTGGAAATATGTTCCAAGGGTATAAATTGGCAACTTCATCACAATTCTAACATGAATATTTGGGAGGCCAATTGGGTCCCTAACCTAGGAAGCCTTAGAAACACAATAGAATGCCCTTTATAAAAAAAATAACTATACTTTAAAACTAAGAGATATTGTTTATGGAAAGAAGTGGCACTTTTCATGTATATCCCTCAATATTCTCGATGATATCAAGGAATCCATATCAAAAATAAAAATCCTTGTTAAACGTCCTAATAATGATTTCCCTATCTGGTGCCTTAATACAAAAGGAATTTTCACAAGCAAAATTTGATAATCCTTTATCAACACTAATGGGAGCAATGAAATGGATTTTAATTGCATTTAAAACTTGCCTTGCCTAAATAAAATCAAATTCTTTCGTTGGCAATGTCTTCACAATAAAATTTCTTGTAGGTAATATTTCTGAAATATTGGCCTTAATACAGACCCTTATTGCCCTATATGTAGAAATTATATGAATTAATCTATTACTCATATCTTCCTTAAGTTCCAAGCAAGCAAAAATCTTTGGCAAATCATTGGATGGCAAAAGATTTATAGGGATGATGGGGAACGCTGGCTCATTCAATTAAAAAATTTTAGCTAGCCCCTCAATAATAATATTTCAAGTTGGAATCTTTTCTTCTCTTTTGCTATTTGGTATAGTTGGATTAATAGAAATAACAACAATAAAAATCATACTAATTTTCCAATAAACATTAATCTCATGATGAATAGAGCTATTGAATTTCGGCTTTTAACTTAAAAAAATGTGCTACAATCTCCAAAGCTACATATTAGGGTTAGATGGCATAAACCACCAATAGGATGGTTTAAATTGAATATTGATGCTAGCTTCCACAAAAACATTCAAACGTGTGGCCTAGGTGGGGTTATCAGAAATACTAAGGGCGACTGGATTGTTTGCTACAACAAATCTGCTCATACAAATGGTTGTCTACAAGCTGAAATCAAAGCCCTACTAGAAAGTTTAAACAAGCCACGAGTGGGGTTTGTTTTCACATCAAATTGAAACGGATTCCACGGAGGTGATTCTATTAATTCAACAAGGAAATAATCTATATGCTTACACTATTCTTAAATGCAGGTCGTTAATGCACCAATAAAAGCAAGTAATCCTCCAGTGCGAATTCCGACAAGGGAATAGAACAGCTTACTAGTTAGCACACATGGGAATTGCCAATGCAAGGAAGAGGAAGAAAGTTTTTGTTGACCCTCCAACTGATGTTAAAATCGTAGTAGATCATGATGTACTAGAACAGTATGTTTTTGAAAAAACTGTTATCATATGATGCTTTTAATACTTTAGCAAGCTTAGGTAATTATCAAAGTGTCCCATGTGACACTTACTACAAATGGCATGCAATACATATTCCTTAACGTTTAATATATATATTTCCTTTTTTCTTATAAAAATATTGCTCAGAACGCAAAACACAGAAATTAAACTTTAAATTGTTTTTTGTTATATCGGCTACATATCTCTATTATCCTTGGTAATTTTACCTGATAAGTTTTCATTTATTTATTTATTTATTTATTTTAAGTAAAAATTGCATGTCCATTTATATAGAAGGTTATCATTTATGTCCGTTTACACGGTCCTCTAACATTATTAAATGGTCATGAATAGACAATGCTTACCAAAATAATAAGTGGTTAGCTTAAGAATGAGAATATTATTGAAAAATCACAAATGACATGACATGACACAACCTATATATTATCATCTTATCCTTTATGTTATTAAGTATTGCTGAAAACATTGTTGTCAGTAATTGTTTCAAACTGTCGTACAATCTAGTATGTGAAATCAACATATAGTATACTTTCTGCTCATGTATAAACTAGACTAGACAAAGGATAATTATTTTAAGATTATGAGCCTCATCAAAAATAAAAGAGCCATCGGAGTCGCGAGACATTCAAGAAAGATATCATACCCTTCATGGCTAGCTTCTACTTCAGAAGAGATCATATTATGGGCATCTAGGATTTGTCCGCGAAGAACTCAAGACCAAGAGGCGAATCATCCAAATTGATCCCCCCAAGTAATACACTCGGGGCATTTTCTCTTATCTGTACAGGTTCAGGGTCAGGTTGTTTGGCCTCGCCCTCCAATTGATCTCCTAAGCGAGGTGCATTCTTTCTGGATGATGGTTTGCATACTTTGTTTGAACTCCCCTCAGAAATTTCATTGGCTCTAGATTGAGCCACATCTACCGCCACCGGTTAGATGTGCTTCGGAGAATCGAAAATTTTCGGGGTACCATCAAACATTCATCATATTCTTCTTCATCCTGATCCCGAAGGCGTTGGGTCATTTTCGGGGATAAGGCTGATGTATCATCCTTAGGCCTTCGAGCCACACTCTTATTTTGCTTCGAGAGATTTTCAGATGACTCTCTTCTTCTTTTCTTTCTTTGGAAGGCTTCGGAACCTCCACTTCATCTGCTGGGGCCGGCCACAAATCGATGGTATCTCCAAGACAAACATGAAATCGAGGTCAATATCCTATAGAAAAAGCATAAGAAAACAAACAAGAAATCTCACAATTGTTTTTGGCTTCCCGTTGGGCCTTTGCCAAATCTGGCAAGCAATGCTCCGAGCAGGAGGAAGCGGAGGCCAGCTTTTGAAGCCAGAACTTGAGGTTCGGGACCCTACCAGGAAACCAAGCAGCAGCTACTCCATCGTAAAACGGTTAGACCAATGAAAAATGTAACTACAGGAAAAAGAAGAGAAAACAGGGTATAAACCTGCTGTGCAATCATGTTTCGTATTGCACTCCATGGGGAACATCATCCAATCAGCATGAATTAGATCGGAGGTCCTGACTAGGACAAATCACCACATCTACCCACAGGTTGTATCCTCAACGTTACTAATAAATAGATATTTTACTGATTGGCATTGCAATTTTATCGAACCCCACGATAAAATCAGGGACTAGACAGTTTGATTTGATAATTGAGGGCAAAAGATATCCCCTCAATTTGACTCGAAAAGAACTTGATTAATTAATTGACTTTCCAAAAGGAGGGGTAGATCTGGCTGAGCATCACTAAATATCGTTGGAAAAATTCAAAAATAACTGGATCAATAGGGCATTGAGTCAGAATCGCAGGGCCCAACGTATATGGGTAGGTGTATACGCTCAATTACCCTGCTTATACATGGTGGTATCCTCCTTGGAGGAAGGAATCACTATTTCTTTATTCTCCTATTTACAATCTTCCTTTACTTGCTTGGCATCAGCCTTGGTCACAAGACAAACATATCAATACATGATCTTGCATCGGCCTGGTGTTGAAACAGGTTTGTCAATTTCAAATCCGGATGTTATTTCCCATGGTTGTGGAATACACTCCTCGATATGAGGAGGCACTAATGGTTTACACTTTGCCGATCGAGAAGATGATGAAGATTTTTCCTTATAGTAAATCGGTTTGAAGGTTTTAGCCATTGCAATACGGAAGATCCAAGAAAGTGAAGAGTGTTGATAAGTGAGTAGAAGGGAGATCTCGAGGAGATTGAAAAAAAGGGTAATGAGACTTTAAAAACAATATGGGAATAATATTTGTAAGGATGCGGAATCTGTCTATTTATAAAGGTCACTTAAGCGTGCTGAAGAAGAAAAAAGGCCGACCGTCACCCTCCTCCAATTAATCATTCTTGGAACCGCACAAAAAGTAACTTTTCAGTCGCTTCAACCGCTTGGCGTTAGAACCAAGGCACCAAGCATTAATTCATCAAAAAACCACAAAGGGAAGCCTATCCAAGGGTGTTCATCGTCGGAACTCTGCTCAGGTGCGGGATGCAAAAGTTAATAGATGATAGTGCCGCCTCATTCAATGGAAAGCAAAAGTAATAAGCGCCACATTAGGTTGAAGTTAAGATAGATGAGCAGTAGTGTAAAGTTCGCATATCTTCTGATACAGGAAGAATTTGGTGCCCTTCTATCATTGCTTCGAGCAAACAAAAACAACAACAACACCCAGTATAATCCTACTTAGTTGAGTAGAGCTTTATAAAAGGGAGCCTTTACATAACTAGTAAAGTTGCTGCCATGTGACCTTGTGGTCACAAATTTGAACAACAAAAATTAGATGATTAGAGGAAGAGATAGAGAAGGGAAACGGCTAAAAGTTGATGAAGAAGGAATGACTGTAGTTTTTGTTTAGCTAAGTAATCCCCTATTTATAGAAAGCCAGTGACGGAGCACTAGTGGTCGGCCAATGCTGGCATACATTCAATGCTTTTAGGGTAACAGACAGGAAGGGTGTTCAATGCTTTTAGGAAAATGGACAGGCGAGTCATTTCGATCACTTCAAGCACCATCGTCACGAGCATGGTGTCATCGCATGAGGCTCGGGAAAATCAAGGTTCAAATCGTTCCTCATCATCTTATTCTAAGAAACGCAAGGATTAACTGTATGTGGTCAATATCAAGGAGCCTAATGTCGAAGTCTTAAATTGGGATATGAGTCTGATTCTAGGAAACTCGAGGTAGAGGTCAGACCCGGTTGGAGGACTCACACCTCGAGGAAGAAGATTGAGGACCCGGCGCAACCTACATTGAGGGAATTGCGATCTCGAGAGTACTCAAGAAAGAGCAGGAATTTCTCATGGACACGTAGATTAGGGTATAAATTAAAGGATAAGAAATTGTACGAAATGATACATGTTTGTACTATGTTGTTATGCACCTGTACCAAAAGAACTCTTATCTCAATTAGGAATGTACTTAATTGGGATTTTCTTCTATTATATAAAGGGGACCCCAATCATTTTGTAAGGATTATCACACATTATTCACTGTAGTCGAATATTCTACTATGCTTTACTTGTTTAACGTGCTCAACAAGTGTTCTTCAGCTTTATTGCTTTTACTTAACTTTATTCATACTTCAATGTTCTTAGCTGACCTCGAGGCTCCCAAGAAGGTCAAGCTCGATGCCCTCATTATTATAGCAACACTTGTTTGGTACATCAATTCTTCTTATTTAAACTTAATATTACTTTTATATTCACTAGTATTTAAATAAATCACATATCTTTAACACCAGAAATTATATTTAATTATTACTCCATTTTTCGAGGTAAACACTATCCAAACAACAAATCTATAAAGAAAAATACCAGATAATGTATAATGAAGAAAGAATATATAATTCTAAAAATAAATAGAAAAGCAATAATGACGGGGGATTGATAGTGGCTAAATTACAAGATCGAGAATTAGATATACTTATAGGGACACCCCAATTAAACACATTATTTACCCTAAGGCTGTATCCGGTTCCGGTTCTGGGTCTATTTGGGTAAACGGTTCCGGTTCTGGCGGTTCCCGGTTCTGGCGGTTTCGGTTCTGGCGGTTCCCGGTTCTGGCGGTTCCGGAGCCGGAACCGGAACCATACGGTTCCGGAACCACCCGGTTCCGGTTCTGGCGGTTCCAGAACCGCGGATCTGGCGGTTCCAGGCGGTTCCCGGCGGTTCTGACCTTTTTTTTTTTTTTTTAAATTAAATATCTTGTATAGTAGAGATTAGTATATTGTAGAATATATTTTTATATGGTGTACTATGTTGTTACTATAGCATATATTATGTTTGGAAATTAGTATATATTCAAAATAAGTAGCGGTTATTGGGTTTCTATATTCGTACGCCACTACTAAGCTTTCATACATGTAGTTCCACCTAGTCGGACAAGGTTTAGGAACCTTTCTTTCTCTAAGGCCACTTTCGTCACATTTTTTATAATATTCTCTAAGTCTTCTTCTACGGTTTGAATAAAAAAGCCAATTAAGAGCGAATTTAACTTTTTCAATTTCTATGTTTAAAATTCTCATACCATCTCCAACAATTAAATGATAAATATGGCATATACATCTAACATGGAAAATATTTGTAAAAGCAGGATTAAGTTTTCTAGTTAAAATACCTATTGCAGTTGTGTTGCTACTAGCGTTATCCATGGAAATTGACATTATTCTATCACTAAAACAAAAATATCTACAAACATCATAAACAGTGCTAGCAATAAACTTACCTGTGTGCCGTGAATTAATTATTCTATATGCTATAATGCGTTTTTGCATGGTCCAGTCTTCGTCTATCCAATGACTGGTCACGGTTAAATAATCACAATCATTTCCACTTCTACCAATATCAGTTGTAATAGACATACGATTACTTATATGAGTAAATAAATAGCGCAAGTACTGTTCATATTCATGCTTATATTTATAAATGTCGGCCTTAACTGTGGCGCGAGGCCAACCTTTATATGTAGGATTAAATACTCGTCTAATATATTGAATCCAAGCAGGATTAGAAGCAAAAGAATAAGGTAAACCGTAATCATTTTAGCTAATTCTTCACGATCCTTATTAGGATCGTAGTACAATATACCTCCGGTGACAGTGTTTATTCCTGGTTGAACCATGTTAGAACCAGTACTTTGGTTAATTGTAGTATCAGGACTTGACTTCCCCTCTTGTTCCGCTTTCATTTGAAAATATCTAGCCTTATCGCTAGGATGTGTATATATATGTTTAACTAAACTACCTGTTCCGCTACGATCACCCGTATACCTATGAACAAGTTCTTTACCACAAGTTTTGCATTTAGCCCTATCTTTATCTCTTAGTTGAATAAAAAAATGCCAAACTAATGAAGTTTCTGTACGTTTCCGAGGTTGTCTACTAAAAGTGGGAGTTTGTACGGGTGGGTGTTCTGGGTCACTAGGAGCAGGACTAGTAGGTGTATCATCTAAATCTACCGGAGGTTGGGTTTCGTCATCATCATCACCCTCATTTCCCTCTGATATTGGTGCATTAGGATAAAGCAAATTCATAATATCATCATCTATTCTATCACCGACTGCTATATCATGTAGAAAATTAACATCGCTAAATTGAAAACACGGGTGATCACTATCAAGTATTCCTAAGTTTTCATTAGTATTTCTAGGTTGGCTACTAGTTTGAACTTGTTTATCTTTTCTAGGTCTGGGAGCCGGGGGAGGGGTAGGATTTTGGCTACTACTTTCACCGGATTTAGATGTACCTTTTTCGAACATTTTTTTCAATGAAAATGCCATACTAATTATAATTAAGGAAAATATCAACACACAACAAATATTCTTAGCACATAAGAGTTGAAACGAGTTTACCGGATTGACGAACAACTTCTTGAAAATTGACAATCGTTGTAATTGAACACTTGAAAACTTCAATTCACCAACTTCACAATGTTTCATGAATTTGCAACAAAAATTAAGCACTTGCACAGAAAGATTGTAAGAGAGCTTGAGAGAGATTGAGTAAGATTGATGAATTGGTGAATTAAAATGAAAGAATGAGGGGGTATTTATAGTTGAGAAATGGGAAATTGTGTAATTATATAAAGTTTGGGGTTAAATTAAATTTGAGGGGTCAAATGGCTAAATTTTAAAAATGCCAAACGGCTATTTCTGCAATACCAACGTTCTGATTTTCAGAATTTAAAAAAAAAAATTTTTTTTTTTTAAAAAAATGACCGTTGGGAACCGGATAGAACCGGAACCGGACCGGTTCCGGCGGTTCTAAACGGTTCCAAACGGTTCCGCCAACGGTCCGAATTTAAAAAAAAAAAAATTTTTTTTTTTAATATCAGAACCGTTTGGAACCGTTTAGAACCGCCTGAACCGGTCCGGTTCCGGTTCTGGCGGTTCCGGTTCCACGGTTCTAAAGGGTGGAACCGGCCCGGAACCGCGGAACCGGAACCGCGGAACCAGAACCGTATAACTGGAACCGTTTAGAACCGCGGAACCGCCAAAACCGCGGTTCCGGTCACGGTTCCGGTTCGAAACCGTTATTCGTACAGCCTTAATTTGCCCCAATTCCAAAGAAAAATTAAAAAGAAAGCTGAAACCAAGCATGTGCAGTCACTATTAATCATTTAAGCAAATGGCAGCACAAATACTTTAATCATAACCTGGTTAAATCGTTTTCATTAGATTATCGTTTTGGATATATTTCATAAAAGGGAAAAGATTTTGGTCCTTCTTCAGAACCGTCCTTGAATTATTAGACAAAAGCTGGAGGCAGGTTTTGTTCAGTCACCAAATTAAGCTTCTTTACAAAATAACGCAATTTCTTTTTTAACGCTAAAGTAAAACAATCACACGACTAATAATTTTCTTTCCCCAACCACCCCTCCCCCTAACTACCAGAAAATCGCTATTTTTCGTCTGAAAATTCCGACTACAAAATAGCCGTCGAAATTCTGATTGTATAGTTCCGACGGTAGTGGTCGGAAGACGAAAAACTAATTTGTCTTACATCCCTACTATATGGATGAGTCCCAAAGTTAATTGATAATTTTTTAGACATAAAATATGTTTTAAATGGTAAAAAAAAGTTACAAAAGATACGTAATTCGTGTTACTGTAGTGCGAATTACTTTAACGAAAATTTAGCCAGTTACTACGAATTACTAAAAAAAATAAAAAAATTGTAATTCACAATATAACACTGCGAATTATAAAAAATTTCTTTTTCCTAACTTGTACTGCGGTTTTTTTATTAATTGAGCCCTAACTGACAAACATTAATTTAAACACATTTGGGAACATTCAATTGTATAATAACTAACTATAAAAGGGAACAGTTCCCAATATTGAATATGTTCCCAATAAAGGGGTGGAAGATTGTGTCATTGGGAACTGACCCACGTTTCACACAAAGACATTTATCTCCCTGCATGAGATTACCTCCGTCCTTTCTCATTATATGTTTAGCAATTTTTCCTTTTTAAACTGTCAAAAAGTACAAATTTTTTTCATTTAGAAAATTTTAAATAATAAAACAAAAAAATTCTAAGACTTATTTTAAGTGATAAATTTAATACAACAACAATAACAAACCCAATGTAATTTTACAAGTGGGCCTCAAGAGAGTAAAGTGTACACAATGTCCCTACATAGGAAGAAAAAAGTGAGGGGCAAAAGTTATAACTTTAAGTCTTTTTTATAAAAAAATTTATCCAAATAAACAATATTGCTAGTCACCTTAGGCCTTTATAGGTAATTTTATCCTTAAACAGGAGTATATCCCTTCCTTCTTTTTTTTTTGGCAAGTATATCCCTCCCTAGCAAGTAATGACAGAGTAAAAACAATGATATTTTGTAAACATGACGGATTGTGGTCTTCATCGAATTTGACGATCTATAAATTGTTTTTTTTTTTGTAATTTGCAGTATTATAATGCGAATTAAGAAGTTTATTTTAATAAATATTAAAATTTTAAAAAAATTAATTAATAGTTTTACCTAATTCGCAGTACAATACTGCGAATAACAAATTTTTTTAAATAATTTGTAGTATTGTATTGCTAATTACTTTAGCGGCTAAATTTCCGTTAAAGTAATTTTTAGTACAAAATTATAAATTACCTATTGTGTAACTTTTTTTAACATTACAAAATACATTATATCTAAAAAAATCATTAATTAAACTTCAGACTCCTATATTGACTACATCTACGACAACAGTGGTCGGCATCTTCGCGTAAAATTTGCATTTTCAAATTTTAGACTTTAGTCAGTGAAATCATATGAAAAAAGTAAAAATAACTTGTTTACCTAAAAATGCTTATAACGACTAAATTTTATTAGTGATTTTAAAGATATGTAATTTATTTCAATATTAATTGATAACCTAGAAATACAAAATAGAAATGAAAGAAATAAGTGAATCAAACTAATGTTACTCAGCAGTAGTGACCACGAGATGAACTAAGAACAATAAAGTAAGAACAATAAATGTAAAGGACAATTCTGATGAATAGTAAGAGAGAAAAGCAAGATAGTATATTCTTTCACAATTATTTACCGTGAAAATGGTAACAATAATTTAATTAGTAAATGAGATTCTAAAAATATGTATTCTATTCTAGAGCTAGCTGTTAGAGCAGTTGATGCTGAAAATGCTAAGTGTAATGATAAAATGCGAGCTAAAACGAAAAAGTAAGCAAACTGAAGGCCCTTGTAACGACCCGACTAGTTGTTTTGCATTATAGAACCCCGTTCCTTTAAATACTTTCACACTTGCTTTGACTAATTATGACTTGCGGGGATTGCCAGTTCGGAAGTTAGTAGAGTTTTGAGCAAGAATATGACCATTTGCTTCTTTAAGTTTTTCTAAAAAGGCCAAGTTTGACTTCGGTCAACTTTCTTGGAAAACGAATCCGGATTTGTGATTTGACGATCCCGGAGGGTCCGTGGGAAATATGGGACTTGGGCGTAGGCTCGAAATTGAATTTTGATATTCCTAGTCCGAGTAGTGAATTTTTTTGAAATTGTTAACTTAGACTTTTAAAGAATTTAATAAACTAAATAATATTTGATTTCCTACGTATCAGGTTCGGATTTTAGTTTTGAAATTTGGTACAGATCTGAAATATCAGCTAAGACTTAACCGTAAAATTTTGTGTCAATCTGAGTAGTATAAGGGCGTTTTGACCCATTAGAAGAAATATTCGAACTCTAAGATTCAATGATTTGATTCATTTGGTTTTGGGCTTTATTCCTTGATTTAGCGTTGTTTTAAGTGTTTTTGAGGGTTCGAGTAGGTCCGCCTCGTGATTTTTGACCTGTCAGTATGTTCTGGCGGGGCTCGGGAGCCCCGAGCGACAAATGGACGAGGTTCGAATGAAGTTGGATTTTGAAAGGAACCAAGTTTGCTGCTTCTGTCATAACCGCTTCTGGGCTCTTGAACCGCAGAAGTGGGACCGTAGGAGCGGTCAGTGGTCCACAGAAGCGGATGGGGACAGCTCAGGCAAAATCGCAGAAGCGATTTTTGGACACAAAAGCGGTCCCGCTTAGGCGGCAGATCGACCGCAGAAGCAGTCTAGTTAATTTGGGTCAGGACCGTAGAAGCGGCCCAAGACCGTAGAAGCAGTGGCCGCAAAAGAGTAAGTCATTCCCCAGAAGTGAAAAGGGCTGGGCAGAGAGGGTTCATCTAATTCGAACCCATGGCCATTTTCTTCACTTCTCACTCTCTACTTGAGCGATTTTGGTGATTCCAAAGGGGGATTTTAACATAATATCGCAAGGTATGTAATCCCTACTCTTTTTTAGTTTACATACATGAACATTATATATATTTAACACTAAAAATGATGTAAAATCAAGGGGTTAGATCTATACATAGGGTTTAATAAAAAAATTAAGATTTAATCAAGTAATTTGCCATGTAATGAACTAGAAATCATACATTTGTGATCCTTAGGTGATAGAGCAACTTTCTTCGAAAAATTTCGGCATCCGGGCATGTGGGCCCGGGGTAGGAATTTAGGAAACTTATAGGAAAGGTTGGAAAATCACTTAAATAGCGAGAATTCAACCTTGTACGCATTTATTGACTAGTTCTAAAGTTGTTTAATTAGTTTGTGCTCATTCAGCTTCGCGTTGAAGGTTTGGGGCTTGTTCTTGATATTGGAAGTGCGCTTTGGAATGAGCTGAGTCTCCTTTCTAACCTCGTAACAGGGAAATGTACCTTTAGGACTAATAAATCACAATTTACTATTAAATGCGGGAGCTACGTACATACTAGGTGACGAGAGTCCGTGCGTGGCTACTGTAAAGTTAAATGTTTGGGTAGTTTAGGACCCACGTCATGCCTAATTTGAGATATCTTTTATTTGAATATCGATATGATCTTTAAGATATGGTAGAGACTAGAGAGGAATGGAAGTGAATATATGAATATTACTGAGCCTTGTAAAGATTTTCATGTGTATAAATGAGCCATGTGTGCATTGTTGATGTTTCCTTGATATATGTGGATCGGGCCGATCGCCTCGGTGAAATAGACACATCTATGGTTTGGGCCGTTCGACCCTCGGCAGTGCACAATTTATATTCTTTTAGAGTGGGCCGTCAACCTCGTCATGATTGCGCATGATATATGTGCTTGAGCTTAGACATTTCATGATTAATTGCTAAGTATATGGAAGAAGGGTAAATAATAAAAGAAATATGATTAAGAGCATGATTTGAATTTGATTTTAACTGTTGCTTCATTGTATTATTAGTGCTTTATATTGTACATCATTATTATGATATTATCTTGACCTAGTAGGTATCAAGTCGATCTCTCGTCTTTACTTCTTCGAGATTAGACGGGATACTTACTGGGTACACATTATTTATGTACTCATACTACACTTTTATACTAAAATCTACAGGGTATGACGCTGATTCATCTGGGTTATCAACCTGATCGCGCCAGTGAGCTGCGGTAGAGACTTCTACAGTGAACTGCTCCTCTTCCTACGCCGCTCAGCAGCCGGATGGAGTCTTTTTTTGTATTTTTGCTGTCTGTCCTTATTTCATAAAGTAGGAGAGATGATGTTGTATATTCTACTAGATGCCCGTACTTGTGACACCAGGTCTTGGCACACAATGTAGTTGATATTTTTTTAAGCAAATATTCCACTAGGCAGGCTGCCTAGTGGCTAATATATAAATAAAATCCCAAAATTGTCTCCAAAGAATATAAAGTGTCTAAATGGCCTTAAAAATGTATGAAGCTACGAGCTACTACTAATGCTAGAAAATATGAAACTACTACACTAGCTATTACATCAAGTGTTGCAGCATAAGTCCACCTCCTATCTGTGTATGTGAATCCAAATGGCAATGGAAAATACCAAGCAGCACCTATAAATCTCTCACCGGGCGCCAAAGTATGCACTTCAAATACCAAATTGGATACGAAACCAAAACACAAACAACACGAACTTAGCAATGCTATAAAGAACCATACATAAACCACCTGCCTCGTTAGAATGCTAATCTTATATACTATGGTATCATCCTAGGCTGAGTGTAGAACCACACTAATACCAATGACAACACAATACACTTGATAAACCAAGCCAAAACTGAAGTAGGAACAGCTGCAGACTAGGATAAGATCTCCCATGAACAGCTACAGCTTCTATCATGGATAGCATGATCCTAACATATAAGATAAATTCCCAGACCAAACATGAAATCACAGAAGTGCAACATCTACAACATACCATCTGCAGGCTCATCAACTGTTTGACAATAAAGAGATAGTCTTCATGCAGCTCATAGAGATCGAATTGCAGCCATATCCATAGGACTGTAACAGCCAACACAGTACTTTTCTCTATCAGAATTTTAGTAACATGTGATGCTAATGCATATACTACCTTAACCTGACTGATAAGCTATCTAAATGTCGTTAAACAATCCTCAGATTGAGCATGAAACCATGCTAATACCACCGAGCAAACAATGTCCAGACAACCTTATCGTAGGTTTAGGCATCAGATCAATTGTGTTGTCCATCAATCTGGTGCTTTTCTCTTTTCTATCCTAACCCTAAGATTAGGAATATGAGCTTTGTCCATGTTAAATAGCACCTTTTGTTCAGTTGATAGCTCATAGAAGTGTTGAAATGTGACTGTACGTGCAAAAAAGGAACATGGTTAGCTATAAAATCTGTTACTTTGTTGCCCTCCCTTAGCACATGTTGGAATATCACATTATATGGTTCCTTTATCTTCTTAACCCTCCTCACTTCTGCACCTATTGCCCATGGAATCTCCCATTCATTCTCAATTATCTTCTTCATAATCAATGAGTTAGTCTCCATAGTCATGGATGTAGTGGCTGCTCTACACAATATTGAAGACCTTCCACAATTTCCTTCGCTTCAGCCACAATGTTTGTTTCCTCTCCTATCTCCCTTGCTTTAGCAAATATCATATCTCCCCTATGATCCCTAACATAAAATGCCCAATAACTAAGACACGGATTTCCCCTTGAAGCTCCATCTGTATTACACTTGAACCTCCCTTCATATGGTAGATTCCATGTCACCCTTCTACTAACTACAACTAGCTTGTACCCTTCAAAGTATCTGAACATCTCTGGCCATACCATTGGGATCCCATGAAGCCAAGTATATCTTACCTTTGCCAAGTAGTACAATGTCTTATTCACCTCATGTATCACCCTACTACAAGACATTGATCCACCATACTTCATTGTGTTCCTTTTCTTCCAAATTTCCCATGGAATTATCGCGGAAGCTTCTTGAAACATAGGTCTAAATTATGGACAACATTTTGCATTCCACCATTCCCTCACAACTTGATGTACCTGCATCATATTATTTAGCAAACCTGCTGCACGTAAGAAGTACTTCCACACATTGTTTGTTGTCTCACTAGTCAAAAACAAGTGCTGAAATGAATCCTCCTATGATGGTACACAACACCAACACTTTGAAACTACCATGTAACCCCATCTTATCCATTTATCATCTGCAGGCATTTTCCCTCTCCACACTCTCTATAAGAAAAAGGATATTTTAAAAGGTATCCCTCTAGTCTAGATCATTGTAAACTCAAGCTTGCTAGGCTCCCTATGCCTCAAACTTCTCCATGCACTACTTACAGAAAATTTACCTGATGGTGAGGTAATCTACCTAGGTGTATCCCAGTAGTCATCATCATGATAAAACTGTATTTCCTCTCTAATATGATGAGCAATGTCCTCAGTGAAACCGTGATGCAGTAGCTCACCATTCCATCGATCTTCAATCCTCAAATCAGATACCTCCTGCAATTCTTTATTTATAGGAAAGTCTGGTGGCACTACAAGAACCTGTCTAGTTTTCATGCCATACATTAGTAGAAGCCCTATTCATCTTCCATAGATTTCATGCTCCACTTCTTCTCTGGATTCCAACATCTTCCTCCATACATGAGAGCCCTCTCTAAACAGAACTACAGTAGGTAATTCCTTCTTGCAATACTTTTTCCACATAAAATTAGACCACAGGGATTTGGTAGTTCTAAATCTCCACCATAGTTTTGAAAATAATGCCTTGGACACATCAAACAAAGATCGAAAACCTATCCCCCTCCTCCTTAGGTAGACATAGGTTCATCCACTTAGTCCAATGTCTGCTTCTTCCCTCGTCCTTATTACTCCTGAAAAACTTTGCAAATATTTTATGAAGGTGTTCTAACACATGTTTAGGTGGATCTAATATTGAAAGCATGTGTGTAGGAATGCTTTGTAGTACACGTGATATCAATGTTGCCTTACCTCAATATGAGAGAAATTTACCTTTCCATGAGTCAAGCTTTTCCTTAAACTTTTGTATCAGATCATTAAAATATTTCTTCCTTCTCCTAGTGTAAAAGATATGGCATCCAAGGTATATAAATGGGAAGCTTCCTTTTGAAAATCCTGTGATAGCAGCTACTGAATTAACCAAGGCACTAGATACTTTTTAATGCATATAAAAGGAGCTCTTGTTCTTATTAATCATCTGACCTGGTGTATTTTCATACAACGTCAATACCTCCATTACCTTTGGATGTGAATAAGGGTCAGCTGATGCAAATATAATCGTGTCATCTGCCATATGCCAAATGGTCCAAAGGATCTGACCATTTTGGCATACCAAATCCCCTAAACTGCTAATCTTCAAACAAATTATTCAATGATCTTGAAAACACTTATGCAGATAGGATAAATAAGGCCGGTGAGATAGGATCTCCTTGCTTCACACCCCTTGTAGAATGAAAAAATCCATATGCTGGTCCGTTAACTATTTGAAATAGGGTTCCATATCATGTTAATGAAACACTCACCAAATCACATTCTTCTCAACACATGTAGCAAATATTTCCAAGACACCCGATCGTAAGCCTTTGCCATGTCTAGTTTGATCACTATATTGGCATGCTTCCCTCTATATCTGATGTCTGTAACAATCTCACGTGTCAACAATATATTCTCTAATATACTCCTACCTTTAACAAAGCCTGACTGATTTGATGATATCAATGAACGAAGCATACCTTCCAATCTATCATTAACCACCCTTGAAAAGACCTTATTTATGAAGTTGCTCAAGCTTATAGGCTTAAGGCCCGAGAATGTTTGCACCTGTGGTTTTTTAGGTAGAAACACAAGATTAGTATGTGTTATGGACTTGGAAAATGGATTAACTTCAAAAAATAACATCACCATTGCATGAATATCTTCTTTAACAATGTCCCAACATGCTTGAAAAAAGAGTCCAGAAAAACCTTCTGGACCACTTGCACTCTCACTGCTAAGAGCGAAGAGTGCATTCTTCATCTGTTCTATAGTTGGCAATCTATAAATTCCAAATTCTGGTCCATAGTGACCATTGAAGGTACATTAGTCAGCATGTTAAAGTCTACCGGATCTACTTCCATAGCAAATTGTTTATGAATAAATTCCACTGCAGCTTCTGCTAGTTTCTCTTGATGTTCAATCCATGATCCATCCCCATGCTGAATTCTTTTCAATTGTAACTTTTGCCTCTTCCCATTGATACAATTATGAAAAAACCTTGTGTTCCTATCACCTTTTTCAAACAATGTCATACCTGCTTTTTACTTCCAGTATTGCTCTTCTATACTCAGGTACTTTTTTAGCTCAGCTGGAGCTCGCTATAGCACCATTCTATTTGTAACGAAAGATCATCCTCAAATAGCATCTCCTTGACTCTCACCACATCCTCCCTAATAGCTAGCTGTTTAAAGATATCCCCATAGGTCAATTTACTCCATTTAGATAGGGCAGTCTTAATCCTCTTCAACTTCTATTTGAACATCAAAAAAGGATCCCCCACTAAGTCTGCAACCCAATTCTGCCTCACCACCTCCATGAATGTTTCATGCTTTGTCCAGAAGTTCAAAAATTTGAATGGCTTTACAAACTTCATAACTTCTTCTCCACAAGTCTTTAGAAGTGGTGCATAATCTGAACCTGTCCTAATCAGATGTTCCATCTCAATTGTAGGAAATAGAGATTTAAAAGGAATGTTGACAAGAATCCTATCCAGCCTCTTAAAAATGCATTCTTCATTAGGTATTCCATTCCACCAAGTAAAAAGGACTCCCTTTGTACCCCAAATCAAATAGTCCACATGAGTTTACATAAAAGGAAAAGTCTTCACTCTCTGATGGATAAACTGGTAACCCCCTATCTTCTCCTCCTCTCCAAGAATAACATCAAAATCACCTCCTACTAACCAAGGCAATTCCATATCACTAGCCAAGCAATACAAATTCTCGCATAATTCTAACCTTTCTAATGCACTACATTTTGTATAGACAAAGGTCATCATCATGTACATATGAAGCTCCCTATGATACACTCTCAGAGTCATCTGCTGTTGAGTATCACTTAGTAGCTCCCATTCAACCATAACATCAATGAATAACCCGATCTTTCCATTCACATTTGAAATTGCATTTTCCATTCCTAATCTTCTACTATATTTCTGAATAAATATCTTATTTTTTGAAAAGTCTCCGTAAGTGCTATAGTGACAAATCCATGTTGCCTCAGCATGTTTATAACTCTTTGAAAAACCTGCTGAGTATTAACAGACCTAATGTTCCATATAAGAGTTTTGATCATCATCTGGCAATTCCTGAAGCGGCCCTTTTGGGAAAAATTCTTGTAGGTTGCATTGGCTCTTTAAGTTGATTTTTCTTCCCTTTTCTTCCACTTTTACCTGCTGACGTTGGTGATAAATCCCCTTCCCTAGATACAACTTTAAAAATCTAAGCTGTTGACTTACCATCTTCGTCACCCTCATATTGTAATTGTCGATCAATCAAGTTTTTCTTAATATCATCTGGAAACTCTTTGTGAGTAATGATGTCATGAAGTACCTGATTTAGAGACCTCAATGGCACATTTAATTGAATCTGCATAGGTGATTCAATTCTTGAAGCACATGCTACTACCTGTGTTTTCAAGTCCCCTACCTCCTTTGAGACAATATCATGTTCAGCTGGTTCATACGGTACTTGGGATGCTCCATGTTGCTCTATCTTCCTCTCCATATTTTCCAAATTGTCCTGCATCAATTGAAATTGAAGGGCATACACCGATCCTAAATCTGGTGTTACTATAGCAAGATCACCAGGATTTACTGTTCCATTGGGATCTCTCTCCTTCCTATGATCAAATTGTTGGTCCTTGCACATTGTGTCCTCCCTTGTATCCTTAGGAACAGCGTCATCAAATCCCTTCTCCAACGCATACTCCGGAATCCATTAACAATGCCCAAAATCTCACCAGTTTCACTAGGTTTTACTGTTCCATTAGGGTTCTATTAATTCCTTGATCCTTCAGCTGATCCACCTTGATCCCCAGCTCTCTTATGTGTTCCTGCATCTTCTCCACCTGATTTCCCAAGTTTTCCATCTACATTGCTCCAATTACACTCAACCCTAGCTTGTGGACAGCTAGGGTTTACTGTACCTTCAGTAGTTGTGACAGTCTTTTGCAATTGATGACTGTCCTTTGCTTCTTTGTTCTCAATTACCTTTTTTGCCCCACTTTGCACTTCCATTTCCTCTACCTCTTCTCCTCAAGATACTTTAGCAGAATTAACTTCATTACATTCATCATATTGTCCAAGCTCCTCTGATGGTATCACTTGGCAAGAATGATTTGCAGTGACATTCAACTGCCTCAATTCCTCTTTACTAGTACCAAATCTCTTATTTACTCAATTAATAGTTGAATCCTTGTTGGCTTTAGGAGAAGATGAGGGAATCCTAGTAGGACTATGATTGTTAGCTTTTTCCATAGCATTTCCAACCGCCACTTTCTTTACGCGTATTAGTTCATGTTCAGCTGCCCTATTTCCAGTAGAATTAGGGCTAGAATCCAGGTTTTTCTTAGATTCCTTTGTCCTCTCCTGCACCTCCTTAGTTTTGTCTTTCATCTTGTTCCATCTTCTCACAGTTGCTGTTATCCTCTACCTTGCCCTACGTAATTTGTAAAGGAGGGTTTTGCACCTCCTCTACTTCGAGTGCGTTAAATTTATTCATTGTTGCAATCTCCTCCACTTTGGCCTTACCCCTACCTTTGTCCCCTTGTCTTCCAGCTTTGTCATCAATAATGTGTCCTCTTTTATCTCTTTGATACTTATTTTTCCTTGCCTGCATCCATTCTTGCTTTGCTTGATTGGTAGTAGGTTTCCCAACTACCTTTCCACTAGCTAATACCTTAGTCTTGTTTGCAGCAGTTCCAACTACATCAGAACTCACCAACAACTCCCTCTCTTTGCCTTGCTCCTTGATTTCTCCATCGAATTTTTTTTGTTGTTCTGGATGAACAACCCAGCATTCCTTCTCATTGTGACCTCGCTTACTACATTTCTTGCAATATTTAGGCATGTAATCATACCTAATCTTGACCCGTTTAGACTCCTCAGGACCAGTCTCATCTACCTCCTCAATGATCTTAATTCTTTGAGGCAAAGTTGCGAGCAAATTTACCTCAACCTTAACATTTGCACAACTAGGTCTTGTGCCGTTCTATGTGGCAAGATCAACACGTAATGGTGTACCTACTGCATTAGCCAAAGAAAATAAAAACTCCTTACCAAAGAAATTAGGAGGAAGATCTTGAAAAGAGATCCACACTATTGCAATTGGTGTCTCAACATCTGGAGACCACCAAGGACTCCACTTCGTGCATCTCATATGCTAAAATTCCCCTTGAGCTTTCAAATAAAATGTAGGCTTTGATAGTAGATGAATATAATCCTCAATTAATGACAATTTGATCAAAACATGTGACTATTATATCAATGCACTGGATTGGTATTGCCTTCCTCAATTCTTGGAACACATGTTTTTCATAAGAAAATTTTTCCAAGGACTGCCAGATGCAGTCCTTGTTGTAATATGGATTGTTTAACCTATGATTTCTTCCATCTCACCATTGGTTCACCATGTAAAACCTCGACTGGTTTTAAGTTTACACTTCTTACGTGCATGAGAGCATTTAATGCTTGAGGCTGGAATAATTTTGCATAGGATTGGACTTTATTTTGGATTGTAGGATGTTGTTGGATTTGTTTAGGATTGAAGGAGGACTGACCAACCTCCAGAGAAGCCTGGGCAGTGGCCGGCGCAGCCATGAAGGCTAGGTTTGGGCGTCAAGCTTAGGGTTTTTTAGGAGAGAGAAGTGAGCATTTTCCATTCCGTTGTTACCAGTAGATATTTATTTTGGTATTTCATACTTATTTTGCCACATTATAAATCTTTACTGGTCTTGGATTTAGCTTTAGTAAGATGTATGATATCTTTTCTTTAGCCAAGGTAAAATGAGAACTTAAATCATAAATTTCATAGTTGGCTGGCCTGACAACGATGTCGGGCAACATCATGACCTGTTAGGGAAAATGGGTCGTGACAGGCCTGTTGTCCGAGTGCGGAGCAAGTCGATGGAGTCCTTGAGACCGAGACTTAGTCCTAGTTCGAGCTATCCGAGTTAGTTGGGATGGGGATAATTAGCATAAATATGAATAAGTAAGTCTCTTTACTGCCAATATTGAGCTGGGAGGTGAAGAACATTTAGGAGAACAACAAACGATAAAGTGGCCTCGGGCCAATGATAACGAAAAGCTTAGATGAGAAGAAAGAGAGATATTATTCCACTTGTTGAGAAATGGAGCAACATCAGCCTTTCACAAAGTGATGTGAGTCTCCTTTATATAGGTGGGGAGACTCAGCTACAAGTATGTGGGGGTTGACTACAAAGTGCGGTGATGGGATGGCTTGACGTGATGCTTTAGCGTGGGTCATGGATTGGTTGAGTCAGTCAGTCATAGCCTGGTGCCTAGTGAGTTTCTCCTTCTATCCTGGCTTTGACCTTTTCTTCCTCTGAGTTGAACTTCTGTGAGCTTGGAGTTTGATAATTCGATCGAGACCTCCCACCCTCGATGTTTCGGGGTATGCTTCTGAAATGCCTCGATAGCGAGAAATTGTGTCCTCCAGTTTCACTGTATACATATAGTCTCAATTTTTTCTGTAATGAAGTGATAGGAAATGATTCTGATACTTCACTTTTCTAGCTTCTTTTGGCGGTCCATGTCGATGATGTGACCCATGGCTCGTGTTTTTTGACATTATTCATTACACTCCCTGACTATTGCTTCCCAAGGCACCAGTATCGCCGTCAATTCAATTTTTCATGGGTGCATTAACTTTGCTCGTCGATCGGCTTTCCAATGCCTTGATAACTGTGTTGTAATAACCTATTGAATAGGGGGAACCTTGACTTGGTTTTTGCTATATCAAAGTTTATGTTGGCCTGCTTGCCTTTTTTTTTCTTATCTCCTTCTTTCACCTCTGAGCATCATGGCAAGTGCCTATGATTGTAAAGCCGTTTGGAGGAGCTTTCTTAGACCGTCTTGTGGTCCTATGGTAGAGATTATTTTCATCTAGATTAGATGTATCATCCTACTATCACCGTGGTCATTGATATACCAACCCTTGCCGACACTACTGGGCCGAGATGGTGGTGGATGGGGAGTTAGTTCCTCCCTTATCTAGATAGTTGTTCGGACTATGTACTACTGCTCTCTCATCTACCACTCCTGGTGTGGCACTTTATCCCTAGGGTTCTTTCTTCCCAAGGGATAAAGTGGCACCACCAGCTGCTCAAGATAGGTCCCACTAACTCTTAAGCCTTTGGCTTTGGCGGGCCGTGTCTCTTTTCTCTACGTCCTCTGCGTCCCCTCCCTTACCTCTTCTTGATCTTCACTGGTGGGGATATGTCAAAGAGATTGAGCTAGGAATCTATGAGAGGTGGAGGTAGAATAAGTTACCCTTAAGGATGAGTGCTCGAGGATGCGGTGTCCAAGGAAGCTGATACCAAAGATGAACCCTCGAGGGTGGACCGGACGCCTTGGTTTCATCACATGTACATCCTTCTGTTCCCCTGCTGTAGGCGTAGAATCCTGTAGGCTTTTATAATTGTATGTAACGAGCCCCCAAGTTATTCTTGTACACAAACTTCTATGAATAAGAAATGAACTCCATTGGTTTCTACTTTCTAATTTTCTTTGTTTCTGTATGCTTTCATTCCCTTTGAGGCTCTCCGAATGTCTCCTTTGAGGTTCTCCGAGACCTCCTACCCTCGATGTTTTGGAGTATGCTTCATAAATGTCTCGACATCGAGAAATCGAGTCCTCCAAATTCGCTGCATACAGATAGTGTCAATGTTTTCCGTAATGAAGTGATAGGAAATTATTCCGATAATTAACCTTTCTAGTTTCTTTCGGCGGTTCCATGATGATGATGCGACCCATGGATCGTGTCTTTTGACCTTATTCATTACACTCCCTGACTATTGCTTCCCAAGGCACCAGTACCACCGTCAGTTCAATTTTTCATGGGTGCATTAACGATGCTCGTCGATCGGCTTTCCAAAGCCTTGATGACTGTGTTGTAATCACCTATTAAATGGGGGCACCTTGACTTGGTTTTTCCTATATCAAAGTTTCTGTTGTCCTGCTTACCTTTTCTTTTCTTATCACCTACGTTCACCTATGAGCATCATGGCAAGGGCCTATGATTGTAAATCCGTTTGGAGGTGCTTTCTTAGACCGTCTTGTAACCTTGTGCCAAAACTAATTTTCATCGAGAGTAGATGTATCGTCCTACTATCACCGTGATCATTGATATACCGACCCTTGCCGACACTGCAAGGCCGAGATGGTGGTGGATGGAGACTTAGTTCCTCCCTTATCTAGATAGTTGTTCGGACTATGTACCACTGCTCGCTCTTCTACCACTCCTGGGGTGGCACTTTATCCCTAGGGTTCTTTCTTCCCAAGGGATAAGGTGGCCTCACCAACTGCTCAAGATGGGTCCCACTAACTCTTAGGCCTTTAACTTTGGCGTGCCATGTCACTTTTCTCTGAGTCCTCTACGTCCCCTCCCTTTCCTCTTCTTCATCTTCTCCTGTGGGGATCTCTCAAAGGGATTGAGTTAGGAATCCATGAGAGGTGGAGGTAGAATAAGCTACCCTTAAGGATGAGTGCTCGAGGATGCGGTGTCCAAGGAAGCTGATACTAGAGATGAACCCTTGAGGGTGGAACAGACGCCTTGGTTTCATCACATGTACATCCTTCCGTTCCCCTGCTTTAGGCGTAGACTCCTTTGGGCTTTTGTAATTGTATGTAACGACCTCTAGAGGTCTTCTTGTACACAAACTTCTATGAATAAGAAATGAACTTCATTGGTTTCTACTTCCTAATTTGCTTTTTTTATGTATGCTTTCATACCTTTTGAGGCTCTCCAAATATCTCCTTTTGTGTTGTCGATCGCTGATATCTAACTTGGACGTATGTGTTTATTCTGATCTTTTGTTGGTCGGCATGGGTCTCTTTCGATCGCACTCGTCGTACTTCGGCATAACTCTAGGTAGATCCGATGGGTCAGGGCTATCAAGGTCTCTCAAGTTTTTCTTAGATCATGCATTGACTTTTAGGGCCTCCGGGGGCGCTACCCCGAATTAAGGTCATCTTCTGGTACCTGGGGTCTTTATCAATCTTGACGTAGATTGACCTTTTAGACTGTACAATATAGACTTCAATTGAGGAGCTTGCATGTATTTCAGCGCTTCCTCGGAGCTTTGAGTAGCTTTCACGATTCGATCTTCCTGCGTTTACTCATCTTTCTTAGAAAGAGTAAATGGTGAGATTAGTTGCTTTCCTTGCATTGAGTGCCGACATTGAGAGCTCATTGAGGCTTGATTTCTTTGGGCAGAGAGTCTGACATAGAGTGCTTCCTCGCGCATGGAGATAATACGAACGACTCCTCGAGTTTCCATTCCTCGTAGGAGGATGCTTCTAGGATTAGAAATTGACCCATTCATCTATATCGAGGCTGTTGGCTCTCTGGGTCTTGCCTTGAGTAGGCAAATTGTTGCTGCTTCTTGCATCTATGTGGGACGATTTTGGCTTCTTCACCACACTTTGCTATATATTAAATAGCCTCCCCTCTACTTTGGCACATGGTACTGCATCTCTTTAGGTTCTTACAATGTTGGTGAGCACCCTTGCTTTGGCCCGTCAGTTTCACCATAGCCACAGAAACCACATCGAAAATGACCTGATAGGGGGCTAGGGTGCTTCTCCTGGTGCTTAGGAATCGAGGGAGTTTGCTTTGGAGATGACATTTTTCCTACGGGTGTAACATCTAGAGATGGCGAGGAAATACTGCGAGTTGAGTGAAGGGATATTTCTTTAGGCGCTTTCTCCCGTATAGGGTATTGCGGACTCCACATATGGATTCCTGAATGTGTATTTATATCCTTTCGAATTTGCCTCTCCTGATAAGATCATGCTTGAATTTGGTCTGAAGTATCATGTCACTCTGGCATAGATTCACCTGTCATTTTGGTGGATGGTTTTAATGATAAGGTCCTTCACGGAGAAGGCTGGGCTTGAGTTCATCCTTGATCACCTTGCAGGCTATACTGGCCCTTTCATCATCGAGGTCTGTTAACTCTGAGGTGCCTCTAATCTACGCCCTTTTTTGTTGACGATGAGAAAGACATTGATCGAGAGTGGGCCAGTTGGTTTGTCCGGGTTTGGACTACTGATATTATCTGTACGGAGTTATTGCCATTTCCTAAAGGGTGGAATTATGTACGTGAGTTAGGCGTTCGGCACTATTTCAGATCTTGCCCATAGCAAAACTCAGCTGAGTAATAATATTGTTTCTTATTTGCAGCATCTTCATGGATTTCGGGCAAAGTTCATGATCTTCCCGGCTAGGTCCGGAAGCCGGTGACCCATTCGTCATGTGATGAATGTAGGTGGCGAGATGTGCTTTATACCAGATGGGGAACGCAACACCGAGGTATGTGCGTTCGTTGCCTTTGCTTTGCCTTTGTATACTCGATGTAACACTTTTACCTTCCATTTGTGATGGATTTGCCATTTGTAGATATCAGACGGTTCCTTGGGACTAGGCAATGTTGCTATGAAAAAGGGAAGGAGCCATTGGCCTCTGGTATGAGGGATGATGGCAATGAGAGGGATTGGAACTCGTGGTGTGATGGATCTTTTTGTAATGCCGGTTGGGCTCATATTTCCAAGTAGGGGGCATCGCACGAGTCTGCCACTCCAAGAGTTTGTGATTCCCAGCTGGCAGTTTTTTGAGTGAACATGCTGCCCCTGGGGTCAAGGAAGTCCGTCATCTTCGCCTCGCAGTGAGTTTTATGTACAATTTACCTGTGTCCCATATTCTTCTTCATTTATTGAACCTTCCTTGTGCAGGCCAAGCTTCAGAAAATTCGATATAACGGCGCTTAGGTTCCTTAACGAGGAGAAGGAAGTAGAGCTGCAACATTGGCGATATGAGCCACACCGAAGCTCAAACTATGAGAGCTATTTGGCGGAGCATGTAATTTCATGTACTGCGTGCTTCACTCCTTTCTAACTTTAAGGGTGATTCCTTTTTACTGTATCAGTTGAAGAAAAAGTTGGAGGCTCTGGAGTACCTCAAAGGCGACGTCAACCGCGTCAGAATTGCTTGCGGATAGATAAGGACTCAAGTGTTGGCTCGAGCTTTAGATGAGAAGAGTGCCTCGGCCAAGGTCCCTGCCTTTGCGGTCGAACTCCGCTTGACTCATGAAAATTCCAATGTTCAAGTGGTTATGATTAGGAAACTTTAATTTGATCTCTCGAAGGTCAAATATGAAATAATTGACTCTCGTATGGAGGCAGTACTAAGATAAGCCAAGGCCGATAGTAATATGTCAATTTATGTGAAGGATGCTGCCGATGCCCAAGCTGAGGTGAACCAAGCCCTTGATCGGGAGCGGAGGATCAAGGAATATGTTCGCTGTAAATACCAAAGAGTGGTGCTCGAAGAGATTGGTGCAAGATTCTTAGTTATCACGGAGGAATTGGCTCGGGCAAGGGCGGATGAGAGCAATACTCGGTCGCTTCTCATTGATGTTACAGGGGGCGATTTTGGCTAGCCATAGTTCTTTATGGCAGAATGTAGATGGTTTCTTTTTGTTGCTTTGCTCCTGGTATATGAAGGGCATTCCTGTAGATGGAGAATGCGCATCTTTGGCGCATATGATATATAAGTAGAATGTTGAAGTTTTGTTTCTTATGTACATTTTTTCTATTATTGCTTTTGATCAGGAAGGCTGGTCTTGGAGTTTGGCGAGGACCTTCTCGGTTCGGAACTATTCAGACGGTCATGGGGACTCCGAAGTATGATTCATGGCGTGAGCAGGTGTTGGGGTTTCCGTGCTTGGCTCTGCTGTTTAGGATTCATTTTCGATTCTAGCTCCAACTCAGGCCTTCCTGCCTTTGGATTTTTCGTGTCCGTGCGGGTGAATGGTAATTACTTTTATCTTGTGCCCTTGTGAATTTGTTGTTCTAATTGTTTTGGGTCCACTCTCTGAGTCGCAGTATAACTTGATCTTCAATTAACCCTTAGTTTTTTTCCTGCCTGCATGGGCGGTAAGTAAACTTGCGGGTTATTGGACTAGAGATTTGAACGGATGAAGACGATATCATCAGAGACATGTCGTTAGGCATATTGCAGATTAGCTATTTAGTAGCCCATTATCCGAGTCACATCGCTATTCGAGATGTGATCGACCCTTGTGTTTTCCTGATTCTCTGGCAGGCGATAGTGGCTTGTATGTCATACCCCTAGGTATATTGCAATTTTTGAGTCCAGTTTCCGAGTCAGATTGCGACTCGAGCTGCAATCGACCCTTAAATTTCATCAAGTCTCCGGGTGGCAATAATGGAACTTATGCCGTGCCCTTAGGCATGTGCACTTTTCAGGTCCAGTCTCCGATTCGCGTTGTGATATGAGCTGTAATTGACCCTTTCTTTTATTGCGTTTATGGCGATGTTTGCACTTATGTCGTTTGGTCATAGAGACCTTTCAATATGTGGCTCGTAGGCTTTCATAGTTTACTATTTTGGACCCGATCTCCAAATTGTGTTACGATTCGAGCTCATTTTAATCCTCAAGTTATCAAGAGTTGTTAGCTGGAGACAATGGTTATTACGCTTTTTGGTCATAGAGACCTTTCTATATGTGGCCCGTAAGCTTTCTTAGCTAGCGACAATGGCTCTTATGCTGGGTTTTTCCCGTGGTCTTTTTGTAGGCTTTGTTTCCGCTAATTAACATCTTTTCGTAGTATTTTTGCCAGACCTGTCGTCGGTTGCAGGGGAACCTCGATTTCAAGTCATGATTTGCACTGTTTCGAGAACCTCATAAGGTTAATATCTTGTAAGTCGAGTAGATCAATGCTCTTGTATTTTGGAGCCGACATTGTCGGAGCTCGTTTTTGCCTGTGGAGGGAAGCCTGTTATAACCGGTTCTTTTTGAAGAATATTTAGAGTAGTGGCTTGTGATTTTTAGCAACTTTCGGGCATCCCCAAATCACGTTATATGGGCTGTATCAGCCATTTTGACGATATTCATATGCATTTGGCCATAGCCATTTTTGATCCCTAGGAATAGTTTAGGCGTATACATCGAGGGCATGCCCTTCAGGGATTCATACAAATGCTATGTATAGCCTAAATATTGAGATTTTCATGCATGTTGAGTTCATACAATTTATCATGCCAATTGAGGTCGCACAGTTTGCCATGCCTATTGAGGTCTTACAGATTGAAGAGTAGATCTGGTTATGCCGAGGATGCTCGCCAGAGGCTTACAGTTTCATGTTTTCCAGTTGTATAGTGATTGATAGCAGTCTCCGAGTCATCGAGTTTGTTTAAGCTTGAAGACAGCTTCTCTTGATCTCAAAGTTGCCTTCCAATGCTTGACGAGCCCGGAGTTCTGACCCTGGGGTCATATGAATTGTTGAGTTGCTTATACTAAGTCTCTGAGTATATCAGGACCCATTTTATGGAGAAGACTTAGCCACAGATATGTTGAAATAGTCTTTCTCGAAATATGAAATGCCAAAAATATGCACTTTATTTCTTGGAATAGGAATAGGCTGTGGATACATATTGTCTTGTTACTGCGAGCTCCGCTCGGCTCCTTCGACCACCCAATCTGATTTTATGGTTTCGCTATGAGACCTAGCCAGTCGTTTATTGGCCCTTCGGAGGGGATGGTTCCCTTTACGAGAAAACCATCGTATGTCGCCTGGCTATAGAAGTAAAGCCAGCGATCTCCTCGGGTCCTCTTTTGGAGGGTGTTCTACTCTACTTATAATCTTGCTAGTGGGACCCCCTTTTTGTTGGAAACCCGATCGAGGATAGAGATGTTGGCGGGTCCCGTAGAGACCTCGGATCTCTGAATGGAGTTTAGAATTTCGGAATGACTTGGTGTTAGATTAGATTTTAATGATGCAATTACTATACCTGTGCAGATACTCAAGGAAGGAACCACTGAAACAAATCAAACAAAGCAAAAAGGCAAGCTGCCGCTACATCCAATCATGGAAGCGAGATTGAAGCATCAAATAAGGAAGGAGATTCTCGTTAAAGGAATTCGTTGGCGCACAAGGAAACAATCTCTTGCATCAGCAAATCAGGACCTCTCCCATGAATTTTGGGAAATCATATCTAGCCGGGTGCATCAACAAAATCAACACAAGTCACTGGAGATTCCCCGCAACAACATTTTTGAATGGAAGGCATAACTGGAAAGTGAGCCATCTCCGTCAATGTATATTCAGCAAAAGTAAAGAGATCTTCATCAAAAGTCGTTATTCTTGGAAAGAATCAACACCTTTCAAGGATCAAATCCCTTGGGTTGACAAGTCTCCACCATAACCATAGTGTATAAATACCATAGGGCTTTGCATCAACCATATACTTTGATCACATCTAATATAGCCCTCTTTATTTTCTGCAAACAAACATAGTAGTCTAGTTAGATTCACTGTGTAATAATCAGAAATAGAAAGAGAGTTCTCAACTGGTGAGGCATTGTATCAAACGAGTAAAAGAGGACTGTGTGACAATGATCACTACTGTACTCGAAAGGAAACTATTTAACTGAAGAGAAATCCCTTGCAACCTAAGGGGACTGAATTAGGATTTACATTGAATCCAAACCAGTATAAACTCTGGTTGTCATTACATTTCAACATTTATTTTTAGCATACTTTTATTTTTATACTCTCATCTGGTGCACTATTATATTAAGTCAACTAACAAAGCTTTCAGTCGACTTATTTGCAATTAAGTTTAAATAATTAACAATTCACCCCCACTTGTACTTTCAATTGGTATCATAGCAAGGCTCACACTTTTCTCTTTTGCCTAACAGCTCGTGAGAAAAAGATCAAGGCAAATCAGGTTATTGTTTGAGCTCTATTTCTGGAAGGAACTTATAATGTATGACGACCTTACTTTAATGGACAACATTTCTCCCTTTGGAAAATTCCTATGGAAATTTTCAACAAAGCCTATGATATCAAAGTTTTGAGAGTTATCAAGGAAGGGAACTATCCACTACCTACAAGCGTTCCACCGCTCGCGAATCCTGATGACATTGATTCATACTTAAAAGTAACAACTGAAAGATGTTCAAACAAATCATATGGCAAGAAATCTACTTCACAATGCTATAAGTGGTGAAGAATATGAAAAGATCTCCAGTTGTGACACAACAAAGAAAATGTGGGATAAACTTGAAGTCACCTACGAAGGTACCAGCAAAGTAAATGAAAGTCACTTAATTATGCTAGTTCACGACTATGAACTTTCTTCCATGAAAGAAGGAGAATCCATCAAAGAAATGTTTCCCAGGTTCCACAGAATAATCAGCGATTTAAAAGCTTTTGGAAAACCTTACACTAATGGCGATCAAGTCAGAAAAATTCTCAGAAGTCTACCAACCACATGGAAGACAAATGTCGTCACAATGGAATTTCAAGATCTTAAGCTATCTTATGATGAACTGCAAGGAGAACTCATTGCTTTCGAAAGAACACATTTGAAGAAGACAAATCAAGAAGAGAAAAAGAAAACTATTGTATTCAAAGCTGCTACTGAGGCAATTGAAAATGAAAGTTGATGATCCTGAAGTTCTACAAGAATAAATTGCTATGCTATCTAGAAATATGGACGGACTAATGAGAAGATACAAAAATTCAAGGAAGGGAAGACTCCCGCCAAGATGGACAAGACAATACAATGACCAAGACAAGAATGATGGAAAATGCTACGAATGTGGAAAATTTGGACACGTCCAAACAGAATGCCTAGAACTGAAAAGAAAGGTTTCTAGAGGATTTAGCAAGAACAGATCATTTGGAAGTTGGAGTGACAAAGATGAATCAAACCATGAGGAGATTATTAATCTATGCTTCATGACGAATCTAGAAAACAAGATCAACAAAACCTCAGGATGCTAGACTGATGAAGATGTTTCAGATGATGAAAACTGCTCCATGGCAAGAGGAGAAACCAGCAAGGTAAGATCCTATATTTATGAAAGATGTAATGAATTACAAGATATCCTTGACTCTACCCTTTTTGAATCTCAGATGAGGATGATTGAGCTTAAAAAACTAACAAGTGAAGTCAAAGATTGGAAACTTAAGCTTGAAGTATGTGAAATTGAAAAAGAAGTACTTCAGGAAGAGTTTGAAGAAATGCAACTGCAGCTTAACAGCTTGCGCAAATCCACCAGTCATAGTTCTGTTAGATCATATCAGTTAACCTACAAGTCAACTAGAAAAGAGACAATCGAAACTATATCGAGGAGTCGATCGAACAAGTCAACTTACAAGTCGACTGGAAAGGAGTCAGAAAATCGTAGATCTGCTAACTCTAATTCTCATGAAAAACAAGAAAGTAGGCCCAATGTTAGACGTCATTACTGTAATAAAAGTGGGCACAAACTTTCTAGCTATCACTTTCATAAATCTCATATGTCTGGTTGGGTTTGGAAGCCTAAGAATTCCTAGTCAAGTAACACTAACTCTCCAGGACCCAAGAAAGCTTGGGTACCTAAAAGAAAGTGATAATTCTGTTTTGTTGGAACACCACAGAGTAAAGCGCAAAGGAAAATGGTATCTAGGTAGTGCATGTTCCAGTCACATGACAGGTGACAAAAATATGTTCAAACAAAATAAAAAAGATTGATGGAGGAAGTGTCAAGTTGGGAGACGATTCAGAAGCCAAAATTGTTGGGACTGGAACTGTTCCGTTCAACAACAACTGTGATATTACTAAATTTTATTTGGTATATGGAATAAACTACAATCTCCTAAGCATAAGTCAGCTATGTGACTAATGATATGAGGTTAAATTAAAGAGAACTGGTTGTGCTATTGAAGACGAGTCAGGTAAATTAATCATTCTAGGAAAAAGGTATGGGAACGTCTATATACTAGACGGTTTTGAAAATATAGATGGTCACATTTTCTTAACATCCATGTCTGATGACCCTTGGCTATGGCACAGAAGATTGGGACATTCTAGCATGCATTTAATCGAAAAATTAGCCAAACACGATCTAGTCATCAGTCTACCCAAGATAATTTTCTCTAGAACTCATATTTGTGATGCATGTCAGATGGGTAAGCAAAATAGAAATTCATTCAAAAACAAAGATATAGTCTCTACTTTAAAACCTTGCAACTACTTCATATGGATTTGTTTAGACCTACTAGAACTGCTAGCATAGGTGGCAAGATATATGATTTTGTTATTGTTGATGACATTTATCGATTCACTTGGGTGATTTTTCTATATAATAAGGATGAACCCCTGCGGAACTTTGAAATCTTATGTAAGAAAATTTAACGAGAAAAAGGCTGTCAAATCTCTATAATTCAAAGTGATCATGGAGGCGAATTTGAAAGCAAGGCATTCAAAGATTTCTGCAACAGTGAAGGACATACCCAAAACTTCTCTGCTCCCCGATCTCCTCAACAAAACAGGGTGTTTGAAAGAAAGAACAGAACACTGAAAGACATGGCAAGAACTATGCTCCTAGAACACTCATTGCCAAATCACTTCTGGGAAGAAGGAGTTAGCAGTGCTTGCTACATTCTAAATTGCTGCCTTATGAGACCTATTCTCAAACGGACTTCGTATGAACTCTGGAAAGGTAAACGTCCTAACATAAGCTATTTTCATCCATTTGGAAGCAAATGCTTTATTTACAACAATGGTAAGGAACATCTTGGAAAATTTGACCCTAGAAGCAATGAAGGTATTTTTGTTGGTTACTCATTAAATAGTAGATCTAATAGAGATTTCAATAAACGCACCTTATTTTTAGAAGATCAGTTTACGTTGTATTCGATGAAAATAATCCCTTGGTCGAGAAATGATCCAATGCAGGTGATGAAGATTTAGCTCAAGAGGCTCAGAGAGAATCTCAGGAGTCAACAACTCCCACTAATGCGGTAGAGTCAACTGAACAAGCAAGCGCTAACACTTCAGGGCCACTTCCAGAGTCAACTACACAATCTATTAGACTTAATGAGTGGAGAAATGAAGTTGTATATCCTCAGAAATTCATTAACGGAGATCCAAATGAAGGAATGAAGACCAGAGCAGCTCTTAAAAAGAAGGAAAATATTGCACTAATCTCCCAAATAGAACCAAAGAAGGTAGAAGAATCTCTAAAAGATTCAAGCTGGGTAGCTGCTATGGAGGAAGAGCAAGAGCAGTTCAATATGAATCAAGTATGGGAACTGATACCCCGACCTGAAAATGCTTCAGTTATTGGTACTAAATGGGTATTCAGAAATAAGCTAAATGAAGAACAGGAAGGAGTCGACTATGATGAAATGTTCACACCAGTTGCTCGATTAGAGTCAATACGAATCCTTTTAGCGTATGCATCATTCAAATAATTCAGAATACTTCAAATGGACGTCGAGAGCGCCTTTCTCAATTGATTTATCGAAGAAGAAGTCTTTGTAAAACAACCCCCATGGTTCGAGAAGTCGAAATACCCATATCATTTATACAAGCTTACAAAGGCCTTATATGGACTACAATAGGCTCCACGTCTTGGTATGAAAGGCTAAGTATATTTCTTATAGAACACGGATTCACCAGAGGGAATATCCATACCACGCTATTTATCAAAAGGTCATCCGAATGTAACCTGATAGTTCAAATTTATGTTGATGATATTATCTTTGGTAGTGCTAACCTTCTTATGTGTATGGAATTTGGAAATCTCATGCAAGTGAATTTGAAATGTGCATGACGGGGGAAATCACCTTCTTCCTTGGTTTTAAAATTAATAAATATGACGAAGGAACTTTTATCTGTCAATCTAAATATGCGAAGGAGTTGATTCAAAAATTTGGTGTGAGCAATGCAAAATCCATTAGAACTCCTATGAGTCCTGCTACATCCTTAGGTAATGACGAAATGGGTACTCTAGTTGTTAAAACCAAATACAGAGAAACAATTGGATCACTTTATATCTGACTGCAAGTCGACCAGATATTATGTTCAGTGTATGTAAATGTGTCAGGTTCCAGTCGGCTCATTAAGAATCGTATCTAACTGCTGTGAAATGAATTATTGGATACCATATCGGGACAATATCTTATGGTTTATGGTATCCTCGATCTAACTATTTTGAATTGGAAGGTTTCTCAGATGCAGATTTAGCAGGTGACAAAGAAAATAGGAAAAGCACAAGTGGCACATGTCACCTACTAGGAAAATCTCTAATTTCCTGGAATAGTAAAAAGCAATCATTTGTCGCATTATCGACTACTGAAGATGAGTATATTGCTGTTGGACATTGTTCTGCACAATTTCTTTGGATGTCATATCAAATGGGTGACTATGATCTTTCTTTCAAGCCTGTAAAAAAAATTTGTGATAATTCTAGTGCCATTTGTCTTTCGAAAATCCTGTGCATCACTCTACAGCTAAGCATATAGATATTAAACATCTGTCTATTAGAGATCATATTCTTAAAGGTGAAATAGAGTTATCCTTTGTTGGCACTTTGGATCAACTAGCCGATATTTTTACTAAACCATTATTAGAGGAAAGATTTTGTGCTCTAAGGAAACTACTAGGCATTTTCTGTCTCTCAACTAACTCTTATGGTCAAAGTGTAAGTTTTTTAAATTCTTGTCATTATTGTATTTATTAATAATGACATCATTCTTACCCTCTCTCTCTTTTCTAATTTCACATCAGTTGCAGCGAAGTTGGAAAGCCAATCAACGCGTAGGTCTAACTGACAACTTTTCCTTTTCCACTCAACCGTCAAATCTCTCCTCCCACCTAAGTCCTTACCAACACTTTCCTTTTCATCCCTTCCACCAAAACCCTTCGCTTCCTGTTCAGGAACCCTCTTCTCCTCCATGGAAAAAAATCCCAAAATCCATCTGCTTCCACGAGAAAGAGTACACGTTCGAAATCGAAACCCGCATCTGCTCCGCCTGAGCAGGTAGACCTATGGTCCGATAGGTCTGAGGAATGTGCCTTTTCTCACGGTGCACATTCTGAGCACTCTCTTCTTCTTGGTGAAAAAGCTGCTGGTAAACAACTTGTTGAAGCCCCTGTCTCCTCTCCCAAGAAACCAAAGTTCTATTTTTCTGCATCTCTCGAATCTGACCTCAATTTCTGGGACTCCCCAAACAGGGATTTCATTATTTCCCTCAAAGACAAACCTACTTCCCATGGTCGTGTGGTAGATCTAGATGGAATAGACTCCATCAACTGTAAGGTAAAATATCTTTTTGTTTATCAGGGGTGGGACAAATTTCTCTCTATCTCTCCGCCTAATGTGTATGAACCTCTAGTCCATATGTTCTATGCAAATCTTCGCTCTAGCAAATTTTATAGGATCGAAACTCTTGTCCCTTGTAAACGCATTGTTCTTGACTCTAGCCTCTTTGATTCCATCTTTCTCTGTTGCTATTCTGGTTTTCCAATGGTTTTTTAAAATGTGTGGCCGGAATATTTCAAAATCTCCTTTGATAAGGCAAAAAAAAACTCATTGCATAAAACCCCTCTAAAAACCTTCCCCATCAATTAGGACATACTGATGTTAGTTTAGAAACTACAGTTATTGCTCACATTGTTGCAACCACTGTCTTTCCCAGAACTGTCTCTTTTTCAACTCTCTCTCAAAGGGACACTTTCTTCGTTTACTGTCTTATCTCTAAGCTCAAAATCAAGCTGTCCTCCTGGGTTATCAACTTCATGATTGAGAGTGCTGAAGACCCCACTAGCCTTCCTTATGGTATGGCTATCACCCACATTCTGGAAGCCCACCAAATTTCCCTTTCAGACTACCCCTATGTTACTATGACTTAATGCTACAAATCCAGGGCCTTCTCTAGCATGGGGTATGTGTCTATAAAAGGGGTATGGGTGAAGAAGGGAGAAAGTGAGGCCAAACCTACTCCTGAAGAAATCAAGTCGTCTGTGGTTACTCCGCTTCTGTCCATTCCCTCAGAGATCAGCGACAAGTTGTGGTCTGTGGAGTCTCAACTCTCTGACATCAAGTCAACTGTGGATGCCATTCATGCTTTATCCAAGGAAACAGGGTCTGATTTTTCAAAAATCAGGGTGGAAGGGCAAATAGTACGTGAGAATGCGGTCAAGGAGTTTAAAGAGGTGCATGATAGGTTAGATGGAATGTAGGTTGCTTCCAACACTAGCTTTGACCAGTAGAAGGACGCTATCTGCTACATTCTTACTTACTTTCTACATCGTGAATGATTGTGGCTTTCGAACAATTTTTTGGTTGTTTTTGATTTTTTTGTTATAATTGGACTTTGCCCGTAGATGATTGTTCTTTGTGGATTCTGCTTTTTCTGGTCCCTCTTTTGCTGATGTCAAAAAGGGGGAGAAATATGTGTATATATTTTATCTTTGCTATGCAGGATTCGAGTGCCTATCCTATGGCATAGTTATTGTTATATCTGCATAGGACTAGTTGACTGTTGTGTTGACTGTTTGAGTCAACTTCATCATGTACTTCGTATGTCTGTTAGATAATCCTCTATAGGTCCTAGTCGACTACATATAATGAGGGGGAGAAACATATCGACTGCACATAAATAGGGGAGATCAAGTCCAGTTGCCTACACATTGAGGGGGAGCAATCCAACTGAACGTAAACAGGGAAGTCAACTGTTGTTTATTCTACTATATTAATTTTGTCATCATCAATAAGGGGGAGATTGTTAGATTAGATTTTGATGATGCAATTAATATACATGTGCAGACACTCAAGGAAGGAACCACTGAAGCAAAGCTGAAAGATACTCAAGGAAGGAACCACTAAAACAAATGAAGCAAAGCTAAAAGGCATGCTGCCACTACATCCAATAATGGAAGCGAGATTGAAGAATCAAATAAGGAAGGAGATTCCCGTTAAAGGAAGTCGTTGGCACACTAGGAAACGATATCTTGCATCAGCAAATCAGGACCACTCCCATGAATCTTGGGAAATCGTATCCAGCCGGGTGCATCAACAGAATTAACGCAAATCGTTGAAGATTCCCCATAATGGCATTCTTGAATGGAAGGCATAACTTGAAAGTGTGCCATCTCCGCCAATTATATCTTCAGAAAAAAGGAAAGAGATCTTTATCAAAACAACGGCCAGTGCATTATTCTAAGAAAGAATCAACACCTTCAAAGGATCATATCCCTTGGGTTGACAAGCCTCCACCATAACCATGTTGTATAATTACCATAGGGCTTTGTATCAACCATATACTTTGATCACACCAATATAGACCTCTTCATTTTACTGCAAACAATCATAGTAGTCTAGTTAGATTCACTGTGTAATAGTCAGAAATAGAAAGAGAATTCTCCACTCCTGAGGCATCGTATCAAAGGATCTCAACGTAGTCGTTTTCGGCTCCATTTATCGATCCGGACTTTTTGACCTGATATCAAAGGATATTGGATAAGAAAGATGTGAATGATAATGTGCGTTTGTGTGACAAAACCAACAAGAAAATAATCACTATTATTTTTGGCCCTACGGTGGGCGCCAAACCGCTTACCATGAAAATGGTAACAACAATTAAATTTGTAAATGATTTCAAAAATATTGGATCTATTCCTGAACTAGTTGTTAATGAAGTTGATACTAAAAATACTAAGTGCAATGATAAAATGCGAGCTAAAACGAGACAGTAAGCAAAGCGAAAGGCCAATTGTCCGAATGCAGAGCAGGTCGATGGAGGCCTCGGGGCCAAGATTAAGGCCGAGTTTGAGCTACGGGGACAGCCGGGGAAGGGGATAACAAGCAGAAATATGATTTAGTAAGGATCTTTATGGCCAATATTGATCTAGGTGGTAAAGAACAAATAAGAGAACAATGAACAATAAAGTGGCCTAAGGCCAACGATAACGAATAGCTTATAAGAGAAGAGAGATAGAGATATTATTATACTTGTGGAGAAATGGAGGAATATCAGCCTTTTATAAGATGAGGCATGTCTCCTTTATATAGGAGAAAAGAACCAGCTACAAGTATGTGGATGTTAACTACAAAGTATGGTGATAGGATGGCGTGTCGTGATGCTTCAGGGTTGGTCCTTGATAGGCTAGGTCTGTCAGACATAGCCACGTGACTAGAGGATTTCTCCATCTATCCTACCTTCAACCTTTCATCCTCCAAGACGGGGTTCAGCAAGCCTCGAGGTCGAAATACGATTGCGACCTCCTGCACTCGATGTTTTGGGGTATTCTTCCGAAATGCCTCGATAGCGAGAAATCGAGTCCTCCAATTCCACCGCATACAAAAATGATTAGATGATGCTATAAATGATGGGGTCCCTTTATATAATAGGGAAACCCTAAATAAAGTATATTTCTATTTACAAAAAGGAACATTCTTGGTACGACTGTCTAACCGCCTTGTACAGAATCGTACAATCCTATTATGAGGTTGGCGCCATTATATTAGGGATGTGGAACAAATTTCGCGGTCAAGCATACTTAACTTAGGTATTCCTTGTCCTCCTATCTTCGGGAATTGCATTTCGTCCTTGAGCTCGGGTCAAGTTTGTCAACCTCGAGCATGCTTGAACTTGGCCTAAGGTGATCCCTTGAGCCTGGGAAAATCAGGCGTGCTTGATTTCAACCGTATATAGATAGTCCACGCATTTCTTAGAGGTGGTCGATAAGAAATGATTTGATCTTCACTACTCCAATCCCTGGGTCCTAATGCCACTCTCGCGATGTCAGTGGTTCAAGTGACTGAAAGGACACTTTTGCGAAGTTCACAAAGTTATTAATTGGACGGCTGATGGTCGGCTGTTTGGCTTCCCTAATACGCTTGAGTAATTCTATAAATAAGCCAATTTCACCATTTTACAAGCTTTACTTTTCTGATCGTTCTCAAAATTTCAATAGCTCTTTGAACTTTTCCAAGTTCATCCTTCTCTTTAGTTTTCCTTTACTTCATCACCAACCTTTTCTCTTTGAATTTCTACACCATAATTTATATCTAAATCTTTTCCCTAGAAAAAAAATGCCTCTTCATCATCGCGACCTGCAAAAAGAAAAATTGTTGTGGCACCTCGTATCGAGAAATGCATTCCTCTGCTGTGTGAAACAGCATCTGATTTCAAAGTTGAACATCTTTTATCGACACTAGGCCGATGTGAGCCTATGTCCCTACGCCTCTGGTTGATAACTGAGGATGAGTTTGAATAGGTGAAGGAGGACTGCAACTAGGAGAACGATGAAGCAGTGATCCCTTCCCCTTAAGAGGATATGACTACACCCAAAGCGTGGTACTTTAGCGTGTACACATACCCATTTATATTGAGCCCCACCTATCCAACTCTAGGTCCCACAGATCCAGTCATTCTTGATTTTTTCCAACACCACCAAGTGACGCTCAGCCAAATCCATCCTTTGTTTTGGTGAATTTTCCACCAGAGAAGGTACTTCTCGAACTAGGTCGAAGGTATTTCTTTTACCCTCGATCGTCTGACCAGGCTATATAACCCCTACCTTTATCGAGGTGGCCTAATAAAGATGCAACAACAGTCCTCGAATTCTCTCTTCTCCAGCATCAATAAGGACAAAGACCGGGGATGGATGAGCCGGTTTGTCCGAGTCAGGACGTCTGACTTTATTCCTATTTAGAGGACTCCATTTTCTGAGGAATGAAACATGAAAGGTAAGTACGTGTTTACCGATAATAACATCGTACTCTGCTTCCCCTTCTTTTTCTCAGATCGCCTTTTTACTCAATCTAACCCCTTTCCAATGATGTAACTGTTTCTTGGTTTTGTGGAGTGGTCCCGGACCTTGAAGGTTGGGTCCGAAAACTAGCCTCTACTTCCTCATACGTGGAGCTATCTCGCGTGACCTAGCTATAGACTGATGGGAGGCTAAAAACCACGGTGATTTCCCTTTTTTTGTTTTGTGTCTTTTAGTGAAGTACTTACTTTTTCTTTATGCAGGTAGTTGATACCCAATTTTTCCCTATATATTTTAAATATGCAAATTACCTTCGAAATAGCATAAATATGCATATTTAAGCATGTCCAAGGTTTTAATTATTTTTTCTATAATTTTATAGTTTTAAATTGATTTATTTTCTCCCTTTTATCCATAAAATCCCAATAATTACTTCCAAAATTATTATTTGATACTCATCTATTGGATTTATATATTTATGCCAAAATATGGCTAAGATAATTTTTATATATTTTCTTATAATTACACTAATTATTTATAAAGCAAAATTGCACATAATTACAATATTAACCATTTTAAGATTTAATTATGTTTTATATGCATAAAATTGTACCGTGTATTTTTAAATTGCTAATTATGTATTATAAATCATATTAGTAATTTATATTATTTTTTCATAAACTATTTACTATTTTTTCATAAACTAAATAGGGAAATGAGCTATTTATATTATAGCCAAATTAACTTTCAATTATAGCCAAATCCGGACCCCAATTCCTAGTCTAATTTATAATCAAAACCCTGACCCACACCCCATTAACCCATACCTAATTTCCAAAACCCACCTACCTTATTTAATCTCGACCTTTGATCCCTCAGATCAACAGTCCACGTTATTCTCTTCCATAATTAATTCCAAACGACTACCCCATACACTATCATTCTCACCACACTGCACCGCCTCCGTTCTCTCATCTCATTGGTTCTCCATCTGAGACCTAGCCCAAACCCTAGTCTCCGCCACCAAAATCTAGCCCTAATCCCTTTGATCCTCACTCGATCCTTGGATTCCCATGGCTATTTGAGACGCATACTTGTCTCCTACGTATCCTGGTTGCTTGTTTTTTGTGATTTCATGGAAGGATCTTGAAGAGATCTAGTCCATATCTTGTTCAAAACTATCAAAGAGTTTGTCTATGGTCCGTGAATGCTTTCTATCAACGTTTTACGGTTTGAGTCGTTTATTTAAAGGCTAGATTCTCTGCCCCTTTCTCTTTTTTTCAAGAAACCCAATGTTTGGACTCGAATCATTCATGATATCGGTAGATCAGGAACGATCCTAAGTTCATTGGTGATTTTCCTTGAAGTTCCTTTACTTCTTTACTAGTTAATCGATGTCTTGATTTTCTTTTTTTTTGTTATATAGGGGTATCTGAAACATTTCTTTTAAAAAAGAATTCCATGGCTACTCTTCTCGGTTCTTTTACTCCTTTACTACTAACCGATTTTTAAACACTACAATACTTCAGGTTTTGACTTATATGACTTGTATTTTTTCAAATCTTTATATGTCGACATGCCTTTAAGTTTTCTTCTTTAAGTATTTCCAAACTAGTGTTTCATCCCTTTAAGCTTTCTGCAAAAGTTCTAAAGCTTTTTTTACTTGTTCGACTAATTCTTCATGTCTATTTTATAATCCCTAGGGTTTCTACTAATTTCAATGATTATTGCAATATTTTGCCCATTATTTCGTTAGTTTTGTCAATTAAAAAGGAGTGACTAATTTATGTTACCTAATTAGGATTCAACTTATATTTTTTGCTGCGATTGGTACTTCTATGTAATTTCTTTCCTTGTTTGTGACCCATGACTGGTACTACTTGCCTTAATTGATATATTAGCCTTATTTATGGGATTCAATTTATTTAAACCGACTCCTAGAGGGTCTCTGGTTGATTTGTTTACATTGTTGAACCTATAACTTGCTTGTTAATTGATTCTCCCTGATTTAAAGGGTACTTTCCATATTTTATTGAATTATTTGATGGGGTTCAGCCTCAATTAACTATTTAATTTTACTTGCATACCTTATTTGGAACTCTTAATTAATCTTTGCCTTATTTTTTTTACCCTTGCTAAGTGCTATATAAACCAATTCTGATTCACTTTTAGGACACGAAAAATTAGTTCAGAATACATACACACACACTGAAACTCGCTCTTCTTTCTCTGTTACTTGTGTTAACTACTTGTCTAGCAAGCTGAAAGCCAAGGGTGGACTATGGAACACTACTTGCTTTAGTTTCTGTATTTTCGTTTCCAAAACTTGTATATTCCTAGCTCAATTCTTATAATCAACTCTATGTTCTCAATGTTCATTAATCTCTGTCTCTTTCTGCACTGACTTAATGGCTCATGTGTTTAATTGCCCTTCTTGTTTACTTTTTTATTCAGCATGCTTAAGTTGTGCCCTCTCTTTTTCAAGTGTAACCATCATGTTTACTTGAGCTCTTGTTTATTTCCCACAACTAGTATGCTCATGTTAGTATCATAGACTTCTAATTTGCTTGATTAACACTAAGCAAGATGACTAACTCTATGAAATAGACCCATTCCTTGTAATTCAACATGTGTACTGCTTTCTTACACTTTTCTACTACTATTTTTCCCTGACCCCCTAACCCCCAATACATTATAAGCAGGTGTTTGTGACACCAGTCACTATGCGATCCTGAACCCTTCCCCCTAAACCTAAGGAGTAACTCTGTATAACACCCCTTAATATAATACTGTTAAGTTCCTAGCATGAACACTTAGTGATTTACTATTGCTGTGACTATTTAAGTTTAGTAGCGCTTCCCTGGTATTAACTTGTGTGCATATATGCTTACACATATGAATGACTACTCCCCAAGTCCTCCTTTCTCTGTTTGTGTTTCAACTATGTATGTTGGTTTACTCTTGAGTTGTTTATTGTCATGTTTCTTGTCTTCCCAGACAGGTTTTCACTAAGGCAAACTCATCTATTGTTTTTTACTAAACTTATTTCAAACTAATATTTTTCAAAACTTTTTCCAACTCAAGTCTTTAAATCTATGTCAAGCACTCTGACATGTAATCTTAGACCACTAGGTTCTGTCCCTTTTGTCTGATCCTTGCCTTGGGACCTTGGAGCTCCTTATATACTTGGACACATAAAACATGTCCTTTCCATACTACACTTACTCTAACTTAGCTATGAAGTCTTGGCGTGAGCACTGCCCGAGATCCCTTGAGGACCTTAGGGAACTCCGACATACCCGGATAAGAGAAAAACAATGGAACAATCATGGCACTTGAGGTTATTTATTACATAACTCTGGGAGGAAGTCCTAATCTGGTTCTGAAATTTTGGGCATATTTTCAGGCTCTTTATAGTGTAACGTATCTGATGTAATTCATTTCAATAATTGTTATATAATGACTAGTCGTAAACAAGTATTGGGTTTGCTGGTGAAAATGGCTGGGGTAAATATGCATGCTATAGTTTTTAAGGGTAGAAAACATGTTATTAGGTTTATATTCCTAATTGTGCAACAGAAACCATGCTTAGGATTCATGTTGTGCATTTTAGAGATCCTGCTCTTAGGAAATTTCGCAATTATTATTTGCGTGTAGAAATCCTGCTATTAGAAAATTCTGCAATCATGTTGTGCATTTAGAAATCCTGGTCATAGAAAATTTTGCATTCATGCCTTGCATTTAGAAATCCTACTCTTAGGAAATTCTGCAATAATGTTGTGCATTTAGAAATTCAGCTTTAAGAATCCTGAAAATAAATCATCAGATAACATGATTAGGTTCTCACTCATACTAACTCAGCTACGCTTAGTTAACCTACTAATGCATGAAAAGGAGTATCAACAGTCTCATCCTGCTTTAAACAAAGTGGTAATAATCCCTCCATGCATTTGCAATATATAAAACAACATGTTTTAGGTAAAAATATTCTCCAAACTTTATTAATAATTCTGAATAAGTGTTGCAGATAATTTTATGCCTAGCCTATCCTTAGGCAATCAACTCTAAATAAAACCAGAACCATCTCTGTGATTAGTCTTTAACTGTTAACCTGTTAAAATTATAGGCAAGCCTGATTCAGACTTCTTTTCTGAATCATGCAATAAAGAAGGTTCTGCTGTTATCGCTTAGATACTATATTAAGATATGAATTCAGACCTTAATTTTGTATGATTTATGATGCTTATGTGCACTGTATGTGGAGGTATATTTGAGCCTTTCATTTGCCTTCCATGCTCCCCTTACTTGAAGTCCTATTTGTTAGTATCTGTCGCCTTTGTATTTTTCCTTTGAACTTAAGGGTCTACTTAGAACCCCCTTTACGTAGGAGTCCTAAATTCCTTAAGGACTGATAGGAAGGGACGGGTTACAATATGCAATAAGGGTCGAGACCAACCCACGCTTTAAATATCTTCACAGGGTAGGAAAGGGTGGATATGGATATGATGACCAATGCGTTAATACCACATATTACCCCTCTTTGAAGAGTGTCATGCCAGGTATTGCATTGATGTGATCCATATTATAAACTAACATCGGACATACCCCCCCACCCCCCTTTACATTCACAAATGTGCTTAGATTTTAATTCTTTCTAAACTCTTTGCTTTTTCATTGACTACCTTTCAAACATTTGTATACTTAAACTTAAATCTCATACTATTTGACCATTCTTGTTTATTTGATAATTGTACAGCTTCACAAAACTGCCTGGCCGGGAACCACACTAGTGCATTCTGATGGGTTCCTAACACCTTCCCCTTAGGATAATTTCAAGCCCTTACCCAATCTCTTGTTATCCAACATAGTTATAAATGAACTCTATATGTGCCCTATCGCAGCTTAAAAATGCTATGTGATGACTCATCAAACTGCAAACCTCCTTTAAAATAGGAATGAGTTGTCCCATACAAAAATTTAAGAAAACCGATCTCGCGAGAGACAAAAGGCCGCGACATAGGCTTCGAAGATGCTGCCTCTATACGGTCTCCTCTGGCCGGTGAAGAAGAGATTGCAAGGCCTCCCAAAGAAAAGAAAAGAAAGCGGGGCTCGCTTGCGATTATAGCATAGCCGAAGAAGAGCACGATTCAATAGTCAATGGCCAATATTGTGGCCTTATCTCCAGCAAAGGCCCAATGCCTTCGGGGCCAAGAAGAAGAAGAAGATGACGGCTTCCTATTGATAGCTCTTAAAAGAGGAAGCACTAGTTATTCGAAGTCTGTCTAACCGGTGGTTGCAGACGTGGTGCATTCTAGAACCAATGAAATATGTGAGGGGAATTTGAGTAAAGTCCCCGAGCCATCGCGCATCAAAAGAGCACCTCGTCTTAGTCATCATTTTGGTGAAACCGAGCGGCCCGACCCCGAGACCCTTCAAGTATAAGAGAACACCCAAAGTGGTTCCCTTGGGGTAATCAATTTTGATGATTTACAGCAGGGTCCGAAAATCTCCGAGGGAAATTCCAAGATACTCGGAACATGAGAACTCCTGATGTGGGGACGAGCCATGAAGGTCATGATATCTTTATAGAATGCCTTGCATGGATCAAAGATGGACCCTCAAATGCATTTTTATTTTCGGTGAAGCCAATCGACTATTCAAAAAAGTATGTTCCTTTTCATTAGGATTACGCTTGTGCTTTTATCCTTGATGTTCTAAGTCTAACCTTTCCCTTTTCGAGCTGAGCTGGCTAAAGCTCGTTAAGACTAAACCGAGCTTACCAAAAAGATAATATACCATTTGAAGTTTTGTTATGGACTCGTCTGATCGGTTTACTAAAACTTTTACTTTAAAGTTTCAACAAAAGGGCAAGATGGTGGAGCAGCTCCGAGAGGAGCTCAAGATGAAGGAAGCTGAGACCTTCGGATGGAGGCAATGTATGGACAGTCTTGCCTCAAATAAAGATACTCTTTCAAAGCTGCCGGCTTCAATTAAACACCAGCTTCAAAGTGTGAAGGAGGGGAGCATTTATATCATCGTACCAAGATGACATTGCAGCAGCTAACACCCGGGAAAAAGAGACCTCTGCTATAGCCGAAGTTAAGTTATCATGCGCACTTGACCACACCAAGGGACGATTCCAGAGTTAAAACCTCGATGAGGTGTATGCTGATGGCTTCGACATTTCTGCTAATATTGCAAGGGCAAAGACATTGAAAGAAGAGGATGATGCGTTTCTTTTTTATGAGGATGGTTTAGCCAATGGCTTCGATAGCGGGGGAGACAAAGATGAAGTCCTCGAGGAGGAGACACCCAGAGATGCGGTTCCCGAAGATGCAGCTGCTAAAGATATGGCCCTGGAATAGCTTTAGGTTTCTTTACTTTGTTTTTGTGCTTTTGTGCAAGGATCCCTCTTGGGTTTTTTAAATATCTTTTGCGAACATTTCCTGGAACACACAAAGAACTTCTTTGTTTACACTTTGACTTGTGTTGAATTTTTTTTTTCCTTATTTGTGAAAAATTCGACTGTACAATTCGAATGATCGGTGCGAGTAATGTTTTGGTGGTTTTATTATCAACATACAATCCCTTAAGGTTTTGTTAATCCTCAATCTATTTTTGAATTGATTCGGTGTAAGCTAGGGATTTTCGGGCTCTTTAGTCCGAGTTGAGTGAGAGCAAGGTCTCGAACTTTATATATTTTGGCCCTTAGGATCTTTTACGTTGGACCTTAGTGTCTAATAGTTTTTCCCTTACGCTCTTTTAGTTGGGCCAATTCGGCTTCTAGAGTGGCTATATAAATTTTCCCTCTTTTCGACTAAAAGACTTAGTGAGAAATTAGTTATGCCTTAGCATGTATTTTTCGTACCCATTAGGTTTTTCAAGGGTTCAACTTATCGGAACCTTATTATTAACTTGTTTGTGTAATGATAATCTAATACATCTTGACATTTCTTTTTGAATGGTGATATTATCCAAGCCTTTTAATCATTTGAGGACTGATTTTATCGAAGCCCTTTATTTTTTCTTTTGTAGAGGATAGTGTAAAGCAAGAATAAACAAGAAAAGATGGGAGGAGGAAGAAATACTTTGGGGATAACAGGTAAAAACAAAATATCAGGAGAATTATAAAGGATCCAAGAATCTAACCACTAACAAGGATAAATAAAACAAAGGCAGAATTCACGTTCATTTCACATCTTGTTGCAAGCGCGCAACCCGATCCTATTACCTGTATCTCGTGGTAGGTGTGCCACCCTCTCCCATTTCATTTATCTGGTGGCAGGCATACCACCCTCTCCCATTTCAATTATCTTGTGGCAGGCGTACCACCCACTCCCATTTCAATTAACTTTTTGCAGGCGTGCCACCCGCTCCCATCTCAATTATATTATGGCAGGTGTTCCACCCGATCCTAGTCACAAACCAACAATATTCTATAGGAATCTCAGTAAGCGAACAAGAGTAATATAACAACTTCCCTGCAAGGGAACAATGCTATTAAACAAACATCCCACAAGGGAATATTAATGTCAAAACAAACATCTGGCACGGGAAAAATGATCGTAATAACATATGAATCGCAATACACAACAACAGAGTCATAAAAATTTTAATACAAGATACATGCATGCTTGACGCTGACCTATAGACATTCGTCACCATGCCTATATGTCGTAATCAACAATTAACACGCAACAAATAAGACATGAGTCTTAATACGTCAAGCTAAGGTTAGACCAAACACTTACCTCGATGTCACGAACACAATTCACATTTGAATAATAGCTTTACCACTCAATTTTTGAAAAACTTAGGTTGTACCCAGAACACCCAATGTTGCCCATCAAAATCCTTGATTTTCAGTTGAAATCGTGTTAAACAGTATTAATGATTGGAGGAAATGAGTTAGAATTTACTTACTATAGATTTGGAAAAAGATTTGTTCTTGAAAAATTGGTTGAAAATCGTCTAAGTATAAAATTTGTAGGTCACAGATGTGGGAATTGCGAACAGCGGTTCGTAATAGGAACCCTGAACTTTGCTAGGTTGGGAACTGCAAAGAAGGGCTCGTATTTGACAACCCTTTGGGAAATTAGCCGACCTCTGCTATGTTGGAAAATGGGAAATTTGCATTTGCAAGCCAGTTGGTCGCATTTGTGATTAGGCCTGCCTAGATCCTATGTTCGCTTTTGCAATGGAGGTCTCGCATTTGTGAGGAAGGATTTCCATGCAAACCTGTGCACATTAGCTGAAAACCTGCAATTTATCAATGTCTAAAATCCACCAAGTGGCCTATCCAAAATTCACCTGAGCCCTCGGGCCTCCAAAACAAATATACACAAGACCTCAAAAATATCATATGGACTTATTCGTCTAATCAAATCACCAAAATAACGTCATGAACACCGAAATAAACCTTAATATCAATGGAATTTCTCAAAACTTCTCTAGAAATCCTATTTTGCATTTAAGGTCTGAATCATGTCACATGAATTTTGTTTCTTACTATTCTTTAGCGACAATACATATAAATCAGATTGATCCTTTACCAGACTCCAGGACCACATTACCGGTCTGATATCAAAGGTTTCACATAATATTTCACTTTAAAAACTTCATTTCTCGGGCTTAGGACCTCGGAATTCGATTCTATGCATATGCCCAAGTCACTTATTGTTTTACGGACCCTCTAGGAACGTCAAATTACGGGTTCGGGTTCCGTCAACCCAAAACTTTGACCGAAGTCAAATTAGTTAAATTTTATCATTTTCATAGATTTTCATATATAGGCTATCCGGCTACGTGCCTGTACTATGCACGTAAGTCGAGGTGATGCTAAAATGCTTTTAAAGGCCTTGGAATGCTGAATTCATTTCAAAAACAAACTTTGACGAGCAGTTTTTGAGGTTTATAATATGTTTCTTAACTCGTTCCAGGACGAATGTTTATTTAAGAGGGGAAGGTTGTCATGACCCGACAGCTCATTTCAAGAGTCATAGTATCCCACTTACCGTTATCTCGGATAATTCCAAATATAGGAAAAGTTTTTCATCTACCTTCGGGGTGTAAAGCAAAGGCGGGCGCAATAAGCATCACGTTAATTCTTATAAGACTTGCGAGCATTCTGGGGTCCATGCAAAATGCTTTTTCTTTTTTAGCAAGGAAAAGAACCTTTGACTTTGATCTAATGACCTCGAAATGAATCGACCCAAAAAGCTATTTGCCATGTTAGCCTTTGCACGGCCTTCACACTATCCAGGATTGTGATATTCTTGATTGCCTTGATCTTATCGGGGTTAATTTTAGTGCCTCTATTTGACACCATGAAGTTAAGGAACATCCCCAAGCCGACTCCAAAGGCACATTTCTTTGGGTTAAGCTTTATGTTTTTATTTCTCCAAAATTTTGAATATTTTCTATAAATGAGCTAAATTGTCCTCTGTGTGCATAAACTAAACAATCATATCATCAATGTAAACTTAAATTGTTTTAACAATTTGTTCTTCGAATATTTTGGAACTAGTCGTTGGTATGTATCTCTCGCATTTTTAGCACGAAGGGCATTGCATTGTAAAGATAAGCTGCAAATTTAGTAATATACCAAGTTTTTCCTAGTCATTCGGGTTCATTTAAATTTTATTGTACCTGGATTAGGAATCGAGAAAATTTAGGATCTTATGGCCGGTCGAGGCAACAATCATACGATCGATGTTGGGCAGTAGGTAAGTACCTTTAGGGCATGCTTTGTTCAATCCTTATAGTCTACACACATTCTATGTTTGTTTCATTTTCTACCATTTGAAACTACATTGGCTAACCATTTGGGGTATTTTACCTCCCGAATTGGCCCAATTATAAGAAGTTTGGTTACCACTTCCTTTATCAAAACATGTTTCACCTCGGACTGGGACCTCCTTTTTTGCTGCACTAGTTTGAACATGGGGTAGATGCTTAACCGATGTGTGGTGCTTTGTGCAATACATTTCATATCTAAATGGGACCAACCAAAGAATTCATATTATCAATAAGAAATTGAATGAGTTTTTTCCTGAGTTCGGGTGTTAATTTTGTCCCCAGGTATACATTCGTTTCGAGCATATATTCGATCAGTACGATCTACTGCAGTGGCTCGATCGCTGACTTAGTTGCATCGGTCTTTTCCAGTACGATGAAAGTTTGAGGAGTTAGGAAATCCTCATCTTCATCCTCGATTACCTGTTGCTCCAATTTCGTCAAGGTGGCAAACAATGATTGCTAATTGGCCTCATGTTTTCCTTTGGTGCTCAAACTCACCAAGGTCAAAGGCTTTGACATAGGTACAACCTCTACGATTGCAAATATATCCTTTGCAGCATGTTGCTATCTATAGGATATTTTCACTCCTTCCTCTATTGGGAACTTCATCATCTGGTTAAGAGTTGAAGGCACTGCCCTCATGTTGTGTATCCATGGTCTCCCAAGGAGTGCGTTATACCTCATGTCACCTTTGATCACATGCATTTTAGTATCTTGTACGGTCTTGACTACGTTTACTGGTAGGATAATCTCTCCTTATTTTGTTAGATTGCCATGTTGAAGCCATATATGGCCTGGGATACAAGTATAGTCTGATCTTGAAGGTCGAGTTGTTCGACAACTCTCGATCTAATTATGATTGTTGAGCTACCTGGATCCAATAAAACACGTTAAACTTGAATTTTATTCAAAAGGATAGAAATTACCAGCGCGTTGTGGTGTGGCTGACATATGCCTTCTACTTCTCTATCATATAAGGATAAGGTTTACTCGAGCACATAGCTCTAAGTCCATTTTTCTCTGGTGATTGATTGCTGCATTTGAATTCAGGTCGTTGAGGGACATCGACTCCGTCAATAATATAAACCCGAGGGGTTTCCCATTTGGTCATCCTCAATGCGAATTTTTGATTGGTAATGGATGCACACATTTGACTATGTCATAGCTGGATATTTTATCAAGTTCTACTTTAATTTTTGAGATTTAATCGAACTATTTTCATTAAAACCCTCGATAATAGCTTGTATTGCCCAGTCATCCGAGACCATTAGTAGCTTAGTCCGCTCCATTTAGAATCTAGACATGAACTCCCTAAACATCTCGTCGTTCCTTTGTTTTTTCTTTCGTATTTCTGATTTCCTCGTAGCCACCTTTATGGCCTCAATGTGTGCTTTCACGAAGGCATGTGCTAACATAGCAAATGAATCAATAGAGTTAGGAGGCAAGTTCTGGTACAAAATCGTATCTCCCTTCGATAGTGTTTCTCCAAATATTTTCAACAAAATTAATTTGATTTTATCGTCATTCAAGTAATTTCCTTTGATACTACAAGTCTATAAAGTAATATTTTCGGTATATAGGGCAAGTAGAACTTTTTGGGAATGGTCATCAGATCCGTGCTCTGAGGGAATAGTTTTTGCATATACTTCTTGGCATATAAGCCTTTCAAAACTGGAGGTGCCCCCGTGTTTGGGTCAACACGAGAGTTATATGTTTTCACATTTTTATCATTGTCCCCAATCTTCTTGTCTCCGATTTCTATCCTCTTAGTGAGCTATTCGAGCATACTCAAGATGGTGGGCTAAGTCACCGTGTCATTATTCGTTCGACCTCTCTGGCTTTGGATCAGCTTGTCAAATGTGTTCATGTTCGTCTACACTCAGAGTCTTATTTTGACTTTGATGTTGAGCGATAGAGATTTGCTGAGCCTGCAGCATCTCGAATATCACTTGGAAGCGGATTCCCACATCTCCCATTCCTTATGCTCCTTGGCAACTAGATCGGGCTTCCCTACATACATCCACCCACCAACCCACCCCCAGGGTGTGTGCCTAAAATCGAATTTAGTATAATATGTGAAATAGCATCAACTAGTTTCATATTTGGAACTTCCCCTGTGTTTGCCAGTGGTAAACCGACCCCAACATTGTTGTTCTCTCCAAGACCTTCATTTCTATGAATAGGTGCATTTTGTGAGGTAGACATGTTTCATCCTAAGAATCATAAAATCTTGACAAAAAAAGTGTAAAAACAATGTGTGTATGAGAATCAGTAAAGAAATAATCACTATTATTGATAGCCCCACGCTAAGGCCCAAAATGTTTGCTTTGAAAATACGAGTAATAATCAAACGTAATTAGTAGTTTTAAAGATATGTGATTTATTTTGAATATCAATTTATAATCAAGAAATATGAAGTATATGAAAGAATTAAGTTATTCAAACCAGTGTTACTATTTACCGTGGAAATGGTAATGACAATTAAATATGTAAATGGTATTCTAAAAATACGTGATCTATTCCCAAGCTAGTAGTTAGGATAGTTGATGCTAGTAATATTAAGTTTGACGATAATGTGCAAGCTAAAACAAGGCAGTATAAAACCAAAGGGCCAAATGCCCAGTCACAAGCTGATCGATGGGGACCCTGGGGTTAGAGTTCGGATCAAGCTCCAGGCATTGCGGCTAGCTGGGAATTGGATAACACTTAAGAATACCATTAAGCAAGTCTTATGACAAAAATTGGGTAATATTATGAAGAACAAGTAATAGGACGATATATAAAAGTGGCCTCGGGCCAGTGAGAACAAATGAGTTACAAAGAGAAGAGCGAAAGATATTATTATATTTGTGGAGAAAATGGAGCAACATCACTCGAGTCTACACTGTAATGGGGATCCCCATTATATAAGAGGGGAGTCAAATTTAGTATAGAGCGCATCAGTTTTCAAGGAATAGATACAATGCGGATGGACATGATATCTTGAAAAATAGGCCTAGATAGACCTACCGTTTTAGGTTAAGCCTTGTCCCTTGGAAACATCCCTTTTGTTTGTCATTGCTTGCTATACCTAACAGACCATGATATCCTTCAAACAGATATATATATGTTGAACCTCGAGGATGGTCTCGACCTTGGCTCTGAGCTTCAAGGGATACAATCACGAGATAGTTTTATGAAAAGGGGAATTAGTCGCCCGGATTCCCCGTTCACAGATAGTCTCCACGTTTCATAGAGTGAAATTGATGAGAAACGATTTTGAGTCTCTCTTCCTCCATTTCCCTTACGAATGGATACAAGGTATTAAGGCGCATTACATGCACAATTTCTGCATATTACGGCATTGACTATGGTGATTGGCTTCCCTTAATATGCCAAAGATGCATTTATAAATAATTGTTTCTTCTTCTTTTTGTGTTCAATCTTGCGCCCAAAAACCCTTGGTGAGGTATGTTTCTCTACGTTCTAACCCTTGCTCAGGGACGCGATCCCCTTTCTTTCTTTCCTCAGATTTCTTCAAAGATGACGAATATTACCACTTCTAATTCCCAGGAAGATGTGGACTCATCCTCTTTGATTTATTTTCGAGGTGAAGTGGATACCCTCCCCCCTATCCATGCTATGGAGTGCGTTCTAGGACCCTTTGTGATGATCTTCGATTCCAGGGTCAAAAGATCATCTTCAATGTTAGGGTGTTGTGAGCCTGTAACTATATATATCAGTTCTATAAGAACATTAAAAGAGTGACGGCAAACTGACGCTGGGGAGATACCATGCTCGTGTAGATCCCTGCTGGGGATGAAGATATTATAGCTCACACAGCCGGTTTCTTGAGTGTGTATACCTACCTATTCTTTTTTGGGCTAGTGGGGATACCCTCGCTGTCGATTGACCCTGTGATTCTTGACTTCTACCAACGTTATCAGGTGACTATAGTTCAAGTATATCCTTTATTTTGGCGGGTGGTTTGTATGACTAGGCATTATTCGAGCATGATAGAAGGAATGTCCTTCACCCTGAAACACTTGATTTGGATGTATAGCCCTCGTCTGCTTTGCGGAGGATTAGTCAAGCTTCGCTGTCGAACTTCTAGCTCCTTCTTTGCTCCCACCCGGGAACTCGAGGATGATACATGGCAATGCTGATTTGTTTGAGGGAGGACGTCTGATCTGATTCCAGCAGAAAAGATGTCATTTCCTAATAAATGGAACGTTGGGCGTAAGTAAATATGGTGTATTTTCCCTTTATTAGTACCTTTCTTTGTACATCTAACTGTATCCTTCATGTCCTTTCAGCCACAGCGGTCTACCCCAGTGTCGGACCTCTCTTTGATAAATCCAATTGATCCCTCCGGATCCCACTCCTCGTTAGTTTATATCACTTTGATCGCTTTACTTCTATGATCTGGAAGAGGATTGTTGTGGGCGTTGGTACTTCCTTCGCCTGTAATATTTTATTATCAATCAATGTTTTGATCATATCTTTCAATGTTTGACACTCGTTACTAGCATGCCCTTTCATACAAGAACGATATGCACAGGTTTTGTTCGAGTTGACCATTGAGATGAATTCTCCATTGCCACCACGGGAATAGGGGCGACATAACAAGCAGCCTTCAATCTTTTGTACAGCTGGTTGATGGGTTCAGCAATGGCATTTTACTGTCTGGGTGGTTTGCAATCAATAAGAGGCTAGGGTTTTTGGTAATTTGGACGATTTGGAGGTGAATGAATAGTAGGTCGGCTAGGTGTTATAAGTGTGATAGGTGGTGGCAGGTTGAGAATATCTGGTAGGTGAGGGTTGGTATGTAAATGAAGGTATTTTGTTTGTGAGTAGAGATTTTGATACTTGGGCCACCATTACTGCCCCTACTTCTTTCATATTTGATATGCCACCTGTTTGCAATTCCTGATTTGTGCTATGTGTTGCCTTAAAATTTTTTACCATGTTGCTTTTAATACCCTCTTTAATCCATTCTCCGAGTTTGATGATATCAGAGAACTTATGATTCTCAATGACATTGGCGTTTCATAATACAGTGGGTCAAGTGCCCTGACAAATAACTTTTTTATCCGTTCCTCGTCGAATGTTGATCTGACCTTTGCTGCTTCCGACCTCCACCGAGTAGCATACTCGCAGAAAGTCTCAATTTTTTTCTTTAGTAGGTTCTAGATATAGAAGACATCTGGTGCATTCTCTTTATTAAAACTAAACCTGTCCATAAAATTTTAATTGGCCTATTTCGTACGATTATGGATTATGTACTAGGACAGGGCATCTCCAGTTATACTTCTCACAAAGAGCTTCATTCGAATCCTTTCATCTTTTCCGACCCCCATGAGTTTGTAATAATAAGCTTTCAGATAAACCTTGAGATCAATCAAACATTTCAGACTTGAGATGTTTGTAACCCTCCGATAATTCTAAATCTTGTTGTATTCGTAAATTCTCGTAGTTCAATACATATATCCCTTCAACACCTTGAACTCGACTTGTCAACTTCTTGAGTTCCTCAGTTATATTCTTGATGAGAATGTCCTTCTCAGTGAATTCGGTGTATAGGAGACTGGTTGAGTGGATTGAGGAAAGGTTTCGACGTATATGGGGTTGTTTTGATGGGTGACAGGGATTTCGGTGGGTCATTGGTCGAGCAATAAGGATCGGGAATAGGTGTGGTGTGTTATGAGAAATCTGATAGGTAGTGGTTTGTGGGTACTGGGTAGGATGATGTTGGTGCAAAGGAGTAGTGGGTACTGGTGGAGGATTAGGATTTTTGGGAGGAGTTGCATATTGATAGGGTGTAGTAGGATTTTCTAGACGTTGCTTTGCCTTGTTTTGAGGAGGTGATGGGTTTTGATCATTTTGTTGGTTAATGTCTGGGACGTTTAGGGTGAGGGAGAGGCTTGCCAAGTCGTAGATCTGCTCAAGTTCCCCTTGTAACTCTTATATTTCTTACTCCAATCATCGAGCAAAATCATTTTGGGATGGAGTACTCCGGTCGTCTGAAATTTTAATATATTCTCAACATTTTCTTTTCAAATGCCACTCAAATCATCCATCTTGGCTTTTCCTGTGTGTTTTGGATTACTCGGAAGAGGAGGAGGTGGAGGGCGTCTAGATCTGGTGTGATATGCTTATGATGCCAGTATATGCGAACCAACCTTATGGGATGGGAATAATTAAAATGAAGAGAAATAAGAGGTAAACAAATCAGTAAGGATTCTGAAAATGTTTGTAGTATTTAAACACATATTGCAATAATGTAAATACACATCCTAATTAGGGAGCCTCGTTGTACCCGAGGTAGGCCGAGTGACATGATATTTTAGAGAATTTCAGTGCCAATAATTGCCTCAATTCATTCATGTATAAATACATAAATCTAAAATGACACTAAATAAGATAAATCACTTATAGCACTTGGCCTCATTACAAAAGTAAAAAAACCTAATCTACTTGGTCTGTAACAACCTTCTCCAGGCTGGATGTCTTTGGCTTCGTTAATCAAATTCTCTAGTTCACGCAGGTTCAACAATAGGTATGCCGCTGCTAAAATTCCTCATTCACTTCCTTCGTGTTCTGACAATCGGTGACTCTCTTCATCATCTTTCCCTCCAATTCCATGAGAGTGTAGTGGAGACATTCCAGCTTTTTGCTTGATTTAACAGCCATCTCCTTCTACTCATTATTTAGTTCTGCATCGATCTTGTGTTGCTGTAAGTGCTCGGCCTCGGACTTGTGAACTATTTTGCACTGTTTGTTATATTTCACCTGTGCTTTGGAAACTTCATCTATAACTCTATTTCCTAGACCAACCCTTGGTTTGAATATCCTTGTTATGTTATCTTCTAACCATGATGGGTAGAAGTACACATGACCAGCATGATATCGATCTAGCTCGATGGTATCCTTTTCCACGATAACAAATTTCACATATATAGAGCTTCACATTCGTATGGGACGTCATCATCCTAAAATTCCTCTCTGTAGTGACTTATTTTAGCAACTCGTGGTATGACCTGCTTCCTACCTTCCTGTATCATAACCCTGATGGGAGTATACGGGTATATGCCCTATAACCCGATCAGTACCAAGTGTGCAACATCCCTAGATCAGATTAAATCGTCGGTAGGGAACAATTCAAATATCCATTGAACCTCATCCTCGATAAAATTGTTGAAAAACTGCACCAACATGTACCATTTTTTGGTTGAGTAAACCTGTCTGGGATATAGGTCACTCTCTTCGGAAGATGAAAAGCTATGTGATCATTCCACGGTCTTCGCGGAAGCTCATTACGGTGTTGACCTTTTAGGAGATGCTCTAACAACCAAACTTGTACCAACACATTGTAACCTTCGAAGTACTTGTACCCCTTCTGACGGCACTCTAAGACCCGGTGTTGATACCTAATGTTTCCTCAAGCTATTATAAAATTTGCATATATTCCTTCAGAAATCACTTTTTATAATAATTGCCATTTTTTATAATATTTCATATTATTATCAATTTATTTTCTAATTTATTTAGTATTTTATATCCAATAATTATTAAAAAATTAAATTAAAATTAATTTCAAAGTATTCTTAGCTGAAGATATTATTTTTAATCCTATTGGATATAATTATTTCAAAAATTAGCTAATTTGGCATTTTGCCATAATTACAGCAATTTTGTAATTATAGCCTAATTGTACACTTATGTTATTTTAATTGAATAATCAGTCATTTTATTTTTATTAATTATTTATCTAATTTTAATGTTGTATTTAACAACTACCAACCATTATTTAAATTATAATCATCCCAACCCAATTAAATTTTACCAAACCCAAACCCCAGGCCATCTGACCCATTCCCTAAGTCCAATTAGAACCCTCCTACCTTATTAAATCCTGGTCGTAGATCAATCAGATCAACGGTCCCCATTTCCCTTTCCTTAATTAAACCTAGACCTACCCCCCCCCCCCCCATTCACTCATCTCTCATGCCGACATCTGATCCCTCGTTTCTTAAATGCTCTTAAATCCTAGGCCTAACCCTAATCTCCGTCACTAGCGAAAAACTCTCATCTATGGAATTTTGAGTATAATCCGGCCACTAACGGCCTTCTATACCCTCTGGTTGTTGATTTCATGAAATCTGTAAAAGAATCTCAAGGAGATTCAACATGTTCCTTTGCCCAAAGTTTGTATAGAGGCATGTCTAGGGCCATCCTTTCTGTTGAGTACTTATTTCCATCCGTTACTAGTTTGAATCTATGGCTATTAATCAAGTTTCTTTCATCTCGGCCATTTTTGAAAACCCCAGTTTTACAACTACTCGAATCCATTCAGATCTATCACTTTCTCTTGAAGATCTCTTATTCTGGTTAACTATTTTGAGTCCATTCACATTCTTCTGAAATAAGGGTTCGCCCTAACTTTATCAATGCCTTGTTTCTTTAATAGCTTGACTACTTCTCATGTATATAATTAAAACCTGCATGTTTCTGTTTGTTGCACTGATGTTTTTCGATTTTTTTCTCCATCACTTGTTTATTTCTGTCAACCCAACATACTAATTGATTGCTATTAAGGATTTGAACCATTTTTCCTGCTAAAACCAGTATCCTTTGCGATTTGTTGTTTAGTTGATTTCTATTAGGGATCTGAACCAATTTTTCCTGTTAAAGTCAGCATTATTTGGGGTTTTACTTACTTTCCTTAATTTGTGGTTTGTAATTAGTGTTACTTGCCTTATGCCAATTAATTTATGGTCAATTCATGATTTGTTACCTTATTTAAGCCCAAGTCGGGCTGGTAAGGTATTCTCCTTGTATTAACGTGACATTCTCGGATCAGTTTGTGAAAATTAATGGGGATTAGCCAAATTAACTTGTATATTAATGGGGATTAGCCAAACTCATCTGTTGCTTTTTTCCAAAACTTACTTCAAACATGTCTTTGTCATAACAGTTTCCAACTCAACTCTTTTAAATCTATGTCAAGTATTCTCACATATACTCTTAGACCACTATGTTTTCCCCTTTTGTGTGAGCCTTGCGTTGGGAACCTTGAGTTCCTTCTTACCTTGGACACATAAAATCTGGCCTTTCCACACTATACTTACTTTGTCTTGGCTATGAAATCTTGGTGTAAGCACTGCCCAGGATCCTTTGAGGTTCTTGGGGAGCTCTGGCACACCCAGATATGAGAAAGGCTATGGAACAATCTTGGCACTTTAGATGGTTTATTACATAACCCAGGGAGGATGTCCTAATCGGGTGCTAAAAAGTCTACGCCTGTTTAAGGCTCTTTAGAGTGTAATATTTACTTTTCCTATGTAATTCATTCACATGTTATGTAATAGTTTGTAAACGAATATTGGTTCAACTAGTGAAAAGGGCAGGTATTTACATATTTGTGGGGTAAGGCAAGTAGAAACCTTGTCTAAAGGACTTTACATTTTACTATTTTGCCTTACTATGTTTAGATATCATGCCTATATAACTTTACATTTTACTATGTTTACTTTACCATAGTACAAATCACTCTTATAGGGTATTGCTATATTTTCCTTAAAATGTTAGAAATCATGTTTAACATGATTTTACAATACTTTCCTTACCATATTAGAAATCATGTTTAATAGCTCTAAAAATTACTTTCACACATAGATGCCACACCTAAAAGATTAAAATTTAATCCATCTTATTCTATAACAAGTGCTACATGTTTTATTTAATTGGTCATCATGCCTGCAAAGTTTCTGAAATCAGTGTAATGGGATACAAGTCCTAAATTCCTCCGGGACTGATAGGAAGGGACGAGTAACGTCTTCCAATAGGGGTCGAGACCAACCCTCGGTTTAATTACCTTCACGGGCGAGAAAGGGTACACATGAATGTGATGACCGGTGTATTAAGACCATGTTTAGCCCCTCTTTGAGGAGTTTCATACCGGGTATTGCATTGATGTGATCCATATTATAATCAAACCTAGGGCACCCCTATTATATTCAGGAATACTCTTAGATTGTAATTATTTTTCAAAATCTTGCTTTTTATTAACTGCTTTCCAAACTATTGTTCACTAACACTTAAATCCCCTACAATTTGATCCATACTTGTTTATTTTATTATTGTACAAATTCAAAAAAACCTGTTTGGCCGGGAACCACAGTAGTGGATCCTGAGGGGTGCCTAATACCTTCAACTTTGGATAGTTTCAAGCCCTTACCCTATCTCGTATTACCAAACGTAGTTATAAGTGAACCCATATAGGTTCCCTAACTCACCTTAAATCATTAGGTAGCGACCCTTCAAACTGCAACCCCCTTTTCCCATAGGAAAGAGTTGTCCTAACCAAAAATATCATAAATGCGATTCCGCGAAGGAAAAAAGGGGGTGTGACATCATGGAGACTCTGTTGGCGATATTTAGACTTTTACCATTTCATACCGTTTTTGTGAACTTGTACCCCTCTCGATGTGCAATCACTAGTTTAATTCCTTTAAGCTTTTAATTTCTATTCAAAAGCAAAAGTGACATATCTTTCTTGTTTCCTTCCTTTGTAACCGCTTTAAATTACGAATCGCTTTCTTGACATGTAAATACATGTCAACATGCTTTCCATTATTGCATAATCATGCTCAACATCATACTCCGCTTGTACCCAAAAAATTCTATAGCAACCCTTGATGAGTGGTTGCGCCCTTCCTATATCATTACCACCTAAATTCGGAAAGGCTGATTTGCGATAAAACTAGTCGATCAGCGGTACAGTTTACAGTTCCATGCCTTTCCCTTTGAGTTGTCCGCTCATGGGTACCAGTCTAAAACCTCATAGAAACCACACTCTATTTTAATTTTGCATGTATCATGGTAAAACCTATTCGGTTCGATTAGGTTCTCCACATAATAATCCTTTAAGGTAGCCTTGTCCAAAAGTCTATTGGATTTACCTAGACCCAAACAGACATCATCACGTTCTGTGCATTTATTTGGAGAACTAAACGATTCATCCACATTGTGGATATTAAATAGTCAAGTCTAGTGGGGGTGAGGGCCCAACATGGTTCGTCTTGCTGAAATATAAGGCGCGAATTAAGGCCTCCTATTGAGATTGAACAATCTCTAGGATAGTGGATCAAGAAGAAATGTCTAGAAAAAGTATGATGTTTACAAAAGAGTCTTCAAATGATGTCGGGGCAAGTCGGCAAAAGCCAAAGTTTGTGGTATTAGGGAGGCCAGCAAGCATGTTGTAGTTATGAAAGGGTCCCCTATACCCTTGTTGCTATTAAAGCAGTGACTTAGTTGCCAGCACTTGGGGCACAGGATGTCCCGTGGAATTAAAAACGAGTGACAATGACACACAACGGGAAAGAAATGGAGCAAGGATTTGTTGAAATCGGAGAACCGACTCATCTCGGAGATGTCATACCACCAAAAGAAATAAGGAAAACCAAAATTTTCAATGATTGTCAAATGCCATTGAGGGATCCAGTTACCGAGGAAGATGCCGAAGAGTTCTTTAGGAAAATAAAAATGCATGACTATTCCATTGTTGAACAATTAAGGAAAACTCCAGCCAATATTTTTCTATCATCATTATTGGCACATTCGGATGAACATCGCGGGGTCATAATGAAGATTCTGAAATAGGCACATGCTACTGATAAGGCCACAGTAAATCAATTAGGAAAGATTGCTAACAAGATTTTTTAAGCAAATAAGACCACTTTTGGGGATGATGATCTTCCTATAGAGGGTACGGAACACAATCGAGCTCTTTGTATTGCCGTGAACTGCGAGAATTATTTTGTCACCGGGGTATTGGTTGATGATGGAGCCATGCAAATATTTTCCCTCTGTCCACTTTGCAAAAGTGGAAGATCGGCACCGAAAGAATCCACGTGAATAGTGTTAGTGTTCAAGGTTTCGATGGGAAAGGGAAAGGTTCTGCAGGAGATATAATGCTTGAGTTTGTGATAGGGCCAGAGGGATTCAGTGTGGAATTTCAAGTGCTAGACGTGGTTTCCCCGTATAATGTTTTACTGGGTAAGCATAGGATACATGCAGCTAAGGCACAACCGTCATCTCTAAATCAAATGTTAAAATTCAAGTGGGACAAACAAGAAATAGTTGTGCGTGGTGAGGAGGATCTATCCCTTTATGAAGTTCATCTATCCCATTTATTGAGGCTGGAGATGGTAAAATACTTTTGGTGGTATCAAACATTCGAAGCAATATCTGTCGAAAGGATTCCTGAAGGAAAATGCATTCCAATGATAAGGCTATCACCTTAGATTCGCATGGTATCTAATGAAATGTTGAAGTATGATTTTGTGCCGGGTAAAGGTCCGGGCACATCTTTGCTAGGTATTATGCAACCAGTATCTCTACATAAAAATCTGGGTACATTTGGTCTACGGTTCGAGCCAACAGGGGATAATGTGATGAAGGCTACAAAGTTGGAAAAGAAAGCATGGCCGCTATCTAGGCCTACCCCACACCTCTTCAGAACTTTTGTCATGTAAGGGGCAATAAAGCACTCGGTGTCAGAAGTTCCAAAACTTGGGTTTTCTTTGATGAGGAGTTGATTTGAGAGGGTCCAATGTCTATTTGATGAAGTGAACATGGTAGAAATTGGGGAAGTTTCTGAAGTGCAATTTTCCAGGCCGAATGTGAAGATCAACAATTGGGAAGGTACTCATCTTCCTACTCTGAGGGAGTTTTCATTGTGGTTTTTGATTTTTTCTTAGTTATTGTGATTCAGATTATATGTTCCGTCCGCTTGGATGCGTTAAACCCTGTAATCTTTCAATTTCAGTAAAATGCAATTTCTCTTCTTCTTCATTCCTGATACTCATTTTTGTTTTTTTCTTTGTGCAATTCTTTTTAGGTTGGTTTCAGTGACATGACATGCAAGAGGAATCTTCGATATAGTCATAAAATCCAGTGCAACTCTGAAATGATAATTCAAAAAATAGAGTGTGATGATGAATCGGAATATGATGATGAGGAGCGAGTCAATACCCATCTGGAGCAATTGAGTATGATTGATAAGAAACGATTGGCAGCAGTGCGTCATGGTAAGTTGTCTCAACAGAGAATGACAAGAGCATATAGCAAGAAGGTGCATCCTTAGAAGTTTGAAGTGGTTCGGCAAGTATTGAAATGTATCCTTCCACATCTGGTTGAAGCAAAAGGAAAGTTCGTCCCAAATTGGTAGGGTCGTTCATCGTAGCAAGAGTGTTGTCCAATGGTGCTCAAAAGGATATTGTGTATGATTTCTTTGATTAAATTTTGTTTGTTTGCACTTGGCATGTCTCTGAGATTGGAATGACGAAGCATTTCGTTCTACAATCTAAATACTTTATCTTTTGTTACCCCCTTTGAGCCTTATTTATTTCCTTGCATACCCTTTTTTGGAATCAGTAGCAATGGTCAGGAACACATGGTGAAAGATAAGTAAAGAAAAAAAAGGAGAAAATAAAAAGAATGAAAAGAGAGAGAAGGAAAGAAAAGAAGACAAAAAGAAAAAGAAAAAGAAAAAAAGAGAAAAGAGAAGCAAAAACAACAAAAGAACAAAAATTGAAAAAAAAAAGAAAAGAAAAGAAGAGAAAAAGGAAGGAAAAGGAAAGAAAAACACAAAACCAAGGTAATTTCTATTACATGAACTACGTTAGACCTGATTCCTTTTAAGAATACGCAGGCATCCTTACGGTTCGGTCCCATAAAAAATAAATCCAAAAGTCCCCAAGAAAGAATCCGGGGCAGAATTTTTGGTTGTTGTGAGAAATATGATTTCGAAAGTTGTAATTTTAATCCCATTTATTTTGACTTTTGTACCATTTCTTTATTAAAAAATCCGAAAGTGTATGCTAGAGTCCAAAGAAAGACCGTCTAATCAGTCTTCAAGAAATGCCAGGTCGAGCAAGTAAAGGTAATTCATGTCAGGAGCAACACTCTTGTTCAAGCAGGAAAAATCAAGATGAGAGAGTCTTATCGGCTAAAACCTTCACGGGCACCGTAAAGCGATGGGAGATGAGAGAAATAAAAATGAGAGATTTTTATTGGTGAAAATCTTTGCTGGCACCATAAAGCAACGGGAGATGAGAGAAATTAACATGAGAGAGCCTTATCAGTGAGAACCCTCACGGGCACCTTAAGGTGAAAATGAGTTGAGAAATGAACAAATGAGAGAGGTCTGTTGATGGAAAATTATTTCGAGGCACCGCAGGATGAACAAGGTCAAGGATTGGGTAACGTAGTCAGGTCATGGAAATTTTGGGGCAAGAAAGTATGGCAACTGAAAGTTGATTGGTTGGATAGATTGGGCTGATTAGTCCAAAATGCATGTTATGTTCATTGGTACCAGCTGTTCCATTCAGATAAATATTTTTTCTTTTCCCTTTTAGTAGTCATCTGGTTATGGATTCTTCTTATCCTTAACTCACAAAATCATTGCATTTCTTTTTATTTTGGGGTTTATTTGTCTAAAGATGTTTCAATGTCAGTCTTGTTCAAAGCAAATGAAAAGGGATTTTAAAGCTCGTTACCAGTTTCAAAAATTGCAAAACACAGCATGGTCAGAACATATAAAAGACAACATTATGTAAAGTGGGGTATAAGGAATCACCAGGAGTTTCGCCGGATGAATGGTTTGGTAAAATCATGGAAATGCAAAAGTTCAGATAAAGGGGTCAAATGTCTTAAACAACGGCATGGGTATAGCACACTTAGGTTGTCAAAGATCATGTTTTTGGAAAGTCAGTCAGAAAGTCAAGCGGTTCAAGGCCAGTTCGAGGAAGCCGGTCAAACAAAAACAATACAGTGGAAGGATTTTCAGCAAGAATGCGATCAACTAACCACCATTTTAAACTGACAATATTTTTTTGATTGAAAAAGGTGCAGAAATTTTCTGTTGTTTCGGAGGAACTCTCCATAAGGGAAAAATAAGCATAAATCAGGTTTGGTCGTAAAGTGTGGTTTGATTATAATACAAGATAATCATGAATAGCATAGGGGAATGTAAGTTGGTTTCAAAGTGTGCATGTTTCAGAAAGATTTCAACTAGGAGTTATCAGGACCTTCCCGGATAGTAGGATTTAGTTCAAAACCCTTATAGATAACATGATGTAGTGAGAGTAATACCTTTAGAAGATATAACTTAGGTTCGTGATTGTTAGGAGTTGTCAGGACCTCCCTGGATAGTAGGACTTAGCTTTCAAACTCATAGTAATAGTTGGTATAATGATTCAGCTAGAACCCACCCATCAACCCAACTTCCAAACTCAGGCAGAAAATTTTCTTTGTTTTGTCTATTTTATCGAAGTCAAGATCCCACCCGGAGAACAGAGGCATATATTTTCAAGTTTTTAAGTCAGGAGCCCGCCAGTATAATAGAGGTATATATTTTCAAGTTTGGAAGTCGGTAGCCCGACTGTATAATAGAGGCATACATTTTCAAGTTTTGAAGTTGGGAGCCCGCCCGTATAACAAACGCATACAATTTCAAGTTTTAAAGTCGGGAGCCTACCCTTATAACAGAGGCATAGAATATATTTTCATATTTTTAAGTCGGCAGCCTGCCCGAATAATCAAGGCATATATTTTATAGTTTTGAAGTCGAGAGCCCGCCCGTATAACAGAGGCATATATTTTCAAGTTTGGAAATCGAGAGCCCGCCCGTATAATAGACGTATATATTTTCAAGTTTTGAAGTCGAGAGCTCGCCCGTATAACAAAGACATATATTTTTCAAGCTTTGAAGTCGGGAGCCTGCCCGTATAATAGAGGCATATATTTTTAAGTTTTGAAGTCGGGAGAAAGCCCGTGTAGTAGAGGCATATATTTTCAAGTTTTGAAGTCGGGAGCCGGCCCGTATAATAGAGGCATATATTTTCTAGTTTTGAAGTCAGGAGCCCGCCCATATAACAGAGGCATATATTTTCAAGCTTTGAAGTCGGGAGCCCTCCCGTATAATAGAGGCATATATTTTCAAGCTTTGAAGTCGGGAGCCCGCCCGTATAACAGAGTCATATATTTTCAAGTTTTGAAGTCGGGATCCGACCGAATAATAGTGGCATATATTTTCATGTTTTGGAGTCGGAGCCCCCCTATAACAGAGGCATATATTTCCAAGTTTTGAAGTCGGCAGACCGCCCCTATAATAGAGGCATATATTTTAATATTATGAAGTCGGGAGCCTGCCCGTATAACAGAGGCTATATTTTCATGTTTTGTAGTCGGGAGCTAGCCCGTATAAAAGAGGCATATAATTTCAAGTTTTGTAGTCGGGAGCCCGCCCATATAACTGAGGTATATATTTTAAAGTTTTGAAGTCGAGACACTGCTTGTATAACAGAGCCGTATATTATAAAGTTTTGAAGATGGGAGCCAGCCCGTATAACAGAGGCATATATTTTCAAGTTTTGATGTTGGGAGTAAGTCGGGAGCACACCTATGTAAAAGCGGCATATATTTCAAAGTTTTGAAGTCAGAAGCCAGCCCGAATATGAGAGGCATATATTTTCAAGTTTTGGAGTCGGGAGCCCGGCCGTATAACAGAGGCATGTATTTTCAAGTTTTGAAGTCGGGAGCCTGCCCGTATAATAGAGGCGTTACTTTTTATAGTTTTGAAGTCGTGAGGCCGCCCGTATAAAAGAGGCATATATTTTTATTTTTTTGTGTAGGGAGCCGCCTAGAGAACTGAGGCATACATTTTCAAGTTTTAAAGTCGGGAGCCCGCACGTATAATAGAGGCATATATTTTCAAGTTTTTAAGTCGGGAGCCCAGCTGTATAACAGAGGCATACATTTTTATGTATTGAAGTCGGGAGCCCGCCTGTATTACTGAGGCATATATTTTCAAGTTTTGATGTCGGGAGCCTGCCCGTACAACAAAGGCATATATTTTGCAAGTTTTGAAGTCGGGAGCGCGCCAATATAACAGCATTATATATTTTCAAGTTTTGAAGTCAGGAGGTCGCCCGTATAACAGAGGCATATATTTTCATGTTTTGAAGTCGGGAGCCCGCCTGTATAATAGAGGCATTTATTTTTAAGCTTTGAAGTCAAGAGTCCGCCCGTACAACTGAGGCATATTTTTTAAAGTTTTGAAGTCGGGAGCCCGCCTGTATAATACTGGCATATATTTTCATGGTTTGAAGTCGGGTGCCCGCTTGTATAATAGAGGCATATATTTTCAAATTTTAAAGACGGGAGCCCACCCGTATAGTAGAGGCATATATTTTCATATTTTGAATTCGAGAGCCTGCCTATATAACAGTGGCATATATTTTAGTGTATTGGAGTTGGGAGCCCACCTGGAGAACAAAGGAATATATTATCAAGTTCTGAAGTAGGGAGCCCGACCGTATATAGAGGCATATGTTTTAAAGTTTTTATGTCGGGAGCACGCCCGTATAACACAGGCATATATTTTCATGTTTTGAAGAAGGGAACCCGCCCGTATAACAGATGCATAAATTTTAATGTTTTAAAGTCCAGAGTCCGTCCGTATAACAGAGGCAGACATTTTCATGTTTTGAAGTTGAGAGCCCGCCCGTATAACAGAGGCATATATTTTCAAATTTTGATGTCAGGAGCCCGCCCGTATAACAGAGGCATATATTTTCAAGTTTTGAAGTCGGGAGCCCGCCCGTATAACAGAGGCATATATTTTCAAGTATTAAAGTCGGGAGCGCGCCCGTATAACAGCGGCATATATTTTCAAGTTTTGATGTCGGGAGCCCTCCCGTACAATAGAAGGCATGTATTTTCAAGTTTTGAAGTCGCGAGCCAGCCCGTATAACAGAGGCATATATTTTCAAGTTTTGAAGTCGGGAGCCCACCCGTATATTAGAGGCATATATTTTAAAGCTTTGAAGTCGGGAGCCCGCTCGTATAACAGAGGCATATATTTTCAAGTTTTGAAGTCGAGATCCCGCCCGTATTATATATGCATACATTTTCAAATTTTGAAGTCGGGGGCCCGATGGTATAACAGAGGCATATTTATTTTAAGTTTTGAAGTCGGGAGCCCACTGTGAGCACGTGATTTTTGCCCTATATATGAATTATTACCAAAAGTTCAAACAAAATAATGTTTTCTTTATTTTACTATTTTTGTGAATTTTGGTGTCACTACCTGATTATTGTTTGTATTTTATTTGTGCATTTTAGTTCATACAGAAAATACAAAAAACATATTTGCATTTAGGATCCCATTTCATACTGTAGAATTAATTAGGGGTTAAGTTACTTTTAGAACTAATATAAAAAAATAACAAAAATAGTCTATTTTTGTATTTTTAATTGTTAATTGTTCAATTTATATTGAGTTCACTTTAAATAGGATTATGTCGATTTCTATGAATTAATTAGCTTAATTTTGGAAAATAAGTTAGGTCTTTATTTTAATTTTTGCATTTTAATAAAATCAAAATAATACGTAAATACAAAGTGAAAAATGAGAAAAGAGAAAAATAAAACAATAGAAATAACAAGGTCTTGTTTAATTCAATACACATTTGGGCCAAATCCTAATATAAACCCCAGCCCAATTAAGAATAATTTCGGACAAACACCCAGTCCATAACCCCATACCCAACTTCCGCCCCCATACCAAACGACTTCGTTTTGGCATCAGAGAATCTTGGCCGTTTATCCCTCATCATCTTACGGTTCTTATCAATCCAAAGACAGGAATAAAATTGTCTTAAAATTAATTAAGCACCAAAAACATTTTATCATCTTCCTCGTACACTCATGTAACACCGCCGTCTCTGCCGCCAAAGAAATTGCCACCATCTCCCGTGGCTCCCAGAATTATACCCCACCTCAATGTCCCCGTCACAAATCAACCATTATCATCTCTCGAATCCCACGGGAGGATGTCGAATAATTGAATGAGTTGTCGTCGTCTCCGCCGTCCATGGCGGTGACATGTCCAAATCGATTCAAATTCATAACGTGTAACCTCATCCATCTCCTCATCATCAACTACGAATAAACTCCTTCAAAACAAGAACGAGCACCTTGAATTTCGAATCCAAATCAGTCAAAAAAACCCCTAATTCGTCCTATTGACCTCAAGTGAATGAAAGAGTGTCTCTTTGCTTCCCTCGCGGGGAATTTGATGTCGTCAGCCTCAAACTTCATTCAAGGTGGTCAAGTTGAATCTGGAAAGTCGCCAGTGAGTCGCTTAGATTTTTTCTTTTGTTTTTTTTTCTATTTAATTCGTATTGTTTTCTTCCTCATGTGTTCTTCGTGTCATTAATGGATTGGATTCAATGTTATCTATTTCGCGTTAATACCAAAAATTGTTACTATTTAGATTGTTGTCGGAAACCTGTTAAATCTTAGTTCGTCATTAGTTAATTCTTGTTTAGCGTTTAGTTTAGTTTAATTTTGGGCATTCTATTTCTCTAAGGTGATTGATGTTGTTAGGTTCAATTCCCTTTCCAGTTAGTTAATTGTTTCATTTTGGTTTAGTTGTCAAGAACAGTTCACTAATTAGTCTAATTGTGTTTTAATTTATTAAGATGATACAATCTGATTTCAAATTGAATTTGTAATGGTTGTTTGATGAAGTGTTAGGACTGTTCATCAGTAATTGGTAAATTTGAGCTTAGGGGTCTGTTTGGTTAAAGCTATAAATCTAGTTTAAAGAACAGGGGCAGTTTAGGTATTTGGGATGGGGTAGAATTTGGTAGAAATAGGCCAGAACCTTCTAGAATAGGTACTTACGTGTAATTTCAGGGAATTTAATAGACTTACTAGAGTAACAAGTTAATAAATAGGGGTTTAAAACTGAAAATGAGGGGGGAATATTGTGAAAAGCTGAAAATCTTACTTGCACCTCCTTTGCATATAAAAAGGCATCATTAATGTCTTGACGCACAAGTTTGGAGCCCAAAAATTCCCCCAAAAGTGTGCTCCCCATGTTTCAGATATTAGATTTGAAATTCAAACACCAAACTTCAAAAAAAACCAAAGAAAAATAAAAAAATCTATCTCATAGATTACCAGATAATTTCATCATCATTCTAGGTGAAAATGGATTGATCGTGTGTTAGAAATTCTTTGGGTCCAGCTTGCTTGAAGTTTTCGGGTCCACTTGAGGGCAAAAATGAGCTGATCTGGGTCTTAAAAATAATTCAAAGTTTGATCCTGGGATTTGCTGTGTGTCAATTTGTGTTGAGTCTGAGTTTTTGCTAATTTTTGTTCAAATCTACTGATGCGCTATCAAGCTGCTAGCAAACTGACCCTGCCTGGTTTTTGTTTCTATCTCGTTTCAGGTACATTTAACTCTACCCACTGTAAAACCTTTGTGATATGGAAGTGAGGAAGATTTGAAGCATGTTGGCCATTTATTCTTATTATAGGAGTTTAATTCTTTCTTTATTTCGATGTTTTAGTCTGAATATGTTAATGGTTGAATGTTGATTATGGTAGTGCCTTCAGGTATTCAATTTAATTTGAAATGGACATGGGATTAAAACATGGTTGAATATTTAGTAATCTGAAAATCAGCACTGTTTAACTAAACTTGGTTATGATGTTTAAGTCCGTTTTAAAATTAGAACCGCATGTTTGCTTATCTGGTTCAGTAATGAAATTCGTATATAATTCTGAGTAACAATTTGCTTATCTAGATGTTAAATAACCAAAAATCAACATGTATGGTAATTTCAGTACAAGTGCAGTGGGATTAGCTGCATTGTCGTGAAGTTGAACTTGTTAGGTTCTGATGCCTTTTGCTAATCATTGAAATTGGGATTCACAATTGCTTTCATGATCAAACCGTTATTAGATTTTAGTTGATTGGCTAATGGCGAGTTAAAATGCTTCCTCAGTTTGGGTGCTATAAGACTCTCGAAGCATACAATTGCATTACATGTAATTGACTCGTTTGTGGGCTGAACTAGACAACCTTTTGGTTCAACCAATTTGCGCCTGATTATCGCTTGGCCCACGCTTGGGTAGCCTTCTGTTCTGCATATATGGGAGTAGGATAATTGTTGGGTCAGTCTAAAAGCCCAATATGGAAAGCTTTATTGAAATTGTGTTGTTATTTGGAAATTGTAGAAGCATGGATTTACTATTAGAATTGTTTCTTTATTTGTATAGACAAAAACCAAAAATAGAAAATTGTAGTTGCCCTTTTAAAATAAAATGAGACGAGTCTTTCCAAATAAAATTGCTGAAATATTCTAGAAATTCGGGATGAGCCATTTAACGAATTTCATGGCCTTCCCAAAAGAAAAAAATGCGTTAGTCTCTTTAGGCACGCACTATTATGAAATTACATTCTTAAACTCAGGTGTGCATTTCATACGACCCAAATCAAATCCCAAAATGCTGAATAGAGCATGCTTAGTATTGCGGGTGAATTTCATGGGACTCGGTCCGAAGGCACGCTTTAATCAACGTTCAACGTCCTTTTAAAAACACATATTGAATAAAAGTGGTTAAACTAAAAATTAGCACATAGGCCCTTCATGTAATAAAATAAGATAAATAAGCTAAATGCGACAGTTGAGAGACCATTCTAGAACCACGGAACCCGGGAATGCCTAACACCTTCTCCCGGGTTAACTGAATTCCTTATTCAGATTTCTTGTTCGCGGACTCTTAATAGAGTCATGATTTTCATCGGTTCAGGATTTAAATGGTGACTTGGGACACCATTGATCTCCCAAGTGGCGACTCTAAATTCTTTAATAATAAATCTCGTTCCGATTGTCCTTTAATTGGAAAAACTCCTTTACTCGCTTGTGGGTGTAGTGATAAAGGAGGTGTGACAGCTCTGGCAACTCTGCTAAGGACGAGAACCCTGAACGTTTTGTTCAGGGTTTAAGAATTCGAGCTTAGATAAATTGTTGAGTTTGGCTTTATCTGATTTTGTTAAACGATCTGTGCCTAATGTGCTAATTGACTCCTTTTACCGCTTTTATATTATGTGAACTGTATATAAACTGTGTTGAAACCCATCTCCTCTCTGAGTCTTCTAAATCATGAATAAGGGTGCACTTCGTGTAACTTTTTTCTGTATAGTGTCTAATTCCCAATTTAGAACGATGTTTGAATAAGTTGCAAAGCCGGTGAAGCTTCTGTATTCCCAGTATGCTGCCTCCCCTTCAGCTTGAGCTGTCCGCTCCGGTAAGCCAAGTCTAGAACAAACACCCAGGTTCTGAACCTAGAATAACTCAACTTCATGCTGGATCCCTAGTAGGAACGCTTATCTGCATCATGTGCATTTTTTACTTCGGGGACTCAATACAGGGGTTGGGTCCGTCTAGGACTACCAATCTAAAATGGAAATGACCATCCTGATGCATCCTACTTGTGTTCTGTGCATTTAATTGTTTCAGACCTGCATGTTGACCGCCTTCTGAATTCCAGGATGATGAAAAAAAAGAGAAAAATCAAAACATAGCAGTGTAGAGAGTTAATTGCGTATTTTAGAAAAATCTAATGCCCAAGTACTGTCGAAACTCTGCCGAAATTTTGAGAAAACAAAAAGAAAATATTTTATTGGTTTTTTAAAAAAAAGGAAAATATGAGAAAATATTTTGTTTTGCCATGGAAAAAAAATAAAAAATAAGTCTTTATATTTGGTTTTTCTTGTTTGCAAAACAGTTTATTTGCCAACAGAAAAGAAAATAGGTTGCTTTATTGTTTATTGAAAAGAGAAAAGGAAAACAGCCTTTATTTTAGTTTGGAAAAATACGTTGTTTTATAGTTTGTTGGGACAAAAAAGAAGAAAAAAGAGTCTTTATATAAGTTTCGGAAAATAGGTTGTTTTATTGTTTGTTGAAAAAGAAAAAGGAAAAAGAGTCTTGTTATCAAAAAATAGTTCGTTCTCTTCACCCGAACTACGCCGGTTTGATTCTCACAGGGTGTGAAATACATAGGAAACCCTCACCGGATCCAGCCTCCCCTTTTGGAAAAATATCCAAAAAATGTCTAAGCTTTAAATTTTGGCATAAATAAGTCTGGTGATGCCGTTTGTGTCGAAAATAGCTGAATGTTCCCGAAAGGGACGCAGGAAGTCTGACCTTGCATAAATATCCACCTTTGGGCATGTTTCGATTTTTGACCCTCACATCCTTAAATGTTCGACCTCGAGGCATTAAAAGGCCGTTTTTGCAATACGCGTCTTTCATTTTAATTTGGAAAATATGAAAAAGAGTCATAAAAAGTCGGGTGATGTCGTTTTGACAAAAATAGCCGAATGTTCTAGAAAGGAACGCCGGAAGGTTGACTTTGCAAAAACGGCCATTTTTGGGTAAAAATTGGTTTTTTTACCAGTTAGCTAAACACAGCCTTAAAATCTTCGTCTCCGAAGTGCTGAAAGGTCGTGTTTAAAAAACCAGGTCTTTTATTTTTATTTATAAAAAAAAAACAAGAAAAGTGTGAGTGGCCAAGTGAATATCATTCGGTTTTTGGTTAAAACAAGTCGGCCTAGCTTCTGTGATGTCTTAAGCAGTTCTTGCCAAGATAGCCTTAGATTATCTTTCAGTTGCCGAAAGGTTATTTTCGTAAAAGAGTGAACAAGTTTGGGAAATGCCATAAAATAGTCCTCCACGGCCTCAAAATTCATGTGAATTAGGGAAGGGGCCACGTTTGCAAAAATAGCCATTTGTTCGAAATTGGCAAGGGAAAGAATTTTTCATTTTATTTATTAATTTGTATTTCTTTTGATTAGAGTATATGGGTCGTTTGATTGTCGAGTCTGTATTTCATCGTTAAATTTGCCCGTCTAGTTTTATTACGAAAATTGAAAATTCCAAAAAACATGCTCTATTGTTGCTTACCTTTTATTTGCACGAACTACGCCTGGTCTGATTCGTACGGGGTCACGATACATAGGAAATCCACATCGGATTCGACCATAGCCAAATAAAAAAAAAAGAAAAGAGTGGAAAAACAAGGAAAAGAGAGAAGAAAGAAAATAAGGCAAAAACAAAGCGTAAAGAAAAGAGCGGAAAAATAAGCAAAAATAAAGAAATAAAAGGCAAGACCGAAATGAGAGAAGAAATAAAGAAAAGAGAGAAGTAAGAGATAAAAAGAAATAACAGAAAAATAGACAAAGAAAGAAGAAAAGTTGTAATTAGAAACAGGGAAATGTCGGGATGACGCAAGAATCCGAGAAAATGCATAATAGAAATTGTCAACTACTTAGGTGCATTCATTCCCCAGATGTGCGATTACCAACGTGTTAATTGCCCTAACGCTAACGTGATAGTTTCATTTTGGCATGTCATTCCAGAAAGGTGGTTGGTTTGTGGTTTTAAAGTAACTCTCCCCGACAATACAAAGGCAAAAAAAATGACGGATAATAAAAGAACTTAGTGGGTTGGTACCAATGCCCAAAATTAGCTGGTTGAATAGGTCGACAGGTTGGTGGAAGAGGTTAAATTGTTGAGACAGCATATGGCAGACATGTATCGGGCATGGATGAATGGGAGAACACCACCCGTACCACCACCTAGCTTCCTGGACTTTGTCCTTACCCAAACACCAAACACAATGTCGGGTGATCCCCCATACTCCCCATCTCTACCCGTTTATAACATCTTTCCCAACCACTCTAATAACTTCATCACTCATCATCCAACTTTCTTTTCCCAAAGGTGCCTTCCGGTCACATCCATTATGCTCGACAAAGAACACTTTCCCAGATCTCATGATGCCCAATATTACCCTTCCGAGGTCATTCACAAGGGTCCCAACTTGCACAAAAAATGGCTGCAAGATAAGCCTCATATTGAAAATGGAAGGTTCACAGAAAGAGAAGGAACAGATAGGGAATCCATGAAGCTGAAAGAATCGTCCGCGGACCTTTCCTCCTCGCCTGGAATAGAAAAGAAGCCAGGGGAAAACTTTAGAGAGTTTCGGTTCAGATGGAAGGAACAAGATGCTCGAATCAATATCCTGATTGGTGAAGAACAGATGGTCGAGCTTTTCATACAAGCCCAGGGGCCCACCTACTTCAATAATTTGATCACGGCCATGGGCAAACCTTTCGATGATGTGTTAAGAATGGGGGAGTTAGTAGAAAAGGGAATTAATTTTGGAAAAATAATGAGTTGCTCAAAAGACATTCACGACATCTCGGTAAGCTTGGAAGGGAGAAAGAGAAATGGAAAATATGTTCCAAAGGGCTCTCCTGATCAACATTTACAACCCCGATATCGTACTTCTGGATATCCTTGGGAACCGGATGACGCTCCCCAATATTACTCTATCCACGGAAATACCAAAGACAGACTCCACTTTCCAAGTACCCAGCTCCACAACATGTCTATTCGTTCCCCACGATCATACTAGAATCTCCCTAGGTCAGGTTTTAGGCCAAATCAAGGATTTAGGAATGAGAAGTTGCTGAAACGAGAAAAGGCTTTCACCCCTATTGGAGAGTCATATGTCAGTTTGTTCCAAAAGTTGAAGCAAGTGGGCATGGTAAAGCCAATTCAGATAAAAACGCCAAACCCTCTAAAATGTGATTTTTCTCTAAAGTGTGCTTATTGCTCAGATGCTACGGGGCATGACACGGAAAAGTGCTGGAGGCTGAAGAAAGCAATACAGGAGCTTATTAACGCAGGTAACATCATTGTACAAAATCCGAATGCACCGGACATCAGCAAATATCCGTCGCCTGTGCATAATGAGGTAGACATGGTGGGTAGGATTTGTTTTGAAAAGGAATGTGAGAGTTCTCTGAGAGCCTCAGAGACCCAAAAACAACTTGTAGAGGAGAATGTGATGAAAGTTTGTAAAGTTTCTAATGCTGGTGATGCAGAATTCACTAGCTAAGATTTCGTACTTGGTAATTGGAAAGACGCTCCATTCCTAGGTCAGGTGGAGAGGAGCTTTGGTGGTCCATTTTGCTGTCATCTCCGCTATCCGGGTTATTTGCAGGATTGTAATCCGGATGTTATCTTGTGATCAAACCCTCTTATCCTTTCATTTTTGTCTAGCTTGTTTAGTCGTAGAGGTTTGTATAGGGATATCCAGGTTTGTTTCAGTTCATTCTAGGGTTGTACTCCTGCTTGTTTTGTTTTGTTATTCGAACTGTTTCATCATTTGTCTAATGCAGATTTTGGTATTTTGTTACTTCCAATAATATTTCTTTTTTTAGTTCATTTCTATTCTTTTTGTTTTGTCTTTTGTCTAGTGTTGGTTCTAGTGACATGACATGCACGTATAATTCTCAGTCCGATCTTCAAAGTTAGACAGGAAGCATTAAAACCATTTTGAAGACGATGGGGGCACTTGGGGAAATAAGAACAGATTTGAATATATTGAGATTGTTTGAAGCCCGAACCATGTGAAACTGGGGCAGATAGAATATAATGAAACCCTGAAGGAAGGTGTGCCAATTGATAGGGATCGTTGGCGGCATTGAGATTGAGAGTGTTATCCAATGGTGCAGTATATTTGACATATGTGGCAGGAAAATGCGTGGAAATGGCCATCAAGTCCGATACGGTCAAGAGATACGATGTGTGCATTAATCATATTTGTTCACATTTCGCATATCTTGAGGATTGAAATGACGAAGGCATTTCGTTCTGCTATCCAAACATTTTTTCCACTGTCACCCTGTTTGTTTTTTGTTTATTTTCTTTCGTAACCCTCTTTCCGAATCAACGACACAATTAAGAAACATAAGTGCCGCAAATAAGCAAATGAAAAGGTAAAAGAGAAAGGAAGGAAAGAAAAAAAGAATAGAAAAGAAAAGAAATAAAACAAATAAAGGAAAATGAAAGAAAAGAAGAAAAGAAGAACAGAAAAGAAAAGACGAGAAAGAAAAAATTACAAAAAATAAAGTAATTTCTATGACATGAACTACGTTTGACTTGATCCCGAAAGGGTACATATGTAGCCTTACTCCGAGGTTCAGTCATACAAAAATAAAAACTCAAAAATCCTCAAGCAAGAAACTGGGGCAGAAGTTGTGATTGTTGTGAGAAAATTGGATTCCGATAGTTGTAATTTTAACCCATTTTGAAATCGTTTTTGTGCCTTTATACCCCTTCTTTCCAACCCCATCCAAAAGCCACATTACGGTCCAAAGGAAGACCTTCCGATCAGTCTTTGAGAAATAACAAGTCAAGCGGGCAAGAGTAATTCATGTAAGGGGAAACACTCTTTTCCAAGAAAAAAACTGAAAATGAAAGAGCTGGATTGATGATAACCCTCACGGGTATCGAAAGCCAATAAAAGCTGAGAGAAATAAAAAATGAGAGAGTCTTGTTGGTGAAAACCTTCACGGGCACCTTGAGGCGATAGTAAGTTGAGAAAAAGAACAAATGAGAGATGCTTGACATTGAAACCCTCCGGGCACTACAAGTCGAATAAGGAATGTAAATCGGATTGGATAAACAAAGCATTGAAGCCCAGTTTCACAACAAAAGGTAAAATAGAAGCCGAACCTCAAGTTTGATTGATAGCATTTCTACACGTGCATGTCATGGTTACTAGAGTTGTATCCACACTCGATAGCTTTCTACTTCGTAGTTTTCTCATTGGGATTCATCTTTCCTTTTTCCTTCACTCTTTTCCTCTATTTTGCTCACTTCCTCTCTCTGAGTCTGTTTGGTTATAACAAGTGAGAAATGACTACAAAATTTTCCACCAGCTTTCTAATAGCACAAAATGGGATCTGGCTAGCATATCAAAGTGTTACAAGTCAAGTAAAACAACAAGAGCACTGGGTTGGTAGCAATCAACATGCTTTGGAGATCCTGGTGAAACATAAAGGTTTAGTAGATGTCGGTTCATGAGCAATACAACAGATAAAGGGTATTAGGTTGAACGAAGAATAGATATTTTCAATAATAAGGGTACAACGAAAGGAGCAATAGACCTCAAGGTCAGGGGCCACGGGGTTCAATTTAAATGAATGAAAGACTGTGGGTAGAAATAAACGTGTTTTGGGGGTTCATGCGAGGCACAAGGTTTGGTAAAAGTCGATTCAGAAGCAGGGTAACAAACAAAAGGTATAGGATTTGAATGCAGAAGAGGTATGTTTGGTGCCAAGGATGGCGAAGGAAGTGGTTAGGCAAGAAACAAGCAGGGGTCTTAAAATGAAAAGAAAGTTATTATGACAAGTAAGGGAGCAACAAACCTCACAGCCAAGGACATCAGATAAGCCAAGAAACAACAACACACTGTGGGGGCAACATCGTGCTTTAGGAGTCATGTGAAACACAAAGGTTAGGAAGATGCAAGTTCGACAAATAGAGGACATTGAGTCTGAACTGGAAAGAGGGGTATTTTATGTGATGAAGGCAACAAAAAAGGGGTTGGTCCATAAAACAAGCAAGGTCTTCGAGTGGAAGTCAAGCATCATGGCAAGTGAAGCAGAAATCATTGCAAAGTTCAAGGCCACAAACCAACCACCAATTTAAACTGAAAGGATTTGTCTTTGATTAAAACAGGAGCAGAAATTTCATTTGTTTCAGGGAAACTCTTCGTAGGGGAAAGAGTAAGCACCAAAATAGGTTTGACCGAAGTTTAAAATACATTTCAGTTTTTAAATTTTAAGTTTTGAAGTGGGGAACACACCCCTGTTATAATGGAATACATTCTAGTCTTTAAGTTTTATGTTTTAAGTGGGGAGCCCACCCCTATAACAAGGTAATACATTTCAGTCTATTTTATGTTTTGAAGTGGGCAGCTCACCCCTATTACAAGGGAATACATTTCAGTCTTTAAATTTTAATTTATAAAGTGGGGAGCCACCCTTATAATAAGTGAATACATTTCAGTCTTTAAATTTTAAGTTTTGAAACATTTCAGTCTTCAAATTTTCATGTTTTGAAGTAGGTAGCCCACCCATATAACGAGGGAATACATTTCAGTCTTTAAATATTAAGTTGTGAAGTTGGGAGCCCAGCCTTATATCAAGGGAATACATTTCAGTCTTTAAATTTTATGTTTTGAAACGTTTCAGTCTTTAAATTTTCAAGTTTTGAGGTTGGGAGCCTGCCCATAAAATAGAGCAATACATTTCGGTTTTTATATTTTAAAGCTACATTTCAGTCTTATCACAGTTCATGTTTTAGTTTTCAGTTTTTGATAATATATGGTAACAAGCATCCAGTTCTCCAAACTGGGGCAGAAAGTTTTCTTTGTTTTGTCTTTTTTGTGAAGTTGGAAGCCCACCCAGATAACAAAGGAATACATTCAAGTTCAATTTTATTCAAGTTCATCAATCTGAAGAGAAGGAACAACATCTCAGTTAGCAAGTTGAAGTAACGACAATGGATTTCACCAAGGGAACACAAGATAACAAGGAAGTAATAGAGTAAGTTTGAAGATTTTAGATAGGACATTTGTAATTCATAGTTCATAGCTTAGGCTAGCTTATTTTATTTTTGACACACTGTAATAAGAAAGGTCATAGAGCAGTAGCAGCAGCAATCGCAGTGAAATCATAACTCCTGGTAGCCCAGCTACCAGACATTCCCGAACTACACTGACCTAATTCTTGTTTAGCCCAGAAACTGTAGGCAACCTATGAAGCAGGGTGCGGTCAAACTATTCAAAAGTTCTTCACATTGAATAGAACATGCAAAACTCGCTCGTATTTGCTCACTTTTCTTTGCCCGAAAAAATTTCATGTTTTCGAGCAAAGAAGAGTAGCTGTAAGCACGTGATTTTTGCCATATATATGAATTATTCCCAAAAATTCAAATAAAATTATTTTTCTTTATTATTACAATTTTTGTGAATTTTGGTGTCACTTTCTGATAATTATTTGTATTTTATTTGTGCATTTCAATTCATACGAAAAATACAAAAAAAATATATTTGCATTTAAAATCTGATTTCCTACTTTAGAATTAATTATGGGTTTAGTTACTTTTACAACAAATATAAATAAAATAACAAAAATAGTCTATTTTTGCATTTTCAATTGTTAATTGTTGAATTTGCCTTGAGTTCACTTTAAATAGGATTTAGTCAATTTCTAAGAATTCACTCGCTTAATTTGGAAAATAAATTAGGTCTTTATTTTAATTTTTGCATTTTAATAAAATCAAAAATAATACGTATAGACAAAGTGAAAAAAAAAAGTGAAAAAAAAAACAATGGAAATAAAAGGTCTTGTTTAATTAGATACACATTTGGGCCAAATCCTAATATAAACCCCAGCCTAATTAAAAATAATTTCGGACCAACCGCCCAGCCCATAACCCCATGCCTGACTTGCCCCCTATACTAAACGAGTTCATTTTGGCATCAGGGAATCTTGGATGTTCATCCCTCATCATCTAACGGTTCTTATCAATCCAAAGAGAGGAATAAATTGTCTTAAAACTAATTAAACCCCAAAAATATTTTATCATCTTCCTCGTACACTCCGGTAATGTCGCCGTCTTTGCCACCCGAGAAATCGCCACCATCTCCGGTGGCACCCAGAATTATACCCCAATAACTCCTCGACGTCCCCGTAACGAATCCACCATTGTCATCTCTCGAATCCCACTGAAGGGCGTCAAATAATTGAAAAAGTCGCCACCATCTCCGCCGTCCACGACGGTGACACCGTCCAAATCGATTCAAATTCATACCATGGAACCTCCTCCATCTCCTCATCACCAATCTACAAATAACCTCCTTCAAAACAAGACCGAGCCCCTTGAATTTCAAATCCAAATCGGTTAAAAAACCCTTAATTCTTCCCATTGACTTCAAGTTAAATGTACCTGAGCCTCTTTGCTTCCCTCGTGAGGAATTCGATGTCGTCAGCCTCAAACTTCATTATAGGCAGTCAAGTTAAATCCGGAAAGTCACCAGTGAGTCTCTTAGAGTTTTTCTATTGGTTTTTTTTTCTATTTAATTCGTATTGTTTTCTTTCCCTTGTGTTCTTCGTGTCATTAATGGATTGGATTCAATGTTATCTATTTCGCGTAAATAGCTAAAATTGTTACTATTTGGATTGTTGTCAGAAACCTGTTAATTGTTAGTTTGTCATTAGTTAATTCTTGCTTAGCATTTACTTTAGTTTAATTTTGGGCATTCTATTTCTCTAAGGTGATCGATGTTGTTAGGCTCAATTCTCATTCCAGTTATTTAATTGTTTCATTTTGGTTTACTTGTCAAGAACAGTTCACTAATTAGTCTAATTGTGCGTTAATTAATTAAGATGATACAATTTGATTTCATATTGAATTTGTGATTGTTGTTTGATGAAGTGCTAGGACTGTTCTTCAATAATTGGTAAATTAGAGCTTAGGGATCTATTTGGTTATATCTATAAATCTAGTTTAAATACAAGGGTATCTTAGGTATTTGGGATGGGGTAGAATTTAGTAGAATAGGCCAGAACCTTCTAGAATAGGTACATAGGTGTCATTTCAGGGAAGTTAGTAGACTTACTTGAGTAACAAATTAATAAATAGGGGGTTAAAACTGAAAATGAGGGGGGCCTATTGTGGAAAGCTGAAAATCTGACTTGCACCTCCTTCGCCTATAAAAAGGCATCATTAATGCCTTGACATTCAAGTTTGGAGCATAAAAATTCCCCCAAAAGTGTGCTCCCCAAGTTTCAAATCTGGGATTTTAAATTCAAACTCCAAACTTCAAAAAAAACCATAGAAATATAACAAAATACTAGAGAGATAGAGAGTGTAAAACCGAGGAGAATACTATTCAATTGACCTTCTACCTGAACTTTTAAGCTGTTTCGTAGATTACCAGATAATTCAGCATCCTTCAATGTGAAAATGGATTGATCGTGTGTTAGAAATGTTTTGGGTCTATCTTGCTTGAAGTTTTCATGTTCCATTGTTCTCTTGTTTGGATTTCTGCAATTTTTCAAGTTCTGAAGTTTTTTTCGGGTCCCACTTGAGGGCAAAAATGAGCTGATCTTGGGTCTGAAGAATAATTCAAAGTTGGATCCTGGGATTTGTTGTGTGTCAATTTGTGTTGAGTCTAGGTTTTTGCTAATTGTTTTTCAAATCTAATGTTGTGCTATCAAGCTGCTAGCTAACTGACCCTGTCTGGTTTTTTGTTCTATCTCGTTTCAGGTACATTATACTCTACCCACTGTAAAACCTTTGTGATATGGAAGTCAGGAAGATTTGGAGCATGTTGGCCATTTATTCTCATTATAGGAGTTTAATTTTGTCTTTATTCCAATGTTTTAGTCTGAATATGTTTATGGTTGAATGTTGGTTATGGTAGTGCCTTCACGGAATGAATTTAATTTGAAATGGACATGAGATTCAAACTTGGTCGAATATTTAGTAATATGAAAATCAGCACTGTTTAACTAATCTTGGTCATGATGTTTTAATCCGTTTGAAAATTAGAACATGTTTTCTTATCTGGGTCAGTAGTAAAATTTGTATATGATTCTAAGTAACAATTTGCTTAACTAGAAGTAGAATAACCAAAAATCAACCGGTATGGTAATTTTTTTACAAGTGTAGTGTGATTTGCTGCATTGTCATGAAGTTGAAATAATTAGGTTATGCTGCATTTTGTTAATTATTGAAATTGGAATTCACAATTGCTTTCATGATCAAACTCTTATTAGATGTTAGTTGAATGGCTAATGGTGAGTTTAAAATGCCCCTTCAGTTTGGCTGCTATAAGACTCCCGAAGCATACAATTGCATTACGGGTAATTGACTCATATGTCGGTTGAACTGGACAACCTTTTGGTTCAACTAATTTGGGTCTGATTTTCGTTTGGCCCATACGTGGGTAGCCTCCTTTTCTGCATAGACGGGAGTAGGATAATTGTTGGCTTAGTCTAAAAGCCCAATATGGAAAGATTCATTGAAATTGTGTTGCTATTTGGAAAATGTAGAAGCATGGATTTACTATTAGAATAGTTTCTTTATTTGTATAGACAAAAATAAAAAATAAAAAATCATAGTTGCTTTTAAGCTTGCCCTTTAAAAATAAAATGAGACGAGCCTCGCCAAATAAAACAACAAATTGTGGGGCCCTCATTCAATGCTTACTAAAAAATTCAATAAATTTGGGATGGGCTATATTCATGGCCTTCCCAGAAGATAGTAACTCGTTCGTCTCTTTAGGTGCGCAGTTTAATGAAATTACATTCTTAAATTCGGGTGTGCATTTCATGCGACCCAAATCAAATTCCAAAATGCTGAATATAGCATGCTTAGGATTGTGGATGCATTTGATGTGACGCGATCCGAAAGCACGCTGTCAACAACGTTCAACTTCCTTTTAAAAATACATATTGAATAAAGAAGTTAAAGTAAAAATTGGCACAAAGGCCCTTCATGTAATAAAATCAGTTAAATAAGCTAAATGCGACACTTGAGCAATCGTGCTAGAATCACGGAACCCAGGAATGCCTAACACCTTCTCCCGGTTTAAAAGAATTCCTTATCCAGATTTCTGGTTCGCGGACATTCAATAGAGTCATGATTTCCTTGGTTCGTGGACATTTAACAGAGTCATGATTTTCTTTGGTTTGGGATTTAACTGGTGACTTGGGACACCATTAATCTCCCAAGTGGAGACTTTGAATGATTTAATAATAAATCTTGTTCCGATTGTCCTTTAATTGAAAAAACTGCTTTACGCCCTTGCGGGTGTACTAAAAAAGTAGGTGCGACACCGCCCGTATAATAGAGGCATACATTTTCCAGTTTTGAAGTCGGGAGCCTGCCCTTATTACAGAGGCATATATTTTCAACTTTTGGGGTCGGGAAAGTTATGAAGTTGGGAGCTCGCCCATATAACAGAGGCATACATGTTCAAGTTTTGAAGTCGGGAGACCGCCCGTATAACAGAGGCATATATTTTCAAGTTTAATAGTTGGGAGCCCGCCCTTATAATAGAGGCATATATTTTCAAGTATTGAAGTCGGGAGACTGCCGTATAACAGAGGCATATATTTTTAGGTTTAGAAGTCGAGAGCCTGCCCGTACAACAGAAGCATATATTTTCATGTTTAAAGTCGGGAGCCTGCCCGTATAACAGAGGCATATTTTTTCAAGTTTTGAAGTCGGGAGCACGCCCGTATAATAGCGCCATATATTTTTAAGTTTTGAAGTCAGGAGTCTGCCCGTATAGTGGATGTACACATTTTCAAGTTTTGAAGTTGGGAGCCCGCCTGTATAACCGAGGCATATATATAACAAGTTCTTAAGGCAGGTGCCTGATCGTATAACAGAGGCATACATTTTCACGTTTTGAAGTCGGGAGCCTGCCCACATAATAGAGGCATATATTTTCAAGTTGTAAAGTCGGAAGCTCGCCCGTATAACAGGCATACATTTTCAAGTTTTGAAGTCGGGAGCCCGCCCGTATAAAAGAGCCATATATTTTAAAGTATTGAAGTCGGGAGCTCGCCTGCATAATAGAGGTAAATATTTTCATGTTTTGAAGTCGGGAGCTCGCTCGTATAGCAGAGGCATATATTTTCATGTTTTGAAGTCGGGAGCCTGCCCGTATAAAAGAGCCATATATTTTCAAGTATTGAAGTCGGGAGCCCGCCCGTATAATAGAGGTATATATTTCATGTTTTGAAGTCGGGAGCCCGCTCGTATAATAGAGGCATACATTTTGATATTTTGAAGTCGGGAGCCCGCTTGAATAATAGAGGAATATATTTTCATGTTTTGGGGTCGCGAGCCCGCCTGGAAAATAGATGCATACATTTTCAAGTTTTGAAGTCGGGAATCCGTCTTTATAACAGAGGCATATATTTTTAGGTTTTGAAGTCGGGAGCCCACCGGTATAATGGAGGCATACACTTTTCAAGTTTTGTAGTCGAGAACCCGCCCGTATAACATAAGCATATATTTTCATGTTTTGGAGTCAGGATCCTGCCTGGAGAATAGAGGCATACATTTTCAAGTTTTTATGTAGGGAGCCTGCCCATATATTAGAGGCATATATTTTCAAGTTTTGAAGTCGGAAGCCCGCCTGTATAATAGAGGCATACGTTTTCAAGTTTTGATATCGGGAGTCCGCCCGTATATCAGAGGCATATATTTTCAAGTATTGAAGTCGGGAGCCTGCCGCATAATAGAGGCATATATTTTCAAGTATTGTATCAGGAGCTCCCCCGTATAACAAGGCATATATTTTCAAAATTTGAAGTCGGGAGCCCGCCCAAATAATAGAGGCATATATTTTCGGGTTTTGAAGTCGGGAGCCCGCCCACATAACAGACGCATATATTTTCAAGTTTTCAAGTCAGAAGCCCGCCCATAAAATAGAGGCATATATTTTCAAGTTTGAAGTCGAGAGCCCGCCCATAAAACAGAGGCATATATTTTCATGTTTTTATGTTGGGAGCCCGCCCATATAACACAGGCATGTATTTTAAAGTTTTGATGTCGAGAGCCCGCCCGTAGAATAAAGGCATACATTTTGAAGTTTTGAATTCGGGAGACCACCCATACAATAGAGGCACATATTTCTATGTTTTGATGTCGGGAGCCCGCCCGTACAACAGAGGCCTATATTTTCAAGTTTTGAAGTCGGGATCTCGCCGTATAATAGAGGCATACATTTTGAAGGTTTGAAGTCGGGAGCCGGCTTGTATAACAAAATCATATATTTTCAATTTTTGAAGTCGGGAGCCCGCCCGTATAACAGAGGCATACATTTTCAAGTTTTTGAAGTCGGGAGCCCCGCCTGTATAACATAGTCATATATTTTCAAGAATTGATGTCGGGACCCCGCCCGTATAATAAAGGTATATATTTTTAAGTTTTGAGGTCGGATCCACCTGTATAATAGAGGCATATAATTTTACGTATTAAAGTCGGGAGCCCTCCAGTATAGCAGAGGCATATATTTTCAAGTTTTAGAGTTGGGGGCCCGCCCGGATAATAGAGTCATACATTTTTAAGTTTTGAAGTCGAGAGCCGGCCCATATAAAATAGGCATATAGTTTCTAATTTTTATGTCGGGGGCCCGCCCGTATATGAGAGGCATGTATTTTCATGTTTTGAAGTCGAGAGACCGCCCCTAGAACATAGGCATATATTTTCAAGTAAATAAGTCGGGAGCCCGCGCGTATCATAGAGGTATATATTTTCAAGTTTTGAAGTCGGGTACCCACCCGTATAACAGAGGCATATATTTTCACGTTTTGAAGTCGAGAGTCGGACCGCATAACAGAGGTATATAGTTTCCAGTTTTAAAGTCGGGAGCCCGCCCGTATAACATAGGCATCTATTTTCAATTTTGATTAGTCGGAAGCCCGCCCGTATAACATAGGCATATATTTTTATGTTTTAAAGTCAGGAGCCCGCCCGTACAACAGAGGCATATATATTAAAGCATTGGAGTCGAGAGACCGTCTGTATAACAGAGGCATATATTTTCAAGTTTGAAAGTCGGGATCCCATCTGTAAAACAGAGGCATATATTTTCAGGTTTTGAAGTCGGGAGCCTGCATGTATTATAGAGGCATACATTTTCATGTTTTGAAGTCGGGAACCCGCCTGCATAACATAAGCATATATTTAAATGTATTGGAGTAAGGAGCCCGCCTAGAGAAAATAGGCATACATTTTCAAGTTTTGATGTGGGGAGCCCGCCCGCATAATAGAGGCATACGTTTTCAAGTTTTGAAGTCGGGAGTCCGCCTGTAAAACAGAGGCATAAATTTTCAAGTATTGAAGTCGGGAGCCTGCCCGTATAATAGAGGCATATATTTTCAAGTATTGAAGTCAAGAGCTTGCCCGTATAACAAGGCATATATTTTCAAAATTTGAAGTCCGGAGCCCGCCCATGTAATAGAGGCATATATTTTCGGGTTATCAATTTGGGAGCCCGCCCACATAACAGAGGCATATATTTTCAAGTTTTCAAGTCAGAAGCCTGCCCATATAATAGAGCCATATATTTTCAAGTTTGAAGTCGAGATCCCTCCCATATAACAGAGGCATATATTTTCATGTTTTTAAGTTGGGAGCCCGTCCGTATAAGAAAGGCATGTATTTCAAAGTTTTGAAGTCGAGAGCGCGCCCGTAGAACATAGGCATACATTTTGAAGTTTTGAATTCGGGAGACGGCCCGTACAATAGAGGCATATATTTCCAAAATTTTAGGTCGGGAGGCCGCCCGTATAACAGAGGCATATATTTTCAAGTTTTGAAGTCGGGATCTCGCCGTATAATAGAGGCATACATTTTCAAGTTTTGAAGTCGGGATCCCGCTTGTATAACAGAAGCATATATTTCAAGGTTTGATGTCGGGAGCCCGCCCGTATAATAGAGGCATACATTTCTAAGTTCTGAAGTGGGGAGCCCGCCCGCATAAATGAGGCATATATTTACCCCGCCCGTATAATATATGTATATATTTTTAAAGTTTGAGGTCGGGAGTCCGCCCGTATAACAGAGGTATATATTTTTACGTATTGAAGTCGGGAGCCCGCCAAGATAGCAGAGGCATATATTTTCAAGTTTTGTAGTTGGGAGACTGCTCGGATAATAGAGGCATACATTTTAAAATTTTGAAGTTGAGAGCCCACCCGTATAAAAGAGGTGTATAATTTCTAGTTTTTATGTCGTGAGCCCTCCCATATAAGAGAGTCATGTATTTTCATATTTTGAAGTCCGCCCGTAGAACAGAGGCATATATTTTTAAGTATTGAAGTCAGGAGCCCGCCAGTATAATAGAGGTATATATTTTCAAGTTTTGAAATCGGGTGCCCGCCCGTATAACAGAGGCATATATTTTCACGTTTTGAAGTCGAGAGTCGGACCGTATAACCGAGGCATATATTTTCAAGTTTTGAAGTGGGGAGCTCGCCCATATAACAGAGGAATCTATTTTCAATTTTATAAGTCGGGAGCCCGCCCTTATAACATGGCCATATATATTTAAGTTTTAAAGTCGGGAGGCCGCCCGTATAACAGAGGCATATATTTTAAACCATTGAAGTCGGGGGACCGCCTGTATAACAGAGGCATATATTTTCAAGTTTGGAAGTCGGAAGCCCGCCCGTATAACAGAGGCATACATTTTAAAATTTGGAAGTCGAGAGCCCGCCCGTATGTCAGAGGCATATATTTTTAAGATTTGAAGTCCGGAACCCGCCCGTATATTAAAGGCATACATTCTCATGTTTTGAAGTCGGGAACCCGCCCATATAACATAAGCATATATTTTCATGTTTTGGAGTTGGGAGCCCGCCTGGAGAATAGAGGCATACATATTCAAGTTTTGAAGTCGGGAACCTGCCCGCATAATTGAGGCATATATTTTCAGGTTTTGAAGTCGGAAGCCCGCCCGTATAACAGAGGCATATATTTTCAAGTTTTAAAGTGGGGAGCCCGCCCGTATAAAAGAGCCATATATTTTCAAGTATTGAAGTCGGGAGCCCGACCATATAATAGAGGTATATATTTTTATGTTTTGAAGTCGGGAGCCCGATCTTATAATAGAGGCATATATTTACATGTTTTGAAGTCGGAAGCCTGGCCGTATAACAGAGGCATATATTTTCATGTTTTTAAATCGGGAGCTTGCCGTATAACAGAGGCATATATTTTAAATTTTATAAGTCGGGAACCCGCCCATATAACAGAGGCATATATTATCAAGTTTTGAAGTCGGGAGCCCGCACGTATAATAGAGGCATATATTTTCAAGTTTTAAAGTCGGGAGATCGCCCGTATAACAGAGGAATATATTTTCATGTTTTGAAGTAGGAAGCCCTCCCGTATAATAGAGGCATACATTTTCAAGTTTTGAAGTCGAGAGCCCGTTCGTATAACAGAGGCATATAGTTTCATGTTTTGAAGTCGGGAGCCCGCCCGTATAACAAAGACATTTATTTTCATATTTTAAAGTCAAGAGGCCACCCGTAGAATAGAGACATACATTATCAAGTTTTGAAGTATGGAGCCCGCCCGTACAACAGAGGCATGTATTTCAATGTTTTAAAGTCGGGAGCCCGCCCGTATAACAGAGGCATATATTCTCAAGTTTTGAAGTCGGGAGCCTGCTCTTATAACATAATAATACATTCATGTTTTGAAATCTGTAGCTCGCTCGTATAATAGAGGAATATATTTCATGTTTCAGAAGTCATGAGTCCGTCTGAAGAAAAGAGGTATTACAATTGAAGTTTTAGTTTTCAAATTCTTATTAATATCTGGTAGTATGATCTCCAGGAACCAAACGGGGGCAAGAGATTTTCTTTGTTGTATATGTTTTGCTGAAGTTAGGAGCCCGCTTGAAGAACAGAAGAATACATTTCATGTTTTATTAGTCAGGAGCCCGCTTGAAGAACAGAAGAATACATTTCAGTCAGCAGTCAGGAGCCCGCCTGCAAAATATGGGAGTACAACTCAAGTTTTAGCTTTCAAAATTTTTAGGGGTATTTGATAATGTGGTTTCTTTTTTCTGTTTTGTTGAAGTTGGGAGCCTGCCTGGAGGATGTGAGAACGCATTTCAAGACAACAGTCAAGAGCCCGCCTGGAAAATAGGGGAGTACAATTCACGTTTTAGCTTTCAAGTTTTTAGTGGTATTTGGTAATGTGGCTTGTTTTATCTGTTTTATTGAAGTCAGGAGACCGCCTTGAGAGCAGGGAATACATTTCAAGTCAGCAAGCAGGCGTCCACCTAGAGAAAAGGAAAACATTTCAAAATGCAGTTCAAGTCAGCAAAAAAAGAGGATTGGAAAGAATGCATGTCAACAATCCGAGATGATCAGTAGAAGTTAGTCACAATTCAAAATAATAAAAGAGGAGGATAAAAAAAGAAGTCAAATGTGAATCCAAATGCAGAAGTAGAGAAAGACGTGAATTTCTTATGATATGGTTGAGGTCACAAGGACAAGGTGTCCGGGTTTGGTCCGAAAAGCTGAGGAACAATGAATTAGCAACTGCAACTAGCAAGCGTCAAGGTTAAAATCTAAAGTCTGCATGAAGAACCATTCAAAACTCAAGATCAAGCTTCAGAAGACTTATATATAGAAATCTTGTAACTCGTTGTTGAGAGGCTTAGCTAGGTCTTTTCATTTCTTTTGATTTTGATGTAATAACAGGACCGCGGATTGGAACCTCGGTGGAATGGCACCTCGACTTGCTCCCCACCTCGGCGTACTCCATCATGTCACTCATTTCTGAAATACACTGACCTGGTTTCTTTATAGCCAAGGATATGTAGGCAACCTCGAAAGCAAGGTTCGGTCAAATCTCTCAAAAATGCTTCCCACTGTGTATTCAAATGGGCAAAAAAAGCTCGTATCAGCTCATTTTATAATTTGCACAAAAATTCTTCGTATTTCCTAGCAAATAGGGGTAGCTGTGAGCATGTGATTTTTGCCCTATATGAATTATTCCCATTAATTCAGAAAAAAATAAACTTTTTCCTTTATTTGCCATTTTGTAGATTTTCTAGGATTTCTTTTATTAATTGTTTGCATTTTTATGCGCATTTGTTTAAACATAGAAAAATACAAAAATATGTTTCGTGTGCATTTAAAAGTTAATTTTTCATTTTAAGAACTATTTAGTAATTAAGTTATTGTGTTAAACAAATCCTAAAAAAGGTTTATTTTTCACTTTTAACTATAATTATGATTTTAGTAGTTTACTTTTTAATTTGTTACTTGTGTTTATTTTTATTTAGGTTTAATTAGTGCTTTTCAGATTAATTTTGTTCTAGGATTTAGTTTATATTTTGATTTTATTTTGAAAAAAAACAAGAAGAAATGCAGTTAATTTGAAAAAAAATGAAAAAAGAAATTGAAAAGTTAGAAATTTGGGCTGTCTTGTTTTAATTTGTCCAAGCCCAATGTGAAATCCCTCACCCCAGCCCAACTATGGCCAGACCCACGCCCTTAACCTCTTTGCAGCCCACGACCCAACCCGACCACCCACCAAACCATGTCTTCTTAATACACAAAAAACGACCTAGCTAGATGAAGGAGGAGCAGTTGCTACAGTGAAAATAGAGGACCCCCCCCCCCCCCACATCGGAATTCCCTGACTCTTCGAGAAAACAGCCCCCCTCCCCCATCTTCATCTTATTTAACACAAGCGGATAAGGTCATCTCCAACCATGCCCTAATTTTTGTCCCCAAAATATCCCCATTTTAGTGATAACTTACTCCAACCAGTCACCCATTTTCCCCCCAAAATTTTTTATATTCATTTCTCTCTTCAATATTTTATTATTATCTTTCATTTCAATTTTAATTTTTAATTTCCATTAAATAAATTCTATCTTTTATTTGTATTAAATTTCAATTTCTATAATTAAAATAATTCCATAAAATATTAAATAATATAATTTTTAGGCAATTATTATAGATTAATTAATATTTCAACAACAACAACAACAACTCAGTATAATCCCACTTAGTAGGGTCTGGGGAGGGTAGTGTGTACGCAGACCTTATCCTTACCCTTGGATAGAGAGGATGCTTCTAAATAGACCCCCGACATTCTTCCCTCCAAGAACTTTCCACCTTGCTCTTGGGGAGACTAGAACTCACAACATATTGGTTGGAAGTGGGGGTTGCTTACAACCAGAGCAATCCCTCTTGTCTTAATTAATATTTTAAATAAAAGTAAAATTATTGCGATAAAAGATTAATTAAATATATATTACATAACAATAATTTTACATAAAAATAATAAATGCACAAAATTAGTTTATCAAAATTATATACCAAAGATAAGATATAATATTACTATTATAAAGAATTACATAAATATAATTAGTATATATAAAGAGTTAAAATAAAAAATTAAAAATAATAATGTTATGAAATAATGTAAAAGACAAGAACAATAACTCAAGAACAAGAGCAATAGAGAGAAGAGTAGAGAGAGTTCTTCTAATTGATACTTAGAGAATGTTAGGAGTAGTTTACAATGGTAGAAGACCCCTTTATTTATAGGGAGGGGGATGATTTATCTACCAAGAATAGAACTCTAGAATCTCTCTAATTATAGACATTCACCTTAAATAGGAGATTTCATAACACTCCCCCTTGAATGTTTATTCAACAATGTGCCTCGTTAAAACCTTAAAACCAAAACCCAATGGGAAAAATTAAAGAAAGGAAAAAGAGTACACATGTTTGAATATGCGCCTATTGGTTGCCTCGTTAAAAACCTTGCAAGGAAAACCCAGTGGGACAAAACCTTGTAAGGGAAAAAGAGTGCAACGCGCATTAACTCCCCCTAATGAGTACATCAATTTATATCCTTGAGCATTTGCATTCCAATCTTGTGCATCATCTTCAAAACGATCTTTGTAGAGATTTGATAAATAAATCAGCCATATTGATTTGAATAAATATTCCGCACCTTGAAATTATCATTCTTGATAGATATGAACATCTTCATATAATGTCGTGGAATGACTCTTCAATATCTTCATAGATGTATTCTCAATGCCATCATGCTTATAGTTATAGCAAGATTCATATGTACACAAATTGTACTTGGGATGTGATACTTCAGGACCAAGAATTGCATATGCTTCAAGCAACTTAAATCTTTCAAGTTAAGTCATATAAGCCATATAATAGACTTTAGATGCATATCAAGTTTTCCATGTCATGCTAGACAAATAAGACATCGAAAACTGACTATACATACCTTTGACTTTATACTTTCAAGCATTTGAACTATAGGTTCAAAACTACATGTCTTTCATATGGAATCAATTCTTCTTGAATTGTATCTCTTCCATTTAGTTACTTTCTTTGGGTCAGCAAATGCGTATAGCATGCTTTGCAATATGTTGCAATTGAATTATCCCTTTTATGAACTTCAGGTTCATATCATGATATTCGGGGATATACATATACAAATGATAATTCATCCCATGTAACCTTTTCTCAAGTGTTTATCATGTCTCCCCCTCATGTTAGTAAAGCTAACTTGTTTCCTCAACTTTGAGAGTCCATCTTTGTGCATTATGGTGTTAATGAAAATATACACCGCATATCAATAATAATAAGATGAAATTATTTGGTTCCTGACCTTGAACCACTTGTGAGGGGAGAATATAATATACTCTCGTATACAACGTATATCAAACTGATATATATAACTTTGTTCTCATAAGAAACAGTTTAGCTATTAAGTGGAAGCACTCAATAATTATCTTGCTAAACCAACTTTGATATAAACCAACTTATCAAGATGAACTATCTTGAGTAGAGAATCTGAAAATTATGCTCGAAGTTAGATTACTGAGCAATTTACCTCGCAAGCACCGGCCAGGCTGCGGGTTAATAATAGTTGCGCATGTAACCATATCATAGATGCATCATATGTGGTATACATGGCAAGTGAATGGGCCCATATTCACCTTTGATATTTCCAGAATTTATGGGCTTCAACCCGAACTCTTTAGTTGGTCAGTTCATTAATGAGAACAAGTGATACAAGAGAATTCGTAAAGAACTTTCTAGTTCTTTGATATTCACCTGTGTGAATTTGCACATCATACTTAAAATGAGATGGCTAACACGAATGCCAACTGAATAAATTATCAATATTGGTAAACCATGACATGTGCACTTATCAATAAACTTCAGGTTTATTATGACATGGGTTTTTATACCAATATATATCCACTTTATTGTGGCATTCTTTCTTTTGTGTAGTACAAACTGGAGAACAAAGCGGGTAGCTTTTCACATGCAAATTACCCCGCTACAAGTTGTAGTAATAGGAGATATCAAAGCCTTCCTTTATTTATAGTCTCAATATAATCAATCGCTTTCGCGTGTACTTTGGAAACTAAATAAGTTTCTTTGAGACTTACTACAGCACAATACTCAATTGTGTTTCTCCAACATAGTAATAATTGGCTCTTCTAGAGCTCTCAATTAATTTTGTACTATCACAGATTCATCAACATCCATGTGGTGAATATCTTTCTTAAAGAGAAAGTTATACCATTATGGTCATGTCAAACTTATATGCAAGATATGTTTCTTGCATTATCGTTGTCCTTTAATAGTCATATTTCCAAAATACTTTGGCGTACAATAGGTACGTGACCAACGATCATTCATGCCATATATCATCTCAAACCTCCTTCTAGGGGTGAGTGTGGTATCATCTCAAACCTCCATCTAGGGGTGAGTGTGGTATATTTAATACCAATTTCATCTTCATATTCTTCCAATAATGAATATGTATTCGTGAATCAGATGTTGTCACATTCACTTCGAGGATATGTGATTTTGTTATCCTTTTCAAATCTATAAATGCGTCAGGCATTTGATTTGCTATTCTTTGCAAATGGATAATCTTTTGTGCCTCTTTCTCACAAATAGAGGTATGTGGATCAAGATGAGATAATGATGCATTTTTCCACAAAATTTCCCGTTTGGTTTTACCAACTTCTCCCCCTAATTTTGGGAAAAGTGTCTCATCAAATTGACAGTCTGCAAATCGTGCAGTGAACAAATCTCCTGTCAATGTTTCGAGGTAGCGAATAATGGAGGGCGATTCAACCTCAACATATATTCCTAACTTTCTTTGCAGACCCATTTTGGTGCGGGATGGCGGTGCTAAAGGCATATATACTGAGCATCCAAAAATTCTTAAATGGGATATATTGGGTCCATGACCCAAAACCAATTGCAACGGGGAATATTTGTGTCAATTCGTCAGTCAGAGACGAACTAGCATTGCTGCATGCAAAATGGCGTGAACCCAAACCGAAATGGGCAGCCTCGTTTTCATGAAGAATTCAAGATTATTCTCATCTATTGTCTCAATATGATATCCATTTTGAATGATATCTTTAAAACTCAACAAGTTCTTCTTAGACTTGGAGGAGAATAGTGCATTCTCTAAGATAAACGTCATGCCTTTGGGCAGAGTTACAGTTGCTCTTCCGGAGCCTTCAATCAATTTAATTCCCATGGTTTGATATACAAAAGAAATACACGAACATAAGAATAAACAAGTTCAATTCGTTTGTGTCACATAATATTTTCAAAATCTGCTGATGTCAGTTGACTAAAATAAATCAGATAGTCGATTATATGTTTTCCATAATCGATTACGATGCAGTTTGAAAATTTTAGTTTAAGCATTTTCATAAAACAATCGATTGTTAAACACACACAATCGATTGTTAAACATAGACAATCGCTTGTTGACAATTTTTGAAAAATTTCTAGATCACTGTTTTAAGACAATCGATTGTTAAACATAGACAATCGATTGTTGGCTGTTTTGAAAAATTCCAGCACTGTTTTAACACAATCGATTGTTTAGCATTGACAATCGATTGTTGATTAATTTTGAAAAATTCCGGATCTGTCTAACGACAATCGATTGTTAGACATAGACAATCGATTGTGGATGATTTTTGAAAAATTCCAGATTACACTGTCTAACGACAATCGATTGTTAGACATAGACAATCGATTGTGGATGATTTTTGAAAAATTCCAGATTACACTGTCTAACGACAATCGATTGTTAGACATTGACAATCGATTGTTGACTGTTTTTTATGCGAAATATGAGATAACCGACTAGTTTTTCAGGTTAGTCAATTACCTCTACTGGAAAGTAAAAATATTATTGATATTTGAGCATATTGATACATTCTAAAGAACTAATACTAACATTATGTCATGAACTAACTAATACGAGCTAATACTGATGGCTATTAGTTTATTCATTCACTAATACAAACAAGTAAAATAAAATCAAATAGCTCCATCTTCTTTCATCACGGATCCATCACCGATTAGGTGGTCTATCTACCCCTCGGGTTGCTCAAAGAAGTCTGCCACATCCAAGTGGGTGATGTCAAAGTTGTCGTCAGAGACAAAATTCGTTTCAGGGCGTTTACTCTTTCGAGATGCTTGATAAAGGTCAACCAAATGTCATGGTATACGGCAAGCCTTTGACCAGTGCCCGTTTCCACCGCAACGATAATATATAGTTTATAAACTATTTGCTTTTGGTTTCTTATCGTATCGTGCTTGTGGCAGAGTGACCAACTTCAGGTTGTCATATCTCTTCTTTAAGCCATTCCACAAGATATGTGGATCTTTGACGGTGAGATATTCAATCTTCAAACCTTCATCAAGGTGATGGCGCAAGAAAATCAAGGCCTTAGCATAGTTTCAAACCTTCATCAAGGTGATGGCGCAAGAAAATCAAGGCCTTAGCATAGTTTTGGGTGGATGCATTATTTCTGTCTTTAATGGCGTCTCCAAGACCCATAGCATCCAAAATGGATTTAAGTATCCAACACCCATATCATATAGTTCTTGCCCGAAATTTCAAGGGCAACGAACTTTCTTTTCATAATGTCAGACATAAACCAAAATTACATCAAGAGCGTGTTCATACTTATGGGCTCTATTACAATTATCACATTCACTTCAGGGAATGGATCAAAATCATGTGTTTTACACAATCTCATGTCAAATATTACTTTCATAAAGTGAAAGATTATTTTGAGAATCCTTATTGTTCTCATTACCACAATAATGACGATTATAACTTCGTCTATTGCCATGTCCACATCCATTGATACCTTTACGGTAATTTGTCTTCTTTCAGACTTATCACATACTGCTACCACATTCTCTAAAGGGAATGGAGCAAATTCAATGGGACGGATTTTCAATTATTTGCCCACAATCATACATGAATTTAATCATGGCAGGACATAGAGATTTTACCACTTCATGTGGTTATAATTTCTTACAAACTCCATTAGAGTTATAATCAAACTTTGTTTGTATATTAAATCAAATCGTAGAATTTCAAGAATTTGAAAGGGAAAAATAAATTACTTACCTTTAAGGTATACCAATTATATTTTCAATGTTTTCTTCCTTTTCTCCACTGATGCAGACGACGGCGGCTCCGATGCGGAGAAATTGACGGCGGCTTAATCTTCTAAAAGAGCTTCTTGAGACGGTAGAGTCTCGTGCTAATAACGTGTTATGAAATAATGTAAAAGACAAGAACAATAACTCAAGAACAAGAGCAATAGAGAGAAGAGTAGAGAGAGTTCTTCTTATTGATACTTAGAGAATGTTAGGAGTGGTTTACAATGGTAGAAGACCCCTTTATTTATAGGGAGGGGGATGATTTATCTACCAAGAATAGAACTCTAGAATCTCTCTAATTATAGACATTCACCTTAAATAGGAGATTTCATAACAAATAATATAATATTTGAGGGAATACTATTCATTTCCCATGACTTTTACAAATATGGGGAGGGTTGGAGCAAAATGCCCCCATTTTTTTCCCTCTATTATGGGGATGGGGCCAAGGTTGGCTCGGAACCACTGTAAACCTCCACCGATCGCCAGACCTCCCTCCTCACGATCTCATCTTCATTTCCTCACCTAAATGACCCCCAGAGACTTATTCGTCCTCATTCCATGAACCGAAGCAGCGGGAGACGTTTCTTCTTCTTCGTCAGTCGCGATTACAACTGCCATGAAATCCGTTTGAATCTTCTGTGAAATAGTCTGAAACTTGGCCAGAAACAATAGCGAAATTACAGCTAGAAATTATTCTCAAACATGCTCCAAAATGAGCTGAAATAGTATCAAAACGGACAACCACATAGTGAGAGGGGACGAGGGTCTTAGGCTCCATTTCGGCCTTTCATTTTGTGATTTCGTCTTTCTCTTTCGTTCATAAAGAAGAAACCAAAAAAAGGATCCGTTTACTGGCTCTTATACCTGAAAAGATTCATTTCAGTTCTTAAATTTTGATTTCCTTTCTTGGATTTTGATTTGCACTCGAGTCGTAAAATCAGAGGTTTCGTTCGAGGTCGTCATCAAGGTTGCGCCCATCGTTCTATGTTCATTTTCAGATCTGTTCGTTTTCGATGGAGCCAACTTGTTGTAAGTCATTCGGATAACTGTTACATCTACTTCTTTCATTATTCTTTACGTCATTTGTAGACCTTGCATCGAGCGTGTGATACTTCAATGATTGTTTAAGTAGTCTGTTCTGTTGAAATGAAATGAGATTCATGGCCACTCAATGACTGTTTATGTCGTTTCTATTGAAATGAGCTTCACTGTTGATTGTTGCGTCTTGAAATTTCAACATATTACCTTGTCTTGTTCCTCCTTTGATAACATGTAATTGAACTCTGAAAGGAAAAGACTTAAAATAATAAAGACTTGCTATTTGGTTCAAAGGAGACATCTATCATTTCTTTTAAAAATTGTGCTTATGCAAGTAATTAGGCGAATTTCTCTTGTCGTTGTATATTCAAGGCTAGAAACTAGTAAGTTTTGGAGTGCCGTTGATTAATTTGGTGATATGATCCCGACGTTTTTGTAATTGTTCTTTGTGTTTTTGAATTCGCTCGCTCAATTATCTGCTTGTGTTTACTTGAATTAGTTATAGCTGGACATGATATTGTCACCATATAATAAGTGTGTTGTTACTCGTGGCCCTCTTTAATTATGTCTTTAAAATTTTTAGAACTTGAAGTGTGCCCTTTAACCAATTTCTATGGCCCTCGCAAACTTAATAACGCATTAGTTGCTTTTAGGCACGTTATTTTATAATTTTACCTTCTTAAACTCTGGTGTGCATTTCATGTGACCCAAATTCAAATCCCAAAATATTGAATAAAATATATTTAGGATTGTGGGTGCATTTCATGTGACACAATCCAAAGACATAATTTAAATGACGTTCAACATTCTTTAAAAATCGAATAAAAGCGGTTTAAAAGCTAAATTTGCACAAGGTTTAAAATTGTATAAAATCATATAATTATGCTAGAAATGATAGTTGAGCAACCGTTCTAGAAGCGCGGAAATTGGGAATGCCTAATACCTCCTCCTGGGTTAACAGAATTCCTTACTCAGATTTCTGGTTCGCCGACTATTAAATAGAGTCAACTTTTCCTCGATTCGGGATTCAACCGGTGACTTGGGACACCATAAATCTCCCAAGTGGCGACTCTGAATTTCTTAATATAATCCCCTTTCGATTGTCCTTCAATTAAAAAAACTCCTTTATACCCTTACGGGGTGTAGGTGAAAAAGGAGGTCTAACACAGGTGACGATGGCGCTTATGCTATGCCCTTGGGCATGTGTAGTTAACTATTTTGGATCTTGTCTACAAATCGGGTCACGACTCGAGCTCATTTTTATCCTCAAGCTTTCAATTTTTAAGTTGGCGACAATGGTTCTTATGATTTTGGTTGTTATAACCTTTTAATGTGTGGCCTTGAGGCTCACTAGGTTGGTGACAATGGCTCTTACACTTTTTTGTTAGAAACACGTTCTCAATGCAATATACTAAGCGTGTACTCTTTTGTAGGTTTTGATGAATGACAAACGAAGCAAAAATTGATATATGACGGAATTCAAGTACAAGCGCACAATGGTTGCGAATAAGATTGAAGTTCAAGATATAGCTTTTAATTGTTATTGAGTTGTTCTAAATTGTAATCTCGATCCTATAACTTGACTCATAGTATGGCCTCTCTCATAAAACTATTTTCCAAAATCATGCATATTTAATTCTGTGTCAAAAAGATTTTAAATCATGCATATTTACATTAGACAAAATGTTTTCTAAACATGCCTCAAAAATCTGGGCTAAAATAATCGATTATGTACTTATGATAATCGATTGTTTCTGAGCCAAGACTGCATGACAATCGATTATGAATTAATGGTAATCGATTGTGAGTAAGACAGTGAACATCAGGTTTTTCCAAATCTGCATGATAATCGATTGTGAAAAAATGACAATCGATTGTTGTTGAGGTAAAGTTTTTCAATACTCAAAATAATCGATTATGAACTAATGGTGATCGATTGTGTTGAGTTGATGTCTTCCAGTGATTTTAAATTTAATTAAGTAATCGATTATGTCTTTAGATAATCGATTATCACTGAGACAGTAAGTTTTACGATTTTCAGAAAATAACAAGTAATCGATTGTTGCAAAGGACAATCGATTGTTGAAGCTGGCCGTTGTCAAATGATTTTCAAATACCATAAGGTAATCGATTATTGATTCTAGATAATCGATGTTCTCCTTAAAATCTGGAAATGATTTTTAGAACGTTGCTGAAGTAATCGATTATTGATTTTATATAATCGATGTTCTGCTTAAAATCTGGAAATGATTTTTAGAACGTTGCTGAAGTAATCGATTATTGATTTTATATAATCGATGTTTTGCTTAAAATCTGGAAATGAATTTTAGAACGTTGCTAAAGTAATCGATTATGAACTTAGTGTAATCGATTATCTGATTTTGAATATTGCCAGTAATCGATTATAGATTATGTATAATCGATTGTGAAGCGTTAAATCCGGGATTGATTTTTAAACTGATTGGCAGATAATCGATTGTTTGGTCTTAATAATCGATTATCACTGAGTAATTTCAGCAACTCTTAATTGGCAATTAGACAACGGTTGAACCAACTTTTTCAACTATAAATACAGCTTCATTTCAGTATTTTAAAAACAATAACATACACAAACTGATCATTACATTGCTATAAGCTTTCATTCAATTGTTCTTCATTTTCTACTCATTTCATAAAGCTTTTGAGAGCCATATTATTGCTTAAAGTTGTTGTGATCTTGAACGTATTCTTTTACACATATCTACTCAATAAGGAGTACTTTAGTTAAGTGAGTGTCCAAGTATTTGATATACTTGTAAGAGAATTGCGATTCTCTTTTTTCAAGGAACTTGCGTTTCCTTGGGTGAAGTCTTTGAGATTGCGATCTCCGAGCAACTGTTTGAGGCTTGTGTCCTCAAGTGTGTAACGGTTTGTTGAGCACCCTTAAGCTTAACAAGATAGTGAAAAATCTCGAGAGAGTCTCTCGGGGACTGGACTAACCACGTTGGTGGCCAACCAGTATACATCTTTGTGTAAGTTTATTTTTCTGCATTTATTTTACTTCCTGCAAAGTTTAAATTCCGCAAGAAAATCAAATTGCCCTAACATCAAAAAGGAGAAGAAACCCTTCAAAAAGCAACGTGCATACATCTCTTGGGGAGGAGATTCCGGAGATGAAGCAAGCGAAGAAGAAGACGATGAAGCAGCAAATTTATGTCTCATGGCTCAAGAAGACGGCAAAGACGAGGTAAGTCAAATCTCTTCTCAAAATTTCTTTACTCTTGATGAAATGAGAAATGCTTTTGATGAACTATATGCTGAATTTATCAAAGCTTCAAAAACTGTCAAAAGTGTTAAAGAAAGCGCTTCTCTAAAAGAAAAAGATTTTCAAACACAGCTTTCATTAAAAGAAAAAGAATTAGAAAAACTGGTTTTCGAAAATGAGAAGCTAAAAGAGGAAAACAAGTTTTATGGAAAAAGAAGTGCTGATAAACCTGAAGGTTCTACTAGAAACTGTTCTTCTTGTGTGCTTCTTAAGAATGAAGTAGCTAGACTTAAAGGCACATTAGATAAGTTTAATTATTCGCATAAAAACTTGAATGATGTGCTTGTTAATCTAAAATCAACTAAACATGGAATAGGATTCAAGAATGAAGAAAAGGTTGGTGCTAAACCACAACAACCTAGAGCTCAACCTAGGACTAATAACCAAAATGCTTATCCTAGAAGTAGAAATCCTAGAAATAACTTGCATGTTAAACCAAATAGTGAAAATGCTAGAAGACCTAGAAATGATGCATATTTTAGGCCAAACCTTGAACAATTTAGAAGACCAAGAAATGACCCTCCACCTAGAAATAGATATTCTAGAAATGATGCATATTTTAGACAAACTTGTGAACCTCCTAGAGCTCATAATAGGAGAAACAATGGTGTTCAAAGTAGAGTAAGCAACCTTCATTCATCTAATTACTATGTACCTAGAAAAATGCATAATCCCAACGTGACTTGTCATTATTGTAGACGTATTGGTCATATTGCTCCCGCTTGCTTTACTCGTCATAGACATATAAATCAATTGCATCATTATAACATGCCTAACCCTCAAGGACCCAAGATGGCATGGGTACCTAAAGAACATTAATTTGTTTTGTAGGTGTGCTTGAAGGGATCAAGTGTACTATGGTACCTTGATAGTGGATGCTCCAAACACATGAAGGGAGATGAATCCAAATTCCTTCAACTAGAGCACAAAGAAGGAGGAAGTGTCACATTTGGTGATAACAATAGAGGAAAAATCATCGGCATTGGTTCGGTCAGTAAGGACGAAAACTCCTCTATTAAACATATACTACTTGTGAAAGGTTTGAAGCATAATCTCTTGAGCATAAGCCAATTATGTGACAAGGGAAATCTTGCTCTATTTAATTCGGATGAATGTCTTGTATTTAGACGTAGTGATTTCAAGATCATACTTCGTGGTTTTAGAATTGATAATATCTATATGGTTGATCTTGCAAACTCCTCACCCGAATATGTTGATTGTTTAGTAAGCAAAGAGGATAACTCTTGGCTATGGCATCGTAGAGTAGCACACATGAACATGCATCTTTTGAACAAGCTTCTTTCTCAAAACTTAGTAGTTGGTCTTCCCAGTTTAAAGTTTGAAAATGATTCTATTTGCGATTCTTGTCAAAAAGGGAAGCAAACCAAAGCATCTTTTAAATCCAAGAATATTGTTTCAACGTCTAGACCTTTGCAATTACTTCACATGGATTTATTTGGTCCCTTTCGTATTGAAAGTCTTGGTAAAAATAAATATGTTTTTGTAATTGTTGATGACTTCTCTAGATTTACTTGGACTCTATTTCTTGCAAATAAAAGTGATGCTTTTCAAAATTTCAAGTATTTCCTTAAGCGTGTTCAAAACGAAAAGGAATCGACCGTCACTTCGATTAGAAGTGATCATGGGGGAGAGTTTGATCACAATCTCTTTGCGGATTTTTGTGACGAACTCGGAATCGAACACACCTTTTCCGCTCCACGGACACCACAACAAAATGGGGTGGTGGAAAGGAAAAATAGGTGTCTCGAAGAGATGGCTAGAACCATGCTCGACGAAGCTAAGATTCCCAAATACTTTTGGGCGGACGCCGTGAGTACCGCTTGCTATGTTTTAAATAGAGTAGCAATTCGGCCGATACTCATGAAAACCCCATATGATCTTTATAAGGGTAGAAAACATAACATTTCTCATTTACGTGTTTTTGGTTGTAAATGTTTTGTTCATAATAATGGGAAGGACCAATTGGGTAAGTTTGATGCTAAATCGGATGAAGGTATTTTCATTGGTTATTCCTCACGTAGCAAAGCATATAGGATCTTTAACAAAAGAACCCAAATTGTGGAGGAATCCCCTCATGTTGTGTTTTCCGAAGATAATACTCGCTTGGCGAGAAAGGAATCCGGTTTTGATCTTGCAGGTATCTTGGATAGCTTGAAAGATAAAATCCAAGAAGAACCTTCAAAGGAAAACAAAAATGAAATTGGGGAACAACCAACGGAAGAAGCGCCACAATTAGAAAAAGGAATAAATACGCCTAACGAGTGGAGAACGATCAAGGATCATCCTCTCGAACAGGTAATCGGCGATGTTGGAGAAAAGGTAAGTACCCGAAACTCCCTCAAAAACACTTTAGAACTTACTGCTTTTGTTTCTCAAATTGAACCTAAAACCATCTCCGAAGCAATTGGGGATGAATTTTGGACCTTGGCAATGCAAGAGGAGCTTAACCAATTCGAACGCAATAACGTTTGGGATTTGGTGCCAAGACCCGAAGGTCATTCTATAATTGGTACGAAATGGGTTTTTCGCAATAAACTAGATGAAAATGGTATAATCACTAGAAACAAAGCTAGGCTTGTGGCAAAAGGCTATAGTCAAGAAGAAGGTATTGATTATGAGGAAACCTATGCTCCCGTAGCTAGATTAGAAGCTATTCGTCTATTACTTGCTTTCGCCTCTTCAATGAATTTTATTCTATATCAAATGGATGTGAAAAGTGCTTTTCTAAATGGTTTTATTGAAGAAGAAGTTTATGTCAAACAACCCCCCGGCTTTGAAGATTTTAAATATCCCGATCATGTTTTCAAACTCAAAAAGGCTCTTTATGGTTTAAAACAAGCTCCTCGAGCTTGGTATGAAAGGTTGAGTAAATTTCTTTTGGAAAATGATTTCATTAGGGGAAAAGTTGACACAACCCTCTTTGTCAAGCATAAAAACAATGATATTTTATTAGTTCAAATATATGTAGACGATATTATATTTGGTGCTACTAACAATGTTTTATGCAAGGAATTTTCCGATCTAATGACTAGCGAATTTGAAATGTCTATGATGGGCGAGTTAACATTCTTTTTGGGGTTACAAGTGAAACAAATGAAAGAAGGTTGCCAAGCCAAATATTGCAAAGAACTACTAAAACGCTTTGAGATTAACAATGCAAAAGAAATGGCTACTCCCATGAGCACATCCGATCATCTAGACAAAGATGAAAAAGGTAAGGAAGTCGACACTAAAAAGTATCGAGGTATGATTGGCTCTCTTCTTTATCTTACCGCTAGTCGTCCGGACATCATGTTTAGCGTGTGTTTATGTGCTCGCTATCAGTCATGTCCGAAGGAGTCTCACCTTACTGGGGTGACACGGATATTAAGGTATCTCATTGGTACTACAAATGTGGGTCTATGGTACCCCAAAGGCTCTTCATGCCAACTTATTGGATATTCCGATTCCGATTTTACTGGATGCAAATTGGACCGCAAGAGCACAAGTGGCACTTGCCATTTGCTCGGTAGCTCTCTTGTCTCTTGGTTTAGTAAGAAACAAGTAAGTGTTGCGTTGTCTACCACCGAGGCTGAATATGTAGCCGCGGGGAGTTGCTGTGCTCAAATCCTATGGATGAAACAACAACTCTTGGACTATGGCCTAAGTCTTGATCACATTCCTCTTAGATGTGATAACACTAGCGCCATATGCTTGACGAAGAACCCCGTTCTTCATTCGCGAACAAAACACATCGAAATTAGACATCATTTTATTAGAGATCATGTACTCAAAGGCGATGTCGAAATTGAATTTGTTGAAACCAAAAGCCAATTGGCAGACATCTTTACCAAGCCTTTAGAGAAAGAGTCCTTCTTCCGAATTCGCAGTGAACTCGGGATCCTTGACTCCACTTTGATCTAAGTCATGCATTGCATTTTCTTTCCTACATGATTTCTAACTTGAGCGTCGGAGGCGTCTAACTTCTTTTTGCAGGTATCACCCTAGAGCTAAGAGCAATTCTTAAGCAAACCGCGAATCTGCAGCAATGTCCCTATAAAAATCGATTATCCCGTATCAATAATCGACTACCCACTAATTTTTTTTTCCATAAATAAACCTTGTTTATTTCATCTTTTTGCATCTTTCCTTACTATTTTTTTGCTAATGGCAAAAGGGGGAAGAAAACGGGATATCGGGTATGCACCATCTCTTAATTCATTGATTGCTTATACTCTTAAATTGAGGGGGAACAAGAACAAAATTGCATAATTGTTACTTGTCTTGAATTGTCAATATCTTTTGCCTAAATTGCATATCCCGCTTAATGTTTGCCATTATTAAAAAGGGGGAAATTGTTAGAAACACGTTCTCAATGCAATATACTAAACGTGTACTCTTTTGTAGGTTTTGATGAATGACAAACGAAGCAGAAATTGATATATGACGGAATTCAAGTACAAGCGCACAATGGTTGCGAATAAGATTGAAGTTCAAGATATAGCTTTTAATTGTTATTGAGTTGTTCTAAATTGTAATCTCGATCCTATAACTTGACTCATAGTATGGCCTCTCTCATAAAACTATTTTCCAAAATCATGCATATTTAATTCTGTGTCAAAAAGATTTTAAATCATGCATATTTACATTAGACAAAATGTTTTCTAAACATGCCTCAAAAATCTGGGCTAAAATAATCGATTATGTACTTATGATAATCGATTGTTTCTGAGCCAAGACTGCATGACAATCGATTATGAATTAATGGTAATCGATTGTGAGTAAGACAGTGAACATCAGGTTTTTCCAAATCTGCATGATAATTGATTGTGAACAAATGACAATCGATTGTTGTTGAGGTAAAGTTTTTCAATACTCAAAATAATCGATTATGAACTAATGGTGATCGATTGTGTTGAGTTGATGTCTTCCAGTGATTTTAAATTTAATTAAGTAATCGATTATGTCTTTAGATAATCGATTATCACTGAGACAGTAAGTTTTATGATTTTCAGAAAATAACAAGTAATCGATTGTTGCAAAAGAAAATCGATTGTTGAAGCTGGCCGTTGTCAAATGATTTTCAAATACCATAAGGTAATCGATTATTGATTCTAGATAATCGATGTTCTCCTTAAAATCTGGAAATGATTTTTAGAACGTTGCTGAAGTAATCGATTATTGATTTTATATAATCGATGTTCTGCTTAAAATCTGGAAATGATTTTTAGAACGTTGCTGAAGTAATCGATTATTGATTTTATATAATCGATGTTCTGCTTAAAATCTGGAAATGATTTTTAGAACGTTGCTGAAGTAATCGATTATTGATTTTATATAATCGATGTTTTGCTTAAAATCTGGAAATGATTTTTAGAACGTTGCTAAAGTAATCGATTATGAACTTAGTGTAATCGATTATCTGATTTTGAATATTGCCAATAATCGATTATAGATTATGTATAATCGATTGTGAAGCGTTAAATCCGGGATTAATTTTTAAACTGATTGGCAGATAATCGATTGTTTGGTCTTAATAATCGATTATCACTGAGTAATTTCAGCAACTCTTAATTGGCAATTAGACAACGGTTGAACCAACTTTTTCAACTATAAATACAGCTTCATTTCAGTGTTTTAAAAACAACAACATACACAAAGTGATCATTACATTGCTATAAGCTTTCATTCAATTGTTCTTCATTTTCTACTCATTTCATAAAGCTTTTGAGAGCCATATTATTGCTTAAAGTTGTTGTGATCTTGAACGTATTCTTTTACTCATATCTACTCAATAAGGAGTACTTTAGTTAAGTGAGTGTCCAAGTATTTGATATATTTGTAAGAGAATTGCGATTCTCTTTTTTCAAGGAACTTGCGTTTCCTTGGGTGAAGTCTTTGAGATTGCGATCTCCGAGCAACTGTTTGAGGCTTGTGTCCTCAAGTGTGTAACGGTTTGTTGAGCACCCTTAAGCTTAACAAGATAGTGAAAAATCTCGAGAGAGTCTCTCGGGGACTGGACTAACCACGTTGGTGGCCAACCAGTATACATCTTTGTGTAAGTTTATTTTTCTGCATTTATTTTACTTCCTGCAAAGTTTAAATTCCGCAAGAAAACGCTAAATTCTATTAATACGCTATTCACCCCCCCTCTAGCGTAAAGCGTAGTTTCTAACATTTTTCCCTTAGGTATATGTAGGCTTTATTTTCCTATCATTAAGGACTTTTTGAAATGATTTTGCATGGGCTGTTATCAATTCGGGAAGAACCTCGATTTCAAGTCGTTTGCAAGGATGTTTGAGCACCTCAGAAGGTTTAGCTCGTAAGATGCGTAGCTCGAAGCCTTATGATTTGGAGCTGACATGGTTGAATCTCATTTGCCTATCGAGGGTAGCCTGTTTAATTTGTTCTTTTCGAAGTAATGGCCTATGATTTTATTGCAACGGTCGGTCGTCCCTGAGTTGCTTTAATTTGGCTGGTACAATCGTATTTATCATGGTCATTTATGTTTGGACGAAGCCTTTTTTGATCCCGAGTATGGTAGTTTAAGCATCTACATCAAGGCCATGCCCTTTCGGAAGCTTAAAATGGACTTATAGCCTAAACTTCGGGATCGAGTTTTAAGCCTATAGTAAGATCTTACAAAATTTCCATGCCTATTGAGGTCTTGCAGTGTTTTCATGCCTGTTGAGGTCTTATAGTTTTTTCATGCATGTTGAACTCTTATAGTTTTTTCATGCCTGTTGAGCTCTTAATGTTTTGTCATTTCAACATTAAATAGGTCTCACTAGACCAAGTCTGCCCGCTAGGGGTCTTATGGCCTCGGGCTTATAAGTTAATGGCGATTGGCGACAGTCCCGGAGTCATCGAGTTTATTTAGTCTCAGGGGCCGTTACTCGCGAGCTCGGAGTTTCCTCATTAAGGGCTTACATTTTTTGGGAAATTCCAACCATGGGGTCATGCATTTTCCAACATAGTGATGCCATTCTCTGAGTGTTCGGGACAATTTTTCCTTTTGGAGATGTTTTGTAATTTTTGTGCTACCGTTGAGGGCTTATGATTTTGGATTCCCGATTTTGAGGCCATGCGGGCGCCGAGTTGCTTGTGCTAGTCTCCAAGTAATTTGGAACGTCCTTGGCGGAGGGATCCTCATAGTGAAAATGCTGAATTTTCTTGAGTACGAGATGCTTTGGTGAAAGATGTTCTTTGATTGTGTCGCATAAATACATGTTTTTTGTTGTAGTTAACTCGGGTTATGTGGACAATATTCATTTGAGCTCTTGGCCCGGTACATTGTTTTTCTGTTGGAACTTTTTTTGTCGTCCTCTGGCTCCTCTGAGTGGATGGCCTCTCAAAGGGGTGCCCTCCAGTGCTCGGGGTTGATTGCAATAGAAGGCCTGCAAGCTCGTTGGATCATCCTTAGTAGCTCAATGCCCTATTAAGAACCTAGCCGAAGAAACCCTTTGTGGGACAAAAGCTCGGTCGAAAGGAAAGCATACAGCGGATGCCATTAAGGCCTTGGGATCTATGAGTTGAGTTAACACTTTAGACCTCCCTGACCCGGTGCCTACATATGGGTTAGTGTAAAATAATGAATGAGGGAGGTGATCTTACTTGTAGCAGGGTGCACAGGCGATGTTCTCGGACTTGATGTATCCTTGTTGTTTGGAGCGAGGACTCTGTACGACCCTCTGCTGTGTTTAATTGGGCATAGTTGAAGATATAGTTTGATTACCCTTTAACTCTTTCGAGAGGGGAGATATTGGTAGCGGCACTATGTTACGTAACACGAACACTTCACTTTCCGTGTGTTGCTCCCGATTGACAGTTTTAATTCCGTCCATTGCTGGGGATTTCATCATTTGTTAAAGAAGGGATGGTACCGCCTTCACGTCGTGCATCCGAGGTCGCCCGAATAAGGCGTTTATACCTTATGTGTCCATTGATGACATGGAACTTAGCATTCCAATCTGCGCCGGCCATGCTGACTGAGAGAATGGTCTCTCCTCTCATTATTTCGATTGCCGTGTTTAATTCACCAAGGATTTGAGAGGCGGGCATGATTTGGCATGGCAGTTCGAACTGCCCTATCACCCTCGACCCGATAATATTAGTCGAGCCACCTGATTATTCGAGAACATGTTTAGTTATTTAAATGAATGAATGCGGAAGAAGGTTACCAGAGCGTTGATATGAGGTTAGGGCGAGGTTTCAGAGCCTTCCCTGCCGAATTCAAGGGTATCTTGTGGTATGTAACCCCTGGTCTATTGTTATCTGGCAATGGATATTTTTGTCCTCTTATTCACAAGTTCCTGGAGAGTGTCGGTGCTCCTCCAATATCGTGGTAATATGTCGCGGCCCATTTGATTCGTTCTTCTTGGCTGCCTTTCTTTCCTAGAACTGAACTTGAGCTGGATTGCTCAAAAATACTCGATGGTGACTTTTATTGGGTGGATTGATTGATTCCTAGAGGAGTTGGTGGCAATCTTTGGTCATATGGCTGTGCATATTATGAAGTTCACATACCAACTTGTGATTCCTCTGGGAAGGATCCGACTAGATTGGTTTGGGCCATTTGGTGTCACTTGTTTTGCTGATCGTGAACACGACATTCGATACAACGACGTTGAAGTTATAGTCTGGTAGGTGAGCTACCCCCGTTGGCCTCATGTATCCGTTGAACCTGGATCTGTTGATGAGCCCTCGAGGATATTGTCCTCGATCCATTCTCCGACCATTGCAAGGTAGGTTATGTCTCGGGGCATCCCCCTATCTTCGGTGTACGGCTGGTATCTTTTTTTGGTTTGGTATTAGTTTCTTTGGTAGGTGCCTGATCGGGTATACTAAGATTGGGGGCTCCCATATGGTCATCCTAGACCTTAGTTTGCGACAGGTACCACTTATGGGTGTCCGATCAGGTTGTAGGTGGATACTCGATCAAGTTCTATTTTAATGTCCTGACGCCACCGAGCTTCGTACATTCAGGCCTTGAGTCAAGTCCTACACCGCCAGTCATCAGAGAATGGGGGTAGTTCCGCTCATTCTATTTGGAAACGAGATACGAATTCTCGTAGCATTTCTTTCTCGCTGTGCTTAATCTTGAATACGTTAGACTTTCTTGTTGCTACTTTGATGGCACCGGCGTGTGCTTCTGTGACAGAATCTACCAGTATTGCAAATGAATCTATGGGGTTTGGAGCTAGGTTGTGATGCCACATCATGTTCCCCTTCGACAGCCCCCGAACATCCTCAGTAAGACGGACTCGATCTCGTCATCTTTAATGTCACTGCCCTTCACCGGGCATGTATTGGCAGTGACATGTTCATTGGGACATGAGGTCCCATTGTATTTTGGGAGTTCTGGCATTCTGAACTTCTTTGGAGTGGGTTTCGGAGCCGATTCCTCTAGGAAAAACCGTTGTACGAACTTCATCAAATCTACATCATTTAGGACCAAGGGTGCGCCCTAAATTTGGTCGACTCTTAATTTATCGGTTTTGACCTTCTTATTGTTGGTTGCTACTATTTTCTCGCCTGACTCGATCCTTTTAGTGAGGTGCTCCAGCATTTTCACGATGGCAGGATTGGTTACTGATTCGTTTTTGCTCGATCTCCCTGGTACTTGTTCGAACGGAGAAGTAGTTTTCGGTGCTACTGTGCTGACAGTCTTGGGTGTCTTTGCAGTTGAGCGATAGCCAATTGTTATACCTGCAACATTTCAAAAATATTATGAGGACTAACTTCATGTTCTTCCCAGGCTAGGGTTTTTTGGGCTTCCTATTGGTCGCCATGTTGTATGCTCCTGTCGGTGTGTGAAGTTTCATCGACCTGCAGCATGTCTTGCGAATCTGCGTCCTTTAGAATCGATCGAGATGTGTTATTGTCACGACCCAAACCCGGTCATGATGGTGCCCAACCATACATCTAGGCAAGCTTGACCAATTATCTCTCAAGAACCCAACCTAATAACTCATTACTGAGCATTTACGGGAATTTAGCAGTTTAAAAATAATTGTGAGCATGTAATTTTTGCTTCACGAAAATTACTCCAAAAGAAATAAATAAAATAAAATAAATTTCTGTGGTCTACAATTTTTAGAATTTGTGTGGCATTTTAGATAATGATTTATATTTTTCTGTGAATGTTTATTTTGTTTAATTACTAAAAATACAAAAATAAGTATTTGCATGCATATTAAAATTTAATTGTGCCTTACGATGGTTTTAAAAGAAGAAAATCACAAAACATATGTATTTAGTCTACTTTTATCATTTAAAGTATGGCATTATGTAATTTAATTTTTATTAATAAGTAATCTCATGTGTTAATTATTGTTAAGGGTTAATTGGTATTTTTTTAAGTTAATTTTGGTTTTACCATTTATTTTTGAATTTTGGTAATTAGGAGATAGGAAGGAAATGAAGAAAAGAGAAGGAAATTGAATGAAAAATGGGATTGGGCTAAAATTGTTTTACAAAATCAATCCCAATACATTTAAGCAGCCCGATACAGGTCTCCTGATCTATCAAAAGTATCAAACGACGTTGTTTAGGCGTCTTTAATCTGAGCCGTTGATTTGTTTCAATCAAACGGTCCAGTTCAGCCTTTGCATAATTAAAACGACGATGTTTCAGTTGATCAGATCTGAGCCGTTCATCCATCCTCATCTAACGGTCCAAGACATCACCCCATAACCCGACCCATCATCAATTGAGACCGACCCAGTCTCACAGGTGAGCCAAACGACGTCGTCGCGTTAAATGAATTGATCTGGGCCATTGGTCTCGTCAGATCGAACAGTTGAGATCAAACCACCACTCCAACTATATAACCTCACCCTTCACCGCATACCCCCAAACCAGCCCCCCCCCCCTTTCTCACTATTCATCGTCTCTCTTGTTCATAGAGAGACCCAAGCCCAAACCCTAGCCGCCCTAGGATTCCTTCACCTAAAACAAGGCGGCCCCGTCTTCAATGGCGACCAAACTAACACCATGTGACCTTCCAACCATCCCCAACATGGATCCACCAACCGTTTGGCTCGAATCAACTCAAAGCTTCTTGAATATTCATTACAATATTCGAGCCAAACGTAACCCATGCCAATCAACCCCAACTTCATACCCTAGCACGCCACGACCTCCCTCATGCCCAAACCATCTTTGGTTTGGGTCGAATCTTCCCAGTTCCAATTAAGCCCCAAATCAGACCCACAAGAACCATAAAAACTCAAACCATGGAATCGGTCCGATTAAAGAGGGATTGAGATCTAATGGACCTTAACTGAGGTATTCTGAATTGAGAACGCTTCAATTAAAGTCTGTCTGACCTCAAGAAATGGTCAAGTCCGAGCTGAGTTCGGGTCTGTCTGAGTTCGAGTTCGTAAAGGTAACAATTACCTTTCTTTTATTCTTCTATGGTATTAGCATCTGTTTGTTGTTTTAGTTTGGTTTATTTGATTTTTATTCTTTCAATTAAATTCTTCTCATCTTAAATGACCTTTTATTTGGTCAAATTGTTTCTTGTCAATTGTTATAGGCAATCGTCTAAATAGACTCGTCGATTAATTAGTTTCTGTGAATTCATAGTTTTCTGTCAGGTCACCTCTTCTATTTATTTCTGTTTCTGTTTTTGTTTGGTGTTAATTAATACCGGTTATAGTTTGTATAATTGACTGCATAAATATCGTCAAATAATTTATCGAATGTTTTATATACTAATTTTAGGCAGTTAAGCTTTCAGGTCATTGTCAATATTCATGCCCTTTTGTATAGGATTCAATTTAGAGTTGTGTTAAAATTTGATTTCAATATCCATGAGATTTAGATTTAGGTCTAGTTTCAGTTTCAGTTTTAATAATTCTGTTAATCAGTATGTTGCAATAAGTCTGATTTTGATTTAAATTTAGTTCTTTTGATGATTGGTAACAGCTGTTAATTAGAATCAAGTTTTAATTAGCTTTTAAGAATAAGCAGATTGGACCTGGGTAGTAATATTAATGGATTTCGGAAGGAATTTCGGAATTGAAAAGATAAGGAATGGTTTAATATTAGTAAATCTGATAGTGAAATATTAAATATCTTTAAATTATTGAATAATGGGAGTGATTTAAGGGGGCTCAAATGTGCACTAAGAAAAGGAATTGAATAAGTTAATGGACAAATGATAGTAGGGGGGCCATTCAAAATGATAATTGTTTGACTACTTTTACTTAATTAGAATTAGGAATAGTTAAGTAATGATAAAAAGCAAAGAGAATATACATAGGAGAGGGAATATAGAAACTGAAAAGGTGAAGGGTAATAATAAAAAGAAAGGGTAGGAATAATAATGAAAGTAGGTCTTGTTTAGATAAAAGGAAGGGTCATTCCACATTAGAAGCAGAAAAAATCGGTTAAGTAAAAAATATAGAGAGAAAAGATTTCAACAGAGAGACAAGTGAGAGCTTAGGACATTCTTGAAAGAGGAGAGAGGTTCTGAAAATACTACAAAAATACAAGTTCATTAATCTGTTTAAATTTTCTGCTTCTTTAAGGTTCTGACATAATTTGGAGGTTAAAAATGATTTGAATTGGTTGGTTTTCAAGTGATTGGTTCAAGTTCCGCTTGTATTTTGATTACTAAGTATCATTTGGTCGGTCTACTTGGTTGAATTTGACTAAAAACTGGATTCTCTTGGTTTGTTTTACTGTTGAACCCTACTGTTGCTACTGCTGAATCTTACCCTCATTCACTATCATTTCCAGGTATTTCCTTGGCTCTTAACTGATGTATGAAGCGTGAATCTGAAAAAATGTAATTAAGTTTTGAAGAAATCATAACAGCTACCTGTTTTCTCTGTCATATTTCTTTTATGTGTTCTTTAGTTTAACTATCGAGTGTGTCTATTTATGTCATTAATGTTGTATTCCATGTGGAGGTTTGGATTTGCTATAATATAATAATTGTGATAAACGTGGTATTGGCTTTTGGTGTTTTACTTGATTCACCAAATTTTCTTCTAGGAAATTCTGTGTTTTTCTTTTGACGTAGATTTCCAGTTCATTTTATCTCTGTTCGATCGAGCTCATCAGTATAGTTAAACAGCTTCTCTTTTAGTGCAAAGGAATAGCCCAGTAGCTTCTGTCTTGAGTTGCATGAGTATGGGTCTTAATTTCATCTGTTTGTTTCGTGTTTTCTTTGTTGCGTACCGGCAGCTGATAATTTGACTAACATAATTGGTTTTTAGTGATTTATTTATATCCTTCCAATAATTGTAAAACCGTGTTTCACATACGAATTAAGCAACTTTCAAGTGTCGTAGTTTGCTTTATGCACGTAATTAAATTATCACAGTTATAAGTATAGTTCCCATGATATAGTTGTGACATTAAATTTCGAATTAGTCTTGAATCTGCAGATCTGTAGTTCACTTAGCTATATGTTTTTCCTTCAATAAAATTGAGATCAGCCTTGCCAAATAAAATGCACAAGTTACCGGGGCCATCATAAATGTATAAGTATTAAAAAAAGAATTTAGATTTAGGGATGGACTGTTTAGCCAATTTCACGGCCCTCCCAGAAGTTAATAACGCGCTAGACTCTATTAGACGCTATTCTAATAAAATTACATTCCTAAATTCGGGTACACATTTATGTGACCCAAATCCATATCTCAATGAAGTCGGAACACATCAAAAATTACGGATACATTTATGTGACGCAGTCCGAGATGCATTCTCACTACGTTGCAATTCCATTAAAAATAATAAATAAAAGCGGTTAAACGTTAAAATTGGCACATAAGTTTTAACATGTATTAAAATCAGATATTTAGGCTCTATAACAATTTAAGCGACCATGCTTGAACCACAGGATTCGTGGGTGCCTAACACCTTACCTCAGGTCAACAGAATTCCTTACTTAGAATTTCTGGTTTGCAGACTTCATTTGGAAAGTCGAATATTTTCTTCGAATTGGGATTCGAAATAAAACGGTGATTTGGGACACCAAAAGCCAAACATTTACCAAGTGGCAACTCTGAAATTAAATGAATAATCTCATTTCGAATATTTTCACTTAAACTGGAAAAAATCCCTTGTGCATTTAATACCCCGGGGTAAGGCGCGCAACAAGAAGGTATGACAATAATAAGTCGATGTTTATGATAAAAACAGTGCAGCACAGACCGAAGTATCTGACAAAACACTCCCAATAGAATCTAGGGTCACGAGTCTAGAGCCTCTAAACAACTTAGTAAAAATATTCGAAAAATATATATGTCTAGAAAGCGGAAACAAACTAAATAAAAGGGGAGAAGTCAAGTCGGCGAATGTCTGGCAGCTACCTAAGAAACTCTGATAAAACTCTGGAAAACAATGACTGCTCAGCTAAGTCTCTGGAACACCTTATATCTGTAAACAAGGTGCAGGGAGTAAAGTGAGTACTTCCAACTCAGCAGTAACTGACATTTATAATGACTTGAAAGTAAGAAATCCCGAAATACCACAATGTAAAGCTGAAACTACCCTCTTACATTTGACGATAAACAACAATAAATCAATGACAAATAGATATAAATGTATGAATGAAATGCAATGCACAAGATCGCTGCGGCGTACAGCCCGATCCATTAGGTACTCGTGCTCATTGTGGGGGTTCAGACTTCAGAGGGGCTCCTACAGCCCAAGCGCAATGACATAGTAGCATCTGCGGTGGCATGCAGCCCGGTTCACAATCAGTCCAATTATATATATATGCATGCAAGCCACATGGGCACAATCAATTATCATATTGTGTTCCATTTAACATGCATTATAGTGTAAGTGATTAAAGCCTTAGAAGATTTCTACTCATTTCTATACAGTATTTAACTCAGGACTGATATCAAGGAAACATGCTCAATATCATGGAAACAGTGATAATAATCCCTAAGAAATCCAAATAGTTGGCTCGTAGTCCAAATATACTCATAACAATCCAAGTATGATGTTTACTAGCCAATTTCTAGGCATATAACATAGGATAGACATTGCTCGGATGGACTAAGCCATAGTCCCGTCCACAACTGACCCCGCACTCACAGTAGAGTACGTGTCTCACCTCAATGCAGCGTCACAATGTGAAACACCGGGGTTTCAAACCCTCAGGTCATCATCTACATCTATTACCCACCTCAAGCCGGCCGTAGACTAGTCTGCAATGCTCTTTCCTTTTGAATCGACCTCCTCCCACGTCGAATCAAGTCAAAATCACAATAAATACATTATTATATGCTAAAGAATCATAACCTAATCGAAATTACTCGAACAATAGTAAAAATCACGAAGTTGGTAAAACCCTAGCCCCGGGCCCACTTCTCAAAAAATTGCGAAAGTCATATCACCGGATTCCTCGTCTCCCCACAAATTCGTACGTATAAAGTTTACCAAAATCGGAATTCAAATGGCCTTTCAAAGCCTAAAAATTTATTTCCAAAAACCAAGCCCTAGTTCTTCACAATTTCAACCCACATTCAAGAATTTGAGTGTTTATTCTTCAATAAAATGGTGTTTATAAGTCGAGAGACTTACCTCCAAACAATACCCGTTGAAAACCCTCTACAAATCGACCAAAAAGCTCTCTTGGCGGAGTAAAAATGGTGGAAAAATGATGTGGGTCGTGGACAAAAGGTTTTTTAATCATTCTACCCGACTACTGTAGTGACCTCTATGCGATCGCATCAATTCTCTTGTGATCGCATAGACCAAAAATCTAGGCCCTCAAATTCCTCTTACGCGATCGCAGGAGACCCCTTACGATCGCAGAGCACTGCGTCCTCCTTTTACGCGATCGTAGAGTCACTCAAGCGACCGCGCTTAGCAATCACCCCGACCTACTCAATTCCTAACCACCTCACAGGATCGCATAGAGCAAATCTAAGAACCCCCTCATGGCCTTCTACACGATTGCAGCCCCAGGCTTGCGATCGTAGAGAGCAAATCTGCTCTACAATTTTTCTGCTGCACTTTTCTAATTCAAAAGTCCTCGTTAGCCATCCGAAATCACCATGATGCCCTTGGGACCTCGACCAAGCGCACAGATACATTCTGCTACTTCATTCAAACTTGCTCGTAGCATAATAACACTATCATAAACATCCAAATCATCAAATTACCATGTATTCAAGCCTAAGTCAAGCTAAATCATTCGAGACTTGCATTTGATCAAAAACCCGACCTAAACACCTCTGAATTACCTAAAACTTTGCGCGCATATCCAAAATCCTCGAATGGAGCTACTGCAACTCTCATAATTCTATTTCGACCCTCGGATCAAAATCTCACATATCAACCGGAATTCTCCAAAATTCAGACTTAGCCAATTCAAGCCTAATTCTACACCGAACCTCCATATTTAATTCTGATTTCACTCCTAAGTCACAAATCATCACCCAAAACTATGTGTATAATCGGAAATCTATTCCGAGCCCTCTAACTCATAAGTCAACATCCGCTCCAAAAAACCTTTTCTAAAAGAGACTAATTGTCTCATTTCTAACCGAACTCTATCCGAATTACTTCAAATTCACCAAACAGATCTAAGGAAACAAATAGAAGCATAAAACAGGGAAAACGGGGCGGTAACTCACGTGACGACGGGTCGGGTTCGCATCCTCCTCAACAAAAACAAATGCTAGACCTCGAATGGGTCAAGAAACATATCTGGAAAATCAAACAAGTGAGGATATTTGCTCAACATCTCCTGCTCGGTCTCCCAAGTGGCCTCCTCCACATGCCGACCTCTCCATTGTACCTTCACCAAAGCTATGTGCTTTGATCGTATCTTTCGAACCTGATGACCCAAAATAGCCACCGGCTCCACATCATAGGTCAAGTTCTCATGCAACTGAATGGTGCTGAAGTCTAATACAGGATACGGGTCCCCAACATACTTCCGGAACATAGACACATGGAACACTGGATGCACTCCCGAAAAACTGGATGGAGAAGCAAGCATATAGGCCACCTCCCAATCCTCCTATGTATCTCAAAAGGTCCAATGAACCGTGGACTCAGCTTCCCTTTCTTTCCAAACCTCATAACGCCTTTCATATGCGAAACCTTCAACAAGACCTTCTCTCCCACCGCATAAGATACATCTCGAACCTTCCTGTCCGCATAACTCTTTATGCGCGACTGAGTTGTATGAAGTCTCTCCTGTATCACGTTCACCTTCTCTAAGGCATCCTGAACTAACTCTGTCCCCAATAACCTAGCCTCGCCGGGCTCAAACCAACTAACCATAGATCTAACCGTCTCCCATATAAGGCCTCATATGGCGCCATCTGAATGTTGGATTGATAGCTGTTGTTAGAAACAAACTCTGCAAGTGGCAAGAACTCAGCCCAAGAACCTCCAACTCCTGATGAAAAGTCCTCCAGAACTGGGAAGTGAACTGAGTGCCCCTTTCTGAGATAATGGAAACTGGAACCCCATGCAACCATACAATCTCCCGGATGAAAATCTCTGCTAACTTCTCCGAAGAATAGGTAGTACATACCGGAATGAAGTGCGTGGACTTGGTCAGCCTATCCACAATCACTCAAATCGAATCAAACTTCTTCAAGGTATGAGGGAAACCACTCAAAAAATCCATAGTAATCTTCTCCTATTTCCACTACGGAATATCCATCCGCTGAAGTATACCACCGAGTCTTTGGTGCTCATATTTGACCTGCTGACAGTTGAGACACCGAGCCACATAATTCACAATATTATTTTTCATTCTCCTGCACCATTAATGATGTCTCAAATCCTGGTACATCTTTGCGACACTCGGATGAATTGAATACCACGAGTTGTAGGCCTCCTCTAATATCAACTCCCAGAGCCCATCCACATTGGGCACGCAAATTCGGCCCTGCATCCGCAACACACCCTCATCACCAATGGTCACATCTCTGGCATCATAATGTTGGACCCTGTCCTTCAGGACAAGTAAATGCGGGTCATCATACTGGCGCTCTCTAATGCAGTTATACAAAGAAGATCGGGAAACCACACAAGCCACACCTGACTGGGTTCAGAAATATCTATCATCACCATCCGATTGGCCAAGGACTGAACATCAACTGCAAGGGGCATCTCCCCAACTGGAATGTACGCCAAGCTACCCATACTAATCGTCTTCCAGCTCAAAGCATCGGCCACTACATTGTCCTTCCCTGGAAGATACAAAATGGTAATATCATAGTTCTTGAGTAACTTGAGCCATTTAAATCCTTCTACTTAAGACTCTGATGGTCTGTGAACACCTAACAAGATACGCCATATAGATAATGCCTCCAAATCTTCAAGGCATGAACAATAGCAGCCAACTCCAAGCCATGAATAGGGTAGTTCTTCTCTTGGGGCTTTAACAGACGAGAAGCATAAGCAATAACTCTACCCTCTTGCATCAATACACAACCAATCCCCACTCTCGAAGCATCACAATACACCGTGTAAGAACCTGAGCTGATGGAAATACTAGTACCGGAGCTGTGGTCAAAGGTCACTTGAGCATGTGGAAGCTCTCCTTGCATTCATCCGACCACATAAATGGAGCATTCTTCTGCGTCAACTTCATCAAAGGTGAAGCAATAGATGAAAATCCCTGAACAAATCTGTGGTAATAACCCGCCAAGCAGAGGAAACTCTGAATCTCAATAACTGAGGACGGTCTAGGCCAGCTCTGCACCGCCTCAATCTTCTTTGGGTCAACCTGAATGCCATCACTGGACACCACGTGTCCCAGAAAAGCCACGGAACTAAGCCAGAACTCACATTTGGAGAACTTTTCATAAAGCTTATCCTCTCTCAATCTCTGCAATACCACCCTTAAGTGTTGCGCGTGCTCCTCCTTACGCGAGTACACCAAAATATCTCAATAAACATGATCACAAATCAATCTAGATATGGCCGGAATACACTGTTCATCAAGTGCATGAACGCGGTAGGGGCATTAGTCAGCCCGAAAGACATCACTAGAAACTCATAGTGCCCATATCTCGTCCTGAAAGCCGTCTTCATAATGTATGAATCCCTAATCTTCAGCTGGTGACAGCCTGCTCAGAGGTCAATCTTAGAGAATACCTTTGCTTCTTGAAGTTGATCAAACAAATCCTCAATATGGAGTAGTGGATGTTTTTTCTTCACTGTCACCTTATTCAATTGTCTGTAGTCAATGCACATTCTCATTAGGCCATCCTTCTTCTATACAAATAAGACTGGTGCACCCCATGGTGACACACTCGGGCGAATAAACCCCTCTTCTATGAGTTCCTGAAGCTGCTCCTTCAACTCATTTAGCTTTGATGGTGCTATATGATAGGGAGGAATAGAGATGGGTTGAGTGCTCGGCACCAGATCAATACTGAAATCAATGTCCCTGTCCAGCGGCATGCCCGGCAGGTCCGCTGGTAACACATCAGGGAAATCCCTCACAACGAAAACCGAATAAGGACTAGGAGTCTCCATTCCAATATCTTTAACGAAAGCCAAGTACGATAAACAACCCTTCCTAACCATTCGTTGGGCTTTTAAGAAGGAAATCACCCTGCTAGGCACATAATCAGTCATGCCCCGCCACTCGATCCTCGGAATACCCGGAATAGCCAACGTAACTGTCTTGGCATTACAGTCTAGAATAGCATGGTATTGGGATAGCCAATCCATATCTAGAATCACGTTGAAATCTACCATACCAAATAATAACAAGTCAACTCGGGTCTCCAAACCCCCAATAATCACCAGACACGATCAATATACATGATCCACAATAATAGTATCACCTACTGGGGTAGATACATGCACAGGCAAGGCAAGACACCCACGGTTCGTACCCAAATGATAGCAAAATATGAAGATACATAGGAATAGGTAGATCTTGAATCAAATAAGATAGAAGCATCCCTGTGGCATACTGAGATAATACATGTGATGATAGCATCATATGCAATGGCGTCCCTCCTATCTGGAAGAGCATAGAATCGAGCCTGACGACCACCAGTACGGTCCTCACCCCTGGGGCGAACATTGGCTACCTGGCCTCCACTCCTAGCTAACTGAGTGGGTTATGCAGAAACAGGAGCAGAAGAAGAGGGTTGATCCCTCTATTGAGACTGTCTACCATCGAGACGAGGAAACTGTCTCCTCATATGACCCCACTCACCGCACTCGTAGCAACAACCTGGAGCTAAAGAAGGGGACTGATGGGAACCCCTCAATGTAGATGAACCCTGGGCTGAAGAAGTAGGAGTAGTACTCTGAGCTAGAAGGGCGCTAAGTGAAGACTGGCCCTGCTGATAACCATGATGACCACGGCCTGACGAAACCCTACTGGACTTTGTACGACCTAACTGAGGAGGTTTGAAGGAACGACCTCTCTTACGCTAGAACTGGCCCCTAGATGGATCACCGCTGAATTACCTGAACCTTGAGGCCTCTTGGCCTCCCTCTACATACATTACCGACGACTCTCTGTCTCAATCTGACGAGCCATATCAACTACCTCACGAGGCGGCCACGACTCTTTCTCTAGTCATCATAATGCAAATGGGATAGTTGAGACCATCCACGAACCTCCTAATCCTATCCCGATCAGACAGGATCATCAAAGTAGCATGCCGAGCTAGCTGCGTAAACCTCAACTCATACTGGGCCACAGTCATGTCCCCTAAACAAACCACTAAAACTAACAACACAGCTCCTCCCTGCGAGACTACAGTACATACTTCTCCAGAAAGAGAGTGAAGAACTGCTGCCAAGTAAGGGGCGCTGCTCCAACAGGGCTATGCCTCTCAAACTCCTCCCACCAAGTAAATTCAGGCCACGAGAACCGGAAGTAGTAAAAGCCACTCCACTCGATTCAAATATCCCTGCAGTGCGAAGCATATGCTGAAACTTGTCAAGAAATCTCTGGGCATCCTCGCCCTCTGTACCACTAAATGTCAGAGGCTGGAGCTTGCCAAACATCCCCAGTAGACGCTACTCGTCATCTGGCATAGCCAGAACCACAAAATCCAAAGCTGGTGCGACTGGCGCAACTGGGGGAACTGGTGCAACTGGGCAATTGGGGCAACTCCCAGTGTCTGCAATCCCTGGACACCCTGCTCGGGTGTGCGAGCAGCGGGGATTTGCTGACCACCCCCGGTCAGAGAAGTAGCTGCTGCAGTAGTGGCTGATACGGCCTGAGCCAGATCAATGCAGACAGATAAGATCTGAGCCAAAGCCTCCTAAAGACAAGGAATCACAATAGGCACTGCCGGTGCCTGAACAGGTGCTGCGGCAGCATTTATAACTAGAGGCTGGTCCTGGACCTGGACAGCTGGTAGATCTGCAGGTGCTACCCCTGCTGGTCCACCTCAACCACGACCATGGCCCCTAGTGGGTGCCAACAGTGGTCGTTCGCCACGTCAGGTAGCACGAGTTCTCGCCATTTGCGAGAGAATAAAATACAGAAAATGCAGTTCTCGGACCAACAAAGTCGCACGATGAGAATTTCTAGAAAGTGATGTATTTCCTAAAGGTTATGTAGCCTCCTGAATATAGATACGGACGTCTACGTACCGATCTGCGAGACACTACTAACTGGGTGATGACTCATGAGGCCTAGTAACCTAGGCTTTGATACCAGCTTGTCACAACCCAAATCCTACGTGATGGCGCCAAAACATACATCTAAGCAAGCCTGACCAATTATCTCTCCATAACCCAACCTAATAACTCATTACACACAATTTAAGGGAATTTAGCAGTTTAAAAATAATAAGTCGATGTATATGATAAAAACAGTACGGAATAGACCGAAGTATCCGATAAAACACTCCCAACAGAATCTGGGGTCACGAGTCTAGAGCCTCTAAACAACTGATTAACAATATTTGAAAAATATATATGTCTAGAAAGGGAAACAAAACTGAATAAAAGGGGAGAAGTCGGGTCCTGCGACCGTCAGGCAGCTACCTTGACAACTCTGATAAAATCTGGAAGATAGCGACTGCTCAGATAAGTCTCCGGAACACTTTAATCTGCACACAAGGTGCAGGGAGTAAAGTGATTACTTCGAACTCAGCTGTAATATACATGTATAATGACTTGAAAGTAAGAAATTTCGAATACCACAATGTAAAGTTGAAACTACCCGCTGAGCACATTTAATGATAAACAACAATAAATCAATGACAGACAGATATCAATGTATGAATGCAATGCAATGCACATGACTGTTGCGGTGTACAGCCTGATCCATAGTGTACCCGCACTCACAGTAGGGGTTCAGACTCCAGAGACGTTCCTACAGCCCAAGCTCAATGACATAGTAGCATTCACTGCGGCGTGCAGCCCGGTCAACAATCGGTCCAATTATATATATTCATGCAAGCCACACGAGAACAATCAATTACCATATTCGGTTCAATTTAACATGTATTATAGTTTAAGCGATTAAAGCCTTAGAAGATTTCTACTCATTTCTAGACAGTATTTAACTTAAGATTGATATCATGGAAACATGCTCAATGTCATGGAAACAGTGATAATAATCCCTAAGGAGTCCAAATAGTTGGGTCGCAGCCCAAATATGCTAATAACAATCCAAGTAGGATGTTACTAGCCATACTCTAGGCATATAACATAGTATAACATTGCTCGAACGGACTAAGACATAATCCTGTACACAACCGACCCCGCACTCACAGTAGAGTACGTATCTCACCTCAATAAAGTGTCACAATGTGAAACATCGGGGTTTCAAACCCTTAGATCATCATCTACATCTATTATCCACCTCAAGCCATCCGTAGACTAGTCCGCAATGTTGTTTCCTTTTGAATCAACCTCCTCATGCGTCGAGTCTAATCAAAATCACGACGAATACATTATTATATCCTAAAGAAACATAACCCAATAGAAATTATTCGAAAAACACTAAAAATCATGAAGTTGGTAAAACCCAAGCCCCGAGCCCACTTCTCAAAAAAATACGAAAGTCATATTACCGGATTCCTCCTCTCGCCATGAGTCCGTACGTATAAAGTTTACCATAATCGAAACTCAAACTGCCTTTCAAATCCTAAAAATTTGTTTTCAAAAACCAAGACCTAGTTCTTCACAATTTCAACCCACTTTCATGAATTTGAGTGTTGATTCTTCAATAAAATGGTGTTTCTAAGTCGAGAGACTTACCTCCAAACAATACCCGTCGAAAACCCTCTTCAAATCGACTGGAAAGCTCTCTTGGCGGAGTAAAAATGGTGGAAAATGATGTGGGTCGCGGACCAAAGGGTTTTTAAACGTTCTTCCTGACTACTGTAGCGACCTCTATACGATCCCATCAATTCCCTTGTGATCACATAGACCAAAAATTGAGGCCCTCAAATTCCTCTTACGCGATTGCAGTAGACCCCTTGCGATCGCAGACCACTGCGTCCTCCTTCTACGCGATCGAAGAGCCACTCACGCGACCGCGCTGAACAATCACCCAAACCTATGTGATCGCGGACCACCTCATGCAATCAAATAGAACAAATCTGAGCACCCCCTCCAGTCCTTCTACGCGATTACAGCCTCATGCACGCGATCGCAGAGAGCAAATTTGCACTGCAATTTTTCTGTTGCACTTTTGTTATTCAAAAGTCTCCGTTAGCCATCCAATATCACCCCGAGGCCCTCGGGACCTCAACCAAACGCACAGATATGTTCTTCTTCTTCATTAAAACTTGCTCGTTGCATAAAAACACTATCATAAACATCCAAATCATCAAATTACAACGGATTCAAGCCTAAGTCAAGCTATATCATACGAAACTTGCATTTGATCAAAAACCTGACCTAAACACCTCCGAATGACCTGAAACTTTCCACGCATATCCAAAATCACCTAACGGAGCTACTGCAACTCTCCGAATTTCCATTCGGACCCTCAGATAAAAAGCTCACCTATCAACCGGAATATGCCAAAATTGAAACTTAGCTAATTCAAGCCTAATTCTAAATTGAACCTCCAAATTCAATTCTGATTGCACTCCTAAGTCACAGATCATCACCCAAAAATAGTCGTATCATCAGAAATCCTTTCCGAATGCTCTAAGTCATAAGTCAACATCCGATTGACTTTTCCAACTAACCTTCTCTTAAAGATACTAATTGTCTCATTTCTAACCAAACTCTATCCGAATTACTTCAAATTTACCAAACACATATAATGAAACATATGGAAGCATAAAACAGGAAAAAGGAGGCGGTAACTCATATGAACACGGTCGGGTCATCACAGTTATCGGAGTTTTATGGTGGTGTACCAACAACTGTAACAGCCACACCATTTTCTCTTTGGTTTTTAAGGTTGTCATTCTAGACTCTATTCACTGAGGCAGACATTTCAACCTGAAATTGAATATCTTGGACAAGAAAAAGTGTGAAAGGTAACTTGCATTTTATAATGAAACCAGCAGGAAAATAATGACTATTATGTTTAGACCCATGGTGGGCACCAAACTGCTTATTATGAAAATGGTAATTACAATTAAATTTTTTATGAGACTTTAAAAATACATGATCTATTTTTACGCAAGTTATTAGAGCAGTTGATGCTAGAAATGTGAAGATAAAATATAAAATGCGAGCTAAAAAAGAGTTGTGTTCAAGCCGAAGGGCTAGCTGTCCGGGCCTCGGGCTAGCCGGTGAAGGGCCTCGAAGTCGATGCCTAGGATCTGTTAAGTAGATACATAAGAGGCATCATTTGTACAAAACTAGAGTTCGTTACCAGGCCTCCCGTATGGGAACCATGACTAGTACTATAGTTAAAAGTAGATAAAACACTACTTGTATAGTTGGTCCAGTCGTAGTTAAAGCACTACTATTACACAAAATATTTGAACAAGAGAGTGTTTGTTTTGAAGTTCTAGAGGCATTCTTATTTAGCCTTCTTTGTAATGTGCTACGATGATCTTGTTGGTACGAAGGCATGGAAAATTTGGTGGTCTTCTAAGAAGTATGCATCGCTCATGTGCATGCATGGTTTCATGTCTAGCTAGACTATCTGCAATACAATTTTGCTCTATGTAGATGCTTTGTAGAGGTGTACTATCCAGTTGTTGGAGTAATAATGTGCAATCATTAATAATATTAGTGTATTGCATTATAGGTGATTTAAGCATACCGATTATTTCATGTGCATCCATCTCAATGTTGATTGATTTGAGATGTTGTTGTTAAGCACTTGTTCCTTCTTTCACGATTCCTGCAAATTTTATAATCCAGTTGCCTTTTTAATTTCGAAAGACACCACCAATACCAAATTTTCTCTTATTAGAGGAGCAAGACCCATCGATATTTAGTTTATAAATAGCATGGATTGGTGGATGCCATTTTATACAAATGGGTATCAGGGGATGTTGTTTTACTGAAGGATTTGTTAAGAAATAATGTCTAGTTGCCATTTTTATAATAAAAGGAATATTTAGATTGATTTTTTGATGTTCTAATATTTGTTTATTTTTTATAATACAAAACTGCCATAATGCAAACAGAATTAGTGTTATATAAGGAATTTTGTGTGGGGTTTATATTAAAGGGATGTGTATAAGTTGGTATAAATATACCAACTTATATTATTATCTTGCGATATAGGAAAATTAGTAGTTGTAGTTGGGACCCTAAGGACAGTCCAAAAATGTCTTGCATTAGGACATTTTTGAAATAAATGAATTATTGTTTCAAGGGTCATATTACACTATTGGCATATGGCTGAATTAATGATACCTAGTCGCGTAAGATACATAGCCGCTGGGAGTCTGCCATAACAAAGTAGCCATTAGAAAAAATAAGTTTTTGCTGGAATGTGAAGTTTTCAAATCTAATTATAGGAGCTAGTACGGTATGCGGTATTTATTAAAGAATGGTACATTGATTTGACAGAGCCCAATATATTTTATCACATGTTATTGGCGCGACAGGAATATATAAATATTAGTGATTGAAGATTGTAGCTGTGTTGGTAAGGTGAAATGTAATGTGTCTAAATGCCAATTATGATTATAACAATAATTTGAGACTAATTTTGTTTCCTTATGCCGTGGTAGAGGTCCATTTATATAGTTATGAATTATGTAATTTTGGTTGATTCAAGGATCGTTCCAGAACTTGACATGTTGTCCCGTCGTAAGATCCCATTTATGCCCTAAGCGACACTAGGACTATCCTTTTCATAATATTACGCCAAGTAGAAGAAACTTGTGTTTTTATCAAATGTGGGGAGCATAAATAAATATGTAATAGCACTTGTGCCCAGAGTTGGTGTGGATTTTTAAACAATCTCCATGCAAGACTTGCATGTAATGCCTATTTTCTAGTACTTAGGTTTTGCATTCCTAATCTCCCTTGGTCTATAGGTTGTGTGATTGTAGACCACTTAATTAGATGAAGTATTTTCTTTTGTGGTGTTTTGCCCCAGAGAAAATTGCGTTGACATCGATTTAGTTAGATTAATATATACGCGGGGATTTTAATATATTGCATCAGGTGATTAGGAAGGTGGTTTAAAGTTGATTTAATTAAAGTATTCATTCCTGCCGTTGATAGAAAAGCTGTTTTCCAACCTACTAATGTATTTTTGAAATTATCTATTAAGAATTGGTAATCCCTTTTTGAAGGTTTATTTATAAAAATAGGAAATCTTAAGTACTTCTCAAAACTTTTTCCTTCATTCATATGGAATAATTATAGAATAGTTTGTATTATATTGGGCATGCAGTTCTTTGAAAAATAAATTTTTGATTTCTCAAAATTTATAGTTTGACCAGATTATTGTGTAAACTTAGTTATAGTATTAACAATTGATTGACATGTATTATTAGTAATTTGTGATGTAATAATAATATCATCAGCAAATAATAATTGAGATAGTTGAGGTCCTTTTTTTGCAAATGAGATTAGTATCTATGCCTCATAATTAAGTGTTGTATTTATTTTCTTTGATAACATTTCTAGGCATAGAATAAACAGATAATGTGATAAAGGGTCGCCATGTCAAATGCCTCTTATGGATGTGAATGTGACGACCAAGCCGGTCGTCTTTGGAATTTATGCCCCGTTCCCCCATTAACTGCTTCCCCTAAGTTCAATTCTGCTATTTTGGTTTGCCGGGATGTTCGATAATAGAATTTGGAGTGTTTTGGAATACTTAGTCCCTAAAATAGAGCTTAAGTCTTGGAAAAATGGTCCGTAATCAGAACATTGTGAAGATGACCTCGGAATGGAAATCTGATGGTTCTGTTAGCTCCGTTAGGTGATTTTGGGGTTGGGAGCGTGTTCGGAATGTGATTTGGATGTCCGTAGCTCATTTAGGCTAGAAATGCCGAAAGTTAGAATTTTGAAGTTTCCGGTCCGATAGTAAGTTTTTGATCCAAGGGGCGGAACGGGATTCCGGAAGTTGCTGCAACACCGTCATGTCATTTGGGACGTGCGTGCAAAGTTTCAGGAATCGGACGAGTGTTGATTAGTTTTTGAATCGAAAGCGTATTTTGAATGAACTTGAAGTTCTTAGGCTTGAATCTTTGATTCGATCGAGGTTTCGGTGTAGTTTTAGGTATCTTAAGAATTGTTGCAAGTTTGAGTGATGTAATAGGTGGTATTGCGGCTTTTGGTTGAGGTCCCAGGGGTCTAGGGATGATTTCGAATGGTCGATGGATGAAATTTCAAAAGTGTGCAGCTACAATTCTTCGGCCTTCTGGTATTTTCGCTTCTGCGGTTTGGGAACCATAGAAGAGGAGCCGCAGAAGCGGCCTAGCCCACCGCAGAAGCAATTTTGGCCATTCCTCATGAAACCGGAGAAGTGGTCTCACTTCCGCATAAGCGGCACAGCAAAAGCGGTTATTTGTTCGCATGAGCGGACTCAGTTCCTTTAAGTGAAACCACTGAAGCGGTTAGTTCTTCCGCAAAAGCGGAACCGCAGAAGTAGTTCCTAGGCCACAAATGCAAAAATCCCTGTTCAAAAATAGTAAAATCGAGGGTTAAGTATCAAAAGTTGAAAAATCAATTGGGAGCCGGGAGAAGGCGATTTTGAGTGAGTTTTTAAGAGAAGATTATTAGGTAACTTTTCTATGATCCTTTTTTGTTATAAACCAACATTTTGTTGTTAAATCCATCATCTAAATTCAAATTTAGGATCAAAAATTGGATAATTTGGGTAAAACTTTTTTGGCCAAACTAGTGAGTTTTGAAGGGGCATTTGACCTCCGATTTGGAAGATTTTTATATGGTTAGACTCGTGAGAGTACGTGGTTTCTGAAAATATAAAAATTATTCGATTTCGAGATGTTGGACTGAGGGGTATTTCGGTGATTTTACCTATTTTCGCGCCTTAGCTTTAATTTTAATGGTGGAATTTGTTACTTGTGATGTCAAATGCAATATTTAATTGGTTTCAATAGATTTGGGCCACTCAGAGTCAGATACTCGTGGGAAGGGTATTGTTTCTTAGCAATTTTTTACCGGTTCGAGGTAAGTAGCTTGTCTGACTTTGTGTGGGGGATCTCTCCCCTTAGGATATCTTTACTGTTGTTTAAATGCCTTGTGCGCGAGGTGACGGGCGTGTACTTGTGCTAATTGTTGAAAATTCACCTTACTTGACTTATTTAGATTGCATTTCTTCACGTATTTAAATGTTAAAAATGCAATTTCACTTGTTTCAGCTTAGGGAAAGCATGTTAGTAACTTATTTGCTCTATTTGACTAAATTGCAATATCTGCCTTTTTGTGAAGCATACTAGACTCTAGATTTTACTTGTCGTCCGCACTTAGCTTCTTTTTGTTAGATGTTGACGATTGTGATGTGCTTACGGTTTGGGTATATGGGACGGCATCCCAGAAGCTTCCCATGTTCGTATTTTGTTTTGAGAATTGGAAGAACGGGATACTAAGAGATCCCCGGCACATTATTGATTAATTGGAGGATACTAGGAGATCCTCGGGATACTTGGAGATCCCTCGTGTTGTACTGGAGGATACTAGGAGATCCACGAGATACTTGGAGATACCTAGTGATTAAATGGAGGATACTAGGAGATCCTCGGGATACTTGGAGATCCCTTGTGTATATGATGAGGATTCCAGGAGATCCTCGGGACACCAGGAGATCCCCAATGATAAATAGCCTTTTGTGATCGTTCTTGTACTTGTAGAATTGTATTTGTAGGCTGTTCCGTTTTACTTATTGTTTTGCTAGATACTCGAGATTCACTGTATTCCTTACTGTCTATTCCTTTCATATTTATTCTTATGTTTATCTCAGTAGGGCCTCGACCTTCCTCGTCACTACCCAACCGAGGTTAGGCTTGGTATTTACTGAGTACCGATGTGGTGTACTCATGCTACTCTTCTGCACAATTTTGTTGTGCAGATCCAGGTCATCCGGCCAGGCATATTATCAGTGAGTTTAGAGCTTGATATCGGAGACTTGAGGTATATCTGCTGCGTCCTCAGACCGGAGAGTCTCCGTCCATTCTATCCTGTAGTTAGCAGTATTGTTTCCTGTTTTTCCCCGTTGTATTAGACACTCCATATATTGGAGCTGTACTTATTTCTCATAGCCTGTGTTGCCCGTGGGTTTCTGGGTTTTGGGATATTATTTTTAGAAGTTGTGTGTTCAGTGTATGTGTCAAGCGGCACCGTTACATATTTCTTATTCTGCTTAGTGTTCGGTTACTATTTTATTTCAAACAGTTAATTTCAACAACGTGTTAGGCTTACCTAGTCGCAAAGACTGGGTGCCGTCATGACAGATTCACAACTGGTGAACTAGGGTCGTGACATTGAAATATTGTGTTGGGTTTCTACTAATTAGAATTAAAGTGGAAGTAGTAGTAATGCAAAATATAATTAATTTAGTAATACTTTTAAGGAAATATAAGGTGACTAATGTATTATAAATGAAAGACCAGTCTAACTTGTCGAAAAAAATTTCAAGATCCAGCTTGAGAAGCATGCTTAAATTATTACTCTTCTTTTTTTGAAAATTTATTAATAATTTCTTGTACAATTAGAGTATTATCAGACGCTCTTTTATTTTTGTAATAACTGGATCGTGTAGGATGAATAATATGTTCCGGTATTGGTTTTAATCTGTTGACAATAATTTTTGTAATAATCTTATAAATAGTATTACAAAGATTAATAGATTTGTATTGAGATATTGTTGAAGCATTAATATTTTTTGGAATTAGACATACGAAAGTTGTATTATAGAAGGATCAATTTGATAATCAAGAAAACCTTTATGGCCGACATATTTAATGGAGTCACCTATGGTGTCCCAGTTTTTTGGTAAAATAAAGGGTGAAGCCCATCTGGTCCAGATGCTTTCAGAGGTTGAAAAGATTTTATTGCATTTGTAATTTCATTATCTTGTAAAGGTTTTGTTAGCCAATTGTGATCGTCGCTTGTTAGGGCATAAAAAGGAATTAAATAATTTTTTTGAATAAGAAGCAGTTTTTTGAGTTGTGAATAAATTCTGGTAATACTGAGTAATATTCACCTGAATTTGATAAGGATTAGTCATCCAATTTCCCCCTGATCTTGGATAGCAATTATTTAATTATGTCTTCTATGATTTATAGTTGTTAGGTAAAAACTTTTGATATTTGCATCACCATTGCAAGAAGGTGCTAATTAAATAATGAATAGAAGATTGAAGACAACCAAAACGAGCAAATATATTTTTTCCCTTGTACAAATATTATCAAAAGTTGTTGTATTCCATTCTTGCACTGTATTAGTAAAATAATTTATAGCAGATAGTAATTGTAAGTTATTCGTCCATGCTTGTTTAATAATAGAACGGAAGAAAGGGAGTGTAGTCCAAATTGTTTCAAATCTAGAAAAAAATATGAGGTAATGAACTGTATTGTAGTTATAGTTTAATGGGATAGTGATTTGAGTGGGTACGTGGGAGGTGTGTCAAAAGTGCCTCTGGTTATTGATTTAGCCAGTTATAATTGGCTACAGTACGATCAAAACGTTCAAGTATGTTAAAATTATTATGCCTCACATTGGTCCATGTATAACAACTTTCTTTATACACTAAATCAGTTAAATGACAATAATTAAAACAGTCTATTAATTTGTTTGAATATGAATTATTAATAGGAAGTCCTCAAAACTTATCAGCAACATGAGTTATTTGATTAAAATCTCCCCGTAGGATTCATGGACCTTTGTAAGTATCATACACACACATTTTATAATATCCCATAAAGACTGTCTATTTTCCAAATCAGTACTGGCATATATGGCAGTAAATAAGAATTTAAAATGAAAAGAGTACACCTGAATGTGACAATGGATTTCTTGTGCAGTAGTTGCCACTGGTTCGGCATTAAGAACATTTGACATCCATAGTATGACGATTCCTCCGAATTGTCCTATGGCAGATACCTCTATCATTCCAGTGAAGTTGAAATCTTTCTTCAAAATTTGATGACTTTGACAGTGTGTTTCCAAAAGAACAACCAAAGATGGCCGGCTGTAATCAAGTATTGCACAAATGTGTCTTCTAAACTCAGTAGATTGGGCTCCTCTGCAATTTCAAATTATGAAATTCATATGGTTGTTGACTAGGTCGAGCATTTGACTACTCCTTGTGTTCGTCCAATTGATGTTGCTCTCTCCTAGACGAAGACAGGATTTAGGAAGTATAAGCATTGCATATTTGTCCACATCTGGGTTTGTTGTGGGCCTTAGTCAAAATGATGTTTTCATTAGGTTTGGAGGACACCTTACGTATATTATTCTTTTATATTCCTCTTTCTAGACAAATACCTTGCTTCAATTGAGATATGCATGAAATGGGCGTATTTCCGTACTATAGACTACTGCTACTTCGCTGAAAATTCATGTCTTGTTCGGGTGAATTGAGATGGTGGGGTGGTGGTTGGGATGGTGATGGAGTGGGCGTTGGAGGTGTTATTAATTTCAATATTGGGATATGTGGTTGTGGAACCATGCATGTTTGAATTCAAGGTGTGGCAAGAGCTGGGGTGGGGTAAAATGGCACTTGAATAAGATGTATGTGAAGGTGAGTGGGATCCCAATATGGTTTTAGGAGATTGAAAGGGTGACAGGTGCAAGATGAGGTACCTGCATCATCGACCAATAGTATGTTCCAAATATATCCATCCCTAGTTGCATTTATTTGTGCAAGATCCCTCGAATTATTGATTAGAATTATCATCTCTTAGTGGTTGACCTCTATTATGAAGGTTAGTGCATGGTTTTGAAGTCCTATCTTGAGCCAAGATACCAGAGTTGGTAATTCATGTGGTGTCTGGGCAGTGTAGATGGGTGGTTTATATGTGCGGCCTGATTGATGGATTGGAGATTTTGTTTTTGACGAAGTTGTAGAAATGGTGGTGGAAATATGATAATGAGCTATTTGCATGGGAGCTATAGTAGGGTTTGTTGAGATTGATGGTGTACTGGTAAGCAGGGTTGAAGAAGTTCTATATTTATTTTGTATATGAGGAGTGTAGTATGTCTTGCATTTGGGAATGGGTAATGTGTCCCTTTGCATATGTTGTGATAAATATTGGAGATTTGTATTTTCCTAATTGGACCGGTTGAGTTATTGGTGGTAGTGATACTTGAGTGAGAATTATAGGGTTTGAAATGGGGATTCATGGTGGTCTATTTAGGAAATTATCATAGTGGAGTCACTGGATCAAAGCTTAGCAAATTTATTAATATAACAAGAAGGTGTTGGAGGTATATATTGATTTATATTATTATTAATAAGAGTGTTAATATGATTAGTAAATAAATTAGTAAAAGGAAGAGTGTTAGGAGTAGTTATCATGTCTAAGCCATCAACTTGCATACCTGATTGGCAAATTCTTATTTCCTTTGTAGTAGTTCATTTTCCTGATTGTCGTTTTGGGAAATTGTACAGTCTTCCATTCGTCAATAGTGGATAATTTGGTGGTGGTGGTATTAGGGTTAGTGTTGGTAGCTTGGTTCAGTGTAGAGGTATCAGGTATATTTTCTTTAATTTGATAGGTACAAATTCTTTGATTATGCCCCATCTGACCACAATTAGTAGCAAAACTCTTAACTAAGACCAAAGGCTAGATCCCACTTCAAACTTTATGTTTCAAGCACGTTGGCATTTGATTTTAACCATAAAGAGGGAACCCCGGTAAAAAAAGGCTTGCTTCTTTCATAGCAAATTTAATCCGTCATACAAGATAATTTGCTTATGATTTTCAAAATTAATATGAGTCTGTAATGGTTGATCCAAACTCCAAAGGTACTTCAACACATAACCTTGAATAACTTCCTTTTATTGTTGAAGAGGTACAGGTATCAACAGTTAATAATTTCCCAATTTTGTTTTTTAGTTTTTGTAGTATCTGAAATCATAAAATTCAGTTGGTAATTCAGGAAATACAACCAAATAACATAGTAATCTATTTTTGTTTCAGAAACCATGATTTTAGTTCGTATTGATGAACGGAAAGAATGATTTAATAAAAACCAAGGTCCATCCTGTAAAGCATGAACCTTATTTACCTCTTTTTGAAATTTAAGAAGGAAAAAACCTGATCCCAAATTTATAAGTGGTAGATTTTCAATTGGTTTTCATAAGGCATATATTTTTTGCCAAAGTAGTTGATGTCCAATCTTTCGACCATACAACTTTATAATAACCGCATGTTGCCATGAATTGTAAATTCTGACTTTTTCTTCAAGAGGTAGGGGAATGAAAATGGTTGGGTCAGTGGGTGAATCCAGTTCATCATTAAACACCAAAGGAAGGTGTAGCAGATCATTTAGGATAGTCGTTAAAGGTGTAATATTATTGGATAGTAGGCTAGTAAGATATGGTTTATTGAAAAATTGAGATGGAGTTTCTAAATTACGAGTTGTGTCAATATTCATATTGTTATATGAGATGATGGAGTAGGTATTTTGTGATGTTTTGGATGATGTTTGGAGCTGAATTCAGTGGAATATCATGTGGTTTGGGTGGTATGGAAGAAGAAGATTTATATGGTGGAGAGTTCCTATTAGAGTAGCACTAAAAGTGCTCGGAACTTTCACTTGATACCAAAAGGCTTTTAGAGAAACAACAAGCTGCTCACTCAAGTTTGAGTTCAATCATGTAAAAGGTTGGATGATGAACAGGTAAAAGGAAATGAAAGCGAGATCAACCTAACATGCTTTGCTGTAACATTCTTTCCCTTTCTTTTTTGAGAGGAAAATATTATTTTCTCTTGAAAGTATCTTTCTAGTAAAGGTTGAAATTTACAGCATCAAATACTATTACAGTAGTCATGGAAATTAGAAACTAGTTAGGCCAGACGGATCTTTTTCTTTTTCTTTTTCTTTTTCTTCTTTAGCACTTTTTGGCGGAAAGAAAGCTAAGACAAGCAGGATTTATCATCAGCAGTTTACCTAATATTCACTGATACTGTAAATTATATTTCGTATAATTGGTGCAATTTAAGATTTAGTTGAAGGTTACTTGTCTCATTTTGTAAGTTACTAATTCCATATTTTCATTGTTTATATGGATAGTTACGTTCAATAATTTTACGATAATTTCATAGTGTAAAATATTTTACTGTACTCTTTAATGTTTAAAAAGGTGGCTATTATGACTAAAACATTAAAGAGTACAGTAAAACATTAAAGAGTACAGTAAAATATTTTAGAGAGAAGGGAGAGGAAAATCTTAGAAAGAGATTCTGAAAATCAAAAAAGCCACTTAAGTTTCTAGAAGGGGCTATTATGTAATTTTATTCAGTTTACTGTAGGATTATTGACTTTTATGTCGGTTACTGTGCACTTTTACTGTGCACAATATTTTCTATAAATAAGGTAGATTTCATTTAGAGGAGGTAGGTTTTTCGGAACTCCTCTCTCTCTTTCTAAGATTTTCCTCTCCCTTCTCTCTAAAATTTCCTTTTGTAATACTACTTGTAATAGTTATTGTGAATAAATAAATCAAGAAGTTCTGGTAAAAAAAAAAAATTAAACAAACTTTAAGCAGGACCTTTTTAGGGCTGTAGGACCTTTTAGGAAGTATGAGATTTATATAGTTTAATTTGTTTTATGCAAACCACAGAACTATTCGTTATAAACCCGACCGGGAACATCCATAGGCGATTTAACCAGCCATACCGGACTTACCAACGGAATCACAAGGTTTATACCCGATATAATCCCTCACTAACCATGCCGGGAACACCCCTCTTAGGGCTTACCAACGCCATGATTTAAGCTTAGTTTGCTATAAAATTATTTAAACTAACACCCATACCACAACCTTTACCCCTTCAAGGCAAGCTATTCATTAAGAGTCATTACCTTTTCCGATCATACTTAAGCTATATCAGTTATTATTTAACACTTATGAATTTAGCCCATCATTGGGCAAATAAACAAATAAAACACAATTATAATATAGAAAATATAATATAACTAAAGAAATGGAAAGTACCTGATTACCAGAACTTCTTGATTTATTTATTCACAATAACTATTACAAGTAGTATTACAAAAGGAAATTTTAGAGAGAAGGGAGAGGAAAATCTTAGAAAGAGAGAGAGGAGTTCCGAAAAACCTACCTCCTCTAAATGAAATCTACCTTATTTATAGAAAATATTGTGCACAGTAACCGACATAAAAGTCAATAATCCTACAGTAAACTGAATAAAATTACATAATAGCCCCTTCTAGAAACTTAAGTGGCTTTTTTGATTTTCAGAATCTCTTCTTCAGCCTTCTTGAGTAGATCCGGTAAATCTTCTGAAGTTATACTATTTACACTTTGAGAATCTTCAAAATTATCCCCCATTAAAACATCATCATCAGTAATTTGCTTCTGAATATCTTTTTTAATCTGCTCCATGTAAGCTGCAATTAGCTCTTCTTTAGATAATGTTCCTCCTTTCTTTATTTGAATCTTTTTAGTAATTTTTCTAAAATGACTTTCTTCCATTTCTGCATCATCTGGGATTTCTTTGTCATATTTGGTAATTGTAGTCTTAATAGTATCCAATAGCTCTTGCCCAACCATCTTTCCATCAGGTCCTTTTGAGATTAGTTTAGGCCAAAATTTTGTATAATGTCTTCTAAATAAACAAGGTACTTCATCTGAATCTTTCCCTAATTCAATGGTCCATTTGTAAATCCAAGGAACAGAAAATTCCATAAAAAAATTCATAATCGGAGTCTTTGGGTATAATCTGTCCTCTTTGTCCAAATCCATAATCCTTGGCGAAATCTCTACCCATTGATGATATAACTCTTTAAACTGTACTGGTAGTATTCCTTGGGAAGGCCCGAAAAAGGACCACCATTTAATGAACCAACTTGGAATCTGGGTACTTTTAAAAACTTGAGCACAAATTTTTATAAACCAAGAGTGCTTATGATCATCATTTTCATAAAATAAAGTCTTTGAAAATGCCTCCACATAATCCCAATAATTATAATTAATTGACATCTTTTGAATTGGATGTATATACTGGCAATCTTTTAAAGTACTTAGTCCCCATTCATCTGGTAAAATAATTTTCTTAATAATCATTTTGGAAAAAGAAAAATATGATTTATTAGAATTACTAGTATTGTTATGAGAAATTTCTACTGATCCAGTAGATGTTAAAATCATTTCATAGTGCAATCTATTCTTGTAAGTTTGCATTGGAAATAATGCATTGTTTAAATACCTTTTTATAACAATCCAAGGATTGTGTTTCCATTGAAAATCTTTGTTATCAACATAAATTATAATCTCTTTTATAGGATTTATATCAAAAATCTCATTGTCAGTTTTCCCAATTATAACTGCATAAGAATCTTCATTAAGGGGTTCAAAATCTTTATTATCCTCAATAGAGGTGGGTTGAATAGTAGCATTGCTACCCCCAGCAGTTCCAGCATTGCTGGCAATAAAATCTAGATATTTCTGGTAATCTGCAAAAGAAGGTCTTATATTTGATGATGAAGATGATCCTTCTTCAAGAAATCTTGTCTGGGCTGGAATATGCCCTAGGGTCTGAAATCTATTCTGATTTGCTCCTCTTCCTCTTCCAGAGGAAGGTCTTGGCCAATTTGGCCTCATCCTACAAAACTGAAAATTAATCATTAGTAAGATATTCTCGGGTAAGAAAATCTGGTAAACTGTTATCAATTCCTTTTTTATAAACAATTTCAAAATCAAAAGGAGCCAATAATGCTTGCCATCTAGCAAACATCTGTTTAGAAACATTGTGCTTAAAATCCTTATTAAATAAGAACTTAGCAGCTTGACAATCTGTTTTGATTACAAATTTCTGATTATATAAATCCGTCTGAAATTTTAAAACACTCTTTACAATAGCTAAAATCTCTTTTGCTACTGTTGCATAATTTCTTTGACTACCATTCCATTTTCCTGAATAAAATTGTATAACATAATCTCTTTTTTCAACAGGAGAAAATTGAGTCAAAATACCCGCATATCCAATATCTGAAGCATCAGTTTCAACAGTTTTTTCCCAATTTGGGTTAGCCAAAGTTAAACAAGGGAGTTCTTTTATTTTGGATTTTATTTTCTTAACAGCATCAGTGTGAGAATCATTCCAAGCAGGAGGGTTCTTTTTTAGCCTTTCATATAAAATAGCAGTATCTTTTGATAAGTCTTTTATGAACGGAGAAATATAATTTAAACTACCCAAAAATCTTTGTAATTGAGTCTTATTAGTAATAATATCAGGAAATTTTGATCCGAATTCAATCGTCCTATTAATAGGCGTAATTGTTCCTTTTCCAATATTATGACCAAGAAATCTAATATTACTTTGAAAAAGACACATTTTTGGTTTAGAAATAACTAATCCATTTTGAATAACTATTTTTTGAAATAATTCTAAATGTTTGAAATGTAATTCAATATTTTTGGAAAATACTAAAATATCATCTATGTAAACAATAATGAAATCTGTAAAAGGAATAAATATATTATTCATAATCTTTTGAAATTCTGAAGGCGCATTCTTCAATCCAAAAGGCATAACATTCCATTCAAATTGTCCTATTGGAACATTAAAAGCAGTTTTATATCTGTCTTGTTCAGCAATCTGAATTTGCCAATATCCCGATTTTAAATCAAATTTAGAAAAAATGATTGCATCATGTAACCTATTCAATAAATCTTTTTTATTAGGGATAGGATACCTAATCCATTTCAAAACTTTATTAAGAGGTTTATAATTAATAACTAATCTAGGTACACCTCTTTCTTGTTCTGCATGTTTATTAACATAAAAAGCAGTACATGACCAAGCAGAACTAGATTGTCTAATCAAATTCTTTTTCAATAAATTATCAATCTCTTTTTTACACAAATCCAAATATGCAGAATTCATTTGACAAGGTCTTGCCTTAGTAGGAATATTATTCTCATCAAAACAATCTTCATAAGGTAATGTCACCACATGCTTTTTTCTATCCCAAAAAGCACTGGGATGATCATTACAAATATTAGCAATAAACTAGTTTTTTAATAAATTCACTTTTCCTTGTAATTTTGGATTTTTTAGTAAAATATCTATTTCTAATAAAGAAATTTCTTGTTTTATAAAATTGACTTGTTGATTTTTTAAAATTAATTTTTCAACAATTTGATTTATAGACTTAGTAAATGGTTTAGTGATAAAATCTAATTGAAAATCTTTATCATTATAAGTTCCTATTATTTTAGTATGATCCCACCTTTTCAAAGGAAATATCACATGCATGAATGGGACCCCTAAAATAATTGGACAAGAAATATCTTCCACAATCATAAAACTTTGAGGTAAACAAATACCATTGTTACATAAAAAAGCTTTTGGTAATTTATAATTCAATTTCATTTGACTACCATTAGCAGATCTTAAACAATGAGTTGTTTTATGAAAATATCTTGAAGGTATAAGTCCTTCCTGAACACAATTTACATCTGCTCCACTGTCAAATAAGGCAATGAATTCCTTTCTAAAATTGTAATCAATTTGTAAAGTAATTTTAGTATAAAACTTTTGAGATGTAATAATACTCATTTTTTGTAAAAATTCATTTCTATCTTCACTAAAGATATTTGTCAAAAAAGAATCTTTTGTATGATCTTGGCTAATTTTCTCAGTATTATTATTTTTAGAAATCCCAGTCTCAGAAATCTCAGTTTCATTTGCTTTAGAATTCTCAACCTTGTTTGCTTGTAAATGTAAATCAAAAGTCCTATTATCTTCTAGGCTAGAAATTCTTCTATCATGAATTTTTGACTGATTTTTCAAATAAATAATTTCTTCTTTTAAAATAACAAGTTCTTGTTTTAAATCAGAAATAGTAGTTTCTTTTTCTGGAAAATTTCTTTGGACCAAAATCCTTTTTAACTCGGCAGTTGAATAATAATCAGGTTGCTTCAAGATAGGAGTATTAGAAGATATATTGTTTTGGTTGTCAATATCAAAATCATCATTTAAAATTGTATCCAGAATTTTATTTCTTAAATCTTTATCATCTATTTTCTTTAAAATCTTCATAATTTTTTCATCATTAATCATATTCACATTCAAATCCTGAAAATTTGAAATTAAATCATATAGACTATCATCTTTCTTGCAAGCACAAATATCTTCTGAAGAAGATCTATCAGAATCAGAATATAATTCTTCATTATGAAGAATTCTTAAATCATCCGAACTATAATCAGTAGAAGAATAATCAGATATTTCAGAATTAGAATCAGAATCAGAATTTAATAAAATCTTACACAAAGAATCTTTTATTTTTCCATCCAGATCCAAACTCTTAATCTTTTCCTGAGTTTTGCACTCATTCGCATAACGCAAATTTACCACATTTATGACATCTAATCCTTCTTTTATAATCTTTCTTACCCTTCTTTTTGTAAACTTTCTTTTCTTTCTTATCCCAAGAGGACTTATCACGAGAAGTAAACTTTTTCTTATACTTTCTTTTCTTGTCATCTTTAGAAAATTTAGAAAACTTCTTTTTCTTTTTTGATGAACCAGGAATATCAAAAGCAAATTGATCACAAAATTCTCCTAATTGCTTCCTTTCATTCAATCTATTCTTTTTGATATGATAATTCATTTTTATATCATTACAAACAGCTAAACCTTCTTGAGTACAAACACTAATAATTTTCCCATAAGTCAAGGAATCATAAGGAATTTTATTATGCGGACCACGTAAATGTTTTCTCACTCTTTCCGCAAAAATCGAAGGTAAACCATCAATAAATTTAGACTTCCAATGCTCATGACTGCAATCATGCAATTCCATAACACGACTTAAGAATACATCTTTATACCATCTAAAATCAGATAGTTGTCTACAACGTAAATTTTGTAATGTTGTTCTAATAGTTTCTGCTTCATCAGTCCATCTACCACAAAAATGTTCAACCATAGTAGTAATCAAAGTATAAACAGCATTTTGTTGTACTTGAGAAGTACTTGTTTGATCAGTAGTCTGATAGGCTAATTGCCCTTCAATTTTAGTAACACTAGTAGTATTCATGATAGTATTCTTTTGTTCTTGATTTAAAAAATTATCCCACCAACCTTTAAGTTGGCCAGTGAAACCAGCAACAATCATAGCAGCAATATCACGATCTTGATTTTTATTAATCTTACAAATAGTACTATACATCAACATTCTATGCACAGTAGTAAAAATTTGTTTATCATTAAAACCATCAATATTCCATTCATAAATTTCCTTGCTACTGTAACTATTATTAAAAATCTGATCTCTTTCTTCATTTAAAACATCCATCGGAGTTGGTCTATTGTAATAAAACATCCTTTGAATAGGCTTATCAGCCCATTTTGTATTGATTTTATTAACAAAATCATTTTCTGAAACATTCTGAGTAATAAAATTTTCTTGTTTTGTAGATAAAACAGGTTGAGGCTGTAAATCAATTCCAGTAACATTGGAATCAAAAACAATATTCTTTAGTTTCTCTTTTAAAAGCTGTTCAATTTCTTCAGTAGAATCAGTTTTGAAACTTTTTATTTCCGGAGGAGGTTGTAAAGTATTTTTGACAATTTTTAATTCTTGTTTTGGTTTATGAAAAGCTTCTATTTTTTCTTGTAAAATCTGTGTCTGTTTTAAATAATTGTCTAAATTCTTATGCAATGCCATGACATGCTCTCCTAATACATTCAAATAATAATTAGCATAATTCTGCTGTTTAAGAATCAAATTGACATGTTCACAAGTAGTTACAGCAACTTTGTTTTCAAATAATTTTGCAAAAGCAGTAAAATTAATAGTTTTACCCTCTCTATTGATATCAAAAGACTGAGTTGGAGGTAAAGAAGAAATCATTATATCTCCATTAGACAAATGATACTCATGTTCAATGACTGACAAATGATATCCCACATATTTAATCATAAACCATGGGACAAATGGCAATGAAATATTATTTCCTTCTAACTCTTTGTAAAATTCTTTAGAAAAATACTCTGTCTCATCTTTATTAAATGAAGAGAAAAACCAATTCCTAAATTCTTCCCATTTCGGACTATAAAATTCTAAAGAAATCTTTTTTCGTGCCAGAGAACCTGGACTAAAATCAATTTTTTTACTATCCATGTAAACCAGTTGGAAAATTCATGTCAGAATCTGTAGGATCACTTAAACGATCTTCACCTTTAGCAATATTATTATTATCTAAAATAATTTTATCAAAATTTGTATCTCTAATTTGAGAAGTTGAAGCCCTTGATGGAATATCTACAATATAATCTACTGGAGAAATATAAGAAGATACAGATCGGGTTAATCTTGAAGAGGAATCTGTTAGTCTTGAGATATCGTGGGTTTTAAAACTCAAAGTTACACTACCATCTTTACTTTGTCTGATATCAGAAATCTCCTCACTAGTAATCTCACGAGGTACTGCAGCTTCTTCAATAATCCATTCAGTAGGAAAATTTATTTCTTCCCACTTAATTAATCTACGAGTAATAATTTTTGATTTAGAAAAATTATTTTCAAACAAAACAGTCTCATGATTTTGTTCAGCAATTTTACATCTAGGAGATAAAGTATAAAGAGGTCTATAAACAATTCTAGTACAAATACACATAACTTCTGTTCCGGGTAAATAATCATATCCATTAATCTTAATATTCAAAATTAATGATTGTAATATATTCACATCAGTTAGAGCAATATTTAAATTCGGATAAGCATTAAAATAAATTGCACCATAAGCCAAGGTTGATTGTATAGAACCAATCAAAGAATTTTTCCAATTTAAATTTCTACCATCTCGTAATGCAGCAACAAAACTTTCAGGTAAACAAAGACTGGCTTTGTTTCTATACGGAAAGGAAAAACACTGAAATGCTAAGAGCTTCAAAGATGAGCAAGCACTTGCATGTGTAGCCACATGTTTTAGCCCCAACATCATCCATTCTCAGCTGATAAAGCTTTTGTACATCTCAGAATCTGATTGCTTTCTTGGATTTTTGGGATTTAGATGATTACTATGTTCTTGAATTGTGTACATTATATTAAAAAATAATGTATATTATTGTGTTTTTTATTAGAGTCCTTCCTCTTCCTCTTTCAATGTCTCAATCAAACGGTAGCACTAGAAGACATGAATTTTATTGAGAGTTGCAGAGTGATCCCCACACAATAAAGAAACAAATCTGAAGGCTAGGAATGAATTTATATGGTAATTTAAATGCATCGAAACCACAAAAACTCTGCACCTTTTAATTTGCATCTTTTCTTGAAAAAATAAGAAAGCAAAAAGCTACTCTAATATACATATCTATTATCTTAAAATGTTCATTTTTTCTACATATGTCGATAATTTCAGCAACGCATATGCGAATACTGGTTATTCTCGACCTTCATCTTCTCTAACTTACTTTACAGAGGTGAACAGGAAAAGCATCCAGAATGTTTAAATGAATTTTGTCCTGCTTAATTGTAAACATGGACCACATATGTATATATATATATATACACACAGATATATATATATATATATATATATATATATATATATATATATATATATATATATATATATATACAGTGTATATACATATGTGGTATATATATATATATACCACATATGTATATACACTATATATATATATATCTGTATATATATATATATATATACAGATATATATATATATATGTATATATGTATATACATACATATTACATATCCTTCTTTAGAATTAGTACTTTGAGTTTGTATGTGCGGTATCTATTACCTTGTCATTGTCCTTTAACATGTTTTACTTTTATATAGTTTATTATGCAACACTAAAAATCTTAGTAAAGCAAACACTAGCAAATATTGAATATCGTTGTGGTAGCCATGTAACTTGACTCTTCGCAAGGTAATCGAATATTCATACTTTGACTTCCATTTTATACACTGGATACTCCGATCCGTAAAATATCTTCAAATTACTAAATTACAAAAAAGAGAGGGAGAGAGAGACTATAGATTTTTTTGTGCACAAATATTTTGCATGTGGAGTAACGTACCCTATCAAGCTTTGGTTAAGATTCAGTGGTGTAAATTGAGAGGGGTTCAGAAAAAAGGAATAAAAAAGTACGCCATTATATGACAAACTTAGACTTGCCCTAAATCGAAGGGAATCCACGGTATATGATAAAAGGATCTTCTCTGGTTTAGCCACTGGTGTGAGTGTTACTGTGCTAAGATAAAAATCAGAAAACTGTTAGAGAAATAAAAATATAGAGAAAATAGTAAAGAATCAAAAATATTCCGAGTCTATAATTTTCTTGTACGTTCTTAAGGAATTTTAATTCCCTCACACGTTGACAATTTTTTAATAGATTAAATCCTTCCAATAAAAAACAGAATAAACCTTCCTGCAACAGTGGCAATACAAATTGCAGGATACCAACGAACTCAAAGAACGGAGCAAAATCACACATACGAATTTGAAAGAGAGAGAGAGAGACTGCGAATTAGGATGAAGTGTATTCAGAAAGAAAGAAGTTCTCGAGTATTTTTCGTGTATACAAGATGCAGTCTTGCCTCAGAATTTATAGGCAAATATTAGAAGAGGTGCCAAGAAAATGTGCCTTTTCAGAAAATATGTTGCCTGCTGCGATTCTACCGCAATCGTGGCAGAACCGCGGCCAGAGATGCTCTCTGAATATGACTGCACTAAGTGTCGCGGTTCTACCGCGGTCGCGGCAAAACCGTGGCCAGCGAGGCTCTCTGAACTTTCAGCAGGGTTTCGGCGTATTTTCAGCAGCAATTTGATTTTTAATATATTATTAAATAATTAAATAAATTTTGTCCAAAAATAATCTTATCGATCATTTGATAAATCCAAATCCAAAGCCGAAGCCGAGCCGACCGAGCGACGACGATGGTGCGAGGGTTCATTCTCCTCAACTCCTTTCAAGAACTTTAAGAATTGATTCTATATATAAGCACACAAATTTGGTTGTCCGTCACACATGAGGGACAAAGTGCAAGACAAAAGTTCACTTCTTCAAATTTTTATTTTCCCTCCATTTTATTTGCCTCCATTTTCAATTCACACTTCTTCTACTTTTAATCACAATTGCTTAAAGTCGAACCATCCCCAACATGAATGGGAATGGCTGTATCAAGAAAGATCATAGATTAAAGCTATGTGATTTTGCATGTAAAGATTAATTGCATCTGGATAAGTAAGTTTCTCTTTAAACTTTCTGTAGTGAACATATGTCGGATAAACTCGGTCAATAGGTAGATTTGATATCTTTGAACCGTAGAACTTTAGTGTATACCTAGACAACCATATGTCATACAACCAACCCTTAACCGTCTTTTGGTTCTCATTCTTGTTTTCGTTTTAGCCATGAACACCGCCTGGTTTCATAAGTGCGTAGAGAATTGGCCTTACAAAATTCTCATTGAAGAGGCATCTACTTCGCACTTACGTAGGTGATTCCTAAACATGTAATCCTTTAGATTGACATTATTTGATAAATACCTCATCAAACTTAGGTAATCATTAAAGAACGTGTAAAGTTCTATCCTTGTTACTGAACATTGTCTTCATTAAATGGACCAAAGTTTTAATTTTAACAATGTTGAACTGGTCAATCATAACTTTGTTTTAGCTCCTTGAACCTAGATATCGAAACAACGAAAATTCTAGGTAGAGTTACCGCCATGTTGACTTGTCCTCGGCCATAGTCCCATTTCCTCAGATGATTTCTCAACTCCCTGTCTAATTAAGCCTTTTGTATGCGGATGCACAATATTATCCTTTGATATTACATAATCAATAGTGATAGTTCCATTAGAAAGTAGTTGTCTAACGGTGTTATGTCTTCGTCGTATATGACGAGACTTTCCATTATACATAACGCTCCCTGCTCGTCCTATTGCAGCCTCACTATCGCAATGTATGCAAATAGGAGCCAAAGGTATTGTCCAGAATGGAATGTCTTCTAAAAATTTTTGAAGCCATTCAGCTTCTTCACCGGCTTTATCCAATGCTATAAACTCCAATTCCATTGGAGCAAGCAATACCCGTCTGGTTGGAAGACTTCCAAGATACTACTCCTCCACAAACAGTAAACACATATCTACTTGTGGACTTTGTTTCTGTTGAGCCAGTTATCCAATTTGCATCACTATATCCTTCGATAACAACAGGATATTTATTGTAGTGCAAAGCATAGTCTTGGGTATTCTATAAGTATCCCAGAACTCATTTCATTGCCATGTAGTGATGTTTGTTGGGAATACTTGTGAATCGACTAAGTTTACTGATTGCACAAGCTATATCTAGTCGTGTACAGTTCATGATGTACATTAAGCTTCCCAACACACGAGCATACTCCAATTGAGACGTACTTTCACCTTTATTCTTCGTAAGATGATGATTTAAGTCAATTGGAGTCCTTGCACTTCTAAATTCCAAGTGTTTGAATTTTCAAGTACCATTTTGACGTAATGTGATTGAGACAAAGCTATACCTTGAGGAGTCCTCTATATTTTAATTCCTATAATTAAATCGGCAACTCCTAAGTCTTTCATATCAAACTTACTAGCAAGCATACGCTTAATAGCTTGAATGTCGGCAATGTCTTTGCTCATTATTAGCATATCATCAACATATAAGAAAACAATGACTACAAGATTTTGAACAATCTTAATGTAAACACATTTATCACATTCATTAATCTTAAAATCATTTGACAATAGTGTTTGGTCAAATTTCGCATGCCATTGTTTGGGTGCTTGTTTTAGTCCATAAAGAGACTTAACAAGTCTACACACCTTTTTTTCTTTTCCCAGAACCACAAACCCTTCAGGTTGGTTCATGTTAATTTCTTCCTCAAGATCACCATTTAAGAAGGTTATTTTTGTTGAAACACGTTCTCAAGGCATTATACTAAACGTGTGTTCATATTTGTAGGTTTTGATGAATGAAAAACTATGCGCAAATTGACATATGACGAGGTCCAAGCACAAGCGCGCAATTGATATATAACGAGATTCAAGCACAAGACCAAGATCAAGCAAAGATATAAGGTTATACATGAGTCGTTCTTTAATTGTGATCTTGATCCGATAACTTGACTCAAGACTTGGCTTCTCTCGTAAAAATATTTTTATCAAATCATGCATATTTAATTTAAAGCAAAATGATTTTAAATCATGCATATTTACATTAGTCAAAATAATTTTTAAACATGCCTCTAAAATCTGGACTAAGATAATCGATTATGTACTTATGATAATCGATTATGTTAAGTCAGCTGCATGACAATCGATTGTGAACTTATGACAATCGATTGTGTTAAGGCAGTGTGCATCAGATTTTTCAAATCTGCATGACAATCGATTGTGAACCTTATGATAATCGATTGTGTTGAGGCAGTGTACATCAAAGTTTTTCAAAGCTACAAAATAATCGATTTTGAACTAATGACAATCGATTGTGTTGAGGCAGTGTACATCAAAGTTTTTCAAGTCTGCATGACAATCGATTGTGAACCTTATGACAATCGATTGTGTTGAGGTAGTGTCTATCAGACATTTTCAAAGTCACTAAATAATCGATTGTGTACCTTCGACAATCGAGTGCATTGAGGCAGTGACTAATTGATTTTTCAAAGACTGATATATAATCGATTGTTCTCATAGCATAATCGATTGTGTAATTGACCGTTGCCAAAATATTTTCAAACACCGTCAGGTAATCGATTATAGATTTCTAATAATGGATTGTTTTAAATAAAATCTGAAAAAGATTTTTTGAACGTTGCCAAGTAATCGATTGTAGATTTCTGACAATCGATTGTTTTAAGTAAAATCTGGAAATGATTTTTTGAACGTCGTCAAGTAATCGATTGTAGATTTCTAACAATCGATTGGTTTAAGTAAAATCTGGAAATGATTTTTTGAACGTTGCCAGTAATCGATTATAGATCTTAGATAATCGATTGTTAAGCGTAAAATCTGGGAATGATTTTTGGAACGATTGGCAAACAATCGATTGTGGCATTTTGACAATCGATTGTCACTGAGTAAAATCAGCAATTCTTAATTGGCAATTAGGCAACGGTAATGCATGGTTTTGCAACTATAAATACAGCTTCAATTCAGTCTTCTAAACACAACAACTGATCATATTATTGCTATAGCTTGCATACTCTATTGTTCATCACTTTATATTCATTACATAAGTTTTGAGAGCCAAAATTCTTGACGAAAGTTGTTACGTTCTTGAGCGTATCTGTTTACTCATATCTACTTTATTAAGAGAGTCTTGTTTAAGTGAGTGCTAAGTGTTTTATACACTTGAAGGGAAGTGTTAGTCCCTTGTATTGTAAGAAGGAACTTGTGTTTCCTTTGGTTGAAGTCTTGGAGTGTTGTATCTTCGAGCAAAGTTTGTTGAGGCTTGTGTCCTCAGTTTGTAAAGGTTTGTTGAGCACCCGTAAGCCTAACAGTGTTAGTGGAAATCTCGAGAGAGTCTCTCGGGGACTGGACTAGCCACGGGTTGTGGTGAACCAGGATACATTGGTGCGTTCGTTCTTATTTATTTACTTATCGCACTTATTTCTTTCCTGCAATTTTTAAATTCCGAAAGTTTACGCTAACTTTTATTATAATGCTATTCACCCCCCCCCCCCTCTAGCGTTAAGCGTATTTTCTAACAATTGGTATCAGAGCCCAACTCTCTGAAGACTTAACCGTTTGAGAGAAACAATCCATGGCTTCTACTCGTGACTCTTTTGCAGGAATAGGTGAAGGACAATGCTCCACCCGACCACCACTATTCGACGGTACAAACTATACGTACTGGAAGGAGAGGATGAGAATATTTGTTCAATCAAATAGTTTCCACCTTTGGAAGGTTATAATGAAGGGAGAACAAATTCCAACCAAAAAGGTTGAAAATAAAGATGTTCCAAAGTCCGAAGATGAATACGATGCGGATGATATCCGAAAGGTGCAAAACAACGCTAATGCCATTAATTTAGTATATTGTGCTGTAAATGCTGATGATTACAGGAAAATATCATGTTGCACAACGGCGAAGCAAATGTGGGACAAGCTGGAAATTACGTACGAAGGTACGGACTAGGTAAGGGAAGCTAAAATTGATTTCCTAACCCATGCATATGAATTGTTTCACATGAAGGAAGGCGAAAAGGTCGATGAGATGTTCGAACGATTTTCAAAAATCGTTAATGATTTACATGCTCTTAAGAAGACCTTCACGGATAAGGAACTTGTCCAAAAAATTCTCCGAAGTCTCACTTCGGCATGGCGATCCAAGGCCGACGCGATTCAAGAATCTATTGGTGTTTCAAATGTCACCATCGACGGATTAAGAGGTAATCTTAAAACTTATGAATCTACTATACTTAACCCTCTTGTTGATGATCAAAGGAAACAAAAGATCGCTCTCAAGGCAAGCACGAGCCAACCTCAAAATGATGAGGACGGAGACAACAAGTTCGGACTCGTTATTAAGAGATTTCAAAAGTTCATGCGAAAAGAGTATGAACGAAAGGGCAAAAAGCAAGGAGATCAAATAAAGTGCTATGAGTGCGGAGAAACCGGGCACATTAAATCAAATTGGCCAAATGCCAAAAAGGAGAAGAAACCCTTCAAGAAACAACGAGCATACATATCTTGGGGAGGCGACTCCGGTGACGAGTCGAGTGAGGAAGAAGAAGACGAAGCCGCAAATATTTGTCTCATGGCACAAGAAGACAACCAAGAAGAAGTATGTCAAATTTCTTCCAAAAATTTCTATTCTCTTGAGGAAATGCAAAATGCTTTTGATGAATTTGGTGAATTTATTATAGCTTCCAAAACTATTAAAAGCATAAAGGAAAATGCCTCTTTTAAAGAAAAAGATTTTGAAAAACAACTCTCTTTGAAAGAAAAGGATTTGGAAAAACTGATTTTGGAAAATGAGAAGTTGAAAGAAGAAAACAAATTTTTCGGCAAGAGAAGCGCCGACAAACCCGAGAGTTCTAGTAAAAGTTGTACTTCTTGCATGCATCTCAAAAATGAGGTAGAAAGACTTAAGGGCACCCTAGATAAGTTTAATTCTTCTCATAAAAATTTGAATGAAGTTCTTGTTAATTTGAAGTCGACCAAGCATGGCATAGGTTTTAAGAATGAGTCCAAAGAAAAGGTTGAAGCCAACCCCCAACAACCTAAAGCTCAACCTAGGATTAATAAAACAAACGCTCATCCTAGATATAACAAACCTAGAAATGGCTTTCAACAATCGCAACCTAGAAATAATCACTCTAGAAATAATGCATATTCTAGGCCAAACACTAGAAGGAATTTTGAACCTTTTAGAACACCTATAAATGGCTTCCAACCTAGAAATAATTATTCTAGAAATGCTGCATGTCCTAGAACAAATAGTAGGAGAAATGACTTTCATGAAACGCGCAATAGTCATATTGTCGAAAATAGAGTAAACAATTTTCATCCGTCCAACTACTATCAACCTAGAAGGATGCATAATCCTAGCGTGATTTGTCATTATTGTAGACGAATTGGACATATTACTCCTGCTTGTTTTACACGACATAGACATAACACTCAATCACATCACTATGATTTGTCTAACCCCCAAGGACCCAAAATGGCATGGGTACCTAAAACTCATTAATCTGTTTTGTAGGTGTGTTTGAAGGGGTCAAGTGTACTTTGGTACCTTGATAGTGGATGCTCCAAGCACATGACTGGAAACGAATCCAAGTTCCTTCAACTAGAACACAAGGAAGGAGGAAGCGTTATTTTTGGTGATAACAACAAAGGAAAAATTATCGGCATTGGATCGGTCGGTAAGGATGACTCCTCTTCCATTAAGCATATATTGCTAGTTAAGGGTCTAAAACATAATCTCTTGAGCATAAGTCAATTATGTGACAAGGGAATTCTTGTTTTATTTGATTCAAATAAATCTTAGTTTTTCGCCGTAGCGATTTTAAAATTATCCTTCGAGGTTTTAGAATGGATAACATCTATATGGTTGATCTTGCAAATTCTTCACCTGAATATGTGAATTGTCTTATGAGCAAAGAGGATGATATATGGTTATGGCATCGTAGAGTAGCCCACATCAACATGCATCTTTTGAACAAATTGGTTTCACAAAATTTAATTATTGGTCTTCCAAACTTGAAATTTGAAGAAGACTCTATTTGTGATTCTTGTAAAAAAGGGAAGCAAACAAAAGCATCTTTTAAATCGAAAAATATTGTTTCAACTACTAGACCTTTGCAATTACTTCACATGGACTTATTTGGACCATCTCGCATTGAAAGTCTTGGTAGAAATCGTTATGCTTTTGTTATTGTTGATGATTATTCTAGATTTACATGGACTTTATTTCTTGCTCATAAAAGTGAAGCTTTTCATAATTTCAAATATTTTATGAAACGTGTTCAAAACGAAAAGGACACAACCGTCACTTCAATAAGAAGTGATCATGGGGGAGAGTTTGATCACAATCTCTTTGCGGACTTTTGTGACGAACTCGGTATCGAGCACACCTTCTCTGCTCCACGAACACCACAACAAAATGGGGTGGTGGAAAGGAAAAATAGGTGTCTCAAAGAGATGGCTAGAACCATGCTCGATGAGGCTAAGATTCCCAAACACTTTTGGGCGGATGCCATGAGTACCGCATGCTACGTTTTGAATAGAGTAGTCATAAGGCCAATACTCATGAAAACCCCTTATGAACTCTACAAGGGAAGGAAACCAAATATCTCCCATTTTAGAGTATTCGGTTGCAAATGCTTTATTCATAACAATGGAAAAGATCAATTGGGAAAATTTGATGCCAAATCCGATGAAGGAATTTTTCTTGGATATTCATCACGTAGCAAAGCTTATAGAGTATTCAATAATAGAACCGGAACTGTGGAGGAATCCCCTCATATTGTGTTTTCCGAAAATAATGCTCGCTTGGCGAGAAAGGATTCTGGTTCTAATCCTGCAGGTATGTTAAACTCAATAAGTCCTCAAGATAAAGTACAAGAGGAAACTTCTAAGGAAATTCAAGATGAAATCTTTGATCAATTATCGGAGGAAGCGCCACAATTGGAGAAAGAAACGCAAAATGCCTAACGAATGGAGGACAATCAAAGATCACCCTCTCGAACAGGAAATTGGTGACGTTGGAGAAAAGGTAAGTACCCGAAACACTCTTAAGAACACCTTAGGACATACTTCTTAAGAGATCACGTTCTCACTCGGCCACATAGATCTAAGTCATTATTTCTTTACAAATTACTAACTTGAGCGTCGGAGACGTCTAATTTTCTTTTGCAGGTATCGCCCTAAAGGTAGGGGGAATTATAAAGCAATGGCATAGAACAATCGATTGTTACAGCAAATAATCGATTATTTTTTCTTATGTCTCATGTTTACTGTGCGGACAATCGATTAGCAAGTATCACTAATCGACTATTTACATTCTATGCTTATTATGCAGTTTTTTTATAATCAATTTTTTTTGTATAATCGATTACCGTCTAGGCCATTCAGTACTGCTTTCCTAAAATAATCGATTGCTTCAAAAATATAATCGATTATTTTTCGAGTCATAAGATCACTGTACACACTGTGTCACAACAATCGATTACCATAATTCAACAATCGATTATTTTTTGTCAGTAATTCAAATATTTGTTACCGTTTGGGTCCTACCAGATTCCCACAATCGATTTTTGTCAGTTCCGAGTTCAAGTCAAAACTCCATAACAATCGATTGTTTCAATTCCACAATCGATTGGGGTAACGGTCAGTGGAAATTTTTTTTCTTACCGTTTCTGACCGTTTTAGCTCATAAATTTCTGCAGATTTTCACCATAAATGAAATGCCATCTTCCTCATTATAAATAGGTACCATATGCCTTCAATTTTTTCACTCAAGCATCAATCTTAGCTCCCAAAATTTCAAAAATCTTTCAAGCTTCTTACAAAGGCCATTTCTACTTATTCAAAATGTCGGGCAGACACACTAAACGTTCCCGTTCAGGTTGACATGGTGCATCTTCTTCAGCTGCTCCTCCTCCTCCAAAATTCCCTTACCAAGATGGGTCTGTTTTACAATTCAATTCTGAAACCGAGCTAACTAGATTCATGACAAAATTGGAAAAGCGTGAAATTCTTCCTCCTCGCTTTTCCACAAGTAAATATCTTGAATCATGCTCCCCCGCTGCAAACATACTTAAGGAATGTCAACTTCTTGACTTCTTATGTCTTACCTATCCTTATATTAATCCTCCATTGATTCAAGCGTTCTACTCAAATCTTCATGAGGACGACGATGGTGAGCTTGTGTCAAACATTAATGGCGTTCAAATTCTTTTATCCATTGAAAATTTACACTCTATTTCTCACCTGCCTCGAAGTGGGGTAAACATTTCTCGCTACATTTGAGAAGCTGGCGCCTTATTTGATGAGAAAATTCTCCTAAACCAAATAGGACTTGGAGCTTATGATCCTAATCTATCTACTCGACGTCCTACCATTACGGGAATGCTCCCCGAATATCGTTTGATTTTCTATTTCATAACCCGAGTCCTCAAGCCTCGCAAACATAACCATACCACTCTCTCCCAAGAGGACGCAAAGCTCATGCATGCCATTATAACCGGAGCTCACATCAATTGGTGTAAGTTCGTCAAAATTCACATGCTTGATGCCATCGGGGACGATAGACCACTTCCCTATGCCCTCCTTATTATGAATTTTCTTGAAGCCTCCGGGTTCAACACCTCTATCGGTCCGCTCAAAAAGAGCACCAAGAAATGGGAAATTTCCGAATCCTCCTTTCCCCATGACGGCGATCATGCAGCTCCTGCTCCTCCTCCAACCCGTCAATCGCGTCAGCCTCAAGAACCTACTCTTCAATCTATTTCCGACCAACTTGCTTCTTTGTCCACCTCTGTCAATCAATTGACATATGAAATCCATGGATATTTCGACCATGTTCATTATCCATATGCTGGACTTGTTCTCTATGAAGCAGTTCCGGATGACGAGGCGGGAAATGATAATAATGAATATTTTTTTATTGTTCTATGTTGTATTGTATTATTTTTATGTAATCGTATTTTTGATTAATAAATAAACAAGTTATTTACTTTTTCCATTTTTGCTAATGTCAAAAGGGGGAAGAATAAGGGATATGCACTAATTTTTTATCGGCATTAATTGAGGGGAAATTCATATGTTGAGGGGGAACTAATTGCACATCTAGAGACTTGTTGCATATTGTTGCATATCTTTACTTGTCTTAAATCGTCATTATGAATTATCAAATATGCATATCCCGACTAAAGTTTGCCATTATCAAAAAGGGGGAAATTGTTGAAACACGTTCTCAAGGCACTATACTAAACGTGTGTTCATATTTGTAGGTTTTGATGAATGACAAACTATGCGCAAATTGACATATGACGAGGTCCAAGCACAAGCGCGCAATTGATATATAACGAGATTCAAGCACAAGACCAAGATCAAGCAAAGATATAAAGTTATACATGAGTCGTTCTTTAATTGTGATCTTGATCCGATAACTTGACTCAAGACTTAGCTTCTCTCGTAAAAACATTTTTATCAAATCATGCATATTTAATTTAAAGCAAAATGATTTTAAATCATGCATATTTACATTAGTCAAAATTATTTTTAAACATGCCTCTAAAATCTGGACTAAGATAATCGATTATGTACTTATGATAATCGATTATATTAAGTCAGCTGCATGACAATCGATTGTGAACTTATGACAATCGATTGTGTTAAGGCAGTGTGCATCAGATTTTTCAAATCTGCATGACAATCGATTGTGAACCTTATGACAATCGATTGTGTTGAGGCAGTGTACATCAAAGTTTTTCAAAGCTACAAAATAATCGATTGTGAACTAATGACAATCGATTGTGTTGAGGCAGTGTACATCAAAGTTTTTCAAATCTGCATGACAATCGGTTGTGAACCTTATGACAATCGATTGTGTTGAGGCGGTGTCTATCAGACATTTTCAAAGTCACTAAATAATCGATTGTGTACCTTCGACAATCGAGTGCATTGAGGCAGTGACTAATTGATTTTTCAAAGACTGATATATAATCGATTGTTCTCATAGCATAATCGATTGTGTAATTGACCGTTGCCAAAATATTTTCAAACATCGTCAGGTAATCGATTATAGATTTCTAATAATCGATTTTTTTAAATAAAATCTGAAAAAGAATTTTTGAACGTTGCCAAGTAATCGATTGTAGATTTCTGACAATCGATTGTTTTAAGTAAAATCTGGAAATGATTTTTTGAACGTTTTCAAGTAATCGATTGTAGATTTCTGACAATCGATTGGTTTAAGTAAAATCTGTAAATGATTTTTTGAACGTTGCCAGTAATCGATTATTGATCTTAGATAATCGATTGTTAAGCGTAAAATCTGGGAATGATTTTTGGAACGATTGGCAAACAATCGATTGTGGCATTTTGACAATCAATTGTCACTGAGTAAAATCAGCAATTCTTAATTGGCAATTAGGCAACGGTAATGCATGGTTTTGCAACTATATATACAGCTTCAAATCAGTTTTCTAAACATAACAACTGATCATATTATTGCTATAGCTTGCATACTCTATTGTTCATCACTTTCTATTCATTACATAAGTTTTGAGAGCCAAAATTCTTGACGAAAGTTGTTGCGTTCTTGAGCGTATCTGTTTACTCATATCTACTCTATTAAGAGAGTCTTGTTTAAGTAAGTGCTAAGTGTTTTATACACTTGAAGGGAAGTGTTAGTCCCTTGTATTGTAAGAAGGAACTTGTGTTTCCTTTGGTTGAAGTCTTGGAGTGTTGTATCTTCGAGCAAAGTTTGTTGAGGCTTGTGTCCTCAGTTTGTAAAGGTTTGTTAAGCACCCGTAAGCCTAACAGTGTTAGTGGAAATCTCGAGAGAGTCTCTTGGGGACTGGACTAGCCACGGGTTGTGGTGAACCAGGATACATCGGTGCGTTCGTTCTTATTTATTTACTTATCGCACTTATTTCTTTCCTGCAATTTTTAAATTCCGCAAGTTTACGCTAACTTTTATTATAACGCTATTCATCCCCCCCCCCCCCCCCCGTCTAGCGTTAAGCGTATTTTCTAACAGTTTTTACATCCATTTGATGGATTTGAAGACCATGCAAGGTGGCTAACAGTATTAGCATCCGAATTGATGTAATTCTTGTTACCGGCGAGTATGTGTCAAAATGGTCAAGACATTCTCGTTGTCTAAATCCTTTGATAACAAGTCTTGCCATGTCTTTTATCAATAGTACCATCATCTTTCATTTTGTTCTTGAAAATCCATTTGGAATCTAATGTTTTGTTACCTGGAGGAAGACCAACCCATTCCCAAGTATGGTTGCTCAATATGGATTCTATTTCACTATTGACAGCTTGTTTCTAATATTGTGCCTCTGAGGAAGACATTGCTTCCTTCAAGGTACGAGGTTCATTTGCTAACAAAAAAGTCAGGAAATCTGGACTGAATGAAGTAGATTTCCTTTGACGTTTAATTCTTCTCGAATTTTCCTCTTTAGGCATACCATCTATTGTTTCCTCCGGAGGGTTTTTTGACTTTTGGCAAGTTACTTCACTTTTCTTTTTATGCAGAAAAATAGTTTCATAGAATTCAGCATTATCTGATTCTATTATCATATTAATGTGAATCTCAAGAATTTATGATTTATGAACAAGAAAACGATATGCCTTGCTATTGGTTATATATCCAATAAATACATAATCAACCGTTTTTGGACCTATCTTAACCCTTTTAGGTTTAGGTACTTGTACCTTAGGTAAACACCCCCACACTTTGAAGTATTTCAAGCTAGGCTTCCTTCCTTTCCACTTCTCATAACGAATGGACTGTGTTTTACTATGAGGTACACGGTTGATTATTCGGTTAGCTGTAAGTATAGCTTCCCCCACAAGTTCTGTGGTAAGCCAAAACTTATTAGCAGTGCATTCATCATCTCCTTCAACGATCGATTCTTCCTCTTCGCAATTCCATTAGATTGTGGAGAGTAAGGGGCAGTTGTTTGGTGAATAATGCCGTTTTCCAAACATATTTCTTCAAAGGGAGATTCATATTCACCACCCCTGTCACTTCTTATCATTTTGATCTTAATGTTTAGTTGCGTTTCAACTTCATTCTTCTATTGCTTGAAAGCATCAATTGTCTCATATTTACTATTAAGTAAATAAACATAGCAGTATCTCGTGCTATAGTCAATAAAAGTAATAAAATACTTTTTCCAACCGCGAGATGGTATTGACTTCATGTCACAAATATCTGTGTGAATTAAGTCTAAAGGACTTGAATTACTTTCAACGGACTTATAAGGAGGCTTAGCATACTTTGATTCCACACATATTTGGCATTTGGAATTAATGCAATCAAATTTTGGCAATACTTCTAGATTTATCATCTTTCGCAATATTTTGAAGTTTACATGTTCTAAACGCGAATGCCATAAAGTGTTTGACTCAAGCAAGTAAGAAGAAGCATTCACTTTATTGATAGGAACTACTATTATATTTAGCTTAAAAAGGCCCTCACTTAGGTAATATTTTCCTACATACAAATCATTCTTACTTAGTACAACTTCATTAGAAACAAAAATACATTGGAGTCCATTCTTGACAAGAAGTGAAGTAGACATAAGATTCTTGCGAATTTCTGGAACACGGAGGATTTGGTTTAGAGTCACTATTTTTCCCGATGTCATCTTCAATTCAATCTTGCCAACTCCTTCAATTTTGGGCGTAGATGAAATTCCCATGAAGATTGTCTCGTCATGTCCTGCGGGGGCATAAGAAAAAAATAACTCATTGTTAGCACAAGCATGGTGGGTGGCTCCACAATCTATCCACCATTCTTTTGGATTTCCTATCAAGTTGCATTCAGAAAACACGGCACACAAGTCTTCCATTTCATCTTCAAGCATGTTGGCTTGACTCTTTTTCTTCTTATCATTCTTTGGCACACGACAATCCACTGCCTTATGCCCATTTTTTCCATAGTTGTGTCAATTACCCTTGAACTTCTTCTTGCTTGGGTAATTCTTTGGTCCAGAAGACTTTTTCCCCTTCTTATTTTGTGGTGCCTCCTCAACAATATTTGCCCCCACAATTGTCGAGTTTCCATGTGACTTCTTTTTGGCATTTTTATTGTCTTCTTCTATCCTCAGACGAACAATCAAGTCTTCTCGTGTCATTTCCTTCCACTTGTGTTTAAGATAGTTCTTAAAATCCTTCCACAACGGAGGTAATTTCTCAATGAAAGCAACGACTTGTAATGCCTCATTTATGACCATACATTCAATAACAAACTCATGATTAGTAATAAGATAAATCTTATTAATAAAGTTATTGACCCGGGTTATACCTTTAGCAAGGAGGTCATGTTCAATGACTTTTAGTTCTTGGACTTAAGTTATGACCGACCTAGTGTCAATCATCTTGAAATCCAAGAAACTTGCAGCCACGGACTTCTTTAGTCCGTCATCCTCAGTCTTGTACTTCTTCTCAAGTGCATTCCATAACGCTTTTGAAGTTTTCATTACACTATAGACATTGTACAAGCCATCTTCCAAACAACTCAAAATGTAATTTTTGCACAGAAAATCAGAATGTTTCCATGCTTCAGTTACAACAAGTCATTCATCATCCAGAGTATTTTCAGCCATGACCAAAGGATCCTACTTGATGTAACGTTGCAAATTCAACGTAATAAGATAGAAGAGCATCTTCATTTGCCAGCATTTGAAGTCAATACCGGTGTCACGCCCCAAATCCAAGGGACATGACCGGCATCGGACCGGGTATCCCCAGTCGAGTGGACCTGGGTGCCTTTCCTGACCCACGAGTTACACCACATTTTTCAATACTTGCTAACCGAATAGAAACAATTGTTTCATAACTGAAACACCTTTTTAAAACTCATACATACAAAGATGATATTAACGTAGTTTACAATTTACAATACCCAAAATACAAAGTACATAATACATGGTTCGTGACCTATATTTCATGTCTACGGAGCCTTTAAGGATACAAGATGACCGTATAATACTTGTCGGTAACAAGGCCCCGGCTATACCTTTTTACATGAACCAAAATAAGACTCTAAAATACGATATCAAGGTTGGCATGATCCTCGCAGGGCCCCAGAAGGAAAAGGGCTCACCAATACCGTTGACGGGGAATAAGGAAGAGCTACGGATGGTAGACTGGAGTACCTGCTGAAGATCCACCTACAATCATAACACGAATGTAGCGCCCCAGGCAAAAAGGACGTCGGCACATTTGAATTGTACTGGTATGTATGAACAAAACTTGTCCCAAGTAAACTCATGACATATGCAAGTAGAACAAGAACATAGAAATAGAAGCGACAAGCAAACACACATAAAGGTACAGTTAGTCAAACAAAGGGGAAATCAGTGCCCCACAGGTCACAAACTCTCCTGCAGTCTCCTTTCACCATTCCACATCATTGATTTCACAATTTTGTTCAAGTGCATACATATATCAATAGTAATTTCTATCACTTTTCCACCCTTGTTAACTCGGCCACCCTTATCACACCAACCCACACCTTATTACACCGTGTTGCGGTGCGCAATCCGACCCCGCCTTACAGTTTCAATTCAACAAACACAACCAAACAGCAAGTCAAAAAGTTAAACAACAAGTACACCTCAAGACATCACCACAATAGTGTTACAAGTGTTTCCATAACTATTACTACCAATTTCATAGCTTTCGACAGTTCGTACTCAATTCAAGTTACCACAATTTCCCACAACATTTCAAGTACATTGTTATCACAGATAGCCTTGTTTCACCATTTATGGAATCCTTCAATCATTCGTTATTCCACTTTTACCACGAGATGTATTCACAACCAAACCAGTCACAAGAAGCTCACAAGTAACCAACATAGATATCAACTACCAAACAATTCACATACCAAGCAAGGCGATTTCACAAGAATCAAGCTTAGTTATACATACCTGGAGTCAAATTCTCTTGTTAAGCCCCTATTCTCAGTCGCCAAAACTATCTAGCACAGTTCTCTACTTCTATCCAATTTCCCTTCACTATATTCTAGGTTTGAGTGACATGAATGAGTGTTTTTAGTTGTTAGTTAGAAATCAAAGCATAAGACTCCCTTCCCTTAGCTTAAATTTAGAAATATTGGAGAAAAGGGTTAGGGATTCTACCTGTAAGAGTGGATATGAAGACAATAACTCAAAACATTCCCGGCCCGGATAGTTTTGGAGGATCAATTTGAAGAAAAATCATTTCTCTCTCAAGAACTCTCCCTTCCCTCTCTCTTATTTTGTTCAGAAAATGTGTAAAAATGAGGGGTAAGGGTGTTTTATTAGAAAATTGTCGGGTTTAAAATTTTAGAAAACTGATGTTCGCGTTGGATCTGCGGTCAACTATGCTATCTCATAGCTGACATGCGGTTCGCATATTGGACCGTAGAATGGTCCCAAATTGAAGGCCTATTTTTTTTGGTATGCGGTGAGAATGCGGTCCGCATACACATTCTGCGGTCGCAGATTGCACCGCAGAATTGACCTTCACAAATCCTCAAAAAATTTATGCGACGACTATGCATTCCGCATATTGGTTATGCGATCGCATAATGGATCGCATAATGGATCGCATTTTCAACATCCAATTTGGCTACTCTATGATTCACTCTACGGTCGATGTGTGGTCTGCATACCTGATCTGCGACCGCATTCTTGACCGCACAAAAGACATTTTTTCTGGAAAAATTTGACTCTAGATTTTTAAGTGTGAAATCAGTAAAAAAGGATTTTCGACATATCGATGGACCCATCTCTATTAGTTGCTAGGACTTGAGCACTTATTTACAAGGGGTCTTACAACTGGAAAACTTTTCGGGTTTTTTTGCCGGTTCCATAGCATGGGTAGGAGTAGAACGGCTTGACGAAGCAATAGCACTCATAACAGTAGCACATGTTCCTGCAACACTTCCATTAGTTTGGTTTTCATTTGTCATATTTTTGTAAAGTTGAAAACAATACAGAACTTTGTTAAATTAGAGAGGTTTTGATATCTTTAAACTGAATACCAAACAAAACATACAATACGTATCAATGATGAAGTTTTAATATACTTCAAACTCGTATGTTTATTATTCCGGCAAAGTTTTTATGTAATTTAAAACGGACGGAAACAATTATTTTAGTAGAAAGCATCAAGGCTTTAGTCTCCAATAAAGTATATAGAAAATAGTTTAATAATCAACAGAGAAACCATATAAAATTCCTTAAGCTTGTGTGCATTACTATGTTAAAACAAAAATCAGAAAACTTTTAGAAGAAGAAATATATAAAATAGTAAATAATCACAAATAAACGAGTCCACAATTTTCTTGTGTATCCTTAAAAAATTTTAACCCCATCACACGTTTCCAAGGTAACAGATTAAATTCTCACACGATAAAATAGAGTAAACCTTCCTGCAACAGTGGCAATATAAACTGCATGATACCAACAAACTCAAAGAACGGAGCAAAATCACTACGAATTTGACAGAGAGAGACTGCGAATCAGGATGCAGTATATTCAGAAAGAAAGAGGTTCTGGAGTATTTTTCATGTATAGAAGATGCAGCCTTGCCTCATAATTTATTGGCAAATATCATAAGAGGTGTCTGAAAAAGGTTTATTTTCAGAAAATACGCTGCCTGCCGCGATTCTACCGCGATCGCACCAGAACCGCGGCCAGAGATGCTCTCTGAATCTGACCGCAGGCTCTCAAAATCTGACTACCACGGTTCTACCGTGGTCGCGGTAGAACCGCGGCCAGCGAGACTCTCTGAACTTTCAGCAGAGTTCCGGCGTATTTTCAGCAGTGATTTGGAATTTAATTAATTATTAAGTAATTAAATAAAATTTGTCCAAACATTATCTTATCGATCGATACTTTGTCAAATCCAAATCCAAATCCACAGCCAAAGCAAAAGCCGAAGCCAAGCGAGCAACGACGACGGCGCGAGCGTTCATTCTTTTCAACTCCTTTTAAAAGCTTTAGGAATTGATTCTATATATAAGCACAAAAATGTGGTTGTCCCTCACTAATGAGGGACAAAGTTCAAGAGAAAAGTTCACTTCTTCAAATTTTTATTTTCCCTCCATTTTTACCCTCCATTTCCAATTCACACTTCTTCTACTTTTAAGCCCAATGGCTTAAAGTCCAACAATCCCCCACATGAATGGGAATGGCTGTATCAAGAAAGATCATAGATGAAAGCTATGTGATTTTGGAAGTAAAGATTAATTGCATCTCGATAAGTAGTTTTTCCTTTGAACTTTCCGTAGTGAACATATGTCGGATATGCTTGGTCAATCGGTAGATTTGATATCTTTGAACGGTTGAACTTTAATGTATACCTAGACAACCGTATGTCACACAAGCAACCCTTAACCTTCGTTTGGTTCTCATTGTTGTGTTTGTTTTAGCCATGAACACCGCCTGGTTTCATAAGTGTGTAGAGAATTGGCCTTACAAAATTCTCATTGAAGCTGTTTTCACTTCTCACTTACATAGGTGATTCCTAAATGCGTAATCCTTTAGATTGACACTATTTGATATATTCCTCATCAAACTTAGGTAATCATTAAAGAACGTGTAAAGTTATATCCTTGTTACTGAACATTGTTTTCATCACGAGAACAGACGAAATTTTTTATTTTGATAATGTTGAACTGGTCAATCATAACTTTGTTTGATCTCCTTGAATCTAGATCTCGGAACAACCAAAATTCTAGATAGAGTTACTGCCATGTTGACTTGTCCTCGGCCGTAGTCTCATTCCCTTAGATGATTTCTTAACTCCATCTCTAGTTAAGCCTTTTGTATGCAGATCCGCAACATTATCCTTTGATCATACATAATCAATACTGATAATTTCACTAGCAAGTAGTTGTCTAACGGTATTATGTGTTTGTCGTATATGACGAGACTTTCCGTTATACATAACGCTCCCTGCCCGTCCTATTGCAGCCTCACTATCGCAATGTATTCAAATATGAGCCAAAGGTTTTGGCCAGAATGGAATGTCTTCTAAAAATTTCCGAAGCCATTCAGCTTTTTCACTGGCTTTATCCAATGCTATAAACTCTGATTCCATTGTAGAGCGAGCAATACACGTCTTTTTGGAAGATTTCCAAGATAGTGCTCCTCCACCAACAGTAAACACATACCCACTTGTGAACTTTGTTTCTTTTGAGCCGGTTATCCAATTTGCATCACTATGTCCTTCGATAACAACATGATATTTATTGTAGTGCAAAACGTAGTCTTGGGTATACTCCAAGTATCCCATAACTCATTTCATTGCCACCCAGTGATGTTTGTTGGGATTACTTGTGAATTGACTAAATTTACTTATTAAACAAGCTATATCAGGCCGTGTACCGTTCATGATGTACATTAAGCTTCCCAGCCTTTTTAGAAGACATTCCGTTCTGGCCAAAACCTTTGGCTCCTATTTGCATACATTGCGATAGTAAGGCTACAATAGGACGGGCAGGGAGCGTTATGTATAACAAAAAGTCTTATCATATCAAGACATAATACCGTTACACAACTACTTTCTAGTGGAATTATCACTATTGATTATGTAAGATCAAATGATGATGTTGCGGATCCTTTGATAAGAAGAAATGTCAGTTAAAGGTGCATTTTCAGAAAATACGATGCCTGCTGCGGTTCTACCGCGATCGCGGCAGAACCGCGGCCAGAGATGCTCTCTGAATCTGACTGCAGACTCTCAGAATCTGACCGTTGCTGTTCCACCGCGCTCGCGGCAGAACCGCGGCCAACAGGCTCTCTGAACTTCAGCAGGGTTCCGGCGTATTTTCAGCGGTGATCTGACATTTAATTAATTGTTAAATAATTAAATGAATTTTGTCCAAAATAATCGAAAAAGTATGCGCGCGTCTGTGACCATTTCGTTATTCTTATAGTAAATGGTGTAAGTTATATTTTTGAATTTCATAAATTCGTAGCTAAAATTTTCCACGACAAATAAGTGGCCGAACTTTTTCAGTTTTCACGGTGGAATGAAAATAAAATACTTACTACCATTCTATATCTTTCATGAAAAACATAGGCGCTTTCAGCAACTTTCTCTACTTCGGGCAAATACTTCCATTTGTAGCTACGGAATTCTTGAATACGCAGCAAAATATAGGGTGCGTTTGGCACGAATTTTTCATGGAAAATGTTTTTTTTAGAAAAAAATTTCATGGAAAATAAGTGGTTTTATTACTTAATTTCTTTGATTGTGAGTAAACAATTATTTTCGGAAAATACTTTTTAGTATTTGGTTAGAGAGTAAATATTTTATTACGCTACTTTCCTCACACCCCTTTCCCCAAGTCTTCATATTTCCTTGAAATAAAAGAAAATACCTTATCCACGTTATGAAAAGAAAATATTTATTTTTACATTATGAAAAGAAAAAAAATTATTGAAAGAAAAGAAAATACTTTTTCTATAAAAAGAAAGTATTTTTTTGTTGAAATGAAAAAAAATTATTTATAACATGATAAAAAATACTATTAATAATATTTTTATTTAGGGCCGCATAGCAGGGTTGGGGTAGGTTTGGGGTTGGTGGAGGTGTAGGGATGGGTTGGCGGGAATGTGAAATAGGGTGAGGATGATTGAGAAGGAGTTATAGAAATATTTTTATTCTTTTGATATGAAAAATATTTTCCTCCAATAGGAGAAAAATAAGTCCATTAAAAAATATTTTTCAAATTATTTGAGTCAATCAAACTTAAAAAAAGTAAAAAATATTTTTCTAAAAAATATTTCCTTTTCATACACACCCATAAATACTATTGCCATGAGCTGAAATTTTGTCATAATGGTTACTTAGGCTCAATATTTATATTTTTACCATGATATCAAAGCCAATCTTATTCCAATTCTTCGTTCATTCAATGTTAAAGTTGCATATTATATTGTCCATACTCCAATTAATAGGTCCGATATAATCTAATTTTTGAGATTTAGTTAGATCCAAATTTAATTTCTTATCGGTGAACATAAATGTAGTTACAAATTTGAATTTCCTTAGCAATAAAGTATTCATTCTTACCCTAGAAAAATGCAAAGTTTGTAGCTTGTAATTTTTAGCAGCGCCACCTGTTGCTACATGCTACAGGAAAAGTCATAGTGGTTAAAGTGTTTAGCCAAAAAAAATTTATATTTAGATAAATATCACGGCCCTAGTTTCTCAATCGTGAAATTATTATGACGGTACCTAATCTTCACGATTAGGTAAGCCTAACACATTGCAGAATTAACAACCTTTACGAAAAATAATCACTAAATACCAAATAACATAAAGAAATGTATAAAGTTGTTGCCTGGCACATACACTTTAACACTAAAATTCTGAAACAACTCCCAAGAACCAGAATCTCACGGGCAACACAGGCTAAAGAGAAATTATGATACGACTCTAACATCCGGAAACGTCTACATCAATGAAATATAGGAAATGAATCAACTAACTACATGATAGAGTAGAAGGAGACTCTTCGGTTTGCGGACGCGGCAGGTATACCTCAAGTCTCCGAATATCGCTCCTAGATCATGGATAGTACATCTGAATAGAAGTACCTGGATCTGCACATAAAAAAGCATGCGCAGAAAAGGTGTGAGTACACTATAGCAGTACTCAGTAAATGGCAAGCCTATCCTCGATCTGGTAGTAACGAGGAAGGTCAGGGCCCTACTGAGAATAAACATGATAATAACAATAATGAAGCGTGTAAGGCATAGAAAAGTAAGGAAAACAACGATAAAATAGGATAGAAACTACAAGTCAACGGCAAATAAGCATGGTAAAGAATAACTCAAAAAGGTAAAACTCAAATCAGGGTGTCATGAGGATCTCCCAGGATACCGTCCTGTAGTTCTTTTCTCAACTGTCCAGTGGATCTTCCAGGATACCGTCCCGTAGTCCATGGTTTATGTAAATCTGAAGGATCTCATGGGATACCGTACCGTAGTACAAGTGTGTATATAACTGAAGGATCTCACGAGATACCGTCCCATAGTCTAACTGTATATGTCTATCTGAAGGATCTCCCGGGATACCGTCCCGTAGCCTAACATATCTATTTATCTGAAGAATTTCCCGAGATACCGTCCTGTAATCCAACTGTGTGTGTATCTAATGGAACCCCCGGGATACCGTCTCGTAGTCCAACTTTCAATGTGCAGGGGAGCTACCGGAGTCCTACATCCGTTGTCCAAAAATAAACAAACAAGGAGGAGCTACCAGAATCCCACATCCGTAGTCCTAGTGTAAATGCGCAACCACAACCAAAGGCATCCAAAAATTCAGTTATGAAACACTAACAGATATATAACACTAGTCTCGCAAACTTCACGTAGTATAGTTTAGACAAATTGAGCAGTTAAACAATTAACTCTAACTAATCATGCTTTTCTAATTAACACAGGCTAAACTCACATTATAATTAAACACGCAAGGAAACACAGTCTAAGTAAGTCAAGTAAAGCAGATTTTCAACAATTAGCACAAGTTCACGCTCTTCACCTCGCGCACAAGGCATTTAAAACAACAATTTAGGTAGATATCCTAAGGGGAGTGGTCCCCCACACAAGGTTTGAGATGCCTCTTACCTCTAACCGGTGCAAAAATCATTAAGGAACGATGTCTTTTCCATAAGTATCCGACTCCGAGTGGCCTAAATCTATTCAAACCAATTACATAATGTAAATAACATCGTAAGTAACTAACTCAACTACAAAAAGTAAAGCTAAGGCACGAAAATACGTAAAATAACCAAAATGCCCCTCAGGAAAAAGGCTCGGAATCAAATAATTTTCACACTTTCAGAAACCTCGTACTCTCACGAGTCTAACCATATAAGAATTACCCAAATCGAAGCTCAAATGCCACCTCAAAACTCAATAGTTTGGTCAATGAAGTTACATCCAATTTTCCTCAAATTTGACCTTCAATTCGAATTATAATGGTGTAATTAACTATATAATGATAGAATATAACTAGAAGGATCAAAGCAACATTGCCCAGTGAATTGCTCTTCAAATCCCACTCCAAATCACCTTCTCCCGAGCTCCCAAATAATTTTTTCAACTTTTGAAACTTAACCCTCGATTTTGGTATTTCTGGATAGGGATTTCCGCTTTTGCTTTCCAAGGACCGCTTCTGCAGTCCCGCTTTAGCAGAGAAGGCAACCGCCTTTGCGGTTCTCTTAAATAGCCGACCTACCGCTTCTGCGGTCCATCCATCGCAGAAGCGAGTCCACTTTTACAAAATTTATACCGCTTCTGCGGTTTCCAAGCCCACGACTCCTTTCCGATTTTGCGGCGCCGCTTCTGCAGTTCCCAAGCCGCAGAAGCGTAAACAACAGAAGGCCTGCTGCAAATTTCCTTCTAACTTCCAAAACTAATCCGTCGAGCAACCGAAACATACCTGAGGCCCACGAGACCCCAACTAAAAACACCAATACCATCTAACGCCTTATTCGAACTTGTACAAATCCTTAAACCCTCCAAAACAACACCAAAAACCCGGTTAAATCAAAGATTCAAGCCTAAGAACTTCAAGTTCGTCCAATACAATTGAAACTTTGCACGCACGTCCTGGATGACATGACAGTGCTACAGAACTTCCGGAATCCCGTTTCAACCCTCGGATCAAAAATTCACTATCGGATCGAGAACCTCCAAATTTTAACTTTCGGCATTTCTAGCTTAATTGAGCTACGAACATCCAAAATACATTCCGAATACGGTCCCAACCCCGTAATCACCAAACGAAGCTCACATAACCATCAGATTCCTATTTCGAGGTCATCTTCACACTGTTCCGATTACGGACCACTTTTCAATACCTAAGCTTTCATTTAGGGACTAAGGGTTCCAAAACACTCCGAATTTTAGCACCGAACGTCCCGGCAAACCAAAATAGCAGAAATGAACTTAGGGGAAGCAGTTAAGAGGGGAACAGGGCGTAAATTCTAAAAACGACCGGTCGAGTCGTTACAATAAAATATGTTTCATTCCATATATGTTGTTGTATTCGCATAATTTATTATGTTATAATACGTTACATGTTTGATTTTTTAGATTATTAAGCCTATTTATCATGAGAAATTTGATGAACATGTGATAAAGCCCTCGTAATTAATATGTTCAAATATATTATAACTTATCCGTTAGAATTAAGGGCATAAGTATGCCAAATTTTTAACGATAGGAACATTATTTACAAAATAAATTAAGAGAAAGTATTTTTAGATTGAAGTTGATACGTCCGTTTAAACAACATCACAACTCATTTTGTACGTACGAGGACAAAGAGAGAACTACTAGTACTTCATATGTAACATTGATCAACGAGCTATTTTTTTTCTTTGCCTAGTGGATTCAAACAAGAAAAAACATCATAAAGATAAAAGGGGGTCTGTCCCCTAGGCTTGGCAAGAAAGAGTAGCTGCTTCCTCCTCAATTATTCTTAGCATGTGGTGGACTGCACCTGCTATGTCATCTGCTGAGTTTAGTTGGCAACCTTCTTCCACCTGCCATTTAAAAAAAAAATAATAATAATAACACGAGGGTTCCTTTCAATTTCATAGAAAATATTCAGTTTTTGAAATATTTCCTAATCACGAGTACTAAAAGACAACTATGACTTTACTAAGAAACGCCATACAAGAATTTCAAAGAAACACCCTTTCTGACCCATCATTACCTTCTGAAATTAGTATACCTTTTAAATTCCCAAAATACCCTAGAAAAAATAAGTTGATATCTAAGGCACATATTTTCATGCGTAAAGTATACCTGTGCTATTGTGTAAAGTAGATTCTTGCAAGCTGTGGTTCAGAAAAGAGAAAAAAAGAAAAGGAAGAAATGTAAAATGAACAGAGGAAATGACTGTTTTTAACGTACCTTAGCACTGATAGAATAGAGAACCAATGGATCTAAGGTTGTGACATTGAGGTGTAGTACACTAAGGTACAATGACTGAAAGGCAGCTACCAATTTGGAGAGCTGTCGAAGTCTTCTTCTTGAGAGGATTCTAAAGTTTGCATGAGTATCAATGAGAGTCACTTCTATGTCTGCAATTGCTGCCTTGCTCTTTGATGTGTATTTGTTTGGTAACTGAGAACATGTGTACTGTGGATATGAGAAAAATTGAGCAAATGGTGTCGGAAAATACTTTTCGATTGGTCCCTCACCATCTCCACCCCCTTGTTGTAATAGCAGAAACTTTTGAGCTTCTAGAGATTGTAGAATGTGCTCCAATTCCTTTACAAATTCAATTGCGCCACCAACTATTGAGGCCTGATCACCCTGAACCACATAATATTTATTACCTCTCAATTCTAAATAAATTGAAGTCAGACATATAAATCTAGCTATATTTGCTTCTTTGAAGCTAAGTTCGTCTAGAATTATTTTCTTATATAAACAAATTAGGAAGAGAAAATTGAGATGATGTGAAGATTAAAATAAGACATGCACATATTTTGACTTTTTGAAAAACTAATATCTATAAGATATTCTTATGATAATGAGGATATATCTTAATCAAAGGTGATGTGTATGTTACTGCTTTAATAAATTCACAAAAATGATTGGATTTCAAGTTGTTAAATGACCAATGTAGGGACTTTAGAAAATTGATGCAATATTCCGTTATCCAATTATTTTCAACCTCTTTTTCATCGAATCCTCGACATAACTTTTTCCTGTTTGTACCTAAAAGGAAAAAAGAAATAAACAATAAAAGAAAAACATAAAGCCCACACCAACCCACAAAAACAACAACAAAAAAGAAGAAAGAGAGAAAAAACTTTTGATGTACTGATTTTTTGTAATAGAGGGACCAAGGCTAAAAGTTTTATTTGCATATATAAGGCTCATAATTCGAGGATGAATGAAAAGAATAGGGCTATGTTAGTGCAGTCATTTCAAACGAAGCAAAAAATTATACTGCAAATTAGCAGAATAGAAAACAGTGCACAAACAGATTCGAAAAGCTTTTACGATCATGCAAAATAAAGTACTACTCCGTAGTAAAAATGTTGTCAAAAGTCATAGTAATTCTAAGTATGATATTGAGAAATACTAGTGAATGAATGAAAGAAAGAGTAATATTACAAACCCTTTGAACATAAGATTCAGGCATGAGTGAACGTAAAACAGCAAGATGTTCATTCATCTGTTTCCTCCGATTTCTCTCAACAGCAATGTGAGTCATTCTCTGATTCTCAGCTTCCTCTTTATTCTTACAAACTTTTGGTCTCCTCCTCCTCTTTTTCCGGCCGCTGCCTTGCGCCACCGCCAAATTCTTCTCCCTACGGATGGTGGTAATGGTTGTAGTTTCGGGCACGGAGGCAGTGGAATACTGTTGCTCATGACCACAAAAATGTTGAGGTAATGTTAATAAGCCATTTTCATGGTCCAAAAGTAAGGTGCCAGAAGCAGCATTTTCAGAACTTGAGGGGTCAAGATTGTTGCTGGTAAAAGGGGTGGCAGAGATTGTATCGTAGATGATGAAGTTAAGAAGTTCATTGGAAGAAAGTGCTTCTAAAGCCATTCTTCTTTTCAAAATTTTGTTGAGATTTTATCGCTTGTTTGTGTTTGCTTTGTAAAAGGGTTTTAATTTGTAGTATGCCTTTTTGAATACCCCGATGAACCCCCTTGACTTGTTTCTTGTAATCTATTTGTATGGAGTAAAAGACTTCAATTATTTTATAGTGATACCCCCCACTGTTCTTGAACTAGCATGTGTAAGAGAGAGACAGATTTTAGCTGATTCTTTTTTCTTTCTTTCTTTTTTCGTTCACTTAGCTTTTTCAGGCAGAAGAACTCATTTTTTGTTATATATGCCGCCTCACATGCATTTTATCCTTCATTTTTTCTAATTAAAATTAAGGGAACTATCTTTGGCTATTTAATTGGACAAAATTATACACATTCAAGATACATGATTAAACGAAACACATAAAGCAAACATGCATCTTTGGATAAAATTACACAAGTTTTATATTGTTTCCTTGTTAAAGATGTGAAGATTCTCTTCCCCCTCAATCTTACCAATCTTCAACAACAACAACGACAACCCAGTATAATTCCACTTAGTGGGGTCTGAGGAGGGTAGTATATATGCAGACCATACCCCTACCCTTGGGTAGAGAAGCTGTTTCCAAATAGACCCCCGGCATCCTTCCCTCCAAGAACATCCCACCTTGCTCTTGGGGAGACTCGAGCTCACAACCTCTCGGTTGAAAATGGGAATTGCTTACCATCAGAGCAACCCCTCTTGTCAATGTTCATAGTATATATATATTATGAAAAGCGCTTTCCAAAATATCATCTAACTTAAATATTTCTTTCTTCTCAAACAAAATTTCCAATATGTCAAACGCTAAATATTTCATGCAAAATGCTAGTTCAAGCACAATTTCAATTTCTTACTATTAATTTTTTGTCTTCAATTTTAAATCCTAATAGTAATGATGAATATTACCGACTCACATTTACTAACAGAATCTCGTTTATAAGAATTTTATTTAACCCAAGTGTCGTTTTTCTCCATCTTTTCTTGTTAAAACTTATTGCCTCTCCCTCACTCACAAAAAATACACAGAATACATACATATAGAAGCCATATAAATATTTTCTTAGAAAATGTCAAAACATAGTGCCAGAGTGTCTGCAAAGGAAGGGGTCCAAGGTTGAGGGGCCCCAGGATCTTGATTGAGATCGATATGAATAAAAGTAAAACCACAAGCTGTGCAAAAGCAACCCTTTCACGTTCTTACCTTTTTCCCTTTTGAAAATTGGAATGACTGTCTCCCTTTCATCGCTATCCCTAGCTTTCTCCTCTGCTTTCTACCCACTAATCCAATTCCCCAGATGATACAAGTATATCTCCCTCTTAGCTTTTTTTTTTTTTTTTTTGCGGCTTTCACGTCTTTAATTAATTTAAAAGGATTTATACCTGCCTACCTCCTATTACATGAAGAGCAAATGTATATGATATAAACAGATGGGTAGAAAATACTGATTCCCATTTATTAAACATCTCCTCTCATGCTTTAATTTCGATGGGAAATGTCTTTTTTCCATTTAATCTATACGTGAAATGCTCGGAGTTCTATCCTTTTTTTTTTAATAATGGTTTTCCCTATGGCATAAGGTTAGGGTGAGTCTAAAACTGGAGGGGTTCTTTTTTTTTTCTTCATAGAAATAGTAGGGTTAAGCTTAAAAGTTAGCAGAAATTACTATTAGTTTTTTAAGGGTAGTTCGGTACGATGGATAAGCAAAAATAACTCTAGATAAAAATTTAGTATCGTATTATTCCCTGTTTGATTGCTAATCTTGGAATGTTATCCCAAGATTAAAAATAATACTAGGATAAACTTATACTTGTTAGATGATGGAATAATAATCTCAGAATTAGTAATTATCCCAGTATAAAATGGTAAATTTGACTATCGCAAGATTAATACAATATGTCAAACAGTCAATAAAAATAATATCAGTATAATTAATCCTAATATAACTAATCTCAGCATAACTTGTCTTCAAACCAAATGACCCCTCATTGGTTGTTTGACCAAAAAGTGCTAAGCTTTTTGTTAAACTAATTAATAACAAAAATAGAGGATAAATCCTGGCCAAAGATAATTAATTCTAGATTAAAGCGCATTGAATAGGAGAAGAAAATATAATCAAGCGCATGAACTTCGAGGTTTATAAAAGATATCGAATATAAATGACATGCTTATATTCTTGGTGTATTGTTCCGTAGTGTAAGAATAAAAAAGAAAAAGAACGAATGCCATTAACAGCTGCGGGATCTATCTTTATTGATTCAAGAAAGATATTACAAAGTGTATACTGTAAAATCGGAGGGTCCAATTCCTCCCATCGAAGCACCTCAGAGGATCATATCGGAGGCTCGAGGCTACAAGGCTATGGTCGAGTTTCCTCTCTTGAAGTTCATCGATGCTCGACCTAGGGACAATGTTGACCACGACTGCGGTAGAAATGAGGAGTTCCCAAAGCACATGGCTAGGGCTGACAAAGTCTAGTATGCTACTCTAAACCTGAATCAGGGCGCCACCTAGCTGTCACATCTCCTTATCTTTGTAATTAATGCATTTTATACTATGTTGGAATTTCCCTCATATATAAAGGGGATCCTCATCATTTTAGAAAGCCATGCTGCTACAATTGTTCCACACGAAATATACAAAATCATTCTTTCTACTCTATAACATATTCTCCTGATATTATTGCTTCCATTTATTATCTTCATTATTGTTCATCATTTATTGCTTATCATTGGCTTAAAGAGCCTTCGTTGATTTTATTATAATTGTTAGTCATACTCCAACCACATTTGATAGCTCACAGTCAAGCCCCGGAATCGACCTTGAGACACCCGAATCGACAAGCTCGAGGCCCGGATTGTTAACCTATTGGTTAGGTTGTCACCTCACTCCTTAGTCTTATCTCGTTTCTAAACCTCACATACAACATCAATTGCTTAACAACTACCACAATAAAAGATCACATATTTTTAGAGTCCCATAATTAAATTTAATTGTTATTGCCATTTTTGTGGTACAATTTGGCATCCACCGCGAAGCTAAAAATAATAGTGATTATTATCTAGTTGGTTTCATTACACGACGCAAGTTATTTTTCTCACCTTTGCTTGTCCAAATCTTTAATTCCAGATCGAAATGCCTAGCTCAGTAAATAGAGTTGAAAACGACAATCTTGAAAACCACGAAGAGAATGGCGTGGCTGCTCCAGGTGTTGAAGTGCCATCACAAAACCTTGAGAACGCACCAGGACCAATTCCGGCGGACGCAGTCTCACACGATGCCCAACAAATCGATATAAGCTCGCACGCCAACATGAGCGTGCACCAAGGAGATCAACAAAAAGCTTAGAAAATCCCAACTAGGGAAGAACGGGATGTTAGCTTTTAGGTTATTTTTGAAATATTGCAGGCAAAACAAATGGCTATTGCTTAGCTGCAAAGTCACCAGAAAACTCCTAGTATGGTAGCACCGGGGACAGCTCCCCCAGTCCAATAGGTAGAGAGAGATCGAGCAATAACGGGTCGATGACCGATCCCATCATCGCTAAAATGCTCGAGGACCTCACAGAAGAATTGAATCGGACGAAAAATGATAGAAGCCAAAGACAAAAGGTCGAGACCTACAACTCCAGGGTCGACCAAATTTCTGGTGCACCCCCGATCCTAAAAGGGGTAGATTATAAGAAGTTCATACAAAGGCCATTCCCAAAGGAGGCAGCTCCAAAACCCATCGCAAAGAAGTTCAGAATGCCAGACCTTCTGAGATACAACGGAACCTCGGATCCCAATGAGCATGTCACTGCCTACACTTGCGGTAAAGGGTAACGACCTAAGGGATGACGAAATCAAGTCCGTAGTGCTGAAGAAATTTGGAGAAACGCTTTCTAAAAGGGGCAATGATGTGGTATCTCGGATTCCATAGAAAGGAAGATATCATCCATACACTAAAAACAAAAGGAACGCCCCGAGGCGCAACCCACCTCTCAATGATCGAAGGATAGACCGAGGACAGAATCCTCGAGGACTCATCAACAGAGCCGGAATTGATAGAAACACAGGGCTAGCGAAGGCACCTCACTTATCAGAATACAACTTCAATGTCAATATATCGGACATCGTGTTCGCCATCAGCAAAATCATACACGCCAGGTAACCTAGGCATGTACAATCAGATCATTCACAAATGAATCATAACTTAGTATGTGAATTCCATATAAATCAGGGCCACACGATCAAGGATTTCCACCAGCTCCAAGAAGAGGTAGCCTGACTACTTAACACAGGTCATCTCCGAGAATTCCTCAGCGACCAAGCCAAAAATAAATTTCGAGAAAGAGAGGCGGCCATGAAGAACAAAATGAATGAGCCTCAACATGTCATACACATGATCTTGGGAGGCATCGATGCCCAGAGGAACCTGTGATGAGAAGGACAAAAATATCCATCACCAGAGAAAAGCAAACCCAGGGGTACATACCCGAGGATGTCATCACATTCAGCGAAGAGGATATTGAGACCTTGTCTCAACCTAACAATCATGCAGTAGTAATCTTGTTCCTCGTAAATACATGCCAAATAAAATGTGTACTCATGGATCTAGGTAGCTCGTCCAACATTATCATGTCGAGGGAAATAGAGTAGCTCAGACTGCTTGGCCAAATCCTATCCGCCACTCGATTTCTCAAGGGATTCAAAATGCGAAGTTAAATAATGAATGCAGAAATCACCCTCCCAGTCAACGTGGCCGGCACAACCCAAAACGTCAAATTCCATGTCATCAAAAGAGACATGTGGTACAATGCCTTGTTCGGACGACTATGGATACACTGCATGAGAACTGTACCATCCACCCTCCACCAAATGATAAAATTCCCGACAAGGATGGGATTAAAACCATCTATGGGGAACAACATGTGATGAGAGAAATGTTCACGGTGCACGATGTGGCACCGATATAAATACCTCCACCCATAAATGAGCCAAAGGGTAATCAAATTACATCTTAAGCTATGTCTGGTTAATCAAAGCAGAGGACTGTACTACGTCTTCACAACACACGATTAGAACATATCGGGCCTCGAGTGTCGCCGGCACATCCGTATAACCCTCTCCCTTTTAATTTTATATTTCACGCTAACCCCTATGCAGGCATCCGACTGAAGCAGCCAAGAGCTAACCTGGCCAGAAGACCTTAAGGTTTTAAAACGTCTATTGCACTATTTTCTTTCGTCCCAGTTTTATTCCGAAAATTTTTTTACCGGCAAGGTTTTTAATAAAGAAACATCCACATGATACCTAAGGAAGACTAAACAAGTATTCAAGGTTTCTTTTGCAATCGACCTCGAACACTGGAGGGCATCCCCCCGGAAGGCCACCCACTAAAAAATCCAAGAAATTCCAAATGGGATCCCAATAGGAAAATGATGTATCGGGCCAACTGGTCGAACGAACCGTGTCCGTATAGCAGGCCCCCGACATCGAAAACATGTATATTTGTACCAATTAATGGAAGAATACCTTTTATCAAAGCATCTCACGCTCCAAAAGATACTTGACATCTTCGCAAAAATGACTTCTATGACAAAAATGTCCCGAGCACTAGGGGACTGGCGTCAACAATTCAACAGCTGAACAACTTCCGGGTCTGGACTCCAATATCATAAGCCCTTAGTGAGACAACATGAAAATCATTAAACATCCAAGGACAAAGTTTCCCGAACACTCTAGGACTGTGTCAAAATAAAAAAAATCACGCGACCTCAGGGCCGAAATCTCCAAATTTGTAAGCCCTCAATGAGGCAATACCAAGTATACAAGTAACGGCTCCCGATCTAGGATACCCTTGATGACTCGAGAAATTTCACCAATCACATTTACTAAAAACCCTGAGGCTATAAGACCCCGAACGGGCAAACTCGGTCTCGCAAGACCTTTATAAGGTAGCAACGACATTTGTAAGACCTCAAGCAAGGAATAAACCATACTTGTACCAAGTATCTAAAACTGTAAGACCTCAAAGGCATGAAAATTTAGTAAGACCTTACTAAAGGTGTAAACCCGATCTCAATGTTAAGGCTATATATCGAACTTGTAGGACCCTAAAAGGCCCATCCTCGATATATACGCCAAAATACTTGACTCCGAATAAAAAATGAATATGGCCAAGCACAAATAACAATGGTCATAAGGCTGTACTAGCCAAACTAAGCGACTCGGGGACGCTCGACCGCCACCACAATATCACATTCCTTCAAATACTTCAAATGTACTTAAAAAAGAATAGGTTAAACAGGCTACCCTCGCCATAGGAAAAAGAGTTTCGATCATGTTAGCTCTAAATCACTGGTTTCGAGATACTCAGCCTCTAAGCCAAACCTCTTGAGCGCTCGATTATCGCTATATAACAACTTGTCATCATGGTTTTTATCGAACCGTTGAAGAGTCAGGCAAAAATTATTTCAAAAAGTCCTTAATGAGAGGAAAATAAATCCAATAAAAGGTCATTTCGACCCAATATGTAATAGTCGTTGTCGCCAGCCCGTATAAAATGATGCATCGGCCCAAGGTTTCAGAGCAATTGTCACTACTGCAGAAATACAAAACTTGATGGCTGAATGAGCTCGAGTAAAAACCTGATTCGGAGACTTAACCCAAGATAGTTAACTAAATATGCTTAAGATAAAGGCGTAAAAGCCGTTATCTCCAGCCCGCACTAAAGGTCGCTTCGACCCAAAGCGTAAGAGCTATTGTCTCTATCCCACACTAAAAGGTCACTTCGATCGAAGGCGTAAGAGACATTGTCGCAAGTCCACACTAAAAGGTCGCTTCAACCCAAGGTGTAAAATCCATTGTCCCCAGCCCGCACTAAAAGGCTGCATTGACCGAAGGCATAAGAGCCATTATCACCTGCCTGCACAAATACAAAACTTGAGGGTCGAATAAGCTTGAGTCGAAACTTGATTCGGATACTGGAAAAAAAATAGTTAACTAAATATGCCTAAAAGCAAGGCGTAAGAGTTGTTGTTGATTGCCCACATAATAGGTCACATCGACCAAGCACGTAAGAGCCTACGGGCCAGCCTAATGAGCCCCAGGGCCATATCACGAATCTAAGGATTCCTACCAACTAAAAGACAAGTTCATCTGGATAAATTTGAGAGAAAAAGAGATACAGAAGAAATAAAGCCACAAGGTTTTCTTTTATACGAAAAGTTGCAATCTCCGTCCGCAAATATGCTTCGAAAATGCTATATACAAATGGCGAAATCTACGCCCCCTGGGAGCTTTGGCCTGCCGGCCTCATTTTCGCTTTCTTTAATGTTAGACAGAAGTAACCGAGCATCACACTCGTCCGTCCTCGTTCACTCCAACTCTTCCGAGAGGCAAAACCCCTAGCACGAATCTCCTTGAGAGTCTTTCTTCGATACTTCCAACGAGCATATTCTTCAATCCTCTCTTGCGGTCGAGGATCCTTCTAAGCTCTGTCTGAGCATTGGTAGCATCCATTAAATACATCGCCATCTCCTTGTCCTTAGTTTATCATATTACGGCTTCAGCCAAGGCATCAATAATTTCTGCCCTGACCATCGAAAGCTTGGACTCGAGCTTCGTAATCATATCTGTTTCAAACGAAGTGTTATCATGAGCTAAGGAATGTTGAGCCTAAAAAGTGTGAACTTTAGCCAGAGAACCCTTCCCTTCTAAATCCTGAGCCTCAGCCCGAGCTTTTAGCTTATCATGCTCACGCCTGGCTCGGCCAGCTTCATCCCGAAGGCGCTCCTGGACCACTATCATTTTTTTCTATTGAAATAAACGAAGAGTTAGCCTCAGAAGCTACAAGGAGGCATGCACGCTCACGTGGGATAGAAAATTACATGATCCTTCAAGTAGCTCTCATAATTCAAGCTCCGGCTCACCTCATACGGAAAATGTACCAATTGAAATTCCTTTTCATCACAAAGTATCCCAAGGGATATCTCCTCATCAAGAGCTTTCCGCAGCCTGGCTTCACAATAAAGCAACCCAGACTTAAGCTTATCGAAGGCCTGCTAAAGAAAACCCAATAAAGAAGGGAAGGTGCGAAGATTGAAAGGCCTGTGATGAAACTCACCACGGGGTGAAGCCGTTGGGCTTCCTCGAAGGTTGAGTGCACATATACCAACCTAGTTCCCTTAGATCTGAAAGGGTCGACTCCGATCAAAGCACGGTCACTCGGTGTTTGTGACCCAGAGTTTCTAGTATCCTTCGAAGTACTCTCAGCGGAAAAAAAGGCAACAACAATTAAAAAACCATCTTTCCAGAACCACAGACAAGGTAGGCTCGGACGATGCTTCCGCTTTGAAGCCCCGGTACTGTTTTGCCTTGCTTTGAGTGTCATCGCTCTGTAAAATCATCTCTCGCTTATTGTTGTCGTTCTTTCGCTCAGAAGTTGGCAACCCTTCCCCCTCTCTAGAGGAGCACGGCCTCATCTCGGAAGGATCTCCGGTGCCTACAACAACAAGATCAATACATAGAAAGGGAAAATGCCTTTGCGAATGAAGGAATGGAAAGAAAAACATAGCACAACACGTACCATGATGTTTTGATTCCCATATGCCCCCGGACAAAGCTTACCACTTGCGCTCCTCACAAATCGAGTGGGTCTCCAACTTCCTAACCCAATCCGGCAAATCAGAAACGTCGCCCAATGCCCATGAAACCTCTGTAGAAAAAAGAAAAAAAGGCACGGTTACGAAGCCATCTTTCGCCATAAATAAAACTAAGAAGGTATGGAATGTAGCACTTATGTGTATAGGTCCATTCCTCTAAGGAATTCTATAAGCTCCACAGGGCTAATAAAAGCGGTCCGTTCTCAAAGGAAGAGACTCATCATCTCCCGGCCTCTATCTTCCCTACCATCAATAATGAAGGACGCGGTTGACCGATATCGCAAGGTTAGCAGACCTCGATGGTGAAAGGGCTGGTAAATCCTGATAAGATGACTAAACATAAGTTCAAGCCCCGCCTTCTCCATAAAAAAATCTCATCATCAACACTATTCGCCAAAATGATGGGTGGATATGCACCAACATAACCCGATACTTTAAACAGAAGTCTAGCACAACCCTATCAAGGGGTCCCAGTGTGAAAGAATACGTGTACATTTTCAAAAATCCATCTACAATTCGTGATGCCCTTATCTGAGGAAAGTATCTGTAGCGCTACCTCTTCCCCCATCCGCAGTCTTTTCTCACCAACCCTAGATGTTCTTCTCCTATTAAAGAAGCAATCTTTAAGGTATACTCTCGTTGGTCTTGAATACAGGAGGCGGAGCTCTCCCTTCTCTACCGGACGAACCATGATGTAGTAGCCATGGCAATAGCAAAATTAGAGAACTAAAGCAGGATTCTGTGAAAATGCATTAGCGCTGAAACAATGAAAGGCTTAGCGAACAAAAATAAGGGCAACTACTTAGAATGGTTGTATCTCTAAAAAAGCAGAATTAACCCTATATATGGAAAAGATGGCATCGTTGCAAGTCCCAAGGTGGTACCCGAACTCAACAACCTCCATAAAAAAGAAGTTAGCTCTAAGAAGCAAACAACATTGTCACAAGTCCCGAGGTGGTACCCTACCCCGAGGACCTACATCAAAGAGAAGTTAGGCTTTAAGAAGCCAACAATATCGTCGCTAAGTCCTGAGGTGGTGCCCGACCCCGAGGACTCTATCAAAGAGAAGTTAGGCTCTATGAAGCCAATAGTATCGTCTCAAGTCCCGAGGTGGTACCCGATATCGAGGACCTACTTGAAGAATCTATTGGCATCATTACAAAACTCAATTCTTGTACCATCTGAATTCGGGTAAACCCACTTCCGTGATATACCTACAACGTCTTAACGCTATCTACGCTAAGTTGAATACAAGTTTCCAGGTGGTCTAGATTTGAACGAACCTCCACTCGGGGACTGCTCTCGAAGGCTCAAATGTAGTCCTTATCCTCGGTCCTTCGAGAAAATTTCCCCTCAAAGACTACCACGGGGTCTAAGTGATTAATCACAGTCTCAAAGCTCGAAGAGTTATTTTATTCAACTCGAAGTAAGGGTCCTGACGACCCGAGTTTATTGGTCTAACCCAGGCTCGATCCAAGTGACGACGAAGGATTCCACGGGAGGCCATACTATTCAATAAAAATATAAGAAAAATACTCACATCTGAGTATGATATTGGCATCAACCGGTAGAGTCATACATTCAGAGTCTCCATAAACGTTAATAAAAAAGGAATATAGGAAGCATCAAAAGAAAATTTGAAGAAACATTTTTTTATTCATAAAAATTCGATTAGAAAAGCCCACGAGGGGTCCTTATGTTTACAAAAGCCCACAAGGTTTCCTTACATAGAAACAAAGAAGAAAAAAGGTACTCATATAGTAAAAACCTAGACCCTAGCCTACTCTCAAAGGTGCATCCTTGGTAGCAGCATCTTCGAGCTTCATCTCCTCGGGCATGCATCCTCCGTGGAAATATCTTAAAAAATCCATATCTGGGGAGTCTTATCTTGATCCTCCATAATAATATCTCCGAGAGAGAATATGAAGAAGAGGAAAATAAGAAGATGATCTCGCTGGGAAGGGAAAGCCCAGGCAAAAGGCCATGGCCTGGCTGATGAGAATGCCATCGTGTAACCTTAACACCATAGACCCCAAATATGGTGGGTAGCAATGGAGGAGGATAGTGAGAAGAAAGGTATGGAATTATGTTGAAAGGCACTTGGATAAAAAGATAGTACCAGAAGGCCCCATTTATAGGGAGTAACAGTATGGACAACAACGCCATCAATACTTTTGAAAGACGGATCGACAGGTGCAACCTATGCATTATAAAACTAAATTGATGAAGATATTGTCACTTTGAAGGACGGGAACCGGCAGCACATTAATGATGCTGAAACGACAAGTCCCTGGGATGTGCTAGTTATTGTGAAGGCTTACGCTATAAATATGACATCATCACGAGAAGTCCGAAGAGTTCGATGTTAAGATCGTTTCTTATTGATCAGGTCCAACCCTATACCTCTACAAAGTGGCAAGAGCGATCGATGCAGCTTTTACCCGAGATGATCGAGATCGAATCCAAGGGGCTAGATTGTTTGCGATTTTAGTTCCTATTTAAGGTAGCATTGTGTAGTGCTCTAAATTACACTTCCAATCATAATTATTCATCCGTTACTTCTAATTTTATGCTAATGAGATGCTAAATTAAGCTAAGAGTAAATTCCTGTAAGGCTTACTAAATGGATAAAGAAGCACTAGGGAAATGACTTTCTCCTAGGTTAATACTTGACGGGTTCTAAAGCCTAAGGAAAAGTTGTTATGTTGGGGATTGCGATATAACCTATGGATGGAACTACTAACTCTATATCTATCAGTATATTGAGTGACTTTGACCTAATTGACTTTCTCAAGACCAATTGGGTGTCAAAATTACGCAATCAATATAGGTTCAAGTCGGGTATTATTATCTCTAGGTTTAACCCTTTCATTGGGGCTATAAATCGCTTGAATTATTTTTTGTAGGACTTAATTTCCTAGGCTCAAGATCTCTTTATCAAGAAGAGCCCAAATTAAAAAGGCACAAATTAGTATTCGCAACAACTAATTCAATATGGAAAACACGAATCAGTCCAAATATCAACCATCCATAAACACATAAGCCTTCAAACAAAGGACCCATCAAATACCCATGCTAGGGTTGAGTCACAACACACTATAATAGGTCTAGCTATTCATAATAATGGAAGAAAATAGATAAATAGATGGAGAATAACCCATATAATAAGTTTACAACCTAAGAAATAAAGATTCAATGTTGAACTAGCCACATAATAACTCATAATAGGTACAAAACGGCCTTCACATGCTCAGCTGAAAATTAGATACCCTAAAAATCTAAAAAAAAAACTATTTGTCCAATGCAGAATTTTTTGGACAAAAATACCCCTGATTGAGGTACCCCAGATAGCAAAAATGCACTGCAGCTGTGGTGGCTTCACTATGGTCTGCACAAAATGGACACCGCGGATCACAATGGCTTTCATCTTCAAATCTCCCAGCTCTCTAAATCCCCTCTCCGTGGACCGCATAAAATGGATTACGGCCGCAAAGAGGATACTGCTACCGCAAGATATCCTCCGCGGACCTTACTTATTGAAGCCCTAGAAGTGCATCTTTCTAAACGTATCCACCGCGGACCGCACTAAATGGTCTACAGCCATATGGATCTATTGCTGCTGCAGTTGATTTTATGTTGCAGCAGTGTCTTGACTTGTTCTTGGTACTTGTGCAGGTATTACTCCTTTTTGAGCTGGTTTTGACTACATGTCATTTTTTACCAAACCCTGCAAAAAAGCACAATATGTAAGCCTTTTGGATTACTTGTATACATGTTTAGTCCAAAACTCAAGCAAAAAGAAGTATGAAATAGACTAGAATCCATAGTTATCAACTCCCCAAACTTAAGCTTTCGCTTGTCCTCAAACAAGCAAAGTAATTCCCACCTCTTTAGGGATAAAAAAAAAGGACAATTTAGCTGACCTAAAGTGTCCTCATCTAGAATCAATTGCTACTAACAATTTCCCTCAAATAAAATGAATCATTAGTAACATTCAACCTTTTAAGCACCATGGTTTTAGTGCGACACAAGTGTATCAAGAGTTGACTCAAATCATTAGGAAAACTTTTTCTACTACATTGGTTATTGTGGAACCCAAACTCATACATCCTTAACTCTTCGTAAGCAAACCTCACTTTTAGGTTGTATCATTCAAAATGAGGATTGTGGAAAACACACTCATCTCTCTCAAATAAAGGTCACAAGTCCAGCTTTAAGTACCATAAGCGTAACCTTTATGTGAGTCACCACTAACGTAAGCTTCATTCAACTCAAGATCATATAGGGATTTTATGGAGATATAGTGAAGGCTTTTGGTTCAGAGTATGAATATTTGGTCTAAGTAGGTTCCATCTTCCCTTAAGCACTTCATTTGCTTCATTTTGGCGCACATTCTCTTAATTTTTTAAGTCATTTACTTCTTTCTTCGGGGTTGGAGAGACACACTGTCACTTTTTCTTGTTCATTTCAAACCCTTTTCTCCTTCCTAAACTTTCCACACCTTTCGTCTATTTAATTTTATTGAATCCCTTTATTTCTTCTCCATTGTTCATTCTTTTCGACTTTTGATTTTCTTTCTTTTTCTCTGTGACTTTCCTTTTATTCATTTTTACCTTTTACCACTTTGTTTCATTCATCGCCTCTCCCCTTAAACTTATGGTTTTGCCTTGTGTTATGGAAGTATCGCGTGCCAAGAGTGGGTCTTTTTAGAATGGGAAAAGGTTTGCATCATGGTCTTTGAAAGAAAAAGGGCTATGGCTCAAAAAGGTTGACTAGGGATAATATTATTGGTAGGATATGGATGCTTTTGAGATAACAATCGGATCAAGGAGAGTCTATAATCACTTCTCAAGTCAAACTACACTTAGGATTTCCCCTAGACAAACATTCAGGGCAAGTTCTAGACTGATGGCATGGGACTTGGACTTCCAATTCAAATTCTCACCACACAAGGTATAGGATTTCTAAAGAGACAGAGTCAGGGGCCCACAACAACCTTAGCTAAGATTTGAGCAACACAAGTGCTCCCAACAAACCAATTGATGATTATCAGCCAACATTAGAGTCTCAAGGTCACAACTTTCACTATCCTATACACACCAATTTGATTATGACAATAAGATTAAAGACAAATGTGTTAGGCCCAAGTGAAGCTTTGATTGAGGCACTGTTACTTACTAGCTACTATTTACACACAGAAAAAAAATCGACTTAAACCCTTAAGAAGGTTGTCATGCCATACATTATCGGGAAGAGCCACTCGGTTCACACATATTCCACCTTTGGAAAGAACCTTGACATTACGAAAACCAAAGGCTTATTGCACGCAAAACTAAAAATAAGAATCTATGAAAATGAAGTAAGAAGCTATGAATGAAAATGCAGAAAGTAAAATGAATATTTATAATACGGGATTTAGACGAATATACATAAGGGGGAATTAATATATACATCAGAAAGTAACTTTATATACAGACCAAGGTTGCAAAGTACAAAAGTGAAATAAACTGCTAAAATTATATACATAACAAAAGTAAAAAGAAAGTATAATGAAATCGAAAATAGTATCATATTTGCAATCCAATATCACCAAAATAGAGCTACCCCCTTAAATGAAAGCTAGCATTGTCCTTAATGCTAACTAACCAAAGACTGGAACCTCCGGCTGCATGGAATCATGAGCCTGGGTCCCTGGGTCCTGTGAGTTCTCGAGAACCTATGACTGGAACCTAGTATCCTATGCCTGCACTGGGACCTGAGTCTAGCTAGATTAACTTCCTTGTGGGTCCTCCAACTCTATCACAACATCATTAGCTTGGGGGATCCCTCTCGTCCTCTTCGGTGCCCTTTCAATTTTTTATTCAACTCAGGATGGGCTGCTGGAATTGGATCATGAAATAGTAACTCCCTAGGCAAATGATCAACAAGCTTCATCTTTTCAACTACTACCCTCAACTCATTCACAGAATCTTTTGATGATCGAGACTTTCTGAGCTCCGTTGTTTCCTTAGTCAACTCTTTCAATATTTTCCCATGAGTGCCTATAGCCTCTAATATCAACTACTGATTCTCCAGGATTTTCTTCTGGTTGTCCAGAAGCTCTTTGAGAGTATCCTTCACTTAGGTTAGAACCTGTGGCTGTGGGGGTACGGACTGGGCTTCCACCGAGCTAGAAAGCACAAATAGCTTAGAAGTAGTTATCTGCATCGAGTTGTTGATACTGGCAAGGGTTTGGCTCAAACGATGGGTAGTAAATGGGTAGGCTGAGGATGAGGGAATATCTGGAGGCTGTAGAGGGTCTTGGGGCAATATCTGGTGTAGCCGAGGGAGGTTGAGAAGAAGCAACTACTACTACCGGCTATTCAGACTGTCCAGTAGAAGCAGTGGCTTTACGTTTAGGGTTGTCATCACCCTTGAGGCTATACCAGGAGAAAGGCATCTTTGGCTTCACTTTTAGATGAAACTTCCTTTTCTCCACATCTTGGTCCTCAAAGTACATTGTCAGGAAATTTGGAAAGGGGTAGGATCTATCACCTTCATTCACCACCCTTGTGATACCCTGGACATAACACTCCTGATGTTGATTGGGTACCCCGACATGATAGAAGCCACCAATATTTCTCGGGAGATAGAAAAAGAGTTCTCATGAGTAGTGGGGTCCAACCTACTGCATAAGAAAGTTTCCTATCCCTTTGCATCGAAGTTCAAAATTCTCCTTAGAATTTAGGCTCAAAAGGTCAACCATGATGGGGTAGTACCTAGGAGTGCCAGGTATTCTACCAACCACGGATGTGCTGCCTCATCAAAAGCTACCATTTCTGAGTATAATGATTCATCTTACTCTAGAAAGCCCGGGTAGTCATTGATAGACTTCCCATCAAATTTCACTATCAAATTATGCACCTTAGTAACTTTGGTGCCCTTTTTGATAGGGAAACATTAGCGTAGAACTTCTTGACTAGGTGCTCATTTGCCTCCTCGGCTATTCTTGTAAAATATTCCCTACCTGGTCTCCCTCTGAATTGCCTCTTCACATTAGGGTTGTGAGGTAGAAGGCCCTTCTCAATAAATTTCTGCTCTAGTATCAATTTCCTCTTCGGCCACCACTCTCGAAATTTGTGGTAAGAATCTCACTAACTAATCTTATTTTCCACACCCGGGGGTTTCAAGTTCTCTCCATACCCCCTGGTTGTGGCACACCCCCTCCGTTTTTATCTAGAACCACATCATCGATATGATCCTCTCAATGTGATTAACCTGTAGGTGAAGTAGATGCTGTACTGTCACTGCTCTCAGTTGAGCCCTCCGACGACTTAGAAGAAATTTGAACTGAAGCTTGAGCAATAGGAGGACACGGAGGTATGGGAGCATCTCTAAATTTATGCCTCTTCGACCTGTCAAGAACATATTCCGTCACTGAATCGGGGTCAAATACCTCATGGGAGTGCAAATCCCTCTAAATGGGAAGCAACTCTATATGCAGCATTTATTGACTTTCTCGTGTCCTTAATTTCCTGGTGGACCTGGGGGGTCAATTTGATCATTCCTCATCCCCTATCCCGGGAGGACTCTCCTTTGGCTTTATGTTTTTCACCTCCGCCTCGTGATTTAACCATTATCTGCAAAGAGAATTCATTCAGTTTTTGTTAGTATCACAGTACTAGATGAAGCGGTGAAGATTATGATTAAAAATAGATGACTGAGGACCGCATAAAAAGCAGTGTGGCCGCAAATGTACCATCGCGAACCACACAAAATGGCATCACGGTCCGTATTGAGGTGGGCATCATAATACCCACTCTCTGATTCAGGGCACGGCGGACTGCAAGAATTGCTGCAGCTTCCAAGACTTTTACTCCTAATGCCCCCTGAGATTCCTTCAGTGACCAGTTTTCTGGATATGTTTCTTTATTTTTCTTGTCTCTTTGTGTTCTATTCTTTCTCATGATAGTGTGCACATATATGGCATGAGTTAGCTTAGCTGGACTCAGGACTCAGGGGGAAACACATGGGGAGCTGGTTCTTATGAATTGAATAAGGCATCGTCTTAGGGGGAACTCTTTGATTAAGGATGCCGTAATTCGAAACTTATAATTGTTTAAGTTTGTCATCATCAAAAAGGGGGAAATTGATAGATCTTAAATACTCTTGGCTTATGTTTTGATGATCTAATAAATTTACTGTTAAGAACCAGATAGGGAACATGACCTATTTTGGATTGCTACAAACTTTAACGGACTCCATCAAAAGATGAACTACTGCTGATTTAGAAGCTAGGAACCAGTAAGGGACCTGATTCTCCTGTTGTTCCTATATAGCAGTGCAGATTCATTTGGACACAGCTGGAACTGAAATGACTGACGACACTATTTCTGCTGCACTACAATACATTGTGAGCCCACTCATTCTCTAACTAAACAAAGCACTCACATCACTACAAGTGATGTGGTAAAGATGTACCCAATTAGCCTTATACAAAACATCACTAGAAGGTTTCTGTTTCCCATTCAGGCCTCTTGCAAATATAGAGAAATCATCCTCTCAAGCTTGAGAACAAAGTGGAACACCACTACGGACCAGTTCCTAAAAGATTGATCACTGATGTCCTAGTTGAGTTGTAACCTTGTTATTGTACTTACTATATCTAGTAAATCACTTACTATAAACTCGTTGAGTTTAGGTTGTGACTAGATTTAGTCATAAGGAAAAGTCTCTGTAATCATAGAGTTACAAAGTGGCTTGTGGTGATAGCATCACAAGTTAGAAAAAGCCTTGGTAACTAGGATAGTCACAAAGTGGACTGTGATAAAGGTACCACAAGTTATTTAAGTAAATCCTTTGCAATAGGATATTGTTAAGTGGCTTGTAATAGGTAAGATTAGAAGTTAGTGAAGTTAAAAGCCTACAGGTGTAGTTCATGGTTTTTGATCCCCTTGTGTGGGATTTTTCCACGTAAAAATCCTCTGCCCCATTTATTTACTGCTTTACTAAGTGCTCCCAACAAAAACTTGTAGAGGACCAGGTAGTCTATGATTTGGTGGAACCTTACAAACTAACACCAGCCATCTCATCCATTATTGCATTCGCCTTGTCATACGGTGTGTTCATCAAATTGTCCCCAGCGAGTAGGTTCACAGTGCACTACTTTGTTGTGTTAATGCCTCGGTAGAATGTCTGATGTGTCGGTTATATCATTATTTAGACATTGCTTTAGCATGTTTTGGTATCTCTCCCAAATCTCATGTTGTGGTTCGTTGGGATCCTACTTGAAAGCTAAGATTTAATCCCTTAAGGTCGCCATATGGCCCGACGAGAAAAACTTTGCAATAAATTTATCCACCAACTCATTCGAAATAGTGATGAAATGGTTGGGAAGCCTTTCAAGCCAATCCAATGCCTTCCCTCTAATTGAAAAAGGGAATAATCTCAACCGAAGTGCATCCTCTGACACATTTGTCTAGTTGCTCCCCCCAACAGGTATCCACGAAACCCTTAAGATGTTTAAAAGCATCCTGGTGAGGGGCACCTATGAAATACCCTTGCTACTCCAACAAAGTTAGTATCACATATCTAATTTAGAAATATCCCACCCAGATCTGGGGTGGTACAAGTGCACTAGCATATCTTTGGTTGGGAAGCACTCGAGGAGCCACTGTTGGAGATGGGAGGAGAGGGTCTGGAACATTATCATTGGCTTGGTGGCCTATCCTTTGAGATTTAGGCACAATAGGAACCTGATCATCAATATTGTCATCTACCTCCTCCCCCGGCGGAAGATCTCCAACAGGTGCATTGTTTGCTGCAATTTTGTACCTGAATTTCTGACACTCACAAATTAGTAACATAGAAGGAAAGAAAAATAATATACAAAACTATTTAGATAGATAGCCAAAAGCGTCAACTCCTCGACAACTGCGCCAAAAAGGGATCGGGTCCAACCCTACACCACTACAAAGTGACAAGAGCTGTCGATGTAGATTTTACCCGAGATGGTCGGGATCAAATCTACAGGGAAGTGTCTTTCTCCTAGGTAAATACTATGGGTTCTAAATCCTAAGGCAAAGTTGTTATGTTGGGGATTGAGATATATCCTATGTAAGGAACTACTCACTCTATACCTCTCGGTAGCTTGAGTGACTTTTTCCTAATTGACTTTCTCAAGACCTATAGGGTGTCCAAATTACGCAAGCAATATAGGCTCAAGTCGGGTATTACTATCTCTAGGTTTTACCCTTTCATTGGGGCTATCAATCTCTTGAATATATCCCAATACCTTGTTGGACTGATTTTTCTAGACTCAAGCTCTCTTTCTCAAGACGAGCCGAAGTAAAAACGGTATAAATTAGCGGTTGCAACCATTAATTCAACATGGAAAATACTAATCAGTCCAAATATCAACCACCCATAAATATCTAAGCCTGATAACAATAGACCCATCAAATACCCACAGTAGCGTGGAGCCACAGCCCAAGATAATAGGTATAGCTATCCATAATAATGGAATAAAACAGATTAATAGATGAAGAATAACCCATATAATAAGTTTACAAGCTAGGAAATAAAGATTCAATGTTTAACTAGCCACCAAATTACTCAAAATAGGTCCAAAATGCCTTCACGTGTTCAGCTACAAATTAGATACCCTAATAATCTAAAAAAGAACTATTTATCCAATGCCGAATTTTCAAGACCAAAAATACCCCTGTTGGAAGTACCACGAACGGCAAAAAATGCACCGTGGCTGTGGTGAAGCTTTTTAGCTTCATTGCTCAGTCTCTGAATGTGGCCACCACGGACTACATAAAATGTACCCTGGCTGTAGTGGCTTTACTGAGGTCCACAAAATGGACCACAGACCACAATGGCTTCCATCTTCAATACTCCCAGCTCTTTGAATTCCCTCTCCGCGAACCCCATAAAATGGATTATGACCGTGAATAGGCTACAAGGGCTGCGAGAAATCATCCGCGGACTGCACTCCTTGAAGCCCCAGGAGTGCACCTCTCTGAACTTATTCATTGTGGACCACACTAAATGGTCTGCGAACGCAATGGGTCTGTTGGAGCTGCAATTGCTTTTATGTTGCAGTAGTGCCTTGATTTGTTCTCGGTACTCGTGTAGCTTCACTCCTTTTTGAGTTTGTTTTGGCTATTTGTCACTTTTTTGACCAAACCCTACAAACAAGCACAATATGTAAGCTTTCGGGATTACTTGTATCCATTTTTAGTCCCAAACTGAAGAAAAAAGGAGCATAAAATATACTAGAATCCCTACTTCTCATCGTTCCTCTCTAAGAAGTGCAGGGACTCTCTATATACGGTAAAATCGGAGGGTCCAATTCCTCGCCGTCGAAGCACCTCAGAGGATCATCTAGAAAGATCGAGGCTACAAGGCTAAGGTCGAGTTTCCTCTATCGAGGTTCCTCGATGTTCAACACGGGGACAATGTTGACCACGGCTGTGATAGAAATGGGGAGTTCCCAAGCACACGGCTTGGGCTGACAATGCCTAGTAGGCTACTTTAAACCCGAATCAGGGTGCCATCTATCTGTCTCATCTCCATGTCTTTGTAATTTATTCCTTTTTACTATGTTGGTATTTCCCTCATATATAAAGAAGATCCTTATCATTTTAGAATGCCCTGCTGCTTCAATTGCTCCACACGAAATATACAAAAACATTCTCTCTGCTCTCTAATATATTCTCTTGATATTATTTCTTCCATTTATTATCTTCATTATTGTTCATCATTTATTGCTTATTATTGGCCGTAAAGAGACTTCTTTGTTTTTATTATATCTATTAGTCATACTCTGACCACCTTCGATAGCTCAGAGCCGAGCCCCGGAATCGACCTCGAGACCCCCGAATCGACAAGCTCGTGGCCCCAATTGTTAACCTATTAGTTTGGTTATCACCTCACTCCTTACTCTTATCTCGTTTCTAAGCCTCACACACAACATCAACTGATTAGCAACTATCATAAAAATAGCACGTATTTTTAGATTTCCATAATCAAATTTAATTATTATTACTATATTTGTGGTAAACACAAAGATTGGACGCCTAGATCCGAACCTCCTCATGTTTTTCTCCTGTAGCATTTTTCGGTTTCTTCTATCTGTTTTTCCTGAAGGAGAGGAGCCCCCTTTCTGGTTATCTTCCCCCTATATATATATATATATATATAGAAAGAGAGAGTAAGTGTTCCCTTTTATCCAATGGTTCTTAGTCAGAATGCCTTAATCTATTGATTATACATTAGGTCGTTCATCTTAAAAGTCACGACATATGCTTTGTCGTCCAAGTTTTTTGACAGTTCGATTCCGGCGGCGGTCGAAATACTCGTTGTTATGATATCTTATGAATACAACCATGAATTAGCCGACCCCTCAGCATTCCTTATAATGTTGATTCCCGTGTGATCAGATTTCGACCCATACGTCACACCAATAACTAGTAGTAATTGATGTATGGATTTTCCTATCTAAAGGCAGCTACAACAGTGGTACAAAAAACGAAAATCAGTTCATAACTATATATTCATTGACCCTTGTTCTTTTTTCTAAAGAACTTTTTTAGCACTAAAAATTGTTCAAACACACGCATGCATAAGTGTATTTTCTTTTATAAATGACATTTTCAAATGATCTCTGCAAAAGAGACCAAATATATATTCAGCAACTAGAAATTTAGGTGTGCGGAATGATTTTACAAAATTAGGGTGTATAATTCATTTTCATAAACTATAAGGGAGTAGCATGAATTCCAGATAACTACGAAACAATATAATATTGCATGTCCCAGATTAACCCATGAATTTCTGATTGATAGGAAATAGTCAACAGGATACAGATTGCATGAATTATCTGAAGAAGATAACAAGAGTATCTGTCTCAGGCACATAAATGAAACTCTTTTAAATAATACTAGTATCCATATCTGTATGATTGCGGACATAATCCATGTCAAACATTGATTTGAATTATCTTAATATGTGCAACTAACTTTAAAGTTAAACCTTCTATAATTATAAATAATTATTTAATATCAATTAAGAAGCATCACATGAAATAATTTTCAAATATTATAGTGAATAACCTATTTTCTTTTTCTGTATCCGTAAGAACCCAACTTTATAATTTTGATACTTGTACTTTATTTTATGGTCAATACTAAGGAATGGTACTAAATATGTAACGTTGTGATATGTCATGTTTGAGTACATTAAATTTTATTAATTTAATAAAAATTTTACTACCACTTTATATTTTTATCTCAAATTCAAATAAGTCTTTATCCTTCTATATTGTTAGATAGAATTTTTTTCTCTTTATTGTTCATTGTTTATAGTTTTTACATTATTTATTACTTAATATTGTTATACTGTAATGTGAATTTTTATTAGCTTATAAATTGACTTAATATCTTGATTATTACCCTTTTAATAATTATTAATAAATATATAAATAATTATTCTCGAAAGTTAATGTGTTTTTACATTATTATCCTCTTACTCAGATCTCTTTCATCATCTAAATCTATTAATAATATGTTTGGGTATTATTTAATAACTTTATTTATTGTTAATAAATTTAAAAATAAAAGTATCATCGCACTATCTCTATTTTCCTCTTTATACATTCTATTGCTTACTAAGAAATATTAATTAGCTTTTAACATAAATATTTTACCTATATTCAAATAATATCATATTTTATTTTAACATATAACTTTAAATTAGTCTAAAAATTATTCCTTCTTCTTCAATTTAGATGATATATTTCGCTTAATGACAATCAATTTGACTATATTTTGAAGCTAAATTAAATTAGTTCAGCTTAGTATCTAAAAATTAAAATTTAGATATACAAAACGACACGAAAAGGACTATATGTTATAATTTTTCTCATGTCAATATGATAACAGAATATATTTTAAAATATTGGTCAAACTTCATGCTATGTGACTATCGATAAGCGAAATGGGTTACCTAAATTGAAACGAATGGAATAATACATAAGTTCTTTTATAATGTGTGACGACCTAAAGGGTCATCACTGTAATTCTCCCCTTTGCTGTGCTTCCGAGGTCTTGAAAACCTCGTTTTTAGTTGTCTCAATTTGAGTGCGCAGTCTGGGCGCGAAGCTGGAAAATTTATATGTTAAAATATGTGAATTCTGTAGAAAAATTGAAGAATTTTGATATTAATATTGATATGATTGAGTTTGATCAACATTTTGGGTAAACGGACCCGGACCCATGATGTAATGGTCCCGGGAGGTCTGTAGGAAAATATGGGACTCGGGCGTATCCCCGGAATCGAAATTCGAGGTCCTAGGCTGAGTATAGAATATTTGAAAGAAATTATTTTTCTGAAAATAATATGAAAAATTGAAATGAAAATTATAGGTATCGGGCTCGTATTTTGGTTTCGATGCCCAGTATAGGTCTTCAATATGTGTTAAGCACATTCTGTAAAATTTGGTCGAAATCAGACGTCCTTTGAAGTATTTCGGAACTAAATATCTAAAGTTAGAGATTTAAGAACTTTGAAATGAAAAATTATGATTTTGGGGTCTGATTCATTGAATTTCATATCATTTTGGCGATTTGATTGCTCGATTAGGTTCGAATGATGTTGTTGAGTTAGTGTGTATGTTTGGTTGGAAGCCCCGAGGGCTAGGGCTCGTGAGTGGTTTCGGATAGCTATCAGAGTGTTTTTTGCTTTAGAAAATGTAGCAGAATTGCTGCTTGTTGCTGTCCAAAAATCCTTCTATGCGATCATATTACTTCTCCGCGATCGCATAGAGCAGAATTTGTCCCCCCTTCGTTTCTTATATGTGATCGCATCTCAGGCCCCGCGATCGCATGGAGAAAATTTTGCCCAGTGATTTTTATAGATTAAAAACAGAACACTTACGAGATTTTCATCCCATTCCTCGAACTCTCTCTTCTCCATAGCTTCTAGAAACTTTTGGGGCGATTATTCATCAAACCTTCTTTGTTAAGTAATTCCTATCTCATTTTCTTCATTTTCCATCTATATAATTCGAATTCCTAGCCATAAATCATGAAATCAAAGTAGAAATTAGGGGTTTTGGGTGGAGTTAGAGCTTTAAGGATATCGGGAGATTCAACCTCAATTTGGGATCAAATCTTAACAAATTATATATTCGAACAAATAGGGTTATGGGTGATTGGTTTTTGTCCGAGCCTCGAGTTTGCACCATGTAGGCCCGGGGTCGAATTTTGAAAATTTTGGAAGAATGATTGAAAATTCATTTCTAAGCTATGGGATTATGCTTTTGAGCTCTTGTTGATATTATTGAACTAATTATGGCTAGATATCTTTGTTCTGTAGTTGGATTCTAGAGGGAAGGCAATGCTAGAGATTTGGTTGCTTTTTTCGGACCGAGGTAAGTGTTTTATCTAACTTTGGCTTGAGGGAATAAGATTAGAGTATTTTTATTTCTATTTGCTAAATGATCGAGTACGGTGTATAGGCATGATGATGAGTATCTATACACCAGTGTCTAGCATGACCGTGAGTCGTATTTGCTTTTAATCTGAAAGCTATCGCACAACTGTCCTGTTAAATCGATAAGTTCCATGTAAAGTGATAGATAAAAAGGAAATGAGCTAAAAGAGAATGTGATGAAATGGTTCCCTTGCCGGGACGAGTACACTATTACTATAGTATTCTCCCTTGCCTGGATATTTGGGCTGTTAGTTGTACTCTTACCGGGTTTAATCGTTATGCTGTTGAACTTCCCTAATGGGACTTGTTTTGGAGAGGTTATTTGTGCATTATAATATGTGATCTTTTGGCATGCCGTCCACGTATAATATTGAAATGGGAACGAGTGGTGCGCCGATCACAACTTATATTGATTATTGTTACTGGCTGTAGATGCAGGTGACATTGTGCACGGTGAAATGGGACCGAGTGGTACACCTACCACGTAATATACGAAATGAGATCCTTTGGCGTGCGGTCCACTTATATACTACACTACAGGGATCGTGTGGTGCGCCGTCTACTTATATTCTACATTGTGGGTTCTTGTGGTGCACCGTGCACTATAAATATATGTATCATGAAACCCGAAAAAGATATGTTGTTCGTTTCTGATGTTCCATTTTCATCTAGTACTCCCCGATTGCATGTCCCCTCCCAGCTTTACTTTGTATTATTTTGTTATTGTTTTCTCGCACATGTATATTATATTTGCACAGGTTAATTGTGGTAGCTCCTATTTAGCCTCATCGCTACTTCACCTGGGTTAGGCTAGGCACATACCCGCACATGGGGTCGGTTGTGATGATTCTACACTCTGCGCTCTTTTCCGCAGATACAGGTTTCGGGCAACAGTAGTAGCAGTAGTGCGAGTGCTGGCATTCCACTTAGCGACACACCGAGGTAGCCTTGCAGGAATCCATGGGACCCGCTGTCTCCTTTATCATTTTATTCAGTCTGTTATCTCATGTATTAAAGACAAACAGTTTTATATTTCTTTCAAATGGTTATGTTTAGTAAATTCTTAGCAGTTCGTGAGTAGTGACACCAAATACTGGGTAGAAGTGCATTTTGAATCTCTTGATTTTCAGTTTCTCAGTTATTTCAGCATTTAAAAGTCTTTTGATTTGTTTTATTGATTTCCGTTATTATTATGGTTTGAATGAAATCAGAAATATGTTTTTAAGTTGTTGGCTTGCCTAGCTCCGATAGTAGTATCCGTCACGACTCCCGATGATGGAAATTTTGGGTCGTGACAAGTTTGTATCAGAGCACTAGGTTACATAGTTCTCACAACTCATAGACAAACTCGGTAGAGTCTGAGGGTCAGTACAAAGATGTCTGTATTTATCCCCCAGAGGCTACAAAGTTAGGAAAAATTTTACTTTGTTCATTCTTGCAGTGCGAATTTTATTTCTAAAATACTGATTGTCATTCTACTCAGTTCTTTCAGAGATGGCGAGAACACGTGCTTTTTCTTCTACCGCGCAGCAGCCCGAGGCCCCAGCAGCAGCTCCTGTCAGGGATTGAGGGCGAGGCCGAGGCCGGGGCAGAGTTCAGCCCCGAGCAACAATCTCAGAGGTGGAGCCTTATGTTGACTACGATGAGGAGGTTCCAGCACCAGTAACTCCAGTTGGCCCAGCTCAGGTCCCAGAGGGTTTCATAGCAACTCTAGTACTCCAGGATGCCTTGGACTGACTGGTAGGCTTTATGGAGAGCGCCTCTAGAGCAGGTTTGCTTCCTGTAGCACCGGCCACATCTCAAGATGGGGGAGGAGTTCAGACTCCCGCTACACGTACTCCGAAGCAAGTAGCTCCTCAGCCTCAGGTTCCAGCAGTTCAGCCAGTTGTGGCATCTCGGCAAGGTATTCCAGCTCAGACCAGTGATGGTGCGGCGGTGTTCGTAGATGCTTTGTGGAGGCTAGATCACTTCACCAGGCTCTTCACTCTCACATATAGTGATACTCTGTTAGAGGATGTCAAGAACTTTATGTGCAGCTATCATGAGGTCCTTCGGACCATGGGTATTTTGGAGACCAATGGAGTCAATTTTGCCACTTTTTGCCTAGTAGGATCCACCAAGACTTGGTGGAGAGATTTCTTTTCAGCCAGGCCAGCAGGGTCACCATCATTGACCTAGGATTAGTTTTCCGAGCTATTTCTGGGGAAGTTTCTCCTAGTTACTCAGACGGATGCCCTTCGCAGGCAGTTTGAGCGTCTCCAGCAGGGCTCTATGTTAGTTACTCAGTATGGGACTCAGTTTATTGATCTTGCATGCCACACCATTGTGATACTCCCCACCGAGAGAGAGGGTGCGGAGGTTTATGGCTGGATTGGTTCAGCCGATCCATGTTCAGATGGCCATGAGTGCCGAGTGTGAGATTTTATTTTAGGAGGCAGTAAATGGTGCCCCCTGGATAGAGATGGCACTTTCTCAGGGAGGTTGTCACGGGTTTGATAAAAGGACTTGTCATTTTGGTAGGTTCAGTGGTACCTCGTCTGGAGGTAGGGATTGTTATGGTATAGGTCACCCTTCGAGGCCCTTTCAGTCAGCTCTCCATGCTTCTCATGGTACTCTAGGTGGTCGTGGTTCTCAGCCGCAGCATTCTGACCAGCAGCTCTTCAGTTCACCATCAGCTCTTATCAGTGCACCACCACTTCCTTATTCTTAACAGCCGAGGATTTGTTTCACTTACGGCGATCTGAGGCACATTGCCAGGTATTGCCATCGAGATCCCAGCAGTTCTCAGCAGCAGGGTCATCGTCCCATGATTCAATTAGTTGGTAATCCATAGGCCGCCCAGCTAGCTAGAGGCCAGGGTACAGGCCATAGAGGTGGAGGTAGGAAGCATAGACGTGTAGCTCAGACCACCGGAGGCGTGGATCGGCCAATAGCCAATCGTCTTAGAGACATAGATCAGGGAGTTTGGGCTCAGCCCCGTTGTTATGCTTTGCCAGCCAGGCTAGAGGCTGAGTCATCAGATACTGTGATTACGTGTACTATTCTGGTCTGTGATAGGAATGCTTCTGTTCTATTTGATCCCGGATCTACGTATTCATATGTGTCTTCCTATTTTCACCCTATTTGGTTATGCCTAGTAAGGTCATGGGAATTTCTGTATATGTGTCTACAACAGTGGCTGATTCTATAGCGGTCGACCGAGTGCATTGTTCACGTGTGGTTGTATTTGAGGGTCTTGATACCCGTGTCGTCTTATTTCTCCTAGATATGGTGGACTTCGACGTTATATTAGGGATGGATTGGTTGTCCCCGTATCATGCTATTTTGGAAATGCATGCCATAACCGTTACCTTGGCTTATCCAGACTTGCCCCGACTTGAGTGGAGAGGGACTCCAGGTCATTCCACCCGCGGTGTTATTTCATATGTCAAGGCTTGACGCATGGTCGAGAAGGGTATAGCATATCTGGCGTATGTTCGTTTCTCCAGCGCAGAGGTTCAATCTATTGACTCTGTTCTTATTGTTCGGATTTCGCTGAGGTTTTCCCTTCAGAACTGCCGGGTGTGCCGCCCGACATGGATATTGATTTCAGTATTGATCTAGCTCCGGGCACTCAGCCTATTTCCATTCTGTCGTATTGCATGGCCCTGCCAAAGTTGAAAGAGTTAAAGGATCAGCTTCAGAATTTTCTTGGTAAGGATTTCATTAGACCTAGTGGAGCGCCAGCTTTATTTGTGATGAAAAAAGGATGGGTCGATGGGGATATGTATTGATTACCAGCAGTTGAACAAGGTGACGATAAAGAACAAGTATTCACTGCTGAGGATTAGGGCATTAGATGTCCCTAAGACAACATTTCGCACTCAAGATGGGCATTATGAGTTTTTGGCATGTCATTTGGGTTGACCAATGCCCCGACAGCACTTATAGAGTTGATGAACAGAGTGTTCAGGCCCTATTTGGATTTTTTTATGATTGTATTCATTGAAGACATTCTGATATACTCCTGGAGCAAGGAGGAGCATGAGAAACACCCAGAGTAGTACTTCAGACTCTGAAAGATAGTCAGTTTTACTCCAAGTTCTCGATGTGGGAGTTTTTCTTGAGTACTTTTGCATTCCTGGGTCACGTTGATTCAACAGAGGGTATTCAGGTGGACTCAAAGAAGATTGAGGTAGTCAAGAACTGGCCTCGATCAGCGTCAGCTATAGAGGTCTGGAGTTTCTTGGGGTTAGCAGGTTACTACTAACGGTTCATGGAGGGTTTTTCATCCATTGCAACCCCGATGACCAGATTAACCCAAAAGGGTGCCCAGTTTAGGTTGTCTGATGAGTGGGAGGCGAGCTTCCAGAAGCTCAAGACAAATCTAACCACGACACCGGTATTGGTTTTGCCCACGGGATCAGGGCCTTATACTGTTTATTATGACACTTCCCGTATTTGGACTGGCGCCGTATTGATGAAAAATGGCAGAGTCATAGCATATGCTTCGAGGTAGTTGAAGATCCCCGAGAAGAATTATCCAGTCCATGACTAAGAGTTAGCAGTCATTGTTCATGCTTTGAAAATTTGGAGGCATTATCTATATGGTGTGACGTGTGAGGTGTACACGAATCACAAGAGCCTTCAGTACTTGTTCAAACAGAAGGAATTGAATTTGAGACAGAGGAGATGGTTGGAGCTGTTGAAAGACTACGATGTTTCTATCTTATACCACCCGGGAAAGGCCGATGCATTAAGTAGGAAGTCTGCTAGCATGGGTAGTCTTGCCTATATTCAGATTAGCCAGAGACCGCTTGCTTTGGATGTTTAGTCCTTGGCCAATCAATTGTAAGATTGGATATTTCTGAGCCTAGCAGGGTGCTAGCTTGCACAGTTGCTCATTCATCGTTGATGGAGCGTATCCATGAGCGGTAGTATGATGATCCCAGTTTGTGTGTCCTAAGAGACACGGTGCAGCGTGGAGGTGCCAAGAAAATGACCTTGGGATATGATGGTGTATTGAGATTGTAGGGACGAGTTCGTGTGCCCAATGTTGATGGTATTCGAGAGTTGATCTTAGCGGAGGCCATAGCTCTCGGTACTCTATTCATTCGGGCTCCGCGAAGATGTATCAAGATTTGAGGCAGCATTATTGGTCGCGCAGAATGAAGCAAGACATTGTTGCATATGTGGCTCATTGTTAGTACTCTCAGCAGGTTAAGTACGAGCATCAGAGGCCCGATGTTTTATTTTAGATGATTGAGCTTCCCGAGTGGAAGTAAGAGAAGATTACCATGGATTTCATTTCTGGTCTTCCGATGACTCGAACGAAGTTTGATGCCATATGGGTCATTGTTGAAAGGCTGACCAAGTCAGCGCATTTCATTCTGGTTGCCACCACCTATTCGTCCAAGAGATTAGCCGGGATTTATATCAGGGAGATCATTCGCCTTTATGGGGTGCCTATGTCTAAAATTTTGGGTCGGGGCCCATAGTTTACCTCGCATTTCTAGAGAGCGGTACAACAGGAGTTGGGCACCCAGGTTTAGTTGAGTACAATATTTCATCCCCAGACAAGAGGTCAGTCCGAGAGGACTATTTAGATTCTTGAGGATATGCTCCGAGCCTACGTAATTGATTTTGGAGGCTCGTGGGACTAGTTTCTGCCTTTAGCAGAGTTTGCCTACTACAACAGCTACTAGTCTAGCATTTGGATGGCTCTGTATGAGGCGTTATTGTATGGTAGGGGTGTTAGTCCCCAGTCGGATGGTTTGAGCCGGGAGAGGCTCGGTCATTGGGTACTAATCTAGTTTAGGAGGCCTTGGATAAGGTCAAGATCATTCAGGACAGACTTGTCTAGGTAGAAGAGTTATGCATATCGCAAGGTCAGAGATGTTGATTTCATGGTTGGTGAGCAAGTATTGCTCTGTGTATCGCCTATGAAGGGCGTGATGAGATTGGGAACGAAGGGCAAGCTTAGCCCTAGGTTTATTGGCTCATTTGAGATTATTGAGCGAGTGGGAGAGGTGGCTTATAGACTTGCCTTTCCGCCTAGCTTGTCAGCCGTGCATCCATTTTTTCATGTATCCATTCTTCGGAGGTATCACGGTGATCCAGCCCACGTATTAGATTTCAGCACTATCCAATTGGACAAGGATCTGTCATATGAGGAGGAGGCGGTGACTAATTTAGACCGGCAAGTTTGACAGTTGAGGTCAAAGAGTTTCCTTCAGTGCATGTTCAGTGGAGAGGTCAGCCTTCTAAGGCAGTAACCTGGGAGTCCGAGTTTGATATGCGGAGCCGTTATCCTCATCTATTCCCCAACTCAGGTACTTCTTTCTTTTGTCCGTTCGAGGATGAACGATTGTTTTAGAGGTGGAGGATTTGACGACCCAAAGAGCCATCTCCGTAATTCTCCATTTTCCCATGCTTTTGAGGCCTTGAAAACCTTGCTGTTAGTTACCTCGATTTGCATGCACATTCTGGGCGCAAAGCCATAAATTTGTGCTTTAAAATATGTGAATTCTATAGAAAATTTGAAGAATTTTGATATTAATATTGATATGGTTGACTTTAGTCAACATTTTGGGTAAACGAACACGAACCCGTGATATGACGGTCATGGGAGGTCCGTAGGAAAATATGGGACTCGGGTGTATTCCCAAAATCGAAATCCGAGGTCCCTAACCTGAGTACAGAATATTTGAAAGAAATTATTTTTCAGAAAATGATATGAAAAATGAAAATGAAAATGAGTTAGAAAATATAGGTATCGGGCTTGTATTTTGGTTCCGACACCCAGTACAGGTTTTAAATATATGTTAAGTACTTTCTATAAAATTTGGTCGAAATCGGACATCGGTTGACGTGTTTTGGACCTAAATATCTAAAGTTAGAGGTTTAAGAACTTTGAAATGAAAAATGATGATTTTGGGGTTTAATTCATTGAATTTGATGTTATTGTGGCGATTTGATCGCTCGAATAAGTTCGTAGAATGTTATTGAGTTAGTGTGTGTATTTGGTTGGAAGCCCCGAGGGCTCGTGAGTGGTTTCAGATAGGTGTCAGAGTATTTTTTGCCTTAGAAAATGCAGCAGAATTGCTACTGGTTGCTGTCCAGAAATCCTTTTATGCGATCGTATAGAGCTTGCTGCGATCGCATAGAGTTAATGTTGAGGCCCAAGATTTCTTTCTATGCGATATACTTCTCCGAAATTACATCGAGCAAAATGTAGCCCCCTTCTTTTCTTCTATGCGACCTCATCCCAGGCCGTGCGATCGCATAGAGCAAATTCGCACAGTGATTTTAATAGATTAATAACGGAACAGTTACAGGATTTTCGTCCCATTTCTCAAACTCTCTCTTCTCCACAGCTTCTAGGCAATTTCGGGGGGATTCTTCATCAAACCTTCTTAGGTAAGTAATTCCTATCTCGTTTTCTTGATTTTCCATCTATATAATTCGAATTCCTAGCCCTAAATCATGAAATCAAAGTAGAAATTAGGGGTTTTAGGTAGAGTTAGGGCTTTGGGGATTTAGGGTGATTCAACCTTAATTTGGGGTCAAATCTTGAAACAAATTATATATTAGAACTCGTGGGGTTATGGTGATTGGGTTTTGGTCCGGGTCTCGAGTTTGGGCCGTGTGGGCCCGGGGTCGAATTCTTGAAATTCTGGAAGAATGATAGAAAATTCATTTCTAAGATATGAGATTATGCTTTGGTGATATTTTTGATATTATTGAACTAATTATGGCAAGATATCATTGTTCAAGAGTTGGATTCTAGAGGGAAGGCAGTGCTAGAGATTTGATTGCTGTTTTCGGACCGAGGTAAATATTTGATCTAACTTTGGCTTGAGGGAATATGATTAGAGTATTTTGATTGCTATTTGCTAGATAATCGAGTACGGTGTATAGGCATGGTGACGAGTATCTATGCGCTGGTGTCTAGCATGACCGTGAGTCGTATTTGCTTTTAATCCGAAAGATATGGCAGAACTGTCCTATTAAATCGATAAGTTCCATGTAAAGTGTTAGAAAAGAAGGAAATAAGCTAAAAGAGAATGTGACGAAATGGTTCCCTCGCTGAGATGATTAGACTATTACTATTGTATTCTCTATTGCCGGGATATTAGGTTGTTAGTTGTACTCTCGCCGGGTTTAATCGTTATGTTGTTAAACTTCCCTAATAGAACTTATTTTGGAGAGGTTATTTGTGGTATTCATTATAATATGGGATCATGTGGAATGCCGTCCACAAATGATATTGAAATTGGAACATGTACATGGGGTCGGTTGTGCTGATTCTACACTCTCTGCTATTTTGCGCAGATACATATTTCGGGCAGCTGTAGCAGCAATAGTGCGAGTGTTGGTATTCCGCTTAGCAAGATACCGAGATAGTCTTGCAGGCGTCCGAGGGACCTGACGTGTCATCTATCATTTTATTCAGCCTTTCATCTCATGTATTCGAGACAAATAGTTTTATTTTTCTTTCGATCGGTTGTGTTTATTAAATTCTTAGCAGTTCGTGGGTAGTGATACCAGATACTGGGTAGAAGTGCATTTAGAATCTCTTGTATTTCAGTTTCTCAGTTATTTCAGCATTTAAAAGTCTTCTTCTCTGTTTTAAATGTATTTTTAAGTGGTTGGCTTTCCTAGCTCCGATAGTAGGCGCCATCACGACTCCTGATTGTGAGAAATTCAGGTCGCGACATAATGTCTCAAATCTATTGAATTTTCTTATTATAATTTTTTGTATTACGTGCATTTATTTTGTATTTTTTTTAGTTTCAAGATACAAATTCGGCTTTTAATTTTCATTAGTGAAATTACCTATATGAGATTTATTTATTATATTTAAAATCTTAATTTAGTATCACTTTTTTTTTTGTTTTCTTTATCTAGCAAGACTATTTTGTGGTCATATCCGTATTTGAGCATACTCATCATAACTTTAGGATCTTTATAATCTCAAGTTCAAATAATATTTTTCTTTTATTTTCAATATAGATTTTCTTGAATTTTAATTAGTTTTATAATCACGTTTTCATATGATCTTTTAGCTTTCTACTTTATTTAATATTTTTATCCGCTATATTTTTAATATAATATAGAGATTTATGTAATTTTTTATATTAAATTAAATAAATTATATTTTTTTCAATCTTGATTGAAATTCATAAATTATTTAAACTTATCAATAATATTTTTAAGTGTTGTATATTCTACTTTATTTAATTTTCTAATGTAAGTTTTAGTAGGAATACCCTCACATTGTCTCTATTTATTTTATTATTCAATATTTTTAATTTATTTTTAATTTTATTTTTTTAGACTTTAGTTATGTGTCCTTATATACATGCATGTCATTTCTTATCATACTGTCACGACCAAAATCCGAAATCCGGTCGTGATGGTGTTTTTCGTGAAGACGAGGCCAGCCAATAAAACAAATGCTTTCTTTTTAACAGTTATTTAACATTTATAAAGCTAAAACATGATTAGCATAAACAAAAATGCGGTAAACAATGATAACGACAGGGAACCATCCCGTCACAGCCCGACTTAGGGTGCCACTAGTCATGAGCTACTACAGAGTTCACCAAAGAACTACAAGTCCGAAAATGGGAACAAAGTTTGAAAAATAACATGTACAACATAAAATAATGGAGAAGATCCGGTGGCGCGGACGCTAATGGTCACCTGGCTCAGTTGCGATAACCAATCTTCAATCCGCTAATAACCCTCTACCGGGCGAACAATACCTTCAACTGCACGCGAGGTGCAGGGAGTAAAATGAGTACTCCAACTCAGTGAGTAATAAGAATAAATAATAACTAAAGGCAAGAAATCACGTAAGGCACTCCATCATGCTATATAGAATAGTACAACCCTTTGATAAAACAGTAAGTCCGGAAAAATCCTTTAGAAAATATCTGACTCAGTTTAAATCCTCCTTGAAAATATTATTTTCCAACAATTTAAGCAAGTAAATGCAAGGCAGGTTGTGCAAGTTAGCACAAAAGTCAGCCTCTCGAGCACAAGCAAGTATGCCTAATTGAGCTCATAACACGCCCTTCAGGCAATATTCTTATATCTGGTCAGCCACTGTTACCTAACTCATTTACACATACAGTGTCACTGTTACCACTATCTCAAATTTATCCACTTTGAAAGTGATCAGACAATATCAGAACAATCAAGAAATGACACAAAAAACAAATAGTACACAAATGTATGAATGCAATGCAATGCATATGACGGTACACTCCGGTACCCACTGCAGAGTGTAGTCTGATCCACTTAACGTCGATGACGCTCACGGTTGTGTACAAACTCCGGAGGGGCTCCTACAGCCCAAGCGCAATATCAGCCAAGTATTGACATAAAACAGGCTCTGGACCGCAATATCAATATTATATATATATATATATATATATATATATATATATATATATATATATACAGTGTGCAGCCCGAGCCACCCATATGTTCAGAAATCACTATGACACTGCTGCGGTGCGCAACCCGGTCCGTGCTCATTCCAGAAATGCACATAAGCCACTTGGGCAATATTAACATGATACACCTCAGCTCAAAACGTCAATAAAATATTGGTTGAGTTTTCAAATTTTAAAATAATAGCTGAGTTTGCAAAAATGTATTAAAACCTTGGACCGAGACCAAATAATATATTAATGCATGCATGTATAGAAATATCAATTCCCAAAGGGTTCACGTAGTTGGCACGAAGCCCAAATATGGAAATCAGCCCAAATCATGATGATAACGACTAATTTCAGTCAAATACGCGGTAAAATCAACATCCGGCCCCAATGGTTCCCTAACCCACACTCATATCCGGCCTGCAAGTCACCTCAATACAACACTATGATGTGCAAATCCGAGGTTTCAAACCTTCAGGATATCATTTACAAGTATTACTCACCTCGAATCGGTGAAATCTCTAGCCCGCGACGCCTTTTCCCCTCAAATCTGCCTCCACGTACGTTGATTCTAACCAAAATCAAAGCGAATACATCACAATATGCTAAGGGGACAATACCCAATCGAAAATTATCGAGAAATAGCAAAAATGTCGAAACTAGCAAAATCTGAGCCCCAGATCCACTTCTCGAAAAATTACAAAACTCACATTACCGGATTTCTCGTCTCGCCACGAGTCCATACATACCAAGAACTCCCAATTCCGAGCTCAAATGACCTATAAGATCTCAATTTGAAATATCAAAAACTCAAGCCCTAGTTCATCAATTTTAGGCTTAATTTCCTTGAATTTCTAGACCAATTTCACAATATAATCATGTTTTTTGTTTATAGGACTTACCTCCAGTCAATCCCCTTCGAAACCCTCTTCGAATGCTCCCAAAAAGCTCTCAAGGTGCTCAACAATGGAGGACAATAACCTTCAAGTCGTGGATGAAATGTTTGAAAAACGCACTTTGCCTGCCCATATTTTCCCTATGCGATGGCATACATGCCATTGCGATCGCATAGCACGAAAATACTTACCTCTGACTTAATCCTATCCGATCACATAAGGACCACGTGATCATATTGACCAAACAACTTCCACAGTGCGATCGCATACACACCACTGCGATCGCATTGAACTAATACACGATCGCATTGAACAAATGACCATGCCTCCGAAATCCCTCTATGCGATCGCAGCCCTACTCATGCGATCGCATAAAACAAATGCCTGCAACACTGATTTGCAATTTTCTGCAACATCCCAAGTCCAAAAATCTTCCGTTTAGCCATCGAAATCACCCCGAGGCCCGCAGGATCTCAACCAAAAGCATCAACACATCCTAAAACATCATAACTCGCTCCAATGATAAAAACACATCCAACAACACAAAAACCACCAATTCACGATGGAATAAAGTCTAGGTTCAACCAAGAGTTCCGAAACTCACATTCGATCGAAAACCCAACCAAACGACTTCGGAATGACCCGAAATTTTGGACGCATATCCAAAATCACGTAACGAAGCTATATAAACTCTCGAAATTCCATTCTATACCTCGGATCAAAATATCACCTATCAACCGCAAATTGCCAAAATACTAGTTTCACCAATTCAAGCCAAATTCCACTCCGGACCTCCAAAATCAATTTTGATCGCATTCTAAGTCACAAATCACCTCCCGAAACTAAACGAATCATAAGAAATCACATCCGAGCCATATAACTCATAAGTCAACGTCCGGTGGACTTTTCCAACTTAAGCCATCCTTAAAGAGACTAAGTGTCTCATTTTCCACCAATACCAATCTAAATCAACTCCAACACACCGATTATTGATAAAAAACACGAAGAACCAGAAAAGGGGACGGTAACACATGAGACGATGAGTCGTGTCGTCACACATACTTAAGCAAACCTTTCTTATCTCAAATTTAAATAATCTTTATCCATTTTCTTTTGTATGATGAAATTTTTGATTTTTCTCTCTCTCTATATGTTCCTTAGAATTAGCTTAATATTAAGCTTGACTACTCTCTCTCTCTCTCTATACATACATACATATATATATATACATACACACACACACACACACACACACATATATATATATATATATATATATATATATATATATATATATATATATATAATATTTTTTATTAAAATAGTTACAACAATTATTTATGTTGTTCTATTACTTTATAAATAATTTATATATATTATGTAAGGTCTTATTTTTATGCTTTAATTCTTAAGGTGATCAAATATTTAATATCTTACGTAAATTTTAGTTTTATTGTATATTTAACTTACTCCAAAGTATAAATAATCAAAGGCTATCTAAATTTACGTAATTCTATTTTTTTTTAATATTTTATTATAGTTTTAAAATTTATTCTATAACATCATATTTCTAGCTAATATAGAAGTAAGTTACGAGAGTTATGAGAGAGAGAGAGAGAGAGTGTATATATACACACACACATAGTAGATTTATCTAAGATCTGTTTAGATTATGTATAAGATTCACTCAAGTACTTCCATTAATTATATTTCTATTTATAATTTTTAGTTATTAATATTGTCTTAAAATTACCAAGTGGCTTCATTATTGCTTGCCACTTGGCTTAAACATAATGTATACTACCCTCCTTCTGATATAATATAGATGTCTCAATTTAAATAATTGAAAATCCTTTTTTTTCCTGGTGAAAAACTGTATACCGTAAAATCGGAGGGTCCAATTTTTTGTCACTACGACGCTTCATAAGCAAAATTCTATTGGCTCGAGATTATGGTCGATATTAACGCCTGGGCCTTGGGGCAGTGCAGATCGGTAGTCATGGTGAAAAAGTGGGAGGCTCCCAAGGCATGGGACTAAAGCTGACCTAGTCTATTTGGCTAGTTTAAGTCCATACCGTAGCATTAAATGTCTATATCACCCCATATTTTTGCAATAAATATATTTGTACTATGTTGGGGTTCCCTCTCATATATAAAGGGAATCCTTGTCATTTTTTGAGACATTTGATACTTAATATTGAATGTACAAGAATATTTTCTCTGCTCTCAAACATATTCTCTTAATCTATTGCTTGCATTTATTGCTTATATTCATTGTGTTGTAATTATTGTTCTTCATTTATTGCTCATTATTGATAATAAAAGGCTTTCATCAAAGCTATCATAACTGTTAATCGCCCCTCGATTGCTCCTAGCCAAACGTCCGACTCAACCTCGAGGCCCGTATACGCCAGCTCGAGACCTTGATTTTCAGCCATTCGGTTTGGTCATTATACTATATACAAGCTCTTATCTCATTTTCCAATTTCTTACTTAGTATCTATTCCCTAAACAACTAACATTAAAATATATAATGAATTTTTAGAACTACAAAATCAAATCTAATTGTAATTACTATTTTAAGGTAAATAGTTTGGCGCCCACCGTGGGGCCAAAAATAATAGTAAATATTTTCTTGTTGGTTCACCCCATTACACATATTATCTTTCACACTTTCTTTTTGTCCAAGATCATTTATTTTTGGTCAAAATATCTAACTCAGTGAATGCATATGAATACAACGGTCTTGAGGATCACAGAGAGAATGATGTAGCTATTCCAAGTATTAGCGCACCACCACAAATGTCACGACCCAAATCCACTAAGGATCATGGTGGTGCCGGACACCAATGTCAGGCAAGCCTGCTCAAATGATAAATAAAATCTCCTTTTGTCAATTACTTCATTATTTAGAAATTTTAAGGAATATAATTTCAAATCAAATTTAAAAGTTAAGCTATTAACACAATACTTCAAACCATCCCACAACCTGGTGTCACAAGTGCATGAGCATATACTGATAAGAGAAATAAAATACAACATCCGTCCAAAATACAATGGATTGAAAATAAATACAGTATAAAGAAAGGGACTACTCTAGCTGCGGCCGTCTCGAATGATGCAACTCACCTAATCCCGGAATCATCCGCGCTGCTATGACTAGCAGACCACTGGAGTCACATATACATCTGCAATAAAATGCACAGTAAGTGTAGTATGAGTACAAAAATTATGTGTACCCAACGAGTGTTCGCCTATATGGTCAACTTTGATACTTTCTAATAGTCCAATGATTATTTATACTTAACATATGTACCAAACAGTGGATTTATATTATAAACATGATTTTAATCCAGATAAAGGAAACAAGTAATCACATAATTATTTTATAGGAAATTTTCTGATATTCCTTTTCATTATTGAAAATATGATTTTGAGCCTGAGTGAGGCATGTAACAACTTAAAACAGTTCTCATGCAGCAATACAAGCATGCGCAAATTACACCGGGGCGATGACCCGATCCAACATAAATAAATGTGCACTTGCCAAGGGTCAACGACACACCTGTAGATCCATCTATTAGTCTACCGAGGAGTTCGGCCCGTTCCGAAGTAAACACACATAAACAGACAATCGGTTAAAAAGTGAACATGGAGCAAATGTCCAAGAAAAGTCAATTCTCTTTAATAAATGGAGAAAACTAAGCTTAAGTCTTTGTAGAAATCCATTTATTAATTTAATGTGATTCAAGCAATTCAAGTCATCAATGGGTTCACAATTTATCCAAGAATAACATGCTTTTGGGTCCTAGACTACCCGGACAATATTATAATAGTAGCTGCGTACGGACGCTCATCACCTCGTGCGTACGTAGCCCCCCACAAATAGGTGCATATAATCAATTTAACTCACATATAGGTTCCCCCTCACAAGATTAGAAAGGAGACTCGCCTCGCTCTGACGACTCATAACTGGCATTCTACATTCTTCCGAAAGATCAAACCAACACACATTGCTCCAAAAATAACCAGTGGTCATATAAATCCATTTAATATATGCTCATCTATACATTACTACCAAATTTATAACAATTCCTAACCCCGAACGAAAAGTTGACAAAAATGCCCTCGAGCCCACGTGCCCGGAATCTGAAGTTTCTCAAAGATAAAATTTTCCCATGACCTTAGGAACTCAAATATATAATTTTCTCTTAATACCATATAACAAATCGCGACTAAATTCCAGGAATACAATATTTATAGGTCTTTCCCTAACCTTTAATTTTCTACCCATTTAGATACTAATATCCACACATAATTAATGTATTTTAACTCATAATAGGTGGGGATAACATACCTTATCATTGATGATTAAAAACCCTCTCTTGAAGATCCCCAAAATAGCTCAAGCCATGAAAATATGAGAGAAATGACCAAAATTTGATTTTTAAAATAACTCTCTGCCCCTAGCCTTTTTGGCACATGTGTAACTTTTTCCGCTTCTGCGGTCTTGCATTTGCGGACACAACTCCGCTTCTGCAGACCAGGGCTCCAGCCCAGCTTTCGCTTCTGCGGTCCGAAAACCGCATGCGGTTCTGCATCAGTGGATCAAGGGTCGCTTCTGCGGTCCTGGCTGCCCTCATGCTCAGCCACTTCTGCGGCTTCCTCATCGCTTCTGCGGGGCTTCTTCTGCGATACAAATTTGCGCAGAAAAGGAAATACCAGATATCGGCCGCTTTATTTTTCTTAAATTCCATGTTTTGATCTGTTAACCACCTGGAATCCACCCGAGGCCCCCGGGACTCCAACCTATAATACCAATAAATCCCAAAACACATTACGGACATGCTCGAGGAATCAAATCACATCGAACAACACTAAAGTTGATAATCGACCTCCAATCCAAGCTTTATGAACTTTGAACTTTCAAACTTCTACTTTCGATGTTTAAACCTATCAAATCACGTTCGATTGACTTCAAATTTTGCTCACAAGTCATAACTGACATTACTAAGATATTCCAACTTTTGGAATCGCGTTCCGACCCTGATATCAAAAAGTCCACTCCCGATCAAACTTCTCAAAAACCTTTAAATTTCTATCTTGAGCCAAATGGCTTCAAAATAAGCTACAGGCCTCCGAATTCACTTCTGATCGCGCTCCCAACTCTAGAATCACCATACGGAGATATTCCCAGTTTCAGAATCCTAAGCGGACATCGATAACTCTGAAGTGCACTTTAAGCCAAACTTAAGAAATTTCTTCTAAAATTATAACTTCCACAATAGGCGCCAAAACGCTCCCGAGGTATCCAAAGCCCGAACCGGGCATACGCCCAAGTGGAAAATTATCATACGAATTTGCTGGAACCTTCAGATGCCAGTCCCATGATCGTTTACTCAAAAATCTGATCCTAGTTCATTCTTTTAACTTTAAGCACCCGTAATGAGATTTCTCTGCCCAAATCAACTCCGAACATGCCAAAATTCAATTCCGACCACGCGTATAAGTCACAATACCTTAAGTGAAGCTGCTTAAGGCCTCAAACCGGTGAACGACGCGCTAGGGCTTAAAACGACCGGGCGGGTCATTGCATTCTCTCCCACTTAAACATATCATCCTCGAACGTGCTGAGGACTATACTGAAGTAGCCTGAAATTGTTGTTTAGCACCATATGCACCTTCCCTTGCTACCACAACGTAGATAAATTTTAAAAATACTCATCTTTATTCAAGCAAATAAGCCTTAGAGCCCAATTCCAACATCCGGAATTCTATGCCAGGCATGTTTTCATCATAAGATGACCAAATAATTCACCACACGATGTACCCAACATAACTGCATAGCTTTGCTGAATTCACACTTTGCATCACTTTACCAATAGGCCTACAATAACATTTTCTGATTAACTTAGCAAAAATTCAATGAATCAGATGCTTTCATTGCACCTCATGACATATATAAGTCTTGTTATAACTTTTATAACACTAACACGATGGAAGAGATTCGTCGAAATTCATGACCAACTGCTGAATCAACAAATCATTGAGTCGATACCTCTGACAAGAACAATTACCACATTCTAAACCAAATAATGATCTGTGCTCTTTAACATACGTCATATAATCAGATTGTACTGATCCTAAATCCCTTAATCTCGTCTCATCCAGTACGAACCGCTCAGGCAATAAGTCATTCCGAATGCGATAAAAAAGTCTCATATGACGCCATAATGTGCCAATAAGCCACCAATCCGAACACAACATAAAAAGGAATTCGAACTTTCGAAGGAATTATCTAACCCCCGCACTAATAGGGACTTTCCTTAGAAGATAGGAAATGATGCATAGAAAAATAGCATATAGAAAAACAGATTCGACATCACACTGTTGCTGTGTGCAACCCGATCAAAATAACAAACCCATGGCAGCGTGCCACCCAATCCACACATAAATCTCACATAAGGAGATTGCACTTCGAGCTAAATGTGCTCTTTACAATAAAATTATCGAATTTCGAGCGCAATCATGCTAAGTTCATAATACCACCCCTGTGAAAACATAGAGAGCTATAGGGTACAAAACTCAAGCACAACTGAGGTGCGATACAAGATCTGGATCTCAAGAGCGATTATGCTCACATAACATAACCTCCACGTGGTACTTTAACACATAAGAATTTACCAAGTTTTCACACAACTCATACAGAACAATATATTATTCCCTGAAATAGCAGATGACAAAATAATACCACGACTGTTCCTCCATATGAAACGCTCGTTGAAGCAAATACAATTGGCCTGATATAAAGCCCTGCTCATATATAAATTAATCCACTGATCTCAAGCCAATTTCTGATTGCACCAACTTGTCTAATCACCATTTAAAGGTCCATAGTAACCCCCTTTCATCATATCACATAAAAACAACCATCATGACTGGAGCAACCTCCTCAGTTTACAACCCAATAAACAAAGTGCCCTCTAGGCATATATTCTAAAATTAATGGTATTACCGCAATCCTCATACTTGGTTTAAATCTTTAGCCACTCGAGTGACTACATGTCACACTTATACAATCTTCCCGTGGGACACTCTCTCACAATCTTCCGAAATAAATAACGGGTACGCAACTCTAAACCCCCGGACGCACTAATGCCTGAAAAGCGATCAAGAATCCTTAATCAGGATGAAAAGCCTCTCTCACAACTTGTTGATCTTAGGTAAGACTTAAGACAATACCAATTTACTTTAATCATCCAACCCTTTCCTTGTTCATTCGAGCCCGTGACATTCTTGTCAACACCGAGCTGCAACCTTGATACTCATTTAAAATTTCCATGCTACTCACCACACTCAATGTTCCAACATAGAATAGGACATGATTTTCATTATAACTCCGAAATCATTGATATTTTACACTTCATCCTATAAGAACTTAGCACTTAACTCACTTAAGGAAAATCATAGCAACACACAGGTAATTTTCCATAACAGTAAAATATGCAAATCTGCAAGTAGTGGTCCCAGCCACCATAGCCCTTCCAGAATCCGTTTCACTTAACAAGTATAATGGAATAATATTTCTGAATAACATCAATTTCGATAGCCGACAAGTTTCACACGTATCGCCATAAATCATACACATAACTTGTTCATGCGGAATGAGATCGCTGGACCCAATGTGCCAATTCAGCTATAGCTAATCAATTTACCTTCTACCAATTCATCCTTCCTTGCCTTAGAAATATGACTAACTCCATTCAACACATAACATACTCCATGTACACTCGCCCCGAGTTACCTTGAATCAAGAGACCAGGTTGTATCCATTCTCACGAACTATTCCATATCTCTCAAATGTTACACCACAAGTCAAAGTATCATAGAACATCCTGGGAACCTTCTCATAAGCTGCTACAAAGATTGATTCTTAACTATACTCATTGGCTCGAAATTATTGGTCACCACACATTAACTTCCAAACTCACTAGGACTATAATTGAGAACCACTTGCTCTGACTTGGTCCCAAATCTAACTCACTCCATAGATCCTTTAACACATGAATACTCTCTCGGCAAAGCACTCGGCGAAATCAGTTTCCTCTGAAACCTACATCAATACGAGGCATAAATCCTCAATCTTTTTCCAAGTCCAAACATGTGCCAATAAGGCCAACCATAGCATGCCTCCAACAATTCACTTGCTCAAATTACCACTTATGGTCTTCTCTCATAGCTAAAATAACCCATCAATATGCAAATAATCAGAAATCATGCAAATAGTTAATCATACTGCCCAATTATAAGCGGTGGGAATCTCCTACTTACCTTGAAGCCATCATTTCACAATTCTTGAGTTCGGCCAACCTTTTTACCTCTTATTGACATACCATCGCGCCAAAAGTTATCAAAATTTCTCGGAATCTTCCTGTAAATCCCCATCTTTCATTCTGAATCATTAACCATATCCTCACGACTGATTTCTCTCTTGAACCACTAATATAATTCTTTGCATATGCTTCACCAACCATGCAACTGCTAATCCTGCTCACAGGGAATAACCCACCTAGGGGAATCACCCCCATCATCTTCCCATGCAGCTGCACGGGATACATTCACTTTGACACTAATAGCCCATCCTGAGTCCGAGCTCACCTTCCAGTTGCACAAGTCCATTTTTCCCTCGTGGACATTAATTAAATGTGTGACAACATCCTTTCCAATTCAGGGTTATGCTGCCCCCTCCTCCATTTCAAGCAGCTCCTCTCTGCCATATCAATCTCCTGTCGTATAATAGAACGTACTTCATATTATACCCGCATGCTTCAATCAGCCAATCATCAAAATCCCCAATTCGATCCAAACTCTCCTCAAGGTGCATAGTCATCCTACTGCCAAGCCCATATGCAACACCTACCAATCTCCCACTTTGGCGGAACTCATCCCCTTTATCGGTCACTCGACCTTGCTTCTCATATGTGTCCTTATAGAAATTTTCAACATTGCGTGACACTTCCCACATTTCCTTCCTCATACTTTACCGCTCAATTATTGCCTTATATAAAATCTATCTTCGTGGCAATTGAATCGACCCCTGCTGCTAACTTTAAACTTTTCCAATTGTCATCTTTCTCGAGCCATCAACATTAGAAATTTTGATTCGATCCTAGACCACTGCACCATGCGACAACTGAAAGTTGTATCCCCAATATTTTTTCCATAATATCCTGCCATAAAGGTGAATTGTTGCAGATTATAACACTAACAACTTAGTACGTTCAGTCGGGAACATGACACATTCTCATAAAAGAAAGCCTAACAAGCCTCATTACTTCCACCAGCCCACATCTGACCATTGTTAGTCCGACTGCCTTTTCCCCTATAGGGAATAAAATACTGAATCCATTGATTACATGCTGAGTAAACCTCCCTTCAATTCATTCATTACCTCGACACATGGATAAACATCCTACCATCACACAACACTGCAGAATAATCGCTTATAAGCATCATGGAAACCTGATCCTAGCCTCAACGCTCTTAGAAGTTCTGTTACTAAGCTGAAATAATAGAATATCCTTCCATAATGCGACTATATAGTCCAACCAACTATAACGGGAAAATCATCCCGCACCATATTTGTAGTACCATTTAAAATTTTCAAATTCTCGATTTTTAGCAAGCGCTCATGTCGCGTAAGATTGAGTAAGAAGGAATCAAAGGCATAAGCCTCAAAGGAATCGAACCACACGATAAGGAAATCAAGAAGGGAAGTACTCCTAACAGTGCTGTAGCCTCTCGAGGATAAGTACAAACGTCTCTGTACCGATCAGCGAGACTCTATTAGACTTGCCCATGAGTTGGGAGACCGACGGGAACCTAGTGCTCTGATACCATGTTGTCACGACCCAAACCTAATAGGTGTCATGGTGGGGCCGGACACCGTTATCAGGCCAGCCTAATCAAATGCTAAATTAAATCTCATTCTATAACTTTTGAAATCATGATTTTCCCTTCATTATTTAGAAATTTTAAGGAATATAATTTCAAATAAAATAAAAGTTAAGAATTAAAACAATACTTTAAACCATCCCAGAACTGCTGTCACAAGTGCATGAGCATCTTTTGATAAGAGAAATAAAATACAACATCCGTCCGAAATACAATGGACGGAAACTAATTACAGTATAAAGGGAGGGACTACTCTAGCTACGGACGTCTCGAATGATGCAACTCACCTCGTCCTGGAATCATCCGGCTGCTATGCCTAGTAGACCACTGGAATCACATATACTTGTGCAACAAAATACACAGCAAGTGTAGTATGAGTACAAAAACAATGTGTACCCAATGAGTATCCCGCCTAACCCTAAAGGGGTAGAGACAAGATGGTCAACTTTGACACATTCTAATAGTCCAATGATTATTTATCCTTAACATATGTATCAAGCAGTGGATTTATATTATAAACATGATGTTTAATCCAGATAAAGGAAACAAGTAATCACATAATTCTTTCATAGGAAAGTTTTAAAAATTCCTTTTCATTATTAACAATATGGTTTCGAGCAAGAGTGAGTCATGTAACAACTTAAACAAGTTCTCAAGCATCAATACAAGCATGTGCAAATCACACCGAGGCGATGGCGCGCCTATAGATGCATCTGTTAGTTTACCGAGGGCGTTCGGCCTGTTCTGAAATATACACACACTGACAGACAATCAGTCAAGAAGTCAACATGGAGAAAATATCCAAGAAAGGTCAATTCTCTTTAATAATTTGAGAAAACTAAGACAACGTCTTTTTAGAAATCCATTTATTAATTTAATGTGATTCAATCAATTCAAGTCATCAATGGGTTCAGAATTTATCCAAGTATAACATGCATTTGGGTCCTAGACTACCCGGATAATAGCATAATAGTAGCTACGCACGGACTCTCGTCACCTCGTACGTACGTAGCCCCCACAAATAGGTGCACATAATCAATTTAACTCACCAGTGGGGTAGACTCCCCCTCACAAGATTAGAAAAGAGACTCACATCGCTCTGACGACTCATAACCAACATTCTACATTCTTCTGAAAGCTCAAACCAACGCACAATGCTACAAAACTAGCCAATGGCCATACAAATCCGTTAATATATGCTCATCTATCCTTTACAACCCAATTGATAACAATTCCTAACCCCGAACAAAAAATTGACAAAAATGTCCTCGGGCCCACGTGCCCGAAATCCGATGTTTCTTGAAGATAAACTTTTCCCATGACCTTAGGAACTCAAATATATAATTTTCTCTTAATACCATATCAGAAATCGCGGCTAAATTCCAAGAATAAAACATTTCTAAGTCTTTATCTAACCCTCAATTTTCTACCCATTAACATGTTAAAATCCATACATAATCAATTTATTTTAACTCATAATAGGTGAGGATAACATACCTTATCATTGATGATAAAAACCCTATCTTGAAGCTCCCCAAAATCGCTCAATCCATGAAAATATGAGAGAAATGACCAAAATGATTTTTAAAATAACTCCTTGCCCCCAGCCATTTTCGTTCATGCGGAACTTTTTCCTCTTCCGCGGTCTCGCTTTTGCAGAAACAACTCTGCTTCTGCAGACCAGGGCTCCAGTCCAGTTTTCGCTTCTGTGGTTTCGCATCAACGGATCAAGGGCCCCTTTAGCGGTCCTGGCTGCTCTCATGCTCAACTGCTTCTGCGGCTTCCTTCTCGCTTCTGTGGGGCCGCTTCTGCAGTCCCATTTCCGCAAAAGCAGAAATACCAGATATCAACTGCTTCATTTTTCTTAAATTCCATGTTTCAATCCGTTAACTACCCGAAATCCACCCGAGGCCCCTAGGACCCCAATCAATCATACCAACCAATCCCAAGACACATTGCGCACATGCTTGAGGCCTCAAATCACATCAAACAGCGCAAAAATTGACAGTTGACCTCCAATCCAAGCTTTATGAACTTTGAACTTTCCAACTTCTACTTCCGTTGTTTAAACCTATCAAATCATGTCCGTTTGACTTCAAATTTTTTCACACAAGTCATAAATGATATTAGGAAGCTATTCTATCTTTCGAAATTGGGTTTTTGACCCTGATATTAAAAAGCCCACTCCCGATCAAACTTCTCAAAAACTTCAAATTTCTATCTCTAGCCAAATGGCGTTAAAATGACCTACGGGCCTCTAAATACACTTCCGATTGCGCTCCGAACTCCAAAATCACCATACAAAGCTGCTCCCAGTCTCGGAATTCTAAACGAACATCGATAACGCTGAAATTCACTTTAAGCCAAACTTAAGAAATTTCTTCAAAAATTCTAACTTCCACAATATGCGCCAAAATGCTCCCGGGTTATCCAAAGATCGAATCGGGCATACACCCAAGTTCGAAATCATCATATGAACATGGTTGAACCGCCAGATCCCAATTTTGAGATCGTTTACTTAAAAAACTGATCCTTGTTAATTATTTCAACTTTAAGCTCCCGAAATGAGAATTCTCTTCCTAAATCAACTCCGAAATTCCCAGAATTCAATTCTGACCACGCGTATAAGTCACAATACCTAAAATGAAGCTGCTCATAGCCTCAAACTCTTGAAGAATGTGCTAGGGCTAAAAACGACCGGTCGGGTCGTTACAACTAAACCCTGAGGACGCACCGGAGTCAATCCCCGTTGATATAGTCTCACGTGATGCCAAACATGTCGATATAATCTCCCACATTACCAGGAGCATACGCCAAGGAAACGAACAAAAAGCTCATAAAACACCAGCTAGGGAAGAATAAGAGGTTAGCCCTCACGTTATTTTTGAAATGTTACAATGACAATAGCTGGCGATTTCTCAGCTACAAAGACACTAGAAAACTCCCAACATAGTAGCACTGGAAATGACTTCCCCAGCAGAGTATGGACCAAAAAATCAAGTAACAACGGGTCGTCAGCTGACCCAGTTCTCATAAAGATGCTCGATGACCTTACAAAGAGGATTGATTCGAGTGAGAAAAAGATAAAAGCAACCTATAAGAAGGTAGAAACCTACAACTATGGGGTTGATTAAGTCCCAGGCGCACCTCCGGTCCTGAAAGGTGTAGATTCGAAGAAGTTTGTTCAAAAGCCATTCACGCGGGAAGCTATTCTGAAACCCATTCCAAAGAAGTTCAGAAGGCCTGACCTTCCGAAGTACACTGGAACCTCGGACCCCAACGAGCATGTCACTACTTACACTTTTGTTGTGAAAGGCAATGACCTGAGGGACGATGAGATCGAATTTGTCCTGCTAATGAAGTTCGGGGAAACACTCTCGAAAGGGGCCATGATGTGGTATCACTACCTAGATTCAAACTCTATAGACTCATTTTCCATGCTGGAAGATTCTTTTATAAAGGCACATGCCGGTGCCATAAAGGTAGCTACAAGGAAATCCAATGTCTTCAAAATCATGAAAAGGGAGAACAAGATGTTGTGAGAGTTTGTATCTTACTCTCAAGTGGAACGAATGGAACTACCACCGGTCTCCGATGATTGGGTGGTGCAGGCCTTCACTCAGGGTTTGAATGAGCGAAGCATGGTAGTTTCAAAGCAATTGAAGCAGAACTTAGTCGAGTATCTCGCCGTGACTTGGTCGGATGTCCACAATCGATATCAGTCAAAATAAGGGTCGAAGACAACCAATTAGGAGACCCTTTGGTCTTGGTATATCCTAGCAGGCTTTTGGCAAAGGAGACAAAGCCAAACAAGGAAAGATACAAACCATACACTGAAGATAGAAGAAACGCCCTGAGGCCCAACATACCCCACAACGACCGCAGAATCGATCGAGGCCAAAACCCCTGGGGACTTGTCAGTAGAGTAGGATTCAATAGGCACACAGGGCAGACAAAAGAACCTCGCTTGTCGGAATATAATTCCATCGCCAGCGTTTCATACATCATATTTTCCATCAGTAAAATCAGAGACACCGGGTGGAAGGCCTGTACAATCAGATTATTCACCAAGGAACCATAACTTAGTGTGTGAATTTCACAACGCATACAGTTACAGGACCAAGAACGCCAACAAATCCGGAAAGAAGTACCTCGACTACTCAGCAAAGGTCATCTCTGAGAATTCCTCAAGGACAAGCCAAAATTAGTTACGGGAAAGAGAGGACACCAAGAAGAACAAATCGGATGAGCCATAACATGTCGTCCACATAATCCTAGGGGGTATCGATTCTCCAAGAGAACCCATTATCAGAAGAACAAAAATATCCATCACCAGAGAAAAGTGAACTCGAGGTTACATACCCGAGGATGCTCTTAGATTCAGCGACGAGGCCATTGAGACCTTGTCTCGGCCTCAACATGATGGATGGGTAATCTCATTTCTTGTAAATACATATTAAATTAAGCGTGTACTTGTGGATCTAGGTAGCTCGACCAACATTATTAGGTAGAGGGTGGTAGATCAGCTCAGACTACTTAACCAGATCATGCCCGACTCTCGAGTCCACAACGGGTGATAGAGCAGCTCAGATTACTTAACCAAATCATGCCCGCCTCTCGAGTCTACAGCGGGTTCAACATGGCGAGTGAAATAATGAAAGGGGAAATCACCTTCCTGTCAACATGGCCAGCACAACCCAAAATGTCAAATTCCATGTCATCGAAGGAGACATGAAGTACAACTACTTATTCGGAAGGCCATGGATACACTGCATGAGAGCAGTACCATCCATCCTCTATAAAGTGATGAAATTCCCAACAAAGAATGGGATAAAAATCGTCTATTGGGAATAACATGCAACAGAAGAGATATTTGTGGTTCACGATGAAGCACCAACACCGATACCTCCTCCGTCGAAGGAACCAAAGGATAAGAAAATAGTAAAATAGCGATAAAAAGCAATATTCTTGGCTGTGACCAACTAAACAAAAAATAGGACCGTACCGAGTCCTCATAGCAAACTATTGAACCATATCGATGTCTGAAGCGCCGTCAGACTAATGTATGATCATCACTCTTTTTTATTTAATATTATGCTAACCTGAGTGCAGGTATCCGATCAAAACGACCGAAGTACTTTCCAGCTCGAAGGCCTTAGGTTCAAAAAGATTTTACGGACAAGGTTTTTAACAAAGCAACATATATAAGCTACGTAAGGAAGTCTAAACAAGTATTCGAGGATGTGTTGAATGGGGTATCGATCAAAAACTAATGTACCAGGCCAAAAGGTCGAATGAACCATGTAAGTATAGAATAACCGAGCCCTTACCAACAATAACATGTATACTTGTACCAAGTAATCAAAGAATACTTTCCAAAGCATTTTTTGCATTTCAAAAAAACTCAGTAGTTTTGCAAAAATGTCTCCAGAGCCAAAAATGTCCTGAGCACTAGGGGAATGGCGTCAACAATTCGAAGCTGTATGACCTCCGGGTTGGATTTTCAAACTCGCAATCCCTCAAGGTTGTACAAGCCAACTAAGGCGACTTGAGGATGCCTGGCCATTGATATAAAACAATAGGCCTTCAATTACTTTGAAAATACGTTGAAAAGAGCCGGTTAAACATGCTACCCTCGATATAGGCAAAAGAGCTTCAACCATGTCATCTCTAACTATAAGATTCTAGAAACTCATCCACTGAACCAAACCTCCTGAGGTGCTCCACCATCACCATATAACGACTCACAGTCAAGGTTTTTATCAAACCGTTGAAGAGTCAGTAAACACAATTTCAAAAGCCATTAATGAGGCAAAAATAAAGCCTACTAGAGGTTGTACCAAACCAATGTATAAGAGCCACTGTCGCTAGCCCATATAGAATCCATACCAACCCAATACGTAAGAGCCACTTCTGCCAGCCCATAGGAGAGGTCGAACTGACCCAATGCGTAAGAGCTACTGCCGCCAGCCCATACTAGTGGTCGTCATGACCCAATGCGTAAGAGCCACTGTCGCCAGCCCATAATAAAGGTCGTACCAACCAAACACACAAGAGCCTAAGGACTAGCTTCAAATTAAAAAAAAACTTAAGGTCAAATGATCTCGAGTCGAAACCTGACTCGGAGACTGAACACGAAATAGTTAACTAAATATGCCTAAGAGGACAAGCATTAGAGCTCAAACATCGGCTTATTGTTGATACCCAATTTTTTTCATAGGTATTTTTGTACCTCAAAATATTTCCAAAATAGCGTACGCGTGCATATATAAGCACACCCAAGGGTTTTGGTACTTTTCAATATTTTTAATATTTTTAATCCCATTTCCTGCCTATTTTAATACCACAAATTCAAGAATTGTTCCCAAAATTATTATTTTTGGATAATAACTTATTTCACTCTCATATTTACACCAAAATACAATTAAGGTAATTTTTGTATATTTGATATTTTAAATGCTAAATTGCATGTTGTCACACCTCCTTTTTTACTATACCCCATAAGGACATAAATGAGTTTTCCACTTAAAGGACAATAGGAAAGGATTTATTATTTGGATCGGAGTCGCCACTTGGGAGGTTAATGGTAAAATATGACTCCGTGAATCAAAAATTCGAGTAAGGAATTCTTCAATCCGGGAGAAGGTGTTAGGCATTACCGGATTTCGTGGTTCTAGCAGGGTTAAATGTTATATTTGGAATATTTATCTAATTTCAAAAAATGTTTTAGCTTATGTGCTTTTAACCGTAAACCGCTTTTATTATTATTTTAACGAAAATTGCAACATCGTGAAAATGCGTCTCGAACCACGTCACATAAATGTACTCGTGGTTGTTAAAACATTTTGACTTCATTGAAATTTAGATTTGGGTCACATAAATGCGCACCCGAGGTTAGGAAGGTAATATTATTAAATGCGCGCCTAAAGTGACTAGTGCATTATTATCTTTGGGCAGGCCATGAAATTTGTTAAACGGCTCATCCCGAATTCTAAGTATTTTAATGCAGACATTTATTAGGGACTCCAAAATTATGCATTTTATTTGGCGAGGCGAGGCTCATTTAATATTTAAAAGGCAGGCATAAAGCAATCTATTATTTTCTACTTAATTTGTCTCTATTAATAAAGAAAATCCTTAATTAATTATTATTGTTTAAGAACCATTATACCTAGATCCACGATCCTCATTCAACAATTTCTTTAGGCCTCAAACTCATCACAATAAGAGCAGAACACGATTAAATTCAAATAGGCTTCTAACGGACGCATGTAGGCCCAAAGTTATCAATCAAATTTAAGAATGGTCAAGTACCATTCATTCAAATCGACGCCCGGTTGAACATTCAATTGACAAATAAAATTGGTACTGATTTCCATCTCAAACCGTTACGCAAGGAATTTCAAACCTTATTGAGCCTAATCATCTCACTAAAATCCAAGGAAAGCAATTTGATACATGATTCGATCAGATTTGATTTTAAATTCTAAAGATCAGATTTCTTTATTTCTTTATCTATTGGTGAATTACTAAATATTACTAAAGGTGAAAAATAAACTGGAATCATGATTCAAATTCGACAATAAAAGCAGCATGATTATGTGACTTCATTTAACACTATATATGAACAGATTTAACATTATTTTCGGATTACTTCGAACTAACATTAATCATTCAAGAGACTCACGATTTCATAACAGAACTAATGAATAGAAAATTGAAACATAAAACCATTTGAACCCATTTTCGTAACACAGAAAACAAATCGAATGTTAACTCTCAAGAATCTGAAAGGTACAGTCTATAAAGTCCAGTACAATCCATATGAATAAAATAGTCCTAACAGTCTAGAAATAGTTTCAATTCAACAGGTATAATACAAACAAACTAAAGCTATATAACTATACGGCATTTGCTAGACTACAACTATAAGCATCCAAACTAGCATAAATCCGAAAATATGATTTCATTTCATTCCAATTTGAGGATGCATCAGGGTGAATTCAAGCGTGTACCTGAGATTGGAAATTAAGAAGAATGCAAAGTCAGCAATTGAGTTAACAGACAACAGTAACCCATGAATTAGTTCTAAATCTAGTAATAGACCAATCAACACAACAATTTCAGGAACAAGATCAAAAACCTAGTGATAGATCTAAATAACAACAATTTATACCAATGAAGCATCCCAAAACCAACTTGAACACACTCACAGTAGCTTAAAACTCACAAAATCGAGCTAGGAAAGAAGAATCAACAAGTGAAACTCAAACTTGAACCAATGACATTTCAATGCAACAGATTTTGGATTTTTTTATTACCTTTTATGTGTATTTTTGGGAGATTTTTAAATGAGAGAAGAAAATCTCGTATTCCAGATTTGATTTCTAATCTGAAATTCAACTTTTTGAGCTTTCAGACTTAGGAATTTTGGGGGGTGGGGATTTTCGGAGGTGGAAAAACTTTTTTCTCAAGGCATCGGACATGCATGTGTTATAGGCAAAGATGAGGGTAGCCCTCAATTTTCTGATATTTTCCATTAGTCCCTATTTATTTTCATATTAGTCTTATACCTATTGACTTGTTTCTCAAGTTAGTATACTATATTTCTTGCAATTACAACTAAAACCCTAGTCTAGAATGTCCTAAAAGACTCTAATATTAACTACCATGTTATACCCCATCCCAAATACCTAAACTACCTCTGAACTTTAATTAAAATTACAACTATAACCAAACAGTTTTCTAAGCTCGGAATTGCCAACTATTCAAGAGTAATCCCAATTTAAACTCTTATTGAAAATTGAACTCAGAATTAATGACCAAACTAACTATCAAAGGAAAAACTAACAAAAAAAAAAGAAAAAAAAAAGGAAAAACTAGCACAAGTTACTGATTAAACAGAAACTGAAATAACTAGCAATTAACCTAAACTAAAGGAATACATAAAAATTAATTCGAACAAAACTTAATAAAACTAATTAATATATTATCAAAAGCTTACCTTAAAAATCAAACTAAAATTAGGAATTGAAAGAAATTAAATCAAACAAACAACTACAATTAATCAAAACAAATCAGGACACAAGATTAGAACAATATTGACAAAAAATAAAACGTGAATTAAACTAGACATTAACAAATATGAGAACAGAATCAAAAGAAAGAATTCAAATAAAGAAAATGGAAAAACTCAAAAACTCACTGGTTCGTCTTCCAAAATTCGGCTAACTTTCAGATTTCAAATTCGGCCATCTCTGGTGAGACTTGAGCTCTACTAAAGATGAATTCACTACGAGGGAGACGAGGGGGTCACTTGGTGTAAATTTGGCGAAGTTTGGGAAGACTAGGGTTTTGGCCAAAATTTTAAAACTAATATTCGAGCAGTTTGGGTGAGATTTGATGGACGGGATTTGGGAGGTTTGATAGAGGAGATCAAGGCGGTTCTATGGTGTAAATTTGGTAACATTTGGATTACTTTAGGTTTTGGCCGGAAAACATTGGTCAAGCATTCGACGAGTTTGGCTATGATTCGAGGAAAATGGGTTCTGGATTTGGAGAGAGTGTAAGGAAAGGAGTGAAGGTGTATTTTTGGGGTGATTTAAAGATGGGCCGCTGGAGGCAATGATTTTTGGCCGGTGGTAGAGAGCGGCGTTACACAGGGTTAATTGGGAGAGACGAAACGGGGGGGGGGGGGGGGGGGAAAACGAAAGGTTCATATTTTTTGACCCAGAGTTGAGAGCCGTTGATCTAATGAACCTAGAAGGTCTAGACTTGTTTGGCACTAAACATGGTCGTTTAAGAGGGGGATGGGATGGACCGGGTAGTGGATTGGATTTGACCGGTTTTGGGGCTATATATTACTTGGTCCAGGCGGACTTTAATTACAAATGGCCAAATTCCGGGTCCTTATTGAGACGTCCCCTTTTTTAATTCTTTTTCTTCTTTTATTGCTTTTATTTATTTTATTTTTCTTTTGTACATTTATATTTTTTACGATTTCATTAAAATACTAAATTAAAACTAAAAATTAAATTAATACTAAAAACTAGATTTCCAAATTTGCATACACTAACTCCTAATTTAAATGCAAACTAAGACAAATTTTAGCTAAAAATATAAAAATGACCATTTTGTTATTTTCTTCTTTGTAAAATAACCTAATCACTAATTAATCCAAAAAGGTGAAATAAAACCCTAAATACAAGTGCCAAGTATTTTTTTGTATTTTTTATTAATTAAAATGCGCAAATAAAAATGCAAACAATTAACAGAAATAACACAAAAATTAACAAAATTAAAAAATAATGAAAGAAATTATTTTGTTTGAATTTCTAGGAATAAATCGTATATGGCGAAAATCACGTGCTCACAGCTGCTCCTCTTTGTCCGGAAACACGAAGAATTTCCATGCAAATATAAGTGAGCAGGATCGAGTGATTTTTGCCCATTTGAATATTCCGTGTGAAGAATTTTGAAAGATTTGACCGCATCCTGCTTCAGAGGTTGCCTACATATCCTTGGCTAAAAAGGAATCATGTTAGTGTAGTTCGAGAATGTATGGTGGCTGGGACTACTAAGAGCTATGATTTTACTGCGATTATTGTTGCTACTACTTGTTGACCTCCCTTATTCCACCATGTCAAAAATAAAAAGAAGCTATGCTAAGCTATGAACTACGAATTACAAAAGTCCTATCTAAATTCTTCAAACTTGATCTTGTGTTCGATGTTGCCTTCTTGTCTTATGTTCTCTTGGTGAAATCCATTATTGCCATTTCAAATTGCAAACTGAGATGTTGTCCCTTCACTTCAAACTGTTGAACTTGAATGTATTCCTCTTTTGTACGTGTGGGCTCCCAACATCAAAACTTGAACTTGAAAGTATTCCTCTGTTATCCAGGTGAGCTCCTGACTGCTGAACTTGACATTGAATGTATTCTTCTGTGATATAGGAAGGCTCCTGAATGCTGAACTTGAACTTGAATGTATTCCTCTATTATCCAGGCGGGCTCCTGACTACTGAACATGAACTTAAGTGTATTCCTCTGTTATCCAGGCGGGCTCCTGACTACTGAACCTGAACTGAAATGTATTCCTCTGTTATCCAGGCGGGCTCTTGACTTTAGAAAAATAGACAAAAAAATAAAACTTTCTTCCCCAATTTGGAAACTAGGCGTCACGTTACCAAATACTAATGAGAATTTGAAAGCTAAAACATCGAATTGTGATAGCTCTATGATATGGGCGGTTTCCTGACATCAAGATTTGAAAATGCATTCCTCTGTCATCCGGGCGGGCTCCTGAATTTTGGAATTTTAATTGTATACCTCTGCTCTCCATGCGGGCTTCTAGCTTCTCAAATTTGAATTGTATACCTCTTTTCTATGTGGGCTCCTGACTGTTGAAACTTGAAATGTATGTCTCTGTTCTCTAGGAGGGCTCCTGGCTGCTGAAATTTTAAATGTATGCCTCTTTTCTCCAAGCGGGCTCCTGACTTCGAAAACTTGAACTTTATGCCTATGTTCTCCAGGCGGGCTCCTGACTTCAAAATAGACAAAGAAATCAATTGAAAACAAAAATTTGAATTGTAACACATCTTTTATTCAGGCGAGCTCTTGACTGCTGAAAGTTGAAATGTATATCGCTGTTCTCCAAGCAGACTTCTGATGTCAATAAAATAGGCAAGCAAAGAAAATGTCCTGCCGCAATTTGGTAGCTGGGTACATGGGTGAATTTTAAACTGAATCACATTACCAAATATTACCAAGGATTTGAAAGCTATGTCCTCTTATCAAGGGAGGTCATTACAACTCCGAACAATTACGAGACTAAGTTATATCTTTTGAAGGTATTTCTTTCACTACATTATGCTATCTACACAGGTTTTTGAACTACATCCTATTATCCAGGAAGGTCCTAACAATTCCTACTTGAATTTTATCCTAGACATTCCAACTTCAAAACCAACTTACATTCCCCAATGGTATACTTGATTATCCTGTGTCTTAATCAAACCACACTTTGCGGTCAAATCTGATTACTACTTGTTTTTCCCTTGTGGAGAGTTCCTCCAGAATAATTGATTTTTCTGCCCATGTTTGAATCAAAGAAAATTTTGTCATTTTAAAATGGTGGTTAGTTGATGACATTCTTGCTAAAAATCATTCCACAACATCGCTTTGTTTCTTCCTCGAACTGGCCTTGAATCGCTTGCCTTTCTTCCCGACTTTCAATCCCCTGACTTTGACAAAATGAGTGTTGTGTACCCATGTTTTTGTTTCACTCTTCTAACCCCTTTATCTGAACCTTTGCACTTCCCACGACATTTCCCAACCATTCCATCGATGACACTTCCAGTGATTCCTTATATTCCACCTTTCATCATGTTGACCACACTGTGCTTTACGTTTTTATGGAAGCTGGTAGCGAGATTTGAAATCCTTTCCCACTTGCAAGATTGACATTGAAACATTTTAGACAAATAAAACCCCTCCAAAAAAATTAAATGCAATGACTTTACGAGTTAAGGATAAAAAGAATCCAAAACCGGATGAGTGCTAAAAAAAGTAGGAAAATAAACTTATCTAACAGGAACAGCTGGTACCAATGCTCATGACATGCACTTCTGACTAATCGGCCCAATCTGTCCAATTAATCAGCTTTCGACCATATTTTGTTGCCCCAGAATTTTCATCACTTGATTACTTTACCAAAACCTTGACCTTGTTCAACATGCGGTGTTTTGAAATAGTTCTCCACCAGCAGAACACTCTCAGCTGTTCACTTCTTAAATCACTTTCTCCTCAAGGTGCCCGTGAGGGTTATCACCAATAAGACTCTCTCATTACTCTCAAATCTCGTCACCTTGCGGTGCCTGCTAAGGTTTTCACCAATAAGACTCTCTCATTTTAATTTCTCTCATCTCCCGTCGCCTTAAGGTGCCCGTGAGGGTTTTCACCAATAAGACTCTCTCATTACTCTCAAATCTCGTCACCTTACGGTGCCTACTAAGGTTTTCACCAATAAGACTCTCATTTTTTAATTTTTCCTACTTGGACCAGAGTGTTTCCCTAGATATGAATTACCTTTACCTCCTTGACTTGGAATTTCTCAAAGACTGATCGGAAGGTCTTTCTTTAGACCTTAATGTGCGCTTTTGGACGGTTTTATAAAGAAATGGTATAAAAGGCTCAAAAACAATTAAAAATGGGTTAAAATTACAACTTACGGAATCAGATCCTTCACAACAACCACAACTTCTGCCCAGTTTCTTGCTTTGGGACTTTTTGATTTTCATTTTGGTATGACTAAACCTCATAGAGGCTACCTACGTACCCTTTTGGGATCGAGTCAAACGTAGTTCACGTCATAGAAACTATTGTTGTGTTTCTCTTATTTTCTTTCTATTTTTCTTCCTTATTTCCTTTCTTTGTCTTTATTTTTTTTTCTTTTCTTTTCTTTCTTCTTTTCACTTTTCATTTTTCTTCTTCTTTGTTTTCTTTGTTTTCTTTTCACTTTTCATTTTTCTTCTTCTTTTCTTCTTTTTTTCAATTTTCTTTTCTTCCGCACTTGCGTTTCTAAATTATTCTATTGATTCCGAAAAAGGATTATGAAAGAAGATAAACAAGGCTGAAAAAGGGATAACAAGGGATAAAGTGTTTAGATAGCCGAATAAAACACCTTCGTCATTTCAATCTTCAAAATATGCCTAATACAAACAATTTTATTCAAAATGAAGAAATCATACATAGTATCTCTTGGCTGTATCAGAATTAATAGCCCTCTCCACATATTTTCCTTCCACATTTGTCAAATATAATGCACCATTAGACAACACTCTAGTTATAACAAATGGCCCCTGCCAGTTTGGGGCGATATTTCCTTTGGCTTCAGCCCAATGATGCAAAATACGTCTCAGTACTAACTTTCCCACATCAATCTTCCTCGAGCCCACATTATTTTTGCACTCTAGCCATTCTTTGTTGGTACAATTGGCCATGACACACTGATGCAAATCTTTTCACATTGTTCAAACTCAATTGTTCCAAGTGGGTTTTCACCCATTCATCATCAACGATTTTGGCCTATGCAATAATTTGAAGGGACATGATTTCCACTTCTGTGGGTATCACTGCTTCAGTTCCATACACCAATGAATAAGGAGTTGCCCCTACTGAGGTACGAACAGTGGTGTGGTACCCCAATAATGCATAAGGCGTCTTTTCATGCCACTACATAGAACTTTCTACCATTTTTCGAAGTATCATCTTTATATTCTTGATGGCCGCCTCAAACACACCATTTGCCTTAGGGCAATATGGGTTAGAATTGCAATGGGTAATCTTGAACTGCTCACATGTTTCCTTCATCAGATGACTGTTGAGGTTGGCTCCATTGTCTGTAATGATCACCTTTAGTATCCAAACCGACAAATAATGTTTACATACACAAAATCCACCATATCTTTCATGGTCACGGAATTGAATTTTTTAGCCTCTAGCCACTTGATAAAATAATCTATAGCCACCAAAATGAACCTGAGCCCATTTGTCGCCGCTGGTTCAATTGGCCCAATAACATCCATGCCCCATGCAACAAAAGGCCACGGCGGGGACATCGTGTGTAACTCCGAGGATGGAGAAATGAATTAAATCTCCATGTACTTGACACTGATCACATTTGCGTACGTAGCTGATGCAATCCCGATCCCTAGTTAGCCAATAATTACCTGCTCGGAGAATCCTCTTTGCTAAAACATACACGGTCATATGCGGGCCACAAACTCTGGCATGTACCTCAGTCATGATAGATCTGGCCTGTCTCGGATCAATGCATCTTAACAACCCGAGGTCTGGAGTTCTTTTGTACAACACTTCTCCACTAAGCGAAAAACCCGCTTGCCAACCGTCGAATTGTTCTATTCTGGTAAGTTGTGGCTTGTACCGGATACACCCCCATCTTGATCTATTCCTTGATTTCATGAAACCATAGCTCACCATCAAGTTCCTCTTCCACCATACTACAATAAGCATGCTGGTCATGGACCTGAATCTTCAAAGGATCCATGTAAGCCTTATCCAGATGGTGCAACATTGATGCCAAAGTAGCCAATGCATCGGCAACCTCATTATGAATCCTTGTAATGTGCCAGAACTCTATTGACTGAAACAGTTAACAAAGATCATGAAAACATTGTCGGTAGTGTATAAGTTTTAAGTCTTGTGTTTCCCATTCTCCTTGAATTTGGTGTACCAGTAGGTCCAAGTCACCCATGACCAAGACTTCCTGGACACCCATATCTACGGCTAACCTCAAGCTCAAGATACATGCCTCATGCTCTGCCATGTTATTAGTACTATAGAAATGAAGATGAGCTGTAACAGGGTAGTGTTGTCCTGTTTCGGAAATAAGTACTGCTCCTATTCCCACACATTTCATGTTTAAAGCCCCATCGAAGAAAAGTTTCCATCCCGACTTCTCAACTTGTTCCAACTCCTCAACATGTATCACCTCTTCATCAGGGAAATAAGTTTTCAAAGGTTCATATTTTTCATCAATTGGATTATCGGTCAAATGATCCGCCAACGCCTGTGCTTTCATCACAATCCAAGTCACACAAACAATGTCGAAATCTGTAAGCAAAATCTGCCACTTTGAAAGCCTCCCCATAGGCATAAGCTTCTGAAAAATATACTTCAATGGGTCCAGGAGAGACATGAGGTAAGTTGTATAAGATGACAAATAATGTTTCAACTTCTGTGCAACCCAAGTTAGAGCGCAACATGTCCTCTCCAGATGAGTATACTTAACCTTGTAAGATGTGAACTTCTTGCTGAGATGATAGATAACCTGCTCCTTTCTACCAGTAACATCATGCTTCCCCAATACACAACAAAATAAATCATCCAAAACCGTCAAATACAGAATCAAAGGCCTCCCCGGCTCTAGCAGGACCAACGCGGGTGGGTTTGATAAATAACCCTTTATCTTATCAAAAGCCTCATGACATTCATCTATCCACTTGACTGCAGCATCTTTCTTTAACAGTTTGAAGATCGGATCACAAATTATCATGAGCTGAGCAATAAACCTGCTGATGTAATTCAATATCCCCAAAAAACTCATCACCTTAGTTTTATTCCTCGGAGGTGCTAATTCCTGAATAGCCTTGAACTTAGACGGTTCTAGTTCAATACCCCGCCGGCTGACTATAAGTCCCAACGACTTTCTAGATGGCACCCCAAAAGCGCACTTTGCAGGATTGAGCTTGAGATTGTACCTGAGAAGCCTTTGGAAGAACTTCCTCAGATCCCTAACATGGTCAGACTGCATTCTAGACTTCACGATCACATCATACTTACACCTCAGTTTCGTTGTGTATCATATCATGGAGTATTATCGTCATTTCCATCATATAGGTTTCCGCAACTTTTTTCAAACCAAATTGCATGACCCGCTAACAACATGTTCCCCGCGGTGTGATAAATGACATCTTCTCTACATCTTCCTCATCCATTAAAATATGATGATAACCCGCGTAACAATTCACAAAAGAACCAATCTCATGTTTGGCACAATTATCAATCAATATATGGATGTTCTATAGTAGGAAATTGTCTTTTGGACTCGCTTTGTTAAAATCTCGATAATCAACACACACCGTGGTTTTTCCATCCTTCTTCGGCACAGGCACAACATTAGCTAACCAAGAGGCATACCGAGTGACCCGAATGACCATTGCATCAAACTGCGTGGTGATCTCTTCCTTGATCTTCACACTTATATCCATTTGAACTTTCTCAGTTTCTAATTGACAGAAGGGAGTGCCGGGTCAGCGGACAATTTGTGAACCACTAAAGTAGTTCTTAGGCCCGGCCTATCACCATACAACCATGCACAAATATCATTGTACTCGAACAATGTTTTGATCATCTCTTCTTTGTGTTGTGGTTCCAGATGAACACTTATTTTAGTTTCAGGGACATTGTCTTGGTCCCCTAGATTAACTGCTTCTCTGTCATTTTGGTTAGGTTTAGGTTTCTCCTTAAAGTGATTTAATTCCTTACTAATTTCTTCATAGGCCTCATCATCATCATATTACACCTTATCATCACACTCAATTTCTTGAATTATTATTTCCGAGCTAGATTGGCTATTAAAACTGGGCCAAAGACTCCTCATGCATGTCATGTCATTGATATCAGCGTAAAAAGAACTTTACAGAAAAGAAAAGAAAATGGAAACAAAATTAGGAATGAAGAAAGAAAGACGATTGCATTTCATTGAATATAAAGATAACAGTGCTTAACACATCTAATTGGATGGAACATAGTATCTGAATTACAAACCATGGAATAATCTAAACAATAAAAGAAAATAAAACCCACTACCAAGACTCCCTCCGAGTAGGAAAGGGAGTAGCTTCCCAGTTGCTGACTTTTTCACGTGGTCTGACGAACTGCACATCTACCTTGATTGACCATTCCCTCGCCTCAACCATGTTAACCTTAGCGAACGCCCTTTCAAACCATTTATCCAAGTCTCCATCAGCACCAATCAACAACCTCGTAACCTTTGATAGCAAATGTTTTTGATACCCGGCCTGACAAAGGATCTGGACAAATGCGGGATTGGCTTGGGAAGGACCCATGACATCTTCTTCATTTTGCGAGCCCGCCTTACATCCGTAGCAGTAGGCTTGAACCCCAACCCAAAAGTATTCAGATTCTTGGGAAGAGAGACTGGCTATACAATACCCTGAAGATCGGCACCCAAACCTTTGCCCAGTATGAACCCGTTCTTTAACATATCTGAAGCCAGCACAAAAGTTGAATTTGTTATTCTGGGAACTGGAATGCTTCTCCCTTCTGGGACCTTTTCTACCTAGATTGTGTCAAAGACTTGGTACACCCACGACTCCTTGTGGTCATCAGCTTTTATGAAAGGCACGATGGCATCACTTAAAGCGCACAAACTCTCTTCACCATGGATTACGAACTCCTGTCTGTCCCACTCGAACTTAACCATATGATGTAATGTGGACAGCAACGCCTTAGCAGCGTGGATCCACGGTCGTCCCATCAAGAGGTTATAAGACACCGCATATCTAGTACCTGGAATTCCATAGCGAACTCCACTAGCCCGATTATCAATTCTAGTGTTATGTCACCCACTTTGTCTTTACCTCCACCATCAAACCCTCTAACACAGTTTTTATTCATATGAACTCTATCATTGTCAACCTTCAACTTGTTCAGCATAGACAAAGGATAGATGTTTGTGTTTGACCCATTGTCAACCAACACTCAAGTGACTAAGGAATCCTCACACTTCACGGTCAGATAAAGAGCTCTGTTATGTTCTGTGCCTTCCACAGGTAACTCATCATTAGAGAGGGTCACTCTATTCACCTCAAAGATCTTGTTTGCTATCTTCTCTAAATGATTCACTGAAATCTTGCCGGGAACATGAGCCTCATTTTGTATTTTCATCAATGCCATGTGATGCTCATCTTAGTGGATAAGCAATAAAAGCAATGAGATCTAGGCAGGTGTCTTTCTTAACTATTCAACAATAGAGTAATCCTGCGACTTCATTTTTTCAAGAATTCTTCTGCTTGTTCTTCCATCACGGCTTTCTTAACAAGTACCAGGTTTTCTTTGGGATCCTTGGCTTTTCTCAACTCTTCTCGGGCAAAGCACCTTCCCGAGTCAGACCCTGCGCTTCACAAACTTCTTTTTTTACTTCCTTCCCCTTATATGTCACCACCACTGGTTCATAATTCCAAGGAACGGTTTTGTTATTGGTTACTCGCAACCGAGTTACCGACTTTATGATAACTGGTTCTATGTGAGCTCCTTTCACAACCAACACAGGTTTGTTTACTACCCCTTGGACTAACACTTCGACTCTGGTTTTAAGGCAATATGGCTCGGTTACCTATTCTCAGCTACCACAACTGGCTTAATGTCCGTCCCTTTCAACTGAACTACTGCCATCTCACTAGTTGGTTTTTCTTTTGAACTGGATTCACTAGCACGGATTATCATTACTTTTTGCGAGGGTTTCCTGAACTCCCCTCCCTTATGTACCAATTAAATTATGTTAGCCTCGTGATGAGATAGCAACGTATTCTAGTTAATGTTTGGTGCCTCCAGGGACTAAACTTTAATTCGGTGAGTGTCTATGGGCTCCTGTACATAGCGGTATTTAGCATCCAACACTTGTCTGTGTCATGTCCGGGTCCCCCCGAATAGTATTCACAAATTACAAAATGGTCCAATTTCGAGGAAGAGGATTGGACATTTTGGTTCAATTGGGTTCAACAGGCCTGGCTGCCTCAATTTGTGAAAAGGACTGGCATATGATTCTCCCAGTGGAGTGAATGTCTTTTGTTTCTGTGACCTTTCGTTCTTGAAAGCTAGGTTTGGCCGGAAACCTATTCCCGGGGTATTCCTGTAGGGTCTTAGGGGTGGATATGTGTTTTATGGAGCCAGGTATGAGTTTTGGGGAGCCGGTGCACGCCATTGCGCATGAGGCTGAGGCTGGGTATAAGATTGAGGATGGTGGATGAAAAAATGTGAATTTGATGGTGGGTAATAATGTTGTGGAGGGTTATGTGGAGCATAGGTGCAATTTTGGTTGTGGGGTCGGGGCTGGTTGTAATAGGGTGAAGGGCTTCTAGATCTGGACCATGCTACAGACACAACAGTTGCAACCACTTATATCTTTTTTTTTTCGAGCACGGCCCTAGTGTCGTTTTGGATAGCCTAGGTGGTGGATTTTATTGCTGAATAGCTCATGATTTTATTGGTCTTGAGTCCTTCTGCGACCATACTTCCCATATTTACAACTTCATAAAAAGATTTTCAGATTGCTTTTACCAAGTGACCAAAGTAGGTCGACTCCAAAGCCTACGAAAAGTAGTCAACCATCTCGCTTTCTTTCATCGGAGGATCGATCCTTGTAGCTTGTTCTCTCAAGCGGAGACCATACTCCTGAAACTTTCCCAGGGCTTCTTTTCAAGTTTTATCAGTGACATGCGATCTGGAACAATTTCTAGATTGTATTGAAAATGGCAGGCGAAAGCTTGTGCCAAGTCCTCCCAGGTATACCACCCACTGTGGTCCTGAGGTGTATACCATTTCATAGTAGAACCACTCAGATTCTGGCTAAAGTATGCCATCAATAATACATCTTTCCTACCGGCCCCTCTCATTTTGCTGCGAAATCCACTCAAGTGAGCCACCGGTCACCATGTCCGTCATATAGATAAAATTTTGGAATTTTGAACCTTGCGCCTAACTGAACATCCGAGAATAGACACAAATCTTTATAGGACAAACTGACTTCGCCACCAAACCCGTTCATGTTACTGAAGGACTACTCCAGGCTTTTTACTTTTCGAATCATCTCTTCCTGCTCCGGATTCTTAAGCTGCTTTTCAGTTTCCACCGGTAGCTTAAAGTGAGGAGTGTAAGAATATGACTCGGGAGCTTTAAAGGTACGCTTAGGAGGATAGTGGTACCGTCGTAATCTTCAAACAATGGCTCACTGGAAGATCTTTGTAGTGTGGCAGGTTAAGGCGCCACAAAGACATGGGTGATTAGTGGATGATGGTTTTTTTTGGGTGGTGGAGCTTGGGGAAGATATGAGGTAGTGCCATAACTCTTTTGGTAGAACGAGAAAGCTAGAGATGAATTCACAGTAGGAGGCTCCTGAGACTGAGCCAAATGTGGGATGTAGCTTGGATTGGCAGGATAAACTTGTGTCGGCCGACCCCTAGAAAAAGCCTGATGCATTTCATCCATTTGCTGCCTCAACTTATGTATTTCTTCCCTCATTGCATTAACATCAATCACCTCTACCTGTTTTTCCGGGTCCACAATACTGGTGTTGGATTCCTAATATGTCATTTGCAGCTTATTTTTTGATCGGGTATTGTAGGAATGGGTTTCCAGAATGCCAAACAACTAACCACCTGCCCGAACTCTACATCAACAACGGCTTGTTAAATGGTTAGGGAATGAGCAGATTTGGTAACCGCACGTTGAAGAATGAATGCACCTAAGCATTTAACGGATTCTATTATGCATTTGCTCGACTGCTTCCACCATCCCGGCTTTTATTTCTAATGGCAACTTTTTTTCTTTTTGTTTCTCTTTTTGTTTCTTCTTTTTCTTTTCTTGCTATTTTTTCTTTCTTTTCTCTGTTTCCTTCTTAATTCTTGCCTTTGTTTTTTTGTTTGTTTCAGTTCTCTCATTCCCTCGATTTCTTGTTTTCCCTTTTTGCTTTCTTGTTTTCCGCTCTTTTCCTTCTCTTTTTTTCTTTTCCTCTTACTCTTTTATTTTTCTTCTTATCTTCTTTTCCTTTTCATTTGGTTACGTCGAATCCTATGAAGATTGCCTACGTATCATGACCCCGCATGAATCAGACCGTGCGTAGTTCATCTAAATAAAATGCAAACAATAAAGAAACAATTTTTGGAAATTTTCAATATTCATTAGTAAAAAAATTCTATTGCAACACTAGACGCTTTTTGGAAAGGAAAATTACATACCCAAAATATAAAAAAGTACATACTCGAGAACCACTGACAGACGCTAGTGCGAAAAAGGAAATACAAACTCCAACAGACGACTGACTCTAAGGATAAGAAAATATAGACTCAAACTATGAATATATTAAATCTTCAAATACTGGTGCCCGCGGGGCATTGTTCGGCCTTGCCGCGGGCCTAGGTGCAAGATCCCTTTCCAGTTGTTCTAGTTCATTCATTATCTGCTTGACAAATAATATTACCGCCAAAAAGAAAATTGCATGGATCATGTTCTCGCACACTTGGCATTTTCTAGCGATGGCATAAGTAATGGTCAAAATCATGTCTCTGGTTCGGACTTTTTCTAGAAGCAGGCGCTCTATGTGATTATCTCGAGCTTGCAAAACTTGGGAGTCACGAAGATGCTGACTCTATAATTGTTGTATTTATTGTTCCATTAGGGCCCTTAAGTCATAGCAGTGTTCATTTTCAACATCAAAAGCTTTGACTTGTTAAGCTGCCTTTTCCTCAAGGGTAGTCATTTTCCTTTACAATTAGCAATGGGTTTTACATAATCCCTCTTCATTTTCTGTATGAACTGTGCGCGCTCTTCCGTTCTTTTTTCCCATTGTACCCGAAGATTTTCTTTGTTACCCTCAGACTTCTTCAGATCTTCCTGAAACTCAAACCTTTCATCAGATCAACTTCTCTGTTGGTTGTTAGAATCTATTCTTATTTGTCATATTTGAGCCTTGAGTGTTTCATTTTGTTGAGCCAGCTTATTTTTATCCCCTTCGTCGGTTGCGGCTTGCAAATTGCTTTCAAACCAAAAATCCTGTACTTGTTTTTCCAATACTCCTATGCAGGCCTTGTATTCATTTTCTTTAGCTAGCACGGCCCATTGTTCTTGCAATCACTCGGAAAAATCCTAATGGTGAGGTCTTTTGGCTGGCCTCCCGAGTGCCACTTCCCTTTAATACGATGCATGATGCCCTGGCAAAACTTCTCCTCTTGATCGATCCCGCACACAGGTGTTGGCTGCCAAGTACTGGCATTCACTCCATATCAGACGGACCTTTGCTTCACGAAATTGGTCGTCATGACAATTCTCAACCACTTGGGCACTAAGATCATCTTCATTTTGCACAACTAGACATCTCTCGAGTTGCCTTGAAACCCGATATTAAGCATAGGGATAAATACTCTTAAGTATCATCAAGAGAAAATGCGGCCTAGCCACTGGCATATATATGATTTCATCGACGGGTAACCATCAAAGCGTCCACTGTATTCGACTGGCAGTGAGAGTCCGAGAGTATGATATGTTTGGATTTATGCCCGTCACTAGAGGGGGGGTGAATAGTGCGACACGAGAATATTGATAAATATTGCAGAATTAAAATTGCAGGAGTAAATAAATGCAGTAATTAAAAGATTAAGGAAAGGACACACTGAATTTATACTGGTTCACCACAACGTGTGGTTAGTCCAGTCCCCGAGAGACTCTCTCGAGTTTCCACAAACTCCGTTAAGCTTACGGGTGCCTATCAAACCGTTACACTTGCTCGTAGATGTACACTCTACAAGACTTCAACTTGCTCGAGGATACCTCACCTCAAGACTTCACCTTGTTCGTGGATACCGCACCACAAGACTTCAACTTGCTCGAGGATACCTCACCTCAAGACTTCATCTTGCTCGTGGATACCGCACCACGAGACTTCACACACTAAGATTTAGGGTACTTAGCAAACCCGACAATCAATGAGAAGATATGGTCTTCTCAAACACCTTTCTCTTTTACAACAAGAACTCTCTAAAAAGATTAGATAAAGAGATACAATATAGCTCAATGAACAACTCAAAGCTGTCTCTCAATTGGCTCAACAGAAGCTCTAAAATGATGCACAAATAATATCAATATGTATATGAATAATGAGAGGTGTTGTGTGTTTCAAATCAGCTCAAAAACCTCTATTTATAGGTGGTAGAAGTAGTAAGTCCGTTGCTTAATTGGCAATCAATTATGCTGATTTTATGCCAAGATAATCGATTATCAGATTTGCATAATCGATTATCAGCTTACCGTTACAAAATCGGAAGCTGATTTTGTACTAGAATAATGATTATTGGATTTGCATAATCGGTTATCTGCCTGTCGTTCAAAAACTTTGGCAACGGATACAAGATAATCGATTATGCCCAAGTGTATAATCGATTATCCTACTCTGCGGAAATTTCCAATAAATGAAATTTCCCAGAATAATCGATTATCACTTTTGCATAATCGATTATTCACCTATGCTGTCCAGAATTGAAAACTTACTTCAAAAACCATTTTGGTTAAAATGAAAACGTTAAAATCATTTTGTTTGAAGTATTTGAAATATGTTTATGATAAATACGAATTGATAAAAAGATTTTATGCATATTAATGATGACCTATGTTGAGCCAAAAGACAAGATAACATAAACATTGCTCTTACATTGGTTCTACCTAACGACCTACGCCTTGGGTCTTCGGTCTTGAACTTTTGAGCTCGTCTTTGGTTTTTCCATGCAATCCATTCATCAATACGCTTCTCGGCATTCAATCTTGATTGTTTGTCATATAATAACGTTGTTTGACACTTGACTTTATTGTTTGTTATTCATCATAACCTATACATGAAAATCATGCTAATACAACCAAAAGCACACATATCATGGATAGAATGATTTTCTACAATTTCCCCATATTTGATAATGACAAACAACAGGTGATATGCATATCGAATTCCCCCTAAATTCATGCTATCTCAACATACAATTCATGCAAACGATTCCCCTTAATGATAATTTCCCCTCAAATAAGGCATAATATAACGTAGATACATTCCCCCTTATTTGATGCATATCGCCTAAACTCTTCCCCCTTTTGGCATTAGCAAAAAGAGAGTATGCAAAGGCTACTTTCCCCTTTCGACACTTACCCCTTTTGGGTATATCAATTGTTAGTGTCAAGAATAGAATAGGAAATACAATGAGGAATATACATTGACGATATTTAAACAATCATACCAACATGAAATAATACCAAATGTTAGTAAAAACATAACAACCATAATAACGGCTATTTTTCGCAAATAATATTGCTTAAGAACACATCAACAGTTAATTTTTAACAAACCAATAGTTGTATTAAAAACACGAATCATTTATTTTTCAAGAATATATCAACTGTTATTCAAACCAAAAATAATATTCATCAAAACATGAATCAATTATTATTTTTAACAAAAATAATTGATACCAATTGTTATTCAAGATAAAAGTTATCAAAACATGAATCAACAAAAATTATTAATATCAATTGTTAACAAAGATATATTAATTGTTAACACATATCAACTATTACGTTTTTATCAAAAATATGATAACTGACCGACATTCCCCCTCGATGCAATAAGGTTTCGTGCTTGGTGCATCTTCTACGATATTGTAGTCTTCAAGCACACCTGCAAACGTACCTAAAAATAGGTTTTAGGTACCCAAGCACTTTTGGGTCCTTGGGGGTTAGGCAAATAATAATCATAGCTCAAAGATAAATCCCTATGTTTTGCAAAACATACGGGTGCTATCTGTCCTACCCGGTTGCAATAATGACATATAACATTCGGGTTGTGCATATGTCTTGGTTGAGCCAAAAACGTTCTAGGTGATCTAAAGTCGTTATTCCTAGACGTATTGCGATTCCTAGAGTTATTTCTAGGTGGTCTAAAATGATTCATTTTAGACTCATTACCAAAATTCCTAGAGTTGTTTCTAGGTGGTCTAAAATGATTAATTTTAGACTCATTAGTGAAGTTCCTAGAATTATTTCTAGGTGGTCTAACTTCATTTCTACCATCCTTTCTAATATTCTTCTTAATTTCTTCAATTGTTTTAGGATCATCAACACTATGTTTTTATAGTGTGTTCCTAAGTTCTATGTTCTCTATTTTCAAAGAACTACAAGAAGAACAATTGGAACTTTGATCAATTGAAGAGGCTTCATTCATCTCCTTAATTTTATTTCTAAGATCAATATTGTCATTTTCCAAAAATTTATTTTTATCTTCTAAAACTTTAATTTTAGCCTTGGCCTCTTTGGAGATTTTTGAAGACTTTTTCAATTCATCATATAATTCTTGAAAAGCTTCTTGTAATTCTTCATAAGAGTAAGAGTTAGGAGTACTTACCTCTTCTTCCTCGTTGGCCATGAGGCATAATGCGGCAGTTTCATCGCCCGAGCTATCTGAATCCCATGTCACACGCCTTTGGTGTTTGTTCTTCTTCTTGTCCTTGGATTTTGGACAATGTGATTTGGTGTGGCCAAGTTTTCCACAATTTTGGCATGAAGGACTTGGTTCTTCCTTCTTTATTTCCTTTTTCATAAACTTATAAAACTTTTCGATCAAGGCATTGGAAATGTTATCATCATCGCTATCCGAATCACTTATCTCTTCTCTTTAAGAGGATGAGGCTTTGAAGGCAATACCTGGACCTTTATTGCCAAGATAAGGATTAAGAATAGTGCTTTCATAAGTTTTGAGGTTACCTCGTAGTCCATCAATTGTGACGTCCGTGATTCCTATCGACTCTTGGATGGCATTGGCTTTGGAACGCCATTCGGGAGTGAGACTCCGTAGGATTTTTCAAACTAGATCTTTGTTCGAGTATACTTTTCCGAGAGCATGGAGATCGTTGATGATCATTGAGAACCGTTCGAACATAATATCGATGCTTTCATTCTCCCTCATTCTAAAGAGTTCATATTCATGTGTTAGAAAATCAACTTTTGATTCTCGGACTTGAGGCGTACCTTCATAAGTGATTTCAAGTTTATCCCACATCTCCTTGGCGGTTGTGTAGCAAGAAATCTTCCGATAGTCATCCGGATTCACCGCACAATATAATAAATTGACGGCCTTTGCGTTATTTTCAACTTTCTTGGTGTCCTCGGCAGTATATTCATCTTCCTCCTTTGGAACCGTGGTTTCTCCAACTTTCTTTGTCGGCATTTGTTCACCGTTGTTGATGATTTGCCACAGACGAAAGTTATTTGATTGGATGAAGATTCTCATCCGCTCTTTCCAATATGTGTAATTTGTTCCGTCAAATAGTGGAGGTCTATTGGTGGAGTGTCCTTCGCTCATCATTCCTGCGTTCAATATTCTCAACAAAAAATATATCGTTCTCTCAACCGGTTAAGGCTTTCAGAGAGTTAGGCTCTGATACCAATTGTTAGGATTTATGCCCGTCACTAGAGGGGGGGTGAATAGTGCGGCACGAGAATATTGATAAATATTGCGGAATTAAAATTGCAGGAGTAAACTAAATGCAGTAATTAAAAGATTAAGGAAAGGACACACCGAATTTATACTGGTTCACCACAACGTGTGGTTAGTCCAGTCCCCGAGAGACTCTCTCGAGTTTCCACAAACTCCGTTAAGCTTACGGGTGCCTAACAAACCGTTACACTTGCTCGTAGATGTACACTCTACAAGACTTCAACTTGCTCGAGGATACCTCACGTCAAGACTTCACCATGCTCGTGGATACCGCACCACAAGACTTCAACTTGCTCGAGGATACCTCACCTCAAGACTTCACCTTGCTCGTGGATACCGCACCACAAGACTTCACACACTAAGATTGAGTGTACTTAGCAAACCGGACAATCAATGAGAAGATATGGTCTTCTCAAACACCTTTCTCTTTTACAACAAGAACTCTCTAAAATGAGTAGATAAAAAGATACAATATAGCTCTATGAACAACTCAAAGCTGTCTCTCAATTGGCTCAACAAAAGCTCTAAAATGATGCACAAATAATATCAATATGTATATGAATAATAAGAGGTGTTGTGTGTTTCAAATCAGCTCAAAAGACCTCTATTTATAGGTGGTAGAAGTAGTATGTCCGTTGCTTAATTGGCAATCAATTATGCTGATTTTATGCCAAGATAATCGATTATCAGATTTGCATAATCGATTATCAGCTTACCGTTACAAAATCGGAAGCTGGTTTTGTACTAGAATAATCGATTATTGGATTTGCATAATCGATTATCTGCCTGTCGTTCAAAAACTTTGGCAATGGATACAAGATAATCGATTATGCCCAAGTGTATAATCGATTATCCTACTCTGCGGAAATTTCCAATAAATGGAATTTCCCAGAATAATCGATTATCACTTTTGCATAATCGATTATTCACCTATGCTGTCCAGAACTGAAAACTTACTTCAAAAACCATTTTGGTTAAAATGAAAACATTAAAATCATTTTGTTTGAAGTATTTGAAATATGTTTATGATAAATATGATTTGATAAATAGTTTTTATGCATATTTATGATGACCTATGTTGAGCCAAAAGACGAGATAACTTAAACGTTGCTCTTACATTGGTTCTACCTAACGACCTACGCCTTGGGTCTTCGGTCTTGAACTTTTGAGCTCGTCTTTGGCTTTTCCATGCAATCCATTCATCAATATGCTTCTCGGCATTCAATCTTGATTGTTTGTCATATAATAACGTTGTTTGACACTTGACTTCATTGTTTGTCATTCATCAAAACCTATACCTGAAAATCATGCTAATACAACCAAAAGCACATATATCATGGATAGAATGATTTTCTACATGATGTCCACGTTGTTAATCCTTCAGGTAGACTGACCCCGTAAATTCTCGTGTAAAAATCCCCTATGAAAGTTTTCTCAGATGAACCATAACTCAGGAACTGAGGATGATGGCACAGGTGTTCGATCATCCACATTTGCACCAAGAGATTGCATCCCTCGAAGAAATCCCCTCCGGCTTTGCAAGCTGTAAGAGCGTGGAATACATCAGCTACTATCATAGGCGCCAGAGTGCTTTTGGCTTGAGTCATTAAATTATTCACGACCCCGGTCATTTTTACGTCAGTGTTTCTATTTTTCCTCGTGAATACCAGGAGCCCCAAAAAGACCACCATAAAAGCAAAACGACTATGTTCCTCCAATTTTTGCCAGTTTCCTTTGCTACATATCTTGCTTTCCGGGTTATTGAGTCCACCTATGTATATCTGTTGTATAAAAAGTATGGAGTACAAAAGCCCTTTACCAAATCCGGATTGTGGACCATCCTAATTATCTTCAGTGAGTCTAAGAACGTGTGCACAACTACAAATTCTCTGGGAAATCAAGTACTTATGCCTTAACGGAACCACGACACTTTCGATGTATCCAGCTATTTCCTCTAGGGTTGGAGTGAGTTCAAAATTCGAAAAATGGAACACATTGTGTGCCGGGTCCCAACATGTGACAAATGTTCTGGTGATGTCTCCCCGTGGCACAATCTCCATCAAACCAGTAAGCCCTTTCAAGTACTTTTTTGACATCGTCTTGTCCTTATTTACCCAGATCGTTCCACCATAGACGCAACTCCAGAGGGGTTTTATTCATGATTGAGAAAGGTTCATTTTGAATCGTGCTCATCCTGCACATTTATTAAGGTGATTTAATCACTTATTTTGACCTAAAAGAAAAGAAATGACACTATTTTGTTCAAATTTTCAACATAAGACAAACAGCCGATTTTACGGATACGACCTTTCAGCACTTTGTGAAGAAAATTTTAAGGTTGTGCTCGCTCCCCGTTGAAAATTACCCAAGGTGGCTGTTTTTGCAAAAATGGCCTTCTGGCGCCCCTGTAGGGACATTTGACCTATTTATTGACAAGAATGGCGTCACTGACCTATTCACGACAAAATTAAAATTTTTTATTATTTTCGGCTATTTTTGCAATGGGGAGGTTGGACCGATGAGTATTGCCTACGTATCTCACATCCGGTGAGAATCAAACTTGCGTAGTTCGGGCAAGTAAAACTAACTATTTTCGAAAATAAGACTCTTTTTCATTGACAAATACACTCTTTTTATATTTTCTTTTTCAACAAACTATTCGAAAATAAAACTCTTTGGTTTTTTTTCTTTTCTATTTATCGACAAATAAAACAAACCATTTTTTTGAAAACCATTTTCATTTTCCTTTTTTGTCATTTTTCTCATAAATTCGGCAGAGTTTCGACGCTTTTTTGACATTGGTTGTTGCTCTAAAACAAGTAATTAACTCTCTACACTATTATTTCTCTCCCTTTTATCAAATTTTTCTAAATACTCCAATGTCGGTCAGCATGCAAGTCCGAGACAAATAAATGCACACGCAAGTCGTAAGATGCATCAGGATGGTCTTTTCATTTCAAGTTACCTGTCCTAGATGGACTCAACCCCTGTGTTGAGTCCCCTAAGGTAAATGCACGTGATGCAAATAAGCGTTCCTACTATGGATACGGCATAAAGTCAAGTTATTCTAGGTTCAAAATCTGGGTATGTGTTTTAGACTGTGTACCCGAGTGGACAACTCGAGTCGAGGAGGGGGCTACATACAGGAGCCAAAAGGCCATTCGGCTTAGTAACTTGTCTGAGCCTCTTTCTTATTTCAAGGTATGCCACTAACAGAATAGGGAGTCTCAACTAGTAAGCACATCCCCCGGAGGTGAGAAGAGAAGGGTTTCGGCACAGTTTATATACAGTTCAGATAACATCAATGCGGTAAATCATTTAACATATTTTGCATGAAACATGTAGGAAAATCAGATAAAGCCAAACATAGCAATTATTCTAAGCTCGAACTCTTAAACCCTATACTAAGGTTCTGGGTTTGTATCCCCAGCAGAGTCGCCAGAGCTGTCACACCTCTTTTTCATTACACCCCATAAGGGCATAAAGGAATTTTTCCACTTAAAGAACAATCGAAACGGGATTTATTATTAGGACTCAGAGTCGCCACTTGGGAGATTAATTGTATCCCAAGTCACCAATTGAATCCCGAACCGAAAAAAATATGACTCTGTTAACAGTCCGCGAACCAGAAACCTGAGTAAGGAATTTTGTTAACCCGAGAGAAAGTGCTAGGCATTCCCAGGTTTCGTAATTCTAGCACGGTCACTCAACTATTATATATGGAATATTTATCCAATTTAAATACATGTTTTAGCTTATGTTCTTTTAACCGTAAACTATTTTTATTATTATTTTAACGAGAATTGCAACATCGTGAAAATGCGTCTCGAACCACTTCACACAAATGCACCTGGGGTTGTTAACACTTTTCGACTTTGTTGAGACTTGGATTTGGATCAAGTAAATGCGCACCCAAGATTAGGAAGGTAATATCATTAAATGTGCGCCTAAAGTGACTAACGCGTTATTATCTTTGAGGAGGGCCATGAAATTTACTAAATGGCTCATCTTGAATTCTAAGTATTTTAATGAAGACATTTATTGAGGGCCCCGCAATTATGCATTTTATTCAACAATTTCTTTATCCCTCAAACTCAGCCCAATAAGAGCAGAACACGGTTAAATTCAAATGGGCTTCAAACGGACGCTTGTAGGCCCAAAGTTATCAATCAAATTTAAGAATGGGCAAGTACCATTCATTCAAATCGACGCCCGGTTGAACATTCAATTGGCAAATAAAATTGGTGCTGATTTCAAATCTCAAAGCGTTATGCAAGAAAACCTTATTAAGCCTAATCATCTCACTAAAATCCAAGGAAAGCAATTTGATACAGAGATCATATTTTTTATTTCTTTATCTACTGGTGAATTACTAAATATTACTAAAGGTGACAACTAAACTGGAATCATGATTCAAATTCGATAACAAAAGCAGCCTGATTATATGACTTTGAATAACAGTATATATGAACAGATTTAACACTATTTCGGATTACTTCGAACTAATATTAACCACTCAAGTGACTCACAATTTCATAACGGAATAGCAGATTGAAACACAAAATCATTTGAACCCATTTTTGTAACTAACTGAAAACAAATCGAATAGTAACTCTCACGAATCTTAAAGGTACAGTCTATATAGTCCAGTATAGTCCATACGAATCAAATAGTCCTAATAGTCTAGAAATAGTCCCAATTAAACAGGTATAATACAAACAAACTAACTAAAGCAATATAACTACACATCATTTGCTAGACTACAATTATAAGCATCCAAACGAGCATAGATCCGGAAAGATGATTTCATTTCATACCAATTTGAGGCTACATCAGGGTGAATTCAAGCGTGTACTTGGGATTGGAAATTAAGAAGAAGGTGAAGTCAGAAATTGAGATAACAGACAACAGCAACACACGAATAAGTTCAAAATCCAGTAATAGATCAATCAACACAACAATTTCAGGAACAAGTTAAAAAACCCAATGGTAGATCGACACAACAACAATTTATACCAGTGAAGCATCCCAAAACAAACTTGAACACGCTCACAGTAGCTCAAAACTGACAAAATCGAGCTAGGAAGAAGAATCATTAACTGAAACTCAAACTTGAACCAATGACATTTCAATGCAATAGTATTTGGATTTTTTTTTTGTAACGTTTTTTTGTTTATTTTTATGGAGATTTTCATATGAGAGAACAAACTCTCGAATTCCAGATTTGATTTCTAATCTAAAATTCAAATTTCTAGTTTTCAAACTTAGGAATTTTGGGGGGATTTTTGGAGGTGGATAAATTTTTTTCTCAAGGCATTAGACAAGCCTTTTTGTAGGCAAAGATGAGGACATCCCTCAATTTTCTGATTTTTTTCTTTAGTCCCTATTTATTATCACATTAGTCCTATACCTATTGACTTGTTTCTAAAGTTAATATACTATATTTCTGGCAATTACAACTTAAGCCCTAGTATAGAAGGTCCTATAAGACTCTAATATTAACTACCATGTTCTACTCCATCCCAAATACCTTAACTACCCCTGGACTTGAACTAAAATTATAGCTATAACCAAATAGTTTCCTAAGCTCGGAATTGCCAACTATTGAAGAGTAATCCCAATTTAAACTCTTATTGAATCTGCCAATTGAACTAAGAATTAGTGACCAAATTAACTATTATAGGAAAAACTAACACACGCTACTAATTAAACTAAAACTGAACTAACTAGAAATTAACCTAAACTAAAGGAATACCATAAATTAATTCGAACAAAACTTAATAAAACTAATTAACAGATTATCAAAGACTTAACTAAAATCAAACTAAAATTAGGAATTGAAATAAATTAAAATCAAACAAACAAATAGAATTAATCAAAACAAATCAGGACATAAGATTAGAATCAAAGTAGACATTAAAAATATGAGAACAGAATAAAAAAAAAGAATTCAATATAAGAAAAGGGAAAAACTCAAAAACTCACTTATTCAACTTCCAAAATTTGGCTAACTTTCAAATTTCAAGTTCGGCCATCTCGGGTGAGACTTGATCTCTACTAACAATGAATTCACCGTGAGGGAGGCAAGGGGATCACTTGGTGTCAATTTGGCGAAATTTGGGAAGACAAGGGGTTTTGGCCGGCATTTTAAAACTAATATTCAAGAGGTTTCGGTGAGATTTGAGGGACATGGTTTGGGGGGTTTGATAAAGGAGATAAAGGCGATTTTATGGTATAAATTTGGTAACATTTGGATGACTTTAGGTTTTGGCCAGAAAACTTTGGTCAAGGATTTGACATGTTTGGCTATGATTCAAGGAAAACGGGCCGTGGAGTCGGAGAGAGGGTAAGAAAAGGAGAAAAGGGTGTATTTTATGGGTGATTTGGAGATGGGCCACCGGTAGCGATGATTACCGGCCGGCAGAGTGGGGTGGCGTTACACAGGGTTAATTGGGAGAGATGAAACGGGGGGGGGGGGGGGGGGGGAAGGATCCGACATATTTATATTTATTGACCCACAGTTGAGAGTCATTGATCTAATGAACCTAGACGGTCCAGATTTGTTTAGCACTAAATGGGGTCGTTTAAGAGGGGAGGGGCTGACCGGGTAGTGGATTGGATTGGGTCAGTTTGTGCAGTATATTTTTCTTAGGCCATGCGGACTTTTTTTAAACGAAAAGCATATATTATGTTTATAATTTTAACGCTTAGTTGGGAGGGATTTCTCCACCCTATAGATGTTCTTCATACAAGCATCACTGTGATCTACCATTTGGCCATCTATGACACTAATATTTCCTAATGCAGCTAGAAATTCACATTGTTTAGTGCTACACAATCATACATATACATAGGCCTCCGTATCTCTTTCATGGAGATCGTTAACAAAAACAGGAAGCTTAGCAAAATTGCATAGTTTATTGGAAGAGTTGTTTCTTAGTGCTTCATTTGCCAAAACGTGTACCACTCCATTCCCTTGCTTGAAGCTATGCTTGAATGATATCATCCCCTGCTTGGTTGCCTCCTCCACAACCAACCTGCATTCATTGCATAGTTTGTTGTTAGTAATTGTGCTCTTGTCTATTATATTTAGGATGTCCGTTGCATTAGTTTCCACTTCAATTGGGAAGAGGTTTTCCTTGATTATTAGTTGTAGGCTGTGGCATAGGGCCATAAGTTTCGTTTGCATGGGTGAGGTTGCAATAACCTTCATTGATGTACCCATACACCACCTTCCTTTTGAGTACAAATCACAGTTCCAATGCCATCTTCCATGATTTTTTCATTGAAAGCACCATCGATGTTTGACTTGTACCACCCTAAGGGTGGTTTCTTCCATTTTACTTGTAAGAGAATAGTCCTTTCCACTACTACATTTTTATTAGTGTAGAAGAAAAATTCATTCGTATAAGCCAATATCTTCTTAATATTTATAGGGTTGCTATTATTATTGATGTTGTTTTGATTTCTGTTGTTCCAAACTTCCCATATTATGAAAGGCAGTAATAGGTGCCAATGTAAATATTTTGGACTTTTTTTGGTTGAGTGCTCAATAGGTAGTTCATCCAATTTTTGTAAATTAGGTTGTCACCAGTGTCAATACAAAATTTTAGCCAAAGGTTTTTGGCTATATGGCATTCCCAAAAGATGTGATGAATAGATTCATTATTAGTTTTGCATATTGGGCAGATAGGATTTATATAAATACCAATTCTCAATAAATAGCTTCTTGTGAGAAGACGTCTGTGGTATGTCTTCTATAATCGGAATTTTATCTTATTAGGACTCTGGAGCTTCCAAAGCCAGGTATTATTAAAGACATCATTGTTATTGTTATCAATTAGTTGGTAGGTTGAGGAGGTTGTAAAGAGTTCGTTTGAGTTTAGACTCCATCATAAATTGTTTTGGTTGTTTGAATTATAATTATTACAAACAATTGAATTGATACATGTTTTAATAGGGGTTGGTAGTTCAAAAGTGAGTTTATCTAAGCACCAAGTATTATTTTCCCTAATATTTCTAATTTGAAGCTCATCCTCTCCTTTAGATAAAGGCCCTTGAATACTGCTCCTAAGGTTTTTGTAGATAGGTATCCAGATTGTGTCCCAAATGTTTAAACAAGATTTATTATGCACTATCCATCTAATCCCCTTTTTACCGATATTCCATCCTTCCACAAGGCTTTTCTAAATGATTGAAGAACCTATTATTCTTTTTTTTGTCCCATAGATACAAATTAGGACCCTTGCCCATAGAGATTGAACATTGTTGATGATTCTCCAGGCGAAGCTTGGGATTAGGGCTTGGTTTTTTTTATAAGGCTTTCTTATACCTAGCCCCCCTTTGTAGCTTCTTTAGTGACAGTATCCCAACCAATTAGGTGAATTTTCTTTTTGTCATGAGTAGTACCCCATAAGAAATTTCTTTGAATCTTATCAATTTCATGAAGAGTTTTTTTGGGGAGCATGGATGTTTACATTAAGTGGTTAGGCAGTGTGTTTATGGTAGATTTTATGAGAGTGCACCTGCCTGCCATACTAATCCATTTGGCATTCCAGTTGTTTAGTTTACCTCTCATTTTATCAAGAAGAGAAAGGTAGTCATTATGCTTGGGTATTCCATTCAACATGGGAAAACCTAAGTAATTTACAAAGTTTGTACTCGTTGTAATTCCAAGGGTGTTGGTTACTAATTATTTTGTGTTATTAGAGCAATTTTTGGACACTATTAATTTAGATTTAGTCTTGTTTATGCTATGGCCTGAGAGGCTACTAAAGCTTTATAGGAACTGGTTAATGCTAGTGATGTTCTTGTGATTTGTTTCTCCCATCAGAGTTATGTCAGCCGCAAAAAATAGGTGTGATATACTTGGTTCCTTAGGGTTGAGTTTAAGGGGGGGGTCCAATTCCTAATATCCACCTCATGGTTGATTTTGTTTGATAACATGTTCATGCAAAGAATAAATAGATAGAGGGATAGGGGGTCACCCTGCCTAATCCCCCTAGTGGGAGTAAAATTATCGGTTTATTACCATTTACAAGGATTGAGAATGAACTAGTCGTGACAGTGTTCATGATGAGATCAATTATATTTTTAGGGCGTTGGTAAAACCTTAGCGTTCGATAAATGTAGGACCATTCAAGTTTGTCGAAGGCTTTTTCTGGATCGAGTTTTAAGATCATTTTTCTCTCCCCTTACACTTGTTGAAGTGTCTTAAGACCTCATGGAGTATAATAGCATTGTCACTCCCTCTTCTTCCTTTAATAAAACTGGCTTACTCTACGTTAACTAGACGGTCTAGGAAGGGCTAAATTCTATTTGCTATTATTTAGTAATAGTTTTGTAAATGACATTGCACAAACTAATTGGACGAAAGTTATTTAGTAATTTGCATTTTTTACTTTGGGGATCAAGAAGATGTATGTGTGGTTCATCCCCGCTGGGGTTTTGTTGGTGGTATAGATTTTGTGACACAACTTAATAACCTTACTTCCTATTAGGTGCCAAAAAATTTGGAAAAAAAAGGGATGAATGCCATTCCGGGCTCGGTTCTTTGAAAGGTTTAAAAGAAAAAATTGCTTCTCTAATTTCTTGGTTAGTCAGAAGTTTGACAAGGATTTATAGGTCACACGTGTGGGAGTAATAAGCATTGTCATTGAATTGGTTAGAACACCTATGAGAGGTTGTAAATAAATTCTTGAAGTAATTTGTGTCATGATTCCTTATCAACATAGGATCTTCTATCCAATTCCCTAACTCATCCTTGAAGAAAACTATGTTATTTCTTCTTCTTCTTCTTATATTTGTGGCTTTAATGTGGAAGAATCTAGTGTTAGCATCTCCTTCTCATAACCAGTCCACCCTTGCTCTAATTTTCCAATAGTCCTCCTCTAGTCTTAGGATATAATTAAATTCTTCTACTAGTTTGGTTTCCAAATCTTTGAGGAAACTACGTGTTTGGTATTTTAGGGAATATTGGATTCCATTGATTCTTTTTAGGAGCTTCTTTTTCTTAGAAAAAAATATTACCAAAGGTTTGGTTTTCATTCTAACACCATTTATTGGAAGCTCTCTGAACCTTATAATAAATCTTTGTTAGCCCAATCGATGGAGATTAATATGCTAAACTCAGCATGAGTGCACCAATAGCTTTCTAACCGGAATGATTTGTTCCTAATGGAATTAATATTGTTGTTAAGGTTTATTAAGAGGGGGTTGTGGTCCAAACGGACTTTAGGGAGATGGGTTATCATAGTATTAGGGTAGCCTTGTGGCCAACTTTCATTAGAGTAAACCCTAACAAATCTTTCCATAATCAACCCCTTGGTTTTTTTCCTAAAGTTTGTCCATGTGTATTTGCATCCTTTAAAGCCTAAGTCTAACAATTTACAATAATCTAGACAATTTCTTAGGGACTTGGCCCTCGTTTTATTAATAATCCTACCACCATACTTATCCATTACATCAGTAATTTCGTTAAAATCCCCACCTATTAACCAAGGACCTTTATAACTATCATATATAGATTTAAGGTTGTCCTATTACAAGTATCTATAATTAACATCATTACTGGCATATATAGTACTAATTAACCAAGTTAATATTTTGGTCTAACCTCGATCATTGCATAAATAGCTTGTCTATTCCTAGGAAATTATTCACTATCACCACTGCGTTGTAGGATCACAAATCCTCCACTCTGTCCAAAGGAAGGAACTTCTATCATCTCCGTGAAGCTGACAGCTTCCAATGGCCGATGGGTTTCCATGAGTTCCCTAAAATTTCTGGTGAAGTTTTCATTGTTAGCACTACTAACATTCCAAATTACTATGCTAATAGGTTGGTACATGGGGATGTTGTTGGGTGAATTGTTGTTTTGCATCACCCTTTGTTATGGGATCATGATCACCACTTTTTTTCCCACCATTGGATCCTGTGGTGGTTGGATGTTCAGTGAGAACTTGCACAACGTCATTGGGCAGCTGAAGATATATTTCATGTCAAGCATCTCCCTGAATATTAAGATTTTTACCTCGCTTAGACTTGAAAGCGTCACAGCTGGTTCCACTAAGTGTGCCATGTTTTCCACTTCCTCGTCTCCCTCTTGGATTCCTTCCTGATTTTGTACGTTCATTAGTTGAACTTGCTCATCGATGGGATCTGGTTGCGGGTCTTGATGGTTGGGGAAAACTTGAGCATTCCATTGGATGAATACGGGGTTGAGAACCATCATATCCTCTGGAGCAAAGAAGGGTAGGTTTAGCGGTGGATTCTATAGGATTTGTTGGTTTGGGTGATGTGGAATGTTCCACATTTGTTGCATGGACCAATTCCAGGTCCTTATTGAGTCAACCCCTTTTTAAATTTGTTTTATTTTTCATTTGTTTTCTTCTTTTATTGCTTTTATTTATTTTTTATTTTCCTTTTGTATTTTTATATTTTTTCCAATTTCATTAAAATGCTAAATCAAAACTCAAAATCAAATTAACACTAAAAATTAGATTTCCTAATTTCCGTACACTAACTCCTAATTTACACGGAAACTAAGATAAATTTAAACTAAAAATGCACAAAGGACTATTTTTGTTATTTTCTTCCATGTAAAATAACCTAATCACTAATTAATCCTAAAAGGTTAAATAAAACCCTAATGTAAGTGCCAAGTATTTTATTTTTTTTGTATTTTTTACCAATTATAATGCACAAATAAAAATAAAAACAATTGACAGAAAATAACTCAAAAATTCACAAAATTGCAAAATAATGAAAGAAATTATTTTGTTTGAATTTCTAGGAATAAATCGTATAGGGTAAATATCACGTGCTCACACATGTAATTCCAATTGCAAACCTATTTTACGATTAATAGCTTTTTATTATTATAAAATTATTTTTAGTATTTTTAAACTAACATTTATATATTATTTGTTTTCTTAGTAATATTAATTTGCTTTTAAAATTATTATTACTATTTTCATCAAATAAATAGAGGAAAATTAGCTTTTTAGCACTTAGCCCACTCTTATTTCAATCACAACCCTTCCTTCTTTCAATTTTGTCCCCAATTTGACCAATTCCGCCCCTAATTAAATGACCCATCTTTTGATTTTAAACCAACCCCTTAGCACAATTTTTAAACTCGTCCGATTTTCTTTATATCCTAGTCGTTGATCATTTTGATTAACGGTTGTAATTTGATCTTTCTTTTTTTAATCTTCTAACCCCTCTAACCCTATGTCATTTGCACAAAGGTGCCACCTTTAAAACCCTTCATCTCTCATAAACGCTCTCTAGCCTCCCCGAAACCCTAATCGATTCTCACCTTATCTCACCTCATTCTCACCGAAATCCATGGCATCTCTAGCCATGGATGGCCTGTACTCATCCTCTCTCACCACTAAGCTTGAGCTGTTCAAAGTTTGGAGGCTTGACCTCGATGGTCCCTTTCAGATCTGTCTCAGATCTGTAGTCTATGGTTTCTCTGCCCATACTTCGGCATATTCAAGCATTAGAGACATTATTCCTGACCTGCTCGACTCAGGATCTGAGGTCTTCCAAGCCTTTCTCACTTCTACGGTATCTCAGAAACCCTAAACTATTCGAGGTTCTTTCTTTGTTTGTTTTCCTAGATCTGTGCTGAATTTATGCTCTACTTGACTTTTTAAGTGTTTTCCCAAATTTTCTTTTGGAAAATCGCTTGTTTTAAATTTAGGATTTTTGAAAGTCTTTTTGATTCTTGATGTTCTTTTATTTTAGGTGTTTGTCTGTGTTATGCTCGTATATTTTCCTTTTCTACTATGCATGTGTTTGCTCTTCTGTCTTTCCTCCTATTAAGCATGATTCTTCTATTCTTGATGTTCTTTTATTTTAGGTGTTTATCTGTGTTATGCTCGAATATTTTTCTTTTCTACTATGCATGTGTTTGCTCTTCTGTCTTTCCTCCTATTTAGCATGATTGTTCTATGCTTTGTACCTTACTGTGACTCAGAATATGCTCGCATGCTATCTTTACTATGTATTCCTCTCTCTCCTACTATGCGTGTTTACTGTAAACTCTCTTATTTTGTACTCTACTGGATTCTGTTGTGTTTTCACTAAGCATGTTGCATCTATTATGTTAAGTTTGTATCACTCCGCTCGTGGACATTCTTATGTTCTGAATTTTCTAAAATGTTCTTCATGCCTAAATTCAATTTTCTTTCTTGGATCATTTCAATCCTGCTATCATATTTCTTTGTTTCTCATGAGGCTCCTTTAGTTTGTTAACTTGCCTTCTCATCTATATGTTTGATTCGATTTGAAACCTTAGAATTTGGGGGTTTATTTGACAAGTTGGATTAGGGTTCCACTTTGGGACCCTGAACTTTCAGGCTCACTATGAGTCTATAACTGAACTCGTATTCTTTTATTGATGGTAAACTCTTCTGTTTGATTTGTCTGCTTTATATGAGAGGAACTCCTCTTTCAAAAGGTATTGAAAACTACTGGATTGATTTTAGATTCCTTTGATGGGGTTTTGACTGATTGCACTGATTTTCCTTCGATTGGACCTCCTCTACCAATTTGTTAGTTGTCTGATTGATTCCCTTTCCTTTTCATTACAAACCAAGTACCGTTGAATTCTTTCCTTAAATAAACTTTATGTATTTTTCCTTCCTATGCTACTATGAAAGTTTTTACTCAAATTTCCTTTCCTTATTTAAGTTCTCCCATTTGAAATTGAATCCTCTTACTTAAGGGAGAATATTTGAAACTGATTTTGAAAGGATTTCTTACCTTTCTTACTTGTTTTTCTACATTATAAAAGGGGATACCCTTCTACACTTTTGACACACGATCAATTTTTGAATACTTTAACACTGCTTCCAACTGAATACTTTTAATTTTTCATAAGGACATCAAGTTATTTATCTAAGTTCACTCACACACATAAAGTGTTCTCTCTCTAATTGTGGCTTGTTTGCAAGAATCTTGCTGTCTTTGCTTATTTTTCTAAAACTGGTATGTTCTCTGTTTAAACTTCTGCCTCGCCCCCTATGTGTTTATTCTACAAGTTCACCCTTTGTTTGGCTTGATGTCTATATGTTGTAACTTTCTGCAAGCTTTCTTCTTTCTTTGTTTCTGTTCCTATATAAATCCCTACACCAAATCCCCTTTGTATGGTTGAGCTATGGTTCAAAAAAACATGGCAATACTTGAAATTATTGACCATGGGCATGAGCTGGACCCTCTGAGTCCTAAGATCGCTCAATTCCCATCCCCATTTCCCTTTTTATGTATGCTGAGTTAAGACTTTGGTCTAACAGTGTCCTAATCACTGCCCATGCCATGGTCTGACCTTCAATAGGTCTTACTCTTGATTGTTTGGCTGACAGGTTGGTCAGGGGTGTGCCAGCCTATCATATGGATGGGTATGACCACAAGACTTCCTTGGCACTTACTAACCCCTTCTATTGCACTTGCACTTGTTCCCAGAATGCAACTTCTGCACCCCACTTGTGGCCTTGACTTGGGACCCAAAAGCTCCCTCTGAACTTGGACACTTGAAGGCTGGCTATTCCATACTGCAATTTGATTCAGTTCTAATTGATATATGGGCTATAAGCATTACCTGGAGTTCTTGAAACTCCTTGGAACTTTAAAACAACCTAGATAAGAGAAGGCTTTAGAAATCTTGATCCCAGGAGTGGTTCATCTCATATTGTTAGACATTAATTCTTGATTAGGTTCCTTGGATGCAGCTGTAGTTTCTGATGTACTTTTGATTTCCTATTCAATTCATTGGGCTATAATAATTTGTAATAAACTTATGGGGATTTAGTGAAGAAGGGGAGGGGGTTTACTTTTATGCACAAGGGTTGATACCATGCCTATAGGGGTTAATTTCTGATTTTTTCTGCAAACACATATAGATATCATGTCTACAGGCTCTTACATTTCAGCATATATAAAAGTCATTAGGCAAACCTTTTATAGGTTCAATAATAAAGTTGCATATAGATATCATGTACATAAGACTTCTGTTAATGTCTGAAAAGGTGTTAAAATCAGTAAATGTATAGAAAGCATGCCTATAGGAAATCTCGAATTTGAACAGCCTCATTCGCTTAAAATAGTATCAGTTGCTGCAACTCGTATTTGTTTTTACTAAAACTGGTAATTTTCTGCCTCTTTTCTGAAATCCACTAAAACTGGTAAACCTTTTTCTATAATTAATCTGCATTTTTCTGAAACTCCTTTCGTTCTGTTAAGACTCATAAACCATTTAATCAGTCTGCATTTTTTCTGAAACTCGTTTCTTTCCGTTAAAACTAGGAACTCTTTTCTAAAATTAGTTTGCATCTTTTTCCTGAAATCAGTATATCCCCTGCATAGTTTATTTCAACACATGGACAAAAGTTTGGTTAATTAATCATTAGGCCAGTCTTAGACAACTGCATCCGAGCAGACCTAATGCAGACTTCTTGTCTAAAAATATGTGTTGAACCAGTCTACTTATCTCTTTAATTTAAATCTAGACCAAACCAGTACGTGAAAGACGTTCTACTACATTCCTTTATTTGATTTACGGAGGTTTATTTGAGCCCTATTTGTTTGCTTGTTTACCCATATCTGCATTACGTGTTTTCAATGTCGCCTTAGCATTTTTTCCTTTGAAAACCGTCAAAAGACCAGAAATTCCCTTTACCTTTAGGATTAGTAGTCCCAAATGCCTGCAAGATTGATAGGATTGGGACGAGTACTAGCATGCAGTAAGTAACAAGACATTCCATGCTTTAATACGGTAACGGGGTGGGAAGGGTAGAATATAGATATGATGACCGGTGCGATAATATCACGTGCGACTCCTCTTTAGAGGAGTGTATGCCGGGTATTGCATTGATGTGATCCATATTATTTGCAAACCTAGGACCCCCCTTTCCCTTTTACTTGTTACCCTTCTTTTAAGTTGTTCAAAACTATCTTTCTAAACTTTCTACTCTTTTTATTTTCAAATTCTTAAACTTACTTGCAATATTATGTGAAAGCCCCATGAGACTATTTATTTCCTTGTTTTGTAAAGTCACAATTGTAGTATGACTGGGAACCACACTAGTGGATCGTGAGGGGCACCTAACACCCTCCCCTCAGGATAATTTCTAGCCCTTACCCAAACTCTGGTTTCTTCATCTCAATTTTTTCTCAAAAAAGTATCCTAATGCACTATAATCATTAGGTGGCGACTCGTCAACTCCAAAACTCAATTCTCGAAACGGAATGGAGTTGTCCTCCCAAATTTGTGTACCCGATTTTGAATGATTTTTGCAAAAAAAAGGGCATCGACAGCATGGCGGCTCTGTTGGGGATTTCTCTAGGCTTTTCCCATTGCATGCTATTTGTGACTTTATTATCTATTTTTCCTTTACTATGAAACTGACTTGGCTCTTTATGTCTTTTCTTTCCTTTAAATGCTTTCTTTTACTGCTTTACTTCAATACAGTTGTAATTACGAGCAATTAATCATTATCTTATGAACATGGAAATATATGACAATATATTTCATTCATGTAATTGCATTTTCAGCATTATCTTCCACTCGTTCCAAACAAATACAACAACAACATTTATAATGAGTGATTACGCTTTTCCAATATTATCACCCTTTAAATTTGGCAAAGGCATATTTGCGGTAAAATCAGTCGATCAGCAGTGTAGTCGACCGTTCCGTGCTTTTCTCTCTTGAGTTGTCCGCTCGAGGGTACCGGTCTAATACCCCATAGAAACTTTACTATGTTTAAATATGCATGCATCATGGTCAAACCTAGTCGAGTCAGTTATGTTGTTCACATAATGACTCATTAAGACAACTTTGTCCAAAGTCCATCGGGTTCCCTTGAAACCCAAACGTATACCATTATATTTTGTGCATTTATTGGGAGAACTAAATGCTTTTTATGCTATTTATTGATTTAAATAGTCGAGTCTGGTGGGGGTAAGGGCCTAACTCTTTTGTTTCACAGAAATTTGAGAACAAAGTTCCCGACTTCGGTATGGTCAACTTACACTCACTCTTGTAGACTAGGTAGAGAAACCTCCCATCGAGTAACCAATTCAATGAATGGTAAGAAAGAGTCACCAAGGATAGTGAGAAGCTAGAATACCTGGAGTAAAACTTGGTAGAATTAGAAGGGGAAGTAAGGAAAAGAGTCATCGACTATCAAAATGCTGAGGAAGGGGAAGGAGCATGTCTGGGGATGGTATTTTACTAGAAACTTTGCGCAAGCTAGAGGACTTGATCAACAAGAACATTCAACCTGAGGAAGGTCCTTCTGGGACCAAGTAGTTTCGATCATTTTCTTTCTTGATTTTAATGTAATAAGGCCAATGGCCATTAGTGACATTTTACTTTCCGTTATTTAGTGTCGTTTTGGGATTCGTCTTATTTTTATCAATAAAATGAAGCATTTAGCATTTTGAGTTGTCCAAATTAACTTCTCGCTAGCCCTACCTCGAGCACAATGAGGCACCTAAATTATGACGCGATTTATATTCTTTTACAATGTGTTTAAATATTGTAAAATTTCCTTTTCATAATCCGCACTAACTTATTACGTTTTTTTTTCCTTTTATTTTTATCCCCCTCCCCAAAGGTTAGTTCATGCATTCTGGCATCATCATCATACAGTACCTTAGAGGCCTAACTGTTCATCATTCATGCAATATTCTACAGATTTTTTTACATCTCTGCGAATCTTTGTTTTGTAAATGATTTTCCTTAGACGTTTTACACTTATTTCTTTTGAATTACTTCCTTACTTAGATAGGTTTTCCTTACTTAGAAACAATTCCCTCTGAATTTTTGGTCTTGTCCATGATTCTTTGACTAATTGTCAGAATTAATTTGTATTCCCTTACCATATTTGTGCATGATAAGTCGTTTGAATCTTCAGCATATATTTTCCTTACTTGAATTATTTTGTATCTAACCCCAATTGTATATTATATGCTCTACTACTCTTACTAGGGTAAATGCAGAGTCTGATTGATTCTTTTCCTTTTTAAACCTAGTCCTCGTTACCGTTTGTCTTTGATTCCTTAGTTAATGGGGAGTCCTTATATATATTGGATTTTGATTGATGCCAGTTCCTTAATTATAGTTTGATGCCTTGTTTGTTTACTCGTTTTAGTACTATAAGTAACCTCTCTCATTCTCTTTGAGAGACACCAACACACATTGCATATCTCTCATAAGTTCAAACTCTCTGAACTTTCTCTCACTTACTCTATTGTTTCTATATTATCTCATTCTCTAATTTGAACACTCAATCGGCTGAAAGAAAATATTGAGTAATCTTGGCTGTTTGTTTCTACACTACATGGGTTCCACTGCATTAGTTACTTGGGTTTGCCTGCTACTTGCTTCTCTGCACTGCTGTTCTCACACTGCTACTCTCGTTTTCTGCACACTTTGCTCTCTTCATGTGCATTCTTGCTCATTGCTCTTGCGTTCTATTTGCCTGCAAATGTTATGTCACCTATTTAGTATGCAGTTTTCAAAACAACATGCTTTTGTTAGTTCTGCACTTCATCTTGTTCCTTGTGTGTTTTTACCTATGGTTCTGATGCTCTTATTGTCACTAGCATGTGGTTATTAGTATGCCTAGTTTAACTCAGAATGCTCCCCTTACCCCATTTCTCGTCTCAATGAATGTTTCCTTTTCCCTTGTGTATTACTACCATGTATCCAGGTCTGCTTGGCTACTTTATTAGCCTAAAACCTCTTCCTGAGGTTGATAGTATTAGAGTTTGGTGCAGTAAGAACTGAACTCTTTTTTTGCAACCATGTCTGATTACTTTCCTCCAATGTGTTTCATGTGTGAGTAGTTTTTGTTCCCTTCCCCTTTTCCCTTGTTTGTGTGATGCTCTGTTTTTTCTAAAAACTAGTCAGTCCAAATGATTTCAAAAGAACTCTTTCAACTATTTTCGCAAACTCCCTCAACTGTTTTTAACTCTCTCAGTCCTACCACAATCTTACTACTCTTAGAACATTAGGTTCTTCCCCCATAGCGTAAGCATTGCCTTGCGAGCCCTTGAGCACAAATTGAACTTTGATGCACAAGGCTGGCACTTTCACACTTGCACTTGTCAAATAATGATCTTTTGGGTGTTCTGTATTGGCCAGAGATTCAAACGAACCCTTAGGGAACTTTTCCGCACCCAAGCCTTGGTAATGGCTGTGAAACTCGAAAGAAGTGAGGTTGGAGATGTTTGGCCTGGCGAAGGCTCCCTATAGAAGAACTTCTAATTTTCTTTTTTACCACTATTGTAATTTAATTACTTGGGTTGTAATAATTTGTATATAATAATGGGGTTTAATGTGAATTGGGAGGGTTATGCATGCTTAGTTAAGGGAATGGGTAAAAACATGTTCATAAGACTTTATTTACTTACTTGTGCAATAGATACCATGCTTTAGGACATGCATCTTTGCATATAGAAATCATGTTCTTAGGCTTCTCACTCTCAGTTGTTATTCTGCACGTCTTCAATTACAAATTAATCAATAATAAACAAGTCATTACCATCACATTTAGATACCATGTTTTTAGGACTTTTGTGCATTAGATATCATGCCTTTAGAATTTTTACTTGCAACTGTTTAACACTTCATTAATCTGGGTAAAATATGTTAACAACTCTTTGCTAAAACTAGAAACAAGTGTGCATGATCGCCATTTTTAATAACGCGTAGGCAAGCCATAGGCCGGATAAAAACGGATTAATCACCTTTAAGTCGTGTTCAAACCAATCCATCTCTGTCTGAATTCGTTGACTCTGAAGCTCTTTAAATTTTTATACTTCATCCCCATTTTTAAACCATCCATGAAAAGGTTTCTACTACATTTGGTCCAGAACTAGGCTACAATTTTTTAAACTATCTGAATACTATAATTTTCAAAAGATCTAAAGCCAGTATGTTCACTGTCTCTCATTACACTTGTACTATCTCAAAATATTTTCATATTTTTCCTTTCACTATGCCTGTCCGAAATACTATTTTACCATATGTTCCACAAATGTTTTCTAAGTAATTTTTGCAGATTACTAAAAATTCTACTGCCTTCTTAAAGTTTAGAACGCTTTTCTTACGACCACTTTTATGCAAAAACTCTCCATCTTCTGTTTTTAACTTATACTCAAGCTTTCTGAAACTCTCTTTCTCTCTCTTCCTTAAGACCTTAAATGTGTTTGAGACGTGATAATTATGTGTTTATTATTAGGGGGTATTTGATCCTTTTATATGTTTATATTATACCCTTATGTGCAAGCCCTATTCTTCTTTCAAATTTGTCCACTAGCTTGTATTCTTATATGCACATTTTGCTTGTCTATTTCTATGCTTCTTAAAGTCACATATAAGCAAGGCCGAGAACCACACTAGTGGATCTTGAGGGGTGCCTAACACCTTTCCCTCGAGATAATTTCAAGCCATTACCCGAACTATGGTTTTCATTCAAAATCCTCTTTTTCTTAAAAGTGTCCTAATGCAGTATAATCATTAGGTGGTGACTCTTCAAACTCCTAAACCTACTTCCTACAAAAGGGAATAAGAGTTGTTTTGTCCATTATGTCGTAAAACCGATTTCGCCTCTTTTTAGGAGGGGGGAAGGGGGAGTCGACATACCCCACTACACTCAACCATTTTCAAATGCACCTGAGTCATATGACAAAGACTCCCTTATCAGGAACTTGGCCAAGGAGCTCAAGAAGTTGACCAGCCGAGTCCAGGGCGTTGAAGGAAACAAAGGTATTGATGGGCTGAATTATAAGGACCTTTGCATTCAGCCATATGTTGAACTTCCGGGGGGGTACAAACCTCCCAAGTTCGAAATGTTTGATGGAAGGGGAGATCCTAGATTCTATTTGAGGACATATTGCGACAAACTAGTTGGAGGTTAAAAAGATGAGAAGATCTGTATGAAGAACTTTATAAGGATTTTGGAAGGGGATGTTTTATCTTGGTATATCAGCCAAGACCCAAGGAAGTGGACAAGCTTTGTAGGTATGGCGTCAAATTTCCTGGACAGGTTCTGATTCAATATAGAGAATGCATTGGACGTATTCTATATGTAGAATTTGAAGAAGAAACCTACCGAGACATTCCGCGGGTATGCTACTCGTTGGATATCAGAGGCTGCTAAGGTCAGGATTGCCTTAGAAAAGGAACAGACAAACAGATTCTTCGTTCGAGCTAAGGATCCACAATATTACAAGAGGTTGATGCTGATCGAGGACCAGAAATTGTTTGATATTGTCAAGCTGGGGGCAAGAATTGAGGAAGGCATTAAGAATGGTATCGTTACTAATCTTGAAGCATCGCAGGCCACCAACAAGACTCTACAGTTCAGTGGCACATCCAAGAAGAAGGATATGAGTGCGTGATGGTCGCATAGGGAACTAAATCACCACTAAAATACCACACTTACCCATCAGCCCTACTTATATATCCGCCAATCCCAAATTACAAGCACCCAACGCCTTCTTACAAAAATCCACCACCCATTTGCCAGTCATATCCACCTCCCACATATCAACCCACTTCACCCGGATACTCTCAACGTGCACCTGTCTACCAAGCTTATAGTGCTCAACCCTCTCACTACCAATCACCTCCCATTTGCCAAAATTTTTCTAGACCTAGACCAAATTTTGACTGCAGACCTCCCAGACAATACACAACCATCACCGAACCAATTGACCAGCTGTATACGAGACTTAAAGCTCTTCGTTACATCACCCTATCCCTACCTTAACTCCAAAAAAATCCTTCCCAATGGTTCAACCCTAACAAGACCTGTGCATACCATTTCGGCACGAAGGGACATACCATTGATGAATGACGCTCATTGAAGGACAAGATTCAAACCATGATCAATAATAAGGTCATCATAGCAAAGGATCATGTTCCTAATGTTTGCGATAACCCTCTGCCTGACCATCAGGGTGGAGACATACACATGATCGAGATCAAAGATGACTGGGACCCCAAGGGGTCGATAGGATTGATTGTTGAGGGTGATGAACCAAGGAAGCCAACGGTCACACTTAACCCAATTGGTGTGCAAAATCAGCCCTTGGGGGCAATCAAGTAAACATGTCTATACCACTCGAGTTTGAAGCACCTTCTTCTAAAAAGGTCCCCAGACCAATTAAGGTTGAGTTTGGAGTTCCAAAAGCACTTACACCTTTTGAAGTTGTTGTGTTACCACCAAGGATACCTATTCCTATAACAATGTCAGATGTAACAGCATTTCAGCCAAATACCATACCATGGGATTACACAGCTGAAGCCAGGAGGAAACAGATGGCCAAAATGAGAGAAGCAATTACTGCACATAGTACCTAGCTAAGTCAAGTAAGCAAGCCTCTGGACGGGCTATTGAAACTGGGACTGATGATCTTTGGAGCAAGATATAGGAAAAAGAATACTCAGTCGTTGAACAGCGGAATGAGACATCGGCACAAATTTCCATCCTAGCTCTTTTGCAGAGCTCCGACGCACACAAGAATGCCTTGATGTAGATACTGAGTGAGGAATATGTGCCCAGCAACATAACATGAGGAGAAATGGCGAACATGGAAGGGCAAGTACTGGAGAGCCACAAAATCTCCTTCCACAAAGATGAGCTGCCATAAGAAGGGATGAGTCACAACAAGGCACTGCATCTCACTACGCAATACGAGGATTACTTCATCACTAGAGTCCTGATCGACGTAGGCTCCAACCTTAACATATGCCCGTTGATAACTCTCAGAACATTGGGAAGAGTCTGCACGAGAATAAAAATGGGGCCATCAATGTCAAAACCTTCTATGGGTCCCAAAAGGCCACTATTGGGGAGATTAGTTATGCCTGTAGATGAGACCAACTTGGTTCGACGTTGACTTCCAAGTAATAGATGTCCCAGCATCCTACAACTTGCTATTGGGGAAACAATGGATCCACGCCGCTGTAACTGTAGCATCAACCCTACACCAGGCAGTGAAGTTTGAACGGAATCACCAAGAGGTGTTCATTTATGGCGATGGTAGCAACCCCATTTATAGTTGCCTGACAATCCCGATGATTGGAGGCAGAAGAAGAATAGACTAAGAAACCTACCATCACATCGAGCGGGTCAACGTTGTGGACAAGGATAAATGGTGGGATAACAAGATCGAGAATATCCTGAATTGGTGTGGATATGAGATTGGAGAGGTACTTGGCAAAAACCTCTAGGATATGAATATACTTGCAAAGAGTTTATTGATTGGTATCCACCATGGCGCAGTCCCTACTACCCGCTGGACCATCCTATACCCCGTTTGGAGAAGACTTTCCCACGGGAAGATACTATATATAGTTCAGAAGAAGGGGACGAATTGGCAGTAATGAAGAATCTGTTTCTAGAGGATGATGATATGGACTGTTGTGTTATTTTTAAGGAGGAAGGGGAGGAAGGCCCTTCTATACAAGCTGTGAAATGAGGAGATAGCCTCATCAATTGGTCAATCAGAACCATCAGGGCCCAGAAAGCATTAGGGTAGCAAGGCTAAACAAAAGCACCATGCATCACATTTTACTTTTTACTAGCTGATTTTCTTTCCATATTGTCTTTAATTTTAAAAAGAGCTCCGATGTTCAAAACAAATTGTGAATTTAATCAAAGCATTATATTTTATTATATATCTTGCTCTTATTATTTTCTCTATAATTTACTTTATTTTACAAAGCATTACTATTACTTATCTTGATGATGAACCGACGATTGTGACTTGCAACGAGATAACACTAATAACGGATATAGATTCAGAAGAGGATGATAGACCAGAATAAGTCATCAGAAAAGTTGAGGATTTTGAGAGTAGGCCAAAGTATAACTTTGATGAAACTGAGGTCGTCTACTTGGGGGATAGAGAGAATGTCAAAGAAACGCGCATCAGTGTTCACCTGTCACCCTAAGGAAAGAAAGAGTACACGGAGTTCCTAAAGGAATATGAGGACATATTCGCCTGGTCGTATGTACTAGTCTCAGTACATCCATTGTAGCTCACAAACGGCCAACAAATCCAACATGTCTGCAGTAAAATAGAAGCTCTGAAAATTCAAACCCGACATGAATTTGAAAATCAAAGAAGAGGTTACCAAGCAAGTCAAAGCAAAGGTTCTTAGGGTAGTAGAATATTCATCATGGTTAGCCAATATCATGCCAGCACCAAAGAAGGATGGAAAAGTTAGAGCTTGTGTCGATTATTGGGATCTTAACCGGGCCAGTCCCAAAGATGACTTCCTTTTGCCGAACATACATATTCTAATTGACAACTGCGCCAAGCACGAGCTGCAGTCATTTGTCGAATGTTTCACTGGGTATCATCAGATATGGATAGATGAGGCTTCCATCACGCCATGGGGAATGTACTGTTACAAGATGATTCCATTTAGTTTGAATAATGTTGGTGCCACCTACATTAGTGCCAGTACTACTATCTTTCACGACATGATACACAAAAAGATCGAAGCATATGTAGATGATGTCATCATCAAATCCAAGAAATCCACTAATCACGTGGAGGATCTAAGAAAGTTCTTCAACAGGCTGAGGTGGTACAATCTGAAACTCAATCCGGCCAAGTGTGCATTCGGGGTTCCTGCCAGAGAGTTATTGGGGTTCATCGTGAGTCTCCGAGGAATATGATTGGATCCATCAAAGTTTAAAGCCATTCAAAAACTCCCACTGCCAAAGAACAAGAAGGATAAGATGATTTTCCTAGGGAAACTCAATTATATCAGGTGTTTCATAGCTCAATCCACTGTCATTTATGAACCCATCTTTAAAATGTTGAAAAATGACGTTGCTACCAAGTGGTTTGTTGATTGTTAGAAAGCCTTTGACAAAATTACGGAATACCTATCAACACTGCCAGTTTTGGTTCCGCTCGAACCAGGTAGACCTTTGTTGCTCTACCTTGAAATATTAGATGGAGCATTCAGTTATGTACTGCGACAACATTATAAAATGGGGAGAAAGGAGCAAGCCAGTTACTAACTCATCAAGAAGTTCACTCCGTATGAGGCCCTGTATTCTCATCTAGAGCGCACTTGTTGCGCCCTGACATGGGTAGCACAGAAATTGAGGCATTATTTCTATGCCTACACCACACATCTAATATCAAGGATGGATCCTATAAAGTACATCTATCATAAGCCCATGCCCACTAGCAAGCTCGCTAAGTGGAAAACTAAGTGAATTCGACATTGTTTATGTGACTCAGAAGGCAATCAAAGGACAATCCTTAGTAGATCATCTCACCGAGAATCCCGTGGACGGACAATACGATCCTTTAAAGACGTATTTTCCCGATGAAGATGTATCTTTCATAGGATAAGATATTGTAGAATCTTATGATGGTTCAAAGATGTCCTTCGACGGAGCCGCAAATTTTGAAAGAGTTTGCATAGAGGAAGCCCTAGTATCAGAAACCGGCCAGAATTACCCGAGATCCAGCAAGCTCAGGTGCTCATGCACCAACAATATGGCTGGATATGAAGCCTACATGTTACGGCTCAAAATGACGATTGACATGAACATTCAGGAGTTGCTAGAGATCGGGGATTCGATTGGCGATTGGCCAAACATGCTATCGGTCTCCCCGATATAAGTAGATTTGATTGGCACTACCCCTTTTTCCTTTTTGTTCCTCAATACCTCCTTAGGAATGGAAGTTTTTTGTTGCTAATTCAATTTTTTGACTTATCTTTCACCTTTTCATCTCCATTTTCTTGTCGACTAAATACACTAACATGTCTTCTTGTAAAACAAATTGAGCATATTTTCCCCTTGGATGGAGGAGAACCCACGAACACCACTGGGAAAGATGAACGAAGAAAAGATTCGTCTTTGATTAGATTTAAGGTCCAACATTCAATAAATGTAGAATGGAATTAGATTGCAATTCTAGCACCAAAAGTAATTAAGAATACTAACATGAAACCTCCAGCATTGTACCATGTATATGGTCGAAATCAGGTATGTCCGATTTCACGGGCTCAAAGAGTCGCTTCAAGCCCGAGTTCAGGATGGATAGAGTTCAAGCCCGATGGACCAAGCTCGAGCTCGATGAAATAGTGCAAGGCTTGAGGATCAAAGTATGCGATGAGCACTGAATTCCAGTATGACCAACCCCTAGATGATGTTTTCATGGTTTTGTAACAGAAAAAGAATGATTCCTACAACATCCTCAAGATTAAAGCATAAAATTCGAAATAGATTTGTATGGATTTGTACTAGGAGGTTAGACAACTGTCCCAATAATATTCCTTACTAAGAATGGAAGTGTACCTTATTTAGTGTTCCCTTACTATATAAAGGGGAATTCAATCATTTGTAATGATCATTAATCGTTAGCAAAAGAATATACTCTCTAACTTTCTTGCTCATTACTCATTAGAATTGTCTCTTAACTTTATTGTCTTTCATTTACTACTCTTGTTGGCCTACCTCGAGGCCATCGCCGCTCGAAGTCAAGACGTGCTTAAGCACTAGTTTGATTCAACTTACTTCTTTAATTTACACGTTTTCTTTCTTGGTTATTAATTAGTATTGAACTAAATCACATATCTTTGAAACCACTTAATTGTTGCCCATATTTTCGAGGTAAACTATTTGGCACCCACCGTACGGCTAAAGATAATAGTGGTTATTTCAGTATTGATTTTGATAACACATGTAATTTTCACACTTGTTCTTGTAAAGAATTTTTGTTATCAGGTTAAAACATATCAAACTCACAAAACGCACCCGTACACAGTGATGATGATCTTGGATTTCATGGGAAAAATAACATTATAGTCGCTCCGGGAGCTGGTGTACCACCGATTAACCCTAGGGAAGTGCCAAATGTGGAACTAGTCGATGTTAGATCACATATTTCTTTGAATGCAGATCTAGGCGCTGACCCTAGAGGAAGTGTATGCAGGGAAGTCCGATCTGGTGGCCATGGAACACAGGGTATAGGAGATGGGGGAGTTAGCCTCAAAGTAATATTCGAGATGCTATAAGCTCAACAGATATGTATAACTCCCATGTTGATCAAATAGCGGGGGCACCCGAGGTCTTAAAAGGTTTGGATGTCAAAAGGTTCGTACAGCAGTTGTTTCCTCAGAGTGTGGATCCAAAGGAAATTACTAAAAAGTTCTGTATGCGCGATATACCTAAATAAAATGGGATGAGCGATCCTAATGAATACATTACCTCATACACTTGCGGGATTAAAGGAAACGACTTAAATGATGATAAGATCATGTTGGTTTTGTTGAAAATAATTAGGGAAACTTTGTCAAAAGGAGCAATGATTTGGTATCAAAACTTTCCACTGAATTCTATGGATTCATTTGCTATGCTAACAGACGCCTTTGTGAAGGCATGCATCGGGGCCATAAAGTTTGCAACAAGGAAATCAACCATTGTCAAGATTAAGGCAAAGAAATGAAGAGATGCTAAGGGAGTCTGTATCCCGATTTCAAATAGAGCGAATAAAATTACCACTGGTCTTAGATGATTGGGCCATACAAGGATTTACATAGGGGCTAAATGAGCGATGTTCGATCACGTCTCGACAATTGAATCAAAATCGGATCAAGTTTCTAGTTGTGACTTGGGCAGTGTACATAATCATTACCAATTGAAGATCGGGGTCGATGACGACCATTTAGGGGCCCCTTTGGGTTTAGTTCATCCAAATATATTGGCAATTAAGGCCTCAAGGGATACAAACATGGAACCAAGATCAAATAGGGAACGGTATCAGCCATATATCGAAGATCAAAAAATAATGGTTTGGGGCACAATCCCCCTCGGAATGATCAAAGAAATGATCGACGACAAACGTCTCGGAGACTTATGAGTAAGAAGTGTTTTGATTAACATACCGATCCCACAGAATCACCTCGGTTATTGGAGTATAATTTCAGTGTGGATACATCGAGGATTGTATCGGCAATTGGAAGAATCAAAGACACCAGGTAGGCCCAAACCTATTCAAACTGATCCTTCTTAAAGAAATATGAACTTGATGTGTAAGTATCATGATACTCATGGCCATAGGACCGAAGACTGCAGACATTTGAGGGAGGAGGTAGTTCGATTATTTAATAAGGGTCATTTTCTAGAGTTTCTTAGTGGTCGAGCTAAGAATCACATCAGAGAAAGAGACGCCAACAAGAAGAATAAGCAGGAAGAGCCATAGTATGTAATTCATATGATTGTTCGCAGGGTCGATGTTCCTCAAGGGCCTATGTTCAAACGTACCAAGGTTTCTATCACCAAATAAAAATAGACTCGGAATTACATGCCCGAGAGCACCCTATTTTTCAATGATGAGAAAGCAGAAGGCATTCCTTAGCCGCACAATGACCCCTGGTAAATTCTATTTTTTAAATAAAATATAAGTGAAATGTATTCTAGTGGATCCAGGTAGCTCAGCAAACATATTTAGATCAAGGGTCATAAAGCAACTTGGCCTAGATGATCAAATTGTACCTGCATCTCGGGTCCTAAACGACTTTAACATAGCAAGTGAAATAATGAAGGGGAGATAATCCTACAGTGAACGTGGTCGGGACCATCCAAGATACAAAATTCCATGTAATTGAAGGCAACTTGAGATATAATGCACTACTCGAGAGGCCATGGATCCACAACATGAGGGTAGTACCATCGGCCCTTCACCAGATGATGAAATTCCCAACAGCGAATGGTGTGAAAATAGTTCATGGGGAATAACACGCTGCAAGCAAATTTTTGTCATCGATGAGGTGACATTGATACCAATGCCTCTTACCTCAAAAAAATTGAGCACCAAAGATAAGCAGATGGCCAATAGCAATCACCGTCCCTAGCCTCAACCGAATCGAAGACAATGAAGAAGAGGATTTCCTTACTACTTGAATTTTCGTTGTTCCCGAAGAGTAAGATGCAACCAAGTCTACAGTCGAGAAGCTAGAATAGGTCATACTGATCGAGTATATACCTGAGAGAAAGGCATACCAATAAACAGGGTTAAACCCTAAACTCAAGAATAAACTCATTCAGTTTCTTATCTATAACATGGATTGTTTTTCTTGGTCCCACTTAGACATAATAGGGATCCTACAAGAAATAACAACTCATTGGCTAAACCTCGACCCCCCAATTCAAACCAGTGAAGCAAAAAGTGAAGCCCCCAATTCGAGGTGAAGCATGCATTCATAAAGGACGAGGTAACTAAACTTCTCAAAATAGGATCCATTCGGGAGGTAAAATATCCCGAGTGGCTAAAAAATATAGTTGTAGTCCCTAAAAATGAGAAAAAACTTACAATGTGCATAGATTATAAGGATTTAAATAGGCATTCCCTAAAGACTTGTTTCCACTGCTTAATATCGATGGCATGATCGTTGTCATGGCTGGCTACGAGATCCTTACCTTACTCGATGCCTACTCCGAGTACAATCAGATTCAGATGAACCTGGGGGACCATGAGAAGACCTTGTTTATTACTAAGTTTGGAACTTATTGTTACTATGCAATGCCCCTCCGGCTAAAAAATGCAATAGCTACATACCAATGCCTAGTTAACAAAATGTTCGAGGAACATATCGGCAAACAAATGGAAATTTACATTCATGCTATGTTAGTTAGGTCCCTACGTGCAGAGGACCATCTGATTCATTTAAAGGAAACGTTCGAAATCTTGAGGAAATATAACATGAAACTTAACCCCAAAAAATGTGCCTTCAGGGTCGGCTCAGGCAAATTTCTGGGATGTGTGGTATCAAATCGGGGAATTGAAATCAATTTCGATAAGATTAAGGCAATCGAGGATATCACAATCGTACACTGTATGAAAGTTGTATAAAGGCTAACTGGACGGATAGCTGCCTTGGGAAAATTCATTTCGAGGTCTTCAGATTGAAGCCATGGATTGTTCACCTTACTCAAAAAGAAAATTGATTTCGCAAGGACCCTAGAATGTCAACAAGCATTGGAAGAATTGAAGGGATACTTATTGTGCCCACCTCTGTCTACACTCCGAAGGCAGATGAGAAGTTATACTTATACTTGATTGTGTCTGAAATAGCGGTAAGTGGTATACTAGTTTGAGAAGAGCAGGGTAAGCAGTTTCCTATTTATTACATAAGTCAAATCTTAAGAGATGTTGAAACTAGTTATCCACACTTAGAGAAGTTGGCACTTGCACTAATAAGCGCATTTAGAAAATTAAAGCCATATTTCCAATGTCACCCCATATGTGTGTTAACCACTTATCCTCTCCGAAACGTTTTGCACAAGCCCGAGTTAATAGGATGATTTGCCAAATGGGCTGCCAAACTTGGAGGGTACAATATCGAATAATAACCCCAAATGGCCATCAAGTCTCAAATGTTACCTGACTTCGTGGCCGATTTTACACCATCCCTCGTACCCGATGTTGAGAAAGAACTTCTGCTAAAATCAAATACATCATCGGGGGTAAGAACCCTCTTCACAGACGGTTCCTCGAATGTGAAAGGGCCCGGGATTGGCATTATTTTGAAGCCACAATTATGTAGCATATTAGAGAATATAATAAAATTTCTAGGTTGATTATTAATGAGGTCGAGTATGAGGCCATGATTGCAGGTATCGAGCTAGCTAAAAGCTTGGTGCCCAAAGTCATTGAAGCCAAGTGTGATTCTCTATTGGTGGTGAACCAAGTAAATAAAAGCTTCGAAGTTCGAGAGGATAGGATGCAAAGATATTTGGAGAAGCTATAGGTAACCTTGCACCGCTTCAATGAGTGGACTCTAAATCATGTGCCTTGAGAACAAAATAGTGAAGCCGATGCACTTACTAACTTGGGGTTATTAGTTGAAGAAGATGATATCATCCCAAGGACTGTCATCCAAGATCTATGGTTGAAGAGGGTCATGCCGAGATAAATTCTACAAGTTTGTCTTGGGATTAGAGGAATAAGTATATCGAAGATTTGAAAAATGGAAAGCTCGCATCGAATCATAAAGAGTCGAGGGGTCTACGAACCAAGGTTGCTAGGTTCACATTGGATGAAGATGGAACATTATACAGGAGGACGTTCAGTGGACCATTGGCTGTATGTTTAGGTTCGAGGGTCACCGTATATGTTTTATGAGAAATCCAAGAAGGCACTTGTGGGAATCATTCGGGCGCCGAGTTTTTTTATTCTAAAATTATTAGAGCGGGATATTACTGGAATAACATGGAAAATGACACTAAGGAGTTTGTTTTGAAATGTGATAAATGCCAATGGTTTGCACCAATGATTCATCAGCCCGGGGAGCAACTTCACTCAGTCCTCCCTGTGGCCTATCATAAAAATGGGAATGGACATCATCGGCACCCCCAGTTAAAGTTAAATTCATTTTGTTTATAGCTGGCTACTTTTCTAAATGGGTGGAAGCATATGACTTTGAGAAGGTTAGAGAAAAAGAAGTTATTGACTTCATCTGGGACCATATCGTGCGCGGATTTCAGATACCTTCCAAAATCGTATGTGACAACGGGAAGAAATTCATTGGCAACAAGGCAATAGAGTTCTTCAAAGCACAAAAAATAATGAGGATCTTATCAACCCACCCAAGCGAGAATGGAAAGGTCGTATCGATAAACAAGACTATCATTCAAAACTTGAAGAAAAGGTTGAATGACGCAAAAAGGAAATGGAGAAAAGCTTTGCCTGAGGTACTTCGAGCATATCGAATGACATCAAAGTCCACAATGGGGGAAACCTCACTCTCCTTAATATATGGCTCTGAGGCTTTGATTCCAGTCGAGGTGGGGGAACCCAACGCTAGATTTCAACATGCAGCACAAGAATAAAATCACGAGGCTATGAATACTAGCCTCGAGCTAATAGATGAAAAAAGAAAAGCTGCATTTGTTCGAATGCCCGTGCAGAAGCAAAGAATCAAGATATATTATAATAGAAGGACCAACCTTCGACTTCAAAATTGGGGACATAGTTCTATGGAAATTCATCAGAAATACTCGAGCCCAGAATGAAGAAAAACTAGGCCTGCATTAGGAAGGACTGTACCAAGTCATCATAGTTATCGGTAAAGGATATTATAAGTTTGGCACTATCGAAGGTGAACATTTTCCAAATAATTGGAATGTATCACTACACAAATGGTATTACTGCTAAGGTATGACCTTCTCCTTTTCTCCATTTTTATTTAAGACTAACTCATTGCAGATGTTCGATCGAAGACATCAAGAATACCTTTCTACATGAAGACCTTAGGTTTTAAAGCACGCGATGCACTTTTTTCCCTTGGATCAGGTTTTATCCCATATAGGTTTTTCCGGCAAGGGTTTTAATGAGGAAGCAACTATATTCTACCTAGGGATAATTCAACAATATCAAAAGAGGGCCTCGATAGGAAAACTTTGTAATAAGCCAAATTGCTAGATGAACCGTGTCCGTGTAGAATAGTCGAGCCCTAATTGCAAAACATGTACGCATGTATGAACTATTCAAAGAAGCATTCTCTCTATATCAAACACTTTGTGTCCCAATAAAAAAATTTGCTACTATGAGAGCTACATACTTGTGATTCGGCAAAAAATGGCTCAAGGGCCAAAATGCAAACATAAAATACACCTCGAGTACTCGGGGGTTGTCATCGACAATCAACACATTCGAGTATATGGACTCGAATTTATAAGACCTCAAAGAGGCATCCCTCGATGCAAAGGCCAAAGCCATCATACTTGGGGACTAACCTTTCCGAGAAGTTTGAAAGGTTATTGAGTAATAAGTCTAAGAGACACACCTTAAGGCTACGTACATATTAAAAGCTACATCCAAAATAATTCGGCTTGGATACGTCCGAATTCCACAATAAAAATAGGCCTTCGAATTCTTAGAAAATTGGTTAAATAAAGGATGCCCTCGGCAAAATAATCAAAGGGCGTTGATAAAATAATCCCTGCAAAAACCTTACGAGGTATCAAATTACTGAAACACAAACATATGCTAAGTCACTAAAAACAAAGGGTTCCGATCGACACTGAAACCTCAAAAAACCTAGTGGGTAAAAAAGGAATGCCAAGGCATAAATAAATTTTTACTAAGTCTTCTAATATAAAAATGAGAAATAATAGCCATCTTTCAAAGGCCATATTGGCCCAACCTAATAGAACCTAAGGGTCAAAACATTTGGAGTTCGAGACCTTGTTCTCATTCAACTCCGACCTAAGGGTCCCATCATCCCGACCTCGCATCAAATTGACTTAAGCACAACTTGAGGATTCATCAAAAACCATTAAGAGGTATTCCATTATAAGTTCATGGACCGCCCATTGATTACTAAAAGCACTAAGGGTTTGTTCTACGCTAAGTCCGAGCTAGTGCTCACTCGATCATTGAATTTATAACATCAAAAAATTTCACAAAATGAAGAAGAGGCATAATTTGAAATAAATTGGAGATGGAGGAAAAAGATAAGAAATTCCTTATATTCATAAAGGGTATTTACAGTTCCCACAATGGTCCTTACAGAAAACCCAAAAAACAAAATCCTAAGAGCCTAATCTACTTTAGGAGTCGCATCCTCGGGAGCCGTATCCTTGAGAGTTTAATCTTCGGGAACCTCCTCCGTGGGGACTTCATCCTTATCTCCTCCACTCTCGGAACCACTAGCAGATTCTTCGTCATCGCAGAGTAAAGCAGCAACTAAGTCATCCAAAGTTTTTGCCTTTTCAATACTAGCTGAGAGGTCAAAAAACGAGCGTGCACTTCCTAGTGAGTTTGTCTGCTGCTTTACTCTGCGATGACGAAGAATCTACTAGTGGTTCCGAGAGCGGAGAGATAAGGATGAAGTCATCCAAAGTTTTTTCCTTTTCAATATTAGCTGAGAGGTCAAAGCCACGAGCGTGTGCTTCCTAGAGAGTTTCTCTACGGGATTTTCACCTAGCATGATCGAAAGAACATGTTAATTTGACTTCTGTAGGAATGGAGATTTCCTGTGCCCAAATTTTAGCAGCCTCAGCGTCTGCTCGATAAGGGGACACAAATGCCTTTGCCTTAGATTTTGCCTTTGCAAGCTCAGCGACCCATTTAGCTTCGAGCTCTTCAATCTTTCAGCTATGGGCCAAGTTTTCCCCCTTTACATTTTGAAAATTGCGTTTGATCGAAGTCATCTAGGCCTGAAGTGTGTCTTTCTTTGAGGCGAGACAATCCATATGTTGCTTCCATCCTAAGGTCTCGGCCTCTTTCACCAAGAGCGTTTCTCGAAGCTGTTCCACCATCTCGCCCTTTAGCTAGGCCTATAATGATGAAGTGTTAGTATCTAAGTCAGATAAGCACATTAAAAACTCCTAAAAATATACATTACCTGCTCAATAAGCTCGATCTATTCTCGTTGAGCCTTCATCAAGTCGCATCTAAGGCCCATAATATCCTCCTCTTTTTAAACGTCAAGGAGTTTGAGGCTATCCCTCTCTTCCACAAGCTTCTTAATTTTAGCCTTGCATCGGGTGAGCTCGGCTCGAAACTTGGAGGACACTTGTCGATGGAGCGTCATACCCTTCACACAAAGAAAAGAGATCAAACTCAGAAAAACGAGAATAAATCAAAAGCATAATTATGGAAGCAGAAACTTACTTGCTTAATAAGACGTTCAGCCTCATCAAAAATAAATGAAGCATCCGGGTCAGGACCATCTTCGACCCCTGAAAAGCATTCCCAAAAAATATCAGTCCCGTCGTGGGTCTCCCCCACGTCGGGAGTCTTCATGGCCTGGGTATCTCGGAACTGTCCTTCAGAGAATACGGGACCAAGTGGAAATTCGTCTATGTTAGTCATCGCAAGTGAGTCACTTGGGAGTTATCTTCTCTTTAGAGGGCCTAAAAATTAGGCTTCCTGGGATCAACCGCCAAATGTCCTCCAAAATGAGATGCACTTTTACTACCCGATGGCTCGGGGACTTTTCTCGAGCTCCCGTTCAAGATTTCTTCATGTCGAGAATGAGTCGCATCAGACATCACCGGTTCGGAATATTTCGAAGCCCTAGAGCTTGCTCTCTTCTGAGCTACCAACAGGCAGTCTTCATCTCCTCCCACTTCCTCATCATTTCGAAGATTTTGGACCGCTTTTGCAGATAGGGCCGTAGGATCGGCCCAAGGTTTTCGAGCCTTATTTTTTTTGGGCTTCTAGGTACTTGCTGGCAAAGTCCTTTTCATTTTCTTCTCCTTAGTCAGCTTTCGGATTTCCTCCTCATCGAGCGGGAGAGGCGTCAATACCAACAGTATCTCTAAGGCCTGGATAAAGAGAAAGTATGTATTTTACAAGAAAATGTTGACATGTGAACAAGGGAACTCAGCATGGTTTTTAGCTTCCCACCGACCCTTGGCCAAATTATTCCAACAGCATTCCACGTGTGAAGAATTGGAGTCCAGTTGTCAGACCCAGCTTGCAAGGTCCAAAATCACACCAGGAAAACAAGGGGTAGATGAATCATCAAAAGGAAATTAGAGCGGGAAAGCAAAAAGTAATCATTGTCGATAAGTTTGTACTCGTGTTTTAAGTTCCATTCCTTGGGAAATTGCATCCTTTCAGCGAGAATTAAATCGGAAGTCTTGATTCGGACAAATGGGGCATCCATCATTGGTCCTTATCCTCATCGATACTATGGAATAGAGACTATAAGGATCGACGTTGGAGCTTTATCTGACCGTCTTGATAAAGACAAGGGCTATATAGCCTGATGAGGTAGTCGAGGGTAAAAGGCGTCCCCTAAACCTTGACTGAGAAATACCTGATCAAATTAGCGATACGCTAGAAAGAAGGGTAGATCTATCCCAGCGTCGCCCGATATTGGTGACAGAAATCAAGAATGACTGGGACCACGGGACCTAGTGCTGGACCTATGAGACCTAGTGTGAAAGGATAAATGTACATGCTTAAGTATCCTTCCACATGAGGGGTGATGTTCTCTTCTAGAGAAGGAATCACGACGTTCTTATCCCCTAAGTTACAATCCTTTTTCACCTGCTTAAGATTATAATCGATTATCAAGCAGATGTATTGAGACAAGGGCTCGTATCAGCCTGGAACCGACTATCACGACCCAAATTGGAGGGTCATGACTAGCACCCAGGCCATACTTTCCGTGCATCAATGTACATTTTACCTAACCTTCCTTATTAACTTTATGGGCCGATGAGATCAATATAAATTGTAGATATGGATCATGAACAGTAAACAATGAAAGATACTAGCATGAACATACTTAATATGGAATAACCAGACAATCAGGAAGCTATATATAAGGTATGAGCTACCACGCTACCATGAAAGACTATACAACAAAAATCAGCCGACAAAGAATACCAAACTATGCATGAGTTGACACATATCTATGAGCCTCTAAAGGAACATAAGCGCTGCAACATAGCCGGAACAGGGCCTCGACATACCCATAATATCTATAACAAAAATGCATGCAAATACTATGGCACGTCCGAAGAAGGGATCTCGCCAATAACAGCTATACTGGGAAGCCTACTTGGTGGGGGAGCTGCGTCTACCCATCTATGAGGACCTGCAGCATGACATGCATCGTCCACGAATAAAAAGGACGTCAGTACGAATAAAGTACTGAGTATGCAAGGCAGGAAAGCATAAGTATGAAAAGTAATGTGAATAAGGATATAGAATATACAACCTTTAACATCTAGGTACCTCTGTGGGCAACTAAATGAAATGCATGATACTGACATATATACACATACACTATTAAAACACATGCCTCTGTGGGCATCATCATCATATCGTACCCGGCCTCAAAGAGGACTCAGTAAAGATGTACCCGGCCATCATAAGGCTAGGTAGAATCGTACCCAGCCACGTGGAGCTCGGTAAAATCAAACAAATCAGTGGTTGCACAATAGGCTCAGTACCTGGCCGACTATAGCATTTCTCAGTAGAGTAAAATAGATACATATATATAATGCATGCTCGACTCATGGAATCACGTTCTAAACCTTTCGGAGTAATGTAAGGTCGGTATCCTTTGTACACATTATTAGGACTAACTCTTAGCTATGAACCTTATAGGAATCATGAAGTACCAACAATCACGACCCAAATTTTCCACCATCGGGAGTCGTGATGGCGCCTACTGTTGGAGCTAGGCAAGCCAACTTAAACAACAACCTTTTTTTTAGCTAATCTCCAACATGATAATACTAAAACAATAAATTCAAGCGGAAGTCTTATTTTATTATTAAATGAAGAAAATGCGAAATAATTAACATCATCCTCTACCTAATATTTAGTATCACAATACTCACAGACTACTATAAGATACTACAAATACAAGTCTGAAAGAAAATACATAAGAAGTTTGTTTCGATATAATGAAAACTAATGGAATTGAAATGGATGAAAATCAGGGCCCGCAAACTCCAGCAAACTACCTAGGAGTCTTTGGACTGTAGGCACGCTCCCAAGCTACTACTGCGGTCCGTAATTTGTCTCATGACCTGTGCACAAAAGGCATAGAAGTGTAGCATCAGCAAAACCAACCCCATGTGCTGGTAAGTGCCTAGCGTAACCCTGGCGAGGTAGTGACGAGGCTAGACCGGATCTACCACAATCAACCTGTGCATATATGTGTGCAATAACGGAAATATATACGAAATTTAAATAGATAATATGGAGGGGACATACTGTGGGGTGTAGCAATTCAGATATATGACTAACGAACAAGAAATGGAAACTCAATATACTAACATCAATAAAAGAGAGCCAGTAAATTAACAACTACACGGCACCAACCTTCGTGCTTTTACTCTCAATTCTCACCAAAAGAGTCAAATATAGTGCACGACTTCACCCTTCAGGCTTTTACTCTCCATTCTCACCAAAACTATCAAATATAGTGCACGGCATCACCCTTCGTGCTTTTCCTCACCTAACGATCATATCAAGGAACGGAATGACCCTTCGTGCTCAAATAATCAAAAAACATGGCACGGAAACACCCTTCGTGCATAATTATCAAAACACGGCGCATAAAGACCCTCGTGCATAATTACCAAAACACGACACGGAAAGAACATTCGTGCATAATCTCTCTTCCTCACCCAATCAACGGTCATAACCAATTGGGGAAAGGAATATACAACAAGATTAAACATGCCGGAAAGGGAGAATAATTCAACAACAAGTCCTGGCAAGGAAAAATAATTCAACGACAAGTCCCAGCAATTGAAAAATACCACACTTCCTTCATTAACTCATTTGCTTCTCAACTATCATTTCATAATTCATTTAACAAGTAATTAAGTCAATTGTTTCACCTCTTTCGAATTTAAAACAATTACAACTCACGGTCAAGCTAGACTCGGGTACATAGGTAACTGTCACCATACCTATACACCGACTCCACACAGCACATAGCAAATATTGTCCTAATCCTATTCCCTCAAACAAAAGTTAGATCAAACACTTACCTCAAAAGCTCAAAACTCAATTCACGCCTCTAGGATAGTTTTACCCCCTAGAATTAGCCAAAATAATTGGCCAAATCTAATCACAATTTACTCAAAGGTAGCAACAAATGCTAGTTAAAACAATTTGAATGCATAAGAATGAATTTCCCAAAGTTTTGCCCAAAATTCCCAAAATGCCCCCGGGCTGACATGGTCAAAACCCGAGGTTCGAACCAAAATTAGGTTACCCATTCCCCCCACGAGTTCATATCTATGATTTGTTTTGAAATCAGACCTCAAATTGAGGTCCAAATACCCAAATTTTAAGAAAACTTAGGTCTACCCCAAATCCCCATTTTTACCCATTGAAAGCTTTGATTTTAAGATGAAACCATGATAAAACATGATAAAGATTGAAGAAATTGAGTAAAAGTGGAGTTACAATTGATTTGCGAAAGAAGGAGTTGAGAGAAAATCGTCAATGGAGGTTTGGGTTTTGAAAATATGAAGAATGAGGTTTAAAATCTTCTAAGTATAGAATGCACAGGTGCAGATATCGCAATTGTGAAGATTTGTTCGCAACTACAATCTTAGCAGGCTAGGGAAATGCAAGATTTTTACTTCGCATTTGCAAAGTTAGGCCATCTGGGTGAGGTTCGCAGTTGCTTACTTTTGATCGCATTTGCGATCTTAGGCCAAACTCCCCTCCCTCGCATTTGCGGACACCTGATCGCATTTGCGATCTTAGGCCAACTCCCCTCCCTCGCATTTGTGTAGAAAAGTTCACTTTTGCGATCGTAGGCCTACCTGCTCATCTCGCATTTGCAATCCCTGGCTTCGCATTTGTGAAAATTGCAGAAGCCTTATACCAGATTTTTCAAAACATGGGAAATGCAATCTGATGCCTAGCCAAAGCTCACCCGAGCCCTCGGGGCTCCAACCCAAACATTCTTACAACCTCAAAAACATCCTACAGACTTACTTATGCGATCAAATCGCCAAAATAACATCATTTACGTAGAATCAAACCTCAAAACACATGATTTCTCATTTAAATTCTCAAGAACTTCAAGTTTTACATTACTAGTCCGAAACACGTCAAATGACGTCCGTTTTCAACCAAACATTACAGGTAGCGCTTAACGCTCATTTAAGACCTGTACCAGGCGACAGAACCAAAATACGACCTCGATAACATCACTTTCTATCTGACTTTCATTTCAATTTTTCACATCATTTTTAGAAGAACAATTTCTTTCAAAAATTCCGTACTCAGGCCTGGGACCTCGGATTTTGATTCCGTGGATATGCTCGGGTCCCATATTTTTCTACGGACCCTCCGGGACCGTCACACATAGGTCTGGGTCAGTTTATCGAAAATGTTAACCAAAGTCAATTATATCAATATTATTATAATAATTCATAGTTTTTAACACAAAGTTCGTATTTTTCCACATAAAAATGTTCTGGCTTCGCGCCTGGACTGCACACGCAAATTGAGGCAACCAAATAAGATGTTTTCAAGGACTCGGAAGCATTGTGAAAGGGAAAATTACAGTGATGACCGTTTGAGTCATCACATCCTCCACCTTTAAAAATACCATTCATCCTCCAACGGACAAAAGAAAGAAGTACTTGAGTTGGGGAATAAATGGGGATAACGGCTCCATATATCAGACTCGGACTCCTAGGTCGATGCCTTAGAAGGTTGACCTCTCCTCTGAACACGTACTGAAGGAAAACTTCTCGACCATAACTGTCGGACCTGCCGGTATAAAATAGCCACTGGCTCCTCCTTATATGACATATCCTTGTCCAATTGGACAGTACTGAAATCCAACACGTGAGTGGGATCGCTGTGATACTTCCAAAACATGGATACATGAAAAATCGGATGCACAGCTGACAAGCTAGGCGGCAAGGCAACTTTATAAGCCACCTTCTCCACGCAGTCAAGAATCTCAAATGGGCCAATAAACCTAGGGCTAAGCTTACCCTTCTTCCCGAATCTCATCACACCCTTCATAGGCGATACCCGGAGCAATGTTCGCTTGCCAACCATGAAAGCAACATCCCTGACTTTACAATCTGCGTAACTCTTCTACCTAGATTGAGCTGACTGGATTCTGTCCTGAATGATCTTGACCTTATCCAAGGCCTCCTGTACTAGATCTATACCCAATAGCCGAACCTCTCACGGCTCAAACCATCCGACTGGAGACCGACACTGCCTACCATACAATGCCTCATACGGAGCCATCTGAATACTGGACTGGTAGTTATTGTTGTAGTTAAACTCCGCTAAAGTCAAGATCTGGTCCCACGAGCCTCCAAAATCAATAACGTAGGCTCGGAGCATATCCTCAAGAATCTGAATAGTCCTCTCAGACTGACCGTCCATCTCGGGGTGAAATGTTGTATTCAACTGAACCTGCGTGTCTAACTCATGTAGTACCGCTCTCCAGAAATGCGAAGTAAACTGCGGACCTCAGTCCGAAATAATAGATATGGGCACCCCATGAAGGCAAGAGATCTCCCTGATATAATCTCAGCCTATCTCTCGGACGAACAGGTGGTGGCAACTGGAATAACATGCGTTGACTTGGTCAGCCTATCAAGAAGAACCCATATAGCATCAAACTTCTTCCGAGTCATCGGAAGGCCAGTAAATATATCCATGGTGATTCTTTCTCACTTCCACTCAGGAAGTTCAATCCTCTAAAATAACCCACCGGGCCTCTGATGCTCGTACTTAACATGATGACAATTCAGACAACGATCCACATATGCAACAATGTCTTTCTTCATTCTACGCCACTAGTAATGTTGTCTCAAATCATGATACATCTTCACGGTGCCCGGGTGAATGGAATACCAAGAACTGTGGGCCTCCGCTAAGATCGACTCTCGAATACCTTCTACATTGGGCACGCAAACTCATCACTGCAATCTCAATACGCCATCATATCCTAAATTCATTTCCCTAGCACCTCCCCGCTGCACCGTGTCTCTCAGGACACACAGATAGGGATCATCAAACTGTCGCTCCATAATACGCTCCATCAATGACGAACGAGCAACCGTCCAAGCTAACACCCTGCTAGGCTCAGAAATATCCAATCTCACAAATCTATTGGCCAAGGACTGAACATCCAAGGCAAGCAGTCTCTGGCTGACCGGAATATATGCAAGACTACCCATGCTGGCAGACTTCCTACTCAATGCATCGGCCACCACATTGGCCTTCCCCGGTGGTATAAGATAGAAACATCATAGACTTTTAGCAACTCCAACCACCTCCGCTGTCTCAAATTCAACTCTTTCTATTTGAACAAGTACTGCAGGCTCTTGTAATCCGTGTACACCTCACATGTCACCCCATATGAATAATGCCTCCAGATCTTCAAGGCATGAACAATGGCTGCCAACTCTAGGTCATGAACTGGATAATTCTTCTCGTAGATCTTCAACTACCTCAAAGCATAAGCTATGACCTTGCCATTCTGCATCAACACTGCACCAAGCCCGATACGGGAGGCATCAAAATAAACAGTATAAGGCCCAGATATTATGGGTAAAACCAATACCGGTGTCGTAGTCAGAGTTTTCTAGAGCTTCTGCAAGCTTGCCTCACACTCATCTGACCACCTGAACTGGGCACCCTTCTGGGTCAATCAAGTCATCGGGGCTGCGATGGATGAAAACCCCTCCACAAAACGTCTGTAGTAACAATCTAACCCCAAGAAGCACTAGATCTATATAGCTGAAGCTGGTCCAGGCTAGTTCTTGACTACCTCTATCTTTTTCAGGTCCACCTGAATACCCTCTACTGATACGACATGACCCAGGAATGTGACTGAACTCAACCAAAACTCGCACTTCGTGAACTAGGCGTACAACTGGCTATCCTTCAGAGTCTGAAGAACCACTCTGAGGTGCTGCTCATGCTCCTCCTGACTACGGGAGTATATCAAGATGTCGTCAATGAGTACAATCACAAACAAATCAAAATTGGGCATGAACACTCGGTTCATCAACTCCATGAATGCTGTCGGGGCATTGGTCAACCCAAACGACATGACCAAAAACTCGTAATGCCCATACGGAGTACACAATGCTATCCTAGGGACATCAAACGCCCTAATCCTCAGCTGGTGATAACAAGACCTTAAATATATCTTCGAGAACACCCTAGCACCCTGAAGCTGGTCGAACAAATCATCAATCCTCGGCAGTGGATACTTGTTCTTTATCGTCACCTTTTTCAACTGCCGGTAATCAATGCACATCCTCATCTAACCATCTTTTTTCTTCACAAACAAAATTGGTGAACCCCAAGGCGATACACTAGGTCTAATGAAACCCTTATCAAGCAAGTCCTGAAGCTGCTCATTTAACTCTTTCAACTCTGATGAGGCCATGCGATATGGCAGAATGTAAATAGGCTGAGTGCCCGGAGCCAGGTCAATACATAAATAAGTATCCCTGTCGGGCAGCACACCCGGCAGGTCTGAAGGGAAAACCTCGGGGAACTCCGAATAATAAGTATAGAGTCGATAGATGGAACCTCTGAGCTAGAGTCGCGAACATACACTAGATATGCTAGATACCCCTTATCGACCATTTGTGGTGCCTTGACATATGAAATAACACTGCGGGAGGCATGACCTGGGGCTGCTCTCCACTCAAGTCAGGGCAAATCTGGCAAAGCCAAGGTCACGGTCTTGGCGTGACAATCAAGAATAGCATCATACGGGGACAACCAGTCCATCCCCAATATAACATCAAAGTCCACCATATCTAAAAGCAATAAGTCGACACGGGTCTGAAGACCATCAAATACCACCACACACGAACGATGCACTCGGTCGACCATAATAGAATCACCAACCGGTGTGGATACCTAAAGCCTCGCTAGGCATGATGAAATAGGGTGCAAAATAGGACGACACATAAGAATATGTAAATCCTGGGTCAAATAACATAGAAGCACCCCTATCACAGACCAGAATAGTAAATGTAATCATGGCATCTGATGACTCGGCCTCAGGCCTGGCTGGTAAAGCATAACAACGGGGCTGACCCCCACCTCCCTGTACTGTGTCTCTTGGACGATCTTCTGCTGGCGGCCCCTACCTCTGGCGGCCCGAGATCCACCTCTAGTCTCTCCCTCCACCTCGATGATCCCTACCCCCACCTCTAGCTGGCTGGGCGGCCTGTGGATCACATGATGCCTGAATCAGGGCGAAGACCCTGCTACTGAGAACTACTCAAGGTTCGAGGGCAAAACCTAACAATGTGACTCGGGTTACCACAACTATAACATGCCCTCGGATGCTGAGACCGCTAGCCCTGTCGACCAGTATGTCCTCTCCTGAAGCTCTGAAGTGGTGGTGCACCGATCGGGGCTGGTGGAGCGCTGAAAGTCTGCTGATCCGAATAATACTGCTGAGGACCACCACCACCTAGAGTGCCATGAGAAGCCTGAAGTGCTGACTGGAAGGGCCTCTGAGAGTGGCCTTTGTCATATGCATCCCTGCCTCCAGATGAGGCACCATTGAACCTACCAGAATGCCGAGGCCACTTGTCTGACCCCTGACTACCTCCTCGAACCAATGCCATCTCTACCCGGCAAGCCGCATTGGCCGCCTCCTGCAAGGATATATCACTACCAACTCCCATGGCCATCTGAAGACGGATCAGCTGAATCAATTCATCAATAAATCTCCGGACCCTATCCTCTCTGTGGGGAGTATCACAACTGCATGGCGTGCCAAATCAATAAATCTAGTCTCATACATTGTAACTGTAATGGTGCCCTACTGTAGGCGCACAAACTGCCTACTAAGTGCCTCTCGCTGAGTAATAGGGAGAAATGTCTCCAAGAATAACTCCGCGAACTGATCCCATGTCAAAACTGGAGACTCTGCTTGTCTAGATAGGCAATAATCCATCCACCAAGTCTTGGCGGGTCCTGCAAGCCTGAAGGTGCAAAAATTGACCCCATTGGTCTCCACTATACCCATAGTCTTGAGGATATCATGACAATTGAATAGGAAATCCTAGGGTTCCTCCGATGAAGTACAGCTAAAAGTAGTGGTGAAAAGCTTGGAGAACCAATCAAGCCTCCACAAAGCATTCGAAGACATGGCCGCTCCCTCACCGACCTGAGCTGTAACACTTGTTGTAGCTGCCATTGCGTGTTGAACCATTGGAACCTGAGTCTGGGAAGCTACCTGCTCCAGAGTACGCGTAGTAGGAGTCTGAACCCCTTCTCTAGCTTGAGAGGTGGCTGGCGCTACTAGTAGTAAGCCCGCCCTAGTGACACTGTCCATAAAACCTTCTATACAGACGAGACCATCCTGGAGATCCGGGTAAAACATAATCCCTCCTGGGACCTGAGCTGGGCCCATTGGAGTTGTTGGGGTTTGAACCTCCTGATCAAAGTCAATATGAGGCTCCACCTCTGGTACTGCTCCCTTGGGCTGAGCTCTGCCCCTACCATGACACCTGGCACAGCCTCGCCGCCTGCCACTCATGGGAGCGGCTGCTGGGGGCTCGGGCTGCTATGCTGTAGAAGAAGATGCATTTTTCTCGACATCTGTGAAAGAACAGAGTAGAACGACAATCAATAAGGGAGAAACAGAATCACTTTGCAAGAATGAATAAAGTGAAATTTTTCCTAACTCTGTAGCCTATGAGGATAAATACATATGTCTCCGTACCGATCCCTCAGACTCTACCGAGCTTGTCCGTGAGTTGTGAGACCCAATTAACCTAATGCTCTGATGCCAAATTTTCACGACCCATATTTCCCGCCATCGGGAGTCGTGATGGCGCCTACTGTCGGAGGTAGGCAAGCCAACTTAAACAACCTTTTTTTAGCTAATCTCCAACAAGATAATACTAAAACAATAAACTCAAGCGGAAGTCTTATTTTAATATTAAATGAAGAAAATGCGGAATAATTAACATCATCCGCTACTCAAGATTTAGTGTGATAATACTCACGGACTACTATAAGATACTACAAATACGAGTCTGAAAGAAAATAAATAAGATGTCTATTTCGATATAATGAAAACAAACGGAACTGAAATGGATGAAAGTCAGGGCCCGCAAATGCCAGCGAACTACCTAAGAGTCTCTAGACTGAAGGCACGCTCCCAAGCTACTACTGCGGTCCGTAAGTTGTCTCCAGACCTGTGCATAAAAGGCAGAGACGTATAGCAACAGTACAACCAACCCCATGTGCTAGTAAGTGTCTGGCCTAACCCCGGCAAGGTAGTGACGAGGCTAGACCAAACCTACCATAATCAACCTATACAGATATATATGCAATAATGGAAAGATATATGAAATTTAAACAGATAATAGGTAGGGACATGTTATGGGGTGTAACAATTCAAATATATGATAATGAACAAGAAATAGAAACTGAATAAATAACATCAATAAAAGAGAGCCAGTAAATCAACAACTGCGCGGCACCAACCTTCATGTTTTTAATCTCAATTCTCACCAAAACTGTAAAATATAGTGCATGACATTACCCTTCGGGCTTTTAATCTCCATTCTCACCAAAACTGTCAAATATAGTGCACGGCATCACCCTTCATTCTTTTCCTAACATAACTCTCATATCAAGGAACATAATGACCCTTCGTGCTCAAATAATCAAGAAACATGGCACGGAAAGACCCTTCGTGCATAATTATAAAACATGGCACGGAAAGACCCTTCGTGCATAATTATCAAAACACGGCACGGAAAGACCCTTCATGCATAATTACCAAAACACGGCACGAAAAGACCCTTCGTGCATAATCTTGCTTCCTCACCCAATCAACTGTCACAACCAATCGGGGAAAGGAATATACAACAAGATTAAAAATCTCGGCAAGGGAGACAAATTCAACAACAGGTCCCGGTAAGGGAAAAATTTCAACAACAAGTCCCGGCAAGGGAAAAATACCACACTTACTTCTTTAACTCATTTTTTTCTCAATTATCACTTCGTAATTCATTTCACAAGTAATTAACTCAATTGTTTCACCATTTTAAAATATAAAGGCAATTATGACCCACGGTCATGCTAGACTCGGGTGCATAGGTAACCGTCACCAAACCTATACACCGACTCCACACATCACATAGCAAATATTGTCCTAATCCTATTCCCTCAAGCCAAAGTTAGATCAAAGACTTACCTCGAAAGCTCCAAACTCAATTCACGCCTCTAGGATAGATTAACCCCTCGAATTCGCCACAAAACCGGTCCAATCTAATCATAATTTACTCAAATGTATCAACAAATTCTAGTTAAAACAATTTGATTACATAAGAATGTATTTCCTAAAGTTTTACCAAAATATTTGCAAAATTCACCCTGGAACACGTGGTCAAAAATCGAGGTTCAAACCATAACCGGATTACCCATTCCCCCACGAGTTCATTTCTATGATTTGTTTGAAATCAGACCTCAAATTGAGGTCCAAATCCCAAAATTTTAAGAAAACCTAGGTCTACCCTAAGTCCCTATTTTTACCCATTGAAAGCTTTGATTTTAAGATGAAATCATGATAAAAGATGATAAAGATTCAAGAAATTGAGTAAAAGTTGACTTACAATTGATTTGGAAAAGAAGGAGTTGAGAGAAAATCGCCAATGGAGGTTTGGGTTTTGAAAATATGAAGAATGAGTTTTTAAATCATCTAAGTATAGAATGCACAGGTGCAAATATCGCAATTGCAAAGATTTTTTCGCAATTGCGAACTTAGCAGGCTGGGAAATGCGAGATTTTTACTTTGCATTTGCGAACACATGATCGCATTTGTGATCTTAGACCAACTCCTCTCCCTCGCATTTGCGCAGAAAAGTTCGCTTCTGCGAAAGTAGCCCTGCCTGCTCATCTCGATTTCGCGATCCCTGGCTTCGCATTTGCGAAAATTGCAGAAGCCCTTATACCAGATTTTTCGAAACAAGAGAAATGCAGTCCAATGCTTAGCCAAAACTCACCCGAGCCCTTGAGTCTCCAACCCAAACATGCACACAACCTCAAAAATATCCTACGGACTTACTCGTGCGATTAAATCGCCAAAATAGCATCATTTACATAGAATAACCTCAAAACACATAATTTCTCCTTTAAATTCTCAAGAACTTCAAGTTTTCCATTTTTAGTCGAAACGCGTCAAATGACGTCGTTTTCAACCAAACTTTACAGATAGCTTTTAATGCTACGGGAGCTAGAACAAAAATATGAGCTCGATACCACCACTTTCTATCTTACTTTCATTTCAATTTTTATATCATTTTCAAATAAATAATTTATTTCAAAAAATTCCGTACTCGAGCCTGCGACCTCGGATTTCGATTCCGGGAATACGCCCGGGTCCCATATTTTTCTACGGACCCTTCGAAACCGTCACATTACGGGTCTGGGTCTGTTTACACAAAATGTTGACCAAAGTCAACTATATCAATATTATTATCAAAATTCATAGTTTTTAACACGAAGTTCATATATTTCCACATAAAAATTTCCGGCTTCGCGCCCGAACTGTACATGCAAATTGAGGTGACCAAATTAGAGGTTTTCAAGGCCTCACAAGCACGGTGAAAGGGAGAATTATGATGATGAACCTTTGGGTCGTCACATTGATAACATAATAATAAGAGAAACAACATCAACATCAATCGCTCTATAAGAAGGGAAGCAATGTAAGTACTGCTAGCTTTTTAGAGTAGAGTATCTTTGGAAGCTCGTTCATTACATTATATACAATCGGAGTCATGCAAAAGAAAGAAAAGGATAGCCTTACATACCTTGTATATACTTCCCAACCTCAAGCTATGCAAATGTCAAGACTCCTTAGTCTACAATAGGATAAATGAAACTATCATTAAAGCTTAAGCGTCGCAACTATTACACACCGACCACAACCATTTTACAATGAAACGGACAGCACCCTCCCTATTTATATGACTTCCCACGGGTGAAAAGAGTACCAAACAAGATCAATATTAATAATATTAAGCCTCCCAAAACAGTCCACCAACCAACGGCATTACTACCAAGCCTTTCGATATATATATATATATATATATATATATATATATATATATATATCACACGTTCTAGTTTCTATGACTTAACCGAAACTTGAAAAAAATTAAATGCATGTAGATTGAGAGTTTCCTTACCTTTATACAAAAATAACAACTCCAATTTGAACGAAATTGTTGGAAACACGTTCTCAAGGCATTATACTAAACGTGTGTTCATATTTGTAGGTTTTGATGAATGACAAACTATGCGCAAATTGACATATGACGAGGTCCAAGCACAAAGCGCAAAATTGATATATAACGAGATTCAAGCACAAGACAAAGATCGAGATTATGTTTTATATGAGTCGGTATTTAATTGTGATCTTGATCCGACAACTTAAACTCAAGACTTGGCTTCTCTCGTAAAAATATTTTTTAACAAATCATGCATATTTAATTTAGAGCAAAATGATTTTAAATAATGCATATTTACTTTAGTCAAAATATTTTTTAAACATGCCTCTAAAATCTGGACTAAGATAATCGATTATGTACTTATGATAATCGATTATGTTTAAGTCAGGTGCTTGACAATCGATTGTGAACTTATGACAATCGATTGTGTTAAGGCAGTGAGCATCAGATTTTTCAAATCTGCATGACAATCGATTGTGAACCTTATGACAATCGATTGTGATGAGGCAGTGTCCATCAAAGTTTTTCAAAGCTCAAAATAATCGATTGTGAAGCTAATGACAATCGATTGTGAAGAGACAGTGTCCATCAGATTTTTCAAAGTCACAAAATAATCGATTGTGAACTTATACAATCGATTGTGTTGAGGCAGTGTCTTCCAGACTTTTTCAAAGTTATTAAATAATCGATTGTGAACCTATGACAATCGATTGTCAAGAGGCAGTGTCTAAATTGATTTTTCAAGACTGATATATAATCGATTGTTAACTTAATATAATCGATTGTATAACTGACCGTTGCCAAAATGTTTTCAAATACCGTCAGGTAATCGATTATTGATTTCTTATAATCGATTGTTTTAATTAAAATCTGGAAAGGATTTTTTGAACGTTGCTGAGTAATCGATTATTGATTTCTTATAATCGATTGTTTTAATTAAAATCTGGAAAGGATTTTTTGAACGTTGCTGAGTAATCGATTGTAGATTTCTGACAATTGATTGTCTTACGTAAAATCTGGAAATGATTTTTTGAACGTTGCCAGTAATCGATTATTGATCTAAGATAATCGATTGTTATGCGTAAAATCTGGGATTGATTTTTGGAAGAACTGGCAAACAATTGATTGTGGTAATTTGACAATCGATTGTCACAGAGTAAAATCAGCAACTCTTAATTGGCAATTAGGCAACGGTAATACCAAGTTTTTCAACTATAAATACAGCTTCAATTCAGTCTTTTAAGTACAACAACACACAATAACTGATCATACAATTGCTAAAGCTTGCATACTTTATTGCTTATCATTTTATATTCATTACATAAGCTTTGTAGAGCCAAATTCTTGTCGAAAGTTGTTGCGATCTTGAGCGTATTCTTTTTACTCATATCTACTCTTAAAGGAGTGTCTTGTTTGAGTGCTAAGTGTTTTTTGTACACTTGAAGGGAAGTGTTAGTCCCTTGTGTTGTAATAAGGAACTTGTGTTTCCTTGGTTGAAGTCTTGGAGTGTTGTATCTCCGAGCAAAGGTCGTTGAGGCTTGTGTCCTCAAGTTGTAACGGTTTGTTGAGCACCCGTAAGCTTAACAAGTTTATGGAAATCTCGAGAGAGTCTCTCGAGGACTGGACTAGCCACGGGTTGTGGTGAACCAGGATATATCCGTGCGTTTGTTCTAATTTATTTACTTATCGCACTTATTTATTTTCTGCAACTTTTAAATTCCGCAAGTTTACGCTAATTTTTATTATAGCGCTATTCACCCCCCTCTAGCGTTAAGCGTATTATCTAACAATTGGTATCAGAGCCCAACTCTCTGAAGAATTTACCGTTTGAGAGAAACATCCATGGCTTCTACTCGTGATTCTTTTGCAGGAATAGGTGAAGGACAATGCTCCACCCGACCACCACTGTTCGATGGTACAAATTATACATACTGGAAGGAGAGGATGAGAATATTTGTACAATCAAATAGTTTTCATCTTTGGAAGGTCATAATGAATGGAGAACAAATTCCAACCAAGAAGGTTGAAAATGAATGGGTCCCAAAGTCCGAAGATGAATACGATGCGGATGATATCCGAAAGGTGCAAAATAATGCTAAAGCTATTAATTTATTATATTGTGCTGTAAATGCTGATGATTACAGGAAGATATCTTGTTGCACAACGGCGAAGCAAATGTGGGACAAGCTGGAAATTACGTACGAAGGTACGGCCCAGGTAAGGGAAGCCAAAATTGATTTCCTAACCCATGCATATGAATTGTTTCACATGAAGGAAGGCGAAAAGGTCGATGAGATGTTTGAACGATTTTCAAAAATCGTAAATGATTTACATGCTCTTAAGAAGACCTTCACGGATAAGGAACTTGTCCCAAAAATTCTCCGAAGTCTCACTCCAGAATGGTGATCCAAGGCCGACGCGATTCAAGAATCCATTGGCATTTCAAATGTCACCATCGACGCATTAAGAGGTAATCTTAAAACTTACGAATCTACTATACTTAACCCTCTTGTTGATGATCAAAGGAAGCAAAGAATCGCTCTCAAGGCAAGCACAAGCCAACCTCAAAATGATGAGGAAGGAGACAACGAGTTCGGACTCGTTATCAAGAGATTTCAAAAGTTCATGCGAAAAGAGTATGAACGAAAGGGCAAAAATCAAGGAGATCAAATAAAGTTCTATGAGTGCGGAGAAACCGGGCACATTAAATCAAATTGCCCAAATGCTAAAAAGGAGAAGAAACCCTTCAAGAAGCAACGAGCATACATATCTTGGGGAGGCGACTCCGGTGACGAGTCAAGTGAGGAAGAAGAAGACGAAGCCGCAAATCTTTGTCTTATGGCACAAGAAGACAACAAAGAAGAGGTATGTCAAATTTCTTCCAAAAATTTCTTTTCCCTTGAAAAAATGCAAAATGCTTTTGATGAGTTGTATAGCGAATTTATTAAAGCTTCAAAAACTGTTAAGAGTATAAAAGAAAATGCTTCTTTAGAAGAAAAAGATTTTCAAAAACAACTCTCTTTTAAAGAAAAGGAATTGGAAAAACTGATTTAAAATGAGAAGTTGAAAGAGGAAAACAAATTTTTTGGCAAGAGAAGCGCCGACAAGCCCGAGAGTTCTAGAAATTGTACTTCTTGCATGCATCTCAAAAATGAAGTAGAAAGGCTTAAGGGCACCTTAGATAAGTTTAACTCTTCTCATAAAAATTTGAATGAAGTGCTTGTTAATTTGAAGTCGACCAAGCATGGCATAGGTTTTAGAAACGAGCCTAAAGAGAAAGTTGAAGCCAACCCCCAACAACCTAAGGCTCAACCTAGGATAAATAAAACAAATGTTCATCCTAGATACAACAAACCTAGAAATGGTTTTCATCAATCGCAACCTAGAAATAATCATGCTAGAAATAATGCACATTCTAGGCCAAACACTAGAAGGATTTTTGAACCTTTTAGAACACCTAGAAATGACTTCCAACCTAGAAACAACCATTCTAGAAATGATGCATATCCTAGAACAATGGTAGGAGAAATGACTTTCATGATTTGCACAATAGTTATATTGTCAAGAATAGAGTAAATGATTTTCGTCCGTCCAATTACTATCAACCTAGAAGGATGCATAATCCTAACGTGACTTGTCATTATTGTAGACGAATTGGACATATTGCTCCTGCTTGTTTTACACGACATAGACATAACACTCAATCACATCACTATGATTTGCCTAACCCCCAAGGACCCAAAATGGCATGGGTACCTAAAACTCATTAATCTGTTTTGTAGGTATTAAGAAAGAGTATTCTAAAGTTATTGTTTACCTCATAGAGTTGTTTCACATTTTAATGCGTCCTGCATTCCCCTGGCATCCCCGTTATCTTTATTCAGGAACAGCTAAGGGTATTAAGACTTTATCTCCTATTCTGCTTCCCATGTCATTTCTCTCATATTCATCTTCATCCACAATAGTTTGAGGTAACCACATCATTTGTTCTCAGCTTGTGAACTTGTCGATCTTATATAGCCACTTGAACTTCTTTATATGATAGTTCCTCTGTAACTATTTGATAGGGATGACTCGAGAAGGGTATCCATTACATTTCCTCAACATAGATACATGGAATATCGGATGGACGAATTCCAATTTGGATGGCAATTCTAACTCATAAGCAACATGCCGAATTCGTTAAAGAATTTTATATCGACCGACATATCGCGGACTCAGCTTGCCCTTCTTCAAAAAATGCATAACCCCCTTCATCGGGGAGATCCTCAGGAAAATTGAATCCCCAACCTCAAACTCCAGATCATGACTACATTGAAATAAGACTTTTCCTGCTTTGTGCAGTCCTAAGCCATTCTTGTATCACTTTCATTCTCAATGGCTTGGTGAATTAAATCTAGCCCATATAATTCTGTTTCACCAACTTCAAACCATCAAACTGGTAATCTACATTTTCTCCCATACAGTGCTTCGGACAAAGCCATTCTAATACTGGAATGGTAGTTATTATTGTAGGAAAATTATGAATGTAGATGGTCATCCCAATTCCCCTTAAAATCTTGAACACAAGCTCGTAGCATATCCTCAAGTGTTTGAATAGTATGTTCAGCCAGTCTGTTAGTTTGTAGATGGAATGTAGTGCTGAGATTCACTTGTGTGGCTAAACCCTTCTGAAAAGTCCTCCAAAAGTTAGCCGTAAATTGATATCCTTCGTCTCATATAATAGATAACGGCAAACCATGAAGCCTAACAATCTCCTTGATTTACAACTTCGCATAATCTTCAGCCATGTAAGTTGTCTTATCTAGAAACAAATGGGCACATTTTGTAAGTCGATCAACTATCACCCAGATAGAGTCAAACTTATGATAAGAGCGAGGTACAATAATGAATTCTATATTAGTCACCTCCCATTTCCAGGTCGGAATCTCTATATTCTGAAGTAATCCACTGGGTTTTTGATGTTTTATCTTTACTTGTTGACAATTAGGACACTGGACTACAAATTCTGCAATAGACTTCTTCATGTTATCCAACAAATATTGCTCCTTAACATCATGATGCATCTTTGTCGAAACGAAATGGATGGAATATCGGGATTGATGAATCTCAATAATAATCTTCTCTCACGACCCTGCCACCTTAGGTACACATAATCGGCCCTGGTATCGCAGTTCACTACCTTCTGTGATCTCGAAATCTGTAATCTTACACTGCTGAATGCCCTCTCTCAATCTTACAAAGGTAGGATCTGCATATTGACGTGTTATTACCTCGGCTACCAAAGATGATTCTGCTGCATTTTGTGGAGTAACTCCTCTAACATCAGAGTCTAACAATATGATTTTCATATTGGCTAGCTGGCAAAGCTCTTCAATCAACACCCGTCTACCCGCGTCAATATGTACTAAGCTTTCCATTGACTAACAGTTGAGAGCGTCTGCCAAAACATTGTCTTTACCTAGATGATACAATATCTCGACGTCGTAGTCTTTCAATAATGCAACCCCCCTACACTGCCTTAAATTCAACTCCTTCTGCTTGAAAATGTATTGTAAACTCTTTTGATCTGTGTATATATCAACATGGACGTCATATAAGCAGTGCCGCCATATCTTCAAAACATATACTAGTATAGTCAATTCCAAATCATGGGTTGGATAATTCTTTTCATGCTTCTTCAATTGTCTTGATGCATAAGAAATCACCTTCATATGCTGCATTGATACACACCCCAAACCTATACCCGAGGCATCATAATATACCATATAACTTTATGTTCCTTCAGGGAGGGTGAGCACTGGCGCACACGTCAACCAATTCTTTAACTCCTGAAAACTATGTTCACAAGCGTCAAACTACTGGAACTTGGTATCTACTGTGTTAACTTAGTCAATCGCGCCGATATAGAGGAAAAACCTTCTACAAACCGCCTATAATATCCTGCTAGCACTAGGAAGCTGTGGACTTTCGATGGTGTTGTAGGTCTTGGCCAATTCTTCACTACATCAATCTTCTAAGTGTCAACAGTAATACTCTCATCAGATATCACGTGGCCATGGAATGCTACTGAGTTCAACTAGAATTCACATTTAGTGACCTTAGCATTTAATATACAATCCTAAAACATCTATAATACTATCCGTAAGTGGGCCGCATGTTCCATCTCCGAACTAGAATACATCATAATGTCATCAGTGAATATGATCACAAACATATCCAGAAAGGTCATAAATATAGTATTCATGAGATCCATAAAAGTTTCTAGGGCATTTGTTATCCCGAACGACATCACCAAGAGCTCAAAGTGCCCATATCTTGTTTGGAAGGCTATCTTTGGTATATTATTCTCCTTAACCCTCTCCTGATAATATCCTGAATGTAAGTCAATCTTAGAGAAATACTTGGCACCCTGGAGTTGGTAAAAAAGTCGTCAATCCTTAGAAGTGGATACTTGTTCTTATAGTATACTTATTCAACTGTCGATAATCGATACAAATCCTTAACAACCTGTCTTTCTTCTACACGAACAAACTGGTGCACCCCAAGGTGAAGTGCTAGGCCTAGTGAAGCCCTTATACATCAAGTCCTTCAACTGCGCCTTTCAACTCTTGTAACTCTACCAAAGACATCCTGTATGGAGGAATAGATATAGGTTGAGTGTCAGGAAACCCATCAATGCTAAATTCAATCTCCCTTTCAGGAGGAAGGACTAGGAATACATTTGGCAAAACATCTAGAAATTTATTTACCACGTGGATTGATTGTATATTAGGTGGCTTTGCCTCAGCATACCTAACACGAATTAGATGATAAGTGTAACCTTTTGAGATCATCTTCCTTGCCTTATGATAGGAAATAAACTTACCTTTCAGCGTAGCAGTATTCGCCTTCTATTCAATAATAGGTTCACCAGGAAACTGAAACATAACCATCTTTATACGACAGTCAACATTTGCATTGCATGAGGCTATCCAGTCTATTGTCATTATAACATCAAAATCAACCATTTCTAACTCGAATAAATTCACCGAGGTTTGACCACAACAATTCATCATAGTGCAACCTTTATATACCCTTCTAGCAATCACAGAATCTCCTATCAGAGTAGATACCGCAAGTGGTTTACTTATCAGTTCAGGTTCAATGCCAAACTTATTTGCCACAAAGGGTGTAACATATAATAATGTAGATCTCGGATCAATTAGCGCGTAGGCATCGTAAGAAAACACAGACAATATACCTGTAAGAACATCTTGAGAGGACTCGAGATCGTGTCGACCTACTAGAGCATAGGTTGAATTTTAGGCACCACTCAAACTTGGGACTACACCTCTACCTCTACCACGGCCTATTCGACTGCTAAAAGTCTTGTGCTAGAGGTAGAACTGATGAGGAAGAATCAGACACGGACCTAGTCGGCTGAGCCATACCACCACCTCCTCTGTTAGGACAATCTCGTATCGTATGGACAGGATGTCCGCAAGAAAAGTATGTATCAGAACCTCAACGGCACTGTCCAAAGTGGTTCTTGCCGCACTAATGACAATATGGTGTTTGGGGTCTTGTCTGACTCGTATCCTTGTGATATTGCCAGCCTGACGCCCGCGAACTTTGACCTGGACCAGAATAGGTAAATTGATCATATCGAGGCCTCTAAAACTGTGGAGGAGCACTAGCTATAGGTGGCACCGAACTCCTCGAAGATTGGGGCTTGGCACTGTATCTATGATGATCAGAATACCCTGAAAATCTCGCCCACATATGATAGCCCCTATCTTGCTCCCTATCTTCCTTTTGTTGGTGCATACGATCCTCTAGTATCTAGGCATAAGCCTGAATACGCGAAATGTCCATGCCATTTACCAAGGAGGTTGTTTTGCACTCATTTATCAGATGTGGTCCCAACCCATTCACAAACAAATGCACCATATTGCTCATCTTTGCCACCATATGGGGAGCATACCTTGCTAAAGAATCAAAATGCATACTATACTCTCGCACACTCATATTAACTTGTTCAAGGCTCAAGAACTTATCAACTATAGCTTGTCGTATCTCAAGTGGTAAGTAGTAACGAACAAATGGCTCAGAAAATTCCTTCCACATAGTTGGAGGAGTGTTCAAACCCCTGGACCTCTCCCAATTATCATACAAGAAAATCAATAAATCTCATAACCAATAATAAGCCAACTCTACTGCCTCTATATCACTAGCATGCATAATACGTAGTGTACGATAAACCTGGTCAACAAAAGTCTCTGGGTCCTCCTTGGGGTCTGATCTAGTAAACACTAGAGGGTCTAAATTAATAAAATCACGAACTCTTGTACTAACAGGATTATCAGCAGCACTTATATTCTACCTCTAAACCTAAGCAACTGCCAAGCTAGTCAACAACTGTAAAGCATTCTACATATCCTGGTATGTAGTTCCAGAAAGAGGAACAGGAGATCTTGGGTGCCTCCTAATATCTTTTGGAGGAGATGGAGTAGATGAGGTATGAGACGGCATCTCACTCTAAGCCTCACTTTGACCTGCTCTGACTTGTGGAACCTGACATGTACCCTCTCCCATAGCTGTATCGAGCCGCCTACTAATCGCTTGATTCCTAGTCAAAGGTATTAGTGAGAGAAAACAAGGTGAATATTAGAGATGAATACTTACGACTCAACTATATGCACGATCAAGATTAAGGAAGAGGATAGAAACCCTATATGTCATGTAGTCTCCGGATTATAAATGTGGCATGCTACACATCCACAATCAAAACTCTACTAGACATGGCTCATAGACAACCCGTAGGACTGACTTGCTCTAATACCAAGTTTTTCTTGACCCAAACTAGAGGGTCATAACTAGCACCCAGGCCATACTGTCCGAACATCAATGTATATTTTATGTAACCTTCCTTATTATCTTTAAGGGCCGACGAGATCAATATAAATGGTAGATATGGATCATGAACAACCAACAATGAAAGATACTAACACGAACATACTTAACATGGAATAACCAAACAGTCAGGATACTATATATAAGGTATGAGCTACCATGCTGTCATGAAAGAATATATAACAAAAATCAGCCGAAAAAGCATACCAAACTATACATAAGTCGACACTTGTCTATAAGACTCTAAAGGAACATAAATGCTGCAACATAGCTGTAATAGAGCTCTGACATACCCATTATATCAATAACAAAAATCCATACCAAGACCATGGCAAGTCCGGAGAAGGGATCTCGCCAATAACCGCTGATCTAGGAAGCCTACTATAATGGGGGAGCTGCGTCTTCCCGTCTACCAGGACCTACAGCACGACATGCAGCATTCACAAATAAAAAGGATGTAAGTACAAATAAAGTACTGAGTATGCAAGGCAAGAAAGCATAAGTATGAACAGTAATGTGAATAAGGATAGAGAATATACAACATATAACATCAAGGTACCTCTGAGGGCTACTGACGTGAAATGCAAGATACATAAATATATATACATAAACTTTTAAAATACACACCTCTATGGAATCATCAAAATCATTTCTTATCCGACCTCAAAGAAGACTCGTAAAAACATAGCCATTAAAAGGCTCGGTAGAATCGTACCCGACAATGTCTCGGTAAAACCCCACTAATTAGTGGTTGCACAATAGTTTTCATACCCGGCCGACTATAATAGATACATATATAATGCATGCTCGACTTATAGAATCACGTTCTAAGGAGTAACGTAAGGTAGGTATCTTCTGTACACATTATTAGGACTAACACATCACTATGAACCTTATAAGAATCAAGAAGTACCAACAACATTGATACCATAAGAATAAGAGAAGTGTTGCTCCTAAACAGACTGGTGGACAAGTAATATAGTAATAAGTTGAGTGTCGAACCTACAGAGACTTGTGTAATTACTCACGAAATTACTAAAATTGTTCTTAAGTCCAGCTAAAATCAAAGTTCAATAATATGATTATATTATTCTACGATTCTAAATAATAACTAAATTATCGAGTAATGAGTTGATTTGTCACGATCCTAATTTCCCACCATCGGGGTCGTGATGGCGCCTACTATCGGAGCTAGGCAAGCCAACCCTTTTTAAATACTTCACAAACTTTAATCTTAACAATATAATAAACTGAAGTAAATAATTATAAATACGCAGAAGACTTTTAACGAAAAACAAAAGAAAAGTACAAAAGTTTATAACATGTCTCTACTCAAAATATGGTGTCACCACTCTTGGACTACTAAGGAGTACAAAAAACATCAGTCTGAAAGGAAATATATAAAATTGTTTGTTTCGAATACGATGAAACAACATAATGTGGTAAGGATAAAGAAGACGTCGGGCCTGCGGACGCCTGCAAGATACCTCGATGTCTCCTGGACCAGAATGCTAACACATGCACCGGTGCAGCTATTGCTAACTGAATGATGTATCTGCGCAAAAAGAGCGCGGAGTGTAGAATCAACACAACTGACCCTGTGTGCTGGTAAGTGCCTGACCTAACCCCGGCGAGGTAGTGACGATACTAGACAGGACTACCACATAAACCTGTGCATTTCAACATATATAGGCAATAGAAGAGGATACAAATCTTTAAACAATAAAAAAGGGAGGGAAGCATGCTATGGTGTATGACAGTTTAAGTACATAAATCATCAAATAAGAGGTAAAGCCGTACACAACCAACTAACAAGGTAACACACGGGAAATCCCAGATACAAAACAAAACAACATACTTGATTCATACTCTGTTGCAGCTTGCAACCCGACCCTTCCGATGTTTATATTTGTTAGTGTTGCGGTCCGCAACCTGACCCTTCTGATATTTATACTTGTTAGTGTTGCGTCATGCAACCTGACCCTTTCGATATTTATATTTGTTAGTGCTACAGCGTGCAACCGACCCGTCCAATATTTACCAACAAGACTCACCCAACACTATTCGCAACTCAAATGCAAGGGGAGTAACACCAAAATTCAAGAGTCCCAATGAGGGAGTGGAATTAACAGCCCAAATATCTCCGTAAGGGAGAGTTCAAAATATATTTTAAGTTCCGGCAAGGGAAATGATCACAGAACTCCCACTTCTAATCACATTAACTACCAAAAAGTTCTAAGTCGAGCCAGCGCTCCAAAATTTATACGAAGTCGTTGATCATTCGAAATCACGCAATTAAGACCCGCGGTCATGCTATTCTCGGGTGCATAGATAACTGTCACCATGCTTATACACCAACTCCACATAGCACGTAGCAAATAATGTCCTAATCCCATTTCCTCAAGCCAAAGTTAGATAGAACACTTACCTCGAAAGCTTCAAACTCAACTCACACCTCTATGATAGCTTACCCCTCGAATTTGCTACAATACCGGTCGAATCTAATCATAATTTTCTCAAATGTATCAACAAATCCTAGTTAAATCAATTTGAATGCATAAGAATGAATTTCCCTAAGGTTTACCCAGAAATTCCCAAAATGCCCCCGGGCCCATGTGGTCAAAACCCGAGGTTCGAGCCACAAATGGTTACTCATTCCCCCACAAGTTCATATCTATGATTTGTTTTGAAATCGGACCTCAAATTGATGTCCAAACCTCCAATTTTAAGAAAACCTAGGTTCTACCCCAAATCCCCATTTCTACCCATGGAAAACCTTGATTTTAAGATGAAATCATGATAAAAGGTGTTAAAGATTGAAGAAATTAGTTAAAAGTTGACTTACCAATGACTTGAAGAAGAGGGAGTTCGTGGAAAGATCACCAAAGGTGTTTGGGTTTTGAAAAATGTGAAAATGAGCTTCAAAATCGTTTGTCTAAATATTCAGGTGTAGGTATCGCAATTGCAACAATTTGTTCGTAATTGCGAACTCAGCAGGCTTGGGAAATGCGAGATTTTAGTTCGCAATTGCGAACTATGAAGGGTTCTACAGAATTCGCATTTGCAAGCAAATGTTCGCATTTGCAAACTCTAGTCTAAAGAGGGGAGTTTCGCAAATGCGAACTCTAGGCTACAAGGGGGACTTTGCATTTGCGAACAATTGTTCGCATTTGCGGTCAGGCATACCAGCAGCTTTCAAACATGACCAAAATTAAATCTTGGCCTATCTAGAACTCACTCGAGCCCTCGGGGCTCCAAATCAAATATGTACATAACCCCAAAAACATCCTACAGACTTACTCGTGCGATCAAATCGCCAAGATAACACCATTTACACATAATCAAACCTCAAAACACATTTTATTTCTTCCAACTTCCCATAAAACTCTTATTTCTCATTTTTAAGTCTGAAACACGTCAAACAACGTCCGTTTTCAACCAAACTTTACAGATAGCGCTTAACGCTCATTTAAGACCTACACCGGTCATCGAAACCAAAATACGAGCCCGATATTATCACTTTCTAACTCATTTTATTTTCAATTTTTCATATCATTTTCAGATAGACAATTTCTTTCAAAAACTCCTTACTCGGGCCTGGGACCTCGGATTCGATTCCGAAAATACACCTGGGTCCCATATTTTCCTCCCTCCGGGATTGTCACATCACGGTTCCAGGTCTGTTTACCCAAAATGTTGACCAAAGTCAACTATATCAATATTATTATCAAAATTCATAGTTTTTAACACATAGTTCATATATATATCCAGATAAAAGTTTTTTGGCTTCGCGCCCGGACTGCGTACGCAAATTGAGGAAACCAAATAAGAGGTTTTCAAGGCCTCAAAAGCATAAGAAAAGGGAGAATTATTGTGATGACCCTTTGGGTCGTCACATCCTCCACCTCTAAAATAACCAGTCGGCCTCTAACGGACAAAAGAAAGAAGTACCTGAGTTGGGGAATAGATGGGGATAACGGCTCCGCATATTATACTTAGACTCCCAGGTTGATACTTTAGGAGGCTGACCTCTCTACTAAACACGCACTGAAGGAAAACTCCTCGAGCTCAACTGCCGAACCTGCCGATCTAAAATAGCCACTGGCTCCTCCTCATATGACAGATCCTTGTCTAATTTGACAATACTGAAATCTAACGAGTGGGCGGGTTTGCCATGATACTTCCAAAGCATGGATACGTGAAGAACCGGATGCACGGTTGACAAGATAGGGGGTAAGGCAAGTCTATAAGCCACCTTCCCCACGCGATCAAGAATCTCAAATGGGCCAATAATCCTAGGGCTAAGATTTCCCTTCTTCCCTGATCTCATCATGCCCTTCGTAGGCGATACCCGGAGCATTACTTGCTCATCAACCGTTAAAGCAACATCCCTGACCTTAGGATCTGCATAATTCTTCTTCCTAGAGTGAGGTAAGCGAAGTCCGTCCTAAATGATCTTGACCTTACCCAAGGCCTCCTGTAATAGATCAGTACCAAATAGCCGAGCCTCTCTCGGCTCAGACCATCAGACTGGGGAACGACACCGCCTACCGTACAATGCCTCATACGGAGCCATCTGAATGCTGGACTGGTAGCTATTGTTGTAGGCAAACTCTGCTAAAGGAAATAACTGGTCCCACGAGCCTCCAAAATCAATAATGCAGGCTCGGAGCGTATCCTCAAGAGTCTGAATAGTCCTCTCGGACTGACCGTCCATCTGGGGGTGAAATACTGTACTCAACTTAACCTGGGTGCCCAACTCATTTTCAATCGCTCACTATAAATGCGAGGTAAACTGCGGACACCGGTCTGAAATAATAGATATGGGCACCTCATGAAGGCGAACGTTCTCTCTTATATATATCTCAGTATATCTCTCGGATGAATAGGTGGTGGAAACTAGAATAAAATGCGCTGACTAGGTCAGCTATCAACAATAACCCATATAGCATCAAACTTCTTCTGAGTCATCGGAAGGCCAGCAACAAAATCCATGGTGATTCTCTCCCACTTCCGCTCGGGAAGCTCAGTCCTCCAAAATAACCCACCAGGCCTCTGATGCTTGTAATTCACCTGCTGACAAGTCTTACTTCGAGCCACATATGCAATAATGTCTTTATTCATTCAGCGCCACCAGTAGTGCTGTCTCAAATCCTGATACATCTTGGCGGCAGCCGGTGAATGGAATGACGAGAACTGTGGGCCTCCGCTAAGATCGACTCTTGAATACCATCAACATAGGGCACACAAACTCGCCCATTCAACCTCAATACGCCCTCATCTCCCAAGGTCATTTCCCCGGCACCTTCCCGCTGCATTGTGTCTCTCAGTACACACAAATGAGGATCGTCAAACTGCCGCTCTCGAATACGCTCCATCAATGACAAACGAGCAACCGTGCAAGATAACACCCTGCTAAGCTCATAAATATCCAATCTCACAAATCGATTGGCCAAGGCCTGAATATCCTAAGCAAGCGTTCTCTAATGATCGAAATATAGGCAAGACTACCAATGCTGGCGAACTTCCTACTTAATGCATCTTCCATTACATTGGCTTTCCCCGGGTGGTATAATATAGAAGCATCATAGTCTTTCAACAGCACCAACCACCTCCGCTTCCTTAAATTAAACTCCTTCTACTTGAACAAGTACTGAAGGCTCTTGTGATCCATGTACACATCACACATAACACCATATAAATAATACCTCCAGATCTTTAAGGCGTGAAAAATGGCTGCCAACTCTAGGCCGTGAAATGGATAATTCTTCTCGACGCGGGAAGCATCACAATAAACAGGATAAGGCCCTGATCCTGTGGGCAAAACCAATACCGGCGGCGTAGTAAGAGCTGTCTAGAGCTTATGGAAGCTCGCCTCACACTCATCTGACCACCTGAACTGGGCGCCCTTCTGGGTCAATCTGGTCATCAGGGCCGCATTGGATGAAAATCCCTCCACGAAACGTCTATAGTAACTAGCTAACCCCAAGAAGCTCCAGATCTATGTAGTTAACGCTAGTCGAGGCCAGTTCTTGACAGCCTCTATCTTCTTCGGGTCCACCTGTATACCCCTTGCTGATATGACATGACCTAGGAATGCGACTAAACTCAACCAGAACTCGCACTTCGAGAACTTGGTATACAATCGAATACCTCTTAGAGTATGAAGAACCACTCTGAAGTGCTGCTCATGATCCTCCTAACTGCGGGAGTATATCAAAATGCTGTCAATGAATACGATCACAAACAAATCCAAATAGGGCCTGAACACTCAGTGCATCAACTCCATGATTGTTGTCGGGGCATCTGTAAACCAAAATGACATCAACAAGAACTCATAATGCCTGAATCGAGTGCAAAAAACTATCTTAAGGACGTCGAATGCCCTCATAGTCGACTGATGGTAACCAGATTCCAAATATATCCTTGAGAAACACATTGGTGCTCTGAAGCTGATCGAACCATATCCAAATCCTCGGCAGGAGATACTTACTCACACTCGTCAATTTGTTCAATTGCCAGTAATCAACACACATCCTCATTGAACCGTCCTTTTTCTTCACAATAACACTGGTGTGCCCCAAGGAAAAACATTGGGCCTAATGAAACCCTTACCAAGCAAATCCTGAATCTGCTCTTTAACTCTTCCAACTCTGGCGGGGCCATGTGATATGAACAAATGGAAATAGGCTGAGTGTCTGGCGCCAGATAAATACAAAAATCGATATCCCTGTGAGGCGTTATGCCCGGCAGGTCTGAAGGGAAAACCTCGAGGAATTTTCGAACAATAGGAAGAAAACCAATGGAAGGAACTTCTGCGCTGGAGTCATGATCATACGCCAATTGGCATAAACACCCCTTCTTAACCATGCGTCAAGCCTTTGCATAATATCACACTACGGGTCGGATAATCTAAAATCCCTCTTCACTCTAAATGGGGCAAATTGGCTAAAGCTAAGGTCACGGTCTTGCTGTGACAATCCAAAATAGCATGGCTCGGGGACAACTAATCCATCCTCAATATAACTTCAAAGTCCACCGTATCTAAGAGCAATAAGTCGACACGGGTCTCAAGACCCCTAAATACTACAACACAGGAATGATGCGCCCGATCCACCACTATAGAACCATTCACGGGCGTAGACACATATACAGAAAACCCAAGGCCTTACTAGGAATAACCAAATGGGGTGCAAAATAGGAAAAAACATATGAATACGTAGATTCAGGGTCAAATAGCACTAAAGCATCTCTAATACAAATCAAAACAATACCTGTAATATTTGCACCTGAAGTCTCAACCTCCAAATTGGCCACTGGTTGATCCCTACTTCTAGTGGTCTGGACTCCACCTCTAAGACCTCTACCCCCACCTCTAGCCGGCTGGGTAGGCTTTGGAACCTCCAGTGCCCAGAGCCAAGCACGATAACTTCGATATTGAGAGCTGCTGTGACTCGGATCACCACAAGCATGGCAGAACCTCGACTGCTGGAAACGAGCAACCCTCAACCTCGAGCAGGCCCTCCTGAGGTGACCATATTTGCCACACTCATAACATCTATAGACACGTTGTAACTGAGGAAACTGAGGCTGGCTCTGTCGACCTAAATGATCACCTGAAGTACCATGAGTGGTAGGGAAACCGACTGAAAGGGCCTGGAAGGATGGACTCTACCATAAGAACCTTTACCTCCAGAAGAGGTACCACTAAATCTGCCTGCATGACGGGGCCTCTTATCCGATCGATGACCGCCTTCCTGTGGCAGTACCACCTCAACTCCACGGCCCTCATTGGCCGTCTCCTGAAAAGGGACCTCACTCCCAGTCTGAGCCGCGGCACCCAGCAGACCTACTATCGCTAGCTGAGACCCTGGAAGCAAATCCTCTAGAATAATACCCTCCACAAGATCCACTACTCGCACTAAAGCGTCCTGAAGAATTGGGGTGGCTATGAACACCTCTGGGACCTGAGATGTGCCCACCGGAACGGCTACAGCTGGAACCTCTTCATAGTAGTCAACATGAGGCTCCACTTCTAGGACTGCTACTCGGGACTGAGCTCTGCCCCGGCCTCGGCCTCGCCCTCTACCTCTGAGAGGAGCAGCTGCTTGAGACTCGCACTGCTACGCGGTAAAATAGGAAGCACGTGTTCTCACCATCTACAAAAGAATAGAGTAGAAACTTAATAGGTGTTTGAAGAACAAAAACGCAAGGCAAGAAAGAACAAAGGGAAATTTTCCTAACTCTGTTGCCTCTAAGAGATAAATACAGACGTCTCTGTACCGATCCCTCAGACTCTACCGAGCTTATCCGTGAGTTGTGAGACCCAAGTAACCTAGTGCTCTGATACCAACTTGTCACGACCCGATTCTCCCACCATCGGGGTCGTGATGGCGTCTACTATCGGAACTAGGCAAGCCAAACCTTTTTAAATACTTCACCAACATTAACCTAAACAATATAATAAACTGAATTAAATATTTACAAATATGCGAAAGACTTTTAATGAAAAACAAAATTAAAGTGCGAAAGTTTATAACATGTCTCTACCCAGTATCTGGTGTCACCAGTCACGGACTACTAAGGAGCAATAAAAACATCAGTCTAAAAGGAAATACATATAATTGTTTGTTCTGAATACAATGAAACAACAGAATGAGGTAAGCATAGAAAAGACGCTGGGCATGCGGACTCCTGCAAGCTACCTCTTTGTCTCCCGGCCCAGAATGCTAACATCTGCACCACTACTGCTACTGCTACCCGATTCATGTATATGCGCAAAAAGAGTGCAATGGGTGGAATCAGCACAACCGACCCCATGTGATGTTAAGTGCCTCGCCTAACCCCGACGAGGTAGTGATGAGACTAGACAAGACTACGACATAAACCTATGCATTTCAACATATATAGGCAATAGAAGAGGATACAGAAATTTAAATAATAAAAGGGGAGGGAAGCATGCTATGTTGTATGACAGCTTAAGTACAAAAATCATCAAATAAAAGGTAAAGCCGTACTCCAACAACTAACAAGGGAAAACACAGGAAAATCCCACATACAGAAAAAAACAACATACTTGATCTATACTTCGTAGCGGCATGAAACCCGACCCTTCCGATGTTTATAATTGTTAGTGATGCGGCGCGCAACACGACCCTTCCGATATTTATACTTTTTAGTGATGCATCGTGCAACCCGACCCTTCCGATATTTATATTTGTTAGTGTTGCGGCGTGCAACCCGACCCTTTCAATATTTACCAACAATACTCGCCCAACATTATTTGCAACTCAAGTGCGACGGGAGTAACATCAAAAATGTAAGAGTCCCGACAAGGGAGTGCAATTAATAGCCCAAATATTCCGGTAAGGGAGATTAAAAAATATATTTTAAGTCCCGGTAAAGGAAATGATCACAGAACTCCCACTTCTAAACACATTAGCTACCAAAAAGTCCTAAGTCGAGCCAGTGCTCCAAAATTATACGAAGTCGTTAATTATCCCCAGCCATTCATATCATGTGAACTAAATCATTCCAGACAATAATATATCACATCATTCAAAATAACGCAATTTAAGACCCACAGTCATGCTAGACTCGGGTGCATAGATAACTATCACCATACATATACACTGACTCCACATAGCACATAGAAAATAATGTCCTAATCATATTCCCTCAAGACAAATTTAGATCGAACACTTACCTCAAAAGCTCCAAAGTCAACTCACGCCTCTACGATAGCTTTACCCCTTGAATTCGCCATAAAACTGGTCGAATCTAATAACAATTTACTCAAATGTATCAACAAATTCTAGTTAAATCAATTTGAATGCATAAGAATGAATTTCCCAAAGTTTTACCCAAAAATTCCCAAAATTCCCCCCGGCCCACGAGGTCAAAACCCGAGGTTCAAACCAAAATCGAGTTACCCATTCCCCCCACGAGTTCATATTTATGATTTGTTTTGAAATCAGACCTCAAATTGAGGTTCAAATCCCCAATTTTAAGAAAACCTATGTTCTACCCCAAATCCCCATTTTTACCCATGGAAAATCGTGATTTTAAAATAAAATCATGATAAAAGGTGTTAAATATTGAAGAAACTAGTTAAAAGTTGACTCACCAATGACTTGAAGAAGAGGGAGTTCGTGGAAAAATCGCCAGAGGTGTTTGGGTTTTTAAAAATGTGGAAATGAGCTTCAAAAATTGTTTAAGTCTTAATATACAGGTGCAGGTACCGCAATTGCAAAAATTTGTTCGCAATTGCGAATTCAGCAGGCTTGGGAAATGCGAGATTTTAGTTCACAATAGCGAACTATGAAGGGTTCTTCTGAGTTCGCATTTGCAAACAAATGTTCACATTTGCGAACTCTAGGCTACAAATGGGAGTTTCGCAAATGCGAGCTCTGGGCTATAAAGGGGGACTTCGCATTTGCGAACACTTGTTCACATTTGCGAACACAGCAGGTCACGCATACCAACAACTTTCAAACATGCTAAAAATGAACTCGTGGATTATCCAAAACTCACTCGAGCCTTATGGGCTCCACACCAAATATGCACACAACCCCAAAAATATCCTATGGACTTACTCATGCGATCAAATCACCAAAATAACATCATTTACATAAAATCAAACCTTAACACACATGATTTCTTCCAACTTTCCATAAAAGTCTTATTTCTCATTTTCAATTCTGAAACACATCAAACGACATCTATAATCAATCAAACTTTATAGATAGCGCTTAACGCTCATTTAAGACCTGTACCGGGCGTCGGAACCAAAATACGAGCCAATTTCTTTTAAATTTTTCATATTATTTTCATATAGACAATTTCTCTCAAAAATTGTGTACTCGGGCCTGGGACCTCAAATTTTGATTTTGGGAATACGCCTGGGTCCCACATTTTCCTAGGGACCTCCGGGACTGTCACATCATGGGTCCGGGTCCGTTTACCCAAAATGTGGACCAAAGTCAACTATATCAATATTATTATAAAAATCTATATTTTTAAACACAGAGTTGATATATTTTCACATAAAAGTATTCCGACTTCGTGCCTAGACTATGCACACAAATCGAGGCAACCAAATAAGAGATTTTCAAGGCCTCGGAAGCACAAGGAAAGATAGAATTACGGTGATGATCCTTTGGGTCATCACATGATTGTTATGTATTCAGTAGAGACAAGTATTCTAGGGTTGTGAACGATTCATCTATCGTATTGTATTCTAATTGAATCCCCTTTTCATATAATTCACTCATGGTTGCTAATTAATCGATAAATGCTGTCATAGCTTTATCCCAAAGTACTACTTAACTATTTTCAATAGACTGACGCCTATATTCCTATGAAATCAATCTATTAAGAATGCATTAAGATCACGATATTTAATTAAGCATGGTGAATAGATATATTCCTATCCTAACCACAAATCTTCTCCCCCTAAGGGTTAAGATCTTGCTCTCTTCAATTCTTCTCTAATCTAAACACGGCTTTCCAAGCATAGCATAGATAGTAAATAGAACCTAACTATTGGTCAGACAATTAAGCAATTAAATACAGAATTGAATAAATAACCATATGTTGGTAAATTAAAATCAAGGTCAAATTATTATTAAACAACAATATTCATGGCTAAATTACAACCTTAGAACAATGGGTGTTTAGCCATTCATGATGTAATCAAACAATTGCATAAGTTTTGATAAATTGAAATACTAGAAAAGACGAATAATTTCGAGTTGTTCTTACTCCTAAATGTTGCTTGCATGTATTTTTCCTCCAAACCCCCCTCAATATAGGTTTTAGGATGGCTTTTATACATGTTGGATAGGTTTAGGGCCGACTAAATTGAGTCCCGAGCAAACTATGTCAACTTCACGTAACCGAAACCCAGCCCAACGTCAGGCCCCATCCCTAGAGCCCCCTATATTTTGCATATTGTCTCTAGCACTACAGGTGGCATCAGGTGCTGCCTGTGGCGCCCAAACTGGCTTCTTTTCGATTTTGTCCGTTTTATCTTCAATACTTGCACGCTTTGCCCTACTTGCTCCCGAACCATTCCTACAAGTAAAAATACTTCAAATTAATACAATTCATGGCATTTAACATCCCAAATTCATGAAACAGGGATAAAATATGAGGCGATATACGTAAAAATATATATACTTTAAGTCAAACATCAACACCTCACACTTAGACTCTTGCTCATCCTCGAGCAATTGGAAAAGTCTAATGAACCCTCAACTACGTACAAAGTTCAATCATAGAGAAACATCCTATCTTTTAACCACACATTATACCCTTGACAACAATCAATATGGGTACACAAGCATGCACATACAAAATTTCACATTCTTCCCGTTTAAGCATACCCAAGTAGAATATTTCAATTCACTAAATTCCAACAACCTATTCATCACCACCCAACCTCAACAATCGACTTGCAACCACTAAGCACCCTCAATTCATGCACTTACCCGACAAGGATGTTTACAACATTACCAATCATTCATGAGATCATGTGCCCTTACCAACAAATGAAAGATTGAGTATAAATTGGTCCACACATTTCAAATATACTTTTGAATATAATTTAAGGACATCACACAATTAAAAATTCACTCACTCTCAAAAAGAATTCATATGCATCTCATGGTTGTACCATAATCTTGCCCATAATGTATATCTTCACTAATTTAAGCGAGCCAAATCTAGGATCAATTAGGAATTTTAGGTTGTAATGTAGGCTAAAGGACGTGTACGATATAATTAGGAATAGTGGCTAATACTCCTAATCACTTTAATACACTACATTTAACATTCAAGCACATATTTTTCTCAACCAAACTTGCCATATATAGCATAGCCCTCTTTGCAATTAAGCTCTTCTCTATTTTTCACTAGCACAAATCAATAAGAATTGGAGGTGTGTATTTTTTTCTACATTATTTGAACTATCATTTTTTTTTATTGAAATTTTTCTTGTCCTTTCTCTTCTTTTTTTTCTTTTCTTTGCACACTCCATACATTAAGGTTCATCGGCTAGTGCCTTTTGATTTCAACTTCAACGGGCCCTTCCATGGTTCCACTCAAAAGCTACTCTCTAACTTCTAACCCTGCTTCTTTTAGTGCCTAAGTGCCTTAGGAGGTAAAGGTTCAATTAATACCAAATTAAGAACAAAGTGGAGATGGCTTGTAATGTGGGTGCCAAAAGAAAGGTCTATAGGCTCAAAGATGCAAGAAACGGAGAATTTTAATTTTATGTGACAAGAACATCCATGATCGAGCAAGAAAATGCCTACCTCATCTCCTAGATTAGCACAACTTGCAACTTCACTTCAATTAACACAAGGGGCAAGTTCTAGACTACACATGATAGCACAAAAATTCATTAAACCTCACACACACGTTGCACATGACTAAATTAAGACGGTTTAGTTCAACTCTCAAGTCAAGCAAGAACATATAATTGAGGAATTTAAGCAACCAAGCACTATGTGGTATACAAGTCAGAAAGCTGAGAAAAGGCGTTACAAAATAGGCTATTTACTTTACTAAGGTTCACAATTCAAACCAAGTATACAGGAAAATAGAATGTATGTCATAGCCTAATATGCCAGCATCAACCATGTCAATGACTATCTCAAAATGACTCAGTTTCTTCCTAAACTACTTCTGAAAAGGAATTAAAGTGCCCGGTTCGAACTACATCCTTGGAAAAGAACCAGTGCCCAAAGAAAAAACAAGGAATACTACCTAACTATTCTAAGAAAAGAAAAAAGAAAAAAGAAAAAAAATAAAAGAAAACAAAAATCTTTTTGGTGTTTTTAAATCGGACTTTTATTCCTCAAGAAAATTGTCCAAAAGATCCATCGCCGGGAAAAGTCCGAACTTTTTCTAAATTTTTTTTTTAAGTTTTGTTTTTTATTTATATTTTATTTCATTTTTTTCTAGACCATGTCTACTACGAGTTTTAAAAGAACAAAACAATAATTTTATGCAATTACACTTCAGAAAGTAGTTTCCCCACCCCACACTTATATTATGCATAGTCCTCGATCCATGATCACAGAGAAATATTAAGACAAGGGTGCGAAATACTCCCTGAGACCTCGGCCTAGGTCAGACATGATCCTCAATATTAAGGGTCGGGAGGACCCTAAACATGATCCTCAGCTTCATATTTGGGTAATCAGACTTCTCCCACTCTGCAAAATAAAAACAACACAAAACTTGACACTAGAAAAATAATCAATAAATAAAAGATATACAGGTTGGGTTGCCACCCAAAAAGTGTCTTATTTATAGTCGTGGCTCTTTTCTCTATCATCTTAGCACGCTCAGCTGGAAATACTACCTCCTATAATTTAGTTGTCCTGTATGGATCACTACAATTCTCATAAGGACCCTATTTCATCCCTTTCGACTCTACCACAATAATCACACACAAGTCATCATAATGCTTAGGAAGCTTAAGTGCTTGTATACATTAAAAGTGACCTCCTCATCGTCAACTCTCACTTTTAACTTTCCTACTCTCACATCAATAATTGCTCCACCAGTAGCTAAGAATGGCCGTCCCAAAAATAATGGGCACTTCCTCATCTGTCTCATTATCAAGAACAATAAAATCAGCAGGAAGAATAAACTTTCCCACATGAACTAACACAACTACTACTACTACTACCCAGTATAGTCCCACAAAGTGGGGTCTGGGGAGGGTAATATGTAGACGAGTCTTACCCCTACCTGAAAGGGCAGAGAGGTTGTTTCCAATCGACCCTCGGCTCATTGAAGGAAAGGAAAAACAAAAACAAAGACAAAAAAGCATTTGTAACACCAGCAGAAATAGCGTACATAATTGTCTAAACATAAGAACCATAAATAAAATAGCATACAATAATATCAGACAGTAACTACCATAAATAACTACCATAAGGGAGACACAATCCAATACACAAATCATCTATGGATAGCCCTGCCAAGCCTCACCCAACCCCAGGTGAGCAGTATGAAAAACTCTAGGACCCTATCTTACGACCCTGATACTAGACCTCCAGACTTTCCTATCAAGGTCCATGCCTCGGAAAACCGCATTCTAGTCATGTTATGCCTAATCATCTCTCCCCAATACCTCTTGGGCCTCCCTCTGCCTCGCCGTACATCGACCATCGCCAGCCGCTCACAACTCCTCACCGGGGCATCAAGACTTCTCCTCAGCACATGCCCGAACCACCTCAGCCTCGCTTCTTGCATCTTCTCATCCACCAGGGCCACCCCCACCTTCTCTCGAATAACTTCATTCTTAATCTTATCTAACCTGGTGAGCTCGCACATCCACCTGAGCATCGTCATCTCCGCAACCTTCATTCTCTGAACATGAGAGTTCTTCACTGGCCAGCACTCCGCTACATACAACATGGCAGGTCTAACCACAGCTCTATAAAATTTCCCCTTGAGTTTCTGTGGGAATTTGTTGTCACACAGGACTCTTGAAGCAAGCCTCCACTATGACCACCCCTCTCCTATACGGTGGGTGACGTCCCCGTCAATCTCTCCGTCCCCCTGAATCACCAACCTAAGATATCTGACATTGTCCCTCTTGGCGATGGCCTGAGATCCAATCATCACGTCCCTTCCTACTTCGCTCGGCTCGGTGCTAAACCTGCACTCCACGTATTCTATCTTAGATCTGCTTATTTTGAAACCCTTAGACTCGAGAGTCTGTCTCCATACCTCTAACCTTTCAATAACATCGACCCTCGTCTCGTCTATCAATACTATATCATTAGCAAATAGCATACACCAAGGCACATCACCTTGAATATGTCGGGTTAGAGCATCCATCCCCAAGGCAAACAAGAGAGGGCTAAGCGTCGATCCTTAATAGAGCCCCATAACCACTGGAAAATGGTATGAGTCTCCACCCACCGTCCTAACCCTAGTCTTAGTTCCATCGTACATGTTCTTGATTACTCTGATGTAGGCTTCCGGCATGCTCTTCGCCTCCAGGCACCTCCGTAGCACCTCCCTTAGGACCTTGTCATACGCCTTCTCCAAGTCGATAAGCACCATGTGCATGTCCTTCTTCTTATCCCTAAACTGCTCCACCAGCCTCCTGACAAGGTGGATAGCTTCTGTAGTGGAGCGACCCGGCATGAAACCGACCTGGTTCACAGATATAGATGTCATCTCCCTCACCCTTGCCTCGATCACCCGCTTCCGGACCTTCATGGTGTGACTTATTAATTTGATACCCCTATAGTTGTTGCAGCACTGGATGTCCCCTTTGTTATTGTACAAGGGCACCGATGTACTCCACCTCCACTCCTCCGGCATCCTTTTGGTCATGAAGATCACATTGAAAAACCTGGAGAGCCACTCCACTCCTGACCTACCCATGCATTTCCAGAACTCCACCGGGATCTCGTCATGCCCGGTTGCTCGAACCCTACTCGTCCTACGCAAATCCCACATGACCTCATCCGCCCTAATGCGCCTGCAGTACCCAAGGTCTCTATGTTGCTCTGAATTGCCCAACTCCCCTAGCTTTATGTTACGATCCCCCTCCTCGTTAAGTAAGTCTCGAAAGTACGCCGGCCACCTCTACTTGAATTGAGACTCCCCCATCAGAACTCTACCATCCTCGCCCTAGATGCACCTAACTTTGTCAAGATCACGTGCCTTCCTTTTCCTTGCTTTAGCTAACCGAAATAACTTCCTGTCCCCGCCTTTCTCCCCTAATTCCTCGTACATGTGACCAAATGCCATATTCTTAGCTTCTGTAACCGCCAGCTTTGCTTCTCTCCTGGCCACCTTGTAGATCTCCCTGTTCGCTCTCTATTCTTCTGCGCTTGTACTCCCTGCCAACATAGCAAACGCTGCTTTCTTCACCTCTACTTTTCCTTAGACTACATCGTTCCACCACGAGTTACCCCGATGTCTGCCTGAATAGCCCTTGGATACCCCGAGCACATCCCGTGATACCTCCCTAACCAAGTTTGCCGTCTCTGACCACATAGCGTCCGCTTCCCCAAAACATCTCCAAGCTCCGCCCTCAGCTAACCTCCTCTACAACTCCTGTGCTTTCTCCTTAGTCAAAACACCCCATCTAATCCGCGGTTCTCCCCGATAACCCCCTCCTCTTCCTCTTCACCCAGAGACCGACATCCATCACTAGGAGTCTATGAAGAGTCGAAAGGGACTCTCCCGGAATAACCTTGCAGTCCTTGCACATACCCATATCGCTCCTTCTGAGGAGGAGGTCATCAATCTGAGTCCTCGCTGCCGAACTCTTGAAGGTGACCAAATGCTCCTTCCTCTTCTGAAATGTCGAGTTCGCAATTAGAAGCTCGAAAAGTCTGGCGAAATCAAGCAGTGACGTGCCTCCTCCGTTCCTAACCCCAAAGCCGAAGCTATCGTGCACCTCACCATAACCACCAGCATCATCCCTAATATGACCATTAAAGTCCCCTCCAATAACTAACTTCTCAGATTGGGGAATACTACTCACCACATTAACTAACACATGCTTAATAATTCTTTCAGGCATGACTAGTGACCTATCTACTAGCTGTAAAGTAATTGTAGTGGGTCTAAGCGCCCCCAATCCGAGTTGTTTGAACGCAGATGATGGCATCAAATTTATACTGGTCCCTAAATCACACAAGGCTCTGCCAACTTCTTGTTTTCCAAGAGACAAAGGAATTGTAAAACTCCCAGGATCCTTCAACTTAGGAGGAAGTTTACTGTGAACTCTGGCATTGCACTCTTCAGTAAGTGCAACTGCTTCAAACTGTGCATGTCTTTATTTTCCACAATATCTTTGAGATACCTTGCATACATAGGCACTTCATGCAATATTTCCACCAAAGGCAGATTCACACTTACTTGGCTCAAAATATCTAGGAATTTCTTGTACCTAGCATCATCTTTTTGCTTCTGCAGACTTTGTGGAAACAGAGGTGGTGGCCTAGCCTCAATTACTGGCTTGGGACTTTATCAACTTTCTCCTTGCCCTCAATTGGCTTGGGAGCTAATTCTCCATCAAGATGAGCTGTATTAAAAAGGGAAAAGGAAGAGCTTTAGGATTGGAATTTCTTCTAGTTCTCTTCCATTTCTCAAGGTAACCGCATTTAATTGAGCTTTAGGATTGGGCTCTGTATCACTTGGAAGAGCCCCTGGTGGTCTAGTGTTTTGAGCACTGCAAGCTGTCCCATTTGACGCTCTATATTTCTCATTGTTGTGGCAAGGGCTTGCTGTTCAGCCATCAATTTTTTAAACATGTCTTCAAGGTGACTTGTAGGACTCGCTTGTTGCGCAACCTGAGGTGGTCTATATTGTTGTTGAGGTGCTTGATGTCTGTATTGATTCTGAGTGTCCTGGTTTCCACCCTAAGAGAAGTTTGGGTGGTTCCTCTAGTTGGGATTGTAGGTGTCCCTGTACTAATTAGTTTGGACTCGATTTGCATTACCCACAAAATATACAGACACTGGATTTGCTGGGCATAGATTGCTTATGTGACCCTCTCCACATAATTCAAAAAATATTTGAACCTGTTTTACTGGTTGTACTTTTTGCTTGTTGATACTCAAGTTCATCTGGTTGACTTGATTGGTCAGTGTAGAAATCTGCGTTGATAATGTTGAGACGACATCTAACTCAAGAACCCCTGTAGGCCGTTGCACTGTGTGTCTGCCATCTCTCCTTTCAAATCCGAATTTCTCTTGGAGAATTTGTTCAATAATGCATATATCTCATCAAAACGTTTCTCCAGCACTTGACCCCCAGCTGCAGCATCTACCACGATCTTTGTTTCAGAATGTAGCCCTTCTATGAAAGTGTGAGCTAACACTTCATTCGTCTGATTGTGATGAGGATAGTCTCTGAGTAGCCCCTTGAACCTTTCCCAAGTTGAGCATAAGGATTCTCGCGCTTTCTATTTCAAGGCCACTATCTCACTTTTGATCATTGGAGTTTTGCCTGAAGGGAAGAATCTTGCAAGAAATTTTCTTGCCAAATGTAATGGAATTAGCTGGTTCTGCCTTTAGCCATCGCTTAGGCTCGCCCAACAGAGCGAATGGAAAAAGGGTGAGCCTCACATAATCTATAGTGACCCCGTTAGTGATTTAAGTATCACTAATCTCAAAGAAGTTCAGAATGTGATGTTGTAGATCCTCGTGTGGAAGATCCATAAATTGCCCGTTTGCATGAAGCAGCTGGATCGTGCTCTATTTCAGCCCAAAGTGCCCAGTGATCCTGGGCTTCACTATACTGGAGGTGACATTAGCAATGCTCAGCATCGCCACATCCTGAACAGCCATGGGTTGTTCCTCTGCCTTGTCCACAGATTGAACAAGTGCCTGAATATTTTTTGCGTCCCTTGCTTCCCTCAACCTCCTGTAAAATATTCTCTCAGGTTCAAGATCAAAGCCTTGAAGTCGGTCCAGGCTTCTGACCCTACGCATTCAATTAAAATTCCTGAGATCTGAGCAACAATCAAGTAATGTTAGACTAGACAAAATAAATAATTAAAGCAAAAACTAGCAAGTAGTTAACATTCAAGTCCGCGGCAACATTGCCAAGAACTTGCGCAAGTATACTGATCGACAAGTAAAATAATACTAAGTTGAGTGACGAACCCACAGAGACTTGTATAACTACTCACGGAATTACTAAAATTGTTATTTAGTCTAGCTAAAATCGAAGTCCAATAATATGATTATATTATTCTATGATTTTAAATAATAACTAAATTATCGAGTAACGAGTTGATTGTTGTGTATTAAATAGAGACAAGTATTCCAAGGTTGTGATCGATTCACCAATCGTATTATTTTTCTAATTAACTCTCCCTTTTATATAATTCACTCATGATAAATGCTCTCATAGCCTTCTCCCGAAGTACTACTCACCTATTCTCAATGGATTGACGCCTATATTCCTATGGAATCAATATATTAAGAATGTATTAAGAGCACTATATTTAATTAAGCATGGTGACTAGGTATATTTCTATCCTAACTACAAATCTGCTCCCTCAAAGGGTTAAGATCATGCTCTCTTCAACTTCTCTAATCTAGACACGGCTTTTCCAAGCATAGCATAGATAGTAAATATAACCTAACTGATGGCTAGACAATTAAGCAATTAAACAAAGAATTGAAGGTACAACCATATGTTTGTGAATTAAAATCAAGGTCAAGTTAATATCAAACAACAATATTCATGGCTAAATCAAAATCCCATAACGATGGGTGTTTAGCCACTCATGATGTAATCAAGCAATTGAATAAGTTTTGATAAATTGAAAATACTAGAAAAGATGAAGAATTCTGAGTTGTTCTTGCTCCTAAATGTTCCTTGTGTGTATTTTTCCTTTAAAGTGTGTCTCCCCCCTCAAAATAGGTTTTAGGATGGCTTTTATATGTGTTGGGTAGGTTTAGGGCCGACTAAATCGAGTCCCGCACAAAATAGGCCAACTTTGCATAACCGGGCCCAACCCAGTGCCAAGCGCCGTCACTAGCGCCCCCATATTTTGCATATTATCTCCAACACCACAAGTGGCGCCAGGCGCTGCCTGTGGCGCCCAAACTGCTTCTTTTTTTATTTTGACCGTTTTAGCTTCAATTCTTGCACGCTTTGCCTACTTGCTCCCGAATCATTCCTACAAGTAAAAACACTTCAAATTAATACAATTCATAGCATTTAACATTCCAAATTCACAAAACAAGGGTATAATATGAGGCGATATACATAAAAATATATATACTTTAAGCCAAACATCAAGAAGCAACATCAAAATCAATTGCTCCATAAGAAGGAAAACAATGTAAGTACTGCTATCTTTTAAGAGTAGAGTATCTTTGGAAGCTCGTTCATTACATTATGTACAACCAGAGTTGTGCAAAAGAAGGAAAGGAATAGCCTCACATGCCTTGTATATACTACCCAATCTCAAGCTATGCAAATATCACGACTCCTTAGACTACAATAGAAGAAATGACACTATCGTTAACGTTTAAGTGTTATAACTATTATGTACCGACAACCACCTATTTTACGATGAAAGGACAGCACTTCCCCTATTTATGTAACTTCCCACAAGTGAAAAAAAGCACCAAATAGCCCAAACAACATCAATACTAATCATATTGAGCCTCCCAAAATAGTCCACCAACCGACAATATTACTACCAAGCCTTTCGATATATATATTTCACAAGTTCTAGCTTCAATGATTAGCTGCAACTTGGATAATCTTAAATACATGTAGATGAAGAGGTTCCTTACCTTTAGACAGAAATAACAACTCCAATTTGACCTTAATTATCAACGAAATATCACTCCAATGCTGTCACAACAACAAGGATGCGAAACTAGCAACCAATTGGGGTTTTTTGGTACTAGAATTACTTTAGAAGGCTTGAAATCACCTAGGGTTGATATTAAAAACATGAGGGAGTATTTACAGAACATAAACCCCATAAAACAACCTCCCACACAAACTGTAACAACACAAAATGAGCAACAACAATAAGAACAAGAAACTTACTAGCGCTACAAGATTTCCGACAATTGATTTGGTGTTGTTTGCCTTTTGTTTGGGTCTTGAATCATGGAGAACCTTGAGTGGGTGTTTCTAAGGTTCTAAGATCTGAATATAATAAAAATAAATGACTTAAAATGGGTTCTAGGAATATTATATATATCCATATCTCTTAAATAGACTATGTGGGACCCATAGAGAGGTGTTTGGTGCAGTCTCGCGAAAATACAAGTAACTCTCTACTCCGATATCGTATCGATGAATGGTTAAATATGTTGGAAACAAGACTCACAGATCTTAAATTTGGTGGTTAGATACCCAAAAAATCAAAGTAAATTAGGAGAAAAGCTTAGTAACATTTGACCTAAAGTTTAAGTAAAATTATGAACGTAAGTTGCGATAACTTTTGTCAACTTTTGTTTCATAACTCGTTTGACCTTAAGACGTATGATACGGATATTATATGATTCAAGTACCGTAAAACACCACCTCTTGAGTGTATTAATCACCTCTAGATTTACCCGAAAATATGGCTGACAACATCCTTGATTCGTTTAACTTCTAATAGTTGTTAACCACCCTTATACACCTTTGTATCATTTAAGACCAATAGGATTAACTTGTTATCATCTCAAAGATAATCTCTTCTTGGATTTATGTTGACTAACTTACGGCATAAACTAATATACATGAATATGGATTATAACAGCGATGCAAGCTTATCGATGATCAGAAGATAACTCGCATGGCCCGGGAATGCACTCCTCAATATACGGTGGCACTATCATTCTGCCACTGGCGGAAAGTGATGATGAGGACGCTTTTTCTTTTTGAGGAAAGATTTTACATGTTTTGCCCATTACAATTGAGAAATTCTAAAGAATAGAAGAAGTTAATGTTGTAGCAAGAACAAGTTGAAGAAAAGATGAACTCAGGGAAGATGAAGAAGCTAATGAGGCTTTGAGAAAGATTTGAGAACTAAAGATTCTAAAAATTGTGAAATTCACCTATTTATAGTGGCCGCTTTAACCGTTTGGAGAAGCCAATGGCCAACATCAGCCACTTTCAATTAATGGCCTTAGGAACTACGCAGATGCGACCTTTCAATCATTTCAGTCACTGACATTACGAGTTTGATATCATGATTGAGTCGTCAGAGGATCGAGGATCAAATTGTTTCTTATCATCCTACTTTAAGAAATGCGGGGACTATCTGTATACAGTCGAAATCAGGTATTTCTGATTTTACGAGCTCAAAGAGTCTCTTCAAGCCCGAGTTCAAGCCCGATCGACCAAGCTCAAGCACGATGACAGAGTGCAAGGTTCGCGGATCGAAGTACGCGATGAGCACCGAAGCTGAGTATGACCAACCCCAAGATGATGTTGGATTTGTAACAAAAATAGCAAGATTCCTGCAACATCCCCAAGATCACGACGTAAATTCTGGAATAGATTTGTACGAATTTTTATTAGGCGATTAGACAGTTGTCTTAATAAGATTCCTTACTAAGAATGAAAATGTACCTTATTTAGAGTTCCCCTACTATATAAAGGAGACATCAATCATTTGTAACGATCATCAATCATTGGCAAAAGAATATATCTTACCTTCTTGCTCATTACTCATCAGAACTGTCTCTTAACTTTATTGTCTTTACTTTACTGTTCTTGTTGACCTACCTCGAGGCCATCATAGCTCGAGGTCAAGACTTGCTTAAGCACTGGTTTGATTCAACTTACTTCTTTAATTTATACGTTTTCTTTCTTGGTTACTAATTAGTATTGAACTAAATCACATATTTTTAAAATTGCAAACAAGTTTAATTATTACTCGTACGTTCGAGGTAAACATACCACATTATATGTGAGCACAACGATGCGTATAAGTCTAATACACGCTCTTGTTCCATTATTATTCTAATGTGTCATGCCACTTTACAATAGTTTTTATGAACGTGTATCTGATAGTAGGTACAATGGAGAGGAAAAGCTGCCATACGAAAAGCCTAACTATTACATAAATAGAATGCATGATGCATGCATATTTGTTGTTAAATGCTTCTATCGTTGACTGAATTCTATCTACCACACATGACACATGTTAGTTAATCAACTCCTTAATTAGGAGCTCATTTTCGGATAATAGATTTTGAAATGATATCATCAAAATATTTGGAACTTTGCGCAAACGGTAAGTGCTCACTTGGGTCATCCATGATACTTGAATCATACTTTGATATCAACGTTGTCATTTCCCCTTGTCCTACTCTAAGGTGTGACATTCAGTATATATAACATTCAGTATGAGTCTATTAGATTTACCTACACCTGCCGCGCTTGCGGACTATAGCAGACTACTTAGTATATTAAAACCTCTTCTATAAAAGGCAGAATTTGGATTCGTCCGGGGCTTCGCCCCAAGGCTTATATTTGAGGCTAAGTTCCGTGAAACTTATGCCTCAGTTGTCGAGGCTTATGTTCCGGACACGCTTGACGTTCAGCGTACTGGACTCGCTTAATAGAACTTTATGCAATTGTTTGTAACTTTTGTAAATCCTGAATTTTTCTTAATAAATCATGGACTATTCAAAATTATTTTTTTCTTAATCATATACCATTAAGTTGAGAGTATTATGTCATAAATTAAATAAAAATTATTGCACACTATCCGTTAGGACTTCTATGATGGTAAATTTTAAATAAATCTTTCATTTAAAAGTATTTATTTATTAACTTTGGTTACGTCTTTATTAAGTACATACTTTTTTATAATTATTTTCCTAAATATTATTATTTTTACGTTTACGAGATACAACACTTATTAATTTAATAGCCCAGTATTAGCTAGTAACTATTTACAAATATTTAGTTATCATGATATAGCATAGTGAATTATATGTCACTTTATTAACTTGTTGAAACACAAAAATAAATAATGGTAGAGAATAATATTTAAATTGTGAATTATATTTTTATATAAATTCTGTTTCAAATAGAAACATTAAATAAAGGGAGTACTTTTAAAAAAAATTAAAATTATAATATCGAAATTCATTCAAGATCCATTACTCCTTAAGAGATACATATAAGAATTCACATCGAATACATTACTTTTGATGTTTGAGTTGCAGTGAAGTTGCAGTTAATTTACATATTACGGTATACATCATACTTTTTATTTTATACTATCTTAAAATTCTTAGAATTAGTAAAATTTAAAGATCCGTGAGATATACATCTCATGTCTCAGGGCTTACGCCTCACCTCGCTAGAGGTAAAACGCCTTATCTCACAACCCCGCCTTTTAAAACATTTATTAAAACACATATTGGTCCGAACACCATCATTATTAAATGGATAGAAAGATATTTTATAGCGTAAAAGCATGTCATCCAGCAACGTTGGTTTACCTTGTTCTTGACAACCTTATATGATAAATACAGAGTTCACCAAAGGCCCAAAGCAATAAAAGGCAAGGGCAAAATAATAACTCGAAAGAAAAGAGAAAGAAAAGGACACGAGAGAGAGAGATAAAGAAGAACAGGAAGGTAAACTGCAGCTAAGGACACCATGTGAAAGACAAAGAAAGTAGAAACACGGGAAATGTCACCTTATCTGGAGAAGAGGACGGGTGAACGGACGTTGGGCAATGGTCCAACCTGTCAGGCCCTCTGTATAGGGTATCCAAAATCCATGTGACCAACCAAAGCTTGCTCTTCTAAAGTACATTTCTGCAATCATCTGCATTCAAATCTTAAACTCTATCACTCTCTCCTTTCAAACTTATGCGACACTTTGTGCTTTTAGAAAGTTGATTTGATTAATTTTTGAAGTTAAATAAAATTAGTTCAACTCAATATATTAAAATTTAAATATTTAAAACTTATATAAAAAGTAATATAAGTTGCAATATTTCTCATGTCAATATGATGAAAATTTGACAATTTAAAATAATGTTCAAAGTTCATATAGCTTGAATCTAGAGCTGCAAAAAGTATCATTAACTGGGACATAAGGAGTATTATTAACACTAGTATTCCCAATTCCTTTTTTCTAGGACCGTATGGGAACTCGTTAATACCATTTCTCAAATGGGGCTTGAGCTTGGCTTCCTTTTCTTGCCCAAGTATCTCATATTTATGTACGGCCATGGACAATCCATCCCGATGCATGCACAAAGAACGCAAAAAATGGATTTAGGTCTCACTCTGTCTGCTGGTTCCTGTCACACATGCTCCTTTTAGCTGTTGCACCACAGCAAGAGCATATGATTTAGGCCGCGATAACATGGTCATGTGAGTATGTTTCGCCCATTTCTCTCATACCCTTCTCAATGAGCATCTTCTAATGAGCAGAAATAGTGTTCTATATCACGGTTAAATCAACAGGTACTTTTTTTTTCCTCTTCGATGGAGGGAATGAGAGAGGGAGTGAGGGAAAAATATAAGATTGTTCAGCCACAGCGAATAGAAGTGAATCCAATGCCTCGATTTCAGAATCTAATGTAGACACACAGGATCTATTACAAGAATAACAATTAAGAACGGTCATGTAATGGAGGATGGGTTAAAGAATGAATGAAATTAGAGTATACTAGACTAAGCTCCCCTACCAAAACTTCAATCGAATACCACAAACATGTGCAACTGCTGCAGCAATAGATAAAATGTATGCATATCCAACCAAGATAGCAAGTGCAGTGAATGGTGAGACAGAGAGGGTATCAATGGACATGTTAACCAATCCAGTTAGCACGTTAGCCTGCATGATCAAATGTCGATTTTGTGACTGATCATCCAGAGATCAAAGGATGAACAGAAAGCATTATAGAACGATGATGCCAGCAATAAATTTTTCTCACCAGAAGAAAAGAGCCCAGTAAGTTTCGGTCAAAATCTTCTATCAACGCAGAAACTTTATATCCAGGTACATAATCAGCTAGAGTTAAAACTGCAAAAAACCTGAAAAAGAGAAACGTCGAGCCATGCCTAAATCAAAAAGGAAATGAAACATTATACGGAATCATGCCAGCAGATTGCGTTATGAAATTATGCATCATTACATTCAAGAGAAATTTGCTCAAGCAAACCAGAAGTTCTTCCCAAGAAAGCATGAAAATCAATTAAAGTCTTCCCCTATCCAGAAGTCCGGTGCTGTTCCCTTACCGAAAGAGAAATTAATTAATCTACTTTTGACAACTTTTTGGAAATGCAGTCGCAACATTTTGAAAAAGCAACTTTTTTATTTGCCATAATAGATCAGGGACTCACATATTTCTCTCTACTTTTGTAAGCTCTCAGGCACACTCCCCGAGGAGCCTGAGAACAAGGAATCTGGAGTTTCCATGAACACCATTAGAGAGCCCTCAGATTTCCGACTACTGAAAAAATTTCTGGCAAAGCTCCGTCCACGCGCCGCCCAGCTCCGGCGATCCAGCCCCACGCGCCGGCGCGTGAGGTCACCTCCCGCCATTTTTTCAAAATTTTCTTTTTGGACAGCCTCTTCACGGCGTAATTCCGACCACATCAAACTACTTTTTCTGAATTCCGACAAATTTTAATTTTTTTCAAGGTTGACAGAACCTTTTCGCGTCCAGATCTCAGTTTCTTTACCTTTCAGCTCAGCGGGATATCTACCAAACACCTCTTATAAATCCTAATCGGAGCAGCTGATTTTACTTCTCAAAATGGGAGACAACAGGATATATTTCAAAGTTGGATTCAAATCTTTTGACATCACCAGATGGAATTCCAACAAAGACATAAGGTTTGAATGGATGGAGAGAAGTCACAACATGATGAGACATTCATCCATGGGTAGAAAGGTAATGGAATGGGTTTTCTATGTACTTAAAAAAACATCGGCAGATCAAATGAATTTAGTGAAGCGATGGAAGTACAAGGAGCAGATGACAGAACATTTCTGTACTAGGAAGTTCAACATACAGGGAAGATACATGAGTATTCTGTCACTGAAGGGAGAAGGGAGGTCGCTTATTATAATCCCAGAGTTAGCTATGAATGCAAGCTGGAAAGACATAGCAGCTAAGATAGAAAGATTCATAAATCAGACCCCCAAAATGAATCCCCCAGTCCCACCCAGAATCGCTACGGATAACTATCCTTACGTCAAGGCAATTAAGGAGAGTAAATGGCAATCTAGTACCCTTCGAGAGGCAAACGTCAGTATAAACAATGGAGATATTTTAGTTGTAGAACTGACAGGAACCGAGGATGATGGTCTACTTAAAAGATGCATTATTGGATCTTTTGGAAAAGAAATCAATGAGAAGCCCACTTTAGCAGATGTAAGGTGATAGGCGAGTGCTTCATGGAACAAAGCATACGGAGTTAACATGTACGAAATGACGGGCAACATGTTTCTCTTTGAATTCCCGAACAGATACATGGCGGAGCAGATTTTGCAAGGTGACTGGAAATGGAAAAAATTCAAGCTTGATCTGGAATGGTGGAATCACACTGCTGGATGCATTCCAAACTCACAAATGGTGGAAACATGCTGGATTAGAGCCATGGGGATTCCTTTACATCTATGGTCACAAAAGATCTTCAAAGAAATAGGAGATCTCTGTGGGTGATGGATAGCAACTGAAGAAGAAACAGATCTCAAAAATCATCTCAAGAGGGTAGAATCAAAATTGTTGGTGATGGCAGAAAGATTCCAATGAGGTTGGGATTGAAAGAGACGGAACAAAATTTTTCATCCCAATCTGGGCTGAAAGACAGGCAAGATCTGAGCTGAATAGGCCAGAAAACAACCAATCATTTAAATCAGAGAGTGACTCAAACAATCAAGTAGGGTGCACCATTGGAAAGGCATGTGTGCAACTTACACATGGTTCGAGTTCGATGAATCGAAGCTTTAAAGTGACAAACAAAGCGCTGAAATCAATTAACATGATTTGGCTGCACAAGTCATTTATAATGATCTCTCGTGTGAGGTACCTGATGAAGTTAGGCTGACGCCTTATATTGAAGAAATGGGAGGCCCTTCTTGCTTGAAGGCAAAAGAGTCCAGTCCAGGGGACCTGATGTCAAACGCAAACATTGAAAGCAGGCCAAAGGGAACACCTAACAGTTGCAGTCAGCTAGAAGATGAAGCAGAGACAACAACAATAGAACAGAATGAAGGGGAGCAGATCAAAAACATAAAAATGGGGGAAGATCAGGTTGGAAGTGCTTCGGAGCAACAAGTTCAACTAAACATTGTAAGCTCTATCCAAGATTGGGAAATCGAGGAGGTGACTCCTATAGCAGTTCAGCAACAAAATCCATTAATGGATAAAGATATGGATGCCACACTATGGGACAACAACATTGATCAACTACTAATGCACACAAGAGGAACAACATTGATCAACTACAGATTCAAAATGAAGTAGTAGAGGATCCTGACAGAATAGAGAACGAGATCATTGATTTTTACAAGGGGTTGTGCACGGAACCTGAAGAGTGGAGACCAACGGTCAATTTTGTAAATAGTCAGACTATATCGGAATCAGAGCGGGATGCTTTGCAGAGTAATTTTGAGGAACAAGAAGTTCTGAGCTGTTTGAAGATGTGTGCAAGTGACAAGGCCCCAGGTACGGATGGATACACAATGGGTTTTTACATCAAATGTTGGGACATTTTGAAGGAAGACATCATGGAGGCTTTCAACAACTTCCATTCTCAAGAGTTGTTTGAGAAAAGTTTCAATGCAAAGTACATAACCTTGATTCCAAAAAAAAGTGGTGCGGAAGAATTGAGAGATTACAAACCTATCAGTCTGATAGGGAGTCTCTACAAACTGCTCTCTAAAGTCCTGACTGAAAGGCTTAAAAGGGTGGTAGGGAAAATCGTCGATGCTCAACAAATGGCTTTCATCAAAGGAAGACAAATAATAGATGCAATGTTGATTGCCAACGAAGCTGTGGATTCAAGAATCAAAAAGAAAGAACCTGGAATCTTATGCAAATTAGATATTGAGAAGGCCTATGATCATATCAACTGGAGCTTCCTACTCAAAATGTTAGAAGAAATGGGTTTTGGGCAAAAATGGATCAGATGGATGAAATTTTGCATATCAATCGTAACATTTTCCATTCTCATAAATGGATCTCCAAAAGGTTTCTTCCAATCGCACAGAGGTCTTAGATAAGGTGATCCTTTATCTCCCTTTCTATTTATTATAGCCATGGAAGGTCTGAACAACATGATCAAAACGGCCAAAGTAAATGGATGGATGAAAGGCTTTGAGATAAACAGGAGTGGGGAAAACAATCTAGACATCACACATCTCCAATATGCTGATGATACTCTAGTTTTCTGTGAAGCGAAAATGGAGCAACATAGATTCCTAAGGATCATTTTGGTATTATTTAAGGGAGTATCCGATTTAAACATCAACAGGAGAAAGAGCAATATTTTCCCTATTAATGAAGTTAACAATATGGACCAACTGGCACAGATACTGGGAGGAGAAGTTGGGTCCCTACCAACAGTTTGCCTTGGGATGCCTCTTGGTGCAAGATCCAGATCAAAAGAGATCTGGAATTCAGTCATAGAAAAGTGCTAGAAGAAGCTGTCAAGATGGAAATCACAATATCTTTTATTGGGGGCCATGCTAATTCTAATTAACTAAGTATTAGATTCACTGCCGACTTATATGATGTCTTTGTTTCCAATTCCAGCCAGCATTTTACAGAGATTGGACAAACTCCGAAGATAATTCCTTTGGCAAGGCAACAAGGAAAAAAGGGCATTCCATTTAGTTAAATGGAAGACACTCACACTGGCAAAAAAGCAAGGTGGTTTAGGAATAAGAAATTTGAAGAATCAAAGCAAGGCTCTTAGAATGAAATGGTTGTGAGAAAGCACGGGAGAAGAATATAACTGAGATTAAACATAATACAATGAGCCCTATATATAATACTAATAACCTAGAGTTCTACTATAACTAGAGTTCTACTATATTTACATATCTAACACTCCCCCTCAAGCTGGTGCATATAAATCATATGTACCGAGCTTGTTACATATGTAGTTTAACATCGAACCCAGGTTTCTAGACCCGAAAGCATCGATTCCCAAAGACATCGTTGAAAATTTGCTGAAACAGATGAAGGAAAACTGTTTTTTTTTTTTTGCCGGAAAATCACTTTTAGATGCCGGAAAAACTTCAAAGTTGTCGGAATTGAAAAGTAAAAACATGAGTAGGCTCGGAATTTGAGGGCGATGATACTGTCCTGAAGAAACTTTTTGAAATTCTGGCCGGAAAGTCTCTGTAGCTGTCGGAAAAGTCAATAAAGTCGCCGGAAAAACTGAAAGTTGTCGGAATCGAACGAAACAAGGATGGGTAGGGTCGGAAAATAAGGCCGACCAAACTGTCCTTCTGGAGCGAAGTGAAAAACTGGCCGGAAAAGGCTCCACGCGCCGGCGCGTGGTCTGACGCGCCGACAGCTGTGGCGGCGCGTGGCGGCGCGTGTGGAGGTATCTGCCGGAGAAATTTCTGGGGTTTGGTCGGAATTATATTCCGAGTCTTGTGGTGGTGTTGGTTTTTTTGCACAACACTGATAATTAGTGACTTTGACGCAATTAGTCATTTAGGTCACCGGAAAATTGCACGGTGACCGAGTTATTTCTTCCCGGATGTCGTTGGAATGACGCACAACGATAATTATCTCACCAAAGCTCTGATACCATGTGAGAAAGCACGGGAGAAGAATATAACTGAGATTAAACATAATACAATGAGCCCTATATATAATACTAATAACCTAGAGTTCTACTATAACTAGAGTTCTACTATATTTACATATCTAACAATGGTTATGGAAGTACTCTCGAGAACCCAATCTTTATGGAGCAAAGTCATCAAAGCTAAGTATGATGAAGAAAACAACTGGGTGTTATATGAAGTGAGAAAATCATATGGTGTAAGTGTGTGGAAATCCATCGGAGAACTTTGGCCTATAATCTGAAGTATTAGTCTTCCATAAGAGTGAACAACGGAAGAAACACATCATTCTGGAATGATAACTGGTTGGGACAGGGAAGTTTAACTGAAAAATATCCTAATATGTTTGGTTTAGCACAAAACCAGCATAGAACAGTAACTGAGATGAGGAGTCATCAAGGATGGGAAATCGCTCTAAGAAGACATTTGAATGACTAGAAGATAACAAGATTAGCTGACTTCTACAAAGAGCTGGAAGCATTTAAAGAATTACAAGAAGGTTTGATCTACTTTGGTGGCAAAGACACAACAGGGGGATTTATCAGGTGAAGGATGCATACAAGATTTTGAATCATAATAATCAACAGGTAGATGCATGGCCTTGGAAACACATATGGAGAACAAAGATTCCATACAAGGTAGCATGTTTCACTTGGCTACTAACAAAAGAGGCAGTTTTAACCCGGGATAATCTCATAAAAAGGGGAATTTCTTTGTGTTCAAGATGTTTTCTATGTGGGGAAAATGCTGAAACTGTTAGCCATTTATTTCTACATTGCAAGATTACAGACAAACTATGGAAAATCTTTCTTAGTCTTAGGGGTATTTCATGGTCAATGCCGTACAGGATTAAAGATGTTATCTATAGCTGGGAAGAAGCGGGAGCTGAAGCAACTAGTAGAGATAGATGGAGGACTGTCCCGGCTTGCATTTGGTGGACAGTTTGGAGAGAAAGGAACTCTAGATGTTTTGAAGACAGAAGCAATCCAATAGAGAAGACAACTAAATTGTATTCTTCTTTATTGTTTTTGTTGTAAACAGAATTACACAGAAGATACATTGACAATCATAGATATACTAGGGTCTTGCTAGATGTCATACCAGAACACCTTTTATCCTTTTCATGTAAATTTGGTTTTCAGTGCAACCTATGTACTGGCTTTATTAATATATACAATAGTTACCAATTCAAAAAAAACATTTTGAAAAAGCAACACTTAGTTGGTATAAGTGTATATTAAGTTCAATCTTAGAAGAAAAATTATAAGCGTCCTACTTCACTCACGAATGTGGTCAATCTACCACAAAAAGTGAAATAGAATTAGCATCTACGAACAGACAAGACGTAACCATCTATCCTCCAGTCCTGGGCTCAGACATCCATTTTGTCGTATTACTCAAAAGACGTCCTTTCACTAAACTGCACAAATGACCCCAAACTAATTAACTTGTTGGAGACATTTGGAGTTTAGTCTTCCTTACAACTCACAGTTTGGTCCTTGCTATTCTAGTAAGTAGTGACAACTCTTTGTGCTCATAGTTATTATTTTCACAGAGCTCAAAGCTACTTTTGTTTCTTTATCTCTTATTAACTCTTGGATTTCCACTTTCAATTAAGTTATCACGTTCTGAAATAAGGGATTAGTGATCAATTAATCAATAATCCTTCAATTCCATACTCTTTGGGGGTGAAACATATGATCCATATCCATTCTGATCAGCTAAATGAATCCTTTAAATCCACTCTCTCTATTTGTATCCATTTCATTCCGATACTGGTACATGCTACAACAACAACAACAACAACAACAACCACTCCAGTGAATCTGACAAGTGGGGTCTGGGCAAGGTGAAGTGTACGCAAAGAAAAGTTGTTACCAAAAGACCCTCGGCTCTACTAGTACATAGTTGTCTTTAAAGCAATTAAGAATTCTCTAAAACAAGAGGTTCTCTAAATCCTACACTTATTTCGACACTGACATACAAGTTTCTAACCAAAATATAAATATTGCTGACAAGCAACAGATATAATGTAACCGTAAAAACAACAATTAGACCAAATTTCAACCAGCTGGTACACTCTATATGGATCCTTTACTTCCATTATCTTCTGTCTTTACCTAAAATATGCGCTAATTTCGACAAATCCTGTGTTTTTTTTAGGATAACTTCCTTTCATGTGATTCTATCTCTTTTAGCACCTTCAATCAGTCCACACCTACAAACCAACTTATTTGAGGTGCATAGAACATGATCAAACCATCTGCATACGAAATTCTTTTATTTATCCTTTATGTGCTTAATTGCACTCTCTATCGGATATAATCATTTTGATCTCAACGATGTATCCATATTAACTTGTGCATTTCTAGGACAGTCATCTTGTGGATATATTGTATCCCTGAGACACTACACCTACTCACGTATAATTTTGGTCCCACAACCAATGTGTAGAATTTGCTATCACTTTTTTAGGTATTGGGTTCAAGGAAGATCTTTTGTGTAAACCAGGGTTAACGGAAATCTTTTTGCATCTCTTCCCACTGTTCCCATACTTGTAATTGCTTTTTCGTACATATCTCTAATACCACTTATATTTGATATTGATCCTTTGGGAAGGACTTTCATTCGCACTCTATTATATGCTTTCCATAGTTCATTGCATCTCATGTAGATATCTTTCTTCCTCTAAAACTTTCTATCAATCTTCGCTGTTATCAAACTACCAAGAATAACCTCTCAGTCAAGCTTAATATCCCTAAATCCATGCTGCATCACTCTTTTCGCGAAGTTCTACTGTATAAATCGTAAGTTTAATATCACAACAGTTCGCACATCTTTATCTCCTTTGTTCTAATATATTGGAACCAATCTACTCTTTCTCAAAACTCATTTTGCATCTTTCTTTCCTTAATATAGCTCGAATTGCTTGGTTAGCCATCACTAGAACTTCACCAAGGCACTTCAAAACCTCTATAAGTATACCAATTGGCCCACAAACTTTTCTACCCTTAAATACTCCATGATATACTTTACTTCAACATAAGTTATCTATGAATTTAGCTAAGCTTTCTATCTGTCACACGTGTATGAAGATCAATTAAGTCAGCCGTATAATTTGTATTGATCATTTGATTGAGATAACCTCTCCATCTAGTCTCACTATCTCCGATCAAAACTTGTTGGAAATCATTCTTAATACACTTGGTCCAACTTTTTCCCCACTTTGTACTATATCGTGGCATAAATGATGAGAGAAGGCTTCAGAAAACCTATGAATTCTAAGAGAAAACTCCATCATCCAATAAGAGTGACATGTATGTGTGCAAGCACAAACTCCATTCACATGTCTACAACTGGAAACAACTCCTTACTACACCTTGGAACATAAAGCATTGCGTAAGCACAAACTCCATCCACATGTCTACAACTGGAAACAACTCCTTACTACACCTTGGAACATAAAGCATTGCGTAGATGAATGAGTAGCTACAACAATTAAGCAAACAAAATCTGCATACACAACTTTGAACCGTAGTGGTCAGCAGGCTGGATCGTGGCTTTGGAAATAAATCGGGCAGGTGAAAATACCATACAAAGTTGAATGTTTTGTTTGGCTGGTTGTGAAGACTACTCGTCTAACACAAGAGAATTTGAAGAGAAGGGGAATGCAGCTTTGCTCTAGATGCTACTTATGTGGAAGGGAAGCTGAGAGCAATAGCCGTCTTTTTTTTTTTTGCATCGTTGGATAACAGATCAACTTTGGGAAATCTTTTTTAATATAAAAGGGTTGAAATGGATCATGCCTAAATCAACTGGAAAGCTTCTGGCTTGCTGGAATGATTATGACAGAGTGGCCAGACAAAAGAAATGGTGAAGTGCTGTTCCAGCTTGTGTTGGTGGACCATATGGAAGGAAAGAAACTCAAGATTTTTTTTTTGTGCTCTTTTTGTGAATTGTAAATATGGCTCTTAGTACTGCCTTTGTGCTGCTAATGGGGTATAATTTGTTACCTTTCTAAAAAAAAATGAAGCAAACAAAAGGCGCCACAAAGGAAGGGGACCACTAGTAAACAACATAATTTCAAAGTTGAGATATATTTGACCATAATCAGAAATACAGACAACAGATCAGTAAACCAAAAGTTCATGATTGAGACGAACTATCATGAGACATTCTCGAAAGCTTCTTTGTAATTTCGTGCAAGTATCATATAGGGTGGGGTAGGATACACTTTAATATCAAGTTATTAACTCACCCTTACCACGGGCTGAAATGGCACAACAAAAAGGAATTAGAGATTCCGTTTACCTGATAATCCACAGTTGATGTGAAAAAGATTCGAGCAAAGCCCAGAACTATAAGTGGACAAGTTGAAGAAATTGCATTTCTCAAATTCCTGGAAAATTAAGAGATTATTAAGAAACTGCCAGATTCTTTATTGAAGGAGTAAAAGAAGAGAATCAATTAGATACTACAGACCAGAAATTAAATAACAGTTCTAAACTTCTGAATGAAACAACATGATCTGATTGTACTTCCATTAGTTATATCAGAGGAATAAAAGTAATGGAACAGAAATTCTCACATTCATAATGAAGAAACATGATCTGACTGCATGTTTCAATTTATGAACGCACAGGTACAGGGGAATCAGTTATGCTGTAGCATGGTTTCCCGGAAAAATATTGTTTCTTGATGAATCAAGAGAAATCATCAAAGGTGACTAGTTGAAAGATATGCTAAGCACCCAAAGAATCAATTGGAAATTCATGGAATGAAAAGATCATCTAAGAAAAACACGACAGCATAGTACCTAATACAGGGGAATATGTAGCATACTGTTTCCAGAGCTCGATAAAAAGAAATTAATATTCTGAATATTTTGTAGAGCAAAAACATGTGTCATTTTTGTCAGCACTGCTAAATGAAACCTACTGGAGAATTCCAATACATGATTTCAAACCCTGTAGGCCTCACTCAAACTTAGTATACTCAAACAGAAGATGCAACAAATTAAAGGGAAATGCGTAGTACTGAAGAGTTAAATGCTGTTGAATACTATACTTTCAACATCCTTTAGAAATAAAACCCCTTGATAGAAGCTTGAACATAGCAGACAATTAGCAAACTTAAGACACATATATATGCCATTGTGCAATTCTAAACATATAATGCTGCACTAATCTGAAATTATTACAAGAATGAGCCTAGACCTACTTCTTAGCAACGTACAAAGACCACATATAGATAGCAGATTTGTAGGATTTTTCTTTTGATTAATTTACATTCAAAGTTCATGTATTTATATCTTGTACATTGTATCAGAGACAAGCCCATCCCTATTACTATGTGTCACAACGGCAGGCCCGAATATTATGTTATCCAGCTCCAATTGGCAGGTTTGGGCGTGCAGGGGTGTTAAGTGCCCCACAATGATGGAGGAATGGGTTGTTTGTCTCCTTATATAGTATTTGGAAATTCTCATGAGCTAGCTTTTGAGGTTGAGTAAGGCTCAATGTCCATTTCTTTCCCAATAATGAAACTGAAAAGCATTCCACTGGCAACACCTAAGTTGCGAGAACTCTTCGATTTTGGTGCCGTCCCCGTTCCGATACGAGATGGGGACGGGAGCGGGATATGTCTCGGATTCGGTCAACTGACTTCGGACACTTTGACTAGAGTCCATCGACAAATTTGAGAGAAAATCGAGATTTTGATTTCTCAAAATAAATAAAAAAATGAATTTAGGAGAATGAAAGAATAATGTCCATCTTGGAGAATGAAAGATTGAATTCTACAATGTTCGTGTAAGTTTTTCACAGTATATCTCTCAAAATTTATAATATTTTTATAGCTCTATTTTTTATTAGCCGAATTCCTGCACCCGTATCCATATTCGGATCCGTACCCCTGAATCTTAAAATTTAGATTTTGCCGAATCCGATACTCGGATCCGTCCCCGTATCGGATACCCGTACCCGAGTCCGAGCAACTTAGGGCAACACCATTATTTTGATGCCTTCTAATCAATTAAAAATAAAAGACTTCTATGCATCTTATTTTTTCCATTCAAGAACCTTATGAATATGATGAAATGCCAAAATGTCAGTGAGTTTTGGACATCAAAAATCACATCCAGACCATAAAAAAAAATCTTTTTTGTATAGGATGTTGGTGAGGATGAACATGACGAGGTTTTATTGCATTACCTAATTAAAAGAAAAGAAATTCTTTAGCCATCCACATTCTTTATTAGGGGCATCATTATTAAGTTATCATTGAAGCTTTTTAGGTGCAAAAATAACTATAGAAATTCGGCCTACTTCCTTGATTGAGTGGTGCTATTTTCAACTCTTATCAGTTAGCCATAAACAAAGCGTGCAACAAATAAACTAGGGGAAAAGATCAAAGCATGGCAAGGGAAAAGTCATTTCAACTAACAATTCACTCCGCGTTGTATTTATTTTTCTTTTGCTTTCCACCAGCAATTTTGACATGGTTCATTTACATGCACAATTAACCAGCTTGGTTGCCACAGAGAGAACATAGGAGTAATAGCCTGAATACTCTTAAGAGAATTACATTGGGCCTGGTTTGCGTACATATTACCTCCCCAGACCCCATTTGTGGGAGTACATTGGGTCGGTTGATGTTGTTGTTGTTACTCTTAAGTAAAGCTGTCAACCGGGCCGGGTTGACCCGGGACCGGCCCGCCCCGGACCGGTACAAACCGGGACCGGACCGGCCCGGATGATATGGGGCTGGGTGGGCTGGGTTGGGGTGGAGGAGGGGGTTAGTCCGGTTAGGATTTTTTGCGTAGAACCGGACGGGACTGGTTAGGGTGAATAGTACCGTGAACCGGTAGGCCCGGACCGGACCGGCCCGGTTTAATGGTAAATTCACCATAATATACCATAATTTACCGTGAATATACCAATTAATGGTGTCTCAATTGCCAGACCAGCGTTCTAAGGAGCCATTTTTTAAGGATCCATTAGTGTGTCTTATTAGCCAGCATGGGAGACACAGTTGCTGGTTTTGTAAGCTCCCAAAAAAATTGTATATATTGTGTATATTTTATGTATACGAGTTTCCACATTCCCAAATGTATGCGTGCATATGGAACATTAATAGGCACTGTTGACTACCGTGAGTGTACTTGAAGACCGAGCATTAACAGCATGGGAGACACAGTTGTTGGTTTCAATGGGACGCTCTCGGCGCACGTTAGTGCCTCAATAAAACAGTGCGATTTCCGGAGCACATTAGCACGGCGGATTTGTCGCCGGAGATGGCGAGAAAGAGAAGAAATGTTGCTCCGATCGTTAATGTTGTCCCTCCTAAGCTCGTTACACCTGAGCATGGCATCACAACTACTCTAGAACCCCTAACATTTGGAAATTTTCTTCCTCTGAAGTACCAATCGAAGGATCAATTGCATGCAGAAGCAATTCAGGATCGATCACAAAGAAATGAAGGGATGAGTGATACAACAGCAAGGAGATTACAATTTTCAGCAGTTATGGAACCAAAAAGTCCAGTACCAGCTGATGTTGAAGCTGTTGAGACAGAGAATCCAAAACCTACACTCGCGGAAGTAGTCAGAGGCAACAGAGATGTGCAAATGGGTAAGCCTTTATCATTTGTTCCTCCTACTTTGCGAGATGGTAAAAAGGTAGTGAAGATCTGTGAAGAGGATTTACAACCACAACTGGAGTATTGGAAGAATGCATTGATTGGATTTGTAATAGGTGATAGGCCCAGTGAACAAAATATGGAAAACTTTGTTAGACATATTTGGAACTTTGTTACTAAGCCTCAAGTTCTAATGCATGCTGAAGGGTATTGTATCTTTAGATTCAACATTGCTGAAGATAGAGATACAGTCATGCAATCTGGCCCATACACTTTTAGAAGTAAGCCTATGGTTCTAAGGCCATGGGAAGTTGATTTCAATTTCCAGACTAGTGTGTTAAGCACTGTACCTATTTGGGTTCGATTTCCAGGTCTTCCTGTAGGGTATTGGTCTGCAGAGGTATTGAGTAAGTTGGCAAGTACGATTGGGAAACCATTGTATACTGATAAGTATACTGCTCATTATGACAAAATCTGATTTGCCAGAATACTTGTAGAAGTTGATGCTGCTTATCAGCTTCCTGATGAGATAGAAACCTACTTTTTGCAACCACTGCCTCAAGTTTGGTCATGACACAATTGAGTGTTGGTATTCTACTGGGAATTCAGACAAACATGAGGAGGAGAAAGAAGACATAAGGAAAGGGGAAGTCAGACAAAAGCAGCAGGGGAAACAAAAGAAAAAGGAATGGATTGTAAAGAAGAATGTAGCAAATGATGAAGGCCAAAAGCAATCTGAGGAAGCTGTTAATCCACCAGTCTTAGTTGTACAGACAGATCAGGATTCAAGCAAGGTAGATGATCAAGTTAATTTGCAGCTGACTGTGCAATCGAATCCTGAAGATCAACTTAATGAAGTAAGCACTGTTATCACTACTAATGGTGAACAGATGGCCAGTATGGGTATTAGAGGGAAAGGAATCATGGAAGTTATGGGAAGAAGAGGGCAACAGTTTGATCCTGGGCCTTCTTATAGTCTGCCCGATGTTGATCCATGATTGTAGTCACATGGAACATTAGGGGACTTAACCAGTCCCCAAAGCAGAAGGAATTGAAACAATTCCTTACTGATAATAAAGTTGATGTGATTGGTATACTGGAAACAAGAGTAAAAGAGCATAAAGCCAAGAAAATATTTGACAGGATTGCAAAAGGCTGGATGTGGCAGTGCAATTATGCAAAGGCTGTTAATGGAAGGATATGGCTATTATGGAAACCTCATATTCAGATTCAAGTGGTGTCTCTTTCTGACCAGTTTATCCATTGCCTAGTGGAGGATACAAGAAGTCTAGTCAGATTTCAATTCAGTGTTATATATGCTCAAAACACTGCAGTGCTTAGAGCACAGTTATGGAGGGATCTCAGAACAATTTCTATTCCTCAGCAAGATGCATGGCTTATAAGTGGTGATTTCAATTGTGTATTAAGCTCTGATGATAGAATTGGTTCTCCTGTGACTGAGACTGAAGTAAGGGATTTTAAAGGCACAGTAGATGAGTTACAACTTACAGCTTTAAGAGCAACTGGATGGCACTTCACTTGGACAAACAAACAGGATGCTGATTCTAGAGTATATAGCAAGATAGACTGGGCATTTGGCAACTTTCAATGGCTACAACAGTTTGGACACTTGGAGGCTGACTACATGAATCCATTGATTTCAGATCATTCCCCTATCCTAGTAAAATTTGGTGTATATAGGCCATTACATCCTAAACCATTCAGACTATATAGCAATGTAATGGAACATGAGCAGTTTCATGAAATTGTGAAGCAAGTCTGGGAGAAGGTTTATCATGGCACCCATATGCAGCAGATTTGGAGCAAATTGAAGACAGTTAAGCAGCAGATAAAGGGGTTAAATGACCATTTAGCCAAATACAAACAGCAGATCATCCAGACAAGAGAAAAACTTGATATTTTACAGTTATAAATGCAGACTAACTGTCTTTCACAGGAGCTGATTATTGAAGAAAGAGGTTTGCTAGAAGAACTTGACAAATGGAACAAAGTTGAAGAGCAGGTAATGAGACAAAAATCCAAAGCTACATGGATTGAATGTGGAGATGCAAATACCAAGTACTTTCATGCACAATGGAGGATCAGGACAGGCCAAAATAACATCACTTCTATCCATACTGACACAGGTATCAAATTGACTGAGCCTACTGCTGTAGAACAGGAGTTTTTAAAGGTTTTCCAATCTCTAATGGGAGAATCTATTGTTGAACTTCCCCGTGTGGATACCAATATTATGAGAGGTGGAAGATGTCTTACACTTGAACAGCAAAGAATACTTATTTGCCCAGTCACAATGGAGGAAATCAATGCAGCTGTTAAGGAGATGCCTAAGGATAAAGCTCCTGGAGTTGATGGTTTTCTTATTGAGTTCTTTACAAAGAACTGGAAGATAGTACAAGAGGATATATTTTCTGCTACTAAGGAGTTTTTTGAAACCTGTAAAATTCCTCATATGATCAATACTACTGCAATAGCTCTTGTTCCTAAAGTCAAATCTCCTACCACAGTGAAGGACTACAGGCCAATTGCTTGTTGTACTACAGTATACAAAATCATATCCGAAGCTATAACCAACAGAATGAAGAGAGTAATTGGAGACTTGATTGGACCTGCTCAATCTGCTTTTATAGAAGGAAGGAGTATCATGGATAACATTCTTCTAAGCCATGAAATCTTTAAAGGATACTCTAGGAAAGGGGTTTCACCTAGATGTGTTCTAAAAGTGGATCTCAGGAAAGCTTATGATACATTAGAGTGGGGATATCTGAAGCAGATTCTTATTGCATTGGGCTTTCCTACTAAATTTACTGACTGGATTATGGCTTGCATCTCTTCTGCCTCATACTCTCTAGTAATGAATGGAGGTCTTACTAAACCATTCAATGCTAAGAGAGGTATAAGGCAAGGGAACCCTATGTCTCCTTATCTATTTGTTCTAGCCATGGAATATTTGAATAGACTGCTGCAACAACTACATAAGGATGGAAATTTTAACTTCCATCCTAGATGCAGGAAGCCTAATATTTCTCATGTCTGTTTTGCTGATGATTTGCTAATGTTCTGTAGAGCAGATGTGGTATCTATTCAAATTCTTCACAGCACTTTTCTCAAATTCTCTTATGCTTCTGGTCTTCAGGCAAATATAGGCAAGAGTGCAATCTATTTGGCAGGTATTCCACAGGATACTAGAGAGATGATTATTGCTGCTCTAGGTTTCACTGAAGGACAGCTGCCTTTTAGATATCTTGGAGTTCCTCTGGATTCTAAGAAGTTATCCATTCAGCATTATTTGCCTCTCATTGAAAAGATCACAGCAAGAGTTACTTGTTGGTCTGCAAAGCTTTTGTCTTATGCTGGCAGAACTCAACTGATAAAGGCTGTGATCTTTGGTATGCAGACTTATTGGGCACAGGTGTTTATAATTCCTAAGAAGGTATTGAAGGCTGTAGAGGCAGTTTGCAGATCTTATCTATGGACAGGTAAAGCAATCTTATCCAGAAGAGCACTTGTGGCTTGGGATAAGGTGTGTCAACCTATTTCCTCTGGAGGACTCAATGTTGTGAGAATGGAAGTATGGAACAAAGCAGCTATAGCTAAATTGCTATGGGATTTGGCAAAGAAGAAGGACTGTCTTTGGGTGAAATGGGTGCATACCTACTATATCAAGAATAAATCCATTGAGTCTGTGGCTGTGCCATCAAACTCATCTTGGGTAGTAAAGAAGATATTGGACATTAGGACCTTGGTGTTGGAAAATAATCAGTTGCAAGGGAATATACTCAACAGGCTTCAGAGTGTTTGTAAGTTGGGAAAGTTTCAGATTCATAAACTCTATATTGCACTGTTGCTTATATTTCCTAAGATTGTATGGAGGAATGTAATGCTTGTGTCATCTGCACTACCTAGACATAGATTTACTGTCTGGTTAGCTGCTCATCAGAAGCTTCCTACCATTGAGAGACTGCAGCCTATGGGCATTCAAGTTCCACCTTTGAGTGCATTCTGCAGAAGGTATGATGAAGAGTTTAAACACTTGTTCTTTGAATGTGACATTACCAGTAGAGTTTGGAGGAGAATCTGTCTATGGTTGGGACACACAAGAACTACTGAATGCTGGGAGAATGAATTGAAATGGATCTGTAGCAATGCCAAGAGTAAAAACTGGAAAAAAGAGACCACTGCAACAGCATTTGTGACTACTGTTGCATTGTTGTGGAAGAATAGAAATCTGATCAGGTTTGAGAATAAGATTTTTGATGAAGAACAATGTTGCAGAGAAGTAGCACTGCTATTACATGCAAGAAATAGGAATCGCAAAAAGTGGAAGGATGGTTTACAAAAACTCAATGTATATCCTTAGTTTTTGGTTGAATTTTAGCTGCTAAGTAGTGATATGTATATGATATAAGTAGTTAGAATTCAAATGTAATTAGAATGATAGCAATTGAGTAGTAGAAGTCCATACTACTACCTTAGGATTACATTGTATATTTTTTGATATCAATACAAAGTCGACAGTTAAGCTTAAAAAAATATATATATATATATTTATATTTTATGTATACGAGTTTCCACATTCCCAAATGCATGCGTGCATATGGAACATTAATAGGCACTGTTGAGTACCATGAGTGTACCTGAAGACCGAGCATTAGCAGCATGGGAGACACAGTTGCTGGTTTTGTAAGCTCCCAAAAAAATTGTATATATTGTGTATATTTTATGTATACGAGTTTCCACATTCCCAAATGCATGCGTGCATATGGAACATTAATAGGCACTGTTGAGTACCATCAGTGTACTTGAAGACCGAGCATAAGCTCCCAAAAAAATTGTATATATTGTGTATATTTTATGTATACGAGTTTCCACATTCCCAAATGCATGCGTGCATATGGAACATTAATAGGCACTGTTGAGTACCGTGAGTGTACTTGAAGACCGAGCATTAGCCTAAAAATACGGGTTACCCGGCCATGAATATACCATAACTATACCATAACTATACCAATTAATGGTAATACCGGAATTGCGTAATCAAGTGCTCATTTTTCACATATTTCTTGTATTCATTCAATTATTACAAAGTATTAATATAACTTAATATTTATACTATACATAATTCCAAAAAAATATTAAACCCGGCCCGTCCCGATATAACCCGTAACCCGTACGGGTCAATCCTAACCCAGAACTACCCAGCCCGGTAGCAAACCGGTACTGTTGAGCCCGGACCGGAAACCGGACGGGTCAAATTTTTTTGACCCGGAGCCGGCCCGGTAGGCCCGTTTGACAGCTCTACTCTTAAGAGAATTAGGCCAAACTATAGGTAACATCTCATCAAAGTTCATGATAAAAGATCAAATCGAGAATCATCACTTACATTTTTGCAATTCCACGTGCTTGCCGCGAAACGAATGCATTTGCCACAATAAAACCTACTCCAATATCCATCTGACATAAGAAGGTAAACATGAGGTGCCTAATTTCAGCTCCATTTTACATTACATAAAAGATTCATGAGAAAGTATTAAGTTGACAACCAGCTATGTTGTGCAGACTCTCCAAAATGTAGCCGCACCCGTGTCGGATCCTTAAAAAATACACTACTTTTGAAGGACCCGGCACATATTCGGCCATATTTTCTGAGAGTCCGAGCAACATAACAGTATGAAGAACTTAAACAGAAACAATGAATCAATGATGTTGAGCTCAATACTGTGAGACTGAAAAATGAAGGAATAATCAAGAAAAGAACTTTCATTATGACAACTTGCAAATAAGCCATTTTTGTGAAAAGCTACCCCGGATACGTTTAACATGTCAATGCCTAGACTGAGACAGAAGAATCAAATTTCAGAACCATACAAGGTAACTTGCTATATTGGGAACAACATGAGTGTAGAAAGAGTAACACTAGCAATGACATAAAACACTCCTTGTTTATTCTAGAAACAATCGCACCAAATCATCCATTCAGTTCCTTCCAGAAATAACCCTTAATCTTACAACGGTTTAAATGTCCAACAGAGATTTGCGAAGGATAGCTCAATCGTACTTTTGTAGATTCTTAAAGAAACTTGATGCAAAGAAAATAATAAACTGATGTAATCTAAAACCTAGCTCCAGTTTAGTTAAAAGATCGCTAGAACTGCATTTAAGTCTTATACCTAAGCAAACTGCAGGTTGGGGTGCTCCACATCACTCAGGCGGCACATGAGTGCATGCACCAAGGTTTTAGTAAAAGTATGGCAAAGAATCCAGATAGTAGTTTACCAAGCCAGTACCATAGGTCTCTGCTTTAGCATATCTTTTAGGAAAGATCTTGAAGTCAACAGCCAGAATACATACACATATCAGAAGATTCTGCAGCATTCACCCCTAAAGAAATAAATAGTAACTCCAGAAATAAAAGGTGATTAAAGTAGATGAAAGCATTACGTAAATAATGATTATTCTGCATACCATAGAAACCCTATATGCAGATATATTTGTCCTGAGAGATCGGACCCCCTCTTCCTGAGAAACAAAAAATCCAGATCTGCATTGAACATGAAGTACCTTTAGATACAAGAAGCCACATGAAATACATGTAAGCAGGTTAATGGAATGGCGATAGAATTCTGGATATCAGACATGAATTATGTGATTGATCACCTTCTAGCTACAATGAAGAAAGTCACCATCAAGGTCATCACAACTGCATTAATATATGTCCAATCTGCCAGAATCTGAGATCGAATGTTATTTTATATATTATGAATATCAGGTATTAAATGAAGTTGTCAAAACTTAAGATCATTTAGCACGCAGGAAACAATTACTACATCAACAAATGACTAGAAATAATAACAAGTCAACAACTTAATCTTTTCTCATATTCATTCAGATGTCAAACAAATAGAGAACCTATTGCTTCACTCATTTGACTTGACAAAATGAAACATAACCACTGTTAGTATTATAGCACAGACGGAGAACACTTACCGTTAAACATAAAATGGCTGGAGAATAAAAACAGAGGACATCAAGAGTCACCTCAGCAAGATATGATACCATGTTCTTATTACAAACAACCACATTAATGTTATCATCTTTCTTCAACAAGGCCTCTGCAGAATTAGGGTCTGAATTGAGAAACAGAGACAATAACACTATGTTAGCTTCATACTGAAACTGCATGATCAATGCAAACTCCTTATAAGGATCAGATGCATAACAAGGGGGGTATAGTGAAAAAGTAATGGACCTAGAAACAAATGAAAAAGAAAAGGAAATGGAAATAAATAGCAACTAGAGTCACAAACAAGGTGTTAGGATTTCTTAAGTGAAACAGTATAAGCAATCAAGCACTTATCAGTTTCAGCAACAATGATCACCCAAAAGGGTACAGGCCTTCAAAAAATTCATAGACCACTACAGGATCAACACATTAGTAAAAGATTTTAGTTGCTGTAAAATTGATAAAGACTTAATGTATTTGTTGTTTTCTCCGAGAAGATATTTTTATTTTCACTTAAAGGCGTTACGAGATTGCATCCAAGGATGTGCTCTAGAGGTCAATGAAGCAAGAGGAGAATTATGAGGTCTCGGATTAAAATTCCAATGGAGACAAAAACATTAGGTGATCTCTTTCCATCTGCCTAAGCCTCGGTGGAGAGAGTTACCTGATACTTGTACTACTGGGAGGTGACAGGTACCCGGTGGAATAACCAAGGTGCACGCAAGCTGGCTCGAACTTCACCGTCACTAAAAAAAAAAGCATTACGAGATTCACTCACAACTTCATAACTCTGAGCTTGTTTTGGCCAAGTGAAAGAGGTAAGCAATTATTCGTTTGTTCTTGTTTTTGGAATTCTTGCACTAGGATTTTTTCGTTTCAACTATGTTGTTCGAACTATCCAAAAATGTTATTGCAACCCTGTCAGATCCTTAGGATACAACTTTTGGAGGATACGACACGCACCCGGCAATATTTTTGAAGAGTCCGAGCAAAATATGTTTTAATGACTTTTTTGGTCTAGAAAGCTTCCACATCCTCTTTCTCCGCAATGAAAGAGAAGTACATATCCTCATAACTTGTTTTAATATGTCCATCTACTTTCTGTAATTCTTCTTCACATCTGTAATATCTATAGGCAACTCAACATTTTTCTTCTTGGGGGTTGAAAGAAATTGAGATAACAGTACATTACCAATGTTAGGTGCAATAAATAAATAAATTTCCACTGCAAGAACAATACAATATCAGATTGTTCTTTTTTTATCTTTTGAAATAACGGTAGTGTCTTGACCTGCTTCAGTGCACCCCAACTTCCACCGGGTACTGATTGTTCTTAGCTCCCGTTTGGCCATAGATCCTGACTTCATTTTTTCAAAAAACATATTTGAAAACATTGTTTGTTTATGAAATATGATCATACAACAACAACAACTACACAGTATAGTCCGACAAAGTAGGGTCTGGAGAGGGTAATATGTAGACGAGCCTTACCCCTACCCGAAAGGGCAGAGAGGTTGTTTCCAATCGCCCTCGGCTCAGTGAAGGAAAGGAAAAACAAAAACAAAAACAAAAGAGCATTAGTAACTCCAGTAGAAATAGCGTAAATAATTATCTAAACATAAAAATCATAAATAAAATAGCATGCAATAATATCATACAGTAACTACCATAAGGGAGACACAATCCAAAACACAAATCATCTATGGATATCCCTGTCAAGCCTCACCCAACCCCGAGTGAGGAGTACGAAAAACTCTAGGAGCCCCTATCCTACAACCCTGATACTAGACCTCCAGACTTTCCTATCAAGGGTCATGTCCTCGAAAACCCGCATTCTAGCCATGTCATGCCTAATCACCTCTCCCCAATACCTCTTAGGCCTCCCTCTGCCTCGCCGAACGCCGACAATCGCCAGCCACTCACAACTCCTCACCGGGACATCAGGACTTCTCCTCCGCACATGTCCGAACCACCTCAGCCTCGCTTCTCGCATCTTCTCATCCACCACCTTCTCTCGAATAACTTCATTCTTAATCTTATCTAACCTGGTGAGCCCGCACATCCTCATCTCCGCAACCTTCATTCTCTAAACATGAGAGTTCTTCACTGGCCAGCACTCCGCCCCATACAACATTACAGGTCTAACCACAGCTCTATAAAATTTTCCCTTGAGTTTCTGTGGAACTTTCTTGTCACATAGAACTCCTGATGCAAGCCTCCACTTTGACCACCCCGCTCTTATACGATGAGTGACGTCCCCGTCAATCTCTCCGTCCCCCTGAATCACCGACCCAAGATATCTGACACTGTCTCTCTTGGCGATGACCTGAGATCCAATCATCACGTCCCTGCGTACTTCGCTCGGCTCGGCGCTAAACTTGCACTCCAGGTATTCTGTCTTAGATCTGCTTATTTTGAAACCCTTAGACTCGAGAGTCTGTCTCCATACCTCTAACAATTCAATAACACCGACCCTCGTCTAGTCTATCAAGACTATGTCATCAGCAAATAGCATACACCAAGGCACATCCCCTTGAATATGTTGGGTTAGAGCATCCATCACCAAGGCAAACAAGAGAGGGCTAAGCGCCGATCCTTGATGGAGCCCCATAACCACTGGAAAATGGTCTGAGTCGCCACCCACCGTCCTAACCCTAGTCTTAGCTCCATCGAACATGTCCTTGATTGCTCTGATGTAGGCTTCCGGCACGCTCTTCGCCTCCAAGCACCTCCATAGCACCTCCCTTGGGACCTTGTCATACGTCTTCTCCAAGTCGATAAGCACCATGTGCAGGTCCTTCTTCTTATCCCTGAACTGCTCCACCAACCGCCTGACAAGGTGGATAGCTTCTGTAGTGGAGCGATCCCGCATGAAACCGAACTGGTTCACAGATATAGATGTCATATCCCTCACCCTCGCCTCAATCACCCGCTCCCAGACCTTCATGGTGTGACTTATTAATTTGATACCCCTATAGTTGTTGCAGCACTGGATGTCCCCTTTGTTCTTGTACAAGGGCACCACTGTACTCCACCTCCACTCATCCGGCATCCTTTTGGTCCTGAAGATCGCATTGAACAACCTGGGGAGTCACTCCACTCCTGACCTACCCATGCACTTCCAGAACTCCACCGGGATCTCGTCAGGCCCAGTCGCTCGACCCCAAAAACTGGTTTAGGGCAGTTTTGGGTGACAATTTTTCTTCCACTCACAAAACTTCAACTTTTCTTCAAATAAAATGCATGATCAAACACAACTTCAACTTTCAAAATTATTTTTCAACACGACTAAAAAGACTCTTTTTTTAAGTTTCAATCAAATCTATGTCCAAACGCTAGCTTAGTTTCTAATGACCGCTTGAGAAAGGCCACACTGATGGTATTTCCTCAATAAAGTACATTCGCTGCTGCTTGGTTTCATTCAGAACCTAAATGAGAAATAGACCTAAGGTTATTCGAAAACTCTAATTTCCCCGGTTTTATTCCTTCAAATTTATTCCAAGTCCCGTTCACTTACTCTGAACATGTAGGCTAGGATATTTAGCCTACTTTATGAAAGTATTCATACTCTTCCCAAACTAATCATTAGTCCAAGAGAGTGTCCACAGCTTCTGCCAACAGAAAGACCAAAAGCCCCTCAAAAAGCCTTTTCACAGACCTCAGTACAATAATGACTTATTAACATACTGATAACTTGTTGACATGTAGGAGCCACACTAATGCACCATTTATTGCATCTTGTCTAGGAGGTTCAGTTAGTTCAGATCCTCTCCGGCATCAAAATTTGCTCTTTCAATACTAATTTGTCTTGAAGTATTTTGCATGACAGCAAAGAGATATGCTCAAAAGCTGCATTGACTTAATTATTTCTTGTTAGTGGATCTAGTTCAGCTTTTTTCGCCCAAAAACTAAGAACCAGTAGGATGTCTTTTTGGAGGATGATAAAAATGAATCTTTAAAATTCTAAGAGTTTATAATTGATTCCAAAGCAAGCCTATCACTATGAAAGACAGAAAATAACACAGTGGGTGATTGAATTTGGAATAATGTCCAGTCCTTTTTTTACAATCTATCAGTCAAAATATAACAAAATAATAACCTTCTCTGTTTCTTTTGTTCAAAAATGACTGCAAATATTCAGATTTCAATAAGAAATTAATCCACCAAAACAAAACAAAAGCTAGGTGATTTTCTCCTATCAGTCTAAGCCTTGATGGACAACTGTACGGGTTACCTATGCTGGCAGAAGACTAAATAAATTAGTCAAAGTGCATGTAAACTAGCCCCAAACACTATCATTATAAAACTAAATAAGAAAATAGAAACTAATAATGTATTCAAACGAAAACCATTTCCTTATGAACATTTTTGGTTTGCACATTTAGTAAATGAAAAGAAAATAATACTACCTAATATTACAGGAGGGGAACACGGGACACTACTTATCACTAATTAGGATACATTATCTTCTATATGGTTCCAATTTTATAGGACACCCTGACGGCACATTGTTTAGGCCTCAAATGTAAGCTATATAGCACCTAAAGTAGGAAAGCCGAAATATTATAAACATAAAAATAAGTAACCAAACTTAATACTGAGAAGCTAAGATAATTCGTATATTCGTAAAATAGAAATGAATTAAATGTTATGACAGGACAAAAATGATACAATGTTGGGCTATTTCCCGCCTTTTTGGTGCTGGAATATACTGAACGTAGAAATAGAATCATCTGAATCACAAAACAAAAAACAAAATTAAAATACAAACAAACAATACAAGAATAAAAATTAATCAAACATTATAGGAACGGCTTCGTACAGAGAGAGTAGTTGATGAGAAGAAATAGTTCCAGCATTGAAGTTCCTGATAAATTGCTTACAACCTAAAAACGAAAATTCAAATCAATATAACGTGGAAACTTTGCAATTTAATATTCGAAATAAGTAAAAAAAGAAATCCGTACTCTTCCTTGAGATGCTTGTTGGTATTAAAGGACTTCACCGGAGGATCCATCGCCGTGAAGTGTGGGAGCTGTTGCCCCGCGGAACTTGAAAATTTTGAATCGGAATTTGATGAAATTCACAAATTGTGGAATGAGATGAAGTAAAACAAAACTAAAGTAAATGTAAGTCACATTATTTCTCTCTTTTTTTTTTTTTTTTGTCGTTTCCTTCCAACATAAAACCATTCACAAAGAGTTGCAATTAGTAGACAGTAGTAGTGTATAGGATATGCAGTCAGTATTAAAAAATATTAATTAAAATTAAATTATGATCAAGCTTGTTTTTTTTGGTCAAATGAAATTTTATTTCAACCATAAGCAATTTACATCAGCTGTTCATGTGGACTCTAGAACAGTTCTCAAATTACAATCAAAATAGTAAACTTTACAACTATCGTTGTTAAAAAAAACTATTTTTCTATTACAGACAAAAGCATTGTTATGATTGTGAAGAATCGCATAAGGGATAGTGATTCATAGTTTGCAGAATGGGATTCCATTTAGAGTGTTTTATTCCAGCAATGTGCACTTGAATTGTAATCTCCTTTGCTCGATCTTGGCTGGTTCTGCATAATTGTTGAATTCTTCTTTTGTTTCTTTCTGTCCAGATGGTGTAGACTACTACTGCAAACACCACCCCTAGGATGGCTTTCTTGGGATTCCTGCTATTGACATTATCCGATGGCCATTGTACTTCTGATTCCCATGTACCAATTGTTCTCTGACACTTCAACCATTGTAACATACCTTTCCACAGGTGTTTGGAATATACGCAGTCAAAGTATAAATGATCATGTGTTTCTTCAATATCTCTTCCACATAGGATACAGGATGTATTAATTTGAAGACCCCACCTAACCAATCTGTCCATTTTTGCCAGTCGCTTGTGCAGTGCCATCCATAAAATGTATTTCTGTTTTGGGAGCATGCCATTCACCATCACTAAGTTTTTCCATCACACCTTGGGGTATTGCGGGGTGGTATGAATGTATGCTTTTCTGATGCTAAATTGCCCGTTTTGAGTACATGTTTGCATTCATATCCCATCATTTGCCCAACCATTCCCTTGCGCCAATCAGTTTCCTAACGAGCCAGCTAGCTTGTTTAGGAATTCTTTATGTAGTGACAGTGTATCCATTTGATCCAGAGCTTGTCTTTCTTTGCCATTAACGCCTAGAGGAGTTTTGACAGAGCTGCTTTATTCCACCTTTAATAGGAAATAATGTTCAAACCTCCTGGTGCCTTTGGTTTACACATTGTTTCCCAGGCAATTGGGTTCCTATGGCTATTTTCATGACTACCAGTCCACAGATAATTCCTGCAAATTCCATTAACCAGTTTTATGTTTTTTTTCGGTATGAGGAATATCTGGGCCCAATAAGTTTGCATTTCAAACAGGACACTCTTGATGAGTTGTATTCGACCAGCATAAGATAAGAGTTTGGATGTCCAGCTTCTGATTCTGTCCACTATCTTTTCCACTAGGGGCATACACTGTGCTATAGTGAGTTTTTTTGTAGATAGGGGAACTCATATGTATTTGAAGGGGAAGGTACCTTCCGTGAGGTTTAGCTCAGAACAAATTTTCTTTTTGAATTCATTTGAAACACTTGCTATATATAAAGAGCTTTTATCCATATTGGCTTGAAGTCCTGATACATTAGAGAAGTGTTCAAATTCCTTCATCAGTAATTTCATGGATATTTCATCAGCCCTACAGCACATCAGAAGGTCGTTTGCAAAGCATATGTGTGTGATTTGTTGGTTGGTGCATTTTGGATGGAAGTTGAAACCTGGATTCTTGTTTAGTTTCTTTAGTGATCTAGTTAGATATTCCATAACTAGGACAAATAAGTAGGGGGACATTGGATCTCCCTATCTCAATCCTTTCCTTGCTTCAAATGTGTTGGTCAGTCCTCCATTTATCATTATGGAGTAGCTGACAGTTGAAATACATTTCATTATTAGCACGACTAGTTTGTATGGAATCCCAAATTTAGAAGTACTGCTTTCAAAAAACCCATTCGACAGAGTCGTAAGCCTTTCTAATGTCGACTTTGATCATGCATCAAGAAGATATTGTCTTGTGATTATAGGCTTTGATCAGTTCATGGGCCATAATTACATTATCCAGAATGTTTCTTTCTTCTATGAAGGCTGACTGGGCATGCCCTACTAAGTGGTCTACAACCAGTTTCAGTCTATTTTTAGGAGCTTTGAGATGATTTTGTACAGGGTAGAGCAGCAGGCAATGAGACGAAATTCTTTGACATAGCTAGGATTTTTAACTTTTGGAATCAAAGTAACAGTGGTGCAGTTAATCTGTTTTAGGATTTTTCCATTTCCGAAAAACTGCTTCACTGCCCTGGTAACTTCCCCCCCCCCCCCAACAATTGGCCAGAATTCTTTATAAAATTCAGCATGGTAGCCGTCAATACCTGGAGTTTTATCTTGAGGCAGAAGCTGTACTGTTTGTTTGATTTCCTCCGCAGTCACTGGAGTCAACATTTGCTGCTGTTGGTGTAGACTTAGGTAGGGGCCATCTCTGGCCATATTGATGTCAATGCCTGGGCTTTGGTCTGCTGCTGTACCCAGTAGGTTGTGGAAAAATTGGATGAATTCTTGCTGAATCTGTTGTGGATCAGTAAGCTTCTCTTGGTTCTCTGTGAGGATACAGCTCACTTTATTTTTCGCTTGTCTGGATTTCATGTAGGCATGGAAGTAGTTGGTATTACTATAACCTAGTTGGATCCAGTTTGCTCTTGATCTCTGTCTCAAAACCTGTTCTTGAATTGTTTCCCATTTTTCAATGTTCTGTAAGAGTTGTTTTTCTTTTTGAATCTCCTAGCTATTGAATTGGTCTTCATTCAGTTTGTATTGTGTTTCATCCAGCTCCTCTCTCTGTTGTTGCAGTTTTTTTTCAGCAGATGAGTGTTCCTTGTAAAGGTGTCTGGTGGGTTGTTGAATCTGTTTCAGTTTGTTCCAAATAGAGTACATAGCACATCCTTGAATATGCTGGTTCCAAATTGTTTCAACTGTTTTTCTGTATTCTTGATGGTCATGACTGAATTGAGTAATCTATATGGCCTGTTTACCCTGGTCTTTACAACTTAAGTGTCCAGCAGTATGGGGGAATGATCTGAGCATCCGGGCAACATGTACATTGCTTCCACATCAGTATAGAACTTGAACCATTCATCATTGCCAAAGGCCCAGTCAATATGGCTGTAAATTCTGTCCTCAGCATCTCTCTTGTTACTCCAAGAGAATCTGTTCCCTCTTTTGGTAATCTGTCCTACTCTAATGTCCTCAATGCAACTCTGGAAATCTGTTGTCTCTGCTTGGTGTACAGGTTGACCATTGATCCTGTCATCCATCTCCAGTACACTGTTAAAGTCTCCCAATATCAGCCATGGACCACTGTATTGGGCAGTTCTCAAACTTCTCCACAGGGGCATTCTGTGCTGGATTGAATGTAAGCCATAAACAAAAGTTATGCAACTTGCAAAAGTTGAGTTTCTGTCTGTCACTTGGCAATGCATCATCCGGTCAGTTGTTTCAAGGATTACAACCTGGATGTTCTGCTTTTTCCACATTATCCAAATCCTCCCATTTGGGGCAACAGCATAGTTATTTTCTAAATGCCATTCATCTCCCAATTTCTTGTAGATTGTATGTGAGTGTTGCTGTTTCACTTTTGTTTCAAGACAAGCTATCATATCAACTTTATTTAACCTCAGGAACTTCACTAGTTCTCTCTGTTTATAGGACTTATTCGGTCCTCTAATATTCCATGACACAATGATCATAATGGATGGTTATTGGAATTGCCCCCTTTATCCCTAGTAGATGTTGCTCTTCTGCTCTCCTGTTGCTGGTCAACATGTTCATGGATAGTTAAGACAGCAGCTGCATTCCTAATAGCCAGTTCCTCATAATTGATCTCCCCTTTGCCCTTTGAACCTGTTACAGTTGCTACCTGTTTTCCTCTACTATTCAGTGATATTTCTACCTCAGGTGTAACTGTTTGTTCTGCTTGATGTTGCTTGGCATTATCCTCTTCCATTACAGGTTTTGGCTGCCATTTCATTGTGTTTTTCTTTCTGTTTCTCTTTCTCTGATTCTGTGGTATGTGGTCCTGTTTCTCTTTCTGTTGACATTCTCCATTTTTATGCCCAAAAGAATTACAATCTAAGCAGAAAGCTGGTTTCCATTCATATTCCACTGATTGAGCCCAGCTTCTTCCATCCGGGATTTCAATATGTACTTCATCAGGTAATGGCTGGCTGATATCCATTTCCACAAGGACCCTAGCAAAAGAGATCCTTTCACATTCAGCAGTGAGCTTGTCAGTACATATAGGTTTGCCAATTAGGCTAGCTATTCTCCCTAAGTTTTCTTCTGCCCAACATTGGATTGGTAGTCCTGGGACATTGACCCACATTGGCACAATTCTCATTGATTCATTTTGGATTTCCTAATCCTTCAATATCATAGGTCTACCTTTGAAGGTGTAAGGCCCCTGTTGCATTATTAGGTCTTTATCCTCTGTCGATTCGAACTTAAAGATGAAATATCCGTCATCTTGTAACAGTACAGTCGGTGCTGTTATAGTATTCCAAACTCCATATACAAATTTTAGCATATCTTTGAAATTCGGATTACCTCATAGCACGTATCCTATAGAAGCAGTCTTCCATTTCTGAGTCTGAACTTCTATCTCCTTGGGGTTCAGTTTGGCGATTTTCATTCCATCTTTGACCACCGGATCATAGAATTTGAGTTGCATGCCCTGCTTCTGGTTTCTGTTACTTGTAATCACTTCAGCAAAGGTTTGCTTCTGAGATTCGACTGAGTATGTGAGTTTTCTCGCTGTGGTGATCATCGCTGCTTCCTTTGATTGCTTTCTTTCTTCCTTCTTCTCCGAAGTGGTTGCATGAATGTCGGAGCGCCCCCCATTCCCGGGAACCACTGTAATAGTGGTATTGGGTTTAGGGTTTGAGGAATTCCACTCTCTGGGATAACGATTCTAGCCATTTACAGTGGGGTTTGAGTAAGGGTGGAGGTGGTGGTGGTGGTTTTGCGGTGGCTGGCGGTGGTGAGCTTCTTGCTTTCCGTCGCCAGGTCTCTCTTTCTGAGTTTCTCTCTCTACATCACTGTAATCAGTATTGATTCAAGCTTGTTTGATTCTATTATATTGCATTGCTTTAATAAAATTCAATTGTCATCTTACTTATCAATACGATATACGCAATAATAAAATCTCTATTAAATCAAAAGTATTTATATAGTTAATGAATAACTTTTTTGTTCTATGTGTTTTGTATTATATTAACCAATATTTAATATTAACCAGTTCGGTTTCATGCCGGGACGCTCCACCACAGAGGCGATTCACCTAGTCAGGCGGATGGCGGAACAATTCAGGGATAAGAAGAAGGACCTTCATATGATGCTTATCGATTTGGAGAAGGCGTATGACAAGGTCCCGAGGGAGGTGCTATGGAGGTGCTTGGAGGCGAAGAGTGTACCAGAAGCCTATATCAGAGTAATCAAGGACATGTACAATGGAGCTAAGACTAGGGTTAGGACGGTGGGGGGCGTATCAGACCATTTTCCTGTGGTAATGGGGCTCCATCAAGGATCGGCGCTGAGCCCCCTGTTAGTGAAAGGTTAGAGATATGGAGACAGACCCTCGAGTCTAAGGGTTTCAATATAAGTAGATCTAAGACAAAATATCTGGAGTGCAAGTTTGGTGACGAGCCGAGTGGGGTAGGCAGGGAAGTGATGCTTGGTTCTCAGGCCATCGCCAAGAGGGACAGTGTAAGATATCTTGGGTCTGTGATTCAGGGGGACGGAGAGATTGACGGGGACGTCACCCATCGGATAGGAGCGGGGTGGTCAAAGTGGAGGCTCGCTTCAGGGGTCCTGTGTGACAAGAAAATTCCACACAAACTCAAGGGGAAATTCTACAGAGCCGTGGTTAGACCTGCGATGCTGTATGGGACGGAGTGCTGGCCCGTGAAGAACTCGCATGTTCAGAGAATGAAGGTTGCGGAGATGAGGATGCTTAGGTGGATGTGTGGGCACACCAGGCTGGATAAGATCAAGAATGAAGTCATTCGACAGAAGGTAGGGGTGGCCCCGGTGGACGAGAAGATGCGGGAAGCGAGGCTGAGGTGGTTCGGGCATGTTCGGAGGAGAGCCCCCGATGCCCCGGTGAGGAGCTGCGAGCGGCTGGAGATAGTTGGTGGTCGGCGAGGGAGAGGGAGGCCTAAGAAGCATTGGGGAGAGGTGATTAGGCAGGACATGACCAGAATGCAGGTTACTGAGGACATGACCCATGATAGGGGAGTCTGGAGGTCTAGAATCAGGGTTGTAGGTTAGGGGCTCCTAGAGTCCTTCGCACGTCAGTAGGTTTTCTCATAGATGATTTGTGTGTTAGCGTGTGCCCTCCTGTGGCTGTTAGTTATGGTAGTTACTGCACGATTTTATTGCTTGCGATTGTATTTATGTTTCTTATTTTTAGTTAATTATTTTCACTATTTTCTGCGGGAGTCACTAATGCTTTTTGTTTTTGTTTTTGTTTTGTTTTACAGCTGTTTTTCCTTTTGTCCTATGCGCCGAGGGTCGATTGGAAGCAGCCTCCCTGCCCTTTCGGGTAGGGGTAAGGCTTGTCTACATATTACCCTCCCCAACTCCCACCTGGTGGGAATATACTGGGTAGTTGTTGTTGTTGTTGTTGTAACCAATATTTAATATTCGCTTTTTCTTTGTCATATATAAGAAGATTATTTCTTACTATTGAAATATTTTTTTATTTTAAATTTTATTCTATTGTTCTGAATAATATTATCTAAATTTTAATAAACAAAATATGTTAAACTAACGGGACTTATACGGGGAGCGAACTGAATATTTTTCGTTATATATTTTTCTTTATTAAATATCATCTAATATTTAATATTATTACATTGTTTAATAAGTATTTTTCTCTGAAAGTTTTTTATGTCTTTATTTTCGTCTTATTTATTTTAAAATAATTTTAAAACTCCAACTTGAATCTAATCCCCAATTTGAATTGGTAATTTATTATTTTTTTAATTTTATTTTTTATTTTAAAACTACAACTTGAAACTACATCCCATATTGAATGGGTAGTTTTTCTTCTCTTTCTTTCATTTTTTTATAGCTAAAGTCTTCTTTTTTTTTTTTGCTTTTTTATTTTAAGATAATTTATAAACTCTTACTTGAAACTACTCCCACCTAATTTGAATGGGTATTTATTATTTTATATATTTATTTTTATTTTAAGTTATATTTAATTATAAGATATATATATATATATATATCTTCTCTTTCGTTCGTTTTTTATAGCTAATTTTTTTTGCTTTTTTATTTTAAGATAATTTACAAAATCCAACTTGAAACTACTCCCACCCGATTTGATGGGTAGTTATTATTTTATATATTTATTTTTGTTTTTAAATTATATTTAATTATAAGATATTTATATTTATTAATTCACATAAACTAGCCAAATATATACTAACACACACACACACACACACACACACACACATATATATATATATATATATATATATATATATATATATATATATATATATATATATATATATATATATATATATATATATATATATATATATATATATATATATATATATATCTCACAAAGCTAAACAATGAGATAAAATTCGATAAATAATCAACATAATCACAGAAGAAAGATATGTCATACAAGAGCATTTATTAAGCTAGTTGTAAAGAGATGGAAAAAGAATGAAGATTAAGGAAATAGACCTTAATGAGGAAAATTTGCTTTCAGTTAATAAAGAATCTCCCAACGTGGGATTACAGTTAAGAAAAAGAACCAATAATCCAACGACTCGATTGGCACCCTCAACTCGAATAACCCTCTCAATTTTGAACTCCAACTTGGCTGCAATAATGGTGGAAACAAACTATTAGGAGGCGTATTCGGGACTAGGTTTTATGATGTTTCACTTGTTTATCATGGCTGAAAATACTACTTTGATGATGGTTGACGGACTGATTTACAGAGATCGTTTTGGGATTGTTTCTATGGTAGGATTTATTAATAAAGAAAAACAATCAAAGAAAAAACCCCTGGTTGTGTGAACTGTATATAGTGCAAGAAAATTCGTTCATTTGAAGGATGTGAGAACGTGTACTAATGGAATGAGAGTGTGTGTGCAACGTGAGCGAGAGACGTGCAAAGTTGGGAAGTTGAATCTCTTTTTTTTTGCTAACGTTTATTGCTAATCTTTTGGAAAAATTACGTTAACTTAACTGATTTTTCTTCTTTTTTTGTTTGGTTTTGTTTCCTTTTAGAACTATAATTCAATTAAAACATTATCACAAAAATATTGATCAACTAACTTTAGACTAAGAACAATATATATTAAAAAAATCTTACTATTTACATATAATTTTAATAATACTAAGAAAAATACTACTATAACTTATATTTAAAATTAGAAGAAATTTTATATATATATATATATATATATATATAAATTCAAAAATAATAATCAAAAACTTTTGTTCTATATTTTTCTTTATTATATTAGCCAATATTTAGTATTCGCTTTCTTTTTGTAATATATGAGAATACATACAATTTATTACTAATGAAATATTTTTTTGTTTTAGGGTGCCACTTGGCTTAAAGAGATGGCTTTTTCCTATCCTTTTAATAATATATAGAGTTTATAAAATATGTACTAATATTTGTACTTTTTATTATGATTATGAGTTCTATTATTAATTAAATTTTCCTACATGAGACATTTAATTAGTATATGTATTTTTAATATATCATTTAATTTTTTTGTAATATTCTTCATTTATGAATATTTATTTGTTATGATTTTAGTTACGTGTATATGTATGACTTTTCTCATAATAATAATGTATATATATATATATATATATATATATATATATATATATATATATATATATATATATATATATATATATATATATATATTTCTTAGTTATCTAATTATATTATCTATTATTTAATATTTTTAAATTGACATATGAATTATTAATAAATTATAAACTTAGTATAATAACTAATCATATATTTCAGTTGCATATATGTGTGGTTGTGTGGACGTGCAGAGGTGCCAGCGAAATGGGAGGGTGGAATTGGGAAGTGGGTACGTGATTTAGAGATTAAATTAGGTTTTTCTCTATTTAGTTATTATTTGTTTTAGACTTTTTTATATATATAATAATATTTTCAAATTCCCCCACGTTCATTAAGTGAAGATTGAGCGGTTATTATGTGCGCACGGTTTTGCAAATAGTTTTGAGTAATTAAAATAAAGCAACAATCATAATCCTAATAAAAAAAATTGAACTTCCTAAAAAGTTGGAGTCATGTCTGAATGTGCCAAGTGTTAGTTTAATATTCTCCCACTTGGCTTCATGAGAGGCTTTTGTCTTTGGATTTTAAGTATATATAAATAAGCCAGGCAACTGTTCCCAGAAACATCTATAACAACCAGGGTCGGACCTACATTGTGGGGATCACCGGAATGATAGGCTTGGCAAAAATCCTTAATATATATATATATATATATATATATATATATATATATATATATATATATATATATATATATATATATATATATATATATATATATATATATATATATATATATATATATATATATATATATATATATATATATATATATATATATATATATATATTATATGTTAGTTTTTCGACATGCCTCATGCGCCTATATCTCATATCAATGAGTAACAAATTTTGATGTTATACAAAATGTTTTCAAGGAAATCAATAATTAATCCAAGTTTCATCAACAACAATCACCTCGTATAATTTTACTAGTGGAGTATGGGAAGGATAATGGGTACACATACATTACCCCTATCTTTTGAGTACCAATTTTTGATGTTATACAAAATGTTTTTAAAGAAATCAATAATTAATCCAAGTTTAATCAACAATAATAACCACCTCGTATAATCTCACTAGTGGTGTATAGGGAGGGTAATGTGTACGCAGACCTTACCCTTACTCTATGGTAAAGAGGTTATTTCCAATGGACTCTCGACATCCCTCTCTCACACAACTCACTTTTGCCTAATCCAGGTTTCATCAAATCAGCTTTTAAAGCAGTAATTTATGTACATTGAGTTGGCATGCATATCTTCTCTTCAGTTAGCTTCTGGCCCTTTCGCTGCTGGGGTCGGGACGTGTTTTCTGGCGACTCTTTACGTTCTGTATTCACCAGCGATTTTTCTGGCGATCCCTGCTCTATTCTCTTTTTCCTCGCTCATTTTTTTTCTTCCTATTCCCTCTTATTTGTTTTGTGGGTGTGTGTGGGTGTGTTCTATTTTCTTGGACATGTGCCTTATTTTTCCGGCGAGGATTTCCGGCTAGCTACAATACTTCCGGCGACTCCTATTCAGATTTTCGGCAGGACGCAGCAGAACTACCCATTCCGATAAGCTTCAAGAAAACTTGCCCCAGGTACTAGTCGCGGCGGCGAGGCCAATTTGCGGCGTTTGGGAGTGAGGAGCTAAGTTACATCGGCTGGGACGTGCAAGATTTGGTAGTAGTTGACCTCGGGCGCATCAAAGCCTACTTTCAGGTTTTTCTACCGGGAGTTGGTACCTCCCGCTCTCTTGTTTACTCTGTACATCTTTTTACGTATTCTAGCTAGCATTCCGTGTGAGGTTCACTCTGTTGCTATCTAGTTTGCATCATTTTGCGTATTCCGCTATAGTGCATGTGTGCGTCACTATTCTCCATAGTTGGTTGGAGAGATAGTGGCCGCGGCGGGGGATGATAGTGTAAGGCGATGTACTCAGGGGGTGGGGGTGAGTAGGGGGCAGGGAGTGGTCCTGCGGGTAGGGCGGGAGGTAAGGGTGGGAAGAGGGTAGCTAACGCTCATAGATTAAGGATTGGGTCGTGGAACATAGGCACTCTGACGGGTAAGTCCATTGAGTTGGCGAAGGTTCTTCAAAAGAGGAGGGTTAACATAGCCTGTGTCCAGGAGACTAGGTGGAAAGGGTCGAAGGCGAGGAATGCAGACGGGTTTAAGCTGTAGTATTCTAGGGTCGTGAGAGGTAAGAATGGAGTGTCCATCTTGGTAGATAGGGATCTAAGGGAGTCCGTGGTCGAGGTTAGGTGAGTGAATGATATGTTAATGTCTATTAAGTTGGTTATTGGGGGTTGCGTCCTCAACGTCATCATCGCTTACGCGCCGCAAACGGGCTTAGACGAGAAGGTTAAGAGGCACTTTTGGGAGGGCTTGGATGATCCGGTGAGTAGTATTCCCCAATCTGAGAAGTTAGTTATTGGAGGGGACTTTAATAATCATATTGGGGCTGATGCTGGTGGTTATGGTGAGGTGCACGGTGGCTTCGGCTTTGGGGTTAGGAACGGATGAGGCACATCACTTCTTGAATTCGCCAGGGCTTCCGAGCTTCTAATTACGAACTCGACATTTCAGAAGAGGGAGGAGCATTTGGTCACCTTCAAGAGTTCGACGGCGAGGACTCAGATTGATTACCTCCTCCTTAGAAGGACCGATAGGGGTATGTTCAAGGACTGCAAGGTTATTCCGGGAGAGTCCCTTTCGACTCTTCATAGACTCCTAGTTATGGATGTCGGTCTGGGTAAAGAGGAAGAGGAGGGGTGCTCGGGGACAACCGTGGATTAGATGGGGTGTTTTGACTAAGTAGAAAGCACAAGAGTTGGAGAGGAGGTTAGCTGAGGGAGGATCTTGGAGAAGTTCTGGGGAAGCGGACGCTATGTAGTCAGAGACGGCGAACTTGGTTAGAGAGGTAGCACGAGATATGCTCGGGGTAGCCAAGGGATATTCAGGAAGACATCAGGGTGACTGCTGGTGGAACGATGTACTTGAAGGAAAAGTGGAGGTGAAGAAGGCGGCATTTGCTAATTTGGCAGGGAGCACAAGCGAGGAAGAACGGAGAACGAACAGGGAGATCTACAAGGTGGCGAGGAAAGAAGCAAAGCTGGCGGTTACGAAAGCTAAAAACGCGGGGTTTGGTCGCATGTATGAGGAATTAGGGGAAGGTGGGGACATGAAGTTATTCCGGTTAGCTAAAGCAAGGGAAAGGAAAGCGCGCGATCTTGACCAAGTTAGGTGCATCAAGGGTGAGGATGGTAGAGTTCTGATGGGGGAGTCTCAAGTCAAGCAGAGGTGGCAGGCGTACTTTCGAGACTTAATTAACGAGGAGGGGGATCGTAACATAGAGCAAGGGGAGTTGGGGCATTCAGAGCAACATAGAGACCTTGGGTACTGTAGGCGCATTAGGGTGGAGAAGGTCATGGGAGCTTTGCGTAGGATGAGTAGGGGTCGAGCGTCCGAGCCTGACGAGATCCCGGTGGAGTTCTGGAAATGCATGGGTAGGTCAGGAGTGGAGTGGCTCTCCAGGTTGTTCAATGCGATCTTCAGGACCAAAAGGATGCCGGAGGAGTGGAGGTGGAGTACAGTGGTGCCCTTGTACAAGAACAAAGGGGACATCCAGTGCTGCAACAACTATAGGGGTATCAAATTAATAAGTCACACCATGAAGGTTTGGGAGCGGGTGATCAAGGCGAGGGTGAGGGAGATGACATTTATATCTGTGAACCAGTTTGGTTTCATGCCGGGTCGCTCCACTACAGAAGCTATCCACCTTGTCAGGAGGCTGGTGGAGCTGTTCATGGATAAGAAGAAGGACCTGCACATGGTGCTTATCGACTTGGAGAAGGCGTATGACAAGGTCCCAGGGGAGGTGCTATGGAGGTTCTTGGAGGCGAAGAGCGTGCCGGAAGCCTACATCAGAGTAATCAAGGACATGTACGATGGAGCTAAGACTAGGGTTAGGACGGTGGCTGGCGACTCAGACCATTTTCCAGTGGTTATGGGGCTCCATCAAGGACCGGCGCTCAGCCCTCTCTTGTTTGCCTTGGTGATGGATGCTCTAACCCGACATATTCAAGTGGATGTGCCTTGGTGTATGCTATTTGCTGATGACATAGTCTTGATAGACGAGACGAGGGTCGGTGTTATTGAGAGGTTAGAGGTATGGAGACAGACTCTCGAGACTAAGGGTTTCAAAATAAGCAGATCTAAGATTGAATACCTGGAGTGCAAGTTTAGCGCCGAGCCGAGCGAAGTAGGCAGGGACGTGATGATTGGATCTCAGGTCATCGCCAAGAGGGACAGTGTCAGATATCTTGGGTCGGTGATTCAGGGGGACGGAGAGATTGACGGGGACATCACTCATCGTATAGGAGCGGCGTGGTCAAAGTGGAGGCTTGCATCGGGAGTCTTGTGTGACAAGAAAGTTCCACATAAACTCAAAGGGAAATTTTACAGAGCTGTGGTTAGACCTGCCATGTTGTATGGGGCGGAGTGCTGGCCAGTGAAGAACTCTCATGTTCAGAGAATGAATGTTGTGGAGATGAGGATGCTCAGGTGGATGTGCGAGCTCACCAGGTTAGATAAGATTAAGAATGATGTTATTCGAGAGAAGGTGGTGGTGGCCCCGGTGGATGAGAAGGTGCGAGAAGCGAGGCTGAGGTGGTTCGGGCATGAGCGGAGGAGAAGTCCTGATACCCCGGTGAGGAGTTGTGAGCGGCTGGCGATGGTCGGCGTACGGCAAGGCAGAGGGAGGCCTAAGAGGTATTGGGGAGTGGTGATTAGGCATGACATGGCTAGAATGCGGGTTTCCGAGGACATGGCCCTTGATAGGAAATTCTGGAGGTCTAGTATCAGGGTTGTAGGATAGGGGCTCCTAGAGTTTTTCGTACTCCTCACCCGGGGTTGGGTGAGGCTTGGCAGGGCTATCAATAGATGATTTGTGTATTGGATTGTGTCTCCCTTATGGTAGTTACTGTATGATATTATTGCATGCTATTTTATTTATGGTTCTTATATTTAGATAATTATTTACGCTATTTCCGCTGGAGTTACTAATGCTCTTTTGTTTTTGTTTTTGTTTTTCCTTTCCTTCACTGAGCCGAGGGTCGATTGGAAACAGCCTCTCTACCCTTCGGCTAGGGGTAAGGCCCGTCTACATATTACCCTCCCCAAACCCCACTTTGTGGGACTATACTGGGTAGCAGTTGTTGTTGTTGTTTTTGAGTTGGCATGCATATTCTTCATATTTTTGTGGTATGCTAATGAATATTACTAAAAAGATAGAAATCCAAAATTGAAGTGTGAGATAAAATCCACGATTCTAATTTAAGATCTAATCCACGCAAATATTCATATTTTAAAAAGATGTTATAAGAAATAAAATCAAACAAAAGAATACTAAACAACATTATCACATGCATGTTCTTAATCCATTAACCAAAAAATAAGGGAAAATTAGTCTGAGCATGCCTTGAGTGTCGAGTACCTTGACCATTGTGCATTCACCCTCCAAACAAGATCATATATGTAAGGTTTTCCCTTATGGTGGAGTGATATCTCGGCGCACGATAGCAAGGCCGCAATTGTGCCCGGAAAATGGCTCGCTGCTGGAGAAATGTGGCTGTCACTACTGCTCAGATTGTTACCCCAGCTCATGGTGTTACTAAGGAGTTAGAATCGCTGATGGTAATTTTCTCCCTCAGAAGTTCTAATCAAGTGAGGCGATTCATGAAGATGGCTGTGCTGCGAATGTAATACCTCATCAGATGAGTAAAATTGAAGCAAATACTAGTTTAGATGTGTGACGCTTACAGTTCTCAGATGCTAGTGGGTCTGAGAAATTTATTCCGTCTGCTGCAGAGGTTGTGCGAGGTAATCGCAGTGCTCAAATGGGTAAACCACTTTCGTTTGTTCCCCCTACTGACAGAGATGGTAAGAAGATTGTCAAAATAAGCGAATATGACTTGAAATCTCAGGTTGATTATTGGTAAACTTCCTTAATTGGTTACATAATTAGAGAGAGCCCCTATGAGAAAGCTATACAAAATTTTGTGTTTCATGTATGGAATTTTGTCTCTAAACCTTAGATTTTGATCCATTCTGAGGGCTATTGATTTTCCGATTTAATAGTATAGAGGACAGAGATCAAGTCATTCAATCTGGACCTTACTCATACAGGAATAAACCTATGGTATTGAAGCCTTGGGAAATTGATTTCTCCTTCCAGAATGATTTACTGAGTACAATTCCTATGTGGATTAGATTTCCTGGGCTACCTGTAGGCTATTGGTCAATTGATGCATTGAGTAAGATGGCTAGTGCAGTGGGTAAACCATTGTATACAGACAAGTTCACAGCTCATTATGAGAAAATATCTTTTGCTCGAGTACTAGTGGAGGTTGATGATGCCCACCCTCTCCCTGATCAGATAGAGATTGAGACTCCATTTGGTCCTAAGATTCAATTGATTGAATATGATTGGAAGCCTCTTTTCTACAATCACTGTTTGAAATTTGGACATGATTCTATTGATTGTTGGTATAATACTAACAATGGTGAAGAACGGGAAATGGAGGAAGAGGGTAAGCAAAGGAGACAGAGGATCAAAATGAAAAAGCAGGCAAAAGTTGTAAAGCAAGAGTGGCTTGTTAAACATTCTCTAGCTAGTACAGAATCACAAGAGAACCTGCCAGAGCAATCAGATCATAGCAAGGAGAATGAGAGGGTGGGGAACACCACAACTCGTATGGTGATCACTCAACATGATGCACAGCAAGGTCCTGACGTTCAGGAAAGGAATTTAATAGTAAATAAGGAACCTAATGGCAGCATTGAAGTAATGGAAGATAAATGCAATAAGGGTAAGGCAATTGTTGATGTGTTAGATGATGGAAGAAGGGGGCAGCAGATTGATCATGGGCCTTCTCAGAACCTATATCCTATGTCACTATGATTATTGTCACTTGGAATATTAGGGGGCTAAACCTAGCCTATAAACAGAAAGAGTTGAAGACCTTTCTTGCTGTAAATAAAAGTAGATGTTATGGGATGTCTTGAGACTAGAGTGAAGGAACATAAAGCAAAGAAAATCCAAGGAAATATTGCAAAGGGATGGAATGTCCACTGCAACTATTCTAAGCCTGTAAATGGGAGGATTTGGCTACTTTGGAAACCTCACATCCAGGTTCAAATTTCCCTTGTGACTGACCAGTTCATTCAGTGATTCATAGAAGATTCTAAAAGTCAAGTCAAAACTCACTTAAGTATCATCTATGCTCATAATACTGGTAACCAAAGAGACCAGCTGTGGAGTGACCTGAGGAAAATATATGTACCCAGTCAAGACACTTGGTTGTTGAGTGGGGATTTTAACAATGTCTTATGCTCTGAAGATAGAATTGGATCTCCTGTTACTGATACTGAAGTTAAAGGATATAAAGATGTTATTGCTGACCTTCAACTCACTCCTCTCAGAGCTAAAGCTTGGAATTACACTTGTACTAATAAACAGAATACTACAACTAGGGTGTATAGCAAGATTGACTAGGCATTGGGTAACTACCAGTGGATACAACAATATGGGCACCTAGAAGCTGACTTCATGAATCCATCAGTATCTGACCACCCTCCAGTTCTTATCAAATGTGGAGACCAAAAGCTGTTACATCCTAAGACTTTCAAATTATATCTTAATATTATGGAGAGTCCTCGGTTCAAAACCATACTACAAAATGTCTGGAGACAAGACTATGTAGGAGCACCTATGCAACAGATATGGAGTAAAATGAAGACCATGAAGCAGCAACTAAAGAAGATAAATGCTTATATGGCTTCATATAAGAAAAACTTGTACAAGCTAGGGAGACAACGGGTATTATCCAGACTCAGTTGCAGCACTGTCCAATATCACAACCTCTGTTTAATGAGGAAAAAGCATCAATAGAAGAAATTGAGAAATGGAGTTGTGTGGAGGAACAAATTATGCGACAGAAATCCAAGGCTTGCTGGATTGAATGTGGTGATGCCAACACAAAGTATTTCCATGCCTAGTGGAAAATCAGAACTTGCCAGAATAGCATAACATCTATATACACTGATACAGGTTTGAAGCTTACAGACCCCATATCTGTGGAACATGAGTTTATAAATATTTTCCAATCATTGATGGGAGATTGTGCTGGGGAGCTACCTTGTGTTAACACAGCTATTATTAAAGGAGGAAATTATCTAAATTTATCACAACAAAAACTCTGATTCAGGGGATTACTCTGGAAGAGATTGCAGAAGCACTAAAAGAGATGTCAAAGGATAAAGCACCAGGAGTGGATGGATTCCCTGTGGAATTCTTTACTAGGAATTGGGAAATAGTAAAGGATGATATACTTGCTGCTACAAAGGAATTCTTCTCCACAAGCAGAATGCCTCACATGATCAATACTACTGCTATTGCACTTGTACCTAAAGTCAAAGCTCCTACAACTGTTAAAGATTACAGGCCCATTTCTTGCTGCAATACTTTGTATAAGATCATCTCCAAAGTCATTACTAGGAGAATGAAAACTATGATTGGTGATTTGGTTGGGCAGGCTGAATCAACTTTTATTGAAGGGAGAAGCATTATTGATAACATTCTACTCAGCCATGAAATCTTCAAAGGCTATTCTAGGAAAATAATATCTCCAAATGTGTATTGAAGGTGGATCTGAGGAAGGCTTATGATACTTTGGAATGGAGGTTTCTTAAACAGGTCCTCATTGATCTTGGTTTTCCTGTTAAATTTGTTCAATGGATAATGTCATGTGTCACAACTGTTTCATACTCCCTAGTTCTGAATGGTGGATTAACAAAACCCTTCATTGCTAGGAGAGAAATTAGACAAGGTGATCCTATGTCACCTTATCTATTTGTGCTAGCTATGGAATATCTGAATAGGGAACTGGGACAGTTGCACAAGAATGGGGATTTCAATTTTCACCCAAAATGCAGAAAGCTTAATTGTACTCATGTATGTTTTGCTGATGATCTATTAATGTTCTGTAGAGCTAATCTTGTATCTATTCAGATTTTAAAGGAGGTTTTTAAAAGATTCTTTGAAGCATCTAGATTGCAAGCTAATGTTAGCAAAAGTGCAATATACTTGGCTGGAGTGTAGCAGAGTACTAGAGAGGAAATTCTGGAGGCATTGGGTTTTACTGAGGGACAACTTCCATTCAAATACTTGGGGATACCTCTAGATTCCAAAAAGATTGATGTCTATCACTATTTACCTTTGATAGAGAAGATTACAGCTAAGATTACATGTTGTTCTGCTAAATTGCTCTCTTATGCAGGGAGATGTCAGCTGATCAAAGCTGTCATCTTTGGCATCCAAACTTACTGAGCTCAAGTTTTCATTCTGTCAAAAAAGTGTTGAAAGCTATTGAAACCATTTGCAGAACTTTTCTGTGGACTGGAACTTCTAATCTATCTAAAAGAGCACTAGTTACTTGGAAAAGGGTTTACAGACCAATAACAGCTGGAGGACTCAATATATTAGATATGACAGTATGGAACAAAGCAGCAATTAGTAAGCATCTTTGTGATTTAGCCAGAAAGAAGGACTGCATGTGGATAAAATGGGTGCACTGTTATTATATCAAGCAGGTAGACATTTAAACAATGACCACTTCTAAGTCAGCCTCTTGGGTTGTGAGGAAAATACTGGACAGCAGGACTGCTATCATGGGGAATCAGGTGCTGCAGGGGAATCTTCTTGGCAAATTGAAAGGAATCTGCAAACTGGATCATTTCCAAATTCAGCAGCTGTATCTAACAATGATTCCTAACTTCAGCAAGGTTGAATGGAAGAGTCTGATGATGATTGCAAATGTTCACCCTCGGCATAAATTCACTGTGTGGTTAACTGCACATCAAAGGTTACCAACAGTGGACAGATTGCAGAAATTTGGCATACAAGTTCCTGTAACATGTCTATTTTGTAATCAGAGTATAGAAGCCTTTAATCATCTACTTTTTGAATGTTCAGTTATAAGGAGTCTATGGTCCAGACTCTGTCTCTGGCTGGGGCACCACAAATCTGTTGGTGATTGGGAAACAGAGTTGAAATGGATATGCCGCAAAGTAAAGAGCAGAGTGGGGCTTAATGCTATAACAATATGTGTATTTGTCAACACTGTTGCACTTATCTAGAGGGATAGGAATAGCATCAGATTTGACAGAAAAGTCTATGTGGAGAATCAGATATGCAGAGAAATTGTGTTACATATTCATATTCGAGGCAGGAATTGTAGTCGATGGCAATATGGCTTGCGGCAACTTAATAGTTTTCCATAGCTATAGTCTATATTAGATGTCCCTATACTGAGTTGTAATTAGTGCATATTGGTAGTTTCTTAGTATATATGATTGTGATGTAAATGAGTAGTAGCAAGTCAAAGCTACTACTAAAACTTCACGTTGTACATATCTGATATTAATGGATATAACTGTTCAATCAAAAAAAAAAGAGAGATTAAATTCACAACTAAAAAAAAGATCATATATATTGTTTAGATGACTTCCAGTTCTAATAAAGCACAATCGCTCTTTCTTCTAAACATATGTAAGTAATATCACTAATTAATTTGCCAAACGGATTATCTGTAAAACCAAGAAAATAAATGATAAAGTGATAAAGAAAATGGATTATCCTCACCTTGCTGTGAACAAAAGATAAAAAACATACCAGTAGAGTTAAAGAGGGAAATGAGTTATTTTTCTCTCTTGGGATAGTAATATTACCAGTTGAAATATAATCTCAACTGAAAGATTTCATGAATTCAAATAGAATAAAATAAAAGGAGAATTGATGATTAGATGGAATACTAAAAGTACCAGCAGTTTCACCAGATACATTTTTCCAAAGTGATTTTTATGTGATGCTTAGAGTTCTGAAAAATAAATATATATTGATTATGGAAGCTATTAACTGAACGTTGCTCGAATTTTGTATACTTATTTATCCAACCATTTATTGTGGTACAATTTTTTTGTTTCTTGGAAGATACATTTACCTTTTAGTACAAAAATATTGTAGGAGTAAGACTAATTATTGTAGGATATTTTACAAATTAATGTTGTGAATTTTTAAAGGGCATTAAAAATAAGATATAATTCAATAGGTGGTAATTTAATTTTTGGAAGAGAATAATTTGATCATTCAGTTTTTGAAGGTTATTATGGTAAATTAACTTCACCTAATAGTTTTCATAATTATAATATAGTATGATCTGTACATATATATATATATATATATATATATATATATATATATATATATATATATATATATATATATATATATATATATATGTACAGATCGTGAACCTTTCATGACAGCATCCAGTCTTCGCAACTAGGTAAGCCTAACACATTGTGGAATTTAAAAATCTTTTTGAAAAACAATAACAAAATACTGAATAACATAGGAAAATGTATAAAATTGCCGCATGGCACATACACTTCAACACCAAATTTCTGGAACAACTTCAAGACCCGGAAACTTACGGGCAAACACAGGCTAAAGAAAACGTACAATGCTCTAAACACCAGAGTAGTCAAATACAAGAGAATCGAATAGCAGCTAGGTAACTAAAAGCGGAATAAGAGGGAGACTCTCCGGATCTGCGGACGAGGCAGATGCATACCTCAAGTCTCCGAGTATAGCTCTTGGATCACTGATAGTGCACTCGAGCAGAAGTACCTGAATCTGCACATGGAAAACATGCGCAAAAGAGGCATGAGTACACCACAGCGGTACTCAGTTAAGTGTCAAGCCTAACCTCGGTTGAGTAGTGACGAGGAAGGTCAGGGCCCTACTGAAAATAACCATAACAACAGTAATGAACAATGTAAGGCAGAAAATAAGCAGGAAAGCAACAATAAAATAGGATAGAAGCTGCAAGTCAATGACAATTAAGCTACGTAAAGAAAATAACACAACCAAGTATCACTAATATCAGGATGCCAATGGAGCTCCGGGAATTGAACCTGTAGTCCATTTTACCAATGTTTGATGATCTCCCGAGAATCGAACCCGTAGTCCATCATACCAATATCAAAGGATCTCCCGAAAAATCGAACCTATAGTCCATCATACAAATATCAGAGGATCTTCCGAGAATCAAACCCATAGTTCATCATACCAATAATAGAGGATCTCCCGGGAATTGAACTTGTAGTCCATCATACCAATAACAGATGATATCCCGGGAATTGAACCCGTAGTCCATCATACCTATAACAGAGGATCTCCCGGAAATTGAACCGTAGTCCATCAAAACAATAACAGAGGATCTCCCCGGAATCGAACCAGTAGTCCCAACCGTAAACACATCACAACAATTCAATAATGTACAAATGCTAAGTAAAGACAACAGGTAGATCCAAAGTCTAGCATGCTTCACGAAGAGGAGATATTGCAATTTAGTCAAATAGAACAAGTAAGCTAACTAACATGCTTTTCCTAAGCTAAAACAAGTCAAATTTGCATTTATAACAGTTAAATGCGTGAAGAACACATTCTAAATAAGTCAAGTAAGGTGAATTTCCAACAATTAGCACAAGTACACACTCGTCACCTTGTGCACAAGGCATTCTAAACAATAGCTAATATATCCTAAGGGAAGAGGTCCCCCACACAAAGTTAGACAAGCCACATACCTCGAACCGGTACAAAATCACTACGAAACGGTGCTCTTGCCACAAGTATCCAACCCCGAATGGCCCGAATCTATTCAAACCAAGTACATAATGTAAATAACATTGCAAGTAACTAATTTCACTGTCAAAATTAAAGCTAAAGCGTGAAAATAGGTCAAATAACCAAAATGCCCCTCAGGTCAATGTCTCGGAATCAAATAATTTTTATATTTTCAGAAACCTCGTACTCTCGTGACTCTAACCATATGAAAATCTCCCAAATCGGAGGTCAAATTCCCCTTCAAATCCTCACAATTAGGTCTAAGAACTTTACCCCAATTTTCATTCAAAAATCTGAAATTAAAGGTTGAATTCACAATTAGATTAGTGGGTTTAGGCATAGAGGAGTAAGGAATCATTACCCAATCATTGCCTCTGAAAAGCCCTAAAAAAATCTCCCAAAATCGAGCTCTCTAGATTGAGTTTTAGTAAAAATGGAAGAAACCTCGTTTTTTAAATATTAATATCTGCCCAGGTATTTCTTCACTGTGATCGCATGAAATGAGATGCGATCGTGTAGAACAAAATGTGAAGGCCCATAAAATGGCCTATGTGAAATTCATGGATGGTAATACGAACGCGGAAGAGGAGGGACTGGACCTATGCGATCGCAATTGAGGCTATGCGATCGCATATAAGGAATTGGGCCCAGAGACACTAGCCCAGATTACTTAGTGCGAACGCAGGGGGAGGGTTGCGAACACAGAGAATGGGGAGGCAGAGCTATGCGATTGCAGAAGGGGTAGTGCGATCGCATTGAAGGAAAATGAGGCCCAACTCAAAAGGCTCTATGCGGTCGCATGAAAGCTTATGCGATCGCAAAGAAGCAAAGGTTTGCAACAAATAGCAGCAAAATCTGCAACTCACTAAGTCTCGAAATTGCTCCGTTGAGCATCCGAAACATACCCGAAGCCCCCGGGACCTCAACCAAACCTACGGACATATCCCATAATATCATTCAAGCTTGTAACAATCACTAAACCACCTAAAACAACGCCGAAAACTCAAATTAACTAATGATTTGAACCTAAGAACTCCAAAACTCAACCAAACTCGCTTTCAATAAAAAACCTAACCAAACCAAGTCCAATTGACCTGAAATTTTGCACGCACATCCAAAATGATATGATGGTGCTACAGCAACTTTCGGAATTTCGTTCTGACCCTCGAATCAAAAATTCACTATCGGACCGGGAACTTCAAAAATCTAACTTTCGGCATTTCTTGCCTAAATGAGCTACGGACATCCAAAATACATTCCGAACACGCTTCCAACCCCAAAATCACCTAATGGAGCCAACCGAACCATCAAATTTCTATTCCGAGGTCGTCTTCACGCTATTCTGATTACGAACTATTTTTTAACACTTAAGCTCTCATTTAGGGACTAAGTATCCCAAAACACTCCGAATTCCATTACCGAATGTCCCGGCAAACCAAAATAGCAGAAATAAACCTAGGGAAAGTAGTTAATGGGGAAACGGGGCATAAATTCCAAAGACGACCGGCCGGGTCGTCACAAACAACTAATAGTTTGAGGCTCTTTTTTCAGTTCTTTTAATATTACCATACTCTTTTATCTTGAATTCTTTAGTATGTCTTTGATAAATTTACGTACGAACGCCCTTTTGATCACTGGCCCTTTTTATTTAATAAAAACTAGAATTTTAAAGTATGAAACAGGCTTAATCAAACACATTCCCTTCTCATAGCATCCATTTTACGAAGAAATCTCTCTCTCTCTCTCTCCACACACACACACACACACACACACACACACACACATATATATATATATATATATATATATATATATATATATATATATATATATTCATCGCTTTCTTTTTCTCTAGAACTTTTTTGTTAATACTTAATGATAAGTCATCATAATCATTAAGTTTTCAATGAGTTGCACGCTGAATTTTATCGCTAGTGACTAGCATACATGGGTGCCCTCATCGTGCTCAAATCCTGGGTCCGCCTCTGATAACAACTTTTAGAGTTTGCAACCAAACTCCAAATCTGAAATCAAGATCTCCTACAGGAATGCAATATTCAACCTACACATCATGTGGGGCAAATATCATAAAGCTCACTTTTCTCAAAGTTACATTGAAAAATATTTGGCTTTATCAAATGCAATGCCGCCCAAGGCTGAAGCTTTGGGCCTCAATTTTTTGGGCCCAAAATTTTTTTATTTTAAATATTAGTATTTTATATGGGAATGTGTATATTTTAATAGTAAAAAAGTAAAATTAAAGTGTTAAATAAAAATATCTTTTTGGGAATCGCTCTCTAGCCCATAAATTGAGAAAGAATTCTATTATTAATTCATAACTCAAAAAAAGGTTTAAACTTTAATACAATCTTACAACATGCCCTTGATAATTTTTTTGCAAGCAATAAAAACCTTAAATTAGAAAGTATATCTTAAAAGAAATTAAATAGAATAGATAGAGCTATTAATAACTTTGCCTAAGAAACTAGAAATATAGAATTTAAATGAAATTATACATGATTTTTTTCTTTTATATAAACAAAATAATGCGTCTCATTGAAGTTTTACTTTAGGCCTCCATATTTATTGAGCCTCCCTCGTCAGGACCCCAACTTTCCTATGTAGGATGTCGTGATGACACCTAATCCAAAACTAGGTAAGCCTAACTTACATGCAGAATTTAAGTGAGATAATGATAAACCATTTAAATTAACCAAAAATTATCATAAAAAGGACTCTGCAACTCAACAGAACAAAACCACCAAAATCTGATGATACCAAATCACAAGCTCTACATGAGTATACTAAATATCCCTATACAATAGTATCTAATAAAATAAGAAGAATTAGAACTAGATAGAGAGTGACTCTAAGCCCCGCGGACACCGGTAGGTATACTTTGAAGTCTCCGATCCGAGCTCAACTCACTGTGACTAGGCTGGTATAAAGTAAGTGCATAAGCGGAGCATGAGTACACCACAATGATACCCAGTAAGTATCAAGCTAAACCTCGGTAGAGTAGTGACGAGGTCGGATTAAGACACCTACTCGAATAAATAAAGAAACTGAGTACGTATAGCATAATACGATAATGAAAATAAGGGAAATGATACGAGGAAGAGATATGATATGAATAACTAGACTAACACTAAGGCCAATAAGCTATCACGGAAGAAGCACGAAATAAGAATGCCAAGGAAATGATGCAACCAAAAATATAAGTGATGTAAATAAAAGGTGTCAACAAGAGTCACTATCGAGAGGTACAACCTTGTAGTCTCATTTCACAAATCAAATCACATCTTTCTTTATATCATCATGAGAGCCTTCATTTAGTTTGAAAATCATTTTTCCAACATAGCTATGTCACGGCCCGGATTTCCCACCATCGGGAGTCGTGATGGCGCCTACTGTCGAAGCTAGGAAAGCCAACTTAAACATACATTATTTTTTCGACTTTTATTCTACAAGATAATAATGATAACAGTAAATTTAGGCGGAAGTCTCAACTTAATATTAAACAGAAGAAATGCGAAAAAAGTTAACACCATCCTCTACCCAAGATTTAGTGTCACAATGTTCACGGACCACTATGAAATAATACAAAGAAGAGTCTGAAAGAAAATACATAAGAAGTCTGTTTTAATACAATGAAAACAAACAGAAATGAAATAAATGAGACTCAGGGCCCGCGCACGCCATCGAACTACCTAGGAGTCTCTGACTGAAGGCATACTCCCAATCTACTGCTGCTACGTTCTGTAAGCTACTCCCAAATATGTGCACAAAAAGGACACATAAGTGTAGCATCAGCACAACCGATCCCATGTGCTGGTAAGTGCCTTGCCTAACCCTGGCGAGGTAGCGACAAGGCTAGACTAGACCTATCACAATTTAACCTGTGCAGGTATATGTGCAATAACGGAATGATATACAAAATTTAAACAGATAATAGGGAGGGGACATGCTGTGGGGTGTAACAATTTAGATATAAGACCAACGAACAAAGAGAAAAAAACTGAATAACCAACATCAATAAAAAGAGCAAGTAAATCAACAACTGCACGACACCTACCTTCGTGCTTTTACTCTCAATTCTCTCCAAAACTTTCAAATATAGTGCACGACATCACCCTTCGTGCGTCTCCTCACATAACTCTCATATCAAGGCACGGAATGACTCTTCGTGCTGAATTAATAAAAAATAAGGCACTGAAAGACCTTTCGTGCATAATTATCGAAACATGGCACGGAAAGACCCTTCGTGCATAATCGCTCTTCCTCACCAAATAAACCGTCACAATCAATCGGGGAAAGGAATATACAACAAGATTGAATATTCCGGGAAGGGAGAACAAATTAACAATAAGTCTCGGCAAGGGAAACAAGTCAACAATAAGTCCCGGCAAGGGAAATATACCACACTTCCTTCTTTAACTCATTCGCTTCTCAGCTATCACTTCATAATTAAATTAGAAAGTTAACTCAATAATTTCACACCCTTCGAATTTGAAAAGCAATAACGACTCACGGTCATGCTAGACTCCGGTGCATAGAAAACTATCACCATGCCTATACACCGTACCCCATAGTTAACACGTAGCAAATAATATCCTAGTCCTAATCCCTCAAGCCAAAGTTAGATCAAAACACTTACCTCGAAAGCTCCAAACTCAACTCGCGCCTCTAAGATAGCTTTACCCCTCGAATTCGCAACAAAAGAGCTCGAATCTAGTCACAAGTTACTCAAATGTATCAATAAATTCTAGTCAAATCAGTTTGAATGCATAAGAGTGCATTTCTCAAAGTTTTTCCCAAAAATTCCCAAAACTCCCCCGGCCCACGTGGTTAAAACCCAAGGTTCGAACCAAAACCGAGTTACCCATTCCCCTACGAGTTCATATTTATATTTTGTTTTGAAATCGGACCTCGATTTGAGGTCCAAATCCCCAATTTTAAGAAAAACCTAGGTTCTATCCCAAATCCCCATTTTCACCTAAGGAAAACCTTGATTTTTAACATGAAATCATAATAAATGATGTTTAAGATTGAAGAAATTGAGTAAAGTTAATTTACAAATGATTTGGAGAAGAGAGAGTTCGTGAAAAATCGCCAATGGTGTTTGGCTTTTGAAAATATGAAGAATGAGGTTTAAAATCGTCTAAGTATGAAATATGCAAGTGCAGGTATCGCAATCGCGAAGCTGGATTCGCAATTGCGAACCCAGCAGGCTTGGGATTTGCGAGACTATGGTTCGAACTTGCTAACTCAGCACAGCCCATGGACCTTCGCATTTACGATCAGGTCCTGTCCGCATCTACGAGACCAGAGGTCGCATTTGCGTTCTCTGCCCAGGCCACTCAGGCTTATTTTTTGCGACCCATATCTTGCATTCGCAAGCCTCCCCTTCGCAAATGCAAAAACTGCAGAAGCCCATACACGAGATTTTTTAAGGTTTATAATGCAACCCAACGCTTATCCAAAATTCATCCGAGCCCTCGGGACTCCAAACCAAACATGTACACAACCTCAAATACATCCTACGGACTCACTCGCACGATCAGATCGCCAAAATAACATCATTTACATAGAATCAAGCCTCAAAACTCATGATTTTCATTTCAAAGTTCATATCTTCCAAATTTTTCATTTTTAGTCCGAAACACGTCAAACGACGTCCGATTTCAACCAAATTTTACAGGAAGCGCTCAAGGCGTATATAAGACTTGTACCGGGTGTCGAAACCTAATTACGAGCCCGATACCTATATTTTTAAACTCATTTTCATTTCAATTTTTCATATCATTCTCAGATAAACAATTTCTTTCAAAAATTCCGTACTCGAGCCTGGGACCTCGGATTTCGATCTCGGGAATACGCCTAGGTCCCATAGTTTCCTACGGACCCTTCGGGACTGTCACATAATGGGTCCGGGTCCGTTTACCCAAAATGTTGACCAAAGTCAAGTGTATCAATATTATTATCAAAATTCATATATTTCCACATAAAAACTTTTCGGCTTTGCGCCGGGACTGTGCACACAAATCGAGAAAACCAAATAAGAGGTTTTCAAGGCCTCGGAAGCACGGAGAAAAGGAGAATTATGGTGATGACCCTTTGGATCGTCACATCCTCCACCTCTAAAACAATCGTTCATCTCGAACGGACAAAAGAAAGAAGTACCTGAGTGGGGGAATAGATGGGGATAACGACTCCTCATATCAAGCTTGGACTCCCGGGTCGATGCCTCAGAAGGCTGACCTATCCACTAAACACGCACCGAAGGAAAACTCCTCGAACTCAACTATCAAACTTGTTGGTATAAAATAGACACTGGCTCCTCCTCATAAGACAGATCCTTGTCCAATTGGATAGTGCTGAAATCTAACACGTGGGCGGGATCGATGTGATACTTCAGAAGTGTGGATAATTAAAAAACCAGATGCACGACTGACAAGCTAGGCAGCAGGGCAAGTCTATAAGCCACCTTCCCCACGTGATCGAGAATCTAAAATGGGCCGATAAGTCTAGGGCTAAGCTTGCCCTTCTTCTCGAATCTCATCACGCCCTTCATAGGCAATACACGAAGCAATACTCGCTCACCAACCATGAAAGCAATATCCCCAACCTTACGGTCTGCATAACTCTTCTGCCTAGACTGAGCTGACCGAAGTCTGTCCTGAATGATCTTGACCTTGTCCAAGGCCTCCTGTACTAGATCTGTACCCAACAATCGAGCCTTTCCCTGCTGAAACCATCCAATTGGGGACCGACACCGCCTATCATACGACGGCTCATACGTAGCCATTTGAATGCTGGATTGGTAGCTGTTGTTGTAGGCAAACTCTACTAAAGGAATGAACTGGTCCCACGAGCCTCCAAAATCAATAACGCAAGCTCGGAGCATATCCTCAAGAATCTGAATAGTCTTCTCGGACTGACCGTCCGTCTGGGGATGAAATGATGTACTCAACTAAACCTGGGTGCCCAACTTATGATGTATCGCTCTCAAGAAATGTGAGGTAAACTGCGGACCCCGGTCCAAAATAATAGATATGGGAACCCTATGAAGGCGAACGATCTCTGTAATATAAATCTCGGCATACCTCTCGGACGAATAGGTGTTGGCAACTGGAATATAATGTGCTGACTTGATCAATCTATCAACAATAACCCATGTAGCATCAAAATTCTTCCGAGTCATCGGAAGGCCAGTAACAAAATGTTAGGTTTTATGCCCTTCACTAGAGGGGGGGGGGGGTGAATAGTGAAGTACGAGAATGTCGATAAATATTACGGAATTAAAATTGCAGGAGTAAAGTAAGTGCGGTAATTAAAAGAGTACGGAAAGGACACACCGAATTTATACTGGTTCACCACAACATGTGGTTAGTCCAGTCCCCGAGAGACTTTCTCGAGTTTACACTAACTCCGTTAAGCTTACGGGTGCCTAACAAACCGTTACACTTGCTCGTAGATGTACACTCTATAAGACTTCAACTTGCTCGAGGATACCTCACCTCAAGACTTCACAATGCTCGTGGATACCGCACCACAAGACTTCACACACTAAGATTGAAGGTACTTAGCAAACCCGACAATCAATGAGAAGATATGGTCTTCTCAAGAACCTTTCTCTTTTACAACAAGAACTCTCTAAGAAGAGTAGATAAAGAGATACAGTATTAGCTCTATGAACAACATAAAGTTGTCTCTCAAATGGCTCAACAAAAGCTCTAAATATGATGTAGAAATGTTATCAATATATTCAAGAACAATGAGAGATATTGTTCATATGAAATGAGTCAAAAAGACCTCTATTTATAGGTGGTAGAGGTTGTATGTCCGTTGCTTAATAGGCAATCAATCATGCTGATTTTATGCCAAGATAATCGATTATTCACTTTACATAATTGATTATCTTCTCAACGTTCATAAAACGGAACGTTGGGAAGGCAACGGTCAGTGATTAATCGATTATTCTCTAGGGGATAATCGATTATTGACCATTGCGGAATTTCCAGTTTAAGCTGGAAATTGGCAGATAATCGATTATCCTCTAGGTGATAATCGATTATGCAGCCTTGCTGGAATTTCCAGTTTTGCTGGAAACTCAGCATAATCGATTATCAGCTTAAGGATAATCGATTATCTGGCTGTTCTGTCCAGAATCGAAAACTTACTTCAAAAACCATTTTGGTTAAAATGAAAACGTTAAAATCATTTTGTTAGAAGTATTTGAAATATGTTTATGATAAATATGATTTGATAAAATGATTTTATGCATATTTATGATGACCTATGTTGGGCAAAAAGACGAGATAACTTAAACGTTGCTCTTACATTGGTTCTACCTAACGACCTACGCCTTGGGTCTTCGGTCTTGAACTTTTGAGCTCGTCTTGGCTTTTCCATGCAATACCTTCATCAATATGCTTCTCGGCATTCAATCTTGATTGTTTGTCATATAGTAATGTTCTTTGACACTTGACTTCATTGTTTGTCATTCATCAAAACCTATACCTGGAAATCATGCTAATACAACCAAAGCACACATATCATGGATAGAATGATTTCCTACAATTTCCCCCTTTTTGATAATGACAAACAATAGGAGATATGCATATCGGATTCCCCCTAAAGCCATGCTATATCTCAACATATAAGTTATGCAAACAATTAACCATTCCCCCTTAATTGATTATTCCCCCTCAATTAAAGCATATTAGAAGGTGGAGACATTCCCCTTATTAGATGCATATCGCCTAATTTATTAGATGCATATCACCTAATTTCTTCCCCCTTTTGGCATTAGCAAAAAGAGAGTATACACAGGCTACTTTCCCCTTTTGACACTTCCCCCTTTTGGGAATACCAACTGTTAGTGTCAAACATAAGATACGAAATACAATGAGGAATATACATGATGACGAAAAAAATCATACCAACATAACATGATACCAAATGTTAGCAAAAACATAACAACCATAATAACGGTTATTTTTAGCAAATCATATTACTTAACAACATATCAACTGTTAATTTTTAACAAACTAATAGTTGTATTAGAAACATGAATCATTTATTTTTCAAGAATATACCAACTGTTATTCAAACCAAAAATAGTATTCATCAAAAACATGAATCAATCATTATTTTTAACAACAATAATTGATACCAATTGTTATTCAAAATAAAAGTTATCAAGACATGAATAATTGATACCAATTGTTAACAAAGACATATCAATCGTTAACACATATCAACTATTACATATTTATCAAAAATATGATAACTAACCGAAATTCCCCCTCGATGCAATAAGGTTTCGTGCTTGGTGCATCTACTACGATATTGTAGTCTTCAAGCACACCTGCAAACGTACCTAAAAATAGGTTTTAGGTGCCCAAGCACTTTTGGGTCGTTGGGGGTTAGGCAAATAATAATCATAGCTAAAAGATAAATCCCTATGTTTTGCAAAACATACGGGTGCTATGTGTCCTACCCGGTTGCAATAATGACATATAACATTTGGGTTGTGCATATGTCTTGGTTGAGCCAAAAACGTTCTAGGTGATCTAAAGTCGTTATTCCTAGACGCGTTGAAATTCCTAGAGTCATTTCTAGGCGGTCTAAAATGATTAATTCTAGACTCATTAATAAAATTCCGAGAATCATTTCTAGGTGGAGCATCGCAATTTCTAACATGATTCTTATGCCTTTTATTTTTCCTGGGCCTTTTCTTTTTAATTTCTTCAACTATTTTAGGATTGTCTACACTACGTTTTTCTATTGTGTTCCTAAGTTCTATGTTTTCTAATTTCAAAGAATCACAAGATGAACAATTAGAATTTTGGTCAATTGAGGAATCTTCATGCATCTCCTTAATTTTATTTCTAAGATCAATATTGTCATTTTCCAAAAAATTATTTTTCTCTTCTAAAACTTTAATTTAGCCTTGGCCTCTTTGGAGATTTTTGAAGACTTTTTCAATTCATCATATAATTCTTGAAAAGCTTCTTGTAATTCTTCATAAGAGTAAGAGTTAGGAGAACTTACCTCTTCGTCCTCGTTGGCCATGAGGCATAGGGCGGCAGTTTCATCACCCGAGCTGTCCGAATCCCATGTCACGCGCCTTTGGTCTTTCTTCTTCTTCTTGTCCTTGTGTTTTGGACAATGTGACTTGGTGTGGCCAAGTTTTCCACAATTATTGCATGAAGGACTTGGTTCTTCCTTCTTAATTTCCTTCTTCATAAACTTATAAAACTTTTCAACTGAATCGTTGGAAATAGTTTCATCATCGCTTTCCGAATCACTTACTTCTACTCTTTTAGAAGATGAGGCTTTGAAGGCAATACCTGGACTTTTCTCATCTCCAAATGAGGGTTTAAGAATTTTGCTTTCATAAGTTTTGAGGTTACCTCTTAGTCCATCAATTGTGACGTCCATGATTCCCATCGACTCTTGGATGGCATTGGCTTTGGAACGCCATTCGGGAGTGAGACTCCGTAGGATTTTTCGAACTAGATCTTTGTTCGAGTATACTTTTTCGAGAGCATGGAGATCGTTGATGATCATTGAAAACCGTTCAAACATATTATCGATGCTTTCCGGCTCCTTCATTCAAAAGAGTTCATATTCATGTGTTAGAAAATCAACTTTTGATTCTCGGACTTGAGGCATACCTTCATAAGTGATCTCAAGCTTATCCCACATCTCCTTGGCGGTTGTGCAGCAAGAAATCTTCCGATAGTCATCCGAATTTACGGCACAATACAACATATTGATGGCCTTTGCGTTATTTTCAACCTTCTTGATATCTTCGGCATTATATTCATCTTCCTCCTTTGGAATCGTGGTTTCCCCAACTTTCTTTGTCGGCATTTGTTCACCGTTCTTGATGATTTGTCACAAGAGAAAGTTATTTGATTGGATGAAAATTCTCATCCGCTCTTCCCAATATGTGTAATTTGTTCCGTCAAATAGTGGAGGCCTATTGGTGGAGTGTCCTTCGCTTATCATTCCTGCGTTCAACATTCTCAACAAATATATGGAACGTTCTCTCAACCGGTTAAGGCTTTTAGAGAGTTAGGCTCTGATACCAACTGTTAGGTTTTATGCCCTTCACTAGAAGGGGGGTGAATAGTGAAGCACGAGAATGTCGATAAATATTGCGGAATTAAAATTGCAGGAGTAAAGTAAGTGCGGTAATTAAAAGAGTAAGGAAAGGACACACCGAATTTATACTGGTTCACCACAACGTGTGGTTAGTCCAGTCCCCGAGAGACTCTCTCAAGTTTACACTAACTCCGTTAAGCTTACGGGTGCCTAACAAACCGTTACACTTGCTCGTAGATGTACACTCTACAAGACTTCAACTTGCTCGAGGATACCTCACCTCAAGACTTCACAATGCTCGTGGATACCGCACCACAAGACTTCACACACTAAGATTGAAGGTACTTAGCAAACCCGACAATCAATGAGAAGATATGGTCTTCTCAAGAACCTTTCTCTTTTACAACAAGAACTCTCTAAGAAGAGTAGATAAAGAGATGGAGTATTAGCTTTATGAACAATATAAAGTTGTCTCTCAAATGGCTCAACAAAAGCTCTAAATATGATGTAGAAATGTCATCAATATATTCAAGAATAATGAGAGATATTGTTCATATGAAATGAGTCAAAAAGACCTCTATTTATAGGTGGTAGAGGTTGTATGTCCGTTGCTTAATAAGCAATCAATCATGCTGATTTTATGCCAAGATAATCGATTATTCACTTTACATAATCGATTATCTTCTCAACGTTCATAAAACGGAACATTGGGAAGGCAACGGTCAGTGAATGATCGATTATTCTCTAGGGGATAATCGATTATTGACCCTTGCGGAATTTCCAGTTTAAGCTGGAAATTGGCAGATAATCGATTATCCTCTAGGTGATAATCGATTATGCAGCCTTGCTGGAATTTCCAGTTTTGCTGGAAACTCAGCATAATCGATTATCAGCTTAAGGATAATCGATTATCTGGCTGTTCTGTCCAGAATCGAAAACTTACTTCAAAAACCATTTTGGTTAAAATGAAAACGTTAAAATCATTTTGTTTGAAGTATTTGAAATATGTTTATGATAAATATGATTTGATAAAATGATTTTATGCATATTTATGATGACCTATGTTGAGCCAAAAGACGAGATAACTTAAACGTTGCTCTTACATTGGTTCTACCTAACGACCTACGCCTTGGGTCTTCGGTCTTGAACTTTTGAGCTCGTCTTGGCTTTTCCATGCAATCCCTTCATCAATATGCTTCTCGGCATTCAATCTTGATTGTTTGTCATATAATAACGTTCTTTGACACTTGACTTCATTGTTTGTCATTCATCAAAACCTATACCTGGAAATCATGCTAATACAACCAAAGCACACATATCATGGATAGAATGATTTCCTACACAAAATCCAGGGTAATCCTCTCCCACTTCCACTCGGGAAGCTCAATCCTTTGGAATAACCCACCAGGCCTCTGATGCTCGTACTTAACCTGTTGAAAATTCAGACAACGAGCCACATATGCAACTATGCCTTTCTTCATTCTACGCTACCAATAATGCTGCCTCAAATCCTGATACATCTTCGCGGTGCTCGGATGAATAGAATACCAAGAACTGTGGGCCTCTGCTAAAATCGATTACCGAATACCATCGACATTGGGCACAGAAACTCGCCCCTGCAACCTCAATACATTATCATTTCCCAAGGTCATTTTTCTGGCACCTCCCCGCTTTACCGTGTCTCTCAGGACACACAAATGGGGATCATCAAACTCCCGCTCCGGAATATGCTCCATCAGCGACGAACGAGCAACCGCACACGCTAACACCCTGCCAAGCTAAAAAATATCTAATCTCACAAATCGATTAGCCAAGGCCTGAACATCCAATGGAGCGGTCTCTGGATAATCGGAATATAGGAAAGACTAGCCATGTTGGCAGACTTCCTACTCAATGCATCTACAACCACATTGGCCTTCCCCGGGTGGTATACGATAGAAACATCATAGTCTTTCAACAATTCCAACCACCTCCGCTGCCTCAAATTTAACTCCTTCTGTTTGAAAAAGTACTGAAGGCTCTTGTGATCCGTGTACACATATATGCCTCCAGATCTTCAAGGCATGAACAATGTCTACCAATTCTAGGTCATGAACTGGATAATACCTCTCATGGATCTTCAATTGCCTTGAAGCATATGCCATGACCCTGCCATTCTGTATTAACACTGCGCCAAGCCCGATACAGGAGGCATCACAATAAACAGTATAAAGCCCTGATCCCGTCCGCAAAACCAATACCGGTGCCGTAGTCAGAGCTATCTTGAGCTCCTGGAAGCTCGCCTTGCACTTTTCTGACCACCTAAATTGGTCACCCTTCTGGGTCATTCTAGTCATCGGGGCTACAATGGATGAAAACCCCTATATGAACTGTCGATAATGACAAGCTAACCCCAAGAAGCTCCGGATCTCTGTAGCTGAAGCTAGTCAAGGCCAGTTCTTGACTGCCTCTATCTTCTTCGGTTCCACCTGAATGCCTTCTGTTGATACGACATGACCCAGAAACGCAACGAACTCAACCAAAACTCACACTTCGAGAACTTGGTGTACAAATGACTATCTTTCAGAGTCTGAAGAACCACTCTGAGGTGCTGCTCATGCTCCTCTTGACTGCGGAAGTATATCAAAATGTCGTCAGTGAATACAATGATGAACAAATCCAGATAGGGCCTGAACACTCGGTTCATCAACTCTATAAATGTTGCCAGGGCATTGGTCAACCCTAACGACATGAATAAAAACTCATAATGCCCATACCGAGTGCGAAATGCTTTCTTAGGGACATCAGACGCCCTAATCCTCAGATGATGATAACAGACCTCAAATCTATCTTCGAGAAACTCTAGCACCCTGATGTTGGTCGAATAAATCATCAATCCTCGGCAATGGATACTTGTTCTTTATCGTCACCTTGTTCAACTGCCGGTAATCAATCCACATCCTCATTGAGCCATCCTTTTTCTATACAAATAACACTGGTGCACCCCAAGGTGATACACTAAGTCTAATGAAACCCTTATCAAGCAAGTGCTGAAGCTACTCCTTCAACTCTTTCAACTCTGTCATGGACATGCAATACGGCAGAATTGAAATAGGCTAAGTGCCCGGAGCCAGATCAATGCAGAAACCAATATCCCTATCGAGCGGCATACCCAAGGCCTGAAGGGAAAACCTCGATGAACTACTGAAAAATAGGAACATAATCAATAGATGGAACCTCTGCGCTGGAGTCGTGAATATACGCCAGATATGCTAGACACCCCTTCTCGACCATACGTCGAGCTTTGACATACGAAATAACACTGTGGGTGGCATGACCTGGGGTCCCTCTCCACTCAAGTCGGGGCAAGTCTAGCAAGGCCAAGGTCACGGTCTTGGTGAGACAATCCAAAATGGCATGATACGGGGACAACCAATCCATCCCATATATAACATCGAGTTCCACCATATCCAAGATCAATAAGTCGACACGGGTCTCAAGACCCTCAAATACCACCACACATGAACGATGCACTCGGCCAACCACTATAGAATCACCAATCGGTGTGGACACATATACAGGAAAACCCAAAGCCTCGTTAGGCATGACCAAATAGGGTGAAAAATAGGACGACGCATAAGAATACGTAGATCCTGGATCAAATAAAACATAAGCACCCCTATCACAGACCAGAAGAATACCTGTAATCACAACGTCTAATGACTCAGCCTCTGGCCTGGCCGGCTAAGCATAACAACGAGGCTGGCCTCCGCCTTCCTGAACTATATCTCTGGGGCGATCGACTACTGGCTGACACTTGCCTCTGGCGGTACGAGCTCCACCTCTACGGTCTCTCCCTCCAGATCTATGATCCCTATCCCCGCCTCTAGCTGGTTGGGCGGCCGGTGGATCACCTGCTGCCTGAGCCATAGGGTGAGGTCCCTGCTGCTAAGAACTACTTGAGGCTCGAGGGAAAAACCTAACAACGTGACTCAGGCCACCATAACCATAACATGCCCTCGGCTGTTTGGACTGCTGGCCCTGTCAACCTGAAGTGGTGGTGCGCTGATGGGGGCTGGTGGTTTGTTGAAGCACTTGATCTGAATAATACTGCTGAGGACCACCACCGCTTGTGTACCATGAGAAACCTGAAGTGCCAATTGAAAGGGCCTCTGAGGGTGGCCTCTGTCATATGCATCCCTACCTCCAGATGAGGTACCACTGAACCTACCAGAATGGCGAGGCCTCTTACTTGACCCTTGACTACCTCCTCAAACAAGTTCCATCTCTACCCGGCGGGACGCATTGGCCACCTCCTGAAAGGAAATAGCACTACCAACTCCCATGGCCATTTGAAGACAGATCAACTGAATCAATCCATCAATGAACCTCCAGACCCTCTCTCACTTTTTAAGGAGTATCACAACTGCATGGCGTGCCAAATCAACAAATCTAGTCTCATACTGTGTAACTGTCATGGAGTCCTGCTGGAGGCGCTCAAACCGCCTACGTAGTGCCTCCCGCTGAGTGACAGGGAGAAACTTCTCCAAGAATAACTCCGCGAACTGATCCCATGCCAAAGCTAGAGACCCTGCTGGTCTAGATAGGAAATAATCTGTCTACCAAGTCTTGGCGGACCCTGCAAGCCTGAAAGTGCAAAAATCGACCCTGTTGGTCTCTACTATACCCATAGTCCTGAGTATCTCATGACAACTGAATAGAAAATCCTAGGGATCCTCCGATGAAGCACCGCTGAAAGTGGTGGTGAAAAGCTTGGAGAACTGATCAAGTCTCTCAAAGCATCCAAAGACATGGCCGCTCCATCACCGGCCTGAGCTCTAATACCTGTCTGAGCGACCACAGCAGGCTAAACCACTGGAACCTGAGTCTGAGGAGCTGCCTACTCCGGAGTACGTGTAGCAGGAGTCTGAACACCTCCTCCAGCCCAAAAAATGGGTGGTGCTACTGGCAGCAGACCTGCTTTAGTGACACTGTCCATAAAGCCTGCTATGCAGACGAGAGCATCCTGGAGATCTGGGGGAAACATAACCCCTCCTGGGACCTGAGCTAGGCCCACTAGAGCTGCTGGGGCTGGAACCTTCTCATCAAAGCCAATATGAGGGTCCACCTCTGGAACTGGGCCTCTACCCATCGCGGGAGCTGCTGCTGGGGGCTCGGGCTGCTATGCGGCATAAGAAGACACACGTGTTCATGCTATCTACGAAAGAACAGAGTAGAACGACCATCAATACTTGAGAAACAAAATCGCACAACAAGAATGAACAAAGTGAAATTTTCCTAACTCGGTAGCCTCTAGGGGATGAATACAGACGCCTCCGTACCGATCCCTTAGTTCTACCGAGCTTGTCCGTGAGTTGTGAGACCCAAGTAACCTAGTGCTCTGATACCAACTTTTCATGACCCGTATTTCCCACCATCGGGAGTCATAATGGAGCCTACTGTTGGAGCTAGGCAAGCCAACTTAAACATATATTTTTTCAACTTTTAGTCTACAAGATAATAATGATAATAGTATGATAATAGTAAATTTAGGTGGAAGTCTCAACTTAATACTAAACGAAAGAAATGCGGAAAAAGTTAACACCATCCTCTACCAAAGACTTAGTGTCACAATGTTCACAGACTACTACAAAATACTACACATAAGAGTCTAAAAGAAAATACATAAGAAGTTTATTTCGATACAATGAAAACAAACAGAAATGAAATAAATGAGACTCAGGGCCCGTGCACGCCAGCGAACTACATAGGAGTCTCTGGACTGAAGGCACGCTCCCAATCTACTACTGCTGCAGTCTGTAAGCTGCTCCCAAATATGTGCACAAAAAGGGCACAGAAGTGTAGCATCAGCACAACCGACCCCATGTGTCGGTAAGTGCCTGGCCTAACCCCGACGAGGTAGTGACGAGGCTAGACCGGACCTACCACAATTTAACTTGTGTAGATATATGTGCAATAATAGGATAGATATACAATATTTAAACAGATAATAGGGTGGGGACATGCTGTGGGGTGTAACAATTTAGCTATAAGACCAACGAACAAAGAGATGGAAATTGAATAACCAACATCAATAAAGAGAGCAAGTAAATCAACAACTACACGGCACCGATCTTTGTGCTTTTACTCTTTATTCTCACTAAAACTATCAAATATAGTGCACGACATCACCCTTCATGCTTTTCCTCACCTAACTCTCATATCAAGGCACGAAATGACCTTTCATGCTCAATAAATCAAAAACAAGGCACAGAAAGACCCGTCGTGCATAATTATTGAAACATGGCATGGAAAGACCCTTCGTGCATAATCGCTCTTCCTCGCCCAATCAACCGTCACAATCAAATGGGGAAATGAATATAGAACAAGATTAAACATCCCTAGAAGGGAGAACAAATCAACAATAAGTCCCGGCAAGGGAAAACAAGTCAACAATAAGTCCCGACAAGGGAAATATACCACACTTCCTTCTTTAACTCATTCGCTTCCCAGCTATCACTTCATAATTAAATTAGAAAGTAATTAATTCAATTATTTCACACCCTTCGAATTTGAAAAGCAATTACGACTCACGGTCATGTTAGACTCCGGTGCATAAATAACTGTCACCATGACTATACACTGTACCCCACAGTTAACAAGTAGCAAATAATATCCTAGTCCTAATCCCTCAAGCCAAAGTTAGATCAAACACCTACCTCTAAAGCTCCAAGCTCAACTCACACCTCTAGGATAGCTTTACCACTCAAATTCACAACAAAACCGCTCGAATCTAGTCACAAGTTACTCAAATGTATCAACAAATGCTAGTTAAATCAATTGAATGCATAGAGTGAATTTCTCAAATTTTTGCCAAAAAATTCCCAAAATTCTCCTGAGCCACGTGGTCAAAACAAGAGGTTCGAACCAAAACCGAGTTACCCATTCCCCCACGAGTTTATATCTATATTTTATTTTGAAATTGGACCTCAATTTGAGGTCCAAATCTCCAATTTTAAGAAAAAACTAGGTCTATCCCAAATCCCCATTTTCACCCAAGGAAAACCTTGATTTTTAACATAAAATCCTTATAAATAATGTTTTAGATTGAAGAAATTGAGTAAAAGTTAACTTACAAATGATTTGGAGAAGAGAGAGTTCGTGAAAAATTGCCAATGGGTGTTTGGGTTTTGAAAATATGAAGAATGAGGTTTAAAATCGTCTAAGTATGAAATATGCAGGTGCAGGTATCGCAATTGCAAAGTTGGGTTCGCAATTGCTAACCCAGTAGGCTGGGGATTTGCGAGACTATTGTTTGCATTGGAGAACTTAGCACAACCCATGGACCTTCGCATTTGCGACACAAATATTCGCATTTGCGATCAGGTGGTGTCTGCATCTACGAGACCAGAGGTCGCATTTGCAATCTCTGCCCAGGCCACTCAGGCTTCGCTTTTGTGACCCATATCTCGCATTTGCGAGCCTCCCCTTCGCAAATGTGAACTGCAGAAACCTACACACCGGATTTTTCTAAGGTTCAAAATGCAACCCAACTCCTATCCAAAACTCACCCGAGCCTCGGGGCTCCAAACCAAACATGCACACAACCACTAAAACATCCTGCAAACTCACTCGCGCGATCAAACCGTCAAAATAACATCACTTAAATAGAATCAAGCCCCAAAAATCATGATTTTCATTTCAAAGTTCATAACTTCCAAATTTTCCATTTTTAGTCCGAAATATGTCAAACGACGTCCCATTTCGACCAAATTTTACAGGAAGTGCTTAACACATATATACGACCTGTACCGGGCGTCAGAACAAAAATAAGAGCCCGATACCTATATTTTCTAACTCATTTTCATTTCAATTTTTCATATCATTCTCAAATAAACAATGTCTTTCAAAAATTCCGTACTCGGCCTTGGGACCTCGGATTTCAATTTCGGGAATACATCCGGGTCCCATATTTTCCTACGGATCCTCCAGGACCGTCACATCACTGGTCCGAGTCCGTTTACCCAATATATTGACCAAAGTCAATCATATCTATATTATTATCAAAGTTAATAGTTTTTAACATAAAATTCATATATTTCCACATAAAAACTTTTCGGCTTCGCGCCGGGATTGCACATGCAAATCGAGGCGACCAAATAAGAGGTTTTCAAGGCCTTAGAAGCACAGAGAAAATTACGGTGATGAACCGTTGGATCGTCACAAGCTACCCACATTTTATCCTACGTTATCTCACCGCATGCGTATCAATTCCTATCCTTATACCAATGCATGCGTATCAATATCACAATATAACACAAATCACACCTCAAGTGCCAAATACCACAACTTGCTAAATAAGTCAACACTAATATTATTTTTACAATAAATAGCTAATGGCTCAACCACAACAAGAATAAGAGTATTTCAACCGAAAGTGAATAACTCAACAAGAATGGTATTTCCAACAAATTTACAAATTTGCCTCGATGTGAATAATGACCTCTATAACTTCAACTCCAAAATTCAATAAAAGATATTCCAAGAATTAACAACCTCAAGTAAAGGAACTTAATAGTTAAATAAGGAATTAAGTGAACAATATTTCAACTAACTATTTAACGACTATTAGCAAGCAAGAGATAAGACACAAGTAAAGCGTGTGAGGAAAGACTAATGATGATGAATATAATATGTTACAACAACTTAATTAAAGGCATGAAAAGATTCTAAATAGCTAAAATTAGTCAATTACTACATTTAGCCCGTGTACACAGTTGTCATCTTGTGTGCACCGCTTCCACATACCACAAGTAACACAAAACAACATCAATCCTAAGGGAAAATTCCTCCACACAAAGTTAGGCAAGACACTTACCTCAAAAAATACTAACTCAATCCACTAGTAAGCCTTTCCCATGATTATCCAACTCCGAATTGCTCGAATCTAGCCAAAATGACTTCATACCGTACAAACTATAAGAATATATTCTGAACAATAAAATTGCAATCTTTAAAGAGAAATAAAAAGGCAACTCAAAAAGTTAACCTCAAGCTCGTGTCTCAGAACTCTAACAAACTTACAAACTCCGAAAACCATTCGATAACCAGTCCAATCATAGAATTACTCAATTTCGACCTCAAATCGCCTTTCAGATCCCCAAAATTTGGTCTATGAAGTTTCACAATTTTTTCCCCAAATTTTTCAACTCAAATCAATATTTAAATGTCAAAAATAATGATGGATTCATGTACAATAGCAAAATCCGATTTAGAAATACTTACCCTAATGATTTGCTTGAAAATCCCTATAAAAATTGCCACCAACCAAGCTCTTTAGGTCAAAAGATGAAGAATGAAATTAAAACCTCGAACACATGATTTTCTACCTATCGATTTTGCACCTGCAAACCATCAACCGCATCTGGGGCTCAAAAATAGCACCTGCAAAATCGACCGCACATGCGGACCTTCTCAAGTCCTTCACAGTTCTGCTTCTGCGGAAGATATGGTCGCGCATGTGGATGCACATCTGTCCCCAGGTGCTCCCTACCTGCAACACGGGCCTGATTTGGCCCTTTCAACTTCTATGCTTATTCATTCATACCAGTAAGTATGCACACGCGGCTAATCTTGCTGTAGGTGCGATGACACCAAAAAAGCTGACACTTTAGAAACAACTAAGTCCAAAATTAGTCGATTTAATAGCCCGTTTGGCTAAGCTTCTTTTTGGCCAAAAGTGCTTCTTTTTTACCCAAAAGCATTTTTGGCTAAAAATTGAGGTGTTTGGCCAAGTTTTTGGAAGAAAAAAAAGTACTCTTGGAGAGAAGCAGAAGCAGTTTTGGAGAAGCAGAAAAAAGTAGCTTCACTCCAAAGCACTTTTTTGAGAAGCTCTTTTGAGAAAAATACACTTAAAAGTAGTTTTTTAAAGCTTGGCCAAACATTAATTTCTGCTCAGAAGTGCTTTTCAAACTAATGAGCCAAACAGAAACTGCTTCTCACCAAAAGTATTTTTGAGAAAAACACTTTTGAAAAAAAGCACTTCTCAAAATAAGTTGATTTTTACAGCTTGTCCAAACGGGCTATCAATCTGATTCAAACCCGACACTCGAGACCCCATCCAAATTACCAACAAGTTCTAAAACACATAACAGACATACTCATGGATAAAATATCACATTAGAGAATATTGATTCTATGAATCGCAATCCAATTCAAGACTATTGAAACTATGAGCATCCAAATTCCAAAACAAATGCCAATTCATACATAAATAACTCCAATTGGCCTCAAATTTTTCACACAAGTTTAAAATGAGATAAGAACCTATTCCAACTTTCAGAATTAGAATCCGACCTTGATATAAATAAAGTCAACTCCTGGTTAAACTTTTCAACCTTCCAAACTTTAACTTTCTAACTTTTGTCATTCAAACTAAAATGAACTACGAACCTCAAATCAACATCCGGACACGCTTGTAAGTTCAATACTACCATGCGAAGCTATTGGAACAGTAAAAACTCCATTCTAGAGTCATCTAAATAAAAGTTAAACTACAGTCAACTCTTTCAAATTAAACTTCCAACTTTGGTACTAAGTGTCCCATTTCACTACGAAACTCACCCGAACTAAAACCAAACACCCCAGAAAGTCACATAAACACATTATAACATAGAGGAGGAAATAAATAGGGGAATGGGGCTAAAATACTCAAAACAAACGGTTGGATTGTTACATCTTCCCCTTCTTAAAACAAATGTTCATCCTCGAACGAGTATAGATACATACCTGAAGTTTTGAAAAGATGAGGACAATGGCTATGCATATACTGCTCGATTTCCCAAGTCACCTCCTCGACTGGTTGAGCCCTCCATTGAACCTTCACCTATGCAATGCTCTTTGACCTCAACTTTTGAACCCGCCTGTCCAAGATGGCCACCGAATCCTCAATAAAAGACAAATCCTTGACCAATTAGATTGAGCTGAAATCCAACACATGGGACAAATCACTGTGATACTTTCAGAGCATAGACAATACCAGATGAACTGTAGCTAGACTGGGTGGAAATGCAACCTTGTAGGCCACCTTGCCAATCCTCTCAAGAATCTCAAAAGGTCTGATATACCTAGGGCTCAACCTTCCATTCTTTCTGAACTTTATAACACCCTTCATGGAGGAAATCCGGAGCAAGACCTACTCTCCAACCATGAATGCAATATCACAAATTTTCTAATCCGCATAACTTTTTGTCTAGATTGGGATGTATGAAGCCAATGCTTGATCAACTTGACCTTATCCAAGGTGTCTCAAACCAAATCCTTGCCTAATAATTTGGCCTCTCTCGGCTCAAAACAGCCAATTGGAGAACGATATTGTAACGACCTGACCAATCATTTTGAGATTTTGCACTTTGATCGCTAGTTCTCGGGCATGAACTTCCCTCTGCAATGCATTACAACTGATGCAAATTGTTGGTTTTTGTTTTCAAGAAAGTCAGAATGAATTTGAAAGAACAGCCTCAGTTGAAAGCTTTAAATTTGAAAGGCTTGACCAAGAGTTGGCTTATTTATATATGAGCTCAGATTAGAAATTTTATGATTTGGTTAGCTTCGTGGGGTGATTTATGACTTATAATCATGATTGGAATACATTTTGGAAGTTCGTGGAAGGATTTGGCTTGAATTGGCAAAGTTAGTATTTTGGCAAACTTTGGTTGATAGGTGAGATCCGAGGGTCGAAATGGAATTTTGAGAGTTGATGCAGCTTCGCCATGTCAATTTTGATGTGTGTGCAAAATTTCAGATCATTTGGACGTCGTTTGGTCGGGTTTTTTGATCGAATGAGTATTTCGGAAGTTGAGTAGTTTGATGTTGTTTGAGGTATTTTAATGATTGGAACCAGTTTGAATAACTTCTAAGATTTATTTGTATTTTTGGCTGTGGTCTTGAGGGCCTCGGGATGATTCGGGGTGGATAACAGGAAGTTTTGGACTCGTGAAATTGGAAATTTGCTGTTGCTTCTGGTATATTCGCTTTTGCAGATTTGGGACCGCAGAAGCGGTCTCGCAGATGCGGCAACTGCGTCGCAGAAGTAGATTTTGGTCATAGAGGAATTTCCACATAAGCGAAATCCACAGGTGCGGATGTTTACCGCATAAGCGGTCCTGGGCATTAAGTGAAGATCCGTAGAAGCAGAAGTGGAAGAAGCGGAAAGCTCACTGTAGATGCAGTAATGTGTTGGGCAGAAGGGTTTTAAATTCCATTTTTGTTCCACAAGCTAAGTTATTTTTCCACAATGTTTTAGAATCCTTGAGAGCTTTTGGATGGGAATTGAAGAGGGTTTCGATGGGGATTGATTGGAGGTGAGTTCTATGACTAAAAACATGATTTAATTATTGAATCAACCTAGAGATACATGAAAATTTGTCAAAAAGGGGGAAGAACTAGGGCTTGAGTTTTGATAATTCAAATTGGGTTTTGATGGGACATTTGAGCTCGGAATTGGGAGTTTTTGATATATATAGGCTCATGGTGAGATAAGGAGTCTATTGATGTGAAAATTTATGAGTTTCGAAAGTGGGCCCGGGGCTCCCGTTTTGCTAATTTCGGGATTTTTGACATTTTTTGATTGTTTTCGCTTGGGCTTCGTTCCCTTAGCATACTGTGATGTATTCATTCTAATTCTAAATAGATTCGACACACGTGGAGGTTGATTTAAGGGTCAAAGGCATCGCGAGCTAGAGATGATTGTAAATGATATCCTGAGGGTTCTAAACCCCGAATTGCACATCATAGTGCTATATTGAGATGAGACACGTTCTTGATGATGATCGTGGGGTCGTTTTCTATTGGAAATTGTGACTTGGTGCATCCCGATTGATGTTTTACCGCATATTTGACTGTGACTTAATTGTTATCATCATGACTTGGGCTTAATGCCATATTTGATCTTCCTACCAATTATTTGGACCCTTCAGGGGCTTAGGAGCCAACCCTGAAGCCAAGGTCGAACGCAAGCCCGAAGCGAACCCAAGCTTATGTTTTCTCACTGTTTTGACTTATATTTAAACTCAGCCCTATTGATAATTATTGTTTTTCAAACTCAGCCAGTTTTATATAGATTTGAAACTCAAATGATATTTCTAAATGATATTTTGGACTGAGAACTTATTTCTTTACAAGTGCCCTAGGGGCTTGTGATGATTTTCGGACTGAGCGAGGCCGAGGGCCATATATGTGAGGATATCTGAGTGATATGAGGCCGAGGGTCTGAGATACATTTATATTCCACGAGGTGACTTGAGTGACGTGAGGAGGCTCTTAGGCCTTGTGAGTGGTGTGAGGAGGCTTTCAGGCCTTATGAGTGATTTGAGGAGGCTTTCAGGCCTTATATTAATATGAGAAGGCTTTCAGACCTTATCTTGATATAGCGCTTGTGCCGTAAGGGGCCCCTTCGGAGTTTGTACATCCACAGTAAGCGCGGGTACGCATCATGCTGAGTGATTGATGTTGAGCTTGAGGGGCTGATATGAGTGTTTTTGAGAGTGAGCACGATGGGTTGATATGAGTGACTATGAAGTAACCCGAGGGGTTGGTACCACCTTGAGATATTGCCCGAGGGGCGAGTTTTTATGTGCTCATTTTGAATACTTACTTATCCTTTACTTGTTATACTGTGGTATTTGTGCCCAATAGGTGGATTTCTGTGCATATTGGCACTAATTGGTTTGAAATTATTCCAAAACCATTGAAAATACCATTTCCAAATGAGGTTTAAACTGAACCAAGAGATTTTCTAGAGATTTCATAATTTCAGTATTTTCTAAAAGGATTGTAAACTGCTTCTATACAGCATGTTGGTTGCTTTACATGATTTCTTACTGCTTAGTTATTATATACCTTTATTACTCGCTAAGTTGGAGTACTCACTCTACTCCGTGCACCTCGTGGGCACATGCACGTATTTATTCACCCGGTAGTGGGTATTGGCTATTTGGAGGCAGAACTGTAGGAGTTTAATGAGGTGACTGCCAGCGTTCGCAGCACCATTTCTTTCTACTTAATTCATGCTTCCTATTTAGTGTATTTCTAGACTTAGTAAATGTAATTACACTCTTATAGATGCTCATGACTTGTGACACCCCAGTTTGGGCTGTGTTTGGGTTGTACTTCCGCTATGTAATATTAATAAGTCATCTTTAAAATTGTTTATTCATATTTATCTATTTTTGAAAAAAAGTAATTAGGGTTGGTTGGTTAACGTTGTCTTCACGAGGGGTGCCATCATGACTTGAGCGGGGTTTGGGTCGTGACAAGTTGGTATCAGAGCATAGGTTACCTAGGTCTCACGATTCATGAGCAGGTTTAGTAGAGTCTCACGGATTGGTACGGAGAAGTCGGTATTTATCCTCGAGAGGCTGCAGAACCTTTAGGAAAACTTTGCATTCTTGAATTCTTATCGTGCTTCCTTGATTCAACTTGAAAAGTAACTCTTGAAATTCCTTCCACGCATTCGTATGCGCGCATGAGCGCTCAGTAATAGATGTGCCTGGCTTGTGATTCTCTGATCGAGGGTCGAGATGCGATCTCTGTGAGTTTGATGTTGGGCCAGTCTGGAGGACTTGAGGCCGGATCTTTGCCTATTGCTGGAGCACTGAGGTATTGATTGTGTGAGCACTGAGGTATTGATTGTGTGAGTAAGTGTTTTGAACTTATATATTCGGTATTGTCCCAATTAGTAGAAGTGACGACTGAATAGGCATGTGATGCGTATGTTAGTACTACTTGATATATCTATGTATTTGGAAGTGACGGGGAAAGTCTGCTGGATGATAGATGAACTATTAAGTGTGTGAATTCCATTATGATTGGATGTGTAGCCCAAATTTATGGGCGCGTGAATAATCTTTTCAAGTCTCCTAGTTGGGAGGAAAGTAAATTGCATGTTGCGCTATGAGTTCAGACTCGGGAAGATTAAGTGACGGTGTAACGCGTATGACGGTGGAAGGTATATAGAAATGTTATATTGAGGCAAAGTAGATGGGTTATCTCCTGCAGAGTGTTCTGATGTGGTGTGATCCTTATGTGTATATTAGAAGATCTCATGTGTAACTAAAGGGTACATGTTGGAATTCAAAATTTTGAGCCACTTAATAGAGTGGGCTTAAACTGTTGCGGTAATGGATGTGAGATTTGCAGAAGATTTACAATACTGGATGATCTGTGTTTCACAAACTTATAATTGATTCGAGTTTAATCTCATTATGGTATTGTGGTATTAATAAAGTAAAAGTTTTATGAGTTATCGAGTGTATTTTGATCTATGGCTCCGATCCAAGTGGGGGAGTATATTGATAGTTGATTGCATGGGTATGTTCCATATTGGTTCCATTCTGAGGCGTGCGAGTGAATCAGTTATGACTTGCAGAAATTGAGAGCGGGAATGGCTCAAGTAAAGGAAGATTTCCATAAAGGTCGTATTATGCTTCATAGAGTAAGAAAATCACGAGATGTCTTAAGTGGTTATTGGTAAAGAATGCTCGGTGCATAGAGCAGGAAGTTGCTTGGTGGTATTGGGATGAGGTTATGTTATGCGGTGTCGGAGTGCCGGTAAGGCACAGGTTCTGCGATTTCCTTGATGAGATGTGATTTGTAGGGAATCTCTTCATATAAGTATTGTTGGAATGTGGTACCAATGGGAATATGTAAGGGATTATTCAGCGGCTTATGGGTTTCAGAAAGTGGGGCTATATACTTGGGTCTCGTGTGGTATGTCTGGGTTGAGGCATTGTGGTGCTACAACAAGAGGGAATATAAAGTTGAGGATGAAACAGAAGGAAATGAGATGGATGGAGTAGCTTGATAGTAGATCGGATTGGTACAGTAAGGATATGATTAACTCTCTGTGCGTGCTCGAGGTAATAAGTTCTTTCAGGTATTTTGCAGCAATGTTCTTGGGGTTTGATGGCTTTCTTAGCTTGGTCGAGTTAGAAGGATTCAGTCCTAGCATGTTAGATTTGTACAAAGGGAACTTGGAGATTTCTTGATGGGTTTTACCGTGGTTTGGAAATATATATTTTCTATGGGCATGTGCAGCAGGGGATGTATAACGATTTTTGTTTTAGATGGGGCCAATGGAAAGTTCTTGACTAGTTGAGTGCGTAGATGTCTCTGGCTTGGAAGGGAGATAAAGTTTTCATGTTATCCTCGGAGTGTATGGTATATGCGGCATGTTGTTGAGGACCGAGACTTGCATGTGTTAAGTTACAATTCAGTTTAGAAAGGAAGTTCATATAACACTTAGGCAGCGGGTAGTCGCGGATAATCAAGGAAAATTGTGCTACTTTTTGGAAGTGATTTGACGAGAGTATATATTTCAGAAAAGGGCAATGTGATTAAGTGGATGGCACTTCGGTAGTATTGCGACACTTTCTTGCTAGATCGACGTGTGATATTTGTGTTGGATTGGTGGCATAAGAGAAATTTTAGAGTATCTATCATAAAATTTGGGTATTAAGGTGTGGTATGTGTTCTGACGGCAAAACTGGGATCAGGTATGAGGATTTGTATGCTATATGGAGTTGGAGACTGCGAGTTCTCATGTTCAAGCTATGTTGTAGTTATAGATCAAGTGTAATGACACGGCATGGTGACTACCAGGATTTGGAGGCCTGGGTAGACCTTTTGTTGCTTGGTATATTAGATCTTGGATGGGATATTAGGTTAGACTAGTCGCCTCCGTGTTGGGTTATTTTTGTCTACGGCGCTATGGGATATGCCGGAAAGGCCACAGGTTGAGTGGCGAAGTGCGTCGAAGTATGTTCCACTAGGGTGGTATATGTTTTGAAGAACCAGCGAACGACTGGGGAGAATTTCTTTTCTTGATTGGGCCTTCATGATGGATGTCAGTGCAGAGATTGCTATCATTGATTTAGTTGCGGTGTTGAGGGACTTTCCAGATGCGTATCTTGTGGTCGGGCATGCCGCCGGGGAAGGTTGTTGATTTGGTACCAGGCACCATATTGTAGGGCACCGATATAGATGAGGAGTTTGAGAGCAGCTTCATGATTTCCTTAATAAAGAGTTCGTTGGTAGACTGATGTGGATGCGTGTTCTAGATTAAGTCGGCTTGGTTGGCCCCAAATTGCATTGTTGAGTGACCGTTATTGAGCTTATCAGTGATTTGGAGAGATCTTTGTGCTGCTTTCCATGCTGCGAAACATTGTTATTTGTTTGTTATGGGCACATATGGTGTGGTTCTATTAGGGTCATAGTGGAGGTCGAGTGGGAAAAGTAATTGGGTGTTGCTCGGTGAAAGGTGCATCAGTTATGTCCTTTCCGGGTTGTGTATGTTATCTGCTTCGCTGTGGGTATGATGCTTTTCTTTGGTTCCAGAAATCAAATTGCACGTGATTATCGATTTCAAGCATAGTGATTTGAGGTGTTTCATTTGGACCAGTGTTTGGACATGTGGAGTGGGTTAGATTCATGTGTACTTTCTATGATTTGTGCCGGGTTCTCAGCATTGTGTGTGGTGATGCCGGTGAGCTTGCAGTATATCTCTTTCATCTAAGTCACTTTTCATGAATAGAGTATGTTCGGATTGTTGCTTGTTGGTGCGCGCAGTTATGCAAGTTGAGTTTAGGCTCGTATTGATGTGTCATGTCACCAGGGTGGTGTGTTTGGTCAGAAGAAATCATTGGGATCAATAATGAATACGATCGGATTTGATTTCAGCATGTTGTAAGGTTAATATCGAAGTTCGGCTAAAAAATTCCTATGGTAATTGCTAGAGAAGAAATTCCTTCATGAATGGTTGATATGAGAAATGGTTATGGTTTACTGCGTGTTTCATTATCGTTGGCAGAATACGAAAGTGTTGGAATTAGACTTTAGCTAATAAGAGGTTTTCTATCGGTATTTGATTGCTGTGTACAACTGCTGTCAATGGAATTTATCGCTGCATGCGTTTGAGCTATGTGATATATCATATAAATGCACCTGAGATTGCAGGAATGGGCTACTACAGCGGGTTCGGGCCTATCTAGAGTATAGATGTGAGATTTTGATCTAGTCGATGATTTTGATAGTGGAAATGTGGTTCTATGATTTATGGGCTAGATTGGGTTGTGTAAATTTAGTTTCTATGTGTTATCAGGCCTATATGAGATAGGGTGACGTGGGATCACCCCCAGGTATATGCTTGGTAAGATTATTTAGTTATTGGTTGGCTTCTAGAACAACTTTGGGAACGGTCGAGGATGGACATCTCTTTAAGTATGGGGGATGTAACAACCCGACTAGTCATTTTGAGCTTTTGCACTTTGTTCGCCAGTTCTCGGGCATGACTTGCCCCGTGTAATGCATTACGAATGATGTAATTCGTTCGCTTTGGTTTTCAGGAAAGTAAGAATGAATTTGAAAGAACAGTCTCAGTTGAAAGCTTTGAATTTGAAAGGTTTGACCAAGAGTTGACTTATTTGTATATGAGCTTAGATCAGATTATGATTTGGTTAGCTTCGTTGGGTGATTTATGACTTAGGAGCGCAATCGGAATGCTTTTGGAAGTCTGTGGAAGGATTTGGCTTGCATTGGCAAAGTTAGTATTTTGGCAAATTTTGATAGGTGAGATTTTGATCGAGGGTCGGAATGGAATTTCAAGAGTTGCTGTAGCTTTGTAATGTCATTTGTGACATGTGTTCAAAATTCCAGGTCATTCGGATATCGTTTGGTTGGGTTTTTGATCGAAAGAGTATTTCGGAAGTTTTTGGAAACTTAGGATTGAATTCGATAAATGTTGATAATTTGATATTGTTTGAGATGTTTTTATGATTGGAACTAGTTTGAATAATGTTCTAGGATGTATTGGTATTTTTTGTTGAGTTCCAGAAGTCCTTGGGGTGATTCCAAATGAATAACGGGAAGTTTTGGACTTGTGAAATTGAAAATCTGCTGCTGCTTCTGGTATATTCATTTATGGGGATTTGGGACCGCAAAAGCGGTCTCATAGATGCGGCAATGGCATCGCAGAAGTAGATGTTTGTCATAGAGGAATTTTCGCAGATGCGGATAATTGTCCGCAGAAGAGGAATCCGCAGGTGCAAATTTTGACCGCAGAAGCGGTACTGGCCATTAAGTGAAGCTCAGCAGAAGCGGAAAGCTCACCGCAGATGCGTAATGTGCTGGGGAGAAGGGTTTTAAATTCAATTTTTGCTCCGCAAGCTAAGTTAGTTTTTCACCATTTTTGAGCATTTTTAGAGCTTTTGGATGGTAATTGAAGAGGGGTTCGACTGCGATTGATTGGAGGTGAGTTCTATGACTTAAAAACATGATTTAATTGTAGAATCAACCTAGAGATTCATGAAAATTTGTCAAAAGGGGGAAGAACTAGGGCTTGAGTTTTGATAATTCAAGTTTGGTTTTGATGGGACATTTGAGCTCGGATTTGGGAGTTTTTGATATGTATAGACCCATGGCGAGATAAGGAGTTCGTTGATGTGAAAACTTCTGAGTTTGGAGAAGTGGACCCGGGGCTCGGGTTTTGCTATTTTTGCTATTTTTTGATTATTTTCTCTTGCTCTTTGTTCCCTTAGCATATTGTGACGTATTCGCTCTGATTCTGGATAGATTCGACGTGCGTGGAGGCCGATTTGAGCGGCAAAGGCATCGCGAGCTAGAGATTTTGCCGGTTGGAGGTGAGTAATGATTGTAAATGATATTCTGGGGGTTTGAACCCCGGATTGCACATCGTAGTGCACAATTAAGGTGAGACACGCGCTTGATGATGAGTGTGTTGTTGTTTACTATTGGGGATTGTGACTTGGTCCATCTCGATTGATGGTTTACCGCGTATTTGACTGATACTTAATTGTTATCATCATGATTTGGGCTTCATACAATATTAGGTCTTCGTGCCAATTATTTGGTCCCTTCGGGAATTTTTATCACTATTTCCTCACTGTTTTGACTTATATTTAAATTCAGTACTGTTGATAATTATTGTTTTACAAACTCAGCCATTTTTATACCTATTTGAAACTTAAATGATATTTCTAAATGATATTTTGGGCTGAGAACTTCTGTTTTACAAATGCCGAAAGGGTAGGGATGGCAATGGGACGGTGCGGTTGCGGGGTGGTGCAGAGCGGGTTTAATTTTTAAATAAAAAAAACTGCGGGTGCAGGGCGGGTCGCGGGTGGGGATTTACTATTTTAAATAACTCTTTTTTCTCCATGTAACATTTTCAAATGTATAACATGAAAAATTGATTTCAAAGAAAATTTGATTGTTAGTGGTGCCGGAGCCACCTTATGCTAAGGGATATCAATTGACACCTCTTCGCCAGATAATTACACTGTTTAACTAGGTCAATATATATATATATATATATATATATATATATATATATATATATATATATATATATATATATTGACTCTCACTTATTTTTTTCAGGGTATTACTTTTTATATTAAAATTCCTGTCTCCGCTATTAACTGTTATAATGAAAAATTATTACAAATAATGATTGTTGTAAAGAGCCTTCACTGTATCACATATATCTCGAAACTATGACGCGAAGGTATTATGGGGAAAAAGAAAAGGCAAGATATGAATTTAAGAAATTCTTAAGTCAATAGCGAGAATTAATACAATGCCTAATATTGAATCTAAACGCTGATTAAGTAACATCGTTTTCTTTGAATATATAAGCAGCTATAGTATTCCTAGGTGTCCATCATTCATATTCTTACAAATTTTAAATTTTGCTTTAAGTTAACGGATACGCGAAATATTGCACTATCAAAGAAGGAAAAGTATGACCAATTAGTAATTTCCAAACATAAACACGTATAATGTTTGGCCTATATAGTAATAGATTAGATTTAAGTCTAGTATTCTAAAAAACAAAAGAAATTTTATTAAGCAAAAAAATGCGGGTGCTGGCGGGGCGGGGCGGTTGAACGTGGGTGGAGTGCGGTGCGGATGTATGCGGGTTTAAATCCTGTGCGGGGCAGGGCGTGGCGGGTTTAAATTTTGCGGGTCCAGACAGAACCCGCCCCGCACCCGCGCCGCCCCACCACGCCTGCCATTCCTACCAAAGGGCTTTGATGATTTCCGGACTGAGTGAGGCCGAGGGCCATATATGTGAGGATATGCTGAGTCATATGAGGCCGAGGGCCTGAGATACATTTGTATGCCACGAGGTGGCTTGAGTGGCATGAGGAGGCTTTCAGGCCTTGTGAGTGCTTTGAGGAGGCTTTTAGGCCTTGTGAGTGCTTTGAGGAGGCTTTCAAGCCTTATGAGTGATGTGTGAAGGCTTTCAGGCCTTATGAGTGATGTGTGGAGGCTTTCCGGCCTTATGAGTGATGTGAGGAGGATTTGATGCCATATGTTGATATAAGAAGGCTTTCAGGCCTTATGTTAATATAGCGCTTGGGTCGTAAGAGGCCCTCCGGAGTCTGCACACCCACAGTGAGCGCGGGTACTCATCATGCTGAGTGATTGATGATGAGCCCGAAGGGCTGATATGAGTGATTTTGAAGTAGCCGAGAGGCTGGTACCGCCTTGACATATTGCCCGAGGGGCAAGTTTTTATGTGCTCATTTTGCATACTTACTTGTCATTTACTTGTTATACTGTGGTATCTGTGCATATCGTCACTAATTGTTTTGAAATTATTTCAAAACCATTGAAAACACCATTTTCAAAAGAGGTTAAACTGAGCCAAGAGATTTTCTAAAGATTTCACAATTTCACTGTTTTCTCAAAGGATTGTACAATGCTTCTATACAGCATGTTGATTGCTTTACGTGATTTCTTACTGCTCAGTTGTTATTTACCTTTATTACTCATTGAGTTGGAATACTCACATTACTCCTTGCACCTCTTGTGCAGATGAAGGTATTTATTCACTCGCTAGCGGGTATTGGCTGTTTAGAGGCAAAGTTGTAGGAGTTTAGCGAGTTGGTTGCCACCATTCGCACCACCGTTTCTTTCTATGTTATTCGTTCTTCCTGTTCAGTATATTTCTAGACTTAGTAAATGTAGTTACACTCTTATATATGTTTGTGACATGTGCCATCCCGATTTGGACAGTGTTTGGGTTATGCTTCTGCTAAGTAATGTTATTAATTTATCATTAAAATTATTTATTCATGTTTATCTATTTTGAAAAGAAAGAAATTAGGGTTGGTTGGCTGGCCTTGTCTTCACGAAAGGCGTCATCACGACCGGAGCGGGGTTTGGGTCGTGACAGACATTGTCTCCCATATAGGGCCTTATAAAGAGCCATCTGAATACTCGATTGGTAGTTGTTGTTGTGGGAAAACTTCACAAGCGGCAAGAACTGATCCCAAGATCCCCCGAACTCCATAAAACAGGCACGGAGCATATCCTCCAATATCTTAATAATGCGGTTGGACTGTCCGTCTGCCTAAGGGTGGAATGTTGTATTCATCTCAACACATATGACTGACTTACACTGTATATCCCTCTAGAATCGTGATGTAAACTGCGTACCCTATGCGGAGATGATGGATATCGGCACACCATAACGTCAGACTATCTGGCGTATATAGACTTGAGATAGCTGCTCCGAAGAATAAGTAGTCACCACTAGAATGAAATGAGCTAACTTGGTCAACCTATCCACAATTAACCATACTGTATCAAACTTCTTCTGAGTCATGGGAGCCCAACAATAAAATCCATGGTAACTCGCTCCCATTTCCACTCAGGAATCTCAAGTCTCTAAAACAACCCATTTGGCCGTTGATGCTCATACTTCACCTGCTGCCAAATTAGTCACCAAGCTACATACTACACTATGTCTTTCTTCATCCTCCTCCACTAACAGTGCTGCCTCAAATCCTAATATATCTTAGCGGCATCTGAATGAATAGAGTACTGTGAACTGTGGGCCTCCTGAAGAATCAACTCATGTAAACCATCCATGTTGGGCACAGATAACCGGTCTTGTATCCGTAACATATCGTCATCCACAATAGAAAACTCTTTGGAATTGTCGTGCTAAACAGTGTCCTTGAGGAAAAGCATATGAGGGTCATCATACTAACTGTCTCTGATGCGATCATATAGAAAATACCGAGAAATCACACAAGACAGAACTTGACTCAGCTCCAAAACATCCAATCTAACAAACTAGTTTGCCATGGACTAAACATCTAATGCCAATGGTCTCTCCGCAGCCGGTAGATAGCTAAACTTCCCAAACTCTCGGCCTTTCAGCTTAAGGCATTGGCCACCACATTGGCATTCGTAGGATGATATAGAATGGTTATATTATACTCCTTAAGCAACTCTAACCACCTCCGTTGTTGCAAGTTAAGATTCTTCAGTTTGAACAAATCTTGTAGACTCTAGTGGTCAGTATAGACCTAACATGGGACACCATACAAATGTTGTCGTCAAATCTTCAAAGCATGAACAATAACTGTTAATTCCAGGTCGTGGACAGGATAATTCATCTCATACACCTTCAGCTGTTTAGACACGTAGGTAATCACCCTACGCAAACACATATTGCATCATAATACATACTGTAAAAACCGAACAAGTAGAAAACACCAACACTGGGGTTGAAGTCAAAGCAATCTTGAGCTTTTGAAAGCTCTCCTTACACTCCTCGGTCCATCTGAATGGAGCACCCTTCTAGGTCAATCTGGAAAAAAGGACTACAAATGAGAGAATAAAGATGTGGTGATCCCTTTCCCTGAGGAGGACATCACCACTCATAAGGCAGGGTACTCAAGCGTGTACACCTACCTATTCACACTGGGTCCTGCAGATCCAACTTTTAGTCCCATAGATCTAGTTATATTTTATTTTTACAACAATACCAGGTGACGCTTGTCTATATATACCCTTCATTCTGGCACATCATCAATATGATCAAATATTTCTCGTCTAGGTTGAGGGGATCCCTTTTACCCTTGACCATCTGATTAGGCTATACAACCATCGTCTTTATCGAGGTGGCATGATAAAGCTGTAATGTCGATTTATGAAATATCTCTTTCCTAGCTTGATAAGGACAAGAACCGAGGATGGATGAGCCAGTTTGTTTGAATTAGTACCTCTGACTTGATTCCTGCTGAGAGGATTCCATTGCCCGAGGAATGGAACATGAAAAGTATGTACATGTTTATCAATAGTGACTTTATATTCTGCTTTCCCTACTTTTTCTCGACTTCATCATTTTCTCAATCTAATATTTTTTTTAATGGTGTAACTATTGCTTGATTTCCTGGTGCGGTCCCAGAACTCGAGGGTTGGGTCAAAAAACTGGCCTCTACTTTTTCATATGCAGACGTCGATGAGAGGCGACAAACCAAGGTGAGTCTTCTTCTTTGCACACTTATGTTTCTTAGTGAAATATATACTTTATCTTTATGCAAATCTGCCAGTTTTAATCTTTATTTATTCTACTACGTTCTTGTTGTAGTTAATTGACAGGATCCTCAATTATTTGTGCCTATTTAGTGTGCATAACTTGGGAAAGAGTGCATAGGTAGTTGTTGAATAACACCACTCCTAAAGTAATAAGAGGAATCTATAACTGCGGGTTTAAAGGCGGGATTAGGAATAACGAAGTCTTGGGTGCAATATTAAATGAACTGTTTTAGTTAAAGCTAGCTAGTGTATCTCGGGAGAGTGCATTAGTATGTTACCGTAATTGCTCGGGGGAGATTTACAATAAGTTGAATGTTCATTATTGATTTAGATGTGTTGGTAAATTTGTGTGAAGCATAAACAGAAGGGATTCCATCAATAAGGGAAGCCATTACCTTAGCATTTCTCTCATTATTGTTACAACTCTAGCTAGTTTACTTAAAGCTTGTTAGTTTGCTTCAATTTTAGTTAGTACAAAACCTCCAATTGTGATTCAAAAGTCTTGGGAAGTTGGTTCGGAAGGATTTAGTGGATCTAAAGGTGGTAGTTGATAGGTTGATTCTCTGTGGATTCGACCCTGGGCGTAATACTCTGGTTTCATTTGCAACGTCCGCAAATTCCTTACTAGAGGGCATACTTGTGCGTGATCATGCACCATTTCCAGAAGACTCCTAGGGGTGGAATAAGAAGACAATTATATACAATTCAACGATATTAAAGCAGTAAACATATGGCATTTAGGACAAAAAGGTTCATAGAATACAGTAATATCAATAATAAATAAAGCCAAGCACAAATCATTATCACGCTCGAATTCTTAAACCCTGAACAAGAGATTCTGGGTTCTTGTCCCCAGCAGAGTCGCCAGAGCTATCACATCTCCTTTTTCATACACTCCAAAAGGGTATACGGGAGTTTTTTCAAATTAAAGTGACAATCGACACGGGATTATTTTAATTAAATTCAAAGTCACCACTAGGGAGATTTATGGTGTCCCAAGTCACCGGTTTAATAATCCTGAATCGAGGAAAAGAATGACTCTATTTACGAAATGCAAACACAGAAATCTAGGTAAGGAACTCTGTTAAACCGAGAGAAGGTGTTAAGCATTCCCGAGTTCCGTGGTTCTTGTCACGACCCAAAATTCATTAAGGGTCGTGGTGGCGCCGGACACCACTGTCAGTCAAGCCATTTGAAATACTCAATTAAATTCTTGTCTTAATAATTTTGAAAACTTCTTTTATACAATTAAAACAATACTCCAATGTACTCTTCTGAAATAGATAATAGAATATTTAATAACTTGTGAAATTTCTAAGTAAAATTCCAAATACATCCCCAGAACCTGGTGTCACAAGTACATGAGAAATTTTCTAAGAAATACCAAATAAGTACAATAACTGTCCGGAATACAGTTGGACAGAAGTAAGTATAATCCTGAAGGAGACTATACTAGCAGCGAAATCGCCTCGAGGAAGTACAACTCACCTAGTCTCTACGTCGACCATGCTGCTATGCCGTTAAGCCACCAGCCACACAGTAAACCCGTGCAACAAAAATGCACAAGAAGTGTAGTATGAGTATGAAAACAACGTGTACTCAGCAAATATCCCATCTAATCTCTAAGAAATAGAGTCGGAGATCGACTTTAACACTTGCTAGTGGTCAAATAATAATATACCAAAAGTGAGAAAATCATAGATTTATATAGTAGGTTCGAACTCACCAAGCTATAAAACAGGTAAACGCCTTTAACAATTAACAAAAGATTTTCAAGCAAGAGGTTGTGAGTTCCAATCTCCCCAAGAGCAAGGTGGGAAGTTATTGGAGGGAAGGATGTCGGGGGTCTATTTGGAAACAGCCTTTATACTCTTGTGTAGGGGTATGGTCTGCGTATACACTACCCTCCCCAGATCCCACTAAGTGGCCTCAAACCCCTAGTTTTCTACAATTTTCATGCTCAAATCCATACATAGTTGATGTATTTAACTCAAAATGGGTGGGGGCAACTTACCTTATCATTGATGATGAAAATCCCCTCTTGAAGCTCTCCCAAATCGCCCATACCAAATGAAAGTGGAGGAAAAACGGCCATCTCCCGAGTTTTTAAAAGACTCACTGCCTCAAGGTTTTTTGAACCTGCGACCCCTTGACCGCTTCTGCGGTTCCGTAGGTGCGGTCCAAATGCCGCTTCTGCGGCTCCATACCAAGCCGCCTAGATTTCGCTTCTGCGCTTCCTTTTCTCTAGGTGCGGTCCCGCATCTGCGGCTCCCTGACTACATCCGCGGTCCCAACTCTCTTCACCAAAATCCGCAACTATAGTTTTCCTAGCGGCTTCTGCGGCTCCGCACCTGCAGCCAAATCTTGGCAGGTGCGAAATACCAGATATCAGCTGCTTTAGCTTTTCTTCAACTCCAAATTTGTTCCGTTAACAATCCAGAATCCACCGGAGGCCCCCTGGACCTCAACCACACCTAACAACCAATCCCAAAACACGTTACGGACATGCTCGAGGCCTCAAATCATATCAATCAATGCTAAAACCATGAATTACACCCTGATTCAAGCCTTATGAACTTTGAACATTCCAACGTCCACTTCTGATGTTTAAGCCTATCAAATCACATGCGATTGATCTCAAATTTCTCACATAAGTCATATTTGACATTATGGACCTACTCCAACTTCTGGAACTGGATTCCAACTCTGATGTCAAAATGTCCACATCCGGTCAAACTTCTCAAAAAGCTTCAAATTTCTAACTTTAGCCAAATGGCTTCAAAATGACCTACGGACCTCCGCATTCACTTCCGATCGCGCTCCCAACTCCAAAATCACTATATGGAGCTACTCCTAGTCTTGGAATCCCAAACGGACATCGATAACGCTAAAATGCACTTCAAACCAAGCTTATGAAATTCCTTTCAAAATGGAAACTTCCACAATAGGCGCCAAAATGCTCCCTAGTCATCCAAAATCCGATCCAGGGATACACCCAAGTCCAATATCATCGTACGAACCTGCTGGAACCTTCAGATACCGATTTCAAGGTCCTTTACTCAAAAATCCAATCCTAGTTGATTCCTTCAACTTTAAGCTTCAGAAATGAGAATTCTCTTCCCAAATCGACTCTGAACTTCCCGAAGTTCAATTCTGTCTACACGTATAAGTCATAACACCTAAAATGAAGCTACTCATGGCCTCAGACTGCTGAACGACGTGCTAGGGCTTGAAACGACCGTTCGGGTTGTTACATTCTCTCTACACATAAATATATATTCGTCCTCGAGCGTGCTGAGAATTACACCGATGTAGCCAATCACTATTTAACTTCTGATGCACCTTTCCGGGCTACCACAACTCTGTTGAACACATCAGCTCGATACATTTTGATGATATTCCCTTTTTATTTAGGCAAATAGGCCTTAGAGCCCAATTCCAACATCCGGAATTCTATGCCCGACCTGCTTCCAACATAAGACACTGCCTCAATCACTACACATTGTACCCAAACATGGCTGCATTACTTTGCTGAATTCACGCCTAGCATCACTTTACTCAGCGATCCACATAACTTTTTCTGATCAACTTATTCGAAGTTCCACGAATCCGATGCTCCAATTGAACCCATTAACATACAAAAGTCTTACTCTAAATTCTTACACTGCCACCACAATGGAAGAGATGTGCAGAAATGCATAATCAACTATCGAGTCAATCAATCATTGAGTCTATACTTCTGACTAGAAACATTACCACATTCTGAACCAAATAATGATCTTTGCTCCTTAATATAATCATATAATCAGATTGCACTGATACTGGATCCAATAATCTTATCTCGCCCTATATAACTGCTTAGGCAATAAGCCACCCCGAATACGATCAAAAGTATCATATGATGTCACAATGTGCCAATAGTTCACTAATCCGAACGCGGTACAATACAAATTCGACCAATATAAGGAATCACCTAACTCCCGCATTAATACGGACTTTCGTTAGAAGAAGGAAGCAAGACAAACAAAAACAACATACAGAAAACTACACTCAACATCACCCTATTGCGGTGCGCAACCCTATCCAACTAACATACATATTGTGGCGTGCCACGTGATCCACATATAGATCTCAGATAAGGAGATTGAACATCGAGATAAATCGCTCATTACAACAAAATATCGAATATCGGTCATAAACGCACTAAGTGTATAATACTATTCTCTGGGGAGACATATAACGCTATAATCCACAAACTCTGGCACAACTAAGGTGCTATAAAAGATCTGAATCCCAATAGCCATTCTGCTCATATAACATCATCGCCACACGGAACCTTAACACATAAGAAATTTACCAAGCCATCTCATAACTCATACGGTGCAATATATCATTCCCGGAATAGCTTACGACAAAATAGTACCCCGACTGATCTTCCCTTAGGAATGCTCGCTGAAACGAACGCAACCGGCCTAATATAAAGCCCTGATCACATTTAAGTCATTCCATTGATCTCAAACCGATTTCTAATTGCACCTACTAGGCTAGTAACCTTTCAAAGGTCCATAGTAACTGTCCTTTCCTCATAATACATAAGAACAACTGTCATAACCGGAGCAAACCTCCTAAGTCCATAACCTAACAAACAGAGTGCCCTCTAGGCATAAATTCTCCTTTTATTGATATCACCACAATTCTCATACTCAGTTTAAATCTTTAATCACTCAGATGGTGCTTAAGACAATACCAATTTACTTTAAACATTCAACCCTTTCCTTGCTCATCCGAGCTCGTGACATCCTTACCAGCACTAAACCGCAACCTTGATCCTCACTTCGAATTCCCATGCTACTTACTGCACCCAACGTGCCAATATACGATAGAACACGATTTTCATCATAACTCCGAAACCATTAATATTTTTAACACTTCATCATATAAGAGCTTTTCGCTTAACTCACTTCAGGAGAAACATAACAACACACAGACAAATTCTCTTAACCATAGAATATGCTAATCTCTAAGTAGTGGTCTAAGCCACCATACCACTTCCGGAATCCGCTTCCACATAACAAGCCAAAACAGAAGAATGCTTTTGAATAACATCAATTATGGCAGCAGACAAGCCTCACATGTACCGCCACAAATCATACGCATAACTTGATCATGCTGAAGGAACTGATCACTGACCCCAATATGCCAATTCAACTATGGCTAATCAATATACCTCCTTCCAATTTATCCTTGATTGCCTTGGAAATAATAGTAACTCCATTCAACAAATAACATACTCCATCTACACTCACCCAGAGTGACCTTGAGTCACGAGACCATGTTTTCTCAAATCCCATTAACTATTTCATACCTTCCAATTGCTACATCGCAAGCCAAAACATCACAGAATGTTCTGTGACTCTTTTCATAAGCTTCTTTCCAAGCTTTCTTCTTAGCCGTACCTATAGGCTCGAAATCGTTAGGCAACATACCTTAACTTCTGAATTCACTAGGACCATTATTGAGAGCCACCCGCTCCGACTTGGTCCCGAATATAATTCACTCCATTAATCTTATAACACGCGAATACCCAATCGATGAAGTACCCGTCGAAATCACTTCCTCTAAAACTTGCATCTATACAAGGCATAAATCCTGAATCCTTCCTCCAGTTCGAACATGAGCCAATAAGGCCAACCATAGCATGTATTCAAACATTCATCTACTCAATTTACCACTTATGGCCTTTTTTCCTAGATGAAATGACCCATTAATATATTAATAACTTGAAACCTCGCAAGTAGCTAACCATGCAACCCAACTCATAAGCGGTGGGACTCTCCCACTTAGCTTGAGGCCACTATCACACAATGCTGGAATTCACCCAAATTCTTTACTCTTATTGTCATAACCTTGCACAATCAACCGCAAGAATTCCTCTCCTTTGAACACTGAATCACCAACCACATTCGTACGACCAATCTCTTTGCTCGACAACCGATAGAATTCTTTGTAGAAGCTTTGCTAACCACGCGACCGCTAACCTGCTCACAAGGGACGAACCACCTGCCTTAATCACATCCCGATATTTGCCAACGCAGCAGCACGAGGTACAATCACTATGACATCATTAACCAATCCCGAGTCCAAGCTCACTTTCTAGCTGCGCCGATTCATTTACCCCTCGTGGACATCAATTAAATGTACGGAAACACCTTTCCAATTCGGAGGTATGCTGCATCCTTCTTCATTTCAAGCAGCTCCTCACTATTAGACCAAATCTTCATTCGCATAATGGCTCATACTTCAATTTACATCCGTAGGCTCCAATTCACAAATCTCTGAAGTTCCCAAATCGCTCCAAGCTCTCCTTAAAGCACGTAGTCCTCCTACCACCAAGCCTATATGCAACTCCGCCCCTCTCCCACATCGGACAAACTCGATTCTTTAATCAACCAATTGACCTGTGCTTCTTGGACCTGACCTTCTAGAAGTTTTAAACACCGCCTTACACTTCCCACACGTCTTTCCTCATATTTTGCTACTCATTTACTTTCTTAAACAAACTCTATCTTCACGGCACTTGAACCCACATTTGCTGCTAACTTTAAACCTTTCCAAAGGTCATCTTTACTGATTCGTCAACACTAGAAATACTAATTCGATCCTAAACCACCGCATCATGCGATATATGATAGTTGTATCTCCAATACTATTTCACAATATCTTGCCATAAAGGCGAATTGTAGCAGATTATAACGTCGACAAACATAATACGTGCAATTAAGACCGCGACACCCTATCATAGAAGAAAGCTCCTGCACACTTGCAAATACCAAGTCTCATTACTTCTACCAGCCCACATATGACCATTCGACTGCCTTTTCCCTGCTGGGAATAAAATGTCAAATCTCTAGATCATGCACGGAGTAAACCTCCCTTCATGCCACTAACTGCTCCTACTCGTAGGCAAACATCTTACCATCACAACAATACCGCAAAATAATCGATCATAAGCATCATGGCAACCTGTGCCTAGCCTCAAGGATCTCAGAAATTCTGTTACTGATTTGAAAAGATAGAATATCCTTTCATACGGTGACTATAATAGTCCAATTAACTATACCGGGAGAATCATCCTGTACAACATTTGTAGTGCCATTATAATCCTTTAATTTTTTGATTTATAACAAGCACTCACGTCGCGTAAGATTGAGTAAGAAATATTCAAAGGCATAAGCCTCAAAGGAATCGAACTGCACGATAGGAAATCAAGAAGGGAAGTACTCCTAACAACTCTGTAGCCTCCCGAAGATAAGTACAGACACTCCGTACCGATCCGCAAGGCTCTACTAGACTTGCTCATGACTCGTGAGACCAACGGGAACCTAGGGTTCTGATAGCATGTTGTCACAACCTAAAATCCACTAAGGGTCGTGGTGGTGCCGGACACTACTATCAGGAAAGCCAACTAAAATACTCAATTAAATTCTTGTCTTAATAATTTCGAAAATACTTCTGTTATACAATTAAAACAATACCCCAATATACTCTTCAAAACAAATAATGGAATATTTAACAACATGTGAAATTTTAGAATAAAAACATAAATACATCCCCACAACCTGGTGTCACGAGTATGCGAGTTATTTTCTAAGAAATAACAAATAAGTACAATAACTGTCTGGAATACAATTGGAAAGAAGTAAATCGAATCCTGAAGGAGACTATACTAGCTGCGGAATCGCCTCGAGAAAATACAGCTCACCTAGTCTCTACGTCAACCATGTTGCTATGCTACTAAGCCACTAGCAACACAATAAACCTGCGCAACAAAAATGCACAACAAATATAGTATGAGTATAAAAACAACGTGTACTAAGAAAGTATCCCGTCTAATCTCGAAGAAGTAGAGAAGAGAGGTCGACTTTAACATTTGCTAGTGGTCAAATAATAATATACTAAATCGTGAGAAAATCATGGATTTATATAAATTGGTAAACACCTTTAACAATTAACAAATATTTCTTTTCATTTATCTTTAGCAGTTTATGTCAAGCCAAAAAGGCAATATCAACATCAAGTCTTTCAGGTATGTAGTATGAACATGCACATATCATGCCGAGGTCGACGGTCCGCTCTGACAGAAATGTAAACTATGCACTGCCGAGGGTCGAACGGCCCGAACCATAGATTCATCTATTTAATATGTCGAGGAGTTCGGCCCATTCCAAAATTTAAACACATACCCTGCTCGCGAATCATACATGCCACACAGCTACACATCAAAACTCATGCGCAAATAACCACTTAGGAATTTTTCCGGGAACACTTATCTCAATTAAAAACCAATTCCGCTTTAACAATTTAATAAAAATGGAGTTTAATCTTTTTAGAAATTTATTTACTAATTCAATGTGATCTAAGCAGTACAAGGTGACAATAAGATTTTAATTATTCCAAGTATAACATGCTTTTGGGTCCTAAACTATCTGGACAACATCATAATAGTAGCTACGCACGGACTCTCGTCACCTCGTGCATACGTAGCCCCTACAAATAGGAACACATAACCAATTAACTCACCTATGGGGACAACTCCCTCTTACAAAGTTAGAAAGGAGACTCACCTTGCTCCGAAGACCCATAACCGGCATTCTACATTCTTCCAAAGACTTGAACCCACGCACAATTCTCTAAAACTAGCCAATGTTTATACAAAAGCATTAATATATTCTAATGTACTCATTATAATCCAATTTATAACAATTCCTAACTCCGATCCGAAAGTTGACAAAAATGCACTCGGGTCCACGTGCCCGGAATCCAAAATTCCTCGAAGATAAACTTTACCCATGACCTTAGGAACTAAAATATATAATTTTCACTAAATTCCATCCCCGAAATCGTGGTTAAATTCTAATAACAATAATTTTCTAGGTCTTTCCTCAAACCCCAAGTTTTCTATAATTTTCATGCTCAAATACATACATAATTGATGTATTTAACTCAAAATAGGTGGGGATAACTTACCTTAACATTGATCACGAAAATCCCCTCTTGAAGCTCTCAAAAATCGCCCATACCAAATGAATTGGAAGAAAAATCACCATCTCCCGAGTTTTTAAAAGACTCACTTCCTCAGCTTTTTCCGCATTTGCGGCCACTTGACTGCTTCTGCAGTTCCGCAGGTGCCGTCCAAATTCCGCTTCTGCGGCTCCTTCCCAAGCCGCCCAGCTTCCGCTTCTGCGCTCCCTTTTTCGCAGGTGCAATCCTGCTTCTGCGGCTCCCTGACCGCATTTGCGGTCCCAACTCTCTTCACCCAAATCAGCATTTGTGATCTTCCTGGCCGCTTCTGTGGCTCTGCACCTGCGTCCAAATCTTCGCTGGTGCGGAAATACCAAATATCAGCTGCTTCATCTTTTCTTCAACTCCAAATTCGATCTGTTAACCACCCGGAATCCACCCGAGGCCCCCGTGACCTCAACCAAACCTACCAACAAATCCCAAAATATGTTACGGATTTGCTCGATGCCTCAAATCATATCAAACTACGCTAAAATCATGAATTACACCCCGATTCAAGCTTTATAAACTTTGAACTTTCAAACTTCTACTTCCGATGTTTAAACCTATTAAATCACGTCTGATTGATCTCGAATTTTGCACACTCGTCATATTTGACATTGCGGACCTACTCCAAATTCTGGAATCGAATTCCGACCCCGATATCAAAAAGTCCGCTTCTGGTCAAACTTCTCAAAATTCAAATTTTTATCTTTAGCTAAATGGCTTCAAAATGACCTACGAACCTCGTATTCACTTCGACTGGCTCCCAACTCTAGAATCACCATATGGAGCTACTCCCAGTCTCGGAATCCCAAACGGACATCGATAACATTGAAATACACTTCAAACCAAGCTTATAAAATTCCTTTCAAAATGCCAACTTCCACAATAGGCGCCAAAATGCTCCCGGGTCATCCAAAACACTATCCGGTTATACGCCCAAGTCCGAAATCGTACGAACTTGCTAGAACCTTCAGGTCCCGATTCTGAAGTCCTTTACTCAAAAATTCAATCCTAGTTAATTCCTTCAACTTTAAGCTTCTGAATGAGAATTCTCTTCCCAAATCGACTCCGAACTTTTCGAAGTTCTATTCCGACCACACGTACAAGTCATAACACCTAAAATGAAGCTACTTATAGCCTCAAACTACTGAACGATATGCTAGGTCTCAAAATGACCGGTCGGATCGTTACATTCTCTCCTACTTAAAGATACATTCGTCCTCGTTACAATTCTAGCACGCTCTCTTTGATCATACTTGGCTTAAACAAATTGTCTAATTACTGATTTTAGAACCTATGTGCATTTACCTTTTACCGCTTTTAATTAAGGAAATTATCTTGAAACGGGCCATGCGTACATGTACCCATTTATTTGGCGTGTCAAAATCATGTCACACGAACTTGTCCACAATTCATAATGCTTTATTATTATTAAGAAAAAATTGGCCAAAGTTAGCGAACGCATACTCCGATTTTCTTTTCTAGGAATTGTAGTCATGTCAATCGAACCTGTCCACGACCACAATAGTATATTAGAGGTCCCTGAAGCGGATAACAAATGCCAGAGTATTATTGTGCTTTTAACAATATTACTGTTGGTAATAGGCCATTTCGTGTTTTTTGTGCCTCTATTTTTTGGACAAACGTATGTACAGTATATATCTAAGAGAAAAACGAAGAATAGAACCCATGTCAATTTCACTTCAATTCCCAGATTCATAAACCTTCCCCACTAATAACCATTTCAAACCGTTGAATAGGTAGACAAAAGTCAACATAGAGCTCTAAAGAGGCCAACATAAATTTTAAAAAAAAAACATTTACAAACAAATTGCATGCATTCACACATCTATGATCTATACACTTTGGTATATCCATACCGTTTCAAGGCTTCATGACAACTTCTCAGATCAAGCAAACAGGACATTAACAATCTTAACCAAATCTAACAAGTAATAGCGGGAATCATTTCAGTCATATGTTCAAAATAAACTCAAAAGAAGTACTGTGAGAAATAAACCTTCACAAGATCATTCCAAAGCTTCCCATAAACTAAAATGTACGCACTTATCAATCAACATTGCAAAATAAACAGTTGCCACGTATTTTCAACAAGAAGGCAGATCTATTTTGAGAAAGAACAAAGTTTTTATAGCTGTAACAATGAAGATAGATTTCCAGCAATAGAAGGCAAATAGCACAAATCTACACATATACCAGCAGCAAAACAGAATGAAAGTGAAAAAAGAAGAACGACAAAACTAACCATTTGGTTTAAATACATCACTGTTCAGGTTTTCAATTAACCATTATGTGATTCATTTAAACAGCGGTAACTTTTCTACATCAAAGAGTTAATCAAAACTGATTCCAACAACAATATTACATGTTTCACTAACTCAAACCACCAAAACTCAAATCTGATTTGATCAAACATCATCAACAAACGATAAGATTCGGAATTAAAACCATATTCCAGCACAACGGAAAGAACTGAGCATCTCAAGAATTCGAGGAAGACAAAATCAAATCAGTACTAGGCAAACCACATTTAAATCGATACTAATCGATTATCCCAAACTTCTATTATACTAAAATCACACCAAAAGAATAAGAGGGAGTCAGAAACGGACCTCAATGAATGTTTCCAATTATAGAATCTCAGAAAATACAACAACTTAATTGAGCGAGACTCAAGTCTAAAATCTGAACAAGAGGGCAGCACCGAATCAAGCTCGAGCCCGCTAACAGCAGTGAACTCAACAGCCTTTCAAACAAGTTCCATTTTCCAGAAAAAAACTCAGACGAAGAGAAGATCTGAACATCTATATACTATCACTCTTTAAATGGATATCAATACCAAATCAAAAAGAAGACTAGCACACTCAACATCCTTTCTTATATATATCTATGAATTTCAAACTAAAGGATAAGGAGGAAAATGCGAAAAACAGAACACCTTTTCGAACCCAAGCTTTTCAATTTTTTTTTTAATTTTCTTTCTAATTTCTAAAAACGGAAAAATCCCCTTCGCCAATTTATATCTCCAAGCTTCTCGAACCTTCTGGCTTTATCTCTAAGAAATCCTCAAAACGAATAATTTTCTCCTCAAACAGATTTGTACCGCGTTTCACCAAATTATAAATAACAACAACAACAACAACAAAGTATAATCCCACTTAGTGGGGTCTGGGGAGGGTAGTATGTACGCAAACCTTACCCCTACCCTTGGGTAGAGAGGCTGTTTCCAAATAGACCCCCGATATCTTTCCCTCCAAGAACTTCCCACCTTGCTCTTGGGGAGACTCGAACTCACAACCCTCGGTTGGAAGTGGTGGTTATTTACCATCAGAGCAACCCCTCTTGTCTCACAAAATTATAAATAATAGAAAGAAATTGTTTTATTTTTAATTTAAGAGAGTAATTCATATGGGGCAAAAATCACGTGCTCACAAGGAACATAATTTACTTTGCACAAATTGAGAGAAAATGTAAATTGACAATTAACTGTGAATGTAAATAAAGCAAACCAAATAGAATGTATAGTTGTATTCCTTGAGCTAGGTTTCCCTCGCATTAAGTTAGTATTTCACTGGAAAGTACCCCATATTTTTGTACGTGGAAGTACGCCATAAGTAAATTGAAATAAGATTGGAAATGAGATGTTATGTTCCGCATTTTCGTACGTTGAAGTTTCATCGTAAGTTAATCGATGTAAGTTCAAGAATGAGATTTATTTTGGGATTATAAGTATTACGCTATTTCAAACAAGTGATAAGTTAATTCGTGAAGGTGCAAGGGTAAATGAATCGAAAAATGAATTTCATCGAAATTTGACATTTGGGATAAAATGCGACCCCAACTAAAATATCCGGTATTTATGAACTAGTGCCACAGAAGGTAAGACATTACCATAATAGTACGGTTATATAAAGTGTGTTAAAAGTGAGTAGTATTGTTTACCGTAAAAATAGTAACAAAAATTAAATTTGTAAATGAGATTCTAAAAATACGTGATCTATTCCCGAGCTAGTTTTAGGGGTAGTTGATGTTTGAAATGCTAAGTGTGGAAATAAGACGCGAGCTAAGACGAAGCAGTGAGAAAACCGAAGGGGTCTGTTTCCCAGGTGCGGAGCAGATCGATGGAGGCCTCGGAGCCGAGGCTTGAGCAGGGATCAAGCCATCGGGGACAATCGGGGAAGGGATAACAAGCAAAAATATAATTAAATAAGGCTCTTTATGGCCACTGCACATCTAGACGGGCGCAGAACAAATATGAAAGCGATAATTGCGAAATGGCCTCGAGCTAATGAGAACAAATTATTTAGAAGAAAAGAGAGAGAGATAGAGAGATTTATTGCACTTGTGGAGAAATAGAGAAACATCAGTTCATTACAAGGTGGAGCAAGCTCCCTTTATATAGAGGGGGCGACTCGGCTACAAGTATGTGGGGGTTAGCTACAAAGTACGGCGATGGGATGGCTTGATGTGATGCTTCAATGTTGGCTTCCTCTATCCTGGCTTCATACTTTGTTTTCCTCTGAGTTGGGCTTCGACAAGCCCCGAGGTCGAGAACAAGGTCGTGGCGTCCTACCCTCGAAATCCCGAGGCATGCTCCAAAATGTCTCTACAATGGGAAATTAAGTCCTTTGATTTCACAGTGTGCAGATAGTCTACGCGTTTCCCATATCAAAGAGGTGAGAAATGATATTAACACTTGCCTCCTCGATTTTCTTTTGGTGGTGTTATACCGATGATGTGACCCTCAGCTCATGCTTTTTGACCTCGTTCATTGCATTCTCTGATTTTTACTTCCCAATCTGTAAGTAGCGATGCCGGTTCAATTTTCATAGGTGCATTAACAGCGCTCGTCGGTCAATCTTCCAAAGTAGGGATGATCGTGCCGTAATCCCCTATAAATAGAGGGTTCCTTTGCTTGGTTTTCACCATGTCAAAGTTTCTGTTGGCTTGCTTGCTTGCCTTTTCTTTTATTATCTCCTTTTTTCTCACTTGAACATCATGCCTAGGGATTATGATCTTAAATCCGTTTGGAGGAGCTTCCTTGGACTATCTTGTGACCTTATGCCGGAGCTTCCTTTCACCGAACACAGACGTACCGTCCTGCTATCACCGTGATTGTTGATATGCTAGCCCTTGTAGTTGTTATTGCTGGGCCAAGATGATGGTGGATGGAGAGTCAGCTCCTCCCTTATGTAGATAGTTGCTCAGACTATGCACCGCTGCTCATTCTTCTACCTAATCCTGGTGTGACACTTCATCCCTATGGTTCTCTTTTTCCCAAGGGATAAGGTGGCGCCATTGGCTATTGAGGCTGAGGCCCGTCAGGTCTTCACCTTTGACTTCGGCGGGCCATGTCTCTTTTCTCTACCTCATCTGCTTCCCCTCCTTTTCCTATTCTTCATCTTCTCTAGCGGGAATTCCTTGAGGGATTGAGCTGGGAACCTATGGGAGGTGGAGATCGAAGGAGTCACCCTTAAGAATATATGCTCGAGGGCGTAGCGCCGGGGATGCAGATACCGGAGATGAACAAACTAGGGCGGACTGGGCGCCTGGGTTACATTACATGTACATCGTTCTGTACGTCCTTCCATTCCTCTACTATAGGTGTTAACTCCCGCAGGTTTATGTAATTGTATGCAGTGACCCCTCGATGGCTGCTTGTTCACAAACTTTTATGAATAAGAAATGAAATCTGTTTATCTCTACTTTCAAATTTTACGTTGTTTCTGTATGCTTTCATGCCTTTCGAGGATTCTTCAAATGTTTCCTTTTGTGTTGTTGATCGTTGATATCTAGCTTGAACGTAAGTGTTTGTCCCGATTTTTTGTCGGTCGACATGGGTTCTTTTCGATACCATCGTCATATTTTGAGGCATTGTTAGGCCGTTCTGATTGATTGGGGCTATGGAAATCCCCCGAGTTGTTCGACGATGATCCGTTGAATTCCTGGGTCTCTAGGGGTGCTGTTCCCGATGTAGGTCATCTTCGAGTATTAGGGGGTCCCTATTAGTCTGGATGTAGATGGCCCTTTAGGCTTTATAAGATAGACTGTCTACTGAGGAGCTGGTATGTATTTGGGGCGCTTCCTTGAATCTTTGTGCATCTTTCGTGATCGGAGATTCCTTCATTTACTCTTCCCTCAAAGAGAGAGTGACTTGTGAGATCAGTTGCTTGCCGTGTATTGAGTGTTGGTCATTTAGAGTTAATCGAGGCCTAAACTTTTTGGGCTTGGGTCTCTTGTCGTATAGTTCTACTAGCATGGAGATAATATGAACGACTCTTCGAGTTATGACTCCTCGTTGGAGAATGATTCCGGGGTCGAATATCGACCTGTCGATCTGTACTGAGGTTGTTGGCTTCCCGAGGCTTTCCTCGGGCAGGTGAATCGTTGCTACTTTTTGAATATATGTGGAGCATCTTCGACTTCTTCGCAACTTTACTAATTTCAAATAGCCGCCTTTACATTCTGGTATAGGGTACTGCTTCTTTCTAGGTGTGAAAGTATTGGTGTGTAGCTTTGCTTTGGCATGTCAGTTTCACCATATCCATGGAAACCACTTTGGGGCCGGCCCGACTGGGGGTCGGGGGTGCTACTCCTGCTGCTTAGGAAACAAGGGAGTTCGCTATGGAGACAACATCTTTGCTAAGGGAAGAAATATAGAGATGGAAAGGAGATGCTGTGGCTGGAACGAAGGGATAGTCCTGCAGGTGCTTTCCCCCGACGAGGATATTGCGGATTCTACTGATGGATTCCTGAACATGTATTTATATCCTTTCGCCTTTGGCTCTCCTGATAGGATTGTGCTTGAATTTTGTCTGATGTATCAGGTCACCCTATCATAGATTTATCCATCGTTCTATTGAACGATGTTGATGATGAGGTTCATTGCGGAGATCGCCGGCCTTGAATTCAAGCTTGATCACCTTGTGATGGTATATCGACCCTTTCATGATCGACGGCTGCTAAGTCTAAGGATCCTCTCATCCACGCCCTTTGTCATAGAAGACGAGGAAGGTGGGGGATCGAGAGTGGGCCAGTTTGTTTGTCCGGGTTCGGACGGCTGACATCATCCCTGCGGAGTTCTTGACATTTCCTGAAGGGTGGAATCAAGCTCATAAGTGAGACGTTTTGCACTTTTTCAGATCTCGTCTATGGCAAAAATCAACTGTAGTAACAATGTTGTTTTTCTATTGCAGCAACTTCATGGATGCCGGGGGAAATTCATGATCCGCCCGGCTGGGTCCGAAAGATGGTGACCCATTTGTTCTGTGATAAACGAAGGTGGCGAGCTGTGCTTTGAACTGATTGGGGGATGCAACACCGAGGTATGTGCACACATTGCCTTTGCTATGCCTTCGTATACCGAAGGTAACACTTTTCCCTTCCATTTTTGTTGGATTCACCGTTTCTATATATCGGGCAGTTCGTTGGGACGAGGCAATGTTGCCCTGAAAAGGGGAAGGATCTGTTGGCCTCTGGCTCGAGGGGCGGCGGCAACAACGGGGATCAGAACTTGCAATGTGAAAGAGCATTCAACGATGCTGGGCGGGCTCGTATCCCAGCGGAGGGGATGTTACCCAAGTCTATTGTTCTCGGAGTGCCCGATTCCTAGCTGGTGATTCCTTTGAGTAAGCATCTGTGCCTACACCTCTTCTAGAATCGCAGGGGAAAAATCAATAGGAGTGTGTTTTGACATTGAGGAAGTCCATCGGCTCCCTTTTGTAGTTATTTTATGCATAGTTCACATGTATCCCGCGTCCTCCTCTCTCAATTGATCCTTCTTTGTGCATGCTTGTGATAGGCTTAGGTCTGAGGTACTTTGTCAAGGGGCCAAGCTTCATAAAATTCGGGATAAGGGCAATTCCCATATGCTCCTGAGCATGGAGAGGGATTTTGAGCAGCAACGTTGGCGATATGAGGCGCACCGGAGCTCAAACGATGCGAGCTATTTGGAAGAGCATGTAATTTCCTATAGTTTCTGCATCGCTCCTTTCTGACCTTGAGGCTAATTCCGTTTAATTATACTCCGTTGTCCTCTAGGTGGGCTCCTAACTGCTGTGTTTGAAATGTATTCCCATGCTCTCTAGGCAGGCTCCTGACTTCTGAACTTGAAAGCATTCCCATGCTATCCAGGTGAGCTCCTGACTTCAACAAAAAATATAAAAACAAGGAAACTTTTCTGCCCAAGTTTGGTAGCTGGGCAAATGGGTGAGTGTTACTGAATCATAAACCAACTATTACTAAGAATTTGAAGGTTGTCCTATTATCCAGGGAGGTACTGACAACTCATATTAATTACGATCCTATGTTACATCTTCTACATGTATTACTTTTACTACATCATATTATCTACAATAATTTTTAGACTACATCCTATTATCCAGGAAGGTCCTGACAACTCCTACTTTGAATTTTATCCTAAACGTGCAAACTTTGAGACCAACTTACATTCACCTTATGTTATTCCTGAATATCTTGTATTTTAATCAAACCTCGCTTTGCGGTCAAACCTGATTACTACTTGTTTTTCCCTTTTGGAGAGTTCTTCTAGAACAACCAAAATTTTTGCCCCTGTTTCAATCAAAGAAAATTTCTTCAGTTTAAAATGGTGGTGGTTGGTTTGTGGCCTTGAACTTTGCAGCTGTTTCTCCTTTACTTACCATGATGACTGATTTCCACTCGAAGACTTTGCTTGTTCATGAACCAACCCCTTTTTCTATCGTCCTTATCACATAAAATACCCCTTTCCGGTTCAGACTCAATATCCTCTACTTGTTGAAGTGTCATCTTCTCAACCTTTGCGTCTCACAAGAATCTCACAGCATATCCATTGCTTCCCACTCCGGGTATATGTTGTTCTTTCTTGCCTTATCCAATGGCCTTGGCCTTGAGGTATGTTGCTCTCTTACTTTGTCATGATAACTTTCCTTTCCATTCGAAGACCCTGCTTATTTCTTGCCTAACCATTTCCTTTGTCATCCTTAGCATAGAACATACCTCTTCTGCATTCAAACCCTATGCCTTCTGTTGGTTGCACTGCTTCCTAACTGACATTTACCAACTCTTGTGCCTCACGTGAACCCCAAATCATGTTGAATACCACCCACAGTATGTCATTCATCTAAATTGAACACCCGGTCCCCTGACCTTGAAGTCTATTGCTCCTTCGCTTGCCATCATGACTTTGATTTCACCTTAAAAGACATTGCTTGCTATAAACTAACCAACTTCTATGTCATCCTTGTCACAGAAAATATCTCTTATCCATTCAAACCCAATACCCTCAATTTGTTGCATTACTCATGAATCGACATCTACTAAACCTTTGTGCTTCACAAGGATCCCAAAGTATGCTGATTGTTACCAGCTCAGTGTTCTTGTTATTTTTCTTGACTTGACACTTTGATATGCTAGCCAGACCCCGTTTTGTGCAATTCGAAAGCTGGTGGAACATTTGGAAGTCATTTCTCAATTGTTATAGCCAAATAGACTCTGAAAAGGGAAGTGAATGAAACAGAGGAACGGAGTGAAGGACACAGGAAAGAGATGATTCCTAAAGAGAAAACGTTCGAAGTAGAAACCTATCAGATGTGGATACCAACTCTAATGACCATGAAACGCATGCTGTAGATATTCTGCCAATCAAAGCTGATGTTCAGTTCTTGTTGTACCTTTTCATTGTGAAACTGGGCTTCAATGCTTTGCTTATCCAATCTGATTTACATTCCTTATTCGGCTTGTAGTGCCCAAAGGGTTTTCATCATCAAGTCACTCTCATTTTGTTCTTTTTCTCAACTTACCATTGCCTCAAGGTGCCTGTGAAGGTTTTCACCAATAAGACTCTTTCATTTCCTTTCTCTCAACTTACCGTTGCCTCAAGCTCCCCGTGAAGGTTTTCATTAATAAGACTCTCCCATTTTTATTTCTCTCAGCTTTCATTGCCTTGCGGTATCCGTGAGGGTTTTCATCAATAAGACCCTCTCAATTTCATTTTCCTGATTTGGATCGGAATGCTGCCCCTGACATGATTCACCTCTACTTGCTCGCTTGGCATTTCTCGAAGTGTGATAAGAAGGTCTTTCTTTGGACTGTAATGTGGTCTTTTGGACGGGGCTAGAAAGAAAGGGTATAAAAGACTCAAAGACAACTTCGAAATAGATTAATATTACAACTTTCGGAATCATATCCTTCGCAACAACCACAACTTCTGCCCTAGTTTCTTGCTCGGGGACTTTTGGATTTTTTTTTGGTGTGACTGAACCTCAGGAAAGGCTGCCTACGTACCCTTTCGGGATCAAGTCAAACGTAGTTCACGTGATGGAGTTTTACTTTGTTTTATGATTTTTCTTTCTCTTCTTTTTCTTTTCTTTTCAGTTTTTATTTTTCTCTTCATTTCTCTTGTTTTTCCTTTCTTTTTTTTTTTGTTTATCTTTTTCTTTCTTTTCTTCCTTCTTTTACATTTATGTACTCATCTTCGGCACTTGCGTTGTTTAGTTGTGCCATTGACTCCGAAAGAGGGGTGTGAAAGAAACAAACAGGGCTCAAAAGGGGTGACAAGAGATAAAGTGTTTAGATAGCAGAACAAAATGCCTTCGTTATTTAATCCTCAGAATATTCCAAATGCAAATAAATAGAATTAAACACAGAAATTATACATAGTATCTCTTGACCGCGTCGGAATTGTTGGCCATTTTTACATATTTCCCTTCTGTTAAATATAATGCACCATTGGACAACACTCTCGCTCTCATTATCGTGAATGACACCCTATCAATTTGGCAAACTTTCCTTTAGGATTTCTGTATGTTCTATATGTCCCAGTTTCACATGGTTAGGGCGTCAAACAATCTCAAAACGTCCAAATCTTTTCTTATTTCCCTCAATTGTCCCCATCGTCTTCAAAATGGTTTCATTACTTTCCGCCTAACTTTTTAAGATCGGACTTAGAATTATGTGTGCATTCATGTTACTAGAACAAACATTAGACAAAAGACAAAACAAAAGGATAAAAACGAACTAAACAAAGAGAATGATTGCAAGTAACAAAAGATTGAAATTTGTATTAAACAAACGATGAAACAGTTCGAATAACAAAGCAAGCAAAACAAACTGGAGTACACCCTAGAATGAAACTGCAACAAACCTGGACAACACTAAACAAACTACTACGACTAAAGAAGCTATACAAAATGAAAGGATAAGAGGGTTTGATCTCAAGACGATATCCGAATTACAGCCCTGAAAATAACCTGAACAACAGAAATGACAACAAAATGGACCACCAAAGCTCCTCCCCGACTGACCTAGGAATGGAGCGTCTTTCCAATTACCAAGCACGACATCTTAGCCACTGAATTCTGCATTACCAACACTAGGAACTTCACAAGTCTTCATTACATTGTCCTTAACAAGTTGATTTTAGCCTCCGAGGCTCTCAGAGAATTCTCACATTCCTTTTCAAAATAAATCATACCCACCACGTTATCTCATTATGCGTAGTCAATGGATTTTGGGTGGTGTCCGGTGCATCTGAATTTTGTACGACAATGTCAACTACGTCAATAAGGTCATGAATTGCTTTCTTCGGCTTCCAACACTTTTTCCGTGTCATGCCCAGAGCATCTGAGCAATATGCGCACTTTAGAGAAAATCACATTTCTTTGACAGAGGGTTTGGCATTTTTATCTGAATCGGCTTCAGCATGCCCAATTGCTTCAACTTTCAGAACAAGCTGACATATGATTCTCCAACAGGGGTGAGAGACTTTTCTTGTTTCAACAAACTCTCATTCCTAAAATCCCGATTTGGCCTAAAACCTGACCCAAGGGGTTTTCGGTATGCTCGTGGGGGTGGATAGGCATTTTGTGGAGCTGGCTACTTGGAAAGTGAAGTATGTCTTTGGGAGTCCCGTGGAGAGAAGTAACATTGGGGAAGGTCATCCAGTGCACGAGGATATTCACGGGTATGATGTCGAGGTTGGAAATGTTGATCAGGAGAGCCCTTTGGATCATGTTTTCTATTTTTCATTCTTCTTTCCAAGCTTACCGCGATGTCTTGAATGTATTTCGAGCAACTCATGATTTTTCCTGACTTGATTCCCTCTTCCACCAGCTCCCCCAATTTTAACACAACATTGAAGGTCTTTCCCAAGGCTAGGATAAAATGATTGAAGTAGGTAGGCCCCTGGGTTTGTATAGAAAGCTCAACCATATTTTCTTCGCCAATCAGGGTATTGATTTGATCAGCCTGCTCCCTCCATCTGAGCCCAAACTCTCAAAATATTTCCTCAGGCTTCTTTTCCATTCTAGATAGGGAGGAGCGGTCTGGGGTAACGCCTGATTTGCATTGAAATTATCAAAAAACATCTCGAGCCATATCATCCCATATATGCAGCTTACCGACACCTTGATGAGTATGCCATTTAAAAGCTGCCCCGATCAGGCTCTCACTTAAATATGCCATTAGAAGTTCGTCTTTCCCGCCAACATTTCTCATTTCCCTGCAATAACTCCTCAGGTGGGCTACTAGAACTCCAAAACCATCATACAATCTGAATTTTGGTATTTTGAACCCTATGGGTAGGTGAATGTTAGGAGACATGGACGGTTCTTTCAGTTTCCTTGGTTTCTTGTCTATACCTTCTCTTCGTGTGCACTTTTTTTAACATAAGGCTCACCCTGCGGGCCTTGCTTATGCGAGTTGGAAACCTTATGAGAAACCTCGGAGGGATAATGTTGGGCATCATGAGCTCTGGGTAGCTGTTCTTTGTCGAGAATAGTGAATGTGACCGGAGGACGCTTTTGGGAAAAGATAGTTGGATGACGAGTGATGGAGCTGCCAGAGTGGTTGGGAAAGTTGTCATAAGTGGGTAGATATGGAGAGTATTGAAGATTATCTAGCATTGTGTTCAATATTTTGGTAAGGACAGCGTTTAGGAGGTTGGGTAGTGGTGGGTGTGGTGCTTTCCCAGTCATCCATGCCCGATACATTTCTACTACATGCTGTCTCAACATTTTTACCTCTTCTACCAACCCATTGTCCTGTTCAACTGGCTGCTTTCAGGTAACGGTACCGGTACCGGTACCAACCCACTCACTTATGCTGTTTTCTGCCATTGTATTTTGCCTTTGTGTTGCAAGGAAGTGTTACTTTTGAACCACAAACCAACCACCTTTCTGAAATGACATGCCAAAATGAAACCATCATGTTAGCGTTAGGGCGTTTAACACATTGGTAATTGCACATTTGGAGATGAATTCACCTAAGCAGTTGACAGTCTCTATTATGTTTTTGCTCGACGGCTTGCGCCATTCCGGCTTTCTTTATTCCCAATTGCAACTTTTTTTTTGTTTTTCTCTTTTCTTTCTTTCTCTCTTTTTTGTTCTTGCCTTTGCTTTCCTATGTTTGTATTCTCTCATTCCCTCTTGCTTTGGCATTGTTCCTTTCTTTTGGTTCTCTGTTTTCGCTCATTTGGTTTTCTTTCCTCTCTTGTTTTTCACCCTTTTTCTTTCATTTCCTTTTTGTTTTTCCTCTGCGTTCTTTTTTCTCACTTTTTCTTATTTTTCTGCTCTTTTTTTATTTGGTTATGGTCGAATCCTATGAAGATTGCCTACGTATCATGACGCCGGATGAATCAGACCAAGCGTAATTCTTGCAGATAAAAGGTAAATAACAATAAGATATTTTTTGGAATTTTCAAATTTTCATAAAAAACAAACTTTGATTACAAAGGTTTAAAAAATGACCAAACTAACACACTTTGACGAAAAGAAGAAATACAGACTCAAAAATCAAACAACCCACATACTCTAGTCAAAAGAAATACCAATTAAAAAACAGACTGACAGATTCCTTCCCCTATATGCCAATTTTAACCAAATAAATATTTTTGCAAACGTGGCCCCTTCTCAATTTCAAATGAATTTTGAGGCCAGGGAGGATTTTTTTATGACACTTCACAAACTTGTCCGTTCTTTACGAAAATAGCCTTTCGACAACTGAAAGATACTAGCTATCTTGGCATGAACGGTTTAAGATACTGCCGAAGATGGCTCGGCTTATTTTGACCAAAACTCCAAGCGGTATTCTGACTCTTTTTCTTGGTTTTCAAACTAAAATAAAAGACTTGGGTTCACAAACACTGCCTTTTAGCACCTCAAAAATGAAGGTTTTTTAGGCCACGTTGGCTGACCGGCCAAAACCTTGAAAAAATGACCAAATGGTGGCTGTTCTTGCAAAAGCAGCCTTCTAGCATCCTTTTCAGAAACATTCATATATTTTTGAAAAGAACGGCTTCACCCAACTTATTCGTAACAATAATTAAAATTTTGATATTTGTTGGCTATTTTTGCAAAGTGGGAGGTTGGGCCCGATGAGGATTGCCTACGTATTTCACATCGGGTGAGAATCAAACCTACGTATTCTGGGAAAATCAAACAAACTATTTTTGAAAACAACTCTTTTCTTTTTCATTTTCCATGGCAAGAGAAACTATTTTCCTTTTCCATTTTTTGAAAACAAGACAAAATAAAGACTATTTTTCTTTTTATTTTTCAATAAACAATAAATAAGATAAAAATAAAAAAAGGGATTTTTTTTCTTTTTTTTTAGCTTTTTGAGTAAAACAAACTATCTAAAAATAAAACATGTTTCATTATTTTTGTTTTCTCAAAATTTTCGCAGAGTTTCGACAGTATTTGGCCTCTGGTTGTTTTCTAAAAATAGTCAATTACTGTTATTTCTCTCATTTTCTCCTTTTCTAAATTTTTCAATATTCAGAAACCAGTGAGAATACAGGTCCGAACAAATAAATGCACAAAAAACAAGTAGGATGCATCAAGATGGTCTTTTTCATTTCGGGTTGCTTGTCCTTGATAGACCCGACCCTGTGTTGAGCCCCCTAAGCCAAATGCACATGATGCAAAGAAGCATTTCTACTAGAGATCCGGCATGAAGTCCAGTTATTCTAGGTTCAAAACTTGGGTATGTGTTCTAAACAGTGTACCCAAGCGGACAACTCGAGTCGAGGAGGGAGCTACGTACCGGGGACCCACAAGATCGTCCGGCTTTGTAATTTATCCGAGCCTCTTTTTTATTTCAGGGTATTACACTAGTAGAATAGGGAGTCTCAACAAGCAAGCACATCCCTGGAGGTTGGGCCCGATGAGGATTTCCTACGTATCTCACATCGGGTGAGAATCAAACCTACGTATTCTGGGCAAATCAAACAAACTATTTTTGAAAACAAGACTCTTTTCTTTTTCATTTTCCATGGCAAGACAAACTATTTTTCCTTTTCCATTTTTTGAAAACAAGACAAAATAAAGACTCTTTTTCTTTTTATTTTTCAATAAACAATAAACAAGATAAAAATAAAAAAGGGATTTTTCCCCTTTTTTTTTTTTGCTTTTTGAGTAAAACAAACTATCTAAAAATAAAACATTTTCCATTATTTTTGTTTCTCAAAATTTTCGCAGAGTTTCGACAGTATTTGGGCGCTGGTTTTTTTCTAAAAATAGTCAATTACTGTCATTTCTCTCCTTTCCTCCTTTTCTAATTTTTTCAATATTCAAAAACCGGTGAGCATACATGTCCGAACAAATAAATGCACAAAAAATAAGTAGGATGCATCAAGATAGTCTTTTTCATTTCAGGTTGCTTGTCCTTGATAGATCCGACCCTGTGTTGAGCCCCCTAAGCCAAATGCACATGATGCAAAGAAGCATTTCTACTAGAGATCCGGCATGAAGTCCAGTTATTCTAGGTTCAAAACTTGGGTATGTGTTCTAAACAGTGTACCCAAGCGGACAACTCGAGTCGAGGAGGGAGCTACGTACCGGGGACCCACAAGATCGTCCGGCTTTGTAATTTATCCGAGCCTCTTTTTTATTTCAGGGTATTACACTAGTAGAATAGGGAGTCTCAACAAGCAAGCACATCCCTGGAGGTTGGGCCCGATGAGGATTTCCTACGTATCTCACATCGGGTGAGAATCAAACCTACGTATTCTGGGCAAATCAAACAAACTATTTTTGAAAACAAGACTCTTTTCTTTTTCATTTTCCATGGCAAGACAAACTATTTTTCCTTCTCCATTTTTTGAAAACAAGACAAAATAAAGACTCTTTTTCTTTTTATTTTTCAATAAACAATAAACAAGTTAAAAATTAAAAAAGGGATTTTTTTTCCTTTTTTTTGCTTTTTGAGTAAAACAAATTATCTAAAAATAAAACATTTTTCATTATTTTTGTTTCTCAAAATTTTCGCAGAGTTTCGACAGTATTTGGGCGCTGGTTTTTTTCTAAAAATAGTCAATTACTGTTATTTCTCTCCTTTCCTCCTTTTCTAAATTTTTCAATATTCAAAAACCGGTGATCATACAGGTCCGAACAAATAAATGCACAAAAAATAAGTAGGATGCTTTAAGATGGTCTTTTTCATTTCGGGTTGCTTGTCCTTGATAGACCCGACCCTGTGTTGAGCCCCCTATGCAAAATGCACATGATGCAAAGAAGCGTTTCTACTAGAGATCCGGCATGAAGTCAAGTTATTCTATGTTCAAAACTTGGGTATGTGTTCTAAATAGTGTACCCAAGCGGACAACTCGAGTCGAGGAGGGGGCTACGTACCGGGGACCCACAAGATCGTTTAGCTTTGTAATTTATCCGAGCCTCTTTTTTATTTCAGGGTATTACACTAATAGAATAGGGAGTCTTATCAAGTAAGCACATCCCTGGAGGTGAGAAGAGAAGGTTTTTGGCACCTTTTACATACAATTCAGATAATATCAAAGCGGTAAACATTTAGCACTTTTTAGCATGAAACATGTTGAAAAATTAGATAACGCCAAATGCAACAATAATTCTAAGCTCAAATTCTTAAACCCTGAACCGAAGTTCTGGGTTTGTATCCCCACAAGAGTCGCAAGAGCTGTCATACCTCCTTTTTCACTACACCCGCAAGGGCATAAATGAGTTTTTCCAATTAAAGGACAATCGGAACAAGATTTATTATTAATGCCACTTGGGAGATTAATGGTGTCCCAAGTCACCGGTTGAATTCCGAACTGAGGAAAACACGACTCTGTTAACACTCCTTGAACCAGAAATCCGAGTAAGAAATTCTGTTAACCCGGGAGAAGGTGTTAGGCATTCCCGGGTTCCGTGATTTTAGCTGGGTTGCTCAACTGTTATATTTGGATTTATCTCATTTAAACACATGTTTTAGCATATGCCTTTTATAATTTTAAATCGCTTTTAATATTGATATTTTTAACAAGAATTGCAACGTCGTGAAAACTCATCTCAAACCATGTCATATCAATGCACCGGTGGTTGTTGACACATTTCTACTTTGTTGAGATTTAGATTTGGGTCACATAAATGCGCACCCGAGTTTAGGAAGGTAAATTATTAACATATGCACCTAAAGAGACTAACGTGTTATTATTTTGGAGAAAGCCGTGAAATTCGCTAAACGGCTCATCCCAAAATCTAAGGAGCAATTCAAGTTTAAATAAAATGAGGGCCATGCAAGTGTCATTTTTGTTTGGCATGGCGCACCTCAACTACTCTAGTTAAATGGGTATTCTAAACTTGGTTTTGAGAGCCATAAATTATAACTCGCCTAATATGGCATGTCTCGAATCTAATAGTTCAAGAAAATCAGTGAGTTGCTATCAATGAAGAAAGATCTTTAACTAAACATATAAAAGAAAGTAAGGCTGTATCCGATTCCGGTTCTGGGTCTATTTGGGTCTGCGGTTCCGGTTCTGGCGGTTCCGGCGGTTCTGGCAGTTCCGGTTCTGGCGGTTCTGAAGGTGAAACCGGCCCGTGACGGTTCCAGGTACCATGCGGTTCCGGTTTTGGCGGTTCTGAATTTTTTTTAAAAATCAATATCTTGTATATTAGTCATTAGTATATTTTAAAATATATTTTATATGGTGTACTATGTTGTTAGTATAGTATATATTGTGTAGAAGTAGTGTATATTTTGTATATAAGTAGTATATATTGTATTTAAGTAGTATATATTGTATATAAGTAGTGTATATTATGTTGTAGTTAGTAATTAGTATAAATTGCATATAAGTAGTATATATTGATAAAAGAATGTTGTCATTAGTATATTGTGTTGTATGTTATATATTGTATGTTATATAAATACTCAAGGATTGATATCGAAGTAAAGACAAAGAAATATTGAGACAAAAGATAGTCAAGGATATGATAAAGAGCATATTTATTGACCAAAATGGCATATCTTTCTTAGTCTTCCTTCCCCCAATGGAATGAGCACAACATGGTACTAATACCCCCAATAAGAGGAAAAAAAACTAAAAGAAGACGTGCCAATGTACAAGTTACATCATAATTTATGCATTATTTCTAACAAACCGTCAAGGTTGGGAGGTGGTTGTGTTGGCGGTGGTGGAAATGAAGCTTGTTCATCACCACTTCCAGGTGAAGTTGCTTCCTGTGCAAGTTCTGCTATCATTTCTTCATACGCCTCATCTATTTCTGGTTGTGATTCTGCTAGGCCAAAGTTCCTTCTTTCTGCGTGGATCCAATCTCGAAAAAACACTGATTTTTCCAAGCTCTCCCGCATCGACGCTCTGTGATCACCTATTTCTAGTCTTGCTTGACTAATAGCGCTCTCCGATGCAACAGTTGACGCTTGAATCGACAGAACATCCCGAGCCATCCTTGCAAGAACGGAAAAATGCTTTTTCCTTGTCTTCCACCATTCCAAAAGGTCGAAAGAGCCGTCTGAATTCTCCTTTTCTAGTCCCTGTGACAAATAAACTTGAAGCTCATTTAGATGGGAAATTTCATCTAAATTATCACCTTGAGTACCCCTGAACTTCGTCCACGATTTAAGAGCTGTTAAGCCAGCAACTCTTTTAGACGATTATGATGTAGACGAAGTAGGGGTTGGAATATTTGGCCTAGCCTGCTCTAACGCCTGTTTATAAGCATTATAAACAGTTTGAGCATTAACTTTAATTGATGCTTTCGCATCAGCTAGTGTATCAATTTCTACTTCTGAAAGATCTAAAGATCGATAAATAGTATAATACCAAAAGTGAGGACCTCCTAATTTCATAGTTGGATTTAACATAGTAGATACACCAAAAAGAGGAGGGATTGGAAAAAAATATTTTTTAAACTTTTTTTTCATTTTATTTATTCCAAGTTTATAAATGTCCCCTCCCTCGATAAAATCAACAAACAAATTAGCAAGTGCGGCAATATAAACTAAGCAGTTAGAAATAGTCGAATAATATTGTCCAGAAAAAGTATTTGTAGCCACATGAAAATGTTCTAAAAAATCTAAAAGAATTTTAACATTAGTCCAATCTTGGGTAGTTAGCATTTCATCATCATTCTCACCACAATCCCGAGAATTATACGTAGCGTTAATTGGGTTTCTATATTCATACGCTACTACTAATCTTTCGTACATGTAATTCCACCTAGTCGGACAAGGTTTAGGAACCTTTCTTTCTCTAAGGCCATATTCGTCACATTTTTTAAAATATGTCTACTTCTACGGTTTGAATAAAACAGCCAATTAAGATCCATTTTCACCTTTTCAATTTTTATGTTTAATATTCGCATACCATCACCAACAATTAAATGATAAATATGATAAATACATCTAACATGGAAAATATTAGTAAATGCAGGATTAATTGTTTTTGTTAGCATGCCAAGTGCACTAGTGTTGCTAGAAGCATTATCCATAGAAATTGACATTATTTTATTCTAAAGCAAAAATATCTGCATACATCTGAAACAGTGTTATCTATAAACCTACCCGTGTGCCGTAAATTAATTATTCTATATGCAATTATGCATTTTTGCATTGTCCAGTCTTCGTCTATCCAATGACTTGTTACAGTTAGATAATCACAATTATTTCCACTTCTACCAATATCAGTTGTAATAGATGTTAGATAATACGCTTAACGCTAGAGGGGGGGGGGGTGAATAGCGTTATAATAAAAATTAGCGTAAACTTGCGGAATTTAAAAACTTGCGGGAAAAATAAGTGCGGAAATTAAATGCAATAAAGAACAAATGCACCGATGTATTCTGGTTCACCACAACAAGTGGCTAGTCTAGTCCCCGAGAGACTCTCTCGAGATTTTCCACTAACTTGTCAAGCTTACGGGTGCTTGTCTGCCAGTCATTCCAAAATTCAATCCCAGATTTTACGCTTGACAATCGATTATTTAGAATCCATAATCGATTACTGGCAACGTTCAAAAAATCCTTTCCAGATTTTACCAAAAACAATCGATTGTCCAGAATCAACAATCGATTACTCAGCAATGTTCAAAAAATCTTTTCAAGATTTTAATTAAAACAATCGATTATACAAAATCAATAATCGATTACCTGACGGTATTTGAAAACTTTACAACAACGGTCAGCTTCACAATCGATTGTACAAAGTTAACAATCGATTATTTATTAGTTTTTGAAAAACATTTTAGACACTGCCTCTTGACAATCGATTGCACAAAGATAACAATCGATTATTTAATAACTTTGAAAAGTCTGGAAGACACTGTCTCAACACAATCGATTGTCATATGTTCACAATCGATTATTTTGTGACTTTGAAAAATCTGATGGACACTGTCTCTTCACAATCGATTGTCATTAACTTCACAATCGATTATTTTGAGCGTTGAAAGACTTTGATGGACACTGCCTCATCACAATCGATTGTCATAAGGTTCACAATCGATTGTCATGCAGGTTTTGAAAAACCTGATGCTCACTGCCTTAACACAATCGATTGTCATTAGTTCACAATCGATTGTCATGCAGTCTTGGCTTAGCATAATCGATTATCATAAGTACATAATCGATTATCCTAGTCCAGATTTTAGAGGCATGTTTAAAAATCATTTTGACTAAAGTAAATATGCATGATTTAAAATCATTTAGCATCAAATTAAATATGCATGATTTTGTAAAAATAATTTTACGAGAGAAGCCATGTCATGAGTCAAGTTGTCGGATCAAGATCACAATTAAGAACGACTCATGTAAAACTATAAAACTTGGTCTTGTGCTTGAATCTCGTTATATATATCAATTGTGCGCTTGTACTTGAGCTTCGTCATATGTCAATTTGCGCTTGTTTGTCATTCATCATAACCTATACATATGAACACACGTTTTAGTATAATGCTTTGAGAACGTGTTTCCAACAATTTCCCCCTTTTTGATAATGGCAAACTTTAAGCGGGATATGCAAATTAGACAATTCATAATGACGATTTAAGACAAGTAAATATATGCAACAAGTATGCAAAATTAGTTCCCCCTCAATATATGAATTCCCCCTCAATTAATAAGAATTGAGAGTGCATACCCGTTAATAAGAATTGAGAGTGCATACCCGTTATCTTTCCCCTTTTGCCATTAGCAAAAAAAATGTAATAAGATGCCAAAGATGTAAATAAAGCTTGTTTATTTATTGGAAAGAGAAAACAATTACATAAGGAGGGGACAATAAAACATATCACAATAGAACCAAAACAAACAAAGAAATCATTCATCATCATTTCCCGCCTCATCATCCGGCACTGCTTCGAAGGGAAAAAGACCCGCATATGGATAATGAACATGGTCAAAATATCCATGGATCTCATGAGTCAATTGACCAACAGAGGTGTTCAAGGAAGCAATTTGGTCGGAAATGGATTGAAGAGTGGGCTCTTGAGGCGGACGAGTTCGACGGGTTGGAGGAGGAACAGGCGCTGCATGATCACCGTCATGATGAAAGGAGGATTCTGAAATTTCCCACTTCTTGGTACTCTTTTTGAGAGGACCGTTGGAAGTGATGAATCCGGAGGCTTCAAGAAAATTCATGATGAGGAGAGCATAAGGAAGAGGCCTATCATCTCCGATAGCGTCACGCATGTGAATCTTGACAAACCGACACCAATTGATGTTAGCTCTGGTTATTATGGCATGCATGAGCTTGGTGTCCTCTTGGGAAATGGTGGTATGGTTATGCTTACGAGGCTTGAGGACTCGGGTGATGAAATAGAAAATTAACCGATAATTGGGATCCATTCCCGTAATTGTAGGACGACGGGAAGAAAGATTTGGATCATAAGAAGTAAGTCCGGTTTGATGTAGGAGGACTGTTTCATCAAAAAGGGCTCCGGCCTCTCCGGTGTACCGAAAAATGTCTTCACCATTATGAGGAAGACGGGCAATGGTATGAAGGTTTTCATCGGAAAGAAGAATTTGAACACCATTTATATTTGTCACAAGCTCACCGTCGTCATCCTCATGAAGGTTGGAGTAAAATGCTTGAATCAATGTAGTATTGATGTAAGGATGGGTAAGAAGTAAGAAGTCAAGAAGTTGACAATTTTTGAGCATATTTGCAGCAGGGCCATAAGATTCAAGATACTTGTTGGTTGAAAAGCGGGGAGGAAGAATGTCGCGCTTTTCAAATTTTGTTAAAAATCGAGTAAGCTCGATGTCAGAATTAAAATATAGAACGGAACCATCTTGATAGGGATAGTTTGGAGCAGTAGAGGAGGATGCACCATGCCTAGCAGAACGGGAACGTTTGGAGTGACGGCCCGACATTTTCACTGAGTATTGCTGGAATTTGCAAGAGACTTGAAAGAATTTTGATAGTTTGAGAGCTAAAGTTGATGCTTAAGTGAATAAAAATGAACATATATGGAACCTATTTATAGAGGGGAGAAAGGCATTTCATTAATGGAAGAATTCTGCTGAAAATTGAAAGCTAAAACGGTTAGAACCGGTAAAGAATAAATTGCACTGACCGTTTGACAATCGATTGTTGTAATGAGATAATCGATTGTCATTAAGATTTGACTGAATCTCGGAACTGACACAAATCGATTGCAGAATCAAATGGTAAAATTTTTTTTGAATTACTGACATGAAATAATCGATTGTCAAAATATGGTAGTCGATTGTTATGTTACAGTGAGCACAGAAATTTTCTGATTTTGAGAATAATCGATTATATTTGAAACAATCGATTGTTTTGGAAAAGCATTGCTGAATGGCTGAGACGGAAATCAATTTTGCAGTTAAAGAATCAATTATTTAACAAAACTGCATAATAAACATAAACAATAAACAATCGATTAGTGATACTGCTAATCGATTTTCTGCACAGTAAGATAATCGTTTATTTGCTTGGAACAATCGATTGTTCTGTGCCAAAACGTAATAATTCCCCCTACCTTTAGGGTGATACCTGCAAAATAGAATTAAACGTCTCCGACGCTCAAGTCAGTAATTAAAATATAAATGCAACCTAAAATGTATGCATTTAGATCAACGTTTACCCGCATTCAATACTTCATTTGGACATGATTTATATTTAGCACAACGTTAAACGCTAAATATTTTATCAAGTCTACTAGCAATAAGGTAAAGTGAGGAACGATCATACCTGTGTAGTTCTTGGTATTGCTCGTCTTACCTTTCACATTTCTGTCAAGATGGTCATCTAAATTCATTGAAGTGACCATTGGTTTGGTGTTGCTCTTTTCGAATTGATTTGGCGACTCCTTGCGACATTTAGATGGACAAATGAAAGTTCCCTCTTTCATTTGCTTAATTTGCAGCTCCAAGAAGAAATTAAGCTTGTCTATCAATGATATCTCAAATGCGATTTACAGATTCCTTGCATGACACTTATTAGTTGCTCCAAAGTAATACAAATATTTTCTATGATATCATTTTCCACAAGATTTGGAATGCAAGATATTAGTGGCATGAGAGTTTAAAGAAAATAACATCGCCAATATAGAGAGTTGTTTTGAAATTCTGTCATAAAAAAGATAGTAAACTTCATGAAATCTATTTCCCCTTAATCAGAAATTTATCAAGACATACCAACAAGACATAGATATACCAATTGTTATAAAACAATGATAAACCCATTTGTTGGATGACATAACAAGTGTACCAAAAGTTATTTTATTAACAGTGATACAAATTTTTATTTTTAGTAAAGCATATTACAAACGAGTGTTGACTGTTAACAATTCAACCATACATCGAATTTTGAAGAACATACCAACCATTATCCAGACCAAAGGATGTGTTCATCAAGAGACGATTTTTAACAGAAGGATTTTTGTCAATTGTTAGAAACATGAGACATCTCAATTATTTTTCAAAACTGAGGATAGCATTCATCAAAAACATGAGTGAAAACTTTTTGAAGAATATGCTAATAGATAATACACACCACACAGTATACTAACAGTTATTTAAACCACAGATAGCAATTATCAAATCATGAATGAAATGATTTTATTAAGCTAACTGTTAATACATATCAACAGTTTTGATCTTTTAAAAGCAGATAACTAACAAGTAAACTAATTGACACCAGTTGTCATTTAACAACACGTTTTCAACATATGAATCAACAAGGCTAATTGATATTGATTGTTGACAAGGATATCTCAATTGTTAACGCACATCAACTATTACGACTAAGCTTATCAAAGATTCAACAATAGGGGAACCAAATTAACAACAAATAAGTTAATATTGGTTGCTAGCACATATCAACAATTCAGTTTTTGTCAAAAAGGATAACTAACCGAAATTTCCTCTTGATGCAATGAGGTGTCGTGCTCGGTGCATCTACTACAATACTGTAGCCTTTCAAGCACACCTGCAAAACAGATTAATGATCTTTTGGTACCCATGCCATTTTGGGTCCTTGGGGGTTAGGCATATCATAATGATGCGATTGAGTGATATGTCTATGTCGTGTAAAACATGCAGGAGCAATATGACCAATACGTCTACAATAATGATAAGTCACGTTGGGGTTATGCATCCTTCTAGGTTCATAGTAACTTGACGGACGAAAATGGTTTACTCTATTTTCAGCATTATGACTATTGCGCGCTTTATGAACATCATTTCTCCTACTATGAGCAGCATTTCTAGAATAATTATTTCTACGTTGGAAATCATTTCTAGGTGCTCTAAAGGGTTCAAAATTCCTTCTAGTATTTGGCCTATAATATGCATCATTTCTAGGGTAGTTATTTCTAGGTGGTAAGTCATTGCTAGGTCTTCTAAAATGTTCAACATTTAGTCTAGCATGCGTATTGGTTCTAGGATTGTTATTTCTAGGATAAGCATTTTTATTATTAGTCCTAGGTTGAGCGTTAGGTTGTTGGGGTTTAGCTTCAACCTTTTCTTTAGGCTCATTCGTAAACCCTATGCCATGCTTGGTTGACTTCAAATTATCAAGAACATCATTCAAATTTTTGTGCGAAGAATTAAACTTATCTAATGTGCCTTTAAGCCTTTCTACTTCATTTTTGAGATGCAAGCAAGAAGTACACTTTCTAATAGAGCTTTCGGGCTTATCGGCGCTTCTTTTTTCCGAAAAACTTGTTTTCCTCTTTCAACTTCTCATTTTCTAAAACCAGTTTTTCAAAATCTTTTTCTTTTAGAGAGAGTTGTTTTTGAAAATCTTTTTCTTGCAACGACAGAGTTTTCTGCAAATCTTTAATAGTCTTGGAAGCATCAACAAACTCACTATGTAATTTATTATAAGCATTTTGCATTTCTTCAAGCGAGTGAGAGTTGGACGTACTTACCTCTTCTTCTTCGTTTGCCATGAGACATTGGCCAGTTGATTCATCATATGAGCTGTCCGCTTTTTGAGGCATGCTTTCATACATTTCCTCCAGCTTATCCCACATCTCTTTGGCGGTTTTATAGTGGGAAATTTTCTGATAGTCTTCCTGATTCAAGGCGCTATATAACATATTTATTGCATTAGTGTTGTATTTACTTACCTTGGCTTTCCCAACTTTTGTTGTCATTTGATCACCATGCTTGATGATTTGCCATAGATAAAAGTTGTTGGCTGTGATGAAAATTCTCATCCGATCTTTCCAATATAAGTAATTATTTCCATCAAATATTGGGGGCAACATGTTAAAATCACCTTCACCTATTCCTGCAAAAGAGTCACGAGTAGAAGCCATGGATGGTTCTCTCAAACTGTTAAGCCTTCAGAGAGTTGGGCTCTGATACCAATTGTTAGATAATACGCTTAACGCTAGAGGGGGGGTGAATAGCATTATAATAAAAATTAGCGTAAACTTGCGGAATTTAAAAACTTGCGGGAAAAATAAGTGCGGAAATTAAATGCAATAAAGAACAAATGCACCGATGTATTCTGGTTCACCACAACAAGTGGCTAGTCCAGTCCCCGAGAGACTCTCTCAAGATTTTCCACTAACTTGTCAAGCTTACGGGTGCTCAACAAACCTTTACAACTTAAGGACACAAGCCTTAACACCTTTGCTCGGAGATACAACACTCCAAGACTTCACTGTTAAGCTTATGGGTGCCTAACCAACCTTTACAATCTGAGGACACAAGCCTCAACAATCTTGCTCGGAGATACAACACTCCAAGACTTCGACCAAGGAAACACAAGTTCCTTACAACAAGAGAATCACAATTCTCTTCAAGTGTACAAAACACTAAACACTCAAACAAAACACTCCTTAATGAGTAGATATGAGTAAAAGAAGTAAGCTCAAGATCACAACAACTATGGACAAGACTTTGGCTCTCAAAAGCTTTATGAAATAAATATAAAATGATAAACAATAGTATGCAAGCTTATAGCAATAGTATGATCAGTTATTGTGTTTAAAACACTGAAATGAAGCTGTATTTATAGTTGATAAACTTGGCATTACCGTTGCCTAATTGCCAATTAAGAGTTGCTGATTTTACTGAGTGACAATCGATTGTCAAAGAGCCACAATCGATTGTCTGCCAGTCATTCCAAAATTCAATCCCAGATTTTACGCTTGACAATCGATTATTTAGAATCCATAATCGATTACTGGCAACGTTCAAAAAATCCTTTCCAGATTTTACCAAAAACAATCGATTGTCCAGAATCAACAATCGATTACTCAGCAACGTTCAAAAAATCTTTTCAAGATTTTAATTAAAACAATCGATTATACAAAATCAATAATCGATTACCTGATGGTATTTGAAACTTTACGACAACGGTCAGCTTCACAATCGATTGTACAAAGTTAACAATCGATTATTTATTAGTTTTTGAAAAACATTTTAGACACTGCCTCCTGACAATCGATTGCACAAAGATAACAATCGATTGTTTAATAACTTTGAAAAGTCTGGAAGACACTGTCTCAACACAATCGATTGTCATATGTTCACAATCGATTATTTTGTGACTTTGAAAAATCTGATGGACACTGTCTCTTCACAATCGATTGTCATTAACTTCACAATCGATTATTTTGAGTGTTGAAAAACTTTGATGGACACTGCCTCATCACAATCGATTGTCATAAGGTTCACAATCGATTGTCATGCAGGTTTTGAAAAACCTGATGCTCACTGCCTTAACACAATCGATTGTCATTAGTTCACAGTCGATTGTCATGCAGTCTTGGCTTAACATAATCGATTATCATAAGTACATAATCGATTATCTTAGTCCAGATTTTAGAGGCATGTTTAAAAATCATTTTGACTAAAGTAAATATGCATGATTTAAAATCATTTAGCATTAAATTAAATATGCATGATTTTGTAAAAATAATTTTACGAGAGAAGCCATGTCATGAGTCAAGTTGTTGGATCAAGATCACAATTAAGAACGACTCATGTAAAACTATAAAACTTGGTCTTGTGCTTGAATCTCGTTATATATATCAATTGTGCGCTTGTACTTGAGCTTCGTCATATGTCAATTTGCGCTTGTTTGTCATTCATCAAAACCTACACATATGAAACACACGTTTTAGTATAATGCTTTGAGAACGTGTTTCCAACAATAGAAATACGATTACTTATATGAGTAAATAAATAGCGCAAATATTGTTCATATTCATGCTTGTATTTATAAATATCGGCCTTAACTGTTGCGCAAGGCCAACCTTTATAAGTAGGATTAAATACTCTTCCAATATAATGTATCCATGCAGGATTAGAAGCAAAAGAATAAGGCAAACACATAACAGTAATCATTTTCGCAAATTCTTCACGATCCTTATTTGGATCGTAATATAAAATACCTCCGGTGACTGTGTTTATTCCTGGTTGAACTAGATTTGAACCAGTTTTTGGGTTAACTGTAGAATCAACACTTGTCCTCCCCTCTTTTTGCGCTTTCAGTTGCAAAAATCTAGCCTTATCGCTAGGGTTTAATTTTATATGCTTAACTAAACTACTCGTGCCGCTACGATCTCCAGTATACCTATGAACAAGTAATTTCCCACAAGATTTACACTTAGCCTTATCTTGTTCTCTTAGTTGAATAAAAAATTACCAAACTAATGATGTTTCTCTACGTTTAGGAGGTTGTCTACTAAAAGTGAGAGTTTGTACAGTGGGTGTGCCGGTTCATTACCTAAGTTATGAGTAGGACTAGTAGGTGTATCATCTAAATCTACTGGAGTTTGGGTTTCATCATCATCATCATCATCCTCATTTCCCTCTAAGATAGGTGCATTAGGATAAAGATCATTCATAATAGCATCGTCTATTCTATCACCTACTGCTACATCATGTAGAAAATCAATATCGCTAAATTGAAAACAAGGGTGATCACTATCAAGGATTCCGAAGGGTTCATTAGGACATCTAGGTTGGCTACTACTTTCAACTTGCTTATCTTTTCTAGGTCGGGGAGCCGGGCGAGGGGTAGTATTTTGGCCACTACTTTCACCTATTTTAGCTTTTCCTTTACCGAACATTTTTTTCAACGAAAATACCATAATAATTAGAATTAAGCAAACTAAAAACCCAAAAAATCACTATTAGCACGTAATTGTTGAAACGAGTTTACCGGTTTGACGAACAACTTCTTGAAAATTGAAAATCGTTGAACTTGAACACTTGAAAACTTCAATTCAACAACTTCAAAATTTTTCACGAATTTGCAACAATAAATTAAGCACTTGCACTAGAAAGATTGAAAGAGAGCTTGAGAGAGATTGAGAGATATTGATGAATTGATGAATAAAAATGAAAGAATGAGAGGGTATTTATAGTTGAGAAATGGGAAATAGTGTAATTATATAAAGTTTGGGGGCCAAATGGCTATTTTTTAAACTTCCAAACGGCTACTTTTTGCAAAGAGCCGTTGCTGAAATTATTTAAAAATTTTTTTTTTTTTAAAAAAAATGACCGTTGGAACCGCCAGAACCGTCTGGAACCGCCAGAACCCGTCCAGAACCGCGAGCTGATTCCGGTTCTGGCGGGTCCGGTTCTAGCGGTTCCAACGGGTAGAACCGCCCTGCCACGGTTCCCTGGAACCGGTAGAACCGGAATCGCCGGAACCGGGCCGCCGAAACCGACAGAACCGGCAGGGCTACGGTTCCGGTCCGATTCGGAACCGTTACGCAGTACAGCCTTAAAAGAAAGTAAACTTTCACAGAATCAGGAGACAGCAAAACCGACCTGCATTCTAAAATCAATATAATAGGAAAACATTCGCGAAGTTTACTTTAACTCACACGTATTGACTGAGTTTACCAAACAAGAACTGGATGAGGCACAATATGACAAGAATGATGATGCAGGTTCTGGTTCAGATGCTACATGCTGAGACATTGGAATCCAGTAAAACTAAAATAAGAAAGCTAAGAAAATGTTCAAAATCTACCAGAGGGGAAGAGGATGCAACAACTACGGCTGCCACCTTAGCGAAGGATTCTCCCCTGCTGGCACCACTAAAAAACAAAACAGAGAACACAAAGAAAGCTAGCCGCCAACCATAGTGATTAACATGAAACCCAAACTATTTAAATCCCAACTTATCAAACTGTTATCTCACTTCAAGAGAAATCAAATTGAACAGACTCACAGGCTTGACGCAGAGACAGAATCTAAGGGACGAATATCACCAGTAACAGTAGATTTAAATTCAAACAGGCTGATTCGAAAATGATTTAAGTGTAAACAAACCAGTTCAACAAGCATACTAACACGAAACTAGCACATGAAAAACTATAACAGGGCTGACCAAAGTTTTAACTAGCACTACTCAAGAAATCACCTTTTGAATTCCAGAAATTTAACCAACGTAAAGTGTCATATGGAAACTATTTAGAAAGAACTGAAGTGTTATCCTAACCTAAGCCCGTCACAAGATAGGTTTTCTCAAAAGTGAAGACATAGTAATTACATTGGCAAACCTCGATGGTAGGCCTCATTTGTTTACATGGACCAAAATAGAGAATACCTCCAAATCACTTAAACCATGCACAAATCCATCAGACAAAGATAAAGAGTCAGGCAGCAAGCTATACAATTTTCCATTGACACATTTTAGTAATAAAGAAATTTTTGAGGTACCTAAAGAAAAAATAATAGAACTGAGGCCAAGGAAAGGCATGCAATCAACAGGAACAAACTCATCTACCAGTAGTAAAGTAACAAATAGAGAGAACCAAGCAATAAGACTATCTTTCAGGTTGGACTTCAAGAACAACTAGACACAGCAGCAGCCTACTAGAGAAAACTCACTCAACAACAACAACAACAACAACTACCCAGTATAGTCTCACAAGGTGGGGTCTGGGGAGGGTAATATGTAGACTGGCCTTACCCCTACCCGAAAGGGCAGAGAGGCTGTTTCCAATCGACCCTCGGCTCAGCGAAAGAAAAGAAAAACAAGAACAAAAGAGTATTAGTAACTCCAGCAGAAATAGCGTAAATAATTATCTAAACATAAGGGCCATAAATAAAACAGCATGCAGTAATAACATACAGTAACTACCAAAACTACCATAAATAACTACCATAAGGGAGACACAATCCAAAACACAAATAATCTATGGCTAGCCCTGCCAAGCATCACCCACCCCGGGTGAGGAGAACGTAAAACTCTAGGAGCCCCTACCCTACAACCCTGATACTAGACCTCCAGACTTTCCTATCAAGGGTCATGACCTCAGAAACTCTCATACTAGACATGTCATGCCTAATCACCTCTCCCCAATACCTCATAGCCTCCCTCTGCCTCGTCGTGCGCCGACAATCGCCAGCCGCTCACATCTCCTCACCGGGGCATCAGGACTTCTCCTCCGCACATGCCCGAACCACCTCAACCTCGCTTCTCGCATCTTCTCATCCACCGGGGCCACCCCCACCTTCTATCTAATAACTTAATTCTTAATCTTATCTAACTAACCTTGATTCTCTGAACATGAGAGTTCTTCACTGGCCAGCACTCCGCCCCATACAACATGGCAGGTCTAACCATAGCTCTATAAAATTTCCCCTTGAGTTTCTGTGAAACTTTCTTGTCACACAGGACTCCTGATGCAAGCCTCCACTTTGACCACCCCGCTCCTATACGATGGTTAACGTCTCCGTCAATCTCTCCGTTCCCCTGAATCACCGACCCAAGATATCTAACACTGTCCCCCTGAGATTCAATTTAACCCCAAATCAAACCCAATTCCCTGACCCAATTCTAATTTAAACCCGACCCTTACCCAATTTAAGCCAACCAAAACTCGAATCTCCACCTACCCCTTTTAATCTAGATCGTTGATCATTCAGATCAACGGACACCATTGCCCCTTACCATTTTTAACCTCTAAACGACCCCTTACCTTAAATCATTTCTCACCATTCACCGCCCTTGAATTCCTTCCTCTCAACCTCTCTCTACAACATCACCTAAACCCTAGCCGACGCCACCCAAATCTACCCTAATACCCAAATCCCTACCTAATCCATAGACTCTCATGGTGGTTTAAGACGTGTACTCGTCTCCAATGTCTACTGGTTACTTATATTCGTGATTCCATAGACATATCTCGAAGAGAACTAGTCCAATATTTGCTCAACCTCTAACTCTGCTCTTTTTTCGGCCACCCATGACTTTTCGAGTCAGATCCATGATTTTCCTAGCTAGATCGGTAACTTTTTAAAGTCTTTTTCACTTTTCTAGGTTCTCTAAAACCCTAGCTTTAAGATCTGTCTAATTTTCTTTCAAATATGTCTTAGATCTATGCACGTTATGAATTTTTTAAGTGTTTTCTCAAATTTTCTTCGATTTTCTTTCAAAGTGACTTTTTATTTTCAACCTCTTTTTAAAAGATCTCTTCCCCGATTTTTGGTGTAATTTTATGGTTTTACTATGTTTGAACATTTTACTTATATTTTTTCCTCTAGCTGGTTCATCTTGTTAAACCCTAGGTGATTCTAGTTTTATCCGAGTACTGAAACTGCCTTTGATTGTTTTGCATGGATACTGGTTTCGACTAAATTCTTTGTATTTAGATCCTTCTCTTTGTTTAACTTGACTGATTCTAAAGTTTAACTCAATTCTCTCAAAACCCTAATTCCTCAATTCGAACATGCTTGTGGTGATAAATATGTGACAATTATTCGGTTTTCCATGTGAATATTAAGTCGGCCCAAAGGAAGGCTTGATATTTGACAGGAGTTTATTGTCAATATTTGATCACTACACCAAGAGTACCACTTACAAGTTGATTTTCTGTCCAAAGACTAAAATCAATGTTGTGCTAGGTATCTTGTAATGGGATTTGCCTATTTTGAATCTGTAAACTAATGTTAAAGTTCAAGTAATTGTAAGCATGTATTAAGTTATCCTTGTTCTATTTTCAGTGAATTCTTCAGCTGCTTCGATATCTGCTAATATAAACAGCATCCCTGTGCTTAACGGCACAAACTTTAAGCAATGGAAAGAGAACATTATGATCGTTCTCGGTTGCATGGATCTAGACCTTGCACTTCGGATTGAGCAACCTGCTTCTCTTAAGGATACATCTTCTTCTGATGAAAAGAAGGAGATGGAGAAGTGGGAATGCTCAAATCGCATGAGTCTAATGATCATGAAACGTGCAATTCCAGAATCATTCAGGGGCACTATGAATGATGAAAGTAATGCCAAAGTTTTCCTTGAAAACCTTGAAAAGCATTTTGCACAAAACGAAAAGGCGGAAACAAGTACTCTTTTGAGTAAACTTGTTTCCATGAGGTATAAAGGCAAGGGAAACATAGGGGAGTACATTTTGGAAATGTCTCATCTTGCTTCGAAACTTACGTCACTCAAACTGGAATTACCTGAGGAACTGCTTGTGTACTTAGTTTTGATATCTCTTCCTGCACACTTTAATCAGTTTAAAATCAGTTACAACTGCCTGAAGGAGAAATGGACCCTTAATGAGCTCATTTCACATTGTGTGCAAGAGGAGGAAAGGATAAAGCAAGATAAGACAGAAAGTGCTCATTTGACATCCTCTTCTAAGGATAAGAAGAGGAAAGGTAAGGAAGTTGCGGTTGCAAGGCCCCAGAAAAAGCAAAATAAGGAACCTAAGGTTGAAACTTCAGAATCAGGTTGCTTCTTCTGTAAGGGGACTAATCACATGAAGAAAGATTGTACCAAGTACCACGCTTGGCGTGCGAGAAAAGATACATCTCTTTCTCTTGTTTGTTCTGAAGTTAATTTAATTTCGGTACCTAAGGATACTTGGTGGGTAGATTCGGATGCTACTACTCACATAAGTATATCTATGCAAGGTTGCCTGAACTGCCGAAAACCAAATGATGGTGAAAGATACATCTATGTGTGTAACGGCAAAAAGGTACAAGTTGAGGCTATTGGTAAATATGCTGTTGTTTAGAACTGGTTTTTATTTAGATTTGAATGAGACATTTGTTGTACCGTCTTTTAGACGGAATTTAATTTCTGTTCCCAAATTGGACATATCCGGTTATACATGTTCATTTGGTGACAATAAAGTTAGTCTCTTTCAAAATTTAAATCTTATCGGTACTGGTGTTTTATCAACATATGATAGCCTATATTTGGTTGATATAATAACCTCACATAATGAAACTTTGCATACAAGTTCAAGTAGTACCAAAAGAAAATTAACTAATGAGAATTCTATATCACTCTGGCACAAACGTTTGGGTCACATATCCATTCAAAGAATTCAGAAACTCGTGTCAGATGGAATTCTTGATTCTCTTGATTCCTCAAATTCGGATATTTGTGTTGAGTGTATCAAGGGTAAACAAACAAACAAGACGAGATTAGGTGCTAAGAGAGCTTCGGACGTCTTAGAATTGATACATACGGATATTTGTGGGCCATTCCCTACTCCTTGTAGGAATGGTCAACAATACTTTATCACATTCATAGACGATTACTCTCGTTATGGGTACCTATATCTTATTCATGAAAAGTCCCAATCCATAGACGTGTTCAAATCATATAAGGCTGAAGTTGAAAATCAACTAAGCAAAAGGATTAAATCCGTTAGATATGACCGTGGTGGTGAATATTATGGCAGATATGATGGTTAAGGTGAACAACATCCAGGGCCATTTGCTAAATTCCTTGATGAGTGTGGGATCGTCTTTCAGTATACTATGCCAGGCAGTCCTACGATGAATGGTGTAGCTGAGAGACGAAATCGGACCCTTAAGGATATGGTAAAAAGTATGATTTGTCGTACTACTTTGCCAGACTCACTCTGGGGAGAAGTATTAAAAACCGCAACATATATTCTTAATAGAGTTCCAACTAAAGCTACAATCAAAACCCCATATGAACTTTGGACTGGAAATAAACCCAGTATTAAGCACTTACACATTTGGGGTTGTCCAGCTGAGGCAAGGCCTTATTGGCCGAATGAAAAGAAACTGGATGCTAAAATGGTTAGTAGATATTTTGTTGGATACTCTGAAAGATCCAGGGGGTTTAAGTTTTATGATCCCACTTCTAGAACTATTTTTGAGACGGGTAATGCTAGGTTTTTTTAGGATATTGAGTTTGGGGGGTGGGGAGATAAAGTTGTTAGAGATTTTGTCTTTAAGGAAGAACATGTGTCTTTCCCTCAAGTTGTTGATCTTGGTCAGGGTATTCTCATTCCTGACACGGATCACACAACTCCAGTTCAAGACAATCTCGAAAATCTCCCCAATCAAGTTCCTGATATTACTAATGAAAATCAAACTCAACAACCTCAAGAGACTGAAGTGCCATTAAGGAGATCCACTAGAGAGAGGAGAAATGCAATTCCGGATGATTATGTTGTATTTCTCCAAGAACAAGAAAGTGATATTGGACTTGAGGAAGATGATCCAATCAACTTCTGTCAAGTCATTAAGGGTTCTAACTCTCAAAAGTGGATTGATGCCATGAACGATGAGATGAAGTCTATGAGCGATAACGGCGTTTTGGAGCTTGTTACATTGCCCGAAGGTATTAAACCGATTGGTTGTAAATGGATATTTTAAACCAAGAGGGATTCAGGGGGCAATGTCATTAAGTATAAAGCTCGTCTTGTCGCAAAAGGCTACACTCAAAAGGAAGGCATTGATTATAAAGAGACTTTCTCTCCAGTTTCATCGAAAGACTCTTTCAGGACTATAATGGCACTAGTAGCACATTTTAATCTTGAATTTCATCAGATGGATGTTAAGACAACGTTTCTCAATGGTGACATTGAGGAAACAATTTATATAGTGCAACCTGAAAACTTTGTTTCGGAAGACTCAAAGAAAAGGGTTTGCAAATTAAAGAAATCCATCTATGGGCTCAAGCAGGCTTCCCGTCAATGGTATTATAAGTTTCATGCAGTCATTACATCTTTTGGTTTTGAACGGAATATTGCTGATGACTGTATATACCATAAGTTCAGTGGGAGTAAGTATATTTTTCTGGTTTTATATGTCGATGACATACTGCTTGCCTGTAATGATATAGCATTATTGCATGAAACTAAGAAATTTCTTTCAAAGAAATTTGAAATGAAAGATCTTGGTGATGCCTCTTTTGTATTAGGAATTCAGATACAACGAGATCGCTCTAAAGGTGTTCTCGGTCTGTCACAAAAGGGCTATATCGATAAGGTTCTTAAAAGATTTGGCATGCAGGATTGTAAACCAGGCAACACCCCTGTTGCTAAGGGAGACAAGTTTAGTCTCAAACAGTGCCCAATTAATAATTTTGAAACTTCAGAAATGGAGAAGACACCTTATGCTTCGGCTGTAGGTAGTCTGATGTATGCTCAGGTATGTACACGACCTGATATAGCATACATTGTTGGGATGCTAGGCAGATATCTAAGAAATCCGGGAATGGACCATTGGAAGGCAGCCAAAAGGGTCATGAGGTACTTACAGAGAACAAAGGATTACATGCTTACATATCAGAGATCGGACCAGCTTGAGATCATCGGGTATACCGACTCCGATTTTGCTGGATGTCAGGATAGTCTGAAGTCTACATCAGGCTATGTTTACATGCTTGCTGGCGGTGCTATCTCTTGGAGAAGCATCAAGCAAACTCTTACGGCCACTTCCACTATGGAAGCGGAATTCATGGCATGTTATGAAGCATCCAATGAGGCATTATGGCTGTGGAATTTTGTTAGTGGACTGCGCATAGTTGACAGCATTAAAAAGCCACTTAGACTATTATGCGACAACAGATCAGCAGTCCTTTATGCTAACAACAACAGTAGTTTGACGAAAGCAAAACATATGGACGTCAAATTTCGGGTTGTTAATGAAAGAGTACAGAATGGACAATTGTGCATAGAGCACATAAGTACAAACTCCATGATTGCGGATCCGCTCACTAAGGGATTGACACCAAAAATATTTCATGAGCATATTGCTTGCATGGGTGTCAAATCAGTTAAGGATTATGAATTTTAGTGGGAGTTTGTATTATACAATTATGTATTGTCCATTACATTCAGTAATTCAGTTTTAAGGTTATATCTGCAGATATTCAGTTTTAAAGTTTTTGTACTCTTAAAGTTTATGATTGATCTCAATAAAGAGAACCAGTTGGAAATAGACATTCTATTTCAGACCACACTTTATGTTATTTCCATGCTACACACCAATACTTGATCCATGTCGTTGGTTATATTGATATACGTGATCTATGTTGGTTCTAGTTACGCAAGAGTAACTAAGAGCTCTTAGATCCTATGTTGGTATGATTGATGGACCGGATTATTCATGACAATTTTATTATGATAGAAATTCTGAGCTCATAAGGTTATAGTGTAACATATAATGCTAAGGTTTGTACATATGTATGAGTATCTCGTCCAAGTGGGAGATTGTTAGATATATGGACTTATATCTACATACATATGAACAATATATGGATTAATAATATGTTATGTGCTATCTTTTGGTTTGGCCTAAATTGGTGGTCTCATGGACATTGTTAAGGGGGCCAATATATTGTCATATAAAGTGTAGGACTAATGTGTAGATACCCAAAAGGGTAACCTTGGTTAATGATGGGCTAACTAAGGTAACATACATGTAACCATGGTTACATGCTTATGACTTTTGAGTTTCATAACTCATATGTTATAAGAGGGGGGTTATGGTTCCATAAGAATGCAAGACATTCTCTTCTTCTTCCACCCATTGAGAGAGAGTTCCATTGTTGTCTTGCATATCAAGCGGAAAACCATTCCTCATATTTGTCTTGGATATTCTTGTGAAAGGCATACCTCTTGGGAAAACTTCAAGATATTCTTCAAGAAGGATTAAGGAGCTTTCAAAGCCATACATTTGGACAATCTTCAAAAGGACTAAGGATTTCCACTTATGGATTCAGGTACGATTTCGCTTATGTTGTTATTCCAAATAATTCGAGTCATTACATCTTTTGGTTTTGAACCGAATATTGCTGATGACTTTATATACCATAAGTTCAGTGGGAGTAAGTATATTTTTCTGGTTTTATATGTCGATGACATACTGCTTGCTTGTAATGATATAGCATTATTGGATGAAACTAAGAAATTTCTTTCATAGAAATTTGAAATGAAAGATCTTGGTGATGCCTCTTTTGTACTAGGAATTCAGATACAACGAGATCGCTCCAAAGGTGTTCTCGGTCTGTCACAAAAGGGCTATATCGATAAGGTTCTTAAAAGATTTGGCATGCAGGATTGTAAACCAGGCAACAACCCTGTTGCTAAGGGAGACAAGTTTAGTCTCAAACAGTGCCCAAATAATAATTTTGAAACTTCGGAAATGGAGAAGACACCTTATGCTTTGGCTGTAGGTAGTCTGATGTATGCTCAGGTATGTACACGACCTGATATAACATACATTGTTGGGATGCTACAAAAGATTACATGCTTACATATCGGAGATCGGCCCAGCTTGAGATCATCGGGTATACCGACTCCGATTTTGCTGGATGTCAGGATAGTCTGAAGTCTACATCAGGCAATATTTACATGCTTGCTGGTGGTGCTATCTCTTGGAGAAGCATCAAACAAACTCTTACGGCCACTTCCACTATGGAAGCGGAATTCATGGCATGTTATGAAGCATCCAATGAGGCATTATGGCTGCGGAATTTTGTTATTGGACTGCGCATAGTTGACAGCATTAAAAAGCCACTTAGGCTATTATGCGACAACAGATCAGCAGTCCTTTATGCTAACAACAACAGTAGTTTGACGAAAGCAAAACATATGGACATCAAATTTCGGGTTGTTAAAGAAATAGTACAGAATGGACAATTGTGCATAGAGCACATATGTACAAACTCCATGATTGCGGATCCGCTCACTAAGGGATTGACACCAGAAATATTTCATGAGCCTATTGCTTGCATGGGTGTCAAATCAGTTAAGGATTATGAATTTTAGTGGGAGTTTGTATTATACAATTATGTATTGTCCATTACATTCAGTAATTCAGTTTTAAGGTTATATCTGCAGACATTCAGTTTTAAAGTTTTTGTACTCTTAAAGTTTATGATTGATCTCAATAAAGAGAACCAGTTGGAAATAGACATTCTATTTTAGACCACACTTTATGTTATTTCCATGCTACACACCTATACTTGATCCATGTCGTTGGTTATATTGATATACGTGATCTATGTTGAGTAACTAAGAGCTCTTAGATCCTATGTTGGTATGATTGATGGACCGGATTGTTCATGACAATTTTATTATGATAGCAATTCTGAGCTCATATGGTTATAATGTAACATATAATGCTAAGGTTTGTACATATGTATGAGTATCTCGTCCAAGTGGGAGATTGTTAGATATATGGACTTATATCTACATACATATGAACAATATGTGGATTAATTATATGTTATGTGCTATCTTTTGGTTTGGCCTAAATTGGTGGTCTTATGGACATTGTTAAGGGGGCCAATATATTGTCATATAAAGTGTAGGACTAATGTGTAGATACCCAAAAGGGTAACCTTGGTTAGTGATGGGCTAACTAAGGTTACATACATGTAACCATGGTTACATGCTTATGACTTTTGAGTTTCATAACTCATATGTTATAAGAGGGGGGTTATGGTTCCCATAAGAATGCAAGACATTCTCTTCTTCTTCCACCCATTGAGAGAGAGAGCCATTGTTGTCTTGCATATCAAGTGGAAAACCATTCCTCATATTTGTCTTGGATATTCTTGTGAAAGCCATACCTCTTGGGAAAACTTCAAGATATTCTTTAAGAAGGATTAAGGAGCTTTCAAAGCCAAATATTTGGACAATCTTCAAAAGGACTAAGGATTTCCACTTATGGATTCAGGTGCGCTTCCGCTTATGTTGTTATTCCAAATAATTCGATATGAAGGCTATTATGTTTTAGTCGGATTTATAATCCTAACACTGCCTACTCTCCTGTACAACCTTATAAAACATGAACTATATAACAAATGCAATAAAAACATTTAATAGAATGACTTCCAGCAATTCATTATCTTAAAGCATATGGAATAGAAAATTAAGTTTTACAATAGGAGGGATGGAATCCAAAATGCATCGGTTAATACTTAATATGCCGAAAATGTAAAAAGTGCAATGAAGCCTTGCTTTGTCGGTCACCACATATTACATGCACATATGAAGGTAAATACAAAAGGTTCTGCTTTCTTGCTCTCGTGCCTTCATGTCTTGTGTTAAAATTTGAAGATTTTCTCTTCTGACTATATATAGCATAATCTGACAATAGACACAAACGCATCGGAAGATCTTCATTTGAAAATCAGAACATACGGCCCTTTATTTTTGGTACTCATTTTCAAGAGTTTTAGTGTTTTTATATTTAATATATATAATAAAATAAATTATATATATATATATATATATTTATATTCTTAACGGGTTAACGGATTATCCGTTAGAAAATTGAATAATCCGCCTCCAAACCAATAAGCCGTTAATAAAAAAAAATTCAATCCGTTCCCCGTCCGTTAAACTGTTAAGCCATTACTAGTTAACCATTGAGCTTCGGTTTTAGATCGGTTTTCGGTTTCGGATCGGTTTTGAACACCCCTAGCCCAATCCCGGGGTGCACAAGCCGTTGGCAAGGAGTTTTCCGCAAGTACACCACGATTAATTCAGGTTTTACCCAATCTAATGGACCTCATAAATTATTTGCATCCAGTAAATTTCATCCTCAAATAACTCTAATTATCAAGGAAAACATTAAATATTAAAAATCACAAAGGAAAGTTAGCAGACACGCAGAAGTTGGGTGCCATGCTAAAGTAGTCTATTATACTTTGTTGGACGATTCTGAAACTTCACCAAAACCACCATTTCCAGTGGTTGTTTTGCTTTTGTATTCTCCAAAAGTCGTGCAACTTTTAGTTGAATTATGTCCCTTTATTATTTTTGCCCTCACATGTTGAGGTAATCTCAAAGTAAACCTATCTTCAACTTCTCTAGCCCTAACTATTGAGTGCCCTGTCGAATGCGACCTTGAAAACTTTCCTACTTTATTTCTTAAATCAACGCTTTCTCGTGTACTACAAGCCGCCGTTTTCGAATTTCCACTTCCGTGACCATCACATCCACTTTCTTCTTTATTATCGTCTTGGATTACAATGCTCAATGTATCTTCATCCAGTGATTCATCCTCGTTAATGTCATGCATGACATTATTCGTCATTGTATGTGACCTTTTTTGTAGCATTTCAGGCGAGTCGAGGCTTGCACGGCATACGGGACATGTCTTGTGCGATTCAAGCCAAAGATCAATGCAATTTTGATGATACACATGGTTACATGACGGTATAAGACGCAGCAGGCTATTGTCATCGAACTCGACCAAACAAATGGCACATTCAAGCCCATACGTTTCTCTTCGATAATCTTTAACACTTGAATAGGTAAATGTTGGATAAGATTTAATAATCAAGGGATCAAGGCCTTGAATATTTGCTGAAATCCTAGGGTCAATTGGAGTTCCGTTAGGATTATGTCGTAAATGCCATGTATATAGTAAATTTTGCATAAAACATCTACAAAAGAAAATAGAGAAAAAACCTACGAAAAATATCACAAGGAGGATTATTGTGAAGATTATTGTTATTGGTGGAGAGGCATATGTTGTTGGCGATGATGAGTTTTCGACAGAGCTCGGCGACATTTGTAGAAAAAGCAGAGCATTAAGATCATCTGAGTTTGGCCGGAAATCTATTCATCCGGCCGTGGTCTGTGTTTGTATGGACAAGAGGGAGAAAAATGAAGAAAGAAACTGGAAACAGGAGTAAGTGTAAACATGGATGGTTTAGATTTGTTGTTTAGTGTTGTTATTGGGGAAGGAATGAGTGAGAAAATTAAGGATAGTCTATAGATATAATAATGAGTTAAATATGGTACACTAACGTGGCCGAAGTTGGTTTCTTATCTTTGGTTAGGAAGCATTTCTTATAGCGAGTCATTATCAATGGTTAGGGGATGATTAATAAAGATTTTTATTTCTACCAAAAATAAATTTATCTATGGTTAGGAAGCAAATTCTACTGTATTGTTAATGGTTTTGCAATCTGTTATCACCAATATTGGGTCATCTCCATTAGATCTTATACTACTGGCACTTACAAGGGAGGGGCGCTTGATATCCAAAATTAAAAAAGGTCAATATTTCCCTAAGGCTTCTATAAATATATAGATGGTTTCATGATCTATTATTTAAATATATTAATTATATAATTATTTTTAAAGAAAATTGATAAAAAACACAAGAAATGGATATATAAGTTATCACACCTCCTTTTTACCACCTGGGAGGGGGGAAAGTAATGGGGAGTTTTTTCATCTAAAGTGACATTATTGAAAATAAGATTATTTAATTTAATTTTTTCAGAGTCGCCACTCGAAATAGTTTATTTGGTGTCCCATGTCACCGGCTTATTTTAAAATGTCAAGTCGAGAGGAAATTTGACTTTATTTAAAAGTTTGCGAACCAGAAATTCTAGATAGGAAATTCTGTTAACCTGGGAGAAGGTGTTAGGCATTTCGGGGTTCCGTGGTTCTAGCACGGTCGCTTAAACTATTAATAATTAGCCTATTATCTAATTTACTACACGTTTTAAAACTATTGTGCAATTTTAACTTTATAGCCGTTTTAATTATTTTAATCACTTTTAGAATTTATGAAATTATTTCTTGAACAAGTTACGATTGTCGTACACTTGCCGTTTCGGAACACACCGCAAACCACGCCGCATGAAATGCACCCGTGATCAGCGATATGTTTATTTATTATTATTCGAAGTTGTTATGATCATGTCACATGAAATGCACACCCGAATTTGGGATTATGTATCGCGACTATGCCATGGGAACCGTACATGTTTAACCAAAAATATGATCTTTTGGTCAAAGCTAAAGAAAAAGAAAAATTCGGGTTTCTGATAATCAGGAGGCGGAAAGAATAATAAGCTTTTTGAGAATGAAAATAAAGTAATAAAAGAGTTTGTATTTTAGTATAATATCAATGAATTTCGTGTCCTACGGATGGTGAGACTTCCTCCTTTTATAGTTGATTCTAGGTAAATGAGTGAAGATTAAGTCTTAATGAGACAATTATGAGCAATAAATGACATTAAATAAGCCGTCACAAAATTATTTCTATTTATTATCAATTTCATAATGTATTGGGTATTTAATAATGAATTTGGACTCTTTTTGTCATCCGATCCATGTCTTCAATGCATTCTGACCCGTTGGTTTTTAAAAACTTTGAATTGGTACGACGCTCGTATTTGAACTGCGTCTCGTGCCTGTTTAACTTTCTCTTCCCGTGTCTGTCGTTACTCATGCCTTTTAATCAATTACTGCGCTTTGACAGTTTAACCAGTCCACGTGTCGTGCCACGTCGTCTTTGATATAAATTCAGTTTTTTTCCAATACAAATAGTCCCCCCACTTTCCATGTATTTATCAGTTAAATAATTGGGAAGTGGATCTTCATAAAAAGGGAATTTTTAGCCATAATCAATGCTTATGACAATATTGTCACATCAGTTGTCTTTTTCATTTAATGCTCTGTCCATGTGTCACTTTCTGATTGGTTCTGCAATTTTGCACCCTTTTTCAAGGCTTCTTCGCTCCCACTATTCACGAAGTGATAGTTGCCTTTATTATAGGCTTTCCATCATTACACTTCTAAGTTTGACGGTTGTCAGTATATACATACTTAATCCTTTATTCCTTTGTCTTCTTCTTAATAAATCCTTAACAAATATTTTATTCCTTACTTTTTCCCTCTTTCAACTCATCCTTGCTGAACAATGTCATCTTCAAACCCTAGCCCTAAAAAAGTTCCAATTCTAGACCAGTTCCCCAATGCTCCTATAATACATAGAAGAGGCAGAGGAGGTAGGCTTCGAACAGGGTTAGAATCTACTCGTGGCGGTTCTTTTGGTTCTTCTTCTAGAAGTTCTATCCCAAAAGCTCCTTCTTGTAAAGGTAAACAAATTTCTGATTCTTCCTAAGAATCTTTAGTCGATGAAATTGTTCCCAGTGATTTGTCTTTTGGGAGTGATAGAGCGTCTCTTCAAAAGCAAGTTATAAATTTAGAAAAGGTTGATACTTATCCTATTCTAGTAACTGAGCTTTCGATCCCTGCTATCAGAAGAGATTGTAACTGGAAAAATAGTCTTCGAATGTCAATTCCTACTCCAAATCAGAAAATTTCCTCTTTTAGATATAGGTACTTTTTTGTTTATACTTACCCTTTTACACTGGGTTCAATCCTCAGATTGACCCAGTTATTCTCGATTTTTGTCGATTCTTCAAAATTTGCTTAGCTCAGGTTGGTCCCCTAGTATGGAGAGCTGTGGGTTGTTTGAGATACTTATCTACCAAAGCCAATTTCAACTTCTCTTTCTCCCACCTTATTCACTTATACCATCCCAATTTGATGCGTCATGGGGTTTTTCACCTTAATTGCAAGAAGTAAGAAGGTTTTGGTAAGCCCTGAAGATGATAAGGACCGTGGGTGGTATACCCGTTACGTTGCTGTAAGTATGGTGGATTTGCTGGGTGAGACATATTACCTTCCCTAAGAAGTGGAACTTTGCACGTAAGTTTTCTTTTATTTACCATACCTATTTTTTGAGAATTTTGATACTTTTTCTAACTTCGTTTCTTTTATGTTTTTTTGTAGCAACCATGGAAGATGTGGAACCTATTACCAACTTCCGTGGTTGGGTAGACTCAATTTTAAAGATTACTCCTAAGGAGCAGAGAACTTGAAACTCAATTTCCCTTTTGCATGGTTGGAAAGTGAAAACCCGCGGTATACCTTTTTTACACATTTTTTCACATGTTAAGAACCTTATCCTTAATGTTGATTGTGTATCCTTCTTTTAATCAGGATTTTGCGCTAAAGGAATGGCAGATGAGGTAGCTATGGCTATTCGCATGTCTGCTAACACTGCACTTGATTTGATAAAGCTCGAGCCTTACTTCCAAAAAGAAAAGCTGTAGGAGAAGGTTCCCAGAATGAGGAAGAATAAGGTACCTCCTGGATAGCCAAGCCAAGATTCAGGAGATGAGTTATTAACTATGATGAAATTGAAGATTCTCCTGCTCAAACCTCTACCACCGAGCATGTGTTGATTCCTTCTGATGAGGACATCGTACCAAGAGACACTAATGAATCAACTAAGCGTCTCTTTGATAGTGGTTTTGACAGTGGAGAGCTCGGCCATGTTTTTGATGAAACCCCTCTCTCCTCATTCGTTCCTATTTTTTCCATTCCTTTGCCAACCGTAAGTGTTTCCTTGCCAGCGTTGACTACTTCCATTCCTTTGCCAGTTTTAACTGCTCCTACTTCCATTCCTGTGTTAGTTTCTACATCTTCTCCTACCATTCCTGCTTCGACTCTTACGACTCTTGTTGTGTTTACCTTTTCAACTACTCCCCCTTCCGCTGTTTCCTTTTCATTTGTTCAGCCTACAGAGGTAAGTTCCAGCAATATAGGCATGACTATGAGAAATGTTACACTTGAAGTCCCTGCCAATCATAGCCTCTTAAGAAAATCTGGTGCAGCTGATACTTGGCTCGAACCTCTGACTGAAGAGATTGAGAAAATAAGATGTAGAGGCATAGCTTTTATACTCTAATGAACGACATAGTTCATTCAACTTTAAAGGTAATTTTAGTTAACTTGAATGTTTTTCCTATTTTTCCTTCTAAGCCCTTATTTCTACGCTTTATAATCATAGGCTAATCTAATTGGAATTGAGTTGATGGGGAGAGTCTCTACGTTGGAGAAGAAGGAGCGAGAGTCCATAAAGGCTATCTCTAAGGCTAGGAAAACAGTTGAGGATTCCTTTTTGAGGCAACAAACTAGAAAGAGAAATTTGAGAATGCCCAAGAGACCATAGAGGAGTTGCAGGAGAATAAGGCTCACTTAGAGCTGTTAGATAATACGCTTAACGCTAGAGGGGGGGTGAATAGCGTTATAATAAAAATTAGCGTAAACTTTGCGGAATTAAAAAATTGCAGGAAGTAAATAAGTGCGATAAATAATAAAGTACGCACCAATGTATTCTGGTTCACCACAACACGTGTCTAGTCCAGTCCCCGAGAGACTCTCTCGAGATTTCCACTAACTTTTCAAGCTTACGGGTGTTCAACAAACCTTTACAGCTTAAGGACACAAGCCTTAACACCTTTGCTCGGAGATACAACACTCCAAGACTTCACTGTTAAGCTTACGGGTGCCTAACCAACCTTTACAACTTAAGGACACAAGCCTTAACACCTTTGCTCGGAGATACAACACTCCAAGACTTCAACCAAGGAAACACAAGTTCCTTACAACAAGAGAATCACAATTCTCTTACAAGTGTACAAAACACTAAACACTCAAACATAGCACTCCTTAATGAGTAGATATGAGTAAAAGAAGTAAGCTCAAGATCACAACAACTATGGACAAGTCTTTGGCTCTCAAAAGCTTTATGAAATGAATATAAAATGATAAACAATAGTATGCAAGCTTATAGCAATAGAATGATCAGTTGTTGTGTCTTGTTATATTTAAAACACTGAAATGAAGCTGTATTTATAGTTGAAAAACTTGGTATTACCGTTGCCTAATTGCCAATTAAGAGTTGCTGATTTTACTGTGTGACAATCGATTGTCAAGAAGTCACAATCGATTGTTTGCCAATCGATCCAGAAATCAATCCCAGATTTTACGCATAACAATCGATTGTCCAAGATCAACAATCGATTATTGGCAACGTTCAAAATATCATTTCCAGATTTTACGTAAACAATCGATTATACAGAATCAATAATCGATTATTCAGCAACGTTCAAAAAATCTTTTCCAGATTTTAATTTCAACAATCGATTGTATAAATTCAACAATCGATTACTCAGCAACGTTGAAAAAATCTTTTCCAGATTTTAATATCAACAATCGATTGTACAAAATCAACAATCGATTACCTGACGGTATTTGAAAACTTTACGACAACGGTCAGCTTCACAATCGATTGTGCAATGTTAACAATCGATTATTTATCAGACTTTGAAAATCATTTTTGACACTGCCTCGTGACAATTGATTGTTATATACTCCAATCAATTATTTAATAACTTTGAAAGAGTCTGGAAGACACTGCCTCAACACTCGATTGTCATGTGTTCACAATCGATTATTTTGTGACTTTGAAAAATCTGATGGACACTGTCTCTTCACAATCGATTGTCATTAGCTTCACAATCGATTATTCTGAGTTTTGAAAAACTTTGATGTACACTGCCTCATCACAATCGATTGTCATAAGGTTCAAAATCGATTGTCATGCAGGTTTGAAAAACTTGATGCTCACTACCTTAACACAATCGATTATCATTAGTTCACAATCGATTGTCATGCAGTCTTGGCTTAACATAATCGATTATCATAAGTACATAATCGATTATCTTAGTCCAGATTTTAGAGGCATGTTTAAAAATCATTTTGACTGAAGTAAATATGCATGATTTAAAATCATTTAGCATTAAATTAAATATGCATGATTTTGTAAAAATAATTTTACGAGAGAAGCCATGTCATGAGTCAAGTTGTCGGATCAAGATCACAATTAAGAACGACTCATTTAAACTATAAAACTTTGTCTTGTGCTTGAATCTCGTTATCCACCAATTGTGCGCTTGTACTTGAACTTCGTCATATATCAATTTGCGCTTGTTTGTCATTCATCAAAACCTACACATAAGAACACACGTTTTAGTATAAAGCCTTGAGAACGTGTTTCCAACAATTTCCCCCTTTTTGATAATGGCAAACTTTAAGCGGGTTATGCAAATTAAACAATTTATAATGACGATTCAAAACAAGTATATATATGCATCAACAAGTATGCAATTTGTTCCCCCTCAATATATGAATTCCCCCTCAATTTAAGCTTATAAATATTGAGAGTGCATACCCGTTATCTTCCCCCTTTTTCCATTAGCAAAAATAATATAAGAAGATGCCAAAGATGTAAATAAAACTTGTTTATTTATTGGAAAGAAAACGTGATTACTTAAAGAGAGCACAATAACTCAAGTAATAGCAGTACAATCGATTATTGATACGAGATAATCAATTATTAGACGACAGAAACCGATTTTTCTGAAGAAGACTTGATTATTGCGCGACATGCTTTATAGTTCCCCCTACCTTTAGGGCGATACCTGCAAAAATTCGTTAGACATCTCCGACGCTCAAGATAGAAATCATGTAAAATAAAAAAGATGCAATGCATGACTTAGATCAACGTGGAGTCAAGAATCCCGAGTTCACTACGAATTCGGAAGAAGGACTCTTTCTCTAAGGGCTTAGTAAAGATGTCGGCCAATTGGTCTTTGGTTTCAACAAATTCGATTTCGACATCGCCCTTGAGAACGTGATCTCTTATAAAATGATGTCTAATTTCAATGTGTTTTGTTCGCGAATGAAGAACGGGGTTCTTCGTCAAGCATATGGCACTAGTATTATCACATCTAAGAGGGATATGATCAAGACTTAGGCCATAGTCCAAAGAGTTGTTGTTTCATCCAGAGGATTTGAGCGCAACAACTCCCCGCGGCTACATATTCAGCCTCGGTTGTGGACAACGCAACACTTACTTGTTTCTTGCTAAACCAAGAAACGAGAGAGCTACCGAGCAAATGGCAAGTGCCACTAGTGCTCTTGCGGTCCAATTTGCATCCAGCAAAATCGCAGTCGGAATAGCCAACGAGTTGGCATGAAGAACCTTTGGGGTACCATAGACCCACATTTGTAGTACCAACAAGGTACTTCAAAATCCGTTTTACCGCAGTAAGGTGAGACTCCTTCGGACACGATTGATAACGGGTGCATAAGCACACGCTAAACATGATGTCCGGACGACTAGCAGTAAGATAGAGAAGAGAGCCAATCATACCTCGATACTTCTTAGTGTCGACTTCCTTACCTTTCTCATCTTTGTCTAGATGATCGGATGTGCTCATGGGAGTCGCCATTGCTTTTGCATTGTTCATTTCAAATCATTTCAGCAATTCTTTGCAATATTTGGCTTGGCAAATGAACGTACCTTCTTTCATTTGCTTTACTTGTAATCCCAAAAAGAATGTTAACTCACCCATCATAGACATCTCAAATTCGCTTGTCATTAAATCGGAAAATTCCTTGCATAAGACATTGTTAGTAGCACCAAATATGATATCATCCACATATATTTGAACTAATAAAATATCATTGTTTTTATGCTTAACAAAAAGGGTGGTGTCAACTTTCCCCCCTAATGAAATCATTTTCCAATAGAAATTTACTCAATCTTTCATACCAAGCTCGGGGAGCTTGTTTTAAACCATAGAGAGCCTTTTTGAGTTTGAAAACATGATCGGGAGATTTAAAATCTTCAAAACCGGGGGGTTGTTCAACATAAACTTCTTCTTGTATAACACCATTTAGAAAAGCACTCTTCACATCCATTTGATATAAATTGAAATTCATAGAAGAGGCAAAAGCGAGCAATAGACGAATAGCATCTAATCTAGCTACGGGAGCATATGTTTCTTCATAGTCAATACCCTCTTCTTGATTATAGCCTTTTGCTACAAGCCTAGCTTTGTTTCTAGTGATTACACCATTTTCATCTAGTTTGTTTCGAAAAACCCATTTCGTACCAATTATGGTATGATTTTCGGGTCTTGGCACCAAATCCCAAACGTCATTCCGTTTGAATTGGTTAAGCTCCTCTTGCATTGCCAAGGTCCAAAATTCATCCCCAATTGCTTCGGAGATGGTTGTTGGTTCAATTTGAGACACAAAAGCAGTATGTCCTAAGGTGTTCTTAAGGGAGTTTCGGGTACTTACCTTTTCTCCAACGTCGCCAATTACCTGTTCGAGAGGGTGATCTTTGATTGTCCTCCATTCGTTAGGCATTGTTGTTTCTTTCTCCAATTGTGGCGCTTCCTCCGTTGGTTGTTTCAAAATTCGTCTTGATTTTCCTTAGGCGTTTCCTCTTGTATTTTGTCTTTCAAGCTATCTAAAATACCTACAAGGTCAAAACCGGAATCCTTTCTCGCCAAGCGAGCATTATTTTCGGCAAATACAACATGAGGGGATTCCTCCACAGTTTCGGTTCTTTTATTAAAAACCCTGTATGCTTTGCTACGTGAGGAATAATCAATGAAAATTCCCTCATCGGACTTAGCATCAAATTTTCCCAATTGATCTTTGCCATTGTTATGAATAAAACATTTACAACCGAATACTCTAAAATGGGAGATATTTGGTTTCCTTCCCTTGTAGAGTTCATAAGGGGTCTTCATGAGTATTGGCCTTATGACTACTCTATTTAAGATGTAGCATGCAGTACTCACGGCATCCGCCCAAAAATGTTTGGGAATCTTAGCCTCTTCGAGCATGGTTCTAGCCATCTCTTCGAGACACCTATTTTTCCTTTCCACCACCCCATTTTGTTGTGGTGTACGTGGAGCGGAAAAGGTATGCTCGATATCGAGTTCGTCACAAAAGTCCGCAAAGAGATTGTGATCAAACTCTCCCCCATGATCACTTCTAATTGAAGTGACGGTTGTTTCCTTTTCGTTTTGAACACGCTTAAGAAAATATTTAAAATTCTGAAAAGCATCACTTTTATTGGCAAGAAATAAAGTCCAAGTAAATCTAGAATAATCATCAACAATCACAAAAGCATAACGATTTCTTCCTAGACTTTCAATGCGAGATGGTCCAAATAAATCCATGTGAAGCAATTACAATGGTCTAGTAGTTGAAACAATGTTTTTCGATTTGAAAGATGCTTTTGTTTGCTTCCCTTTTTGACAAGAATCACAAATAGAGTCGTTTTCAAATTTCAAATTTGGAAGACCAACAACTAAATTTTGTGAAATCAATTTGTTCAAAAGATGCATGTTTATATGTGCTACTCTACGATGCCATCGCCAAGTATCATCCTCTTTGCTCATAAGGCAATCCACATATTCGGGTGAGGAATTAGCAAGATCAACCATGTAAATATTATCCACTCTAAAACCATGAAGGATAATTTTGAAATCACTACGTCTAAATACTAAGCATTCATCCGAATCAAATAAGGCAAGATTTCCCTTGTCACATAATTGACTTATGCTCAAGAGATTATGCTTTAAACCTTTAACAAGTAATATATGCTTAATAGAAGAATTTTCATCCTTACCGACCGATCCGATGCCGATAATCTTTCCTTTATTGTTGTCACCAAAAATAACACTTCCTCCTTCTTTGTGTTCTAGTTGAAGGAATTTGGATTCGTCTCCCGTCATTTGCTTGGAGCATCCACTATCAAGGTACCATAGTACACTTGATCCCTTCAAACATACCTACAAAACAAATTAATGCGTTTTAGGTAACCATGCCATTTTGGGTCCTTGAGGGTTAGGCATATTATAATGATGCGATTGAGTGATATGTCTATGTCGTGTAAAGCATGCAGGAGCAATATGACCAATGCGTCTACAATAATGACAAGTCACGTTGGGGTTATGCATCCTTCTAGGTTCATAGTAACTTGATGGACGAAAATGAATTACTCTATTTTCATTATGACTATTGCGCATTTCATGTGAACCATTTTCCTACTATTAGTTCTAAAATGAGCAGCATTTCTAGAGTAATGGTCATGTCTAGATGTTCTAAAAGGTTCAAAACTCCTTCTAGTGTTTGTCCTAGAATATGCATCATTTCTAGGGTAGTCATTTCTAGGTGGTAAGTCATTTCTAGGTCTTCTAAAATGTTCAACATTTGGTCTAGCATGCATATTTGTTCTAGGATTGCTATTTCTACGATAAGCATTTGTTTTATTAATCCTAGGTTGAGCCTTAGGTGGTTGGGGTTTGGCGTCAACCTTTTCTTTAGGCTCATTCTTAAAGCCTATGCCATGCTTGGTTGATTTCAAATTAACAAGGACCTTATTCAAATTTTTGTGGGAAGAATTAAACTTATCTAAGGTACCTTTAAGTCTATCTACCTCATTTACGAGATGCATGCAAGAAGAACAATTTTTAATAGAACTTTCGGGCTTGTCGGTGCTTCTTTTTCCGAAAAACTTGTTTTCCTCTTTCAGCTTCTCATTTTCTAAAACCAGTTTTTCTAAATCCTTTTCTTTCAAAGAAAGCTGTTTTTGAAAATCTTTTTCTTTTAGAGAAGCATTTTCTTTTATGCTCTTGACAGTTTTTGAAGCCTTAATAAATTCAGCATATAGCTCATCAAAAGCAGTTCGAATTTCTTCAAGAGTAAAGAAGTTTTTAGAAGAGATTTGATATACCTCATCTTGCTTGTCTTCTTGCGCCATAAGACAAAGGTTTGCGGCTTCGTCTTCTTCTTCTTCGCTTGACTCATCTCCGGAGTCTCCTCCCCAAGAAATGTATGCACGTTGCTTCTTAAAAGGTTTCTTCTCCTTTTTGATGTTTGGGCAATTTGATTTGACGTGCCCGGTTTCACCGCATTCATAGCACTTTATTTGCTCGCCTTGCTTTTTGCCCTTTCGTTCATACTCCTTTCGCATGAACTTTTGAAATCTTTTGATAACAAGTCCAAACTTGTTGTCTCCGTCCTCATCAACTTGAGGTTGGCATGTGCTTGCCTTAAGTGCTATTCTTTGCCTCCTTTGATCATCAACAAGAGGGTTAAGTATAGTAGACTCATAAGTCTTAAGGTTACCTCTTAATGCGTCGATGGTGACATTTGAGACGCCAATGGATTCTTGGATTGCGTCGGCCTTTGATCGCCATGCCGGAGTGAGACTTCTAAGAATTTTTCGAACAAGTTCTCTATCCGTGAATGTCTTCTTGAGAGCATGTAGATCATTTACGATTATTGAAAATCGTTCAAACATTTCATCCACCTTTTCACCTTCCTTCATGTGAAATAATTCATAAGCATGGGTTAGGAAATCAATTTTAGCTTCCCTTACCTGGTCCGTACCTTCGTACGTAATTTCCAGCTTGTCCCACATTTCCTTTGCCGTTGTGCAACACGATATTTTCCGGTAATCGTCAGCATTTACAGCACAATATAATAAATTAATTGCTTTAGCATTATTTTGAACCTTTCGGATATCATCCGCGTCATATTCTTCTTCGGATTTGGGAACCCATTCATTTTCAACCTTATTGGTTGGAATTTGATTTCCCTTCGTTATCACCTTCCAGAGATGAAAGTTGTTTGCTTGAACGAAGATTTTCATCCTCTCCTTCCAGTACGTGTAGTTTGTACCGTTGAATAGAGGTGGTCGTGTGGACCATTGTCCTTCATCAATTCCTGCAAAAGAGTCACGAGTAGAAGCCATGGATGGTTCTCTCAAACTTTTAAGTCTTCAAAGAGTTGGGCTCTGATACCAATTGTTAGATAATACGCTTAACGCTAGAGGGGGGTGAATAGCGTTATAATAAAAATTAGCGTAAACTTTGCGGAATTAAAAAATTGCAGGAAGTAAATAAGTGCGATAAATAATAAAGTACGCACCGATGTATTCTGGTTCACCACAACACGTGGCTAGTCCAGTCCCCGAGAGACTCTCTCGAGATTTTCCACTAACTTGTCAAGCTTACGGGTGCTCAACAAACCTTTACAGCTTAAGGACACAAGCCTTAACACCTTTGCTCGGAGATACAACACTCCAAGACTTCACTGTTAAGCTTACGGGTGCCTAACCAACCTTTACAACTTAAGGACACAAGCCTTAACACCTTTGCTCGGAGATACAACACTCCAAGACTTCAACCAAGGAAACACAAGTTCCTTACAACAAGAGAATCACAATTCTCTTACAAGTGTACAAAACACTAAACACTCAAACAAAGCACTCCTTAATGAGTAGATATGAGTAAAAGAAGTAAGCTCAAGATCACAACTACTATGGACAAGACTTTGGCTCTCAAAAGCTTTATGAAATGAATATAAAATGATAAACAATAGTATGCAAGCTTATAGCAATAGAATGATCAGTTGTTGTGTCTTGTTATATTTAAAACACTGAAATGAAGCTGTATTTATAGTTGAAAAACTTGGTATTCACGTTGCCTAATTGCCAATTAAGAGTTGCTGATTTTACTGTGTGACAATCGATTGTCAAGAAGTCACAATCGATTGTTTGCCAATCGATCTAGAAATCAATCCCATATTTCACGCTTAACAATCGATTGTCCAAGATCAACAATCGATTATTGGCAACGTTCAAAAAATCATTTCCAGATTTTAGGCAAAACAATCGATTATACAGAATCAATAATCGATTATTCAGCAACGTTCAAAAAAATCTTTTCCAGATTTTAATTTCAACAATCGATTGTATAAATTCAACAATCGATTACTCAGCAACGTTCAAAAAATCTTTTCCAGATTTTAATTTCAACAATCGATTGTATAAATTCAACAATCGATTACTCAGCAACGTTCAAAAAATCTTTTCCAGATTTTAATTTCAACAATCGATTGTACAAAATCTACAATCGATTACCTGACGGTATTTGAAAACTTTACGACAACGGCCAGCTTCACAATCGATTGTGCAATGTTAACAATCAATTATTTATCAGACTTTGAAAATCATTTTAGACACTGCCTACAATTGATTGTTATATACTCACAATCGATTATTTAATAACTTTGAAAGAGTCTGGAAGACACTGCCTCAACACAATCGATTCTCATATGTTCACAATCGATTATTTTGTGACTTTGAAAAAATCTGATCTGTCTCTTCACAATCGATTGTCATTAGCTTCACAATCGATTATTCCGAGTTTTGAAAAACTTTGATGTACACTGCCTCTTCACAATCGATTGTCATAAGGTTCACAATCGATTGTCATGCAGGTTTGAAAAACCTGATGCTCACTGCCTTAACACAATCGATTATCATTAGTTCACAATCGATTGTCATACAGTCTTGGCTTAACATAATCGATTATCATAAGTACATAATCGATTATCTTAGTCCAGATTTTAGAGGCATGTTTAAAAATCATTTTGACTGAAGTAAATATGCATGATTTAAAATTATTTAGCATTAAATTAAATATGCATGATTTTGTAAAAATAATTTTATGAGAGAAGCCATGTCATGAGTCAAGTTGTCGGATCAAGATCACAATTAAGAAAGACTCATTTAAACTATAAAACTTTGTCTTGTGCTTGAATCTCGTTATCCACCAATTGTGCGCTTGTACTTGAACTTCGTCATATATCAATTTGCGCTTGTTTGTCATTCATCAAAACCTACACATAAGAACACATGTTTTAGTATAAAGCCTTGAGAACGTGTTTCCAACAGGAGCAACAAAATCGTGGCTTATCTTCTGAGCTAGAAATTACCAATTCTTCTTGGGGCCAACTTAAAAAGGACAAAGAGCTTTTGGAGTGTTCTTTATCAAAAGCCAATGAAGAGATTAGAGAGCTTGAGGCACTTATGGAGAAGAAAGAAAAATACGCAGGGGAGTTAGCTCAAATCTTGACAAGTTCAAAATGACTTAACGGTTTCTTCTGACAAAGTTTGTGCCTTGGAAAGTTCCCATGCCTCTCTTGAAGCTTCTCTAGATTCTCACTTAGCTGGATATCAAGTAACGAAAAATGATCTTGCTATGTGGGAAAAGGAATATGAGGCTCTGGAGAAGGAATATAATGTTCTTGAAGAAAACTTCAACATCGAGGTAAGTTGGGCTTTTCTAAATTCTCATCGTGATGCTTTGATGAAGGCTACACAAGAAAACTTCGACTTGCAGTCTCAATTAGCCAAAGTCATGACTCTATCGAGAAAAATCAACGACCTGCTGATACCCATTCTCCTACACTTGGAACTATTGATACTCCTTCTCCAGCACTCAAAGCTCCTAGAACGGAAGAGTTATTGAATTCTGAAGCAGTTACTGAGTTAGTTGAAGTTGTCATTCCAGCTTCCGAGGGTGAAACTTCTGTGACACAATATATGGGAATTGAAGTTCCCGTGACTCTTGCTTCCCTCGATGATGTTATCACTTCAAGCTCAGTTGAAACCGCTCCTATTGCTGCTCTTTCAGAAGTTTTTACCGTCCCTATTATTGCCTCTGAAAGTGAGGTTACAACTTCTGACGCTCCAACTCCTTCAGTGACAAGTTAAATGTGTTATTTTTTATTGTTCTTAGTGTTTGTTGATGTCATCCCTTGGCAATTTTTAAGGGATCTTTTGATGAAGTCCCTAGTTACAATAATGGGTCATTTGTAAAACAAATACTTTGATGACTAAGTTTTTCCTAAGTCTTTTATATAAAAATTTTTTATGGGTATTTCTTTATATTCTATTCTTGCCTATTTACTTATTTACGACTTATAGAATAGCTTAGCATTTTTAACCTTTGAAAATGCTTTATGATTCTTCTCATGGAATATCAACATGAGGTTTATAAAAGAGGCCCCTTTTATTTTATAGACACTTAATGAATAAGACGTATCAACTTCATAATGGTGTCATAATACGATGAAAGAAATAGGAATACACATGTTTTGTATGAAACAACTTTGATAAGTTTTTATTCATGAACATTAACAAGTTTTTTGACTATTACATATATTAAAATACATCTATATCCTTCTCGTAACTATTTTTCTTATAACAAATTTTTACATGATATAGAATAGACAAGGTTCTTCATAACCTGTTTCAATACATAGTCATAACCCTATCTTATCATATTTAGAATGGTTTGAGAAGTGACTCCGTTTGTGAGTTTGAGAGATGACTCTGTTAAGAAAAAACATTATGATGAATGTTTTGTGCCGAATGCTGAAGATTTCGTAACTTCCTCTCAACACTTGTCTTTTTGTAGCCGAATCTTGCCAAAAATTTGACCAACGTTTGTTCGATATTCATATCTGTGATATTCATATCTGTTTTTCTGCACGCATTTGTGTATAATATGTAGCCCCCAAGTGTTTGAGCGGTGAAGTGTGAAGCCTCGAGCACTAGTTTATTTATTTCAATTTGGTCCTATTCCTGTAACAGAAAAATATACGGGACTCGGATGTATGATTATAGATGAAGACTGCCTAACCCGTGTGTATTTCCATCATTAATGTAACCCTAGGCTTGGAATTTAAGAGTATTCCATTTTGCCGTATAGGTCGTGACGCATCATTTGGCACGAGTTAGGGTTTTTTCCTAGCATCGAAAATCGTTAGTAAAATTTTAACAATTCAAAGAAAAAATTTAACATGGTGATACCTGACCATGGCCAGACCCTTAGAAGTAATATCTCTTTAGATGGAAATCGTTAATGTGAAGGTAAATTTTTGACGTCCATTGTCTCCAACTCGTATGCTCCTTTCCTTGCAATGTCACGGATTCTGTAGGGTCCTTCCCATGTTGGACTTAGATTTCCAGAGTTAGAAGCCTTCATAGATTGGAACACCTTTTTGAGCATAAAGTCCCCAATTTTGAAGAACCTAAGATGTACTTTCCTGTTATAGTATCGTTCAATTACTTGCTTTTGAGCTGCCATCCTTATTAATGCAGCTTCTCCTCTTCCTTCAAGCAAATCAAGGTTCACCCATAACTCTTCATTGTTTTAGTCTTTCGTTGATTGAACGTACCATGCGCTTGGTTCCCCTATTTCAACTGGTATTAAGGCCCCCGCTCCATAAACCATTAAAAATGGCATTTCTCCTGTGCTTGTTTTCGCCATTGTTCGATACGCCCATAATACTGCATGTAACTCCTCAGGCCCATTACCTTTTTAATATTGTAATCTTTTCTTTAAATTATTGATTATGACCTTGTTTATGAATTTCGCTTATACATTCATTGCCTACCGGATGGTGTGGTGTTGATGTTATCCTTTTAATCTGCCAACTTTGAAAGAATTCCGTGATTTGTGCTCCTATGAATTGTGGACCATTATCACATATGAATTCATTTGGTACTTCAAAGCGGCATATTACGTTTCTCCAAATGAAATCTTTGACTTCTTTCTCTCGTACCTATTTGAATGCCCCTGCTTCTACCCATTTAGTGAAATAATCAGTAAGTGCAAATAGAAACTTTACCTGACCTTTTGCTTGTAATAATGGGCCTACGATGTCCATTCCCCATTTCATGAAGGGCCACGGAGTTATAACAGGGTGTAATTATTCGGCTGGTTTGTGCATATTGTTTTCGTATCTTTCACATTTATCACACTTAGACATGAAATAACTTGCTTCCTCTTCAATTTGAGACCAATAGTACCCTGCTCGAATTAATGCTTTTACTAGTGACTTTCCTCCTGCATGATTTCCACAATGTCCCTCATGTATTTCTCGCATCACATACTCTATTTGGGAAGGTCCGAAACACCTTGCTAATGGTCCACCAAATATTTTCCGGTAAAGGTTTCCTTGATATAAACAATAATGAGCAACTTTCTTACGAAGTGCATGAGCCTTTGAGCTGCCATCCTTATTAATGCAGCTTCTCCTCTTCCTTCGAGCAAATCAAGGTTCACCCATAACTCTTCATTGTTTTAGTCTTTCGTTGATTGAACGTACCATGCGCTTGGTTCCCCTGTTTCAACTGGTATTAAGGCCCCCGCTCCATAAACCATTAAAAATGGCATTTCTCCTGTGCTTGTTTTCGCCATTGTTCGATACGCCCATAATACTGCATGTAACTCCTCAGGCCCATTACCTTTTTAATATTGTAATTTTTTTTTTAAATTATTGATTATGACCTTGTTTATGAATTTCGCTTATACATTCATTGCCTACCGGATGGTGTGGTGTTGATGTTATCCTTTTAATCTGCCAACTTTGAAAGAATTCCGTGATTTGTGCTCCTATGAATTGTGGACCATTATCACATATGAATTCATTTGGTACTTCAAAGCGGCATATTACGTTTCTCCAAATGAAATCTTTGACTTCTTTCTCTCGTACCTATTTGAATGCCCCTGCTTCTACCCATTTAGTGAAATAATCAGTAAGTGCAAATAGAAACTTTACCTGACCTTTTGCTTGTAGTAATGGGCCTACGATGTCCATTCCCCATTTCATGAAGGGCCACGGAGTTATAACAGGGTGTAATTATTCGGCTGGTTTGTGCATATTGTTTTCGTATCTTTGACATTTATCACACTTAGACATGAAATAACTTGCTTCCTCTTCAAATTGAGACCAATAGTACCCTGCTCGAATTAATGCTTTTACTAGTGACTTTCCTCCTGCATGATTTCCACAATGTCCCTCATGTATTTCTCGCATCACATACTCTATTTGGGAAGGTCCGAAACACCTTGCTAATGGTCCACCAAATATTTTCCGGTAAAGGTTTCCTTGATATAAACAATAATGAGCAACTTTCTTACGAAGTGCATGAGCCTTTTTGCTGTCATCAGTAACGGTTCCATACTGCAAAAAAGCAACTATTTCATTTCTCCAATCCCATGTTAAATGATTAAAATTTACCTCATTCTTGTCAGATTCGAGAACAGAATGAAATAAATGTATGATTGAAGCATTTGCATCATTTTCTATGTCTGGCGCATATGCAAGATTAGCTAAAGCATCTGCCTCCGCATTCTCCTCTCTTGGGATTTGCATTACCTTCAAAGTTTGGAACTGCTTTACTAGTTCCCGTACCTTTTCATGATATTCTTGCATTCATGTTTCCCTGGCTATATAAGTCCGCATCATTTGATTGACCACGAGTTGAGAATCACTCTTGATTATAATTTGTGTGATGCCGAGTTCCTGTGCCAATTCTAAACATGCAATTACAGCCTCATACTTTGCTTCATTATTAGTTACAGGGTGACATTTTATAGCTTGTCTAATGGTCTCACCCGTAGGTAGTTTGAGAACAATTCCTAAACCTACTCCCTTTACATTAGATGATCCATCTGTAAATAAGATCAAAGTCCCCGGATTTGTACCATTAAAAACTTGTAATTCCTTTTCTGCTTCTAAATGCATCCCTTGACTAAAATCTGCTATGAAATCGGCGAGAACTTTTGATTTTATAGTAGTCCTAGGCTTATAAATGATTTCATATTTACTTAGCTCTATAGCCCATTTTGCTAATCTTCCTTACAATTCATGTTTATGCAAGATGTTTCGTAATGGAAAAGAAGTAACTACGACAATTGGATGACATTGAAAATAAGGTCTTAATTTTCTAGATGCCATGATCAAAGCTAGTGCCAACTTTTCTAGTTGTGGATATCGCGTTTCACGATCCAATAAATATTTGCTTACATAATAAATAGGAGAGTTCTTACCTTGGTCCTCTCGTACCAAGACAACACTTACCGCGACTTCAGATACTGCCAAGTAGATGAGCAGTGTTTCACCTTCTTTTGGTTTTGCCGATAGCGGGGGATTTGACAAGTAAGGTTTCAAGTTCTTAAGGGATTTTTTGACAATCTTCGTTCTATTCAAAATTGTCTTACTTTTGAGAGCAGGGAAGAACTTAAAATATTTTTCTGAAGATTTAGAAATAAATCTTCCCAGGGCTGCGATTCTTCCCGTTAATCTTTGAACCTCCTTCTTATTGGTAAGGATATCGGGTATTTCTTCTATCACTTTGATCTGAGAAAGATTTATCTCAATGCCACGATTAGAAATAAGAAAACCCAAAAATTTACCTGAGGCAACTCCAAATGCACATTTTTCTGGGTTGAGTTTCATGTTAAATTTCTATAAAATCTCAAATGTAGTAGATATATGAGAAATATGATCGTGAGAATGCTGGGTTTTGAAGAGAATATTGTATATATATACCTCCATAGTTTTACCCAAATGTTCTTGAAGCATTTTAGTAACCAGCCTTTACTAGGTTGCTCCAGCATTTTTGAGACCAAAGGGCATTACTTTATAACAGTCAGTCCCTCTGTATGTGATGAAAGAAGTTTTTTACTCATCATTGGGATCCATTTTAATTTGATTATATCCTGAATATGCATCTAAAAAGCTTAAAAGTTCATGACCTGCAGTTGCGTCGATTAAATGATCTATATGTGGTAAAGGAAAAGAGTTTTTTCGGAAAGCTTTATTTAGATCAGTATAATCCACACAAACATGCAACTTACCATTTTTCTTTGGTACAACCACCGTGTTAGCATACCAATTAGGATACTTTACCTCACGGATTAACCCAATCACTAATAATGTTTGGACCTCATCTTGAATCATCTGGTTCGTGAAAGCTCCTTGCTTCCTTTTCTTTTGCTTTATTGGTGTGAAAAATGGGCCCTCGTTGAGTTTGTGAGTCATCACATCCGGTGGTATCCCTATCATATCAGCATGGAACCAAGCAAAACAGTCCACGTTAGTTTTAAAAACTCAATTAACATACCCCGCTTGCCAGGATTTAGGTTGGCACCTACATAAACCTTTTGTTTAGGCCACTTCTCAAATAGTACCACATCCTCGAGCTCCCCTATTGTTGTTTTAATGTTTTAATTTTCTTCAGGTTCTTGAATCACATCGGGTCTCGAGTCTAAGTCTATTTGTTCTTGTCCTGTTGAAGTTTAATTGTCGACACCTTAAACTGTTTTCTATGATTGCTATTTCTGTTTACTTATAGCATTCGTATCTATCAAATCATTGATTCTGTTGGTTGTTTGCTGATCCCTCGAATTTGACAGATTCCCCACGGTGATGGAAACTTAATAACTTGATGCAGAGTTGATGGAAAAACATCCATATCATGGATCCACGGTCTCCCCATGATTATATTGTAGGCCATCTCCATATCAACTACTTGGAATTTGGTTCTTTGACAACACCTACAGCAAAAATTGTTACAATTACCTCTCCTTTTGTTACCACGCTTGAATTGTCGAAGCCTGACAAAGTATGCGCCTTGGGTATCATTTTATCTTCAGCTTGCATTTCCCGTAGCACCCTTAGTAGGATGATATTTGCAAGACTCCCTAGGTCAATCATAACTTGTTTAACATTAGTATCATGTACAAGTAAAGATATCACCAGTGCATTGTGAGGAGTAATCACTCCTTCTGTATCTGTGTCATCAAAATTTATGCTTTCGTGCTCTAAGGTCAGCCCTACTCGCTTCCCGTGTGTGATTGTTACTTTGGAAACCTTATATGAAGCTGTATACGTAATTCCATAAAAATCTTCTCCTCCATTAATGACGTTCACAGTTCTCTTAGGTGAAGGTGGTTTCGGTGGCTCCTGCCTATTTTTCATATAAGCATGTTTTCCCTTCTCACTAAACAACTCAGTGAGATATCCTTTCTTCAATAGATGGTCCACTTCACTTTGTAGAATCTGCATTCTGATGTTTTATGCATGTGGTCGTTGTGAAATTTGCACCAACGGTCCGGATTACGCCTGTTTGGATTTGACCACATCTGTTTTGACCACCGTACCTTGTCTCCCATACTCCTTAGAACAGCTACGAGCTTAGAATAAGTTACGTTGAAGTTGTAGCCGCTGAATCGTACTTTTAAATTCCCGTCATCATCTTGTGGCTCTTGGTTACTTCGATCACTTCTGATCCTGGATGAAGACCCTGTATTCCTATTTCTTGGCCTTTGATCATATAGTTGGTTATCCTTTTTCGATCGTGAATCCTTTCTTGCTGGTCCCATATATGTATCATATATTTTCTTACCTGATCCTTTTTCAGCCTCCGATCTCCTGGATCCGTTCCTTTATTCACGATGGTACTGAGGTACGGTATCCTCTTCAATTCTGAGCTTTATACTGTACCTGATATAAACATCATTCACAAGTGGTTGCAGGAAATTCACGGTGGCTTTCCTTAAGTTTTCTCGTGGCTTCTAAACATTTGTCATTCAAATTACTTGCAAAATCGATCACTGCCCAATTTTCTGGAACACGGGGTAGAGTCATTCTTTCACGTTGGATCAACAAAATATCTGAGCAATTCTGAGTTCCCTTGTTTGATTTTTAAAATATCCTCCATTCTTTTCTCGACTTTTTGAGCTCCCGAGTGTGCTTTTATAAATGAATCTACAAGCTCAGCAAAAGGGTTTATTGATTTTTCAGGTAAAAGAGAATACCAGGTTAATGCACCCTTGGTGAGTGTTTCTCCAAATTTTTTTGACCAGTACTGATTCAATTTCTTTTTTGGTCAAGTCGTTGCCTTTCACGCCTGTTGTAAATGCAATTATGTGATCATGTGGGTGTATTGCACCATCATATTTTGGGATGTCAGGTATCTTGAACTTTCTCGGAATTGGAAGGGGAGCAACACTTGGCTTCCAAGGTTTTTGTGAGTATTTTTCCATGTCTACTCCTTTAATTACAGGCGAGTCTTCCGGGATTTACTAAATACGCTCACTTTGTTCCTTGAGCTGTTTCTGCAAGATTAGTACGGAATTTTGAAGATGAGAATTACCTGAGTTACCTGGTTCTCCTTCTTGCGAGTCACTAGTGGTTGTCCCATTACAAGAATTAACTAGACTAGAGCTGGGTTTTTCTAACGAGTTATTATTCGGTGTTGTCTCCGCAGTAGGCAATCGACTAACTAAAGCTTCCAAAGCTCTGTCAATTCGTGCATCAATTATTTTTTGTAGAAGCTCATCTCTTGTTTCAACTTCTCCATTAGCATGTTCAGATAGATCATTAGCAATTCCTTCTCGAGATCCACGTGGAGAAGCTCGAGAAAAAGGATCATTGATTTCATCTCCCACCACTTGATGAATAAGATTTTCTTGATTGTTGTTGTCATTGTTGTTTGACATGATGTTAACAACGGGAAGAGTGTAATTTCAGAAAGAACAGATTATCAAATTTCCGGTAATAGAACCAATTTATTTAACCAAAAATATGATCTTTTGGTCAAAGCTAAAGATAAAGAAAAATTCGGGTTTCTGATAATTAGGAGACGGAAAGAATAATAAGCTTTTTGAGAATGAAAATAAAGCAATAGAAGAGTTTGTATTTCAGTATAATATCAATGATATTTCGTGTCCTACATATGATGAGACTCTCCTTTTATAGTTAATTCTAGGTAAAGGAGTGAAGATTCAGTCTTAATGAGACAATTATGAGCAATAAATGACATTAAATTAGCCGTTACATAATCATTCCTATTTAATATCAATTTCATAACGTATTGGGTATTTAATAATTAATTTGGACTCTTTTTTTCATCAGATCCATGTCTTCAATGCCTTCTGACCCGTTGACTTTAAATAACTTTGAATTGGTACGAGACTCGTATTTGAACTGCGTCTTGTGCATGTTTAACTTTCTCTTCCCGTATATATCGTTACTCGTGCCTTATAATCAAATACCGCACTTTGACCGTTTGATCAGACCACATGCCGTGCCATGTCGTCTTTGATATAAGTTCAGTTTTTTCCCAATACAGTACCTACAGTCACTATGATTTATTTCAAACGCGCCTAAATCGAATTACGAATGCTCAAAGTATTTTCTACACTAGTTATAAATGTTCCGAGTATATGTAGGGATATGATACCGAAAATGATAACAATAATAATAATAATACTGCAATAAAATAATTTTTGAGCAGAAATACACCAACTGGCTTCAGTCGTGTTGGGCACTGCCCTAAGAAACTATTTAGCAGTGTGAAATATTTCTCCAGGATTAAACAAGCCTACCTCTATTAGGGAGGATACAAGAATCAGCAAAATTTAAATATTACAAACCCAACTAGAAGGAAAAATGAAGACCAAATAATATTAAATATTAGTTAAATAATATAGGAAAGAAGCTTGGAAGGAAGAGGAGAGAGAGACGTGTGTGTGTATTTTTGATATGCAAATTGGCTTAAGGGAGGAACATTTTTACAAGCAAAAATGCATGGATTTCTCTTGCCATTTGCTAAAAGTTTTAACATTTGTCAAAGAATTTAGCCATTTGTCAAGTTTCTTGACATTTTTCAAGGCAACTACATGCTTCTTGACAAGCATTAGTCTTTCTAGAAGGCCAAATAATTTTTAAAATATTGCTACAGTCCCCCACTATTTTAAAGATTTTCAAAGATAAACTTGCTGGATTTGTATGGTCCAAATGTAATAGGTTTGGTGTCTTCTGGACTATGAACCAAACTTAGACCAACAAAATTTAACTCAGATAATTACTGGTGAAATATAATATTTCTATGAACCAATAAATCTTATTGTAAGTCAGAGATTTTATCAATCAATCACATTTTGACCCCCGGTAATTTTGCTGTTCAACGCGGTTTTGCGGCCAATAGGCCATGCGCGTGCCTGGTTATTCATGAGAGCTCTAGAGACTAGGCCAAAATATCATAAGAGCGACCCACTCCGCTTTCATATAGGTGAATTCATCAAGTGTATACTGCTTTAAAATACGCCATTCATTAAGGACTATGAATTTCATTACGAGTTATAACTCAGCCTCTCAATTAGTAGCAGTCAAGCTCTCTCTTTTAGTGCATCAGTGCCAATATTGACTTGTTATTACCCATATGAACCTACTTTAGGGGATCTCCAATCACATAGGTTGGGTTACCATCTCTATTGACAACATGTCGGCCTTAACCCATCTCTTTTGAGGTTTGAAGAATTAATTTTCTTCCCACGGGTTTAGTCAGAGGGTCGGACAAATTTGTCTCTGACTTCACATAGTTAATGGAAGTTATTCCATCTTTTAACAGCTGTTTTATGACATCATGTCTCAGTTTCATGTGTCTACTTTTACAATTAAAAGATTTATTCTTTGCTATAGCTATTTCCACTTGGCAATCACAATGTATAGACACAGGAGGCGATACGACCTTTATTAATGGGATATTAGCTAAGAAATTTCTTAGCCACTCAGCCTCAAAACCGGCTAACTCTAGAGCTACAAACTCTTATTCCATAATCGATCTAGTAATGATCGTCTGTCTAGCTAATTTCCACGATATTTCACCACCACCAAGGGTGAATACATAACCACTAGTTGATTTAGTCTCATATGAATCAGAGATCCAGTTTGCATCAGTGTATCCTTCTAAATTAGAAGGAAATCCACTATATAGGATACCATAATTCATGGTTTCTCTCAGATATTTCATTAATCTCTCTAATGCAGGCCAATGCTCTCTGTTGGGATTATGAGTATATCTACTCAGTGTCACACCTCTCTTTTTTACACACCCCAAAGAGGATAAGAGTTTTTCCAAGTAAAGTGACATTATTCGAAATGTAATTATTTTATTTATTAGAGTCGCCACTTGGAATAGTTTATTTGGTGTCCCAAGTCAGCGGTTTATTTTTAAATCCCAATCAAGAAAAATTTTATTTTTTTGTTTTTCTTAAAGTCTGCGAACCAGAATTCTGGATAAGAAATTCTGTTAACCCGAGAGAAGGTGTTAGGCATTCCCGGGTTCCGTGGTTCTAGCACGGTCGCTTTAATAATAATACTTGGATTATTTAAATTATTTTAATTACATAATTTAGAACCCATGTGCATTTTACCTTTCACCGCTTTTAATTACTTAATTATTCGTGATTACAAAATTATCTCGAAATGAGTCACGCGTACGTGTACTTATTTTATTTAGTGCGCTAAATATCATAGCATGCGTACATATACATAACTAATAGCCCTTAATTAATATCAAAATTACTTGGCCAAAGTCACGCGAACGTGTACCTTAGTTTTAATTTAAAAATCGACGCTTTAACCATGTCACGCGTACGTGTACATAATCATAATAATAAATTAAAAGCACACTTAAACGTATCTTACTGGTGTTCATTATTATTTTCCTAAAACTACTTTGCGGTTATTGTGAAGCTATTGTATTATGGATAAAAGAACTGGTTTATTGGGTGCAAAACTTATTCAAGTTTTCGAACAAAATAACATCACAAATTGCAATATTTCCTTGTACATATATTCGCCGGCATCATAATTTATACGTAGAAGTGAATCAAATATATATGGTCAATGGATTTAGAGTGGGTGGAATTTTTATAGTCTATACATCATTTTAAGAATTTTGCAAACATATGTTTTGATCCAAAGGAATCCTTCGAAATATAGATCCACCCTATTTCACATTACTCGACAATCAATTCTAACGTAATTGGGCAAATTTTACTCAAAAAATAAAATAACAACATAAATTGATTACATGCCAAAGGCAGTAGATAGTCTTAACTAAAAAAAGTAACGTAATCTAGTTTCTCTCTTATATATATATATATATATATATATATATATATATATATATATATATATATATTGTTAATACTTTTCTTTTAAGACTAAAGATATGACCAAATTAACAATTTACAGAAGGATTTAAGCTTACAAGAATAGCTCTTGTTTAAAAAAAATAATTACTAATAGGGATGAAGGGTTTTCGACAGAGACTTATGAATGACATTCATTCATTTTTCTTTTTTGAGTTGAAATGCATTTTTTATTTGAACCCATAAATATAATTTGTGAAAAACTGAACGAAATGTATTTCCTTTATATTACACCAACTTTATATTAGGTCTCAGTTTATGTTTAAATCAATAGTGAAGAACAAGAGATGTGTGGCATAAGACTATTACTAAATATCAAATGTGATACACAAATAGAGATCCAAATAAAGTTATTTATACTCCAAAAAATTTGCTACAGATAAACAAAGAAGACAACGATATCAACTATATTTATTAGAATAATTGATCTCTTTTAATGGTTTCTTCTATCAAATCAACGTATGAGCCAAATATTTAAAAGACAGAGATGAACCTTTTGTAAAGACTTCAGAACAATCACAGCTAGAATCTACTAATTTCCAAAGTTAGCAATGCTAACTTTTCAAGAATCACGAAGTTGGAACCACGAACGAAATCTCGAACTCCGGCTTCTCACTAGTTAACTTAACTAAATAATTTTTTAAATGAATGTTTACCCTAGAAGAACAATGCTCTTTCTTCGTCTTTTTTTTTTTTCAGTTGTCTTTCATTCTTTTTCTTTTTACCATTATGTTGTCCCCTTTCTCTTTTTCTTCTTTTTTATAACAGAAGTCTCTTTCTCTTTATATAGATGAGTATGAGTATTTTTATAACTTCTAAGGAAATGGGGAAGATGAGATTGGGAAGTTAGGAACGTGAGAGTTAGTGGGAAAGGAAGTTACGTGAAGTGGGGAAGTTGGGTTGTTTTATTTTATTTATATATTTTTTTAATCTTTATATATATTTATTTAAATTTTCCTAACCCTTTTTTAATTAAATAAAAGAAATTAAAAAGCGCACACACGCATATAAAACTTACTTTAGATTTAAAGAAAACTATAAGAAAACCAAATATTTACATTATAGTTTAAATTATACTATGAAAAATACTATACCTTACATTTAAAATTAGAAGAAACAAAATATATATATTTTTGTAAATTTTATTTTATTTAAAAATAAGAACAAATGTTATACTCTAAGAATGCAAATAATTGTTTTTTTGTATTTTTTAAATTTTCATAAATGAAACCTATTAAGAGAAAGATAAAAGTTTATATATTAAGATTTAAATATTCACACAAAAATAATATAGAATTTAGGTGAGGTGAAAATTAGGTGTTCACAACATGCCTCTCTTTTCTTGGAAACATGAAGAGTTTTCAAGTAAAGAAAATGAACAAGGTAACTAATTTTTGACCTCACTATTATTTAAAAAGGAAAAGAAGAGAAGAAAAAGATGTGACCGCCTTTGTTTTAGGCAACCTACATATCCCGGGTTATAAGGCAATCAGGTCACGTGTAGTTCAAGTGAAAGAAGAGTGACAAAGTATTCTCGAAAAGAGTGTCGAGCGAAGTTCCCTCGAGGTTACGATCCGCGGTTCCTACCATTACATAAAAATAAAAATAAAATTACATACTCTTGAAATCTAAGAGTTAGAAAATTCCTATCTAAATGTCGTCTGGAGTCTTGTCTTGATTCTTGACTTACTTCTCCCATTGACTTTAGACTGAAACTTGATGCTCTTGATGCAATAGACTATGAAATATACTCGCAGGCTTGTTTCTCAATCAGATGATAGGAAGAAAGATCTTGGCCTCTGCATGCATTACGTCAAAGCAGGTTGCGGATGGTATTGAGATCAAACGTTCCACTTTCTCTGGTGAGAGCTGCAATCTTACAGCCATCACAAACAAGCAAAACGAACAAAAATTTTCTGCCCCAGTTTGCACTAGGAACTTTTTGTGAGTTATTGAAAACACGTTAAACTATCATTGCTATTGCAAAAATAAAGAATTTAAAAAGAAAGAATATATAATGCAATCAGGGAATGTTGTACCCTGTGTTTTTGCAGAAAATAATGCAACCAGGCGATGGTGTACCCTGTGTTGGCAGAAAATAATGCATCCAGGGGATGGTGTACCCTGTGTTCACAGAAAATAATGCATCCAGGGGATGGTGTACCCTGTATTGACAGAAAATAATGCAACCAGGTGATGGTGTACCCTGACCAGGGGATGTTGTACCAGCAACCAGGGGATGGTGTAGCATGTGTTGACAACAAGATGAGGCTCGTGGTACTATGAAATGATACTAGGGAATGTTATACCCTATGTAGAAAAATAAGTCAACCAGGGGATGTTGTACCCTGTATTGACTGAAAATAATGCAACCAGGGAATGGTGTACCTGTGTTGATAGAAATAATGCAACCAAGGGATGGTGTACCCCTTGTTGATAGAAAATAATGCAATCAGGAGATAGAGTACCCTGTGTTGACAATAGGATGAGGCTCGTGGCACTCTGAAATGTTACTAGTGAATGTAATACCCTATGAAGAAAATGATTCAACCAGGGGATGTTTTCCATGTGTTGACAGAAAATAATGCAACCAGGGGATAGTGTACCCTTTGTTAACAACAAGATGAGGCTCGTGCACTCTGAAATGCTACTAGGGAATGTTATACCCTATGTAGAAAATATTTCAACTAGGGGATGTTGTACCCTGTGTTGACGGAAAATAATGCAATCAGGGGATGGTATACCCTGTGTTGACAACAAGATGAGACAACCAAGGGATGTTGTACCCTCTGTTGACAGAAAATAATGCAACCAGGGGATGGTGTACCCTGTGTTGACAACAAGATGAGGCTCGTGGCACTCTGCTATTCTACTAGGGAATGTTATACCCTACGTAGAAAATAATTCAACTAGGGGATGTTGTACCATATGTTGACAGAAAATAATGCAACCAGGTGATGGTGTACCCTGTGTTGACAACAAGATGAGGCTCGTGGCAATCTGAAATGCTACTAGGGAATGTTATACCCTATGTAGAAAATAATTCAACCAGGGGTTGTTGTACCTTGTGTTGATAGAAAATAATGCAACCAAGGGATGGTATACCCTGTGTTGACAACAAGATGAGACAACCAGGGGATGTTGTACCCTGTGTTGAGAGAAAATAATGCAACCAGGGGATGGTGTACCATGTGTTGAAAGAAGATAATGCAACAAGGGGATGGTGTACCCTGTGTTGACAGAAAATAATGCATCCAGGGGATGGTGTACCCTGTGTTGACAGAAAATATTGCAACCAGGGGATAGTGTACCCTGTGTTGACAACAAGATGAGGCTCGTGGCACACTGAAATGCTACTAGGGAATGTTATACCCTATGTAAAAAATAATTCAACCAGGGGATGTTGTACCCTCTGTTGAAAGAAAATATTGCAACCAGGGGATGGTGTACCCTGTTTTGACAACAAGATGAGACAACCAGGGGATGTTGTACCCTATGTTGACAGAAAATAATTCAACTAGGTGATGGTGTACCCTATGTTGGCAGAAAATAATGCAGCCATGGGATGGTGTACCCTGTGTTGATAGAAAATAATGCATCCAGGGGATGGTGTACCTAGTGTTGAGAGAGAGATGAGGCTCGTGGCACTTTGAAATGCTACTAGGGAATGTTGTATTCTATGTATAAAATAATTCAACTAGGGGATATTGTACCCTGTGTTGGCAACCAAATGATGCAACCAGGGGATGTTATACCCTGTGTTGAAGAAAATAATGCATCCAGGGTATGGTGTACCCTGTGTTGACATAAAATAATGCATCCAGAGGATGGTGTACCCTGTGTTGACAGAAAATAATGCAACCAGAGGATGGTGTACCCTATGTTGACAGAAAATAATGCAACCCTTCGTTAGTTTTAAAACGGTGGTGAGTTGTGGCCTTGATTTCATGGGCGACTTGACCTTGTGTCCATTACGCTTGATAGGAGAACCATCCTGTCGATGATCGTACAAATTGTCGAGAGATTCTGACTTTACTCTCTCAAGATCTTCTTTATCAACATCAATACCTGACTATTTTGCGCCTACCATCCTTTGTGTCTATGGTGCAAACAACTTTGTTCCCCAAAACAACTTTTAATGAGTAACTTTTGTTGACCCTTGAAACATTGCTAAGTCCTTCAAGCCTTTGATTGATAAGGAATATCAAAGTCGGCTTCATACTATTTATGCCTAGAAACTTTTGCTTTATGTAACGGGGAAACTGTAACTAATTTTTTCGCCTTTTCTTTGCTTTGCTTTGAAAAAATTAAACTAAAAGGGACTTGAGAATAATAGTATGAAAGAAAATAAGTAGTTGAACCAATGAGCATTACAACTTAATCGAAAAGCGTCCCTTTCAGGGGAAAAATAAGAAAGGAATTATCTGGAGGAATATGCTAACATCAACGAACATGACATGCACTTTGGACTGGATGCCCGATCCGTCTAAACTGTCTAATTCTCAAAATCTGTTATAAACTTCTCTTTGAAACTGAGTTCTTTAACCATGCTTGTGCCAGGATATAAGAACATCTAAAATCAATCAACGATGCCCTATGTGTGTTTCACCAATTGACCTCTCTAATTTGCTTTTTTCTCAACTAACCATCGCCTTATAGTGCCCGTAAGGGTTTTAACCAATAAGACTCTCTCATTTGTTTTCTCAACTCACCATCGTCTTATAGTGCCCGTGAGGGTTTTAACAAATAAGATGTCTCATTTGTATTTCTCTCTTTGCAATGACTGAAGCATCACCTAACTAAAACAACCCAAGTCTCTTTCTCTTTATATTGATGAGTATGAGTAGTTTTATGACTTCTAAGGAAGCGGGGAAGTGAGGATTGGGATGTTAGGAACATGAGAGTTAGTGGGAAAGGAAGTTACGTGAGTGGGGAAGTGAGGAAATTGGGGTGTTTTATTTTATTTATTATTTTTTTATATATTTTTTAAACTTTATATATATTTATTTAAATTTTCGTAACCCCTTTTTTAATTAAATAAAAGAAGATAAAAAAACGCAGTCACACATATAAAACTTACTTTAAATTTAAAGAAAACTATAAGAAAACCTAATATTTACATTATAGTTTAAATTATACTATGAAAAATACTATAGATTACATTTAAAATTAGAAGAAACCAAGTATATATATATTTTTATAAATTTTCTTTTATTTATAAATAGGAACAAAAATTATACTCTAAGAATGCAAATAAATTTATTTTTGTATTTTTTTTAATTTTTATAAATAAAACCTATTAAGAGAAAGATAAAACTTTATATATTAAGATTTAAATATTTACACTAAAATAGTATAGAATTTGGTTGAGGTCAAAAATTAGGTGTACACACTCAGTCTACACACAACGTAGGCTATATCAGGCCTTGTAAAATTCATTAAATGCATCAGACTCCCAATAATCTGAGCATATTTAGACTGAGCAACTGGGTCACCGTTATTCTTTTTCAACTTAGAGTTAGCATCAAAATGAGTGCTCATGGATGTGACATTAAAATATTCAAACTTCTTAAGAAGTCTCTCAACATAATGTTCATGAGACAACATTATTCTATCCTCACTCCTTATAACTTTAACTCCCAATATTGTATTTGTTTCACCCAGATCTTTCATATAAAAATTAGAAGACAAGAATAATTTAGTACTTTGCACAATATTTAAACTTGTACCAAATATAAGTATGTCATCAACATATAGATGTATTATCACATAATAATTGTCTATCACTTTAGTATAAACACATTTATCAACCTCAACCGAAGAAAAACCGTCTCACAGTAAGACTTGTTCAAATTTCTCATACCACTGTTTAGGAGCTTGTTTAAGGCCGTAAAGAGATTTCATCAATTTACAAACTTTATTTTCTTGTCTAGTAATGACACAGCCTCTTGAACCATTTAAATCTCTTCTTCTAAATCACCATTTAGAACATCAGTTTTCACATCCATTTGGTGGATAAAAAGCTTACGGATTGAAGCTAAGACAATTAAAATCCGAATAGGAGAAATTCTAGCCACTGGTGCAAATGTATCAAAATAATCTATATTTTGTTTTTGAGAAAAATATTTTTCTACTAACCGATCTTTATATTTATCTAAAGGTCCATCAGGATTAAATTTCCTTTTGAAAATCCATTTACAACCAATAGGTTTTGCACCAGGAGGAAAATCAGTTAAAATTCATGTAGCATTTTTCATAATAGAATCAATTTCAACATTTATTACCTCTTTCAATTATTTAGCATCTGAAGAAGATGTAGCTTCAAAATAACTTGATGGTTCATTATTGACAAGAAAAGTTTGAAAATCATTTCCATAAAAAAAATATTCTTTCCTAGGCCTTTTGCTTCTTCTGTGTTTCTCATTAGAGGTAATTTCATTATTTGTTTCAACATGTTTATGAGAAATTTTATTAGATAATGGATAATTATATTCAAAGAACTCAACATTCTTTGTCTCAATTATAGTATTGTAATCAAGCACATCACTTTTTAAAACAAGAAATCTATATGCAGCACTATGTTCTGCATATCCAATTAGCATGCAATCAGCAGTTTTAGAACCTATTTTCTCTTTTTAGGTTCAGGCAAAAGAACTTTAGCAAGACACCCCGACACTTTTAAGTATTTCAAGTTAGTTTTGTAACCCTTCCACAATTCAAAGGGAGTTTTGCCTATTCTTCTATGTGATATTCTATTTTGTAAGTGACATGCAGATAAAATAGCTTCACCCCACAAATTATCAGGAGCATTAGAACTAACTAACATAGAGTTCATCATCTCTTTCAATGTTCTATTTTTTCTTTCAGCTACTCCATTTGACTCAGGTGAATAAGGCGGAGTAACTTCATAAATAATTCCATTAATTTCACAAAATTCATTTAAAGATAAATATTCTCCACCTCTATCTGATCTAATTCTCTTGATTTGTCTACTAAGCTGATTTTCAACCTTAGTTTTTATAAGAAATAAAGGCATTAAATGCATCATCTTTATTTCTAAGAAAATACAACTTAGTATATCTAGAAAAATCATCAATACAAGTGACATAATATCTTTTACCAACTCTAGTCATAGTATGCATTAAATTACCTAAATCAGTGTGAATCAATGATAACAATTCAGTTTTTCTATTTACGGAAAAACAAGTCTTTTCTAGTACTTTTCGCTTCAGCACATATTTCACACTTGTTAATATTATTAGAGTCTAAAGTTCTAAACTAGATATTAATCCTAATGACTGCATTTTCTTTATATATTTGACATTAACTTGTCCCAGTCTAGCATGCCATAGAGAAAAAGACTCAATCATATAAGCAGAAGCAGATACATTTCCATTGATAACATCAGAAATATTAAGTACAAAGAGTCCTTGGTTACAATAGCCCTTTCCCACAAACACATTAGTTTTGGTTATTATGATCTTATCAGATTCAAATGACACTTTCACTCTGGCTCTTCCAAACAAGGATACAGAGATCAAGTTTGCCCTCACAATAGGAACATGCAGTACATCAACAGAGGCTAAAGTTTTTCCCCAATTGAGTTTCAGGAGAACTTTACCCTTACCCAAGACTTTGGTAGTACTTGAGTCTCCAAGATAGAATTCTTCTCTATCATCCTTTATAGGAGTATAAGAGGAAAATGCTTTTCGATTCGCACAAATGTGCCATGTAGCCCCAGAGCTATCACCCATTCTTTTGCATGTGCTACAATGTTTACTTGAGAAATGACAGCTGCAATAATATCACCTTCTTCAGCTAAGTTAGCCTTAGGAGTATTGATTTTTTTCTTATCATTTCTTGCTTTGTATCTGCACTGTGAGGCTTGATGGCCTGGTTTTCCACAAACAAAACAATATCCCTTTTTCCTTTTAAGGTTCGAATTTTTAGGTTTGCAACCCTGAGACTTATTCTCGTACCTTTTGCGGTTCTTGTTGCTGCTTTTTGCTTTGAGATTTGTCTTCCTAGCTTTGGAAGATTCTTTTCTGTTGGAATCTTTAATTAGGATGTGGATGACAATTTCCTCAATGGTGAAATTTTTCTGTTTGTGCTTTATATTATTTTTGTAGTCACTCCATGAGTCAAGAAACTTTTCATCTAGCGCTCCAGCAGTAAACTTTTCTGGTAAAGAAATCCCCTCGACCTTCAAATCTTCTAACAATTTTTGAAATTCATTGATTTGTATGTTCATCTCTTTATCATCTCTCATCTGCCACTGATAAAATTTTACTACTACAGATTTTTGTTTTGTAGCGTCTGCAGTAGTGAATTTTTTAATTCAAGCTTCCCATATAGCTTTTGCTTCTTTATAACTGCAATACACGTCTAATTGTTTGTTAAAAATAGTTTGCAACATTGTATGAAGGCATACCTTGTTGGAATATTGCCATGATTTCATAATATTATTATCCGTGTTTGCACTAGGTTGTGGATGGAGCAGTGCATGTGCAACACCATGGACATCAAGTAGTGAGAAAATACGTTCTTGCCAATGCTTGATATTTTTATTGGCGAAACTTCCAATATTTGACACATCTGGAAATGGCCTGGCATATGACAGTGCAGCTGGGGCTGGAGCAGCGATCGTAACGCCAATATTGATGGTATCAGTAGTATTTTCAGTATCAATGTTATTTTCTATAGTTTCTTAGATTGTAGGGATATGATACCGAAAATGATAACAATAATAATAATACTGCAATAAAATAACTTTTGAGCAGAAATAGACCAACTGGCTTGAGTCATGCTGGGCACTGTCCTAAGAAACTATTTCAGCGGTGTGAAATATTTCTCCAGGATTAAACAAGCCTACCTCTATTAGGGAGGATACAAGAATCAGCAAAATTTAAATATTACAAACCCAGTTGAAGGAAAAATGAAGACCAACTAATATTAAATTTTAGTTAAATAATATAGGAAAGAAGCTTGTAGAAGAGGAGAGAGACGTGTGTGTGTGTTTTTGATATGCAAATTGGCTGAAGGGAGGAACATTTTTATAGGCAAGAAATGCATGGATTTCTCTTGCCATTTGTCAAAAGATTTGATTTGTCAAAGCATTTAGCCATTTGTCAAGTTTCTTGACATTTGTCAAGACAACTACATGCTTCTTGACAAGCTTTAGTCTTTCTAGAAGGTCAAATAATTTTTAAAATATTGCCACAGTATTTTTACACTAGTTTTGGTGTTAATATGAGGATCATAAATTATAAGATTTATTTGTGAATGGCACGCCTCGAATTATTTAAAAAAGAAAAAAAAAATTTTTCTCAACTAAAGAGAACTACGAATATTCAAAATTTCCTAATTAATTTGGGATTATTGAAGCCAAGAGTTATGAATTTATTGCGAAGAAAACGGGACTTAATTATTGAACTAATGCGTAAAGATACAAATATTCATTTATCCATTGAGGTAGGCCAACCTTTAAATTTTTCCACAAAAGTCCAAATAACTATGGTAATTTTGGTAGGTAGTGTACTTCAATAGACTTGTCCGATTTAATCCACAAACCTTCTAATAATTATCCACATGATATTGTAATTGGACAATAAAATAATTTTTCACAAAAGAAAAAAAAAATGCGACCAAGTGCGCTGACATATCACAATCATCATCAAAGGGCAAAGCAGCAAAATGACAATAGTGGTGCTTTTCTAGGATAATAATAAAGCCCTGACTATGACAATTTATTACGCTCTTCCAAATAACGAAAAGGAAAAAATACAATTATTTGCAAGATTTAAAAATTATCCACAATCAGACACCGCCAATACCAAAAAAAAAAAAGTCAAATATTGAATAACATACGTACATGCCTAACATTTATTTAATCTAAAAAAAAGGATAATAACCAATACTTATTAAAAGAAAGGTTAACGTTCGATCTTTATACTACCGTTCAAAGCTGAAAATTTACAACTCATTCAGAATAACAAAGCAATAATTGTTAAACCGAAATTCCGAATTTGCGAACTAAAACCTCGAATCGACCTTGTCCAACTCAGTGCGATATGCACCAACACCCAAATTCAACTTCACTGGGCTGGTATCTTTGTTATAAGCAACCGTAACTCCTAAGATGGATCTTCATGAGGACGAACAACATAGGCAAAAACAGAATTGGAGGAATTGCCATTTTAATAAAACGAATGAGATTTCTTCAGAGAACAACTTCAAAGATGTAATAAAAGCGATCTTTCTTGAGGAGGTGACGCCTTTTTTCGGTTTTCTTTTTTGCTTTTCCAATTCAAAGGACTGATGTCCTATTTCTTTTTGAAGGTCAAGGCTGCCGTTCTTTTTCTTTTGGAATTGGGATTTTGAGCGCTAAGGAAAGTGGAGGAGATTTGGTGTGGGCAGCAGATTTTGGATTTGGGTGTGCCGTTTTTCTAAGCTTTTTTTAGGAATTGGAATTTAGGATAGAGTTTCTATAATTGAGTATTTTATATAGAGGTGGGAAGGAATGATAGTCACTAAATTTGAATGAAATAGATTGTTAGGATTAAATCATTCACTTAAGTGGGCGAACGAATTGGAAAGAATGAGCCTTTATCTTGTTGGGCTTCAATATGATAGGGAGACTAAAACAATGTAATATACTGATAAAATATAAAAAACACATCTTAATTAATAAAATAAACTACTAAAATAAAATTAAATATAAATATAAATATTGAAACTATTTTTAATACTTTTTTTATTTTACATATAAAAACAATAAAATTAAACTAATAAAGTGGTAGTAATAAATGGATTAAAAATCTATAGTAACTCAATTAAATATTTAACATACTACACCTAACTTAAAAGTTGTGCGAGTCAAAGATTAAGTACTTACAAATGCCCCTCTTTACTTGGAAACACGAAGTGTTTTTGAACAAAGAAACAAGTAAGCGGCGTAATTGATTTTTGACTCGACACTTATTCAAAAGAAAAGAAATATGGGCAAAAGATTGTGACCGAGCCCTGATATCTGAGCTGCCTACATATTATTGACTATAAAGGAATCAGGATACGTGTAGTTCAGAGGTGGATGAAGTTATGGAGTATGTTAAGACGATGAGAGAGTCGAGTGAGGTTCTGTTCCGCCGAGCCGGTCCGTTGTTCCTGTAATTACATTAGAATCAAAATCTAAAAAAACTAAACAAACCTACCAGCTATGACTTACAAGATTCCTATCTATAAGTCATCTGAAACTTGATGTTGAGTCTTGGTTGGTTCTTCCTGCATATTCTGATCTGAATCTTGATGCTCGTTAGCTGCAAACACTAGTTTGTTCATTCGACTTTTCGGATCAAGGCGGGACATGCAAAGCTTGTAACTTTTATCGTATCTTGAGCAGTCTGCATCTTTTCTCCGCTTATGCACTTGAAGTGCACTTCTTTCTTGTTCTTTTATTCTGGATTGAGACTTCTTGTTTTGGCTATCTCGAACCATGTGTCTTGAGGTATAACCTGCTCAGACACCAAAACAAACAAACAAACGAAATTTTTTGCCCCAGTTTTCACTAGGAAAATTTCGTTTGTTATTGTAACAAAATTTAATCAATATCTTTATCGAAAGAAATAAAATAAGGAATTTTTATCCTTGAGAAAAATAAATTAAGGAGTGGAGACCCTATATCTAAGATGAAGTCAAATGGGACCGGATACCCCAAATTGGAAAGATTACCAGGTTATGATGGAATAATGACCGGGTTATTCTGGAAAAACGTCCTCCGGTTATGCCGGGGAGATCCATGGATTATGCTAGAAAAGTCATCGGTTTATACCAAAAAAGGTCCCAGGTTGTGCTGGGGATGTTCATAGGTTATGCCTGGAAAGGTCATCAGGTTATGTCGGAAGGGTCCTCGGGTTATACTGGGGAGATCTACGGGTATACCGGAAAAGGTCCTCGGATCATGCCGGGGACATCTATGGACTTTGTTGGGAAAGTCATTGGGTTATGCAAGAAAAGATCCTCGGGTTATGCCGGGGATGTCCACACATTATGCCGGAAAAGGTCATCAGGTTATGCCGGAAATGTCCTCGGGTTATGACGAGGAGGTATACGTGTTATGCCAAAAAAGGTCCTCAGGTTATGATGGGGAGGTCCACGGGTTATCGGGAGAGTCATCGATTTATGTTGGAAAAGGTCCACGGGTTATACAGATCCACAGGTTATACTAGAAAAGTCATCGGGTTATGCTGGAAAAGGTCCTCGAGTTATGCCGGGGAGGTCTACGGTTTATGCAGGAAAAGTCATCGGATTATGCCGGAAAAGGTCCTCGGGTTATGCCAGGAGGGGAGGGGGTCCATGGGGTATTCTGGGGAGGTTCACGGGGTATGCCGGGAAAGTCATCGTGTTATGCCAGAAAAAGTCCTCGAGTTATGCCGGGGAGGTCCTCGGATTGTGCCGGAAAATTCATCAGGTTATGCCGGAAAGGTCCTCGGGTTATGCCAGGGTAGTCATTGGGTTATGCTAGAAAGGTCCTCGGGTTATGCCAGGGATCAACTAGGGGGTGGGACCCTATGCTGCAAAAGACTACCATGCTATGATAGCAGCGACTAGGGAATGAGACCACATATTGGAAATACCAGGTTATTCTGGTATCAGCTAGGGAATGAGACCCTATGTTGGAAAATATTGCCTGGTTATGGTAGCATCAGCTAGGGAGTGGGACCCTAAGTTTGTCAAGATTACCAGGTTATGCTGGCATCAGCTAGGGACTGAGACCCTATGCTACCATGATTTTGACTTTTCTTCTTCTTTTTCATTTCATTTTCATCATTTTTCAATTTATTTAAGAAAAGTGAGTAAAAATGCAGGAAAGAATTTAGAGAAGACTTCCCTTTTGGATTGGTTATTGCTGCAATGCTGTTTCTAGCCCTTGCACGGTTTCTTTTGGTTGCACCTTCTTCTTGCAAGGTTTCTTTGGATTGCACCTGTTTCCTATTTTCAAACAAAGAACAATTATTAGTTTGAGCGGTGGTTAGCTTTTGTGGCCTTGATTGTTTCAATCACTTAATCTTGCCCATATTTTTTTATGAAGATCTCAACTACAACTGCTTATTCCTTGAGGAACGATTTCATTTCAGGCCCTGGAGAACCTCTAGTTTTTCCAAACTTTGCCATGACGGTTAGTCGGTGGAACTCAACCTTATCGACTTTAGTTTGCCTTCGTAGGCCTTTACCTTTTCACTTGTTGTATTTTTTCTTTTTTTCTCTTTTTTTTAACTTTGGAGCATTGGAAAAATTTTGGCTCCTCAAACTTTGCCACAACGGCTAGTCACATGGGACTTAGCCTTCTCCAACTTTATTTCGCATTCATATGCCTTTCATTTCTAGCTTCTTTCCTCCAACTTCAATTTCGAAGAATTTGGGGTACCTTGGCTTTTAAAACATTTGCAAAGACCGTTAGCCATGTGGGACTCAACATTTTAACTTCATTTTGCCTTTGTGGGCATTTGACTTTAGTTTCCATTATTTCTAAGAGTATTTTCAATTTCAAAATATCAGTCGCCATAGTCGATCTAGATTGACTTGATGCCCCCGACGAGGCTGGGTGCCTTTTTACGCATTAGCTCATTCAAACAGAAGCACTGTAAATCAATCTTACAAACCTTTCTTTGTCTTAGTTTCGGAACAGAATTAGACCGAAAAGGATTCAGCATAAACAAACAGCGGAATGGAGAATGAGCTTAAAACAAGAAGTGTCCCTTTCGTGGAAAGGAAAGAAGGATTTATTTGGAGTTCAATGAACATGACATGCCTTTTGGACTGGATATCTAATATGTGTAAACCGTCCGACTCTCTGAAATTCATCACGACTTTTGCCTCAAAATCGAGAAACCTTGCCAGGACTCTATCGATGTCAATAGTTGTGAGGATTCTTTTTTCGATCAAGGGCGCCCTTTACGGGTTTTCACCAGCTGACCTCTCTCATTTCTCTTCTCACCATCTCCCTGTAGTGCTCTTTGTGAGTTTTCACTAACGAGATTCTCTCATTTATTTTCTCTACTTTCCATTTTTTTACGGTGCCCGTGGGAATTTTCACAAATAAGACTCTCTATTTTTATTTGTCTCAGTTTTATGTGTCAGATCCAACTAATTGTATCCTCCAATTTTGAAACTCTTTGCTGACCGATCAGAAGGACTTGAACAGGGATTTGGGGTAAAAGGATTTTCATTTAGTTACAACTTTTGAACCTTTCAGGTGAAACTATCGCGAACCATTATAACTTCTGCCCTAATTTCAACTTTTGGGGAATCTCAAAATTTTATTTTGTTGTGACTGAACCCCAAAGAGAAGCTGCCTACGTAGCCTTTCGGAAATCAAGTCAAACGTAGTTCCGAAAACATTACTTTTTTCTTTTGTTTTTCTATTCTATTTTGTTTTCTCTTTATTTTTCTTCTTTTTTTAAAAAAAATTTTAATTTCATTTACTTTCTTTTTTGCCTTTTCTTCCTTTTTTTTGTATTTTCTTTTTTTTTTTCATTCATCATTGTTCAACAATAACTTCAGGACCCAAAGAGGGTAATCAAAGAATGGGAGTCGGCTCAAAGGGTTTGCAAATGGTTGAATATTTGAATACTAAGAAAGAAAGCCTTCTTCATCATAACCGGAGAACATTAGTGATATATAGAAGATCCAACATCGTACCTTTATCTGCATTTGCATTGGCAATTGTTTCAGGGACATTTCTTCGATGTGATCTAAGTACAACACTCTCTTTTGGCAGTACTCTCTTTACCCTGTATGGACTTTTCAAATCTGGAACCAATTTTTATTCAGCTATTCCAACTCTTTGTTTTATTTTTTTAAAGTTTTCTTCATCGATCTAATTCTTGATTCATTATTTCGAGGTCTGACATTATTTCAGGATCTTGGCACGAAGTTCGCAAGCACGTTATTGAAATCTACATTAAAAAGAACTGAATGAGAAAAGTGACAAGATTAAGAAAGGAGACCTTCCTGGACAATGAAATATTAATTTCATTTGATTTTTTTCTTTGTGATTTGTTTTTTTAATTTTTTCTGAATTTTACAGATAAAAGAGTTTACATTGAAAAGTAAGACAATAAAGTAAAACATCTGGATCACACCCTGAGATAATCCAGATGTAGATAGGATAGAAGGCTGGCTACTAAGACACCCGTCTGATGGGGAACTTTAATGCTTGTCGACCATTTTTTGGTTTTCTTCTATCTCGGCAATGGCTGCAATGGCCTTCAGTGCCAGATCAAATTCCTCATCTTCATAAATCATTCCGAATATTGGCCTGATGTTGTGGACATGCAACAGATTGTTCGTCACATCAAGAGCTTCATCTTGAAAAATAATTCTTTCAGCTTCAATCAAATCTTCAACTGCCCTTTTGAGGGTCCAACAGTCCTCTGTATCGTGTCCTTTTGCTCCATGTGGGCACGTGATTTTTGCCCTATAGGAACTACTCCCATAATTTCATAACAAAATAATTTTTATTATTATTTGCAATTCTATAAACTTTTGTAGCATTTTCTGTTATTGTTTACATTTGTCTATGCATGTTTATTTTATTTCAACTAATAAAAAATACAAAAATATATGCATTTGCATTTAGGATTTAATTTGACATTTTAGGATTAATTAAGTTATTTTATAAAAAAGGAAAATCACAAAAATAGTTTAATTTGCACTTTTAATTTCAACTTTTATTTTTAAGGAGTTTTTATGTTAATTTATTTTTGAATTAATTATGTTAATTATCATTTAGGTTTTATTAGTTTCTCAGTTAATTAGGTTCTAGGGATTAATTTAGGAATTAACTTAATTTAAAAAAAAAACAAAGAGGAAAAAAAACAAAGGGAATTTAGAAAAAATAAAAGAAGAGAGATGAGAAATCAAATTTTGGGATTTTCTTTAAAATCAAATCTAATGGCCCAAACACATTAAACCTCAAACCCCCCTGTCCGAGCCCATACCCGTCCCCAGAACCAGGTCGGTCCCCCCTTACTTAGCAAAACAACCTCGCTGTTGATATTCAATTTTTTCCTATACATTTTTATTCCCAAATACTTTCAAAATAACATATATGTGCATATATAAGCACACCAAAAGGTTTTGGCATTTGAATAATTTTTAAACTAATTTATGGCCTATGTTTACACCATAAAATCAAATAATTATTCCCAAAGATTTCCATTTTGGAGAATAATTTATTTTATTCTCATATTTACACCAAATATATCCAGAATGAGTTTTGCACATTTTTACAAATTTATTTGGTATTTTTAAAGCCAAATTATATATAATTGCAATACTAGCCTCTTTAATATTTAATATCACTTTTATTATAAAATCAATCCCAATATTTTTATATAATATTTATACACTATTTATTAAATTAGTACCTTTAATTTATTTTTTAAACATCTTTCACTATTTTTATAAAATAAAAGGGACAAACTGGCTATTTCTATTGTAGCCTCAATTCACTTCTATTTAACCCAAAATCATCCCAATTTTGAACTCAATTGGACCAACCCAATTCATTCAAACCCATACCCTTGACTCGTTTAATCACCCGCTCGAAAATCCTTTTAATCCAGGTCGTTGATCTTTTTGATCAACGACCACAAATGATCCTTTCCTTTTTAATTCCACATGACCTAACCCGAACTCTCATTTCTCTTAGACAGCCGACTCTGAAACCTAATCTCTCTCTAAACGCTCTCAAGTACTCGTAACCCTAATCGCCTCCCTCGTCTTTTTCGACCCTCACCTCACCGGAGTCCATATCCTTTTAGGACATAGACGTGTTGTGCTCACCTTCCTTCACTCCTAAACTATGGGTTTTTGAGATTGAGGTCTGACCTCGATGGCGTTTGTTCAGATCTTCTCAGATCTGCGGTTCTGTGACCTCTCCGGCCTTGCTCCGACGTATTGGAGCTTTAGGAACCTAGCCATGGCCATCTCTGGCTCAAGACCAGACCTTTTCCAAGCCTTCTCATTTCTAGGGTTTTGGAGAAACCCTAATGCTATTAGAGGTTAATTCTTCTTTTATTTACTTAGATCTGTGGCATATATGTGCTATATTCAACGTTAGAAAGCTTTTCCCTAAATGTTTTTCCAAATTAGTCCGTTTCAAATTAGGTTTTGAAAAATCTCAAAATAACTTCTGACGCTTCTTCTTCTTCTTCTTCTTCTTCTTCTTCTTCTTCTTCTTCTTCTTCTTCTTCTTCTTCTTTTCTTTATGTGAATCTATCTATGCAATGTTCTTATGTTCTTTCCTCGCATATTTTCTCCTATGTTCTTATGTTTTTCCATATTATGCATTTTCTTCTATTTTTTCATTTTGTTCTTTCTTCTAATGGTTTCTCTAAGCACGCTCCTAAATGTCTACCTCGTATGTTCCTTTACTTTATTTTTTGCTAAGCGTTTTGCTCCTTGCTTGCCTTTACTGGACTTTGTTTGAACCTTAAGCATGTTTCATCTACTGTTTTCCTAAACCTGTATCGCTTTTCTTTTCTGAACTTGTTTGAGTGACAAGCTTTGCCTAAGTATATTCCCTTTGTTTGAAACTTGTTGTTCTCTCTGTTTGTTTTCTCACAAGTCTCTGAAAGAGACTACTGAGCTTGTTCTTTTTGTTGTTTTCTGGTCTATGCATCTGATTCGAGTCAGAAACTCTAGTATTTAGGAGGGTTTATGGCGAGATTGACTTTGTGTTTGGTCTAGGGTTCAATTCAGAACCCTTGACTCTCTTTCAGACTCATTCTGAGTCAATCAACCTAACATTCTTGGTCACTCTGATTCCTTGCTAGTTTTACGACAACTCTCTCATCTATCACATGTCTGTATGCTTTTTATATGACAAACTCTCTTCTTTCAAAAGGCTTTTGTCCAGCTTGTGATTGATTCCGAATCCCTTTTAATGTTTGATTGAGGGTTTACTAATTTTCTTTAATTTAAACCCCTTCTCACCTTTTCTGGTTGGATTCATTCACAGTAAGATTCGAATCCTTATTTTACTGGCTGTTGATTGATTGTCTTTCCTTGTTTGGCCTAAAATGTGTGCTACTAGGCTGTTTCCTAAAATAAACTTCTGTGTATTTGTTCCTATTACACAGCTTTAAAAAATATTTTAAAACGAATCATTTCCTTAATTATTTTGCCCGTTTGAATGAAATCCCATAACCAAAGGGAAACAACTTGTTATTGATTTCAAAAACTATTCTCCTACCTTTTTCTTCGTCGCCTTCTACACTATGAAAGGGTCTGCCCCTTTTGCACTAAATAACAAGGTTTTACATGCTTTCATAGACTTTTCTGCACAAAAACACATGCTTTTACACATTCGACTATTGAGTTCTTTCACAAAAATTCTACTCTGTTCTTCTACTTTGTGCTTCCTGAAACAATTTTGAGCTCTCTCAAAACTCTCAAGTGTTTTGCTGAGAACTTAAGCCTGCTCCTACCGTTCTATTTGCTGTGATTACTCTGCCGTTCTGTTTATTTCTTTATCTTGCAACTGGTATGTTCTTCTTAATTTAGTAATGCTACTCCACTACATGTTTACTTTCTAAGTTTTGTTGTGTTTTCTTCACTATGTTTCTGCAATCCTGTTACTACTACTCTTATGTGAACCCCTCTCCCTTTCCCTTTTGTATGTGAGTTATGATTCCATCCATAGCAGCACTATTGTTGTCTATGGCCCTGAACTGGGTTCTTTTGAAGTCCTGAACTCAATCAATTCCCACTTCCCATTTCCCTATTATGTGTTTGAGCCTTGACTTAGGTCTAACAATGTTCTGATCACTATCCAGACTTAGGTTTGACCTTCAAGGTCTGCTCCTGACTTGTTTAACCTAAACAACTGGTCAGGGGTTTGCCAGCCTGAACTTGTCGCCGGGTATGACCACCATTTGTTATGGTTCCCCAATCTCTTTGCACTTATTCCTAGTTCTAAGTTCTGCCCCTCTCTTGCAGGCCATGCTTTGGGACCCTTGAGTTCCCTCTGAACTTAGATGTCTGAGAGATGGCTCTTCCACACTGCACAATTCTACTTCTAAATTGGTATCTTGGGTGAAAGCATTGACGGGAATTCCTAAAATTCCTTGGAACTTTGAAATGCCCTAGATAAAGAGAAGGCTTTGAAAATCTGGAATCTCGAACTAGTTAATGACATATTATTTGGCATTTAGTCTGATTTAGGTACCTTGGATGCAACCGTACTCTTTGATGTATTTTATTTCTTCTTTCTTTTGGTCTGTAATAATTTGTATAAAGAACTTGGGGAATATAGTTAAAGGGTGTGGTAGGGGTTTTACTTTCTTGTATCAGTAAGGGTTGAAACCATGCTTTAAGATTTTAATTTTGCTAGAAATCCTGCCTATAAGATTGTTCAATACTTCTGATTCAAGTCAGATAGAAATCATGCCTATATGACTTAGCGTTCATGTAATCAATGCATATAGAAATTATGCCTATAAGGAATGCATATGCATTTGGCAAACTGTAAAGTTAATTAACACAATTATCTGTTTACAAGTTCAACAACAGGCTTTAAAAATCAAATATAGATATCATGCCTATAGGATTTGCATCAAACTCGGCTGATTCACTTAAAGTAATAATGACCTATTAACTGGTCCTTAACTTCTCAATACAGTAACGTTTTCAGAAGTCTTAATCATTTGGCAAAAATCTCTCTCGAATTAGTATACTTTTAAGCTCCTCAAATCGACATCTTATTCTGAAATAGCCTCTTCCTAAACATTCTGCCTAAATGTTTTTTTACTCAGTCCCTGAAATTGTCTTTTAAAATAGTTTTGCGACTTACTCTCTCCTTAGATATTTGTGTCTTTGAAACTCTTTCACAATCATTTTTGTGTTTTATACTCGGAGTCTGACGATTCCCTTTTCTCATTTACCACAGTCTATGCTTTCTTTTCAAAACTCTTCTACATTAGACTACTTTTTCCTAAAATCGGTACCTTTTAAATCACTCTCCAAAAATACCTTAATTTTTGACAATTGGATCTAAGTTGCCTAATGCGAACTTTCTATCTTAAATATATGTGTTCAACCAGTCCGTTCGCTATTTAAGTTTAATTTAAAGACCAAATTGGTATGTGCTAAGACATGCTAAACTAAGTGTTTGTTTGATCAAGGGGTTTACATGAGCCTTACCGATTTGTTTTGTTCATCCCTATATTTGTTATTTGTTTTGCATGTCGCAATTAGTATTTTATCCTTTGAACTCCATATAGGCATGTATCCCTTTCTTTCCATTATAGGATTAGAAGTCTTGATACCCCAAGACTGATAGGTTAGGATGGGTATTAGCATGCAATAAGTAAATGAGACTAATCGCATTTAAATACCTTAATGGGGTGGGAAGGATAGAATATGGATATGATGACCGGTGCGCTAGTATCACGTGCGACCCCTCTTTTGAGGAGTGATTGCTGGATATTGCATTGATGTGATCCATATTTTGTATATACCTAGGACTCATTTCCCCTTTTCTTGCAAATGTTTTCTTTAAATTATATTTTCTTCAAATAATCCATTTTTCTAGAATTGTATTCCTTTCTTTTTCTTTAAGCTTTCAAACTTATTTGTGATCCTTATGTGCAAACTTTACTTGCTTCTTCTATTTTCTTAAAGTCAAATTATAGCATGGCCGGGAATCACACTAGTGAATCTTGAGGGGTGCCTAACACATTGTCCTAGAGATAATCTCTAAGCCCTTACCCGAACTTTGATTTTTTTCTTCTCAAAACTCTTCATCTCTTTAAAGTGTCCTAATGCACTATAATCATTATGTGGCAACTCTCCAAACATCCATAACCCAGTTCTTGCAAGAGAATAAAGAGTTATCCTTACATAATGTCATACACCCGATTTCGAACCTTCCATCCAATGAAAGAGGGGGCATTGACACTCGTTTGATCGTGCTTGATTTGGGCAGTTTATTTATCTAATACTACGGATGGGAACTGGAGGGTTATTATTTCAGTGTCGGAACGTCACTACCCCTCCCCTATCACTCATCTCTCCCAAAACATCCCGTTCAGAGACTCTTGCAAAGCCCTAGTCACCTCTAATCCCCCACCTTAGAAAACCACGGCGGTTTCCTTCGAATAATCCCAAAGGTCCTCGAATCTTAAATTTAGTCTAACCCTAAAAATTCTAAATCTTTCCAACTGAAGTGTTCGCCGAGGTTTTGGGTTCATTCTACAATTATTCATGTGTTTTTTTGTGAAAAAGCACATGCTTAACCTCAGATAGAACCAAGAATTTGAAAGTTTGAAGGTTTTTGCTATTTTCGGTCCGATGTATTTCGTTAGGTATTTTTCTTGTCTTGTTATCTTTTCTTTAATTTTTCTGTCTCATTTGTTTCTCTGCTTCTTTTTCTTTTGGTTCTTTTCTCTTTTTATTTCGGTGTCAATGGGCCTTGCATGAGTCGTTCATTAGTATACATGTGTTGTTGTTTATTAGTTGAAATAGTTTCTCTCGTCTTGGGATAAGTTTTCTGCGATTGGGATTTGTCTGTTGGATAATCTCGAGTCAGTCTAATGTAGTTAGTCCTTGCTAGATTTGATTTGGGCTCATAAAGTTTGAATGAGCCCAGAAAGGATTTGAACCAGGTCTTTCAGACCTATTAGGTTGGATCAATTCGACCCGCCTGGTGTCTCACACCAATTAAAAGGCTCTAAGGGGGTGCTATGGGTAATTAGGTGAAGGAAACTCCCAATTAACTAACTAGGAAGCTTCCTTGAAGCTGGGGAAGGGGACTGATTTAAAGCAAAAAAGAAAATTCACAAAGGGACAAAATGCAAATTTGAATTGTCTAGGCTGCCCTACTTTCCTTGCATATAAAGGCACACTTTCTTTCCTTTGTAGGAAGATAAATTAGGAGATAAAAAATCTGAAAAATAGAGATGGGTGAGAACTTTAGAAAACATTATTCCATTATTTTTTTTGGTTTCTGAAGCCTTCAATTTTTGGAACACATTTTGGTTCGCCTGGTGAAAATGGATTGAATTTGGTATTTTTGGGGTTTTGTCAATGGTTTGGCTCATTGAATCCTCTGATAGTTTAGAATTTCTTGAAAAACTATTGAATCTGTACACATGATTAGAGAAGAAATGGTTTAAGCTGGTTTTGGACGTAATTTTGTGAAGACTATAAACTGTTCCATTGGTCTATCCCGTGCTTCACTATTTGTTTGATCAAACTCGAGCTAACTATTGCTGCTGATTGATGTTTTCTTATTTTATGTTGTTTCTTTATTTCCCAGGTATTCCTAAAGCTATGAGCAATAAGTGAATGCAGACTATGTTATTCAAGTGAAATATGATGAAATGCAATCCATGTTTACCTAGTTTAATTCCTGTCTCTCTTGCTATTTTCCATGCTTATGTAGTTTTGACTTGAATTGCAAATCTCACTTTAGATTCCTATTTCTATTGTTTACATACCTTACATTTGTGGGTAAGTTTGAATATTATGAATATGTGAGAAAAATTGTATTTATAATGAACTTTGAACTTTAGTTTAAATATGTGGGTAAGCTCATTCATGTTCTACTTTGATTCTTATTTGAATTTATATAAAAGTTAAGGGTTGGCTATTGATTCCTCGTCTACATTTTGGAGTTTGTAAACATAAAAATGAGCACTCATTTGCCCCTTAAGTTTTCTCATATTTTTGTTTTGTTCTGTAGGAGGTAGCAGTTATGTTTTCCCTGGATTCTTCTATTTAAAAAACGAAAAATAAAGTGAATAGGTTATAAATATCTGCAACAAAGTGTGGTTTAGTTTATATCATGCTGGTTAGGAAGATCTAAATTGATAAACTGAAAGCTGGAAGTAAGACCTTGGAGTAGATTTTAAGTATTCTTCATGTGTAGATCGTAATATCGTTTATGGTTCATCAACTTGTTTGCTTAGCTTATAATTCAAAAACTGGGAGTTTGTTCATCATTTCATCATAAATGGCCTTCAAAAATCAACACCTAAAATGGGATCATAGGCAGTAATCATTCGTTCAAAGTACATTATTTGGCTTGTCATGCTTCATCGAGATTTGGGTTCATTCAGGCCCAAGCCTGAAGAATTGAAATTGATTTATCTTTCTTGTAGTTGGTAGGACTTTATGTTGGTCCCTTTTTAATCAATGCTGGTCCCGAATGCTACCACAGGGACTCGATCTTGAGTCCTCTATTATACAGTTGTAACACGTTTGAATTGGACCCTATATTGGGGTCTATTCTCAAGTCATTTAATAGTAAGTAGGTTAGTAACACTTACAATGATGTATTAGGCCGGATTTGAAGTGAAGCAGACATTCATGCAGAGACGTAATTTGGACTTAGCGTAAAAGGCTTTTGAATTTTCTTAGGTTTTATTAATTAGCTTGACTTTTTTGGAGGTGTGCTATATTAGACAACACAAATAATCTGTGGCCCTCTTATATCTAGTTTGAATACCTCTTTAAATTTAGAATTGAGGTGCGCCATGCCAAAAAAAATCTAAAATGTGTGGCCTCATTTAATTATTTCCTTTAAATCCTTAGAACTCGAGGCGTTCCATTTATCAAATTTTTCATGGCCCTCACAAAGATAAAAATGCATAATTGCACTAGGCGCATTATTTTAATAATATTACCTTCCTAAACTCGGGTGTGCATTTCATGTGACCCAAATCCGAATCTTAATAATGTTGAATAAAAGGTAGTTCAGATTGTGGCTGTATTTCATGTGGTGCGATCCAAAGACATGTTTTAGACGACGTTAAATTTTCTTTAAAATAAATCAAAGTGTCTTTGAAGTTAAAATTGCACATAGGTTTAAAAGTATTTTAAAATCATATAATTAGGAAATTTATAACAGTTGAGTGACCGTGTTAGAACCACGGAACCCGAAAATCCCTAACACCTTCTCCCAGATTAACAGAATTCCTTATCCATATTTCTAGTTTGCAGACTATAATACAAAGTCAATCTTTTTCTCGATTCGGGGTTTGAACCGGTAATCTGGGACACCCTAAATATCCCAAGTGGTGACTCTGAATTTTAATAAATATAATCCCGTTTCGATTGTCCTTTAATTGGCAAAACCCCCTTATACCCTTCCAGTTCTAGAAAAAAGGAGGTGTGACAGCTCTGCAACTCTGCTGGGGAAAAGAACCCAGAATTTCTGGTTCAGGGTACAAAATTCGAGCTTAGATGAATTGTTATAGTTTGCTTTATTTATTATCTGATTTTTTACATGTTTGGGCCTAATGTGCTAAATGTTGGTTTTACCGCTTTGTAATTCTGTGGACTGTATATAAACTACTACGAAACCCTTCTTCTCTCTAAGTATTCTAATTCATGGAGGAGTGTGCACCTCCTATGACTCCTCTTCTGTTAGAGTCATATCCAAAATTTAGAACGAGTTTCAGACAAGTTGCAAAGCCGATGAAGCTTCTGTTTTCCTGGTACGCTGCCCTCCTCCCCCATCGTCTCGAGTTGTCTGCTCGGGTAAACCAGATCTAGAACAATAAACCTAGGTTTTAAACCTAGTACAACAAAGCCTCATGTCGGATCCCTAGCAGGAACATTTTTGCATCACGTGCATTTGACTTTGGAGACTTAACACAGGGGTTGGGTATGTCAAGGACAGGTGTACCAAAAATGAAAAGGACCATCCTGATGCATCTTACTTGCTACTTGTGAATTTATTTGCTTCAGATTTGCATGTTGGCCGGTTTATGAACAATGAGAGAAGGTTGGAAAAGAGTATAGCAGTGTGAGCGTGAGTGCGATAAATACCTGTTTTGAAAAAATCAATATCCAAATGGTACTGAAATTGTGTTGAATTTTAAGAAAAATGAAAAAAAGGTTTTGTATTCAAACAAAGTTGGCTATGTTTTATTTTTCCGAACTATGCTATTTTGATTCTCATAGGGTGTGAGATACGTAGGCAACCTTCAATGGGTCCAACTTCCTTTTTGCAAAAGTCGCCCGAGATGAACAAAATTTTATTTTTGGCAAATAAGAACGGTGATGCCATTCTTGTAAAAAAAAGCCAAATGTCCCTCAAAAGGAGCCGAAAGGCTGTTTTCCAAGAACAGCCGCCTTTAATCACTTTTCAAGGTTTTGGCGGATTAACTGACATAGCCTTAAAATTGTCGTTTTGAAGTGCTGAGTTGTATTAGCAAAGCCAGAAATTTTTGTAAATATTTTGAGAAAATGGTAATTTTTCTGGAGTCAAAATGAGTCGTAGTTTTATTTTAATTAAAATCACCTTAATAAATGTGTAGGATGAGCACAAAGTAAAATGAACCTTTCTCAGTCTGTGAAGAGATCCCTTTGGAGCTGCATATGTGGTGGCATGATTTGGGGGATGAAAGCAGGAAAGTTGTGACAAAAGCGTTTGGTGGTCTTATTTCGCTCATGAAGGATAAGCCGAGAAAGGACATAATTGAGGCCCTGATACCATTTTGGGACCCGGCACATAATGTATTCCACTTTTCTTATTTCAAGCTAACTCCTACACTGGAAAAGATAGCAGGATATGCCGGTTTCGAGGGGAATCTTAGAAATCAATACCCAGTGGCGCCTAGAACAGTAACCCATCACAAAGTTTTGAACTTGTGAAGCATCACTCTGGATGTAAGAGACGGCAATTTGGCCAATGGATTTTATACCTTCCTTTTGCTGTACCGACGTTACGGGAATCCCCGTGGCTTCGAGACGCTAGCTCATGCAGGAAACAAAGACAAGTGAGAAGCTCAGAGAGGATTAGATTTTATAACGGCGCTCCTAGGTATTTTGATTTTCCCCATAAAAGATGGAAATATAGAGTTGGGATTCGTGTGGATATCTGACTTTATGATGAAAAAGGCAAATGGGACCATAGTGCCGTTGATTTTGACAGAAATTTACAAAGCTCTGACCCTTTTCCGAGAGGGAGGAAAGTTCTTTGAAGTGTGAAATATGCTATTACAACTATAGATGGAGGAACACCTTTGCCATCGCCAGAGATATCTGAATTATGGTATGACTGGTCTCGAATGCATTGTAAAACATGAAAAACGAGTAGATGGCTATGAGTTCCTGGAGGGTACAAAAGCATGGCATGCCCATTTGAGATCCTTGACGGCAAATGAGATCGAATGGACATCCGGGTGGATCTCGGTCGATGAAGTAATTTACATGTCGGCTGAGGTGTGTTTTCTACTATTGATGGGCGTTCAGAGTATCCAGCCTTATGCTCAGCACCAAGTTCTATGTCAGTTCGGCCGATACCAGACCATCCTACATGATGAGGATTTAAGTTGGCAGACTATTTAGTTGGAACCAAAAACCATTTTCCAGAAGAAAAAGTGCGTCACCTTTGGCACCAGTGCAAATTCTTAGAGCCTAGAACTCAAGTACAAGATCTATCCAGAGGTGAGGTGGAGCCTAGTTACACTGCTTGCTATGGTAAGAGATCTCGAATTCATCATGATCCCGAAAGATCTTCAAAGAGGCCCCATGTCCAACAGTTGACCAATGGAGCACATGTGCAGTGAGCCTGGTTGACTAAAGAACATGAGTACAGGGCTACTATAAGCAAGTTGGAAAGGCAAGTCGTGGAGATTCATTTTGAAAAGGGTTTGCAAGCTGTCGCAGATGAGGGAGAAAAGAAAAAACTAACTTAGAAAAATGAATCTCACAAAGGTTAGTTCCGAAAGATGAAAATAACTGCTAGAAACCCGGAAAGAAGCTGGGCGGATGAAAGACTTATAAGTGGTCCAAAAAAGAAATCCCTCGAGCATCAAGAGGACCTGGAAAAGTCTGAGGCTAGTCTAGCACAAGTCCGGGCATAGCGGGCAAAGAAGCCAAAAGAGTGGGCGCGATTTGTGCAACAGATGAAAAGGAACTATGAAAGGACAATCACCAGCCTGAAAAAAAAAGTAACTACTCTTGAGAACGAGGTAGCCAAGCAGGCTAAAGACTTTAAAACTGATAGGGAGCATTGTTATGATTTGATGGCTCAGATGGAGGAAGAAATGCAACAGTTGTAAAATCAACATCTCCATGACTCTCAAGTGTCAGAAGCCAGGAATCAACATATAGGGCGATTGCTTCAAGAAAAGGGCAGAATCTGAGAGAGGATAATGAGTGACTTGGAGAGGCTTCAAAGGATCATGCATATAGGCCCGTGGCAAGACCGAATGATGTTACACATGTTCTAGGAGCATTAATGTATTCATAATTTTCACTTGAGTCTGTATTTTCTTTATGCTGTAGTCTGCCAGTTTATTTTCGAGTATGTATTTTCTTTTTGTTGGAGTATGTTAGTTTGTTTTTTCAGAGTTAGTATCTTCATCTCTTAATCAGAGTCTGTTAGTTTCTTTTTGAGTCTGTTAGTGTTTGAGTCGTTGTAATAGAAGCATTTACTTCATATAAAAATATGAGTTACCGATTTTATAATGACAGGCTCTGTGCGAGCACCCTCTACAACTATAACAGGCTTATTTGCTACCCCTGGTACCACCACTTTATTTTTCTCTGGTTTCATTGTAACAATATTTGATGACCTCTTCTGGACAACCTCGTATGGATTATTGTCTGTCTTTTTCAACTGGGTCACTGAATTTTCACTGGTTGATTTTTCACTTGGCCTGACTTCTCTAGAATGAATCATCATTACCGTCTATGAGGGCTTCTTAGGCCCCCCCTTTATGTATCAACTAGATCATATTGGTCTCAAGATGGGCCACCAATAGATTCTGGTTGATATTAGGTGCCCATGGGCTTGGGCCTCGATCCGATTGGTATCAATGAGCTCTTGAATAGCTATTTGCAAGTGCCAACATTTCTCTATGTGATGTACCGGAGCGCCTGAACAATATTTGCAACTCACCGAGTGGTCAAGATTTTTGGGGGGAGAATTTGGCAGTTTAGGCTCAAACGGATTCAACATACCCAATTGTATTTACCTATGGAATAGACTAGTATAAGATTCTACCAATGGAGTGAAAGTCTTCTTCTTCTGCAACCTCTCATTTTTGAACGCATGATTGGGCCGAACAATTATTCCACGGGGATTTTTCTATGCTCTTGTGGGGCGAAAGGTAATTTTGTGGAGAAGGTTTGGTATTATAGCCCTAATTCCCAACCCCCATTACACTATTAAATAACCCGTACCACACTCCATTAAATTAACCCGCCTGGAATACCCCTTTTAATCAATAGTCCACGTTAACCCTCCCTTAATTAAACCAGATACACCCAAACTATAATCATTTTCATTCCATTAGTTGCCCTTGTATCCCCCTCGTTCCCAAATGCTCTCAACCCCATGAAACCCTAGCTTGCCTTCTAACCTTGTTTCATCGGAAAATATGGTTTTCCAGTCTTCATGAAACCTGTACTCACCCCTCACTCCCTTCTACGACCCCTTTGTTAAAAGGTCAAAGCCCTATCTTGAAGACCATCGGCTCATAGATCCTCCGACTTGAGTTATGGTCATTCTCCGCCGAGTCTTAGTGTTGTGAGTCCGTTTGTCGACTCAAAATCAGTCCGTTCCAGGCTTTCTCGTTCTCTAGGTGTTTTCTCTTAATCCCTAAATCTTCATGGTTCTCTTCTGTATTTCTCTTTACAATCTACTTCATATCTAAGTTATTTTTTAAAGCTTCAAAGTTTTTCCACATCTTTTTACCGACTTTTTTTTCAAACTGTTCATCTTCCTAAAACTAGGGGTTTTCCGATTCTCTATCTTATTTGCTCTACTGTGATTTCTTTACTTCTACTATGATTCATGAGTATTTTCTACTATGGTTCCTATGTATTTTCTTTACTATGATGTTTTTGGGGGATTCGAGTAAATCCTTCACTGTGTTCTCTGCTTACCTTATGATGTTTGTTAAAGTTATGTTCGTTATGAGTTTATCTTCACCTATGCTTTGTTCTTTGCAGTCGAGATGTCATGAAAACCCTAGATTTTTGGGGTTTTCCGATTTTTTGTATAATTGTATGCTACATGTTTAATGTCAAAACCCTAACTGTTTAAACACTTCATGCCTCTGACTCCTTGCTAAGCTTTGCGAGAATTTCTAATTACATTCCGTACTTGTGTGCTTCTGCTCTTTGATTATATGACTGTTCTATCAATTTCAGCCTTGCATGTTTGAATTTGTGCATCTTTTTATATAGTCATATTTTCCCTTTTCAAAATAACCTTGATTTTGGGAAATTGATTTTTACGAACTTATTTGATTTCTTAATTTCGACCTGCTCTTTGACTAAATTCAGTATCAATTCATATCCCAGTTTCCTTGATTCCCTATCTGATTGATGATTCTATTTGTCTTATTTGTTTAAACCGTGTGTATCTAAAAAAACCTTATATGTATTTACCCTGTATTTTAAAACTCCTTCTTGATTTTCTTCCTAAAAATAGAGCCATGTTTATTTAGCTTAAGTTCGGTTCCTTAATTAAAGGGAATCCTTTCCCTAATTGATTGTTATGGATTACTAAGTTATTTTCCTGCCTTTTTGGCTGCTTACTTTCAAACTATAAAAAAAACCCCACCCCTTTTCACTTCAGACAGACGAACAACATAAGTTGACTCACTAATACTCTCTCTTCTCTTCGCTGCTTCTTCTCTGCTACTTGTTCTGCTGCTTGAGTTGGCTGGCTGAAAGCGAAGGCTAAACTATAAGGTTCTATCTGACCTACCTGCTTTACTATTTGAATTTGTAACTGGTAGGCCCATGATTTAAATACATCTCGAAAAACTATGCGTTTACCTATCTTTCACATGTATGCCTGTACTTTATTTTCTTATATTATGTAATTAAACTTCAGCATGTACATCCCTACCCCCAATCCCTATGATTTGATACTGTGTGCTTGTATGAGTGCTTTCATGTACTACCCTTCCCCCAAATCCCTTTAGTCTAATTATGTTTGCTACAAATGCCTTCATGTAATCCTCTTCCCCTTTAATCCCCTTTGTGTGTGAGTATTGTTTTGGACAAGGGTGGCACTCCATTGCCAGCCCTAGTTTAGAACCAGGTTGCTCTAAACCTATACTCAAAGTTAGTCCCACTCCCTTAACCCCAGTTATGTGTTGAGCTTGACTCATGTTTGATTTTATCCTTATAACCATACATGCCTAAGTTTGACTTTCTTAAGTCATGCTCTTATTTGTTTAAGCCATGTAATGGGTCAGGGGTGTGCCAGTCAATTCATGGCTAGGTATGACCACCCTTCGCTTTGGTCTTCCTCTAATCTCTCACTTTTACACTTACTCTTAGTTCTGTAAGTCCTACCCCCCTCTAGTAAGCCATGCTCAGGGAACCTCGAGCTCCCTCTAAACTTGGATGCCTAAGGGCTGGTAATTCTACACATTGCACTACTCTAATCATTGTTTTAGAGTGTAAGCATTGCCTGGGCTTTCCTGAAAGCCTTTGGAACTTTGAAACACTCCAACATAAAGGCTTGTAATTTGGAGCTCGGATTTGGTAAAAGACATGTTTTGGACATTAAGGCTGCTTTGGACTTCCTCGGGTCCGTTTTATCTTTGATTTATTTACTTTCTTAGTCTTTTCTTTCCACTTTTGTAATAAGCTTTGTAAAAGAATCTGGGGATATAGTGAAAAGGGTGTGGGAGGGGTTTATATTATTGCGTCAATCAATGCCTAGAAATCATGTCTGTAGGATTTCAATATCGCATCTCATCTAGAAATAATGTCAATAGGAATTCAATATTGCATTTCATCTAGAAACCATGCCTATAGGATTTAAATATTGCATCTAGAAATCATGCGAATAGGAACTGCATCAAATGCTAGGCAAACAGTGGGCCCCCTAAGCGTTCTGAAAGTAGCAATAAATCAATATATATACATCATGCCTATAGGGTTAAAACTAGCCTAATTTGTTGAACACTTTCGATAAAATTTGTTCAAAGCTACTCATGTTTGAATTCTGGCCAAGTCTTTTTACACCATTTTAAATCTATAGAATCTTTTAAATCCGAAACTTGCATTTTTATTCTGAAATCAACCTTTTTGGTCTTCTGCCTAGATTTACACTTCAATACCTATTTGAAATTTTTTTTCTGGTACCATTTTATTCAAGCATTTCGGTTAGTTTTGTAAACCATTTCTGGACTTTTATAGACTTCAAATTCCTGTTTGCCAAAACGCTTCTTTATAGATCTTTGTATGAAATTACCGCTTTCTGAAATTACTGGTTTTAAAATACTTTAAGTTCTAACAAACCGGACCCGAGGGGCTCAAAGCAGATTTATTATCCAACTTTATGTGTCAAACTAATCTATCCACTATCAGTTTTAATCTTAAGACCAAATCAGTAATTGCAAGTCTTGCTAAACTAACTGCTGAATGGTTTAGGGGGTTTATGTGTAGCCTTTGCATGTTTGTTTACTTCCCCTTATGTGCTATTTGTTTTAATTGACGCCTTCGCATTTTTACCTTTAAACTCCATATATACCCTCATCCTCTTTCTTCCTTTTTAGGATTAGAAGTCCAAATACCCGGGACTAATAGGCCGGGATGGGTATTAGCATGCAATAAATAAACGAGACTAAACACGCTTAAAATACCTTAACGGGGCGGGAAGGGTAGAATATGGAGATGATGACGATGCACTAATATCATAAAGCGACCCCTCTTTGGGAACATGTGCGGGATATTGCATCGAATGATCCATATTATAGTTAAACCTAGGACCCTCCTTACTTTTTCTTTGTTTAAATGTTTTCTCTAAAATTCCCTTTTACTTGTGCTATCCTTCTATCAGAGTTATCAACTTGCTTGTATTCTTTATGTACAAACTTTGCTTGTCTATTTTTATGCTTCTTAAAGTCACATATAAGCAAGGCGGGGAACTGCAATAGTGGATCTTGAGGGGTGCCTAACACATTCCTCTCAAGATAATTTCACGCCCTTACCCAACTCTGGTTTCTTTCTCAAACACACTCTCATAAAGTATCCTAATGCACTATAATAATTAGGTGGTGACTCTTCCAATCCCATAACCCAATTCCCAAAAGGGGATAAGAGTTGTTTTGCCTATAATGTCGTAAACCCGATTTTGCCTTTTAGGGAAAAAGGGGGAGTCGACACAAGGCATCGTTGTCGACGCCCCCCTTTTTCAAAGAGCGAAATCGGGTTTCATGACATTATGGGAGAAAAAACTCTATTTCCCGTTTGGGAATTGGGTTATGGGATTGGAAGAGTCGCCACCTAATTATTATAGTGCATTAGGACACTTTAAGAGAGTGTGTTCGAGAAAGAAATCAGAGTTGGGTAAGGGCTTGAGATTATCTCGATGGGAAGGAGTTAGACACCCCTCAAGATCCACAAATGTGGTTCCGGACCGTGCTAATCGTGACTTTAATAGAAGATGAAGCAACTAGACAAATGAAGCACACAAATTCACATAATTTGAGCTTTATAGAAAAGGACATAAGTTTGAAATAAAAGAGGATTAGTTTGGAAAGCATTGAGAAAACAATAAAATACATTGAAAAGAAAGAAGGGTCCTAGGTTTAACTATAACATGGATCATTCAATTCAATATCTAGCTCATATTCCCAAAGAGGGGTCGCTTCATGATATTATCGCATCGTCATCATATCCATAGTCTGCCATTCTTACCCCGTTAAGGTATCAAAGCGCATTGGTATCGTTTACTTATTGCGTGCTAATACCCGTCCCAACCTGTTAGTCCCGGGGTATTAGGACTTCTTATCCTAAGAAAGGGGGAGAAGGAAGTAGGACATGTATATGGAGTATTCAAAGGTAAAATACTAGAGCGACAGTCAAAAGGAAAACAAGTAGCAAATAAAAGGAAAGCGCATAAAGAATTAAAGCTCAAGTAAACCCCATAACAAACAACAAGTAGTTTAGCATGACTTCAATTCCTGATTTGGTCTTTAAAAAAGGTTGGGAGAGTGGGCAGATTAGTTTAATACATAAGAGTTGGGATAGAAATCTGCTTCGAGCTCCCCGGGCCCGTTTTAGAAGTAGACTTTATAAAATCAGTAAGACTTAAGAGGAAAATATGATAGTTTCAGACAGGAGTCGACTTAAAATACTTGGAGTTGCAGACAAGTTTTACAAAAGGAAAACATGAGTTTCAGACGGGAGATTTTAAAAAAACTGCGGATAAGTTTGAGAAAAAGGTATGCAAATCAGTTGTAAAAGTTCAATAACGGACTGTAGGAAGTTTTGAAACATAACTAATAGTTACAGTTTCAGTACAGAAGACTACCCATTGACTCAAAGTTTTACGAAAAGGAGGGACGTAGACATGGGCTGGTTTGAAAGTAAATAGATTTAGGATAAGTTGAAAACTAGGTTGTTGGAAAACATTAACAGTCTAAACATAAAATAATTAGACAAGGGGGGTAATGGGAAGGGGGTTAAGCATATTAGAACTGAAACATGACTGCCCAGGGAATGGGAGAGGGAATTTTAACATGTTAGGACTTCATGTAAAGTACTGAAAGAAACAAACAAGGGGAAAGGGAATGAGATTAAATGACAAATTTAGACTGCAAGTATGCCAAGAAAAGACATGGTGAAAGTAAACAAGTAGTTGGAAGATTAGTAATTGAGATTAGAACCTACCAGTTGCACTTGAATGATAAAACAAAGAGAAATTCAATAACTAAACTTGGCTTTCAGCCGGCTAGCCTTTTGCAGAGAGAGCAAGTAGCAAGAAAAGATAAGTAGAGAGTTTTTGTGAGTGAGAGTAGAGAGAACTCAAGAATCAGTGTTGAGTGAGAAAAGAAAGATCCTATTTATAGTTGAAAGAGAAGCAACCGTAAGGCAAGGAAAATATTATGAAAATCAGTTAGCATCAATTAAGGAGAAAGGAATCCCTTCAATTAAGGAACCGGGTGGAAAAATCAATAGACATAAGTCTAATTTTGGAAAGCAAATATAGTACTGATCACAAAATATAGGGTGGATGCACATAACAAAATATAGGGTGGATGCACATACGAAAATGAAAAAAATCACACGGTTGAACATGTAAGGTAAATAATTACCTAGAAAATAAAGGAGTCAAGATTTTACTCGTATGAACTTAAACAAAGTGCAGGAAACAATTAGAAAATCACACAGTTGTAACAAAATCAATTAGGGTTTCGGGAAAAAGGGAAAAACAGTAATATAAAAGATTCATAAGTCGGAACATGCAATATTAGGCATAGCAGAATTGACATAAAGCAAAACATATACGAGAAAATGATTATGTAGCTAGGGTTTCGCAGAGAAAGATGAATGACAAATACCCTAAGAAATTAGGGTTTTCATTACAAGTCAGAACACAAAAGATGTCATAGACGGAGAGGAGCAAGAGCAGAACATTTTGAAGAGATCACAATACAAACGAGATGCAAACCCTAGAAAGGTAATCAATGAGGTAAAATGTTTAAAGCTAAAGTAGAAGATGCGCAAAATCACGATGAAGAACACATAGCAACAAGAAATAAACAACAAAATCAAATAATCAAACAGTTCATAGAAACCCTAGATTTCAAAAAGACAGACAGTCTTTGGTAACACAACCAGGCAAAGAAAAGATGAGAGGTACTTAAAGAACTTTAGAAAATAAACAAAGCTCAAAGAAGATCGTAAAATAATATAGAGAGACATGAATAAGAACGTCAAATCGATTAGGTTTTCATAAAAGGCCTCAGAAATGGCGATAAAAGCCTGGACGGCTCATCGGAGCTTGGTAAGGACCCAAGGCTTTAAATGCTTGCCGAAGCTAAGCCTGACATGACCGTGAAACCCCATTAAAGGACCTCTGGTCCAGTTACCCTCAAAACAAGGTCTAAATCTTCGAACACAAAGGCCAAGGATGGTGATAAATGGCGGACAGAGGTGCTTGATGACTTGAGCAGCCATGAATGCCGGCGAAATAAAGCTGGAGATGATTAGGGTTTGAAGGGGGCTAGAGGGTATTTAGGGATTCAAAGGCGGCTGGTTGAGAGATATTATTAGGTTTAGGGGGTTGTGGGTGTTTAATTATGGTAAGAAAGAACACGGGCCGTTGATCTATGAGATCAACGGCCAGGAACAAAAAAAGGGAAAATAGGTCGAGTTTGTTATAAGATTGGGCTAGGTTATTGGATTGGGAAATCGGGTTTAAAAATGTGGATGAATTTGAAATACAAATGGGCTAGAATTTAAATGACCAATATTTAGCAAATTTAATAATGAAAAATAGCAAACAATTTTGTAAAAATCCAATAATATTACTGAGCTAATAAAATACGTTTAGGAATTAAATAAAAATACTAGGAACAATTTTATACTTGAAATACTCGTTAAATTGATAAATAGGCTAAAATTGCAATTTTATGCAATTTTAATTTTAAAAGTACTTAATGGCTTTGTAAAAATCTGTAAAAAATAAGATAAAATTATAATTTTTTGTGGATGAGAGAATAAATTAATTTATCTATTAAAACAACAGGATTTTATGCTAAGCATTGGATTTTATAGTACAAAATAAATTATAAATTAGTTTTAAATGCTTGAAACAATTATAGAAAAATACCAAACCTCTTGTGTATGCTTATATATGCATTCACAAGCTATTTTGAAAGTATTTTGGGTACAAAAATACATAGGAAAAAAATTGAGTATCAACATCTGCCCCTTTTTACCTGGGGAGGATGAAAGAGTAGCCGGGTAAAGACAAGATGACCAATTTTGATCGGAAGTGACAATTGTACGAGAGTTTCGACCATGCTCCGAATTCTAAGATGCATAAATATAACTGGTTTTACAAGAATCAGGCCGCATGTTGTTCAAGAGCCATTGGCGGAATATGCCGATGAAAATTTGAATACGTTGACGCAACTGGGTTTGAGATTCGGCAAGGGTTCGAGGATCGGACGAGTTGTGGAGAACTGCAGCGAGAACGCTCCCGCTGATATAGCCATGCCATCCAGCGTACCTGCAAATGAACTATGCGCGGATATTTTGCATAATTTAACGTGATGCAAATTCCCATTGGACCATGAATGTTGTCTTCGGACGGTTAGGATGGCGTCCTCAGACTATGACGTCCGGGCTCTTGCATAAAGTAAAGATTCGCAGGCCATGAAATGGTGTTCTCGGGCCGTGCAGATTGTGCCTCCAAACTATGAAGCCTTTGAATAAGTTGACGATATTTCAGCCCATGAAAAGGTGGCAATATTTCAGCCGAATGAATGCAGAAGGTGGCGATCTTTTAGCCGAACAGGAATTTAAAATGCGGGGTAACATTATTTCAGCCACAGATGCAAAATAGAATAAAGAAGGTAGAGCTTAACCTTGGAAGGTCGAAAATAGCCTTATGCAATGACGGAGGCAGAGCTTAGCCTCGGGAGGCAGATGATAGCCTTATGCAATGCAGAATGGAGGCATATCTTATCCTCGAAAGGCAGAAAATAGCCTTATGCAATGATGGAGGCAGAGTTTAGCCTCAGAAGGCAGCGGGTAGCCTTGTGCAACGATGGAGGTAGAGCTTATCGTCGGAAGGAAAAAAATAGCCTTATGGAATGCAAGATGGAGGTGGAGACATAGCTTAGTCTCGGAAGGCAGAAAATAGCCCTATGCAATGATGGAGGCAGAGTTTAGCCTCGGAAGGCAACAGGTAGCCTTGTGCAATGATGAAGGTAGAGCTTAACCTCGGAAGGAAGAAAATAGCCTTATGCAATGCAAGATGGAGACAGAGCTTAGTCTCGAAAGGCAGAAAATAGCCTTATGCAATGCAAGATGGAGACAGAGCTTAGTCTCGAAAGGCAGAAAATAGCCTTATGAATGATGGAGTCAGAGTTTAGCCTCCGAAGGCAGCGGTAGCCTTGTGCAATGATGGTGGTAGAACTTAATCTCAGAAGGCAGAAAATAGCCTTATGCAATGCAAGATGGAGACAGAGCTTAGTCTCGAAAGGAAGAAAATAGCCTTATGCAATGCAAGATAGAGACAGTGCTTAGTCTCGAAAGGCAGAAAATAGCCTTATGCAATGATGGAGGCAGAGTTTAGCCTCAGAAGGCATTGGGTAGCCTTGTGCAATAATGGAGGTAGAGCATAACCTCGGAAGGCAGAAAATAGCCTTATCCAATTCAATATGGAGACAAAGCTTAGTCTCGAAAGGCACAAAATAGCATTATGCAATGCAGGGATATAAAGGAGATGATGATGGTGATTATTCTTAGCTGGTAGATGATCGTGCTATTGATGACTGCTGAGGAAGTGTTGAACGTAGAAAGTAAGACTTTGTTAGGTAGGTGGTGGCTTTGGTTCTGTAAGGATCCTGCATCGCCTATTTGTATCTCGGGTTCCTGCACCCAAAGAAAAATCGTGAGTTCTGAAAAGGGGAGGTTAGTCCGCATTCTTTAACCTGTGGCGCTCTGTACCCCTTGGGGCAGCGTTGCTGAATGATAGTGATCCAAATGATTTTATGCAAGGATTGGCAAATATGATGCAAATGTATGGATATAGAATAAAGCAAAAGATAGTTTTGTTTTATGATGATCTACAACTGTAGCGTGGTCCAAGGCACGACAACCTTGCTGGCTCCGGAATTTTGAGGGTCCTCCTCAAAATTTTGCCCCAGTTGATAGGGCTGGTGCTGTTGACGGCGATGCTGAATGACTGAAAGCGGATTGATATTAGAATTTTAAGGGTCCTCCTCATAATTCTGCCCCAGTTTACTGGGTCTATGCTGATACGAAAGTTGGCAAACTGGCTTCGAAATTTTGAGGGTCCTCCTCAAAATTCTGCCGCAGTTCCAAATGCGGGGAAAATGGAATTTTATTAATGATGTGACCAAACCCATAGGGCTGCCTACTTATCCCCTCCTAAATGGGAATCAGGTAAGACGTAGTTCAAATTACATCATAAAGGAAAGCACAATGATCAAATGTAATATCTCTTCACTGGATCTGAGTTGATCGGTTTTGGCCAGATTTCTCTATCCATTTCTGCAAGAATAAGGGCTCCTCTAGATAGGACCCGGTGAACCATATACGGACCCTGCCAGTTGGGAGAGAACTTCTATTTGACCTCGTCTTGATGTGGAATTATCTTCTTCAACACCAGCTGTCCTGGCGTAAACTTCCTTGGCCGAACTCTCTTGTTGAAGGCTCTAGACATTCTGTACTGGTATAATTGACCGTGGCAGACGATGTTCATGCTTTTACCATCTATAAGGGCTAACTGATCGTATCAAATCTTGACCCATTCTGCGTCATCTAACTCAGCTTTTTGTATGATTCTCAAGGATGGAATCTCTACCTCAGCGGGAATTTCTACCTCTGTACAATAAACCAGCATGTAGGGAGTTGCGCCGGTTGATGTGCGAACTGTAGTACGATATCCCAGTAGGGGGAAGGAAAACTTCTCATGCCAGTGCTTATGCTTTTCGATCATTTTCCTTAGTATTTTCTTGATGTTCTTATTGGCTGCTTCCACGGCTCCATTTATCTGAGGTCGGTAAGCTGTATATTTCCTGTGCCTTATCTTGATTTCACACATTGCTTTCATCAATTCGATGTTGAGATTGGAGCCATTATCAGTGATGATTGACTCTAGACACCGAACCGACAGACAACCCGATCTCGGCCAAAGTCTGCTACGATTTTCTTGGTTACTTCTTTGTACGAAGCTGCTTCAACCCATTTAGTGAAGTATTCAATTGCCAGTAGAATGAACCTGTGTCCATTTAATGCGGCAGGCTTGATTGGTCCAATAACATCCATTCCGCAGGCGGCAAACGGCCATGGCGAGCTTGTTGCAGTGAGCTCGTTTAGCGATACCTTTATTATATCCGCATGTATCTGACCGCGGTGACATCTTCGGACATACCTAATGCAACCTGTTTCCATGATCATCCAAAAATATCCTGCTCTGAATATCTTCTTTGCTAGAACAAAACCATTCATGTGCGGCCCACAAGTCCCTGAGTACACTTCTTCCAATAATTTGGTTGCTTCTGTCACATCGACACAACTTAATAATCCCAAGTCGGGAGTCCTCCGATACAGGATTCCTCCTCTGTGAAAGAAATTATTGGACAGCCTTAAAAGCGTGCGCTTCTGAGTAGCATTAACAAGCTCTGGATATTCTCCTGTTGTTAGGTACCTTTGATGTCGTGGAACCAGGTTTTTCCATCGTCTTCTTCCTCAACAGGTGCACAATAAACCGGTTGATCCTGAATTCTAACCTGGATAGGGTCGATGAAATTTGTGTGCGGATGCTGAATCATGGATGATAAAGTGGCTAAGGCGTCAGCGAACTCATTCTGTATTCTCGGAACATGCTGGAATTCCATTTTTCTGAACCTCTTTCTCGGACCTGGTGTATGAGTAGGTCTGAATCTCCAATCACTAGCAGCACCTGGATGTTCATATCAATGGCCAGTTTAAGCCCTAAGATGAAAGCTTCATACTCGGCCATGTTATTGGTGCATGGGAACCTGAGCTTGGCGGATACCGGATAATACAAACAGGTTTCTGATACCAGGACTGATCCAATACCAACTCTTTTGAAATTCGCGACTCCGTCGAAAAACATCCTCCAACCGTCATAGGGTTTTGCAATATCTTCTCCTATGAAAGTTATTTCCTCGTCGGGAAAATATGTCTTCAATGGTTCATACTCCCCTTCCACAGGGTTTTTGTGAGATGATCTGCTAGAGCCTGTCCTTTAACTGCCTTTGGGGTGACGTAGACAATGTCGAATTCACTCAACAAAATTTGCCACTTGGCGAGCTTGCCAGTAGGCATGGGCTTCTGAAAGATGTAATTTAGTGGATCCATTCTTGATATAAGGTAGGTGGTGTAAGCACAGAAATAGTGCCTCAACTTATGAGCTATCCAAGTTAATGCGTAGCAGGTGCGTTCTAGCAAGGAATATCAAGACTCGTACGTGGTAAATTTCTTTTTGAGGTAGTAAATAGCTTGCTCCTTTCTCCCCATTTCATCGTGTTGTCCCAAGACACAACCAAATGCTCCATCCAAAACTATGAGATAAAGCAATAAAGGCCTCCCAGGCTCAGGTAGAACCAGGACTGGAGGCGTAGACAAGTATTCCTTAGTCCTGTCGAAAGCCTTTTGACATTCATCGGTCCATTTGGTGGCGGGCATCCTTCTTCAAAATTTTGAAGATTGGTTTGGAGATGACGGTAGACTGAGCAATGAACCGGCTGATATAGTTAAGTCTCCACAGGAAACTCATTACCTCTTTCTTACTTTCGGCGGTGGCAACTCCTGAATAGATTTGACCTTTGATGGATCCAGCTCTATTCCTCAGCGACTTAAGATTAAACCCAACAACGTTCTCGCAGGGACCCCAAATGCACATTTGACGGAATTCAGTTTCAAGTTATACCTCCTTAGTCTGTTGAAAAACTTTTGGAGGACCTCCATGTGATATGCAACCTTCTTGGATTTAATGATGACATTATCCACATATAGCTCAATCTCCCTATGTATCATGTCATGAAAGAGGGTAGTCATTCCCTTCATGTAAGTAGCCATTGCATTCTTCATCCCAAACGGCATCATTCTGTACCAATACAATCCCCAAGGCGTGTTGAACGCCGTTTTCTCTACATCTCCTTCATCCATCCATATCTGATGATACCTTGCAAAACAATTGATGAATGACTGCATTTCGTGCTTGGAGCAGTTGTCGATCAGAATGTGTATGTTTGGCAAGGGAAAGTCGTCTTTGGGAGTGGCCCGGTTTAGATCCCGGTAGTCGACACAGACTCTAACTTTACCATCCTTCTTCGTTACTGACACAATGTTAGCTAACCAAGTTGGATATTCTACCACTTGAAGAACTCTAGCTTTGACCTGCTTGGTAACCTCCTCTTTGATCTTTAGACTCATATTTGGCTTGAATTTTCTGAGCTTCTGTTTTACCGCGGGACATTCAGGATCTGTAGGTAGTTTGTGAGCGACGATGGACGTGCTGAGACCGATCATATTGTCATAAGACCATGCAAAGATATCATAATATTCCTTCAAGAAATCTACATATTTATATTTCTTTGTCTGTGGAAAGTGCACACTGATGCGCGTTTCTTTGATATTCTTTGTATCTCCTAAATTGACGACTTCGGTTTCATCCAAGTTGGACTTGGGCCTATTCTCAAAATTTTTGACCTCTCTGATAACCTATTCTGGTAGATCATCTTCTTCTGAGTCTATGTCTGTTTGTTGTATAGCCTCGTTGCAAGTTACAGTTGTTGGTTCATCATCAAGACACGTAATAGTAATGTTCTGTGAAAAATAAAGTAAATAGCAGAGATAAGTAATGAATAGCGAGACATTTCTGAAAATTGAAAATGCTTTAGATTGATTCATAAATGTTCAAAACATCGGGGCTCTTTTGGAAAGTAATGACAAATGCAGAAAGTAAAGAAGAAAACTAGAAATAAAATGCATGATGCTCGTTCAGCCTTGCTACCCCGAAGGTTTCCAGGCGATGGTGGTACTAATTGACCAGTTGGTGAGGCGCTCTCCTCGGTTCACAGCCTGAATGGAAGGGCCTTCCTACCCTTCCTTTTCAAAGATCACACAACGATCTATGTCACCCTCCGGAAACAGGTTCTTCATCGGTGCAAGAGCCTCATTTTCCTCAGAATCATAGAGAGTGTCGGCTGGCTGAAATGTATGCTCCAACTGAGGTATGGGGTGTTCCAATGGATAAAATGGGCTGAGCCATGGTGGTGACAAGTTTCTGAATTCTTGCCAAATATACTCGTACCCCAGTTCGAAGGTAGTACCATGTTTCTTCAACTGGATGGGTTTGGTAATACCTTGAAGATTCTTACCAAGTCCTTTCCCCGGTTCATACCCACTCCAATTAAAAATGCTCTCAACCTTGTTATTCCACCATTTGTTCTTATCCACTGCGTTGACCTGCTCGATATGATAATATGTCTCCCCGCCTATTCTTCTTCTGCCTCCGATCATTGGAATGGTCTGGCGGCTATATATGGGGTTGCTACCGTCGCCATGGATGATTACTTCCTGATGGTTCCATTTGAACTTCACTGCCTGATGTAAAGTTGATGCCACAGCCCCAGCGGCATGCATTCGCCAGTAAGTTGTAAGAGGCCAATTTGTCGATGACTTGGAACTCAACATCAAACCAAGTGAAGCCCATTTGCAGACGCACTAATCTCCCCGAGAATGGACCTCTGAGAATCATCAAAAGCTTTAACATTAATAGCCCCATAGTTTATCTCGTGCAACCTTAGCCCAACTTCTTGAGGGTGATCAGTGGACAAATGTTGAGACTAGAACCTCTGTCAACTAGGATTCTAGTGATGAAATGGTCCTTACATTGCACGGTGATGTGCAGTGCTTTGTTATGACTAAGCCCTTCAGGAGGCAATTCATGTTCATGAAAGGTGATTTTTTGAATTTCCAATATCTGCCCTATCATGTTTGCAATCTCTCTTCCTGTTATGTTGCTAGGAAAATAAGCCTCGCTCAATATCTTTATCAAGGCATTTTTATGCACCTCGGAACTCTGCAGCAACGCTAAGATGGAAATATGTGCTGGAGTTTTGTTTAGCTGAACAACAACTGAGTATTCTTTAGCCTGTATATTTCTCCAGAGATCATCAGGTATGGTTTCCATAAGACATCCATAGGCCTGCTTGATGGGCTCAGCTAGGTGCTCTAGTGTGTACAACCTGCCTGTTCTAGTCATACTTTGCACGGGAATTGCTTCACCCGCGCGTGATTTTCCTTTCCTTCTCGTCTCGGTTGTGTAGTCCCAGGGTGTGGCTTTGGACTGAAATGGGATTACGTCGTGACATGGCGACCAAAATGGGCACCTTTGGCGGCAACACAATAACTTCTATTGGTGCGGGTGCCTTTCGAGTCCCAAATTCCACCTCAATCGGCTTTGGCACCTTTGCAGGAAGCGTTTCAAACTCAAATGGCATGTCTATATTCACCACATTGTCCTCAGAGGGCTGGACTTGTACAACAATAGGATTAATGGTTCTATTTCTTGGGCTCATCCCCTTTAGATATCAAACCAATCGACCCTTCGGGGTCCCAATCGTCTTCTACCTCAATCATGTGGATGCTCCCACCTTTGTGGTCTGGCAGGGGTTTTTGTGAACATTAGAAGCAGGCTCATTAGCATGACCTTGTTGTCAATTAGGGTCTGGATTTTGTCCTTTAACGAGCGACACTCGTCGATGGTATGGACTTTCATCCCCGAATGTTATGCACATGTTTTATTTGGCTTAATCCATTGGGAAAGGTTCTCTGGGGTTATGGCTGGGATGGGTGTAACATATCGGGCGGCTTTGAGCTTCTCATATAGTTGGTCAATTGGTTCAGCAATAGCGGTGTACTGTCTGGGTGGTTTGCGGTCAAAATTTGGTCTTGGTTGCGGGAAGGTTTAATGGGTAGGTGGTGATGGGTAGTGAGGAGGTTGGGGTGTGCTGGGAATACACTGGCAAGGTGGGCTGATAATTTGGTGCTGGAGATGAAAGGCGAATTTTGGTATGTACGCGAAGGTGCTTGGTAATTTAGGGAGGGTTGGTACGTGAGTGGAGTTGGAGGGTAGGGTTGGTACTTCATGGGGGAATGGTTTCTTTGTGCAGCCGTTACGAAGTTTACATCCTTTTCTTCGATGAACCACAAGATTGCAAGGCTTTGTTGGTTTCCTGCAATTCCACAAGATTAAATACCATACCATTTTTTATCCCCTCTTCAATCCTTTCTCCCAGTTTGATGATATCAGCGAACTTCTGCCCCTATATCAGCATCAATGTCTCATAATACTGTGGGTCCTGGGCACGAACAAAGAATCTATTAATTTGTTTTTCTTCCAAAGCCGGCCTGACTTTGGCAGCTTCTGACCTCCAACGAGTAGCATACTCGCGAAAGGTTTCGGTAGGCTTCTTCTTCAAATTCTGAATGTAGATCACGTCTGGCGCATTCTTAGTGTTAAACCTGAAACGGTCCATGAAATCGGACGCCATGTTTACCCAGCTCATCCACTTCTTCGCATCTTGGCTGATGTACCAAGATAAATCATCCCCTTTCAAACTCCTCATGAATAGATTCATGCGGTTCTTCTCATACTTACCAACTCACACTAATTTTTCACAATACATTCAGAGGTGAACCCTAGGATCACCCGTACCATAAAACATCTCGAACTTAGGATGTTTGTACCCTTTCGGGAGTTCGACATCAGGTTGAACACAAAGGTTCATAATTCACACTCTCTACACCCCTATTACCTTCCACACCTTGGACCTTGTTAGTGAGTTTCTTGAGTTCAACACCCAAGTTCTGAGTAAGCGAATCTGATTCTGATAAAACAAGTATAGGATGTGTATAGTAGGGCACAATATCCACAAATATAATGGTATCCTAGTGGTTTGAAGCATTTTGAGGCTCATGGATGTGCGGTGGAGCAATGTTGAGAACCTGGGTTGGAATCTTGTACATAGGTGCAGGTACTTGATTGTTGACATCCGCAACAGCAAGGGAGATGGATAGACTTGCCAAACTCTGGACCTGGTCCAATTCTTCTCAAAACGTTAGAAAAGTTTGGTCCAAATGAGCAACAGTTTCTTTGGTTATCGGGGTACCCTGAGAAGTTCCTTCAATTTCCTTTTCTTGCATTATTATCTGCCATCTTTCCTTTGTTCCTGTTTCTGGGAGGACTCGGGGGAGGAGAACCCTTTGATCTTGTTGAACGTGCTAATGGTGCCAGAATGCAGGAACTAACCTTTGGGGAGGGGAATAAAAACAAAAGGAAAACAAAAGGTAAAACGTTATTGTGGATTTTGAGAAGGAAAACATTGCGGTATGTAAACACGTTTTTGCAAGAAATAAATCGTTTCCTATTTGAATGCCTCATTTTGACCGAGGTAGGTCTAGGGACAAATAATGATTTGGAGAACTCATAATTCCAAATGTCTCATTTAATTGATAAAAATAGAACGAGTCAAAAACAAAATTGGAATGAAGAAAAAATTGTTACTAATGGGTAAGGGCTTTATTACATCCAGAAAGCAGTAAAACCCTAACTACTTGGTCCCAGAAGGACCTTCCCCAGATTCGATATCTTTGCGTCCCTCATACAGCTTTATTAGCTCACGTACTCCCAGCAAAAAAAAAGCTTGATCCAAGCGCCCACATTCATTACCTTCATCTTCCTGACAGTTTTGATCCTTTTCTGAAACTTTCCTTCCAGCTCCACTATACCCTGTTCCAAGTACCCTAAACGGTTGCCTGCTCGGACAGCCCTGTCTTTCCATTCATTGATTACCTTTTCTTGAGCCACTAGTACTTCCTGATGTTCACTCTCGCACTCTCGCATCCATTTGCATAGCTGGTTGTACTTGACCTTCGCTGTAGCCTCCTCATCAACAACTCTGTGACCATGGACTAAACCTATTTTTCCTAAGCCAATATGATCATCTTCTAACCATCCTGGATAAAGTGGCGCATGCCCCGCCTGATACTTGTCTGGTTCCATAGACTCCTTTTCTAGAATAATTTTTGAGTGCCAAATATGCTGAGCTCGGCACCTATGTGGGCTATAATCATCTTGGAAATCAGCTCTGTAATGACTCATCTTTTCCACCCTTGGTATAATCTGCTTCCTTCCGGCTTGCCTCATGACTCGGAGAGGGACATAAGGGTAAATTCCTCTCAAGCCGATGAGTACAAGGAATGTCGCATCCCTAGATCGAATGATAAGCTCTCCAGTTGGAAACCACTCGTACATCCATTGTACCTGTTCTTCTCTCAGATTTCTTAATAGTTCCATCCATCCACTGGCGTCTTCCGGGTGAGAAAACATATCCGGCATGAGGTGCATCCGCTTTGGATGACGGAAAGCAATGTGATCATCCCAATCGTGATGTATGCTGTCCTGACTATTCTCTCGCTTTTGAAGATGTTCAATGAGCCAGAGTTGTAGTAATAGATTGCAACCTTCAAAATGTGGTTCCCCTTGATGACATTTCTCTAAGGATCGGTACAGTTCTGCGAGGATCATGGGTGCTATACTGAATGTCTGCCCTTCTATACCCTCCATTACGGCTTTGGTTACCATGGCTAGTCTTGTATGGATAATATCATTCTTCATCGAGAAAATTATCATTCCCAAAAAACAGAACATGAACACAAAATCCCTCATATGTATGTGCCCCAAATAGGTGAGGGCGAACACGTCCATGTGCTTGCGATACGATTTGCTATGTACGAACCTTTCATACATGAAGTCGAAGGATATGTAGGAATCCTTCAAGCTGGTCAGATTAGGATTCATTTTTAGCCCCATCATCTTCAAGAACCCTCTACCTTTGCGGTTTTCTGGCATGAGTAGCCCCGGGCTATCACAAGGAATTCCGGCAAAACCCCCAATTTCCTCCAACAGTGGCGTCATTTCAATATCCTCAAAGAGGAAGACAGACCGTTCACTATCCCAAAAAATAGTAGAAGCTTCAATGATCTTATTATATGGCCTATCTTCCAGAAGTTAAGGAAGATTTCCTAAGTGTTTGCTGATGACAACCGATCACTACCATGCAAATCGTCCCACCAACTTAGCAACTTTGGATGAATGTTTGATACCATACCGAACCTGGGGACCTCGTGCCTCATTTCCTGCAAAAAAGAGAGTTAGGCCCTTAACCCCACCGGACTCAACCATTTAAATCAATAATTAGCAAAAGGTGTTTGATTCTCCAAATCAATGCACACAACGTGAGTGTCCGTTTGGGTTTTAAGGATACCCGATGGACTTTTAGTTTAGGCTATCCTAATAAGACATTTTGCGAAAAACATAACTGACTCGGATAAGTTTGAACATGATGCATGAACAATTAAATAGTGTAAGGTTTTTACTTTTGATGTGCTAGACAAGGTACCCTTGAGCGGACAACTCAAGAGGGAAAGGCGCGGAACTGTCGACTATACCGTTGATCGACTGGTTTTACCGCAAATATGCCTTTGCAAATTTGGGGGGTTTGTAAGTATTGGAAGGGCGAAACCACTCATTATAAGCGTTGCAAGAGGATTTGTTTGGCACGAGTGGAAAATGATGTTGAAGGATGCAATTACAATAAGGAAATAAGTACATGTATTTTCACGTTCATACAATAATGGTTACAATGAATGCTCGAAATTAAAGACAGAATTGAACTGAGGTAAATGCAATAAAGCCGTAAAACATTTAAAGAAAAAGAATGACACGAAGAAATAAGTTAGTAATTATGGAAAATAATTGAAGCAATAAATAAAGAAAGCAATAAAGTCACAAAAACATGCAGTGGTAAAAGCCTAAAAGAACTCCCTAGCAGAGTCGCCATGCCGTCTACGTCCCCCTTTTTCAAATAACGAAATCAGGTTTCACAACATTATGGGCAAAACAACACTATTTCGCGTTTGGGAATAGGGTTATGGGATTGGAAGAGTCGCCACCTAATGATTGTAGTGCATTAGGACACTTTAAGAGAGTGTGTTTGAGAGAGAAACCAGAGTTGGGTAATGGCTTGAGATTACCTCGAGGGGAAGGTGTTAGGCACCCCTCAAGATCCACAAATATGGTTCCCGGCCGTGCTATTGTGACTTTAAAAGAAGATGAAGTAAGTAGACAAATGAAGCACGCAAATTCACATAATTTGAGCTTTAAAGAAAAGGACATAAGTTTGAAGTAAAAGAGGATTAGTTTGGAAAGCATTGAGAAAACAATAAAATACATTGAAAAGAAAGAAGGGTCCTAGGTTTAGGTATAATATGGATCATTCAATGAAATATCTAGCTCATATTCCCAAATAGGGGTCGCTTCATGATATTATCGCATCGTCATCATCTCCATATTCTACCCTTCCCACCCCGTTAAGGTATTAAAGCGCGTTGGTATCGTATACTTATTGCATGCTAATACCCGTCCCAACCTGTTAGTGCCGGGGTATTAGGACTTCTAATCCTAAGAAAGGGGGAGAAGGAAGTAGGATACGCAGATGGAGTATTCAAAGGTAAAATACTAGAGCGACAGTCAAATGGAAAAAAAGTAGCAAATAAAAGGAAAGCGCATAAACAATAAAGGCTCAAGTAAACCCCATAACAAACAACAAGTAGTTTATCATGACTTCAATTACGGATTTGGTCTTTAAAAAAGGTTAGGAGAGCGGGCAGATTAGTTTAACAGATAAGAGTTGGATAGAAAACCTGCTTCAAGCTCCCCGGGCCCGTTTTAGAAGTGGACAGGCTTTATAAAATCAGTAAGACTTTATAGGAGAAGATGATAGTTGGAGACAGGATTCGACTTAAAATACTTGGAGTTGCAGACAAGTTTTACAAAAGGAAAACATGAGTTTCAGACGGGAGATTTTTAAAAAATTGCGGATGAGTTTGAGAAAAAGGTAAGCAAATCAGTTGTAAAAGTTCAGTAACATACTGTAGGAAGTTTTTAAGCACAGCAAATAGTTACAAGTTCAGTACAAAAGACAGCCCATAGACTCAGAGTTTCACGAAAAGGAGGGAAGTAGACCTGGGCTGGTTTGAAAGTAAATAGATTTAGGATAAGTTGAAAACTAGGTTGTTGGAAAACATTAACGGTCTAAACATAATCTGTTAACCTTTGATTTGCTGTTTTTAGACCATTAGACGTCCTACTATTTGCCTAACGTTTATATATCTCCTATAGGCATGCTTTCTAGGTGAGATTATAAGATGCAAACCTAATAGCATGGTTTCTATATAAATTGATGCAATATGGAAAAAGCCTACAGACATGGTATCTATGTGATATGCAACAACATGGGAAATAGGTATTGTAACAGTACATATAGGTAAAATAAAGGTCCTATAGTCATAGTTTCTAGTGATGCAGAGATGAATAATCCTAGAGTCATGGTTTCTATATGATTATTGGTGCAAGAAAAGCAGACTCCTATAGGCAGGTTATCTACATGGATGCAATAGTGATAAAATATAGACATTTCATCTTGAATTAAGACACATGCAACCGTATGGACATGGTAACTACATAAAGAACTGATGCAATGAGATGGGATGGCCGTATAGGCATGATTTCTAATGCATATGAGAAATGTAAATCCCCCCACGTCCCTTTCACTATACCCCAAGTTTTACATTACACATGATAACAAACTGGGTAGAAAAATATAAACATTAAAAAAAAGAAAAATTTAAAAGTACATCAACAGCCATACAGGCCCGAGGGGTCTCGAAGCAACTTTAATGTCCGGCATATGCCTTCTACCAAATCCGAGCTCCCAAGATCCGAGGATTTTCTCATTTTAGAATGTTAAAAAATTCCAAGGGCCTTCAAAAGAGACCCAGGCATTGCTAACACCCTAGTTGGAATAGTACAAGTGTGAAATTACCAGCCCTAAGGCATCCAAGTTCAGAGGAGACTTCAAGGTCCCTAAGCATGGCTTACCAAAGAGGGGTCGGAACTTAAAGGGCTAAGAATAAGTGTAATGTGAGGATTAATGGGGACCGATGTATGAAGTGGTCAAACCCAGCCTATTGATTGAGACTGGCACACCCCAGACTCTTTATAAAGGTTACAAACAGGAGTAGACTTGTAAACAAGTCAGATAAGGGCATGGAAGGTGATTAAGACACCAACAGGCCTTTGTCCATGCTCAAGCACAAAAGAGGGGAAAAGGGAAGAGGATCATGCTGAGTATAGGCAAGTAAGCCTTGGTTCTAGATTAGAAGTTGCAATGAGATGCCATTCTCATCCAAAACGAACTCAGAAGCAAGCAAGGGTAAAGGGGAAAGGGAAATCACACAAGGTTTGATAGACTAAATTATGTTGAAAAGGCTAGGAAGAAATAAAACATAGTGATGGACAATACACAAGCAGAAGAAGGGAATTTAACATGCTGAAAATACTTAATATAAACAAAAAGAAGGACCAACATGCTGAAATCTAACACAAGCAGGTGAGGGATAAAGGGAAAGGGGGGTTTAACATAACTGAAATCTACAGCATAAACAAGGGGACAAGGGATAGGGACTTAAACATACTACAAACTCATATGAAACAAAATAATCAGACAAGGGGGGTAAAGGGAAGGGGGTTAAGCATATTAGAACTGAAACATGACTGCCCAGGGAAAGGGAGAGGGAATTTAAACATGTTAGGACTTCAAGTAAAGTACTGAAAGAAACAAACAAGGGGAAAGGGAATGAGATTACATGACAAATTTAGACTGCAAGTATGCCAAGCAAAGACATGGTGAAAGTAAACAAGTAGTTTGAAGATTAGTAATTGAGATTAGAACCTACCAGTTGCACTTGAATGACAAAACAAAGAGAAATTCTATAGCTAGCCTTGGCTTTCAGCCGGCTAGCCTTTAGCAGAGAGAGCAAGTAGCAAGAAAAGAAAAGCAGAAAGTTTTCGTGAGTAAGAGCAGAACTCAAGAATCAGTGTTGAGTGAGAAAAGAAATATCCTATTTATAGTTGAAAGATAATCAACCGCAAGGCAAGGAAAATATTAAGAAAATCAGTTAGCATCAATTAAGAAGAAGGGAATCCCTTCAGATAAGGAACCGGGTGGAAAAATCAATAGACCTAGGTCTAACTTTGGAAAGCAAATATAGTACTGATCACAACATATAGGGTAGATGCACGTAGGAAAATTAAGAAAAATCACACGGTTGAACATGTAAGGTAAAGAATTACCCAGAAAATCAAGGAGTCAAGATTTTACTCGTATGATCTTAGTCAAAGTGCAGGGAATAATTAGAAATTCACACAGTTGTACTAAAATCAATTAGGGTATTGGGAAAAAATGAAAAATAGTACTATAAAAGATTCATATGTTGGAACATGCAAAATTAGGCATAGCAGAATAGACATATAGCAAAACATATACGAGAAAACGATTAGATAGCTAGGGTTTTGCAGAGAAAGATGAATGATAAATACCCTTAGAAATTAGGGTTACCATTACAAGTCAGAACACAAAATATATCATAGATTGAGCGGAACAAGAGCAGAAGATTGTGAAGAGATCACACTAAAAACAAGATGCAAACTAGAAGGGTAATCAGTGAGGTAAAATGTTTAAAGCTAAAGTAGAAGATATTCAAAATCACAACGAAGAACACATACCAACAAGAAATAAACAACAAAATCAAAGAATCAAACAGTTCATAGAAACCCTAGATTTCAAAAAGACGTACAGTCTTTGGAAACACAACCAGGCGAAGAAAAGATGAGAGGTACCTCAAAACCTTTAGAAAATAAACAAAACTCAGGGAAGATCGTAAAATAATACAAAGAGACAGGAATAAGAACCTCAAATCGATTAGGGTTTTCATAAAAGGCCTCAGAAATGGCGAGAAAAGCCTGACGACTCATCGGAGCTTGGTAAGGACCCAAGGCTTCAAATTCTTGTCGGAGCTAAGCCTGACATGGCCGTGAAACCCCGTTAAAGGACCTCTGGTCTAGTTACCCTCGAAACAAGGTCTCAATCTTCGAACACAAAGGCTAAGGATGGTGATAAATGACGGATAGAGGTGCTTGATGACTTGAGTAGCCATGATTGCCGGTGAAATAAATCTGGAGATGACTAGGGTTTGAAGGGGGCTAGAGAGGGATTCAGAGGCGGCTGGTTGAGATAAATGATTAGGGTTAGGGGTTGTGGGTGTTTAATTATGGTAAGAAACAACATGGGCTATCGATCTATGAGATCATTGGCCAGGATCAAAAAGGGGGAAAATGGGCCGGGTTAGTTATAAGATTGGGTTGGGTTATTAGATTGGGAAATTGGTTTTAAAATGTGGCTGAATTTGATAGACAAATGGGCTAGAATTTAAATGACCAATTTTTCCCACATTTAATATTTAAAAATACAAACAATTTTGTAAAAATCGAATAAAATTACTGAGCTAATAAAATACATTTAGGAATTAATTAAAAATACTAGGAATGATTTTATACTTGAAATACTCGTTAAATTAATAAATAGGCTAAAATTGCAAATTAATGCAATTATAATTTTAAAAGGACCTAATTGCTTTTTAAAAATCTGTAAAAATTACATAAAATTATATTTTTATGTGGATGAGAGAATAAAATAATTTATTTATTAAAACAACAAGATTTGATGCTTAGAATTGGATTTATAGTACAAAATAAATAATAAATTGGTTTTAAATGCTTGAAAAAATAATATAAAAATACCAAACCTCTTGTGGATGCTTATGTATGCATTCACAAGCTATTTCGAAAGCATTTCAGGTACAAAAGTACGTAGGGAAAAAATTGGGTATCAACAATCGTACAACCAATGTCTCTGCCCAAAAACTTGGATACCTTTGGTTCGTGGTTTAAACCTATGGCTGCAGAGGTGAGACGAGCCCAAAAATGAAGCAGCAGGCAGCCCTTCCAAAGCCCATCCCGCGTCTCTCTAGATCATTTTTCAAGCCTAGTAGTAGAAAGAGCCCAGTAGCAATGGTTCCTAGATTATTTATTGATGTTGACGTAGATTTGGATAAGGGGTTCGAGAGGTTGTTCGATGATCTTAACATGGTGGAAGCTTGAGAGGAATCAAGTAAATCGAATATGCAAATCGTTGGGCCAAGTGCAAAAATCAATAATTGGGAAGCTACTCCTATTCCTACCCAGAGGGAGTTTTAGTAGTTGGCTTTGATTTTTTTTGTCCAGTTTATCTGGATTTTTCCAGGGTTGTAATTCCGATTCTATGTTCCGTCCGTTTGGATGTGTTAAACTTGTTATTTTTAATTTCAATGAAATGCAATTTCCCTTTTTCTTCGTTCCTTATAGTTTTGTTTTGGTTTTTCTTTTCTTTCTTATGCAGTTGTTTTTATTCTGGTCCAATGACATGACATGCATGGGGATTCCTCGGTCCAGTCTTAAAAACCAATCTAATTCTGAAATAATAATACAAGAAATCGAGTGTGATGATGAATTGGAATATAATGATGACGAGGACTTTGAAGAGATTAGTAATAAATTAAGCCATTTCGAAGAAAAATCAAAACTAACTTGAATGATACAGAAGCAATCAATTCACGGCACGAAGATAATGTCCGGAAAACAAAAATAAGTGTCCATCTTGAACCACAACTCAGAGAGGAGATAATTAAAGCATTGTTCGAATAGAAAGATGTTTTTGCATGGTCATACGATGACATGTCAGTTCTAAGCACTAACTTGGTGGTTCACAAATTGCCCACTAACTCGGCATTCCCCCCTTTCAAGCAAAAGTTGAGGAAATTTAAAACTGATGTGAGTGTAAAGATCAAAGAAGAAGTCACCAAACAGTTTGATGCAAAAGTCATTCGGGTCACGTGTTATCCCATTTGGTTTGCCAACATTGTGCCTGTGCCAAAGAAGGAAGCAAATACCAGGGTGTGCGTCAATTACCGTGATCTCAACAATGCAAGTCCAAAGGACAACTTCCTACTGTCGAACATCCACATATTAATTGATAATTGTGCCAAACATGAGACTGGTTCTTTTGTGGAATGATATGCGGGCTATCACCAGATCTTAGTGGACGAGGAAGATGCATAAAAGACGACATTCATCATGGTATGGGGAACGTACTGCTATCGGGTCATGCCATTCAGTTTATAAAATGCTCGGGCAACTTACATGAGTGCAATGACAATAATATTCCATGACATGATACATAGAGAGATTGAGGTTTATGTGGATAATGTAATTGTAAAGTCCAGGAAGTAGTATGACCAAGTCAGATATTTGAGAAAGTTCTTCCAAAGGTTGTATCTTAAGCTTTATCCTGCAAAGTGCGCATTTAGTGTGCCATCTGGAAAATTGTTGGGATTCATAGTCAGCCACCGAGGTATTGAATTGGATCCGTCAAAGATTAAAGCAATACAAGAATTGCCACATCCAAGGAACAAGATTGAAGTAATGAATCTATTAGGGAGGTTGAACTACATCAGCAGGTTTATTGCTCAGCTTATGACAACTGTGAGTCTATCTTCAATATATTGAATAAGGATGTTGCAGTCAAGTGGACAGATGAGTGTCAAGAGGTATTTGATAAGATAAAGGCGTCTTTGTCAAACCCACATGTGATGGTCCCACCAGAACAATGGAGGCCTTTGATTATGTATTTAACGGCTTTGTGTTGGGTAACCATGACGTCACCGGCAGGAAAGAGCAGGCCATATGTTATCTCACCAAGAAGTTCATATCTTACGAGGTTAAGTAGACTAATCTTGAGAGGACATGTTGTGCCTTAACTTGGGTAGCACAAAATTTGAAACGTTATTTATCATCTTATACTACATACCTCATCTCTCGCTTGAATCATTTGAAGTATATCTTTCAGAAGCATATGCCCACGGGGAGGCTCACAAAGTGCATGGTAGATCCTACTCATAGAATTTGACATCTTCTATGTGACTCGGACTGCGATGAAAGAACAAGCATTGGACGACCACTTGGCAGAGAATACAGTGGATGAATAATACAAACTTTTGAATATTTATTTCCCTGATGAAGAGGTAATGCACATTGATGAGTTGGAACAGGTTGAGAAGACAGGATGGAAACTCTTCTTTGGTGAGGTTTCCAACATAAAAGGCATTGGGATAGGAGCAGTACTTATTTATGAAATGGGCATCACTACCGTGTTACAGCTCAGCTTCGTTTCTACTATACCAACAACATGGATGAGTATGAGGCATGCATCCTGGGTTTGAGAAGGGCTGTAGATATGAGTGTCCATGAAGTCTTGGTCTTGGGGGTCTCAGACCTTCTGGTGCACCAGATTCATGGTGAATGATAGAAACATGAATTAAAACCCATACCATACCGACAATGTTTGCATGATCTTTGTTAACGGTTTCAATAAGTAGTATTCAGGCATATTCCAAGGATTCATAATGAGGTTTCCGATGCTTTGTCTATGTTGGCGTCAATGTTACAGCATCCAGATAAGGCCTATGTGGACCCTTTACAGATTCAGGTCTGCGATCAGCATGCTTACTCTAACGTGATAGAAGAATAGCTTGATGGTGAGCCTTGGTTTCACGAAATCAAGGAATATACCAGGATAGGGGTGTATCCCGTACAAGCCACAGATGATCAAAGGAGAACAATTAGGCAGTTGGGAAGAGATTTTTTCTTCAGCGGAGGGGTTTTGTACAAAAGGACTCTAGATCTTGGTTTCCTGACATGCATAGATGCAAGACATGCCACAACTATTATGACCAAAGTACATTATGGAGTCTGTGGACCGCGCATGAGTGGGTACATGTTGGAAAAGAAGAGTTTATGAGCAGGTTATTATTGGCTCACTATGGAGCGAGACTATATCAGTTTCATGCGCAAATGTCATCAGCGCCAAGTGCATGGAGATTTGATTCATTCTCCACCATCTGAATTGAACACAATTTCTGCACCATGGCCTTTTATTGCGTGGGGCATAGATGTCATTGGGCCAATTGAGCCAGCAACATCAAATGGGCACAGGTTCATTCTGGTAGCCATAGCCTATTTTACCAAGTGGGTAGAGGCTAAAACGTTCAACTCTATAACCAAGAAAGTGGTGGTATATTTTGTGCACTCAAACATTATTTGTCGATTTGGGATATGAAAGGTGATCATTACAAACAATGAGGCAAATCTTAATAGTCATCTTATGAACGAGGTATGTCAGCAGTTCAATATTACACATCGCAATTCTACCCCGTACCACCCCAAGGAAAACGAAGCAGTTGAGGTGGCTAACACGAATATAAAGAAGATAATTATGAAAATGGTGGAGGGTTCTAGACAGCGGCATGAAAAGACGACTTTTGCATTGTTGGGTTGTCGTACTATTGTTTATACTTCAATAGGGGAAACTCCTTATTTGCTGGTGTATGGCACCGAAGCAGTGATATCCGTAAAAGTGGAAATCATATCCCTTAGAATTGTCACAGAGGCTGAGATCGATGATGATGAGTGGGTCAAAGCCCGCTTGGAACAACTGAGCTTGATTGGCAATAGTATGTCATGGCCAATTGTATCAACAAATATTGGCAAGAGCATATAATAAAAAGGTGCGTCCACGGATGTTTGAAGTGGGTCAGCAAGTGTTAAGACATATCCTTCCACATCAGGCTGAGGCCAAAGTCAAGTTCGCTCAAAACCGGCAGGGGTTGTTCATCGTAACTAGAGTGTTGTCAAATGGCGCTTTGTATTTAACAGATATACAAGGAAATTTTGTAGAAATGTCCATCAAGTCCGATGCGGTCAAGAGATACTATGTATGATTTTCTCTAGTTAATTTGTATTTTGTTATGCTTGGCATTATTTGAAGATTGGAATGACGAAGGCATTTTATTCTGCTATCTAAACACTTTATCCATTGTTTCCCCTTTTGAGCCTTTTTTATTTTCTTACATACCCCTCTTTCTGAATCAGTAGCAAAAAATCAAAAGCACAAGTGTAAAATATAAGTAAAGGGAAAAGAGAAAAGAAAAAGAGAATAAAGGAAAAATAGAGAAAATAACAAAAAAAAAAAAGAATGCAAAAGGAAAAGAAAAGAAAAGAAAAGAAAAGAAAAGAAAGAGAGAAGATAAAATCACAAGAGTAGAGTAATTTATATGAGATGAACTACGTTCGACATGATTCCTTTTAAGGATACGTAAGCAGCCTCAAGGTTCACTCCAATCAAAATAATCGTACAAATGTCCCCAAGCAAGGAACTTGGGCGGATGTTATGGTTGTTGTGAGAAACCTGATTTCGAAAGTTGTAATTTTAACGCATTCGAAGTGTTTTGAGCCTTTTATACCCTTTATTTCCAACCCCCATCCAAAAGCCCACATTACGGTCAAAAGAAGGACCTTCTAATTAGTCTTCGAGAAATGCGAAGTCGAGCAGGTAGAGGTGATTCATATTAGGGGCAACACTCTGGTCCAAGAAGGAAAAATGATGATAATGAGAGAGTGTTATTGGTGAAAACCCCCACAGGTACCGTAAGGCACTCGGAGCTGAGAGAAATAAAATATGAGAGTCTTATTGGTGAATACCCTCACGGGCACCCTAAGGCGATTGCAGCAGAGTGAAATAAAAAATGAGAGAGTCTTATTGTTGAAAACCTTCATGGGCACCTAGAGGAAAAAGTGAGTTTAGAGATGAACAAATGAGAGAGGTCTGTTGGTGAAAACCTTTAAAGGCACCGCAAGATGAACAATGTAAAGATTTGAGTGAAGAAATCAGGTTATGGAAATTCTGGGACAACAAAGTATGGCAATTGAAAGTTGATTGGTTGGACAGAATGGGCCAATTATTCCGAAATGCATGTCATGATTATTGGTACCAGTAATTCCACTAAGATATGTCTCTTCTTTTTCCCTTTTTAGCAGTCATCTAGTTTTGGATTCTTCTTATCCTTAATTCTCAAAGTCATTGCATTTCATTTATTTTGGGGTTTATTTCTCTAAGATGTTTCAATGTCAATCTTGTTCAAAGCAAATAATAAAGGATTTCAAAGCTCAGTACCAACTTCCAAAATTGCAAAGCGTAGTTTGGCCAGAACATACAAAAGATAGCATGATGTAAAGTGGGACATAAGGAGTCACCGGAAGTTTCATCGGCGGAATAACATGGTAATTTCATGGGAGATGTAAAGGTTCAGATACATGGGTCAGAGATGGAAAACAACAATTTAGGTATAGAACACTCTGTTCATTCAAGTTGTATGGTATGAAAGTCAATCAGAAAGTCAAGCGGTCCAAGGCCACTTCGGGGAAGTGAGTCAAAACAAAACACGGCAGGGGAGAGACCTTCAGCAAGAATGCCATCGACTAACCACCACATTTTAAACAGAAAATTTTTTTCTTTGATTGAAAGAGGGGCAAGAAAGTTTTGCTGTTTTGGAGAAACCCTCCGCTAAGAAAGGCAATCACCAGACAGGTTTGATTGTAAACTCCCAAGACCCACCTGGATAATGGTATTTATTTTACATTTTTTAGGACCCTCCTATAAAATTGGACCTAGTTTAAAATTTAAAACAATCACGTGTAGCATAATCTAGCATAAATGTACCACAAAAGAATATAAATTTGTTTCAATGTTTGCATGTTTAAGATAGGATTCAATTAGGAGTCGTCAGGACCCTCCTGAATAATAGAACCTACCTTTAAAATTTCCATTTGGATAATAAAATTTAGTGTAAGTTTTGGTATAGAGTAATATAATTTAGCCGTAAAATAGTCACTCTTAAGATAAAACTTCATTTTTGATTTTCAGGACCCTACTGGATAATGGGGAGTAGTTTAAGACCCTCTAAGATAACAAGATTTAGCGAAAGTCATACCATTAAAAGATATAGCTCAGAACTAAAATTCTCATTTAGTTAAGAGTTGTCAGGACCCCTTAGATAATGGGACCTAGCTTTCAAGTTCTTAGCAATATTTGGTAATATAATTTAGTTTAACAGTCATATATGTGCCCAGCTACCACACTGGGGTAGGAATTTTTCTTTGTTTTTTATATTTTTGTTGAAATTAGGTACTCACTTTGAGAACAGGAAAAAGCAATTCAAGTTCAGCAATCAGGCGCCCACCTAGAGAGCAAGGTCATACAATTCAAGTTCAGCAACCAGGCACCCACCTAGAGAGCAAGGGAATACAATCCAAGTTCAGCAATCAGGCGTCCACCTTGAAAGAAAGGGAATACAAATCAAGTTCAACAATCAGGTGCCCACCTGGAGAGCAAGGGAATACAATTCAAGTTCAGCAATCAGGCGCCCACCTGGAGAGAAAGGGCATACATTTCAAGTTCAGCAATCAAGCGCCCACCTGGAGAGCAAGGGAATACAATTCAAGTTCAGCAATCAGGAGCCCACTTGGAGAACAATGGAATACAATTCAAGTTCAGCAATCAGGAGCCCACCTGGTGAAAGGGAAAACATCTCAGAATACAGTTCAAGTTTTTCGTAGTCAGGCATCCACCTGGAGAAAGGGAAAGTGTCTCAGATTCTAATTCAAGTCGACAACAAAGGAATTCTATCGGAAAAATACACGTCAACATGGCAACAAGAGGTGCAAGATCAAGTTTGAGGATATAGATAGGATTTCTTGTAACTCATAGATTATAGTTTAGTATAACTTCTTTTATTTTATCATGGTGTAATAAGGGGTTCAGTAAGCAGTAGCAAGAGCAACAACAACAATAATGAAATCACAACTTCATGGTAGTCCCAGCTACCAAACATTCCTGATATACACTAACCTGATTCCTTTTTAGCCAATGATATATAGGCAACCTCGGAAGCAGGGTACGGTCATATCTTTCAAAAATTCTTCCCACAGAGTATTCAAACAAAAAAAATCGCCTGTATCCGCTCACTTTATCATTGCACAGGAACTCTTCATGTTCCTGAGCAAAGAGGGGAAGCTGTGAGCACTTGATTTTTGCCCTATATGAACTACTCCCATAATATTAAAATAAAATTGTTCTTTATTCTTATTTGCAATTCTGTGAATTTTTATTTGTATTTTTCTGTGCATGTTTATTCTATTTCATTTAACAAAAAAATACAAAAATATGTGCATTTTCATTTAGTATTTAATTTAGTATTTTAGGATCAATTAAGTTATTTATAAAAAAAGAAAATTACCAAAATAGTTTAATTACACTTTTAATTTTGGCTTTTGTTTTTGAGGAGTTTTTCTGTTAATTTATTTTTGAATTAATAGTGTTAATTGTCACTTTAGGTTTTATCAGTTTCTCAGTTAATTAGGTTCTAGGGATTAATTTATGAATTAACTTAATTTTGAAAAAAAAAAACAAAGGGAATTTAGAAAAAATAAAAGAAGAGAGATGAGAAATTAATGTTTGGGCTGTTCTTTAAAATCAAATCTCCAGGCCCAAATACTTTACCCCTCAAATTCTCCTGTCCCAGCCCATACCCGTCCCCAGAACCAGTTGGTCCTCCCTTAGTTAGCCAAACGACCTTGTTTGGTCGTGCTTGATCTAGGCCGTTCATTTATCTAATCCTACAGCAGGGAACTAGGGGGAATTATTATAAATCAGTGTCAAAACCTCACTACCCCTCACCCCCTATCACTCGTCTCTCCTAAAACACCCCTTTTAGAGACTCTTGCAAAGCCCTATCCACCTCTAATCCGCCACCTCAGAAATCCGGCTGCGCTACCCTTTTCCCCACCAAATTAACACCAAATGATCACCAGGCATTCCCTATCCAAAATCCCATATTATTTTCCCTCGAATAACCCCAAAAGGTCCTCGAATCTTGAATCTAGTCTAACCCTAAAAATTCCAAATCTTTCCAATTGAAGTGTTCGTCGAGGTTTCGGTTCATTCTGAGGTTATTCACGTGTTTCTGGTGAAAAAGCACATGCTTAACCTCAGATTGAATAAAGAATTTGAAAGTTTGAAGGTTCTTCTCTAATTTTTGTTCGAAGCATTTCGTTAGGTATTTTTCTTGTCTTGTTATCTTTTCTTTAATTTTCTCTCTCATTCGTTGCTCTGCTTATTCTTTTTCTTCTGGTTTTTTTGTTTATTTGTTTCGGGCTCAGTGGGCCTTGCATGAGTCATTCATCAGTATAATTGTGTTGTTGTTTGTTAGATGAAAAAGTTTCTCTCGTTTTGGGCTAAGTTTTCTGTGATTCGGATTTTTCTATGGGATAATCTCGGATAAGTCTAAAATAGATAGCCCTTACTAGATTTTATTTTGGCTCATAAAGTTTGAATAATCCCGGAATGGATTTGAACAAGGTCTATCAGACCCATTAGGTTGGATCATCCGTCAGGTGTCTCACAGTAATTAACAGGGCTCTAAGGGGTACTATGCATAATTAGGTGAAGGAATATCCCAAATATCGAACTAGGAAGCTTCCTAGAAGCTGGGGAGGGGGACTGTTTTAATGAACATAAAATTAGCTGAGGATTGCTAAGAAAAAAAAAACAAAATTTACAAAAGGGGAAAATGCAAAACTGAATTGTGTAGGCTGCCCTACTTTCTTTTACTATAAAGGCAGACTTTCTTGCCTTTGTAGGATTAGGAGATAAAAAATTTGAAAAATAGAGACGACTGAGAACATTAGAAAACATTGTCCCATTATTTCTTTTTTGTTTTTGAAGCCTTCAATTTTTGAAACACATTTTGGGTCGCCTGCGCAAAATGGATTGAACTTGGTATTTTGGGGTTTTTGGTGTTGGTTTGGCTCATTTAATCCTCTGATAGTTTAGAATTTCTAGAAAAACTACTGAATTTGTGCACCTGAATAGAGAAGAAATGGTTTAAGCTGGTTCAGGAATCAATTTTTTTGAAGTCCATCTATTTTTCTGGTTGTCTATCATGTGCTTCACTATTCATTTGATCAAACTCGAGCTAACTGATGGGGCTCACTGTTGTTTCCTTATTTACTATTTGTTCTTGATTTCCCAGGTATTCCTCTATCTATGAGCAACAAGCGAATGTGGTCTATACGATTGAAGTAAAATCTAATGAAATGCAATCCATGTTTACCTAGTTTTATTTGTGTTTCTCTGGTTGTTTTCCATCCCTGTGTAGTTATGACTTTAATTGCTAATCTCAGCTTAGATTCCTATTTATATTACTCGCATAGCCTACATATGTGGATAAGTTTACATGTTATGAATCTGTGAGCAAAACTGTATTGATGATGAACTTTGAACTCTAGTTTAAATGTGTGGGTAAGATCATTCATATTCTAACTTTGATTCTTATTTGAATTCATTGAAAAGTTAAGTGTTGGCTGTTGATTCCTCATCTACTGTTTGGATTTTATAAACATAAAAATTAGCACTCATTTGCCTCCAAACTTTTCTTGGATTTTTGTTTCTTTGTGAAGGAGGTAGCAGTTATGTGTTCCTTGGATTCTTCTATTTTTTTAAAAATAAAAAAGTGGAAAGGTGATAGAGAGCTGCAACAAGGTGTGGTTAATTTATACCATGATGGTTAGAAAAATCTAAATTGCAAAATTGAAAGCTGGAAGTAAGACCTTAGCGTAGATTTGAAGTACTCTTCTTGTGTAAATCCTAATATCGTTTATGACTTCATCAACTTGTTTTCTTAGCTTATAATTCAGAAATTGAGGAGTTTGTTCATCATTTCATCATAAATGGCCTTCAAAAATCAACACCTAGAAAATGGGTCATAGGCAGTAATTATTCGTCAACGTACATTCTTTGGCTTGTCATGCATCATCGAGTATTGCGTTCATTCAGGCCCATGCCTGAAGAATTAAAATTGATTTATTGTGCTGGTAGTTGGTAGGACTTGATGTTGGTCCTTTTTTAATCAAGGCTGGTTCTGAATGCAACAACAGGGACTCGATCTTGAGTCCCCTGTTATACAGTTGTAACACGTTTGAATTGGGCCCTTTATTGGGGTCTATTGTCTAGTAGTTTAATAGTTAGTAGGTTAGTAACACTTGTAATGATGTATTGGCCGGATTTTAAGGGAAGCGGACATTCATCCAGCAATGTAATTTGGACTTGGTGTAAAAGGATTTTGAATTCCTTGAGTTTTATTTATTAGCTTGACTTTGTTTTGGAGGTGCGCTATATTAGACAACACAAATAATTTATGGACCTCTTAAATCTAGTTTGAATACCCCTTAGAATTACAATTGAGGTGCGTCATGCCAAACAAAAATCTCAAATGTGTGGTACTTATTTAATTATTTCCTTTAAATCCTTAAAACTCGAGGCATGCAATTTAGCAAATTTTCCATGGCCCTCACAAAGTTAAAAACGCATAGTTGCATTAAGCGCGTTATTTTAATAGTATTACCTTCCTAAACTCATGTGTGCATTTCATGTGTCCCAAATCCAGATTTTAATAACGTTGAATAAAATATATTTCGGATTGTGATTGCATTTCATGTAGTGCGATCCAAAGACATGTTTTAAACGATGTTAAATATTCTTTAAAATAAATCAAAGTGGCTTTGAAGTTAAAATTACACATAGGATTAAAAGTGTTTTAAATTAGGCCATTTATAATAATTGAGCGACCGTGATTGAACCACGGAACTCGAGAATAACAAATACCTTCTCCCGAGTAAACAAAATTCCTTTCTCGGATTTCTGGTTCGCGAACTGTAATACAGAGTCAATCTTTTCCTCGATTTGGGATTTGAGACGGTGACTTGGGACACCCTAAATATTCCAAGTGGCGAATCTGAATTATAATATATATAATCCTGTTTCGATTATCTTTTAATTGGAAAAACTTCCTTATACCATTCCAGGGGTAAGAAAAAGGAGGTGTGACACTCCAGAGTGGTATTCACATATAGCATCAGCTCAGGGCGAGAGGGACTCGGGGTTAGGTCGGTTCGGAGCCACTAGCTGCAATAGCTCTAGCCTGATTAGATTTTTGACCAAGCTTGAATACGATTCACCAAGAGGGGTGAACTGGTTCTTTCTGAAAGGCTATCTTAGGCGAAGGATTATATTGGGGATCATATGGTTGAGGATTATATGGAGCTTGGTAAGGATGGGCATTTATGGGAGGTGGAGTTTAGTTTTGTATATGATGTTGTGGTCGTGTGTATGGTCACGCGGTCATCACCGCATAACGAGGTGGTGCCACCGGATAAGAAGCATCGTGAAAGGGATAATAATGTTGAGGGACCTCAGGAAACATATATGATTGGTTGAATGACTTGCGGGTCACCCTCGAGTTGGAAGCCACCTAGTTCCTTCTTCTCTCCCGTTTCCATTTATCAAATCCTATGAACCATTTTGAAAATCTACTGATATGGCTTTAAAAGTAGCATGACTCAATATACAACCCATTTTCTGCCATTTTCCACCGTCGTCTCAATTTTGATTGGCTCAACAAATGGCTTTCCCATAGCAGACATCATGTTATGGAAGTAGTCCACCTCTTGGGCCTATAGAAAGACCCTGACCTTTTCATTTTCGTCCATTGGAGGCTTTACCCTGGAAGCTTGCTCATGCCATTTGACAGCATATTCGTGGAAGGCTTCCACGGTTTTCTTTTTCAAATTGGACAAAGAGTTTCTATCGCGAGCGATGTCCACACTATACTAGAACTAGCGGATAAAATCGGTCCATATCGTCCCACACGTGCCAATGAGTAATTTCTTGATCCGTATACCACTCAGAAGCGATTCCGATGAGGCTTTCCCTGAAATAGGCCATTAGGAGCTCGTCTTTTCCACCAGTGCCTCTCAACTAGTTACAATATTATTTCAGGTGAGCGACCGGGTCTCCATGTCCATCGTACTTTTCAAATTTTGGCATCTTGAAGCTAGATGGCACGTGGAAATGGGGAAACATACAAAGTTCGGCGTATGACACTCTTTTGGCCACTCAGACCTTGCATGTTTTTCAGGATTTGTTCCAAGCTCTTCATCGTTGGAGCCATTTCCACTTGCTCAGGAGTTTTAACCACCTTTTCTTGCTGTACCGAGAGATCATATTCGGAGGTTATGTGAAGGAGTACGGGGTCACATATGTTATTTCTGTTAAACTTGTAGACCCTGAAAGATTAACATTGGAGGTTGTGCTCTTGAAGCCAGTGACTAAGGGCGAAACCACAGAAGGCATGCCAGGATTAATGGACAACATTAGAGGGTGCCCGCATGGGATGAGGGGGTTGGGCATAATTACATTAGTTACCTCACCTGACCTAGGGATCCATTCAGGGATCCCATGGATTGCAATTGGCAGTTCCCTACCATTATAGCAAGCATCCCACATTTTCAAAATGCGGAGATGCAACATCCTATTCTCTTTAACAGCTGTAGATTCTAGTTGTGGAATTGTCACTGTTAGGCTATCCTCAAGATCGATGATTTGTAGACAGATTTCAGAGGCCATAGGAACCTTCCCATTGGATCTTGTGAAGAAAGGATGGGAAGCCAGATTACCAACAAAACCAACCACCTGAACAAAACTTGACTAATTTGCACATCGAACAACCTTGTTAGTTTTGAGACGCTTAACATATAGTGTTGATACACAATTTTTTCCCATGTATTTTTATACCAAAATACCTCCCAAAGAACGATATATGCATTAAGAGCGCGCCCACGGGTTTTGGTATTCTAATGATCTTTAAACCAATTTAGTGTGTATTTTAATATAAAAAATTACCAAAATTATTTCCAAAAATTATCTTTTGGTGAATAACTCATTTTATCCTAATATTTATATTAAAATGTCATTAATATGAGTTTTCCATATTTTTACAAATTTATTAGATATTTCTAAAGTGAAATTGTATATAATTGCAATTGTAGCTCATTCTATTAATTAATGTATTTTGGGATTGTAGAATTATGCCTAATATTTTTTAAATATTATTTATATATCATTAGGTAATTCAATATTTTTAACTTTGTTTTTAAATCATTTTACCATTTTTAATAAATTAAAAAGGGGGAAAAGTGGCTATTGAAGAACTAGCGTATTTTATTTCAATTATGGCCTCAATCTACAACATATTTTAGCCCCAATTTCTAATCCAATCGGAAAGGGCCCAAATCCTCACCATACCCAACCCACCTACCTTATTTGATCTCGACCGTTGATAATTTGGATCAATGGTCCCTATCTATCCTTTCGATATTAAACCAAATGACTCCCTCATTTGCCTCACTCGTCTCTCTCTCTCTCTCCACCCACCATTTTCTCTAGAACTTTCCACCCCCTCCTCTCCAGTGAGTTACCCTTCATCTTATCCGTCCACTTTCTGACCTGAATCCATGGTGGTTACCACTTACCGGCCTCTTATGGCTCCTCATGCTTGATTATTGAAGCCTCATGACTTGACCACGAAGGGTTGAATCTCGACCTTTGGAGATCTAAGTTCCACAGCCATCTCCGGCTCAAATCCTGCATGTCCTAGCCTTATGATTCTATCTCTTACTTGTTCGACTCAGACCAGCCCTTTTCCACGACTTCCTCACTTCTAGGGTTTTCTAAAACCCTAGCTCGTCGAGGTTTTTTGTATATTTCTCTAGATCCACTCTAGATCTATTTTTTTTTAGGGTATTAAAATGATTTTCTTAAAAATCTCTTTCTAAGGTTTGCTTTCAATCTAGTTGCCCTCTCAGACTTAGGGTTTCATAGATTTTACTTATTCTACTGTGATTTCACGTGGTGTTCTTCTTGTATTAGTTCTGCTATGACTCCTAGGTATTTTTTCCATGATTTCTATGTATTTTCCTTTTTAACTGTTTTCCCTTCTAGGTTTTCCTGGTAATTTCTTTTACTGTGTGTTCTCTCATTATGTTTCCTAGAAACATTTATGTTCTTTTGAATTTTCTGAGTTTACCTTGCCTGACTTACTTGCTTTTTTCACTACATTTGACTAATGGAAGAAAGCCTAGAATTTGGGGTCTTTTCGGTTTTGCATGTTCTCACCTCTAATCTAGTTTGATTTCGATTTCTGAAAAAGTCATCTCTGTTTTCATACGATTCTGACCTTTTGTGTTTGAAGTGTTTTTGTGCTCTTTATATACTGTGATTTTCCCCTAAAAATGGTCTTTCAAATATGCAATTAGTTTGAAATTTCTTCTGAACACAGCTTAATTCATTTCTTTACTTTTTTTCCCACGACTCAACCTATATAAAAACCCTTCTGTTTTTAGGCTAGGTTCACTCGTATAAAATCTCAGACCTTTGATTTTACAGTTTATTAATTAGTCTTCTTACCTTATTTGCACAAACCGTGTGTTTCAAAAAACGTTTCTTTAAATAACTTCATGTATTCACCCTTATTTGCATGTTATGCACAAGTTGTTTACTTGATCCCTTTTTCTTATATATTTTCTTCCTTTACTGATCAAATTAGGATTCCTTAATTAAAGGAATCTCAGTTAGTTAATTGATCTCAATTGATACTTGACTAATTTTCTTTCATTGCTTGCATATCTGATTTCGAGTACAACTACATGCATTTCTTTTCACTTTATCACATAATTTTGACTGCAAAAACAAAAAAAAATCAGAACTCATCTCTCTACTTTACTATTACTACTCTCTATTGAGCATTCTACAACTTCACTTCTAGTTGCTTGAACTTCTAAACACTTGGGAGTTTCTTGAGTTTGTTCCTCTTTAGTCATGCCCGTCTGTGTGCTGATGTTAGTATGATATCCTTGAATTATAACTAGTATGCTTTTTTATACTACATAGCATCCTTGTTCAATTTCTCTACTTCTGCCCCTTTTCTTTATGTGTTTATTTATGCTTTCCTACACTATTTAATTACTTTAAAGCATGTTTATCCATTTTCCCTATCCCCTTTGTATCTGAGTTTCTCTTGGGTCATAGTAGTATTATGAATTGCTGTATGTGATTCAGGACTAGACTCTTCTGAGTCTCTACTTGACTGCTTTCCGATTCCTTTTCCCTTCAATGTGTTGAGCTCTAATTTAGGTATGTTGATGTCTTGATCATCATTTAGACCCGAGTTTGACACTTTAAGAGTCTGCTCTTATTCACTTGAATCTAAGTTGGAGGTTAGGGGTGTGCCAGTCTATGCCATGACTGGGTATGACCACCTCCTGCTGAGGTTTCTATCTCACTTTACTCCTACTCCTATCTCTTTAGGTTCTACCCCCCTCGGATAAGCCATACTTAGGGACCCTAGAGTTCCCTTTGAACTTTATTGCCTAAGGGCCGATAATTCCACACATTGCACTACTCTGTTACAACATTCAATCTTTAGAGTGTAAGCATTGCCTGGGCTCTTGAAGCTCCTTGGAACTTTGAAACACTCTAAGAGAAGGCCTAGGAATCTAGAACCTGGATTTTGTAAAACACATGTATTGGATATCAATATTGCATTAGTCAGTTTTGATCTAGCTATGGGTTATGATGTATTTTATTTTATTTTTGGCTTTATAATAGTAACTTTGTAATAAAAACTTGGGGATTATAGGAGTAAAGAGATATGGGAGGGGTTTACTTTAGTTGATTGTATGTCAACGGGTAGAGATCATGCCTATACGACTTTTATTATTTCAATTCACCTAGATGTCATTCCTATGGGACTTTTACTATTTCAAGTCACCTAGATATCATGTCTATAGGCTTTGCATTCTTTTCTATCATTTAGATGTCATGCCTATAGGAATTAATACTCAGACACGTTGCAAGTCAGTAGGGATCATGCCTATAGGACATATTAAACAATCTATTGCATATAGAGATCATGCCATTAAGAAATGCGTAAAACGCTAGGCAAAACAGTAGGGTAATCCAGAGCTCACTTCCTTAATGGATTAAAGTAGTGAGGAGTCGATAAAAATCAAGGTATAGAGATCCTGCCTATAGGTTTTCAACTCGCCTAAATCTGTCTTAAATATAGATAATCAGGAAATTTGTCCCAACATTTTCCTATAAAACTTGCCAAAACCTGTCTGAAATTCTCTAAATCTATATTTTTATCTCTAAATTTTTTACCAAATATCTGTATGTACTTTCATTCATAAAGTTTGCAAAAAAATTTAAAAAACTCGCTCTTTGAAGCATTTTACCTCTAGAAACTCAATTGCACTTTTACTTTTACAACTCTACCTATTTCCAAAAACTTCTTTTCTGAACCTCGATAATTTCCTATACTTTCTCTTTTTGCACTCTCCTGCATTAGGACCTCAATCCATAACTTGTTTTAAAAATACAAAAACTCCTAACAATTGGATCAAAGTTGCCTTATATAGACCTTTATGTGTTAAACTGACCCGTCCGCTGCTTAACTTTAATTAAAAACCAAATCAATATATTCAAGTCATGCTAAACTAGTTGTTATGTGATATTCGGGGTTTGGATGAGACTTTGAGTGTTTGTTTAATTCCCCGTGTATTTGTTATTTGTTTTGATTGACACCCTAGTATTTTATCCTTTTAAACTCCACATATGTCTCCATCCCCTTTCTTCCCTTTTAGGATTAGAAGTCCAAATACCCATGTACTGATAAGCTGGGACAGGTATTAGCATGCAATAAGTAATCGAGACTAATCACGTTTAAATACCTTAACAGGGTGGGAAGGGTAGAGTAAGGATATGATGACTGGTGCGTTAATATCTCGTGTGAGAATGATTGCTAGATATTGCACCAAAGGGATCCATATTATGTTTAACCGTAGGACCCCCTTTCTTTTTCTTTGTTAATGCATTATTTTAGACTAATGTTTTCAACCAAAATTTCTCTTTTCAAAACAAATTGTGTCTTTCTTCCTTCAAAATTCTCAACTTGCTATGTTTTCTATGTGCAAACTTTGTTTGTTTACTCTTAATCTTATTAAAGTCACAATTAAGCAAGACCGGGAATCACACTAGTTGATCTTGAGGGGTGCCTAACACCTTCCCCTTGAGATAGTCTCAAGCCCTTACCCGAACTCTGGTTTCTTTCAAATCTTCTTCTTTTCTCTAAAAGTGTCCTAATGCACTATAATCATTAGGTGGCGACTCTCCAAAATCCATAACCTAAATTCCCCAAAGGGGATAAAAGAGTCATTCCACCCATAATATCGTATACCCGATTTCTCCTTAGAAAAAGGGGGCGTCGACAGCATGGCGACTATGCTAGGGAATTTCTTTAAGGCTATTACCATTACTTGCTTTTGTGACTTTATTGCTTCCTTAATAGCATTTATTTCCTGTCATTAGTTATTTCATCATTATTTTCTAACTTGGCTCTTCATGTTTTTCATTAATTTCTTCTTTACTTATTATTTCAATTCCGTTATAATTTTCAAGTATTTATTGTAATCTTTGTGAACGTGAAAATACATGTAATTTGTTTCATTGTTGTAACTGCATTCCTCAACATCATATTCAACTCCTGCCAAAACAAATCCTATATAAATGCTTATAATGAGTGGTTGTCACCTTCTGATTTATAAACCCATAAATGTGGCAAAGGCATATTTGCGATAAAACCAGTCGATCAACGGTGTAGTCGACGGTTCCGCGTCTTTCCCTCTTGATTTGTACGCTCAAGGTACCTTATCTAGCTCTTCAAAAGTAGAAACCTTATTCCATTAAACTGATCATGCATCATAGTCACGCCTAGCGTAGTCAGTTATGTTGTCCGCATAATGACTCATTAAGATAGCCTAAACCAAAGTCCATCGGGTTTCCCGAAACCCAAATAGACACCTTCACGTTATGTGCATTTATTTAGAGAACTAAATGCCTTTTTCTAATTATTGATTTAAATGGTCGAGTCTTGTGGGAATAAGGGCCTAGCACTTTTCTTTGCATAAATGAGGCACGAATTCCCCAGATTCGGCATGGTATCCAACATTCACCTGAGGTTGCTAAGTTGGTGGGAAGATCTTCATGCTAGCGATCAAACCCTCGTCCACAAGTACTTAGGATATTTTCCCTAACTTTTGGAAATCCAGCCTAACAACAAGATCATAGAGGCTGCCACTTTGTTTTGGGATAGAGATTGATCAGTGTTCCACTTCGGAGACTTGGAAATGACCCCTTTGCTAGAAGAGATAGGAGGCCTAGCTGGTATCCCATAGGATACTCCGGGTTTGCTTATGCTGGAAAACCGCAAAGGTAGGGGCTTTCTCAAGATGATGGGACTCAAGAAAAATCCCGACCTTTCTTGCTTGAAGGAATCCTACATGCCCTTTGACTTCTTGTACGAGAGATATGGCCACAGCAAATCCTATCCCACCTACATGGACGAGTTCTCCTTCACTTCTTTAGGACATATACATAGAAGAGTCTTTGTGTTCAGGTTTTGCTTCGTCGATATGATAATATTTCCCATGAAGAAGGCTAGGATCCACACCAGACTAGCCATGGTGACCAAGACCTTGATGGAGGGTATCGACGGGCAATCTTTTAGCATAGTGCCTATGATCATTGCTGAAATCTATTGAGCCTTGGGAATGTGTCAACAAGGGGATCCACATTTCGAGGGTTGTAATCTGCTACTTCAACTTTGGCTCATAGAACACTTTCAGAAAGGCGACTTCATACAGGAAATTATCCGGAGGGATTGGGATGACCATATCGCTTTTCATCATCCAAAGCGAATGAACTTCATGCCCAACTCAGCCAGAAGACGCCAGTGGATGGGTGGAATTGTTTGAAAATCTCAACGAAGATCAAGTTTGGTGGATGTTTGACTGGTTCCCAACGGGGGAGTTCTTTTTCCATTATCGAGATGCACCATTCCTCATACTCATCGATCTGAGTGGAAATCATCCTTATGTCCACCTCCGAGTCATAAGGCAAGCCGTAAAGAAGCAAATCATACCCAGGATAGAGAAAATGAGTCATTTCAGGGCTGACTTTCAAAATGATGATAGCCCGCACATGTGTCACACTCAGCATGTGTGGCACTACAAGCTCGTCTTAGGAAGGGAGTTAATTGAACCGGACAGGTATCATGCCGGATGTGTGCCGCACTACATTGGTTGGTTGGAAGATGATCATATTGGTTTGGGTCATCCTGGATTTATCCATGGTCATAGGATTATTGATGAGAAAACTGAAGCACATGTCAAGTACAATCAACTGCGCAAGAGGATGCGAGAATGTGGGAATGAACATTGGGAAATAAAGGAAGCCCTCGAGAAGCTGATCAACGAATGGAAGGACATGGCTGTTAATGCCAACAACCGTTTCGGATATTTGGAGCGAGGTATAATGGAGTTAGAAGGGAAGTTCTTGAAAAGAATTGAAGACCGTCAGAATGCAGAAGGAAGTGCAGGCGGACATCTGGCTCGAGCTTATCTGATGTTAGGAATGCGCGAGTTGATGCAGCTGCATGAGAGAGGCAAGAGTACCAAATCTGGGGAAGGTCCTTCTGGGACCAAGTAGTTAGGATTTTATTTTGTGCTTTCTTAATGTAATAAGGCCACCGGCCATTAGTGACACCTTTTATCATTCAGTTGTCTTATGACTCGTCTTGTCCTTATCAATAAAATATGGCATTTCGAATTATAAGTTCTCCAAATTTAATTTGTCGCTAGGCCTACCTCGGGCACAACGAGGCACCCAAATTAGGAAACGGCTGATACTATTGCACAACATATTTAAATACCGCAATATTATTTTTTAGAATCCGCACTAACTTTTCACCTTTTGTTTTTCTTTTATTTTTATTCCCCTCCCAAAGGTTAGTTTGTGCATTCTAATACCATCAGCATACTCCACAAGATACAAGGGTCCTCCGCCTCCTCCTCCTCCAAGTCCTACCAGAAACAGGAACAAAGGCAAAATGGGAGATACAAGCGCTAGAAAGGAACTTGAGGAATCTTCTCAGAATGCTGCATTACCAAGGAGCCCGCTCCTACTGTCTGCAACAAACCTCTTCCTGACCACAAGGGTGGAAGCATTATGATCGAGTTTGAAGAACCGCAAGGGGTTAATCGGTTTGATAGTTGAAGGAGACGAGCCAACAAGCCAGCATTTAGCCTCAATCCCATTATTTCTCAAATTCATCCCTCTGAGGGCAATGTGGTAAATGTGTTTGTGCCGCTCGAGTTTGAAGAATCTCCTGCAAAGGCGCCAAACCTGATTAAGGTTTAGTTCGGAATTCCAAAGGCACATGCGCCATTCGAAGTTACTGTGTTACCTTCCAGGATGCCAATTCCGGTCTCCGTGACAGATGTGACCCCGTTCAAGAAAAATGCTATACGCTAGGATTACACAGAAAAGGCTAGAAGTAAGGGAAAGACATATGCTGGGGAAGAAATCGCAGCACAGGGCATGACCAGGACAGGCAGGGTATACACCCAGAACATTTAGCCGCGTCCCCCAAGCAAGCCTTTTGGCGGGCTATTAAAACTAGACCCAATGACCTTTAAAGAGTACTCAGTCATTGAGCAGTTGAAAAAACGCCAACACAGATTTCTATCCTGGCTCTTCTGCAAAGCTCGGAGGCACATAAAAATGCCTTAATGAAAATACTGAGCGAAGCTTATGTTCCCAGCAACACAACAAGAGGCGAAATGGAAAATATGGTGGGGAAGGTACTGCAAAACCAAAAGATCACCTTCCACGAGGATGAGTTACCACCAGAGGGGCTTTGCCATAACAAGGCATTGCACATCACTGCATAATGTAAGGATCATTTTATCACCAGGATCTTAGTCGACGCGGATCCAGCCTTAACATCTGTTCGTTAATCAGTCTCAAGACATTGGGTAAAGGACTGCATAAGATCAAATACGGAGCTATCAGTGTCAAAGCTTTTGATGGGTCTCAAAGATCCACCATCGGAGAAATTAGCCTATTCCTACAAATGGGACCCACCTGGTTTGATGTTGGGTTCCAAGTCACTGACGTGCAAGCATCCTACAATTTGTTGTTGGGACGACCCTAGATCTACGCCGCATGGGCTGTGGCATCAACTTTGCATCAAGCGGTAAAATTTGAATGGAACTATCATGAAGTGATCATCCATGGCGACGCTAGCAACCCTATATACAGTCGCTAAACCATCCAGATGATTGGATGTAGAAGGAAAATAAACGGAGAAACATACCACCACATCAAGCGAGTCAACGACATAGACAAAGACAAGTGGTAGGATAACAAGACTAAGAGCATCCTAAACTGGAACGGGTGTGAGCCTAGAAAGGAATTGGCAAAACACCCCAAAGCATCACTGAGCCTATCAAGTTGAAGAAGCATGGTACCACTTTTGGCCTGGGGTATGAAAAGACCTGGGAGGAGTTCAATCATTGGTCACCACTATTGCACTGTCCCTACTACGCACAGGAGTACCCTCTACCTCAGCTGGAACAGACCTTTCAGTCGACCGATGTCATGTATGGATCTGAGAAAGACGAGGCATTAGCAGCAATGAAGAACCTATTTCTGGAGGACAATATAGATTATTGTGTTATCTTCGAGAAGGAAAGAGAGGAAGGCCCTTCTATTCAAGCTGTGAACCGAGGAGAACACCACACCAATTGGTCAATCAGGACCACCAAAGCCCATAGAGCGTGGGGGTAGCAAGGCTGAATGACGCATATGCATCGCATTTTATTTTTAGTTGATTTTAATTTTCCGCATTGTCTTTACTTTTGAAAAGAGCTCTGATGTATCAAACAATTATGAATTTAATCAAAAGCATTTTCCAAGTTTATCTTTATATCTCGCTCTTATTACTTTCCTCTACCATTTACTTTATTTTTTACAGCATTACTATTACACATCTTGATGATGAACTAATGACTGTAACTTGCAATGAGGCCATGCAACAAACGGACATAGATTCAGAAGAGGATGTAATACCAGAAGAGGTTGTTAGAGAGGTCGAGAATTTCGATAGCAGGCCTAAGTCCAATTTCGATGAAACTGACATACTTATTCTGGGAGACGCAGCGAATGTCAAGGAAACATGTATCAGTGTACATTTGTCACCACCAGAAAAGAAAGAGTACACAGAGTTCTTTAAAGAGTATGAGGATATCTTTGCCTGGTCATATGATGTCATGACTTGTCTCAGCACAGTGGCTCACAAGTTGCCGACAGATCCGTAATGCCCATTGGTTAAACAGAAGCTCAAAAAATTCAAGCCGGACATGAGTTTGAAAATCAAAGAAGAGGTTACCAACCAAGTCAAAGCTAGGGTTCTCAGGGTGGTAGAATATCTGACATGCCTAACCAATATCCTACCAGTACCAAAAAAAGACTGGAAAGTTAGGACAGTTCCAAGGATGATTTTCCTTTGCCAAATATACACATATTGATCGACAACTGCGCTAACATGAGCTGCAATTGTTCGTCGATTGTTTTGATGGATACCATCAGATATGGATGGATGAAGAGGATGCAAACAAAACGGCATTAATCACACCGTGGGGGATGTACTGTTACAGAATGATGTCGTTCAGTTTTGAAGAATGCTAGTGCTACCAACATGAGGGCCATGACCACCATCTTTCATGACATGACACATAAGGAGATCGAGGTGTATGTGGTCGACGTTATTATCAAATCCAAGAAAGCTGCAGATCACATGGATGATTTGAGGAAGTTCTTCAATACTCTGAGGAGATACAACTTGAAACTAAATCCAGCCAAGTATGCATTCGGGGTTTCATTGTGAGTCACTCGGAATAGAATTGGACCCGTCAAAGGTCAAAGCCATTCCAGAGTTGCCACCACCAAAGAACAAGAAAGATGTAATGCATTTTCTGGGAAGACTCAACTATATCAGTCGGTTCATAGCCCAGTCCACTGTTATTTGTGAACCTATCTTCAAGATGCTCAAGAAGGATGCAGCCACTAAATTGACTGATGAATGTAAAAAGGCTTTCGATAGAATCAAGGAATATTTGTCAACACCGAGTTTTGGTTCCACCCGAGCAAGGGAGACCTCTGTTGCTTTATCTTGTAGTGTTGGACCGAGCATTTGGGTGTGTTTTGGGACTACATGAATGAAACGGGTAGAAAGGAGCAAGCCATCTATTACCTCAGCAAGAAGTTTACCCCGTACAAGGCTCGGTATACCTTATTAGAATGCACTTGTTGTGCTCTAGCATGGGTAGCTCAGAAACTAAGGCACTATTTCTGTGCTTACACCACTTATCACATATTCAGTGTGGATCCACTAAAATATATCTTCAGAAGCCCATGCCTACCGGCAAGCTTGCCAAATGGAAAATACTGTTAAGTGAGTTTGACATTGTTTATGTTAACCAGAAGGCCGTCAAAGGACAAGCATTGGCATATCACATTGACGAGAATTCTGTAGGAGAAGAATATGAACCGCTAAAGTTGTATTTTCCTAACGAAGAGGTAGCTTTCATAGGAGAAGACATTGCAGAATCCTATTATGGATGGAGAATGTTCTTCGACGGAGCCACAAATTTCAAAGGAATTGGTATAGGAGCAGTCCTGGTATCAGAAACCAGTTAGCATTACCTAGTATCTGCCAAGCTCAGATTCCCATGCACCAATAACATGGCCGAGTAAAGCATGCATCATAAGACTCAAACTGGAAATTGACATGAACATCCAGCAACTATTAGTGATCGGAGACTCGGACCTACTCATACATCAGGTTCGAGAAGAATGGACAACCAAGAATTCCAAGATACTCCCTTACATACATCATATACAAGAGTTGAGGAAGAGATTCTGAAACACGAAATACCAACACGTCCCCAGAATACAGAATGAGTTCGCTGATGCCCTAACCACGTTATCATCTATGATCTAGCATCTAGATACAAACTTTATTGATCCCATCTAGGTCAAGATTTGCGACAAACCGGCTTATTGTGCTCATCTCGAGGAAGAAGGTGATAGGACACCTTGGTTCCACGATATCAGGGAATATTTGACAACAGGAGAGTACCCGGAGCTTGCCAATGCTACTCAGAAATGCACACTTCGGAGATTGTCCAACAACTTCTTTCGAGGCAAGAGAAGCAACCAAACTATTGGGGGAAGTGCACGCAGGCACTTGTGGATCGCACATGAATGGTTTCATTTTGGCAAAGAAGATACTCCGAGCAGGGTATTTTTGGATGACTATGTAAATGGACTGCATCCAGTATGTCCGAAGATGCCATCATTATCAGATACATGCAGATATGATAAAAGTACCTCGAAACGATCTTACTGCAACAAGATCATCGTGGTCGTTCGCCGCTTGGGGAATGGATGTTATCGGACCAATCGAACCAGCCTCATCAAACGGGCACAAGTTCATCCCAGTGGTAATTGATTACTTTACCAAATGGGTTGAAGCAGCAACATACAAAGTAGTCATCAAGAAAGTAGCAACATATTTCGCCCGTGATCATATAGTTTGTGAATTCGGAATTCCAAAATTAATCATCAACGACAATGGTCCCAATCTCAACAGCGACCTGATGAAGGCAATGTGTGAAACAAACTAGAACTCTACGGCTTAAAGACCTCAGATGAACGAAGTTGTAGAAGTAGCCAAAAAGAACATATAGAAGATACTAAGGAAAATGATTGAAAGGAACGAGCAGTGGCACAAGAAATAAGCGTTTGCCTTACTGGTTTATTGTACCACGGTTCGAACGCACATCAACTGGGGCCACCCTCTACATGCTGGTTTATGGTACAGAGGCAGTCATCCCCGCCAAAGTAGAAACCCCTTTCTTGAGAATCATACATGAAATAGAGTTAGATGATGCAGAATGGGTCAAAAGTCGCTACGAGCAATTATTCATCATAAATAGAAAGAGGATAAATTCAGTTTGTCACTGTCAATTGTATCAGAACAGAATGTCCAAAGCCTTCAACAAGAGAGTTAAGCAAAGGAAATTCGCACCAGGACAGCTGGTATTGAAGAAAATATTTTCACATCAAGATGAAGCCAAAAGGAAATTCTCTGCCAATTGGCAGGGTCCGTACATGGTTCATCAGGTTCTAACTGGCGGAGCCTTTATTCTCGCCGAAATGGAAAGAGAAGTCTGGCCAAAGCCAATCAACTCAGACGGAGTAAAAAAATACTACATGTTAAATGTGCTTTTCTTTCATGATGTAATTTGAACTACTCCTGACTTGATTCCCGTTTAAGAGGTAATACGTAGGCAACCCTATGGGTTCGATCACATTTTAATAAATATCCCATTTTTCCCCGCAATTGGAACTGGCGTAGAATTTTGAGAAGGACCCTCAATATTCTAAAGTAAGTCTTTCAATCTTTTCATCAGCGCCAACCTATTAAACTGGGGCAGAATTTTGAGGATGGAATTGATCCGTTTTCAGTCACTCACCACAACCATCAGCAGCCCCAGCCTAGTAAAATGGGGCATAATTTTGAAGAGGACCCTCAAAATTCCGGAGCAAATGGGCTGAAAGATTGCCAACTTGTTCAAAGGCGTCATAGTTCGGAGGCACCATCTGCATAGCCCGAGCACACCATTTCATGGCCTGCAAATCTTTTCTTTTATGCTCTTCATGGCCCAAGACATCATAGACTAAGGACGTCATCCTAAGCGTTCGAAGAGAACACTCATGGTCCAGCAGGAACTTGCATCATACTTAAATTACGCTAAATATATGCATTGTTCATTTACAGGTACTCCGGCTACCTAACACCCATCTCAGCAGGAGCGATCCCGCTCCGGATGTTTCCTCAACCTAACTAAACCCAAAATTCTTTTCAATCTCAACCATTACATCCCTCGTTTCAAACCTCAATAGACACATTTTGTCATTGGATCCCGAACTACATATGCTCGATTCCTGTAAAACCAGGGATATGTGGGCAGCTCAAAACCAGAGAACGATCATAATTCTTTTATAATCACTGTTTTCGGTCAAAATTGTCCATCTTATCTTTACCCGAAAACTCTTTAATCCTCCTCGGGTAAAGAGGGCAGTAGTTGATACCCATATGTTTCCCATGTATTTGTATACCAAAATACCTCCCAAATAATATATACGTGCACATAAGAGCGCACCCACGATTTTTGGTATTCTAATGATCTTTAAACAAATTTACTCCCTATTTTTATTATCAAAAGTTATCAAAATTAGTTCCAAAGATTATCTTTTGGTGAATAACTCATTTAATCCTAATATTTACATTAAAATGTAATTAATATGATTTTTCCATATTTTTTACAAATTTATTAGGCATTTCTAAAACTAAATTGTATATGATTGCAATTATAGCCCATATTGTAATTGAAAATATTTTTGAGACTGTAAAATTATGCCTAATATTTTTAAATTATTACTTATATATTATTAACTAGTTCAGTATTTTAAAATTTTTTTACCATTTTTAATAAATTCAAAAGGGGAAAAGTAGATATTTAAGAACTATCCTATTTTTTCAATAATGGACTCAATCTACACCCTATTTTAGCCCCAATTTCTAACCCAATCGGACCAGGCCCAAATCCTCACCATACCCGACCCGCCCACCCCAGTTGATATCGATCGTTGATCATTTAGATAAATGGTCCCTATCTACCCCTTCAAAATTACACCAAACGACCCCCCCCCCCCCCAATACCCCTCACTTGCCTCACTCGTCTCTATCTCTCCACCTACCACTCTGCCTAGAACCTTCCACCTCCCTCTTCTCCGATTAGTTCCCTTCTTCTTCTCCGTCCACTTTCTGACCAGAATCCATGGTGGCTTCATCACCCACCGGCCTCCTATGGCTCCTCACGCTTTACTATTGAAGCCTCACGACTTGACCACGAAGGGTTGAATCTGGACCTTGGCTATCCAAGTTCCACGGCAATCTCCGGCTCAAATCCAGCGTATCCTATCCTTATGAGCCTATCTCTGGCTCGTTCGACTCCGACCAGCCCTTTTCCAGTCCTTTATCACTTCTAGGGTTTTCTGAAACCCTAGCCCATCGAGGTTTTTCCTATATTTCTCTAGGTCCACTCTAGATCTATGAATGTTTTAAGGTTCTTAAAACGATTTTCTTAAAAATATCTTTCTAAGGTTTGCTTTCAAAACTAGTTGCCCTCTCAGATTTAGGGTTTCTTTGATTATACTTGTTCTACTGTGATTTTCACATGGTGTTCTTGTTGTATTAGCTCTGTCCTGGCTCCAAGGTATTTTTACCATGATTTCTATGTGTTTTCCTTTTTACTTTGTTCCCTTCTAGGGTTTCCTAGTGATTTCTTTTACTGTGTGTTCTATCATTATGTTTCGTAGAAACGTTTATGTTCTTTTGGATTTTTTGAGTTTACCTTGCTTGACTTACTCGGTTTTGTCTCTACACTTGACTAATTGAAGAAACCATAGAAATTAGGGGTCTTTTCGGACTTGCATGTTCTCACCTCTACAGTAGTTTGATTTCGATTTTTGAAAAAAGTCATCTCTGTTTTCATACGATTCTGACCTTTTGTGTTTGAAGTGTTTGTATGCTCTTTATATACTGTGATTTCCCCTAAAAACGGTCTTCCAAATCTGCAATTAGTTAAAAATTCCTTCTGAACACTGCTTGATTGATTTCTTTCCATTTTTTTTCAACGACTCGACCAAAATAAAATCCCTTCTTTTTTCAGGCTAGGTTCACTCGTATAAAATCTCAGACCATTAATTTACTGGTTGTTAATTGGTCTTCTTACCTTATTTGCACAAACCGTGTGTTTCAAAAAAAAACTTTTCTTTAAATAACTTTATGTGTTCACCCTCATTTGTATGCTATGCACATGTTGTTTACTTGATCCTCTTTCCTTAAATATTTTCTTCCTCTACTGATAAAATTAGGTGTCACACCCCTAGTTCACCAATCGTGAACCAGTCATAACGGCACCCAGTCTTCACGACTAGGTAAGCCTGATACATTGCGGAAATTCAACAATTTTTACGATAAACGATAAATAAAACATAAATAGCATAAGATAATGTATTGAGTGCCGCCTGGCACATACATGTCGACTCAAAATAACATAAAACCTCCAAGACCCGAAAACCCACGGGCAACACAGGCGAAGAGTAAAGTATAACATATGGCTCTAACATCCAGGAATATCTACAACAAGTGAGTACATGAATGAAACCCCTAGCTAAAGGTAAAATAGAAGCAGACTCTTCAGCTCTACGGACATGGCAGATGCATACCTCAAATCTCCGTGTAAAGCTCCTAAGATCACTGATAGTGCTCGATCAGAAGTACCTGGATCTACATAACAAAAATGTGCAGAAGAGTAGCATGAGTACACCACAGCGGTACTCAGCAAGTGCCAAGCCTAACCTCGATGGAGTAGTGACGATGAAGGTCGAGGCCTTACTATGAAGAACACAAGAAATATTGTAATAAAAAATAAATAGAAGATAATGAAGTAAATCCCGAATATCTATCAAGACAGTAATTAAAAAAGAATGGATACAAGTACAGACTACGAACACAAGGCAAATCACTCAAAAGTAAGGATCTCTACATGGAACTCCGGGAATTGAACCCGCAGTCCATTTACACCAATATCAGAGGATCTCCTGGGAATCGAACCCGTAGTCCATCACTTCTCTAACAGAGGATCTTAGGGAATTGAACCCGCATTCCTTCATGCCAATAACGGAGGATCTCTGTGAATTGAACGTGCAGTCCTTTATACCAATAACAGAGGATCTCCGAGAATTGAACCAGCAGTCCTTTAAACCAATAACTGAGGATCTCCAAGAATTGAACCCGCAGTCCGTCATATCAATATCAAAGGATCTCCCGGCAATTGAACCCGTAGTCCGTCATGTCAAAACCAGAGGATCTCTTGGAAATTGAACCCGTAGTCCAACATACCAATAACAGTGGATCTCTGGAAATTGAACGTGCAGACCCAAAAGTAAATACACCACAACAAATAAATATTTAACGGAAAGTAAGCCAAATGATAACAACAATTAAAAAGTAGAATCTAACGTGCTTAGCTAGAAAGACAAATATGGAAATTTAGTCAAATAGAGCAAACAAAATACTAACATGATTTGCCTATGTCAAAACAAGTGAAGTTTCATCTTTAACAATTAAATATGGGAAGAAAACACAGACTAAATAAGCCAAGTAAGGTGAATCTCGAACCACTAGCACAAGTACACACCCTTCACCACGCGCACAAGGCTTTTAAACAATGACAAAGATATCCTAAGGGGAGAGGTCCCCCATACAAAGTTAGACAAGCCAATTACCTCGAATTTGGTACAAAACCGCTAAGAAACAATGCCATTGCCATGAGTATCCGACTCTGAGTGGCCCAAATCTATTCAAAGCAATTGCATATTGTAAATAACATCATAAGTAACTGATAACGCGGTTAAAATTAAAGCTAAGGCACGACAATATGTGAAATAACCAAAATTCCCCTAAGGACAATGTCTCCGAATCGAATAAGTTTCACATTTTTCAGTAACCTCGTACTCTCACGAGTCTAACCATATCAAAATCTCCTAAGTCGGAGGTCAAATACCCTATCAAATCATAAAAGTTAGATCTAAGAATTTTACCCCAATTTTCATTCCAAATCCAAAATTAAAGGTTGAATTCGACATTAGATTAGCGGGTAATAATCATAATGGAGTAAGGAATCATTACCCAATGTTTTCCTCTGAAAATCCCTCGAAACATCTCCCAGAACCGAGCTCCCTAGCTTGAGTTTGTTGAAAAATGGAAGAAACCTCGTTTTTTAAATATTAATATCTGCCCAGTTGCGATCGCATGAAATGAGATGCGATCGTGTAGAACATAATGTGAAAGCCCAATAAAATGGCCTATGATAAAGCATGGATGAGAATGCGATCGCGAAAGAGGGGAAACTGGACCTATACGATCGCAGTAGAGGCTCTGCGATCACGTATCCCTGAAACACTAGCCCATGTTACTCAGTGCGAACGCTGGGGGGATGCAAATGCATAGAATGGGGAGGCAGAGCTATGCGATCGCAGAAGGGGTTGTGCGATCGCATTGAAGAAAAAATGAGGCCAGCACAAAAGGCTCTATGCGATAGCATGGAAGCTTATGCGATCGCAGAGAAGGAAAAGTCTGCAACACATAGCAGCAAAATCTGCAACTCACTAAGTCCCAAAAATGCTCTGTTGAGCATCTGAAACGCACCCGAATCCCGATAGACCTCAACCAAACCTACGAACATATCCCATATCATTCGAACTTGTACCAATCCTTAAACCACCAAAAACAACAGCGAAAACTCGAATTAATCATTTATTTGAACTTAAAAACTTCAAATCTTAACCAAACTCACTTTTGACTCAAAACCTAACAAAACACGTCCGATAGGCCTGAAATTTTGCACGCTCGTCCCAAATGAGATGACGGTGCTACGGAAACTTCCGGAATCCCGTGAGACGGGTCACCATGACACCTCCGAAGCATCGAATCATGAAATACTGGATGAACCCCGGCCAAACTGGGAGGTAAAGCAAACTCATAAGAAACCTTCCCAACCTGCTTCAAAATCTAAAATGGACAAATGAACCTCGGGCTCAACTTTCCTTTCTTTCAAAACCTCATGACACCTTTCATAGGTGAGACCCGAAGAAAAACCTGATCACCACCATAAAGGAAACATCAAGAACCTTCCGGTCCGCATAACTCTTCTGTCTGTACTGAGCCGCGCAGTGTCTGTCCTGAATCACGTCAACCTTCTCAACCGCATCCTGAACCAAATCAGTGCCCAATAACCTTGCCTCACCCGACTCGAACCAACCCACCGGGGACCTGCATCTCCTACCATATATGTCCTCATAAGGCGCCAACTAAATACTGGACTGATAACTGTTGTTGTATGCAAACTCAGCCAATGGCAAGAACTGATCCTAAGACCATCTAAACTCAATCGCGCACGCACGGAGCATATCTTTAAGAATTTGAATAGTGTGCTCGGACTGTACATCCATCCGAGGGTTATAAGATGTACTCATGGTCACCCGTGTACTCAACTCATAATGGGCTGCTCTCCAGAACCGTGATGTAAACACTGAACCCCTGTCTCAGATGATAGAAACTGGAATGCCATGCAGGCAGACAATCTCCCTGATATAAATCTCTGCAAATCGCTCCGCTGAGTAAGAAGTGCACACTGGAATGAAATGAGCGGACTTGGTCAGCCGATCCACAACAACCCAAATATAATCAAACTTCCTCGCCATCGGAGGGAGACCAATCACAAAAAATCCATAGTGATATTCTCCCATTTCCACTCCGGAATCTCCATGTGCTGGAGTAATACTCCCGGTCTCTGATAATCAGCCTTCACTTGCAGACATTTGAGACATCTAGCTACAATCCACTATGTCTTTCTTCATCCGCCTCCGCTAATAATGCTGCGTCAGATCATTATACATCTTCGCGGTACCCGGGTGGATGGAGTACCACGAGCTATGGGCCTCACCCAATATCAACTCCCGAATATCATCGACATCGGGCACACAGATCCTACCCTGTATCCTCAACACCCTGTCATCTCCAATAGTCACATACTTAGCGTCGCTATGCTGAACTGTGTCCCTGAGGACTAGCAAATGAGGGTCATCATAATGTCGCTCCCTGATATGATCAAACAATGAAGACCGAGAAACCACACGGGCTAGAACCCGACTAGGCTCCGAAAGGTCCAATCTCATGAACTGACTGGCTAAGGCCTGGACAACCATCACCACAGGGCTCTCTAAAGTTGGTAAATATGCCATACTCTCCGCCCGGCGACTCAAGGCGTCAGCTACCACATTAGTCTTTCCCGGGTGATAAAGAATAGTAATATCATAATCCTTCAGTAGCTCCAACCATCTCCTCTGGAGCAAGTTTAGATCCTTTTGCATGAACAGGTGCTTCAAACTCCGATGATCCATATAAATCTCACAAGGCATACCATACAAATAATCACGCCAGATATTTAAGGAATCAACAATAGCAACTAACTCAAGGTCATGGACACGATGTTTCTTTTCATACACCTATAATTCTCTGGACGCGTAGGCAATCACCCTACCGTCCTGCATCAATATCCCTCCAAGATTAACTCGTGAGGCATCACAATATACCGTAAAAGACCCCGAAACAAAAGGAAAAATTAGAATAAGGGCCGAAATCAAAGCCATCTTGAGCTTTTGGATGCTCGCCTCACACTCGTCCGACATCTGTAAAGGAGCACCCTTCCGGGTCAATCTAGTCATAGGAGCTGTAATCGACGAGAATCCCTCCATAAAACAACGGTAATACCCTTCCAGGACAAGGAAACTACGGATCTCTATAGCTGGGGAGGGCCTGGGCCAACTCTACACGACCTCCAGCTTCTTCAGATCTACCCGGATGCCCTCACTCGATACCATGTGGCCTAGAAATTCCACGGAACTCAACCAAAACTCACATTTTGAAACTTTGCATATAATTTCTTTTCTCTCACGGTCTGAAGCACTATCCTCAGGTGCTACTCATGATCTTCCAAGCTCCGGGAGTATACAAGAATATCATATATGAAAACAATGACAAATGAGTCGAGATAGAGCCTGAATACACTGTGCATCAAATGCATAAAAGCTGTTGGGGTGTTGGTTAGCCCAAATGACATGACAAGAAACTCATAATGACCATACCGAGTCCTGAAAGCAGTCTTCGGGATATCCACTCCCAAATCTTTAGCTGGTGATAACCTGAGCGGAAATCAATCTTGGAAAAACACATGTGCACCTTGAAGCTAGTCAAATAGATCATCAATAGAAGGCAAAGGATAACATTTCTTCACTGTAACTTTGTTCAACTGACAACAATCGATACATATGTGCATAGAACCATCCTTTTTTAATCACTAACAAGACAGGAGCACCCCATGGTGAAACACTGGGTCAATTAAAACCCTTATCAAGAAATTCATGTATCTAATCCTTCAACTCCTTCAACTCCTTCAACTCAGGAGGAGCCATACAGTAAGGAGGAATAGATATGGGCTGAGCACCCAGCAACAAATAAATACCAAAATCAATTTCCCGATCGGGTGGCATGCCCGGAAGGTCAGCTGGGAACACATCAAGGAAATCCTGTACTACTGGAACAGAGTCAACATAAGGGGTATCAGCACTGATATCTGTCACATGGGCTAAATACGCGGCGCACCCCTTCTCAACCATACGATGAGCTTTAAGAAAGGATATGAGTCTACTGGGAGTGTGATCAAAAGTACCACTACACTCAATACAAGGAATACTTGGCATAGTTAGTGTCACGGTCTTAGCGTGACAATCAAGAATAGATAATGGGGCGACAACCAGTCCATTCCTAGGATAATATCAAAATCAACCATATCAAGTAGTAAAAGATTGGCCATTATCTCAAAACCACGAATATTAACCAAACACGACCGATATGCGCGGTCCACAACAAGGGAATCTCCAACGGGAGTAGAAACATATACAATAGAGCTCAAGGTCTCCCGTACTATACCCAAATGCGAGAGCAAAATAGATGACACATAAGAATAAGTAGATCCTGGATTGAATAGAGCTGATGCCTCTCTGTGACTAACCAAAATAATACATGTGATTACTGAATCGGAGGCGACAGCCTTGGGATGATCCGGAATGGCATAAAATCTGGCTCGGCCCGTACCTCAAGGGTGACCTCTATCTCCCCGATCCCCGCCTCTGGCTGGCTGGGCAGGTGGGGTGGCAGCAATAGTTAGAACAATAGCTTGCTGACCCTGTGGAGCATGCTGAAGCTGTAGAGTCTGAGAAGGCACACCCCTCCCATGTTTGGGGCACTCTCTAACCAAGTTGCGGGTATCCTCGCAATCATAACAAGCTCTAGGAGCCCGTGGCGGTAGTGACTGACTGGACCCACCCCTGCTGGACTAACCTCTGGAGGTACCCTGCGCAAGAGGTTCACTAGAAATCGGAGGTGCATAATAAGGCTCCTGAAATCTGGGAGGAGCTGGAGTACTGCTGGGTGAAGGAAGAGCTAAGTTAACTGGGCTATCCATATAGCCCGTACCATGACGTCCTACTTCTGAAGTATGGGTACCAGAAAAATAATCAGACTCTTGAGACCTCTTGGCCTCCCTCTCCTCCCGCTCTCTGGCATGCATGCCCTCTATCCTCTTGGATATACTCACCACGTAATGATAGGGTATATCCATCTCCAACTCTCGCGCCACGCCAGACCTGATGGAAGGAATAAGACCCTCTATAAACCTGCGAACCCTCTCACGTACAGTAGCCACCAAAGTAGGTGCATGCCTGGCCAACCTAGTATAACAGATGGCATACTCAGAGACAATCATAGGGCCCTGGTGCAAGTGCTCAAACTCTATGCGCCATGCATCTCGTAGGCTCTGGGTAACAAACTCCAACTGAAACATATCTGAAAACTTAGTCCAAGTTAGGGATGAAGCCTCATCCGGACTATTTAGCTCAAAAGTGCGCCACCAGTCAAAGGCGGCTCCCCGAAGTTGGAAAGCTGCAAAGGAAAACCCACTCGAAGAAGTAATACCCATGGTGAAAAAATTACGGTGACAATCCTCCAAAAACCCCAAAGCATCGTATATAGCTAGTCCGCTAGAAATAGGAGGGTCATATTTCTTGAACCGTTCCAATCTATGTTGCTCATCCTCCAAAGCAGGTGCCCCATCCTCGGGCTGAACCGGCACTATTGGCTGGAAAAGAATAATATCTTGAATCGGCCCCATGTGCACCCTCTGCTCTAGAGTGCGGGCTGTGGGAGTTTGGGCCCCTCCCTCGACCTAGGACGTAGCTACAAGAGGTGGAAGCAACCCTCCCTGCGACAGCGTGGTATTCATACTCATAAATTGCGCCAATACTCTAGCTACACCCCGCACACGTCCACGACCCCTGCCCCAGCCCTTGCCCCTAGCTTCTATAGGAGGGGGTGCAGGTACCTGATCATCCCGGGTCGTGCGTGTCCTCACCATCTGTGAGAGAATAGGAAACAATAGTTTAGAATCGAGGTAAAAAACATAGCACGACAAGAATTTAAATGAAGTGAAGATTTTTTCTAAACACTTACATAGCCTCCCATAGATAAGTACACATGTCTCTGTACTGATCAGTAAGACTCTAAATAATCGGCCTATGTCCCGTGACTCCTATGAACCTAGAGCTCTGATACCAACTTGTCACAACCCTAGTTCACCAATCGTGAACCTGTCATGATGGCACCCAGTCTTCGCGACTAGGTAGCTTGATACGTTGCAGAAATTCAACAGTTCTCATGATAAACGATAAATAAAACATAAATAGCATAAGATAATGTATAGAGTGCCTCTTGGCACATACATGTCGACTCAAAATAACGTAAAAACCTCCAAGAAACGAAACCCAAGGGCAACACAAGCTAAGAGTAAAGTATAACATATGGCTCTAACATCCAGGATGTCTACAACAAGTGAGTACATGAATAAAACCACTAGCTAAATGTAGAATAGAAGGAGACTATTCGGCTCTGCGGACGCGGCAGATGCATACCTCAAATCTCCGGGTAAAGTACATGGATCTGCACAACAAAAGTGTGCAGGAGAGTAGCATGACTGCACCATAGTGGTACTCAGCAAGTCGCAAGACTAACCTCGATGGAGTAGTGACAAGGAAGGTCGAGGCCCTACTGAGAAGAACACAAGAAATAATGTAAAAATAAATAAACAGTAGATAATGAAGTAAATGCCGAACATCTAACAAGACACTAATTAAAATAGAACGGCTACAACTACAGACTACGAACACAAGGCAAATCACTCAAAAGTAAAGATCTCTACATGGAACTCCGGGAATTGAACCCGCTGTCTATTTATTGCAATCTCGGAGGATCTCCCGGGAATCGAACCTGTAGTCTATCACATCTCTACCAGAGGATCTCCGAGAATTAAATCTGCAGTCCTTCTTGCCAATAACGGGGGATCTCCAGGAATTGAACCCGCACTCCTATATACCAATAGTAGAGGATCTCCGGGAATTGAACCCGCAGTCCATCATATCAATATCAGAGGATCTCACGGGAATTGAAAATGTAGTTCGTCATGTCAAAATCAGAGGATCTCCCGGGAATTGAACCCGTAGTCCAACATAGCAATAATAGAGGATCTCCGGGAATGGAACCCGCAGTCCCAATAGTAAATACACCACAACAAATCAATATTTAATGAAAACGAAGCCAAATGATAACAACAAGTAAAATCGAGAATCTAACGTGTTTAGCAAGAAAGACAAATATGGCAATTTAGTCAAATAGAGCAAAGAAATTACTAACATGCTTTGCCTAATTCAAAACAAGTGAAGTTTCATCTTTAACAATTAAATATGGGAAGAAAAAACAGTCTAAATAAGACAAGTAAGGTGAATTTCCAACAACTAGCATAAGTACACGCACGTAACATCGCACATAAGGCTTTTAAACAATGACAAAGATATCCTAAGGGGAGAGGTCCCCTACAAAAGGTTAGCCAAGTCACTTACCTCGAATAAGGTACAAAATCGCTAAGAAACAATGCCCATGCCACGAGTATCCGACTCTGAGTGGCCCAAATCTAGTCAAACCAATTACATATTGTAAATAACATCGCAAGTAACTAATTACACGGTTAAAATTAAAGCAAAGGCGCGAAAATAGGAGAAATGACCAAATGGCCCTAAGACCAACGTCTCGGAATCGAATAATTTTCACATTTTCAGAAATCTCGTGATCTCATGAGTCTAAACATATAAAATCTCCCAAATCGGAGGTGAAATACCCCTTCAAATCATGAAAGTTAGGTCTAAGAATTTTACCCTAATTTTCATTCAAACTCCGAAATTAAAGCTTGAATTCGAGATTAGATTAGCGGGTAATAATCATAATGAAATAAGGAATCGTTACCCAATGTTTGCCTTTGAAAATCCCTCGAAAAATCTCCCAAAACCAAGATCCCTAGCTTAATTTTGATGAAAAATAGAAGAAACCTCATTTTTTATATATTAATATCTGCCCAGGTATTTCTTCATTGCGATCGCATGAAATGAGATGGGATCACGTAGAACAAAATATGAAGGCCCAGAAAAATAGCCTATGCGAATGCATGGATGAGAATGCGATCGCCAAAGAGGGGAAACTGGACCTATGCGATTGCAATAGAGGCTATTCGATCGCGTATAAGGAATTGGGCCCTGAGACACTAGCCCATGTTACTCAGTGCGAACGCAGGGGGAGGGTTGCGAACGCATAGAATGGGGAGGCAGAGCTATGCGATCGCAGAAGGGGTTGTGCGATTGCATTGAAGGAAAATGGAGGCCAGCACAAAAGGATCTATGCAATCGCATGGAAGCTTATGCGATTTCAGAGAAGGAAAAGCCGGCAACACATAGCAGCAAAATCTGCAACTCACTAAGTCCCAAAAATGCTCCGTTGAGATTTCGAAAAACACCCAAGGCCCCCGAGACCTAAACCAAACCTACGAAAATATTCCATAACATCATTTGAACTTGTACCAATCCTAAAACCACCTAAAACAACAGCTGAAACTAAAAGTAATCAACAATTTCAACTTAAAAACATCAAAACTTAACCAAACTCGCGTTCGATTCAAAACCTAACCAAAACACGTCCGATTGACCTGAAATTTTGCATGCATGTCCCAAATTACATGACGGTGCTACAGAAACTTCTGGAGTCCCATTCCAACCCTTGGATCAAAACTTCACTATCGGACCGGAAACTTCAAAATTCTAACTTTCGACATTTATAGTCTAATTGAGATACGGGCATCCAAAATACATTCTGGATACGCTCCAAACCCCAAAATCACCTAAAAATCTAAAGGAACCATCGGTTTTCCATTCCGAGGCCATCTTGACAGTGTTCTGATTACGGACAATTTTCAAACACTTAAGCTCTCATTAAGGGACTAAGTGTCCCAAAACACTTCGAATTCCATTACCGAACATCCCGGCAAACCAATGTTGGGTAACTAGTTAGTGGGGGAATGGGGCATAAATTACAAAGACAACCGGCAGGGTCGTCACTATATGCTTTTTTTTCACTTTATTACACAATTTTGACTGCAAAACAAAACAATAAGAATTCATCTCTCTTCTTTACTATTACTACTCTCTATTGAGCATTCTACGCCAGCACTTCTTGCTGCTTGAACTCCTAGACACTTGGGAGTTTCTTGAGTTTGTTCCAGTTTATTCCTGGATGTCTGTTTGTTGCTGTTAGTCTGCTATCCTTGAATTATAACTGGTATGCTCTTTTATGTTACATATAATCCTTATTCAATTTCTCTGCTTCTAACCCTTTCCTTTATGTGTTCATTTATGGTTTCCTGCACTATTAAATTACTTTCAAGCATGTTAATCCCTTTCCCGTATCCCCTTTGTATGTGAGTTTGTCTTGGGTCATAGCAGCATTACGAATCGTTGTATTCTCATCTGAATCTCTACTTGACTGCTTTCCCATTCCTTTTCCCCTCAATGTGCTGAGTTCTAATTTGGGTCTATTGATGTCCTTATCATCATTTAGACCTGAATTTGACTCTCTAAACGTCTACTCTTATTTGTTTGAATCTAAGTGGGATGTTAGGGGTGTGCCATTCTATGCCATGACTGGGTATGACCACCTCTTGCTGATTTCTCTCTCACTTTACACCTACTCCCAGCTCTTTAGGTTCCACTCCCCTCAGGTAAGCCATGCTTAGGGCCGTAGAGTTCCCTCTGAACTTGAATGCCTAAGGGCTTGTAATCCCACACATTGCACTACTCTGTTACAACATTCAATATTTAGAGTGTAAGCATTGCATGGCTCTTGAAGCTCCTTGGAACTTTGAAACACTCTAAGAGAAGGCCTTGGAATCTGGAACCCAGATTTGATAAAACACATGTATTGGATATCAAGATTGCATTAGGAAGTTTGGATCTAGCTGTGGGTTCTAATGTATTTTATTTTATTTTTGGCTTTGTAATAGTAACTTCATAATAAAAACTTGAGGAATATAGTAGTAAAGGGGTATGGGAAGGGTTTACTTTAGTTGATTATATGTCAATGGGTAGAGATCATGCCTATTGGACTTTTACTATTTCAACACCTAGATATCATGCCTATAGGACTTTTACTATTTTACGTCACCTAGATATCATGTCTATAGGTTTTGTATTCTTTTCTATCATTTTGATGTCATGCCTATAGGAATTAATACTCAGACACGTTGCAAGTTAGATATCATATTATAGGATATATTAAACAATCTATTGCATATAGAAATCACGCCATTAAGAAATGCGTAAAACGATAGGCAAAATAGTAGGGTAATCCAGTGCTCACTTCCTTAATGGGTTAAAGCAGTAACGAGTCGATAAAAATCAAGGTATGGATATCCTGCCTATAGGTTTTCCACTCGCCTAAATCCGTCTTAAGTTTGGATAATTTAGAAAGCTATCCCAACGTTTTCCAATAAAACTCGCCCAAACCTATCTGTAATTCTCTAAATCCATATTTTTGTCTCTAAAATTGTTTTCCAAAGCTCTGTCTACACTTTCATTCATAAAGTTCGCAAAAACAATTTCAAACTCGCTCTTTGAAGCAGTTTACCTTTGGAAACTCTATTGTACTTTTACTTTTACAACTCTACCTATTTCGAAAAACTTATTTTCTGAACCTCGATAATTTCCTAAGCTTTCACTTTTTTCACTCTCCTACATTGGGACCGCAATCCATAACTTGTTTTAAAAATACAAAAACTCCTAACAATTGGATCTAAGTTGCCTAATGTAGACCTTTTATGTGTTAAACTGGCCCGTCCGCTGCTACTGGCCCGTCCGCTGCTTAACTTTAATTAATGACCAAATTAATATATGCAAGTCATGCTAAACTAGTTGTTATATGATATCTGGGGTTTGTATGAGCCTTTGAGTGTTTGTTTAGTTCCCCACTTATTTGCTATTTGTTTTGATTGACGCCCTTATATTTTATCCTTTTAAACTCCACGTATGTCTCCATCCCTTTTCTTCCCTTTTAGGATTAGAAGTCCAAATACCTCAAGACTGATAGGTTGGGACGAGTATTATCATGCAATAAGTAATCAAAACTAATCGCATTTAAATACCTTAACGGGGTGGGAATGGTAGAATATGGATATGATGACTAGTGCGTTAACATCTCGTGTGAGAATGATTGCTGGATATTGCACTAAAGTAATCCATATTATGTTTAACCCTAGGACACCCTTTCTTTTTCTTTGTTAATGCCTTATTTTAAGCTAATGTTTTCAACAAAAATTCCTCTTTTCAAAATAACTTGCATCTTTCTACCTTCAAAATTCTCAACTTGCTCCGTTTTCTATGTGCAAACTTTGTTTGTTTACTCTTACTCTTCTTAAAGTCAAAATTAAGCAAGGTCAGGAACCACACTAGTGGATCTTGAGGGATGCCTAACACATTTCTCTCGAGATAATCTTAAGCCCTTACCTGAACAATGGTTTTCTTTCAAATCTACTTCTTTTCTCTAAAAGTGTCCTAATGCACTATAATCATTAGGTGGTGACTCTCCAAAATCCATAACCCAAATTCCCCAAAGGGGATAAAAGAGTCATTCCCCCCCATAATGTCGTAAACCCAATTTCTCCTTAGAAAAAGGGGGTGTCGACAGGTAGGAAATCACATATTGGGTTAAATAAACCTAAAGAGTTAAACGTTTCTACTATGTGCTTGAACGGTTGCATATTTCATCCCGACCTTATCTAAAGCTCGCTCTGTACCTCTTTTCTTTCAGTTATGCCTCTCTTTAATCACTCTTGATTTCTCATTTTGCTTCTGCCATTCTTTTATTTATGGCACTCGGTTTTTCTCTTTTTCGTTTTTGTCATTCTTTTATTTTTTGTCGTTCTTTTTATTTGTCACTCTTTTGTTTCTTTTTCATTCAAACTTTTTTGTTCTTTATTTTTTGTTCAAATTATCTTTCACTCAGTTAATTTTATAGCAATGACCGGATCCGATGGGGAATGTCTACGTATCATGATGCCGCATGAACCAGATCTTGCGTAGTTCAGGAAGATTGACAATGGAGTAAAAAAGCTAACTCTTATTTTTTATTTATTTTCATAAAATGTAAACCATGAAAGCTTTAGGAAAAAGAAAAACATATTTTTTTTTTGTTTTTTGTTTTCGGAAAGAAATGCTTTAATAGAAGAAAAGAATTTGTTTTAACTTTTTATTTTGATTCTGATTTTCATTTATTTTTTGAAAGAATGACTCCTAAAAATTCCCTTTCTTTTAATTTGAACTCTGGGAATTTCAAAAGAAAAAGGAATTTTCTTTTGAATTTTCATTTGCTTTCTCTTTTTTTAGATAAAAAAGAAAATATTTTTGAATTTTGGATGTTGCCTCTTAATTTTCGAATGAGAGACTTTTAAACATGGAAAAAAGATTTAATTCTTTTTTTAGAATGTTTTGCGAAAAATACTTCAAAAATAATGGAAACCCGTATTTTTGATTTTAACTCCTTATTGATTTTTCTTTTTATTTCTTTTTTTCCTTGTATAAGACATTAGAAAGAAGGAAACCATTTTCTTGAGTTTAAAAAAACTTCTTCTTTTTTTTGAATTTTCCAAGGAAAGATTTCTATCGAAAGAACAAAAGGAAAATATATTTGGATTTTTGAACATTAGGATCCGAACAGATGAGGGTTGCCTACGTATCTCACCCCCGGTGAGGATCAAACCCACCCGCATAAATCGGTCATGTTTGATGGAACGGGAAAACATGGTACTTGAAGATTTTGGGCTCATTTTGAAATGACCGTATCTTTTTCTTTTCTCCTTTTTTCAAATTTCGGTAGAGTTTTAGAATTTTTCAAATACCAACCTTTCACTCTTGTTATTGATTTTTGATTATATTTTATTCCCTATATTAGAAGTCGGTCAACATGCAAGCCGAAACAAACGGATGCGCAAGTAGCACGTAAGACGCATCAGAATGATCTGTTTAATTTGGATACACCTGTCCTTGACGGACTCAACCATTGTGTTGAGTCTCCAAAGTCAAATGTATGTGATGAAAATTCCTACTAGGGATTCAGCATGAGGCTGTGTTATTCTAGGTTTTAAAACCTAGGTGTATTGTTCTAGACCTGTCTTACCCGAGCAAACAGCTCGAGCTGAGGGGGGCAGCATTTCGGGAATACAAAAGCTTCACCGGTTTTGCAACTTGTCCAAACTTTGTTCTAAAATTGTGATATGACTCTAATATAAAAGAAGTCACATGAAGTACACACCTCCCATATGATTTAGAAGACTCAGAGAGAAGACGAGTTTCGTAACATTTAATATACAATCCAAACAATATTAAAACGGTAAAAAGTGGGCTCAAACATGTAAAAAATTAGATAATAAATAATGTCAAGTATAATTGTTATTCTAAGCTCGAATTCTTGAACCTTGAACAAAAGGTTTTGGGTTATTATCCCCAGCAGAGTCGTCAGAACCGTCACACCTCCTTTTTACCACTCGGGGGGGGGGGGGGGGAGGCGGAATATAAGGGAGTTTTTTCAATTAAAGTGACATTATTCAAAGAAAAATTATTTAATTTTTCAGAGTCGCCATTTAAAATAGTTTATTTGGTTTCCTAAGTCACCGATTTATTTTAAAATCTCAAATCGAGTAAATTTGACTTTATTTAAAAGTCTACGAACCATAAATTCTAGATAATGAAGTCTGTTAACCCAGGAGAAAGTGTTAGGCACTCCAAGGTTCTGTGGTTCTAGCACGATCGCTTAAACTATTAATAATTGGCTTATTTTCTGATTTACTACACATTTTAAAATTATTGTACATTTTTAACTTTATAACCGTTTTAAATTATTTTAATTACTTTTAGGATTTATGGAATTATTTCTTTAACAAGTTACGATTGTCGTACACTTGCTGTTTTGGAACACACCACAAGTCACGCTATATGAAATGCACCCGTGACTCGCGACATGTTTATTTTATTATTCTTCAAAGTTGCTATGATCGGGTCATATGAAATGCATACCAAAATTTGGGATTATGTATCGCGACTATGCTATGGGAACCGTACCTATGGCCATGATGATTTATTATAAATACGCCTAAAGCGAACTACAAATGCTCAAAGTATTTTCTACAGTAGTTATAAATATTCCAAATATTTTCACACTAGTTTTGGTGTTAATGTGAGGACCATAAAATAAGAGATTCATTTGTGGATGATACGTCTTAAATTATTTTTAAAAAATAATTTTTATTTAACTAAAACAAACTACCAATGTTCATGATTTCCTAAAACTAATTTGGGATTATTGAAGCCAAGAGTTATGGATTTGTTGTGATGAAATGACGGGACATAACTATTGAACTAATGTGTAAAGATACAAAGACAATTGGCATTCATTTATCCAGTGAAGTAGGCCAACCTTTATATTTTACCACAATAGTTCCAATGACTACGGTAATTTTGCTAGGCAGTGTACTTCAATAGACATGTCCGATTTAATCCACAGACCTAGTAATTACCAACTTGATATCGCAATGGGGACAATAATATTATTTTTTCACAAAAGAAAAGAAACATGCGACCAAGTGCACTGACAAATAACAATCACCATCAAAGGCCAAAGCAGCAAAATGACAATAGTGGTGCTTTTCTTGGATAATAATAAAGCTCTGACTGTGACTAAGTTTCTAACGGTCTGCCAAATTGTCATGACCCTAATTCACTAATAGTGAACTGTGATGACGGCACCCAGTTTTCACGACTAGTTAAGGCTGATACATCACGGAAATTGAACAACCCTTGTAAAAAACAAAAATTAGAACATAAATAGCATAAGAAAATATATATAGTGCCGCCTGGCACATACACTTCGTATTAAAATAATTTAAAAAGCTCCAAGACCCGGAAACCCACGAGCAACACAAGTGAAGAGTAAAGTATAACATACGGCTCTAACATTGAGGAGTGTCTACAACAAGTGAATACATGAATGAAACCACTAGCTAAAGGTAGAATAGAAGGAGACTCTTCGGCTCTGCGGACGCGGCACATGCATTCCTTAAATCTCCGAGTATAGCTCCTAAAATCAATGATAGTGTGCCCAATCAGAAGTACCTGGATCTGCACAGCAAAAGTGCAGAAGAGTAGCATGAGTAAACCATAGCGGTACTCAGTAAGTGCCAAGCCTAACCTCGATGTAGTAGCGACGAGGAAGGTCGAGGCCCTACTGAGAAGAACACAAGAAATAATGTAAAAATAAATAAATAGTAGATAATGAAGTAAATCCTGAATATCTAACAAGACACTAATTAAAACAAGATGGCTACAAGTACAGACTACGAACACAAGGCAAATCACTCAAAAGTCAGGATCTCTACATGGAACTCCGGGAATTGAACCTGCAGTCCTTCATACCAATAACAGAGGATCTCCGTGAAATGAACCCGCAGTCCTTCATACCAATAACAGAGGATCTCCGGGAATTGTACCCGCAGTCCTTCATACCAACAACAGAGGATCTGCGGGAATTGAACCCGCAATCCTTCATACCAATAACAGAGGATCTCGAGGAAATAACAGAGGATCTCTGGGAATTGAACCTGTAGTCCCCAAATGTAAATACACCACAACAAATCAATACTTAACGGAAAGAAAGCCAAATGCAAACAATAAGTAAAGTCGAGAATCTAACAGGCTTCACAAGAAAGACAGTTATGGCAATTTAGTCAAATAGAGCAAACAAATCACTAGCATGCTTTCCAAAGAAAGACAGATATATCAATTTAGACAAATAGAGCAAAAAAAATCACTAACATGCTTTCCAAGGAAAGACAGATATTTCAATTTAGTCAAATAGAGCAAATATGTTACTAGCATGCTTTCCCTAAGGGGAGAGGTCGCCTACACAAGGTTAGACAGGCCATTTACCTCGAATTGGTACAAAACCGCTAAGAAACAATGCCCTTTCCACGAGTATCCGACTCTGAGTGGCCCAAATATATTCAAACCAATTACATGTTGTAAATAACATCGGAAGTAACTACTTACACATTTAAAATTAAAGTTAAGGCGTGAAAATAGGTCAATACAAAAATGCCCCACAGGCCAACGTCTCGGAATCAAATAATTTTTCACATTTTCAGAAACGTCGTACTCTCACGAGTCTAACCATATAAAACTCTCCCAAATCGAAGTTCAAATACCCCTTCAAATCATTAAAGTCAGGCCTAAGAACGTTACCCCAATTCCCATTCAATATTTGGAATTAAAGCTTGAATTCGAGATTAGATTAGTGGGTAATAATCATAATGGAGTAAGGAATCGCTACCAATGTTTGCCTCTGAAACCCCCTCGAAATATCTCCCAACATCGACCTCTCTAACTTGAGTTTGATGAAAATGGAAGAAACCTCGTTTTTGAAAAGTGTATAACTGTTCGAGGACTTTGTTCATTGCGATCGCATGAAGTCGTCTACGATCGCGGAGAAGAAAATTATATGGTCCTGAAAATGGTCAATGCGATCGCAGGAAGTGGCTTGCGATCGCGTAAGGTTGGAAGCTAGTATTATTCGATCGCATCAAGGGCTATGCGATCGTATATAAGGAAAAAGGAACCTGGGACCCCAGCCCAGTTAACTCAATGCGAACGCATAGGGGGGGTTGCGATCGCGTACAAGGAAGTTCAGGTGCTATGCGATCACAGGATGGAAGTTGCGATCACATTGAAGGAAAAGAAGGCCTCCCCAAGAAGCACTACGCGATCACATGAGCACTTGTGCGATAGCAGAGAAGGAGTTTCTGCAACAGGTCTGAAGGATTTTTCTGCAATCTTTTTCAACACAAACATGCCCCGTTGGGCATCCGAAACACACCCGATGCCCCCGTGACCAAAACAAAACCAACGAACATAACCCACATCATCATTCAAACTTGTACCAATCCTTAAACCACCTAAAATAACACAGGAAACTCAAATTAATCGATGATTCGAACTTAAAAACTTCAAACCTTAGCCAAACTCGCTTCGATTCAAAACAAAACCAAAACATGTCCGATTGAGCTGAATTTTGCACGAACGTCCGAAATGACATGATGGTGCTACAGAAACTTCTGGAATAATGTTCTGACACTCAGATCAAAAATTCACTATCGGACCGGAAACTTTAAAATTCTAACTTTCGGCATTTATAGCCTAATTGAGCTACAAATATCCAAAATACATTCCGAGCACTCTTTCAACCGAATCACCTAACGGAGCTAACGGAACCATCGGTTTTCCATTTCGAGGTCGTCTTTGCATTGTTCTGATTACGGATTATTTTCCAACACATACGCTCTCATTTAGGGACTAGGTGTCCCAAAACAATCCGAATTATATTTCTAAGCATCCCGGCAAGCCAAAATAGCAGAAATGAACTTAGGGGAAGCAGTTAATGGGGAAACGGGGGATAAATTTCAAAGGCGACCGGCCGGGTCGTCACATCCTCCTACTCTTAAACATTCATTCGTCCTCGAACGAGCATAGAGAACATACCTGAAGTAGCAAAAATATGAGGGTATCGGCTTCGCATATCCCCCTCGGTCTCAAAAGTTGCCTCCTTGGCCGACTAACCCCGCCACTGAACCTTTACTGAAGCTATATCCTTTGACCTGAGCCTTCTGACCTGCCTGTCTAATATTGCCACTAGCTCCTCAACATAGGACAAATCATTGTCCAAATGGACTGAAGTGAACTCCAACACGTGAGACGGGTCTCCATGATACCTTCGAATCATCGAAACATGAAACACTAGATGAACTCTGGCCAAACTGGGAGGTAAAGCAAGCTCAGAAGCAACCTTCCCAGCCTGCTTCAAAATCTCAAATGGACCAATGAACCTTGGGCTCAACTTTCCTTTGTCTCCAAACCTCATGACGCCTTTCATATGCGAGACCCGAAGAACAACCCACTCACCAACTATAAAGGAAACATCACGGACCTTCCGGTCCGCATAACTCTTCTGTCTAGACTGAGCCGCATGGAGTCTATCCTGAATCACCTTAACCTTCTCAACCTCATCCTGGACAAAATCAGTGCCAAATAACCTGGCCTCGCACGACTCAAACCAACCCACCGGGGACCTGCATCCCCTACCATATAAGGCCTCATAAGGCGCCATCTGAATACTGGACTGATAACTTTTATTTTACGCAAACTCAACCAGTGGCAAGAACTGATCCCAAGGCCCTCTAAACTCAATTGTGCACGCACGGACATATCCTAAACAATCTGAATAGTGCGCTCGGACTGTCCGTCTGTCTGAGGGTGAAAATATGTACTCATGGTAACTCAGGTGCCCAACTAATGCTGGACGGCTTTCCAGAACCTTGATGTAAACACTGAACCCCTGTCTGAGATGATAGAAACTGGAATACCATGCAGACGGACAATCTCCTTCATATAAATCCCTGCTAACCGCTCTGATGAGTAAGAAGTGCACAATGGAATGAAATGAGCGGACTTGGTCAGCCGGTCTATAACAACCCAAATAGAATCAGATTTCATCGCCGTCAGAGGGAGACCAGCCACAAAATCCATAGTGATATTCTGTCATTTCCACTCCGGAATCTCCATCTGCCGGAATTACCCTCCCGATCTTTGATGCTCAGCCTTCACCTGCTGACGGTTGAGACATCTAGCAACAAACTCCACTAGGTCCTTCTTCATCCGCCTCCACCAATAATGTTACCTCAGATCCTTATACATCTTTGCGGCACCCGGGTGGATGGAGTACCGCGAGCTATGGGCCTCAGTCAATATCAACTCCCGAATATCATCAACATCGGGCACATAAATACGCCCCTGCATCCTCAACACCCCGTCATCTCCAATAGTCACATCCTTAGCATTGCCATGATGAATTGTGTCTCTAAGGACAAGAAAATGAGGGTCATCATATTGCCGCTCCCTAATACGATCAAACAATGAAGACCAAGAAAACACACATGCTAGAACCCGACTGAGGCTCCGAAAGGACCAATCTCACGAACCGACTGGCTAGAGCCTGAACATCCATCGCCATGGGTCTCTCTGAAGCCGGTAAATATGCCAAACTCCCCAAACTCTCTGCCCGGTGACTCAAGGCATCGGCTACCACATTGGTCTTGCCCGAGTGATAAAGAATAGTAATATCATAATTGTTCAGTAGCTCCAACCATCTCCTCTGGCGCAAGTTTAGATCCTTTTTCTTGAACAAAAGCTGCAAACTCCGATGATTCGTATATATCTCACAAGGCACACCATAAAAATAATGACACCAGACCTTTAAGGCATGAACAATAGTAGCCAACTCAAGGTCATGGACATGATAGTTCTCTTCATGCACCATCAACTATCTGGAAGCGTAGGAAATCACCCTACCGTCCTGCATCAATACTGCTCCAATTCCAACTCGTGAGACATCACAATATACAGTATAAGACCCCTAACCAATAGGAAAAATCAGAATAAGGGCTGAAGTCAAAGCCGTCTTGAGCTTTTGGAAGCTCGCCTCATACTCGTCCGACCACTTAAAAGGAGCACCCTCCTGGGTCAATCTAGTCATATGGGCTGCAATCGACGAGAACCCCTCCACAAAACGACGGTAATACCCCGCCAGGCCAAGGAAACTGAGAATATCTGTAGTTGAGGAGGGCCTGGGCCAACTCTGCACGGCCTCCACCTTCTTCGGATCCACCTGAATGCCCTCACTCGATACCACGTGGCCTAGAAATGCCACAAAATTCAACCAAAAGTCACATTTTGAGAACTTTGCATATAATTTCTTTTCCCTCAGAGTCTGAAGCAGTGTCCTCAGGTATTTCTCATGATCTTCCAAGCTCCGAGAAAATACAATAATATCATCTATGAAAACAATGACAAATGAGTCGACATAGGCCCTGAATACACTATGCATCAAATACGTAAAAGTTGTTAGGTAGTTGGTCAGCTCAAATGACATGACAAGGAACTCGTAATGACCATACCGAGTCCTGAAAGCAATCTTCGGGATATCCGGCTCTCGAATCTTGGTAGGTGATAACCTGAGCGCAAATTAATCTTATAAAACACTTGTGCGCCCTAAAGCTGGTCGAACAGATCATCAATACTAGGCAAAGAATATCGGTTCTTCATTGTAACTTTGTTCAACTGATGATAATCGATACACCTGCGCATAGAACCATCCATTTTATTCACCAAAAAGATGGAGCACCCCATGGTGAAACATAGGGTCGAATAAAACCCTTATCAAGCAATTCCTATAACTGGTCATTCAACTCAGGAGGAGCCATACGGTATGGGGGAATAGATGTGGGCTGAGTGCCCGGCATCAAACCAATACAAAATCCAATGTCCCGATCAGGTGGCATGCCCGGAAAATCAGCTGGGAACACATCGGGGAAATCTCGTACTACTGGAACAGAGTTAACAGAAGGGGTATTAGAACTGACATCTCTCACATAGGCTAATTACGCGGCTCACCCCTTCTCAACCATACGTTGAGCTTTTATAAAGGATATAACTCTACTAGGAGTGTGATCAAAAGTACCACTCCACTCAATACGAGGAATACCGGCCATAGCCACTGTCACGGTCTTAGCGTGACAATCAAGAACAGCATAATGGGGTGACAACCAGTCCATGCCCAAGATAATATCAAAATCAACCATATGAAGTAATAAAAGATCTGCCCTGGTCTCAAAACCATGAATATTAACCAAACACGACCGATATACGCAGTCCACAACAAGGGAATCTCCCACAGGAGTAGAAACATAAATAGGAGAGCTCAATGTCTCTCGAACTGTACCCAAATGCGGAGCAAAATAAGATAACACATAAGAATAAGCGAAGCCTAGGTCGAATAGAATCGGCACGCCTCTATGACAAACTATGAAAATACTTGGGACGACAGTATCAGAGATAACCCCCTCAGTACGGCTAGGTGGGGTTGCATCTGGGGATGTACCTATGGCCTGAGAACCCTGCGACGCACACTGTAGTTGAGAAGTCTGAGAAGGCATATCCCTCCCATGTCTGGGAAATCCCCTAACCATGTGGCGTGTGTCACCACACTCAAAGCAACCTCGTGACTGATGTGGCAGTGAGAACTGTGCGGTACGGGTACTCCAAGACCCTTGAACACCCGAAACTCTATGGAAGCTCTGAGGCGCAAACTGAACTTGCTGACCCACAAAACCTCTACCATGACGTACCCTACCTCCAAAAAAAGGACCAGTATATATCCCCGGCCCAAGAGATCTACTCGCTCCTATATACTGTCCCTCCTGACTTCGTTTGTCCTCTACTCGGCGAGAGGTCCTCACCATCCGCTGCACTGGTACCACAGACTGTGCTGGCATGAAACCTGAATCCTGACTAATGGGAACCCTGACTAATGGGAACTCGCTGCTCTCAAGTGGGAGCGGCGGGAGTCTGGGTCCCTCCCCCGATCTATGAAGTAGTCGGCACAACTTGAATGAATCCTGCCTGGATCAATGTACCAAACATGCTCAGGAATTGTACCAATGCCTCCTACACAGCTGTAGTAGTGGTGGATGTGGGCGTCTCTGGTGCTTGAGTCCTGACTGGGTTTGTTGGGGGCACCTCGGCGGCTGCTCGCGCAGGTGCTCTGTCTGCACCCCGCGCATGTCCACAACCCCTGCCCGGCCCTTTCCTCTAGCTTCTGAAGGAGGGGGTACGGGTTCCTGATCGTCTCGAGTAGAACGTGTCCTCACCATCTGTTAGAGAATAGGAAGCGAAAGTTTAGAATCGTGGTATTAAAATTCTCGCACGACAGGAAAGTCAAATGAAGTGAAGATGTTTCCTAAGCAGTTACATAGCCTCTCGTAGATAAGTACAGACTTCTCCGTACCGATCAGCAAAACTCTAAATAACCGGCCTGTGTCCCGTGACTCCTATGAACATAGAGCTCTGATACTAACTTGTCATGACCCTAGTTCACCAATCGTGAACCTGTCATGACGTCACCCAGTGTTCGCGACTAGGTAAGCCTGATATATCGAGGAAATTCAACAACCCTTACGAAAAATGATAAATAGAACATAAATAGCATAAGAAAATCTATAGAGTGCCGCCTGGAACATACACTTCGACTCAAAATAATGTAAAAACCTCCAAGACCCGGAAACCCACGAGCAACACAGGCTAAGAGTAAAGTTTAACATACGGCTCTAACATCCATGAGTGTCTACAATAAGTGAGTACATGAATGAAATCCCTAGCTAAAGGTAGAATAGAAGGAGACTCTTCGGCTCTGCGGATGCGGCAGAGGATCTCCGGGAATTGAACCCGCAGTCCTTCATACCAATAATAGAGGATCTCCAAGAATTGAACCCGCAGTCCTTCATACCAATAACAAAGGATCTTTCAGGAATTGAACCTGCAGTCCTTCATACCAATAGCAGAGGATCTCCAGGAATTGAACCAGCAGCCCTTCGTACCAAAAACAGAGGATCTCCGGAAATAGAACCTGCAGTCCCTAAAAGTAAATACACCACAACAAATTAATATTTAACGGAAAGGAAGCCAAATGCAAACAACAAGTAAAGTTGTGAATCTAACATGCTTCGCAAGAAAGACAATTATGGCAATTTAGTTAAATAGAGCAAATAAATCACTAGCATGCTTTCCAAGAATGGACAAATATTTCAATTTAGTCAAATAGAGAAAATAAATCGCTAACATGCTTTCCAAGGAAAGACAGATATTTCAGTTTAGTCAAATAGAGCAAATAAGTTACTAGCATGCTTTCCCTAAGCCAAAATAAGTGAAGTTTCATTTTTAACAATTAAATATGGGAAGATAACACAGTCTAAATAAGCCAAGTAAAGTGTATTTCCAACAACTAGCACAAGTACACACCCGTCACCTCTCGCACAAGCATCTTAAACAATGACAAAGGTATCCTAAGGGGAGAGGTCGCCCACACAAGGTTAGACAGGCCATTTACCTCAAATTGGTACAAAATCGCTAAGAAACAATGCCCTTTCCACGAGTATCCGACTCTGAGTGGCCCAAATATATTCAAACCAATTACATGTTGTAAATAATATCGCAAGTAACTAATTACAGTGTTAAAATTAAAGATAAGGCACGAAAATAGGTGAATTAACCAAAATGCCCCTCAGGCCAACGTCTCGGAATCGAATAATTTTTCATATTTTCAGAAACCCCGTACTCTCACGAGTCTAACCATATAAATATCTCCCAAATCGGAGGTCAAATACCCCTACAAATCATCAAAGTTAGGTCTAAAAACTTTACCCCAATTTCCATTCAAAATCCGAACTTAAAGCTTGAAATCGAGATTAGATTAGCGGGTAATAATCATATTGGGGTAAGGATCATTAGCCAATATTTTCCTCTGAAAATCCCTTGAAAAATATCCCAACACCGAGTTCTCTAGCTCGAGTTTGATGAAAATTGAAGAAACCTCGTTTTTGAAAAGTTTATAACTGTTCTAGGACTTTGTTCATTGCGATCGCATGAAGTCGTCTGTGATCGCGGAGAAAAAAATTATAAGGTCCTGAAAATGGTCTATGCGATCGCAGGAAGGGGCTTGCGATCGCGTAAGGTTGGATGCTGGTATTATACGATCGCGTATAAGGAAAAAAGAACCTGGGACCCCAGCCCAGTTAACACAATGCGAACGCATGGGGGGTTGCGATTGCGTACAAGGAAGTTCACGTGCTATGCGATCGTAGGATGGAAGTTGCGATCGCATTGAAGGAAAAGAAGGCTTCAACAAGAAGCACTACGCGATTGCATGAGCACTTATGCGATCGTAGAGAAGGAGTTTCTGCAACAGGCATGAAGGATTTTTCTCCAATCTTTTTCAATACAAACATGCCCCGTTGGGCATCCGAAATATACCCGAGGCCCCTGGGACTTAAACCAAATCTACGAACATATCCCATAACATTACTCGAACTTGTTTCAATCCTTAAGCCACCTAAAACAATGCCGGAAACGCGAATTAATCAATGATTCGAACTTAAAAACTTCAAAACTTAACGAAACTCGCTTTCGATTCAAAACCAAATCAAAACACGTCCGATTGACTTGAAATTTTGCACACACGTCCCAAATGACATGACAGTACTGCAGCAACTTCCGTAATCCTATTCTGACCCTCGGATCAAAATTTCACTATCGGATCGGAAACTTCAAAATTCTAACTTTCCGCATTTATAGCCGAAATGAGCTACGGACATCCAAAATACATTCCGAACATGCTCCCAACCCCGAAATCACCTAACGAAGATAATACAACCATTGATATTCAATTTCGAGGTCGTCTTGACACTGTTCTGAATACAGACTATTTTCCAACACTTAAGCTCTCATTTAGGACTAAGTATCTCAAAACACTCCGAATTCTATTACCAAACATCCCGGCAAGCCAAAACAGCAGAAATGAACTTAGGCGAATCAGTTAAAGGGGAAACGGGGCATAAATTCGAAAGACGACTGGCTAGATCATCAAACAAATAATGAGAGATTGAAATAAAAAATACAATTATTTGCAAGATTCAAAAATTATCCACAAGCAAACGCCACCAATATAAATACAAAGTTAACTCAAATATTAATTAAACAATGTGCGTCATGCCTAACATTTATTCAAGCTCAAAAAATGGATAATAACCAATACTAATTAAAATAAAGGTTAAAGATTGACCTTTATATTAATGAACAAAGCTAAAAATTTGGAACTCAATCGAAATAACAAATCAACAATCATTAAACTGAAACCTCGAACATACTCCTAAGATGGATCTTCATGAGGACGAAAAACATAGGCAAAAACGAAATTGGAGGAATTTGCCATTTTAATAAAATGAATGAGATTTATTCAGAGAACAACTTCAAAGATGTAATGGAAGTGATCTTTCTTGAGGAAGTGAGGTTTTTTTTTTTCTTTTCCAATTCAAAGGACTGATGTCCTATTTTTTTTTTAAGGTCAAGGCTGCCGTTCTTTTTCTTTTGGAATTGGGATCTTGAGCGTAAGGAAAGAGGAGGAGATTTGGTGAGGGCAGCAGATTTTAGATTTGGGTGTGCCATTTTTTTTAGCTTTTTTTTTTTAGGAATTGGAATCTAGAGTAAGGTTTTCATAATTGGGTATTTTATATGGAGGTGGGAAAGGATGATGGCCATTGGATTCGAAGGAACTAGATGGCTAGGATTGAATCTTGCACTTAAGTGGGCTAATGGGTTGGGAAGAATGTGGCTTTGTCTTGTATCACTACTTGAATTCGGCCAAAAAGCAACAAAAAATTGGCCACCAAATTTGGTATGTCAAAAAAATCGACCAAAGTTGGTCGCCAAACTTACAAAATAATAAAAAAAACATTTGAAATATTTAGCGACCATAGATGGTCGCTATTTGGACGCAAATTTAGTTGAACAGTTGACTGGACTGGTCAGACTTGCTTGGTCAAAGATATTTTGAGTTTAGCGAGCAATATTGGTCGCAAAAGTGGGACCCACATAATTTTTTTGATAATTTTATTATTATTTTATAAAGTTATAAAATATAAATATATATAAATTAAAACTTGCGACCAAAGTTGGTTGCTAACTGAAGGATAAGATGATAGCGACCAACTTTGATCGCTAAAGTGGGATCCAGTTATAATAATATAATATATATATATATATATATATATATATATATATATATTTAAAAAAGTTATGAAATATAAATAAATATAATTCAAAATTTAGCGACCCACTTATGGAAATAATGACCAACGTTGATCGCTAATGTGGAACCCAGTTCTAACATTTAACAAATTTTTAAAACTTTTTTTAAATATTATATAAAATATAAATAAATCTGGTTAAATTTTAGTGACCAAATTTGGTCTCTAAATTAAATTCGTGTACAGTTAGTGACCAACTTTTGTTACTAAATTAAATTCATTAATGTTAGCGAACAAAGTTGGTCTCTATATGGTCAAAATTAAAAATCACTTTGTATTTAATATGTAAATGATACAAATATAAGTAGTTAATACTTAGTAATACAAGGAATGAATACTACTACGAAGCTGGCGTGTGTGTCTATATATATAATATATGCACTTACGATATACTATGCACTAAGTATAAGTGTATATAAAGTAATACCGTATCGAATACAGCTTATATGTGTGTCTATATATATAATATATGTACTTATGTTATACTATGCATTAAGTATAAGTGTATATGAGGTAATACCATATCGAATACAGCTTTTATAAATATATATATATATATATATATATATATATATATATATATATATATATATATATATATATATATATATATATATATATATATATATATATATATATATAATACATGTACTTATGCCATACTATGCACTAAGTATAAGTGTATTAGGTAACACCGTACCGAATACAGCTTATATATATAAAATATATGTACTTACGCTATATTATGCACTAAGTATAAGTGTATTAGGTAATATCGTATCGAATACAGCTCATATATATAATATATGTGCTTATGCTATACTATGCACTAAGTATAAGTGTATATGTGGTAGTACCGTACCGAATATATGTATATATATATTATATATGTATATATATATATATATGTATATACTTACGCTATATTATGTACTAAGTATAAGTGTATTGGGATTTTAATTCAATTTAAGCTATATATGTATATATATAGCTAATATTGACTGTTTGACAAAATTAGCGACAACAGTTGGTCGCTATTTTTGACTGTTAGATCAAAAAGCGATCAACTTTGGTCGTTTTTGTAGTATGTAATATATATATATGTGTATATATATATATATATATATATATATAATATCAAAATAGAAAAAAAATTATTTATTAATTTTGAAATATAGCGACCAATGTTGGTTGCTTTTTTGGTCAAACGGTCAAAAATGGCGACTAACTTTGGTCGCTAATTTGGTCAAACAGTCAATACTTATATAGCTGCCAAAATAGCGACCAAAATTGGCCTCTTTTTTAATTCCACATCTTAAAATCGAGTTTCCCCTTCCAAGATCTTATTTTCTCTCCCAAATTTCACCAAACTATCTCTACTCCCCTTCTCTATTTCCCTCACACAAATCAATCCCCCCTCCCTGCGCCACTATTGCCACCTCGTGTGTGAATACCCGACCCGGCGTCTTATGTTTTACTGCTCCATTTCTCCTTATTATCACGACCCTAATCCCGGTCATGATAGCGCCCGGCCACGAGGCTGGGCAACCCCGACCAAACCACAACCACGAACGGCATTCCAGCCAAAAGGAAACAGTTTATGACAACACAGCGAATTTAATATCAAACTCCCAACTGGGGATAGACAGTACCAATGAAAACACAACTAAGCAAGAATGGTAATACTCCCAAAACCGAGGAGTCACGAGTACAGAGCCTCTAATAAAATAGGATACAAGTCTGAACGGAAATGATACAAAGTCTGACAAAATAGCAAAAAGAACATGACTGATAGAAATAGAATAAGTGGTCCTGCAGACGCTGGGCAGCTACCTCAATACTCTGAATAGCTTGGGAAATCAACAGCAGCAGCACTAGATCTCTGGAGCACCTAGATCTGCACACAAGGTGCAGGGGGTATGGAATGAGTCTACAAACTCCGCGAGTAATAAGCATGTATAAAAACCCAAAAATAGGAAAACACGAAATAACACAAAGTGAAGCTATCTAGCAGTTCTATATAGTACAAGCCTCGGAGATATACAGATAAAGCAGCAGTAAATAAATGCATGAAATGCAATATAATACGTGAACACTGCAGAACGTGCAGCCCGATCTATATGGGTACCTGCGCTCACTGTGGTGGTTCAGACTCCGGAGGGGCTCCTACAGCCCAAGCGCCATATCATACAGTGCCAATAGTTAAACTGTTTCCATTAAAATATACGGTGCCAATAGTTACCATCGTTTCCATTACAATACATGGTGCCAATAGTTACCACCGTTTCCATTTAAAAACACGGTGCCAATAGTCACCACCGTTTCCAAGAAATAATATACAGTCCAGAAAATAGTGAGATAGTAATTGTCAGCCCGAAGTATCACTTAAAATCATTTGAGTTTTCAAAACGTATAAATATGGCTGAGTTTGCAAAAATAGTATTTAAAACCCTGGACTGAATTCAAATAATATGCAAATCATGCTAACTCTTATATACCAATCGCTAATGGATTCTACAACTCGGCACAAGGCCCCAAACATGGCATCAAGCCCTGATATCATCAATATAGTATGTGAAGCAATCGCCAACATAACACAATGAATCCATCGGATTAGACCGATTCACACTTTTTAACATATACAACCCCGCACTAGTCATGGAGTGCGTTTCTAGCCTCATAATAGCGTCACAATGTGATATACCGGGTCATCATCTACACCCATTACTCACCTCAAGCCGGTCCCTTGATAATCAACCTCCACGGATGCAAAATTTGATCAAAATGAATAGGAATATGTCAAAATAGACTAACGGAACATAGCCTAATCGAAATAACTCAAAATACACCCAAAAATACGAAGTTGGAAAAACTCGAGGCCTAGGCCCACTTAAATTACGAAATTCACATTTCTAGAATCCTTGTCTCGCCACGAGCCCATGCATATAAAATTTACAAGAATCGGAATCTATTTGGCCCCTCAAATCGACACTTCAAGTTCACTTGGGTTTCAAGTCCTAACCACCATTTTTAACTTCAAAAACCTTTAATTATTAATGTTTAATCCATGATTTTACACTATAATGACATATTTTAGGTCCAAGAGTTTTACCTGATGAATTCCCTCAAAAGTCTCTCCAAGATTCGCCCATAATCACCTTAGTCCGAGGTTCTAATGTTCTTCCCTTTTAAATTTTGAAAACCTGCTGTTGCATTAAGCCCAGGCTGATTTCCGCTTCCGCGGCCATTTCTCCGCTTCCACGAGTCTACTTCCGCGACCTTTTGACCGCTTCTGCGATCTAACTTGAAATCCTCAGCAACCACTTCTGCGGTCATTAACCTATTCCGCGACCTCCGCTCCTGCGGGCGATCGCCCGCTTTTGCGGTCCCAACCCTTTTCCTCCTTGGCTGCTTCTACGGCTCAAATTCTGCTTAAGAGTACGCCGCCTACGCGGTCCAATGTCTGAAAATGCGGAAATCTGAAGCAAAACTCCAAAATTCCTCGTTTAACCATCCGGAAGCACCCTGGGGCCCCCGAGAACCCAACAAAAACCACCAACCTACTCCAAAACATCATACGAACTTGCTCCAATCATAAAAACACGTAATTAAACATAAAAATCATCAAATCATGGCGGATTTAGGCCTAAGTTTCAACTTTCACTTCCGAAACAATCATTCAATCAAAACCTGACCAAATGATGTCCGAATGACCTGAAATTTGCAGACATATCCAAAATCACCAAGCAAAGCTACTACAACTCCCAGAATTCTATTCTGACCCTCAGATCAAAATCTCACCTATCAACGGGGATTCGCCGAAATTCAACTTAGCCAATACAAGCCTAATTCTACACCGGACCTCCATATTCAATTCCATTTTCTCTCCCAAGTCACAAATCACCATCCGATACTAGTCAAGTCGCTGGAAATCCATTCCGAGCCCAATAATTCATAAGTCAACATCTGGTTGACTTTTTCCAACTTAAGATTTTCCTTAAAGAGACTATTGGTCTCATTTCTAACCAATTTAACCTAACACACTCAAACTCACCAAACACATATATCAACACATGGGGAAGCATAAAACGGGGATAACGGGGCTGAAATACAAAAAACGACGGGTCGGGTCGTCACACTAATTGTGTTCCTTCATGATTCAATATCAGTATTTGAGTCGATCGGGCATAATTGAATTAGTTTTTGGTTGAAAATAAGTCATATGGCCTCTTAGAAGGAAGCCTGCTTTGCAAAAAGTCAACCGAAAGTTGACTTGTGACTTAGAAGGCTCGAATTTGATTTTCGATGATTTGGTTAGCTTGGGGAGATGATTGGTGACTTGGGAGAGAAAACAGAATTGAATTTGGGGGTACGGTGTAGAATTAAGCTGGAATTGGCTAAGTTGAATTTCAACGAATTCCGGTTGATAGGTGAGATTTTGATTCGAGGGTCGGAAAGGAATTTTGAGAGTTGAAGTAGCTTTGTTAGGTGATTTTTGATATATCTGCAAATTTTCAGGTCATTCGGACGTCGTTTGTTTGAGTTTTTGATTGTATGTGCATTTCGGAAGTTCTTAAGAAATTTAGTATTGGATTTGAGGAATTTGGTGATTTTTGATGTTAATGATAGTGTTATTATGGCTCGAGCAAGTTTAAATAAGGTAATAGGTCATATAGGCGCTTCTAGTTGAGGTCCCGGGGGCCACGGGGTGTTTTCGAATGGTTGATCGGAGGTTTTGGAGTTTATTCCATAAAACATATCTGGCTTCTAATATTTCCGCTTCTGCAGAAGGAGAGTCTCTTAAGCGGTGACCGTAGAAGCGGCGGGTGAGCCGCGAAGGTGGAAATGGAGGAATAGACGTGGATCGCGGAAGCGGAAGTTGGACCGCGTAGGCGGTTACCACTGAGGGGGAAGTTAGACCGCAGAAGCGGTCTCTAGAGTTAAGTTGGACCGCGTATGCGGTCTTGTGGCCGCAAAAGCGGAGACCGCAGGAGCGGTCAGTGACCGCATAAGCAGAAATCGAGTTGGGCAGAAGGGTTAAGTCATCATTTTTCATCCGTTAGTTTTAGTCATCTTTCCACCATTGTTGAGGATTTTGAGAGCTTTTTGGAGAAAATGAAGAGGGTTATGAAGGGAACCAAAGGGAGGTAAGTTCCTTGGCCTAATTATTCACGATTATGGAAGAATTAACATGGAAACTTGGTTGAATTCATTAAATAGGGGCTAAAGTTAGGGCTTGAGTTTTTATATTTCAAATTGGAATATTATAGGTCATTTGACCACGTATTTGGGAGTTCTTGGTATGTATGAACTCGTGGTGAGATGAGGATTCCCAAAATGTAAGTTTTGTAATTTTTTGAGAAGCGAGCCTGGGGCTCGGGTTTTGCTAGTTTTGAGGTTCTTGCTATAATTCTATTGTATTTGATTGGGCATTGTTCCATTTGTATATTGTGATGTATTTGCTCCATTTTTGGCTAGATTCGACGCTCGTGGAGGCCGATTTGAGGGGTATCCTGAGGGTTTGAAACCCCGAATTTGCACATACTAGTGCTGTATTGTGGTGACTTGCACACTGGACCTGAGCGTGGGGTAGAGCACCATTGGGATTGTTACTTTGTCCGTCCCGGTTGTTGATTTTTACCGCTTGATTTAAATGTTTTGTTGTTATCGTTCTGACTTGGGCTCATTTCCATACTTGGGGCTTATTGCCGATTATTTGAAACCCTGAGATATCACATTGTGACGCTATATGAGGCAAGACACGCACTCCATGGCTAGTGCGGGGTCATATATGTGAGAAATTGTGACTCGGTTCAATCCGAGGGATGAAATTATACTATATTGTGATTGCTCGCACCCTATGTTGATGTTATCTGGGCTTGATGCCATGTTTGGGGCCTTCTGCTGACTTATAGAATCCTTTAGGGATTGATGTATCTGAGTTAGCATGATTTGCATACAATTTGAATTCAGTCCAGGGTTTTCAACACTATTTTTGCAAACTCAGGAAAATGTCTATATTTTGAAAACACAAAAGATTCTTAAATGATATGTCGGGCTGACAATCATTATCTCACTATTTTCGGGTCTGCATATTATTTCATGGAAATGGTGGTAACTATTGGCACCGTGAACTGAAATGGAAACAGTCACGCCCCAAATCTGAGGGGCATGACCGGCACTCAACCGGGTATCCCCAGTCAAGTGGACCTGGGTGCCTCTCCTGATCCCCACGCATTAACCCTCATTATTCAATGATAATTAGACAAAAGGTACCAAAATTGCAATTGAAAGAACACATGATTTCTCTCTTATAAACACACATTATGATTAATAGGTAATGTCTTCTACAAAACATACATTATGATTAACAGGGAGCGTGGTATATAAGTTTACAGCGCCCAAAACATACACCTGCACAGGTTCTAACCCACATACTACTGTCTACGGAGCCTCTAAGAGAAAGATATTACAACACTTGCCGGCGACAAGGCCCCGGCTATACCTTTACAAAGGAAACACAAGACTCCAAAATAAACCAACATGGGTGGCATGAGCCACACAAGGCCCCGGAAGGGAAGGGGCTGACCAATACAAATACCGCCGATAGATAGGGAGGAGGAGCTGCGAACGGTGGACTGGAGTGCCTGCCACGGATCCACCTACAATCATAACACGAATGTAGCACCCCCGGCAAAAGGGACGTCTGTACATTTGAATTGTACTTGCATGTATGAACAAACTCTGTCCCAAGTAAACTCAAGCCAAATTGCATATACAAGTATAGAACTGAACAACAAGAGTACAAGTACAACCATGGAGCAACAAACAAACATTTCATAAATTATGCAAGTAGTCAAACGAAGGGGCAATCAGTGCCCCACAAGTTACAAACTTTCCTGCTGTCTCCTTTCACATTTCCACATTTATCATTTCATGATTCACATTCATATCAATAGTGATATTTCATCACATTTTTCCACCATAATTGCCTCGTCCACCCTTATTACCTCGGCCACCCTTATTACCCCAACCCAAACCTAATTTCACCGTGTTGCGGCGCGCAACCCGGCCCCGCCTTACATCTTTCAATTCACAACAACAAATACAAGAAATCAACTATGGCGCATTAGTTAAAATAGATCCACAACAAGGATAATGAAATCTCACAAGTAGCAACAACAATTTGTTCATGTTCATCAAATTGGGACACAATTTGGATCATCACAATAGCTGTTCACAACTAATCACACACGTTGTTCCACAATATTTCCATTTCACTGTTCCGCATTATTTCCATTTACATTGTTCCACATTATTTCCATTTCCATTGTTCCACATTATTTCCATTTTCATTGTTCCAATTACAAGTCCCATAACTTTCACCACAAAGTGTTACCACACAATTATAAAACACAAAAGCTTCACAATGATTCTCACATGAATATCAACTATCAACAATTTCCCAACTAGCACAGGGCGATTTAATAAGGATCACAGTTAGCCATACATACCTGGAGTTGATTATTCCCTTAAACCTCTAGTCCAATTCGCCAAGCAACAAAGAAGTCAATCTAGTTCATGAGCAACACTTAGGTTTTAGAAATTTAGACTCATAGTTACTACACCAATTCCCCTTTTTAGAAGAGTTTAGAGTTTTGAAGACATGCATGAAGGTCTCATAAAGAAATTCCAAAGAAAGTGTATGGGATTCCCTTCCCAAGCTAAATTTCGAAATTTGGGGAAAATGGGTTAGGGATTTTACCTTAGAAATAAATAGAGAAGTCAATGCACCAAGGATTTTCCAAGCTCCAATGATTTTGAAAGACTAGATGATGAAGAATTCACTTTCTCTCTCAAGAACCCTCTCCCCCTCTCTCTTATTTTGATCTGAAGTGTGTTAAAAATGAGGGAGAAGATATTTTAATAAATGGTGGGTCGGGTCTAAAATTTTAGAAAAATACCAGGCGAGCTTGATCTGCGACGCAATCTACAATCGCAGAACAGACATGTGGTCGGCAGAATAGACCGCAGAAATGGCTCAAATTTCAAACCTCTCGGGTTGGGAATGTGGTGAATATGCGGTCCGCATTTGAGGTCTGCAGTCATAGAATGCACCGCAGAACTGACCTTCGAATTTACTCAGGGACAATATGCGATCACTCTGTGGTCCGCATATTGATTATGTGATCGCAGTTTTGACCGCATTTTCAACATCAATAATTGGTTGCTCTCTGATTCACTCTACGATAGGAATGCGGTCCGCATAGCTGATCTGCGACCGCATTCTGGACCGCATTTTGACAATTTTCTGGAAAAATTTTGATTTCACATTTTATAGTTCAAAACAGTAAAAAGGATCTGATCCACATAGGTAGACTCGACTCTATGAGCTGCGAACACCTGAGCACTCATTTTCACGGGGCCTTACATCCTCCCCCGCTTAAGATCATTCATCCTCGAATGAGAACTTGGGAACCAAATGAGTTTGAAAACATGATATGCAAGTTTCTACACATTTATTAACTTTCAAGTTTGTTTTAGAAAAATTTTGGCAGAGTTTCCTTTGTAATATGGACATAACCTCCTGTCAAACAATCCCCAAAACTCATTCCCTAGCATTACTACACAAACTGGCTACCTTATCACAGTTGAAAAATGCACGATCTTCATACTTGGACATATTCAACCTCTTGGTACACTCTTAACCATTTGACAGACAACATGTAATCAAATAAAGAATTAATCACGTGTACTATTAAAGTCATTTACCTATCACAAGGGTACGACAAAGTTATTCATTTCAATACAATTCCTCAATGCAAAAACTAAACATTACATAATTAAAACACCTTGATACACAGTCTCCATGCAAAACTAATTATTACTTCCATACATTACCTTACATGGGAGCACAAGAACCTTCATTACCATAAAGGACTGCACATTGTTCAAATAGTTACAACACATAAATTTTTGTTAGCACAACTTGGACAAACTATAATAGTAGGCACTTGGAAAGAGAAAGGATGATTCTTACACCTAATGGAACTCAACGCTAGCTCTCTTAGGGATAGGATTCGCATGATTATTCCTAGACTCACTCAAATAGATGGGGGTATTTCATCTTCATCTCATCTTCCATTTCCTACATGGCTTCCTCGACTTGTTGGTTCCGCCACAACACCTTAACTGAAGCAATCTCCTTGTTTCGCAACTTTCGGACTTGTCTATCCAGAATAGAAACCAGAATCTCTTCATATGATAACTCTTGTGTAACCTTGATGTCTTAAACTGGCACAATTTTAGACGGATCATGCACAACTTTCCTCAACATGGATACATGAAACACCGGGTTCACTAAGGACATTTCAGGGGGCAATTCCAACCTATACACAACTTGACCGATCCTTTGAGTGATTTGATAAGGCCCGACGTACCTAGGACTTAGTTTTCCCTTCTTCCCAAAGCGCATGACTCCTTCATAGGGGACACCCTCAAGAATACCAAATCTCCTTCTTGAAACATCAATTCTCTTCGACGCACGTCCGTATAGGATTTATGCCAACTTTGAGCAGTCTTCATCCTCTCTTGAATGACGCTTACCTTCTCCATGGACTGATGCACGAGATCTGGCCTTATTAATTCTGCTTCACCAACCTCGAACCACCCGATCGGGGACCTACACTTTCTTCTGTACAATCCTTCGAATGGGGCCATCTGGACGCTAGCATGGAAGGTGTTATTATAAGCAAACTATATAAGGGCCAGGTGATCATCCCAATTACCTTTGATATCCAAGACACATGCCCGCAACATATCCTCAAGCGTCTGAATAGTCCGCTCTGCTTGGCCATCCATTTGCGGATGAAAAGCTGTGCTGAGATTCACTTGAATGCCCAATCCTTGCTGAAATTTCCTCCAGAAGTTAGTTGTAAACTGAGCTCCTCGATCCGAAATGATAGAAAGTGGATTACCATGAAACCTCACTATCTCCTTGATATACAACCAAGCATATTGTTCTGCAGTATCGGTGGACTTGACTGGCAAAAAGTGAGCTGATTTGGTAAACCTATCCACAATTATCAAATTGAGTCGAACTTGTGCTGAGTAGGAGGTAGTACTGTCATGAAGTCCATATTGATCATTTCCCGCTTCCACATTGGTATTTCAATAAGCTGAGTCAACCCTCCCGGCCGCTGATGATCGGCCTTCACTTGCTGGCAATTCGGACATTTAGAGACAAAGTCCGCTACACTCTTCTTCATACCACTCCACCAATAGATATCCTTGAGATTGTGATACATCTTGTAGAGCCTGGGTGCACTGAATACCTAGAATGATGAGCCTCCGCCATTATCCTCTTCCAAAGATTATCCACATCTGAGACACATACATGTCATGGCACTGTAGCACACCATCATTGATGCCGAGTGAAAATGCTGAAATTTTGTTACTTAGAGCTGCCTACTTCAATTGTGCCAATGTTGGATCATAACCTATGCCACGACTGACGATTCTGCTGTATTATGCACCATAAGTTCCTCCTGATTCGAGGCCGAGATACAAACCCCAAGGCTAGCTAACTGGTGTACCTCCCGAGCTAGGAACCTCTGATATGCTCTCAAGTGAGCCAAGCTACCCATGGATTTCCAACTGAGGGCGTCGGCCACCACGTTCGCCTTCCTTGGGTGGTACAAGATTAAGCAATTCTAACCACCGCCACTGCCTCAAATTTAGCTCCTTCTGCTTGAACAAATATTGAAAACTCTTGTGGTCTGAATACACATCTACATGAACCCCATAAAGATAATGTCGCCATATTTTCAAGGCAAACACAACTGCTGCAAGCTCCAAATCATGCGTCGAATAACTCTTCTCGTGATTCATGAGTTTCCTGGAAGCATATGCTATGACCTTCTCGAGCTGCATCAGAACACACCCTAAACCAACCCTGGAGGCATCACAATAAACTACAAACCCGTCTGTGCCCTCTGTCAAGGCCAATACTGGTGCCGCAGTAAACCTTGACTTCAATTCCTGAAAACTTTACTCACAAGAGTCTGACCCCTGGAACTTGGCTGATTTCTGCATCAATTTAGTCAAAGGAGAGGCGAGGGTGGAGAATCCCTCTACAAACCTCCGATAATACCCTGCTAACCCCAAAAAGCTACGGATCTCCGTCGGGAATGTGGGCCTAGGCCAATTCTTCACTGATGCAAGTTTTGGGGGTCCACCTGAATCCCCTTAGTGGAAACAACATGACCCAGAAAATCGATGGATTCTAACAAAAATTCACAATTGGAAAGCTTGGCATACAATTGGTGATGATGCAGAGTCTGCAAAACTACTCTGAGGTCGCTGACATGATCCTCCTTGCTCCGTAATATACGAGGATGTCTTCAATGAAAACAATCACGAAGGAGTCTAAGAATGACATGAAGACCCAATTCATAAGATCCATAAAAGTTGCAGGGCATTGGTTAGCCCAAAAAACATGCCTAAGAATTCAAAGTGGCCATAATGCGTTTTGAAAGCGGTGTTAGGAATATCCTGCTCCCTGATCTTCAATTGGTGGCACCCAAACAGCAAGTCAATTTTGGAGAAGAACCTTGCACCTTGCAATTGATCGAACAAGTCATCTACCGAGGCAAAGGGTACTTATTCTTGATGGTGACTTTATTAAGCTTCCGATAATCTATAAACATCTTAAGCGACCCAACCTTCTTTCTAACAAATAGAACTGGAGCACCCCACGGCGACACACTTGGCCGGATAAACCCCTTCTCTAATCGAACTTTCAACTGCTCTTTTAATTCCCGCAACTCTGTTGGTGCCATCCTGTACGGTGGAATAGATATTGGCTGGGTATCTGGAAATACATCAATTCCGAAATCAATCTCCCTATCTGGAGGAATTCCTGGAAGCTCATCTGGAAATACCTCAAAGAACTCATTCACAACTGGCACAGACTCGGGGGCAGGAACCTTTGTAGTAGTGTCTGCCATCGGGACTAAATTATTGATACACCCCTTTCTGATCATCTAAGAAGCCTTGAGGTAGGAAATAAACCTACCCTTCGGCACAACACCATTCCCTTTCCATTCAACAACCGGCTCATTAGGGAACTTGATCCTCATGACTCTCGTCCGGCAATCAAGTTTAGAAAAGCTCGAATAGAGCCAATACATCCCCATGATTAAATCAAAATCCACCATCCCAAGCTCGATAAGGTCAACCGTGGTAACACGACCACCCACCATAACAACAAAATTCCGATAGACCCTCGCAGCTGTAATAGAATCACCAACCGGAGTTGACACAGAGAACGGCTCAAGAAGCTTCTCGGGTTCAATCCCAAAACTCAAAGCAACAAATGGAGTGACATAGGACAAAGAAGACCCCGTATCAATAAGAGCATAGAAATCAATGGTCTGCACATATAGGATACCTGTGACAACATTTGGGGAAGCCTCAGCACTCTGACGGCCACTCAATGCATAAAACTTGTTGGGGCCTCTCCTACCACGAGCTCCACCTCTGGCTACACCATGCCCTGCTGGGACTGGATCGCACACTAATGACGTAGCAACTGATGAACTGGATGGCTGAGCAAGTCCCCTACCCGTGCCCTAAGTAACATGCCTCTGTATGAAATCCCCCACACTTGGGACATATACCTCCCTATTGTCGTGGTCTCATTCCTGAATGACTGAACTGGCGCAACCTCATGTTGTCTCAACCTAGCCCCGAAGGGCTACTCTGCTGGGTACGGTGCACGGATGGCGGTGCACTAGCTGAGGACTAAGCATAAGATTGAGATGGTCCTGATGACCCTCTCCCTAGAGGTGACCTCCCTGAGTCACCCATAGACCGAGCCATGCTACTACTCTTCTTATCTGCCTGAATCTTCAACTTCCTGGCCTCTGTGTCCTGAGCAAAACCCACAATCTTCCCATAGTTCATGTCTGAATGCAAATCCGTTGTAGCAGCCTCACTTACTACCAATGGACTAAGACCCTTAATGAATCGCCAAACTCTAACCTCCATATTCGACACCAACTGAGGAGCATACTTGGACAACCTCACAAACTCCATATGATACTCTCAAACACTCATGCTACCTTGCTTAAAAACCTCAAAATCCGTGGCATGGACTGCCATGGTGTCGGCAGGAAAGAAGTGGTCCATGAAGGCATCTACGAACTCATCCCATATAGGTGGAGGTCTCCCCTCCTCACGGGAATCCTCCCACATCTCAAAACACGAACGCACAGCCCCCTTCAACGTGCATGAAGCCAATTCTACCCCTTTTATCTCTGTAGACTTCATCACTCAAAGGGTCTTGTAAATCTCATCAAGTAATTCTTGCAGATCGGCCTTTGGGTATGTGCCTGCGAACTCTGGAGGATTCAATCGCAAAAACTAATAAACTCTGGAGCTGGAGGAATCTCCTTGTCCGCTGGAGGACACAGGGGAATCATGAGATCTCTGGGCCTGGGCGGCCACTAACTGGGTCAACATACGAATAGCTCCCCTAAGGTCTCCATCAGGAATCCCGGGATCAGAAGCTGAAGCATCATCAGGATTAGGAGCTTTGGCATGAGGGATAGTAGCACCCTCGGCCATTTCTGGAACATGATTGCTTGGATTAGGAACGGATGGAGCAGGCAAATTCAGAACGGGGGAATTACTCTCACCCATGGCAGTCGACACATGATCCACAGCCGCACTGGAAGTGGCATTGACCTCTAGGCCGAGTCTAGCTTTCTTCAAAGGTGCCATCACTGGAAATTCGAAATAAAGAACGAATTGGACACAATATCACTTCACCGCACGAACTTGGAATAACAAAGAAGAGGATCATTTTTCCTAAATGCCCGTGTAGCCCCCAACTTATAGATGTGGTCGACAACACACCGATGAGAAGGTCTCTACTAGGCACGGCTCCGAGACATCCTAGGACTCCTTTAAAACCTTAGGATTTGATACCAAATTTTTCATGCCCCAATTCTAAGGGACATGGGCGGCACTCAACCAGGTATCCCCAATCGAGTGGACCTGGGTGCCTCTCCTAATCCCCACGCGTTACCCCTCATTATTCAATGATAATTAGCCAAAAGGTACCAAATTTGCAATTGAAAGAATACATGATTTCTCTCTTATAAACACACATTATGATTAACAAGGAACATTTTGTACAAAACATACATTATGATTAACAGGGAATGTGGTATACACGTTTACAGCGCCCCAAACATACACCCTTATGAACAAGTTCTAACCCACATACCACTGTCTACGGAGCCTCTAAGAAAGATAATATAACATTTGCCGGTGACAAGGTCCGGGCTATACCTTTATAAAAGGACACAAGACTCCAAAATACAGCAACATGGGTGGCATGAGCCACACAAGGCCCCGGAATGAAAGGGTATCACCAACGCAAATATCGCCGATAGATAGGGAGAAGGAGCTACCAACGATGGACTGGAGTGCCTACCACGGATCCACCCACAATCATAACACGAGTGTAGCACCCTCGACTAAAGGGACGTCAGTATATTTGAATTGTATTGGCATGTATGAACAAACTCTGTCCCAAGTAAACTCAAGCCAAATTGCATATACAAATATAGAACTGAACAACAAGAGTACAAGTACAACCATGGAGCAACAACCAAACATTTCGCAACAAATGGTGCAAGTAGTCAAACAAAAGGGCAATCAATGCCCCACAGGTTACAAACTCTCATGCTGTCTCTTTTCACATTTCCACATTTATATTTCATGATTCATATAAATAGTAATATTAGATCACATTTTTGCACTCTTATTGCCTCGTCCACCCTTATTACCTCGGCCACCCTTATCATCCCAACCCATACAATATTTCACCGTGTTGCGGCGTGCAATCTGACCCCGCCTGATAGTTTTCAATTCATAACAACAAACAACACAACAACAAATACAAGAAATCAACAATGGCACGTTAGTTAAAATAGATCCACAACAAGGATAATGAAATCTCATAACTAGCAACAATAATTTCCTCATGTTCATCAAATTGGTACACAATTTAGATCATCACAATAGTTGTTCACAACTAATCGCACACGTTGTTCCACAATATTTCCATTTCCATTGTTCCGCATTATTTCCATTTCCATTGTTCCACATTATTTCCATTTTCATTGTTCCACATTATTTCCATTTCCGTTGTTCTAATTACTATTCCCACAACTTTCACCACAAAGTGTTACCACACAATTATACAACACAAAATCTTCGCAATGATTCTCACATGAATATCAACTATCAACAATTTCACAACTAGCACAAGCCGATTTCACAAGGATCACAGTTAGCCATACATACCTGGAGTTGATTATTCCCTTTAAACCTCTAATCCAATTCGCCAAGCAATTAAGAAGTCAATGTAGTTCATGAGCAACACTTAGGTCTTAGAAATTTAGACTCATAATTACTACCCAATTCCCCTTTTTACAAGATTTTAGAGTTTTGAAGACATGCATGAACGTTTCATGAAGAAATTTCAAAGCAAGTGTATGGGGTTCCCTTCCCAAGCTAAATTTCGAAAATTGGGGTGAGAAATCAATAAAGAAATTGCACCAAGGATTTTCTAAGCTCCAATGATTTTCTAAGACTAGATGATGAAGAATTCACTTTCTCTCTCAAGAACCCTCTCTCCCTCTCTCTTATTTTTATCAGAAGTGTGTTCAAAATGAGGGAGAACTTATTTTAATAAAAGGTGGGTCGGGTCTAATATTTTAGAAAAATATCAGGCGAGCTCGATCTGTGACGCAATCTGCGATCGCAAAACAAACATGCGGTCCGTAGAATGGACCGCAGAAATGGCTCAAATTTCAAACCTCTCGGGTTGGGAACGCGGTGAATATGCAGTCCACATTTGAGTTCTGCGATCGCAGAATGCACCGCAGAACTAACCTTCAAATTTCCTTAAGGAATTTATGCGATCACTCTGCGCTCCGCATATTGATTATGCGGTCGCAAATTTGACCGCATTTCAATATCAAAAATTGGTTGCTCTCTGATTCACTCTGCGGTAGGAATGGGGTCCACATAGCTGATCTGCGACAACATTCTGGACCGCATTTTGACCATTTTTTGGAAAAATTTTGATTTCACATTTTTAAGTTCAAAATAGTAAAAAGGATCCAATCCACATAGGTAGACTCGACTCTATGAGCTGCTAACACCTGAGCACTCATTCTCACGGGGCCTTATAGAAACGGCGGTAACTATTGGCACCATGTATTTAAATGGAAACAGTGGTAACTATTGGCACCATGTATTGAAATGGAAATGGTGGTAACTATTAGCACAATGTATTTTAATGGAAACAGTGGTAACTATTGGCACTGTAAGCTATTGCGTTTGGGATGAAAGTGCCTCTCCGGAGTCTTTACACACCCCCAGTGACCGTCGTCGATGTTCAATCATATGCATGGTTGGCTCGGGATGCACGCCCCAGCGTGCTCATGTGCATTTCATTGCATTCATGCATTTACTTCTGTTTGTAATACGTTGCATGACATTTAGCACTTATATATCGTTGGCATACATACGGTTACTTGCCTTGTTGGCCAGATACCCTAGTGTTATATGTTAAGAAGTGCTGAGCCCGAGAGGCTGATGTTTGATATTGTGAGTTGATATTGAGCCAGAGAGGCGTGTTTCTGATTATTTCCTACTTGTTGAAATTACCATTGAAATTGTTGAAAAAACAAATTATAAAAGAGAATTTTGAACAGAACTTGGGATTTTTCTAAAGGGATTTTTCACAGTATTTCGGTTTTTCTCAAAAAGGGTTGTTCTCGCTTTTATAGCAGTTTGGTGTGCTCATACGTGTTTTCTTATCGCTCAGTTATTATTCTCTCTTATTACCACTGAGTTGGAAGTACTCACTTTTCTCCCTGCACCTTGCATTCAGTTGCAGGTACTGTTCACCTGAGAGCAGGTCATTAGCAGGATCGAAGACCATATTTTGGTAGTTGAGCAAGGTGACCGCCAGAGTTTGTGGCACCGCACTCCATCCTTGTATCCCGGTTTTTCCTTGTATATTTATACATTGTTGGTCCAGTAGTAGTAGTGTCCCTACTCTTTAGATGTCGTGACTTGTGACACCCCGGTCGGGCTGTATTGGTATTCATATTAATTAATGTAATAAACTTAGATTCGATCTGCTATAACTAATTAATTGTTGTAAGTGGTGTAATGGAAACGGTCTGGTTGCACTTGTCTTCACGAGAGGCGCGATCACGACCGGATTTAGGAATTGGGTCGTGACAAGTTGGTATTAGAGCCTAGGTTACTAGGTCTCACGAGTCATGAGCAGGGTTAGTAGAGTCTCACGAATTGGTACGGAGACGTCTGTATTTATCCTTGAGAGGCTGTAGAACCTTTAGGAAAGCTTCACTATCTTGGAATTCTTATCTTGTGTACTTGATTCAGCTTGAGATATAACTTTTGAAATTCCTTCAGCACATCTATATGCGCACGTGAGCGCTCAGCAGTATATGTGCCTAGATGGCTTGTGATTCACCGATCGAGGAGTAAGAGGTAATCTCTGTGTGTTCATGTTGGGCCAGTCTGGAGGACTCAAGGCCGCATAATTGCCTATGGTTTGAGCACCGAGGTGCTGATTGTGTGAGCAAGTGTTTCGAACTTATATGTTCAGTGTTGTTCTTATTAGCCTAAATGGCGGTTGGATATCCATGTGATGAGTATGTTAGTACCGTGGGGTGTATCTATGTGATCTTGGTAGGGATGAAAGAGTCTGATGAATAATAGATGAGTTGTCGAGTCTACGAATCCTATTGTGCTTTTTTGTGTTGTCCGGTTATGGGCGCGTGAAGAAAATTTCATATCTATTAGTTGTCAAGTAAAGTATATTCCATGTGGCAGTATGAGTATAGACTCAGAAAGACTAAATGCCTTGTGTATTACGTGTATGATGGTGGAAGGTATGTGTTGTATTTTGAAGTATTGAGACGCTTAAGAAAGTGGACTCAGCTGATATGGAAATGAATGCGAAGTTTGCAGAGAATATCAGTGGTAGATGTTCTGCTTATTCCCAAAATTGTAAATGACTTGAGTTTAATTCTCTCTATAATGTTGTGATTTCATTAGAGTACAATTATTAGGATTGTTAAGCATGTCCTGGTATATGGCTTCGAGCCAAGTTCGGGAGGTTTCTACAGATTAGCTGATTGCACTTTTGTATGCTATGATTTGTTCTATTTCAAGGTATGTTGGCGGATTAGGTTTGATCGTAAGAATTGTGCCAAGAATTGCGCGTGTGAAGGAAAATTTTAATAAGGGATACATGGTGCTTCGTAGATGTGAAGAAATACTAGGATGTTTGAAACATCTGTTGATAAAGAATGCTCAGTGTGTAGGGAAGGAAATGGTTGTTTAAATTTGTATGATATCATGTTCTGCGGTGTCATAATACTAATAAGGCATGAGTGGTTCTGTTCGTGAAGGCAGGTAAATTTTAGTTGCTCAAGAGTGAATGACTCTCGAGATTGGTTTTATTGTGTCCAAGATTTTGCATTTAACAATCAGGTGTCATAAGTTTATGTATGTGGCTAGAGACTTTGTTTTCATTAGAAAAGATCAAGACTTGTGGTATTTTATGTTAATCATGGGATTCTACATATCTGTATTCGAAAGGTAATTGTAACAAATTCAGATTCGCATGAAGTTCTTCAAGGTAAAGCATTCTGGAATATTGTATTTCTGGGAAGCGTTCGAGAGGGTATTCAGTGGCCTAGGGTCATACGTGTGAGTCTCGTGTGGTAACCTGAGTCGAGGTATTGTGGTGCTACAGCAGGGAGAAATATCAAATTTATGATGTGTCATGAAGGAAATTAGATAAATGGATAGCTTGATAATAAACCAAATCGTTATGGTAAGGATATGATTAATTCTTGTATGTGTGTGAGGTAATGAGTCTTACAGGGATTGCGCAGCAAAGCTTGTAAGCGTTGGCAGCTTGATTAACTTGGTCTGGATAGAAGGACTCAGTCCTGGCAGTTTAGCTTGTGCAATAGAATTGGGAGAAAGAGTTCTTGATGTGTTTTACCATGGTCTGAAGATGGGCATGTTATCCTGGTGTGGAATGGTCTATGTTCTAAGATATGGAGAATTGAGAATTGCGTTTTCAAGGCTTTGGTTCAATTCATAATGGGGAAACACTAAACTCTTGAGCAGCACGGACAGCTTCAGGTGAGTAAAGAATCGATCTTCAGATGATTAAGGTGATGTAAATTGATGAAACGTCAATAATATTGCGACATTTTCTTGTTGGATCGACTGCAGATATTTGAGTTGTTGACGGCACAGGAAATTTTGAATATCTTTCGTGGTATGACTGGATACTTGATGTGTGTTATGTATTCGTACGGCGGAGTGTGGGATCAGGCATAGTGATTCATGTGTTATATTTGTTGGATACTAGAAGTTCTTGTGATCCGACCATGCGGTGGTTGTGGGTCGTGTGAATCAACATCGTCTTGTAGTTGTTGGAAACTGGAGGTCCGACTGGATTTTTCTTTATTTGGTATGTTAAATTTGGGTTGTGATATTAGATTGCAGACTGGTTGTTCCAATATCAAGTTGTCTAGACTAATGTGTTATGGTCTATGTCGGAAAAAGGGGGCACAGGTTGCGTGGTAACGTGCATTGAACTATTGTTCTAGCAGAGGCTGTATTCCAAGGACCAGCGGACGGTTGGTAAGTATTGTTTTGTTAATTGGGCCTTCGTGGCAGATATCAGTGCAGAGGTTTCTACCATGGATTAAGTTGTGGTATTGAGGGTCTTTTCAGATGCATTTCTTGCAGCCTGGCATAAGGCTATATGTGTTTATTGTAATGAACAGATTGGGCTCGATATGCATCTCCTTTTGTGAAATATATATGTCGATCGAGTGACACGCCGCCACATGTATGCTATCTGGATCGGGTTGCGTGCCGCAATAGTGTGATGTGGAGAATAGTTTTCGATATGATACCTTGTATGCCTTGCTTCACCGTGGGTGTGATGGATTTCTTGGCTTCAGACCTCAATTTGTGCGTGGCTGTCTGTGTTGAGCATGGTGACTTGAGGTGCTTCATGGGTAATAGTGTTTGGAAAGAATCTTGCGATGTGTCAAGGCCACGTGGCAACGTGATGTTATGACCTTTCGAGGAGGATTCAGGTACTCTATTTCTATGATGTGAGATGGGATCTCAGTTCTGTGTTGTGATCATATGGAGGAATTTGAATTACAGCTCTTTCGTTTGAGACAGTTGTCATGGCTCTAGTGTGTTTAGATCATTTCTTATTGGTGCCTGTGTTGGGCACTGTTGTGGCTTATGTCGGTTTTGAGATGTCATATCACCAGAGTGGCATGATGTAGTTGAGATGATCGTTGGAGTCATTAATGAGTATGAGCATATTTGATTTCAGCTTGTTATAAAGGTAATATCATGGTTTGGCTCCAAAATCGGTTGTAGTATCAATCAGAAAGGGAATGGACTCATGGATGGGTAGTCGAGAGATAGGTTCATCTTATCGCGTGTTTCAGTTGTCATTGGCAGTATACGAAAGCGTTGCAATAAGACTTTAGCTAAATAAGAGGTTCTCTATTGGTATTGAGTACTGAGGGAAACTGTTGTGGATAGAGACTGTCGTTCGAGTGTTGGAATGTGTGGTATATTGCATGAATTCACCTGAGGTTGCAAGTGTGGGTTATTACAGCTGGTTTGGGTTAATTCTAAGAATAGACGTGGGGTTCTGATCTGGTGCACAATTTTGGGAAGTGCAGTGTGGTTTATGGTTTGGATGGACTCTGAAATTCCGGCTATGTTGTGTTATCAGACCTATGTGAGATAGGGTGACGTGAGATCACCCCGAGTATGTGCTTTGTAAGGTCATTCACCTATTGGGATACTTCTAGTACAACTCTTGGTATGCTCGAGGATGAGCGTTTGTTTAGGTTGGGGAGGATGTGACGACCCGACCCGTCATCCTATGTGTTACTACTCCGTTTCCCCTTATTGTGTTGCTTCATATTTCAATATCAGTAATTGAGTCGATCGGGTGTAATTGAATTGGTTTTTGGTTGAAAATAAGGCACATGGCCTATTGGAAGGAAACTTTTTTGGAAAACGTCAACCGGAAGTTCACTTGTGAGTTAGAAGGCTCGGATATGATTTCCGATGATTCGGTTAACTTCGGGAGATGATTGGTGACTTGGGAGACAAAATGGAATTGAATTTGGGGGTCCGGTGTAGAATTAGGCTTGAATTGGCTAAGTTGAATTTTTGCGAATTCCGGTTGATAGGTGAGATTTTGATCCAAGGGTCAGAATGAAATTCTAAGAGTTGCAGTAGCTTCGTTAGGTGATTTTGGATATGTCTGCAAATTTTCAGGTCATTCGGACATCGTTTGGTTGGGTTTTTGATTGTATGCGCATTTCGGAAGTTCTTATGAAATTTAGGGATTTGAGGAATTTGGAGATTTTTTATGTTAATGATAGTGTGCTTATGACTCGAGCAAGTTTAAATAAGGTAATAGGTCATGTCGATGCTTCTTGTTGAGGTCCAGGGGGCCTCGCGGTGTTTCCGTATGGTTGATCGGAGGTTTTGGAGTTTATTGCATAAAAACATATCTGGCTTCTGGTATTTCTGCTTGTGCGGAAGGAGAGCCTCTTAAGCGGTGACTGCAGAAGCGGCAGGTGAGCCGCGAAGGCGGAAATGGAGGAATAGGCATGGATCGCGGAAGCAGAAGTTGTACCGCGTAGGCGGTTACCGCTGAGGCGGAAGTTTGACCGTAGAAGCGGTCTCTAGGAGTTAATTCGGTCTGTGTAAGCGGTCTTGTGGCCACAAAAGCGGAGACTGCAGGAGCGGTCAGTGACCGCGTAAGTGAAATCGAGCTAGGAAGAAGGGTTAGGTTATCATTTTTTATCTGCGAGTTTTAGTCGTCTTTCCACCATTATTGAGGATTTTGAGAGATTTTGGGAGCAAATGAAGAGTGTTTCAAAGGAAATCAAAGGGAGGTAAGTTCCTTGGCCTAATTATTCGAGATTATGGAAGAAGTAACATGGAAACTTGGTTGAATTCATTGAAAAGGGGCTAAAGTTAGGGCTTGAGTTTTGATATTTCAAGTTGGAATTTGATAGGCCATTTGAGCTCGGATTTGGGAGTTCATGGTATGTATGAACTCGTGGCGAGACGGGGATTCCGGAGATATAAGTTTTGTAATTTTTTGAGAAGCGAGCCCAGGGCTCAAGTTTTTCTAGTTTCGAGGTTCTTGCTATAACTCGATTGTTTTTGATTGGGCATTGTTCCATTTGCATATTGTGATATATTCACTCCGTCTTTTGCTAGATTTGATGCGCGTGGAGGCCTGTTTGAGGGGCAATGGTGTAGCGAGCTTGAGATTCTGCCGGTTCAAGGTGAGTAATATTTGGGAATTGTATCCTGAGGGTTTGAAACCCTGGATTTGAACATCCTAGTGCTGTATTGTGGTGACTTGCACGCTGGACCTGAGCGTGGGGTAGAGCACCATTGGGATTGTGACTTGGTCCGTCCTGGTTGCTGGTTTTTGCCGCTAGATTGTAAATGTTTTGTTGTTATCATTATGACTTTGTCTCATTCCCATACTTGGGGCATATTTCAGATTATTTGAAACCCAGGTATATCACATTGTGACGCTATATGAGGTGAGACACGTACTCCATGGCTAGTGCGGGGTCATATATATGGGAAATTATGACTCGGTTCAATCCGAGGGATGATATTATACTATATTGGTGATTGCTTCGCACCCAATATTGATGTTATCTAGGCATGATGCCATGTTTGGGGACTTGTGCCGAGTTAAAGAATCCTTTAGGGATTGATGTATTAGAGTTATCATGATTTGCATACTATTTCAATTCAGTCCAGTGTTTTTAATACTATTTTTGCAAACTCAGCCAAAATTCTATGTTTTGAAAATAGATAAGATTCTTAAATGATATTTTGGGATGATGATCATTATCTCACTATTTTATGGACTGCATATTATTTCATGGAAATGGTGGTAACTATTGGCATCATGTATTGAAATGGAAACGGTTGTAACTATGGCACCGTGTATTGAAAATGAAACGGTGGTAACTATTGGCACCCTGTATTGAAATGGAAATGGTAGTAACTATTGGCACCGTGTATTGTAACGGAAATAGTGGTAACTATTGGCACTGTATGATATTGCGCTTGGGCTGAATGAGCCCCTCCGGAATCTGTACACACCCCTAGTGAGCACCGTCGACGTTAAATCATATGCATGGTTGGCTCGGGCTACACGCTGCAACATATTCATGTGCATTTCATTGCATTCATGCATTTACTCCTGTTTGTACTACGTGGCATGACATTTAGCACTCATATATAGTTGGCATACATACGATTACTTGCCTTGATTACCAGTTACCCTCGTGTTATATGTTAAGGGTGCTGAGCCCGAGAGGCTGATGTTGGGATATTGTGAGTTGATATTGAGCCCGAGGGGCAAGTTTCTGATACTTTCCTACTTGTTGAAATTACCTTTGAAATTGTTGAAACAACATATTTTCAAAAGAGAATATTTAATAGAACTTGGGATTTTTCTAAAGGGATTTTTCCCAGTATTTCGGTTTTTCTCAAAAAGGGTTGTTCTGGCTTTTATAGCAGCTTGGTGTGCTCATATGTCTTTTCTTATCGCTCAGATATTATTCTCTCTTATTACCACTGAGTTGGAAGTACTCACTTTACTCCCTGCACCTTGCGTGCAGTTGCATGTACTGTTCACCCGATAGCGGTTCATTAGCAGGATCGAAGACCATATTTTGGTAGTTGAGCAAGGTGACCGCCAGCGTTCGTGGCAGCGCACTCAATCCTTGTATCCCGATTTTGCCTTGTATATTTATACATTGTTGGTCCAGTAGTAGTAGTGTCCCTACTCTTTAAATGCTCATGACTTGTGACACCCCGATCGGGCTGTATTGGTATTCATATTAATTAATGTCAAAAATTTAGATTCGATCAATTATAACTGATTAATTACTGTAAGTGGTGTAATTGTAACGGTCTGGCTGGCCTTGTCTTCACGAGAGGTGCCATCACGACCGGATTTGGGAATTGGGTCGTGACATCGTGCCACCACCGCCGGAACCGCCTCTATTGAAATCCTCCCTCTCCGCCGCTGTTGAAGTCGTCGTGCCACCACCACCGCTGCCACTATTCGCCGGAGCACCACCTTGTTAGATTTTTAATTCTATTTTTCATCTACCAATGTTAGTAATCTACCTTATTAGCTTTTTAATTTATAATTTTTGGTATATAAATTTATGTAATTGGTTAGTGTTTTTGTCTATTTAGTATTAGAATTTTGTATAAAATAAGAAGTTAAGGTAGAAATTAGGAACTACCTTAAATTATGAATTTATGGTTCTTAATAGAACTCAAATTAATGTATTAAACATTTTGGATACGAATTGAAATTTTAGGATACGAATGAACTAATTTAGTTTGTTCTTGCTTTATTTAAATAGATGGAACATCGTTCTTGTATGTACAATAGGAATTGTCCTAATCGGCGGGGATTGGGGGAGGATTTTGTAGAAAGGGTTGAGGACTTTACTAGACATGTGATGCCACTTCCGCCATACATAAAAGAAGGAGTAATTAGGTTCCCTTGTGTTAAGTACGACTGTATGAAGTTTGGAAAACCGGAGGAAGCTAAGGTTCATCTTTATAGGAAAGCTTGTATAGCGAATTACTTTGTGTGGACTAATCATGGAGAGATGGATGGTAGCCGTGGGATATTTCATAACATGGTTGTTGGTGAAAGTAGTAGGTGGAGGGAGAATAGAAATAGTGATTCCAGAATTCATGATATGGTTGAGAATGCTTTTGGAATTCACTTTGGGGGTGAGCCCAACGAAAATATTGAACATACTCCTAATGATGAAGCAAGACATTTTTATAAAAAGTTAGAGGAAGCTAGTCGTCCACTACTTAAAGGACGTCCTCACTCTGAGTTGTCTGTTGCAGTTAGATTACTAAGAATCAAATTTTATTGGAATATTTCTCAAGCAACCATGGATTCTTTCATTGACCTTATGCGTGAACTAGTTGATGAGGAAATCGAATTACCTGGTGATTTCTATAAGGCAAAGAGATTAGTTTCTAAGATAGGACTTTTGTCAATGAGAATTGATTGTTGTGAAGATGGTTGCATATTATATTATAAAGATGATGAAAATTTAAGATATTGTAAATTTTTCTAAATGTCTCATTTCAAGAGGCTTTCCAGCGGGAAAATGGTCGCTATCAAGGCGATGCATTATTTACCTTTTATACCTAGTCTAAAGATGTTATATGCGTCGCTGAGTTCTTCTCCTCATATGAGATGGCACTTTGAAAATAGAAGACCACCTGGTGTTATGTGCCATCCTTCAGGTGTAGAAGCTTGGAAGCACTTTGATAGGACATATCTAGATTTTGCTAGTGAACCAAGGACCACTTAGTTAGGTCTGTCTGTGGATGGCTTCACACCTTTTTCTACATATGCAACACCATATTCATGTTGGCCTTTCTTTCTTACACCTTATAATCTACCACCCGAGTTATGCATGACAAGTCCATATATAATCTTAAATTGTAATCCGAAAAGTTTTATAGATGTATATTTGCAACCTTTGATTGATGAGCTAAAACAATTGTGGTACGATGGTGTTGAAACATATGACATATAACCAAGCAGAATTTTAATTTGCGTGCTAATTTAATGTGGACAATTAATGATTTTCCTGCGTATGGAATGTTGTATGGGTGGATGACTGCTGGGAAGCTAGCTTGCCCTTACTGCATGGAAAATATTAAAGCGTTCACTTTGAAACATGGCTGAAAGAAATTTTGGTTTGATTGTCATCGTCAATTCTTGCCTGAGGGTCTAAATGTTGAATGTAGAATTACAAAGGTCCTATGGGAAAGTTTTCTAAGTGCAACAATGCAGAATTATGAAAGATCCTATGCGCATGTTTTCTAAGTGCAGAAAATACAGGAATTATGAAAGATCCAATAAGCATGTTTTCTAAGTGTAGAAAATGCAAAATTATGAAAGATCCGATAAACATGTTTTCTAAGTGCAGAAAATGCAGAATTATAAAAGATCTTATAGGCATATTTGCTACCCCATCACATGCATTCATTCCCCCATCCCTTTCCACTATACACCCCAATAGTTATAACAAAATTATTACATATTGATTGAATCAGAAGGAAAGTAAATATTACATCAGCGATTACAGCTACATCTAAATAGCCTAATTTAGACTCATAGTCCAACAATATGAGATACACCAACTTCCAGGATCAGATTTCCAAAAGGCTTTCTCGTATTTGGGGTGTGTCAGAGTTCCCAGGAGCCTCAAAGGGATTCAGGGCAGTGCTTAAATCCCAAACACACTTCAGAATCAAGAACATAATGGAGTGCGGAAAGGACAGCTCTCAAATGTTCAAGTTTAGAGGGAACTAAAGGTATTAAGGCAAGGCTCAAAAGAGAAGGGTAGAACTTAAGATTATAGGAATAGGTGTAAGGGCACAACGGGGAGGGAATTAAGGAGAGACAGGGCAAGCTAGTGGTCATGCCAGCAATTAGGATGCTGGCACACCTCTGACCAGCCTTCAAAGTAAACCCCTTGGTTCCTTAGTCAATGAATGATCTGCTTCTGCGCCTCTTCATACTTTTCGCTAGCTAAGCGACCTCGTCTCACCACCCCGAAGCATATAGATCCACCCGATAGATGAACACTCAAACCGAACTCGCCGTCGGCATTAAGAGTTAGGATCCATTGTAGATCAAGCCAAGGCCTGGACAATAATTAGGGTAGTGTCAAGCCAAGAGCTTAACTCAGCACGCAGAAGGGAATATGGGTAGAGGATTCACAACATAAATAGAAGCAAAGAAAGGAGATATGGAGCACAAATTATAGCATGTACACAGTAAAGTAAATAAGGAGTCTGAAACTGTAAAGTAGACATATAGGGGTGAGGCAGAATATTTTAACAAAGGACATACCAATTTCAAAAAAGTAAGTAAGCAAAAGTGGACTTGAAAGAGCCAAATTGCAAGAAAACAGTTCCAAGGATCTCATAAAGAAGCAGAATGTTGAAAGAGTATTGCACTCAAAGTAGTGTGCGAGATTAAGGTTGTGGGCATTGTCGGGAATTGGAATTAAAATGGAAATATTGATGTACGGAAAAAATTTATAAAACTCGCAATATTTTGATAATTTTGATTTAAGTTGCTAACAGAATGTGATGACCATCACTTGTTTTATTAGTCATTTCGAGCTTCAGGGGTCCTTAAAACTTCACTATTAGTTGCCTCGATTTGTGTGCACAGTCCGGGCGCGAAGCCTGAAAATTGTTTTTGTCGATATATATGAATTATGTGAAAAATTTGAAGAATTTTGATATTAGTATTGATAAAGTTGACATTAATCAACATTTTTGGTAAACGGACCCGGACTCGTGATTTGATGGTCTCGGAAGGTCCGTAGAAAAATATGGGACTTGGGCGTATGCCCGGAATCAATTTCCGAGGTCCCAGGCCCGAGGAAGGAATTTTACTGTGAAATTTGTGTTCTAAAAATGCTTAAGGAAATAAAAGTAAAATTTGATCAGAAAGTAATGGTATCGGGCTCGTATTTTGGATTCGAGGCTCGGTACCGGTCATATATGTTGATTAAGAGCTTCCTGTAAAGTTTTTTTGAAAACGGACGTCGTTTGACGTGTTTCAGCCTTGAATTGGAATATTTGAAAGTTTATGAAAAATTGAAAGACTTCTTGGGATTTAAGGCTAAATTCTTGGATTTTGATGTTATTTTGGCAATGTAATCTTTTGAGCAAGTTTGTATGATGTTATTGAGTTAGTGTGCATATTTGGTTTGGATCCTCGAGGGCTCGGGGGTGTTTTACAGGTGGTTCGGAGTGTTTTTGGACTTGGGAAATCTGGCATATTTGTTGCAATTTATGCACAGACATTTCCTTCTTCGAACGCGGACATACCTCGTGTTTGCTATGCAGCCTGCCTTCTCTTCTTCACGTTCGCGGACTCCCCTCACGTTCGCGATGCCCAGTGATCCCCTTCTCTTCGCGGTCGCGGATGTCCTTTGCATTTGCGTATAAGCCGCACAAGACCCCTGCCCTTTTCCCTACACGTTCGCATGTGGGCTTGTGAACCCCTTCCATTTTCCTCTACGCGTTCGCATACATACATCACGAACGCGATTCCCAGAAAACCACAAACCTTCGTGAACGCAACCTTATGCCGTGAACGCGATGAACAAAGTTCTGCCCAACGATTTTAAGTTCTGAAAAAACTGAACAGAACGGGATTAAATCCCATTTCTCAAAACTCTCTCTTCTTCAACACCATTTTTGGGCGATTCTTCATCAAACCTCTTGGGTAAGTATTGTGTAACTCCTTTTCTTCATTTCTCTTCAACATAAATCAAATTTTTAGGCCGTAACATGTGAAAATAGGTAGAAAATTAGAGAATAGGTTTAGTTAGGGTTTTCATATAAATTGTGATTTAGACCTCGTTTTGGGGTCGAACTTAAGAACAAATTGTATATTTGTACTCATGGATGAATGGGTTGTCGGAAATTGGTTCGAACCTCGTGTTTTGACAATGTGGACCCGGGGTCGATTTTAACTATTCCGGGAAGAATGTTGTAAAATCTATATTCAGCCATTTGGATTACTTGGTTAAGTAGTATTTATGACGTTAAATCAATTGTGTATAGATACAATTGAATTTGAGCCAAATTAAAAAGGAAAGGGCATCGCTTATGGATTGAATTTGCGGTAAACCTTCCAGATAAGTGTTTGATCAATCCTAGCTTGATGGAATAGGAGTTGAGTCTATATGCTAATTGCTATGTGTGGAGTCCGACGTATAGGCATGGTGACGAGTATCTATACATTGGGGGTCGATCATGATCGTGAGTCTTAAATTGATTAAATTTAATCTTATGTGGTTATATGAAAGGAATTATTATTATTGGTTTCATACCGATACTATTTATATTGTTGATTTAAAAGATTATTGGTTTCATACCGGTCATATTTATATTGTTGAAATAAAAGATTATTTGTTTCATACTGATATATATATATATATATATTCATACTGATATATATATATATATATATATATATATATATATATATATATATATATATATATATATATTAATATTATTGGCTGTCTGCTGTTAAAATATATAATGATTATTGTTATTGGTCATAGTTGCCTGTGACAAAGAAGAGTGATTATGCATGATGGGTCTTTCCGTGCCTCGAGAGTGTAAGAGTAAAAGTACGATGGGTGATGTCGTACATCTTAATTGCTTATTTGGTGAGAACGATAGTAAAAGTATGATGGGTGATGTCGTACATCTTAATCGATTATTTGGTAAGAACGAGAGTAAAAGCACGATGGCTGGTGCCGTGCAGATTTTGATTTACCCGCCCTCATTAATTGAAGTTCATTTATTATGCACTTGTATTACATTTTGTTGCTATCCTAGAGCATTGTTTTCCATTCCCAAATATTTAATGTATGCTTCCTGTTATTTTTGTTGTACATATATTTGAACTGTACTGGTTTATGTGAGTGTCTGGTCCTAGCCTTGTCACTACTTTGCCGGGATAGGTCGGGTACTTACAAGCATATGGGGCCGGTTGTGCTGATACTACACTCTGCGCTCTTTTTGCGCAGATTCAAGTTTTGGACAGCAGCAGCAGCAGTAGTGCAGCTGTTAGCTTTTGATAATCGAGACAGCGAGTAGCCTTGCAGGCGTCCGTAGGACGCGGCGTCTCCTCTATCTTTATTTTTAGATTGTTATCTCATATATTTGAGACAAACAATATTCTATTTCTATCAGACGGTTGTGTGTATTATTCTTAGAAGTTCGTGAGTAATGTGACACCAGTTCTTGGGTAGTGTTTTATGTTGGAATTTCAGTATCACATCTAGTAAAATTTGTTAAGTCTTCCACTAAATTTATTTATTCCGCTTAAATTTTAATATTGTTGATAACAGGTTTGAATAAGAATTGTTAAAAAATGGAAACATAAGTTTGAGTTGGCTTGCCTAGCTCCTATTAGTAGGCGCCATCATGACCCCGATGGTGGGAAATTCGGGTCGTGACAAGTTGGTATCAGAGCCTGAGGCTGCATAGGTCTCACAACTCACGAACAAACTTAGTAGAGTCTAAGTGATCGGTACAGAGACGTCTGTATTTTTCCCCCAGAGGCTACAGAGTTAGGAAAATTTCACTTTCATTCTTTCATATCGTGCAAAATTGTTCTTCAAATGCTAATTAAATTTCTACTCTAATCTTCCATAGATGGCAAGAACACGCACTTCCTCATCTAATGATCAAAATCCCGAGGCCCTAGTAGCAGCTCTAGCTAGGGGCAGAGGCCGAGGTCGAGGTCGTCCTAGAGGCCGAGGTCGAAGTCATCCTAGAGGCCGAGGTAGGGGCAAATCTCAGCCCCGAGCAGCAGCACCGGTGGCGGAGCCTCAGATTAATGCTGAGGAGGTTCCGGCCCCACCTGATCTAGTGGGTTTTACGGAGGGTATTTCTAGAGCGGGTTTGCTTCCAGCATTGCCAAGCACTTCTCAGGCTGGAGGAGATAATCAGACTACTGCTACAGGCACTTCGGAGCCACTAGCTCCCCAGGTTAAAGTTCCAGTGGTTCAGCCAGTTATGGAAGTTCAGCCAGGCATAGTGACTCAGTTTGGTGAGGGTGCTGCCATGTCCGCCGATGCTTTATGGAGATTGGACAAATTCACCAAACTCTTTACCACTACATTCAGTGGTACTTATTCAGAGGATCCCTAGGACTTCATATATAGCTGCCATGAGGTCCTCCGGACTACGGGTATTGTGGAGACCAATGGTGTTGACATTGCCACTTTTCGTCTATCTAGATCCGCGAAGACTTGGTGGAGAGACTACTATTTATCCAAACAAGCAGGGTCGCCATCTTTGACTTGAGACCAGTTTGCAGGATTATTTTTGGAGAAGTTTCTCCCAGTGACTCAGATGGAGGCTCTTCGCAGGCAGTTTGAGCGCCTTCAGCAGGGCTCGATGTCAGTTACACAGTATGAGACCCGGTTTATTGATCTAGATCGGCATGCCATTGTCATACTCCCTACCGATAGAGAGAGGGTAAGAAGGTTCATCACTTGTTTGAGAGGTGGAGAATGTGACGACCCAAAGGGTCATAATTGGTTTTATTAGTCATTTCGACATTAGAGGTCTTGAAAAGCTCACTATTAGATGTCTCGATTTGCGTGCGCAATCCGGGCGCAAAGCCGGAAAATTGTTTTTCTTGATATATATGAATTAAGTGAAAACTTTGAAGAATTTTGATATTTATAATGATAAGTTGACTTTGGTCAACATTTTTGGTAAAAGAACACGTGATTTGACGGTCTCGGAAGGTCCGCAGAAAAATATGGGACTTGGGCATATGCCCGGAATCAAATTCCGAGATCCCAGGCCCGAGAAAAGTATTTTTCCGTGAAATTTGTGTACAAAAAATGCTTAAGGAAATGAGAATGAAATTTGATCTGAAAGTAATGGTATCGGGCTAGTATTTTGGTTCTGACGCCCGGTACAGGTCATATATGTTGTTTAAGCGCTTGCTGTAAAGCTTTGTTAAAAACGGACGTCGTTTGACATATTTCGGCCTTAAATTGGAAATTTGAATGTTTATGAAAAATTGAAAGATTTCTTGGGATTTAACGCTAAATTCTTGGATTTTAATGTTATTTTGGCGATTTAATCGATCGAGCAAGTTCGTATGATGTTATTGAGTTAGTGTGCATATTTGGTTTGGAGCCCCAAGGGCTCTTGAGCGTTTTGGAGGTGGTTCGGGGTGTTTTTGGACTTGGGAAATTGGCAAATTTGCCGCAATTTTTGCACAGACATTTCCTTCTTCGCTAATGCGGACATACCTCGCGTTTGCGATGCCCAGCCTCTTCTTCGTGTTCGCGGACGCCCCTCGCGTTCGTGATGCCCAGTGACACCCCCTCTCTTCGCAGACTTGGATGTCCTTTGCGTTCGCATATAAGCCGCACAAGACCCCTGCCCTTTTCCCTACGCGTTCGCGTAGGCCAGTTGTAAACCGCTCCCATTTTCCTCTACGCGTTCCCATACGTACATCGCGAACGCGATGCCCAGAAAACCTCAAACCTTCGCAAACGCGAGCCTATGTTGCAAACGCGATGAATAAAGTTCCACCCAATGATTTTAAGTTCTGAAAAACAGAACAGAACGGGATTAAATCCCATTTCTCAAAACTCTCTCTTCTTCAACACCATTTTTGGGCGATTCTTGGGCGATTCTTCATCAAACCTCTTAGGTAAGTATTGTTGAACTTATTTTCTTCATTTCTCTTCAACATAAATCAAATTCTAAGGCCTAAACATGTGAAAATAGGTAGAAAATTAGAGATATGGGTTTAGTTAGGGTTTTCAAATAAATTGTGATTTAGACCTTGTTTTAGGGTCGATCTTAAGAACAAATTGTATATTTTGACTCGTGGATGAATGGATTGTCGGAAATCTTTTTGAACCTCGTGTTTTGACCATGTGGGCCCGCGGTCGATTTTTACTATTCCGGGCAGAAAGTTGTAAAATATATATTCAGCCATTTGGATAATTTGGTTAAGTAGTATTGATGATATTAAATCAATTTTGTATAGATATAATGAAATAGGAGACAAATTCGAAAAGAAAGGGCATCACTTAAGGATTGAATTTGCGGTAAACCTTCAAGGTAAGTGTTTGATCTATCATAGCTTGAGGGAATAAGAGTTGAGTCTATAAGCTAATTGCTATGTGTGGAGTCCGACGTATATGCATGGTGACGAGTATCTATACGTCGGGGGTCGAGCATCACTGTGAGTCTTAAATTGATAAAATTTTAAGAATCTTATAAGGTTATATGAAAGCAATTATTATTATTGGTTTCATACCGGTAATATTTATATTGTTTATTTAAAAGATTATTGGTTTCCTACCGGTAATATTGATATTGTTGAAATAAAAAATTATTGATTTCATACCGGTAATATATATGTGTGTATATATATATATATATAATATAGTTGATTAATTATTATTGGTTTTCTGCTGGTAAAATATATAATGATTATTGTTATTGGCCATAGTTGCCGGTGACAAAGAAGAGTGATTATGCACGATGGGTCTTTCCATGCCTTGAGATATATATTACAATGATTATTGTTATTGGCCATAGTTGCCGGTGACAAGGAAGAGTGATTATGCATGATGGGTCTTTCCGTGTCTCGATATGAGAGTGTGAGAGTAAAAGTACCATGGGTGATGTCGTACATCTTAATTGATTATTTGGTGAGAACGAGAGTAAAAGTACGACGAGTGATGTTGTACATCTTATATGATTATTTGGTAAGAACGAGAGTAAAAGGAAGATGGTTGATGCCGTGCAGATTTTGATTTACCCGTCCTCATTAATTGAAGTTCATTTATTCTGCACCTGTATTACATTTTGTCGCTACCCTAGAGCATTGTTTTCCCTTCCCAAATATTTAATGTATGCTTCCTGTTCTTTTTGTTGTATATATATTTGAACTGTACTGGTTTATGTCAGTGTCTGGTCTATCCTTGTCACTACTTCGCCGAGATAGGCCGGGCACTTATCAGCACATGGGGTCGGTCGTGTTGATACTACACTCTGCGCTCTTTTTGCGCAAGTTCAGGTTTTGGAGAGCAGCACCAGCAGTAGTGCGGGTGTTAGCATTTGATCATCGAGACACCGAGGTCGCCTTGCAGGCGTCTTCAGGACCCGGCGTATCCTCTATCTTTATTTTCAGTATGTTATCTCATATATTCGAGACAAAAATTATTTTATTTCTTTCAGACGGTTATGTGTATTCTTAGAAGTTCGTGAGTATTGTGAAACCAGTTCTTGGGTAGTGTTTTATGTTGGAATTTCAGTATTGCATCTAGTAAAATTTGTTAAGTCTTCCGCTAAACTTATTTATTCCGCTTAATTTTTAATATTGTTGATAACAGGTTTGAATAAGTATTTTTTCTTTAAAATGGAAACATAAGTTTGAGTTGGCTTGCCTAGCTTCTATTAGTAGGCACCATCACGATCCCGATGGTGGGAATTCTGTAAGAAGGGCAAGCTTAGCCCTAGGTTTATTAGCCGATTCGAGATAATTGATCGAGTGGGAAGGGTGGTTTATAAGCTTGCTTTGCCACCTAATTTATAAGCTGTGCATCCATTGTTTCATGTGTCCATGCTTCGGAATTATCACGGCGATCCATCGCACGTATTAGATTTCAGCACAGTCCAATTGGACAAGGATCTGTCTTATGAGGATGAGCCATTGCCTATATTGGACCGGCAGGTTTGGCAGTTGAGGTCGAAGAGTTTTCCCTCTGTGCGTGTTCATTGGAGGTGTCAGCCTCCTGAGGCATTGACCTTGGAGTCCGAGTCTGACATGCGGAGCCGTTATTCACATTTATTCCCTGACTCAGGTACTTCTTTCTTTTGTCTGTTCGAGGACGAATGATTGTTTTAGAGGTGGAGAGTGTGATAACCCGGGTTATCACTTGTTTTATTAGTAATTTTGAGCTTGAGAGGTCTTGAAAACCTCACTATTAGTTGTCTCGATTTGCGTGCGCAGTCCTGGCGCGAAGCGGGAAAATTTTTTTTGTTGATATATATGAATTATATGAAGAATTTTGGTATTAATATTGATAAAGTATATTTTGGTCAAAATGTTTGGTAAACGGACCCAGACCCGTGATTTGACGGTCTCGAAAGGTCCGTAGAAAAAAATGGGACTTGGGGCGGAATTGAATTTCGAGGTCTCAGGCCCGAGAAAAGAATTTTTCCGGGAAATTTGTGTTCTAAAAATGCTTAAGGAAATGAAAATGAAATTTGATCATAAAGTAATGGTATCAGGCTCGTATTTTGGTTTAGACGCCCGGTACAGGTCATATATGTTGTTTAAGCGCTTCCTATGAAGCTTGGTTAAAAAAGGACATTGTTTGACATGTTTCGTCCTTCAATTGGAAAATTTGAAAGTTTATGAAAAATTGAACGATTTCTTGGGATTTAAGGCTAAATTCTTGGATTTTGATTTTATTTTGGCGATTTAATCGCTCGAGCAAGTTCGTATGATGTTATTGAGTTAGTGTGCATATTTGGTTTGGAGCCCCGAGAGCTCGGGAGTGTTTTAGAGGTGGTTCGGGGTGGTTTTGGACTTGGAAAATTTGGCAGATTTGCTGCAATTTTTGCACATGCATTTTCTTCTTCGAACGCCGACATATCTCGTGTTCGCGTTGCCCAGCCTTCCCTCTCTTGTTCGTTTTCGTGTATGCCCCTCGCCTTTGCGATGCCCAGTGACCCCCTCTCTTCGCGGACGTGGACGTCCTTCGCATTCGCGTATAAGCCGCATAGGACCCCTGCCCTTTTCTCTACGCGTTCGCGTAGGTCAGTTGGGAACCCCTCCCTTTTTTCCTCTACGCGTTCGCATACGTACATCGTGAACGCAATGCTTAGAAAACCTCAAACCTTCGCGAACGTGACCCTATGTCGCGAACGCAATGAACAAAGTTCCGCCCAGTGATTTTAAGTTCTGAAACACAGAACAAAACGGGATTAAATCACATTTCTCAAAACTCTCTCTTCTTCAACACCATTTTTGGGCGATTCTTGGGCGATTCTTCATCAAGCCTCTTGGGTAAGTATTGTTAACTCATTTTCTTCATTTCTCTTCAACTTAAATCAAATTCTTAGTCCTTAACATGTGAAAATAGGTAAAAAATAAATTAGAGAATTGGGTTTAGTTAGGGTTTTCAAATAAATTGTGATTTAGACCTCGTTTTGGGGTCGAACTTAAGAACAAATTGTCTTTTTAGACTCGTGGATGAATGGGTTGTTGGAAATTAGGTTGAACCTCGTGTTTTGACTATGTGGACCCGGGGTCGATTTTTACTATTCCGGGCAGAATGTTGTAAAATATATATTCAGCCATTTGGATTATTTTGTTAAGTAGTATTGATGATATTAAATCAGTTGTGTATAGATACAATTGAATTGGAGCCAAATTCGAAAGGAAAGGGCATCGCATAATGATTGAATTTGTGGTAAACCTTCGAGATAAGTGTTTGATCTATCCTAGCTTGAGGGAATATGAGTTGAGTCTATTTGCTAATTGCTATGTGTGGAGTCCGATGTATAGGCATAGTGACGAGTATCTATACGTTGGGAGTCAAGTATGACCGTGAGTCTTAAATTGATAATTTTAATAATCTGTTATGGTTATCTCAAAGGAATTATTATTATTGGTTTCATACCGGTAATATTTATACTGTTGATTTAAAATATTATTGGTTTCATACTGGTAATATTTATATTGTTGAAATAAAAGATTATTGGTTTCATACCGGTAATATATATATATATATATATAGTTGATTAATTATTATTGGTTTTCTTCCGGCAAAATATATAATGATTATTGTTATTGGCCATAGTTGTCGGTGAAAAAGAAGAGTGATTATGCACGATGGGTCTTTCCGTGCCTTGAGATATATATTACAATGATTGTTGTCATTGGCCAAAGTTGCCGGTGACAAGGAAGAGTGATTATGCACGATGGGTCTTTCCGTGCCTTGAGATATATATTACAATGATTGTTGTTATTGGCCAAAGTTGCCGGTGACAAGGAAGAGTGATTATGCACGATGGGTCTTTTCTGTGCCTCGATATGAGAGTGTGAGAGTAAAAGTACGATGGGGTGATGCCGTACATCTTAATTGATTATTTGGTAAGAATGAGAGTAAAAGTACGATGGGTGATGCCGTACGTCTTAATTAATTATTTGGTGAGAACAAGAGTAAAAGCACGACGGTTGGTGCCGTGCAGATTTTGATTTACCCGTCCTCATTAATTGAAGTTCATTTATTCTGCACCTATATTACATTTTGTGGCTATCCCAGAGCATTATTTTCTCTTCCCAGATATTTAATATATGCTTCCAGATATTTTTGTTGTATTTATATTTGAACTGTACATGTATATGTGAGTGTCTGGTCCTAGCCTTGTTACTACTTCGCCGGGATAGGCCGGACACTTACCAGCACATGGGGTCGGTTGTGCTGATACTACACTCTGCGCTCTTTTTGCGCAGATTCAGGTTTTGGATAATAGCAGCAGCAGTAGTGCGGGTGTTAGCTTTTGATCATCGAGACACCTAGGTAGCCTTACAGGAGTCCGCAGGACCCAGCGTCTTCTTTATCTTTATTTTCAGTCTGTTGTCTTATATATTCGAGACAAACAGTATTTTATTTCTTTTAGACGGTTGTGTGTATTATTCTTAGAAGTTCATGAGTATTGTGATACCAGTTCTTGGGTAGTGTTTTATGTTGGAATTTCAGTGTCGCATCTAGTAAAATTTGTTAAGTCTTCCGCTAAATTTATTTATCCCGCTTAAATTTTAATATTGTTGATAATAGGTTTGAATAAGTATTGTTAAAAAAATGGAAACATAAGTTTGAGTTGGCTTGCCTAACTCCTATTAGTAGGCACCATCCCGACCCTGATGGTGGGAAATTCGGGTCGTGACAAGAAAATAAAATGGAAGTTGTTGATGAAATACTTACTATGTATGATTAATAGAGTGCATCTCCTATTTATTCATAAATTAGTTTGGGTAGAATAAAACCAAACAGGCTTGCTCAGTCGGGTTCACTCGGTTGAGTGTCGGTCGTGCTCCTCGGATTTTGGGGCGTGATACTACTCCAACATCCAGAATCAGAATCCGACCCCAATATCAAAAAGTCCACTTCCGGCCAAACTTCTCAAAAACCTTCAAATTTCAAACTTGAGCCAAATGACTCCAAAATGACCCACGGATCTCTGAATTCACTTTTGATCGCGCTCCAACACCAGAATCACCATACGAAGCTATTCTCTGGCTCGAAATCCAAAACGGACATCGATAATAGTGAAATAAACTTTAATCCAAACTTATAAAATTCTTTAGAAAAATGCTAACTTCAACAATAGGTGCCGAAACATTTTCGGGTCTTCCAAAATCCGATATGGACATACGCCCAAGTCCGAAATCATCGTACAAACATGCTAGAACCTTCGAATACCATTTCCAAGCTCGTTTACTCAAAAGTCAAATCCTGGTCAGACTCTCACCGCTTACGCTTCCAAAACTGGATTTTTTTTTCCAATTTGACTCTGATTCATCCGCGAATAAAATCCAACCATGCACGAAAATCTATGCACATGATACGAAGCTACACGTAACCTCAAATTACCGAACCAGACGCAATTACTCAAAACGATGAGTTGGGTCATTACATATAAAATATATATAAATATACATATATAGATTTTAATTTTATTTTGAATTTTTTTTCATTATATAGTATTATTAAATAATATATTTGATTATTATGTATTTACTTTTATCACTTTAAAAATAAATATTAGATAAGTTCATATTTAAACTTTTATATTTTTGCTCAAGCTTTTTTTTATCGTTGATGTTAACAAATACTACTTTCAAGTATCATTTTATCTTTTTGTCCCTTTATTTTGGCTTTATTTACATAGTTACAAATGATAGAGTCTCTTAAAGATTTAGCTTGTGTAAGACAGTAAAAGATGAAATCAGTTAAAATTTGTACGCTTATTTCTTTTGTTTGAAGCTCTATATTATTTCTTGGTTATTACTTTATTTTAATAATATACAGATAGATATAAATATACATATGCAATTGTATTGAAATAATATTTTATTATATTTATTTATATTTATTACTTTAAAATATATATTAATTAAATTTATATTATCACTTTTATTCTGTTGTTTAAAAAGTTTTTATCGTCAATGTTATCAATAGTGCCTTGAAGTATTATTTTATCACTTATCTACAAAGACTTCACTGACATGGTCTTTCTAAATTTTAACATGAATAATTTAGATATACATTTGATATTAATGAAGACACCTATGTGAGCACTTTTTCTATTTTGAGTTTTATTTTCTTTTATAAATTTTTTTTACTATATAGTTATTTCTACTTTTTATTCAGATTAATTAAATTAGAAAATGCATGGCATCGTCTTCATTTTTCTCCCTGCCAAAGAATTTTAGCAGATTTTTCAGCTTCTCTAGTAGTTCTTCCATTAGATATTCAATGCCATTGACCCATTCACCAAGTTCTTTAGCTTATTAAAAGTTAGTAAGATCAAAATCGCATGCTTGGCCCAAAAATAAAAAAGTTAAAAAGTTAAAAATATCACTAATTGATTTAATTTTTGTCATTAGCTTTAATTTTGAGATTACTAACCATTACTATAAATTTATTGATTTTTCTTTTTGTGTTTTTTTTGTACATAAGCAAACATTAGATCATTTAGTACAAAGTCTTCATTTACATTTAACATTAATTACATGCGATTGGCATGCTTTTAATGTTGATGGATGGAATGCACCACTTATGAGTTTGGGAAACTCTCTTTTCAAATAGTTAGAGTATTCAATATATTTATTTCATTCTCTTAAGCCATATATACTGTTATGGAAATATTTTTCAATCGTGGAACTGCCAAAAACCGATTGAGTTAATTTTGTTAAATATTCCAAGTCAATCAAACACTAAATGCATAGTTGAATTATATTTTGTATTGATCTCAGATAAATATTTGATATACATTTTGATAAAGGAAATAAACTTGTCATATACATTTTGGAATACACTTATTCGATGTGTTATATAATGTGATATACAAACAATGCAATACATTTTGTTGTGATATACATTGATAAAGAGATAATAATAAATTTTATATTGCCAAATTTATAATTTTTATTTTAGATATACAAATATACAGAAAACATTTTAATATATATTATAATGATATATATATATATATATATATATATATATATATATATGTATATATGTGTATATAGTGTATATATATTTGTTATTTAGTGCCAATAATTATAACTAAGTTTTTTAAAATTAATTATGTGAATATTATGTCATACTATGTTAAAATCCCAATCGAAATAGAGAAAGTACATTGAATCTCTCATTTTGTCATATATAAATCCGTGTACCCACAAACTGTTTAACTGTACAAAAGTGGTCTGCAGTTGGATCAATACCAATAGCTTAGGAAGGCAAAATTCATGAAGTTAGAACCAACAGCCCAATTTGCCATAGGCACTAAATCAGGGGGCAAATAAAAATACAAAATCCGTACAATAATTGAAAAATACCCTCTATTTTTGTCCTTTTGTGTTTACGTGGCAAGTGGCGAGTCATCACTCACGCTTTTTACATGACACATGTAGATACTTCCAATTTACCCTCCATAAAGCTCACTCCGTCGCCGGCTCCACCGTTCTTGCTGTACCCCCTCACGTGCTTCTCCCACACGGCATTCGCTCAACGTTATTTCAGGTCAACTCCGTCAGCAAATCTAACGGCGTTTATACGGCGTCTGAAAACGTATATATGCACTGTTAGTCCTCTCCATTTTCCAAACCTTCTTCTCAAAAGTGAAATAAATAAATATATAGTTAAAGAGCTTATTAGTTGTTTCAGTATGAAGACTGTACTTTTCCGAACTGGTTCCGGCTCAATTCCTGTCCAGACGCCGGTGGTTCCCGGTACATCTAGGTTCTCTTTTCCGGTTCGTGAGTCTGTCGGTGGAGTGCTTAACCTAGAGAAGAAAAAAGGATGTTCTTCTCCTAGGGTTTCTCTGCATTTGGAAGTCAACCTTCGAAGTATATGCCGGGCTTCTTCAGAGTCCGACGTGATTCGGTCGGCAATTGAAGGTCCTGGTGTAACAAGGACGTTGAGTAAGGTCGGATCAATGTCATTTCCGCCAATAATACTGGAGGAGGATTACGGTACTGAGCAGGACAAATCGGTGGTTTTGCAAAGTATTGGATCGCTGAGTTTAACGGAAGATCAAAGGAGTTATGCCGAAGATTGGTCGCAGAGCGGTATTCCTACCGATGAGCTCGGATTTCCTGGCGGTGGTATCGGCGAAAACAGGAAGTTCCTTGGCGGAGGCGGCGGTAGAGGTGAATTTTTCGCCGGTGGTAACTCCGATCCGAAGAAAATTGGAGCGTACTATAAGCAAATGTTAAAGTCTGATCCTGTGAATTCTCTTCTTCTTAGAAACTATGGCGAGTACTTGCATAAGGTAGTAATTTAATTTCTACTATTTCCCATCATCGAAGAATGAATATATAGAGACTATAGTTTGGATTGATTTATTAAAGTAATGTAAATGATGATAATTAAAGGTGGAGAGAGATTATGTGAAAGCTGAAGAATGTTTCGGAAGAGCTATACTGTCATGTCCGGGAGACGGAGAAATGCTTTCTATGTATGGCAAATTGGTTTGGGAGAGTGAGCGAGACGAGATTAGAGCCAAATCTTACTTCGATCAAGCTGTTCAAGCTTCTCCCAACGACTGGTAAAATTCCTCCCTTACGTTTTATCTTTCAAAACAGATCTCATTCAATTCGTAGATCAAAAAATTAATTGTAATACATGTTTAAATATTGGATCGATCTGCCTGAAAATATTTGTTGTAATAACAGCACTGTGTTGGGATCGTATGCAAAATTCATGTGGGAAGCAGATGAGGACGATGAAGAAGAAGAAGAGATGGAGAGAAAAAATGTAGCAGCAGGAGCTGCCAAGCTCAATTACTAGCAGGAAACAGAGAAAAAGCGAAGTAATAAAAAATTTAATATATAAGCTCACCTTCTTCGGCTTCAATTTGGAAAGCTAGTAATAGAGCTAACTTATGTTGTATGCACTTGTAAAATGTTTAACGTAATATAATGCTGTAATAAAAGAGGAATATGTAACTACAACAATGAGGGGAAGTCGATCGATCGAGGAAGCTGAGAAGAAACTGGAAATTATATATGAGGGTACTCTTTGTACACTCTTTTAACTATTTGTGCTCTTGTAATTCTGATTTAGCTCTGGAATTAGATTATTAAGGCTTCCCTTTTGTGTATCAACATTTGGAAAGTCATTTGCAATTCGATCGAAGAGAGAAAGATTATGGTTGCCATGCATGGTATTTTCTATATTCGGCTTAAAACATCATGATTCATAAACAACTTCTCTTATTAACAATGCAGGGACGTGCGTCTTCACCTTAATCAAAGGCGATGTTGGTGTTTCCAGAATTGTGTTTGACAATTTACCTTAATCAAAGAATGATAACTCCTATTCTCGGCTTTCAAATTAAATGAAGTTCCCAAATTTTAATAGCAGCTGCTATAGGAAAGATTTCCTCTCAAACTTTTATGGAAGTAAGTTAGTAATCGTCCTCAATTCCATTTTGTGATCTCTACATATATACTTCTGTTAGTAGTTAATTTGGGTGTTCAGTACCGTGGTTAGAGCTCCTCAACTAGTTGCATTCTGTTGGGTTGGTAAGTCGGCCAAACAACAGGCGCAAATTATTATCTATCTAGATATTACTTTACATTAGTGGAAATTTTTATTGTGTGTCGCTAGTTGTGTAATGCATTCTTTTTGTCTCATAATTTTGTGGTCCTAGACTTTTGTTGATTCAAATGTATAAAATATGGGTACATAAATATGTCAGATAAAAAGAGGCTTCACACCCAACCAGGGGCAAATTTATGGGAGCATAAGAGTGTTGAAAAATTACACTGTATATATAAAATAAAATTTATTTTTTATCATTATATATTAAATTCTAAACACCTTAACACAATCAAAAATTATAATTAGTGATCAAGGTGGTTCAAAATTTACATAAAGTCCCAGAGTTTGATTTCACTGGCTACAAAAAAAAATTTTGAGCCCTCTCCGCGAAAGATCCGCAAAACCATTCCTTTATAGTTCTTACGGAACATTTGATGCTTGAGCATCTAATAAAGCGAACATTAAAAATGTTAGGTTGTCAGAGCATTTTCCAGTTACGGAATATTTTAATTTATGTTAACTTGTTTGATTGCACATATAATTTAATAAAAAATTATATTTTTTGAAATTTGTGATAATAAACAAGTTAAAAAGGGGTTGAGACTATTTGTGTGTTTATAAAAGTTTCTCATTAAAGTGTAATTATAAATTTAAGCTAAATTATTTTCAAATTTAGAAGGGGTTCATTCGTTTTGGAACATACCTCATATAAACCGGAACAAATGGAGTACAAGTTAGACATTCTTTATTTCTTTTGAGAAAATTGTTAGTTATGTCCGGCCATGAGTAACTTAGTACAAAAATTGGTCAATTCATAAAAAATTATTCAATCCGTTTCAATTATAATGACACATTTTCCATTATTAGTCTGTTCCAAAAAGAATGACACATTTATACATTTAGAAACAACTTAACTTTTTAACTTTCATTCTACCCACTTTCCTCTTAATGAGAAGCTTTTATAGCTCCACTATTCTCTTAGCACCATATGTTTCAAAAATTTTATTTTATTTCTTAAATTTTGTGTCAAGTCAAACTACTCATCTAAATTAAAATAAAGGAATTACTAATATTAGCCAAATGCAACCAATATTAGCAAATTAGCTATTTGAAGCCAAAAAATATTAATTTTTTAGTGGGTATTATTGGAATAGCTTGCATTCATCTTAAAGAGTTTGAATCTCAGTTTTAGAAAGATTTGGTGGATTTTTGAAGTAGTTTGAATTGAAAATTCGTAGTAGAAGATGAACATGGATAAAGATAATATGTGTATCACATATGTATCAAATATGTATCACTTATATATCGAAAGTTATCTGTATGTGAGATATATATTCGATTTTGATTACGAATTTTGATACTAAATCAGTCTAAATTACCCCAATATTGCCTAAAATTTATATATTGCTTCATCTATATATTTTCAATGAATTTTAACCATACTCATCGAGGAAAAAAAATCTTTTTCGCTTAAACTTTTAAAATTATATGTTATTAGTAATACATTTGAATCAAAACTAGTCTAATTCACTTTCAACTTCATAAAACTTTGTATATTGCCTTATTTATATAAATGAATCACAATAATAACCATTAATCAAAAATCTTTTTTTGCTTATGTTCTGTGAATGTTGTATATCATTAATAATTTTTTTGACTATTTTTGAGAACATGACTAAACTAGTTAATTGCTGGTAAATATTATTTTTTTGGGGGTACATTTTCGTCAGATTCCCTTTATTTTTCCGGTAAAAACTTCTCTGGTAGAAAAGTAGATAGTACAAATTATGTGACAATGATCATACAAGATGAGGCACTACTTTTCGGCCATATAGAGTATTGTGTAATATAATCCAAAATGATTTAGAGCAAACTTTATTTATGACCGTTCTTCACTAAATTAACACAATCGTTAACCTATCAAATTTGATTGTAAGTTATAGTCAAAAACTTATTATATTGGCTACCAAAAAAAATGCGCTGACCCATTTGGTCAACTCTTCAAGTTGCAAAGTAGAGATTCGGATCTACTATTCTTCATTATTTCTACACCATAAATTGTTAAGTAAATTAATTTTCTTATTTAACTCCTTTTGATTTGCAGGATTTAGTAGACAAATGAAAGTTATTTCAAAGTTGATATTATTTCATTTTTGGAAGAAATGGAGAAATAAAATGAACATTTTATATAACCAAAACCAAAAGCACCAACTTATAGTGAAATGAGCAAGTTTTAATCTCTCTCTATCTCTTCTTTTTTTATTCTAAAGGCGTCGTCTTTATATTCCTCTAATATGTTTTATGGATAAATATTAAAAGGTGTAAAATATCCTTTAAATATTCGTCAGAGATACAAAGTTTTTCATATTACAAATAATGTTTCACTTAAATTTACTAACACTTACAATTAGCAAAAATAAATTTATGTTTGTTAAATAGAAATTAAATAATAGAAAAAAATTTCAATAAATAAAAAAACTAATTAGAGTAACATGAGGCTTGTGAGTTGTAATTCAATAAAATTATTTTAATCTTTTTTTGAGGTGGGCTTATTATTTTTGTTTATTACCGTTCTTTGATTTTTGTTTTAATAGAAATGTCAGAGTTTTTTTAATTATAAATTTCTATACAAAATAGTCTATACACGTTAATAGATAAGGTTAAGATAAAAGAATTATATATATATATATATATATATATATATACACACACACATATTTTTTTATACATCATACAACAGTTTGTACACGTTGGATAGATAAAAGTGCTCGAGATACAAAATAAACTGCCACTATATAAAATATATACAAAATAGACTGTCACTATACAAAAAATATACAATAGATTCTAACTATACAAAATATATACAATAGACTGTCATTGTACAAAATACATACAGAATAAACAGTTGCTATATAATTTATATACAAAATAGACTGTCACTATATAATATATATACAATAGATTGTCACTAAACAAATATATATAAAAAATAGACGGTCATTATACAAATTGTTAGAATATACGCTTAACGCTAGAGGGGGGGGGGGGGTGAATAGCGTTATAATAAAAAACAATATAAACTTGCGGAATTAAAAATTGCAGGATTGAAATAAGTGCGGTAAGTAAATAATAAGGAACGAACGCACCGAAATTATCCTGGTTCACCACAACCTGTGGCTAGTCCAGTCCCCGAGAGACTCTCTCGAGATTCCACTAACTTCGTTAAGCTTACGGGTGCTTAACAAACCGTTACAAACTGAGAACTTGAGTCACACAAGCCTCAACAACCTTTGCTCGAAGATACCACACTTCAAGACTTCAACCAAAGGAATGAAAACGTTCCTTCTTACAACCACAAGGGATTAACACTTCCCTTCAAGTGTATACAAACACTTAGCACTCAAGACAAGACTCTCTTTAAGAGTAGATATGAGTAAAATAAATACGCTCAAGAACACAACAACTTTCGTCAAGAGTTTGGCTCTCAAAAACTTATTAAATGAATAGAAAATGATGAATATGAGAGTGTGCAAGCTTTAGCAAGAATATAATCAGTTGTTGTACTTAGAAGACTGATTTTGAGTTGTATTTATAGTGTGCAAAACCCCCACAACCGTTGCCTAATTGCCAATCAAGAATTGCTGATTTTGTGCTAAGATAATCGATTATCTGATTTGCATAATCGATTATTTTCTAATCGTTCAAAAATCATTCCCAGATTTTAAGCAGAATAATCGATTATCCAAATCGTATAATCGATTACCTGACAACGTTCAAAAAATCATATTCAGATTTTACTTAACATAATCGATTATCAGATTGTGTATAATCGATTACCTGACAACTTTCAAAAAATCTTATGCAGATTTTACTTAGCATAATCGATTATCAGATTGTGTATAATCGATTATCTTTCAGAGTTTAAAAATACTTTGGCAACGGTTATTTGCATAATCGATTATGCTATAAGGATAATCGATTATCTTTTATATTTTGAAAACCTCGGACTACACTGTCTTAACATAATCGATTATCATAAAGTACATAATCGATTATTTTACAGTCTTGTAAAATTTGATAGACACTGCCTCAACATAATCGATTATCATAATGTGCATAATCGATTATTTTATAGCTTTGAAAAATCTGATGGACACTGCCTCAACATAATCGATTATCATAAGGTACATAATCGATTATCTTGTAGCTTTGAAAAATCTAATGTACACTGCCTTAACATAATCGATTATCATAAGGTACATAATCCATTATTGTTCAGCTTTGTAAATCTGGTGTACATTGTCTTAACATAATCGATTATCATAAAGTACATAATCGATTATCTTTGTCCAGATTTGAGAGGCATGTTTAAAAATCATTTTGGCTAAAATAAAATGCTTGAAAATCATTTTTCTTTAAATTAAATATGCATGATTTGATAAAAATGATTTTACGAGAGAAGCCAAGTCTTGAGTTAATTGTCGGATCAAGATCACAATTAAAGAACGACTCATGTATAACTTTATTTCTTTGCTTGATCATGACCTTTGTTCGTCTTGTGCTTGAACCTCGTTATGTGTCAATTGCGCGCTTGTGCTTGGACCTCGTCATATGTCAATTGCGCGTCGTTTGTCATTTATCAAAACCTACAAATATGAACACACGTTTAGTTTAGTGCCTTGAGAACGTGTTTCAATAATTTCCCCCTTTTTGATAATGGCAAACCAATGTCGGGATATGCATATTAGATAATTCATAATGACGATCCAAGACAAGTATATAGATATGCAATTAGTTCCCCCTCAACATATGAATTCCCCCTCAATTTATGCCAATAAATATTAAGTGCATAGCTCTTATTCTTCCCCCTTTTGACATTAGCAAAAAAACATTAGTAAATGACTTGTTTATTGATTAACCAAAAATCGCAATTATAAAAGGGACAATATAATGTCAACATAATCGATTATTGATACTTGATAATCGATTATGTACTTAAGAGAAATCGATTATTCTTAAAAGAAATCGATTTTTCTGCACCAGTGCTTTATAATTCCCCCTGTCTTTGGGGCGATGCCTGCAAAACAGTCAACAATTAACACCTGAAAAATAATGTCAACAAAATCGATTGTAAAAATTGATAATCGATTTTTATATTTACCATCCAAAAACCTGCAAAGCAAAAACTGTTAGATAATCGATTGTAGTGTTGCATAATCGATTATGTTAATTTACGGCATAATAAACATAACACGTAAATAATCGATTAGTGATACTTGCTAATTGATTTTCCGGCATAGTAAGCATAAGACAAAAAGAAGTGATAATCGATTATCGACTTTAGAGAAATCGATTATTCTACACCATCGTCTTATAATTCCCCCTGTTTTTAGGGTGATACCTGCAAAAGAGAATTAGGCGCCTCCGACGCTCAAGTTAGTAAATTTTTTTTAAAAGAGTAATGCAATGCATGACTTGGATCAATATGGAGTCAAGAATTATTAATTCTTTCTCTAAGAGCTTAGTGAAGATGTTGACCAGTAGACAACGTGATCTCTTAAGAAGTGTGTCCTAAGGTGTTCATAAGAGTGTTTCGAGTACTTACCTTTTGTTCAATGTCGCCAATTACCTTGTCGAGAGGATGGTCTTTGATTGTCCTCCACGCGTTGGGTAGTTTCGCTCCAGTGGTGGCGCTTCCTCCGATGGTTGTTCCAAGATTTCATCTTGAATTTCCTTTGGATTTTCCTCTTGTACTTTGTCTTGAGGACTTATTATGTTTAAAATACCTGCAAGATCAAAACCAGAATCCTTTCTCGCCAAGCGAGCATTATTTTCGGAGAACACAATATGAGGGGATTCCTCAAAAGTTTCGGTTCTATTATTGAATACTCTATATGCTTTGCTACGTGATGAATAACCAAGAAAAATTCCTTCATCCGATTTGGCATCAAATTTTCCCAAATTATCTTTTCTGTTGTTATGAATAAAGCATTTACAACCGAATACTCTAAGATGGGAGAGATTTGGTTTCCTTCCCTTATAGAGTTCATAGGGAGTTTTCATGAGTATTGGCCTTATGACTACTCTGTTTAAAACGAAGCATGCGGTACTCACGGCATCCGCCCAAAATTGTTTGGGAATCTTAGCCTCATCGAGCATGGTTCTAGCCATCTCTTCGAGACACCTATTTTTCCGTTCCACCACTCCATTTTGTTGTGGTGTACGTGGAGCAGAGAAGGTGTGCTCAATACCGAGTTCGTCACAAAAGTCCGTGAAGAGATTGTGATCGAACTCTGCCCCATGATCACTTCTTATGGAAGTGACGGTTGTGTTCTTTTCATTTTGAACACGTTTAAGAAAACATTTAAAATTTTGAAAGGCCTCACTTTTGTGAGCAAGAAATAGTGTCCATGTAAATCTAGAATAATCATCAACAATAACAAAAGCATAACGATTTCTACCAAGACTTTCAATTCGAGATGGTCCAAGGAGATCCATGTGAAGAAGTTGCAAAGGTCTTGTAGTTGAAACAATATTCTTAGATTTAAAAGATGCTTTTGTTTGCTTCCCTTTTTGACAAGAATCACAAATTGTGTCATTTTCAAATTTTAAATTTGGAAGACCAATAACTAAATTTTGTGAACCAATTTGTTTAAAAGATGCATGTTGATATGAGCTACTCTACGATGCCATAACCACATATCGTCTTCTTTACTCATAAGACAATTCACATACTCTGATGAAGAGTTTTCAAGATCAACCATATAGATGTTATCAATTCTAAAACCACGAAGAATAATTTTAAAATCACTACGACGAAAAACTAAGCATTCTTCCGAATCAAACAAAACAAGATTTCCCTTGTCACATAATTGACTTATGCTCAAGAGATTATGTTTTAGACCTTTAACTAGCAATATATGCTTAATGGAAGAAGATTCACTCTTACCGACCGAGCAAATGCCGATAATTTTTCCCTTGTTGTTATCTCCAAAAATAACGTTTCCTCCTTCCTTGTGTTCTAGTTGAAGGAACTTGGATGCGTCTCCGGTCATGTGTTTGGAGCATCCACTATCAAGGTACCAAAGTACACTTGATCCCTTCAAACATACCTACAAGACAAATCAATGAGTTTTTGGTACCCAAGCTGTTTTGGGTCCTTGAGAGTTAGGTGTAAAATGCTGTTGTGCTTGACATGCAGTTAAGTGTCTGTGTCTAGTAAAACAAGCAGGAGCAATATGTCCTATTCGACTACAATAGTGACAAATGACATTAGGATTATGCATTCTTCTAGGTTGGTAGTAGTTGGAGGTACGAAAATCGTTTGCTCTATTTTTGATAATATGGCTATTGTGCAATCCTTGAAAATCATTTCTCCTACTGTTTGTTCTAGGATATGCAGCGTTTCTAGAATAATTGTTTCTAGGTCGAGTATGTCTAGGTTGCGATTGTTGAAGGCCATTTCTAGGCGTTCTAAAATGTTCAAAGTTTCTTCTAGTGTTTGGTCTAGGATGCATGTTGATTCTAGGATGGTTATTTCTAGGATGAATGTTTATTTTATTTATCCTAGGTTGAGCCTTGGGTTTTTGGGGGATGGCTTCAACTTTTTCTTTAGGCTCGTTTTTGAAACCTATGCCATGTTTGGTCGATTTCAAATTGACAAGAACATCATTCAAATTTTTATGAGAAGAATTGAACTTATCTAGGGTGCCCTTAAGTCTTTCTACTTCATCTTTTAGATGCATGCAAGAAATACAATTTTTACTAGAACTCTCGGGTTTGTCGGCGCTTCTTTTGCCGAAAAATTTGTATTCTTCTTTCAATTTCTCATTTCCCAAAATCAATTTTTCCAAATCTTTTTCTTTCAAAGAGAGTTGCTTTTCAAAATCTTTTTCTTTCAAAGAAGAGTTTTTCTTTACGTCTCAAACAGTTTCGGAAGCTCTAATGAATTCACTATACAGTTCATCAAAAGCATTTTGCATTTCCTCAAGAGAAAAGAAATTTTTTGAAGAAATTTGACATACCTCTTCTTGATTGTCTTCGTGTGCCATGAGACATAGATTTGCGGCTTCGTCTTCTTCATCGTCGCTTGATTCGTCTCCGGAGTCACCTCCCCAAGATATGTATGCTCGTTGTTTCTTGAAGGGTTTCTTCTCCTTTTTGACATTTGGGCAATTTGATTTAATGTGCCCGATTTCTCCGCATCCATAGCACTTTACTTGATCTCCTTGTTGTTTGCCTTTTCGTTCATACTATTTTCGCATGAACTTTTGAAACCTCTTAATAACGAGTCCGAACTCGTTATCTCCGTTGTTTGAGTCCTCATCATTTTGAGGTTGAGCCGTGCTTGCCTTGAGGGCGATTCTTTGTTTCTTTTGATCATTAAACGGAGGGTTAAGTATAGTAGATTCATAGGTTTTAAGATTACCTCTTAGTCCGTCGATGGTGACATTTGAAACGCCGATAGACTCTTGAATCGCGTCGGCCTTGGAGCGCCATTCCGGAGTGAGACTTCAGAGAATTTTTCGGACAAGTTCCTTATCCGTGAAGGTCTTCTTAAGAGCATGTAGGTCATTGACGATTTTTGAAAATCGTTCGAACATGTCATCGATCCTCTCGCTTTCCTTCATGTGAAACAGTTCATATGCATGTGTTAGAAAATCAATTTTAGCTTCTCTTACCTGGTCCGTACCTTCGTACGTGATTTCCAGCTTATCCCACATTTGCTTAGCCATTGTGCAACATGATATTTTTCTGTAATCATCAGCATTTACAGCACAATATAGTAAGTTGACGGCTCTAGCGTTGTTCTGCACTTTTCGGATATCATCCGCATCGTATTCATCTTCGGATTTTGGAACCCATTCATTTTCAACCTTTTTTGTTGGAATTTGTTCTCCTTCGTTATAACCTTCCATAGATGAAAATTATTCGATTGGATGAATTCTCATCCTCTCCTTCCAGTACGTATAGTTTGTGCCGTCGAACAGTGGTGGTCTGGTGGAGCATTGTCCTTCACCTATTCCTGCATTAAAGTCACGAGTAGAAGCCATGGATTGTTTCTCTCAAACGGTTAAGTCTTTCAGAGAGTTGGGCTCTGATACCAATTGTTAGAATATACGCTTAATGCTAGGGAGGGGGGGGTGAATAGCGTTATAATAAAAAACAATATAAACTTGCGGAATTAAAAATTGCAGGATTGAAATAAGTGCGGTAAGTAAATAATAAGGAACGAACGCACCAAAATTATCCTGGTTCACCATAACCTATGGCTAGTCCAGTCCCCGAGAGACTCTCTCGAGATTCCACTAACTTCGTTAAGCTTACGGGTGCTTAACAAACCGTTACAAACTGAGAACTTGAGTCACACAAGCCTCAACAACTTTTGCTCGAAGATACCACACTTCAAGACTTCAACCGAAGGAATGAAAACGTTCCTTCTTACAACCACAACGGATTAACACTTCCCTTCAAGTGTATACAAACACTTAGCACTCAAGACAAGACTCTCTTTAAGAGTAGATATGAGTAAAATAAATACGCTCAAGAACACAACAACTTTCGTCAAGAGTTTGGCTCTCAAAAACTTATTAAATGAATAGAAAATGATGAATATGAGAGTATGCAAGCTTTAGCAAGAATATAATCAGTTGTTGTACTGATTTTGAGTTGTATTTATAGTGTTCAAAACCCCCACAACCGTTGCCTAATTACCAATCAAGAATTGCTGATTTTGTGCTAAGATAATCGATTATCTGATTTTCATAATCGATTATTTTCCAATCGTTCAAAAATCATTCCTAGATTTTAAGCAGAATAATCGATTATCCAAATCGTATAATCGATTACCTGACAACGTCAAAAAATCATATTCAGATTTTACTTAACATAATTGATTATCAGATTGTGTATAATCGATTACCTGACAACGTTCAAAAAATCATACGCAGATTTTACTTAGCATAATCGATTATCAGATTGTGTATAATCGATTATCTTTCAGAGTTTAAAAATACTTTTGCAACGGTCATTTGCATAATCGATTATGCTATAAGGATAATCGATTATCTTTTATATTTTGAAAACTTCGGACTACACTGTCTTAACATAATCGATTATCATAAAGTACATAATCGATTATTTATAGTCTTGTAAAATTTGATAGACACTGCCTCAACATAATCGATTATCATAATGTGCATAATCGATTATTTTATAGGTTTGAAAAATCTGATGGACACTGCCTCAACATAATCGATTATCATAAGGTACATAATCGATTATCTTGTAGCTTTGAAAAATCTAATGCACACTGCCTTAACATAATCGATTATCATAAGGTACATAATCGATTATTGTTCAGCTTTGTAAATCTGGTGTACATTGTCTTAACATAATCGATTATCATAAAGTACATAATCGATTATCTTTGTCCAGATTTGAGAGGCATGTTTAAAAATCATTTTGGCTGAAATAAAATGTTTGAAAATCATTTTGCTTTAAATTAAATATGCATGATTTGATAAAAATGATTTTACGAGAGAAGCCAAGTCTTGAGTTAATTGTCGGATCAAGATCACAATTAAAGAACGACTCATGTATAACTTTATTTCTTTGCTTGATCATGACCTTTGTTCGTCTTGTGCTTGAACCTCGTTATGTGTCAATTGCGCGCTTGTGCTTGGACCTCGTCATAAGTCAATTGCTCGTCGTTTGTCATTTATCAAAACCTACAAATATGAACACACGTTTAGTTTAGTGCCTTGAGAACGTGTTTCAACACAAATTATATACAAAATAGACTTCCACTATATAAAAAATATATAAAATAGACTTTCACTACACAAAACAATATACAAAATAGATATTTTCGGGCTATTAAATATAATATATTTGGACCGAAAGGACATTTCGTGGCAATAAGAAAAAATTTGGGCTATAAAATTTTTGAAGGGCTATAGATGGTCATTCTCTCAATGATGATTTATCAGCTGATTTCTGACTGCGAGCCTTATACTGCGATAAGAGTATTTTGGGCCAACGATTGCACCGGAGAACAATAATGGGGAATCTATCACTTGGTGATGTAGAAATTGCACGGGGCGTCCTATTCGGTCGCCTTTACCCATACCTCAACGTCCATGGGAGAGTGTTAGCGTGGAATTTATCTCCGTTTTGCCAACATCCGAAGGCAATGGTAGTATCATGGTTGTGGTGGATCGGTTCTCAAAATATGCTTCCTTCATGGCTGCTACGAAGGACTGCACAGCACCAGAGGCGGCTCAGTTATTTTTCCAAGGTGTGGTGAAGTATTGGGGCTTGCCTCAAGTTATCATCAGTGATCGAGACCCCCGCTTCACGGGAAAGTTTTGGACGGAGTTATTTCACTTGATGGGGTCTAATCTACACTTTTCCACCAGCTTCCATCCACAAACCGATGGACAAACGGAGCGGGCAAACAAACTTTTGGAGACATATTTGAGGCACTATGTGAGTGCCAACCAACGAGATTGGGCCAAGTTGCTTGATGTTGCCCAATTCTCTTATAATTTGCAACGGAGTAAGGCTACTGGCAAGAGCCCATTCGAGCTTGCAACCGGACATCAACCCATCTTAGCATTGCTGCAGAGTTACGAGGCGCATAATATCTCATTGATGAAGATATTGAGCGAGGCTTATGTCCTGAGAAACATAATAGGAGGAGAAATGGGAAACATGATAGGGCAGGTTTTGGAAAGTGACAAAATCACTTTCCACGAGGATGAATTGCCGCCTGAAGGGCTCAGTCATAATAAAGCACTGCACATCACTGTGCAATGTGAGGATCACTTCATCACCAGAATCCTAGTCGACGGAGGTTCTATTCTTAATATTTGTCCATTAATCACCCTCAAGAAGTTTGTCAAAGGGTTGCACGAGATAAAGGATGGGGCTATTAACGCTAAGGCTTTCGACGGTTCTCAAAGGTATACTCTCGGGGAGGTTTTCCTGTTTTTGGAAATGGGACCTACTTGGTTTGACGTTAAGTTCAAAGTCATCAACATACCAGCCTCTTACAACTTACTGCTGGGATGACCCTGGATCCATGTCACTGGGGCTGTGGCATCAACTTTACATCAGGGTGTGAAGTTTGAATGGAACCATCAGAAAGTAATCATCCATGGCGAGGTTAGAAACCCCATCTACATTCGCAGACCATTCCAATGATCGGAGGCAGAAGAAGAGTAGGCGGGGAGACATATCATCATATCGAGCGGGTCAACGCGGTGGATAATGACAAATGGTGGAGCAAATGGTTGAGAGGATGCTTAATTGGAGTGGGTATGAACTAGGGAAAGGACTTGGTAAGAATCTTCAAGGTATCACCAAACCTATCCAGTTGAAGAAACATGGTACTACCTTCGGACTGTGATACGAGTACACTTGTCAAGATTTCAGAAACTGGTCACCACCATGGCGCGGCCCATATTATCCATTTGAATGCCCCATACCTCAGTTGGAGCAGACATTTCAGCCAGCCGGCACTCTCTACGGGTCAGAAGAAGCCGAGGCTCTTGTAGCAATGAAGAACCTGTTTCTAGAGGACATGGACTGTTATGTGATCTTTGAAGAGGAAGGGGAGGAAGGCCCTTCCATTCAGGCTTTGAACCGAGGGGAGCGCCTCACCAACTGGTCAATCAGGACCACCATCACCCAGAAATCTTCGGGGTAGCAAGGCTGAACAAGCATCATGCACCTTTATTTTAGTTATTTTCTTTCCGCATTTGTCTTTACATTCCAAAAGAGCCCCAATTTTGAACATTTATGAATTCAATCAAAATCATTTTTTATGTTTTATCAAATATCTCGCTATTCACTTTATTTTTTACACAACATTACTATTACGTGTCTCGATAATGAACCAACAACTGTAACTTGCAACCAGGCTATGCAATAATCGGACATAGACTCAAAGGAAGATGATGTACCAAAAGAGGTTGTCAGAGAGGCCGAGAATTTTGAGAATAGACTTAAGTCCAATTTGGATGAAACTGAAGTCGTCATTTTAGGATATACATCGAATGTTAAAGAAACCCGTATTAGTGTTCGCTTATCACAGACGGAAAAAGATAAATATATAGAGTTCTTGAAGGAGTATGAGGATATATTTGCATAGTCTTACGACAATATGACCGGTCTCAGCACGTCCAATCGTCGCTCACAAGTTGCCGACAAATCCTGCATGTCTACCAGTAAAGCAGAAGCTCAGAAAATTCAAACCAGATGTGAGTCTAAAAATCAAAGAGGAGGTTACCAAGCAGGTCAAAGCCAGAGTTCGGTGAGTGGTAGAGTATCCAACTTGGTTAGCAAAAATTGTGCCAGTACCGAAGAAGGATGGGAAATTTAGAGTCTGTGTCGACTACCGGGATCTCAACCGGGCCAGTCCCAAAGACGATGTCCCCTAGCCGAACATATACATTCTGATCGAAAACTACGCTAAGCATGAGTTGCAATCATTTGTCGATTGTTTTGCGAGGTACAATCAGATATTGATGGATGAAGAAGATGTTGAGAAAACAGCATTCATCATGCCTTGGGGAATGTATTGCTACAGAATGATGCCGTTCGGGTTGAAGTACGCGGGAGCTACTTACATGAGGGCCATGACTACCCTCTTTCATGAAAATATACATAAAGAGATTAAGGTACATGTGGACGATGTCATCATTAATTCCAAGAAGGCTGCAGATCACAGAGAGGACCTCCAAAAGTTTTTCAACAGACTAAGGAGGTATAACTTGAAACTGAATCCCGCCAAATGTGCATTTGGGGTCCCTGCGGGAAAATTATTGGGTTTCATCGTAAGTCGTCGAGGAATAGATCTGGATCCATCAAAGGTCAATTCTATTCAGGAGTTGCCACCGCCGATGAGGAAGAAAGAGGTATTGAGTTTACTGGGGAGACTTAACTATATCAGCCGGTTCATTGCTCAGTCTAACGTCATCTGCAAACCTATCTTCAAGATGCTGAAGAAGGATGCCGCCACCAAATGGACCGATGAATGTCAAAAGGCTTTTGACAAGATCAAAGAATACTTATCTACGCCTCCAGTCCTGGTTCCACCTGAGCTTGTGAGGCCTTTATTGCTCTATCTCACGGTTTTGGACGGAGCATTTGGTTGTGTCTTGGGACAACACGATGGGACGGGGAGAAATGAGCAAGCTATTTTTACTACCTCAACAAGAAATTTACCCAGTACGAGGCTCGGTATTCCTTACTAGAACGCACCTGTTATGCTTTAACTTGGATAGCTCAGAAGTTGAGGCATTACTTTTATGCTTACACCACCTACCTTATATCAAGAATGGATCCACTAAAATATATTTTTCAGAAGCCCCTACCCACTAGCAAGCTCGCCAAGTAGCAAATTTTGTTGAGTGAATTCGACATTGTCTATGTCACCCAAAAGGAAGTTAAAAGACAGGCTTTGGCAGATCATCTCGCAGAAAACCCTGTGGAAGGGGAGTATGAACCATTGAAGACGTATTTTGCCGATGAGGAAGTAGCTTTAATAGGAGAAGATATTGCAAAATCATATCGACGGGGCCGAAAATTTCAAAGGGGTTGGTATCGGAGCAGTTCTGGTATCAGATACCGGTCAGCACTACCCGATATTCGCCAAGCTCAGGTCTCCGTGCACCAATAACATGGCCGAGTATGGAGCTTGCATCTTGGGGCTTAAACTGGCCATTAATATGGACATTTAGGAGCTGCTAGTGATTGGGGATTCAGATGTACTCACACACCAGGTTCGAGAAAAAATGGGCAACTAAGAATCCCAAGATGCTCCCTTATCTGCAGCACATACAGGAGTTGAGGAAAAAGGTTCAGAAAAAGGGAATTCCAGCATGTTCCAAGAATACATAATGAGTTCGCTGATGCCTTAGCCACTTTATCATCCATGATTCAGCATCCAGACACAAATTTTATCCACCCTATCCAGGTCAGGGTTCAAGATCAACCGACTTATTGTGCACATGTTGAGGAAGAAGCCGACGGAAAGCCTTGGTTCCATGACATCAAAGAATACCTAACAACAGGAGAATATCCAAAGCATGCTAATGCTACTCAGAAGCGCAGGCTTCGAAGGCTATCCAACAACTTCTTTCACGGTGGAGGAATCCTGTATCGGAGGACTCCCGATTTGGGACTATTAAGGTGCATCTATGCGATAGAAGAAACAAAGTTACTGGAAGAAGTGCACTCAGTGACGTGTGGACCGCACATGAACAGCTTTGTTCTGGAAAATATGATACTAAGGGCAGTATATTTCTGGATGACCATGGAAACAGACTGCATTCAGTATGTTCGAAGGTATCACCGCTGTCAGATACATACGGATATGATAAATGTACCTCCACACGAGCTCACCGCAACAAGTTTGCCATGGCCGTTTACTGCTTGGGGAATGAATGTCATTGGGCCAATCGAGCCTGCCGCATCAAACGGACACAGGTTCATTCTAGTGGCGATTGACTACTTCCCTAAACGGGTTGAAGCAGCCTCATACATAGCAGTAACCAAGAAAGCCATGACAGACTTTGTCCGAGATCGTGGTGTATGTCGGTTCGGTGTTCCAGAGTCAATCATCACTGATAATGATTCCAATCTCAACAACGACTTGGCGAAAGCGATGTGTGAAACTTTCAAGATCAGGCACATAAACTCTACAGCTTATAGACCTCATATGAATGGAGCTGTGGAAGCAGCCAACAAGAACATCAAAAAAATACTAAGGAAAATGATCGAAAAGCACAAGCAGTGGCATGAGAAGTTGCCATTCGCTATACTAGGTTATCGTACTACAGTTCGCACATCAACCGGGGTAACTCCCTACATGCTGGTTTATGGTACAGAAGTAGTAATTCTCCGCGAGGTAGAAATCCCATCCTTAAGAATCAAACAAAAAGCTGAGCTAGATGACATAAAATGGGTCAAGGTTCGATACGAGCAGTTAGCTCTTATAGATGGGAAAACAATGAACGCCGTATGCCACAATCAATTATATTAGAACAGAATGTCTAGAGCCTTCAACCAGAGAGTTCGACCAACGAAGTTTACACCAGGTCTGCTGGTGTTGAAGAAGATATTTCCACATCAAGACGAGGCCAAAGGTAATTTCTCTCCCAACTGGCACAGTCCGTACATGGTTCATCGGATCCTAACTGGATGAGCCCTTATTCTTGCAGAAATGGATGGGAAAATCTAACCAAAACCAATCAACTCTGATGCAGTGAAGAGATATTACATTTAGCCATTATGCTTTCTATATGATGTAATCTGAACTACGTCAGACATGATTCCCATTTAAGAGGGGTTACATAGGCATCCGTATGGGTTCGGTCACATCATTGATAAAATTCAATTTTCCCCCGCATTTGCGACTGGGGCAGAATTTTGAGGAGGACCCTCAAATTTCCGAAGTCAGCTTTCCAATTTTCATATCACCGTCGACCCAGTAAACTGGGGCAGAATTTTGAGGAAGACCCTCAAAATTCTAAGATCAATCTGCTTTCAGTCATTCAGCAGTGCCGTCAACAGCACTAGCCTAGTAAACTGGGGCAGAATTTGAGGAGGACCCTCAAAATTCTGGAGCAAACGAGGTTTTTGTGCCTTGAACCACGTTATAGTTGTGGTTCATCATAAAACAAAAACTATCTTTTTCTTTACTTATATACATACATTTGCATTATATTTGCCAAAATTTTCCATAAAAGTATTTAGATCGCTATCGTTCAGCAACGCTTCCCCAAAGGGAATAGAATGCCTCGAGTCAAAGGATGCGGATTAACCTCCCCCTTTCAGAACTCACGATTTTTCTTTGGATACAGGAATCCAGGATGCAAATAGGCGATGCAGGAGCCTTACAAAACCAAAGCCATTACCTGCCTGACAAAGGCTTACTATCTATATTCAACACTTCCCCATCAGTCATAAATAGTGCGATCAACTACCAGCGAAGAAATCGCCACCATCCTCTCCTTTATATTTCTACGTTCTTTGAGGCTAAGCTATGTCTCCATATTGCATTGCATAAGGCTATTTTCTTCCTTCCTAGACTAAGCTCCATCTCCATCTTGCATTGCATTAGGTTATCTTCTGCCTTTCGAGACTAAGCTCTGTCACCATCTTGCGTTCTTGCATAAGGCTACTCTCTGCCTTCCGAGGCTAAGCTCTGCCTCTATCATTGCATAAGGCTATCTTCTGCCTTCCGAGACTAAGCTCTGTCTCCATCTTGCATTCTTGCATAAGGCTATCGTATGCCTTTTGAGACTAAGCTCTATCTCCAGATTGCATTCTTGCATTCTTGCATTCTTGCATAAGGCTACTCTTTGCCTTCTGAGGCTAAGCTCTGCCTCCATCATTGCATAAGGCTATCTTCTGCATTCCGAGACTAAGATATGTCTCCATCTTGCATTCTTGCATAAGGCTATCTTCTGCCTTTCGAGACTAAGCTCTGTCTCCTTCTTGCATTCTTGTATAAGGCTATTCTCTGCCTTCAGTGGTTAAGCTCTCCCTCCATCCTAGCATAAGGCTATTTTCTTCCTTTCGAGACTAAGCTCTGTCTCCATCTTGCATTCTTGCATAAGGCTATTTTCTGCTTTTCGAGACTAAGCTCTGTCTCCATCCTCCATCTTGCATAAGGCTACTCTCTGCCTTGTGAGGCTAAGCTCTGCCTCCATCATTGCATAAGGCTATCTTCTGCCTTCCGATACTAAGCTCTGTCTCCATCTCACATTTTTGCATAAGGCTATATTATGCCTTCCGAGGTTAAGCTCTACCCCCTTTATTTTACATTTTGGCTGAAATATCGCCACCCTGCTTCACTTTGGCTGAAATATACCCGCCCTGCATTTTATATTCCCGCTCGGCTGAAATATTGCCACCTTTTCATGGGCTGAAATATCACCAACTTATTCAAAGGAGTCATAGTTAGGAGGAACCATCTGGATGGCCCGAAAATACCATTTCATGGCCTGCAAATCTTTAATTTCATGCTCTTCATAGCCCGGCCGTCATAGTCTGAGGACGTCATCCTAATCGTCTGAAGACAGCATTCACGGTTCGATGAGAACTTGCATCATGTTTAAATTATACAAAATATCCGCACATCGTTCATTTGCAGGTACACCGGCTGGCTCAACTATCTCAGCATGAGCGCTCCCACTCCAGTTCTTCGCGGCATGCCCGATCCTCGAACCCTCGCCAAATCCCAAACCCCGTTGCATCTACCTTTTCAAATTTTCATTGGCATATTCCGCCAATGGCTCTTAAACTACAGACGGACTAATTCCTTCAAAACCAGGGATATGTTGGAAGCTCAGAAGCCAGAGCGCGGTCGAAACTCTTGTACAATTGTCACTTTCGGTAAAAATTGGCCATCTTGTCTTTACCCGACAACTCTTTCATCCTCCTCGAGTAAAGAGGGGCAGCTGTTGATACTCAATTTTTCTCTACGAACTTTTGTACCCATAACACTTTAATATAGTCTTGTGAATGCATATGTAAGTATCCATAAAAGGTTTGGTATTTTTCTATAATTTTCAAGCATTTTAAAACCAATTTATAACTTATTTTGTACTATAAAATTAAATATTTAGTATCAAATCTTATTATTTAAATAAATAAATTATTTTATCCTCTCATTTACGAAGAAATATAATTTTATGTAATTATTTACAGGATTTTACAAAGCCATTATGGTATTTTTAAATTAAAATCGCATAAAATTACAGTTTGAGCCTATTTATCAATTTAATGAGTATTTCAAGTGAAAAATCGCTCCTGGTATTTTTAATTAACCCCCAAACATATTTTGTTATCCTAGTAGTTTTATTGGATTTTTATAAAATCATTTGTTATTTTTAAAAAATTAAATTGAGGGAAATTTGGGCATTTAAATAATAGCCCTTTTAGCTTTCAGTTTTGGCCACATTCTAACTCAAATCCACCCCCAAATCACGACCCAATAACCCGACCCAAACCTATTTGGACTAACCCGCCCGGACCCCCGTTTAAAATCACGGTCGTTGATCATTTTGATCAACGGTCCACGATTGATCTTACCTTAATTAAACATATGACCCCTTTACCCTAAAATCATTTCTCTCAATCCACCGCCCTTGTATCCTCTTTCACTCTCAGACACTCTCTAACCCTTCATCTCCTTAGAACCTTCTGGTTCTCTCATGGCCTTCATCGCCATACCAGCTCACTCCTCCCTTACTCCTCTCGATTCCCAGCAACCATGGCATCCCTATATAATGGTTTTCTCTCAAGCTTGAAGCCTAGCAGCTTCCGCCATGGAAGTCGTTCACTGAAGCTCTATTTGGGGTCTGTTTCAGTGTTTCTCCGGTGATCTTTGAACGATGATGCCTTCTACGACATTGTAGACGAGTTTCACGGCCAGGTTCTTTGTTTCCCTAATCTGTTTGAAAACCCTAATTTTCTCTTAAATCTCTACTCTTTTAAATGAGTTTTAGTTTGATTTTTTGTTTTCCACTCTACTTCAACTTATTTTCTCAGGTTATTTCAAAATTTTAGATTATTCCTGACTAGGGTTTCTAACCCTTTCTTTAAAACTATTTTTTCAACCGCTTCTGAGTGCTATGTAGTCGTTTGGGTTGTTTATTTTACTTGTTTGTTTGTTTCTTTGACAACTTGGGTTTCACACTGTAATTTCTATTTCTAGGGTTTCATAACCCCCTTTCCAAGATACTTTACTTTTTTGGTTTTTAGCACTAATCCATGGCTTTCAGTACTACCTCTGAACTTTTGTCGAAATTTGATAAAAAACCCTAACCCTACATGTTTGTATCGGTGTTTGCATATTTGCATGTTCTTCTATGAGCTCCATGCCCTTTACTTTGATTATTGGTGCCGATGTTTCATTCCCATACCATGCTTTTGTTCTTCTTTTGAGAATTTTTGTTGTTTATATGGTGACTTTATACTGATTCTTGAAATCTCTGTAATGTTGTGATTACTAGCCTTTAATTGTGATTTGTGTATCTTTCTTATAGTCTTGGTATGGATTTCTAATTTCCTTCCTCAATCACTGGGATACATTCCCCAATTAGATAACTGATTTCCCAAGGTTTCAATTTCGAAATTATTTCCCAGAATTAAAGTGATATCTTTCCTTATCTGTGTGCACAAATATGATGATTTACTTGCTTGACATATTTCCATACTTAAGTATCTTGCACCTAGTCTACAATATATACCTTATAAAATTCTTTGTTTCCTTATGTGGCCAGGCCATACTTTGTGATTCCTTTCCTTTTTTAATGGATTGTTCATTACCGTTTGCCTATGACTCCTTAATTAATAGGGAGTCCCTGTGCTTTTGTGATTATGATTGATATCAGTTCCTTAAAAATGAACTGATACCTTATTTGTTTACTCGTTTGAATACTATAAATACTCCTCACTTTTCTCTTTTGAAAACAACAACACACATGTCTCACAACTCTCTGAACTCTCTTTTTCTCTGCTATTTCTATACTCTCTCATTCCCTTCTTTGAACACTCAATCGGCTAACAGCCAAGATTGAGTAATTTGATTGGTTACATTGCAATGCTGGGTTCTGTTTGGGTCTGTTCATGCTGCTGTTCTCACATTACTGCTGCTGTTCTCACATTACTGCTGCTGTTCTAATATTGTTGCTATTGTTTTTCCTGCAGCTGCTACTCCCATATTTCTTCCCTCATCCTTTGCACACTTTTCTCTCCCTTTGTGCACTATTACATTGCTATTATATCCTAATTTTTGCAACTGGTATGTCACCTATTTGAAATACAATCTCCAAAACAACATGTTCGTATTAATTTTGCAATTCATAATATTTGTTGTGTGCTTTTGTCTGTGGTTTTGTTGCTATCTTTCATTAGCATGTTATTTACTGGTCTATTAGTTCAACTTAGCATGTCTTTCCCCTATTCCTCTCTCCCCATCCTTATGCATGTTCCTCCTTCATGTGTACTACTGCTTGGCTACTTAACAGTTCTGAAACCTCTCCATTAGGTTGACTATTTTTTTTGGGGTTTAGTACAGTAAGGGCTAAACCTTTGTTTTAACTAGATCTGATTACTTCTGCCCAACATGTTGTCTGTTCCCTTCACTTATATTCACTTGACTTATTTTCTCCCTTATCCCCTCCATGTCTCAATGACTGTCTTTTTTTGATCATTGCTTCCATGCATCCATGTATGCTTCCCTGCTTGTTTAACCTAATATCTCTATTTGAACCTAAGTAAAATAGAACTTAATAAGAATAAGAAATATGACCTTTGGCTTGCAATAATATCTGATTACTTCCTCCAACCTGATGTCTGTATGTATGTAGTTCACTTTACTTATGAGTGTGTGTCCCCTTTCCCCTTCCCCTATTTGTGTGATGCCATGCTGTTCTAAACTGGTTAGTCTGAAATAATTTCAAAAGAACCTTTTCAACTCTTTCAACTGTTTCTTCAAACTTCCTCAACCTTTCAAATTTCCCAAATGTTTCTTTTAAATTGTCTCTTAATTGTTTTCAACTCCCTCAATTACAATCTCACGCTTAGAGCTTTAGGGTCTGTCCCCTTGGTGTAAGCACTGCCATGGGTGCCTTGAGAACCCTTGGAACTTTGATGCACAAGGCTGGAATTTCCAATGTTTGAACTTGTCTAATTGAGACATCTTTGGGTGCCTGGTATTGGCCAGGGGTTCAAACGAACCCTTAGGGAGCTTTGCCGCACCCAAACCTTGGTAATGGTTGTGAAACTAGAAAGGAATGAGATTGGAGATGTTTGGGCCTGGCTGAAGGCTCTGTATATAATAACTTCTTATTTTTCCTTTATCGCTGTTTTATTTTTAATTACTTGGCTGTAATAATTTTTAAGAACAATGGGGTATTATAGTGAAATTGGGGAGGGTTATGCATGATTATTAAGGGTATGGGTAGAAAGCAGGACCATAGGAATATTACTGATCTATTTGTGCAATAGAAACCATGTATAAGACATGCATATAGAAATTCTGTTCCTAGGTCTCTTTCCTTTAAGCTTGTTGTTTTATGATCACAAACAGTCAATAATCCACAAGTTACTACATTTAGATACCATGCCTTAGGATTCTTATGTGCATTAGACATCCTGTATTTAGTGTTTTTGCTTGCAACAATTGAATATTTCATTAATCTGGCAAAAACTGGTTAAACAAACTCTTTTAACTAAGAAACCAATATGCATGTTCACCATATTTTATAACGCCTAGGCAAGCCTTAGAACGGATAAAACGGACTAATCTCCTTAAGTCTTGTTTCCGTTGATCCACCTCTGCCTGAATTCGTTTGTCCCCGAGGCTCCCCTGAATTTTATTCAAAAATGTTTGCTTATCTTTATCACCTAGACAAAAACTTTTACTAAATTACTTTTCTTCCCCCATCCCATAACTGAACTACAATTTTTCTAAAGAACTATCTGAGTACTATACATTCTGTAATTTTCCAAATTGTAGTTCTAAGTTAATCTGTTTCTTTACACTTCTGCAGTCTTAAGAATACTATCTGTTACTCCTTCTGTCCGAAACTGCCTTTACCATATGTTCCACGAGTGTTTTTAATTTCCTAAAAACTGCTACTGTCTTTTAAAAGTTCTGAACGTTTTTTTACGACTCTTTAATACAAAATTCTCCAGCTTCTGTTTTAAACTTATGCTCTAGCTTTTAAAAATTCTTCCTTCTTTAGACCTTAAATGTGTTTGAGACGTGCTAAATACGTGTTTGTTCATGGAGGGATACTTGAGCCTTTACATGCTTTACGTGATTCCATTATATGTAGTCCTACTTGTTTTCGTATGTCGCTTAGTATTTTAACCTTTAAACTTAAGGGTTCAACCTAGTTCCAACCTTATAGGAATACCGATCCGAAATGCCCTCTAGGATCTATAGGACGGGATGGGTAATAGCACACAATAAGCATTCATGACCAATTCACACGCTTAAATAACCTTTAACGGGTAGGAAGGGTAGAATATGGAGATGATGACGATGTGATAATATCATGAAGCGACCCCTTTTTGGGAATATGAGCGAGATATTGCATCGAATGATCCATATTATATTTCAACCTAGGACCCCTCTTTCTCTTATGTGCTTTATTTCAATGCTTTCTTAATGCTTTTGAAATTAATCCTCTCTCCTATTTCAAACTTATGTCCTCCCCCTTTTTTAAAGCTTTCAAGTTGTGTGAATGTCCTACATGTGAACCTTATTTGTTTAATTGCTTCATCTCTTTATAAAGTAACAATTAGCACAACCGGGAACCATATTTGTGGATCTTGAGGGGTGCCTAATACCTTCCCCTCGAGATAATTTCAAGCCCTTACCCAACTCTAGTTTCTCTCTCAAAAGCACTCCATTCATCTTAAAGTTTACTAATGCACTATAATCATTAGGTGGCGACTCTTTCGATTCCGTGACCCAATTCCCAAATGGGAAATAGAGTTGTTTTGCCCATAATGTCGTAAAACCCGATTTCGCTCTTGAAAAAGGGGGCGTCGACAGTGAAGAGATCCAGAGGAACACTGCTTTATTCTCAATACGAGAGTTTTACTATGAAAGATGGAGAAACTATTCAAGAGATATATACTAGGTTCACTACATTGACAAATGAACTTAAGTCTCTTGGAAGAGTTATTATTGAAGAAGACAAGGTTGAGAAGATCTTGACAAGAGTTCTTCCTGTTGCTTGGAAAAGCAAAATCACTGCCATTCAGGAGTCCAAGAATATGGCCACCCTCAGACTGGATGAAGTGATTGGAAATCTTACTGCATATGAACTTAGAAGGCAAACCAGGAAGATAGATACACCCAAGAAGGAGAGAAGCTTAGATCTTAAAATTACAGAAGGTTCAGATCCGGAAGATGATGAGATGACTATGATCACTAGAGATTTTTAAAAGTACCTGATGAGAGGAAATGGTTCATCAAGAGGTACAAACTTCAAAAAGACAAGAGCTCCTGAGAAATAGACCAATGATGGCTGCTCTAAGTGTGGTAAGACTAACCACACGATCAAGAAATATCCTCAATGGAAAATTTATTGGAAGAAAGAAAGAGCTAAACGAATAAACAAGAAGAAGTAACAGGTTCAACCCAAAAGAAACAAAGGTTCAACCTAGGCTGTGGCTACTGGTTGGGGTGAAACCTCTGATGAAGACTCAGAGTATGAAGCTGAAGTAGAGCAAGCTATTATGGCTATTGGAGAATTATATGTTGAGTAGGAGGTAAGTATTCTGCATCTCAAGGACAAAATTAAATTTTTATCTAAAGAAAGGCTGGCTGAGCTATTATTAGACATCATTGAAGAGTCTGAAATAGATAAAAAAACGGAAGTTCTATCTAGGGAATGCGTTATCCTAAAAGCAAAATGCAAAAGTCTAGAATCTAGGGCTGATGAGAGTGATAACATAAATGATGAGTTAAACAACTAGGTTCTTGAAATTGACAATAGTATTATAGAACTTAGGTCAGAAAATGTAAAACTGAAACTAGGAACAAGAAAGAAGAAAGCTAATCACTCATTTCTCACTCTAGAAGAAAATCTTGGAAAAACGAAAGATGAACTGTACAAGAAAGATGAACTGATTAAGGTTCTAAAAGAAGATCTTGGAAAGGTGAAACATGAACTACACAGAACTTGCAAATGGAACAAAGCTTCTGATGCTCTCTCTTGGTTGCAAGAGCATCACAGTAGCAATATAAGAGGACTTGGTTATGGGACTCAAGATCCAAAATGGGATCCCAAAAACCAGTACCTCACACTTCTTGAAAACAAGATCTGCACACACTATGGTAAGACTGGCCATTATAAAAATGAATGCAAAGGCAATAGAAAAGGCCAGTCAAAGGAACAAAGCTTTAGTTCAAGAAAATACAAGCTGCCTGGTTGATCAGAAAGAATCGGATTCATCCTTTTGCCAATAGAAAGGGACCCAAACTAGTTTGGGTTCCTAAGACTAACCCCTGATTTCTTTTTGCAAGTTGGAGTGAAAGGGAGTAGCCAAATATGGTAGATGGATAGTGGCTGTCCAAAACACATGACTGGGAACAAGGACCAGTTCCTTTCACTTGAGAACTTGAAATGAGGTAATGTCTCCTTTGGAAATGGAAAAAAGGTGAGATCATTGGGGTTGGAAAGATAGCTAAGATAGACTCTCATTCCATTGAGAATGTCTACCTGCTAGATGGCTTGAAATCCAGCATAATCAATGTGTCACAATTGTGTGACAAAAGGTAACCTTGCAACTTTCACCTCTACCAAATGCTTTGTGATTAACCTTACCACTGACAAGATTATTTTGCAAGGAAAAATAGTTAATAATATTTACGTTGTAGATTTGTCAACTCTTTTAGAAAATAAACTCACTTGTTTAAATGTGCTAGTCAATGATCCTCTCCCGTGGCACAAAAGACTTGGCCATTCTAGTCTAAATCAGCTAAACAACTTAGTCTCCATGGACTTGGTGATAGGGGTACCTAATATCAAGTTCAAGAAAGACAGTTTGTGAGGCATGTGTAAGGGGGAAGCAGGTAAGGTCATCCTTCAAATCCAAGAAAATGTAAGTACGTCCAAGACGTTGGAACTGGTACATATGGATCTTTGTGGTCCAGTGAGAACCATGAGCAGAGGTGGAAAAAATATATGATGGTTCTTGTTGATGATTATTATAGATTTATCTGGGTAATATTTCTAACATATAAAGATGAGGCATTTGAAATGTTTTCTTCCTTTGTTAGAAAAACTCAAAAACAATTAGGAAATCAGCTTGGATCCATTAGGTCTGATCATAGAACTGAATTTGAAAATGTAAAATTTTCTTAATATTGTGATGAAAATAGTATAGATCACAACTTCTCTGCCCCTAGGACTCCTCAGCAGAATAAAGTAGTTGAAATAAAGAACATAACCCTTGAGGATATGGTAAGGATCATGCTTCTCTCTAGTAAATTTTCCCACAGCTTCTGGGCAGAGGCTGTAAATACTGCATGCTACATAATCAATCGATGCATGACTAGATCTCATATTGAAAAAACTCCATATGAGTTAGTTAAAAGGAGAAAACCATACATATCCCACCTTAAGTCATTTGGTTGCAAGTTCTATGTGCACAATAATGGAAAAGACTCCCTAGATAAGTTTGATCCCAGAAGTTATGATGGAGTATTCTTGGGACATTCTTCACATAGCAAAGCATATAAAATATTCATTAAAAGAGCCTTGTGTGTAGAACAAAAAGTGCATGTTGTATTTGACAAAACTAACATTCTTTCTAAGAGACATGACCATGAAGATGAAGCCATTGGTCTGGTAAAAGAATTGAGTGGAGTAGCATCAAAAGAAGGAACGGGCGATGGAACAGGCTCTTCCACTCAAGGAAACCTGAAAAGGGAACTAATTAGGGAGAAAATGAAACAAGCTCTCTACAATAACCTGTTCCTCAGCAACATAACACATGAGAATAATCTAGTAGAATCTAGTTGGTGGTGAAATCTCACAAGTATCAAAATTCTCATCCCATTGATAACATCATTAATGACCCAACATCTGGAGTAAAAATTAGATTGCAACTAAAGAATCTGTGTGTATTTGATGCTTTTTTAATCTCATATTGAACCTAAAAATGTTGTTGAGGCTTTTATTGATGCAGATTGGGTCAATGCTATGCAGGAGGAACTTAATCAATTTGAAAGAAGTAAAGTTTGGCATCTAGTTCCTAGACCTAGGGACAGATCAGCCATTGGTACAAAATGAGTCTTCAGGAACAAACTTGATGAAGATGGAACTGTTACAAGAAACAAGGCAAGACTTGTGGTTCAAGGCTTCAACCAAGAGGAAGGCGTTGACTATGATGAGTCATTTCTCCAGTTGCAAGACTAGAGGCAATCAGAATCCTCATTGATTTTGCAGCACATATAGAATTCACTATCCATCAGATGTATGTCAAAAGTGCATTCCTAAATGGATACCTCAAGGAAGAAGTGTTTGTGAAACAACCTCCAGGATTTGAAAGAAGGAATGTCCTAAGCATATGTACAAGCTGGATAAGGCTCTATATGGGCTCAAACAGGCCCCGAGAGCTTGGTATGAATGACTATCAAAATTACTACTAGAGCATGGGTACAAAAGAGGTAAAATTGACAGCACTTTGTTCCTAAGGGAAAAAGTTAAAGACCTCCTTGTTGTACAAATATATGTTGATGACATAATATTTGGGGCCACTACTGATAGGTCGAGTAAGGGATTTGCAATATTAGTGGGAAGTGAGTTTGAAATGAATATAATGGGTTAACTAAACTTCTTCCTAGGCTTTCAGATAATACAAAGCCCAAATGGGAGCATGATCCATCAGCAGAAGTATACAAATGAACTAATCAAAAAGTTTAAAATGGAGGACTCCAAAGAAATAGATACACCTATTGCAACTGCCACTAAATTAGATGTTGATAAACCTGGTTCATCAGTTAATAAAAAGTTGTATGGGGGTATGATTGGTTCACTTTTGTATCTTACTACCAGCAGACCTCCCATTATTGTCACTGTAGGGATTTGTTCTCATTTCCAGGTAAATCCAAAGGAATCACACTTGACTAATGTTAAGAGGATATTGAGATATCTGAAAGGCACAACTGATTTGTGTCTTTGGTATCTAAAAGGTAGTCATTTTGATCTAGTAGGATATGCTGATGTTGATTATGCAGGTTTCTTAGTGGACATGAAGAGCACTTTAGGTATGACACATTTCCTAGGGTTATGTTTAGTTTCATGGGCTGCCAAAAAGAAAAATTCAGTAGCCCTATCTATTGCTGAAGCTGAATATGTTGATGTTGCGTCTTGTTGTGCTTAATTGCTATGGATTAAACAATAAATGGTAGACTTTGGAATTGAAGTGGGATGTATTCAAATATTTTATTATAACACTAGTGCTATAAGTATAACAAATAACCCTGTTCATCATAAAAGGACCAAGCACATAGATGTTAGACACCACTTTTTAAGAGATAACTATGAGAAATGGCTAATCTCAATAAAATTCGGTGCTACTGATAAATAAATAGCTGATATCTTCAATAAAGCACTGAGTAGAGAAAACTTTGAAAGGAACAAGTAGGAATTAGGTATGAATAAGACCACCTAATAGGTCCAGTTCAGAGTGCACAATGAAAAAAATGATTTTTTTGGTTAGAATTTCTTTATATCATGTAAATATCTAGACTAATTCTTACTCAGTTTCATACATTAATTAGGATACTCATGTGACTTGCGTTTGTACAATTCACTGATCTTTTACAAATATTTTCTATTTTTATATTTGAGACATGATGAAGAGAAATTTTACTTGAAGATCCTGGTTCATCAGTATATGCTCATGAGAAAGTTCAGGTATATTTATATACTATGCATAAATAGAAAGATAAATTTTTAATCGTGACCAAAATTCATAATTACACCAAACTTAAATAAATTCTATCCGTTGAGCATTGAACCGTTTACATTACCCTAGGAGTCTAATTAAAATAAGACTTTTTACTAAAAACTAGTGTCGCCCATTAATCACCAAAGAGATCAAAATTTTAATATGATTAGACCTCTAATTGACAACTGAAAAATCCTATTGTTACTGCACCTAATCATAATCCCTCTTAAAATACACACCACATCTCTTCATTTTGCTCATAACCGTCACTCACCTTATCTAAAACTCTGATCATCTCCATCATCTCCAAAATTTTTGAAATTCCCCAAATTCCTTGAAATTCTCTACCATGGCAAACCCTCAAGATACGCTAGGTACTCCCCCGATAGTATCTCCTAATACTTCATCCTCCACAGCTCCTATTGAAACCCCAAAACCTAGGTTTCATTGCCATAAAATGTTGGCACGGAAAATTGTAGCTTATGGTCCCTTGAGAAAAGTCTTAAATGAAAAACTGAAAGCTACTCAAAAGAAGGAAAGTCCAGCAAAAGAATTCGACGCAAGCTCGGAGTCTATGGCATTTCTCTTTGCAAGTGATGGTGAAGAACATGAGTCTTCTGACACTAACAAGAATCAAGAAAATCTAATTGAGCTAAATACTTGTTTTGCTTCTTCTGATGTGGTAGAAAGGGAGGAAAATAGGTTTGGTTCGGTGGGTTCTGTGAAAAATATAGAGGGGACTGGGTCTGGTAGAAGGGGAAAGAAAAGGAAAGGAGAAGTTCTTGCTATATGTGGTAGTGTAGAATAGGGCGGCATCAAGTCAGGGAGAAATGATTCTGGAGAGACTGTTGAAGGCCTTGTTCATCTGAGTGAGGAGCAAGATGAACCTTGGCTCAGCTATCTTGGCTGAGATATTGAAGAAGGTTGGGGCTAGTTATGATCCAAAGAAGTGCAAGGCTTCTTCCCAAAAAGCTCCAACTGCTTCCAAACCATCTAAGAAAAGCAAGGTGTCATCTTCCAAGTCTAATTCCTTCATCACCAAACGGAAGAGCTACAAGGAGCAGGGTCAAGAAAAGTAGGCAGAACAATAGAAAGCATTAGAGAAGAGTAAGAAAAAGAAGAAGGAAAAAGGAAAAGAAATGGTTGTTGAACGTTCTGGGGCTGCTAAAGAAGAGGAGGAGGAGATGGAACTGGTCCATCAAGAGAGAGGTACAACATTGGAGGTTCCCATTGCCAAACCAAAAGGAACCAGGACTCCTGCAAGAAGTATTCAAAATCTGTATCTATTGAACCCTCATCGGCCAAAACAAACTAGGTCTGCAGTGAAGGGACAACAAGTAAAAGTTACTGAAGAGGAAGAAGAAGAGTGGAGTGGACAAGAAGAAGAGGAGAAGTCTGAAAAGGAACAAGATCGATTTGCCATTTTTGGTAGGAGAAAGATTCCGAAGGGAAGGTTTCTGAAAGACATGGAGGATCCATGCATGATTAGGTTGGTAGATGCTATAGCTTAACAAGGTTGGAAGGACATGGTCCTTCAATTGGATGGAGGGCTGGCAAGAAAGGAGCTGATTGAGTTCATGGCAAATACCACAGTGAAAAATGGGGTAGTTACCCGCGTGGTTAGGGGAGTGAAGGTGCAATTTGATGCACCTAAATTGGGGACAATTCTGGACAGACCATGTGAGGGCTATGATGAATACACTAGGAAAATGTGGCCTTATCTAGATGATCTTCCTAGTGCTCTTCAAATAACCAGGAACTTTTGTGACATTGAGCTTTGAAGATGTGCGTGAGGCAAGATTTGTATAGAAGAGTGAGATGAAGCCAATGCACAAGTTGCTATTTGAATTTGTGAACAAGTTTTTGTTGCCCAGACAGAAGAGGAGGCGTACTACTAACTACTTGGACTTGGTTCTTCTGGAATGACTTGTGAGAGGAAAGCAAATTAATTGGTCTGCCTTCATTGTCAAGCTAGTGGACAGGGTGATAAATGGCTCCAAGGCTTATACTACTCCCTATGGGTTCATACCGACGACTGTGCTGGATAGATTGAATGTTCCTTTGAATAAATGGGATTTTGTCTCCAGCAAGGACTATTTTGATGTCAAAACACTTTAGGCTTGTGACTATCTCCTCAATGCATCCCCGATTGAACCTAGTTCATCTTTGAAGACTCCAGTGAACAACAAGGTTAGGGATTTGGTTCATGAGTGTGGGACAACAGATTATGAGATTGCTGGGCTCAAGGCTGGAGTTGCTGAACTTAAAATAAGAGGAATAGCCTGAAAGATGAGCTAGCAAGAGAAAAGGAAAAGGGTGAAAGGATGTTTCTAGCAATGCTCAATCTTCTACAATCCTAACCCTTTAATTCCTCCAAGCCTTAGGTCCCCTAAAACTTTCCTTGAACCAGTCTAGTAACCCCCCAGTGACCCAGATTAGGGATTTTTCTTCGGTTGTTTTTTGCTCATGGTTGGATGTTTTTTTTTTCTTTTTGTGGACTGGTTGTAAAAGCATTTACTATTAATGACAATCTGCTTTTCTCTTGTTGTGTGATGAATTTGTTCTCAATAGTTAAGTTTTTGTCAAGTTTGATTATTGTTTCACTAACATCCTTTCACATAAAGTTTCCCCGGTGGCCATGAGTAACTATTACAATGTGGGATTCACATTATATACAATTTTCGATGATGCCAAAAGGGGGAAAATATTGTGCTTTACTTTTTATTCTGAAAAAGGTGATATCTATAACCTGATTAAATCTGGTCCTTAATGATAAATTAATAATTAAAAGTATTGATAATTAGCTGAGTTCCATAGGTTCTCTGATCAGTATAAGCATAGAGTCTGTCATCATCAAAAAAGGGGAATTAGTTGTCCCAAGATCAGTTGAAGTTTTGAAGAATGAAAAAAGACCTCAGTGAAGGACCACGTCCATCTTATGAGACACAATGGTTATGGCTCATGCACATGAGATGCACGTGAAGAAGATAAGCCTTTGGGATCAAGCAGCATTATCTTCTGAATATATTCAGAACTGATTGAGAAGATTACATATGGGATAATGAGAAGAAGTCTCCTCATGAGAATAGAACACATCCGAATAAGGGTTGGAGTTTGGATTGCTCTAGAACTCAAATTCAATGGATTATCAGAAATTGAGTCACAACCAAACTCTGATTACTAACCTAATAAATAACTGAGTTGTTATCCCTTACAGGTAACACACATACTCCGAAGTTAAGCTAAATTTAGAGCAAAAGAGCAAGGCAATTTTGTAAGCAATTTATGTGAGATCAAGTGTACACTCCTACAACTACTTGAACGAGATAGAAGAACCAGTTCCATTGTGTTTATTCTTATTCTAGTTCAATTGTAGTATGTGGTTTAAAACTTGTACCTTTCAGCTTTCATAGAAGCAATTGTATTGGGTACTTTGAGTATTCAAGTTATAGTCAACTTGAAGGTTTCGCAACTGTTAAAGTTATGTGACACACTAGGATTAGAGTTAATCCTTAGGTTTAAAAGAGTTTTGTAAATGTTGTTTTGGCTCATTGAGTTTAGTGGATTTTTGGGAAAATCCTACTGAGTAGTAGGTCGTAGTTTTCACCTTTTGAGCCAGGTGTTTTCCACATAAAAATCTCTCTGTTATTTTATATATGTATTTTAATTCCGCAAACAATAGTAGTTAGAACATGTAGAATAACCTGATTTTTCTAGATAAAAAATTGGGTACCATACAAATCACCCCATATTGTCTGGTATTAACGTTTGGAACATCAGTTTGATTCCTAGTTTTGATGTTATTTTGGCGATTTAATTGCACGGTTAAGTTTGTAGGATGTTGTTCAGTTAATGCATGTGTTTGGTTAGGAGCCCTGAGGGCTCGAGAGTGTTTCAGAGGTATTTCAAAATTATTTTGGACTTAGTAAAGTTGCAAAAAATGAGTTTCAGCTGTTGCAGACAATTCCTTCTTCGCGATCGCAATGCCTACATCGTGTTCACGAAGCTCCTCAATTTTCCTTCATCGAGTTTGCATCCCTTGCTTTGCATTCACATAGGTTCAAGTGACCCCGAGGGGCTTAGTCTTCTTTCCTTTTTGCATTCGCGATTGAATCCTCCCATTTGCATTGTTCCAAAAATCTCTTCATCGTAATCGCGTGTAGTACAACGCGTTCGTGTAGGTCAATTCCCTGGACCCCCCAGTCTTTCTCTCTGCGTTCGCATCCTTCTCATTGTGAACGCGATGGTCTATTGAGTCAACCCTACATGAAGACATTACCGTAGCATATGATGGTTGGATGATGTTCTTTGACGGAGTAGCAAATTTCAAAGGAGTGGGCATTATAGCAGTTTTGGTATCATAAATGGGTCAGCATTATTCGATATCTGCTAAACTCATATTTCCTTGCACCAACAACATCGCGGAATATGAAGCCTGCATACCAAGGCTTAACATGGCAGTAAACATGAACATTTAGGAGTTACAGGTTATGGATGATTCAAATTTACCTGTGCACCAAGTTCAAGGAGAATAGACTACCAGATATTCCAAGATATTTCCATATCCGCACCATATGTAGAAATTGAGGAAGAGGTTCGCAAAGGTAGAATTCTGACATGTGCCCAAAATTCAGAATGAGTTTGCCGACACATTGGCTATTTTGTCATCCATGATACAACATCGAGATAAGAACTAAATTGATCCTATTTCGGTGAGGATGTAATCAGCTTGCATATTGTGCTCATGTCGAGGAAGAAGCAGATGTAAATGCTTTCTTGCATGACATCAAGGAATACTTATCGAAAAAGAGGATACCCGAATCATGCAAATGACACTCAGAAATGCATCCTCCAAAAATTGTCAAATTACTTTTTCCATAGTGGAGGAAACCTGTATAGAAGAACCCCCGATCTGGGATATCTAATATGTGTCAACGGGAAGGAAGCTATAAGCTACTTGATGATATGCATGCAGGGACCTATTGTTCACACATGAATGGTTTCGTCGTGGCCAAGAAGGTACTCAGGGCAAGTTACTTTTGGATTACCGTGGAGACAGATTGCATAGAGTATGTCCACTAATACTTTCAATGTCAAGTACATGTCGATATGATAAAAGTGCCACAAAAACGAGATCAATGCAACAAGCTCTCCTTGGTCATTCGCCGCTTAAGGAATGAATGTTATTGGTCTGATTGAGCCCACGACTTCAAAGGGACACAAGTTTATTCCGGTAGCCATTGATTACTTCACAAAATGGGTAGAAGCTGCATCTTACGAAGCTATAACCAAGAAAGTTGTTGTAGATTTTGTCAAGGATCATATCACCTCTCGATTCGGAGTTTCTGTGTCGATTATTACTAACAATACAGCCAATTTCAATAGTGATATTATAAAATCTATATGTGAAGCTTTCAAAATCAAGCACAAGAATTTCACAGCCTACAGTTCTCTGATTAATGGAGACGTAGAAGCCGCCAATAAAAACATCCAGAAGATACTAAGGAAAATTGTAAAAAAGCACAAACAATGGCATAAAATGTTGCCTTTTGCTCTGTTGGGGTACCGCACCACAGTTCGCACCTTAACCGGGACAACTCTCTACTGGTTTATGGTACCAAGGGTGTCATCCCAATCAAGGTAGAGATTCCATATTTAAAAATCATACAGGAAGCTAAACTTAGCGATGCAGAGTGGATAAGGAGATGCTGAAAAACAATTGGCCCTTATCGATAGAAAGAGGATGAACTCAAGGTGTCACAGACAAATTTATCAGAATAGAATGTCTAAAGCTTTCAACAAATGGGTCAAACCAAGAAATTTCTCACTGGGATAGCTAGTATTAAAGAAGATATTCCCACATCAAGATAAAGCAAAAAAGAAATTCTCCCACAACTTAAAGTGTTCATACATGGTTGACACGGTGCTGACAGGAGGAGCACTCATACTTGCAAAAATGTATGGATATGTCTGGCCAAAACTAATCAATTTAGACGCAGTCAAAAGATACTATGCTTAGATACTTTACATTTCCCTTTTTGATGTAATTGAGCTACGTTTGACCTGATTCCCATTTAATAGGGGATATGTAGGAAGCCTTATGGGTTCGGTCAAATAATAATAAAATTTTAATTTGTTCCCAAGAGCAAAAACTGGGGCAAAATTTTTAGGAGGGTCCTCAAAGTTTCGTAGTAGGTCCGGCCAATGGCAGCATAAGTCAGACGATGGGTAGTTAGTTAAGAAACAGGGGAAGTAGTCCCATCATCCTAAAACAGTAAAAGATCATCTACCAAACAGGGGCATTATTTTGAGGAGGACCCTCAAAATTCCATAAGAGAGCTGCATTGTCTTTGAGATGTGTCACAGTCACTAGTTCATCAAAATTACTTGATATATCAACACATTTCTAAGACAACTCTATTTTTTCAAATATTGCATATTTTCAAAAACTCTAGTTCCATAACAGTCAGGTGTCACCCAGGGGAACTCAGAAGGCTTTCCAAACAAAGAAAAGCAAGCGGACAGAAGCACGAACCAACCTCCTCCCACAAAAATTACAATTTTTCTTTGAACACAGGAACATTTGACATAACGGTAGCACTAACAAACATATATACACAAAGCAAATTCACTATACGACAGACCATCAGACATCGAATACATCTCCAACTAAGATATATACTACTCTTATTTGACTCCCTATTTGCATGAGGCTAATCCTTGACTCCCCACTTGCATTAGTCTAATCCCCGACTCCATATCTGCATGAGTCTAATCCTTGACTCCCTATCTGCATGAGTCTAATCCTTGAATCCCTATTTGCATGAGGCTAATACTTGCCTCTCCATTTGCATGAACCTAATCCTTGACTCTTTGAGGCTATTCCCTGCCTTCTTATTTGTAAGAGTCTAATCATTGCCTCCCTGTCTGCATGAGTATAATCCTTGACCCCATACCTGCATGAGACTAATCCATGCGTCCCTACTTGCATTAGGATAATCCTTGCCTCCATACCTGCATGAGGCTAATCCCTGCCTCCATATTTTCATGGGACTAAGTATTATCCCCTTTTGCATAAATTGCTCAATTTTACTATCTATTTTCTTTCCAATCGAACTAAGCTCTGTCCTTCATTTCACAAGACTAATCATTGTCTTGATAACATTATGACTATTACATATCATGGGCAGAAGTACCAACAACCTATCTGAACACGTCATAGTCTAAAGGATCTCTCAAATTTCCATATCATTATTCAATGACGTCATTATTCGGAGGTACCACTATCATGTCCCGAAAACATCATTTCTTAGCCTCCGAATTGTAACGACCCGACCGGACATTTTGAGAAATTAAGATCCGTTCAGAAACATAAGGTCGGGAGAAGCTTCGGATCATAAGTATCAACTTGCGTGCATGGAAGAATCCAGTTTCCGAATGGCGTGGAGTCAAATCTAGAGAAGAAACCTTATTTTGGAAGTTATAACGGAGAAAATTTTACCGAAACTGGACTTTTGGGTAAACAACCCCAGAATGGGTCATGGATGATCTCAACAGCTTTGTATGGTGATTTTGGACTTAGGCGCACATCCGGATTCAAATTTGGAGGTCCGTAGAGTAAATTGAGGCATTTCGGTGAAAGTTCAAGTTGAAAAATAAAGAAATTTGACCTGTAGTTGACTTTTGGGAAATCGAGTTCAGAATGCAATTCCGAGAGTTAGAACAGCTCCATTATGTCATTTTGGACTTGTCTGCAAAATTTTGGCATCATTCCGAGCTGAATTGGTAGGTTTCATCATGAGATCTGTTATTTGAAGATTTTAAATTTCATAATCTTGATTTTTGACGTTTTGATGTTGCGTTTGGTGATTTGAAGCTTCAAGCAAGTTCTTGTTTAGTTATATGACTTGTGTGTGGGGTTGGTTGAGGTCCCGGGGGCCTCGGGTGTGTTTCGGTTGCTCAACGGACAAGCTTTTGGAGTTGGAAGAATGTTGCAGCAGGGTTATTTGTATTTTCGCTTTTGCGGCTTGGGAACCGTAGAAACAGAGCCGCCAAATCGACTTGGCAGCAATAGAAGCAATGGAGGACCATTGGGCAGGAGCCGCAGGAGCGAAGGAATTTCCGTAGAAGCGGACTCGCTTATGCGATGAAGGGACCGCAGAAGTGAAAATTGAGAGGCTTAAAGAAACCGCAGAAGTGGTGGTCTTTCTGCAAAAGCGGGACCGCAAAAGCGGTCCCTGGACAACAAAAGCGGAAATCGCTATTCAGAAATAGGATAATTTGAGGGTTTCACCATTTATTCACATTTTGACTTCTAGAGCTCGGCTCTTTGTGATTTATGAAGGGATTTTCACCTGGGCAACTTCGGTATGTGTTTCTCACTCGATTTAGACCAATTTCATGAATCTTCTCTTAATTTTATCCTTTAATCTCAGTTTTTGAATGAAAAATGGGTAGAACTTCATAGAGCAAATTATTGGGTTTTGAGGGAGTACTTGACCTCCGATTTGAGAGATTTTTATATGGTTAGTTTCGTGAGAGTAAAAGGGTTCTAAAAATATTAAATTCATCCAGTTCCGAGACGTTGGCCCAAGTGCTGTTTTGGTCATTTTACCTAATTTCGTACTTTAGCTTTGAATTAAATTATAGAATCAGTTGCTTGAGATTTTAATTGCAATGTGTGATTAAATTGGATAGATTTAGGCCATTTGGAGTCGAGAACTCATGCAAAGAACGCAATTGCTAGTCGATTTTCGCCGGTTTGAGGTAAGTATCTTGCCTAGCCTTGTGTGGGGGACTTCTCCGTAGGATTTGAGTCATCTCTGTCGATTGCATTCCGTGTACGCAAGGTGATGAGTGCGTGCCCGGATTTATTTGTGGTAAATTGACCTTTTTTTAGGCACTTAGACTCTTGAAATCACTGAGTTTGAAGATGATATTGATGCAATTGAGTTCCCTGTTATTAGTTTCACCTCTACATGTCTTACTTGGTGTTGTTTATTCTTCTTGATTTATTCTTTCCATTCAATTGTCTTCTTACGTGTTTAACTGAAGATAATCACCCTTCTATAGTCTTGCTATCCGTCCTAACTACTCACCTTCAATTGGAAATCATAAATGCTAAATCTCATGTAATTAATCGGTCTTAGTTGGAAAACAAGATGGATATCATATAATTAGTTGATAGTTCCTTAAATTGTAGTTATTTGATTCTTGTTAATTTCCTCACTAATGGATACTCCTTGATTGTAAGTTCATCTGTGACCTCGTGCAATTATATTACATGTCTAATTGTTATGGTATCAGTATAGTTTTTATGCGCTTATTATGTCCTATTTATTGCTGAGGATATTTTGTTTTCCTTGGTGTTTCACTGGCCTTATTAGCTATTGTTGATTCCCTTGCCGGGACGTTATTGTTCTGTTGTTGATTCCCTTGCCTGGATGTTATTGCTTCTGTTATCGATTCCCTTGCTGGGACGTTATTGTTATGTTGTTGTTTCCCTTGCTGGGACGTTATTGTTTTTGTTATCGATTCCTTTGCCGGGACATTATTGTTCTTTTGTTGATTCCTTTGTCGTGATATTGCTATTCTATTGCTGGGCTATACATCTACGTTGACTCTGCTGTATTGTGGGATACCAAGAGATCCCCAGTATATGTACTGAGGATACTGAGAGATCCTCGGGATACCAAGAGATCCCTAGTATATATATATTGAGGATACAAACAGATCCTAGGTATACCAAGAGATCCCCAGTACACCTATTTAGGATACCAAGAGATCCCCAGTACATCTATTGAGGATACCAAGAGATCCCCGGGATACAAAGATATCCCTAGCACACATTTATGTTTGAGACTATAGGACGATATCATAAGAGATCCCCGTTAAACTCATTGTGTCCTGAACTGATATTTTCATTGATTCAACCCGGGTGTGAATAAATCGAGTGCTAGTCGATCCATTTCTTGTACTTACTAGTTGGTAGGATTCTTGTTAGGTACACTTGCACAAGCATACACGTAGATAGACCCTCCTATTAGAGATGAATCCCTCCTGATTTGGCTAGGGGCAGGGATGTTCCCTCGTTTACCCATTTTATATGTGAGAATGACCCTAATATATAAGTCAATTGTCAACATGCCGTGTTATTGATGGGGCACAAGATGTCAAGTGTTAGACCTCGAATGTTGGATTTTTATGAGTTGCGACTGGTCTGAGAGTTTGTGGTGGAATTATGGAAAGAGTTGAATGACCTTATGTAAGATCAGTGCAGAATAATGAGTTAGTGACTTTTCTGTCCTTGTTGTGCTGTGACTTCAGGATTTGGACTGTAATGTCTACCGTACCTTTATTATCATCATTTGTGTATTTCTTGTTGTTACTTATTGTCCGTTAGTTTTATGGTGATTGTAGCTCTCTTAGTCGTTCATGTTGTCTTTACCTAATTATATAAAGTTTCTATTATCCCTATGATTATACTATTTTTTAACTAGCAGGTGTCTTGACTGTCCCTCGCCACTACTCCATCGAGGTTAGTCTTCATACTTACTCACCACCGCTGTGGTTGCTCATGCTACTCTTTAGAAAAGTTTTGTTGTGCAGATACAGGTACCTTCATTCAGTTTTGTCAGCCTTGGAGGGTGGCGTATAACCGGAGACTTGAGGCATGCATCTGCCGTGTCCGTAGAACCGAGGAGTCTCCTACTTTTCTACTTTTATTTAGCAGTTCCATCTCATGTATTCAGTTGTGGTAGACATTTTCGGGTATTAGAGCCGTATGTAATGTTTTTCCCTTAGCATGTGTTGCTCGTGGGTTTTTGGGTCTTGGAGGTTGTTACAGTATTTTGAATTGAAGTGTATGTGCCAGGCGGCACTCTATACATTTTCTCATGATAATTAGTATTTGTCTATTGTTTTTCATAAAGGTTGTTAATTTTCCTCAATATGTTAGGCTTACCAAGTCGCGAAGACTGGGTGGCATCATGACAGGTTCATGATTGGTGAACTAGGGTCGTGAAAAGTTGGTATCAGAGCTCTAGGTTCATAGGATTCACGGGACACATGCCGTTTTATTATTCTCCCTGATCGGTACGGAAAGGTGTCTAATTATCTACGAGGGGCTATGTTACCGTTAAGAAAAAATTCCAATTCAATTGATTTCCCTGTCGTGCGAGATTTTAGCATTCACAACTCTAAACCTCTGCCTTCCACTCTCTCACCGATTGTGAGGACACGTACTGTCCGAGGTGATCAGGCACCCGTGCCCCTTGCTGCAGCCGTCGGAGGTCAGGGTTGGGATAAAGATCAAAGACGCACACGTGGTGCAGTGAGAGCATTTGAGCAGATCCAGCCGGAGTCCGATCATCTGACGCTACAACTACTGCTACTCCAGACCTTCGGGATACTTGACACAGTATATGAGTAGGCACACAATTTTGGCTTAAGCCGGACTGCTTCCACTTACTGCAGCTACACCCCAGGCTGGGGGAGGAGGACCAACTCCTGCTGCACGCACTCCTGGGCAGCGAGCGCATATTGAGCAAGTACCTAATATTTAATCCTTTGCTGCCAGCAGCACCAGTTCAGCTCGAGGGCATGGCAGCGATTTCTGAGCAGGAGAAGATGAGACCTGAGAGATTTAAGAGGTATAAGCCTCCTGAGTTCAGCGGTTTAGCATCGGAGGATGCCCTCGAATTTCCTAATGAGTGTTATCGCATTTTCTATACTTTGGGTATTTGGATCGAGCAGGATTCCTTTTCACTACCTTCCAGCTTCGAGGATCTGCCTAGCACTGGTGGTGCACCTATGAGTTAGACAGCCTAGATGAGGGTGCTTCACTAACTTGGGCCCAAATTTCAGATATGCTTCTGTGAGAGTTTGTTCCTCAGAGCCTCAGTAATGCATGACGCGTGGAGTTTGAGCATTTGCGCTAGGGTGTTATGACCGTCTCGGAGTATGTTGTCTGTTATTCCATTTTGGTTAGACATTCCTCAGCCTTGGTTTCTACTGTTCGTGAGAAGGTTCGCCGGTTTATTGATGGACTTATTCCCAGCATCACATCTAGTATGGATCGTAAGTTAGATATGGACATTCCATATCAGCAGGTGATAAAAATTGCTAGGAGGATAGAGGGTACACATGCCAGAGAGAGAAGGCCAGCAGGGTCATGAGAGAGAGAGAGAGCGAGTAGACGAGGTCAGGATAGACAATTTGAGGAGGCGAGGAGGTCTCGTAGACTGGTGATATATACTGTTCCTGGTTTCGGGGGCAGGGTACGCCATGATAGTGTTGGAAACACGTTTCAAATGCAATATACTAAACGTGTGTTCTTTTGTAGGTTTTGATGAATGTCAAACAAAGCAAAAAGCGATATATAGCAGTGCTCAAGGACAAGCACAAAATGGATGCATTACAAGAAGCTCAAGACAAAGTTTAGAAATGTTATAATTGAGTCAATATTAATTGTGATCTTGATTCCTCAACTTGGCTCATAACATGGCTTCTCTACTAAATTTATTTTTCCAAAATCATGCATATTTAAATTAAGTGTCAAATGATTTTAAACTATGCATATTTACATTTGTTAAAATGTTTTCCAAGCATGCCTCAAAAATCTGGGCTAAGATAATCGATTATGTACTTATGATAATCGAGTATCTCTAAGCCAAGACTGCATGACAATCGATTGTGAACTAATGATAATCGATTGTGAGTAAGTCAGTTAAACATCAGGTTTATGCAAACTGCATAACAATCGATTGTGTACTTATGATAATCGATTGTTAACTGAGGCAAAGTTTTCAAAACTCGTAAAAATCGATTATGAACTAATGGTAATCGATTAGAATGAGAAAAATGTCTCCCAGTGATTTTAAATAAAATGATAATCGATTGTGGCTTTTGATAATCGATTATATATGAGACAGAGAGTTTTGAAATTAATTAATAATCGATTATTCCATTTGATAATCGATTATATATGAGACAGAGAGTTTTGAAATTAATTAATAATCGATTATTCTATTTGATAATTGATTGTTGAAGCTGACCGTTGTCATATATTTTCAATTACCTTCAGGTAATCGATTGTTGATATTTAACAATCGATGTTTTGCGTAAAATCTGGAAAAGATTTTCTGAACGTTGTTAAAATAATCGATTGTTGATTTCCGGACAATCGATGTTTTATGCCAAAAATTGGAAAGGATTTCTTAACGTTGTAAATAATCGATTAGTGATTTGAAGTAATCGATTGTTGACGTAAAATCTGGGATTGAATTTTTGATCTGATAGGCAAACAATCGATTGTTTAGTCTTGACAATCGATTGTCACTGAGTAATTTCAGCAATCCTTAATTGGCAATTAGACAACGGTAAGACTGAGTTTTTCACCTATAAATACAGCTTCAACTCAGTGTTTTCATAACAACAATATATACAATTTGAGTATTTTCATTGCTAAAAGCTTTCTTACATTGATCATCATTTTCCATTCATCCATAAAGCTTTTTGAAGAGCCATTCTATTGAGCTAAGTTGTTGTGATCTTGAGCGTACTATTTCTACTCATATCTACTCATTAAGGAGTACTTTGTAAAGTGAGTGTGTTTTGTGTTTGTAAGAGAATTGCGATTCTCGTTTGTTGAGGAACTTGTGATTCCTCGGTTGAAGTCTTTGGGATTGTTATCCCCGAGCAATTGAAGTCTTTGGGATTGTTATCCCCGAGCAATTGAAGTCTTTGGGATTGTTATCCCCGAGCAGTTGAAGTCTTTGGGATTGTTATCCCCGAGCAATTGAAGTCTTTGGGATTGGTATCCCCGAGCAATTGAAGTCTTTGGGATTGGTATCCCCGAGCAATTGAAGTCTTTGGGATTGTGATCCCCGAGCACCTAGGTGAGGCTTGTGTCCTCAACTGTAACGGTTTGTTAAGCACCCGTAAGCTTGACAAGTTTAGTGGAAATCTCGAGAGAGTCTCTCGGGGACTGGACTAACCACGTTTGTGGCCAACCAGGATACATCTTTGTGTAAGTTCTTTTTACTGCACTTGTTTTAATTTCTGCAAAGTTTTTAAATTCCGCACTAAAACGCTTAATAATTTTAAAACGCTATTCACCCCCCCCCCTCTAGCGTAAAGCGTATTATCCAACAATTGGTATCAGAGCCATACTCTCTGAAAAGCTTAACCGTTTGAGAGAACCATCCATGGCTTCTACTCTAAATTTCTTTGCAGGAATAGGTGAAGGAGAATGCAGCATGTCGCCTCCAATATTAGACGAAAACGACTACTCAGTCTGGAAATATCGGATGCAAGTTTTTACAATGGCAAACGATTTATATCTATGGCAAGCTATTAAACACAGTGATCAACTGACGACAAAAGTCGGGAAAGATAAGGTAAGTGAATACAACACTAAAGCTATGAATATATTACATAACGCCTTGAACCAGGAACTTTGGCGAAAAATCTCCCACTATAAAACTGCTAAAGAAATGTGGGACAAACTTGAGGAATTGCACGAAAACACGCCTCAAAAAGCGGTCAGCACAAATGATGAATCAACTGGTCAGTGCCTCATGGCAGACGAAAAAGACGAGGTAAGTACATCTAACGATATGCAAATTGCTTATAACAAACTGCATGATGAGTTGGTAAATGCTTCTAAGACTATTAAAGATTTACAAAGAACTCTTTCTTTACAAGAAGAGGATTTTCAAAAACAACTCTTTTTAAAAGACAAGAACTTTGAAGAATGTCTTTCTTTAGCTCAAAAAGGTGTTGAAAATCTGTCTCGTGATAACGAGAATCTTGCAAATGAAAATCAATTTTTGTTAAATGATAGTATAGAACTTAGACAAGTCATCAAGACTATGCATGAAGCCTCTTGTGTTGATAAATGCTCTACCTGTACAGCTTGTGAGTCCTTAAAACTAGAAAACACAGAACTTAGGAAAACATTAGAAACACGTAGTAAAGAAGTTCCTAAAGTTGTTGAAAAAGAAACGCCTAAGAAATATCAACGGCATAAAAACAAAAACTTCACTACTCCACCCAGAAATAACTCTAAGGTATTAAACAAGCCTAGAACAAATTCTTTTAGACCACCTAGACATTATGCTAGAATGTATGAAAATAAGGGTAGAACTAATGTCTTTAGACAACCTAGATCCGAATCTAGGATTCTTGCAAACAAGCCTACAAATAGTAATTTTCGGCAACCAAGAAATAACTCTAAGAACGAGCTTAGACCACCTAGACATGACACTAAGTCCTTCAACAAGTCTAGCACTAATGACTTTAGACCATCTAGATATTATACTAGAAATGGGAACAATATGTCTAGTGTTAATCTTTTTCATTCGCCTAGAACTTTGTTGGCTCAACCTAGGCATCAACACAACCCGAACGTAGTATGTCATTACTGCAATCGTATAGGCCATATTGCACCTATGTGTTTTACAAAGCATAGAGATTCTTCATATTATTATGGTCGTTATTTGCCTAACCCCCAAGGACCCAAAATGGTATGGGTACCTAAAAATTATTAATTTGCTTTGTAGGTGTGCTTGAAGGGATCAAGTGTACTATGGTACCTTGACAGTGGATGCTCCAGACACATGACAGGAGACGAATCCAAATTCCTTCAACTAGAGCACAAAGAAGGAGGAAGCGTTGTATTCGGTGACGACAATAAAGGACAAATTATTGGCACCGGATCGGTCGGTAAGAATGAAAAATCCTCTATAAAGCATATATTACTTGTCAAAGGTTTAAAGCATAATCTCTTGAGCATAAGTCAATTATGTGACAAGGGAAATCTTGCGTTGTTTGATTGGGATGAGTGTTTAGTGTTTAGACGTAGTGACTTCAAGATTATCCTACGTGGTTTTAGAGTTGACAATATTTACATGGTTGATCTTGAAAACTCCTCATCCGAGTATGTTGATTGTTTGTTGAGCAAAGATGATACTGTGTGGTTGTGGCATCGTAGAGTAGCTCATATGAACATGCATCTTTTAAATAAATTGATTTCTCAAAATTTAGTGTTTGGTCTTCCCAACTTAAAATTTGAAAGTGATACTATTTGTGATTCATGTCAAAAGGGGAAGCAAACAAGAGCATCTTTTAAATCCAAAAATGTTGTTTCAACCTCTAGACCTTTACAACTATTGCATATGGATTTATTCGGACCATCCCGTATCGAAAGTCTAGGAAGAAATAGATATGCTTTTGTAATTGTTGATGATTTCTCTAGATTTACATGGACATTATTTCTTGCACATAAAAGTGATGCATTTCTTAGCTTCAAGCTTTTTCTTAAAAGAGTTCAAAATGAAAAGGAATCAACTGTCACTTCCATTAGAAGTGATCATGGGGGAGAGTTTGATCACAATCTCTTTGCGGATTTTTGTGATGAACTCGGAATCGAGCATACCTTTTCCGCTCCACGTACACCACAACAAAATGGGGTGGTGGAAAGGAAAAATAGGAGTCTCGAAGAGATGGCTAGAACCATACTCGACGAAGCTAAGATTCCCAAACACTTTTGGGCAGACGCCGTGAGTACCGCATGCTATGTTTTGAATAGAGTAGCAATTCGGCCGATACTCTTAAAAACCCCATATGAACTCTACAAAGGTAGAAAACCTAACATTTCACATTTACGTGTTTTTGGTTGTAAATGTTTTGTGCACAACAATGGAAAGGACCAACTAGGAAAATTTGATGCAAAGTCGGATGAAGGTATCTTCATTGGCTATTCTTCTCATAGTAAAGCTTATAGAGTTTTTAATAAAAGAACCCAAGTTGTAGAGGAATCTCCTCATATTGTATTTTCCGAAGATAATACTCGCTTGGCGAGAAAGGATTGTGGTCTTGATCTTTCAGGTATTCTGGAAAGCCTAAAGGACAAAATTCAAGAAGAACCACCAAGGAAAGAAATTGACAAAACGGTGGAACAACAAATTGAAGAAGCTCCTCAACCGGAAAATGAACCAAAAGAGCAAATAGAATGGAGGACAGTCAAAGACCATCCTCTCGATCAGGTAATAGGCGACGTTGGAGGGAAGGTAAGTACCCGGAGCTCCCTTAGAAATACCTTAGATCTTACTGCTTTTGTTTCTCAAATTGAACCCAAAGCCATCTCTGAAGCAATTGGGGATGAATTTTGGACCTTGGCAATGCAAGAGGAGCTTAACCAATTCAAACGTAACAACGTTTGGGATTTGGTGCCAAGACCCGAAGGTCATACCATAATTGGTACGAAATGGGTTTTTCGAAATAAATTAGATGAAAATGGCATAATCACTAGAAACAAAGCTAGGCTTGTGGCCCAAGGCTATAATCAAGAAGAAGGGATTGATTATGATGAGACATATGCTCCGGTAGCTAGATTAGAGGCCATCCGTTTGTTGCTTGCTTTTGCATCTTCTATGAATTTCATTTTATATCAAATGGATGTGAAAAGTGCCTTTTTAAATGGTTTTATTCAAGAAGAAGTTTATGTAAAGCAACCCCCCGGTTTTGAAGACTTTAATTTTCCTAATCATGTTTTCAAACTCAAAAAGGCCCTTTATGGTTTAAAACAAGCTCCTCGAGCTTGGTATGAAAGGTTGAGTAAATTTCTTTTAGAAAATAATTTTATTCGTGGAAAAGTTGACACAACTTTATTTGTCAAGCATGAAAATAATGATATCTTGCTAGTTCAAATATATGTAGATGATATCATTTTTGGTGCTACTAACAATGCTCTATGCAAGGAATTTTCAAACTTAATGACTAGCGAATTTGAGATGTCCATGATGGGTGAGTTACAATTCTTTTTGGGATTACAAGTAAAACAGATGAAGGAAGGTACATTCATTTGTCAAAGCAAGTATTGCAAAGAACTGCTTAAACGCTTTGATATGAACAATGCAAAGGAAATGGCAGCTCCCATGAGCACATCCGATCATCTCGACAAAGATGAAAAAGGTAAGGAAGTCGACATCAAAAAGTACCGAGGTATGATTGGCTCTCTTCTTTATCTTACTGCTAGTCGTCCGGACATCATGTTTAGCGTGTGCGTCTGTGCCCGTTATCAATCATGTCCGAAAGAGTCTCACCTTACTGCGGTAAAGCGGATTCTAAGGTATCTTGTCGGTACTACCAATGTGGGTCTATGGTACCCCAAAGGTTCTTCATGCCAACTTATTGGCTATTCCGACTCCGATTTTGCTGGATGCAAATTGGATCGCAAGAGCACTAGCGGCACTTGCCACTTGCTCGGTAGCGCTTTAGTTTCTTGGTTTAGTAAGAAGCAAGTTAGTGTTGCGTTGTCCACAACCGAGGCTGAATATGTAGCCGCGGGGAGTTGTTGCGCTCAAATCCTATGGATGAAACAACAACTCTTGGACTATGGCCTACGTCTTGACCACATTCCTCTTAGATGTGACAACACTAGTGCCATATGCTTGACGAAGAACCCCATTCTTCACTCGCGAACAAAACACATTGAAATTAGACATCATTTTATTAGAGATCACGTTCTAAAAGGCGATGTCGAAATTGAATTTGTTGAAACAAAAAGCCAATTGGCAGACATCTTTACAAAGCCCTTAGATAAAGAGTCCTTCTTCCGAATTCGTAGTGAACTCGGGATCCTTGACTCCACGTTGATCTAAGTCATGCATTGCATTTTATTTCTTACATAATTTCTAACTTGAGCGTCGGAGGCGTCTAACAATTTTTTGCAGGTATCACCCTAAAGAAAAGGGGATCATAAAAGCATGACGCAAAATACTCAAGTATTCTACAGGAAAATCGCCGTCAAACAATCGATTACTGTATCAATAATCGATTACTTTTGTTATCTTTATTTTCCAATAAATAAACGTGTGTTTATTTCATATTTTTTATTCTTCCCTTGTATATATTTTTTTGCTAATGGCAAAAGGGGGAAGAAACGGGATATCAAGAAGTATGCTATGCTATATCACTCTCAACTTCATTCATGCTTAAAGTGAGGGGGAACATGAATTGAGGGGGAACATCAAATTGCATACTTTACACTTGCATACTTTACACTTGTCTTGGATTATCAAAATAATTATTGCATATATCCCGCTTATGTTTGCCATTATCAAAAAGGGGGAAATTGTTGGAAACACGTTTCAAATGCAATATACTAAACGTGTGTTCTTTTGTAGGTTTTGATGAATGTCAAACAAAGCAAAAAGCGATATATAGCAGTGCTCAAGGACAAGCACAAAATGGATGCATTACAAGAAGCTCAAGACAAAGTTTAGAAATGTTATAATTGAGTCAATATTAATTGTGATCTTGATTCCTCAACTTGGCTCATAACATGGCTTCTCTACTAAAATTATTTTTCCAAAATCATGCATATTTAAATTAAGTGTCAAATGATTTTAAACTATGCATATTTACATTTGTTAAAATGTTTTCCAAGCATGCCTCAAAAATCTGGGCTAAGATAATCGATTATGTACTTATGATAATCGAGTATCTCTAAGACAAGACTGCATGACAATCGATTGTGAACTAATGATAATCGATTGTGAGTAAGTCAGTTAAACATCAGGTTTATGCAAACTGCATAACAATCGATTGTGTACTTATGATAATCGATTGTTAACTGACGCAAAGTTTTCAAAACTCATAAAAATCGATTATGAACTAATGGTAATCGATTAGAATGAGAAAAATGTCTCCCAGTGATTTTAAATAAAATGATAATCGATTGTGGCTTTTGATAATCGATTATATATGAGACAGAGAGTTTTGAAATTAATTAATAATCGATTATTCCATTTGATAATCGATTATATATGAGACAGAGAGTTTTGAAATTAATTAATAATCGATTATTCCATTTGATAATCGATTGTTGAAGCTGACCGTTGTCATATATTTTCAATTACCTTCAGGTAATCGATTGTTGATATTTAACAATTGATGTTTTGCGTAAAATCTGGAAAAGATTTTCTGAACGTTGTTAAAATAATCGATTGTTGATTTCCGGACAATCGATGTTTTATGCCAAAAATTGGAAAGGATTTCTTAACGTTATAAATAATCGATTAGTGATTTGAAGCAATCGATTGTTGACGTAAAATCTGGGATTGAATTTTTGATCTGATAGGCAAACAATCGATTGTTTAGTCTTGACAATCGATTGTCACTGAGTAATTTCAGCAATCCTTAATTGGCAATTAGACAACGGTAAGACTGAGTTTTTCACCTATAAATACAGCTTCAACTCAGTGTTTTCATAACAACAATATATACAATTTGAGTATTTTCATTGCTAAAAGCTTTCTTACATTGATCATCATTTTCCATTCATCCATAAAGCTTTTTGAAGAGCCATTCTATTGAGCTAAGTTGTTGTGATCTTGAGCGTACTATTTCTACTCATATCTACTCATTAAGGAGTACTTTGTAAAGTGAGTGTGTTTTGTGTTTGTAGGAGAATTGCGATTCTCGTTTGTTGAGGAACTTGTGATTCCTCGGTTGAAGTCTTTGGGATTGTTATCCCCGAGCAATTGAAGTCTTTGGGATTGTTATCCCCGAGCAATTGAAGTCTTTGGGATTGTTATCCCCGAGCAGTTGAAGTCTTTGGGATTGTTATCCCCGAGCAATTGAAGTCTTTGGGATTGGTATCCCCGAGCAATTGAAGTCTTTGGGATTGTGATCCCCGAGCACCTAGGTGAGGCTTGTGTCCTCAACTGTAACGGTTTGTTAAGCACCCGTAAGCTTGACAAGTTTAGTGGAAATCTCGAGAGAGTCTCTCGGGGACTGGACTAACCACGTTTGTGGCCAACCAGGATACATCTTTGTGTAAGTTCTTTTTACTGCACTTGTTTTAATTTCTGCAAAGTTTTTAAATTCCGCACTAAAACGCTTAATAATTTTAAAACGCTATTCACCCCCCCCTCTAGCGTAAAGCGTATTGTCCAACAGATAGAGGTTTTACGGGTCAGCCGGTTCGGTTTGCATTTCAGGCCTTGCATGGGGATTTAGGTGTTCATGGGTCTCAGAGTACCCGTATTTCACAGTTTCCCCGCCTTATCAGTGGAGAGGGTGCCTTGAGTATGGAGGTACTAGCCACGTGGTGAGAGATTGTTCCAGATTTTTGGCCGATGTGTTGTAGTGAGGTATTTTAGCAGGCGGAGGCGCCCAAGAGAGGGAGGCCCCACCCGTTGATGTCCTTCATATAATAGTATTGAGGCCGGTGCGTCAGCAAATGTCATTCGGGTACTAATTCAGTTTGCTATAGAGAGGCACTCTCTGTAGTTCATCACACTTCTACTTATCAGGTTGGGTTCCTTGGTTGTTGTTCCATTTATGGGAGTGTTTCATGATTTGCACTCTATTTATGTGATTATCCTGTTAAGAGGTTCTGAGTGATAGTCGTGTCTATCGTCTGTTTCTAGCTGTTGTCGAGAGTTACGGGGCTAGTAGTAAATTTCTTTTGTTTGTTTTAGTAGGTTTGATGTCTCTTTTCAGAATTCTTTCTTATGAGTTGTGATTTCTATGCTCCACTGGTGTGGGAGGCAGGGTGTGTGGTAAATTATAGACAGGATTGATCTAGTGAGAGTTTCTAGATGGGTTAATATGAGCCCTACTTGCGATTAAGTGATTGAGGGCGTAACCCTCGCGACTTCAGGTGTTTTGATATGTTGAGACCGGGCTGTGTGATGCAGTGAGAGTTGCATCAGTATAAGGTCCTCGTGATTCCTTTATATGCTATCATTCCTTCTTGTTAGATGACTTTGTAGATTTATGTTTTGGAAGAATTTATGCTGGTTTGATTTGTTTCTTAGTTCCTTTACGTGTTTTCCTTTCCTGTATTTATTCATTTTCATTCCATGCTTCTTGAGTTTTAGCTTGTGGGGTGTGTACCCGATGGTGCTGGCTGTGATTTAGCTATTCAGATATTTTGCTATGTGTTTTTTTTCATGGTTATTGTGTCATTGCTAGTGTTGTGGAGGTTGGGAGAAGACTTTCTATTGAATATGAGGCTTAAGGCCAGTGCAGATTCGATCTCAGGCAAGTGTTGCTATTAGAAATATTCTTGTGGCCCTATGTGTGGTGTGTCGTGTTATGTGCATGTACCCTATGTGTGTGTGTTGGATTATGCTGAATTTGCTGGTTGAGACTGATACTGGACATGGACTTAGAACCGGGTCTTTCGGAAACAGGCGGAAGGTTAGGAATCTTGATTGAAGGCTTAATGGTATTGCTAGAGGGGTTAAATTTCAGTTGAGATGGTGTCATCGTGCCAAAATGGATTGGGGTGACATGGGATCACCCGCGAGTGTATGTTGGAAAGGCACAATCAGTGACTTGAGGACTATGAGGTGAATCTTAGCACGTTCGAGGACGAACGTTGGTTTTAAGAGGGTGTGGATATAACGACCCCATCAGTCGTTTTGAGAAATTAAGCTCCGTTCAGCAACATAAGGTCGGGATAAGCTTTAGATCATGAGTATCTACTTGCGTGCATGGCAGAATTCAGTTTTCTGATGGCTTGGAGTCAATCTAGAGAAGAAACCATATTTGGAAGTTAGAATGATGAAAATTTGACCAAAACTGGACTTTTGGCTAAACGAACCCAAAATGGGTCGTGGATGATCTCAACAGATTCGTATGGTGATTTTAAACTTAGGCGCGCGTCTGGATTCAGATTTGGAATTCCGTAGAGTAAATTGAGGCAGTTTGGTGAAAGGTGAAGTTGAAAAATAAAGAAGTTTGACCCACAGTTGACTTTTGGGAAATCGAGGTCTGAATGTGATTCAGAGAGTTAGAACAACTCCGTTATGTCATTTTGGACTTGTCTGCAAAATTTGGCGTCCTTCCGAGTTGAATTGATAGGTTTCGGTATGCGATCCGTTATTGGAAGAAGTCATATAACCTATCACGGACTCGAGTGTGTTTCGGTTCCTCAACGGACAAGCTTTTGGAGTTGGAAGAAAGTTGCAGTAGTGCTATCTATATTTTTGCTTCTGCAGCTTGGGAACTACAGAAGCGGAGCTGCAAAAGAGACTTGGTAGCCGCAGAAGCGATGAAGGACCATTGGGCAGGAACCACATGAGCGAAGGAATTTCCGCAGAAGCAGATTCACTTCTGTGATGAAGGGATCGCAGAAGCGGAAATTGGGAGGCTCAAAGAAACCTCAGAAGCGGTGATCTTTCCGCAAAAGAGGGACCGCAGAAGCGGTCCCTAGACCGCAAAAGCGGAAATCGTTGTTCAGAAATAGTATAATTTGAGGGTTTCACCATTTATTCACATTTTGACTTCTAGAGCTCGGCACTTGGCGATTTTTGAAGGTATTTTCACCTGGGCAACTTGGGTATGTGTTTCTCACTCGATTCAGACAAATTTCCATGAATCTCCTCTTAATTTCATCCTTTAATCTCAGTTTTAATGAAAAATGAGTAGAACTTCATAGACCGAATTATTGGGTTTGAGGGACTGTTTGACCTCCAATTTGATAGATTTTATATGGTAATACTCGTGAGAGTACGATGGTTTTGAAAATGTTAAATTCATCCAGTTCTGAGACGTTGGCCCGAGGGGCATTTCGGTCATTTTACCTAGTTTAGCACTTTAGCTTTGAATTAAGTCATAGAATTAGATGCTTGATATGTTAATTGCAATGTGTGATTTAATAGAATAGATTTGGGCCATTTGGAGTCGAGAACTCGTGGCAAGAACACGGTTGCTAGTTGATTTTAGCCGGTTTGAGGTAAGTGTCTTGCCTAACCTTGTGTGGGGGACTTCCCCTTAGGATTTGAGTCTTCTCTGTTGATTGCATTCCGTGTACGCGAGGTGACGAGTGCGTGCTCGAATTTATTTGTGGTAAATTGTCCCTTTTTATGCCCTTATACTCTTGAAATCACTGAGTTTGAAGATGATATCGATACAATTGAGTTCCCTGTTATTAATTTCACCTCCACATGTCTTTCTTGGTGTTAATTGTTCTTCTTGATTTATTCTTGCTGTTCAATTGACTTCTTAGGTATTTACTTGAAGACAATCACCCTTATATAGTGTTAATATCCGTCACAACTACTCGACTTTAATTGGAGATCATAGATGTTAAATCTCATGTACGTAATCAGTATTCATTAGAAAAGAAGATGGATATCATATAGTTAGTTGATACTTCCTTAAACTGTATTTGATTCATGTTAATTTCTTCACTAATGGATACTCCTTGATTGTAAGTTCATCTGTGACCTCGTGCAATTATATTACATGTCCAATTGTTGTGGTATCGGTGTAGTTATTATGCGCTTATTATGTCCTATTTATCATTGAGGTTATTTTGTTTTCCTTGGTGTTTCCGTGACCTTATTAGCTATTGTTGACTCCCTTGCCAGGACGTTATTGTTCTGTTGTTGATTCCCTTGCCGTGACATTATTGTCTGTGTTATCGATTCCCTTGCCGGAATGTTATTGTTCTGTTGTTGATTCCCTTGCTGGGACGTTATTGTTTCTGTTATCGATTTCCTTGCCGGGACATTATGGTTCTGTTGTCGATTCCCTTGCCGGGATATTGCTATTCTATTATTGGGCTCTAAATCTATGCTGATTGTGCTGTATTGCGGGAAACCAAGAGATCCCCATTACATCTATTGAGGATACACGGAGATCCTCGGTTACCAAGATATCCCTAGTATATATATTGAGGATACCAAGATATCCTCGGCATACTAAGAGATCCCCAATACATCTATTGAGGATACCAAGAGATCCTCAGGATACCAAGAGATCCCTAGTATATATATTAAGGATACCAAGAGATCCCCAGTACATCTAGTGAGGATACCAAGAGATCCCTGGGATACCAACAGACCCCTAGCATATATATTAAGGATTCCAAGAGACCCTCAGGATACCAAGAGATCCCCAGTACATCTATTGAGGATACCAAGAGATCCTCGGGATACCAAGAGATCCCTGGCACTCATTTATGTATGAGACTACAGGACAATATCCTGGGAGATCCCCGTTAAACTCATTGTGTCCTTAACTAATAGTTTCATTGATTCTATCCGGGTGTGACTAAATCGGGTGCTAGTCGTTCCATTTCTTATAATTACAAGTTGGTAGGATTCCTGTTAGATGCAATTGCACAAGCATAAACATAGATAGACCTCCTATTAGAGATGAATCTCTCTTGATTTGGCTAGGGGTGGGGATGTGCCCACGTTTACCCATTTTATATGTGAGAGTGACCCTAGTTGACTAGTTAGTTGTCAACATGACCGTGTTATTGATGGGGCACAAGATGTCAAGTGTTAGACCTCGGATGTTGGGTTTTTATGAATTGCAGCTGGTCTGAGATTTTGTGGTGGAATTGAGGAAAGAGTTGAAAGACCTTATGTAAGAGCAGTGCAAAATAATGAGTTAGTGACTTTTTTGTCCTTGTTGTACTGTGACTTCAGGATTTGGACTGTAATGTCTACCATACTTTTATTATCATCATTTTTGTATTTCTCCTTGTTACTTATTCCGTTAGTTTTATTGTGATTGTAACTCTTTTAGTCATTCATGTTGTCTTTACATAATTATATATCGTTTCTATTATCCCGATGATTATACTGCTTATTGACCGGTAGGTTTCTTGACTGTCCCTCGTCACTACTCCATCAAGGTTAGTCTTGATACTTACTGGGCACCGCTGTGGTGTGCTCATGCTACTCTTCTGCACACTTTTGTTGTGCAGATACCGGTACCCTCATTCAGTTATGTCGGCCTTGGAGGGTGGCGAACATCCGGATACTTTAGGTATGCATCTGCCGCATCCGCAGAACCGATGAGTCTCCTTCTACTCTACCTTTTGGTTCACCGTTCCATCTCATCTATTCAGTTGTTGCAGACATTTTCGGGAATTAGAGCCTTATGTTATGTTTTTATCCTAGCCTATGTTGCCCATGGGTTTCCGGGTCTTGGAGGTTGTTACAGTATTTTTAATTGAAGTGTATGTGCCAGGCAGCACTCTATATATTTTCTCATGAAATAAAGTATTTGGGAATAGTTTTTCGTAAAGGTTTTTAAATTTCCACAGTGTGTTAGGCTTACCTAGTCCCGAAGATTGGGTGCTGTCATGACTGGTTCACGATCGGTGAACTAGGGTCGTGACACGAATCCCTCGTAGAACAATTCATGTCCCGGACATCATGGTCTAAGGACATCATCTTTAACCGTCCAAAGACAAGCTTAATAGTCTAAAAGGAATTTGTATCATGTTTAAATTTTTGCGCATAAATGTTTGTGGCGTCTTTTGTCTATGTTAAACCAGTATGCAACCGCTGTCCTAGCAGGAGCAATCTCGCTCCAGTTCCCTCCAACCGTCCCGAGCTTTAACCACTCACCATAGCCGCTTCCGCATCGCGTATCTATTATTGTAATAATTTCATCGGCATACTCCGCGGATGAATCCATAACTACACATGGCCTTATTCTAGTAAAATCAGAGATATGTAGGCAACTTCCGTCTTTCAAAACATCACGTCCATTCAAAATTGGCCATTATTATTTCTTACCCAAAAACTTTTTCATCCTTCTTTGGTAATGAAGCTGTTGTTACCAATATTTTTCCTATGTATTTTAAATATGTATAAATAGCTTCAAAATAGCAAGTACATTCTTATATAAGCATGCACAAGTTTTTTACAATTTTTTCCATAATTTTAGAGATTTCAATTGATTTATTTCCTTCAATTTTATTCATAAATTCCCAATAATTTTTCTCCAAATTATTGTTATAATAATTTTGTCATTTAAATTCTATTCTTATGTCAAAATATTGTTAATATGTTTTTAATGTATTTTTATAATTGTATTTGGTATTTTTAAAGCTAAATTATATATAATTGTATTATTAGCCCATTTAATGTATAATTACATTTTATATGCGTAAAATTGGTTCCTATATTTTTAAAATAATAAATATATATTTTAATTTATATTGGCATATAAAATTATTTTTTAGAAACTATTTATTATTTACCATAAATTAGATAGGGGAAAAGTGGCTATTTAAAATATAGCCGGATTTGCTTTCAATTGTAGCCTAATTTAGACCCAACCCCAACCCACTTTCAAATTAAAACATCTGACCCAAGCCCTAAATCTGCCTACCCGACCCATGACCCGCTAAATTCTAGCCGTTGATCTAAAAATTCAATGGCCCTCATGATTTCTTTCCTTTTTTAATTCCAACGACCCCTAATCCTAGCCTAATTTCCAAACTTCGTTGCCTCAGTATTCTTTAATCTCTCAAAATATGGTTTGATTCCTATCCCTTTTCCATGAATCTTCCTAAAACATATATAACATCATACTTACGCTTCATATTTTATTCAATCCAAAACATCCTAAGCATAATCTTCAAATATTGTTCACACACCCAACACTTTAACCTTTATCGTCAACATCTTATTTTTCTTGTTATCTTCTTCAATCCACTGAATTAGTATTTTGATTAGCTTAAAAACAGAATAAAAACACAATAAAACTTTTTACAACAATGTCCAACCACAATAAACAATATACATATAGCCTCAACACAACCCACAAAAAAAGATAACGATTCCTTATGCCATGTCAATTACTATCTTATAGATTTTCACTTAAACAACTCAACCAAGACATGATTGACATTAAGAAAAACCAATAACATGATTTAGTTAACCTGATAGTAGATAAAACTTGAAATCCCCACTAGGTGTAGCTCACAACAACCCTCCATCATACCACAACACTATATGAGTTCTATTTTCTTCTTGAATAAAGTTTTGTGTTCATGTTGGTGTGTAAACACTTGTATGTTGCTTTGAAGCTCTAATATACATGAAGGAGGTACTTATAAGTATCTTAATCATAAAAAATATGAAATCTGATGTTACTTACTATTATAGAACCCTCCAAAATAGCTAGAAGATGAAGAACTACGCTCTAGCAAACATCATATGATTTCTAGCATTGGATTCATATTTTTATCATAGGTTTTCAACATAGAATCATGGAGGAACACTTGAAGAGAATTTAGGAGGGTTTCGAAACTGTTTTGAATTAGAAAAAAAGAGTTAAAACGAGATATAAATGTCTTAAATACAAGCTGAAGTTTAAACCGACTTTGTGGGTCACATGGGAGCTTCTTGCATAGTCTCGCAAAAATGCGAATAGCTCTCTAGTCCGATGTCATATCGACAAACAATTTAGTGTGTTAGAATCTAGATTCGTAAATCTTTATTTTTTATATATATCATCCATTAGTTCAAATTATATTGCGAGAGAAGTGCATCTACATTTGACATATATTTCAGCACATTATGAATGTAAATTGTGATGATCATTCCCAACTTTTGTTTCACAACTCGCTTGACTTATAAAAATGAAATACAACTATCATACGACTAATATAGCTCATAACTTACCCTTCTTATTATGTTAATCACCCCAGTCTCACCCCAGAATTATATGTTACAACATTCCAAACTAGTCGACATTCGACGATCTTCAATTATCTTAGCGTTTATGCTTTCCAATCCTGTTGGTACTTGATGTTCATGATCTTAAAGATTTGATACCTCCAAAATAAAATGATGAATTTACACTATGTATTTTCGACATTGATTTTATTTTTGAGCTTATATCAATTGGCTTACGACGTACTCTCACATACGAAAATATGTGATGTAACATCACTCCCCCCTTTGGAACATTCGTCCTTGAATGTTGACTGATGCATTTATCAATCTCATAACATGTAGCTCTTACAAATACTTTAATATTGTCCTTGACATCTAGGAAAATGTTCTACAAAATAAATCCGAAGGCCATGGTATTTCCTCCTTTAGGCCTCTTTCTCATACCATGATACATTGTCGGAATTATTCCAATCTTGTAACTATTGTCACCTTCTATCATGCATCATGTACAACCATGTACTTGTATGTGTGCCTATCTCACTCTTCTCTCCTTTTCCTCCTGCTTTTAGCCAATCTTTAGATCTGACTCTGTGAACATATACAGAACTTTGACGAGATGTCCCTCTAGGCATCTATAGGTGTACTAAAGTTCTTCGCTTAGTGTAAAACTTATGACTTTTGCTATATCTTGTTTCATAGTCTCATTTATCTATGCTTATGGATTTTCTACAACTAGGTAGGTAATACTATACCATAAGTCTTACTTTGATGTATTATTACCGAGATCTACCACCCAGCTCCATGGTACTCTTTCGCTTCTTGTCCTATATGTATAAATCTAAGTCCTTTAATGCTTCCTCATTACTATTCATTTTAATAGTGACAGTCTAATCTCATTTATACATTACAACTTTTATACATCCATTGGTGATTCACCCTAATGTTGATCCAAAATCTTCCACTGGTAACTTGAAACCTCTTACGTAATACACTGTCACTAGGGCTCACGTCTCACTGGGGAACATCTTAAGTGATTGGACCGATACACCTAGGGACGATTCTATACTTCAATAGTCGTATTTACTAGAATCCTAATCTGATTCATCTTATGGGGGTATTCCAATCCCGTAGAATTCATAAAATCCATTTTCTTTAAATTATTCCTCAACAATGGCCTAAATGTCATACGCTTATCTATCACAATTACACTCTTATTCTATTAATGATGCAACATTTCATCTCTTCTAATTTCTCCTAGTCTTAGACTCCTCTTTGTTCATTCAGGTTGTATCGAGCTTTTTATTATATATGGAAATCATAAGCTCTCTTGTTTTGATAGGTTTAATCCCGAGGACTCACTTATTCTTGTCACTTTATCACTCGTCTTTTCATATCCTTACTCCTATCTACCTAAAACCTAGTCATTCTATGATACTTTAGTTTGTTACCTACTTATGTTTATCTATACTATTCGCAACATTCCTTTAACTTGCTAACACCTTATATTTCCTTTCATGCCTTCTCAGTTTCCTTTAAATAAATTATTTTATTCTCTCATTTACTTAACAATATAATTCTATGTAATTTTTTACAGGATTTTACAAATCCATTATGGTATTTTTAAATTAAAATCGCATTAAATTGCAGTTTTAGCCTATTTATCAATTTAATGAGTATTTCAAGTGAATTATCACTCCTGGTATTTTTAGTTAACACCAAAACGTATTTTTATTATCCCAGTAATTTTATTGGATTTTCATAAAATCATTTGTTATTTTTACAAAATTAAATTATGGGAAATTTGGGCATTTGAATAACCCTTTTAGCTTTCAATTTATGCCACATTCTAACTCAAATCCACCCCAAATCACGACCCAATAACCCGACCCAAGCCTATTTGTACTAACCTGCACAGATCCCCATTTAAAATTGTGGCCGTTGATCATTTTGTTCAATGGTGCACGATTGATTTACCTTAATTAAACGTATGACCCCTTTACTCTAAAATCATTTCTCTCAATCCGCCGCCCTTGTATCCCCCTTCACTCTTAGACACTATCTAACCCTTCATCTCCTCATAACCTTGTGGTTCTCTCATGGCCTTCATCGCCATACCAGCTCACTCCCCCCTCACTCCTCTCGATTCTCGGCAACCATGGAATATATCATGGTTTTCTCTCAAGCTTGAAGCCTAGCAGCTTCAGCCATGGAAGACGGTCACTGAAGCTCTATTTGGGATCTGTTTCCGGTGTTTCTTCGGTGATCTTTGAATGATGATACCTTCTAAGGCATTGTATACGAGTTTCACAACCAGGTTCTTCGTTTCCCTATTCTATTTGAGAACCCTAATTTTCCATTTAATCTCTACTCTTTAAATGACTTTTAGTTTGATTTTCTTGTTTTCCACTCTACTTCTACTATGTTTCTCCAGGTATTTCAAATTTTTCGATTCTTCCAGACTAGGGTTTCTAAACCTTTGTTCAAAACTGTTTCTTTTACCGTTTCTAAGTGCTATGTAGTTGTTTGGGATGTTTATTTTACTTGTTTGTTTTTTTCTTTGACAACTTGGGTTTCACACTATAATTTCTATTTCTAGGGTTTCATAACCCCCTTTCTAAGATACTTTACTTTTCTGGTTTTTAGCACTAATCCATGGCTTTCAGTACTACCTATGAACTTTTGTCGAAATATGATAAAAAACCCTAACCCTACATGTTTGTATCTGCGTTTGCCTATTTGCATGTTCTTCCATGAGCTCCGTGCCCTTTACAATGATTTTTTGTGCCAATGTTTCATTCCTATACCATGCTGTTGTTCTTCTTTTGAGAATTCGGTTGTTTATATGGTTACTTTATACTGACTCTTGCAATCCCTGTAAGGCTGTGATTACTAGCCTTAAATTGTGATTTTTGTATCTTTCTTACAATCTTGGTATGGATTTCGAATTTCCTTCCTCAATCAGTGGGATACATTCCCCAATTGGATAACTGATTTCCCAAGTTTTCAATTTCGAAATTATTTCCCAGAGTGATATCTTTCCTTATCTGTTGTGCAAAAATATGATAATTTACTTGCTTGACATATTTCCCTACTTAAATATCTTGCACCTAGTCTGCAATATATACTTTATACTATTCTTTGTTTCCTTATGTGTCCAGGCCATACTTTCTGATTCCTTTCCTTCTCTAATGGAATGTTCAATACCGTTTGCCTATGACTCCTTATTTAAAAGGGAGTCCCTATGCTTTTGTTATTATGATTGATATCAGTTCCTTAAATATGGAGTGATACCTTATTTGTTTACTCGTTTTTATACTATAAATACTCTTCACTTTTCTCTTTTGAAAACAACAACACGCACGGCTCACAACCAAAACTCTCTGAATTCTCTTTTTCTCTACTATTGCTATACTCTCTCATTCCCTTCTTTGAATTTGATTGGTTACTTTGCACAGCTGGGTTCTGTTTTGGGTCTGTTGCTGCTGCTGTTCTCACATTACTGCTGCTGTTCCTACATTACTGGTGCTATTCTCATATTGTTGCTACTATTTTTCCTGCTGCTGCTACTCCCATATTGCTTCCCTCATCCTTTGCACACTTTGCTCTCCCTTTGTGCACTATTAAATTGCTATTATATCCTATTTTTTGCAACTGGTATGTCATCTATTTGGAATACAGTCTCCAAAACAACATGTTCCTATTAATTTTGCAATTCATAATATAACTTGTGTGCTTTTGTCTGCGGTTTTGTTGCTATCTTTGTCATTAGCATATTATTTACGGGTCTATTAGTTTAACTTAGCATGTCTTTCCCCTATTTCCCTCTCCCCATCTCAATGCATGTTCTTCCTCCATGGGTAATAATGCTTGGCTACTTAGCAGTTCTGAAACCTCTCCATGAGATTGACTATATTTTGGGGTTTAGTACAGTAAGAGCTAAACCTTTGTTTTAACTAGATCTGATTACTTCTGCCCAACATGTTGTCTGTTCCCTTCACTTATCTACACTTGACTTATTTGATCCCTTATCCCCTCCTTGTCTCAATGACTGTCTTCTTTGAGCGTTGCTTCCATGCATCCATGTCTGCTTGCTTGCTTGTTTAACCTAAAATCTCTAGTTGAAGCTAATTAAAATAGAACATAATAAAAATCAGAAATATGACCTTTGGCTTGCAATCATATGTGATTACTTCCTCCAACCTGATACCTGTATGTCTGTAGTTCACTTTACTTATGAGTGTGTCTCCCCTTTCCCCTTCCACTGTTTGTGTGATGCCCTGCTGTTCTAAACTGGTCAGTTTGAAATAATTTCAAAAGAACCTTTTCAACTCTTTCAACCGTTTCTTCAAATTGCCTTAACCTTTCAATTTCCCCAATTGTTTCATTTATATTGTCTCTCAACTGTTTTCAATTCCCTCAATTACAATCTCACTCTTAGAGCTTTATGGTCTGCCCCCTTGGTGTAAGCACTGCCATGGGTTCCTTGAGCACCCTTGGAACTTTGATGCACATGGCTGGCATTTCCAATGTTTGCACTTGTCTAATTGGGACATATTTGGGTGCCTGGTATTGGCCAGGGGTCCAAACGAACACTTAGGGAACTTTGCCGCAACCAAGCCTCGGTAATGGCTGTGAAACTCAATAGGAATGAGGTTGGAGATGTTTGGGCCTGGCTGAAAACTGTGTATAGAATAACTTCTTATTTTTCCTTTTATCACTGTTGTGTTTTTAATTACTTGCCTGTAATAATTTGTAATAATAGTGGGGGATTATAGTGAAATTGGGGAGGGTTACGCATGATTATTAAGGGTATTGGTAGAAAACATGACTATAGGATTTTACTTATCTATTTGTGCAATAGAAACCATGTATAGGACATGCATCTCACATATAGAAATTGTGCTCCTAGGTCTGTTTACTTTCAGCTTGTTTTTTATGATCACAAACAGTCAATAATCCACAAGTTACTACATTAAGATACCATGCCTTAGGATTCTTATGTGAATTAGATATCCTGTACTTAGGGTTTTTTGCTCGCAACTGTTGAATATTTCATTAATCTGGAAAAAACTGGTTTAACAAACTCTTATAACTAAGAAACCAATATGCATGTTCACCATCTTTTATAACCCCTAGGCAAGCCTTAGGCCGGATAAACGGACTAATCGTCTTAAGTCTTGTTTTCATTAATCCACCTCCGCCTGAATTCGTTTGTTCCTGAGGCTCCCCTGAATTTTATACAAAAACTTTTGCTTATTTTTATCACCTGGACAAATACGTTTACTGAATTACTTTTCTTCCCCCCAGCCAATAACTGAACTACTATTTTTCTTAAGAACTATCTGAGTACTATACATTCTGTAATTTTCCAAACTGTATTTCTAAGTTAATCTATTTTACCATTTTTCTTTACACTTCTGCAGTCTTAAAAATACAATCTGTTACTCCTCCTGTCCGATACTTCCTTTACCATATGTTCCGCGAGTGTTTTTAAATTCCTAAAAAATGCTACTGTCTATTAAATGTTCAGAACGTTTTTTTTACGACTCTTTTATACAAAATTATCCAGCTTCTGTTTTAAACTTATGCTCCATCTTTTAAAAATTCTTCCTTCCTTAGACCTTAAATGTGTTTGAGACGTGATACATACGTGCTTGTTCATGGAGGGATAGTTGAGCCTTTACATGCTTTACGTGATTCCATTATGTGTAGTCCTACTTGTTTTTGTATGTCACCTAGTGTTTTAACCTTTAAACTTCAGGGTTCAACCTAGTTCCAAGCTTATAGGAATAACGATCCTAAATGACCTCTAGGATCTATAGGACGGGACGAGTAATAGCCCACAATAAGCATTCGTCTCCAATTCACACGCATAAATACCCTCTAAGGGGTGGGAAGGGTAGAATATAGAGATGATGACGATGCGATAATATCATGAAGCGACCCCTCTTTGTGAAAATGAGCAAGATATTGCATCGAATGATCCATATTATAGTTAAACCTAAGACCCTTCTTTCTCTTATGTGCTTTTTTCAATACTTTCTTAATGCTTTTCAAATTAATCCTCTCTCCTATTTCAAACTTATTTCCTCCCCCTTTTTTAAAGTTTCAGGTTGTGTAAATGTCCTACATGTGAATCTTATTTGTTTAATTGCTTCATCCCTTTATAAAGTCACAATTAGCACGACCGGGAACCACATTTGTGAATCTTGAGGGGTGCCTCACACCTTCCCCTCGATATAATTTCAAGCCCTTACCCAACTCTGGTTTCTCTCTCAAAAACACTCTCTTTATCTTAAAGTGTCCTAATGTACTATAATTATTAGGTGGCGACTCTTTCGATTCCATGGCCCAATTCCCAAATGGGAAATAGAGTTGTTTTGCCCATAATGTCGTAAAACCCGATTTCTCTCTTGAAAAAGGGGGCGTCGATAATGAAGATATCCAGAGGAACACTGTTGTAATCTTAATATGAGAATTTTACTATGAAAAGTGGAGAAACTATTCAACAGAAATATACTAGGTTCACTACACTGACAAATGAAATTAAGTCTCTTGGAAGAGTTATTCTTGAAGAAGACAAGGTTGAGAAGATCTTGATAAGAGTTCTTCCAGTTACTTGGAAAAGTAAAATCACTGCCATGCAGGAGTCCGAGAACATGGCCACTCTCAGACTGGATGAAGTGATTGGAAATCTTACTGCATATGAACTGAGAAGGTAGACCGGGAAGATAGATACACCCAAGAAGGAGAGAAGCCTAGATCATAAAATTACAGAAGGTTCAGATCTGGAAGATGATGTGATGACTTTGATCACTAGAGATTTCAAAAAGTACCTGATGAGAGGAAATGGTTCATCAAGAGGTACAAACTTCAAGAAAACAAGAGCCCCTGAGAAATAGACCAATGATGGCTGCTCTAAGTGTGGTAAGACTGACCACACGATCAACAATTATCCTCAATGATAAGTTGAGTGTAAGAAAGAAAGAGCTAAACGAATAAACATGAAGAAGGAAGAGGTTCAACCCAAAAGAAACAAAGGTTCAACCAAGGCTGTGGCTGCTAGTTGGGGTGAAACCTCTGATGAAGACTCAGAATATGAAGCTGAAGAACAGCAAGCTCTTATGGCTATTGGAGAATCATATGATGAGAAGGAGGTAATTATTCCGTATCTCAATGATAAAATTAAATTTTTATCTAAAGAAAGGTTGGTTGTGCTATTATTAGACATCATTGAAGAGTCTGAAATTGTTAAAAATGAAAAGGAAGTTCTATCCGGGGAATGTGTAATCCTAAAAGCGAAATGCAAAAGTCTAGAATTTAGGGTTGATGAGAGTGATAACATAAATGATGAGTTGAAGAACTAGGTTCTTTAATTTGACAATAGTATTCTAGAACTTAGATTAGAAAATCGAAAACTGAAACTAGGAACAAGAAAGAAGAAAGCTAATAACTCATTCTCATTCTAGCAGAAAACCTTGGAAAAATGAAAGATGAACTGTACATGAAAGATGAACTGTACAAGAAAGATGAACTGATTAAGGATCTAGAAGAAGATCTTGGAAATATGAAACATGAACTAGACATAACTTTCAAATGGAACAAAGCTTCTGATGCTCTCTCTTGGTTGCAAGAGCATCACAGTAGCAATATAAGAGGACTTGGTTATGGGACTCAAGATCCAAAATGGGATCCAAAAAACAAGTACTTCACACTTCTTGAAAATAGGATCTGCATACATTGTGTTAAGACTAGGTATTATAAAACTGAATGCAAAGGAAAAAGAAAAGGCCAGTCAAAGGAACAAAGCTTTTGTTATAGAAAACACTAGCTGCTTGGTTGAGTAAGAAAGAATCAGATTCATCCTTTTGCCCATAGAAATGGACCCAAACTAGTTTGGGTTCCTAAGACTAACCCCTGATTTCTTTTTGCAGGTTCGAGTGAAAGGGAGTAGCCAAATATGGTAGATGGGGAGTGTCTCCTCAAAACACATGATTGGGAAGAAAGACCAGCTCCTTTCACTTGAGAACTTGAAATGAGGTAATGTATCCTTTGGAAATGGAAAAAAGGTGATCATTGGGGTTGGAAAGATAGCTAAGACAGACTCACATTCCATTGAGAATGTCTACTTGATAGATGGATTGAAATCCAGCATAATCAATGTGTCACAATTGTGTGATAGAGGTAACCTTGTAGCTTTCACCTCTACCAAATGCTTTGTGATTAACCTTACCACTGACAAGATTATTTTTCAAGGAAAAATATTTAATAATATTTACATTGCAGATTTGTCAACTCTTTTAGAAAATAAACTCACTTGTTTAAGTGTGCTAGTCAATGATCCTCTCCTGTGGCACAAAAGACTTGGCCATTCTAGTCTAAATCAACTAAACAAATTAGTCTCCAAGGACTTGGTGATAAAACGACAATTTGTGAGGCATGTGTAAGGGGAAGCAGGTAAGGTCATCCTTCAATCCAAGAAAATGGTAAGTACGTCCAAGATGTTGGAACTGGTACATATGGATCTTTGTGGTCCAATGAGAACCATGAGCAGAGGTGGAAAAAATATATGATGGTGCTTGCATATGATTATTCTAGATTTATCTGGGTACTATTTCTAACATCTAATGATGATTCATTTGAAATGTTTTCTGCCTTTGTTACAAAAACTCAGAAACAATTAGGAAATCAACTTGCATCCATTTGGTCTCATCATGGAACTGAATTTGAAAATGTAAAATTTGGTGAATACTGTGATGAAAATGGTATAGATCACAACTTCTATGCCCCTAGGACTCCTCAGCAAAATAGAGTAATTGAAAGAAAGAACATGACCCCTGAGGATATGGTAAGGATCATGATTCTCTCTAGTAAATTTTCCCATAGCTTCTGGGCAGAGGCTGTAAATACTGCATGCTACATAATCAATCGATGCATGAATAGACCTCATATTGAGAAAACTCCCTATGAGTTAGTTAAAGGGAGAGAACCAAACATATCCCACCTTAGGGCATTTGGTTGCAAGTGGCATGTGCACAATAATGGAAAAGACTCCCTAGGTAAGTTTGATCCCAAAAGTAATGATAAAGTATTCTTGGGATATTCTTTACATAGAAAAGCATATAAAGTATTCATTAAAAGAGCCTTGTGTGTAGAAGAAAGTGTGCATGTTGTATTTGACAAAACTAACATTTTTTCTAAGAGACATGACCATGAAGATGAAGCCATTGATCTGGTAAAAGAATTGAGTGAAGTAGCATCAAAAGAAGGAGCATGTGATGGAACAGGTTCTTCCACTCAAGGCAACCTGACAAGGGAACTAATCAGGGAGAAAATTAAACAAACTCTCTACAAGAACCTGTCTATAAACCTGTTCCTCAGCAACAGAACACATGAGAATAATCTTGTAGAATCCAATTGGTGGTGAAATCTCACAAGTATCAAAGTTCTCATCCCATTGAGAACATCATTAATGACCCAACATCAGGAGTAAAAATTAGATTGCAACTAAAGAATCTGTGTGTATTTGATGCTTTTTTTTAATCTCTTATTGAACCTAAAAATGTTGTTGAGGCTTTGCAGGTTGCAGATTGGGTAAATGCTATGCAGGAGAAACTCAATCAATTCGAAAGAAGTTAAGTTTGGCATCTAGTTCCTAGACCTAAGGACAGATCAGTCATTGGTACAAAATCGGTCTTCAGGAACAAAATTGATGAAGATGGAACTGCTACAAGAAACAAGGCAAGACTTGTGGTTCAAGGCTACAACCAAAAGGAAGGCATTGACTATTATGAGACATTTGCTCCAGTTGCCAGACTAGAGGCAATCAGACTCCTCGTTGCCTTTGGAGCAAATATTGAACTCACTCCCTATCAGATGGATGTCAAAAGTGCTTTCCTAAATGGCTAACTCAAGGAAGAAGTGTTTGTGAAATAACCTCCAGGATTTGAAAGCAAGGAATGTCTTGAGCATATGTACGAGCTAGATAAGGCTCTATATAGGCTCAAACGGGCCCCAAGAGCTTGGTATGAACGACTATCAAAATTCCTACTAAAGCATGGGTACAAAAGAGGTAAAATTGACAGCACTTTGTTCCTAAGGGAAAAAGGTAAAGACCTCATTGTTCTAAAAATGTATGTTGATGACTTAATATATAGGGCCACTACTTATAGGTTGAGTAAGGAATTTTCAATATTAGTGGGAAGTGTGTTTGAAATGATTATAATGGGTTAACTAAACTTCTTCATAGGCTTGCAGATCAAACAAAGCCGAAATAGGACCATGATCCATCAGCAGAAGTATACAAATGAACTAATAAATAGTTTAAAATGGAGGACTCCAAATAAATAGATACACCTATTGCAACTTCCACTAAATTAGATGTTGATGAACCTGGTTCATCAGTTAATCAAAAGTTGCATGGGGTATGATTGGTTCATTTTTGTATCTTACTACCAACAGACCTCCCATTATTGTAACTGTAGGGCTTTCTGCTCATTTCCAGGTAAATCCAAAGGAGTCACACTTGACTAATGTTAAGAGGATACTGATATATCTGAAAGGCACAACTGATTTGTGTCTTTCGTATCTAAAAGGTAGTAATTTTGATCTAGTAGGATATGCTGATGTTGATTATGCAGGTTTCTTAGTGGACATGAAGAGCACTTTAGGGATGACACATTTCCTAGGGTTATGTTTAGTGTCATGGGCTACTAAAAAGAAAAATTCAGCAGCTCTATCGATTGCTGAAGCTGAATATGTTGATGCTGCTTCTTTTGTGCTCAATTGCTATGGATTAAACAACAACTGGTAGACTTTGGAATTGAAGTAGGATATATTCCAATAATTTATGATAACACTAGTGCTATAAGTATGACAAATAACCCTGTTCATCATAAAAGAACCAAGCACATAAATAATAGACACCACTTTTTAAGAGATAACTACGAGAAATGGCTAATCTCAATAAAATTATGTGCTACTGATAAACAAATAGCTGATATCTTCAATAAAGCACTGAGTAGATAAACCTTTGAAAGGAACATGTTGGAATTAGGGATGAATAATACCACCTAAAAGGTCCAGTTCAAAGTGCACAATGAAAAAAAAAGATTTTTTTGGTTAGAAGTTCTTTATATCAGGTAAATATCTAGACTAAATCATACTCAGTTTCATACTTTAATTAGTATACTCATGTGACTTGTGTTTATAAAATTCACTGATCTATTACAAAGTTTTTCTATTTTGACATTTGAGACATGATGGCGAGAATTTTACTTGAAGAATCTGGTTCATCAGTATATGCTCATGAGAATGTTCAAGTATATTTATATGCTCTGCACAAATAGAAAGATAAATTTTCAATCGTGACCAGAAGTCCTAATTACACCGAACTTCAAGAAATTCTATCCACTGAGCATTGAACCGTTTACATTACCCTAGGAGTCTAATTAAAATAGGAATTTTTCCTAAAAACCAGCGTCGCCCATTAATCACCAAAGAGACAAAAATTCTAATATGATTAGACCTCTAATTGACTACTGAACAAGCCTGCCATTACTGCACTTAATCATAACCCCTCTTAAAATACACACCACATCTCTTCTTTTTGCTCATAACCGTCACCCACCTTCTCCAAAACTCTGATCATCTCCATCATCTCCAAAATTTCTGAAATTCCCAAAATTCCTAAAAATTCTCTACCACGGAAAACCATCAAGACAACCCAGGTACTCCCCCCGCTAGTATCTCCTAATACTTCATCCTCCACAGCTCCTGTTGAAACCCCAAAACCTAGGTTTAACTTCCAGAAAATGTTGGCCAGGAAAATTGTAGCTTCTGGTCCCTTGAGAAAAGTCTTAAATGAAAACTTGAAAGCTAGTCAAAATAAGGAAAGTACAGCAAAAGCATTCGACTCAAGGTCTGAGTCTGTTGCATTTCTCTTTGCGAGTGATGGTGAAGAACATGAGTCTTCTGACAATGACAAGAATCCAGAAAATTCAAGTGAGCTAAATACTTGTTTTGCTTTTTCTGATGTGGTAGAAAGCTAGGAAAATAGGTTTGTGTTGGTGGGTTCTATGAAAAGTATAGAGGGGATTGGGTCTGGTAGAAGGGGAAAGAACAGGAAAGGAGAAGTTCTAGCTATATGTGGTAGTGTAGAATAGGGTGGCATCAAGTCAGGGAGAAATTATTCTGGAGAGGATGTTGAAGGACTTGTTCATCTAAGTATGGAGCAAGATGGACCTTGGCTCAAATATCTTGGCTGATATCTTGAAGAAGGTTGGGGCCAGTTATGATCCAAAGAAGCGCAAGGCTTCTTCCCAAAAAGCCCCAACTGCTTCCAAACCATCTAAGAAAATCAACGTGTCATCTTCCAAGTCTGCTATTCCTTCATCACCAAAAAACAGAGCTACAAGGAGCAGGGTCAAGCAAAGTGAGGCAGAACTATAGAAAGCTTTGGAGAAGAGTAAGAAAAAGAAGAAGGAAAAAGGAAAAGAAATGGTTGTTAAACATTCTGAGGCTGCGGAAGAAGAGGAGAAGGAGATGGAACTAGTCCATCAAGAGAGAGGTATAATTGTGGAGGTTCCCTTTGCTAAACCAAAAGGAACCAAGAATCCTGCACAGAAGTATTCAAAATCTGTATCTACTGAACCCTAATTTGCCAAAAACACTACGTATGAATTGAAGGGACAACAAGTAAAATTACAGAAGAGGAAGAAGAAGAGTGGAGTGGAGAAGAAGAAGAGGAGGAGTCTAAAAAGGAACATGATCAATTTGCCATTTTTGGTAGGAGAAAGATTCCGAAGAGAAGGTTGCTGAAAGACATGGAGGAGCCAGTCATGATTAGGTTGGTAATCGCTCTAGCTGCACAAGGTTGGAAGGACATGGTCCTTCAAATGGAGGGAAGGCTAGCACGAAAGGAGCTGATCTAGTTAATGGCAAATGCCACTGTGAAAAATGGGGTAGTTACTAGTGTGGTTAGGGGAGTGAAGGTGCAATTTGATGCACCTAAATTAGTGATAATTCTGGATAGACCATGTGAGTGCTATGATGAATACACTTGGCAAATGTGGCCTTATCTAGATGATCTTCCTAGTGCTCTTCAAATCACCGGGAACTTTTGTGACATTGAGTTTGCAAGATTTGCGTAAGGCATGTTTTGCATAGAAGAGTGAGATGAAGCCTGAGCAGAAGATGCTATTTGAATTTGTGAACAAGTGTCTGCTGCCCAAACAGAAAAGGAGGCATAATGCTAACTACTTGGACTTGATTCTTCTGGAATGTCTTGTGAGAGGAAAGCAAATTAATTGGTCTGCCTTCATGGTCAAGCTGCTGGAGAGGGTGATAAATGGCTCCAAGGCTTATACTACTCCCTATGGGTTCATACCGACAACTGTGCTGGATAGATTGAATGTTCCTTTGAAGAAATTGAAGATGGCCTCTAGCAAGAACCATTTTGATGTGAAAACCCTGCAGGCTTGTGACTAACTCCTCAATGCAGCCCTAGTTTAACCTGGTTCATTTTTTAAGACTCAAGTGAACAGCAAGGTTAAGGCTTTGGTTCACGAGTGTGGGGAAAAGGATTCTGATATTGCTGGGCTCAAGGCTGGAGTTGCTAAACTTGAAAATGAGAGGAATATCCGGAAAGATGAGCTAGCAAAAGAAAAGGAAAAGGGTGAAAGGATGCTTCAAACAATGCTCAATCTTCTCCAATCCTAATCCTCTAGTTCCTCCAAGCCTTAGGTCCCCTAGCACTGTCCTTGAACCAGTCTAGTAACCCCCCAGTTATCCAGATTAGGAATTTTTCTCTGGTTGTTTTTTGCTCATGGTTGTATGTTTTATTATTTTTGTGGACTGGTTGTAAAGGCATTTACTATTAATGACAATCTGCTTTTCTCTTGTTGTGTGATGAATTTGTTCGCAATAGTTAAGTTTTTTTCAAGTTTGATTATTGTTTCACTAAACCATGCTTTCACATACAGTTGCCCCAGTGGCCATGAGTATCTATTACAATCTGGGATTAACATTATATGTAATTTTCGATGATGGCAAAAGGGGGAAGAGATATTGTGCTATACTTTATATTCTGAAAAGGTGATATTTATAACCTGATTAAATCTGGTCCTTAATGGTGAGTTGATAATTAAAAGTATTGATAATTAGCTGAGTTCCACAGGTTCTCTTATCAGTATAAGCACAGAGAGTCTGTCATCATCAAAAAGGGGGAATTTGTTGTCCCAAGATCAGTTGAAGTTTTGAAGAATGACAAAAGACCTCAGTGAAGGACCATGTCCATCTTATGAGACACAGTGGTTATGGCTCATGCACATGAGATGCACGTGAAGAAGATATGCCTTTGGGATCAAGCAGCATTATCTTCTGAATATATTCAGAAATGATTGAGAAGATTACATATGGGATAAGGAGAAGAAGTCTCCTCATGAGAATAGAACACATCCGAATAAGGGTTGGAGTTTGGATTGCTCTAGAACTCAAATTCAATGGATGATCAGAAATTGAGTCACAACAAAACTCTGATTACTAACCTATTAAATAACTGAGGTGTTATCTCTTACAGGCAACGCGTATACTCCGAAGTTAAGCTAAATTGAGAGCAAAAGAGCAAGGCAATTTATGTGAGATCAAGTGTACACTCCTACAACTACTTGAACGAGATAGAAGAACCAGTTCCATTGTGTTTATTCTTATTCTAGTTCAATTGTAGTACGTGGATTAAAACTTGTACCTTTCAGCTTTCATAGAAGCAATTGTATTAGGTACTTTGAGTATTTAAGTTATAGTTAACTTGAAGGTTTTGCAACTGTTAAAGCTATGTGCCACACTAGGATTAGAGTTAATCCTTAGGTTTAGAAGAGTTTTGTAAATGTTTTTTGGCTCATTGAGTTTAGTGGATGTTTGGGAAAATCCTACTGAGTAGTAGGTCATAGTTTTTCACCTTTTCAGCCAGGTGTTTTCCACATAAAATCTCTCTGTTATTTTATATATGTATTTTAATTCCGCAAACAATAGTAGTTAGAACATGTAGAATAACCGGATTCTTCTAGATAAAAAATTGGGTACCATATAAATCACCCCATATTATCTGGTATTAACGTTTGGAACATCGGTTTGATTCCTGGTTTTGATGTTATTTTGGAGATTTAATTGCACGGTTAAGTTTGTAGTATGTTGTTAAGTTAATGCATGTGTTTGGTTAGGAGCATCGAGGGCTCGAGAGTGTTTCAGAGGTGTTTCAGAATTATTTCGGACTTAGTAAAGTTGCAAAAAATGAGTTTCAGCTGTTGCAAACAATTCCTTCTTCGCGATCGCAATGCCTACATCGTGTTCAAGAAGCTCCTCAATTTTCCTTCATAGCGTTCGCATCCCTTGCTTTGCGTTCGCATAGGTTCAAGTGACCCCGAGGGGCTTAGTCTTCTTTCCTTTTTGCGTTCGCGATTGAGTTAAGAATTAAAAGTGTTGATAATTAGCTGAGTTCTACAGGTTCTCTGATCAGTGTAAGCACAGAGTCTGTCATCATCAAGAAGGGGGAATTTGTTGTCCCAAGCTCAGTTGAAGTTTTGAAGAATGACAAAAGACCTCAGTGAAGGACCAAGTCCATCTTATGAGACACAGTGGTTATGGCTCATGCACATGAGATGCACATGAAAAAGATAAGCCTTTGGGATCAAGCAGCATTATCTTCTGAATATCTTCAGAACTGATTGAAAAGATTACAGACGGGATAAGGTGAAGAAGTCTCCTCATGAGAAGAGAACACATCGAGAAAAGGGTTGGAGTTTGGATTGCTCTAGAACTCAAATTCAATGGAGGATCAGAAATTGAGTCACAACCAAACTGTGATTACTAACCTAATAAATAACTTAGTCGTTATGTCTTACATGTAAGGCACATACGCAGAAGTTAAGCTAAATTGAGATCAAAAGAGCAAGGCAATCTTTCAAGCAATTTATGTGAGATCAAGTGTACACTCCTACAGCTAATTGAACGAGATATAAGAACTAGTTCCATTGTGTTTATTCTTATTCTAGTTCAATAGTAGTATGTGGTTTAAAACTTGTACCTTTCAACTTTCATAGAAGCAATTTTATTAGGTACTTTGAGTATTCAAGCTATGCTTGGTTTGGGAAAAGGATTCAAATTCAAAGAACAGTGGGGCTGGTTAGCAAAAAAAAAATATCGGGCTGAAATTGGTAAGTTGAAGCAACATATTACAAAATTGAATTTCGAGAACAGTGTGCAAGTTGCAGCAGACAAAGGGGAAAAGAATAGGTTAATTCAAGAAAATGAGATGCTCAAATCTCAAATCCAACAAATGAAGGTAGCCGCCAAGAATCATTAGAGGAGTGTATCAGATGAAAGACTCATAAAAGGTTTGAAAAATGAGATCAATAAGTGTCAGGACGAGTTGGAAAGATCGGAGAACATCAGGGCGGAACTCAAGGCACAATGGGCTAATAGATTAGAAGAGCGACATCAATATCTCCAACAACTTAAAAGAGACCATGCAAAAATTGTGGCTAACTTGCAGGAAAGAGTAGTGGCCCTTGAAGATAAAGTGGCAGAACAGGCTAGAAGCTTTGAAATAGAGAGCAGACAGTGTTATGATTTGCTAGCCCAAATGGAACTAGAAGTGCAGCAATTGCAAGATCAGCATTTCCAAGATTCTTAGGCATTGAAAACATACAGTAACCAGATCAAACGTTTGCTCACAGAGAAAAGGGAAAGAAGGAACAGAATTGTAGCCATCGCCCATGCTATCCTCAGGAGATGTAGGGCATGCGAGTACATGACCATCACCACTTTCTTCTCAGCTGTAATGATTTATGTCAAAAGATCTATGAGTGAATTGAAGGATCGTGAACATGGTTTAGCACCTAGAACTGCGGCGAGGCCGAATGATGCCCCGCAGCCACCTAGATTTGAAGCCTTTTCTTGTTTTTGAGTCTATTTGTCCTTTATTTTTCATACCAAAATGAATTTGGAGTTTATAGTTAGTCCTAGTTTGCTTTTGTTATTCCTTTTTGCAAGAAATTTAGTTTGTAATAGTTTATGTTATTAATGAAAATTTTAAAATTCCCAAAAATTGTTTTGCATTTGTTTCACGAACTATGCTTGGTCTGATTCGTGCGGGGTCACAATACGTAGGCAATCATCATAGGATTCGACCGTAACAAAGAAAAGAAAAATGGTAGAGAAATAAGAAAGGAAAGAGAGAACCAATATAAAAAAAAGAAAATCGGGAAAATTTGAACCAAGCAGGGAGATAGAAAAGTCGGGATGACGCATGCAACCATTGATGTGATTGTCTGTCAATGTTTATCCAAATGCTAACTGTTGGCTACTTCCCTTTCCAGAGTCACGTTTATAAGAAAATGGTGGTTGGTTTACGGTAGGCTGACTTCACATCCTTACTTCACCAGATCTAAAGGTAGCATAGAAATGTCTTTAGAAATGACTTTGCCAACAGTCCCTATTCTAGATGACATCCCGCTTTGGGTGTCCCGGTCTAGGAATCTTCTGTAGCTGAAGAAAACAGAATTTTGCGTCTAAGAATGATGGAGATGTGGGATGCATGTAAAAATGGGAAGGAATCCCAGATACCATCCCTAGATTCCCCGAGATGCTTACAAAGATGGCTGGGGCTTCCAGTGTTCTAATCAGTCACCCAAAAGTCTCATTGGGACAACCCACAATATCTTCCCACTTTGTAGGAGGCACTTCTAATTTTTGCACACATGCATTCATGCGCAGAATCACCCCACATATTTTCACTGCTCTGGCATCTACTGTTATAACACCGCCAACAGTTCCGCCAACAGTTCCAAAGCCCGTGTTTGACCTATCAGCATATACTTACCCTATCTCGACATATCAGCCAGAATTGATGCAGTACCATATATATACTTACCCTTAGACACCACTCATGAACTCACACCGGGGCAGGATAAAACTTCCACCACTTCTGAACCAGATGAAATGGCAAGTAAAATGTGGATCATGGAGCATAACTTAAGAAATATGCAGGGTTTGAGAGGGAAAAAAGAGTGTTTCTTATACTGATCTATTCATGTTACCACATGTGCACCGGCCTATGGGATTCAAAATGCCAAAGTTCGAGAAATACAATGGGCACGGCGATCCCATCGCTTATCTTAAAAAGTATTGCAACCAACTGCAAGGGGCCAGCGGAAAAGAAGAGGTATTGATGGCTTATTTTGGGGAAAGTTTGATCGGTATTGCTTCAGAATGGTACATGGATCAAGATATGTCTCGATGGCATATTTGGGATGATTTGGCCCGGAACTTTGTAAAGCAGTTTCAGTACAATGTTGATATCGCACCGGACTGGAACTTTTTGTCTAACTTGAACAAGAAGTCCTCAGAAAACTTAAGGGAGTATGCCATTAAGTGGCGTGAGCAAGTCTCGAGGGTACAACCTCCCATGGGTGAAATTAAGATGGTCATTGTCTTTCTCCACGCTCAGGAACCGAATTATTTCCAAAATATGATGTCACCCATGGGCAAATGTTTTGCAGAGGCTATCAAGATTGTTGAAATAGTAGAAAGCGGTTTGAAAACAGGAAGAATATTATGTCAAGCAGCCATAAGGGAAACCTCCCAAGCCATCCAAGGCGGTTCTGGAGGAATGGCTCAAGGAAAAAAAGAAAGAAGAAACAGTTATGGCAACGTCTGAAGGCAGAAGGTACAGAGCTCCTAGATCGGTATTCACATAAAGGACTCCTCAACATTACTACCCACACAATGATATGCCTATGCTCCTCCACCCCCACCCTATGTAGTCATGAATGCTCAGCCTTTTGACCGACCACAACCACCAATCAATTGAAACCCACCTCCATTCTAGAGAAATCAACCTCCTTACCAAAACCAGTATAACCCCCGACCACCACAAAATATTCCTTGCCCTCGTGCATCACCTAAGGCAAACTTCACACCAATTGGGAACCATATTCCACCATTTTCACTAAGCTCATACAGATTAATTTATTGCAGCCCATTCCCCAAAATAGACAGAATCCGGATTCTCCAGCTTACCAACGAGGCGTGTATTGTGCTTATCATTACATAGTTGAGGGGCATAGCAGTGATAATTTCTAGACTTTGAAGAAAGCTGTGCAGGATTTGATTGACCAGAAAATAATAGTGCTCACGGATGAGAAAACTCCGAATGTGACCAATAACCCATTACCTGCTCAAAATAACGGGCCGGTAATCGGAATAATTTGTGAATACAAGGAATTCGATCCTGCTTTAAAAGCCATAATCACCATTGGTGATTTAGAAAGAAAACCAAAAACAACCCCGAAACAAGGAAAAAGGGAGAGAAGAATGAAACTATCGAGGCTAAGGTTGAAAAGAAGATTGATACCAAGGGAGAGACTATGTGGTCCGGGGGACGATCAAACTATCTTGGCCGAGCGAGCTGGTGGTTATCGGACGCGTACCACAAAAGCCAATAAAAGATCCGTCTGGTGTACCCTGGAATTATCAACCAAAGGCAAGGAAATCACTGGGGAATTACCAAGGGGCACCTCCATGAAGAAATATTCAGACATCCAAGAAGTAAACATTCCCACCCAAAAGCCTTTTCCGCTCAAGAAGTCCATCAGTGCTGAAGAAGCGGAATCCTTTTTCCAAAAGATTAAAATGCCTGATTATGAAGTTGTAGATCAATTGTGCAACTGCCCCGAACAAGTGTAAATGTTATCATTGCCGAAGAAATATGTTGAGCATCGGGATACCCTAGTTAGAATTTTGAATGAGGCACACGTACCTGCTAGAACATCAGTGGAACAGCTTGAAAGAATGTCCGAAAGGTTCTTTGCTCTTAAGCAAATCTCCTTTAGAATGAATGTGTTGCCTCCAGAAGGGGAGGCTCACAACAAAGCTTTACACCTGACTGTCATGTGTGAAGTTTTTATGTCAAGCGAGTAATGGTGGATGGAGGCTCATGTGGGGACATTTTATCGCTTTCTACGCTCCAGAGGATGGAAATTGGCACGTGAAAGATTCGCCCTAATAATGTCTTTGTCAGAGATTTAAATGGAATTAAGAGAGAGACAATTGGGGAAATAGACTTGATATTGGTTATAGGCCCTGTGGATTTTGAAGTGACTTTCCAGGTCCTGGATATGGGCACCTGTTACAACTTTCTCCTCGGAAGGCCTTGGATCCACGTTGCAGGGGCGGTACCCTCCACTCTCCACCAGATGGTGATGTTTGAATACGATGATCAAGAAATTGTGGTTTATGGAGAGGATGAATAGTCTATCTATCGGGACCCATATGTCGTATGTTTGGAGGCAAGAGAAGGAAGTGAGCACATTGTATATCATGCTTTTGAGATTTTATTGGCGGATCAATATGAAGAGGGGAGCCCTTGCACCTAACCCTTCTTGTCTAATGCCTAAATTATGATGGCGAAAATGATCTAGCACGACTTCCAGCCAGGAAAGGGGTTGGGAAAGTCTTTGCAAGGAATACCGAAACCAATAACTTTGCTAACAACCGACAAGTTCTTTGGAGTTGGTTTCTCCCTAGTACGAAAGATGAAAATTGGGCAGATGAGAAGAAAAGGGAAGGATGGGTCTTGACGCAGCCATTGCCACATCTATATCAGACCTTTGTCAAGCCAAGATACAATGAAGAAGAGGATGATGAAACCTTCACAGCTGAAGAAATCGAAGAGATATATGGGGCTATGAGGAAACTTCTTTACGAAACCAATATGGTTCAGTTGGGAGAGGGTACTAGTACCATTGAAGTGTTGTATGTAGGCCCAGATGCTAAACGGAAGAATTGGAAGGCTACGCAGTTCCCAGTCAGGCTGTAGTCCGGGTAGACTTGTCCTGCCACCTTTCTTCGTCACGAGTTATTTCAGGGTGTAATTCGGATGTTTTCTTTATTATGTCTTTGGTTTCCCAATGTAACCCTGTTATCTCACCAAATTCGAAGAAGTGAAATCAATATTTCGTCGTTATTCTTGTATTCTTTCTGATTCCTGTTATTTTCTCTTTTATTCTTTTCTTTTCAGTCATAATAATGCGGATTAAGTAACATGACATACCTACAAACTTCATGCTATCCAAACACGCTATTTGATTGTGAAATAATAAACCAAGAACCGGAATACGACGAAAAAGAGGCTTTTAGGGAAATAAATCGAGAATTGGAACAATTTGAGAATAAACCTAAGCCAAACTTCAATGATACAGAACCGGTTAATTTGGGAACCTCGGAAGAAATTCAGGAAACAAATCACACTGACCAGAAAATGCGAGATGAAATAATTCAACTTCTATTTGAGTTCAAAGATGTGTTTGCCTAGTCATACGATAACATGCCAGGATTGAATGTTGATCTAGTGGTACATAAACTACCAATTCAACCAGAATGCCACCCTGTTCAATAGAAATAGAGGAAATATAAAACTGACATCAGTGAAAAGATCAAAGAAGAAGTCACAAAGTAGTTAAAAGCAGGGGTAATCCGGGTGGTTCGGTATACTACGTGGCTAGCCAATGTATTTCCTGTACCCAAGAAATATGGGAAAATTCGGGTGTGTGTTGATTATCGAGACTTGAACCGGGCGAGTCCCAAGGACATCTTCCCTTTGCCCAACATCCACATCCTTGTTGATAACTGCGCCAAACACGAGATACAATCATTCGTGGATTATTACGCACGATATCACCAAGTGTTTATGGATGAAGAGGAAGTAGAGAAAACCATTTTCACTACACCTTGGGTACCTACTGTTACCGATCATGCCATTTGGTTTGAAAAATGCTGGGGCAACATACATGAGATCCATGACCACCATTTTTCATGATATGATGCATCAAGAGATAGAGGTGTATGTGGATGACATAATCATTCAGTCTAAAACTTGGAACGATCATGTCCGAGATTTGAGGAAGTTTTTTGAAAGGTTGCGGAAATATGGTTTGAAGCTGAATCCGGCAAAATGTGCGTTTGGGGTACCATCCGGCAAACTTTTGGGTTTCATTGTCAGCAAGAGAGGTGTCGAGTTAGACCTTACAAAAATAAAAGTCATCTGAGATTTACCTCCTCCAAAAACAAATAAAGATGTGATGAGTCTTCTGGAAAGGTCGAACTATATCAGTCGCTTTATCGCTCAATTGACCACCACATGTGAACCAATATTCAAATTGTTATAGAAAGATGTTGCAGTCAAATGGACAGTTTAGTGTCAGGAGGCTTTTGACAAAATCAAAGAATATCTATCAAATCCTCAAGTTTTGGTCCCACCAGAGCCAGGTAGACCCCTCTTCTTGAATCTGACGGTTTTGGAATACTCATTTGGTTGCATTCTTGGGCAACATGATGTGACTAGAAATAAAGAGCAAGCAATTTATTATTTGAGTAAGAAATTAACCAGTTACGAGGTCAAGTGCACTTTGATAGAAAGAATCTGCTGCGCTTTGACATGGGTCGCTCAAAAGTTGAGACATTATCTGCAAGCTCACACTACTTACCTCATAACCAAGTCGGATACTTTGAAGTACATATTCCAGAAACCCATGCCTACTGGGAGATTGACAAAGTGGCAAATCTTGCTTACTGAATTTGATATAGTTTACATTACTCGCACGGTAATGAAAGCCCAGGCACTGGCGGATCATTTTGCTGAAAATTTGGTTGATGAAGAATACCAGCCGTTGAGCACTTACTTCCCAAATGAAGAAGTAAACACGATAGAAGGGATTTTTGAAGACACTCATGCTTGGAAACTGTTCTTCGATGGAGCAGTGAACGCTAGGGGTGTAGAAATTGGGGCCATTTTAATTTCGCCAACTGGCCAGCATTACCCAGCTACAACAAGGCTTCTATTTTTCTATACAAATAACATTGCGGAGTAAGAAGCCTGCAACATGGGCATGAATATGGCGACTGATCAAGATTTGGAAGAATTATTGATCATGGGGGATTCTGATTTGATTATTCAGCAAGCTGAGGCATAATGGGAAACCTGAGATTTCAAGATTATTCCTTACCGACATTATGTAGAAGATCTCGACAAGCGTTTCAAATCGATAGAATTCAGATACATCCCACGGTGTCATAATGAATTAGCTGATGCACTTGCTACATTAGCCTCGATGCTGTCTTATCCGGGCAATGCCTATATTGATCCCTTGGAAATCAAAATCAAGGAGACACATGGTTATTATATTGCAGTTCAAGCAGGGCCAAGCGTCCAAACATGGTATCATGATTTAAAAGATTCTTGAAAACACAAGTATATCCCGAACATGCCACTAGGGATCAAAAGATAACCATTAGGCGACTGGCGAGTGGTTTCTTTCTATGTGGTGAATTCTTATACAAAAGGACTCCATATCTCAATTTAATAAGATGTGTTGACGCCGAAGAAGCGGGAAAAATCATGCCTAAATTGCACGACGGGGTGTGCGGACCTCACATGAACGGATATGTGTTGGAAAAGAAGATACTCCCAGCTGGATATTATTGGATAACCATGGAGAAAGATTGCTTCAGTTTTATCGGAAAATGCCATCAATGTCAAGTGCATGTAGATCTGATTCCTGCACCTCCAGAGGAACTATGTCCCATGTCAGCACCTTGGTCTTTTGTCGCATGGGGTATCGATGTCATTGAACTGAGTGAGCCAAAAGCCTAAAATTGGCACATGTTCATATTGGTAGCTATTGATTATTTTACGAAGTGGCCGGAGGCTATCACTCTCAAGTCAGTCACTAAAGAGACTGTCGTGGATTTGTGCACTTGAGCATTATCTGCCGTTTCGGTATTCTAGCAGCCATTATCAAGGACAATACTGCAAATTTTAATAGTCGTTTGATGGAAGAAGTGAGCGAGCAGTTCAAAATAACACACAAAAATTCCACCCCTTATAGTCCCAAAGCCAATGGTGCTGTTGAAGCGGCAAACAAAAACGTAAAGAAGATTGTGAGAAAGACAATCCAAAGCTCTAGGCAGTTGCATAAACAATTACCTTTTGCCTTGCTAGGATATCGCACTACGGTACGCACATCAGTGGGAGCAACTCCGTATTTGTTAGTTTATTGAACTGAGGCTGTGATCCCAACAGAAGTGGAAATCCCTCCGCTCCGGATAATTGTTGAAGCAAAAATTTAAGATGGTGAATGGGTTAAAACTCAATTGGAACAATTGACTTTAATCGTTGAGAAACCGATGGCCTCAGTTATTCATGGGTAGTTGTATTAACAAAGAATGGCCCGCGCCTATAATAAGAAATTACAGCCTAGGAAGTTTGAAGTGGGGAAATTAGTGTTAAGGCACATTCTTCCTCATCATCACGAAGCCATAGGCAAATTTTCCCATAACTGGAAAGGTCCGTACATCACATAAAGATACTGCCAAGAGGAGCATTGTACGTAGGAGATATAGAAGGAAACGATCTCGAGGCGGTGGTGAATGCAGATGCAGTTAAAAGGTATTATGTCTAAACTTGCTTTGATGATATCTTTGTGCAACTGAAATGAAGAAGGCTTTTTAATTCCTCGTAAACCCTTTGAGTGAAACACCTTTTTACCCTCTTTGGAATCCGGAAGTACAAAATAAAAAGAAAAGAAAGAAAAGAAAAAGGAAGAAGAAAAAGAAAAGGAAAAAAAAGTAAAAAAAAGAAGAAAAGATAAGAAAAGAAAAAAACAAAAACAAAAACAAAAACAAAAACAAAAAAAAACACTCCTGAACTACGTCTGACTTGATTCCGAAAGGATACGTAGGAAGCCTCTCCCTGAGGTTCACTCACACCAAAATAAAAATCCCAATTCCCCCAAAATGTGAAATTGGGGAAGATGATGTAGTGGTTCGACCATGAAACCGCCGAAATGGTTCCAAAGTTTTAGTTCCACCAAAAACCCTTTTACCTAAAGACTTTGTCAAAATCCTTCTGATCAATTTGCAAAGAGAGAAAAGTGGGAAATATCATTATTGGAATCTGATACAATTCAAACAGAGAGAAAAAATGAGAGTCTTATCGGTAAAAATATTCGGGCACCATAAGTCGACGGTGAGTAGAGAAAATTGAAATGAGAGAGTCTGCTTAGTGAAAACTCACAAAGAGCATTATCAGGCGACAGTGAGAAGAGAAATGAGAGAGGTCGAATGGGCAAAAACCTGCAAAGGGTGTTGTCAGCCGAAAAAGGATACTTCATCACTAAACGTCTTCGCAAGGTTCCCTAGTTCAGAAATATGGTTCAATGGGTTCATGAGAAGTTGGAAGTTGGTGCGGGTCCGACATCCAGTCCAAGAAGCATGTCATGTTCATTTGGAGCCAGCATGCACCCCAGATAAGTCCTTCTTTTCCCCTGAAAGGGATGCTTCTCTTTAAATTCATATGCTTGCAATTTGCATACTTTCCTTTGAATCCCTTTCGGTTTAACTCTAAATCCGTAATAATTACAAAGAAAAGGTGTAAGGACCAGATTCAAAGGGCTCCACGGCAAGAGTCAAAGAAAATACTCAGCCTCAGCGGTGCGCTAGTCCAATCTCGACTGACCATGGTGGTTGGTTGCCTCCAAGTGAAAGACATTAGAAAAGAAAGAAATCCAAAGGAAAAGGTCTGGAAAGCAAAATGAGGTGGAAAAGCAGAGCCCACACGGGTGAGTCACCATGAAATCCTAAGGCTGAATCCGGTCAGTGTGAAAGAGATTCACCCTCAAGGCAACAAAGCAGCAAGATTCTCAGTAGAAATGGGGTCGGGATCAGGTGATGAAGATGGTTAAGGCCACAAAACCAACCACTGTTTCAACTAACAAATTTTTCTTTATTGAAAGCAGGTCTTATTCAAAAAAGATGTGCAAGAAGCAGGTGCAGCCCAAAAGAAATGAAATGCGCAAGCGTTGAAATAGCGCTGCATTAGGAGAAATGGCCAAAAAGGAAGTTTTCTCAAACGCTCTTTCATGCATTCTGATATATAAAAAGGAATAACATCTAAAAAGAAAACCCAAAAAAGGAAGAAGGAAGAAATTGGAAAATGAAAATCCCCAAAAAGAGAATCAAATCATGGTAGCTTAACTTTTTCTTTTCAAAATATTCCGGCCAAGAAAACCGTGGAGCTTGTTTTTTCTAAATCCTGGCCAAAAAAATCGAGGATCTCCCGGCCAAAAAACCGAGGATCTCCCGGCCAAAAACCATGAAGAAAGAACCAGTACCTACAACTGATGAGCATCAAGATTCAGATTGAAGTCTACAGCAAAATCAGCTAAGACTCAAGACCAAGTTACAAGAGAATTATAGATAGGAATCTTGTAACTCATAGTTGATAGGCTTAGTTATCTTAGATTTGATTTTCCTTTGGTTTAATAAGGAGGTTATCAAGCAGTAGCAGCAGCAACAGTAGTGAAATCACAGCTTCTGGTGGTCCCAGCTACCAAACACTCCCGAACTATATTGACCTGATTCCTGTTTAGCCCAGGATATGTGGGCAACCTCTGAAGTAGGGTGCGGTCAAAACTTTGCAAAAAGCTTCACAATGGAATTTTTAAACTGTCAAAAATCCCTCGTAATTGCTCATTTTATCATTGCCCGAAAACCCTACGTGTCTCCGAGCAAAGAGGGGCAGCTTTGAGCACGTGATTTTTTCTCTATATATGAATTATTCCCATAAAAATCAAACGAATGATTTTTCTTTATTTTTACAATTTTTGTGCATTTTTATGTCATTATTTGAAAATTGGTGCATTTTTATTTGTGCATATTAATTAAAAAAATACAAAAATATGCATTTCCATTTAGGATTTAATTTCATATTTCAGGATTAATTAAGGGGTTAGTTTGTTTTAGAACAAAACATGAAAATCACAAAAGTAGTTTATTTTTGCATTTTAGTTGTTAATTGTTCACTTTGTCGTGAATTAGATTTTAAACAATTTGAGGAATTAATTAGTTAATTTTGGAAATAATTAGATCTTTGTCTTTTTTTTTTTTGCGTTGTGCTAAAATCAGAAAAAAATATGAAAAATATATAAAATGTAAAAATCAACCAAAAAGGAAATAAAGGGAGTTAATTTAAAAGAGAGAATAAGAAATGGCCAAATTGGGCCAATTCAAACCAACCTTGTCCGCCCCAGGTCCAGTTAACCCGATCCAGCCCATCTTTTCATTAAAACGAAGCGACGTCGTTTCATGGGCATGCAATTTGGACCGTCGAGGTTTGAAGATCAAACGGTCTGGAAGACGGGTTGATTTTACATATATCTGTCTGAATCCCTCACCCCCTCACTCGTCTTCTTCCAAGCACCCCTCTCCCATGAACCCTAGCACAATCGCCCTAAAATTCCTTCAACGTTAATGGCGGCGCCAACTCCAACCCTTCTCAAAATCACACCCCTGAATTGCCTTGACCCCCCCCCCCCCCCCCAATCCAAATATGAGATTTTGGCCGTCGAATATCACCCAGAAGATTCAAAAAGCAAATCAAAATCGGCGGTTAAGTTTCAAACTCACCCAAATAAGATCAAATTGACGCCAGAAAGTCTATGGGTCCTCCTCGCCTCGAATCCAAGACTATTTTTCATCAAATATCAACAGGTCACCATCAAATCCATTTTAGGGTTCAGGATTCGTGTTGGTTTGGGAATTTTCTGGGTCGATTGCTTTTACAGTAAGTCTTCTTCAGTATTCTACGTTTAATTAGTCCAATATCCTCTTTTTCTTCTTCTTCTTATCTGTACAATTTAGTTGGTTTTGAAGCCATTCACAGTAATTTGGAGTGTATGCATGTTTGTTTTGATCTCGTTACTTTAGTAACGTTTTAATTTTTCAAGTCTAAAATCAGTATGGTTTTAGAAAACATTTGCCCATCTTTGTGTTTTGCTTAAGTGTTAGAGTAATTATTGTTAGCTTGTTTAATTCTGCCTCTGTTAGTTTTAATTTGTTTTGTCTTAGTTCAATTGTTGTATTACTAGAATTAGTTGAGAGTCACTCTTGTGTTTAATCATTGTTTATTAGTTCATCGCGATTAGTTTTATAACTTTAGTATTGTTATCAATCATCTGTTTGCTTCTTTGTTAATTACTAGTCACCTTAGTTTTGAAGCATTAGGGGATTTACGACTAAATCGTAGTTTTGTTGATTGGATATAGCTGTTTAAATTCTTAACTACAGTTAAGTTTTAACAGAGGTTAAGAGAAGGGATTCAGTTAATTTTAATATGTAAATTTTAGACTGTATAAAGGGTAATTTTGGGATGAAAAGGGGTAATATTTTGGGATTTGGTAATTTTCAAAAATAAGGAAAGGGTAGACTATGAATTTTGGGGCTAAAAGGGCATCCTAGAAGCTCTTATAATAGTGCTATAGTGTAGATTTCAATAAACTAAGGTAGTTACTTGGGCAATAAGTCAGAAAATTAGGAGTTAAAGCGAAAATAACCAGGGACTAAAAAAGAAAAACAAAATCTGACTCTTTACCCTAATTCTTGCCTATATAAAGGCATCCAATGCCTTGCGAAAGGGGCTAAAACATTCAGCTGAAGAACTCACCAAAATAAAAATTCTGATTTTCATTCCATTTTTCAACTTCATTTTTAGTATTTAAATACAGAAAATCCAAAAAAACAAATACAAAAACCAAAAAACAATAAAGAATTTTACTATTGTTTCATTGATTTTTTCTATTGGTATTTGGGGTCTTTGGATATTAACTGTTTTCGAGCTCCGTTTAAGTTTTTGTGGGGGTATTTTTGATGTTGGGTAGTTGTTGTGGAGGCTTGACTTTCAAATGAATTTCCTTTTGATTCTTGCTGGGTGTTGAACTATCATTCCAAAGTTTTGGGTTAAATTGTTGTCGATATTTGCTCTGTGAACTTCTTGGGCTGCTGCTGACTTCTCATTCTTCTTGTTCCATTTCCAATCTCCATGTACACCTTTGTACATTTTGGCTGATGAAATGAGATGAAACTTCAATCAAGATTCGTCTACTTTATTTTTCTGTTTAATAATTAAAGTCATGCTCAGTTTGTGCTTAGCTTCTCATTTTAATTTGATCGAGCTGGGCTCAAACTATTTTTGATTGACATGGACTGCCTAGAATTTGTTTTGTAATGATGTGATGGTATTAACTTTGAACTGTTTAAGTTTGTGGACTATGGAAGTTTTTTATTGTGGCTGTTTTGTTATGAATTGCCTAATCATTTACTGATAAGTTTCCTTGATTGAAATCCATTGGAATAATAGTGAATGATGAAGTAGGAATTAGAATGTTATAGCCAATCGTTTGACAGTTGAAAAGTCCAAGTCTTTTGTTAACTGGAGCATTGATTTCTGTATTGTATTAGGTTGACAATCATTAAATTGAGCTGTAGTTGTGAGGTACTTGAGATTCGAACAAGGCTATAGTATTTTGCAAACTGAATAAAGTGAATTGTTCAGTCACTATCATTTTTAGAATTTTTACTATGAGCTAAACTTCTTTCTCTGAGTTCTATGGTGATAAAACACGTTCAGAATTGGTTGCAAGTTAATCTTGTTAGTTTTCATAGGCTCAAAGGGATTTATATTCCGCACCGTTCGTGATTGAGGTTTTTTAACTCGGTGAAATAAACTCATTAGGATCGAAGGTTAATTGTCACTTTGTATGGGGTTTGGTTACACGTTGATAACCCTTTTGATTTGGATCATAATTGATCAGATGCATTAGTGATTAATGTATTTGGGATTGTGAGCTTATAATTTGCTTATGTGAAAAGAATTCAAACACCTACCTGGGATTTGATCCTCCTCGTTTCTTTTATGAATGATCATTTTTAGCCTTGAGTAAAATATCAGGCCTAATTTCCAAATATGTCCGCCTGGGGCAAGTTCGATTGGGCTCATGGGCTTAGCCCTTCGGACCCAGCGCGCGTTTCTCTTCAATCGATTTAATTGGTATTTCAAATTCGGGTTATGAGTTAAGTAGCGGGTCTTAAATTAAAAGGTTCATCCTTTTGTTTGGACCTGAACTTAAATTCGAAACACGAGCTTTTAATAATAATCAATTTGGATTTTTTCTTCTCTTGTAGAGACAAAAACAAAAATAGCACATATAGTCACTTTAGGATTATCCATTAAAATAAATGAGATGAGCCTCGCCCAATAAATATACGAAATTGTGGGGTCCTCAACAAAGACTTAAAATATTTTAGAAAATCGGGAAGGACCGTTTAGCTAATTTCACGGTTCTCCCAAGAGATTACAACGCGCTAGACTCTTTTAAGGCACGTATTTTAATAATCTTACTTTCTTAAATATGGCTGGGCATTTTATGCGGCCCAGATCCAAATCCTAAAAAGTTGGATAGAGTATGTCTAGGATTGCAGGATCATTTGATGCGGCGCAATCCGAAAACACACCTTAAATGACGTTCACTTTCTCTTAAATAGATACATATTAAATAAAAGCGGTTAAATATAAAATTGTCACATAGGATATTTATGTAATAAAATCAGATTTAGCCATTCATAATAATTTAAGTGACCGTGCTAGAACCACGGGATCCGAGGGTGCCTAGTACCTTCCCTCGGGTCAACAGAATTCCTTATCCAGAATTTCTTGTTCGCAGACTCCAATTGGGTAGTCGAACATTTTCCTCAAATCGGGATTCAAGCTAAACTGGTGACTTGGGACACCAAAAGTCAAACCTTTCCCAAGTGGCGACTCTGAATGAATAAATAATCCCGATCCGAATAAGATAACTTTAAATGGAAAAACTACTTTATACATTATCCTTCGGGGTAGGTGTGTAGAAAGGAGGCGTGACACGTATATTGTAGCTCAATTATATAAAATTCATTAATTAAATGAGTAGATATAATTGAGGTCCAAGAAGGTAAGTTTGTTATTTGATATTTTCACTAACATATTAGCCAAAAAGGAGCTAGATGGGTAACAAAGTACATCATAGAGCTCCTACTATTTTATTTTTTGGATCGGATAAAATTAAGTAGTCAGTATTATCATGTACTATTATTTATTGAACGTTCTCAGTAATGAGAGCAACAATAATGGAACTGGAAGTACATAGGTGTATAGGTCCCGAGCTCGAGGGGTCGCCATATGCCCGAATTAGGGATAGATCGAGTTCGAGCTCGATGGACCACGCTCGAGCTCGATGATAGAGTATAAGACTCGAAAAATTAAGTGTTCGAGGAGTGTCGGAGCCATATATGACAAGCCTCGAGATAGTACCGTTATAGATTTCTATTTCTAAAAGAATGAACAAGATTCATGCCATGTCCCTAAGATCATGGCGTAAATCTTAGAATTAATTTGTACGAATCCTACTAGGTGGTTAGACAATTGTCCCAATAAGATTCTTTACCGTAAATAGAAATGTGCCTTATTTAGGGTTCCCCTATTATATAAAGGGGACCCCAATCATTTGTTGATATCATCAATCATTGGTAAAGAATATACTCTCTCTTACTTTCTCGCTCATTGTTCATCAGAATTGTCTTTTAACTTTATTATTCTTGCTTTATTGTTCTTGACTCTTCTCGAGGTTGCTTTGGCTCGAGTCGAAATTACTTAGCAACACTGGTTTGATTTTAATTATTTCCTTCATATATAAGTTAAACTTCTTGGTTATTAATTAGTATTGAACTAAATAAATTATTTTAAAAATTACAAATCTAGTTTAATTGTTACTCGTATTTTTGATATAAACAGTTTGACGCCAACAATGAGGCTAAAGGTAATAGTGATTATTTCTGTGGTGATTCTGATAAAACACGTTATTATCATACTTGTTCTTCTCAAGAACTTTTTGTTCTCGGGATAAAACATTTCAAATTCAAAGAATGTGCCCGTACATGATGAAGAAGATTATTTCCTTACTCCTCGAACCTTCATTGTTCTTGAAGAGCCGGACACAGCCAAATCAACGATCGAGGAACTGGAACAAGTCATACTGGCCGAGTACATGCCCGAGAAAAAAGTATACTTGGAAGCGAGGTTAACCCCCAAACTCGGGGAAAACCACATTCAATTTCTTGTCGATAATATGGATTGTTTTGCTTGGTTCCATTTAAATATGAAAGGGATCCCATCGGAAATAACAACTCACTGGCTAAGCATAGACCGCAAGTTCGAACCGGTGAAGAAAAAGAGAAGGCCCCAGTCCGAGATGAACTATGTGTTCATAAAGTATGAGGTAACCAAACATTTTAAAATAGGGTCTATTCAGGAGGTAAAATACCTCAAGTGGCTAGCCAACATGGTCGTAGTTCCTAAAAAGGAAAACAAACTTAGAATGTGCGTATATTATAAGGATTTAAACAAGGTATGCCCTAAAGACTATTTTGAATTGCCTAACATCAATCACATGATCGATGATATGGCCGACCAAGAGATCCTTACATTTCTCAATGCCTACTCCGAGTAAAATGAGATTCAGATAAACTCGGGGGACCAGGAGAAGACCCTGTTTATCACTAAGTTTGGAATTTATTATTAGAACATAATGCCCTTCGGGCTAAAAAATACAGGAGCCACATACTAATGCCCAATAAAACGCTTGAGAAACAGATAGGTATATCAATGGAAGTTCACATTTACGATACGTTAGTTAAGTCCCTACGCGCAGAGGACCATTTAACTCATTCGCAGGAAACATTCAAAATCTTATGGAAGTACAACATGAAGCTTGACTCGAAAAAATATTACTTTGGTGTCGGGTCAGGAAAGTTCGTCGACTTCAAGGTGTCTAATCGAGGAATCGAGTTCAACCCCGATAAGATCAATGCCATCAAAGATATCCTAATCTGCAGATAGTGTGAAAGTCGTGCAAAGGCTAACAGGACGAATAGCCACCTTGGGTTGATTTATTTCAAGGTTATCATATAAGGGCTAATAAGACAAATAGCCGACTTGGGCCGATTCATTTCGAGGTTATCATATCAAAGTCATAGGTTCTTTTCCTTTCTCAAAAAGAAAAAGGATTTCGCATGGACCACGGAATTCCAACAAGCCTTATTAGAATTGAAGCGATACTTATCAAGCCCACCTGTGCTTCACACCCCGAAGGTAATGAAAAGCTTTACTTATATTTGGCACTATTCAAGACAGCGGTAAATGGGGTACTGGTTTGAGAAGAGCAAGGTATGTAATTCCCTATTTATTATGTAAGTCGAACTCTAGGAGCTGTTAAAACTAGACACCCTCACTTAGAAAAATTAGCACTTGCATTAATAAGCGCATCTAGAAAGTTAAAGCCATATTTTCAGTGTCACCCAATATGTATGTTAACCACTTATCCTCTCTGAAATGTTTTGCATAAGCCCAAACTATCAAGCAGATTGGCCAAATGTGCAGTCGAACTTAGCAGGCACGATATTGAATATCAACCCCGAACAACCATCAAGTCTCAAATATTGGCTTGTTTCGTGGCTAATTGTATGCCGACCCTCGTTCCCGAAGTGGAGAAAGAACTTCTACTAAAATCGAGTACATAGTTGGGGGTATGGATCCTTTTCACAGACGGTGCCACGAGTATGAAAGGGTTGCGGCTTAGCATTGTTTTGAAGCATCCAACAGATAGTACTATTAGAATATCTATTAAAAATTATTGGTTGACTAATACTAAGGCCGAGTTTGAGGCCACTTTGAGAAGTTTGACCAGCAGTGAACATTTGCTATTGGGGTCGGAATCCTATTCCGGAAGTTGTAGTATGTCTGAAATGTCAAATGCACCAATATGCAAAATTTGAAGTCAATCGAACGTGATTTGATAGGTTTAAATATCGAACGTAGAAGTTTGAAATTCTAAAGTTCATAAAGCTTTGATTGTAGGTCGATTCGTGGTTTTAGCGTTGTTTGTTACGATTTGAGGTGTTGAGTAAGTTCGTAATGTGTTTTGGGACGGGTTGGTATGATTGGTTGGGGTCCCCGGGGGCCTCAGGTAGATTCCAGATAGTTAACGAATCAAAAATGGGATTTTGGAGAAGGCTGAAGTTCCGGGTTGATGTTAATATCGCACCTGCAAAACTAGGGCCGCAGGTGTGGAGCCGCAGAAGCGGCCTGGATGTTGATGAAGCATAAATGGACGGCTAGGCTGTGACCACAGATGCTGTAATTTTTGCCGCAGATGCGGGACCATACCTGCGGGGGTAGCGCAAATCTGGAAGTTGAATACTTGGGGAAGACCGCAGAATCGGCAATTGGTCCACACCCACCGGACCGAAGAAGCGGTCAATAGACCATAGTGCGAAAGAATTGGAGGAAATGAGTGTTTACAAAATTGGGATTTGGCCATTTTCTCTCATTTTTCCCTTGGCTTAGGCGATTCTTGTAGAAAGATTTCATGTACGTAAAAGATTGTATGGCCTTGGCGGCCTATATTAGGGGTATGATTTGTTATTTTGTCCTAATAGGGTCGTATGTCTTAAGTATAAATTGGTATTACATGTTGTATTCTATATATCTCATTCCAACCTTCCGGCTCAGTTATCTATAATAAGTATGATATAAAAAGATATATTATGCCAATACTCCGTTGAGTAAGGTACCAAGTACCTGTTGCATCTCATAGGTTTGGATCGTGACAACCCCTAGTATTCGAGGTTAATTGAAAAGAAGCCTTGGATATTGTTGAGTTCTTCTCAGGTAGCACATACCTCATCAGTGAACCCAATTTGGGACAAAATCCAATCTATGGAAAAAAGAGTGTAACGCGTGCTTTAAAACCTAATGTCTTCGTGTATAAAGGTGACCTCTTCATTGATCGAACACCTGCGATGAGTTAATCTTAAATTTAAATGAAAAAAGAAGAAGGCCATACCTTAGCAGTAATATCATTTGAGTAGTGATACATTCAAATTTTTTGACAAATGCCCACCTTCCATCATGCCAAGTTTGTAAAATCATTTGCCGACAACTCTGATGACTCGGTACGGTCCTTGCCAATACGGGCTTAGTTTCCCTTCATTCAAATATCAAGTATTAAGGGTGACTTTACGTAGAACTATGTCTCTGATTCTGAAGTATTGAAGGTTGGTCCTTCTATTATAATATCTCTTGATTCTTTGTTTCTGCGCTGCCATCCGAACGAGTGATGCTTCTCATTTTTCATCTCATAGCTTGAGGTTGGTTTTCATAGCCTCGTGATTTGACTACTCTGATGCATGTTGAAACTTGGCGCTGCGTTCTCCGACCTCGACCAGAATTATGATCTTGAACCCATATACTAAATAGAACGGAGTAGCCCCCCCTCCTTAACTTCGATGTCGTTCGATATGCCCAATGGACTTTGGGTAGAACTTTTCTCCATTTTCCTTTTGCATCGTCCAAACTTTTCTTTATGTTTTGAATGATAGTTTTGTTCGTTGACTCGGTCTGTCCGTTCTCGGTTGGGTGATACGGTGGTGATAAGATCCTCTTTATTTTGTGTACTTCCAGGATTTCCATTACCTTCCTGTCGATCAATTGTTTACCATTGTCGCATACGATTTTGGTAGGTAGCCCGATTTGACACATGATCTGGTCCCAAATGAAGTCATTAACTTCTTTTTCTCTGAACTTCTCCAAGGCTTGTGATTCCACCCATTTAAAAATTAGTCAGTCATAAACAAAATGAACTTAGCATTACCTGGGGCCTTTGGTAGGGGGCCTACGATATCCATTTCCCATTTCATGAAAGGCCATAAGGACAGAACCGAGTAAAGTTGTTCTCCGGGCTGATGAATCATCGGTGCAAACCTTTGACATTTATCACATTTATTGACAAAATCCTTAGTGTATGTTTCCAGGCTAACCCAGTAATACCCTGCTCTAGTTATTTTGCTAATCAAAGACTCGGCCCCGGAGTGATTCCTACAAGTGTCTTTCTGGACTTCTCGTAGAATATAGTCGGTGTCCCAGTCCTAAACATATCGCTAATAGTCCATCAAACGTCCTTCTATATATTGTTTAATCTTTATCCATCGTGAACCTAACAGCCTTGGTTCGCAGAGCCCTCGACTCTTTGTGATCCAATAGGAGCTTTCCATTTTCAAATACTCAATATACTTATTCCTCCAATCCCAAGTCAAACTTGTAGAACTTACCTCAACATGACCCTCTTCGACCACAAATCTTGATAATTGTATGACGGTCCATGTGATAATATCAACGTCTTCAACTGATTCCCCCAAGTTGGTGAGTGCATCGGCCTTGCTGTTTTATTCTCGAGGCACATGGTCTAAAGTCCACTCCTTCAAGTGATGCAAGGCTACTTGTAATTTGTCCAAATATCTTTGCATACTATCCTCTCGAACTTCAAAGCTTTTGTTTATTTGATTTACGACAAACAGGGAATCGCACTTGGCATCGATCCAAAATGACCCAAAGACCTTCGAATTCACTTCTGATCGCTCTCCAAACACCAGAATCACCATACAGAACTATTCCTAGACTCGGAATCTCAAACGGGCATCAGTAATCCTGAAATGCACTTTAACCCAAACTTATGAAATTTCTTCCAAAATGCTAATTTCCACAATATGTGCGCTCTTGGGTCGTCCAAAACTTGATCTGGGCATACGTCCAAGTCCGAAATCATCATACGAACCTGTTGGAACCCCCGAATACTGATTTCGGGGACATTTATCAAAAATAATATTCTAGTTAATTCTTTCAACATAAAGCTTCCGAAATTAGAATTCTCTTCCAAATCGACTCCCAACATCTGGAAATCCAATTTTGATCATGCGTACAAGTCATAATGCCTGACGTGAAGCTGATCATACCTCAAACAGCCGAAGAACGTGCAAAAGCTCAAAACGACCAGTCGGGTCGTTACATTCTCTCCCACTTATACATATATTCGTCCTCGAACGTGCTAAGAACTGCACTGGAGTTGTCTGAAATCACTAATTAACACCTCGAGCACCTACCCGTGATACACAACTCGGCTAGGCATTTTAGCTTGATCAATTTGAAGATATCCTTTTTCGCTTAAGAAAATAAGCCTTAGAGCCCAATTTCATCATCTGGAATTCTCTTCCATGCCAATTCATACATACGTTCACATATCAATAACTACACGCAGCACAAAAACATGACTGCATATCTTTGCTGAATTCACACCTTGCACCACTTTTCTTCACGGGACTACAATAACATTCTCTAAGCATAATAGACGAAATTCCACAAATCGAATGCTCTCATTGCTCCTCATGACATACATAGGTCTTGCTCTAACTCTTAAAATACCAACACAATGAATGAGATGTGTAGAAATTCATAACCAACTACCGAATCAATAAATCATTGTGGATATACTCATAATAAGAATCATTACCTCCTTCTAAACCCAATAATGGTCTTTGCTCCTTAATATACTTCATATAATCAGATTGCATTGATCCTAAATTCGATGATCTTGTCTTACCTAGTACGAGTTGCTCGGTCAATAAGCCACCCCAGACATGATCAGAAGCCTCACATGACACCAGAATATGCCAATAGGCTACCAATTCGATCGCATTACAAAAGGAAGATGAACTCTAGAAGGAACTACTCATCCCACGCACTAATATGTACTTTCCTTAGAAAATAGGAAGAAAGGCATACAAAAATAGCATATTGATAAATATACTCAACATCACACTGTTGCAGCGCATAACCCGATCCAAATAACATAACAGTCACCTAAGGAGATGCAAATTGAGCTAGATTGGTCATTACAACAAAATATTAAATATCGGTCATAAGCACGCTAAGTGCATAATACTATCCCTAAGGGAACATATAACGCTATAAGCTACAAAACTCAAGCACAACTGAGGTGCGATATATGATGTGAATCTCCAGAGCCAGTTGCTCATATAACAGCATCCCTATGCGGTACCTCAACACATAAGCAATTGACCAAGTCGTTTTGCAACTCACGCGGCACAATGTATCATTATATCAAATAACCAACGACGAAATAACACCCTGATTACCTTTCCATGAGGTGTATATTACTGAAATGGACACCTCTGGCCTGATATACAGCCCATACTCAAATTTGAATCAATCCACATACCTCAAGCTGGTTCCAATCACACTGAACTAGGCTAATAACCTTTCAAATGTCCATAATAACTCCCCTTTCTCTCATAAAAAATAAGAACAATCATCATAACTGAGTAATCATCCACAGTCCACAGCTCAATAAATCAGGTGTCCTCTAGGCATCAATTCCCATATCAATGATATCATCACAATCTTCATTCTTTGTTTAACCCTTCAACCAATCAAGTGACTTCATGCCACACTTATACAATCTTCCCATGGGGCACACTCCCACAACCTTCCATAACAGATAACAGGTCTGTACATCCAAACCTCAAGCTACCTTACCGTTGAAAAATGATCAAGAATCCTTAATCGGAATGAAAATCCATTTTTACAAAACACTGATCTCCAGTGACGCTGAAGATAATACCATCTTAGCTTATATATCAAAACTCTTTTCCTTCTCATCAAAGCTCGTGACATCCCTTGTCGACACCAAATTGCAACGTTGATCCCCACTTCCAATTCTATATCACTCATTGCACCCAACATTCAAATATATGATGTAACACAAATTTCATCATAACTCCGGAACCACTGACATATTAACACTTCATCATATAAAAACTTTTTACTTAACATTCCAAGAGAACCACAACAACATACGAGTGAATTCTCATAATCGTAGAATATGAAAATCCTCAAGTAGTGGTCTAAACCACCATGACCCTTTTGGGATCCGTCTACACATAACAATGCCACAATACTTGAATACTTCCAAAGGAAATCGAATACGGTGGCCGTCAAACCTCGCATGTACTGCCTTAAATCACATGCCTAACTTGATCACACTGTAGAAACGGGTCACTACCACCAATATGCCAACTCAACTATGGCTAACTAATCTATCTTTTTCCATTTTATCCTTGATTGCCTTAGAAATAATAATAACTCCATTCAACACATAACACACTATATCCGCACTCATCCTGAGTGACCTTGAATTCACGAGACCATACTCTTTCGAATTCCACAAACCATTTCTTACATCCCTTTGGCCCACCTGCATATCCTCAACTGGTATGCTTATTCTGATAACCCCACAATGAATCCAAAGTCTATTCTCATCTTCCTCCAAAATGATACACCTCAAGTGAAAACATAATAGAACATCCTAGGCCTCTTCAGCTGCTACAAAAGCTTGATTCTCAATCGTACCTATAGGCTCGAAATCATTAGGCACCAGACTTTACCCATTTGAATCTACTAGGACCGTTGCTAAGAGCCACCCAGTCTAACTTGGCCTCGAATATACTCAACTCCATGAGTTTTCTAGCATATAAATACCCTCTCAATAAAGAACCAGTTAGAATCACATCCCTTGAAACCCGCATCTATAGAAAGAACAAATACCGAATCTTTTCCCCAAGTCTGAACATGAGCCAAAAAGTCCAACCACAACACACCTTTAACAATCCCTTTTCTCAAATTACCACTTATGTTCTCTTTCCGAAGTTGAAATAACCCATCAGTATGCTAATAACTAGAAACCTCGCAAGTAGTTAGCCATGCAACCAATCATAGGAGGTGGGACTCTCCCATTTAGCTTGAAGTCACACTATTACAGAACTCTAAAATTCACTTGGATTCTTCATCTCTTAATGACATAAAGTTGCGCAATCAACACCCAAAATTCTTGGAATCTTCCAGTAAAAACCCTCTTTATTCTCTGATCATCAACCACATTCGCACGATCGATCTCTTTGTTGTACCACCAATTGAATGCTTCCTAGAAGCTTCCCAACCATGCGACCACCGATCTGCTCACTGGAGATAACCTACCTGTGGAATTTACATGATGACATCTTTCAACACTGCTGCACGGGGTACAATTACTACGACATCAATAACCCATCCTGAGTTGGAACTCACTCTCTAGTTGTGCAAGTCAATTCACCCCTCGTGGATATCAGTTAAATGTGTGGAAACATCCTTCCAATTCAAAGTTATGTTGTATCTATCTTCTTTTCAAGAAGCTCCTTCCCGTTATATCAATCTCCTGCCATATAATAGCCCATACTTCAAATTAAATCCGTAGACCCTAATCACCAACCACTATAATTCCCAAATCCTACCAAACTCTCCTTAAGATGCATAGTCATCCTACCACAAAGACCATATGCAACTCCGCCACTCTCCCTACTTGACAAAAATCACCCCTTTAATCGGAAACTCGACCTTTGCTTCTTATACCTGGACTTCTAGAAATTTTAACCAGCGCCTGACACTCCCAACATGTCCTTCCTCATCCTTTGCTACTCAACTTTTGCCTCAATCAAAATCCATCTTTCTCGAGCCACAAATTGCAACTAACTTTAAGCATTTCCAAAGATAATCTTTCTCGAGCCGTCGACATTATAAATATTGATTCATTCCTGAACCAACACACCCTGCAATCTCTGACCATCGCTTCTTCAATACTATCTTGCAATATAAAGCTCCAACGGTCAATTGCAGAAGATCATAGCAGTGACAATCTTTGTACATTCAATAAGGACAATGATCCCTCATCATAGAAGAAAACTCCACCACGCTTGCAAATACCAAGTCTCGTTACTCTATCAACCCAGATCTAAATATTTTTAGTCTGATTTCTTTCCCCCTACCAGGAATATAATACCGAATCTTTAGATCATGCACTGAGTAAACCTCTCTTTCAAATCATTCACCGCCCCAACACATAGGAAAGTATTCTACCATCGAGTCAATACTGCGCGATAACCAATCGTGAGCATCATGGCAACCTATGCATATCCTCCAAGCTCTCAAGAATACTGCTACTTATCCGAAATGACAAGATATCGTTCGGCAAGGTAACGATAATAGCTCAAATAACCCCGTAGAGAGAAACAGCACGCACCATATTCGTAGTACGATTACAATCCTTAAATTCTAGATTTAAAGCCAGTGGTTCGTGTCGCATAAGATTTAAAAGAAAGGAAATAAGGGCATCAGCCTCAAGGAAATCAAATAAAATGAAGGACTCAAGAAGCGAAGTAATCCTAATAGTCTTCTAGCTTCCCGAGGATAAGTACAGACATCTCCATACCGATTCGTGAGACTATACTAAACTTGCTCATGACTCGTGAGGTGCTCTGGTACCATGTTGTCACGATCCAAAATCCACAAAGGGTCGTGATGGAGCCGGACACCATTGTCAGGCAAACCAATAATAAATAACTAGTAATTTCTTATATTAAATGTTTCTGAAATTCACTTCTTTTATATGTTAAAACAATACATAATAAATTCCCATAAATAAATAATTAAACATTTAATAATTTTAAATTTCTGAATAAACCCATAGACATCCCAGAACCCGGTGTCACAATTGCATGAGCCATCTCTTGAAAATGATATAATACAACAACCGTCCGGAATACAAATTGAACATATAGTAAATACAATAATCTGAAAAAGAGACTCTGCTGGTTGCGGGTCGTCTCGAGAAGTGCAGCTCACCTAAGTCTCTATATCAACCATGCTGCTAGCCCACTAGGCCACTAAAAATGCATGTGCATGTGCAACACAAATGCACAACAAGTGTAGCATGAGTACAAAAACAATGTGTACTCAGCAAGTATCCCATCTAATATCGAAGAAGTAGAGACAAAAGGTCGCCTTCAACACTTGCTAGTGGTCCAATAGTAATATAGTAAAAATGTGAGGAAATCACAGATTTATATTGCAATAATAACTCATAAAGCTAGAAAGTAGGTGAACACCTTCTCAAATAGTAAAGGATTTCCAAGATTTACTTTTCATTTCTTTTATCATTTTATATCGGGATAGGAAAGGAAAATATCACCATTTATAATTCTCACGCAAGCAATTCAAGCATGTGCATATCATGTCGAGGACGTACGACCCAATCCAACAATATCTAAACAGTGCATTGCCAGAGGGTCAAATGGCGGGAACCGTAGATGCATTTATTTAATCTATTGAGGCGCTCAGCTCGTTCCGAAATTAAACACACATACATACAGTCAATCAAGAAGTCACCAGGGAGTAATTATCCAAGGAAAATCCAATTATCTTTTAAAGATTTTTTTGAAGATAAAGTTTACCATTATTAGAAAAATCACTTACTAATTCAATGTTATTTAAGCAAATCAAACTATCAATAAGATTATAAATAATTCAAGTGTAGCATATTTTTAGTTCCTAGACTACCCGAACTTAAACACAATAGTAGCTACGTATGAACTCTCGTCACCTCGTGCGTACGTATCCCCTAAAACTAGAAGCACATATTCAGTTATTTTACCTATGGGGACAATTCTCTCTTACAAGGTTAGAAAGGAAACTCACCTCACTCCGAAGATACATAATCGACATTCCACGTTCTTCCAAAGACTCGAATCGATGAAAAAATCTCCAAAGATAGCCAATAATAATATCAACCCATTAATATGTCCTCAATTACCACTAATGATCCAATTTACAACTATTCCTAACCCCGAACAAAAAATTAACAAATACTACCTCGGGCCAACGTGCCTGAATTCCAAAAAGCTTCTCGAGGATAAACTTTACTCATAACCTCACGAACTCAAATATATAATTTACTCTCAACTTCATACCAAAAATCGTGGTCAAATTCCAATAATATCAATTTTCTAGAATTTCCCCCAAACCCTCAAGTTTCTATAAATTTCATGCTCAAATTCATACATAATCAATGTATTTAACTCAAGATAAGTGCGGATGGCTTACCTTAACTTTGCTGATGAAAACCCCATCTTGAAACCCACCAAGAATTACCCAAACCAACAAAAAATGAGAGAAAATGGCCAAATCCCGATTTTTAAAACACTCACTACCTCCAGCTCTTTCGCACATGCGGTCAGTTGACCGCTACTGTGGTCTCGCATGTGTGAACCAATTACCGCTTCAGTGGTCTTCTCCCAAGCCTTAGACTTCCACATCTGCGCTACCCCTTTTGCAGGTGCGGTCCTGCATCTGCAGAAAAAATGATCGCATCAGCAGTCCCAGCCTAGCCATTCATTTCCGCTTCTTCGACATCTAGGCTGCTTCTGCGGCTCCACACCTACGGCCCTAGTTTCGCAAGTGTGGTTACACCAGCAACCAGTAACTTCAACCTTCTCCACCATTTCAGTTTCGATCCGTTAACCACCAGGAATCTCCTCGGGGCCCTCGAGGCCCTAACCAATCATACCAACCAGTCGCAAAACAGATTACAAACTTGATCGACTTCTAAAATCATAAATAAAACAACACTAAAACCACGAATCGACCTCTAAGCCAAGCTTTATAAACATTAGAATTGCAAACTACTTCTTTTGATGTTTAAACCTATCAACTCGTGTCCGATTGACTTCAATTGCACATAGGTCACACTTGACATATCAGACCTACTCCAACTTCCGAAATCAGATTCCCAAACCAATATCAAAAAGTCTACTTCTGGTCAAACTTCTCAAAACCCTTTAAATTTCTATCATTGGCCAAATGACTCCAAACTGACCCATGGACCTCTGAATTCACTTCCGATTGTGCTCCCAACACCAGAATCACCATACAAAGCTAATCCCAGGCATGGAATCCCAAACGGACATAAATACACTTCAACCCAAACTTATGAAATTTCTTTCAAAATACTAATTTCCACAATAGGCACCAAAACGCTCCTAGGTTATCCAAAACCTGATCCGGGCATACGCACAAGTCCAAAATCATCATGCGAACATACTGGAACACTTAAATCCCAATTCCATGGTCGTTTACTAGAAAAACCCTCTCAGCGAAGCACCTGCCATAATCACATCCCTTAAACCCGCATCTATTGAAAGAACAAATCCCGAATCTTTTCCCCAAGTCTGAACATGAGCCAACAAGGCCAACCAAAACACACCTTTAACAATCCCTTTGCTCAAGTTACCACTTATGTTCTCTTTTCGAAGTTGAAATAACCCATCAGTATGCTAATAACTAGAAACTTCGCAAGTAGTTAACCATGCAACCAACCATAGGAGGTTGGACTCTCCCATTTAGCTTGAAGTCACTATTACAGAAATTTTAAATTCACTAGGATTCTTCATCTCTTATTGACATAAACTTGCGCAATCAACCGCCAAAATTGTTGGAATCTTCTAGTAAATACCTTCTTTATTCTCTGAATCATCAACCACAGTCGCACGATCGATCTCTTTGCTGTACCACCGATAGAATGCTTCCTAGAAGCTTCGCCAACCATGCGACCACCGATCTGCTCACTGGAGATAACCTACCTATGAAATCTACATGACGACATCTTTCAACACTGCTGCACGGGGTACAATCACTACGACATCAATAACCCATCCTGAGTTGGAACTCACTCTTTAGTTGTGCCAGTCAATTCACCCCTCGTGGATATCAGTTAAATGTGTGGAAACATCCTTCCAATTCAAAGTTATGTTGTATCTATCTTCTTTTCAAGAAGCTCCTTCCCGTTATATCAATCTCCTGCCATATAATAGCCCATACTTCAAATTAAATCCGTAGACCCTAATCACCAACCACTATAATTCCCAAATCCTACCAAACTCTCCTTAAGATGCATAGTCATCCTACCACAAAGACCATATGCAACTCCGCCACTCTCCCTACTTGACAAAAATCACCCCTTTAATCAGAAACTCGACCTTTGCTTCTTATACCTGGACTTCTAGAAATTTTAACCAGCGCCTGACACTCCCAACATGTCCTTCCTCATCCTTTGCTACTCAACTTTTGCCTCAATCAAAATCCATCTTTCTCGAGCCACAAATTGCAACTAACTTTAAGCATTTCCAAAGATCATCTTTCTCAAGCCGTCGACATTATAAATATTGACTCATTCCTGAACCAACACACCCTGCAATCTCTGACAATCACTTCTTCAATACTATCTTGCAATATATAGCTCCAACGGTGAATTGCACAAGATCGTAACATTGACAAACTTAGTACATTCAATAAGGACAACGATCCCTCATCATAAAAGAAAACTCCACCACGCTCGCAAATACCAAGTCTCGTTACTCTATCAACCCAGATCTAAATATTTTTAGTTTGATTTCCTTCCTCCTACCAGGAATAAAATACCGAATCTCAAGATCATGCACAGAGTAAACCTCCCTTTCAAAGCATTCACCGCCCCAACACATATGAAAGTATCCTACCATATAGTCAATACTGCGCGATAACCAATCGTGAGCATCATGGCAATCTGTGCATATCCTCCAAGAACTAGAGAACTGTTACTCATCCAAAATGACAAGATATCCTTCGGCAAGGCATTGATAATAGCTCAAATAACCTCGCAAGGAGAAACAACACGCACCATATTCGTAATACCATTACAATCCGTAAATTCTCGATTTATAGCCAGTGGTTCGTGTCGCATAAGATTTAAATGAAAGGAAATAAGGGCATCAGCCTCAAGGAAATCAAATCAAAGGATGAGGACTCAAGAAATGGAAATCAAATCAAACCAATAATAAATAACTAGTAATTTCTTATTTTAAATATTTCTGAAATTCACATCTTTTATATGTTTAAACAATACATAATAAATTCCCTTGTATAAATATTGAAACATTTAATAATTTTAAATTTCTGAATAAACCCATAGACATCCCAAAACCTGATGTGACAATTGCATGATCCATCTCTTGAAAACGATATAATACAACAACCGTCTGGAATACAAATTGAACATAAAGTAAATACAATAATCTGAAAGAGACTCTGGTGGTTGCAGGTCATTTCGAGAAGTGCAGCTCACCTAAGTCTCTATATCAACCATGCTGCTAGCCCACTAGGCCACTAAAAATGCATGTGCATATGCAACACAAATGCACAACAAGTGTAGCATGAGTACAAAAATAATGTGTACTCAGCAAGTATCCCATCTAATATCGAAGAAGTAGAGACAAGAGGTCGCCTTCAACACTTGCTAGTGGTCCAATAATAATATAGTATAAATGTGAGGAAATTATGGATTTATATTGCAATAATAACTCATAAAGCTAGAAAGCAGGTAAACACCTTCTCAAATAGTAAAGGATTTCCAAGATTTACTTTTCATTACTTTTATCATTTTATATCGGGATAGGAAAGGAAGATATCAACATGTATAATTCTCACGCAAGCAATACAAGCATGCGCATATCATGTCGAGGACGTACGACCCAATCCAACAATATCTAAGCTGTGCATTGCTAGAGGGTCAAATGGCGGGAACCATAGATGCATTTATTTAATCCATTGAGGCGCTCAGTCCATCCCGAAATTAAACACATATACATACAGTCAATCAAGAAGTCAACATGGAGTAATTATCCAAGGAAAATTCAATTGTCTTTAAAAGATTTTTTTGAAGATAAAGTTTAATATTTTAAGAAAATTCATTTACTAATTCAATGTTATTTAAGCAAATTAAACTGTCAATAAGATTATAAATATTCCAAGTATAGCATATTTTTAGTTCCTAGACTACCCGGGCCTAAACACAATAGTAGTTACGTACGGACTCTCGTCACCTCGTGTGTACGTATCCCCTATAACTAGAAGCACATATTCAATTATTTTACCTATGGGGACAATTCCCTCTTACAACATTAGAAAGGAAACTCACCTAGCTCTGAAGATCCATAATCGACATTTCACGTTCTTCCGAAGACACGAATCAATAAACAAATCTCCAAAGCAAGCCAATAATAATATCAACCCATTAATATGTACTCAATTACCACTACTGATCAAATTTATAACAGTTCCTAACCCCGGTGAAAAATTAACAAATACTCCCTCGGGCCAACGTGCCCGAATTCCAAAAAACTTCTCGAAGATAAACTTTACTCATAACTTCACGAACTCAAATATATAATTTACTCTCAACTTCATACCCAAAATCGTGCTCAAATTCCAAGAATATCAATTTTGTAGGTTTTCCCTCAAACCCCCAAGTTTCTATAAATTTCATGCTCAAATTCATACATAATCAATGTATTTAACTTAAGATAAGTGGGGATGGTTTACTTTATCTTTGCTGATGAAAACCCCATCTTGAAACCCTCCAAGATCACCTAAGCCAACAAAAAATGCGAGAAAATGGCCAAATCCCGATTTTTAGAAAACTCACTACCTCTAGCTCTTTCGCACATGCGGTCAGTTGACCGCTATTGTGGTCTCGCATGTGTGGACCAATTGCCGCCTCTGTGGTCTTCTCCCAAGCCTTAGATTTCCACATCTGCGCTACCCCTTTCGCAGGTGCGGTCCTGCATCTTCAGCAAAAATGATTGCATCAGCAGTCCCAGCCTAGCCATCCATTTCCGCTTTTTCGACATCTAGGCTGCTTGTGCGGCTCCGCACCTACGGCCCTAGTTTTGCAAGTGTGGTTACACCAGCAACCAGTAACTCCAGCCTTCTCCAAAATTTCAGTTTCGATCCGTTAACCACCGGGAATCTCCTCGGAGCCCCCGGGACCCTAACCAATCATACCAACCGTCGCAAAACAAATTACGAACTTGATCGACGTCTAAAATCATAAATAAAACAACACTAAAACCACGAATCGACCTCTAATCCAAGCTTTATAAACTTTTGAATTTCAAACTACTACTTCTGATGTTTAAACCTATCAACTCGTGTCCGATTAACTTCAATTGCACATAGGTCACACTTGACATATCCGACCTACTCCAACTTCCAAATCTGATTCCCACCCCAATATCAAAAAGTCTACTTCTGATCAAAGTTCTGAAAACTCTTTAAATTTCTATCTTTGGCCAAATGACTCCAAACTGACCCATGGACCTCTTAATTCACTTCTTATTGTGCTCCCAACACCAGAATCACCATACAAAGATATTCCCAGGCATGGAATCCCAAACGGACATAAATACACTTCAACCCAAACTTATGAAATTTCTTTCAAAATACTAATTTCCACAATAGGCACCAAAACACTCCTGGGTTATCCAAAACCTGATCCGGGCATACGCGCAAGTCCGAAATCATCATACGAACTTACTGGAACCCCTAAATCCCAATTCCATGGTCGTTTATTAGAAATCCAATCCTAGTTAATTATTTCAACTTAAAGCTTCCAGAATGAGAATTCTCTTCCAAATCGACTCTAAACTACCCGAAATTCAGTTCCGACCATGTGTACAGATCATAATGCCTGAAGTGAAGCTGCTCTTGGTCTCACACCGCCGAGGAGTCTGCTAATGCTCAACACAACTGGTCGGGTCGTTATACACCCCCCTTCTTCTTATACACCCTAACACACAAACCTTAGGAGACCAAGATACAACGTTAAAACCCCTAACACATCTAAAAGAAGTTGTTACCCTTCAGCCTCTTCACACACCACAACAAGAAAAAACCCTAATCCCCTTAACCCTCTAGCAGCCCACCTCTAACCAAAACCACAAAAGTGCAACGATGCCAAGCTTTCTGACGCCAAACGACGACCCTCCTGTTGCCCACTCCCGTTTCTCCTCCAGATTCTTGCCACCCAAATCAATTCTTTCACCATCCAATACGAAAGACTCACACACAGCCGTATACAGAGAGAAGAGGGGCTGCTAACCTAAAAATCTTTCTCTCTCTCTCTTGGAGTCACTACTGCTGCGTTGTTGTCGTCTATGGCGAGGTGAACGGCGACGTCCATTCTCCAACTTCAATTTTCACTGCCATCGTCGATCGCCGGTGACTAGCTACGGCCAAAACGACCTCATTCCTTGCTTTTTCTCACTCTATTTCGCTGGCGAACAGTCTAGTGATAGTTTTGGCCGGAATTCCATTATCGGCGACCTAATGTTTTATCATCTTTGTTTCGAATATGTCGAGAAGTCATCGCTGAATCCAAGCAACATAAGAAGTTTTTTTCTGGTTTATGTTTCAGTTTGAATTTTGAAACTTTGGTTTTTCAAACAGTGGATTTCGATTGAGGTGTTAACGTTCGAGTTTCGTCTGCGGGGGCTTAGTTCATCGAGGTTCGGATCAATAGTTCATTTGTTTTGGTTTGCTGATTTTTGAGATCTTATTTCATTATACATGGCAGAAAATGGCAGCAATAAAGGTCTACTCGACGTCCTCTTATGCTATTTGTTAAAGTTTTGATATTTGCTTCTATGCTCACTTTCATTAAGTTGCTTGTTAAATCTTCGTTGTATTTTATAGTTTGAGTTATTAAAATGCCTATCAATAAATCTGTACAACGGTGTCTGAGTACAACATGATGCCCAATGGGAGAAACTAACGTTAGATAAATTTTTTATTTGGAATGTGAGAACAAGAATAGGTCGTGGGGTTGCTCTTAAAGCGGTACTAAAGCGTACATGTTTGAATTCAAAATAGATATCACAAGAAGTTGTTGTTGCATCATACTGTTATGATATGCATCCAAACTTCCTATCATTTCTTTAAATCATAAAATGTTATTAATTGTGTGCACGTTCGCATTATACGATGTACATTTTAAAAAATGAATATTCATAGAAAATTCTTTAGGTACAACTTAATTTATCATCATGATTGTGTACATATTTGCATGATATAGTTACGATTCTTTTAAAAATAAATCAAGGTATGCATTTGCACAACTTCAGCCAAACTTTCTTAATAATAATAAAGCATGATTAATTGTGGACACGTACGCGTGGCATAGTTCTTGACGGACTGAACATAATGAGTACACGTACACGTGACTAATTGTTTAGGATAATTTCTTAATTAAAAGAGGTAAATGCATGTAGAATCTAAAACATATAATTCGATAAACTAATTAAGCCAAGTATGATTAAAGTGACCATGCAAAAACTACGGAATTCGGGAATGCTTAACACCTTCTCTCGGGTTAAGAGATTTCCTTTCCGGGATTTCTGTGTTTCACGAACTGTAAAACACAGTCAAACTTCCTTGATTCGGGATTTTAAACTGGTGACTTAGGAAATCATAAATATTCTAATGGGTGACTGTGATTGAATGAATAATTCCATTTCAATTATTGTCACTTCAACTGAAAAAACTCCATTATAACCACTTTCGGGTAAAAAACGAGGTGTGATAGCTCTGGCAACTCTACTTTGGAATGGAACCCAGAATCTCTGATTTTGGGTTCAAGAATTCGATCTTGTTTTGGTGAATTTTACTTGCCTTTATTTATTGTTGATATTGTTGTACTGTGTGGGCCTAAAGTGTTAATTGCCGCTTATTTACCTCTTTGATATTTTTTGAACAATATTGAAATGTCTTCTTACGCCTTCTTTCTGAGTTTTCTAAAATATGGTGCACACGTACACGTGGCCCACTTTTTTGTTAGAAGTCATACCAAATACAACGAGGCTTGGGTCAGCAACAAGGTCGGGTAGACTTTTATGCTATCGCTACGTTGCCTCTACCTCGGCTCGAGTTGTCCGTTCAGGCAAGCCATGTCTAGAACACAACCCGTGTTTCAACCTAGAATGACATAACTTCAGGCTGAATCCCAAGTAGGAACGTTGTTTTCATTATGTACATTTGACTTTGGGGACTCAACACATGGGTTGGGTCCATCTAATAGAGGTGTACACAAAAAGAAAAGACCATCCGGATGCATACTATGTTCTATATGTTGCATTCTTGAAGGGTAGAAGGGGCCATTTGACGTACCAATGGTGGTTGAGGGTAAGTGAGAAAGAAAAGAGGGTGAAGTATAAAAATGAGGCAAGTAGATCCAGTTATATTATTCTTTCACAACTTGTTTTTTCAAGAAACAGAAAAAAATAAAAATGAAAGATCCAAAAAGATTTTACATTTTTTCATTATTTGTAAAAAAAATAAAGAAAAAAATAAAAAACAAAAAATATGTTTTCTCCAAATCAATTGTTTATTTAAATTCCCGCTCGTATACAATCTGCCCGAACTACGCATACCTGATTCTCATCTTTCGGAGTACGGTCTTTCTCGTGAGTCTTAGGTTCTTGGCTTCAAGGTCGTAGTCAAATCTTTCATCTCTAGCCCCTTTAGGCCACATCATCCGTTTCTGCAAAATATGGCTATTTTTGCAAAGTGGTTTATTTATTTGTCTAAAGAGTCTTGAATCAACAATAGGTGTCTCTTTACTTTATGGCTAATCCTTTTTGAATTTTCATATCTAGCCACCTTTGGCCACATTGGTTATTCTTGCAAATTTGGGTCATTTTCGCAAAAAGTGATTTAGTGACCCATGTATTAGAGTTCTAAGTCCACAACAAGATGTTCTCTCGGTTTAAGGTCCATTGTGTTGAATTTGCAGGCTTAGCTATTTTTTCATCCACATAGGCCATTTCTACCTAATTGGTCATTTCTGTAAAGTAGTTTTTCTATGTCGTAGAAGTAACTTTTGTTGAGTTTGCACTTGTAGCCACCTTTTGGCCACATATGCCATTTTTCATGTGTCCAATAAGATGTGTTATTGTCTCACATAGTGTTCTAAGTCTTTAACTCTATTTGGTCTTATTTTTCTCATACAGGTATGGATCTGCTTACCAAGCTTGAATATGGCAGACGCCCAAGAACCCTCTTAATCAGGACCGTTGCATCCAGGAGTTGTTTAAGGATTTTTAATTTATTTATTTTTTTATTCTTCTTTTGTTTTAGTATTGTACTTTATAATCATGTTCAGTAGTACCGATTCTTTTAGTTGGTGTCAGAGTTTGTCGTAGTATAGTTGAGTTTGTCAAGTCTCTCATTATCGTATTTTCTGTTTTATATTTGAAAACCGAAAAGAAAAAGAGATATAAATGAAAAATCCAAATTTTTTTTAATCTATCCATTTCTTTTCCAAAACTGCGGTTAGCCTGATTCTTGTGGAAAATGATACGTAGACAACCTACATAGGGTTCGATCGAACTATTTTTTAAAAATTAAAAGAAAAAAAGGAAACCATTATGGGATGTGTGAATTGAGAGAAAACAAAAGAGTGACAATTAGAATTAAAAAAAAGGAATGAAAATGATCTAGCCATTAAATTCAAAAAAAGAAAAGAAAAGAGAAGATTGAAATGAACAAAGTGGGATGATGCCGAGTGACGTTGTGACCCTCGAAGTAATTTTAGAAACGATAATTGTGCTTAGGTGCATTGCACACAATGTGATATTTCTAGATGTTAAATGCCTTAAATGCAAACATAATGACTTTATTTTTGTTCCTCTTTGTTATCTTCGTAAGGGTGGTTGGTTTTGTCGCACCCCATTTTTTCCCTCCTCGCAGAGAGAGCTACGGGTTTCGACATTTCATTGGGTGTGATAACTCATTTCCCTTTGGGAATTGGGTATTTGAAGAGTCGCCACTTAGTGGATTATGGTGTGTTGGTGCACCTAGAGCGATTAACTCTTCGATTGGTTTGCATTACTAGAGATTGGGGTAAGAGCTCGAAATAACCTCAGGGGAAAGATGTTAGACACCCCTCTTCGTCGTCCATATAAATACTTGCAACAAATAATTACAAATAAGGCATGTTTGTATAACTCAGATAATAAGACAAAGATTCTTGAACAAAGTTTTGTAAAACAAAGGGTTTAAATAGATAAAAGGAATTTTTTGTTAAGGAGGTGTCCTAGGCTTGTTATCATATAGGATCACTCCACACAATGTCTGGTAAACACTCCTCGATGACGGGATACACATAAATTAGCGCGTAGTCATCATATTCTATATCTACCTTTCCTATCCCCTTAGTGGTCATGCAAAGTGAGTATTTGCTCACGATCTCTATTATGTTCTATTACTCGTCCTTTCTTAATGGTCCTGGAGGGATTTAGGACCTCTACCAATACGTGGTTCTAGACAGACCCCTAAGGCTTTAAAGATGAAAATTATAAGGCGACATGCAAAACCTTTCGGACTTTTCAGCACTTAATATAGAACGGAGTAAATAAAGGCTCAATGTTTCCTCCTCAAACAAGGCATATAAACTGCACGACTCAAAGACAATTAAGGGCATATGTTAAACAACACCCTAAGGTAGGATATCTAGGTGAATATGCAGAAGACAAGCAATTTGTTATATAAACTCAATGGTAATGACCTTATCCATTGCTATTAGTTTCATAAAGCATGTTAGGATCAGAAAAACATTAAGTCATAGAAAAGAGTTTCATAAATGTTGTTTTGAAAACGCCCTACAGGCTTGCCTATAAGCGGAATACTGATGACTGCATTGTATAGAAAGAGGGCAGATTTTAAAACAGGCTTTTAAATCCCTATAGGCATGCTTTCTGATAACAGATTAAGGCAGTTTTACAAGATCTATTTTAGAAATATAGATTACTTAATCAAACCAATTCAGAAGTAAGCTAAGCGTTAATCGGATTGAGTCATTTAAACGAAACTTAGGCGAGATCCATAGGCAGGATTTGATATTGTTCCCTAAGGCATGATATTTAAGTTAATACTCGTTTTAAAGACTTGCAGGCATGTAAACATACTTAAACACTTGTTATAACAGAAATTGGGTTAAATTACATCCTATAGATATGACATCTATTTGTTAATCTCATATTAAGACATTACAGACACTATTTTATTACGGAGTTATTAGAAACCTATAGGCATGGTTTCTAGCAAGGTGTAAAGTCCTATATGCATGATTTCTACTTGATAAGGCAATCAAATTAGAATCAAAATTCCTATACGCATGATTTCTACTTGATAAGGCAATCAGAGTTAATGTGAAGTCGTATGAGCATGATTTCTACCCGTATTACCCCATAGACATGTAGCTACCCGTCCCTTTCACTAGTTACCCCATTATTTGTTTATAAGTTATTATAGACAATATGAATTAATTACATAGTTAAATAAGAAAATAAGAAGCTAATCTATAGAGAGCCTTCAATTAGGCCCAGATTTCCAATAGACTCCAATAGCCTCAAATACCTCAATTCCATAGACAATGTCATAGTCTAGGTGCATCAAAGTTATCTAAGGATATCAAGGATCCCAAGCAGTGCTTACACCTAGAATTGGTTACCAAATTGAATAAGTGCAGTGTGGAAGTGCCAACCTTTGTATGCCAGAGTTCAGAGGATTCTCGAGAGAATAATGATGTAGTACACATACTGTAGGGGGCATAACTTATCGACTTAGGAGTAGAGTTGAAGTTCTTGACACAAGTTGAAATGTTTAAATAAAAAAACTATGTTAAAGTGGAAGTTTGTTTGACAACAATTCAATATCACAATAGAGGCAGATTGAAAGATAGTGGAGAAGTCAACAAAGGTCTAGACACAACACTTTTAAGATAGGTTCATACACAGCCAATACTCATAGAACCAAAACAAGTTTAGTAGTCAAAACAGTGGTCAAGGGATTTGGGAATACATAGAATTGTGAACACCTAATCAAGTAAAGGTCTATGAATTAGTATAGACATGCTCAAAAATATCTGACCAGACATAGTCACAGAATCAGACCATAAAGAACAAATTCACATACTAGGATGATAGGGATTTGGGGATACATGGATCATATGGTGGTAAACACATAGAGAGAATTGGTGTAGACAGGTTCAGAAACAACAGAGAGGGTAAATATATTGGTCTTAAGGAAGGGAATACATAATAATTTAAAAATCAACTACAAGTTTCACAACAAAATCATAAATATAAGAAAACCAGACATGGGATGAACTGAAACAGGAAAAAAAAACATATTGTTGTTGGAACTTTGAATTGAAACAAGAACATACTAGTAAGGATGATAGTAAGAAAAGTGAAATAGTAGGAGAACACAATGGTTAGCCTTGGCTTGCAGCCGGCTAACTTATAGTAGTAGGAAGCAGCACAAGAGAGCAGAAAAGTTTAAATGTGAGAGATAATTTTGAACCAAGAGCCTTTGTGTCTTGTCTTAATGAAAGACTAAGGTATTTTACAGTTTGAAAGTAGGTAGCAAATAAGGTAAAAAATCAAAATCCATTAGTAATTAAGGAACTCTAAATTAGTTAGTCAGGAAATCAAGGTGAATACTCACTTAAGTTAAGGAAATTAACTCAAACAGTCAGAAAAAGTAATAAATAAGGAAAGAAAACAGTCTACGGCTAATAAAGAGATGTTCAAATTAAGTAAGTACGGGGTAGACAATTAGGGCTAAGTTCAGAAAACTCCCATTAAGGAAATGGTTCGGTAAGAATAAAGTACCACAAAAATAAGGTAGAAAAATCAATTAATTTAAACAGACGAGGTAGAAATTTAGGGATTTAAAAAAAGATATTTCAATCAAACCATAAAATGAGGAATCCAAAATCAATCAAGAGGGATTATGATTCAATACTCAACATATAAATAGAGTAGTAAACATGTAGGATCAATAATATTAATTGATAGAGGCAAGTCTTGAATAGTCAAGATGAACATAATCGCATAGAGGTGGTATAAGTTAGGCTAAAAACTCCGTAAGAACATATTCGAAGCAAGGTAATCACAAAAATTTAACAAGAATTGAGTACTCATTCCAACACACAGAACCAAACAAAGAAAATATAGAAATATAAGGGATTCTAATATGCGCAAGTTGAAAAAGTAGTAAAAACATAGAATCAGTCGAGATACGCAAAGGATATAAGTTAAAACATAAAGAGTCGATTTAAACAAACTCTAAAAGAAGTTCCGAAAAACCATAAATTTAGAAGAGGGTGAAGACAACCGTAAATCGATGATTCTTGTAAAAGAGATTCATGAACAGTGTAAAACATCACTAAAAAAGACCCAAATCATTTAAAAATCATACTGATCTAGAAGTTGTAAGTAAAAAGGTAGGGTTTCAAAAGAAACCTAAGTAGATATGAAAGAACCAGTTTAGGAACTCGAATATTGAAACAAATATAGTATGATCTTGCTAAAAACACACTAGAGTACCAAGAACATCCAAAACATCAAACTATAGATACAAGTTAGCATGGCTCAGGGTCCTTGAAGGCTTCAGAGAAGATGAGCATGGCAATAGAGGAGCCATTGAAGGCTTAGGAGTTGAAGGTTGGTCACCGGAGAAGGAGGCGTCAGTTGATGGGAGATAGGGTTAGGTAGAGTGGCTGAGAGATGAGAGAATGCAGAGGCGGCGGGGTTTGTAAATGAGGCTAAAATTAGGGGTCGTCTAAATTAAAAAAGGAAAGGAATCATACGGGCCACTAATTTGAAAATCAACGGCCATTATCTAATGGATTCTGGGTTAGGTAAGTGTGTATAGCGTATGGGTCGGGTACTTTAATAGGAAATTTGGTTGGGGTTTAATTCAATTTTGGCTGTAATTGAAATGTAAATGTGGCTATAGTTTAAATAGCCAATTTTTCCCTATTTAATTTATTATAAATAATAAAAAAATTGGAAAATAATTTTATGTCTCAAGATGATTTAACATATATATATGTATGTATATATATGTATATATATATATATATATATATATATATATATATATATATCATTTTAAAAATATAGGGACCAATTTTACCCATATAAATTATTCATTAAATGGGCTGATATTGCAACTTTATGCAAATTAGCTTAAAAATACCAAATGCAATTGTAAAAAATGCACAAAAAATATATTAACCATATTTATCAAGAATTTAGAGATTAAAAGACTAAATCACCATAACAATAATTCGAAAAATAATTATTAGTGATTTTATGAATAAAAGGGAAGGAAATAAATCTATTTAAATCCTTAAAATTATGGAAAAAATTATAAAAATATTGTGTATGTTTATATATGCACGTTTATGTTATTTTAAAGGTATCTATGCATATTTAAAATATATGAGAAAAAATTGGACATCTACAGGTTTCTAGTTCTTAAACTGGTAACTCTTCCATACAACAGAATGTCAAAGAGCAAGGCACTCACCAAGATTGTCCCAAATCGCATATAGAAATTGTCCCAAATCGCATATAGAAATTGTCCCAAATCGCATGTCCCTCACCAAGATTGAAAACAAACCTAATGAATGCTTTAGGGAATACGGGCTCAGATGGAGAGAGAAAGTTGCCTGAGTCAATCACCCGATAGAAAAAAATGAGATGGTCGAGTACTTTCTTCAAGCTCAAGAGCCAACTTATATTTGGGCATTTTAGCTCGACAGTGGGTAAGCCATTTAATGATGTGTTAAAAATGGGAGTAATAGTAGAAGATGGGCTGAATTCGAGTAAGATCATGAGCTATTCTACTTTACAAGCAACAAAACAAGCAATTCCTAACGACATAGGAAGCTTGATGGGTGAGAAGTAACATGATTATTTTGCCATAGTTGTTTCAGGATTACGTCATAGTCCAATGGGTCTTCCTCACTAATATGCTTAGCCTCAACCCCAACCTCAAACCTTTCCTCGAGCTCTATATAATTCACCCCAATTTTACCCTCCGAACAACATTCGATCATTTATCCAACCATCGGGTCACTCCTTATGGCAAGTGCCAGCACCTTACCATGCACTTTTGCGTTCACAACATTTTCGAGCATCTAAAAACACTAGAAAACTGGGAGATGGAGGGGGAAAAAGGCAAAGAAATAGTTTCACGCAAATCAGAGAATATTACACAAGCCTATTTGAAAAGTTAACACATTCTGGCTTGATTGAGCCGCTCTTCAGCTATACTCTAGACCTAAATGCAAAAGGTTTTGATCCTACTACATGGTGCATGTACCACTCTAATGTCCAAGGACAAAGCATTGAAGATTGTCGTGCTTTGAAAAGGGAAATAGAAAGAATGATTCAAGAAGGAATAATTCTGAACGAGGATAGTAACACCAAGAATATCACGCAGAATCCATTACCTACATATGATGATGCACACTTTGATGGGACGATGTGTGGTTACATGGAGTATGATAAACCTATTGGGAACTTGCTGACTTAAGTTAATAATATCAAAATTGGTAATGATCTTGGTAATATTGATAAGGAACTTAGTGGCTAAGATGCCGAGCTTGGTAATTGGAACGACGTTCCTTTCTTGGTTAGCTGGGAGGAGTTCTTGTGGTTTATTTTTTTGTCATTTCTGTTGTCTAGGTTATATCAGGGTTGTAATCCAATATTTTCTTGTGACTCAAACCCTTCTATCCTCTTATTTACCTAGTTCACTCAGTCGTAGTACCCCTTCTAGAGTTATTTAGGTTTTTTTAGGGTTGTAACCCTCGTGTATTTTTCTTGTTTTGTTGTTCAAACCTCCTCACCGTATGTCTAATGCAATTTTTTGTTTTTTATTATTTCTAGTCCGTTTTTTGTTAGTTCTCTTTTCCTTTTATAGTCTTTTAATCGTGATTCTACTGACACGACATGCACACGTAATTCTCAGCCTGGTCATAAAAGTTAGTTTAGTCATGAAGCAAAAAAATAATTTTTAAGATGATAGGGACATTTAAGAGAAATAAGTATCGATTTGGACATTTTGAGAACATTTAAAGCGAACTGTGTGAAACTGGAGCTGATAATTTGGGAAGTTAATAGGATGATAAACAACAATTAAAGGAGAGTTCATCCCAAACAATTCCAAGCGAGCAGTTTTTAGATCAAGTACACCTCAATTCACAAGATAAAGTCAAAAGAGTTTGCTACAAATTGACGGAGGATATCCATTGTGAAGAAGAAATCAGCCAATGAGAGTTTTGTACTTACACAGAAACAAATAGATTAAGGCATATCAGTGATATCAATGCCGAAGCTGCAAAAGAAATATTGTACTATGAATTTTCAAGGACCGGATGCCCTCTTTCAGCTACGAAAACACTTTATACTATTCGTTACCCCTTTTGAGCCTATGCTAATTTATTGACCTTCCCTCTTTTGGAATCGAGCTAGAGTCATTACATAAAATAACAAAATAAAAAAATTCGTGCCCCATAAGATTTGTTTTAAAGACTTCATTCAAAAAAAATTCAAACAGAAAAAATGAGAAAAGAGAAAAAAGAAAAGGTAAACAGCAGCAACAAAGAGTACTCTTTTGAACTATGTTCAGCATGATTTTAGTCACCACAAGATACGTAGGCAACCTTATGGTTAGGTTGTGCCAAATAAAATTCAAAATCCCACGAAATCAAGAGTGGGGCAGTCTTTCTTAGAAATTCCATCTTAAAAAAATTTTCTTGTTTTAGAAATTGGGGCAAAGTTTAGAATCGATTCCAAAAAATGTAAAAAAAATTAACCCTATTGTCTTAGTTATTTTGAGCCTTTAGGATATATCTGCTTTCTAACCTTGTCCAAAAGCCACATTACAGTCCAAAAGACATCACAGAAAACATTTGAGAGTGTTGAGTCATACATCCAAGGAATATATGATATTTCTGTCGTGGTTAATGCCTTGTCATTTGCACAATCAGAGGAAGTAAAAGAAAAAGAACAAATTGAGAGAGTCTTATCAGTGAAAACCTTCACATGAACCATAATATGAAATTAAGTTGAGAGAAAGAACAAAATGAGAGAGGCTTGATGGTGAAAACCTTTCGGGCACTACAAGTCAAATAAGGATCGTGAATCTGATAGGATAGTCGGAGCATTGAAGCCCAGTTTCATAGTGAAGATCCACAACAAGAGTTGAACATTAGATTTGCTTGACAGATTATCCCACATAATCCAAAGGTGCATGTCATGGTCATTAGAGTTCGTATCCACATTTGATAAGTTTCTACTTTGTAATTTTCTTGTTAGGTATCAACTCTTTTTATTGTCGCTTACTTTGTTCCTTTTGTTTTGTTTACTTCCTCTTCTTGAGTCTTTTTGGTTAGACCGAGTGAGAAATGACATCAAAATTTGCTACCTGCTTTCCAATTGCAAAAAACGGAATCTAGATAGCACATCAAAGTGGCATAAGTCAGGAAAGAATAGTATATGCTCTAAGTGAGTGGCAATTGACATGATTTAGGATTCATGTGAAATAAAATTTCTTGGAGTATTGTCCATTCATAAGCAAAATACAACAGATAAAGGGTATCGGGTTTGAACGGATCGTAGGTATTTTTTGTGATTAGGGTGACAGAGAAAGTGGTTAGTTAATAAACAAGCAAGGTCATTCCAGTTGAAATCAAAGATTTTGAATAAGAAATATCTATCGACGCTCCACCTTCTCTCTAGTCTAGAGAGAGAATGCTTGAAAATTTTAGTTCCAATGGCCTATATCCTTCATTTTCTATGCTTTCATCTCATTTTTAATCCCAAAAGAACGCCATTCCTCTCATATACAATTCCCAAACTGGTTTTTCATCCTTACGTACACCTTTTGATCCAGATCTTAGTTTTATAAATTAGGGTTACTGTAGCAGCGTCTTCTACTGCATAATTTGGATTTGCTTGGCACTTATTCAGTATAATATTGTTCGGTTTCTCATTAACGTCAAGCTGCTGCGTTTCCTGTTGAGCATCTGTCCAGATCTCCAACTGTTTCGTCGAATATCCTATTCGTACTCTTCGCTGTCCTAAATTGCTATTTTACAGCAGCAATTACATTCTGGCGGTTTTGTTTTTACTTTGTCGTCGTTCATGGCCGCCATGGCCGGCGACCATTTATCTTCAGTGGCTGGTCAGCCCTCTGATTCGACTTCGCCTATCCCTACCAATACCTTTTCAATACCCAAGCCTTTATACTATTCAAATATCCTAAAGCCAGCAACAATCAATCCTCTGGTTTAGGGTCTTGGTAAAGTCTAGCCTATTCCGATGCGCCAACCTGTTTTAGTACAGGGACAACCAATGGAAAGTTTCTCTGAAGCCGAGGTTGATCGCATGAATAATATTGAAAATTTACATTATGTTGTTGTGTGCAAATTTTCATATGGTTGGCCTGAGCTAAATGAACTTAGTCGAATTGTCCCGATTCCAATGTGGAATTAAAGGCGAGTGCACTATTGGTCATCTTCGGGACAAACATGTTTTGATAAGATTGACGCTATGGCAATATTTTGTGGAATTCTCATAAAAAATCGTTTATTACATCAAAGACAGGGAAGGGAATGAATACCAATTAAGAACTTTGATATATGATTCTAAATTCAAAGTCGATGAGGAAACTCCTAAAGTTATCGCCTTGATTTCTTTTCCAAATTTACTGCCAACTTACTTGGCAAAAGAATGTCTGTTTTATTTGGCCTATGCTGTGGGAAAGCCAATTCATCTTGATTTGGATACTATTAATAAGACAAGACCAAGTTGTGCTCGAGTTAAAGTGTTAGTTGATTTAATATCTGATTTTCCTAAAAAGTACGCATGGATATTGTGAATGAGATAACGGGGGAAGTGAGGACTGACTGGGTGACAATTAAATATGATTACCTACCAAAATACTGCAAAGAATGTAGGTTACAAGGTCATGACATTATTGAATGTTGGAGAATTAATCCGGAGTTAAGGGAAAAGAAAAATGTCCATCAACAAGAAAGAGTTGAATCTGTACAACATCCCAATAAGAAACCTGCAAAACATGATGCTCCCATTATGACTCTCACCAGCGGCAAGGTGGTTGGTAATGTAGGACCTCAATGGAAGGAAGTCCGCGACAATAGGGTTCTGAACAAGGAAAACAAACTGAACCTCTGCTGCACAAGTTAAAGAAATACAGCTTAGTAACAATTCCAATGACAAAAAACAAATCCGTACTAACAACCAATTTGCAGTTTTACAAAAGGAAAATGATGAGGATAATATTGGTAACCAACTGGCCGTTATAGAGGAATCTCCAATTCTAAAATCCCAAGCAATAATGATATTCTGCATAGCAACTCCACAACATAATTGGAAAATGTTTTGCATGAACAAGACTTTTGATGCACCAACTACAAAAATGGTACAAAAATTAACCTCTCCTAGCTCTTCCAGGGAGACAACCAACCATCACTCAACCAAGGAAACTAAACCATGCAGACCTACATTCAATCATACAGCAAAAAGAAATCTTTAGCAAAATAGAGAGTCAAGCTGATTGTGTACAACAACAGGTGGGAAAAGAGCAGCGCCTTCTCAATGTATCAACTGCCCAATGGGCTCAGGAGACTTTCAAAAATAATGCAAATCAGGTCAGTACTGTATGTCGAGACATTCCTTCACAGGGCACCAAAGATGACTAACAAATAACAAATAATATTGAAAGTGAATTTGTTGAAGATCCTGATTTTGACAAATTCAACGCCAATGAAAAAGAAAAATGGGTAGCAGGGAAGTTATGGCTCAACCAAACAGAGGAAGTCTTAGAAGACGGTCAGATTCTAGATACGCTGCAAAGTGATGATGAAATAGGTGGAAATGAAGTGGAAAATGAGGACCAAAGGGTTAATGATAATGTCAATGCAAATGCTATTCAAATCATATCTGAAATGCAAATACAGTAGCAAAAGATACAATAGAGGGAAACATCGATATCATAAATCCTAGAGGGAGCTCGCATCGGATACTCACCAATGATCATGAAGAAACTACTGCGGAAGTTTCTATACAGGAAAATAATGCAGTCCTTACCAACCAGCCATATGAAGTTGTCATAACAAAAGAACCAATAGAAGCTCATCACCTAACTGCCTAGGCAAATATTAGAGATACAGACATGGATGAGGAATCCATTGCACAAAATTTCCTTAATGTTGCCAAGCATGGGGATCTGTCACCAAGGCATATTGAACCTGTAAAATTTCTACCAAAAGGAAAAAAGAAACATTCAAAAGAGATTTCAACTGCACATGTCAGCGGAGTACAAACAAGGAGTACACTGTCCAAACCCAAAAAAATTTAATGAATGCCATTATGTGGAATGTGAGGTAAGTAAACACAATGCAAGCATTTGAAAGGCTGATTAAAATGCATCAAAAACATCACTTCCAGTTCATAGGAATTATGGAGCCTATGAAGCAGTCTCACAAAATCGAGAGTTATAGAGCAAGAATTGGTTTAACTCAGGCAATGGTGAATGTGTAAAACATGATTTGGGTCTTTATTGATGAAATTTTTGTGGTTACTATTCTGCATAACATGACTCAGCAGCTGACTTTGAGATTGATGAACAACGAAACGAATGTTGAGCTCATCATTACGCTAGTCTATGCCAAATGTGATCGCATTGAAAGAATTGATCTGTGGGATTCTTTGTACGCAATGGCATTAGATATGACAATCCCATGGCTGGTTGGAGGTGACTTTAATGTGATATGGGACGAGGAGGAGAAGTATGGAGGCCTACCAGTTTCTATCCTTGAAGTTGATGAATTTAGACACTGCATGAACACCTGCTCTTTGTCTGATTTGGGATTTAAAGGAAGCATATTTACATGGTGGAACAGAAGATCAGAAGAGGACTGTATATTCAAAAGATTGGATAGATGTTAAGGCAATGACGCATTGCAACACACTTTTCCTGGATTGGAGGTTACTCACCTGTCCAAAATTGGCTCTGACCATTGCTCGATGATGCTGAAATGTGATATAAAAACCACCCCAATAAAGAAGTCATTCAGATTTCTAAACTTCTGGACACAGCATGAAACTTTCAAAGATGTAGTGAAAGAGAATTGGAAAGTTGATTTTAGTGCTAACCCTTTCTGCATTTTTAACTACAAGTTAAAAAAGCTTAAACATGCACTATCTACCTGGAGCAGAGCTACATATGGGGACATTTTCCAAAAGATTGCAAGTCTTGAGGAGGTGGTACTGATTCATGAAAGAAAATTTGAAGTCAATCCTACAAGATAAACAGACACATTAAGGCTGGTACAAGCTGAAATGCTTAAATATCTTGCATTAGAATAACAATTCTGGAGACAAAAAGCAGGCATGTTATGGTTCAAATATGGTGATAGAAATACTAAATTTTTCCATGCTCAAGTTAATGGGAGAAGAAAGAGACTCAAATAATAAAGGATCCAGAATAGCCTTGGTAACTGGATTGAAGATGATCGCTTAATAGCAGAAGAAGCAGTAAAATATTACATGGATATTTTTATTGAGACTTCACTTCCTAATGCTTTTGATATTCTAAACCAAGTACCTTCAATGATAGATAATGATCATCATGAGAGATTGATGGCTTTACCTTCTAATGAGGAAGTGAAGAAAGCAGTCATGGGGCTGAATGGAGATTCAGCAGGCGGACCGAACGGTTTCACTGTAGCTTTCTAACAAACATGCTGGGACATCATTGAAGAAGATGTAGTCGTCATGATCAAGTCCTTTTTCTGCCGTCATCAACTACCAAAGAGTGCGATGCACACAAACCTGGTTTTATTACCAAAGAAAAAAGAAGTCACTACATTTGCAGACATGAGACCAATCAGTCTCAGCAACTTTGTTAACAAGATTTTCTCGAGGGTCATTCATGAAAGGTTGCTTAAATTGTTACCAAGCATAATCGCAGAGGAATAGGCAGGATTTTTGAAGGGAAAAAGCATCGTTCAAAATATACTGCTAACTCAAGAAATCATCAAGGATATCAGGTTAAGAATAAAAGCAGGCCCAAACGTTGTGATTAAGCTAGACATGTCAAAAGCTTATGATAGGTTATCATGGCTATTCCTGACTAAAACGCTAAGGAAGATGGGATTCCCTGAAAGCTTTATTGGCTTGATATTTTATTTGATTGGGAATAATTGGTAATCTGTTCTTATAAATGGTCAGCCACATGGTTTTTTCAAATCATCTAGGGGAGTTAAGCAGGGAGACCCTCTGTCTCCATCCCTATTCATTCTAGCAGCAGAAGCCCTGTCTAGAGGTTTGAAATCACTGAATTCTAACCTGGATTTCTGTGGATTTGGACTACCAAAATGGAGCCCAAAAATAAACCACCTTGCATATGCAGATGATACAATCATTTTCTGCTCATTTGATACAACTTCATTGAGACTTGTGATGGACGTTCTGCAGGCTTATGAATCATCATCTGGTCAACTGGTGAACAAAGCCAAATCAGCCATATATATGCATCATTCAACTAAAAATGAGGTGATTAACAAGGTGGAAAGGATTACTGGTATAGGAAAACAATGTTTCCCTATGACCTATCTGGGATGTCCCATTTTTTATGCCGGAAGAAGGAATGATTACTACCAAGGATTAATTACAAAGGTTATGGACAAACTGTAATCGTGGAAAGGCAAACACCTATCCGTAGGAGGTAGAGCGGTTTTGATCGCAAATGTCCTGCAGAGTATCCCAATTCATATGTTATCAGCAGTTAATCCACCAAGCTATGTGACCAACAAATTACATAGCATTTTTGCCAAATTTTTCTGGAGCAGCATTGTGGGAGGAAGCTCAAGGTATTGGTCATCATGGACTAACCTTTGTATGCCGCATGAGGAAGGGAGTATAGGATTCAGATCCCTTCATGATGTATCCAAGGCACTTTTCTACAAATTATGGTGGAATTTCAGGACAAAACCCAGCTTATGGAGTGATTTTATGTGTCAAAATTATTGCAAGAAATTAAATCCTGTAATTGTACTGTTGAAAGGTGGATCCCATATATGGAGAAAAATGCTTTAATGCATGGATTTGATTGAGCATCAATTCTACTGGAAACTGAGGATGGGATCTTCTCAATTCTGGTTCGACAACTGGACCGAGATGGGAGCCTTATATTACCTAGTGCCTGCACAATTTGTAATTGACGAAGACATTCACCATGTCAATTATATGGTTGAAAATAGTATGTGGAATGTGCATAATTTATTTCAAACGTTACTTGATGATCTGGCAAACCACATTTTGATAAATATTAGACCACCAAAACCAGGTGCAGATTTAGATAGTCCTTTCTGGATACTGGAAACAAAGGGTCATTTTTCAGTGAAATCAGCATGGGACTACATACGAAGAAGGGACAATCCAAGGCTAGCTTACAAGATGATATGGGTTAAAGGCTTACCATTCAAGATATCCTTTTTCATGTGGAAGGTGTGGAAAGCCAAGCTGCCACTTGATGATTTCTTGCGCAGAATAAGATACTCCATGCCATGTAAATGTTGGTGCTATGCTAATCAAAAGGAGGAGTCTCTAGTTCATTTGTTCTTTACATCCAATGCAGCTATGAGCGTGTGGAGTTACTTCCTCAGGAGAGCAGGAATTGCATTAGAAGGGTTGTCATTACAACAAGCAATTACAAAGTGCTGGACAGCATCAGTTATACTTAGATTGAAGCCAGTCTTGTAAGCTTTACCAGCATGCATCGTATGGGAGTTATGGAAGAGAAGAAATAGTTTGAAATATGGAGAAGCAGTGTCAGTAAGCAGAGTTATTTACCAGGTGTCATCTTCGCTTCAAGCTCTAGTCCAACTGAAAAAGCCAGGATTACATGTGCCTCACAAATGGCTAGACTTACTGACAGTGTTGGAGCAATACACCCCTCGACTGAAATATGATAAAGTGCTATGGGAATTTCCTCCGACAGGGTGGATCAAGGTCAATACTTATGGTGCTTGCAGAGGTAATCCAGGAAGAAGTTCCATTGGTTTCTGCTTATGAGATAAGATAGGTGATTTGATATATGCATAAGGAAGAGAAATTAACGAAGGATCTAATAATGAATCAGAAGCAGTTGCTATTGTGGAGGCATTGAAGAAGTGCCAAAACCTTAATTTTCACCAAATATGGCTGCAGACACATTCCTTGCTTTTAAGGAACGTGATTGAGGAATCGTGGAATCCTCCTTGGGGTATTACAGACCATGTAGAGGAGATTTTAAGACTGAGAGGACAAAGTATCATCAAAGTCACACACATATTCAGATAAGGGAATTCATTAGCAGACCATCTTGCTAACTATGCTCTAGATGAAGGAAATATTGAATGTCATGGATTCTGGGATATGGACTCAAAAGGAAGGAGGATTATTAATGAAGATAAGATGCATTGTCCTTACATAAGAGTAAAAATGGCAAGGAATTAGAAGGAAAATGGCTATAATGAGGCAGTCATCAGGAATGAATAGAGGACAACAAGGGGATAATTTTCCATTAACATTTCGTTTTCTTTTTTGCAGGGCTACGCTTGACTACATGTGGTATGTTATTTTAAAAAATTTCAAAACATGCTCTAGATTCTCACGAATGCCAGCAATTGGGAATGCAACCCACGCCCCTTTTGCCAATTTGTGTTGTGTTTTCACAAATAATGCAAAAAAGTAATGTTGGTTGCTTCTATCATGTGCTGCCCATCAGCTTCTTCATTTTTAATTAGATTTGGTGATCTATGGCCTGGGGCAAAGAGCACAATTCAAACGCATGCTGCCATCCATGTTTGGGAAATCCAACCAGCATGTTTCTCGTGTTTTAAAATGTGCCCCGCATGCTGTGAAATGCATGATGTTGGAATTTTGAGACAAGAGAACAACTCATTTCTTTCTTCAGCCACGCTTTGGAAATTCAGCCAGTAGTTCCTTTGAAGTTGCAGTATTAATAGGAGTCTCGCATGCTATCGGTATTTCGATCAAGGGAATGTCGCTTATGGTGCCAGCATGCTTCGTTTGCTATTTTAATAACAGCAACACATGCGTTTACACTCGGGATCTGGCGTAGTCTTCTCCAGCATCGCTTTGGTAATAGCCATCAGCTCTATCGAAGGTGCTGTTTGAACAGAAGCCTCGCATGTTATCGGCAATTCGAGACAAGAATTTCATTTCTTTCTTCAAGAAAGCATTCAAGGGAATTTTGATTATCGCGCCAGCATGCTTCGTTTGCTGTTTTAAAAGAAGCTACGCATGCTGTTTCATTCGGGATTTGGAGTGCATGCTCTCGGGATTTCGAGACAAGAGAACAAATCAAATAGCAGTCAAGGGATATGAAGATTCTGGCGCATGTGTCACCATTTAAGCATCGGAAACATGATCAAAATCACTGGAATTCACTGCTTTGATTCGAATCGGGAGGATTTCGCGGGAAAGTCCGTAGGATTAAACGCCTGGGTAATTAAGAGAGCAGGTGAATTATACACAAGCCTATTACATAGATCGCACCATCATATTTATGTGATGCCACTAAATACAACCTCTATGGGTGGTATTAGCACTTCTTGCTCATTCCCTTGAGGAAGAAAAGGTGACATTGCACGTACAAGATGGCAAGTTATGGAGCTAATGACAATTATGTGGATTGGCGTCACATTTTCAATTTTAGCTTGCATTTAATGATACCGGGTTTAAGTATTTCACTTAAATTTGGTATTACAAAAAATGTAACTGTCAAATTTTAGTCCCTCGTGTCGCAAGTCTTCGGTCGCTGTAATTTCTTTTATTATGTCTTTTTATTAATATAAAATCTAACGCTAGGCGCTTGCCTAGAGGATTACCAAAAAAAAAGTTGAAATCAAAGTTATCATGGGAAGTGAACGAGAATCGCCATCAAAGTCAAGACCACAAACCGACCACCATATTTAAACTCAAAAGTTTTCTTTGTTCGAAACATGGATGAAGACTTTGTCCAAATAAAAGCTTGGAATCTTGAACCTTTCAAGTGTGATGCCCAATTTTGTCAGCACAAAGGCTATTAGAGAATGCTTTTTTACCTCCTATGCATCCCCATAGTTGAGAAGATTATCACCTCTTAATGATTTGCCCTAATTGAGAAGAACCATACCTCCTAGACATCCATCTAGTTGGGAAGAATCTTTAGTTTTCCTTCAGTTTTGGGGATCCCGCATGGAGAATAGGATCATATCTTAGTTTCTTAAGTTGCTAATCTTTAGTTTTCCGTGAGTTCAGGGGTCATGCCTGTAGAATAGGGTCAGTTTTTACTTTAGTCAAGCTTAGTTTATAATTTTCTCAAGCTCAGTCTCACATCTAGGAGACACACTTCCTAGTCTGAGTCCTTCTTTGTATACTTTCTAGGAGATGCACTTCCTATTTTGGTTCATTCAAGTTTCATTCTTTGGATACACACTTCCAAGTTTGTCATTTGAGATTTTACCCCGAGGAGACTCACTTCCTAGTCTAGAACATTCAAGTTATATTTCGGTTTTAGGAGACACACTTCCTAATTTAAGATTTTACCCCTAGGAGATGCACTTCCTAGTCAGGGTCTTTCAATTATATTTTTGTTTTAAAATACATACATCCTAAATTGAGATTTTACCCCTACGAGATGCACTTCCTAGTCAAGGTCTTTAATGTTATATTTTTGTTTTAGGAGACACACTTACTAAATTGAAGTTTTAACCCTAGGAAACACACTTCCTAGTCTGGGTCTTTCAGGATACACTTTTAGTAGACGCACTTCTTAAGTTGAGATTTAACCCCTAAGAGACGCACTTCCTAGTTCAATGTTGTTAAAGTTCCACCCTTAGGAGACGCACTTCCCAGTATGAGTTTTTCAGGTTACAGTTTCAAGAGACGCACTTCCTAAATTTAGATCGCACCTCTAGGAGATGCACTTCCTAGTTTGGGTCATTTATGTTCATCCCTAGGAGACACACTACCTAGTTTGGTTCATTCATGTTTTATGCCTAGGAGACGCACTTCCTAGTCTGGGTCTTTCATGACATACTTTAAAGAGACGCACTTCCTAAACTAAGATTTCACCCCTAGGAGACGCAGTTTCTAGTATAAGTCATTGAAGTTTCACACCTAGGAATGCACTTCCTAATCAAGGTCTTCCAAATTATTCTTTTAAGAGACATTGTTCTTAGAAGATGCACTTCCTAGTTTTGGTAATTTAAGTTTAGTTCCTAGTTTGGATTATTTAAATTTCATCCCTAGGAGATGCATCTCCTAGTCTAGGTTTTTCAGGATATACTTTTAGGAGACGCACTTCGTAAATTAATATTTCGCCCATTGGAGATGCACTTCCTATTTTGGGTCATTTAAGTTCAGCCCTAGGAGACGCACTTCCTAGCTTGGTTCATTCAAGTTGCACCCCTAGGAGATGCACTTCCTAGTCTCGGTATTTCAGGATATACTTTTAGGAGACACAATTCGTAAATTGATATTTCACCCCTAGGAGATGCACTTCCTAGTTTGAGTCATTGAAGTTTCACCCTTAGGAAAAGAACTGTCTAACCAAGGTCTTTCAAGTTATTTTTTGAAGAGAAACACTTAGTAAATTAAGATATCACCCCTATGAGACGCACTTCCTAGTTTTGGTCACTTAAGTTCAGTCCTAAGAGACGCTCTTCCTAGTTTGGATCATTAAAATTTCACCCCTAGGAGATGCACTTCCTAGTCTGGGGTTTTCAGGATATAACTTGAGGAGACACATTTCCTAAATTGAGATTTCACCGCTTGGAAATGCACTTCCTAGTTTGGGTCATTTATGTTCAGCCCTAGGAGATGCACTTCCTAGTTTGGCTCATTTAAATTTCATCCCTAGCAGATGCACTTCCTAGTATGGGTTTTTTTGGATATACTTTTAGGAGACCCACTTCCTAAATTGAGATTTTTACCCCTAGAAGTCGCACTTCTTAAATTGAGATGTCACCCCTAGGAGATGCACTTCCTAGTCTGGGTTTTCAGGATACATTTTAGGAAACGCACTTTCTAGATGAAGATTTTGCCCTTAGGAGACACACTTCCTAGTCTTGGGTAATTTAAGATCATTCCTAGGAAACACACTTCCTAGTTGGTGTCATTGAAGTTCCACTAGTAGGAGATGCAATTCCTAGTTTGAGTCATTCAGGTTTTTTTTAGCAGACGCATAAAGTTTCTCGGTTTTACTCACAGGAGACGCACATCCTAGTCGAGCCTTTATTTTGTTCTCATTATTGCATCAATAGCATTAGTGGTTTACAATTTTGCTAATAATTCACAAATCTTCCTAGTGCAAACTAGGCAGAAAATTTTGTTTGTTTTTTTGCTTTGATTGCAGACACACACCTGGAGAACAAGGGACCTCGTTACAGAATAATTTCAAGTTTCAAGTGAGTAGCAGGCACCCAGGTAGACAACGAATGAAGTCATTTTAGAATTCAATTCAAATTAGAAGTAGCAGAAGTTCGTGGCAAGAATGCAAGTCAATAATCTGAGATGACCAATAGAAGTACTCTCAATCCAAAAAGAAAAAAGGAAAAAAAAGTTAATCCAAAATATATAAGCAGATGAAAGATGAATTGCTCAAGACATGGCTGAAGTCACGAGTGTTAGGATTTATGCCCGTCACTAGAGGGGGGGGGGTGAATAGTACGGCACAAGAATATTGATAAATATTGCGGAATTACAAATTGCAGGAATAAAATAAATTCGGTAATTAAAATAGCAAGGAAAGAACACACCAAATTTATCCTGGTTCACCACAACTTGTGGTTAGTCCAGTCCCCGAGAGACTCTCTCGAGATTCCACTAACTCCGTTAAGCTTACGGGTGCCTAACAAACTGTTACACTTGCTCGTAGATGTACACTCTACAAGACTTCAACTTGCTCGAGGATACCGCACCTCAAGACTTCACCTTGCTTGTGGATACCGCACCACAAGACTTCAACCACTAAGACTTAGGGTACTTAGCGAACCCGACAATCAATGAGAAGATATGTTCTTCTCAAACACCTTTCTCTTTTACAACTAGAACTCTCTCAAAAGAGTAGATAAAGAGATACAAATTTAGCTCTATGAACAACTCAAAGTTGTCTCTCAAATGGCTCAACAAAAGCTCTAAAATGATGCTCAATTAATGTCAATATGTATATCAATATTATGAGGTGTTGTGTTTTTAAAATCAGCTCAAAAGACCTCTTTTTATAGGTGAAAAATGGTGTATGTCCGTTGCTTAATTGGCAATCAATTATGCTGATTTTGTGCCCAGATAATCGATTATTCAGTATCTGATAATCGATTATTCTCCAATGTTCAGAAAATCAGAAGCTGATTTTCTGCTGAATAATCGATTATCTGATACTGCATAATCGATTATTCTTAGGCAGTGTTCAAACACTGGCAACGGTCTACAGCATAATCGATTATGCATATACTGATAATCGATTATTCTGAGGCAGAATTGAAAACTTACTTCAAAAACCATTTTGGTTAAGATGAAAACTTTAACATCACATTGTTTGAAGTATTTAAAAAATGTTTATGATAAATATGATTTAATAAAATATGTTTATGATAAATATAATTTAATAAAATATTGTATGCATATTTATGATGACCTATGTTGAGCCAAAAGACGAGATAACTTAATCGTTGCTCTTACATTTGTTCTACCTAACGACCTACGCCTTGGGCCTTCGGTCTTGAACATTTGAGCTCGTCTTTGGCTTTTCCATTGCAATCCGTTCATCAATAAGCTTCTCGGCATTCAAGCTTGATTGTTTGTCATATAATATCGTTGTTTGACACTTGAATTCATTGTTTGTCATTCATCAAAAACCATACCTGAAAATCATGCTCATACAACCAAAGCGCACATATCAGAGATAGAGTGATTTTCTACAATTTCCCCCTTTTAGATAATGACAAACAACAGGAGATATGCATATCGAATTCCCCCTAACTTCATGCTATATCTCAACATACAATTCATGCAAACAATTCAATATAATTCCCCCTTAATTGAATATTCCCCCTCAATTAAAGTATACTAGAATGTGAAGACATTCCCCCTTATTCGATGCATATCGCCTAAATTCTTCCCCCTTTTGGCATTAGCAAAAAGAGTATACCAATTGTTATTGAAACTATTGACGATACCAATTGTTAAAAAAAATCATATCAATATCAAATAAGACCAAATGTTAATAAAAACATTCCAATCATAATGACGGTCATTTTTCGCAAATATACCAACTGTTGTTTAAAACTAAAAATATTCATCAAAACATGAATCAATCATTTAACATAACAATAATTGATACCAATTTGTTATTCAAAATAACACTTACCAAAACATGAATCAATAATTAATATTAATTGTTAGCACATATCAATTATTACGTTTTTATCAAAAAATATGATAACTAACCGACTTTTTCCCTCGATGCAATAAGGTTTCGTGCTTGGTGCATCTACTACGATATTGTAGTCTTCAAGCACACCTGCAAATGTACCTAAAAATAGGTTTTCGGTACCCAACTTCTTTTGGGTCCTTGAGGGTAAGGGAAATAATAATCATAATGAAAATATGAGTCTCTATGTTTAGCAAAACATATGGGTGCAATGTGTCCTACCCGGTTACAATAATGACATATGACATTAGGATTGTGCATATGTCTAGGTTGAGCCAAATGCGTTCTAGGTGATGTAAAGTTGTTATTCCTAGAAGCGTTGAAATTCCTAGAGTCATTTCTAGGTGGTCTAAAATTATTCATTCTAGACTCATTAATAAAATTCCTAGAATTGTGTCTAGGTGGTCTAAAATGATTAGTTTTAGACTTATTAACAAAAATCCTAGAGTCGTTTCTAGGTGGTTTAACCTTATTTCTATCGTCCTTTTTAATTACCTCACTTGTTCTAGAATCATTTACACTACATTTTTCTAGTGTATTTCTAAGTTCTACGTTCTCCATTTTTAAAGAACTACAAGAAGAACAATTTGAACTTTGAACAATTAAAGAGGCTTCATTCATCTCCTTGATTTTATTTTTGAAATCAACAATGTCATTTTCCAAAAATTTATTTTCTTCTTTTAGCTTTTCATTTTCACAAGTCAATTTTTCAAAATCTTTTTCATTTAAAGAAGGTTGTTTTTCAAAATCTTTTTCTTGCAAAGAAAGTTTTTTCTCAAAATCTTTTTCTTGCAAAGAAAGTGTTTTCTTCAATTCTTTTATGGTTTTTGAAGCTTTAACAAATTCACTATATAATTCATCATAAGCGTTTTGCAATTCTTCTAACGAGTAAGAGTTAGAAATACTTACCTCTTCTTCTTCGTTGGCCATGAGGCATAATGCGGCAGTTTCATCGCCCGAGCTGTCCGAATCCCATGTTACGCGCCTATGGTGTTTCTTCTTTTTCTTGTCCTTTGATTTTGAACAATGTGATTTGGTGTGGCCAAGTTTTCCACAATTTTGACATGAAGGACTTGGTTCTTCCTTCTTTATTCCCTTCTTCATAAACTTGTAAAACTTTTCAATTATATCATTGGAAATAATATCATTATCGCTTTCCGAATCACTTACCTCTACTCTTTTAGATGATGAGGCTTTGAAGGCAATAGTCGAACCTTTACTTCTAAGATAAGGATTAAGAATTGTGCTTTCATAAGTTTCGAGATTACCTCTTAGTCCATCGATTGTGATATCCGTGAATCCTATAGATTCTTGGATTGCATTGGCTTTGGAACGCCATTCGGGAGTGAGACTCTGTAGAACTTTTCGAACAAGATCTTTGTTCGTGTAGACTTTCCCGAGAGCATGAAGATCGTTGACGATTCTTGAAAATCGTTCGAACATAATGCCAATGGGTTCATTCTCCCTCATTCTAAAAATTTCATATTCATGAGTTAGAAAATCAATTTTAGATTCTCGGACTTGAGACGTACCTTTGTAAGTGATCTCGAGTTTATCCCACATTTCCTTTGCGGTTGTGCAACAAGAGATTTTCCGATAGTCGTTCGGATTCACCGCACAAAATAGTAAGTTGACGGCCTTTGCGTTTCTTTCAACCTTCTTGATGTCCTCGGCATCATATTCATTTTCCTCCTTTGGAACCATGATTTCCCCAACTTTCTTTGTTGGCATTTGTTCACCTTTCTTGATGATTTGCCATAATCGAAAGTTGTGTGATTGGATGAATATTCTCATCCGCTCTTTCCAGTATGTATAATTTCTTCCATCAAAAAATGGAGGCCTCTCGGTGGAGTGTCCTTCGCTCATTGTTCCTGCGTTCAATATTCTCAACAAAAATATGTATCGCTCTCAACCGGTTAAGGCTTTCAGAGAGTTAGGCTCTGATGCCAATTGTTAGGATTTATGCCCGTCACTAGAGGGGGGGTGAATAGTGCGGCACAAGAATATTAATAAATATTGCGAAATTAAAAATTGCAGGAATAAAATAAATTCTGTAATTAAAATAGCAAGGGAAGAACACACCGAATTTATCCTGGTTCACCACAACTTGTGGTTAGTCCAGTCCCCGAGAGACTCTCTCGAGATTTCACAAACTCCGTTTAAGCTTGCGGGTGCCTAACAAACCGTTACACTTGCTCATAGATGTACACTCTACAAGACTTCAACTTGCTCGAGGATACCGCACCTCAAGACTTCACCTTGCTCGTGGATACCGCACCACAAGACTTCAACCACTAAGACTTAGGGTACTTAGCGAACCCGACAATCAATGAGAAGATATGTTCTTCTCAAACACCTTTCTCTTTTACAACAAGAACTCTATCAAAAGAGTAGATAAAGAGATACAAATTTAGCTCTATGAACAACTCAAAGTTGTCTCTCAAATGGCTCAACAAAAGCTTTAAAATGATGCTCAAATAATGTCAATATGTATATCAATATTGGGAGGTGTTGTGTATTTAAAATCAACTCAAAAGACCTCTTTTTATAGGTGAAAAATGGTGTATGTCTGTTGCTTAATTGGCAATCAATTATGCTGATTTTGTGCCCAGATAATCGATTATTCAGTATCTGATAATCGATTATTCTCCAACGTTCAAAAAATCAGAAGCTGATTTTCTGCTGAATAATCGATTATCTGATACTGCATAATCGATTATTCTGAGGCAGTGTTCAAACATTGGCAACGGTCTACAGCATAATCGATTATGCATATACTGATAATCGATTATTCTGAGGCAGAATTGAAAACTTACTTCAAAAACCATTTTGGTTAAGACGAAAACTTTAACATCATTTTGTTTGAAGTATTTAAAAAATGTTTATGATAAATATGATTTAATAAAATATGTTTATGATAAATATGATTTAATAAAATATTTTATGCATATTTATGATGACCTATGTTGAGCCAAAAGACGAGATAACTTAATCGTTGCTCTTACATTTGTTCTACCTAATGACCTACGCGTTGGGTCTTCGGTCTTGAACATTTGAGCTCGTCTTTGGCTTTTCCATTGCAATCCGTTCATCAATATGCTTCTCGGCATTCAAGCTTGATTGTTTGTCATATAATATCGTTGTTTGACACTTGACTTCATTGTTTGTCATTCATCAAAACCTATACCTGAAATCATGCTCATACAACCAAAGCGCATATATCATAGATAGAGTGATTTTCTACAACGAGCACTACATGCCCCATTCTGATCTGAAGAAGCTGCAGAAGAATGAACCAGCACTACAGCTAGCAAGCATCAAGGTTCAAATCAAAAGTCTGCATGAAGAACCATTCAAGACTTAAGATGAAGCTTCAGAAGACTTAGGAATCTTGTAACTCATAGCTAATAGGCTTAGTTAGTCATTTTTTTATTTTTGATTTAATGTAATAAGAGGAACGCAGACCGAAACCTCGATGGAACGGAACCTCACTCAGTGCTCCACCTCGGTACACTCCATCAATGTTCCCACTTCCGAACTACACGTGTCATGATTCCTTTATACCCAAGGATATAAATGCAGCTGAGGTACTAGGGTTCGATCAAATTCTCCTTTCTTTTAGCTTTTGGTCTTTCTAAATAAGGGTCCGGTCAAAAAACTTGTCTCGTCATTCTTTTTCAGAAAATACTTCGTGTTTCCAGTCAAAGAGGGGCAGCTATAGACCTGTAATTTTTTATCCTCCCGTGGATTTTACATAAGTTAGCATTTGATATTTAATTTAGATATAATATCTCTATTTTAACTAGGTTTGACTCTTTCACTTTATTTTATCACAAAAATAAAAATAGCATAAAATATTTTTATTTTAACGATTAATTTTACTTTTATTAGTAATTTCTACTTAAGTAAAATAAATTAGTAAATGGTCTAGTATTTTTAGTCATGTTTTATAAAAAAAGAGTATGAAATTTATGGCTAATTTTGTTTGGTCTTAATTGAAGAGGTCCAAAAATTTGGCAATTTTAAAGCCCAAATCCTAAGACTCACTCTCCCTTTCTTCTTATACACCCTAACACACAAACCCTAGAAGACCGAGATACAACCTAATAAATCCTAACAATTCTAAAAGTACTCCATACGTTTCACATTGTTTGAGATACTTTCCTTTTTAATCTGTTCCAAAATAAATGACACATTTCTAAATTTGGAAATAATGCAACTTTAAACTCTTCATTTACCATTTTTGCTATTAGTAAGAACATTTTAAAAGTCTTTTATCCCTTAATCTTTTAAGACCAAAAATTTTAAAAGTCTTCTTCATTTTTCTTATACTTCATACCGAATCAAACTATGTCAAACAATATGAGATGGATGGAGGAGTAGTTAGCCTTCAATTTGTTCACACCCCCACAACAACAAAAAACCCTAATCGCCTCAACTTTCCAGCCGCCCCACCTCTAACCAAAAGCACAAAGACGTGTCGCCGCCAAGCCTTTCTATCGCCAAACAACCACCCTTCAATCGCCCACTCCCTTTTCTCCTCCAAATTCCGGCAGCCCAACTCCACTCTTTTACCACCAAAACCGAAGACACACGCGCACCGCAATATACAGAGAGGAGAGGGTCTGCTCACCCAAAAATCACTCTTTATCTCTTGGAGTCACTGTTGCTATGTCGCCCTCATCTATGGCGAGGTGACCGGCACGTCCTTTCTCCTCCTTCAGTTTTCGCTGCCATCGCCGATCGGCAGCGACTAGCTATGGCCAAAACGACCTCATTCCTCGCTTTTCATCATTGCGTTTTGCTGTTGAACAGTCCAGTGACAGATCTGGCCAGAATTCCATTATCGATGACCTAATATTTCACCATATTCGTTTCAAATAAGTCCTGAAGCCATCGCTGAAGCCAAGTAACAGAAGAAGCTTTTTTTTCTGGTTTATGTTTCAGTTTAAATTTCGGAACTTTGGTTTTTCAAACAGTGGAGTTTGATTGAGGTGTTACCGTTCGAGTTTCGTCTTCCGGGGGCTGGGTTCATCGAGGTTCGGATTAATAGTTCTTTTTTTGGTTTGGTTATTCTTGAGATCTTGTTTTATTGTACATGGCAGAAAATTGCAGCAATAAAGGTCAACTCGATTTCCTCTTATGGTTTTTGCTAAAGTTTTGATATTTGCTTATATGCTCACTTTCATTAAGTTGCTTGTTTAATCTTTGTTGTATTTTATAGTTTGAGTTATTAAAATGCATATCAATAAATCTGTTCAATGGTGTCTGAGTACAACATGATGCCCAATGGGAGAAACTAACATTAAATTAATTTTCAATTTTCTATTGGGATTGTGAGAATAAGAATAGGCCGTGGAGTTTCTCTTGAAGAAGTACTAATGCAAGTGCATTTTTGAATTCAAAATAGATATCGCATGAAGTTGCTGCGTCATACTATTATGATATCCATCCAGCTTTTCTATCATTTTTTAAAATCGTAAAATATTATTAGTTGCATACATATTCGCGTGATACAATATACGTTTTCAATAACAAATATTCATAGAAAATGTTTCAGGCGACACTTAATTTATCATGGTGATTGTTTACACGTTTGCATAACATAATTACAATTCTCATAAAAATAATACGAGGTATGCGTTCGCGCGACTTCGGCAAATTTTTTTAATAATAATAAAGCACGATTGATTATTGACATGTATGCGTGACATGATTTTTGACGCACAAAAAAAAAAGAGCATATGTCCGCGTGACTTGTTTTTAGGATAATTTCTTCATTAAAAGATGTAAATGCATGTAGGTTCTAAAACATGTAATTAGACAAATTTATTAAGCCAACAGAACTCGGTAATGCCTAACACCTTCTCCTAGGTTAACAGAATTCCTTATCCAAAGTTACGTATTTTGCGGACTGTAAAATAGAGTCAAACTTTCTCGATTCAGGATTTTAAATCGCTGATTTGGGATACCCTTAATATTCCAAGTGGCGACTCTGATTGAATAAATAATTCCGTTCCGATTGTTGTTGCTTTAATTAGAAAAACTCACTTGAACCCCCTTTTAGTAAAAAAGGAGGTGTGAAAGGGCCCATGTCTCACCGGGGACACCTGGAGTAATTAGACGGATCGACTTAGGAGTGATACTATACTTCCATAGCCATATTTTATAGCTTCTTAATGTGATTCATCTTACGTGGGTATTTTAATCCACAGAATTCATGAAATCCTCTTCAACTCATTACTCAATCGAAGGTCCAAACATGATCCTTTATCTATCACAATTACATCATTATTCTACTACCGGAGTAACATTCCATCTCTTCTAAATGCTACTAGTCTTAGACTCCTGTCAGTTTATTCAGGCTATGCTGAACTTCCTATAACCATTAGCTCCCTTGTTTTCATGGGCTTAATCTCGAGCACCTATCCATTCTTGTCACCTTCTCACTTACCTTTTCTTATCCTTACTCATGTCTTTCATGGGCTTAATCTCGAGGACCTATCCATTCTTGTCACCTTCTCACTTACCCTTTCTTATCCTTACTCCTGTCTTTCTAAGACCTTATTGTCCTATCATACTTTATCTTGCGACTAATTTCTTTATGCTTTTCTGGAACATCAAGCGAGACATCATGTCCCTAAAGGCCAACGGCCAACGCATTTGAGTCAACTAAATTCAAAATTATAAGACCTCAAATAGGCATCCCCTCGGCATAAGGGTCATGGCCATCATACTCGGGGACTAACCTTTTGAACAACTTCAAAGGGTTATCGAAAAACAAATCCAAGAGACATACCCAAAGGCTACAGCCATTTTAAAGGCTACGGTCATATAAAAAGGCTACGGCCGAAATAAAGCGGCTTGGAGACATATGACTTCCGCCATAAGTTAAAGTTATTCAAATACAAAAGGGACTTCGGCAAAATCAACCCACGAATAATTTAGAGACTTCGATAAAATTAGCCTTTAAAAAAAATTCTCAAGAGGTATTCAATTAACTTAACACGAACGGATTACAAATAAGGTTCTGATTGATCGAACCTTCGAAAAACCCATAGGTACAAAAAAATATGCTAAGGCATAAAGAAATTTTTACCAAGTCTTTTAGCCGAAAAGAGGAACTAATTATAGTCGTCTTAGAGGCCGAAGTGACCCAACTTAAATAGCCTAAGGGTCGACATAAAAGAGCCTAAGGGCCAATATAAAAGAGCCTAAGTTCTAAAGCATGCAGAGCTCGCATAAAATCGACTTAATCATTGCCTGAGGATTAATAATAACCTTATGAGGTATTCTATTATAACTTTGAAGATCGCCCATTGGTCACTAAAAACCCTAAGGGTTGTTATATTATGAATCCAAGCTAATGTTCACTTGATTATTGGCGTTTGCAACAAAATGAAGACAAAGAAGAATTCCATAAAACGGAAATAAAACAGCAAAAAGGGAGTTCCTTAGTAGTGATGTTTTTCTCGAGGTCAGGGATATGTACCACGACCTCGTCTCCCCAGCCGGAGTCCATCGTCATGGCCTTAAGATGCTTCTTCGATATCGAACTGATATATCAAGATACATGTTCACATTGGCATGGGATACTTGAAGGATTTTTAATATTGAAATCATTCTTTATCACACAGGGGCCGGGAATGATTTCGTGAAGGGCCAGCGCCACCAGTTTGGCCGACCGATTTGGCCATGGTTTTAAGCTAAGATATGAAGAAAGTTGCGGAGCGAGGTGTTCTCTGGGAGTTTTACATTTTCCATCCCTTAAAGGGGCAGTGGAAGAAGATGATCAGCGAAAGAGATGAAGTGGAAAGGGGATCAGAGTAAATGTATTGAATAAGTAAAGTTCTTAATTCAAAGAAGGAGTCTTGTACTTATAGGTGAGCGGCGACAATCGGCGGTGCTAGTGGCCGACCATTACTGGCATGCATTTAATATTTTGGTAAAGCTAATCGAGCGCCTAGGTCACAAAAATGACATCATCATTAGGGACTACGAAAAATCGAGGTCCAAATCGTTTCTTATATTCTCACTCTAAGAAATGCGAGAATTATCTGTATACGGTCAAAATTAGGTATGCCCAATTTTTTGAGCTTGAGGGGTCACCTTAAACCCGAATTCAGGATATATCAAGTTTGAGCTTGATGCACCAGGTTCGAGCTTGATGACATAGTACAAGGCTCGAAGAATTAAGTGTTCGAGGAATGTCAGAGCCTAATATGATTGGACTTGAGATAATGCCGTTATGGATTTGTAACATAATGAACAAGATTCCTGCTACATCGCCAAGATCATGGCGTAAATATCGGAATAGATTTGTACGAATACTAGGCCGGTAGAAAGTTGTCCCAATAATATTCTTTACTGTAAATAGAAATGTACCTTATACAGGGTTACCCTGTTATATAAAGTGGACCTTAATCATTTGTAGACATTATCAATCATTGGCAAAGTATATACTCTCTTTTACTTTCTCACTCATCATTCATCAAAATTATCTTTTAGCTTCATTATTCTTGCTTTGTTATGCTTGACTCATCTCGAGGCCACTTTGAGTCGAGGTCAATACTGCTTAGCAATACTGGTTTTATTTTTTACTTTTCTTCATTAATACTTTTTAATTCTTGGTTACTAGTTAGTATTGAACTAAATCATATATCTTTAAAATCACAAATCATGTTTAATTGTTACTCGTATTTTCGAGGTAAACAGTAGGATTTCAAATATTCCACTTGTTTTATTGTAAAACAATATTTCAACAGAAAATTAATCTAATTAAACTAGAACGAAATACTAAACACGTGGTTTTCGTAGATCACCTTCAGAGAAAAATCAAAATAGGTCACATAAAACTAATTAACAGAAGATATATCGTTTAAAAATATTGCTATTTATCACCCTGATCGTAACGACTTCGCCGGTCGTTTTAAGTATTAACACCCTGATCCCCTATTAGTTGTTTCCCCGTGTTTTACTCTGCTATTTTGATTTGTCGGGTTGTTCGGTTTTGAGTTTTGGAGAGTTTTGGGAATCTTAATCTCTAAATGAGAGCTTTGATTTTGGAAATTTGACCATTGTTAGAACAATGTGAAGAAGACCTAAGAATGGGATTCTGAAGGTTCCGTTAGCTCCGTTGGGTAATTTCGGGCTTATGAGCATGTTCAGATTTGTGTTTGGAGGCCCATAGCTAATTTAGGTATGAAATGCCGAAAGTCAAATTTCGATGTTCTAGTTCGATAGTGAGATTTTGATCCGAGGGTCGGTATGGAATTTCAAAAGTCGGAGTTGCTCTGTAGTGTTTAATGTGACGTGTGTGCAAAATTTTAGGTCATTCAGACGAGGTTTGATAGACTTTTTGATCGAAAGCGTAAATTTAGAATTGGGGAGTTCTTAGGCTTGAATCCGTGGTTAATTCGTCGTTTCAATGTTGTTTTAGGTGTTTCAAGAATTGGTATAAGTTTTGACAGCGGTACTAGACTCATTTTCAAGCGGGAAGAAGCTTTGGGGAGAATTTCAAGGGGGGTTTTTAGAGGGATTCATTGAGGTAAAGTCTTTGGTCCCTAAACTCGTTATTAAGGTGATTTTCGTTCACGCCCCGAAATTCGAGGGACATGACCAGCACTCAACCGGGTATCCCCAGGCGAGTGGACCTGGGTGCCTTCCCTGACCCACGTGTTACCCCACATTTTTGTTACTTTACTAACCAAATGGAAACAACTGTTTATAAATGAAATGCCTTTTTACAAATCATACAAACATAGATGATACTAACGTGGTTTACAATCTACAATACCTAAAATACAAGTACATATTACATGGTTCGTGACCCACACTTTATGTCTACGGAGCCCTAAGGATACAAGATGACAGTACTATTCTTGCCGATAACAAGGCTCCGGCTTTACCTTTTTACAAAAACCAAAATAAGACTCCAAAATAAAAGAACAAGGGTGGCATGAGCCACACAGGGCCCCGGAAGGGAATGGGCTCACTAATACAGCTGACGGGGAATGAGGAAGAGCTACGAATGGTGGACTGGAGTACCTGCTGAAGATCCACCTACAATCATAACACGAATGTAGCGTTCCCGGCAAAATGGACGTCAGAACATTTGAAATTTACTGGTATGTATGAACAAAACTTGTCCCAAGTAAACTCGACAATATGCGAGTAGAACAAGAACACAACAATAGAAGTAACAACCAAACGCACATCGAGGTACAATTAGTCAAACAAGAGGCAATCAGTAGCCCACAAGTTACAAACTCTCCTTCTGTCTCCTTTCAAAATTCCACATCATTGAATTCATAATTTTGTTCAATGTACATATATATCAATAGTGATTTCGATCACTTTTTCAACCTTTATTACTTCGGCCGCCTTTATTACCTCGGCCACCCTTATTACACCAACCCACACTTTATTACACCATGTTGTGGCGCGCAACCCGACCAAGAAGTAAAGTTTCAATCCACAACAAACACAACCAAACAGCAAGTCACAAAAATAAACAACAAGTACATCTCAAGACATCACCACAATAGTGTTACAAGTGTTTCCATAAATCTTAGTACCAATTTCATAGCTTTTGACAGTTCGTACTCAATTCAAATTACCATAATTTCACACAACATTTCAAGTACATTGTTATCACAAATAGCCTTGTTTGACCATTTACGGATTCCTTCAATCATTCGTTGTTCCGCTTTTACCACGAGGTATATTCACAACCAAACCAGACACAAGATGCTCACAAATAACAAACGTAGCTATCAACTACCAAACAATTTACATACCAAGCAAGGCGATTTCACAAGAATCAAGGTTACCCTTACATACCTGGAGTCGAATTCCCTTTTTAAGCTCCTGCTCTAAGTCACCAAGCTATGTAGAACAACCCTCTACTTCCATCAAATTTTCCCTTCATTAGATTCTAGATTTGAGTTACATGCATGAGGGTTTTCAGTTGCTAGTTCAATATTAAAGCATAGGACTCCCTTCCCTTAACTTAACTCAAAAAAATTGGGGAAAAGGGTTAGGGACTTTACCTGTAAGAGTGGGGATGAAGACAGTAAACTTAAACTTTTCCGACCTGAATGGTTTTGGAGGATCAATTTGATAGAAATTCCTTTCTCTCTCAAGAACTCTCTCTTCTCTCTCTATTATTTTGTTCAAAAAATGAGTAAAAATGAGGGGTAAAGGTGTTTTATTAGAAAACATTCGGGTATAAATTTTTTAGAAAATTGTTGTTCGCGACGGATCTACAGTCAAGTATGTGATTGCATAATTGACATGTGGTCCACAGATTGGACCGCACAATGGTCCTAAATTGCTGATCTCTCTGTTTAGATATGTGGTGAGAATGCGGTCTGCATACACGTTCTACGATCGCAGATTGCCCCGTAGATTTTACCTGCATAAATCCTCGAGAAATTTATGCGATGAGTATGCGGTCCGCATATTGGTTATGCGATCGCATAATGGACCGCATTTTCAACATCCATTTTGGCTACTCTCTGATTCACTCTGCGGTCAATATGCGGTCTGCATACTTGATCTGCGACCACATTCCTGACCGTAGAATGAAATTTTTTCGGAAAAATTTTGACTCTCGATTTTTAAGTGTAAACTCAGTAGAAAAGGATTCCGACACATTGATGGACCTGACTCTATGAGTTGCTAGGACTTGAGCACTCATTTTTACGGGGTCTTACATCCTCCCCCACTTAGGATCATTCGTCCTCGAATGAGAACTTCGAAATTCAAATGGTTTGAATGCATAATATGGAAGTTCCTATGTTTTCTCTAATACTTTATAATTTAGAAAAATTTCGCCAGAGTTTCATTTACCAGACCCCACTTTGTGGGACTATACTGGGTAGTTGTTGTTGTTGTTGTTTGTAATATGGACATATTCACCTGTCACTGAGTCCCATAACATATTTCCGAGAACCATTACACAATCTTGCTACCCCTATAACAGTTATAAAATGCACGACCTTCACATTTATACGTATTCAACCTCTCGATACACTTTTAACCATTTTGGCACACCACAGGTAATTAAATTAAGCATTAATCGTCTGTACTATCAAAGTCATTTACCTATCACAAGAATATGATACAGTGAATCATTTCAATACAATTCCTCCATGAAAAATTAATCATTATTTCCGTACATCATCTTACCATGGGCAATTATCTATCACAAAACACAAAAAATTTTGGGCACAACTTGAAGAATTACAATGGTGAAGCATTTAGGAACTTTTACACAAAATGGGACACAATGCTAGTTTGCTTTAAGGATAAGGACTTATATGACCACTCCTAGGCTTATACAAACAAATAGGGGTATTTTACTTTCATCTCATCGTCTGCTTCCACGTGGCCTCTTCGACTTGTTGGTTTCGCCACAACACCTTGACCGAAGCGATTTCCTTATTTAGCAACCTACGGACTTGTCTATCCAGAATAGCAACCGGAATCTCTTCATATGACAGCTCTTCTGTAACCTTGATGTCTTCAACTGGCACGATGGTTGACGGATCCTCAGCCACCTTCCTTAACATGGACACATGGAACACCGGGTGCACTAAGGACATTTCAGGAGGCAACTCCTACCTATAAGCAACTTGTTCGATCCTTTTAATAATCTGATAAGGCCCGACATACCTAGGACTTAGTTTTCCTTTCTTCCCAAATCGCATGACTCCTTTCATGGGTGACACCCGTAAGAATACCCAATCGCTTTCTTGAAACTTCAATTCCCTTCGACGCACGTCTGCATAGGATTTCTGGCGACTATGAGCAGTCTTCATCCTTTCTTGAATGACTTTAACTTTTTCCATGGCCTGGTGCACGAGATCCGGCCCTATCAATTCTGCCAACCAACTTCGAACCTCCCGATCGGGACCTACACCTCCTCCCGTACAATTCTTCAAACGGGGCCATTTGGATGCTAGCATGGAAGCTGTTGTTGTAAGAAAATTCTATAAGGAGCAAATGATCATCCCAATTACCCTTGAAATCCAAGACACAAGCCCACAACATATCTTCGAGCATCTGAATAGTCCCCTCTGCTTGACCATCAGTCTGCGGATGAAACGTCGTGCTGAGGTTCACCTGAGTACCCAACCCTTGCTGAAATTTCTTCCAAAAGTTAGCTGCGAAGTGAGCTCCTCGATCCGAAATAATAGAAAGTGGAGTACTATGAAGTCTCACTATTTCCTTGATATATAATCAAGCATATTGTTCTACTGTATCAATGGACTTGATTGGCAAGAAGTGAGCTGATTTGGTGAGTCGATCCACTATTACTCATATTTAGTCGAACTTATGCTGAGTGCGAGACAGTCCTGTCACAAAATCCATGTTGATCATCTCCCATTTCCACATTGGTATCTCTATAAGCTGGGTTGGTCCACCGGGCCGTTGATGCTCGGCCTTTACTTGCTGATAATTCGGACATTTGGATACGAAGTCTGCCACATCCCTCTTCATACCGCTCCACCAATAAATTTCCTTGAGACCGTGATTCATTTTTGTAGAACCCGGATGCACAAAATACCTGTAATGATGAGCCTCCACCATTACCATTTACCGAATATTATCTACATCTGCAACACACAACCTATCTTGACATCGCAACACACCATCCTTGCTGTTGAGAGAGAATGCCGAAATCTTGTTGCTTTGAACCACCTCCTTTATTTTTGCTAATGCTGGATCAATGAACTGCTTTTCCTTGACTTGTACTACAAGCGACGACTCTGCTATGTTGTGCACCATAATATCCGCCTCATTTGGGGTCGAGATACAAATCCCAAGACTGGCCAACTGATAAACCTCTCGAGCTAGGAACCTCTTATCTTTTCCCAAGTGAGCCAATCTACCATGGATTTCCGACTGAGGGCGTCGGCCACCATGTTCGCCTTTCCTGGATGGTACAAGATGTTCATATCATAATCTTTTAGTAATTTTAACAACCGCTAATTCCTCAAGTTCAACTCCTTCTGCTTGAACAAATACTGGTGACTTTTGTGGTCTGAGAAAATATCAACAAGGACCCATAAGGTAATGCCGCCACATTTTTATGGCGAACACAACTGTTGCAAGCTCCAAATCATGCATCAGTTAATTCTTCTCGTGATTCCTGAGTTGTCGTGAAGCATACTCTATAACCTTCCCATGCTACATGAGCACACATCCTAAACCAACCCTGGAGGCATCGCAATACACCACAAACCCTTTCGTGCCTTCCGATAAAGCCAACATTGGTGCTGAGGTCAACCTTGACTTTAATTCGAGAAAACTTTTCTCACAAGCATCAAACCATTGGAACTTGACTAATTTCTGTATCAATTTAGTTAACGGGGAGGCGAGGGTAGAGAACCCCTACACAAATCTTTGATAATAACCCGATAAACCAAAAACGCTACGAATCTCCATCGGGTGTGTGGGCCTAGGCCAATCCTTCACTGCTGCAATCTTTTGGGGGTCCACTTGAATCCCCTTTCTCGAAAAAACATGCCCTAGAAAAGCAACAGACTCCAACCAAAATTCACATTTTGAGAATTTAGCATACAACTGGTGCTGATGAAGAGTTTGCAAAATGGCTCTGAGGTAATCGACATGATCTTCCCTGCTTCACGAATAAATGAGGATGCGTCAATAAAAAAAACCACAAAGGAGTCTAGAAATGGCTTGAAGACCCGATTCATAGGATCCATGAAAGCTGCCAGGGCGTTGGTTAGCCCAAAAGACATGACCAAGAATTCAAAGTGACCATAGCGGGTTCTAAAGGTGGTCTTAGGAATATCCCACTTGCTGATCTTCAATTGGTGATACCCAGATCGCAAATAAATTTTGGAGAACAACTTCGCATCCTACAATTGGTCGAACAAATCATCTATCTGGGGAAAAGGGTATTTACTCTTGATGGTGACCTTGTTAAGCTGCCGATAGTAGATACACATCTGAAGCGACCCATCCTTCTTCCTGACAAAAAGAACTGAAGCACCCCATGGCGACACACTTGATCGAATGAGCCATTTTTCTAATAAAACCTTCAGCTGCTCCTTTAACTCTTGTAATTCTGCCGCTGAAATCCTGTATGGTGGAATATAAATTGGCTGAGTATCTGGAAACACATTGATCCCGAAGTAAATCTCCCTATCTAGCATAATCCCTGGAAGCTCATCTGGAAATACCTCCGGAAATTCATCTAGAACTGGCACGGATTTGAGAGTAGGCACATCTGAAGTGGTGTCCGCCTCTCGAAAAAAATGATAGATACACCCCTTCTTAATCATCTTCGAATCCTTAAGGTAAGAAACAAACCTACCTTTTGGCGCAACACCATTCCCTCGCTACTCAATAACCAGCTCATTGGGAAACTCGAGTCTCAAGACTCTCGTCCAGCAATCAAGTTTAGCAAAGCACGAATAAAGCCAGCCCATTCCCATAATCACGTCAAAATCTACCATCCAAAGATCAATAAGATCCGCCATGGTAACACGACCACACACCGTGACAACACAATTCCTATAAACCCGCGCAGTTGTAATAAAATCACAAACCAGAGTCGATACAGAGAATGACTCAAGAAGTTGTTCGGGCTCAATCCCAAAACTCGAAGCAATGAATGGAGTGACATATGACCAAAAAGACCCAGGGTCAATAAGATCATATCAATCAATGGCCTAAACGGACAAGATACCTGTAACCACATCTGGAGAAGACTCAGCATTCTAGGAACCACTCAAAGCATAGAACTGGCTTGGTCTACCTCTACCATGAGCCCTACCCCTATATGCACCACGCCTTACTGGAGCTGGAGGACGCACATATGATGTAGCAATTGAAGAACTGGATGGCGGGGCGAATCCCCTACCTATGCCCTGTCTGGGTGCACGACAATTTCTTTGGACATGACCTCTCACCCCGTAATTGTAACACACCGAGATGTCCAAATAGCAAGTATCCGTGTGGAACCTTCCACACATGGGACATGTAGCTCCCCCTACTGCTGGGGCCTCACCCCTGAATGACTGGACTGGTCGAACCTTCTGCTCTCAGAACCTGGTCCCGAAGAACTACCCTGTTGATGGTTGTGCACAGATGGCAATGCGCTGGCTGAAGACTAAGCATATGACCGATATGGCTCTGATGACCCCCTTCCCGGATCTGACCTCTCTGAGTGACCCATTGACTGGGCCCTGATGCTATTATCCCTATTTGCCGGTATCTTCAACTTCCTAGCCTCGGCAGCCTGAGCGAAACCCACAATCTTACCATAGTTCATATTTGAGTACAAGGCAACTGTAGCAGCCTCATTCACCACCAATGGACTAAGTCCCTGAACAAACCGTCGAACTCGAGCACTCATGGTCGACACCAGCTGAGGAGCATACTTGGACAATCTTACAAACTCCATATGGTACTCCAAAACATTCATGTTGCCCTGCTTGAGAACCTCGAACTCTGTGGCGTGGGCTGCCATTGTCTCGGCAGGTAAGAAGTGATCCATAAAAGCATCTACAAATTCCTCCCATCTAGCCGGATGGCTCCCCTCCTTGCGGGAATCCTACCACATCTCGAACCACGAACGTGCCGCTCTCTTCAACCTGTAGGAAGCCAACTCAACCCCCTCCAATTCTGTGGCCTTCATCACACGAAGGGTCTTGTACATCTCATTAAGAAAATCCTGTGGATCAACCTCTGGGCCTGTGCCTGAAAACTCTTGAGGGGCCAATCTTAGAAACTGGTGGACTCTGGAGCTGGCAGAATCTCCCTGCCCACCGGAGGACATATGGGCATCGTGAGATCTCTGGGCCTGAGCAGCTACTAATAGGGTCAACATACGAATGGCTCCCCTAAGGTCCCCATAAGAAGCCTCGGGACCGGGAGCTGAAGCAATGCCAGGATTAGGAATGTCAGCATGAGGAATGGTGACGCCCTCTGCCGTTGTTGGAATAGGAGTGCTAGGATCCGGAAGGAATGAGCTAGGAAGATTCAAAGCTGGGGAGTCACTCTCACCCACGATGTCAGGTACATGGCTTGTAATCACACTTGGGGTGGCATTGGCCTCAAGGCCTAGTCTAACCTTCTTCTTAGGTTCCATCTCTGAAAATTTCATGACAAGGCCCAAGTTAGACACAAACACTTTCACTTTTCACTTCACTGCACGAAATGAAATAAAAAGAAATAGTAGTTTCCAAAATGCCAGTCTAGCCCCCTACTTATAAATGTGGTCTACAACATATCGATAATAAGGGCTCTACTAGGCACGGCTCCGAGACACCCTAGAACTCTTTTTAAAACCTTAGGCTTTGATACCATGTTTGTCACGCCCCAAAATCCAAGGGACATGACCGGCACTCAACTACGTATTCCCAGTCGAGTGGACCTGGGTGCCTTCCCTGACCCACGTGTTACCCCACATTTTTATTACTTTACTAACCAAATGGAAACAACTTTTTATAAATGAAATACCTTCTTACAAATCATATAATTATAGATGATATTAACGTGGTTTACAATCTATAATACCCAAAATACAAGTACATATTACATGGTTCGTGACCCACACTTCATGTTTACGGAGCCTCTAAGGATACAAGATGACAGTAATATACTTGCAGGTAACAAGTCTGCGGCAATACCTTTTTACAAAAACAAAAATAAGACTCTAAATTACAAGAACAAGGGTGGCATGAGCCACGCAGGGCTTCGAAAGGAAAGGGGATCACCAATACATCTGACGAGGAATGAGGATGAGCTACGGACGGTGGACTCGAGTACCTGCTGAAGATCCACCTACAATCATAACACGAATGTAGTGCCCCCGGCAAAAGGGACGTCAGTATATTTTAATTGTACTGATAGTATGAACAAAACTTTTACCAAGTAAACTCAATCCATATGCAAGTAGAAAAAGAACACAGCAATTGAAGCAACAACCAAACACACATAGAGGTAGTATTAGTCAAACAAGGGGCAATCGGTTCCCCACAGGTTACAAACTCTCCTACTGTCACCTTTCATAATTCCACATAATTGATTTCATAATTTTGTTTAATGTATATATATATATATATCAATAGTGATTTTGATCACTTTTTCCACCCATATTACCTTGGCCACCCTTATTACCTTGGCCACCCTTATCACACCAACTCACACCTTATTACACCATGTTGCGGCGTGAAACCCGACCCCGCCGTACAGATTCAATCCACAACAAACACAACCAAACAGCAAGTCACAAAAAAAACAACAAGTACATCTCAAGACATCACCAAAATAATGTTACAAATATTTCCATAACTATTAGTACCAGTTTCATAGCTTTTAAAAAATCGTACTCAATTCAAGTTACCGCGATTTCCCACAACATTTCAAGTACATTGTTTTCACAAATAGCCTTGTTTCACCATATACGGATTCCTTAATCATTCATTGTTCCACTTTTACCACGAGGTGTATTCGCAACCAAACTTGTGACAGGATGCTCATAAATAACCAACACATAAATCAACTACCAAACAATTCACTTACCAAGCACGGCGATTTCACAAGAATCAAGGTTAGCAATACATACCTGGAGCCGAATTCCCCTTTTAAGCTCCTATTCTCAGTCACCAAGCTATCTAGCACAACCCTCTACTTCTATCCAATTTTGCCTTCACTAGATTCTAGGTTTGAGTTACATCCATGAGGATTTTCAGTTGTTAGTTCAAAATTAAAGCATAGGACTCCCTTCCCCTAACTTAACTCAGAAAAATTGGGGAAAAGGGTTAGGGACTTTACCTATAAGAGTGGGGATAAAGACAACAAACTTAAAATTTTCCAACCCGGATGGTTTTGGAGGATCAATTCGATGGAAATTATTTTCTCTATCAAGAACTCTCTCTTTCCTCTCTCTTATTTTATTCAGAAGTAAAAATTAGTGGTATGGGTGTTTTATTAGAAAATAGTCGGGTTTAATTTTTTTGAAAATTTTTGTTCGCGACAGATCTGGGGTCAACTGTGTGATCACATAGTTGACTTGTGGTCCGCAGATTGGACCGCATAATGGTCCCAAAGTGCTAACCTCTCTGTTTAGGTATGCGGTGAGAATGTGGTCCGCATACATTTATGCAATGACTATGCGGTCCGCATAATGGTTATGCGATCGCATAATGGATTGCATTTTCAACATCCATTTTGGCTACTTTCTCATTCACTATGTGGTCGATATGTGGTCCGCATACCTGATCTGCGACCGCATTCCATACCGCAGAATAACATTTTTCCGGAAAAAATTTGACTCTCGATTTTTAAGTGTAAAATCAATAAAAAAGGATCCTGAAACATTGATGGACCCGAGTGTATGAGTTTCTAGGACTTGAGAACTTATTTTCAAGGGGTCTTACATTTTTATCATTATAAAGCATAAAAATTTAAGGAAATTTGGTGGTAATTTGGGTGTTAGGGCTGGATTAATTAGAGACCTTTAAGTGATGATTTGAGGAACCATTTCAGGTTCGATTTTGGTACTTTTGGTATGATTGGTGAGAGTGTGAGGATTCTGGAAATGTAAATTTTATTCGATTTCGAGATGTGGACCCGAGAGGAATTTTGTTTATTTTACCTATTTTCTCATATTAGATTAAACTTTCTTTGTAGAATCAGTTAGTTGAAGTGTTATTTATATTATGCATTGACTTGAATAGATTTGGGCAATTTGGAGTCAAGTACTCATGGCAAGATTGTGGTTTCGGTTGACTTTGAGCCGGTTCGAGGTAAGTGGCTTGTATAACTTGAGGGGGACATTCCCCTTAGGATTTGGTATTATTGATAATTAAAATGCCTTGTACGTAAGGTGACGAGTGCGTACTTGTGCTGATTGTTGAAAATCTGATTTTCATTCGTTAAGTACTAGCATGTTTCCTTTCCTGTTTATATTACTTGCGATTTAGGAATGTTGTTAGCTTAGGATCTCATGTCTAATTGACTTATCTTCCTTACTTGTTCAAAATGCCTTATTTGGATTACGTGAAGCATGCTAGGTTAGAAACACATGTTTTACCTTTGTATGGAACTTGAATTGAACTGTGTATTCTTCTTGTTGATGTTATGTGTTTACTTTGGTACTACGGGACGGTATCCCGGGAGATCCCCTTGTATGTTTACTTTGGGACTTCGGAACGGTATTCCGGGAGATCCCCCTGTACATTTACAATGGAACTACGGGACTGCACCTGGTAGATTCCCCCTGTACCGAGTATTTACATCTAGGACTACAGATCTGTATTCCGGGAGATCCCCTCGCATAATGGGACGGTATCCTAGGAGATTTACTTGATATTTACATTTGGTGGGACAGGACGGTATCCTTGGATATCCCTGGTTGTTATCTTTGGGTTGAGTTGTATTTTCTTTTTGTGTTTACTTTGCTCTGTAGTAGTTGTCGTTGTCCATTATATCATGTGTTACTTTTACTGTTGTACTTATTATACTATTTTGCTCTACACTATTGAGCCTTATATTTTATTTAACCTTCGTAGGATACTGAACTTCCTCGTCACTACCCAACCGAGGTTAATCATGGCATTTATTGAGTATTGTGTGGTGTACTTATGCCCTTTCTGTGCATGTTTTTCATATGCATATCCAGGTACTTCTACTCAGAATTATCATGCTTGATACAAGGCGCTTGAAGAGATTCCGAGGTATATCTTCTGCATTTGCAGACCGAAGGGTCCCTATATACTCTCCCTGTTGTATTAGCCCTTCTGTATTTTGTTTCTTTTTAGACATTCTGGATTTAGATGCTTGTCGATATTCAAAGTCTTGTGATCATGAGATTTTGGGTTTTGGGAAATGGATTAGTCTTTGAGGGTTGATATTGTTTATGCCGAGCGGCACTTTTAAATATTATTTTATTTTACTATTTCATATTTTAATTATTTTCTTTCGTAAATTGGTTTAACTTCCGCATTGTTCTTTGTATTACCTAGTCGTAAAGAATAGGTTCCATTATAATGGTTTACGGAGGAAAAACTAGGGTCGTGACAAGCTGGTATCGGAGCTCTAGGATCATAGGAGTCATGCATCACAAGGCGGTTTATTAGAGTCTCGCTGATCGGTACGGAGACATCTATACTTATCTATGAGGGCCTGTGTAACTGTTAGGAAGATTTCACTTTATTTGATTTCCTTGTCGTACGAGATTTTAACATCACAATTGTAAACTTCCATGTTCTATTCTCTCACAGATGGCGAGGACACGTGCTACTCTAGATGATCAGGCATCCGTGCTCCCTACTGTAGCCTTCAGAGGCTGGGGCTTGGGTAAAGGCCGAGGACGCACACGTGGTGTAGCAAGATCACTCGTGCGAGCTAGCACTGAGGTACCACCAGCAGTTCCAGGCAGAGTCCAAGCACCCGATATGCCTATTGCTACTACTACTCCAGCTCTCCAAGAGACTCTAATGTAGTTTATTAGCATGTACACCACTTTGGCTCAGGCAAAATTGCTCCCCCTTGCTGCAGCCACATCTCAGTCCTGGGGAGGAGCATAGACTCCCACCGCCCGCACTCCTGAGCAGAAGTGCATGTTGATTAGGTCTCAAAGATTATTCATGTACAACCTGTAGCCCCAGGTCATCCCGATGATAGGGCAGCCGCTTTAGAGGATGAATAGTGGAGACTTGAGAGGTTCAAGAAGTATGATCCTGCTGTATTCGATGGGTTAGCCTCCGATGATGCCTTTGGATTTTTGGAGGAGTATCACTGTATCCTCCGCACTATGGGAATATAAGATCGAGTGGGGTTTCTTTCACTACTATCCAGCTTCGAGGAGCTGCCTATGTGCGGTGGTACACCTATGAGTTAGACAGTCCAGACAAGGCAACTTTACTGACTTGGACGCAGTTTTCATATATGTTCCTAAAAGAGTTTGTTCCTTAGAGCCTCAAGGATGCATGTCGCACATAGTTTGAGCATTTGCACCAGAGTGCTATGACTGTCTTGGAGTATGCTGCATGTTACACTAGCTTGGCTAGACATGCCCCAGTCTTGGTTTCTACTATTCGCGTGAAGGTTTGCCAGTTTATCGAGGGGCTTATTCCCAACATCATGTCTAGCATGGTTTTTGAGTTGGCGATAGATATTTATTATTAGTAGGTGGTGAGCATTGCTACGATGATTGAGGGTATGCATGGTAGGGATAGAGGAGAGGGATACCAAGAGGTCTCAAGAGTCGGGCCATTTATATGGTGACTGTGCCCCAACATCAGGTCGTGATAGTAGGGTTTATATTAGTCACCCCATTCATTCAACTCTTCTAGCAGCCAGTTGTGTTCAGGCTCTTCCTATGCCCCAGGATTCTTATTATGCACTCCAGTATTCAGTGTGCCTCTTACGCGGGGTGCTTTTAGTGGTTAGTCCAACAGACCTGGACCGAGCCACTCACAGCTGCCACATCCTCCCAGAGCTTGTTTTGAGTGTGGTGATATACGCCATACGGTGATGGATCGCTCCATACTTAGGAAGGGTGCACCTCCATAGAATTCTCATCCATAACTAGGCTTGCAAAGTTCTTAGGTTATGGTAACAGCTCCAATTGCTACCCCACTTGCTCAGCCAGCTAGATGTGGAGTTCGGAGAGCTAGAGGTTGCCCTAAAGGGGGAGGCCAGGCTCGATACTATGCCCTTCCTGCCCGTATCGAGGTTGTTGCCTCATATTTTATCATCACATGTATTATACTGGTTTGTCATAGAGATGCATTGGTTCTATTCAATCCATACTCCACTTACTCTTATGTATCTTCTAATTTTTCTTCACACTTGGGTGTACCTCGGGATTCTTTGAGTTCCTTCATTTACATTTCTACTCCTGTGGGAGATTCGCTTGTAGTGGACCGCATTTATCAATTGTGTTTGATTTTTCATAGTGGTTTTAAGACTAGAGAATATTTATTATTACTCATCATGGTAGATTTTGATATTATATTCGGTATAGACTGGTTGTCACCCCATTATGCTATTCTTAATTGTCACACCAAATCTGTGACACTGGTTGTGCTAGTGTACCGCATGTTGAGTAGAAGGGTGCTTTAGATCTCACATTCAGTAGAGTTATTTATTTCCTTAAGGCTCAGTGTATGGTTGAGTAGGGGTGTGACGCTTTTCTAGCTTATGTGAGAGATGTCAGTATGGATACCCCTTCAACTGATTCAGTTCCAGTAGTACAGGATTTTCCTGATGTGTTTCCTATTGATCTTCTGGGGCATACCACCTGATAGAGATATTGATTTTGGCATTGATCTATTGTCGGCCACGTAGCTAATTTCTATTCCTCTATATTGCATGGCTTCTCTCGAGTTGAATGAATTGAAGGATTAGTTACATGAATTACTTGATAAGGGTTTTATTAGGCCCAGTGTATCACCTTGGGGTGCTCCTGTTTTATTTGTGAAGAAAAAGGATGGTTCTATGCATATGCGTATTGATTATCGCCAATTGAACAAAGTTATAGTGAAGAAATGTTATCCTTTGCCTCGTATTGATGATTTGTTTGACCATCTCCCGGGCGCACGGATGTTTTCTAAGATTGACATGCACTCAGGTTGCCATCAATTTAAGATTTGGGAGCCAAATATCCCGTACACATCTTTCAGAACCCGGTATGGTCATTAGTAGTTCCTTGTTATGTCATTTGGGCTGACCACTGCACCAATTGCCTTTATGCATTTGATGACAGTGTGTTTCGTCCATATCTTGACTCGTTCATCATTGCCTTTATTGATATTATTCTGGTGTATTCCCGGAGTCGGAAGATCATGAGAAAAACTTGAGGACAATGCTCCAGACTCTGAGGGAAAAGAAGTTATACGCTAAATTCTTGAAATATGGGCCTTGGTTGGATTTTATGGCATTCAAAGGTCATATGGTGTCGAGTTGGGGTATTCAGGTGGATCCGAAGAAAGGAGAGGCAGTGCAGAGTTGGCCCAAACAATTCTCAGCTATAGACATCCGCAGTTTTCTTGGCTTGGCAGGTTATTACCATCATTTTATTAAAGGGTATTCATCGATCGTAGCCCATATGACCAGGTTGACCCAGAAGGGTGCTCTATTCCAATGGACAGAAGAGTGCGAGTCGATCTTTTAGAAGCTCAAGACAGCTTTGACAATAGCTCCAGTTTTGATATTGCCTACGGGTTCAAGGTCTTATATGCTCTATTCTGTTGCCTCGAGGATTTTCCTTGGATCGGTGTTGATGTAGAGCGGTTGGGTGATTGCCTACGCGACCAGATAGTTGAAGGTATATGAGAATAATTACCATGTCCATGATCTACAGTTAGCTGTCATTGTTCACGCCCTAAAGATCTGGCGCCAAAGTTTGTACGGTGTTCCTTATGAGATTTATACTGATCGTCAGAGCTTGCATAACCTGTTCAAGCAAAAAGATCTTAATTTGCGCTAGAGGAGGTGGTTGGAGTTGTTGAAGGACTATGATATCACTATTTTGTATCACCCAGGAAAGGCCAATATGGTGGTCGATGCCTTGAGTCGTCGGGCAGAGAGTTTGAGGAGTTGGACTTAATTACCGACATCGGAGAGACTTATGGTGATGGACATTGAGGCCTTAGCCAGTCAATTTGTGAGATTGGATCTTTCGGAGCCCACTCGGGTCCTAGCTTGTGTGGTTCTCGATCTTCCTTATTTGACCATATCAGGGAGCATCAGTATGATGATCCTTATTTGCTTTTCCTCAAGGACAAGGTTCAGCACGGTGATTCTAGAGATGTGACTATCGGTGATGACGGGGTATTGGGAATATAGGGTCGAATTTGGGTACCCAACGTTGATAGGCTTTGGGACTTGATTCTAGAGGAGGCCCATAGTTCGCAGTATTCCATTCATCCGGGTGCTGCAAAGATGTATTAGGATTTGAGACATCACTATTGGTCGAGGCGGATGAACAAAGATATAGTTAGGTTTGTAGCTCGGAGCCTCAATTGTAAACAGGTAAAGTATAAGCACCAGAGACCGGGTGGGTTGCTTCAGCATATAGAGATTTAGGAGGGGAAGTGGGAGAGGATCACCATGGACTTTGTAGTTGGGCTCCCATGGACTTTGAGTAAGTTCGATGCTATTTTGGGTGATTGTGAATTGGCTAACCAAGTCTGCGCATTTCATTCCTATATGTTCTAACTATTCTTCAGAGCGACTGGTAGAGATTTATATCCAGGAGATTGTTCGTCAGCCTGGTAGTCTAATTTCCATCATTTCAGATAGAGGTACTCACTTCACATCACTGTTCTGGAGAGCCGTTCAGTATGAGTTGGGTACTCAGGTGGAGTTGAATACAATATTTAAACCTCAGAGGGAAAAAAAATCCGAGCGCACTATTCAGAATCTTGAGAATATGCTTTGTGCGTGTGTGATTGAGTTTGGAGGGTCTTGGGATCAGTTCTTTCCATTGGCGAAGTTTTCCAATAACAATAGCTATCAGTCTAGCATTTTAGTAGGCGGTGTAGATCCCCTATGGGTTGGATTGAGCTGGGTGAGGCTAGATTGTTGGGCACAGACTTGGTTCAGGATTCTTTGGAGAAGGTGAAGGTGATACGGGATAGACTCTGTACAGCCCAGTCCAGATAGAAGATCTACGCTGTTCGAAAGGTTTGTGGTGTTTCCTATATGGTTAGAGAGGGGTTTCTGCTTCGGGTTTTTCCTATGAAGGGCATTATGAGATTTGGGAAGAAGAGGAGGTTGAGTATAATGTTTATTGGCCCTTTTGAGATATTGTGGTGTGTTGGGGAGGATTCGTTTTAACTTGATTTACCTCCCATCTTGGCGGGGGTTCATCCGATATTTCATGTTTCGATGCTTCAGAGGTATCACGGTGCTCGCACGTGTTGGATTTGTTCAATATAGTTGGTCAAGGATCTATCTTATGTTGAGGTGCCAGTGGAAATATTGGACATACAAGTTAGAAAGCTGAGGTCAAAGAACATTGCATCAGTGAAGGTTCCGTGGCGGGGTCAGCCAATCGAAGAGGCGACCTGGGAGACCGAGCAGGATATGTGCAGCCGTTACCCTCATCCTTTCACTACTTCTGATATGTCTCTATGCTCGTTTGAGGACGAATGAATGATTAAGTGTGGGAGTATATAACGACCCAGACAATCCTTTAAAGAATTAACGTCCCAATCCTCTATTAAATGCTTTATACGTGTTTATTTCAAATATTTTGATTTGCCGGGATGTTCGATTTTGAGTTTTGAGAAGTTTTGGGACACTTAGTCCCTAAATGACAGATTATGTTTTAAAAATGTGACCGTAGTTGGAATAGTATAAAGATGGCCCAGAGTGGGATTCTGATGGTTTCGTTAGCTCTGTTGGGTGATTTCGCTCTTAGAGGCGTGTTCAGATTTGTGTTTTGGAGGTTCGTAGCTAAATTAGGCTTGAAATGTCAAAAGTCAAATTTTGAAGTTTCAGGTTGGATAGTGAGATTTATATCCGAGGGTCAGGATGAAATTTTGAAAGTTGTAGTAGCTCCATAATGTTGAATGTGACGTATGTGAAACTTTTCAGGTCATTCGCACGAGGTTTGATAGAGTTTTTTATCAAAAGCATAATTTAGATTTTTTGAGTTCTTAAGCTTGAATCTGTGGTTGACTTGTCCTTTTGATGTTATTTAAGGTCTTTTATGGATTGGTATAAGTTTGGACAGTGGTACTAGACTCGTTTGTGCTTTTGGTTGAGGTCCCCGGCGCCTCGGGATGATTTTGTATGGTTGACAGAAGGATTTGGAATTTGGAATTATAGTTGAAGCTATGGTTGTTGTCATAACCGCATCTACGATTGAGAGGCCACGGGTGCAGCTCCCGCAGATATGGAATCAAGTAACAGAAGCGGCCAAATGAGAAAGAGCCAAGAATCGCAGAATCGAAAAATGTACCGCACGTGCGTGACCACAAATGTGGATTCTGGGTCGCAGGTGCGGCGAAGAGGTTTTAAGTGGAATTTGCAATAGTGGTTCCCTTGACCGCAAAAGTGGTATGGCAGATGCGGATTTGCTGGGCAGAACATATACATAGTTGTCTTCACGAATTTGAGTTATTTTCACCTATTTTCAAACGGGAAGAACTTTGAGGAGCATTTTCAAGGGGGATTTTTAGAGGGATTTGTTGAGGTAAGGTCTTTGGTCCCTAAACTCGTTATTGAGGTAATTTTTATCATTATAGAGCATGAAAATTTAAGAAATATCAGTGGCAATTTTAGGGTTAGCATTTGATTATTTAGAGACCTTTGAGTGATGATTTGAGGGACCATTTGAGGTTCGATATTGGTACTTTTGGTATGAATGAACTCATGAGAGTGTGGGGATTCTTGAAATGTAAAGTTTACCCGATTCGGAGACGTAGGCTCGAGCGGCATTTTGATCATTTTAATTAATTTCATGTATTAGCTTAGTATTTCTTTGTAGAATCAGTTACATGAAGTGTTACTTACATTATGAAATTTAATAGAATAGATTTGGGCCATTTGAAGTCTAGTACTCAAGGCAAGAACGTGTTTTCGGGTTTACTTTGAGCCGATTCAAGGTAAGTGTCTTGTCTAACCTTGTATGGGGGATCTTCCTTTTAGGATATGATATTATTGATGATTGAAATGCCTTGTGCGTGAGGTGACAAGTGCGTACTTGTGCTAAATTTTAAAAATCTGGTTTTTATTAATTAATTACTAGTATGTTTCCTTTCCTTTTTATATTACTTGCAATTTAGGCCTGTTGTTAGCTTAGGAAAGCATGTCTAATTGACTTAATTGCCTTACTTGTTCAAACTGCCTAATTTGGATTACGTGCAACATGCTAGGTTAGAAACACCTATTTTACCTTGGCATGGAACTTGAATTGAAATGCGTATTCTTCTTGTTGATGCTGTGTATTTACTTTGAGGCTACGGGACGGTATCCCAGGAGATCCCCCCTGTATGTTTATTTGGGATGACGAAACGATATTCTGGGAGATCCCTCTGCACATTTACATTGGAACTATGGGACTGCACTTGGTAGATTCCCTTTGTACTAAGTATTTACATTTGGGACTACGAATTGGTATTCTGGGAGATCCCCTAGCATTATGAGTTGGACTACGACATGGTATCCCAGGAGATCCACTAGATATTTACATTTGGTACTAGAAGACAGTATGTTGGGAGATCCCCAATTGTTATCTTTGTGTTGAGCTGTATTTTCTTTCTGCGTTTACTTTGCCTCCGTAGTAGTTGTTCCTGTCCTTTATATCCCATTTTACTTTTACTGTTGTACTTATTTATACTGTTTTTTTCTACACTATTGAACCTTAAATTTTATTTAACCTCATTTGGGCATTGACTTTCCTCGTCACTACCCGACCGAAGTTAGACTTGGCACTTATTTGAGTGCCGATGTGGTGTAGTCATGCCCTTTCTGCGCATGTTTTTCATGTGCTGATCCAGGTGCTTCTACTCATACTTATCAGACTTGAGACAAGGCGCTTGAAGGGACTCCAAGGGATATCTGCCGCATCCGTAGACTAAAGAGTCCCTCTCTACTCTCCAGTTTGTATTAGCCTTTATGTATTTTGTTTCTTTATTAGACATTCTGGAGTTAGATGCTTGTAGACATTCAAAATCTTGTTGTTATGAGATTTCGGGTTTTGTAAAATGCATTAGTCTTTGAGAGTTGATATTGTGTATGCCGAGCGGAACTTATAAATGCTATTTTATTCACTATTTTTGTTTTAAATTATTTTCTTCTACATATTGGTTATCTTCTGCATTTTTTGGCTTACCTAGTCATAGAGACTAGGTACTGTCACGATGGTTTACGCATGCGAACCGGGGTCGTGACACTGATATATACGAATATCAGAAAACTTAAAATACGAGAGGATTCTAGAGATGGTACGTCAATATTTTGTTTTCTCCTTTTATCATTATTAAGTTTGTTATGTTCTACACACAAACAAAATAAAAAGAATAAGGCAACATACAAAACGGTCGGTCGATAAGATTAATTGCATTTTGTGACAACCCAAAGGGTCGTATCATGTTTCCTTACTCTTTTTCTTCTTTCGAATCCTTGAAAACCTAATTTAGGGTTTCTTCAATTTGCGTGCGTAGTCTTGGCGCATAGCTGAAAAGCTTAAATATGAATTATATGTGAAAATTCTAAATTTTGATAATAATATGAATAAATTTGACCTTTGTCAACATTTTGGTTAAACGGACCCGGACCCATAATTTGACGGTTCCGGTGGGTCTGTAGGAAAATATGGGACTTGGGAATATGCTCGGAATTGAATTCTGAGGTCCAGAGCCCTAGAAATGAATTTTTGTGTTAAATTATTTTATGAAAATATTAAAGGGAATTTGAAATTAAATTTCACTAGAACGTATTGGTATCGGAACAGTAATTTGGTTCTAGCACCTGGCACAGGTCGTCATTTATGTGATTTAAGCACTTTCTGTGAAGTTTGGTTGAAATCGAACGTCGTTTGACGTGTTTCTAACTTAAAACTCTAAAATTGAAAGTTTTTGAAGTTTGAAGAAAAACTAGTGATTTTGAGGTTTGATTCTTCTTTTTATGACGAATAAGTCTGTAGGATATTTTTCAGGTTGTATGCATGTTTGGTTTGGAGACCTAAGGACTCGAGTGAGTTTTGAATAGTGTCGAGTTGCATTTTGAACTTAGAAGTTGCAGATTTTCAAAACTGTGCTTCAGACCTGCATGCTTTGCATATTTGAAGCTTGGCACGCAAATGCGAATGTTGTTTTGCAAATGCGAAATCAGCCAGGTCTGCTTTGGCTCGCAAATGCGAGGTATCTCCGCAAATGCGAAGTTTTGCCTTTTTTCCAGGAATCACAAATGTGACTTGTTCTTCGCAAAAGTGATGTCGCAAAAGCGAAAATACTGATCGCAAATAGGAAAGCGGGGAATTTTTGCTAGGTTCGTAATTGCGAACCCCAGTTCGCAAATCCCATATCTTAGGCTCTGCAATTTTATACTTAGTCGAATTTTCATTGTTTTCAGCATTCTTTCAAAACACAAACTCCTTGGCCGATTTTTCAAGAACAAGTTTCATTCCAAATCATTTGTAAGTCGATTTTGACTTAATTCCTTCAATCTTTAAAGTCACTGAACTTGTTTTCAACTAAAATCAAGAATTTCCATAGGTGAAATTTGGGATTTTGGGTAGAACTTAAGATTTTCTAAAATTGGGGATTTGGACTTTAATTTAAGGTCCAATTTAAAAACAAATTACATATTTGGGTTCGTGGGGGAATGGGAAATTGGGTTTTGGTTCGAACCTCGGGTTTTGACCTCGTGGGTCTGGGGACATTTTTGGACTTCTTAGGGAAAAACTTTGGGAAATTCATTGTTGTGCATTCAAATTAATTCATTTAGCATTTATTGATGTATTTAAGTAATTTGTGACTAAATTCGAGCGGTTTGGTGGTGGAATCGAGAGGTAAAGTCATAGTTGAGGCTTGAGTTGAATTCAACACATCGAGGTAAGTGTATGGTCTAACATTAGCTTGAGATAATAGGAGCTGAGTCTTGTTTGCTACTTGTTAATTGTCAAGTACGGTGTATAGGCATGGTGACGAGTATCTATACATTGGTGTCTAGCTTGACCGTGAATCCTTATATTGTGATTACCATAATTTTGTTGTAATTTCCATGCTTACTTGGCTCTTTCTATGTGTTCTAAAGAACATGTGAAAGACATTATGATCATTTAACTTCGATGAGCATTGGCTCGGTTTGTGATACAAATTGGAAAGGTATATCAGATCATTGAATTCTTTGGAGCGTTGGCTCAAGTGATAAAGTGAATTATGAAGTAAGAAATGAAAGAAAGAGAATGATTTATCGGTTTATTTCTTTACCGGAATGTTGTGCTGTTTGGTTGATTTTCTATCTTACTAGGCTAATGAAATTGTTTCTATTATTCCCTTGCCAGGATTTAACTGTTTAACTGTGTTGGCCCAACTTCACTTGAAGTTTTGAAGATTGACAAATGAACTCAATGATGGACCTGGTCTATCTGGTGTGAGACAGTATATATCAACCATTGCATATGAGATGCACATGAGGAAGATATGTCTTAAAGATCTAGTAGCAATATCTTCTAAACAAATCGAAAATATTGCATTTGGGATGAGAAGATCAGTCTTCTTATGAGAAGAGAACACAATCCTAATCTAGGATAAGGGTTAGAGTTTGCATTGGCCAAGGACTCAAAATCATCTAAGGATAAGCAATGGAGTCTCAATCAAACTCTAATTACTAAGTCAATAAATAACTGAGTTTGTTCCCTTTTATAGGTATTGCACATAAACAACAGTGAAACATAATTAAGAGCAAAAGATCAAGTCCATTTTGCAAGCAACATATGTGAGATATAAATGTGCACACCTGAAGCTACTTGAAGAAGATAGAAGAACTAGTTCCATTGTGTTTATTCTTATTGTAGCTCAATTGTAGTAGGTGTTTCTATTTGTACCTTTCAGCTTATTTAAAAGCAATTGTATTAGGTACTTTGAATATTCAAGGTAGAGTTAACTTGAAAGTGTTGCAACAGTTGAGGTTGTGTTCCACACTGGGATTAGAGTTAGTCCTTAGGTTTACAAAGAGTTTTTGTAAATGCTGTTTTGGCTTAGTGATTTTAGTGGAAGTTCGGGAAAATCCTACTGAGTAGTAGGTCGTGGTTTTTTCAACTTTTGAGCCAGGTGTTTTCCATGTAAAATCTCTATGTTCTTTATTTTATGTATTTATTATTTCGCGAACTGCAGTAGTTAGAACACTTAGAAGAACCAGGTTCTTTTAAAGCGAAAATTGGGTACCACACAAATTACCCTCCCCCCTCTTGTGTGGTATTGACGTTTATAACATCAATTGATATCCTTGAAGAGGTTCACACCTAAGGAATGATCAACATGAGTGCAACAGCTGAAAACTGGGAAGGGTAATCCACTGCTAGGCCTTCACTTTCCAATGGTCTCTACTACTCCCAGTGGAAGAATAGAATGAGAGAATCATCACCGATGGTCCTTTAGCCACAACAAAGAAGATTGCTAAAGGGTTGGATGTTCCAGAGATAATAGTTGATTGAACTACTGAAGACTTAAAGAAGTGAGAAGCGAATGCTAAGGCCAATAAGTGGCTAGTTTGTGAACTTTTTCCAGATGAGTACAGCAGGATCAGAAGTAGTAAGACGTCCAATGAAATTTGGGACACTTGGCCCATAAAGGAACACCTCAAGTGAAGAGGTCAAGAGGAACACTGTTGTATTTTCAGTATGATATTTTTACTATGAAGGATGGAGAAACCATCCAAGAGATGTATACCAGGTTTACTATACTGACAAATGAACTTGATAATTTGGAAGGGTTGAGAAGACAAGGTTGAGAAGATCGTAACTAGAGTTCTGCCAATTTCTTGGGAAAGAAAAACCACAGCTATTTAGGAATCCATGAATACGGCTACCCTAAAATTGGATGAACTGATTGGAAATTTTACTGCCTATGAATTCAGAAGGCCGACTATGTAGATGGATGCTCTAAAGAAAGAAAGAATTCTGGCTCTCAAAATCTCAGAAGGATCAGATCTTGAAGATGATGAAATTGCTATGATAACCAGGGATTTCAAAAAGTATCTTATGAGAGGAAAGGGTCATTCATGAGGAACAACCTACAACAAACCTAGTGCTCCTGAGAAGCAGACAAATGATGGTTGCTATTAGTGTGGTAAGACAGACCACATGATCAAGAATTGCCCTCATTAGGAGATTGAGTGGAAGAAAGAAAGAGTTAAATATAGAAACAGGAAGAAGGAATAGGTCCAAACAAGAAAAACAAAGGTTCAACTAAAGTTATGATTGTTGCATGGGGAGAAACCTCAGATGAAGACTGAGAAGATGAAGCTGAAGATGAGAAAGCTCTTATGGCCATCGCAGAATTAGGGGATGAACGGGAGGTAAGTATCCTATATCTTAAAGAAAAGATTAAATTTTTGTCTAAAAGAAAGGTTGGCTGAGCTATTATTGGACTTCATTGATGAGTTTGAAATAATAAACAGTGAGAAGGATATTCTTCTGTCTAGGGAATGTGTTATCCTAGAAGCAAAATGCAAAAAGGTTAGAGTCTAGAGCTGATGAGAGTGAAAACACAAATGTTGATTTGAAGAACCAGGTTTTTGCACTTGAAAATAATATCCTTGAACTCAGATCTAAAAATATTAAACTGAACTTAGGGACAGGAAAGCAAACGACTGATCAATCATTTCTCACACTAGAAGAAAATCTACGAAAAATGAAAGATGAACTGTACAAGAAAGATGAATTGATTAAGGCCCTAAAGGAAGACTCAGGAAAGGTAAAGCATGAACTAGACAGGACATGCAAATGGAACAAGACTTCTGATGCACTCTTCTAGCTGCAAGAACATCCCAACAGCAACAAGAGAGGACTTAGATTTGGGACACAAGCTCCACAATGAGACCTTAAAAACAAGTGCCTCACACTTACTGAAAATAATATCTGCACACATTGTGGTAAGACTGGCCATTACAAAAATTAATGCAATGCAAAAGAAAAGGCCATTCAAAACAACAAATCCTTTATTCAAGAAAAACACAAACTTCCTTGTTGGGCAAAAAAAATTTAATTCATCATTTTGCCCATATAAAGGGACCCAAACTAGTTTGGGCTACTAAGACTAACCCGTGATTTCATTTTGCAGGTCCAATTGAAGGGGAGTATCCAAATATGGTACATGGATAGTCGCTGCTCAAAACATATGAATGGGAACAAGGACTAGTTCCTTTCACTTGAGAACCTAAAAGGAGGTAATGTATCATTTGGAAATGGAAAGAAAGGTGAGATCATTGGGCTAGAAAGGTAGGAAAGATAGACTCTAATTCCATCGTGAATGTCTATTTGATAGATGGATTGAAATATAGCCTGATTAGTATGTCAAAACTGTGTGACAAAGGTAATCTTGTAGCTTTCACTTCTACCAAATGCTTTGTGATTAACCTTCCTACTGACAAGATTGTTTTGCGGGGAAAGAGAGTTAAAAATATTTACATTGTAAATTTGTCAACTCTCTCTGAAAATGAACTCACTTGCTTAAGTGGGCTAATTAATGATCCCCTCCTTTGGCACAAAATATTTGGTCATGCCAGTCTAAATCAATTGAACAAATTAGTCTCCAAAGACTTGGTGATAGGATTACTTAATATAAAGCTTAAGTAAAAAAGGTTTGTGAGTCATGTGCAAGGGGTAAGTAGGTAAGATTATCCTTCAGACCCAAGAAAATGGTAAGTACATCTAAGACGTTAGAACTGGTTCATATGGATCTCTGCGGTCCAATGAGAACCATGAGCAGGGGTGGAAAGAGATATGTAATGGTGCTTGTTGGTTATTATTGTAGATTTACCTTGGTGTTAGTTCTAACCTCTAAAGATGAAGCATTTGAGATGTTCACTGCTTTTGTTAGAAAAACCTAGAAACAGTTAGGAAATCAACTTGCATCTATTAGGTCTGATCATGGAACTGAATTTGAAAATGCAAAGTTTAGAGAATTTTTTAATGAAAATGGAATAAATAATAATTTCTCTGCTCTTAGGACCCCTCATAAAAATGGGGTAGTTGAAAGGAAGAATAGGACCCTTCAGGATATTGCAAGGACCATACTTCTTTCCAGTAAACTACCTCAGAGCTTCTGGGTAAAGGCTATAAACACTGCATGCTACATAATCAATAGATGCATGACTAGACCTCTTGTAGAGAAAACTCTCTATGAGTTACATAAAGGGAGAAAACCAAATTAGGGTGTTTGCTTGCAAGTGCTATGTACAATAATGGCAAAGACTCCCTATGTATGTTCGATCCCAGAAGTGATAAGGGATTTGTGATATTATTCACAAAGAAAAGCATATAAAATGTTTAATAAAAGAACTCTGTGTGTGGAAGAAAGTGTACATTTTGTATTTGATGAATCTAACATTTTTTTTGAGAGACTGAAACATTAAGATGAAGCCATTGGACTGGTGAAACAATTGACTGAAGCCAAAACACAAGTCAAAGTGGCGTAAAAGGAAGGAACAGGTGATGGAACATGTCCTTCCAATCAGGGCAACCTGACAGGGGAAACTAATCTGAGAGAAATTGAACAAATCTCTCTGAAGGAACCTGTACCTGAACCTTTTCCTCAGCAACAGAACAATGAAGAAGCATCTAGCTGGAACCAACTGGTGGGGAAATATTACAAGTACCTGAGTTATCATCCCATTGATAACATATCAATGATCCAATATCTGGGGTCAAAACTAGATCTCAACTGAAGAATATGTGTGCATTTGATGTCTTTCTGTCCATCATTGAACCAAAAAATAATGTTAAGGCTTTGCAGGATGAGCTCAATCAATTTTAGAGAAGTCAAGTCTTGTATTTGGTTCCAAGACCCAAGGATAGATCAGTCATTGGGACAAAATGGGTCTTCAGGAACAAACTACATGAAGACGGAATGATTATAAAAAAAACAAGTCAAGGCTGGTGGTTCAAGGCTACAGTCAAGAGGAAGGTATTGACTATGATGAGGCAATTGCTCCAGATTCTAGATTTGAAGCAATTAGACTCGTTATAGCCTTTGCAGCACATATGGAATTCACTCTTCATCAGATGAATGTCAAAATTGCTCTCCTAAATGGCTACCTCAAGGAAGAAGTGTTTGTGAAACAACCTATAGTATTTGAAAGTAAGGAGTGTCTTGAACATGTGTACAATCTAGATAAGGCTCTATACAGTCTCAAGCAAGCCCCAAGAGCTTGGTATGAAAGATTGTCAAAATTCCTACTGGAGCATGGGAAAAAGAGGTAATATTTACAACACATTGTTCCTAAGGGAAAAAGGTAAAGATCTTCTTTTTGTACAAATATATGGTGATGGTAGAATATTTGGGGACACTACAGATAAGCCGAGTAAGGACTTTGCAAAACCTGTGGGAAGTGAGTTACAAATGAGTATGATTGGTGAACTCAACTTCTTCTTAGGTTTCCAGATCAAACAAAGTCCAAATGGAACTATTGATCCATCAGTAGAAGTACACAAAAGAACTAATCAAAAAGTTTAAAATTGAAGAATCCAAAGAAATAGATACACCTATTGCTACTGCTACTAAGTTAGATATTGATGAACCTGGTTCATCAGTTGATTAAAAGCTATATATGGGTATGATTTGTTTACTTTTGTATGTTACTGCCAGTAGACCTGGCATTGTTTTCAGTGTAGGTCTTTGTGCTCGTTTCCAGGAAAATCCAAAAGAGTCACACTTGACACCTGTCAAAAGGATATTCAGATATTTGAAAGGCACCACTGATTTTTGACTTTGGTATCCCGAAGGTAGTAGTTTTGACTTAATTAGATATGCTATTATGGAGGTTTCCTAGTGGTTAGGAAGAGCACCTCGGGTATGGCACACTTCCTGGGTTCTTGTCTTGTATCATGGGCTACCAAAAAGCAGAATTTAGTATCTCTCTCTACTGCTGAAGCTGAATATGTTTTTGATGCTTCATGTTGTGCTCAATTGCTATGGGTTGAGCAACAACTAGTAGATTTTGGAATTGAAGTGGCGTACATACTGATATTCTGTGATAACACTAGTGTTATAAGTATGATAAGAACCCTGTTCATCAGAAAGGACTAAGCACATAGATGTTAGACACCACTTCTTAAGAGATAAATATAAGAAAGCTTTAATCTCCATAGAATTTTGTGCTACTGACAAACAAATAGCTGACATCTTCACAAAGGCACTAAGTAGAGAAAACTTTCAAAGGAACGGGTTTGAATTAGGGATAATTCAGATCAGCTAAAAGGTCCAGTTGAGAATGCACAATGAAACAAAATTAAAAAATGAAAAAGAAAACAATTTTGGTTAGGAGTTCTTAATTCATGTAAATATCTAGACTAATTCTTACTCAGTCTCATACATTAAATAGTATACTCATGTGCCATGTGTTTATATTACTCACTGATCTCTTACAAAGAATTTTATTTTTGACATTTGAGGCATAATCAAGAGAAGTTCTACTTGAAGAACCTTGTTCATCATTATATGATGATGAAAAAGTTCAGGTATGTTTCTATACTTTGCACAATTAGAAAGATAAAATTATCAATAATGAGCAAAAGTCCTTGTTACACCAAACGTCCAACAAATTGTATCCGTTGAGAAGTTGAGCCAATTTCATTAAACTAGGAGTCTAACTATAACGGGTCTCTTCCCCTAAAACTAGCAAGTTTTATTAATCACTTAGGAGACCGGAATTCTAACTTGATTGTACTCCTAATTGACCTCTGAAAAGGCTGCCATTACTTCCCTAATCATGGCCTCTCTTAAAAAACCCACCAAGTCACTCATAATCATCATGCTAATTCCCAAATTTATGATCATCTGCTTTCTTCTCTAAAAATCCCCAAAATTTCTAGAAATTCTCTACCATGACTAATCCTCAAGACAAATCCCAACACTTTATCTTCAACTCCTCCTAATGAACCCCCAAAACCCAGATTTCGTTGCCAAAAAATGTTAGCTAGAAAAATAGTTGCATCTGGACCTTTGAGAAAGTCTTGAACAAAAAATTACAGGCTAGTCAAAGGAAGGAAGTTACAACTAAAGAAAGTGACTCAAGCTCTGAATATGAGAAATTCATCCCTGCCAGTGAAAGAGAAGAACCTGGGTCTTCAGACAAAGACAAGAGTCAAGAAACCCTAGGAGAGGTAAACACTTGTTTATTATTTTCTGATATATTATAAAGTGAGGATAATAGGTTTGTTTTGGTAGGGTCTGCTAAAAATGTTGAAGAGGCTGAATCTAGTAAAATGAGAAAGAGAAAGAAGGGGAAAGTTTTAGCTATATGTAGTAGTGGAGAAGAGGGAGGTATGAAGTACGGAGAACTGGGTTAGGTGAAGCTGCTTAAGGACTGGTAAATTTGAGCGAACAACCAAATAAACCTGGTTCATCTTTGGAGGAGACTTTGGTAGATATGCTAAAGAAGGTTAAAGCCAGTTATGACCCAAAGAAACGCAAGGCCTCCTCACAAAAGACCACTGTTGCATCCAAACCAACTAAGAAGAGTAAAGTTTCATTACCTAAGTCTGATGCACCTAGGGGTAAAGCCACAAGAAGTAGGGTGAGGCAAAGTGCAGCAAAACTGCCAAAGGCACTAGAGGAGAGTAAGAAAAAGAAGAAAGAAAAAGGAAAAGCAAAAACGGTTGCAAGTTCTGAGGCTGTTGTAAAAGAAGAAGATGAAGAGATGGAACTAGTCCATCAAGAGAGAGGTATGACTGTGGAAGTTCCCACTGCCAAATTAAAGAGAACTAGGTCTTTTGCAAAGAAGCCCTCGAAGTATATACCTGTTGAATCTTCTCTAGCTAAAAGAACTATGTCGACTGCAAAGGGAAAACAAGTACAAGTTAAGGAAGAAAAGGATTAAGAGTGGAGTGATGAAGAAAGAGAAGAAGAGTCAGAACAGGAACAACACAGGTTTGACATTTTTGGCAAAAGAAAAATTCTGAAGGGTAGATTGCTCAAAGACCCAAAGGAGCCAGACATGGTAAGATTGTTGACTTCACTGGAGGCACAAGGATAGAAGGACATGGTCCTTCAGATGGATGGAAGATTGGCCGGAAAAGAATTTATTGAATTCATGGCTAATGGGACTGTGAAAAATGGGCTGGTAATCAGTATAGTGAAGGGGCTAAAGGAGAAATTTGATGCACCTAAGTTGGGCAGAATCCTGAACATTCCAAGTAAGGCCTATGATGATTACACAAGGCAAAGGTGGCCTTGTCTGGATAGTCTGCCTACTGAACTTCAAATCACTAGGAACTTCTGTGATACTAAAGAAGATGAGGAGGTGCCTGAAGCAATGGATGTTCAAAAGAGTGAGATGAGGCAAGAGCATAAAGTGCTCTTTGAATTTGTGAACAAATGCCTGCGGCCTAGATAGGAGAGAAGGCATACAGCAAACTATATGGACTTGGTCCTCATGCAGTGCTTGGTGGAAGGAAATAAGATTAACTAACATGCTCCCATTGTTAAGCTGCTAGACAGGGTGCTCAATGGTTCAAAGGCTCATGCCATCCCTTAGGGGTTTATTCTGACAGCTGTGCTGGACAAGCTGAACCTTCTCTTGAAGAAATAGGAAATGGCTTCCAGCAAAGAGCAATTTGGCATCAAGACTCTCCCGGCCTATGATTATCTCCTCAGTGTAGGCCCTGTTGAACCTAGTTCATCAGTGAAGACTCCAGTGAATAGCAAGGTCAGAGCCTTTGTTCAGGAGGTAAGGACAAAGGATGCTGAGATTGCAAGGCTTCATGTTCTAGTAGTTGAACTGGAAGAAGAGAGAAATAGGTTAAGAGCTGAACATGCAAAGGAAAAGAAAATAGTGAAGGGATGCTCTAAACTATGCTTAATCTGCTACAAACCCAACCCTCTAGCTCCTCAAAGCCTTAGGATTCCTTGTCCTATTTTGAACCAGTCTATAACCCCCCCCCCCCCTCGGTGACCCAGATTCTGGACTTTCTTTTGTTTTTGATCATGGTGGGTAATTTTTATTCTTTCTTTTTGTGGATTGTTATGTAGAAGCATTGCTTATCAATGACAATGTACATTTCTCTTGCTTCATGTTAATTCTGATCTTTATAGTTATTTTTGTCAAGTTTATTTTTGACTAATTAAAACATGCTTTCACTTGCAGTTGCCCCAGTGGCCATGAGTAATAATGAATATTCTGGTATTCACACTATTTATACAAATTTTCAATGATGCCAAAAGGGGGAAGATATTGTGCTTAAACTCTATTATCTTGACAGTGATATTTATGACCTAATTAAATCTGGTCCTTAATGATAAGTTAAAATTTTAGGTGTTGATATTTCAGCTGAGTTCCTCAAGTTTTCTAATAAGTAAAAGCACAGAGTTTGTCATCACCAAAAAGGAGGAATTTGCTGGCCCAAGTTCAGTTGATGTTTAAAGATTGACAAATGAATTCAGCGATGGACCTGGTCCATTTCGTGTGACACAATATATATCAACTACTGCATATGAGATGCACGTGAGGAATGTCGTAAAGGTCTAGCAGCAATTTCTTCTGAACAAATTGAAAAGATTGCATTACAGATAAGGAGAATAGTGTTCTTTTGATAAGATAAAATAATCCTAATCTAGGATAAGGGTCAGAGTTTGCATTGGCCAAGGACTCAAAATCGTCTAATAACTGAGTTTGTTCTCCAAGATTTTCACCACCACTTTCAGCGGTGCTTCATCAAAGGACCCTCAGGACTTCGTATGCAGCTGTCACGAGGTCATTCGGACCATGGGGATAGTAGAGACCAATGGAGTCGATTTTTGCACCTTCAGGCTTGTAGGATCCGCCTAGACTTGGTGGAGGGATTATTGCCTATCTAGACCAGTAGGGTTACCAGCCTTGACATGGGATCAGTTCGCGAAGTTATGTTTGGAGATGTTTCTCCCCATCACTCAGTAGGAGGCACTTCGCAGACAGTTTGAGCGCCTCCAGCAGGGCTCTATGTCAGTTATGCAGTATGATATGCAGTTTATTGATCTCGTACATCATGCTATTGTGATACTCCGCACCGAGAGAGAGAGGGTGTGGAGGTTTGTGGATGGGTCGGTTCAGCCGATCCGTGTTCATATGGCCATGAGCGCCGGGAGTGAGATTACCTTTCAGGAGGCGGCGGATGCGCCCGCCGGATAGAGATGAACTTTATCAGGGAGGTTGTCAGGGGTCTGATAAGAGGCCTCGACATTCTGGAAGATTCAATGGTACCTCATCGGGAGTTAGGGATTCACATGACAGAGGCCATCCCCCAAGGCCTTTCCAGTTAGCCCTCCAGGCTTCTCATGGTACTTCACGCGGTCGCAGTTTTCAATCATAGTATTCCACCCAGCAGCCGCTTCAACATTATCAGCAACCGAGGGCTTGCTTCTCTTGCGGTGATCTGAGGCATGTTGCCAAGTATTGCCCTTGAGCTTCCAACATTTCATAGCACCAGGGTCTGCATCCCATGATTCAGGCAGTAGACGATCCACAGGCCGCCCAGCCAGCTAGAGGCAGGGGTAGAGGCCATAAAGGTGGAGGTAGGGAGCGTAGAGGTGTAGCTCAGACCGCCAGAGGCAGAGGTCAGCTCACAGCAGATCATCCTATAGATACAGTTCAGGGAGTAGGGGGTGACCCTCATTGCTATGCTTTGCCGGCCAGGCTGGAGTTTGAGTCATCAGACGCTGTGATCACAGGTACCATTCTGATTTGCATTAGAGATTTTTCAGTGCTATTTGACCATGGATCTATGTATTCCCATATATCATCCTATTTTGCACCCCATTTGATCATGCCTAGTGAGACTTTGGGTATTCCTGTATATGTTTCCACTCCAGTTGGTGATTCCATTGTGGTCGACCGAGTGCATCGTTCTTGTGTGGTGGTATTTGAGGGTCTTCAGACCCATGCCAACTTATTGCTCTTAGAGGTGGTGGAATTTGATGTTATATTGAGGATGGATTAGTTGTCCCTGTGACTTTGGCCTTGCCAGGATTTCCCCATTTAGAATGAAGAGGGATTTTAGATCCTCCAACCCGCAGTGCGATATTGTATGCGAAAGCTTGACACATGGCAAAGAGAGGAGTGCTTAGCTCAAATGGCATATGATCGCGACTCCAGCACATAGGTTCCTTCCATTGCTTCTGTTCCTATTGTTCCGGAGCTTCCCCAATTTTTTTCCATTAGACCTATCGGGCATGCCTCCTAACAGGAATATCAATCTTCGCGTTGATCTGGCGCCGGGCACTCAGCCTATTTCCGTTTCATCGTATCGCATGTCCCCGCCAGAGTTGAGAGAACTAAAGGAATATTTTCAAGATTTTCTTGATAAGGGTTTCGTTAGGCCCAGAGTTTTACCTTATGGTGCACCAACGTTATTGCGAAGAAGAAGGAAGTTCAACGAGGATGTGTTTCGATCAACTTCAGATCACCGGGGTGTTTTTCAAGGATAGATTCGGGATTTGGTTACCACCAGTTGAGGATTAGAGCATTCAGTGTCCTTAAGATAGTTTTTCCGCACCGGGATTGATTTTGCCCATGGGATCAGGATCTCCTACGGTTTATATTGTTTCTTCTTGGGTTGGGCTTGGCGCAGTGTTGATGCAGAGTGACAGGGTCATGGTATATGTTTCAAGGCAGTTGAAGATCCACGAGAAGAATTATCCAGTTCATGACTTAGAGTTGGCAGCAATTGTTCATACTTTGAGGATCTGGAGACATTATTTGTATGGCGTGATGTGTAAGGTGCACACGGATCACGAGAGCCTTTAGTAGTGTTCAAGCAGAAAGAGTTGAATCTGAGATAGCGGAGGTGGTTGAAGTTGTTGAAAGACTATGATGTTCCACCCTATACCACCCAGGGAAGGCCAATGTGGTGCATTGAGGAGATAGTCCGCCAGCATGGGTAGTCTTGCCTATATTCCGGTCAGCCAAAGACCGCTTGCCTGGGATGTTCAGGCCTTGGCCAATAGATTTGTGAGATTGGATATTTCTGAGCCCAGCAGAGTGTTAGCCTTCACGGTTTCTCGCTTGTCATTGATGGAGCGTATCCGGGAGTAGTAGTTTGACGATCCCCATTTGTGTGTCCTGAGAGACATGGTGCAGCAGGGAGGTGCCAAGGAGATGACTTTGGGAGATGATGGCATATTAAGTTTTTGGGGGACGAGTCTGTGTGCCCAATGTTGATGGTATTCGAGAGGCGACCTTAGCGGAGGGCCACAGTTCTTGATATTCTATTCACCCGGGCGCCGCGAAGATGTATCGGGATTTGAACCAGCATTATTGGTAGCGTAGAATGAAGAAAGAAATTGTTGCATATGTGACTCGTTGTTTAAATTGTCAGCAGGTTAAATACGAGCATCAGAGGCCCGGTGGGTTATTTAGAGGATTGAGCTTCCCGAGTGGAAGTGGGAGAGAATCACCATGGATTTTGTTACTGGCCTTCCGATGACTCGGAAGAAGTATGATGCTATATGCGTTATTGTTGATAGGCTGACTAAGTCAGCGCATTTCATCCCAGTTGCCACCACCTATTCATCTGAGAGATATGCTCAGATTTATATCATGGAGATCGTGCGCCTTCATGGGGTGCCTATACCTATTATTTTGAACCGGGGTTCGCGGTTTACCTCGCATTTTTGGAGAGCGTTGCAGCTTGAGTTGGGCACCCAAGTCCAGTTGAGTACAATATTTCAGCCCCAGACGAACGCCCAGTCCGATAGGACTATTCAGATTCTTGAGGATATGCTTCAAGCCTGCTTTATTGATTTTAGAGGCTCGTGGGACCAGTTCTTGTTGTTAGCAGATTTTGCCTACAACAACAGGTACCAGTCTAGTGTTCAGATTGCCCCATATGAGGCATGGTATGGTAGGCGGTGTCGGTCCCTAATTGTATGGTTTGAGCCGGGAGAGGCTCGGTTATTGGGTACAGATTTGGTGCAGGAGGCCTTGGATAAGGTGAAGATCATTCAGGATAGACTTCGATTAGCTAAGTCTAGGCAGAAGAGTTTTGCAGATCGTAAGGTCAAGGATGTTGCTTTCATGGTTAGTGAGCGGGTATCGCTCCGTGTATCGCCTATGAAGGGCGTGATGAGGTTCGGGAAGAAGGGCAAGCTCAACCCTACGTATATTGGCCCTAATTGAGATTCTTGACCGTGTGGGGAATGTGGCTTATTGACTTGCATTGACGCCTAGCTTGTCAGCTGTGCAACCGAATTTTCATGTATCCATGCTTCGAAAGTATCACGGTGATCCCGCCCACGTGTTACATTTCAGTACTGTCCAATTGGACAAGGATCTGTCATAAGGGGAGGAGCTGGTGGCTATTTTAGACTGGCAGGTTTGACAATTGAGGTCGTGGAGTTTTCCTCCAGTGCGTGTTTAGTGGAGAGGTCAGCCTTCTAAGGCATCGACATGGGAGTTCGAGTCTGATATGCGGAGTCGTTATCCCTATCTATTCCCCGACTCAGGTACTTCCTTCTTTTGTTCGTTCGAGGACGAACAGTTATTTTAGAAGTGGAGGATGTGACGACCAAGGGTCATCACCGTAATTCTCCCTTTCCTTGCGCTTCTAAGACCTTCAAAACCTCCTATTTGGTTGCCTCTATTTGCGTGCGCAGTCCGGGCGTGAAGCCGGGAAATTTTTATGTGAAAATATTTGAATTCTATGTTAAAAACTCTAAATTTGGATAATAAGTTGACTTTGATCAACATTTTGGGTAAACAGACCCGGACCCGTGATGTGATGGTCTCGAAGGGTCCGTAAGGAAATTTGGGACCCGGGCGTATTCCTGGAATCGAAATCCGAGGTCCCAGGCCCGAGTATGGAGCTTTTTTGTGAAATTGTTTTATCAATATGCTTATAGAAAATGAAAACAGAAATTGATCAAAATAATGGTATCGGGCTCGTATTTTGGTTCCGACGCCCGGTACAAGTCTTAAAAGGGCGTTAAGCGCTATCTGTAAAGTTTGGTGTAAAACGGACGTCGTTTGACGCATTTCAGACTAAAGGTGGAAAGTTTGAAAGTTTTGAACATAGAAATGAAAATCATGTGTTTGGAGATTTGATCCTGTGTAAATGATGTTATTATAGCGATTGGATCGCACGAGTAAGTTCATAGGATGTTCCTAAGTTAGTGTGCATTTTTGGTTAGGAGCCCCGAGGGCTCGGGTGAGTTTTGAGTGAGGTCCGGGAGGTATTAGGCTTAAAAAAAACAGGTTCAGGTATTGCAGACACCAGCACGGCTGCGGCCATTTCTGTGCGGTCTGTGCTGGAGCCACGCGGCCGCGAGGCACTTCTGTGCGGTCCGCGTGGCTGAGTTTGAGGCCAGGAGATTTTGGCATGACCAGTGCCGCCGCACACCAAGTGAGTGCGGTCCGCGCTGGGAGGGTTCAGAGGGACCCGACTTTTCCCTCACTCGGTGCGGCCGCAGCACATTTTTGTGCCGTCTACGCCAGGCCCTCAGAAAGGTATATAAGTTCGAAACTTCAGCCATTTTTTCCACTTTTCAAAAGCTCAAAACCTAAGGAACGATTTTTTCAAACAACTTTTCTTCTCCAAATCGATTGGTAAGTGATTTCTAACTTAACTTTTCTACTCCTTAACATCTTTTAACATAATTTCAACTTCAATCAAAGGTTTTCCCAACGGGGAATTTGGGGTTTTGGGGTAGAACCTAGGTTTTTATAAAATTGGGGATTTGGACCTCAATTTGGGGTTCAATTTCAAAATAAATTGCATATATGAACTCGTGGGGGAATGAGTAACTCGGTTTTGGTTCGAAACTCGAGTTTTGACCACGTGGGCTCGGGGGCATTGTGGGAATTTTCGGGTAAATTTTGGAAATTTCATTCTTAAGCATTCGAACTGATTTAACTAGAATTTGTTGATACATTTGACTAAATTATGATTAGATATTGTTGGTTTGGGGTTGAATTCTAGAGGAAAGGCGATTGTTGAGCTTTGAGTTGCTATTTTCGGACTCGAGGTAAGTGTTCGATCTAACTTTGGTTTGAGGGAATTGGAGTAGGTTGTTATTTGCTCTGTGCTATATGGGGTCGGTGTATAGGTATGGTGACGGTTACCTATGCGCCCGAGTCAAGCATGACAAGTGATATCATATTTGCTATTAAATATTTGCGAATTAAATGAAAAATTATGATAATTACTTGTTACAAGAACCATGAAGATAAAGTTGAGAATTTAATGAACTATGAAATGTAGTTGAGAGGCAAATTAGTTAAGGAAGGAGTTATGGTATTTTCCCTTGCCGGGATTTGTTGTTGAATCGTTTCCCTTGCCGGGACTTTTTGTAGAGTTGTTCTTCCCTTGTCGGGATATTTTGGTTTGTTAGTTGTACACTTGCCGTGTTGAACTGTAATATTGATGTGCTTCCCTATCGGGATCTTCTTCGAAGGGATTGTTAGAGTTATTCAATTGTAGTACATATTGGGATCGTATGGCACGCCGACCACGAGATATTATGATTGGGATCGTGTGGCACGCCGACCACGAGATATTATGATTGGGATCGTGTGGCACGCCGACCACAAGATATTATTATGGGATCATGTGGCACGCCGCTCACCTATTGTTATTGGCCTGAGATGCCGGTGACATTGTGCACAGAGAATACGGGACCGTGTGGCGCGCCGCCCACTGTAGATGTGTGTAACCATTGATCTACTCCATACTATTGATTGGGTGAGGATGAGTAATAAAGTACAATGGGTGATGTCGTACACTGTGATGGGTTATCTTGGTGAGGATGAGAGTAAAAACATGATGGGTGGTGCTGTGCAACGTTTGTTTTACTGGTCTTTCTCTTATTGGTGTTTGCTATACTGTTTCCATTCCCTTGTTGTTGATGATTAGATAATTGAACTGCTATACCCCCAGTATATCCCCTCCCCATCATCTGTTTAGATTTTTGTTATTTTCTGTTAATGTACATTCATCTGTACAAGTTGATTATGGTAGGTCCGGTTTAGCCTCGTCACTACCTCGCCGGGGTTAGGCCGGGCACATACCAGCACATGGGGTCGATTGTACTGATACTACGCTTTTGTGCCTTTTGTGCACAGGTCAGGGCACAACCTGCGGACCGCAGCTATAGTTCGGGAGTGATCTTTTAGTCTAGAGGCTCTGAGGTAGTTCACTGGCGTTCGCGGGCCCCGAGTGTTTTCTATCTTTTATACTTTGTTTGTATTTTATTAAACCAGACATATGATGTATTTTTTCAGACTATTGATTCATTACTCTTAGTCGTCCGTGAGTAGTGACACCAGATACTCGATAGAGACATGTTGTTAGTTTCCGCATTTTGTTTTCGCTATTGTTTTTAAAACACTTCCGCATGTTTTAATTAATTATTTTAGTATTTATCTTGTTTTACATTTAAGTTTTGTAAAAATGATTATAAAGGTTGGCTTGCCTAACTTCGACGGTAGGCGCCATCACGACTCCCGATGGTGGAAAAAATCTGTTTAATTGTATTCCCTTGCCGGGATTCCTATCATTATTTGTTTAGTTCCTAGTCCCTTATTCGTGATTGTTGTTTGGGTGAGGAAGAGTGATAAAGCACGAAGGGTGATGCCGTGTACTGTTTGATATTATGGGGAAAGAGTGTAAAACACGAAGGGTGATGTCGTGCCATGCGATATGCCATTACGTAAAGATATACATTGAAATATATATTGTGAGAAAACAGAGTAAAAGCACGAGGGGTGATGCTGCGTACATGATTTACTGATACGATCGATTTGATGAGGACGAGAGTAAAAGCACGAAGGGTGATGCCGTGCAATTTTGTGGTTTTTGATTCTGGTTGGGATTTTGGTTTTGTTGTTTCCATTTTTGATCGAGAATTCCTATTTGTAACTGTTGGCTTCCCACGGGGTGTTCCCCTTTCCTCTATTGACTTTTTATGCCCCGTAATTTTTTTCCTTTGTATATATATATATATATATATATATATATATATATATATATATATATATATATATATTTGAACTGCACATGTTTATCTGGTAGTCTGGTCCTAGCCTCGTCACTACTTCGTCGAGGTTAGGCTAGGCACTCACAAACATATGGGGTCGGTTGTGCTGATACTACACTATGTGCTATTTTGCACAGATCCAGGCTTTGGACAGCAACAGCAGTAGATCGGGATCAGGCCTTCAGTCTAGAGAGACATTCCGAGATAGCCTTGCAGGCGTCCGGGGACCCGACATCTCCTTTACCTTGCTTTTCAGTTTGTTATCTCTTGTACTTCGAGACAAACATTCATAACTTCAATTAGACATTGTATTTAGTAAAATCTTAGAAGTTCGTGAGTATGTGACACCAGGTTTTTGGTAGAGGATTATATTGAACTTCCGCAGTTATATTCAGTTTTCTTTACTTTTATGTCTTCCGCTTTATTATTTGTATTCCGATTTTTCCTGTTATCATTATAAATTGTGAAAAAGGTAATTAAATTTGGCTTGCTAGCTCATCTTAGTAGGCGTCATCACGACCCCGAAGATGGAAAATCCAAATCGTGACACTTTCACTAGCCAAAATGTATAGAAAATATGTATATAAAACACATATTTACTAAAATTATACATTTCCTCTACTATTATTTTAGGGAGCGATTTAAAATATATAATTCTAAGAGAATATAGTTGGTAAATGCATTATATGGTGATTTGTATATTTGGCTATCACATGTAATTATTTAGGGCCGCTGCGCAGGAAAAAGAAAACCCCCCAAATAGTTTATGCAATTAAATTATTTAAAAAGTAACTGCAGGCAGTGGCGAAACTAAGTAGAAGAAAGGAGGAGGTTCAATCTTTGTTAAAAAATTATAACGTGCAAATAGGTTTAAGATGAACTATTAGTTATATGAAAATTGTTGATTAGTACCCCTAACATGAAAATTATTAATTTGTTAGTGTAGGGGTAAAGATGTTTCAAAAGTAAATTTTTTACTCTGCCGCTTGTGACATCAAGTAATTTTTCAAAAAAATTTTGACGTCATATAAATGAAATAAAGTATCCAAAGCAAAGTAATACCGCCACTTGGGTGAATTATTTTCTCGTCGATTTGACTTGCTAGTTGAAAATCAGGATTAGGATGACATTAACAAAGACTTTTTTTTTAAAAAAAATTAATAATAAATTAATAATAATCTATACTATATAAAAAGTACGAAGGCTTTAGCTAAATGTTGTTTGCCTTTTTTTGCCTTTAAAATAATTTTTTTATTGGACAAAATTATAATTATAGTTTAATTATTTATCTAATATTTAGGACTTTAAGATAAGGTAAATTTTATTTATTAAATATTTTTCCATTAAGGTATCTAGAAACTCCTAATATTTAAGAATTTAAGTTGAGTACAATTTTATTTACAAAGGTTTTTCCTTATTAAAATCGTGTAACTATTTTCCTCAAGTGTAACTCTTTCGTGTTTACAAGTTTTTAACACTTTTGGAATTATAACAATGGACTTCTGCAAGTTTCTGCCTTCGTTTTAATTTTTGCAGGAATCATTAGCATGTTTTCAATATTAATCCAGTTTTTTACATGTGCACTACGAGTTTAAGTTGACTTACAAATTTGCTATTTGTAATATAAATAGTTTAATCATTAATGATGGACATGTAAGCTTTATTTTGTGTCAGATATTTTACCATTCAAATTATGTTTACAACATAAAAACTTTAAAACTAACTAACATTTTGCTATCAATCTTTATTTATTTGGATTATTTGGAGGGGGTTCTAATAATTAGAAATTTAAAATCGAATAAAATTTAAACTTATATAACATATTTTCTTCTCTGAATTTCATAAAATAATCTTTAGTCAAATTCATATCCAAAGAAGAAAATAAAAAATTTAAATTCAATTCCTTATTTATCATGATCTAATAGTAATAATGAATATTGAATATCACAAAACTAAGTTACACACATTTATATAAATTTTCTTTGGGTCAACGAATGACCGAGAATATGAAGATATATTATCTTCTCCTGTGGATGAAAAAATCAATCCAAATTATTATATCATCAGTCTAAATGAGAAAAATGGGTTTGGATATAATGACGAACAAGGAAACCAAAAATAACAAAGTCAACAAAGAATAAGCAAAAAAATTATTGTTTGAATATAATTACGTTCGCCTTTTTACCTTTTATATGTTGATTCATACAGGACTAAATTATTATTTAGGTTATTTTTCTAATATTTAAGAAATTGGAATCATAATATCTGGAGTCTTAACATTTTAAAAATAGATTGGTCATTAATGCTTTCTATATTTTAACTAAGTAAAAACTACTAATATGTAGCAACTCAAAATATACATAAAATCCTAGCCCAATATTTTAAACTTTATAAATATTTCTGAAATATACTACTTACCAAGTTGCCCTATTTATACCAACCACTCGATTTTCTCTTCCTCTTCTATTTTCATAATGCTTATGAATATTCTTTATAATGTTTTGTGATGCAAAGTTAGAATAGTCCCTAATTTTAGTGACATAAAGGTTAAGCCTCAAGGTCTTTAAAAATATATCCTTCCCAAATCCATGAAAGAAAATAGTGAATAAGAAGATTTGTTGAAAAGAGAATTAACTAACATAACCCTTAAGTTACATGATAATCTTATTATCATTACTAATCTGGAACTTATAGTAAAATAATTCAGAATTTAAACGAGAGATAAAGAGACGTGGTCAACAAGAGTTAATAACACTAATAATTCTGCAAATACGATGATCCAAAGAAAATTATTAAATGGATATTTTATCCTTTAAAAATAGCTTTTTATTGGGTAAAATTAATAACTAAAGTTAACTATATAAAATTTTAGACGATTTCATACTAAAATATGAATAAAGATAAATAATTAAGTTGTTAGAACTAGCAGTAAAATAAATTCATTTTACTTCTTTTAAAGCTATTCATATATGAAAAAGAAAATCAAGTTGATAAAACTCATATGGTATATAAACTTCTTTTATACGAAAAATATTGGCGTTAAGAGAAATTAGAGATAGAGCAGACTTGAAACGATAAGGATAAAACATTAGAAAACATAACATTCTAAATGAATTAGTAATTTTTCTTCATTCATTATAAAGAATGGCAACTCCTTATATTTTTTATACATTGCTTTTTACAAATATTAACTCAACACTGGTGGAGGCAAACGAGAAAAACAATAATAACAAGGCATTTGAGTACTTACGTGGTCGCAGATTACTTTTTCTAATTTTCATTTTACAACTCAAACACATTATGTTGTATATATAAGAAATATAGAAAGTGATTTTTTCAAAATCATTTATTCATGAATATAAAATACTTGACAAAGCGCGGACTAATAATAATAATAATAGTAATAAAGGAAGCGCGCAATAAATGGAGGAAACCCAATTGTTCCTTCAACCATTTATAACAAGGGGCCAACTGCCAACTCTCTCTTCAACTCATATACGTACGCTTTTTCTCATACATACGCACTCCCAATCTTTCCCCAACTCTCAACCGCATTCTGTTGGGCACTTCTAATCATACCTTCGGCGTTTTCACATGCACCACCAAATTACTAATCAACTCTTTCGGCTGCTATATGCTGACTTCCTCGTAAATGCTAAGCCTCCGTAAACAAGAGTGTACTATTTTACTTCACTCGTTTTGACTGTCAAATTTTAAATAAATATTTAATTTTTTAACTATTTTGGTCAGTTAAATTTTCTAGCATCTTGTAATCATATAAACCTGTTTTTAGTTTGTAAATTGTGCGTAATAAGTGATACAACATCCTGCTCATATCATGTGTCCTTAAAGTTTTTGCTTACCCTTTTAAAAATATATATATTTAATAGTCTTAATTAAGTACTCCCCACCTGGTGAGAGTATACTGGATAGTTGTTGTTGTTGTAGTCTTAATTATAAGAATTTTGTTATTTAGGATTGTTAATTACAAGCAACTTGGCTTCATATAAGCGGAGCTATAGTTACAATTTGCAAAATTATGCGTAATAAAATGATACATCATGTTAATCATATCACGTGTCTTTTGAAATTTTCGTATGCCCTTAAAAGATGTTTAATAGTCTTAATTATAAGTTTATGTGGTTAAAATCGGCCACTCGATTTTATTTATTTACCGAGACCAGCGTGAAGGATCGAAGATCGATCCCGTAATAGATCGAACTGAGGCACGAGGACAAGACATCGAGTTCGAGATTCGAAGTACCAGTCAAGATTATGGCCGGTAGTAATTAAGACCGAATGAGACAAACATCGAGCAAGATCAAAGGTAGCGTAATAACATAAATGTGAGATATTAGTTACTGGTCGAAGATCATGGCGGAAATCTCAGAACGGATCAAACTAAAGACCGTTAATTAGCTAATCATGGAATTTCCTTTTATAGCTAGAGCTATACCATAATTGAAATTCCTCTACTGTATAAAGTGGAGTTCCAATCATTTGTAAGGACTTGGAATCTGACATTGTTCTAACGTATCAAAGCAATATAATACTTTCTCATTAGCTCATAATCTTGTTCATCATCTTGTTATATTTTTAACTATTCTTCCACCAATCAGTTTGAGGTTACTCAAGTTCGAGGGCTGAATTCCATTCAAACACTGGTTTGCTTTATCATATTGTCAATTTTCATTATTAATCTTGATGTTCTAAACGTCAATATCACAAAAAAGCGAGGGTGATTTGTGTGGTACATAATTTTTTGATCTAGAAGAACCTGGTTCTTCTAAGTGTTCTAACTACTACTGTTGCTGAATTAAAAGTATAGACAATAAATAACACAGAGATTTTTACGTGGAAAACACCTGGCTCAAAAGGTGGAAAAACCACGACCTACTACTCTGTAGGATTTTTCCAAACACCCATTTAAATCAATGAGCCAAAACAGCATTTACAAAACTCTTATAAACCTAAGGATTAACTCTAACCCAATGTGGCACGCAACCTTATCTATTGCGACACTTTAAAGTTAAATCTAACTTGAATACTCAAAGTACCTAATACAATTGCTTCTATGAAAGCTGAAAAGGTATAATTTTAAACTACCTACTACTATTGAACTAGAATAAAAATAAATACAATGGGACAGGTTCTTCTATATCGTTCAAATAGCTTCAGGAGTGCACATTTAAATCTCGCATAAATTGTTTGCAAAATTGTCTTGCTCTTTTGCGCCCAATTTAGTTTAACTTCTGCGTATGTGCAGTCCTGCAAAAGAGAAAAATCATAGTTATTTAATGAGTTAGTAATTAGTGTTTGATTGAGACTAAATTGCTGATCCTTCATCGAATTTGAGTCCTAGAACAATACAAACTCCAACCCTTATCCTTGATCAGGATAAAGTTCTCTTCACACAAGGAGACTTCATCTCCTTATTCTTTATGCATCCTTTTTGATTAGTTCAAATGATATTGCTGCTTAATCCTTGAGACTTATCTTCTTCATGTGAATCTCACATGTATAAGTAGACAACCACTGTGTCTCACAATGATGGACCATGTGATGACCGGGCCGATCGTTTATGGAATTACGCCCTGATCCCCCTTTAACTATTTTTCCTAATTTCATTTCTGCTATTTTGCTTTGTCGAAACTTTCGGTATTGAGCTTCGGAGAGTTTTGGGACAGTTAGTCCCTAAATGAGATCTTAGGTGTTGGAAAGTGGTCCGTAGTCGGAACAGTATGAAGACAAACTCAGAATGGAAATTCGATGGTTCTGTTAGCTCCGTTAGGTAATTTTGGGGTTGGGAGCATGTTCGGAATGTATTTTGGAGGTCCGTAACTCATTTAGGCTTGAAATGCCGAAGTTTGAATTTTTGAAGTTTTTGGTCCGATAGTGATTTTTTGATCTGAAGGTCGGAATGTGATTCTGGAAGTTACAGTAGCTTCGTCATGTCATTTGGGATGTGTGTGCATAATTTCCGGTCATTCGGACTTGTTTTGCTTAGAGTTTTTAGTCAAAGGCGTGTTTTGATGAAATTTGAAGTTCTTAGGCTTGAATCATAGATTAATTCGAGTTTTTGGTGTTGTTTTAGGTATTTTAAGGGTTGGTGCAAGTTGAAATGATGTTATGGGATGTGTGCGTGGGTTTGGTTGAGGTCCCGAGGTCTCGAGTGTGTTTCAGATGCTCAGCGAGGCATATTTGGTGTTGAGAAGTAGTTGCACTAGCTAAAGAAATTTGGCTTAAGGTATTTTCGCTTCTGCAGCTCGGGAACCGCAGAAGCGGCCGGATCATTGGAGAAGCAAGTTGGGCTCATCCTTCAGAAACCACAGAAGTGGATCCGCTTCTGCGAGATAGGAACTGCAGAAGATGTAATTTGGATTTTAAAAGAAGTCGCAGAAGCGGCCAAAGTTTCGCATAAGCGGGACCGCAGAAGCGGAAACCACTAGTCAGAAGTATCAATTTCGAGGCTTGAGTTTCAAAAGTTGGAAAAATCAATTGAGAGCTCGGAAGAGATAAATTCTGGGTGGGTTTTGAAGAGAAGATCATTGGGTAAAGTTTCCTTTATCCCTTTTAGATGTATTCCATTAATATATAGTTAAATCCATCATCTAATTTTCAATGTAGGATCAAAATTGAGGAAAACATCTTAGACCAAACTATTGAGTTTTGAGTGGGCATTTGACCTCTGATTTGGGAGATATTGATATGGTTAGATTCGCGAGTGTATGAGGGTTCTGAAAATGTAAAACTTAACTGATTCCAAGACATTGGCCAAAGGGGCATTTTGGTTATTTTACCTATTTTTGCGCCTTAGCTTTAAATCTAATAGTGGAATAAGTTGCTCGCAATGTTATTTACGATATGTAATTGAGTTGAATAGATTTGGGCCATTTGGAGTTGGATAGTCGTGGCAAAAGTTGATTTCGAGTTGATTTTGGAGCCGATTCGAGGTAAGTGGCTTGTCTAACCTTGTGTGGGGGATCCTTCCCCTGAGGACATGATAGTGATATTTGAATGCCTTGTAAGTGAGGTGACGAGCTCGTACTTGAGCTAATTATTAAAAATTCATTTTTATTTGAAGCATTTAAATTGAGTTCTCTTGCTTATTTGATTATTATAAATGCAAATTAACATGTAATAGTTAGAGAAGCATGCTTAGATGAATTAAACTGCCTATTGGTTAAAGTTGCCTAAATTGTACTACGTGAAGCATGTTAGTCTAGAATTATCTATTTGCTTGTGTTTTTGTACTTAATTCTGAATATCCTTTGGTTTTGGTTGCTTATTTACATTGGGACTACGGATGTCGGATTCTGGTAGCTCCCCCCACTCCCTTGTTTGGTTTCTTTGGGACTACGAGTTAGATTCCCTGTAGATCCCCCCGCATATTTACTTTGGAACTGCGGGTTAGATTCCCAATAGATCCCTCTTCACATTGATAGTTGGACTACGGGACGGTATCCCGGGAGATCCTCTGTATATATATATATATATATATATATATATATATATATATATATATATATATATATATATATATATGACGGACTACGGGACGGTATTCCGGGAGATCCACAGGACAGTTGAGAAAGGACTACAGGATGGTATCCTGGGAGATCCTCATTTGGTAACTTGATATTGAGCTGTACTTTTCTGTGTTTACCTTGTTCATTATTATTCCGTTGTTTCCTTATAAATCCTGCCTTATTTCATTGATGTTCATATTATTTCCATCTGCTTTCATGCTGTACATGCTTATTATATTGTTACCTCAATAGGGCACTGACCTTCCTCGTCACTACCCGATCGAGGTTAGGCTTGGCACTTACTGAGTACTGTTGTGGTGTACTCACGCCTCTTCTTTTCATGTGCAGATCTAGGTACCTCCACTCAAGCGCACTATCAGTGAGACAGGGAGAGCTACAAAGGCTTGAGGTATATCTGCCACGTCCACAGACCGAAGAGTCTCCTCTTTATTCTATCTTGTAGCGTTTAGACTTCTGTCATACTGTGATATAGACTATTATGGAGTTTAGAGTTCTTATTGTATTTTTTATTAGCTTGTGTTGCCCGTGAGTTTTCGGGTCCTGGGATAAATTTGTAGACTTCCGCATTATTAAGTTACATATTCCAAGTGGCACTTATATACATTCTGTTCTTCTAGCTGTTTAGTTTTTATTATTTAAATTCTGTTGTTATGTCGTTTCTCCGCAATGTTAGGATTACCTAGTCATAAGGACTAGGTGTCGTCACGACATATTCACAGAGCGCGAACTGGGGTCGTGACAAGTTGGTATCAGAGCTCTAGGTTCATAGGAGTCACGGAACACATGCTGATTTATTAGAGTCTTACTGATCGGTATGGAGATGTTTGTGCTTATCTACGAGAGGCTGTGAAACTATTTAGGAAAAATCTTCACTTGGTTGAATTCCTTGTCGTGTTATATTTTGACATCAGTACTAAAACTTCTGTCTTCTATTCTCTCACAGATGGTGAGGACACTTACTACTCCGGATGATCAGGCACCTGCGCCCCATGCTGTAGCTGTCAGAGGCCAGGGCCAGGGCAGAGGCCGTGGACGCGCACGTGGTGAATCCAGAGAAAGTGCGCGAGGTGCCGCTGAGGTACCACCAGCAAATCTAGTGGAGTTCATGCACCTGACATGCCTACAGCTACTACTACTACTCCAGCCCATTAGAAGACATTAGTTAAGTTCATGTCTATGTACACCACCTTGGCTTAGGCGGGGTTGTTTCCCCTTGCTGCAGCCACATCCCATGCCAGGGGAGAAGCCCAGACTCCCACAACCCACACTCCTGAACAAAAAGTGCATATAGAGAAGGTCCCAAAGATCATTCATGTACACCCTGTAGCACCAGTTGAGCCCGGGGATGGTCAGCTGTTTCAGAGGACGATTAACTGAGGCTTGAGAGGTTTAAGAAATATAAGTCTCATGTGTTCATCAGTTTAACATCAGAGGATGCCTTGGGATTTGTACAGGAGTGTCACCGTATTCTTCGCACCATGGGTATAGTAGAGTCCATTAGGGTTTCCTTTATTGCAATTCAGCTTCAGGGAGCTGCCTATGATTGGTGCCACACTATGAGATAGATAGTTCGGGCGAGGCTGCTTCACTAACTTGAACAAGTTCTCAGATATGTATATGAGAGAATTTGTTACCCAGAGCCTTAGAGACTCATGGCGCGCAAAGTTTGAGCATTTGCGCCAGGATGCTATGACAGTTTCAAAGTATGTCATTTGTTACACCAGATTGGCTAGGCATGCACCAGCCTTAGTTGCTACTATCCGTGAGAGGGTTTGCTAGTTTATTAAGAGTCTTATTCCATCAATCAGATCTAGCATGGGTCGAGAGTTGGAGATGGACATTCCATATCAGCAGGTAGTGAGCATTGTTAGGAGGATGGAGGGTATTCTTGCTAGGGAGCGAGAGGAGAGAGAGGACAAAAGGTCTCAAGAGTCGGGCCACTACTTTGTTGCTCGTACCCTAGCAGCAGGTCGACATGGTAGGGGTTATATCGGTCGCCCCGTTCATTCAGCTCTTCCAGCAGCAAACTGTGCTCCAGCTCCTCCTAGACCTCAAGAGCCTTACTATGCACCTCTAGATTCTAGCGTGCCTCCTGCGCGGGGTGCTTTCAGAGTTCAGTCTAGTAGGCCTGGCCCTAGCCAGTCATAGCCACCACGTCTCCTCAGAGCTTGTTTCGAGTCTGGCGATACAAGCCATATGGTTAGGGAATTCCCCAGACTTGGTAGGGGTGCATCTTCACACACTGCTCAGCCACAGTGTGCTCCTCGGAGTTCTTAGGCCATGATCACAGCTCCAGCTGCTACCCCGTCTGCCCAACCAGCTAGGGGAGGAGGTCGAGAAGGTAGAGGTCGCCCACGAGAGAGACTCTATGACAGATATTATACTATTCCTACTCATACGACGTTGTTGCCTCTGATTCTATCATCAAAGGTATTATACTGGTTAGTCACAGAGATGCATCAGTTCTATTCGATCCAAGCTTCACCATTCTTATGTGTCTTCTTATTTTTCTCTGCATTTGGGCATAGCTCGAGATTCATTGAGTTCCCCTCTGTATGTTTCTACTCCTATAGGAGATTCTCTTGTTCTGAACCGCGTTTATCGGTTGTGTTTGGTTACTATTCATGGTTTTGAGACAAGAGAGGATCTATTATTACTCATTTTGGATGACTTTGATATTATTTTGGGCATGCAATGGTTGCCGCCCTATCATGCTATTCTTGATTTTCACACCAAGACCATGATGCTGGCTATGCCAGGTATTCCGCGTATTGAGTGGAGTGGTACTTTATATCACACTCCTAGTAGAGTTATCTCTTTTATTAAAGCCTAGCGTATGGTTGAGAAAAGGTACGCCCAGTATTTAGCTTATGTGAGAGATGTCAGTCTGGATACCCCTCTGTTGATTCTACCCCATTGGTACATGATTATCCTAATGTGTTTCCAGCTGATCTTTCGGGTATGCCATTTGATAGAGACATTGATTTTGGAATTAACTTGTTGCCGGGTACTCATCCCATTTCCACTCCTCCGTACCGTATGGCTCCTCTTGAGTTGAAGATTCAGTTACAGTAATTGCTTGATAATGGTTTTATTTGACTCAGTATTTCTCCGTAGGGTGCTCCTGTCTTGTTTATGAAGAAAAAGGATGGTTCTATGCGCATGTGTATCGATTATCGTTAGTTGAACAAAGTTATAGTGAAGAACCATTATCCTTTGCCTTGTATTGATGATATATTTGACTAGCTTCAGGTCACACAGGTGCTTTTTAAGATTGATTTGTGGTCAGGTTATCACCAATTAAAGATTCGTGAGTCGAATATCCCGAAGACTTCCTTCAGGACTCGGTATGGTCATTACGAGTTCCTTGTTATGTCGTTTGGGCTAACTAATGCCCCAGCATCATTTATGCATTTGATGCATAGTGTATTCACGCCCAAACTCGACTCTTTTGTCATTGTTTTCATAGATGATATTCTTGTATACTCCCGGAGAGGGGATGATTATGAGCAGAACCTGAGGACCGTGCTTTAGACCCTGAGAGAGAAGAAGTTATATGCAAAGTTCTCAAAATGTGAGTTTTGGTAGAGTTATATGGCATTCTTGGGCCACATGGTATCGAGTGAAGGCATTCGGGTGGATCCGAAGAAGGTGGAAGCCATGCAAAGTTGGCCCATGCCCTCCTTCGCTATTGAGATTTGCAGTTTTCTTGGCTTGGCGGGTTATTACCGTCATTTTGTGGAGGAATTTTCATCGATTGCAGACCCTATGACTAGATTCATGCAGAAGGGTGCTCCCTTTCGGTAGACAGAGGAGTGTGAGGCAAGATTTCAGAATCTCAAGAATGCTTTGACTACAGCACCTATTTTGATATTGCCCACTGGTTCGGCATCCTATATAGTTTATTGTAATGACTCACGGGTTGGCATTGGAGCAGTGTTGATGTAGGATTGTAGGGTGATTGCCAATGCATCCAGACAGTTGAAGATACATGAGAAGAATTACCCTGACCCCAATCTTGAGTTAGTTGCTATTGTTCATGCCTTGAAAATATGGCGTCATTATTTGTATCGTGTGACTTGTGAGATTTTCATTGTTCATCGGAGTTTGCAGCACTTGTTCAAGCAAAAAGATCTAAACTTGCACCAGAGGAGATGGTTGGAGTTGGTAAAGGATTATGATATTACTATTCTTTATCACTCGGGCAAGGCCAACGTGGTAATCGATGCCTTGAGTCGCCGGGCGGAGAGTTTAGGGAGTTTGTCCTATTTACCAGCTTCAAAGAGGCCTATGGCGATGGATGTTCAGGCCTCAGCCAACCAGTTTGTGAGGTTGGATCTTTCGGAGCCCAATTGGGTTCTAGCCTGTGTGATTTCCCGGTCTTCCTTGTTCGATCGTATCAGGGAGCGACAGTATGATGACCCTTATTTACTTGTCCTCAGGGACACGGTTCAGTATGGCAATGCCGGGATGTGACCATTAGAGATGACAGGGTATTGAGGATGCAGGGTCAGATCTTTGTACCTAATATTGATGATATTCGGGAGTTGATACTGGCAGAGGCTTATAGTTCACGATATTCCATCCATTCGGCTTCCGCGAAGATGTATCAAGACTTGAGACAACCCTATTGGTGGAGGCGGATGAAGAAGGACATAGAGGGTTTTGTAGCTAGATTCCTCAAATGTCAGAAGATGAAGGTTGAGCACCAGAGACCAGGTAATTTGCTTCAGCAGATGGAGATTTTGGAGTGGAAATGGGAGAGGATCATGGATTTTGTAGTTGCTCTCACGCAGACTACGAAGAAATTCAATGCCATTTGGGTTGTTCTAGATCGGCTAACCAAGTATGCACACTTCATTCCTGTGTGTATGACTTATTCATCAGAGCGGTTGGTAGAGATTTTATATCAGGGAGATTGTTCGTCTGCACGACATTCCAGTTTCTATTATTTCAGACATAGGTAGTTAGTTTACATTGCAGTTCTGGAGAGCCGTTTTGCAAGAGTTGGGTACTCAGGTGGTGACGAGCAGAACATTTCACCCCAGACGGACGGACAGTCCAAGCGTACCATTCAGATTCTTGAGGATATGCTATGTGCGTGCGTGATTGAGTTTGGAGGTTCTTGGGATCAATTCTTGCCATTGGTAGACTTCGCTAACAATAATTGTTATCAGTCCAGCATTCAGATGGCGTCGTATGAGGCTTTATATGGTAGGAGATGCATATCTCCGGTGGGTTGATTTGAGCCGGCTGAGGCGAGACTATTGGGAACAGATTTAGTTCAAGATGCGATGGATAAGGTTAAGGTGATTCAGGACAGACTCCGTACAGCGCAGTCTAGACAAAAGAGTTACGTAGACTGGAAGGCTCATGATGTTCCTCTATGGTTACTGAGAGGGTTCTGCTTCAGGTTTTGCCTATGGAAGGCGTCATGATATTTGGGAAGAAAGGGAAGTTCATTCCGAGATTTATTAGTCCTTTTGAGATTTTGAGGCGAATCGGAAAGGTTGCTTATGATCTTGCCTTACCTCCCAGTTTGACCGGGGTTCATCCGATATTTCATGTTTCGATGCTCTGGAGGTATCACGGTGATCCGTCGCACATGTTGGATTTCACTTCAGTCTAGTTGGAAAAGAATCTATCATATGTTGAGGAGCCAGTGGATATATTGAATAGGCAAGTCAGAAAGTTGAGGTCAAAGAACATTGCTTCAGTAAAGGTACAGTGGTGGGTCAGGTCGGCCAAGGAGGCGACTTGGGAGACCGGGCGGATATGCACAACTGATACCCTCATTTTTTCACTTCTTTAGGTATGTTCTCTATGCTCGTTCGAGGACGAATGAATGTTTAAGTGTAGGAGGATGTGATGACCCGGCAGGTCGTTTTTGGAATATACACCCCGACCCAGTATTGAGTTTTGGAGATTTGGGTTACTTAGTCCCTAATGAGAGCTTAAGTGTTGGAAAGTGGCTTGTAGTCGAAATAGTGTGAAGACGACCTCAAAATGGAAATTCGATGGTTCTGTGAGTTGTGTTAGGTGATTTTGGGGGTGGGATCATGTTCGGAATGTATTTTGGAGGTCCATAGCTCATTCAGGCTTGAAATGCCGAAGTTTGGATTTTTGAAGTTTTCGGTCCGATAGTGAGTTTTTGATCTAAGGATCGGAATGGGATTACGGAAGTTCCAATAGCTTTTTCATGTCATTTGGGATGTGTGTGCAAAATTTCAGGTCATTCGAACGTCTTTGGTTTAGGTTTTTGATCGAAGCGTGTTTTTATGAAATTTGATGTTGTCAGGCTTGAATCATCTATTAATTTGAGTATTCGGTGTTGTTTTAGGTGTTTTATGGGTTGGTGCAAATTCGAATGATGTTATGAAACGTATGTGTGGGTTTGGTTGAGGCCCAGAGGCCTCAGATGTGTTTCGGATGCTCAACGAGTCATTGTTGGTGTTGAGAAGTAGTTGCAGTAGTTGAAGGAATTTAGCTTCTGGTATTTTTCCTTCTGAGGCTTGGGAACCGTAGAAGCGGAGCTGCATAAGCAACTGGATCATCGCAGAAGTGAGTTGGGCTCATCCTTCAGGAACCGCAGAAGCGGTAGGAATTCCGCAGAAGCAGATCTGCTTCTGCGAGATGGGTACCGCAGAAGCGGTAATTTGGATTTTAAAAAAAGTTGCAGAAGTGGCCAAAGTTCCACCTAAGCGGGATCGTAGAAGCGGAAACCACTGGTCAGAAGTATCAATTTTCGAGGGTTAAGTTTCAAAAGTTAGAAAAATCAATTAAGAGCTCGAGAGAGGGCGATTCTGAGTGGGTTTTGAAGACAAGATCATTGGGTTTTGAAGACAAGATCACTGGGTTTCCTTAATCCTTTTTAGTTGTATTCCATCAATATATAGTTAAATCCATCATCTAATTTCTAATTTCGGATCAAAATAGGGGGGAAACTTCTTAGACCAAACTATTGTGTTTTGAGTGGGAATTTAACCTCCGATTTGGGAGATTTTTATATAATTAGACTCGTGAGAGTACGAGAGTTCTGAAAATGTGAAAATTAACCGATTCCGTGATGTTGGTCTAAGGGACTTTTTGGCCATATTACCTATTTTCGCGCCTTAGCTTTAAATTTAATAGTGGAATCAGTTGCTTGCTATTTTATTATGATATGTATTTGGATTGAATAGATTTGGGCCATTTGGAGTCGGATACCCGTGGAAAAAGTGTGATTTCGAGTTGATTTTGGAGCTGATTCGAGGTAAGTGGTTTGCCTAACCTTTTGTGGGGGATCCTTCCCCTTAGGACATGATATTGATATTTGAATACCTTGGACGTGAGGTAAAAAGCACATACTTGAGTTAATTATTGAAAATCCGTTTTTACTTGAAGTATTTAAATTACGTTTTCTAGCTTATTTGATTATTCTGAATGCAAGTTTAACCTGTAATAGTTAGAGAACCATGCATAGTTGAATTAAACTACCTATTTGTTCAAGTTGCCTAAATTTTACTACGTGAAGCCTATTAGGCTAGAACTACCTGTTTGCTTGTATGTTTGTACTTAAGTTCTGAATATCCGTTGGTTGTGGTTGCGTGTTTACAATGGGACTACAGATATGGGATTCTTGTAACTCCCCCCTAGTTTTTTACTTTTGGACTACTGGTTCGATTCCCAATAGATCCCTTTTCACTTTTACTTTGGGACTGCAGGTTAGATTCCTGATAGATCCCCCTGCACATTGATAGTTGGACTACGGGACGGTATCCCAGAGATCCTTCGGATATATATATGATGGACTATAGGACGGTATCCCAGGAGATCCACAGGACAATTGAGAAAGGACTACAAGATGGTATCCTTGGAGATCCTCATCTGGTAACTTGATCTTGAGCTGTACTTTTCTGTGTTTACCTTATTTCATTGTTGTTCATATCATTTCCATCTGCTTTCATACTGTACATACTTATTATATTGTTAATCTCAGTAGGGCCCTGACCTTCCTCGTCACTACCCGACCGAGGTTAGGCTTGGCACTTACTAAGAACCCCTATGGCCTAATCACGCCTCTTCTGCACATGATTTTCACGTGCAGATCCAGGTACCTCCACTCAAGTGCACTATCAGTAAAACAGGAAGAGCTACGATGACTTGATGTATATCTGCCATGTCCGCAGACCGAATAGTCTCCTTCTTATTCTATCTTGTAGCGCTTAGACTTCTATCGTGCTTTCATATAGACTGTTATGGAGCTTAGAGTTCTTATTGAGGTACAGTTGTAGACTTCCATATTATTGAGTTTTATATGCCAAGCGACACTTATATGCATCTTTTTCTTCTAGCTGTTTAGTTTTAATTATTAAAAATCTTCAATTATGTCATTTTTCTGCAATGTTAGGCTTACCTAATCATAGGGACTAGGTGTCATCACGACATATTCACGAAGGGCGAACTAGGGTCGTGACAGACCTAGTCCATGACTGAGTTCATTTGTCAATCTTCAAAACTTCATCTAAAGTTAGGCCAACAAATTCCCCCTTTTTGATGATGTCAAACTCTGTGCTTTTACTGATCATAGAACCTATGTAACTCCGCTTAATTATCAATACTGTAACTTAGAAATCTCAACTTATCATTAAGGATCAGGTTTAATCAGGTTATAACTATCACTTTATTTCAGAATACAAAGTAAAGTGCAATTTCTCTTCCCCTTTTTGGCATCATCGTAAAATTTCATATAATGTGAATCCCAGATTTTAACCATTACTCATGGCCACTGGGGAAACTGCAAGTAAAAACATGGTTCAGTTAATCAATAATCAACTTGACAAAAATTAACTATTAAGATCAGAATCGTCATACAACAAGAGAAAAATCAAATTGTCATTGATTAGGAAATGTTTCTACGAACCAGACCACAAAAAGAAAGAAAAACATCCAACCAAAAGCAACAAAAACAAAGAACAGTACCGAATCTGGGTCATCGGGGGGGGGGGGGGGGGTTCTAGACTGGTTCAAAGATAGGAACTGAAAAAAAACCTAAGGCTCGGAGGAACAATAGGGTTGGGATTGGTGAAGTTTGAGCATAGTCTAAAGCATCCTTTCACTCTTTTCCTTTTCCTTTGCTAGCTCAGCTTTAAGGCCGATTCTCTAATTTTCCAGTTCAGCAACACGATACTGGAGCCTAGAAATTTCAGCATCTTTTGTTCCACATTCTTGAACCAAGTCCCTAACCTTTCTATTTATAGGAGTCTTCATAGATGAACAGGTTCAACTGCGGCTACACTACGGAGATAATCAGAAGCCTGCAGAGTTTTGATACAAAAATGCTCATTGCTGGAAGCCATCTCCCATTTTTTTGAAGGAAGTAGCATGGGCCTTGGAGCCATTGATGGCCCTATCCAACAGATTGACAATGAAAGTAGGCCATTTAATCTGCACTCATCTCACAAGGCATTCCATAAGAACCAAGTCCATGTAGTTGGTAGTATGCCTTCTATCTTGTCTGGACAGCAAGCATTTGTTCACAAACTCAAATAGACAGTAGAATTAGGAGATGACAACTTGCTTTTCTTTGTTGGATTGACAGGAGTTGGAGCCTTCTGAGAAAAAGACTTGCGCTTCATTGGATCATAGCTGGCCCTAACCTTCTTCAGGATGTCAGCTAAGGTTTCTTCAATAGATGAACCATGTTCATCTTGTTCATCAATCCAATGAACAAGACCTTCAACAGCCTCCCCGATGCCACTTCCCCCTGACTTGTTGCCACTCTCCTCTGCACCTCCACAGATTGCAAGAAATTTTCCTTTATTTTTCTTTCCCCTTTTACTAGACTCACCCCCCTTTACATCTTTCGCAATACCAACCAACAAAAACCTTTATCCGCCTTTTCTACCACATTAGAGAATACAAGACAAGTATTTACCTTACCAGGGGATTCTTGATTATTGTCAATGTCAGAAGACCCATGTTCTTCTCTTTCGATGGCAGAGATAAATGCTTCAGACTTAGAAATTGAGTTAGATTCTTTAGCAGGGCTCTCTTTCTCTCAACTTTTCATTTAGAGCTTTTGTCAGAGAACCAGAAGCTACTAACTTTTCTTACCAACATTTTCTGCCGGCAAAACCTAGGTTTTGGGGTTTAACTAGGGGTGTAGATGAGGACGTATTAGGAGATACTGGTGGGAGAGTGCCTGGATTATCTTGAGGGTTTGTCATGGTAAAGTATTTATAGAAAATTTTGGGAATTTTGGAGAGAAGAAAGATGATTAAAATTTGGGAGAGATTAATGACAGATATGGACTAAAGAGGAGGATGTGGAGTGCATTTAAAGAAGGTTGTGATTAAATGCAGTAACGACAGCCTTTTTGCAGTAGCCAATCAGGAGTCTAATCACTTTAGAATTCAGTCTATTAGTGATTAATATGCAACGCTAGTTATTAGGAAAGAATCCTGTTTTCCTTAGAGTTCTATGAGAATGAAACTGGTGTAATGCCCAACGAATATAATTTTTGGGAGTTTGGTGAAAATAGGACTGCTGCTCATGATTGGAAAATTAATCTTTGTAATTGTGCAAAGTATAGAAATATACCTGAACTTTCTCATGAGCATAAACTGATAAACCAGGTTCATAGGAGTATACTGAATAGAGTATGAGACTGAGTAAGAATTTGTCTAGATATTTACACAAAGTCAGAACTTCTAACCAAAAATTTTTTTTCATTGCATTTGAACTAGACCTTTTAGGCGATCTTAATCATCCCTAATTTCAACTTGTTCCTCTCAAAGTTTTCCCTACTTAGTGCTTGAGTGATGATGTCGACTATTTGTTTATCAGTAGCACAAAATTTTACTGAGATTAATCCTTTCTCATAGTTATCTCTTAAGAAGTGGTGTCTAAAATCTATGTGCTTGGTCCTTTTATAATGAACATGGTTCTTTGTCATACTTATAACACTAGTGTTATTACAGAATATGGGTATACATCCTATTTCAATTCCAAAATCTACCAGCTATTATTTGATCCATAACAATTGAGCACAACAAGAAGCAGCAACAACATATTTAAGGCTGTCTTTTTCGCGGTTCCGAACCGGAACCGGACCGGAACCGCGGTTCTGGCGGTTCTACCGGTTTCGGCGGTTCCAGTTCCGCGGTTCCGGTTCCGGTGGTTCCCCGGAACCGTGATGGGGCGGTTCCACCCGTTGGAACCGCGAAACCGGAACCGCCAGAACCGGAACCGAAACCGGAACCGAAATCGGAACCGGACCGGTTCAAGCGGTTCCAAACGGTTCCATCCGGTTCCAAACGGTTCCGCAACAGTCCGATTTTTAAAAAAAAATTCAAATTTCCAAACGGCTCTTTTTCAAAATTAGCCGTTTGGAATTTTCAAAAATAGCCATTTGGCCCCCAAACTTTAATTTAATCCCAAACTTTATATAATTACACAATTTCCCATTTCTCAACTATAAATACCCCCTCATTCTTTCATTTTAATTCACCAATTCATCAATATCTCTCAATCTCTCTCAAGCTCTCTTTCAATCTTTCTAGTGCATATGCTTAATTTATTGTTGCAAATTCGTGAAACATTGTGAAGTTGTTGAATTGAAGTTTTCAAGTGTTCAATTTCAACGATTTTCAATTTTCAAGAAGTTGTTCGTCAATCCGGTAAACTCGTTTCAACTCTTACGTGCTAAGAATATTTTTATGTGTTGTTATTTTGCTTAATTGTAATTATTATGGCATTTTCATTGAAAAATATGTTCGGAAAAAGAAAATCTAAAACCGGTGAAAGTAGTCGCCAAAATACTACCCCTCCCCGGCTCCCCGACCTAGAAAAGATAAACAAGTTCAAAGTAGTAGCCAACCTAGAAATACTAATGAAGCCTTCGGAATCCTTGATAGTGATCACACATGTTTTCAATTTAGCGATGTTGATTTTCTACATGATGTAGCAGTTGGTGATAGAATAGACGATGATATTATGAATATTCTTTATCCTAATGCACCTATCTTAGAGGGAAATGAGGTTGATGATGATGACGAAACCCAAGCTCCGGTAGATTTAGATGATACACCTACTAGTCCTGCTACTAATGAACCGGAACACCCACCCACACAAACTCCCACTTTTAGTAGACAACCTCCTAAACGTTCAGAAACTTCATCAGTTTGGCAATTTATTATTCAACTAAGAGAACAAAATAAGGCTAAGTGTAAATTTTGTGGGAAATTACTTGTGCATAGGTATACTGGAGATCGTAGCGGCACAGGTAGTTTAGTTAAACATATAAAATTACACCCTAGCGATAAGGCTAGATATTTCCAATTGAAAGCGCAACAAGAGGGGAGGACAAGTCCTGATTCTACAGTTAACCCAAGTACTGGTTCAAATCTAGTTCAACCAGGAATAAACACAGTCATCGGAGGTATATTGTATTACGATCCAAATAAGGATCGTAAAGAATTAGCTAAAATGATTACTGTTATGTGTTTGCCTTATTCTTTTGCTTCTAATCCTGCTTGGATTCATTATATTAGAAGAGTATTTAATCCTACGTATAAAGGTTGGCATCGCGCCACAGTTAAGGCCGACATTTATAAATACAAGCATGAATATGAACAATACTTGCGTTATTTATTTACCCATATAAGTAATCGTATGTCTATTACAACAGATATTGGTAGAATTAATAATGATTGTGATTATCTAACCGTAACCAGTCATTGGATAGACGAAGACTGGACAATGCAAAAACGCATTATTGCATATAGAATAATTAATTCACGGCACACGGGTAAGTTTATTGCTAACACTGTTTCAGATGTAGGTAGATATTTTTGTTTTAGTGATAAAATAATGTCAATTTCCATGGATAACGCTAGTAGCAACACTAGTGCAATAGGTATTTTAACTAGAACACTTAATCCTGCTTTTACTAATATTTTCCATGTTAGATGTATATGTCATATTTATCGTTTAATTGTTGGTGATGGTATGAGAATTTTAAACATAGAAATTGAAAAGGTTAAATTCGCTCTTAATTGGCTTTTTTATTCTAACCGTAGAAGTAGACTAAGAGAATATTTTAAAAAATGTGACGAATATGGCCTTAGAGAAAGAAAGGTTCCTAAACCGCGCAGAAAGAAGGAACTTTGGGATAGCTGAATCACAACCAGAAATAGATGAGTGCTATGAAGAAATGCTAGCGGAACTTGCTCAGGAAACATCTTCACCCGGAAGTGGTGATGAACAAGCTTCATTTCCACCAACGCCAACACAACCACCTCCAAACCTTGAAGGTTTTTGTTAGAAATAATACATAAACTATGATGTAACTTGTACATTGGCATGTCTTCTTTTAGTTTTTTTCCTTTTAATGGTGGTATTAGTACCATGTTGTGCTCATTCCATTGGGGGAAGGAAGAATAAAAAAAGATATTCCATTTTGGTCAATAAATATGCTCTTTATCATATCTTTAAATATCTTTTGTCTCAATATTTCTTTGTCTTTAATTCTATATCAATCCTTGAATATTTATATAACATACAATATATAACATACAACACAATATACTAATGACAATATTCTTTTATCAATATATACTACTTATATACAATTTTACTAACTACTAACTACAAGTCTACAACACAATATACACTATTTATATACAATATATACTACTTAAAATACAATATATACTACTTTATACAAAATATACACTACTTATACACAATATATACTAATTAACAAACACAATATATATTATACTAATAACATAGTACACCATATAAAATATATTCTACAATATACTAATGACTACTATACAAGATATTGATTTTAAAAAACAAAAATCAGAACCACCGGGAACCGCCAGAACCGCGGTTCCGGAACCGCCAGAACCGGAACCGGACGGTTCCGGAACCGTATGGTAGCGGTTCTGGCTCCGGAACTGCCAGAACCGGAACCGCCAGAACCGCAGAACCGGAACCGCCAGAACCGGAACCGCAGACCCAAATAGACCCAAAACCGGAACCGGATACAGCCTTAAACATATTCGGTTCAGTAGTAGATATGGCTACTGAATTTTGCTTTTTGGTAGCCCATGACACAAGACATGAACCAAGGAAGTGTTCCATACCTGAGGTGCTCTTCCTATTCACTAAGGAACTTGTATAATCAGCATCAACATATCCTAATTGATTGAAATTACTACCTTTTGGATAAGAAAGACACAAAGCTGTGGTGCCTTTTAAATATCTCAATATCCTCTTGACAGCAGTCAAGTAAGACTCTTTTGGATTTTCCTAAAAACGAGCATAAAGCCCTACACTGAAAACAATATCAGGTCTTCTGGGAGTACGATACAAGAGTGAACCAATCATACCCCTATACATTTTCTGATCAGCTGATGAACCAGGTTCATATATATCTAATTTAGTGGTTGTTGCAATAGGTGTATCTATTTCTTTAGAGTCTACCATTTTAAACTTTTTCATTTGTTCTTTTGTATACTTATGCTGATGGATTATGGTTCCCTTTGGACTTTTTTTGATCTGCAAGCCTAAGAAGAAGTTACCTGCAAGCCTAAGAAGAAGTTAAGTCCACCCACCATGCTCATTTCAAACTCACTCCCTATTAGATTTGCAAAGTCCTTACTCAACCTATCAGTAGTGGCCCCAAATATTATGTCATTAACATATTTCATAACAAGGAGGTCTTTACCTTTTTCCCTTAAGAACAAGTTACTGTCAATTTTACCTCTTTTGTAACCATTCTCAGTAGGAATTTTGATAGCCGTTCATACCAGTCTCTTGGGGCCTGCTTTAGCCCATATAGAGCTTTGTCTATCTTGTACACATGCTCAGGACATTCTTTACTTTCAAATCCTGCAAGTTGTTTTACAAACATTACTTCCTTTAGGTAGCTATTCAGGAAGGCACTTTTGACATCCATCTGATGAAGAATGAATTCCATGTGTGCTGCAAAGACTATGAGGAGTCTGATTGCCTCTAGTCTTACAACTGGAGCAAATGTCTCATAGGCTTTCCTCTTGGTTGTAGCCTTGAACCACCATCCTTGGCTTGTTTCTTGTAACTATTCCTTCTTCATCATGTTGGTTCTTGAAAACCCATTTTGTGCCAATGACTGATTTGTCCTTGGGTATTAGAACTAGATGCCAGGCTTGACTTATTTCAAATTGGTTGAGTTAATCCTACATAGCATTGACCCAATCTGCATCCTCATTTTAGGTCATCAAGTGAAAATAACTAGTCCTTGTTCCCAATCATATGTTTTGAGTAGCCACTATCCATATACCATATTTGACTCCTCTCTTTCTCTTGGACCTGCAAAAAAGAAATCAGGGGTTAGTCTTAGGTACCCAAACTAATTTAGGTTCCTTTCTATAGGCAAAAGGATAAATCAGATTCATTCTTTCCCAACCAGGTAGCTTGTGTTTCTCTTGAACAAAATCTTTGTTCTTTTTACAAGCCCTTTCTTTTACATTGCATTCATTTTTGTAATAGTCAGTCTTGCCACAATGTGTGCAGATTTTATTCTCAGGAAGTGTGAGGTACTTGCTTTTAAGGTCCCATTTTGGAGCTTGAGTCCCATAACCAAGTCCTCTTTTGTTGCTAGTGTGATTCTCTTGCAACCAAGAAAATGCATGAAAAGCCTTGTTCCACTTGCAAGTTCTGTCTAGTTCATGTTTCACTTCTCCTAGATCTTCTTTTAGGACATTGATCAATTCATCTTTCTTATACAACTCATCTTTCAATTTTCTTAAATTTTCTTCTAGAGTGAGATATAAGTAATCAGCTTTCTTTTTTCCTGTTCCTAGTTTCAGTTTTAAATTCTCAGATCTAAGTTCTAGGACACATATCAAGTTCAAGAACTTGGTTTTCAACTCAGCATTTTTATAGTCACTCTTATCACCCCTAGACTCTGGACTCTTGCATTTTTTATTTTAAAATTACACACTCCCTAGACAAAACTTCCTTCTCGTTATTAACTATTTCAGACTCATGAATGAAGTCTAATAATAGCTCAGCCAACCTTTCTTTCGACAAAAATGTAATCTTGTCTTTGAGATCCAGAATACTTACCTCTTGCTCATCATCTGATTTTCTGATGGCCATAAGAGCTTGCTCTTTTTCAGCTTCATCTTCTGAGTCTTCATATGAGGTTTCTCCCCCAAGAAGCAACCATAGCCTTTGTTGAACCTTTGTTCTTTTTTGGTTGAACTTGTTCCTTCGTTCAACCCTTTCTTTCTTCCACTCAATTTCCCATTGAGGACAACTCTTGATCATGTAATAAGTCTTACCACACTTATAGCAAACCTCATTGGTCGGTTTCTCAGTAGCTCTTGACTTGTTAAAGGTTGTACTTCTTGATGAACCCTTTCCTCTCATCAGGTACTTTTTGAAATCTCTAGTGATCATAGCCCTCTCATCATCTTCCAGATCTTAACCTTCAAAAATTCTGAGAGCTAGGCTACTCTCCTTCTTGGGTGTGTCCATTTTCATGGTTTAGCTTCTTAGTTCATAAGCAGTAAGATTTCCAATCAGTTCATCTAGTCTGAAAGTAGCCATATTCTCTGATTCCTGAATAGCAGTGATTTTGCTTTCCCAAGCAACTGGAGAACTCTTTGTCAAGATTTTCTCAACATTGTCTTCTTCAAGAATAATCCTTCCAAGAGGCTTAAGTTCATTTGTCAGTACAGTGAACCTGGTATAAATCTCTTGGATAGTTCTCCATCCTTTATAGTAAAATTCTCATTTTGAGAATACAGCAGTGTTCATCTGGATCTTTTCACTTGAGGTGTTCCTTCATGAGCTACTTGAAAAGTGTCTCATATCTCCTTAGCAGAAGCACATCTTTGGATCCTATTGTTCTCATCTGGACCTAGTCCACATACAAGCAATTTCTTGGCCTTAGCATTTTTCACATACTTCCTCAGGTCTTCAGTAGTGCAGTCAGCCCTTGTCTTTGGCACATCCACTCCTTCCTCATTCTTTTTTGTGGTTGCTAAAGGATCATCAGCGATTATGTCCCAGAGTTCATAGTATTCTCTTATGATATGATCCCTCATACTGTACTTCCACTAAGACTAGTATTGTCCATTGAATAGTGGAGGCCTACCTTTCCCAGTTCCCAAGTGGAGCACTCATGTTGATCATTTCCTAAGGTGTTAGCCTCTTCAAGGATGACCCACTCTCATGCCAATTGATCTCCAAACGTCAATACCACACAAGAGTGAGGGTGATTTGTGTGGTACCTAATTTTTTGATCTTGAAGAACCTGGTTCTTCTAGGTGTTCTAACTACTACTGTTGCGGAATTAAAAGTACAAACAATAAAGAACACAAAGATTTTGACGTGGAAAACAACAGGCTCAAAAGGTGGAAAAACCACGACCTACTACTCTGTAGGATTTTTCCAAACACCCATTTAAATCAATGAGCCAAAACAGCATTTACAAAACTCTTATAAACCTAAGGATTAACTCTAACCCAATGTGGCACGCAACCTTATCTATTGCGACACTTTAAAGTTAAATCTAACTTGAATACTCAAAGTACCTAATATAACTTCTTCTATAAAAGCTATAAAGGTACAATTATAAACCACCTACTACAATTGAACTAGAATAAGAATAAACACGATGGAACTAGTTCTTCTATCTCGTTCAAATAGCTTCAGGAGTGCACACTTAAATCTCGCATAAATTGCTTGCAAAATTGCCTTGCTATTTTGCTCTCAATTTAGTTTAACTTCAGCATATGTGCAATCCTGTAAAATAGAACTATCACATTTATTTAATGAGTTAGTAATTAGAGTTTGATTGAGAATCAATTGATGATCCTTCATCGAATTTGAGTCCTAGAACCATACAAACTCCAAACCTTATCCTTGATCTGGATTAAGTTCTCTTCACATAAGGAGACTTCATCTCCTTATCCTTTATGCAACCTTTTCGATCAGTTCATAAGATATTGTTTCTTGACCCTTGAGACTTATCTTCTTCACGTGCATCTCACATGTATAAGTAGATAACCACTGTGTCTCACATGATGGACCTAGTCCATGACTGAGTTCATTTGTCAATATTTAAAACCTCATTTGAACTTGGTCCAACAAATCTTCATATTCACCAAATAGTATTAGGTGAAATCACTAGTCCTTAAAACTACATTATAAGTTTAATTATTATCCAATTTTTAGGGTAAATAGTTCGGTGCCCACCGTGGGGCAAAAGATAATACTAATTGTTTGGTATTGATTCTCCTAACACACACTGCTTTACGCTTGTTCTTGTAAATGTCGTTCTTTCAGGAATCAATATATCAAACCCTCAAGTAGCACCCACTCACACAGACAACGACATTTGTATTCAAGGCAAGAATGAAAATATAGCAGCCCAAGGGAATGGAGTACCCCCATTCAGTCACGCTGGAGTTTCGGTTGTGGACCCAATCGACATCAGCTCCCATAATGCCATTAATGAGAATTTGGGTATCGGTCCTGAAGATAGCGTCCTTAGAGATGCTTGAACAACCGATCAGAATTCACAGAGTGGTGAATAGAGCGGGATTAGCCTTTGAATGATATTCAAAATGTTGCAGACTCAACATGCTGCAATAGCATAGCTCCAAAATCAAAATCGAGCACCAAGTAGGATCGAACCTGAGCCCCTGTAGAAGTTGTTCATAGAGCCGAACCACTTTCGGAGAGGCCGAATGAGAATGAATTATGGACCGACCCCACAATTATGAAGATGCTCGAAGAACTCACAAAACGGATCAAATTGAGGGAGAAAAAGATTGAGGAAAATGATAAAAGGGTATAAGCGTACAACACCCGAGTTGATCCAATTCCGGGGGCTCCACCGATATTGGAAGGACTAGATTCTAAAAAGTTCTTGCAAAGACCCTTCTACCTAGTGTGGATCCAAAGCCAATCCCCAAGAAGTTCCATATGCCCGAGATTCCCAAGTATAACGCGACGACCAATTTGAATGAACACATTACCTCGTATATGTGCACCTTCAAAAGAAATGACTTGGAAGATGATTAAATTGGATCTGTACTGCTGAAGAAGTTGGGGGAGACTCTATTGAATGGTGCCTTAATATGGTATCATAACTTACCCCATAATTCTATTAATTTGTTTGTTATGCTTGTACATTCTTTTGTTAAGGCATACACCGGAGCTGTTAAAGTTGCAACGGGGAAGTCGAACCTTTTCAAGGTAAGGAGAAAAGATAACAAGATGCTCAAAAAATTTGTATCTCGGTTCCAAGCAGAGAGAATGAATTTGCCTCCAGTCACTGATGACTGGGTTGTTCAACCTTTCACTCAAGGTCTCAACACTCGGAGTTCCATAGCTTCACAGCAGTTGAAGCAAAGTTTAATCGAGTACCCAGCTATCACTTGGGCCGATGTCCATAATCGACGTCAGTCGAAGATTAAGGTCAAAGATGATCAAATAGGGACGGGGTCCGTTTATCTAGCAGGCCTATGGATAAGATCAAAAGGGACATCGATCAAGAGCCAATGTAAAATAGAGATCTGTATCAACGGTGCAACGAAGATCGTAGAGGGAGTAGGTCTGAGCGAAGCTTCGCACGAAATGAGGAGGAATGATTGATGTCAAAATTCACGAGGGCTTGATGCTAAGGAAGATCACGTTAAATATCCAAAATCCAAATGATGGTACGACCCTATTCCAATTTTTTCTATTTTTTTACTAACACTAGCACGCTATCGACAAGGATCGGCACTAAGCTTTGGATCTTAAAACACGCATTGCACTCTTTTTCCTTTATACCGGGCATTGTCCCAAATGGGTTTTTCCGGCAAGGTTTTTAACGAGGCAATCATTGTTCGTGCTAACTGAGAGCAATTCAACAGTATATGAGGGTCCCTACAATAAGACTCGGGTACTGGGTGGAATTACCTTCGTATGTTACTTTGTTGCAAGAAAATTACTTTGTGATAGCAGGGTCTCGATAGGAAAATGTTATAAGGGTCGAATGGTTAAATGAACCGTGCCCATATAAGTTTCTCTAGCCCTAACATCAAATATCCACATATATATAATCATCTATTGAAATAAGTATGTTTCCTTGCCGATATCTCATGCCTTTTAAAAAATTTCCAACTTCATACTCTTGATCTATTATGTAAACAAGCTTAAGGGCCGATCATGACAGAAGTTTGAACAACTAAACCTAAGCTTGAGAACTACCATCCAATAAAAAAGGAAATTGAATTACTAAAATTTCGATACCATAAGATCTGAAAGGCGACCCTCGATTTTACAAGCCACAGCCACCCCTACTAGAGGACTGACACTTCGGTCAAGCTCGAGGCGAAACGGAAAATAAGCACAAAGGGAAAGTTATGAACTAAAGAGGCTACGGCCAAATTAACGAGGATCGAAGACGTCCGAAATCTGTAACAAATACAAAGGCCTAAGGGATACTTCTACATCGAGTTCGAGCAAGTCCTCACTCGATCATAAAAGCCCAGGGGCTATCTTAACCCGAGTTCGAGCAAACTCTCTCTCGGGAACTATTTGCAACTCCTAAGGGCTAAATTCACTTTGAGTTCGAGAAAGTCCTCACTCGATCATAAAAGCTCATGGGCTATCTTAACCCGAGTTCGAGCAAACTCTTACTCGTGGACTATCTATAAAGCCTAAGCGATAACTTTACTATGGGTTTGAGCAAATCCTCACTCGACTATAAATCCTAAGGCTAACTTCACTTTGAGTTCGAGCAAGTCCTCACTCGATCATAAAACCCCAAGGGCTATCTTAACCCGAGTTCGAATAAACTTTCACTCGAGGATTTTCTATAAAGCCTAAGAGCTAACTGTACTTTGAGTTCGAGAAAATTCTCACTCGACTATAAAGTCTAAGGGATAACTTCACTTCAACTTCGAGCAAGTCCTCACTCGATCATAAAAGCCCAAGGGCTATCTTAACTCGAGTTTGAGCAAACTCCCACTCGTGGACTATCTATAAAGCCTAAGGGCTAACTTTACTTCAAGTTTGAGTAAATCCTTACTTGACTATAAATCCTAAGGGCTAACTTCACTTCGAGTTCGAGAAATTCCTCACTCAAACATAGGGCTATCTTAACTCTAGTTCGAGCAAACCCTCACTCGGGGACTATCTATAAAGCCTAAGGGTTAACTTTACTTCGAGTTCGAGAAAATCCTCACTCAAATATCAAGCCCAAGAGATACTCAAAATCTAGTTCAAATGGTCATTCGGAGTCTATCGATCTCAGTCAAAAGATAGAAGCCCCGAACATGGGTTTTTTTCAATGGCCTCCCTCCGAGACTAACACTTGGCGCGCTCGGCAACCTCCTTTTCCCGAACCTGAGCAGTTTCCTTCTGCGTAACAGTTTCAGATGCTTTGGCCATTTTGTTTTTGTGAGCAAGGAAGAATATAGATTGGAATTTTTGGTTTTTTGAGAAGAACAAGCAAAGGAAATAGGTCTCAATTCGTTTCTTTCATTACACTCCAAAAAATGAGGGTACTATCTGTATACAATTAAATCGCCAACCAATTGTATTGATTTATCGAGACTAGTGTGAAGGATCGAAGATCGATCCCGTAATATATCGTATCGAGGCACGAGGAAAAGGCGCCGAGTTCGAGATTCGAAGTACTTGTCAAGATCATGACCGGTAGTGATTGAGACCGAATGAGACAGACATCGGGCAAGATTAAAGGTAGCATAATAACAGAAAGACGAGATATCCGTAACTGGTCAAAGATCATGGCTGGAATCTCAGAATGGATTAAATCAAGGTTGGTTAATTAGCTAATCATGTGATTTCCTTCTATAGTTAGAGTTATACCATAATTAGAATTCCTCTACTATATAAATTAAAGAGGAGTTCCAATCATTTGTAAGGACTTGGAATCTGATATTGTTCTCACGTATCAAAGAAATATAACACTTTCTCTTTAGCTCGTATTCTTGTTCATCGGCTTGTTATATTTTTAATTGTTCTTGCACCAATCAAGTCGAGGGTACTCAAGTTCGAGGGCTGAATTCCATTCAAACATTGGTTTGTTTTATCTTATTTCCATTACTAATCTTCATATTCATCAATTGGTATTAGGTGAAATTACGTGTCCTTAAAATCAAATTATAAGTTTAAGTGTTATCCAGTTTTTAGGGTAAACAATAAGAATATTTTTTAAATTTATGTTTCTTTTAAACGCATCACCTTTGTCATTGGAGCATAAAGGTCAAGTGGTAAAAAAAAGTACTTAATAAATATTTCTTGTTTTTGTAAAACGTCAAATATTTCCAAATAGAATTGATTAATTTGTCAGAACGATAAATAATTATGGAAAATTTTCTCCGCAGTATACTTTTAGCTGTATAAATGACCATTTGGTTAGCTATTACGTCCACTTATAGTATTTTGTAAACCAGCCTAAAATATCTTACGTTCTATTATTGTGCCAACTAAGTTTCAAGCGGTGGTGTTTAATGCTTCCAGATAAGTAGATAGAGGGAGTGGATGAAACTTAATTCAATTCCTGCGACAAAATTCTTGAGAAAAAAGTATTTTTGTTTTATACTTCTGGAACAGAGATTCAACTGTATGTCAACTAAGCTATATATACATACCAAGGAGTCTTAGAGTTTAACTTGAATACATGAAATAATATTTATTCTATAAAGTCATTTAAAAGGTAACTTCAAATAATTATTCACGAAAAATAAAAGTAATAAATTAAAAAATAACCTAGCACAACAAGGATAAAAAGATTCTTTATTGTTTAGACTGTCAGGCTGTCAATGTATATGAATCAATAAATTAGTGTCTATAAAAATAATAGAATAGAGATAGAGTTTTTCGTAAACTGGTAGTTGTAGAATTTTTTGCAATATACCACCGTACTGTCTGCTCATTCCATTGCCTCTCTATAACCAGCCTAATTACTTTCTTCTCTACTGTTTTGTTTATAATTAAGAAGGAAAAGCTGTTATTGCTCATAATTAAAAGAAAAATGAGGCAGCAAGGTGATGAAGTATCTTCTTCAAAGATGAAGCAGAAAGAAGAAAAGTCTGGAAAAGTTTCATTGTTGAAGCTGTTTTCTTTTGCTGACGTCTATGACTATTTTTTGATGTTTTTTGGATCCATTGGTGCTTGTGTACATGGTGCTTCTGTTCCTGTTTTCTTCATTTTCTTTGGGAAGTTGATAAATATTATTGGTCTTGCTTATCTTTTTCCTGCTGAAACTTCTCACAAAGTTGCCAAGGTATGCATAATTTAACATTAACAACAATAACAACACTTCGGTATAATCCCACTTAGTAGGTTTTGGAGTGAGTAGTGTATACGTAGATCTTACCATACCCGGATAGAACGGTTGTTTCCAAATAGACCAACAGCATCCTTCCATCCAAGAACTTCCCGAGAAGACTCAAACTCACAACCTCTTGGTTGGAAGTGAAGGTTGCTTACCATCAGAGCAACCCCTCTTGTCTCATAATTTAACATTAAAGCTAGATAATTTCCTAAATTAAGAATTCAAAAGTTAAATCCGAATGAATTGTTGTTTTGCAGTACGCATTGGATTTTGTGTACCTAAGTGTGGTGGTACTATTTTCATCATGGATAGGTTTGATCAACGTTGGTTTTAATTTCTTTTACATACATAATTAGGACATCTAAATTCTTTTTCTCCTACTAATTATATATTCTTCTTGTAAAAAAAAAGAGGTGGCTTGTTGGATGCACAGTGGAGAAAGGCAAGCAGCAAAGATGAGAATGGCATACTTGAAGTCCATGTTAAATCAAGATATAAGTCTTTTTGACACTGAAGCTTCCACTGGAGAAGTAATTTCTGCAATTACCAGTGATATTATTATTGTTCAAGATGCTATTTCTGAGAAGGTACCTACATTCATATTTTGTTTCTGGACTCATTAATTCACTGTTAAACTATGAAAGAATACTACTCCCTCCGGTTCAAAATAAGCGATTTTTTGGCCTTTTTTTGTGGTCCAAAATAAGTAATTTTTTCAGATTTCAATAAAGAATTAATTATTTTTTTCCTACATTGTCCTTAGAGTAAAAAATATTAGAATATGTGTTAGGAGTGTTTATGTGTGATAGTAAAGATTAAAATGGTCAATTCCACTGATAATTAATGTTAAAAGTTGAATTTCTTAATATGTGTGAAAATATCCAAAAAATCACTTATTTTGGACCGGAGGAAGTATAGAGAAAGGAAAATAAATAAATAAAAAAGAGTTTCTATTGTTGGTTAGTAGTTGGGAGCTTCATGTTACATCATGTTAGTCAGTACTCTCTCCAGTCCAAAATAAGTGTTTTTGGGGTGTTTTCATACAAATTAAGAAATTTACCTTTTAGGATTAATTAGCAATGAAATTGACCATATTAACCTTTACAATCTCACATAATACTCCTAACACATATTCCAACACTATTTATTTCATAAACAATATAAAAAAATAATTAATTTATTCTTGAAATCTAGAAAAATCACTTTGAACGGGAGGGAGTACTATATGGAAGGAAAAGTTGGGACATAGGTCTTAAAAGTAGGAAAGGCTTTAACTTTCCTGTAGCTGATCTGGAGAAAGAGTAAATGCAATTTGGTGGCATTAATTGAGTTTGTTTCTATTTTTATAAATCAATGGAGTATTAATTTTTGGAGTTACGGACCAGTAATAATTTTATGTTTTTCTCTGTTGGCCACCTGGATTTCCAAGTAGAATGTGATTAAAATTTATTCTTCTTTTATTTTAATATTTAATACTACTACTTTGGAATGTTTCTCAAATTGAATGTGATGATTGCTCGAAGAACAATATATATGTAATAGAAAAAGAAGTCCATGTGACTCATGTTGGTCATATTAAGTATTGTATTAGTTCCCCATAAATGCTACCATTTACTTTTATTAAACAAATGGATCCCTATTTGAATCAGAACCGATGGTTAGTTAATTTACATGCTCCAATATTTTCTATTAGAAATCCAGACCATATACTCTTAGAAATTCTTCTTCTTAAAGTCAAAAGATAAAGAATATTAGGGGGGAAAAAGGTAAAGGAAAATAATATGTGGGTTTATGTCTTTTCCATTTTCTTATTCTTACGTAAGGTTATATTTAAGAAAAATATTCATATTCATTGTTTCGTCAAATCATATTAAATTACTATGATTAAATAATAAATTGAAACTAAAATAGGATGACTTTTAACTAAAATGCCTCCCTCTCCAACTAAAAGTTGTTCGGTAATCTGTCAAAAATTATTTATTTTGAGAAATATTTTTGTTCAAAAATACTTGTCGAAAAAGTGCATTTGGCGGATAGCAATTTGTTTTTGCCAATTTATTTTGATAGTGCTTTTTGTATTATTTGATAAGCTAATTGTATTTTGCTAATCTTTCCAAAAAAACTTTTGAGTATCAAATTACGCAAAGGATAGTACATATTCAATTTATATCTAGAATTATTTCTTCTAGAGAATGAAATTTGTAAAATATAAAATAAAAATATATATTAAAGATTTTAATCAATATAAATATAATTGTCCACAAAAATAATATTGGCAATATTACATTATTTATTGTTTACATGACGATTCAAACATATCAATATGCATCGTTCAATATAAATTGAAAATCAATTCTATAAATCCTATATAAAAGAGGAGATCAATTTTAGTAGAGACTATTTCAAACAAGAATAGAAAATGATGAAAAAAATTAGAAAAATAAACAATGAATGGTAGAAACAAAAAAAGAAAATTTAAATTAATGAGGATAATTTGAAAAATATAAAATTTTGGTAAAGTTATTTTCATTTTAATTTTTTTTTTTTGAAAGTAGCTAGAATATGAAGCTTCTTCTCAAAATATGAAAAACTGCTTTTCGTGGTGCTCAAAAGCACTTATCTATCTTGGCAAAATAAGTTACTTTTCAAAACCAGAAAATGCTTTTGATTTTGTAAAAATTTGGCCAAATAAGCTCTAAATATGGAATATGTTTAAATTTGGCAAATATTAGGCTCATTTTTTTATTTTTCTCAACTTAAATATAGAACTTTTGTTTGTGGTAAGACTGAGACATGTGACTTAATACAAAATTCAACTAGACTAACCTATAACCTTCAGACTCACGCGTGTGACACGATAAAAAGTAAAATATAGGGGAGGGGAGAGATTGTAAATAAAAAACAAAATCTGGTTAAGAGTTTGTATAGTAGTCAAAAACAAGAAAAACGAATTTGTTTTCTTTAATGTTCTATCGTTCATTGATGAGCATTGAGTGTGAATACAAGCATTATAAGGAGCATTGTGGATATGAGTGGCGGTGCAGGTGGGAAATTTCATGCACTATGTCAGCCGTTTCTTTGCTGGTTTTACAATTGGGTTCATAAGGGTGTGGCAAATTAGCTTGGTGACTCTTTCAATTGTGCCTTTGATCGCTCTCGCCGGTGGTATTTATGCCTACATTGCTACTGGTCTCATCGCCCGAGTTCGCAAATCCTATATTAAAGCTGGAGAAATTGCTGAAGAGGTATGCGCTCCAACTGTCTGACAAAAGTCTTTTGCTTAGCATGTCAAACGGATAATGTCAATATGTACTCCAAGCTCCCCTGTATTTATTATACTATATGACTGGACATATGTTTTAAGGTGGTAGAGTTGATTTAAATTATATATTAGTGTTGTGGAAGAAAAATATTAAAATAATGGTTGGGGAGTTAGCTAAACAGCAATAACATACCCAGCCCAGTGTATTCCCACAGTTTATAATAGGGAGGATAGTGTGTACACAAATGCTACTACTCCTACCTTGTGGAGGTAGATGAGTTATTCTTGATAGGCCATCGGCTCAAGAAAAACTATTCTCAGCTGGTTGAGCAGTTAGCTAGATGAAGAAAATATCACATACAGTTTAAAATTTGAATAATTCAATGAATTTGAATTTTTGAAAGTTGAACAGAAATTGGTGGTGTCAAACCTTTAGAGGTTCCAAAATGAAAAGAGTGTCATATAAATTAGGACGGTAGAGTAATTTATTTAAGAAATGATCATACTTTACTCGTACTCATTTAAATAGTACCCCAATTCCACTTTTTAAATCCCCCTGATTGTTGTTAGTGATCGTTTGCAATTATCAGGTTGTAGCTAATGTTAGAACAGTGCAAGCATTTACTGGAGAAGAAAAGGCCGTTAAATCGTACAAAGGTGCCTTGTTGAACACTTATATGTATGGAAAGAAAGCTGGATTGGCAAAGGGCATGGGTTTGGGCACCTTGCATTGCGTCCTTTTCCTTTCTTGGTCATTGCTCGTGTGGTTCACTAGCATTATCGTGCACAAGAATATTGCAAATGGAGGAGATTCTTTCACCACCATGCTCAATGTTGTCATTGCTGGCCTGTAAGTTTTTTTGCTTTTCATGCCTTTTCATACTCAATTTCAAAATGCTTCCACAACTTAATCTTAAACAGCTAAACTATTACAAGTATTAACAGAGATCTTTTCTTGAGAGTACGGTGCTTCTCTGAATCTCATCACTGCTTACATATGATATATAATGACTAATCACTATCATGCCAGTGTAGACATTCTTGATAGATTGAGCTGTCGTGTTAAAGTAATGCTAATTTATAATGCTTGTATGTTGATAAAATTGATCTTCATACGATAGCTTCAAATTTTTGTAGTTGTTGGATGTGAAGAACACCAAGTGTACTATTCGTCTCCCAAGCTAAACTTTTTTGCATTAAACAAAAGATATCAGATTAGTTGTGGCTTGCTGATAAGGCAGGCTATTGTGTTAGGCTCAACCATTTGCACTGAATTGAAACGGCATAGTTTTGTTGTCTTGTAATGCTAGAATCTCGATGACCTGATTTGTGTTTAAAGAAGTTTGTTTGTTCAAGATATCTCTATTGGTTACAGGATAGATATACGCCCATTTATCCTTTTGACGTTTCAAAATTTGGAGCAATTCGCAAGGCTACCCTTTATAGGCAATGCTCTAACAAAAACTCAGTGAGAAAACAGATGCCTCGTGCCTCTGACATGGTGTCTCATCCTTATTGATCTAGTCACTTGTTACTTCTATAATTTGTCAAATTTCATCCGTAGTTTATAGAGGTCTTTTTGTGCCTATGCCACTTGGAATGTTTTCCAGTGCATATATCTTAATTTCAGACTTTTAATCGTCATAAAGTAGGTGCTCCGCTAGCTGCCCAGCTTTTGTAGTGTTTATGAGGAATAATGGCTTCAATAAAGCTTTAATTGCTTCTCAGTTCACTGGGGCAGGCAGCGCCAGATATTACAGCATTCCTCAGGGCTAAGTCAGCTGCCTATCCTATTTTTCAGATGATAGAACGAGATACTATCAGTAAAACCAGCTCCAAGAGTGGTCAGCAGCTGAGCAAAGTAGATGGGCACATCCAATTTAGAGATGTATGTTTTAGCTATCCATCTCGTCCCGATGTGGCAATCTTTGACAAGATCTCTCTTGATATTCCATCAGGGAAGATTGTAGCTCTTGTGGGAGGAAGTGGATCAGGGAAAAGTACAGTTATATCTTTGATTGAACGCTTCTATGAACCGCTCTCAGGACATATACTATTGGATGGAACTGATATTAGGCACCTGGACTTGAAGTGGATGAGACAGCAAATAGGGGTGGTAAATCAAGAACCCGCCCTTTTCGCTACAACCATTAAAGAGAACATTCTCTACGGAAAAGGTGATGCTAGCCTAGAAGATATTGCACATGCGGCCAAACTTTCAGAAGCAATGACTTTCATCAACAACCTCCCGGATAGGTTCGAAACTCAGGTACATTCTGTCCTTTACATGCACTAGGTGATATCACACTATAGCAAAGAGAATAAAATGGGTGCTTCTATTTTTTTATTTTTTTTTATTTATTACTTAATAAGTTCTTGCTTATGATTGTGCCTTAAATGTTCTCACATAGCTAATTTCAGTGTTTGTGTGGCTGTCTAATAACAAATAGCAACTACAGCATGGGGTGCTTCGCAAAACTTTCTGCGTCTTTACACGCAAAACTTCCCAAACTTTTTCTTCTTTCTTCTCACTGTATCAGGGTTTGAGTTTTGAGATATGAGTCTATCTTGCTCAGATCCTTCAAAATCCTTGCCAAACCCATGTCGATCCGACACAATTCGGAAGTGGGTGTGGGATCGGTACTGGATTTAGTCACTAACTTGGGTGGTTTGACTGCACCAATGGCCAAGAAGTATAAGTTGATTGAATTTCCGGTTATTGTTCCAAAAATGACTGTTCCTTCATTGTTGTATTCATGGTAGTATTATTTGGATATTGAGTTCCTCCTCTAAAAATTGGATTTCTTCGCATTGTCTTTGTAACTATTTCGGCTACTCTCAGCCAACAAACAAGGTAAATGGTCTTTTGGAGATTTCTGGCACTATACCTCTTTCCAATAGCTGAGAATAGATTCGTTTTCCTGCGTGTTACAAGGACTTTCTTTCACAATGCATTACCAGCGGTATTTTGGGAGAAGAATTCTGGTGCTACTTTTCTTTTCGTTAAGTGTTCAGTATTCGGAGACACTATTTAGGCAATTATTAACTATTCTATTGGTTTGTTAGTATCACCTTCTTTCTAAAAAAGAACAAACTCAAGTCACTTCACTGTCTCGGGTTGGGATGTTTGTCTTGGAAGTCGAGAATTATTGAAAATATTTTGTATATTCCTATCAAATACGTCAACGAAAGGATATTTAAAAATTGTGCAGAATATTGTTATTGATTATGACATAATTAAGAATCACAAGGATTAAGAAACTTTCTTAGCTCAAAACTCCTACTTAAGGAAAAAAATTTCAACTAGAGTTTTTCTGTCTTAACTTTTTTCACAGAAAATATTCAAGAAAGGCTTCATAAGACTGACCGACTGTTATCTTTAATAAAACATAATAGATATCTGAAGCTGTGTCATTTATAGGTTGGCGAAAGGGGGGTGCAGTTATCTGGGGGGCAGAAGCAAAGAATTGCAATTTCTCGTGCTATAGTGAAGAATCCGTCAATTCTTCTATTAGATGAAGCTACTAGTGCACTTGATGCTGAATCTGAAAAAAGTGTACAAGATGCTCTTGATCGTGTGATGGTGGGAAGAACAACTGTAATTGTTGCTCATCGCCTTTCTACCATTAGAAATGCTGATATTATAGCTGTTGTAAACAGTGGCAAGATAGTAGAAACTGGAACTCATGAGGAGCTTATTTCGAAACCAGATGGTGCCTATGCATCACTTGTTCAACTTCAACAAGTAGCTCCTTTGCATCGCCATCCTTCTCAAGGGCCTACCTTGGGACGACCACTTAGGTACAACATTTACCTGCTGATACATTGTATTCCTAATATATCCAAATATCATGATATCCTCTTTATTGTTGCATTACATTGTCGTACTTTTGACGACTAGTGATACTGTTCTGGTGATACTTGAAAATTTTCTGCTAATGTAGGCTCAATCAAATCATAAAAGGTGGTAGTTCTTGCTTGTAAGCTGCGAGACCTGATCTTTCAATTATTTATATCGTTAATTTGCTTGATCTTTTATCCACAGCATAAGGTATTCATGCGAAAGCAGCATAAGGTATTCCCGTGAGTTATCCCGAACAACAACACGTAGTCGTGGAGCTAGCTTTCGATCTGAAAAATCTGTTAGCGGTATTGGCGCTGATGGTGTAGAGGATGTTTACTCACCAAACATTTCCGCGAGGAGATTGTATTCCATGATTCGTCCTGACTGGTATTATGGGGTTATTGGAACTATCTGTGCATTCATTGCTGGTGCTCAGATGCCTCTATTTGCCTTAGGGGTGTCACAAGCCCTTGTGTCTTACTACATGGATTGGGACACAACACGCCATGAAGTGAAGAGGATTTGTTTCCTGTTTTGTGGTGGTGCAGTATTAACCGTCGTTGTTCACGCCATTGCACATACTTGCTTTGGAATCATAGGAGAGCGCCTTACACTTCGCGTGAGAGAAATGATGTTCTCTGGTAATCATATAATAAGCAATTTTTTTCTTGTATGAGAGGTTTCTTCACGTGTAAATATGTAGACCTGCAATTGCATAAGTTTGTAGCATCGTAAAACTTTGGTTCATCGCGTTGATATTATTCATCATATTTTATTTTAGAATATAATTCACTCATCTCTGTTTTTTTAGTATCATTTCTTTAATCGACAGGTTGCTTATTTATATCTTTAAATGACTTCCAAATGTAGGAATTTTGTCTTGATTAATGATTTCATATAAATTTGAATCATACCTTTGCTACATCTTGTTGAAACCTCGTGTTGATATCTGCTTTCTTTGTATCTGCCCTTCTTTTTGTCTGTCCTCTATTCAAATAAAAAGTCCCTAACATTTTTCTATATCTGGTTGCAGCTATGCTAAGAAATGAGATAGGATGGTTTGATGAGATGAACAACTCAAGTTCTACACTTGCATCACGATTGGAAAGTGATGCTACTCTATTGCGAACTGTAGTGGTTGATCGCTCTACCATTCTCCTACAGAATGTAGGTTTGGTGGTTACTTCCTTCATCATTGCATTCATCTTGAATTGGAGGCTCACCCTTATTGTCATGGCTATGTATCCACTTATCGTTAGTGGTCACATCAGTGAGGTTCAATCTTTTTCCTTCATCAGAACGTGTCATTATATCTTTCATATCATTCTGTTGATAGGTATTGTTATTCTTGCAGAAACTCTTTATGCAAGGCTTTGGTGGTGACTTGAGCAAAGCCTATCTTAGAGCAAACATGTTTGCCGGTGAGGCTGTAAGTAACATCAGAACTGTTGCAGCATTCTGCGCTGAGGAGAAGGTAACTGATCACTATGCTCGTGAACTTGTTGAACCTGCAAAGCGGTCATTTAGCAGGGGTCAGATTGCCGGTATCTTTTATGGAGTCTCTCAGTTTTTCATCTTCTCCACTTATGCCCTTGCCTTATGGTATGTTGCTCAAGTTTTTACTTATCTTAATTATTGTTGGGGTTTTCTTTGGGTGGGAATGCAGCTTGTAGTTCAGAATGAAGTGCTTTGCATACTTGCACCATTACATACTGCAACGATTTTGGGATTCTGGATAAATTTATCACCTTCTTTCATATATTTACAAACAATCTAGAAGAGAAAAAAGTACTAGTTTAGTGATGTAGATAGCCAGTCCCATACATTATAACAGTTGTTTATTTTACTTAGTTCACAACCTTGTACCAATACTGTTTTACCTTGAGCTCGCAGTAGTTTAACATGTACAACAACAACAACAATAAACCCAGTGTAATCCCATAATCTCATAAGTGAGGTCTGGGAAGGGTAATGTGTATGCACTTTACCCCTACCTTACGAAGATGAGCTCGCAATAGTTTAACATGTATTCTTCCTAAACTTTGTATAGGTATGGTTCTGTTTTGATGGGGAAGGAAATATCCGGCTTCAAATCTGTTATGAAATCGTTTATGGTGTTGATTGTAACCGCTCTGGCTATGGGGGAGACTCTTGCAATGGCGCCAGATCTTATAAAAGGAAACCAAATGGTAGCATCAGTATTTGAGGTGCTTGATCGAAGGACAGAAATTTTAAGTGACACTGGAGAGGAGATAACTAGGGTTGAGGGCTCAATTGAGTTTAAGGATGTTGAGTTCTGCTATCCTGCAAGACCCGATGTTCACATTTTCAAAGACTTCAATATGAGAGTACATGCAGGAAAGAGTATGGCAATAGTAGGGCAGAGTGGTTCTGGTAAAAGCTCAGTACTGTCTCTCATTTTACGGTTCTATGATCCAGTATCAGGGAAAGTGATCATTGATGGTAAGTTTATACCTATATTGTTTTGAACTAGAAACGTTCCAACTTTCAGCTGAGATTGTCTTAATCATATTGGTGATGGGAATTTACACAGGCAAAGACATCAAGAAGCTAAAGCTCAAGTCTGTAAGAAAGCACATTAGCCTGGTCCAACAAGAACCAGCACTTTTTGCCACATCAATCTATGAGAACATCCTTTATGGAAAAGAGGGAGCATCTGAGGCAGAAGTGATTCAAGCAGCTAAGCTTGCTAATGCACATAATTTTATTAGTGCACTGCCCCATGGCTACTCGACTCAAGTTGGGGAGCGAGGAGTTCAACTGTCCGGCGGACAGAAGCAAAGGGTAGCCATCGCCCGAGCTGTTCTAAAGAACCCTGGAATCTTGCTGTTAGATGAAGCTACAAGTGCTCTTGACATGGAATCTGAGCGTATTGTTCACCAAGCATTAGACAGGTTGATGAAAAACAGGACTACCGTCATTGTGGCGCATCGATTATCCACCATAAAAAATGCAGATCTGATATCTGTTTTACAAGATGGGAAAATACTGGAGCAAGGAACTCACTCTGCACTGGTAGAGAACAAGGATGGAGCCTACTATAAGCTAATCAACTTACAGCAACAACATCTACAGCAATAGCATAACCAACATACTTGGAGATATTTTATCATACATAAACACTATGTGTACAATTCTTTCCCTTGCATCATTTTCTGTTTGATCTATCGTAAATAATATATGGCTCAGCTTCTTTGGCTATTGTGATCCTTAGTATTCAGGTGTTAAGACTATTTTTTACATGTTCTTCCCCTGGAATATTTTTACCGTTCTTAAAGGCTTCGTGCCTTGGAAATTTCCCGCTTGTCGATGATAGCTACCGATCTGCGCTACCCCGAGATCAACCAAAGGGAACCTTCATGGTCGAACCTCGAGCTGTTCCCTGAGCCTTCTAGAGACTAGTTATAGAATATCATAATGATCATAAAATTGAACTCCCCGATTTTAGTCCTATACAAATAGTCATCGCGTTTCTTAGAGTTAAAAATGATAAGAAACGATTTTAAATTCTTGCTTCTTCGATACTTCCATCAAGACGTCAGTTACGCTATATCAAGCGATTGATGTGACAAAAAGGGTGTCTAAAAGCCTCTTCCATACATCCCTTGAAAAGCCTTTGAATTGATTACAGTGGTTGGCTATCTTTTGGTCATCTTCAATGTACATGATTGGCCTATATAAACACTTTTTCCTTCACCCCTTATTTTCCACTGTAGCATTAAGCCTTCAGAAGAGTTCTTCTTACTTATTTATTGTGTTCTTTCTCTGATTGCAATTTCTTCACTCCTCTGAAATCTTTTTACAAGAACGGCGAAGAATTCTACATTTGACCCACAGGAAGATGTCCCTTCCTCTTCTTCACGCTCGTCTAAGAGCAAGGCAATAGCACCTTCTCATCTTGAGGAATTCATCTCAGGACCCTGCAAAACTACCTCTGATTAAAAGGTCGACAAGCCGTTTTCAAAGTCGAGATGATGTGAACCCATGTCCCGATATATTAGTTTACTAATTGGCGTCGAGATAGTGAGCTGACTGCCGCTGGAGGGACGCGGTGCTGGTGGAGATCCCTTCACGGGGAGAGGACATAATGACATACAAGGTCGAGTTCCTCAGTGTGTATACCTATCCATTTACTGTTGGCCCGGTGGAGCCATGCTCGCCTTCAGTAGACACCGTGATCCTCGATTTTTACGAATGATATCTAGTGACTCTAGGCCAAATCCATCTATCATTTTGGCGTATTGTTTACATGATCAGATATTTTGCAAACATAATTAAAGGGATGCCCTTCACCCTCGACCACATAGTCAGAATATACAATTCCCGACTCTTCCATGAGGGCCTGATTCATCTCTAATATCGGACCTCAAAAGCATTTTGCATTACACTGATGAGGTTAGGGACAAAGGGTGAATGAGCCATTTTATCTGCGTTAGGAACTCATACCTTCTTCTAGTGGAGAGGATTTCACTCCCTCAAGGGTGGAACATAAGTATTTTCTTTTCCTTCTAGATTAATTTCTGCATGAACTGACTTCCTCCGCTGATGCAGTTGTCGCGGCGGACCCTGGCATGGTTAAGGATCTCTCGGGCTGGGTTAGCTGGCTAGATTCGACCTGCCCATATGTTGAGCGTGTGTGGAGTGACCTGTCTAGGGCTCGATGGGAGGTCCAAAACCACGGTGAGCCCTCACTTCTGCTGTAATTGAATCTATTAGAAGAACTATCATCGATTGCGCCCTCATTTCCTGTGTTTACATTTTGTATTTGCGTAGGTCTGGGAAAGGCCTACTTGATGAGAGAAGCACCACCTAGGGACCCTAAACCTGACAAAGAGAAGAAAAAACAAAGGAAATCGTCGACTCAGCCTTCAAAATCAAAGAAGGCCAAACTAGAAGAACCTAAGGCTGATCCAGCAGCCTTAACTCCGGAAATATCATGGAGTCCCCGAGTTGAATGCCAGGATAAAGATAACTCCTCGGTAGCACCCGAGGGAGGAGATAACCTAACTGTCCCATATATTACTGGCTGGTGGCTTAGAAATCGAAACTTGATGATGTTGGTGTCCTTCCTCGAGCTGAAGAAGTCGTCGAGGGTTTATCGGGTAATGTACCTGAGCTGGTTGACGAAAAAAATATTCCTTGATATGAGGTGCATTCGATAGGCAATCCGGAGGAGCCTAAAGCTCTCCAAAAACAAGAGACGATCGCGATTGATCTATTCGGGGTGATTGAAGTAAGTGATTCCCTTCAGAACTGACTTTACCTCCGAGGGAGATGTATGATGCCCAAAATAAAGAATCTTACGATGTGGGGTGCCCGTCGGAGATAAATATGTGTTTGAAAGGCTTTTTGCTTAGGTTCATTAAGACGGAGTCCCAACATGTTCCTAGAGTCCAGAATTATTTCGTTGATGCATTAGCTACACTATCATCTATGATTCAGCATACAGACAAGAACTTCATTGATCCCATTCTAGTGAAAATCCATGATCAGCCAGCTTATTGTTCTCATGTCGAAGAGGAGGTAGACGGAAAGCCTTAGTTTCATGATATTAAGGAATATCTGGAAAAAGGGGAGTACACGGAAGTTGCAAACCCTACTCAGAAATGCACACTTCGAAAATTGTCTAACAATTTCTTTCACATTGGAGGAACCCTGTATAGAAGGACTCCTAATTTGGGATTACTGAGGTGTGTTGACGCAAAAGAAGCATCCAGGTTACTAGAGGAAATTCACGCTGGGACCTGCGGTCCATATATGAACTATTTTGTCTTAGCCAAGAAGATACTACGGGCTGGTTACTTTTGGATGACTATGGAAATGGACTGCATCTAGTATGTATGGAAATTCCACTACCCTTAGATACATGCAGACATGTTAAATGTACCTCCAAACGAGCTTAATGCAACAAGCTCACTGTGGCCGTTCGCCTCTTTGGGAATGGATGTTGTTGTACCAATCGAGCCCACTTCTTCCAATGGACACAGATTTATCCTAGTAGCCATAGACTACTTCACCAAGTAAGCAGAAGCAGAATCTTACAGAGCAATGACTAAGAAATTCTTGGTAGACTTTGCTAGCGACCGCGTTATTTGTCGATTCGGGATTCCAGAGTCAATCATTACTGAAAATGGCCCCAACCTCAACAGTGACCTGATGAAAGCTATGTGTGAAACTTTTAGGATCAAGCACAAGAATTCCATAACCTACAAACCTCTGATGAATGGAGGTGTAGAAGCGGCCAGTAAGAATATCAAGAAGATATAGGAAAATGATAGAGAAGAATAAACAATGGCACGAGAAGTTATCATTTGTTTTATTGGGATATCGCACCATTGTTTGCACATCAAATGGGGCGACCCCCTATGTGTTGGTTTATGGTACAGAGATAGTTATTCCCACTGAGGTAGAAATTCCTTCCTTAAGGATCATACAATAAGCTGAGCTCGACAACGCACAGTGGATAAAAAGTTGCTATGAGCAACCAACCTTTATAGACGGAAAGAGAATGAACACAGTTTGCCATGGCCAACTCTATCAGAACACAATCTCCAGAGCCTTCAACAAAAGGGTTAAGTCAAGATAGTTCACACTGGGGCAGCTAGTGTCAAAAAAAAATTTCCACATCAAGATGAAGCCAAAGGGAAGTTCTCTCCCAACTGGCAGGGTCCATACATGGTTCACTGGGTTCTGACATGATGATACCTCATACTTGGATTGCGCAATCATCAAACATATCATACACTCAGAAGACAAACATTTTTCTAGAATACAACTATCAGAGCTTACCCACATTTTCTATCCATACACCAATGACATTCTGTGTGTCATAATGTCCCAAACAGTCACAATATCGCAACCTGATTGTCGGCTAAGAAAACTCTATTACCACTTTCCATTTTATTTCTTGCATAAGGCTACTATTCTGCCTTTCAAGACTAAACATCGTCTCCATATGTATTTCTGCATTGCATTAGACTACCATTCTGCCTTCCGAGACTAAACGTTGTCTCCATCTGCATTTCTGCATTGCATAAGGCTACTATTCTACCTTCCGAGACTAAACGCTGTCTCCGTCTGCATTTCTTCATTGGATAAAGCTACCATTCTGTCTTTCGAGATTAAACGTTGTCTCCATATGCATTTATGCACTGCATAAGGCTATTATTCTTCCATCCGAGACTAAATGGTTTCTCCATATGCATTTCAAACGTTGTCTCTATCTGCATTTCTATATTTCATAAGGCTACCATTCTGCCTTCCAAGACTAAACGTTGTCTCCACCTACTTTTTTGCATTGTATAAGGCTACCATTCAGCCTTCCAAGGTTAAGCTCTACCTCCATCTGCACCTATATGGATGAAAGATCGCCACATACTACACCTGCTTGGCTGAAAGATCGCCACATACTACACATGCATGGCTGAAAGATCGCCACATCCACATCTGTATTGCTGAAAGATCACCTCATATTACATCTACGTGGATGAAAGATCGCCACATACTGCATCTACATGAGCTGAAAGATCACCAAATACTGAATCTCATGGGCTGAAAGATTTTCAAATTATCCAAAGGAATAATCGTTCGGAGGCATCATCTTCATAGCCCGAGAACACGGTGTCATGGCCTAAGAATCCCTTTTATTCTTTTGCATATCATTATTCAAAGGCATCATGGTTCGGAGATATCATTCGCATAGCCCGAGAGCATCATTTCATGGCCTGTGAATCCTTTATTGTACACTTCATGGCCCGGGAGGACATGGTCTAAGGACGTCATCCTAACCGTCCAAATACAACTTTTATGGTACGACGGGAATTTGCATCATGTTTAAATTTACGCACAATATATTCTTGTATTGCTTATTTGCAGGTAAATCGGCGAGCAACGACCATCTCGGCAAGAGCGATCCCACTCCAGTTCCCCCAGTCATTCTCCACAGACGGATATTGCGTCCATTCTTGAAAAGTCTCTATCGGCGTATTCCACTGACGGATCTTGAACTACATATGGCCTGATTCCTAGAAATCAGGATATGTAGGCATCTCAGAAGCAAGGGCGCGGTCTAAACCTCTTCGAACCATTCCCCGCAGTCATAATTGGCCATCATATCCCCAACAATTCTTTTATCATTCCCGGTAAAGATGGACAGTTGTTGAAACCCAATTTTTCCCTATATATTATTAGTATACAAAATACTTTCAAAAATAATATGTGTGCATATATAAGTATGTCCAAATATTTTATTATTTTTCCTTAATTATTAATAATTTTTAAACTAATTTATTCCCCTATTTTATTCATAAAACAACCAATAATAATTCTCAAAATTATCATTTTGGTGATTTATTTATTGGATTATCATATTTATGCTAAATGTAGCTAAGATATTTTTTGCATAAATTTACAAATTTATGCAGTATTTTTAAAGTTAAATTGCATATAATTACAATATTAGCCCCTTTTAAAGTTTCATTGCATTTATATTTTAAAAAAATTAAGTCCAGCGTTTTTAAATTGATGATTATGTGTTACAAATCATGTTATTACTTTCAATTTATTTCTAGAATTTATTTTACTATTTTTAATAAAATAAATGGGAAAAATTAGCTATTTAAAATCTAGCCCAATTACATTTAAATTATAGCCTGAATTGAACACCAATTTGAACCCAATTTACCCCGACCCAATTTCAACTTAAACCGACCCATACCCAGATCCCCACCTAACATTTTAAATCCTAGTCGTTGATCATTTAGATCAACAGCCATCGGCTGCCCTTTCCTAATTAAACCCAAAAGAACCCCCTCCCCAAAATTAATTCATTATTCACAATTTGCTGCCCTTTGACTTTTCTTCTCACTCAAATACTCTTTGAAACTCCCTCAAACCCTAGCCACCGCCACCCTAATCCATCCTAATTCATGGCCTTATAAGGTCATCAGAGACCTATACCAGCCTTCCAGGTCTTCTATGCCTTTGGTTCTGTGGTCTCATAACCAGATTTTGAAGGGATTTGGTTCAGTCTTTGCTCTATGACACCTTCTCCGGTCATCCTTGGCCTTTCTCCGGCCAGCATGACCATTCGAGTTAGACCTTTGATTTCCCTGGTTATATCGTTAACTTTCAAGGCTTTTGGGTTCTTCTAAAACCCTAATCTTTAAGACCGTTTCAACTTCTCACAGATCAACCTTAGATCCATGCTTGCCATGAGTTTTTAAACATCTTCTCGGAACTTCTTAACCTTTGCTTTCAAAAAAGAGACTCTTCATATTTTGGTATTAGGGTTTTTCCTTCAATATTTCTTTTCAAAATCATTTCTCTGATTTTAATGTGTCTGTGATTTTACTACGTTATGTTCATGTTATTCTCCTAAATGAATTAGCATATTGAAAACCCTGTTAGCATACTAAAAACCCTTGTTACTTTGGGTTCATTCAAGTTCTGAAATTGTTTGTTAGATAAGTGTTTGTTTGGTTAAGTTTTTGTTTGATTTATTTGATTATCATCTTTTAAGCTTGACTACTTTTGAAAGAACCAATTTCTTGGGTTTCAAACTGTTCATTTGAATACCTAACTCAACTTGAGGTTCCTTGTTTCGGAATCTATTTTTGTTTATGTCATTCCTCTAATTTTGGGTTTTTACTATCTTTAAAACTCGACTATGCTTGAAACTCTAACTTTTCAAATGGTTTCTCATCTTTTACTGTGAGACCCTTTCCATGCTTCCGATACTCTATTTTTTCTTCACTATTTATTCTATGTGACTCGATCTACTGGATTATCATGCTTCGAAAGTTTGGTATCTACTGAACTTTGTGCTACTATTGCATGTTGTTTATTTTGCCAATAGGTTTGGCCTCGCATGTCTAGTGTTTGTGCACTCTATTTATGTGTTGAGGTTCCTTCTTTGATTGATCTTCAATCTTAGGACTGATTTCAAACTTTTCCTTTTGTGAAATTCTAATTTCACTCGCCTGTTAAAGCTAATTAATTCATATCCTTATTTTGCCTTGCTGAATCTTTTTCCCAAAATAAGAGTATTTATCTACTTAGACTCGATTGTTTACTTAGTGTTTTGCTATTTATTTTATGGCAATAATCAATCTTTCTATAAGCTGATTTTCTTTCCTTATTTTGAATTTGTTAACGCCGATAAAGAAGTGATTAATCAATTAAAGGACAATCGCTTGGTTGACTGATTCTAACTATTGATTATTTCCATATTTGCATTGAACTTTACTTATTACCTTATTTCTCACATGTTTTCAAAAGGCTATAAATACCTTGCACCCCTCTTCTTTCAAACACATAAACCAATTGAGTTCAAAACACACACTTCACTAAAACTCTCTCTGTCTTTTCTCTGTTACTACTTGTGTAGTTGCCTTGTCTAGCCAACTGAAAGTCAAGGCTAGACTATGGGAAACTTGCTTACTTTTTCTTTCTGCATTTGCTTCTTTACTGGTATGTTTGAATTAATTTTTCAGCATCAACAACAACATGTTCTTTTATTATTTCCTTCACACTTGCCTATTTCTGTTTGTGATTTTAGTCAAGGCTGCATTGTTAAGCATTTTGTAATCTCCCTTTCCTTTTCTGAATCCATGTTTCCTTTATGTATGAACTATGTCAATCACTTATAAAACCCAAACCTCATATGTGTCTGTATTCCTTGGTTGGTTTGAGGACATGCCGGAATTAGATATTATTGTACACGACCCAAACCTGACCTCCTTGATAATATACTTCGTATACTCTTTATGTGTGTATCCTCTAGCTAGTTTGTAGGCATGCTAGTATCAATTATTGTTGTGTATGCCCAGATTTGACAGGGCCATATGCTACTTGCAATGAATTCCTAAACCCCCCTCCCCCTTTTGAGCAATTACTGATGATGTATAATTTTAGCTTTACTACTACTGTTTTCCAAACTAACCTCACCTTCTTACTATTCTCAACTAAGTAAATCTCTGCTTTTGCACTTCCACTATTCTCTTAGACTTAGGTATTTCCCCTCTTGTATGAGCCTTTCCTTGGAACCCATGAGCTCCCTCTAAACTTTAACATATAAGGGTTGGCCCTTACACACTGCACTCATCTCTAATCTGGTTATGCAACTTGGGTGTGAGCACTGACCGGGGACCTCTTGAGACTCTTAGGGAACTTTGACACACCCAGGTCTGAGAAAGGCGTTAAAACAATGGCATTTAAAGTGGTTTGTTCCATAACTCATAAAGGAAGTCAGGAATCTGGCCTCCTCTGATTGTAATTTCTTTCTTTTTCTTCTAATGTAATTCATTACTGGGTTGTAATCATTGTAATCATTAAGGTTGGCTAGTAAAAAGGGCTGTGTATTTATGCATACTTAAAGGAAGAAATCATGTCTATAAGATTTGTTGTTTTAAATTCTGCATGTTTAACTGTGCATTTAGGTATCATGGCAATAAGACTTGCTTATATTATGCATGTTATTGTCGCATTTAGACACCATATTCTTAGGATCTAAATGGTTAAAATCAGATATCATATCCATAAGGTTAAGAATAAGTATCCCTTTTTATAGAAATAATGCCTATAGGAATAAAATGAGCAATACTAGATATCCTGCCTATAGGACCTGAAACTATTTAAAATCATCTCGACTTTGGTCCAGTTTTAAACAACCTCGCTGCTTTATTAACGCGGCTTAGAGAGCATGCCTATAAGATTTCCAAATTGTTCATTTTAAAACTGCTATAACTTTGCCATATTCTGAATCAGTAGTAGATACCATGATCATAGGATCTCACCAATACACTTAGGAAAGCCTTAGGTGATATAACCTTAAAACTGGTTTTGCTCTTTGTTAATTAATGACTGATACAACCAGCAGACAAGTCTAATTCAGACTTCCTATCTGAGTCATGCATCAAACTAATTTGCCTCCGCAATTGTAGCTCCCCTTACCTTAGCATTCTAAGATGCAGACCCTGATTGTGTTTAAGTCATGCTATTTATGGGCTTTGTTTGATGATGTATACATGAGCCCCTTGTCTGTTTACTTGTTTCTCCTAATGTGAAGTCTATGTGTTTAGTATGTTGCCTTATATTTTTCACTTTATGAACTTAAAATCAGCCTAATATCCCTCTCCTTTTAGGAATAGTAGTCCTAGGTTTCTCCATGATTGATAGGAATAGGACAGGTACTAGCATGTAATAGAGATCAAGACCAATGTGTGCTTTAATACCTTAACGGGGTAGGAATGGTAGATATGAATATGATGATCGGTGCAGTAATACCACGTGTATGCACTCTTTTGAGGAACGTCATACTAGGTATTGCATTGATGTGATCCATATTAAATATAAACCTAGGATCCCTTTACCTTTTATTTGCAAACTTTTTTAAAAACTCGTCTTTTTATTGTCCTTTTAAACTCTTATGTGTTTAGATTTAAATCCCCTACTATTTGAGCGTATTCATGTCTATTCTCTAAATTACACAAATTCACAAGAAACTGTCTGGCCTGGAAGCATACTAGTTGATCCTGAGGGGGTGCCTTACACCTTCCCCTTAAAATAATTTTAAGCCATTACCCTATCTCTGGTTATCAAACAAATTTAGAAGTGAATCCTTATAGGTGTTCTAATGCACCTTAAGTCGTTAGATGGAGGCTCTTCAAAATGCAAAACCCAGTTCCCAAAAGGAATGAGTTGTCCTAAAAATATCATAAACTCGATCTTCCGATTGCATAAGAAGGAAAAAAGGGGTCGCGACATCGGTACCTGGCTGATGTGAGCCAGTTCCGAGATACATATGCTCAATGATTGAGGCCGATCCTGAGCATGTAAAAAAAGATGGCCATTGGGAAGAAAAGAAGTTGGTGATTCCGACCCCTAAAGAGGACATCACCACCCACGTGAAAGGGTTCTTGAGTGTTTACACTTACCCTTTTACGTTAGGTTCTATTGACCCCGTTATCTTCAATATCTGCCGCCAATACCAAATAACCTTGACCTATATCCATCCTTCCTTCTGGCGCATAGTTATTTTGCTTCAATTTATTGTGAGCAAAGTCGGGGGATGACTTTTACCCTATACCATCTCATTAGAATGTACAATCCCCATGTTTATTGAGGTATACTAATAATCTTCAGCGTCGAGCCACCAAGGTATTGTTCTTAAGCATAGATGAGGACAAGGACCAAGATGGATGGGCCGATTTTTCAGAATGAGGACTTTCGACATAATTCATGCCGAGAAGATGTTATTCCCTGAAGAGTGGAACATAAAGCGTAAGTACAAACCCACATATAGCTTCCGTTTACCCTTTTATTTCTTTTGTGTTTTCGTATTGACATCCTTTCATATGATGCAACAGTTTCTTGGGTGCCCGGTGCAATCCTGAACCTTGAAGACTGGTTTCAAAAAACTACCCTCGATCTCATTGTTCTTTGAGCGCTCGTAATGCGATTTGGAAAAGGGCCGATGAGAGGCCAAAAATCATGATAAGCCTCTCTACCCGTGTTTGATTCCCTTCCATGAAATGTTTCTCTTATATGTTTACTTGATTTTCCCTCATACAGGTCTCAGAGACAATGTTGTCATCAAGCCGCCCCCATCTGGGGAAGAAGAGGCCCCAAAATTGGCTAAGGATAAGCAGAGGAAAAGGGTCTCGCTTTTCGATACTCCAAAGCCTAAAAAGAGTAAGGCTCATAAGTCATATAAAGACACTGCCACTCTACCTACCAACGTAGCCCAGAAACTACGAGATGAAGAAATGGATAAAGAAGATTATGACTATGAGCCGGTTGCTCGAAAGACGGGGAGCGCCGAAGCTTCAAAGGCAGCTGAGCTGGTGATGGTCGAGAAGAGTGCCCTTCGAAAAGGAAAGAACGCCCCATGTGTCGTGCTTGGAGCAATCAACATTGATGATTCGTCTCCCTACCCCAAATTCTAAGGGAAAATTACATAAGTCCCAGGATATGGAGACCCCAGACGTAGGAACGGCCCACGAAGGGGATGACTTATTTTGTGGGTACTTCACGGGAGTTGATGATGCTTCTACTCTGGACGCAACGATCATTTTCTATGAGGCTCAGCACTCCTGAACAAACTATACTTCATCCCCCATTATTAGTTTTACTTTACCGATATTTTCTTTTGTCTGATTTCCTTCCTTTCTCCATAGGCCATGACGCTTCATCAGGAATCATTTTCCAAATCCCGAGCCAAGATGAACCGGTGTGAGGCTGATATCAAAAGGCTCATGGGGGAGATTGATGCACTCAAACCCTTAAGTGGGAAAAAGAAGATGAGATCAAGGACCTTTGAGGTGAACTAGCCAAAGCTCACAAAGAGCAGACTGGCTTGATCAAACAGCTAATGAAGAATTTGTTAGAAGTTTGGTGTATTGAAGGGGTGCGCATATGAATCGGTTTATCGATAAATCGAATCGATTATTTGTTATCGAATCGTAAAAATCGAAACCTTATTGAAATGATAACGATAAGAATATATATAAATCGATAAGTAATTAAGGATAAGGGTCAAAATCGAATCGATAAATCAAATGCACACCCCTAGACTGTAGACACTTGTAAAATGAATAATTACCTATTTGTGTAGATTAATATAATATACAGAATTTATATATATTCTGCTACTATTTTGAAAGCGGCTATAAAATATCATTTTCCCAAATCTATACTCTTTCCTTTACCCTAAGTCCCTTACCAAATTATTTCCTCTACCACATTAAAGGAATAATCATATTTAAAGATCAAGGAATGAAGTTTAAATTAATAGAAAATAAAATTAGTCGTGATGATGTATTTTGTCTTTTTTTACACCGTTAGAGTGTTGGTGGAATACATTTGATCTCTTACTTTAGTTTGTTGCATGTGCTTGTTGATACAATTTGTATGTTATAAATGGTGTTCGCCTTATTTTAGATTTTTTTTTTTCATATAAGTTAGGCACATTTATAGAGATATATTTTTCATGGAATCCCATAAATTATCTTACTGGTGTAATCGATAACCAAATTGATAAGCCCCCGAAATCGAAGAAATCGAAACCTTATTGAAATGATAATGATAAGAATATGTACAAGTCAATTATCGATAAGTAATTATCAATAAGGGTCAAAATAGAATCGTTAAATTGAATGCGCACCCCTAGTGTGTTGATTAGGGTTCTATTAGGTTCTGTTGACCCTGTTATCCTCAATTTCTGCCACCAATACCAAATAACCATTATCCATTTCCATCCTTACTTTTGGCAAATAGTTATTTTGATTCTTTGTGAGAAAAGTCGAGGGGATGACTTTACCCTCAACCATCGCATTAGAATGTACAACCCACGTGTTTGTCGAGGTATACTTATAAGCTTCAGCGTCGGGTCACCAAGGTGTTGTTCTTGAGCATAGATGAGGACAAAGACCGAGGGTCGATGGTCCGATTTTTCTGAATGAGGACTTCCGACATAATTCATGCCGAGAAAATGCCATTCCCTAAAGAGTGGAGATGAAGCGTAAGTACAAACCCACATATAGCTTCTGTTTACCATTTTGTTTCTTTTGTCTTTATGTATTGACATCCTTTCATATGATGCAGTGGTTTCTTGGGTTCCTGGTGCAATCCTGAACCTTGAAGGCTGGTTTCAAAAGCTAGCCTAGACCTCTTCATATGTTGAGTTCTTGTGGTGCGATCTGGCAAAGGGACGATAATAGGCCAAAAATCATGGTAAGCCTCTCTAACCATGTTTGATGCCCTTCTCTGAAATGTTTCTTTTTCAATTTTTGCTTGATTTCACCCCATACAGGTCTCAGAGACAATGTTGTCATGAGGCCGCCCCCACATGGGAAGAAGAGGGCTAAGGATAAGAAGAGGAAAAGGTTCTCTCTTTTCGATACTCCAAAGCCTAAAAAGAGGAAAGGCTTATAAGTCGCAGAATGACACTGTCTCTCTACCTATCAACATAGCCCAGAAACCACGAGATGAAGAAAAGGAGAAAGAAGGTGCTGACTATGAGTTTGTTGCTGGAATGAGAGGGAGCATCGAAGCTTCAAACATAGCTGAGTCGGTGATAGTCGAGGAGGCTTCCCTCTGAAAAGGAAAGAGCACCCCAAGTGTCTTGCTTGGGGCAATCAACATTGATGATTGATCGCCCCTCCCCATATTTTCTAAGGAAAAATTTTAGGAGGCCCGAGATATGGAAACCCCCAATGTGGGAACGACCCACAAAAGAGGATGACTTATTTTTTGGGATATTCATGGGGGTCGATGATGTTTTCGATCTGGACGCATCAGTCATTTTTGATGAGGCTCAGTACTCCTGAACTAGCTAGACTTCAGCCCCTGTTATTAGTTTTATGTTTACCTTTATTTCGTTTTGTCTTATTTCCTTCCTTTCTCCATAGACCATGATGCTTCATCGAGAATCATTTTCCAAATCCTGAGCAAGGCTGAACCGATATGAGGTTGATCTCAAAAGGCTGACGGAGGATATAGATGCCATTAAACTCTTACGTGGTAAAAAATAAGATGTGATCAAGGACCTTTAAGCTAAACTGGCCAAATCACAAAGAGCAGACTGACTTGATCGAACAGGTACTGAAGATTTTTATTAGAAGTTTGGAGTGTTTATTTGGGGATGGCGACTAATACTTTGATCTTGCAGGCTTAGCAAAAGGTTGAAAAGATCGAGAAGCTTCCCGAGGAGGCTAAGATGAAAGAGGAAGAGACTTTGGGGTGGAAGCAGAACATAGACCACTTCACCTCGGAGAAAGATACTGCTCGAGCCTGGCTATATTTGGCTGAGCGTCAAATCCAAAGCATGAAGGGAACTGTCAGGAAAATATAAATAAAAAAAGAGGAAAGAGTCATACATTAGCAGTAGCATCGTTGAGAAGAAATATATTCCAATTATTCGGAAATTGTTCGTCGTTCATCGTGTCAAGTTTATTAGATCCCTTTATAATGATTGCAAGCGCCCGATATGGTCCTTCTCCCTCATTTGGACCTCGAGTGTTGAGGGCGACTTTTCTCTTAACTAAGTCCCTAATTCAAAGTGGCGAAGACTGGTTATTTGGTTGTAGTATCTTTTGATGCGCCGCTTCTGTTCTACCATTCTAACAAGGGCGACTTCTTGTTTTCCATCCAGCAATTTGAGTCTTGTGTTCATTGCCTCGTGATTTGATTCTTCTGTCGTGTATCGAAACCTGATGCTTGGTTCCCCGACCTTGATCGTGATCAGGGCTTCCATGCCATATACTAAGGAGAATGGTGTTTCCCCGTACTAGATTTTGACATTGTTCGATATGCCAAAAGGACTTCGGGAAAAATTTCCCTCCACCTCCCCTTAGTGTCGTTCAACATTTTCATCAGGTTCTGAATGATGTTCTTGTGTGTTGATTTGGCATGTCCGTTACCATTAGGGTGATATGGCATCAACAAAATTATTTTTTATCTTGTGATCTTCAGGGAACTTTATTACATATATATGCATATATAACGCCATCTGGTCATGGGTCAATGTATACGAATGCAATGCATGAAAAGTACATTAATAAAATCTTTCAGAATGTCATAAGATCATTTTGCCTTACAATAATATCATAAAGCACTCTCTTTGACTTTCGTATTTTTCCGAGACATATGAAAAGATGATAAAATATTATGACACATCAAAATTCAAGAACATAGATATCTCTAATACTTCTATGAATAGAGTCATTTATGGAATTTGTGCATTTGCTCCTTTTATTTGTGTCATATAGATCATACCAAAAGAAAGAAAAGATAGTCTTAATATACCTAAGTTGATTCTCTTAATAATCCTCTAATACACGTTAACTACGACAAAACACGGAACAAGTCGTTTGAAAAGCTCGAAGCAATCACGTTGCTAAGGCAAAAAGAAATTTGGCCAAAAACATTTCCTTATGAACTTAGCAACAAAGTTGCTTTATTTTGGAAAATTAATTAACGATCGGTTCCTTGGATTAGGAAGTCAATATGGAATTGTTATTTGGAAAATGCGTTAATATGATATCTTCCTTAGATCAGAATGTCCTTTCTATTCAAACGTTCTTGGATGCAACTTTTTAAGAGATTAGATAAAGCCCACATTTAAAGAATTTAGTGTCACACATAAATCCTTTAAGTGTTCCACCTCCCAATCTTCTTTATGAGTCATTAAAGAGTGATGGGGTGCTACCATGTCATGCTATTTAATACCTATCCAATATATTCCCAATTAATTAGGTAATGTCCCATTACCTAGTAATTAATTAATTACTCGCATAATTAAGAATTATTTCAATTTCCTTAAAATATCATTTGTTTTTAACATGCCTTGTACACCTTACTATCACGGTCATATAGTACCTTGTATGGAACTAGTGTATAAATATCGAGTATTAACGCTCAGCCCATAATTTATCTCAATATTTCAAACTTGGACGAAAAATTTATTTTCTTTGACTTACTTCCCCTCTCACAATCACGAATTTACTCATCATTTGTTTAAAAGTATAATCCTTAATCTCCAAATAATCTTCTTGGACTAATGTCAATTAGCTTACGAAAAATTCAACGTATAATACTACAGGGTGGAATATCGCCGTGATTTAATATTGTGAAGCATAGCATCACCGTCATATAATACTGCGGGACGTAATATCGCGAGTCTTAACATTATTCCCCCCTTTGGAACAGTCATCCTCGAATGTTGACTGATGCTCTTATCATTCTCATAACCCGTAGGTCTTACAGATACTTTAGTACTCGTCTTTCCATCTAGGCGACTATTCTGTGAATGAATCCCAAAGGCTCGGGCATTCCCCTCTTTAGCCTCTTTCTCACACGACGACTTGTAATCGGAATCCTTCTAATCTCGTATCTATTCCTACCTTCTATCATGCCGCATTTATGATTCTAACTTTGTATAAGCGCATGACTCTTCTCTTCTCTCCAAGCTTTTAGCCAATCTCTAGGCTTCACTTTGTGAACAAATACAAAATTATGTCAAGATGTCCCTCTGGGCGTTATTAGCTTTAATACATTTAAGTAGGCCATATTAGACCAAAATTCTTACTTAGATTTATCGATACCGATGTCTGCTACCAAACTCCAGGTTACTCTTGTTGCTTATCCTATGCATAACGCTAAATCCTTTAACGTTCTTCATTACTATTCATCTTAAGACTAATGACCCAATCTCATCTCGTACTTTGCAATTTTTACCTATCCATTATTTATTCACCTCAATGCTGATCTACAACCAACCATTGATAACTTGAAATTTCTTACATAATATATTTCCACTTGGGCTTATATTACTTGCATCATGGAATATTTGAAGTGATTTTTTTATCCACCTGGGTGATGAGATATTATACTTCATAACTGTATTTCACAGCATCCCAACGTGATTCGCCTTATGTGGATATTTTAATCATGTTCAATTCATGAGATCCCTTTTTTTCTTAGTCAGATATTACTCGATCGAAGATCCAAACGTCATTCTTTATCTATCACAATTATACCCTCGTTCTATTACTAGGGAAGCATTCCATCTCTTCTAAATGCTATTAGTCTTAGACTCATTTGCATTCATTTAGGCTATAGTGAGCTTTGTATAACTGAGAGAACCATCTATTCTTCGTGTTTTCATAGGCTTAATCTTGAGGACTTATCCATTTTCGTTACCTTCTCACTCGTCCGTTCTTATCCTTGCTCCTGTCTTCTAGAATCTTGTCGTTTCATCGTACAATAGCTTGCGATCTACACATATCTATTTATATTTCTTGCAACCTTTCAACTTGCTTGCACCATAGATTTCCATATGTCATTTTGGAACATCAATCAAGACATCACATCGTCTCTAACTCTTCTTTACTCTCTTAGTCAGGCTTTTGGATACCTAGACCATAGGTTGGAATATATTATACTGATGATGCCACTAGTATTCCCAAATACTGAATCCCCGCGTTTCTAGATTTTTATCCGAAGTATGGACTATTCTTGATCTTCTATCTTTGAGTATCTTGTACATTTTTCACCTTTACTTTACCCTAAAATCTCGCATCGTAACTTCTATCTCTTTCATGACCTCCCTTCCACCTAGTTGTAATTTACATCCATAACTTTAAGCTTTACTATACTACTAACACCTCTGGTGCATACACAACTCGGTGGGAGCTTCGTACTAACTTGTCATGAGGCTGGTACTTTTCTAACCAGCTTTATCGTAGGGCAGTTATAGAATATGATTGTTGTACTATCCCTCTTGTACCTCTGATATTAAGTGCGACCCTGTAATGTGCTCAATCACAATTTCTATTTTTTTGTCCAATAATCAGATTACTAATTTACTTCGTTGATGTAAACATTTAGTTTCCTCCTTCCTCTGATCAGCCTTTCATGGGCGCTGATATAATCCTTTAACAATTCGATCTATGACCTGGGCTCAATTATTTCTCTTAACTTATACCGGAATCATCCGCGGTTGTATATGTTGCACGTATAAAACTCCAAAATCTTAAGTGAGTCCATAATGCAACTAACTCCGAACCATTGATCGACTAAATCCTTTTTTTCCTTCTCATCTTTCTTTAAACGTAAGCTTTTACTTTTCCTAGCCTTTTTCCCCCTTTCATTTGCATACTTAGCTTATCTTTGTGTCCACACATATTGGATTTCCATACAACTCATATGATCTTGGATATCACTTCCGATTTTACTTCTCGTTCATTATCCACGGTAGGTGCAATTTTCTTATGGAGTGCTACAATTTTGTTGCAAGACTATTGTTATCAAACCAGACCATTCCCTTGTCAAGTCATTGAGCTTTAGTTGAAGCCTTCTTTCTTACTTTCCCAACTAGTATTTCATTGTAGTGTTTAGGGAGGACCGTCTGACTCTTGTAAAGCTGTGAGCTTATTACGGACCTTTTGATGTCCTTCCTTGCCTATAATTATTTGTAGTTACTTATCCCTACGCCCTTGTGCTTGTAGGGTTTGTTTCCTCTAAACTAGTCTTTTGAATTTCTTCCTAGTGGCACTCTCTTTTATTATCATATGGTACCTTTAACTACCCCTAACTCTTATCTGAATATTTCTCAAGTATTACAATGACATTAATGCAAGGATGAATTCACTATATTAAGTTTTACCATTTTTATCTTGCACGATCTGCTGACTCGTCTGTAACCTCCTGTTTAGCCAGAACTAGGCTCTTCCTTAATCAAATAACAACTATTCATTGGCCCATCCTCATATCAATGTTATGCATAATCTTTCTTTGTTTATTTCCTTTGCCTTATCTTGCCTTTCACATAGGCTCCTTTTTTTGTTAATAACATCCCGGGCAGGAACCCTTACTTCCTTTCCTTGACATTATATTCTCATAATGTTCTTGAATCGTTGCATATCTATAGGCTTTGAATAACTGCAACCACATCCCTTTCTCATTTTTATCGCGTTATTATTTTACCATTCCATAATTACGAAGACCGCTCAACTCTGACTTAGTGCCATTATCATTCTATATCCCCCTCCCCATTAGGGGGTACTAAGAGTTGGAGCTAGGACAACCTATCTATAGATGTTTTACCTCTTCATCTTAGCCATAATTTCACATAATCGATGACCCTTACTCGCCCTGCAGTAATCCTTCTGCACCAAGGATAACAAAATTTCTTACTCACCAGGGTGACGCTTAGTGTAAATGGCACATACGGTCCCTTAAGCTTAACTTTGCTCACACTGCTTGCTTTAGGAAAGCATCTTCCTGAGTAACCATTCTCTGAATTTATCATGAATCTTCCTTTGCAGCCCATTCCGTTATCGCCAAAATGCAATATGAAGTCCTCATGATGCCGACCATCATCAAATTATTTAGTCCCTAATTCATGTTTAATTTATCTTTTTCACCAGTCCATACATATTTCTATTACTCTAGGGTCTAACTTCTTCTTTTTGATAATCACGTTAGCGTTTCAAACTAATTTCTCAAAATGAGGATATGACTTTAGGGAATATATTCCTTTGTTCTCTCAAGGCCAGTCACCTCTCTTATGTTCCTTCACTTGACTATAAACTTTGTAATACCGTCATCTTTTTGATATACCATTGTCATCCATGTATTACATTTTACTCATAATGTTTCATTGACTCTCTACTTAATTCCCTGCTAACATTTTTGTCTATCAATTTGTTCTAATAACTTCAACAAGATGTTTTTTTTGCCTTTTTTTTCTCCCCTTGCTCCAGCCACTGGCTCTTTGGATTACTTAACGTTCTCGCTCTACTAGGGACGTGATCCACACTTAGGTAATATTTATCCCTTGTTGTCTTCAAATGCTTATCTTTGTAGTACTCATATCTAGTTGTACTTTTTTAGAGTGCACCTTCTGGATGTTTGACAAGGAGATATATTAGAACTTTTACAATATCCTTCGGAAACTTCAACTAATACAGACAATCCATATACCATTTTGGGTTACTCCAACCCCAGCCGAATTTTGATATCTCGTCATTCTCTTAAACCATATATTTTAGATTCTATAGGGCATAACTGAGATCGATGTGGCCAATTGTACATACCCCAGTTACTGTTAAAGGTAACTCAAAAGGCTTATATTCCTCGGTTTGAGTTGTAAATTTTGTTAACTTTTATTAACTGCGCACCTCGTACCCTTCTTCATATTGCTCATATTGAAACTTGTATTTATCTTATGAGTCTCTCATTGTCTTTCCCCATAAAGGTAGATAGATATTCTTCCCTTAAGGCTCCTTATCAGGAGGCTTATACGTTGTAGTATGCACATGATCTACCAAAGACCATACATTTACTTATCATAAACATCATGAAAAATCGAGCTCCTCTGACTCGACTCCTCCATATCCACATTCAATCTCTTACCACCAATCTTTCTGGATGCAGGAATCATCATATACGAATAAGATAAAAGTTAGGAATTTGAATTCTTACAACTGAGCTCTACACACGATCTAGAGTAAGAAGAAAGAGCGAAAATCCTAAATGCCTTATAGACTCCTACTTATAAGTGTGGTGCACGACAAACCCATAAACAAGAATCTACTAGACACGACTTGTAGACTCCCTATGATAGAATTGCTCGGATATCACGACCCAAACCGATGAGCCGCGACGGGCATTTGGTACCCTACTCAATCAATTACTAACATAATATATCTTTCATATCATTCTATCATAGGTAAATGAACCGGAGTAAAGTATGAGGAATACAAACTTATGTAAATGAAGTACAGGCCTATAGGACCAAAATAGCCACTCTGTACTGAGCATGAGCCGACAAGGCCATACAATCTTTTACGTATATGACATCTGTCTACATGCCTCTAAGGATTCATACTTTTCATAAAGGTCAGAACAGAGTTCCGTCATACCAAACAATAGACGTTTAAATCTACTAACCAATCAAGCAACTCCGAAGCAAATGGAGCGAACCAAAATCTTCCGCTGAATTGGTAGCCTACTTGGAGGGCTCTCGACTTGTCTATTAGACATGCGAGCATAAAACGCATCATCCCTAAGAAAAATGGATGTTAGTACCAATAATTTACCGAGCGTGTAAGGAACATAGATAACTACATACAGACATGTAGGACATATAGAGTAAATAACTTCACTTGTAAGTCTGGATAACTTTGTAAATCATGAAATAGTTATAGTGTTATGGATACACGTATGAATATCATGTAATTCATAAGTACATGTTTCAAATGTCAGCCTATGAGTGCATCCCATCATATCATCTCGGCTACTGTGGGCAAAATCATCAACGTATACCAGCTGATCGGGTGGTGGTGCGTATATAACGCCATAACTTTTCCAATATCTCATATACATACATACACACACATACACACACATCATATATATATATATATATATATATATATATATATATATATATATATATATATATATGTATATAATGTCATCTGGTCATGGGTTAATGCACATGAATGCAATGCATGAAAAGTACGTTAATGAAATCTTTCGGAATATCATAAGACCATTTTGCCTTTGAGTAATATCATAAAGTACTCTCTTCAACTTTTGGAGTCTTCTGAGACCCATGAACAGATGATAAAACATTATGACGAATCGAAATTCAGGAATATAGACATCTCTAATATTTCTATGAATAGAGACATTTATGAAATTTGTGCCTTTGGTCGTTTCGTTTATATTGTATAGATCATGCCAAATGAAAGAAGGGATAGCCTTAACATACCCAAGTCGATTCTCTTAATAATTCTCTAATAAATTGCGACGAAACGCGGAACGAGTCGTATGAAAAGCTCGAAGCAATCACGTTGCTATGCAAAGAAAATTTTGGCCGAAAATATTTCCTTAAGAACTTAGCAACAATGGTGCTTTATTTTGGAAAATGAATTAACGATCTGTTCCTTGGATTAGAAAGTCAATATTGAGTTGTTATTTGTAAAATGCATTAACATGATATCTTCCTTGGATCAGAATGTCCTTTCTATTCAAACGTTCTTTTGATGCAACATTATGATATTAGATAAAGCCAACATTTCAAGGATTTGGTGTCAACACATAAATTCTTTAAGTGGGCCACCTCCCAATCTTCTTTATGAGTCATTAAAGAGTGAGGAAGTTATTCCACATTTATGATATTTAATCTCGTAATTATTCCTACCTTCTATCATGCAACCTTCGATTATTAAAATTTGAGGTTTTAAGTCCATTAAGCATAAATTGCTGTGCGATTTATATTTTTGTCATTGTTTGATGTGAATCTAGAGCTCGATTGAGTTGGTATGGTATTTTAGGACTTGACGTCACATTTGGTTGACGTTCCGGAGGCCTAGGGTGTGTTTCGGATGAGTTTTGAGAAATTCTGGGCATTACTGGAATCAGGCATGGCTTTGGCGCTTAATTTTTGCAGTTGCCGACAAAAATTTTTTGAGGGCGGAGGTGGGGGCGTGGACCACATAAATTTGGTCGCGGAGTCACTCCAAGGCAGATCTGCAATTCTATTGTTCGACTTCGGGAGCCTATATCCTTTTATCTACAAGGAATTATAAGATGATTCAATAATCAAAAGTTGTAGCCCTTTGTGTCTAGTTTCCAGAAAGCTAAAGAAATCATCATTTCAAAATTTGTAGAGAAAGTAATAGTCAAAATACTAAAGACTGTCACTGCAGCCACCAAAAGCGCAAACAATGCTACTTTTTTGTGACCGTAGGGGTTGGAATTTGGCCGTCGTGCCTAGATTTTTGCGGTCACCACAACTGGATTTAGGGCATTATTTTATATTTTTGAACCTAGGGAGCTCGATTTGTGGTAATGTTTCGAGCGTTTTTTAGAAATTCATCGGCGCAAGTGATTCTAACTTGGATTTGGTTAATATACATGAATATATCACTGACTTTATTTGATTAGTACTTTGAGGTATAAATTTGGGGAAATATATGGAGATTTCATAAAATTAATTCTTGAGATTTGAATGTTGATTTGGAGTTGAATTTAAGTGAAACTGGTGTGGTTAGTCACCTAATCGAATGAGTTTTCGGATTTTTTTGACTTTGGTTGGATTTTGAGACGTGGGCTCGGGGCCCGACTGTTGAGTTGAATTTTTTACTTTTGACCTAAATCTTAGCATTTTCCTATCAGATTGATTTCTTTAACTCGTGTTGATTGTATTGAATTGTTTAAGGCTAGATTCTGAGCATCCAGAGTTCTATTTAAAAGCAAAGGCATAGTGGAGTAGGAGTTTGCTTGGTCAAATGTAAGTTACGCTTCCAAACTTGATTCTGAGGGTTCAAAGCCCAGAACTAGGTGCTATGTGATTGTATTGAGGTGACACATATGCCAAGTGACGGGCGTGCGGATGTGCATCGTGAAAATTGTGGCCTGTATCATTCCATGGCACCGCTAGTGACTCTTTCTTGCTGATACTATTGTTTCTATTGTGTGACTAAGTAAATGTGCTGCAATTCATACTAGCTATCCTATTAAGATTTTACACCGATACTGATGAGACTCGAGTGGTCGTTTCTTGTTGTCATATCACTAAATTAATTGATGTTATGTACTCAGTCTTAGTCATGCATATCATATCATGTCTCAGTCTCAGTTATTATTATTTGATGCATCGTATCATTGTTTCGGGTTAGTTTTCATGGTATTGTGAGCCGTGAGTGAGACTGGAGAGTGATGATTGAGAGAGGAGGAGAGCCTGAATGATGAGTGATAGTTATGGGTCGGGCTACACGCCGTAACAGATTATTTTCTATAACTTTGTTGGCTTGTTATACCGCTTGGGACGTAAGATATACTCCGGAGTCTCCACACTCATAGTGGTCGCATATGATATTATTAGGGGATAGATTTTTGGGGACATGTATTTGTCCGAATGATTAATTTATGGGGATAGATTTCTCTACAAGGATGAATTTTCCTGGGTATGGATTTGTCCGAAGTATTGATATATGGAGATGGATTTCTTAACAGGGATGGATTTCCCTTTTTCCTCAGCACGGAGTGACGTCTAGTCATTTTTGAGTATGTTATGGGATGGATTTCCCTAGGCCGAATGGCCATATGCGGTACCGAGTGGTTGAATGTATATAGATATATACCTGGAGATGGATTTCTCAAGGTTGGATTACCCTTGTTCCTTGGTACTGAATAACTTGCTGCCAGCGTTGTATATGTTCCGGGATGGATTTTCCTGGAGCGGATGGCCATATGCAGTACCGAGTGGTTGCGCACTTGAGTGAGGGAGTACATGGTGCATTTCATATATTCTATGCATTGGTACGCTGGGTTAGCTGAGTCTTATATTTTACATTGTTCATATCCGTATTTATTCCACTGTTGAACTGTATTCCTGAAAGAATAGCATGCCTACTTTATTGCACAATTTATTTCTATCTTCTGTTGAGGCTACGTTCGTCACTACCTATCAGTCCAAAGGTTGGACTTGTTACTTACTGAGTTGGTGTACTCACGTTACCCCCTGCACCTTGTATGTAGATCTATGTGCTTCCGGTTTCGGTAGCAGTCACTAATCGAGGTCGAAGGCATGGGAGGTTGTTGAGGTATCTGCATGGCGTTCTTAGATGTTGATCCTCCTTCTCTATTCTATTCGTGTTTCAATTGTATTTAGTAAATATTGTAGTAGACAATGTTATTTCTCTAGACACTCATGTACTCTGTGACACCCTGATTTTTGGTTGGTTGAATTGTGTTATGGATTTTGCTGATGTTATGAACAGTCTATTTTCTTAAATGATAAATGTACTCTTCTGCAAATATTCTAAATATTAGTATTGGGGTTGGTTTTTGGTTGAGTTGAGGCTGGCCTAGTTTCACAATAGGCGCCATTACGACGGATTGGGTTTGGGTCGTGACATGGGGATACCAAATAGTTTAAATAGGAAATTGACAAAGATGTGATAGTTTGAGATATTAACTACTTCTAATAGTAAATAGTTAAATTTATCTATAGTTATATTATTATAAAAGTACGAATATTAAAATATTAAATGTTAGATGGCAAAAATATCCTCTTAATATCAATCGACTTTTATATCCCTCGAAAGTTGAATAGTTATTGCAAAACATAATTAGCCGTTGTATAGAATATTCATATTAAGAACTTTTTCTAATATTTTGGACTTTGAATTCAATTAGAATTTTGAAAATAAGAACTTTGATACTTTTAACCTTTCTGATACAATCACGGAAGGAATGAAAGTCTGTAGGGTTTAAGAGTACTATTTCCTTGTCCATCGAAGTAACATGTTCCTTAAACAAATTAGGACGATCTCCTCTTAGTTGTAAGGAACTGAAATTTTTCATCCATCTGAACTCTTTTATAGCAATGTGATCACGCCCAACTCTAGTCCTAAAAAGGATAAATGATTGCTGTAAATATAATCCGATCTAAAAGTTCGGAGTCGAATTCCACAGAGAACTAGGCTTAGCTATATGTGTTTAATATCACTAAGAATACATACATTGAAAAATTTTCTAAAACTGAAAAAAAATAAACAGCTGAAAAGTACTATGCTTGAATCGTAAACAATTGGAATAAAGGTCTAAGGTAATGAGTTTTCCCGTTATTGATTTCCTTGGTTGTATATTTCTTATAGTTGTGACTTAGTTGCCTCTATCAATCATGAACTCTCCAGCTATCATAAATCTCTCTCAAGCAAGTATGATAATTTACTAGACGCACTCTCTCAAAATACGCTAGCTAGATTCACAATACAGTTTACTTAGATCGCACCCGAGGTATCGTTGTCTCTAATCCAACCTCTAAACCCTCGGTTATGGTTCTAGCCTATACTCTAAGAGTGATGTTGTTCAAACAACTACCTATATATGCACTCTCTCTCAAGCAGATACATAATAAATAGGAACGGCTAATTGAGGATCCTTTCAATTAACCAAAATCAAAACTTAGTTGAAGAAATAGAGATTAACAACCAACTCAAAACTATATTAACATAACAACCAATTCACCCCCAACGGTTTTCACAAAAACCTTCAATAACAAATTCGTGTTCATAATAGTGTATAAAACTACAATATCAAAAGTCATAACCAACAATGAAAAATAATAATAGAAAGGAAAAACTTCTTGAAGAATTCCCCGCCTTTCTCCCAATGTGTCTTGCTTCCAAGGGTATTGTCTAACCCTAAAGTAGTGTCTCTTGCCTCGTTAGGTCTAATTTTTGTCCAAAATATGTCCTCTCCTCTTCAAAAAAGGATTAGGACCCCTATTATACAAGTTGGAATATTGTAGGGCTAACATAAACTTCTCCCGGACAAAATGGGACTTCTTTTTGACGCTAGGAGCGGCGTGGCCGCGGCCAAAACGCGGTAGTACCGCGGCCAGACAAGCTCTCTGATTTTCCGCCGCAGTCAGTTCCGTGGTGGCAGTTTTGACTACATTTTCACAATGTTTTGTTTAGCATTTGGACAACCATAAAACATAAAATTTGTGCCCTTTGCCTTAGCTTTCCAACCATATATTGTGGAGCCCAACTAGAGTTCTGAGCAAATAGTTATGTCTATTTTACTAGACGGTGCATAATATGCCTCCTCGAGTCTTCCTTTTGTTGTTTTATCATCCGTTGATCCTCGAATACGATCCCGGCTTAATTCTTTGGTCTTTTACTCAGACTTAAAAGCTCTTAATCACTTGAATTTATTTTATAACATCTATATAGCTTGGAATTACTCCTACAAATCATAAAATACACCATTAGTGCAAACACTCGCGATAAAAGCGCAAACTTAACTAAAGTGCAGTAAATTAGAGTGTAACAATTGACTAAAATACGTAATTATAGCATATCATCAACACCTCAAACTTAAATTACGCTCATCCTCGAGCAATCAAATTACAATTTATATCGACAAGACCTTTTCAAGTAATTTTCTTAACTCGTCACACCAAGAATATTTAAAATAGACTAAGCACAAAAGTGTAACATCTTCACCTCAAAATTTGACTCACAAGTACCATGCATTATTCACAACTCACCTACTTACTCTAACATAGAGGTCACTGATATTACATTTCCTTCATGAATCAAGTTCCCTTACACAACAAAAGAGAGTAATTCCACAGAATAAAATTTTAAAACACTTCGGAACTCAAGATAGAAAGAATTCACTCACTCTCAGAAATAATATTCATATGCCACAAAAATGCACCATAAACTTGCCCATAGTTTACTACACCACTAATCGAGCTCATTCAATCTAGGATCAATTAAGACTTCATTTGGTTGTAATGTAGGCTACAGGACAGGTAAGATACATTTAATATAAATGTGACTACACCTCCCTAAGCACTTTAATACATATACTTTAACATTTAAACCTCATATTTATGTCAAATAAAAACTCCATCTTCACATCAATGTAAATTACCTCATTTTCCTTAAGACACTTACGTCAAGAGCCACCATTAATCAAGAAAATTTATTTTTTTACAAAAAGCTAACAATTTTTTTAATTCAAGTGGCTCTTCATTTTTCAAAACAGTGCACCTTTCTCCTTATTCAATTAGTTCCACTCAAAAGCCAAACCAACTACCCCACACTTTAACTTTTACAAAGTTCATAACAATGCAACTGCTCATGAGAGGTTATAATGGTTTAAATAGATGGTTAATTCAAATAAATGGGCAAGGCTTGTAATGTGGTTGCCAAAGAAACAAGATAACATGCTCAAAGGAGTTAACTACGATACATAACAATTATGTGGGTAAAATATACATATTCGGCTTAACAAAGAAACACATATATCACTTCTAAGATTGAATAAAACTACTATTTCGCTTTGCAAACATACATGGCAAGTTCTAGGCATCAAATAGAATGCACGGAATATAACAAATTCTTACACACACATGGCCCATAACTCACTCATGATTGGAATCATCAACAACTCTAGTCAAAGCAGTTAAGCAAAGTTATGATCATACAATTTAAGGTACTTATATAAGAGTAAAAAACTGAACTTAAGCATCACAACCAAATTACTCACTATTATCAAAGCATATAAAAGTCAAGAGATATTGCTTTACTTCAAAATACAACACAATGGCTATTACTCATAGAAAAAAACTAACTTTACCCGGTTCAATAAAACCCTTGGAAAAGAACTGTGGTTTAAAGAAAAATCAAAGGGGAATTGCTACACTACCTAACAATAGAAAATCTTTTTATTTTTTTCTGTAGACTTAAATCCCTCAAGAAAATTTTCCATTAGATCCATCGTCGGTAAAATTCCAATCTTTCCAATTTTTTTAGAAAATTATTCTATTAAACTAACACAACTAAAATAGCATAGAAACTCACTCAGACAATCTTCTCACCCCACTTTAAAATTATGCATTGTCCCCAATGCACACCATAACTAATAAAAATGGTAAAAAAGACTCCCTGATAGGCCAAAGGCCAAAGATTTAGCAACTCATGAGGTACTCAGACTTCTCTCAAGCTTGGTCCTGCGTGCGGGTACCTCACACATAGTTCCAACCATACCATATGGGTTGCTGCTGCATCCTTGCAATACCTTTTCTTTTCATCCTTGGTATCGGGTTAGCTCTTATCGGGCGGTTACTGGGCGGTTAATCAGTTTAATACCTAAGGGCTCACATATATTCTGTCCGCACACTAGGACATAACTAAAATTTCCTGTGCATGACATTCAAAGGCATCTGACCTTGCCATGGATTTTACAATTGACAATGAAACAAAGAAAAAGAGAAGATAAGATACATTGTCAGGTTTACAACAATTGGTCACCATTTTTCAAGATACAGTGCGCCCATAGCATAGGCAAGAAAGATAAGAGGTTCTTTCCCCACTTCTCCTGCAACGAAAACCAAAGTTGACACAAGTTAACTCTCTCATAATAAAATGAAGATGATAAAGTCTCATAATATATTAGTCTGAGAACTACAACCTTGCTAATAACAGAACCTAGTCAAAGCAAAAGATTCATAGAGGCAATACGAACTGGTCGCAAGTAAGACTGGGTGCTGGTGTTAAACTTGCATCAGGTTAAATATATATATATATATATATATATATATATATATATATATATATATATATATATATATATATATATATATATATATATATATATATATATATATATATATATATATATATTCTTAACGGGTTAACGGATTACCCGTTAAGAAAATTAAATAATCCGCCCCCAATCCGATAAGCCGTTAATAAAAAAATTTTAATCCGTTCCCCGTCCGTTAAGCCGTTAAGCCGTTACCACTATGCCATTAAGCTTCGGTTTCGGATCGGTTTTCGGTTTTGAACACCCCTAGATCCATCGTCGGAAAAAGTCTAATCTTTCCTTTTTTTTTTTGAAAAATTATTCAATTAAACTAACACAACTAAAATAGCATAGAAAGTCACTCAGACAATCTCCTCACCCCACACTTAAAATTATGCATTGTCCCCAATGCATACCATAAATAATAAAAGGGTAAAAGAGACTCCCTGATAGGCCAAAGGCCAAGCATTAGCTACTCGTGGGGTACTCAAACTTCTCCCAAGCTTGGTCCTTCGTGCGGGTACCTCCCACTTAGTTCCAACCATACCGTCTGGCTTGCTGTTGCATCCTTCCAATACCTTTTCTTTCCATGCTCCTAGAAAATAAAAATTGACACTACAAAAATAATACAAATTAAAAAATAAATAAAAGAAAGCAATAAAGTTGGGTTGCCTCCCAACAAGCACTTGATTTAACGTCGCAGTACGATGCGAATAACTTTTTGCCTTTACCTCGAGCTTATGAATTGAATCCCAAATTTTGATTCAAGGTTATGATTATGGTCATGGGGCGGTGTAACGAATCTAGCTAGCGCAAGAAAATAAAGTAATATTCTGCACTCATTGGCCTTTATATGAGGTATGTAATCCTGACTTTCTGGAAAGAAGAATTCTAGCATATATGCACCTTTTTCCTCATTACTTGACTTCTCACTCGGCTCGAATGACTCTATTTCCACATCGTCATCCAAGCACAATGTAGAAAAATATTTGGAGCGAGAGCCAATGCGCAACATATGAACTTTAGGACTTTCAACATCCTTAACATCAATGATGCTAGAGTCAACAAAATTTATATCCTCAAAGTCCTTGGCTGGCTCTAGTCTCACTTCTTCGACATTGATATCCTCAAATTGTGGTTGACTAGATTGTTGATGTTCTACTCTTACCTCCCCAATTAACACCTCAAGTTCATTCTCTTCTTGGCTACTATCCTTAATATTGGCTTGTTGAGCATTAAAAGCTCCAAATACTTGACTCAATTGAGTCCCGAATAGTTGCCTCTTGCCTTTCCATCTGCAATTATTTTTCATTGTTTTGTTCTGTAAGGATATTTAGCATATCCTTCATCTCCTTCAGGTCCACATTTCCGGGTTCTTTGTTCTTATTAACTTCACAAGAAATGGTAGAACCATCACAGTAAGGGGTTGGAGAAAATAAGAAATATAAGCACAACTATGAATGTGACCATTTTTACCATCACACACATTCGACAAATAAGATTGAGTTGGTGCATATAACTCGCTCTCAAGAAGGTTTTGAAAATTTTGCCACTGGTGATTTCTTTCACAATATGTATGTAGATCAGTAATAGAATTATCTACACCTAAATTCCCATAATTCCAAGATTTCATGTTTCCCAAATCAACAGATAAAAAAAATACAAAAAAGAAAATAAAAGTTCAAAATTGAACCCTAGCAATATATACAGCTACAACTGCACCGTTAGTTCCCCGGCAACGACGTCAAAATTTGATCACACCCAACTCTAGTCCTAAAAAAGATAAGTGGTCGCTGCAAATATAATCTGATCTAAAAGTACGGAGTCGAATCTTACTGAGAACTAAGGCTTAGCTATATCTTTTTAATATCACTAAGAATACAAGATTAAATAATTTTCTAAAACTAAAATACATAAACAGCTGAAAACTAACTATGCTTGAATTGTAAACAATTGGAATAAAGGTCTAAGGTAATGGTTTCCCCCGTTGTTAATTTCCTTGGTTGTATATTTATTATAGTTGTGACTTAGTTGACTCTATCAATCATAAACTATCAAGCTATCATAAATCTCTCTCAAGAAAGTATGATAATTTATTAGACGTACTCTCTCAAGCTACGCTAGCTAGATTCACATTACGTTCACCTAGATCGCACCCGAGGTATCGTTATCTATAATCCAACCTCTAAACCCCACGTTATGGCTCTCACCTATACTCCGGGGGTGATGTTGTTCAAACAACTACCTAAATATGCATGCTCTCTCAAGCAGATACATAATAAATAGGAACGATTAATTGAGGATCCTTCAATTAACAAAAATCAAAACGTAGTTGAACAAATAGAGATTAACAACCAACTCAACACTATATTAACATAACAACCAATTCACCCCCAACGGGTTTCACCAAAACCTTAGATAACAAATTAGATATTCATAATATATAAAACTACAATATCAACAGTCAAACCAACAATGAAAAATAAGAAGAGGAAGGAAAAACTTGTTGAAGAATTTCCCGCCTTGCTCCCAATATTTTCTTGCCTCCAAGGGTGTTGTCTAACCCTAAAATAGTGTCTCTTGCCTCCTTAGGTCTAATTTTTGTCCAAAATATTCCCCTCTTCTTCAAAAATAGATTTAGGACCCCTTTTATACAAGTTGGAATAGTGTAGGACCGAAATAACCTTGTTCCGGACGAAATAAGACTTTTTTTGACGCCTGGAGCGGCGTGGTTGAGGCCAAAACGTGGTAAGACCGCAGCCAGAAAAGCTTTCTAATTTTCTGCCGCGGTCGGTTCTGTGATCGCGGGTTTGACGGTGTTTTCACTCTGTTCTATTTGGAATTTGGAAAAAATTAAAACATGAAAGTTGTAGCTCTTTGATTTAGCTTACCAACTGTTTATTGTGAAGCCCAAATGAAGTTCTGAGCAAAAGGTTATATCTATTTTACTAGACAGTGTACAATATGCCTCCTCGAGTCTTTGTTTTGTTGTTTTATCATCCGTTGATCCCCGAATCCAATCCCGGTTTAATTCGTTAGGCTTTTACTCAGTCTTCAAAGCTCCAAATCACTTGAATTCATTCCATAACATCTATATAACTCGGAATCACTCCTACAAAGCATAAAATATACCATTAGTGCAAAACGCTAGCGATTAAAACCCAAACTCAACTAAAGTGCAGTAAATTAGAGTGTAACAATCGACTAAAATACATAATTATAGCCTATCATCACAATACTTTCCATATTTTTTTAATCTATATAAGGAAAGCTTCCCCCAATTTGAGGCATAACCTTCATTGCAATTCAAGAGCACTCTAATTAATCATGTGTCTTGTTGATCATATCATGGGTTGATACTCCTTCAGCTTCCAAAGGACTCTCCAAACTATCAAATTTAAGACCATTAGAACATACAATTTGATTTTTTTTGGGTAACTAAAGGACTTCAACCATTGATTTTTCCTCAAATTTATTTAGTTGTAGTGCATTTGTTTAAGTTTGTCCTTTGTTTTTTTTATTAATTTGGCTTATAATGTTAGTTTTGTCATTCAAATATCGTCCTAATTATTTCTTATTTTCAAAAAGCTTAATAGTAATATTTGCAAATAATAGAGTACTTTTAATAAAATAGAAGGTTCCCCAGAAAATACTAGTGATCTCCTAAAAAATTGACCGATTGTATCCAAAAAAATAAAAAATAATAAGGAGATCGAATTATAATTCAAGAAATTATATATAAACTATAGAAAGTTTATATAAACTATAGAAAGTTATGGTTTACATGGAAGCAGCCTCTCTGCCCTTTTGGGTAGGGGTAAGACTGCCTACATATTACCCTCCCCAGACCCCACCTGGTGGGAGTATACTGGGTAGTTGTTGTTGTTGTTGTAGAAAGTTATGGTTTGTGGATTTCAATATTATTATGCTTCTATAGTAAAGTTACAAAATAATGACATGGAAAAATGATAAACTAATTAAAAGTGAGACTTAACTTATTGTTTAATAGTATCAAATTATAATCATTCTGCACCCAAAACTACTCGAAAATTTAACCCTAAACTTTTTAATTCTCAACAATATTAATGTGAAAATATGACATCATTATTTCAATTTGGATTAAGATTGAAATCTTAAACTTTATGAATTTTAGATTATTGTTAATTTTCTAGATTAGATTTACATAAATTATGATCAACTTGAATATTGTCCAAATGAAGGAACTCCAAAAGAAAACGAAAAAAATCAAAATATACAAAACATCTTGCTATTGACAATTATAATTCATTTATAATTATATGAATGTGGGAAAGCAAACGCTAGAATTCAACATAGAGACCTCTAATACAAATTTCACCATGGTAATTTAGTATTCACAACAATTAACTTTATTTTATTAATAAATTTTATGATACTTAAATTGAGATATTCGTGCAATAGAAATTAGTACTATATTAAAAGTATAATTGCCCTTAGCAAAATATCATTCGCCTTTTTTACCTTTTAAAATATAGAGTTCACATTAGACAAAATAGTAATTTGAATATTTTATTAATATTTAGGTATAATTACTTAAATAATTCTCTTACAATTTAGAAATAGTTATTTAATCATTCTCCTATTATTAACCGTCTAAGAAAGTTAATAAATTTCTCCCTAAATTTTTGCCTATTCGCTCTACCTCCGACGTTGGAGTAGTTAATAACTTTAAGATTTTGGATGCCATTACTGTAGTTAATTTTTTTTTGCCTAGCCTAAATTTTCGCCTCTAGGTTCAACTCCCTATGTTGGAGTATTAAATGCGTTTATTTTGTTGTTAATACTACCTTTTAGGTTATAGCAGTTCCAAAAATCAAGCAATTCAATTCTGATTTTCGGGAAGAAGAATGCTAAACTCTCTCGGCGCAGGTTAACAAACCAATAGAACAGTGTCATATCGGCGTACAATAGCAAGGCGAGATTGACGCCCGAGATGGCCAGACGACGGCGAAACGCTGCTCCGACTACTACCATAGCACCTCCTCAACTTATTACACCTGATCATGGAGTTACCACGACGCTTGAACCCCTAACTTTTGGTAACTTCCTACCTCAGAAGTACCAATCGCAAGCAAGCGCACATGCAGTGAATGAAGTAGCAGACAGAACAATTTCGAAGGGAAATGAAGAGATGATTGGCTCAACTACGAGGAGATTACAGTTTTCTGAAGTGAGTGAACCTGCAAAATCAGTACGAACAGCTGCTGAAGTTGTCAGAGGCAATAGAGATGCACAAATGGGTAAGTCTCTTTCATTTGTGCCTCCGATGGAGAGAAATGGACAAAAATTGGTTAAACTCAGTGTTGAAGATCTACAATCACAAGTAGATTACTGGGCGAATGCTTTAATAGGATATGTTATCTGTGATAATCCAAATGTTAAATCGATAGAGAATTTTGTACTGCATGCTTGGAACTTTGTATCCAAGCCTCAGATCCTGTTGCATGCTGACGGATACTGTATCTTCAGATTCAATAGCAAGGAGGACAAAGAAATGGTTATACAATCTGGACCATACACGTACAGGAACAAGCCTATAGTGCTGAAGCCATGGGAGATTGACTTCTCCTTTCAAAATGCTGTGCTTAGCACTGTCCCTGTATGGATCAGATTCCCGGGGCTTCCAGTGGGTTACTGGTCAGTGGATGTCTTGAGCAAACTGGCTAGTGTAGTGGGTAAACCACTATACACAGACAAATACACAGCACACTTTGAGAAAATCTCATTTGCAAGAGTTTTAGTAGAAATAGATGCTGCTTATTCTTTGCCTGATGAGATTGAAATTGAAACTCCCTATGGTATGAAAGTACAAGAAGTAGAGTATGATTGGAAGCCAGAATTCTACAATCATTGTCTAAAGTTTGGACATGATACAATTGAATGCTGGCACAATATCAAAGATGATGCAGGAATGAAGAGGGATGAACAGATAAAAGTGGTAAGGGAAAGACCTAGGAAGCAAAGACAGCACCCATGGCAGGAGTGGTTGCCAAAGGCTATTGCAGATGCAGCAAACCCTGGACCAGATCAAACTGTTACTGAAAATAAGCAAGTAGAGGATAACTTAATTGAACATACTGGAGTTGTGCAGATGGTGAACAGTGCTGAAGCTCAGCAGTCATTAGATGAACATGGCATGATCACAGTAGACTCAGGGGTGCCTCCTGTACTCAGTGAGTATATGGATACAAATGCAGATAGAGGGAAAGCTGTGGCAACTGTTATGACTGATGATAGCAGGGGATACCAAGTGGATCCAGGACCTTGTTGGAGTATTAGATCTAATACTTCATGATTGTTACTACTTGGAATATTAGAGGGCTTAACCAAGCCCACAAACAGGAGGAACTAAAAAGCTTCATGTCTGTAAATAAAGTAGATATTATAGGTGTCCTTGAAACTAGAGTTAAGGAGCATAAGGCTAAAAAAATTCTGGCAAGGGTGGCTAAAGGATGGAAGGTTCACTGTAATTATGCTGAGGCTGTCAATGGCAGGATTTGGTTACTTTGGAAATCTCATCTTCAAGTATCCATATCTACTGTGACTGATCAGTTTATTCAATGTATGGTGGAGGACATACAAGCTTCAGTCAGATTCCATTTGAGTGTAGTATATGCTCATAATCTTGCAGGCAAGAGGGAAAGGCTATGGTGTGATTTAAAGGCAGTAAGTATTCCCAGCCAGGATCCTTGGTTACTCAGTGGGGATTTCAATACTGTGTTGAATTCTGAAGATAGAATTGGTTCCCCTGTTACTGTTGTTGAAGTCAAGGATTTCAAAGAGACTGTAGATATTATCCAGCTGACTCCTCTTAGAGCTAAAGGCTGGTATTATACCTGGTCTAACAAGCATGATGCTAATACTAGAGTGTATTGACTGGGCACTTGGTAATTTCCAATGGCTCCAACAGTATGGGCATCTTGAGGCAGAATACATGAACCCTTCTGTATCTGACCACTCTCCTATACTTGTCAAGTTTGGCAGTCAAAGGCTATTACACCCCAAACCATTCAGATTCTATAATGTAGTTATGGAGGAGCCTCAGTTCAATTCTATTCTGGAAAATGCCTGGGCACAGGAATGTGAAGGTTCACCTATGCAGAAGGTATGAACTAAGTTGAAAATATTGAAGAAAGAACTGATGGGTATAAATAGACAGATGGCAGCCTATAAGCAGAAACTTGTGCAAGCAAAAGAAACATTGAATATTGTTCAGAGTCAGATGCAGCAAGATCCTTTAGCACAGAATCTGCTCAATGCTGAAAAGAATGCACTGTCTGAAATTGAAAAATGGAGTAAGGTGGAGGAACAGATTATGAGACAGAAATCCAAAGCTAATTGGATTGAGTGTGGAGATGCCAACACAAGGTATTTTCGTGCTCAATGGAAGACTAGAACCAGTCAAAACAACATTAGCTATATATATATACTGAACTAGGTGACAAGTTGACAGATCCATTAGCTGTGGAACTGGAGTTTATTCAAGTTTTCAAATCACTGATGGGAGAGTGTGCTGAGGAAATCCCTTGTATCAATTCTGCTGTTATGAAAGAGGGAACATGCCTTACTACAGTGCAACAGAGAGAATTAATTCAAGAAGTCACAGTAGAGGAGGTTGTAGAAGCTATAAGGGAGATGCCGAAAGATAAAGCCCCTGGTGTGGATGGTTTTCCTGTGGAATTTCTTCACAAGGAACTTGAAGACAGTACAAGAGGATGTAGTTGCTGCTACTATGGATTTCTTTAATACATGCAATTTGCCTAGTATGATAAATACTACAACAATTGCACTTGTGCCTAAAGGTAATAATCCTACAAATGTCAAAGATTATAGACCTATTGCCTGTTGTACAACTGTATATAAAATCATAGCCAAGATTATCACAAAGAGAATGAAGAATGTAAGTGGAAGCATAGTTGGCCAGTCTCAATCAGCATTTATTGAAGGAAGGAGTATCATTGATAATATTCTGCTTAGTCATGAAATCTTCAAGGGATACACAAGGCAAGGTGTGTCTCCTAGATGTGTCCTTAAGGTAGATTTAAGGAAGGCATATGATACTTTAGAATGGGGTTTTCTTAGACAGGTTCTTATTGCTATTGGTTTCCCTGCAAAGTTCCTTAACTGGATAATGGCATGTGTATCTACTGTCTCATATACCTTAATGATAAATGGGGGGTTCACTAAGCCTTTCAAGGCTAGGAGAGGGATTAGGCAAGGGGATCCTATGTCCCCCTACTTGTTTGTGCTTGGAATGGAGTATCTCAATAGACTGCTGCAACAGCTTCATAGGAATGGAGACTTCAATTTCCATCCTAAATGCAGGAAGCTAAACTGTGTGCATATCTACTTTGCTGATGACCTCCTCATGTTCTGCAGAGCTGACAGAATTTCTATTCAGATATTGCAAGAGGCTTTTCATAGTTTTTCTGCAGCATCAGGATTGAAAGCAAACAACAACAAAAGTGCTATATATCTGGCTGGGGTTCACCAGTCTGTTAGAAGTGAACTTGTGGAGCAGCTGGGATTCAGTGAGGGACAATTTCCTTTCAAGTACCTTGGAATCCCTCTCAGTTCCAAGAAGCTTGCTATACATCAATACTCTCCTTTGATTGAGAAGATCACTGCCAGAGTCACATGCTGGTCTGCCAGAATGTTATCTTATGCAGGGAGATGCCAATTGATAAAAGCAGTATTATTTGGTGTCCAAACATATTGGGCACATATTTTCATAATTCCAAAGAAGGTACTGAAGGCTATTGAGGCAGTCAGCAGGTCCTTTCTATTGACAGGTAAGGCTTCTATATCTAAAAGAGCCTTGGTTGCATGGGAGAGAGTATGTACACCTATGACTGTTGGGTGTCTAAACATCATAGATATGGCTACCTGGAATAAGGCAGCCATAACAAAGCTGCTTTGGGATATTGCTAGGAAAAAAGATTGCCTATGGATAAAATGGCTCCAGTGTTATTACATAAAGCAGTATGATATCAGTCATGTGCCCTTGCCAAGGAATGCATCCTGGATTATTAGGAAGATAATCGATTGTAGGACTGATATTATGGAGAACCAACAACTGCAAGGAAACCTCTACAGCAGGCTGCAATCACTATGTAAGCTAGGCAAGTTTCAAATTCACCAGCTATACCTTGCTATGCTTCCTAACAATAGTAAGGTTGAATGGAGGAATGTGATGCTAACTGCAAATGTACAGCCAAGACATAAGTTTACAGTGTCGTTAGCAGCTCAACACAGATTACCAACCATTGACAGATTACACAAGATAGGAATTGATATACCTACTGCATGTGTCTTCTGTAAACAGCAAGATGAAAGTTTTGAACATCTTTTTTTTGCATGCCCAGTTACTAACAGATTATGGCTGAGAATCTGCAATTGGATAGGTCACCAGCGAGCAGCTATCACTTGGGAGGATGAGCTGAAGTGGATATGCAAAAAGGTTAGAAGTAAAAACTGGCAGCAGGCAATTACTGCAACAGCTTTTGTGACTACTGTTGCATTGATATGGAGGAACAGGAACTCTATTAGGTTTGAGAACAAGACTTACAATGAAGATCAATGTTGTAAGGAAGTAGCAGTATTGATACATACAAGAAGTAGGAAATGTCAAAGGTGGCAGGAAGGGCTACAAAAGCTCAACTGCTATCCTTAGTTTTTTTGATTAATAGTTACATGTTTAGTATTGTCAATATGAGATTATGTAGTTAGAGTTAAATGTAAATGAGTACTAGAAGTCCATACTACTGCCATAGGAATATATGTACATATCTTTTTCTGAAATCAATGAAACTGACAGTTGAGCTAAAAAAAAAAAATACTACCTTTTAGGTTTAGGACCTTTTTTTGTAGTTAAATTTTTTTTGCATACCCTAAATTTTCGCCTCCTATTCAACTCATTATGTTGGAGTATTCAATGGCTTTATTTGTGGTATATACCTTTTAGGTTAATGAGAATTTTTTGTAGTTAAATTTTATTGCCTAATTAAATCTCACATACAATTTCTTTTTCTTTTAGGTTAGGTATGTGGTAAAATTTTGCAGTACCCGCGTTACGGATGTATTCAATTTCTATGTGTAAATATAACTATATTTGATTATAAAGTAAAAATTAAAATTTTTGAATTTGATGAATGTTGATCGAATATATAGCTAACTCAATTAGAGGAAGAAATTGTACCCCATAAAGTTCCCCAATCACCATTCAGTATATTCAAATTCAACTTAGTTCCAGTTCTACATGTTCAACTTTTCAAATTTCTTCCTTTCTTTAATGGATAAAAGACAATCTTCTTTCTTTCTTGCGCTTAAAGTACATGTTATTATATTTCTTTAATCAATAAAAATTTATATGAACTATTATAAAAGCATAATGCCTTAGAGCAAAATATTAGTAAACCTTTTAGCATTTAAAAAAATTTCAAATAGGATAAAATTAATATTTAATTATTTTTCTTATATTTAAAACATTGAAATCAATTTAAATATTATGATCAAAGTACTAACTTAATTATTCATAAGATATTCTAATTAAAATACATTAATTTAATTTATTACTTAAATAAATATTATTAGATACGATCATGAATAAATGAATATAATTTATTATATGAGTGTCAATTTTATGATCAATATTTATTATTTTCAAGAACTCAAATTTTCACTTAACATTAATTTTGTGACTAAAATAATACTTTGAATGTTATTTATATTTTTTAAGAAATTTTTTTATCAAAGTAGGGTACATGCGTAACGTAGGTACCCAAGACTAATAATAAATTTAAAAAATCAAAGATGATACCTCAAAAGAAATGAATGAAAGAAGTGTAGAAGGCCGAAATAAGTTATTGGGTTGATTGACGTTAGTCAAAATAAAAAATTGTCATTAATGTCGACCTCCTTTTTTATTTTACACCATTGACCTCTGTCACTTGTCAGTTGTCACTGCAGATTAACTCACTCATAATCTTCTAGTTATCCCCGTAAAATATGCCACGTGTCGACTGAACGCCTGTACATTTATCAAACCCTAAATTCCCCTTTCCGACCTATATATGTTCCCCTTTCGAGCCATTTCCCTTCTCTCTTCTTCCCCTTTCACTCAATTCTGCTCTCACTCTTGTCTGGGTATGTACAAGCATATACTATCGAAATTTCCAGAATCAAATCCTCCGAAATTCACCAAAACCTATGCTTTTTTTCCTCTTACAACAACAACAACAACTACCCAGTTATCCCACTAAGTGGGGTATGGGGAGGGTAATATGTATACGAGCCTTACCCCTGCCCGTAAGGGCAGCGAGGCTGTTTCCAAACGACCCTCGGCGTGTAGGATAAAAAGAGGGAAAGCTGCATTACGAAAACAAAGGTAAAATTAGAAACACAAGCAAAACAAAACAAAATAATAAAGCATAGGTACTCCTGCAATAATAATGTAAGTACTCATGAAAACATAAGCAACATAAATACAGTCGCATGCAATAATGCAATAATAACAAACAGTAACTACCATATTAACAACCATATGGAGACATAAGCTAAAACACTAATCACCTATGGCTAACCCTACTATCCCACACCCAACCCCGAGAGATGCGAACGAAGGACTCTAGGAGCCCCTAGCCTACAATCCTGATCCTAGACCTCCAAACGCCCCTATCAAGGGTCATGCCCTCGGTAACGTGCAATCTAGTCATGTCCTGCCTAATCACCTCTCCCCAATGCTTCTTAGGCCTCCCTCTCCCTCGCCGACCACCAACAATCTCCAGCCGCTCGCAGCTTTTCACCGGGGCATCGAGGGCCCTCCTCCGAACATGCCCGAACCACCTCAGTCGCGCTTCTCGCATCTTCTCGTCCACCGGGGCCACCCCTACCTTCTGTCGAATAACTTCATTCTTGTTCTTATCCAGCCTGGTGTGCCCACACATCCACCTAAGCATCCTCATCTCCGCAACCTTCATTCTCTGAACATGCGAGTTCTTCACGGGCCAGCACTCCGCCCCATATAACATCGCAGGCCTAACCACGGCTCAGTAGAATTTCCCCTTGAGTTTGTGTGGAATTTTCTTGTCACACAGGACCCCTGAAGCGAGCCTCCACTTTGACCACCCCGCTCCAATCCGTTGGGTGACGTCCCCGTCAATCTCTCCGTCCCCCTGAATCACAGACCCAAGGTATCTAACACTGTCCCTCTTGGCGATGGCCTGATAACCAAGCATCACTTCCCCGCCTACCCCACTCGGCCCGTCGCCAAACTTGCACTCCAGATATTCTGTCTTAGATCTGCTTATTTTGAAACCCTTAGACTCGAGGGTCTGTCTCCATATCTCCAACCTTTCACTAACACCGGCCCTCGTCTCGTCTATCAATATTACATCATCAGCAAAGAGCATACACCAAGGCACATCCCCTTGGATATGTCGGGTTAGAGCATCTATCACAAAGGCGAACAACAGGGGGCTCAGCGCCGATCCTTGATGGAGCCCCATTACCATAGGGAAATGGTCTGATTCGCCCCCCACCGTCCTAACCCTAGTCTTAGCTCCATTGTACATGTCCTTGATTACTCTGATATAGGCTTCTGGAACACTCTTCGCCTCCAAGCACCTCCATAGCACCTCCCTCGGGACCTTGTCATACGCCTTCTCCAAGTCGATAAGCACCATATGAAGGTCCTTCTTCTTATCCCTGCATTGTTCCGCCATCCGCCTGACTAGGTGAATCGCCTCTGTGGTAGAGCGACCCGGCATGAAACCGAACTGGTTCTCAGATATAGTTGTCGCCTCCCTCACCCGCGCCTCAATCACCCTCTCCCAAACCTTCATCGTGTGACTTATCAATTTGATGCCCCTATAGTTGTTGCAGCACTGGATATCCCCTTTGTTCTTGTACAAGGGCACCACTGTACTCCACCTCCACTCATCCGGCATCCTTTTAGTCCTGAAGATCGCATTGAACAGCCTAGAGAGCCATTCGCCTCCAGCTCTACCCATGCACTTCCAGAACTCCACCGGGATCTCGTCAGGCCCAGTCGCTCGACCCCTACTCATCCTACGCAACGCCCCTAAGACCTCCTCCACCCTAATGCGCCTGCAGTACCCAAGGTCTCTATGACGCTCTGAATGCCCCAACTCCCCTAGCTCTATGCTCCTATCCCCCTCCTCGTTAAGAAGCTCCCGAAAGTACGCCTGCCACCTCTGTTTGATTTGCGATTCCCCCGTCAGAACTCTACCATCCTCGGCCTTGATACACCTAGATCACGGGCCTTCCTCTCCGTTGCTTTAGCCAACCGGAATAACTTCTTATCCCCACCCCTCTCCCCTAGTTCCTCGTACATGCGACCGAACGCCGCGTTTTTAGCTTCCGTGACTGCCATCTTAGCTTCTCTTCTCGCCTCCCTGTAAACCAACCTGTTCGCTCTCCGCTCCTCCTCGCTCGTGCTCCCTGCCAACCTAGCGAACGCCGCCTTCTTCACCTCCACTTTTCCTTTGACTACCCCGTTCCACCACCACTCACCCTGATGTCTGCCTGAATATCCCTTAGTTACCCCGAGCACATCCCGTGCAGCCCCCCTAACCAAGTTCGCCGTCACTGTCCACATGGCGTCCGCTTCCCCATAACTACTCCAAGCTCCGCCCTCCACTAACCTCTTCTCCAACTCCTGTGCATTCTCCTTAGACAAAGCTCCCCATCTAATCCGCGGTTGACCCTCCGCGCCCCTCCGCTTCTTTTTCACCCAAAGATCGACATCCATCACTAAAAGTCTATGAAGAGTCGAAAGAGACTCTCCCGGAATAACCTTGCAGTCCTTGCACAAGCTCCTATCGCTCCTACGGATGAGAATGTAGTCAATCTGAGTCCTCGCCGTCGAACTCTTAAAGGTGACCAAATGCTCCTCCCTCTTCTGGAATGTCGAGTTCGCAATCAGGAGCTCGGAAGCCCTGGCAAAATCAAGCAGCGAAGTGCCTCCTCCGTTCCTGGCACCAAAGCCAAAGCCCCCGTGCACCTCATCATATCCACCAGCCTTAGCCCCAATATGACCATTAAAGTCCCCTCCAATAACTAACTTCTCAGATTGGGGGATACTCCCCACCAGCTCATCCAAGTCCTCCCAAAAGCGCCTTTTAGCCTCCTCGTCTAAGCCTGCGTGCGGCGCGTAAGCGCTGACGACGTTGAGGACTCCGCCCCCAATAACCAGCTTAATAGACATTAACCTATCATTCACTCGTCTAACCTCAACCGCGGACTCCCTTAGGTCCCTATCAACCAAGATTCCCATTCCATTCTTACCCCTCTCGAGCCCAGTGTACCACAGCTTATACCCATCAGCATCCCGCGCATTTTTCCCTTTCCACCTAGTCTCCTGGACGCACGCTATGTTAACCCTTCTCTGCTGAAGAACCTTTTCCAACTCAATAGACTTACCCGTCAGAGTGCCTATGTTCCAAGACCCAATCCTTAATCTATGTGCGTCCACCGCCCTCTTCCCACCCTTACCTCCCGCCCTGCCCGTAGTGCCACCCCCTGCTCCCCTACTCACCCCTGCTACCACCCCCACCCCCTGAGGACATGACCTTACGCTATCATCCCCCGCCGCGGCCACTATCCCACCAACCGATATGGGGTACAGTGGCACACACACGCACTATAACGAAAAACGCAAATGTAGCAAACTAGATAACAACTAACTCGATATGCTAACTAAAATACGAAAACGATACGTAAAAAGATGCACAATGTAAACAAGGGAGCGGGAGGTACCAACTCCCGATGGAAAAACCTGAAAGTGTGCTTTGAGGCGCCCAAGCTTTCCTAAAGCTTAGCAGAACGTGCAGCTCTATTGCGTCCTGCCGCGAGCCTGAGCGTGAGTTGCCGGAGATCTTCGCCGGAGGAGTAGGCACCTGTCCAAGGAAACAGTACACACCCACAAAAGCAGAGGAGAGAATAAAAGAAAAAGTGCTTCGGTTGCAAAAATTCTCAGCTACAGCTTAAGCCTTTCGACTTTTTCAGCCAAAGAATAAAAATAAAAATAAAAAGAATAAAAAGAGAGAGAACAGTGCTAAGAGGGCAGTGCAAAATGAAAGTGACCGGGGTAATATTCCGGGAGTACCAAGTTGGTCGGAATTGCGGGGGGGGGGGGGGGGGACTGCCCAAAAGGAGCCGATGCAAAAAGTGGCCGGAAAAGGCTCACGCGCGTGGCGCGTGGGAGTCGCCGACGGCGCGTGGATGGTCGTCGCCGGCACGTGGGGCAGATTCCGGCGGTGGAATTTACGGGGGTTGCGCGCCTGACGCTGAGCGTCACGGTGGTGAAGGAGGTGTCGAAGGAAAAAATACCGAAACCAGTGCGAATCTTCGCCGGAACAGTGTTCCGAGCAAAGAGAGGGATAGGGATAAGGATACTTTCCTCTTAATTCACAATAATGTGGTTCCCCCCGTACCTCAGTTCAACTATTTTGAATCATTGAAAAAGTGCCTCGTATTTATCGTATAATAGTAACAGGGTCAGATATCGGGTTATCCATTATCAATGGAGGAGCCAATGAAGCGATACGGTGTGGGATACGCGCTGGCTCCAAAGAAACGAGCCAGTTTCATTCAACTATCCCTCGTCAACCTCGCGAAGGAACGAGGAATCGATCTCATCAAAATCGATACAGATAAGCCGTTGATTGATCAAGGACCGTTCGATTGCGTGCTCCACAAACTCTACGGCGACGATTGGAAGCGTCAGTTGAAGGACTATGCTTCCCAAAACCCTCACGCGCTCATAATCGACTCGCCGGAATCGATTGAGCGGTTGCACAATCGGATTTCGATGCTTCAGGTTGTGACGGAGCTCGAGATCGATGGCCAAATGGCGTCGTTCTAAGCAGAGTGTAATATACGATGCGAAAATGGTGTCGGCTTTATACCTTGAAAATGAAGGGTTGAAATTTCCTGTGATTGCGAAACCATTAGTGGCTGATGGAAGTGCAAAGTCACATAAAATGTTGCTTGTGTTTAACAAAGATGGGCTACGAAAATTGAAGCCGCCCATTGTGTTACAGGAGTTTGTGAATCACTGGGCAGTGATTTTTAAGGTGTATGTGGTTGGTGATTATGTGAAGTGTGTCAAGAGGAAGTCATTACCTGATGTGACGGAGGATAATTTAGGGAGATTAGAGAGTTGCTTGTCATTTTCGCAGGTTTCTAATTTGAATACTTGTGAAAAGAATGATGATAAATACTACAAATTGATGAATTTGGATGATGCAGAATTGCCCCCTTTGAGTTTTCTTACTGATATAGCTAGGGGACTTAGGCGGGCAACGAAATTGCATCTTTTTAACTTCGATGTGATTGGTGATAATAGAGTTGGAAATAGATATCTTGTCATTGATATTAACTATTTCCCTGGGTATGCAAAGATGCCGAATTATGAGAGTGTGTTTACTGACTTTTTCTGGGATGTATTGAATCGGAATGATAAGGGTATCAAGAGTTCAACGAAGGGTAATTGCGAAAAGGAAGTTAGGGGTTTGGTCGGGAATAACGGGTGTGGTGAGGATGTGGGAGCATTGCCTGTGTCACCTATTAAGATGGAAGATAACGAGAACCCTATTCTGGTTTAAAATGTGAAGTGCATAAGTCAAACTGGTATAGCTTGTAGTTGGCCACTGGTTGCTATGAAGAATTTGCTGAAGTGTCAGATTTTTCTCTTGCAAGTTACAAAGGTTAAACCAAGCTGAGGGTACTCACTTAGGTAGGAGTTGGTATAGCAGTGAATAAGTAGGTTCTTTGATCTGATATTGCCTTCTGAAGACATTAGATGGTAATCTTTGTTCAACATGTACATTCTATCTTTGCAGTGAGATAGGTACTTCCGCAGATACTCTTTCTCAGGAAAACTAAGTCTTTCCTTTATGGCAATTGTAATTCCTGGATGAAAATATCTTAATTTGTGCTTTTGACTACTTTGATAAATGAATTTTTCTGTTTTTTTCTTCGATGAGTATTCTCTTAAGTATTTTCCCCATAGTGCTGCTTTTACATGGTGGTTTACTTTTGCATTTTTGAAATGACGTCACTTACTGGTTATGTAATTTATGCTTGCAAGAGGAATCAGATACCCAAGAAATTTATATCTGTGGCATCGGCATAATGGATCCTTTATTTGATTGTCTATCGCCTGGAAGCTATTATGAGATTGTCTCTACAGGAATATTCCTTTTCTGAACCACAGTTTAAATCTTAATTTGGTAGCTTAATACTAACATATGTTTATATCAACTGACTGTATCTGTTTCTAATGTGGCAATAATTTTATTAATGCTGGGAAAATCAGCTGACATCTTTGTCAGAGGCTGAATTAGTTCATCATGAGCCTCAAGGAAACCCCTTGTTGCATGTTTAATATTCGCATAATGTGGGTAAATCATTAAATCTTAGAGCTAGATTCACCAATAGGTAAGGCTCGAGATGCACTAATTTATCTATTTATTTTTTGTTTAGTTTTTATTACTCTCTTTTCCATTTGACCACTCAAGAATAAATGCTGAATTTTCTTGCTGCACTAGGGTTATTCCTGCACTTTTGCTATTTAACCCATATTATTGGGACCCGTCTGAAGAACATAAAACGATTAATATTGGCCTTTTTTTTCTCTCTCAGATGTTGCTGCCAAGTTGTTTGTGTTTGGGAAACCCTTCGTCATTAGATTTAATAGATTGACAAGAGGGGTTGCTCTGATGGTAAGCAACCCCCACTTCCAACCGAGAGGTTGTGAGTTCGAGTCTCCCCAAGAGCAAGGTGGGAAGTTCTTGGAGGGAAGGATGTCGGGGGTCTATTTGGAAACAGCCTCTCTACCCAAGGGTAGGGGTAAGGTCTGCGTACACACTACCCTCCCCAGACCCCACTAAGTGGGATTATACTGGGTTGTTGTTGTTGTTAGCTGGCGGGATTCTTGAAGATTGGTTAGTGAGCGCATGCATTACGATATTAGGATATTAGTTTTGTGTTGAGTTCATTCTTTTGTTGTACTGTTCTAAGACTGGCAAGGTTATATAGTAAGTGCATATTGGGAATCTTACATCCAACATATTTACTAGGTGAAGTTCATAGTAATGTGGATGTTAAGTATACAAGATCAACGATTAGATTTAAAGTAAGTAGCACATATAGAAGATAAAATGGAGAGACCTATTAAAAAGAAGATAAAATATTAGATGGTCTTTGAGATAGTTTGGTCATGACCTACATCGGCCTCCCTTTGACACCGTTGTAGGTGTAAAACCATGGTATTTGAAGTTGTTTAAAAGGGATAGCAGACCTAAAAGTACATTGAATGAAATTTTCTAAAAGATCTCCATATCTAGTTGGCAAAAAATATGGCATAATGGAAGAAAAGGAGCGATATAGGTGATATCAATTAGTTGGGATCAAAGTTTAGCCATGTTGATATAGGTGATATCAATTAGTTGGGATGAAGGTTTAGCCATGTTGGTACATTACTTTAGGTCCAATATCTGAAATGTGTCTTTTAGTCTTCTAGATATTTGTATGCCAGTAGAGAATGTTAGGGATGGCAATTGTGGTGGGGCGGGGCAGGGCGGTGCAGGGAAAACTCTTAATGGGGCGGGGCAAAATATTATTTTTGAAAAAAATTTGATAGGCCAGGGCAGGGCGGGGCAAGATGTAGAGCTTTTGAATTGCTTAAATGAGTAAAACTTTGTTTTAGAAATTTGAAGCTTCAAGCTTCAGCTAATTTAAACAAGAGTTCCCACTTCACAGGAAAATTATTAAGAAAATTAATATAATTAAATTACTCCTAACGATGAAATACTAGCTTTAACTTTCAAAATCTGAATATTTACATCTAGTTGTTATTGCATTAAATTTAATAAATTGATGTTGTATTTTAAAATAACAGATAATGAATGAAAGTAATGTCCCATAGTGTAATTTTACAATCTAATTCGTTCACTAACTTAAAAAAGAATATGATAACGGAAGGAAACAAAAATTTTAAGTGACTTAAGCAGCTAGCTATTTACTTGGGCTGAAGCATTAATTTAAGGGTATTTACTCTTTAATAAGTTACAACAACAACAACTACCCAGTATATTTCCACTAGGTGGGGTATGAGGAGGGTAATATGTAGACGAGCCTTACCCCTACCCGAAAGGGCAGGGAGGTTGTTTCCAATCGACTCTCGGCTCATAGGGTTAGGGAAAAACAGTAGTAAAACAAAACATAGACAAAACAAAACAGAAGCAGTATAGCATTAGTGCATTAGAAATTCCAGTATAAATAAAGTTAATAATAATCCGAACAAAGGAAACAAAATACCAAAATACAATAGCAAGTAATAGTAACGTACAGTAAACACATCATCTATGAGTAACCCTGCTGTTCCCCCCAACCCCGGGAGGAGCGAACGAAAAACTCTAGGGGCCCCTATCCTACAACCCTGATTGTAGACCTCCAGACTTTCCTATTGAGTGTCATATCCTCGGAAACCTGCATTCTAGCCATGTCCTGCCTAATCACCTCTCCCCAATACTTCTTGGGCCTCCCTCTGCCGCGCCGACCACCAACGATCTCCAGCCGCTCGCAGCTCCTCACCGGAGCATTGGGACTTCTCCTCCGCATATGCCCGAACCACCTCAGTCGCGCTTCACGCATCTTCTCGTCCACCGGGGCCACCCCCACCTTCTCTCGAATAATTTCATTCTTAATCTTATCTAGCCTGGTGTGCCCGCACATCCACCTAAGCATCCTCATCTCCGCGACCCTCATCCTCTGAACATGGGAATTCTTCACGGGCCTGCACTCCGCCCAGACAGCATCGCAGGTCTAACCACGGCTCTATAGAATTTCCCCTTGAGTTTGTGTGGAACTTTCCTGTCACACAGGACTCCTGATGCAAGCCTCCACTTAGCCCACCCTGCTCCTATACGGTGCGTGACGTCCCCGTCAATCTCTCCGTCCCCCTGAATCACCGACCCAAGATATTGGACGCTGTCCTTCTTGGCGATGGCCTGAGAGCCAATCATCACGTCCCTGCCTACTTCGCTCGGGTCGTCGCTAAACTTGCACTCCAGGTATTCTGTCTTAGATCTGCTTAATAAGTTATACTATAATATTAATAAAAATCATATTTTATTCAACTGATACAAATAAACTATTTCATGTCAATAACATGTCAATTTTAAATGAAGAGAAAGAAATGAAAGTAAATCTAAACGGAGCGGGTGGGGCAAAAATTTGGAAAAAGGCTAAATGGGGCAGGGCAGGGCGGGTCAAAATTTTAGCGGGTTAAGGCTTGCCCTGCACTGCCCCGTCCTGCCCCGCCCCAACTGCCATCTCTAGAGAATGTAGATAACTTCTAGTTCTAGAGAACTTAACTTTTTAAACATTGGTTTGAGATGGGTCTAATGTGAGGGACACGAACAATTAGAATTCTTATGGTTGACCTTAACTAGCTTGGGGTTGAGTGTGGTTGCTGTATTATGTATCAAGTTTTTAGTGTTTTAGATGAGAGTTCTTTTGTTTTTGTTTTTTTATAGTGTTGTAGACGAGAGTTGCCACTTACAAATAGGCAATTTTTGTAAAGATATTGATTATGTGGGAACTCTCCAGATCATCACTATCTTGTGATTTGAGTTACAGTTACATCTTACCTGCATTGATATTTTTCCTTTCATGGACGAGGTTTGGTTTGGTTTATATTTTAGACTGAAAGCTTTGCCTTGTTTCATAAAGTTGCATGAATTTCCTGCCGACTTGTTTATTTGAAGTGTTAGTCTGAGACATGATATTGTGCGCTACATATGAGGATAAGCCCCCTAAAAAACCAGTGTGAATTATGATTTGTTAATTAGATAGTTTAGGGCTTCAATGTTAAAATCTAGTCAATATGACATGCATTGTTTAGTGTGTTGGCATGATAAACTTATGGATAGTAATTATGATATAGATATTTGGCATGATTTACTTTTCTGCAGTTTTTTGGATAAAAGAATAAATGCTTCTATTAGTTTGATGTAGATTGTGTGCGGCTTTTTCATTTATCAGTATATTTTCATGTTTAGTCACAACTGCCCCAGGTTTGGATTGGTAAAACTTGGTTGACTTCAACACAGAGAGATGACAGCAGTTCACATGAGTTGCATGGATCAAATTGGCTGTAACCTGAGTGCAGACGATTAATCATGTGTAAGTACGAAGTACGAATGAATGTCTGCTATATCAGTTCCTTGATCTTCTCATTCCCTCATTCCAGTGTACCCTCACATCTCCTCATGCATTGCATGCATCGACGGTGTTTCAAGATCTTGCACTGTGTAAACTGATTTGTTTCGTTATAAACAGTTTTCCTGAAATACTGGTAACATGTAAAATTAAGAAGGTTATGTTCCTATATTGATGTAGTTTGGCCGGGAGGATTTGTTATTGAATATTTTGGTAAGTTGATATACTCCATCAAACAGAATAACAACTTGATTAGGTAACTGATCTTCTACTGGGAAAATGATCAGCTTGGCCACAAAGAGTGAGGACAATTTTCCATGCTATATGTTACTTCTGGAAGGTTAAGTAGCAGGTGCTTGACTAAGGACCTATATGTGTACTGGTGTCGAAGTCCACCATTTTTTGTATTGTCATTTTTATAATTGCAAAACGATTCAGGTTGAAGGGTCAAATATTGCTTTAGTTAATTAAACTATGCAGAACTTTTTTAGAACTTCAAGTGTTGAACCTAACTTTGGTAATGCATTCGTCCTTTCAGTTTTAGCAACATGTACCTTTAGTTGAGAATCAGTATTTTTCCTGGTCTAACTGCTAGAATACATGTTTCCAAAGTTCAGGTTCTCCTTCTAGGATTAATTCTTTTAAAGTATACTAGCTAGTAGGATAGTGACAAAATACATGTCGTGAAGTAAAGAAAAGATAACAAGCGTGTTTTAAAGAGCTATGAGGAATAAAAGTGAAAATACTCTGAAGGTGTTATGGCAGAACATTTTAGGTTCAACTCAGTTTCTTGATTCCCATTGCTATCCTGCTTTTCTGCATTGTGCCTTACAGTGCTGAAGTTCCAATTATTATTACATTGTTGAAATTCCAGTTATGGTTATGGCGAGAATATGAAGCCAAAAGGGCACTGATCAAAGTAGGGGCATTGTATTATTGGTTGAGAGGTTGCCTTGAGCCGTAGATGTAAAGAGTAGAAATGTAACAGAAAAGATTGGTTTTCATTAACCTTCAAATCATGATGAAAAACAAGCAGATGCGAACTTTCACAAACCATTTAAATTAGCTTTCTAGTAAATTCTGAAGAATAAATTGTTACAGAGTCCTGACTTTCCTGTTAGCTATCTTTTTCTGCATTCTTTGACATGTATCATTCTTGATGCCTGCACCTTATTTTGCCTACCAGAAAGCTTGGGGATCTTGCAGTATTGTTAAGGATTTGTATGTTGTCTACTGCTTTTTCCTGCTGTGGCTGTCAACCAAATTGAACATATGTGTGTGCGCTGTGCCCTAGTGGACTTAGTTTTTCCTGCATTACAGGATTAACTTGTGTTTGTTGGATATGAGTATTCCCTTGCCTAAATTGTTATCTTCATGGCCTTATGCTTTTCCACTTGTAGAAAGCAGTACGCGTAAGGGTGTGCAACAGTTATCAGAAAACTCTGTTTGGGCACCAGTTGTTGGATATACTCAGCTAGCTGTGGTCCTGAGCCCTGTGCCTGCCTGCATCTTTGATATAAAAGAAGTTAGAACGGAGGCATCCAACTCCACATTCCAACTTCTTAGCCGATGGTTTTCTGAATCCCTTAGCGCTTCATTAACCCATGGAAACCTACAGATTGCAAATTTAGACGACTCAGTAATTTTATATTGTTTCCTGATGCTGAGTTCATGATTTAGGCTTTGTCTTTTAGTGCATGATCTGGATGATTGTCTTAAAATGGCATATTTCTCTCTCTCTCTCTCTCTCTCTCTCTCTCTCTCTCTCTCTCTCTCTCTCTCTCTCTCTCCCTCCCTCCCTCCCTCCCTCCCTCCCTCCCTCTCTCTCTCTCTCTCTAATAGAATGTGATTAATTACTTAAGTCCAATAAATATTAACTAGCTAGCCCATTTAATTTGGTTACAAGTGGTTAGCCCACTTCATTTAGCCCAAGATGATATTTTTCGAGAGGCTTAGTTTGGTGCCTCATGTCAAATGGCGTTGCACACCAAGTCTAAGGAAAGAGCCAATAGGATCGTGTCATATATCAAAATTACAAGGTATGTTAAGTCAAATTAAGAGGCCAATAAAATCGCGCCCCGTGTGTAAGTGACATGTTTTGGTCAATCAAACGTGGCTTTGTCATACTTCAATTCGGTTGGTCGAAAAGAGTTTGTTGCTATCATAACTCTTTCGTACCACAACTATAAACAAGAGTCTTCATAACCCAGAAAAGATACCAGAAATTACAAGAAGTAAGAAAGAGCTCGTGGATCAGATGCTGCGAATTGCTCCACAAGTTACAAGCTTCGAGTTCAAGTTCAAGAAATCAAGTTCAAGCTCAAGAACGAAGAATAAATCAATATTCAAGGAGCACTAGCTCAAATCAAGGTTCATGCTAGTTAAATATAAGATCATTGTTCGCGGCGGCAACAAATTTAGATCCAAGATCAAGCTAAAAGGACCTTAAATTTATTTAATATCGAAAAGAAGAATCAGAGAGATTGTACGTTATACCCATATTTTCGTATGTGAAGGTGCGTCATAAATAAATTGGTGAAAGCTTGGAAATGAGATGTTACATCCCGCATGTTCGTACATTAAAGTGTTGTTGTAAGTTAATCAACGTAAGTTTGGGAATGAGACTATAAGTATTATACTATTTCAAAAAAGTGATGAGTAAATTCGTCAAGGAGAAGGATAAGCAAATTGAAGAAAATGAGTTTCGTTGAAGTTTGGTAATTTGGAATAAAATACGGCCCAAGTTATAGTACGCCGAATTAATGGACTAGTGTCATACAAGGTGCCACGTGACCATGATAGTAAAAATGTATAATGTGTGTTAAAAGTGAATAGTATTTTAAGTAATTTGAGATAATTCTTAATTATATAAATAATTGGTTAGTTATTGGTTAGTGAGAGATTAACAAGTAAATTAAGGAATTTGAGGACAAGCTTAATTAAGTTATTGGATAAGCTTAATAAGCCAAAAACGTGGAAGCGACTCAAAGACATATTTGGTGACTCTTAGGTGGCATTGTAAGATATATTTGGTGGCTAAAGTAAGCCTTATTAAGTGGGGCCCACATCCTTGTATAAGACATCTCAAATTTAAGAGTCATGAATAAAGCGAGTCACTTTAATATTCATCTGCATATATAACATTAACAACAGAGATATTCAACAATTCAAAGCAATGTGAGATTTTGCAATTCTAAAGGAGTACAGTGCAATCTTTCTTAAGAATAACATACGAATTTTTTCCTACTTCAATCCTCGGTACATGTTGTCATAATCAACGAGTCTTAAAGAGAAGTGTCAAGAGAATCAATTCAGGTATATTAAGGCTAAGCCCTTCTTTCATTTTTGCTTGATCTCGTAATTACATGTGTTTGATAACGAGGCATAAAGAGAAGTTCGCACTTCCGAATTTACAACACTATCCTAGTCTCATAAGTTACAGTATTCTTCCTTATCGGGACTTTATATGTCAAGTCAAGAAAGCAGAGAAGCTATACATATGCAGTATTACAGTATTTTCATCACCATTGAGCTATAATAGGTGGGCAAGCCCCTATTGGGCAACATCTGATAAAATAATAGGTTATATACCGAGCCTACTGTGGTCGAGCGCCTGCGAACGAGCCCAAAATGACCGAGATACACCCTAGTATAGCCGAGTGCCTATGAGCGAGACTACTACGGCAGAGTAGTTACACGTTCCAGCCTTGTAGAGCTGGACATTTATTTTACTTATTATATTGAGAGAGTTGAGTCAGTATCAACAGGTAAGTATATCTCCATATCATCTTTGACTCCAAGTTACTTTCAGTTGTCGTTCAATTTTAGATTTTTATTATTTTATTGCCTTATATACTCGGTACATTATTTCTACTGACGTTCCTTTTCTAGGGATGCTACATTCATGCGTGCTGATTCAGACAGACATACGGGTTGACCTCCTAGGTATGTTTTGCCCGAGGTCAGCTTGACCGATAAGCTCCACGTCCTTCAAAGTTTCAGGGTCTAGAGTTTAGTCTACATCTTATGTATATAAGATATATGTTATGGGTTGGTCGGGGCCCTGTTCCGATCATAGTACGTCCATCAGTAGAGGCTTGTGGACATATCTTATGAGTTAGTGTAGTATGCTGGGCTTGTAGGCCTTGTATGTATACTTTGTCGGTTTGCTAGCTGTAGTAGTTATGACGACCTTGTTGCCCCAACTTTATATTGAGATTTAGTCGACGTTGGGTTCCGTTGAATTTTATATTTTGCTTCACAATTTGTGTTGCAATGTGGCCCCAAGGCCAAAGTATGACATTATACATTCAGAATCCTTTAATTGCAAGTTGACATGCAAGGATAGGTGAGGCACCGGGTGCCCGTCGTGGCCCTTCGATTTGGGTCATAATAGAAGTGGTATCAGAGCAGTTCTCTCCTAGGGAGTTCACAATCCGTATCTTGTAGAGTCTTGTTTATAGGTGTGTTGTGTATCACACTTATAAGCAGGAGGCTACATGGCATTAGGAATGTCATTCTTTCTTGTTACTCTAGATCGTGTCGTAGAGCTCAGTTGTAAGAACTCAATTTCCTAAACCCTGTCTGATTCATAATACGACAATGTCTACAACAAGAAAAATAGTTGGTAAGAGATATAGCTGTGGAATAGTTGAGTCATAGGAACTCGATTTTTTGTATCATGCTTATGATGGATAAATATGAAGTATTCAACAGATAATGTGTATACTAAGTCGTGTAAGCTTACTGATAAGGATCTCTAAGACGATAATATCTATCCATTCTTATGGTAAAAAGGAATGAGAGATTTAGAAGTTAAATACAAGTTTCAACAAGTAAAAGTAGCAAGGTAAGAAGGATATGAGGTACCCACTTAATGAAGATTAATAATATTTACAATGCAAACAGAGAAATATAAGAATTTTGAGTTACCTTCAATTGTAATAGAAGTATGTATAATTGGACACACCCATCTCAGTTATGTTCTATGGGGGCTAGCAGATGTAGTTTAAGAAAATGACGAGATATCAGGATCCAGATGGCGTTAGAGTAAGCCAAGGTGCCTTGTTTTGTCGTTTTATGCCTTTGGGCTTTGTCCACTAACGACTTACGGGTTATTTGACATTTTCTGCCCATTTAACATAGGCCTGCCCATGGGCTTTACAAAGTCCTGTAGGAAAAAAATATCAAAAATAGTAGCTAAATTTACAACTAGTAAGTAAAATTGATACACTTTCAAAAGTAAGTAAGAATATAATATCGATATTTAGAATCCACTTATATCTAATTGAGAGCTCTAACATTCCATAAAATAAGTAAATGAACAAGACTTGTAAATCGAGTTACTGGAATAAGAATTTATCAGAAAACAAGTTGAATAAAAAGTGATAATCCCAATTAAAGGGTGAATGAATTATTTGTGTTAGTTGATATTTCCAAAGGATATTACAAAGGTGCTAATAGATCTCTTGTTAGACACCCAGATAGTGCACTCTAGAATATTATAATTAGATGTGAATACTAGCATGATCAAAAAAATTCAGAAGATATGCACTAAAAGCCTGAAAGAGATAAATATTACCTTAATGTGGCTCCCGTTCCTATTGGAGCGAGAACGTTGAGCAACTGAAGAGCCAATGAATGAAGCAAGGGGAGTTGAAAGAAAAATTGTCTTGTTGAAGTTTTCAAAGAAAAGGATAGGCAGAAATATTAATAGAGAAATAAGAAGTGGGATAAGGAAGCATTATGAGTAAGATGTGATACATGGATGACAACAGTAGATCAAAAAGATGACAGTATTACATAGTCTATGATTAGGTGAAGGAGGAGATGAGAGGTGATTGGACTTGAGACAACAAAAGAGTATAGGCCATAAAGTCATATCCCCATTTCGAGAAATAAGTTCACGATTCAAACGCGATTACCAGAAGGAAAAGTTAGACCCCAGAGTAATAGAAATCAGGATGGACTGCTGAACATGATAAACTAAACATGAATTAGGGATTGAGTGATTTGATAATAGTCGACATCATGAGAATTTCAGAGACTACTTTCCGAAAATAATAGAATGGGTGGTAGAAGAATACCCTTAGGTCATTCAAGAAGACACTTTTCTAAAGAAAACTATGTGAGCAAAGTTAAGCTTATGGGGCTGTATGTTCCAGTTACGCTAAGTGTTACCCTCGCGCTTAAGGAATTTTGTTATCCTTGGTACAGAAGTATTACTGAAAGGCGAGTAAGTGTTATCGATGATGTGAAAAGATGCCAAAGATGAAAAGGTAAAACATCTATAGGTAGATCGTTGTGCCTCCAACTCTAAGTACTCCCGTAAAGAGAGGAATATGCAATGATGTTGCATTAAGTAAAAATTAAATGGTTCAAGTAACTATGGAGTAATAAAGGAAGAATGCGATAAGAATGAGAAAAGAATGAGATTGCACTTATCCAAATCCAACCGATATGTTATGATTCCAGAACATTAAGCAAGCACGACGCCAAGGAGAGGAAGTAAGGGTTCCAGCACGGGATGTTATTAATAAAAAAAAGAGCCAGAACAAGATGTAAGTTAAGACAATGAAAATAGTACAAGAAAGATTACGTGGAGTATTGATGTGAGAATGGGCCAACGAGTAGTTAGTAGTTCATTCAGGAAGAACCTAGTTATGGCTAGTCAAGATCAGCAGGTCGTGCAAGATAAATATAGTACTTAATATAATGAATTTAGCCTCACAGTTATGACGTTGTAATACTTGCGATATATTTAGATAAGAGTCGGGGTAGTTAAAGGTACCATATGAGTGTTACAGAATTAAAAGAGAATTCCACTAGGAAGACAGTCAAAGTATTAGTTCAAAAGAAACCCTACAAGCATAAGGGCATAGAGATAAGTAACTACGAATTATTATAAACGAGGAAGGACATAAAAAAAAGAAAAAATTTCTTCGAGTATACCATGTAATAAGCTCGCAGCTTTACAAGAGTCAGAGAGTCCTCCCTAAGTACTACAACAAAAGACAAACTGAGGAAATAAGGAAGAAGAATTTAACCTAAGCATATCGGCCTAAAGAGGAAATGGCCATATGACAACAGTCTCACAACAACATTGTATGTACTTCATAAGAAGGTGTCGGCTACCATGACTAATGAACATGGAGAAAAATTAGAAGTTATATTCAAGAGCATATGAGTTGTATGAAATTCCAATATGTGTGTGTGTGTGGGAGGGGGGGGGGGTAACGAAGATAAGCTAATTATGCATGCAACAAAGGGGCTGAAAGACCAGGAAAAATAATAGCCTACGTTTGAAGAAAGTTGAGAAGGAACGAAAGGAATTATTCGATCAATGATCCAGGGTTAATTACTTTATTAACACACTTAAGAGTTCAAAGTATTATCCATAGAGAATATATATTGATAATCATACATTCGTTGAAGATTCCGGTATAAGTTAAAAGAAAGAATTGAGCCCAAGTCATAGACAAAGGATTGAATTATTAAAGGATTGTATCGTAGATATTCCATAGCGCCCATGAAAGGCTAAAAGTAATCATTAAGACCATGAGCCACATATCGAAAGGTAGCTTAAGCCAACATAAAGTTTGATCAGAGGAAAGAGGAAACTAAAAAGTTACATCAACTAAGTAAATTAGGAGTTTGATTATTAAACCCATAAAATTATGGACACAATGATTGAGAACATTGTAGGATCACTCTTAATTTCATAGGTACACAAGAGACAATACAGTAGCCATATTTTATAACGACTCTATGAAAAAGCTAGTTAGAAGTGTACCAACCTTATAATAAGTCAGTATGAAGCACTCACCGAATCATCTAAAGAGGTGCAAGTATTATAATAGAAGTTCAAGTTGTGGATGTGAATTATACCTATGTGAAAGAGAGGCCATGAAAGAGATAGAAGATGTGATGCGAGATTTTAATGAAAGTAAGGTAAAGGTAAACAACATACGATATACTCAAATACAAAAAGTTGCGAATAGTTTGTACTACAGATAGAAGGTTAGAAGAACAGGAATTTCGTATCTAGGAATGATAGCAGCGTCGTCAGTGGCATATCTTCCAGCCGATAATTTCTAGGTATCAGAGGTCCAGTTAAGAGAGTAAAGAAGAATTAGAGATGATGTGATACCTCGCTTTATGTTCTAAAATAATACAAGGAAATCTGTGGTGCAAGCAAGTTGGAGGAAGGTTGTGAGAAATATAAATACATATATATAGGTCGCAAGCTAAAGTATGGTAAAGTGATAAGGTTTTAGGAAGACATCAGTAAAGATAAGAAAATAGGAGTGAGAAGGCGACGAGAATGAATAAGTCCCCAGGATTAAGCCCATGAAAACAAGAGAGATGATGGTTTCTCTAATTATACAAAGCTCAGTATATCCTGAATAAACTCAAAAGTGTCTAAGACAATAGCATTTAGAAAATATGGAATGCTGCCGTAGTAGTAGAATGAAGGTATAATTGTGTTAGATGAATGAGGACGTTCGGGCATATGATTTAGTAATGATTTCATGAATTGTGCATGATAAGAATACCCACGTAAGGTAAATCTCCATGGGATGCTATCAAATATAATTATGGATGTATAGTATCGTATTGCCCCCAGGTGGGTAAAAAAAATCACTTCACATATTCCACGATGAAACAGATGCCCTAGTGATTACGTAAGACGTTTCAAGTTATCAATGGTAGATTATAGATAAATATTGAGGTTAATCAATAATGGATGGACATAAGTCGCAAAGTATGAGATGAGATTAGGCGATCATTATTAAGATGCACGCTAATGGGGAAGCACTAAAGGACATAGATTTATACATATGGGATAAGAAGCAGAAGTAACCTGGAGTTTGGTAGTAGACAATAAATCGAGGTAAGAGTTATGTTATAGTATGACCTACTTATATGAAGTAAAGTCATACGGATAGATAGTCGGGCCTGTGAAATAAGATATAGCAATATTCTTAAGTTCGACAAGGTACCTAGCGAAGAACGTCATTATACCTATAAATGCCCAGAGGGACATCTTGTCAAGCTCTGTATATTTTTACAAAATGAGGCCTAAAGATTGGCTAAAAACTGGAGGAAAAAGGAGAAAAAAGTCGTATAGGTGAATTTACAAGGAAAAAGTCGTACATTCCATAAGAGAGAAGGTAGGTACAGTTGTGAGATTGGAAAGATTGCGACTACAAGTCGTCGTTTGAGAAAGATGCCTAAAGGAGGAATGCTCTGGTCTTTGGGTTCATTCAAAAAACAATTGCCTTGATGGCAAGAAGAATACTAAAGTATTTGCAAGAACTATAAGTTATGATAATTATAAGTGCATCAGTAAACATTCAAGGACGAATGTTCCAAAAGGGGAAAAGATGTTATACCACATATATTTTGTATGTGAAAGTGCGCCATAAATAAATTGATGAAAGCTCGAAAATAAGATGTTACATCCCGCTTTTTCGTACGTTCAAATTTTGTCGTATGCTAATCCATGTAAGTTTGGGAATGAGATTATTTAGATATTATAAGCATTATGCTATTTCAAACAAGTGATGAGTAAATTTGTGAAGGAGAGGGTAAGCAAATCAAAAAAAATGAGTTTCGAAGAAGTTTTACAATTGGCGATAAAACACGGTCCAAGCTATACTACCTCGTATTTATGGACTAATACCTTAGAAGGTACCAGAAGACTATGATAGTGAAGATATAGAAAGTATGTTAAAATCAAGTAGTATTTTAAGTAATTTGAATCTTAATTATGTAGATAGTTAATTAATTATTAGTTAGTGAAAGATTAACAGAATAATTAAGGAATTTGTGAATAAGCTTAATTAAGCTATTGGATAAACTTAATAAGCCAAAAACATGGCAGCAACTCAAAGACATATTTGGTGACTCTTACTTGCATTATTAGGTGGCATTGTGTGAGATATTTTGTGGCTAAAGTTAGCCTTATTAAGTGGTGCCTACATCCACATATAAGATATCTCAAATTTAAGAGTTATGAATAAAGTATCATGAGTCATTCTTATATGCATCTGCATATATAACATAAGCAATAAACATCTTCAAAAATTCAAAGCAACATGAGATTTTGCCATATTAAGGGATTATAGTGCAATCTTTCTAAAAAATATTATCATGACCCTAAAATGGACCTGGTCGGTGATGGCGACTATCGTGAAACTAAGAAAGTAGTCACAAACCCCAAACCAAGCAAAACAATTATAATAAGTCATTTATTGTCATAAATAAACAAAAAATCTCAAAATGTAAGGTAGAATAGAATGATGCGGAAACAAAACACAGGCCGACATCAGGGTGTCTCCAGTCATGAGCAACTACAAGTTATCTAGAAATATAAAAATACAACATAGTCTAAAACAAGCTAATACAAAGGGGAATAAAGATAGGAAGGAGAAACACTGGACTTCGGACACCAAGCAACTACCTATTCAACTCTGAAAGCTTGCTGGACGACAAATCAACACTCCCTAGCGTGATCCGAGACCCCTGGATCTACACACAGGGGTATAGGGAGTAATATGTGTACGCCAACTCAGTAAGTAATAAAAGTAAAGATAGATGAGCAGTAAGAAAACACGTAAATTACATCATAATGCTACAACAAAACAATGTAAGTCCAAAAAATGCAGTAAATCGATAACACTCGTAAAAATACCTCAATTTAGTAAAACCCTTTTAAAACAACTTTCAATTGTTTAAAGTGAGTGATGTAACCAGTGGGAAAATAATAGAATGTAAACAACCCCTCGGGAATAATGAATAGAATCAGTCGCTCGGGCTACGTCACAATCACTCGTATCAGCCCCTCAGGCAATAATCAAGAAACAACAATAGCCCATCGGGCAATATCACATCTCCCACTAGGTATCCGTGCTCACTCGAGGTGTGCAGGCTCCTGGAGGGGAGCCTACATCCCAAGAACTTTAACAAGCCATTTCGTGGTATAATTGACAGGCCCTCGGCCTCATATCAAGCCACCTTGTTGGGTAACAAATCAGGCCCTTGGTCTCATAATCATGAATCAATACAACATTGCTGCGACGCGCAACCCCATCCCATAGTATCCTCACAATAGAGGCCCTCAGCCTCACTCAGTCAGAAATTTCTCAAGCCACTCGGGCAATAGTAAAACATGATGCACATCCAAAATATCATTTAAAATATCAAAATGGAGTAAATATGGCCGAGGTACAAAAAATAGTAAAGTACAACATGACCGAGTACAAATATGAAGTCAAAATAGTGAGGAATAGTAGTAAAAATTGCCTAAGGGTCCAAAACAGTTGGCACAAGACCCAAATATGGTATTCAGCCCGAAACATGATAATACTTTCCGAAACAAAATGATATCAAATAGTTTACAGTTTATATACGCGACTTAACAGTCATACAATACAAACTCAGTAACAATCCCCAACGGTGCATGACCCCATGCTCGTAATCTAGTGTGTGCATAACCTCAAAGTAGCACAACGATGTGAAATCTGGGGTTTTATATACTCAGGACAACATTTACAATCATTACTTACATATATCCAGTCCAAACTCTAGCCAGCTTTGCCTTTATCTCCCGACTCGACCTTATGATGCTCAAAATCTAGCAAATTATACCATCAAAATATACTAAGAGAACAAAGCCACTCGAAAATAACCAATATACATCAAAATGCTGAAATTGGCCAAATCCGACCCCATGCCCTGATAACTATGATTTTTACACGTTTCATTCCCATTCTTACCTAAGCTTTGTGCGTGAATTGCCATACATTAGTCTCAAAATGTTTATCAGTTACTCTTGTTTGTAGGTTTGAGCGACAAGATGGTAAACGTCAAAGATAGCCTAAAAAAGGAGTGAAATCTTCCAAGTTTCATAAGACAAGTAATGTGGGGAACAAGTTGACCTGCGCGGTCCGCACTGATTTTCCATGCGGCCGCGCAGAAAAATTCACAGACCATGTAAAAGACATGTCAACCTGAGCGGTCCGCGCTCACATCTACACGGTCCGTGCCAAGAAAGATTAGAGACCTAGGAGTTCAAGTCAAAAGCCCACACGGCCGCGCACCAAATCAGTTCGGTCTGCGTGGATGAAGTTCAGAGACTTTGGATTTGTACTAAAACACCTATGCGGTCGCACTCCATTTCTACGCGATCTGCGCCTATCATCCAGCATGGCCGTGCATCATATTTGTGCGGTCCGCGTCCCTAGTTTCATAAGAGAGATATGAAGACCAATGATCTCTACAAGGCCGCGTGGTATTTCTGTGCGGTCCGCGCCAGACCCTCATGGGTATTTTTGTCCAATTTTCCATGTAGTATAAATAGAACATTTTACTTTTTAAGATTAAATTTGGGGTATCGAATAGCAGCTGAGGTCGAGACTTTATAGTTTTAGCCTATTTTGGGCAATTTCTTCGTGTACTAACGTGGATTTGAGTAGATTAACATTGTAGTTAACTATTATGTCAATTTCATCTACTATTTCTTCAATTTCTGTTTCTACTATGTGTAGCTAAACCCATTATCTAGGATTGTGGCTCAACCCTCGTGTGGGTAATTAATGGGTGTGATTGTTTAGTGCATGAATGATGTTGGATATTTGTTATTTGGGTTAATCTTATGTTTTCATTAAGATTTGGTGGTTGAAAACACTAAGTCCATCTTAGTGGGTCTTGACTCTTCTTGAGAAAGAGAGTCTATGACCCCAAGATTAATTCTAACAAGGAATTGGGATGGACCCATGAAAATGGTTTTCCCAATTAACGGGTTAAACATCGATACAGTAATTACCCAACTTGAACCCTAAGTTGCTTGGGCAAATTGGCATATCCAATTGGGATCGAGAGAGTCAATTGGGAAAAATCACTCTTTCTACCGAGAGGTGTGAGAGTGGGTGCAAAAGTGTAATGGTTGTAGCATAAGTCCCATAATCATTATTCTTGCATTAGAAATATCTACCCGTTAGTTGACCATCTAGGTACATGTCACGACCCTAGTTTTTTTCTCCATATTTCATACAACCTAGATTTGATATGTTAGTATAACTTAACTTTAACTTTTTAGTTGATAAATTGTAGTTGATAATTAAAAGAAAACCAAAAACGTTAGAAGATCAATTAGGAGCTAAAACCCAGTCCTAGACCATACAACCACTCAACTCCAAATTGAAGCTCCCTATGGAAAGTTGACCCTGATACCTCTATTGGGTATAAGTATTAGCGCCTGCTCTTCCTTAGGTTGAGTTCACTGCGATCACTTTTTGGCGCCGTATCGGTTGGTGTTTGGGAAGGCATGTCATCTTCCGATACACTTGGAACATAAGGCTCTGTGGGCCTTGAAAAAGTTGATCTTAGAATGGGATGTCGCTGCAAATCTTCGGGTTTAGCAATTGAATGAACTTGATGGGTTTAGGTTTCATGCTTACTCCAGCTCGTCCTTGTATAAGGAAAAGATGAAGTACCTTCACGACAAGTATGCCCGAGGGAAGGAATTCAAAGTTGGTGCCATGGTTCTTCTTTTCAACTCCAGGTTGAGGTTATTTCCGGGTAAATTGAAGTCTATGTGGAGCGATCCTTTTGAAGTGGTTGGTGTAACTCCTTTTGGTTCCATTGATCTAAAAATAAGAATGATGAAGTTTTCTAGGTCAATGGGAATCGTGTCAAACACTATTTGGGAAAGTTTGATGATAGTCATGCGGTGGCACTAATTTATTTAATGTGACTGTGATGGTAACATGCGTTGTGCTGCGACGTTAAATCAGGCGCTTCTTGGGAGGAAACCCTTGTCTTGTTCTTTCTCTTTGTTTTTCTGTTGAAGATTAGGATATTTGAGTTGATAGTTTGTGAAGTGTTGTAGGGACAATGTTGAACCAGTGCAGGACAAAAATGCAAAATTTTCAATCTCTGAAGATTGCCAACATGGCCGCGCACCAAAATAGTGCGGTCTGCGTAGGCTTGAGAAAGTGTGAGTTAAGTCTCAGAAGACCCATAGCGGTTGCGTGACATTTCTGTGCGATCCACGCCGGAAGAGACAAAATGACCTGCTCTATGAAGTCTCCCACGAGGCCGCGCACCAAAATAGTGTGGTCCGCGTGGGTTGTGCAAGTGGATTGGAAACTGGATATCCCTGCGAGGTCCGCAGCCATTTCTGTGAGGCCGCACTGGTAGGTAGGCAGTGGGTCCTAGGTTTCTCTATTAATAGAGGCCTTCGGCATGATTTACCCTTTTGGGAAATTCTCTACCTAAGCAGTCCTTTTTACTGTTCAGCAAAGGCTTCTTGCTCACATAGTTATATTTCACTAATCCTTGGTAATAATTCTTGCCTATCTCATTCATAGTATACTTTTTGTTTATTTTTATTGCTTCCCACTAGTATAACTTCTTATTACTTCGCTTTCTTCTTGGTATTAACTGTTAGATTAAATTTTCTGTGTTTACTTTGAGCAAAAGGGCATGAATTCATGTTAAATAATTGAGTAGGGACACTTAGAACCCGTAATTTGAAAAACTTGGACTTAATTGAACAAAAAAATTCCGACTCAGTTAATTTAGCTCTACGTGGCCGCACACCTTTTCTTCGCGGTCCGTGCTGCTCCTGTGTGTTTGATGATTCGTGTCTACACGGTCCACGTGCTCTCTGTGTGCGATCCATGCTAGCTCAGCGCGGCCAAGTTCCAAAACAATGTGGACCACATGAGCAATGTTCAAAGAAGGTGGCATTTGGGTAATTAACAACGCGGACCGCGTTCACTTATATGAGGTCCGCGCTAAACCAATGCAGTCACGGTCCAAATCAATGCGGATTGTGTAGGTTAGTTTAGAGAGTTGATATTTGGAATAATTGATAAGCACAGTACACACTCCAGTTTCACGCGGTCCGCGCTGCCTGGGCACGGCCGCGTGTCTCTTTTTTGTGGTCCGCGTCCCTCTGTCTGTGTCATTGAATTCTGCAATTTGCATTCAAATAAACTTTCTATTTCACCTCAGATGCTTCTACTAACAATGTTAGACATTAATAACTTGCAGACAATGGTTTAAAAATGTGGAAGCAAAGAACAACAACCCGGGGGAGGTGGTTCCTCCCGAGGGGGGAAAGGGAAGAGAATTGTTAAACTCACTCTCCAAGTCCAGGAGAACATAGAGAAAACCCGCAAGATAATTTGGGATGCCGACGGGGACGCATCCCATTGCACGGGGAGTGAGTATGCACCTTCCCGAAGCCTCCACCCACATATCCACATAATTCCAGCTCCGTGACTCCCCTTCTCCTAAGCATGCTGATGTAGCCACCTCCAAGAAGCCAGTAAATGTTGTCTCGAATTCGTCTGATGAGTCTGAGGCAGGAAATGAAGAACAATTCTCCACCTGTCCCACAGCTTCATTATCAAGAGAGAGTGGAGAATACAGTGAAGGAGGTGAGCCACAAGTTGGGGAAATAGAACGGACTGGAAAATTGGAAGCATGGGCAGATAGATTCATCAGTGAGATAATGTTCCACAAATTCAGGGATTGGTGGCCCAAAAGAAAACTGATTCCGAAGTCGCAATTTATAGATGCTGATCTTGTCCCTCTTAACGCACATGTGCAAGCTCAGTTCTGAACGAGAGGGCGTTGGGGATTCTTCAAGGAGCATTGTGAACGGTCCAATGAACATATTGTAAAAAAGTTCTACAGCAACGTTTATCATATAGTTCAGGACTTGAAGGCTACAAAAGTGCGGGATAAAGTGGTGTTGTTTGATGGAAATTCACTGAATGACTTCTTGGGGTTCAACGAAGAGGACGAGACCCAATACTTAGAAAAGATGGAACTGAAAGAAAGGTTCTTCCATGGTTGGGCCAACACTTGGCAGCTTCGGGTACTTTCCCAATTTGGTTAAAACCAGGGGAGAAGATTCTGCGGAACACTCCGAAATTTGAGGCAAAGGGTTGGTTAAACTTTTATGCAGTAGACTGGACCCCTCCACCCATGATCACTCAATTCCCATTCCCCGTGTTGTCTTGGTGGCATCTATTATTGCCAGGTTTCCTCTAAATGTGGGCAACATTATGTTGAGGGTGATTACTACAGTCGGACAAGAGACCAACACCAACTACCCTTTCCCGAACACTCTCTCCCAGTACTTCCGATAATTGAATGTGAAGATAAAGGAATTTGATGTCAAGGTACCTCCAGTGGCCCCCTATTCATGGTACAGTCAGTTGGGTCCGGACAACTCAAAGAGGGACAAGAAGAATCAAGCATACACTTCCACTGCACCTGGACAGTATGAGGAGCCAGTAGTTATTGGGTAGTCCACCGAGCCTTCTACCATCCTAGCTACTGTTGAGGCATTGCCTCCAGGCCCTTCCTTTGAAGCTGGCCCGTCTATTGAAGCTGACCCAGTACTCCCTTCATCAAAGACTCACCGGTTCACTGGCCATTAGCTTAGTCAATCCCTTGCCAATTTGAACAAATGGATGTCACATGCGACATCCAAGTTGACCACTTTGACCAGTGCAGTTCAGACACCGTCAACTCCTGCTACTGTTGAGATTCCTCCATGTACAGAGGAAGCACTAAAAAAGATCCTCGTCAACCAGGAAAGGATGATGGCGATGCAAGATGCCTTGACTAAGGTGGTTTGGGAACATAGCAACACATTGGAGAAATTAGCTCGGGAGCACAAGAAGCTGAGGAAGCAGAAGGCTTCCAAGGAGTCAGTGACAAAGTTGAGAGTGGATGTGGATAAGCTCATGGAAGATCAGCTGCCAATTGATCTATTATTTAGGGATCCAGCTGTGGAGCCAACAACAGTTCAACAACAGGAGGGGGAGGCCAAGGAAGAAGAGGAAACTCCCTAACACTAAGGGAGTTGTGATAGTGGTGGCTCCGATTCAGGAGGATATCTCCACTATTCCACCAGTTAGTCAGCCAGTTTCTGATTCGGCACTTGTCCTAGTGGAGCAGCAGCATGCCGGGGACCATTCTGAGGTTCCTGCCATTACAGAGAACTTGGAGGCCACTGATCAGCATAGGGCAACAGATGAGGCTTGAGGGGCCATTCTATATCCTTTATCATATTTTGGTGCTTATTTTGATAGTTAGCATTGGGGACAATGCTAACTTTTATTCGTGGGGGTGTGGCCTTACATTTTGATAGATATTCTAGATTACTGTATATATTCTTTTACTTTTAGCCTTATACCTTCTTCTTTCATGAACCAAGCTACAAGCCTATAACCGTTCTTAATGAGACCCTCTCTTGGCACCCAAATCATCCCTTGAGTAATGACAATGTCAAAGTTTGGGGGAGAGACAAGAAAGGAAACAATGTGGTACAAAGGCACAAAAGCAAAAGAAAAGAAAGGCAATGAAAAAGAGGAAAAAACAAAAATAAAGACAAAACTGAATAATAACAAAAAAAGGGAATCCAAGGACAAAAAAAAAGTAAAAAAGGTGTGAAAAAGTAGACAAAAGGAGAAAGGTTTTGAATTGAAAAAGAAAGAGTGACAATGTGTCTCTCTAACCCCTTGAAAAAAGTGAATTACTCAATTGATTCAAGAAAGTATCCTAAAATGAATCAAAAGAAGTGCTTAAGGGAAAATTGAACCCATTTGAACAAAAACATATCCTACCTTTATCCAAAGCCCTCACAATGACTCCTCAAAAGCCTTATATGATCTTGAGTTGAAGGAAGCCTACATTAGTGGATACTTACATAAGGGGTAAGCATATGGTACTTAGAGCCGTACTTATGGCCTTTTCTTTGAGAGATATGAGTGCAATCTATCCACCTCGGTCTATGTGTCAATATTCTAAAAGGTGAGTTCACTTAGGGAGAGTTGAGGATGTGTGAGTTTGGGTTCCACAATGACCAAAGAAATTGAGAAAAGTTCCTTGATGAAATGTGTCAACTCTCGATGCTCTTGTGTTACACTTGATCCACAAGTTTTCAAAGTTTAAATCGGTTAATGATGCATTCGCATTGAGGGAAATTGTGAATCCCAATTGATGCTTGTTCAGGTTACTTTAGGATAAACAGAAATTACTTGGGTGTTTTCCTCTGAGGGGTAGGTCTTATTTTTATTTGCTTGAGGGCAACCAAAGGTTTAAGTTTGGGGGAGTTGATAACTATGCTTTTTACACGTTTTATTCCCATTCTTGCCTAAGCTTTGTTCGTGAATTGCCATACATTAGTCCCAAAATGCTTACAAGTTGCGCTTGATTGCAGGTTTGAGCGACAAGATGACAAACGTTAAAGATAGGCTAAAAAAGGAGTGAAATCTAACAAGTTGCATATGACAAGTGAAGCAGGGAACAAGTTGACCTGTGCGGTTCGCACTGATTTGCCACGCGGCCGCGCAGAAAAGTTCAGAGACCATGTAAGAGCCATGTCAACCTACACGGTCTTCGCTCACATCTACGTGGTCCATAATGAGAGAGTTCAGAGACTTGGGAGTTCAAGGGAAAAGCGCACGCGTCCGTGCACCAAATCAGTGCGGTCAGCGTGGATGAAGTTCAGAGACTGTGGATTTGTACCAAAACACCTACGCGGCCACACCTTGTTTCTACGCGGTCCACACCTATCATCCTGCACGGCTGCGCGTCACATTTGTCCAGTTCACATCCCCAGTTTCAGAAGAGAGATATGAAGACCAATGATCTCTACGAGGTCGCACGACATTTCTGCGCGGTCCACGCCAGACACTCAGGGGTCTTTTTGTCCAGTTTTTCCTGTGTAGTATAAATAGAACATTTTGCCTTTTTAGGTTATGTTTGGGGTATCAGATAGCAATTGATCTCGAGATTTCATTGTTTTAGCCTATTTTGGGCAATTTCTTTGTGTATTAACGTGGATTTGAGTATATTAACATTGCAGTTAATTATTATGTCAATTTCATCAACTATTTCTTCAATTTATGTTTCTATTATGTCTAGCTAAACCCATTAGCTGGGGTTATGGCTCAACCCTAGTGTGGGTAATTAATGATTTAGTTCATGAATGATTTTGGGTATTTGTTATTTGGATTAATCTTATGTTTTCATTAAGATTCTGTGGTTGCAAACACTAAGTCTAGCTTAGTGGGTGTTGACTCTTCTTGAGAAAGAGAGTCTATGACTCCAAGATTAATTCCAACAAGCAATTGGGATGGACCCATGAGAATGGTAGTCACAATTAACGGGTTAAACCTCGAGAGAGTTATTACCCAACTTGAACCCTAAGTTGCTTGGGCACATATGCCTACCCAATTTGTCTCGAGAGAGTCAATTGGGCAAAATCACTCTCTCTACCGAGAGGTATGCGAGTGGGTGAAAGAGTGTAATGGTTATAACATAAGTCCCATAATCATCATTCATGCATTAGGAATCTCTACCCGTTAGTTGACCATCTAGGTACATGCCACGACCCTAGTGCCTTTCTCTATATTGCATACAACCTAGATTTGATATCTTAGCATAAATTAGCTTTAACTTTGCAGTTGATAAATTGTAGTTGATAATCAAAAGAAAACCAGAAATGTTAGAAGAACAATTAGGAGTTAAAATGAAGTCCTAGACCATACAAACACTCAACTCCAAATTGGATCTCCTTGTGGAAAATTGACCCCGATACCACTATTGGGTAAAAGTATTAGCGCCCGCTCTTCCTTAGGTTGAGTCCGCTGCGAACATGGCCTACGTCTCGGATTCCGATAAAAATAATAAAACTTTAATCCTTACACTCTCGTGAGTTCATATATATCAAAACAACAAAATTCGACCACAAAAGACCCCTCAAATCCTCAAATCAAAGTCTCCAATTTTAAGCCCTAACTCTCCAATTTTAGGCTTTAGATTTCACAAGTTTGATGTTAGTTAGGTATAAATCATAATAGGGTCGAGTATTAAGTCCATAAATCTTACCTCCAAGTGTTTCCCTTTGATTCCCTCTTCAATTCTTCTCAAAAAGCTCCAAAATCGCTTAAAAATGGTGGAAGTTAGACCCAAAATCGCGAACAATAGCTATTTAAACATTATGCCCAGGTGACCCTTTCCTTCTTCGCTAACGTGGTCAAATCCTCGCATTCTTGAAGAACAAAATCCGTTGACCACTAAATTCTTATTAAAGAACATGACCTCCTGAACGCAAAACGTGAAGCTTTTAGCTTCTCAGACCATCGCGAACGTGACACACCCAAACGCAAATGCGAACGTGAAGCACAAGTGACTAGGACCCAAGCTGCTCGAATTTACTCTACGCGAACGCGAGAACCACATCGTGTTCATGATACAAGCTAAGACTCTCCCTTCACGAATGCGGGTCCAACATCGCGAATGTGAAGGTCAATTTTCTAGCCTCACTAATGCGAACGCCAAAAGTCTACAACAGAAACAACAAAAAATGTGCAACTTTCAAAACAAGGATTTGATCAGAGTGACCACCCGAAACTTACCCGAGGCCCTCGGAGCCTCAACAAAACATGCCAACATATCTCATATCATCATCCAAATTTGTTCCAATCTTTGAAACACTCAAAATAACATTAAAATACCAAATCATCATCGGATTGAAGCCTAAGAAAATAAAAAACTTCCAAATTGCACTTTCGATCAAAAAGTCTATCAAAGCTCGTCTGAATAACCTGAAATTTTGCACACACATCAAAAATGATACAACGGACCTACTCCAACTTCCGAAATTTCATTCCGAACCCTATATCAAAATCTCTACTACAAACCGCAAAATGCCAAAATTTTAATTTTGTCAATTCAAGCCTAAATTTACTCCGGAACTGCAAAACATACTTCAATCACGCTCCTAAGTCAAAAATCACCTCTCGAAGCATTACAAACCATTGGAATTCACATACGAGCCGTTTTTTGCATAAGTCAACAATCTGTTGACTTCTCTAACCTAAGCTTACTCAAAAGAGACTAAGTGTCTTATTCCTTTCAAAAACCTTTGCGAGCCTGAACCAACCAACCTGATATCACATAATATAGCTGAAAAGACAAAAAGAAGCAAAAATGGAGAAAACAGAGCAGTAACTCATAAAATGAACGGCTAGGTCATTATATCCTCCCACTCTTAAACAAATATTCGCCATCGAATGGGTTAAGAAACATACCTGAAGCCTCAAATATGTGAGGATATCTACTCCGCATCTCCCGCTTGGTCTCCTAAGTAGCCTCGTCCACGAGCCATCCTCTCCATACTTATTCATTGGAGCTATATCATTCGACCTCAACTTTCTAACTGACACTCCAAATTAGCTACTAGCTCCACATCAGAAGTCAATTCACCATCTAACTGAACCGTGCTGAAATCCAAAACATAAGAAGGATCGCTAACATATTTCTGGAGAATAGAATCATGAAATACCGGATGCGAACTCGATAAGATGGGTGGAAAAGCAAGCTCATAAGCCACCTTCCTAATCCTCTGAAGCACCTCAAAAGGCCCAACGAACCGAGGATTCAATTTACCCTTCTTCCCAAATATCGGAAAACTCTTCATGGGTGTAATCTTAAATACAACCTTATCACCAACCATGTAGGAAACATCACGAACCTTCTTGTTAGTATAAACCTTTTGTCTCGATTGCGCTGTACAAAGCTGCTCCTTGATCACCTTCACCTTGTCTAGAGCATCCCACACCAAGTCTGTACCCAAAAAGCTAGCCTCACCCGGCTCAAACCAATCGACCATAGATCTACACCATCTCCCATGCAAAGCCTCAAATGGAGCCATCTGAATACTTGACTGATAACTATTCTTATAAGAAAACTCTGCAAGTAGTAGAAACTGACCCATGAACCTCCAAAATCAATGACGCAAGCACGCAATATGTCCTCTAATATCTTAATAGTCTGCTTAGACTGCCCGTCCATTTGAGGGTGAAAACCTTGGTCAACTCGACATGAGTACCTAAATCTCTCTGCACGAATCTCCAAAACCACGAAGTAAACCGTGACCTCTATCTTAAATGATGGAAACTAGGACACCAAGCAACCTAACAACCTCTCGGGAATAGATTTATGTCAACCGCTTTGAAGAAGAGGTAGTACACTTAAGAATGAAGTTTTGCATACTTGGTTAGTCGATCCATAATCACCCAATAGCATCGAACTTCTTCAAAGTCCATGGGAGCCAACTACAAAGTCCATGGAGATCCGCTCCCACTTCCGCTCTAAAATACCCATCTGCTGAAGCAATCCACCCGATCTCTCATGCTCATATTTCACCTGCTGATAATTGAGACAATAAGCTACAAATCCCACAATGTCCTTCTTCATTCTCCTCCACCAATAATGCTGTCTCAGATCCTGATACATCTTCGTGACACCCAGACGAGTGGAATACCGCAAGCTGTGGGCCTCTTCCAAAATCAACTACCGAAACCCATCTACATTAGGCACGCATATCCGACCCTGCATCCTCAATACCCCATCATCACAAATAGCCACATATCTGGCATCGTCATGCTGAACTTCATCCTTAAGGACAAGCAAATAAGGATCATCATACTGATGCTCTCTGATGCAATCAAATAATGAAGTCCGAGAAATCATACAAGCCAATACCCAACTGGGCTCCAAAATATCCAACCCTACGAACTGATTGGCCGAGGCCTGAACATCAACTGCAAGAGGCCTCTTCCCAACAGGAATATACGCCAAACTCCCCATACTTACCACCTTCCTACTCAATACATCGGCTACTACATTGGCCTTCCCCTAATGGTACAAGATAGTAATATCATAAATCTTTTAGCAGCTCTATCCATCTCTACTGCCTCAAGTTGACATCCTTCTGTTTGAACAAGTGCTGGAGGCTACGATGATCAGTAAACACCTCACAAGAGACACCATAAAGATAATGCCTCAAAATAATCAACGTGTGAACAATGGCAGTCAACTCCAATTCGTGAACACGGAAGTTCTTATCATGGGGATTCAACAAACGAGAATCATAAGCAATAAATCTACCCTCTTACATAAATACACATTCGATACCAACTCTCGAAGCATCACAATACACGCTATATGAACCTGAAGCTGATCGAAAAACTAATACTAGAGCTGTGGTCAAGGCAGTCTGGAGCTTCTGAAATCTCATCTCACACTCATCCGAACACATGAAAGTAACACCCTTTTGAGTCAACTTTGTCAAGGGTGATGCTATAAATAAAAATACCTGAACTAATCGACAGTAACAACTTACCAAACCAAGAAAGCCACGAATCTCTGTGGCTATGGACTGTCCGGGCCAACTCTAAACCGCCTCTATCTTCTTCGGATAAACCTGAATACCCTCACTGGACACCACATGCCCCAAGAATGCTACTGAACTGAGCCAAAACGCATACTTGGAGAACTTTGCATAAAGCTTCTTCTCCCTTAATTTCTGCAGCATAACTCTTAAATGCTTCGTGTTCTCCTCATGACTCCGCGAATACACCAGAACGTCATCGATGAAAATTATGAAAAATTAGTTGAGATAAGGCCAAAACATACTGTTCATCAAATGCTTAAATGCTCCTGGGGGATTGATCAGCCCAAAAGACATCACCAGGAACTCATAATGACCATGTCGGATCCTGAAAGTTGTCTTACAATTATCCGAGTCGCTAATATTTGACTGGTGATACCCTGAACGTAGATCAATCTGAAGAACACTCTCTCTCCATGAAGTTGGTAAAATAAATCATCGATACAAGGCAAATGATAATTGTTCTTGATTGTTACTTAGTTCAGTTGCCTGTAATCAATGCACATCCTCATCGTGCCATCCTTCTTCTTCACAAATAGAACAACCGCACCCCAAGGCGTCACACTAGGCCAAATAAAACCATATTAAGGAGTTTTTGAAGCTGATTCTTTAACTCCATCAACTCCGCTGGTGCCATATGATACGGTGGAATAGAAATGGGCTGAGTGCCTGGCGCCAGATCAATACCAAAATCAATATTCCTGTCTGGAGGCAAGTCCGGCATGTTTGCAGGAAACACATTGAGAAAATCCCTCGCTACAGGAAAAGAATCAATACTGGCAGTCTCTACACTGACATCCCTCACGAAGGCTAAGTATGAAAGGCAACCTTTCCAAACCATCTGCTAGGCCATCACAAACGAAATCACCCTACTCGGGGCAAAATAAATCGAACCTCACCACTCAATCCGTGGCACACCCATCATAGCCAATATCACTATCTTAGCATGAATGTCCAAAATAGCACGACAAAGAGATAGCCAATCCATGCCCAATATCACATTGAAGTCCACCATACAAAATAACAACAGGTCCACTCGGGTCTCCAGATCCCCAATAGTCACCACACACGACCGGTATACATGGTCTATAATAATAGTATCAGCCATCAACGTAGATACATGAACAACTGAAACAAGAGACTCACGGGGTGTATCCAAATAACGAGTAAATATGATGACACATATGAAAAAGTAGAACCAAGATTAAATAAGAAAGAGGTATCACTGTATACTGAGACTATACCTGTAATCAGAACATGTGAAGCAATAGTATTGGGTTTACCTAGGAGTGTATAGAAACGGGACTAACCACCACCTGATCGACCTCCCCCTCTGGGGAGACCCCTAGCTGACTGTCCTCTACTCCTAGCTGGGTGGGTGGGTAGTGATATAACTAGTGCCGAATTCGATAGTTGACTAATTTGCTGAGATGAACCTCGAAGACAACAAGTACACCGCCTCCACATGTGACCTAAATCTCCACACTCAAAAAAATTCCCCAGTGCTATAGACGGGGATTGAAGGGAACCCCTAGTATCGGGATGACTAATAGACACACCTGGCATAGAAAAGCTTTGAACTTATGGAGCACGGGACGCACTATGGGTTGGAAGGTTTACTGAGTGATGAATGGCACTGAGGAGAAATGTGAGAACCATGTTCCGATGATGCCCCACGATAACCAGGGTGGGGTGACTTAGGATGCCTGAATGGGCAGTCTTTGTCATGCTTAAACTAACCTCTCGAAGGGGCACCATCGAAACTACTAGATCCCTGAGGCTTCTTGGCCTCCCTCTCATCTTGCTCATGGCAACGAACTTAATCAATCTTGCGAGAGATATCAACAACCTCCTTAAAAGTAGCACCCAACACCCTCTCCCTAGTCATGAGAATCCGAAGCTAATATGTGAGGGCATCAACAAACCTCCTAATCCTCTCTCTATCCGTCAGAACCAACCAAACCGCATGATGAGCTAACTCAGAAAACCTTATCTCATACCGTGCCACAGTGAAATCACCCTATTACAACAGCTCGAAATGGTTGCGCAGCTCCTCCCTACGGGACTGTGGCACATACTTCTCCAAAAAGAACATAGAGAATTGCTTCTAGGTAAGGGGTGCTGCACCAATAGCCTTACGCCTCCTACCAAGTAAAGTAAGCTCCAAAAAATTGAAGAGTAGTAAATGCTACCTCGTTGGTCTCCAAAATACCCGTTGTATGAAGAATCCTTTAACACTTGTCCAAGAAACCGTGTCATTCCTCACCCTTTATGCCACTAAAATTCTGAGGCTAATGTCTACCAAATCTCTCTCATCATTGATGCTCTTCCTTTGGCATAATAGGAGCTACATAGTCCCGAGCATCTGTAACCAATTAGGCTGGATGTGCCCCCGATTTCAGATGTCCCTGCACAACCTGCTCAGGTGTGCAAGCGATGAGAGTCTGAGTGCCTCCCCTTGCATGGGAAATAGCTTCGGCAGTAACGAAGACCTACTTATATAGACCAGTGCATACTAAGTACTAACACAATCTAGGCCAGGGTCTCTTGAAGGCCTAGAATCAGAAAAAGGGACAGCTGTTGCAGACGAAGCGTCTAAAACTGGGACCTGATCAAGAACTGGGCCGGTTGATGGATCTACAGGTGTTGCCTTAAAAGTTGTGCGGGCTACACCCCTTCCCCTACCACGACCTCGACCGTGTCCCCGAGCTCCGCTATCCACATGTGGTGGCATAGGTGGTCGTCCATCTTGATTGGTATCACGTTTCTTCACCATCTGTAAGAAATCGAACCATAGAAGTCTAGCACTAGAATCAACAGATTCGCAAGACATGGATTCAAGAATGTGAAGTATTTCTAAAGGCTCTGCAGCCTCTCAAGGATAAATTTAGACGTCTCCATACCGATCCGCAAAACTCTACTAAACCTGATCATGACCCGTGAGACCAATGTAACCTAGTCTCTAATACCAACTTGTCATGACCATTAAATAAACTTGTTCATAAAGGCGCCTATCACGAAAATAGGCCAGCCGTCACAAACCCCAAACCAACAAAAATAATTATAATTAGTCATTGAAAGTCATTATTAAGCTAATAATCCCAAAATGCAAGGTAGAATAGAACGGTGCGAAAACAAAACACAGCTCGACATTGGGGTATCACCAGTCATCAGCAACTACAACTTGTCTAGAAGTATGAAAAGACAACATAGTCTAAGACAAGCTAATATAGAGCGGAATAAAGATAGGAAGGAGAATTACTAGGCTGCAGACGCCAAGTAGCTACCTAGTGAACTCCGAAATCTTACTGGACGACAAATCAACACTCGCTAGCATGACCCGAGACTCCTAGATCTACACATAGGGTGTGGGGAGTAATGTGAGTATGCCAACTTAGTATGTAATAAAAGTAAAGACAGCTGAGTAGTAAGAAAACACATACACCTCACCATAACACTACAAAAAAATTGTGTAAGTCCAAAATAATGCAGTAAAGCGATAAGACTCGTAAAAATACCTTAGTTAAGTAAAACCTTATTAAAACAACTTTCAATAGTTTCAAGCCAGTGGTGCAACCAGTGAGAAAAGAATAACATGTAAATTGCCCCTCCGTCAAAATTTCAACAGAATCAGCCCCTCAGGCTACACCAAAATCACTCGTATCAACCCCTCGGGAAATAATCACGAAACAACAATAACCCATAGGGCAATTTCGCATCTCACACTGGGTACCCGCGCTCACTAGGATTGTGCAGTTTCCTTGAGGGGCTTCTACAGACCAAGCGCTATAACAAGCTATCTCATGGCATAATCGACAGACCCTCGGCCTCATAACAAGCCACTTCATGGCATAACAAATCATGCCCTTAGCCTTATAATCACAATCAGTACAACACTACTGCAGAACGTAACTCGATCCCATAATATCCTCACAACACAGGCCGTCAGCCTCACTCAGCCAGAAATCCCTCAAGCCACTTGGGCAATAGTAGCATATGATGCTCAGCCCAAGATATCATTCAAAATACCAAAACAGAGTAAATATGGCTGAGATATGTAAAATAGTAGACTATAGCATGACCGAGTACAAATATGAAATAGTAAGTAATAGTAGTAAAAATACCTAAGGTTCCAAAACAGTTGGCACGAGGCCCAAATATGGAATTCAACCCAAAACATGATAATACTTTAATAGACACAATGATATCAAATAGTTTTCAATAAAATACGCAACCTAATAGTCATATGGGACAGAACAAGTCACAATCCCTAATGGTGCATGATCCCACTCTTGTCATCTAGCGTGTATGTTATCTCATTGTAGCACAACGACGCGAAATTCGGGGTTTCATGTCCTCAGAACAACATTTACAATCATTGCTTACCTTTTTCGGTCCAAACTGTTAGAATATACGCTTAACGCTAGAGGGGGGGGTGAATAGCATTATAATAAAAATCAATGTAAATTTGCGGAATTAAAATTGCAGGAATAACGTAAGTGCAGTAATTAAAATAGTAGGGAGAGAACACACCGAATTTATCCTGGTTCACCACAACGTGTGGTTAGTTCAGTCCCCGAGAGACTCTCTCGAGTTTTACACTAACTTCGTTAAGCTTATGGGTGCCTAACAAACCGTTACACTTGCTCGTAGATATACACTCTACAAGACTTCAACCTGCTCGAGGATACCGCACCTCAAGACTTCAAACCAAGGAACTACCTTTCCTTCTTACAACAAGGGATTAGAATATCCCTTCAAGTGTGTACAAACACTTAGCACTCAAGACAAGACTCTCTTTATAGAGTAGATATGAGTAAAAACAATACGCTCAAGAACACAACAACTTCATCAAGAGTTTGGCTCTCAAAAAGCTATGAAATGAATATAAAATGATTGATATGAGAGTATGTAAGCTTAAGAAAGAATGTATTCAGTAGTTGTACTTAAAAGAGTGATTTTGAGGTGTATTTATAGTGCTCAAAGTCACCAAGACCGTTGCTTAATTGCCAATCACTAATTGCTGATTTTGTGCTTGCATAATCGATTATATGATCTGCATAATCGATTATCTGCAGATCGTTCAAAAATCATATGCGGATTTTATGCAGAATAATCGATTATTCAAGTTGCATAATCGATTATCTGTTAACGTTAAAAAATCGGATGCAGATTCAGTGCAAGCATAATCGATTATTGCCTTGTGTATAATCGATTATATTTCAGCGTTTTAAAAATACTTTGGCAACGGTCAGTGAATAATCGATTATGCTATCTCGTATAATCAATTATTTTGTTATTTTGAAAATCCGGTTTTACACTGTCTTAACATAATCGATTACAAGTGATACATAATCGATTATATTGCTGTCTTGAAAAATTCCGGTTAACACTGTCTTAACATAATCGATTATAAGTAAGACATAATCGATTATATTGCTGTCTTGAAAATTTCGGTTAACACTGTCTTAACATAATCGATTATAAGAAATACATAATCGATTATTTATGTCCAGATTTGAAAAACATGTTTGAAAATCATTTTGGCTAAAAATGAAAATGTTTGAAAATCATTTTGGTTTAACTCAACGATGCATGAAAATGATTTTACGAGAGAAGCCAAGACTTGAATAAGTTATCGGATCAAGATCACACTATGAAGTGACTCGTTTAAAACTTTGTTGTTATTCTTGATCTTGCTCTTTGTTTCTCATGTTCTTGGACTTTGGCATATGTCAATGTTCCATGCGCGTTGGTTTGTCATTTATCAAAACCTACAGAAATGAACACACGTTTAGTTTTAGCGACTTGAGAACGTGTTTCAACAATTTCCCCCTTTTTGATAATGGCAAACCAATATCGAGATATGCATAAGATAAGTATAAGTTCCCCCTCAATTTATGAGTTTCCCCTCAATTTATGCCAATATGTATTAGTGTGCATAGCCCTTATTCTTCCCCCTTTTGACATTAGCAAAAATAATGAACTTTCATTAAAAATATTAAACATACATGAGAAAGCAAAAAATAGACAGAATATAATTCAAAGGATACATTATAAAAAATTTATTATTCATTGTTATCATTAACATCCGGCTCGGCATCCGGCACTCCATCCGGAAGAACAATTTAGGCATATGGATAGTTGACATGATCAAAGTACTCATAAAGCTCATAAGTCAAACGAGAGACATTTTGATCTATACGAGCCATTGAGGTTGACAAAGAAGAAAGTTGGTCCGAAATGGTTTGAAGAGTAGGAGCTTGAGGACGACGTATTTGAGTAGGAGGAGGAGGAGGATGCTCACCAATATTGGGAAATGAAGATTCTTGAATTTCCCAATGCTTTGTTGCCTTTTTGTGAGGACCGACGGAGGTGTCGATACCGGAGGCTTCAAAAATAGCCATTATGACAAAAGCATATGGGAGTGGCTTATCATCCCCAATTGCATCATACATGTGAGTCATGACGAACTGGCACCAATTGATGCGAGCCCCAGTGATAATTGCATGCAAGAGTTTTGAATCCTCATGAGAGAGGGTGGTATGATTGAATTTGCAGGGTTTGAGAACTCGGGTGGTGAAATATTAGACGATATTCTGGGAGCATGTGCGTAATGGTTGGGCGACGATTCTCCGGACAGTCGCCAATACCAATTTGGTGAAAAAGAAGTTGTTCATCAAATAAAGCGCCTACTTCTCTAGTGTAGAGAGAGATGTCTTCACCATTGCGTGGAAGGTTAGTGAGGAGTTGCAAGTTTTCCTCATTTACAAAAATTGGAACTCCATTGATGCTAGAGACAAGGTCACCATCTTCGTCCTTCTGTAGATTTGAATAGAAGGCACGGATTAGAGCAGGGTGAATGTTAGGAGTTTGAAGCTTTAGAAAGTCAATGAGTTGGCTTTGTATAAGAATATTTTCTGTTGATGGGGGTGCGCTATTTCGAAGATATCGAGTAGTTGAGAAACGAGGCGGAAGGATTTCTCGATTCTCAAATTTTTCAATGAATCGAAGAAGTTCGGGTTGAGTATCAAAACGCAAATAAGAGCCGTCTTCATAGTGGAAAACGGGTGGAGGAGCGGCGGAAGAGGAGGCAATCTGTTTGTCGGAACGAGAGCGTTTAGAGTGCTTGCTTGCCATTAGAATGAAGAAATAGGAGCTGTTTCAAAAGTTTGAAGGCTTTGGAGGATTGTTTGGAACTAAGAGTGAGATTGAAGTGAGAAATTTGAAGGATGAAAACACCTATTTATAGAAATTAAGAAGTGAGGCTTTTATGGAGCAAAAGGCTGCAGATTTATTAAGCCAAACGGTCATGAACGGTAACAAAAATTTGAATACTGACCGTTGGTAATCGATTATGAAGGCTGAATAATCGATTATTTTCAATATTTTGAATTGTAGTCAGAGAAGAAATTGATTATGCGATAGGAGATAATCGATTATTTGAAGGCAGAAGTATTATGAGGGTCCGGGCTCGGGGAATAATTGATTTTGGTTAATATTAGGCGATACCTGCAAAAAAGAATTAGGCGCCTCCGATGCTCAAGTTAGTAATTATTTAAAAAAATGCAATGCATGAATTAGATCATCGTGGAGTCAAAAATTCCGAGTTCACTACGAATTCTGTAAAAGGACTCTTTCTCTAAAGGCTTTGTGAAGATGTCGGCCAATTGATTTTTGGTTTCAACAAATTCAATTTCGACATCGCCCTTGAGAACGTGATCTCTTATAAAGTAATGTCTAATTTCTATGTATTTCGTTCTTGAGTGAAGAATAGGATTCTTCGTCAAGCTTATGGCGCTAGTATTGTCACATCGAAGAGGAACATGATCAATACTAAGACCATAATCCGAGAGTTGTTGCTTCATCCAAAGGATTTGTGCACAACAACTCCCCGTGGCTATATATTCAGCCTCGGTTGTGGATAATGCAACACTAACTTGTTTCTTGCTAAACCAAGAAACTAAGGAGCTACCGAGCAAATGGCAAGTGCCACTAGTGCTCTTGCGGTCCAATTTGCAACCCGCAAAATCGGAATCGGAATAGCCAACAAGTTGGCATGAAGAACCATTGGGATACCATAGTCCCACATTTATTGTTCCAATAAGATACTTCATAATCCATTTTACCGCAGTTAAGTGTGACTCCTTCGGACATGATTGATACGAGCGCATAAACACACGCTAAACATGATGTCCGGTCTACTAGCAGTAAGATAGAGGAGGGATCCGATCATACCCTGATATTTCTTGGTGTCTACTTCCTTACCTTTCTCATCCTTGTCAAGATGGTCGGATGTGCTCATTGGAGTGGCCATTGCTTTGGCGTTGCTCATTTCAAAAAGATTTAGCAACTCCTTGCAATATTTGGTTTGGCAAATGAAAGTTCCCCCTTTCATTTGTTTCACTTGCAACCCCAAGAAGAAGTTTAGCTCACCCATCATTGACATTTCGAATTCGCTAGTCATTAACTTAGAGAATTCCTCACATAAAAAATCATTAGTAGCACCAAAAATAATATCATCGACATAAATTTGAACTAATAGAATGTCATTATTTTTATTTTTGATAAACAGTGTAGTGTCAACTTTCCCCCTTTCGAACTCATTGTCCAAAATAAATTTGCTTAAGCGCTCGTACCAAGCCCGAGGAGCTTGTTTAAGTCCATGTAGCGCTTTCTTAAGCTTGAAGACGTGATCGGGAGATTTAAAGTCTTCAAAGCCCGGGGGTAGTTCAACGTACACTTCCTCTTGAATAAACCCATTGAGGAAGGCACTTTTGACATCCATTTGAAATAATTTGAAATTCATAGATGATGAAAAAGCAAGTAATAAACGAATGGCTTCTAGCCATGCAACGGGTGCATAGGTTTCTTCATAATCAATGCCTTCTTCTTGATTATATCCCTTAGCAACTAGCCTAGCTTTGTTTCTAGTGATTATACCATTTTCATCTAATTTATTCCGAAAAACCCATTTCATACCAATTATGGTGTGATTATCGGGTCTTGGCACCAATTCCCAAACATCATTACGTTTGAATTGGTTAAGCTCCTCTTGCATTGCCAAGGTCCAATGCTCATCCCCAATTGCTTCAGAAATGGTTTTAGGTTCTATTTGTGAAACAAAAGCCATATGTCCTATAGTGTCTTTAAGAAGGTTTCGTGTACTTACCCCTTTCTCGATGTTGCCAATTACCTTGTCAAGATGATGGTCTTTAGACGTCCTCCAAGCCTTAGGCATCATCGATTCTTCTTCTTGTGGTGGTACTTCTTCCGATGATTGTTCCATGACTTCATCTTGAACTTCCTTTGGATCCTCCTTTTGTACCTCATCTTGAAGATTGATTTTCTTTAAAGCATCTGCAAGATCAACACAAGAATCCTTTCTCGCCAAGCGAGCATCATTTCCACAAAATACTATATGAGGAGATTCCTCAACAGTTTTGGTTCGATTATTAAAAACTCTATATGCTTTGCTACGCGATGAGTAACCAAGAAAAATTCCTTCATCAGATTTCGCGTCAAATTTTCCCAAGTTATCTTTTCCGTTGTTGTGAATAAAACATTTACAACCGAAGACTCTAAGATGGGAAAGATTTGGTTTCCTTCCCTTATAGAGTTCATAGGGAGTTTTTATGAGTATCGGTCTTATGACATCTCTGTTTAAAACATAGCTTGCGGTACTCACGGCATCCGCCCAAAACTTTTTGGAAATCTTAGCCTCATCGAGCATGGTTCTATCCATCTCTTCGAGAAATCGATTTTTACGTTCCACCACTCCATTTTGTTGTGGTGTACGTGGAGCCGAGAATGTATGTTCAATACCGAGTTCGTCACAAAAATCCCCAAAGATATTATGATCGAACTCTCCCCCATGATCACTTCTTATGGAAGTGACGGTTGTGTTCTTTTTATTTTGAACACGTTTAAGAAAACTTTTAAAAGCATGAAAGGCATCACTTTTATGAGCAAGAAATAACGTCCATGTGAATCTAGAGTAGTCATCAACAATTACAAAAGCATAAAGATTTCCACCAAGACTTTCAACACGAGATGGTCCAATAAGATCCATGTGTAGCAGTTGTAAGGGTCTAGTGGTTGAAACAACATTTTTGGATTTAAAAGAGGCTTTTGTTTGTTTCCCTTTTTGACATGAATCACAAATAGAATCTTTTTCAAATTTCATGTTTGGAAGACCAATTACTAAATCTTGTGAAACTAGTTTGTTTAAAAGATTCATATTTACATGAGCTACTCTACGATGCCATAACCACATATTGTCTTCTTTACTCATAAGGCAATTTACAAAACTTGATGAAGAATTTTCAAGATCAACCATATAGATATTATCCATTCTAATACCACGAAATATAATTTTGAAATCGCTACGACGGATAACTAAGCATTCTTCGGAGTCAAACAATACAAGATTTCCCTTGTCACATAATTGACTTATTCTCAAGAGATTATGTTTAAGACCTTTAACTAGCAAAATATGCTTAATGGAGGAGGATTCGTCCTTACCGACCGATCCAATGCCGATAATCTTTCCTTTTTTATTGTCTCCAAAAATAACATTTCCTCCTTCCGTGGGTTTTAGTTGAAGGAATTTTGATGCATCCCCGGTCATATGTTTGGAGCATCCACTATCAAGGTACCAAAGTACACTTGATCCCTTCAAACACACCTACAAAACAAATTAATGAGATTTGGTACCCAAGCCATTTTGGGTCCTTGTGTGTTAGGTGCAAAATATTGGTGTGATTGTCCTGTAGTGAAATGTCTATGTCTAGTGAAGCATGCGGGAGCAATATGTCCAATTTTATTGCAATAATGACAAATGACATTCAGATTGTGCATTCTTCTAGGATGATAATAATTTGGGGGTCTAAATTTATTCACTCTATTTTTAGGAACATAGTTTTGATGTAGTTTTCGAAAATCTTGTCTAGGTGGTCTATGCATGCCAACATTTCTTGTAGCATCCACTCTATTTTTAGGAATATAGTTTTGATGTGGTTTCTAAAATCTTGTCTAGGTGGTCTATACATTCCAATATTTCTTCTAGCATTTGTTCTAGGATGAGTTGCAATTCTAGGATTAAAATTTCTAGGTTTGTGTTGACATTTATTTTGTTTTGCCTAAGTTGAGTCTTAGGTGGTTTAGGAATGGACTCAACTTTTTCTTTTGGCTCGTGTTTAAAGCCTATACCGTGCTTAGTGGATTTCAAATTTACAAGCACTTCATTGAGATTTTTGTGTGAAGAATTGAATTTGTGCAAAGTGCTTCTAAGGCTTTCTACTTCTTCCTTTAGAGATTTGCAAGAAGTACAATCCTTATTTGAGCTTTCGGGTTTATCGGCCCTTCTTTTGCCATAAAACTTGTTTTCCTCTTTTAATTTCTCATTTTCAAGAGTTAGTTTTTTAAAATCCTTTTCTTTTGAAGAAATGAGTTTTCTTAAATCTTTTATAGATTTAGAAGCGCTAATAAACTCTTTATACAACTCATCAAATGCATCTTGCATTTCTTCTAAAGTGAAATAGTTCTTAGAAGTAGTACATACCTCATTTTGAGTTTCTTCGTGTGCCATAAGACACAAGTTTGCGGTCTCGTTTCCTTCTCCATCACTTGATTCGTCTCCAGAGTCGCCTCCCCAAGAGATGTATGCTCTTTGTTTCTTGACGGGTTTCTTCTCCTTTTTGATATTTGGACAATTTGATTTGATATGCCCGATTTCTCCGCATCCATAGCACTTTAATGGGTCTCCTTGTTGCTTACCTTTTCATTCATACTTCTTTTGCATGAACTTGTGAAATTTCTTAATAACGAGTCCGAACTCATTATCTTCGTCGCTTGAATCCTCATCATTTTGAGGTTGAGCCGTGCTTGCTTTAAGGGCGATTCTTCGTTTCCTTTGATCATCGAAAGGAGGGTTAAGAATAGTAGATTCATAGGTTTTGAGATTACCTCTAAGCCCGTCGGTTGTGACATTTGTAATGCCGATTGATCTTGAATAGCGTCGGCTTTGGAGCGCCATTCTGGAGTGAGACTTCGAAGAATTTTACGGACAAGTTCCCTATCCGTGAAAGGTCTTCTTAAGAGCATGAAGATCATTAACGATTTTTGAAAATCGTTCGAACATATCATCTTCTCGTTTTCCTTCATATGAAAAAGTTCATATTCATGGGTTAGAAAATCTATTTTAGCTTCTCTTACCTGGTCCGTACCTTTCGTAGGTGATTTCCAATTTATCCCACATTTGCTTAGCCGTGGTGCAACATGATATTTTCCGATAATCATCAGGATTTACCGCACAGTACATCATGTTGATGGCTTTTGCGTTGTTCTCCACCTTTCTAATATCGTCTGCGTCATACTCATCTTCCGATTTTGGCACCATTTCATTTTCTACCTTTTTGGTTGGAATTTGCTCTCCATTGTTGATAATTTTCCACAGTAGAAAATTATTTGATTGGATAAATATTCTCATCCTTTCCTTCCAATACGTATAGTTTGTACCATCGGATAGTGGTGGCCTTGTGAAGCGTTGTCCTTCACCTAGTCCTGTATAAACGTTACGAGTAGAAGCCATGGATTGTTTCTCTCAAACTGTTAAGTCTTTCAGAGAGTTAGGCTCTGATACCAATTGTTAGAATATACGCTTAACGCTAGAGGGGGGGTGAATATCGTTATAATAAAAATCAATGTAAATTTACGGAATTAAAATTGCAGGAATAACGTAAGTGCAGTAATTAAAATAGTAGGGAGAGAACACACCGAATTTATCCTGGTTCACCACAACGTGTGGTTAGTCCAGTCCCCAAGAGACTCTCTCGAGTTTTACACTAACTTTGTTAAGCTTACGGGTGCCTAACAAACCGTTACACTTTCTCGTAGATATACACTCTACAAGACTTCAACCTGCTCGAGGATACCGCACCTCAAGACTTCAAACCAAGGAACTACCTTTCCTCTTTACAACAAGGGATTAAAATATCCCTTCAAGTGTGTACAAATACTTAGCACTCAAGACAAGACTCTCTTTATAGAGTAGATATGAGTAAAAACAATACGCTCAAGAACAAAACAACTTCGTCAAGAGTTTGGCTCTCAAAAAGCTATGAAATGAATATAAAATGATTGATATGAGAGTATGTAAGCTTAAGCAAGAATGTAATCAGTTGTTGTACTTAAAAGAGTGATTTTGAGGTGTATTTATAGTGCTCAAAGTCACCAAGACCGTTGCTTAATTGCCAATCACTAATTGCTGATTTTGTGCTTGCATAATCGATTATATGATCTGCATAATCGATTATCTGCAGATCGTTCAAAAATCATATGCGGATTTTAAACAGAATAATCGATTATTCAAGTTGCATAATCGATTATCTGTTAACGTTAAAAAATCGGATGCAGATTCTGTGCAAGCATAATCGATTATTGCCTTGTGTATAATCGATTATATTTCAGCGTTTTAAAAATACTTTAGCAACGGTCAGTGAATAATCGATTATGCTATCTCGTATAATCGATTATTTTGTTGTTTTGAAAATCCGGTTTTACACTGTCTTAACATAATCGATTACAAGTGATACATAATCGATTATATTGCTGTCTCGAAAAATTTCGGTTAACACTGTCTTAACATAATCGATTATAAGTAAGACATAATCGATTATATTGCTATCTTGAAAATTTCGGTTAACACTGTCTTAACATAATCGATTATAAGAAATACATAATCGATTATTTATGTCCAGATTTGAAAAACATGTTATAAAATCATTTTGGCTAAAATGAAAATGTTTGAAAATCATTTTGGTTTAACTCAACGATGCATGAAAATGATTTTACGAGAAAAGCCAAGACTTGAATAAGTTATCGGATCAAGATCACACTATAAGTGACTCGTTTAAAACTTTGTTGTTATTCTTGATCTTGCTCTTTGTTTCTCATGTTCTTGGACTTTGGCATATGTCAATGTTCCATGCGCGTTGGTTTGTCATTTATCAAAACCTACAGAAATGAACACACGTTTAGTTTTAGCGACTTGAGAACGTGTTTCAATACAAACTCCAGCCCACAATGCCTTTTTCTCTCGCCTCAGCCTTCGAATTATCCAAATCTAGCAAAATAAGATTTATACCATCAAAATATGCTAAGAGAACAAAGCCCACTCGAAAATAACCAATTTACATAAAAATCCCGAAATTGGCCAAACCTGGACCCCAGGCCCACATCTAGAATTCTGATAAAAATTACAAAATTAGAATCCTTATACTATTCAAGTTCATAAATTTCAAATACATCAAAATCCGACCACACACGATCCCTCAAATACTCAAATCAAAGTCTCCAATTCCAAGCCCTAACTCCCCAATTTTAGGCTTTAGTTAAGTTTGATGTTTCATTAGGTAGAAATTACAATTGGATCGAGTATTATGTCTATATATATTAGCTCCAAGTATTTACCTTTGATTACCTCTTCAATATTTCTCAAAAAGCTTCAAAATCTCTCAAAAATGGTGGAAGTTAGACCCAAAATTGCAAACAATAGGTATTTAAACATTCGGCCCAGGTGACCCTTTCCTTCTTTCTGAATGCGGTCAAAGCCTCATGTTCGTGAAGTACAAAATCCATTTACCACTAAATATTTCTTTGCAAACGCGACGCTTCAGCTTTTCAGCCCATCGCAAAGATGACACACCCAACGCAAACGCGAAGCACAAACGATTAGGACCCAGATGCTCCCATTTACTCTACGCGAATGCGGGAACTTCATCGCGTTCGCAATGCACACTGAGCTATTACCTTTGAAATTGCGGGACTAATATCGCGAACACAAAGGCCAATTTTCCAGCCTCACAACTCATCCCTTTGTTAAGACAAGAACCCTCTCGCGTACGCGAGGGCCAAATGTCTGCAATAGAAACAACATAAAATCTACAACTTTCAAAACAAGGATTTAATCTGATTAACCATCGAAACTCACCTAAGGTCCTCGAGAGCTCAACCAAATATGCCAATATATTCCATATAATCATCCAAACTTGTTCCAATCTTCGGAACACTCTAAACAACACCAAAACACCAATTCATCGTCGGATTTAAGCCTTAGAAATTCAAAAATTTCCAAAGATAAAAACGTCTATCGAACCTCATATGAATTACTTGAAATTTTTATAACATGTCACAAATGATGCAATAAACCAACTCCAACTTCTGAAATTCCATTTCGACCCCTAAATCAAAATCTCTGTTACCAACCAGAAATGCCACAATTCCAATTTCGCCAATTCAAGCCAAAATATACTCTGCACCTTCAAAAATATATTCTGATCATACTCCAAAGTCCCAAATTACCTCCCGAAGCTATCCAAACCACCAGAATTCACATACGAGCCCTTTTTTGCATAAGTCAACATTCGGTTGACTTTTCCGACCTAAGCTTTCTCAAATGAGATAAGTGTCTCATTCCTTTTCCAAACCTCTTCGAACCTAAACCAAATAACGTGATATCACATAATACGGCTGAACAAGACAATAAGAAGTAGAAGTGGGAAAAGCTGAGCGGTAAGTTATGAAACAACCGGCCGGGTCGTTACAATTATCATACGAATTTTCCCTTACTTCGATCCACTGCTACGCGTTATCTTAGTCAATAGTGCTAAAGGGGATTGTCAAGAGAATCTATTCAGGTATGTTATGGCTATCCCCTTCCTACATTTTTGCATGATATCATTATTATATGTGTTTGATAACTTAGCATAAAGAGAATTTTACACTCCCAAATTTATATACACTATCCTAGTCTCATAAGTTATAGTATTCTTCCTTACTAGAACTTTATATTAATTTGAGTATTGTCTTCTTTCAGTCAAGAGAGAAAAGGGTGTATACATAGTATTAGAATACTTTTGCCACTATCGAGCTATAATCAGTGGGCAGGCCCCTATTGGAAAACCTCTGATTGGATGGTAAGTTATATACCAAGCCTACTTTGCTCGAGCACCAACGAGCGAGCCTAATATGGCCGAGATACAAAGCCTAGTATGGCCGAGTGCCTATGAGGGAGCCTACTACGGCAAATTGAGAGAGTTGAGTTAGTATCAGAAGGTAATATAGGGTCAGATCATCTTTGACTCCCAGTTACTTTTATTTGTCATTCAGTTTTAGCTTTTAACTATTTTATTGCCTTACATACTGGGTACATTATTTCGTACCAACGTCCCTTTTATTGAGATGTTGCATTTCATATGTGCAAATTTAGATAGACATATGGGTAAACCTTCTCAGTAGGTGCTTCGTGAGTTTAGCTTGATCGGTAAGCTCCACATCCTTCAGAGTTGCTGAGTCTAGAGTTTTGACTACATATTGTGTATATATGTATATATGTTATGGGCAGGTCGGGGCCCTATTTCAAGCACATTACATCCATCAATAGGGGCTTCTAGACATATCCTGTCAGTTAGTGTAGTTTGTTGGGCTTTGTTGGCCTTATATGTATATTTTATTATTTTGTCAACTGCATTAGTTATGACAGCCTTATAAGACCAACTTTATATAGAGGTTAAGTCGGCCTTGGGTTCTGCTCAGTTTTATATTTTGCTTCGCAAATTGCTTAAAATGTAGCCCCAAGGCCAAAGTATGACATTATACGTTCAGAATCCCATAGTTGCAAGATAGATGTGGCACTGGGTGCCCATCGTGGCTCTTCGGTTTGGGTCATTACATTGTTATAATCATACCAGTTGTAATCAAATACTACAATTATTGCAATATTTTTCGATCTCGATTATTTTTCTGACACAAATTTATTGTTGAAAACTTCTAGCACGCCTAGTGGAACAATCTCTACCTCTCGTCTCAATATTTCAATCACCAAAGTCTAAGAACATCAAATTGGCTTGCAACAAAATCAATGCCAAATCAACTTCTACCAAGACTACTGATTCTAGGTTTTGTGGTGATGTGGACAGCATCCTCCATATTACCTTTGGAATCTTTGGACCAACTATGATGAGCAAAACAAGCATTCAAAGTGCCATCTGCCTCAACCCCTATTTTTGGATCTTCATCCTCAAAAGTAGCAAGGTAAAGAAAAATGCACTCGAAGGAAGAAGCGATATTGCTGGAAAGATTAAGAGAACACTTTCACTGCTTGACCTCTACGAATCCAAGAATTATGATGTGAAGAAAGATGGTGATGCTTCAAGTGATGGATCCTCTTTACTTACACCGCATAGCGTGAGGAAATCCAGGATCAATCGATTTGATAATCCATTCTAGTCTTCATCATCCACAATAGTGATGCAAGTAATGGTGACGAATGCTTCAACAGTGAGCAATTAGCAAACTTGACAGAATTAATTGCTAGCTTGACCAAGTGCATGGCAAATAAAGATGCTATAATTGAAAAGCTAACAGATAGGGTGGGAATCTTGATGGAAGAAGAATCCACCCATGCACATGGCAAGCTCCCAAAGGTGATTCTCCCCCATGACAAATAGCATCCGCCAAGGCTATCACTCTCTCATATGAAGGGATGATTCCAATCGATCAACTAAAGGAGTTCATTGAAGGGACCATAAAAAATAAGTATAAAGTTGTTTCAAGTCCTCCCTTACATATGCAAAGTTGTACACTACAAGGATCAACATGTTGAGGATGCCTACTGGGTATCAACCTCCAAAGTTCCAACAATTTGATGGTAAAGGCAATCCAAAGCAACATGTGGCGCATTTTTTGAGACATGCAATAATTCTTGGACTTATGAAGATTAACACATAAAGTAGATTGTCCACTCGCTAAAAGAAAATACTTTTAATTGGTATACAGACCTCGAGGAAGGATCTATTGATAGTTGGGATCAGCTAGAGAAAGAGTTTTTCAATCGCTTCTATAGTACAAGGCGTACTATGAGCATGGTATAATTTATAAATATTTGCCAACGGAACACTGAACGAGTTATCAACTTTATCAATGTTGGAGGAATGCAAGCCTCAGCTACAAAGACATGCTTAGTGAATCTTCTGGCATAGAGATGTGCATCTAAGGTATGCATGGAGGTCTGATCTATATCTTGCAAGGCATCAACCATAGATTATTTGAAGAAATTACAATTCGTGCCCATGCCATGGAGTTGAGCTTAGCCTTAGTTGGAAATGACTATGAGCTTCGCAAAGGGAACCGCAAGAAAAAAACCAGGAAGTGGATCAAGTTTGTACCCAAGTCTGAAAGTAAAGAAGCTAATGTGAACACATCACATGTGAAATTCACAACGAAAGTAAGCAAGAAGCATAGTATGAAATCCACTTATTTTCAAGTTATGCTAAGTGGAAAGTTTACTCTAAGAGAAATACAAGAGAAGGAGTACCTATTTCTCGATTTTGATGTGCTAGTAATTTTTGAAGAACTCCTAGAGTTAAAGTTAATTGAGCTTTTGTAAATGAAGTGGCCAAATGAAGCTGGGAAAATTGATGACCAAAATTACTGCAGATATCACTAACTTGTAAGTCATCCTCTAGAGAAGTGCTTTTTTTTCAAGGACAAAGTTATGGACTTGGCCCATGAAAAGAATATCGTGCATGAAGATGAGAAGACAAGTGCAAACCAAGTCTCTATGACCTTTGGCTCATTCAGTCTAGATGAGCTATGGTGTTTAAAAATATCAAAGATGAAGAATTACTGGAGAATAACCAAGTCAAAGTTGATTTTCCCGATGATGATGATGAAGGTTGGACGTTGGTCACTCGTCATAGGTGCAATAAAAGAAGCCCATAAAAAGAATTAATAGGACAACCGAAAAGGAAAATTATGGTAAAAAGACCAAGGAAACAAAATGAATTAAGCATTTGATGAAAGCAAAAGTGGAAGTGCACCACCCTTAAAATCCACAACATCTAGTGACCTTGAAGGAGTTCTTGTTCTTGCCAAGTTGGTTCCACACAAAGATTTTCCATGATGGTAATGAGGACTTTGTTGCCATGCTGGCAAAGGGAAAGAAAAGAGGGATGACCTACCATTGGCATAATCTTCAGAAAAGCTCATTGAGTCCATTCCACAAGAGATTCATGTTTGTGAGGAAAACGTCAGGTTCATGAATGACGATCTTCTAGAAGGTAACACTCCTCACACACGCCCATTATACCTGGTGGCCATTTGCACGATGAAAGGGTAAATTGAATTTTGGTTGATGGAGTATTCCCAGTTAACATCTTGTCGATTCACATTATGAAAGAACTTGGAATTCCCATGAACAAACTCTCGGAAAGTATGTGATGATTTAAGGATTCAACCAAGGGGGAAATGAACCATAGGTACGATCAGGTTTGGAATCACCATTAAAGATATAGAATCAAGTGCACGGCTGCATGTTATCGATGCAAAGACTTTATACAACGTCTTGGTTGGAAAGCCTTGGATACATAAAGATAAAGTGGTTCCATCTACCGACCATAAATTTTTGAAGTTCTATAAGGGTGAAGCCGAAAAGAAAATAATTGCTGATGACAAGCCATTCACTAAGATTGAGTCACCCTTTGCCGATGCAAAGTTCTACTTGAAAAACCGCATTGTGAAGGAGTTAAGAGTTGCTGATATTATGAATGACAAGAATGATGAGTCCACGACTGAAAGAGCTGAGGCGGTTGCCAACAAAACCAAAGATTTTGCTAAAGAGGTATACCGTTACTCAAATAAATCTCATGGAGGGAACACTATGTAATATGGTGAGAAATTAACTCCCATGCTACGCTATGCCCCTAAAAAGAAGAAACAGGAGAACGAATCATCTAATCTCCAAACCAATATGCTGATGTGGGGGGGGGGGGGGAGGGGTTTACCTTTCCGATCAAATGAATTGAGGCAGCAAAGTTTCCTTAAAAGCTTTTTACAAGGGTTGTGCCTAAAATCATTTGTAGAATGTGGCACTTCCAGCAAAACGTACTGTTAAAGGCGTTGATCCTAATACTTATAGTGTATTTGCAAAAGATGGATGTACTATCAATAAGCCATAAAAATTAGAGACACTCCCACCAGAATCTGCTACAAGGCAACCACATGAAGGTCTGAGATACAAGCAGCCTTTGCCAGATTGCATCTCTATAAGAAGGGCAAGTAATAACTATATCACTATAGAAGATAAATCTACTGCTTCTAATAGACCTTTTGTCTTTGATGGAATTGGAAAATCAATTGTGAGGCCTTCCTTATTTGAGAGATTAGGTCCATTAAATAAGTGGAACCAGTTCCAAAGAAATTATCAAAATAAAAGGACAGCCATTTTGCGTATAATCCATAAGATATCTAAGAATTTCAAAAGTCTGATTCCTTCTAGGATGAGGCAACAAGAAAAACGTGCAGTTTCATATGAAGAAGTACTGAAGGTGAAGCCATATACCATGGTCTATACCAAAAAACATGATGAAGATGAAGAAAGAGTGGGTTCTTCATATCATGTCACTGTAGAAGGCGAGCAATATGTTTCATTTCCAATGAAGGCTGACAGGAAATTAGAGGATATTTCTTGGTGTTAACACATATCTTTCAATGAAGTGAACCCTCAAGAAGATAAAGATGTGAAAGATGCTCCCCATGAACTTGAAGAAGGGGTGAAGATAATGGTTGATGCCTTAAAAGAAGTTAACCATGGCATAGATGAAGAATCAAGGACCACTTACCTAAGTGCTTTACTAGAAGTCGATGAAGAAAGAACTTATATCGAGTAACTCAAAGATTTCAAGGATATATTTGCTTGGATTTACAAAGATATGCAAGGCTTGGACCCTAAAGTAGCAGTCTCTCACCTTGTAGTCAAGAATGGCATTTCGTCCTGTTAAAGAAGCTCAAAGGCGCTTTAGGCCGTACTTGGTTCTCCTCATTGAAACCAAAGTTAACAAACTTATCGAAGTTGGCTTTATTCGTAATACCCAACATAGGTTTCAAGTATTGTTCTGTGAGAAAGAAGAATGGAAAATTCTAGTGTGTGTTGACTTTAGGGATCTCAATAATGCATTCCCTAAGATCTAAATAATGCATTCCCTAAGGGTGAATTTCGCTTCATATTCTAGAGCTTATGATTGATTCTACCACTAGGTACGAGACAATTTCATTCATGGATGGTTCTTCTTGCTATAATCAAATTCACATGGCACCAAAAGATGAAGAGCTCATTCCATTCCATACCCCAAAGTGTATTTATTTCTACAAGGTAATGCCCGTTGGCTTGAAAAATGCTGGTTGTACTTACTAAAGTGATATGTAATATATTTTTGATTACCTTCTCCATAGGAATGTCGAATGTTATGTTGAAGACTTGGTGGTAAAATCAAGAAAGAGGAGCGGCTACTAGAAATACTTGAGAATGGTGTTTGAGTTGCTCCGAAGGTACCAACTTAGGATGAATCCATTTAAATGTTCCATTGGAGTTACTTTTGAAAAGTTGATAATAGGCTAAATCTAGGTAATTTGGAGATTGTTTATGCTCCCGTTTGATTATGTTCCAATGCCATAATATGGTTAGTTGTTTAAAAATGGGACATAATTGTAAATTGTACACATTGTAGGACGATGAGCCTATATGATACCTTAGAGTTGTGATTGAAACTATTTTGGAGCAAGAAATACATCTCGGAGCAGAGTATGCATGGAAATGAGAAAAAGAATCAAGGAAATAAGGACCTGGGCTAGCACACCCATCAGCGCAATCGTTCTAGTTCTAGCGCGGCCATTACAGAATGTTATCCAACTAGCGCAGCCATTAGCGCATTAAGTAGCGCGACCCCGCTAGTCCCAGTTCCGGAAAAGAGTTGTTAGGGGCAGAATTTGAAAGTTGGAGGAAATTTCACCTAACCTATATAAAGTCAAGCTCGCCCAAGGATTATTTATCAAGGTTTTCATAGTATAGTATAAGAAATAGAGAGGCAAGAGGCAAAGAGGAGATTTGACCATCAAGTTCTTCTTTTCTTCCTTTTATTTTTACTCTTGTGATGAAATTGAACCTTATTGTGATGAACACTAGTATGAGTGGCTAGGGTCATGGGTGAAGCATGAATATTGTTGTTCAAAGTTTAATTTGACGAAGTTGATTTTATTATTTTGGGTTGTTTATTTAATTCTATTTTTAATTATTTTGCTGAGTAGCTAACAGTGATACTCTCTACGAATCTAGAGTTGATCTTGAAAGTGGGAACTTTAGACTGCATATAGATTTAAGTAGAGTTAGTTCTTGAACCCGAGAACATATTCGCAATTAGGATAGACATATACCGAATTTCCTTACTTGGTTGAAATGCAAGAATTATAAATGCATTCTTGTTAATCTTAATTACATAGACATATAGGCATTAATTTAACTTGAATAGGCAAGTAAGGACTCGAAAGATTCTTATGAATAATATCAACCCTGTCAATCAACAATACAGATAAATCAATTAGTTATTTTAAGCCGAGAACGCAACATGCTTGTTAGCTAACCCTTGACCCTGGAATATCCTCTGCTACTGATTGTTATTCAAAATTGCTATTTGTTTGGTTGATCATTCTAGTTAAATCATTGCTTGATAGTTTTAGGTAGTAAATTAGATATATCTCTATTTTGTGAAAAATCTCTTGGATAGATAAGTTAATTGAGTTTGAATCAGTCAACAGTTAATCATAAGTCTTCGTGGGAACGATACACTACTCACTACTTTATTACTTAACGATCACGTGCACTTACGTGAGTGTTTTTGGTCGCAACAACTGTAGAGCAAGTTCTTGAACCTGGGCATCAAGGAACGGAGTCATGGTTAGGATAGACATATACCTGATTGCCTTGCTTGGTTGATTTACATGAATTATAAATGTGTTCTTGTTGATTCTAACTCCATAGACATATAGGCGTTAGGTTAGCTTGAATAGGCGAGTAAGAACTTGACGGATTGTTATGAGCAACATTAACCCTGTCAACGAATAAACTAGATATATTAGTTAGTCAATTCAATTAAAGAATACAATAGTAATGTTAGATAGTCCATAACCCTAGATTGTTTCCATTACATTATATCATAAAAATATGTTCTTTCTCTGTTCAAAGTTCATTATTTATATGTCTTTATTTGATTAGTCTAGAATAGAACATTTCTAGGTTTAATTCTTTTTTAGATAATTAAGATAGTCTAATTTAGTTAATAGTTAATCGAAAATCCTTGTGAGATCGACATCCGACTTTTAGTACCTTTATTACTTGACGGCCACGTATACTTGCATGTGCGTTCGCGCAACAAGTTTAATTTATTAATTAGTGGTTGCAAACACTAGGTTATGCTAAGTTGACCTGGGCACTTCTTGAGAAAGAGAGCTTAAGTCTCCAAAATTGACCCAATAAGGAATTGGGATGGACTCATGAGATTTGACTGTCCAAATTAAACGGTTAAGCCTCGAGAGATTAATTACTCGACTTGAACCCTAGTTGCTTGGGAAAATATGCATACCTAATTGGTCTTGATAACGTCAATTAGGCAAAACCACTATTTCTACCGAGAGTTGTATAGCGGGTAGTAAGGAGAAATGGTTATAACATATTCCCCAATCATGCCTTAGATGCAATTACCCGTCAATTAGCCACCTAGGTAAAAGTCACTACCCTAGTACCTTTTAAAACTATTTGAAGTGATATTTGGAACAAATAAGCAATTCTAAACTAAATAGATACTCGACTCCATTCCTAGCTCCCTGTGGAGATCGATCCCGACCAACAAATTGGGTAAAAGCTATTGTGACCCTCTCTTCCTACTTTTTCATAGTGAGGACTAGGCTACGATCACTTTTTGGCACTATTCCCGGGGAGCTAACGATTTTGACTATCTATTTAGTTAGTTTTTTTTTATTGTTCTTCTTTCCTTCTTTGTTACTTACTTGTTTGTGTCTTTACTTAGGTACCGACATGGCTTTATACAACGCTAATGACCCTCTTGGAAACGTGATAATGGGGAAGGAGGTACAAGATCTTGAGCAAGATGAGGTGCCTCTTGCACCTCAAGGACAATAGAGAGGCCGGAGCCAATGCTAATCTAAATGACATTATTCCAGACCCTCCTCCGCCACCTCCAAGAGTGGCTCCCAGAGTATTACCGAACTAGGGTTATGCAAGTGCTATTGTCCCACTCTGAATCCGGGCGGGCGGATTTCAAATAACCGATGTGATGTTGACTTTACTTGAGCAATGTGGGTACTTGACAGGTGTTGCAGATCGAAATGCCTAGAAACATCTAAAGGGGTCTGTAGATACATGCTGGGGGAGCAAGCAGATGAATCCGTCCGAGGATGCGATGAGATTGAGACTTTTACCATTCTCACTTCAGGGAAAGACATTAGATTAGCTTGAGAGACTCACCAACCATTCCATAACAACTTGGGATGAGTTGGAGGATAATGTTATTGACAAATTATTCTGACCTAGTCATATGGCCTCTGGGGATGAAATATAGCCTTCAAGCAAGAGCCAATAGAACCTTTGCATGAAATTTGGGAGTGGTATAGGACGATGGTGAAGGAATGCCCAAATGATGATATGACCGAAGCCATGATCCAACAAACCTTTTACCTGGGCATAAATACTACAAATCAATGGATTATGAACCAATTGGCCGGGGGCAATTTTATGAAGCTTTCTTATGACGAGGCATGTGATGTACTTGAGGAGATGGCCGCCACTTCTTGAGCATGGTAGAGTAGAGCAAATGTGCCTCAAGTTGACTCTATGGTTATCCATTTGCAGAAGGAATTACATGACCACGGGCAAGAAATAGCAGAACTTACTAATACTATGAACCGTATGGCTAATGGGCGTTGCAACAAGTTCAAAATCCTTGCCAAGTGAATGCCATGGAGGATGTAAGTATGCTTGTCAATAAGAGAAGGCAAAGGAGGAAAAAAAATCAAGGAAATTTTGAGCAATTTGTTGATGAATATGATGGATGTCAAAATAATGGTTATGATGGTCAGAGTGAAGAGGTACAATATGTCAACAACTATCAAGGCAATGGAGGCAACTCTTCAAACCAACAATGGCGAACCCTAGGAAATTAGGGCAAACAATAAAAAGGTGGTGGTAATTGGAACAACAACAAACAAAACAATAATTTGGCAATCAAAGCAACAACAAAGGCAATTGGAATGGAAAAAATGATAATTAGGGCAACAATAACAATCAAGGCGGGTGGAATAACAATGGAAACCAAGGCAACCATGGGCAAGGATTTTAAAGGCCCCCAATGTACCAACAACCTAACAATCCACCTCCTTTCCCTTCTCAAGGTTCGACTACTTGGAGGGTAGCCTTTTGGCATAGTACCTATGATCGTCGCTGAAATATGGCAGGCCCTAGAAACTGTCAACGGGGGGGCCAATCATTTTGAGGTTTGCAATTTGTTACTCCAGCTCTGGCTCTTGGAGAACCTTCAAAATGGTGAATACTTGAAAGAGATTCTGCGCAAATACTGGGATGTTCACATCGCCTTCAATCAGCCAAGGCGAATGAATTATATGCCTAACATGTTCACTCAGCAGAGGACGCTAAAGTATGGGTAGAGTTACTTGAAAATCTAAAAAAATACCAGGTACAATGGATCTTCGAGTGGTTCCTTATGAAAGAATTCATTGTTCGGTCTCGAGAAGCACTATTTCACATACTTATTGGTTTGAGGGGAACTTATCCCTTTGTCCCTCTCTGAGTCATGAGACAGGCAGGAAGGAAGCAGATTATACCGAGGGTCAAAAAGATGAGCCACTTCAGATCCGACTTTCAAGATGATGATAGCCCTCACAAGTGCCAAGTTCAGCACATGTGGCACTGCAAAATCATCTTGGGAAAGGATTCTATTGAGCCAGAAAGGTACCACGCCGGTTGTGCACCCCACTACTCACATTGGTTGGAAGAAAATCACAATTGTTTGGGTCAACCCCGGTTCATTCGAGCACATCAGATCATCGACAAAAAGGCCGAGGTGCAACTCAAGTACAACCAATTGCGCAAAAGGATTTAGCAAAGCGAAACCGAGCATCGGGAAATTCAAGAAGCACATTAAAAGTTGATTGAAGAGTGGAAAGATATGGCTGTCAGTGCCAACACGTGACTAGGGTATTTGGAGTAGGGTCTAGTAGAGTTGGAAAGGAAGTTTATCCAGAGGATTAAAAATTGCTAGAATGCTGAAGGAAACGAAGGAACGCACTTGGGTAGAGCCTATTTACTTCTAGGACTACACGAGCTGGTGAAGCTGTTTGATGGAGCTAATGATACCGAGTGTGGGCAAGGTTCTTCTGGGACCAAGTAGTTAGGATAATTTTCTTTCTTTATTTTATTGTAATAAGGCCAATGGCCACTATTGATATTTTCACTTTTCATTATTTTGTGTCGTTTGGGATTTGTCTTACATTTATCAATAAAATTAGGCATTTAGCATTATAAGTTCTCCAAATTAACTTGTCGCTAGACCTACCTCGGGCACAACATGGATCCCAAATTAAGACATAATTTATATTCTTGCACAATGTGTTTATTTACTACAACATTTCTTTTTCATAACCCACACTAAATTATTACCTTTTGTTTCAACTTTTTGTTTTTATTCCCCTCCCCAAAGGTTAGTTCGTGCACTCTGGCAACATCATCAAACTCTACAAGATCCAAGGGCCCTCATCCTCCTCCTTCTCCGAGTCCTATCCGAAGCAAGAACAAGGAAAGAATGGGGGATTCAAGAGCCTGAAAGGAAAATGCAATTTTAAGGATAGAAATTCATCAGGGTACCCCGGTCGCCAAGGAGATTGCTTCCCATCTTGGGCAGAAGTTACTGAAGTTTCAGGAAGAATTGGACAAGGTTTGGAACTTGGCGAACTTGTCATTTTCTCTCATCACTGCCAATATCAATTTTCCCAACACCCAAAGTCCCGCACTTCCAACAACCAAATAAGCAACCCGCTCATACTCAATATTGCAACACATGCCCCACTCCCAACAACACTCCATTGCTCATCCCTGAACCCACAAACACCACAAATTATCATTTCCACGACACTCCCATCTATGTGGAAACCATACCACACTATACTCAACCAATCTCAAGCACAACTGAGTCCGATGACAAGGACTCCATCAATAATAACCTGGCCACAGAACTTACAAAAACTGACTAGCCGAGTCCAGGGTGTCGAAGGAAACAAAGGTATTGAGGGGCTGAATTATGAGGATCTTTGCAATCAGCGGGATGTCGAACATCCTGAGGCTTACAAACCTCCCAATTTCAAAATATTTGATGGCACAGAGGATCCCATAGTCCATTTAATGGCATAATGCGAGACGATGGTTGGAGTCGTAAGGGATGAAAATATCCGTATGGAACTCGTTATGAGAAGTCTGAAAGGGGATGTTTTATCTTCGTAAATCAGCCAAGACCTAAGATGTGGACAAGCTAGGTAGGTATGGCATCTGATTTCATGGACAGATTCAGATTTAATATGAAGAATGCACCAGACGTATTCTACATTTAGAATTTAAAGAAGAAACCTACAAAGAGATTCCGCGAGTCTGCTACTCGTTGGAGATCAGAGGCTGCTAAGATCAGGACAAGCTATATGGCATCCGATTTTATGGACAAATTAATATTTAATACGGAGAATGCGCCAGACATATTCTACATTTAGAATTTAAAGAAGAAACCTACAAAGACATTCTACGAGTCTGCTAATCGTTGAGATCAGAGGCTGCTAAGATCAGGATGGCCTTAGAAGAGGATTAGATGAAAACATTTTTTGTCTGAGCTCAACACCCACAATATTATGAGATGTTGATGCTGATCGAGCGCTAGAAATATTCCGATATCATCAAGCTAGGAGAAAGAATTGAGGAAGGTATTAAAACTGGAATGGTCACCAACCTTGAAGCATTACAGGCCACTAACAAGGTTCTACAATCTAGTGGTACGTCCAAGAAAAGTGATGTGAGTGCCATAATGGTTTCACAAAGGACAAAAGCCCCGATAAAGTACGAAACCGACCCATCACCTCCACATACATATTAGCCTACCCAAAATTACCAAGTACGCACACCTCCTGCAATATTCCACCACCCGTTTATCAATCATCTCCACCTCCCACATATTAGCCAACTTCACCCAGATACTCTCAACCCGAACCTATCTACCAAGCTTATAATGCTCAACCCTCTCACTACTAATCACCTTTCACTCACCACAAATTCCATAGACCTAGACCGAATTTTGACCGCAGACCTCCCAAACAATACACAACACAGGCAAGTAAGATTTTTAGTTTAATTCCACGCTCACTGTGAGTCTAGAAACCTAGGGATCCAAAGTGAAAGCACAGTGCCATCTACCAAAAGAAAAAGCCCCAAAATTTAGGGTTTAAAATAGAATTGGAGATGAAAGTCCTTGAGAGAGGCAAACATATGCGATAGAAAACGCATTATTTCAAAGCACGCTTGAGAGAGTCTCGGAACTCAAACAGATCTCAGAAGTTTAAACCAAAGCAAGTAAGAGTAACACTTAGTAGGAGTACCAACAAACTCAGCAAAGTGAAACAAAGTTAAAGAGCACAATCATATAGAAAAAATAAGGAACAAACAACCTAGTTAATCATATGAACAAAGAATAGAAAAAAGACCTCGCCAAATCAGGAAAGAAAATGAGAGAATAAACTTATGAAATAAACAAATGAGCATAAACACATATAAGAGAGCAAAAGAGTCATAAAACCTTTAAAGATTTTTCTCCCGAAACCCTAAATAGGATTCAAACAATTTTTGAAAAGAAAATTTGGGAAAAAGTTCTAAAATGTATATTAAAGACCAAACATGTAACAGATCTGAATGAAATAGACAAGTATAAAACCTTAGCAAGCTTAAAAATGGCAGAGAGGACCCTATGATGAGAAGGTCTTGAGGAAAGTCAGATCCTGAGTCGGAGAGACTCATACTGCCTTAACACATGCCAAAAAATGGTCGGAGTGGTCATGGATCTTGCAGATCTGAGATATATCTAAAGGATACCATGGGATCCCGGCCTCCAAACTTTGAATGGCTTAAGCTAATGGTGAGGGACAGTAGGTATAGGCCATCTATGGCCAGGATTGCCATGGATTCTCGTGAGAATGAGACGAAAGTAGCCGGAATAGGATTAGTGTTTTGGACGGGGCTAGAGAGGATTTGGGATACGAAGGGAGTTAAAGGAGTTAGGGGATTAAAAAAGGAAAGGGCAAATCAGGGCCGTTGATCAAAATGATCAACGACTAGGATTAAAAGAAAAATCTTATGGGTCTGAAAGCAGGTTGAAAGGTCGGTTAAAATAATGAATTGGGTCTAATTATGTCAGATTTTTGTTTGATTTTGCTGTAAAATTGAAATGGTAATGGGCTATATGTTAAATACCTAATTTCTCAATTTTTGATTTAATTAAAATAGATAAAATAATTATAAAAACAAAATAAAGGCATCGAACTAATTAAACAATATATAAATACTAATCTAAAAAAATTGGAAATAATTTTATAATTGTAAAACACTATTAATCATAATATAGGCTATAATTGCAATTTTATACAATAATGTTAAAAAATATCAAATAAATTTGTAACAATATGGAAAGCTTATCTTAATTATCATGTGGTGTAAATATGAGGATGGAAATAAATTATTTACTAAAATGATAATTTTGCAAATAATTATTGAATTTGTACAGTTAAAATAGATAATAAATTAATTTTAAAAATCTTATAAATTGGGGAAAAGTACCAATATTCTTGGGCATGCTTATATATGCATACACATGCTATTTTGAAGGTATTTTGAGTAAAAAAGTATATAAGAAAATTGGATATCAATAGGTATTAGCCTAATGGCCTCCCAAACTATGAATAAAGAAATTGGGGCATGCACACATGCCCGTCACCAAACACGTATATCACCCCAATATCTTTCACAACATAGCCGTTAAAGTTAAATACCTCAAATCCATGTTTAGATGTGTTACGTACCTCAAAATACGCAAATCTCAACTCCAAAAAGCTCTTCCTATGCGTATTGGCCTCCAATTGACTCGAATATATTAAAAACAACTCAATATCAACAAATTATACCGTAGGAAACAACTTCAAAAAATAAAGTTTCGATCTTTATCAAAATAAAAAAGTCAACCCCGACCCCATACCTTGGAAACCAACAACGTTTAAAAAATCCGCACACCCATTCAATTACAAATCCAACTATAACAAAATTATCGAATTTCAACATCAAATCGACATTCAAACCTCCATTTTTCATTTATCAAAAGTTTCCACAAAATCCCTAATTTCTTCACTTTAATCCACTAATTTTAATACTAAAACAAACATGGAATTATGATATAACAACATATCCGAGTCAATTATACTTACCCCCATAAGACATGAAAATTTCCTACAAGATTGTCCAAAGTCGAGCTCTACAACAAAATTTATTTAAATGGTACTCTAACCCTCAATTTGGAATTAAATATCTACTGCCTAGTTGTTCCTCTTTGCGATTGCAAAATCTCACTCACGATCTTGAAGAACAAAATATGTTGACCTCAAAAATACACTTCGGAAATGCGAAGATTCAATCATGAACGTGATGTTTACCAGATAAAACTCTTCGTGAATACGTCTATTATTACGTGATCGTGTAGGATTGAAGCCTTTGACCCCAACTGACCACTCATCTTATGCGTATACTCGTGTTCGCGGTGACTAGACTCCACCAAGCTTCACGAATGCATGCCTATGATCGTGAACACATAGTCTAACTTCCACAAATCACAAAACAACCCTTCCCGATCAGTGGAACTTCCCTCGCAATAATGTATAAGGAAATCTGAACCATACATAATAGCAGTTCCACAAGTCCAAACATAACAACAAGTCCTAATACACAATGTGCACTTAGTTAAAGCCTCAAATCACATGAAATAATACTTTAATCATGAACCGAATCCTAATTTAAGCCTAATAAACTTATGAACTTTTAACTTGTAAAGCTAATGAGAAACGCATCGAGCCATTTTTTATTGACTTCAAATTTTGATTACAATTAGTGCTTGGGCTAAACATCTACCTCTAAATTAATATTCGGACATACTCCTAAGTCTGAAATTACCGTACGAAGCTACCAGAACCATCAAATATCCATTTTAGAGTCGTCTACACAAAATTACAACTTCGATCAACTCATTTGACTTAAGCCTTCAACCTTGGGACTAAGTGTGATTAGGACTTGTGTGCATAATATGGTGTTATTTTGAGTTGTTTAGGCATGTTCGTCATAAATTATTAATTTTGAATAGTTTGTGAAGCTTGAATCGGTGCATGATACATGATTTTGATGTTGTTTTGTTAGATTTGAGGCCACACATAGGTCTTTATTGTGTATTAGGACTTGTTGATATAATTGGACAGTTCTCAAGGGGCTCGAGTGTGTTTCCAAAAATCATGGAATTTATTGGCAGTTATGGCTTGCTATTTTACCACCTACGAGGTTTTGGACACAAGTGGAATCTTATAGATATAGGCAGGGAAGTGCAGGAGTGCATTTGGTATGGGGCAACAGGTTTTGCATGTGCAGGGAATTGGTGTGGGTGCAAGCGCATGTTTGCTGATTAGGCCGCTGAAAGTGTCTGAAGAAGCATGAATACCTTCATAGTAGCAGATGGTCGGGGAATTAGTTAAACTCTCATAAGTAAGATTTTGGATCGCAGGTACAAAAATACTATGTAGTGTACTATTTCGAGGATTTGACTTATTTTAATCATATTTTGAGTTTGGGAGCTCAGATTTGGGCGTTTTTAGCAGCAACTTTCACGACTTGGATTGGGATTTGACCCATTTGGAGACTAATTCGTGCGACAAAGTCTTTCTAAACTATTGAATTGGGTTGTTTGATGTAAGTATCTTGCCTAATTTAGTTTTTGTGAATACCCTTATGAGTTGGCCTTAATTGCCTATTTGTGTTATGTGAAAAAAGATATGTACAAGAGATGACGAGAATGTACATGGGTGCTATGCGTGGATTGTGATCGTATTACACAGCAGGCCATTAATAAGTCTTAATTTGAGGATGTATTATATAAAACATGCTTAATCACTTTGTGGCTATATGAACACAATCGCTACAATTATTTTTGCTGTAGTAACACTTTATTTGTTAAACACACATTTGCATCTTACTATGTTCATATCATTATGCACCTTGTTGATAAATTATTAACTTGTATCATTGACATAACTTTGTCATTAATGTTTTGTGATTATTATGACACATGCAGGCATGTTGAGCTGATTTTTATGTGTTGGCACGAGGGTTTTGCCGTGCGGGTGCAATTGTAATTGTAATAAAGATTCGCGATATGTGTGGCTATTATGTTTTTGTTAGGACAGAGCAATAAGGGTGGATATTGCGGCACTAGGAGTTTATCCTAAGAGTTTGATTTATACATGAAATTTTTACCGTGCGAGTGTGATTTATATTTTGGCCTTAGGTCTTTTCTATGATAGTATGAATTATTTGGTGGCACGAGGTCTTTAACGTGCCAGTGCGATGAAAATGTGAAACAAGGTGCCATATTTGTGCATTTTTATTTGATGAATTGTTGTTGTAGCTAAGTTTTTACTTGTATTGAATTGTTATCACTTGTTCCAATGAGCCTATTATTTCAATAATTTTGCTATATATTTTGTTGCTGGTCTTTGATATATTGCACATGTCATTTGACTAGTGAATATCATAAGACTTGAACCTCGTCACTACTTTATTGAGGTTTGTCGTGATACTTATTGGATATCGAGTGTGGTGTATTTATATTACACGTATATACATTTTTTTGCAGATCCAAGTGTAGGAGGTAGCAAACCTAGGCAATAGAGCATACATTGAGTGCGAGGCTTCAAGGTATAGTTGCATTGGCTGTCACATTCTTTAAGAGTCCGAATTTACGTGCCATCACAACCCTTATGGTAGGATTTAGCTCGTGATAGGTTTTGGGCAGTAGGGATCTACTCCTTGACTTGGGTTTTTAACCATGCGTGCTCGGGTTGATGTTTGTTGACTTTTTTTGATTTTATTAATTATTCAAGCTTTATTATTTGAAATTGATTCCTATAACTTTGATTGACAGTTTTGAGTTGTATCTGACCAGATTCGAGCCATTCAGAGGCTTATTTGAGAGTAAAGCTGTTTTGGAAGATTGAAATTGATAAAAGGTAGAGGGAGGTCTCTTATCTATCCTTGTAAGAGGAAATTTTTGTTAGAATATACGCTTAACGCTAGAGGGGGGGTGAATAGCGGTATAATAAAAAATAATGTAAATTTGCGGAATTAAAATTGCAGGAATAATGTAAGTGCAGTAATTGAAAAGGTAAGGAGAGAACACATATCCTGGTTCACCACAACGTGTGGTTAGTCCAGTCCCCGAGAGACTCTCTCGAGTTTTACACTAACTTCGTTAAGCTTACGGGTGCCTAACAAACCGTTACACTTGCTCGTAGATATACACTCTACAAGACTTCAACCTGCTCGAGGATACCGCACCTCAAGACTTCAAACCAAGGAACTACTTTTCCTTCTTACAACAAGAGATTGGAATATCCCTTCAAGTGTGTACAAACACTTAGCACTCAAGACAAGACTCTCTTTATAGAGTAGATATGAGTAAAAATAATAAGCTCAAGAACACAACAACTTAGTCAAGAGTTTGGCTCTCAAAAGGCTATGAAATGAATATAAAATGATTGATATGAGAGTATGTAAGTTTTAGCAAGAATGTAATCAGTTGTTGTACTTAAAAGAGTGATTTTGAGGTGTATTTATAGTGCTCAAAGTCACCAAGACCGTTGCTTAATTGCCAATCACTAATTGCTGATTTTGTGCTTGCATAATCGATTATATGATCTGCATAATCGATTATCTGCAGATCGTTCAAAAATCATATGCGGATTTTAAGCATAATAATCGATTATTCAAGTTACATAATCGATTATCAATTAACGTTAAAAAATCGGAAACAGATTCTGTGCAAGCATAATCGATTATAGCCTTGTGTATAATCGATTATATTTCGGCGTTTTAAAAATACTTTGGCAACGGTCTTAACATAATCGATTACCTAAAAGACATAATCGATTATATTACTGTATTGAAAAATCCGGTTATACACTGCCTCAACATAATCGATTATTAGAAGAGACATAATCGATTATTTCGTTGCTTTTGAAAATCCGGTTATACACTGTCTCAACATAATCGATTATTTGAAATACATAATCGATTATTTATGTCCAGTTTTGAAAAACATGTTTGAAAATCATTTTGGCTAAAATGAAAATGTTTGAAAATCATTTTGGTTTAACACAATGATGCATGAAAAATGATTTTATGAGAGAAGCCAAGACTTGAATAAGTTGTCGGATCAAGATCACACTATAAAGTGACTCATTTATAACTTTGATTAATATTCTTGATCTTGCTCTTTGTTTCTCATATTCTTGGACTTTGGCATATGTCGATGTTCCATGTGCGTCGGTTTGTCATTTATCAAAACCTACAGAAATGAACACACTTTTAGTATTAGCGACTTGAGAACGTGTTTCAACAATTTCCCCCTTTTTGATAATGGCAAACCAATATGGGGATATGCATAATATAAGTATAAGTTCCCCCTCAATTTATGAGTTCCCCCTCAATTTATGCCAATTATGTATTAGTGTGCATAGCCCTTATTCTTCCCCCTTTTGACATTAGCAAAAATAATGAACTTTCATTAAAAAAAATTAAACATACATGAGAAAGCAAGAAATAGACAGAATATAACTCAAGCAATACATAAAATTTTTTATTCATTGTCATCATTAATATCCGGCTCGGCATCCGGCACTTCATCCGGAATAACAATTTGGGCATATGAATAGTTGATATGATCAAATTACCCATGAAGCTCATAAGTCAAACGAGTGACATTTTGATCAATACGAGTCATTGAGGTTGACAAAGAAGCAAGTTGGTCCGAAATGGTTTGAAGAGTAGGAGCTTGAGGACGACGTATTTGTGTAGGAGGAGGAGGAGGATTTTCACCAATATTGGGAAATGAAGATTCTTGAATTTCCCAATGCTTTGTTGCCTTTTTGTGTGGACCGACGGAGGTGTCGATACCGGAGGCTTCAAAAATAGCCATTATGAGAAAGGCATATGGGAGTGGCTTATCGTCCCCGATTGCATCATACATATGAGTCATGAAGAACTTGCACCAATTGATGCGAGCCCCGGTGATAATTGCATGTAAGAGTTTTGAATCTTCATGAGAGAGAGTTGTGTGATTGAATTTTCGGGGTTTGAGAACTCGGGTGATGAAATAAAATATTAGACGGTATTCTGGGCGCATGTGAGTAATAGTTGGGCGACGATTCTCCGGACAGTCGCCAATACCAATTTGGTGGAAAAGAAGTTGTTCATCAAATAAAGCGCCTGCTTCTCTAGTGTAGAGAGAAATGTCTTCACCATTCCGTGGTAGGTTAGTGAGGAGTTGCAAGTTTTCCTCACTTACAAAAATTGGAACTCCATTGATGTTAGAGACAAGGTCACCATCTTCGTCCTTCTGTAGATTTGAATAGAAGGCACGGATTAGAGCAGGGTGAATGTAAGGAGTTTGAAGATATAGAAAGTCAATGAGTTGGCTTTGTATAAGAATATTTTCTGTTGATGGGGGTGCGTAATCTCGAAGATATCGAGTAGTTGAAAAACAAAGCGGAAGGATTTCTCGATTCTCAAATTTTTCAATAAATTGAAGAAGTTCGGGTTGAGTATCAAAACGCAAATAAGAGCCGTCTTTATAGTTGAAAATGGGTGGAGGAGCGGCGGAAGAGGAGGCAATTTGTTTGCCGGAACGAGAGCGTTTAGAGTGCTTGCTTGCCATTAGTATGAAGAAATAGGAGTTGTTTCAAAAGTTTGAAGACTTTGGAAGATTGTTTGAAGCTAAGAGTGAAGTGTGAAGTGAGAAATTTGAAGGATGAACATACCTATTTATATAATTGAAAAAGTGAGGAGCAAAAAAAGCTGCAGATTTCATAAGCCAAACGGTCAGAAACAGTAACAAAATTAAAAGCACGGACCGTTGCTAATCGATTATGGAGGCTGAATAATCGATTATTGCCAATTTTGAATTGTAGGTAGAGAAGTAATTGATTATGCGATAGGAGATAATCAATTATTTGAAGACAGAAAGTATTATGAGGATCCGGGCTCGAGGAATAATCGATTTTGGTTAGTATGATAATCGATTATTTCAGTCCAGTGAAGTGATGAAAAGCCGAGACGATAAAAGATAATCGATTATGCAGTACTAAATAATCAATTATTATAAAACCTGTAACACTGAATCTCAACTTAATCGATTAGTAATATATGATAATCGATTATTGCCAAATTCCTGCAAACTGAGATGTTAGAAATAATCGATTGTGCTGAGTCAATAATCGATTATTTGTTACCAGTGCCTGAAAATTCCCCCTGTCTTTGGGGCATACCTGCAAAAAAGAATTAGACGCCTCCGACGCTTAAGTTAGTAATTATTTAAAACAAATGCAATGCATGAATTAGATCATCGTGGAGTCAAGAATTCCGAGTTCACTACGAATGCGGAAAAAGGACTCTTTCTCTAAAGGCTTTGTGAAGATGTCGGCCAATTGATTTTTGGTTTCAACAAATTAGCAACTCCTTGCAATATTTGGATTGGCAAATGAAAGTTCCCTCTTTCATTTGTTTCACTTGCAGCCCCAAGAAGAAGTTTAGCTCACCCATCATTGACATTTCGAATTCTCTAGTCATTAACTTAGAGAATTCCTCGCATAGAAAATCATTAGTAGCACCAAAAATAATATCATCGACATAAATTTTAACTAATAGAATGTCATTGTTTTTATTTTTGATAAAAAGTGTGGTGTCAACTTTCCCCCTTTCAAACTCATTGTCTAAAAGAAATTTACTTAGACGTTCATACCAAGCTCGAGGAGCTTGTTTAAGACCATATAAAGCTTTCTTAAGCTTGAAGACGTGGTCGGGAGATGTAAAATCTTCAAAACCCGGGGGTTGTTCAACATACACTTCCTCTTGAATAAACCCATTGAGGAAGGCACTTTTGACATCCATTTGAAATAATTTGAAATTCATAGATGATGAAAAAGCAAGTAATAAACGAATGGCTTCTAGGCGTGCAACGGGTGCATAGGTTTCTTCATAATCAATGCCTTCTTCTTGATTATATCCCTTAGCAACTAGCCTAGCTTTGTTTCTAGTGATTATACCATTTTCATCTAATTTATTTCGTAAAACCCATTTCGTGCCAATTATGGTGTGATTATCGGGTCTTGGCACCAATTCCCAAACATCATTACGTTTGAATTGGTTAAGCTCCTCTTGCATTGCCAAGGTCCAATGCTCATCCCCAATTGCTTCAGAAATGGTTTTAGGTTCTATTTGTGAAACAAAGGCCATATGTCCTACAGTATCTTTAAGAAGGTTTCGTGTACTTTACCCTTCCTCGATGTTGCCAATTACCTTGTCAAGAGGATGGTCTTTAGACGTCCTCCAAGCCTTAGGCATCATCGATTCTTCTTCTTGTGGTGGTATTTCTTCCGAAGGTTGTTCCATGACTTCATCTTGAACTTCCTTTGGATCCTCCTTTTGTAACTCGTCTTGAAGATTGATTTTCTTTAAAGCATCTGCAAGATCAACACAAGAATCCTTTCTCGCCAAGCGAGCATCATTTTCACAAAATACTACATGAGGAGATTCCTCAACAGTTTTGGTTCGATTATTAAACATTCTATATGCTTTGCTACGTGATGAGTAACCAAGAAAAATTCCTTCATCAGATTTCGCATCAAATTTTCCCAAGTTATCTTTTCCTTTGTTGTGAATAAAAAACATTTACAACCGAAGACTCTAAGATGGGAAAGATTTGGTTTCCTTCCCTTATAGAGTTCATAGGGAGTTTTCATGAGTATCGGTCTAATGATAGCTCTGTTTAATACATAGCTTGCGGTACTCACGGCATCCGCCCAAAAATATTTGGGAATTTCAGCCTCATCGAGCATGGTTCTAGCCATCTCTTCAAGACATCAGTTTGTACGTTCTACCACTCCATTTTGTTGTGGTGTACGTGGAGCCAAAAAGGTATGTTCAATACCGAGTTCATCACAAAAATCCGCGAAGATATTATGATCGAACTCTCCCCCATGATCACTTCTTATGGAAGTGACGGTTGTGTTCTTTTCATTTTGAACACGTTTAAGAGAACTTTTAAAAGCTTGAAAGGCATTACTTTTATGAGCAAGAAATAACGTCCATGTAAATCTAGAATAGTCATCAACAATAACAAAAGCATAAAGATTACCACCATGACTTTTAATTCTAGAAGGTCCGAAAAGGTCCATGTGTAGAAGTTGTAAAGGTCTAGTGGTTGAAACAACATTTTTGGATTTAAAAGAAGCCTTTGTTTGTTTCCCTTTTTGGCATGAATCACAAATAGAATCTTTTTCAAACTTCATGTTTGGAAGACCAATTACTAATTCTTGTGAAACTAGTTTGTTTAAAAGATTCATATTTACATGAGCTACTCTATGATGCCATAACCACATGTCGTCTTCTTTACTCATAAGGCAATTTACAAAACTTGATGAAGAATTTTCAAGATCGACCATATAAATATTATCCATTCTAATACCGCGAAGAATAATTTTGAATTCACAACGACGGATAACTAAGCATTCTTCGAAGTCAAACAATACAAGATTTCCCTTGTCACATAATTGACTTATGCTCAAGAGATTATGTTTAAGACCTTTAACTAGCAAAATATGCTTAATGAAGGAGGATTCGTCCTTACCGACCGATCCAATGCCGATAATCTTTCCTTTGTTATTGTCTCCAAAAATAACATTTCCTCCTTCCGTGGGTTTTAGTTGAAGGAATTTTGATGCATCCCCGGTCATATGTTTGGAGCATCCACTATCAAGGTACCAAAGTACACTTGATCCCTTCAAACACACCTGCAAAACAAATTAATGAGATTTTGGTACCCAAGCCATTTTGGGTCCTTGTGCGTTAGGTGCAACATATTGGTGTGATTGTCCTGCAGTGAATGTCTATGTCTAGTGAAGAATGCGGGAGCAATATGTCCAATTTTATTGCAATGATGACAAATGACATTCGGATTGTGCATTCTTCTAGGATGATAATAATTTGGGGGTCTAAATTTATTCACTCTATTTTTAGGAACATAGTTTTGATGTAGTTTTCGAAAATCTTGTCTAGGTGGTCTATACATGCCAACGTTTCTTCTAGTGTTCACTACATTTTTAGAAATATAGTTTTGATGTGGTTTTCGAATATCTTGTCTAGGTGGTCTATACATTCCAATATTTCTCCTAGCACTTGTTCTAGGATGAGTTGCAATTCTAGGATTAAAATTTCTAGGTTGAGTGTTGACATTTATTTTGTTTTGCCTAAGTTGAGTCTTAGGTGGTTTAGGAATGGACTCAACTTTTTCTTTTGGCTCGTGTTTAAAGCCTATACCGTGCTTAGTGGATTTCAAATTTACAAGCACTTCATTGAGATTTTTGTGTGAAGAATTGAATTTGTGCAAAGTGCTTCTAAGACTTTCTACTTCTTCCTAAGATTTGCAAGAAGTACAATCCTTATTTGAGCTTTCGGGTTTATCGGCGCTTCTTTTGCCATAAAACTTGTTTTCCTCTTTTAATTTCTCATTTTCAAGAGTAAGGTTTTCAAAATCCTTTTCTTTTGACGAAAATTGTTTTCTTAAATCTTTTATAGATTTAGAAGCGCGAATAAACTCTTTATACAACTCATCAAATGCATCTTGCATTTCTTCTAAAGTGAAGTAGTTCGTAGAAGAAGTACATACCTCATTTTGAGTTTCTTCGTGTGCCATAAGACAAAAGTTTGCGGTCTCGTTTCCTTCTCCATCACTTGATTCGTCTCCGGAGTCGCCTCCCCAAGAGATGTATGCTCTTTGTTTCTTGACGGGTTTCTTCTCCTTTTTGGTATTTGGACAATTTGATTTTATGTGCCTGATTTCTCCGCATCCATAGCACTTTAATTGGTCTCCTTGTTGCTTACCTTTTCGTTCATACTCCTTTCGCATGAACTTGTGAAATTTCCTAATAACGAGTCTGAACTCGTTATCTTCGTCGCTTGAATCCTCATCTTTTTGAGGTTGAGCCGTGCTTGCCTTGAGGGCGATTCTTCGCTTCCTTTGATCATCCAAAGGAGGGTTAAGAATAGTAGATTCATAGGTTTTGAGATTACCTCTAAGCCCGTCGATTGTGACATTTGTAATGCCGATTGACTCTTGAATAGCGTCGGCTTTGGAGTGCCATTCCAGAGTGAGACTTCGAAGAATTTTACGGACAAGCTCCCTATCCGTGAAAGTCTTCTTGAGAGCATGAAGATCACTAACGATTTTTGAAAATCGTTCGAACATATCGTCTATCTTCTCGCTTTCCTTATCATATGAAAAAGTTCATATTCGTGGGTTAGAAAATCTATTTTAGCTTCTCTTACCTGGTCCGTACCTTCGTAGGTGATCTCCAATTTATCCCACATTTGCTTAGCCATGGTGCAGCATGAGATTTTCCGATAGTCATCGGGATTTACAGCACAAAATAGCACGTTCATGGCCTTTGCATTATATTCCACCTTTCTGATATCGTCCATATCGTATTCGTCTTCCGACTTTGGGATGAGTTCATCACCAACTTTTTTAGTTGGAAGTTGTTCTCCATTCTTTATGATTTTCCACAATTGGAAGTTGTTTGATTGAATAAAAATCCTCATCCTCTCCTTCCAGTAAGTATAATTTGTGCCATCAAAGAGTGGTGGCCTTGTGAAGCATTGTCCGCATTAATGTTACGAGTAGAAGCCATGGATTGTTTCTCTCAAACTGTTAAGTCTTTCAGAGAGTTAGACTCTGATACCAATTGTTAGAATATACGCTTAACGCTAGAGGGGGGGGGCTGAATAGCGTTATAGTAAAAAACAATGTAAATTTGCGGAATTAAAATTGCAGGAATAATGTAAGTGCAGTAATTGAAAAGGTAAGGAGAGAACACACCGAATTTTATCCTGGTTCACCACAACGTGTGGTTAGTCCAGTCCTCGAGAGACTCTCTCGAGTTTTACACTAACTTCGTTAAGCTTACGGGTGCCTAACAAACCGTTACACTTGCTCGTAGATATACACTCTACAAGACTTCAACCTGCTCGAGGATACCGCACCTCAAGACTTCAAACCAAGGAACTACTTTTCCTTCTTACAACAAGGGATTGGAATATCCCTTCAAGTGTGTACAAACACTTAGCACTCAAGACAAGACTCTCTTTATAGAGTATATATGAGTAAAAACAATAAGCTCAAGAACACAACAACTTAGTCAAGAGTTTGGCTCTTAAAAGAGAGTTTGGCTCTTAAAAGGCTATGAAATGAATATAAAATGATTGATATGAGAGTATGTAAGTTTTAGCAAGAATGTAATCAGTTGTTGTACTTAAAAGAGTGATTTTGAGGTGTATTTATAGCGCTCAAAGTCACCAAGACCGTTGCTTAATTGCCAATCACTAATTGCTGATTTTGTGCTTGCATAATCGATTATATGATCTGCATAATCGATTATCTGCAGATCGTTCAAAAATCATATGCGGATTTTAAGCATAATAATCGATTATCAGTTAACGTTAAAAAATCGGAAACAGATTATGTGCAAGCATAATCGATTATAGCCTTGTGTATAATCGATTATATTTCAGCGTTCTAAAAATACTTTGGCAACGGTCTTAACATAATTGATTACCTAAAAGAAATAGTCGATTATTTTGCTGTATTGAAAAATCCGGTTATACACTGCCTCAACATAATCGATTATTAGAAGAGACATTATCGATTATTTCGTTGCTTTTGGAAATCCGGTTATACACTACCTCAACATAATCGATTATTAGAAATACATAATCGATTATTTATGTCCAGTTTTGAAAAACATGTTTGAACATCATTTTGACTAAAATAAAAATGTTTGAAAATTATTTTGGTTTAACTCAATGATGCATGAAAAATGATTTTACGAGAGAAGCCAAGACTTGAATAAGTTGTCGGATCAAGATCACACTATAAAGTGACTCATTTATAACTTTGATTGATATTCTTGATCTTGCTCTTTGTTTCTCATGTTCTTGGACTTTGGCATATGTCGATGTTCCATGCGCGTCGGTTTGTCATTTATCAAAACCTACAAAATGAACACACGTTTAGTTTTAGCGACTTGAGAATGTGTTTCAACAATTTTTCCCATAGGTGATTTATCTTCTACTTGTTTCTCAAGTTAGGAGTCCCGTACATGTGAGGCGATGAGCAAATATATTATAATGACCTTACCAGTCATTTGGACTTCTAGAACTTTATTCCTCTATTTGAGCCTTCCTGGATGTTTAGTTGATGTGTCATACCTTGAGGTATGTGATCAAATTGGAATGCTTAATTCCTATTTTAAAGCTTTGAATTGAAAGAGTTGACAAAAGTCAACATTTTGGCTTAATAGACTTGGAATTGGGATTTGATGTTCTGATAAGTTTGTATGATAATTCCAAACTTATTTGTATGTTCAAAATCGATTTTGGAGGTTCCTATAAGAATTCGGCAACATAAGTTGAAACTTGGAAATCTAGAAGATAAAGGAACTGAGAAGTTTGACCAATGGGTGAGTTTTGACTTATCGAGCTCGAAATTTTATTTTGGTACTTTTAATAGGTTCATATAGTTGAGATGGACTTATGGGAAATGTTTGGTTGTAATCCGATGTATTAAAGAGTGATTCAGAAACTTGAGTTGCATGCTAGTTAAGTTTAAGAAATTGAGTTCACGTCAAATAGTGAGCTTAACGAGCTCGGATTCATGATTTGAAGTTTTCAGAGGTTTGTATGATGATTTTGGACTTGTGCACGTAGATTTTGATAATTTTTGGATGGGTTTCGATTGTGTTGCACTCATATTTGATATATCAGTATCATTTATTTTGGCATAAATAGTATCATATTAAGAGTATGATCTCTCTATTGTGTGTTTGTTGAACCATTAGAACCATACTGCTATTTCGAAATCATAACAAGAAGAATCGTTGAATTTTAACGTCGTATGAGAGAGTTATGTCCATGTTAGTGTTGTGAAAGATTGCTAGTGCTGGTGTACTGCAAAAGAGAAAAGGGTCATAGAAGCGGATATTGGGCTGACCCTAGGCCCCTAGGAATTGTGGAAGAGGATTTTGGGCGAGAAAAGCGAAAATTGTTACTACAGAAATTCCAGACTTTGTTTATTTGGTATTATCGACAGTTCTATGACGTAGATTTGGGTTATTTGCGCGGCATTTTTCTTGTCTTGAAGAGCGGTCAAGAGTCTAATACCTATTATTATGATCCCTCTTAAGTGCTACCATTCAATTAGCGTTTATGTCATGATTTGGATTGGTAGAAGTTGGGATTTGGGCCCCAAAGTTAGAAAATAATAAATTTTTGATTTGAGAGTCCATTCACATAAAAAATTGAGTTATTTTATGGATCTAGAGTATATAAGTTTTCGGTAAACTTATTCTTTGATCAATTTTTTATTCCGGGCCTGAGGTTCGAGGTTGACTTTTTCTTGACTTTGTTAATTTGAGCAAAAATTGAAGCTTTTCGATATTAGATCGATTTTGTAAATTTTGTATTGTACTTGTTTATATATTATTTGATTAGATTTGAGTTCGCCAAAGACATTTAGAAAGAAAAATCTATTTTGGAAGACTGTAATGGTCCTGAAAAGATATAAGTCTCCTGTCTAGCTTTCCAAGAGGAAAATTTATGTGTTAATTTGGGGAGTGGTGTTTATGTAAGACGACGAACGTATATTCGTTTGCTAGGTTTTGATCTTCTTCGGGTAGACCTAGGCTATGGTAATGTCGTAATCGGACAATGTGACTTCTTTATACATGCCATAGATGACTTGATGACGTGGCCATACTTATCATGATTAGATACCATGTCTAGGATTTAATATGACTAGTTGAGTTGGACATAATGAGTTGCTCCTTCTATGTTGAGCTTTATGATTTACTGCAGTTACACACATATTTTGTTTGACTATGTGAGTTCGTGGGTAAACCTATTCATGTTAGGAACATGCCTAAACTTTATTATTTATAGGAAAATGAACGTGAAAAGCTATATTTTCTATATTGAGATACCTGATTAGCTGTATTCATACAATAAATTCAGGAGTACATTCGCCTAATTTATACAGAATTCCCGGTGCACATGACATACCTATTACCTCTTGTGCACCTGGACATATCACAAATTTTGAATAGTTCAGACGGATAGAGGGTGGTGGCACCAAGAGTTTCATGAGCATCTTCCGGTCTTGATGTCACGAACTGAAATTGCACCATAGCAATCGTGATGACACCTAGCCTCAAAGACTGGTAAGCCGATTACTTACGATAATTAAGCCAGTATAACAATGATAATTTTAAAATAGAGTTTAATATTAATATCGAAATAACAGCGAAATAAGCCTACGCGACCATAATCATCAACCTCCCAAGACTAGGTAATACAGAGTCACGAACCCTATCCGAATACGTGGAAAGATCTCAAAGATCGAAATATAATACTTTTCAAATAACAAGTTGACAGTACAATGAAAGGAAAGAACTCCAAGGGACTGCGACGAACAATCAACTCTACCTTGAATCCTCGCGATCAATAAGCTAACTCTACCTGAAACTGATATCTCCAATATCTGAATTGGCACAAAAATATGCAGAAGTATAGTATGAGTACACCATGGTATACCTAATAAGTATCAAGACTAACCTCGATGGAGTAGTGACGAGGTATAAGTCAAGATATCTACTAGTCAAATTAACATGTAAAGTATAGAAGTATAAAGCTAATAATTAATCAGTAAATGGCAACAAGGATCAATATGTGTCACGACCCATATTTACAGTGTCGGGACCGTGATGACGCCTAATATCGCACTCGCTAGGAAAGCCAAAGTTAGAATTATATTCACCTTTTCTTTTACATTTTCATATAAAACTTATTCGAACAGAAATTAATGTGGTATATTAAACCAATTATCTATTTGCTAATAACAACTCTGAATCTTTTAGCACCCAGAAACTGATCCACGAAATTTTTACGAATTACTACAAATATCGGTCCGAAAAAAGAGTATATCTATCTTGAAATAAAATATATTAGAAATATAGAACATAGGAGGCGATACCAGGTCATACAGAAACCTGTAGGACTTCCTCGGGTCTCCTTGATGAATGCTTGCAACCGACCTCTTGATAAGCCATAACCAACTCCAAAATATGCACAGAAAGTGCAGAGTGCAGTATCAGTACAATCGACCTCATGTACTAGTATGTGCCGAGCCTAACCTCGACGAGGTAGTGACGAAGTTAGGGGGGCATATACAATATAATCTTCATACAGTAAAGCAAAAATGAAGTACAAAACAAAATGGAATAGTAACCTGCTGTAAAATAACACGCAACTCAATTATTTTTTCGATACTCAACTATAACCAATACTGAAGATAGTTACAATGCTACAGAATAAAATCACAATAGAGGAAGAATACATGAAATTCCAAATGATGCGGCGCGCATCCCGATCCCACCATATAATCAGTACCAATATAAACAATCTCCCTTATTACTCCTTGCTGTAGCATGCAATCTGATCCCACCCGTCCACCCTTCTTACTCCTGAATATATCGCCCTTATTCCTCCTGTAGCAGCGTGAAACCTGATCCCACATGTCCACTTTTATTACTCCTTGTTGTGGCACGCAACCCGATCCCACTAGACAATCACATTTCACCCTTATTCCTCCTGTTGCAGTGTGCTACCCAATCCCACCATATCAATACCAATAACACAATAAGAAGTATTTCAAAATTTTTCTCAAAACACTCCATAATATTTTTGCCTCAAACCAAACCATTTGGAAATCTATACAATTATGAAATCTCATCAATTATTACTGCACAGCGAGACCAACAAAAATATATCATGAAATACCAATAAACCAACTTATGCTAACAATGTAATACAATGAAACTATGAAACAATTAATACCTTCAATAAAGAAAATAACATCTAACAAGAAGCAATTAGACATGGAAGCATCAATAAGCACGAAACGTTTAAGAGATGAAAATAATATATTGGGAATGAGGAAGGGAACACACTAAAAAAAAATTCAGCGGCGTATATGTACTCGTCACCACACGTATGCACAATGCACTTGCCATTTGACATACCAAACAAGTCATGGATCCCTAATCCCTCGAGTCAAAGTTAGACCAAACACTTACCTCAATGCAACGACCAATTAAAAGCTCAATTGCCGTTTTACCTCTCGATATCACCTCCAATCCACTCATAACTAGTCATAATTAACTTAATAGCATCAATTTCACTAAAGAAATTAATTCCAATGCATAATTATAGATTACCCAAAACCTGTTTGGTCAAAACCCGAAATTTAGAGCAAAACTCGATTACACATTCACCCCGAGCCCAGATATATATTTAGTTTTGGAATTCGACCTCAATTTGAGGTATAAATCACCAAATTTAGAAATTCCTAAGTTGTACCCGAAAAATTCCAATTCCACCATGAAAACCCTAAATTCTAGGATTAAATTATGTAAAAAAAGTAAAAGAGTGAAAGAAATAAGTTTAGAATTACTTACTTATGATTTTGGGAGAAAAGGTATTTGGAAAATCGACTCTTATATTTTAGGGTATTGAAAAATTAATAAAATGAAAGAAATGTCCCGTTTATATAACTATCTCTGATCCTCACTACACAGTCTACTAAACTGTGGGCGTGGCCATGAATCTCCATTGCGGTCCGCAAATTATAGGTATGGCCGCGAAAGTGAGCCCGACCATGTCGCATCCGTGAAGTTTCCACCGTGGCCGTGCACGATCTGTGAAGTTTCCACCGCGGTCACGTTCTTCTACCGAGGTCCACGAATTTCACTCCGTGGCTGCACTCCGAAGAGCTGAGACATGTATTCTTTGCAACTATCCAACACCATGTCTTTTTCCTAAGTCTACACATCTTGTAGCCTATCTATAACTCACCTGATCTCGTGGGGATAGGACCCAAATACGCACACAAGTCTTAAAATATCATACGGAATTGCTCACGCGATGAAATCTCAAAAATAACACCAAAAATTACTCATTTGTCACAAAATTACATGAAATTTTCAAGATAGTTTCAAAATTTCTATTTTCTTAATCCAAGGTATGAATTACGTTAAATCAACTTCAATTTTAGCAAATGTAACAGACATGACTTAAATATTACATTAAACCTGCAACTGGCTCCGGAACAAAAATACTGGCCTGATGCCAACAAGATCAAACATTAATCAATTTCTTTAATTCCTTAGATTTTCAGTCTTATGATTTTCATCAAAAATTCATTTCTTGGGCTTAGTACCTCAGAATTCGATTCCGTACATACACCCACGTCCTAGTATTCTATTACGGAACTACCAAGACCGCGAAATCACGAGTCAAGATCCGTTTACCTAAAACATTGGCCAAAGTAATCAAAAATTAACTTTTTAGGACAAAAATTATTTTTTCATAAATTTCCCACATAAAGGCTTTCCGAAATCACGCTCGAACCATGCACGCAAATCGAGTGGAAATAAAATAAGGTTTTAAGGCCTCGAAATATGGATTCGAGTTCTAAAACATAAGATGACCCTTTGGTTCATCACATTCCCCACCTCTAAAATACCCAATCGTCCCCAACGGACAGAGAAAATTACCCGAGCCAGCGAAAAGATAGGGATATCTACTCCGCATTCGGACTCAGACTCCCAAGTAGCTGCTTCAACATGCTGACTTCTCCACTACACCCAAACTGAAAGGTAACTCTTTGATCTCAACTGATGAACCCGCTGATCGAGAATAGCTACCGACTCATCTCGTAGGTCAAGTCCTATTGTAACTAGACATTGCTGAAGTCTAACATGGCTGGATCACTGTGATTCTTCCGATGCATGGACACATGAAACATTGGATGTATTACTAATAAACTCGGTGGAAATGCAAGCTCGTAAGCCCACTTATCCACTCTCCGAAGAATTCCAAAAGGCCAAATGAACCTATAGCTTAACTTTCTCTTCTTCCTCAAGTGCATCATACCCTTCATGGTTGACACCCGAAGCAACACTCTCTCTCCGACCATGAATGTCACATCACGAACCTTAGAGTAGGTATAACTCTTTTGCCATGAATGAGCCATACAAAGTCTCTCCTGAATGATGTTAACCTTATCCATGGCATCCTAAAGTCTCTCTTGGCTCAAACCACCCGACCGTTGATCGACAATGTCTACCATACAACGCCTCATAGGGAGCCATCTGGATGATCGTCTAGTAATTGGTATTGTAAAAAAACTCCCCTAACTGAAAGAACTGGTCCCAAGACTCTCCAAAGTCAATATCACAGTCGCAGAGCATATCCTCCAAAATCTAAATAGTACACTCGGATTGGCCATCCGTCTAAGGATGAAATGTTGTGCCCAACTCGACCTACGTACCCAACTCAAGCTATACTGCCCTCCATAAATATGAGGTAAACTATGTACCTCAATTAGAAATGACAGACACAGGTACATCATGAAGATGAACAATCTCACGGATATAAATCTCTACCAACCTCTCTAAATAATAGAAAATTTCCACATGAATGAAATACGCTAACTTAGTCAGTCTATCCAAAATAACTCAAACTGTGTTGAACTTCCTCTGACTTCATGGGAGTCTAACAATGACATCCGTAGTGATACGCTCCCACTTCCACTCAGGAATCTAAATCTTTTGAAGAAAAACACAAGGTCTATGATGCTCGTACTTAATTCGCTGACAATTCAAACACTAAGATACATATGCAATAATGTCCTTCTTCATCCTCCACCACCAAAATCCCGCCGAAATCCTAATACATCTTAGTTGTGTCAGTATGAATACAGTACCAGGAACTATGGGCCTTCTAAAGAATCAATCACGAAGACCATCCACATTAGGCACACAAACACGACCATGCATCCTCAAAACTCCATCATCTCCAACTGCAGTCTGTTTGGCATCTCTGTGCCGCACTGTGTCCCTAAGGAAAAGCAAATGAGGATAACCATACTACCGCTCCCTGATACGCTCAAACAAGGAAGATAGAGCACTTGTGCAAGCTATAACACGATTGGGCTCAGAAATATCTAACCTCACAAAGTGTTTGGCCAAAGTCTGAACATCTAATGTAAGCAGCCTCTAACTGACGGAAATATATGCAAGGTTGCCCATATTAGCTTGCATCCTATATGCAAGGGATGATACAAGATGGTGATAGCATAGTCTTTCAGCAGCTCCTACCATCTTCTTCACCTCAAATTGAGCTCCTTCTACTTTATCAAATACTGAAAACTCTTATGATCCGTGAACACATCACATGACACACCATATAAATAATGCTTCCAAATCTTTAGCGCGAACAATAACTGCTAGCTCCAAGTCATGAACTGGATAATTCTTCTCGGGAATCTTTAACTGCCGCGAAGCATATGCGATAAACTGGCCACCTGGAATCAATACCACACCAAGTCCAATACGAAATGTGTCACAACATACTATATCGGGCTTTGAACCTGTGGGCAGCCCCAAAACTGGTGCCGAAGTCAAAGCTGTCTTGAGCTTTTGGAAGCTCGTCTCCCACTCATCCGACCGTCGTAACGGGGCACTCTTTTGTTCAAACTGATCATCGGGGCTTCTATGGATTACAACCCCTCGACAAACCGATGGTAATAACCTTCCAAACCGAAGAAACTTTGAATCTCTATAGTTGATGTGGATTTACGCTAGTCCTTGACTGCCTCAATATTCTTACGATCCACCTGAATACCCTGTGCTGATATAACGTGACCCCAGAAAGCAACTGAACTCAACCAAATCTCACATTTCGAAATCTTAGCTTATAACTAGTTGTCTCTCAAAGTCTGATGAACGATCCTAAAATGTTGCTCATGCTCCTCTCGGCTGTGGGAGTAGATCAATGAAAATAATCACAAAAGAATAAAAGTAAGGCTTGACACCGGTTCAGCAAATGCATAAATGTTGTTCGGGCATTTGTCAAACCAAATAACATCACTATGAACTAATAATGCCCATATCGAGTCCCAAAAGCTGTCTTAGGGACATCGGATACCCTAATCCTCAACTGATGGTCGCTAAACCTTAAGTTTATCGTAAACAACTCCTTGGAACCCTAAAACTGATCGAACAAGTCATCAAACCTCCGCAATGGATACTTGTTCTTGATGGTGACTTTGTTTAATTGCCGATAGTGTATGCACATCCTCATATGCCCATCCTTTTTCTTTACAACAACATCGGCGCACCCCAGGGCGAGAAACTAGGTCTAATAAAGCCATTATCAAGAAATTCTTGTAACTTCTCCTTCAATACATTTAACTCTTGCGGGGCTATACAGTATGTCATAACATAAATATGTTGAGTGACCAGAGAAAAATCAATACAAATGTCGATATTCCTGTTAGGTGCATCCGACAAGTCTGCAGGAAAAACATCTGGGAATTCCCGAACAGTTGGTATAGAATCCATGGAAGAAACCTCCGCTCTATTATCACAATCATAAGCCAAATAAGCAAAACACCTATTCTCAACCATACGCTGAGCCTTCATATAAGAGATAATCCTACTAGTAGAATGACTAGAAGTCCCTCTCCACTCAAATCGAGGAAACTCGGCAATGCTAAGGTCACGTTATTGGCATGAAAGTCCAATATAACATGATAAGGTGACAACCAATCAATCTCTAAAATGACATCAAAATCAACAATATCGAGAAGTTAGAGATCTATAATAGTCTGAAGCCCATAATAATAACAACAAACGAGCAATAGACACGATCTAAAACAATAAAAAACCCGCCGCTATGGACACCTATATGGGAGCACTCAAAAAATCACGAGGCACAACCAAAGATGAAACAAAATAAGAAGATAAATAGAAGTATATAGATCCTAAATCTAATATAACTGAAGCATCTCTACTACAAACCGAAATAGTACTTTTGATAACAACATCGGATGCCTCGGCCTTAGGCATGGATGGGAAAGCATAACATTAGGGATGGGCCCCACCACTCCAAACCATATCCCTAGGAAAGCCTCGTGCTGGTTGGCCTTCACCTCTAACGACTTGGCCACCGCCTCTAACTGGCTAAGCGGGTGGTGCCGGGACCATGCAAAGAGAACCCTGCTATAGTGGCAGAACAACCACCAATCTTCGATAGGTCCTCCATATATGCCCATACTCACCACACTCAAAACATCCCTTTAGATATTGCAATTAAGAAAGCTGAGACTAATCGTAGCGAACCAGCTGACCGCGATAAATAACTCTTAAAAGGAGGTGCTTTGATAAGTGTTGGCGGTGCACTATAAGTTGGTTGCCCTAAAGGAGATACATAAGAACCCCCAACCCCTAAAGCTCCATAGGATGTTTGAAGCACCGAATGAAACGGCCTAGGAGGATGGCCCTTACCAAAAGTTCCCTTTCCTCCAAATGAGGTCCTACTAAATCTACCTATGTGAAGAGGCCACTTGGTAGACCCCTGACAACTCCCCTGAACTTAAATCATCTCAACTCACCTGGCCACATTGGCTGCATCCTTGAAAAAAATCTCACTACCTGACTACTTAGCCATCTGCAATCTGGTAGGCTGAGCAAGTCCCTCAATAAACTTCCTCTCTCTCTTTCTCTCTCTCTCTCTCTCTCTCCCTCTCTCTCGGTGGGAAGTATAGAAAGAGCATGATGGGCCATATCAACAATTCTAGTCTCATACGTGACATTCATAAAACCCTTCTGAAGGCACTCGAACTACCTTTGATAGTCCTCTATCTGAGTGATAGGAAGATACTTCTCCAAAAATAGTTGAGAGAACTGGTCGCAAGTTAGAGATGGTGATCTAGCTAGTTTTACCAAAACATAAACACTCCACCATTTCTTGGCGGAAAATGATAGACGAAAAACAGCAAAGCCGACCCCGTTTGTCTCCATTATCCCCATGTTCCGTAACACCTCGCGACAACTATCCAGATAGTCCTGGGGATCCTCTGAAGATGTACTGCAAGAGTTAGTGGTGAAAAACTTGGTAATCCTATCCAATCTCTACAAGGCCTCAAAATACATAACTGGTCCATCGCTAAAATATGCTACAACTCCCGGCGGAACTACCCCAATTGAATGAGCTGCTAGAGACTCAAATTAGAAAGCCATATTCTTCGGGGCCTATTTAGCGGGAGTCTGTGCTCCTCTCCCAGCCCGAGAGACGGCTAGTTCTACAGGGAATGTACTTTCCTGAGTAACATTCTCCAAAAGGCCGACTTGATGGACCAAATCATCTTGATCTACCAGGGTAGCTATGAACCCCTCTAGAACATGTGCTCGTCATGCTGGAATTGTCTTGGCCTGAGCCTCCTCATCAAACTCTACTTTAGGATTCACCGCTTGTGCTACTGCCCGAGCTCTACGCTGAGCCCTGCCCCTGTCTTGGCCTTTACCATGGCCTAAACCTTGTCATCAACCTCTAGTAACAGCTTTCATTAGGGGCTCAGGGTGCTGATAAAATGATGATGTGGTACACGTCCCCGCCTTCTCCGAAGGAACAATATTAGAGAGTTTAATTAGCATTGAGAGGTGAAATCGCACGACAGAGAATAACAGAAGTAAAATTGTTCCTAACCCTGTAGCCTTTGGGGATAAGCACAGACATCTCAATAATGTTCCCTCAAAGTCCACAAAGCATGTTCATGAATTGTGAGACCTAGGCAACTTAGTACACCAATACCAATTTGTCAAGACCTAGATTTTCCATTATCGGGACCATGATGGTGCCTAACATCGCACTCGCTATGCAAGCCAACGTAAGAATTATATGCACCTTTTTCTTTTACATTTTAATAATTTAAAATTTATAAAACTAATTTGAATAGAAATAAATGTGGAAGTGTGTATTAAACCGGTTATCTATATGCTATTATCAACTCCAAAATTGTTACCACCAAAAAATGGTGTCACAATCCACGAACATTCTACGAATTACTGCAAATACTGGTCTAAAAGAAAAGTACATTTGTCTCGAAAAATAAAATAGAAATGTAGAAAATAGGAGGGGACGCTAGAGCTTACGGATGCTTGTAGGACTACCTTGGCTCTCCTTGATAAATGCATGCAACCGACCTCTCGATTAGCCACAACAAACTCCAAAATCTGTATTGAAAGTGCAAAGTGGAGTATCAGTACTGATGTTAATAAATGTCAATACCACACAAGAGGGGGGTGGGGTAATTTGTGTGGTACCTATTTTTCATGTTAGAAGAACCTGGTTCTTCTAAGTGTTCTAACTACTGCAGTTTGCGGAATAATAAAAACTGAAACTAAAATGTACAGATATTTTTACGTGGAAAACACCAAGCTCAAAATGTGACAAAATCACGACCTACTACATAGTAGGATTTTTCAAAACTCCACTAGAAATCAATGAGCCAAAACAACATTTACAATGACTCTCTATAAAACTAAGGATTAAACTCTAATCCCAGTATGGCACACAGCCTCAGGTGCTGCGACACTATCAAGTTAACTCTAACTTGATGACACAAAGTACCTAATACAATTGCTTCTAGAAAAGCTGAAAGGTACAATATAAAATCTACTACAATTGAACTTGAAATAAACAAACAGATGGAACTGGTTCTTCTCTATATTCATGTAGCTGCAGGCGTACACACTTGTAACTTGCATATATTTCTTGCAAATCAGACTTGCTCTTTTTGCTCTCAAATGTGCTTTACTTCTGCTTGTGTGTGTTGCCTATAAAAGATAACTAAAACAATCATATATTGAGTTAGTAGTTAGAGTTTGATTAAGACTCCACTTATCTTCCGTACACAATTTGAGTCCTTAGCCAACACAAACTCCAATTCTTATCCTAACTTAGGATTAAGTTCTCTTCACACAAGGAGACTGTCCTCCTTATCCCAAATGCAACCTTTTCGATTAAGTTAAGAAGATATTGATGCGTGGTCTTTGGTACATTATCTTCCTCACGTGCTCTGCATGTGCACTGGTTGATTCAGACTGTGTAGTACAAGATGGACTAGGTCCTTCTATTAGTTCACTTGTCAATCTTCAAAATTCAACTGAAACTTGGGCCAACAAGTACAACCGACCCCATGTACCAGTAAGTGCTGAGACTAACCTCGACGAGTTAGTGACAAGGCTAAGGCGGGGAATATACAATATAACCTGCATACAATTGATAATAAAGCAAAAAAGAATCATAGAATGAAATGGTAATTACCAGTAAAATAAATACGAAACTCAATTATTTTGCTAGTACCAGCTATAACCTATCTTGAATAGAGTTACAATACTACGAAATAAAATCAAAGTAGAGGAAGAATACATGAACAACCAAATAATGTAGCATCCATCCCAATCCCTTCATATAATCAGTAGCAACATAAGCATTCACCGTTATTACTCCTTGTTGAAGCGTGCAAAACGAACCCACTAGTCCACCCTTATTATTCCTCAATATATCACTCTTATTCCTCATGTTGCAGCGTGCCACTCGATCCCACCTGTTCATCCTTATTACTCCTTGTTGGGGCATGCAACCCGATCCCATTAGACAATCATATTTCACCCATATTCCTCTTAATGCTGCGTGCAACCCGATCGCACCGTATCAGTACCAATCAAAAAAATAAAAGGAACAAGTATTTCATAATTTAGCTCAAAACCTCAACAATATTTGTGCCTCAAATCAAACCGGACAGAAATCTAGACAATTATGAAATCTCATCATTTATTACTACATAGCAAGACCAATAAAAATGTATTATTAAACACAAATTAACAAACTTAAGCCAACTATATAATATAATGAAACTACAGAACAATTAATCTCTTCAATAACAAAAACAAGATCTAACAAGAATCAATTAGACATGGAAGCATCAATAAGCATAAAAAAGTTAAGACATGAATATAATATAATAGGGAAGAGGAAGGGAACAAGCTAAACAAATAATTTGACGGCGCATAGGTACTCGTTACCACACATATACGCCACTCACTTGGAATTTCACATAGAAATCAAGTGGGGGATCCAAAATGCCTCGAGATAAAGTTAGACCAAACGCTTACCTCAATCAAACGTCCAATTCAAATCTCAATTACTGTTTTACCTCTCGATTACACCTCCAATCCACTCGTATCTAGTCATAATTAATTTAGTAACATCAATTATTGCTAAAGAAATCAATTCCAATGCATAATTGTAGATTTCCCATAATTTTTTCCAAAAGTAAAAAACTGACCTCGAGCGCGCTTTGTCAATACCCAAAATTCAGACCAAAACCCAATTACCCATTCAACTTTGATCCCAGATATACACTTGTTTTTGGAATCCGACCTCAATTTGAGGTCTAAATTCTCAAATTTCAAAATTCATAAGTTTTATCCAACAATTCCCAATTCCACCATGCAAAACCCTGGATTCTAGGATGAAATCTGGTAAAAGAAGTAAAAGAGTGAAAGAAATGAGTTAAGAACCACTTGCTTATGATTTGGGGAAGAAAAGGAATTTGGAAAATCGCCTCTTCTATTTAGGGTTTTGAAAAAGTGAAAAAATGAATGAAATGTCCCATTTATATAGCAACCCCTGTCCTCACTACGAGGTCCACTAAATTCTGGGGGCGGCCGTGAACCTCTAGCGCGGTCCACAAAATAATGGATGCGACCGCAAAACTGAGCCTTACCCTACCGCATCCGCAAAGATTCCACCGCAACCGCGTTCTTCTACCCGCATTCAACGATGTTTCCACCGCGATTGTGTTCTTCTACCGTGTTCGACGAAATTCACATTGAGGCCGCACTACTTAGAGCCGAGACTTGAAATCTCTGCAGCAATTCAACATAAGGTCTTTTACCGAAGTCAAGACACCCGTTAGCCTATGAACTCACCAAGCCCTTGGGGCTCAAACCCAAATTTGCACACAAGTGTTAAAACATCATATGAAATTACTCACGTGATCAAATTGTCAAAATAATACCTAAAACTACAAATTTATAACCAAATTGTATAAAATTCTCAAGATAGTTTCAAAACATCTATTTTCTCAACCCAAAGTCCGAATCACATCAAATAAACTCTGTTTTCCCCAAATTTCACAAACATGTCTTAAATATTACATTAATCATGTACAGGGCTCCGAAACAAAAATATAGTCCCGATACCAAGGAGATCAAAGATTAATCAATTAGTTTAATTCAATATATTTTAAGACTTATAATTTTTATCAAAAAATTATTTCTCGGGCTTGGTACCTTGGAATTCCATCCCGGGCATACACTCAGATCCCATATTTTACTACGGATCTATCGAGACTGTCAAATCACAGATCTGGTTCAATTTACCTAAAAACTTGATCTAAGTAAAAAAAATCAAAATTTAAGGCAACAAATAGTTGTTTTCATAATTTTTCACATAAAGACTTTCTGCAATCACGTGCGGATTGTGCACACAAATTGAGGAGAACTAAAAGGAGGTTTTAAGGTCTCAGAATACGGATTCGAGTTCTAAATAGAAGATGGCCCTTTGGGTCATCACAATATGGTATATAAATAGTAAAGCGAAAAGAACACCGCGAAAGTACCATTGAAACCAAATAAGGGAAAACCAATAAAAAACAATTAATCAAGTCATTCTAACACAAGTTTCGCAATGAAGATTTATCCTAGATTTATCATCTCACAATCACAAGTCACAAGTCTCAATCGCCAAATCATATGCTCACGACACCTGGTCCACATTTCTAATTACAACCACATGGACAACTCACGTGCCAAAGTCTCAATCCACGCAGCATGATCACAAGCTCATAATTACAATTCGCCCGCCATGGTCATAAACTCACTATCACAATCCACATGTCATGGTAACATGCTCAATATCACATGAACGTAGTATAATACAAGAAATCATGGACATGATCAATGAAGGTTATGTTTCGTACTCTAAACTAGTATAAGTGGCATGCTACGGTGTATGCTTGTGCGAGTATTCTATTACAGCTTTAGTGAACAAGTATTATCAAAGACGTCGAGTAGCTCATTTAAAGCAACAAAAAGTCAGGTAAGGTGTGAAACATATGACTCTCATCAACATAATACCTCTAGACCATACCACATTATCCCTGAAATTGTCACAATTAACTCTCCGATAGCCACCCGTATCACTCCGCCTTGAAAATATCATTGGCCAGACATATTACTATTGCAACTAGTATCACTCTGCATAATAGCCACCCTTACACTCCACCCGGACAAAATAGCCACCTGTATCACCCAGCAAAATCGACAATAATGGGGTGCCACTCTTATGCCCTGTGTATCAAAAATAATGAAATGCCGCCCTTATGCTCCACATAACAACAACCAATCGACACAAATACATGTGCTAACATCACGATAACATGACATAGTAACTCGTACCACAGGTGCCTGTAAGCCACAACCTTTTCAAAGAACTAACAATATCAGTATTCCCACAACAAATATCCCACGGCTCAAACACAATGTGCATAGAATCTCAATAACAATAAATTAAGGAGAAAGTAACTCAGCTATAAACGACGGTCCCTTTATACGTGATTCAACTAACATAGATTAATGATTTATAACAATTTCAACTTAAATAAATTTCATAAGCATAAACTCGATAAAGAAGTTATTTCCATGAAATCGCTAACTTCGGATTCTAGTGTATGAAATAGGCCAACAATGAAAGGGATGTTAGAAACTAGCAACTACATCAAAATGAATCAGAATGACCCGACAACATAGCGGATATCATGTAACAACAATTTAAAATAAAAGTAATAAAGGAAGTCACATGATGATAAAACATGTAACAATTTCAAATATAACATATAAGAGTAAACTTGACAAGTAAAGGACGTGACATGTAACAACAACTTCAGGCAAACCATGCGAAGGTAAACAAGAGATTTAAAAGATATAACACATGCCAAAAGTCCTAATTAAATATATGAAAGAAGCCTAAGGGTCTAAACTGGTCAATTTTAATATATAAGCCCGTGTAGGTACTTGTCACCTTGCTAACACGGCTTTCACATGAAACAAAATATAACAAACGACTCAAATCCAAAGGGGTAGTTTCCAAACACAAAGTTAGGCCAGATACTTACCTCAAAAGAAGCCAAATAAATACTCTAAAATAATCTTCTCGGGTGAAACACACATCCGAGCGACTCAAATCTTTCAAAAATAACAGGATAATAACCAAGATTTCTCAGTATCCCGAGGACATCTTAGTACCCTCAATATATGCTAGGAACCTCTTGGTATCCCGAGGATCTCTCGGTATCCTTAATATATGCTAGGGATCTCCAAGGATGTCGTCTCATAGTCCCAAAGTAAAACACGCAACAACAGCACGGGGAATACTCAATTAAGCTCAATTTCGTACCAAGTAATAGGTAATTCTAACCAAACATGCTTCACACAATGCAATCAAGACAGTTTATGCAAGTAAGCAATTAAGTCAATTAAACGTGCTCATTTAAGCTAAAAACATTATGAAATTGCAAGTACTATAAAATAGGGAAAAGGAACACAGTTGAAATTACTCAAAGAAAATTAAATTTTGAACAATTAGCTCAGGTACGCGCTCATTACCTCACGTACAAGGCATCTCAATTATCAAATATACCAAATTCTAAGGGGGAGGTCCCCCACACAAGACTAGGCAAGCCACTTACCTCGAACTAGCTCAAATCAATCTGAAACCACGCTTTTGCCACAAGTACTGGACTCTAAATGACCCAAATCTATTTAATTCAATTTCATAATGTAAATAACACTTCACGTAACTGATTCTACAAAGAAATTATCAGCCAATATACGTAATTAGGTAAAATGGTCAAAATAGCCCCCGGGCCCACCTCTCAAAATCACGTAAAATTTACATTTCTAGAATCCTCACACTCTCACGAGTGCAGTTTTTCCAAAAGAACCAAAATCGGACCTCAAATGGTCACTCGAATCATCACTCAAAAGTCTTTAATTAGTCAAGCCCTAACACCCAAATTACCACTGAGTTTCCTTAAATTTTCATGTATATAATGATAAAAATCACCCCAATAACGAGTTTAGGGACCAAAGACCTTACCCCAAAGATCTCCTTTGAAAATGTTCCCCAAGGCTTCTTCCCATTTCAAAAGAGGTGAAAATAGCTTAAAATTGCGAAGGAAAGAATTTATATGTTTCTACCCAGCTAATCCGCTTTTGCAACTCTGGGACCACATCAGCAGTCCCGGTTTTATGAGGATATGGTTACAACTATGATATTTCACTTAAATACTAGGTTCTGCACATGCAGATAACCTTACGCCGATGCGGAGCCGTTTCTGCGGTCCCTACTGGCTTCTCCCTTTTCTCCTTCTGTGATATCTCTGCCGCTTCTGCGGCTCTGCACCTGCAGGACCCAACCGAAGGTGGGATTATGACAGAGATCATCAGCTTCAGCTGCTTCAAACCACTTCAAATTACCCTTGCGAAGTCATCCCGAGTCCTCGCGGCCTCAACCAAATGAAAATACAAGTCTACTACCACTGTCCCAATTTATATCAATCCTTAAACTACCTAAAACAACATCAAAATTGTTGGAAACACGTTCTCAAGGCATTATACTAAACGTGTGTTCATATTTGTAGGTTTTGATGAATGACAAACTATGCGCAAATTGACATATGACGAGGTCCAAGCACAAGCGCAAAATTGATATATAACGAGATTCAAGCACAAGACAAAGATCGAGATTAAGTTTTATATGAGTCGGTATTTAATTGTGATCTTGATCCGACAACTTAAACTCAAGACCTGTCTTCTCTCATAAAAATATTTTTAACAAATCATGCATATTTAATTTAGAGCAAAATGATTTTAAATAATGCATATTTACTTTAGTAAAAATGATTTTTTAAACATGCCTCTAAAATATGGACTAAGATAATCGATTATGTACTTATGATAATCGATTATGTTTAAATCAGCTGCTTGACAATCGATTGTGAACTTATGACAATTGATTGTGTTAAAGCAGTGCGCATCAGATATTCTCAAATCTGCATGACAATCGATTGTGAACCTTATGACAATCGATTGTGATGAGACAGTGTCCATCAAAGTTTTTCAAAGCTCAAAATAATCGATTGTGAAGCTAATGACAATCAATTGTGAAGAGACAGTGTCCATCAGATTTTTCAAAGTCACAAAATAATCGATTGTGAACTTATGACAATCGATTGTGTTGAGGCAGTGTCTTCCAGACTTTTTCAAAGTTATTAAATAATCGATTGTGAACCTATAACAATCGATTGTCAATAGGCAGTGTCTAAATTGATTTTTCAAGACTGATATATAATCGATTGTTAACTTAATATAATCGACTGTATAACTGACCGTTGCCAAAATGTTTTCAAATACCGTCAGGTAATCGATTATTGATTTCCTATAATCGATTGTTTTAATTAAAATCTGGAAAGGATTTTTTGAACCTTGCTGAGTAATCGATTGTAGATTTCTGACAATCGATTGTTTTAATTAAAATCTGGAAAGGATTTTTTGAACGTTGCTGAGTAATCGATTGTAGATTTCTGACAATCGATTGTTTTAAGTAAAATCTGGAAATGATTTTTTGAACGTTGCCAGTAATCGATTATTGATCTTAGATAATCGATTGTTATGCGTAAAATCTGGGATTGATTTTTGGAAGAACTGGCAAACAATCGATTGTGGTAATTTGACAATCGATTGTCACAGAGTAAAATCAGCAATTCTTATTTGGCAATTAGGCAACGGTAATACAAAGTTTTTCAACTATAAATACAGCTTCAATCCAGTCTTCTAAATACAACAACTGATCATACAATTGCTAAAGCTTGCATACTTTATTGCATATCATTTTATATTCATTACATAAGCTTTTGAGAGCCAAATTCTTGTCGAAAGTTGTTGCGATCTTGAGCGTATTCTTTTTACTCATATCTACTCTTAAAGGAGTGTCTTGTTTGAGTGCTAAGTTTTTTTGTACACTTGAAGGGAAGTGTTAGTCCCTTCTGTTGTAAGAAGGAACTTGTGTTTTCTTGGTTGAAGTGTTGGAGTGTTGTATCTCCGAACAAAGGTTGTTGAGGCTTGTGTCCTCAAGTTGTAACGGTTTGTTGAGCACCCGTAAGCTTAACAAGTTAGTGGAAATCTCGAGACAGTGTCTCGGGGACTGGGCTAGCCACGGGTTGTGGTGAACCAGGATACATCGGTGCATTTGTTCTAATTTATTTACTTATCGCACTTATTTATTTCCTGCAATTTTAAAATTCCGCAAGTTTACGCTAATTTTTATTATAACGCTATTCACCCCCCCTCTAGCGTTAAGCGTATTATCTAACAATTGGTATCAGAGCCCAACTCTCTGAAGACTTAACCGTTTGAGAGAAACATCCATGGCTTCTACTCGTCATTCTTTTGCAGGAATAGGTGAAGGACAATGCTCCACCCGACCACCGCTATTCGATGGTACAAATTATACATACTGGAAGGAGAGGATGAGAATATTTGTACAATCAAATAGTTTTCATCTTTGGAAGGTCATAATGAATGGAGAACAAATTCCAACTAAGAAGGTTGAAAACGAATGGGTCCCAAAGTCCGAAGATGAATACGATGCGGATGATATCCGAAAGGTGCAAAATAATGCTAAAGCTATTAATTTATTATATTGTGCTGTAAATGCTGATGATTACAGGAAGATATCTTGTTGCACAACGGCGAAGCAATTGTGGGACAAGCTGAAAATTACGTACGAAGGTACGGACCAGGTAAGGGAAGCCAAAATTGATTTCCTAACCCATGCATATGCATTGTTTCACATGAAGGAAGGCGAAAAGGTCGATGAGATGTTTGAACGATTTTCAAAAATCGTAAATGATTTAAATGCTCTTAAGAAGACCTTCACGGATAAGGAACTTGTCCGAAAAATTCTCCGAAGTCTCACTCTGGAATGGCGATCCAAGGCCGACGCGATTTAAGAATCCATTGGCATTTCAAATGTCACCATCGACGCATTAAGAGGTAATCTTAAAACTTATCAATCTACTGTACTTAACCCTCTTGTTGATGATCAAAGGAAGCAAAGAATCGCTCTCAAGGCAAGCACAAGCCAACCTCAAAATGATGAGGACGGAGTCAACGAGTTCGGACTCGTTATCAAGAGATTTCAAAAGTTCATGCGAAAAGAGCATGAACAAAAGGGCAAAAAGCAAGGAGATCAAATAAAGTGCTATGAGTGCGGAGAAATCGGGCACATTAAATCAAATTGCCCAAATTCTACAAAGGAGAAGAAACCCTTCAAGAAGCAACGAGCATACATATCTTGGGGAGGCGACTCCGGTGACGAGTCAAGTGAGGAAGAAGAAGACGAAGCCGCAAATCTTTGTCTTATGGCACAAGAAGACAACAAAGAAGAGGCATGTCAAATTTCTTCCAAAAATTTCTTTTCCCTTGAAGAAATGCAAAATGCTTTTGATGAGTTGTATAGCGAATTTATTAAAGCTTCAAAAACTGTTAAGAGTATAAAAGAAAATGCTTCTTTAAAAGAAAAAGATTTTCAAAAACAACTCTCTTTTAAAGAAAAGGAATTGGAAAAACTGATTTTAGAAAATGAGAAGTTGAAAGAGGAAAACAAATTTTTTGGCAAGAGAAACGCCGACATACCCGAGAGTTCTAGAAGTTGTACTTCTTGCATGCATCTCAGAAATGAAGTAGAAAGGCTTAAGGGCACCTTAGATAAGTTCAATTTCTCTCATAAAAATTTGAATGAAGTGCTTGTTAATTTGAAGTCGACCAAGCATGGCATAGGTTTTAGAAACGAGCCTAAAGAGAAAGTTGAAGCCAACCCCCAACCACCTAAGGCTCAACCTAGGATAAATAAAACAAATGTTCATCCTAGATACAACAAACCTAGAAATGGTTTTCATCAATCGCAACCTAGAAATAATCATGCTAGAAATAATGCACATTCTAGGCCAAACACTAGAAGGAATTTTGAACCTTTTTAGAACACTTAGAAATGACTTCCAACCTAGAAACAACTATTCTAGAAATGATGCATATCCTAGAACAAATGGTAGGAGAAATGATTTTCATGATTTGCGCAATAGTCATATTGTCAAGAATAGAGTAAATGAATTTCGTCCGTCCAATTACTATCAACCTAGAAGGATGCATAATCCTAACGTGACTTGTCATTATTGTAGACGAATTGGACATATTGCTCCTGCTTGTTTTACACGACATAGACATAACACTCAATCACATCACTATGATTTGCCTAACCCCCAAGGACCCAAAATGGCATGGGTACCTAAAACTCATTAATATGTTTTGTAGGTATGTTTGAAGGGATCAAGTGTACTATGGTACCTTGATAGTGGATGCTCCAAGCACATGACGGGAGACGAATCCAAATTCCTTCAACTAGAACACAAGGAAGGGGGAAGTGTTATTTTTGGTGATAACAACAAAGGAAAGATTATCGGCATCGAATCGGTCGGTAACGATGAAATTTCTTCCATTAAGCATATATTACTTGTGAAAGGTTTAAAACATAATCTCTTGAGCATAAGTCAATTATATGACAAGGGAAATCTTGTTTTATTTGATTCGGATGAATGCTTAGTTTTTAGACGTAGCATTTTTAAAATTATCCTTCGTGGTTTTAGAATGGATAACATTTATATGGTTGATCTTGCAAATTCTTCACCCGAATATGTGAATTGTTTAATGAGCAAAGAGGATGATTCTTGGTTATGGCATCGTAGAGTAGCTCACATCAACATGCATCTTTTGAACAAATTGGTTTCACAAAATTTAGTTGTTGGTCTTCCAAATTTGAAATTTGAAAATGACTCTATTTGTGATTCTTGTCAAAAAAGGAAGCAAACAAATGCATCTTTTAAATCGAAAAATATTGTTTCAACTACTAGACCATTGCAATTGCTTCACATGGATTTGTTTGGACCATCTCGCATAGAAAGTCTTGGTAGAAATCGCTATGCTTTTGTTATTGTTGATGATTATTCCAGATTTACTTGGACTTTATTTCTTGCCCATAAATGTGATGCTTTTCAGAATTTTAAATATTTTCTTAAACGTGTTCAAAACGAAAAGGAAACGACCGTCACTTCAATCAGAAGTGATCATGGGGGAGAGTTTGATCACAATCTCTTTGCGGACTTTTGTGACGAACTCGGTATCGAGCATACCTTTTCCGCTCCACGAACACCACAACAAAATGGGGTGGTGGAAAGGAAAAATAGGTGTCTCGAAGAGATGGCTAGAACCATGCTCGAAGAGGCTAAAACTCCAAAACATTTTTGGGCGGATGCCGTGAGTACCGCATGCTACGTTTTAAATAGAGTAGTCATAAGGCCAATACTCATGAAAACCCCTTATGAACTCTACAAGGGAAGGAAACCAAATATCTCCCATTTTAGAGTATTCGGTTGTAAAGTTTTTATTCATAACACTGGAAAAGATCAATTGGGAAAATTTGATGCCAAATCCGATGAAGGACTTTTTATTGGGTATTCTTCACGTAGCAAAGCATATATGGTACTTAATAATAGAACCCAAACTATGGAGGAATCCTCCCATATTGTGTTTTCCGAAAATAATGCTCGCTTGGCGAGAAAGGATTCTTGTTCTGATCTTGCAGGTATATTAAATAGTTTAAAAGACAAAGTACAAGAGGAAACTCCTAAGGAAATTCAAGATGAAATCTTGGAACAATCAACGGAGGAAGCGCCACAATTGGAGAAAGAAACGAAAATGCCTAACGAGTGGAGGACAATCAAAGATCACCCTCTCGAACAGGTAATTGGCAACGTCGGAGAAAAGGTAAGTACCTGAAACTCTCTTAAGAACACCTTAGGATACACTTCTTAAGAAACACGTTCTCATTGCATCATTTCGTTACAAATTACTAACTTGAGCGTCAGAGATGTCTAATTCTCTTTTGCAGGTATCGCCCTAAAGGCAGGGGGAATTATAAAGAAATGGCATAGAACAATCGATTGTTACAGAAAATAATCGATTATTTTACTGTGCGGACCATCGATTAGCAAGTATCACTAATCGACTATTCATGTTTGATGCGTATTATGCACTTGTGTTTAATAATCGATTTTTTAACTGTATAATCGATTACCGTCTCAGCCATTCAGTACTGCTTTCCTAAAACAATCGATTGTTTCATAAATATAATCGATTATTTTCCGAGTCAGAAAATCACCGTGCTCACTGTATCACACCAATCGATTATCATAATTCAACAATCGATTATTTTTTGTCAGTAATTCAAATATTTGTTACCGTTTGGGTCCTGCAATCGATTTTGTGTCAGTTCCGAGTTCAAGTCAAAATCTGCTTAACAATCGATTATTTCGTTTCAACAATCGATTGTCCAACGGTCAGTGCAATTTATTTTTACCGTTTCTGACTGTTTTGGCTCATACATTTCTACAGATTTTCATCATAAATGAAATGTCATTCTTCCCATTATAAATAGGCATCACAAGTCTTCAACTTTATGCACTCAAGCATCAATCTTTGCTCCCAAACCTTCAAAAATCTTCCAAGTTTCTTACAAAGTTCATTACTACTTTTTGAAAATGTCAGGCAGACACTCTAAACGTTCCCGTTCAGGTAGACAAGGAGCATCTTCTTCTGCTCCTCCACCTCCAAATTTCCCTTATCAAGATGGGTCTATTTTACAATTCAATACTGAAACCGAGCTTACTAGATTTTTGACAAAATTCGAAAAGCGTGACATTCTTCCTCCTCGCTTTTCAACAAGAAAGTATCTTGAATCATATGCCCCCGCTGCAAACATTCTTAAGGAATGTCAACTTGTTGACTTTTTACATCTTACCTATCCTTATATTAAACCTCCATTGATTCAAGCATTTTACTCAAACCTTCATGAGGATGATGATGGTGAACTTGTATCAAATATTAATGGTGTTCAAATTCTTTTGTCCAATGAAAGCTTGCATTCATTGCCCATCTTCCTCGAAGTGGCGAAAACATTACTCGCTACATTAGAGAGGCCGGCACCTTATTTGATGAGAAAATTCTCCTAAACCAAATAGGTCTTACATCTTATGATCCTAATCTATCTACTCGGCGCCCTACTATCATGGGAATGCTCCCCGAGTATCGTTTGATTTTCTATTTCATCACCCGAGTCCTCAAGCCTCGGAAGCAAATCATACCACTCTTTCCCAAGAGGACGCAAAGCTCATGCATGCCATTATAACCAGAGCTCACATCAATTGGTGTAAGTTCGTTAAGATTCACATGCTTGATGCCATCGAAGATGATAGACCTCTTCCCTATGCCCTCTTTATTATGAATTTTCTTGAAGCTTCCGGGTTCAACACTTCCATCGGTCCTCTCAAAAAGAGCACCAAGAAGTGGGAAATTTCAGAATCCTCCTTTCCCCATGACGGTGATCATGCAGCTCCTGCTCCTCCTCCAACCCGTCAATCACGTCAGCCTCAAGAACCTACTCTTCAATCCATTTCCGACCAAATTGCTTCATTGACCACCTCTGTCGGTCAATTGACACATGAGATCCATAGATATTTTGACCATGTTCATTATCCATATGCCGGTCTTGTTCCCTATGAAGCAGTACCGGATGATGAGGCGGGAAATGATAATGAATAATTTCTTTATTTGTTTTTCTATTTTATTGTTCTATGTTTTTATTGTTCCCGTTATGTAACCGTTTTTATTAATAAATAAACAAGTTTTTTAATTATTCTATATTTTTTTGCTAATGGCAAAAAGGGGAAGATAACGGGTATGCACTCTCAATACTTATCGGCATAAATTGAGGGGGAATTCATATATTGAGGGGGAACAAACTGCATATCTATATACTTGTTGCATATCTTTACTTGTCTTGAATCGTCATTATGAATTGCCTAATATGCATATCCCGCTTAAAGTTTGCCATTATCAAAAAGGGGGAAATTGTTGGAAACACGTTCTCAAGGCATTATACTAAACGTGTGTTCATATTGTAGGTTTTGATGAATGACAAACTATGCGCAAATTGACATATGACGAGGTCCAAGCACAAGCGCAAAATTGATATATAACGAGATTCAAGCACAAGACAAAGATCGAGATTAAGTTTTATATGAGTTGGTATTTAATTGTGATCTTGATCCGACAACTTAAACTCAAGACCTGGCTTCTCTCGTAAAAATATTTTTAACAAATCATGCATATTTAATTTAGAGCAAAATGATTTTATATAATGCATATTTACTTTAGTCAAAATGATTTTTTAAACATGCCTCTAAAATCTGGACTAAGATAATCGTTTATGTACTTATGATAATCGATTATGTTTAAGTCAGCTGCTTGACAGTCGATTGTGAACTTATGACAATCGATTGTGTTAAAGCAGTGCGCATCAGATTTTCTCAAATCTGCATGACAATCGATTGTGAACCTTATGACAATTGATTGTGATGAGGCAGTGTCCATCAAAGTTTTTCAAAGCTCAAAATAATCGATTGTGAAGCTAATTACAATCGATTGTGAAGAGACAGTGTCCATCAGATTTTTCAAAGTCACAAAATAATCGATTGTGAACTTATGACAATCGATTGTGTTGAGGCAGTGTCTTTCAGACTTTTTCAAAGTTATTAAATAACCGATTGTTAACCTATAACAATTGATTATCAAGAGGCAGTGTCTAAATTGATTTTTCAAGACTGATATATAATCGATTGTTAACTTAATATAATCGATTGTATAACTGACCGTTGCCAAAATGTTTTCAAATACCGACAGGTAATCGATTATTGATTTCCTATAATCGATTGTTTTAATTAAAATCTGGAAAGGATTTTTTGAATGTTGCTGAGTAATCGATTGTAGATTTCTGACAATCGATTGTTTTAATTAAAATTTGGAAAGGATTTTTTGAACGTTGCTGAGTAATCGATTGTTGATTTCTGACAATCGATTGTTTTAAGTAAAATCTGAAAATGATTTTTTGAACGTTGCCAGTAATCGATTATTGATCTTAGATAATCGATTGTTATGCGTAAAATCTGGGATTGATTTTTGGAAGCACTGACAAACAATCGATTGTGGTAATTTGACAATCGATTGTCACAGAGTAAAATCAGCAATTCTTAATTGGCAATTAGGCAACGGTAATACAAAGTTTTTCAACTATCAATACAGCTTCAATTCAGTCTTCTAAATACAACAACTGATCATACAATTGCTAAAGCTTGCATACTTTATTGCTTATCATTTTATATTCATTACATAAGCTTTTGAGAGCCAAATTCTTGTCGAAAGTTGTTGCGATCTTGAGCGTATTCTTTTTACTCATATCTACTCTTAAAGGGGTCTTGTTTGAGTGCTAAGTGTTTTTGTACACTTGAAGGGAAGTGTTAGTCCCTTGCGTTATAAGAAGGAACTTGTGTTTCCTTGGTTGAAGTCTTGGAGTGTTGTATCTCCGAGCAAAGGTTGTTGAGGCTTGTGTCCTCAAGTTGTAACGGTTTGTTGAGCACCCGTAAGCTTAACAAGTTAGTGGAAATCTCGAGAGAGTCTCTTGGGGACTGGACTAGCCACGGGTTGTGTAGAACCAGGATACATCGGTGCGTTTGTTCTAATTCATTTACTTATCGCACTTATTTATTTCCTGCAATTTTTAAATTCCGCAAGTTTACGCTAATTTTTATTATAACGCTATTCACCCCCCCTCTAGCGTTAGGCGTATTATGTAACAAAAATAACGAATCAACCACGGATTCATGCCAAAGAACTCGAAAACTCTACAAATATGCTTTCAATTAAAGAGTCTATCAACCCTCGTCTGAATGACTTGAAATTTTGCATACACGTCACATTCAACACTACGGAGCCTCTCCAACTTCTGGAATTCCATCCCGACCCTCGGATAAAAATCATACTATAGAACCGGTAACATTAAAATTTGATTTTGGTATATCAAGCCTAAATTAGCTACGGACCTCCAAATTACAATTCGAACACACTCCTAAACCAAAAATCAACCAGCTAAGCTAACAAAAACATCAGAATTCCATTCTGAGACCATCTTCACACTGTTCCGAGTACGATAAAATTTCCAACACTTAAGATCTTTCATAAAACTCTCTGAAACTAAAATCCGAACATCCCGGTAAATCACATTAGCAGAAATAAACACGGGGAAAACACTTAATAGGGGATCAGGGCGTTAATTCTTAAAATGACCGGCCAGGTCATTACACCTTCCCACACTTAACCATTCTTTCATCCTCTAACGAGCATTGATACATACCCGAAGTGGTAAAAAGATAAGGGTAACGGCTGCACACATCCTGCTTGGTCTCCAAGGCTTCTTTCTCGACCGGCTGACCCCGCCATAGAACCTATACTGATAAAATGTTCTTTGAACTCAGCTTTCGAACATGCCTGTACAATATCGCCACTAGATCGTAAACATAAGATACATCCTTGTCCAACCGGACAGAACTGAAATCCAACACGTAGGACGGATCACAGTGATACCTCCAGAACATGTAAACATAAAATACCGGATGAGCTCCTACAAAGCCAGGAGGTAAGGAAAGCTTATAAGAAACCTCCTGAACACGTCTCAATATCGCAAAAGGGCCAATAAACCTCGGACTAAACTTTCCCTTCTTCCCAAATCTCATAACACCCTTCATAGGCGAGACCCGAAGCAGAATTCGCTCTCCAATAATTTAGGAAACATCCCATACCTTCTGGTCTGCATAACGTTTCTGTGTGGACTGGAGTGTATGGAATCTATCCTAAATCACCTTAACCTTCTCCAAAGCATCGTGAAGCAATAATCTGACCTCGCCCGACTCAAACCAAACCTACACCACCGACCATATAAAGCCTCATACGGTGCTATCTGAATAATGGACTAATAGATATTATTCTAAGTAAACTCCGCCATTGACAAGAACTTATCCCAAGAACCTCCAAACTCAATCACACACGCATGGAGCATATACTAAAGAATTTAAATAGTGTGATCGGACTGTCCATTCGTCTCAGAATGAAATAATGTATTCAACTCTACCCAAGTACCCAACTCATGCCGAACGGCCCTCAAGAACCGTGTTGTGAACTGAGTACCTCCGTCTGAAATGATGGAAACTGGAATACCATGCAGACGAACAATCTCATGGATATAAATCTTTGCCTACCGCTCCGAAGAATATGTAGTACGCACATGAATAAAGTGAGAAGACTTGGCGAGCCAATCCACAATCACCCAAATATCATCAAACTTTCTCAAAGTCCGTGGGAGCCCAACTACAAAGTGAATGGTGATCCGTTCTGTAATAACCGATAATTTTTATATATACTGATTTACTTAAGGGTTTTAAAATTTAAAGAATTAATTAATGGGACTAATTTACAATTATATTTGATGGTTGAATAATAAATTAATTGGAATAAAATATAAGGTAAAAGTTAGGGCTAGGCCCATATATATGTATTTTTATACCTAGTATTCAGAACAATGAAAATTTGAGGTCTATTTACTACAAAGGAAGGAATAGGAAAAGAAAACCCCTGATAAAATAGAATACGGGAGACTAGACGGACGGCGGAACAAGAGATTGGAGGCATTGGATTATAATTGGGCGGGGAGGAAAACAAAAGCACCAGGTGTTAATTCTTACAATGGTACATGGAATTCAGTTTGCATCTGAATATTTATTACAATTTGCACTTTGGTTTATGAAGATAAAATGATTGAATGGTGATTGGATAATAATGAGGGAACTAATGATTGTTAGCTTTTAAAGAATAAATATGAGATGGGAATTTTGGATGAACAAAGATTTTTGCACACTTACACAGTGAATTTAACCTGTGTAAGACCTACAGTATTGGATTATTTATTATTAAGTACATAAAGTATATTTGCCAATCATGATGTAATGATTGCAAGTAATGATGGAGTAAACTACATGGTATAAGTTATGGCATAATTTGTGAAGCTACTACTGTTTCGGCACTTTGAAGTGCTACTGTTGGCCATGTTTGAATACAATACTTCATTAATTGGATTAGGGGTTGACTTTGATTTTAAATCGTCTTAAGATTATGGAAATTATTCACGTAAACTAATTAGGACGTAGTATTTAATATTTTTAATAGATTGAGGTCATTGGAGGTCATTTGGTTGGTTTTCTAGACGTTGCAAGGTTGGAGAACTTCCCATTAGCGAGGTAAGTGAGATTTCATACTTTGATACTTGCTTTTCCAAAATTCGTTTTAAAAATTTATTTTCTCTGCCTGGTCCATATGTTGGAACAAGTATGCGCTTGGCAGAATCGGTTGTCTTAGACTAGCCGTAAATATATTATTTTATGAAAAAAATATTATTTAATAAGTTGTTTGATAGTGTGATACAGCTCTGCGCCATGAGGTTGAATCTTAAAGCTTGATTCGGCTGTGCGCCATGGTGTTGAGATTGATACGGCTGTGCGCCATGATATTGAGTTTGATACGGCTGTTCGTCATGATTTTGAGTTAAACACGGCTATGCGCCATGATGTTGAGATTGATATGGATGTGAGCCAATGATGTTGAGATTGATAAGGTTGTGCGCCACGATGTTGAGTTTGATACAGTTGTGCACCATGATGTTAGCTCATTCTGTATGCCTTCGTACATCGCTCGAGCATTGTGTATGCTCTGTTATATATTTGAGGTATTGTGGTACCGTTGTGGACTCGTAGGTGTATTCGTAAATTCCTTTCACTGCAATTATGATAAGTCCTTAGTGGGTATTTTTTTCGTTATTTCTGAACAAGTTGTTGATATACATATATTGAGTTATTGTATAATTATCATATTTACTATATCATTTGTATTCTGATGTGCTTGTATTTTCTAACACTTGTTCCAGAGTTATTTAAAGTGGCGGGTCGAGGATCTTACTGGGTTATATTTGCATATAACTCACTCCTTACCTGCATGTTTATACAGATATCGTTGCGGGAGATAGAGCTAGTGGCTGAAAAGTTTGTTCGAGCCGATCCTATTGTGGAGGTGAGCCACCACACTGTTCGTAGAGGCTTTCATTTCAGACTTACCTAGCTCTCGTGTTAGTTATTTCTGTTTTCTTTGGGGTTTGCATGCCTATCAGTAAAACTCATGTTACTCTATTAGATGCTCCATGGTTTTAGTAAGGGATTTGGACTAGTGTTTTATTATTTGACTGATTGTTGGTTTTTCGATCAATTGACTAAGGTATTGGGCAATAATCATTTCCTCTTTAATTATTAATAATACTATTAGGCCTGCATCTTCTTCTCTCAGTGTTTGTGTAAATGGTTAAACGTTGGAGAAAGGAGTTCGCCTGCTAGGTGGTATTAGCTGGGTGCCAGTCACATCTAGGGGGTAGTTTTGGACGTGACAAAGTTGGTATAGGAGCTTAGGCTTTAAATCTCCGAACATAGAGCAATGTTTGGTAGAGTCTCTTTTATGGGTATATTGACTTCCATACTTGTGACCTTGAAGCTACTGCACATTTAGAATATCTTTCTTTCTTTCATTCATTATTCGTGCGTTGAGCTAAATCAAGTTGAACCTTGGAATGTCCTTTCGCAGAAGGCTAGGATACGCATATCCTCCTCTGTTGGTCAACATTCGAAGTTTGAAAACTATATGTGCAACTAAGAGTATCTTTGGGTACATGGGTTATTATGTGCTTCGGTTGTTGTTGGGATTGAATTTTTTTTTATATAAATTTCAGGATAACTTCAATTCTGAAGAAACCTTGCCCAAGTTATTATTTTTAAGGAACATTGTGGGTTAGGCAATATTTTAGACATTAATTTGTAAAGTGGCCTAAGGATATAATTCTTGTTTAAGAGCAACTTATTCAACATTTGAGGTTATGAATACAACTCTCCTTTGTGAGTCTGATCAGGAGAAGTAAATAGTTGAGCAAGAAAGTAATAATTGCAATGTAATAGCTTAGCTCGGTCTAGCTTGTTAGGCTTGGTTGTGAAGGACATTCTTATGAAAGTACTTATATGGTTCTATGATTAATACCTCTTGAAGTAATTTTTTATTATTGGTGATATTGTAATGGCGATATCACAAGTGTGACCACAATTTAAGAGTCTATAATTCAAGTGTATTGAGTATAAGTATGGTAGTAGTACTACGTGATGCAAAGCCTGTTGATGGTGAGAGTCCGTGTAGGAATGTTAGCTTGTGAGATAGAATAATACTTAATTATGTATCTATACACCAATATAGTATAAAGTTAAGTATGAAACTCAGGACATAGTGACATTATACATGGAGTAGTGAGACTGGCACACACAGAAATAAAATATATGAACACTTAATGAAGTTGAGTAATTAAATAAAAAAGAAGGAGAGGAAAAAAAAAAGAAGATGGTATGACTACCTCTGAGAAAAGTATTTAGTTTACAAAGTTTTATCAACGTATGTTGTGTTTGATAAAATATATATTTGAGGAAGAAGAGCAACACGATATGAGTTGTATATGAGGATTTCAGGAAAAAAAGGGACTTGAGCACTTTGATTTACCATTTGGTTTTAAACCAGGTGAGAAAGTCTTACTATTGGAGTGATCTATCAGATGTATAGATATATGTGGATATGGTTCAGAGTTGTTATATACTTACAAACTTGTGATAACATAGCATTGTTGACTTGAGGTAATCTTGGGCTTGGATTAGTCGACTTTGTGTTTCCCTACACTTCCTTGCCATGAAAGATTGTTGAATTTTCTATTGGGATTTTTACATATATATATATATATACCATATAGCAAACCTTATTACCAAAATTGTGTATGATTTGGTATTACCCGCCTATACCATGTTTTGTTTACAAATATTGTACCAAATCAAAAATAGATAGATTCTACCCTAAAAAGGCTCCAAATTTGTAGGAATCACATTTAATGGTGATTCTATCACCATTAATTTCGAATTTTAAAACGGAAGAAAATCTATTGCGGCGTAATTCTCTCCTTCTCCATATATTTTCCACCATTGATAGCCATTAAAAAGCTTGAAAGCTTTGAATTCAAATTTGGATTTTCAAAAATCATTATTTGTTTGGATTGGGTATTGTTGTAAATAATTCGAAATATGTTTAGGAGTTTATATCTCAATTTTGAGGGGTTTTGGTGAAGATTAGACTTGGTTTTGACTGATTTTCAGATTGAAACTCGTCGAAGAAGAAGAAGACATATTTTTCCAGCAATTGCAGTTAAATTGTAGTTCAATTGTAGTTTAATTGTAGAATTGTAGATAAATTGTAGATAAAATATAGATAAATTGTAGATAAGTTGTAGATAAATTGTAGATTGGGAAGACTAAAATTTCTACAATCTACAATTATGTCGAAAATGCCAATTATGCTACATTTGAAAATCCCTTGGATTGGGTGTTGTTGTAAATAATTTGAAATATGATTAGGAGGTTATATCTCAATTTTGAGGGGTTTTGGTGAAGATTAGACTTGGTTTTGACTGAATTTCATATTGAAACTCGTCGAAGAAGAAGAAGACATATTTTTTCAGAAATTGTAGTTAAATTGTAGAATTGTAGATAAAATATAGATAATTTGTAGATAAATTGTAAATTATAGTTAAATTGTATTGTTACATTTATACTACAATTAAACTACAATCTTGTGTCAAAAAACATTTTAAGCATACCAAATTTAATCAATTCTTTATATTCAAAATTTTAATTTTGAAAATATTTTTCTTTAAATACAATACTTGAAGAAGTATTGTATGAGTTTGAACTGTATGAGTTTCTACAACGCCTTCAATTTGATTTCTATAATAACAATTGGATTCTTAGTCACATATTTATAAATATTTATTAAATTAAGTTTTATTAAATTTATGTTATTTAATCCATTATTTTCCTTATAAACAAGAGGTTCATTATATGCTTCGGTAAGAATGGGTTTGCACATAAAGGCAAGGACTAACATCTCATATGTACTATTTCAAAAGAAATTTTTTTCTGAAGATCAACCTTGATCTTTCAGAATCAAAAAATATATTCCTTTGCTATTTTTTTAACTGGTCGTTTTTCTTATTCTACTGGGTTTCTTTTCCTAAGTTCAGGTTCAAAATGAGTAATTCCATTAGGAAAGAGAAGAGGAAAAAAAGGGAAAAGGAATATATGCTCTTAAAATCATGCCTAGAATAAATGAAGCAATAATTATACCCTTAATTTGAATTATGGTACATAAATTGAAATTTAGTATGCTTAAATGTAATAAACACAAACCTTAAACATGTTTGGTAATAAGGTTTGCTATATGGTATGGATATGAAAAAATTCCTTTTCTATTTTATCAGGCCTGTTATAGAGGTTTCACTTGGTATGCCCCTAGGCAAAGTTACCTCATCATTAAAGGTTTTAGACATGATAAGTTTGGTTATAGGTTTATTTAACTATAGCTCGGGGTACCACAGTAGCGTAACCGACTATTAAATTAGTCTTGGTGATTAAAGAATTTCAAATGTATTTTCAGAACTTATCGAGTTTCCCGCTTATTGAGGAAATAGAATTGGGTACTAATATATTTTTAGAAACTTAGTATGCTCTTGTTTTCAATTATAGAATGGCTTTGTGGAGTCAAACAAAAAAAGCAAGGTCTCGGAATGTAGAGGTCACTAGACCAAATATATCATTTGAGGTGCTTATGTTGTCTTCATTGAGAAAAACAATGGATTTATGCATATGATTATCGATAATAGATAAATGAAGTAGAGCGCCAACAAAAAGAAACTTTTTTCATACTCGGATGATTTATACCTCCACTCTATGGTGTTACCTCATATCTTAAGATAAGACTTGTGATCGGGACTTCTTGAGTGAAAAATAATGTTTGATATTTTGAATAAATGTTTCTAAACCTGTTATAGTTTAGCAATTTTGATGGACTAGATAAACTATGTATTCAAATTGTTCTTTTTATTACATTCATAAGTGACACATGTGAATATTTTCATAGTAGATAAGACCATGTGCAATAATTAAGGAGGGTCCTATGGGCATTGAGATAATATCAATTAATATTGGGGCTCTAGTTGTAAATTTTAATTCTTATATTATGATATTTTTGGCCTTGTGATGTCTAATGAAAAGGTGATAGATTGACGATATTATGCTTGCTAAGGCTAAAGCACATTTGATATTATAATTGTATTTGTTTGAGCAAACAAAGTTTATCGCGGTGAGAGTACCGACCTTAATGGATGGATTAGTCATCAGCTCTTAGAGGCGGTGCCTAGTTGAAAATGAATAACCATAGAACATTATAGCTAAAGAATAGAATGTGTATACAATCATGGGGTGACTTGAGGAGATTAGTACTCCAAGAGATGCAATGTTTATAAAATTTAGTAACTCCAAGATCAACAAATATAGCTTGAAATTTGAGGATGAGAGCTAACAATGACAATGGGTAATATGAGATATCAAAAATATTGTTGTTTATTATTTGAATTGTTCATATATTAAAATATAAATATTAGACCGTAAAGATGGTTAACCTTTAAAGAAAGTGAAAATATACCATTGTAGACTTTGTGGGTAGTCTATCATATTAGTTGAGAAAGTTATGATCCTAGTTGCAGTGACTGTGATAGGCTCGTCGAGCACGCCTAAAATCCAATCTAATTTACTGATACATCATATTATTCTATGAAGTGATATATTAGAGAGATATTGTAATAGCACGAGATGGTTGTATCGTTAAATGTGATAAGAGTAAGTGTATGAAATATTTGTTTTAAGGATGTATGGATGTGTTCTAGTGCAATTGTACATGAAATCATTATGGATGTGTTCCAGCTCCGCCATACATAGGAACGTTATGTATGGGTCCCGACACTGCCGTACAAAAGAATGTGTTTTCCTGTAGGATAGTGGTCGAGATGCTTGGATGCATAAGAGAGGATGCATATGTAGTTCCAACACTAACTTGATGGATATTATATAGCGAGTGGTTCATGATCAGTTGCTTTTAACAAAATTTACACATGATATTAGTTATTAAACTGCTAAGTAAATATTACTATTTGAGGCTTTAAATATATGCATGGATCTTTACTGGCTGGTAGGTTGAAAACTGGAAAATAACATCTATTGCGTCCAAATTTGATTTAAAAAGATTAGGAGAAATTATAGTGATATGAGAATGGCTTCAAATCGCGTAAAGCAGATACAAGTGGTATAAAAAAAAAGTGTTCCAGAGTTCATTAAAGGTGAAGAGTACTCTGAGGAATTTCCTTTAAAGAAGAGTCATGAGGTTCAATTAGAAAGACAATATATTTGTGATGGTATCAAAAAGATTCAGTCCGCTAATGTGGAGTTTGATGAAAATTAGAATTACGAAAGAGAACCCCTAGTTACTCTTGATAGGAATGTGAGACATTTGAGATCGAAAAGGATTGCCTTAGTGAAAGTATTCTGCGCAACTATCCAACAGATAACGCTACGTAGGAGTCCAAAGCAGATATGCGAAGAAAGTATCTGCAGTTGTTTGAGATATTACATACACTTCCTAATTCGTTCGAGGACAAACGCTTTTTTAAGTGGGGAAGAATGTAATAACTGATAATTTTTATATATAGTGATTTACCTAAGGATTTTAAAATTTATTGAAATAATTAATGGGCCTAATTTACAATTATATCCGATGATTGAATAATGAATCAATTGGAATAAAATATATGGTAAAAGGTAGGACTAGGCCCATATATATGTATTTTTATGGTGGCCCACATGAAAAGACCTAACATACATAACAATGAAAATTTGGGGTCTATTTACTACAAAGGAAGGAAAAGGAAAAGAAAACCCCTGATAAAATAGAATATGGGAGACTAGACGGACAGCAACCCCCACTTCTAATCGAGAGGTTGTGAGTTTGAGTCTCCCTAAGAGCAAGGTGGAAAGTTCTTGGAGGGAAGGATGCCGGGGGTCTATTTGGAAACACCCTCTTTATCAAGGGTAGGGGTAAGGTCTGTGTACATACTACCCTCCCCAGACCCCATTAAGTGGTATTATACTGGGTTGTTGTTGTTGTTGTAGACTAGACGGACAGCGGAACAAGAGATTGGAGGCAGTGGATTATAATTGGGCATGGAAGAAAACAAAAGCACCTGATGGATCCATTTTTTTTGTGAAGATAATATGAAGAAATAACCTGGGGATGAAGACTTGCAGGAGATCAACGATATGAAAGTTTCTTCTGGAACAAAATAATGAGAAACAATTGCAAACAGAAAGGCAAGAGGAAACTATTCGCAAATTGGAGGCTCCAGTGAGTCAAGTGGTTGAAGCTTTTAATGCTCGACAAGCTAATATTAGGGATAGTAGCCAAGAAGAGCGTGAATTTGAGGTACTAATGGAGGAGGTTAGAGTATAACATCAACCTAGGAAACTACAATTCGAGGATGTCGATGTTGAAAATGCGAGATTAGAGTCAGCCAAGTACAATGAGGATATAAATTTGTTGACTCTAGTATCATTTTTGTTGAAAGTCATGAAGTCTATGTGTTTAAGCGCATTGATCCTCACTCCAAACATTTATTCACATTGTGGTTTGATGACGATATGGAAATAGAGTCATCCGAGCCGATTGTGGAGTCAAGTAATGAGGAACAAGGTGCCTACATTTTGGGTTTTTTCTTGCTAGAAAGACAGGACTACATACCTCATCTAAAAGCCAAGAAGTGTAGAATAGTACAATCGTTGCTTAGGCTAATTAGATTTATTCCTCTCCCTGGAGCATAATCGAAAACTTGAAGCCAAATTGGAGGTTCAATTCATAAGCACGACGTGGATGCAGAAAGTGGTTCTCATCGTGCCGTGATGTTAAATTAGGTGCTTGTTGCGAGGCAACTCAACTTTACTGTTTTTTATTTTAGTTTTTTATATTCTTTTTGTAGTGTCATTTTTAAATTTTAAGGAGCATGAGAAGCATAGCTATTGGTATGATGCAAAAATAAGCCAGATGGTTAGAACTAAGTATGGGGTGCCCCACAAAGAAAAATATTTGGGAGAATTCTAAGTACCCCATGAGCTGCTAGTGCTTCGGCCTTTGGCCTACTGAGGAGTATCTTTTACCCACTTATTATTTATTTGTGCATTGACAATATGCAATTTTAAGTGTGAAATGAGGAGAATGTCTAGGTGACTTTCTATGCTATTTTAGTCGTGTTAATTTAATAGATATTTGTTTAGAAAAAAAAAATTTGGACGTTTCCCATTGATGGATCTCCAAAAAAATTTTCTCGGGGGATTTAAGTCTAAACATACAAAAAAATTAGAAAAAAAATACAAAAACATGTCTTTTATTTTCCTTAGGTAGTAATAATCCCCCCATGATTTTTCTTAGTGCCTCGGTTCTTTTCCATGGGATGTAACTTGAACCGGTTATTAGTTTTAATTTTTATTATTTTTATTTTTACTTTATAGTAGTATGTAGGAAATAAAGGAGAAGAACTTATGTGATTTGCACATGTTTGATGGTTGCATATTTAGGTTCTGACATGTGTTTCACCTTCCTTTGGTTTTAAATATATGATGATGCCTTGATAAAAAAATAAATAGCATGTAGTATACCTCATATGTCTCAGTTGTTTGACTTATATTCACTTTGTGCTTTATGCTTAATATATCTCTTAGCTTTGTGAATACTTGTTTGAGTGCCATTTCGAATGAAACCTTCCTAAGTGAGTCATGTTCCACGTGTGAAGTGAGTTCTTTGTATAGTCCATGTTATTACATTTGGGTCTAGAACTTTCTCGAAATATGAATTGAATCGAAATCCTAGGTGTTACTCAGTTTGAAAAGTGAAGTTAGGCTTTTTTTATCTGTTTTAGTTTTGTTGTCTATCACAAATAAAATCTTCTGTAGTTACCCTTTTGAGCCTATAAGACTTACTTTTGGCACTTGCATTACAAGTCTATCCCCTTTTGGTCTTAATTGAATTATTATAATCCTTATACCTCTTGAAGCACTTGAATTTTAAAGAGAGTGCTAGAAAGTAGTAATGAGGAAACTTGGGGTAGCTTTTTAGTGGAACCAATAGAGGGGAAAAATATACACTTGTGCTTTAAATAAAAATCCACTAGCGGCAAGGTAAAAGTAAAAAAAATAAGAAGGAAAAATATCCCCCGTTGAGCTATCTTGTGATGATTGAAATGGACTGAAGAAATTTTACGTTTAAAGTTGAATACGTGATGTGTTAAAGTGCTTAGGAGGGTTACCACGCAGGCCAAGTCAAGAAAAGGACTTCCTTACTTTTCATTCATAGTAGTTTTAATGACTAGTAGTTTGAAGCCTTAAGAAAGCGATTTTTTTTCGGCACTCGCTTCCTTTGTCTTAAGTCAAGTTCAGTTTCCTTTTTCGATTCGGAACTCTTAGTCGAGCTGATGGCGAGATCGATTTTTTTATCCTAAATTTATCGTACCCATCCTTAGCCCACATTACAATCATAATAAGTCCTAGTTAATTTTAGACCAACCGGGCCTACATTAGTAGAGATTTACATAATAGGCAAGCATGTAACATATTTTGCGTGCATGTAAATTCTTTGACAGAATGAGTGATTTTCTTCATATGTGTGAGTCCTTAAAATATATCCGATTATGTGATTGGATGTGTGGACTGGTTATTCTTTTTTTATTATGAGGGTACATGGTTTCAGAAAGGATAGGTATGTTATTAGACCTCTCTGTTAGATTAAGTATTCAAGCCTCGGGTGCATTGTGACATTGAGTTAATTTTCGAGGCTAGGATTGTTATAATCATGTTGTTCCTGTATTGGATGTTTTGAATTTGAGCATCAGTATGTGAAGTGTATTTTGACAACATGTGCTAGATCTTAATTGTTGCTGTCAACCATAGTCATAGGTGTAGTGTGTGTAAATATGTGGCTTGTAAGGTCCATGATGGTTGACTCAAGGGAGAGCAATATTTAATTGTATGGTGTTGATATCCTGAGATAATTTTATATATTGATTATTTACCCTACTTGCTTGTTGTTTAGATGTTAATTTATGCGACAACTGCGCTTAATAGAGCTTATTTCATGTGTAGGAATTCTTGTGCATGAGTTGGAGAAAAGTTGCACGAAATGGTACCACAGATCTATAAAATGGATCAATAAAAGAAGATGTGCAAGGCAAAGAAAATTTAGTGCCATAGACAGTGCCTTGCGCAATAACAACAGTGCCATAGACAGTGAAAGGCATTGTTCAGGGCACTATCATTAGTGACATAGACATTGTCTTGCGCCGAAAAAGACAATGCTAGAGATTGGGCCTAGCACCGAAACTACAGTGTTATAGGCAGTGCAAGGCACCACAATGCCATACGAAAAAAAGTTTAATTCATAATTAGTATTTGACATGTAAATTCGGCCCTGACCCAATAAATACCCCTTAAAGTTAGTTTTTAGAGGGTTTGACATAATTAGAGAGGGTATTCGACCCAAGGCACATAATTCTTCTATGAGTTTTTCACTTTCTTCTTCCTTTTTTCGTTATTGGCTATGAATTCTGATATTGTAGTTTTGCATACTATTATGAATAACTAATTTTTTATCTAGGGTTTTGATGAAAACTTGTGTAGGATGAATTCTTGATACGTTTTGATATAACTAAATCTTTGAATTTTTCTATTATGTGCTTATTTTAGTTAATTGAAGAGCTCTCCCTTGACGATGCATATTAATTATGTATTGCTTGAAAAAGATTATATACATAGGTGGTTGTTGAACAACGTCACTCCTAATGTATATTAGAGATCGATACAGCATTTTTAACAACAAGATCAGACATAACAAAGCTTTCACATGATCATAGTGAGCGGTGAAAAAGTGTGAGCTAGCGTAATCCAAGAGAATATGACTAGTACATTGTTGTAGTTGCTCAAGAAAGAATTACGATAAGTCGAGTGATCAGTAAATAATGCTTAGGAGAAATTATATAATACATAACGGGATAGATTCCGACAATTGGGAAAATCATAACTCTAGACCTTAGTATCCCTAGTTGTTAATCTTTTCCCCAACCCTTAGTATCCCTAGTTGTTAATTTACTACTTTAATTTGTTAGTTAATTAGTTAGATATAAGAATCTTAATATTTACAACTTTGAAATTGTTCGAGCTTGTCTTCTTAATGATAGTAAATATGTGTATCAAAACCTTAGTTCTATGTTGGATTGGACTTCGGACTCTTAGACCAGATTATATTTGCAGTGACCGCTTATCCCTTTTAGGACTAGAGTTGGGCGTGATCACCTTCCGTGTTCGCAATTACGATGCTGGTGCTCGCAATGTGACATAAGAGAACCAGCACACCAGTAATTCTGTTTCAGTTCAAAAACCATTCCGGAATGCGTTTGAAATTCATCCAAACCCTCGGGGCTCCAAACCAAACATCCACACAAGTCTAAAAACATCATATGAAATTGCTCATGCGATAAGAATAAAAAAATAAAATCTAGGACTATCAATTTGACATCAAAATGCATGAATTTCAAAGAAAAGTTCAAGAACATCTAGAAATTCAACCAAGCGTCTGAATTATATTAAATCAACTTCAAATGACACCAAATTTTGCAGACAAGTTTAAATAGCATAGCAGACCTATTCCAAGTCCCACAACCAAGTTTCAAACCTGATATCCAAAAGTCAACCTATGGTCAAACTTGAGAATTCTTCTAAACCTCAAATTGCCAAATTTCGACAACACAATACCAATCAACCTACGGACCTCCGAATTTGATTCCGAGCATACATTCAAGTCCAAAATCACCATATGATCCTATCGGAGCCATCAAAACATATTTTTTTGGTTGTTTTCACAAAAGTCAAACTCTCAATTATATTTCTAACTATGCCTCTTAACCAAAAGCCAAATGGTCCAAATCAACTCGAAACCTTCCCGAAGTGAAATCAATCAACCCTATAAGTCATAAACATATTTGTGAATCATCAATAGTATAAATGAGCCACAAATTCACAAAACGGCTTGTCGGGTCGTTAAATTTTCCCATTTAAAAATAAACTTTCATCCTCGAACGTGCATAGAGACATACCTGAAGTGATAAAAGGTGATGACAGAGACTCTATTTGCCATGATCAGTATTCTAGGTCGCCTCATCAACCGGATGACCCCTCCGTTGAACCTTCACTGAAGCAATGTTCTTTGATCTCAACTTTCGGACTTGGATGTCCAAGATGGTCACTGGCTCATCAACGTATGTCAAATCCATGTCCAATTGACTAAGCTGAAATCTAATACATGTACTTCCGGAGCATGGAAATATGGAACATTGGGTGAATTGTCGATAAGTTGGGTGGCAATAGAAGCTTTTAGGCCTCCTCCCCCACTCTCTCAAGGATCTCAAAAGGACCAATATACCTAGGGCTCAACTTACCCTTCTTTCCGAATCTCATCACACCATTCATGGGTGAAATCAACAGAAAAACCCTCTCTCCCACCATAAATTCTACATCATTAACTATTCGATCAACATAACTCTTCTGCCTAGACTATGTTGTACGAAGCTGATCCTGAATCAACTTGACCTTCTCCAAGGCATTCCAAACCAAATCAGTCCCCAACAACCTATCCTCCCTCGGCTCAAACCAACCATCTAGAGAACGACACCTCCTCCCATATAATGCCTCATAAGAAGCCATCTGAATACTCGATTGGTAGTTGTTGTTGTAGGAAAATTTGACAAGTGGTAGGAATTGATCCCATGAACCCCCAAAATATATAACACAGACACATAGCATACCCTCCAAATTTGAATTGTGCGCTCAGTTTTCCCGTTTGTCTGGGGATGAAATGTTGTACTCAACTCAACCCGTGCGACTAAATTACTCTACACGGCTCTTCAAAAATGTGATGTAAACTACGTGCCCCGGTCGGAGATAATGGATAGCGACATTTCATGGAGACAAACAATATCATGGATATAGATTTGAGCCAACTGTTCCGAATAATAGGTAATCATTTCCGGGATGAAATGTGCGACTTAGTCAGCCTATCAACAATCATCCACAGTACTACATCAAATTTCTTCAAAGTCTGCGGGAGCCCAACAACAAAATCCATGGTAATACGCTCCCACTTCAACTCGGGAATCTCAATTCTCTAAAGCAAACCCTCCAGCCTCTAATGCTCTTGCTTGACCATCTAACAGTTGAAGCACCAATCCACATACTCCACTATATCATTCTATATTCTTATCCACCAATAATTCAGCCTCAAATCCTAATACATCTTAGCGGTATCTGAATGAATGAAGTATCGCGAACTGTAGGCCTCCTTAGGAATCAACTCACGCAACCTATCCACATTAGGCACACCTATCCGCCCTTGCATCTGTAACATCATGTCAACTCCGATAAAAACCTTCCTGGCATCACCGTGATGCATCGTGTCCAAGGACAAGCAAATGGGATTCGTCATACTAATGCTCTCTAATGCAATCATAAAAAGAAGATCGAGAAACAATGCAAGCTAGAACACGACTGGGCTCTGAAACATCCAACATCACAAACTATTGGCCAACGCCTGCATATCCAGTGCTAACGGTCTCTCATAAACTGAAATATATGCAAGGTTATCCATACTTTTCTCCTTCCTACTCAGGGGATTGGCCACCATGTTGGCCTTCCTGGGATAATACAAAATAGTGATATCATAGTCTTTCAACAGCTCAAACCACCTCCGCTAGGTCCTTTTTCTTAAACAAGTGTTGTAGACTCCGATGATCTATGAATACCTCTCAAGACACACCGTAGAGATAATGTCTCCAAATCTTCAATACATGAATTATAGCTACCAACTCTAGATAATGAATAAGGTAGTTCTTGTCATGAGGCAACAATTGGTGCTAAGCATAAGCAATCATCCTACCTCCTACATCAATACATACCCAATACCAATTAGTGAAGTATCACAATAAACCGTATATGAACCCAATGCTAAAGGCAAAATAAGAACTAGAGTTGTGGTCAAGGCAGTCTTGAGCTTCTGAAATCTCTCCTCATACTCATCGGACCACCTGAATGGAGCACCCTTCTTGGTCAATCTGGTCAAAGGTGAAGCAATGGACGAGAAACGCTCTACAAAATGAGGATAATATCCGGCCAGACCAAGGAAATTTTGAATCTCAGTAGTTAAAGATGATCTAGACAAACTTTGAACTGTCTCAATCTTCTTTGGATTTACCTTGATGCTCTTTTAGACACCATGACTCAAAAATGCCACCGAATCAAGCCAGAATTCATACTTTGACAATTTTTCATATAACTTCGTCTCTCTCAATGTCTGGATCGTGATCCTCAAGTACAGCTCATGATCCTCCCGGTTGCAAGAATACACCAAGGTATTGTCAATTAATACGATGATAAAAGAATCAATATATGGCTAGAATACATTGTTCATTAGGTTCATAAATGTTTTTGGGGCATTGGTCATCCTAAAAGACATCACTAGAAACTCATAGTGACCATACGAGTTTTGAAAGCAGTATTCGGGATATCTCAGTCCTGAATCTTCAACTGATGATACCCTGACCTCAAATCAAACTTTGAGAACACTCTAGCACCATGTATCCGATCAAATAAGTCATAAAACTGAGATAATGGGTACTTGTTCTTGACTGTAACTTTATTCGTCTCCCTATAATCAATAAACATCCGCATAAAGTCATCCTTCTTCTTCACAAACAAAATTGGAGCACCCAAAAATTAGTAATATAGAGTGTGAACCCTAATCCACGATGGTTTGATCACTTCTCTTCTAATGGCAAAATCCATATTTTATCTTTTGTTGTTGTCCAGTTAAGAATATGGGATCGAATGGCCAACCCTTATTGCAATCTATGTGTTAACAATGGAGCAACACTCATACAACCAGATTTGCATCGCAAGGGGTAACCTCGAAGAAGTTAAAAATGTACATATGGGCTCAACTTATCTCTCACAGATAAAGCAAATGTGTATAAGCATTTATACCTCATGGGTAATTTGCACATTGGCCCGAGTCAATCAAGTAAAAGCAGAAGTAGTCGATCAAACCATTTTCTCTCTCTAAATCAAACAGGAAGAACTATATAAGATAGATAATACATAGCTTGACTGCATCCTCGTCATTTAGCCTACTCTAATTTAACACAATTTTGTTACACTCCAAACCTAGGGAGGCGTGATTGTCACCCGGTACCGCACTGGCCCGAGCAAACCACTCTGCAACCATTTTTTTCTTTGTAACTATCATGGACCAACATGACTACAAATCATAATGTATAACTATAAGTAGGAAACACAGTATCACTGAAGCATCGTTTTTAAAACATGAATACATATGGTCCACCAAGGCCTCTGACATGCCGTACAAAATGAACCACTATGTACAAAGCCTCTAAGATTATAAGGAAGTATGGTGCAATCTTACGTTTTAAATTGTTGAAGAACTGTGGAATCTGACGTTGCTAATGATATTATCTTGCTGAAGCCCTTTTGGATATAATACACCTTCATTCTTGAATTGGAGAATCAATCTTAGTGTTAGAACCTCACTTTAAGACTTATGGACAATATTACTAATTAGGGGAGGGATTTTGCTTACTTTAAGAAAAGTAGTCCAAAAAAATGTCATACAACACAATGTTTCTTAATAACCTTTTCTTCAACAAAAAATGTGATAAGTTGGTGCACATTTTTTTGATCTTTCCACCTAGAATATTCAATGCTTAGCAAGCATACTTGTCCCCAAAATCTAACATCGTGTTTCCTAGTATATGAGTCACTTAATGGACCATTGGGGTTGCCACATTAATGCCATTTTTAGGCTTTATCCAAGATTCTAATGAATTATTCATTAATTAATAATTAACTAGTTAATCTCTCATTAACTAATAATTAACTAATTACCCATATAATTAATAATTATTTTAATTTATTTAAAATACTACTCACTTTTAGTACACTTTATACATCTTACTATCATTGTCATGTGGTACCATATAAAATCAATACATACATTATTATTTTATTAAAATATCCATGTAAATATATATATATATATTCTCAACTTTTAATTTTCCTAATCTTAGTACGCTTAATTCTTAAATTGGTAAAAAGATAACTTTTTTGTGCGTAAATAATTTTTATCTTTACAATAAAGAAATCTCATAAACTTTCTTATATTATGAGTATAATTTACCATATCCGAAAATAATAATAATGGTAACTATCCATAATTATGCTTATAAAACTTTTACTAGAATACTCCATAAAAGAAAATAGCACACTAACATAATATCTAACGATATCAAGGTTGTAAACTTACGGGGTCTTATAATAACATAGTTACAATTTCTTTATAATCTCATGAATGGTCTTAATCCCTTCAAGCTCATATGGATTACTACGACTTATCCTAATATTAAAGTATGGGATATAAAAAAATTCTTTGCAGGTACTACTTCTCCACTTTTTCCTTGTTTGGAGAATAAGAGCGCATTGTTTTACTATCATATTGGGGAATGTACTCAAGGTCTGTTACTCTGTAACACATTTGAGGCTGATAAAAGACCAAACTCCCTTAGCCTAAAGTTCAGTCTCTGACTCTTTATCTCTGCTAGAAAAAAAATCAAACCTAACTGTGTTCAGTTCATTATTCATCAGAAGGTGAATGGTCTGATTTTGTATATATATTTGAGCATGTTAAGAAAGTGCCCAAAATATATTTTCTTAAATAATTTTTTACCTCTATCAGAAAGTAACACCTTAAGTTGGGTAAAAATAATAGGGTTGGATAATGTTTGAAATATAGTGATGCCATAATCTAGGTCAGGCGGTGCAAAAAACTTTCAAATTTGCATGAAAAAATCTATATGTAATTTAACATGATAAAAGGCATAAAACATACAGAAGAATAATACAGCTACAACTTATCTACACACTAACTACAATATTATATTGACAATTCCAAGAGACAATAGGATCGAACAATTTCTAAAAGCTCTATTATTAACTTTTCTAGAATCCACTCCGACCACAATCATATTCTTATTGAATTGATTACAAGGAATAGGTCCCCTCATAAGGTTCCTTTTAGACTAGAAACCTTTTGGTGTAAACATTCGGAGTTTCAGACAATTGTTAAAAATAATTGGAATGATAGTGATTACTTTAAAGCTAGCCTCAACTTTGTTAATAAGTTAAAACCTTGAAAAGACAATACCTTTGGAAATATCATGGAAGGAAGAGAAAATTATTAGCTAGATTCCAAGGTATCCAATATTCTAATTGCTATGCTACCATCCCTTTTCTTAGAAAATTAGAATTCGACCTTCAAAAATAAGTTCAAGGGTATTCTAAAACTAGAGGAAGATTACTGGAAGCTCAGGTCTATGATCATATGGCTTAATGATGGAGACTCAAATAAAAAACTCTTCTATATCTCAACCACTAATAGGAAAAGAAGAAACAAAATTAATTATTTCAAAGATGAGGCAGGTTGGATAAATGACCACAACCAAATTATGTCTCATGTTCAAAATTACTATACATCTAGATTCACTTCTTATCACTCTCATTCTATTTGGGCAAACCCCCTAAACCACTAATCTAGATGTAACAAGATTAATCGAGACATTTTAGATAACTCCCTTCTAGACAATGAGATTAAAAGAGCTATCTTCTCGTTCAAACCTTTTAGGGCTCCTGGTCCAGACGGTTTATATCTCTTCTATTTTCAAAAATGCTAGTATCACATAGGGCATTCATATAGCAATCTTTGTCATGATATTTTTAATACTTAGGAAATCCCTCCATATATTAACAAAAAATTTCTCTGCCTCATTCTCAAAATTCATAATGCCAACAATATTAAAAATTTCAAACCCATTGGCTTGTTGAATACTATTTATAAACTAATCACCAAGATTCTAGCCAATCGTCTTAGACCTTTCCTAGACAAATTGAGTAGTCCATATCAGACTAGCTTCATGAAAAATAGAAGTGCGTCCCATAATGCTATCATCATCCAGGAAATGATTTCTAAGTTTAATAAATTAAAAGGCACACAGGGCCATATGATTCTTAAAATTGACTTAGAAAAGGTTTTTGATCATTTAGAATGGTCTTTTGTTTGTCACACCCTAGATTACTTTGGTTTCCTTCCAAAATTCTTGAAATTATTAATAAATTGTACTTCTTCCAGTAAAATAGCAATCTTAGTAAACGGATGGTTACTAATTACTTTCAACCAAGTAGGGGTATTAGACAAGGAGACCCTATCTCCCCCTATATTTTTATCCTCTGTCTAGGAATGCTCATTAGATATATATAACATCAAGTTTACATAAACAATTGGGACCCTATGTCCTTACGTAATAAATGTCCCGAATTATCCCATTTACTATTTGTTGATGACCTTACACTAATGGCTAAAACTAATATTAAATCTTGCCAAGCTACTAACAATGGACTTGACCAACTTTGCTCTCTATCAGTTCAAAGTATAAACACTACAGAATAAAAATTACTTTTATCATAAAATTGTAACCATACTATTATCAGAGACATTTCCACTATGTTAGGAATTAAGAAAAGTAACTGTTTTAGCAAATACCTAGGTTTCCCTATCTTACACCATACTCCAAAACACAGGGACTATTAATTTCTAATTGATAAGATGAGATCTCTTCATGGAAAATGAAATTCTTTTGTTTGGTTGGAAGAACAACCCCTGCAGCATCATACCTTAATTCCATCCCGAACCATTACGTGCAATACACACTCCTCCCCAGACAAATCCTAAAAGAGATTGATAATGTTCAAAGAGACTTCATATGGGGTAGAAAAATAGAGAAAAGGAAAATTCACATGGTGAACTGGCCACCATATGCCAACCAAAAACATATGGTGGATTAGGCATCCATAATGCTCTTAATAAAAATCTATGCACTCTAGCTAGTTTAAGCCGGAGACTTCTCACAAGTGTTCTAACTCCATGGACAAAGCTTATCATCTCTTACTTTGCAATAGCCTCCCTACGAATAGCTCCTCCTACTTTTGGAATAGCATTTGCAAAGGGTAGGACATCTACTCTAAGGGCATCATATTGTCCCCCCACTTACAATCCCATCTTAACTTATGGGAGACCAATTGGATACCAAATTTTGGTAACCTATGGAACCATGCAATAGGCCCCCCTTCGGCCAAGGATATTTCTACAAAACTCAGATATATCTTCGACGGTTCCAATTGGAATTTAGATGACTTTACCCTCTTTCTTCCTTCGGACTTATTAGCTAATATCACTAACATAAGGTTCCGTATTAACGGTCCCTTTATTGACTTACGTATTTGGTCCCTCACCACTAAGGGGATGTTTACTACTAAATCTTGCTATCCACTTCTAGAACCTCCGAATAATACTAACTTAGACTTTGAATGGATTTGGAAATTGGACTATCCCAACAAAATCAGATTTTTCCTATGGTAGTGCCTCCATAATCGAATCCTTGATGACAGAACCTTTCACGGATTGGCTTAAACATTGACCCTAACTGTCTCATCTGTAAAAGCACTTATGAGGAATCAATCGAGCATGTCTTCCTAGAATGTAAATTTGTCAAGAAACTTTTGACCGACCTTCAGTGGAACCACCTTCCTAAACAAAATGGGAAGCATTGTCTTATCCAAATAAAAGACTTAAACTTTCCTCTTAATAATGATTTCCTAAAATGGAATGCCTACTTTTCCTTCATCGTCTGGAACATCTGGGTTAATAGAAACAACAATAATCACAATAACACTTCCAACCAAATCAATGGTTATTAAATCATGCAAAGAGCTATAGAATTTAAATTACTCATGGAAAAATTCTCTATTCACCCTCCCAAATGACTAATAAAAATCAATTGGTTCAAACACGCGAGGGGTTGGTTCAAACTCAATATGGATGCCATTTTTCGTAGCTATACCCAAAACTGTGATTTCGGTGGTGTTATTCTGAAACGCAAATGGTAGGTGGGTATTGGTTTTACAAAGCTAACCCATGCAAATGGCTCACTAGCAGTAGAATTGAATGTTCTACGAGAAGATCTAAGAAAAACAAAGGAGTGGAATCTTTTCCCACTTGAAATAGAGAACAACAGCTTAGAGGTAATCCAAGCCTTACAATTTGGTAATAAATTATTTAATAAAGTTGATAATGATTTTAAGTCCTTAATGCACTAGCAGAGGGTTACTCTCCAGCACACTTTCAGGCAAGGGAATAGAATTGCTCACAACCTGGCAAAAAGAAGCCTAGGAAGGGATAATCAAGTTTTTTGAGCAGTAGGAAGAAGTAACGCTCAGAACACCAGGGAAAAAGTTTTTGTTGAACCACACATTGATGTAATAGATTTTGTAGAAAGTGAAACACTAGAAATTACTACCAATGAAAAATTGCTATGCAATGAAGCTTCCCAACTGTTAGCAAGCTTAGGGAATCAAAGCGTCCTTCAAGATGCATCTTATGCTAATCATGTACTAGACGTTCCTTAGTTATTAATATAGCTACGGGACTGAGTGTTGGCCGGTTAAGAAATCACATCCAGAAGATAAAAGTAGCAGAGATGAGAATGTTGAGGTGGATGTGCAGACACACTAAGATGTATATGATTATGAATGAAGATATTCGGGAGAAGGTGGGCATGGCCCCCATAGAGGACAAGATGCGGGAAGCAAGACTCAGACAGTTCAGTCACATTCAGAGGAGGAGCATTGATTCACCAGTGAGGAGGTGTGAGCGACTGGCTATGGTGGGCACTAGGAGAGGAAGAGGGCAACCCAAGAAGTATTGGGGAGAGGTGATTAAGCAAGACATGGCGCGACTTAGGATTACAGAAGACATGGACCTTGACAGGGTATTCTGGAGGTCGAACATTAAGGTTGTAGGTTAGGAGGAAGTTGCGAATATTTCTACGGCACACCCGAGTAGGACTAGACGGTTAAGATTTAGTTTTAGGATACTAGTGGTTATTTACTGGTGCATGACTTTATCTACTGGTTATTATTGTACTTTCGTCTATTTTGTATTTCCTATATTGTTGTTATTTAATTATGATTCTATTTATAGTACCAATATATTGTCTCTTGTCTCCTTCTTGAGTCGGGGTCTCCTGGAAACAGCCTCTCTGCCCCTCAGGGTAGGGGTAAGGTTTGCATACACATTACCCTCCCCAGACCCCACAAGTGGGATAATACTGGGCCGTTGTTGTTGTTGTTACTACAACAACAACAACAACAACTACTACTACTAATACTACTACAACAACAACAACCCAGTGTATTTCCACGAGTGGGGTTTGAGGAGGGCAATATGTACGCAGGCCTTACCCCTACGCCGAGGGGTAGAGAGGCTGTTTCGAGGTGACCCTCAACTCAAGAAGGAAACATGTGACAAAAACAAGTGACGATATATTAGTACTAGCAATGAACTCATAATAAATAACATAAAATACACAATATAACATAAAATAGCATAAATAATAAAATAACAACAATATATAAAATATTAGAAATACGAGAGAGAGGAAAGTATACTAATATCTATAATATAAAGCTTTGCATCAGTAGCTGATTCTAAGCCTAACTATTAACTGTATAGTCTCACTCTAGCGCGTTGTAGAGATATTCCCAACTTCTCCCTAACCTAAAACTTTAATGCTCGGCTCCACAATCCCCTGTCAAGGGCCATGTCCTCAGTAATCCTAAGTCGCGTCATGTCCTGTCTGATCACTTCTCTCCAATACTTCTTAGGCCTCCCTCTACCTCTCCTCGTGCCCAGCACCCCCAATTCGCTCACAACTTCTCACTGATGCATCAGTACTCCTCTGAATGTGCCCGAACCATCTGAGTCTTGCTTCCCGCATCTTGTCCTCCATGGACGCCACACCCGCAATTAATATACAAATCCAACAACAAAACTACAAATTACCTACACAAAACTGACATTGATATATTTACACATGTATAAACAATATACTGACAACTGCGAATGCATATTAAACAAGAAAACTACAATTTAACATAGAATTAGAACATGTCTTAAAAAAATAATCCTATACATAATATCCATAATTATTTTGCAATAAAATACAATTAATATGCGTGTGAAGCAAATTGAAAATTTCAACATACAACACAATATATATTCGATATTCCTATGAAGAAGAGAACCAAAATTAAAAAAAAATAAACATACTAATAAACTACATACAACAAACAAAATTTCTACAATTATTTTACAATAAATCTGCAATTGTAGAACACTTGGGAAAATTGAAAAATTATAAACTATTACACAACGTGGATAAATTTCAACAATAAATTGCACCAAAATAAATTAGATATACGGTGCTTAATGAAATCCTATTTAATTTTTAATATATATATATATATAATTGGTAATTGTATATCACTATGTTAATAAGTTAAAACTTGATTAGGGAGGGTAAATAAGTTTCATATGTAGCATAGATAAGTGAATCATTGACCTCCAAGAAGCTTGGCTAAACAATTGGATATGCTAATTTTGGGTGCAATTAGACCTTTGGGAGGGGGGAAGGGGGGGGGGGGGGGGGGAGGTTGACAGAGTTGCAGCTGAGAAAAGTGAGCAAAAGCTAAATTAAAAATTTCAGGTTTGCACACTTGGCCATGTATCCGGGGAAAAAGTGAGTGAAACACATTTTGCTTTGAAGTTTGAACTAACCAGTAACCAGGCAGACCATATGTTTTCCAGGGGATGACACCCTATTCCTACATTGAGCAATCCGCGTATAACCAACTACTGTCTTGTACGGAACAGAAAAAAGGAAGATAAAGAAAAAACAAAGCACCATCTAGATATTCATTTAGCCTTGAAGCATGGTAACGAAGATAATCGCAAAGTTTAACAATGCCATTAAGCCATCTATTGGAACTTTGACGACTGTTTACTACCTACGAAGAGCAATCTAGAAATCTCGGACAGAAAACAGAATCACTAGTGTAAACTTTGGTTAATGACGGGGCATGTTGGTACACAATTTAGTTCTACATGAAACTGACAGCCACAATCCGAGAAGTGAACATATGAATGAACACTATCTCATGTATAACAACTTTGTGGACCAATACAAGACCTAAGATTTTCTAAATTTCTTCTTCCTGCCTGCAGTGTCAGGTGTTCGGTTGTCCAGCTTCCTTTTTGTCCCAGTTTGTTTCAAGCCGGAGGAGGCAGCCTTGAGGGCTTTTGCTTTTCGGGCAGCAACAGACGGTCTCTTTGCTATGCGCTCATTTGGCTTCTGCGATATCTTTGTTTTTGGTTTAGATTTTCCTCGGTCGTTCATCCTAATTTGAGTTTTCTTCTGCACACCCGATTTGCTTGCTCGCATACCCTGGTAGGAGATGGCAGCCTTTGCTTTCATCGTACCGTTACTGCCTGGTGATGCTGAGTGTACTGCAAACCTCTTTGCCGGAGAACTGAATCTGTCTTCGGTTGACATGCTTTTCCTCTTAGATGGGGTAGAATTTGCTTTAGAATGAGACACTCTCAGCTCACGATCACGTAGCTTCAAGTTACGCTTTCTTGCGACAATGTTGGCACCATCCTGCAAACCCAAGTATAATATATAAGGAACAAATTATCTTTCAACTTAAGCAACCAGGGTTAAAAGCTACTGAAAAATTAGTGAAACTCATCTAAGACATCAGGATATATTATCTTCAAATAACATGCTTACAAAATAATTAACTTCGACTACTCTGTAATATTATAAAAGGAAAAACAAAAAGATAGTCCTTCTATGATATTTTGTAACAAGGTACTGCTTCTCTGACTTTAATAAAAGAACCATATAGAAAAAGAATGATACATAGTATCAAAGATGACATTCCAAGGATTGCAAAAGACCGCCAGTCGCCAGACTAATAGATATCCGTTTATTGGGCAACTGGCTCCAATAAATCCCATAATAAGGCTGATTTGCGCACCACCTCAACTAAAATATTCTCTCTACTATTGTTATAAATAGCGCTCGCCTCAGTGCTAATAGCGTGAGGCGAGGCGAGGTGAGCAGCCTGCGTTATTTTGGCTCTGTTGCATTGTGATTGTAAAAGGCGAGCGCCTCTGCCTGTGTAGCGAGAGGCAAGCTGTGGCGTCACTATTTGAAAAAAAAAAGGCGCAAAGACCAGCGACTTAAAAAATAGGGCTTGTGCTTTTCACTTCTTCTCCTTCAGCGACCTTTCTCTCAGCAACAGAAAAATTAGGGCTTGGGATTCATCTTCAGCTATGACAATAACCCACTAACCCGGTATGTTTCTTTCTTTTCTTTTCTTCTTCTACTTTCTTCTTCTTCTTCTTCTTCTATTTCAGCGACAACAACCATTGTTTTCTTCTTTTTTTCTTCGACTTCGACCATTGCTGTCTTCTTCTTTTATCTTTTTCTTCTTCTTTCTTCAGTGATCAGCTCTTTCTTCTTTCTTTCTTCCTTTTTATTCTTCTTGTCTTTTTTTTCGTTTTGTGCTCTGTTTTTCGACCAGCAGAGCAGAGGCTCTTTCTTTCTTCCTTTCCTATTCTTTATCTCTTATTGAGTTTTTAATTTTTGAATTGATATATTTATTATTGAGTTTTTAGTTATATATATAAATATATATATATATATATAAAATATTTTATGTTTTTTTATAAATTGTCGCTTCACATCAAAAAGGATGTGAATATCACCTCCCTCTAAATGCAGGTTTGCACGAGGCAAGACGTTTTTTCTCGTTCTGGAACATTCATTGACACATCTGAACAAACTCTGGTCTAATTTCTTGAAAAGCCAAGAAGATAGATCAATTTGCTATTTATCCCGTCTGTCAGCACAATTTCCGCAAGTACGGGAGAGAGCCAAAGGGATATTTACTCAAGAATATGTGTCCATTAGCTTTTGCTTGTTTGAAAGAAAGGAAGTCCATCTTTCCTCGACTCATTCCTTCCTGTCCCTAGAAGGCGAGTAAAGTTTCAGGGTTAACTTTGCTAGATTTCTACATTTTATAAAAGATCATGTAAAATACAGGTTTCAGTGCTTATGCACAAAGGAAAGGGGAAAACGTTGGTAGGTCACTTCAGGAATTATAATAAACGGAGAGGATAAGTACAAGGTATTATATAATGAAAAAGGGATAAAGCTGCAGCAGTTTAAGTTTAAATTATTGAATAGGGACTGCTGCTAAGTTACAAAGAAGGACAAAATAGGGGTAGATGTTCCTATCTGTAACTTTTCAAAATAACATTAAACTTGAAAAGGTATCCCCAAAAAAAAAAAAAAAGGGAAAAAGAAAAACTAAAGCAACTAAAGGTCTTGTGTTCATCCATAAAGTCCACCAGATAACAAGTCATGATGTTTGAGAAGTGGCCAAGTGACCAGGGAAAAGCTGATTGACTCTTCCGAGACAAAGGAAAAATTGAATAACCCCAAAGAGTTAAGTAGCCTATTTTACTAGAACCAACGACCCACGACAAATCCAAAAACCACAAAATACCTCTATGCAAACCTTAAAAGTACTATAACTAAAAGAAAGAAATTAATCTAGAATTAAAATTTGATGCTCCAGAGCTCGGGACCTATAAGATGATATTCCCCCTCCTTTTTTTTTATTTGCACCGGGTGTCCGAGTCTCTTCGAGCCCGTGCACAGGCCATTGGCAAGGAATTTCCCGCAAGTGCACCAAGGTTAATTCAGGTTTTACCCAGTCCGATGGCCCTCATAAATTGTTTGCACCCAATGGGTTTCGAACTTGAGACCTTGAAAAGGAGCAAACCCCAAGGCTCAAGTCAATTGCCACCCGGCCAAGCCCTGAGGGTTGTCCCCCTCTCTTTCCTTGCACATTCTCCCAGAAAGTAACTGTCACCATTTAAGGTGCCTAGCTGATGCCAGAGGTTTACAGATTGGTGCCAGCTCATTACCAAAAGAAAGAGCTTAAAAGGGAATGGAAAGAAGCTTCCGCTTTCAATGACAACTCGAGGATAGATTCAAATAATTGTTTTTATGGCTGCAGAAAAGACTGGCAAAACTGCAAAACACCTAGACTGATGGAGATGCATGCCAACAACAGCTAAAATAGTCGTCTATATAATATGAAGCACGTATCGCAAATCTTAAACTCCTCGTAAGTTAGTACATCAATCAATTAGACATGAAGAAACTAAATAGACTAAGACTTGACTCTCTTTACCCAGATGAAACTGAATGAATTTTGTCTTTCTAATCCCACATGAGGAGTAAAGCAATCAATCAACTAAGCCTTGATTCCAAACTGGTAGACAATATTATTCTGCTGTATCCATCATTCAGAGGACCCAAATGATGCTAAAGCAAACAAAAAAAAATTATTTCCATCTATAGCTAATTTCTAGCTTGGCTATAGAATTAAAGTGCCAACTTGTAAGACTGAATCACCTCAAAGTGAGTATGATGTAGAAAAATAATGTTAATGCAATTATAAATTTGGAAAGCAAAAGAAGTTGATAATATATACCCTAGTTTTGAACAAAACATAAGCAATTCCTTTTCCTAGGAGAGTATTGGGATCTCTGATCACACGAACAGCCTCAACGCTCGACTCCAACTCTTTCATACCAGAGAACAACTGATAAACTTCTTCATCCTGCAAGGAAATGAACAAAATTAAATTGTGGGCGACAGAAAGAAAATTGCCAACTAGAACAGTAACAAGTATGCATCCTCAAATAACTGACCTTCACATCAAATGGAAGGTTACCCACAAAAACAGTCCTTTTGTTATCATACAGTGCACTATTCTCTCCCTTCATCTTTTTGCGTGGCGGACATGCTCTGTCAACTCGGATATGTCTTCCTTCAACCTATATAGATAAGTACCATGAGCAAACTTCCCAACAATCTGACTACTGAAAAAGAGCTTCTTTCAGAAGGAGCAATCAACTGTAAGAGAAGCTTACCACTGCCATATTATGAGCCAAAGAAGCTTGGGCAGATTCCTCTGATTTAAAAACGACATAAGCATGAACACTGCATTTACAACCAAGTAACCTTATCATACAATAGGAAATCAGATATTAAGAAATATATCAATACACCAATCAATGCAAAAAGGCAGCATTTTCGGGACAAGAAACTTTTATCTCCCATACCCATTAAAGTTACAATAACAGAAAGGGTGTTACCATCAACCATACACATGATCAGTTAACATTGATATCTTAGCCCAATTTTCTAAAAAATAATCATGAAAAAACATCACCAACAATCAACGAATGACGCCTCAATCACAAATTAGTTGGTGAATCCTCAGTATCAATTCGGCTCTATTGAGGTCCATTTAACTATTAAGAAACCATAAAGTTATAATGTGTTCAACTAACCTGTCAGCATTATCATTGAGTTTTTTCTTAATGATAGCAGCCTTCCTTGGAGTTGCACTCTGGCAAAAGAAGTAACATTGAGAATCAGGCTCCAAGGTAAAACAATGTACACATAATTCATAACACCTAAAGCACATAAAAGAAAGAATAAGTAGCTAATACTCACATCAGCTAACGGAATAGACCGAATCCTTAGAGATTCTACCTCTCCAAAACATCCAAACTCCTTCATTAAAGCCTTCTTCTTGATCTTCAAAGGCAAATTCCCAATGAAAACAGTCCTTAAAAGTTTACTCTCATCATCAAATCCCTCAGTTGAGACCATCATATTCTCTGGAGTATCCATCTTCTTCCTCTTTTCTCCTACCACCATTTCTCCAACCCCTTTCTCCGCCTCCTCCTCATATCGCTTCGCCTCGTACTCTGCCTCAATCTCATCTCTTTTCCTCTTTTTCTTCTCCTTTTTCCCCAATTTTCCTATCATATCCTCTTTAGCTTCTGAACCCAAAATTACATCAGAAACTACACCATTTGGTTCCTCATAAGCTTCATCAGATACAGACCCTGAATCCAAGATTACATTTTTGTCCTTTTTCTTCCTCTTCTTGAGTTTTGCAGTATTAGAATCATTATTTTCAAAAAACCCATCAGTTTGATTCTCAATAGAAGCTTCTACAACACCTAATTTTGGTTCTTGGGAAGCTGTGGGATTGTCATTATTAGGTTTTCTTCTGAAGGGATTGTTATCAGAAAAGAGTGAATCAATGTTTGAATCTGTTGGGGTTGCTCCAAAAAGGGTGCTGAAAATATCTGAGGTTTCATTTTGTGATTGTTTCTGCTTCTCTTTGGATTTCTTTGCCATTGAGATTGAGTTTCAGACAGAAGAAGCAAAGTTTTGGGATTGAAAAGTGTACCTTATACGTGTAACGTGAACCCTAGGTTTAATGTTGTCCAAATCGTTTCTTGCTATGTTTCTTTTTCCTAACTAAACTAGTATTAGTAGCCCGCTTGTACCGGCATAAATATCAAATTATAATTTAAGTTATTGAAGTTACCTTAAAATTTAAAACTTACAAATAATATATTTTTTTATTTATATTCTTATTTTATCCCTGTGATAATTCAATTCCTTGATTTAGTACTTGTATTTTATATTTGAACATATTATTTAATAAAATTCTTACTATTACTTTATGTTTCACCGCAAATTCGAATAAGTCTTATCCTTCTATATTTTTACCCAAAACAACTCTTTCTTTAATCTTTGCTTCTAGTTATTGCATTAACTATTACTTAATAATGTTACATCAATGTAATCTTTTATTAATTTACCAATTGACTTAATATCTTGCGTATTGCACTTTTGATAAATATATATAAATATAAAAAAATTTATTCCTAAAAGTTAATTTATTTTTGTACTTTTATCCTCTTATTTGGAACTCTTTTTTTATTTGAATTTTCCAATAATATTTTTGAATATTATTCAATTATTTTATTTCCTTATACTTAATTAATTCAAAATATAAATATTCTCACGCTATCTCTATTTTCCTCTTTATACATCCTCTTCCTTGCTATGAATTTGTAATTAGTTTTTTAAATTAACATTTTATTAATAAACATAATATATAATATCATATTTTATTTTAAGTTATAACTTTGAATTAGTTTAAAATATTAATAGATAAGTTTTATCTTATTATATTTTAAATCTATTAAATTTTCTTATATTTGTTATTTGTATCACGTGTAATTAAATTTTCTTTCTTTTTTAATGTTAGAATGCAAATTAGACTTTAATTTTCATTCGTTAAATTACCCACATGAGATATTTATTTTGTATTTTTTTCGTTTTAATTTATTATCCAATTTTTAGTTTTTATCTAATAAAATTTTAATTATGTAGTCATATCCATAGTTTGAGCGTTTTAACCATAATTTTAATCTAAGTCTCACGCTCAAATTGTCTTTCTCTTCTATTTCTAATATTAAATATTTTATTATTGCTATTAAGTTACCTAATATATAGTATTTTATTTTCTTATATGGCTTTCATTAACTTGTCTCTTTATTTATTATCATAATCTATTTATATCCTTCAATATTGTTATATAAATGAATGTATGATTTTTTAATATTGAAAAAATATTTATTTTATTTAAAATTAATACTCAAAATTATTAAATTATTTAAATTCATTAATAATACTTTTTAAGCACTATATATTTACTTTATTTTTTAAACTAATTCTTAGTATAATTAGCCTCACATTATCTCTAATTATTAATATATTGATATTTTTTAATTTTTTATTCTATTAAACTTCAGTGCCCTTATCCACATCATGACCTTTTTTATCATACTTAAATAAACTTTTTATATCAAACTTAAACAAGTTTTATCCATTTTTTTCTTTATGATAGAAATTTGGATTTTTTTCTCTGTTTGTTTCTTATTTTGCTATTGTATATTCAGTAATTAATATTAGTAATGTTGTCATGAGCTTTTTATTAGTTTACTTGAATATAATATCCACTTTTATCACATTCATTTTAATATAATATAAATAATAAATAAAAACTATTTTAGCAATAACTTTGACTCTATTGCTTATATCTTAAATATGATTTTTCTTATCATATTAAAAAAAAGTCCCATCTCAAATTCAAGTATATCTTATTCTTCTATTTTCTCCATTGGACCACATTTTCAAAAATCATCTTATACTGTTAAACTTAACCTAGCAATACTTAATTTAAATATTAATCGTAAAAACTCTAATTGTTATAACAATATTTTATAAGATGATTTTTGCAACAACTAGAGTTTTTACGAAATAAATTTTTAAAGAAAAGTATTTAAAATGAATTTTGATTAGAACATATTGGTATTGGGTCCGTATTTTGATTCCGATGCCCGGTACATTTCTTATATGTGATCTAAGATAATTCTGCGAAGTTTGGTAAGAAACAGAATCTGTTTGTCGTGATTCGGACCTTAAATGCAAATCTATTGTTTTAAGAAGTTTTGAAATATTTCATTGATTTTGAGGTTTAATTCGATGTTTATTATGTTATTTGGCGATTTGATCGCACAGATAAGTTCATATGATATTTTTGAGTTCTAACATATGTTTGGATTGGAGCCCCGAGGGCTCGGGTGAGTTTCAGATGTGTTTCGGAATGTTTTTGAACTTAAAAACTTGTAGGTTTTTCAGTTTCTGGTGTGCTGGTATTTTTTTCTTCACGTTCACGAGAGGAACCTCGTGCATGCGATGAATTATTCAGGTTGAAAGAATTTCCTTCTACGTGAACGCGAGACCCAGGTCGCGAAAGTAAAGCTTTGGAGGGGTTTCCCTTTGCGAACGCAGGCCTAGTAACGCCAACACGAAGGCTTATGAGCCTGGGCAGGTGTTGATACCCAATTTTTCTCTATGTATTTTTTATGCCCTTAATATTTCTAAAATAGCATATGTGTGCATATATAAGCACACCAAAGGGTTTTGGTATATTTTATTGATTTTAAACCAATTTATTGCTTATTTTACACCATAAAATCAAATAATTATTCCCAACACTATTCTTTTGGTGAATAATTTATTTTGTCCTTATATTTACATCAAAATATGGTTAACATGATTTTTGCATGATTTTACAAGTCTATTTGGTATTTTTAAAATTAAATTGCATGAATTTATCATTTTAGCCAACTTCTAGATTTAATAGCAATTTTAAATATGAAATTCAATCATAATATTTTAAATTAATACCTACATATTCTCTATTAATCCATTATCTTTAATTTGATTTAAAACATCTTTTACTATTTTCATAAATTCAAAAGGAAAAAATGGCTATTTTAATTTTTAGCCTCTTTTGATTTTAATTACTACCTAATTCTAACCCCCCCCCCCCAAATTCCCAACCCAATTAGAACCCAACGGACCCAGGCCCAGACCCAAATCATACCCGACCTACTTATCCCTTTAATCTCGACTGTTGATCATTTAGATCAACGGTCCCCATTTACCCTTCCTTAATTAAACCTAACGCCCCCCTCCCCCCCAACAATAACCTCTCATTCACTCGCTCATCTATCTCTCTCTATCTCTCTATCTCTCTGGAACCTTCCACCTCCTCTCCCCTCGGATGATTTCCCTTCACCTTCTCCGGCCACTTTCTGAACTAAGTCCATGGTGGTTTTACCACCCACCAGTCTTCTAAGGCTCCTCGCACTTGATTACTAAAGTTCCATGACCTTGGCCACGAATAATCGAACCTGGACAGTTATCGATTCAAGTTCTACGGCCATCTCCGGCGTGTCTTAGCCTTATGAGTCCATCTCAACTCGGACCAGCCATTTCGAGGTTTTCTTGTTTCTCTCTAGATCTACTTTAGATCCATGCTATTTCTGAGGTTTTCAAAGTATTTCTTACATCATTTTAAGTTTCTACTTTCAAAACTATTTGTCTTCTCGAACCTAAGGTTTCCTTGATTTTTACTTGTTCTACTGTGATTTCTTACGTTATTTTACTTTTCTGTAACTCTTAAGTGTTTCCACTATGGTTTCTATGTATTTTTCTTTACTGTATTTCCTCTTAGTGGTTTCTTGGCGATCTCTTTACTGTGTTTTCTTTCATTATGTTTCAATGAAATGTTTGTGTTACTTTGGATCTTCCCGAGTTTACTTTGCCTGATTTTGTATGCTTTTATCTTTACATTTGACCTATGGCGGAAACCCTAAAATTTGGGGGTTTCCAGACCCCTTGTGTGTGATTGATTTGTTTACCATGTTTGAATTGGTTTGACTACAAAACCCCTAATTTCTAAAGTTCGTCTCATGTTTTCTATGTTCTTTGGTTCTTGTTAAGCTTTGCAAGACCTTCTATTTTCTCACATGCTATCTGACACTCTCTTTTAGCTATGTTCTTCTACTCTTGATTGCATGACCACTTTGCTTTGTTTAATTCTAGCCTTTGCGTGTTTAAGTTTATGCACTCTTTATAGTCATACCTCTCCCTCTCAAAAAAACTCCTAATTTTGGGAATTGATTTCAGACTACCATTATGTGAGCTTGGTTGATTCTTTCCTTGTCTAAATTTAGCTTGTTTTCTGACTTGGTTCATTGTTGATTTCGAATCTTTGATTCCATGATTTACTATGTACTAGTTGATTTACTTCTTACCTTATTTACCTAAACTGTGTATTTGAAGAACTTCTCTTATGTATTTACCCTTTATTGCACGACATGTTACTTGATTTTCTTTTCCTTAAATAAAATTCTGCCCCTACCATTCAAGTTCGAACTCCTTAATTATAGGAATTCCCCTCTCCTGACTAATTCTAATTGATACTGAATTATTTTTTCCTGGCTTACTTGGCTGTTTTCAAAGTATAAATACCATATTCCTTTTCTTCAAACACACGAACAATTGAGTTCAAAAACACACACACGCACTCAAAGCTCTCTTCTCTTTACTACTATTAGCATTACTGTTTGTGTCTAGCCTGCTGAAAGGCAAGGCTAGACTATAGAACCCTGCTTGCCTTTGTCAAGTGTTGGCTGAAGCTTGAGTGAACTCTCTAGCTGTTTTTCTGCTACTAGTCTGCTATCCTAGAATTATAACCGGTATGCCGTTCTATGCTTTATAAGCATCCTTATTCAATTTCACTGCTTCTACCCCTTTCTTTATGTGTTCATTTATACTTCTCTGCACTATTTAATTACTTTCAAGAATGTTAATCCCTTTCCCTTGTTCCCTTTGTATGTGAGTTTGTCCTAGGTGATAACACCATTATGAATTGCTGTATGTGATTCATGACTAGACTCTTTTGAGGCTCTACTCGATTTCTTTCCCATTCCCTTTCCCCTAATGTGATGAGCTCTAATTTGGGTATGTTGATGTCTTGATCATCATTCAAGCCTGAGTTTGACTCTTTAAGAGTCTGCTCTTATTTGTTTGAATCTAAGTGGGAGGTTAGGGGTGTGCCAGTCTATGCCATGACTGGGTATGACCACCTCCTGCTGAGGTTTCTTTCTCAATTTACACTCACTCCTAGCTCTTAAGTTCTACCCCTCTATGGTAAGTCATGCCTAGGGACCCTAAAGTTCCCTCTGAACTTGGATGTCTAAGGACTGGTAATTCCACACATTGCACAATATTCAATGTTTAGATTGTAAGCATTGCTTGGGCTCTTGAAGACCCTTGGAACTTTGAAACACTCTAAGAGAAGTCCTTGTAATATGGAATCCGGATTTGGTTAAACATATGTATTGGATATCAAGATTGCATTAGGCAGTTTTGATCTAGCTATGGGCTATGATGTACTTTATTTTTTACTTTTGGTTCTGTAATAACTTTGTAATAAAACTTGGGGAATATGGTAGTAAAGGGTATAAGAGGGATTTATTTTATTCGTTTGCATGCTAAAGGGTAGAAATCATCCCTGTAGGACTCTTATCACTTTTAATCACTTAGAAATCATACATATAGGACGTTTGTCACTTTGAATCACTTAGAAATCATGTCTATAGGACTCTTATCACCTTGAACCACTTAGATATCATGCCTATAGGACTTTTACTGCTTTAAATCGTTTAGATACCATGTCTATAGGCTTAATATTTGAAACCACCTAGAAATAATGTTTATAGACTTTGCATTCTTTTCTATCATTTAGATGTCATGCCTATAGGAATTAATGCTCGGTCATATTGTAAATTAGTAGATATCATGCATATAGGACATGTTAAATAACCTATTGCATATAGAAATCATGCATTAGGAAATGCGTAAAACGATAGGCAAAATAGTAGGGTAATCCAATCCTCACTTCTTTAATGAATTAAAAGCAGTAGCCAGTCGATAAAAATCAAGATGTAGATATCCTGCCTATAGGTTTAACCCGTTTAAATCCATCTTAAAATTTGGATAATCTGGCAAGCAGTCCCAACGTTTTCTAATAAAACTCGTCCAAATATGTCTGCAATTCTCTAAATCTGTATTTTCGTCTCTAAAACTGCCTTCCAAATCTCTTTCTACATTTTTATTCATAAAATTCGCAAAACAATTTTCAAACTCGCTCTTTCAAGCATTTTTACCTTTGGAAACTCCACTGTACTTTCTACTTTTATAATTCTCCCTCTTTTCAAATTTTCTTTTCTGGACTTCAACAATTTCCTGGACTTCTGATTTTTGCACTCTCCTGCATTAGGACCTCAGTCCATAACTTGTTTTAAAAAATACAACAACTCTAACAATTGGATCCAAGTTGTCTAATGTAGACCTTTTATCTAGTTCTATGTGTTAAACTGATTCGTTTGCCTCTTAATTTCTTAACTTTAAAGACCAAATCAGTACGTGCAAGTCATGCTAAACTAGTCGCTATTTGATTTACGGGGTTTGTATGAGCTTTTGAGTGTTTGCTTTGTACCCCACTTATTTGCTATTTGTTTTTATTGACGCCTTAGTATTTTATCCTTTTAAACTCCATACATGCCTCCATCCCTTTCCCCCTTTAGGATTAGACGTCCAAATATCGCGGGACTGATAGGCCGGGATGGGTACTAGCATGCAATAAGTAATCAAGAACTAATCGCGTTTAAATACCTTAACGGGGAGGGAAGGGTAAAATATGAATATGATGACCGGTGCGCTAATATGTCCTGTGAGAATGATTACTGGGTATTGCACCGAAGTGATCCATCTTACGTTTAACCCTAGGACCCCCTTGTCTCTTTTATTTATATTTCTTAAATTAATGTTTCCTTCCACCAAGCTTTTCTCTTTTTTCCAAAATCACTTATGTCTTCTTGCTTATAAAATTTCCAATTTGCTATGTTTTCCTATGTGCGAATTTTACCTATTTACTCTTACTCTTCTTAAAGTCACAATTAAGCAAGGACGGGAACAACACTAGTGGATCTTGAAGGGTGCCTAACACCTTCCCCTTGAGATAACCTCAAGACCTTACCCGAACTCTGATTTTCTTTAAAATCTTTCTTCTTTCCTGTCATCCCCCCCATAATGTCGTAAACCTGATTTCTTGTTAGAAAAAGGGGGCGTTGACAGCAAGGGGAGGGATATTATACCCTACACGAACGCAACCACCTGGCCGCCAACGCGAGAGCTTAAGGAGTTAATGCTCTACAAACGTGAAGGTCTCTCAGGCCTAGCTCAATTGCAAACGCGATGAGCCTGTCGCGAACGCATGGGCCAAATTAGCCCAGTTATTTTTAAGTCCAAAAAACAGAATGTATTACGGGAATTCCATCATTTCTCATAAACTTCATCTTCTCCATACCTCTTGGGCGATTTTTGAAGAATTACTTTACCAAAACTTCATAGGTATGTAATCATAAGCTCGTTTTCTTCTATTTTATCAACACCCACTAGATTTCTAGGCCGAAACATGAAATTAAGGGCAGAAAATTAGAGATTTGGGTAGTGTTAGGGCTTTTTGATTATTTAGGAATTTGACCTTGTTTTAGGGTCGGATTTCAAAATAAATTTTATACTCGGGCTCGTGGGTGAATAGCTAATCGAGTTTTGGTCCGAACCTCGTATTTTGACCAAGCGGGTTCGGGGTCAAATTTTGAATTTTTGGGAAGAATGATGGGAAATCTATAATTAAGCATTGGAGTTGGATTATTTAGAATTTATTGATGTTATTAAGTCGATTGTGTCTAGATACAATTGATTTGGGGTCAAATTCAAAAGGAAAAAGTGGTGTTTGAGGCTTGAGTTGGCCATGGAAGCTGGAGGTAAGTGTTTAATCTAGCTTTAGCTTGAGAGATTAGGAGTTGTGTCCTATTTTCTATTTGCTTCTTGTTGAGTACGATGTATAGCATGGTGATGAGTATCTATATGTTCATGTTGAGCATGACTGTGAGTCTCAAATTGTAAATTATTATATTCTTAAATAATGCTACGGTTGCTTTAGTAGGTGATTCTCGGTATTGAGCAGGTATTATGTTTTTTTCATGGAAATTACATATGATTGAGTACTGGTGTTAGCTGAGATGAGTAGATGTTGGGTTAAGATTAGTAATAGTTGTTTCTCCATTGTCGAGACATATGTGCTTTTACTATCGAATCCTTTGCGGGGATAGTGTAGTTTATTATTGATCCCTTGCCGGGACTCTTGGTATAGTTGTTGTTAATGGTATATAAATATATAGATTGGGTTGTACGCCGCAACAATACTATACATGGATCGGTTTGTGCGCCGCAATAATGTTATAATTGTCTTGTTATAGATCTTGAATTGTTCTCTCCTATTTCTCTTAAGTTTCTTCTAGAATTTGATATTTCCCCCGCAGCATGCACCGCCTCCCATTTTAATTGTTTATTCATATTTTATTTTTTGTTGTATATTATATAACTGTACATGTTTATCTGGAATCTGGTCCTAGCCTCGTCACTACCTCGCTAGGGTTAGGCCAGGCACTTACCAGCACATGGGGTCGGTTGTGCTGATGCTACACTCTGCACTATGTGCAAATCCTGGAGCAGCTTTTGGACAAAAGCACTTAGAGAGCCTACCTTCAGTCCGCCCAGAGATCTCGAGGTTACATAGGTCTCACAATTCACGGACAAGCTTTGTAGAGTTTGAGGGATCGATACTAAGACGTCTGTATTTATCCACGAGAGGCTGAAGAGTTAGGAAAAACTTCACATTTATTTTTTTTGTCGTGCGGTTTGGTTTCTCAACTCTAATTGAATTTATACTCTTTTCATTCACAGATGGCGAGAACAAGCACTTCCTCTTCGATCGATCAACAGCCCAAACCCCCAGCAACATCTCCCACGAGGGGCAGAGGGCGAGGCCGACGCCGAGGTTGGGGCACAGCTCAGCTCAGAGCAGCAGAACCCGCAGCGGAGCCTCAGGTTGACCTTGATGATGAGGTTCCGACCCCAGCAGTTTCGGTGGGCCCAGCTCAAGTCCTAGAGAGGTTTATTGCTACCTAGTACATCAAGATGCTCTAGTCCGTCTAGTGGGCCTTATGAAGAGTTTCATCCGCGCACCCTTTCTTCCTGTAGCACCAACCGTCTCTCAGGCTGGAGGAGGAGCCCAGACTCCTGCTACTCGCTATCCAAAGCAGGTAGCTCCCTAGTTTCAGATTCCAGCTGTAGATATGTAATTTTTGACGCTCCCCAGGATTTTATGTATTTTAGTGTTAAATATTTAGTTTAGGCCTAAATATCTCCATTTTAACTAGTTTTAACTCTTTTACTTTATTTTAAGAACAAAAATTAAAAATTACCAAAATAATTCCATATTTCTGTTTAATTTAGTATTAGGTATTTTTAGAAAGATATATTACAAAGATGGTCCCAACGGTAGGACATCACTCTTTTCTTCCCCTTTATCAGTTTTGGAACAAGAGGCTTCAATACCCTTATGGGAAATCTTCGTGCGGAATCAACTTGGTAAGAACTCCACCAAAGTCACTGGATGTCGTGGTTTTTGAGGATGGTGCACCTACACTTTTGCTTTCTTCAATATTTAACTAGATTCTATCTCATTGGTATTTTTACCATCATTTCCTTGTTGGTTGTCTATTAATTCTTTTTTAGGCTCCTTTTGTTGGTGCCTATGACGAGTCACCAATGTCCAACCTTCATCATCATCAGGTTGATTGACTTCGGCTTTGTCGCTCTCTATTAGTTCTTTATTTTTACTTTCTTTTAAACCACATAATTCATCCGGACTGAATGAGCCGAAGGTGATAGAGACTTGGTTTGCGCTTGCTTTCTCATCTTCAAGAATGATCTTCTTTTTGCGAGCCAAGTCCATGACTTTGTCCTTGAAGACAAAGCACTTCTCTAGAGCATGGCATACAATTAGGTGATATTTGCAGTAATTTGGGTCATTTGTTTTCTCAGCTTCATTTGGACGCTTTATCTCTAGAAGCTTAATAAGATTTAACTGGAGGAGTTCTGCGAAAAAGGCTGGAACATCAGAATCCAGAAATAGGGTACTCCTTCTCTTGCCTTTCTTTTAGAGTCAACTTTTCACTTGGCTTATCTTGAAAAGAAGTAGATTCATACTCTGGTTCTTTCTCACGTTCGTTGTGAACTTTACAGGTGACGTGTTAACGTTCATAGCTTCTTTACTTTCAGACTTGGGTATGAACTTTCCCCACTTCCTAACTTGTTACTTGTCATTCCCTTTGCGAGGTTCATATATGGTCAGCCTTTTATTTCCAGCAGAGTCCATGCTCAATTCCATGGCATGGTTACGAGTTGCAAGTTCTTCAAATGTGCCTGGCTTGATACCTTGCAAGATGACATGTCTAAGCATGAAGCTTTACTAAGCCCATCTTTGCATTTGAGGCTTGCATTCCTCCAACGATTGATAAAGTCGAAAACTAGCTCCCCCATTCGTTGATGAGTATTTCTAAGTTCTATCATACTCACAGTACATCTCGTACTATAAAAGCGATTGAGGAACTCGAGCTCTAGTTGATCCCAACTATTGATAGATCTAGCCTCGAGGTTTGTGTACCAATCAAAAGCATTTCCTTTTAGCGAGTAGACAAACTGCTTGATGAGGTAATCTCCATAAGTCCCAGCATTGTTGCGCGTCTCCACGAAGTGTGCCATATGTTGCTCTGGGTTACCTTTACCATCAAACTGTTGGAACTTTGGAGGTTGATAGCCAGTAGGCATCTTAAACATATCGACCCTTGTAGTGTACCACTTTGCATACATAAGGGAGGTTTTGTAGCAACCTCATATTTTTTCTTAATAGTTCCTTCAATGAATTCCTTCAGTTGTCATTGGAATCATCCATTCAGATGAGACATGGATAGCCTTAGTGGATACTACTTGTCTTGGGTTAGAGTCACTCTCTAGAACTTCTCGGAGCTTGCCGGGTGCATGGGTGAATTCTTCTTCCATCAATATTCCCACCCTGTCTGTTAGCTTATCGATTCTAGCCTCTTGATTTTGCATGTGTTTGGTCAAGCCAACTATTACATTCTGTAAGCTTAACAACCTTGATACCTTTATATATATATATATATATATATATATATGTGTGTGTGTGTGTGTGTGTGTGCGTGTGTGTATGTGTGTGTGGAATTTTGAGTGGAACGATTTTGTAAGAAGAAAAAAATAGATTTGAAAAATATAATTTTATATAGCTATTAATATTACTAGTTTCGAATATGCTTTAAATTATACATATAAAATGAGAAAATTTATGAGATTTTCTTTATTATAAAATTATTTTTTCACAAAAAAAGGTTATCTTTCTATCAATTTAAGAAGTAAGCGTGCAAGAATTTTTTCTCTTCATATGACATTAGAAAAATTATAAGTTGAGAATATATATATATATATATATATATATATATATATATTTATATGAATATTTTAATAAAATAATACTATATATATTTATTTTGTACGTTACTATATGATTATGATAGTAAGTTATATATGCCCATTTTACCTATTTTCCCGCCTTAGCTTTAATCTTAATAATGAAACCAGTTGTTTGTGATGTTATTTACATAAATAATTGGATTGAATAGATTTGGGCCATTCGGAGTCGGATACTCATGGCAAGGGCATTGTTTTGTAGTTGGTTTGCACCGGTTCGAGGTAAGTGGCTTGTCTAACCTTGTGTGAGAGACCTTACCGCTTAGCATATGTTACTTGTTATTTAAAATTCTTGATACGTGAGGTGACGAGCGTGTACTTGAGCTAATTGTTGAAAAAAATTTGTATTACTTAGAATATTTAACTAGGTTTTCTTGCGTATTGCCTATTCTAAATGAAATTTAACATGTGTTAGATTAGGAAAAGCATGTTTAGCTATCTTATTTGCTTATTTGCCTAATTTGTATTATCCGTCCTCCATGAAGCATGCTAGACTAGAAGTTCTATTAATTGCTCTTCTTAGCATTATACATTATTTGAATTATTGCGGTGTTTACAATTTGGGACTACGGGATGGTATCCCAGAAACTTCCCTTGTATGTGTTCGTTCTAAGATTAAGAGTGCGGGATACCAAGAGATCCGTGACACAGATATGATTATAAAATGAAGGATACTAGGAGATCCTCGGGATACTAAGAGATCCCTTGTGTATAAATGGAGGATACTAGGAGATCCTCGGGATACTAAGATATCCCTCGTGTATATGATGGGGATACCAGGAGATCCCCCATGATAAACTTGCAGTGGTGGCTTTTACTTCTATTGGTTTACTGTGTTGGTTCTCGGTCATTGTATTATTTATTATCTTGCTAGATTCTTACAGTAGCTTATATCCATGTTGTCTTTTCCTTATCATATTGATTATTGTGTTTCTATCTCAGTAGGGTCTCGAGCTTCCTCATCACTACCCAACCAAGGATAGGCTTGGCACTTATTGAGTACCGCTGTGGTATACTCACGCCTCTTCTGCGCATGATTTTCATGTGCAGACCCAGGTACTTCTTCCCAGGCGTATCATCCTCACAGCGGAGAGCATTAGTGGAGACTCGAGGTATATCTACTACGTCCGCAGACCAGAAGTCTGTATTTCATTCCAGCTGTAACAGATAGCCTCTTTCCTTTCTTTTCATGTTGTTCTAGATACTCTGGTTTAGAGCAAATTAGGAAACGCTTTTAGCCTGTGTTGCTTGTGAGATTCCGGGTTTTGGGATTATTTTAGAATTGCAGTGTTAAAGTATATGTGCCAGGCGGCAACTTTATACATTTCACATGATATTTAGCTTTAAGTTATTGTTTTTCGTAATGGTTGTAAATTTCGCAATGTGATAGGCTTACCTAGTCATGAAGACAAGGTGCCGTCATGACATGTTCACAATTGGTGAACTAGGATCGTGACAAGTTGCTATCAGAGCTCTAGGTTCATAGGAGTCACGGAACACATGCCGATTTATTAGAGTCTCGCTGTTCGGTACGGAGACGTCTGTATTTATCTATGAGAGGCTATGTAACTGTTTAAGAGAAATCTTCACTTCATTGAATTCTTTGTCGTGCTATATTTTGACACCGACTCTAAACTTATGTTTTCTATTCTCTCACAGATGGTGAGGACACGTGCTACCTAGGACGATTAGGCACCCGAACCCCCTTCCGCAGCCTCTAGAGGCAAGGCCGGGGAAGAGGTAGTGGATGCACCAGTGGTACAGCCAGAGCACCTGCGCGAGCTGTCGCCAGCAGATCCAGTCGGGCTCAGGCACCTGACACGCCCACAACCACTACTACTCCAGCTGTTCAGCAGGTAATTGCCTAGTTTATGAGCATGTATACTATGCTGCCACAGACAGGGTTGCTTCCCCTTCCTGCAGCTACTTCCCAGGCTGGGGGAGGAGTGCAGACTCCTGCAACGCGCACTCCTGATCAAAGGGTGCATATGGAGCAGGTCTAGGATATCATCCCTATCCAACCTGCAGTACCGGTTCAGCCCGAGGATGGGGCACGTGCTTCTGAGGATGAGCAGCGGAGACTGAAGATATTCAAGAAGTATGACCCTCCGGTTTTCAGTGGATTAGCTACGGATGTTGTTTTGGGATTTATGGAGGATTGTCACCGTATCTTTTGCACTATGGGTAATACTGCCTCGAGCGGGGTTTCTTTTGCATCTTTCTAGCTTCGGGGAGCTGCCTATGATCGGTTGTGCACCTTTGAGTTAGACAGTCCGTACGAGGCTGGCTTTTTGACCGAGGCACGATTTTTAGATATGTTTCAAAGGGAGTTTGTTCCCCAGAGCCCCATGGATGCATGGCGTGTGGAGTTTGAGCATTTGCGCATGTGTGCTATGACCGTTTCTGAGTATGCCATCCGTTATACTAGGTTGGCCAGACATGCACCGGCCTTGGTTCTACTGTCTGTGAGAGCGTTCATCGGTTTATTGAGGGTCTTATTCCATCCATCAGATCTAGAATGGCTCGAGAGTTGGAGAAGGATATAGCGTATTAGCAGGTAGTGATCATAGCTAGGAGGATCAAGGGTTTTCACACTAGAGATCAAGAGGAGAGAGAGGCCAAGAAGTCTCGAGAGTCGGGTCATTACTCTGGTACCCATACCCCAGCAGCTGGGCGTCATGGTAGGGGATATATCGGTAGCAACTTAATATCTTTTGTTAATTATCATTGAATAATGTGGGGTAACGCGTGGGGAATAGGAAAGGCACCCAGGTCCACTCGACTGGGGATACCCGGTTGAGTGCCGGACATGCCCACGGATTTTGGGCGTGACAAACTTGGTATCAGAGCCATAGGTTTTGAAGGATTCCTAGGATGTCTCAGAGCCGTGCCTAAAAAAGCTCTTCTTATCAGTGTGTTATCGACCACATATATAAGTTGGGGGCTACACGGGCATTTTGGAAAAACTATCCTCTTCTTTGATATTTCAAGTTCGTGTGGTGAAGTGATGTTATGTCTAATTCGTGCTCTATTTCAAATTTTCAGTGATGGCACCTAAGAAGAAAGCTAGATTCGACCTTGGGGCCAATGCCTCTTCTAGTGCGGCTGCGGATCATTGCTGACTGCCGTGGGGGAGAATGATCCCCCAGTTCTAAACTTGCCAGCTCCATCTGTTTGTAGCCCAAACGATCCTATTCCAGCGGCGGCAGAGGGTGCCACTATCCCTCCTTCCAATGCTCCTAATCCTGATAGTGCTCCAGCTTCTGATCCCGGGATTTCTGATGGAGACCTTAGGGGAGCTATCCGTATGCTGACCCAGTTAGTGCCAGCTCAAGCCCAGAGATCTCATGATGCCCTGTGTCGTCCAGTGGACAGGGAGATTTCTCCAACTCCAGAGTTCATCAGTTTCTGCGATTGTCCCCTCCAGAGTTCTCAGGTACAGACCCAGAGGCCAATCCGCAAGAATTCCTTGATGAGATGTACAAGACCCTTCGGTTAATGAAAGCTACGTAGATAGAATGGGTATAATTGACTTTGTACAGGTTGAAGGGAGCTGCACGTTCGTGGTTTGAGATGTGGGAGGATTCCCGTGAGGAGGGGAGCCCTCCAGCTAGGTGGGATGAGTTCGTAGATGCCTTCATGGACCACTTCTTGTCTGCCAAGACTATGGCAGCCCGTGCCACCAAGTTTGAGGTTCTTAAGCAGGATAGCATTAGTGTTTGGAAGTATCATATGGAGTTCGTGAGGTTGTCAAGTATGCTCCTCAGTTGGTATCGACTATGGAGGCTAGAGTTCGGCGTTTCTTTCAGGGTCTCAGCCCTTTGGTGGTAAATGAAGCCGCAACAGTGTCTTTGAATTCAGACATGAATTATGGAAAGATCGTGGGTTTTGGTCAAGCCACAGAGGCCATAAAGTTGAAGATTCGGGCGGACACGGAGAGTAGCAGCAGGGCTTAATCTATGGTTCACTCAGGGAAGTCAGCTCCAGGGAGAGGGTTATCAGGACCGTCTCAGTCTTATGCTCAGTCCTCAGTTAGTGCACCGCCATCCGTGCACCGTTCCCATCAGAGTGGCCCTTCGGGGCCAGGTTCAGGCAGCAAGAGGTCCCGCCATTTCAGTCATTCGGGAATGAGACCTCGACAGCAGGGGGTATATGCCCCAAGTGTGGGAGATTTCATACAGAGGCTTGTTACATGGATGCTCCAGTGTGCTACAATTGTGGAGTGAGAGGTCATATGGAGTGGTACTGCCGTGCACCCAGGCAGGGTGCGGGTGGGGGCCATGCTAACCCCTCCAGTTCATTAGTTGCTACGTCATTAGTGCGCCCTCCAGCCCCAGCAGGGCGTGGTGCAGCCAGAGATGGAGGACCCGGCAGGTTTTATGCATTGAGTGACCGTCAGAGTGCCAAGGCTTCCCCAGATGTTGTCACAGGTATCTTATCTGTTCAGACAGTTGATTGCTATGCTCTTATTGATCCATGGTCTTCTTTGTCCTATGTTACTCCATTTATTGCTTCGAGTTTTGGGATTAAACCCGAACAACTTCTTGAGTCGCTATATGTATCGACTCCGGTGGGCGATTCCATTTTAGCCACACGGGTCTATAGGAATTGTATTGTTATGGTAGGTCGTCGTGTTACCACGGCCGACCTTACTGAGCTTGGGATGGTGTATTTTGATGTAATCATGGGGATGGATTGGCTCTATTCGGGCTTCGCTAAGCTTGATTGCCGGACGAAGTCATGAGAATCGAGTTCCCTAATGAGCCGGTTGTTGAATGGAAGGGAAATGATGTTGTTCCGAGGGGTAAGTTTATTTCCTACCTCAAGGCTTAGAAGATGATCAGAAATGGGTGAATTTATCATTTAGTCGGGATGGCGGACATTACTCCAGAGGTGCCTGCCTCCAAGTCGTGCTAGTTGTGAAAGAGTTCCTTGAGGTATTTCCAGATGAGCTTCCAGGGATCCGACCAAATAGGGAGGTTGATTTCGAGATTGATGTATTGCAAGATTCCCAGCCAATATCTATTCCCCCGTACAGAATGGCACCGACAGAGTTGCGGGAGTTAAAAGAGCAGTTGAAGGATTTATTGGCGAAGGGGTTTATCCGGCCAAGTGTGTCACCGTGGGGTTCTCCGGTTCTTTTTTTCAGAAAGAAGGATGGGTCGCTTCGGATGTGTATTGATTATCGACAGCGTAATAAAGTCACCATTAGGAATAAGTACCCTTTGCCTCGGATAGATGATTTGTTCGATGAATTGCGAGGTGCAAGGTTCTTCTTTAAAATTTATTTGCGGTCCGGGTACCACCAATTGAAGATCAAGGAGCAGGATATTCCTAAGACCGCCTTCAGAACTTGTTATGGCCACTTTGAATTTTTGGTCATGTATTTTGGGCTAACCAATGCCCCAGCAGCTTTTATGGATCTTATGAATCGGGTCTATAAGTTATTCTTAGACTCCTTCGTTATTGTGTTCATTGATGACATCCTCGTACATTCGTGAAGCAGGGAGTATCATGCCAATCACCTCAGAGCGGTTTTGCAGACTCTTCATCAGCACCAATTGTATGCCAAATTTTGTCGCTCTTCTGGGTCATGTTGTTTCTAGTGAGAGGATTCAAGTGGACCCCCAAAAGGTGGCGGTGGTGAAGGATTGGCCTAGACCCACGACCCCGATGGAGATCTGTAGATTTTTGGGGTTAGCAGGGTATTATCGGAGGTTTGTAGAGGGATTCTCCACCCTCGCCTCCCCATTGACCAAATTGACGTAGAAATCAGCCAAGTTCCAGTGGTCAAATGTTTGTGAGAAATGTTTTCAAGAACTGAAGACAAGGTTGACTTCGTCACCAGTATTGACCTTGCCAGAGGGCATTGAGGGATATGTAGTTTATTGTGATGCCTCCAGGGTTGTTTTAGGGTGTGGTCTGATGAAACACGGAAACGTCATAGCGTATGCTTCCAGGCAACTCAAGAATCACGAGAAGAATTATCCGACACATGATTTAGACTTGCGGCAGTTGTATTCGCCTTGAAAATATGGCAGCATTATCTTTATGGGGTTCATGTAAATGTGTCTTCAGATCACAAGAGTCTCCAGTATTTATTCAAGAAGAAGCAGCTAAATTTGAGGCAACAGATGTGGCTCGAATTGCTTAAGGATTATGATATGGACATCTTGTACCATCCAGGGAAAGCGAACGTGGTGGCCGGCACCCTCAGTCGGAAATCCATGGGTAGTTTGGCTCACTTGAGGGCGGATCAAAGGCTCTTAGCTCGAAAGATATATTAGTTGGCCAGCCTTGGGGTTTGTATCTCGGCCCCGAATGAGGAGGAACTTATGGTGCATAATACAGTGGAATCGTCACTCATGGCAGAGGTTAAAGAAAAGCAATTTGTCGATCCAGCATTGACACAGTTGAAGGAGGCAGTTCTAAGAAACATAATTTTTCCATTTTGTCTCAGCAGCGATGATGGTGTGCTACGGTGCCATGACAGGCTATGTGTCCCAGACGTGGGTATTCTTCGGGAGAGGATAATGGCAGAGGATCATCATTCCAGGTATTCAGTACACCCGAGCTAAACAAAATGTATCACGATCTTAATGATACCTATTTGTGGAGTGGTATGAAGAGAGTGTAGCAGACTTCGTCTCTAAGTGTCCGAATTGCCAGCAAGTGAAGGCCGAGCATCAGCGGCCGGGAGGGTTGACTCAGCTTATAGAAAGACCGATATGGAAATGGGAAATGACCAATATGGACTTCGTGACAGGACGACCTCATACTCAGCACAAGTTCGACTCAATTTGGGTAATTGTGGATAAGATCACCAAATTAGCTCACTTCTTGCCAGTCAAGTCTACTGATACTGCGGAATAATATGCTCAATTGTATATCATGGAGATAGTGAGGCTTCATGGTACGCCACTTTCTATCATCTTGGATAGAGGAGCTAAGTTTATAGCTAACGTGTAGAGGAAATTTCAGCAAGGTTTGGGTACTCAAGTGAATCTTAGCACAGATTTTCATCCGCAGACCGATGGCCAGGCAGAGCGGACTATTCAGAAGCTCGAGGATATGTTGCGGGCATGTGTCTTGGATTTCAAGGGTAATTGGGATGATCACCTGCCTCTTAAAGAGTTTGCTTATAACAACAGCTTCCATGCTAGCATCCAGATGGCCATGTTTGATGCATTGTACGGAAGAAGGTGTAGGTCCCCGATTGGGTGGTTTAAAGTTGGTGAAGCGGAACTAATAGAGCCAGATCTTGTGCATCATGCCATGGAGAAGGTAAGAGTCATTTAGGAAAGGATGAAGACTGCTCAGAGTCGCCAGAAATCTTATGCAGATACTCGTTGAAGAGAATTTAAGTTCCAAGAGGGAGATTGGGTATTCTTGAGAGTATCCCCCATGAAAGGAGTCCTGCGCTTTGGGAAGTAAGGAAAACTAAGTCCTAGGTATGTCGTGCCTTATAAAGTTCTTCAAAAGATCGTTCAAGTTGCGTATAGGTTGTAATTGCCCCCTGAAACGTCCCTAGTGCACCCGGTGTTCCATGTATCCATGTTAAGGAAAGTTGTGGGTGATCCGCCTTAGATTGTGCCAGTTGAAGACATCAAGGTTACAGAAGAGTTGTCGTATGAAGAGATTCCTGTTGCTATTTTGGATACGTAAGTCCAAAAGTTGTGGAACAAGGATATTGCTTCAGTCAAAGTGTTGTGGTGAAACAAACAAGTCGAGGAAGCCACGTGGGAAGCAGAAGATGAGATGAAGACGAAATACCCCCATCTATTTGAATAAGGTAGGAATGATCGTCTGAATCTTGTCCCTAGGGAAGCTAATGTTGTGTTCCATTAGGTGTAAGAGTCATCCCTTCTTTTTCCAAGTGCCTTATTATGGTAGTTCTCCAAGTTGTGCCAACAAAATTTATGTGATGTGATTATTTGAACAATGTGCAGTCCTTTTTGGTAATGAAGGTTTTGTGCTCTCATGATAAGGTGATGTAAGAGGCAGTGATTAATTTTGCATGGATAGAGAGTATCAAAGTGTTCTAATTGTATAATGATTAGTTTTTGCATGGAGGATTTGTATTGAGATAAATAACCGTGTCGTACTTATGTGTCAGGTAAAAGGTTTTGATAGTGCAGATAATTAATGCTTAATTTGATTCCATGTAGTGTGCCAAAATGGCTAGAAGTGTGTCGAGGGGTTGAATATGTGCAAGTATGAGAATTTTTCATTTTATAACTGTTGTAAAGGTAGCAAGTTGTGTAATGGTTCTTAGGAACTCATTTTTGGGATTCTCTGACAGGTGGTTATGTCCATATTACAAAGGAAACTTTGGCGAAATTTTTCTAAAATAAACATGAAAGTTAATAAAAGGTGTAGAAACTTGCATATCATGTTTTCCAACTCGTTGATTTCCAATGTTCTCATTCGAGGACGAATGATCTTAAGCGGGGGAGAATGTAAGGTCCCGTAAATAATTTTGTCTCAGAACTTAGTAAACCGTGATCTGCGATCGCATAACCAATATGCGGGCCGCAGAGTTATCGTGTATTGTCCCTGAAGAAATTCAAAGGTCTGTTCTGCGGTGCATTGTGCGACCGCAGAACGCAAATGTGGATCGCATAGTCACCGCATTCCCAACCCGAGAAGTTTGAAACTTGAGCTATTTCTGCAGTTAATTTTGTGAACCGCATGTCAGTTCTGCGATCGCAGATAGGCGTCGCAGATCGTGTTCGCTCAGTTATTTTCTAAAATTCTAAGCCCGACCCCTCTTTTAATAAAACACCCCATCTCTCATTTTTAACCCATTTTCTGAACAAAATAAGAGAGAGGAAGAGAGGGTTCTAGAGAGAGAAAGCTATTTCTTCATCAATTGATCTTTCAAAAATCATCGAAGCCCGGAAAATCTTGAGCATCTGCCTTCCCCTCTGATTTCAAGGTAAACTCCCTAACCCTTTTCCCCTAATTTTCGAACTCAGGTTTGGGGAGGGAGTTTCATACTATGATTTTGAAATTCTTGTTAGAAATCCACATGTATGTCTTCAAAACTCAAACATATTGTAAAAAGGGAATTGAGTAGTAAATTGTGAATTCCTATTCTAAAGGTCTATGTATTAATCGTGAAATAAATTGATCCTTCTTGATTGCTTAATGAATTGGAGTAGAGGTTAAAGAGGATATTCAATTCCAGGTATGTATGACTAACTGTGATCCTCATGAAATCGCCCATGCTAGTTGTGAAATTGTTGATAGTTGATATTCATGTGAAAATCATTATGAAGCTTTTGTGTTGTACAAATTGTGTGGTAGTACCTTGTGGTGAATGTTGTGGAACTTGTAATTAAAACAACGGAAACGTAAATAATGTGGAATAGCGGGAATGGAAACAATGTGGAACAATGGAAAAATGGAAACAATGTGGAATAATGGAAATGGAAACAATGTGGAGCACTTGAAATGGAAATATTGTGGAATAATGTGTGTGGTTAGTTGTGAAAAATTGTTGTGATGATCTAAGTTGTGTATCAACTTTGATGAACACGAGGAAAATTGTTGTTGCTAGTTGTGGGCTGTTAATACCCTCGTTGTGGAATTATTTTAACAAAGGGCCATGGTTGATTTCTTGTACTTGTTGTTGTGCTGTTTGTTGTTGTGAATTGAAAACTGTCAGACGGGGTCGGGTTGTGCGCCGTAACATGGTGAAATAAGGTGTGGGTTGGGGTGATAAGGGTGGCCGAGGTAATAAGGGTGGACGAGGCAATAAGGGTGGAAATGTGATCCAATATCACTATTGATATGAATATGAATCATGAAATGACAAATGTGGAAATGTGAAAGGAGACATCAGGAGAGTTTGTAACTATGGGGCACTGATTGCACCTTTGTATGACTAAATGAATAATATTTGTGAAATGTTTGGTTGTTGCTTCCTGGTTGTACTTGTACTATTGTTCTCCAGTTCTATACTTGTTCATGCAATTTGTCTTGAGTTTACTTGGGACAGAGTTAGTCCATACATGCCAGTACAATTCAAGTGTACTGACGTCCCTTTCACTGGGGGCGCTACATTCCTGTTATGATTGTAGGTGGATCCATGGCAGGCACTCCAGTCCACTGTTCGTAGCTCCTCCTCCTCCTCTTTATCGGCAGTATTCGTGTTTTGTGAGCCCCTTTCCTTCTCGGGCCATGTGTGGCCTACGCCACTCCTGTTGTTGTATTTTGGAGTTTGTATCTTTTGGTAAAGGAATAGTCGGGGCCTTGTCACCGGCAAGTGTTGTACTATCAATTTAGTAGAGGCTCCATAGATAGTGGTATGTGGGTCAGAAATTATGTATGGAAGTGTATGTTTTGGGTGCTGTGAACTTGTGTACCACGTTCCTCGCTTATCAAATATATGTTTTATAAAAGGTGTTCCCTGTTAACCATAATGTGTGGTTATAAAAGAGTAACATGATTTCTTTTGGTAGCAACTTAATATCTTTGGTTAATTATCATTGAATAATGCGGGGTAACAAGCGGGGAATAAGAAAGGCACCTAGGTCCACTCGACTGGGGATACCCGATTGAGTGCCGGTCATGCCCACGGATTTGGGGCGTGACAGCGGGGTGCTTTCAGAGGTCTATCCAGCAAGGGTAGGCCCAGTCAGTCACAGCCACCGCACCCTTCCAGAGCATGTTTTGAGTGCGGGAACACTCGCCATGTAGTGAGGGATTGCCATAGGCTTGGGAGTAGTGCAACTCCATAGCATTCTCAGTTGAAGCATGTCTACCAGGTTTCTAAGGCGATAAATCCAGCTCCAGCTGCCACCCCACCTGCCTAGCCATCCAGAGGGAGGGGCTGGGCCAGATATTATGCTCTTCTTGCTCGTGCCAAGGGTGTTGCCTCTGATTTTGTAATCATAGGTATTATATTGGTTAGTCATAGAGAGGCATCGGTTCTATTCGATCCAGGCTCTACATATTCTTACGTGTATTCTTACTTGCTCCGCATTTGGGTATCGCCCGCGCATCATTAAGCTCTCCTATTTATCTTTCTACTTCCATAAGAGATTCTCTTGTTGTGGACCGCATTTATCGCTCATGTTTTTATACTATTCGTGGTTTTGAGACTAGGACAGAACTTTTATTACTCGATATGGTTGATTTCAATATTATCTTGGGTATGCACTGTTGCCGACCCAGTATGCTATTCTTGATTGTCATGCTAAGCCTGTGACGCTGGCTATGCCAGGCTTTCCATGTATTGAGTAGAGTGGTACTTTTGATCACACTCTAGTAGAGCTATCTTTTTTCTTAAAGCTTAGCGTATGGTTGAGAAGGGGTGAGCCACATATTTAACTTATGTGAGCGATTTCAGTGCTGATACTCCTTTTGTTAATTCTGTCCCAATGGTACGAGATTTTCCTTATGTGTTTCTGGCTAATCATCTAGGCATGCCGCCCGATCGGGACATTGATTTTTTTGTATTGACTTTTTTCTGGGCACTGAGCACATATCCATTCCTCCTTACCGTATGGCTCGTCCTTAGTTGAATGAGTTGAAGGATTGGTTACACGAATTGCTTGATAAATGTTTTATTCGACCCACTGTTTCACCGTGGGGTGCTCCTATCTTGTTTGTGAGGAAAAAGGATGGTTCTATGCTCATGTGTATCGATTATCGTCAGTTGAACAAGGTTACAATGAAGAACCGATATCCTTTGCCTCATGATGATGATCTATTTGACCAGCTTTAGGGCGAACAAGTGTTTTCTAAGATTGATTTGCGCTCAGGTTATCACCAGTTGAAGATTCGTGAGATGGATATCCCAAAGACTGCTTTCAGGACTCGGTATGGTCATTACGAGTTCCTTGTTATGTCATTTGGGCTGACCAACCACCCGATAGATTTTATGCATTTGATGCACATTGTATTTAGGCCCTATCTTGACTTATTCGTCATTGTTTTCATAGATGATATTATTATATACTCCTGGAGTCGGGAAGATCATGAGCAACACCCGAGGATGGTGATTTAGACCCTGAGAGAGAAAGCATTGTATGCAAAGTTCTCAAAATGTGAGTTTTGGTTGAGTTCTATGGAATATTTAGGGGCACAGTGTCGAGTGAGGGCATTTAGGTGGATCCGAAGAAGGTTGAGGCTGTGCAGAGTTGGCCCAGGCCCTCCTCAGCTACAAAGATCCATAGTTTCCTTGACCTGGCATGTTGTTATCTTTGTTTTCTAGAGGGGTTCTCATCGATTGCAGCCTCTATGAATAGATTGACCTAGAAGGGTGATCCTTTTCAGTGGACAGACGAGCGTGAGGCGAGCTTTCAGAAGCTCAAGGAAACTTTTACTTCAGCCCCTATTCTGATATTTCCTACTGGTTCGGGGTCATATACCGTTTATTATGATGCCTCACGAGTCGGACTTGGAACGGTGTTGATACAGGACGGTAGGTTTATTGCCTACGCATCCAGGCAGCTAAAAATACATAAGAAGAACTACCCTGTCCATGACCTTGAGTTAGGTGCTATTGTTCATGCCTTGAAGATCTGGCGTCATTATTTGTACGGCCTGCCCTGTGAGATTTACATGGATCATTTGAGTTTGCAGCACTTGCTCAAGCAGAAGGATCTAAACTTGCGCCAGAGAAGATGGTTGGAGCTACTGAAGGATTACGATATTACTATTCTTCATCAGCCAAGCAAGGCCAATGTGATAGCCGATACCTTGAGTCGCCAGCCGGAGAGTTTGGGGAGTTTTGGCATATTTACCAACTTTAGAGAGACCCATGGCGATGGATGTTCCGGCCTTAGTTAGTGAGTTCGTGAGATTGGACCTTTCAGAGCCCAGGGATTCTAGCCTATATGGTTTCTCAGTCTTCATTGTTCATTCTTATCAGGGAGCGGCAGTATGATGAACCTCATCTGCTTGTCCTGAGGGACACAGTTCATCATGGCAATTCTAGGGATGTCACTATTATATATGACATGGTATTGATGATGCGGGGTCGGATCTGTGTACCCGACGTTGATGATATTCAGAAGTTGAGATTGACAGTGGCTCAAAGTTCGCGGTACTCCATCTATCCAGGTGCCGCGATGATGTATCAGGATTTGAGGCAGTATTACTGGTGGAGGTGGATGAAGCGGACATAGAGGAGTTTGTAGCAAGATGCCTTAACTGTCAGCAGGTGAAGGCTGAGCACCAGAGACCGGGAGGGTTACTTCAGCAGATGGAGATTCCGGAGTGGAAATGCGAGAGAATCACTATGAATTTTGTAGTTGGTCTCCCTCTGACTGCAAAGAAATTTGATTCTATTTGGGTTATTACAGATTGGCTGACCAAATACGCTCATTTCATACGGGAGTGTACTACTTACTCAGCGGAGTGGTTAGCGGGGATTTACATCAGAGAGATTCTCCAATTGCACGGTATTCCAGTTTCTATCATCTAAGATAGGGGTACTCAGTTTACATCACAGTTCTGGAGAGCCGTCCAACAGGAGTTGGGTTCCTAGATGACTTTGAGTATAACATTTCAACCTCGGATGGACGGACAGTCTGGGCGTACTATTCAGATTCTTGAGGATATGCTCCGTGCGTGCGCGGTTGAGCTTAGAGGGTCTTGGGATCAGTTCTTGCCATTGGCTGAGTTTTCTTACAACAAAAGTTATTAGTGCAACATTCAGATGGCGCTGTATGAGGCCTTATATGATAGGAGGTGCAAGTCTCCGGTAGGTTGATTTGAGCCGGGTGAGGCCAGGCTATTGGGTACTGATTTGGTCCATGATGCGATAGAGAAGGTTAAGGTGATTCAGGATAGAATCCATACAGCCCAGTCAAGACAGAAGAGTTACGTGAACCGGAAGGTTCATGATGTTTCCTTTGTGGTTGGTGAGCGGGTTCTACTTTGGGTCTCGCCTATGAAAGACGTCATGAGGTTTGGGAAGAAAGGGAAGTTGAGTCCGAGGTTCATTGGCCCTTTTGAGATTTTGAAGCAAGTTGGGGAGGTTGCTTATGAGCCTGCTTTACCTCCCAGTTTGGTCAGGGTTCATTTGGTATTCATGTCTCGATGCTTCGGAGGTATCACGGGGATCCATCTCATGGGTTAGAGTTCACTTTAGTCCAGTTGGACAAGGATTTGTCCTATGTTGAGGAGCCAATGGCAATCTTGAATGATAGGTCCGAAAGCTCATGTCAAAGGATATAACTTCAGGAAAGGTTCAGTGGCGGGGTCAGCCGGTCAAGGACGCGACTTGGGAGGCCAAGTGGGATATGTGCAGCCGATACCCTTATCTTTTTGCTACTTCAGGTATATTCTCTATGCGAGTTCAAGGATGACCGAATGTTTAAGTGTAGGAGGCTGTGACGACCTGGCCGGTCGTTTTTGGAATTTATGCCTCATTCCCCCATTAACTGTTTCTCCTAAGTTCATTTCTATTATTTTGGTTTACCGGGACGTTCGGTGTTAGGATGCAGAGTGTTTTGGGACACTTAGTCCCTAAATGAGAGCTTAAATGTTGGAAAGTGATCCGTAATCAAACTACTATGAAGATAAACTCGGCATGAAAATTCGATGGTTTTGTTAGCTATGTTAGGTGATTGCGGGGTTTGGAGCATGTTCGGAGAGTATTTTGGGAGGCCGTAGCTCATTTGGGCTTGAAATGCCGTAAGTTAGAATTTTAACATATCCGGTCTAGTAGTGAATTTTTTATTCGAGGGTTGGAACAGGATTCCGGAAGTTGTTGTAGCACCTTCATGTCATTTGGGACGTGCGTGCAAAATTTCAGGTCTATCAGACGAGTGTTGGTTAGGTTTTGATCGAAAGCGTATTTTTGATGAACTTCAAGTTCTTAGGCTTGAATATTTGATTTAATCGGGTTTCCGGTGTTGTTTTATATGTTTTAAGGATTGGTGTAGGTTTGAATAAGTTATTAGGTGTTATTGGTTCTTTAGGTTGAGGTCCCAGGGGCCTCAGGATGATTTCGGGTGGTTAATAGAGAAAATCTTCAAGTGTTGCAGTAGCTGATATGTCCCTTTTGGTATTTTCACTTCTTCGGCTTGGGAACCGCAGAAGCGGCTTGCCCATCGCATATGCGAGTTTGTCCATTCCTCAGGAAGCCATAGAAGCGGTCCCCTCTCCGCTTATGCGATGGGCAATTGCGAGCTCGGGAGAAGGCGATTTTGAGTGGGTTTTGAAGAGAAGATCATTGGGTGACGTTGCTTTGACCCTTTCTAGTTTTATTTCATCAATATCTAGTTAAAAACACCATTAGAAGTCCAATTCAAGGTCTAAAATATGCAAAAATGGGTGAAACTTCTTAGACTAAATTATTTGATTTTGAGTGGGTATTTGACCTTCGATTTGGGAGATTTTTATATGGTTAGACTCGTGAGAATACGAGGGTTCTGAAAATGTGAAAATTATTCGATTTCGAGCCATTGGCCTGAGGGGAATTTTGGTCATTTTACCTATTTTCACGCCTTAGCTTTAATCATAATAATGAATTCAATTATTTGCTATGTTATTTACAATACTTAATTGGATTGAATAGATTTGGGCCATTCGGAGTCGTATACTATTAGCAAGGGCATTGTTTCGTAGTTGGTTTGCACCGGTTCGAGGTAAGTGGCTTATCTAACCTTGTGTGGGGACATCTCCCCTTAGAATATGTTACTTGTTATTTGAAATCCCTGGTACGCGAGGTGACGAGCGTGTACATAAGCTAATTATTGAAAAAAATCCATTATACTTAGAATATTTAACTGGGTTTTCTTGCGTATTGCCTATCCTAAATGAAATTTAACCTGTATTGGTTTAGGAAAAGCATGTTAAGCTTTCTTATTTGCTTATTTGCCCAAACTGAATTAGCTGCCCTCTGTGAAGCATGCTAGACTAGAAATTCTATTAATTGCTCTCGCTTAGCATTATGCATTATTTGAATTGTTGTTGTGTTTAAAATTTGGGACTACGGGATGGTATCCCGTAAACTCCCCTTGTATGTGTTCTTTCTAAGATTGAGAGTGTGGGATACCAAGAGATCCCCGGCACAGAAATGATTATAAAATGAAGGATACCAGGAGATCCTCGTGTATAAATGAAGGGTACCAGGAGATCCTCGGGATACTAGGAGATCCCTCGTGTATATGATGAGGATACCAGGAGATCCTCGGGATACCAGGAGATACCCGATGATAACCTTCCAGTGGTGGCTTGTACTTCTATTGGTTTACTATGTTGGTTCTCGGTTACTGTATTATTTATTATCTTGCTAGATTCTCACAGTAGCTTATATCTATGTTGTTCGTTCCTTGTCATATTGACTATTGTGCTTCTATCTCAATAGGGCCTTGACCTTCCTCGTCACTACCCCACCGAGGTTAGGCTTGGCACTTACTGAGTACCGCTGTGGTGTATTCACCCCTCTTCTGCGCATGTGTTTCATGTGCAGACCCAGTGTAATGGCCCAACCCGTTGTATCATGAGTTATCGCTATGCTTTTACTTGATTTATGCTTCTTCACGTTTCATTATTAGTATGTGGTGTGTTACAGTTGTTTTGGATTGGTATTGGTTTAAAATGAGACACTTAGTCTCTTTGAGGAAGGCTTGTTTTGAAAAGTCAACCGAATGTTGACTTATGAGTTATAAGGTCAGATGTTATTTTCAGTGATTCGGTTAGCTTTGGGAAGTGATTTGTGACTTAGGAGTGTGAACAGAGTTGATTTTGGAGGTCCGGTATTGAATTTGTCTTGAACTGGTGAAGTTAGTATTTTGGCGAATTTCGGTTGATGGGTGAGAATTTGACCTGACTCAGAATGGAATTTCGATAGTTGCTGTAGCATCATTGGGTGATTTGGATAAGAGTGTAAATTTTCAGGTCATTCAGACATCGTTTGGTCGGGTTTTTGATCAAAAGTTTATTTCCGGAAGTTTTGAAGAACTTAGGCTTGAATCTGATGTGATTTGATGGTTTCAGTGCTTTTTGATATGTTTTGATGATTGGAACAAGTTTTAATGATGTAATGGGATATGTTGGTATCTTTGGTTGAGGTCTCGGGGGCCTCGGGGTGAATTCGAGTAGTTAAGCGAGATATTTGAAGTGTGTTGCAGGTTCAGTTTTTCTATCTTTTGGTATTTATGCTTCAGTAGAAAGGGACCGTAGAAGCGGTTCTGTAGAAGCGGGTGGGGGATCGCAAAAGCGGTTCTCGGCCTGGTGGAGTGGTTCCGTAGATGTGAAACATGGTTTGCAAAGGCGGGTCCGCAGGAGCAGACATTTTGTTGCGGAAGCAGCTTTGGTTGATCCGCAGAAGCGGATGTGGGGCTGCAAAAGCGGAAGTTAGATTTTAAATGGAAATTTGAATATGTGGGAATTGGTCCATAGAAGGGGTCCCACATAAGCGGAAACGGGACCGCAAAAGCGAAAGTCACTGTTGGCAGAAGGGTTTTATGTTATATTTCATCCCTGAGGGTTATGTATTTTTCCACCATTGTTGAACATCTTGGGAGTTTTTTGGGAGCAATTGAAGAAGGATTTCAACTGAAGTTTATTGGAGGTAAGATTTTTGAGTTAAAAACATGATAATAATGTGAAATTGGTCCAGAAATTCATGGAAATTCAGTCTAATATTTATGAACTAGGGCTTGAGTTTTTGATATTCCAAATTGGGATTTGATAGGCCATTTGAGCTCGGATTTGGGAGTTCTTGGTATGCATGGACTCGTGGCGAGACGAGACGAGGAATATGGTAATTTGAGTTTCATAATTTTTCGAGAAGCGGGCTCGGGGCTTGGGTTTTGCTAGTTTCCAGATTTTTGCTATTTCTCGATTGTTTTCGATTAGGTATTGTCCCCTTAGCATATTGTGATGTGTTTTCTCTGATTTTTGTTAGATTCGACACGCGTGGAGGCCGATTTAAGAGGCAAAGGCGTCGGGGCTAGAGATTTAATCGGTTCGAGGAGAGTAATACTTGTAAATCTTATCCTAAGGGTTCGAAACCCCGCATTTGCACATCATAGTGATGTATTGAGGTGACTTGCACGCCGTATATGAGCGTGGGGTAGAGAAGCATTGGGGACTGTGACTTGGTCCGTCCCGGTTGTTGATTTTTATCGCGTATTTGACTGAAATTATTTGTTATCATCATAATTTGGGCTGATTTCCATGCTTGGCTTCGTGCCAACTATGTGAATCCTTCGGCGATTGATATCACTATTTTTGCATTACTTTGCATATTATTTGATCTCGGTCCAAGGTTTTAATAGTGTTTTGCAAACTCAACAATTTTTCTAAGATTCTAAAAATTAAACAATATTTTATTGACGTTTTGAGCTGAGGACTACCATATTGATACTGCCGAAGTGGCATACGTACATTTCTGGACTAAGCATGGATTGGGCTGCGTACCGCAGCGGTGTTATAGTGATTTCTTATTATATGGATGGCTCGTGGTGCACACTGCTCTGATGATATATCGATACTGATGCCAAGAGCCTGTTTGATGCCACGATATGGCTGATATTGCGCTTGGGCTGTAGGAGCCCCTTCGAAGTATGTATACAACCCCAGTGAGAGTCGTCGACGTTAAGTGGATCGGACTGCACGTCGCAGTGCGTACCGTCATATGCATTGCATTGCATTCATACATTTGTTCACTATTCGTTATTTGTGTTATTTATTGAGATATCTATTTGATGTGCTGATATTGTCTGATCACTCTTAAAGAGGATAAATTTTAGACAGTGGTAACTATTGACACTGTATGATGTATAGGGGTCAGGTAACAATGGCTGACTAGGAACAAGAATATTGCCTGAGGGGCGAGTTTATGAGCTCATTTTTGCATACTTGTTTGTGACCGAGGGGCTAACTTTTATGCTGACTTGCACTACCTATTCCACATTCATTTGCTTCATTGTTGGAAAAGATATTTTCAAAGAGGTTTTGAACCGAGCCAAGATATTTTCAAAATGATTTTCACGTTTTTCCTTGTTTTCTCAAAGCGTTACACTATACCATATAGCATGTTGATTTTATTTACGTGGTTTATTGTTGCTCAGCTGTTATTTACTCTTATTACTCATTGATTTGGAGTACTAACTTTACTCCCTGCGCCTCGTGTGCAGATGCAGGTAATTGCTCACAAGTAGCAGGTTTTGAGCCGATCGGAGAGCTTGCTATCGTAGCTGTGCCAGGTGACTCTTAGCGGTTGCGACACCGTATTCTTTTGTTCTTAAACACCAATATGTGTATTACTAGTTCTGTAATAGTGTTAGGATTCTTTAGATGCTTGTTACTTGTGACACCCCAATTTCGGGCTGAGCTGGGATGGTTCCCTGTTATATCATATTCTTCCGCACTTATGATAATGTTATCTATTGTTTTGACTCATTCATGCTAAGTAATTGTTAATAGACGCGTTGTTAGTCTGTTGGTTAGCCTTGTCTTCACGAGAGGCGCCATCACGATCGGGCTCAGGAAATGGGTCGTGACAAGTTGGTATTAGAGCCAGGTTACTAGGTCTCACGAGTCATGAGCATGTTTAGTAGAGTCTCACGGATCAGTATGGAGGCCTTTGTATTTATCCTTGAGAGGCTATAGAACATTTAGGAAGAACTTCACATTCTTGAGTTCTTCTCGTTCCTCCTTGATTCATCGTCAAAAGAAAACTCTTGAAATTCCTTCCATGCGATTGTATGCGCACGTGAGCGCTCAGTATCAGATGTGCCTGGATGGCTTGTGATTCCCCGATCAAGGAGTGAGATGTGATTTCTATGAGTTGATGTCGGGCCAGTTTGGAGGACTTGAGGCCGAATCTTCGCATATGGCGTGAGCCCTGAGATGCTGACTTGGTGAGCAAGTGTTTTGAACTTGTATGTTCGGTATTGCCCCTATTAGCCGAAATGGCAGTTGGATATCCATGTGATGAGTATGTTAGTGCGGCGAGATGTGTTTATATAACTTGGTAGTGACGAAGAAGTCTGTAGGATACTAGACAGGTTGTTAAGTGATACGATTCCTATTATAGCTTGATGTGTATCCAGAATTATGGGCACGTGAAGAATATTTTCATATCTCCTAGTTAAGAAGTGAAGTGCATTACTTGTGGAGGTATGAGTTCCGACTCAGGAAGACTAAATTGACTCTGTAATGTATATGATGGTGGAAGGTATGCCGAAGTACTAAATTGAGGTAAAGCATGTGGGTTATCTCTTGTTGGTTGTTCCTAAGTGGTATGATCCTTAAAAGTATGCTAGAAGGTCTCAAGTGTAATTGAAGGGTACGTGTTGAAATTGAGAATCTGGGGTCACTTAAGAGAGTGGACTCAATTGATGTAGAGATGGATGCAAGAAGTATAGAGAACTACTCTACGAGATGATCTGCGTTTTCGCGAACTGGTGGATGATTTGAGTTTAATATCACTATGATATTGTGGCATCATTAGAGTAAAAGTGGTATGAAATGTTGAGTGTGTATTGATATATGGCTTTGAGCCAAGTTGGGGATGTTGTTGTTGATTAGCTGATTGCATGATCATGTTCTATGTTGGTTCCGTTTCGAGATATGCTAGCGTATCACTTCTGGTTACAGAAATTGAGCCGAGGATGGCACGAGTGAAGCGATATTTTGACAAAAGTTATATGATGATTCGTAGATATGTTGAAGTAATAGGATGTCTTGAGCTGTTATGGATAAAGAATGCTCAGTGTATTGAGAAGGAAGATGTTTGTTGGTATTTGAATGTGATCATATGCTGCGGTGTCAGAGTGCTAATAAGGCACAAGTGGTTCTGTTTGCTAAGTCAAGTAAATTGCAAATCGAATATGAGGTAAATGACTCTCGAGAATGGTCTTATCATGTTCAAGGTTTTACATGTAACAATCAGGTGCCTTAAGGTCGTGAATGTGGTTAGAGAATGTGTTTCGTTGAAAAAGTCAAGGCTTGTGGTATTTTTATAATGATTATAGGATTTTATGTGTCGGTATCTAGAAGGTAATGGCAAGGGATTCAGATTCGCAGTAAGTTCTTCAAGAGGGTATTCTGGGAACACTTGAGAGGGTATTCAGTGGCCTATGGGTCTTAGACAGTGTAGTCTTATGTTCGACCCTCGTGTGGCAAACATAGGTTGAGGCATTATGGTGCTAGAGCAAGAGGGAATATCATGTTGATGACGAATCAGAAAGGAAATTAGGTAGATGGAATAGCTTGATAGTAGACTCAATCGGTATCGTAAGGATATGATTAATTCTTTGTATGTGTTCGAGGTAATGAGCCCATACAGGTATTGCGCGGCAAAGCTTTTGAGTTCGGAAAACTTGCTTAGCTTGGTTTCGATACGAGGATTCAGTCCTGACAGTTTAGCTTGTACAACTGGAATTGGCAAAGATGTTTTTGCTGGGTTTTACCGTGGATTGGAGATGAATATATTTTCTATGGGTATGCGAAGCATGGAATATGTAATGATTCTTCTTCTAGATGGGATTGACAGAGGGTCTTGGCTAAATGAGTTTTAGTTCAGTTTTGAAAAGAAATTCATAAAAATTGGTAGGCAACGGGTAGCCTAAGGTAATCAAGGAAATGGTACTGCTAAATGAGAGTGATTTGATGAGAGTACATGTCTCGAAAAAACGGTAATGTGATTAGACTAATGACAATGCGCTAGTATTGCGGTGCTTTCTAGCTATATCGACTACTGATACTTGAGTGTGTTTGATGGCACAGGGGATTTTTAGAATATCTTTAGTGGAATGACTGGGTACTGGCATTGTAAAATGTATTCATACTGTGGAATTTGGGATCGGGTACAGGGATTCGTGTGCTATATGGAGTTGGAGACTGAGAGTTCTCGGGTATAGACTATGTAGTAGTAGTGGATCATGTGAATTGGTACCGTTAGCGGCTATTGGGATTTGGAAGCCCGAGTGGGTCTTTCTTTGCTTGGTATATTAGATTTTAGATATGACATTGGGGTGTAGATGGGTTGTCCCAGTGTTGAGGTTCTTCATATTGATTTAGTTCCAGTGTTAAGGGCCGTTTTGGATGCGTGTTCCAGTGTGAGATGGCTCGATTGGTTCTGAATTATATTGTCGAGGGATAGATTGACTCGTCCCTTGTGGAGCTTATCAACGATCTAGAGAGATCTATGAGTTGTCTTCTGCGTTGCGAGACATTATGATTTCCGGTCTATGGGCACATATGGTGCGGTGCTATCAAGATTCATAGTGGAACTTGAGGGGGAAAATCTCAGTTACGTTTGAGTTTTGTATCTTATAACGCTACGTGTAGATATTATTATGTACTCAGTATTTTGTTGTAAGGAGAAAATTTGTCTCGATGTGCATCTCTTTATGTGAGATATATGTGTGGATCGGGTGGCACGCCGCCATAGGTATGTGTTGATCGGGTGGCACGCCGCCATGGGTATGTATCTGGGTTGGGTTGCACGCCGCAACAGTGTGATGTCGAGAATAGTTTTTCCAAAATCTTTTTTATATGCCTTGCTTCCTGGTTTCTAAGGATAGTCCGTGTTAGGTGTTTCTTAGTGAATGCACACTAGTTGTGTCCTTTAAGGATCGTATGGTGTATATTACTTTCTTCCATGGGTATAATTATTTGTTTGGGTTACAGATATCCGTCGTGCGTGGTTGTCAATTTCGAGTATTGCGACTTGAGGTGCTTCATGTGTAATAGTGTTTGGATAGGATCATGCATTGTCGGGAGGCTACGTGAATATTAGACCCGTCGTGGTAGATTCAGATATTTTATTTCTATGATGTGGGACAGGGTCCCAGCCTTGTGTTGTTATGGTACTGAGGAGTTTGAGATACAACTCTTTTGTTTGAGTCATTTGTCATGATTAGAGTATGTTCAGACCGCCCTTCATTAGTGCGTGGATTATCTCAGCTATGGCTTAGCATGCGTTGATGTGTCATATCACCAAATTGGTGTGTTGGATTCGAGGTGATCGTGGGAGTCATTAATGAATACGAGCGGATTTGATTTCAGCTTGTTGGAAGGATAATATCGAGATTCGGCTCAGAAATTTGCTATGGTAATTGTTGGAGGAGAAGTCGCTTCATAAATGATAGGTTTTAGAAATGGTTTCGGTTTATCGCGTGTTTCAGTATCGTTGGCATTATAAGAAAGTGTTGGAATGAGATTTCAGTCGATAAGAGGTTCCTACCGATACTCAGGTGCTGTGAGCAATTGTTATGGATAGAAGTTATCATTTCGAGTGTTTGGGTTATGGGGTATATCACATGATTTCACATGAGGTTGCAGGTTTAAGCTATTACAGCTGGTTCGGACTTATTCTGAGTGTAGATGTGAGGTTCTGATCTTGTGTATGATTTCGGAAAGTGCAATGTGGTTTTACGGTTCATGGTTTAGACGGATTGTAAGATTTCAGCTATGTTGTGTTATCAGACCGATCCGAGATAGGGTGACGTGGGATCGCCCCGGGTACATGCTTGGTAAAGTTATTCAGCCATTGGGTTGCTTCTAGTACAACTCTGGGTACGCTTGAGGACAAGCGTTTATCTAAGTTGGGGAGAATGTGACAACCCAACCCGTCGTCTCATGCGTTACCTCTCTATTTTTCCTTATTTTATGCTTCTTCATGTTTCATTATCAGTATGTGGTATGCTAGAGTTGATTGGGATTGGTTTTGAGTTCGATTTAAATGAACTCTCTACCCCAGCGGTTTCCGCTTCTGTGGAAACCGCTTCTGCAATTTTGGCCGCTTCTGAAGTTCTGGCCCAATTTGGCTGGACCGCTTTTGTGGTTTTCCCTGGGCCTGCCCTTGGCCGCTTCTGCGAAGGCTTGACTGCATCTGCGGTCCTAGAACTGCAGATGTGGTGATAACAAAAGCAGCATCTCAACCTCATCTTCAAATTTTAACTTCACTCGAGCCTCAATTATTTGACGCTGTGCTCCCGAGCCCTGCCTGAATATACAGATAAGTCAGAAATCACGAGGCGGACCTAGTCAGACCCTAGGGTCACTCAAAACAATGTTAAATCTAGGAATCATGTCCTTAAACCATATGAATCAATCTATTGAACTCCAAGTTCTAAGTTTTCTTCTAACAGGTCAAAATGCCCTTAAACTACTCAGATTGACACCAAATTTTATGGGTAAGTCATAACTAATATTGCAGACCTGTATCAGGTTTGAGAACCGAAATTTGAGCCTAGTACCTAGGAAATCAATGAATACTTCGTTTCTTTAATTCTTTTAAACTTTAATTTAATATTTTCACATAAAAATTCATTACTTGGGCTAGAGACCTCGGAATTTGAGTCCAAACATACACCTAGGTCCTATATTTTCCCACGGACCCTCCGGAACTGTCAAATCATAAATCCTAGTTTGTTTCTCAAGAAAGTTGACCGAAATGAAACTTGACCTTTTAAGAAAATATTAAAGAAGCAAATTGACATATTCTTACTCAAAACTCTTCCAACTTCCGAATCAACCGTCACCGTAAGTTATAAATAAGCTAAGACAAGCGCGGGAAGTTTTATTTAAGGGAACTTGGTTCTAAAATTCAAAATGACCATCTAGGTCGATACATTCTCCACCTCTTAAACAAACGTTCGTCCTAGAATAGACATAGAAAAGTACCTGGACTGCTGAATAAGTGGGAATATCTGCTCTGCATGTCCTCCACAGACTCCCAGGTCACTCTTCAAGCTGTTGGCCCCTCCACTGGACCCTCATTGCAGAAATCCTCTTGCACCTCAACTCGCGATTCTGTATATCAATAATCGCATCTAGCTCCTCCTTGTAGCCCAAGCTCTCATCTAACTAAATGGTACTGAAGTCCAACACATGTGATAGGTCGGCATGATACTTCCGAAGCATCAACACCTGAAAAACTGGATGAACTCCCAATAAACTGGGAGGTAAAGCAAGCTCATAGGAAACCTCCTCAACTCTCCTTAACACCTCAAAAGGACTAATAAACCTTGGTCTTAGCTTGCCCTTCTTCTCGTACCTCATAATGCCCTTCATTGGCAAAACTTTAAAGAGAATCTTCTTGCCAATCATGAATGATTCATCACTCTCCTTCTGCTCCGCGTAACTCTTCTATCTGGACTGAACTATGCAGATCCTCTCCTGAATCAGCTTTACCTTATCCAAGGCATCCTATACAAAATTTGTACCAAGTAGCTTAGCCTCACTAGGCTCAAACCACCCGATAGGGGAACGATTATGCCAACCTTATAAAGCCTTATACGGGGCCATATTTATGCTGAACTGATAGTTTTTGTAGCATGCAAACTCCACTAAAGGCAAGAACTGATCCCACTAATCTCCAAATTCAATCACATATGCTCTAAGCATATCCTCTAAAATCTGACCTATCCGCTCCAACTGCCTGTCAGTCTCAGGATGGAATGTCATGCTAAACTCTACGCGGGTCCCCAACTCACTCTGAATGGCTCTCCATAAATAGGAAGTGAACTAAGGGCCTCTCTCTGATATTATGGAAACTGGTACATAGTGCAACCTAACTATCTCCCGAATATAAATCTGAGCATATCTCTCCACTGTATAAGTAGTCACCACTGGAATTAAATAGACAACTTGGTCAACCTATTCACAATGACCCATAATGAATCAACCTTCCGCAAGGTCTGTGGCAACCCAACTATGAAATCCATGGTGATGCGCTCCCACTTCCACTCCAGAATGGGCATCTGCTGAAGTAGGCTACCTGGCATCTGATGCTCATACTTGACCTTCTGGAAATTAAAACATCTAGGTACATACTCTACGATATCCTTCTTCATCCTATGCCACCAGTAATGCTGCCTCAAGTCACGATACATATTCGTGGCACCCGGATGAATGATGTACCTCAAACTATGGGCCTCCTCTAGAATCCTCTCTCTCAAGTCATCATCACTAGGAACACATAGACGACCCTGAAGCCGTAACACACCATCCTCGCCAATAGAAACCTCCTTAAAGTACTGTCTCTCTGAGGACCACCAAATGTGGATCATCGAATTGTCGGGTCTTAATCTGCTCCAACAACAAAGACTGAGCAACCACACATGCTAGAACTCGACTTGGCTCTAAAATGTCAAACCTCACCATTCTGTTAGCTAAGGACTGGTTGTCCAAAGCTAATGGTCTCTTCTTTGCAGGAATGAATGCCAAACTACCCATACTCTCCGCCTTTCTGCTGAAGGCATCTGCAACCACATTTGCGTTACCTGGATGATAAAGAATGGTAATGTCATAATCCTTTAGTAACTCAAGCCACCTGCGCTGCCTCAAATTAAGATCCCTCTGCTTGAACAGATGCTGCAAGCTATGATGGTCGGTGTAAACCTCACATGACACCCCATATAGATAATGCCTCAATATCCTAGGAGCATGAATAATCGCCGCCAAATCTAGATCGTGCACAGGGTAATTCTTCACATGGATCTTCAGCTGACATGAAGCACATGTAATAACCCGTCCCTCCTGCTTCAGTGCACATCCCAAGCCGATGCGGGAAGCATCGCAATATACCGTATACATCCCTGAACCGAAAGGCAATACAACACCGTGTGCCATAGTCAAATCCGTCTTGAGCTTCTGGAAGCTCTCCTCATATTCATCGAACCAACGGAATAGGGCACCCTTTTGGGTTAATCTGGTCAGAGGTGATGCAATAGATGAAAAGCCCTGCACAAATCGCCGGTATAACCTACTAACCCCAGGAAACTCCTGATCTCGGTTACTGAAGTGGCCAACTATGAACTGCCTCAATCTCCTTGGGATCAACTTTGATACCCTCTCCTAACACTACATGCCAAAAGAATGCCACTAACTCTAGCCAATACTCACACTTGGAGAACTTAGCCTATAGCTTCTTCTCTCGCAAGGCCTGAAGCACTATTCTCAAATGTTGCTCGTGCTCCTCTACGCTACGTGAGTATATCAAGATATAGTCAATGAAGGCAATAACAAAGGAATCAATATAAGGCCTGAACACCTTATTCATCAAACCCATAAATGTCACCGGAGCATTTGTCAAGCCAAATGACATCACCAGGAACTCATAGTAGCCATTTCTAGTTCTGAATGCAGTCTTTGGAACATTTGAGTCCCAAATATTTAGTGGATGATACCCTGACCTTAAGTCAATCTTAGAGAAAACCCTAGCACTCTGCAACTAGTCAAATAAATCATCAATACGGGGCAAAAGATACTTTTTCTTGATGGTGACTTCATTCAATTGGTGGTAATCAATGCACATCTGCATAGTCCTATTCTTCTTCTTCACGAATAGTACTGGTGCACCCCAAGGTGATACACTAGGCAAAACAAAACCCTTTGCTAACAACTCCTCCTTCAACTCCTTAGGAGCCATACGGTATAGGGGAATAGATATAGGTTGGGTGTCTGGAGCCAAATCAATATCACAATCTGGAGGCATGCTAGGAAGATCAGAAGGAAAAACATCGGCGAACTCTTAGTTTACTGGCACTGAATAAATCATCGCATACTCTACAGTGGTGTCTCGGGCATAAGCTAAATAGGCCAAACACCCTTTATCAACCATGCGCTGAGCCTTCATGAAGGAAATAACCATGCTAGGCGTATTAACTGGGAACCCTTCCACTCCAACCTCGGCAATCCTGGCATTTCTAGTGAAACAGTCTTGGCATGGCAATCTAGGATGGCGTCATATGGAGATAACCAATCCATGCCCAGGATACTCGGAATTGATCATGACAAGAAACAGAAGACCTGCACTAGCCTCGAAACCACAAAAAGTAACCATACAAGACCGGTAGATCCGATACGCAACCATAGAATCACCCATAGAAGTGGACACATGAACATGAACACCCAAAGGCTGAGGAGAAATAACCAGGAAACGAGCAAACAGAGATGATAAATATAAATAAGTAGTTCCTGGATCAAATAATACCAAAGCATCTCTGCCACCAACGGAAATAATTCATGTGATGAGAGCATCTTAGGCTAATGTATCTAGCATTGCGGGAAGGGCATAGAATCTAGCTGCAACACCGGTTGTCTGGCCTCCACCCGACTGAGTAGTAGCTGGATGACCTCTCCCCATCTAACATCCACACCTGGGACGGCCCCTACCAGCCTGTTGACCACCTCTAGATGGCTGGGCCGTTGGTGCTAGAATTATGGGTTGCTGCCCCTACTGCACTTCCTTGCCCCTATGCCTGGGGCAGTATCTCCTCATGTGACCCGTGTCTTTGCACTCAAAACAACATGGTGCGGTGACCTTCTATCCGGATGGCTGACTCTGAAAACCAGAAGATCTACTAGAAGATCTTGAATAGCCGGTAGGCAGCATGAACTCACCGGCATAGCTCTGAAATATTAACTAGAAGAATCTGGAGGACCTGGGGTACTCACTAGATGATCCCTGAATAGCTGGCGGGAAATAAGAGCACTCTGGCATGACATTGAAATGGGAGCATTCTGGACCACCCCAAGTAGGTGGTGGTGCTGAAACTAGGGGCCTGTTATGCTAACCCTTCCCAAACTGACCTCTACCCCTAGCTGGGGCGCCTTTGAACTCTTTGGAGAATCAGGCCCTCTTATCCTGCTACATCTGCTCTCTACCCTTTAGATGGTAACCCTCAATCCTGCGAGCAATCTCAAGTGCTAGATGATACCTTATGCCTATCTCTACCTCTCGGGCTATACCTGGACGGATATTGGGGTGTAACCTCTCAACCAATCTCCATACTCTCTCTGCCTTTGTGGGAAGTACCCTAAGCGCATGGCGAGACAACTCAGAGAACCTTGCCTCATAATCAGTCACTAACATCTGACCTTTCACTAGATACTGAAACTGATGATGCAGCTCTTCCCTCTACGAGGGTGGAATATGCCAGTCAAGGAATAGCTGAGTAAACTGACCCCAGGTGAGGAGTGGAACACCTGCTGGCCTGCTAAGTGCATATGACTGCCACCATCTACGGGCCCTGCCCTCCGGATGAAAAGTAGTAAAGTCAAATCCATGCGAAACCAATATCCTCATGTTGTGCAATCTATCCATGCACCTACCAATGAAGTCCTGGGAATCTTCATGATGCTCACCCCCAAAGTCTGGAGGGTGCAGCCTGGTCCATCTATCCAATAACTTCTGTGGGTTGCCATCCACAGCTGGCCTGGGCTGGGGTGCCAATGCAGTAACTGGCTGAGCTCCATCAGCGAGTAATTCACCCAGAGTCTGATATACTGTAGCTGCAGGACCCGAAGCCTAGGCAGTAGAGGTCTGGGATCCCCCTCCTACTTCTAAAGCATCTGGGTCTGCTGGAAATAAACCAGCTGAGTCATAGAGTCCATTAACCATAGTATGCGACCCATGACCTCCTGAAATCCTGGCGCTGTCATGAAATCCACTAGGGTAGGCTCAGCTGCGGGCACCTCGCCCTGATCCTCAATGATCGGATCCATCGCAGGATCTGCTGGTCATACAACTGGAACTGCTTTAGAACGCCCTCATCCCCTACCACGGGCCGGTGACCTCCCTCGGACTCTACCTCGGCCTCTAGCAATGGGGAGAACAGCTCCTCTCAGGTCTGGAACATCGGTGGTATGTGTCTTCACCATCTATGAGAGAATAGAAGATGGAAATTTAGTACACTAGCCAGTGCACGATAGGAAATAAATAAAAAGTAGTCGTTCCTAACACCCGATAGCCTCTCGAAGATAAATACAGACGTCTCTACATCGATATACAAGACTCTATTAGGTTTTCCCATAACTTGTGAGACCTACGTGAACCTAGTGCTCTGATACCATGTTATCACGACCTATTTCCATAATAGTTTGTGAGGGCGCCCAACATCCTTTCCAAGCAAGCCACTGCGGAACATTTCTAACATATTATATTGATTTAATCAATATTTAAGTGAAAAACCATTAAAATTTGTAGTTAAGACCAAAAGAGATAGATATTCTAAGTAACATAATATTACAAATCCAAAAAATAAGTCTACTAATTTGTGTGTGTTCCAAGAACCGGTGTCACAAGTACGAGTATCTAGTAGAATATACAAAAGAAAATCTATGTCCTATTGCCTGAGATAAAGAAAGAAAGCAAAAAGTAAAGGAAGAATCCATTCGGCTACTGAGCGGAATAGGAAGGGGAGCAGCTCACCGAAAAAGTCTCCGCCACAAACTCAAGGGCGCGCACCAGATCGGTATCCAAATGTATCAGCCTCAGATCCTGTACAATTAAGTACAGAAGTATAGTATGACTACATAAACAATATGTACCCCATAAGTATCCTATCTTATCTCAAAAAAGTAGAGACGAGAGTTTGACTTGATACCTACTAATGTCAAGATAATATAATAATAATGTGCTATATAAAGCATGGAGATTTCCATTAAACAACAAGTTACGATGAGAAGCCATAATCATGTTCTTGACCATATTTCAGTTATTATTTTCCTTTTTACATAATTCGCAAGAAATCATGTCATGTCTAAGGTTTAGAATTTATATATATATATATATATATATATATATATATATTTATATATATATATATATATATATATATATATATATATATATATATATATCATACACAATCATGCCGAGGTCGACGGCCCGCTCCAACGGAAAAAAAACTATTCATTGCTGAGGGTCGAATGACCCGTACCATAGATGCATCTATTTTTACTGAGGCGATCGGCCTGATCCATAATTATCAAGAAAACATCAAGATGTACACAAGGGCTCATTTATATACCAGGAAACTCTTACGAAGGTTCAACAAGTTCATATGTTAACTTTTCATTTCTTTCAAGTCTCTAGCATCTAATAAATGATCATATCGGAAATTAAATAAAAGATATATCAAAACTAGGCATGGCGTGTGTTGTAACCCATATTCATGTATGTTAGATCATGCCATAAGGTAGTCGACATAAATCCATGAAAGTATTATCTTTAAGATAATAAGAAGTTAATTCTGTTGGTCTTAAATATACAAAGGTGTATATGAGTGGATAACAAGTATCAGAAGTTAAACGAATCAAAGATGCTGTCAGCATTATTTTCGGAAAAACCTAGAGGTGTTTAGTACACTCAAGATGTACTGTTTTAAGTTATTTTAATCACATAATATACTATTATAAGTCTTGAAGTCAAATAAGTTGTGAGACAAAAGTCGACAAAAGTTGTCGCAACTTAGGTTCATAATTTTATTTAAACATTAGGACAAATGTTACTAAGATTTTCTCCCAATTTACTTAGAATTATGGGGTGATCTAAAAATTAATTTGAATATCTATTAGTCTAGTTACTAAATCATTAAACCGTTCATCAATACGATCTCGGAGTAGAGAGATATTCGTGTTTTCACGAGACTGCGCCAAACACCTCTCTATGGGGCCCACTAAGGCGGTTTAAGACATTTGGGCCTATATATCACGCCTCCAACCCGTTTTTAGTCATTTATTTTCACTATATTCTTACCTAAGAAAACTAGGAACACCCTCTCAAGGTTCTCTCAAGATTCAAGACACAAATAAAGGGCAAACAACACAAATCAAGTGTTGGGAATCCCGTGGCGCTAGTAAGTCTCTTATTCTTCTTGCTGCTGCTCATTTTTGTGTTGTTTCAGCTCGTGTAGGAGGTTGTTTTAGAGGCTTTATTTTCTGTAAATACTCCCTCATGTTCTTAATATCAACCCTAGGTGATTTCAAGCCTCCTAAAGTGATTCTAGTGCCAAAAAAATACTAATTGACCGCTAGTTTCGCTTTCTTGTTGTGGCAGCATTGGAGGTATATTTCATGTAAATTTAAGCTCAAATTGGAGTTTTTATTTCTGTATAAAGGTAAGGAACCTCTTACTCTATATTTATTTAAGATTATCTAAGTTTTGGCTAAGCCATTGAAGCTAGAACCTTTGAAATATATATCGAAATGCTTGGTAGTAATGTTATTGGTTGGTTGACTGTTTTGGGAGACCCAATATGATTATTATTGATGTTGTTTGGGATGTTTGGTGATTGTTTTGAATTGTGTGAAGTCATATACATAGGGGAGATGCTGTCCATTTAATCGTAAAATAGGTTGTGGTCTATACACAATGGTTGTGACGCTTAAATGATAACGACAATATCGTTTCTCTTATTGTAGACTAAGGAGTGACAATTTCATAGCTTGAGATTTGGGCAATGTATACAAAGTATGTGAGGCTATACCTTTCCTTCTTTTGCACGACTCCGATTATACATAATGTAATGAACGAGCTTCCAAAGATACTCTAGTCTTAGAAGCTAGTAGTACTTCCATTTTTTCTCCTTTTATGGAAGGATTGATGTTAATGTTGCTTATCTTATTATTATGTTATCAATGTTGTTGGTTCGTCCTGATTCTTATTAGCTTCATAGTGAAGAGTTAGTCCTAATAACGTGTACAAAGGATACCTTACGTCACCCCCTAAATGTTAAGAATGTAATTCCATGAGTCTAGCATGCATTATATATATGTATCTGTTATACTCTACCGAGCCACGCTATAGACGGCCAGGTACGGCACCTACTGTGCAACCAGTGATCACTTGGGTTTTACCGAGCTCCACGTGGCCTGGTATGATCTACCAAGCTTTATGATGGCCGGGTACGTTTTTGTCGAGCCTATTACGGCCAGGTACGATGTGATGATGATGATGCCCAGAGAGGCGTATCTTTTAAAAGTTTATGTATTTATACATATGTATTATGCATTTCATGTCAATAGTCCTCAGAGGTACTCAGATGTTACAGGCTGTATATTCTCTATCCATGCTTACATTACTATTCATATTTATGGTTCCCTGCCTTACATACTCAGTACATTATTCGTACTGACCCTTTTATTTGTGGACACTGCATGTCGTGCTGCAGGTCCTGATAAACAGGCATGTGCAGCTCCCCTACCATAGTAGGTTGTCCAGTTCAGCGGTGATTGGCGAGATCCCTTCTCCAGACTTGCCTTGTTATTGGTATGCATTTTTGTTATAGACATTATTGGTATGTCAGGGCCGTGTTCTGGCTATATTGCAGCACTTATGTTCCTGTAAAGGCTCATAGACATGTGTCAGCTCATGTATAGTTTGGCATGCATTGTCGGCTAGTTTTTGTTGTATAGACTTTCATGATAGCGTGTTAGCTCGCACCATATATATATAGTTTCTTGATTTTCTGGTCATCCTATGTTATGTAGGTCCATACCATCATATTTTATTGTTGGTTGTCCGTGATCCATGTCTACCGTTTATTTGATCTCCTCAGCCCTAAAATATAATAAAGAAGGTTAGATAAAATGTACATTGGTGCTCGTCAAGTATGGTCGGGTGCTAGTCATGGCCCTCCAGTTTGGGTTGTGACAAACTTGGTATCAGAGCAAGTCTGCCCTAGGGATTGTCTATGAGCCGTGTCTAGTAGAGTCTTGATTATGGATGTGTAGCGCGCCACATTTATAATCAGGAGGCTATATGACATCTAGGGTTGTTATCTTCTTCCTTAATCTAGATCGTGCATATACTTGAGTGGTAAGTGTTCATATCTAATATTAACCTTGTTTTCTATTAGATATGCCTTAGAATAGGAAGCAAACAATTAGTAGACGGCTTGATACAGCTACAGGAGAGGGTACCAGTCAGGTGCCCCAAGCCGGAGCAGGCCAAAGTGAGGCTCAGAGTGAGATGTCATATCATATAACATCTACTCCGTCTCATCCAGAGGATATTAGGAGGCACCCAACACCTCTAGTTCTTCCGTCTGGCACTACAGATTAGGATATGCGGAGTGCTTTGCAGTTATTGACCAGCTTGGTAGCTGCTCAGGCTCAAAGGCATAATATAGGTGCTGCTATAAACCAGTTAGTACGAGAGTTTGTGATTTTATTAATTTAGAACCTCCAGTGTTTACCGGATCGGACCCCAAAAAGGACCCCCAGACTATTATTGACCAGGTTCATCGTACATTGCGGGTTATGCATGTTATTTGCTACGAGATTTAGTGGTTGTCCGGTATGATAGTTAGAGGAGATCCAGGGGTTCGAATGCTCCTCTAGCTACGTGGAAGGAATTTTCTAAGGCCTTTCTTTGTAACTACTGGACAGTTGAGATATGATGAGCTAGAGATGATAAGTTCTTGAACATTAGACAAGGTAATATGAATGTGCGAGAGTACAGTATGCAGTTTGATTCATTAGCAAGGTATGCTCCCCATATGTTGGCCGAGATGAGTGATTGGGTGCATTTGTTCGTTAACGGGTAGGGCCCACATCTGATAAATGAGTGCACGATAGCCTCCTTGGTAGAGGGCATGGATTTTTCATGTATTCAGGCTTATGCCCAGACCCTAGAGGATCGTAAGCACCAGCGGAGGGAAGATAGGGAGAAGGCTAGGGGCCGGCATAAGAGGGAGAGATTTGTAAGGTATTCTGATGACTTCAGAGGCAGCGTCAGGCTTCAGCCTTCAAGGAGTTCAGCGCCATCTGTAGCTAGTGCTCCTCCATAATTTTAGAGGCTCCGATATGATCAATCCTATTCTTTTCCAAGTCATAGTTCACAGGCATCTATCTCGCAATATCACAAGGATACTAGTCAGATGAGACCCCCAGCACCACGTTGTGATCAGTGCCGCAAAGCCCACATTGGACTGTGCAGTCGAGGTTTTGATGCATGCTATTCGTGCGGATATCCTGGCCATTTGATACAGGATTGTCCTAACAGGGGGTGATGGTATGGCTCAGCCGAGTGGATCTGTGTCTGTTCTTCGTCATCAGGTCAACCTCCAACACGAGGTTTTCAGTAGTCGATAGGCCACGGTAGAAGTGGAGGTGCAGTTTTGAGTTCGAGTGGTGATCAAAATTGAATCTATGCTCTAGTAGGTCGACAGGAGCTCGAGTCATCTCCAGATGTTGTTACAATATATGGTATGTGTTTTCTTATGATGTATATGCACGGATTGATCTAAGATGTACATTATCATATGTTACACTCTTTGTGCCTAATTAGTTTGGCATTGAACATGAATTGATAAGTAAACCCATTGCGGTATCTTCTTCGATAGGAGATTCTCTGATAGCTAGAAAGGTATATAAAGGTTGCACTGTTATGATTAATAGTCGTCAAACCTCGACAAATTTATTTGAGATAGAAATGGTTTATTTTGAGGCAAGGAAAATTTATTTGGGAATGGGCTGGTTGGCCTCATGCTATGCAAATGTTGACTGTCGTACGAAGATGGTTAGGTTTCAATTTCCAGGTGAACCCGTCATTTAATGGAAGGGTAACTTTTCTACACCAAAAGGTAGGTTTATTTCCTATCTCAAGGCAAGGAAAATGATCTCAAAATGTTACATTTATCATCTCGTCCGCGTTAGGGATACAGAGATGAAGCCGCCTACTCTACATTCAATCCCCGTGGTTAATGAATTTCCAGATGTTTTCCCAGATGAACTCCCATGCCTTCCTCCTGAAAGGGAGATTGAGTTTAGAATTGATGTGTTTCCTAACACTCAACCGATATCTATCGATCCATATAGAATGGCTCTGTCAGAGTTGCGAGAGTTGAAGGCGCAGTTAAAGGACTTGTTGGATAAGGGTTGTAAAAAAGTAAATAGACCTTTTTACCTTTTTAGGTTAAGTTTGGTGTATTAGATAGCAACTAAGCTCGCGAATTCAAAGTTTTAGCCTATTTTGAGCAATTTCATCTTGTATTAACGTGGATTTGAGTAGTTTAACATCATAGTTAATAAATATATCAATTTTATCTTCTATTTCTTGACTTTCTATTTCTACTATGCCTAGCTAAACCCATTAGCTAGGATTGTGGCTTAACCCTAGCGTGGGTAATTTATGGGTGTGAATATTTAGTGCATGAATGATGTTGGGTATTTTTTATTTGGGTTAGTTTTATGTTTTCATTAAAATTTGGTGGTTGCTAACACTAAGTCTAGCTTAGTGGGTCTTGACTCTTCTTGAGAAAGAGAGTCTATGACCCCAAGATTAATTCCAACAAGGAATTGGGATGGACCCATGAGAATAGTAGTCCCAATTAACAGGTTAAACCTCGAGAGAGTAATTATCCAACTTGAACCCTAAGTTGCTTGGGCAAAGCAGCCTACCCAGTTGGTCTCGAGCAAGTCAATTGAGTGAAATCACTCTCTCTTCCAAGAGGTGTGAGAGTGGGTGCCAAAGTACAATGGTTATAGAACGAGTCCCATAATCATCATTCTTGTATTAGGAATCTCTACCCGTTAGTTGACCACCTAGGTACATGCCACGACCCGAGTGCTTTTCTCTATATTTCATACAACTTAGAATCAATATCTTAGCATAACTTAGCATTTACCTTGTAGTTGATAAATTGTAGTTTATAATCAAAAGAAAACCAAAAATGTTAGAAGATCAATTAGGAGCTAAAAAATAGTCCTAGACCATTCAAACACTCAACTCCAAATTGAAGCTCCTTGTGGAAAATTGACACCGATACCACTATTGGGTAAAAGAATTAGATCTTGCTCTTCCTTAGGTTGAGTCCACTGCGATCACTCAACTAAAATATCAACACTTAAAATTTTTAACTTATCATTAAGGGCCAGATTTAATTAGGTCATAAACACCACATGTTCAGATAATGGATATAAGCACAATATCTTCCCCTTTTGTCATCATCGAAAAGTTGCATAAATAATCTGAATAGCAGATAACTAATTAGTACTCGTGGCCACTGGAGCAACTGCAACTGAAAATATTCTTTTAGTTAATCAAAAACCAACTTATCAAAATGAACTATTAAAATAAGAATTAACAAAAAGAAGAGAGCTGCATATATTCATTTAACAGCGATGCTTCTACATAGCAGTCCACAAGAAGAAAAACAAAAACTACCAACCATGAGCAAAAAAAAAAAACAGAACAGATAAAAGTCCCTTATCTGGGTCACTGAGGGTTTTTAAGGCTGGTTCACTATAGGACAAGGAAACCTAAGTCTTTGAGTAGCTAGAGGGTTCGGTTTATAGCAGATTTGGCATTTGCTTGAGCATCCCTTCATTCTTCTATTTTCTTTTACAAGTTCAACTATCAACCTATTCCTTTCTTCCTCCAATTCAACAACTCGAGTTTGAAGCCTTGCAATCTCAGCATCTTTTGTCCCAACCTCCTGAACTAAGGCTCTGACCTTTCTATTCATAGGAGTCTTCACTGATGAACCAGGTTCAACTAGGCCTACACTAACCAGATAATCACAGGCTTGGAGGGTCTGATGCCAAAGTGCTCTTTGCTGGAAGCATTTTCCCATTTCCTCAGGGGAACTTTCAGCTTGGCCAGCACATCAGTCAGAATAAATCCATAAGGAATGGGATGAGCCTTTGAGCCAATTAGCACCTTGTCTAGCAGTTTCACAATAAAAGCAGGCCAGTTAATCTGCTTTCCTTCCACCAAGCACTGCATGAGGACTAGGTCCATATAGTTTTTTGTATGCCTCCTCTCCTTTCTAGGCAGTAGGCATTTGTTCAGAAATTCAAAGAGCACTTTATGCTCTAGACTCATTTCACTCTGTTGTACAGTCCTTTCTATAGGCACCTCCTCATCATCTTGGGTGTCACAAAAGTTCCTAGTGATTAGAACATCTGTAGGCAATCCATCCAGACAAGTCCATCTTTGCCTTGTATAATCATCATATCCCTCACTAGAAATATCCAAAAATTTGCCCATCTTGAGTGCATCAAACTTCACCTTCACCCCCTTCACTATGCTACTTACCAGTCCATTTCTCACAGTTCCATTGGCCATGAATTCATTAAGCTCATTTCTGGCCAATCTATTATCCATATGAAGGACCATGTCCTTCCATCCGTGTGCCTCCAATGCAGTCAACAATTTCATCATGCCTTGCTCCTCCAAGTCTTTGAACAACCCTCCCTTCAGAATTTTTCTCTTGCCAAACATGGCATACCTATCTTTTTCATGTTCAGACTCACCTTCTCCTTCTTCTCCACTCCACTCATCATCCTCTTCTTTAGTTATCTTGAGTTGTTTACCCTTTTAGCTGACTTAGTTCTCTTGGCTATAGGGGCTTCAGCAGATACATATTTGGAGGGCTTCCTGGTAGAAGAATTAGTTCCTTTTGATTAGGCAGTGGCAACTTCCACAGTAGTACCCCTATCTTGATGGACCAGTTCCATCTCTTCCTCCTCCTCTTCAACAACAGCCTCAGAACTTTCACCTAGTTTGCTTTCCCATTTCCTTTCCTCTTTTCTTACTCTACTCTAGAGCTTTCTGCAATTCTGGTTCACTCTCCCTAACTCTACTTCTTGTGGTTCTAATCCTAGGAGCAGACTTGGGTTATGAGGTTTTACATTTCTTGGTTGGTTTCGATGCATCAGGGGTCTTTTATGAGGAAGCCTTGCATTTCTTTAGGTCATAACTAGCCCCTACTCTCTTCAGCATATCCACCAAAGTTTCTTCTGCAGATGAACCAGGTTCATCAGGTTGTCCACTAAAGTTAACTAATCCCTCTGCAGCTTCTCCTGACACACTTCCCCCTGATTTCAAGCCTTCATCTTCCCCACTACCATATATAGCTAACACCTCCTTCTTCTTTTTCTTTTTCATTTTACCAGACACAGCCCACTCAACATCCTTAGCAGCCCCTATCAGAACAAACCTATTTTCCTCCCTCTGAACTACATCAGAAAATAAAAAACATGTATTTACCTCTCCTTGGATTTCTTGAGCTTTGGCATTTTTAGAAGACCCAGGTTCATCTCTTTTACTGGCAGATATATATTGATCGGACTCAGAACTAGAGTCAGTTTCTTTGGCTGGGACTTCTCTTCTTTGACTGACCTGTAATATTTCATTAAAAGTCGTCCTCAGAGAAACAGTAGCTACAGTTTTTCTTGCTAACATTTTCTGGCGACGGAATGTAGGTTTTGGGTTTCTATGGGAGGTGAGGAGATGAAGTGGTGTTGGGTGAGACGGGTGGTGGAGTTCCATGGTTGTCTTGGGGATTGGTCATGGTAAGGAATTTATTGAATTCTTTGGAAAATTTTCCGAGAATTTTGGAGCAGAATCATGACGATCAGAAGTATTGAGAATAGAATGACGGTTGTAACTGATTTGTGGGGTTTTAAAGAGGAGTCATAATTAGATCAGTAAAGGCAGCTTTTTCAGTGGTCTATTAGAAGTCTAATCAATTGAGAGTTCTATTATCCTTTGTGATTAATGAGGATCGCGAATATTTAGGGAAGAGTTCTGCTATATTTAGACTTCTAGTTTCAATGAAACTAATTCAATTTGCCCAACGAATAGAATTTTTTGGATGTTTGGTGTATATATGACTCTTGCTCATAATTGGTAATTTAATTTTCTAATTCTGCAAAGTATAGAAACATACATGAACATTTTTATGACCATATATTGATGAACCAGGTCCTTCAAGTGAAACTTATCTTGATTATGCCTCAAATGTCAGAATAGAAAACTTTGTAATAGATCAATTAGTTATATAAACACATTTTAGAAGAGTATACTAGTTAAATCATGATACCGAGTAAGAATTAATCAAGATATTTACATGAACTAAGAACTCCTAACAAAAAAAATTTATTTCTTTCATTCTTTTTTCATTTTTTTCATTTTTTATTGTGCAATTTGAACTCGACCTTTTAGGTGATCTTAATTATCCCTAATTCCAACCTGTTCCTTTCAAAGTTTTCTCTACTTAGTGCCTTAGTGAAGATATCATATGATTACTTGTCAGTGCCACAAAATTCTATGGAGATTAGCCCTTTCTCATAGTTATCTCTTAAGAAGCAGTGTATATCATCTATGTGCTTGGTCTTTTTATGATGAACATGGTTCTTTGTCATACTTATAGCACTAGTGTTATCATAAAATATTGGTATGCATCCTGTAGGAAATCATTCTATCCATGATATGTGTGCTTTGGTTGTATTAGCATGATTTCCAGGTATAGGTTTTGATGAATGACAAACAATGAAGTCAAGTGTCAAAGAACGTTATATATGACAAACAATCAAGATTGAATGCCGAGAAGCATATTGATGAAGGGATTGCATGGAAAAGCCAAGACGAGCTCAAAAGTTCAAGACCGAAGACCCAAGGCGTAGGTCGTTAGGTAGAACTAATGTATGAGCAACGTTTAAGTTATCTCGTCTTTTGGCCAACATAGGTCATCATAAATATGCATAAAATCACTTTATCAAATCATAAATATCATAAACATTTTCATATACTTCAAACAAAATGATTTTTAACGTTTTCATTTTAACCAAAATGGTTTTTGAAGTAAGTTTTCAATTCTGGACAGAACAGCCAGATAATCGATTATCCTTAAGCTGATAATCGATTATGTTGGGCTTCCAGCCAAAACTGGAAATTCCAGCATGGCTGCATAATCGATTATCACATAAGGGATAATCGATTATCTGTTATTTTCCAGCTTAAACTGGAAATTCCAGAGAAGGCAAATAATCGATTATCACATAAGGGATAATCGATTATTCACTGACCGTTGCCTTCCCAATGTTCAGTTGTATGAACGTTGAGAAGATAATCGATTATGTAAAGTAGATAATCGATTATCTTGGCATAAAATCAGCATTATTGATTGCCTGTTAAGCAACGGACATACAACCTCTACCACCTATAAATAGAGGTCTTTTGGACTCATTTCATATGAACAATATCTCTCATTATTCTTGAACATATTGATAACATTTATACATCATATTTAGAGCTTTTGTTGAGCCATTTGAGAGACAACTATGTGTTGTTCATAGAGCTTATATTGTATCTCTTTATCTACTCTTCTTAGAGAGTTCTTGTTGTGAAAGAGAAAGGTTCTTGAGAAGACCATACCTTCTCATTGAGCGTTGGGTTTGCTATGTACCTTCAATCATAGTGTGTGATGTCTTGTGGTGCGGTATCCACGAGCAAGGTGAAGTCTTGAGGTGAGGTATCCTCGAGCAAGTTGAAGTTTTGTAGAGCGTACATCTACGAGCAAGTGTAACGGTTTGTTAGGCACCCGTAAGCTTAACGGAGTTAGTGTAAACTCGAGAGAGTCTCTCGGGAGACTGGACTAACCACACATTGTGGTGAACCAGTACGAATTCGGTGTGTCCTCTCCTTACTCTTTTAATTACTGCACTTACTTTACTCCTGCAATTTTAATTCCGCAAAATTTATTGACATTCTCGTGCCTCACTATTCACCCCCCCTCTAGTGACGGGCATAAATCCTAACAGTTGTACCAGAGCCTAACTCTCTAAAAGCCTTAACCGGTTGAGAGAACGTTCCATATATTTGTTGAGAATGTTGTACGCAGGACTGATGAGCGAAGGACACTCCACCAATAGGCCTCCACTATTTGACGGAACAAATTACACATATTGGAAAGAGCGGATGAGAATTTTCATCCAATCAAATAACTTTCGCTTATGGCAAATCATCAAGAACGGTGAACAAATGCCGACAAAGAAAGTTGGGGAAACCACGGTTCCAAATGAGGAAGATGAATATAATGCTGAGGACATCAAGAAGGTTGAAAATAACGCAAAGGCCGTCAATTTGTTATATTGTGCGGTGAATCCGGATGACTATCGGAAGATTTCTTGCTGCACAACCGCCAAGGAGATGTGGGATAAGCTTGAAATCACTTATGAAGGTACGCCTCAAGTCCGAGAATCGAAAGTTGATTTTCTAACACATGAATATGAACTCTTTAGAATGAGGGAGAATGAAAGCATCGATATTATGTTCGATCGGTTCCCAATGATCATCAACAATCTCCATGCTCTCGGGAAAGTATACTCGAACAAAGATCTTGTTCGAAAAATCTTGAGGAGTCTCACTCCCGAATGGTGTTCCAAAGCCAATGCCATCCAAGAGTCGATAGGAATCACGGACGTCACAATTGATGGACTAAGAGGTAACCTCAAAACTTATGAAAGCACAATTCTTAAACCTTCATTTGGAGATGAGAAAAGTCCAGGTATTGCCTTCAAAGCGTCATCTTCTAAAAGAGTAGAAGTAAGTGATTCGGAAAGCGATGATGATACTATTTCCAACGATTTAATTGAAAAGTTTTATAAGTTTATGAAGAAGGAAATAAAGAAGGAAGAACCTAGTCCTTCATGCCATAATTGTGGAAAACTTGGCCACACCAAGTCACATTGTCCAAAACCCAAGGACAAGAAGAAGAAGAAACACCAAAGGCGCGTGACATGGGATTCGGACAGCTCGGGTGATGAAACTGCCGCCCTATGCCTCATGGCCAACGAGGAAGAAGAGGTAAGTACTCCTAACTCTTACTCTTATGAAGAATTACAAGAAGCTTTTCAAGAATTATATGATGAATTGAAAAAGTCTTCAAAAATCTCCAAAGAGGCCAAGGCTAAAATTAAAGTTTTAGAAGAGAAAAATAAATTTTTGGAAAATGACAATATTGATCTTAGAAATAAAATTAAGGAGATGCATGAAGATTCTTCAATTGATCAAAATTCTAATTGTTCATCTTGTGATTCTTTGAAATTAGAAAACATAGAACTTAGGAACACACTAGAAAAACGTAGTATAGACAATCCTAAAATAGTTGAAGAAATTAAAAAGAAAAGGCCCAGGAAAAATAAAAGGCATAAGAATCATGTTAGAAATTGCGATGCTCAACCTAGAAATAATTCTAGGATTTTTGTAAATGAGTCTAGAATTAATCATTTTAGACCACCTAGAAATGATTCTAGGAATTTTATTAATGAGTCTAGAATTAATCATTTTAGACCGCCTAGAAATGACTCTAGGAATTTCAACGCTTCTAGGAATAACGACTTTAGATCACCTAGAATGTTTTTGGCTCAACCAAGACATATGCACAACCTGAATGTTATATGTCATTATTGCAACCGGGTAGGACACATAGCACCCGTCTGTTTTGTAAAACATAGGGATTTATCTTTTAGCTATGATTATTATTTGCCTAACCCCCAAAGACCCAAAAGTGTTTGGGTACCTAAAACCTATTTTAGGTACGTTTGCAGGTGTGCTTGAAGACTACAATATCGTAGTAGATGCACCAAGCACGAAACCTTATTGCATCGAGGGGGAATTTCGGTTAGTTATCATATTTTTTATAAAACGTAATAGCTGATATGTGTTAACGATTGATATGTCTTTGTTAACAATTGGTATCAATTATTTTTGTTGATTCATGTTTTGATAGCTTTTATTTTGAATAACAATTGGTATCAATTATTTTTGTTAAAAATAATGATGAGTATTACTTTTGGTTTGAATAACAGTTGGTATAGTATTGAAAAATAAATTATTCATGTTTTTAATACAACTATTGGTTTGTCAAAAATTAACAGTTGATATGTTGTTAAGTAATATGATTTGCTAAAAATAACCGTTATTATGGTTGTTATGTTTTTGCTAACATTTGGTATCATTTTATGTTGGTATGATTTTTTTTGAAAATCGTCATCATGTATACTCCTCATTGTATTTCCTATCTTATGTTTGACACTAACAGTTGGTATTCCCAAAAGGAGGGAAGTGTCAAAAGGGGAAAGTAGCCTGTGTATACTCTCTTTTTGCTAATGCCAAAAGGGGGAAGAAATTAGGCGATATGCATCTAATAAGGGGGAATGTCTTCACCTTCTAGTATGCTTTAATTGAGGGGGAATACTCAATTAAGGGGGAATGTTTTGCATAACTTCTATGTTGAGATATAGCATGAACTTAGGGGGAATCCGAGATGCATATCTCTTAATGTTTGTCATTATCAAAAAGGGGGAAATTCTAGGAAATCATTCTATCCATGATATGTGTGCTTTGGTTGTATTAGCATGATTTCCAGGTATAGGTTTTGATGAATGACAAACAATGAAGTCAAGTGTCAAAGAACGTTATATATGACAAACAATCAAGATTGAATGCCGAGAAGCATATTGATGAAGGGATTGCATGGAAAAGCCAAGACGAGCTCAAAAGTTCAAGACCGAAGACCCAAGGCGTAGGTCGTTAAGTAGAACCAATGTAAGAGCAACGTTTAAGTTATCTCGTCTTTTGGCTCAACATAGGTCATCATAAATATGCATAAAATCACTTTATCAAATCATAAATATCATAAACATTTTCATATACTTCAAACAAAATGATTTTTAACGTTTTCATTTTAACCAAAATGGTTTTGAAGTAAGTTTTCAATTCTGGACAGAACAGCCCGATAATCGATTATCCTTAAGCTGATAATCGATTATGTTGGGCTTCCAGCCAAAACTGGAAATTCCAGCATGGCTGCATAATCGATTATCACATAAGGGATAATCGATTATATGTTTTTTTCTAGCTTAAACTGGAAATTCCAGAGAAGGCAAATAATCGATTATCACATAAGGGATAATCGATTATTCACTGACCGTTGCCTTCCAACGTTTAGTTTTATGAACGTTGAGAAGATAATCGATTATGTAAAGTAGATAATCGATTATCTTGGCATAAAATCAGCATTATTGATTGCCTATTAAGCAACGGACATACAACCTCTACCACCTATAAATAGAGGTCTTTTGGACTCATTTCATATGAACAATATCTCTCATTATTCTTTAACATATTGATAACATTTATACATCATATTTAGAGCTTTTGTTGAGCCATTTGAGAGACAACTTTGTGTTGTTCATAGAGCTTATATTGTATCTCTTTATCTACTCTTCTTAGAGAGTTCTTGTTGTAAAAGTGAAAGGTTCTTGAGAAGACCATACCTTCTCATTGAGCGTTGGGTTTGCTAAGTACCTTCAATCTTAGTGTGTGAAGTCTTGTGGTGCGGTATCCACGAGCAAGGTGAAGTCTTGAGGTGAGGTATCATCGAGCAAGTTGAAGTCTTGTAGAGCGTACATCTACGAGCAAGTGTAACGGTTTGTTAGGCACCTGTAAGCTTAACGGAGTTAGTGTAAACTCGAGAGAGTCTCTCGGGAGACTGGACTAACCACACGTTGTGGTGAACCAGTACAAATTCGGTGTGTCCTCTCCTTACTCTTTTAATTACTGCACATACTTTACTCCTGCAATTTTAATTCCGCAAAATTTATCGACATTCTCGTGCCTCACTATTCACCCCCCCTCTAGTGATGGGCATAAATCCTAACACATCCCACTTCTATTCCGAAATCTACCAGTTGTTGCTTATTCCACAGCAATTGAGCACAACATGAAGCAGCATCAACATATTCAGCTTAAGCAGTAGAGAGCTACTGAATTCTGCTTTTTGGTAGCCCATGATACAAGACAAGAACCTAGGAAGTGTGTCATACCTGAGTTGCTCTTCCTATCCACTAGGAAACCTGCGTAATCAGCTGTCCAATTAAATCATAATTACTACCTTTGGAATACCAAAGACACAAAATAAGTGGTGCCTTTCAAATATCTCAATATCCTAATAACAACTATCAAGCGTGACTCCTTTGGATTCGCCTGAAAACTAGCACAAATCCCTGCACTGAAAACAATGTCAGCTCTGCTGGCAGTATGATATATAAGTGAACCAATCATACCCCTATGCAAATTCTGATTAATGGAAGAACCGGGTCCATCGATATCTAATTTAGTGGATGTGGGAATAGGAGTATCTATTTCTTTGGATTTTTCCATTTTAAACTTTTTGATTAGTTCCTTTGTGTACTTCTGCTGATGTATCACAGTTCCATTTGGACTTTGTTTGATTTGCAATCCTAGGAAGAAATTGAGTGCACCCATCATACTCATTTCAAACTCACTTTCCATTAGTTTTGTAAAGTCCTTGCTCAACCTATCTGTAGTGGTCCCAAATATTATGTCATCAAAATATATTTGTACAACAAGAAGATCTTTACCTTTTTCCCTTAGGAATAGAGTGCTGTCAATTTTACCTCTTTTGTACCCATGCTCCAGTAGGAATTTTGAAAAAATTTCATACCAACTCTAGGGGACTGTTTGAGACCATATAGAGCTTTATCTAGCTTGTACACATGTTCAAGACACTCATTGCTTTCAAATCCAGGAGGTTGTTTAACAAACATGTTTTCCTTGAGGTAGCCATTTAGGAAGGCACTTTTGACATCGATCTGATGAAGAGTGAATTCCATATGTGTTGCAAAGGCTTTATGAGAAGTCTAATTGCTTCAAGTCTAGAAACTGGAGCAAAAGTCTCATCATAGTCAATACCTTCCTCTTGACTGTAACTGTGAACCACCAACCTTGCCTTGTTTCTTGTAACTATTCAATCTTCATCTAGTTTTTTCCTGAAGACCCATTTTGTTCTAATGACTGATTGTCCTTGGGTCTTGGAACCAAGTGACATACATCACTTTTCTCAAATTGATTTAGTTCATCCTGCATAGCATTGACCCAATCTGCATCCTGCAAAGGCTCGGCAACATTTTTGGGTTCAATGATGGATAGAAAGGCATTAAATTCACACAGGTTCTTCAGTTGAGATCTAGTTTTGACACCAAATATTGGATCATTGAGGATGTTATCAACGGGATGAGAACTCAGGTACTTGTAAGATTTCCCCACCAGATGGTCCCTGCTAGATGTTTCTTTATTGTTGAGTTGTAGAGGAACATGTTCAGACACAGGTTCCTTTAGATAATTTTGTTCAGTTTCTCTTAGATTGGTTCCCCCTGTAAGGTTGCCCTGAGTGGAAGGGCCTGTTCCATCACATGTTCCTTCTTTTAATGACATTTTGACTTGTGTTTTTGCTTAAGTCAATTCTCTCACCAGTCCGATGGCTTTATCCTCATGTTCATGCCTCTCAAACAGAATGTTAGATTCATCAAATACAACATGTACACTTTATTCTACACACAGATTTCTTTTATGAAATACTTTATATGCTTTGTTATGTGAAGAATATCCCAAGAACACTCCCTCATCACTTCTAGGATCAAACTTACCTAGGGAGTATTTGCCATTATTGTGCACATAGCTCTTGCCACCAAAAGCCCTACGATGGGATATGTTTGATTTTCTCCCTTTAAGTAACTCATAGGGAGTTTTGTCTACAGAAGGTCTAGTCATGAATCTATTGATTATATAATATGTAATGTTTATAGCCTCTGTCCATAAGCTGTAAGGTAGTTTACTGGAAAGAGTCATGGTCCTTGCCATATCCTCAAGGGTCATGTTCTTCCTTTCAACTACCCCATTTTGCTGAGGGGTCCTAGTAGCAGAGAAATTATGATATATTCCATTTTCATCACAAAATTCACCAATATTTGCATTTTCAAATTATGTTTCATGATTAGACCTAATGGATGCAAGTTGATTTCCTAACTGTTTATGGGTTATTCTGACAAAAGCAGTGAACATTTCAAATAATTCATCTTTAGATGTTAGAAACAATACCCAGGTAAATCTAGAATAATCATCAACAAGCACCATTATATATCTTTTACCACATGTGCTCATGGTTCTCATTGGACCACATAGATCCATATGAACCAGTTCCAACGTCTTGGACGTACTTACCATTTTCTTGGGTTCGAGGGGTGACCTTACCTGCTTCCCCCTTGGACATGAATCACAAACGTGTCTTCTTTAAACTTGATATTAGGTAACCTTATCACCAAGTCTTTGGAGACTAATTTGTTCAATTGATTTAGACTGGCATAACAAAGTATTTTGTGCCAAATGAGAGGATCATTAATTAAAATACTTAGGCAAGTGAGTTCATTTTCAGAGAGAGTTGAAAAATCTATAATGTAAATATTTTTAAGTCTCTTTCCATGCAAAAACAATCCTGTCAGTAGTAAGGCTAATCACAAATCATTTTTTGGAAGTGAAAGCCACAAGATTACCTCTGTCACATAGCTGTGACATACTTATAAGGCTATATTTCAAGCCATCTATCAAATTGGAATTCTCAATAGAATGAGAGTCTATATTTCCTACATTTCCAACTCTAATGATATCACCTTTCTTTCCATTTCCAAAGGAGACATTACCTCCTTTTAGGTTCTCAAGTGGAAGGAACTGGTCCGTATTCCCACTCATACATTTTGAGCAGCCACTATCCATGTACCATATTTGGCTACTCCCCTTCCCTTGGACCTGCAAAATGAAATCATGGGTTAGTCTTAGGAACATAAACTAGTTTGGGTCCCTTTATATAGGCAAAAGGATGAATTAGATTCTTATTTGCTCAACAAGGCAGTTTGTGTTTTTCTTGAACAAAGGCTTTATTCTTTTGACTGGCCTTCTCTTTTCCATTGCATTCATTTTTGTAATGTCAATTATTACCACAATGTGTGCAGATCTTATTTTCAAGAACAGTGAGGTACTTAGTTTTGGGATCCCATTTTGGAGCTTGTGTCCCAAATCCAACTCCTCTCTTATTGCTGTTGTGATGTTCTTGCATCCCGGAGAGTGCATCGGAAGGCTTGTCCGTTTGCATGTTCTGTCTAGTTCATTCTTCACCTCTACTAATTCTTTTTTTATGACCTTAATCAATGCGTCTTTCTTATACAATTCATCTTTTATTTTTCCTAGATTTTCTTCTAGAGTGAGAAATGATTGCTCAGCCATTTTCTTTCTTGTCCCTAATTTCAGTTTAGTGTTTTCAGATCTAAGTTCCAAGACATTATTTTCAAGTTGAAGAACCTGGTTCTTCAATTCAGTATTTGTGTGCTCACTCCCATCAGCCCTAGACTCTAAATTTTTGCATTTTGGTTCTAGGATGACACATTCCCTAGACAGAACATTCTTCTCACTTTTTATTATTTCAGACTCATCAATGAAGTCCAATAATAGCTCAGCTAAACTTTCTTTAGATAAAAATATAATCTTTTCTTGAAGATGTCGGATACTTACCTCCTGTTCATCCTCTTATTCTCCGATGGCCATAAGAGCATTCTCATTTTCAGCTTCCTCTTCTGAGTCGTCATATGGAGTTTCTCCCCATGCAACAACCATGGCTTTATTCGAACCTTTGTTTTTTCTTGGTTGGACCCGTTACTTCTTCCTGTTTCTCGATTCAGCTCTTTCTTTGTTCCACTCAATCTCCCATTGAGGGCAGATCTTGATCATGTGGTCTATCTTACCACACTTGTAGCAACCATCATTTTTCTGTTTCTCAGAATCCCTAGGTTTGTTGAAGGTTGTTCCTCATGAAGGACCTTTTCCTCTCATAAGATACTTTTTTGAAATATCTGTTAATCATATCCATTTCATCATCTTCCAGATCTGATCCTTCTGAGATTCTGAGAGCCAAACGTCTTTCTTTTTTTGGAGCATCCATCTTCATAGTCTGCCTTCTTAATTCATAGGCAGCAATATTTCTAATCAGTTCTTCCAATTTTTGGGTAGCGGTATTCTTGGATTCCTAAATAGCTGTGATTTTGCTTTCCCAGGAAATTGGTAGAACTCTAGTTAAGATCTTCTCAACCTTGTCTTCTTCTAGAATAATCCTTCCAAGAGACTCAAGTTCATTTGTCAGTGTAGTGAACCTAGTTTACACCTCTTGGATGGTTTCTCCATCCTTCAAAGTGAAATTCTCTTATTGAGAATATATCAATTTTCCTCTTGATCTCTTCACTTGAGGTGTTCCCTCATGGGCCACTTGTAATGCGTCCTAAATTTCTTTGGCAGTGTTACATCTTTGAATCCTGTTGTGCTCATCTAGGCCAAGTCCATATACCAGCCATTTCTTTGCCTTTGCATTCTTTTTCCACTTCATTAAGTCTTCAGCAGTGCAATCAGCTCTTGTCATTGGAACATCTAGCCCTTCAGCAGTCTTCTTTGTTGTCACAAAAGGACCTCAATGATGATGTCCCAATGTTCGTAGTCTTCACCCATGATGTGGTATCTCATTGTATTCTTCCACCAAGAGTAGTAGAGACCATTGAAAAGTGGATGTCTAGTAGTGGATTATCCTTCCCAGTTACCAGGTGGTGCACTCATCTTGATCTTCCCTAAGGTGTTAACCTCTTCAAGAACGTGCTCTGATACCAATTGATGTTATAGACGTCAATATCACACAAGAGAGAGGGGTGATTTGTGTGGTGTCTAATCGCTTTAGAAGAACCAGGTTCTTCTAAGTATTCTAATACAGCAGTTTGCGGAATAATAAATACTGAAAGTGAAGTGCATATATTTTTACGTGAAAAACACCTGGCTTAAAAGGTGAAAAATCATGACCTACTACTCAGTAGGATTTTCCAAACTCTATTAAAATCACTAAGCAAAAACAGCATTTACAAAACTCTTTGTAAACCTTATGATTAACTCTAATCCTAGTGTGGCACACAGCCTCAATTTTTGCGTCACTTTCAAGTTAAATCTAACTTGAATACTCAAAGTAGCTAATACAATTGCTTTTAAATAAGCTAAAAGGTACAAGATGAAATACCTACTACTACTGCACTAGAATAAGAATAAACACAATGGAACTGGTTCTTCTATCTCGTTCAAGTAGCTTCAGCCGTGCACACTTATGTCTCATATATATATATTTCTTGCAAAACAGACTTGCTCTTTTGTTCTCAATTATGCTTTACTTTTGCGTATGTGCATTACCTGTAAAAGAGAACAACTTTGTTATTTAATAGATTAACAGTTAAAGTTTGATTGAGACTCCAATGCTTATCCTTAGTTGATTTGAGTCCTTAACCAATACAAACTCCAAACCTTATCCTAGCTTGATATTGTTTTCTTTTTTCATAAGGAGAGTGTCCTCCTTATCCCAAATGCAACCTTTTCGATCAGTTCAGAAGGTACTTGTTGCATGATCTTCGATGCATATCTTCCTTACGTGCCTCCTACGTGCAATAGTATTAACAATTATGTCTTCAGGGATGGACCAGGTCCATCCCTGAGTTCATTTGTCAATCTTCTAAACTTCAACTGAACTTGCGCCAACAGTTGTATCTGTGGTTATGGGGTGTACTGTAGAGGTGCGGGATTTTGAGCGTTTGGAAAGTTGGCATCAGGAGCGTTAAGAGAGAATGATAAGTTTTGCAAGTTCGGAACCAGATCCAGTACTTCTCAGAACTTCATTAATTTCTACTCAAGTTGGGCAGCAGTTTATAGGAATCGGGGTACCCTGTGGAATCTCAGTTCTTTCAATTTCCTTTCTGGAGCTTGAATATCCCATTCTACCTTTATTCTTGTTTCCGATAGGACTTGGAAGAGGAGGAGGTAGGGGACTCTTGGATCTTGTAGAGTATGATGATGGTGACGGAGTGCACGAACTAACCTTTGGGGAGGGGAATAAAAATAAAAGAAACAAAAAAGGTGATAAGTTAGTGCGAATTATGAGAAAAAAATATTCTTATATTTAAACACATTGTGCATGAATATAAGTCGTATCCTAATTTGGGTGCCTCGTTGTGACCGAGGTAGGCCTAGCGACAAATTGACTTTGGAGAACTTATAATGCTAAATGCCTCATCTTATTGATAGAAATAAAACTAATCCAAAATGATACTAAATAACAGAAAGTAAAATGTCACTAGTGACCATTGGCCTTATTACATGATTAAAGCAAAATAAACGACTCCCAACTACTTCGTCCCGGAAGGACCTTTCCCATATATGACATTTTTATCTCCCTCGAATAGTTTCACCAGCTCGCGCAGCTCTATCGACAGATAAGCTTGGGCCAGATGTCCGCCCGCATTTCCCTCAGCATTTTGAGAATCTTCAATCCTCTTAATGAACTTTCTTTCTAGCTCCATTAGACCTCCCTCCAAATACCCTAGTCGCTTATTGGCACTGATAACCATATCATTCCACTCGTTGATTAGCTTCTGATGGGCTTCTTGTATTTTCCGATGCTCACTTTCACACTCCTGAATTGTTTTGCGTAGTTGATTGTACGTAACCCGTGGTTCATCTTTCTCTTCGATCACCCTGAGTCCTTTAATGAATCCGGGCTAACCAAACCATTGTGATTATCTTCCAACCAACTTGAGTAGTGTGGCACACAACCGTCGTGATACCTGTCTGGCTCAATAGATTCTTTCCCCAAAATCATCTTGCAACGCCACATGTGCCGAGCTTGGCACTTGTGAGGGTTATAATCGACCTGGAAGTCGGCTCTGAATTGTGTCACACCTCCTTTTTACCGCATGGAATATAGGGAGTTTTCCCAATTAAAGTGACATTAATCAAAATGGGATTATTTATTCAATTTCTGAGTCGCCACTACGAATTATTTTATGGTGTCCCAAGTCACTGGTTAACTTTAAATCCCAAATCAAGGAAATATGACTCTGTTTTAAAGTCTGCGAAGCTAGAAGATTGGAAAAGGAATTCTGTTAACCCCGGAGAGGGTGTTGGGCATTACCGGATTACGTGGTTCTAGCACGGTCGCTTAGTTATTATTACTTGGCTTAAATTGTTTGACTACTCATCTTTAAGACCTATGTGAATTTATCTTTTTACTGCTTTTAATCACTTGATTCGTTCGTAATTAAATAATTGAGTTATGCGTATGTATACTCTTTTCTTTTGGCGCGTCAAAAATTATGCCACGCGAATGTGTCCACAATTGATAACGCTTTATTCATTTTTTGTAAAAGGTTTGGTTGAAGTTGTGCTAATGCATTCCTCGAAAAACGTGTACACAATTATAGCCGTCTGATTAATTAAAACGTGTTTAAAGACATACTACAAAAATTTGTGATTTTTGTATAACTAAACCAGCGATCCCATTTATTTATATTTGAACAAATATTTGCTATCAGATCATGTACTAATTTCATGGGCGTGATAGCAGATGGCTTAAAATATTCAATCAAGAGAATATTGCACTTGTAGCATTACGAAAAATGCACAAAATGTTTGATATACAAAAATCTTGCCAAATCTCGAAAGCAAGTAAACTAAATTAGACCAAATTTGAGTTATAAATTTTGTTATGATATTTTATAAATTTTCTTGGACAGGTACCTATTTCAACGGCGAGGATCTCCGACAACTACCGTCCAAACTCTCATTCCGACTCACGGCAGGACGCAAAAGAGCCGCGCACTTTGCTCAGATTCAGGAGAACTCGGGCGCAGCAAAGCACACTTCCAGGTTTTTCCACCGGGAGTTGGTACCTCCCGCTCTCTTGCTTATTTTGTGCACATTCTTTACGTATTTTAACTAGCATTCCGAGTGTGGTCTATTCTGTTGTTATCTAGTTTGCTACATCTGCTTTTTTAGCTTTAGTGCGTGTGTGCCACTGGATAGTGGCCGCGGCGAGTGATGATATCGTAAGGTCATGTCCTCAGGAGGGGAGGGGTGGTAGCGGGGGTGTATAGGGGTGCAGGGGGTGGCATTTCGGGTAGGGCAGGAGGTAAGGGTGGGAAGAGGGCGGCGGTCGCCCATAGATTAAGGATTGGGTCTTGGAACATAGGCACTCTGACGGGTAAGTCCATCGAGTTAGCGAAGGTTCTCCAACAGAGAAGGGTTAACATAGCGTGCCTCCAGGAGACTAGGTGGAAAGGGACTAGGGCGCGGGACGCTGATGGGTTTAAGCTGCGGTACTCTGGGCTCGAGAGGGGTAAGAATGGAGTGGGCATCTTGGTTGATAGGGACCTAAGGGAGTCTGTGGTCGAGGTTAGGCGAGTGAACGATAGGTTAATGTCTATTAAGCTGGTTATTGGGGGTGGGGTCCTCAATGTTGTCAGTGCCTACGCGCCGCACGCAGGCTTAGCCGAGGAGGTTAAAAGCCGCTTTTGGGAGGACTTGGACGATCTGGTGGGGAGTATTCCCCAGTCGGAGAAGTTAGTTATTGGAGGGGACTTCAATGGTCATATTGGGGCTGAGGCTGGTGGCTACGATGAGGTGCACGGGGGCTTTGGCTTCGGGGCCAGGAACGGAGGAGGCACTTCGCTGCTTGATTTCGCCAGGGATTCCGAGCTCCTGATTGCAAACTCGTCATTCCGGAAGAGGGAGGAGCATTTGGTCACCTTCAAGAGTGCGGCGGCGAGGACTCAAATTGATTACATCCTCATCAGAAGGAGCGACAGGGGTTTGTGCAAGGATTGCAAGGTTATTCCGGGAGAGTCTCTTTCAACTCTTCATAGGCTCCTAGTGATGGATGTTGATCTCTGGGTGAAGAAGAGGAGGGGCGCCCGGGGTCAACCGAGGATTAGATGGGGAGCTTTGTCTAAGGAGAAAGCTCAGGAGTTGGAAAGGAGGTTAGTGGAGGGAGGAGCTTGGAGAAGTTATGGGGAAGCGGACGCTATGTGGTCAGCGACAGCAAACTTGGTTAGGGGGGTAGCACGGGACGTGCTCGGGGTTTCTAAGGGATATTCAGGTAGTCATCAGGGTGATTGGTGGTGGAACGAGGTAGTCAAAGGAAAAGTGGAGGTGAAGAAGGCGGCGTTCGCTAGGTTGGCAGGGAGCACAAGCGAGGAGGAGCGGAGAGTGAACAGGTTGTTCTACAGGGAGGCGAGAAGAGAAGCTAAGATGGCAGTCACGGAAGCTAAAAACGCGGCGTTCGGTCGCATGTATGAGGAACTAGGGGAGAGAGGTGGGGATAAAAAGTTATTCCGGCTGGCTAAAGCAAGGGAAAGGAAAGCTCATGACCTAGACCAGGTCAGGTGTATCAAGGACGAGGATGGTAGAGTTCTGATGGGGGAATCGCAAATCAAACAGAGGTGGCAGGCGTACTTCCGGGAACTTCTTAGCGAGGAGGGGGATCGGAGCATAGAGCTAAGGGAGTTGGGGCATTCAGAGCGTCATAGAGACCTTGGGTACTGCAGGCGCATTAGGGTGGAGGAGGTCTTAGGGGCGTTGCGTAGGATGAGTAGGGTCGAGCAACCGGGCCTGACGAGATCCCGGTGGAGTTTTGGAAGTGCATGGGTAAACCTGGAGGGGAGTGGCTCTCTAGGCTATTCAACGTGATCTTCAAGACTAAAAGGATGCCGGATGAGTGGCGGTGGAGTACAGTGGTGCCCTTGTACAAGAACAAAGGGGACATCCAGTGCTGCAACAACTATAGGGGTATTAAACTAATGAGCCACACGATGAAGGTTTGGGAGAGGGTGATTGAGGCGCGAATGAGGGAGGCGACGAATGTATCTGGGAACCAGTTCGGTTTCATGCCGGGCCGCTCCACCACTGAGGCTATTCACCTAGTCAGGCGGCTGGCGGAACAATTCAGGGATAAGAAGAAGGACCTGCATATGGTGCTTATCGACTTGGAGAAGGCGTATGACAAGGTCCTGAGGGAGGTGCTATGGAGGTGCTTGGAGGAGAAGAGTGTGCCAGAAGCCTATATCAGAGTTATCAAGGACATGTACGATGGGGCTAAGACTAGGGTGAGGACGGTGGGTGGCGATTCAGACCATTTTTCTGTGGTAATGGGGCTCCATCAAGGATCGGCGCTGAGCCCCCTGTTGTTCGCCTTATTGATAGATGCTCTAACCCGTCATATCCAAGGGGATGTGCCTTGGTGTATGCTCTTTGCTGATGATATAATATTGATAGACGAGACGAGCGCCGGTGTTAGTGAAAGGTTAGAGGTTTGGAGACAGACCCTCGAGTCTAAAGGTTTCAGAATAAGCAGATCTAAGACAGAATATCTGGAGTGCAAGTTCAGCGACGAGCCGAGTGGGGTGGGCAGGGATGTGATGCTTGGTTCTCAGGCCATCGCCAAGAGGGACAGTGTCCGATATCTTGGGTCTGTGATTCAGGGGAACGGAGAGATTGACGGGGACGTCACCCATCGGATAGGAGCAGGGTGGTCGAAGTGGAGGCTTGCTTCTGGAGTCCTGTGTGACAAGAAAATCCCACACAAACTCAAGGGGAAATTCTACAGAGCCGTGGTTAGACCTGCGATGTTGTATGGGGCAGAGTGCTGGCCCGTGAAGAACTCCCATGTTCAGAGAATGAAGGTTGCTGAGATGAGGATGCTTAGGTGGATGTGTGGGCACACCAGGCTAGATAAGATTAAGAATGAAGTTATTCGACAGAAGGTAGAGGTGGCCCCAGTGGACGAGAAGATGCGGGAAGCGAGGCTGAGGTGGTTCGGGCATGTACGGAGGAGGGGTCCCGATGCCCCGGTGAGGAGCTGCGAGCGGCTGGAGATTGTTGGTGGTCGGCGGGGTAGAGAGAGGCCTAGGAAGCATTGGGGAGAGGTGATTAGGCAGGACATGACTAGTATGCAGGTTACCGAGGACTTGACCCTTGATAGGGGAGTCTGGAGGTCTAGAATCAGGGTTGCAGGCTAGGGGCTCTTAGAGTCCTTCGTTCGCCCCACCCGGGGTTGGGTGTGGGATAGTAGGGTTACCCGTAGATGACTAGTGTTTTAGCATAGGTCCCCTCTTGGTTGGTAATATGATAGTTGTCGCTTGTTATTGTTGCATGCGACGGTATTTATGTTTCTTATGTTTACATAATCATTTACGTTATTTCTGCAGGATTACTTATGCTTTGTTTTGTTATTGTGTTTTGTCTTGTCTTGGTTCCTAACTTTATCTTTGTTTTCCAATGCAGCTTTTCATTCTGTCCTATGCGCCGAGGGTCGCTTGGAAGCAGCCTCTCTGCCCTTTTGGGTAGGGGTAAGGCTGTCTACATATTACCTTCCCCAGACCCCACCTGGTGGGAGTATACTGGGTAGTTGTTGTTGTTGTTGTTAATAATAAAACCTTTTCAAAGCTTCAATTTTACCCAACAATAGAAAATGAATTAACTTTAGTATCAAAAATAAGAAAGTGATTACGAGTACTTTAGCCCACAATGACTCATACTAGAAACTTTTGTTATACAATGACTAAAAAATATTGAATCAAGTCTTCATTATCTTAAAATTATATAATTAACAAAAAAAACCTCCCAAACTCAGTTATCATTTTAAACCAAAATAGTAAAACACATAACGTATGTTTAATAAAGTAACACCAATAGCATCAAACGACATAGAACTATAATTCAAACACATATCTGCATTACTCGAGCCCTAAGCGAATCCATCGGAAGAGGATAAAAAAAATAAATTAAAAATAACACACATACCAACATGAAAGCAACCATATGGAGAGTTAATAAATTCTTATACCATTTTAAATTAAACTCATATCTTAATAGCTCCTCTAAGGCTTCAATTCATTCTTGATGAGACTAAAATATAGATGATGGTTGTAGATATGAACCTGAATCTGGAAAGCTCTTGATTAATTGAGCAACGAGAATTTGAACTAAACCGCGACCAAGAACAGGGACCTCGAACGTGAACCGAATCACCAATTAAACGGAAAGCTTGAATCGGAGGAACTCGGAACTCGCCAAAAATATGGCAAACCAACGCACAAATTTGAAGGAAAAGAGAAGACCTATGAACCCTCCAAAGCAGTTGATGCCGATATGATTTCGAACCAAAACTAAATTGTTTATGTTTGTTACCTTCTTTTTTTTGTACGATTCGCTTCCCCCTTTTCTCCGGTTGTTTCCTCATATATATATATAGATGTGCGGAGGAAGTTAGAGTTAGAGTTGGTATAAGAGAATGAGGTTGAGGAGATCATAATGAGTAGCTAAAAGTTTTCTTTTTGAATCTTTCAAGTTTTGTCCCCTTCTTTTTGTTATATTAAATTGTACAATCACATTTTTAAATAATATTTGATAACAAACTTAATCACTTTAACGTGATCTTAGTTTGTTATTATTATTTTTTTTAAATAAAAATTTGATAACAAACTTAATCGCTTTAACGTGATTTTAGCTCATTTAGAATTTTTTTAGTCTTTTATTTTAAAAGAAAATTAAATTATGAAGATAATAAGAATAACCATTATTTCTTAAAATATAGGAAAACTAAATATTTACATGTACTTTAAATGATGCTAAGAAAAATTTTCTCTCTCTATATATATATATATAAATTTTGTACTCTAAGAATGAGAGTATTTTTATATTTTTAAATAAATAACAAGAATGATGAAAGTTTAAATATAAAAATAATATAAATTTGGATGTTGTCAAAAATTAGGTGTTTACAGCATACCCCTCTGCTTGGAAACATGAAGAGTTTTCAGGCAAAGAAAATGAACAAGGTGACTGATTTTTGACCTCACCATTATTTAAAGAAAAAAAAGACAAAAGAAAAGGATGTGACCGAGCCTTGGTTTTTGGCAGCCTACATATTCCGGTTTATAAGGGAATCATGTCACGTGTAGTTCAAGTAAAAGAAGAGTGACGGAGTATTCTTAGATGGTGAGTCGAGTGAAGTTCCGTCGAGGTTCCGATCCGCGGTCCTTATATTACATTAAAATGAAAAGAAAATTACATACTATTGAAATCTAATAGTTACAAAATTCCTATCTAAATGTCCTCTGGAATCTGCTATTGATTCTTGACTTGCTCATCCCGTTGACATTAGACAGGAACTTGATGCTCTTGATGCAATAGACTATGAAATATTCTTGCAGGCTTGATTTTTGATCCGATGATGGGAAGAAAGATCTTGATTATATGTCTCTGCATGTATTACGCCAAAACTGGTTGCGTTTGGTAATGAGATCAAGCGTTCCATTTTATCTAGAAAGAACTGAAATCTTATCTTTGCACATCAAATCCGTGCTTTGCAGAAAGACCTATAAGCCAACACAAACAAACAAAATAAACAAAAATTTTCTTCCCCAGTTTGCACTAGGAAAATTTTGTGAGTTATTGAAAACACATTAAACTATCATTGCTATTGCAGAATAAAGAATTGAAAAAGATATTTTTCTAAATTTTTTTGTTAAATAATAGGAAGTGTTATACCGTGTGTTAACAAGAAGGAGGGCAACAAGGAGATGTAGTACCCTCTGTTGACGATAAGATAAGGCTCTTGGCACTCTGAGATACAACTAAGGAATGACGTACCATTTGTTGAAAATAATGCAGCCAGGGGATGTAGTACCCTGTGTTAGCAATAAGATGAGGCTCGTGGCACTCTAAGATGCAACTAGGGGATGTAGTACCCTGTGTTAGCAATAAGATGAGGCTCGTGGCACTCTGAGATGTAACTAGGGGATGTCGTACCGTATGTTAAAAATAATACAGCCATGGGATGTAGTACCCTGTGTTAGCAATAAGATGAGGCTCGAGGCACTCTGAAATTCTACTTGGGGATGTCGTACCCTATGTAGAAAATAAGGCAGCCAGGGGATGTAGTACCATGTGTTGGCAATAAGATGAGGCTGGTGGCACTCTAAGATGCAACTACGGGATGTCGTACCCTGTATTTAAAAAAAAAGACAATTAGGGGATGTAGTACCCTGAATTGAAGATAGGGTGTTGATTCCCTATAATGAAACTAAAATAACATGCTTATGTGAATATTGGAAGGAAATCATAGGCTTGAGAACTTCACTTGGCGGTTTCGTCTTTCCATGAACTGTTTCACTAAGCGATTTTGCTTCTGTTCTAAAAAAAGAAAGATTCGTTAGTTTTAAAATGGTGGTCAGTTCGTGGCTTTGACTTCTTGGGCGACTTGACCTTGCATCCATTGCACTTGTCGCCCTGTCGATGATCATTCAAATTGCCGGGAGATTCTGACTTTATTTTCGAAAGATCTCTTTTTTTTCGACATCAACACCTGACTATTTGGTGCCTGTCACCATTCGTATATATGGTGCAAACAACTTTGTTCCCAAAACAACTTTTGATGTGTAACCTTTGTTGCCCTTGGACATTCTAAGTCCTTCAAACCCTTTTTATTGACAAGGAATATCAAAGTCGGCTTTATGGCTTTGCTTATACTATTTATTCCCAGAAACGTTTGCTTCATATAACGAGGAAACTGTAGCCAATGTTGTGGCCTTTTTCTTTGCTTTGCTTTGACAAAATTAAACTGAAAGGGACTAAAAAATAATAGTACGAAAGAAAAGAAGTAGGTGACTAATAAACAATACAACTTAATCAAGAAGCGTCCCTTTCAGGGGAAGAATAAGAAAGGACTTATCTAGAGGAATATGTTGACTTCAATGAACATTACATGCACTTTGGACTGGATGCCTGATCTATCTAAACCGTCTAATTGTCAAAATATGTTGTAAAATTCTCTTTGAAACTAAGTTCTTTAACCATGCTTGTGCCGGGATATAAGAGGACCTAAAATCGATCAACATTGCCCTTTGTGGGTTTTCACCAATTGACCTCTCTCATTTGCCTTTTTCTCAACTCACCATCACCTTATAGTGCCCCTGAGAGTTTTCACCAATAAGACTCTCTCATTTGTTTTTCTCAACTCGCCATCGCCTTGTAGAGTCCTTGAGGGTTTTACCAATAAGACTCTCTCATTTATTTATCTCAACTCGCCATCGCCTTATAGTGCCCTAGAGGGTTTTCACCAATAAGACTCTCTCATTTGTTTTTCTCCAATCGCCATTGCCTTATAGTGTACTGACTTAGCATTCTCAAAAGCTGATTAGAAGGTCTTAAAAAGGGAAGGTAAAAAGAACTACTCAACTGAAATACAAAATAAAAACATGCCCTTGTGTCTTTGAATATTGGAGAAATGTGGATTTTTGTTTGGTGTGATTGAACCTCAGAGAGAGACTGCCTACATATCCTTTCAAAATCAAGTCGAACGTATTTCAGGAAAACCTGATCTTGTTTTGATAATGATTTTTTTAAAGTACATTTGATTAGAGGTGACCAACGGGTGGGCCGGGCCGGGTCCGGGTCCAAATTTTATGACCCGTCCGGGTCCGGGCCGGGTTCAATTGGGGGCGGGTTGCAATTGGGCTGGGTTGATCCGGTCCGGGCCGGGCCGGGCCGGATTTATTTATTTATTTTTTTTTTGAATTACGTATAGTATAAATATTAAGTTATATTAATACTTTGTAATAATTGAATGAACACAACAAAAGATGGGGAAAAAATTGCACTTATTGCAAGTGCTACTTTATTTCTTAAATTCAAAATTTCAAACTGAAAAACTAAAATGTATCATAATTAGTTTACAATTTACATCAAATGGCTTGCATTGCAATAGCAAGTTCTTCCATATTAATATGAACCTCTGGACCTTCTTCTGGAGTGTTAAATTCGGATGGGTTTCCGTGCGTTAATATATCTCCAAGTTCTTCGTCTTCCGGGCTATCAAGATCTTCCTTTCCTTGATTTCTTCGTTCAGATCTTATCCAATCTCTTAGACACACTAAGACTTCCAAAGCATTGCTTCCCAATGAGTGCCGCGTGTCTCCAAGTTGTTGTCTTGCTTGGCTAAATGCACTCTCGGATGCAACAGTGGAAATTGGGACATTCAGGACATCCCGCGCCATAGCATAAAGAACGGGAAATTGCTTTGAATTTTCCTGCCACCAGCCTAACGGTGAAAATTCCTTGGTGCGAGGCTCCTTTTGCTTCTGCAAGTAAAATTGCAGTTCATCTATATTCCTACTACTACTTTGAGTGTTAGAAAAAGTTGAAAAAATATTAAAACTATCAAAGCCTTCATCATCATCTCCGACTACATTAGAAGTGCTACATTGCATAGTGGGATTTGCAGCAGTTGAAGCACGAGCATTATCACATTGAGTTGCATAATAAGTATATAGATATTGTAAATGTTCATTTAGTTGGTTCATAGATTCATACAAATTTGGGCTTTCAGTGGGCCCAATCTCCATATAATTGTATAAAGCATTCATTAATTGTTGACAATCAGACATTTTAATTGAAGGATTTAAAACTGCACCAATTAAGTAAACAGGAGGAATTGGAAAGAAATATTTTTTAAATTTTGCTTGCATACTTGCAACAGCATCCGTATATCTATCTTTCTTCTTAAATTCAAATAGTAGCAAAGAAATTTCAGCTATATGTACTAAAGCCACAGTAATAGTTGGGTAATATGCCCCAGAAAACACAACAGTAGCAGTATAAAATTTATGTAAAAATTTAATCACATCACTAATGACCTCCCAGGTATCACCGGTTAACATACGCCTAGGATCAGTACAATGTGCATTAGCAACTTCTGTTATTGGAAATCTATATTTGTAGCAACATTTTAAAAATATATACGTATAATTCCATCTAGTAACTACTTCGTCGGGCATGAATCTAGGTGTAAGGTTATATTGCATACACTTGTTCTTAAATTCTCTTATTCTAGATTGTCTATTATTTCCCTGAATTACTCCAACAGCTCTTCTAACTAGAGTAATCTCAGTTGAAAATAAATCGAGCCCACTTTTAACAATTAAATTGTAAACATGACATGCACATCTAACATGAAAAATATCATCAAGAGGTGGATGTAAATTCAATTTTAAAATTGAAACTGCAGCATTGTTGTTTGAAGCATTATCAAAAGACATACACAAAACTTTTTGGTTTAGATTATAAAATTCGACAACTTCAACAATTGTACTACTAATAAATGTTGCAGTATGACTCTGATCTTCATCATATTTAAAAGCAATAATACGTTTTTGCATACAAGTATTGTCATCTATCCAATGACATGTAATTGTTAAATAATCATTTCCATTTACAGCATGGCCAATATCAGAAGTTAGACATACTCTAGAAGGAAGGTGACTAAACAAATAACGTATGTATGTTTGATATTGGCCGTGAAGTCTAAAGATGTCAGATCTACAGGTACTTCTAGGGATACCTTTAAACATAGGGTTGTATATCCTTTGAATATACGTAACAAGATAAGAGGAAGAAGCAAAAGAAAAAGGTAGACAACCCAAAGCGATCATTTTCGCTAATTCCTCTCGATCCCTCATTTTATCATATTTTAGGAGACCTGCAGTAGTAGGGTTACCGGTTGTTTGACTTCCATCCCCATTAACCCCCCATTCTATAGGATGATAATTTTGCATATGTCTAATTAGTGTGCCAGTCCCCCCTAAATTACCTCCGATCAAATGTTTAAACGTTTCGTTACAAAGTCTGCACTTAACTCTATCACTATCTTCTATCTCATCAAAAAATTTCCAAACAGGACTTCTTTTTCTACGATTAGATTTAGAAGTTGGAGCGACTGGTGGTCTTCTACCCCTTGTTGCACTAGCAACTCCAACTCCAATACTACCAACATTTGCACTAGTAGGTGTAGGTGGTATCTCATCTTCTATTCCAATTTCGTTATCTTCTATTCTGAAATCTTGGTGTAATTGTTCATAATCAATATTTACATCTTGCAAATTAGGCGATGATTCAGAAACATGTGTTATTGGTTCATTATTACTATTACTACCAGAAGCTATAGGACTTTTTTTACTACTTCCACTACCACTTCCACTCCTACCAGTAACTTTTCTACACGCTCTTTTAGCAGCATTCAACATATTGGAAAATTTAATATATAAGCTAAAATCAAATATACAATTAAAATATTAAATAAGAGAAAGAGTTGGAGAGAGTGCACCGAATTCGACAATAAATTGAGCACTTGAACAGTTGAACTTCAAGAATGTTGAACACTTGAACTTCAAGAATCAAGCTTCGAATGCCGATTTCCAAATAAGAAATTACGATAAATTAAATTCGGGAAAATAAAGACAATAAAATTATGAAAGTAGAATATGAATTCTTGAAAATTGAAGAGAAGAGAGTGATTGATATTTGCTAATTTGAGAATTGAGAGAGAGATAGATAATTTTGAGTGAGGAAATGAAGAAGAGGGGAGGGTATTTATAGATTTTTAGAAGGGTTATTAATGTAATTTAATAAAAACAAAAAAAAAACAAAAAAGGGCCAAAAATGCAAAAACACCCGTTGGCCAACGGTTCTGGACCGTTGCCAACGGGCAAGTGGGCCCCAGCAGTTAAAAATTTTTTTTTTTTTTAAAAAAAAAAAAATTTTACCGTTATAACCGGTCCGGGCCGGTCCGGGTTGGCCGGTTCGCCCGGTATTTCTCTTCCCGGGCCGGTCCGGTCCGGGTTAATTGCCCGGTAAGGCCTTACGTCCCAACCCCCTTCCCCCCCCTAACCCAGCCCGGCCCCCCCCGCGCTAAACCGGTCCGGTCCGGGCCGGTTTTGACCGGGCCGGTCCGTGCCGGTCCCGGGTCAACCCGGCCCGGTTGACACCTATACATTTGATCCAAAGGAGGGTAAACACAAAGAAATAGTAACAAGGCTTCAAAGGGCTAACTATGGTTGTCCGGTGTTTGGGTAGCAAGAATGATAGCCTTTCGTCATCCCAACCTGAGAGTGCTAAGTACTAACCAAATTCCCCAATAGGAACATGTCAGACATAGTATCTCTTGACCGCATCTACATTGACAAATATGCCTATCACCTTTCCTTCTATATCAGCCAAGTGTAGAGCTCCTTTCGACAATACTTTCTTGATGAGGTAAGGAACTTGACAATTCGGGGCGAACTTTCCTTTTGCTTCTTCCTGGTGTGGAAAGATGCATTTCAAAACAAGCTATCCTACCTTAAATTTTCTTGGGCGCACTTTCCTATTGTAAGTGCGCGCCATTCTTTGTTGGTATAGATGACCAAAACAAACTGCCGCCAAACGCATTTTATCAAGCAAACTCAATTGTTCCAATCGTGACTTCACCCACTCAATGTCTTCAATCCCAACTTTAATAATTATTCTGAGAGAGCGAATCACAACTTTAGCAGGTATGACCGCTTTAGTGCCATAAACTAACAAGTAGGGCATTGCACCAACTGATGTGCGGGCAGTTGTTCGGTATCCCAAAAGAGCAAAAGGCAATTTCTTGTGCCATTGTCTAGACCCATGGACCATCTTCCTAAGAATCTTCTTGATGTTCTTATTTGCAGCTTCAACAACTCCATTAGCTTTGGGTCGATAAGGAGTAGAATGGCGATGCTCAATTTTAAATTGTTCACATACCTCCTTTATCAGATGACTATTCAAATTAGCACCATTATCTGTAATAATGATTTTTGGAATACTGAAACGGCAGATGATGTTGCAGTGAACGAAGTCTACTACAGCTTTCTTGGTAACGACTTTCAATGTAATAGCCTCCACCCATTTGGTGAAGTAATCAATTGCAAACAAGATGAATTTGTGCCCATTTGAAGCTATTGGCTTGATTGGGCCAATGACGTCCATTCCCCAAGAAACAAAAGGCCACGGAGCTGACATAGGATACAAGTCTGATGGAGGCGGGTGAATCAAATCACTGTGAATCTGACACTGGTGGCACTAGCGAACAAAACGAAAGCAATCTTGCTCCATAGTAAGCCACTAATATCCTGCCAGATGGATCTTCTTTGCTAGAAAATATCCATTCATGTGCGGGCCACAAACTCTCGAATGTACCTCCTTCATAATCATTTCAACTTCTTTGGCATCCATACATCTCAATAAATTTAAATCTGGGGTTCTTTTGTATATGATTTCCCTAGTCAAAAAGAAACCATTAGAGCGTCGCATAATAGTTCTCTTTTGATCCCTATTAGCATGCTCCGGATATTCTCTTGTTTCCAAAAACTGTTTAATATCTCGGTACAATGGTTCACTATCTAGTTCTGCTTCAATTGTGTTGCAATAACCATGTTGATCCCGAATATAATTTCCAACGGGTTAATGTGAGTATCGCCCGGATATGGAAGCATTGAGGCTAGGGGTGGTCAAGGCATCAGCTAATTCATTCTGAAACCTGGGAATGTATCTGAACTCGATGGACTTGAATCTCTTGCTAAGATCTTCCACATATTGTACGTATGTAATTATCTTGATGTCTCGAGTCTCCCAATCACCTGAGCCTGCCGAATAATCAAATCTGAATCTCCCATCACCAATAGTGCATGCACATTTAGGTTTATCTCCATGTATAAACTCATGATGCAATCTTCATATTCTGCCATGTTGTTTGTACAGAAGAAATGAAGTCATGATGTGGCAGGTTAATGTTGCCAGTAGGTGATATGAGAATTGCCCCAATCCCTACGCCTTTAATATAACAGCCCCATCAAAGTATAGTTTCCAATTTTGACTGTCATCTTGAACTGCTTCTTCAGCTAAATTAACCTCTTCATCTGGGAAGTATGTGTTCAAAGATTTATACTCATCATCCACAGGGTTTTCTTCCAGATGATCAGCCAAAGCTTGTTCCTTTATGGCAGTGCAAGTGACATAAACAATATCAAACTATGTGAGGAAGATTTGCCACTTTGCCAATCTGCCAGTTGGCATCGGCTTCTGAAAAATGTACTTCAGGGGATCCATTTGGGATTTGTGGTAAGTTGTATATGCCAAAATATAATGCCTAAGATTCTGAGTGAACCAATTTAAGGCACAACATGTCCTTTCCAAAAGAGTGTATTTGGCCTCGTAAGAGGTGAACGTTTTGCCCAAATAATATATTACTTGTTCCTTTTTGCCCGTGGCATCTTGTTGAGCCTGAACACAACCAAAAGAACTATTTGTTACTGACAGATATAAAAACAGAGGCCTACCAGGTTCTGACGGGACCAAAATAGGAGGATTTGACAAATATTCCTTGATCTTATCAAAAGCCTCTTAGCACTCATCTGTCCACTCTATAGATGCATTATTTTTCAACAACTTGAAAATAGGCTCACATGTGGTTGTAAGATGTGCAATGAACTTTCTGATGTAGTTCAACCTCACGAGAAAAATCATGACTTCTTTTTTATTCTTCGGGGGAGGCAGCTCTCGAATGGTCTTTATCTTGGAAGGATCTAACACAATGCCTTTTCGGCTAACTATAAAATCCAAATGCTTCCCCGAAGGAACTCCAATTGCACAATTGGCTGGATTGAGTTTGAGATGTACCTTCGTAGACTTTCAATGAACTTTTCAAGTCTTGCACATGACATATTGTGTTCTATACTTAATGATCACATCATCAACATACACCTCAATATCTTTGTGCATCATGTCATGGAATATGGTAGTCATGGCCCTCATCTAAGTTGCTCCTGCATTGTTCAAACCAAATGGAATGACCCTATAACAATAGGTTCCACATGGAGTGATAAAGTCAGTCTTTTTTGCATCTTCTTCATCCATCAGGATCTGGTGATACCTGACATAACAATCCATAAAATATTGGATCTCATATTTAGCACAATTGTCAACAAGGATTTGAATATTGGGTAAGAGAAAGTTGTACTTGCTTTGTTCAAATCCCAATAGTCAACACAAACTCTGATTTCCCCATCTTTCTTTGGCACTGGCACAACATTTGCTAACCATGTAGTATATCGGACGACCCTGATCACATTGGCACTTATTTGCTTCTTGAATTCTTTTTTAATCTTATCACTCATATCTTTCTTAAACTTCATTTGTTTTTGTTGGATTGGTGGAAAATTAGGATATGTGGGAAGCTTATGGACCACTAAATCAGCACTCAAACCTGGCATGTCATCATACGACCAAGCAAATACATCTCTATACTCGAACAAAACTTGAATTATGGCATCTCCCGTCCTTGGTTCCAGTATGAATGCTTATTTTTGTTTCTCGGATTTCTTCAGGACTTCCCAAGTTAATTGCCTCAGTTTCATTTACGTTAGGCTTAGTTTTATTCACAAATTGATCCAGTTCTCTTTTTATTTCCTTAAAGGCCTTATCTTCATCATACTCAACATCTTGATTTATTATTTCGAGATTAGACAACATTTGTCGATCAGGGCATGAATTCCGCGTGCATGTCATGTTTTTAAATCCAGCATTAATGAAACTAAAAATGATGAGAAATTAACAAAAATTAGGGAAAGGAAAAGAAAGAATTCTACTATGAAACTAGAACTTCATTTTATTGAATTTGAAAGGATAGAAGGGTTAACATCAAAGCAAAGCAATTAAACTAAAATATATGAATTACAACCGTGAAAATAATCCAAATACAGAAAAAGCAACAAAACAAACTACCAAGACTCCTTCCTGATGGGTAGAGGAGTTGCTTCCCAGTTTTTGAGCGAGGTATCTGGACCAAGCAGCTGAACACTTGCACGGCTACGGCCCTCACCAACTTGAGCCATGTTGATTCCATAGAACATCTCCGTGAGACCCTGGCAAACTTCATCAATGTCATCTCGAGTAGAAATATTTTGGAGTTCTTCATTTTGTGGCTGGACAAAAGAGTGGGCAATGTGACAGATTGGATTTGAAAATTTCCAACCATTCTGTTTGTGAGCCTTGACTATGTTTATGTCAGTCGATGTTGGTTTAAAACCCAAGCCAAAGGTATCTTCATTCGTAAATGGAGCAATGCCGTTCACAATTCTTTGAAGAAAGGAACCTAATACTTTTCCTGGTTCATAGTCGTTCATCAATATCAGTGAAGCTACTATCACATATGTGGCTGAAAGATAGGGATGTAAAATCGGTTTTCCTTCTTCCACTTGGTCTACCTCAATTACCTTAAATGATTGATATATGAGGGATTCACGTCCTTCCTTGGCTTCAATGCATGGAATGGACGGGTCATTATAGACGGACGAGTTATCCTCGCCATGAACAAAAATTTCTTGTCTGTTGTACTCGAATTTAACCATTCGATGTAGGGTGGATGGTGTAACATTGGCCATATGGATCCACGGCCTTCCCAAAAAAAAATTATAGAAATTTTCACGTCCAACACTTGAAAGACAATGTTATAATAGACCGATCCTATTGTCATGGTGAGTTTGATTTACCCAATAGTGTCTCTTCTTGAACCATCAAAAGCTCTGATGTTGGCACTGCTAGTCTAAATTCTATTAGTGTCAATGTCCAGTTGTTGTAGAATAGAAAGAGGGCATATGTCTACACTTGATGCTCCATCAATCTTGTCTCCTTTTACGTAATGACCTTCATATTTTATCATAAGATGCAAAGATTTATTGTGCCCAGCCCCTTCCTCAGGCAAATCATCATCGCTGAAAGAAATTTTGTTCAGCTCAAATAATCTTTAAGCCATTTTTTCTAGCTGATTCACCATTGCCTTTTCTGAGACATATGCCTCGTTCAAAGTTTTTATCAACACACCGAGATGTCCTTCATAGTTCAAAAGCAGAGATAACAAAGATATTTGAGTGGGGGTTTTCCTTAGGTGATCAATGATTGAGTAGTATTGAATTTTCATCTCCTTAAGGAATTTCTCCGCTTCTTTTTCTGAAGCGGGTTCTTTTACTGGAAAGGGATTTTCCTTGGCTTTCTTGGCTTTTCTCAATTCCTCTAGTGAGTAGCACCTTACAGAGCGGGTCAAGCCTCCCATTTTTTCTTTTTCTTCCACTATCTCTTTTCCTTTGTTTGTCAGGACATTCTTGTTATAATTCCAGGGAATAGCTTTTATATTTCACAATGGAAGTTGTGCAACAGGTCAGACCACAACTGGCTCTGTTATATTTCTCAAAGCATTATTAGGAATAACCTTTTGAATGCCTCTAGGAATATAAATTTTTGGACCACCCAATTTAATCTCAATCATTTTCATGCTTCCAGGGACATAGAGAACCATTTTTTCAGAACCTACGAAGTTTGAACTACAACTCGCACCTTTCACAATCAGTGGTTCCAATTACGGCGAGCTTATTATCACTTTTGGATCTGGCCCTGTGGTTCCAACAATCATCTTTGTCTTGCTAGATTTCTTATAATCAAGATAATCACAAATCATCCAAATAAAACGTGTTTTATCATAAGCTGGGAGCGGATTGTTTGTGATTTTAGGAGTATCTTCATTGTTTGTCACCACAATTGCCTTTGCTTCAATCAAATTTCCAATGGTATTCTTTAACGCCCAACAATTTTTTGTACTATGACCTTGGGTATTAGAATGTTACTCACATCTTGCATTGGAGTAAAAACCTTTTTAATTTAGATTTACATAACGTGGCATGATAGGTTCATTCAATTTCAACTGCATTAACTTTCGAAATAGGCTTGTATACGATCCTCTAATTGGGGCGAACTCTTTTTTTGGCTCCTGTTCTCTTACATATTCCTGTCTAGGATGAGGGTTATGTGGCGCCTGAAAATTTTGCCAGAGTTGATAGCCATGTGGAATCGGTGCTCGCCATTGTTGGTGATTGGGAGGCCTAACATAAGCATGAGAATTAAACACTGTGTATTATTGCGAGTGAAATGGGTATTGAGGACCCTGAGGTGGATAATAATGTTGAGGAAAATCAAATTGTTATTGTTGGAACTGCATATAAGAAGGAACTATTCCTCTTTGAAATTCCCCGAATCCATATGCCATCATGGACCCTTCCTCCTTCTTTTTCCGATTTCTAAAACTGCCTGACCCGCTTTGAATTGCTGTGTGGTCGCTTTAACGGCTGGCTGACATACCATTTTGCCTGACTTCATGCCATTCACAACTATTTCCCCAATCTTAATCACCTCAGCAAAAGGCTTACCAATGGCGGCCAACATATAATGTAGGTAATCACGATCCCGAACTTGGAGAAAGTAGTCAATCATTTCTACCTCTTTCATTGGTGGTTTGACCCTAGTAGCCTACCTCTTTACTTGATTGCATATTCTCTGAAGCTTTCCACTGATTTCTTATTTATGTTGACAAGAGGGAAGCAGTATGGCACTATATAAATATTGTATTAAAATTGTTGGAAAAATCTTGAGCCATGGCATTCCAAATGTGCAGTGAAAGATGTCTTGATCTATGAACCACTCTGGAGCAATGCCTGTAAAACATTCCCCAAAATAAGCCATGAGTATTTCTTCTATGCCCCATGCTCCCCTCAATTGGTTACAATATCTGTTCAAGTGGGCCACATGATCACCATGACCATCATACTTGTCAAACTTAGGGGTCTTGAATCCAGGTGGCAAATGAACATGGGGAAACATGCATAAATTGTTGAATGAAACACTCTTGTGGCCTCCCAAATCTTGTATGTTTCTCATGGTTTGTTCCAAACTCTTCATTTTTCTGGTCATTTCCTTTAGTTCCATACTCTTGTTGCGATTTTCGATCTCGACTGAGAACATGTTCTGAGGACTATGCTTGTATGAATCATGAACCTTGAAAGTCAGTTCTGTAAAGTAATGTTGGGTATCATGATCATTCAATTGTGGATCATTGTTGAGCTTTTGAGTGAGCCCGTTGAGGAACGGTGAAAGTAGGGAGGGTACAATATGTGGGTCATTTCTAAAGGGTGCGGATGGAGGATGTGAAATGGAAGTACTGGGGGATAGTGGGGAGGTTAATGCTCGGACTGAATCCAGATTGGTACAATGGGTTACTTATTCTGGAGATAGGCACTAGATTTTCAACTGACAAATTATAAAGATTATCCGAAGGCCCTAGGGGTAGTGAAGGCCCTAGATATCTGCCAATTATAGTTTCAACACCCTTACTTCTTCAGCCAGTCCCGAACCTTATTCGACCAATTGTGCACGGACTTCATCATTATCTAACTTATTCTCACTATTGTTTCCCATTTTACTTTTTCCTTTTGACCTCGTGTTGTAAGGGTGATCACCATTTTAAACCACAAAACAACCACATCAATTTAACCTAACTCAACAGTAGACAACAAACAAGTCAGTTCGAAACAAATAACACATGGGTAATCTCATCTTGGGGTGTGATGCACCTATACAGTTAAATGTGTTCTACTTGTTTTGCAATGGTTTGCATGCTTCATCCCGGTTGTTGCTCATTTTTCCCAATTTTCTTCTTGCCTTATTTCTTTTCTTTCCTTTTGCTCTTTTTTTCCTTTTTTTCTCTTTTTTTCTTTTTTTTTCTTTTTTTCGACTCTTTCCCCTTCTTTTTTTTTTAAAAATTGTTTAGAGAGAATCATGACCGGATCGGATGAGGATTGCCTACATATTGCGACACTGTGCGAATCAGATCGTATCGTAGTTCAAAAGATAAATGCGAAAAAATAAAAGAGCGATTTTTTGGGGTTTTCAAATTTTCATTAATACTAAATTACAAAATACCTAAAAACATACTTTTCTAAGACTCTAAGGCTCGGGACATTCCTTTTCTAGGAATTTTAAAAACAGACTCAAAACATACATTCTAAAAAACAAAAATACAGGCTCGAAAAGAAAATACAATCAAGAAAACATCAATGCCTCCACTCCAACCCTTAGAACACATCCTGGCCTTGTAGCGGGCCTACTTGCTATGTCATCTTGGAGCCGATAGAGTTCTTCCATTATTTGCCAGAAGAAGATCATTACAGTGGCAAAAATCATGGATCTTGTGATGTCTTCACACGCACTGCACTTCATAGCGATGTAATTAGCAATCCTTTCGACCCTATCTCTTATAATGACCTTTTCTCGTAGCAGGCGATCGATCTATTGGGATCTAGCCTCTAAGATCTGGGTGGCAATGTGATTTTTCTCTTGCAAGTGATGCAAATCTTCTTCCAATCGGTCCATCATGGCGTAACAATGTTCCCTCTGGGTTTTGCATTTCTTGGCTTGTTTAGCCATTTCACCTTCGTGGTTGCCAATTGTCGTTTCCCAACCTGCGACCCCTCTTTGATATCTTTCTTTCATCTGTTGAATGAACGTTGCACGCCCTTCGATACTTTTAGTCCATCTCTTTTGTTCCTTTTCGAGTTCAGACTCAGCTTTCTGGAGTCCATCTTCATAGTCAAGTACCTTTTGAGTAAGGTTATAAATGAGCCTTTCATCTTTCCTGCTTCGGCCCGGATTCTCAGCAGCTATTTTCAGCTGTTGAACCTGGGCCCCGAGAGCCTCATTTTCTCGAACCAATCTTCTTCTCTTACCCTCGGCCTCTTGTGCCTGCAAATTATTGTTGAAGGTGACATTTCTCAACTCTTCTCGCAAATCATGGATGGTAGCCCGATATTCTTTTTCCTTTCCCCCCAAGATAACCTTTCTTGAATTTTGTCATCAAAAGCTTGAACGTGGGGCCTTTAGGAAGACCTTACAGGTTTGGCATCAGGCTCCGGTTCATTGTACACATGAAATCTACTTTCAAACCAAGCAGCATAATTGAGATCAACTTTTCCTTTAGTCGGATCTGGTACCAAGGTGTTACTTTTTAGATACTGACAACAGTGCCAATCTCTTTGCATAAAGCCTCGGGTATCGTTGCCTCTGGGTGTAGTTCAATGACTTGAGTGCTTAGGTTTTCCTCTTCAGGTATCACCTGATATCTTCCAATTTGTCTTAGAACTCTTTGTGGTGCATATGGTTGTATAATTCTTGCTCCTATCAACATTAAGTAGCCTTTCGAAGCAGTCATGTAGATGATTTCTATTATTGGGAGCCACCCTATGGTCCATTCAACTTGATCTACTCTCAATTTTCTCAAATGGGAAACCCATGCTTCAAACCCCTTTGGTGGTTTGTAATCTTCCACCTTTCCTCATATTTCTTGAAATTGTTCCGTCTGAAGCATATCTCATGAACTTAGGATGACGGCGAAGGTGTTTGATCATCCACATCTGAAGAAGAATGCTGCATCTTTCGAAAAACTGACCCCCAGATCTGCACAATGTTAATGCCCTGTAAATGTCCGCCAGGACTAATGGGACAAAAGTGTGATCTTTTTTTTGTCGATGATAACCTGTGCAATCCTGGCCATACGAATATCTATTGTACCTTCAGAATTCGAAAACACCATGATTCCCATTAATGCCACAATAAAAGCAATTTTTTTGTGAATCTCCCATATACTTTGGTTCTATTTGTTACTCAAACCCTTCTCATGTGTTTCAAGTCCGGCTGAGTGTCCAAACCTGAAATACAAGAAATACAACTTACAACTCCCTTTGCTTGTGCGATCATTGCTCATTTGCTTGCTAATATTCAAAGGAATGAAGAATTTGTGTACTGAGGGAGCCTTGGGAAATATGAGTTGTTGTTTTCTTAACTCTTGGCCGAAATCAATGTACCCAGCTATTTCTTTTAGGGTGGGCATGAGTTATAAATCCGAGAAATGGAAGACATTGTGAACGAGGTCCCAGAAGGTCACAAAAGCCTTAATTAAATCCTCCCGTGGCTTGATGTGCATGATGTCTACCAGGGGACCCAACTGCTCTTTTACCCAAACTTCGCCATCTTTATCTATATCACCCCACCAACTATGTAGCTTGATCTGAGACCTTTCTCTGACAATTTACGACGGTCCCTGGACGGTATTCATTTGTACCTGGGGAGATTTAAGGTTAGGGTTGACTCTTGAAGATTATTTTTTCAAAAACCAGTATTCTAAAATCAAACGGATAAGGTCCCATTTATTGTTGTGTTAGAAACAATGGTCGTTTTTGCAAACGTGGCTCCTTCACAATTCCAAATAAATTTTTAGCCCGGGGAAAGTAACTTTTTTAAAGAAAAGAGAACTTTTAAACAGACTTTCCTATTTCACCCAAAAAGAACTTTTTCATAATCAAAATGTAATCTAAGGCTATTTGTGAATACCCAAAGGGTCATCACCGGATTCTTTCCTTTTTTCGTGCTTCTGAGGCTTTGAAAACCTCACTTTTAGTTGTCTCAATTTGCATGCATAGTTCGAGCACGTAGCTGGAAACATTTTTTGTTGAAATATGTGAATTTTGTGAAACATTTGAAGAATTTTGATATTAATATTGTTAAAGTTGACTTCGGTCAACATTTTGCGAAAACGGACCTGGACTCGTGATGTGATGGTCTCGAAGGGTCCGTAAAAAAATATGGAACTAGGGCGTGTTACCAGAACTGAAATCCAGGTCTCGAGACCGAGTAAAGAATTTTTTCAAGAAATTGTTTTTTCTGAAAAATGATATGAAAATTTGAAATAAAATGAGTTAGAAAATATAGGTATGGGCCCGTATTCTAGTTTTGGTACACGGTACAGGTCTTAAATATACGCTAAGCACTTTCTGTGAAGTTTGGCCGAAATCGGACGTCGTTTGACGTGTTTCGAACTTAAATATCTAAAGTTTGAAGTTTAGGAACTGAGAATAAAAATAATGATTTTTTAGGTTTGATTCATTGATTTTGATGTTTTTTAGCGATTGAACGCTCGAGTAAATTTGTAGGGTGTTATAGAGTTAGTGTGTGTGTTTGGTTAGGAGCCCCAAGGGCTCGGGAGTGATTCAGAGGTGGTTCAAGGTGGTTCGAGGTGGTTTTCAGTCTTAGGATTGTTGCAGAAATGTTGTGTGATGTTGCCCAATTCTTTGTTCTATGCAATCGCATAGCATTCCCTGCGATCGCATAGTGTAAAACTTCAAGAACCCAGTTTTGTTCTATGCGAAAACAAAGCCCTTCCGTATTCTCACAATATATACCGCAGAGGCCCGAATTTTTCTCTATGCGATCGCATTTGTCTCCTTCGTGATCGCATTGGTAAGTCTGCCTCTTCTATGCATCCGCACCCGCACTCACACGATCACAGAGCACTACCTCCTTTACTCTATGAGATCGCACTCCTTACCTTACGATCGCATAGAGAATTTTTGCCCAGTGATTTAAATTGCTTAAACCAAAACACATTACAGGATTTTTCATAAGTTTCACACGAGCTCCTCTCCATATCACTCTATAGACGAATTTTGAAGGTCTTCACCTCCATAGCTTCTTAGGTAAGTGTTCTTAACTTCATTCTCTCTTAATTTCTTCATCTAATCATTAATTTCCTAGTCCTAAATCATGAATTCAAAGAGGAATTGGGGGTTTTTGGGTAGAGTTAGGGTTTTGGGGATTTTTGGTGATTCAACCTTAATTTGGGGTCAAATCTTGAAATAAATTATATATTTGAACTCGTGGGGTTATGGGTGATTGGGTTTGGGTCGGAACCCCGAGTTTGGACCATGTGGGCCCGGGGTCGAATTTGGTATTTTTGGAAGAATGCTAGAGCTTTATTTCTATGCTATGGGATTTTGCTTTCGAGTCTTTATTGATATTATCTAATTTATTAGGCCTAGATATCATTGTTTCGGAGTTGGATTTTAGAGGAAAGGCTGTATTAGAGAGTTGATTGCTATTCTTGGACTGAGGTAAGTGCTTGTTCTAGCTTTGGCTTGAGTGAATAGGATTAGTATATTATTTGCTAATTGCTAAATGTGAAGCATGGTGCATAGGCATGGTGACGAGTATCAATACACTAGTTTCAAGCATGACCATGGGCCCTAACTTATACTTATTTTGATATTGTTGTGACTCTTCCATGTGCAATCGATGATATTTATCTAATGTTTGAGAAAAATAATGAACTATAAAACTTTGGGAGCGTGGTCTCAAAAGATAAAAGAACTAATGAATAAGAAATTAAAGAAATAGAAAGAGACTTGATAGATCCATTTCCAGGATATAAAGGTTATTGTTGTTTCTCCCTTTCCGGGAGGTTTTATTGGTAATATAGATTTATTCCCCTGCCGGGAATTAGTTGAGTTGATATGTTCCCTTGCAGGGATTTCTCCACTAGTTATTCTTCTCTTGATCCGTAGTTGTGACTGATATTTGAATAAGAAAGCATGATCTTAGTGGGTCGGGTTGCGTGTCGAAACAAGGATAAACAATATCCACACGGATCGGGTTGTTCACCACAACAAGGATACATAATATTTGCACGGATCGAGTTGCACGCTGCAACAAGAATAATTAATATCCATACGGATCCAGTTGCACCCCGCAACACTTCCATAAGTAAGTGAATTGGGTTGGACACCGCAACAGTGATACAATGTATGGTATAGATGTGTTTTTTCCAGACTTGAGTTTTGTTTGGATTTACCTTTATTTAGACTCCTTGTTTATAACTTTTCCCCTCAGCATGTTTCCCTCTACTTTTATAAATTTTTTATCTCCTGTTTACTCTTTCTGCAGAGTATACTTTATATCTCTACAAGTTTATCTGGTACCCGGGTCTAGCATCGTCACTACCTCGTCAAGGTTAGGCCAGACACTTACTAGCATATGGGGTCGGTTGTGCTGATGCAACACTTCTATTCTTTTTGCACATATTACGGTACTAGAGAAGATTTTGAACCACAACAGTAGCGTATTGATCGGGAGCTGACTTCAGTCTAGGGACTCACGAGGTAGCCAAGATGACGTTTGCAGGCCGGAGTCTCTTTCCATGTTTTAGTCTATTTTTTCATTGTACTGAGACAGACAATATGTATTTTCTATTCAGACTTGATTGTGGAACGCTTTAGTAGTCCGTGAGCTAGTGACACCAGACTCTGAGTAGAGATTTGTTTTAAACTTCCGCATTTCGATTTCAGTTATGTAAGCTTAAAGTCTTCTAGTTTTATTTAATTGCTTTCGTATATTTATATTGTTGAGAAATGGTCAGAGAATGTTTAAAGTTTTTCTGGCCTAGCTTCATTTGTAGGAGCCATCACGACTCTCGAATATGGAAAATTCGGGTCGTGACAAGTTGGTATCAGAGTACTAGGTTACATATGTCTCACAACTCACAGACAAAATCAGTACAGTCTGAGGGATCGGTACAAAGACGTCTATATTTATCCCAAGAGGCTACAGAGTTAGGAAATTTCACTTTGTTCTTTCTTGTCGTGCAATTCTGTTTCTCAATACTGGTTGTCGTTCTACTCTGTTCTTTTGCAGATGGCGAGAACACATGCTTCCTCCTCTACCGCACAACAGCCTGAGCCCCTAGCAACAACTCCTATAAGGGGTAGAAGACATAGCCGAGTCCGAGGCCGGGGTAGAGCTCAGCCCCGAGCAAAAATCCCAGAGGTGGAGCCTTATGTTGACTATGATGAGGAGGTTCCAGCACCAGCAGCTCCAGCGGGCCCACCTCAGGTTCCACAGGGTTTCATAGCCACTCCAGGACACTTTGGTCCGACTGGTAAGCTTTCTTGGGAGCGTCTCTAGAGCAGTTTTGCTTCCTGTAGTACCAACCACATCTCACGGTCAGGGAGGAGGTCAGACTCCCACTATGCGTACTCCAGAGCAGGTAGCTCCTAAGGCTCAAGTTCCAGCAGTTCAGCTAGCTTTGGTAGCTCAGCCGGGTATTCTAGCTCTAATCTGGGATGGTGCAGCGATGTCCGCAGATTATTTATGGAGGCTTGACAGGTTCACCATGCTCTTCACCACCACCTTCAGCGGTGCTCCTACAGAGGACCCCCAGGAATTCTTATTCAACTGCCCTGCGGTTCTCCGGACTATGGGTATTGTCGAGACCAATGGGGCCGACTTCATCACCTTCCGGCTCACAGGATCCGCCAAGACTTTGTAGAGGGACTATTGTTTATCCAGGCCAGTAGGGTCTCCATAATTGTCTTGGGATCAATTTGCAGAGTTGTTCTTGGAGATGTTTCTCCCAGTGACAGAGCCAGAGGCCCTACGCAACCAGTTTGAGCGTATTTATCAGGGAACTATAAGAGTAACACAGTACGAGACTCATTTAATTCATCTGGAATGCCATGCTATTATTATACTCCCCACCGAGAGAGAGAGAGAGAGCGGAGGTTTATTGATAGGTTGATCCAGCTGATCCGTCTCCATATATCAATAGGAGCTGGGAACGAGATTTCATTTTAGGAGCCGGCCAATGCGGCTCGTAGGGTTTAGATTGCTCTTGCACGATGAGGTGGTCAAGGGTAAGGTAAGACGCCTCGTCATTCTGGTAGGTTCAGTGGTACCTAATCTGGAGGTAGGGATTCATATGGTTGAGGCCATCATTCGAGGCCCTTTCAGTCAGCACTCATGGTCTCTCATGGTACTTCGGGCAGTAATGGTTCTCAGCAGCACTATTCGGATCAGTAGTCCATCAGTGCACCACCGCTTTAAAGCTTTCGAGGAGGTCATTCAGGTCGACATGATCATTCTCAACCCTCTCAGCTGCAGCATTCAGGCAGGTGCTATGCGTGTGGTGAGTATGGTCACATCAGGAGAGCTTGCCTGAGATTTAGGGGTACACAACCAAAGCACAAGGGTCCTCAAGCAGAAAGGTGGAGCTCAGATTGCCTGAGATAGAAGCCTTAGAGGTGGAGCTCCGATCGACAGAGGCAGGGGTCAACTAGTAGCCGATTGTCTAAGAGACATAGTTTAGGGAGGTGGGGCCCAGCCCTAGTGTTATGCTTTGCCAGCCAGGCCAGCGGCTGAGTCTTCCGATGCTATCATTATAGGTACTATTCTGGTCTGTGATAGAGGTGCTTCAGTGCTATTTGACCCTGGATCTACGTATTCATATGTGTCATCCTATTTTGCACCTTACTGGGTTATGCCTAGCGATGCCTTGAGTGTTTCTGCTAATGTATCTACACCGGTGGGTGATTCTATAGTGGTCGACCGAGTGCATAATTCCTTTGTGGTAGTATTTGAGGGTCTTTGGACCCGTGTTGACTTATTTCTCTTAGATATGGTAGACTTCGGTGTTATACTGGGGTTGGATTGTTGTCCCCGTGTCATGCTATTTTGGATTGTCATGCTGAGACCGTTACCTTGTCTTTGCCAAACTTTCCCCTACTTGAGTGGAGAAGGACCCCGGGTCATGCCACCCTTAGTGTTATTTCATATGTTAAGGCTCGACGCATGGTCGAGAAGGGGTGTCTAGCATATCTAGTGTATGTTTGTGACTCTAGCGCAGAGGTTCCTTCCATTGATTTTGTTCCTATTGTTCGGGAGTTCCCCGAGGTTTTACCTTCAGACCTGCCGGATATGCCGCCTGACAGGGTTATTGATTTCTATATTGATCTGGCTCCGGGAAATCAGTCTATTTCCATTTTGCCGTATCGTATGGCCCCACCAGAGTTGAAAGAGTTAAAGGAGTAGCTGCAGGGTTTGCTTGATAAGGGTTTCATTAGACCCAGTGTATCACCTTGGGGTGCGCCAGTGTTATTTATGAAGAAAAAGGATGGGTCGATGAGGATGTGGATTGATTACTAGCAGTTGAACAGGTGGACGGTAAAGACCAAGTATACACTTTAGAGGATTAAAGATTTATTCGACCAGCTTCAGGGTGATAAGGTGTTTTCAAAGATAGATTTGAGATCTGGTTATCATCAGCTGAGGATTAGGGTGTCTGATGTCCCTAAGACAGCATTTCGCACTCGGTATGTGCATTATGAGTTTTTGGTCATATCATTTGGGTTGACCAATGCCCGATCAGCATTTACGGAGTTGATGAACCGAGTGTTCAGGCCCTATTTGGATTTTTTCATGATTGTTTTCATTGACGATATTATGATATACCCCCACAGTTAGGAGTAGCATGAGCAGCACCTCAGAGTGGTTCTTCAAACTTTGAAGAATATTCAGTTATACGCCATGTTCTCGAAATGCGAGTTTTGTTGTGTTCTGTTGCATGCCTAGGTCATGTTGTTTCAACCGAGGGTATTTAGGTGGACCCAAAGAAGATTGAGTTAGTCAAGAACTAACCTTGACCAACATCAACTACAGAGATCCGGAGTTTCTTGGAGTTAACAGGTTATACCGTCGGTTCGTGGAGGGGTTTTCATCTATTGCAACCCCGATGACCAGATTGACCCAAAAGGGTGCCCAGTTCAGGTGGTCAGATGAGTGCAAGGCGAGCTTCAAGAAGCTCTAGACAACTCTAAATACATCACAAGTATTGCTTTTGCCCACGGGATCAGGGCCTTATACCGTTTATTATGATGCTTCCCTTATTGGGCTTGGCACAGTATTGATGAAGGATGGCAGAGTCATAGCCTATGCTTCGAGGCAGCTGAAGATCCACGAGAAGAATTATCTAGTTCATGATTAATAGTTGGCAACCATTGTTCATGCTTTGATGATTTGGAGGCATTATCTATATGGTGTGACGTGTGAGGTGTACACGGATCATTGATGTGATGGAGAATTTCGGCACATTTCAATACTAATTACTTAGATTCTAGCTTGTTTTAATACATTTATAACCGATACTTATGTAGTCTGTTATTTCTATAGTATATTAGGAAATGGACCCCAAGGAAATGAAAGTGGGAGAAAAAAGACAATGAAAGAGCAAAATGTTGCACATAAGCTGATCTGCTGAGATCTGCGGCTCACTATGCAGTCGCAGATTAGACATGCAAGCTGCAAATTGCACACCAAAATTGCAGACTGAAACAGAGCCCTGAGCCAAATTCCAAGTCAAGAATGTGGTCCACTATGCGACTACAGAATCAACATGCGAGCCACATATTGGACCGCAAATCAGCCATGAAGAAAGCTGAAGGTAAAAAATGCGATAAAAACTGCGACCGCATAACTCAAATGCGGACCGTAGAATGCAATTGCGACGAGGACCTGAAAACTAGGGTTTTAATCTACGGTAAAGACGCTCAAAATGCGGACTCCCTACTCGATCTGTGAGAAGAATGCAGTCGCACTCCGAACCTAAAAAGGCAATTTTGTCCATTTTTATCCCAATTTTTGTCCCACTATAAATGGTTTTATGAAGCTTTTTTTGGCTCACTTTGTCTAAATTTTGAGCTACATTCCAAGACATAAATATTCTCTCTTTTTTGGAAGCTTTTGGGTGAAGATTCTCTTCTTTGTAAGCATTTATCACATTAAATATTAGTTGGTTTTTGTGTTTTAGCATGTGTAGCTAACTTTAAATACTAAAGTTGTGGACCCAAAATGGGTGTTATGTTAATAGGTGTTTAACATTGAATATATGTATAATGGTTGTTTGATATTTATTTACTTCTCATCCTTCATTTATTTTTGGAGGTCGCAATCATTAACAAAAGCCATTAAGTTCTTGCTTTGCTTGGGAAAGTGGGTTAGAATTCGGTAGAAGTAAATATCAATGACTCACGGCTTTAAACCGTATTTGATAAAATCGCTTAGGAATAAGTGGGTTTTAGTTGGCATTAATTGATGGTTCTTAATTGCAACTCTTTTACATTTGGGAAAATTATAAAGAGGAAAATACTACTCATTTATTGGGAAATATTGGCTGGTCACTCAGGCATCATTTGCATATCAAAAGAACCTTCCATTAGAAATATATCATATTAACACCTGTAAATATTACACTTCATTAAAGTGGACACAACCTTGGTTGTTTTAATCCAATTATTGACATGTTAATATTGCAATTAGTTGTTCCTTCAAAACAAACACCATACATACTCTTGTCACTATAAACCATTATCATGTTACTATTAACCGAATAGAGATAAAACTTTAGTCGAGCAACACACTGAACAAGTAACCTTTTCACACCTATTCCTTGTGGGATTCGACCCCAACTTTGTTGGATTATTATATTTGACATCAACCGCCTTAGACTCTTTGATAAAGTGTAATTTGAGTGTATCAAATTTTGGCGCCATTGCCGGGAATACGGTTCTTGAAATTTCTATTTAGTGTGTACTTCACTTAAGTTTATTTCTATTCCATTACATTTTGCTTTCTTTGCTTGGTGTTGATAGCAAACATGTCATATTATGGTGATGATGTGGATGGAGAAATGGGAGAAAATCCTTTCGCAGACATCAAAGAATACATTAAGGACACCAACGCCATTGTGCCTCTGGCCGTTGGAGCGGCTATATTTAAGGTGGACCACATTTTAATCCTGATGCTCAAGGCAGAAGGATTCTTCAGAAGTTCCACCAATGAGGATCCATTGCAACACCTTCGAAATTTCTTAGGTGTGTGCGCAATGCACAAGCAGAACAATGTATCCGATGATGCCCTGAGGTTGAGATGCTTCAAGTATTCTCTACATGGAGATGCAAGGAAATGGCTCTAGAATCTACCTCCTAACTCTATCCATTCATGGCCCGAGCCTGTTCGGGCATTTCTATCCAAGTGGTTCCCGCAAAGCAAAAAAACTGAATGTGGGACAAGATTTTCTTCTTCAAGCAGATGCAAGGAGAGCAGTTACATGAGGCATGGGATCGCTTCAAACTATACTAGGTGAGGTCTCCAAATGGGTTTGGATCCTATGAACCAAGCCATCGCCAAGAATGCAGCTGACGGATCTTTCATGGGCAAACCATCTGTTAGAGTGACTCAAATTCTAGACAAAATGGCAAAGTACAACCAAGCATGGCATTTAGAGGATACTACTGGAGGAATTTCATATGGGTCTCCTTCTTTGACCAATTTGATCAAGGAAAATCAGGAGAGGGATCAATTGATTGCCGGGCTTGCTACAAATGTAGATGTGTTAACAAAAATGTTTACTGAGAATCAGAAAAAGAAAGGGAATGCAGTGGAGGATATTCAACCCAACATGGATGAAAATTTTGAGGAAGCGAATTATATCGACAACCCTCAAGGAGGTTATCAAAGGCAACCCTACCATGGTCAAGGGCAACAAAGCCTATAGAGCCAAACCCACAAGGGCAAGGAAACCAACAATGGAGAAATGATCAATGTAACTCACATCAAGGAAATCGGAATAACAACAACTTCGCAAATCAGAGCTCCAACCCGTATGTTCCCCCAATAGGTCATTATACGAATCAAGGGTTGTCAGGTGAGTCAAAGTTAGAAAGCATGCTTGAAAAAGTGTTGCAAAACAAGGAAAAGTCTGAGTTGCAAATGACAGACCTTTAAAGAGATCAAAACCCATAGCAAAAAGGGCAACTTCCTAGTTATACCACTGCGAACCCGAAGAGTGGTGGAGGTGGCTCAACTTCTCACGTCATGACAATAACTACTAGAAGTGGGAAGGTTTTGCAAGGTGACATTGAACATGCGGTTGTTGGGGAAGAAGTCGAGCAAGAAGTCAAAGTCGAAGAGCAAGGGGCAGTTGAAGTTGAAAGAGTGCCGGAAAAAGAAAAGGTGAAAGAAGTGATCCAAGAAAAGGTGAAGGAAAAGGAGAAGGGGACATCAAAAGCTCCACCTCCGATTCCTAGACCTCCTCCTCCTTTTCCTCAAAGACTTATTAGAAGGTTTAATGATAGCAAGCTTGAGAAATTCTATGATATTCTAAAGCAATTGTCGGTGAACATTTCGTTCTTGGAAGTATTTTATGAAATGCCAGGGTTTGCCAAATACTTGAAGGATTTGATCACCAAAAAGAGGACCACAAAGAATGAGGTAGTGAACATGACTCACCGGGTGAGCTCCATCATAGCTACAAGCCCCGTCCAAAAGAAAGAGGACCCGGGAGCATTTACTATCCTATGTACTATCGGAGAGCGTGATTTTGAAGGAGCTCTTTATGACAATGGGGAAAGCATCAACTTGATGCCATTTTCCACCTACAAGCAAGCGGTATTAGGGATGGCAAGGCCACCAAGCATGAGGTTACAAATGGCCGATTGATCTATTAAGTGACCGGTAGGAATTGTTGATGATTTGATTGTGAAAGTTGGAGAATTCCATTTGCCTGGTGACTTTGTGATTCTTGAATGTGTTGTTGACAAAGAAATCACTATCATCTTGGGGAGACCATTCCTAGCCATGGGAAGAGCACTCATGGACTCGGAGCGAAATGAAATTAAGTTTCGGGTGAATGATGAAGAAGTCACCTTTCAAACGAGCAAGGGGATGAACTTACCCCACGAGAATGAGAGAACTTCTATGATAGATGTGGTTGATGAAGTTGAAGATGTCGTCGAGTTAAAAATGGAAGAGCAATGCCTTGGTGAGGCATTGATGGCTATCTTGGTGAATTTTGATGGTGAAGACATGGACGGGTACATGGAGTCGGTAAATGCGTTGAGGGTCTTGGATCCTATACCTATACTCCAGCAAAGCTTTCTCTTGACTTGGAGAATAAGACCATACCTCTCGCCAAGACATCAATCATTGAGCCACTAAAACAAGAGCGCAAGCCTCTCCCTCCGCAATTAAGGTATAAATTTCTTGGCTCTAATGATACTTTACTCGTAGTCGTTTCATCTTTGTTAAAATGATGTGCAGGTAAACCAATTGTTGGAGGTCTTGAAAGAACATAGGCAAGCAATTGGGATTATTTCGGACATCCGTGGGATCCTCGTGGGAATTTGTGAATGTAAAATCCAATTGGAAAGCGAAGCAAAACCAAGTGTGGAGAATCAAAGGCAGTTAAATCCTTCAATGCAAGAGGTCGTGAACAAGGATATTATCAAGTGGTTGGACCTCGGGGTATTTTACCCTATTGCAGATAATTCATGGGTGAGCCCGATACAATGTGTGCCAAAAAAGGGTGGCATGACTGTGATCGAAAATGAGTAGAATGAGCTCATCCTGACACGAACCGTCATCGGATTGCGAGTTTGAATGGACTTTCGAAAACTTAATTGTGCAACTTGCAAGGACCACTTCCCTATGCCTTTTATAGATCAAATGCTTGATCGACTAGCGGGGAGGTCATTTTGTTATTTCCTCGAAGGGTATTCCGGCTACAATAAAATTAACATCGCTTTGGAAGATCAAGAGAAAACCACCTTCACTTGCCCGTATGGCACATTTGCTTTTAGCTGGATGACATTTGGTTTATGCAATGCTCCGGCTACCTTCCAAAGGTGTATGATATCCATCTTCTCCGACATGGTTGAGGATTTTCTTGAAGTCTTCATGGATGATTTCTCGATTGTTGGTTATTCATTCGAGCACTGTCTCAAAAACCTTAGACAAGTGCTTAAGAGATGCGCAGAAACCAATCTTGTGCTAAATTGGGAGAAGTGTCACTTCATGGTTGACAAAGGTACTGTGCTTGGGCACAAAATTTCAAAGCATGGTATTGAAGTTGACCGAGAAAAGATTGAAATTATTTCAAAGCTTCCTCCACCAACTTCAGTGAAAGGTGTTAGAAGTTTTCTAGGGCATGCTGGATTTTATAGATGCTTCATGAAGGACTTCTCCATGATTGCTAACCCCAGGTGCAAACTCCTCGAAAAAGATGCCAAGTTCTTGTTGATGAGAAATGCCTTAAAGCATTTGAGGAGTTAAAGGAAAGGCTCACCATGGCACCCATTATTGTTACACCCGATTGGTCACTTCCTTTCGAGCTTATATATGGCGCCAGTGGTATATCCATTCGGCAATGCTTGGCCAACGCCAGAACAAAAATTCTTCGCTCGTGTACAATGCAAGTAATACTCTCAATGGGGCACAATGAATTACACACTGACTGAGCAAGTTCTCCTTGCTATTGTATATGCCTTTGAGAAGTTCCCGACATATTTATTGGGGTCCAAGGTGATAGTTTACACGGATCATGCAGCTCTTCGCTATCTCATGGCAAAGAAAGATGCAAAGCCTCGATTGATTCGATGGGTCTTGTTGTTGCAAGAATTAGAATTTGAAGTCAAAGATCGCAAGGGAATGCAAAATCAAGTGGTGGATCATTTGTCAAGTCTAGAAAAAGCAGGGAGACCAAAGTGGGATCTTGAAATCAATGATGCATTCCCGGATGAGCACATATTGGCATTGTCAATCACCTTTGCTCCTTGGTATGCCAATATTGTTAATTATTTGGTGAGTGACCTTATCTCTGATGGATAGGAATCATATCAAAGGAAGAAATTCTTGAGATACTGGTGGCAATACTATGAGGAACCATACTTGTTCCGTGTTTGTGCTGACAGTATTATCAGAAGGTGCGTTCCCGAAGAGGAGGTGATGCCAATTCTCAAGGCATGCAATGACTCACCGGTTGGGGGTCATCATGGAGGAAATTGGATGGCGGCTAAAGTTCTTGAATGTGGGTATTATTGGTCTTCCATCTACAATGATGCCAATCAAATGGTCAAGGTGTGCGACCAATGTCAACGACAAGGTTCAATCTCCAAGAGGCATGAAATGCCAATGCACTTTGTGATGGAAATAGAGATATTCGACATGTGGGGAATCAACTTTATGGGTCCCTTTGTGAGTTCTTTTAGGATGAAATACATCTTGGTAGCTGTGGACTACGTGTCAAAATGGATTGATGCCGTTGCCTTACCAAATAATGAGGCAAGGAGTGTGAGCACCTTCCTGAAAAAGAACATATTCACTCAATTTGGTACTCCTAAAGCCATTCTTAGTAATGGTGGATCTCATTTCTATAACAAAGCTTTTTCTGGGCTACTTGAGAAGCAGTGTGTCAAGCACAAGGTGGCCACAGCGTACCATCCGCAATCAAGTGGTTAAGTTGAGGTTTCCAACTGGGAGATTAAGAATATTCTAGTAAAAACTCTGAATGCAAATAGGACCGACTGGTCAAGGAAGCTAGATGATGCATTATGGGCATACCGCACGGTCTACAAAACTCCTATTGGTACTTCTCCTTATCGGCTCGTCTTTAGTAAAGCATTTCATCTACCCGTGGAATTGGAATACAAAGCTTTGTGGGCGTTGAAAAAGTTGAACCAGGATTAGGCCAAGGCTTTATATTTAAGGTTGACACAACTCAATGTATTGGAGGAATTCCTGTTCTATGCATATAAAAGTGCCGCTGTGTACAAAGATGTGGATGAAGCTTATCCATGATAAGAAGATCTTGAAACAGAGTTTAAGGCGGGTGATTCGGTCTTGCTCTTTAATTCGAGGCTATAATTGTTTTCAGGCAAGCTTAAATCAAAATTGTCTGGCCCCTTCAAAGTGGTAAATGCCTCTCTGTATGGAGCGGTGGAATTAGAATTAACAAATGGGTCCCGGACATTCAAGGTAAATGGCCAACGCATCAAGCATTATTTGGGCGTTGATGGTGAAAAGCATTTAGTGGCGCAGCTAGCTCTCAAAGATGGTCCATGCCCGACTACTGAGTGAAATCAAAGAAACATCAATTCTGTCGTGTTGTGACGTTAAATCAAGGGCTTCATGGGAGGAAACCCATGGGTGGTAACACCCTTCTTGTTCTTTGCACTTTTCATTTTTTTGTGTTTAAAGTGTTTGTTGGAGTGTAGGGGGTTCAAAAAGATCTCAACACTTGGTGAAAATGCATGAAAAACTGAAAAAGTGGCACAATGTGAAATATGCGATGGAAATGTGGTTGCACTAATGCTATGCGGACCGCATTTTCACCGCAGTCATACACAAAAAGGAGCCTAATATGGCACTTGAACATGCAGCAAAACGGTGAATGCTGCTGTCCGCATTTCGCTTATGCGACCACAGAATGGACTGCATATGAGGCCTTCAAAATTGATTCTTGAATCACACCGCTTAACACATATATGGTCGCATAGTGTGTGTGGACGCCACCTTTTTCCCTCCTAAAAGAAGCGAAATCGGGTTTACGACATTTTGGACAAAACAACTCTTGTTCCCTTTTGGGAATTGGGTTATGGAGTTCGAAGAGTCACCACTAATGATTATAGTGCATTAAGACACTTTTAAGAAGAAAAGATTTTTTTGAATGAAAACCAGAGTTTGGGTAAGGCCTTGAAATTATCTCGAGGGGAAGGTGTTAGGCACCCCTCAAGATCAACTAGTGTGGTTCCCGACCTTGCTTAGATGTGACTTTAAGAAGCATAGAAATAGACAAGCAAATGTTCATACAAAGAATACGAGCAAGTTGACAATTTTGAAGGATGGATAGCATAAGCAAAAATGGAATTTTAAATAAAACGTTTAAACGAAGAAGAGAAGTAAGGGGGGATCCTAGGTTTAACTATAATATGGATCATTCGATTCAATATCCCGCATATATTCCCAAAGAGGGGCCGCTTTATGATATTATCGCATCGTCATCATCTCCATATTCTACCCTTCCCACCCCGTCAAGGTATTTAAACGCGTTTGGTCTCGTTTACTTATTGCATAATAGTGCCTATCCCGACCTATCAGTCCTAGGGTATTTGGACTTCTAATCCTAGAAGGGGAAGGAGGATAAGACATATATGGAGTTTCAAAGGTAAAAATGCTAAGGCGTCAACAAAAATAAGTAGCACATAAGGGTATACAAATCAGACATTTAGCGGCTCGTACAAAACCCCGAAAATCAAAATAGCAATTAGTTTAGCATGACTTGCAATTACTAATTTGGTGTTGAGTTTAAAATTGATATTGGATAGATTAGTTTAACACATAAAGATGGATAATAAATCTACTTTGAGCCCCCATGATCCGGTTTCTTGAAACTTAAAGCATTTTGAAAACCAGTGATGATTTTGAAAACCAGTGATGATTTTGAAACAAGAATTTAGGATTTGTAAAATTCAGAAATAGAATAACCGAATTGCTTTATGTAAAGTGGTGCAATAAAAGTATGGAAGTACGGATTATACAGGAAAAGAGAGGTTGATTTCAGAAAAAAACAGGTTTGACATTAAAAGATTCTTATAGATTTAAAATAGCGTAGAAGGCAGATTTGATCAAATTTCAAAATAGGCAAGTTTGTGTCATGCCCTAAGTCCGAGTGGCATGACCAGCACTCAACCGGGTATCCCCAGTCGAGTGGAATTTGGTGCCTTTCCTATTTCCCACGCGTTACCCCAATTCATTCTTTGTAAATTAGCCAAAAGATACCAGATTTGCAATTGAAAGAACATATGATTCCTTTTTTATAAACACACATTATGATTAAGAGGGAACATCTTTTACAAAACATACATTATAATTAACAGGGAACGTGGTATAACAACTTACAGCACCCAAAACGTACACCTTTATACATAAGTTCTAACCCGCATACCAATGTCTACGGAGCCTCTAAGAGAAAGATAGTACAACAGTTTCCGGCGACATGGCAATGGCTATACTTTTAGAGAAGGACACAAGACTACAAAATACAACAACATGGTGGCATGAGCCACACAAGGCCCCGGAAGGAAACGGGCTCACCAAACATGAATACCGCTGATAGAGAGGGAGGAGGATCTACGAACGGTGGACTGGAGTTCCTGCCACGGATCCACCTACAATCATAACACGAATGTAGCGGCCCCAGCAAAAGGGACGTCAGTACATTTGAATTGTACTGGCATATATGAACAAACTCTATCCCAAGTAAACTCAAGCCAAATTTCATATACAAGTATAGAACTGAACAAATATAGTACAAGTACAACCATGGATTAACAACCAAACATCTTACAACAATTAGTTCAAGTCGTCATATAAAAGGGCAATCAGTTCCCCACAGGTTATAAACTCTCCTGTTGTCTCCTTTCACATTTCAACATTTATCATTTCATGATTCATATTCAAATTAATAGTTATTTTGGATCACATTTCCCACCCTTATTGCCTCGTCCATCCTTATTACCTCATCCATCTTTATCACCCCAACCCACACCTTATTCCACGTGTTGCGGCGCGCAACCCGACCCTGTCTGATAGTTTTCAAGTCACAACAATAAACAGCACAACAACAAATACAAGAACTCAACTATGGCACATTGTTAAAATAGATCCACAACAAGGATAATGAAATCCCACAACTAGAAACAACAATTTCCTCATGTTCATCAAATTGGTACACAATTTGGATTACCACAACAGTTATTCACAACTAATCACACACGTTATTCAAAGATATTTCCATTTCCACTGTTCCACATTATTCCCATTTCCATTATTCCACATTACTTCCATTTCCATTGTTCCACATTATTCCCATTTCCTTTGTTCCAATTACAAGTTCCACAGCTTTCACCACAAAGTGTTACCACACAGTTATACAACACAAAAGCTTCACAATGATTCTCGCATGAATATCAACGATCAACAATTTCACAACTAGCATTGGGCGATTTCACAATGATCACAGTTAGCCATATATACCTGGAGTTGATTTATTCCCTTTAAACCTATAGCCTAATTCGCCAAGCAATCAAGAAGTCAATCTAGTTAATGAACAACACTTAGGTTTTAGAAATTTAAACTCCTAGTTACTACCCAATCCCCTTTTTACAAGATTTTAGGGTTTTGAAGACATGCATGGAGATTTAATGAAGACATTTCAAAGCAAGTGTATGGGGTTCCCTTCCCAAGCTTAAATTCGAAATTTGGGGGAACTGAGTTAGGGATTTTACTTGAGAAATCATTACAGAAGACAATGCACCAAGAATTTCCCAAGCTCCAATATTTTGAAAGGCTAGATGATGAAGAATTTGCTTTCTCTCTCAAGAAACCCCTCTCCTCCTCTCTTAGTTTGATTAGAAGTGTGTGAAAAATGAGGGAGAATGGTCTTTAATAAAAGGTGGGCCGGGTCAAAAAATTTAGCAAAATACCAGGCGAACACAATCTGCAATGCGATCTGCGATCGCAGAACAGACATGCGGTTCGCAGAATGGACCGCAGAAATGACTCAAATTTCAAACCTCTCGGGTTGGGAATGCGGTGAACATGCGGTCTGCATTTGAGTTCTGCGGTCGCAGAATGCATCGCAGAACTGACCTTTGAATTTTCTCAGGGACAATGTGCGATCACTCTGCGGTCCGCATATAGATTATACGATCTCTAATTTGACCGCATTTTCAACATCAAAAATTGGTTGCTCTCTTATTCACTCTGCGGTAGGAATGCGATCCGCATAGCTGATCTGCGACTGCATTCTGCACCGCATTTTGACCATTTTCTGGAAAAAAATTCGATTTCACATTTTCAGTTCAAAACAGTAAAATGGATCTGATCCATGTGGGTAGACTCGACTCTATGAGCAGCTAACATTTGAGCACTCATTTTCACGGGGCTATACATCCTCCCCCGCTTAAGATCATTTGTCCTCGAATGAGGACTTGGGAACCAAATGAGTTTGAAAACATGATATGCAAGTTTCTAAACTTTTATCAACTTTCAAGTTTGTTTTAGAATAAATTTTGCCAGAGATACCTTTGTAATATGGACATAACAACTTGTCAAAGAACCTCCAAAACATATTCCCAAGCATTACTACATAAACTTGTTACCTTTACAACAGTTGTAAAATGCATAATCATCACACTTGCACATATTCAACCTCTTGACACACTTTTAACCATTTGGCAAACAACATATAATTAAATAAAGCAGTAATCACCTGTACTATTAAAGCCATTTACCTATCACAAGGGTACCACACAGTTATTCATTTCAATACAATTCCTCCATGCAAAAACTAATCATTAAACATTTAGAAAACCTTGATACATAGTCTCCATGCAAAATTAATGATTACTTCCAAACATCATCTTACCATGAGAGCACAAAACATCCATTACCAAAAAGGGCTTCACATTGCTCAAATAGTTACAACACATAAACTTGGTAGGCACAATTTTAGACGGATCACCCCAACTTTCCTCAACATGGATACATGAAACACCGGGTGCACTAAGGACATTTCAGGGGCAATTCCAACCTATACGCAACTTGATTGATCCTTCGAATGACTTGATAAGTCCTGGCATACATAGGACTTAGTTTTTCCTTCTTTCCAAAGCACATGACTCGCTTCATAGGGGACACCCTCAATAATACCCAATCTCCTTCTTGAAACTTCAATTCTCTTCGACGCACGTCCGCACAGGATTTTGGTGACTTGGAGCAGTCTTCATTCTCTCCTGAATGACTCTTACCTATTCCATGGCCTGGTGCACGAGATTTGGCCCAATTAGTTCCGCTTCACCAACCTCGAACCACCCGATCGGGGAGCTACACCTTCTTCCGTACAATGCTTCGAATGGGGCCATTTGGATGCTAGCATGGAAGCTTTTATTATAAGAAAACTCTATAAGGGGCAGGTGATCATCCCAATTACCTTTGAAATCCAAGACACGTGCCCGCAACATATCCTCGAGCGTCTGAATAGTCCACTCTGCTTGGCAATCGGTCTGCGGATGAAAAGCTGTGCTGAGATTCACTTGAGTACCCAAACCCTGCTGAAATTTCCTCCAAAATTTAGCTGTAAACTGAGCTCCTCGATCCGAAATGATAGAAAGTGGCTTACCATGAAGCCTCACTATCTCCTTGATATACAACCGAGCATATTGTTCCGTCGTGTCGGTGGATTTGACTGGCAAAAAGTGAGCTGATTTGGTGAGCCTATCCACAATTAACCAAATTGAGTCGAACTTGTGCTGAGTACGAGGTAGTCCTGCCACGAAGTCGATATTGACCATTTTCCATTTCCACATCGGTATGTCTATAAGCTGAGTCAACCCTCCCGGCCGCTGATGCTCGGCCTTCACTTGCTGGAAATTCAGGCACTTAGAGACTAAGTCCGCTACACTCTTCTTCATACCACTCCGCCAATAGATATCGTTGAGATCGTGATACATCTTTGTAGAGCCTGCGTGCACTGAATACCTGGAATGATGAGCCTCCGCCATTACCCTCTCCTGATGATTATCCACATCTGGGAAACACAACCTATCGTGGCAGCGTAGCACGCCATCATTGTTGCCGAGTGAAAATGCTGAAATTTTGTTATTTAGGGCTGCATCCTTCAATTGTGCCAATGCTGGATCAACAAACTGCTTTTCTTTGACCTCTGCCACGAGCGACGATTCTGCTGTATTATGCACCATAAGTTCCTCCTCATTTGGGGTTGCGATACAAACCCCAAGGCTGGCCAACTGATGTACCTCCCGAGCTAGGAACCTCTGATCCGCTCTCAAATGAGCCAAACTACCCATGGATTTTCGACTGAGGGCGTTGGCCACCACGTTCACCTTCCCTAGATGGTACAAGATGTCCATATCATAATCCTTAAGCAATTCTAACCACCGCCACTACCTCAAATTTAGCTCCTTCATCTTGAATAAATATTGAAGACTCTTGTGATCTAAAAACACATCTACATGAACCCCATAAATGTTTTTTCGCCATATTTTCAAGGTGAACACAACTGCTGCAAGCTCCAAATCATGTGTCGGATAATTCCTCTCATGATTCTTGAGTTGCTTGGAAGCATATGTTATAACCTTCCCGTGCTACAACAGAACACACATTAAACCAACCCTGGATGCAGCACAATAAACTACAAACCCCTATGTGCCTTCTGGCAAGGCCAGTACTGGTGCCGAAGTACACCTTGACTTCAATTCCTGAAAACTTTTCTCACAAGCATCTGACCGCTGTAACTTAGCTGATTTCTGCGTCAATTTCATCAAAGGAGAGGCGAGGGTGGAGAATCCCTCTACAAACGTCCAATAATACCCTGCTAACCCCAAAAAGCTACGGATCTTCGTCGGGGTCGTGGTCCTAGGCCAATCCTTCACCGCTACAATCTTTTTGAGGGTCCACCTGAATCCCCTCACTGGAAAAATCATAACCCAGAAAAGTGAGGGAATCCAACCAAAATTCACATTTGGAAAATTTGGCATACAATTAGTGCTGATGTAGAGTCCGCAAAACCGCTCTGAGGTGGCTGGCATGATCCTCCATACTCCGTGAATATACGAGCATATCGTCAATGAAAACAATCACGAAGGAGTCTAAAAAGGACCTGAAGATCCGATTCATATGATCCATAAAAGCTGCAGGGGCATTGGTTAGCCCAGAAGACATGACCAAGAATTCAAAGTGGCTATAACGCGTTCTGAAAGCGGTCTTAGGAATGTCCTGCTGCCTGATCTTCAATTGGTGGTACCCGGACCACAAGTCAATTTTGGAGAAGAACCTTGCACCTTGCAATTGATCGAACAAATCATCTATTCGAGGCAAAGGGTACTTATTTTTTATGGTGACTTTATTAAGCTGCCGATAATCGATATGCATCCAAAGCGACCCATCCTTCTTTCTGACAAAAAGAACCGGGGCACCCCATGGCGACACACATGGCCGAATAAACCCCTTCTCCAATAGATCCTTCAACTGCTCTTTTAACTCTCGAAACTCTACTAGAACCATTATGTACGGTGGAATAGATATTGGTTAGGTATCTGGTAATACATCAATCCCGAAATCAATCTCCCTATCTAGCGGAATTCCTGGTAGCTCATCTGGAAATCAATCAAGAAACTCCTTCACAACTGGCACGGACTCGGGGACAGGAACCTTTGGAGTAGTGTCTGCCACCCGAACTAAATGATAGATGCACCCCTTTCTGATCATATTCGAAGCCTTTAGGTAGGAAATAAACCTACCCTTCGACACAACATCATTTCCTTTCCACTCAACAACCGGGTCATTAGGGAACTTGAGTCTCATGACTCTCGTCCGGCCATCAAGTTTGGCAAAGCACGAGTAGAGCCAATCCATACCCATGATTACATCAAAATCCACCACCCCAAGCTCAATAAGGTCAGCCGTGGTGACACGACCACCCAGCATAATAACAGAATTCCTATAGGCCCGTGCATCTGTAATAGAATCACCAACCAAAGTCGATATAGGGAACGGCTAAAGAAGCTGCTCGGGTTCAATAAGAGCATAGCAATCAAAGGACTAAACATATAGGATACTTGTGACAACATATGGGGAAGCCTCAGCACTCTGACGACCACTCAATTCATAAAACCTGCTGGGTCCGCCCCTACCACGAGCTCTAACTCTAGTTGCACCACGCCCTGCTGGGGATGAAGGGCGCACTGATGACGTTGCAATTGATGAACTGGATGCTGAGCAAGTCCCCTACCCGTGCCATGTCTAGGCTCACGGTAGTCTCGTTGTATGTGACCTCTCACCCCAAAATCGTAATGCGCTGGAGCATCAAAGTAACAGGCCTTTGTATGAAATCTCCCACACTTGGGACATATACCTCCCTGCTGTCGAGGTCTCATCCCCGAATGACTGAACTGGTTGGACCTCCTGCTATTTGAACCTAGCCCCAAAGGGGTACTCTCTTGGAAACGGTGCACAGATAGCGGTGCACTTGCTGAGGACTGAGAATAAGACTGAGATGCCCTGATGACCCTCTCCCTGGAGGTGACCTCGCTGAGTGATCCATAGACCGGGTAATGCTACTGCTCTCCCTGTCTGCCCGAATCTTCAACTTCCTAGACTCTGGGGCCTGAGCAAAACCCACGATCTTCCCATAGTTCATGTCTGAATGCAAAGCCATGTAGCAGCCTCATTTACCACCAAACGGCTGAGACCCTGAACGAATCGCCGAACCCTAGCCTCCATAGTTGACACCAATTGAGGAGCATACTTGGACAACCTCACGAACTCTATATGATACTCCCAAACAGTCATGCTACCCTTCATAAGAACCTCAAACTCGGTGGCACGGGCTGCCATGGTCTCGGCAGGCAAGAAATGGTCCATGAAGGCATCTACGAACTCATCCCATCTAGCTGGAGGGCTCCCCTCCTCACGGCAATCCTCCCACATCTCAAACCACAAACGCGCAGCCCCCTTCAACCTGTATGAAGCCAATTCTACCCCTTCTATATCTATAGCCTTCATCACTTGAAGGGTCTTGTACATCTCATCAAGGAATTCTTGCGGATCGGCCTCTGGGTCTGTGCCTGAAAACTCTGGAGGGGACAATCACAGAAACTGGTGAACTCTGGAGCTGGAGGAATCTCCCTGTCCACTGGAGGACACCGGGGCATCATGAGATCTCTGGCCCTGAGCGGCCACTAACTGGGTAACCATACGGATAGCTCCTGTAAGGTCTCCATAAGAAATCCTGGGATCGTAAGCTGGAGCAACATCAGGATTAGGAGCATTGGCCGAAGGGATAGTAGCACCCTCGCCCACTGCTGGATCATGATTTCTTGGATTAGGAACAGATGGAGCAGTCAAATTCAGAACTGGGGAATCACTCTCAGACACGGCAGTCGACACATGATCCACAACCTCACTGGAAGTGGTATTGGCCCCAAGGCCAAGTCTAGCTTTCTTCTTAGGTGCCATCACTGAAAAATCAAAATAGAGCACGAATTAGACACAACATCACTTCACCGCACGAGCTTGGAATAACAAAGAAGAGGATCATTTTTCCTAAATGCCCGTGCAGCCCCCAACTTATAGATGTGGTCGACTACACACTGATAAGAAGTGCTTTATTAGGCACAACTCTGAGACATCCTAGGACTCCGTTAAAACCTTAGTCTCTGATACCAAGTTTGTCAAGCCCCAAGTCCGAGGGGCATGACTGACACTCAACCGGGTATCCCCAATCGAGTGGACCTGGGTGCCTTTCCTATTTCCCACGCGTTAACCCAATTCATTCTTTATAAATTAGCCAAAAGATACCAGTTTTGCAATTGAAAGAACATGTGATTCCTCTTTTATAAAGACACATTATGATTAAAAATGAACATCTTTTACAAAACATATATTATAATTAACAGATAATGTGGTATACAAGCTTACAGCGCCCAAAACATACACCTTTAAATTTAAGTTCTAACCCACATACCACTGTCTACGGAGCCTCTAAAAGAAAGATAGTATAGCACTTGCCGGCGACAAGGCCCCGGCTATACCTTTAAAAAAGGACACAAGACTGCAAAATACAACAGCATGGTGGCATGATCCACACAAGGACCTGGAAGGAAAGGGGCTCACCAAACACGAATGCTGCTGATAGATAAGGAGGATGAGCTATGAACGGTGGACTGGAGTGCCTGCCACGGATCCACCTACAATCATAACACGAATGTAGTGCTCCCGAAAAAAGGGACGTCAGTACATTTGAATTGTACTGGCATGTATGAACAAACTTTGTCCCAAGTAAACTCAAGACAAATTACATATACAAGTATAGAACTGAACAACAATAGTACATGTACAACCATGGAGCAACAACCAAACATCTCACAACAATAGATTAAAGTAGTCATACAAAGGGGCAATCAGTGCCCCACAGGTAACAAAATCTCCTGCTGTCTCCTTTCAATTATTTATCATTTCATGATTCATATTCAAATCAATAGTGATTTTGGATCACATTTTTCATCCTTATTGCCTAGTCCACCCTTATTACCTCGGCCACCCTTATCACCCCATCCCACACCTTATTTTACCGTGTTGAGACGCGCAACCCGACCCTGCCTAACAGTTTTCAATTCACAACAACAGACAGCACAACAACAAATACAAGAAATCAACTATGGCACATTGTTAAAATAGATCCGCAACAAGGATAATGAAATCCCACAACTAGAAACAACAACTTCCACATGTTCATCAAATTGGTACACAATATGCATCATCACAATAGTTATTCACAACTAATCACACACGTTGTTCCACAATATTTCCATTTCCACTGTTCTACATTATTCCCATTCTTATTGTTCCACATTACTTCCATTTCGGTTGTTCCACAATAAACCATTTCCATTGTTCCAATTACAAGTTCCACAAATTTCATCACAAAGTGTTACCACACAATTATACAACACAAAAGCTTCACAATGATTTTCACATGAATATCAACTATCAACAATTTCACAACTAGCACAGGACGATTTCACAAGGATCACAGTTAGCCATACATACCTGGAGTTGATTTATTCCCTTTAAACCTTTAGCCCCATTCGCCAAGAAATCAAGAAGTCAATCTAGTTCATGAACAACACTTAAGGTTTTAGAACTTTAATCTCATAGTTACTACCCAATCCCCTTTTTACAAGATTTTAGGGTTTTAAAGACATGCATGAAGATTTTATGAAGAAATTTCAAAGCAAGTTTATGGGGTTTCCTTCCCAAGATTAATTTCGAAATTTGGGGGAAATGGGTTAGGAATCTTACCTGAGAAATCAATAGAGAAGACAATGCACCAAGAGATTCCCAAGCTCCAATGATTTTGAAAGACTAGATGATGAAGGATTTGTTTTCTCTCTCAAGAACCCTCATTCACTCTCTCTTATTTTGATCAGAAGTGTGTGAAAAATTAGGGAGAAGGTGTTTTAATAAAAGGTGGGTCGGGTGTAAAATTTTAGAAAAATACTAGGCGAACACAATCCGCGATGCGATCTGCGATCGCAGAACAGATATGCGGTCTGCAGAATGGACCATAGAAATGGATCAAATTTCAAACCTCTCGGGTTGGGAATATGGTGAATATGTGATCCGTATTTGAGTTATGCAGTCGCAGAATGCACCGGAGAACTGACCTTCGAATTTCCTCAGGGACAATATGCGATCACTCTGCGGTCCGCATATTAATTATGCAATCGCAGATTTGACTGCATTTTCAGCATCAAAAATTGGTTGCTCTCTGATTCACTCTACGGTAGGAATGCGGTCCACATTGCTTATCTGCGACCTCATTCTGGATCGCATTTTGACCATTTTCTCGAAAGAAATTGGACTTCACATTATTAAGTTCGAAATAGTAAAAAGGATCTGATCCATGTAGATAGACTCGACTCTATGAGCTGCAAACATCTGAGCACTCATTTTCACGGGGCCTTATAGTTTGAACCCTATAGGCATGACATCTACAAATTGATTTGTTGGGTTTTTTAAATGTTCAAGGGACCTACTTTTTTCCTAGCGTTTTTTATACAGTCCCTATAGACATGATTTCTATAGGCACTTGATTACGGAATGTTAAAGACTTAAGGACAGGATATCTGGATGTAATGTTAAGATCCTATATGCATGATTTCTATGTGATTTGCAATATTGAAGTCCTATAGACATGGTTTCTAGATGAGATGCAATATTGAACTCCAATAGGCATGATTTCTAATTAAAAATCCTATAGTCATGATTTCTAATAACAAAAATCCTATAGGCAGGATTTCTATTATGAAAAAGAAGTCCTATAGGCATGATTTCTATAATGATTAGCAAAAATATAAACCCCTCCCACACCCATTTCACTATATCCCCACATTCTTTTTTACAAAGCTTGCTACATAAAGGGAGAGAAAAGACTAAAGAAATTAGTACATCAAAGCTAAGGCGGACCCGAGGAAGCTCAAAGCAACCTTAATGTCCAACATATGCATTTTACCAAATCCAGGCTCCAGATTCCAAGGCTTTCTCTTAGAGTGTTTCAAGGTTCCAAGGGCTTTCAGGAAGCCCAAGCCATGCTTACACCCTAAAATAATGATTAGAGTAGTGCAAGGTGTGAAATTATAAGTCCTTAGGTATCCAAGTTCAGAGGGATTAGAGGAAGACCAATGCAAAAGGTGGTCATACCTAGCCATGAACAGGGTTGGCACACCCCCTGACCTTTACATGGCTTATACAAATAAGAGCAGATTTGAAATTAAGTCAGACTTAGGCCTGTATGATGATTAGGGCATCAACAGACCTAAGTCAATCCCAAAACATAAACGGGGGTAAGGGAATGGGACTGATTTTAGTAGAGGTTTAGAGCAACCTGGTTCTGAACTAAAGGTGGAAATAGAGTACCACTCTAATCCAAAATAATACTCACATACAAAAGGGGGTCAGGGAAAGGATCAAATAAAAAAACATTTGAATAAGAACAGAAACAAAGTCAAACAGAGGTAGACTAAAGGGATTTGGGGAGAGAGAAGTACGTGAAACCATTCATACAAGCACACAGTATTAAAACATAGGGGTGTGGGGGTTGGGATATACATGTTGAAGTTTTAAGTGCATAATGAACATACACAGACATGGGAAAAGAAATAACTAAACATATAGTTTGCAGATGGTATTAAATCATAGACCTACTAACTTGCAACTTCAAATGGTAAAGAAAATAGGGCAAAGTGAACCTTATAGATTAGCCTTGCCTTTCAGCCTGCTAAACTCGAGCAGCAAAACAAGTAACAGAGAAAAGCAGAGAGGAGAAGAGAGAGTTTGGAATGTGAACTTGTATGTGTTCGTGTTTTTCAAGTGAAGATGAAGGGGGTTTTTATAGTCTGAAAACAAGTAGCAACTAAGGCAGGAAAATAAATTAGCATCAATCACAATCAGTCAAGGAAAGAATTCCCTTTAATTAAGGGAGTTAGACTTAGGGTAAATAAACAGAGTTCCACATGTGGAAAGGAAATCAAGAATGGGTTGTAGAAATAAGGGGTAAATAAATTTAAGATTTTCAAAATACACACGATTTAGACAAATAAGGCAAGTAGAATTATCAATCACTCAAAGAATCAAGGAAATTGAGATACGAATTGATACTAAATTTAGTCAAAGAGCAGGTCCAAATTAAAGAGCCAAATAAGTTTGTACAAATCAGCTCCAAAAGTAAGGTTATTTCAAAAAAGGGAAGGCTGACTATAAAAGATGCACAAAAACATGCATGGCTGAAATTAGTAGAAAAGTCATGTAATCAGAGAGTAGAAGTACACAAGCATGAGACGTAATTAGAAATTCTTGCAGAAATTATAAGCATGAAGTGTTTAAACAGTTAGGGTTTCGACATTGAACATGCAGCAGGCAATTATACACAGAAATAGAAAACCCCCTAAAATCTAGGGTTTCATCACGCCTCGCGTGTAATGAAGAAAGCATGGGGGAAGATGAACTCAGAAAGAAGATAAACTTTTACGGACAGCATAAGGAAAGTAAAGAACACAGTGAAGGGTTTACTTGGAAACCCTAGAAACACCATAGCAAAGAAAATACATAGAGCTTTAGCAGAAAACACTCACGAATCATAGTGAAAGTAAATAAAACACAAAAGAACAAATAAAATAGAGAAATCAGAGAAACCCTAAATTTTAGGTAGATGAACAGTTATGAAGATAACAATTTGTAAAAAATGTGAAAAATAGTTTAGAGCTTTAGAAATTAACTCAAAATTGAAGCAGATCGTAAAGAAACACAGAAGAAAACCATAAAGATATGGGGTTTCAGAGAGAAACCTAGAGAACGAGAAAGTCTGGAACGGACTGGTTTCGAATCAAGAACGGACTCACAACCTTAAGACTCGCCGGAGACAGACCTGACACGATCATAGAACTCGAATCGAAAGTTCTCTGAACCGGAGACCTTCGAGGTCTAGCCTCGATCTATGAACGGAAGAGCCATAGAAGGGAGTGGGGGTGAGTACATGTTGCATGTAACCTGGAAAGCTATATTTTCCGGTAAAACGAGGTTGTAAAGTGATCGGAGGTGGCTAGGGGTTCAGGGGTGGTTGAGAGCATTTGGGAACGAAGGGAATACAAGGGTCGCGAGTTTGTAAAATGATTTAGGGTTGGGGTTGTATTGGGTTTAATTATGGAAGGGATTATTGTGGGCCGTTGATCTAATTAATCAAACGGCCACGACTTAAAATAGGGAATGGGGCAAGTTAGTTTATTGGGTAACTGGGTAGTGTAATTGGGGTTAAATTGGGGCTGAATTTGGCTAGAATTGACATTAAAAGGGGATATGATTTAAATGGCCAATTTTCCCCTAATTTGAATTTTATAAAATAGAAAATGATGTACAAAAATCCTGAGTTAATAAAAAAGTATAAGTATTAATTTAAAAATATTAGGAATGATTTTATGATTTAAAAAGCTACTAAATCAAGAAATAGGCTAAAATTACAATTTCATGCAGTTTTAATTTAGAAATAATAAATGAACTTGTAAAATTACGTAAAAATTATGTAAAGTATATTTTGTGTAAATGAGAGAATAAAATAGATTACTCACCAAAATAAAAAATCCCTTGGAATAATTAATGGATTTTATAGTGCAAAAATAGGCCATAAATTGATTTTAAATTCTTAAAAATGTGGAAAAATACCAAAACTTTTGTGGCTGCTTATGTACGATTTTTTGAGAATATTTTGAGCATTAAAATATATAGAAAAAAATTGGGTATTAACAGTTGCCCCTCTTAACTCGAGGAGGATGAAAGAGTTGTCGGGTAAAGATAAGATGGCCCATTTTGACCGGAGATGGCGATTTTGAAAAGATATTGACCGTGCTCTAGTCTCTACGCTGCCTACATATTCCTGGGTTTACAGGAATCAGGTTATATGTAGTTCATGAGATTTCGACAGAACATGCCGATGGGAATCCAAAAAAATGGACGCAATGGTTAGGTCTGAGAAAGGCATTTGGAATCGGACATATCGCTTAGAATCAAAGTGGGATCGCTCTTGATGAGACGGTCGTGAGCCGGCCGGAACACCTGTAAATGCGCGATGTGCATGCATATATTGCGTAATTTAAAAGAGGTGCAAGTTCCCGTTAGACCATGAATGTTTGTCCTTGGATTGTTAGGATGACGTCCTCAGACTATGAGGTCCTAGGCCAAAAATCATAAAAGTGAAGATTCACAGGCCATGGAATGAGGTTCTTGGGCTACACAGATGGTGACTTCGAACTATGAAGCCTTTGAATGAGTTGGCGATATTTCGGCCCATGAGAAGGGGGCAATCTTTCAGCTAGATGAATGTAGAGGGTGGCGATCTTACAGCCAGATGAGAATTTCAAATGCAGGTGGCGATGTTTCAGCCAGTCAAGCAATAAAGTGGCGATATTTCAGCCAGATGAATGCAAAGGGTTGCGATCTTTCAGCTAGATGAGAATTTCAAATGCAGGTGGCGATGTTTCAGCTAGTTAAACAATAAAGTGGTGATTTTTCAGCCATGCAGGGCGGAGACAATGCTTAGTCTCGAAAGACAGATAAGAGCCTTATGCGATATGGAGGTAAAGCTTAACCTCGAAAGGCAGAGAGTAGCCTTATGCAAAATGCAGATGGAGACAGAGCTTAGTCTCTAAAGGCAGATAATAGCCTTATGCAATGTGGAGGTAGAGCTTAACCTCGGAAGGCAGAGAGTAGCCTTATGAAAAAATGCAGATGGAGACAGAGCTTAGTCTCGAAAGGCAGATAAGAGCCTCATGCAATATGGAGGTAGAGCATAACCTCGGGAGGCAGAGATTAGCCTTATGCAAAAATGTAGATGGATACAGAGCTTAGTCTCGAAAGGCAGATAGGAGCCTTATGCAATATGGAGGTAGATAACCTCGGAAGGCAGAGATTAACCTTATGCAAAAATTCAGATGGAGACAGAGCTTAGTCTCGAAAGGCAGATAAGAGCTTTATGCAATATGGAGGTAGAGCTTAACCTCGGAAGCCAGAAATTAGCCTTATGCAAAAAATGCAGATGGAGACAGAGTTTAGTCTCGAACGGCAGATAGGAGCCTTATGCAATATGGAGGTAGATCTTAACCTCGGAAGGTAGAGATTAACCTTATGCAAAAAATGCAGATGGAGATAGAGCGTAGTCTAGAAACGCATATAGTAGCCTTATGCAATGCATGAATGTAAATGAGCGAATATCCGTAAGTTTCTTAGCTGATTGCCGGTTTTCAATATTAGGATTTCTAGGGAATGTTGAGTGAGGATAGTGACCCTATGAGGATTTTGATCCTGCTGAGCGAATATGCTTTGATCTGTAACCTAAGTTCCTGCAACCAAAGAAAAATCATGAGTTCTGTAGTGGAGTGGTTAGTTCGTATCCTCCATCTTTGGCGTCATGTATCATGGGGGTAGAATTGTTAAACGATGGTGGTGCAAGTGATGTTTATGCGTGACTTAGTAAATATAATGCACGTATGTGTATGTGTGTGTGTATATATATATAATGCTTTTATAACTACAACGTGGTTCAAAACACGGTGACCTTGTTTGCTTCGGAATTTTTAGGGTCCTCCTCAAATTTCTGCCCCAGTTTAATGGGTTGGTTCTATGACGGATGTGCTGAATGACTGAATGCGGAACAATACCATAATTTTGAGGGCTGTCCTTAAAATTTTGCCCCAGTTTACAGGGTCGACGCTAATAAAGAGACTGAAAAACTAACTTTGGAATTTTGAGGGTCCTCCTCAAAATTCATTCCCAGTTCCAATAGCGGGGAAAAATGGAATTTTATTGTGATGTGATCGAACCCATACAGTTGCCTACGTATCCCCTCTGAAACGGGAATCAGGTCAGGCGTAGTTCAAATTACGTCACAAGGAAAAAGCATATGATCAAATGTAGTATCTCTTTACTGCGTCTGAGTTGATAGGTTTCGGCCAGATTTCTCCGTCCATCTCTGCGAAAATAAGGTCTCCTCAAGTTAGAACCCTGTGAACCTTGTATGGACCCTGCCAGTTGGGAGAGAATTTCCCTTTGGCTTTATCTTGATGTGGAAATATTTTCATCAACACCAGCTGCCCTGGTGTAAACTTCCTTAGTCTAACTCTATTTTTGAAGGCTATGGACATTCTGTTCTGATATAATTGACCGTGACAGAAAACATTCATTCTCTTCCCGCTGATGAGGGCTAACTGCTCGTAATGACTTTTGACCCATTCTGCATCATCTAATTCTACTTCTTGTATGACACTTAAGGATGGAATTTCTACCTCAGCGGGAATGATCGCCTCTGTTCCATAAACCAGTATGTAAGGAGTGGCCTCGGTTAATGTCCGGACCGTGGTACAGTATCCCAATAAAGCGAACTACAATTTCTCATGCCACTGTTTGTGCTTTTCAATCATTTTCCTTAGTATCTTCTTGATGCTCTTATTGGCTACTTCTACAGCTGCGCATCTGAGGTTTGTAAGCCGTAGAATTCTTATGTCTGATCTTGAATGTTTCACACATTATTTTCATCAGGTCACTATTGAGGTTAGAGCCATTGTCGGTGATGATTGATTCTGGAACCCCGAATCAACAAACCATACGATCTCGGACGAAATCTGCAACTACCTTCTTGGTGACTGCCTTGTATGATGCTGCTTCAACCCATTTGGTGAAGTAATCGATTGCCACTAGTATGAACCTATGCCCATTTGATGCGGCTGGTTTGATTGGTCCAATGACATCCATATCCCAAGCGGCGAATGGCCATGGTGAGCTTGTCGCAGTAAGCTCGTTTGGTGGCACATTTATCATATGTACATGTACTTGACATCGATGGCATTTTTAGACGTACTGAATACAGTCCATCTCCATAGTCATCCAAAAATAACCTGCTCAAGTATCTTCTTTGCCAAAACGAAACCATTCATATGTGTTCCACAAGTCCCTGTGTACACTTCCTCCAATAGTCTGGTTGCTTCTATTGCCTCGGCGCACCTTAATAATCCCAAATCAGGAGTCTAGCTATAAACCATTTCTAAGATATGAAAGAAATTATTGGACAATCGCTGAAGTTTTCGTTTCTAAGTAGCATTTGCAATCTATGGGTACTCTCCTATTGTCAAGTATCCCCTGATATCGTAGAACAAAGGCTTCTCGTCGGCTTCTTCCTTGACGTGAGTAAAATAAGCTAGCTGGTCGTGAATCTTGACTGGGATGGGATTAATAAAGTTTGTATCTAGATCCTGGATGATAGGTGATAAAGTGGCTAAAGCATCGGCGAACTCGTTTTGTATTCTGGGAACATGTTGGAACTCCGTCTTTCTGAATATTTTCCTCAACTCCTGCACATGGTGTAGATAGGTCTTGATGTGTGACTAGGTCCTAATCTACAATCACTAGTAGTTCTTGAATATTCATGTCAATGGACAGCTTGAGACCTAAGATGTAGGCTTCGTACTCGGCCATATTGTTGGTGCGTGGGAATTTGAGCTTGGCGGACACCTAGTAATACTGACCATTTCTAATACCAAAACCGCTCATATACCTACTCCTTTGAAGTTTGCGGATCCATCGAAAAACATCCTCCGACCGTCATAGGATTCTGCAATATCTTCTCCTATGAAGGCTATCTCTTCGTCAGGAAAATACGTCTACAGGATTCTCAATAAGGTGATCTGCCAAGGCTTGTCCTTTGACCGCCTTTTGGGTAACATAAATGATGTCAAATTCACTTAATAAAATCTACCATTTGGCGAGCTTGCCAGTAGGTATGGGCTTCTGGATATATACTTCAATGGATCCATCCTGGATATGAGATGAGTGGTGTAAGCGCAGAAATAATGCCTCAATTTCTGAGCTACCCAGGTTAAAGCACAACAAGTGCGCTCTAATAAGAAATACCGAGCCTCGTAAAGGGTAATATTCTTGCTGAGGTAGTAGATGGCTTGCTCCTTTCTTCCTATTTCGTCATGTTGTCCCAAAACACAACCAAATGCCCCATCCAATACTGCATGATAAAGCAATAGAGATCTCCCTGGATCAGGGGGAACCAAGACTGGTGGCATTGACATGTATTCCTTGATTCTGTCGAAAGCCTTTTGATAATCATCAGTCCACTTGGTGGCGGCATGTTTCTTTAGCATTTTGAGGATGGGTTCACAAATGACAGTGGACTGAGCTATGAATCGGCTGATATAGTTGAGCCTCCCTAAAAAACTCATTAACTCTTTCTTGTTCTTTGGAGGTGGCAACTCTTGGATGGCTTTGACCTTTGACGGATCCAGTTCTATTCCTCGGCGACTCACAATTAAACCCAATAATTTTCTGGCCGAGACCACGAATGCACACTTGATGGGGTTCAGTTTCAAGTTATATCTCCTAAGTCTGTTGAAGAACTTTCTCAAATCTGCCATGTGATTTGCAGCTCTACTGGATTTAATGATGACGTTGTTTACATACACCTCGATCTCTTTGTGTATCATATCATGAAATATTGTGGTCATGGTTCTCATGTAGGTACCACCAGCATTCTTTATACCGAATGGCATCATTATGTAACAGTACATTCCCCACGGCGTGATGAATGCCATTTTCTCTGTCCTCTTCGTCTATCCATATCTTATAGTACCCAGCAAAACAATCGACAAACGACTGCAGCTCATCTTTGGTGCAGTTATCAATCAATATATGTATATTTGGCAAAGGAAAGTCGTCCTTAGGACTAGTTGAGATCCCAGTAGTCAACACAGACTCTAACCTTCCCGTCCTTCTTTGGCACCGGTACAATGTTGGCTAACCATGTTGGATACTCGACCACTCTGAGAACCTTCGCTTTGACTTGCTTGGTGACTTCTTCTTTGATTTTCATACTCGTGTCTGGCTTTGACATTCTGAGTTTCTGTTTGACCGGTGGGCATGTTGGATCTATTCGGTAACTTGTGAGCCACAATGGACGTGCTGAGGCCAGTCATTTCATCATACGACCAGGCGAATATGTCCTCATACTCTTTCAAAAACTTTGTGTATTCTTCCTTTTCTGATGGTGACAAGTGTACGCTACTTCGTATTTCCTTGACATTTTCTGCGCCTCCCAAATTAATGACCTCACTTTTGTCTAAGATATTTTAGGTCTATTCTCAAAATGCTCGACTTCTTTAACAACCTCTTATGATATTTCATCCTCTTCTGAATCTATGTCCATTTGACGCACTGTCTCGTTACACGTTGCGCTCGTTGGTTCATCCTCAAGATACGTAATAGTAATGCTGTGCAAAATAAAGTAAATGGTAGAGAAAATAAATGAGAGCGAAAGATAAACTTGGAAAACGATTTTGATTAAATTCATAATTTTCTGAAACATCGGAGCTCTTTTCGAAAGTAAAAACAATTCTGAAAAGTAAAAATAAACTGTGATGCATATGTGTCATTTAGCCTTGCTACCCCGAGGCTCTACAGGCACTGGTGGTCCTGATATACCATTGGTGAGGTGTTCTCCCCGGTTCACGGCTTGAATGGAAGGGCCTTCTTCCCCTTCCTCCTCGAAGGTAACACAACAATCCATGTCATACTCCAGAAACAGGTTCTTCATGGCTACTAGCGTCTCATCTTCCTTTGATATGACATCAGCGAGCTGAAAGGTCTGCTCTAACCGGGGCATAGGGTGCTCCAGTGGGTGGTAGGGACCGTGCCATGGTGGCGAACACTGCTGGAACTCTTCCCAAGTGTATTCATAACCTAGTCAGAAAGTGGTTCTACGCTTCTTCAACTGGATGGGCTTGGTAATACCCTGGAGATTTTTGCCAAGTCCCTTCCCGGGCTTGTATCCGCTCCAATTCAGAATGCTCTCCATTTTGTTATCCCACCACCTATCCTTATCTATGGCATTGACTCGCTCGATGTGATGGTATATTTCTCCACTGATTCTCCTTCTTCATCTGATCATCGGGATTTCCTAACGACTGTATATGGGGTTGCTACTGTTTCCTTGAATGATTACTTCTGATAATTCCACATAAATTTCACAGCGTGATGCAATTTTGATGCCACGGCCCCAGCGGCGTGGATCCATGGTCATCCTAGCAATAAGTTGTAGGACGTTGGTACGTCAATGACTTGGAACTCGACGTCAAACTAGGTGGGTCCCATCTACAGGCATAAGCTAATTTCCCCAATAGTGGACCTCTGAGATCCATCAAAAGCCTTGACACTAGTAGCCCCGTCTTTGATCTCCTGCACTCCCTTGCCCAATGTCCTTAGAGTGACCAACAGATAAATGTTGAGGCTGGATCCCCCGTCGACTAGAATCCTGGTGATAAAGTGATCCTCGCATTGCGTAGATATGTGCAATGCTTTGTTGTGACCAAGCCATTTCGGTGCTAATTCGTCTTCGTGGAAGGTGATCTTATGGCTTTCCGGTGTCTGTCCCAGCATGTTTTCCATTTCGACTCCTGTTATGTTGCTGGGAAAATAAGTTTCACTTTGTATTTTCATCAAGGCATTTTTGTATGCCTTAGAGCTTTCTAGGAAGGCTAGAATAGAAATCTGTGTTGGTGTCTTGTTCAGTTGCTCAATGACCAAGTACTCTTTTGCCTGTACCTTTCTCCAGGGGTTATCGGGTCCAGTTTCAATAACTCGACCTGAGGCCTACTTGCTAGACTACGCCAAATGTTCCAGGGTGTATACCCTTCCTGTCCTAGTCATGCCTTGTGCTGCAGTTGTTTCTCTAGTACACATCTTTCTTTTCCTTCTAGCCTCAGCGGTGTAATCCCAAGGTATAACATTTGTTTGGAATATGGTCATGTCTGTCATGGAGACCGAAATAGGCCTTTGGGAGGAAACACAGCACCTTCAAATGGTGTAGGCGATTTTTGAACTCTGAACTCAACCTCAAATAGTGTTGGCGTCTTTACAGAAGGTACTTCAAACTCGAGTGGCATGGATACATTTACCACGTCGTCCTCAGAGGGCTGAATCTGGACGACGATGGGATTGAGAGTAACCTTTGGTTTCTTAGGCTCATCTCCTTCAGCTATCAAACTGATTGACCCCTTGGGGTTCCAACCATCTTCGATCTAAATCATGTGGATGCCTCCACACTTGTGGTCAGGCAGAGGGTTGTTGAGGACATTAGTAGCGGGCTTTTTTGCTATGATAATCTTGTTGTGAATTAGATTCTAAGTCTTTTCTTTTAACGAGCGAAACTCGTCAATGGTATGGCCCTTCATCATGGAATGGTATGCGCAAGTCTTGTTTGGGTTGATCCATTGGGAAGGGTTTTCTGGAGTTACGGCTGGGATAGGGGTAACGTAATCTTCTACTTTGAGTTTCTCATATAATTGGTCAATCGGCTCAGCTATGGCGGTGTATTGTCTAGGAGGTTTTCGGTAGTTTGGTCTAGGTCGAGGGAAATTTTGGCGAGTAGGCGGTGATGGGTAGTGAGAAGGTTGGGAGTTATATGCTTGGTATACGGGTGTAGGTTGGGAATATCTGGGTGAAGTGAGTTGATATATGGGTGGTGGAGGTGATTGTAAGTAGGTGGTGGAATATGGTAAGTGGGTGATGGTGCTTGATAATTTAGGGTAGGCTGATACGTGAGTGGAGCTGAGGGATAGGTTTGGTACTTCATGGGAGAGTTGTTTCTTTGCGCAGCCATTACAGAATTTACATCCTTCTGTTCATTTGTTCTTCCTTCAAGGCTGGTCTGACCTTAGCAGCTTCTGACCTCCAACGAGTAGCATACTCGTGAAAGGTCTCCTTAGGCTTCTTCTTGAGATTCTGAATACAGAACACATCTGGTGCATTCTCAGTGTTGAACCTAAATCAATTCATGAAATCAGACGCCATGCATACCCAACTAGTCCATTTCTTCGCATACTGGCTAATATACCAGGATAAGGCATCACCCTTCAAGCTCCTCGTGAATAGCTTCATATGGATCTTCTCGTCCCAACCGACTCCTACTAGCTTGTTACAATACATTCTCAAGTGAACCCTGGGATCACCTGTGTCATCGAACATTTCGAACTTGGGAGGTTTGTACCCCTATGGGAGCTCAACATCTGGTTGAACAGAGATAAATTCGTAATTCATCCCTTCAACACCCTTGCTACCTTCGAAACCGTGAATCCGGCTAGTCAACTTCTTAATCTCAGCGGCCAAATTATGAATGAGGGAGATTTTTCATCTGACTCGGCAACATTGGTGATTGGTTGACCATAATGTGGTACAACATCCACAAAGACAGGAGTGTTCTGGTTATCTATGGTGTTTTGGGGTTCCGGGATAAGTAGTGGAGCATTGTTGCATGTGTTGCGGACTTGGGTCTGAGCAGGCTGGGTTGGTGGTGGCGATGGTGATTTGTTGGCATTAGCAGCAACACGAGTGATCGGCAGACTTGCCAAGTTCTGGATCTGTTCCAACTCTTCTCGAAACCTTAGCAAAGTTTGCTGAAGGTGAGCAGCAGTGTTTTGGTGATTGAAGCCTCTCCGACTTTCTTTCTAGCATTGGTATCTTCCATTTTATTTTTGTCCCTGTTTTTGGGAGGACTCAGAGAAGGAGGAGGTGGAGGACTCTTTGATCTTGTAGAGTATGCTGTTGGTGCCAGAATGCACGAACTAACCTTTGGGGACGGGAATAAAAACAAAAGAAAAACAAAAGGGTAAAAAGTTAGTGCAGATTCTGATAAATAATGTTGCAATATTTAAACACATTGTGCAGGAATATAAATCGCTTCCTAATTTTGGTACCTCGTTGTGCCCGAGGTAGGCCTAGCAGCAAATAAAATTTGGAGAATTTATAATGCTAAATGCCTCATTTTATTGATAAAAATAAGATGAATCCCAAAGCGACACTACATAAAATATCACTAATGTCATTGGCCTTATTACATCATTAAAGCAAAAGAAAAGATTCCTAACTACTTGGTCTCAGAAGGACCTTCCCCAGATTCGATATTCTCGCCTCCCTCGTATAGCTCCATCAACTCGCGCATCCTTAACAGTAGGTAGGCTCGAGCCAATTGTCCGCATGTGCTTCCCTCATCATTCTGACAGCCTTCGATCCTTTGCAAGAACTTTCCTTCCAACTCTACCAAACCTTGCTCCAGATACCCCAAACGGTTATTGGCGTTGACAACCATATCCTTCCACTCTTTATCAGCTTTTCGTGGGCTTCCTGTATTTCCCAATGTTCTTTCTCACGTTCTCTTATCCTCTTGCATAGTTGATTGTATTTGACTTTCGGCTCAGCTTTCTCGTCAATAATTTCGTGACCATGGATGAAGCCTGGACGACCTAAACCAATTTGATCATCTTCTAACCAACATGTGTAGTGTGGCACACACCCGACATGATACCTGTCTGGTTCAATAGAGTCTTTCCTTAGAACGAGCTTGTAGTGCCACATATGCTGAGCGTGACACTTGTGCGGGCTATCGTCATTTTGAAAGTCAGCCCTAAATTGACCTATTTTTTCTATCCTGGGTATGATTTATTTCCTTCCGGCTTGCCTTATCACTCAGAGGGGGATGTAAGGATGAGTTCCCCTTAGGCCAGTGAGTGTGAGGAATGTTGCATCTCGAGAACGGACAATGAACTCCCCTATTGGAAACCACTCGAACATCTACTGAATTTGCTCTTCTTTCAGATTCTCGAATAACTTTACCCATCCACTAGTGTCTTCTAGCTCAGCGAACATATTGGGCATGAATTTCATTCACTTTGGATGATGAAAAGCGATATGGTCATCCCAATCTCTGCGTATGATTTTCTATCTGTAGTAGCCTTTCTGAAGGTGTTCTAGGAGCCATAGTTGAAGTAATAAGTTACAACCCTCGAATTGTGGAGACCCTTGTTGGCACTTTCCCAAGGCTCGATAGATTTCTGCGAGGATCATAGGTACTATGCTGAATGATTGTCCATCGATCCCTTCCATTAAAGTATTAGTAACCATGGCTAGTCTGGTGTGGATCCTAGCCTTTTTCATAGGAAAAATCACCATGCCCAAGAAGCAAAACATAAACACAAACACCCTTCTATGTATGTGCCCCAAAGAGGTGAGGGCGAATTCATCCATGTAGGTGCAATAGGACTTACTGTGGCCGTATCTCTTGTATAGGAAGTCGAATGGTATGTAAGAGTCGTCCAAGAATGAAAGGCTGGGATTTTTCTTGAGTCCCATCATTTTGAAAACCTCTACTTTTGAGATTCTCACGCATGAGTAAACCCGTTGTTTCCCAGGGGATGCCAGCTAGGCCCCCTATTTCTTCTAGCAAAGGGTCATCTCCAAATCCCCAAAACGGAAAACTAATCAGTCACCATCCCAAAACAAAGTGGCAGCATCAATGATTTTGTTGTTGGGTTGGATTTCCAAAAGCGAAGGCAAATTCCCTAAATGCTTACGGACGAGGGTTCGATCACTGTTATGATGATCCTCCCACCAGCTCAGCAACCTTGGGTGGATGTTGGATACCATACCGAATCTGGTGACCTCGCACCTCATTTCTGCAAAACAAAGTGTTAGGCCCTTAACCCCACCAGACTCGACTTTTAAATCAATAATTAGCAAAAGGCATTCGGTTCTCCAAATAAATGCACATAACGTGAAGGTGTCCGTTTGGGTTTTAGGAAACCTGATGGACTTTGGTTTAGGCTGTCTTAATGAGTCATTATGCGGACAACATAAGTGACTCGGCTAGGGTTGACCATGATGCATGAACAGTTTAAAGGAATAAGGTTTCTACTTTTGAAGTGCTAGACAAGGTACCCTTGAGCGAACAACTCAAGAGGGAAAGGCGCGGAACCATCGACTACATCGTAGATCGACTGGTTTTACCGCAAATATGTAATTGCCACATTTAGGGGGTTTATAATATTGGAAGGGCACAATCACTCATTGTAAGCATTACTACAGGATTTGTTTTGGCACGAGAGTAATATGATGTTGAGAAATCAATTACAATAATGAAACAAATTACATGTATTTTCACGTTCATAAGATAAATAATTACAAGGGTTGCTCAAAACTAAAACAGTCTTCAAAATGATATAGTGGTAAAGAAAGCAGTTAAAGGAAAAAGAAAACATGGAGAGTCAAGTAAGTAATTGCGATGAAATAATCAAAGACGGGAAATAAATGCGATTAAGTAAGCAAATAAAGTCAAATAAGCAAGTAATGGTAAAATCCTTAAAGAAAATCCCCAGAAGAGTCGCCATGCTGTCGACGCCCCCTTTTTCCCTCCTAAAAGAAGCAAAATCGGGTTTACGACATTATGGACAAAACAAATCGTGTTCCCTTTAGGGAATTGGGTTATGGAGTTCAAAGAGTTGCGACCTAATGATTATAGTGCATTAGGAGACTTTTAAGAAGAAATGATTTTTTGAATGAAAACCAGAGTTTGGGTAAGGGCTTGAAATTATCTCGAGGGCAAGGTGTTAGGCACCCCTTAAGATCCACTAGTGTGGTTCCCGACTTTGCTTAGATGTGACTTTAAGAAGCATAGAAATAGACAAGCAACTGTGCATATAAAGATTACGAGCAAGTTGACAATTTTGAAGGAGGGATAAGATAAGTAAAAATGGAATTTTAAAGAAAACATTTAAACAAAGAAAAAAAGTAAAGGGGATCCTAGGTTTAACTATAATATGGATCATCGATTCAATATCCCGCACATATTTCCAAATAGGGATCTTTTTATGATATTATCGCATCGTCATCATCTCCATATTCTACCCTTCCCACCTCGTCAAGGTATTTAAGCGTGCTTGGTCTCGTTTACTTATTGCATGCTAGTACCCTTCCCAACCTATCAGTCCTAGGGTATTTGGACTTCTAATCCTAGAAGAGGAAGGAGGATAAGACATATATAAAGATTCAAAGGTAAAAATGCTAAGGCGTCAACCAAAATAAGTAGCACATAAGGGTATACAAATCAGACATTCAGAGGCTCGTACAAAACCCCGCAAATCACAACAGCAATTAGTTTAGCATGACTTGCAATTACTAATTTGGTATTGAGTTTAAAATTGATAATGGATAGATTAGTTTAACACATAAAGTTGGATAATAAATCTACTTTGAGCCCCCATGATCCGGTATGTTGAAACTTAAAGCATTTTGAAAACCAGTGAAGATTTTGAAACAAGAATTTGGGATTTGCAAAATTCAGAAATAGAATAACCGAATTGCTTCAAGTAAAGTGGTGAAATAAAAGTATGGAAGTACGGATTATGCAGGAAAAGAGAGGTTGATTTCAGAAAAATGCAGGTTTGACGTTAAAAGATTCTTATAGATTTAAAATAGTGTAGAAGACAGATTTGATCAGATTTCAAAATAGGCAGTATTGGACAAATTCATTTTTAAAACGCGTCTAAAAAATTAAGAGAGTTTGAACCCTAGGCATGAAATCTACAAATTGATTTGTTGTTGCTTTTAGACGTTCAAGTGACCTACTATTTGCCTAGCGTTTTTTATACAGTCCCTATAGACATGATTTCTATATGCACTTCATTATAGAATGTTAACGACTTATGGGCAGGATTTCTAGATGCATGTTAAGATCCTATAAGCATGATTTCTAAGTGATATGCAATGTTGAAGTCCAATAGACATGGTTTCTAGATGAGATGCAATATTGAAATCCTATAGGCATGATTTCTAATTCAAAATTTTATAGGCATGATTTCTAATACAAAATTCCTATGGGCAGGATTTCTATTATGGAAAAAAAGTCCTATAGGCATGATTCTATCATTATTAGCAAAAATATAAATCCCTCCCACATCCTTTTCACTATATCCCCAAATTATTTTTACAAAGCTTGTAAGATGAAGGGAGAGAAAAGACTAAAGAAATAAGTACATCAAAGCTAAAATGGACCCGAGGAAGCTCAAAGAAACCTTAATGTCCAACATATGTAATTTACAAAATCCAGGCTCCAGATTCCAAGGCTTTCTCTAAGAGTTTTTCAAAGTTCCAAGGGCTTTCAGGAAGCTCAGGTATTGCTTACACCCTAAAACAATTATTAGAGTAGTGAAAGGTGTGGAATTACCAGTCCTTAGGTATCCAAGTTCAGAGGGATTAGAGGAAGACCAATGCAAAAGGTGGTCCTACCTAGCCATGAACAGGGCTGGCACACCCCTGATCTTTACATGGCTTAAAAAATATGAGCAGACTTGAAATAAAGTCATACTTAGGCCTGTATGATGATTAGGGCATCAACAGACCTGAGTCAAGCTCAACACATAAATGGAGGTATGGGAATGAGACTGATTTGAGTAGAGGTTTAGAGCAACCTTGTTCTGAACTAAAGGTGGCAATAGAGTACCACTCTAATCGAAAACAATAGTCACATACAAAAGGGGGTCAGTGAAAGGGATAAAATATGAAAACATTTGCATAAGAACAGAAACAAAGTCAAAAGGAGGTCGACTAAAGGGATTTGGGGAGAGGGAAGTACATGAAAGAATTCATACAAGCACACAGTATTAAAACATAGGGGTGTAGGGGTAGGGATATACATGCTAATGTTTAAACTGCATAATGAACATACACAGACATGTGAAAAGAAACAACTACACTTGTAGTTTTGGAGATAGTATTAAAATATAGACCTACCAGCTTGCAACTTCAAATGGTAAAGAAAATAGGGCAAAGGGAAACTTATAGTTTAGCCTTGGGTTACAGCCGGCTAAACTCGAGCAGCAGAACAAGTAATAGAGAAAAGCAGAGAGGAGAAGAGAGATTTTTGAATGTGAACTTGTATGTGTTCGTGTTTTTGAAGTGAAGATGAAGGGGGTTTTTATAGTTTGAAAACAAGTAGCAACTAAGGCAGGAAAATAAATTAGTATCAATCAAAATCAATCAAGGAAAGAATTCCCTTTAATTAAGGGAGTCGGACTTAGGGTAAATAAACACAGTTCCACATATGGAAAGGAAATAAAGAATGGGTTGTAGAAATAAGGGGTAAATAAATAAAATATTTTCGAAATACACACGGTTTCCACAATTAAGGCAAGTAGAGTCATCAATCACTCAAAGAATCATAGAAATTGGGATACGATCTGACACTGAATTTAGTCAAAGAGCAGGTCCAAGTAAAAGAGCGAAATAAGTTCGTACAAATCACTTTCCCAAATTAATTTATTTCAAAAAAGGGAAGGCTGACTATAAAAGATGCACAAAAACATGCAAGGCTGAAATTAATAGAAAAGTCATGTAATTAGAGAGAAGAAGAATACAAGCATGAGACATAATTAGAAATTCTTGCAGAAATCATAAGCATGAAGCGTTTAACCAGTTAGGGTTTCGACATTGAACATGCAGCAGGCAATTATACACAGAAATAGAAAAACCCCTAAAATCTAGACTTTTCATCACGTCTCGAGTGTAACAAACAAAGCATAGGGGAAGATACTAAGAAAGAACATAAACTTTCACGGATAGCATAAGGAAAGTAAAGAACACAATGAAGGGTATACTTGGAAACCCCATAAACACCATAGAAAAGAAAATATATAGGAGCTTTAGCAGAAAACACTCAGGAATCATAGTAAAAGTAAAGAAAACATAGTAGAGCAAATAAAATAGAGAAATCAAAGAAACCCTAAATTTTATGAAGATGGACAATTTTGAAGATAAAAATAGGTAAAAAGTGTGGAAAACACTTTAGAGCTTTAGAAAATAACTGAAATTAGAAGTAGATCGTAAAGAGACACAGAAGAAAACCTTAACGATTTGGGGTTTCAGAGAGAAACCTAGAGAACGAGAAAGCCTGGAACGGATTGTTTTCGAGTCAACAATGGACTCACAACCTTAAGACTCGCCGGAGAGAGACGGGACACGGTTTTAGAACTCGAATCGGAAGTTCTCTGAACTGGAGACCTTCGAGGTCTGGCCTCGATCTATGAATGAAAGAGCCATAGAAGGGAGTGGGGATGAGTACAGGTTGCTGAAACCTGGAAAGCCATATTTTTCGATGAAACTGGGTTGTAAAGTGACCGGAGTCGGCTAGGGTTTCAGAGGGTTGAGAGCATTTGGGAACGAAGGGGATACAAGGGCGGTCGGTCTGTAAAATGATTTAGGGTCGGGGGCATATTGGTTTTAATTATGGATGGGATTATTGTGGGTTGTTGTCTAAATGATTAACGGCCACGATTTAAAAGAGGGAACGGGACAGGTCAGTTTAATGGGTAACTGGGTAGGGAAATTGGGGTTAAATTGGGGATGGAAATTGGCTACAATTGAAATTAAAAGGGGCTATGATTTAAATAGTCAATTTTCCCCTAATTTGAATTTTAAAAAATAGCAATCAATGTTTAAAAATCCAATTAAGAATATCGAGTTAATAGAAAAGCATAAGTATTAATATAAAAATACTAGGAATGATTTTATGATAAAAAAGCTATTAAATCCAGAAATATGCTAAAATTATTATTTCATGCAATTTTAATTTAGAAATACTAAATGAACTTGTAAAATTATGTAAAAATCATGAAAAATATATTTTTGTGGAAATGACAGAATAAAATAGATTACACACCAATATAACAAATTTTGGGAGTAATTAATGGATTTTATAGTGCAAAAATAGGCCATAAATTGATTTAAAATTCTTTAAAATGTGGAAAAATGCCGAAACTTTTGTGGCTGCTTATATACGCTATTTTTGAAAATATTTTGAATATAAAAATATATAGGAAAAAATTAGGTATCAATAATGTGTTAGGTGGTGAACAGTGTACCACAGATTTTATTGCAGGATACCAGGTATGTTCCCTCGTCTAAAATACGATTTAACAAAAGAAAAAGAAAAAAAAGGGGGGAGAACCAAACAAAACAAAACGAAAAAAAAAAAGAACAAACGGACTCGATAGAACCCGGGCAAAAACAACAACCAAACTAACCATGAATCCCAACTATGAAGTCGTTACCCCATTCTGGTATGTAATTGTTTCTGTCCCCTCTTTTATTAAATAGTTTGTGCATTGTGTTTGGTCCAAATGGTTTATGTAGTTGTTTCTTACTTAATATGGTCAACTTTGGGCTAAGAATTATGTGGAGAGCGGGGTTGAACAAAAAAATATGATAGCCATTGTTGAATACTAGGGTTTTTTGTTGAAAAGGAAGACGTCTGTGGTCCGCATGTCTGAAATGCAATCCGCATTTTGGTCGAGAGTAAACCCTAGGTCCTCTGAGGATGATGATAAAATACAGTCACAATGCACTCGCATAATGAATATGCGGTCCGCATAGTGATTGCATATTTGACCCAAAGATTTCTGTGGAAAATAATGAAAATGCGGTGGGAATGCGGTCACAGAACTATAATGTGGTCCGCATATCCACCGCACAGTTAAACAAAGGCCTCAGTGAATGAGCCTTGCAGTTTGCAGCCATTCTGCGATCGCATTCTCTACTTTACGGTGAGATATGCGATCGCATATGAGGATGCATATTTTGAGAAAGTTCATTCTGCCTGATTCTGCAGTCCGCATAATCCATCAGAGATTGAACAGATGTTGAGGCCATCATTTTTTTGGAGAATCCGCAGTCCGCATTATGTTTTTATGACCGCAGAGTATACCGCATGTTGAGCTTTTACTCTTAATTTTTCTGTGTTTTCTCCCAAAGTATTGATGTTATCACTCACATCTCACCCTTGTGCAGACATGATTCCTAGACAAAAACAGACCTTACCAAGGCCACCAAAGGCAAAGCGTCAAAAGGTAGAACATGAACACCAACATCCCTCCCAGTCTGACGAGGAGGAGCTTCTACTTGAAGTTGATCTGATTGTTGAGGCACGCCATAAGAAAGGGGCTGAGTTCCACCTCCGCTGGGAGTAGAGGGGACTAGGGAGAGATATAAAGAGGGGATTGCAAAGAGAAAGCTCCTACCGGAGAGGCAATTGAGCCTACATGGGTTGAAGGGACAACATCCACACATCCTGGAAATCATCAAGCGAATGAAATGGTTCTCCTTTACTGATCCACCGGCAGAATACAACGAGTCGCTAGTTCGTGAATTCTATGCAGCATACGGGGACTCTAGAACCAAGAACCATGAATGCAACCAGATTTTCTTGGATCAACTGCTAGTTTGAGGGCCCACTGTGTTTTGTAGCAATAACACTATCAATGAATTATATGTCCTAGAGCGGATTGAGGGCACAACAGAGTATAATGAGTAGTTTGCGAACAGGGAGAGTGAACGTGGATGGATTGCCTCAATCATTGCTAAAGGAACCCCTGCTTGGATAAACCCCGGCTAGAAGATTTTCAAAGAGAGTCTTTTAAGGAAAGGTCATTTCTGGATAGCGTTCATCACCTCCAGATTGATACCAACTCAGAACGAGACATAAATCTCTATCGAGAAGGAACTCCTCATTTCCTGCATCATGAAAGGAATGAAGATAGACGTGGGGGCTATCATACATAAAGAGATAGGGATCATAAAACACAACATGCCACTTCTCTTCCTTTCCCTTCCTTGATCAGGCACTGTGTAAGGTTGGGAAAGTCTATGTGGATGAAAGAAAAGACAAAAGGGGAAAGGAGCCAGGGGTGATTGATATCACACGTCTTAGTGATGCTATAGTTCCTCCAGTGATGCCAGGTCAGGAACAAGATACTGAGGATCGTTCACAATCCCAGCCTTTTATGATCCCTTCCGTTGATGTTGTAGAATCTTCCACTTCTCAGCCAGTGCCTCAAGTGACCCATGCTCAACTTGGCCCTGCTGAACTTGCCCCTGCTCAGCCTACTACTGCTACTCCAGCTATCTTGAAGCTTTGTCTATTGGCCCATCATGCCAATGCTAAGGTAGAGAAACTTCTGAAGACACTGCCTAACCTGATAAAGCAAGCCCTGACTACCATGCAAGCAGCAGTGATCGATATTCAAAAGCAACAGTCGGCCCATGCGGAGCGTTTGAAGCAACTAGAGTTGCAAGTGAAGGAAATAGAGAGGGTGAGGTGAGTAGGCTACCCGAGCTCAAAAGGAAGTTGACTCTATGAGGGTCGAGTTCCAAAAGATGCAAAGCTTGGAATTCGATCTCTCATCCTTCTTCCCACGGACGGTGATCAGGGTGCAGATACAGCTTCTCCAGATTTGGGACTTGATTTTTCGACATTGATGTCAGACCATGTCCTTCCTACTCCTGGAGCTTCCCAACTTAAATATCACTCGGCTCATATTGAGATTACTTCTGAGGAGGAGGCCGGAGGTACGGGTAAATTGCTAGTCATCAGAATACAAAGGTTATAATTAAGACCATCCAAAAACCTCTTGATGCTCTCACGATCTGTCGGAACCATCCAGGAGCCATGATGAGCGAACTCAAAAAACCTCGCCTCATATGGGGACACTGTCATATCTCCCTGTTGAAGCCACTCAAACTGCCTACGCAGCTCCTGCCTCTAAGACTGTGGCACCCACTACTCTAAGAAGATAGAAGCCAGCCCCAGTGAACTGAAAGGTCGTAAAAGCCACATAACTCGACTCCAGAATCCTTGCCGTTCGAAGCATTCATTAACACTTGTCGAGAAACCCTGGGAATCCTCGCCCTGAGCACCACTAAATGAAAGAGGCCGGAGCCTACCAAACCTCTCAAGATGACGCTGCTCATCGTCTGGTATAGCTGGAATCACAAAGTCCTGAACTGGTGCAACTAACTGAGCAGGAGGTGCTACCGGTGTTTGCAATTCCTGCACCCACAATTATCAATATTTACACCCTCCACGAATGCGACTTCCTGAACGCGAACGCGAAGCACATTTCATAGGGGCCCAACTTCCTTCTTTGCGAACGCGGCCCCAGGCACGCGAACACGAAGGCCAACAGCTTACTACAATAACTACTGAGTTTTCTGCACTTTTCTCCAATTTCAAACCTCCCAATAGCCATCCAATTACCCCGAGGCTCCCGGGACCTAAACCAAAAGTGCCAACCTATCCTAACACATTACCCAAACTCGTTCCAATCATCAAAGCACATCCAACAAAACTAAAATTGCTAATTCTTATCGAATCCAAGCCTAAGTTCTTATGGAACTTCCGAAACACACATTCAATAAAAAACCCAACCAAATCACCCCCGGATCACCTGAAAGTTTGCACACACATCCCAAATCACCTAGTAAAGCTACTACAACTCTCGAATATCAACCGGAAATCACTAAAATACTACTTTTGCCAATTCAAGCCTAATTCTACATCGGACCTAAAAAACTACTCCCGATAACGCTCCCAAGTCAAGAATCATCCCCCAAAGCTAACCGAATCACCTGAAATCACATTCAAGTCCAATAACTCATAAGTCAACATCCAGTTGACTTTTCCAAAACAAGCCTTCCTTAAAGAGACTAAGTGTCTCATTTCCTACGAAAACCAATCCAATTCGACTCGATCACCTCAAGTACCGATAATGATGTATAGAGAAGCATAAAATGGGGAAAACGAAGCGGTAACTCATGAGACGACGTGTCAGGTCGTCACATTCTTCCCAACTAAAACAAATGCTCATCCTCGAGCGGGTCAAGAAACATACCTGAAGCCTCAAACATGTAAGGATATCTGCTCCACATCTCCTGCTCGGTCTCCAAGATAGCCTCCTCCACGGGCCGACCTCTCGACTGAACCTTCACTAAAGCTATATCCTTTGATCTTAACTTCCGAACATGACGACCCAAAATACCTATTGGCTCCACATCATAGGTCAAATCATCATCCAACTGAATCGTGCTGAAGTCCAAAACATGAGACGGGTCCCCAACATACTTTCGGAGAATAGAAATATGGAACACCAGGTGCACACTCGACAAGTTGGATGGCAAAGAAAGCATATAAGACACCTCCCCAATCCTCTGAAGCACCTCAAATGGTCCAATGAACCCCGGACTCAACTTTCCTTTCTTTCCAAACCTCATAACACCCTTCATGGGCGAAATCTTCAGCAAGATTATTCTCACCTAGCATGTAAGACACATCTCATACCTTTCGGTCCACATAACTCGTCTGATGCAACTGAGTTGTACGAAGTCTCTCCTAAATCAGCTTCAGCTTCTCTAAGGCATCCTGAACCAACTCTGTCCCCAGTAGTCTAGCCTCGCCGGGCTCAAACCAACCAACTGGAGATCTATATCGTGTCCCATACAAGGCCTCAGGTGATGCCATCTGAATGCTGGATTGATAGCTGTTGTTCTAGGCAGACTCTGCATGTGGCAAGAAGTCATACCAAGAACTTTCGAAATAACACAAGCATGCAACGTGTCCTCCAATATCTGAATAGTACGCTCGAACTGTCCGTCCGTATGAGGATTAAATATTGTGCTCAACTCCACTTGCGTACCCAACTCTCGCTAAAAAAGTCCTCCAAAATTGGGAAGTGAACTGAGTAACTCTATCCGAGATAATAGACACTGTAACACCATGCAATCGAACAATCTCCCGGATAAAGATCCGTGCCAGCCGCTCCGAAGAATAGGTAGTACAGACCAGAATGAAGTGCGCGAACTTGGTCAGCCAATCCATAATCACCCAAATCGAATCAAACTTCGTCGAAGTCCGAGAAAGACCACTCAAAAATCCATAGTAACTCTCTCCCACTTCCACTCGGGAATAATCATCTGCTGAACAAAACCACCCGGCCTTTTATGCTCATATTTCACCTGCTGACAGTTGAGACACCAAGCTACATAACCCATAATATATTTCTTAATTCTCCTCCACCAATAGTGCTGACTCAAATCGTGATACATCTTCACGGCACCCGGATGAATAGAATACCGCGAGATTTGAGCCTCTTCAAGAATCAACTCTCTAAGCCCATCCACATTGGGCGCGCAGATCTGGCTCTGCATCCTCAACACACCATCATCCCCTATAGTCACATCTCTAGCATCGTCATGCTGAACTCTGTATTTAAGGACAAGCAAGTGCGGATCATCATACTGGCGTTCTCTGATGCAATCACATAAGAAGACCGAGAAACCACGTAAGCCAACACTCGGTTAGGCTCCAAAATATCAAATATCACAAATTGATTGGCCACAGCCTGAACATCAACTACAAAGGGCCTCTCTGCAACTAGAATGTGCGCCAAACTCCTTATACTCACTGCCTTTCGGCTCAAGGCATCGGCCAACACATTGTCCTTTCCCGCACGGTACAAATGGTAATATTATAGTCCTTAAGCAACTCCAGCCATCTCCGCTCCCTCAAATTAAGAACCTTTTGGTTGAACAAATGCTGAAAACTGCGATGATAAGTGAATACCTCACAAGATACGCTATGTAAGTAGTGCCTCCAAATTTTTAAAGCATGAACTATAGAAGCCAACTCTAAGTCATGAATATGGTAGTTCTTCTCATGGGGCTTCGGCTGAGGAGAATCATAAGAAATCACTCTACCCTCCTGCATCAATACACAGCCAATCCCAACTACCGAAGCATCGCAATAAATGGTATAAGAACCTGAAGATGATGGCAAAACTAATACTAGAGATGTAGTCAAATCTATATTGAGCTTCTGAAAGCTCTCCTCGCACTCCTTCGGCCATACAAATGGATAACTCTTGTAGGTCAACTTGGTCAAGGGCGAGGCAATAGTTGAAAAAACTTGAACGAACCAGCGATAACAACCCGCCAAACCGAGGAAACTAAGAATTTTTGTGGATAAGGACGATCTAGGACAACTCTGCACTGCCTCTATCTTCTTCGGATCAACTTTAATACCCTCGCTAGACACCATGTGCCCCAACAAAGCCACTGAACTGATCCAAAACTCACACTTGGAGAACTTTGCATACAGCTTCTCCTCCCTCAATCTCTACAATACCATTTGCAAATGCTCCGCGTGCTCCTCTTGACTACGCAAGTACACCAGAATATCATCAATGAATATGATAATGAACAAATCCAGACAAGCTGAAACACATTGTTCATCAAATGCATGAACAACGCTGGGGCATTGGTCAGTCCAAAAGACATAACAAGAAACACATATGACCATATCTAGTCCTGAAAGCAGTCTTAAGAATATCTGAATCCCTGATCTTCAGCTGGTGATAACTCGAACGGAGATCAATCTTGGAGAACACCCTCGCTCCCTGAAGCTAGTCGAATAAATCATCAATACGAGACAAGGGATACTTGTTCTTCACTGTTACTTTGTTCAATTGCATGTAGTCAATGCACATTTTCATTGTGCCATCCTTTTTTTCACAAACAGGACAGGTGCACCTCATGGTGACACACTAGGCCGAATAAACCCCTTTATCCATGAGTTCTTGAAGCTGCTTCTTCAACTCTTTCAGCTTTGCTGGTGCCAACGATATATCGGAATGGAAATGGACTGAGTGCCAGCACCAGATCAATACCAAAATCAATGTACCTTTCCGGTAGCATGCCCGACAGGTCTCCAAGAAGTACATCGAGAAACTCCTTCACGACTGGAACAGAATCAATGTTAGGAGCCTTAGCTCCGACATCCCGCACAAAGGCTAAATATGACAGGAAATCCTTCCCAATAATACACTGGGACTTTAGGAAAGAAATCACTCTACTAGGGACATAATCAGTCACACCACGCCACTTGATTCTGGAAATACTCGGCATAGCCAAAGTGACTGTCTTAGCATAGCAGTCTAGAATAGCATGACATGGAGATAGCCAATCCATGCCCAGAATAACATCAAAGTCTACCATGCTCCATATCAATAATCAACTCGGGTCTCCAGACCCCCGCTAGCCACAACACAAGACTGGTACACATGGTTTACAATAATAGTATCACCCACCGGAATGGATACATGAACAAATAAAGCAAGACACCCTCGGGACATACCCAAATAATGAGAAAAATATGAGGACACACAAGAATAGGTGGAACCGGGATCAAATAAGACAGAGGCATCTCTGTGGCAGACTAAAATAATACTTTTGATAATAACATCTGACACAATGGAATCTGTCCTACGTGGGACAACATAAAATTGAGCTTGGCCGCCGCCTGATCGGCCTTCACATCTAGGGTGACCCCTGGCTGTCTGGCCCTCACCCCTAACTGACTAGGCGGGTGCTGAAGAAACTGGAGTAAAAGACGAGGGCTGACCCCTCTGCTATGATGAACTGGCAGCACGACAAGGACACTGCCTCCACATGTGTCCAAACTCTCCATGCTCATCAAAGCTCGACGGCGCTGGAGAATGGGACTAATGGCAACCCCTCACACCTAAGTGACTAGATGATGCACTCGGCATTGAAGAACCCTGAACAGACAGGGAAATAAGATGAACTCTGAGATGGGAGGGCACTGCTGAAACCCATGATGACCACGTCCTAAAGATGCCCCACGATATTCGGGACGAGCCAATTGAGGAGGCCAAAAGAAAAACCTCTACCATGCTGGAACTGGCCCCTAGACGGAGCACCAATGAAACTTCCAGAACCTCGAGGACTCTTTGTCTACCTATCCTTTTTATCCTGACGGCGAGCCGTTTCAATCTCACGAGTGATATCAACTGCGTCCTCAAATGCCAGAACTCTTTGCATATCCAATTAAGTCAAAATTACTACCTTTGGGATACCACAGACACAAATATGTTATGCATTTCAAGTATCTCAATATCCTTTTGATAGTTGTCAAATGTGACTCCTTTGGATGTGCCTGGAAACGAGCACAAAGTCCTACACAAAAAACAATGTCAGGTCTGCTGGTAGTAAGATACAACAGTGAACCAATCATACCCCTATACATTTTTTGATAAACTGATGAACCAGGTTCATCAACATCTAGTTTTGTGGCAGTTTCTATAGGTGTATCTATTTCTTTGGATTCTTCAATTTTAAACTTCTTGGTTAGTTCTTTTGTATACTTCTGCTAATGGATAATAGTTCCATCTGGACTTTGTTTGATCTGTGGCCCCAAGAAAAAATTGAGTTCACCCATCATGTTCATTTCAAACTCATTTCCCATTAGTTTAGCAAAGTCCTTAGTTAACCTATCTGTAGTGGCCCCAAATATTATGTCATCAATATATATTTGTACACAAGAAGATCCTTACCTATTTCCCTTAGGAAGAAAGTGTTGTCAATTTTACCTTTTTTGTATCCATGCTCCAAAAGGAATTTTGACAATCTTTCATACCAAGCTCTTGGGCATGCTTGAGACCATAGAGAGCTTTACCCAGCTTGTATACATGATCAGGGCATTCTTTGCTTTCCAATCCTAGAGGTTGTTTCACAAACACTTCTTCTTTGAGATAGCCATTTAGGAAGGCACTTTTGACATCCATTTGATGAAGAGTGAATTCTATATGTATTGAAAAGGCTATGAGGAGTCTAATTGCTTCAAGTCTAGCAACTGGAGCAAAGGTCTCATCATAGTCAATGCCTTCCTCTTCACAATAGCCTTGAACCACCAACCTTACCTTATTTCTTGTAACTGTTCCATCTTCATCTAGTTTGTTCATGAAGACCCATTTTGTCCCAATGACTGATCTGTCCTTGGGTCTTGGAACAAAATGCCAGACTTGGCTTCTTTCAAATTAATTGAGCTCATCTTGTATAGCATTGACCCAATATGCATCTTGTAGAGCTTCACTCACATTTTTAGGTTCAATGAGGGACAGAAAGGCATCAAATGCACACAGATTCTTCAATTGAGATCTAGTTTTGACTCTAGATTTTGGATCATTGATGATGTTCTCAATGTGATGAGAACTCAGGCACTTTTAAGAATTCCCCACTAGATGGTTCCTAGTAGATGCTTCTTCATTGTTATACTGCAGAGGAACAGGTTCAAGTACAAGTTCCTTTAGAGAATTTTGTTCAATTTCTCTTAGATTGGTTCCCCCTGTCAGGTTGCCCCGGGTGGAAGGACCTGTTCCATCACCTGTTCCTTCCTTTGATTCCACCTTGACGTGTGTTGTGGCTTCAAACAATTGTCTCACCAGTCTGAAGGCTTCATCTTCATGTTCTTATCTCTTAGAAAGAATGTTAGATTCATCAAATACAACATGTACACTTTCTTCTACACACAGAGTTCTTTTATTAAACACTTTATATGCTTTGGTATGTGAAGAATATCCCAAGAATACTCCCTCATCACTTCTGGGATCAAACTTACCCAGGAAGTCCTTGCAATTATTGTGCACATAGCAGTTGCAACCAAAAGCCCTATGATGGGATATATTTGGTTTACTCCCTTTAAGTAACTCATAGTGAGTGTTCTCTACAAGAGGTCTAGTCATGCATCTATTTATTATATAACAAGCAGTGTTCATAGCCTCTACCTAGAAGCTATGAGGTAGTTTACTGGAAAGAAGCATGGTCCTTGCCATATCATCAAGGGTCTTTTTCTTCCTTTCATCTACCCCATTTTGTTGAGGGGTCCTAGGGGCAGAGAAATTATGATCTATTCCATTTTTATCACAAAATTCAGCAAACTTTGCATTTTCAAATTCAGTTCCATGATCAGACCTAATGGATGCAGGTTGATTTCCTAATTTTTTCTAGGTTTTTCTAACAAAAGCAGTGAACATTTCAAATGCTTCATCTTTAGAGGTTAGAAACAACACCCAAGTAAATTTAGAATAATCAATAATAAGTACCATTACATATCTTTTACCACCTCTGCTCATGGCTCTCATTGAACCACAGAGATCCATATGAACCGGTTCCAACGTCTTGGACGTACTTACCATTTTCTTGGGTTTGAAGAATGACCTTACCTACATCCCCCTTGAACATGCCATAAAAACTTTGTCTTCCTTGAACTTGATATTAGGTAACCCTATCACCAAGTGCTTGGAGACTAATTTGTTCAATTTATTTAGACTGGCATGGCCAAGTCTTTTGTGCCAAATGAGTGGATTATAATTAACACACTTAAGCAAGTGAGTTCATTTTAAGAGAGAGTTGACAAATCTACAATTTAAATATTGTTAACTCTCTTTCCCTGCAAAATAATCTTGTCAGTGGTAAGGCTAATCACAAAACATTTTGTGGAAGTGAAAGCCACAAGATTACCTCTGTCACACAGTTGTGAAACACTTATCAGGCTATATTTCAAGCCATTTATCAAATATAAATTCTCAATGGAATGAGAGTCTATATTTACTACCTTTCCGACTCCAATGATCTCACCTTTCTTTTCATTTCCAAAGGAGACATTACCTTCTTTTAGGTTCTCTAGCGAAAGGAACTGGTCCTTATTACCATTCATATGTTTTGAGCAGCCACTATCAATGTACCATATCTGGCTACTCTCCTTCACTTGGACCTACAAAATGAGATCATGGGTTAGTCTTAGGAACCCAAACTATTTTGGGTCCCTTTCTATGGGCAAAAGAATGGATTAAATTTTTCTTTGCCCAACTAGGAAGTTTGTGTTTTTTCTTGAACAAAAGCTTTGTTCTTTTGACTAGCCTTTTCTTTTGCATTGCATTCATTTTTGTAATGTCCAATCTTACCACAATGTGTGCAGATCTTATTCTCAGGCAGTGTGAGGTACTTGTTTTGGGATCCCATTTTGGAGCTTGTGTCCCAAATCCAAGTCCTCTCTTATTGCTGTTGTGATGTTCTTGCAGCTAGGAGAGTTCCTCGAAAGCCTTGTTCCATTTGCATGTTCTGTCTAGTTCATGCTTCACCTTTGCTAAATCTTCTTTTGGGACTTTAATCAATTCATCTTTCTTCTATAGTTCATCTTTCATTTTTCCTAGATTTTCCTCTAGGGTGAGAAATGATTGATCAGCCATTTTCTTTCATGTCCCTAATTTTAGTTTAATATTTTCAGATCTAAGTTCTAGGACATTATTTTCAAGCTAATGAACCTGGTTCTTCAACTCAGTATTTGTGTTGTCATTCTCATCAGCCCTAGACGGTAACCTTTTGCATTTTCTTCTAGGATAACACATTCCCTAGACATAACATCCATCTCACTGTTTATTATTTCATACTCATCTATGAAGTCCAACAATAGCTCAACCAACTTTTCTTTAGAGAAAAATTTAATCTTTTCTTTAAGATGTAGAATACTTACCTCATGTTCATCTTCTAATTCTCCGATGGTCATAAGAGCTTGCTCATCATCAGCTTCATTTTTTGAGTCCTCATCTGATGTTTCTCCCAATGCAGCAACTATAGCTTTAGTTGATCCTTTGTTCCTTCTTGGTTGAACCTGTTCCTTCTTCCTGTTTCTTCTATCTGCCCTTTCTTTCTTCCATTCGATCTCCTATTGAGGGTAGTTTTTGATCATGTGATCTGTCTTTCCACACTTAAAGCAACCATCATTTGTCTGCTTCTCAGAAACCCTAGGTTTGTTGAATGTTGTTCCTCTTGAAGGACTCTTTCCTCTCATAAGATATCGTCTTCAAGATATGATCCTTCTGAAATTCTGAGAGCTAAACTTCTTTCTTTCTTTGGAGCATCCATCTTCATTATCTGCAGCATCCATCTTCATTATCTGCTTTCTCAATTCATAGGCAGTAAGATTTCCAATCAGTTCATCCTATTTTGAAGTAGCAATGTTTTTGGATTCCTGAATAACTGTGATTTTGCTTTCCTAGGAGATTGGTTCTCCACCTTGTCTTCTTCCATGATAGTCCTTCTAGGAGAATCAAGTTCATTTGTTAGTGTAGTGAACCCAGTATACATCTCTTGGATAGTTTCTCCATCCTTCATAGTAAAATTCTCATATTGAGAATAGAACATTGTTCCTCTTGACCTCTTCACTTGAGGTGTTCCTTCATGAGCCACTTGTAAAGTTTCCCAAATCTCCTCGGCAGTAGAGCGGCCTTGAATCCTGCTGTACTCATCAGGACTAAGTCCACACACTAGCCATTTCTTGGCCTTAGCATTTTTCTCCCACTTCTTTAGGTCTTCAGCAGTAAATCTGCTCTAGTCTTTGGAACATCCAATCCTTGAATAGTCTTCTTGGTTGTGGCTAAAGGACCATTAGTGATGATATTGCAAAGCTCATAGTCTTCACCCATGATATGATCTCTCATTCTATTTTTTCACCTGGAGTAGTAGAGGCCATTGAAAAGAGGAGGCCTGGCAGTGGATTTCTCTTCCCAATTCCCAGGTGGTGCACTCATGTTGATCTTTTCCTAAGGTGTTAACCTCTTCAAGGATAACCTGCTCTGATACCAATTGATGTTATGTAACGTCAATAACACACAAGAGGGGGGTGATTTGTGTGGTACCCAATTTTCAATTGAGAAGAACCTGGTTCTTCTAGGTGTTCTTACTAGATACTGTTTGTGAAATTAAATAATTAGAAAAAAAGGAACACCGAGATTTTTACGTGGAAAACACCTGGCTCAAAAGGTGAAAAAACCACGACCAACTACTCAATAGGATTTTCCCAAGCTTCCACTAAAATCAATGAGCCAAAACAACATTTACAAAAACTCTTTGTAAACCTAAGGATTAAACTCTAATCCCGGTGTGGCACACAACCTCAACTATTGCGACACTATCAAGTTAATTCTAACTTGAATACTCACAGTACCTAATATAATTGCTTCTATAAAAGCTAAAAAGTACAATATGAAAACCTACTACAATTGAACTAGACTTAGAGTAAACACAAGGATGGAACAGGTTCTTCTATCTTAGTTCATGTAGCTTCAGGCGTGTATGCTTATATCTCACATATATTTCTTGCAAATTAGACTTGCTTTTTTGCTCTCAAATATGGTTAACTTCTGCGTATGTGCATTACCTATAAAAGAGAACAACTTGGTTATTTCATAAATTAGCAGTTAAAGTTTGATCGAGACTCCAATACTTATCCTTAGTCGATTTGAGTCCTTAACCAATACAAACTCCAACCCTTATCCTAGCTTAGGATTGTGTTCTCTTATCATAAGAAGACTTTCCTCCTTAGAACTCAATGCGATCTTTTCGATTCAGTTCAAAAGATATTTGCTGCGTGATCTTCAGTATATTTCTTCCCCACGTGCCTCCCATGTGCAACGATTATGACAAAGTGTGTCTCTCAAGATGGACCAGGTCCTTCCCTGAGTTCATTTGTCAATCTTCAAAACTTCAACTGAACTTGGGCCGACAGTATTCCTATATTTCTAAAAACTTGTCGGTTTACCTTACTTTGGCTCGCGATCTATACATATCGATTTATACTACTCGTAACCTTCCTTTAACTTGCTTGAATTTCCTTATGTTATTAGCGAGACATCGCATTCACGTAATATAAATATAGCAAATTATGGGTTATAACAAATTTATTTACATAATTCAGAATGAAAGAAATAAGAGTTGTAAAATATATATCTCATTAACGTAATATAAAAATAATTACCTAAATAAAAGATTTGTTTAATATACATTATACATTCTTGAAAATTATGCTTAATTATATTATTATTATGTTTCTACCAACTTTCCGACGACACAAAGTTATGTCACCGGAAAACAGGGGAGGTTATCTGTATACGATAAAATATCTATGTTAAGTTGTGCATGAAAAATATATAATATAATTGAGCATAATTTAAAATTCTTTATATAAATAATTATTTTTATATTACGTGCATGTAATATATATTTTATAATTTTTATTTTCTTTTATTCTGAATTGTGTAAATAAATTTTTGAATTTTTTTAATACTAAAATTATTTTTACTACAAAATTATTCTAATTAATTTTTTTTACTATGCTCATTATTTTTTATTCAAGCATTATGTATGCTTAAATAATTTTTTATTTTAAAATTTATAAAGAATATTTATTTATTTAATAGGTAAGTCGACATTGTAAATTAAAAAGAAAAAAATAACATTAAAAAGTTAAAAAGAATCAAAAGAAAATAAATGTTTATAATTTAGAGGGTAAAATATGTATTTGACCATTCAAAATTAGAAAAATATAGTTGAGTGACCTTCTGAGTGTAATAGGCATTGATTAATGGCTTTGTTGTTAAAAACGAAAGAAAAGTAACTTTTAGAGATAATTTCGAATAGTTAAGTAACCATTTGAGTAATTAACTAGATACTTAGAGGGAGAGAGACTGAGTGAACGAGGAAAGACGAGTGATTTAAGGGATCGCAGGAAAAGCTAAAACTTATTCTGCGCTTTATTCGCTATTGAAGGTTGTTTAGATTTTATACGTAGTACTAACACTTACTTTACACTATTTTTATAACTTGACAATCGTTAATAAATATATGTTCATGTAAACAAACTGCAAATAAAGTGTAATTTTTATTCATTTATTTTTATATTCCACATATTGCTTATACATGTACGCTAATTACGTTTTCTGGGGGGGGGGGGGGGAGGTTGCCGGAGAAGTCGTCAAAGGAGGGTCGCCGGGGTTAGGGGGTGGCGGGGGGGACGAGTAGGGGGATTGGGGCTGGGGTAGTGAAGAGAAAAAGGAGAGAGAGGAGAGACTCTTACTGGGGGGTGGTCTCCGGAGAAGGGGTCGCCGGAGGGGGATGAGGGTTGGGGGATGGGCGGTTGCTGGGTGAAAGTTACCGTTGGGGGAGGGGGGACATGCTCTCGAGTCTAAGGGTTTCAAAATAAGCAGATCTAAGACTGAATACCTGGAGTGCAAGTTTAGCGCCGAATCGAACGAAGTAGGCAGGGACATGAGGATTGGATCTCGGGTTATCGCCAAGAGGGAAAGTTTCAGATATCTTGGGTCCGTGATTCGGGGGGGGAGGGGGGGGGGGACAGAGAGATTGACGGGGATGTCACTCATCATATAGGAGCGGGGTGGTCGAAGAGGAGGCTTGCATCAGGAGTCTTGTATGACAAGAAAGTGTCATAGAAACTCAAGGAGAAATTTTATAGAGATGTGGTTAGACCTGCCATGTTGTATGAGGCGGAGTGCTGGCCGGTGAAGAACTCCCATGTTTAGAGAATGAAGGTTGCGGAGATGAGGATGCTCAGGTGAATGTGAGGCTCTCCAGGTTAGATAAGATTAAGAATGATGTTATTCGAGAGAAGGTGGGAATGGCCTGGGTGGATGAGAAGATGCGTGAAGCGAGGCTCAGGTGGTTCGAGCATGTGCGGAGGAGAAGTCCTAATGCCTCGGTGCGGAGTTGTGAGCGACTGACGGTGGTCGGCGTGAGGCGAGGCAGAGGGAGGCCTAAGAGGTATTGGGGAGAGGGGATTAAGTATGACATGGCTAGAATGCGGATTTCCGAGGACATGACCTTTGATAGAAAAGTCTGGAGGTCTAGTATCAGGATTGTAGGATAGGGGCCTTAGAATTTTTCGTACTCCATTCCAGGGAATGGGTGAGGCTTGACAACGCTATCCATAGATGATTTATGCATTGGATTGTGTCCCTCTTATGGTAGTTATTTATGGTAGTTACCGTTTGATATTATGGCATGTCATTTTATTTATGATTCTTATGTTTAGATAACTATTTATGCGATTTCTTCTGGAGTTACTAATGCTCTTTTATATTTGTTTTTATTTTTCATATTACCCTTCCCAAACCTCACCTTGTGGGACTATATATATAGTTGTTGCTGCTGGATTTCTTATTAAAATCTAGTTTATTAGCATGATAACAAATGGACTTCTTATTCATTCTAGAAGAACCAAGAAAAATACCAAACGTTCCAACTTCCACGTTGAGGATATTTTGGCACGTGTCTGTTGTCAGTTTTCAAATCACAAAAAACAATCGTCTCCCATTTCCATTGGCCAGCCCATTTCTTCTCGAAACTCCAATCTTCTTGTTGTAAATAAAATATAATCGTAATTCTTTGCCAATTGCCATTGTTTTTCTCCTTCATTCATTCAATCATCGAGTGGCTGCTGTACTTTTTTATTATATAGTAAGATGGGCAGCACGTGCTATTCTGCTTATTCTATCCAATCACTTAACCACACGTGTCCCTCTTCCCTTATCTTCACTCTCCATAAACCCCAGTTGCAACAGATTCACAATATCAAAGAAACAACAACAAGAAGTGTTAGAACTTGTAATAGTAATACTAGAACAAGAAGAAGAATGAAAGGTGTTGCTGCAATGAATGGTGTCTCAACACCAGAAGTTGATGTACAGAACCAACAGGAGTTGAAAAAAGGAATAGCAGAATTATATGATGAGTCATCAGGGATTTGGGAAGATATTTGGGGTGACCATATGCATCATGGATTTTATGAACCTCAATCATCTGTTTCACTTTCTGATCATCGTGCTGCTCAGATCCGTATGATTGAAGAGGCTCTACGTTTTGCTTCTGTTTCTGGTAAATGGGCTTCTTTTTCTGTGATAGTTTTCCGCAGCACGCCTTCGACTTGAATTGAACTATATATACTTAGTTGTGAAGTCTTGAAGAATATTATACTATTGTTAATCTGAAAATAGTTGTGTTTTGTACTTAAATCTTGAAATGTGTCTCTAGATTTGGACCCTTTTATTGTTATTGATAAAAGGTTGGATTTTTTGGAAGAAAGGAGGGCCTTTGACTTTGTGTCCAAGAAATTGGGAAACAGAAGTTTTGAAGACAAAAGGGTTGAAGGATACTATATGTATTTAGATTATGGGGAAAACGCTTAACTTCTTTTCTTGTTTCAGTTCTGAATATATTGATAGTAACAGCTAAATGTGATATCCTGTTATAACCTACAAACATTGACTGTGTTGTTTGTTATGGAAATACCTATTTGGATTTTGTTTTATGTCTCTATGGGCCAGATATTCGATTTTGGGTTGTGCAATATTGAGTAAGTTTACTTGGCACTTTCGAAAAGATGAGCTCTGCATTTTTGCTATTTGTGCTATCTTACATGACGCAAGAATCTGACAATTGCTGCATGACCTGTATACAAGGGTTTGTTTAATAGCTCATTCTTATGTCAGCTGGAACCAATTTTGTGATTGTACGATGAGGAAATGGAGAGTGCTTATTGTATTTTTTACCCCATATATTGCACCTTCCGGAGTTTGATCATTTTTAATCATATGAAAGGAAGTTGTCTCGATGTACCTACAATCTCTTTCAATCAATGCAGATTTAGAGAAAGGGTATACCGAAAACTTGATTTATATAGGCAATACCAATTAGTTGGGAATTTAGCTGATTCATGTTAATGTACGTGTACTTTAATCCTATACTTTTTAGGTGTCCTTGAGACCTAGTATAAATTCTTATAGTTGTAGGAAATATGGAGAACTTCTATTAAATTTTATTTTATTTTTATTCTGTAAAATATCGGAAGCAAGATAAATTTATATGGGGAACATGGTCGGTGAAGATCAACATAGCCGACCCAACTTGTTTAAGTTTGAGGTATAGTTGTTGTTGTTGCTGCCGCTGCATGGCAGGACATCGTTTAATAAGTGATGTCTCCCTGCAATCTGCTCCCCTCTTATTTCCTACTCCAGAATCCTGAGGTATACATGAGTGATGAGACTCTATAATATCAAAGTTTCCTTTTTTGTAGTTATGAATTCTGGAAATAGACCCCACTTTTCTTCTTGTATACCTTAATTTCCTAACATGAATTTTCAGATGATCCGGCAAAGAAACCAAGGTCCATAGTTGATGTTGGATGTGGGATAGGAGGCAGTTCTAGGTACCTTGCAAAGAAATATGGCGCTACAGCTCAAGGCATCACGTTGAGTCCTGTACAAGCCGAGAGGGCTCAAGCTCTTGCTGCTGCTCAAGGATTAGGCGATAAGGTATCTGCTTTTTGAGCAAGATTTTGCTTTAAAACACTACGTATGAGGAGCTTTCTTACTTTCTTATAAGAAGTTTAAATCTCTTCAACTTTTCATGAACAAGTTAAAAGAAATGCTATTTGACTGAGTCATTGAGCTGAGGATAGTTTATATTGTTTAAAGAACGACTTCTTAAAGTTACTTACATTGTGCAAAACTTGTGCTTGTTTATGTTTAGTGAATTGTTATACTAGCATATTTAGGCTGTATGATCATTTCTTCAATTAGCTGTTACACACTTAACTTTGCATTAGTTATTCAGAATTCTTATACCTTCATATAACTGGACTGATTCCTAAAGGAAGCTAATAAAGAGGGAAGTTAATTGGTTTCCCCTGAATATCATGTTGATGTCAAATGTACCTTCCTCCTGTGCCCATTCCTACACCTCATATTATATTGATATTTGCACTCTCTTTTTACTAACTGAAATGCAAATGAGCAGGCTTCTTTTCAAGTTGCAGACGCCTTGAATCAGCCATTTCCAGATGGGCAATTTGACTTGGTTTGGTCCATGGAGAGTGGAGAACACATGCCGGACAAACAAAAGGTTCATCATATCTGAAACATGAACATATGACCTTCTCACTGACTAATTTTTGCTATAGAGTTTCTTCTAAACTCCTTTTCCTTCATTGTTAGTTTGTTGGCGAATTAGCTCGAGTGGCTGCACCAGGAGGCACAATCATACTTGTGACATGGTGCCACAGGGATCTTTCCCCTTTAGAGGAATCTCTGCTTCCAGAGGAGAATGAGTTGTTAAATAAGATATGTAAATCCTTCTATCTTCCTGCATGGTGTTCCACTGCTGATTATATGAAGTTACTTCAATCTAACTCTCTTCGGGTAAATTAATTCTAGTAGCTGCTATCCTCTTGATATACTTTTCATTTTCTATTTCATAAGTTTATATCGTGATCCAGTCCAAGTATTCTCAAGACATATTATTATTTTGTGGCTACTGTGGCAGGATATCAAGGCAGCAGATTGGTCTGAGAATGTCGCTCCATTTTGGCCAGCAGTTATAAAATCTGCACTGACATGGAAGGGATTCACATCAATCCTGCGCAGTGGTGAGCTGTGTTGTGCCAAAATAGATGTACTTCTGCAACATTTTGGTACCCCTTTTTTCTGTATTGACTCATCACATTACCTCATCAGGATGGAAGACAATCAAAGCTGCACTTGCAATGCCACTGATGATTGAAGGATACAAGAAGGGTCTGATCAAATTTGCTATCATCACATGTCGTAAACCTGAATAGTAAGTGAGATCCCAAATACTCTGAATTCATAGCATCCTTTTTTTTAATATAAGGCTCGAATTGATAGCATCCTAAATACTGTGGGTTCTTCTCAAGTCATAATTCTGATTAGTGATTTTTTACTACAGATTCTTTGCTGTTAACGAACTTTGATGGATCTTGGATGAATAATTAAACTATCTTTTAGGCACAGGAAGTGCAACATATGAGTGAACTATAGTTTGCAAGATGAAGAAATTACTTTGACTTGAGCTTCAAGATGGACTATATAGCCTAAGCAATTGGAGTAACCAATGACCTTTTCAAGGGACTACACTAGCTTTAATAATCCATTAACAGATTGGGAGTTGGATGACACCTTATCTCTCTAGGACGTGTTATATTGTGAAATGTGTTCAAAATAAAACTTCTACAGCTATCTCATGAAAGTTATGCGTTTACGGTAGCAATTATCAAAAAGAGTATCGACATTGTTGCTTCAGTTCTTTACTGCTAAAAAAAAATTGCTCAGCTTATATGTTAATGAGTTAACTTTGAGTTGATAGAAATTTGCCGTGATAATCAAAGTTTTGAAAGAGAGAAAAAAAGTTTGTTTCTGTAAAGTGTGTAGATGTTGTTGAAAGGGTGTGTGCCAGTCGGGTTATTGTGTTGCATATTGGTTAGACAAGCCAGTAGCTTTTGATTGGATAACGTATTTATATTAGAAAATTTATTTAATAATAAATTTAAATTGTAAGCTCAGTTAATAAAGTGAGCTATGGGTTAGAAGATCCATAATCGTCAAATTCTTTCCCCTCCTGTAGTACTGCCAGTTACGAAAAAGTCACAAAGGCAATTTATTTGAGATATTTCTGAAAGTTTTTCCCCTTTCTTATTTAAACTCTCTTTAATAGCCCAGATTGCAGTTTTCATGTTTTCTACTTCCATATATTCAAATATTATTGTTTACTCCAAACATGGGGGTAACAATTAAGTTTAATTTGTGGTTTGAAAGATATGTGATTTATTCTAGTACTGTTGAATATACAAGTAATATTAAGTTTAAATAAAAAGAATTGATGAACCAAATCGGTGTTACTATAACAATGAGGACCTCGAGCTCGACTTTCTTGGGGGCCTCGAGATCAGCTAAGAGCAATGAAGTATGAATAATAAAGTAAAAGCAAAAAAACTAAAGAACACTTGTTGAGCATGTTAAACAAGAAAAATACAGAGAAGAATATTCTATTACAGTGAATAATGTGAGATGTCCTTACAAAATAATTGTAGTCCCCTTTGCATAGGAGGAAAAAGCCTCGATATAGTATATTCCTAATTGTAGTAAAGAATTCTATTGGTACAGGTGTCCAATAACCTAGTAAGGACCTGTACCATTTCGTACAAATCTTATCCCTTAATTTATGCCCTGATATACGTGTCCTTGAGAAATTCATGCTCTTTCTTGAGTGCCCTCGAGATCGCAATGCACTCGAAATAGGTCGCGCCAGGTCCTCGATCTTCTTCCTCGAGGTATAAGTCCTCCAACCGGGTCTGACCTCTACCTCGCGTTGCCCGGACTCGGACTCATGGCCCAATTTAAGACTTGGACATCGGGCTCATTGATTTTGACCGTATATAGATAGTCCCCGTGTTTCTTGGAATAAGATTGTAAGAAATAATTTGGATTCCCGAAGCCCCTAGTGATGATATCATTCTCGTGATGCCAATGTTCGAAGTGATTGAAATGTCCCATTGGCCCACTTCTCCAAAAATATTGAATGCACGCCAACGTTGGTCGGCCATTAACGACACTGAACTTTCGCTTGCCCTCTATAAGTATGAGGCATTTTCCCTAAGCAAAGAACTTTACTCTTTCTTCAATCCTTTCTCATATTCATCTCTTTCTTCAGTCACTTGCTTCCTCCGCCTCTTTAAGCGCCGGAAAACACCAAGCTCGTGCCGGAAACACCATATCCCTGTGCATTCGCATTCTTTAGGTTACAACCATGGCCAAAACTTCCAATACGGTCCCCAAAAAGGATAAAACATCATTTTCCTCTACCTCCCGGCCGGCCAAATCGGTGGTGCCGCCGACACTTGAGGAAATCACTTGTGGTGATTGCATCATCAAAAAGGACTTTGGTATCGAGAATCCTCCTGATGTCGAAGGCCGATGCAAGCACGTACACCAATATATTTGCCTGATAACAGAGCAAATCACTGATGAAGTACAGAAGGATTGTCGGTGGGGAGATAAGGTCGAGGTCCAAATCCTGAGGCCTGATGAAAGCTACTCACCAGGAGGGGTTTTTGAGTGCTTACACTTAAACTTTCACACTGGGTCCCCTCGATCCTGTGGTGATCGACTTCCGTAAGACCTACAAAGTCATTCTCGGTCAAATCCACTATCCGTTTTTGTGTATCGTGATCATGTTGCGACACTCTTCTGAAGAGGCCAAGGGTATGGAGTTCACCCTTAGCAACTTGGTTAGGTTGTATCAGCTCCGGCTATTTCGAGGGTCATCATGCTGCAACGCTGAACAACGAAGTCCTTCACCACTGACAAACCAAAAGAACATGGTTGGATGAGCTGGTTCGTTAGAGTAAGAACAACGAACATCACCCCCGGGGAAAAAATGCCGTTCTCAGAGAAGTGGAACTTTAACCGTAAGCGGAGTTCGTATTTCGTGTATGCATTCATATTCTTTCATGTTCCATAACGCCCTTATATTTATCTTGTAAGCCAAATCATGGGCACCCCTAGAGGTAGCCGACCTCGAGGATATGGTCAGAAAGTTAGCTGCCACTTCTTCCTACGACAAGCGCAAGTGGTGCAAATTAGCAAAGGGCCAGTGGGAGGCCAAGTACAACAGTAAGTGCCTTTCTATAGTTTCAACATTTTCCATACATTTGGTGGTATTTTTACTTACTCATGCTTTCCTACAACCAAGCCCTCAAATCCGAAGCCGGAGAAAGACAATAAAAGGAAAAGGGTCTCGAAACCTGATGACCCCCAAGACAAGAAAACCTCCACTCGAAGGTTGCGGAAAAGGTATGCCCAAAGGGGCACAGACTCGGCCCATAACTACTGGATGGTGAGGAAAATTATGATGAAGAGTCGGCACTAGTGACTCGAACCAGGAAGCCGGTCGAGGCCACCGAGCTTTTCGAACTAGAAAACCCATCTCGTGTTGAGGATGCCAGAGGGAAGAAATGGGCAAGGCCCCTGTGTCCCTGGAGGTTGAGATTGTCCCTCCATCTTCAGCAACTATAGCGGATGAGGGTAAATGTTGAGTCCCCCAATGATTTTGAGAACGCTCCGAGTAAATAACTCAGGGTCGCGACAAAAAATTATTCCTTTTCTTTGCCGACTTATTTTAAGGGGGAAATTGAAGAAGCCAAATGTACCTAAGCTCAATCCAAGAAAAATTGTTGGCCCAGGAACAGGTAAAGTTTTGAAGAATGACAAATGAACTCAATTATGGACCAGGACCATCTTGTGAAGCACAACCTTGATCTAAACATGCGAGATGTACGTGAAGGAGATAATTCATCAGCAGTATCTCCTGATCTAATCGAAAAGGATGCATATTGGAAAAGGGGAGAAAGTCTCCTTATACGAAAAGAACACAATCCAGATAAAGATAGTGTTGGAGTTTGAGATCTTCAAGAACTCAAGTACGATAGAATATTATAAATTGAGTCCCAATCAAACTCTGATTACTAACCTATTAAATGACAGTGGTTGTTCTCTTTTACAGGTATTGCACATACGCAGAAGTTAAACTAAATTGAGAGAAAAAGAGCAAGCGATTTTGCAAGCAATTTATGTCGTATTTGAGTGTGCACTCCTGAAGTTAATGAATATGATTTGTCAAGGCATCCATCGTTTGAGAAAACAAGAATGGGCTAATCGCAGATCTTTGGTGTAACCCCATAATTACCGAAAAAAACTTTGAGTCGCCTCCCGCAGTCCTGACCCGAGTCTTAGCTTCATTACACATATCCTTTATCGATTCAATGTATGCTACCAACATCTCTTTCACTTCTAGGAATCTCCAAAGAAGATCCCTATGGACCATGTCATACGCATTTTCTAGGTCAATAAATACCATGTGCAAATCCCTCTTCCTATCCCTGTATTGTTTCACCAACCTCCTTATAAGGTGGATAGATCCTAAAACATGGTATCTAAAATGTAGAATTCCTTAGAGCAGGATTTCTAAATGCATAGGCAAGATTGAAGAATTTCCTATGAGCAGGATTTCTATATGCATGGGTAAGATTGCAGAGTTTCCTAAGAGTAGGATTTCTAAACGCATAGGCAAGATCGCGAGTTTCTTAAGAGCAGGATTTCTAAGTGCATATAGCAGGAACATAGATAATAGTAAAGTGTTAATTATTAGCAGATTAAAAGACATGATGTTGTAAAGGTGCACATACTGAAACAATAAACATGAGACCTAAGAGCATGATTTCTAATGCATGCATGAACCCTAAACATGGTTTTTGTTGCGCAATTAGGAACATAAACCTAATAACATGTTTTCCACCCTTAACATGCGTATTTACCCTATCCCTTTTCATTATCCACCCCAATAATTGTTTACAAATTATTATAAATCATATGATTGAATTACATGAGAAGTGCAAAATAAGAAGTTACAACAACATGAAGCCTGATTCTTACTTCCTCTCTGAGTTATGTCATAAACCATTTCAAATGCCCACATTGTTCCAAAGCCTTTCTCATATATGGATTTGTCAAAGTTTCCTAATGACCTCAAGGGATCCCGGTCAATGCTCTCACCCAGATTGCATAACCAAGAGTAAGTGCAGTGTGGAAGGGTCAGCTCTTATGTGTCCAGGTTCAGAGGGTGCTCAAGGATCTAAGATTTCATGTGAGAGTGCTTGACGTCGCTTTAAGAGAGTTGAATTGGAAAATAGTTTTTGAAAATGATTGGATTGAAATAAATTTGCAACAGCAACAAAACTATTACTTAGGGGAAAATAGTTTGAAAGGTGCAGGGGATAGGAGCAACAACAACACACATAGAACAAGTCTAAAGAGCAATACAACTTCAGCAGTTACAAACAGGGAAGTAGGGTTGGAGACATAGAGGACCCAAATAAGAAACACACAATTAGTCATGAATTAGTGTTAATAAAGTAAATTAGGATACATGCTAGTTGAGGGACATAAACATGAACAAGTAAACATGCTGATTACATTTGAACAAAGGAGGGCAAAATTTAAGCATGCTGAGTAAAGCAGTAAACAAGAAGTACAATTTAACAACATCAACCATTAAGTTAGTGCAGAAAGAGACAAGGATTGACAAACAAGGGAATATGTAGAGTTGAGTTTCAGAATTTAAACTAAGAAAATACCAGTTGAAGAAGAAAGGTGCATAAAAAGTAAAGCAATCAAAGTTTCACAGTCTAGCCTTGGCTTTGAGCCGGCTAACCAAAGTCGTAGCACAAGTAGTAGAGAAGAAAAAGAGAGTTTGAATATGTATGTGTGTGTTCTGAACTAGTTGTTTGTGTCTTGTTAATGAAATATGTAGGGTATTTATAGCTTTGAAAATGAGTAAAAAATAAGATAACAAGTAAATGTTTAACAAAAATATGGAAGTAATTGCAATCAGAATCTCATTAATACAAATTTTCCCCTTTACACAAGGAATTACACCTTAATGGATACCAGCAGGGATAACTTAAGGAAAGAAAATCAGTTTGAGAAAGACTGATTCTTATCATATAATGGGGTAGTAAAGGTATAGAGTAGAGAGTTGAATCTAAGTACATAATATACTTAATTTAAGGAAAGCATTTAGCAAAAAATGAAGCACCACTGGAATGAATCAACTTTAAACAAACGAGTAAAATTTAGGGGTTTATAAGGAAACCTTTGCAATCAACTGTAACTTAAGGAAATCAAGCTCGATCAAGAGGGAGTCATGATTTTACACTTCGACATATAAATATGGAAGAATAAACAGGAGTATCATACATGCAAGGTCAATCATATTGACAAAAGAAGCAAAACACAAACATACAGCAACATGAGTAGGCTAATGGCTTGGTGGTAAAAGAACCCACTTGACACATGGTAATCAACGAGTCAAGTAGTCATGGCTAACACATAGAACAAGAGGGGAATACAAAACTAACAGGCAAAGAAGGTCAAAAACAAGTAAAGAAGCCTTTAAACTCACAATAATACGTGAAGAAAAACTTTAAGAAATTAGGTTTTTAACAAAGTTGAGTTAAGGAGTGGTAAAAACTCAAAATCATTCAGGACAATCAAAGAAAAGGGTTGTAACCATAAAGAACCCAAATCGAAACAAGTATGCATACATAATAAACAAGGACAATTCTAGAATCCCGGACAACCAAAAATACTTAGGATTTTCAAAATGATGAACCAGGTAGAAGAAAAATATATAGAAACCATTTAAGCATTTTAATATCATAAGACGATACTGAAAATTAGGGAAAGTATTTTAAACGAGGTTAAGAAAACCATAATAATAAGACGAAGAGTCACATTGAAAGAAATCGGAAACACATTTGAGAAAACACCAAGAGGTTCATAACATAAATAGATATAAGACAAATCCGAGAGAAAACTGAAAAGTTTTTAAAGCTAGGGTTTTGGAGAACCCAGAAAAAGTGAGAAAACTTTGAAGAGTTATCGATTTAGCCGGAAAAGTCGCAAATCTTACTCGACGGCCATGGATGGCTGGAAAATGGCATGAGAAACCATGGGAGGCGAGTGAACCACCTCTGGTTCACTTGAGGGCCTCAACATGATGACACATGCTCTAGAGGGAGCCACAAGGCTGGTAGGTGGTGAGACCACCATGGATTCAGGCAAGGAGATGGCAGGAGAAAGTCAGTGAAGTTCATCGGAGAGGAGGGGAGGGAGAAGGTTCTAGAGAGAACCAGAGAGAGAAAGACAGAGAGAGAGAGAGAGAGAGATAGAGAGAGAGAGAGAGAGAGAAAGAGAGATGAGAGTCGGTTAAGTGAACGAATGAGAGGGTTTGAAGGGGTCGTTTGATTTAATTTAGGAAGGGGTGCTGTGGACCATTGATCTCAATGATCAACGGTCTAAACTGAATGGGGTAGGTGGGGATCTGGTTTGGGCTTGGGTTAAAAAGGGTCTGGGTCGGGTTAAAATTAAAATTATGCTGGGGGATTGGGGTCCAATTTGGGCTAGATTTGAAAGCCAATTTGGCTACACAAAAAAAAATAATAAGAAAAATTTTTGGCTACACTTTAAATAGCTACTTTTTCCCGTTTAATTCATTAAAAATGGTAAATAGTTTCTTAAAATTAATTTAAAAGGCTCAAATTATTTATGATATATAATTAACAATTTAAAAATATAAGTTCTAATTTTATTAATATAGAAACTAATTAAACCTTAAAAGGGATAGTATTGCAGTTATCTGCAATTTAGCTTTAACAATACTAAGTGAAATTATAAAAATTACTTTAACCATATTTTGGCATAAATATAAAAATTCAATATATGTATTATCAGAATAATAGTTTTGGAAAAAATGTTTAGGATTTTATGGATAAAAAGGGGGAAATAAATCAATTAAAAAAACCTTTAAAACTATGGAAAATAATAAAACCCTTGGACTTACTTGTATATGTATGCATAAGCTATTTTAAAGTTATTTTGCATATTGAAAATATAGGGAAAAATTGAGTATCAACGATGATCTGACAAAGAAAAAGAAAGGGATCTCACGACCCACATAAGATGAATCACATTGGGATGCTATGAAATATGGTTATGGAAATTACTTCAGATGTTCCCCAATTAGACGTGAGCCCTAGTGATTATGTAATGAGTTCAAAGTTATGAGTAGTTGTGACGAACCAGCCTGCCGTCTTAAAAATTAACGCCTCGATCCCCTATTAACTGCTTTCCCTAAGTCTATTCCTAGTAATTTGAATTTCCAGGATGTTCAGTTTTGAGTTTCGGAGAGTTTTGGGACACTTAGTCACTAAATGAGAGCTGAAGTGTTGGAAAGTTTCCCATTGTTGGAACAATATGAAGACGGCCTCAGAATGAAAATCTTATGGTTTCATTAGCTCCATTAGGTGATTTTGTGGTTTGGAGCATGTTCGGAGTGGGTCTGTAGCTAATTTAGGCTTGAAATGCCAAAGTTTGAATTTTTGAAGTTTTCGATTTGATAGTGAGATTTTGATCCGAGGATCAGAATGGAATTTTGGAAGTTTCATTAGTTCCGTCATGTCATTTGGTATGTGTGTGCAAAATTTCAGATCATTCGGAGGTGGTTTGATTAGGTTTTGATCGAAAACGTATTTTGAGATAATTTGAAATTCTTAGGCTTAAATCCTTGATTAATTCGAGTTTTAAACGTTGTTTTAGGTGGTTTAAGGATTGGTACAAGTTTGGATGATGTTATGGGATATGTCCATAGGTTTGGTAGAGGTCCTGGGGGCCTCAGGTGTGGTTCGGATGCTCAACGGGGTGTTTTTGTGTTGAAAAGAGTTGCAAATTTTCTCTTCAGTTCTGCTGCAGGTTTTCCTTCTCTGCGATCGCAGTTTCCCCTCCACGATCACATAGTGTACTTTGAGAGGGTGATGATTTTCTTCTACGTGATCGCATTAACTAGTTCGCGATCATGGAAGTCAACCTTTCCCTTCTTAGCTTTCGCAAGGTCTCTCCCGCGTTCGCATAATAGAAATTAGTAGCTGGTACTTTATTGCAATTTCCCCTTCGTGATCGCATGGCATTGTTTGCGATCGCATAGATCTGTTTCTCTCTCTTCTGCGATCAAATGGTTTGGGCTGTGTTCGCATAGGCTATTTTCTAAGCCTTTAAAATTTACTTTTCGCGATCGCATTCCTCCTCTTGTGATCGCATAGAACAAAATGTCTAGGCAATTATAAATATTTCAAAATCGAGGGTTTAGCCATTTTTACTAAAACTCAAGCTTGAGAGCTCGGATTTGAGAGAGATTTCAAGAGATTTTCATAGGCATTGATTGGGTAACTATTCTAGAATCCTTTTTTGCTCATAATTCACTAATCTAAGCATGAATTCCTCCTTTAATTTCGGTTTTTGAATGAAAAATTGATAAAATTTCATAGACCAAATTATTGAGTTTTGAGTGGGTTTTTGATATCCGATTTGAGAGATTTTTATATGGTTAGACTCGTGAGAGTACGAGGGTTCTGAAAATGTTAATTTCATACGATCCCGAGATGTTGTCTTGGGGGCGTTTTGGTCATTTTACCTAATTTTGCATCTTAACTTTGAATCAAATCGTAGAATTAGTTGTTTGATATGTAATTGAATTGAATATATTTGGTCCATTTGGAGTCGGATACTCCTTGCAAACATATGGTTTCGATTTGATTTTGGAGCCGGTTCGAGGTAAGTGGCTTGTCTAACCTTGTGTGGGGGACCTTCCCCTTAGGATATGATATTTGGTAATTGAATGACTTTTTACGTGAGGTGACGAGCGTGTACTTGATCTAATTTTTGAAAATCCAATTTTACTTTTAATATTTAGACTGAGTTTCTTTCTTATCTGCTTTATTCTACTTGCAATTTTGGCCTGTGTTAGTTTAGAAAAACATGCTTAGTTGACCTAAATTTCCTACTTGCTTAAGTTTATTTGATTATACTACGTGAAGCATGTTGGGCTAGAACTACCTGTTGCCTTGTATTTTTGCGCTCCATTTCTTAATACCTTCTTGTTGTGGCTGCGTATTTACATTGGGACTACAGATGTGGGATTCAGAAGCTCCCCCCTTGGTTGTTTACTTTGGGACTACGGATTAGATTCCCGATAGACCCTCCTGCACATATTTACTTTGGAACTACGGATCAGATTCCGGTAGATCCTCGCACATTGATTGTTGGAATACGGGACGATATCTTGGGAGATCCTTCAGATATACACATATGATGGACTACGGGACGGTATCCCGGGAGATCCTTGGACAGTTGATGGAATTGACTACAGGACGATATCCTGGGAGATACTCATTGTTGGTACTAGTATTGAGTTATTTTACTCCGTGTTACCTTATTCTCTGTGTTATTTGTTTCTCGTATAACATGTCTTACTTTATAACTGTACTCATTATTACTGTTTATTTCATGTTGCGAAACTTATTATTTTGTTTAACCTCAGTAGGTCCTTGACCTTCCTCGTCACTATCCGATCAAGGTTAGGCTTGTCACTTACTGAATACTGCGATAGTATACTCATGCCCCTTCTGCGCATGTTTTTTATGTGCAGATCTAGGTACCTCCAACTAGGCGTACTATCCTTGAGGCGGGGAAATCTATCATGGACTTCAAGGTAAATATGTCGTGTCTGCAGATCCACGGAGTTTCTATCTTATTCTACCTTTTTAGCATTTAGTTTTCCTTCTTGCTGTTGTTATAGACATTTTGGTGTTAGAGCATTGTACTATGTTTCTGATAGCTTGTATTCCCGTGAGTTTTCGGGTTCTGGGAAAGATTTGTAGGAGTTGAGTTATTATGTTGCATATGCCGAGTGGCATTTTACATTTCGTTTCTTTTATTTTAAATTTTGGATATTAAGTTTATATTTCTGCAAGTTTCTATTTGTTTCCGCATTGTTAGGATTACCTAGTCGTAGGGACTAGGTGTCATCACGATATTTTCAAGGAGGACGAACTGGGATCGTGACAGTAGTATATTATAGATCAATATTAAGGTGAATCAATAATAGATGGATAAAGTTCCAACGTTTGAAAGGAGATAAGGATTCCATCTTTTAGATGAATAGTAATAATGAAGCATTGAAGGACTTGGATATATACATCTAGGATAAGAAGCAACGAAAGTAAAATGGAGTTTGGTAGCAAACCTCAGTAACGATAAAACGAATTAAGAGCTATAGTATAATATGACCTACCTTGATGATGTAATGTCATACGGATGGATAATCAGATCTATGAAATAAGATATAACAATATTCGTAAGTTCAACAAAGGACCGAGCGAAGAACTTTGCGTACCTATAGATGCCCAGTATGACAACGTTTTAAGCTCTGTATGTGTTTACAAAGTGAAGCCTATAAATTGGCTAAAATATTAGGAGAATAGTCGCATAGGTGCACATACAAAGAAAACATCATACATGCTGCATGCCAGAAGATAGCAACAATTTCTGGCTACAAGCCGTAGTGTCAGAAAGAGGCCTAAAGGGGGAATGCATTGGCCTTTGGAAGTATTCACATAACAGTTTCCTCGAGTGAAAGGAGAGTACTAAAGTATTAGCAAGAGCCACAAGTTAAGAATGTGATTAGTGTATCAGTCAACATTCGAGGACGAATGTTCCAAAAGGGAGAGGAATGCTGTTACATCTTGCATTCCGCACGTTGGAATTTTGTCGTAAGTTAACCGATGTAAATTCAGGAATGAGATATTTTGAGATTATAAGCATTATGCTATTTCAACCAAATGATAAGAAAGTTCGTGAAGGTGCGAGGGTAACCAACTCAAAGAAAGTGAATTTGCATCAAAATTTAACATGTTGGGATAAATACTGCCAGAGTTAAAATACTCGATATTCATGGATTAGTATATACAAGGTACCATATGGCTATGATAGTAAGGTGTATAAAGTGTATTAAAAATAAATTATATTTTTGTAATTTAAGATAATATTTAATTAAATGAGTAATTGATTGATTATTGGACTGGTGGGGAAATTAATGAATTTATTAAGGAAAAGGGGGAAAATTGGATAAGTGAGGAGGCACTCGTAGCAGTACCCCTCAAAATCCCATGATGACTCTTTAAGTCATTATAGTATGTGGCAATATTAAAGATATGAGACTTGGAATTCAATGTGAGTCACACATCCATTTTTTAATAAAGAAAAGCCACAATAAGTCTTAGAAATGTAAGAAACTTATCCATCTAAGACACAAAACTTGCATCTGATACGAATTCAAGGATTCCTAACGTAAGAATTCATATGAATTGTTTACAAGGATTAGATCTACGTGATTTTGCTTCAGCAAATTGTTTTATCTGAAATTTTACTGTGTAAAATCAATAGGATTTTGTAATTCTAAGGGGAGTATGGTGTAATCTTTATTAAGAATATTATATGAATTTTTACCTATTTCGATCTGACGTTACGTCTTTTATTGCATTATCGTGTGCTATAGGGATTATTAAGATAATTGACTAAAATATATTAAGGCTGTCTCTTCTTTCTTTCTGGCATAATCTATACGACACGAATGAAATGAGCAAATGCACAACTTTCATAAATGACTATATTCATAGAAATACTAGAGATGCTTGTGTTCTTTATTTCCCATGTGTTATATTATTCTATTACCTATTCACGGGTCTCAAAAATACGTAAGTTAGTAAAATTTATTCCATGATATTTATCATAGGCATAATGGCCTTATGACGTACCGAGGGATTTTATTAACATATTTCATATGTATTTTATGTTTTATATACGCACATTGATCAATGACTAGATAGCGCTATATACGCGTGTGTATATAATATATATATATATATATATATGGGGTATGAGAAAGATTATGGCGTTATATACATACCACTATCTGATCAGTTCATATGCGTTGATGATTTTGCATACAGTGGCAAACATAATATGATGGGACGCCCTCAGCGGCATGCTGATCTTATGAAACTGACGTCTGTTTTTCTTGGAGACGTTGCGTTTGTTGCCCGCAGTTTCCGATAGACAGGTCGAGAGCCCTCCATGTAGGCTATCGGCTCAGTGGAAGATGTTGGTGCACTTCTTTTGCTTCAAAGTTGCTTGTTTGGTTAGTATGATGTAGAAGTGTATTGCTTGGTATGGCGGGAATCTGTCCCGACCTTTATGAAAATTATGTATTTTTAGAGGCTTGTGGACAGATGTCATCTATGTAAAAGATTTATGGTCTTGTCGGGCAATGTTCAGTATATGAGCGATTATTTTTGTCTTATAGGCCCGTATGTCTTATGTAAAAGTTGGTATCGTATGTTGTATTCTACTTATCTCACGGCAGTATTCCAACTCAGTTATTTATGATAGTATGATATGAAAATTTTCCTTTTGTTGGTCCTCTCTTGAGTAAGTTACCGGGTGCCCATCGCGGTACATTGGTTTGGGTCGTATCACGTGTAACCTTACCCTACACATACCCGGGGGTGATCACATGTCACCCTATCCCATATAGGTCTGAGAACGTAACATGACTGTCTACAAACCTATAACACAGTGTACACCATACAAATGATGGGACTGGACCCCGTTATACCCATATGTATACAAAAGTATCGTACCAAAACACAATAGCAGCTACAGACAAATGAAGTACAATAACTCTTATTGAGCAAAGATCCTAAGAAGCGGGACCGTCAGCCTGTCTGCCAGCACTTGCGGGTATTAAACGTAGCCCCTCAAGCAATAAGGGAGTTAGTACGAATAATGGACCTAGTGTCTATGGCACAAAAATCATTTTATAAAAGACATGAAAGAACCATGGAGTGAAGGACTCAACCGTCTGAATAGCTAGGTGAATCATCAAACATTTATAATGTCATGCATATGCGTATAAATATCATGTCATGCATAGGTATATACGATTAAATTATCAAGCCTTTAAGGGTATCCCATCATATCATCTCAGCCTCTATGGGTGAAATCATAAGCGTATACCCGCTTATCAGATGATGGTGCGTATATAATGTTATAACCTATCTCCATACCCCATATACATATACTATATACATATATAACGCCATCTGGTCATGGTTCAATATATATATATATATATATATATATATATATATATATATATATATATATATATATCTTAAACATGCGATGTGATAGCACGACATATGGGGAATTCAGAACATATGCAAACCTAATACTTCTAAGAATAGATTCATTTATGAAAGTTGTGTGCTTGCTCGATTCGTTGTGTCATATGGATCATGACAAAAGGAAAGGAGGGATAGCCTTAACATCTCTCAAGTCATCAATGAAATTCCACAACAAGCTTATGATAGCTAGTGTGCCAACCCTTTAGCAAAGAAATACATGAACGACATAGATGGCGACAGTATATTACGTATCTCAAAGATTCTAATATAAAACATGCAACATTTTCTCTGATTTTACTGCTCCCTCAAGCCTACAATAGGAGAGATACAACACAATAAAATAAGCAACTCAAAACCAACCTAATTACAATTTGGTACCTTCAGTAAAAAAAAACTCTAAATATACCATAACACACCCAACCAACAAGTTTTGCCAATTAGCCTGAAACTGAAACGAAGAGCGACCAACCTACTACCTTATCATATGTGGAATTTCTCCATACCTTTATTTATCCTTCCAAACTCCATAAATCATCAGCAAAATAGGCCAACAAAAATGGACTACAAAACAATCCACAAGAAGTGGAAATAATCAAACTCATGTCTTCCAATCACCGTCCCATGCCTGTATCGCACTATGTATCATTTGATAACCCTCAAAATTCTACGTATTAGGAAACCAATATATTAGCCTTCATTGATATTTAAGCACCTAATTATAGAAATTATACGTTTATCAACTATGAAGTACCTTGCAAAAATAAAAGTGTAAAGAGAAAAGAGAGGCAGTATAATGATACTTACATCGTAGGGATCGTTCTGATGTTATTGCTTCTCGATTTGGTACCCTGGATGTTAGTATTATTTGAAACACTTTGGAGAGCTTAAGGATAATTTTTAATGGTGTTATCTTGTCGGGCCCTATGTAAAATTGAAGAGAGAGACTAGCTAAACCTAGATATAAATTTTTGAAAAGTCAGAGGTCCTAGCTTGTCACACTCGCATCGTCCCATCTTTCGATGCTTTTATCTTTTTATCCGGATGTCATATAAATGAATGGTTAAGTGCCTTGGAAATTACATTCAAAGATCTTTAATATGGTATCTAATATTTCTCAGAAAGACCTCATATAGCACACATAATTTATTTCTCAGAAAGCACTATTATAAGGCAAATCCTTAGTTGATTTTTTCGCAACATAAATTCGATTATTCCCAAGATTTATATTTTCTATCAAATATCATAGTCATAATATGAAATTAAAATCATTTAAATCATGATTAATGTGTCTTATATTCTTTATTCATCACCTTGGGGTGCATAAGGTGTAACAATCTTCTCCCCTTTGAAGCATTCATCCTCGATTGTTAAACTCCCAGAGATCTATAAAAATTTTGGAAGAGACTCCTCTGTTATGGTACCACTACCAACATGTCAAATAGAAAACCAAAAAAATACAATGCACACAGGGCCACAATAATCAATAACACTAATTGCCTCACACGATCAATGAAAATAACTAACATAAGAATCAAGTACCATATATGTACCCAAGGTTGTGATATCTCAGTCCGATCCTCCTCCAGAAACGCAAACAAGTGAGGATACCTAGACTTCATGTCTTCTTTAGATTTTCAAGTCATCTCCTCCACATTATTGTTTCTTATAAGTACTTTAACCGTAGATACGTCTTTAGTGCTCAATCTCCGAACATGTCTATCTATTATGGCAATAGGAGCTTCCTCATTTGATAGATGCTCTGTGACCTGAACATTGTTAGAATATACGCTTAACGCTAGGGGGGGGGATGAATAGCGTTATAATAAAAAAACAATGTAAATTTGCGGAATTAAAAATTGCAGGAATAACGTAAGTGCGGTAATTAAAAAGATAAAGAGAGAACACACCGAATTTTATCCTGGTTCACCACAACACGTGGTTAGTGCAGTCCCCGAGAGACTCTCTCGAGTTTTACACTAACTTCGTTAAGCTTACGGGTGCTTAACAAACCGTTACACTTGCTCGTAGATATACCCTCTACAAGACTTCAACCTGCTCGAGGATACCGCACCTCAAGACTTCAAACCAAGGAACTACTTTTCCTTCTTACAACAAGGGATTAGACTATCCCTTTAAGTGTGTACAAACACTTAGCACTCACTTAAACAGAACTTTCTTGAAGAGTAGATATGAGTAAATAAATACGCTCAAGAACACAACAACTTAGTCAAGAGTTTGGCTCTCAAAAACTTATGAAATGAATATAAAATGATTGCAAAGAGAGTATGTAAGCTTTAGCAAGAATGTAATCAGTTGTTGTGCTTAGAAGAGTGATTTTGAGTTGTATTTATAGTGCTCAAAACACCCAAGACCGTTGCTTAATTGCCAATCACAAATTGCTGATTTTGTGCTAGGATAATCGATTATCTGATTCTGCATAATCGATTATCTGCCAACGTTCAAAAATCAATCCCAGATTTTAAGCAAAATAATCGATTATCCAAATCGTATAATCGATTACCTGACAACGTTCAAAAATTAATTCCCGATTTTATTCTTATCATAATCGATTGTCTGATTGTACATAATCGATTATCTTTCAGCGTTTGAAAATATTTTGGCAACGGTCTTTAATATAATCGATTACCAGAAAAGCCATAATCGATTATTTTGCTACTTTGAAAAATCTGATGCTTACTGTCTCAACATAATCGATTAGTCTAAGGCACATAATCGATTATCTTGTAGCTTTGAAAAATCTGGTGAACACTGCCTCAACATAATCGATTATCATAAGGTACATAATCGATTATTTTGCAGCTTTGTAAAATCTGGTGTACACTGGTTTAACATAATCGATTATCATAAAGTACATAATCGATTATCTTTGTCCAGATTTGAAAGACATGTTTAAAATTTATTTTTGTTAAAATGAAATGTTTGAAAATCATTTTGCTTTAAAACAAAGATGCATGATTTGATAAAAATGATTTTACGAGAGAAGCCAAGTCTTGAATCAATTATCGGATCAAGATCACGATTATAGAACGACTCATATATAACTTTGTTGCTTTACTAAATCTTGATCTTTGTTTCTCTTGTGCTTGGACTTCGGCATATGTCAATGTTCCGTTCACATCGGTTTGTCATTCATCAAAACCTACAAATATGAACACACGTTTAGTTTAGCGACTTGAGAACGTGCTTCAACAATTTCCCCCTTTTTGATAATGGCAAACCAATATCTGGATATGCATATTAATTAATTCATAAATGACGATCCAAGACAAGTATATAGATATGCAACGTCATAATGACGATCCAAGACAAGTATATAGATATGCAACGATTCCCCCTCAAGTTATGAATTCCCCCTCAATTTGTGCCAATATGTATTAGTTTGCATAGCACATATCTTCCCCCTTTTGACATTAGCAAAAAAAAATAACTAACTCTTTAAACAATATTGCAAATACATGAAAATAAAAGACAGAATATTATGCAAGCTAGAAAAACAAGGAGACAAGACATTTTTCATTATCTCGGGGAATAATCGATTGTGCTTTTGAGATAATCGATTATTTCAGGAAATGTAGTCACGGACATCCGAGACAGTAATAGGAAAATCAATTATACTATTTTAAATAATCGATTATTGTCATCCAGTGACTTAACACCTGAAAATAAATGTCAGCATAATCGATTAGGGATATGAGATAATCGATTTTTATATTTAACAGCTAAAATCCTGCAAAGCCAAAACTGTTAGATAATCGATTGTAGTGTTGTATAATCGATTATGTCAATTTTCCAGCATAATAAACATAAAACGTAAATGGGGAATAATCGATTATTGACTTTAGAGAAATCGATTATTTTGCACCAGTGTCTGATAATTCCCCCTGTCTTTGGGGCGATACCTGCAAAAAAGAATTAGGCGCCTCCGACGCTCAAGTTAGTAATCATTAAAACATAAAAATGTAATGCATGAATTAGATCAACGTGGAGTCAAGAATCCCGAGTTCACTACGAATTCGGAAGAAGGACTCTTTCTCTAAAGGCTTTGTGAAGATGTCGGCCAATTGATTTTTGGTTTCAACAAATTCAATTTCGACATCGCCCTTGAGGACGTACTCTTATAAAATGATGTCTAATTTCTATGTGTTTCGTTCTTGAGTGAAGAATAGGATTCTTCGTCAAGATAATGGCGCTAGTATTATCACATCGAAGAGGGACATGATCGATACTAAGGCCATAGTCCGAGAGTTGTTGTTTCATCCAAAGGATTTGAGTGCAACAACTCCCCACGGCTACATATTCAGCCTCGGTTGTGGACAACGCAACACTAACTTGCTTCTTGCTAAACCAAGAAACTAAGGAGCTACCGAGCAAATGGCAAGTGCCACTAGTGCTCTTGCGGTCCAATTTGCAACATGCAAAATCGGAATCGGAATAGCCAACAAGTTGGCATGAAGAATCTTTGGGATACCATAGTCCCACATTTATTGTTCCAACAAGATACCTCATAATCCGTTTTACCGCAGTTAAATGTGACTCCTTCGGACATGATTGATATCGAGCGCATAAACACACGCTAAACATGATGTCCGGTCTACTAGCAGTAAGATAGAGAAGAGATCCGATCATACCTCGATACTTTTTGGTGTCTACTTCCTTACCTTTCTCATCTTTGTCAAGATGGTCGGATGTACTCATTGGGGTGGCCATTGCTTTGGCGTTGCTCATTTGAAAGCGATTTATCAACTCCTTGCAATATTTGGATTGGCAAATGAAAGTTCCCTGTTTCATTTGTTTCACTTGTAGCCCCAAGAAGAAGTTTAGCTCACCCATCATCGACATTTCGAATTCGCTAGTCATTAACTTAGAGAATTCCTCGCATAGAGAATCATTAGTAGCACCAAAAATAATATCATCGACATAAATTTAAACTAATAGAATGTCATTGTTTTTATTTTTGATAAAAAGAGTGGTGTCAACTTTCCCCCTTTCAAACTCATTGTCTAAGAGAAATTTACTTAGACGTTCATACCAAGCTCGAGGAGCTTGTTTAAGACCATATAAAGCTTATTTAAGCTTGAAGACATGGTCGGGAGATGTAAAATCTTCAAAACCCGAGGGTTGTTCAACATACACTTCCTCTTGAATAAACCCATTGAGGAAGGCACTTTTGACATCTATTTGAAATAATTTGAAATTCATAGATGATGAAAAAGCAAGTAATAAACGAATGGCTTCTAGGCGTGCAACGGGTGCATAGGTTTCTTCATAGTCAATGCCTTCTTCTTGATTATATCCCTTAGCAACTAGCCTAGATTTGTTTCTAGTGATTATACCATTTTCATCTAATTTATTCCGAAAAACCCATTTCGTACCAATTGTGGTGTGATTATCGGGTCTTGGCACCAATTCCCAAACATCATTACGTTTGAATTGGTTAAGCTCCTCTTGCATTGCCAAGGTCCAATGCTCATCCCCAATTGCTTCAGAAATGGTTTTAGGTTCTATTTGTGAAACAAAAGCCATATATCCTACAGTATCTTTAAGAAGGTTTCGTGTACTTACCCCTTTCTCGATGTTGCCAATTACCTTGTCAAGAGGATGGTCTTTAGACGTCGTCCAAGCCTTGGGCATCATCGATTCTTCTTCTTGTGGTGGTACTTCTTCCGAAGGTTGTTCCATGTCTTAATTTTGAACTTCCTTTGGATTCTCCTTTTGAACCTCGTCTTGAAGATTGATTTTCTTTAAAGCATCTGCAAGATCAACACAAGAATCCTTTCTCGGCAAGCGAGCATCATTTTCACAAAATACTACATGAGGGGATTCCTCAACAGTTTTGGTTCGATTACTAAACACTCTATATGCTTTGCTACGTGATGAGTAACCAAGAAAAATTCCTTCATCAGATTTCGCATCAAATTTTCCCAAGTTATCTTTTCCGTTGTTGTGAATAAAACATTTACAACCGAAGACTCTAAGATGAGAAAGACTTTGTTTCCTTCCCTTATAGAGTTCATAGGGAGTTTTCATGAGTATCGGTCTAATGATAGCTCTGCTTAAAACATAGCTTGCGGTACTCACGGCGTCCGCCAAAAAATATTTGGGAATCTCGGCCTCTTCAAGCATGGTTCTAGCCATCTCTTCGAGACATCGGTTTTTACGTTCTACCACTCCATTTTGTTGTGGTGTACGTGGAGCCGAAAAGGTATGTTCAATACCGAGTTCGTCACAAAATTTCGCGAAGAGATTGTGATCGAACTCTCCCCCATGATCACTTATTATGGAAGTGACGGTTGTGTCCTTTTCATTTTGAACAGGTTTAAGAAAACTTATAAAAGCTTGAAAGGCATTACTTTTATGAGCAAGAAATAATGTCCATCTAAATCTAGAATAGTCATCAACAATAACAAAAGCATAAAGATTTCCACCAAGACTTTTAATTCTAGAAGGTTCGAAAAGGTCCATGTGTAGAAGTTGTAAAGGTCTAGTGGTTGAAACAACATTTTTGGATTTAAAAGAAGCCTTTGTTTGTTTCCCTTTTTGACATGAATCACAAATAGAGTCTTTTCCAAATTTCATGTTTGGAAGACCAAGTACTAAATCTTGTGAAACTAGTTTGTTTAAAAGATACATATTTACATGAGCTACTCTACGATTCCATAACCACATGTCGCCTTCTTTACTCAAAAGACAATTCACATAACTTGATGAAGAATTTTCAAGATCAACCATATAGATATTATCCATTCTAAAACCACGAAGAATAATTTTAAAATCACTACAACGGATAACTAAGCATTCTTCGTAGTCAAACAATACAAGATTTCCCTTGTCACATAATTGACTTATGCTCAAGAGATTATGTTTAAGACCTTTAACAAGCAAAATATGCTTAATGGAGGAGGATTCGTCCTTACCGACCGATCCAATGCCGATAATCTTTCCTTTGTTATTGTCTCCAAAAATGACATTTCCTCCTTCCTTGGGTTTTAGTTGAAGGAATTTTGATGCATCCCCGGTCATATGTTTGGAGCATCCACTATCAAGGTACCAAAGTACACTTGATCCCTTCAAACACACCTACAAAACAAATTAATGAGATTTTGGTACCCAAGCCATTTTGGGTCCTTGTGCGTTAGGTGCAACATATTGGTGTGATTGCCCTGCAGTGAAATGTCTATGTCTAGTGAAGCATGCGGGAGAAATATGTCCAATTTTATTGCAATAATGACAAATGACATTCGGATTGTGCATTCTTCTAGGATGATAGTAATTTGGGGGTCTAAATTTATTCACTCTATTCTTAGGAACATAGTTTTGATGTAGTTTTCGAAAATCTTGTCTAGGTGGTCTATACATGCCAACGTTTCTTCTAGTGTTCACTACATTTTTAGAAATATAGTTTTGATGTGGTTTTCGAAAATCTTGTCTAGGTGGTCTATACATTCCAATATTTCTCCTAGCATTTGTTCTAGAATGAGACGCAATTCTAGGATTAAAATTTCTAGGTTGACTGTTGACATTTATTTTGTTTGGCCTATGTTGAGTCTTAGGTGGTTTAGGAATGGACTCAACTTTTTCTTTTGGCTCGTGTTTGAAGCCTATACCGTTCTTAGTGGATTTCAAATTTACAAGCACTTCATTGAGATTTTTGTGTGAAGAATTGAATTTGTGCAAAGTGCTTCTAAGACTTTCTACTTCTTCCTTTAGAGATTTGCAAGAAGTACAATCCTTATTTGCGCTTTCGGGTTTATCGGCGCTTCTTTTGCCATAAAACTTGTTTTCCTCTTTTAATTTCTCATTTTCAAGAGTAAGTTTTTCAAAATCCTTTTCTTTTGAAGAAATTGTTTTCTTAAATCTTTTATAGAATTAGAAGCGCTAATAAACTCTTTATACAACTCATCAAATGCATCTTGCATTTCTTCTAAAGTGAAGTAGTTCTTAGAAGTAGTACATACCTCATTTTGCGTTTTTTCGTGTGCCATATGACACAAGTTTGCGGTCTCATTTTCTTCTCCATCACTTGATTCGTCTCCGGAGTCACCTCCCCAAGAGATGTATGCTCTTTGTTTCTTGAATGGTATCTTCTCCTTTTTGATGTTTGGACAATTTGATTTGATATGCCCGATTTCTCCGCATCCATAGCACTTCAATTGGTCGCCTTGTTGCTTACCTTTTCGTTCATACTTCTTTTGCATGAACTTGTGAAATTTCTTAATAACGAGTCCAAGCTCGACATCTTCATCACTTGACTCCTCATCGTTTTGAGGTTGAGCAGTTGATGCTTTGAGCGCAATCTTTCTTTTCCTCTGATCATCCAAAGGAGAGTTAAGAATATTTGATTCATAAGTTTTAAGATTACCTCGTAGTCCGTCGATGGTGACGTTTGTGATGCCGATTGATTCTTGGATAGCATCGGCTTTGGAACGCCATTCCGGAGTGAGGCTTCGTAGAATTTTCCGGACAAGCTCCTTATCCGTGAATGACTTTTTGAGAGCGTGTAGGTCATTGACGATTTTTGAAAATCGTTTGAACATGTCATCTATCTTCTCGTTCTCCTTCATGCGAAACAGTTCATATTCGTGGGTTAGGAAATCAATTTTAGCTTCCCTTACCTAGTCCGTACCTTCGTAGGTGATTTCTAATTTGTCCCACATCTTCTTGGTAGTGGTGCAACATGATATTTTTCGATAGTCATCGGGGTTCACTGCACAATACATCATGTTGATTGCTTTTGCGTTGTTCTCTATTTTTCTGATATCATCGGCGTCGTATTCATCTTCCGTTTTTGGAACGAGTTCTTATCCAACCTTTTTGGTAGGTTGTAATTCTCCATTTTTGATGATTTTCCACAGTTGGAAGTTGTTTGATTGTATAAAAATCCTCATTCTCTCCTTCCAGTAAGTGTAGTTGGTGCCATCGAAAAGTGGTGGCCTTGTGAAGCATTGTCCTTCACCTAGTCCTGCATAAACACTACGAGTAGAAGCCATGGAAAGTTTCTCTCAAACTGTTAAGTCCTTCAGAGAGTATGGCTCTGATACCAATTGTTAGAATATACGCTTAATGCTAGGGGGGCTGAATAGCGTTATAATAAAAAAACAATGTAAATTTGCGGAATTAAAAATTGCAGGAATAACGTAAGTGCGGTAATTAAAAAGATAAGGAGAGAACACACCGAATTTTATCCTGGTTCACCACAACACGTGGTTAGTCCAGTCCCCGAGAGACTCTCTCGAGTTTTACACTAACTTCGTTAAGCTTACGGGTGCTTAACAAACCGTTACACTTGCTCGTAGATATACCCTCTACAAGACTTCAACCTGCTCGAGGATACCGCACCTCAAGACTTCAAACCAAGGAACTACTTTTCCTTCTTACAACAAGGGATTAGACTATCCCTTCAAGTGTGTACAAACACTTAGCACTCACTTAAACAGAACTCTCTTGAAGAGTAGATATGAGTAAATAAATACGCTCAAGAACACAACAACTTAGTCAAGAGTTTGGCTCTAAAAAACTTATGAAATGAATATAAAATGATTGCAAAGAGAGCATGTAAGCTTTAGCAAGAATGTAATCAGTTGTTGTGCTTAGAAGAGTGATTTTGAGTTGTATTTATAGTGCTCAAAACACCCAAGACCGTTGCTTAATTGCCAATCACAAATTGCTGATTTTGTGCTAGGATAATCGATTATCTGATTCTGCATAATCGATTATCTGCCAACGTTCAAAAATCAATCCCAGATTTTAAGTAGAATAATCGATTATCCAAATCGTATAATCGATTACCTGACAACGTTCAAAAATCAATTCCCGATTTTATTCTTATCATAATCGATTTTCTGATTGTACATAATCGAGTATCTTTCAGCGTTTGAAATATTTTGGCAACGGTCTTTAATATAATCGATTACCAGAAAAGCCATAATCGATTATTTTGCTACTTTGAAAATCTGATGCTTACTGTCTCAACATAATCGATTAGTCTAAGGCACATAATCTATTATCTTGTAGCTTTGAAAAATCTGGTGAACACTGCCTCAACATAATCGATTATCATACGGTACATAATCGATTATTTTGTAGCTTTGTAAAATCTGGTGTACACTGCTTTAACATAATCGATTATCATAAAGTACATAATCGATTATCTTTGTCCAGATTTGAAAGACCATGTTTAAAATTCATTTTGGTTAAAATGAAATGTTTGAAAATCATTTTGCTTTAATATAAAGATGCATGATTTGATAAAAATGATTTTACGAGAGAAGCCAAGTCTTGAATCAATTGTCGGATCAAGATCACAATTATAGAACGACTCATATATAACTTTGTTGCTTTACTAAATCTTGATCTTTGTTTCTCTTGTGCTTGGACTTCGGCATATGTCAATGTTCCGTTCACGTCGGTTTGTCATTCATCAAAACCTACAAATATGAACACACGTTTAGTTTAGCGACTTGAGAACGTGTTTCAACAAACATCGTCAATTGGAATGAATCTAGAAAGTCATCCGATACACCAATGGAGAATAGATGGTTATATGATATAGTTACGTATTTTAGTCGACTATTACACTCTAATTTATACAGTTTAGTTGAGTTCGCGCTTTAATCTCTAGTGTTTTGCACTAATTGTGTATTTTATTTCTTGTATGATTGATTTCGAGCTATGTAGATGTTATGGAATGAATTAAAGTGATTTGGAGATTTTATGTATGAGTAAAAGCCAAGTAAATTATGCCATGATTGTATTCGGGGATCAACGGATGATAGAGCAACAAAACAAAGAATCGAGTAGGCATATTACACACTTTCAAGTAAAATGTACATAACTTTTTTCAGAACTTCATTTGTGCTTTATGATATATGGTTGGAAAGATAACTCAAGGAGCTACAACTTTATTGTTTTACATTCTTTAAAATTCCAAACGGAATAGGATAAAAAATGCAGCCGAAACAACGACCGCGGACGTCCAGGCCTGGAAACTTGTCATTTTTTCCGTAGAAAAAGTATAATAGTTTGGGCTCGACCCTAATTGCTATATACACATAGGAAAATGGTATTTTGAAGAGAGGCGGCCAATTTTTGACATGGATTCGACCTAAGGAGGTAGAGACACAATAGGAGCAAGCGAGACATTCTTCTACGAGTTTTTCCTTCCGCTTCCTATTTTTCATTGTTGGTTATGACTCTTAGTATGTAAAACTGAATAGTTAATTTGTTATTTAAGGTTTTTATGGAACATTTTGTTGGATAAATTCTTGTTATATTTTTATATAATTGAGCCGTAGTATTTCTTCTATTTGTTCAACTATATTATTCTAATGGTTGATTTAAGGGCCCTCAATTAGCTGTGCCTATTAAGTATATATTACTCGGGAGATAGTGCACGTTTAGGTAATTTTTGAACAACATGACGTATGTGTGGAATCAATAACTAAGGGTTTATAGGTGGAATTAGGGATAATATAACCTTGGGTGCGATCTAAGTGAGTTGTAATTAAAGCCAGCTAGCGTAACTTGGGAGAGTATGTCTAGTCAATTGTTATAATTACTCGGGAGAGAATTACAACATGCAGAGCACTCATGATCGGTAGAGAATACTTAGACAAAATAATAGAAGACTTGGGACGAACATATGTTTAAATTGGGAAGGATGTAACGATACGATCAGTCATTCTAAGCAACATCACTTCGCTCGGTAGTTTTCGAGCACGAGTAGCTCCACATGATGTATTATGACGTATGTCACACGCTGGTTTGGCTTTCATGTTATTGGAAATTGTTACATCTCGCGTTTTCGTGCGTAAAATTTCATTTTCAAGTTAACCAATGCAGAATGGGGGATGAGATCTTCTTTATGTTAATGTACTTACGCTATTTATAACAAGCAATGAATAAGTATTATGAAGAATAAAAGGATATACTGATTAACGAAAACGAGTTTTGTTGGGAATGACCAATTTAGATAAAATACGGGTCGAACGAAATATTCGATAATTATAAACTAGTATCGTGCAAAGTACCACATAATCAAGGTAGTGTAATATATAAAATATATGTGAAGTATTTTGAAAATAAATAGAATTTTAAGTATTTTGTGATATTTTTTAAATTATACGAATAATAAATTAATTACCGAATAATAAAATATTACCTGATTAACTAATTAATGGATAAATTAAAATCACCTTCCCAAGTACATACGTGGATCCCATGGTGATTCATCGATAACCTTTAATATGTGTCAAGACTTTAGAATACAAAGTCTTATCAAGATTGTTTTAGCTTTATATATCAAAAATCAATTTAATTTATTTCAAGACCAAAAGAAAAATTGTTCATTTTGTCATTTATCCAAGTGAAAAGCAGAAGTATTTAAGCTCATCCAAAAACGTTCAAGCCTCACAAATTAGAATGAAATCGTTACTTTGGAGTTTAAGCTAAATTTCATTCCTCAAAGTTCAAAAGACACAAAATCTTAAATTTAATTGTTGGGTCTAAGTTCAATCCACGAAGGTTTCTAACGGGATAACTATACGGAGTTATTCCTACTTCAAATATGTTAAGGCTAAGCTCTTCTTTCATTTGGCATGATCTCGTCTTTAAACAAGTTAATAATGAGGCATGAAGAATAATTCATATTCCGGAATTTGAGTATATTTTTCTAGTCTCGCAATTTACGTATATTTTTCTAGTTTTGTAAATTACCATATTCTCCTTATGGGAATTCATAATCAGTTGAGTATTTCTTTCTCCCAGTCAAGGGAGTAGAGAGTTTACATATATACAGTATTAAATATTTTTTATTACCATCGAGCTATAATCGATGGGCAGACCCCTATTGGGCAACTTTTGATCAAATTGTAAGTTATATACCAAGCCTACTGTGGCCGAGCACTTATGAGCGATCCTTTTTGGTCGAGATACACAACATAGTATGGCCGAACGCATATGAGCGAGCCTACTACGACAGTGCAATTATATATATATATATATATATATATATATATATATATATATATATATATATATATATATAGTTGAGAGCTTATCAGCGAGCCCAGTTGGTTGAGCTACAGAGCCTTGTATAGCCGAGCACATATGAGCGAGCCTTCTATGACAGAGCATACATATCTATACCAAGACTTATAGGGTCAGACAACTATTTCACTCACTATAGTATGAGAGTTGAGGTAGTAACAACAGATAAGCATATCTTTAGATTTTCTTGACTCACATTTGTTTTTAGTTATTATATTATCAATTCAATTTCAGCTTCAGTAAATTACTTTACATACTCGGTACATTATTTCATACTGACGTCCCTTTCTGGGGGCGGTGTATTTCATGCATATTGGTTCAAACAGACAGACGAGTAGATCTCTTCAGTAGGTGTTTCTCGAGCTCAGCTTTATTGGTTAGCACCCCATTTTGAAGTTGTTCGGATCTAGTAGTGTGGTGTGAATCTTGTGTATATATGTAGATATGTTATGGGTAGGTCGAGGCCCTATTCCGACCATAGTATATCTATCAGTAGAGGATTGTAGATATATCATGTTACTTAGTACAATTTGTTGGGCTTGTAGGCCTTGTACATATATTTTATGGGCTTGTCATTTGTAGTAATTATGACGGCCTTACCGGTCAAGCTTTAAATTGACGTTAGTCGGTGTTTGTCTTTATTCAATGTTCTATTTTGCATCGCACATTTTCATGCAATGTTGCCGATTGCCAAAGTATGATATTACATGATCAACATCTCTTAGTCGGAAGTGACATGCAAGGATAAGTGAGGCATTGAATGCAGTCTCGCCCCCAGACTCAGGGCGTGAAAGAAGTTGTATCATGCCCTAAGGAATCTACAATCCATCTCTAGCACAGTCTTGTTTATAGATTTATGGTGCACCACATTATATGAGCAGGGGACTACAGAGCGCTTAGGAGTTGTTACACTTCTTTCAAATCTAAATCGTGTTGTAGCACTGAGTTATAGGAAATTTGAGTTAAACTTACATGTTGACATTTGCATGCACATATGATTGTAACGAGGAAGACTACAACTAGATAGAAGAGAGAACTAACAGTAGGTGAGGGGACAGAGGCAGTTGGGTTAGCAGTTTTTCGACTTCGAGATATAGCCATCCTTTGGTATGAGGGATGGGAAAGGTCTAGGGGACGTGATGCACCTCCTGCTATTTGGGAGGATTTTTTAGATGCCTTCCATGACCAGTACGTACCACGAGAGATCCGACAGGCCCGAATCGATCAGTTTCTAGCCTTCAAGTAGTGCAACATGAGTGTTCGAGAATATAGTCTCTGTTTTGACTCATTGGCTAGATATTCACCATTCATAGTTGCTACTATGCGGGATTAGTCCACAGATTTATAGCAAGGTTGGCCCCAGAGTTGACCGAGGCGTGTGCTACCGCTGCATTGCAGGATATTATGGATATCTCGTGATTCAGGCACTTGCCCAGAAAATAGAGAAGGATAGGTGTCTATTGCAGAGCATGGAGAGGACTGAGTTAGGGCAGTGTAAGACGACCAAATTTTCCAAGTCTCGGGAGCAGTATCAGGGTAGCTACAGGCCCCAGTACTTCGAATGTCAACCTAGACCTCTGCTACAGGGTAACAAGTATGACCACTATACACAGTCAGGACCAGGTGAGAGCTTCCAGGCGTCAAGCTTGCAGCGACAATAAGGTTCGAGACAGACAGTGCCATTTTCGCCGCGATGTGCCATATGTGGTCGAGGACATTTGGGCCAATGTCGATCCGGTTATGATGCTTGTTATATATGTGGACGTCTAGGGCATATGATGCAAGATTGCCTAAATAGAAATTCTAGGGGTATGGCGCAACCAGCAAATTCAGCAACAGGATCAGCTATGTCTGCGCATCCTTCAGGGCATGAGTCTCAGTCTTCGGCTGGTTAGGTTGAGGTAGAGGTAGAGGTAGAGGGTCCGGTTTAGGTGGTAACTAGAATTGTATATATGCGCTAGAAGGTCGCAGGACTAAGAGTCCTCACCAGACGTTGTGACATGTATGTTGACCATTTGTTCTCATGATTTTGTGCCTTGATAGACTCAGGATCCAACTTATCGAGTATTACCCCATTTGTTGCGCGGAAATTTTGTATAGTGCCTGAAATACTAAGTGACCCTTTTGTGGTAGCTATACTGGTCAAAGAATCGATTATTGCTAGACACGTTACCGAGGTTGTACGGTATCAGTATATGGTCGTCTAACCTCAGCCGACCTAGTTGAACTAGAGATGTTTTCTTTTGATGCTATCATGGGCATGGACTGGTTGGCTGGTTGTTATTCCATATTTGATTTTCAAGCAAAGACAGCTAGATTTCTTTTTCTGGGTGAGCCAGTCCTTGAATGGGGAGGTAATACAGTGACACCCAGAGCCAGGTTTATTTCCTATCTAAAGGCGAGGAAAATGATCGTAAAATGGTGTATTTATCATATTGTGCGAGTAAAAGATGCAGATGCTGAGATGCTACACATTAGTCTATGCCCGTAGTAAAGGAGTACGCAAATGTGTTTCCAAATTAACTTCTAGGTATTCCTCCAGAGCGAGAGATTGATTTTAGCATCGATCTGCTTCTAGGAATGTAACCAATATTTATCCCTCTATATAGAATTGCACCTGCCTAATTGAAGGAGCAGTTAAAAGATTTGCTAGAGAAAGGATTCGCCAGGCTCAATATTTCACCTTGGGGTGCACCAGTACTGTTTGTGTAGAAGAAATATGGCTCCCTAAGGTTGTGTATCGATTATAGGAAACTTAACAAGGTATCTATTAAGAATAAGTATCCACCTTGAGGTTGATGACTTTTTTGGTAAATTGCAGAGAGCTAGATGTTTTTTCAAGATAGATTTGAGGTTGGGGTACCACATGGTCAGAGCTCGGGAGAAGGATATTCCCAAGACAGCCTTTAGGACCCGATATGGCAACTTTGAGTTCCTTGTTATGTCCTTCGGCTTAACGAATGCACCTCCCATATTTATGGCCATATTTGGATCTGTTCATGATAGTATTTATTGATGATATTCTGGCTTACTCATGTTCAGAGTATGACCATTGGATCACCTACAAGAAGTACTCTGAACTCTCCATGATAATAAATTTTATGCTACGTTTTCAGAGTGTGAGTTATGGTTAAAGTGTAGCATTTTTGTGGCATATTGTATCCAACAAATGTATAAAGGTAGACACTTAAAAGATTGAGACTGTGAGATCCATTCCTAGACCTACCACTCCGACAATGATTCGTAGCTGTGTAGGCTTATCAGGATATTACCGGAGGTTCGTAGAGGGCTTTTCCTCTCTTTCAACAGCATTAACAAATCTGACATAGAAAGTGACTAAGTTTCAATGGACAGAGGCATGTGAGCAGAGTTTTCCAGAGCTTAAGAACAAGTTGACCTTAGAGCCAGTTCTAGCTCTTCCCGAAGTTCCAGAATGATTACGCCATGTATTGTGATACCTTAGGTGTCGCTCTAGGATGTGTCTTGATGCAACATGAGAAAGTAATTGGGTCTGCTTCATGGCAGTTAAAGAAACATGACCAGAATTATCCGACCCACGACCTCAAATTGGCCACAGCTGTTCATGCACTTAGGATATGACATTATTGCTTATATGGTGTTCATGTTGATGTGTTCACAGGTCAAACAAGCATGCAGTACATCTTCAAGCAAAAGGAATTGAATCTTCATCAAAGGAGATGGTTGAAGCTACTTAAAGACTATGACATTTATATTTTATACCATTTGGGGAAGGCGAATGTAGTAGCCGATGCCCTTAGCCATAGATCTATGGGTAGACTATTGTATTTACGGCCAGAAAAGAAGGGGATAGCCCATGAGGTTCATCAGCTAGCTAGTCTTGGAGTTTGGTTACTGGACTCAGGTGGTATTAGAATTAATAGTCAGGATACAACAATATCCTCTTTAGTAACTGAAGTAAATAAATAACAGTACGAGGATCCTGTGCTAGTTCATTATATGGATACCGCTCTTCAAAAGGAGAAAACATCATTTGAAATTACAGAAGATAGATTCCTCAGATATCAAGGGTGATTATATGTTCCAAATGTTGCAGGGCTACGTCGGCAGGTTATGGGAGAAACTTACTATTCTCGTTATTCCATCCATCCAGAGTGACAAAAATGTATCACGACATCAAGGAAATAGTTTGGTGGGATGGAATGAAAAAGGATATAGCAGAATTTGTTGCTTAGTGTCTTAACTGTCAACAGGTAAAGATTGAGCATCAAAAATACGGTAGGTTGTTGCAGGCTATGGAGATTCTGACATGGAAATGGGAGATAATCAATATGGACTTTATCATAGTCTTACCTCATACCTAGCGTAAGTTTGATTCAATAAGGGTGATTGTTGATAGGCTCAAAAAGTGAGCCCATTTTCTTCCTTTTCGGGCTACATATTCCTCATAGGATTATGCGAGGCTTTATGTTAAGCAGATAGTATGATTACATGGTGTCCCTGTATCTATTATCTCGGGTAGAGGATCTCAACTTAGAGCTAACTTCGTGAGGACCTTCAAAAAAGAATTGGGGACTCAAGTAAGTCCTAGTATAAGATTTCATCCCTAGACAGACGGATATGTTGAGCGTACTATTCAAATACTGGAACATATGTAATGAGCTTGTGTATTATACTTCAAAGGTAGTTGGGGTGATCCTCTGTCTCTTATTTAGTTTGCGTAAAATAGTATCTACCATTTCAGCATTCAGATGCTCCATACGAAGCTCTTTATAGACAAAAGTGTAGGTCGCCTATAGTGTGGTTCGACGTTGGATAATCTGGATTACATGGGCCAGACCTGGTTTAGCAAGCCATAGAAAAAGTAAAGTTGATTCGGGATTGACTATTGACAGCTCAGAGTCGTCAGACGTCATATTTTGACATGCGGTGACGAGACTTAGAGTTCGAGATTGATGATTGGGTATTCTTAAATGTATCACCTGTGAAGGGTGAGATGAGATTTGGCAAAAACGACAAACTTAGCCCACGGTATATTGGGCCTTACACGATCATTCAAAAAGCAGGCCAAGTAGCCTACGAGTCAGAATTGCCCTCAGAATTTGTGTCTGTCCATACGATTTTTCACGTATCTATGTTACGGAAGTGCATTTGCAATCCTACCCGAATATTGCCCACGGATGATGTATAGATTACAGAGAACTTATCATACATACCAGGAAGTTCTGATTGCTATCCTAGACCGACAAATCCTAAAACTGTAGAATAAAAAGGTAGCCTCCGTGAAAGTGCTTTAGAGAAACAACAATGTGGAAGAGATAACTTGGGAGGCTGAGAAAAACATGAAGTCTAGATATCCCTACTTATTGTTTCCTGCAGAGAAGGGTCCGACTGAGACATCATAATTATAAGGTACGTGTATAAATTCTGGTGTTGATTATTGTCATTAGTTATGTGAAGCCATTAATAATTGTGATCCGATGTGGCTTTGGATTATTAAGCTTATACAAGGAGAGTTTGTAGTACTGTTGTTACAAAGATGACCCTACCAAAGTTATACAGATCACGGGGAGTTGAACATTCGAGGACGAATGTTTCTAAGGGGGAAAGGATGTTACATCTCGCGTTTTCGTGCGTAAAATTTGGTTTTCAAGTTAACCTACATAAACTCGGGTATGAGATCATCTTGACGTTGACGTACTTACGCTATTTATAACAAGCGATGAATAAGTGTTATGAAGGACAAAGGGGTACATGGATTAACGAATACGAGTTTCGTTGGAAATGACCAATTTATATAAAATACAGATCTACCGATAATATCCGATAATTATAAACTAGTATCATGCAAGGTATAGCATGACCACGATAGTGTAATATATAATATATATATGATGTATTTTAAAAATAAATAAAATTTTAAATAATTTGTGACAATTTATAAATAATACGGATAATAAATTAATTATGGGATAATAAAATATTATCCGGTTAACTAATAAATCGATAAATTAATAAAATCACCTTCCCAAGTACATACGTGGAAGCTCCCTTATGATGATTCATCAATAACCTATAATATGTGTCAAGACATTAGAATACAAAGTCTTATCAACACTTTTTAGCTTTATCAATAAAAAAGCAGTTCAATTCATTCCAAGACCAAAAGAACAATTGTTCATTCTGTCATTTATACAAATGAAAAGCAGAAGCATTTTAAGCTCATCCAAAAACGTTAAAGCCTCACAAATTAGAATCAAATCGTTACTTTGAAGTTTAAGACAAATTTTGTTCCTCAAAGTTCAAAAGACACAGAATCTTAAATTCAATTTTTGGGCCTAAGTTCAATCCACTAATATTTTCGGATAACTATACATATTTATTTCTACTTCAAATATGTTAAGATTAAGCTCTTTTTTCATTTGGCATGATTTCGTCATTAAACAAGTTTATAAAGAGGCGTAAAGCAAAATTTATATCTCGGATTTTTTGTATCTTTTGCTAATCTCGCAATTTATGTAGTTTTGTAAATTACCATATTCTCCTTATGGGGAATTCATAATCAGTTGAGTATTTCCTCCTCCCAGTCAAGAGAGCAGAGAGTTTACATATTTAAAATATTGAAAGTATTTCTAATACCATCGAGCAATAATCGATAGACAGGCCCTTATTGGGCAACCTCTGATTAGATGATAAGTTATATACTGTGCCTACTATGGCCAAGCGCTTATGAGCTACTTTAGTTTGTGGAGACACAAATCCTAGTATGGTCGCGCGCATATGAGTGAGCCTACTACAACAGAGCAGTTATATATACATACTGAGCCTACTATGGCTGAGCGTTTATGAGTGAAACGAGTTGGTCGAGATATAAAGCCTAGTATGGCTAAGCGCTTATGAGCGAGTCTACAACAGTAGAGCATATATATATATATATATATATATATATATATATGCCGAGCTTTATAGGGTCGAAAAACTATTTTAAGAGAGTTGAGTCAGATTAGCAGCTAAGCATATTTGTAGATTTTCTTGACTCCTAGTTGTTTTCAGTTATTATATTATCACTACAGTTTCAACTTTAGTATATTGCCCCACATACTCAGTACATTATTTCGTACTAACATCCCTTTCTGGGGGCGCTGCATTTCATGCATGCAGGTTCAGACAGATAGACGGGCATACCTCTTCAATAGGTGTTGTGCGAGCTTAGCTTTATCGGTAAGCTCCCCTTCTTACGGAGTTGCCAGGTATAGCTGTGTGGTGTGTATCTTGTGTATATATTTAGATAGGTTATGGGTTGGTCGAGGACCTGTTCCGATCATAGTACATCTATCAGTAGAGGCTTGTAGATATATCCTATCAGTTAGTACAGTATGTTGGACCTATAGGCCATGTACATATATTTAGTTGGCTTGTCAGTTGTAGTTACTACGCTGCCTTGCTGGCACAACTTTATGTTGACGTGTAGTCAATGTTTGTCTCTATCCAACTTTATATTTTGCGTCGCGCATTATCTTGCAATGTGACCCATGACTAAAGTATGATGTTACATGTTTAGAGTCTCTTAGTCGAAAGTGGTATGCACGAATAAGTAAGGAACTGGGTAACGGTCTCGCCCCCAAGCGGGAAATGACAGAAATTGATTTGGAAGAATAATTCTCAGTTAGAAGGTTTAAATTTGATAGGTTTGACCAAGTTTTCTTTTTTAGTAATTGCACTTGGATTGGATTTCTGATAGTTCCATTGGGTGATTTTGGACTTAGGAGCTCATCCGAATTGTGATTTGGAGGTCCGCAATAGAATTTGTCTTGAAATGGCGAAAGTTGGAATTTTAAAAAGCATGAATGGCAGTAGACTTTTTTAGATGGGGGTCAAATTCTGTTTCTTCAAGTAGGACCGGGTCCATTATATAAAATGTGACTTGTATGTAAAATTTGACGTCAATCGGACGTGATTTTATAGGTTTAAGTTTGAAGTTTCAAGTTCTATGATTTTGAATTGAGGTGTGATTCGACAATTCGATATTTTTGTGTGTGTTTAGAGGTCTCAAGCAGTTCTGTCTTATGATATGGGACCTGTTAGTATGTTTAAAAGGGTTCCGAGGGGCTCGGGTGAGTTTCAGATAAGTTTGGGTTCTGTTGCGCTCGTTTTTAATGTTTCGACGTTGTTTCGTCAAGCATAAATGGTACTATATTACGAAAATGAGCTACAATTTCTATTTTAGACATCATATGAAGATTTTATGGTTATCTTATTAGAATTGTGTTGCCAGATTTTTCTCCAGATTAATTACGAAATTGCTACTTAATTCGTATTTAAAAATTTGTACAATTTCCAAATATTGAAACAAGCATATCTCATTCATTACAACTTCAAATCGAGTGATTCAATACGCTAACTCGACAAAATTTCATAAGGAATATATTGAAGGCATCAAAAGTGAGTTTTTGGATTGTTTGGCACAAGAAGCGAGGCAGAATAACTGGCAGAAGTATATATAAAATAAGGATTTGTTTTATTTGGTTATATTTTGAGCTGGGGAGCTCGGATTTGAGCGATTTTTACCATATGGATTGAGTTATGTTTTTCTCTTCTCGGTTTTTATTATGTTTCATGAATACATCTTCCTTTTTGGTATTTAATTGATGATTTCAAAGTCAAATTTTGGGGGGTTTTACCTAAATTTTGATAAAGTAAATTTTTTAGTTTTGAATATCGATTCATAGTTAGAATTGGATAAAATTAGTATGGTTGGATTCATAATTGAATAGGTTGCCGGATTTTGTGTTTTGTTGGGTTTCGAGATGCAGGCCTAACTTGGAATTTTTGGCCGATTTTGGGCTTTTTATTAAATATTTGACCTTTTTCGATTGGGATTGGTTCCTTTAGTATTGTTTGATTCATTTGAATAATTTTTTGTCAGTATTGAGTCGTTCACAGGTCGAAACGCGTGAGATGGTATTTTGGAGAATGGCTTGTCTTGTTCGGTGTTTGAATCGGTTTGTTCAAGATAAATAACTATTCTAAACTTAGTGACGAGGGTATGAAACCCCAAATTATGTGTTGTATGTTTGGTGTTGAACGCTTTGAATTGTGACTACGTTATTTTTCCTAGCATCGTATAGTGGCCCTAGTTCATTGATATCTGCGTTTTAACCATGTGATTAGTTAATTAAGCTGTCAATCATGCTAGATATTATATTTAGGATTTGTGCTGGTATTGTTAGAACCCATAGTGGTTTTTGCTTGCTGTCGCCTTACTAATTTCATTGATATTTCGTACTCAGCCATATTCATGCATTCATATAATATCCTAGTCTCAGTTATTATTTATTGACACATTATTTCACTGTTGTCGGGTCACTTTCATGACATTGAGAGCCCTATAGACTAGAGAGATTGATGACTCAGTGAAGTCAAGGGCCTGATTGTGAGGATATTGATACAATAGCACGTGAGACACACGGTGCGGATTCTGATATTGATACTACGACACATGAGTTGTCCGTGCAGTTTCTGATTTAATACTATAGCACTTGAGTTGTCCATGCAGATTATATCGCTTGGGCTGAACGAGCCCTTTTGGTGTCTGTACACATCCCAGTGAACGCTATATGCGGCTAAAATTAGAAAGAGCAATTTCATGATCGACAAGGCATTATGTAATTTCATTTCGAAGGGACTAGGTGAATAGCTCGGTGTTCCAAGTCTTCGACGGTTCTTCGTGCCCGGTGTCGGGGCAGAACGAAACAGTAGTTGTCAAAGGTAAGAGGGAAGTTCCCTAAGAGCAATATTTTTCTGACAATGCCGGCATAAAAAGTGACAGCCTGCGCCAGGCTGATGTTGTGGTTGTAGCGGCTATTTTATGTAATAATTACGCATGTGTCATATTGGTATTTTCACTTACATATAAAGGGGACCCTTGTCAATTTTTCAAAGGTGGATATACAACACACTATAGTCAATAAGAACACTCTCTGCTCTCCAACTCAAACATACTCTCTATTTGATCCTGTTACTTACATATATTGTCTTACTTATATTTATTACATTTCAGTAATTGTTCTTTATTTATTGCTCATTATTTTTCATATAGTGCCGCCATTAAATTTATCATAACTATTAATCCTCCATCGATTGCTCTTATCTGGGATTCCAACTCGACCTCGAGGCCTTGTATACTCCAGCTGGAGGCCTTGATTTCCTGTCATTCAATTAATTATTACACTATCTACAAGCTTTTATCTTATCTTATTGTCTTTCATTTAACATCTATTGCCTAATAACTAACATAAAGACATATTACGTATTTTTAGAAACACAAAATTAAATCTTATTGTCATTACCATTTATAAGGTAAACAAGTGCAGGTACCTACTGCGTATGAGTGTCGTGTGCCGAATGTCGAGTGCATAGCGCAAAATGCCTAGTGTCCAATGCTAGTGATTAGTGATTTGGAGGACCGAGTGACCATGAGATCTGAGTGACTGTGAGGATTGACTGAATTGATACTCTAAGAGTGTGTATAAGGTTTTACTACTGAGTCGCATCGCATTTGATATGAACATGACATACATGCATATAGATGCCTTTTCTCATGTTGTATGGTATCTCGTCATTCATGAATTTTTGACACACAATGATAAGTGGGCATAGAGCGGTAATTCACACATACTATTTGGAAAGAACATGAAACGTCATATTTACAATTGACAGGATTTTTGGGAAAGGTTAAAGTTTACAAACTTACTCATATTCTTGACGGTTTTGGAAAAAGATTCAGGCTTTCACTGGTACACCTTAAAAGTAGAAATGTTTTCGGAAAGCTTTGAAAAGTTTGAGTACTTTATCTCAGAGCTATTTCTTTATTTATTTTCTTTACACCTTTATGAACCGATGTTTTATTATTAGTGCTAGACCCGACCTAAGTTCCATCTCATCACTAATTTTAACATGAGGTTAAGTTTGTTACTCTTTGAGTACATGGGGTCGGTTGTACTCATATTGTACTTCTTGCACATTGCGTGCAGATCTCGGATGTCGATGTTGCTGTGTTTGATGAGAGTTCATTAGGAATATGTACATGTGTCCCTGTTGTAGCTTCCCCTTGTTCATTGTAGCCTTATATTTCAAAACTCTGTTTATGTACTTTCAAATATAACTTGTATTTAATTCATATCGGCTTTGTAAATCTTATTCTTAGAAGTTCATGATTTATATTATCAGTCATCGAGAAATTTATAAGATTTAGATAATTCTCTTGTTTAAACTATCTTATGGAATATTGTTGGAATTGGATAGGATAGTTGGCTTACCTAGCGGGTTGGATTAGGTGCCATCACGACTAGTGAATTTTTAGATCAAGTCAGATTGGTATCCGAGCTCTAGGTTCATAGATTCTAAAAGTCACAAGCAATGTCTAGTAGAGTCATGCGCATCGTTATGATGACGTCCATGCCTGTCTTCGAGAAGCTACAAGGCATTTAGGATATACTTCCCCATATTTATTTCCTTATCGTGCAATATTGATTCAGCTTGAAGCATAATCCTTTGGATTCCTTCCACGCATTTGTATGCACACTTGAGCGCTAAGTATCAACTGTGCATTGATGACTTGTGATTACCTAGATGAGGTACGAGATGTTATTTATGTGTGTAGATGATGGGCCAGTCTGGAGGACATAAGGTCGGGTTTCGATTGTAGCTTGAGCACTAAGTTGTTGATTCTGTAACCATGTACTATTGAATTTATATGTCCAGAAGTGTCCCTATTAGTGGAATTTATGGCTGGATGGCTACGTGATGAGTATGATCTGACTGGGAAATGTGTTCATGTGATTTGAATGTGACAAGAAGGGTTTGATTGAGGTGTAGAAAGAACTATTTGGTACTTGATTTCCATCTTGACTTGATGTATTGTCTCAGGTTATTGTTGTGTTGAAGGATCCTTTTAATATTGTTTAGTGGAGGAGTGGAGTGAATTTTGATGTCGTGATATGACATTAGACTTAAGAAGATTAAGTGGTTGCGTAATAGTTATGAAGTAGGTTATCTCCTGCGGGATGTCCTGAGGTTGTGTGATCCCTATGTTGTTGTGAGATTTATCTTTTACCACTGAATTATATGTAGTTCAATTTGATTTTCGATTGCTTGTGAAATTTGGCTTGACTATTACGACGATGAATACGTGATTTACAATTGATTTGAGGTACTATATGGTTTGTGTTACATGAGCTTAGGAAGGATTTAGTTGAATACTATTCTGGTGTTATGCCAGTATGGGGGTGGCTATTGTATGTTATCAAATGCTTTATTCCTGGACGTTGAGCCAATGGGGGAGTCTTCTATCGATGAATTGATTGCACGATTATGTGTTATATTTTTTCAGTTTATGGTATACTGGTGAATGAGTTATGGCTTGTAGAGGCCGAGATCGGGGGTAACGCAAGTAAAGAAAATTTTGGATAAGGGTTGTATTTTGATTTATGGTTATATGAGAAACATTGGATAATTGAGATGTTATTTGTAAAGGATGTGGCGTGTATGGAGTGGGCATTCACTTGGTAGCTTAGAAGAGTGGATTATTTCCTCGGGTGTTGTTTTGCTAATAGGGTACAGGTCATTCAGTTCGTTTGATCAGTTTATGTGAAATATGGCAAATTGATAATTTTGCGGATTTTTACATGGCTAGAATTGGAGGGTTACATTGTTAGTGTCGAGACTTGGGGTATTTCTATATCATTATGTATTATACATTTGTATCAGGACGGTAAAATGAACACCTTAACTCATAGAAGGTCTCTTCAGAGTGGGTACTCGGTTGTGGTGCTTCTGGGTGTTTAAAAGAGCATTCAACCGCTTATGAGACTTAAGGCGGTGTGAGTTTATGCTTGGGTATCATGTGGTAAGTCTTGGTTGAGAATTGTGATATTAGGGCGAGGAGAAGTATTAATATGAAGGCAACTCGGAAGGAACTCGAAGAGTTACGACAGTTTGGTAGCAGGTTGGATCAGCATGGTAACAGATGTGATTGGCTCTTTTGATATAGTGGGTTTCTACAGGTGTTTTATGGCTATACTCTTGGATTTTGACGACGTGCGTAGCTTGGTTGAGTTAGAGGAATTTTATTCTGACAGTTTGGCTTTATGGAAATGGGATACGAAGAGTTCTTGATGGTTTCTACCATGGTTAGAGATGTATATTTCCTACTGGCATGGAGAGTTGTGATGCATAGTGATTTTCTAAGAAAGTTCTTGACTAATTAAGTATGCAGTTGCTAGTGACTGGGAGTGGATTACAAAGTTCTTGTATTTTTCATATGCTGGAATGGTACGGGTCGTGTATATCCTTGTGAGACACCCAGACGGTGCACTCTAAAATAGTACAGCTAGATATGAGTATTATAAATATAGGCACTGTAAGCCTTGAAGGGATAAACATTACCTTAGTATGGCTTCCGTCCCTAGTAGGTAGAGAATGTTAGGCAATTCGAAGAGCCAGTGGATGGAGCAACTACCCATCTACTAAGTGTCGACCCCAGGTACAAAGTGATGAAGTAAAAAAAGAGACCCCATTCGGAGATAAAGCATGCATTCATCAAAGACGAGGTAACGAAGCTCCTCAAGATAGGGTCTATTAGGGAAGTAAAATATCCTAAAAGGCTGGTAAATGTGGTGGTAGTTCCCAAAAAGTGGAATAAACTAAGAATGTGAGTAGATTATTAAGATCTAAATAGGGTGTGCCCAAAGGACTCGTTCCCACTGCCCAACATTGACTTTTTGATCAATGCCATGCCCGACCATGAAACCCTCACATTTCTCGACGCCTATTCAAGGTATAATCAAATTCAGATGAACCCCGAGGATAGAGAAAAGACTTCTTTAATCACAAAGTACGGTACGTACTGTTACAATGTAATGCTCTTCAGGGCTAAAAAACATAGGGGCCACATAACAATACATAGTTAATAATATGTTCAAACATCAAATAGGCAAGTCCATGGAAGTTTATATCGACACATGTTAGTTAAGTCCCTATGTGTAGAGGACCATTTTCATTTGCCAAAAAAATTTGACATCCTTAGAAGTTACAACATGAACTAAATCCCGATAAATGAGTCTTCGGGGGTAGGATTGAGCAAATTATTAAGTTTCAACGTAAAGGCTGTGCACCGGCTGACTGGGTGGATAGCAGCCTTGGGCCAGTTCTTATCAAGGTCTTCAGGCAGAAGTCACCATTCCTTCTCCTTGCTCAAAAAGAAAAACAACTTTGAATGGACATAGAATGCCAATGCGCCTTAGAGGAGTTGAAGCGATACCTAGAAGCCCGCCTTTGTTCCACCTTACAAAAGGGGATGACATATTGTATTTGTACCTGGCTGTATCCAAGATAATGGTAAGTGGTGTACTGGTTCGAGAAAGACATGGTAAATAATTCCCTATTTATTATGTAAGTCGGATCCTAGGTGATGCTGAAACCAGGTATCCACACCTGGAAAAACTAGCTCTTGCATTAATAAGTGCGTCTTGAAAATTGAAACCTTACTTCCAATGCCAACGTATTTATGTTCTAACAACGTATCCCCTTCGAAGCATATGAATAAACCCAAACTTCGGACCGACTGGCCAAATGGGCCATCGAACTCGAGGGATATGATATTGATTATCAGGCCCGAACGACTATCAAGTCTTAAATTTTGGTAAACTTCATAGTCGACTTCTCTCCTCCCTCGTACTCGAGGTCGAGAAAGAACATTTTCTAAAAGTGGGCATATATTTTGGGATATGGTTCACTAATGATGCCTCGAACGTAAGAAGGTCCGGGCTCGACATAGTTCTAAGGCCACCTACGGGTGGCGTAATTAGATAATTTATAAACACCACAAGTCTAACTAACAATGAAGCCAAGTATGAGGCTATGATTGCAGGGCTAGAATTGGTCAAAAGCCTAGGAGCCAAAGTCATTGAAGCTATATACGATTCCCTCCTGCTGGTAAATCAGGTAAATAGGAGCTTCAAGGTTTGGGAAGACAGGATGCAAAGATACTTAGACAAAATTCAAATCACATTACACCGCTTCAAAAGAGTGGACTCCGTTCCATATACCTAGAGAGCAGAATAGAGAAGCCGAGGCCCTTGCAAACCAAGGATCATCTGTCGAGGCAGAATACATACTCTCTGGATCTGATGTTTAACTATCCAAATCACTGATCGAGGAAGTCCATGTCGAGATCAACTCTACTTGCCTAACATGGGATTGGAGAAATAAAAACATTGATTATTTGGATAGCAAAAAGCTACCCGTAGATCCAAAAGAGTTGAGGCCCTGCAAAGCAAAGCGGTCCGATCCTCGCTTTTTGAAAATATAATTCGTTACAGAAGAACTTTTGATGTCCCCATAGTAGTATGTCTGGGGATGGGACACACAGACTATATGCTCCAAGAGATATATGAGGGAACATGTAGGAATCAATCCAGTGTCGATTCCTTAGTTCGAAAAATATTCAGTGCATGTTACTATTGGGACATCATGGAGAAGGACATCAAAGAATTAATCCGCAAATGCGACAAATGCCAAATATTTGCCCCAATGATTCACAACCTGGTGAACAACTACATTCAGTTTTTTCTCTATGGATGTTAAAGAAATAGGGAATGGACATCATCGGACCTCTACCAACGGCGGCAGGTAAAGCTAGATTTATTTTATATATGATTGATATATGGCCCCAGAAAATTTCGCTATGTAATATAGGATTACGTGTTGTTTTGTAGGATTATTATAATACTTTATGTGATATTAACACGGTGTACATCAATTGGGTTTGGTAAATATGTGTATGTGTCCTATGGTATGTAACTTGGGGTCCAAGAAGAGGCCTAAGTCTAAACGAAGTTGGAAAATTTCATATTAGACTGAAGTTTTAAATGAGTGCGCACAAGACCTCACTTTGAATGATCATATCTCCGGTTATATAAAGAGTTGTGTGATTCACAACTATCAAATTAAATCTCTTTGTGTCTATTTTCCAACACAAGAAACCGTTCGTTATTTGGAGGTGCATACATAAAGTTATTACTATTTTACTAGGAAGGTGTTACTTGCGCAAACTGTGCGTGAACTTTGCGCGAAGTCGCAAGTTCGCGCATTTTTTCTGAGTATTCTGCCCTGACGCGCGAACAACACACGAGCAATGCATGAACCCGCACGCCTGGAAGGTTTTTAAATACTCTAAAGATCGGAAATAAGAGAAATTGATTCATTTCTCAAGCTTAGGGTTTCCTCTACACCCCAACTCGACCTAGGCATCCAATTGCACACCTAAGGTAAGTTTTATTGTGTCTTCATGGTGATTTCACTTCTTAATCACTAGTTGCAACGTGATTTTTATTGGGTTTCATAGGATTTCTTCAAAATCTCAAGAACACCCCAAAGTTGTCTTTGAAGATTTGGTCTACAATAGGTAATCCTACACCTTAGACTTATATATATGAAGTTATTATGGAAATATGAGTATGAATTAAGTATGGTAACTCATGGGATAGTGATTGGAAGTCATAAGTGCCTAACCTAGGTTGTGTTGGTATTAAAGAGATTACTAGATGGGTTATTGAGGCATGATTCTTAAGGTAATATTATTATGTATACATGCATGTGCAAATTAGGTTTGTGGGAAGATTGATGAACACAAATACGTAAAGGTTGGGTTGGGGAATGAAGGAAATCTTGTAAAAGAGAGTTAAAATAAGGATGCTCAACTAGTGTTTGATAAAATGCTCAAATGAGCTAAAACCATGAATACCTTCCTAATTTGTATTTAATATTGTTATGTCTCAAGTAAATTGGGATTGCTCAAATTTTGAAAATGTCGTAGTAACTTAAGGAAAACTTAAACGAGGTATGTATTGTTGGAAACACGTTCTCAATGCAATATACTAAAACGTGTGTTCTTTTGTGTAGGTTTTGATGAATGACAAACGAAGCGAAAATTGATATATGACGAAGTTCAAGAAACAAGCGCACAATTGATATACAACGAGATTCAAGCTCAAGACAAAGTTTTATAAGTTTAATTGAGTCATTCTTATTTGTGATCTTGATCCTACTACTTGACTCGTAACATGGCTTCTCTCATAAAACTATTTTCCAAAATCATGCATATTTAATTTAATGTCAAATGATTTTAAATCATGCATATTTACAGTAGTCAAAATAAATTTTAGACATGCCTTAAAAATCTGGACTAAGATAATCGATTATGTACTTATGATAATCGATTGTTTTAAGCCAAGACTGCATGACAATCGATTGTGAACTAATGACAATCGATTGTGAGTAAGACAGTGAGCATCACGTTTTTCAAACATGCATGACAATCAATTGTGAACTAATGACAATCGATTGTGACTGAGGCAGTGTCCATCAAAGTTTTTCAAAACTCAGAATAATCGATTATGAACTAATGGTAATCGATTATGTTGAGACAGTGTCTTCCAGTGATTTTCAAATTTATTAAATAATCGATTGTTACATTGGACAATCGATTGTCAAAGAGACAGTGTCTAAAATGTTTTTCAAAAACTGATAAGTAATCGATTGTTGACTTTGTGCAATCGATTGTGAAGCTGACCGTTGTCGTAAAGTTTTCAAATACCGTCAGGTAATCGATTATTGATTCTGTATAATCGATTGTTTTGATTAAAATCCGGAAAAGATTTTTTGAACGTTATTGGGTAATCGATTATTGATTTGGTATAATCGATTGTTTTGATTAAAATCCAGAAAAGATTTTTTGAACGTTGCTGAGTAATCGATTGTTGATTCTGGACAATCGATTGTTTGTGGTAAAATCTGGAAAGGATTTTTTGAACGTTGCCAGTAATCGATTATGGATTGAAAGTAATCGATTATCAAGCGTAAAATCTGGGATTGAATTTTGATCTGACTGGCAGACAATCGATTGTTGGGGTTTGACAATCGATTGTCAGTGAGTAAAATCAGCAACTCTTAATTGGCAATTAGGCATCGGTAATGCCAAGTTTTTCAACTATAAATACAGCTTCATTTCAGTGTTTTAAAAACAACAACATACTACAACTGATCATTACATTGCTATAAGCTTGCATACTTTTGTTTATCATTTTATATTCAATTTCATAAAGCTTTTGAGAGCCATATTCTTGTCCAAAGTTGTTGTGATCTAGAGCTTACTTCTTTTACTCATACCTACTCATAAAGGAGTATTTTGTTTGAGTGTTAAGTGTTTTACACACTTGTAAGAGAATTGTGATTCTCTTATTGTAAGGAACTTGTGTTTCCTTGGTTGAAGTCTTGGAGTGTTGTATCTCCGAGCAAAGGTGTTATGGCTTGTGTCCTTACGTTGTAAAGGTTTGTTGAGCACCCGTAAGCTTAACAAGTTAGTGGAAAATCTCGAGAGAGTCTCTCGGGGACTGGACTAGCCACGTGTTGTGGTGAACCAGAATATATTGGTGCGTTCTTTCCTTTTATTTATTTAACGCGCTTAATTATTTCCTGCAAATTTTAATTTCCGCAAGTTTACGCTAAATTTTATTATAACGCTATTCACCCCCCCTCTAGCGTTAAGCGTATTATCTAACAATTGGTATCAGAGCCCAACTCTCTGAAAACTTAACAGTTTGAGAGAACCATCCATGGCTTCTACTCGTGATTCTTTTGCAGGAATTGATGAAGGACAGTGCTCCACACGACCACCTCTATTCAACGGTACAAATTACACGTACTGGAAGGAGAGGATGAAGATCTTCATTCAGTCCAACAGCTTTCACCTCTGGAAGGTGATAATGAAGGGAAACCAAATTCCAACAAAGAAGGTGGAAAACGAATGGGTTCCCAAGTCCGAGGATGAGTATGACGCGGATGACATCCGAAAGGTTCAAAATAATGCTAAAGCAATAAATTTATTATATTGTGCTGTTAATGCTGACGATTACAGGAAAATATCGTGTTGCACAACGGCAAAGGAGATGTGGGACAAGCTAGAAGTCACGTACGAAGGTACGGACCAGGTAAGGGAAGCAAAAATTGATTTCCTAACCCATTCATATGAATTATTTCACATGAAGGAAGGTGAAAAGGTGGACGAAATGTTTGAGCGATTTTCAATAATCGTAAATGATCTACATGCTCTCAAGAAAACATTCACGGATAGAGAACTCGTTCGAAAAATTCTTAGAAGTCTCACACCGGCATGGAGATCAAAGGCCGATGCAATTCAAGAATCCATTGGCGTTTCAAACGTCACCATCGACGCACTAAGAGGTAACCTTAAAACCTATGAATCTACTATTCTTAACCCTTTTGTTGATGATCAAAGGAGGCAAAGAATAGCTCTAAAGGCGAGCACAAGCCAACCGCAAATTGATGAGGAAGGAGACAACGAGTTTGGACTCGTTATCAAAAGATTTCAAAAGTTCATGCGCAAGGAGTATGAACGCAAGGGCAAAAAGCAAGGCGAACAAATCAAATGCTATGAATGCGGAGAAACCGGGCACATCAAGTCAAATTGCGCAAACCTCAAAAACAAGCGAAGGAGAAGAAGACGAAGCAGCAAATCTTTGCCTCATGGCACAAGAAGATAACAAAGACGAGGTATGTCAAATTTCGTCTCAAAACTTCTTTACTCTTGATGAAATGCGAACTGCTTTTGATGAATTATATACTGAATTTATTAAAGCTTCAAAAACAGTCAAAAGCGTAAAAGAAAATGCTTCTCTAAAAGAAAAAGATTTTCATAAACAGCTTTCTTTAAAAGAAAAGGACTTAGAAAAACTGGTTTTAGAAAATGAGAAGCTGAAAAAGGAAAACAAGTTTTTTGGAAAAAGAAGTTCCGATAAGCTCGAAAGCTCTACTAGAAATTGCACTTCTTGTTTGCACTTTAAGAATGAAGAAAAGGTTGACGCTAAACCCCAACTACCTAAAGCTCAACCTAGGATTAACAATAGAAATGCTTATCCTAGAAACAACAACTCTAGAGCCAATATGCATGCTAGACAAAATGCTGAACATTTTAGAAGACCTAGGAATGACTTACCACCTAGAAATAGTCACCCTAGAAATGATGCATATTTTAGGCCAAATTTTGAACCCCTTAGAAGACCTAACAATGGCCCTCAACCGAGAAACAATCACTCTAGAAATGCTGCCCATCCTAGAGCTCATAGTAGGAGAAATAATTCTCATGAAATGCGAAATAGTCATAGTGTTCAAAATAGAGTAAGAAATTTTCATCCGTCTAGTTACTATGAACCTAGAAGGATGCATAACCCAAATTTGACTTGTCATTATTGTAGACGTATTGGTCATATTGCTCCTGCATGCTTTACACGTCATAGACATATTACTCAATGGCATCATTATAATATGCCTAACACCCAATGACCCAAGATGGCATGGGTACCTAAAGAACATTAATTTTTTTGTAGGTGTGCTTGAAGGGATCAAGTGTACTATGGTACCTTGATAGTGGATGCTCCAAGCATATGACGGGAGATGAATCCAAATTCCTTCAATTAGAGCACAAAGAAGGAGGAAGTGTTATCTTCGGTGATAACAATAAAGGAAAGATCATCGGCATCGGCTCGGTCGGTAAGGATGAAAATTCCTCTATTAAGCATATATTACTTGTCAAAGGATTAAAGCATAATCTCTTGAGCATAAGCCAATTGTGTGATAAGGGAAATCTTGCTCTATTTGATTCGGATGAATGCCTAGTATTTAGACGTAGTGATTTCAAAATCATACTTCGTGGTATTAGAGTTGATAATATTTATATCGTTGATCTTGCTAATTCCTCACCCGAATATGTTGATTGTCTTATGAGTAAAGAGGATGATACTTGGCTATGGCATCGTAGAGTAGCACATATCAATATGCATCTTTTGAACAAATTGATTTCTCAAAACTTAGTTGTTGGTCTTCCCATTTTAAAATTTGAAAATGACTATATTTGTGACTCGTGTCAAAAGGGGAAGCAAACAAAAGCATCTTTCAAATCTAAAAACATTGTTTCAACTTCTAGACCATTGCAATTGCTTCATATGGATTTATTTGGTCCCTCTCGCATTGAAAGTCTAGGAAGAAATAGATATGCTTTTGTGATTGTTGATGATTACTCAAGATTTACTTGGACTTTATTTCTTGCCAATAAAAGTGATGCTTTTCAAAATTTTAAATATTTTCTTAAGCGTGTTCAAAATGAGAAAGAAACAACCGTCACTTCAATTAGAAGTGATCATGGGGGAGAGTATCTCAACATTATTAACATGCTATCTTGATATCTTGATAGGGGGCAAAAGATATGGATTATGTATTGAGATGCTAAAACCTTAAATTTAATTGGAGCTGCATATATTATGTCAGACTATGTGAAATCCTATGTGTATAGAGATGTTTAAATAAGTCAAACGAATTTGGAAAATAGAGTGTGGCCAATGTGCATAGAACTTGGACTATAATTGTGTATTGTCACAAATGGAAAAGAAGGATTAAAGAATAATTGGTGCAGTTGCTTGTTTATGACTTTGCGGTGTTTTATTGCGGGTTGGTGTATCCCCTATATTGATTTGGAAGAATCCGTTGTGTTTAAAGTTCCATTGCCAATAAACTTGAGGTGTATGATTTTTGAGATATTGTATATGATGAGGATTCATGGTTCCTCTCATGTGTACTTGACATCTTAAATTAAATGGCTTGTTGTTGAAATTTATATTGATGTGAAATATGTGAAACCAATGGACGAGCTATGAAACACATAGGTGTATAATATAATATGATGTGTGAACCCGATGGACGAGCTATGGAATGCATAGGGGTATAATATGATATGTGAACCCAATAGACGAGCTATGAAACGCAACCTAATGGTATGAAAACAATGTTAAAGCTATGTGATCCCTTTTATTTGATAATGTTTTGATCATTTAAAGTGTTCGCGTTTAACTTGTGATTTCCTTATTGTTGTATGAAAGTTCTTTCTAATTAGATGGTGTTTAGTTATACATACTAGTGCTATTCAATGGCACTAACGTCCCTTTTGCCGGGGCGCTGTGTCATTTTATGATACAGGTTGTTCCACAACGAGCATCATCAGCCAGTGATAGCGGTATTCTCTTTCCAGCAGAGTTGGTTTGCCCCCTCTATCCAGGGGTCATGTAATGTATATTTTGTTCATCTTCTCATCATATACTTTGTATTTGAGGTATAGCCGCAGCCTTGTTACCGGCATTTCCATATTATATTACTCTTCAATTATGTTAGAGGCTCCGTACACAGATTGTGGGCGGTATTTGGTATTTGGGATTGAAGTAGAAATGTTGATGTTTTACAAAGATTTATAAAACTTGCAATATCTTGATAGTTATTTTTAAGCATCTAATGGTAATAAAGTGGAAGTTGCGAATGAAATATTTACTAAATTTTATTAATGCAGTCCATCTCCTATTTACTCATGAACTAGTTTGGATAGAATGAAATCTAGCAGGCTTGCTCAGTCGGGTTTACTCGGTTGAGCGCCAGTCGCGCTCCTCGAATTTTGGGTCGTGACAAACTTGGTATCAAAGCCCAAGATTTTAAAGTGTCATAGCATGTCTCGGAGCCGTGTTTATTAGAGTCCTTCTTATCGGTGTGTTGTCGACCACATCTATAAGTTTGAGGCTATTTGGACATTTAGGAATTTCACCCTTCTTTGATACTCCAGGTCGTGCAATATTGCTCAAGATAGGGAGCTGATTTCTTCTCTTATTATTCTCAAAATTGGTAATTTTGATACCATAATCCGTGAATTGAAGCATATAATGAGGGATTGATCCCACCATTGAGTCTGAGTCGATTGCTCAAGGGCTTGTCGGGAGAATGTGTTGAGTCATGAAGGGATTGGTAGAACTTGTAGCTAAGGAAAGTAACCTTCTTCATATTAGTCTCACTGCACCACTAGATAATGTAGTATATCAGTAGGTTACCAACGTGTGCTAGGGATGTGGAGACGAGGGGCCTCGATTAAGCTATTGCCCTATCAACCTAAAGTCACAAAGTAAGTCACCTCTCTAGTACATCATTATGAAAAACATGAAAACTTTACTCATTGCAAGTGTACGTCCTTGTTTAAGAGTCATCTTATATATGGTCATAATAAAATGTGAGTCACAGAGACTTGTGTGTACCTACTCCTTGAAGGAGACGTGCTGTTCGTGAATCCGTTTTATCACAAATTCTATTATTTACATTTTCTTGTGGAATTAAGTTATATGATTTTGTTCTTTAATTGGGTTATAACTCTAGGATTGATACTTCTCACTTTCTTCCCAAAATCCCCAACAGGGGACTACATCCGATGAATTTGTTATAAAATATTTTTATTGACGATGTCTGCCTATTTTGGCCTATGCCTGCTTCGTGCAAAGTTCGACTATGCGGTGTCAAGTTCCATGTAATGCAACCCGGTATTGCGATCCTTCTAGAGTGACTCTTTTACTTACTGGTGCATATGGCTTCTACGGTCGGAACAGTCACTCTACTCTCTTTTGAGTATCATCATGAAACCTTCTCACTGTCTAGTAGCCTAAGAGCATACCTTAACATCTTACATAAGTTCATGTCAGTCAAAATGGTCACCGTGTGCATAAAGTCTTTCTGAAAATTAAGATCCTCACATTCCCATCCCAGAAAGATCTTATGTTGCCATTATTTTCATGTCCGCTTGAGATATCTAGTAACAAGTAGATCACCTGGTTTCTAGTATTGTGGTTACCCATGTTGTGGTCCTGCAATGAAATCTGGGGTTAATATAGCAAAAGTATGTAGCTTATAACAAATGATTATTTTCTCTTTATGTCCCCACAATGTGTTAATCGTATTCCTTATTTTGTGAATTCGTTGTGCTAGTTCCTAACGCTTATACGATAACCACATGAGAACATGCCCTTCTATGTGTCACTATGACACTTCCCTTTTTCAAGTTAAAAACTACGAAGATCTCATTATGAGCATCCGCAAACCTTCAGTCATTATTGTGTACTTTCTCATTGAGTTTGGTTTTATTTACACCCTTAACATCTAGAATCATTGGCTATGTCATTGTCATATGCGAGGAGTTTTGCTACCCTTAGTATCTCACCTCCTTGGCTGGATAGGAGTGTTATTTGCCTTCTCACTGGAACACCATTTTAACTATTAGAACCATCTAACCAAATCATGATTTAGTCCCAATATCAAGTTGTCCTAGCCGCGGGGTTTAACTAATGAAAGGTTGAGATTATATGACTTTGGATTTTTGCACATATCATGAACATGTTGATTTCAAAGACAAGTGGTCGTATTTTTTGTTCCACATATATGATCAGTTATCAGGAAGGGCTAAGCTGTATGAAATATGATAATCTCATAAGTGTTCAACTTCTTTTCATCCTCATGGGCATATGGCATAGATTCTTTGTGTCAAGTAATGTTAAGAGTTTATTCTTAATAGACGGACTTTCCCTACACTCTAGAAAATGAGTGGTTCATGTACTTGAGTATTCCTCCTTAATGATTCATATTTCCAATTCACTACTTACCCCTATGCCTCATTTGTATAATAGTTGAGGTAGTCACAATGATTAACCATGTCAGCACTGTTAGTAGCAACCTTGGGTGTCTCTTAGCATATAACCTCATAAAGTACTATACTCAGCGCATTAATGGATTCCTGAATAACTCCAGCCTGATCTTGAACTCTGTTGTTTCTTATTGTATTAGATCCCCTAGGTGTTGTAAGTTCCGACAAGTCAAAGATAAAGCTTCATAGTGTGATTGTATATATATTGGATAGGTAATTTTATGGTCAGTTTATGATAAAACATATAAGAGTAATTTTTGAAGGTCATCAATGGTATAGTATGAGTATTCGCCTAGAGATTTAGAGTTTTGAGGGTGAGCAGGCTATTCCCCATATTTTTCCCAGAAGATGTTATGTGAGTTGATAATAGAGGTAACATAAGTATATTACACATTAGGTTGCACTAGGAGTATGAATTGATTTGATTTAACTATATGATCATGCTAATATCCTATATTATGCACTACTAGTAAGAATCATCGTGGCTTGACTTCATATGGATTGTTGATTGAAATGAAATTATATTCTTGTTGATGAACACCTTTGTGAATACATTAAAGGATGGTAAGGAATACAATGAACACATGATTGTTTGGTTACAATGAAATGACATTGTTGATGGTATGATGTCATGTGATGGAATTGTGGGTTGTTGTTGGTACCATAATTTGCAATATCTGGTGGAATCTAAATTGTACAGTGGAAACTATTAAAAGGTAAAGTCAATGGATAGTTATCTCATGCAAAGTGTCTACCGTCATCCTTGTTATATTTGTTTGGGAGTTGATATTATTTTTGAGAATGTGTCATGACAGAACTTGTAAGTCGAGAACGTCATCTAGAAGGCTGAAAGTGTCGTGGAAGGAAAATAATTTCGCTTGATTGAATACCAACTAGTTTTGACTTGAAAGGTACCTTATAGGTATTGTGATTTAAAAATGTGCAATCCATGTCCAGGTATTGTTGTCATAGCCTGGTGCTTATAAAATTGAGGTTCTTATTATTGATATATACATTCTGGAATTTGTCGAGTTGTTGATGTGTTTTTATGATGGTGTTGGTGGTTCTCTGACAGGTGGATAGGCCTAGTTACAAAGGAGACTCTGCCGAAATTGCAGAAGAATTTTTGAGTTACTCAGAATTTAGAGACTTGAGATAGGTTATAAAAGAAATGAGAGATGTTAAAGTGTTTGGGGAAGACACTACTCCTAATTCGAGGACGAATGATCCTAGGGGGGATGTAAGGCCCCAGAAAATTTCGTTAAGTAATTTTAGGATTACATGCTATTTTGTAGGCTTATTGTAAAACTTTATGTGCTATTAACATGGTGTACATCAATTGGTTTTGGTAAATATGTGTATATTTTCTACGGTTTGGGGTCCAAAGAGAGGCCTAAGTCTAATCCGAGTTGGAAAATTTAATATTAGACAAAAGCTGTAAATAAGTGCGCATAAGACCTCCCTTTGAACGATCATATATCCAGTTATACAAGGATTCGTGTGATTCACAACCTCTAATATTAAAACGATTTCAGTCTATTTCCAACGCAACAAACTGTTCGTCATTTGGAGGTGTATACAGAAAGTTATTACCATTTTACTAGGTAGGTATCACTTGCACGAACTGTACGCGAACTTTGCGTGAAGTCGCGAGTTCGCGCATTTTTGCTGAGTATTCTGCCCTGTCGTGCGTACAACGCGCAAGCAATGTACAAACTTGCGCACCTGGAAGGTTTGTAAATACCCTAATGACCGAAAATAAGAGAAATTGATTCATTTCTCAAGCTTAGGGCTCCCTCTACACCCCAACTCAAAGTAGGCATCCAATTGCACATCTAAGGTGAGTTTTTAAGTGTGTTTCGTGGTGATTTCACTTCTCAATCACTAGTTACAACATGATTTTGATTAGGTTTCATAGGGTTTCTTCAAAATCTCAAGAACACCCCAAAGTTGTCTTTCAAGATTTGGTCTACAAGAGGTAATCCTACACCTTTGACTTACAAAAATGAAGTTATTATGGAAATATGAGTATGAATTAAGTATGGTAACTCATGTCATAGTGATTGGAAGCCATAGGTTCCTAATTTAGTTGTGTTGGTATTGAAGAGATTGCTAGATGGGTTATAAAGGTATGATTCTTGGGGTAATAGTATTATGTATACATGCATGTGCAAATTAGGTTTGTGGGAAGATTGATGAACATAAATATGTAAAGTTTGGGTTAGGTAATGAAGGAAATCTTGTAAAAGAGAGTTAAAAATCAAGATGCTCAACTAGTGTTTGATAAAATGCTCAAATGAGTTGAAACCGTGAATACCTTCCTAATTTGTGCTTAATTGTGTTATGTCTCAAGTAGATTTGGATTGGTAGAATTTCAGAAATGTCGTAGTAACTTAAGGAAAGCTTAAATGAGGTATATACTTTTAGAAATCGAGCTTCATCGATATTGTGTGAATATGGTAATATTAAAGTTGAATTGTTGCATCGATTATTATTTTCCATGAATTGGTGTTGCTATCTTATATGCGTGAAATATGTGTCTCAACATGATTGACGTGCTATCTTGATAACTTGAAAGGGGGCAAAAGATATGGATTATGTATTGAGATGCCAAAACCTTAAATTGAAATTGGAGCTGCATATATTATGTCAGACTATGTGAAATCATATGTGTATAGAGATGTTGAAATAAATCAAACGAATTTGGGAAATAGAGTGTGGCCAATGTGCCGGGAACTTGAACTATAATTGTATATTTTCAGGAATGGAAAAGAAGGATTCAAGAATAATTTGTGTAGTTGCCTGCTAATGCCTTTGACGTGTTTTATTGAGGGTTGATGTATCCCCTCTATTGATTTGGAAGAATCTGTTGTGTTTAAAGTTACATTGTCAATAAACTTGAGGTGTACTATTTCTGAGATATTTTATATGCCGAGGATTCATGGTTCCTCTCGTGTGTACTTGACATCTTGAATTAAATGGCTTGTTGTTGAAATTGATATTGACGTGAAATATGTGGAACCTATGGACGGGCTATGAAACACATATGTGTATAATATAATATGATGTGTGAACTCTATGGACGGGCTATGGAACGCGTGTATAATATGATACGTGAAACAATGGATGGGCTATGGAACACAAGGTAAAGATATGAAAATTATGTGAAAGCTATGTGATCCCTTTTATTTGATAATGTTTTGATCATTTAAATTGTTTGAAATTATTTTGTGATTTCCATATTGTTATATGAAAGTTCTTTCTAATTAGATGGTGTTTAGTTATACATACTAGTGCTATTCAATGGCACTAATGTCCCTTTTGCCGGGGCGCTGTATTGTTTTATGATACAGGTTCTTCCACAGCGAGCTGCATCAGCCAGTGATAGTGGTACTCTCTTCCCAGCAGACTTGGTGAGCCCCACTCTATCCCGGGGTCATGTCATGTATCTTTTGTTCATCTTCTCATCATGTACTTTGCATTTGAGGCATAGCCAGAGACTTGTTACCCGCATTTTCATATTACATTACTCTTTAGTTATGTTAGAGGCTCCATAGGCAGGTTGTGGGTGGTATTTGGTATTAGGGATTGAAGTAGAAATATTGATGTTTTACAAAGATTTATAAAACTCGAAATATCTTGATAGGCATTTTTTAAAGCATCTAATGGTAACAAAGTGGAAGTTGCCAATGAAATATTTACTAAATTTTATTAATGGAGTCCATCTCCTATTTATTTATGAACTAGTTTTGGTAGAATAAAATCTGCCAGGCTTGCTCAGTCAGGTTTACTCAATAAAGCGTCGGTCGCGCTCCTCGGAATTTGGGGCATGACAACTTATACCTCTCAAAATGGGCTGAAGCACAGGCCTTCAAAAAAATAAGAAAAAAATATAAGTTTTTAATTTCACCGGGGACCAACCCGATTCAGAATTCCTTTCGAGATAACGAATGATAACGAGAAGCAATTGATTGGAAGCAAAGTGACCTAGTTCCATGAGGACCACAATATCAAAAGGATCATGTCAATGCCCTACCACCCGTGTGCAAACGGCCAAGACGATTCCGAAGGGGATTCACTCACTTCAACGACCTTGGCTGAATCAATTGGCGCCGTCCCTTGACTTTAAAGAGCTTTAAAATTGGGCTCCCCTGGATCGCCTACCAAGCACACTTCCGCTCGAGGGAAATATTTTCGATCTTCTGCTCGACTATAGTGCCCGATATACTCTCCTAGGCCTCTTTATCATGAGCTGCGACGACAACGGAATTGAGCCACAATTCGAAAGCCGACAACTCAATAGTATTTTAAACAGTCAGATCCTCCCCCTTCGGGTGATATCAAGGGGTCATCTTTCTTCTCGCCTCCAGCTTGGGTGCTTCCCGACACTTTCGGAATTGAGGCTGTTAAATCATCCTTAGGATCTTCCACTCTGGTTTTCTTGGATTTCGAAGGATAAGTGAATGACCTCCTTTGTTTTTCCCCTCTTCGTCGAGTGTTGGAGCACGCGCTTAACCGGGCAGAGTTTCCCTTATCAAGAAGACCTCCTCCAAACCTACCCAAATACAAAAACAAGCACGAGGAATGAGAACGTGATTAGCAGTAACTCTTGTAAAGTTGAAACTACAGTAGAGAATGAAGTCCCGCCATAATCCTTGGCTTCCCATCGAGTCTTTGATAAATCGCTCCATACGCGCTCAGCATATGGGCAAATCGAGTCCACTGTAGCTACCCAGCCTTAAAGATTACTTACCGCATCAGGGACGCAATGACGACTGTATCAGCGGAGTAAATTAGTTAATGAGGAAATGCATCCGATAGAAAGAAATTGGTAGTTAATTAAATATGTCTACTTATGCTTCATGTTCCATCTTTAGGGGAATGACATCATCTCTGCTAGGATCATGTCTGAAGTCCTAACTTAGATGAAACGGCTCATCTACCCCCCGTTCCTAACCTCGTCGGTGCAAGAGATGAGGGCCATGGGGCCCGGTAGCAGAGGTTAATCATGCCCCCACAAAAAAGTCGGGCACTATACATTCTGATCAAATGGTCAAGGGCGAAGTTAATCCCCTTAGTCATATCCGTATAATACATATTCATGTAAACGACACTCTAGAAAGACGGATGAATTTGTTCGATGATCACTTGATATCGTTCGCAGAAGTCGAGAAACAAGGGATATATCAGAGGCATGTATGGCACCACCTGACCATGGGTAAATGGATAAGTGGACACACCGATCAAGTCAGCTTTATATGTCCTGCATCCTCCCCCGTGATGGAACTTCCACTAACACCGCATCTCCTATACGACAGTTGATTTTCACCCTTTCAATATACATTATTAAATTGATGTATCAAGACGCGGGTTCACATTGCTCCAGATTCGAAGAAGGTCTTTCGACCTTAAAATCAGAGGTCGTCTCAAAGGCCTCTATAACGCACTCACCAGCACTAGGAGACACTGATGCTTTACTCACAGGGGAGAGCATGGAAAAGGAAGGAACATCTTCCAGAGGGATAGAGCTGGAAGTGTTCGCCATTTTTACAAAAAGGTTACAAATAAGAAAAAAAAAATTGCGCTTCAGGAAAGAACACAAGAGAAAGGTAAAAGGAAAAACTCTATTGGGAGCCTGATGATGGAGTAGAAAGGAGGAGGCAGAGAAATGAGTATTTATAGAAGCCTAACATGTGTGATTGGAGCAGACCAAAGGACAACCAACCACCATAATTAGTTCTAAGACTTTGAGTATTGTGTGGACACGACCTTCAGAAACCCTGTCATTTACATCAGTTGCTTGGCAGGATGCAACTATTTGTTTAGATAGAAGCGCTAGAGGAACAGGATCTCGAGATCATTTCATTTCATTTTACTCTGAGAATCACGGGAAATATCTGTATGCAGCTAAAATCGAAAAGACCAATTTCACGATCGATGAGACGTTATGTAATATCATTTCGAAAGGCCTAGAAAATAGCTCATGGTTTAAAGTCTTCGATGGTTCTTCGTGCCCAGTGTCGAGCAGAATGTACCACTGGTTATCACAAGTGAAACAGAAGTTCCCTAGGAGCAATATTTTTTTGACAATGCCAGCATAAAAAGTGACAGCATGCCCAAGGCGAATTGAGTTGTTGTACCGACTACTTTATGTAATAATTACGCATGTTCCATACTGGTATTTCCCCCTCATATATAAAGGGGACCCTTGTTTTCTTCACAAAGGGGGATAAACAACACACTACATTCAATACAAGAACACTCTCTGCTCTCTAGCTCAAACATATTCTCTATTTTATTCTATTGCTTACACTTATTGTCTTACTTATATTTATTACATATCAATAATTATTATTCATTTATTACTCATTATTGGTGATAAAGAGACTACATCAAATTTATCATAATTGTTAATCCTCTACTGACTGCCCTTAGCTGGGCTTCCGACTCGATCTCGAGACCCCGATTTCTAGTCATTCAGTTTGATTATTACACTATCTACAAGCTTTTATCTTATCTTCTAATGTTCATTTAGCATCTATTGCCTAACAACTAGCATAAAAATAGATTAGATATTTTTAGACCCACAAAATAAAATCTAATTGTCATTACCATTTTCAAGGTCAACAAGCGCAGGTACCTACTGAGTTTGAGTGTGGAGTGCCCCGTGCCTAGTGCGAGTGATGAGTGATTGGGAGGACTGAGTGACTGTGAGAACTAAGTAACTCTGAGGATTGAGTGAATTGATACTCTGAGAGTATGCATATGGTTTTCTTACCGAGTCGCATCGCATTTGACATGCACATGACATACATGCATAGAGATGCATTTTCTCATACTGTATGGTATCGTTTATTCAGGACTCTTTTACACACATTGATAAGTGGACATAGAGAGATAATTCACACATGCAATCTGGACAGAAAATGAAACGTCATATTTAATGTTTAAAGGATTTTTAGGAGAGGTTACAGTTTTCAAACTTACTCATATTCTTGACGATTTTGGTAAAGGATTTGAGTTTTCACTAGTATACCTTAAAAGAAAAACTGTTTTCAGAAAGCTATGAAAAGTCTGAGCACTTTATCTTTAAGATATTTCTTTATTTTTTTGCTTTACACCTCTATGAACTACTATTTGGTTATTGGTGATAGACCCGACCTACGTTCCAGCTCGTCATTACTTTCAACATGAGCTTAGATCTTGGATGTTGATGTTGATGTGCTCGACGAGAGCTTGATTGGAAGATGTACATGTGTTCCTATTGTAGCTTCCTCTTGTTATGGTATCCTTAGATTATAAAACTCTCTTTCTATAGTTTCAAATATAAGTTGTATTTAATTTAAATCGACTTTGTAATTTCTATTATTAGAAGCTCATAATTTATACTACCAGTCCTCAAAAAATGTATATGATTTAGATAATTCTCTTGTTTAAACTATCTTATGTAACATTGTTAGAATTGTATAGGGTAGTTGGCTTACCTTGCAGGTTGGGTTTGGTGCCATCACGACTAGTGGATTTTTGGTTCATGACAGATTGGTATTAGAGCTCTAGGTTCATAGGTTCTACAAGTCATGAGCAAGTTTCTAGTAGAACCTTGATGATCAGTATGATGACGTCCATACCTATCTTCGAGAGGCTACAAGGCATTTAGGGATACTTCCCATATTTCTTTCTTTATCGTGCGACATTTATTCAACTTGAAGCATAATCCTTTGAATTACTTCCACGCATTTGTATGCATACTTGAGCGCTCAGTATCAACTATGCATCGATGCTTTGTGATTCCATGCATGAGGTGCGAGATGTGATTTATTTGTGTAGATGATGGGCCAATCTAGAGGACTTAAGGTTGAGTTTTTTATTGTAGCTTGAGCACTAAGGTGTTGATTATGTGACCATGTGCTTTTGGATTTATATGTACAGAAGTGTCTCTATTAGTGGAATTTGTGGCTTGATGGCTACGTAATGAGTATGATGTGATTGCGAAAGATGTTCATGTGATTTGAATATGACGAGACGGGTTTGCTTGAGGTTTAGAAAGAACTATTTGGTTCTTGATTTTCATGATGAGAAGGATTTGCTTGAATGTGACGAGAAGGGTTTCCATCTTGATTTGATGTATAGTCTCGAGTTATAGGTGTGTTGAAGGATCATTTTCATGTTTTTTTAGTTGAGAAGTGGAGTAGATTTTCATGTCGTAATATGAGTTCATAATAAAGAAGAATAAGTGGTTAAGTAATAGTTATGACTATGGACGGGTATAGAAAGTTTTCAGTTTCAGGATAAGTAGGTGGGTTATCACCTACGGGATGTCTCGAGGTTGTGTAATCCCTATGTTGTTTTGTTGAGAGTTCTCTTTTACTATTGAATTATGTGTAGTACAATTTGAGTTTGGATTGCTTGTCAAAGCTAGTTTGACTAGTACAAGGATGAATACGAGATTTGCAAATGATTTGAGGTATTATATGGTTTGAGTTACATGAGCTTAGGAAGGATTTAGTTGAATACCATTGTGGTGATATGCCAGTATGGGGAGGGCTATTGTAAGAAATCAGATGTTTTATTATTAAACTTTAATCCAAGTGGGGGAGTCCTCTATCGACGAATTGATTAGACAGTTATGTGTTATATTGATTCTGTTTGTGGTATACAGCACGGATTGTTGATGTTGAGATGGGGGTGACTTGAGTAAAGACAAATTTGGGTAAGGGTTGTATTATGCTTTACGGGTATATGATAAACATTGGATGATTGAGATGTTATTTGTAGATGATGTAACGTTCATGGAATAGGGATTCACTCGGTTGCTTAAAAGAGTGGATTACTTCCTTGGGTGTTGATGTGCTAATGGGGCACGAGTCATTCAGTTCACTTGATCAGTTTAATTGAAATTTTAGTAGTGTGGAAGACTCTCAAGAGTGGCTCTAATGGATGCAAGATCTAAATGTGGCAATTGGGAATTTTACGAATTTGTACATGGGTAGAATTGGAGCGTTAAATTGGTAGTGTTGAAACTCAGAGTATTTCTATATCATTTTGGATTCTACATTTCAGTATCTGGAAGTTAAATGAACAACTAAACTCATAGAAGGTTTCTTCAGAGTAGGTATCTAAGATGTGGTACTTCTGCGGTGCTTAAGTGAGCATTCAGCCGCTTATGAGCCTTAGGGAAGTATGGTTTTATGCTTAGGTCTTGTGTGGTGAGACTTGATTGAGGATTGTGGTATTATAGCAAGGAGAAGTATCAATTTGAAGGCAATTTGGAAGGTACAAGGATAGTTAGGACAATTTTGTAACACGTTGGATCAGCATGGTAACAGATGCGATTGGCTCATTTCTTCCTTATGATGTGGATTTCTATAGGTGTTTTGTGGAGATACTCTTGGGTTTTGAGGAGGTGCATAGCTCGGTTGAGTTTGAGGGATTCCATTTTGATGGTTTGGTTTCGTAGAAATGGGATTTGGAGAGTTATTGATGGTTTCTATCATGGTTAGAGATGTATATTTCCTACTGGCATGAGGAGCTGTGATGTATAGTGATTTTCTCCTTGATTAGATCAAATGGAATGTTCTTGGCTAGTTAATGATGTAGTTGCTTGTGACTGGGAGTGGATTATGAAGTTCTTGTATTTTTCATATGATGGCATGGTAAGTGATGTGTGTTGTGCAGGGTTGTGTAAGGTCACGATTCAGTTTTGAAGGGAAGAACATGAATTCTCAGGCAGCATGGACGATCTCAGATGACTAGATTAATAATATTATTGTTAGATATGGCTTGATGAGGGTGTAAGGTTCAGAGGGGAAAATGTGTTGTGATTCATTGATACTCCATTGGTATTGCAGCACTCTCCCGGTTGATCAACTGTGTTACACCCCATGTTTTCATACGTGAAAGTATGCCATATGTAAATTGATGGATTCTTGGAAATGAGATGTTATAGCTCGGATTTTCGTATGATAAATTCTTCGTGTGTATAAGTTTGGATTACATATTAGAGTGTCCAACGTCGAGTATTTCTCCATGTTGTATTCTACTTATCTCATGACAACCTCTTTGGATTATTTACCTATGATAGTATGATATGAAATATATATTACATTGGCACTCGGTTGAGTAAGATACCCGGTACCCGTCGCGGCCCATAGGTTTGGGTCGTGACAAAAGATGTATTAGAGCAATTTTGTCCTAGTAAGTCAACAAGCCTTTTTTAGTAGAGTCTTGTTTATGGGTGTTCCATGCAACACATATAAGTATGAGGCTACATGGCATTTAGGACTGTCACTCTTTCTTCTTACTCTAGATCCTGTGGTAGAGCTCAGTTGTAAGAACATAATTTCCTAAACTATAACTTATTTGTAATACGACGATTCCTACATCTAGAAAGACCGTTGGTAAGAGATATAGTTGTGGAAGAGTTGATTCAAAGGAACTCGATTTTTTTGAATGATGCTTATGATGGAAATGTGAGGTATTCAACAGAACATGTGTGTACTAAGACATGTAAGATTCTTTACAAGGAACCTTATGGTAAGAATATCTATCCAGCCATATGGTGAAAAGTAATGAGGGATTTAGAAGGCATATACAATTTTCAACAAGTAAAGGAAGCAAGGTGAAGAAGGGTACAAAGGCCCCAGTTAATAAAGATTTAGAATGCATATACATTTATGCCCAATGGGGGCTAAAAGAAGTAGTATAAGAGAATGATGAATGGATTGTTTGGCTTTCGTCCCTTATAGGGAGAGAATGTAAGGCAATTCGAAGAGGCACTGGATGCAGCAAAGGGATCTAAAAGCAAAAGAATGTCTTGTTCAAGTTTTTATAATAAAGTAATAGACATAGATGTTAGCAGGATATAAGAAGAGAATTAATGAAGCATTATGAGTAAGATTTGATACATGGATGGCAACAATAGGTCAAAAATGACAGTATTATAAAGTCTATAGTCAAGTGAAGGAAAAGACGAAAGGTGATTATGCCTCGAGACAACAAAAGAGTATAGGCCATAAATTCATATCCTCATTTCGGGGAAGAAGTTTGTGACTCAAACGCGACTACTAGAAGGGAGAGTTAAACCTAGAGTAATAGAAATCATTATGAGCTGGTGAACAAGGTAAATTAAACATGAATTAGGGACTAGGTGATTTGATAATAGTCAACATCATGAGAATTGAAAATTTTGTTCCGGTGATAATATAAGGGATAACAGAAGAAGATTCAAGTGAAATTTAGAGAATAGTCTTTCAGGAAGACGCTTCTCTAAAGCAAGCAATGAGAGAGGAGTTAATGCTTAAGTGACTGTATTTCTAGTTATACAAAGTGTCATCCTCGCGAGTAAGGAATTTTTTTATCCTTGGTTCCATTGTCCGGCAACCTCCAGTTGTTCGAGTAAGATCTATGACTTTTGCTGCTAAAATCGGTAGCATTTTAACGTTTTCTCATCTTCTCTGGGTTCTCTGAAACCTTAACTATTAAGATTGTTCGATTTTTTTAGATCTGTCTTAGATATGTGTATATTATGAGCTTTTGTTGTTTTCGTCAAAGGTTTATTTCCAATTTTTCTAAAGTAACTCTTCATCTTCAACTTGGGTTCTAAACCCTTTTTAAAAAAATATGCTTTCCTTCTAGTTTTTTTGGAATTAATCTATAACTCACATCGTGTTTAAACTTTTGTTTGGGCCTTCTCCTTTATTTTAGTTATTCTGCTGAAAATGCTAATGTTTCTTAAGCTTCTGAGTTCGTCATGGGTGCTATGTTCAATTAATCTATATATTTCTTATGAATGTTCTGTGATTCTGTGGTTTTACCTTATGTGCGCTTGTTAGAGTTGCTAATTTTCATTTATATTTTTAATCTATTTATTCTCATGAGGTTATGCTAATTTCTCCTAAATTGGTATTGTTCTCTATTTGCGGGTCTTTGAATCCCTGTGATTGGTTCTTCATCGATCTTGCATGTTTTTCTCTACTAATTCTTGAGATATCCGCCGGGAATTTGCATCATGTTTAAATTATGCAATATATGCTTTTATAGTTTATTTGCCGGTAATCCGGCGAGCAACGATCATCCTGGAAGAAGCAATCTTGCTCCAGTTCTCCTAACCATTCCCGTAAGTCATTTGTTCATCGAACCCCATACGTTGTGTCCGTTCTTATCAGACGTCATCAATATACTTTGCCGATGACTCCTGAACTACTTACAGCTTGATTCCTGTAAACCCAGGGATATGTAAGCAGCACAGAAATAAGGGTGTGGTCTAAATCTCTACAAACCGTTTCGCTCGGTCAAAATTGGTCCTCATATCTTTACATGACAACTTTTTCATCATTTTCGAGTAAAGAGGGATAGCTATTGATACCCAACGTTTCCTCAAACTATTTTAAATTTGTATAAATACCTTCAAAATCACTTTTTATAACAATTGGTATTTTTCCATAATTTTTCATATTATTATCAATTTATTTCTCTAATTTATTCAGTTTTTTATATCCAATAATTATTCATAAATTATATTGCAAGTAATTTCAAAGTATTTCTTAGTTCAATATATTCAATCCTATTAGGATTTAATTATTTCACAAATTGGCCAATGTGACATTGTTTGGCTATAATAACAATAATATTGCAATTATAGCATAATTGTACACTTTATGTTATTTTAATTCAATAACCATTCATTTTTATTTTAAATATTATTTAATTACCTAAATTTCACCTATTTATATTTAATTTTATTTTTTTTAATTATTAGCTATTATTATTAATTATTTATCTAATTTTGATGGGTATTTAACAATTAGCCATTCTTATTTAAATTGTAGCCTAATTAAACCTCGTCCAAATTAAATAACCCACCAGACCCCAAGCCCAATACCATATCCTACCCGGCCCAATCCCAATTCATCCGAGTCATTGATTATTTTGAATCAACGGTCCAGATCAACCTTTTCCTAATTTAATCCCTTAATGATTACCCCTGTTTCGCATCCCCCCTTCTTATTCTCTCTCTCTCTCTCTCTCTCTATCTCTCTCTCTCTCTCTGTCTTTGTTTCTCTCTAGAACCTTCTCTTCTCCATTCCTCTCTGATGGACCATTTCCACCTTCTCCGGCCACCTCCTTCGCCGGAAACCACTACCTCTCATCATCTCATGTCCTCTACTTCACCCTACGCCGGTTTGACACTACCCTGAGGTCCTTCGGTGAACCTAGAGAGGTTCAACTCCTACCCATGGTCCTTCATGCCATTTTCCAGCAACCTTCGGCCGTTCATGTAATATCCATGGCTTTTTTGGGTAAAACCGGTAACCGGCATCACCATTCGTACTTTTACTCTCGTCCTCACCAAAGAATCTATATAATAAAAATGTGCACAATATAACCCTTCGAGCTGTTGCTCTATTTCCTTACCATATAATCAACACAATAAGCACAGAATGGTATATTGTGTGGCACGTCATCACCCTTCGTGCTTACACTCTTTCCTCACAACCATACACGGCATCACCCGTCGTGCTTTATACTCTTTTCTCACAAACAAACAATACACCTCATCACCCTTCGTGCATTAACACTCTTCCTTACCCAAACAACAATCACAAACAATGGGGAGAGGGAATAGATAAGATTATAATAGGAATCCCGGTGTCACAACCCAAACTGGAGGGCCATGACTAGCACCCGACCATACATGCCGATCACCAATGTATGTTTTATCTAACCTTCTTTATTATCTTTTAGGGCCGATGAGATCAATATAAATGGTAGACATGGATCATGGACAACCAATCATAAAATATGATGGCATGAACATACATAACATGGGATGACTAGACAACCAAGAAACTATATATATAAGGTACGAGCTACCACGCTACCATGAAAGACTATACAACAAAAACCAGCCGACAAGGCATACAAACTATACATGAGTTGACACCTATCTATGAGCCTCTAAAGGAACATAAGTGCTGCAACATAGCCGAAACAGGGCCCTGACATACCCATAATGTCTATAACAAAAATGCATACCAAGACCATGGCAAGTCTGGAGAAGATCTCCCCAATCACTGCTGAACTGGAAAACCTACTGCGATGGGGGAACTACATTTGCCTGTCTATCAGGAACTGCAGCACGACATGCAGTGCCCAGAAATAAAAGGACGTCAATATGAATAAAGTACTGAGTATGTAAGGCAGGGAACCATAAATACGAACAATAATGTAAGCAGGGATAGAGAATATACAACCAGGAACATCTGAGTACCTCTAAGGGCTACTGACATAAAATGCGTGATACCTAAGTATAAATACATAAACTTTTAAAACATATGGCTCTGTGGGCATCATCATCATCATATCGTACCCATCCACAATGGGCTCAATAAAAAATGTACTCGGCTATCATAAGGCTCGCTAGATTCGTACCCAGCCATGTGGAGCTCAGTAAAACCCAACTGATCGGTGATTGCACAATAGGTGCCTTACCCGGCCGTCTATAGCGCGGCTTGGTAGAGTAAATACATATATATAATGCATGCTCGACTCACGGAATCATGTTCTAAACCTTTTGAAGTGACGTATGGTCGGTATCCTTTGTACACGTTAGTAGGACTAAATCTTCACTATGAACCTTATAAGAATCAGGCAGTACCAACAATATTGATAACATAAGAATAAGAGAAGCAAAATTAACATCAATCGTTACATAAGAGGGGAAACAATGTAAGTACTGCTAGCTTCTCAGAGTAGAGTATCATTGGAAGCTCGTTCGTTAAGTTATGTACAATTGGAGTTATGCCAAAGAAGGAAAGGGATAGCCTCACATACCTTGTATATACTTCCCAACCTCAAGCTATGAGAATGTCACGACTCCTAAGTCTACAATAGGAGAAATGACACTATCGCTAATGTTTAAGCGTAACAACTATTATGTACAACCCATAACCCATTTTGTGATGAAACGAACAGCACCTCCCCTATTTATATGACTTCCCACAAGTGAAAATAATCACCAAACAACCCAAACAACATCAATGTTAATCATATTGAACCTCCCAAAAAAGTCAACCAACTGATAACATTACTACCAAGCCTTTCGATATATATTTCACAAGTTCGAACTTTAATGACTTAGCTGCAACTTTGATAATTTTAAATACATATAGGTTAATAGGTTCCTTAACTTTATACAGAAAGAAAAACTCCTATTTGACCTTAATCCTCCACAAAATATCCCTCTAATGCTTCCACAACGACAAGGAAGCGAAACTAGCATTCAATTAGTGTTTTTGGGCACTAGAATCACTTTAGAAGTCTTGAAATCACCTAGGGTTGATATTATGAACTTGAGGGAGTATTTACAGAACATAAACCCTTTACAAAAACCTCCCACAGGAGCTGGAACAATACAAAAATGAGCAACAACAAGAAGAACAAGAACTTATATAGATCCAAATGTCTTAAACCGCCTAAGTGGGCCCCATAGAGAGGTGCTTGGCGCAGTCTCGCAAAAATGCAAATATCTCTCTACTTCGAGATCGTATTGATGAACGGTTTAATGCGTTAGAAACTAGAATCATAGATCTTTAATTTGATAGTTATATCACTCCATAATTCTAAGTAAATTGGGTGAAAAACTTAGTAATATTTTACCTAATGTTTAAGTAAAATTATGAACCTAAGTTGCGACAACTTTTGTCGACTTTTGTCTCATAACTCATTTGACTTCAAGACTAATGATACAAATATTATATGATTCAAATAACTTAAAACACTACCACTTGAGTGTATGAATCACCTCTAGGGTTACCCAAAAATACGACTGACAACCTCCTTGATTCGTTTAACTTCTAATACTTGTTAACCACCCTTAAACACCTTTTTATCATATAAGACCAATAGGATTAACTTGTTATCATCTGAAAGATAATCCTTTCATGGAGTTATGTCGACTACCTTATGGCATAAGCTAACATACATGAATATGAGTTGTAACACCCTCCCCCATTAGTAATATTCATCCTCGAATGTAAGGGTCTATGGGGAGTCCAAATCATCGTGGATTCCAACGGAAATTTCCGATTAATTTCCCCCTATAAAATGGTCACTAGAAAAACTTGCAAGCACCTAAGCCTAACAAATGGCCGGCTACACAAAGCATTATGGATATTGGTATCAGCATATCACATTTAGTATTAAGTAAGTGTATTCTCAAGTTATTTCTTACCTCATAGAGTCGTTTCACCTTCCAATGTATCATGTGTTCCATCAACATCCTTGTTATCTTCATTCTGGAATAGATAAGGGTATTTAGACTTCATCTCCTCTTCTGCTTCCCATGTCATTTCTTCCACATTCTTGTTTGTCCATAATACTTTGACGGAAGCTATTTCTTTTGTTCTCAGTTTGCAGACTTGTTGATCTAATATAGCCACTGGAACTTCTTCATATGATAGGTCCTCTATAACTTGTACATCTTAGGGATTACTCGAGAAGGGTCTCCAATACATTTCATCAACATAGATACATGGAATTCCGGATGGACAAATTCCAATTCAGATCAAATTCTAACTCATAAGCAACATGCCCAATTCGTCGAAGAATTTATACGGCCCGATATACCTTAGACTTAGCTTACCTTTCTTCCCAAAATGCATAACACCCTTCATTGATAAGATCCTCAGGAAAACCCAATGACCAACCTCAAACTCAAGATCATGACATCGGACATTGGAATAAGACTTTTGCTTGCTTTGTGTCGTCCTCAATTGTTCCTGTATCACCTTCACCATCTCAATGGCTTGGTGAATCAAATCTGGCCCATATAATTCTGTTTCAACGACTTCAAACCATTCAACTGGTGATCTACATCTCCTCCCGTATAGTGCCTCGCATGGGGCCATTTTTATACTAAAATGGTAGCTATTATTGTAGGCAAATTTTATGAGCGGAAGATGATCATCCCAATTCCCTAAAAGTCTAGAACACATGCTCGTAGCATAACTTCCAATGTCTGAATGGTAGGTTCAGCATGTTCGACAGTTTGCGGATGAAATGCAATGCTGAGGTTCACTTGTGTGCCTAAACCCTTTTGAAAAGACCTCCAAAAATTAGCCGTAAATTGAGCTCATCGATTTGATATAATAAATACTGGCACACCATGAAGCCTAACAATCTTCTTGATATACAACTTCGTATAATCTTCAACCGTGTATGTTGTCTTAACTGGCAGAAAATGGGCACATTTTGTAAGTTGATCAATTATCACCCAGATGGAGTCAAACTTATGATAAGAGCGAGGTAATCCAATAATGAAGTCCATATTAATCACCTCATATTTCCAAGTCGGAATCTCTATATTCTGAAGCAATCCATCGGGTTTCTGATGTTCTATCTTTACTTGTTGACAATTGGGACACTGGGCTAAAAATTCTACAATACACTTCTTCATGGTATCCCACCAATATTGCTCCTTGAAATCATGATACATCTTTGTCGAGCCAAAATGGATGGAATATCGGGATTGATGTATCTCATTCATAATCTTCTCCCGCAACCCTGCCACATTAGGCACACAAAATCGGCCCTGGTATCTCAATGCGCCATCTCATCCAATCTCAAAAGCCGTAATTTAACACTACTGAACGCTCTCTCTCAGTCTTACTAAAATAGGATCTTCATATTGCCGTGCTTTTACCTCGGCTACCAAAGATGATTCAGATGTATTCTATACTGTAACACCTCTGTCATCAAAGTGTAACAATCTGATTCTCATATTGGCTAGCTGATGAAGCTCTTTAATCAACCCACATCTATCTGCATTAATATGTACTAAGCTTCCCATTGACTTACGGCCGAGAGCATTTGCCAGAACATTGGCTTTAGTAGGATGATACAATATCTCGACATCGTAGTCTTTCAATAATTCAAGCCACCTACGCTGCCTTAAACTCAACTCTTTCTGCTTGAATATGTATTGTAAAATGTTGTGATTTGTGTAGATTTCCACATGGACGCCAAATAAGTAGTGCCTCCATATCTTCAAAGCATATATTATTGCATCTAGTTCCAAATCATCAGTTAGATAATTCTTTTCATGCTTCGTCAATTGCCTTGATGCATAAGAAATCACCTTCCTACGCTTCACCAATACGCACCCCAAACCTATACCTGGGGCATCACAATATACCATATAAGCTTTTGTTCCTTTAGGGAGAGTGAGCAATGGTGTGGATGTCAATCAATTCTTCAGCTCCTGAAAACTATGTTCAGAAGAGTCAGACCACTGGAACTTCGTAGCTTTTTGTGTTGACTTAGTCAATGGTGCTTATGTAGAGGGAAACCCTTCTACAAACTGCCTATAATATCCTGCTAGACCCAGGAAGCTACGGACTTCTGATGGTGTTATAGGTCTCAGCCAATTCTTTACTGCATCAATCTTCTGAGTGTCGACACTAATACCCTCGTCAGATATCACATGGCCAAGGAATGCTACTGAGTTCACCCAGAATTCACATTTGGAGAGCTTAGCATATAACTTACGATCCTGAAGCGTCTGTAATACCATCCGCAAGTGGCCCGCATGTTCCTCCTCCGAACGAGAATACACCAGAATGTCATCAATGAATACAATCATGAACAAATCAATATAGGGTATGAATACAGTATTCATGAGATCCATAAAAGTTGCTGGGGAATTTGTTAGCCCGAACGACATCACCAAGAACTTAAAGTTCCCATATCTTGTCCGAAAGACCATCTTTGGAATATCCTTCTCTTTAACCCTCACTTGATGATACCTTGAATGTAAGTCAATCTTTGAGAAATACTTGGCACCCTGGAGTTGGTCAAACAATCGTCAATTTTTGGAAGTGGATACTTATTCTTTATAGTAAACTTATTCAACTGTGTATAGTCGATACACATGTGTAATGACCCATCCTTCTTCTGCACGAATTCGACTGGCGCACCTCAAGGTCAAGTGCTAGGCCTAGTAAAGTCCTTATCCAGCAACTCCTTCAATTGTGCCTTCAACTCTCGTAACTCTATCGGGGTCATTCTGTATGAAGGGATAGAGATCGGTTGAGTGTCAATGCTAAACTCAATCTCCCTTTCAGGAGTAATGCCTGGGAGTTTGTCTAGGAAAGCATCTGGAAATTCATTGACCATGGGGATTGATTGTAGAGTAGGAGGCTTTACCTCTGCATCCCTAATGCGAACAAGATGGTAAATGTAACCTTTTGAATTCATTTTCCTTGCTTTAAGATAGGAAATAAACCTACCTTTTGGTGTATCAATGTTCCCATTCCATTCAATGATGGGTTCACCTGGAAATTGAAACCTAACAATCTTCGTACGACAATCAAGATTTTCATAGCATGAGGACAACCAGTCCATTCCCATTATCACATCGAAATCAACCATTTCTAACTCAAATAAATTTGCCGAGGCTTGACGACTACAAATCATCACAGCAAAACCTCTATATACCCTTCTAGAAATCACTGAATCTCCTATTGGAGTAGATACCTCAAGGGTTTACTTTTCAATCCAGGTTCAACGCCAAACTTATTAGCCATAAAGGTGTAACATATGATAATGTGGATCCTAGACCAATCAGCACGTATACATCATAAGAAAACATAGACAATATACCTGTAATAACATCTGCAGATGACTCGAGATCTTGTCGACCTACTAAAGCATAGGTTCGATTTTGAGCATCACTCGAACTCGTCCCTGCACCTCTACCTCTACCGCAACCTGTCGACTTCTAAAAACCTAGTCCTGGAGGTCGAACTGATGAGGAAGAACCAGACACAGATCCAGTCAGCTGAGCCATATAATCACCTCCCCCTTTAGGAAATCCCGCATCATATGGCAAGGCTATTCACAAGAATAACATGCATCAGAACCTCAATGGCATAGTCCAAAGTGGGCCTTTCTGTAATTATCACAGTGTTCTGTTGTAGGTCTCGTCTGGCTAGTATACATGAGATGTTGCAAGCTTGATGCCCGCAAACTCTAATATGGGCCAGAATAGGTAAATCGATGATATCGTGGCCTCTGAAATAGTAGAGGAGCACTAGCTATAGGTGGCGCCAAACTCCTCAAAGACTGGAGCCTAGCGCTGCCTCTGAAGTCATCAGAATACCTTGCAAATCTTGCCCTCTTATGTTGGCCCCTATACCGCTCCCTATCTGCCCTCTGTTGGTGCTTATGATCTTCTAGTGTCTGGGCATAAGCCTGAATACGGGAAATATCCATGCCCTCCACCAAAGAGGCTATCGTGAACTAATTTATTAGATGTGGTCCCAGCCCATTCACGAACAAATGCACCCTATCACTCATCTCGTCCACCATATAGGGAGAACGCCTTGGTAAATAATCAAACTACATATTGTACTCTTGCACACTCATATTACCTTGTCTAAGGTTCAAGAACTTATTAGCTCTAGCTCGTCGTATCTCAACTGGAAAGTAGTGATGAAGAAAGGCCTTAGGAAATTCCTTCCACACAGATGGAGGAGCGTTCAAACCCCTAGATCTCTCCCAACTATCATACCACAGAACCGCTAAATCCCATAGCCGGTAAGAAGCCAACTCTACTATATCTGTATTACTAACATGCATAACCCGCAATGTACGATGAACCTGGTCAAAAAAAGTCTGGGAGTCCTCCTTGGGGTCCGATCCGGTAAACACTGGAAGGTTTAAAATTAATAAAATCATGAACACTCGTATTAACTGGTTTATTAGCAACACCTGTATTCTGCCCCTGAGCAACTACCAAGCTAGTCAATAATTGCAAAGCACTCCAAATATCATACTCTGTAGTTTGAGACGGAGGAACTGGAGGTGGTGGGTGCCTCATAATATCCTCTGGAGGAGACGGAGCAGATAAGGTATGAGACGGCATCTCATTTTGAGCCTCACTTTGGCCTGCTCTGGCTTGGGGCACCTGACTGGTACCCTCTCTCAAAGCTGTATCAAGCCATCTACTAATTGTTTGCTTCCTAGTCAAAGGCATCACTAAAAGAAAACAAGGTGAATATTAGAGAAGAACAATTACGACTCAACTCTACGCACAATCTAGATTCAGGAAGAAGGTAACAACCTTATGTCATGTAGCCTCCTAATTATAAGTGGCGCGCTACACATCCATAATCATGACTCTACTAGACACGGCTCATAGAAAATCCCTAGGATAGACTTGCTCTGATACCAAGTCTTTCACGACCAAACTGGAGGGCCATGACTAGCACACAACCGTACTTGCCGAGTACCAACGTACATTTTATCTAACCTTCTTTATTATCTTTTAAGGCCAACAGATCAATATAAATGGTAGACATGGATCATGGACAACCAACCAAAAAATTAGATGGCATGAACATACATAACATGGGATGACTAGAAAATCAAGAAACTACATATATATATATATATATATATATATATATATATATATATATATATATATATATATATATATATATATATATATATATATATATATATATATATATAAAGTACGAGCTACCATGCTACCATGAAAGACTATACAGCAAAAACTAGCCGACAAGGCATACCAAACTATACATAAGTCGACACCTATCTATCAGCCTCTAAAGGAACATAAGGGCTACAAAATAGCTGAAACAGGGCCTCGACATACCCATAATGTCTATAAAATAATGCATACCAAGACCACGACAAGTCCGAAGAAAGGATCTCGCCAATCACCGCTGAACTGGACAACCTACTCTAGTGGTCTATGAGGACCTGCAGCATGACATGCAACATCCAGGAATAAACGAACGTCGGTACGAATAAAGTATTGAGTATGTAAGGGAGGGAACCATAAATACAAACAATAATGTAAGCGGGGATAGAGAATATACAACCCGGAACATCTCAGTACCTGTGAGGGCTACTGACATGAAATGCATGATACATATGTATAAATACATAATCTTTTAAAACATACGCCTCTGTGGGCATCATCATCATATCGTATTCGGTCGTAATAGGCTCGGTAAAGAAAATATCCCACCCATAATAAGGCTCGGTAGAATCGTACCCGGCCACGTGGAGCTCGGTAAAACCAAAGTGATCAGTAGTTGCACAATAGGTGCCTTACCCGGCCGTCTATAGCGCGGCTCGGTAGAGTAAAATAAATACATATATATAATCCATGATCGACTCATGGAATCACGTTCTAAACCTTTCGGATGGACATAAGTTCGGTATCCTTTGTACACGTTAGTAGGACTAAATCTTCACTATGAACCTTATAAGAATCAGGAAGTACCACAAACATTGATATCATATGAAAAAGAGAAGCAACATTAACATCAATCATTCCATAAGAGGGGAAACAATGTAAGTACTGCTAGCTTCTAAGAGTAGAGTATCTTTGGAAGCTCGTTCTTTAAGTTATATACAATCAGAGTCATGCAAAAGAAGGAAAGGGATAGCTTCACATACCTTGTATATTCTGCCCATCCTCAAGCTATGCAAATGTCAAGACTCCTTAGTATACAATAGGACAAATGACACTATCGTTAATGTTTAAGCGTCGCAACTATTATGTACCAACCATAACCTATTTTGTGATGAAATGGACAGCACCTCCCCTATTTATATGACGTCCCACAAGTGAAAATAATCACCAAATAATCCAAACAAAATCAATGTTAATCATATTGAACCTCAAAAATAGTCAACCAACTGATAACATTACTACCAAGCCATTCGATATATATTTCACTAGTACGAGCTTTAATGACTTAGCCGCAATTTGGATAATTTTAAATACATACAGATTAATAGGTTCCTTAACAATATACAGAAAAAACAACTCCAATTTGACATTAATCCTCCACAAAATATCCCTCCAATGCTTCCACAACGACAAGGAAGCGAAACTGGCATTCAATTAGTGTTTTTGGGCACTAGAATCACTTTAGAAGTCTTGAAATCACCTAGGGTTGATATTATGAACTTGAGGGAGTATTAACAGAACATAAAACCTTTACAAAAACCTCCCACACGAGCTGGAACAACACAAAAATGAGCAACAACAAGAAGAACAAGAGACTTACTAGCGCCACGGGATTCCCGACACTTGATTTGTGTTGTTTGCACTTTGTTTGGATCTTTAATCTTGAGAGAACCCTTAAAGGGTGTTCCTAGAGTTGAAAGGTCTGAAAATAGTGAAAATAAATGACTTAAAACGGGCTGGAGGCATCATATATAGATCCAAATGTCTTAAACCGCCTAAGTGAGCGCCATAGAGAGGTGCTTGGCGCAGTCTCGCAAAAATGCGAATATCTTTCTACTTAGAGATCGTATCGACAAACGGTTTAATGCGTTAGAAACTAGACTCATAGTTATTCAAATTGATGATTATATCACTCCTTAATTCTTAGTAAATTGGGTGAAAAACTAAGTAATATTTGACCTAATATTTAAGTAAAATTATTAACCTAAGTTGCGACAACTTTTGTCGATATTTGTCTCATAACTCGTTTGACTTCAAGACTTATGATACTGATATAATATGATTCAAATAACTTAAAACACTACCACTTGAGTGTATTAAGCACCCCTAGGTTTGCACAAAAATACGGCTGGTAACATCCTTGATGCGTTTAACTTCTAATACTTGTTAACCACCCTTATACACCTTTGTATCATTTAAGACCAATAAGATTAGCTTCTTATCATCTTAAGGATAATCCTTTCATGGATTTATGTCGACTACATTATGGCATGAGCTAACATACGTGAATATGGGTTATAACACCCTGCAAGGAAACAACAAATAAACAATTAAATCCCAGCAAGAGAACAACATCAATAATATCAACATCCCTGCAAGAGATATAACCATTAAAGCAACAATATCCCGGCAAGGGAACAATTTAGTAACTCTTTCTCTTTTTTTACTTTTACTTCACAACTCACTTTACCACTTAAGCCAATGCTCCAAAGGGTTAAATAAAGTCATTTACTTTCACAATTCATAATATAACTTGGCCAATGCTCCTCGAGGTTCAAATGTCACAACAACTCCCACAAACCTTTCACAACAAATAGAAATCACCTCTAATGCATAGATAATTGAACAAAGCCATGAAAATCAAAATATAAGTCTCATGGTCATGCTTGAATCCAACGTATAGATACTCGTCACCATGCCTATACATCTTGCTCAACAATTATCACATAGAAAATATGACTCTAATCCTAATCCCTCAAGCTAAGGTTAGACAAAGCACTTAACTCGAACATCCACGGCCAACTCAAGCCTCAAACACCGCCTTTCCTTTCGAATCAGCTACAAATCAATTGTATCTAGACATAATCCACTCAATAATATCAACAAATGCTAAACAATCCAATTCAAATACTTAATTATAGATTTCTAATCATTCTTTCCAAAATCAAAAAATTAACCCCCGGTCCGATTGGTCAAGACACGAGGTTCGGACCAAAACCCGATCACTCATTCACCCACGAGCCTAAATATATAATTTATTTTGAAGCCCGACCCCAAAACGAGGTCAAATTCCAATATAATCAAAAAGCCCTAACTCTACCCAAAATCACAAATTTTCTACCCTTATTTTCTTGTTTTAAGCCTAGAATTCTAATGGTTGATGATAAAAATGGAAGGAAATAAGTCAAAGATTACTTACCTAAGAAGTTCTGATGAAGAAGTTCTTCAAAAATCGCCCAAGAGGTGTGGAGAAGAATAAGTTATGGATTTTTTAGAATATCCCGTATAGATATTATTTTGCACTTTTGAAAATAATTGGGAGGATTTTGGTATACGCGATTGCGGACAATGGATTGCGATCACATAGGGAAAAAATTGATGAGCAGTGCGATCGCACACATACCACGCGATCACATAGAGAAAATGAAGGTAGGGGCTTAAGACATTGCTATCATGGAGGAAAGAATGTAATCGCATAGAACAAATTGTGAACTCCTGGAATTTCATTTACCCGACCGCAGAAGGACGTATGCAATCTCATCGCACTAAACAGGACCCCTGAAGTTTACTCTATGTGATCATGAGCCTTCCTATGTGATACATAGTAAAAAAATAACTGAACACCCGAAACAACAGAAATCCAGAATATTTTCCAAGTCTAGAGCACTCCGACACCTATCCACAACTCACTTGAGCCCTCGGGGCTCAAAACCAAATATACACGCAACCTCAAAAACATCATATGTACTTATTATTTCGATTAAATCTCCAAAATAAGCTCATGAACATTGAATGACATAAAAATCAAAGAATTTTTTCAAATTTATTAAAACATCAATTTTAGCAATTTAGGTCCGAATCACGTCAAATGTTATCTGTTTTTCACCAAATTAAACTGAAACGTCTAAAAGCATACACATGACATATATCGGGCGCCTAAACAAAAATAAGAGCCCGATACTATCGTTTTCTAATCAAATTTCATTTCAAATTCCTTTAAATAATGTCAGAAAACAATTTTCTTTAAAAATTCATTTCTTGGGCATGGGACCTCGGATTTTGATCCAGGGCATACCTCCAAGTCCCATTTTTTTCTACGAAACCTCCGGGGCCGTCAAATAACGGGTCCGGGTCTGGGTCCGTTTACCCAAAACATTGACCGAAGTCAAGTTTATTCATTTTACAGTCAAAACTTATCATTTTTCATAGATTTTCACATTTAGGCTTCCTGGCTATGCCCCCGTACTACGCATGCAAATCTAGGTGGTACTAAATAAGGTTTTCAAGGCCTTGAAAACACATAATTCGATTCAAAAGAAAGGTCATCACATTCAACCGTTCGTCCTGGAACGGACAGAAGAAGGAAGTACCTGAGTCGGGGAAAAGATGGGGGATTACGGCTCCGCACATAGGACTCAGACCCCGGGATTAATGCCTTAGGAGGCTAATCTCTCCACTGATCAAAAATAGAAGAAAAACTCTTCGATCTCAACTGATGAACCTGCCGGTCTAGAATAGCTACCGGCTCCTCCACATAAGACAAGTCATTATCCAACTGGACAGTTGTGAAATCTAACACATGGGATGGATCTCTGTGATACTTCCGAAGCATGGACACATGAAACACTGGATGCATGGCTGATAAGCCCGGAGGCAATGCAAGTCGATAAGCCACCTTTCCCACCGATGAAAAATCTCAAACGGGCCAATGAACCTAGGGCTAAGGAGTTTGAAAAATTATGAAGTGTAAATGGAGAAGTTTGATGTGTATACGTGCAGCTAAAATTGTGACCATAATTACCTCAATAACCGGCAAAATTGTTTCTAAATATGTTTGGGGCATTAAATGCGGAGAGACATGTGTCTAATCAAGTGTCAAAAACTTTTCAGAGGGGGTTAGAGAATTTTCCGGCAAAAAAGGTACATTTACCAACTTTCCCGTGACATAAGATTATACTACTAGAAAGTAGGGGGGACTATTTGTATAGGATAAAATAATGTTCGTATGAGAAAGCGATGCATGGAGCTAAAGATAGAAAACAATCAGGTCTGAAGGCAACAATCTCGAAAACAATGATATTCACAAAGGCGAATTAAATACACGCCACCCGATAGCATTTAATGGAGAATATTATTAAGTGCACGGTCCGTTACATAGAATATGGCATTCACGGCTTACCGTTACACGTTCTTCAATGTCCCTCATAATTGTTATTTAAGAGAGGTTTGGTCGTAAAACATTGTTCCCTAGGTACAACTATAAATAGCAAGCCCTACGACCATTATAAGGGACACAAATTTTCTAACAAGCCAATACTATACTTTGTTCAAAAGCTCAATAATATTTTCTTGCTTATTAATATTGTTACTATTCCCTTTGGAAGCGTTGCTCCCAGAATCAAGATTGCTATTGCCTTATCTCGATTTCAACATTGTCTTATATTCTTGTCTAATTTATTTATTATTTTGGGATCGAATCGATTCACTTGTCTATAAACCACGCATAAATTCAGTTATACCATTTTACGGCGGAGAGTCTATCTTTTAAAAGATTAACCTTGAAAAACAATGTCCGAAACTTAACAACTTGTTTGGATGGTTGTTCCTCATTGCATCGTAATGTATTGTTATCTCAAAACAATATTTGTTTTGATTGTTTCATTAAAATTGGTTGTACTGGATTGTTAAATCTATTGTTCCGGAACAATAAAAAATCCTCTTTTTTGAAACAATCGATTTGGTGGTGGGATCGTTTCCTATTTTTCTTTTCAATTATGCCCTAACTTATTACTCCACAATTCAATTTTACCATATATCTTTTTTTTCTATTTTAAATCCAAATCTCCATCTTATAAGGTACGTTTATTTTTTTCCAGTACTTCTGCCACCGACGTTAAAGGTGTTTTGCCACCTTCTATTTTATGTTTTCTCCTAATTTGCTTTTAACTCAATTTTAATTAGTTGTGCTCCTTTGCTTTCCATTCTTTTGTTATGCTTTCTTAAGGTGTTTTGTCTTCTTCTGTTTTATCTTTTAAATATTATTTTATGCATAATTTTTGATAAATTCAATACTTAAACAATTGAGGGGAATGACACTTTTTATATATAACTCATTAATAACGAGAACTCATGCTCTCCTTTTACTATTCATCGTAATAGTGATCTCGACACTATTTTCACCGGAATCTTGAGGTGGATTGGTGTAATTTTGGAGTCACATAATCCTATTCTTCTTGCAAACAATCCCACATTGATTTTTTCATCATATCTGTGACAATTTCTTCTACATCTTAGATCTTAGTTTCGAGCTACAGTAACTACTAATTATCAACTCAATCCAATTCCAATTGTATAGAAGGAATGTTTCTGTTTGGATTCTGATCGAATCTTATGAAAGTGTCGCTCTCTCCCCAGCCTTGTGCTGTGGGAGAGACTTCGAAAATATACCCAGAAAAACAATCTGTATATGGATCCAAACAATCATTTGCGTCGTTGATTGCTGGACAGTAATCTGTCGAGACCAAACCTCAGCTGCAACTTTGTCCAATTTCTTTCGATCAAGGTTTGCCAACTGTGGAGTTTATAGTAGATGAAGTGAATTCTTTCACTAAGGAGGAAGGTCTTCAACAAGCTGTGATATTCAAATTCTCATATGGAAAGCCAGAACTTCAAGAGTTGAGGAAGATTCTGCCGAATCAACTTGGTGTCAAAGGCAGTTGTAATATCGGTCAGTTAGAATATCATCACATTCTTGTAAGATTTGATTTGTTCGAAGAATATGCTCAGGTGGTGTCAAGAACTAATGGATATGTAAGGGCTAAAGGAGACGATTTCTTCTTTAGGACATTCCCATGGACAATGGGATTTAATCCGCGAGAGGAAACGTCGAAAGCTGTGGTATGGATTTCTTTGCCTGACCAGCCTGCTAATCTTTTTGCCAAAAAATATCATCAGTAGGAAAGCCTATTGCAGTAGACAAAGCTACTAAAGATCGAACACGACCAAGTACGGCAAGAGTTAAAGTATTGATCAATTTACTGGACAAACATCCAACGAAAATAAAGATCAAGATAGTAGACTCAAAAACTGGAAAGGCAGCAGATTTCGACCAGAAGATAGTCCTCGATAATGTTCCTGCATACTGCACACTTTGTAATCACCAAGGACATAATGTTAAATCGTGTCGATGGATTTCTGGAAATGGAACAACAGTTCTAAATACTGTTTATAAAAGGAGCAGTCTGTCTAAGTTAGAAGGTGACACAAGGGACTATCTGAATGCTAACCTTGCAGGTCGTCGATTTGATTTTCATGATATAGGACAGTTAAGGGTATCGGGCTCTTCTATCCAAACTGGTCAAATTATTTCAGATCCAAATGGTCATGAGATGCAGGTTAATGAAAGGCACAATTCAGTTATGTTACATACTCCTCTGAATGGTGTTAATGAAATCCAATCTGGAAATGGAACTTCACCTGTCAAACCTACTGTTTCTATTGTAGTAGCTGACATTGAAAACATCTCTGTCCAGAAGTTGGTAGAGGTTAGTAACCAAGGTAAGAATATTGAGCAGCAGCTAGTTCTTAACAAAGAGGTCAACCACTTGAGTTTTTCAGATGATAAGGCAAAAGGTTCTACTATGAATGTCAGTTCTGATCCCTCTAGTAGTTCATCTGAAAATAATTCTATCAAGAAGCTGGTAGATGTTCATAGGCAAGAAAATACCACCGAGAAGCAGTTAGTGTTGAAAGCTGATAACAACACTTCTATCAAAGCAAATGACACTAACATTGGAGAGTCAGGGGATTTGAATGTTACTGCTAATCCAATTGATGCTTCAACTGAGTCAGTAGACAATGAAACAGTTCCAAGTTATTGTGATGATTCCCTAATCGATGAATCACAACAATGTAGTAAAATGTCTAATCTAGCAGCTATGCCTTCAGTCAAAATGGCCAATTTAATGGAGTCCAAAGAGAAAAGAATTGGACATTCAGATACAACAGTATTACTCAAGGCAGGAGTGAATGATGTATTTGCTCAATATGATATTGCAGAAATAACTGGGACATTGCAGGTAATAACAGACCACAAAACTGATTCTGCACAGGATGAGCAAATGGTTGCTCTTGAAGGTCAACATAGCATATGCAACAACCAAATGGTAGGAGGCCAAACAACTGAGCCTGATCCTGCTCAATCCCTATCAAGTCCAAAGGGGGAACCTGCATTCTGTAAAAATGACAATGAAAAAATAAACCAACTGAAGTTGTTCGACCAAAACCAGATAGGCAATAATAGCTTAGTGGTTGGACAAGCAAAAGGTGAACTGTCTAAATCATCTGATTTAGATAAGCTCACCAAAATAGACGCGGCTGCTGAAGATAACATCAGTTCAAACAGGTCGATACTAATGGAACCACTTGATGCACACTCTATTTCCTTACATCTGGAAAATCCTTTGCAACATTCTACTAATCGAGCTAATCTTGAGGCTGAGAAACAGTTAACAAAATCAACAGAAGAAGAGGAAGCACAGAATTCAGATCATCAGCAGACATATAGTCAACTAGAAGGATAAAAAAAGGCAGCAAATTCACTGTCCCAACAGTTTCAGTCTCGGCTGAAGTTTCAATTCCAAATGGAATGCAAATACATCCTGAAGAGGTAGATCAACAAACTCTTGAAGTCAGTCAACGTACAACAAACAAATGCCCATCCTTGGAGAAGGGACATCAACAGATTGTGTTAAATGCTTTACAAGTCAAACATCCAGAATAGCCAATTTCTGAATGAGGAAATAGGAAGACATATCTATGAAGAATGGGAGGAAGAAGAAATCTTATCACATTGCCGAGCAGAAGCGGCGAGAAATGGTGATTTATCACCAATGCATGGTAAAGCAAATAAGAAATTTTGTGAAAGAGAAAGAGTTTGCGACAACAGGATGGGCGTAGACGCGAACATTCGAAGGCCCCTAATGAGAATCGCAAAGCAAAAACAAGCCGTGAACCATCCGTCTTAAAACCTATTCGGTCGAGGAACAAGCGTGAAGGTTAAAGACAATTGGAGCTAACAGTCCACAAATATGAAGAAAAGAAAGCAAATCCGCTTCCTTTACCATCACATTAATGTTCATCGTTTCCTTGCTTTTTATTTCATGAGGCTTTTTAGGGCCTCGATAGGATTTATAAGGTAAGGTTGCTGCCGGTTATTGTTATATGGGTGACAATACTGGCGTCCCCCTCCTTATCATATAAACCTATCTTCTTGTAATTTTTCTTTTGCTTTTTTGTAATATTATCAGAATAGGTTGAATACGGTAATGTTAGACCGGTTGTGTTATATGGGTCACAATTCCGGCGATTTGACTCCCTTACTTGTATTTCACCTATTTGTGGTAACTTTATTTTTTTTATTAATAAAATCTAAAATTTGCTTAAAAAAAACAATTAAGGGTATTTTAGTAAACTTATCAGTTACAGTATAGTATGATACAGTCAAATCATACAACAAAATATTATTTAACAATGACCAACAATACAATCTATTCAAACATTATATTTATAAAACGATATAGTATAATACTATACAGTACAAAACAATATATTATAAAGGCGTAATACATACGGAGACACCTATTGGCACGATCTTTCACTTAGACACTTAAACTAGACCACTTTCCAATTAGACACGTTTCTTAAGCAATTCTCATTCCAATTAGACACTTAAACTAGGCTCTAACCCATAACTTTTTTGGATAATATAATAAATCCCTACAAATATCCTTACAAGTAAACTTAACTTCATAACTAGATTTAGTGCACATCCAAAACTGTTTTCTCCTTTTCTCTCCTTTCCATTTCTTATGCCAATTGGACCAAATATGCCTCACACACACCCTAAATTCAGCATTGGGTAGTAAAATTTTTTTCAAAGCTGCAGCAAATTTCTACACAATAATTAATAAGTCAGAAAAAATATATCTAATTGGTATGAAAATTGCCTAAAAAACGTGTCTAACCGGATAGAGACCTAGTTTAAATATTTAAGTGAAATATAACCAGATTGTAAAACGGATAGAGTAGTATTTCTATAAGGTTTTGTATTTTCGGATACGAGCAGGGGAAACGTAGAGGGAAAATGAGTACAGGCAGTTCCCTGACATCGTCGCCGGCGAGATCATCGAGTTCGACGATGGCGATGATCGGAGGAAACGCAGGGCCGTCATCGTCTTTAGCCGCTGATGACTTTAACTTCCCTACTGATCTCATCTCCATTCAAGACCGAAAAGATGAAGCTCTAAATGGTCAGTGACATTTTTTGCATTTTCTTTGTGAAAATATGTTTACGTTTTTAGTTTTCAGTTGGAAGTATATTCAACTTCAAGTAATGATCTGTGTGACTGGAGAAGACCTAATTTATTTCGCAAATCAGCCGAATAACGATCTGAAATTGATTATCTAATGCAGTGGAATATTATTCTATAGCTAAAATTGATTATTTAATGCCGTGGAGTATTTAAAAATTCATTTGAATAATATTCTAATTTAAAAAGTCTCTTCAAAATTTTGAAGCAAAAGCCAGTGATTTGTAGCCAAAAGAATTTTCCACTTGCACAGCGTGATTGCCAGTACCACATGTTTTTACTTTTGAATCTAAAACTTGGAGAACAACTTTTTTTTTGTTTAACGTATGTGGTGTGTATGTTTGAAAAAGAAAAAAAGTTCTGGTGTTTCATTGGATATCTGTGATTTTCATATTTCAAGATATGAGTGTTTTGAAACACACCATTATAAATTTCTGATTAATTGAGGGACTGTCAACAGCTTTTGCATTACTTTGGTGTGCATCTCACTGTAAAGAATAACTTAAAAGTTGCAAATAGTTAAAAGGAAAAAATTGATTGATCTCATCGTGATAGAAACTAGATGGTAAAAATGATGTGGTCGTGTGAGTAGGACATGTAAGGGTTGGGGGGGGGGGGGGTGGATGTATCTGCACAGATGGAGACAGATGCTTTATAGCAGGGGCTGGAGGCAGCTGGCAATTGGAGTTAGGTATGGTTTGCACACAAATGTATATACAGTGGATGTAATTTGAAGGAAGATCAAATGTAAGACCTCATTTACTCCAAATTTAGTAGCTGGAAAATGTTGATAGAGCTCAATCTTAATTTCTTATACTTTTGTATATCATTTACATGTCTATATTGTTCTACATCGAGTGAAAATAGATAATTTTCTTTGATTGTAAATGCTTTTTCTTCTTCTTTATATCACTAGTTTCTTGTGCCATTGAACACAGTCCAGGGAAAACATCTATCTATAGTGATAATGATCCATTGCCTTGACTTGAGTCTCCACCACATCTATTTCCTGCCCGCTTGTAGCGGTTGGTTAGGCTAGGCCGGTTAGAACCTCTCCGCAGGGTATTAGGTTCTTGGGTGCATACAGGGCATTCGTTGTACAAAGATAGAGCCAGGTGCTTGGTCTCCAACTTGGGAAACAGTACTGGTAGTAGAAGTAATAGCTACTAAAGTGTTTCTATTATTACACAATAGATAAGCTAGATAAACTAGAGAGAGATTGTGTAACATTCCTACTAAACATCCTAATCATCCTGCTGTGGCGGGCAGTGGAGCAGCGGGCAGTGGAGTGTGCCCTGGTGATCTTGTTCATAATAAGACATAGCAAAAGGTGGTGGTGTCCCAAAAAGTAGAAAGCACTCCTGTGCGTGCGTCGCTCCATATTTAGCTAACCTATCTGCTACACAATTCTACTCTCTGTAGATAACTTATACTGATGGACTACCCAACTGTTGGAGCAATGACCTGCAATCATTAGTGATATTATTAAAGTGCATTGTAGGTACTTTGAACATACCGATTATTGCTTGTGCATCCGTCTCAATGATGATTGGTGTGAGCTGTTGTTGGACAACAATTTGTAATCCTTTAAAAGTGCAAGAAGTTCTATTTGTATAGAGGGGCTTGCTTTCACGGACCCTGCAAAGCCTATAATCCAATTGCTTTGGTTGTTGCGGAAAACTCCACCAATACCATAGCTATTTTGAGCGGGGGAGCAATATCCATCAATATTTAATTTATAAAAGTATGATTTGGTGGATGACATTTGATATAGATACGGGACTTTGAATTCTTCTTAAGTGAACGATTAGTTAAAAAGTAATATTCAGCCACCCTTGATAACAGTGAAGGCATATTTAAATCTACTTTTTTGATGTTCATAAATAAATTTATTTCTTTTAAGTCAAATTTCTCATAATGCAAAAGGAATTAGAGTGGTATAAGGAATTTTGTGAGGTGTCGAAACCAGTGGGGTATGTATAAGCTTATACAACCAATTCATAATATCATTTTGAGGTATTGAGAATGTGCTAGTAGGAGGTGGTACCCTAAGGGATATCCAAAGAAGTAGAGCGTTAGCACAATGCTGAAATAAATGACTAATTATTTCAGTGTCTTTATGACACTATGGACAATTTGCTAAACTGGTAATACCTAGTCGTGTAAGATACACAACTGTTGGGAGTCTGTCATGGCAAATTAACCAAAGGAAAAATGATATTTAGGGGGAATTAGAAGATTCCAAATCCGCTTGTACGAGATTGTTATGCATGTACCATTAGGTGTAGTAGGGGTGATTAGATACTTGTACATTGAGTTAACTGAGAAAATACCATTCTCTTTTAGGTCCCAGTAAATTTTGTCACAGGTTGTGGATACAAGTGGCATATAAATATTGTTAATTTGAAAAATTATATGTGGTGGTAAGCCGAAAGGTATGTTATCTAGGTGCCATCTATTATTGTAATACTAATTAGAAACTAATTTATTCTCCTTAAATTGAGGCATAAGTCCATAAATGTAGTTTCTAATTATTAAATTACGCTTGAGCCATGGGTCATTCCAGAACTTAACATGTTGTCCTGTTGTAATATTCCATTTATAATCTAACCTGCAATAGTTCCAGCCATTAATTATATTACGCCAAGTATGAAAATATTTATAATTTATTATAGCTTGCGGCCGTACATAATTATGTAAAAGGAATTTTGCCCACAACTGTTGTGGATCATTGAACGTTCACCATGCAAGACTTGCATGGAGTGATTGGTTTTTTGTACATAGATTTTGAGGATAATATCGTCTGCGAAGAATAAATGAGATAATTGTGGACCATTTTTTAATAATGAAATTGGTTTCCATGCCTGGTAGTCTAGTCAACTGCATTATTTATTTACCTGGACATCATTTCGAGATATAGGATGAACATATACGTGACAAAGGATCACTCTGTCTAATGCCCTTCCCTTGTGTGTTTAAAGGAATCAGTTGGACTACCATTAATTAAAATAGAGGTTGTAGTGGTGGTAATACATGACATGACTAATTTAGTAAATTTATCAGGGAAGCATTACGAATGAAGGACCATTCTAATTTATCAGACGCTTTTTCTAGATATATCTTAAGAAGCATATTGAAATTGTTACCCTTCATTTTTTGAAATCTATTAATAATTTCTTGTACTATGATAGCATTATCAGCAGCTCTTTTGTTTTGTTGAAAACTAGATTGTGTGCGATGGATGATATGTTCTAGTATTGGCTTTAATCTTTTTACTAATATTTTTGTAATAATTTTGTAAATAGTATTATAAAGACTAATAGGTATATATTGAGCAATTGTGGATGCATTATTATTTTTGGGAATAAGACAGATTAAAGTAGAATTTGTTTTTGGATTAATTGTATAATTAGTGAAGACCTTATGACAGAAATATTTAACAGAGTCCCCTATACTGTCCTAGTAATTTTGGTAAAAGAGAGGGAAGTCCATTTGGGCCAGGTGCTTTCATAGGTTTGTATGATTTAATAGCATTAAGAATTTTAAAGTCTTGTAAAGGTTGTGTGAGGGATGTTTGATGAGCATGTGTTAGGATGTTTGAAGGAAGAAGTGTTGTTTTTGAATTTGAAAATGTTTTTTGAGTGGTAAATAGTTTTGATAATTAAGAAAAATGTTATCAAGCATTTGGGTGGGATTTGTTATCCAGTTCCTCCCCCCATCTTGAATAGCTGTTATTCTATTATGTCTTCTACGTTTAATAATACTTAGGTGGAAAAATTTAGTATTGGCATCCCCATTACTAAGCCAGTCAATATGCGATTTTAGTTTTCAAAAGTCTTCTTCTAACCTAAGTATTTTATTAAAATCTAATTTTAATACATGTTCTAGGTTCCGTAAGAAATTACTAGTTGGATAGTGGATAAATGACTGAATTCCACTTAATCTGGTTAGAATATTCCTCTTTTGCTTGAAAATGTTACCAAAAGTAGACTTATTCCATTCTTGCACAGTGGTTATGAAATTATCATTGGCAGAAAGTAGTGTCAAGTTGTCCATCCAAGTTTGCCTAACCACAGAGTGAAAAGTAGGATGACTAGTCCAAATCTCAAATCTAAATATTTTTTTCCTAGGTAAAGGACAATGTTGAAATTCTAGTCGAATGGGACAATGATCTGAGTGAGTATTGGGAAGGTGTGTAACAAGAGCGTTAGGGATTGATTAATCCATTCATAGTTAGCAACTATACGATCAATACGTTCAAGTGTCGCATACTTCTTATGTCTTCCATTAGTCCAATTATATCGACTACCCTTATCCCCTAAAGCAGTCATTTGGCAGTAATTCAGGCAGTCCAAGAACTTACGAGAACGTGAGTTATTTATAAGAAGTTCAAATTTATCAGTAGCATGTATTATTTCATTAAAGTCTCCTCCAATAATCCAAGGTCCTTGATAATGATCATATACAAACATGAGATTTTCCCATAACAATTGTCTATTAACTATTAGCTAATTCATTACTATCATAGATTGCAGTGAATAGAAATTTAAAAGGCAAGGGTTTTACCTGGATATGGCAGTGTATTTCTTGTGCAATGGTGGCTACTGGATGAACAACTAGAACACTTGATAGCCACAAGATTGCAATTCCTCCGGAATGGCCTGTTGCAGCAACCTCAATCATACCATCAAAGTTAAAATCTTCCTTCACACTTTGGTGAGTTTGGCAGTGTGTTTCCAAGAGAACAATTAAAGCTGGCCTATTGTAGTCAAGTAAAGGCCGAGAGTTATGTCTAAACTCGGTGGAAAGGGCCTCTCTACAATTCCAAATGATGAATTTCATTTGATGTTAGCTTGTTTAGTCGTTGGGCTTCTCCTTCTACTCGTCTAGTTGCTCCTGCTCTCTCCTGGATATAGGCGAAAAGTGGGTAGAAGAAGCATTGCATATTTCCCCACTTCTGGGTTGGTGGTTGGCCTTAGACGAAAGGATACTCTCATTAGATTTGGAGGACAACTTACGAATATCTTTCTTTCGTAGTCCTCCTTTTGCACAAATACCTTTATTCCATCGAGCCATGCATGTATTGGACGAGTTTCCTGTTGTATGCGACTACTGCTTCGAGTTTTGCCTGGAAATTCTCGTCTTGTTCTTCTTGATTGAGGCTGTGTGGTGGTGAGTTGACTGGTGATGGTGCTGGTGTTGGAGTTGGAGGTTCCAAGAGTGGGAGAAGTGGTTGTGGATTCGTATAGGGCTGAATCCAGGGTGTTGCTGGGGTTGGGGGTGGATAAAACGGCATGCGTATGAGATGAGACTCTAGGTAAGTAGGATCCGAAACTTGTGTTGGAAGATTGAGAGGTTGATATGGCGAGAGGTGTGGAGCTTGCATCATTGACCAATGATATCTTGCAAATAGTTCCGTCCGTAGTTGCATTCCTTCCGCTATCATTTGAGCAAAGTCGCGTGGATTGTTCATTAGGATTGTCACTTCTTGGTGATTGACTTCCATGGTGAAAGTTAGGGTATGGTTCTGAAGCCCCGTTTCTATCCAAGAGGCCAGAGTTAGGTGCTTGTGGTGATTGAGCGGTGTAAATTATCGTGTTGGGCTTCATTATCAAGTGGGATGGAGGAAATGAGATTGGATTCTGAGAGTGGAGTAGCCGATGTATATTCTGGCGTTGGGGTTGTGACCTTCTTAGATAATTGAGGTTGTTGGCAAACATTGTGTAAATTAGTTGAAATTGTTGAATGAGTGATTGATGGGGATAATACCGAGTTGGGAGATGAAATTGCAACATGCAAGATAGGAGTGTGAGTGGAGGATATTGGCGGTTTGATTAATGGAGTTGGAGTTTATGCGTTTGAAGGAGAATAAGATATGGTAGTGGAGATATCATGATGCTGTTTCTGCATGGAGGGTTGACTAGGGTTTGAAGAGGTCGACGGAGGAGAGTTAATAAATGTTTTGTTTTTCTTGTGTGTTGTTTGTGTATTTTGGTGTAGGCTATTAATTGTTGCTGACTGAATGATGTGTGAGGGAGAGGTTGTGTCTTGCATGTGAGGGAGTTGGTCATGTCATATTGCATACATGTTGATAGGTTGTGGTGGAAGTTGGACCAATTGTGATTGGGCCGAGTTTATAGGTAAGTTGAGGTGTGCCTGAATGGTAATTTGTTTATGTGAAGAATTGGTTTAGTTCGGATTAAGGGAATTATCAGTAGTGTTGTCTTCAACAACCAGTGGATTAAAAGGATTAACAGTAGTAGTATGAAGAATTTCTTTTCCAGATGCAGCTTGTTTTATGTGAGAATTAGACGAGTAGTTAACATTATTAAGAGAGTTTAGTAAAAGGAAGAGTAGCAGGAGTATTAGTCCTATCCATAGGCATACCTGATTGGCGTGTATTCCCTTTGGCGGTGTTGAATTTCCTAGCTGAGTTAGTAGGAAACATTACAATCTTCCTTTTATCAGTGGTTGATACAGTAGTTTTAGTAGGATTAGAATTAACGGGTTGGTTTATAGTAGAGATCTCATTGGGATTAGGGTTAGTTTTGTAAGAACAAACTGATTGATTATGTCCCATTCGACCACACTTAATGCATAACAAATTTAGACCTTCATATAAAATAATCTGTTTATGATGGCCAATAAAAATACGAGTGCATAGTGGTTGATCCAAAGGACCCTGAACACACAACCTAGCATAACGTCCCCTTATTGTTGAAGAAGTACAATTATCAATGGCTAATCCCCATTTTATTTCCCAATTTCTGCAATATCTGGAAATCATAAAACTCAGTAGGTAACTCAGGTAGGCGTAGCCAAATAGCAGAGTGATTGATTTTTGTTTCAGATGCCATGAGCTTTGGTTCCCATTGCCGAACAGATAAGAAATGATTTTGTATAAACCAATGTCTATCTTGTATAGCATGACTCTTATTTTCCTCCTGGAATTTAATCAAGTAAAATCCAGATCCTAAATGTATAAGCGATAGATTCTCAGTAAGTTTCCATAAAGCATAAATTTTTTGCCTCAGTAATTGGTGTCCGATTTTTTGACCATATAGCTTTATGATCACTGCATGTTGTCATGGCTTATAGCTTCGTTCCTTTTCTTTGAGAGAAAGTGGAATGAAGATATTTGGATCAGTTGGTGCGTCCAATTCATCATTTACAACCTGAGGAAACGAAAACGGATCATTTGAGGTAGGGAGTTGATATAATATGTGAAAGTAGGGTGTGGAGATAAGATGTTGGAAAGGGTTTGGATGGTTGTACAGCATAGTCAGTCGTATCAATATTCATATTATTATCAAGAGGTGAGAAAGAAGTAACTTTGAAAGGTTGTAAAGGTGAGGAAGATGGAGGAGTGGAGATATCCGGTGATTTAGGTTGGATGAACGAGGGTGGTGGTAAGTTATTGTTTGAGAGCATTTTGGCTTTTCACTGGAAAGCCGTCCGGTAATTTTTTTTTTTCCCACTTTTTAGAACTATGCTTGAGAGAGATAAAAAACTTATACTTTTGTAAGAAAAAAAGTGAAAGAAGCCTCAATTTGTTTTTCTTTTTCTTTTTATATCACTAGTTGGTTTAGTGTTATAGATGCTTTTTTCTCCACTAGTAACTAAAATGTACTACTACTACTATCGCAGCTCTTCAAAGTTCAAAAAGGCCAGTACTTCATTATATTACTCGTTTTATTGTTTGATAGCTTTTTCTACTGTTGTTTTAGATATATTTTGATAACAAGTTTTGAGTAATTTCACTAGTTAATTTATGAAAGAGAGTGATTTCTCTGTCTAAAACTAGTCTAAAGGAGCGCCATATTTCGGACTAAATGACCAAGTACCAACAATTAGTATTGTTGAAGGCGCGCTTCAGCCCTGAGGCAAGGCTTAAAATATATTCAGCGTTTTGCCTCGCTTAGTGGGCGCTTCAGCGTCGCTATTAAGGCTCTAAAGCATACTTATCCTTGTCAATGAGCGTAATCCTGAAGAGAGAACACTAAACAATTGATATTTTACTTTATCATAAAAAAATTTTCAATTTCTTTGTTCATATATTTGGTATTCATGCTTATAGATATTAGTCCTGGAATACACATACATATTTGCACCTTTCTTCGTTAAGGCCCACGCTTTATTTGCGTTTTGCACTTAAATCTCCAACAGACAGTTAGAATTTTTTTGCGCTTTTTGCTTTTGACAATACTGCCAACAATGTTTGCATAGATTTGTATTGATAATCTAGAACATGCTTAGTAAAGGTTAAAAACTAAAGGGAAGTGTATTTCAACAGGTTATGTCTATTATATTAAGGATTTTTCTTTTTTTGATAAAGCTGTTATATTAAGTACGTTTAGCATGGTGTCATATATAAATAAGGTAGCAAGATGTTTAATTTTGTGGCTTATACTAAGAATTTTTCATCTTGTGCCATTTACTGCTTGTAAAAGGACCAAAATGGTTCATGTGACTTGCTTTTTCTATCTGGTGGAGAAAGTGTCTGGCTTCGGTTTTAGGCCATCCTTGGTTCTGCAGGTTGGGGTGTAGGTTCCGCAAAAAGTGGGAGCTTTGGGGTAGCAGTGCAGGTTTATCATATATAAAGCCGTTAACATTCTTAGATCTATAGAACTTGATGATGATCATTGATAATTAGCAAACGCAAATTAAAGCAGCATTAATGGAGTCTTTACTTCCCCTTTCTGAATAAAAAAGATATTGCTAGCAGCTAGTTAAAAATCCAGTGAATTTGGCTATTTTGCATTATTTTCTTGATGTAATGGACTTTGTCTTTCTAAGAAACATTGAGTTGTTAGCTGATGATATAGTCTGTTTCAGTTTTCATGCTGAAATCCAAAGTTATCTTGGTTCTGCTTGCAGTTCTCAAATCTGATCTGATGGCTTCACTGAATAAAGAGGTTAAATCCTTAGACGAGGATAGCTGGATGTTTGATGGGCCTCGGTCTCGTATTCACATGATTTCTAGGCGAGGTAACTCAGGTAAAACAAAATGGACTGACTATTTAGGGAACTTGATGGTAGTGTAACTGATGCCTTACTGCTATGCATTTACAGGTTATCTTCACAAACATGGAGAAATTAGGAAGCTTTCTAAGTTGCCCATATCAAAATGAGGAATATTTTCTTCCTTGAGAACAATTTAACGAGCTAAATGTGATGATTTACTTTGTTTTTAACGAGCTCAAATTTATGACTCTGGGAATCAAGCCCTAAGTTTCAGATTTGTAAAACTGCAAATAGTAAACTTAAATTATCAAAATTGTAAGCATTTTTTAAGAAAGCAAACCGTTCTAGGGTGAAAGAAGGCAGGGTAAATAAGTTAGACTACCATTTGGGTTTTCAACAAATAAAATAAAATCATATCAAACATAATGCACATGCATCGGTGGATACATTCGTCCATTATAAATGCACATCTACGTTCTTGGGAAATTTAAATGAAAGTAACTTTTTGTAGTGCTTAACCTTAAACTATTACTCCTCCATTGATTATCTTCCAACAAAAAGTCATCATATTTTAACTGATTAACTTAAATATCATTAATTAAAGAGACTAAATTATATATAGTTACAATTATAAATACCATAAATCTCAAATGAAGTTTGACCCCTTTAGTTCTTTTTATAAAAGTTTTAATAACATAGAAGATATGAAAAGATGAGGACAAAAGATATTAGAATGGAGCCGTCACTTATTATGTGGTAGCTTCTCACTAATATTACTCTTGGTTCCATCCTACCAGTTATTCAGCTGAGCTTTAGTTTTTTAAAATTATACAGTAATAACATTTTCTTCTAGAGAACAGCGTACAATTGCATATATGCACTTTCGAATTTAAATTTTATATGGCTTAACTAGAATATCATCTCAGTTCGTGCGTGTTAAATGTTGCTTTATCTTTGGGAGTAGAATATATAGTTGCAGAAACTAAAAATAGGGATATACATAGGCCGGGTTGATTCGGATTTTACAATTACCAAACCAAATCAACTGTGTTGGGTTATTAAATCTAAATACCAAACCAAACCAATAAAACTCGGGTTTTTCGCTCTCGCATTTTTTCGGGTTTTCTTGGGTTTTCGGATTATTCGGATTTTTTCTAATTTTTTCCCAATAAAATCTTCATAGAACAAAACATATAAATTATGCTCAAAATATTTCTTTAATCCTAGTAAGATACAACTATAGAAAGTATTTTCAAGAAAATAATATAAAATATAAGATGTGTCATGGTATTATCCTAAAATATTCAACAACAAAGACAATAAATTATGTAATATCAATATTGCTAATTAAAAAGCCATAATATAAATAAACATAATCTAAAAGTACTAAGGCCCGTTAAGATTGGATTTACAATACAGTGTATTACCAAGGAAAAACTTTTTTGCTTTGAAACAATGTGGGCATCACATCCCACTTTTCCCACTTTAATTAAGAATATCTGGAAGGAGGAGGTTCGTTTACTACCTGCCATTGACAAATTTACTACTCAAGTTCAACAGTGGAATACTACTATATTTGGAAATATTTTCAAAAAAAAAAAAAGAAGAAGATGCTGAGCCGTACTAGTGGTATCTAGTCTTCCCACCATTACCCTACTAGCTTATTTTTACATAACCTGGAAAAGACTCTTGTTTATGAGTTTAATAATATTTTAAAATTAGAAGAAGAGTTCTGGAAATTGAAATCAAGAATAGACTGGCTCAATAATGGGGATGCAAATACTAAATTTTTCCACCTTTCCACTATAAACAGAAGGCGCTTTAACCGGATTACTGCCCTACAAGATCAGGGGGAAATTGGATCACAAATCCAATCATTATTAGAAATAATATTACAAAATACTACTATACACTTTTCCAAACCCAAGAAATAAGTTCTGCTTTAAAATCCTACACTCTACCCAATAATGTCCTAACAAGTCAGGACTGCCAGTCCTTAACATACCCCTTACAAGACTGGGAGATCAAAAACGCTATAGACTCTTTCAAGCCAGTGAAAGCACCTTTGTTTTACCAGAAATACTGGGACCAGATCTATTTCTCGGTAAAAGCCTTCTGCCATACTGCTTTTACTAATAATAAGATAGACCCTGCCATTAACACGACTTTTATCAGCTTGATTCCTAGACACAAGCATGCTTCTACTATTTATCAATGGCGTCCTATTAGTCTTTGCAATACTATTTAAAAGATAATCACAGAAATAATTTTAAATAGACTGAAACCTTTATTGGTAGCCTTGATACATCCAACTCAATCTAGCTTTCTCAAGAATAAAAGAGCTGCGGATAATGCTATTATAGTTCAGGAAATCCCTGTAGACCTAATCTATGATAGAGCAGCTGAATTACCTGACTAACCACCTTAAAAATACTAGGATTGCACTGCCTTTATACATTAAATGTCACCCTCCAAATAATCACATGTATAAACTTAACATTGATGGTTCTTCATCCACAAATGCTTTGAAATGTGGCATAGGGGGAGTTTGTCGAAATAACAAGGGTGAATGGATCATGGGATTTGCAGCTGCAACATTCTATGGAACATCTATTCAAACTGAACTCCTAGTCTTACTAAAAGGACAACAAATTGCTATAGAGATGAAGTTTAATTCACTTACAATTGAAACAGATGCTCAAGATATACTGCATATGTTAATTCATCTACCACCACAACATGTTAATCTTTTAAATGATTGCAGATCGTTGCTCGAACAACTGCATAATCCAACCATCAACTCAGTGTTCCGGGAACAAAACAATGTAGCAAATACTATGATTAAGTTTGGCGCCCAGCAAGAACAAGAATTTTGTATAAAGTATAAGGAACCTTCATCTTTTGTGACAACTGTTTACTATCAAAACCAGCAAGGCATCCTTCAAACAAGGCTAGTTAAATCAGCTAGTAGTAGTAGTGATAGAACTAGGCAGTGTGATCTTCTTACATTTCTTTCTGTACATATTAATGCTTTGAATGTTTTAGGACTTGGCAATACTAATGTAAATCTGATGCCACTAATGCATCACCTAAACTGCTTTTCTAGAGCTTGATATATATATATATATATATATATATATATATATATATATATATATCTTTTCACCAAAAAAAAAAAGTCATGGTAAAATAAATAGACTAATAAGGGAATATTAATTACATGACTAAACGCTAAAGAAAAAATAAAAATATTTTATGCATTTTTATCTAAATTATTGCAGAACAAAAATAGATATTCAATACATTCCCATTCATAGTATTGAACTGAATGTCTTTTGTTAGTATTAATATTGATTTGATTCTAGTTTTAATTTGGCTTTTATAACATTATTTAATTTACTAATGTTAATGGCTATAAAACTTATTGGTTCTAAGTCCAACCTTGAAATAATACATTAAAAGATAAAATTATGATTTTTTAAAGAAATATTTATAAATTACATCACAATAAGTATATTTATATATTAAATATATCTACAATTTCTATAGATGTAATGTCGGGTTGATTTGGTTTTGGTTTGACTTTCTTTAGTTAAAACCAAACCAAACCAATTGTGGTCGAGTGTCTTTTTTCAACACCAAACCAAATCAAACCAAACCATGGTCGGGTTCTTTTTCTCGGCTTGACTCGGATTATCGGGTTGGTGCGGTTTATCGGTTTCCTTTGTACACCCCTAACTAAAAATATTATTCCTTGCTTTAAGAAAATAATAATAAAGAATGTATAATACCATTAATTCGCTACCATATGTTATTTTACACAATCATTCATGTAGCTTAACAGAGAAAGAGGAACAATGGAGTGGAAAAAGCTTTTTGTTCTAGGTACAGTGAATCGATTCGTATTTTTATTATGCGCGTCGGTTAAAGTGTGCGGATCTCCCACGTTCAATTTCACACCAAAGAGAAGCACGTAATTAAGCATCTAGAACAACACATCTTCAAACTTACAATTTGATCGATTTAAAGAGAGGAAAGATGTCAGAATTGGAAGTAGGTTTCTATGCATATCAACTTTTAAAGTTTATTCAAGATGTTCATAAAAGAGGGTAGGTTCATTGTGATATTAAACATGTAATGTATTGGTTTTCGATGCTAATGAACGTGGCATGCACAAGTTGAAGTTGGCTGACTTTGGATTGTCACTGAGAATTGGTGGGATCAATGGCTATTGTTTACCTCGAAAATATGAGTAACAATTAAATTTAACTAGTAATTTTATAAATATGTGATTTAGTTCAACACTAATTGGTAATCAAGAAATATGAAGTAAAAATGAAAGATAGAAATGAATCAAACCAATGTCACTCAACAGCGGTGACCTCGAGCTTAGCGACCTCGAGGTGGCTCAGGACAGTAAAAATAATTAAACAACAAAAATAAAGTAAGAACAATGGAGCTAAAGGAAAATGCTTATGAACAATAGGCAAAAAGGTAGAAAGTATATTCTTTTCTTAGTGATGATATGATATGCTGCAAATTATTGGGGTCACATTTATACAATAGGGGAGTCCTAAATAAGGAGTATTTTTATTTATAGTAAGGAATATTCTTGGTAAAACTATCTAACCGCCTAGTACAGAATAGTACAATCATATCCGGGATTTGCACCATGACTTTGGGGACGTGGCAGGAATCTAACTTGTTCTGATACTGATCATGCCCAACTATGCCGTATAAAAAGGAAACGTGGACGTTGCAAGTATAATCTGAGTATTTAGCGCAAAGTCAAACCCACAAGGAATTAACCTATCAATTACTTTCGTTAGACTTACTAAAATCTATGGAATCAACTTCCCAAACTTTTTGAATAACAAGTGATGATGTTTCTAGTTATGAAGAATAAATGTAAATAAGCAACTGAAAACTAACTAAGATTAAGTTGTAAACAAATAAGAGAAGGTTCTAAGGTTATGATTCCCACTATTGATGGAATTACTTCCGATTATGTTTCACATAGATTTGCGTAATCGTCTCTATCAATCATGAGCACTCTTATTACCATAAATCTCTCCCGAGTAATTACGATAATTTACTAAACGCACTCTCCCGAGTTACGCTAGCTGGCTTTGTTTATTACAGCTCACTTTAGATTGCACTCAAGACTTCGTTATCCCTAATACCGCCTTTAAACCCCTCAATTATTGATCCCTCATATACTTTGGGAGTGGTTTTGTTTAACAATTACCTAAATATGCACTCTCTCCCAAGTTATGCACACTAAATAGGCACAACTAATTGAGGATCCTGCCAATTAACTATAACAAGCACATAGTTGAACAAATAGAGATTAAACTGGGCAGACTATATTAACATAACAAGAAGTTCATTCTTCAATAGGTTCTATCAAAATCATAGACTAAATATTTAGCTACTCATACTAGTGTTCGTCATAACAATATTCAAATTCAACACAAATTGTAAAACAAAAGGATGAAAGGAAGAACTCGATGTTGAATTATCCTCCTTTCCTCTTGCCTCTCCTTGCCTTGAACTAAGCTATGAAAACCTTTATAATCAATCCTTGGGCGAGCTCGACCTTCTATAGGTTAAGTGAATTTACCCCCCAAACTTCCAAGTTTACCCCTGCAATTTACTTTTCTGGAACTAGGCTAGTGCCGTCGCGCTAATGACCGCGCGTAGGCCCTATCATTTTTCTTCGACCATCCGATCTTGCGCGGTCGCGATAATGGATGCGCTAGTCCAGGTCTTCATTTTATCTCTTCTTTTTCTCTTCATCCCACGTACTGAGCTCATAGGAGTTTTTCCTGCTTCAATTTAGCTCAATCACCGCTTTAAGGCCTCATACATGCTACTCCCTCCCGCAACATGTGAAATATACAATTAGAGCCCTTTTATCATTATATAACTATATTATCACATTGAAACAAATTTAAGCTAGAGCATAAATAATTGCCAAATTATATAAATTTAGCCTAATATCAACACCCCACACATAAATCATTGCTAGTTCTCGAACAATCAGCCACACTCTATAGAGGTTACTTCACTAAGCATTATTCTCTAACGCATCACACCAAGAAAAAATTACATAAGTTACACCTAGTATTGAACAATCTTAGCCTCAAAAGTCGGTTCTCATATGCCGTTTACTATTCATACTTACTCAAATTACACTACACAAAAGTCAACACTTGCCTTTCCTTCGTGAATAACATGCCCTCACATCACACAAGAGAGTAGTTCCACATATAATGATATTTAGAACAATTAGGAACTTAGATAGATAAAATTCACTCCCTCTCAAAAAGACCATTCACAAGCCACAAAGATGCACCACAGGCTTGATTGTAGTGTACTACTCTACTAATCGAGCCCACTCAGTCCTAGTTACAAAGGAAACTCTCGCGAAATTTTAAGAAATTTAAGGAGTAGCCAAATTTGGGGCTGTTAAAATATTTCATAATGTGAAAAAGCAAAAGTTACATAAGGATGGCTAATTACTGAACCTTGATCCTCATTCGAGGATGAACGATCTTAAGGTGGGGAGAATGTAAAGCCCCAAAAAAATTTTGCTTAGTAATTTAAGATTTCCTGGTGCCAAGGTAGGCTAAATATTTCACCTTGCGTGCAAATGAGGATTTAGGATATTATGGATATCAATTGGATATGTTAATAAATGTATAAGTCATACTATAAGTGAATTATGGTCTAAGGAGAGGCCTAAGTCTCAGCCAAGTTGGAAAATTTCATAATAGACTAAAGTTGTAAATGCGTGCGCACAAGATTTCACTTTGGATGATCGTATATCCAGTTATATAAGAAGTTGTATGATGAACAACCTATCACATTAAAGCCCTTTGGGTCTAGTTTCTAACGCTTCAAACCGTTTGCCATTTAGACTTTCCTACAAGAAGTTATGACTAATTTACTAAAGACATACCAACCAGTTATTTTGGCGGATAGCAAAGCGAGCTCGCTTCGCCGAAGTAGAGGAAGATTTTGTCTTCCCTTGAGTGAAATGGATAGCGAAGCAATGACACTTCGCTAGAGTAGACACGCCCCAGTCCCATGGCTTTTAAAACATAATTTCGGGGTTCATTCTTACCCATTTAGCTTGGAAGAACTTTGAGGTCTTCTTTTATCCTCTCAAGGCCTTCAACTCCCCCAATCTTCAAGGTAGGCAATCTTCATTATCTTGGTATAAAATTCCATCATTTCTACACTAGTATTGATAAAATCTCGACATAAAACACTTAGATTTTCAAGAAATTTCTTGAAGAACTCAAAGGAGGGTTTTGCAAGTTTTCTTCCAAAAGGTAAACCCTACACCTTAGACATACATATACGGATATATTATGGGAATATGAGTATGAATTCAGTGTGGGAATTCTTGGTGTAGTGATGGGAAGTCATAAGTTCCCAATATATACACATAATTATTGTAGAGATTGAAAGGGTGATTATTTGATATGATTTGTTGGTTAGGTCTGAATGGATGGTCACACATATGTTGTTGGAAGTTATAACTTGGTTAGTAATGATGGTGAAATAAATTGTTGGTTAATGGTGATAGTCGGATGAACTAATACTATGGTTATGAAATGAAAAGATCTATGCCTACAAGATGTTTGATAATATGACCAATTGGGTTAAGTTATAGAATATGTTACTAATATTGGCCCTATTGAATGTTGTATTGTAGATTGAAGTTGCTTAAGTCTATCGGATCATTGTAGTATCATTAAGCGATAAATTTCAGGTATGTATGGCTAATACCTCCTTTTATTAGAAATTGAGCTCTATTGGCGTTTATGAAAGGGTGTTAAGATATGAATTGGTTAATGTATTGATTGTTATTGCGCATTAATTGATTTGCAATTATCTACACATATACGTGAAGGATGTGCCTCAATGTGAGTAATGTACCATTCTTGATAATTAGAGAAGTATGAAGAATACAGTTATGTGGTGAAATGCTTAGGCTATAAGCCAAGATTAAAACTGAGAATTTCATGCTAGCTACGTGCTCACTTACATGTGCTTGCAACTTGAATTGCTTTTGTATATGCTTATGATCACAACTTGCAAGATTCATATTAAAAATGGAAAATTAAGCGATAATGGTGGCCCTAAGTACCAAAGAATTGGTATTATATACGTGAAATAAAGATTCAGACAAGATGATTAATGAGAAAGGAACAACGCCTGGGGGAGGCGGCCTAGTCGATCGGGTCATGATCGGACAGCATGCCGCACACATGGTGGTAATGGGCCGATATTGAATTCCGGATAAGGAAAATGATATAGTGATTAAGATATATGCCTCTAATAAGGCAACCTAGCCGGTTGATCGGACTTTGCTCAAGATAGCGGTGGTATTGAGAACAGTGATGAACATATGAAAGAAATTCCCAAAACTAAGTTATGGAAATTATGTGAAAGATGATATGATTAGCATATTTGATTCACTCATGTAATTTACATTTACTTACTTGATAGTTTTTTCTAGTAAAATGGTATTTAGCTATACATACTAGTGCTATTTAATGGCACTAACGTCCCTTTTGCTGGGGGCACTATATATTTTCTTATGAATGTAGGTGGCTCCATACCGGATAGTACCGATCGCGCGTAGCGGAGCATCCTCCTCTCAGAGTCATGGTGAGCCCCTTTCTCCTTCAAGGGGGTTATGTTGTACATTTTTTGCTATAGATATCCACTTTCGAGGTATAGCCGGGGCTCTGTAGCTGGTATTTTCATACTTATCTTTTGTATCCTTAGAGGCTCCTTAGACATATGTGTGAGTTATGTACGGGTATTGGACGGGTCTACAAACTATGTTGTAATCTAGATCCCGCTTCTCTAAAGTGAAATTATGTGGGATCTTTGAAACTTAACAATGGTTTAATGATGTGACATAAAATAGACTAACAATGTTGAATGTCCTATATTTCCTCATCTAAATAAATGAATGTATGGCTTCCTTAACCTTATTGAAATGGGTAGAAAGTGTTTGATAAGGCTTGCTCAATCGGGTTTACTCGATTGAACGCCGGTCGTGCTCCTCAGTTTTGGGGTGTGACACTTCAGTTGGTTGTAATGTTGGCTAAGAGACGGGTAGGAATATATGGATTGATATGATTTACGTGAAATAAAGATTCAGATGTGATTAATGAGAAAGGAACAACTCTGGGTAAGGCGGCCTAGTCGATTGGGTCGTAATCGGACACCATGCCACACACATGGTGGTAATGTGCTGATATTAAATTATCAAAAAGGGAAATGATATAGTGATTGAGATATATGCCTCTAATAAGGAAACCTAACCGGTTGGGTCGTGATCTAAGTCCTCTCAAGATAGCTATGGTATTGGGAACAGTGATGAACATATGAAAGAAATTCCCCAAAATAAGTTATAGAAATTATGTGGAAGATTATGTGATTTGCGTATTTGATTCACTCATGTAATTTACTAGTACTTGCTTGATAGCTCTTTCTAGTAATATGGTGTTTAGTTATAGATACTAGTGCTATTTAATGGCACTAAGATCCCTTTTTCCGGGGGCACTATATTGTTTTTATGAATGTAAGTGGCTCCATACCAGATAGTGCTGATCATGCATAGCGGGGCATCCTCCTCTCAAAGTCTTGGTGATCCCCTTTCTCCTTCAAAGGGGTTATGTTGTATATCTTTTGCTATAGATATCCACTTTTGTGGTATAGCCGGGGCCTTGTTGCCGGCATTTTCATACTTGTCTTTTGTATCCTTAGAGGCTCCGTAGAAATATGTGTGGGTTATGTACGGGTGTTGGACGGGTCTACAAACTATGTTGTAATTCTAGCTCCCGCCTCTCTAAATTGAAATTGTATAGGATCTTGGAAACTTAACAACGGTTTAATGATGTGACATAAAATGGACTAACAATGTTGAATGTCCTATATTTCTTCATCTAAATAAATGAAAGTATGGCTTTCTTATCCTTATTGAGATGGGTAGAAAGTGTTTGATAAGGCTTGCTCAGTCGAATTTACTCAGTTGAGCGCCGATCATGCTCATCAGTTTTGGGGCGTGACATCAGAGCCTATGGTTTTAAAGTATCCTAGGATGTCTCGGAGCCGTATCGAGTAGAGTCCTTCTTATTGGTGTGTTGTCGACCACATCTATAAGTTGGAGGCTATTTGGATATTTAGGAATTTGACCCTTTCTTTGATATTCAGGATCGCGCGGTGGAACTGTTCCTTCTCTAATTAGTGCATTGTTCTATCTTTCAGTAAATGGAACCTAAATGAAAGCGAGAACTGGATTGGAAGCCGATGCTAATGACACTTCAAGAGTGGCTGATGAATCATTGCTTGATACTGTGGGTAAGGGTAGCCGCTCCGCTATCACTATTCCTGATGCTTCTATTCTAGAGCAGACTACCCAAGTTCCAAACCCTGTAGAGGGTACTTCTATCCCTCCCATTGATACTCATATTCCACCTCCAGCCCCAGCTTCCGATTCTGGTATTTCTGATGGGGATTTTAGGGGAGCTGTTCAGATGTTGACCTAGTTAGTAGCCTCTCTGGACCAGATATCAAATGTTGCGCCTAGTTCATCCAGCCACCAAAGGGATTCCACCAGTTCTCGGGTGAAAATATTTCTTTAGTTAGACCCTCCAGTATTTACGGATTCCAATCCAGAAGAACACCCTAAATATTTTATTGATGAGATGCACAAGACCTTCAGGGTGATGGTTGCAACTGAGACAGATGGAGTAGAGTTGGTTGTCTATTGTTTGAAAGGAGTAGCATATTCATGGTTTGATTTGTGGGAAGATTCATGAGGGGAGGGGAGCCCTCCGGCGAGGTGGAGCGAGTTTGCTGATGCCTTTATTGATCATTTCCTGCCTGCTGAGACAAAGCAGCCCATGCAGCAGAATTTGAAAATTTTAAGTAAGGTAACATGAGTGTGTGGGAGTACCACATGGAGTTTGCTTTCTTGTCCAAGTATGCCATCCATATGTTGCCCACGGTGAAGGCCAGGGTGCGTCGGTTTGTTCAAGGTCTTAATCATCTGACTATTAATAAGGCATATACAACTGCCTTAAATTATGACATGAATTATGGGAAGATGATCGCATTTGCTCAGGTCACCGAGAACCGTAAATTGAAGAAGAGAATGGAGAGAGGGTAATAGAAGGACCCGGTCTACGGGCAACATGGGTTGGTCATTCGGTGGGGGAAGATAAGCTATTAGAGGAGGATCATCTGGGCCATCCCAGTCTGTTGCACAATCTTCAGCTAGTGCACCACCATCAAGGCCTAGTCAGTAGCTGTGGAGTCATTTCAGGCCCGGTTAGGGCAATAGGGGATCCCATTTGCGGGGTTGGTCAGGAGAGAGGTCCCAGCAACATCAGAGGTTCCCATGCCCCAGGTGCAGGAAGATGCACTCGAGAATTTTCTATATGGAGTTACTTATATGCTGTGGATGTGAGATGGGGGCCATATTCAGATACATTGTCGTGTGTCTCACCAGGGAGTAGGTAGGGGAGCGGCTCAGCCCTCTAGTCCAACAACTGCTACATCTTCAACCCCCTCTCCAGCTCGAGGTACCCTAGCACCCGTAGGGCATGGTGCAACTAGCGGTGGTGTGCAGAGTTAAGGAGGACGCAGTCGGTTCTATGCTATGAGTGGTCGACAGACTGCAGAGGCTTCTCTAGATATTGTTACATATATTCTAACTGTCCAATCTCATGATGTGTATGCACTTATTGACCCCGGTTCCACCTTGTCCTCTGTTAACCCTTTTATTGCTATGGAATTTAGGATAGAACTGGATCATCTTCATGAGCCATTTTTGGTGTCTACTCTGGTGGGCGAGTCTATTACGGCTGCCCGGGTTTATAGAGGTTGTGTTGTTATGATACGGGGTAGGGATACCATGGCCGATCTTATTGAATTAGGGATGGTCGATTTTGATGTAATAATGGGAATGAACTGGTTTATTCATGCTTTGCTAAACTTGATTTTTGGAAAAGAACCATTAGGCTTGGATTCCCTGATAAGTCGATTATTGAATGGAAGGGTGATAATGTAGTGCCTAGAGGTCGGTTTATTTCCTACCTTACGGCTGCGAAGATGATCAAGAAGGGGTGTATCTATTATTTAGTTCAGGTTGCGGACACCTATGTCGAGGCTCCTAGCCTTGAGTCCGTGCTAGTTTTGAATGAGTTTTCGGATATCTTCCCAAATGAACTCCCTGGAATTCCTCCAGATAGGGAGATTTATTTTAGGATTGATGCATCGGCAGAATTGAAAGAGCTAAAGGAACAATTGAAGGATTTGCTAGAAAAGGGTTTCATCCGGCCAAGTATGTCATCATAGGGTGCACCGGTCATGTTTCTAAGGAAGAAAGATAGGTCGCTACGGATGTGTATCAACTACTAGCAACTAAACAAGGTCACAATTAAAAATAAATATCCTCTACCAAGGATAGATGACTTGTTTGACCAATTGCATGGTGCTACGTGTTTCTAAAAAATTGACTTAAAGTCTGGGTATTATCATTTGAAGGTAAGGGAACATGATATTCCAAAACTAGCTTTCAGAACCCGGTATGGGCACTTTGAATTTATGGTTATGTCTTTTGGGCTAACAAATGCCCCGACAGCTTTCATGGACCATATGAATCGAGTCTTCAAGCCCTTTCTTGACACCTTTGTGATAGTGTTTATCGACGATATTCTAGTATATTCCGGAAGTTAGGAGGACTATGCTGATCACCTCAGGTCAGTTTTTGTAAGGCCCCATGAAAATGAGTGCTCACGTGTTAGCAACTCATAGAGTCGAGTCTACCCATGGGGATCAGATCCTTTTTACTGTTTTGAACTTAAAAATGTGAAATCGAATTTTTCCAGAAAATGGTCGAAATGCGGTCGCACATCAGCTATGCGGACCGCATTCCTACCGCAGAGTGAATCAGAGAGCAACCAATTTTTAATGTAAAAAATGCGGTCAAATCTGCGATCGGATAATCATTATGCAGACCGTAAAGTGATCGCATATTGTCCTTGAGGAAATTTGAAGGTCAGTTCTGCGGTGCATTCAACGACCGCAAAACACAAATACGGACCGCATATCTACCGCATTCCAAACCCGGGAGGTTTGAAATTTGAGCCATTTCTGCGGTCCATTCTACGGACCGCATGTCAGTTCTGCGATCACAAATTGCATCGCAGATCGTGCTCATCAGGTATTTTTCTAAAATTTTAGACCCGACCCACCTTTTATTAAAGCACCTCCTCCCTTATTTCTAACACATTATTGATCAAAATAAGAGAGAGGGAGAGAGGGTTCTTGAGAGAGAAAGTGAATTCTTCATCATCTAGCCTTTCAAAATCATTTGAGCTTGGAAAATTCTTGGTGCATTGTCTTCTCTATTGATTTCTCAGGTAAAATCCCTAACCCATTTTTCCCAAATTTTGAAATTAAGTTTGGGAAGGGAACCCCATACTCTTGCTTTGAAATTTCTTCATAAAATCTTCATGCATGTCTTCAAAACTATAAAATCTTATAAAAAGGGAATTGGGTACTAACTATGAGTTTAAATTTCTAAGGCCTATGTGTTAATCATGAACTAGATTGATCCGTCTTGATTGCTTGGCGAATTGAAGTGGAAGTTAGGAAGAGATATTCAATTCCAGGTATGTATGGCTAACTGTGATCCTTGTGAAATTGTCATGTGCTAGTTGTGGAATTGTTGATAGTTGATATTCATGTGAGAATCATTGATAGCTTTTGGTGTAGTATAATTGTGTGGTAACACTTTGTGCAAATTGTAATTTGAACAATGGAAATGGAAATAATGTGGAACAATGGAAATGGAAATAACGTGGAACAATGGAAATGGAAATAATGTGGAACAGTGGAAATGGAAATATTGTGGAACAACGTGTGTGATTAGTTGTGAATAACTGCTGTGATAATCCAAATTGTGTACCACTTTGATGAACAAGAGGACATGGTTGTTGCTAGTTGTGGTATTTCATTATCCTTGTTGTGGAGCTATTTTAATAATGTGGCATAATTTATTTCTTGTATTTGTTGTTGTGCTGTTAGTTGTTGTGAATTGAAAACTGTCAGGCAGGGTCAGGTTGCGCGCCGCAACACGGTGAAATAAGCTGTGGGTTGGGGCGATAAGGGTGGCCGAGGTAGTAAGGGTGGACGAGGCAATAATGGTGGAAAAATGTGATTCAATATCACTATTGATATGAATATGAATCATGAAATGATAAATGTGGAAATGTGAAAGGAGACAGCAGGAGAGTTTGTAACATGTGGGGCACTGATTGCCCCTTTGTATGACTAATTGAATCAATTGTTATGAGATATTTGGTTGTTGCTCCATGGTTGCACTTGTACTATTGTTGTCCAGTTCTATAATTGTATATGCAATTTGGCTTGAGTTTACTTAGGACAGAGTTTGTTCATATATTCTAGTACAATTCAAATGTACTGACTTCCCTTTGCCGAGGGCGCTACATTCATGTTATGTGTGTAGGTGGATCCGTGGCAGGCACTCCAGTCCACCGTTCGTAGCTCCTCCTCCTCTCTATCAGCGGTATTCGTGTTTTGTGAGCCCCTTTCCTTCCGGGGCCTTTGTGTGGCTCATGCCTCGCATGTTGTTGTATTTCGGAGTCTTGTGTCCTTTTGTAAAGGTATTATCGGGGCCTTGTCACCGACAATTGTTGTATTATATTTCTCTTAGAGGCTCCGTAGATAGTGGTATGTGGGTTCGAACTTACGTATAATGGTGTATGTTTTTGGCGCTGTATATTTGTGTACCACGTTCCCTGTTAATCATAATGTATGTTTTTTAAAAGATGTTCCCTCTTAATCGTAATGTGTGTTTATAAAAGAGAAATCATATGTTCTTTCAATTTCAAATAGGGTATCTTTTGGTTAATAAACAAAGAAATAAGTGGGGTAACACTTGGGAAATAGGAAAGGCACCCATGTCCACTTGACTGGGGATACACGGTTGAGTGCCGGTCAGGCCCTCGAATTTGGGGCGTGACAAACATGGTATCAGAGCCTAAAGTTTTAAAGGATTCGTAGGGTGTCTCGGAGTCGTGCCTAGTAGAGCCCTTCGTATCGGTGTGTTGTCGACCACATCTATAAGTTGGGGGCTACACGGGCATTTAGGAAAAATTATCCTCTTCTTTGTTATTCCAAGTTCGTGCGGTGAAGTGATGTTGTGTCTAATTCTTTCTTATTTAAAATTTTCAGTAATGGAACCCAAGAAGAAAGCTAGACTTGGCCTAGGGGCCAATGCCACTTCCAATGCGGCTGTGAATCATGTGCCGACTGCCGTGGGTGAGAGTGAATCCCCCGTTCTGAATTTTCCTGCTCCATCCGTTCCTGATCCAAGAAATAATGTTCCAGCAGCAGCCGAGGGTGCTAGTATCCCTCCTGCAATGCTCCTAATCCTGATGTTGCTCCAGCTTCCGATGCAGGGATTTCTGATGGAGACCTTAGGGGAGCTATCTGTATGCTGACTCAATTAGTGGCCGCCCAGTCCCAAAGATCTCATGATGCCCCTGTGTCCTCGAGCGGACAGGGAGATTCCTCCAGCTCCAGAGTTCAACAGTTTCTGTGATTTTCCCCTCCAGAGTTCTCAGGCACAGACCCAGAGGCCGACCCACAAGAATTCCTTGATGAGATGTACAAGACCCTTCGAGTGATGAAGGGTACAGAGATAGAAGAGGTATAATTGGCTTCATACATGTTGAAGGGGGCTGCGCGTTCGTGGTTTGAGATGTGGGAGGATTCTTGTGAGGACGGGAGCCCTCCAGCTAGATGGGATGAGTTCGTAGATGCCTTCATGGACCACTTCTTGCCTGCCGAGACCATGGCAGCCCGTGCCACCGAGTTTGAGGTTCTTAAGCAGGGTAGTATGAGTATTTGGGAGTATCATATGGAGTTTGTGAGGTTGTCCAAGTATGCTCCTTAGTTGGTGTCGACTATAGAGGACATAGTTTGCGATTTGTTCAGGGTCTCAGCCCTTTGGCGGTAAATGAGGCCGCTACAATGGCTTTGCATTCAGACATGAAGTATGGAAAGATCGTGGGTTTTTCTTAGGCCACAGAGGCCAGAAAGTATAAGATTATGGCAGATAGGGAGAGTAGCAGCAGGGCCCAGTCTATGGGTCACTCAGGGAGGTAAGCTCCAGGAGAGGGTCATCAGGACCATCTCAGTCTTATGCTTAGCCCTCAGCTAGTGCACCCTCATCTGTGCACCGTTTCCAGTAGAGTAGCCCTTCGGGGCCAGGTTCAGACAGCAGGAGTTCCCGCCAGTTCAGTCATTTGGGGATGAGACATAGACAATAGGGAGGTATAGGTCCTATGTGTGGGAGATTTCATATAGAGGCCTGTTACTTGGATGCTCCAGTTTTTCAAAATTGTGGGGTGAGAGGTCACATACAGCGGGACTGTCGTGCGCCCAGAAAGGGCACGGGTATGGGACTTGCTCAGCCATCCAGTTCATTAGTTGCTACGTCATCAGTGCGCCCTCCATCCCCAGCGGGGCGTGGTGCAACCAGAGGTGGAGCTCGTGGTAGGGGCGGACCTAGTAGATTTTATGCATTGAGTGGCCGTCAGAGTGCTGAATCTTCCCCAGATCTTGTCACATGTATCATATTTGTTCAGATCATTGATTGCTATGTGCTTATTGGTCCGGGGTCTTCTTTGTCCTATGTCACTCCGTTTGTTGCTTCGAGTTTTGGGATTGAACCCGAGCAGCTTCTTGAGCCGATCGACTCCGGTTGGTGATTCTATTACAGCCGCGCGGGCTATAGGAACTGTGTTGTTATGGTAGGTGGTCGTGTTACCACAACTGACCTTATCGAGATTGGGATGGTGGATTTTGATGTAATCATGGGGATGTATTGCTCTACTCGTGCTTTTCTAAACTTGATTACTGAATGATAGTTATGAGACTCGAGTTCCCTAATGAGCCGGTTGTCGAGTGGAAGGGAAATAGTGTTGTACTGAAGGGTAGGTTTATTTCTTACCTCAAGTCTTCGAAGATGATCAGGAAGGGGTGTATCTATCATTTAGTACGGGTGGCGGACACTACTCCAAGGATTCCTGCACCTGAGTCTGTGCCAGTTGTGAATGAGTTTCTTGAGGTATTTCCAGATGAGCTTCTAGGAATTCCGCCAAAGAGGGAGATTGATTTCAGGATTGACGTATTGCCAGATACCCAGCCAATTCTATTCCACCGTACAGAATGGCGCCAACAAAGTTGCGAGAGTTAAAAGAGTAGTTGAAGGATCTATTGGAGAAGGGGTTGTTTATCCGGCCAAGTGCGTCTCCATGGGGTGCTCCGGTTCTTTTTTTGTCAGAAAGAAGGATGGGTCGCTTCAGATGTGTATCGATTATCGGCAGCTTAATAAAGTCACCATCAAGAATAAGTACCCTTTGCCTCGGATAGATGATTTGTTCGATCAATTGCAAGGTTCTTCTCCAAAATTGATTTGTGGTCTGGGTACCAGCAATTGAAGACCAGAGAGCAGGATATTCCTAAGACCGCTTTCAGAACTCACTATGGCCACTTTGAATTCTTGGTCATATCTTTTGGGCTAACCAACACCCCAACGACTTTTATGGATCATATGAATTGAGTCTTCAATTCATTTTTAGAATCCTTCGTGATTTTTTTCATTGACGACATCCTCGTATATTCACGGAGCAGGGAGGATCATGCCAATCAGCTCATAGCGGTTTTGCAGACTCTACATCAGCAACAGTTGTATGCCAAGTTTTCCAAATGTGAAGTTTGGTTGGAGTCCATCACTTTTCTAGGTCATGTTGTTTTCAGTGAGGGGATTCAGGTGGACCCCCAAAAGACTGCAACGGTGAAGGATTGGCCTAGACCCACGACCCCGACGGAGATCCGTAGCTTTTTGGGGTTAGCAGGGTATTATCGGAGGTTTGTAGAGGGATTCTCCACCCTCGCCTCTCCTTTGACCAAATTGACGCAAAAATCAGCTAAGTTCCAGTGGTAAGATGCTTGTGAGAAATGTTTTCAAGAATTGAAGTCAAGGTTGACTTCGGCACCACTACTGGCCTTGCCAGAAGGCACAGAGGGATTTGTAGGTTATTGTGATGCCTCCAGGTTTGGTTTAGGGTGTGTTCTGATGCAGCACGGGAAGGTCATAGCATATGCTTCCAGGCAACTCAAGAATCACGACAAGAATTATCCGACGCATTATTTGGAGCTTGCAACAGTTGTGTTTGCCTTAAAAATATGGCGACGTTATCTTTATGGGGTTCATGTAGATGTGTTTTTAGATCACAAAAGTCTTCAATATTTATTCAAGCAGAAGGAGGTAAATTTGAGGCAGTGACGGTGGTTAGAATTGCTTAAGGATTATGATATGGACATCTTGTACCATCCAGGGAAGGCGATCGTGGTGGACGACGCCCTCAGTCGAAAATACATGGGTAGTTTGGCTCACTTGAGAGCGGATCAGAGGTTCCTAGCTCGGGAGTTACATCAGTTGGCCAGCCTTGGGGTTTGTATCTCGGATCCGAATGAGGAGGAACTTATGGTGCATAATACAGCAGAATCGTCGCTCGTGGCGGAGGTAAAAGAAAAGCAGCTTTTTGATCCAGCATTGGCACAATTGAAGGACGCAGCTCTAAGTAACAAACTTTCAACATTTTCACTCCGCAACAATGATGGTGTGCTACGGTGCCATGACAGGCTATGTGTACCAGATGTGGATAATCTTCGGGAGAGGATAATGGCGGAGGCTCATCATTCCAGGTTTTCAGTGCACGCAGGCTCTACAAAGATGTATCACAATCTCAAGGATATCTATTGGTGGAGTGGTATGAAGAGGATTGTAGCGGACTTTGTCTTTAAGTGCCCAAATTGCCAGCAAGTGAAGGCCGATCATCAACGGCCGGGAGGGTTGACTCAGCTTATAGAAATACCGATATGGAAATGGGAAATGATCAATATGGACTTCGTGACAGGAATATCTCGTACTCAGCACAAGTTCGACTCAATTTGGGTAATTGTGGATAGGCTCACCAAATCAGCTCACTTTTTGCCAGTCAAGTCCACCGATACTGCGGAACAATATGCTCGATTGTATATCAAGGAGATAGTGAGGCTGCATGGTACGCCACTTTCTATCATTTGGCATCGGGGAGCTTAGTTTACAACTAACTGCTAGAGGAAACTTCAGCAGGGTTTGGGTACTCAAGTGAATCTCAGCACAGCTTATCATCCGCAGACCGATGGCCAAGCAGAGCGGACTATTCAGACGCTCGAGGATATGTTTCGGGCATATGTCTTGGATTTCAAAGGTAATTGGGATGATCACCTTCCCCTTATAGGGTTTTCTTATAACAACAACTTCCATGATAGCATCCGAATGACCCCATTCGAAGTATTGTACGAAAGAAGGTGTAGGTCCTTGATCGAGTGGTTCGAGGTTGGTGAAGTGGAATTAATAGGCCAAATCTCGTGTACCATGCCATCGAGAAGGTAAGAGTCATTTAGGAGAGACTGAAGACTGCTCAAAGTCCCTAGAAATCCTATGCGGACGTGCGTCGAAGAGAATTGAAGTTTCAAGAAGGATATTGGGTATTCTTGAGGGTGTCCCCTACTAAAGGAGTCATGCACTTTGGGAAGAAGGGAAAACTGAGTCCTAGGTACGTCGGGCCTTATCAAGCCACTCAAAGGATCGGTCAAGTTACTTATAGGTTGGAATTGCCCCCTGAAATGTCCTTAGTGCACCCGACATTTCATGTATCCATGTTGAGGAAAGTTGTGGGTGATCCGTCTAAAATTGTGCCGGTTGAAGACATCAATGTAATGGAAGAGTTATCTTATGAGGAGATTCTGGTTGCTATTCTGGATAGGCAAGTCAGAAAGTTGCGAAACAAGGAGATTGCTTCAGTAAAAGTGTTGTGGCGAAACCTACAAGTCGAGGAAGCCACGTGGGAAGCGAAAGATGAGATAACGATGAATTACCCCCATCTATTTGAGAAAGTGTAGGAATGATCGTGCGAATATTGTCCCTTAGGAGGATTAGTGTGGTGTCCATTAGGTGTAAGAATCATCCTTTCTCTTCCAAGTGCCTACTATTGCAGTTTCTCCATGTTGTGCTAACAAAAATTATGTGTGGTAACTATTTGAACAATGTGCAGTCCTTTTTGGTAATGAAAGTTTTTCTGCTCCCATGTCAAGGTGATGTTTATAAGTAATAATTAATTTTGCATGGAGACTGTGTATCAAAGTGTTCTAATTGTGTAATGATTAGTTTTGCATGGAGGAATTGCACTGAAATGAATAACTGTGTTGTACCCTTGTGAGAGGTAAACGGCTTTAATAGTACAGGTGCTTCATGCTTATTTTGATGACATGTTGTATGCCAAATGGTTAAAGGTGTAGCAAGAGGTTGAATATGTGCAAGTGTGAGCATTTTGTATTTTACAACTGTTGTAAAGGTAGCAAGTTTGTGTAGTAATGCTTGGGAATGTGTTTTGGGGATTCTTTGACAAGTGGTTATGTCCATATTACAAAGGAAACTATGGCAAATGTTTTCTTAAACAAACTTGAAAGTTAATAAAAGTGCAGAAACTTGCATATCATGTTTTCAAACTCATTTGGTTCCAAAGTCCTCATTCGAGGATGAATGATCTTAAGTGGGGGAGGATGTAAGGCCCCGTCAAAATGAATGATCAGGTGTTAGCAGCTCATAGAGTCGAGTTTACCCATGGGGATCAGATCCTTTTTATTGTTTTGAACTTAAAAATGTGAAATCGAACTTTTCTAGAAAATGGTCGAAATGCAGCCCAGAATGCGGTCGCAGATCAGCTCTGCGGACTGCATTCCTACCGCAGAGTGAATAAGAGAGAAACCAATTTTTGATGTCGAAAATGCTGTCAAATTTGCGATTGCATAATCAATATGCGGACCATAGAGTGATTGCATATTGTCCATGAGGATATTTGAAGGTCAGTTCTGTGGTGCATTCCGTGACCGCATAACACAAATGCGGACCGCATATCTACAGCATTACCAACCCGAGAGGTTTGAAATTTGATCCATTTCTGCGGTCTATTCTACGGACCTCATGTCAGTTCTGCGATCGCAGATCGCGTCGCAGATCGTGCTTGTTAGGTATTTTTCGAAAATTGTAGACCCGACCCACCTTTTTTTAAAACACCTCCTCCCTCATTTCTAACACATTTCTGATCAAAATAAGAGAGAGGAAGACAGGGTTCTTGAGAGAAAAAGTGAATTCTTCATCATCTAGCCTTTCAAAATCATTGGAGGTTGGAAAATTCTTATGCATTGTCTTCTCTATTGATTTCTCAGATAAAATCCCTAACCCATTTTCCCCAAATTTCGAAATTAAGCATGGGAAGGGAACCCCATAATCTTGCTTTGAAAATTCTCATAAAATCTTCATGCATGTCCTCAAAACTTTAAAATACGTTAAATAGTGAATTGGGTAGTAACTATGAGTTTAAATTTCTAAGGCCTATGTGTTAATCATGAACTAGATTGACCCTTCTTGATTGCTTGGTGAATTGAAGTGGGAAGTTAGGAAGAGATATTCAATTTCAAGTATGTATGGCCAACTGTGATCCTTGTGAAATCGCTCTGTGCTTGTTGTGGAATTGTAGATAGTTGATATTCATGTGAGAATCATTGTATAGATTTTGGTGAAGTATAATTATGTGGTAACACTTTGTGGAACTTGTAATTGGAACAATTAAAATGGAAATAATGTGGAACAATGGAAATGGAAATAATGTGGAACATTGGAAATGGAAATAATGTGGAACAATGGAAATGGAAATAATGTGGAACAGTGGTCTTGCTAGGAGTAAAATTTGTAGAAAGGCTGTGGTGGCCACTGCTTTTGTCACCACAGTGTCACTGATTTGGAGATGCAGAAATGCTATCAGATTCGAGGGGAAAGCTTTTGATGAGAACCTTGGATGCCGAGAGATTGCAATTCTTATTCATGCACGGGGCAGGAAATGCAAAAAATGGTTAAAAGGGCTACGACAACTTAACCACTATCCTTAGCTGGTTTTTTAAATGTAGAAACAATTTTTACAGTTTTGTGTAGTGTGGTAGTTAGTCTATACTACCGCAAAGAACACCTACTTGTACATTTGTTGATATCAATGAAAGCTAGTGTTAAACTAAAAAAATGTGGAACGGTGGAAATGGAAATATTGTGGAACAATGTGTGTGATTAGTTGCGAAAAACTGTTGTGATAATCCAAATTGTGTACCACTTTGATGAACATGAGGACATGGTTGTTGCTAGTTGTGGAATTTCATTATCTTTGTTGTGGATCTATTTTAACAATGTGCCATAATTGATTTCTTGTATTTGTTGTTGTGTTGTTTGTTGTTGTGAATGAAAACTGTAACGCAGGATCGGGTTGCGCGCCGCAACACGATGAAATAAGGTGTGGGTTGGGGCGATAAGGGTGGCCGAGGTAATAAGGGTGGATGAGGCAATAAGGGTGGAAAAATGTGATCCAATATCACTATTGATATGAATATGAAATGATAAATGTGGAAATGTGAAAGGAGAAAGCATGAGAGTTTGTAACCTGTGGGGCACTGATTGCCCCTTTGTATGACTACTTGTATCAATTGTTGTGAGATGTATGGTTGTTGCTCCATGGTTGTTCTTTTACTATTGTTGTCCAGTTCTATACTTGTATCTGCAATGTGGCTAGAGTTTACTTGGGATAGAGGTTGTTCATACATGACAGTACAATTAAAATGTACTGACATCCCTTTTGCCGAGGGGTACTACATTCGTGTTATGATTGTAGGTGGATCTGTGGCAGGAACTCCAGTCCACCGTTCGTAGCTCCTCCTCCTCTCTATCGGCGATATTCGTGTTTGGTGAGCTCCTTTCCTTCCGGGACCTTGTGTATCTCATGCCACCCATGTTGTTGTATTTCAGAGTCTTGTGTCTTTTTGTAAAGGTATAGCCAGGGCCTTGTCACCGGCAAGTGTTGTATTATCTTTCTCTTAGAGGCTCCGTAGACAGTGGTATGTTGATTAGAACTTACATACTATGGTGTATGTTTTGGGTGCTGTATATTTTTATACCACGCTCCCTGTTAATCATAATGTATGTTTTGTAAAGGATATTCCCGGTTAATCGTAATGTGTGTTTATAAAAGAGAAATCATATGTTCTTTCAATTGAAAATAGGGTATCTTTTGGTTAATTAACAAAGATTGAAGTGGGGTAACACGTGGGAAATAGAAAAGCACCAAGGTCCACTCGACTAGGGATTCCCGGTTGAGTGCCGGTCAGGCCCTCGGGTTTAGGGCATGATTGTTTTGCAAACTCTTCAACAACATCAATTGTATGCGAAACTTTCAAAAGGTGAATTCTGGCTTGAATCTGTCATGTTCTTGGGTCATTTCGTCTCCAGGGAAGAATTATAGTTGATTCTCAAAAGATTGCAACAGTAAAATGAGAAATTGGCACAGACCTACCGCTCCAATATAGATTCTGAGTTTCTTGGGTTTGGATGGGTACTACCGGAGATTTGTGGAGAGGTTTTCTACTCTTGCCTCCCTATTGACTAAATTAACCCAGAAAGCAATTAAATTCTAATGGTCTGATGCTTGTGAAAGAAATTCCCTAGAATAGAAATCAAGACCAACTACAGTGCTGGTATTAACCCTGCCAGAGGGTACAGAGGGATTTGTGGTGTATTGCGACGCTTCAGGGATCTGTCTTGGGTGTCTGTTAATGCAACACGTCAAGGTTATAGCCTACGTTTCTAAGTAACTTAAGAACTATGAAAAGAACTATCCAACCCATGACTTAGAGCTTGCGGCAGTGGTGTTTGCCCTAAAGAATTGGCGACATTATTTGTATGGGAGTCATGTGGATATTATTTACAGACCACAAGAGCCTTCAATATATTTTCAAGCAAATGGAGTTGAATCTGACATAAAGAGATGGCTAAAGTTACTCAAGGACTATTATTGATATTCTCTATCACCCGGGACTGGCTAATGTTGTAGCGGATGCTCTTAATCGAAAATCCATAGAGAGCTTGGCTCATTTGGAGTCATATCAGAGGCTGTTGACCAGGGAGGTTCACCAGTTGGCTAGTTTAGGAGTTCGCCTGGCGGACTCCAATGAAAGGGGAGTGATTGTGCAGAATAGGGATGGATCATTGCTTGTGACGGAAGTGAAAGAGAAGTAATTCAACGATCTATTATTAGCACAACTCAAAGAGGGGATTTATAAACACAAAACCGTATCTTTTTCCCTTGGCAAGAATGATAGTACCCTATGATACCAAGGCCACCTATGTTTTCCGGATATTGACGGTCTTCGGGAAAGGATCATGGTAGAAGCTCGCACTTCCAGGTATTCCGTGCACCCAAGTTCAATGAAAATGTACCATGATCTCAGGGATGTTTATTGGTGGAATGACATGAAAAGGGATGTGGCAAACTTTGTGACTAGATGTTCGAACTGTCAGCAAGTGAAGACCGAATATCAAAGACCTAGTAGATTGGCTTAAAGCATAGAAATTCAAATATGGAAATGGGAGATGATCAACATGGATTTTGTTGTAGTTTTCCCGTGCACTTCGTGCAAATTTGACTCAATTTGGTTGATCGTGGATCATCTCACAAAATAAACACACTTCTTGCCAATTAAATCTACCGATACAACGGAACAGTATGCTCAATTGCAAGTTGCATGGCACCCAGTCTCAATCATTTCAGATTGAGGGGCTCAGTTCACAACCAACTTTTGGAAGAAATTTCAATTGGTCTTGGGCACACAGGTAAATCTCAGCACAACTTTCCATCCACAAACTGACGGGCAGTCAGAGCGAACTATTTAGACGCGTGAGGACATGTCGCGTGCTTGTACTCTTGATTTCAAAGGTAGTTGAGATAACCATTTTCCACTCATAGAATTTGCTTACAACAATAGCTGCTTCCATGCTAGTATCCAGATGGAACCATTCGAGGCACTGTATAGTAGTAGATGCAGGTCTCCCACTGGGTGGTACCAGGTTGGAGAAGCATAATTGATAGTGCCGGACATCGTGTATCAGGCCATGGAGAAAGTCAAGATTATTAAGGAGAGGTTGAAAACTGCTCAGATTCGCCAAAAGTCTTATTCGGACATTCGTCACATAGATTTGGAGTTCAAAGAAGATTATTGGGTATTTTGAAGGTTTCCCCCATGAAGGGCATCATGTGATTCTAGAAGAAAGGGAAATTAAGTTTGAGGTATTTCGGACTGTACATAATTTTTTAGAGGATTGGTTAGGTGGCATACAAGCTCGAGCTGCCACCCGAGATGTCGGTAGTACATCTGGTCTTCCATGTGTCTATGTTGAAGAAGGTAGGGGGAGATCCGTCCATTATTGTGCCAATTGTAGCTATTGAGGTTAATGAAGAACTATCTTATGAGGAAATTCGAGTTGCCATTCTTCATAGGCACGTCTAAAAATTGAGAAATAAGGAAATTGCCTCTGTAAAAGTGTTATGGCGGAACCAGCAGGCTGATGAAGCCACTTGGGAAGCCTAGGAAGAAATGAAAAAGAAGTACCCACATTTGTTGGAATAGTTATGTAATAGCTTTCATGCACTTGGTTCCTACAAACTCTTATCTTTTTATTCGATCTATGTTAAACTATTCCATTTTATTTATGTTTGTTTCCTATGCGGCAACGGTTGGTGTTTAAAAAGTTATGGTATGTCTATGGAACATATATATGTTGTTAGGATATGTATCTGGGGCCCTCTGACAGGTGGATAGTCTTAGTTACAAAGGAAACTCTAGCGAAACTTTTGGAAATTTAAGGAGTTAGCCAAATTCAGGGCTGTTGATATATTTCATAATGTGAAAAATCGGAAATTACACAAGGATGAATAAAGATTAAACCTTGATCCTAATTCGAGGATGAATGGTCTTAATAATTTGAGATTTTGTGGCTCCAAGGTATGCTAAATATTTTATTTTGCATGAAAATGAGGATTTAGGATATTATGGATATCAATTGGATATGTTAATAAGCAGATAAGTCATATTATAGGTGAATTGGAGTCACAGGAGAGGTCTAACTCTAAGCCAAGTTTGAAAATTTCATAACAAACTAAAGTTGTAAATGAGTGCGCACAAGACCTCACTTTGGACGATTATATCTCCAGCTATATAAGGAGTTGTGTGATGCACAACCTATCAAATTAAATACCTTTTAGTCTAGTTTACAACTCTTCAAACCAACCACCATTTGGACTTTCCTACAAGAAGTTATTACCAAATTACTAAAGATATACTATCACAACCCAAACCCCGCTTCGGTCGTGATGGCGCCTCTCGTGAAGACAAGACCAGCCAATCCATTTAAATAGCCTTTTTCAACAATAAATTAATATAAGTAAACAGTTTCAAGAAAAATTAAATAACATGATTTCGCGGAATACAACCCAACACAACTCGACATCGGGTGTCACCAGTCATGAGCTACTACAGAGTTCACTAAAGTACTACATGTCCGAGGATAGGAAAAAAGTCTGAAAATATTATAAACAACATAAAATATTGGAGAAGACCTGGTGCCGTGTACTCTAGCAGTCACCTGGCTCAGCTACGATAACAAATCTTCAATCCGCTAATAAGCCGCTACCGAGTGTACAATACCCGCAACTGCACACGACGTGCAAGGAGTAAAGTGAGTACTCCAACTCAGTGAGTTCTAAAAGTAAATAATAGCTGAAAGTAAGAAATCACGTAAGGAATTCTATCATGATATGTCGCACAGTACAACCCATTATAGAAAACAGTAAAACCATAAAATCCTTTGGGAAACATATAGGATCAGTTAAAAACCTCTTTTGATATTGATCTTTTCAAGAGCTGCCAAAAATACTTTCAAAACAATTTGTGACACTATGCACCGAAATCCGCCCCTCGGGCAATAAATTCGTTCCTGGTCAGCCACTCTTCCCCAACACTCAATGATCAGATAACACAAGCAAAAGCAGATAAATATCTCCAGAAATACCACAAACAACAAATAATGAACTAATGCATGAATGCAATGCAATCTATATGATGGTACATTCCAGTACCCTATGCGGCGTGCAGCCCGAGCCAACCATGCATATGATTTATCATCGACGTCACTCACTAGGGGTGTGTACAGACTCCGGAGGGGCTCCTACAGCCCAAGCGCAATATACTAGTCAGTCAATGTTACCTGACCGGTCAGCCAATGTTAACTGACCAATTTGTATCATACAGTGCCATTGTTTCCACTGTTTCAAGTCACATCATACAGTGTTATTGTTACCAATCCAAATCAACTCTAAAACACTACATACTGATAATGAAACATGAAGGAGCATAGAACGAGGAAAATAGAGCAGTAACATATGAGACGACGGGTCGGGCCGTCACACATACCACCGAGTTATTTTGGCGGATAGCAAAGCGAGCGGGCTCAGCCAAAGTAGACGCGGATTTTTTATTCCCTTGGGTGCAATGGACATCGAAGTGAAGACACTACGCTAGAGTAGACGTGTCCCAGTCCCAACTCCTTTAAAACACAATTTAGGGGTTCATTCTTACCTATTTAACTTGGAAAAACTTTGAGTCTTCGTTCACCCTCTCAAGACCTTCAACTCCCCAATCTTCAAGATAAGCAATCTCCATTATCTTGATATGAAATTCCATCATTTCTACACTAGTATTGATAAAATTTTCTCATAAAACACTTAGATTTTCAAGAAATTCCTTCAAGAACTCAAAGAAGGGTTTTGGAAGATTTCTTCCAAAAGGTAAATCCTACACCTTATACTTACATATACGGATGGAATATGGAGTGATGGGAAGCCATAATTTCCCAATATAAACACATAATTATTGTAGAGATTGAAAGGGTAATTATTTGATATGATTTATTGGTTGGGTGTGAATGGATGGTCACACATATGTTGTTGGAAGTTATAAATTGGTTAGGAACGATGGTGGAATAAATTGTTACTTAATGGTGATAATCGGATGAACTAATACTACGGTTATGAGATGAAAAGATCTATACTTACAAGGTGTTCAATAATATGTCTAATTGGCATAAGTTATAAAATTTATAACTAATATTAGCCCTATTGAATGTTGTATTGTAGATTTAAGTTGCTTATGTGTATTGGATCATTGTAGTATCATTAAGGGACAAATTTTAGGTATGTATGGCTAAAACCCCCTTTTATTAGAAATTGAGATCTGTTGGCTTTTACAAAGGGTGGTAAGATCTGAATTGGTTAATGTATTGATTTTTATTTCACATTAGTTGATTTGAAATTATCTACACATATACGTGAAGTATGTTCCTCAATGTGAATAATATACCATTCTTGATAATTAGAGAAGTATGGAGATTACATTTATGTGGTGAAATGCATAGGCTATAATCCAAGATTAAAACTTAGAATTATTCATGCTAGCTATGTGCTCACTTACATGTGCTTGCAGCTTGAATTACTTTTGTATATGCTTATGATCACAACTTGCAAGATGCATATTGAAAATTGAAAATTAAGCAATAATGGTGGCCCTAAGTACCAATGAATTGATATGATATACGTGAAATAAAGATTCAGATGATTAATGAGAAAGGAACAATGCCTGGGTAAAGCGGCCTAGCCGATCGGGTCGTGATCGGACACCATGCCGCACACATGGTGGTAATGTGCTGATATTGAATCCCAGATAAGGGAAATTATATAGTGATTAAGATATATGCCTCTAATGGGGCAACCTAGCGGGTCGGGTCGTGATCAAACTCTGCTCAAGATAGTGGTGGTATTGAGAACAGCGATGAACATATGAAAGAAATTCCCCAAACTAAGTTATGGAAATTATGTGAAAGATTATATTATTTGCATATTTGATCACTCATGTAATTTACTTTTACTTTCTTGATAGTTCTTTCTAGTAAAATGGTGTTTAGTTATACATACTAGTGCTATTTAATGGCACTAACGTCCCTTTTCCGCGGGGCACTATATTTTTTTATGAATGTAGGTTGCTCCATAGCGGATAGTGCCGATCGTGCGTAGCATAGCATTCTCCTCTCAAAGTGGTGAACCCCTTTCTCCTTCAAGGGGGTTATGTTGTACATCTTTTGCTACAGTATGCACCTCTAACACTGAATGAAACTATTTTTTCGCTTTACAAACATACGGGGTAAGTTCTAGGGATCAAATGTACATCATGGAATATAGTAAAACTCACACACACACGTCATATGACTCATTCCAGATTGACTTATCAAGACATTCTCTTCTGAGTATTCAAGTCAGTGACAAACATACAGTTTAAGGCACATTAGTATGAATCAACCACTAAGACTAAGCATTACACTCTAATGTCTATTGTGTTCAGGTGTATCAATGCTAAGGTTCTGTTTCGATTTTAGCTCGTAGCCCATTAATCCTAACTAAAAACTTTAAAAAAAACTAATAAAAAATACCTATACCTGGTTCAAGCTAAACCCTTGAAAAAGAACAGTGGCCCAAATAAAAACCAAGGGGGAGTTACTACACTACCTAAAAAAATTAAAAAAAAAAATTTGGTCTTTTATCTAGGCATACTTTCCTCAAGAAAATTGTCTAAATGATCTGTCATTAGGAAAAGTCTCCATGTGTCCTTTTTTTCCGACTTAGTCCCTCAAGAACCCCGCCGAAAGAGATCCATCGTTAGTACAAGCCACTTACCTACTTTAAAATTACCTAATGAAAATATTACTCAAAACAACAACAAAAATCACAGTAAATCAAATAATAATCAAATAGTTAAACTGTACTATTACATACATACACTGAAGTATCCCCCACCCCACACTTAAAATGTGGACATATCCTCAAGGCATAAAAATCTAATGAACGGTGAGGTAAAGGAACTTCCCTGAAATATCACTCCTGATCGGAGATGGTATCTGGTTTCACATTGCAAGCACGACCTAGAGCTCTCAGCCAGCCTAAGAATTTCTTCTCCAACTTCACCTGCCGGTCAGCCACTGCGTCTACGTGGGCACCCAAATCAGTGACTTAGGTACGAAACCCAGCCACATCTTGCTCTAAAGTGGTGAAACGGGACAGCCAGGCAGCTCCAGAAGATGTTGCAGTCCCACATGGTGCTACAGTTGTTGCACTTTGCTCGTGGTCCTGTGGTTTTGCTCCCACGTCCTGCTACCCAGACTCCTCATCCTCCAAGTCATCAGAGCCACTACTATCTATTGATACCTAATTTTTTCTATGTATTATTGTACCCAAACACTTCCAAAATAGCATGTATGTGGATATATAAGCACATTCATGAGTTTTAGTATTTTTAATAATTTTTAAAACCCGTTCATTGCCTATTTTATACCATAAAATCAAATAATTATTCCCAATATTATTATTTTTTGCTGAGTAACTTATTTTTATCCTCATATTTACACAAAAATATAATTAAGGTAGTTTTTGCATATTTTTACAAATTTATTTGGCATTTTTAAAGTTAAATTGCATATAATTGCAATTGTAGCCTACTTTGCGATTAACAACATTTTACAATTAATATTTATGTAATAATAATCTACTCAGTACCTATAATTTGCTTTTAAAATTGTTATTAACATTTTTATAAATCAAATAGGGAAAGTTGGCTATTTAAATACAAGCCCAATTCTATTTCAGTTATAGCCAAAATGGTACCCCAATTTTACCCCAAACTCAGCCCCAAATCGAACACAATTACCGAATCCAATTTCTTAATTTAACCTGACCCAGACACACTTAATCGAACCCGCCTGGTTCCTTTTAAATCTGAGCTGTTGATCATTTTGATCAACGGCCCAGATCCCTCCTTCCTTTTTAACCTCACACGACCCCTAACCCAATCCCCATTATCTCAAACACGCTACCTTTTGGCTCCCCTCGTCTCTCTCAAATGCTCTCAAGCACCCTCACAAACCCTAACCGTCGCTAACCCTTTTCGACCTCAAAACCCATCGGAATCCATGGCAAATCTAGCAAGGGACAACCTCTACTCATCATCTATTCCTCCCACACGCCTACTAGCCGAATATTTGAGGCTAGTCTTCAAAGGTCTTCACCTAGACTTGGCTCAATTTGATATTTTTGGCCGTTTTCGGCCTTGTTCTGCCATGCCTTAACCCTTTTGAGCCCGACTCTCTAACCTTATCTGCTTAGATCTGTTGACTTCCAATCCTTCTCTTGCTTTACGATTCTCAGAAACCCTAGCCTATTCGAGGTTCCTTTTCATTTTATTCTTGCAGATATGTGCTCGATTTATGTTGTGTGTGACATTTTAGAGCTTTTCCCAAAATTTTCCTTTTCAAAAACTTGTTCAAATCAATATTAGGGTTTTTCTGAAAATGGCTCCTAAATGTTTCTGACTCTTTCACTCTCTCTTATGTGTGCTTATGCCCGTTTGTTTTATTTCCTATTATGCTCAAGCCTGTTCTGTTGTTTCTTACATAACTTCTACAGACATTCTTTTACATTCTTTGTTTACATGCTAGCCTAGGTTGTTGACTTACTCTTTTTCTATATGTGTTCAAGTTCATGCTTAATTTTGTTTCTAAGTTCCGTTGATCATTTTCTTGCCTACCTTTGTCTTGAAACTCGTAATTCATCTCAATTCTATTTGTGTATGTCGGCTTATCTCCCTGTCTTTGAACGATTTTTCTCATCTCTGTTTCCCTATGAAACCCTAAAATTTGGGAGTTTTCTTTTGGGGTAGATGGCACTAGGGTTTCACTCTGCAACCCTAGGTTTTACAGGCTCACGATGAGCCTGTAAGCGAACTCGAAGTCTTATTTGCCTTTGGCTCTGAAATTTTTCATTATGAGACTCTTATTTGGTTTGACCTATATGCTTTATATATATAACTTCCCTTTCAAAGACTTACTTTGAGATCCCTTTAATCATGCTAGTGGTTCAGTACTGATTTCTTTCGATTGAATCTCTTTGCCCTACTGACTGTTTATTTTGAGCTTTTGTATAAAAAAATTCCCGACATGTGATGTTTCCATTAAATAATTGGTCTTGTGTATCTTCTGTGATTTTGTACCAACGTTTGACTTATTTATTTCCTTAGTTACCTCAGTTTCTTTGTGATTTGCAACTGAATCCGAGATCCTGTGACAGATTTTTGAACTTATACCTTATTTTTCACATTACTGTGCCCTCTTTCCTTAAATACCAAATCTATACTTGACCTTATTTGTACACTATGTGGTTTTCTTACCTTAATCTAGCCATTAAAACTGATTTTTACTTTCATGTTCCACCTTGATTAGCCGTTTGGCCTAGACCCCTTAATTAAAGGAGTCTAGTTGTCTTAATTGACACTAATTGATTGGTTTTCTATATTTGTGCACATTTTGCCTACCTTACTTTTTTTTCAAAAACTATATAAGGGTTTAGCCCTCCCCTTTTCTGAACAAGCGAACAGTAAGTTAACTTTCTCACAAACACATAGACTAGTTCTACTTCTACTTCTCTGCCTCTTCCTCAAAATATCTCTAAGTTCTCTAAAGGCAGTCCGAGTTTTTTGCTGAAGACTTGAGTTGGTTTTTCCTTGCTTATTTGTGGCTGTTTGTGGTTGTTCTTCTCTTTCTATTTACTTTGCAACTGGTATGTCTATCATATATTAAATATTTCTCCTCCACTATGTGTTTTAATTTCAGTCATGTTATGCTTATTCCTTACCGTTTTTCTGCAACTTTATCACTCTTGTTCTTATGTTAATTCCCTTCATCCCTATCCCCTTTTATATGTTAGTTATAGTTCAGAGCATGACAACACTCAAATATTGTTGTCTATGTTTCTGGACTGGATTCTTTGAATCCAAAACTCAATCATTCCCCATTCCCTTTCCCCTTTATGTGTGTTTGAGCTTTAGACTTGGGTCTGGCAGTGTCTGAATAACTGTCCAAACCCTGGTCTGACCTTCAAGGGTCTGCTCCTAATGTGTTTGAACAAATAGGTGGTTAGGGGTGTGCCAGCCTATTTTGTGGCTAGGCATGACCACCACCTGTCATGCCTCCCCAATTCCCCTTTCACTTGCACTTACTCTTAGCTATTAAGTTCTGCCCCTCTCTTGCAAGCCATGCTTTGGGACCCCTTAGCTCCCTTTGAACTTGGATGCCTGAGAGCTGGCTCTTCGACAGTGCACTACTCTATTCTAATGGTATCTTGGGTGTAAGCAATGCCGGGAATCCCTGAGATTCCTTGGAACGTTGAAAAACCTTGGGTAAAGAGAAGGCTTTGAAAATCTGGATCTTAAAAGTGCTTCAATCGCATATTTTTAGACATTAAGGTTGAATTAGGCTGCTCGGATCTAGATGTTAGTTTCCAATGTATTTCTCTATTTTGTGGTTTGTAATAACTTGTATAAACGTAGGGAACATAGTGAAAGGGTGGGGGTCTTTTCTTTCTTGCATCAAAAGGGTAGAAATAATGACATTAGGATTCCTATATGGTCATTTAATGTTGATTCAATCACAAAGAAATCATGCCTATAGGACTTAATGCTCACTTTCTATAATTACACATATAGAAATCTTGCCTATGGGAGTTAATTTTCTACAAATTTATATACAGATATCATGCCTATAGGATGTGCATATTCATGACATTAGGCAAACTTTAGGATTAATTGAACACGCATCCGTCCACAAGTTTATTAACAAGTTCTGTAAATAATAACTTGTAGATATCATGCCTATAGGATTTTGAATCAAATTCACTTCACCTATTTAAAATAAGTAACAATGGATTAACTGGTTTTTATATGCCTAAATCAGTATAAATTTTCAAAACTTAACTTCTTGATAAAACTCTCTCAAATCAGTGTATACTTTTTCCAAAAATCTATTTTTTAACTTGCACATCTCTTCTGAAATTGCTTTTTCTAACACTCTGCCTAAACGTGTTTTCCAATTCCATTTCTGTCTTTTGAACTTGTCATTTTAAATCATTTATGTGACTCACTCATTTCCTTTAATAAATTTGCCTCTTCAAAATCTTTAAAACCACTCTTTCTGTGTTAAATTATAACTGGGCAGTTCGCTTTTAATTTTACTCGTTTCTAAATGTTTTCCTAAGTCTGCAGCATATTTTTTCCCTCAAAATTCCCGCATAATTACCTTCTAAATCAATACTTCTTAAACTAATTAGCGCTAATCTAGTGCCTTAATCTCTGACAACTGTATCCGAGTGGCCTAATGCAAACTTCCTTTCTAAGTATATTTGTTGAACTAGTCCGCTCACCGCTTAATTTTAACCTACGACCAAATCAGTATTTGCAAAGACATGCTAAACTATATGATTATTTGATTTCAGGGGGTTATTTGAGCCTTATTTACTTTCTTGTTCTTCCTTTTATTTGATATATGTTTTGAATGTGTAACTAGAATTTTATTATTTAAACTCCATAAAGGCCCTCATCCCTTTCTCCCCTTTTAGGATTAGAAGTTCTAATACCTCGGGACTAATAAGATTGGGGCAGGTAGTAGCATGCAATAACTAAACGACACTAAACGCGCTTTAATACCTTAACAGGGTGGGAAGGGTAGAATACATATATGATGACCGATGCACTAATATCACGTGTGACCCCTTTTATGAGGAGTGATTGCTGATATGATCCATATTATGTATAAACGTACGACCCCTTTCCCTTTACTTATAATGTTTCTTTTAATCTTGTTTCTTTTAACTAACTTTCTAAAATCTCTCATTTTTTCTTCTCCTCTTTTAAAACTTTGAACTAGTTTGCTATTATGTGAATTTTTTTTTTATTTCTTCTACCTTCTATAGTCACAGTTGTAGTATGGCCGGGAACCATACTAGTGAATCTTGAGGGATGCCTAACACCTTCCCCTCGAGATAATCTCCAAGCCCTTACCCAAACTCTGGTTCTCTCTTCTCAAATTCTTTTCCTTTAAAAGTGTCCTAACGCACTATAATCATTAGGTGGCGACTCTCCAAATTGCAAAACCAAATTCTCGCAAGGGAATAAAGAGTTCTCCTCCTATTATGTCATATACCCGATTCCAGACTCTCGTCCACATTGGAAAAAGGGGGCGTCACCAAGAACCCATACCTTTTGACTGGACAGCGGGTGAAAATTTCCTCATGCATCAACCTGCCCATATCAAAGTTGTGACCATAGATGAAGCGCCAAATCAAAGCTTCTCGGGGCCAATTCACCTCCGTAGTGTAGGGGGACGGAATCAGACGGTTGTTGATAAGATACAACCAGCACCTTCCCCTGTACACAGTTCGTTTTCAAGAACCTCTCCCACTGTATATGTCCTCGGCCATACCCCTCATAATAGTCATCATAATGATCCACATGAGAGGCAGCTGGTACACCATCTGTATCGTCTCAATAGAGGAATTCACCGCATTTCGGTGCACCATGACTACGCCATTGTCATGCTCCTTCACATTGGGGTAAACTCTCTAACAACTATTACATTGCCCTCGCCTGGCTCGTTAATGAAAATTTGCAATCCCCACCTCACCATATCAGTGTACATGTGAGGACAGTGTAGCTAGACCAATCCTAAGTCAATACCCCTCTTCGGAATCGTCTTTTTAGAGGGATTATCCGCAAAGAGGTCCTGAGCCTTGGCAGAGAGAAATCTGTTACTATCAAAGGGGCGTGCAGGGGCTGCCCACGTTCTTGGCCAAGCCAGCTTGGGTGCTAGAAGAGGCACCGGTGGCGTGACGCTTTCGAGATGGAGCCATAGTACATGAAAAATGGGAGCGTTAGCACAACCCAACACAAAATTGTGACGCAATGTGGTTACTCATATTTCACACGCATAAGTGGTCACAACTACATAAGTACGTTCACTGAGGCCTTTCCACAAACACTTTGTGGGTATTAGGCACTCAAAACCCCTTTCCAAGATTTTTACCACCCCAAAACCACCACAATATTCCCACAAGCACAACTAATTCACGCTCTAGCTCCACCAACCATTCCACCCACAGTTACTACAACATATAAAGACAAAATTCAGAAAAAGAAACAAAATAAGAAAATGGTCCCTAGAATCATACATGTAGTGGAAGACTGTTAGGAGAAGTGAAAAAGAGGAGAGGGGAGTGTGCTTGAGAGTTAGGGAAAGTTGGGGTGGGAATTTTGAAGAAGATTTTTGAAAAATAAGGGTTAGGGAGGTTATTTTTCTTTTTTGATTTGTGGTAATGTTGGGCGTTGGGTTTGGAAGTAAGGGGGTGGGGGGGAATTAGACTACATAAAAAAATTAACATCAGAAAAAATAAAAAATTAAATAACAACGCAAAACGCACATATATGGGCAGGACTAGCGTGGTCATAACGCGGTACGAGTGCGGCCGCGCTAGCCTAGGCAGAGAACGCATCAATTTGCGCAGCCACTAGCGTGATCGTGCTAGTAGCGCGTTCAATTGCGCGGACACGCTAATATTTTTGAGCCCAAGTAGAATAATTGCCCATAAGCGCGGTCACTAGTGCAGCTTATAGCGCAGGCCCGCTCATGGGCAAATTATTTTTTGTTTTTTACCTGTTCTTACCACTTCTGATGGCTTTATCACCTGCCCATTGTCACATACATTGGTTAGCACTTCCTAAAACTCCCAATAAACAACTACTACTATCGTCGGGTTATCTCTCGACCATAGCCTTAGTTAATGTCGTGGCACGGTGATTACAATAATTCAATGGGTTTCCTCCCATGCAGCGCCTAATTTAACGTCGGGGCACTACGCAGACAAGCGCATTTAAGGCTCGCTTGACCTCTGAGGTTCCGTTAGGTAGGTTTCTGACACTTCCTTTGGAACTTTCATGCCTATATATAGCTTCAATCTCTGCCCATTAACTCTAAATGTGTGAGTCTTTCTCTGAGGCAATCACTACAGGCCCTGAAGGGAATACTTCAACCACTTGAAATGGACCAGACCATCGCGACTTAAACTTACCGGGGAATAGCCTTAATCTTGAATTATAGAGCAGTACCATGTCCTCAGATTTGAAATGTCTCTCAAAAATGTTCTGGTCGTGCAATCTTTTCATTCTTTCCTTGTACAACCTAGTTCTCTGAAAAGCAAGAAGTCGGAACTCATCAAGCTCATGAAATTCAGTGGTTCTAGTTGTGCCCGCAGCCTCAATGTCTAGGTTCAATTGTTTCCATGCCTACCAATATTTATGGTCAAGTTCCACTGGCAAGTCTTATACGTTGACATACCAATTGGTATTTTAAAAGCAGTTCTATAAGCCCATAGTGCATCATCTAACTTTCTCACCTAATCAGTCCTTGTGGCGTTCACTATCTTGGTTAATACACTCTTTATCTCTCTATTAGACACTTCAACCTGTCCACTTGTCTGCGGATGATACGGTGTTTCCATCTTGTGCTGCACATCATACTTCCCTAGTACATTCTCAAAGGCCCGATTATAGAAGTGGGTACCTCCGTCAGTGATAATAGCTCTCGGTGTCCCAAAATGGGTGAATATGTTCTTCTTCAAAAACTCCACCACTACTCTTCCGTCATTAGTGGGCAACTACAGCTTCTACCCATTAGGACTCATAATCTACAACAACAAGTATGTACTTATTTCTAAAGGAGCCAACGAAGGGTCCTATGAAGTCAATCCCCAGACATCAAACACTTCCACCTCTTGAATCGGGTTCATGGGCATCTCGTGGCGACGGGCAATGTTCCCAGTTTGCTGACATTCATTGCACCCTTAACCTATTGGTGCGTATCTTTAAACACTATTGGCAAGAAGAACTCGGCCTCTAGCACTTTCACACCTGTCCTGACTCCTCCAAAATGTCCTCCATACGCTGATGCATGACATGCCTGCAAAACAGAAGATTGTTCTATCTCGAGGACACAGCTCTGGATCATATTGTCAATAGATATTCAAAGTATTTAATGTTCATCTCAATAATACAAGCGACAGTCACGATAAAACGTTTTCCTTTGTACAGAGGAAAGGTCATAGGGAGCTATACCATTAGCCAGGTAATTTGTAAAGTCTGCATACCATGGCACTTCCTCAAGACTAGTAGCGAGCAGTTGCTTATCTGGAAAGGTTTCCAAAATATCCGAAACCTTGAGTGAGTTCTCAGCTCCCTCAAGTCGTGATAGATGGTCAGCGACTTAGTTTTTGATGCCCTTACGATCACAAATTTCGAGGTCGAATTCTTGTAGTAGCAGCACCCAACGAATTAGGCCCGGCTTAGATTCCTTCTTCTCAATCAAGCACCTGAGAGCTGTATGATCAGTGTATACAATTACCTTTGAACCAATCAGGTATGATCTGAACTTGTCGAAGGAAAACACCACATCTAACATCTCTTTCTCAGTCACAATGTAGTCTAGTTGGGCTCCACTCAGCGTTCTACTGGCATAGTATATTGGATGCATTATCTTGTCTTTCTGCTGTCCTAGCACTTCCCCCACTGCATAGTCACTAGCATCACACATGAGTTCAAAAGGTTGCTCCTAGTCAGGGGAAACAATGATGGGTGTTGTGACTAGCCTTTTTTTCAATTCCTCAAATGCGACCCTGCAATCATCAAAAAACAAGAAATGGTGATCTTTTTCTAACAACTTACAGAGAGGGTTGGAAATTTTTTAGAAGTTTCTTGTGAATCCCCGGTAGAAACTGGCATGCCCGAGGAGCTCCCGATTGCCTTAACTGAAGTTGGAGGTGGGAGCTTTTGCTATCACGTAAACTTTAGCTCGATCCACCTCAATTCCTTTACTTGACACCCGGTGCCCCAAGACTATGCCCTCTTGTACCATAAAATGTCACTTTTCCCAATTAAGAACAAGGTTAGCCTCAATACACCATTTTAGCACACGAGTCAGATTTATAAGGCACTCATTGAATGAGTCCCCACCGCTAAGAAATCATCCATGAATACCTCCATTATGTCCTCTACCATGTAAGTGAATATGGCCATCATGCACCTTTGGAATGTAGCGGTGCATTGCATAGGCCAAATGATATCCTCCGAAAGGCATAAATGCCATTTGGGCAAGTGAAGGAGGTCTTTTATATATACTTTGGTGCAATGGAGATTTGAATATATCCCGAGTACACATCCAGAAAACAGAAGTGTGACCTCCCTACCAATCTGTCTAGCATCTGATTAATGAAGGGGGGTGGGAAGTGGTCTTTTCGGGTGGCTAGATTTTTTTTACCGTGGTTTCTAGACATAGCTTTGAGAACCTGACTAGTCGTACCCATCGGGACCCGCTGTTTCAATGCGTGCACCACGGTTAGTTCCATGGGGACCTAGCGATGTGACCATTTATAATGCCTCTAGTGGCCCTACGAGGGCTTGAACTGGCGACCTGAAGGACTTTGTCCTTAGGCCTTTACCAGTTGAGGTACCCCTCAAGGTTAGGTGGCTAGATTTAACTTTCTGTAATCCGTGTAAATTTTCTAGACTGTAACGATTCGTGTTGAGATCAATTCATTCTTATGATTTTTGATTACCATCATGCCACCCTTCTTAAGCACACACTGCACCGGAAAAAACCCAGCTACTGTCAGATATTGGGAAAATGATTCATGTATCTAACAACTTTATCACTTCTTTCTTCACCACTTCCTTTATGTTGGGGTTCAACCTTCTTTGCTGTTCCCTGGAAGGTTTGTGTCCCTCTTCCAGGAAAATTTTATGCATACAGTAGGCGGGGTTGATCCCCTTAATGTCTGCCATGGTCCAACCAATGGCAGTCTTTCACTCTTTGAGTACCTGCAAGAGTTGTTGCGCCTGCACATCTAACAAACTAGATGAGATAATAACAGGTAATGTAGTGTCAGCTACAAGGAAGTCATACATGAGATGGATGGGCAGTGGCTTAAGTTCCTGCTTTGGCGGTTCTTCAGTGGATGGCTTGGCTGAAGGAGTTTCTCTATTTTCCAAGTGCAAGTTCTCAAATTCAAGAGTTTTATCCCAGAACCCTCTACCCTCTAATGCCAACACCCATTCTGCCAGTTCTTCTCCATTTTTCTCATCTAAATTCATTAGACATGCATCTAGAGGATCTTCAAAAGTCAACATCTCATCACCAGTTTTTATGATTACGTCCACTACATCAATAAGAGAGCATTTGGCGAATTCACTTGGTTGCCTCATAGATTTCTGCACATTGAATGTTATCTCTTCATCATTTAATCTCATCTTATGATCCCAAGTGTTACCATCAATGAGAGCTCTCTCAGTGGATAAGAATGGCCTTACCAAAATTATGGGAATTTCTACATTCACCTTACAGTCTAAGATCACAAAATCTTTCCCACCTGAATCAACACACCATCCAGGATACCAGAGGGTCTTTTTACTGTCCTGTCAGCCAGCTGCAACAACATAGAGGTGTGTCTAGCTCTTTCAATCCCTAGCCTCTTATAAATCGCTAGGGGCATAAAATTTATGCTGGCCCCTAGATCACAAAGTGGCTTAGCGAAATAAAAATTTTCAATAGTGCAGGGAGTTGTAAAGCTCCCTATGTGTGATAGCTTCTCCACAATTGGTCTAGTCACCACTGCACAGCAGGTCTAAGTAAGAGTTACCATGACCAAGTCTTGGAAATCAAATTTTTGAGACATTAAGTCCTTCATCATTTTTGCATACCCTGGCTTCCCTTTCAAAGAATCTATCAATGGAATAATTACCTAGATTTGTTTCAGTATCTCCAAAAATTTCTTGTATTGCTCCTCTTTTTGATACTTAGCCAGCCTCTCAGGGAATGGTGCGGGAGGTCTCTTCTTCCCAATGATTTGAGATTGCTCTTTATTAGCTGCCACCACAACTACTTGCTCCTAGGCTGCCTCAACTTCTTTCTCAGTCTTAATCTGAATGTTGTGTTCTTCCTGGGCAGACTGGATTGTTACCTTTATAAATTTTATTGACTCATCTAGCTCAATGGGAACTGGTATGAGTGTCTCATCCTATCTACTTTCTTGAGCTCCACTTCTAAATCTCTTCCATTCTGTAGACTCACTGCCATCAATTGCTTCAGGCCTTGATCTTTTGGGTTTATTTGAGTGTCTGCTGGTAATGTCCCATGAGGACAATTATGTAGAAACATCAAAATTTGGCCCATCCGCACTTTAATATTCTTGATAGTTGAATCATGTGCATCTACTCTTTCACTAATTTTTGCATTAGACCCAATAACCTGCTGCATCATGCCTCAAGTCTAGCAAACCCATCTTCTTGTCGTCCACTGCTGCCGAGGAGGACGATACCCCTGGTGCTGATTTTGATTGTTATGTCATGGTGGCCTTGGATAAGGTTCCATATTGTAAGGAGGTATCATACCTCCCATGTTTCCATTGTTGAACTATGGTTAGACTAGCATGTATGGCTGATTTTGCTGGCCCCAATTCCGACCACCCTGTCTATGGCCTCTATAATTAGATACATAATTCATGTCTTCAGGGTAGTGATGATGATCATGTTTTGCATTCCACTGGTTACCAATTGGCTGACTAATGTAAGATGTGCACAAGCCCCCACTGGTAGTATCTACGATATGCATATGTTGTTTTTTCCATGACTCTTCCACCTTTTTGGTGAGTATACTTATCTGTGTCAACAAGGTGGCCATATTTTCAGCCATAGAGTTGAATGGATCTAAGGGCGCTGAGTGAACCACTGGATTGATAGGTGCATTCCTGGTTGTCCATCCTGAATTCTGGGCCATCTTGTCAAGCAAACTCTGGTCATCTCTCCATGTTTTGCTCAAAAATGCTCCACCAGCTGAAGCATCAACATATTCTTCACACTATCTGACAATTCCATGTAAAGTCGCTCCCTCAACATCAGATTTGGAATGTCATGGTGCAGACATATAACCAACATACCTTTGAATCTTTCCCATGTTTCATGCAATGTATCCATTTGGTCTCTCTTTGAAACTCAAAATTTCATCAATTTGTTGAGTAGTCTTGTTGGGTGGGTGGAACTTGTTCACGAATTGCTTGACTAACTCCTCCCAAGTTGTTCTAGAATTAATGGGGAGTGGGTTTAGCTAGGTCTGGGCATCTCCTATCATTAAGAATGGAAACAATAACAACTTGATTGCTTTCAGAGTTACATTGGGTTACCTTTGAGTTTTGCAGATCGATAGGAAATTTTCAAGTGTTGTTGAGAATCTTCGACTTGTGACCCCGAAAATAGTACCTTGTTTTGCAACAAGTGCAGCCTGTTGTTCGTGATTTGGAATGATTCAGCCTCTATCTGCGGGACTAAAGTCGTTGTGGCTAGATTTTCAGTTATGAGTTGTGCCCAATCATAGAGAGCAGCCTCTGGCACAAGAGGTGCCATTGGCGCTGTTGGTACAACTGGGTCTTCTTCGTGATCTCCCATGTCTGGTTCGAATTTTTTAATTATTTGCTGTTTTTTTTTACCGATTAGCCGATTTAAGGCCTTGAAAACTCTCTCGAGATCTGATAATGCTTCAAATACTTCACCAGTTCTCGATGAGTTTCTAGGCATGCACCTGTACAACCAAGTCAACAAATGTTAAAATTTCAATGTAAAGATTAGGTATAGAGAAAATTGACTACACTAAAAAAATTTGTACTTCTTTCAATTGTAATCGATAACACCGTTAATTCACCGGCAACGGCATCAAAATTTGATCATGCCCAACTATGCCTTATAAAAAGGACATGCGGATGTTGAAAATATAATCTGAGTATTTAGCCTAGATTCAAACCCACAAGGAATTAACCTATTAATTACTTTCGTTAGATTAACTAAACTCCAAGGAATCAACTTTCCAGACTTTATGAATAACAAGTGATGATGTTTCTACTAACTAAGAATGGATGTAAATAAGCAACTGAAAATAAAGTCTTCCCCTATTGATGGAATCCCTTCCGGTTATGTTTCACATAGATTTTCCTACTTGTCTCTATCAATCATGAGAACTCTTATTATTGTCTCACGAGTAATCATGATAATTTACTAAACACACTTTACCGAGTTACGCTAGCTGGCTTTGTTTATTATAGCTCACTTTAGATTGTACCCAAGACTTCGTTATTCCTAATCCAGCCTTTAAACCCTCAGTTTTCGATCCCTCATATACTTTGGGAGTGGTGTTTTTCAGAAATTACCTAAATATTCACTTTCTCCTGAGTTATGCACACTAAATAGGCACAACTAATTGAGAATCCTATCAATTAACGACAACAAGCACATAGTTGAATAAATTGAGATTAAACTGGGCAAACTATATTAACATAACAAGAAGTTTATCCTTCAGTAGGTTCCATCAAAACTTTAACCTAAATATTAAGCTACTCATACTAGTGTTCATCATAACAATATTCAAATTTATCACAAATCGTAAAAACAAAAGGAAGAAAGGAAGAACGCGATGTTGAATTATCATCCTTGCCTTGTGCCTCTCCTTGCCTTGAACTAAGCTATGAAAACCTTGATAATCAATCATTAGGGAAGCTGGACCTTATATAGGTTAAGTGAATTTACCCCGGATTTCAAATTTACTTTTTCGGAACTGGGCTAGCGCGGTCACGCTAATGACCGCGCATATGCCCTATCTTTCTGCCTCGACCATCTGGGCTAACGCGGTCATGCTAATGGATGTGTTGGTGGCCGCGCTAGTCCAGGTCTTCATTTCATCTCTTTTTTTTCTCATCTTCCCGCGTACTCAACTCCTAGGGGTTTTTTCTTGCTTTAATTTAGCTCCAATCACCCCTTTAAGGCCACATACATGCTACTCACTCCTGCAACGTGTGAAATTCCTAATTAGAGCCCTTTTATCATCATTTAACTATATTATCACATTGAAACATTATCAAGCTGAAGCATACACAATCACCAAATTACATAAATCTAGCCTATTATCAGGTACAAATCCATAACGGTACTTTTTTGAGGTTGAACACACTCGACCTCGGTATGCATCATGCTTTGCCCTCAAAATCGGGTCTGGTCCCTCGAGCTCGAACTTGGTCTTACCCGGACTTGGGCTTTGGACGACCTCTCAAGCACATAGACCGAAGGCATTCGATCTCGATTGTATACATATAGTCCACGCGTTTCTTAGAGTAAGATGATAAGAAACGATTTAAACCTCGCTTTTCTCGAACCTCTTATGATTACCTCATGCCCGTGATGTAGGCACTTGAAGTGACAAAAAATGTCATGCCAACTCGCTTCCACAAAACATCAAATGCTCTTCAGCAGTGGTCGGCCACTTGCGCCGCCTATCCATCGCCGCCTTTCTGTAAATAGGAGGCTATTCTATTGATCAAAGAACTGTACTTTTTTTATCTTCATCCACTTTTGATATTTTCCCTTCTTTGCTTCCTTCTTTAATTGTCTGTTTCCATGGTTTGACCTTGAGGTCACAAGGTCATATGACAGCAACATTACCACTATTCCAAGGCTCACTTTTTCAAAGCTTCGATTCGAAACAACGAGATAGGGCACTGAATCCTTCCCACACCAGAAAATATGCGAACTTTACACTGCTGCTCATCTCTCTTAACTTCAACCAGATGAAACACTTCATTCCTCTTGCTTTTCATGGAATGAGGTGGCACTATCATCTACAAACATTTATATCCGACACCGGGACAATGTCCCAAGGATGAACATCCTTGGATCGTTGCTCGTACATCTTGCAACCTTCTTGGTTTTTCTTTCGATAGAAGGCGAAGCTACATCATCTGGTCTTTTTCTATTGCTGCTTTTTTTCAATGAATTATGGCCCAAATTTTCAATGGAATGCTTAATCCCCGCTGCGGGAAATATAGTTACATTTACCGAGGGTTTTCTGCCCTAAATCTCTTCTAGCATACAAACATTTCCAAAGATCAAAACGAGATCCTTAGGGAGGAGGTTCCCAAAGATGAAGCTCTCGAGCACGTGGCCTTAAAAGTAGATTAGGTTCTTGGCTTCTTTTTTTTGCTTCTTTGTTCCTGTGTGAGTACCCTTCGTGGATGTTGTAGTTATATTTTGTAACTATACCTTGCAAATATAAAAGGATCTCTTTGTCTCATTTTTGGCTCGTGCTAAATTTTATTTCGTCTTTATTTGTAAAATTTTTGATTGCATAACTTTGGTGATGGGCCCGAACATAAAACTTGAAACATAATAAACCTTTAGGTTTTAATCGATCAATATAATACCCCTTTTGTTAATCCTCGAGTTAGGCTTAAATTGGTTTGATGCGAGCTCGAGATGTCAGGACTCTTGAGTCCGAGCTGAATGAGAGCAAGATTTTGAATTTTAATTAAAGTTAGACTTTAGGGTTCGCAGACAGTCCCAGAGTGAGAGTTTCTTCAAAATCGGGTAGCTCGTGACTGAGTAGTCCAGAGAGCATTTTTTCAAACTTGAAATAAAGTAGACCTTAGGCCTTTTTCTATATTCCCCCGAGTGAGAATTTTCTCAAACTCGGGTGGTCCTGGGGCTTAGTAGTCGAGCGAGCAGTTGCTTGAAATCGAGATAAGACAATAAGAAATGACTTGAGGCTTGATCTCCTTGATGTCTCGGTCATGATATCGATCTCGGGATGTCAGTGTCTAAAGTGATTGAGAGGCCGCATTTGCATAGTTTCCAAGGCCATTAATTATGGGCGGCTGACGATCCATCTTTTGGCTTCCCCAATACTCTTGAGTGACTTTATAAATAGGCTACTTTTCAATTTTGCTAACTTTAATTCTCAATTCGTTGCCAAATCTTGCTAGTTCTTTCACTTTCCCGAAAATCGTGCTTTTCCCAATTCGTTTTTTTACTCCATCAACAACCTTTTATTCTTCATTTGAAATACAATGGCTAAAACATCCCAAACCATTCCCCAATAAGAAAAAGCATGTTCATCATTACGGTCATCCAACAGTAAACCGATGGTGCCGCCTCGCATCGAAGAGTGTATTCCCCTGCCGTATGGAATAAAACCCAATTTTAAAATTGAAAAACCAATATCTACACCAGGCCGATGCAAGCTCATGTCTCGATATATTCAAAATCTTTAGAGCAAGATTTTGAATTTTAATTAAAGTTAGACTTTAGGCTTCGCAAACAGTCCTCGACTAAGGGTTTCCTCAAAATCGAGTAGCTCGTGACTCAGTAGTCCAGGGAGCATTTTTTTAAACTTGAAATAAAGTAGACCTTAGGCCTTTTTCTATTTTCCCCCGAGTGAGAGTTTTCTCAAACTCGGGTGGTCCTGGGGCTTAGTAGTCTAGCGAGCACTTGCTTGAAATCAAGATAAGACGATAAGAAACGACTTGAGGCCTGATCTCCTTGATGTCTCGGTCATGATATCGGTCTCGTGATTTCAGTGTCTAAAGTGATTAAGATGTCGCATTTTCACAATTTCCAAGGCCATTAATTAGGGGCGGCTGACGATCCATCTTTTGGCTTCCCCAATACGTTGGAGTGACTTTTATAAATAGGCTACTTTTCAATTTTGCTAACTTTACTTCTCAATTCGTTGCCAAATCTTGCTAGTTCTTTCACTTTCCCGAAAATCGTGCTTTTCCCAATTCGTTTTTTACTCCATCAACAACCTTTTCTTCTTCATTTGAAATACAATGTCTAAAACATCCCAAACTATTCCCCAATAAGAAAAAGCATGTTCATCATTACGGTCATCCAAAAGTAAACCGGTGGTGCCACCTCGCGTTGAAGAGTGTATTCCCCTGCCGCATGGAATAAAACCCAATTATAAAATTGAAAAACCAATATCTACACCAGGCCGATGCAAGCCCATGTCTCGATATATTCAAAATCTTGAGTGCAAGATTTTGAATTTTAATTAAAGTTAGACTTTAGGCTTCGCATACAGTCCTCGACTGAGGGTTTCCTCAAAATCGGGTAGCTCGTGACTCAGTAGTCCAGGGAGAATTTTTTTAAACTTGAAATAAAGTAGACCTTAGGCCTTTTTCTATATTCCCCCGGGTGAGAGTTTTCTCAAACTCGGGTGGTCCTAGGGCTTAGTAGTCAAGCGAGCACTTGCTTGAAGTCAAGATAAGACGATAAGAAACGACTTGAGGCCTGATCTCCTTGATGTCTCGGTCATGATATCGGTCTCATGATTTCAGTGTCTAAAGTGATTGAGAGGTCGCATTTGCACAATTTCCAAAGCCATTAATTAGGGGCAGCTGACGATCCATATTTTGGCTTCCCCAATACGCTTGAGTGACTTTTATAAATAGACTACTTTTCAATTGTGCTTACTTTACTTCTCAATTCGTTGTCAAATCTTGCTAGTTCTTTCAGTTTTCCGAAAATCGTGCTTTTCCCAATTTGTTTTTTACTCCATCAACAACCTTTTCTTCTTCATTTGAAATACAATGGCTAAATCATCCCAAACCATTCCCTCATAAGAAAAAGCATGTTCATCATCACGGTCATCCAAAAGTAAACCGGTGGTGTCGCCTCGCGCCGAAGAGTGTATTCCCATGACGTGTGGAATAAAACCCAATTTTAAAATTGAAAAACCTATATCTACACCAGCCCGATGCAAGCCCATGTCTCGATATATTCAAAATCTTGAGAGCAAGATTTTGAATTTTAATAAAAGTTAGACTTTAGGCTTCGCAGACAGTCCTCGACTGAGGGTTTCCTCAAAATCGGGTAGCTCGTGACTCAGAAGTCCAGGGAGCATTTTTTCTAACTGTAAATAAAGTAGACCTTAGGCCTTTTTCTATATTCCCTCGAGTGAGAGTTTTCTCAAACTCGGGTGGTCCTGGGGCTTAGTAGTCGAGTGAGCACTTGCTTGAAATCAAGATAAGACGACGAGAAACGACTTGAGGCCTGATCTCCTTGATGTCTCGGTCATGATATCGGTCTCGTGATTTCAGTGTCTAAAGTGATTGAGAGGTCGCATTTGCACAATTTCCAAGGCCATTAATTAGAGACGGTTGACGATCCATATTTTGCTTTCCCCGATACGCTTGTGCGACTTTTATAAATGTTAGAATATACGCTTAACGCTAGAGGGGAGGGGTGAATAGCGTTATAATAAAAAACAGCGTAAACTTGCGGAATTTAAAAATTGCAGGAATGAAATAAGTGCGATAAGTAAATAATAAGGAACGAACGCACCGATTTTATCCTGGTTCACCACAACCCGTGGCTAGTCCAGTCCCCGAGAGACTCTCTCGAGATTTCCACTAACTTCGTTAAGCTTACGGGTGCTTAACAAACTGCTACAAACTGAGAACTTGAGTCACACAAGCCTCAACAACCTTTGCTCGAAGATACCACACTTCAAGACTTCAATCAAAGGAATCACAACGTTCCTTCTTACAATACAAGGGATTAACACTTCCCTTCAAGTGTATAAGAACACTTTGCACTCAAAACAAGACTCTCCTCAAGAGTAGATATGAGTAAAACAAATACGCTCAAGAACGCAACAACTTTCGTCAAGAATTTGGCTCTCAAAAACTTATGTAATGAATAGAAAATGATGAATAAGAGAGTATGCAAGCTTTAGCAATAATATGATCAGTTGTTGTACTTAAAAAACTGATTTTAAGATGTATTTATAGTGTTGAAAACATGCACAACCGTTGCCTAATTGCCAATTAAGAATTGCTGATTTTGTGCTAAAACAATCGATTGTCTAAGTTGCATAATCGATTGTTTTCCAATCGTCCAAAAAACATTCCCAGATTTTACGCATAACAATCGATTATCTAAATCATATAATCGATTATCTGGCAACGTTCAAAAAATCTTTTTCAGATTTTACTTAAAACAATCGATTATCAAAATCATATAATCGATTACTTGGCAACGTTCAAAAAATCATATTCAGATTTTACTTAGGATAATCGATTATCAGAATCATACAATCGATTACCAGACAGAGTTTGAAAATATTTTGGCAACGGTCATTTACATAATCGATTATGCTCTATGTATAATCGATTATATTACAGTCTTGAAAAATCGAATAGACACTGCCTCAACACAATCGATTTTCATAAGGTGCACAATCGATTATTTTGTAGCTTTGAAAAATCTGATGGACACTGCCTCAACACAATCGATTATCATAAGGTACACAATCGATTGTCTTGCAGCTTTGAAAAATCTGATGGACACTGCCTCAACACAATCGATTATCATAAGGTACACAATCAATTGTCTTGCAGCTGCCTTAACATAATCGATTATCATAAGTACATAATCGATTATCTTTGTCCAGATTTTAGAGGCATGTTTAAAAATCATTTTGGTTAAAATAAATATGCATGATTTAAAATCATTTTGCTTTAAATTAAATATGCATGATTTGATAAAAATGATTTTACGAGAGAAGCCAAGTCTTCGGATCAAGATCACAATTAAAGAACGACTCATGTATAACTTTATTTCTTTGCTTAATCTTGATCTTTGTTTGTCTTGTGCTTGAATCTCGTTATGTATCAATTGCGCGCTTGTTCTTGGTCCTCGTCATATGTCAATTGCGCATCGTTTGTCATTTATCAAAACCTACAAATATGAACACACGTTTAGTTTAGTGCCTTGTGAGAACGTGTTTCAACAATTTCCCCCTTTTTGATAATGGCAAACCTTAATCGGGATATGCATATTAGATAATTCATAATGACGATCCAAGACAAGTAAATAGATATGCAATAAGACAAGTAAATAGATATGCAATTAATTCCCCCTCAACATATGAATTCACCCTCAATTTATGCTAATAAATATTAAGTGCATAGCCCTTATTCTTCCCCCTTTTGACATTAGCAAAAAAGAATAAGCAAATAACTTGTTTATTGATTAACTAAAATTGCAATTTCATAAAAGGAATAATAAAACAAATAATGTCGACATAATCGATTAGTGATACTTGATAATCGATTATATATTAAAGAGAAATCGATTATTCTGAAGAGGAATCGATTATTCTGCACCAATCTTTTATAATTCCCCCTGCCTTTAGGGCGATACCTGCAAAAATAAGTTAGGCTCCTCCGACGCTCAAGTTAGTAATTATGTGAAAGGGAAAATGTAATGCATGACTTAGATCAACGTGGAGTCAAGAATCCCGAGTTCACTACGAATTCGGAAGAAGGACTCTTTCTCTAAAGGCTTTGTAAAGATGTCGGCCAATTGATGTTTGGTTTCAACAAATTCAATTTCGACATCACCTTTGAGAACGTGATCTCTTATAAAATGATGCCTAATTTCAATGTGTTTTGTTCTTGAATGAAGAACGGGGTTCTTCGTCAAGCATATGACACTAGTATTATCACATCTAAGAGGGATATGATCGATACTTAGGCCATAGTCCAAGAGTTCCTGTTTCATCCAAAGGATTTGAGCGCAACAACTCCCCGCGGCTACATATTCAGCCTCGGTGTTGGACAACGCAACACTTACTTGTTTCTTGCTAAACCAAGAAACTAGAGAGCTACCGAGCAAATGGCAAGTGCCACTAGTGCTCTTGCGGTCCAATTTGCATCCAGCAAAATCGGAATCGGAATAGCCAACAAGTTGGCGTGAAGAACCTTTGGGGTACCATAGACCCACATTTACAGTACCAACAAGATACTTCAATATCCGTTTCACCGCAGTTAGGTGAGACTCCTTAGGACATGATTGATAACGAGCGCATAAGCACACGCTAAACATGATGTCCGGTCTACTAGCAGTAAGATAAAGGAGAGATCCAATCATACCTCGATACTTCTTGGTGTCGACTTCCTTACCTTTCTCATCTTTGTCTAGATGGTCGGATGTGCTCATGGGAGTGGCCATTGCTTTTGCGTTGCTCATTTCAAATCATTTTAGCAATTCTTAGCAATATTTAGCTTGACCAATGAAGGTTCCTTCTTCCATTTGCTTTACTTGCAGCCCCAAAAAGAAGGTTAGCTCACCCATCATAGACATCTCAAATTCGCTTGTCATTAAATCAGAAAATTCCTTGCACAAAGCATTGTTAGTAGCACCAAAAATAATATCATCCACATAGATTTGAACTATAAAATATCATTGTTTTTATTCTTAACAAATAGAGTGGTGTCAACTTTTCCCCTAATGAATTCATTTTCCAAAAGAAATTTGCTCAATCATTCATACCAAGCTCGGGGAGCTTGTTTAAGACCATAAAGTGCCTTTCTAAGCTTGAAAACATGATCGGGAGATTTAAAATCTTCAAAGCCCGGGGGTTGTTCAACATAAACTTCTTCTTGAATGACACCATTTAGAAAAGCGCTTTTTACATCCATTTGATATATATTGAAATTCATAGAAGAGGCAAAAGCAAGTAATAAACGAATAGCTTCTAACCTTGCTACGGGTGCATATGTTTCTTCATAGTCAATTCCTTCTTCTTGATTATAGCCTTTTGCTACAAGCCTAGCTTTGTTTCTAGTGATTACACCATTTTCATCTAATTTATTTCGAAAAACCCATTTCGTACCAATTATGGTATGATTTTCGGGTCTTGGCACCAAATCCCAAACGTCATTTCGTTTGAATTGGTTAAGCTCCTATTGCATTGCCAAGGTCCAAAAATCATCCCCAATTGCTTCGGAGATGGTTGAGGGTTCAATTTGAGAGACGAAAGCAGTATGACCTAAGGTGTTCTTAAGAGCGTTTCGAGTACTTACCTGTTGTTCAATGTCGCCAATTACCTGGTCGAGAGGATGGTCTTTGATTGTCCTCCACGCGTTAGGCAGTTTCGTTTCTTTCTCCAGTTGGGGCCCTTCTTCCGATAATTGTTCCAAGGTTTCATTTTGAATTTCCTTTGGATTTTCCTCTTGTACTTTGTCTTGAGGACTTATTGAGTTTAAAATACCTGCAAGATCAAAACCAGAATCCTTTCTCACCAAGCGAGCATTATTTTCGGAAAACACAATATGAGGGAATTCCTCCACAGTTTCGGTTCTATTGTTGAATACTCTATATGCTTTGCTACGTGAAGAGTAACCAATAAAAATTCCTTCATCGGATTTTGCATCAAATTTTCCCAAATTGTCTTTTCCATTGTTATGAATAAAACATTTACAACCGAATACTCTAAGATGGGAGATATTTGGTTTCCTTCCCTTGTAGAGTTCATAGGGAGGTTTCATGAGTATTGGCCTTATGACTACTCTATTTAAAACGTAGCATGCGGTACTCACGGCATCCGCCCAAAAATGTTTGGGAATCTTAGCCTCATCGAGCATGGTTCTAGCCATCTCTTCGAGACACCTATTTTTCCTTTCCACCACTCCATTTTGTTGTGGTATACGTGGAGCAGAGAAGGTGTGCTCGATACCGAGTTCGTCACAAAATTCCGCGAAGAGATTGTGATCGAACTCTCCCCCATGATCACTTCTTATTGAAGTGACGGTTGTGTCCTTTTCATTTTGAACACGTTTAAGAAAGCATTTAAAATTATGAAAAGCCTCACTTTTGTGAGCAAGAAATAGTGTCCATGTAAACCTAGAATAATCATCAACAATAACAAAAGCATAACGATTTCTACCAAGACTTTCAAAGTGAGATGGTCCAAAGATATCCATGTGAAGAAGTTGCAAAGGTCTAGTAGTTGAAACAATATTTTTCGATTTAAAAGATGCTTTTGTTTGCTTCCCTTTTTGACAAGAATCACAGATAGAGTCTTTTTCAAATTTCAAATTTGGAAGACCAATAACTAAATTTTGTGAAACTAATTTGTTTAAAAGATGCATGTTGATGTGAGCTACTCTACGATGCCATAACCACATATCATCTTCTTTGCTCATAAGACAATTCACATATTCAGATGAAGAATTTTCGAGATCAACCATATAGATGTTATCCATTCTAAAACCACGAAGAATAATTTTAAAATCGCTACGGCGAAAAACTAAGCATTCATCCGAATCAAATAAAACAAGATTTTCCTTGTCACATAATTGACTTATGCTCAAGAGATTATGTTTTAGACCTTTAACTAGCAAAATATGCTTAATGGAAGAAGGTTCATCCTTACCGACCGATCCAATGCCAATAATTTTTCCCTTGTTGTTATCTCCAAAAATAACGCTTCCTCCTTCCTTGTGTTCTAGTTGAAGGAACTTGGATTCGTCTTCGGTCATGTGTTTGGAGCATCCACTATCAAGGTACCAAAGTACACTTGATCCCTTCAAACATACCTACAAGACAAATTAATGAGTCTTTGGTACCCAAGCTGTTTTGGGTCCTTGAGAGTTAGGTGTAACATGCTGTTGTGCTTGACATGCAGTTAAGTGTCTATGTCTAGTGAAACAAGCAGGAGCAATAGTCAAAGGAGTTGCTTTCTCTTGAGCAACGTAAGTTAACATTCCATATTTCTTCAGGGGACATATATTAATATTTCGATAAAAACCCAATATTCTTAGGTGGGGAAATGCATTTCATATAACCACTAGCACCCGCCCAAATAGTTACTACACAAATGTATAAGAAGCCGATATACCTTCATCATCTGATACGTCAGAATTCTTGGCACGGCCAGTTAAAAAATTACTCTCTCCGGTACACAATAAGTGATTAATTTATTTTTTTATTGTAATTCAAAATAAGTATACATTTGTATAATTAAAAAAAATCAATTTATTTTTTCAAAATTACTCTTATGTACGTATCCCTAAAAAGTCTTACTCCTCACATTAACTATATTGCAACATTTAATTGAGAATAGTTTTAGTTACACTAATTATTTTTGTCTAGAATTTAGTATTTTCTGAAGGGGTATGCCCGAAGCAAATTGGTCACTTATTTTGAACCCGAGGGAGTAAATAACGTAAAAATTTCACGGGGCGCTCTATTTGATCGCCCCCATTTAACCTATACCAATTTTTTAAAAAAATTTTAACTTGTACCCACTTTTTAAATAACTTCACCTCATTTCTCCACTTCGATCTCCTCCTTCATTTTCTTCTTTCTGAAGATTAGCAATGTAGTAAACCTAATGATTGGCTATGTACTTGCAGTGGCGGTGTCAGAATTTTCGTTAAGGAAAGTCAAAATATTTTTAAAAAAATTACCAAAACCTCAAGAGGTGTCATTATATATATATATAAATAAATTTTTAAAAAATTACCGAACTATACAGTATAATTTGCGTCGAAGAGGTGTCAGTTGACACCCCTTTGATATCTGTGGCGTCCGCCACTCTGTACTTATTTGTATGGTTTTCAGTTCCTCTTCTCCTTCTTGACTCTGTCTATGCTTCCTCTTCGCCGTGCTGCATATTGCTTTTTGCTGGTGAAACGAGAAAATAGTTTTCATTGTACCAAATTAAACACCCATGTTGTTGGTACCCTGATTTGATCTTCTCAAGTGCTTCATATAATGCATTTTTGTGTTTAGACTTCAACACACTATATAATATTTTTTGTTGGGTATTAGTGGTTACTTGAAGCTTTGAAACCAAAAACAATGAATATACCAAAGTAGCTTTCTGTAGCAAGAAACATACCCTTCAGCATTGTTGAGAAGAGCAAGGTTGCAGAGACAAATAAGCCGAAGAGGCCTACAACATGCTGAAGTTAATCAAATATAGAACAAAAACTTTCGCTAGTTACAAAACTTGTTTGCCTATTACAAACAAAAACTTCGCCAGTTACAAAACAAAAACACAAAAACAAAATCTTCAGCTCTAGAGCTGATGTTCGTGAGTTACAAAATAAGAACTTCAGCTCTTTGCCAAACTTCAGCTCTAAAGCTGAACTTCAGGCCCGGCTACTAGAATGCTGAAGTTTACGTGATTGCCTTTGTTACTTCAACCCCGTATGCTGGAAGTTATGCGAAACAAGGTGGGTACGCTTGCAATTGTTTTTCTAAAGCGGACACAAATGAAAACGTGATAAAAAAGCGGGTATAGATGCAAATGCCCCGTATATAACTAGCTTTTGATCAACAGCTATTTTTTTTATCAGTCAGTCCACATCAGCAACAGTCAGTACAATATATTCAGTTGGATTCGAACTTCAAACCTCTTATAATCTCAAAAACTCTACTTTAACCACCAAGTCAAACTGTGTTAGGAATAGACATTAGAAATGTGTGGATCCAAATTCGGAAAGTTGCCAATCATTGACACATTTATAGCTACTAAAGAGAAAGAGAATGTAACTGCCTGATTACAATAGAGAATGTAAATATCATGATTCAAACGTTCCAACTCTAAGACGGCTAAGATCCTATTTTTATCTGTAAAATGTGGAACAGAATGAACCGGCTACTCTGAAGAAGCATTTTGAAGTTTACTCACAAAATGGGTAATCATGTGGACTTTTCTGCAACTTCTATGACCAAGAATCTCATAATTTCAATGACTAGAGAAGCTAAACTTGTGGAGTATGAAAGGGAGGATGGTGATGAAATCTGCTGCCAACGAGCAGCTGCTGGAATTTGCAGCAAAGTTAAGGCAGGGCTTACTTTAGCCTTCTTTTTCACTTAAGTCATTTCATGTTGTTGGCATGCGACATAACAAATGACAACCATTTTCCTTATATTCACTGACCCCTTGCACCCACAAAATGGGTATATCTAGTATAGCAGTCCAAGTTAAACAACTCATTACCAACCCAATCCATATAGCAGATGTTTGTACGAGTTCCATATGTCGACCTCCGCAACTTGACAACTCGATCAAGCTATTTTGATACCATGACATCAAACTGAAATCACATTATGATATAGTGAAATCATATTTTTTTAATAACTACGTGGGAGAGCAAGTGGGACACGCCATCATTGCCTATGACTAACTCGAAGAAGATATTTCACCCTACTAGACAATGAATACATACCCAAAGAAAACCCCACAGTGCGAAAGACAACAAAATCCATCACATCTTAGTGAGAGTTCTCACAGTTCAGAAAATAGTTTTTGGAAAATCTCTGTCCAGCCGAACACACAAGACCCTTACAGAAACCCAAAACCAAGTGCTTTCTCTTATTAACACATGCATTTGATGTTTAATACAGTAGTAACCAACTAAAGTGAAAGCCCCAGCAAGCTACGGATTTTAATCTTGCATCGACTTGGTACAGGCAGGATAAGTTTTTTCTCCCAGTATTGCACAACTTTTCCAACTGCCCGCCAAGAAAGATTTCCTAAGTTATTGTGAAGACTTAGAATCTAACTTCTCAGGTAATCAACTCACGGAGGCAAATTACTACTAAACACAGAGGCACACAGTTTTCCACGAAGCACAACCAATAAATGAAGTCCTCTTCAAAGCCAACAATCTTGCAATCAAAGATGTTGCTAACAGACTAGTACATAGAAGGTTAAAAGGGCATCGGCCGATTAGCAGCCTTAAGAGGCCTGTAATTTCTACAAACTTGTATGACCAGAGACTTATACAGTGAAAAACTAAAAAGGGAAAAAGGATACCTCCATAAAAAAATTACTATGGTAGGTCCATTCTGCATTATGTAAGGAAGAAACAAAAAATCTGAGGTGAACTACATAAGACTAAATCCAGATGAATCACGGTGCTAAACGAGTTTCCATATATGCGAAGAAATCCAGGAGCAAAGGTGAAAGCAGGTATTAGAGCTAATATCTTATGGGAAGCTGCCCATGATCCAAAATGCTAAGAGATGAGATTTCTAGCTTACCTCATCTAAATTTTGTTTGGTGACCTTTATCATACCTTTTACTGTTTGATGTTAGTAGCTCCATTTGTTCAGTGAGATGTTCCATGTGCTGAGCTTTGTCCCATCCATTTTCTAGCGGCTCAGTTTCAGTAGTCTTAATATCTTCTATTTCAACCGAGTCCATCTCCTCTGTATCGGTAGGGAGTGGGCTTTGAAGAAACTTTTCCCAGAAAGGATCACCCAAACTAGGAAGCTCTCCTATATCGTCCATCAAGGTACTCTGCCACTCGTTTTGAGGATCGGGAGAAAAAGTATCAATTCCCAATGGCACGTTTCCATTTCCATCCAATGTGGGATCCATGAAAGAACCATTCTCCATCTCTGATCCATCAGTATCCATATTGTTTACAGGTACAATTTCTTGTATCTGTGAGAGCTCAGGCATAGTCATATCTGATGGAGACAGTGAAACAGGAGGTAAGTCATGCCCTCCAACCAGGGAACATATATCTGAAAATTGAATGTCAGCAATTTCAAAAGATTTACAGAGAGGAGATGACTGGATCTCAGATATGGAAGCAGATGAACTTTGACCAGCAACAGCTGAAGTTGCACTTGCAAATGGCTGGGCAGAAGTTGGTGGAACTTCTTGAAGAGTGACTCCTGAAACTCGGTTGGAACTTCCACTATCTAGTGCATTGGATTGGGGTGAACCATCACAAATGAGTACACTTTCAGGACTGTTACTGAAGTTCTCTAACCTTGGGGAAGAATCTTGTTTCATTATCTGCCTGAGAATTGCTTTTGCCGCCTCATTCACTACAGGCTGGTACTTCACAATCTGCCCATCAGCAGGGCTAACAGAAAGATCACCTGAAGGAAAATCTTGTTTAATCCTGCGTTTCTTGTTGCCTTCCATTGTGCGCCTATTGCTATCATTTTGCTGCTGTACAAACTGTGCCAAGAACCCAGGGCTGTTAACAACTTTTGCCAGGAATGACATCATCTGTTGCTGCCGCTGCTCCATAACCTGAAGGCTCTGCACCATTGTTTGCATCTGATTATCAGTAGTCTGCTGCTGTTGTCTCAGCTTAACCAGCTCTTGCATAAGCACATTCTTGTCCCTTTTCAGCCTCTCAACCTCTTCCTCAAGTCCAAATTTTCCAACCTCAACACAAGCCCCAACCGACGCACTCTGACCATGCAGCTGCTGCTGAGTGTGTCCATGAGCAGGCTTGCGCCTATTAATATTTCTAAGCAGATGCTTCTGACCTCTTAAGAAACCCACATTAGCGAATTCCCAACGGTCTGGTTCAACCTTTCTAAAACCCTGTTTGTTGCAAAAGAAAATAAATATTATAGAGGTTTCCTATGCAGGTAGAGTATTAAGTTATATTACCCTGTTTGTTGCAAAAGAAAATAAATATTATAGAGGTTTCCTATGCAGGTAGAGTATTAAGTTATATTATCCTAATAAATGGTAATTATTCAAGTAGGAAAAGAAAGAAAGAAAGATACTTCACAAGAGGTAGCTAAAATTTACCTTACAAAATCGAAGAAAATCTACAAACAATTAGAGCTCCATTCAAACTCAATGCATCACCTTATCTCTTAATTAAATTTTAGGTGGCAAATGGCACAGGAAATGTTCTTTAGCCTCAAAGAACAAGCAAGCATGATGAGATGGCGCTTAGGAGTAATAAAATCTTAGGATGCATTAGGAAAGAACACGCACTTCATTGCCGCACTTATCAGGCTCTTACTTATGAGAATAGGATAATAACTCCTATATAAGGAGCCACACTGTATTGAGTTTGAATTATCAAAACAAGTAGTTTTCTCTATGCTCATCTCCTTTTAAATATCAGCACTGGAGGATAACATCTGAATCTAGGTCAATACTAGTCATGCAATCTTTTGTGGCAAGTTTAAGAAGCAGTTCATCATAGTCTCAAAATTTGTTTGAGTCTAATCACCAAATCGGCAAACTGACATACTAGGAGTTTCATCTCGAAAACATAGTGATCCACAGAGCAAACTGTTCCCTGGTGCACGCGCCCACATTTGGCATCTCTGTCCCTATCACTAACTGGAGCGTAACTTCACACACCACATGTACAGAGGTCATCATTGTGTATGTCATGCAGACAATGTCCGCATTCTCTGTCCAAATCACTAGAACATGAATTTGGATTGACCCTTAGCATGTTGAATTGCTTCTTCTCCTATCAAAATTCTATACTGCCTCCATATGGTTGTATACGTTGACAACAGTGTCATTACTAGAGATGATGGAAAAAGGGATTAAGACACTGAATCAGCATCTTTCAGTCACTTCTAGATGAAAGAGTTGCGATTGCGATGACACCTAAACTAATCAGGACAAAACGAATCCATAAAAAATCATACCAATCAATCAATCAATTGGTTCTACATAAGAATATTCTTTCTACTTAAATTTGAATACTTAGTTAATAATTTATATCACCAACTTTAGCAATCACAAGATTGACAGCATAATGCTTCCCGTTTCCAATAAACAAAAGCACAACCAAGAACAACTCTATTTTCATAAAGAGCACAAGGTTAAGTGAAAACAAATCAATCAAAAAAACAAAAAGAAAAATTCATACATAAGTATTTAACTGACGAACAAAGCTGGAGAAATTATTGTGCTTGAAATACTTGGGCAGTAAGTCCTTGGCGAACTCAGGGGGATCCCAAACCACAAAGCTATTGTTAGTGGGACCCCACGAAACAATCTTGTCAGTACTCGGGTCATCTACCATATCGTACGTCTTCACCAGAAAAGGCGGCGGAGCATTTGCACTTGGCATCGGAGCCGGTGACGGAGAATCACCGCCTCCGGCATCCCCAGAAGTGGACCCCATGGCTAAGAGAGAAAGTTTTCAATTGCTGAACACAACACTAATCATATATGAACGTATAGGGTTTTAGGGAATAGAAAGGAAAAAAAAAACTAACTTAGAGAGATAGAGAGAGAAAGTAGTTTGTACGGCGGCGATTATAATGGACGGAAAAGGGGAAGAAATACGATGAATTTGTAAGGGAGAAGATAGTGAAATGGCTTATTGGGCAAATTTTTTATATTTGGAATGACTTGTTGGCCAATTCTTATATGCCTCTCATGTGTGGCAGACTGTAGGCGTATGTGCAAATAGTCGCAATTATTTGGATCTCAAGGGTATGTTTAGAAAACCACCTGTTAATTAGAATTAATGTAATTTATTTATACTATTTTAAAAGTGAAAAGATTTTAACTTAAAAGTTAATTTACTTTTTACCCTTCTTAAAATATAATTACCTCCTTATTTAACATTTTTATATAAAAGAAAAAAATCCATAACACACGCTTAATCCAAATAAAGGTGTTCTTTCCTTAAGGATATGAAGGGATGTGCTCCTTCATAAAAGTTTATCTCTAAGTTAAACATTCGAATCCAAATTATGAAATTATACCTCCGGCTATTCAATGAAAACTTCCTCATCAAACCAATTTACTTCTTTTTTCTTTGATTATCAGTTTTTTGCTTCTTTGTTGAGTGTCTGCATTTTGTTCATTTCCTATAAAGAAGGTGCCACTGTGCAACTTTATTTTTGGCACAAAGATAAATTTGCAAGAAGGTGGAATTATACCATGTTTGGTAATATATTTGCAAGAAAAAGGAAAATTCTTGGTAGACTTGCGGGTTTACGATCTTCACTTCACTACCCTACAAGTATCTTATTACAAAATCTTGAAACACAACTAAAGTTGGAATATAGTCAAATTCTTCGGTCGGAACAGAAGTTTTGGCAATTAAAATCAAGAATTAGCTAGCTAAAGAAGGTGATGCCAATACCAGGTTTTATTATCTTTCCACTATCAATAGACGTAGAAGAAATAAAATCACTGCTTTACAAGATAATGGAAAAAATTGGATAGACAATACGACTGCTATTAATAATTTAATTTTAGCTTACTATACCAATTTGTTCCAGACGTGTTTGATTGCCAATATTCCACGAATGAACTTCTTAGAATGATCTTGCCTCATCAACAACAAAAAATATTAGATGCTCTAAATAGTTTTAAATCTTATAAAGCATCTGCTTCAGCTGGATTAACACTTTCTTTTACAAGAAATACTGGACAGAGGTGGGTCCAAAAGTAATAAGTTTCTGTAAAAATATTTTCTTGACTAATACTATCCCTACTGAGCTTGATAAGACATTAATTTGTCTCATTTAAAAAGTAAAACACCCTACTAGAATTTATCAATTTCGGCTTATCACCCTTTGTAATACTATCTATAAAGCAATTACGAAGTCATAGTTAGTAGGTTGAAGCCAATCATAAGCAAGATTATAGGACCTACCCAAACAAGCTTTCGACAAGGTAAACGAGCTTCTGATAATGCTATTATCATAAAAGAAGCTTTAAATTACGTTGCTAGAATGAAAGGGAAAACACCTGCTTTGTTATTAAAAACCGATTTAGAAAAAGCGTTTGATAGATTAGAGTGGTCTTTCATACGAAATGCTTTAATATAGTTCAACATCCCACAACAGCTGATTTCTTTAATAATGTCCTGTGTTACAACTACTTCTGTCTCAATTTTAATAAATGGAACTAGTACACCTTATTTTCAACCAACAAGAGGAATACGTCAGGGGGATCCGTTATCCCCTTATCTGTTTATTATGTGTATGGAATTATTATCCAGGAATATAGCACAATCACTAGACTATCTACACTGACAGCCAATCAGAATCTCTTACAAGGGACATTTGTTACCTTTTCTTCGCAGACGATATAATCTTGTTCACTAAATTCACTAAGAAAAGTTGTCATGCTATAATTGATATTATTAATCACTTTTCCGAAGTTTCAGGGAAGAAAATTAATTTTCAAAAATCTATACTATTTTTCTCCAAGAATTGTAGTGTTAGGGACAAGACCTTTGCTACACAATCCTTTAGTATGAAAGAAGTAATCCCGTTTGGGAAATACTTGGAATTTTCAATTTTTCAAAAAAGGCCCAAAAAAGAGGATTCCAATTTCTGATTGACAATTTTAAAAATAAGCTACCAGGCTATCTAAATTTTTAACACTAGCAGGTAGAGCAACATTAATAAAATCTACACTAAACCAACTCCCAAAGCACATAATGCATTATATACATATTCCTTCTACTATCCTTTATAAGTTGGACCAATATCAGCATAACTTTCTTTGGGGATCAAATCCAGAAAAAAAGAAATTGCATCTTGTTAAATGGAACAATGTTACTAAGCCTAAAAGTATGGGTGAACTTGGTATTCAACAGCTAAGAAACAAAAACAATACACTACTCGCAAGCTTAGCCTGGCGATTATATAACTCACATAATGCTATGTGGGCTAACTTGCTATTATCAAAATACCTTAACACTACTAATTGTAGGAAATATTCCTACATTTGATCCAATATCATTTATGGCTGGCAGCTATGCCAATTAGGTATACAATGAGATAATGAAACGGTTATAATCTTTGGGAGGACCCTTGGTTCGCACCAGGCAAAACCCTTAGAACTAGTATTTATGGACCTCTGCCTTTACATCTTAATAATACTACCTTTTCTTCGTTTTGGGTACATGAATAATGTGACTGGACAAAAATACCTTTTGAACTCCTACTTGAAATTACAAACAAAATCCTCTCTATTTACATAGCTAAATTCGAAAATAATTTAGATAAACTGCAATGGGATTAACTCCTAATGGCAAATTTACCACAAAATCAATGTATAATAAACTGGAAGCACCTGGAGAAAATCCTTTGATAGGCAATAACTACAACGACTGGATTTGGAAATGAGTTTTCCAGCCAAAGATTAAAGGGTTCATCCGTTCATATGGTTAGCTACCAAGAATAAATTACCTACCTTGAGTTATCTAAAGCAATGTCACATCATCCATGATTCTACATACCATTATTGTCATGATATGGATGAAAACATGAAGCATATCTTCCTTGAATGCATAGCTGCTAAGAGCGACTGGCAAGAAAGGAACACTCCACTTCATTACATATTTGTCGCAGGAAGCACATAACCCTAATTGGATTAAAAAGCTAATACACTTCAACACCTTTAATATTCTTTATAAGATCATTCCTACAACTTGCATGGCATTAAGCTTATGGATTATTTGGCTAGCTAGAAATAACAACTGCTATAAAAATATAAAATATACTGCCTCTATGAAACTTACTACTCAGCATGCTGTTGAATTTTCCTACCTAATTGCCAACAATCATAATGTTAAGAGGAAAAGTAAACATGATCACATTTGGCATCCTCCAAACTGTGAGTTTTATAAGTTAAATACTGATGGTGCTCACAACTCTCAACAATCAGTATTGGTGGTGTTATTAGAAATGCCCAGGCTGATGGATAGTAGGCTTTGCAGCTAAGATAACAACAGACTCACCGGCGAAAGCTGAACCACATGCTCTAATGCAAGGACTACAACTAGCTTTTGACTGACAACTGCTTCCACTAGAAGTAGAAGTGGACTTACTTGAAACTCTAAGGCTTATCAATTCTGACAATTCACAGCAAACTAACAGTTTAATTTCAGACATGTAGGTACATCCTGGACAGGTTGGCTAAACCAGCTATAATGCATGCGTACAGAGAGAAAAATAGTGTGGTGGGCATGCTAGCTAAGGAGGGCTCATTTTGGAATACTGTAGAAACATTATGTGTTTTTGAAGAATGTCTGGCGTTTGTAAAACTATCTTTTGATAGGGACAAGAGTGCAATGCAAGAAATGGTTTTGGGCAGCAACAGGATGCACTCTAGGACCTCTACCTACTTTAATATTGTACTTAAGTGTGGAACTAGTATTACTAACTCTACGGCTTGTTAGAACATATCTGTAATAGTACCTACTGAAGGTGCAGCTCTATGTAAAGAAGATAGGCTCTTTATTCTTTTATAAAATCTTTTCTTAAAGTTAAGTTAATCCGAAAATGGAAAATTGCGTATAGTATATAAGAAAGGTATCCGCTCTGGCTTTTTAGGAAGAATACTGTTTGCAAGATCCGGTCTTAGTGAGAGAGTTGGGATTGAGCTTTCACTAATACTAATAGAAGAACTTTTAGTAAAGGGAGGAAAGAGCTAGGTCTCGTGGGATTGTATATTAACTTAGTCTCCGACGAAGAAGGTACAGGCATGCTTCGACTTAGCCCTATGATCCGCTAATTCTTGAACAAAAATCCATTTTTTGATTTATTTCATCTATTCCATGACCGGAACAGGGGAGGATACACGTTACACTACGATTTTGAATCAGAAGAGAGATTTCAAGAAATGGCAGATCTATCCGGAATGAAGAAATCGAATATGAAAGAAAAGACAAAGAAATGAGAGAATATCGGATTCTATTTCTTTGGATCTGAGCTGAATCTTGTCTATTTCAAACCCCCCTAGATTCAGATTCGACTTTTGAGCCTTTCAACAATTAACCAATTGAACCTTTCGAATATGTATTACGTATTCAAATTGGGTTGAACGACAGGAGAAAAAAAAAGAGGAGATAGAATCCAATTCTTTTAGATACTTTATCTAAGAAACTCTACCCATCTAGAACATAGATGGGGTATATCTCGCCAAACTAGATAAAGCTATTATTCTAATATAGACTCTAAAAGAATATGTATGTTGATTCATATCAATTAATTAGAAATTAATTCGAGGGAAGAGAGACCCATACAAATTAATCATGTGCCAGGAACCAGATTTGAATTGGTGACACAAAAGATTTTCAGTCCTCTGCTCTACCAACTGAGCTATCCCAGCTATTCCCAATGTAGTATCCTCATTTTATTAGAGAACTGGGGTCTATGTCAATTACAAGGGCAAAAGTAGATTAAAATTTTTATCAAAGCCGGGGAATTTCTTCGATCTTCAAAAAGATGACTTTGTAAGTTTCAGTATGAGTAATGATATTGATAGGGAATCATTCAACTAGAGATTCCTTTCTCAAAGATGTTCATTTCTATGTGTATCATATATATCACAAGACTTGTGATAAGAGAAAGCCATAAAACTTGACTTTACTAAACAAGCGAGAAAGGCCCTTTCTATCTAGAAATAGAAAGTGCTTCGAAAGGCGCCGGCTACCTTCTTACTGATAGCACAGCTAGGTGCTAGCACTCAATTAGTAGCGCTGGCACGTCACTCGGCTCCTCGGCTCACTTCGGTTGCAAAGACTCCTTGTTCCGTAAATCGGTCGCTGGTAGATCTGATCGGATCCCAGATCACTCATTCTTCCATTGGGGACAGGTGCACGAACGACAACTCCAAACGTCACACATCCGCCGCCTACCTACCGTTTAGGTGGCACCAGCGAGATCCAGCTAAGGTAAGGAACTTCGTGTCGCGGCTGCTCCACTCCGCTGCGCTGCGGTCTTATATAGCCGTCTACGCAGACCTTTAGAATGCAAATCCATACAAGGAATCCATCCATGAACTCTTACTAGTTCACATTTATGAATGCTCAGATTATACCTCAGCAATAGCAAACAATCTCTAACTAAGCAGTTTAAGTGGTCCGCTGTCTAACATCTTTCGTATCTTGTTCTTTTTTGAACATGAAAAAATAAAGAAGCCATTGCAATTGCCGGAAAGACTAGGCCTACTAACGGCACAAAAATAGATGGAAGGTTCAAATTTGTCATAGAAGGGGTACCTCGATTTACTATTTGTATCTGTTATTATTTTATTATACAAATAAAGATATCTTGTAATAATTATAATTAAATTAAGAATTTGAATTCTAATTACTAATTAGAAATTAGATAATATTTATTATTAATAGAATTTGAAGAATTTGAAATTCTTAGGATGCAACTAATGCATCAAACTTTTGTACGCATTTCCTAAATATATGAATTATCTTTTGTATAAATTTTTTTTTTTTTTTTGAAGTTTCAAATATATAGATTTACCACCTTCTCTTTTATATATATATGCTTGCGCTAAGATATTGCTTTGGATCAACTTTAGTAACATTCACCTATTTTTATAGTGATTGCGATTATATTTTTGCCTGATACATTTTTTCCTTGAGGTTTATCATAATCTAACTTGTGTTTTGATATCTATCAAAATGTCTGAACAACGACATCTTTAATATAATTTAGGTTTCTAATTATTAAAAGAAAATGCTAATGCATATGGAAAGATATAAGCTAACAGTCTGTAATTTGATAATGCTGATTATATTGCGGTGTTTGAGAATATATCGTATTGATCAAATTAGTTACCAATGATTAAAAATAAGTAACTCTTCTAATAACTTTGTACGGAGAATATATGAGAAATACGAACTTACAAATAAAAATGTCGTGAGAGTCGGATTATTATATATTTTGCTAATCTTGTCGACAGTATTTGATCCTTGAGATAACTTCTACTACGTATGGCTGGATGGTTAAGAGCGTCTTTTTTTTTTTTTCATGTTTCAGAATATTTAAGAAAAATACATTATTGTTTTCTAAGTGATTTTTGTCCTGAATATACACAAAACAGAAGTATTCGTATAATTTTTATGTCTCAGTTTTTTAACAATTGATAAGTTTTTTTTCGTGTGAAGGAAACTATTTGAAAGGAGAACAGATTTAGTTTACCTTGGTGTACACTCATACATACATGATACCACACATTCATTACAATATATTTTTGAGTGAGTGATTTCCCTCACAACATTTTTTTAAATATTGAGAATATTATATTTTTCCGAAGATGAATGTGAATTTATGATGTATGAGTAGATGAATCAATATAATTTATCTTGATTATGAGAATAGTTTAATTCCAACTTCTTGTGCTAGTACATTATGTATGTATTGAACGGATGAAGTAGAGATGAGTAATTTATACTGACTTTATAAAATAATTTCTCTAGTCCACTTAATGAACTTATACTCCTAATCCTGATATAATTATTATTAGCTAAATATGTTACTTGTTGTTTTGATTTATTAAAAGGCGAGATTCTTTCGCGAGTCAATAAGCTTGGTAAATTGGATAACAATGATATACATCGGTGAAGTAATAATTAGTTGACGGAATCCATGTCTCGATTTTGAGATTGATAATACTCCTTTATGAAAGCTTATCAGTTTCAAGTGTAAACCCGCCAGGTGGATTTTGTATCCGACACATGAAATAAGTTAAGTGTAAGTCTAAAGGAAGTAATCAATAAATTAAATAGTCAGTAATTTAATTTTATTGATTAGTATCTGAATCTTAACATGTGGAGTTAAATAAGGTTTTATGGAAGAATTTCAAAATTGAACTAAGGAGTGCAATTACGAATTTTTAGTGGAATAATTCGTAATTTATTATGATGAAAATTAATTTCAGAATTTCGAAATTAATATCATAATAGGAAGCCTTGTTAATTAAATTATGTGGTCCCTACTGTGCCTAAATAATAGAACATAGTGGAAACTGTTACGTAGTGGGAAAGAAAACGTGGAAACCGTCTCTTAGTAGGAGAAGGAAACCTAATAGGTTTTGAAAACGGTTTTGACATAAAAAATACATTTATATATATATATATATATATATATATATATATATATATATATAGGGGCTGGATGTTTTACACACAATTCTTACTGCGGTTTCTACTAGAATTTTGCCCACCCAAAATTCTATATTTTCGATTATTGTTTGGGGTAGCACAGTAGAAGACTGTAAAAATCTGCTGGTGCATTTTCAACTAAGGAACCGGAGAACGATATAGATTTGTTGTGTTTACTCTTGAAGAGGTAATCCTAAAATCTCCATGCGTGCTAGTTGTTTAGATTACATGTGAATAAGTTTCTATTATTGCTTCCGCTATGATATATATTCCATCAATTGGTATCAGAGCCTACTCACGTCTAATTAAATAATTAGGATAAACCATAAGGATTAATATCATGTTCTATATGCAAAACGGAACTTGACGATGCAGAATGGGTAAAAAGCCGCTACGAGCAACTAGCTCTAGTAGATGGGAAGAGAATGAATGCAGTTTGCCATGGTCAATTGTATCAGAACAGAATGGCTTGAGCCTTCAACAAAAGAGTCAAGCCGAGGAAGTCTACACTAGGGCAGCTGGTGCTGAAGAAAATATTCCCACATCAAGCTGAAGCCAAGGGAAAATTCTCTCCAATTGGCAAGGTCCGTACATAGTTCACCGGTTTCTAACACAAGGAGCCCTTATCCTTGCAGAACAGGACGGAGAAGTCTGGCAAAAACCAATCAATTCTGATGCAGTGAAGCGATACTATGTGTAACTATTTATGATTTTCTATATGATGTGATTTGAACTGCGTCTGACCTGCTTCCCCATTAAGAGGGGATACATAAACAACCTTATGAGTTCAGTCATAAATTCAATAAAAGTTTCATTTCCCTGATATTGGAAACTGGGAAGTTAATTTTTAGCCAGTCATCGTGCGCAGACATCGGAAGCACCATACCCGTAAACTAGGGAATAATTTTGAGGAGGACCCTCAAAATTCCAGAGAGAGAGGTTGCAATGTATTGCACCGCGTCGCAGCCGTCAGTTCATCAAAAAGAACACCATTTTATATTATGTAGTTACATCATATTATTTACAAAATCATGCATGTCTACTATCAAAATTGTTTTGTTTAGCGACGCTACCCCAATGAAAGCAGGAACCGAATAAGATAAGCGGTGTCCACGGGAGGACGAACTAACCTTCCCCCTTTGCAAAATTCATGATTTTTCTTTGAATGCACTGATCCCAAGACATTAAATCATCAGATATGATTGCATATTCATAATGTTTCAGGAATACAAATTTTAGAATCACCGCTTATTACAAGTGCTATCCGCACATGACATCCCCATAAGCCATAACAACGCAATCAACTATCATGTATTATCTATCAGCTAAGAGCTTTCGTTACTACTCACCTTTATCTGTTGGATTGCATAGGGCTACTTTTCTGCCTTCTGAGGTTAAGCTCTACCTCTTTCTGCGCTACTTTTCTCCCTTCCAAGGTTAAGCTCTACCTCCATTTCTATTTTCTGCATTGTATAAGGATACTATTCTTTCTTCCGAGACTAAGCATTGTCTCCATCTGCATTTCCTGCATTACATAAGGCTACTTTTCTGCCTTTCGGGGTTAAGCTCTACCTCAATCTGCATCTCTCTGCATTGCATAAGGCTACTTTTCTGCCTTTTGAGACTAAGCATTATCTCCATCTGCATTTCTCTGCATTGTATAAGGCTACATTTCTGCCTTCCGAGGTTAAGCTCTACCTCCATATGCAATTTCTACATTGCTTAAGGATACTATTCTACCTTCCGAGACTAAGCATTGTGTCCATATGCATTTTTTGCATTGCATAAGGCTACATTCCTGCCTTCCGAGGTTAAGCTTTACCTCCATATGCATTTCCTGCATTGCATAAGGCTACTTTTCTGCCTTCCGAGACTAAGCATTGTCTCCATCTGCATTGCATAAGGCTACCTTTCTCTCTTTCGAGACTAAGCTCTGTCTCCATTTCACATTGGCTTAAATATCACCACCTTTACTTAAATCTTGCATGGGTGAAACCGATTGAAATATGGCTACCTTTTATTTTCGTCTTGCATCGACTAAAATATCGCCACCTTTTATTACATCTTGCATCATTGAAAGATTTCCACCTTCTGCATTTCATAGGCTGAAAGATCGCCAAATTATCCAAAGGCATCATTGTTCGAAGGCACCATTTTCATAGCCCTAAAATGCCATGCCATGGCCCGTGGACCCCATTTTATCTCCTGCATACCATTATTCAAAGGCATCATAGTTCGGAGGCATCATTCTCATAGCCCGAGAGAATCATTTCATAGCCTGCGAATCCTTTATCATACGCTTCATGGCCCAGGACGTCATCCTAACCGTCCAAGGACACATTCATGGTCCAACGAGAACTTGCATCACGTTTAAATTTATGCACAATATATGTTTATATTGCTCATTCACAGGTACAACGTCTTGCAACTGCCGCCTCATTAGGAGCGATCCCGCACTGGTTCGCGCAGCCTATCAGACTTCAACTACCTTTCTCATCACACCCGTCTTTTGAAATCTCCATCGGCACGTTCCGCCGACGGATTCCCAAACTACATATGGCCTGATTCATGTAAGACCAGAGATATATAGGTAGCTCAAGAACCAGAGCTTGGTCAAAATTCTTCAAATTGTTTCTTTCGGTTAAAATTGACCATCATATCTTTACCGATAACCCTTTTATCCTTCTCGGGTAAAGAGTGGCAGTATTGATACCTTGTTTTCCCCATGTATTTTTATATACTCAAACTAGTATCAAAATAGTATGTACATGCATGTATAAGCACGCCAAAGAATTTTGGTATTTTTTCCTTATTTTTAAAGATTTTAAAATTAATTTATTGTCCATTTTAGTAGTACAAAATCAATAATTTCCCAAAAAATTATCCTTTTTGTGATTAACCTATTATATTCTTATATTTATACCAAGATATAATTACAGTAATTTTTGAATATTTTTACACATTTACTTTGTATTTTAAAGCTAAATTGCATATAATTGCAATTATAACTTATTTTACGATAAGCAGCATTTTATAATTGTAAAATCATTTCCACTATTTTTTGATTAATATTTATACGTTATTAATTAGTTCAGTACCTTTAATTTATTTTTAATCTTTTTAATTATTTTATAAAAAAATAAAAGAGGAAAATTGGCTATTTAATAACCATCCCTTTATTATTTAAATCTTAGCCAATTTAGACACACACCATCAGATTTAATTGACCCAATACCCAAGTAAAAATGCACCAACCTAATCTATAATATATCCTGGCCCAACCCTAATTTAATCTAAGCCATTGATCAAATAAGATCAACGGCCGAGATCCTTGCCTTAATTATATTTCTAACTGCCCCCTAACCCCTTATTCTTCATCGTCTATCATCTCTCTCTCTCTCTATCTCTAGTCTCTTCTAGAGACTTCTGTCTCTTCCCCTTCTCCGACGAGTCCCTTTATCTTCTCTGGCGACTTTCTCCATCTGAGACCATGGATTCCTTACGTCTGCCAGTAAATGTCATCCCTAAGGTCCTCGAAGGGTGAGGACCTGTCTACTCACACCCATGGTGTTCCCGTTTGTTTCAGGCCTCCGAAGTTTGGTTTCGAGTGAGGCCTGTGACCTTTGAGGTTCAAGACAGTAACGTTTGAGGTTCTTCTGATCTTGTATGAGGTTTCTTTGAAACCCTAATGTTTGAAACCTTCGATTCTTTCAGATTTACAGTAGATCTGCACATATTACGAGTTATTATGATGTTTCCTTTAAAAAACTTTCTATTTTTCTGAAAAGACCTTCACTTTTAATTTGGGTTCCGAAACCCGTTCTGAAAATGGTTTTCTTTATCGATTTTTAACACTATCTCATGATTTTCTCATATTTACCATTGTTGAATTCTTTCTCTTTGCAATTAGGTTAGTATATGTGTTCGATTATCATGAATGGCTTTCTAGTGACTCAACTATGTTTTCCCATTAGGGTTTATGGCTCTTCGTTTCCTTTGCATGTATGATGTCTTCTATGTTGATTCGTACTAGTATGTGTGTGAAACCCTAATTTTCAGACTTAAAACCATAAAAGCTACTTTTTTTCCCTGTGTGCTTGCATATGCATTCATGTTTCACTAATCTTTACCCTATGCTGTTTGTGTTTGGGTTCCTCTTGTATCCCTGACTCACATGACTCCTAATGTTATATACTAGATTTTCTGATTTTCGTCTAATGTGTGTTTATTCCCTTTAAATCAGTACTAGTTTGTCATTTCAAATCCTTGAATGATTGTGACTAGTACTTTATTGATTTTGTGTATTTTCCTTTAACCATGATTCTTGCCTTAGACCCATTACTGATTTTATGTATTTTCCTTTAGCTTTGATGCTTGACTTACTCTTTACTAATTTTGTGAATTTCCTTACTTGTTGACATCTCCCTTAACTGATAACTGATTCCCTGCGATACTAGGGAATCTCTTACTGATTTTCAAAATGATACTCTGCCTTATTTTATATGCAAGCATGTCTCCAATTGACTCTTACTTTCCTTAATTCATATGTTTTGCACCTGTTCCTAATCACATGCGTTATTCTTTACTACTCTATGTCTGATTGAAATTAGTCTTTCAATTAGTTCTCTTTCCTTATTTGTCACCCTGGTAGCCGTTTGAACCAGCACTCCCCAATTAAATGGGAGTACTTACGTTGATTGAGATTCTGATTGTATTTACTTCTATAATTACACTACATTTTACTTCTTACAATATTTTCTACTCGTTTGTAGAACTATAAATACACCACTCTTTCATTAACAAAAGAACATCAGTGAAAAGCTCTCAATTCCACATTTTCTTGTGCTTCTTATCTCTTTCTCCTTTTGCTCTATTGCTGTTCTCTGCTCTTGCATATTATTAGCCGACTGTAAGCTAAGGCTAATACTGTGTTATCACTTTGTCTTTTGCATCCTGCTCTTGCTATTTACTGGTATGTCCTAGTTTCGATTCCAAGCTCCAACAAAACTATAATTCTCTGTTTGTTTCAGTTCTTATTATTTCTAGTTTGCTTCTATTTGTGGTTCTCTTGCAAAATTTGTAATTAAAACGTATTACTAGCATGTTGTTATATTTTCCCTTCCATTTTGATCTAGTATACCCCTTTATGTGTGTTTCTAAGCATGGCTTTCATACTCATCCCAAATCCCCATCGCCACTCTATATGGTTTTTCTTCACATCTGTTTTTCTATGACTATGCCATTAATGGATATTTCTGAACATGCTTGAGCTAGTCCTACACCTTTGTTGGATTACATGTTTTGGCCTATGTGTCCCTAACCCCCACTATCCGAGTGTGTGTTTGTTAGACCAGCATTTGTTCTGTGGTCTTTGGATGTGTATGAATCTATCTTTGGCGGTGGTTGTTGTTTATTACTCTATTCTTCTTTTCAACAAACTGTTTCGCTAAACAGACTCTTTGTTTTACAAAATATTTTTCGTGAAATTCCTTTCAACCCTATTTCTATCAAAAGATTTTCGAATGTCTTGCACTGCACTTTATTCCTAGATACTTAAGTTCCACCCACTCAGTGTGAGCACTGCTTTGGGGACCTCCTGAGTACCCTCTAAACTCTTGACACACTGAGGCTAGTATTTCAACACTGCACATGTTTAACTCCTGGTTACAAGTCTGGGCGTGAGCATGGCCTAGGGGCCCTCGAGATCCTTTGGGGACTTTGGCACACCCAAGTTATGAAAGACTATTTTTTGCAGTACGGTTTGGAGGATTTGGGCCTATTGAAGGCTCTCTATAGAATAACTTCTTATTTTGATGTAATTCAGATACTACTGGTTTGTAATAATTTGTAAATGAATGATTGAGGACTGAATAGTGAATATGGGGAGGGGTATACATGTTTATTTCTATGGGTAGAAAGCATATTGATAGGTTTTTACTTACCTATTTGGGGGCAATAAATAACCTGCTTAGGACTTGCACTCCATATGTTAGAAATCAAGTTTTAGGTCTTTTATTTTAAGCATGTCATATCACTCACTTCGTAATCTTAATTATTAACAAGAAGCCAAAAAACTGTTATTACTGTATTGGCATAGTAGAAATCATGTTTTAGGGAACTCCTGCGTGTGTTAGACATCCTGTTGCTTAGAGTGTTACACTTATTTGGATTGCAATTGTCAAAACACCAATTACCATGTTTAATCTAATAATAAAAGTCGTGTGCGTATCCATTTTAAAATAAGAGTCAAATATGCATGTCCACTCGTTAAGATGATTAGACAACATATATGACGCCTAGGCAAACTTTAGGCCTAATAGGAATTGATTAATCATGTGGTTACCAGTTTAAGACTAAGTAGCCCCTTTTAATTTTAGACTCTGCCGCTCCCATTCTTATTTTTGATTCTTTGAACTTCACTCTATTTTATACTAAATTCTCGCCCTACTTTGAAGTGATCTCGAAATTGTGTATCCATGTTTTCTACTGGGTTACCCTTTTCGGCCAAAAATCGTGCTATATTTAAAAAAATATTTATTCTACATCTAGTCAAGTTAATGTATCTCAATGCCTTTACTCTATTTTCAAAAAGTTTTTTAGCTATTTTATCTATATTTTCACTAACTCCAAAACTGCCGTGTACTTCTAAATCCAATTGTTCCTAGTCATATTTCTGAACCGAGCATTTTCCGAATCACTTAGTCTTAATTAAACTTCTGCTTCCATTGAAATTTAGTGTTTAGTTCAACATTCCAGCTTCTAAAACTCTTGTCTTTGAGACCTCAAATATATTTGAGACATGCTAATTATGTGCTCACTTATGGAGGGATCTATGAGACTCTACGTGCCCTTCGTATATTCCCCTTTAGTGTAGTCCTATTCATTATGTATGTCGCTTAGCATTGTTTTCTTTATCCTTAGCGGTTCAGCCTAGTCCTTGCCACGTAGGAATAGTGGTCCTAAATGCCCTTAGGACTTATAGAACGGGATGGGTACACGCAATAAGTATTCGAGACCAACTCACGCATTTAATAACCTTTAAGGGGTGAGAAGGGTAGAATATGGAGATGATGACCAATGCAGTAATATCTCACGTTGCCCTTTTTTCCTGAGGGGCAATTACTGAATATCACTTTGATGATTCATATTGATTATAAACCTAGGACCCCTCTCCCTTTGTTTTTTTTGTATAACTATTCAAATTTTTCGTAAACCTCTTACCTTCAAAGCTCGCTTTTGCTTATTTGCAATGTTACATACTAGAATCTTTGATTGTCTACTGTATCATGTGAAGTATCAATATAACATGGCCATGAACCACACTAGTAGATCTTAAGAGGTGCCTAACACCTTCCCCTCGAGATGATTTTTAGCCCTTACCGAAACTCTGGTTTTCCAACTCAAAACTTCTTTTGTGTCCTAATGCACTTTACTCATTAGGTGGTGACTCTTAAAAATTTCAAAACAAACCCAAATACCGAAAGGGAAAAGTGTTTTCCTCACAAATGTTAAAAATTTGATTTTGTCTTTAAGGAATAAAAAGAGGGCATCGACACCAAGTCACAATCCCCAATAGTGCACGACCCCACGCTCGTCATCGGGCATGTGTAACATCAATATAGCACTACGATGTGCAATCCAGGGTTTCAAACCCTCAGAGCATCACTTACAATCATTACTCACTTCGATTCAGCTAAATCTCTAGCTTGCGATGGCTTTGCCCCTCAAATCGGCCTCCGCGCACGTCGAATCTATCCAAAATCATAACGAGAACATAAAAAAATGTTAAGGGACAAAGCCAAGAAAAAACAATCAAAAAAGGGCACAAATCCCGAAATTGCCAAAACTCGAGCCCCGGGCCCACTTCTTGAAACTTAGAAACTTTTACATCAACCGGTTCCTTATCTCCCCACGAGTTCATGCATATTAGAAACATCAGAATCGGATTCCAAATGACCCCTCAAATCCTCATTTAAAGCCCTCTTAAACTCAATCCCTAAGCCCCCATTTAGTTCTTTAATTCCTTTAATTTCAGTCTTAATCCATGAAATATTACCATAGAACTGTGTTTTAGGTCCAAAATCCTTACCTTAACGAAGTCCCTTCGATTTCTCTCTTCAAAATCGTCAATGCAATTCCGAGTTTAAAAATGGTTAAGCCCTTCAAAAAACATGAGGGAATAAATATATACACTCTGCCCAGGCCTTTCTGCATCTGCAGCACTTCAACCGCATTTGCGGTACCACATTTGTGGTCTTACTCATCTGCTTATGAGGAAATTCATTAATCCAGCCTAAACTATATTCATGGCCGCAATTCTGCATCTGGGACATCGCAGATGCGGTCTCCTAACTGTTTCTACGGTCTCAGCAAAACTGACCAACTTTTGTTTTTCCGGCAAATTCTCTTGCACATGCAGAACAGCACATGCGGTCTCCAAACTGCAGGTGCGGAAACACCAGAAGCAACAACTTTTTGCAATTTCACAAGTCTCAAATCTTCCCGTCAACCATCCAAAATCACCTCGAGGCCCCCAGACCTTAACTAAAAGCTCAAACATGTCCAAATACCTTATTCAAACTTGTGGTAATCATCAAAACACCTCAAACAACATCAAATCACCCAAAACACATCGGATTCAAGCCTATTTTTTTAAAAATCAACCGAAATACGCTTCTGATTAAAAACCCAACCAAACCACGTCTGAATGATTTGGGATTTTACACACACATCCCAAAACAACAAAGCTACTGCAACTCTCAGAAATTTCATTCCGACATCTATCTCAAAATCTCACATATCAACCGAAAAACGCTAAAATCTCAAATTTTCCAATTCAAGCCTAAACCTTCCCCGGACTTCCAAAATGCATTCCGATCACGTTCCTAATTCAAAAATAACCCAACCAAGCTTGCCAAATAATAAAAATTTTAATCCAAGATCATATTCAAATAAGTCAAATATTAGTCAAGCCTTTCTAATTTTTAGCGCTAAACTGAGAGATGTTCTTCCAAATTTATTCCGATTTCTCTAGAAACCAAAACCAATGATTTACATAAGTCATAATTCACCACACAGGTCAAGTCATGCCTGAGACATGCCGATCAAAGTGCAAAAGTTCTAAACGATCGTTCTAATCGTTACATCCTTCCCCACTTAAACATATGTTTGTCCCCGAACGTGCCCAGAGTTGTTCTAATAGCTAATCAATCACTGTATAACCTTACCATGCATATACCCGGGGGTGACCCCACATCACCTTATCTCATATAGGTCCGATAACACATTGTAATTGAAATTTCGCAACCAAATCTAGCCAATAAACCATAGAACCACATTTCCACTTCTAAAATCATCAATACGAACAGAATCTCACATTTATACTGTGAATAAGCCCGAACAAGCTGTAACAAACCATATCTGTTATCTCAGGTGCACTCACATGATATACCACATAACTCAAACACTTGTAGTGATAACTTCTAATTACAGTAGCTGCCCACAACAACCGAATGCCGGTAGAAAACCTCTTATCAACTAAAGTCTCATTCCAAAACTTTCATACACTGACATGATAAATGAAACACGCAATAAGCCATAACTATTCTTTAAGTCAACTATTCCTGAAGCCACTTCCTCTTTGGCAAAGGCATAGTAAATTTTTGAGCCGAACCTCGATATTATCCTTCCCACATACCGAAATCAAATTCGTTTTGTATACACAGAGGAACCTATCAATCTCATCTAATCATATACAAATACGCTGGTGACATGACACATCAATATAGGCCTAAGCTAGAACTTGTAGAATATGCGCACTAATAAGAAACTATCCAAACATACTCAGATCATGAAAATGACTCAAATGAAAGAGTTGTGCCTCAAGCTCACCAGTACCGCCACAACACAAGGCTGAGAACCCGTCTCACATCATAGAAATAAAACACATGAATCTAACCGCAAGGTCATATCTCCATATAGATTCACTGCAAATGCGCGATCCTATCAGAACACTGCTCCATATGAAAACACCTCAAGTCACTATGCTAGAAATCGACAACCACACATAGTTTGATGTTTGGAACCAAAGAAAATCATCACACCCATGGTGAAGCAAATAACATACACCAACCCGGATGGACATAACCGGTAGACTATTCATCGAGCAACACCCAATCACTCTTTCTGCAAATCATAACACCTCGCAACATAGAAAGGTAACTCGTAGATCTCCCTAAATAACTAATAAGCTCAATAGCAATCGAATCAACACATCCCTCAACAATACAAATTCGGGTCCAACCAAACCAGCTCAAGTTCGAACACGTATCCACATTGGCTTGCATACGAACTCCTTATCAAGGGAACCTCAAGCTACTCCTTCCACCCCTATTACTCTGCTGGTGAAATACGATATGGTGCTCGACATCAAATTAATATTGAAATAAATAGACTTTCCCAGCGACATACCCGAATACAAGAACCACATTCGAAAAGACCCTCACCACCAGAACTGAACCATTGGTAAAGCCATTAGACTAACAAATAAGAAAGACAATCCTTCCCATCCATCTATTGGGTCTTCGAAATATAAAACCATTACACTATGGTGTAATCCGTCAAACCTCGCAAGTCAATCACTGGAATTCCCGGCATAGCCAACAACACCGCCTTAGCACAATAGCCTAGAATAGCACAACATGGAGACAACCAGTCTTTACTCGATACTACATTCAAAATTCAACCTACCAAGCAACAAAAGATCCACTAGGGCCTGCAAACTCCGATAGTCACTGAATAATGCCAATACACATGACCCACAACCACAACATAGTCTGAATATGAGTACTCACAGTCTTTAACTCCACATAGCACACAATTCATTTTAGCTGATCCTAGTTCCGCCGTCTGAATGCATTCCACACCTCAAATATCCTATCAATCCACGAGAGATACTCAAAATTCCTCTGTACCACCAAGAAAACTCGAATATCAACAATCGATCTAACAAGAAAGTGCCCCAATAATATCGATATACCATCAACTTAATCACATTGCCTTTTTTAAGCATATACCCTTATAACCTGAAGATCATTCCCCTTATCATCTGAAATGACCCGTGCTTTCTATGAATTTTACGACCTTCTGTTCAGAACTAGACTGTAACCTTACACACGTAAATATCAATCATCCACAACATACCGTATATACCATACTATCCTAGAATAACATGAGAACTTCATATCCCTTTCGAGCCATAATCATCTATGTACTCAATGAGTATAGTAATTTCCATTGATCCCATCTAGAAGAAAACCAGTATACATCCCATGATCCTCATGCCCATAGAAAATATTCAATTTCAACAAAGGTAGAAACCATCAAAAACTCTCCGAGTTCCCCTTGCACAAACCAGACCTGCCAGGACTGAATCTTTTTAGCTCGACCAAGATACGCAAGCCATCAAAACCTAAGAGCACTACGGCAAAATACCTGTAGAAACTCATTACCTCGTCAATACCCAATGAACTAATCCTATCCTTACCATAACGATCTGGCCTACTGCCAAGCTATCCCATCCATCTAGGTTCCCTTCTAATTTACCTTCAACTTGATACTCTTTCTTGCTATAACATCACAATTCCTCAACCTAGCCGTACCACACGAGACTCAAGCCGCTGAATACTCTCTAGACACTCCCAATAGCATCACGTTCAAAATGCTTACCTTGAAGAGACTCCCTACGAATAAAAAATAATTACCTGATATATAGCATCCCATAATTAATATAGAAAACACCACAAGTCTTGAAATATTGTAATGAAAATTCAGTTTCTAGCCACATATATAACTTGAAGATAATCAATTGTTACATGTAAAATCTTGAATGCATTAGAACCATTCACGATAGTCATCCACTCTACTCAAATTGCAATTAGCTTGATCAAAAGAACCAAAAAACCCATGCCTTATTAGCACTCTGACACCGCAAAATGTGACATCATTCCATTACAACCAAGAAAATTCATTCTCTATGCACCGAGCATTCTTTACTAACAATCTCAAGATATCTCGTGATTCTTACACAGTTGTGAAGCATTCTATAACCTTTGTTAAGAATTTTCCTTTACTTGAGCCATCCTCAGTATCAATCTCCACAGGCCATAACCGATTCATCAGAGTGCCTCAAACTGGAACAGACATAGCACATAACCGTGCAATCAACTAATCAATAGCAGACTTCCCACTTGGCTCAAAGCCATAGATAAAAAACACACTCAATAACTCATATCACATATACTCGCTTTCTGCCATAATACTATAGCGAGATTAAACTCAAACCTTAATAAGCTCATGAAACACATGACATATAGTACCTTGAATGTTCTAAAAATCTCGCATTCATCCTTGCAACTGTCAAGCCCACTCTCTTAAGCGACTCAAAATTTGAATTTCAACAATTATATTTCACTTCTAAATTAGACCTTCTAAAAGACATATAAGGATCACACAACCTCGGAACACTTCTCAGGAGATAACCCACTTGCCGTGTCTTCCACTAAACATTTTTGTATACCTTCCGTTGTCACAAACATTACATAGTCAATTAGACTTCCTAATCCTGCACTCATACCCCAACATGAAATTTAATTCACTCCCAAATAGGATACATGGAATGATTCTTAGCACACCCATAACTCGGGGCTATACCTCAAATCAAAATGAAAATCAAGAACCTAATAGTTCTTCTATCCTCCAGTAGACCTTCCTTGTTGCTTCAGATTAATAAGAATACATCTTGCAGTCACAACATACCCATCACATAGCCATGCAGCCGTCACTTCTACTAATAGGGACACTACCAAACATATCAGTTCGAAGGCACATGCTCAGACAATCAGCACCTCAGTGCTCAAGCTATAGGCAAAGATCCGGCCTCGTATCCACCAGACTGGTCCAACATCAACTCACAAAAATCACGTCTTACCCCTCTATCCTGGAATCATAAGCCATCGATGCACATCTGATACTGAGCGTTCATGCGTGCATACGAATGTAAGGAAAGAATTTAAAAAAGTTACATTACAAGCTGAATCGAAGATTGCATGATAAGAATTCAGTTTATGGATGGTTTAGAGTCAAATTGGATGAAGGAATCTATTTTTGGAAATTTGAACGGTGAAAAGTTTACCGAAATTGGACTTTTGTGTAAATTGTCCCGAAAATTGGTCATGGATGATCTCAACAATTTTGTATGGTGATTTTGGACTTAGGCGCACATGCAGATTCAGATTTGGAGGTCCGTAGAGTAAATTGAAGCATTTTGACGAAAGTTGAAAAAATTGAAGTTTAGAAAATGATAATGTTTGACCCATATATGAATTTTGTGATATCGGGGTCACAATGCAATTTCGAGAGTTGGAGTAGCCTGTTATGTCATTTTGGACTTTTCTACAAACTTTGGCATTATTTCGGGTTGAATTGATAGGTTTCGGCATGAGATTCGATATTTGAAGATTTGGAAATTCATAAGCTTGATTTTTGGGTTAATTCGTTGATCTGGTGTTGTTTTAGGTGATTTTAAACCTCGAGCGAGTCCGTGTTAGGCTATGTGACTGGTTTGTGTGATTAGATGGGGTCGTGGGAGCCGTAGGTGTTTTTCGGATGGGCTACAATTCATTTTTCTCCTATTTTGAACAGCTGTTCTGCTGCTTCTGATATCCTTTTACGCGATCGCGAAAAGTCTCTCGCGATCACAATGCATTGTCACTGACTACTTTGAAATCCTTCTTTGCATTCGCATCCTTCTCTTCCTGTTCACGAATCTCTGCTTTAATCCTCATTGCGTTCGCGTCCCTCATCACGCATTTGCGTAGCTATGGAATTGCGCTCTTCGCGTTCGCGTACTAGTTCACGGGTTCTTGAAGAGCAATCCCTGGGCCATAATATTTTACTTCTTCAGGTTCGCGTGCGTGCTTCCACATTCGCAAAGCACATCTAGGTAGCCTTCATTTTTCTTCTTCACGAACGTGAGACTTCCTTCATATTCGCGATGCCTTATATGTCTGGGCAGAATATAAGTATTCCAAATCAAGGGTTTAGCCATTTTGTTTTATCAAAACTCAAGCTTGGGAGCTCGATGTGAATAAGATTTTTAGATATTTTCAAAGATATTAATTGGGTAACAATTCTAAACTCCTTTTTGCTTGTAACCGACTAATTTAAGCAGGAATTCCTCATTTAATTTCAGATTTTGAAAGAAAATTTGATAAAACTTCATAGGCAGAATTATTGAGTTTTGATCAAGTTTTTGAGATTCGATTTGACAGATTTTTATATGGTTAGACTCGTAGGAGTACGAGGTTTCTAAAAATGTTATTTTTATCCGATTTCGAGATGTTGGCCTGAGGGTCATTTTGGTCATTTTACCTAATTTCGCGTCTTAGCTTTGAATTAAATCATAGAATCACTTACATGAGATGTTATTTATGATATGTATTGAATTTAAAAGATTTGGGCCATTTGAAGTCGAATACCCATGGAAAGAGCGTGGTTTCTAGTTGATTTTTAGCCTGTTCGAGGTAAGTATCTTGCCTAACCTAGTGGGGGGGATTTTCCCTTCGGATTTAGTCTTCTCTGCTGATTATATTTCATGTACGCGAGGGGACGAGTGCGTGCTCGGATTTATTTGTGGAAAAATTGGCTTTTTTAGGTTCTTAGGTCCTTATATTTACTGAGTATGATGTTGTTCTTGACATGATTAAATCTTCCTATTGCTAGTTCCACCTTTACATGTTTTACTTGGAATTAATTGCCTTATGGTTCTTTCTTATTGCTTAATTGACTCTTACTTTGCCTAACTGATGATCTTTATCCTTTCTACTGTCACAGTTACCTTTTATAACTACTTGTCTTCATTGGATATCATTATTCTCTCTCATGTAATTATTTAGTTTTTATTGAGGTTACAATTATCTTCTCGCTGCTCATCCTTAATTGAATTGTTGCATATCCTTCGTAACTTGCCCAGCCTTAAAAGAAGTTTAAACATCCTATGTTTATTTGACATTCCTTATTCGAAATTATTTGATTCATGTTAATTTCCTTGTTGTTGAACTATATATTATGAAATCATTGCTTCACATTATTTTCCTCTTGTTGGGTTATTCTTATTACGCTTAGTATTCTCTGTTGCGATTATCCCTTGTGGGTTTGTTTTACCATCCCCTGGTGAGCGGAAGTTCTTGAAATGATTCACTTGTTGTGCTCTTGTATATATTGCCATTGTTGTTGTACTTGAGATGGTGGTGCACGAGGTTTTTGCCGTGCGGTTGTTGATATTGATGCACGAGGTTTCTTCTATGCGATTGTTGTTGAGGGGTTTCACAAGGTACTTACAGTGCTAATGGTTCTATTGATATATTGCACATGCAGCGTAATAAGGCGGGATATGCTTATATGCTTTTATGTGGGTTGCGCATGTGGCAGAATAAGGTGGGAACATTATGATGCATGTGTGGTAAAATAAGGCGGCAGCTATCATGTTATTATTTGCACACTTGGCGGAATAAAGTGGGTATGTAAGATATTGATTTGTAAGGATTTGTGATGGCCTGTGGAGTCATTCCTATTTTCGTTTAATATTGTGATTGTGGCTTCCTTTCCTCTATGATCTTTATCTCGCGGATGTGGTGAGGGGACCTTGTGCATGCTGCCCACTTTTCTTTTAATGTTTATTAGCTGGAAGAAATCTTGTTAAAACATTTTCACAAGCATACACGCAGTTGAATAATCCCATTGGATGTGAAGTCCTCCTGATTTTGCCAAGTATAGTGGTACATCCTCGTTTAACCACTTCATATGTGTGAGTGGCCCTAGTTAGCAAGTTAGTTGTTAGTACTACCGTAAGACTGATGGGCGAAAATGATGCCAAGTGTTATATTGCAGGTACTAGGACTCGTGAGTTGTAATTTGTCCGACATTCGTCAAATTCATGGGAAATGGTTGAATAAAACCTGATGTTAACACCGTCGAAGGATCTGAGTTATTGTTTTGTTTCCCTGTATGGTATTGTGAGCTTAGGATTTGGATTGTGTTTTTTTGCCATTATTATGTGTCATCATTCTTTATATTTTCATTGTTAGGTGTTGTTTCTTCCCTTATTGTGATTGTACCATTATTGGTAATTTCGTATAGTCTTTACATAACTAAATATCATGTATTGGTAATTTCGTACTGTCTTTAAATAACTAAATATCATGTTCCATTATTCCTATTATTATGCTATTTATTTTACCGGTAGGTGTCTTGACCGTTTCTCGTCACTACTCCACCGAGGTTAGTCTTGATACTTACTGGGCACCGGTGTGATGTGCTCATGCTACTCATTTGGATATTTTTGTTATGCAAATACAGGTGCTTCCACTCAGTTCTGTCAGCCTTGGAAGAAGGTGTTTATGTAGAGACTTCGAGGTATATTTGCTACGTCCGCAGACTGAAGAGTCCCTTTCTATCTTTCTTTAATAAGTATAGCCCTTTCACTATTTTTCCTTTGTTTAGACATTTCCTGAGTTAGAGCTTCTTATGTATCCCTTAGCTTGTTATTTGTGAGATTCCAAGTTTTTTGAATTTGGTTAACTTCGAGAGTTGTTATTGTAGGTGACGAGCGGCACCTTAAACACAGTTTTATTTTACTAGTTTAGTTTTAATTATTTCTTCTGCAATTATAGTTTATATTCCACATTGTTAGGCTTACCTAATCGTAGAGACTAGGTACCGTCACGACATGTTGATGGAGGGCGAACTGGGGTCGTGACAAGTTCAAAAACTACTAAGAAAGTAATGAAGCTGTAAAATCTCTTAAAAACATCTTAACTCTGTTTAATCTTATTTGAAAATGACTTTTCAAGAGTTAACAAATGAATGCAAAAAGATTAGTGCAGATAAGCTCTAAAATTTGCCCCTCAGGCCCAATGTCACCAAATCTGCCCCTCGAGCAATGTTTCAAAATAATACCAGCCCCTAGAGCAATTATATAGAACAATACCATCCCCTCGGGAAAAATCTCATATCACAATGGGTACCTGCACTCACTAGGGGTGTACAGACTCCGGGAGTGGCACCTTACAGCCCAAACGCAATATCAAGCCACCTCGTGGCATCATAGACATGTTCTCGGCCTCATATCAATATTAGCAAGCCACCTCGTGGTGTACATATCTCAGGCCCTCGACCTCATAATTAGATCAGTGTATCACTACTGTGGTGTGCAGCCGGACCCAAAATGATATCCTCAAAACACAAACCCTCGGTCTTACTCAGTCAAAAATTACATAAACCTCTTGGGCAACAGTAAAACATGATGATCAGCCCAAAAATATTTTTTTAAATATCATTTAAACTGTTAACAATAAATAAAGGTATCCACAGAACAACAGATCATACAGGTACAGTGGCTACTGCTAATAATCGACAACATTCAAGTGAGACTCGACAACATTCAAGTGAAGATGGACAATGGACGATGGCCAACAAAGTAGTAACTATTGACATTACATCACAGAATACAGACATATTTGCAGCATATAATGCACAAACAAGCCAATCGTGGAATCGATTTGCAGCGCCTCATTTAAACAATCAGAAAACGAGAAAGCTCCCAACGAGAGCTGCAAAACAAAAACAGGTCGCTCGACTCCCTATTTCATTATCCAGTCAAGCAAAAATTATACCATGAATTCTGATGTCTTTTTAACAAAAATTGTGATCGAAGGCAGTAAATTAAAATCTGGAGAAAGAAGAGCGATGCTTGGCTTCTTCAATTTTCTAGATTCCCATCACAATAGTTTCCAACCTCTCGTGTTATCTTGCTATTCACATCATAGAGTTTTGATACAACACTCTGTGATGATCATAGTTTTTAGTCCTTGTAGGGCGTGTTTGTAATGAGGTATTAGATGCCTTAATAGGAGGAATACGTTAAGGTTAGACCGGTGGTGTTAGGATAACAACTCCGGCGAGATTGACTCCCTTATCTGTATTTTGCCTATTTGCTGTTGTAATTTTCTTTTCTACTATTAATAAAAACTCTAGCCCTAGGCTCTGCCTAGTGGGTTGCCTAAAAAAAAAGTTAAAGCAAAGTAAACATGGCTGAGTTTTAAAAACAATGGAAAATAACAAGACTGAGTTCAAGTATGAAGTCATTATAGTGAGAAAATATCAATAACAAGCCACAAAGGGTTCACATAGTTGGCACTAGGCCCAAGTATGACATTCAACCCAAATAACGATGATAGTAAAAAGTTTACAATCAAATGCGCGGTAAAATTATCAATCGGTACGGACCAAGTCACAATCCCCAATAGTGCACAACCCCATGCTCATCATTGGCCATGTGTCTCACCACAATGTAGCACTATGATGTGCAATATAGGGTTTCAAACCCCCAGAGCATCATTTACAATTATTACTCTCCTCGAACTGGCTAAATCTCTAACTCGCGATGCGTTTTCCCCTCAAATCAGTCTCCACGCGAACGAATCTATCCAAAATTGTAATGAGGACACGCTAAGGGAACAAAGCCCAAGCGAAAAGCCGAGCCTCGGGCTAGCTTTTCAAAATGTAGAAATTTTTACATCAACGGGTTCCATTTCTCCCCATGAGTTCATACATAACAAAGACATTGGAATCGGAAACAAAAATACCCCTTAAACCCTCATTTAAAGCCCTCTTAAACTCAAGCCCTAAAACTCCATTTTTAGTCATTTCATTCCTTTAGTTTCAGTCTTAATCCATGAAATATTACCGTAGAAGTGTGTTTTAGGTAAAAAAAAAAACCTTACCTTAATTAAGTTCCTTTGATTCCTCTCTTTAACATAGCCCAAAGCTCCCAATTCCAAGTTTAAAAATGGTTAAGCCCTTCAAAAATTGCGAAGAAAGAAATATATACATTCTGCCCAGGCCATTTCGCCTATGTGGTACCGCATTTGCGGTTAGCTCATCCACTTCTGCCGAAATTCATTAATCCAGCCTAAACTACATTTGCGGCCATAATTCTGCATCTCCGACGTCGTAGATGCGGTATCATTACCGCTTCTGCAGTCATAGCACGCCTGACAAACTTTTTGCTTCTACGGCCAATTCTCCCATACACGCAGCGCCGCACCTGCAGTCCCCAAACTGCAGGTGCGAAAACACTTGAAGAAGCAACTTTCTGCACTTTCACAAGTCCCAAATATTCCCATCAACCATCCAAGACCACCCCGAGGCCCCAGGACTTCAACCAAAAGCACAAACAAGTCCTAATACCTTATTCAAACTTGTTCTAATTATCAACATACCTCAAACAACATTAAATCACCCAAAACGCATCGGATTCAAGCCTAAGTGTCAAAAATATTCCAATATACGCTTTTGATCAAAATCCCAACCAAACCACATATGAATGACCTGAAATTTTACACACACACACCTCAAACGGACAACAAAGCTACTGAAACTCTTGAAAATTTCATTCCTACCTCTATATTAATATCTCACCTATCAACCGAAAAACGCCAAAATCTCAATTTCACCAATTCAATCCTACACCTTCCACGAACTTCCAAAATGCATTCTGATTACGCTTCTAAGTCCCAAATCACCCAAAGGAGAGCCAAATCATAAAAATTCCGATCCGAGATCATATACAAACAAGTCAAATCATAATCAAATCTTTCCAATTTTTAGCTTTAAACTGAGAGTTTCTCTTCCAAATTCATTCTGATTACTCTGAAGACCAAAATCAATGATTTAGATAAGTCATAATACACCACATGGGGCAAGTCATGCCCGATAGCTGGCGATCAAACTGCAAAATCTCAAAACAACCGGTCGGGTCATTACATGGGTCAATGTACATGTATAAATGCATAAAATGAATATGAAATATGTTTATAAAATCTTCTCAGAATGTCATAAAAACCGATATACCTTTCGGATAATCTTTATTAAATGCATAACGCACAAGTTTATTTGATGTAAATTTACGAATTACATGTCAATAACATTTCATCAAACTCACAGCCTAGTATTAAAAATGAGGTAAATTAATTAACCAGTAAAGTAAATAAAATAATGTTGGATGATTAAGACACAATCCCTAAAACACAAAACAATCGAAAGAGAAAAAATCTTAACGGGGGAAATAACATACAAGGATTTTATGCGCCAATGAGAAAATAAAATCGAAAAAAGAGGAAGATTAAAATTATATCAAATGAAACATCTTCAAATCGATTGCAACCGAAAGACTCGAATAATATTATGAACAGAAGATTTAACAATAATTCACATGGGGAATCAGGAATATAGACACCCTTAGTATATCTATAAATATAGTCATTTTTGGAAATTGTATGTTTGCGCGTTTCTTCAATATAATTTGGACCATGCCAAAAGAAAGAAGAGGCCGCCTTAACATACCTAGAGTAGGGAAAAATATGTATGATATCCTTGGGAATGATTGTACCGTGCTTTCAACAACCGAACAATCCGCCGCTGTTTTGATCTCAAGGGTCTAGTTCTTCGGGTAATGAATTTAGGAGAATTGAAGTTAAGTTTGAGCAAATGATAAAGAAGAATCAAGACTCTGATGCTCAAGTGGAATCTCACAACACTTCTATCCGTAACTTGAAAGTACAACTTGTCCAAATTGCTCAATCCTTAAATACTCGCCCAAAGAGTGCCCTACCAAGTCATATGGTAGTAAACCCCATGGGTGGGCACAATAATCATGTTACGCCGGTGACAACGTGAAGTGGAAGAGGCATGGATGTGCATGTCTCAAGAGGAAACCAAGTTATGGTTGATGAAGATGAGTTGCGAGATGATGATATGCCTTTGGTGGTTGAAGATATAGTTGAACCAAGTGTGAGAAATGATGTGCAGATTGATATTCAAGAGGTAGAGGAGGATACCCAAGAGGTCGTGAAACCATATAGGGAACACATGATTGATATTCTCGAGCCGGTGGTGCCTAATACCAAGGCACCCTTACCTAGGCCTCCTCCGCCCTATCCTTAACGGTTGGCTAAGCAAAAGGGTGACAACCAATTGAAGAAATTCATTGAGAAGATGAAGAGTTTGACTATCAATGTGCCTTTGGTAGAGGCACTCGAGAAAATGTCGGGATACGCAAAGTTCATGAAGGATTTGGTTACGGAAAAGATGTTAATGGAGTGTGATACAATCAACATGACTCATCAAGTGAGCTCAATTGTACATTCTATGGCTCATAAACTTTAGGACCCCAATGCATTCACTATCCCATGTACGATTGGAAGTGCCGACCTTGCAAAAGCCCCTTGTTACTTAGGGGCGAGTATAAACTTAATGCCATATTCGGTATTCAAGACCTTGGGAATGGGACAACTTTGCCCGACTTCAATGAGGCTCCAAATAGTGGATTGGTCAATAAAGCGAACCTTGGGTGTAACCGATGATATTCTTGTTCGTGTTGATAAATTCATCTTACCGGCTGACCTCATGATATTAGATTGTGAGGTGGACTTTGAAGTCCCTATTATTCTTGGAATATCTTTCCTAGCTACCGGGAAGGCTTTGGTCGATGTTGAGGCGAGAGAGTTGACCTTCCACGTTGGTGATGAAAAGGTGGTATCTCACGTGTGCAAGTCTAAGAGGCAACCAAATAGCACCGAGGTGTGCTCATTTGTTGACACTGTCACGGCGGTGATAGTGGATGACACAAGCACAATGATTAAAGTTGAAGATCCACTTGAAGATGTACTTTTGAACATGGATGTTAATGATGATGTCGGGAGAGTGGAATGTGTAACTGCCTTGCATGGTATGGGCTCGTATTTTTATGAGCCTAGGAAGTTATCCTTGGATCTTGATAATCGCAAAACTCCCCCAACCAAGCCACTATTAAGGAGCTGCCAGTGTTAGAGTTGAAACCACTTCATCCTCACCTCAAGTATGAATACTTGGGCCCTAATTTCACTTTGCCTATTATTCTTTCATCTTGCTTAACAAATGTGCAAGTTGATGCCACGTTGGCAGTTCTACAAAAGCGCAAGAGGGTGATTGGATGGACATTGGTGGATATTCGGAGTATAAGCCTCGCCTTTTGCAGTCATAAGATCATTTTGGAGAAGGATGTGAGGCCTTAACTTGAACACCAAAGGAGATTCAACAAAGCTATGCAAGAAGTGGTTAAGAAGGAAGTTATCAAGTGGCTTGACGTCGGTGTAGTGTATCCTATTACTCACAGCTCATGGACATCTCCAGTGCAATGCGTACCGGAGAAGGGTCGGATGACTGTGGTGACCAATGCTAAAAATGAGATGATTCCTACTCGGGCGGTAATGGGGTGGAGAGTTTGTTTGGATTATAGAAGGCTTAACAAGGTGACTTGAAAGATCATTTCCTTTTGCCGTTCCTTGACAAAATGCTTGATTGTCTTGTGGTTCGGTCGTTATATTGCTTTTAGATGAGTATTTGGGGTACAATCGGATTCTTATCGCCCTAGAAGACCAAGAAAAGATGACCTTTACTTGTGCTTATGGAATATTTGCATTTTTAGGATGTCGTTTGGATTGTGTAATGACCTAGCGACCTTCCAATGATGTATGTGGCAGTTTTCACTGACATGGGTGAAGATATATTGGAGGTCTTCATAGATGATTTTTGCATAGTTGGGGATTCATTTGAAGAATGCTTGCAAAATTTGGACCGTGTGTTGGCCCAATGTGAAGACATAAACCTAGTTCTCATTTGGTAAAAATTCCATTTTATGATAGAAGAGGGCATTATGTTGGGTCACAAGATTTCAAGTCGAGGTATTGAAGTCGACAAAGCCAAAATCAAAGACATTTCAAGGTTACATCCCCTACTTCTGTCAAAGGTGTGAGGAGTTTTCTTGGGCACGCGAGTTTCTACCTAAGGTTTGTCAAGGATTTTTCTAAGGTAGTTAGCCCGTTGTGCAAGTTGTTAGAGAAGGAGGACAAGTTTGTCTTTGATGAGAAATGCATGGAGGCTTTAGAGCTTCTAATCACAAGTTGACAATAACTCCTATCATTACCGCACCCAATTGGAGCTTGCATTTTTGAGCTTATATGTGACTCTAGTGATGTTGCGGTAGGGGCGGTCTTGGGACAAAGAATCAAAAAGAGGTTCCATCCGATGTACTACGCAAGTAAGACTATGAATGAAGCTCAAAGAAACTATATATTCACCCATAAGGATTTGCTAGCTATTGTTTTTGCCATGGAGAAGTTCCGACCATACCTTATGGGGGCCAAAGTGATTATCCATACAGATACCGCCCTTAGTTATTTGATGACCAAGAAAGATTCTAAGGCAAGGTTGATGAGATGGGTGCTACTTCTTCAAGAATTTGATCTAGAAATGGTGGACCTGAAAGGAAGTGAAAATAAAGTGGCGGACCACTTGTACCGCTTGTAGGAATAGGGGACGCCGTCTAATGTCCTCGAGATCAATGATGAATTTTTGGATGAACAACTTCTTTCGGTGTCTATGCATGATATGTCGTGTTTTGCCGATGTGGCCAATTGTCTTATGACCGGTACAATCCTGTATGAGCTCTCTTCTAACCAAAGGAAGAAGCTCATGATTATTATTGGGATGAGCCATACTTGTTCAAAATTTGCACCAATGGTGTGATTCGACGATGTTTCACAAAGGTAGAACAGTTGAGATTTTGGAGTTATGTCATTCCTCTCCCTATGGTGCCCATCATGGCGGGGTGATGATGTCTTCTAAGGTGCTTAGTTTCGGTTTCTATTGGCCCTCCTTGTTTAAAGATGCCGGTGACTTTATTAAGAGATGTGATGAATTCCAACCCGGTGTGATTTCTAAAAATGATTAGATGTCTTTCAGCGAAATTGAAGAGGTGGACATTTTTAATGTTTTGGGTATTGACTTTATGGGTCATTTCATGAGCTCTTGTGGGAACACGTATATTTTGGCGGCGGTGGATTATGTTTCAAAATGGGTTGAAGATGTGGCTTTGCCCAACAATGAAGCCCGAAGTGTGGTGGTATTTCTGAAAAATTGTATCTTCACAAAGTTTGGCACCCCTCGTGCTATCATTAGTGATGCAAGGTCTCATTTTTGCAACAAGGCTTTTGAATTCATTTCTTGTCATGTATGGATTAAATCACAAGGGGACCACCCCCTATCATCCTCAAGCCAGTGGTCAGGTGGAAGTTTCCAATAAAGAGATTAAGAGTATCTTCTCAAAAAGCGTCAATACCAATATGACCGACTGGTCGAAGAAATTAGAGGATACTCTTTGGGCCTATCGAATGGATTACAAGAACCCAATTGGTATGTCTGCGTACTGGTTGGTGTTTGGGAAATCATGTCATCTTCCGGCGGAATTGGAGCATAAGGTTATGTGGTCCTTGAGAAAGTTGAACATAGAATGGGTTGTCGCGGTGAATCTCCGGGTTGAGCAACTCAATGAGATTGATGAGTTTAGATTTCATGCCAACTCTAGCTCGTCCTTGTACAACGAAAAGATGAAGTACCTTCATGGCAAGAATGCCTGGGGAAAGGAATTCAAAGTTAGTGATATCGTTCTTCTTTTCAACTCCCGGTTGAGTTATTCCCGGGAAAGCTCAAGTCTAAGTGGAGTGGTCCATTTGAAGTTGTTAGTGTAACCCCATTTGGTGCTATTGATCTCAAGAATAAAAATGGTGAAGTTTTTCGAGTCAATTGGCATCGTGTCAAGCATTATTTGGGGAATTTTGATTACATCCACATGGTGGCACTCAAACATTAGAAGTGATATTGATGGTAACATGTGTCATGCCGAGACGTTAAATCAGGCACTTCTTGAGAGGCAACCCATGTCTTTTTCTTTCCCTTAGATTTCTGTTGTAGAATAGGATTTTTGAGTAATTGTTTGTGAGATGTTTCAAGACTTGTGTTGAACCAGTGCAAAACAAAGTGCAAATAGTGCCCCGTCTCTAACGATACCAGTGCGGCAACGTCCCTACTTTTGCGGTCTACACCGGCTAAGCTTGAAGATGAACAGTTTCTGAAACTAAACCACGCGACCGTGTTCCTATTTGAGCAGCCCCCGTTTGTTCCACATTGTTGCATCCATGTTCGTACGGTCCGCATGACCATTAGTTTGCAACTGGTGTGAGGTAAGCCCACTACGACACGCGATCGTATTTGCAAAATCGTGAGGGTAAGTGATGGGTCCCACCTTATTTTCAATAAATAGGGCATTAGGGCTTCATTTAGAACTTTTTGCAAAATCCATCTCCTAATCCCTAGAATTCACTGTTCACCTAAGACTATCGTGTGTGCTTGCTTCAAGAGTAAAATCTTAACATTCCTGTTAACATTTCCTCACATTGATCATTACTTAGTGTTAATTTTAATTTTATTCATGTCCTAGTAGTGAGAGCTCCTTTGTTTTCATCTTTATTCTTAGTTAAACATTTAGATTAGTTATTTATTGCTTTTAAAAGGCTAGGCATGATTGTTAATGATGGTTAATTGAGTAGGGACAATGTAGGATGCAAGAACTTGAACGAAATAAGCAAGTATGTAAAACCCTAATTGTTCCCTAAACATTAACCCTGCGCGGCCGCGTCCCTGTTTGTATGGTCTGCGCTGGACCCTACACGGCCAATTCCCTTCTTACGCGGTCAGTGTTGGTAGGATTCAAAGAAGCATACTTTTGGTTGAGAGTTTAGTGTGGCCCGCGGTCGTGATCACGCGGTCCGCGCTGGACCACGCGCGTCCGCATCCCTTCTCATGCGGCCGATGATGCTCTTGTCTGATAAGCTGTATGCAATTTTGCTTCTTGATATTTTGCATTAGTTTGCATTTGATGATACACTGCACTTGCCTAAACTAACAACATTAGATGTGTTTGCTTGCAGAAAATGGTAAAGAAAAGTGGACGAGGTGCCAAACAACCTGGACAAGGTGACCCCACCCTGGGAGGAAAAGCTAAGTTGACGTAACTCACTCCCCGACCAAAACCAAAAACAAGGAAATAGGTTGTGAGTGATGAGGAATAGTCAGGGAGTAAGTGTATTCCCTCTCCAGACTTATCAGCTAATTTTGGGCAAGCCCCCTCAGTCACAGCACGAGCTCCATATGTTATACAATCTGAGTTATCTGATGGATCAATCACGGGTAGTGGCGAGTACTCCACCTCCCCTACAGCTTCAACATATGGGGAGAGTGCAAAAGGGGGTGCTGGCAGTGATAATGAGGTCCCGAGTAGTTGGGTGCTTGAGGTTGGTGGTGTTGAAAGAACGAGTAGAGCGAAAGTCTGGGAGGACAACTTTGTTAGTCAAGTGGACATCCATAAATTTCGGGAAATTTTGTTCAAAAGACATTTAATCCCGGAGAGTAGCATAATCACCCGAGACTTATTGCAATTCCTCCCTAATGTATATGAGCAGTTTCAAACAAGAGTTGGGTGGGAATACTTTAGTGATGGGTTGATAGACGCAAATGAGCACATGGTAAAAGAGTTCTTCCACAATGTATCATATACCAAAAAGAACTCCACTGCAACCACAGTGAGGAACATGAATGTGGTGTTCTCAGGAAAAGCATTTTATCAATATCTGGGATTCAATGATGAAGATGAGACCCAATACTTGGAGAAGCTGGCAATGAAGGAGGAGGTTTTCCCATAGATGGTAGACTATTTGGCTCATCTGGGTGTTGTTCCGGATAAGGTACAGGCGAGGCTCAAAATTTTGAGAAAGAACTTGAACTTCGAGTCAAGAGGGTGGCTCACCTTTGTTTGCAATAGGTTGGATCCCACATCACATGAACAGACTATCCCTCTCCCCCGGGCTGTGCTCATTGCTTCCATTATGGTCGGGTCCTTATCAATGTAAGGAATGTTATGTACACGGCGATCACTGCTCTGGGGATTGACAGTGTGTGGAACTACCCGTTCCCCAGCACTCTTACTATGTACTTTAGGGACTTGAAGGTGAAGAAGAAGCCCTATGATGTGTCAGTGTGCCCAGTGGCCCCATTCTCATGGTTCAGTGTACAGGGGCCGGAAAACCTAAAGGACAAGTACAAGGCATCCACCTCTTCCCCAGTATGAGGAGCCAGTTGAGGTAGAGACTATTGTTGAGCCTTCTACAGAGCTTCCCTCCATTTTAAACATCTAACTTTGTTCCAATTAAACTCAACAATACACAAGTAGGAAACAACAACAGAAGCAACAACCAAACACACATAGAAGGTACAATTGGCCAAACAAAGGAGCAATTAATGCCTCATACATTACAAACTCTCCTGCTGTCTCCTTTTACAATTCTACATCAATGATTTCACAATTTTTGTTCAAGTGTATATTTCAATAGTGATTTCGATCACTTTTCCACCCTTATTACCTTGTCCACCCTTATTACCTCGGCGACCCTTATAACCACAACCTGCCACCTTATAATACCGTGTTGCGGCGCGCAACCCGACCTCGCCGTATAGTTTCAGTTCACAACATTCCCAAGCAAACAACAAATAACGAAGATAAAAAACAATCAATTCACAATCAAGAAGATCAACAACAATACTTCTCAAGACACAGCCACAACAATGATATGAGTGTTTCCATAGCCAACAGTTCAAATTACATTATATTCAACAGTTTATAAGCAATTCAAGCCATTGCAATAATTACCCACAAGAAGCCAAATATGTTATTACCACAATTGTTCCAATTGCATCATTTACAATTTCCTTCTATCATTTGTTTCTCAACTCTTACCACATAACACTTAATCAAGCCAATCAAAAACCCAACAAACCAATCACAAGATATTCACAAACAATCTATGTAGCTATCACATACCATATATTCATACACCAAACAAGGCGATTTCACAAAGATCAAAGCTAGCCATATATACCTCGAAGCGTTTTTCCTTAAGTTACTACACAATCCCAAAACTGTAGAAATTCCAATCTACTATGAAACATAACAAAATTAAACACACATTAGAAAGATATTCAATAAACTAGCTCATTTGAGCATTTTATCAAACACTAGTTAAGCATCTTGATTTCGAATACCCTTTTTAAGATTTCCTTCATTCCCTAACCCAATCTTTACTAATCTATGTTAAACAATCTTCCCATTAACCTAAGTTGTACATGCATGCATACAAAATACTAAAATGCCAAAGAATCATACCTCAATAACCCATCTTATAGACTAAACTCGAAATTAAAACCTAGGGCATAGAATCTTACCCGTTAGATGAAGAACTTGCGATTGGGTTCTTTGATTCTTGAAGATTGATGCAAGATTTGGATGATTTAGATGTTGGGTTCCTCCTTATCTCTCTAAATGAATCTCACCTCCTCTAAAATCAGTAGGAAATGACCCCAAATGAAGCCTCAAAGGTTATATATCAAAATGGGGTCGGGTTATGAAAATAAATAAAATAACCCTCCGATGTCAATTCTGCTGTAGCAGAATGCAAAGAATGAACATGTGGGATGCAGAATGCACCGCAAAATCGGTGCCCAAATATGAGCTACATAGGTTCAATCTGCGGTCAAAATGCAGACCGCGGAACGAAAATGCGGACCACAGATCTGACATGACAGAGGATCACATTTTCCAGCCTTTAGTAATTTGATCATAACGTTGTGTAGAAATGTCCAAATGATGAACAATTTGAAGCGTTGTAAACTAGACTCAAAGGGCTTTCATTCAATATGATATTCACCACATAAAACCTTATACATAATTATATATTCTCTTTTGAAGTGGAGCCTTGTGCGAATCCATTTGGAATTTTGGCCTATTACGAAAAGTTTCCCACTTGGCATACACTTAGGTTTCCATTTGGACCTCATATCACTTACCATAAGACTTATACTCATATTTACCAAGTCAAATTGATGTCCACCATGTTAATAGTATATAAAGATATTATAATAAGCCTGCGTGACACTACGAAATCCTAAATTACTTAGTGAAATATTCTGGGGCCTTACATTCTCCCCCCACCTTAGGATCATTCGTCCTCTAATGAGGAGTAGAGTCTTCCCCAAACACTTTAACATCACACATTTCTTTTCTAACCTACCTCAAGTCCCTAAATTTTTTATTAACTCCCAAATTATTCAGAAATTTCGGCATAGTCTCCTTTGTAACTAGGCCTATCCACATGCCAGGGAATCACCAAATTCGTCTCAACAACACATCCACAACTATACATAGCACCACAATGAATATATCCACAATCCTAATCTCAGTATTACAAGCACTACATAATCGTAAGGATACTAGAACATGGACTGCACAGTTTTAGATCAATACACCTATATGGTACATTCCAAGTCAAAACTAACTAGTATTCAATCAAGAAAAAATATTTTCCTTCCACGACACATTCACCTTTCCAGATGACATTATTGACTTACAAGCATTGTCATGAAACCTTCTAAAAAATAATCTCAACTCCTAAACATACATAACAAGGATGACAAATAAACATCTTGCATGAGATAACAATCCATTGACTTTACCATTTAACAATTTCCACTGTACAATTTACATTTCACCAGATATTGCAATTCATTGTAACAACATCAACCCACAATTCCCTTACATAGCATCATACCATCAAGAATGTCATTTCATAATAAACAAAAAATCATGTGTTCATAATAGTCCTTACCATCCATTAATGTAATCACAAAGGTGTTCATTAACGAGAATTTAATTTTATTGCAATCAACAGTCTATATGAAGTCAAGCCATCATGATTCTTTCTAGTAATGCATCATATAGGATATTACCATGATCATATAGTTCGTTCAAACCAATTCATTACCTTCTTAGACGTAACATATGGAAACACAAAGTTTATGGGAAACAGTTACGGGGAGTATCATACTCCTATTACAACCTAACGTGTAATACACTTATGTTACCTTTATTATAAACTCACATAATATTTTCAAAGGGACACTCAAACTAAACCCTTGATAACCCTTAATAGTTACTCTAAGATGTGATACCATAAACTGACCATAAAATTACCTATCCAATATATGTGTGTGTGTGTGTATATATATATATATATATATATATATATATATATATATATATATATATATATATATATATATAAAATCACAATATGAAGCTTTATCTTTGACTTGTGTGAACTTACCATACCCAATGGATCTAATACAATAAGAAACAACAGAGTTCAAGATCAGGCTGGAGTTATTCAGGACTCCATTAACACGCTGACTAAAGTACTTTATGAGGTCATATACTAACAGACACAAGAGGTTACTACTAACAATAAAATACTAACATGGTTTATCATTGTGATTACCTCAATTTTTACACAAATGAGGCATAAGATTAGGTAGTAGATGGGGAAATAGGAATCATTAAGGAGGAATACTCAAGTACATAAACTATTCATTTTCTAGAGTATAGGGAAAATCCGTCTATCCAGAATAAGAATACTCTAACACCTTGAATTTGATATGGGTTTCAAAATACATGAAGTTGAATTACACTCTTAACATTAATTGACACACATAATCTATGCCACAAGCCTATAAGGATGAAAAGAATTGAACGCTTATGAGATTACCATATTTTGGACAGCTTAACACTTCTTGGTATTTGATAATATATGAGGGAACTAAAAATACAACCATTTATCATTCAAATCAACAGGTTCATGATATGTACAAAATCCAAAGTCATCTAATCTCAACCTTTCACGAGTGAAACTCCATAGCTAGGAAATTTTGATATTGGGACAAAATTATGAATTGGTTAGATGGTTCTAATAGTTAACACGACGCTCTGGAGATAATGAATATAACACTCCTACACAGCCAAAAAGGTGAGATGCCAAAGGTAGTGTAACTCCCCGCACATGACAATGACATAGTCAAGGATTTCAGAAGTTGACGGTGTAAAGAAAACCAAACTCAATGAGACAGTGCACAATAACCACTGAAGGTTTGCAGATGTTTATAATGGGATCTCCATAGGTTTTGACTTGAAGGAAAAAGGAGGTGTCATAGTGACACATAGAGGGGCATGTTCTCTCATGGTTATCATACAAGTGTTGGGTACTAGCACAACTAATTCACTAAATAAGGAATGCAAGTAACATATTGTGGAGACATAAAGAGAAAATAATTATTCGTTATGAGTTGGACATGCTTATGATATACTAACTTCCAAACTGCAATACAATTCCACATCACAGGCAACCACAATACTAGAAACCAAGTGAGCTACTTACCACAAGATATCTCAAGTGAACATAAAAATTATGGCGACACAAGATCTTACTATGATGAGATGTGATGATCTCAATTGTCAGGAAAACGTTATGCACACAGTGACCTTTTCAATTGATATGTACTTGTAGGATAAGTGTTGACGCATGCTCTCATATTACTTGATAGTAAGGAGGTTTTCATGATGTTACTTGCAAGAGAGTGTATTGGCTGTTTAAGACATATAAGCCATATACACAACTATGTAAAAGAGTGACTCGAGAAGGATTACAAATCTTGAATACTTTGCATGGAACTCAACACCACATATACAAACACTATGATGGTGTATGAAATGTTTTGTAATTTAGATTCTTTTTAAGAACAAATCTATGCAAGGACAAGGAAGTTATAAGGGTTTAACAAAAAGTTTAAACAATCACCACATCACTAAATAAAATGGATCACATAGTTTTCATATAATTTCCATACCTCTAGGCTACATTTCATAGCCCTTCCATAGGGTTTACATATCAAATTATATACCTATGCGCTTCACACAATAATAAGGAAATCACAAGTACGAATCAAATAAAAGAATCATGCCATTTTTACGTATATTAGTCCATCGGCTCTTGGGGCCACAATTATCACATTAGACTTAGCGCTAGGCCACATTTCATAACACAGTCTCTTCTTCCTCACATTTCACATCATTTTCGCATATTTCACATCAACATCATAATCTGTTTCATATTCCCTCATGTCACAAGTATCACCATGCACAATTTCATTTCGAGTTCTTGACACATTGTCTATACTCTATTTCTCAAAAACATTTGACTTATTTCAACATCTGTATACACATAGGACTTCACACAATTTTATTTAATATATGCTTATCCAATTTCAATTTAAGGCTTTCGCATTTCAATACATGATTCATATTCCTTGCATCCATTTTAAGTTGTCAATAATAGCGCATTGATCATATTTGAATGCATCTTTAACAAATATCGGGTCACAACACCAATTCATGTAAAGTTTCAATCACAACTAGAATCCAACATTTAGTCATACCACATTTACATAGTCACTTACTTCACTTCCAAACATCTTTATATGTTACCAACAACTAGGTGCAATATATCAAATACCTTTGGTATACATAAGAACACTTTGGAGGAATCAACCATAACAAGTTTTCTCATAAACTTTTGCATCAAGATATCAATTTAAACTTGACTTGAAGTCTAAGCATTTTAGCACATAGTTCACATTCTTTACATATCCTTATTTACCATGAATAATATATTAAACACATGAAGAAGTACCTCCCACATATATGTCCACAGCAATAATTCGCATAACATAACAAAACGAGTACTGTATCAATTATATTTTGAACTTACAACATTTACGCGGGCACCATGAAAGCTTAATTTCTAAAAGACGGGATTTTGGTCGTACATACTAATGATATACTACATGATTTGGTGGTGCAGTGACATTAGTAGGAACAAGGGTATTCCTCTTAAAAACAACTTCTACCAATCCCTCCATGGCTCAACATATTCCTCTATAAAGTTCTTGGGTAATCCACTCGCACTCAATGGTGGGATCAATCTCTCCTTACAAGCTTTAAATTCGCAGATTATGGTATCCAAGTTACCACTCTTGAGAATAAAACTTAAAGATGAAACCAACTCCCTATCTTGAGCTATATCGCACGATCTGGATTATCAAAGAAGGGTGAAATTATTAAATGTCCAAATAGCCTCCAACTAATAGATATGGTCGACAACACACCGATAAGAAGGACTCTACTAGACACGGCTCCGAAACCTCCTAGGACACTTTAAAACTTAGGCTCTGATACAAAGTTTGTCAAGCCCCAACTTCGAGGGACATGACCGCCACTCGACCGGTTATCCCCAGTCAAGTGGACCTGGGTGCCTTACCTATCCTACGTGCTACCCCTCATTCTCATTACCTAATAACCTAGTGAAATAGCCATTTATATGATATGGACTCCATTAACCAAATATGACAAACATAAAAATAACCATTTCCATTAGCAACTTCATTCACCATAATAAAGTTATTCCAAGTTCTATACATCATTGCCACACATCAACATTATCTTTTAAATTACCATGCCCGACACTACCCACAACCCGTCTAAGGAGCCTCTAAACACAATTGAAGAATAATATGGAAATGCCAACAACAAGGCTCCGACTATACCTTATACAAACATTAAAACAACATCCCAAACAGAAAGTGGAGTGAGCCACATAGCGCCCCGAATTGAAAGGGGCTCGCCGAATCAGCTGACGGGAAGTGATGAGGAGCTACGGTCGGTGGACTTGAGTACCTGCTATGGATCCGCATACAATCGTAACACGAATGTAGCGCCCCTGGAAAAAGGGACGTCAATACATTTGAATTGTATTGGTATGTATGAAAAAACTTTGTCCCAAGTAAACTCAAGCCATGCACAAATGGATAATAGTTATAGAAACAACAATCAAATGCACAAGCAAAGGAACAATCAAGCCAAACAAGTTTTCAACATCTAACTTTGTTCCAAGTAAACTCAACCATACAAAATTAGCAATCAACAACAGAAGCAACAACCAAACACACATAGAAGGTACAATTAGCCAAACAAAGGGGCAATCAGTGCCCCACAGGATACAAACTCTCTTGTTGTCTCCTTTCACAATTCCACATCAATGATTTCACAATTTTAGTTCAAGTGTATATTTCAATAGTGATTTCGATCAATTTTCCACCCTTATTACCTCGTCCACCCTTATTACTTCGGCACCTTTATCACCACAACCCACCACCTTATTACGCCATGTTGCGGCATGCAACCCGACCCCGCCGTAGAGTTTCATTTCACAACAATCACAACCAAACAACAATCACAAAGATAAACAATCAATCCACAAACAAGAGGAGCAACAATAATACTTCTCAAGACACAACCACAACAATGTTACGAGTGTTTCCATAGCCAACAGTTCCAATTCCATTATATTCAACAGTTCATAAGCAATTCAAGACATTGTAATAATTACCCACAAGAAGCCAAATATGTTATTACCACAGTTGCTCCAATTGCATCATTTACGATTTCCTTCTATCATTTGTTTCTCAAATATTACCACATAATACTTAATCACCAATCAAACACCCAACAAACCAATCACAAGAATATCACAAACAATCCACGTAGCTATCACATACCAAATATTCATACACCAAACAAGGCGATTTCACAAAGATCAAAGTTAGCCATACATACTTCAAAGAGCTTTTCCTTAAGTTACTACAACACTCTAAAAACTCTAGCCATTCCAAATTACTATGAGACATAACAAAATTAAACACATATTAATAAGATATTCATGAAACTAGCTCATTTGAGCATTTTATCAAACACTAGTTGAGCATCTTGATTTCGAATCCCCTTTTTAAGATTTCCTTCATTCCCCAACCTAATCATTACTAATCTATGTTAAAGAATCTTCTCATAAACGTAACTTGTACATGCATGAATACACAATACTAAAATACCCAAGAATCATACCTCAATAACCCATCTTATACTCTAAACTCGAAATTAAAACCTAGGGCATAGAATCTTACCTCTTAGATAATGAACTTGCGATTGGGTTCTTTGGTTCTTGAAGATTGATGCAAGAATTGGACAATTTATATGTTGAGTTCCTCCTTATATCTCTCTAAAATACTCTTACCTCTCTCTAAAATCAGTAGGAAATGACCCTAAATTAAGCCCCAATGGTTATATATCAAAATAAGGCCGGGTTATGAAAATAAAAAAAAATAACCCTCCAGTGTACATTCTACTATAACAGAATGCACCGTAGAATGAACATGCGTGCCGCAGAATGCACTGCAAAATTAGTGCCCATAAATGAGCTACATTGTTTCAATCTGCGGTCAAAATAGTGACCACAGAACTAAAATGCGGACCGCGGAACTAAAATGCGGACCGCAGATCTGACATGACAGATGATCGCATTTTCCAGCCTTTGGTAATTTGATCATAACTTTGTGTGGGAATGTCCAAATGACGAACTGTTTGAAGCGTCGAAAACTAGACTCAAAGTGATTTCATTTGATATTCTGTTCACCAAATAAAACCTTATACATTATTTCATATTCTCTTTTGACGTGGAGCCTTGTGTGAATCCATTTGGCATTATGGCCAATTATGAAAATTTTCCCATTTGGCATAGACTTAGGCTTCAATTTGGACCTCACATCACTTACCATAAGACTTATACTCATAATTACGAACTCTAATTGTTGTCCACCACTTTAATAGTATATAAAATTATTATTATAAGCCTACGTGACACAACAAAATCCTAAATTAGTTAGATAAATTTTACGGGGCCTTACACTGATCCCCCAGTAGGAGTGGGCACCCAGGCCTCCGAGGAAGAAGACGAAGCTCCCCATCACCGAGGGAGTAGTCATTGAGTTAGCTGAGATTCAGGTTACCCCATCCGGTGTCGTGCCAGATGTTCCACTAGTCCAGCAGCAGGACCCTATCCCATCAGCAGAGTAGCAGCACGCCGGGAAGCAGTATGAGGTTCCCACCCATATAGAAGACCAGGGGACTACTGAGGATCCGATGCTTATGGACTAGGCCTAGGAAGACCTCTATATACTTTTTCTATTTTTATTCTTATTTTGGTAGTTGGCATTGGGGACAATGCCAGCTCTTACTCGTGGAGCTGCGCCCTACTATTTTTATTTGATACACTTGGATAACTGTATATATTTGATTTTTAGTTTGTGTTATTAGATTGGATAGTTGGCCAGTATATAATTTCTCATTTTGGATACTTCTCCATTATATATATATATATATATATATATATATATATATATATATATATATATATATATATATATCCCCCGTTGTATATTCTACGCCCCTATTGTACATATTCATTCAATTGTTCTATTTTCATTAAAATTTTTCCTTTTTCGCTTTGCAGATAGGCTCGTGGCCTTTTGTTTTGGTTTTGTCGTTTTCAATAAGCCATTGGTTTTCTTAATGCCACTATTCTTTCCAAGGGTAGAGTGTTGTGCGAACTGGGTGTTCTTCCCAATGGTAGATGGTATGACAACCTTCCTAAGGGTTTGAGTCCCTTTTTTATTTTCTTCATTTGATTTTTATTTTTCGTAGTTAAGGATACCTTAGGCAAAGCTTCACTTGGGCCTAACACATTTGCCATTTATCCCATGGTCAAAGATAAAATGTTGTTCTTAGGATGGTAAAACTCACGGCCTTGAGACTCTTGTGTTGACAAAATAATCATCATGTTGTCGTGTTGGACCATTGTGCACTTGAATCGTAAGTAAGGTCGTTGTGGGCCCTCGACTCAATGTATTTTGAAATCATTGAGTGTGTGTGGTGAGAATTTGAATTGCGCGTCCAAGTCTCGAGCCGATGGTCTAGAATTTGCTCTGAATATTTGTTGAGGCAAAATCATAGGCGAAATTTGACTTGAGAAGTGATTATAGGCTCTCCTTGATCCAAAATCCTAAGATTGAACAATTCCATGACCTACCAATGAAATGATCCCTAGTTAACCTTTTTTAGCCTTGAACCTTCTTCTTTTAATAACCAAAGCTACAAGCCTATACCCGTTCTTAATGATACCCTCTCTTGGTACCCAAATCTTCCCTAAAGTAAATGGCAAATGTCTAAGGTTTTTTTTTGGGGGGGGGGGGGGGGGGGGGGGAGACAAGAAAGAAACAATGTGGTAAAAGGTACAAAAGCAAAAGAAAGGAAGGCAATGAAAAAGAAATAAAAGACAAGACAAAAAGAAAGACCAATTTGAATATGGTCAAAAAGGGGATTCAAAGAAATAAAAAGTGAAAAAGGGTGTCGAAAAGTAGAAAATGGAGAAATGTGTTTAATTGCATAATAAAGAGTGACAATGTGTCTCTAACCCCTTGAAAAAAAGATAATACTCTAATGAGTCAAGAAAATGTGCCAAAATGAATCAAAAGAAGTGTTTAAGGAAAGATTGAACCCACTTGAAAAAAAACATCTCCTACCGTTACCCAAAAGCCTTCACAATGACTCCACAAAAGCCCTATATGATCTTGAGTTGAAGGGAACCTACATTAGTGGGTACTTACATAAGGGGAAAGCATATGGTACTTAGAGCCGGGCTTGTGAACTTCTTCTTGCGATAGATGAGTGAAAGTCCATCAACCTCAATTTGTATGTCAATACTCTAAAATGTAAGGTTCGCTTAGGGAGAGTTGAGGATGCGTGAGTTTGGGTTCCACAATAACCAAAGTAATTGATATAAGTTCCTTAATGAAATGTGTCAACTCTTGATGCTCTTGTGTCACACTTGATCCACAAGTTTTCAAAGATTAAAATATATTAATGATGTATTCGTATTGAGGCAATTGTTAGTCCCAATTGATGCTTTTTGAGGTTACTTTAGGATAAGCTGGAATTACTTGGATATTTCCTTTGAGGGGTGGGTCTTATTTTGTTTTCTTGAGGACAAGCAAAGGTTTATGTTTGGGGGAGTTGATAAGTAGGATTTTAACATGTTTTATGCCCATACTTTCCTATGCTTTAAGTATATTTGGATACAAAATAGTCTCAAAATGCTTACGGGTTGTGCTTGATTGAAGGTTTGAGCGACAAAGTGATGAAATGTCAAAGATTGGCTCAAAACGGAGTGAAACCTTCTCAAGTGACGACAGACCAATGAAGTGGTGGAAATCAGAGCTTGGTGCGGACCGCACAACTGTGCAAGCGGACGTGCCAAAGAATTCATAGAGGGCATAAATTAAGCTTGAATACACACGGCCGTGGTTGAATTTACACGACCCGCATCCATCTCGCGTGACCGCACCAACATACCACGCGGTCCTCGCCGAAGGAGTCAAAGAAGGTGGAGATTTGGACAGAGCTCACCCATGCGACCACGCCCCTGCTTGCGCGGTCTGTGCAAGACCCTCATGCGGTCGCGTCACATCATTACTCGGTCCGCGCCAGTCACTTCAGAGAAGGATGAAATGGAAGTTAAATAGCCAGTGCAGCCGCAGTCGTGTTTATGTGGCCCGCACTGACCCTGGAGGGGCATTTTTGTCTAATTTTTCCAGCCCACTATAATTTGAGAATTTTACCATTTTAGGTCAAGTTTTATGTTCTGAAGCAGCCGAGCTTGTGTGACACGATTATTGTAGCCATTTTTGACACCTTATCTTTAATTTTATGATATATTCTTATGATTTCTTTTTAGCAATTAATTAATATGCTTAGTTCTTCTTCTATTTTTTCTGTTTCTTCTTTAATTATATCTAGCTAAACCCATTCGCTAGGGTTGTGGCTCAACCCTAGTGTGGGTAATTTATGGGTGTTGCTTTTTAATATTAGATTGATATAGGATGTTTGTTATTTGAGTTAATATTATGCTTAAATTAAGGATTGGTGGTTGAAAATAGTGATTCTAGCTTAGTGGGTCTTGACTCTTTTTGATAAAGAGAGTCTATGATCTCTAAATTGACCCAACAAGGAATACAGATGGACCCACGAAAAATGGTAGTCCCAATTAACGGGTTAAACCTCGAGAGAGTTATCACCTTTCTTGAACCCTGGTTGCTTGGTCTAATCGGCCTACTCAATTGATCTCGACAGAATGAATTATGCAAAATCGCTCTCTCTATCGAGATTTGTGAGAGTGAGTACAATTTTGCAACAGTTATAACATTGATCCCAAATATGTCAATCTATTACTAGTAGTCCCTACCCGTTAGTTAACCACCTAGGTGATGCCACGACCCTAGTGCCTTTCTCTATATTAATTACAACTTAGAAAATATCCCTTTAGCATAATTTAGTCTTATACCTTAGGTGATAGTAGAAGTTGATAAAAGAAAACCCAAAAATGTTATGAGTGCAATTAGAAGCACAAGCGCATTCCTACTCTAGACAAGTACGCAACTTCACTCCAAACTCTCTTTGAGAAAATCGACCCCGATACAACTATTTAGGTAAAAATTGTAGCACCCGCTATTCCTACCATTGTGTAAGGTCGATTTTACAGCGATCAGATCCCAACATGGCACATGTATAATTATCATTATGAAACATAGCTGGTACACAATTTAATAGTCTGGTATAAATTTGTACTATTCTTGCAGGTATTGTCAGCTTGGACCACGTGCCTTGTGAATTTATCACTTGTCCATGATAACCAACAATTTGTGTTGCCCCGAGATCGTGCATAGGGAACACTTGGAGTCGATCCTTGAACCTCGAGCGATGCCTTGAGCCATATAGAGATGGCTTATGAAATTTCATAATGATCATCAAATTAGACTCTTCAGTTTTAGTCGTATACAGATTGTCACCGCGTTTTGTTAGAGTGAAAATGATAAGAAATGGTCTTGAATTCTTCCCTCTTTGATACTTCCATCATGACGTCGATTACGCTATATCAATCAATTGATGTGACCAAACGGCTGTTAAAAGGTCGTGCCCACACAGTACTTCAAAAGGCCTTTGAATTGATCACAGCGGTTGGCTATCTTTTGGCCTGCCCCAACGTACATGATTAGCCTCTATAAATACTTCTTCCTTCGCCCCTTATTTTCAGTTGTATCATTAAGCCTTCAAAAGAGTTCTTCTTACATCTCTCTTGTGTTCTCTCTGTTATTACAATTTCTCCTCTAAAAATTTTAACAAGAATGGCAAAGACTTCCATCCCTATCCCTCAGGAAGATGTGCCTTTCCCTTCTTCACGCCCGTCTAAGGGTAAAGCAATAGTGCCCTGTTACATCCCGTACCTTAACATTAGGATGTGCCGTAGTAAATCCACATGAGTTCGAAGGTTATGTTTATTAGGAGCTTATAGAATGTTTATGACAATATTATTATGAGACCCTATAAGTTTATATCTTTGATACCGTTACATATTATGTTAGTGTAGTATTTTCTTTTAAGCAAAGTATTTCTGTAAAAGTTTTATAAGTATAATTTTAGATAGTTACTATTATTATTATTTCTGGATATGATAAGTTATACACATTATATAAGAAAGTTTATGAGATTTTTTTATTGTAAAGATACAAATTATTTTCTCACAAGAAAAGAAGGTTATCTGTTTTACAATTTTAAGAATTAAGCGTCGAGTATTTCTACTTTTTATATGGGATTAGGAAAATGTTGAGAATATATATATATATATATATATATATATATATATATATATATATATATATATGTGTGGATATTTTAACATAAATAATAGTATGTATTTATTTTATGTTTGATAATATATGACCATAACAGTAGGTTGCATAAAGTGTATTAAAAATATGTAAAATTTTATGTAATTTAAAATGATTCTTAATTATACAGGTAATTAATTGATTACCAAGTAAGACAGTACCTAATTACAGTAAGTAGATAAATATTAATCATTCCCCACCCTACTCCCCGCGTGGCAGCACCCGTCAATTCAGTTTAATGACTCTTAAAATTGTTGCATAGGTGTCACACTTAGAGGAAGAAATAAAAAGATAATAGTAGGATGAAATATTTAATTTGGACTTTATACACAAATATTTGTTCGTCAACTTTTTGGGAAATTGATGAACATGACGTTTCATAGAGTTATTCTGATATGTTTTGTGCTTTTGTAGATATTACTTCCTCTAAGTTTATAATGTCCAGTTTGTGGTTATTTGAGTTGGCAGTAGAAGTTTTTGTCCCTTTCCTTTTCCTTTTTTTCTTTTGGACTCTGGATCAAAATGGAATTTCTTGATCAAGATTTGATGATGTTGAAAGTGACTTTCTAAACACCATTTTGTAGATTCCGTCCTGCAAGCTATACGGTTCTCGTATTTATAAACCATTATGTTTAGTTTACATATTTGATGTGTATCATCTTGAATAAAGGTGTATGAACAGGAACTTGCATGTACTATTCCATGTAATTGAGTATGTATCTATCTTAAGAAAGGACTGAAAAACAGTCACAACATTACCTTTAAACTTTAAAAGGAATATCCAAGTGATACAAGAGTAATCATCCATAATTATAAGGAAATCTTTATCTCCATCCTATTGGTATATCAAGTTCCTCATATATCTAAGTACAATAACTGAAAGATTTTGATAGACTTAGTACTGCTTAATAGAAATGGTTGTCTTATATGCGTAGCTAATGGGCAACTTCACAACTATCTATTATATATTAATAATCTTCTAGTTTGTATCCAAGCAATTCCTTCATAGATCTTCAAGATGCATGTCGTAATCTTTTGTGTCACACCAGCACATCTTCCTTTATTGTTTATACACTGAGTCTTCTAACTGCTGGTTGTTTATTAACTCCAGTCCTAGTAGAAGATTTAGGGGCCAACAAGTAAAATTCATCTTTCTCCCGACCAATCCCCTTCACCTTCCCATTTGAGAGTTCTTGGAATAGGCAATAGGGTAAAAGAGACAAAATAGTGTCGGTCTCTAGTTACCTTTTGACACGGAAAAAAAGTTATATGCAAAATCAGGAACATAGAGTATATCTTATGCTTCGCATGTTTTTGTGCTTTTGCAATAATAAACTTGTGACACAAGCGTAAAATCTCCATTCGGCAAGTGTACTCTTTTATCTCTTATAGGACTAATATTTGTAACATCTGTTAACATTTCTAAGTCTTCCACCGTATGATTAGTCGCCCATGTGTCTACTATCAAGTTTCCTTTTGTTATTTTAGCCATAAAGGAGTAAGGTGTACCTGCTATATTAGCCATAGTTTATTTTGACAGATCCTTGTAGAGTAACTTCATAATTTAGTCAAATTGTTCAATTGTTAAGGTGCCCTTTATCAGTTCCCTTCTCTCACTGCATCTGGTATCTCATTTTTCTACCATAAATAACTGGAAGGTTTGGGTTACATTTCTCAACTTGAACACCGTATGATGTGCTTGTACTTTCTTTTTTTTGTGCTTGAAATCATGAGGTAGTCGATTATTTTATAGTATCATTCTTTTGTGTGATCTTTCTTCTTGCAAAATTCATACTGCACGTTCCAATTTCTCTTTGGCTTCTGGTAATTGCCTCCCTTACAAGCTAATAGAGCAACTGGATCAATTCCTTCTCTAACCATGGAGGCATTTGCTACTAGCTTCTAACTTTCCCTTTTAATGAGCATAGCATAAGCTTTATTAATGTTTGACGTTGGATTGGTCAGGGGGATTTGACTACGTGTTTGTTCATAGATTCCATTCAGTCCCATTAGAAAGTGCAAAACTTTCTACGACAATTAGAAAAAAAAAGAAAGGGTTTCATTTTGGGCTACACTAGAAATATTCGATGTAAGTTCCTCTTCATACACCTTTATTCATATAACCATCGATGTATGTATGTCTACAAAAATATGAGTGTGAGCTAGGATAAATTGAGAGGTGGCAGTGATCACAACTCTTTTGATACTCAAATAAGATAAGAAGTGAATTGATTGATGTTCAACTTAAACAGCCTTTAGAGCCCCGCCCCCGATTATCTTGACCACCGTTATTATTCTATCTACCTTGCTCATTGTTGTTGTTCCAATTGTTGTTGTTGTTTTTATTCCAATTCCCTTGATTACCCAAATTGTTGTTCCCCTAATTTCCGCCTTGATAGTTATTATTGTTCCAATTTTACCATTTTGTTAATTGCCCCAATTTCCTTGGGGTCTCCATTGTTGATTCCCTTGATATTTGTTGACGTATTAGACTTCCTCACTTTGATCATTATATCATTCATTCGAATAGCCACCACCACCATCATAGTTATCAAAATTTCCTTTAGGTTGTTGCTCTCTTTGCCTCCATTTCATCATATTCACACCTTCCATGGCAGTGACTTGGGGCAAGTTTTGAACGTGTTGTAACTGCGCCTTTGCCAACTAATTCATTGTTGTTGTAAGTTCGGAAAAGGCTTGGCCGTGATCAGGAAACTCCTTGTCCAAATGTATAACATTAGAATCGCCTTGACGAACATTTTTCCGGCTTTGCCATGCCGAAGATGTATCGGCCATTTCATCTAAGAATTTCCTTGAATTCATGCAAAAGCAAAAAGTTTTGCACTTTCTAATGGGACTGAATGGTATCTATGAACAAACACGTAGTCAAATCCTCCTGACCAATCCAACGTCAAACATTAATAAAGCTTATGCTATGCTCATTAAAAGGGAAAGTTAGAAGCTAGTAGCAAATGCTCCATGGTTAGAGAAGGAATTGATCCAGTTGCTCTATTAGCTGGTAAGGGAGGCAATTACCAGAAGCCAAAGAGAAATTGGAAGGTGCAGTATGAATTTTGCAAGAAGAAAGATCACAGAAAGGAATGATACTATAAAATAATCAATTACCCTCATGATTTCAAGCACAAAAAAAGAAAGTAAAAGCACATCATACGATGTTCAAGTTGAGCAATGTAACCCAAACCTTCCAGTTATTTATGGTAGAAAAATGAGATACCAGATGCAGTGAGAGAAGGGAACTGATAAAGGGCACCTTAACAGTTGAACAATTTGACTAAATTATGAAGTTACTACAAGGATCTGTCAAAACAAACTATTGCTAATATGGCAGGTACATCTTACTCTTTTATGGCTAAAATAACAAAAGGAAACTTAACAGTAGACACATGGGCGGCTAATCATACGGTGGAAGACTTAGGAATGTTAACAGATGTTACAAATATTAGTCCTAGAAGAGATAAAAGAGTACACTTGCCGAATGGAGATTTTACACTTGTGTCACAAGTTTATTATTGCAAAAGCACAAAAACATGCGAAGCATAAGATATACTCTATGTTCCTGATTTTGCATATAACTTTCTTTCCGTGTCAAAGGTAACTAGAGACCGACACTATTTTGTCTCTTTTACCCTATTGCCTATTCCAAGAACTCTCAAATGGGAAGGTGAAGGGGATTGGTCGGGAGAAAAATGAGTTTTGCTTGTTGGCCCCTAAATCTTCTATTAGGACTGGAGCTAATAAACAACCAGCAGTTAGAGGACTCAATGTATAAACAAAAAAGGAAGATGTGCTGGTGTGACAAAAAAGATTAGGACATGCATCTTGAAGATCTATGAAGGAATTGCTTGGATACAAACTAGAAGATTATTAATATATAATAGATAGTTGTGAGGTTTGCCCATTAGCTACGCATATAAGACAACCATTTCTATTAAGCAATACTAAATCTACCATAATATTTCAGTTATTGTACTTAGATGTATGTGGAACTTGATATACCAATAGGATGGAGATAAAGATTTCCTTATAATTATGGCTGATTACTCTTGTATCACTTGGATATTCCTTTTAAAGTTTAAAGGTAATGTTGTGGCTATTTTTCAGTCCTTTCTTAAGATGATACATACTCAATTACATGGAATAGTACATGTAAGTTCCTGTTCATACACCTTTATTCATATAACCATAGATGTCTGTATGTCTACAAAAATATGAGTGCGAGCTAGGATAAATTGAGAGGTGGCAGTGATCACAACTCTTTTGATACTCAAATAAGATAAGAAGTGAATTGATTGATGTTCAACTTAAACAGCCTTTAGAGCCTTGCCCCCTATTATCTTGACGACCATTATTATTCTACCTACCTTGCTTATTGTTGTTGTTCCAATTGTTGTTGTTGTTTTTGTTCCAATTCCCTTGATTATCCAAATTGTTGTTCCCCCAATTTCCGCCTTGATAGTTATATCTAGTTTAGAGCTCATTACTTGAAAAGAAAATATGTAGTTTTACAAGGGATATAGGTTTACAAATGCTTTTAAGAAAAAGTTTGCATATATATGATTAAAAGAGTTGAAGTATGTATATAACGCTTGTGTTTATAAAACTTTGTGAGATGTGGCTAAGTTATAAAACACTTCATTTTAAAAAAAAAAAGATGTGACCATTTGTATGATCTTTGTAAAGTGAAGCTTATTTAAAAAAATATTCTTTAGGCATACCTTAGAAATTAGTTCTCAAACCTCATATTCATTTTGAAGAAAACCATTCGAAAACCTTGGTTTTGCAACAGCGTTTGTGCGATTTTCTTTTGTAGAAAAGCTTGATAAAAAGACCAATATGGATTCTATTCTAATTTTTGAAAAGAGGAGGTTGTCGTCCTTTGCTAAAGCTGTTTTGGTTTCAAAAGACTTCATAATGATTAGTAAAGATTAAGAGATTAATAGTATAAACAATTAATGAATTATAATTATCTACTACTGAGTTTAATACTTATTTTAATACTATATTTTTTAGGGCTTTCCTAGATTAACCAGATAATTCAAAGATATAAAACAACATTCAATCGAAATGTGATAAGTGTTATATGCATGTAGGAAATAAGGACAGTAAACTTCAATAAAGCAGTAAAGGAGGAGAATGGACTCTGGTTTGCGCCTGAAAAGAAGCAGGCCCAACAAGTCGAGAGAATAGGAAGCAATACCCTCAGTCTCCAATATGCGCAGGTACAAGACTTGGGCCTGAGTTCTTTGAGAACTCGACAGGCCAAATCTAATACATGTTCTAGAAAGAAAAAGAAAGTCATTACGTATTCTACCATACATGCATAATTATACATGAAATAAACTAGTATGGGCCTAATACAAATTACAGCAATTAATAGCTGTCCAGAATATGAAAACTAGTGTGTGGAGTCAAAAATGGTAAAGTGACTCACGATGAAAGCCTTTGTTGTCATTAAACAATAAACCTAAGAGGAGCAAGATGTGTCAATATATTAGAGGTTAATGGTAGAATTTCATTCATGGCCAAGGCACCACTTGGATCCCTAGCAGTTCAAAGTTCCGCAAATGTCACAGCTCAAAATCCAGTATAGACAATGATAACACTCAACGTCGCCGCTAGGCAAGCCAACGGTGAACTATCAACTTATTTATTCATTTTATTATTTTTAAAATCATGAACCTTATTAGATAGAGAGATCAATGCATTTAATAATCGTAGGTACGCACAATCTAATTAAAATATAAAGTAAAAGTGTGTCAATTGAAATCAATCCATAAGCAAATTCTAGAACAACCCCAAAATCAGGCGTCACAAGTGCATGAACATCTACTAGAAAATATAATAAAAATACAACATCTTTCTGGAATACAAGATAGACAAGATAATGTAAATAATTATGATGCATACTCTGTATGTTGCAGATCGTAACATGGGGTGTATCTCACCGTAAAGTCCTCGCGATAGCTGCGCCCAAAAGGCCACTAGAAATATATACCTACACAATAGGTGCAAAAGTATAGCATGAGTACGTAAATCAACGCATATCTAGTAAGTATCTAGCCTAACCCCGGAGAAGTAGTAATGAGGGGTCGACTTTAACACTTACTAGTGTCTAATAAATCAAAAATAAAAATATAGACAAGTATAAAATATGGTAAATAAAAAATGAGTAAAGATATAGGCAATTAATACAGTCTATAGCTGAATAATGAACATAATTTCCTCAATTATCGGATACTCCCTCCAATGAACTACGTAATGGTCAATACCCAATCAACGGTCACATCTCATTTCAGAAAATTCATGAATATGCAGATTCCTTATCAAGTATTTCATACAATTTTGCCAATGAGAGATGCCCGATCCCATAAGAATATGATAAATGGTGCATCCGAGGCGAATGACACAATCCTATTAGAGTGTGTTACATTATCCCGCCACGGGAACAACCAGATCCTATAAGAGTGTGCTACTTGATTCTGTCAAGGTGAACACCCCGATCCCATATGAGCGTGGTACATGATACTGCTGAGGCGAACGACCCGATCCCACAAGAGTGTGATACAATATCCTTCGTGGGAGAATGACCCGATTCTATAGGAGTAATACATGAAGTTGAAGAGGTGAACAACCCAACCCCATTAGAATACGACTCTTTTACGGGTCTTTGACCCCACTCACTAATATTCGTGTGAGTTACGAGATTCAAAAAAACTTTTCGATGGATGCACACAATGCAGATGAAATCATTAAGGGAAGTACAATTTCTATTAATAAACAAGTAGCTTGTCAAGTATCTAAAATAGAGAGTCCACTACTTTATGTGAGTCTAGTCTTAGGTCATAACCCGGACTTAAGCAATTGAACAGGCAAGAATAACACAAATAATACAATTGAATCATGGCGTGAGTCTAAGTCTACCCGGACATAACCAGATATTCTAGCATACGCATGGATACTTGTCACCTCATACATGCAGAGCTCCCACAACATGTAGCACGTAACAAATATAACACCGACAGTGTAATTTTCCCCTCACAACGTTAGACAAGAGACTTACCACACTCCAAAATTTGATAATCGGCTTCAATGCCTTTCCAACACGTCAAACCGATGCCAAACAATTTGAAAATTATTAAACAACATGAAAACCAATCAAAATATACTCAAATACACGTATTTAACCATTATATATAAATTCCAAACTCCTCACGGAAAGTCAACCAATGGGCCCACATTCGGATTTCGAAAATTAACAAATAATAATTATTATCCATAACATATATAGTATATATTCCAAAAATCATCCAGTTTTGTCCATGAATTGACCCCCAAATCAGGGATTTACTATCTCATAACTTTGGGGCTCAAAACCCCAATTTCTACTATCTAAACACATATTAAAATGATAACCAATGAAAATAATCATGGAAAAATAAAAAAATGAAGGTCATATTTTTACCCCTTTGTTAAGACGAGAACAACGCTGCAACAATCACCTCGAACGAAGCTCTACAATTCAAGATATGCTCAAAATACTAAAATGCTCGGTCTCTCCATTTAAAACATTGTCTAACTGATTTTTATTCTTCTCCTTCGCTGGACACCTTTGTGTTTGCGAAGAGCAATTTTTCGCGTTGAATGGTCAACCTAAATTTCCTTCTTTTCATTCGCATGACCTCCCTCTCTCTTTCAAAGAACAAACTCGCACCAAAAACGAGCAATCTTTCCCGACACAGAAATGAGCATAACTCTCTCATACGACCTCAGAATTAGACGATTATTATTACTATGTTCCGTAATTATAATATGCATATAATGGTTCAATCCAATAATAAATTAAAGATAGTTTTCTCAATATGGTACGCATTACATCCAAATAAATGTCATTGAAAGATTAAATAAGAGCGCGATAAAACCCAAACACATTCGAAACACACTGGAAGCCCGCGGGACCGCTTCCAATTACACAAACTAGTCCCAAAACATAACACGAAACTAATCAAATTATCAAGTCACACCAAACAACATTAAAATCATATATCGACGAATAAATCATCCTTTTAACCTTCAAACATTGAAATTTTGACAAATGCATCCGAATCACACCTAAACATTTCAGAATGATGCCAAACTTTACGTACAAGTCATGAATCATCTACGAACCTATTCCAAGTGTCAACCCCAAATGTACATTGATAACACTAAAGTCCACTTCAAACAAATCTTAGGAAATAAAGAAACCTTCGAATTTCCAACTTTCCACAATAAGCATTGAAATGCTCTCGGACCACCCTATACTCAACCCGAATATACATCCAAATCCATAATCATCATAGGAACCTATTGGAACCTTCAAATCCCGATTCTGAGGTTGTTTACTCAACATGCAAACCTTGGTCATCTCTTCCAACTTTAAGCTTGCGAATTGTGAATTTTCCATCCGAATCAACGCTGAACCTCCTGAAGTTCAAATCCGACGACACGTACAAGTCTTAAAACAAGAAGTGAAGTACTCAAGGTCTCAAATAACTAAATGACGTACTAGAGCTCAAAACGACCAATCGGATCGTTACACTCTCCCCAACTTGAAGATGCATTCATCCTTGAATGTCCCAAGAACCTTTCCAGAATTGCCCAAATTCACTGTTTAACACCCCGTGCACCTACCCGCGCCACCACAACCAATAAGAGCACATTTTCTCAAGCCAAACTGAATATCCTTTCTGCTACCTTAACCCACAAGCCTTTGAGCCAAATTCAAACATTTGCCTCTCTACCGGGCCTTATTCTAACATATGAACATTGTATCAATGTCAACCTATTGTACCTAATATGAACATGCATCCATGTGGAAATCAAACAATGCACCACATAATTCGTATGACCCTAATAATAATCTCCAACCTTAGAAGCTGCAAACTTACTATCCTGATGCCCGTATTATACCTCTAACGGCATAAGCCCTGACCCAACCCTCACGATATTGCAACGATGAGAGCGACCCTTAGAATCTCAGAACCGCCTGCCAAATCAATAACTCATGGAGTTTCTTCGCTTGCCAAGAACCATTACCTCATTCTAAACTGACTAGTTAAATTTTATCTTTACACATATCTGATCGCACTAATCTAAGCTCCAATAACCTCGACTCACCCAGTACAAGCTACTCAGTAAATAAGCCACCTCAAATATCGTCTAAAATTTTGTATGACACCATAAATTCCCCAACAAGATGCAACTCAAACTTGTCAAATAAGGAATAACGAACCCAAATACAACACTATTTGGCTTGCGCAATGAACAAAATAGCCAAACCAATGCTATGAAACAATATCAGAAATGAAAACAAAGCACAAAAAATAAGAATTAGGGATCGTACTCAACATCTCACTATTACGGCATGCAAATCGATCTACACATGATGCCATTGTGGCATGCAACCCGACCCAAAACATCATACACGTAGCGGCATGCCATCCGATCCAAAAATAACAATCTGTAAGGACATACCTACCAAGCCAGAATACTCATACCCAAGAAATACTTGAATATTGACCACAAGCATGTCAAGTGCATAACTACGGCCCTTGGGAGATGGACAGAGCCATGCGCTACAAAGTTCAAACACGACTAATATGTAATAAACAACATGTTTCCACTGAGCCATCTTGCTCATATAACACTACAAGATACACGGGATCACATCACATGTGCAAAAAATAAAGTAGTCTCACAACCCACATGGCATAATAGATTAATATAGTGAATAGCTGACGGCGAGAATAATATTCAATACCCAAAGACACCTCCATAAGGAATGCTATACTGAATGAACATATCCAACCTGATTTCAATCTCTAACAATCGAATGAGTAACACATCATACCTATATCACCTTCACGTGGAATGTACTTCAACACCTTCCACACCAGGTAGTAAAATCCAAACATTATTGTCCATCGACCATGCTATTTCCATAGTGCTAATCAGACATCTGCAGTTCAATACCATACACTCCTTTAACCTAATAGACCATACTCAGGATGCCCGAAAATAGTGCCAGCATACTCTGATCATCTTAAATCTACCCCTGTTCTTTTGCGCTTGTGACCTTTTTGTCAAAGACAAACTGCAACCTTGATCTTCAACTTCAAATTCCCCTACCGGACTACACCTATCATTGCCGCTATGTGAGAGTCTAAGAATTTTGTCGTAGCCACTTATAGAATAAAAACATCCTCGACTAGAACCCCTTTCACTCCACTCATATCAGAAGAACAGTTGCAACAAGCAATCGAAATCCTATAACCACATAAAATGCAACCCTCAAGTCGAAGTCTAAACTGCCATAACACTTCCGGGATCCATTTAGACATAACAACTCCATCAAAATCAAATACCTCTGAATCAATTAAATTATGGTGGCTGTCAAGCCCGAACATACAGTCATGAATCACCTGTAGAGCTTAACACACTAAAGAAACCGATTATTTCAACAACCATGCTGATTCACATCGTTACAAACTGACCCCACTCTGTCCAATTTACTCTTGACTTGCCTTTGAAATAATTGTTCTATTCAAGAACATAACATACCTCAACCAACACTCATCCTAAGCGACCGAAATCACGAGATCAGATCATTTCAAACCCATCAGCCATTTCATACCCTCCTTATGTACTCAATAGTAACTCCAACTGACACAATCGTACTTAAAGACCTCATCGAATCCAAAGTTGTTTCTCTTATTTCTCTAACATGGAACCATATACCCGATAATAACATAGAAATTTCCCAAATATTCATCACACTTTACTGCAAAACCCTGTCCCCAACAACATAACGTACCCAAAAATCATTAATACCACACTTTATTTCTTGAACTCACTAGAACCATTGTTGAGACTCACCCCCTTTGACGTGGTCCCGAATATATAACCAATCTCTAGTGCACTGCTAGCACATGAACAGTTTTGAAGAAGCAACCAGATGATTCTTTTCCTTGTCTATCCCATCCATATGAAGCATAAATTTTGAGTCATCCCCAACACCTGCACCTAAATTAATAAGGCAAAATGTAACACATACACATCAAGTTTCTTTATCTAAAATTCATTTTCCTCTTGGTCATATTTAATCAACCAATGAATTGATAACCAGAAACTATGCAGGCACACAACCACGTGACTCACTCATAGACGCTGAGCTCCCCCACTTAGCTTTACACTACAACCACATAGATGCAGAACCAACAACAACCTCTTCTTCCTAGTTACCATTCTCCCACACCATTGCTCAGCCAAATTTCTCTTGTTGGTCTAATCCTAACATATCCCAAAATATTCTCCACAATCATATACTTGACCTCCTAACCGTCTGTGATGACCCGGCCGGTCTTCATAAGAGTTATCGTCCCGATTTCCTTCTTTAGCACATCATGTCATTTGGGACGTGTGTCCAAAATTTCAGGTCATTCGGACGTGTTTTGTTTTTGTTTTTTATCGAAAGCGTATATTAATGAAATTTGAAGTTGTTAGGCTCAAATCCTTGATTAATTCGTGTTTACAAAGTTGGTTTTGGTGGTTTAAGGAATGGTAATCGTTTGAATGATGTTATGGGATATGTCCGTAGGTTTGGTTGAGGTCCCAAGAATCTCGGGTGTTTTTCGGATACTCAACATGGCATTTTTGTGTTGAAAAGTGTTACAGATTTCTCTTTAGTTCTGCTGCAGTTGTTTCTTTTTTGCGACCACATCTTCTCCACCGCGATCGCATAGTACAATTTTAGAGGGGACCCAAATCCTTCCATGCAATCGCATAACCCTGACCGCGATCGCATCATACTACCTTCCCTCTTCTACGCGTTCGCATTTATTTTTACGCATTCACATAGTAGAACTTAGGAGTTAGGCCTAATTGCCAAGACCTTCTATGCGATCGCATGGTCCAGTTTGCGATCGCATAGCGCTGCATCTTCCTCTTGTTTTGCGATCACAGGCTATGGATGCATTCGCATAGACCAAATTCTGGGACTTAAAAATTTACTCTATGTTATTGCATCCATGTTCATGCGATCGCATTGAACAAATCACTGGGCAGTTATAATCATTTCAAAGCCGAGCATTAGCCATATCAATACACAAGATTGGGAGCTCAAATTTAGGAGAATGTTTGAGGGATTATTGAGGGCAACAATTGGGAAATGATTCTCTACTCTCTAATGCTTAAAACCCACCAATCTAATCACGAATTCATCCTTAATTTCGGATTTTTGGAATGGAAATGGGGAAAACTTTATTGAACAAACTATTGGGTTTTGAGTGGGTGTTCGACCTCCGATTTGTGAGACTTGTATATGTTTAGACTCGTGAGAGTATGATGGTTCTGGAAATGTAACAATTATTCTATTCCGAGACCTTGACCCGAGGAGCATTTTGCTCATTTTACCTAATGTCACACCTTAGATTTGAATTAAATACTAGAATCAGTTGCTTGTGATGTTATTTATGATATGTAATTTGAATGAATTGATTTCGGCCATTTGGAGTTGGATACTCATGGAAAAGGTGTGGTTTCTAGTTAATTATTTAGCCGGTTTGAGGTAAGTGGCTTGTCTCTAATCTCGTGTGGGGACCTTCCCCCTCAGGGCATGATATTTGATATTTGAATGCCTCGTACGTGAGGTGACGAGCGCATACTTGAGCTAATTGTTGAAAGTTTGTTTGTAATTTAGGTATTTATATTGAGATTCGTGCTTACTTGTTCATTTTAAATTGTAAGTTTAACCTATGCTAGCTTAGAGAAACATGTTTAGTTGACTTACTTGATTATTTGTTTAAACTATATTATTTGTATTCCGTGAAACACGTTAGGCTAGAATTTACTATTTATTGTTTTGAGTTTAGCATTTATTCTGAGACTATAAGTTGTAATTGTGTGTTTTAATTTGGGACTAAGGGACGTCATCCCGGGAGATTCCATGTACGTGTTATGTTCTTGACTGAGAATGGGATACGAAGAGATCCCTGGCACAAATGTTATATATATGTATCGAGGATACAAAGATATCATCGAGATACCAAGATATCCCTTGTATAAATATGATGATACCAAGATATCCTTGGGATACTAAGAGATCCTCGGGATACCAAGAGATCTCCGGTTATGATCCATTTTGCGATCAGTATTCCCTTGATTTGACTTATTTTTGCTTTCTATTACTGTTTTTACTTATTTCTCCTGTTTAGATTCTAGCAGTAGAATTTATTTAAAATATTTCTTTTATTTTATTATATATTATTTTTTATCTTAGTAAGGCATTGACCTTCCTCGTCACTACTTGACCGAGGTTATGCTTGGCACTTACTAAGTACTGTTGTGGTATACTCATGACTCTTCTGCTCATGTTTTCATATGCAGATCCAGGTACATCCACTCAGGCACACTATTCGTGAGGTAGGGAAAGCTACAGAGACTTAAAGGTAAACCTGCCGCGTCCGCAGACCAAAGACTCTCCCTCTTTATTCTATCTTTAGTATTTAGTTTTCTTTTCCTTCAATTGTTTAGACATTATGGAGTTAGAGCAGTATATTACGTTTACATTAGGTTGTGTAGCGCGTGAGTTTCTGGGTTTTGGGATATTATTTTAGATTTTGGTGATGTTTAGTTGTAGATGCCGAGCGACATTTATATTCAGTTTTCTCTGAGCTGTTGATTTTAAATTCTTTATTTCTTCAAGTTATTTAATTTTTGGATTATTAGGCTTACCTATTCGTAGGGACTAGGTGCTGCCACAACATGTTCACAGAGAGCGAACTAGAATCATGACATTACCGTGCCATCTTAATCAAGCGACAAGCTTACCTCGCTATACATTCATCCCGTGTTGGGCAGAAAGTAGAACTATTCGTAGGAACCTCATCAAAATCACACAACTACTAACATGCTCACAAGAGATAACCCACCTGCATACCCTCATATCGACCTCCTCCAACGTCATTGCTATTGTTGCATCCATCATGAAATTGACAAACCTCCTGGGTCCACACTGATCTGCCATTCACAAGAATACTTTCATTTATTAACATCACCTGAAGGTACAACACTATGTTTGAAACTCGAAGCCGTATTGCATCCAAAAAAATGATCGAACACTTCACTTTTTCTTACATTCCAATGAAGCCATTATTGCCACATTCAATATTCCTAAGCATTACAACCACCTCAGAGATCATGACTCTCGAACCAATAACACTGGAAACACCGATTCGATCTAGAAGTCGCAACACACAACCATCTCTAATAACTTCCTCTTAACTTCAATCTCATGACACCATTACTAGAGGCTAACAAATGAAGACCAACATGCCAATGAGCCTCAATGCATTCAATCAAGGACGTGACACCACAATATTAACAAGAATTCCACCAATTTTGAAAATATCATATCTCAACAGTAGGCAACACCAAAACTATGCTGAAACAACAGAACACCCCTCCACAAGGCGACGTTAATAGCCCGCTGGAATATGTGGGGAGAAACATCCTACACCACGTCGGCAGTACCGTTTCAATTCCTCGACGCCCAACTGATAATTAGCTGTCAACATCGTGTAAGAATAAGTATGAAGGAAATAAAGGAACAAGCTTCAATAGAATTGAATCGAATGATGAGGAATTAGGAAGGGAAATGCTCCTAAAAGCCCTTGCCTCTCGAAGATAAACACATACGTCTCTGTACTGATCTGTAAGACTCTATTAGACTTGCTCATGCCTCAAGAGATACAAATGAACCTAGCGCTTTGATATCAGGCTGTCATGGTCCAGAATCCGGTATAGGCTATAAAACGTTAAACAATTCCGCTAGGAAAGCCAACGGTAAACTACCAGCTTAGTTATTAATTAATTATTTTTAAAATTATGAGCCTTATTAGATAGAGAGATAAATGTAATGACTTGGTTGGTCATTTTGAGAATTTAAGCTTTGTTCGACAACATAAGGTCTTGAACATGTTTATATTATGTGTATCGACTTTTGTGCATGGTTGAATTCAGTTTACCATATGATTCAAAGTTGAATTGGAAGAAGGAACCTAGTTTTGGAAGATTAAGCAATGAGGATTTGACAGAAATTTATCCTTTAAAATGGCTCCGAAATGGGTTTTGGATGATCTCAACAACTTCATATGATGATTTTGGACTTAGGTGCGTTTCCAACTTCAGATTCGGAGGTCCGTATGATAATATGAGGCATTTTAGGGAAAGTTGAAGTTTGACCCATAGTTGAATTTTGTAATATCAAGGTCGGAATGTAATTCCAGGAGTTGAACATCTCCGACTTATTATTTTGGACTTAACTGCAAAATTTGGGATCATTCCAAGTAGGTTTGATTGGTTTCAGCATGATTTTTTGAAGTTGGAAGATTTGGATGGTCATATTCTGATTCATGGTACGATTTGCATTTTCGTCATTGTTTGATGCTATTTAATACCTTTAGCAAGTCGTTGTGGGGTTATACAACTTGTTTGTGCGTTTAGACGGGGTCCAAGGGGCCACGGGTGTTTTTCGGGAGGGTGACGATCATTTTCCCCTATTTTAAACAACTGATATCTTCCGATGGTTTTCTAATTTTCGTACGTGTCTTCTCCTCCATGTTTGCGAAGATTAATCATGGAGGAGGAATTTGCTGTTCTTCCCATTCACATGATCTACTTCATGATCGCGGAAGTCTATTTTGTGTTACTTCGCACTTAGACTTGTCCCTTCATGTTCGTGTACTAGGGATGAAGAGTTGGGCATTAGTGAACATTCCTTCTATTTTTTCTTATTCCTCCATCCACGAACGCGTACATATACTCTTTTCTCTTTTGCGTACGTGTACTTTCCTAGCGTTCGCGTAGGCCAGTTGTGAGCCATCAGGTTTCTCTTTCTCCGCGTGCGTGAGCTTATTATCGCATTTGCGATGACCATCCTGGGCAGCCTTCATTTTTCTTCTTTGCGAACGCAATCCTTCCTCTGTGCATTTATACATAGGCATGCACAATATATTCCCAAACCGAGGGTTAGACCATTTTAATCCTATCTTGACTTGTGGAGCTCGGTTATGAGCGATTCTTTGAGGGTTTTTGAAGAAAATCGATTAGGTGAGTGTTCTTCACCTAGATTTTAATATATTCTATGCTTTTATCTTTATTTTTATCATTGAAATTGAGTTTTGGGTTGAAGAAAATGTTGGTATTTGAAGAAAACAATGAAAATGAAAAATTATCATTTGAGGGACAAAAGGGAACAAAATTTGATAATTTTGATATCGTAGAACTCGTATCAAAATGGGTATTCAATTTTTGTAAAATTTATGGGGTCCGAGATATCGGCCGGGGGGTCGACTTTTGGATTGATTATTGAATTTTCTAAAAGATTGAGATATTATGATCTTGAATAGTTTCTCATGAGTTTTGAAGTTATTTTTGTTAGATTTGAGCCGTCTGGATGATTATTCACCCGAGGTGTTTATTTTAGAGTATCGGTTTGTCATGTTTGAGGTAGTATCTAGCCTAACCTTGAGTAGGGGACTTACCCTTGGAAATTGAATCTTCTATATTGATTGTAGTATGTTTACGCGAGGTGACGAGTGCGTACTTGGATGTATTTATCGAAAGTTGGCATTTAGGGTTCTTAGGTCCTTATACTCACTATCTACGAAGTTGTTGATGATATGTTTGAGTTCCTATTTGCTAGTTTCACTTATACATGCTTTAGTTTGAATTAATTGCTTTAGGATTCACTCTTATTTTTACTTAATTTCAAGGTTTTGCCTCTTCTATCGTCATGCTATATTTTCATAACTGCTTACATTTAATTAAAATTCTTATTGTCCCATCCTATGATTGTTTATTATCAATTGGAGTTTAAATAACCTATATCTTAGTTGACTTGCCTTTGCATGGAAATATTTGACTCGTGTCGGCTTTCTTATTGTTGACTTGTATGTTGTGGGATTGTCTCTACATGTCAGTTCTCCCTTGTTGAACTCTTCCCTTTATGCCTAGCATTCTTTACTATGGTTATTCCTTGTGAACTAGTTCTACCGCTTCTTTGCGATTTAAAGTTCTCGAGTTGATTTTTTGCCGTACTTTGTATTATTGTCATATTTGTTGTTGTACTTTTTGTGGCTATGTACGAGGTTTCTGCTGTGTTATCACTGATATTTCTATTGGCTGCATTGCAAATTTACTTTGGGACTACGAGAAGATATCCTGGTATATCACCCTGTTCTGCATAATTATTCGGGAGTACAAACCGTATTTCGGAAGAACACACTGCATATTCATGCTTGGGACTACGGAACGATATCCAAGTAGATTCCCATATTCGGCATATTTACTTTGGGACTACGAAACAGTATTCCGATAGATCCCCTTGCACATTTTAATTTGGGACTATGGGATGGTATCCTGGGAGATCCCTTGTTATTCTCATTGTGTTATGAGCTGTTGCTTTTCATTGATCCTACCCTTATGCAAACATTATACATGTCGTCCAATTTTTTCCTTATGCTTACTAGCTAGTATGAACTATGTTAGGACACTTGCACAATCATACACGTGGCTAAGCCCCATTATCAGATAATAGACTTCTTGGTATTGCTGAGTACAGACGCACACACTTGTTTATTTGCCTTCCATTAGAGAATGGCTCTATTTGGCACGTGAGTTATCAGTATGATTATGAGGTGTAATGAAGGCACAAGATGCCAATTGCTAGAGTTTAGGTATTTACACCCGTATTGTATGATTATGAAATGAGGTGTTACATGGTGACTTATATTCGAAGGATACTTCACGACCCAAACTGATGGGTCGCGACGGGTGCCTCAGTCCTACCCATCAGACACTCTTAAGAAAGCTTCTAAGATATAAACCTGAATAACATATGCTGAATTACGAGAATAATATTCATAAAGGAAACCTGCCCCATATGCATATATACATATACATGCCACATACGTAGGGAGAGCCAACAAGGCTACTATTGACAACTATATACCTCAAAACTGGAAGCCGACAATCCACACAGTATCCAAGTAGACATATTGTCTATAAACTTCTAATAGAAATATAGCTGCAAGAAGATGGGACTGTGCTATGGGTATGACATGGCTCAGTCCCTTCTTTGTACAGTTATATTTCTATTAGAGGCCTATAGATAGTTTATCTAGTTGGATAGTAAAAGACCTTAACGGCTTCCAGTTTTGAGGTATATAGTTGTATATCGCAGCCTTGTCGGCTCGCCCTACATTTGTTGCACGTATATGTACATAGGCCTTTTGTGCAGGTTTCCTTCATGTATATTATTCTCGTAATTCAGAAGATGTTATTCATGTTTATATATTAGAAGCATTCTTAGGGGTGTCTGACAGGTAGGGCTCGGGAACCCGTGGCGGCCTATCGGTTTGGGTCATGTGGAACGTGGTATCGGAGCAGTTCTGTCCTAGAGTTATCTACAGACCATGTGTAGTAGAGTCTTGTTTAAGGGTGTGTTGTGCACAAAACATATAGACAGGAGCTATAGGACATATAGGATGTTATCCTCTCTTATTATCTTAGATCGTGAGATATAAGAATTCATGTACCAAACAATGAGTTATATTATCAGCGATGTCTTTGAAGACTATAGCCACTAGCACAAGTTAGAAGGCTGCAAAGGTGCTGGAAAGAGATATCAGTTATTCTATAGCATTGAGGATGCTCTATACGAGTTATCTGTTTGAGATGTGTCGACCACTCCAGTAGTAGATGGGGCGAGAGGAGTTTTGACCTAAACAAGGCCCTTATTTTAGCTATCACAACTCGTCGATCAGGGTAAGAGGGGAGTAGGGCATTGCTTGGCACAACCGGGAATCACTTAGGCTCAAAACTATGTCAAGGTATCTGCGGACGCCAGCTCTTCCGAGGTTCTAGATAGTCCACAGTCATGGGAATCCATCAATCAATGTTCATCAATGTATGTTATATGATACGCAGAGGAAGAGGATAGTAGTCGACCCAAGAGGAGGAAGGTGATTGATAAGGATATGAAGGTTCCACTTCGAAGTGTGTCTGATCAAGGCTCTCATATAGGACGAGGCAAGGATCCTCTACTGTAGACTTCCTCCAGATGTCAGCTTTCAGTTGATAAGTTGCACCTCTTCTTGGAGTATTACCAAGTAAGGATTCTGAATGTGTTAAGTTGTTCAATAAGGATGTAGAAAGCCCCATCACAAATTGTATAAATTATAGTTATGTCTTTATTAAGTTTCTGTAGACATTATCCTGTATATAGTTTTGGGTATATCATGTATGCAGCCATGTCAGCCCTTATATATCAATATAAACCTCTTTTTTGGCTGAATAACCTAAATGGCACATATACTTGTGCCACCTCGTCATCCCGGTCCCCAAACTTGGTATTTTTTCAATTGAACACTTACACTCCTTCAAAATGTGCATAATACACTCTTATGATAGGAAGCTGCAGTGCGTGTAATTCAATCTTCTCCATGTTAACTGGCACGTCAAAAAAATTAAACCACGTCAGCTCCAAATCATTTGTTATGGCCACATAGAAAAATAAAACAGGAAATAATTATTATCCCCCCCAAACACAATTTTCCCCCTTACTTTAATGGAGGAAAATCAATGGCGGAATAGAAAAAGAAAATGGAGAAAAATTAATAGCGTAACAAAATTAATAGAGGAAAATCAATGGCGGAACAGAGATTGAAAATGAAGGAAAATCAATAGCATAATAAAGATTAAAAATCGAGGAAAATTAATGGTGGAACAAATATTTAAAATGGAGGAAAATTAAAGGCGGAACAAGTTATAATACTAACCTTTACCAACTTTAATAACTAACGGATCATATTTGTCAACTATAATAGTTAGACCAGAACAATTCTAGAGAATGTATATAGAATTAAACAGAATTTAAAAAATTCATCCACGATTAACGTTATTAAACCGCTCCTTCAAGTCGACAACTTAACTGACATTGTTTGTCTCCCATTATTCATGAAATTTCGCTTTATGATATCTACTTCGTGCAAATGCCTATTGTTTTGGGGGAGGGGGTGGTTAGGAGTGGGAAAGAAGAAGAAAAAGAAGCGATATGATATCTCTTTTAATTTTTTCTTTTATTTTTTACTTATTATTTTTATTCTTATTTTAATACTTTTTTCTTTTTGTTTTTATTATTTCTAGTTCAAAATATACACATTCACGCTCATTATCCGTGTTAATTACACTCACTTTGTCCAACTTAGCCATGATGTTCCCACATATGATCAGTCAACGGTCAGATGGGTTTAAAAATTAGCTTTGAGTGAGTATAAGTGTCTAATTGGCAAAAGACTAAGTTTGGGCACCGGGTTGAGAAAGTGACAGAAGTATAAGTGTCATTTAGGCTATTCTGCTCTCTTTTTTTCAGTATGTTATGCGAAGTTAAGTCCTAGTAGTGTTACATATATATAGAGGTGCACATAATGACCCATAATAAGTTTGATAATAAATAAGGAGAAGGTACGTGGCACTTGATTAGGTAGAATTGATATTATAATAGGTATGAATTGGCTGGCCTTTTGTTATGCTAACATCAAGTGTAGATCAAAGATGGTTTGATTTCAGTTCTCAGGAGCGCGTTTTTAGAATGGAAAGGTAATATGGCATTGCTAAGGGGTAAATTAATATCCTATCTCAAGGCAAGGAAGATGATCAGAAAGGAACATATTTATCACTGAGTCCAGGTTTAAGATGTGGAAGTAGAGTTACCAACCATTAATTCCTTCCTTGTGGTTAATGAGTTTCCCGATGAACATTAGGGTCTTTTGCTAGAGCGAGAAATTGAGTTTCTATTGACATACTACTAAATACATATCTAACATCTATTCCTTTCTACATAATAGCCCTTGCAGAAATAAAAGAGTTGAAGAAACAACTAAATGATTTGCTTTAAAATGGCTTTATCTAACCTAGTGCATTGTGTGGACAAAAGAAGGTTCCTTAAAAATATGTATTGATTATTGACAGTAGAATAAGGTGAGAATAAAGAATAAGTACCCTGATCCCGAGGATGGATAATTTTTATGATTAATTGCAAGGTGCCAAGGGTTTATCAGAGAAAGACATGTGGTCCGGGTACCATCAAGTAAGGGTTAAGGAGGAAGATATCCCGAAGATAGCACTCTGGACTAGTTATGAGAACTTCAGGTTTCGTGTTATGTTGTTTGGTTGGACCTATGCCCAGTCGTATTGATAGATTTGCTAAACCGTGTGTTCAGCCCCTTTTTTAGAACTATTTGTAATTTCATTTACTGATGATATATTGTTGTATTCCTGTTCAGAGGTTGAGCATGTAGATCATTTGCGTACTGTGCTCAGAGCTCTACAAAAGGAGAAGTTGTTTGAAAAATTCTCTAAATATGAATTCTTGTTGAACTCTGTGGCCTTTTATGGGTATATCATTTTGGGTGAAGGCATGGGGGCGGATACACAAAAGATTGGAGCAGTAAAGACTCAACCTAGACACCCGACACCGACAGAGGTTTGTAGCTTCTCTATTTGACAGATTATTGCTTGAAACTTGTAACGGAACTTTCTTCTCTTTTAGAACCTTCACCAAAGTATTATGTCATGTCTTGCTTGATGTCCAGAATAACATATGGAAATATATAGTGCAAGCAAGTTGACACATGATTTTGTGTTAGCTGCAGCAATTTATGCACTAAAGATATAAAGGCACTACTTGTCTGGCATTCATGTTGACATCTATATGGATCATAAAAAGTCTCTAGTAAATCTTCAAGAAAAAGGAATTGTGTTTACAACAAATGATATAGTTGGAGCTAATTAAAGACTATGACATTTATATTTTATATCATTCGGAGAAGGAAAATATGGTAGCCGATGCACTTAGCCGTAGATCTATGGATATCCTATCATTTTTACAGCGAGAAAAAAGTGGAAAGCCCATTAAGTTCATCAGCTAACTAGTCTTGGAATTCAATTATTGGACTTAGTTGATATTGGACTTACTTTTTTGGATACGACAATGTCCTCGTTAGTAACTAAAGTGAAGCAATGCCAGTACGAGGATCTTGTGTTAGTACGTTATAGGGATACCACCCATCAGAAGAAGAAGACACCATTTGGAATTATAGAAGATGGGGTCCTCAGATATGAAGGATGACTATGTGTCCCTAGTGTCGTAGGGCAGCGTTAGTAGGTTATGGGGGAAACTTACTATTCTTGTTATTCTATCCACCCTAGGTCAACGAAGATGTATGATGAAATTAAGGAGGTTTAGTGGTGGAACGACATGAAGAAGAACATTTTTGAGCTTGTCACTCGGTGTCGTTGTTGCCAGTAGGTGAAGATAGAGCACCAGAAGCCTGGAGGGCTAATGCAGACTGAAGAGATCCATTCATGGGAATGGGAGGTGATAAATATAGATTTCATCATGGGCTTACCTCGTTCTCATCGTAAGTTCGATTCCATATGGGTAATATTCAGTAGTCTCACTAAATCAGCTTATTTCCTTCCGGTTAGATCTATATATACATCAGAAGATTATGCAAAGTTATATATTAAAGAGAAAGTGCGACTACATGGAGTACCAGTATCTATTATATCTGACCGTGGGGCCCAATTTACATCACATTATTGGAGGTCATTTCAGAGGGGTCTAGGAACTCAGGTGAATCTCAACACAAATTTTCATCCATAGTCTGATGGACAAGCTGAGCGCACAATTTAAATGCTTGAGGATATGTTACGAGCATGTGTATTTGTGTTTTAGAGAAGTTGGGATTAGAATCTACCTCTTTTCGAGTTTGCATATAAGTTGGGATGAGCATCTACCTCCAGTAACTAGATGGATCAGTACGAGGCTTTGTATGGACGTAGGTGCAAATCACCTATAGCTTGGTTTAATGTTGGAGAATATGAGTTACATGAACTAGACCTGGTTCAACAGGCCATAGAAATAGAAAAGCTTATTTGGGATCGACCGTTGACAACTTAGAGTCGTCAGAAGTCATGTTTGGAAGTGAGGCGATGAGATTTAGAGTTCGGGGTAATAATTCAGTATTCTTAAATGTGTCACCTATGAAGGGTGTGATGAGCTTTGGCAAGAAAGGCAAACTTAACCCACTGTATATTGGGCCTTATAGGATTATTCGGAGGGTGTGCCAAGTAGCTTATGAGTTAGAATTGCCCTACAAATTAGAGTCTGGCTATCCTTTATTTCCAAATATCTATGTTACGGAAGTGCATTGGTGATCCTACTCGAGTGGTGCCCATAGATGGTGTACATATTAAAGAGGACTTGTCATATGAGTAACTTCTGATTGCTGTCCTAGACTGACAAATCCGCAAGCTACAGAATAAGTGTAGCCTCCGTGAAAGTACTTTGTAGAAACAACAATGTGGAAGAAATGACTTGGGAGACCTAAGAAGACATATAGTCTAGATATCCCTATTTATTTCCTCCTTAAAAGGGTCTAACTGATAAATCACAACCTTAAGGTACATGTATGGACTCTGGTGTCAGTTATTGTCGTTGTCCGTGTGAGGCCATTGTCGTTACTAAGGATTGAGGTCTTATGTGTCGTTGAATTAGTACGGTGAAATCGGAGGGTCAAATTCTTCGTCATATAGGTGTTTCAGGAAGTCATCTCGAGATCTTGAGGCTGAAAGGCTGCGGTCGAGTTCTCTCCCTCGACGTAAATTTATGCTCGACCCAACGACGATGCCGGGGATGGGGAGTTACCTACGTGAGCAGATAGCACTGGCAAAACCTGGTTTCACATCTAGCGGTCCAATCTCCATAACTTTATAATTAATGTATTTTGTATTATGTTTGGATTCCCCTCCTATATAAAAGGGATCCTTACAGTTTTGAAGGGGATGTTGTTTCTTTTATGGTCCTACACAAGATAAATAACAACCATCTACCTCTTTTCTCTCTAACATATTCCTTCGATATTATTGCTTATATTTCTTACCTTCGGGATGTAGGGATTAGGTGCCGTCATGACATGTTCACAGAGAGCGAATTAGAATCATGACGCCATTACATCTTCATCAAGAGATCCAATCTCACCTCGCTATACATTCATCCCATGTCGGGTTGAAAGTATAACTATTCGTAGGAACCTCATCAAAATCACACAACTGCTAACATGCTCACAAGAGATAACCCACCTGCGTACCCTTTTATCGACCTCCTCTAACGTCATTGCTATAGTTGCTTCCATCGTGAAATTGACAAACATCCTGGGTCCACACCGATCTGCCATTCACATGAATACTTTCATTTATTAACATCACCTGAAGGTCTAACACTATGTTTGGAACTCGAAGCCGTATTTCATCCAAAACACTGATCGAACACTTCACTTTTTCTTACGTTCCAATCAAGCCCTTTTATCCACATTCAAAAATCCTAAGCATCACAACCACCTCAGATATCATGTCTCTCGAACCACCAACACTGGAAACACCGATTCGATCTAGAAGTCGCAACACACAACCATCTCTAATAACTTCCTCTTAGGTTCAATCTCATAACACCATGACTATAGTCTAACAAATGAAGACCAACATGCCAATGAGACTCAATGCATTCAATCAAGGATGCGTCACCACAATATTAACAAGATTTCTACCAATTTTGAAAATATCAAATCTCAACCGTATGCAACACCAAAACTATGCTGAAACTGCAGAACACCCCTCCACAAGGCGACGATAATAGCCTTCTTGAATATGTGGGGAGAAACATCCTACACCACGTCTGCAGTATAGTTACAACTCCTCGATGCCCAACTGATGACTAGCGCTCAACATCGTGTAATAATAAGAATGAAGGAAATAAAGGAACAAGCTTCAATAGAATCAAATCGTATGATAAGGAATGAGGAAGGGAAATGCTTGTAAAAGCCCTAGCCTCTCGAAGATAAGCACATACATCTGTGTACTGATCTGCAAGACTCTATTAGACTTTCTCATGCCTCAAGAGGTATAGATGAACCTAGCGTTCTGATATCAGGCTGTCACGGTCCAGAATCCGGTATAGGCTATAATGACGTTAAATAATGCCGCTAGGAAAGCCAACGGTAAACTACCAGCTTAGTTATTAATTTTATTATTTTTAAACTTATGAGCCTTATTAAATAGAGAGATCAATGTAATGACTTGGTTTGTCATTTTGAGAATCTACGCTTTGTTCGACAGCGTAAGGTCTTGAACAGGTTAATATTATGTGTATCGACTTTTGTGCATGGTTATATTTTTAGTTTATCGGATGATTCAAAGTTGAATTGGAAGAAGGAACCTAGTCTTAGAAGTTTAATCAATGAGGATTTGACTGAAATTTATCATTAAAAATGGCTCCGAAATGGGTTTTGGATGATTTGAACAACTTCATATGGTGATTTTGGACTTAAGTGTGCTTCCAACTTCGGATTCAGAGGTCCGTAGGGTAATGTGAGGTATTTCGGCGAAAGTTGAAGTTTGACCCATAGTTGCATTTTGTAATATCAGGGTCGGAATGTAATTCCTAGAGTTGAACATCTCTAACTTATTATTTTGGATTTTACTGCAAAATTTGGCATCATTCCAAGTAGGTTTTATTGGTTTCGGCATGATTTTTCGATGTTGGAAGATTTGGAAGGTCATAGTCTGATTCATGGTCTGATTTGCATTTTTGTCATTGTTTGATGCTATTTAAGACATTGAGCAAGTCCGTGTAGGGTTAAACAACTTGTTTGTGTGTTTATACAGGATCCAAGGGGCCACAGGTGTTTTTCGAGAGGGTGACGAGTCATTTTCCCCTATTTTAAACAACTGAATCTTCAGTTGTTTTTTCTAATTTTCGATCGTGTCTGCTCCTCCATGTTCGCGAAGATTAGTCATGGAGGAGGAATTTTCTGTTCTTGGTATTCGCATGATCTACTTCGTGATTGCGGAAGTCTATTTTGTCTTACTTCGCACTCGGACTTGTCCCTTCAAGTTCGTGTATTATGAATGAAGAGTTGGCCATCAGTGAACATTCCTTCTATGTTTTCTCATTCCTCCGTCCACGAACGCGTACATATACTCTTTTCTCTTTTGCGTACGTGTGCTTTCCTCGCGTTCGCGTAGGCCAGTTGTGAGCCATCAGGTTTCTCTTTCTCCGCGTTCGCGAGCTTGTTGTCGCATTCGCGATGACCATCCTGGGCAGCCTTTATTTTTCTTCTTTGCGAACGCAATACTTCCTCTGTGTTTGCGATGCATTTATACATAGGCAGGCACAATATATTCCCAAACCGAGGTTAGACCATTTTTATCATATCTTGACTTGTGGAGCTCGGTTATGAGCGATTCTTTGAGGGTTTTTCAAGCAAATCGATTGGGTGGATGTTTATTCGCCCGAGGTGTCGGCTCGGGGGTCGAATTTTTGATCGATTATTGAATTTTCTTAATGATTGAGATATTATGATCTTGAATAGTTTCTCATGAGTCTTGAAGTTATTTTGGTTAGATTTGAGCTGGCTGGATGTTTATTCACCCGAGATGTTTATATTAGAGTATCGGTTTGTCATGTATGAGGTAAGTATCTTGCCTAACCTTGAGTAGGGGACTTACCTTGGACATTGAATCTTCTATGTTGATTGTAGTCTGTGTACGCGAGGTGACGTGTGTGTACTCGGATGTATTTATCGAAAGTTGGCCTTTAGGGTTCTTTGGTCCTTATACTCACTATGTATGAAGTTGTTGATGACATGTTTGAGTTCCTATTTACTAGTTTCACTTATACATGCTTTAGTTTGAATTAATTTCTTTAGTATTCACTCTTATTTTTACTTAATTTTAAGGTTTTGCCTCTTCTATCGTCATGCTATCCTTTCATAACTGCTTATATTTAATTAAAATTTTTATTGTCTCATTCTATGATTTTTTAATTTTAATTAGAGGTTAAATAACCTATATCTTAGTTGACTTGCCTTTGCTTGGAAATATTTGACTCGTGTGGGCTTCCTTATTGTTGACTTGTTTGTTGTGGGATTGTCGCTACATGTTAGTTCTCCCTTGTTGAATTGTTCCCTTTATGCCTAGTATTCTTTACTATGGTTATTATTTGTGAACTGGTTCTACCCCTTCTTGTGATTTAAAGTTCTCGAGTTGATTTTTTTGCCGTACTTTGTATTACTGTCATTCTGTTGTTATACTTTTTGTGGTTATGTACGAGTTTTCTGCTGTGCTCTAACTGATATTTCTATTGGTTGCATTGCACATTTACTTTCGGACTACGGGAAGATATCCCGGTATATCCTCGTGTTCTGCATATTTAATTTGGGAGTACAAAACCGTATTTCGGAAGATCATACTGCATATTAATGCTTGGGACTACGGGACGATATCCCAATAGATTCCCATATTCTTCATATTTACTTTGGGACTACAAAATAGTATTCCGATAGATCCCCTTGCACAAATTAAATTTGGGACTATGGGATGGTATCCTGGGAGATCCCTTGTTATTCTCATTGTGATATGAGCTGTTTCGTTTCATTGATCCTACCCTTATGTAAACATTATACATGTTGTCCACTCTTTTCCTTATGCTTACTAGCTAGTATGAACTATGTTAGGACACTTGCACAAGCATACACGTGGATAAGCCCCATTATCAGATAATAGCCTTCTTGGTATTGCTGAGTACAGACGCACACAGTTGTATATTTGCCTTCCATTAGAGAATGGCTCTATTTGGCACGTGAGTTATCAGTATGGTTATGAGGTGTAATGAAGGCACAAGATGCCAATTGCTAGAGTTTAGGTACTGACACCCGTATTGTATGATTATGAGATGAGGTGTCACATGGTGACTTATATTCGAAGGATATTTCACGACCCAAATTGATGGGCCGCGACGGGTGCCCGAGTCCTACCCATCAGATACTCCTAAGCATGCTTCTAAGATGTAAACCTGAATAACATATGCTAAATTACGAGAATAATATTCATAAAGGAAACCTACCCCAAATGCATATGTACGTATACGTGCGACATACGTAGGGAGAGCCAACAAGGCTACAATAGACAACTATATACCTCAAAACTGGAACCCGACAATCCACACACTATCCAAGTAGACATACTGTCTATAAACTTCTAATAGAAATATATCTGTATGAAGACGGGACTGTGCTAGGGGTATGACATGGCTCAAGCCCATCTTTGTACGGTTATATTTCTATTAGAGGCTTGTAGATAGTTTATCTAGTTGGATTGTGTATGGCCTTGACGGCTTCCAGTTTTGAGGTATATAGTTGTATATAGCAGCCTTGTCGGCTCGCCCTACATTTGTTGCACGTATATATACATAGGCCTTATGTGCAGGTTTCCTTCATGTATATTATTCTCGTAATTCAAAAGATGTTATTCATGTTTATATATTAGAAGCATGCTTATGGGTGTCTGATAGGTAGGGCTCAGGCACCCGTGGCTGCCTATCGGTTTGGGTTATGTGAAACATGGTATCAGAGCTGTTCTGTCCTAGAGTTATCTACATACCATGTGTAGTAGAGTCTTGTTTAAGGTTGTGCTGTACACCAAACTTATAGACAGGAGCTACGGGACATATATGATGTTATCCTCTCTTATTATCTTAGATCGTGAGATATAAGAATTCATGTTCCTAATGATGTGTTACATTATCAACGATGTCTCCGAAGACTATAGACACTACCACCTATTAGAAGGCTTCAAAGGTGTTAGAAAGAGATATATGTCATGCTATAGCATTTGCCCATCGGAGATCATGGGTTATATTGAGGATGCTCTATACGAGTCATCTGTTTGAGGTGTTTCGACCACTCCAGTAGTAGATGGGGTGAGAGGAGTTTTGACCTCAAAAAGGCCCTTATTTTAGCTACCACAACTCTTTGATCAGGGTATGAGGGGACTAGTTCATGGCTTGGCACAACCGGGATTCACTTAGGCTCAAAACTATGTCAAGGTAAGTGAGGACGCCAGCTCTTCTGAGGTTCTAGATAGTCCACAATCATGGGAATCCATCAATCAATGTTCATCAATGTATGTTATAGGATACGCAGAGGAAGAGGATAATAGTCGACCCAAGAGGAGGAAGGTGATTGAAAAGGAAATGAAGGTTCCACTTCGAAGTGTTTCTGATCCAGGCTCTCATATAGGACGAGGCAAGGATCCTCTACTGTAGACTTCCTCCAGATGTCAGCTTTTGGTTGATGATTTGGACCTCTTCTTGGAGTATTACCAAGTAAGGATTCTAAATGTGTTAGGTTGTTCTATAAGGATGTAGAAAGCCCCATCACAAATTGTATAAATTATAATTATATTTTTATTATGTTTCTGAAGACACTATCCTGTATATAGTTTTGGGTATATCATGTCTGCAGCCATGTCAACCCATATGTATCCATATAAACCTCTTTTTTGGTAGAATAACCTAAATGGCACATATACTTGTGCCACTTCGTCATCCCAGTCCCCAAACTTGGTATTTAAATTGAACACTTACACTCCTTCAAAACGTGCATAATAAACTCTTATGACAGGAAGCTGTAGTGCGTGTAATTCAATATCCTCCACGTTAACTGCCATGTAATAAAAATAAACCACGTCGGCTCCAGGTCATTTGTTATGGCCACATAGAAAAATAAAACGGGAAATAGTTATTATCCCCCAAAACCCAATTTTCCCCTTACTTTAATGGAGGAAAATCAATGGTGGAATAGAAAAAGAAAATGGAGAAAATTAATGGCGGAACAAAAATTAAAAATAGAGGAAAATCAATGGCAGAACAGAGATTGAAAATGAAGGAAAATCAATAGCGGAATAAAGACTGAAAATGGAGGAAAACTAATGACGGAACAGATATTTAAAATGGAGGAAAATTAAAGGTGGAACAAGTTATAATACTAACCTTTACCAACTTGAATAACTAACGGATCAGATTTGTCAACTATAATAGATAGACCAAAACAATTCTAGAGAAGGTATATAGAATTCAACAGAATTTAAAAAATTCGCCCACGATTAACGTATAAAACCGGTCCTTCATGTCGACAACGTAACTGACATTGTTTGTCCCCCATTGTTCATGAAATTTCGCTTTATGATATCTCCTTCGTGCAAGTACCTATTGTTTGGGGGGATGGGGTGGTTAGGAGTGGGGAAGAAGAAGAAAAAGAAGCGTATATGATATCTCTTTTGCTTTTTTCTTTTATTTTTTACGTATTATTTTTATTCTTATTTTAATAATTTTTTATTTTTCTTTTTATTATTTCTGGTTCAAAATATAAACATTCACGCTCATTATCCATGTGAATTACACTCACTTTGTCCAACGCAGCCATGATGTTACCAAATATGATCGGTCAATGGTCAGAGGGATTTAAAATATAGTCTCTGAGCGAGTATAAGTGTCTAATTGGCAAGCTACTTAGTTTGGGCACCGTGTTGACAAAGTGGCAGAAGTATAAGTGTCATTTAGGCTTCTGCCCTCTTTTTGTTCCTATGTTATGCGAAGTTAAGTCCTAGTAGTGTTACATATATACAGAGGTGCACATAATGGCCCATGATAAGTTTGATAATAAATAAGGATAAGGTACGTGGCACTTGATTAGGTAGAATTGATATTATAATACGTATGAATTGGCTGGCCTTTTGTTATGCTAACATCAAGTGTAGTTCAAAGATGGTTTGATTTCAGTTCCCAGGAGCACCTTTTTTAGAATGGAAAGGTAATATGGCATTGCTAAGGGGTAAATAATATCCTATCTCAAGGCAAGGATGATGATCAGAAAGGACCATATTTATCACCGAGTTCGGGTTTAGGATGTGGAAGTAGAGTTACCAACCATTAAGTCCTTCCTTGTGGTTAATGAGTTTCCCGATGAACTTTAGGGTCTTTAGCCAGAGCAAGAAATTGAGTTGCTCTTGGCATACTACTAAATACACATCTAACTTCTATTCCTTTCTATTGATTAGCCCTTGCAGAATTAGAAGAAAGGAACAACTAAATGATTTGCTTGAAAATGGCTTTATCTAACCTAGTGCATTGTGTGGACAAAAGAAGGTTCCTTACAAATATGTATTGATTATTGACAGTATAATAAAGGTTAGAATCAAGAATAAGTACCCTGATCCCGAGGATGGATTATTTTTGTAATCAATTGCAAGGTTCCAAGGGTTTTTCAAAGAAAGATATGTGGTCCGGGTACCATCAGGTAAGGGTTAAGGAGGAAGATATCCCGAAGATAGCACTCTGGACTAGTTATGAGAACTTCAGGTTTCGTGTTATGTTGTTTGGTTGGACCTATGCCAAGTCGTATTGATAGATTTGCTAAGCCGTGCGTTCATCCACTTTTTTAGATCTACTTGTAATTGCATTTATCGATGATATATTGTTGTACTCTTGTTCAGAGGTTGAGCAAGTAGATCATATGCGTATTGTGCTCAGAGCTCTACAAAAGGAGAAGTTGTTTGAAAAATTCTCTAAACATGAATTCTTGTTAAAATCTGTGGCCTTCCTTGGGCATATCATTTTGGGTGAATGCATGGGGGCGGATACACAAAGATTGGAGCAGTAAAGACTCAACCTAGACACCCGACACCGACAGAGGTTTGTAGCTTCACTATTTGACAGGTTATTATAGGAAACTTGTAATGAAACTTTCTTCTCTTTTCGCACCTTCACCAAAGTGTTATTTCATGTCTCTATTTATGTCCAGAATAACATAAGGAAATATATAGTGCAAGAAAGTTGAAGGAATGTTACAAATAAGAATAAATAGAGATGTTTGGGTCACAATTTAAAGTATGATAGAGCGATAAGGTATTAGTAAGATAGGAGGAAGGATAAGAAAAGGATGAGTGAAAAAGGGACGAGAATTGATAAGTCCTTGGGGTTAAGCTCATAAGAGAGTTTATGGTTTCTATTAATTATAAAAGGCTCAGTATAGCTTGAATGAACTCAAAGGTGTCTATGACTAGTAACATTTGGAATAGATGAAATGCTGCCAGGTAGTGGAATAAAAGCATAATTGTGATAAATAAAAGGATGAAGTTTGGGCCTTCGAAGAGGGGAATTTCATGAATTGTGAAGGACTAGAACACCCATGTAAGTGAACTTAGAAGGGAGCCAAGTTTTAATGGACCGATTCTTGCGAACAAAGTTCCCAGGCATTGAAGGACAGATTAACTTCAACTCCAGTTCTAACGCTCCCACCAAGGGACCAATGGTTATGTTATCTATTGTGACGCTTCAGGCGTTGGATTGTGTTGTGTGTTGATTAAGCATGGTAAGGTTTTAGCTTATTATTCTTGAAAAATAATAAAGCACGAGAAGAATTACATGACCCATGATTTAGTGTAAGCCGCATCGATTTATGCACTAAAGATATTAAGGCACTACTTGTATAGCATTCATGTTGATATCTATATGGATCATAAAGAGTCTCTAGTATATCTTCAAGAAAAAAGAATTGTGTTTACATAATATGATATAGTTGGAGCTAATTAAGGACTATGAAATTAATATTTCATAACATTAGGAGAAGGAAAATGTGGTAGCCGATGCCCTTAGCCGTAGATCTATGGATATCCTATCATATTTACAACGAGAAAAAAAGGGGAAAGCCCATGAAGTTCATCAGCTAACTAGTCTTGGAATTCAATTATTGGACTCAATTGATATTGGACTTACTATTTAGGATACGGAAATGTCCTCGTTAGTAACTAAAGTGAAGCAATGCCAGTACGAGGATCTTGTGTTAGTACGTTATAGGGATACCACCCATCAGAATGAGAAGACACCATTTGGAATTATAGAAGATGAGGTCCTCAGATATGAAGGATGATTATGGTTCCCTAATGTCGTAGGGCAGCGTTAATAGGTTATGGCGGAAACGTACTATTCTCGTTATTTTATCCACCCTAGGTCAACGAAGATGTATGATGAAATTAAGGAGGTTTAGTGGTGGAACGACATGAAGAAGAACAATTTTGAGCTTGTCACTCAGCGTCGTAGTTGCTAGTAGGTGAAGATAGAGCACCAGAAGCCTGGAGGGCTAATGCAGACTAAAGAGATCCAGACATGAGAATGGGAGCTGATAAACATAGATTTTATCATGGGTTTACCTTGTGCTCATCGTAAGTTCGATTCCATATGGGTAATATTCAATAGTCTCACTAAATCAGCTTCTTTCCTACCGGTTAGATCTACATATACATCATAATATTATGCAAAGTTATATATTAAAGAGATAGTGCGACTACATGGAGTACCAGTATCTTTTATATGTGACCGTGGGGCCCAAGTCTGATGGACAAGCTGAACGCACAATTTAGGTGCTCGAGGATATGTTACGAGCATGTGTATTTTATTTTTAGAGAAGTTGGGATGATATCTACCTCTTATCGAGTTTGCATATAAGTTGGGATGAACATCTTCCTCTAGTAATTAGATGGATCAGTACGAGGCTTTGTATGGTGGTAGGTGCAGATCTCCTATAGCGTGGTTTTATGTTGGAGAATCTGAGTTACATGGACCAGACCTAGTTCAATAGGCCATAGAAATAGAAAAGCTTATTCGGGATCGACTGTTGACAACTTAGAGTCGTCAGAAGTCATGTTCGGAAGTGAGGCGATGAGATTTAGAGTTCGGTGTAATGATTCGGTATTCTTAAATGTGTCACCTATGAAGGGTGTGATGATATTTGGCAAGAAAAAGGCAAACTTAACCCACTGTAATTGGGCCTTATAGGATTATTCGGAGGGTGTGACAAGTATCTTATGAGTTAGAATTTCCCTACGAATTGGAGTCTGGCTATCCGTTTATTTCAAAATATCTATGTTACGGAAGTGCATTGGTGATCCTACTCGAGTGGTTCCCACGGATGATGTACATATTAAAGAGGACTTGTCATATGAGGAACTTTCGATTGCTGTTCTAGACTCCACAAGCTACGGAATTAGTGTAGCCTCCGTGAAAGTACTTTGGAGAAACAACAATGTGGAAGAAATGACTTGGGAGACCGAAGAAGACATAAAGTCTAGATATCCCTATTTATTTCCTCCTTAAAAAGGTCTAACTGAGAAATCACAACCTTAAGGTACATGTATGGACTCTGGTGTCAGTTATTGTTGTTGTCCGTGTGAGGCCATTGTCGTTACTAAGGATTGGGGTCCTATGTGTCGTTGAATTATATCGGTAAAATCGGATGGTCAAATTCCTCATCACTAAGGTGTTTCAGGAAGTCATCTCAAGATCTTTAGGCTGCAAGGTTGCGGTCAAGTTCTCTCCTTGGATGTCCATTTACACCCGACCCAACAACGATGCCGGGGATGGGGAGTTACCTACGCGAGAAGATAGCAATGGCAAAACCTGGTGTTACGTCTAGCGGTCCAATCTCCATAATTTTATAATTAATGTATTTTGTATTATGTTTGGATTCCCCTCTAATATAAAAGGGATCCTTACAATTTTGAAGGGGATGTTGTTGCTTTTACGGTCCTACACAAGATAAATAACAACAATGTCCCTCTTTTCTCTCTATCATATTCCTTCGATATTATTGCTTATATTTATTTCCTTCATACTTGTTCTTTGTTTATGGCTTGTCATTGGCCATTGAAGAGCATCCCTTAATCATATCCTAATTGTTAGCCCCTTCCCGATTATCCCCGATAACTCGAGCCCGAGCCCAGGCATCAACCTCGAGGCCCTTCATTGGTCAGTCCGAGGCCCAAATAACTAAACCCCCTGATTCGATAATAATTGCATCTTAGATAACAATTCATATTTTATCTTCATATATCTGTCATCAACTCATTAACAACTAGCATAAAAATATATCACACATTTTTAGAGTCCCATCCACAAATTTAATTATTATTCCCATTTTACGATAAATAGTTTGGCTGGCACCCACCGTAGTGCTAAAAATAATAGTGATTATTTTTTTGATGGTTTCGTAACACAACATAAGTTATCTTTCAAATGTTTTTGTCCAAGATCTTAGAATTTAGGTCAAAATGTCTGGCTCAGTGAACAGAGTTGACAACGAGAACCTTGAAAACCACAGAGAAAATGGTATGGCTGTTCAAATTCATGGCGCTCCACAATCGAATCCCGATAATGCAACTAGACTGATTCTAGAAGATGCGGGTTCGCAAGATGCCCAAAAGGTCAACGAAACCTTACGCACCGACAAGAGCATACAACATGGCGACCAACAGGAAGCTAAAAAAACTCCAGCTAGAGAAAAATGGGAAGTTAGCCTTCATGTTATTTTTGAAATGTGTTAGGCACAACAGCTGGCTATCGCTCAGCTGCAAAGCCACTTGAATACTCCTAGCGTAGTAGCACCGAAAGCTACTCCCTCGGCCAAACAGGTCCCACGGAGATCGAGCAACAACGAATCGGTAACTGATCCCGCCATCCTAAAAATGCTCGAGGACCTCACCAAAAGGATTGAGTCAGATGTGAAAATGATAGCAGCCAACGACAAGAAGGTTGAAACCTATAACTTCAGGGTTGACCACATCGCAGGTGCACCCCTAGTCCTGAAAGGTGTAGATTCAAAGAATTTTGTGCAATGGCCGTTCCCAGAGGAAGCCACTCCGAAACCCATTCCAAAAAGTTTAGAATGCTAGATTTACCAAAATACAAAGGGCTTGTATCCCATCAACACATTATTGCCTATATGTGTACACTAAAGGACAATGACATAAATGACAACGGGATCGTGTCTGCCTTACTAACGATGTTCAGAGAAACACTTTCGAAGGGGCCTGTCGATGCCCCATTTTCCCTTATAAAAGAAGGCAGAATCGGGTTTACGACATTATGGGCATAACAACTCTTATTCCCTTTGGCGAATCGAGTTATGAAATTTGAAGAGTCGCCACCTAATGATTATAGTGCATAGGACACTTTTAGAGAAAAGAAGAAGATTTTTGAAAGAAAACCACAGTCCGGGTCAGGGCTTGAGATTATCTCGAGGGGAAGGTGTTAGGCACCCCTCAATATCCACTAGTGTGGTTCCCTGCCATGCTTAGTTGTGATTTTAAGAAGAGTTGGAGTAGAGAAGCAACGTTTGCACATAAGAAATTTAAACAAGTTGATAATTTTGAAATAAGAAAGACACAAGTGGTTTTTGTTTTCGAAAAAGAGAACTTAGTTTGAAGAAAATGTTAATGTAAATAAAGGAAATGCAAAGAAAATGGTCATATGTTTAACTATAATATGGATCATTTGGTGCAATACCCCGCATATGTTCCTCAAATGAGGGATCACCTATGATATTAGCGCACTGTCATCATCTCTGTATCCTACCCTTCCCAACCCATTAAGGTATTAATGCAATTAGTCTCATTTAGTTATTGCATGCTAATTCCCGTCCCAACCTATCAGTTCCGAGTGATTAGGACTTCTAATCCTAAAGGTAATGAAAAAAGATAGAGGCATATATAGAGTTTCAAAGGACAAAATACTAAGACGTCAAACAAAACAAATAGCAAATAAGTGGAGAGAAAGAGAACACTCAAAGGCTCATACAAACCTCGTAAGTCACACAACAGCTAGTTTAGCATGAATTACATGTACTGATTTGGTCTTTAAGATTAAGAAATTAAATGATGGACTAACCAGTTTAACACATATAGTTGGATAAAAAGTCTGCATCAAGCTCCTCTAATCCCATTGTCAGAAATTGAAGTATTTAACAGATTGCTGATTGAGGGCCTAATGCAGGAAGGTTCGAGAACCAGAAAGTTTGGGAATAAAAATGAGTTTTGAAGATAGGCAGAATTATAAAAGCAGAAGTACATTGGTGTTTGTTTTAGAAGTAAAATGCTTTAGAGAACGAGTTTGAAAATTGTTTTAAGAGGAAACTTTGTAAGTAAAATTCGGGGAGTTGGAAAACAACTTCATAAGTAGAAATACATATTTAGAGGATTGCAGGCAGACTAGGACGAGCTGAAAAATGTCGAATCTGATTAGCAGATTGTTCAGATGTTAAAAGAGATTTGGTGAATTGAAACCCTATAGGCAGAGTATCTAGATGCTTGGATAACTGGCTTATTATTGCTTTTTAAAATGTTAAAGAGACGAGTAATTAATTATCCTACAATTTGCCTACTGTTTATGGACTTCCTATAGGAATGATTTCTATATGCTTACAATGTAAAACCCTATAGACATGATCTCTAGGTGGTTTGAAGTAATAAAATCCTATAGACATGGTTTCTATACGCTTGAATGGCATGGATGCATTTCCTATAGGCATGATTTCTATATGCTTACAATTGAAAATCCTATACCCATGATCTCTAGGTGGTTTGAAGTAATAAAATCCTATAGGCATGGTTTCTATATGCTTGAATAATAGTGTTGAACCTCTAGGCATGATTTCTACCCTTTAACTTATCCAAGCAATATAAGCCCCTCCCACACCCTTTCTAATATTTTCCCCTGAGTTAGTTTACAAAGATTATTACATAACCAGAAAGAAAACAATTAAAATAAATACATCAAAACCTACAGCTAGATCCAAGGAAGCTCAATGCAACCTTATAGTCCAACATATGTGTTTTACCAAATCCGGCTTCTGGATTCCAATGCCTTCTCTTACTCAAAATGATTTCAAAGTTCCAAGGAGCTTCAAGAACTCCTAGCAATGCTAAATATTCTTAATAATTGATATAGCAACAGAATAGTGCAGTGTTGAAGTGCCAACCCTGGGGCATCCAAGTTCAGAAGGAGCTTTAGGATCCCAAAGCATGGCTTACAAAGGGGGGAGGGGGAGGGGGGGGGGCAGAAGTTAAAGAACTAGGAGTAAATGTAAAGTGAAGGGGATTGAGGAAGCCAAAGCAAAGGGTGGTCATACCAAGCCATGGATATAGACTGGCATACCCCTGACATGTACTTGGTTTAAACAGATAAAGAGAAGACTTTAGAAGTCAGACGGGAGCCTGGATTGTGATTAGAACACCACCAGACTCTAGTCGAGGCTCAACACATAAGGGGAATGAAGGGAATAAGAATGATTTGAGTAAAAGGTTCAAGAGAACCCGATCCCTGGTCATGGATAGCAATAAGATGCTACCGTAACCTAGAACAGTACTTACACATAAAGGGGAATGAAGGGAGAGGGTTCACATGGAAAAGCACTCATAGAAATATCACGGGAACAGAACAAAATTAAAGGTACAGAAACATAAAGAAGGAACCTAACAGGTTAAAGGTATAGAAACATGAAGATAGAACATAACAAGTTAAAGTATTGTTACATAATGCAGGAAAGCTAAACATTAATGAGCGACTATGTAAAAGGAGAGAGGGAACACACAGTTTTAGAGAATATTATTTAAATTATAGAGACATACTACTTTGCAATTTCCAGACAGCAGAACAGACAAAGCAAGAAAAACGGCCAGAGAATTCACTCAAGCTTCAGCAGACACTTGAGAAAAGCAAGCAGGATTCCATAGTCTAGACTTGGCTTTCAGCCGGCTAGACACAAACAATAATGCTAGTAGTAGTAAAAGGAAGAGAACTTTGAGTGTGTGTATGTTTTTGAACTACGTTGTTCGTGTGTTTTAAAGAGAAGGAGTATGGTATTTATAAGTAAGCAAGGCAGAAATAATTCAGTATCAATTAGAATCAATCGGGAAAAGGTAATTCCTTTAATTAAGGAGTCGACCTTGAATAGTAAAGGGAAGGGTTTTAATTAGGGAAAGAAAATCAATAACATATTGCGCAATAAAGGGTAAATACATAAGATAAATTCTTCAAATACACGGTTCAGGTAAATAAGGTAAGAATAAAATCAACTAACACATAGTAAATCAAGGAATTAAAGATTATAACTCAATAATGAATCAAGTCTGAAAAATAGATCCAAATTAGACAAGGGAAGAATAAAATAAGCTCACATAATAGTAGTCTGAAATCAATCCCCAAATATTAGGGTTATTCTAGGGAAAAAGGTCTGACTATAAAGAGTGCATGGATTTTAAACATGCGATGCTAGAATTAAAAAAATCGAGTGGTCATGCAATCAAAAGTAGAAGAGAATAGCTATGAGATAAATCAGAAGGTCTTGCAAAGTTTAGAAAGAATCAGAGAACATGAGATGAATTTAGAAATTGGGGTTTTGAAATAAAACAGGAAGCAACCTAATTGCACATAAGTGGTGAGAAAACCCCCAAAATCTAGGGTTTTATCCAGAGATTAAATGTAAATACGAAAGCATAAAAAATCAGGCAAAGTAAACTCAGGAAGTCCAAGGAACATAAACATTTCGTGGAAACATAGTGATCGAAAACACAATAAATGAAATCACTAGGAAACCCTAGGAGAAATCACAGTAAACGAGAACTCATGGAAATCACGGTGACAACACTTAGGAGTTACAGTAAAGGAAGATAAAGTAAAATAATCTAAGAAATCACAATAGAACAAGTAAAATTCAAGGAAACCCTAGGTTTCAGAAGACAAACATTTTAGAAAGCAAATACTTGAAATGATGTATGAAATACTTTGAAAACCTCAGAAATAGCACGGATCTAGAGTAGATCCTGAGAGAAACCAAAAAACTTCGAGATGGCTTAGGGTTTCAGAGAAATCGTAGAAGATGAGAAAGGCCTGGAAATAGGCTGGTCCGAGCAGAGACGGACTCATAAGGAGATGAGCCATAGATAGCCATAGAACCTGAATTGGAGGAACTCTGAGCTAGGGTCTTTAAGGTAGCACCATAAAACATCACGTAATAGGAGTACAAGGGCACATGGGGGTGAGTACAGGCCCCCAAGGGCCTGAGATGCCATGGTTCCAGTGACATATGGTGGAAACATGTGGGAATGAGCTAGGGTTTCAGAGAGTTTTAGAGAACGAGGGGATTCAAAGGCGGTTGTTTTGTGTGGATGATTAGGGTTAGGGGTTGATTGTGTTAAAAAAGGAAAGGGACAACGGGGGCCGTTGATTAAAACAATCAACGGCCTCGATTTAAGATGGCATCCGGGCGGGTTCGTTTGATTGGGTCTGGGTCGTTAAAATTCATAATTGGATTTTTTAATTTGAGGCTTGATTGGTATTAGAATTGAGGCTATAGTTGAAAGCAAAAGGGGCTAAAATTGAAATAGCTAATTTTCACTTTTAAATTTATAAAAATAGTAAAGGTTGTTTATAAATGAAATTAAAAGTGCTGGGTTAACAAAATATATGTAAATATTAATTAAAAAATTGGAATTGGTTTTGTGATTAAAATTGCTATTAAATCTCAAAATGGTCTAAAATTGCAATTTCATACAATTTAATTTGAAAATACCAAATGGACTTATAAAATTACGCAAAAATAATGTAAATTATATTTTTGTGTAAATGTGAGAATTAAATAAACTATTCTCTAAAATGGTAATTTTCGAAATAATTATTGGGTTTTACAATTTGAAAATAGAAAAAAACTTGATTTTAGAAATCTTAAAAATTTTGGAAAAATACCAAAACCTTTGGGGATGCATATATGTTCATGTACATTCAATTTTGAATGTATTTATTAGAATAAAAATACATACGGAATAATTGGGTATATACAACTGCCCCTCTTAACCCGAGGAGGATGAAAGAGTTGTCGGGTAAAGATAAGATTGCCAATTTTGACCGGAATTGGCGATTGTAGAAGAATTTTGACCAAGCTCTAGTTTTTGAGTTGCTTACATATCCTTGGTTTTACAGGAATCAGGCCATATGTAGTTCAGGAACCATTGGGGGAATATGGCGATGGAAATTCGAAAAGACAAACGTAATGGTCAGATTTGAGAGGGATTTAAGGGTTGGGACAGGCTGAAGAGAATCGAAGTGGGATTTCTTCTGCTGAGACAACCATGAGACAGCCGGTGGACCTGAAAATGAATAATATGTGCATATATTGTAAAATTAAACATGATGCAATTTCCCGTTGGACCATGAATGCTGTCTTCGGACGATTAGGATGAGTTCAGCGGACTATGATGTCCTGGGCCATGAAGAGCACAAGCTTAAAGATTCTCAGTCCATGGAATGATGTTCTAGGACTATGCAGTTGATGCCTCTGAACTATGATGCCTTTGGATAGGTTGGCAGTGTTTCTACTATAGCGTAAGTTTAAAATGCAGGCGGCGATATTTCTGCCGGATGTAAAACAGAGTGACAATATTACAGCCGAATGTAACATTAAAATGCAGGCGGTGATATTTCAGCTAAATGAATGCGAGGGTGTCGATCTTTCAGCCAGAGCGTAAATTTAAAATACAGGTGGCGATGTTTCAGCTGAATGTAAAACAAGGTTGCGATATTTCAGCCGAATGTAAATTTATAAATGTAGGTGGCAATATTTTAGACAAAGCGGGAATTTCAATGCATGGGCGATATTTCCGCCGGATGAATGCAAAGGGTGGCGATATTCCAACCAAAGCAGAAAAAGTTAAATTGTTGGTTGCGATCTTTCAGACGGAGTGGGAATTCAAATGCAGGTGGCTATATTTCAGTCAAATGGAAAATAAAGTGGTGATATTTCAACCATGCAGGATGGAGACAATGCTTACTCTCCAAAGGCAAAAGTTAGCCTTATGCAGGATAGAGGTAGAGCTTAACCTCGGAAGGCAGAAAGTAGCCTTATGCATGATGGAGGTAGACCTTAACCTCGGAAGGCAAAAAGTAGCCTTATGCAAAAAACGCAGCTGGAGACAGAGCTTAGTCTCGAAAGGCAGAAAGTAGCCTTAGGTAGGATGGAGGTAAAGCTTAACCTCGGAAGGCAGAAAGTAGCCGTCGAAGCTCCCCTTTTTCCTCACTGGGAGAGAGAAATGGGATTTACGACATTATGGGTACAATGACTCCTTTATCACCTTTTGGGGGAATTTGGGCTATGGAGTTTGAATAGTCGTGACCTAATGATTGTAGTGCATTAGGACACTTTTGGAGAAAGAAGAATGATTTGAAAGAAAACCAGAGTTTGGGTAAGGGCTTGAGATTATCTCGAGGGAAAGGTGTTAGGCACCCCTTAAAACCCACATGTGTAGCTCCCGGCCTTGCTTAGTTGTGACTTTAACAAGATTAGAAGTCGACAAGAAAAGTTTGCATATAAGAAATACAAGCAACTTGACACCTTCGAAAGAAGAATGGCACAAGTAAAAGAGAGTTTTAGTTTGAAGAAAACATTTAAAAAAAGGAAAAAGGGTCCTAGGTTTCACTACAATATAGATCATTTGGTGCAATACCCAGCAATCATTCTCACACGAGATATTAGCGCACCATCATCATCTCCAAATTCTACCCTTACCACCCAGTTAAGGTATTTAAGAGGGATTAGTCTTATTTACCTATTGCATGCTAGTAACCGTCCCAACCTATCAGTCCCGGCGTATTTAGACTTCTAATCCTAGAGGGGAGAAAGGGATTGTGCATATATGGAGTCTAAAGGGACTAAATACTAAGGCGTCAATAAAAACAAATAACAAATAATGGTATACAAATCAAACACTCAAAGGCTAATACAAGACCCCGTAAATAACACAGCAATTAGTTTAGCATGGCTTACACGTACTGGTTTGGTCTTTAAAATTAAGCAATTAAGAGGTGGACGATAAGGTTAACACATAGAGTTGGATAACAAGTACGCATTAGGCAACCCGGATCCAGTTTGTCAGAACATAAGGTATTTAAAACAAGTGATTCACAAAGCACTAATTTTAGACAAGAGCTTGTACAGAAGAGTTTTGAAAAAAAATTGAAATTTTCTGAAGTTCAAAGATGGCTTGCAAATTAGCCGAACTGCTTACGTAAAGTTGTAGAGAGGCGTTTTTTCGAAAAGCATTGAAGTGAAAATTTAGGCAGAAAACTAAGGGGGTTGGTTTCAGAATAAAGATGTAAGATGGGATTTCGAGGACAAAATAGACATGTTAAAATAGACGAACTTGGACAGGTTTCAAAAGCAGACGGGTTTGGATAAAATAATTTCGTTTTTTGATGAAAGCGTATGAGGCTAACTGACAGATTATTAGTCATATTAGGCGCGTTTGAATTCCTATTGGCATGATACCTATTCATCTGACTCATTACTGTTTTTAGAACATTAGGGAACCTATTGTTTGCCTAGCATTTTATGCGTTTGCTATAGGCATGATCTCCATCATGCTTACAACGCAAAGTCCTATAGACATGATTTCTAAATGGTATGCAATATTAAAGTCCTATAGGCATGGTTTCTGAATGGTGTGCAATATTAGAGTCCAATAGGCATGATTTCCAAATGATTTACCATATTAGAGTCCTATACGTATGATTTCTAAATAATTTGCAATATTAGAGTCCTACAGGCAAGATTTCTAAATGATTTGAAATATTAAAGTCCTATATGCATGATTTCTAAATGATTTGCAATATTAAAGTCCTATAGGCATGATTTCTAAATGATTTACATTATTAAAAGTCCTATAGGTATGATTTCTACCCATTGACTTATGCAAGTGATATATACCCATCCCATACCCTTTAGTAATATTCCCCAAATTCTTTTACAAAGATTGTTGCAGAGCCAAAAGAAAAATAAACAAAGTACATTACAACCAATAGATAGATCCGAGAAGCCTAATTCAATCTTAATACCCCATAACATATGTTTCACCATATCCAGATTCCAGATTTCCAAGGCATTCTATTAGAGTGTCACAAAGTTCCAATGGCTTTCAGGAAGCCCAGGAAATGCTTACACCCTAAAGATTGAATGTGGTAACAGAGTAGTGCAATGTGTGGAATTCCCATCCCTTAGGCATCCAAGTTCAGAGGGAACTCTAGGGTCCCTAAGCATGGTTTACAATAGGAGGCAGAAGTTGAAGTACTAAGAATGAGTGTAAAGTGAGATGATTAGAGGACCAAAGCAAATAATGGTCATACCCAGCCATAGATAAGATTGGCACACCCCTGACCCTTTACTTGATTCAAGAAAATAAAAGAGCAGACATTTAGAAGCTAGACAAGGTCCTAAGTGATGATTAGGACACTACTAGACTCTAGTCAAGGCTCAATAAATAAAGGGGTGTAAGGGTAAGGGACTAATGTGAGTAAAGGTTCATGGAAACCTGGTCCCAGGTCGGGGATAGCAATAAGGCGCTACCCGAGCCTCGAACCAATACTCGTACATAAAAATGGGATTAAAAGGGAATGGGATCATGCGAAAGCATTCACATATCATCAAGGATGGTTAAGGAAAGCAAAGCAACACTATATAGATGCACAAGCATGAAGAAAGGCTTAATAGACTAATGAATAGTCACACAATGCAAGAAAACATGTAGTGAGAGGTTATGCAAAATAGAGAAGTAAACACATAGTTTTGGCGAACATTATTTAAATTATAAAGACCTATCAGTTGCAAGTTCAAATAGAAGAATTAATAGAGCAGTAAAACAACCAGAAATCCTTCAGCAAACATTTGAGGAAAGCAAATAATATACCAAAGTGTAGCTAGTCAGAACAATAGCACAAGTATAAGTAAGAAGAAAGCTTTGTGTGTGTGTGTGTGTGTGTGTGTGTGTGTTCTGAACTCACTTCTTCGTGAGTTTGAAGAGAAGGAGTATGGTATTTATAGTTTTAAAATAGGTGGTATGTAAGGCAAAAATATAATTCAATACCAACAAGAATAATTTAGAACAGGGGAACTCCTTTAATTAAGGAATTCGAATTTTAATAAGAGGGGGCAGGGTTATTTAAGAAAGGAAATCAATAACACATGGTGTAATAAAGGGTAAATACATAGGAGAAGCTATTAAAAATACATGGTTAGATAAATAAGGTAAGGGTAAAATCAATCAATCACATAGCAAATCAGGAATCAAAGATTCGAACTTAATAATGAATTAAGTCAGAAAACAGGTCCTAATCAAACAAGGAGAGAATCAAATAAATTCATACAGAAATCAATCCCAAAGATTGGGTTTTGAGAGGAAAATGTCTAATCATAAAGAGTGCATAAATTTGAACATGCGAGGCTAGAATTAAACGAATAGTGTAGTCATGTGATCAAATAGAAGAACATAGACATGCGGGAAACCAAAAGATCTTGCAAAGCTTAGCAAGAATCCAAAACATGAGATGAATTAAGGGTTTTGAAATCAAACAAGAATAAACATAAGAATCAAACAATCGTGCACAAATGGTTGAAAACCCCCCAAAGTTTAGGGGTTTTCCCCACATATTAAATGCAAAGACGAAGCATAGAAGATCAGTCAAAATACACCCAGGAAAACCCAAAGAACACATATATTTGATCGAAGAAAACAGTAAAAGAAATCCTTAGAAACCCTAGAAAAATAAAATAAAGAAAATACACAGAAAACTATAGTGAAAACACTTAGCAAAGCAAAAATACAAGAGATAGCAGTAGAACAAGTAAAAAAATTACGAAAACCCTAAGTTTTAATATGATGAACAATTTTGAAAACAAAAAATGGAAAAGATGTTGAAATTACTTTAATATGTTATAAAATAGCACGGATATGAAGTAGTTCTTAGAGAGAAACAAAGAAAATATTGAGGGCTCATTGTTTCAGAAAAAACCCTAGAAAATGAGAAAGGCTTGGAACGAGCTGGTCCTGAGTTGGAGATGAACTTACAGGGCTAGGACTTGCTGGAGATGAGCCAGAAAAGTCCATAGAACATGAATCGGAAAGACTTTGAGCCGCTATCTTCAAAGTCAGACTCTGAAACCTCGAGAAAAATGAGCATAGAGCTACGTGGGGGTATGCACATGCTGCTCAGGGTATGTGAAGCCATAGTTTCCAGTGAAATAAGGTCGGAGACCTGTGAAAGGGGCTAGGGTTTCGAAGGGTTGTTGAGAGAATTTTGAGAGGCGAGGGGATACAAGGGCGAATGTCTGATTAGAATGATTAGGGTTAGGGGTGGGCTGGTGAATTAAAAAGGAAAGGGAGGTTCACAGCCGTTTATCCAAGTGATCAACGACCTAGATTAAAGACCGTATGAGTGAGTTTATTTTATTGGGTTTGGGTCGAGTAATTGATGAGATTGGTTCATTTAATTAGGGGGTAAATTGGGGTGGGATTTGGGTTTAATTTGGGCTATAATTGAAAGTAAATAGGCTACAATTTAAATAAAAAAATTCCCCATTTTGAATGTACAAAATAGTAAATGATTTTCAAAATATAAAATTAATAAAAAAATATGTAAGTAATAATTTATAATTATTGGGAATGATTTTGTGGCTGAAAATGCTATTAAATCGAGAAATATGCTAAAATTGCAATTCCATGCAATTTTAGATTAAAATACCAAATGGAATTGTAAAATTATAGAAAAATCGTGTAAATAATATTTTTGTGTGAGTGTGAGAATAAAATAAATTATTCACTAAGATGAAAAGTTTTGGAAATAATTGTTGGATTTTATAGTGTATAATAGGCCATAAATTGGTTTTAAAAATCTTTAAAAATTTGGATAAAATACCAAAACATTTGGGAATAATTATGTATGAATATACATGTTATTTGGAAAGAATTTTGAGCATAAAAATATATAGGAAAAAATTGAGTATCAACAGTTTCCCCTCTTTCCCCGAGGATGACGAAAGTGTTGTCGGATAAAGATGAGATGTCCAATTTTGTCCGGAGAAGGTGATTGTTAATGGATATTCACCACGCTCTGCCTTCAGAGCTGCCTACAAATCTCTGGTTTTATAGGAATCAGGCCATATGTAGTTCATGAACTATTGACGGAATATGCCGATGGAAATTCAAAAGACGGATACGATGGTTAGACCTATGAGGGTGCTTGGAATCGGACAAGCCGTGAAGAACTGGAGTGGGATCACTCATGCTGAGACAGCCGTGAGCAAGCGAGATTACCTGCAAATGGGTGATGTGCATATATATTGCATAAAATAAATGTGATACAAATTCCCATTGGACCATGAATGTTTGTCTTCGAACGATTACGATGACGTCCTCAGAATATGATGTCCTGGACCATGAAGACCATAAATGTAAGGGTTCGCAGGTCATGAAATGATGTTCTCGGGCTATTCAGATGGTGCCTCCAAACTATGATGCCTTTGAACGAGTTAGCGATTTTTCAGCCCATGAGAAGGTGGCAATCTTTCAGCCAAATGAATGTAGAGGGTGGCGATCATTCATCCAGATGAATGCAAAGGGTGGCGATCTTTTAGCATGAGCGAGAATTTAAAATGCAGGTGCCAATACTTTAGCCGAATGAGAATTTAAAATGCAGGTGGCGATGTTTCAGCCAGTCATAAAAATGATACGGAAATATTTTAGCCATGCAGGGCAGAGACAATGCGTAGTCTCGAAAGGCAGATAAGAGTCTCATGCAATTTGGAGGTAGAGATTAACCATGGAAGACAGAGAATAGCCTTATGCAAAAATGCAGATGGAGACAGAGCTTAGCCTCGATAGGCATATAGTAGCCTTATGCAATATGGATGTATAGGTTAACCTCGGAAGGCAGAGAATAGCCTTATGCAACAATGCAGATGGAGACAGAGCTTAGTCTCAAAAGGCAGATAGTAGCCTTATGCAATATGGAGGTAGAGCTTAACCTCGGAAGGCAGAGAATAGCCTTATGCATTAATGCAGATGGAGACAAAGCTTCGTCTTGAAAGGCAGATAGTAGCCTTATGCAATGCAGGAATGGAAAAGAGCGAATAGTAGTATGTCCTCTCAACTGGTAGATGGTTTACGATATTAGTACTGCTGGGGAGTGTTGAATGAGGATAGTGACCCCCTTTAGAGGGGTTCGGTTCGGAATAGCGAATGTACTTTGATTCGTGGCCGGAATTCCTACATCCGAAGAAAAATTATGAGTTTTGTTGAGTGGAGGTTAGTTCGTATCTTCCAGCTCTAGGCGTCGTGTATCACGGGGGTAGAGTTGTTAAGCGATGGTGATGCAAATGACGCTTATGCATGACATAGTAAATATTATATATATATATATATATATATATATATATATATATATATATATATATATATATATGTATATATATATATATATGTATGTATATATATATATATGTATGTATATATATATATATATATATAATAATTTTATTTTGGATGAACCAACGACTACAACGTCGTTCAAAACGCGACGACCTCGGTTTTGATCTAATATTTTGAGGGTCCTCCTAAAAGTTCTTCCCTAGTTTATTGGGTTGGCGCTACTGACAGTGCTGGATAACTGAACGCGGAACAATCCCAAAATTTTTAGGGCCCTCCTCAAAATTCTACCCCAATTTACTGTGTTGGCGCTAATGAAAAGACTGAAAACTTACTTCGGAATTTTGAGGGTCCTCCTCAAAATTTTTCCCCAGTTCCAATTGCGGGGGAAAGATGGAATTTTTTTTAAGATGTGACTGAACCGATAGGGCGGCCTACGTATCCCCTCTTATACGGGAATCATGTCAGGTGTAGTTCAAATTACATCATGAAATAAAAAGATATTATCAAATGTAATATCTTTTCACTGCGTCTGAGTTGATAGGCTTCGGCTAGACTTCTCTGTCCATTTCTGCGAGAATAAGGGCTCCTCTAGTTAGAACCCAATGAACCATGTACAAACCCTGCAAATAGGGAAAGAATTTAGCATTGGCTTCATCTTGATGTGGAAATATTTTCTTCAATACCAATTGTCCTGGCGCAAACATCCTTGGCAGGACTCTATTGTTGAAGGCTCTGGACATTCTATTCTGATATAATTGACCGTGACAAATGACATTCATTCTCGTTCCATCTATGAGGGCTAACTGGTCATAGCGAATCTTGACCCATTTTTCATCGTCTAACTCTGCTTCTTGTATGTCCCTCAAAGAAGGAATTTCTACCTCGGCGGGGATGACTGCCTCTGCACCATAAACTTGCATGTATGGAGTGGCTCTAGTTGACGTGCAAACCGTGGTACAATATCCCAATAAGGAGAACGACAACTTCTTATGCCACTACTTTTTCTTTTCGATCATCTTCCTTAGTATATTCTTCATGTTCTTATTGGATGCTTCTACAGCTCCATTTATCTGAGGTTTGTAAGCCGTAGAGTTCTTGTGTTTAATCTTGAATGTTTTGGATGTTGCCTTCATCAGATCGCTGTTGAGATTAGAACCATTGTCGGTGATGATTGATTCTGGAACCCCGAACCAGCAGACCATACGATCACAAACGAAATCTGTTACTACCTTCTTGGTAACTGCTTATATGAGGTTGCCTCAACCCATTTTGGTGAAGTAATCAATTGCCACTAGGATGAACCTATGCCCAATTGACGTAGTTGGTTCAATTGGTCCAATGACATCCATTGCCCAAGCGGCGAGCGACCATGGCGATCTTGTTGCAGTAAGCTTGTTTGGAGGTACCTTTATCATATTCGCATGCATTTCACAACAGTGGTTCTAGATATACTGGATGCAGTACGTTTGCATAGTCATTTCCAAAAATACCCTGCTCGGAGTATCTTCTTCGCCAACACAAAACTATTCATATGCGGTCCGCAGGTTCCTGCGTGTACTTCCTCCATTAGTCTAGTTGTTTCTCTTGCCTCATCACGTCTTAATAATCCCAAATCAGGAGTCCTCCTATACAAGATCCCTCCACTACAATAGAAGTTGTAGGACAATCTCCGAAGTGTTTGCTTCTGAGTAGCATTGGCAAGCTCCGGGTACGCTCGTGTTGTTAGGTATTCTCTAATATCATGGAACCAAGGTTTCCCGTTGGCTTCTTCCTCGATGTGAGAACAATAAGCTGGCTGGTCATGAATCTTGACCTGGATGGGGTCAATAATGTTTGTATGAGGATGCCGGATCATAGAAGATAAAGTGGCAAAGGCATTAGAGAACTCATTCTGTATTGTGGGAACATGCTGGAATTATATCTTTCTTAATATTTTCCTCAACTCCTGTACATGTTGCAGATAGGGGAGTATTTTGGAATTCTTGGTTGCCCATTCTTCTCGAACCTGATGTATGAGTAGGTCCGAGTCTGTGATCACTAATAGTTCCTAAATATTCATGTCAATTCCAAGCTTGAGCCCTAGGATGCAGGCTTTATACTCGACCATGTTATTGGTGCATGAGAATCTAAGCTTGCCAGATACCGGGTAATGATGACCGATTTCTGACACAAGATCTCTCCTATACCAACACATTTGAAATTTGCGGCTCTGTAGAAAAACATCCTCCAATCATCATAGGATTCTGCAATGTCTTCTCCTATGAAGGCTATCTCTTCGTAAGGAAAATACGTCTTCGAAGGTTCGTATTCTCCTCTTACATGATTCTCGGCGAGGTGATCTGCCAAGGCTTGTCCTTTGACTGCCTTCTGGGTAACATAAACGATGTAAAATTTTCTTAACTGTATTTGCCCCTTGGCGAGCTTGCCGGTAGGCATGGGCTTATGAAAGATATACTTCAATAGATCCATCCTGGATATGAGATAAGTAGTGTATGCAGAAATAGTGCCTCAATTTTTGAGTTACCCAGGTTAGAGCACAACGAGTGTGCTCTAATAAGGAATAACGAGCCTTATACAGGGTAAACTTCTTGCTGAGGTAGCATATGGCTTGCTCCTTTCTTCCTGTTTTATCATGTTGTCCCAAAACACAACCGATTGCCCTACCAGTACTGCAAGATAAAGCAATAGAGGTCTTCCTGGCTCGGGTGAAACCAACACTAGCGGCGTTGACAAGTATTCCTTAATTATGTCAAAAGCCTTTTGACAGTCCTCAGTCCATTTAGTGGCAGTATTCTTCTTTAGCATCTTGAAGATGTATTCACAAATCACAACGGACTGGGCTGTGAATCGGGTGATATAGTTGAGTCTCCCCAGAAGACTCATCACGTCCTTCTTGCTCTTCGATGGTGGAAATTCTTGAATGGCTTTGACCTTTGACGGGTCCAATTCTAAAACCTGGCTCACAATGAAACCGAATAATTTTCTAGTGGAAACCCCAAATGCACACTTTACGTGATTTAGTTTCAAGTTGTATCTCCTCAGTCTGTTGAAGAATTTTCTCAAATCTCCCATGTGATCTACAACTTTCCTGGATTTAATGATGACATCGTCCACATACACCTCAATATCTTTATGTATCATATCATGAAAGATTGTGGTCATGACTCTAATGTAAGTAGCACCAGCATTCTATAAACTGAATGGCATCATTCTATAACAGTACATTCCCCACGGCATGATGAATTCCGTTTTCTCTGCATCTTCTTCATCCATCCATATCTGGTGGTATCCAACAATGAAATCAACGAATAATTATAGCTCATGCTTAGAACAGTTATCAATCAATATGTGTATATTTGGCAAAGTGAAATCTTCTTTAGGACTGGCCCAGTTGAGATCCCGGTAGACGACATATACTCTAACCTTCCCATCTTTGTTTGGTACCGGCACAATATTGGCCAACCATGTTGGATACTCTACCACTCTGAGAACCCTGGCTTTGACCTGCTTGGTAACCTCTTCTTTGATTTTCAAACTGATGTCATGTTTGAACTTTTTGTGTTTCTGTTTGACTAGTGGGCATGCCGGATCTGTCGGCAGCTTATGAGCCACAATGGATGTGCTGAGGCCGGTCATATCATCATACGACCAGGCAAATATATACTCATATTATTTGAAAAACTTAGTGTACTCTTTCTTTTTGTATGGTGACACGTGTACGCTGATACATGTTTCCTTGACATTTTCTGCGTCTCCCAAATTAATGACCTCAGTTTCATCTAAGTTAGACTTAGGCCTCTTCTCAAAATTCTCGACCTCCCTAACAACCTCTTCTGGTATTTTTTCCTCTTCTTAATCTATGATAGTTTGTAGCACTATCTCATTGCAAGTTACAGCCATTGGATCATCATCAAGATATGCAATAGTAATACTGTGTAAAATAAAGTAAATGGTAGAGAAAATAAATGAGAGCAAAATATAAAGATAAACTTGAAAAATGCCTTTGATTAAATTCATAATTATCTGAAACATCGGAGCTCTTTTCAAAAGTAAAGATAATGCGGAAAATTAAAATCAACTAAAAGTAAAGTGCGATGTATATGCGTCGTTTATCCTAGCAACCCCGAGGCTCTCCAGGCACTGGTGGTCCTTATTGACCAATTGATGAGGTATTCTCCTCGGTTCACAACTTGAATGGAAAGGCCTTCCTCCCCTCCCTCCTCGAAGATAACACCACAATCCATATAATCCTCCAGAAACAGGTTCATCATTGCTGCCAGTGTCTCGTCTTCCTCTGATCCATATATGACATCAGCTGCCTAAATATTCTTCTCCAACTGAGGTAGAGGGTGCTCCAGCGGGTAGTAGGGTCCGCGCCATGGCGGCGATCAGCTGTTGAACTCCTCCCAAGTGTATTCATAACCTAGGCCAAAAGTAGTTCCATTCTTGTTCAACTGGATAGGCTTGGTGATGCCCTGGAGATTCTTGCCAAGCCCCTTTCCGGGCTCGTATCCACTCTAATTCAGAATGATCTCAATTTTGTTAACCTACCACTTGTCTTTGTCTATGGCATTGACTCGCTCAATCTGATGGTATGCTTCTCCACCGATTTTCCTTCTATCTCCAATCATCGGGATGGCCTCGTGACTATAAATAGAGTTGCTACCATAGCTACAAATGATTACTTCCGGATGCTTCCATTCAAATTTTATAGCTTGATGCAAAGTTGACGCCACAGCCCCAATGGTTTGGATCCAAGGTCGTCCTAGAAACAAATAGTAAGATGATGGTACGTCAATGACTTAGAACTCAACATCGAACCAAGTGGGTTCCATCTGCAGGCATAAGCTAATTTCTCCAATGGTTTACCTTTGAGATCCATCAAAAGCTTTGACATTGATAGCCCCATATTTGATCTCGTGCAATCCCTTACCCAATGTACTGAGAGTTACTAATGGACAAATGTTGAGGCTAGATCCCTTGTCGACTAGAATCCTAGTGATAAAGTGATCCTCGTATTGCATTATGATGTGCAACGCTTTGTTGTGATCAAGCCCTTCTCGCAGTAATTCATCTTTGTGGAAGGTGATCTTATGGCTTTCCAGTACCCGTCCCACCATGTTTGCCATTTCGTCTCATGTTATGTTGCTGGGAATATAAGCTTCACTCATTATTTTCATTAAGGCGCCACAGAGCTTTGTAGAAGAGCCAAAATAGAAATATGTGTTGGGATTTTGTTCAGTTGCTCGACGACTGGGTACTCTTTGGCCTGTACCTTTCTCCAACGATCATCAGGTCCAGTTCCAACAGCCCGCCCGGAGGCCTGCCCTCTGGACCCAGCCAAGTGTTCGGGGAGTACACCCTTGGACATTCCTGGTCATGCCCTGTGCAGTAGTAGGTTCCCCAGATTACTTCTTTCCCTTAGTTCTAACCTCATAGCTGTAACCCCAAGGTATAACATTTGTCTTTAATGGAGTTACATTTGTTTTGGAGACTTGAATTGGTGCCTTGGGAGGTAACACCATAACTTCAAACGGTGTAAGTGCCTTTGGAAACCCGAATTTAACCTCAATTGGTATTGGCGCTTTTGAGAAGGTGCTTTATACTCTAGTGGTATGGAAATATTTACCACATCTCCTTCAGAGGGTTGAGTCTTGACAATAATGGGATTGAGAGTAATTGTTGGCTTCATAGTCTTGTCTCCTTCAGTTACCAAACCGATTGACCCATTTAGGTGCTAATAATCTTTGATCTCGGTCATGTGGATGCCTCAACACTTGTTGTCAGGCATAGGGTTGTTGCGGACATTAGGAGCGGGCTCCTTTGATACAATGATCTTGTTGTCAATCAGATTCTGAATCTTGTCTTTCTACGAGCGACACTCGTTGATGGTATGGCCTTTCATCCCGGAATGGTATGCACAACATTTTTTTGGGTTGATCCACTGGGAAGGGTTTTATGGTGTTATGCTGGGATAGGGGTAACGTAACCACGTGCTTTGAGTTTTGCATATAATTGGTCAATGTGCTCTGCTATGTCACTTTATTGTCTAGGAGGTTCGCGGTCGAAGTTTAGTCTAGGATGAGGGAAGTTCTTGCTGGTGGGAGGTGATGGGGTTGGGAATTATATTCTTGGTATACAGGTGCATGTTGGGAATATCTAGGTGAGGTGGGTTGATGTGTGGGTGGTGGAAGTGGTTGGTAAGCAGATGGTGGGATTTGGTAAGTGGGTGATGGTGCTTGGTAGTTTAGGGTAGGTTGATATGTAATTGGAGCTGAGGGATAGGTTTGGTACTTCATAGTGAGTTGTTCTTTTGTGCAACCATTACAAAGTTCGAATTATTTTTCTTCGACGAGCCACCAGACTATAAAGCCTTATTGGTAGCATGCAATGCCTCGAGGATAGTGACCATACAAATTGTGATGCCTTCTTCGATCCTTTTGTCCAACTTGATGTTGTCGGAGAACTTTTGGCCTTCTATTAGCATCAGCCTCTCGTAGTACTGCAGATCATGAGCACGGACGAAGAACCTGTTCATTTTTTCTTCCTTCAAGGCCGATTTGACTTTAGCAGCTTCTAACCTCCAACGAGTAGCATTCTAGGGAAAAGTCTTCCTGGGCTTCTTCTTGAGATTCTGGATATAGAACACATCTAGTGCGTTATCCGTGTTGAACCTAAACCGATACATTAAGTCATATGCCATGTTCACCCAACTAGTCCATTTTTTTGCATCTTGGCTAATATACCAGGATAAAGCATCACCCTTCAAATTCCTTATGAACAACTTCATACGGATCTTCTCGTCCCTTCTGACTCCTACTAACTTGTCACAATACATTCTCAAAAGGACCCTGGGGTCACCTGTGCCATCGAATGTTTTGAACTTGGCAGGTTTGTGCCCCTCTAAGAGCTCAACATCTCGCTGAACACAGAGATCTTTGTAAGTCAACCCTTCAACACCATTGTTACCTTCGAAACCTTGGACCCGGCTAATCAAATTCTTGATCTCAGCGGCCAAATTTTGAATGAGAGAGCTCTTGTCATCTGACACGACCGCACTGGTGATTTGGCTTACTGTAATGCGGCATAGTATCCATAAAGATTGGAGTGTTATGGTATTTTGTGGTGTTTTGTGTTTATGGAATATGCAGTGGAGTGTTATGAGTGAGTTGCATTGGAGGTTTTGTGGGATGTTTTGTAGTCGTGTGGGGTTCTGGGTGTTAACATCGGGACCAACATAAGTGATTGACAGGCTTCAAGTTTTCTAACTTGGTCTAATTCCTCTCGGAATCTTAGCAAAGTTTTCTCCAAATGAGAAGTAGTCTCTTTAGTGATTGCATATTCTGAGAAGTTTCTTCAAGTTCCTTTCTAGCGCTCGTATCTCCCATTTTGCCATTGTTCCTGTTTCTGGTAGGACTTGGAGGAGGAGGATGTGGAGGACCTTTGGATTTGTAGAGTACGCTGATGGTGCCAGAATGCACAAACTAACCTTTAAGGAGAGGAATAAATAGAAAATAAAAACAAAAAGGTAAAAAGTTAGTGCATATTCTGGTAAATAATATTGAAATATTTATACACTTTGTGCGGGTATATAAATCGCTTTCTAATTTGGGTGCCTCATTGTGCCCGAGGTAGGCCTAGCGACAAATTAAATTTGGAAAACTTATAATGCAAAAGACTGTTTGATAAATCAAGATGAGTCTTAAAACAACTGGATAATAAAAGATGTTACTAATGGCTCGTGGCCGTATTACATTAAGAGAGCATGAAATAAAAGATCCCAACTTTTCTGTTTCAGAAGGACCTTCTGTAGATTCGGTACTCTTGCCTCTCTCGTACAACTGCATCAACTTGCACATCCCTAACAGCATATAAGCTCGAGCTTGATGTCCGCCAATAATTCCTTCAGCATTCTGACAGTCTTCAATTCTTTTTAAGAACATCCCTTCCAACTCCACGAGACGTCACTCCAGATACCCCAAAATGTTGTTGGCTTTGACAGCCATATCCTTCCACTCATTGATCAGCTTCTCGCGGGCTTCTTATATTTCCCGATGTTCATTCTCACATTCTCTCATCATCTTGTTTAATTGATTGTATTTGAATTATTCTTCAGTTTTCTCGTCAATAATCCTATGACCGTGGACGAATCCTGGACGACCCAAACCAATGTGATCATCTTCCAACAAACATGTGTAGTGTGGCACACACCCGACATGATACATGTCTGGTTCGATAGAATCTCTCCCTAATACTAGCTTGCAGTGCCACATATGCTGAGCATGGCTATCATCATCTTGAAAGCAGCCCTAAAATGACACATTTTTTCTATCCTGGGTATGATTTGTTTCCTTCCAGCTTGCCACATGACTTTGATGGGGACGTAAGAATGAGTTCCCCTTAGGCCAATGAGGAATCTTGCGTCTCGAGAACGGATAATAAACTCCCATGTTGGGAACCACTCGAACATCCACTGACTTTGCTCTTCTTTTAGATTCTCGAACAGCTCTACCCATCAATTGGCATCCTCTTGCTGAGCGAACATGATGGGCATGAATTTCATTCGCTTTGGGTGATGGAAAGAGATATGGTCATCCCAATCCCTGTGTATGGTTTCCTGTATATAGTCGCCTTTAGATAGGTGTTCTATAAGCCTAAGTTGAAGTATCATATTACAACCCTCGAAATGTGGAGCCCCTTGTTGACACTTTCCTAAGCTCGGCAGATTTCAGCAATGATCATGGGCACTATGCTGAAAGGCTGCCCGTCTATTTCTTCCATTAATGTCTTAGTCACCATTGCTGGTCTGGTGTGGATCCTAACCTTCTTCATAGGGAAAATTATCATGCCCAAGAAGCAAAACACGAACACAAACACAGTTCTATGTATATGTCCCAACGAAGTGAGGGCGAATTCATCTATGTAGGTGCGATAGGACTTACTGTGGCCATATCTATCGTATAAGAAGTCAAATGGTATGTAGGAATCCTTCAAGAGAGAAAGGTCGAGATTGTTCTTGAGTCCCATCATCTTAAGAAAGCCTCTACTTTTGTGATTCTCCGACATAAGCAAACCCGGATCTCCCAAAGGATATTAGCTAGGCCCCCTACCTCTTCTAGCAAAGAGGTCATTTCCAAGTCTCCGCAACAGAAGACTGAGCGACCACTACCCCAAAACAGAGTGGCAGCCTCAATGATCTTATTGTTGGGTTGGATTTCTAGAAGTGAGGGTAAATTCCCTAAGTACTTGAGGACAAGGGTTTGATTTCTACCATGAAGATCTTCCCACCAGATTAGCAAACTTGTGTGGATGTTGGATACCATACCGAATCTGGGGACCTCGTGCCTAATTTTCTGTAAAACAAAGTGTTAGGCCCTTAACCCCACCACACTCGGCTATTTAAATCAATAATTAGCAAAATGCATTTCGTTTTCCAAATAAATGCACAAAATGGGAAGGTGTCTGTTTGGTTTCAGGAAACCCGATGGACTTTTGTTTAGGATATCTTAATCAGTCATTATGCGGACAATATAATTGATTCGGCTAGGCTTGACCATGATCCATGCACATTTTAATGGAATAAAATTTCTACTTCTGAAATGCTAGAAAAGGTACCCTTGAGCGTAAACTCAAGACGGAAAGGCCAGGAACCGTCAACTACACTGTTGTTCAATTGGTTTTACTTGAAATATGCATTTGTCGCATTTAAGGGGTTTATAATATCGGAAGGGCACCACCACTCATTATAAGCATTGCTATGGGATTTGTTCTTGCACGAATGGAATATGATGCTGAGAGATACAATTACAATAATGAAACAAATTACATGTATTTTCACGTTCATAATATGAATGATTAAAATGCTCACTCGAAATTACAACAATATCAAAATATAGAAATAAAGAAGGTAATTGAAGGAAAGAAAAGACATGAAGACTCATGTTAGTAATTATGTTGAAATAATCATGCTTGGAAATAAATGCAATTAAGTAAGAAATAAAGTCACAAAAGCAAGTAATGGTAAAAGCCAAAAAGAATCCCCAGTAGAGTCGCCATGCTGTCGACGCCCCCCTTTTTCCTCCCAAGGAGAGAGAAATTAGGTTTACGACATTATGGGTGGAAAGATTCCTTTATCCCCGTTTGGGGGAATTTGGGCTATGGAGTTTTAAGAGTCGCAACGTAATTATTATAGTGCATTAGGACACTTATAAAGAAAAGAAAAAGGATTTGAAAGAAAACTACAGTTTGGGTAAGGGCTCGAGAATATCTCGAGGGGAAGGTGCTAGACACCCCTCAAGATCCACTAGTGTGGTTCGCGGCCTTGCTTAGTTGTGACTTTAAGAAGAGTAGAGTAGACAAGCAAAGTTTTCATATAAGAAATACAATCAAGTTGACAATTTTGAAAGAAGAATGGCACAAGTAAAAGAGCGTTTTAGTCTGAAGAAAACATTTAAATAAATGAAAAAGGTCCTAGGTATAACTACAATATGGATCATTCGAAGCAATACCCAACAATCATTCTCATACGAGATATTAGTGCACCATCATCATCTCCATATTCTACCCTTTCCACTCCGTTATGGTATTTAAGCGTGATTAGTCTCGTTTACCTATTGCATATTAATACCCGTCCCAACCTATCAGTCCGGGCATATTTAGACTTCTAATCCTAGAGGGGAGAAAGGGATGGGGCATATATGGAGTTTAAAGGGACAAAATACTAAGGCGTCAATCAAAACAAATAACAAATATTGGTATACAAATCAAACACTTAAAGGCTCATACAAGACCCCGTAGATCACACAACAATTAGTTTAGCATGATTTATACGTACTGGTTTGGTCTATAAAATTAAGCAATTAAGATGGGGACGAATCAGCTTAACACATGGAGTTGGATAATAAGTCCGCATTAGGCAACCCAGATCCAGTTGTCAGAACTTAAGGTATTTTAAACAAGTGATTCAGTAAGCACTAATTTTGGACAAGAGCCTATAAAGAAGAGTTCTGAAATAGAAAATTAAAATTTTTAGAAGTTCAGAGATGGATTGCAAATAAGCCGAACTGCTTAAGTAAAGTTGTAAA